>OY728157.1:1147258032-1157258032 GCA_963277665.1 Viscum album
ATAAAACATAAAAATGAAACTAAAATAAATGTTAATTTTTTTAATATCTATAATGATATCATAAATCACTTTAATCACTAAAAATTTTATAGGATAACCTATAGAATACATAAAAATAATGGGTGATCTAAAGGGCTTAGTAAGGGTTTAAAAATGATAATGAAGCATGTCATAACTATCAAAATGCCTAATATAATATCAAGATTCATGAATAATAAAATAGAAGCATAGAATAAAAAACATTGAATCATAATATCTAATGATTATAGGAATGTGGAAACAACATAAAATAGTATAGAAGCATAATTCACAGATAACTTCCAAGAAAACATCACATTGTAAATAGAGACCCATAATTGATTAGGTTTACAACCAAATAACATACATATTATATCATGAGATAGAAACATTACCCAATGAATTATATAAATATCTGGTTTCATCTATCATAACATGTACATGCATATTTTTTAACATAATAAAATCAATAATATGGATTAAACATATGAATTACCTATGGAAATAAATGGTTTGTGTAATCATATATTATAGAATAAATATAAATAAATTGATAATGATTTTCATGAAAGAATGGATTAAAACATTCATGGTCATTAATACTAGAAAATTAAGTAAACTTCATGATAAATTTCATCCAAATATATTTCATATGTAAAAATAAATGGATAGGTGACTATGGAATTATTCGACTTAAGCAGGTTTTTAGGAAAAAGATTCAACATTATTTAATGAGATCAAGAGCATAATAATTTATATAAAAATGGAAATGAAATAAAAAATTTTTCCATATAAAATTATAGTTTTTATAAACCATTCTTTTTTTAAAACATTTCATTATATTTTAATTTAAAAGAAGAAAATAAAACCTAGGAGTTCCCTTCAATCGGTTTTCCATAACAGAATAAATTGAGATAAGAACCTTTACAATGTGTATATACTCATAAAGAAAAGGTGAGTTATACTTATTATATTTTTATGGGACATATATATAGAATATAGAATTATTAAATAATAATAATAGTTAAATAAATTGATTTTATTAGAGATAATGTGTAACCTTGTGAAAATGGGGTGATTCTAAGAGATATGTTACCTAATGTCGAAATCGTTCTGCACTTTCTCCTAAAGTCAGAAATATTATAATTATAATCATTAATTACATAATTTATAACCTATTAAATATATATTTTATTTACTATAATTTTATTATTCTCATTTACAACCATTTAAATAATATTTAAATTTTAATTTCATTGTTATGAGAATGTTCGTTTCATTGTTCTAAGATGAGATCATGTGCGGATAATTACTAATGTTTTTATCAAATATAACTACAAATGTAGAAGTTAAAAACTTATATTAATCAAATTATATTATTCATAATGTTTCCAAATACCCATATGTGTTCCAACATATGGATTATTCCTTTAGAAAAAATGTTAATGTTATACAGTTATCCAATTTAGGTGGTTTTACCGTCAATCATGAAATAGATTTTTTTATTTAATATTATGTAACATATCATTCAAAAATAAAACAATATGCATAATATACATATATAGTTAATTTTAAATCATTATTAGTGAATTTAAACCTTCCATGATTGATGAAATAGAAATAAGAAACTTATTATCCTCGTAGGAGGGTGAACTGACATAATATGGATGAGGTTGTCATTTTTTAGAATAAGAGGATAAGTGAAGAGGATGGAAGATAGATATTAAATTTGAAAAAAAACATAGTACTATATATATAATATACTAGAGTCATTGATCAAATTTATATGAGGCATGTCAGAAGAAAGTAGTAGTAGAAAAGAATTTAAAATTGGTAGTTTGAGAACATTACCTCTTGAGTATCATCTCTTGAAATACACCACAAACAACAATTATTTATCATTAAAATGGAAAAATAACTATATAGACATGGGAAATAAGTCTAGAAATATTTTTTTATAGTTTGGATAAGCTCTAAGGTTTGGAATATGTTAGGGTACGGGTTGATATTTATAAGGGTGGGAGAGGGGTGTTTTTTGAATGTCATATTCAATAGCTTATTGTTTTGGATCTTGGCTACCAATATTATTGAATTGGGTCTATATAGAGTAAAAGAATCATGTGAATTTAAAATTTTGGGTGATTACATCATTTAATAATAAATTTATCTTACATTTAACATATAATGTTAAATATGGGTTTTTCTAAATTTCATTGTTCACAAAAAATCAACTATTTTAGAAAAAATTTAAAAATATACCTAACCATTTCTCAACATCTAGATTAAAAACTCAACTAATTTTATGAAAATAATTTTTTAAATATGATAAATTTTTTTAATTAAAATTATATCATATTTAAATAATACTCATTTTTATATTATGTTCAATTTTAATACTATTTGAAAAATTATTTATGTTGTTCTAAAATTATATTATCATTATAATATAAGTTATTATTATTTTATAGACCCATCTTATAAATATTATCTTTATTTTAAATCATTATCTTTTTTATAAAATTTTAAATGAAACATTTATTTTTTACAAATATACAAACACTTATTTGAGTATTTTTAAAATATTTATTTACTATCACCATGATATAAATATGTCATATTTTCATTCTATAAGATAAATTAATATTATTTAACACTTCAATAGTTGATGACACTATTATAATGGTCTGGTTACTATTACTAATAGTTATGTTACTATCCATATAGTTCAATTACTGTTTCAATAGTGACATTTTTAACAGTTATATGGGTTACCTACTTTCTATAAATAACTAATATTTTATTCAATATTCATTCACTTATATTTTCCCTCAAGATTATATATATTTTCATTTTCAAAATAAACGTTTCATTATTAATATTATATTTCATTTCTAAGGTATTATTTGTGATTGTGATCATTTGGGGGGATCGAGCATATCCAAATATTCACAAATAAAATTCAAGGTTGTTATAATATTTATTAGAAAATTTCACTCATACTTTACTTTTAATGTAATAACATATGACTAGTTTATTCCAATAATAATTTATATAGGGAATAAATCATCACCCAATTCATTAGTGGGTTATATCTCTAGCCCACCCATCAAAATTTATAATATCTAAGAACCAATACATGAAAAAATACAGAATATTTAATTTTTTTTCATAATAGTCATTTTATCCCATAATCAATAGAAACTTCAAGAATCTTACAAAAATAAGTTGAAAAATAATTTTCATTAGATAAATATTAAAAAAAATGTTCCCCAAAAATATTTTAATTGAACTTACTTTAGAAAACCATGAAATCATGAAGTTGAAGATTTTTAATAAATAATTGTTATTATAGCACGAAAAGGTGATAATGTGAAAAATGATAAAAAAAACATTCATTTCTCACATTTATATGAATGTTTTAAAATTACCCATATTGAAAATTTTAAAAAGATTCATTTTCAAACTTTTTTAAAGAGGGTAAAATATGGTTGAAAATGACATTAAACATCATTAGAGAATCAATACAGGATATATTACTGATAACATTGGTTCTGAACCATTGGTATAGGCAAGAAAACTATTGGTATATCCTTGTGAGTATGGTTGAGGGTATATACATGTACCAATGTTTTTATATAAACCATTGGTATAGGTCATCCTGGAATAAAATATACCAACGGTTCAGTTAAACCGTTGGTATATACCTATACCAATGGTTTTTTAAACCGTTGGTATATGTCTTCCTAGAATCACAATATACCAAAGGTTCCAATGAACCACCGGTATATGTCTATACTAGTGGTCTGGATAACAATTTCTATAGACCTTAAATACATTGGAATTTAGTAACCCCCACCTTAGCTTAAACACCTATACTTACAAACACCAAAATACAAGCACCCAAACCACTACCAGTGAAAAAAAAAATATTTAGGAAACTGATTATTGAATTCAACCAATTACCACGCTCATTTATAACACCATATATATACACTCACATAAAATCATCAAACATAATGTTTCATAAATATCAGTAAAAAATGTATATTATCAATCACTCTCCCATCATTTCAAATATCATCACCATCATCGTAATCAAAGATATCATCCTCACCATCATCCTCACAATCAACACCTCTATAACCATTCACATCACTTGGAACATCATCATCCTGAACACCACTAACACATCACCACTATAGACCAATTGATAATATAACAAACACATCAACAAAATTTATATATCCCAATTAATGGTGATATCTTGTTGAAGTTATGTACATAATGCTACCATAACTTTCATAAATTCCACATTGGCCTTTTATCTTAGTTCACAATCTTTCAAAGATATTTTTGGGACTCTACTGCATCTTTATAAGATTCTATTTCCTATTTATGAGCTTTATACAACCCTGTGATACCATAACTAGAACTTAAATTGGGTCAATATCTAGTGGGGAGAATACTCTTCTCTGGTCGATGATGTACTCTCCCATGGTTCTCATCTCCTAATATCAGTTGAGAATGACCATTTGGTCCAGATTTTCTAGATTCCTACATAGAAAGGGCCTCTAAAGTACATTAATTAAAATATAAATAAAATATTGAATTAAAAAATATATATAATTTTAAATAAATAAAGTAAAAGTTACAATATGTTGTTATGTATTTTCATTTATTGCACTTCCATCATTATTTTTTCTTCTCAAAAAAAGTATCCTGGTGCACACTTAATTAAATATTATATACTATCCTATATAATGAAATTTAATGTAAAACCCATAATTTAGTAATATATATGTAATTTTTGTTCAATGAAAATAAATATTACAAGAATAACCAGGTCTAAATGGACAGACCAAGAAAAGAGAAAGAATCAATGGGGCCTAAAATATTAGAGACTAAGAGCATCACCTCTAATGATATTCACACCTTATGATTTAAAAATATTTAATTCAAGAAAACAAATATCTCTATACAAGGATTGTCGATCTAGGCAGGGTTTTCTGTGGCCATATTACCTTCGTACTAGATATGATAAACTTTTATATTATCATCCATGATGATTTTTCACTTTCTAACAATATATGAAATAGACCAAGGAATTTAGGCTACTTCACCAGATCTAAATTCGTTTTATCTCATATAAGGAATGAAATAAAAATAATAATATTGGGAATTTTTATAATAATATTATCTATAAAATATATTTTTCTTCTTATATAAGTATAATCCTACAATTGTGTACAGATTATGATAATTTTTTCCTTTCCAGTTGAAATTCATACAAGATTTAGTTTTGAATTTCAAATTTTCTCTAAGAAACTAAAAACAAATATATTTCTATATTTTTATAAGGTATTTAATATGATCATTTATTGGATATTTTGACCCAATTTCCCCATGTGTTTTTGGTGAGCTGTGATCAGTGATTTATAGTACTTTGAGTCAAATTTGGATTTTGTCTTAAGAAAGTTATTTAAGTGGACTGCATTTTTCAATTTCAATATATTAAACTAATCTATTATTTCATAGAAAAAAAATTCAGAATATTAATGTTATGAAGCATCAACCCATACCTTTAAGAACCAATTATTATCAATTTTCATCAGTTGTGTTAGTGTCAAGTAAAACTGAGTTGATCAAAAAAATTATCGGATGCCTCTCATTATCCAGCATTGTAGTGTACCCTAAAGTGTAAATATAATATATAGAATCCTTATTATTTTTCTCAATTTATATTAATGAAATCAATAAAATTAAGAATAATTAAATTTTAAATACAACCTATTAATGTTTAATAATACCTTAAAATCATTACTCTTTTAATATTATTACATTTCTTGGTATTGTATTGTTGGAAGGTAATTGAATATTAGAATTCCATATAACTCAGATTTGACTATACTATTCCTAAAAAAATATAACTCATGTTTATATGATCACCAAAATCCTCCAAGTTCCATTAACCACACTACCTTAGTCGTATGGTCATTGGGAATGTTAAATCAATGTAATGATGAACATGTTAATTCATATAAAAAATATAATATGGATATTAATTTAATAAATCTTCTTACCCATATATCATTCCATGAATTCTCTTTTATTTGATTACCTATATGCCTTTGAGATAATAGTTTCATTGTAATTATGTCACTATAAATGGATAAGGTTTCCATAAAACTTCTACATTTTATTTAAATTCATTCATTATAACATATCATTATCTGTGTTCAGCGGTTCCATACTACATGCATACGGGTGTTCCCATGTTACATATTTCAAGATAAAACTAAATAATATTAAAAAATGTATAATTAACTCACATTACAAGTAAAAAAATGATGTGATATATTTTGGAACACTTTTTAAAAACCTTGATGTAGGAAAATCATTAGGATCTATTTAATTTGTGGATTGTTCTGGATAAGTAACCTCTAAAGCATGTGTTTGTCTCAATTCATGCATTAGCTCATATACATATGGTGGTGTGGAAAATAGAGGATAAAAATAATCAATCATAGACAGATAGAAGTGCCAAATTAAGGTCTTGCAGACATGGTAGGGTAATGATAAAAGAAATGTAAATCCTTCATTGGCTATGGAAATGGTATACGAGAAATATATCCTAAATAAGATGATGATGGAGACATAGGTGGTAAAATCCTTGGAATTTTAATTAGAAGAAGAAATTTGTGGTAGATGGGATGTCTCGTGGAGTTAATGGGTGTGAATTGGTACAAATTTTGCTCTATATAGCTCTATTAGAACCCATGTTTAATTTCCTGTGTTGTTGAAACCTACTAATAGGTTTAGGAGAAGTCATATCTATTTTGTAAGAAAGTCCCTAAAATAAATTTCGTAAATAATAAGAACATGACATTAACTGAAATGAAGAAGAAAAATATTGTAATTAGTACACTAACTAAGGGAACCATAGGTGGAATCCCTAGCTCACATAGTCAATGATCTTTACCAAATAGTCTCTTCCAATTAATTTATTCAATATCATTCATAAATAATATAAAAGTTGAGTTGTGATGAGAAAAATCCTTTTTTACTTTGGAAAGAAGAGTTATTTTGGAAAATCATTTTTATTTTTCAGGAAATAAGATTATAAACATTTATATTCCATAAAGGAAATGGTAAAAACATTGAAATTATATTTGAGGAATAAATGTTGTCCCACTAATGTGAAATCATGTAACATGAGTTTTTTAAAAATCTTTAAAAATAAAAGAATTTATTACAGTTTAAGGAAAATAGTAAAGGGATTTTAAAGTGGAAGGGAAGGTTTGTTTCTATATAAAAATAAATTAAACAAGATAGTTTTTTTTATGAAATTTGTTATTTTACAAAAATAATTATGGCATAAAATATAGTATACATTGCAGTTGAAAATGGCTAAGAATTTGAGAAGTTCCCTTGAATAGGGATTGTATTTGAGGAATAATTTTTAAAATATTATTTTAAAACATGTAACTCCTCATAATAAATAAGTATTATTATTGGTAGATTTATATAGAAAATTAAAACAAAATTTATGAGGTGTAAATAAGAATAAATAATAATTTCATTGAGTTAAGTAAAGAATAAGAGTAAACCAAATAAAAATGTAGGTTTAGGTAGAAAATCCTTACCACATTATAATCAATCAAATTATAAACCCCAAAATTCATAATCATAAAATGATAAATTTAATAGCATGAAAATAAATAGATTCATGATATGATACATCAATGGTAAGTATGCATACACCATACTTGACTAACAACAGTTAAGAAAGAATATCTCACAAAAATGGATGTAATATGTGGAAACCCTTACAAGATCGTATCATTAGAGTGGGGATAAATCAATGATAAAATTATATGTGAAAATTAAAAATCCAAAAAATATAATTCGATATATATTATAAAACAATAATAGGTCATTCATACATATTATTGAAAAAACATAACCAATGTAATAGATGATTAGCTCAAAGAATGGAAATTGAGTTAAGGAATCCCTTACCTTAAGTCTTAAAGTATTCTGCACATGATTTTAATGTCCTAGATAATCTAGTTATATTAATTAATTATGAATTCCAGAACTTTATCTACATCTAATTGATTTATTATACCTTTATTAAGTTCATTTATGTCCTTTTAGATGGGTTAAGAGATTCAATTTCATCTTTTGGGTGTGCATGTTTTCTTAGTTTTCATGTTCAGTTTTCTTTTATAAGTGCATAAAAGTTCATGTAAAATGGAAATTGAAATACTAAATTTAATTTATGAGTTATTAATTATCATAAATAAGGTTATGTAATTATATTAGGCCTTTGGTTTTTTGGGAGATGATGAATCATTATTTAAAATTTTAATGATAAACGCTTGGACTATTTTGATGGTTTTTTATCACCACGAACACATTTTGTTTTATAGTTAAATAACATATGTAAAAAATGATTACAGAACATTAAATAGAATATATTTCTTATATTATTATCTATTTCAACAATTAAAATAATTTTATTACCAGAATTGGATATGGTAATAGAAATTGAAAACATGTTGTCCCTGAATGTGAAAAATTAACATATCTAGGATGGTGTTTTCAATTTTATTATAAGAGTAGGGTGAAAAGAGATGATGAAGAATTATTAAATTATCATAATAAAATTAAATTACATGTATGTTACTCGAATTATTATAGAATTTGGATGATAGGAGGTGAGGAGATAGAAACAAGAGAATAGAACTTGTAAAAAATATTTAAAGAAAAAGGAAGAGAGGTTTACCTATTCAGTAATCCTCCTTTAGGATCTCCTTATAGAATTTTTTTGTCCTTTTGGTGAGAAAATATAGTATTGGACATGGGGGGATTGGTAAGATTATTTGGCAGAACATATGCAAGGCTTAAATACTGAGTGGTGTGAGAGGAAGAGGGGTGAGGTGTGGTTTATATAGTAGAGCAGAGGAGGGTTTTGCATTATTTTAATCATTAGTCAATCATTTTTCCTCAATAATATGAATATTCTTGTTTATTATGACTAAAATTATTAATAATTTCATGTTATTTCGAAAAAATGTCCATTTACATCAGCCATGACTCAAGCATGATGCGGAAATTCATTTATATAGCACATTTTTGTAATTATCGAATTTCACTCTTCACCAAAAATTCATGTATTTTAGAAAAATCATAAAAATTCACCCTAACAATTATTAAACATTTAGAATTCAAAAATAGACTCTATTTTATCAATATAAGTTTATAAATATGTGACATTTAATTTTTAAATAAACTCATTATTTACTTTCAAAATGTAGATTTTTAATTTAAAACAGATTTTATAATACTTTCAAAAATTAACCGAGGTATCATAAAATTACCATTAAATAATAGGATAAAAAAATATTTATTAGGAACACATTTTATGAGAATAAAATTTATTTTATTAATTATAAAATTTTAATTAAATAATTCTTTCTTACAAAAATACCAACACTTAATTATTAATTTTTTAAAATATTCACTTACAATTTTAATGTGCCTAAATTTTATTAATACTTTCATGGGAGATGTTAATATTAATAAAGGTAATATTACTATTCATAAGGGTAACTTTCTACTCATATGGGTAACATTAAAATTCCAAAAGGTAACTAAACTATTCATAAGGGTAAGTTACTATTCACGAAAAATTATGTTGATTTTATCAAACTCTAAATATCTTATTTAGTGCAACTGTGTATGTCCATTTTTTGAAATTAAAATCATAGAAGTGGAAAATTTAAATTTAAATGCTGTTTTATAAAAAATGTTTCAATAAGACTCAGTGTTATGTGCATTGTGAGCTATCTAATTAGTTGAAATTATTTAATAAGTACATACCAAAAAAATATTGGGGTGTTATATTCTTCCCCCCTTTAGAAATTTCATCCTATAAATGTTTCATGTATATATCCCACTAAAAAGATGTTGGTGGTTCCTATTCCTAAAATCCTTAGGTTCCCATGTCACTTCCTCCATTTTAGGGTTTCTCTAAAGAACCTTTACTATTCAATTTGTCTGATTTCTCAGTACTTTCCCTCTTATGCCAAGAATTTTGATAGGATCTTCACATTATGAAAAATCAGGTTCAGGTTCTATTTCTTCTTGTGTGACTACATGTGTTGGGTATGGCATGGAATTAATTAACAAAGTGAAATGGAACACATCATGTACCTTATAATTTCTATGAAAAAATTTCCAAACTATAAGCCGCAACTCTAATTCTCTCTAGAATTTCAAAAGGACCAATGTACCTAGGGATCGATTTCACTTTATTCCCAAATCTTGCAACACACTTCATTGATAATACTCATATCCATCCTTGTAGATCCATGTACCTAGGGTCCTTTGAAATCATCATTTTTTTAGAACTCTATGATCTAACCTGTTCAATACATCTGAAACCTTATTTTCTATTAATCAAAATGAACTAGCACTAAATTTTCACATTCCAAACACGTGAATAACTTCATCTTATGTTCTCTTGAAATATAAAAATAACTCTAATTAACATAACACCTTATTAGAAACCTGCATTCATCCTTACACATGTTATTGGATATATTACTCCAACTCCATCAATGATAGCATAGATGACTTGTATACAAGACATTAATCAGTTAAAAGGTAGTAAAAAATTATCCAAATAAATCATTTTTTCATCATTATCTCAACATCATGAATATATTTATGGTTTTATTTCCCTTTAACATGCATTTTTCGAAAAAATTAACTTTCTACTGAATATATTTTTTTGGTACTATTAAACTTATAGTCTCAAGTCCTTAATGAAAAAGTATTGAAGTATAATCCTATTGTATTACATAATTTTTATAACTGATAAATTGCTGATATAATATTCAAATGACATGATTCTTGACAAGGCATATTAATCATTCAACCTCATTTGTGGAAAAATATTAACTTGATCATTATACAATAACATAATTTGGGGTATATTCCATTGATGCTTAGAACATTGATATTTATACTTTCTCATCATATTACAATTGAAGCATTGTACATTGGAATCCTTTTTCTTACCCTTTCTATCATGAACATAGTGACCTTTTTTCTTACACTTATATCAAACTCTCATACCCTTCAAGCATTCACCAGGGTAATTGTTTCCACAGTTATCACATATGGGAAAACTCTTCTTCACCTTCTTACCCTTTATATCATGAACATAGTGACCTTTTTTTCATGCTCTTTTTCTATTTCTTTCCTTAAAATCCATAAGACTCAAATAATTTTGTACTTATCTTATTAACACATGATACTATTTCCTAATATTATGAAAATACTTGGGAGACTATCTGCCTTCAAAATGATGGCTTCATACCATGATAGATATGATCCTTATTACTCTATACATCATGTGAATCATTGAATTTATTATTCCTTCTTCTAGGGACTATTTATAAAAAATGACATATACTAGATTAGCTCATAAAATTATGAACTTTCTATAACTCAAAACATGGTATATCACATGAATATTAAATCCTAGAACCATATACTTTGGTTACTTTGGAATCATAAATCTGTCATAATGGTTTGAAAAGAAAATGTGAATTATCCTAAGCATATCCCCCAGGAGTGTAAATCTAGGTGCATAGTAAGTCCCATTATCGTGTACTAGGTTACCTCGATTCTGGCCCAGAGCACCCTGTCAGATTTGTTACACCTATATACATTTGTTTTAAAACCACATCCACTTTAAGTATCCAGACATGGATATATTTCTATGAATTCTCATGTAATTTGTACCTTAACAAAATTCTGTGATGTTCTTGTATACTTATCCTTAATTTATATCTTAGGGTTGTGCTCCCTAATATATGTTTTCTAAATCCAGTTCCCACGGATTATACTAAACATCCTCAGATACCAACTGTAATACCCCTACCCTAGAAGCCCAGATATGGTGTGTTACTTTTTTACATTATCATTATTAAAATGAATCAAAATCCTGAAGGACTGATCAGTTTAGTAGTCTTGAAGGAACCAGATACATACATGGAAACCATTTTACAATGGGAGAATAAAAAACATATAATACATAATAAAATCTAATAAACTTAATCCTTGAAACTCAATATGTGATCACTTCTTCACAAACCAAGAAAAAAACAAATGAAAGGGGAGAGATCAAATGCTCAGTAAAGGTTACGTATAGTGGAATCATGAAACAATAATAATTGAATCATATTCAATTAGACATAATCAATATGTCATGGTGAATAATTTTAAAACACACACCCTCAATAAACTATAAATGAAAGTGTGTCCATATATTTTGTCAAAGTAAACACCACATGGTTAATAATAATTCAATAATGAATAAAGATAATGCTTATTATTTGGATGTCATGTAAATGGAACATGAACCATGTCGTATTTTTGGAAACAAACTCGATGGGTTTATCGCCAACTAGTTTGTCTCGTGAGACCTATCGATGCATCAAGGGGTTATAGTAGGCCCCGACCATCACTTAATAAGTCAAATTCAATACTCATATGAAATTCAGGAACATTATCAACATATATATTCATATTTAAACTAAAATATGAAATTTAAATTACTTTCCCCAATCATTAAACATAAACACTAACCATTTAGAGTAATATAGTGAATGGTATCAAGATTGCACATCTATAGTAAAACTAATAACAAACCATTCAAAAAAATATTGTATATGATATATTAAGATATAAACCTAAATGAATTAAAAGATACAACAATGTATATTGATAAAGTTAGAGATACTATTAAATGAGGCCATTGACAAATTATTGAGGAAATAACCCTTAAACATTCCAAAGTCTCCCATACCACCTTGAAAAATTCAAATCATAATACCTTATATTGTCATGAGAATAATTATACTCTTGATATGATATAAAATTTTAATTATATACACCACTTTCAGGGAATAATTTGTTAACAAGGAATATATCTCATAAAAGTTAAAGTGAGATGAGAAAAATCCTATTTACATTGGAAAGAAGAGTTATTTTGGAAAATCATTTGTATTTGTAATAAAATCAGATTTTAAACATTTATATCCTATTAAATAAAATGGTATTAAATTGAAATTATATTTGGGGCATAAATGTTGTCCCGTTGAAGTTAAATCATGCAAAAATAGTTTTTTAAAGAAGATTTAGAAATTAAACATTTTAGTGTGGTTTAAGGAAAATAATAAAGAAATTTTATAGTGGTAGGTAATGTTTGTTTTCATAAACCTAGAAATGAACCAAGATTTTGTTTTCAGTGATAAAATGTTTGATTTAAAAAAAACATGTCTTAAAATATACTATAATGTTCACTTCAAAATGGGTAAGGATTTGAGAAGTTCCCTTGAATCGGGCATGCATTTCGTAAATAATTTTTGAAAGATTATTTAAAAACATGTAGCTCTCTATAATAAAGAAATATTATAATTTGTACACATATATAGAAACTTAACACATATTTTATGATCATAAAATAACTATAAATAATAATTTCATTGAAGTATGTTGAGAATAAGGGTAACCCGAATGAAAATGGAGGTTTGGGTAGAAAATCCTTACAACTTTGTAATATATCGAATCATATGACCTAAAATTAAAAATTAAAAAATTATATATTTAATAACATGAAAATAAATAGATTCATGATATGATACATCAATGGTAAGTATACATACACCATACTCAACTAATAGTAATGAATAAGAAACTATCTCATAGAAATTGAAGTGAGATGGGGAGACCCTTACAAGATCGTATCATTAACATTACAATAAATCAATGACATAATTATGTATGAAAAATAAAAATTTAAACCATATAAGTGGATATATATTATAAAACAATAAGGGGTAACTAACACATATCATTGAAAATACATAACAAATTAAATAGATTTTTAATTCAAATAATCGAAATTAAGTTAAAGAATTCCTTAACTTAAGTCTGGATGTATTCTTCTCTTGATCATAATTTAATGAATAATAAAAATAGAATCATTAATTAATAATTAAAGAACATTAAATAAATTTAATTTATTTATTATATATTCACTAATTTCATTTATTTCCTTTTATATGGGTTAAGAGATTCAATTTTATCTTTTGAGAGTGCACATTTTCTTATATTTAATGTTTTGTTATCTTGTATAAGAGTATGGATGTCCATGTAAATTGGAAATTGAAATAAATAATTTAAATTATGAGTTATTAATGATAATATATAATGTTAAATGATCATATAAATCCTTATTTATTTTGGTAGAGGATGAATCATTATATAAACTTTTAATGAAAAACACTTGGATTATTTTGATGGTTTTTCGATCACCCCAAACTCATTTTGTTTTTTAATTGAATACCACATGTAAAAAATGATTATATAACATTAAATAGGATATATTACATATTTTTTTTAAACATAAATTTTTTTTCATGACCAGAATTAGAGATGGTAATTGAAATTTAAAACTTGTCATCCGTGAATGTGATAAACTAACACATCTTGACATGTGTTTTCATTTTTAGTATAAGAGGGGGGATAGATGATGATGAAGTATTACATTATCATAATAAAATTCTATTACATTTATGTTTATATAATTATCATATAATTTTGACAATGGGAGATGAGGAGACAAAAAAAGAATGGAATTGGTAAAAGAAGTTGAAAGAAAAAGGAAGAGAGGTTTACCTCTTGAGTAATCCTCTTTGAGAATCTTCTTAAAGACTTTTTTTTGGAATTTGGGTGAGACCAGTCGGTCTTGGATATGGGGTGGAGGGATTTGGAAAAAAAGGCAAGGATCAAAGCTTGAGAGGTTTTAGAGGAAGAGGGGGTGACAGGTGCTTCATATAGTTGTAGAGGAGGGTTTTGCATAATTTTAATCATTAGTTTATTATTTTTACTCTAGATGATGAATAGTCTTGATTAATGTGACTAAAAATGGTAATAAGTGTATTTGAGTTTGAAAAAATGTCCATTTACATCATACATTCCCCAAGCATGATGTAGAACTTCATTTATTTAACATATTTTGAAAATTATCGAATTCCACTATTCACAAAAAAATTAAAGTATTTCAAAAAGATCTTAAATATTCAGCCTAACCATTTTTTAAGATGTATCATTAAAAATGGACTATTTTATCAACATAAATATTTAAAAATTTAAAATATAATTTTTAAATTAAATCATTATTTATATAAAAAATACATATTTTAAATTTAAAACAAATTTTATAATAATTTCCAAAATTATCAGAGGTATCCTAAAATTATCCTAAAATCATAGGATAAAAAAATATTTTCTAGGATTGAATTTTATGTGAATAAAATTTATTTTATTAAATATATAATTTTAATTAAATATTTATTTCTTACAAAAATATCAACACTTAATTATTAATTTTTTTAAAATATTCACTTTCATTTATAAGGTGAAAAATGTTTATTTATACTTTCATGGGTGAGGTTACTATTCGTAAGGGTCATATTACTATTCATTATAGTACATTACTATTAATAAGGGTAAAATTACTATTCATAAGGGTAACATTATTAATCTTAAGGGTAAGTTACAATACACTAAAAATTAAGTTGAGTCTATAAGACACAAAACATCTTACTGAACAGAACTGTGTATGTCCATTTTTTGAAATTTAAATCACATAAGTGGATAAATTATATTTAATGTCTAGCTCATAATAATGTTTTTATTTCCTAGTGACACATCGTTATGTGCATTGTGATCTATCTAATGATTTTTAATTATTTATGGAAATACCATTGAAATCTTGGGGTGTTATACTACATAAAACATAGAAGTCAAAAAATTCCAGAACAAAAGTGACCCATCAGTAAGTGGAAATAAAAAATGTATATGTTGTCTCTTTTCACAAACCCAAATAATATATAGTGATATTCAATAAACTCAAATAGTAACTTTAAACTACCAACATCAAATTAAATTGGGTCAACATAAACAAAAATTGTGCATATATTTATAAATACATAACTACCACTAACATTACATTAAATAATCCATTCTTAACCATCATAGTATAATCCATATTATAGTTAAAAATTAATCTATTAAATTAATTCTTATTTTACAATAAAAAATAAAAGCATCAAAGAAAGAAATTTTTTTCATATCTATGAAGACATGGATGTTATCCAGTTTTAAAACCTATATGTCAATATGTTTCTTAGTATTTAATTAAATATGAATATAAAAAGGAATTAACATTTTTTATAAGGGGGAAAGTGTATTTTAAAGAAAATGTAAATTTGGATTTAGGAATATCAATAGAAAATGTTCAAATTTTCATACATATATAAATAACTTTGAGCTAAATTTAAATGATAATTTAAAATAAAACATCACTTTATATCCCATGAACACGATTATAAAAAATGGAAATACATTTAATTTTCCATTTCATATTCACACATAGTGAATATATATTTTAGATAAATTAATAATCAGCAATACCATTATGGTGAACATAGGTAACAAAAATTAATAATGAAAAATCATGTTATAAGAGAATAATTATAGAAAATAATTACATATTAAGAGAATATCTCATAATGGGGATTCACAATAAGTATCATGGGTAAGTATAAAAAGTTAATGATTTGGAAACATTAGATATCTTTTATAGAATAATATACCTATGCTATATTTATGTGGGAGAACCATTTCCATATATTTCATTTTATATGGGAGTTCCATATCATTGGGGTGTATTTTCATTGGATAAACATGTCTATATGGTTCAATTTCTATGAGAGGACCACTTTTCCAAATTATTTAATCCATGGGATTGACATCTCCTCATAAAAATCTACAGAATAATTTAAAACATATCAAACCTGATATCACATGGATGACCAAAAAATATTCCATCCTAAGTTATTGCCATATAATCCATTTTTTCTCCCTTAAATTATTTTATATAATCATAATAAATATAATAACCCCCAAATACATTAACAAAAAACCAAGTTACTACAATAATTAATTACATAACTCGTAAATATTTATTATTGAAAATAAAATTATATTGTATTTAAGTAAAATTAGTGAATAACTAAATTAAATAAATATATATATCTATTATAATCATACTTATGATTCCATACTACAATATAATAATCTAAATATTTTTTTTCCAAATAATCAATAATAATTGTAATATAACTGGATATCGGTTAGGTTTTCAAACATAGATAAAAATAATTACAATAATTATCAGAAGAGATATAGGACTCATAACCCACGAATATCATTTTTTAGAAGAACATGATAAAAAAATCACATAACAAGGGGAGATAGATAGAGGAAAAGAGAGGGGAGGCCACCACTAGAGTGATGTGAGATTAGGGATTGTGGGTGGGGAGGGTAATAGGGGAGTCCAAGGGTGGAATGTGAAGAGTCTATACTAATAGTTTTTGAAAAATATTTGTTAATGGTTCGGATATAAAAACTATTTGGAAAAACCATTATCATCGGCTTATATGTACTGACGGTTTTAAAAACTATTGGTATAGACTGCTTGAAGAGACCCTATTTCAAAAGTTCTATTAAAACAATAGTATATAGGTGTGTGGATAACCTCATTTTCTATTAATATATAGAGATGAAAATTATTGAATCCAAATAAATAATATGTATATGGAAGAGATATATTTTAAATGAAAACTTTGAAACATTTAAAATAGGGTTTTAAAGAAAAATATCTTACTTCGAGTCCTAACTCATTATGTACATCTTTTACTTTCCATCCTAATAAAATTATTTTAATTATTTAATACATTTTAAAAATGTTATTGTATATTTATTTATTATTATTCCTTTATTTAATGTATTACCATGTTTTATTTAGTCATTCAATTAGTTTTATTCTCATCTAACATTATGAGGTCCTTTAGTTCATAATCTCAAAAATGACTTAGATAGGTTGACCATGTTACAATGGGTCATCGTTCCATCATTTAGAGAATATTAATTATATAAAAAATATTATTTTTAGAAATTAGGCTTAATTTTTATCCATCCATGTTTGGTGGTTATGAAAATTAAATATGCAATTTCATGGAGGCGGTAGTTCGCACATACTGATGAGAAACATTTCCATATCCAAATGAATTTTATGTAACGAAATTACATAATAATTTAACATTAAAAAATAAAAATTATTTTATAAATAATATATATATATATATATAATTCTTATTTATAACTATCTATGTATAGTAGTGATAAAAAATGAGATACGTCACCCATGGGGGAGGTAGTCTGCATGTTCACCATAACAATGTCTTTATATTTCGTTGGAAGGAAAATAGATGTAAATTTATTTTAAAATAAACATAATAACATTTAATAATAGTAAATATACTTACTTCATTATATTATTAAGTTTATAAAACATTTTATAAAGGAGGAAGAATATAAAACATGAATGAAATTTCTTAAGACTTTAATCTCTTCCTTGGAAATAATCCTTTGTATTACACCTTAATCATTCTTTAATAGGAAAGAATCAAAATAATTTAATAGAAATAAAACATTACTTAGATCTCAAAATGTCCAATATCAGATTCTAATTACCACATAATATTTCTGAATAATTTACTTCAATAAATAAATATATATTTAGTCTATAAAATTAGTTTCATTGATTTAAAAATCATTCTGAAATCATTTTAAATTCCTAAAAGTGATTGTATTTGCAAAATCAGTATTTTTCACAATTCATCCAAAAATAAACTCTTTCTGAAAAAAAAGCTTCAAAATTCACACTAATATAATTTTTTAATAATTAATAAAAATGGTTTCCATTATTTCAAATTAAAATTCAAAAAATAATAATTTTAACATTTAATTAATATCATTTAATTTATCTGAATCAATTTATCTAGAATAATACTATTTATTTTTTAATTGAAAAATTATAAAAAATTATAATATTGAATATGAATCCGTAAAATATAATTATAAAAATCGTAATACATGAAATATATTTAATATTAACAGTAGATGGGTTTCCATATTCTTAACCTCTTAAAAAAATTTAATCCTTACAATTTTATTCATTAATAAACAAGTAAGGATTTGTTTCTTCACATATTTTTCAGATTCCCATGTTTCTTAATCAATTATATGTTTCTTCTACAAAAATTTAACATGGTGTGTTAATTTTTTACACAATACATTCTCATTGTGGTCAATAATTATAACTAGCTTATCTTTATAATAAAAATTATCTTTTAATTGTACCAACTCATGGATCAAAACCTGATATGCATTAGATATATACTTCCATAATAATAAAACATGAAACACATCATGTACCTGAGATAAAAAAAAGGTAAGTATGATGAATAATAAACCATAACCACTTTCATTATAATTTTATATATACTAATAATAAAATTAATTTTCCCCTTTTATCAAAATACATCCAACCTTGCCAGGATATATTTAAAAATATGGTCTCCTACTTCAAATGAAATATTGTTCCTATTATTAAATTCAAAAAAATATACCTACTTTAAGACACAATAAAATGATTTTGAATCATCTTTATCTTTTAAACCATTTATTCTACTAATTATGGTCCCAATAACATTCTTTCCCTAACTTTAACCCATCTTGCAAGTGTCCAACACCAATTTCCAGGTAATGCCTCAAATGGTTTCATCTATATATTATAATGAAAAAAATTATTTTAATATAATTTCACTCATGAATGATATTGAACCCATATTTTGTGAAAATTTAATGATAAATCCCAAACCATGTCCTCTAAATATTAGAATGTCTTCTCTGACTATCCATCAGATTAAGGGTGAAACGATTTACAATAACTATAACTCAGTACCAAATAAATTATGAATTCCTTTCTATAAAGTTGTTATAAATCAAGGGTCATGATCAGATATAATATATGAGAGTCTCTATTTAACATAACTATATCTTTATGGTATAGTATAGAAAGTGGATCTAAATATATAGTATCATGAATATAAATAGGATGTGTAGATCTAATCAAATGAACAAATATAACAAAAATAATTTTATTACCACAAGATGTATTTGGTAATCCAACTAAAAAATCCACAGATATATTCTCTCATTTCTATTTTGAAAATGGTAATTGAAGAATCCTTTTATACAGTAGTTTTTTTAGACTTAATATATTGTCAAGACAAACATTTCAAGTTAAAATCCATAATATATTTCTTCCTTCGATTCCACCAATAAAATAATTAGAGGTCCATATATATCTTATTGTTTCTTGTATAAAAAGAAAACATAGATTTTTAATCCTCAATAAATAATTCATTATTCAACTAAAAATCACTAATTACACATAACCACCTTTCAAACCTTATAAGACCTTATTTTTCAATGTTAAACTTGTGAAATTTTCTTTTTTAACCAATTATATACATTCATGAATACCACGGTCTTTATTCTAAGTATACTTAATTTTTTAGAAAAATAATTCTTTTATTATTATTTGAGAAAAAATAGAAGGGGGTTTATTATACACAACCTCCAATTATAGTTTAATTAAATCATTAACTATTGGACTAGTTTCCAAATGTATCATGTTTAAAGATGAATTGTTCTTTCAACTCAAGGAGGATACAATATTATTTTTTTTACCTATTAGATATTGAATTATAAAATTATAATCCATTATTAGTTATAACCATCTACATTTCCACATGTTCAAATTTTTTAGGTAAATATATATTTCAAGATTTTATAATCCCTGTATATATCACATTTCTCTCGAATATAATATATCTCTATATTTTTATTGTAAAAATTTCCTCTATATTCTCAATTTCATTCATTGGATAACTGTTCACATGGGGTTTCAACTATCTCGATTCGTATGATATTACTCAATTTTATTTCATCAAAGCACAACCAAGGCCCTTTAATAAAGAATCATGATAAATAAAAACAAAAATTTCTTAGAGGTAGGGATAATTCTAAAGTATTAATGAATATTTTTTCTAATTATGAATAATATTCATTACACTAACTATTAAAAATAAATTTAACTTCATTTGAAGTTAACTTGGATAGTGGGTTAGATAATAGAGAAAATATTTCAATAAACCATTGGTAATAACATGCTAGTCTAAAAAATTGAATCTTAGTAAAATTAGTAGGTATTGTACATTATTCCACCACATTATTCTTAGTAGGATCAAATATTATTCCATATTCAGTTACAATATTTCCAGGTATAGATATATGTTTTGGACAAAATTAAAATTTTATGAATGTTTCATAAAAATAATTTCATTTTGTGTTCTATAGAATAATACATATATGTTTCTAATAATTCTAATAAATTTTATAATATACCATAATATCATCACTAAATATCACCATTATTTTAACAACATATTCATGGAAAATTAAATTCTTAAGATCTATAAATATAGTGGAAGTATTTTTCAACCTAAAGGGAATAATGATAGATAATTAATGTCTAATCCTAGATCAAAATTTTATCCTTGGAATTTTATATTCTATTTCTTTTAGTTGTTCATATCTAGATCTGACATTGATCTTTGAAAAATATTATGATCCCTAGAGTTAATCAAATAATTCATTTATATGAGACAAAGAATACATATTCTTAATAATAGTTTTATTTGGTGATTTATAATCAATGCAGATCCTCATATTTCAATAATTATTTTAAAAAAATGAGTACCCCAAAGTGGTGTTCCAGGATGAACGAAACCCTTATCAAGAGACTATTCTAATTACATTTTTAACTTTAATATATCTATTAGGGCCATTATATTAGTGGATTTCAAAATTTACTTAGCTTTTAAAACTATGTCAATTGTATATTAAACTTTTTAATCAGGAATTGTAATAGGAAAATAATTATAAAATATATGCATATATTCATTTACCACTAACACATCCTTAATTTGAATGACTTCCTTATTTTCAATGATATAATAAAGATAAATTTCACTCAAATATTTAAAAAAATTTCTTGATTCTTGATATATTATCACTAGTTTGAAATCCTTTTTATATATGAATTGAAACTCATTTTGAAAATATAGTTTAACATTATTAACATAATATCCATATTAATATGATAATTTGAAACCCAATCCATACCAAAAATATAATCAAACTATATTATAAGTAATATAATAATATTTTCAACAAAAACAATTCCACATATGAAAATAATAATATTAATATATATATTTATTTATTTAATACTTACCTATGGAGTGTTTACCAAGATTTATGGCCCCATTTCATGAGATGAAATTATTATTTTATTAAAAAAAATTTCCAAAAAAATAATAAAAAAAGATGTTGTATCCATTAATACATTTACATAATTCAAGAAAATAGGAAATATACCTATCAACACTTTTTTTGATGGTATATTATCTATTATATTAGTAGTAAATGGCTTTCACACACCTTTTTCACTCTTGATGATTCCCACCTTGAGTAATTAACTTTATACATGAATTCACAAAATTTCCCCAATAATTATAATTAAAACATCTCACTACCAACTAACCATCTAATTTCCCCTTAACAATATGATAAAAACACTTTTCCATGCATTCAGGGGCAAAATTAATGAACTTACCACATGTATAAAACATTATTTGTCCTGTAAAACATTCTATAAAAAATTTTATTAACATTTTGGGGTCATGTTGTGGAATTACCTCCATGTTTCCTTGTTGAATATTTCTCTACTTTATTCTATATTGTTAATTTATTTTACTTAATATCATAAAATATATAAGTGTTAGAAAACACCATCTCAACATTATTAGTATAATAAATAGGTTCCTCATAAATTTTAAACTCAGGAGTGGCCAATGATCTTCATAAATCTGGTTTAAATCCTCTGCAAAACAAATGAATTCTTCTCATATTGTATAAAATAAAATTGTGTTCATAACTAGATAATCTATTTAAATTTTATTCACAAGTAGAAACAAAATCTTCTTCCCTTTTTTATTACTTCAAAATTATTAATTCTATTCTCATTTGAATAAATTTAGTAACATATTTTTAAAGAAATAGATCATTAAATATTTCCAACTAAATCATATCAATTGAATTATCCTCTACGGTATTTTTAACAAAAACCGCCACTGATCGGATTAAACATAAATTGATAGACTTTAATAACTTCATTCTAATGATTTAAACAAAACAAAAACTCAAAAAAATATTCTATAAATGTATGCATATTTCAACAGCTAATTTTTTTAAAATTCTACCAAATGATGGATCATGTTGTTTAATAAAATAGTCCACTATTTACATGTTACTCTATAGAGATATTGGTCACTCTCTAGAATAGATCCATTATTTATATATGATGTTAATTAATTTATCATGGAAATAAAATTCTTAGTTCCAACTAATTTTTTTAATTCACTGTTTCAGAAGGATATTCTTCTCTAGTTTGCTTCATACATTATTCACCATATTACCCCTAGGGAAAACCATTAAAAAATCGAAACAGATTAGTGTAGAAATAAAGAATGTTTTGAATACTATCTGTTGATAATATAAACATAATAAAACATTCCAGATATGTATTTTATAAGTCAAAACTAGATAAAAATGACTTAAATAATGAAAAAATCTCATGTTTTAAATAATAAATATCACAATATTTGAAGAAACCCAAAGACCGAAAGGTTTAGTGTAATTAAAATTAGACACATAAACATCTTATTTTACTACACTTTTGAACCTGTACCCATAAAAATTCTATACTAGACCCTTTTATAGATATCCCACATTATTTTATCAACTTCATAGAATGAGGATTAGTAACATAATAAATTCATGAGATCATCCACTCAATAAGTGGAAATAATAAAATAACATGAAAAAACATCAAAAATATATAAATTTATTAATAAAACGTTTTAAGACCATGTATAATAATCAAAAAACATGTTGGTGTGAAATTACATCATAAAAATATCATTAAAAAATTATATAAGATATTTTTAGTCTCAAAACCCATATCAATATTCATAAAACATGTGAGCATGATAAAAGTGCTGATTACTTTTAAAATAATGCACTCACATGAAATTGTGTAATTTCATAAAAATGAAGTGCATCATGTAATGTTGACATAACTTGATAATAAAAATGAGAATGTGGTATAACTCCCTTAATAACATGAAAATGTGGTGAAATAAAAAGTATAAAAAACCTATGTGAGAAACCTCATTAAGACCATTCCTAAGTGAATAAATTCATTATATCAGTACCTAAAAATGTGAGCAAACCCATCACAATCATACTTTTGTAAAAAAAATTATATACATTCCAAACAATATCATGAGATATAATCTTAAACAAATACATTTCAAGTTTATATAATACCCTACCCATCATTATAAAAACATGTGTGTCCCATATAAAACCATTCATATCACAAATAACCCATCAAAAAAGAATGGTTTTCTTAAACCTTCCATAAAAATATCCAATTACATGATCATAATAAATATTATAAATAAAAAAATAATATTTCAAGAGGATTAATAACATAATAACATAAATATGTAGTGTTATGAAAGAATAAAATCATGTATCATAAACCTTTTAGGTTAAATATATGAGGAAATAATAATGTTTTGAAAAGACATTTTAAAACACTGAAGAAAAAATCACATTCAAAAACATTTCTATCTCGGTAAAAACTGAACACTTTTAAAATAATCAAAATGAATAATTAAAAATGAAAGGTCTTTGAAATACATAACGGTTTCAAAAAATGATTAGTGAAAATAATTTTGAATTATTTACTTTTAAACAAATATTTTATATCGAAGTAATAGAAACTACATTAAATTTTCTATAAAACAACTTAAAATACAATAAAGGATTTTATTTTTGAAAATGAAAATTAGTGAAGGAACATTAAAAAAGATATAAAAGTTATTTAAAAAATTTGGATTAATGTTAAAACATTTTATTTTGAAATGATAGAAACGACTTTTGAAAAAACATTATTAAAATCCCAAATATTTAAAAGAAAAATGAATCCTTTTCTTTAAAAGGAATTAAGTGAAATTAAGTGGTATATTGAGATAAAATATTTTAGTTTCAAAATAGATAATATTTTAGGGATTTAAAAATATGGACTTTGAAGAAAAATCCATTAAAATTAATTGGAATTATTCTTTAAAAAATTAATTTTATCAAAATATTAAAATAGTTAATAAATAATACATTGGTTTGAAAAATTATTTCCCTATAAATAAAGATGTAAATATATCATAAAATAATCATGACTTAAAATATTCCAATAATTAAATATAATAGATAAAAATGAGTAATTATGACCCAAAGATGATAATTGAGTCTTAAAAAACAATAGAAACTTGAGGAAAATTTAAATCAAATTCTCATGAAAGAGAGAGATTCAAATTAAACATCAATTAACTTGAATAAAGGGTAGTTATATAATATGATATCTAAAATTTGAATTATATACATCACATAAATGGAATTTAGTGTATAATACAAAACATGTCTCAAAGAGAGAAATTTGAGATGAAATCCCTTATGGGTTAATAAGTGTCTCAATTAAAACATCTTTAAAGAGAGATACCATGATGTTTAAGTTCAAATAAAATGAATACAAATAATATATGATATTAAATATAAATTTTTAAGTGTACACACTTTTTCATATATTTAAATTTCCAAAAAGAACATGTGTCTCAAAGAAGAATGGTTTTAGATAAAACCCTAACATCCTTCGTATATTTTGAATCAAGAACCCAAGGGATAACAAAAATGGGGTAAAACCTTGGAAATCATGAAATATAATAAGATAATGATAAAAATGGAGATATATTAGTATTAACACCATAAAAAAGGAAACAAGGTGTATAATATATACATTTCTCAAAAGATTCAAATTCAAGAAAAAGCAACCCTAACCTTGTATCCCTGCTTAGTCAGATGCACCCTGACATCATATGTTGAGACTATAAACTTAATATTGATGAAAGACATATATTTGTGGGGAATATAACTATTTTGGTTGACTAGAGGTATTATGGTATGTAAATGAAATCAATTAAATGAAGTTTAGGTAGGGGTTAAAGTCAATTTTGAGATAGGAGTGTAGAACTAAAAGGGTGAAAGTGTTCCCCCTTTATAAGTACAGAATAGGGATGTATCCATGTAAAATAATCATAATTTAGGGGAAATAATTGAAAGGAATTTATTTTAGTTGATTTTTGTGAGGTAAGGTTGGTATCACAAGTAGGTATGACCTAATAAAAATTCTACAAGGTCTACTGATCATGTTAATTAATGAAAATTTTAACCGCCTTAGATTATTCATTTAAACACTTATTTCTCATAATTAAATATTAATAATGTCAATTAGTTTATTAATAAAAATATAATTATACACTTATTATCAAAATTTTATGTTATGAATCTGAATTTGGGATCCATTTATCCAAATTTAACTTCTAAATAGGACAAAATAAACTTTTAAATCAAACTATAAAATGTATTGAAAAAAATATTTTCATTAATAATGTTTTCTCTAATTATTTAATTTTTGTGGATTTTTTTTAAATGTTTACCCATTAAATGAGTGTTAATTAATAAATATATATGTTTAAACAATATATTATTGTTTTAATTTAAAATTCATTCATCGAATTTAAAAAATCTATGGTATTTAAAAAACTATCATTCTTTGAAAAATAATTGTTTTTACATGGTAAATAATACTTATTCAATGTAAATTTACATTTATTCTTACAAATAATGTGACCCTTATTAGATAATTTGTTCCCACTGATTATAAATTTAAAATCCCATTAACATGATTCAATTGAATTTTTTTTTGAAAAATACAAATATATAATGTAATTAAAACATTTCTTGAGAAAATATTAATTCAGTTACAAAATTCAGAGTTAGGTTTGTGATTAAAACTTTAAATTTAAATATATATAATGTTACATAATAAAAATATATTTTATCAGGAAAAAAAATTCCATTGTTTTAGGTTACTCCTGTATCAACGTGGAACTATTCAGTCCGAGGTATTTTCAAAAAAATTATTTTCCTATTTTTGCTTAAAAATCAATTACTTTAGAAAATTTCCAAAAATTAATCTTAAGATAATATGAACAAGATAAATTCAAGAATGATGTTATTTGTTTCAAATTAAATCTCTAAAATTTGGTGAGTTTATATTTAAAAAAAATCTAAATATAATAGAAAAATATTCATATTGATAAATATATTTTTAAAATGATAAATATTATTTATTCTTATTTATTGTTAGAGTTTATATATTGAATAGATAATAGTTTATTTTTTTGAATTAATATCTTAAATAGATATAGGTTCATTTTAATATCGAAACACAAAATGAAGTTTTATAAGATTAAAATGGATTTTATATTTATACGACCATCTAATTTTATAGATATAAGATACATGTCGATATCATATGAATTTCTACTAAAAACCCCCATATAACCAAACCATAAGGTCTAATGGTAATATTAAAAGTAGTGTCTATCATGGGTAGTGGTTATGCTAACATATCTTTCATATTGAGTTCTATAAGATTAATATTTTCCCATAATTCATTTCACTCAAGTTGTAATTGTTCATGTTCGGGTTGGGCATGGTATGAGGAAACCCCTAGACATGTTACCTCTATTATTATATTAGAAAATGGGATTCATAAGGAAGACTCACACTTATGTATTCCATTTATTTCAAAATTCATTATTGATCTTATCATATGGTTACATCCATTAATATGAGCTATGTTAATGTATAAGTCTAAATGGTTATTTTTAATATTCAAAATACATCAACATTTTTTCTTTCATTTTAAATAGTATAGTGTATCAAAAATATAATTAGTGTTTAGTTCTTTAAGAAGGAAATATTATTAAATCTAATTTAAATACATTATAACCCCTTAAATAAATTGAAACCTCATTTCACCAGTACAATCATAATCTTTAGTGGCTACTAAAAGCCGTCGCTAAAGGTCTATAGCGGCCACCTAGCATCCACCAATTGGCGGCCGCTTTTGGCTCGTCATTATTGCTATCAGCGACCGCCATTTGGCGGATGTTATAGGCAAGCAGGAATGGGCTAAACTAGCTGCCAAATAGTGACCTATGTAGCTCAGAACTATAGCGTCCACTAATTGGCAGCCGCTATAGTCAGAGATGGAAACACCTAAAGCGGTCACCGAATGGCGGCCACTGTATGTTGTCCCTATAGCGGCCGCCAAATGGTGACCCCTATAGGTTTTTAATTTTTTTTTAAAAATATCAATTACACAATAAAATATATCCAGATAAATCTCATCAGTCATCTTTTGAGCTCCACATATATCATTAAATATAACTGCATAATAAAATGTAATAAACAAATTAGTACCGAATAAAACCTATAAACTAATAATTGAAGCAAATTAACATATTTCAATTCAAACTTACTGTAACAGATCGAAAGTATTTGATTTTCAAAATATATTCAAAATTTTTATTTCCATTTTAAAATTTTAAAATCATTAATTCTACGGTTTTAATAAGATTGTTGCCCTGTGATTTCAGGTCGATCTGATGTCCTTCGCTATGAATTTGACCATTAAATGCCCATTTTGGCCGTTTATGACACCGGAACTGCGTTCTCAGTCAGCGTAGGAACACGTAACCTCTGATTGAAATTACATCTATGTGAAAACTTTGAAATTCACTAACCCATTATTGTAGTCTGATTTCAGGCCATTTCCAATTCGTTAGGCCAATTTGGACCCCCCCCACGCATTTATGAAGCGTGCCCAACACTTAAAAATGCATATTGAGCCTTACCACAAAAACTGCACATATAATTGATGTTATTTATCCTTTTTCACATCAAGAATAATAATTAGATTGTTTCCCTATGATTCCAGGTCAATATTATGTTGTCCTTTATGAATTTTACCGTTAAATGCCCGTTTTTGCCATTTATGGCACCAGAACTTCGTTCTCGGTCACCGCAGGCACACGGAACATCTTATTGATGTGACGTATCTACGACCACTTCACAATTCACTCACACATTCTTATTGCCTTATTTCAGGCCATTCTGACTTTGTTCGGTTGGTTTGGACCCCCCCCCCCCCCCCCCCCTGCGCTAATGAAGTGCGCCCAACACTTAAAAAACGCATATTGAGATGTACCGTGCAAATCACACGTACAATTGATGTACCGCCTCCTTTTAGACATCACAAATAATAATTATTTTGTGTCCCTTAATTTCATGTCAATACAATGTCATCCTCTATGAATATGACCGTTAAACGCCTGTTTTGGCCGTTTAGAACACCAGAAGTGTGTTCTCGGTCACCACGGGCACACGACACCTCTGATTGACGTGCCTCTTGATCGACCAATTTACAACTCACAAAATCGTTATTTTTGTCTGATTTCAGGACATTCTGACTTCATTCGTCCTATTTGGAACCCCCCCCTCGCGTTTATGAAGCACGCCCAACACTTAAAAAATGAATATTGAGACGTACTGCGCAAACCGCATGTCTGATTCATGTTCCGTCTCCTCGGACACATCAAAAATAATAATTATAATGTTTCCCTATGATTTTGGGTCAATATGATGTTGTCCTCTATGAATTTGACGGTTAAACGCCCATTTTGGCCATTTATGACACCAGAACTGTGTTCTCGGTCAATGGGGGCACACAAAATGTTTGATTGATGTGTCGTATATGTGACCAATTCAATGTTACCTCACCCGTTGTTGTTTTCAGATTTTAGGTCATTCCTACATCGTTCGACCTGTTTGTACCCCCTGACGCGCGTTTATGAAGTGGGCCCAACACTTAAAAAATGTATATTGAGCCGTACCGTGCAAACTGCACGTATGATTGACGTGTCGTCTACACTTACATGTCACAAATAATAATTATATTTTTTCCCTATTATTTCAGGTCAATCCGATGTCTTCCTCTATGAATTTGACCATTAAACGCCCGTTTTGGCCGTTTATGACACCAGAACTGCGTTCTCGGTCACTGTGGGCACATGACACCTCCGATTTACGTGAAGTCTTCTCGACCACATTAAAATTCTATCACCCATTATATTCATCTGATTTTAGGACATTATGATTTTGTTAGGCCAGTTTTCGTCCCCTCCCCCTCCCCCCATGCGCGTTTATGAAGCGCGCCAAACACTTAAAAAACGCATATTGAGTCGTACCATGCAAACCGCGCGTCTGATTGGAATGTCGTCTCCTCATACACATCAAGAATAATAATTAGATTTTTTCCCTGTAATTTTAGGTCAATTAGATGTCTTCCTCTATGAATTTGATTGTTAAATGCCCGTTTTGGCCGTTTAAGACACCAGAAGTGCGTTCTCGGTCACCGCGGGTACACGGCACCTCTGATTGATGTTCTGTCTGCTCATCCACTTCAAAACTCACTGATCCATAGTTTTTGTCTACTTTTAGGACATTCTGACTTTGTTCGGCCTGTTTGGACCCCCCACGCGCGTTTATAAAGCACACCCAACACTTAAAAAATGCATATTCAGATGTACCGCACAAAATGCACATCTGATTGACATGTAGTTTCCTCATACATGTCACAAATAATAATAAGATTTTTTTCCCTATTATTTTAGGTCAATATGATGTCGTCTATTATGAATTTGACTGTTAAATTCCCGTTTTTTCCGTTTATGACACCAGAACTGCGTTCTCGGTCACTATAGGCACACGACACCTCCGATTAACGTGACATCTGTGCGAACACTTTACAATTCACTGACCCATTCTTGTCATCTTATTTCAGGCCATTATGACTTTGTTCGGCTGGTTTGGACCCCCCCCCCCACGCGCATTTATGAAGCACGCCCAACACTTAAAAAATGCATATTGAGCCGTACCGTGCAAATCGCACATCTGATTGATGAGCCGTCTCCTCGAACACATAAAAAATAATAATTATATTGTTTACCTATGATTTTATGTCAATATGATGTCGTCTACTATGAATTTGACTATTAAATGCCCATTTTGTCCATTTAGGACACCAGAAGTGCATTCTATGGCAACTTAGGCACATGGAACCTCTGATTGATGTGTCGTCTAATCGAACACTTTATAATATACTCACTCGTTGTTGACGTCTGATTTCAGGCCATTCTGACTTCGTTCGGCCCATTGGGACCCCCGCGTGCATTTATGAAGTGCGCTCAACACTTAAAACACATATATTAAGTCGTACCGTGCAAACCGCACAATTCGTTGATGTGATGTCTCCTTGGACACATCAAGAATAACAATTATATTGTTTCTATGTGATTTCAGGTCAATCCAATGCCGTCCTCTATGAATTTGACTGTTAAACGCCCGTTTTGGCCTTTTGTGACACCAGAACTACGTTCTCAGTCAACGTGAGCACATGACACGTCCGATTGACGTGTCTACTACGTGACAAATTCACAATTCCATCACCCATTGTTTTCATCTGATTTCAGTTCATTATAACATCATTTGTCCCGCCTGGACCCCCCACGCGCGTTTGTGAAGCGCGCCCAACACTTAAAAAATGCATATTGAACCATACCATGAAAAATGCACATCTGATCAACATGTAGTCTACGCATACACATCACGAATAATAATTATATTGTTTTCCTATGATTTTAGGTCAATCTGATGTTGTTCTCTATGAATTTGACCGTTAAACACCTGTTTTGGCCGTTTATGACACCAGAACTTTGTTCTCAGTCACCGTGGGCACATGGCACCTCTAATTGATGTTCCATCTATTTGACCACTTCACAATTTACACACCTATTTTTGTTGTTTGATTTCAGGTCATTCTGACTTCATTCGGCCAGTTTGGACCCCCCCCCCCCCACGCATGTTTATAAAGCGCGTCCAACACTTAAAAACGCATATTGAGTTTTACCGTGAAAACCACACGTTCAATTGACATGTTTTCTCCTCTTACACATCGTGAATAATAAATATATTGTTTCCATGTGATTTCAGGTCAATCTGTTGTCATCCTCTTTGAATTTGACCGTTAAACGCCCGTTTTCACTGTTTGTGACACCAGAACAGCATTCTCGGTCACTGTGGGCACAAGGAACCTCCGATTGACGTACCGTCTTATCGAACACTTCACAATTAACTCAATCGTTGTTTTCGTCTGATTTCATGCCATTCCAAATTCTTTCGGCCCATTTGGACCCCCCCAACGCGCCTTTATAAAGCGCGCCCAACACTTAAAAAACACATATTGAGCCATACCGCACAAACCGCACATCTGATTGACATTCCATCTGCACATACACATCACGAATAATTATTAGATTGTTTCCTAGTAATTTCAGGTCAATCACATGTTGTTTTCTATGAATTTGAACATTAAACGCCCGTTTTGGCTGTTTATGACACCAGAACTGTGTTCTTGGTCAATGCAGGCACATGGCACCTTTGATTAACATGTGGTATGCTCGAACAATTTAAAATTCACCCAAACATTGTTTTCATCATATTTCCAGACATTATGAATTTTTTCGGCCGGTGTGGACCCCCCCCCCACGCGCGTTTATGAAGCGCACCCAACACATAAAAAACACATATTGAGCCATACCACGCAAACCTCACCTTTGATTGAAATTTCAACTACACGTACATGTAATGAATAATAATAATATTTTTCCCCTGTAATTTTAGGTTAATATGATGTATTCCTCTATGAATTTCACTGTTAAACCCACGTTTTGGCCGTTTATGACACCAGAACTGCGTTCTCGGCCACTGCGGGCACACGACACCTCTGATTGAAGTGTTGTCTACTTGACCACTTCAAAATTAACTCTCCCATTGTTTTCATCTTATTTCATTACATTTCGACATCGTTCGGCCCATTTGGACCCCCCCCCCACGCGCGTTTATGAAGTGCGCCCAACACATAAAAAATAAAAATTGAGTCGTACCGCGCAAACCGCACGTCTGATTGATGTGTCGTCTATGATTACATGACACAAAAAAAATTATAATTTTTACCTATGATTTCAGGTCAATCCGATGCCTTCCACGATGAATTTGACTGTGAAACACCAGTTATGGCTGTTTATGACCCCAGAACTGTGTTCTCAGTCACTGTGGGCACACGTCACCTCCGATTGACGTGCCGTCTGCGAGACCACCTCAAAATTTACTCACTAGTTGTTTTCATTTGATTTTTGGTCATTCCAACTTTGTTCAACTTATCCACCCCCCCCCCCCCCCACACGCGTTTATGAAGCACGCCCAACACTTAAAAAACACATATAGAGTCGTACCCCGCAAACCATGTGTCTGATTGATGTGACGTCTACACAACCACTTCACAATTCACTCACCCATTGTTTCCATCTGATTTCATGAAATTCCGAGAACGTTCATCCCATTTGGACCCTCCCACGTTCATTTATGAAGCATGCCCAACACTTAAAAAACGGATATTGAGTCGTACTGTTCAAAACGCACGTCTGATTGATGTGTCGTCTGCATGACCACTTCACAATTCACTCACCCTAGAAAGCTACAGATATCGAAAGAGTTCTTGGGATTGTCCTAAGAAACAAATGCCTGAAGTTTCTCTCCATCCACTGACACACCTTCCTCTGAGATTATTTTACCAAATAACTATACCTAATCAATTCAAAAATTACATATATATATATAGCTTTGTGTATAGTCGATGCTTTATAAGTGTAATCTAGATGATGTCAAGATATTGGGTATGATCATCATCAGTCTTGGAGTGCACGAAGATGTTATCCAAAAATACTAAAAAAACTAATCTAGGTAAAAATGGAAGATTCAATTCAACAAGGATATAAAAACATCTAGAGAATTCGTCAACACAAATGAAATTACCTCATGCATGGGGTTCATTCTCATCTGGATCACCAATATCACTACGATGTCCACCAACTGTATTCGGAGCCTACAATATATATCAATATAATGTATCTTAAACATATCAATAAAAGAAATTCTGAGTATGGTCTGTTTTATTGTTTAACTGTGGTTCCAATTGTTGCGTCTTCATTTCATTGATACGTGATGACATCTGTGACAACCTCTCCGCATACTCTACATGTAACAGCTGAAACTGTGCATCAAAATTGTGCTGCATATCCTGCATAGAAGCATCTATCTCAGTCTGTGTGCGCATCCCTAACCCTCTTCATGCACCCATCGCATCTTCTCTAACAGCTGCACATTGTGGGACACCACCGCCATAAGTCAAAGAATAACCATGACCATCACACCTCATGACATGGTGAAATATTTCATCTCTACGCAAAGTACTATGATGTTGCTCCTCTGGTAACTCTGCTAACTGAGCATTAAACTGAGCCTGTATCATATAATGAATCAATGAACAAATATGAATAATTTATACAAAATAAAAATACATTTATTAGTAAATAATTTGCTTACTATAACACATGTCGAGTTCCAAGTCTAGAAGGCGTGCCCTGCATCGCCCGATTATGTGAATGACGAGAAGACTCAGTCTACAGTCAATGTATTTACTTAATCGAAATTTAAAAAATTAGTCATTTATAGATTAAAAGTAATATGTCTTACCATCAACACCTCACATGACCAAAACGCAACCAAATCCTGCCACTGCGTAGGAAGAATTCCCAGACGGACTCATTGTAGAATATCTGGCACACCCGCAAATGGTGTCCAGTGATATCTCTTCACCCTTGATTGTAAAATTCCAATAATTTTTAGAATTTGGACATACATACAGCCTGAAACTCATCTGTATAGGATGTAAAATTACCCTGTTAAAAAAATTGTCTGTAAATGGGACAATAATAATAACAATATCATGAAAATTTAAACATTCAATTTAACTGAACCTCCCTCCATAATATGTCCATCATATCTTGGTGGAAAGAAATCCATTCACAAGTTGTCAGAGGTAATATGTGTGTGTCTCGTATCATATGCCCAAATTGATGACTCAATATTGTAGCACCTTCTCCAACTGGATGAAATGTGTCATCAAATAACACATCCAATTGGGGTCTAGAGTTCTAGGATTAAACCCCTCTACTAGGACCCCTACGTCTGCTGAAAGATGCACTATATCCTGATAAAAATAAATTCATAATTCAATTACAATATAAATTAATGATTAGAAATATTTTGGGAAATATACACAGAAAATTAAAATCAATTAATTTAGAAATATGAAAACATACATACCGACAACATATGATGAACCACTGTGACCACCCTGTTACATACATACATTAAAAGAAATTATAGTTAAATCAAGCAATTTTTATACATATATGATCATAAATATTTTTACAAACAATAACTGGGGATATAATTACAATTTTCACAAATCATGATAGTCTATCGTAGATCCATTAACTGTCTCTCTGGCCTATTTTATATCTTAATCTCATAAGACTACTGTTGTTTGGTCAAGTGTTTGATCAGGAAATACGAAAACTTCAGGCTCCTCTTAGTCAATCGAAAAAATCCCTCTTGTAGAAATTTTCACAACAACATTCCAATTAGAATCAATGCCAACAAAGTAAACTTTTTCTTCCTGTGATGTTAGTATAAAGGGCTCATAGCTTACTCGGTTATTTTTATATAGAATATTGTTAAAGTTTACTAATCTAAATTGGAAGTAATCAAATTTCGTTCCATGAATCGAATCAACCCAATCACACCATAATAATATGTGTTTTAAGCCATGACCATAAATAACCTCAATAATATCTCTCAGCAATCCATAATAATAACCCGCACCAACAAAAGAACAACCAAAACCACCATTTTGGGTGGCTCAGTTCATGTAAACATCGCTAATATGAAATCATAATCCGTTATCATCTAAAGACTTGTAGCATTGAGCTGTAATAAATGGACCATCAGCTAGTTGGTTGAGTTCTTCGCTCACATTCTAGGTTAAATCATGTAACTTTTGAATCTAAAAATTTCACATATATAGTATAATGGATAAAGGATTGTGAAAATACAACTAAGTTTCACTATAAAAATATTAAATCAATTATAAATACATGAGTCTTTAACCACTCATGAAATGTGTTGAAATGATGTTTTTGGATTTGATAGTCAGTTTCACTGGGCCTTTCACATTTCAACTCAGTGATATGCATCTTAAATCACAACACAATACAAGGTAAGAAATAAAATTAATATAGAAACAAAATACACATAAAATATGAAACTTACTGTATCATTGGCATAACTGATGGAGTGTTCAACAACGCATATCTATGAGATTTAACTCACTCTTTGTTCCGCATATCAAATTTTATTCCTTCTCCAATTGGATCCACATAATTATAAGACTATTTATCTATCTTTGTTTCATCCTCATCAATATATGAAGCACAAAAATTAGTACAATCATCCATTAAATATCCCTTGGCAATTGAGGCTTCTAGACGAGCTTTGTTGCGCACATACCGTTTCAATGTATTTGAGTATCGCTTTATTGGATACATCCACCTGAATTGCATGGGATAGCCAAAAATGACTTAACCAGTTAAATGCACAGTCAAGTGAATCATGACATCAAAAAAAGACGGTGGAAATAGTTTTTCTAGGTGACACAGTGCAAGTAAAATCTTATCCTATAGCTTTTTCAAATCACTCATGTGATGATTCCTAGAACAGAGCCGTCTGAAAAAATTAGAAACTCCAATCAAAGGCTCAACAACCTAGGTAGGAAAGCAATCAAGAATTTCTATAATAATTAACTATTAAAGCAGAATATGATTATCGTGACTTTTCAAACCCTATAATGTTATGCTCGTCATATTCACACACTTCGAAATATTAGAGCAACAACCATCGGGCACCTTAACGGTCTTCAAAATTGATAGAGATGTTTTTTTCTCTTTTGTACTCATTGTGTACTATATAGCAGGCATGTATGCCCAATTGACTTCACCTAGCTATAAATGTAAAGGTTTTCTCAATCCCATTTCTTGCAAATCACGTCGAGAATTAGCACTTTCCTTTGATTTCCCCTTGACTCCTAAAATGGTGCACAATATATTATCAAATACATTTTTTTCAATGTTCATCACATCCAAATTCTGTCTTAAAATATTATATTTCCAATAAGGCAATTCAAAACAAATACTCTATTTCTTCCAATTATGACTTCGTTGTCTATTTGCAACAGGAATAGAAGGCAATGTAGGAACCAATAAATCTTGAAAATCATACATTGTATGGATGTTTTCTTGATCAAGTTGTGCAAAAATTTCAACCCCAGACAGTATTTGTGGTGATAGGTCATACTCTCTATTCCCATCAAATGATACACAGTCTTTTCTGAACCTGTGAAATGGAGTAAGAAAGGGTATGTGACCACGCTATGCCCACTTTCAACAGTGCTTAATCCATATAGATTTCTTACTCTTATTACAACTAGGGAAATAAAATTCTCCTTTTATACTCCAACCTGATAAGTTTTCATATGCTGGGAAATCATTAATTGTTCATAGAAAAGTGGCCCAAAGTCTAAACATTTCATTAGCTATTAAGTCAAAATTCATTAAACCATCAGCCCTAAATTCATGCAACTCATCAATCAAAGGTTGCATATAAACATCAATTTTATCACCATGTCCTCTCAGTCCATCAATTAGAATTTATAGTAACAAAAAAGGTTGCTTCATACATACCCATGGGGGAATGTTGTATGGAACCAACACCACAGGACATGTACGATGTGTCACATCAACAATGGACCTAAATGGGTTAAAAACATCTATTTCCAAACCCAGTCGAATATTACGATCATCTCGGGAAAATTCTAGGTGTCTTTGATCAAACTATTTCCATGCCAAAGAATCTTCCGGGTGAGTTAATTTATCAACCACTTTCTTTCTCTCTGAATTCCAAGTAATCAATTTAGAAATTTTAGTGGACAAGAAGAATCTCTTCAGTCTTAGTTTCAGTGGGAAATAATGCATCTGTTTAGCGGAAACTTATTTCCCTTCATCCAAGACTCTCCCAGGAAGAATCTGACTACCTCGATTAATCTCATTGGTCTTCCACCTGAATGTATCGCAAAAAGTACAAATATTTAATTTCTCTTTCTCTTTTCTGAACAACATACAATTATTGAAACACTCATTAATTGTATCATATGTAAAACCAAGATCATCGGTCAACTTGCGAGCTTGATAGAATTACTCTGGAATCTTTGATCCAGTAGGGAGTACCTTCTTCAAAAATACCAAAAACATGTCCAATGAAGTGTTTAACCACTAGTTTAATGCCTTCAGGTGTAAAAAATTAAAATATATACGACAATTTACTAAATTTAGTGCATCCCGGATATAATTCAGTATGCGCATCTTCAAGAATTTCAAATAATTTCAATGTGTCTCCATCTGCAGAAGAACGAGGATTACTCAATCCAACGTCGTCATTTACAACATTACTGTCATCAGGTTGAAAATGGTTCATCATATCATTGATCATTATGTTCATCATATCAAATGTTCTCAAATATACATTTATATGAATACTTTCTGAGCAACGGCATGAAATAGAATCTTCTCCATGACATGTCTATGTCCTATAGTTTTTCAAAAACCTATTCAAGAACCAATGTTCTCAAACACTATATCATTTGAAGAGATATCTACTTTCACATTTTCTACATGGAAAACTAATCATATTTCTTGGAAATCTATTGGTGAAATCCATAAATCACTTAATCCCCTCATAATATTCAGCTGAAACCCAATCTTGCATATCAATCCTGCTCTTATCCATATATGTATTTAATAGATATCAAAAGTGAGATATCTTATTTAAATTCTAAAAAACACATATCAATAAAATTTAAAAACCAAATTTGAAGGATAAAAAACATTACCTGCAGAGGACTCAACCGTGGGTAACGGGGTGTGACTCAATTGCGGATCCATGACGACGCAGCGACTTGACGATAGGGATTTGATGGCCAGACTCGAAAGGGGTGGAACCGTTGGAAGAATCATGGGAGGGTTATACACGGTGGGGCAAAATGGATTGGTAGGGTCCAACGGAGGAATGAGGACTTTACGGAGGGATGTAGTGGGGCCGGGAGGGGACGGTGGTGGCGGGACTGTCGAAAGGTGCAGCGCGGCGGCAAGGTGGTGGGGGTTTCTGAGGTTTCGGGTGGCGCAGAATGGAGGAAAGGGGGTGGGGGTCACTGGGGGTTGGGGTCACCGAGGGTTTCCGGGGTCACTGGGAATCTCCTGGGGTCGGTGGTTTTTGGGGGTCAGGGTCGCCGGTGTTCGGGGGTCGGGGTTGTCGGGGGTCGGGGAGGGGTCGCTTGGGGTTGGGTAGGGGTCTCTGGGGGTCATGGTCACTGGGGGTCGGGGTCACCGGGTCGCGGGGTTGGGGTCACCGGGGGTCAGGGTCACGGGATTGGGGAGGGGTGGGTCGCGGGGTTGGGGAGGGGAAAATGGGGTCGTGGGGTCGGGGAGGGGAAATTAGGTTTTTTTGATGTATTAAAATGCAGCGGCCACCAAATGGTGGCTGCTATTTGTCCCCTGCCTTGAAAGATAAAAATTCTAGTAGTGTTTATTTATTTATCATTTACTTGGGGTAATATCTAAAGGTGGTGAAAAGATTCAAATTCCTCATGATATTATCTCTAATGGTATATAATATGCAATATCATATGGAAGCCTATAAAATCCTTTTTTTCTCTAACTATTTCAAAGAAATGTATCTCATGACATGGTATTAAGGCCCATGTGAAGGTCTTAATTTTATTCTTATGAAATTCATAGTTGTCCTTGAGATAATATATGTCCACAATTGATTTATAATTTCTTTTTACTCTATTCTAAAATTTAATTTGAGGTTAAAATGAAGGTATAAATTTTATTTCGAAATAGGAATCAATTTCTTTAAAGGAGTATGTTATTATTTTCAAAAGGTTTATTTCCATAATCATAATATTCATACCACAAAATATTTTCCATAAAATAAAAAAAACATAGGGAGTAGACTTGATGTTCTTATAAATAATCAAAGATACAATTGGGTTGACATAATCAAAATATATCCATTAATTCAGAGTGGAGGGAAAAAACCTAGTTACCATTATCCTCACCATATATAGTCATTTCATAGGTTCTTCCTTGCTCCCTGGGATTAAGAGGATATTGATTCTAACCATCCTCAAATATCTGTTGAATAAGGCACTGACATTTGTAATTCTCAAGTTCTCTACACATAAGATATTAAACTATTAATGGTTCCCTTTGATGAGTAATATCCTCTTTCATCATGTGAACTATACTATACATTTTTCCTCAATAATTTGATTCTCTCTAGACTCATTTAGCATACGTAAATAATCTCTTATTCCCTGGGATTAAATTTCATAAATGAATCTTCCTATATTTTTTATATATAGGTGGGTGAATTTACTTTCATTTATCATCTACTGTTAATGAATTTTCATGACCCTCCATCCTTATCTTATTTTGTGAACATAATATTATAATTATAGTTACATTGTAAATCATGTTTCAGGATATTTTGTATGGAATTAAAAAATAATACTTTATTATATCTCCCATTACAATGGGTTGATTGTTGAGTTAATCATCTCATTGTCCTTCACAACCAAGTTCAAATCGGTTCCTTCTAGTTTCATCTATCACTAAAACTGTAAATATATGTAATGAGTGAAAAAAATAACATTATGATAGAATTATCATAATATTAAAAAGCATTTTACCTTAAAAAATAATTTTTCTTTTTCATTATCATGTATACCTAATTTACTTTAAGTTGTGTTATCTTATGTTTCAAAATGTGACCCCTTGAGAAAAAATCCAATCAATCCTTCATAGTTATCTGAAATGATAACATGATAAACCAAATAATATTACATAAGATTTTTAAACCAATTTTTCAATATTAGGCCTACTCGTAAATCATTTTAGTGATGATTGAGTTAATTCTGAAAAATAAATTTTCGAGGTGATTACCCCAAGGTGTATTTGTGACACAAAAATATCAACTAATAATATCCAGATAGGTTTTCCTTTCTAGGGAATATAATATAATAAATAATTTAAATATATTTAAGGATACCATCCTATACTTGAATCACAAATAAGGTTTTCACTATGGTTCTATAACCCAAATACAGAATATTTCTACACTAATCTCTAAAAAATAATAAAACTAATCTTGAAAATATCAAAACCCTCCCCAGATACCAATCTTACTTACCTAATCTAAAAATGAAATTAATAATATAATAATATTATGTTTCAAATAATTAATCTCACAAAGTTATCACAAACCAAGGACTGAAAGGTTTAGTGTCTTGGAAATTAGATACATTAACTTATTATTTAGCTACACTTGAAAACATTTATCCATAATAAATTTTCTATAGACACTTTTTTAGATATATCACATTATATATTAATCTTAAAAACCTAAGTATTTAAAACATTATAAAGTGGTGATATTAGGATTTAAATAAGTGTAATTCATAACATAATAAAATTGAAAATATGAGGAACAGATAAATATCATAATAAAAGATCATAAGACCATAAATGATAATCATAAAATAAGATAGAGAAACAAAAGATCATAAAATGATCATTAAGGAAACATAAAATATATAAGAAATTAATCAAAAAACATATTATTAATAATAAAATATATTAGTGTGATAAAAGAATAGAATACTTTAAAAATAATTCATGAACATAAAAACATGGAATTTCATAAAAATGAAATGAATCTAGTAAAATTGACACAACATGATAAACAACTAGGTAATGTTCCATTAATTTATGAAAAACATGAAAATGAGGGAAAACTATAAGCATAATAAAACATGTTTGATAAAAACCATTATGTATACACCTATGTGAACAAACTCGTTATTTACACACCAAAAAATGTGAGAAAACCCATCACGCACACACCTATATGAATAAAAACATTATGTTCATGTCTCACTATCTTAGGAGATTTAATAATAAACCAATCCATTATAGGGTGATATAGTACCCCACCTTTCATCATCAACACATTGTTGTTCCACTTAAAATCAACTGTATATTAAATAACCTATAAAAATAATGGGTTTCTTAAATGTTCCAAAAAACATATCATAGCATGAACTTAATAAATCATAGGAAATAAAAATATCATCTTCCAAAAGAATTCATTTCATAATTACATAAATATATATATATATATATATAAAGGTTGATCAAAACAACAATTCATGAAATATAAATCCTAGAGAGTTAATAGATATGAAAATACAAAAGGATCCACAAAACCATTTAAAACATTAATGGATAAATTACATTCAAAAAAATAGTGAAGGGAAATAAAAGTCTTTTGAAATCATAAATATAAAGAGTTCCAATTAATAGTTTCTAATAATACCCAAAGGTTTAAATAAAATAGAGTTGAAAATAATTTTTCAATGTTTTGTTTTTAAATGATTATTTAATAATGGAAACTTAGACAAGACAAAAAAATATAATAAAATAAATGGAAATAATTTGATGAATTTTAATATTAAACACAATACATAGTAAATTTACCTTTAAAAGGAAATAAAATTTATCAAAATAAATTTTTAATTTTATGATAAAACCATTTATTTTGAAAGTATAGAAAATCTAATTGAAAATTTTTAAATAACCTTGTTGGAAACTCAAATTTTTGAAAGAATAACTAACCTTTTTCTTTAAAAGTAATTAATGTAAATAAAAGGGAAATTTGAGATAAAAAATTTAATTTTAAAATAATTGTATATTGTTGGTATGTAAAAATAAATATATGGAAGTGAAATCCATTAAAAGTAATAGAAAATCTTCTTAACAAGAAAATAATTTTAAGGAGACATTAAAATAATAGAAGAAGAAGACTTTTTTGTGAAACATGATTTACCTAGAAAATAATGTTAAAATACATTATAAGATCATCATTGGTTTTAATTTAACTATCTATAAATATAATAGACAAAAAAGAGAGATTATATATCAAGGAAGTTAACCAAGTCATGAAAACCACCAATAATTTGACGAGTATTTAAATTAAATCCTCATGATAGAAACAGATTCAAATTAAATATAAATTAAAATGAATAAAACTTAATTCATGATATAATATCTAAAATTGTTACTAAATAAACCACATAAATATAATTATTTTAATAATATAAACTATGCCACGACCTGTCCCATAGGGCCTATTCCATGACTACCCCAAGCCCGTCTTACATTGCCCAGGGGCAGGCGACTAACACCAAAAGCATAATTCCCTAAAACTGGGAAGGCATTGCCTTTATAAACTATAATACACACCCCTGAAAACACATAACTGGATATGAAACACCAAGTAAAACTATATAAAAAATAGTGCTGAAAGTAAAATGAGGCCGGAATACAATCCCAACAGTAAAGTACAAGAAGCTCAAAGTACAAGTACAACTGAAGAAAAAGGAAAACAATAACAGGGTCATCCACTGAGGTTCCTACTTCAAGGGTAAGTACAGATCACCTCTTCACCACCCCACATCCTTCTATCTCCTCCGTGTACCGACACGCAGTATGGTCCACCTCCGGGTACCATCTAGTCCTGGTACTCTCAGCCTTAGTCAACGTTATCCATTGTCTGCATCCAACACAACAATGTGCGGGCATAACCCATGTAGGGGTGAGTATAACTATACTCAATTGGGACCCCACGACCCTCTAGGTCTCACAAAAATCCAACAAGGATAAAAAACAAAGTATTAAATCAACAGATAAACTTACTTAGGTATATGCACATATATATACCTAAGTTATCAAGTAACTCAACTCAATCATGAGGAAAACATAGAAAAACTGACTCAGCTCAAACTAGGATTTTTTTCTTGGGGGTAGTATCAAGTAACATGCCCAGTCACATTTTCGAAACCTCAGATACTAGAGAACTCCTCCTCTATTGAGTAAAGTGGGCTTGTGGTGACCCCAAGTGTGCTTCCCATTATCCTAGGACTACTGAGGTACTTCTCCTGTCGAGTACTGTGGATCTGACGCATCACCAAGCACGCTCCCCACCGTGGGTCTACCACATCACCAAGCATGCTCCCCCTCGTAGCCTATTGAGGTTCTCCTCCTATCGAGTATTTTGGGTTGACCATGACACCAAGGTGCTCCCCACTGGGCTATTCGAATCACTCCGAGTCATAACGGTCAGCAGTCGTCAAGTCTCAGCCAACTACTAGGTCTTTGCACTAGGCTCGCTCATCTCCAAGAGGATCCACTCCATGAGCTACTATTCGATACTCCAACTATCAAAAAGTCCCATGAATAAGTATCTCAAAGTTATTCCACATCATAAGGGTCTAAATGTAATATATGATGCGTCAATCGGATGCCCGGTCTGTGAGTTATTAGCATTTTTGTCTCGTGGATCCAGTTGGATTCATGATCTATCCAACCTGACTATTTCCCATCTCAATCCAAAACTCAAGTGGAGTACATTCAAAGGGATGGTCTTTCTCCATGATTTCCATTGTCGCTGACGGTTCATCAAACGGACGTCCACTACCAAAGTTATTTCAAAAAGAATGTAAAGGGGGTGTAGTGGGCTCGGGTTCGGTCCGACCAAGTCAAACAGACCCGGATCCGGTCGACCGGGCCTGACTCATTATGTGCGGCCCATTAGGCTATGAGGGGCCATATAGAGACATGAGGGTGGCTCGGCCGTGGTGGGTTCCGCGAGGGCTCGAGGTCGCGGGGTGGCTCAGAGGGCCACGGGCGGCGCGAGCCGGGGCGGCTAAGAGGGTTGTGTGCGGCCCAGCCAGTGGGTGGCGCGGCCGAGGTGGCTCATCCAGTAGCAGCGTGACTAGCAAGGGTCGTGAGACCAGTGAAGAAGTATCTCAAAGGTCTTCCACATCACAGGGGTCTCAATGCAACAGACAACGTGTCAATCAGATGCTCGGTCTATGAGTTATTATTCTTTTTGTCTCGGGGGCCCGGTTGGATTCGTGCTCGATCCAACCTGACTATTTCCCATCTCAATACAAAACTCAAGTGGAGTATAATAAAATATACCTTCTCACTCAAATATTTCTGTTACCACTGACAGTTCATCAAATGGACATCTGGTGCCAAAGATATGGCCAAAAAAGTAAAGGTGGTGTAGTGGCCCCGGGTCCAGTCTTACCCCATCAGACCGACCTGTCCTGGCCCGTTGGGTTCGGCCTAGCCTTCTGGGTCCAGCCCAACAGGCCATGAGGTTCCATGGAGATCCAAAAGGGCGACTCGTCTACAGAGGGTGTCATGAGGGCTCGAGGCCGCGGAGTGGCTTGGAGGGCCGCGGGCGGCACGACTGACGGGTGGCACGGTGGGGGTGGCTTGGCCAGCGGTGGCGCAACCGGCGAGGGTGGTGCGGCAAGTGGTTGGAACGGCCGGGGTGGCTCATCCAGTGGGTAGGGAGAGATGGGGTGCAGGGCCAGTTCGGCCTGGGGCAGCTCGGAGTGGTGACAGTAAGTGGCTGGTTCGGTCGGATGGCCGGAGCACTGCGAGGGTGGCACGGGTCGTGGTGGTCGTGGGTTGCGGTATCGTTGCCTTCGTCGCCTTCTTTTTCTTCATCGCCTTACTCTATTTCGAAGAAAACACCAAAGAAGAATGGTGGAGGGGTAGGGCCATGTTTTTTTGGCCCGCACCCTTCACGTTTAGGGTGCTAGCATTTGGCTCAACCCAAATGAAAAATGATGAACTTTAAATTTTACAACCACTACAACTATTCTTTCCCAAACCACAAAAGAAATCAAGGAAAGTATTATCACAAAAATAAACCCCCTACCTCGGGTTGATACATCGATGGGGTCACGGGGAAGAAGACGAATCGTTGGAAAAAAGACAGATGTTGGTTCGTCGTAGTCAAAGACATTCTACATTGGTGGAAGTCTCGAGGAAGAAGGTCGAAGTCGGGGTCAGCATTCTTCATTGTAAGAACATGTTATTCATTTGGAGAATTAGTTCATCATTGGAGAGCTTTTCTCCCAAGGCTCCACAAATAAGAATAATGGCCAACTGATTTTTTTCCCCCAACATTAACCATTGGTAACAATTCAAATTAGCCTAATTAAACACCTAGGTTGAAATATTTAATTTAAGGTGGATTTGAATAATTAATGTGGAGGAATTCAAGATGCCCCTCCACAATAATGAGGGTGTTGAGGGGTTTTCGTCTCCTCCCATTAATAGGGGTTGGTTGGTCCCCGCCCCCAAATTCAAATTGGGAGGTTTTGAGATCTCAGGTGGTCCCCACCACTATAAATCTAGAAAAAGAGGTTTAGTTTCGGTGGACCCACCCCTGAACATCCACATGGTAGGTGGTTACAACAAAATAAAATAAATCGTGAGTTTATTTTATTTTTTTATTTCAACGAAAAACCCAAAAACTGACTTTCACCCTCCACTATCTAACATCGAGGTGAAAGTCTACTTAAGCGATTACTGGCACTGCGAGTTTGAAACACCCCGAGATTTTATGAAAAATATTCTTTCTAATTTCATTAATGTCTTGTGTTGTATGCTACACCAAAATCAGCTTGCACAACACGCATCCTTGACTTGCCTTTCAGTACACGCAATTGTGACCTTCATCGATAGCGTGTGTAGTACGCAATAACGAGTTTCACTAAACAACAATATGCTATTAAAATATTATTAAAACAAGCCATTATAAATAGTAATACCACTTTTTTGAAATTTTGTAAATTTTATTTTTCAAAATGGACTTCATTTTTGGATTCGGAATATCAAAATTAGCTTAGGTTGAAATTTTGGTACTTTTCGGATAACTTTCATTTTCTGATGAATAGTGAAAATTACTAAATTTTAATTAAAAACAACCTTTTTAATCGAAATAATTAATAGTGATAAATTATTAATATGAGTTGTTTTAAAGTATATTTATAATATATTTTTACAATTTAATACAATGTTGGTCATTGGATGTAATTTCACATTTAAACCAAACATAAACAAGTGTCAATCTTTTGATAGCTATTATCTCTTAAGAACACGCTATTTGTTTGGATGACGAGAATTGATTTTTAAATTAATTAATCCAACTGATATGTTTTTAATTTGGTAAAATAGGGATCATTTTTTAGTTCATAATATCAAATATATCTTAGGCCTAATTTTTGGTATTTTTCTGGAAACTTTCATTTTTTGATGAATAGTGAAACCACTAAGTGGTAGTTAAAAAAAATGAATTTTTCATAAAAATTAATTTTACCGCTTCTGTGAGTGGAATTTCAAAAATCCGAGAGACAAGGTTGATGTCAGTAAGTAAAATGTGGTTCAATGAGATGAAAATTATTTTTGGTGAATAATAACTTTTTACCTTTTTTTACCACGGTTAAAAGTAAATAGGGTAATTAAGTGTAAAAATGATATTATTATTACCCTAACACATATCCTAATTCTATTGGATAAGTGTAATTCGACCAAAAACAACCTTAGGAATAAAATATGACCATTTTTGACCACATGGATTAGATTAGGACATTTATTATTAATTTATTTAAAGAAGGGATAAAATAGTTAAAATCAAAGTTTAATAAGTATATCATTTTTAATATAGGGTAATAAATACGATAAATTAGACTATAAATATTCATTAGAAATATAAAAATATTTCATACATAATGATATTTTATTTGTAATTTTTAGACTTTAAATAAGTTAATTTATTTACGACACAATGATGATGCAGTAATTATCTTATTACTGAAATATTGATATAATTGATGTTATAAATACCCAAATAAATGAAATTTGAGAATTTTTATGAATTACACTAATTTATAGGATAATATGACTTGTTATTATTGATTTAATTAACTTTTTTCGAACTAATCATTCTGTTATGAGTTTCCCAAAAATCAATTACTAAATAGTGTCAAAATTGACATAAAATTGTTTTTAAAACAAATATTATATTATTAATTGTTATTTTATTCCTAAAAATCTATGTTTCAGACAAATGACTTAGATAAGGTTATATATATTAATAATAAACAACTTGTGGTTAGTTTGGCTTGTTATAGTATGTTTATTAACCTTATAGTGTAAGAACACAAAAAGACATGGTAAAAGTAAAATTATCTAACTTAAAGTTAAAAATAATTTATAAGGTTACAATAGTAAACTAAACTTGTCCAAATTCTATTGGATAAGATTAGTTCCACCCATCCCCACATTAGCTTCGAAATAAATCAATTTGGATCTATTTAAAACCTAATTTGGCTTTATAAGAAAATAATATTTTTAGTTATTCCAAAGATGCCCCTCTCCTCCCTTATAAAAGGGAACCTCCTCCCTCTCTTCCTCACACCACTTTGAGCCTTAAAGATTGACCAAACCCTGCCAAATTCTCTTCTAAACTTCCCTAGAAACATCCTAGAGGTCCTGGTCTTCTTCAAAGACCAATTTTAGTACCCTAATAGGAGGACTCAAAGAGGCGCTTCAAAGAAAACGTAATGTCCGTTACCGATTCTTTAGACTTTATTTCTTCTTCCACTTCTTCTTCTTAGGTTGTTTCATTATGAATTAATAACATCAGTATCAATAATATACTGATATTTTATTATAAGTATGAAACAACCCTATTTCACCATCTATCCATCATACGAAAAATGAAATCACCACGCGTGCGTACGTACGGAACACCGTCTCCACGCCGTGGTGTAATCTATTTTCCACCACCACCTTACTTGGATGTGTATAATGGTGTAAATAATGACTATATATTACTATTGTAAAGTTATATTGATTCTAAAATAGTATAAATACACTCCAATACAATTCAACGATCATGAGAACGATATCATCGCTCGTGTGTACGTACGGACTACCGTCTCCACGACGCGATGAGATTCATTCTCCATGTTAACCATTCATGAATGATTATAAAGTATATATAATAAGTAATCATGAAATATATGACATAATAATACTACTGGATTTGTGTATATATATATTTATGTCATCTACTTAATTCCACCTTATTCAATAAGGAAACGAAAACAGCGTTCATGCATACATACGGCCTACCATCTCTATGAACGGTGTATTTCTCTCCCTTTATCGATCCATTATATATATGTATATTCTGAATATATATTATATATAAATAATGTTTTACATTCTTTATTTAAGTAATCATGATCTAAGTAATCATATGAATAATTACAAGTTAAAACACGAACGACAAATAAGACGATTTTACCCAAAACGCTACTTTAACATGAATTTACAAAAGAACGGGTAATATAAAGTCATAATTGAACCATATATGATATAATAACAATGAATATGATTCTTTAATAAGTCAATGAAATTCTTTAAATCATTATACAGGAGTTTCAAACACTTAAGAAGCAAATCGGACCTAAGGTAAGAGATAATTTTGCAAATCTCATTTTTATCTGAGATTGCTTATTCGTAAGAATTTACTGGGGTTATTGTTATCATCCATGTCCATGTTTCCTAAAAATGGTTTCATGTATGTTTAAAGTCCTTTTTAACCACTTTTGACTTTTACTACATGGTATGTAAGGAATCTTTCTTTTGTTTACGTTACGAGGTACTTTTTTGACTTTTTCGGAAAAAGTACGATAAGAATGTTTTTTTAACGTATACGGCATGAAATGATTTTTATGGTTTTATAAAGCCTTATTTTCATGAAGCTTCCTTCAAAATATTTCATGACTATTTTCAACAAAAACCTTTTCTTCTAAAATTTCATGACATTTTGTGAAAAGAAAATGATTTTTAAGAAAAAAGGATATTTTCCTCAAGAATTCATTTCAAGTGTTTTATCAAAACCATTTTCATCTAAGATGACATTATTTAATATGTGTATGTTTCAAGTGTAATGTCTCTATGATTTACATGGGTTCACTTTTCTTATTATGAAATGATGTCGATTTCTTTTATATGGATTATGTGATGATGGGATGATGTTTATGAAACCCATTTTATTTATTGGGTTATTATGAATGATGTATGTTTATTTTGTGGCACAAGTAATAATGATTTAATTATGAGATGGATGGGACCTATATCTCCCTCTAATGCATTGGGTAAAGATTTATATCTCATGATATCGACATGGCTGGAACGGTAAGTTAATCTGGTTCAGTATTACAGGACTGGAACGAGGAGTGAACTCGATTCAGAAAGGGACTTTGTCCACTAAGATGGTCTTGGCAGCAATTCCTTGGCTACTATGGAAATCATTACATGTTCTTAATGGATGCCACAATTACATTTTTTATTCCCATGCTATTTTTTCATTCTTAATGTTTCTTTATGATCTATGCCTTACGTACTTCCATGTTTTATGTTATTGCTCAAGCTTTTGATGTTTAAATATTATGTTCATGTTTTTAAGTTCAAATTTATATGGTATGTTTTATTTTATCCATGCTTACCCTTTCTGAGCATTTGAGCTCACCCTTTTTATGTTTTCTTTTCCCCATTATATAAAGAAAGGTTTTAGGTAAGAAAAAAAGGGGAAGATCTTTATGGGAGATGTTGAAGATCTTTCACCACGATTAGAAGATTACGTTCCATGTTTCCAAAGACACTAAACTATTACGATCCTTGTGTGTCTATTTTTTTTATGTATTAAGTATTCTGAAAATGTAAAGTAATGTCCATGTACGTCAAGCTTTGAGTCTCTATAGTTGGTATGAGAGGAAAAGTTTACTCAACCTTTGGAAACTAGGATGTGAAAACGTTAGTGATATCCCTAGAGATATTTCTAAGGTATGTCTAGGGAGTTCCTAAGGATAAGTATACGTATAGGATATAGTCCTAGAACTCTGGTAATGATATTAGATTAAACGAAAGATGTTAGATATTGAAGTTACTCCCCCTTTATTATGATTTTTGCCTCTTACACTATTCTTTTTGGGTTTTAGAAAATGGCTAGAAACAAGATGATTCATGATATTGGAGGATATGATGGATATTGGAATGATATTCTTCATGAGCAACAAAATGAAATGGGATTTGGAAGTATAAACATCATTATTATGCCGAATCAGCAATCTCATAATATGATCAATAAAGTAAAATTTGGTAAGTTTCCTAACTCGGCTAATAAGAGAAAGATGGAGTTTCATGATGATCATAGAGGAAAGAAAGTTCAATTTCCCCTATGTAAATCATGTGGGAAGAGGCATCAAGGAGAATGTTTCAAAGGAACTGGAAGATTCTTGGGGTGTGGAAAAGAAGGACACAAAGCCAGTAAGTGCAAAGGAAAAGGTTTAGTTTACACCAGGGATGAGGATAATGGTATTTCTATGACATCAAAAATGGTTAAATGTTTTAAATGTGGAATGTACAGGCATTATGCAAACCAATTCCCTAAGGGAATGTCTCGTGAAGAGAATTAGTATAGTCATATGGGTAGTATTTATGTTGATGATGATGAAGAGACTACAAATGATATGTGAGATGAAATAATTGTTGAAGCTCGATCAGTGGTTTAAGAATGTAGTGGAATGATTACATGTTTATCATATGTAATGTTGTATAAGTAATCTCATGGTACTATGGAATAATGAGACATCTAAGGATTGTTACACTGCTGTCTTTCCTTGAGTTTTGAAAGTGTATGATTAATGGTACCAGTATCCATGAAAGGTTATTCAGATATTTTTGGAATGTAGATGATATGTGCATAATGAAGGGATAATGAGAAAATTAAATGTTTGATAGTATTCATGAGCTCATGACTGATATAAGGAGAAGGTTATATCATGGTTTGAGTGTATAGAATTTTTGGATTTTGGTATGTAGAAAGAGTTAACTTTTGACAGCATTCATGTTTTCACTAAGGTATAATGGGTATTCATTTTTCAAGAGAATACTTGATTAAGGTATTCACATGATTGGAATGTGACCAACAAGATATATGGAGGATAAATGATGGTATTCACATGCATGGTTGATGACATTTCAAGTAATTCTTTTCTTTATATTATGAGCTTGGACCGAAGTATTTTAGATAATCCTAATGATTGGAATGGATTATGTTGGACATAAGTTAGTATTGTTTAAGGATAGAACTTTTTTTTGATATTATTTATGGGATGTTATAGTAATATAGTTTTAGAAAAAGGACAACCTCTAGGACGGGCGACAACCCATCACGTCTGACAAGGCTGTGGGAATCGAACCCACAACCGAAGTGCGACTGGCCTTTATCGCCTACCACTGGCCTACAGGAAGTCCCTATTTAGTAGAAACTAGTTTTATTATATTAAGCAGTATGATATATGACGTATAAGTCCATTTTAGGAACCATATATGATTAATCTCACTATAGATGGACTTACGTATTTTATTGATAACTTTTCTAACCTTTTGTTTGAGATAGATGGAATGACCCATCATCTGCTAACACATCACGAATGACAAATTCAACTTCATTTCTTTAAAAGATGAAGTGGAAATTGTCCAAAGAACGACCATCGGGGAGACTATACCAAAATCACAAAAGTATTTATTCTAATTCAAATTTCATCAACTTTAGGGAAATGATCTTGAAAACCAAAAATGTTGTCCTAGTGCTCTTATATGTGATGAATCAGATGGTACCTTAGATCGTCACAAATTTATGGCTTTGTGATTGCTGGATTTTCTATAGCCATGTTCTCTACCACTCTCCATCAGAACTTGATGGTTAGATTTCTCTTCCATATCCATATTTTCACCTATGTGGAAACCTAGTGATTAGTTTATTTGGGTAACCGTTACATTTCATACTTTTTTTAAAAGATTGGTTTTAGTATTCCTTTTTATGATGTGGGTTTCTATTAAAGAAAATTTCGAGTAGTAAACCATTTATAACCTCGATGAATTTTGAGGGCGAAATTCATTTTAAGGGGGGTGGAATTTAACACCCTGAGATTTTATGAAAAATATTCATTTTAATTTCATTAATGTATTGTGTTGTACGCTACACCAAAAGAAGCTTGCACAACACGCATCCTTGACTTTCCTTGAATTACACACAATCAATACCTTCCTCAATAGCATGTGTAGTACGCAATAATGAGTTTCACTAAACAACAATATGCTATTAAAATATTATTAAAACTAGCCGTTATGAATAGTAATAACCACTTTTTGAAATTTTGTAAATTTTATTTTTCAAAATGGACTTCATTTTTGGATTCGGAATATCGAAATTATCTTAGGGTGAAGTTTTGGTACTTTTCGGATAACTTTCATTTTCTGATGAATAGTGAAAATTACTAAATTTTAATTAAAAACAACCTTTTTAATCGAAATAATTAATAGTGATAAATTATTAATTTGATTGGTTTAAAAGTATATTTAGAATATATTTTTACAATTTAATACAATTTTGGTCATTGGATGTAATTTCACATTTAAACCAGACAAAAACAAGTGTCAATCTTTTGATAGCTATTATCTCTTAAGAACATGCTATTTGTTTTGACGACGAGGATTAATTTTTAAATTAATTAATGCAACTGATATGTTTTGAATTTGGTAAAATAGACATCATTTTTGAGTTCATAATATCAAATATAGCTTAGGCCTAATTTTTGGTATTTTTCTGGAAACTTTCATTTTTTCATGAATAGTGAAACCACTACATGGTAGTTAAAAAAAAGAATTTTTCATAAAACTTAATTTTACCACTTTTGTGAGTGGAATTTCAAAAATCAGAGAGACACGGTTGATGTCAGTAAGTAAAATGTGGTTCAATGAGATGAAAGTAATTTTTGGTGAATAGTAACTTTTTACCTTTTGTTACCACGGTTAAAAGTAAATAGGGTAATTAAGGGTAAAAATGATATTATTATTACCCTAACACATGTCCTAATTCTATTTTATAAGTGTAATTCGACCAGATATAACCTTTGGAATAAAATATGACCATTTAGGCCCACTTGGATTAGATTAGGACATTTATTATTAATTTATTTTAGGAAGGGTTAAAATAGTTAAAATCAAAGATTAATAAGTATATAATTTTTTATAAAGGGTTACACAAAAGATAAATTAGACTATAAATATTCATTAGAAATATAAAAATATTTCCTACATAATGATATTTTATTTGTAATTTTTAGACTTTAAATAAGTTAATTTATTTATGACACAATGATGATGCAGTAATTATCTTATTACTGAAATATTGACATAATTGATGTTATAAATACCCAAATAAATGTAATTTGAGACTTTTTATGAATTAAGATAACTTTATAGGTTAATATGACATGTTATTATATATTTAATTAACTTTTTTCTAACTAATCATTCTGTTATGATTTTCACAAAAATAAATTACTAAATAGTGTCAAAATTGACATAAATTAGTTTTTAAATAAAATAAAATATTATTAATTGTTATTTTATTCCTAAAAATCTAAATTTCGTCAAAATGACTTAGATAAGGTTATATATATTAATAATAAACAACTTGGGGTTCGTTTGTCTTGTTATAGTAATTTTATTAACCTTATAGTGTAAGAACACAAAAAGACACGGTAAAAGTAAAATTATCTAACTTAAAGTTAAAACTAAATGATACGGTTAAAATAGTAAACTAAACTTGTCCAAATTATATTGGATGAGATTATTTCGACCCCTCCCCACATTATCTTCTAAATAAATCAATTTAAATCTATTTAAAACCGAATTTGTCTTTATAATAAAATAATATTTTTAGTTATTCCAAAGGTGCCCCTCTCCTCCCTTATAAAAAGGCACCTCCTCCCTCTCTTCCTCACACCACTTTGAGCCTTCAAGATCGACCAACCCCTGCCAAATTCTCTTCTCAAATTCCCTAGAAACATCCTAGAGGTCTTGGTCTTCTTCAAAGACCAATTTTAGTACCCTAAGAGGAGGACTCAAAGAGGCGCTTCAAAGAAAAGGTAATGTCTGTTACGGATTCTTTCACCTTTATTTATTCTTCCACTTATTTTCTTAGGTTGTATCATTATGAAGAAATAACATCAGTATCACTCATATAATGATATATTATTATAATTATGAAACAACCCTATTTCACCATCTATCCATACTACGGAAAACAAAATCACCGCGCGTGCGTACGTACGGAATACCGTCTCCACGCCGTGGTGTAATCTATTTTCCACCACCACCTTACTTGGATGGGTATAATGGTTTAAATAATGAATATATATGACTATTGTAAAGTGATATTGATTCTGAAATAGTATACATACACTCCAATACAATTCAACGATCATGAGAACGATATCATCGCTCGTGCGTACGTACGGACTACCGTCTCCACGACGCGATGAGATTCATTCTCCACGTTAACCATTCATGAATGATTATAAAGTATATATAATAAGTAAAAATGAAATATATGACATAATAATACTACTGTATTTATGTATATATATATTTATGTCATCTACTTAATTCTACTCAATTCAATAAGGAAACGAAAACAGCGTTCATGCGTACGTACGACCTACCGTCTCCATGAACGGTGTATTTCATTCCATTTATCGATCCATTATATATATGAATATTCTGAATATATATTATATATAAATCATGTTTTACATTCTGGATTTAAGTAATCATGATCTAAGTAATCATATGAATAATTACATGTTAAAACATGAATGACAAATGAGACGATTTTACCCAAAACGCTACTTTAACATGAATTTAAAAAAGAACGGGTAATATAAAGTCATAAGTGAACCATATATGATATAATAAAAATGAATATGATTCTGTAATAAGTCAATGACATTATTTAAATCATTATATAGGAGGTTCAGTCACTTACGAAGTAAATCAGACCTAAGGTAAGGGTTAATTTTGCAAATCTCATTTTTATCCGAGATTCCTTATTCGTAAGTATTTACAGGGGTTATTGTTATCATCCATGTCCATGTTTCGTAAAAATGGTTTCATGTATGTTAACAGTACTTTTTACCCACTTTTTACTTTTACTACATGTTATGTAAGGAATCTTTCTTTTGTTTACGTTACGAGGTACTTTTTTGACTTTTTCATAAAAAGTACGATAATAATGTTTTTTTAACGTATACGGCATGAAAGGATTTTTATGGTTTTATACAGCCTTATTTTCATGAATCATCCTTCAAAATATTTCATGAGTATTTTCAATAAAACCCTTTTCTTCTAAAATTTCATGACATTTTGTGAAAAGAAAATGATTTTGAAGAAAAAAGGATATTTTCCTCAAGTATTCATTTCAAGTGTTTTATCACAACCATTTTCATCTAAGATGAAATTATTTCATATGTGTATGTTTCAAGTGTAATGTCTCGATGATTTACATGGTGTCACTTTTGTTATTATGAGATGATATCCATTTCTTTCATATGGATTATGTGATGATGGGATGATGTTTATGAAACCCATTTTATTTATTGGGTTATTATGAATGATGTATGTTTATGTTGTGGCACATGTAAGAATAATTTCATTATGAGATGGGTGGGACCTATATCTCCCTCCAATTCATTTGTTAAAGATTTATATCTCATGAGATAGACATGGCTGGAATGGTAAGTTAATCCGGTTCAGTATTACAGGACTGGAACGAGGAGTTAACTCGATTCAGAAAGGGACTTTGTCCACTAAGATGGTCTTGGCAGCAATGCTTTGGATACTATAGAAATCATTACTTGTGCTTAATGGATGCCACAATTACATGTTTTATTCCCATGCTATTTTATCATTCTTAATGTTTCTTTATGATCTATGCCTTACGTACTTCCATGTTTTATGTCATTGCTCAAGCTTTTGATGTTTAAACATTATGTTCAGGTTTTTAAGTTCAAATGTATATGGTATGTTTTATTTTATCCATTCTTACCCTTTCTGAGCATTTGAGCTCACCCTTTTTATGTTTTCTTTTCCCCAGGATATAAAGAAAGGTTTTAGGTAAGAAAAAAAGTGGAAGATCTTTATGGGAGATGTTGAAGATCTTTCACCACGATTAGAAGATTACGTTCCAAGTTTCCTAAGACACTAAACTATTATGGTCCTTGTATGTCTGTTTTTGTTATGTATTATGTATTCCACGAATGTAAAGTAATGTCCATGTATGTCAAGCTTCGGGTCTATATAGAGTTCAACGGTACCCTCATATTTTAGTTCCGAGCATTGGTTCAAAAGTTATAAAAACCCTCTCTCACGTTTACTATAAGGACTCGGCCTTAAACATTACTTATTATTGAATTAAATGAATAATTCACATAGAGGATATTTTTAGGTTTAGAGTTTTAGAGAATTAGGACATAACTATTATATCTCAAAAGATTACAAAGTAGACACTTCTCTTATGTTTCAATAAAATAAAAACTCTTAAAAAGAAACTTGTCTAGTTCCATGTTTTAGATAGCATGGCGTTTCCTTGTTCCCCTCCTTGACCCTATTCCACATTAATTCCTATGAAAAACCTTTCAAAAAAACATGGGGTGAGCATAAAAAGCTCAGTAAGGGATACATAAAGAAGGAAAACTGTTAGTTTTTCAAACAAGTAAACCATGAGTACATTATCAAAGTAATACTTTTCACCTTTATGAAGTAGTATAAACTCTTAAATGAATAAAAGATCATTACATACCCTTTTGTAACCAAAATATTACCATAAAACCCATATACATAACATATAAATGTAACTTGGGACATAAACACAATTAAATGGAATAACCATACGGTCGACTTCCACACATATCACTTAATGGAATAGCCATACGTCCGAATTCCATACCCAATGAATTGGAGGTTATAATTTAACCACCCGTCCTGGTATTTGCGGCACCACCCGTAATATGGTTTATCATGTAACCACCCGTCAAATGTCCATGTACCATTATAAAATCATAACACATAAAACAAAAATAATGGAAAGAAAACATTTCCACATTTCAAACACAATATATCACTTAAATATATTGAAATTAAAAATCTATTATAAAAACCATTTTCAATACCAAAATACATAAATGATTATATGGTATTTATTTCATTTAAAAAAAACATCACGGCTTGTTGAGGAAGCCAAAGACCAAATAATACCCACGGTGGTGGAAAAGGTCGTTGTCAACGCGTGCGTTAAAAGAAACATTCCTTTTTGTCATTTTGTAAAATGCTTCGTAGAAAAATATTCCTTTTTTATAAAATTAAAAGTCAAAGGGGTTTATAAACCGTAAAAAAAGTCTTGTATTAGAACAATATATGCCTCAAAAAAAGGAGACTGAGATGAAGTCCCTTACAAAGACGATATCCTTGGATTAAGGATAAATCAATTACATAATTATGTGTGAAAAACGAATACACCAAATATAAGTGGATATTAAGTGTAAAATAATCAGAGGTCATTCACACATATTTATAGAATGAAATATTTAAGGAGTACAAGTTTATCCCAAAGAATAAAAATTGGGTTAAGAAGTTCCCCTGCAAAAATTTGACAGCCTAATGGCGTCACTTCAAAATTTAGAAAATGAGTTGATGAGAGATAAAAAGGGTATCTCATCACTTGGACATAAAATTTACATCAATAAGGATATAGAAGAACATATACCAACATAAAAATATGCAAATTAAAAGACCCCACAAAAGAAGTCTTTTAAAAAGAGGAGGGTGAAATGTACCCTTACCGACTTGGGTATCATTCGAAACATACACCCCATGAAAGAAGGACAATACGACATTGATGTAAATAATCATAAAAGAAATTATTTTACACAAAGATTATAATAATGGGCAGTACATAGACCACTGAAAGTAAATGGGGGAAAATGTAGCATATATCTCACTGGAATAAAAGTGAGATGAAAAATCCCTTATTAAAACTCGATAGCCTAACGGCGCCACTTAAAACTTCCAAAAATGAATTAATGTGATCAAATAGGGTATCTCATCAAATTAACATAAAATTTATAGAAATAGGAATATAAAATAACATCCTCCAACATAACAAAGAGGAGCTTAAAATAAGTGACATAAAGGAGAGTACTTAAAAAGAAAGAGAGAGGTTGGATCTCTTATGAAAATTCGGCAGCATAACGGCGCCACTCAAAACATCCGAAATGGATTGATGAGAGAAAATAGGGTCTCTCATAATATTAACACAACAAAAGTATAGTAATATTAATATAAAAGAACATCCCAATCATAATAAAGATGAGCTTAAAAGGAATGACAAAAAAGAGTGTACTTAAAAAGAATTAGAGGGGTAGGATCCCTTACCTCAAGTCCGACTTGTCTTGTTTGTTTCTTTATATTACTAAATAATAAACTTTGGTCAATTTATAATTTATTAAGGAAATAATTTAAATATTATTATTCCGTTCATATCACATATTATAATGTTATAATAATTGTTTAATAATGTTAGTTCATATCAGACGTTTTTGATGATGTTTGGTACATGAGTTAAAAAAATGAACTTGTTTGAAAATGACTTCCCATGTAGTTATAAGTAAATCATTTACAGAATATTATTAATGATTAAAATATCATATATATCCAGTACATATTCATTTTATACTATTCCATAACATTTGGAGATAAAAAATGAAAAGCACTGTTCATGGAGACGGTAGGCTGTACGTACGCATGAACGCTACTTTCATTTTTTTGTCCAATTAATGGAATTAAAAATAAATTATATATATATATATATTATAATTCCAGTATAATATATATGTTATAAAGGTCAAATATTTTCATTAATTTCATTATTTATACATTCCATTTATTGCATGAACGAGTCACATCACTTGAGGGGGTGGTAGTCCACATTTCCTCATATGAAATTATCGCATTTGCACAACATGCAAAGAATAAAGATATGTTTTAAATATAAAATACAGAAGCATATAGTAAACATAAATACCATATTTATAATATATAAAATACAGTGACATCATAATGGTTACCTTTAAAGGTGTTAAAAGAATATTGAACAATCATCATTTTGTGAGGCAAAAAATCGCCAACCACAGAAACAGTATGTTCTTTAACCATTAAATGAAGGTGTTTTTAGGTGTAGCTATAATAATTCTCATAAAAAAATCCTATTATATTTAAGATACTGGTTTTGTTACAAATGAATGGAATAAAAAGAGTTTATGGGGTTGGAGAAGCAAAATAAAACATAAGAACACAAGAGAAGACACTACATTTAAATCGGGTAACTCTTTTTTATTTGAGCTCAAAGGCTTACTTGGAAAGACTTATGAAAAAATTGAGGATTCTTGGAGTAATATAGGTATTTTGAGAGAAAAAATGGTCAGGTTTTGGCCAAGCCAAAGGCTTTAGAGGTTTGGGTAAGGTGGTAGATGTGGGTGCCATTTATAAGAGGAGAGGAAGGGCACTCTTGGAAAGTCTTGAAAAGTAACATTATTATAGAATTATTTTCGGTTTTAAAGGTCCCAAAATTATTTTTTTCTAGGATAATGTGATAATAGGTCTAAATATACTCATACAATAGGTTTTTTACAAGTTTAAGTATTGTATTTTACATTATCCTTCCATTTTATTAAAATCGTTGATTAATGAGGTAATCGCTGCATCATCATAGTGTCATATTAAAGTTAATTTATTTAATGTATAAAAATTTTAAAAAAATTACCATTATTTAGGAAATCTTCTTGTCTTTCCAATTAATATTTATAGTCAAAAATATTACTCGTATAATCCCATTTAAAAATTATTTTAGTAAAACAACACATGTTTGTGACATTTTTATTTTAACATTAAATAAAAAGTTAGTAATGTCATTTTCCTACCAAAGTGGATCAATAGGGTCCCCAAGTTGACCCATGGATTTTCTCGGTCGGACATGAAACATACAATAAGGGTAGTACATGTTTCAAGGTCATTTCATATTATTAAAACATTATTTTTACTTTAAATTATACAAATTACCTCTAATCACGATTAAAAACATAAAAGTAACTATTCACCAAAAAATTATTTTAATCCCATTGAAAAACATTTTACTTCCTAATGAAAACCATGTATGTTGTATTTTTGAAATTCAAAACACAGATGTGGTAAAATTTCATTTAAACAAAAAATCATTTTTTTAAGTACCACTTAGTGGTTTCACTATTCATCAAAAATTGATGTTTTTCAGAAAAATACCAAAAATTCACCCGAAGATATATTTAATATTCCGAAATAAAAAATGATGTATATTTTAAAAAATTCAAAACATATAAGTTACATTAATTAATTTAATAATTAATTCCCGCTGTCAGACCAAATAACGTGTTTTTATGAAACAATATATATCAAAAGATTGACACTAGTTTAAGTTCAATTTCAAACTGAAATTAATTCCAATGACAAATCTTGGATTAAATGGAAAAAATATATTCTAATTTAACTTTAAAACCAATTCAAAAGATAATCTAATCATATAAATAAATTATATTAAAAAGGGTTTTTGAATTAAAATACACCATTTTTCACTATTCATTAAAAATGAACTTTATCGGAAAAATACCAAAAATTTACACAAAGTAAATTTTGATGTCCCGATTTTAAAGAATAATTTTATTTTGTCAAATATAACACATAAAATTGTCAAAAGTGGATTTAAAAGAGGTTCTCCATCAAAAGGCGGTTAATCGATCTTTTAAAGAATATTAGAATGTTTATGCTTAAAATTGGATTCATTCACATTTTTAATCCTATAAAATTTATTGTAAAAATTAAAAATATTTGAAAAACATATATAATCATTTTGTAGTTAGTTCTGTTCATTATCATCATTACAATGGCTAGGTTTTAACTACCATTTAAAATAATATTATTTTATTATTAGAGTGCAACATAAGATTTCAAAGGAACTTGTTATTGCGTATTGGGTAATCCATCGATCATAGCGTTCCCTTTAAATTAATATTAGAATTTTATTCACAAAGGGATAAATACAAAAATTTAATATTCTTTATTTACCAGGGGTGTAACATCCTTCCCCCCTTTTTGGAATTGCATCCTCGCAATTTTAAAATTGGGCTCGGAAACATCATTGAAAGTCCTACATCGAAACAAGAGTCAGTAAAACAATCACTTTAAAAGAAAGAAAGAGAAGTACATAGGTCACCCGAGTTAACCCATACTAGGATTCCATATAGGAAAACATGGATATGGAAGAAAATTCAAAGGGTCATGTTCTGAGGGAGAATGATAGAAAACATGTTTGGGAGAAAGTTAACCACAAGAAAATCACAAACTTGTGGTGGGTTAAACGGTATTCGATTCCCTAGTAGGAAAAGTTAATAGACATCATTTTTTTGTTTTAAGTTACTTTTCATTGAGGAATTTATTTTTGATCTTAAGGAAACATACTTACTTGTCATGTTTACTTTCAGCTTTTAAAATATTTCTTACACAAACTCATACTTTCCCCAAAAGATGAGTATTTAGGAAGACTTGTTCATATTAAGAGTACTATAATAAACTTATAGATAATCACCTAATCCACAAAAAAGAACTATATATTTCTCATGTCTTTAGACCCTTACCAAAACCAAAATTGTTAGAACAAGATCAGATATTCCAGAAAAGGATAACCCTTTATAAAAAGAAAATCTATTCTTAATCTCCAAAAATTTTCCAACAAAACCCAAAGTTCAACGAGGACCATTCGATAAAAAATTTGTCCATAAAATTCTTCAAATTAATCCAAACAAAGATTGAAACCCAAATACTTGAAGGATTTAGTCACATAGTCTTCCAAGGTACATATTAACACTTATCTCCAAATAACATCAGTTTCTCTAAAAGTCTCATATTGAAAAATAATTAACCTAATCACATATCTTCCATGATAGGTTAATAATTTCCATAGAAAACACAAAATAAACTTACTCTTAATTCATAAAATCATCTAACTAAAAAAATAAGTCATACTAACCAGGTATATCCCGTAGTCTAGTGGTAGGCGATAAATACCAGTCGCACTTTGGTTGTGGGTTCGATTCCCGCAGCTTTGTCCAACGCGATGGGTTGTCACACGGTCTGCGTGTTGTCCTTTTTATAAAACTCCAAAAATAACCCTAACATGTTTTAACCTCAATAGTTTCCTTATACCTCTCATTTTCATTGAAATTCATTACGATATCAACATATTAATTCTTGAAGTCTTATTTCACCACCATAAAATTAAACGATTCCCAAAATGAATAACAGCATACCTTGATCATGGTGTCCACTTGGTTTTATCGTCATCTTGTTCATGTAGGTATAAGTCCCATGCATTAAAACAGTTATTTAAAGATCCTTCAAAATCATTTGCTTCCTCCATCCAAATACACCTTGTATAATATGTGTCATATGGGTGTTCACAGAAAAACAGTTTTGGAAAATAATCATGTATGACATATAATTCCAAAACATCTGATAAAACATGATTTCTATAAAATAGTCAGACAGAATTTGAGTTGAAATATTATATTATTGGTCCTTTTAAAATACCATAAGCATGTGCTGAGAGACTATATTGTAAAAGAAAATATAAATAGGTTGTGAAGGTTCTCCTTCCTCAGCACCATTTTTAAAATCATAATATGCTTCAAATTCTTATAACAAGGTAAAATATTTGAAAACACATTGATAATATTTACCTTTATTGAAAATAGGAGAATATTGTGAAAATAGTATTTGTCTAAAAACAACCCATGATCCACAGTGATAACGAGGTATAGTGGAGGTGTTTGATATCTCAAAGAAATGATTGCAAGTGAGTTGTATGCTAGAAAAAGTTTCACAATCATTCGAACATGACTTTGCAATAATTATTGCAAGCATGTCATTAGGAAGAGATAGGAATGTTGTTTAAGATCCTCATCCTTCCATTCGTGACTGACTTTACTTGACTGGAAAAAAGTTATAAAACAAGGATTTAACTGAAATAATAGATATATGGACTAATCATGTGTCTAACAAAAACTCCTAATCCCTAAAGTTGTCTAAACCGACCTCTGATACCAACTATAAGGATCCACACATAAACATTAATTATTATTGAATTAAATTAATAATTCACATATAGTATCTTTTGAGGTTTATAGTTTTAGATAATTAGGACATAACTATTACATCTCAAAAGATTACAAAGTAGACACTTCTCCTAAGTTTCGATAAAAAAAATCTTAAAAAGAAACTTGTCTAGTTCTATGTTTTAGATAGCATGACATTTCCTTGTTCCCATCCTTGACCCTATTCCACATTATGTCCTGTGAAAAACATTCCAAAAAACATGGGGTGAGCATAAAAAGCTCAGTAAGGGATACACAAAGAAAGAAAAACTGTTAGTTTTTCAAACAACAAGTAAACCATGAGTACTTTATCAAAGTAATACTTTTCACATTTATGAAGTAGTATAAACTCTTCAATGAATAAAATATCATTACTTACCCTTTTGTAACCAAAATATTACCATAAAACCCATATACATAACATATAAAGGTATCTTGGGACATAAACATACTAAAATGGAATAATCATACGGTCGACTTCCACACATATCACTTAATGGAATAGCCATACGACCGACTTCCATACCCAATGCATTAGAGGTTATAACATAACCACCCATCCTGGTATTCACGACACCACCAGTTATATGGTTTATCACATAACCACCCGTCAAATGTCCAAGTACCATTATAAAATTATAAGACATAAAACAAAAATAATGGAAAGAAGACATTTCCACATTTCAAACGCAATATATCACTTAAATATATTAACATTAAAAATCCATTATAAAAACCATTTTCAATACAAAAATACATAAAATATTATATGGTATTTATTTAATTTTAAAAAAACATCACGTCTTGTTAAGGAAGCCAAAGACCAAATAATACTCGCGGCAACGGAAAAGGTCATTGTCACCGCGTCCGTTAAAAGAAACATTCCTTTTTGTCATTTTTTAATACTCTTAGTAGAAAAATATTCCTTTTGTATAAAATTAAAAGTCAAAGGGGTTTATATACCATAAAAAAAGTCTTGTATTAGAACAATATATGCCTCAATAAAAGGATATTGAGATGAAGTCCCTTACGAAGATGGTATCCTCGGATTAAGAATAAATCAATTACCTAAATATGTGTGACAAAAGGATACACCAAATATAAGTGTATATTAATTGTAAAATAATCATAGGTCATTCACACATATTCATAGAACGACATATTCAAGGAGTACAAGTTTATCCCAAAGAATCAAAATTGGGTTAAGAAGTTCCTTTGCAAAAATTTGACAACCTAACGGCGTCACTTCAAAATTTTGAAAATGAGTTGATGAGAGATAAAAAGGGTATCTCATCACTTGGACATAAAATTTAAATCAATAAGGATATATAAGAACATATCCCAACATAAGAATATGTAAATTAAAAGACCCAACAAAAGAAGTCTTTTAAAAAGAGGAGGGTGAAATGTTCCCTTACTGACTTGGGTATCTTTCGAAACATACACCCCATGAAAGAAGGAAAATACAACATTGATGTAAATACTCATAAACGAAATTATTTTACACAAATAGTAGAATAATGGGCAGTACATATAAGACACAATGGAAATGTTGGAAAATGTAGCATAAATCCCACGGGAATAAAAGTGAGATTAAAAATCCCTTACGAAAACTCGGCAACCTAACGGCGCCACTTAAAACATCCAAAATTGGATTGATGAGATCAAATAGGGTCTCTCATATTATTAAGATAAAATTTACAGAAATAGGAATATAAAATAACATCCCCAACATAAAAAAAGAGGAGCTTAAAATAAGTGACATAAAGGAGAGTACTTAAAAAGAAAGAGAGAGGTTGGATCTCTTACGGAAATTCGGCAGCCTAACGGCGCAACTCAAAACTTCAAAAATGGATTGATGAGAGAAAATAGGGTCTCTCATCATATGAACATAAAAAAAGTACAGTAATATAAATAAAAAATAACATCCCAATCTAATAAAGATGAGCTTAAAAGGAATGACATAAAAGAGTGTACTTAAAAAGAAAGAGAGGGGTAGGATCTCATACGTCAAGTCTGACTTGTCTTGTTCGTTTATTTATATTCTTGAATAATAAACTTTGGTAAATTTATAATTGCTTAAGGACCTCCTTTAAATATTATTATTCATTTAATATCACATATTATAATGTTATAATAATTATTTAATAATGTTAGTTCATATCAGACGTTTTTGCCGATGTTTGGTACATGAGTAAAAAAAATGAACTTGTTTGAAAATGATTTCCCATGTAGTTATAAATAAATCATTTACAGAATAGTATTAATGATTAAAATATAATAAATATCCAGTACATATTCATTTTATACTATTCCATAACATTTGGAGATAAAAAATAAAAAGCACCATTCATGGAGACGATAGGTCGTACGTACGCATGAAAGCTACTTTCATTTTTTTGTCATATTAATGGAATTAAAAATAAATGAGATATATATATATATATATTATAATTCCAGTATAATATATATGTTATATAGGTCAAATATTTTCATTAATTTAATTCTTTATACATTCCATGTATTTCATGTATGAGTCACATCACTTGAGGGGGCGGTAGTCCACACTTCCTCATATGAAATTATCACATTTGCACAACATGAAAAGAATAAAGATATGTTTTAAATATAAAATACAGAAGAATATAGTAAACATAAATACCATATTTATCATATATAAACTACAGTGACATCATAATGGCCACCTTTAAAGGTGTTAAAAGAATATTGAACAATCACCGTTTCGTGAGGCAAAAAATCGTCAACCCCAGAAACAGTATGTTCTTTAACCATTAGACGAAAGTGTGTGTAGGTGTAGCTCTAATAATTCTCATAAAAACATCCTAGTATATTTAAGATACTAGTGTTGTTACAAAATAAAGTAATAAAAATAGTTTAGGGGGTTGTAGAAGCAAAATAAAACATAAGAACACAAGAGAAGACACTACCTTTAAATCGGGGAACTCTTTTTTATTTGAGCTCAAAGGATTACTTGGAAAGACTTCTGCCCAAATTGAGTCTTCTAGGAGTAAGAGAGGTATTTTTACAAACAAAATTTTTAGGGGATTTTCGAGCCAAAGGCTTGAGAGGTGTGGGTAAGGTGGTAGAGGTGAGGGCCTTTTATAAGAGGAGAGGAGGGGCACTCTTGGAAAGTCTTGAAAAGTAACATTATTATAAACTGATTTTCGGATCTTAAAGGTCCCAAAATTATATATTTATAGGATAAGGTGATAATAGTTTTAAATATACTCATCAAATAGGTTTTTTACTAGTGTAAGTATTGGATTTTACATTATCTTTCCATTGTATTAAAATCTTTAATTAATGAGGTAATCGCTGCATCATCATGGTGTCATAAAAACTTTAATTTATTTAATGTCTAAAAATGATAAAACAATTACCATGATGTAGGAAATCTGTTTATCTTTCCAACGAATATTTATAGTCAAAAATTTGACTTGTATAACCCAATTTAAAATTGTTTAAGTAAAACAACACATGTTTGTGACATTTTTATTTTAACATTAAATAAAAAGTTATTAATGCCATTTTCCTACCAAAGTGGTTCCATGGGGTCCCCAAATTGATACATGGATTGTCTTGGTAGGACATGAAACATAAAATAAGGGTAGGACATGTTTCATGGTCATTTCATATTATTAAAACATTATTTTTACCTTAAATTACACTAATTACCTCTAATCGCGATTAAAAATTTAAAAGATTTTATTCACCAAAAAATTATTTTAATCCCATTGAACCAAATTTTACTTACTAATTAAAACCATGTGTGTTGGATTTTTGAAATTCAAAACACAGAGGTGGTAAATTTTCATTTAAACGAAAAATCAGTTTTTTTAAGTACCACTTAGTGGTTTCACTATTCATCAAAAATTGAAGTTTTTCAGAAAAATACCAAAAATTCACCCTAAGAAATATTTGATATTACAAAATAATAAAATATGTCTATTTTAAAAAATTAAAAACATATAAGTTACATTAATTAATTTAATAATTAATTCCCACTGTCGGAACAAATAGCGTTTTTTTATGAAATAATATATATCAAAAGATTGACACTAGTTTAAGTACAATTTCCAAGTGAAATTAATTCCAATGACCGATATTGGTTTAAATGGTAAAAATATATTATAATTTCACTTTAAAACCAATTAAAAAGATAATATAATCATATAAATAAATTATATTAATAAGAGGTTTTGAATTAAAATACAAAAATTTTCACTATTCATTAAAAAATGAACTTTATCCGAAAAATACCAAAAATTTACACAAAGTAAATTTTGATGTCCCGATTCTAAAGATGAATTTTATTTTGTCAAATATAACACATAAAATTGTCAAAAAGTGGATTTCAAAGAGGTTCTCCATCAAAAGGCGGTTAATCGACCTTTTAAAGAATATTAGAATGTTTACGCTTAAAATTGGATTCATTCGCATTTTTATCCTCTAACATTTATTGTAAAAAGTTAAAATATTTTAAAAACATATATAATCATTTTTTAATTAGTTATGTTCATTCCTGTCATTACAACGACTAGGTGTTAACTACCGTTTAAAATAAAATTATTTTATTATTAGAGTGCAACGTAAGATTTCAAAGGAACTCGTTGTTGCGTATTGGGTAAGCCATCGAGCATAGCGTTCCCTTTAAATTAATATTAACATTTTATTCACAAAAGGATAAATATAAAAATGTCATATTCTTTATTTACCTGGGGTGTTACATCTACTGAATGTACTCAAAACAAAGTTTAGAAATTCATTCTGGGCACTCCGGGCCTCAGAATCACATGCAATCATTTTTCGCGGACTCGTAAAATTCACATTTAATAAAAAAAAAATTCCAGGTTTTTAAAAACCATGCCTCAATGAAATAAATTTGATATAAAAATCCTTATGTCCTATGAAATATCTTAATAAAAACACATTGAAAGATTAAGAGATTTATTTTTATGTTCAAATACCATAAACAATAAATAATATATGATGTAAAATTTCAAATTGTAATTAACAAAACAATCTAATATAAATTATGGGCATAAAATAATATGTTTCTCAAAGAAGGGTGTTTTTTATGAATCCCTTATAGCCTTTATATATTTTAATAAAAACACCAATAGAGAATAAACTTAGAACAAATAATCATAAATCATGAAATATAATGTGATCATGATAAAAAATAAAAATTGGGAAACCATAAAAAATGAAATATGTTTTACAACATAAAACTGTATAAAGGGATTCAAATTTGAGACAAACAAACCCTTTCATTGTTTCCCTGCTTTCTGGAATTCACCCTAACCTCATATGATGATACCTAGAACTTTCCCTTGATAAAGGACTTAGATTTGAGAGACTTAGGATAATTCATGGTGACCAAGGGAACCATAATGTGTAAAGTAAATCCAAGATAGGAAATTTAGGGATATGTTCCAAGAAATTTTCAAATATGAGTCGAGTATTGAAATAGTGAAGTGATCCCCCTATTATAAGTGATTAATATGAACTATTCCATGGAAAATAATAGTATGTAAGGGTATGAATAAAAAAAGGAAATTTGGGTGAGTTAGGTTATGAAAGGTTGGTAAGAAATTTATGTAAAACTTTAAAATCAAAACAAAATTTATAAGGTCTAAATATCGGGTAAATTTTGAAAAATTAGAACCACCATAGATTAGTCATTTTTAAAATGATTTCTCTTAATTAAATGTCAATCATGTCAATTATTTTATTACTAGAAATATAATTAGATCCTTATTACCAAATTTTTATATGTTGATTACGAATTAGGGATCTATTTATCCTTATATAATTTCTAAATAAGGGTAAATTAAATTTTAAATCAAAATATATAAAGTGTTGAAAAATTATTTTTCATGAAAAAATCCATTTTAACCATTAACCGTTATCAAAATTATCTAAACAAATTACTACTCAAATGAGTGTTATATAATTTTTATATGTTTTTAAACATAAAATTATTATTTTAAATAAAAATTGTATTACTTAATTTAAAAAATACACAATATTTAGAAAATTATTATTCTTTGAAAAAAATTTTACCATGGTAACTAAAATTTAACTAAGGTGACATAATATTTATGCCTTAAAATAAAGTTACCCTTATTATATAATTTTTACCCACTAATTATAAATTTAATGTAAATACCCCTAAATTCTATTATTTTTTTAATTATTTGGGATTACTACAAGTCTTCCAAAATTGACGGCGCTTGATTCTGAGACCTGATGTGCCTAGAATGGATTTTTGAAGTATTTTTTAAGGTATGTTCAATAAACACACAGATGGAATTTTCTATCTTTTAAATCATTGCTCTGATTAAAAATAAGAGGGAACTGTTGAATTTGCATCATTTAGATTCACTTAAGTGAGGCTCCACTTCGGCTGCAATTGGTCTAGAGAAAAAGTTAGTTTTCAGACATTTAACAGATAATAAAATAACATGTAATTGTTATTTTATTTTTCTCCAGAAGTTGAGTGGTAGTGGTAGGACTGATGGGTTGTCAAGCTATTTAATCACTTGACTCTTTAATTTCATAATCACACCATTGGGAATTAAAAAAATTCCCTTAATTTTAAACTCATTAATGAACCTCATTAATTATTTCGATGTGTTAATCACCTTTCCCCCTTCTACATAAGTGAGGCCCGAGGTTTGTTTATTGACACAGATTCATTATGTGAGGAACTTCTAGAGATGTACTGTAGAATATTCCCCCGATGTTGGATGGATACTTAGGCGGAAACGATCTGAGATCGAAGAATTTTGACGACTTCATCCAACAAAGACTCTTCTCCCTCCACAACCATGAGACATCCAACGGAACTCGAGGTAGGGGGTTTAATAATAAATTTTATCTTTCTTGATTTAAATTGTCGACACCTGTTATGATGTTAACGTGGAGGGAGTATGCCAAAAATACAAGTCATGGACCCTCCTTCGATTTGTTTATTGATGCGTTCTTCATGGGCCAATTTTTAACTCAGTGGAAAGTGGAAAATGGGTGGAATGCAACAACAGAGGCATCCTGGGAGGGATGTAGGCACATATGGAAGGAAGAATGGACCACCAGAGCACACCTAGTGGCCCGCAGAAGATCCCCCAGTATGGCAGAACCAGCGACTGGAGGCCGGTACTCACCGGCTACACATGAGGGTGGCACTGTGGCGGACAAACAAGTGGCCAGCTCTATACTAGGCACGGAGACGGGACGCGGCATGCCGCGGTAAAGCAGATCATGGCTTCGAAGCCACAGTTAAGGGAGGGACTCACTTACTATGGGTCCCATGGACACCTAGGTGCTACCACTTGACACTTAAAATTAAATATTTTAATGTCTTTTTGAGTCATTTGGGAGGCAGACCAAGTGACCCGTGCGTTGGTCACCCTAATTGGTGGGCTGAGCTGCTACGGCCTAGCCTTGCTGGGGCAGGCGAGGCAGGTCCGCAGACCAACGGGATGAACCCGCCATGATCAATCCCAACCAGGCTGAGTTGGGTTGACCTGAACTGGTTCAGGTCGGCCCATACCGGGTCGGTCTGGGTCGAATCGGACACAACCCCCTCTCAGGCCTAGATATTCTTAAAAGTCCATATCTTGCGAACTGGAAATTCATTTTACGAACCTTCTACGGAGCTAAGATCCTTAGAGATAGAAATTATCATTGAGATTCTCCACAAGTGTTTTGGATAAAGTCAGCGTACCGCCAGGTTGGATCGATTCTTAATCCAACTTGTCCCTCAGTACTAAAATACCAATAACTTACATAGCGGGCATCTGGTTGATGTGTTGTCTATTGTGTTGGAACCCTTATGACATGAAAAATCATTGGGTAACTTCTTATTGGGACTTTCTTCTTATTAAAATTTTTCTGATGGCTTAAGGAGTGGTTTCTCTGAGAAAAAAGCATCCTATGAGTGGGAATTCTATTTCTGGATGAGACGTGAAGAATGAAGAGAGATTTTGTGTGAATAAACACCTAGAGATTATGTGTGAATCAGAACCTAGAGATTCTATGTAAATCAGCACTGAGCGATTATGCGTGAATCAGCATTGAGAAATCTTGTGTGCATCAGTACCCAGTGATTCTGTGTGAATCAGCACCTACTAATTCTGTGTGAATTAGCACCTAGAGATTATGTGGGAATCATCACCTATAGATTCTGTGTGAATCAGCACCTAGAGATACTGTGTAGATCATCACCTATCAATCATGTGGGGGTCTTGGGGGGGTTAGTACCTATCTATCCTGTGTGGGTCAGTAGTAGTGACCCTTGAAAAAATAAGATGATCTAGTTTTTCTACTAATCATCTGTACTACTATAGTCAGTTATACCTGGTTTGATATGAGTCTTTAGCTTTGTGTTTTTTATATCATTCTTTGTAGTTATTCCACTATGTAATTATGAGAAACCATTGAGGGTGTCAAGGTCCCTACTGAATATTGTTATACTCTCCCCTGCATGGGTTTCGCCCGCACCTTTTTGTGTCTTGTGCAGATGACAAACAACTATACTGATTCTTGAGGATTCAAGGATTGACGATGCTTCCGGGTGATTGATAGACGGTGTACAGAGGTGATCGGTAGATGTGGAGAGCCACAGTGACGAGTTGTACCTACCCTTTAGATAGGATCCTTGGCAGATGATCTCAGGAGGTGTTTTTCCATTTTGTTGTATTTCTATTTCATTTGGGCTTGTATTCTGGCCCCCTTTACTTCAGTATATACTTTTACACTCTATGGTGGTTTTTAGTTATGGTTATACCCTTCTTCTTTCATTTTTTTTACTAGTGTGCAATGTAACTTGTCTGTGGGTGCACAGGTTTTGAGGTAATGTCTTCCCATTTTAGGAAATTCTTTTCCAGTGCTAGTGATAACCCCCGGCCTATGGACGGTGGGCTTGGGGTAGTCATGGCTCGGGGATTGGGGGACGGATCGAGACATTAAATATTGATTTCCATTTGTTTCAAATTATAAAAAATAATTTTAAATCACTAAATTATATAGTATTTAAACCAATTTCTTAAAAAACATTACACATGTTCTAAAATATCAAACATAGGTTTATAATTTAGAAATGATATTTTCAAATATTTAATTTTAATTAAAATTCATATATTTTTTCAATATTTTTTTTCTAAGTTTTAGGTTTTTCATGTATCAAAGTGATATTATAGAATCCACAACATTTTCAACAAAACATTATTATTCACTATTCACCTAAAATCAATTATTTTTGAAAAATCCCAAAATTTAATCTTTATATAATTTTAAAATGATAAATACAAAAATGATATTAATTTTTCAAATAAAATTCCCGAAATATGTGAATTGAATATTTAAATGAAATCCAAAAATATTTTGGAAAACTCTTCATACTGAAAAGAAAAATTAAAAATGATAAATATTATTCATTATTATATATTTCAAATATATATATATATATATATATAATGGATGATAATTTTTTCTTTTTATGTATATTAAAATCTAAATGTGGTATTAGATCTTTTTAATATAGGAACCCAAAATAATGTTATTCAATCATAAAATTGCATTTATTTTGATATTCCCATATGATTCTATAGATAAAAAACTACACATTTATATTATGATAATTTTCACTCACAAAACCCCTTATAACAACTTTAATATATCTAAGTGTAATATAACTAGTAGTGGAAGTCAAAGGAGTTGATTTTTCTAACATGAATTTCTTAGTGAGAACTACAACCTCAATCTTTTCTCATAAGTGATTTTTCTCAAGTTCTAATTCATTGAGTTTTCATTGTTCTTTTTCTAAGGAAACCTATGGAGAAGCTAACTACCTTTCAAGATAGGAACAATTTTATTCAAACAGAATGCTCACAATTCTTTATTTCATTTATTCCTACTTTATTTATCAATCTTGAGATATCGTTACTTTCATTTACATAAGTTAAGTTAACAGATAAGTTTTAATAGTGATGTTTAATATTCAAAATATATCAAGTTTTCTTATTAAATTTTAAACTGGTATAGTTAGTGAAAAGTTTTATTAAATATATTATTTATTTACAAAAAAATATAGTAAAATATTATGTTGTTACATCCTACCACCCTTAAATAAATTCCCCCAAACCAATTTTAATTTTCACATACTTTAAGAAATACCTAAAGGTGTAAAAAATATATAAATCCATTATGTTATTATATATAATGAGATATGAGCCACAATATCAAAGAAAATATTGGAAAAAACTTATTTTCCGTAAACATTTCAGGGAAATTTATCTCATAACTAGGTCTTAAGGGCCTTGTGAAGGATTCAATTTTCTTCTTAGATAATTCATAGCTGTAATTTCACTAATAGATAGATATAGTTTATATATAATGTGTTTTTTCCATTCTATAAATTGATGTGATTTCAAAAGGAATTTATTCATTCTATTGTTAAAATTGAATGAATTTTTTTAGAGGAGGATATTATGATTTGAATAATTCTTTTTCCACAACCATAATAGTGTTACATTAAAATAAAAAAAATACAAATAGTGGTGACAGGATGTTCTTAAAATATAACTAGATATAATATATTTTATAAAACCAAAATAAATACATAGGTATTTGTTTCAGTTAATTTAAAACCTAATTACTGTTATCCTCTTCATCTATAGTCATTTCATGGGTTATTACTTATTCCCTAGGACGAGAATGTTATATATTTCAACCATCCTCATAAATCCTTGTATTATTTCATTTACTTGGATAATTCTTAAGTTCTCTATACATAAGTTATTTAACAGTTAGTTCTTCTCTAGGATGTTTTATATCTTATTTACTCATATTAACTAAACTCTTCATTTTCCCTCTATATTTTGACATTAAATCGCCTTCTTTACCATAAGAAAATATATTTTAGAACCATTGATTCAATTCCCTAGATGATTTATCCTATATTTTTTTCATATTGGTGTTTTAATATTATTTATTTCATCAACATAATTTCCTTAATTTCTATGATACCCCATATTTCTTTTCTTTAGTTCACTCAAGATTTAAACCATAGTTAAATTTTTAATCATGTCTCATGATAGTTGGTTTATAATAATTACCAAATTTTTAACATTATCTCTCATACAAATGGGTTTATTATAGATATAATCATTTCATTATCCTTCACGCCCAAGGTTAACCCAATTCCTTATGGTTCTATCCATCACTAAAACCTGAAGGTGTTGATATGAGTGCAAAAAAATTAATATTTTGAGGGAATTACCATAATAATAAAATGAATTTGACTATAAAAAAATTATTTTACATTATCACACTGAACTATTTTTCATTTAGTTTTATATATATATCAATATTTTTTTAACCTAAGATACATTATGTTGGGTTATCTTATGTTTCAAAAAATAATCACTTAGAAAGAGTAGAAAATAATTCTTTCGTATAGGTTCATAATGATAATGTGATAAACCAAAGAATATCCTATGGGAGTTTCAAACCATGTGTACTATATTTTTCCAACTAATCATGCATTCGATTGATGATAAACCCACTGGTCAACCAACCCTTTTTAACTTTATTACCCCTAGGTGTATCTCTTCCGCAAACTCATCAACTTATAGTGTCTATACAGGGATTTATTGATAGGTAAAACCATCAACTAAATACTTTACTAATATTTTAGGATATCATCCTATACTTAGAGTTGTCTCGAGGGTTTTCAATATGGTTCTTTATCCCTAACACTGGAGTAAACTAAACTAATCTCCAAAAATAACTAAACTAATCTCCAAAATAACTAAACACACCTATTGTTCCAACTGAAGTGAAAAAATATAAATATTACTTAAATAATTCAATAATCTCATGTTTTAAATAATAAACATCGCAACAATCACACAAACTAAGGACCAAAATTTTTAGTGACTTTGAAATTAGATAAATAAACATCTTATTTTACTACACTTGTGAATATTTCTTTACAATATGCTCCACTAGACCATTTTTTAGATATCTCACATGATATAAACATCTTCATAACCTATGTATTTGAAACATAAGGAAAGGGTGATATCACACACTCATTAAGGGTAAAACATAACCTAAGATGAAGGAAAAATGGGAAAATATAAATATATTAATAAAAGGTCATAAGACCTTTTATGATAATCATAAAACATTGTATAGAAACATAAGAAAATAAAAATATCATTATCGAATATTAATAGAAATTAAATTTCATAAAACACATATCAACCATCAGAAAACATGTGTGCATGATTAAAGTGCATAATACTTTAAAAATAAGTCATGAACATGAAAATATGTCATTTCTTGGAAATTAAAATCATATAGTAAAATTAACATAACTTGATAAAATAATATTGAATGTGGAATAATGTTGTCAAAAAAAAATAAAAATGAGGGACAACTCCAACCATAGGAAAAATGTGTGAGAAATCACATTCTTTCCATGTCTATGTGAACAAATTCATTATGACCATGCCTGAAAATAGGAGGAAACCCATAATGCACAAGTATTTGTGAAAAAATAATTATGCCCATCCCGATAATATACTAATATATAATATTAAAGAAATTCATTGGAGGGTGATATAATACCCCAAACATCACTATCCATACATTCATGTGCCACTTCAAACCAATCATATAATAAATAACCCATGAAGAATAATAGTTTTCTTAAACCATACAAAAAACATCACATAACATGAACATAAAAAATCATATCAAATTAGTATCTGATTTTAAAAAAGATTCATATCTTAATTACATGTATATATATATATAGGTTGATCAAAACATCACATATTGAGAATAAATCTTAAAGGTTAAATGGTTTTGAAAATGAAAAAGGATTCACAAAAACTTTCAAAACATTAATGTAAAAATTAATTTAAAAAATATTTTTTTGAAGGGAAATATATGGACATTAAAATACTTAATATAAATAGTTCCAAATAAAATATCCGTGAAATATATAAAGACTTCAAAAAAGGATAATTATAGACACTTCGAAAATATTTATTTTTAAATAAATCATCATAATTTAAACTTAAAAAGGACGTAAAGTTTTCAACAGAAGATGTGGAAATACATTGAAAAATTTTACTTTAAAAAAGAATATTGAGTAATTAGATCATGATAAAGACATAATATTTATCAAAATAAAATATATAGTGGATGATAAAACCATTTATTTCTAAAGAATTGAAAAACAATTTGATCAATTTTAAATAACCTTTTAAAGAACCCATATTAATAAAAGCATAATGAAACCTTTTATTTAAATGTAATTAAGTGGAAAAAAGGATCAGTTGAGATAAAACAATTTTGTTTCCAAAAAATATAATATTGTTGGAAAGTAAATAATTTAGGAATGGAATAAAATTACATTAAAATTAATGGGAAATATTATTAACAAAAATGTATTTTAACAAAGTATTAAACTCATCAAGGATTCATAATACATGATGACGCATGATTTCCCAATAAAATAATGTAGGAATACATTAAAAAATCATCATATGTAAGAACATATCAATCATGAAAGATAATTAAGAAAATGAATGATTATGAACCATGGAAGAGAATTGAGTCATTAAATCCGCTTACAATATGAATAGTTTTTAATTTAAATCTTATTTATAAAAGCCTGGCCCAAACCACCAGGTTTGATCCAGAATTTCACATCACATCATGAACTCCTCCTTCTATATGAGAGACTATCGACTAGAAGGGACATTCTAAATATAATAGTGGGGAGACAATACCATTTGTATTATATTATCGATTATGATAATAATAAAGAATAATAAAATAATGAATAAATAATCCAAGTAAAAAATGTGGAAAATGAATAAGTGAAACATTTATAAAAATATATCCCAAAGTGACAAACCATTATAGAGTATATGTAGCATGTAAAAATAAAACAAACATATGTGGGGTACTCCAGGGTATGATTCGGTATACTGAATCTTCATGCTCGATCACTCAACCATCCACTATAGGGCCCTTTCCCTTGATCAGATCTCTCATCATGAAATCTACAAGTGTACTGAAATGCCTGATAAGGTGTGAGTAAAATACTTAGTAGAACACCACCAGTTCATCCCTACTATAAGGGCATAATATATATATATATATTAGTTTATATCATATCATAAGTAAATTCTCAAAAAACATATGAGTGTGGAGTCATCATGCACTGACGAAGCCCCTATGAATTCTGGCTCCACCTCTTTTGGCTTATTTTCAATAATAATTTCTAGAATACATGTACCTCTATCAAGGTATCATAGCTCCCCAAACCCTTTTAGTGGTTGGTACAAGAAGGTTGCATGTTTCATCGAGTATATCCTTGGCTCAATTATCCTTTTAATAACACATGACCCCAAGTCAATGTGAATCCATGACTGATATCTACCAACAATACACTATTCTTTACCCTCTATAAAGGTAGCTATGTATACTTTTAAGGAAATTAAGACTATGTCAGCATGGTTAATAGGCCATTGGACCTCTTGAATCCCACCCTCAAGAATCTACACATGTATCTCAGTATTTTTTATATATCCATTATTCTCTACCCTCTACCAGGGTATCCACACCTACCTTTAAGGATGTCCGTATTTTGAATGGTTGAGTATCCTAATGCACCCAGCCTCAACGCTCCACTTAGTATCTCAGTTCTACCATCTAGTCAAAATTATTTCCCCTCTATAGAGGTATCAACACCAGCTATTAAGGAGATTAACACTATGTCTAGTTGGGTAACCTCATACACCAAACCTCATGGATCCTCTTGAGTATCATGGTTCCAATATCACAACTCTATAGAATATGCAACATAAAAACAAAAGATTTCATTGTAATGAATGAAAAGACACACCAAGATTAATGTCGGGATAATCAAACATAAATAATTACATCCACAGTAACCCACACACCCACCTACATCTAATAATTAGAATGGGTTAGTCTATCATAACATGGAATCACGATAACATAAAAAATATTCAAGTCCCATAAAGGTAACATCACCCTTACATGAAATTTGTTAATCTCAATGGTGAAGTACGTCAAAGGTGGTGTCACTGGAACATTGTTCTCATACCAATCATAATATGATCATGCACCAAGGAATATTAGAATCAAACCCATCTATTTTATTCCAAGAAGAAATAAAATATTACATGTGATGATAATTTCTCTCACCTATATAATTTCCCAATTTTCATTTTATTATCACATGATATGATATTTTCTTTATCCTTGATAATTTATGAATTATCATTTTATAACAATGCATGTGCTCAAGATATTATTCTCAATAATAATTATAAAACCATGTTTGTTAATTTATATCCCAAAATTATTTCAATAAAACATTTGGTATTCATTATTATCATTCTTTAATAAAAACATATAATTATCTATGAAAATTTTATAATTATCCTCCTATAATATTATACCATTTTCACATAACTCCATTATAATTATCATTGGAATAAAAATATTATTATATTCTCATAATTGTCCTTACAAACAATCATTTCATGATTTTATTATGATAATTTATTTCCAAAAACTATCCATTGATAATTTTTTTAATTATCCTTAAATAATTTGTGATAATTATTTTCTATATAATGTATAACTTTACTTTGATAATTCAAAGAAATTTTCCTTTTGATAAAAAATTATCCATTGATATGTTTCATAAATTACCCATTGATAATTATCTTATAATAATTTCATAGAAATTATCATTTGATAATTCAATTTTATTACCTTCTGATAGTCTCATACAATTATCCATTAATAATTCATTGCAATTATCATTTGATAATTTTTGTAATTATCCATGATATTTAAAACGTGAAAAAAATGGTTAATTTAAATATGAGAACCGTACTCTATTTCCTTTGGAAAAAATTGTGGTTAAAATTCTAATTGCCAATATGAATCCAATGGATGTGACTGCACATCAATTCAATCAATATGATAGAAGATATTAAAGGTATAATTTTGGAATAATAATAAAATGAGATAATAATAATAATAATAATAAATAAATTAATAGAGAGGGATTGGGAGGATGAGGGAGAGATGTGAAATTGTGGAGGAATTATTCCAATGTTTAATCCCTTAGGTGCATCCCCATTAACCAACTTTTAATATATATTTTCAAATTAATAAATCATTAATTTATCCTCTCTCTACAAGTATTACATAAATGGGAAATTTATTTCCTACTAAAAAAATATTTCATGACTCAAGTGTTAAATCAATTAAATATTTTATCATTTATTATTTAATTTCTCAATAATTTCAATTTATTTATTTCATATGCATCCCATATACATATCATTCATTTATTTTAAAAACCTTTATAAAACAAAGTTAATATTTTATTAAACATATGTTAAAAGGCACAAATATATATACACACCCACATATATATACATATATATATATATACTTTTAACCTAGATATATATATGTACACACCCACACATTATACATATATATATATATACAAACACACACACACACACAAATATATATATTTACAAAATTAATTATTACTAAATTAAATAATAATAATAATAACAAAAAATATTATTATTATTAAATATCTCCCAACATTTCCACCATTAACATTTCAAAAAAACTTTTATTAAAATCGGGTAATAGTTAATAAATTTATATTAACCGCACCATTAAATTTATATGGAACAAGTAATATTGTATATATTATTATCTAACCTACCAATAATTCACCCATGGAAAAACATCACTCATTAAATAAGTGAATTAAAATTTATTTAATTACCATGGAAATTTTAATTTTTTTAATACATATTAAACTATTATTATTATTATTTCATTTGATGTGTCCAAACACCTGATTCATACAATCATTATATCACGGCTAGGGTAAAACATGTATTTTAGACTTAACGGTGATCTTAGATTTATCATATGATTCACCATTTGAGAGATATTAAATAATTTTTTAACATATATTAATAAAAATATTACATAATTTATCTTCATTTGTGACATTATTACACACCAGATGTTCTCAAATGTCATGTTTCATGTAGGATAAACCTCTCATCTCAAACCTAACAATGGACTCATTTTTCTCATACAATGCACCATTTGGTTGATATACAATTATTTTTTCAAAATCATGCGCATGTAATTTAATATATTTAATATTTTTATTCCATTTATGTCGAATATCTATGAGCCTTGGAATCCCATTTTATCTTAGTAAATAACTTCAAAAATGTTCCATAGAATATTAAAATATGGAAGATAGGATTTAACCCTTATGAAAAGCCATCAAAATCATCTATTGGGTAATTTTTGTTGAAAAAAAATCACATAAATATAACCAAAATTTATAATCAATGAGGGTTTTTATTATATTTAAAAATATAGGATATCACAATTTTCCCCTATATAAACTTATCATCCCTAAGAGGTATATTTACCAGTCTTGTTCGAACAACTCAGGCAACTAAACTTGATCATCAGACTTGTAATCCCATGTATCTTCTTCGATTTGTTCATGTTGTCACCGAATTCTGAATAGTTATATCATTTCTATTCATAGGACCATCCCATATATGTCTATAATACACACTGGATTCCCCTCATAAGATGTATCATTTTCCAACTCAACGTCCTTGCAATCTATAACATGAACAAGATCATCTATGTTCCTATGAAGATGAAAAACGTGGAACACATCATTAATGCCTCAATAATATGGAGGGATTTCCAAATGGTACATCCTTATCCCCACATGTTTGATGATATCAAAGGGTCCCACAAACTGGTGTGTTAGTTTTCCTTACTTCCTCAAGAGTTGGGGGCCTAACTAAGGACTCACTTTCAAGAAGACCCGATCACCCATAGAGAACTCTATAGGTATCCACATATAGTTGATATAATATCCTTTTTATGTTATGAGTGGTGATCAACCATTTCTCAATTACATACACTCTCTCAGAGGCCCCCTAAACCAAATTGGTCCTACAAATGCTTCCTCACCAGTCTCGTGCCAACAAGCAGTGATTGACATGGTCTCTTATAAAGAGACTCATATGGTACCATTTAAATCGAATCTTGGTAACTTTTATTGAATGCATACTCAATCACGTCTAGGTGAACATTCCATCCTCCATTAAAGTCTAACAAACAATATTGATAAATATCCTCTAATATGTGTATAGTCCACTCAAATTATATATCGGTCTGAAGATGGTACATCATTCTCAATATCAACAGAATCCCTGGATATTTTTCATTCCTTTCCAAAATCATGACATGAAACATGTGTATCTATACAAAAAAATGCTTAAGGGAACTCTATTTTTATGTATTATCTCTCAAATATAGAGCTTTCCCAGATCCTTCATTGAGTGAGTCTCTCTGATTAGTAAGAAGTGTGTAGAGTTTCATAGTTATTCAATAATCAGACAAAATTAATCAATACTCCTTGGGGTCCTTGGTAACCCTGCCACAATACTTTTTTGACCCCTCCCCCCCACTAAGTGATATGTAAGTCACTTATTTGTCTCTTGCTAATAGAAGAATAGAATATTGTTTCCTTTTATACTAGTGTTTCACTAAATTATTTAACTAAATATCATATAATGTTAATTTAAGAAAATATAACACTGTAATTAAGTCATATAAAAACTTATCTATAAGATATATGGAAAAAACTAGCATAAAAAAAGGAAAAATATCAAATAAAAATGTTTAAGATCATACCTTGTACAATAAAAAGTTCCTCATCACCATATGTTGGAGCTTGAACAACTCCATAGACTTGGCATACCTATAGTCTATGACGACATCTATTTTTTTTAAACGTTGGGGCCGAAGCCTCATTTATTATTGAAGAAAAGAAAATACCTCCTTAAACTGGGTAGAGAGATACCCATTACATATCCCGAAGGCCCAATGGGATTTTATCCCATTACATGGACCATAGGCCCAATTTTTTGGGCCAAGCCCATTCTGTGAATAGTACTTCTATAGTACCGCACAGTACCTGCCGCTGCTACAGTACCCTACCGCCGCTACAGTGCCCATTATTTCTATAGTGATCTACCATCACTATAGTATTGTCGCGGTTACAGTACACTACAATACTACTAAAATACCCTGCACCCCATGAGTTTTGAACCCCCCATTTTTCATGTAGGATTATAGGGTTCTTACCACTAAGCCAAACCCCAACCTATGAATTCCTTGAATCAGCATCCATAGAAGAGTAACTAACCACTGTTGAGGTCCTCCACTCATTTCCATTACTGACCTCCTATCACTCAACTGAGATACCTTCAAGAGAAAACATTAAATATAACCATCCTTTCCACCCTAATGGTAGTCCACTATTGGATTCTTTCAAGTGTTGTTATAATTCCATCTTAGACAATAGTTGTAGCACCTATTTCCCATAGAGGGTATTGAAGACGTTTTGTTCTAAGCCAACTCTCTGCTACTAAGCTACTCATGTTCTACCTTTCTCTTACAACTATCTGAAAGAACTCCTATGGTAGTAAGGGAAAAATAAATCACTATACTATCATAATCCCAATGTAAGCGTTGTTCCCTATCTTCTTCTGGATCCTTCTCAGAGGTCAATGTATTATTAAGTACCAGTGATTATTTCATTGGATCAAAGCCTCTAACATGATGTATGAGCTCTATTCAAAGAAATATCTCAATATTTATATAATTTTGTGCCAAATTTATTTCCAACAAAGGGGGAAAGTAAAGAAACTCTTTAAAATTTTCATATTATAAAGAGACAATCATATAACCATGTCACAACTCCATGAACTTTTAGTCATAGTCTTTATTCATCCTGTTCAAAAAGTAATAATCTAAAAATATCTCCTTGATGTTCCATCAAAGTAAGACCCTCTCATCTCATAGACTAACTCATGACAGTCAACCATCTTCTGGAAGGTCCTTGGAACATGAAGGATTCTAGAATAACATCTCCATACTTTATAATATGAACACTATTGATGATACATTCAATTAATTGTAGCTAATACTCTACATAATTTGGTCCACTAGTACCCTGGAATGCTAGAGGATATTGAAGTTGAAAATCCCAAGAATGGTTAGTCATAGTCCTCAATGTGACTCTACCTTGAATGGGAATTATCTAAAAAATTCCCAGTTATACGAGCTCTACAACCTAGATCATTTTTATTGGTATAGAATAGTAATGGGGAGAATCATCCTACACCACATGTTGTGGAAATGTGATATCTTGGGTTGCCTCATCTTATGGTATCATCAAACATATTTGAGTTAGTGTCTTCTATAACATGAGAAACATTAGGAACATAAAAATATCTTAACCATATTGCGGGATAAAACAAAGGCTTCCCTAAGAGTCTACCCAAAACCCAAGGTATGACCCTCCAAGAACTAGCTCTGGTATCTATCCCATCATGTTAGTCAAAATCATCATATACATATTAACACCATACCATACTCAATTTACCTAATTAAATCCAATAAATATATATCACACAGAATGTCAAAAAATATATCCCACATAAAAACTATCCCAAAAGATAGTAAAGAAACAAGTAATTTAATGAAAGAACTATTATATATTATAATAATAGTTATATATAATTAATGTGAACCCATATACCAAGTCAGGATCCATGAAAAAAACATAAATCTCATTAGTTACATAACAGCAACATGTGCATCAACCATGGTGATTTTAATAAACTATAACAACAACACATAATTTCCTAACATTATGGAAACTCAGATATTCATTATATAGTGTTGGTCAGTCACTCTCATAGTTCCCCTAACCTAGTCCAAACTATCATATCTCTAATTTATCCTATCCCATAATCAGTTAAATAAAATAATAGGTAAGTGAATACTAACCTATGGTTCCAATTTTTAACATCCTGACCTAAACAACTGGTTCTGAACATGAATGCCACATTACATCATGTGTACCTCCACTTATGCAATAGGGTATTAAAATACAGTGAGAGACAAAGTCTAGAATTGGGGAGACTATACACTCTATATCATGTAATTGAGAAGTATAATACAAAAAAAACATTAAAAATTGAATAAATAATCATATAAAAATGCATAAAATAAATAAGTGATCTATATATAAAAATACTTCTCAAAGTGGTAAGCCTTCCCATATTATAAGAATCAGGTAAATATAAATTTTTTTGGGGGTATTCTAGTTTCTTCCCCATTATTCTACAACTCCATTATCCACTTCTCAACCATCCACCATATGTGTATTCCTATTGTCTAGATCTTTGTTCCTAAAATCTATCAGGACACTGAAATGCTCGAGTATGATGTGAGTAGAAAACATAGTAAGAAAAAATCAATGTATTATTACCATATTTTCATAATATATATTATATCATTATATCATTATATAAGTAAATGTTCAATAAAAATACATGTTCCAATTCATCATATGTATACCAATCCACCACAAACACCATCCCCACATATTTCAGATCATTTATGGAAAGAATATTCATAACACACATACCTCCATCAAGGTCTCATAGCTCACCCCACCCTTTTCATAGTTTCTAAAAGTATGTCACACATTTTACCCGGTATATCCTCAGTCCTCTTATCCTTCTAAAAACACATGTACCAATTCTATAATAATCTATGGGAAATATCTACCATTTATCCACTATAATTTCTCCTCTATAAGGGTAGCCACGTCTTCCTTTAATGATGTTAGGGCTGCATCATAATGTGTAACTTGAAACTATATTGCATAACTCCCACCCTCAAGGCTCCACTTGTTTATCTTAGTATTTTCCAACTAGCCACTTTGATTTCCCCTCTATATGGGTATCCATGACCACCTTTAAGAATGTTGGATTTTCTTCCGGTTGGGTAACCTCATACACCCATCTGCAAGGCTCTACCTGAGTATCTCAGTACCTGATTGTTAGTAACTATGATTTCCCCTCTATAGGGGTTTCCATGCCCACCTTTAAAGATGTTTGGACTACTACAATATGGGTAACCTCTTACACCCAACATAAAGGCTCCACCTGAGTATCTTGGTGTCTGTAACATTATTCCACAGGCAACACAACATACAAGAAACACATGTCGTAGCAAGGAATGATAATCCACATCAAGATCAATGTCATGATAATCCCACATAAACAAGTATGGTCACAAACAGTCACACTTCTACATGCGACTCAGAGAAATCCTATCTTAGTACAACATAACATCATATCATGATAACATCATAAATATAAAATGACCATAAAAGTAAGTAACCTCTTACCTCAAAGTCATCAACGCTAATTTTATTGTCTATTGAATGTTTTTTCACCAGAACCACACACAAAAACCAACGATAATGTGATCTTTTTCTAAGAATTCCTATAATGAAGACCATTTAATCTATTCCTAGAGAAAATAAAATATTACATGTGGTGATAATTTCTATCTCCTTGATAATTTGTGAATTTCCATTTTAATATCACATGCGATGATGTTTTCTCTCTCCAGAATAATTTTTAAAGTATCATTTTTTACAAATGCATATGCTAGAAGTATTATCCTTGAGATAAATTATAAAAGAGGTTTGATAATTTATATATCTAAATTAATTCACGAACACAAGTGATTTTCCTTATAATTATTCATTAATAGATCAATATAATTATACTTGAAGGTTGCATAACTATCCTCTATAAATTTTATATCTTTGTCACATAGATCCCTTATAATAATCAAGGATAATTTGTATAATTATATTCAAATAACTTTCCTTACAAATTAACCATGTACAATTATATTATTAAATTTCATTTCAAAAATTTATCCATTAATAATTTTATACAATTATGATTTAATAATTATTGTTAATTATTTTGATAAATCATGTAATTGTACTTTGATAATTCAAATAAAATATCATTTGTATAATAAATTATCAAATAATCATTATCATTATTTACTCATGGATAATTAACATATTATTATTATAAATTATCATTTTATAATTCCATATTATTAACTTCCAATAATCTCACAAAATTATATTTTGGTAATTCGTTGTAATAATCATTTGATAATTCATGTAATTATACTTGATAATAAAAATGTTGAAAAAAGTATTAATTTAATTATGAAAAACATATCATATTACCTTAGAAAATAATTAGGATTAAAATTATTCTTGTTGAGACAAATCCAACCAAACCAACAACACATCAATCCAATAAATATTGTCGAGGATATTGATGATAGAAGTTTTAAAAAATAATAAAATAAAATAAATAATAATAATAATAAAAGAGTGGGTGTGAGAGAATATGGTGAGACATTAAATTGGGGAGGAATTCCTCCAACACCTAATCTCTCAAGCTCCACCCCAGTCACCTCCTTATAATAAATTTTATCTAATTAATAAGCCATTAATTTCCTATCTATCATCATTCCTAACACACATGACTTGATTAATGCCTTCTAAAAAAATTCCATGCCAAAATCCTTATATAAATTAAATATTTTCCATTAATCTTTTAATTTCTCATTTATTTCACTTTATTCATTTCATATGTAGCCTATATACACTTCATGAATTTTTTTAAACCCTTTCTAAGCCACATTTAATACTTCATTAAATATATGTCTAAAGTCACACATATATATACACAAGTTTTAAATTTATACACCCATATATATATATATATATATATATATATATATATACATTTAACCCAAATTTTTATACACACACACATTATATATATACACACAGAAACTCACGTGTGTGCGCACGCACACACACCCACAAACACACATATATATATAATACATATATATACAAATCATATATATATATATATATATATACTTAACAAAATTATTTTCCCCAAATTTAGTAATAACTGTAGTAAAAAACAATTATTATTATTATTAAATATCTCCCAACATCTCCACCATTAACATTTCAAAGTAACCTTTTTTTAAATTCGGATAATAGTTAATAAATTTATATTAATCACACCATTTAATTTATTTGGAACGATTAATAATATCTCTGTTATTATTTAACCTTTTAATCATTCCCCCACAGTAAAACTTCACTCATCAGTTAAGTGAATTCAAGATTATCTAATAACCCATGTAATTAACCATTTTTTAATAAAAATATAAATATTATTATTATTATTATTATTATTATTATTATTTTTATTATGGGGTATGTATCCAAACACTTGAATAATACAAAGAATATTTCACACTAGAACAGCTCCCATTGTAAGAATCATTCAAAATTAAGAAATTAAATGTTCTCTTCTAAACCAACTAGTAGGTAACTAGTGGCAGTCAGGGTTGATACCATGGGGAAATGAGGAAAAAAAGACACAGTGTGAATCAAGAAAATCTCGATCGATTGGATATATAGAAAAAGAGTAATGGGAACAAACTACTAAGTTAAATGATTTATGACAATCAAATTAAAATAATATAAAAATAAAACGAAATGAAAAAAGAATGTTAGGGTTGCAAACTGAGTAGGTTTTATTGAAAATTTCATTCCTTAGTATTTCATTTTATAGATGAAAATATTTTACCATGGGGATTCAATTTTATAATAGCTTCTTGGTCTGATAACTTGTGGTTGGGTATTTAAAATACAACTACTCAGTCTGGTAATTAAACATTCAAATACACATTAATGTTTGGTACCCTAAAATAGTGGTGGTAGGTTCCACCAATGGTTTTGTGGTCATCCACTACAAATCTTTTAGTGTTCATCAATATTATCATTCTTGGACTGATACGATGCCAAGGGTTACATTAGAATTTAGTTCAATAAAGTAATTATAAAACTGAATTCATAATAAAATCACTACTTTAGAAATTAAACCATAATTAAACCATAATCTTATTTAAACCCCAACACATGGGGATTAGCCTCTTATGAGTGTGGTCACTATGTGAGGATTGCACTGAAACTCAATACCTATAATGGATACAAGAGGAATAAAGGATAAATAATAATTACACTAAAAGAGAAAGTAATATAAAAAATAAAACTCATATTGATCTGAGGGAGACTTGAACAGCAGTGCGACAACACCTCCCCTGTATGTCCAACCAGACAAGGAGGGTTTTATACTTATTTATATAATTTGAAACTACATAGTGTATAACCTAATGTACACACCATTTAGTTAGGTCAGCTTCATTTTTACTTATTTTCTCTGTCGGTAGGTGAGTGGTGCACCACTCCTTGACTTTTAATGCATCTGCGGTCAGTTGTTGGGGGTAAATGGTTGGTAGCTCCACCCCACATGGCGTGTAATATCAACTTAATCATCCAACCACTTCTAAAATGGAGGAAATGATGTGTCATGTGTAGTACACAATGTGTAATCTCCAGCCAATAACATGGGCATGTACTCAGTCTTACAGATCCATGTCTGGGAGAAGGTACACAATGTGTGTTTATAAGTACATGACGTGTATATATCAATCTTTGCTCTCAAAATTCCTAATTTGCGACTTTGGCTGAAAAATACCTAAACATCATTAGAAAAACTAAAATAAATAATTTTATCAACAAAACAACAAATATCTGGTGAAAATGTGTTTTTATAATCATAAGAATGTATGAAAATTTATACACAAATCTATCAAATCAAACTCCACCACACTAATCCATTTTATTGTACTCAAGAAAAATATCAACGTCTAATTAACAGAATCCATGCTCTAAAAAGGGAATATTTAAAATAATTATACATAGAAATAATACAGTCATATCAAAGGATTTTAAAAGGTGAAAATATATTTATATTCCAAATATATTCTAATTATTCCTCTTATATAATTCAATTCATGATTTTAATCCTCGTTTATTCACATTGTTCAACTATTCAAAAATATACATGCCAGTTAAAGATTTACCTCACCAGAAAATACCAAACTCATCACTCAATATCATTTTATCATATTTATTCTCAATATCAATTAGATACACTCTATTTATAAGCCTTCAAGTATTACCATTCTCTTCTGAAAAAATCAAATCAAAAAAAATCATGAGGTCTTTTAATAAGGTTCAAATAATTATGAGGCTTTGGGTAGGTAGGTAATTATTTGAAAAATAATATCATAGGCTTGAAAAAATAGGTTGGGTATTAAAGAATAATGCATGATATCCATAAATAAAGCTTAGTTAAAAATGTACCTCTAATAAATATCTCTCAAAAGCTATCATTACTATGAAATTCCCTTTCCAAAATTGTCCCAAAAACAATCAAAAAAATTTCATAATAGAGGATCACAAAAAATAAAATGAATAGTGGTGGTTTAGAACCCTTATATCTTGATGAATAAGAGGCACCCCCCCCCCACAGACACACTTAATTTCATGGTTGCTCACCAAAATGTACCATGAATACAAAAAAGTTCATTCTCTAAATCTCGAATGAATAATCATTAAAAATTATAAAAAAATTAGGGTTGGAAGGATAAATAGACTTGTAATGTGAATACCTATCAAAGAATTTCAAGGTTTCTAAGGATTTTATGAAGTCATGTGTAGGAAGGTCTCAAGGTCAAAGGGTTCAAAAAACAATCAAATGATTCAATCATTATAATTTGATTCAAAATATTTATGTTTTTAAGTGAAAAACTCACAAGTTTTAGTAGTTATTCATATTCCAAGAATCTCTCAAGAAAAAGGGTATGGTAATGAATATGTCAAAAAGGGCTTAGAATACCTCTCGAGAAAGAGATAAAGAAAAAAATTTAATCAGATCATGACAGGAATAAAAATGAGTTATTTAATAAATTTAAATGTCTAAGAGTTTAAATATAGAATCAAACTATATCAGAAATCATTTTAAAATACTTTGAAATTTAAAATAAGCATGTAACTTTAAAAATTACCATTTATGTCTTTATTATTTATAAATATAATTAATCAAAAAAATTACACTATTTAAAATATTTCATTTATTGATGATGTCTCCTAGATCAGTTCAAGGTAAAAAACTAGTGTAGTTAGAGAATCTCCCCCATACTTAATATTGCACATGGTCCCCCAAGTTAAACACTAACAATAAAAATAGGATGTTAGAAAACACAAGTGGGTTAGGATAAGGTAAATTGTTAAAGAAGTAATCAAAAAATAATAATTAAAATAAAATCTGGAAGAATAATCCCCTCATGTTGAGATCAAAAAAGATAGGAAGTATTTGAAGAAATATTCCCATATTGCTCTAGAGTACCAGTGATTGTTGGTGAAATGTAAGAAGTACGCATACACATACACTATCACATTACAAGAATAGAATAAAAAGAAATATATATATATATATAACAAAATAAGTGTTAAAAAACCAGTGATAGTGTGGCCTTGGAAGAGGAATAATCTGTAAAAGGGGGATCCGACATAGGAGGATCAGCAGTAGTGGAAAATAGATTCTTGGGCTCTGTTCTCCATGTGGTGTCCACAATAGGTATATTTTTCATGACAGTAGAAGTATCAGAAGCTAAAGCCACTTGATCAGTGCTCTACATAGGAGGGTCTATGGGCCCAGCCAGGTTGGCAGTAGTAGTAGTAGTAGCAGTTGGTTCAGTAGTAGAGATAAGAACAAAATTTATGGCCAATGTGGTGATTGGTGGTGTCTCCACATGTGGTGGAGGATCTGATGGAGGAGTAGGTGCTGGGGAAAACTTAATTCCATGGTACTAAAGAAGAATCCCCAACATCTACTTGAGTCATGTCAGTGTGTAATCCATGGCATCATGATGGTGCTCCATCACGGCCAAGCGGTGGGAGAAAGTTAAATAAGTCAAGGATATGGGGTTGTGGATGGGCCCGAATAAGATAATATGATGGAAGAATAATTAATGGAGGAATATGTGTGGTGAGGAAAATAAAGAAAAAACATTGTTGGATGGGGGGTCCATATGAGCAACACCAGTAGGGGAAGATGGTTCATATATCACTCCATCATGAGATGGGGTGTCATAAAAAACCACAAATTTATCTCCCCGATACTAAAGAATCCTAATTTGGATAATCATGAATAATTACATACATTGGAGAGAGTCTAAGTGATTGTGATATATAGATAGCTAAAAAACTCCCAAGTAGTGATCTAATCAGGTGGAAAATAAGCTGTCATTTAGGTTTCCTTGATGGATGGTGATCATGGAGTAGAAATAGGAGACGCCCAAGTAAGGGAGGTCTGGTTAATCATGTCTGGAAGTTCATGTATGCAGGGCCATATCATGGCCTCCCACAACACCCATGTTCTCATGGACAGAAAAAATAATGGATCTAAAACACCAATGGATGAAATATAGGTAAATAGAAATGATGAGAGTACTCTTATGGGAAGTGGCGGAGTACTCAAGGATAAGTCCAACATGTTCCACCCACATGGAAATGAGGCTAGAGCACATGGGTAAGTAGAGGGTTGATATAGGAGGTGGAGTGGCAATATTGGGGTAGAAGTCACACCCTCATCCAAACTCGACCATAGGAAGTGAAAAAAGGTGGGCTCCTAACCAAAATCAAATTGGGGTAGTTGTATCACTGGGATTTCGATGATAGGTCAGCCCATCAAACTCTAAAATCATTGAAAACTATAAAAATATATCTCTAAATGTTGGAGTGTTGACATGGTGTTTGTCCAAAAGGTGTGTTTGGTCGAGGAGCTCCTCAATCTCCTCGCGTAAACAGATATGCTTAGGGACTATGTTATCCATGAAATGGATGCTCAGCTGGATAGTGAACCATGATAGATGCTATAGTCTATATGCCGCAGGGTTTACCTCAGTAAAATTCAAGTAGTAATGTAGCTGGGGTAGAGGTGTTGCAGGAGTAGGATGAGGTGGGCTTATAGATACTGATGTGGAGGGTCTAGTGGTGGTGGATATGGGTGAATCAGCTGATGATGTCGAACAGTCTTGGAGATCTTTCTAGTTTTGGATTGGTGTGTGGTAAAAGTAAGATCTTAAAAAGTCATGGATATATCCATTGGGGCCACACTAGATGTTGGATCTACGTATTAGGGCCCTCGGTAGTATCAGATGATGTGTTTGTAGGACTGGAAGGTTTTGATGATGATGGTTTTTAAAGAAGAGTAGGTAGTGTTTCCCAGTCCAGTGGTTGACATACCTAAAAATTGGGTGATGTGGTCATGGAAGGCCAAAGTCTGATCTGGCAGTGATCCGTTCTTTCCCCCTCAGTAAAAGGTGCAGGCCACTTCACACTCGCGTGGCCTCTATCTATCATAAATGAAAAATAAATAAGAGTAAACAACATAAGGAACGGAAAAAAGGAAAGAAGAAAAGTGATAAATCATAAAAACAATATACACGGAATATATATCTAGTATACACAGTGTGTAGTATGATCGAGTGAGGAACCCGTGTTCTTGGGATAAACATGACAAGTGGTTGAGAAATAGACAGTACGCGGTGTGTAGTGGAGTATACACGTCATGTGTTAAAACATGGGGTGTGGTCTGTGTAAGTTATCATACAAGGACTTGACTCTAAGGGGTAAAAAAATATAGTACACGATGTCTGTAGGCTCTACAGGGTGCGTACCAGAATATGGCTTCCATTCACCTATACAACTCTTGATGAAAAGGGTAAAAGGAGTGCACCAAACATACACACCATGTGTCAATACATGGGATCGAGGACCTGTATTCGTAGGAAATGGGTTTCTATTAAATACTCAGTAGAGGCACTGGACATGGTGTGTACTGAATTTACATGCCATGAGTTTTAAAAATTGATAAAAATAGCTTTTTTGTATCACGTACCTATAGTACACGATGTGTGTTCTTCATTTACCCCATGTACTGTGAGTGAAATATGAATGGTCAGATGAACCCAATATCACCCAAAAAGAATATAAAAACTGAAATAGAGGGACGAGAAGTGCCTACCTAGATCAACGATCAAAGTGATTATGAAATTAGAGCCATAAACAAATCTAAATGTAGGATTTGAGGAGGTGGGGTCGATGGAATATGGAGGAAGCCTTAGAGGGAAATGGGTTGTCATGAAACAGGTTCAGGCTGGGTATGGTTCCCATCTTTTATAGGTGAACCACATAGTGTGTGGTCTGTAAAAAATGACGTGTATGTGTTTTTTTACCCACCTATAAAAATATAATTATTATAGTCATCTAGATAATAATTATGAATTTTAATTTATAAACAAAATATTTAAGAAATATCTATTATGTATAAATTAAAAATAAACCTATATACTTAATGAATCAAATAAATACACACTAAGTTTTCTAAAATTTTAAAATGAGAACTACAACCATCGATCTGGTGCTTGGGGCATGATTTGAACTAGTGATTGACTGATCAAAATGCAAACCCTTAACCACTGGAGTGAAGGATGCAGTGATGAACATTCTTAATTAATTTTAATATATAAAGTATAGGTGCATCAGTACATAAAAAATATAACAATTAATAATGTGTGGTTTAAATTGTTAAAATATTAGGATGGAGCAATGAGATTAACTGATTTCGAACCCTAGTATTTTTAACCCTAGGATATGTCTCTTCCAATCAACCTAAATCATCCTCAAGTGATTTATTATTTCTGAAAAAGTTTTTTAAGGTATTAGGAAAATATAAATCACACAACATGTATCAAAATGCATGACGTTTAGTTTTATTGAAGTTAAAAATGATGGAACTATTCCAGTTGTTAGGATTCGAACCCAAGCCTTCTTGAGTCCATGGGTTACATCCCTACCAGCTGATCATACCCCATCATGGGTTTTCTTTTTTTAATGATTTTAGTTATTTTTTAAAACACCTCACATACAACTTAATATAAAACATGGGTTTAAAAATAATGATCCATGTACTGAAGGTAGGTATACGGAGACTCAAATCAGAGATGGCTCAGATACCTTCTTATGACCTAATCATAAACACATTCCTCATCCCTATTCATTAACTTAATTAATAGTTATTTATACAAAAATTTCTATTAAAATATATGAAAAAACGAAGAGTAGTCATTGTGTCATGAGTTAAACATGGTGTGTAGAAACATGTTTCTCTTATTTCTACTGTGTATAGGGGAGATGGTGGTGCACGACATGTGGAAGGAAAGTACACACCATATGTTTATTAAAAATAGAAAATAAAGAAATATAGGAGAAAAGAATGATCAGGTTGCCTCCCAATAAGATCCTTTGTTTTAGGTCTTTGTCTCGGCCCTAGTTATGGGTACTTATCCATAATTTGTAGGAGGGTGTGGCTTTTGCAGTGCGAACCACCACTTGTGCCTGGTGCCCTCATATTGTTTCCATAATTCTTGACCTTCATGTATCCTAGGTGGTTTCTTATAGTAGCCCTAATCCAGGGCTAGCAGAAGATGAAGGTGGACTTGATCCATGTCTTGATCTGGTATATCATTCAACTCTTGCGGTTCCTAGATTAAAATTCCAAAGGCCTAAAATTAATCATAGGATTCTTCTAGAATAGGTACGTAATCAACTGAGGGGTTAAAAATAAATGTGTGACAAATTTCAGTATTAATTTGACATTATGTGTCCTTGTATTCAAACTTTGAGTTTTGAAAATTAATTTATGTAATTTTTATTGAATGAAAGGTGGGTGATGAATCATAACTTGTCTCCTCAGTTGAAATATAATTAAAACTCACATCCTCAAACTCAACAAAAGGATCCAAATTAGAAATTATCTTGAAGAACTTTTCTACCATATTTCCAAGTCATCCCAACCTTTTGGTTTGGTTGAAATGGATTGTGGTAAATGCATCCATCATCGATAACACCCTTTTGGAATTACCCATACATGGTTTCGAAGTAGAAGATAATGGTGGGGGGAATTATGTACCTAGTTTTTTATTATATTTTAACCCATCATCAATGTATGGATAAAATTATTCCTGATAGGGGTATGATAGCTCTAGATCATACAGATAAAAAATCCACTCAAGGTGGGTTGTACCACTCCCCTATTAGATAATAATCCATGGGATGTGGGGTTGAGGTTCCCAAGAAAAAGGAATCAAGAAAAGAAAGAAAGAAAAATGGAAAATTTTGGGTAAACCAGCCCAAGGCCCAGACTTGAACGTGTTCTTTCTATTGATCATCCCCAACAACGGTGCCAGAATTTGGCACTTCTCCAATCACAAGGAGCGGTCTAAATTTAGAAATTAAATGTTCCATTATGAACCAAATACTAGGAATATATTGTAATTTGGGGATGATCCCATGGGAAAATGAGGAAAAATAATAGACACAATGTGAATCCAGAGATTCTTGATTGATTGGATAGATATAAAATGAGTGATGGGAACAAACTACTAAGTGAAATGATTTGTGACAAACAAATTAAAAAAAGAGAAAAATAAAACACAAATAAAACAAGAGAGTCAGGGTTTCAAATCAATTTGGTTTTATTGTGAATTTCATTCTTTAGAATTATATATTATAGATTAAACTATTTTACCATAGGGATTTGATTCTATCATAGATTCTTTTTCTGATAACTTGTGATTAGCTATTTATAATCAAATTCCTTGGTCTGATAATTGAAGATTAAAATACACATTAAAGTGTGGTCACCTAAAATAGTGACAATGGGTTCCCCCAATGGTCATGGGTTCATCCACTGCAACTCCTTCTGTGTTCCTCATTAGAATCATTCTTGGCTCAATATGATGTCGAGGGTGATGTTAGAAATTAGTTTAATAAAGGAACTGTAAAAACAAATTCATAATCAAATCACTACTATAGAAATTAAATCATTATCAAACTAGAATCTTATTACAATCCCAAAACATAGGGATTGGCCTCTTATGACTAGGGTAATGATGTGTGGATTGAGGAGAAACTCAATCCCTACCATGGATATGAGAGGAAGATGGGAAAAGGGAAAATTACACTAAAAGAGAAATGAAAACATGAAATAAAACTCAAATGGATCTGAGGGATACTCAAATAGAAGAGCGGTAGCACCTCCCCTTGGATGTCCAACCAAACATGGAGGGTTTAACTCTTATTTATAGAATTTTAAATTACACATCGTGTAACCTAAAGTACATTTTGTGAAGTTAGGTCAACTTCATTTGGCATTGTTTTCTCTACTAGTAGGTGAGCAGTGCACCGATACTTGGCCTTGAATGTGTCTATGGTCAGTTGTGGGGGTTTATGGTGTGTAGAGACACCCCACATGGAAAGTAGTATTGACTTTATCCACCAACCACGCCTAGAAAAGTGGACACATCATGTAAATTGAAGTACACGACATGTAATCTCTAGTTAGCTACTTGGGTGAGTACTCGTTCTGGCTTGTCCATGTCTAGGAGAAGGTACACAGAGTGAGTTTATAATTACACATCATGAATATATCAATCTTTTCTCTCAAAATCCCCAATTTGTGACTTTGGTTGAAAAATATCTGAAAATAATAATGAACACAAAAATAAATCATTTTATCTGAAAATAAATATATATCTGGTGAAATTTTTTTTATATAATCAATAGAATGTATGAAAAAGTAGACACAACTCATGAACATCATGAATATATGGTAAACTCATATTCGGGACCAAAATGTGGTCTCTTATTTCTTATAAGATTCACCGTTTTGGATATATTCTATTATTTTTAGAAATATATTAATAAAAATATAATATAATGTATTATAGTGACCCATACTTTACATACATGGTTAATACATCAAAATTGAATCATACTTATTACAACATATAACAAAACCATGAAAGGACCATATAGGTATAGTGTCTTTAGAAACTGGGAAACATAAACAACTGGTTCATAAAGCATCTACGTTGTCTCCCATTTATTTCATCATATCTATAGTCCATTTTTGCATATCTTACTTAATAACCTTCTTCTTGACCTGGGGAAATAAAACATACAAAATATTGAGCTCAAATTCTCAGTAAGGGTAAACAAAAGAAATATCAATCACATCAAATTCATAAGAACATAACATTTTGGAAATCTTACCCTGCAAAAGAGATCATAATTTCATAACATGGGATAAATCATGGTAGTGAAATGTAATCCCAATAATCATAATTTAAAAATTAAACTTTGTGGCATACACACATAATCATAGAGAATCATTTCTTATTAGTCAAGACTCATTGCCAAGACTATCTTAGTGGACAAAGTCCATTTCTAAACCGAGTTCACTCCTCCTTTCAGTCCTATTTCACTGAACCGGTTTAACCTGCCGTTCCAGCCATGTCTATCTCATGAGATATAAAATCTTTACCCAATGCATTGGAGGGAGATATAGGTCCCACCCATCTCATAATGATACCATTCTTATGTGTTCCACAAAATCATAAACCATACATCATAGCATAACTCCTGTAATAAAAATGGGAATCCTAAACATCGTGACATCATAAAACAATTCATATAAGATAAAAAAATTCATAAAACTATTTCCATCACAAAATAGTCAAATCAATTTAATAATAGGGATAGAAATAGAACCCTATATTATCTTAGATGGAAAATTATTTTGATAAAACAATTAAACTCCATTTTTTAGGAAAATATCCTTTCTACTTCAAAAACATTTTTCCTTTCTTAACATGTCATACAATTTTAAACTAAAGTAAGTTGATTAAAAATAAACTTGAAAACTTGTAAATGATGATTCTTGGAAATAATTTTTTCAAAATCCATTCATGCCGTATAAGTTAAAAAAAACATTCTTCTCGTACTTTTGTCGGAAAAGTCAAAAAGTACCTCTTACGAAAAAAGACAAAAGATTCCATTCATATCTTTTACTAAAAACTCACCAAATGGTAAAATTGGATTTAAACAATTGTAGGAGGATATAAATAATATTACATATTGAGTAAACATGGATGCAGATGCTAAATATTCCCCAGTAAATTCTGAAGTATAAACTATCTCGGATAAAAATTGAGATTGCGAGATTGTCCCTTACCTTTGGTCTGATTTGCTTCATAAGTGTCTGAAACTCATGTATAATGATTTAAATAATGTTATTTACTTATTCCAGAATCATAATTATTGTTATGATATCATATATGGTCATATTCGTAGCTTCTTATTAGTAATATTTCATTGCTACTTGTTATTCGGGTGTTTATTACTTTTTGTTCTTATGCGTGTTTTGTAGAATAAATTCTTATTCTTCTCTTTAGGTTATAGATACCTCATTTCCAGAATGGTATTAGTGTACTATATATCATATGTATTAATTAAATTAATTTATACAATAATTATGCAATGATGATCATGTAGAACGAATCGCATCACATCGTGGAGACGGTATTCCGTACGTACGCACGAGCGATGATATCATTCCCATGATCGTGGAATTGTATTGGAGTGTATGTATACTATTTCAGAATCAATAACACTTTACAATAATTATATATAGTTATTTATTTTCACCATTTTACCCATCCAAGTATGGTGGTGATGGAAAATAGATTACACCACGGCATGGAGACGGTATACCGTACGTACGCACGCGCAATGATTTCGTTTTCCGTAGGATGGATAAATGGTGAAATAGGGTTTTGTCATACTTATAATAACAAATCAATATATTATTGATACTGGTGTTATTAATTCATAATGAAACAACTAATGAAGAAGAAGTGGAAGAAGAAATATATTTGAATGAATCTGTAACGGACATTACCTCTTCTTTGAAGCACCTCTTTGAGACCTCCTCTTAGGGCACTAAAATTGGTCTTTGAAGAAGACCAGGACCTCTATGATGTTACTAGGTAAGTGGGGAAGTGAAATGGGCAGGGAATGGGCGAGCTAGAAGGTTCAAATTTGTGTGAGGAGGAGAGGGAGGAGGTGCCCTTTTATAAGGGAGGAGAGGGGCACCTTTGGAAATATAAGAAATATTAGTTTATATTAAATTCCAACCCCACATAAAAACTTCCAAAATGACTCATATCCAAATATTAGATGATATAAGGTTGTAATATCATCAAACAATAAAATTTAGACATGTTAGGAATTTATTTTAAACATTATAAACTTGATTTATCCTTATTTATCAATTTAATTTTATTTGTGGTAATAATATTCTAAATTTTAAATTATTATAAATATTAGATATTTGTTGTGAATTTTCCATAATTTGATAATTTATGACATTTTCTACCATATAAATTTTAATTTATAATTTTTAAATATTTTTTTATTTTTGAACAATTTTATAATATGTTTTTTTTATAAAATAACAATAGTGTCAATTTTTACACTATTCATTTATTTCAATTTAATTAAAATATATACAGAAGATATGTTCGAAATAAAAACTTTAATAGATCAATAAAATGTAATATGTATCTAGAAAATTAGTGGAGAACATTAAATAGTTTATATAATATTTATTTTAATATTTTTAAAACCATTTATTTGATATTTTAATTAATAAAATAATTTCAACATCACTATTGTGTCATAATTAATGATAATTATTTAATCCCTAAAAATTATAAATAAATTCCTATTATATAGATAATTGTATTATATTTCTGGAGACTATTCATTTTAGATGTTTCATTAAGTTTATCACTAAATTAAAATTATTATACCTATAATATTTAAGAAAGTGACATGTTGTCAAATTCTTTGGTTTTAATAATAATTAAATTATTTTCATGGAAAAAATTCCATTAAATGAATATAATCCGACCCTTTGGTGATATGGGTCGACTTTTAGTCATCCAATAGGATTTTGGAAGGTGTTAGGATAGTTTTATAATCTTATATTTACCATTAATTACCCAATTTACCTTTAACCATGGTAAATAAAATTTACCGTAGTTACTATTTATTACGCCCAAAAATAAAAAGTAGCCTATTAACATAATTTGAACCCAATGATTCAAAATATGGAATAAATTTTTCAAAATTCAAAACAAAGAATTTGTAGTAATTAATTTAAAATAAACCCCGTTGTTAAGAAAACGTGTTATAGAAGTTAAAACATTTCCAAAGATTGAAATGTTATTACCTATGAATTCAATGTGAAATTAATAATAATGACATACATTATATTAAATAGTAAAAATATATTCTATTTATACTTTAAAAAAATTCAATATTATAATTTATCCATATAAAGTTTCTCAATGAAAAAAGTTGTTTTTAATTAAAAATTAGCGTGTTTTTACTATTCATCAAAATATGAAAGTTATCAAAAAAATATCAAAAATTTATCAAAAGTAAATTTTTATATCCTAATTCACAAGAAGAATTTTTATTGTAAAATTGAAATTATAAACATGTCAAAAACTAGATTTAATGTGGGTGCACCATTAAATGGTGGAAAAACTGCATTTTTTTAAAAATACTTATTTTACCTGAAAAAATTATTTTGTTCTCTTACCATGTTATAGAAAATGTGTAAGATGAATAATAATGTTATAAAATAAAAAATGTATTTAATACTATTCATAACGGCTAGTCCATGAAAATATATCATTGTTTAGTGAAACCGGGTATTGCGTACTACAAACGCTATAGAGGAAGGTCATGATTGCGTGTAATGAAAGCCAAGTCCGTATTGTGGGCTGTGAAAGATTCCTTTGGTGTTGCGTATAACATAAGAAATAAAAAAAATATTTCTCATAAAATCTCAAGGTGTTACATTCTACCCCCCATAAAATGAATTTCGCCCTCGAAATTCGTCACTTCATTACAAACAGATGAGGATACCTCTCCCTCATCATATCCTCAAGTTCTCATGTATCTTCTTCTAATTGGTGGTTCCTCCATAAAACCTTCACCAAGCGAGTGGTCTTGATCCATAGGACTTTTCCTCTACGATCCAGAATCTTTATCGGTTGTTCCTTATAAGAATGATCTTACTCCATCGGTACAACTTATGAGATGAGTACATGTGAAGGATCAGGTATGTACTTTCTCAGGAGAGATACATGGAACACATCGTGAACTTGAGAGAGATTTGGTGGAAGTGTCAATCGGTAAGCTACCTTCCCAACACAATCCAGAATTTCAAAAGGACCAATATATCTACGGCTCAACTTTCCCTTCTTTCCAAATCTCATGACCCTCTTCCAGGGAGATATTCGTAAGAACACTTTATCACCCACTTCAAACTCTAGGTCTTTTCTTCGGTTGTAGGAATAACTTTTTTGTCAACTCTAATCTGGTCTTATGTGTTGTTGAATAGATATGACCTTTTCTACCATTTCATCAACAAGATCAGGTCCTAATAGCTTTCATTCCCCGACTTCATCCCAGCAAGTTGGAGTCCTTCATTTCTTTCCATAAAGAGCTTCATAAGGAGCCATCTGAATACTGAAGTGAAAGCTAATATTATAAGAAAATTACACCAAGGGTAGTTGTTGATCCCAACCACCTTTGTAATCTATAGAGCAAGCTCTCAACATATCTTCTAGAGTTTGAATTTTCCTCTCAGACAGACTGTCTGTCTGAGGATGATAAGCAGTGCTCAAAATCAACTCTGTATCCAGAGTATGCTGAAGACTTCGCCATAACTTTGAGGTAAACCTCGGGTCCCGATCAGATATAATGGAAAGTGGTACTCCATGCAATCTTACCACTTCCTTTACATATATCCTGGCAAGCTGATCTAGAGAGAAATCTTCTCTAATAGCAATGAAGTGTGCAGACTTTGTAAGACAATCAACTATGACCCAGATAGAATTATTGCCTTTGGATGTTTTAGGAAGTCCAGTGACAAAGTCCATAGTGATGTTTTCCCATTTCGATTCTGGTATGGGTAATGGTTGTAACATCCCCTTAGACTTCTGTCTCTCAGCTTTAACTTGCTGAAAAACCAAGCATCGAGAGACATATTCAGCAACATCTCTTTTCATTCCATCCCACCAGAAGTACTCTTTCAGGTCCCTATACATATTCGTGCTTCCAGGATGAATAGAGAATGAAGAACTATGAGCCTCATCCAACATCTCCTTCTTTAATTCGAGGATGGGAGGAACACAAACCTGATTCCTGAACTTTATTATCCCATCACAATCAAGGTTGAATTCCATAACATTTATCACCCACTTTTGTAACTCAACATCTTTTTTCTTTTCCTCTTTAATCTTCACATGTATAGATGGTTGAACATTCATTTGAGAAAAATAAGATTTCTCCCCTTCCATTAAAATTCCAAGATCCATCCTTTGTAAATCCATAAATATTGGATCTTTTTTGATCCTCATCATGGAGAAGCTAGCATGGTCTTGTCGACTTAATGTGTCTGCTACCTTGTTTTCTTTCCCAGGGTGGTATTGAATTGAGCAGTCGTAATCCTTAATCAGCTCCAACCATCTTCTTGGACGCATATTCAGCTCCTTTTGTGTGAAAATATACTTTAAACTTTTATGATCAGTATAAATATCACACCTTTCACCATAAAGGTAATGCCTCCAAATCTTTAATGCAAAGATTACCCCAGCTAACTACAAATCATGAGTTGGGTAATTTTTCTCATTGATTTTCAGCTATCGTGTGGCATAAGCTATCACCATATCATTTTTCATGAGAACACACCCCAGTCCCATCTTGGATACATCACTGTAGATCACAAATATTTCTCCACTTCAAGTTAGTGTGAGAACAAGTGCATTAGATAACCTTATTTTTAGCTATTTGAAATTCTCTTTACATTCCTCCGTCCAAACAAACATAACTCCTTTCCAAGTCAACTTGTTGAGTGGATTAGATAATCGTGAAAAATATTTCACAAAACGTCGATAATATCCATCCAAACCAAGAAAACTTCGGATCTCAGTTACTATTGTTGGTCTCGACCATCTTTCAAGATTCTCTTGGAGTTGCTTCTTCAATTCCTGCAACTCAATTGGGACCATTCTATAAGGTTTCTTTAAAATAGGTAAAGCACCCGGTATGAGTTCTATTGAAAACGCAACTTCACGATTTGGTGGAAGACCTGGAAATTCCTCCAGAAAGACATCATAAAATTCCCGTAAAATGGGCATATTATTAATCGTGAGTTTCTATTTAACCATTTGAGATAAATAACATTCATTTAGTGGAATCAAGACCCATAAGAGAGAGGAAATTTCCACTGGAAGGTTATGTTCATCCTTGCATCGATAGACGATAATAGATTGATCTGGAATATGAAATGTGACTTCCCTTCTTTGGAAATTGATATGAGATCCATATAAAGAAATACAATCCATGCCAAGAATCACATCAAATTCCACTATAGGAAGGATCACAAGATTTACAGGAAGCACTTTCCCACAAACTTCAATCGGAGAAGAATTGTAAACTTTTGATACGACTGTTTTTTAATTAAGAGTTGTCACAACCAACTCAACATCTAATTGTTGAGGTAATACGACGATACCCTTATAAAATTCTTCAGAAATAAAATAGTGGGTTGATCCAGAATCAAATAAAACATTTTCTACTTTAGAGTGGATGGTAAGTGTACCTCCCACCACTTCGTTGTCGTACTCCACATCGCCAATAGTAATTACATGTGACTTTCCTTTTCATTTAGCCTTAAGAGTTTGTTGACATCGATCATCATCATCAACCCTTGGATTTGGGCATTGATTGGCATAATGGCCCATCTCCTTGCACTTGAAACATTGAAGTGTAGTAGGTTCATTCTGTGTATCCCTTCCTTTGTTTTCATCATTAGACATCTTCTTCCCATTATTTCAACATTCAATTTCTTGATGACCTTCTCTTCCACACTTATAACATTTTCTTTTCCCCTTAAGACAATTTCCTTCATGTTTCTTTCCACACTTTGAGCATAAGGGAAAACTCATCTTCTTTTCAGTGTGGTCTTTAGATTTTCCATTAAATTCCATTTTCCTCTTCTTATCAAACCCATGTGACTGATGGGTTACACCGATCTCCATCTCAAACTTGAGAGAACATCAAACAATTTCCTCATATCTATTGAAGTCCCTTATGTCTAACGCCCTTTGAAGACTTGGTTTTAAGCCACTAAAGAATAGATAGATCTTACTCTCAGGTTGGATAATAATTCTGGAAGCGTACCTTGCAAGCCTTGTAAAATTTGCTTCGTAGGTACTGACGGATTCATCATCCTTTCGCTTCAGTTCAATAAACTCCTTCTCCATATTTTTTTGAATAATACGAGGGAAATACTTATTGAAAAATATGTTCTTGAACTCGTCCCATTCCATAGACTCAATTTCATCCCTTTGCCTCATATTATTAATAAGATTCAACCATTGATCAGCATCACCTTCCAAACGATACACTGCTAAGATGACTTTATCATGTTCAGAACATTAAAGAACTAAAAATATCTTTTCAGTGGTACTGATCCATTGTTCAGCCACTAAGGGATCAGAAGACCCGCTGAATGAAGGTGGATGCTGCCTCATGAAAGATTCAACAGAATGTTGCTCCTTCCATTTCTCATTTGGAAGCCTTTCATGATTCATAGCTTGAGAAAGTTGTGTGAGCTTGGCTACAAGATTTTTCATTCCATCTCCCAAAACGTTTGGTTGATCAGGGGGACAATCGTTGCATTTCCTGTCTCATTCCTCATTAACAAGGTTCCTTCAGGTTCCAGCCATTGACTAAAACCAAGAAGAATAGTGTGAGAAACACTAATTATAATATGAAAACCACATAATCAAGAATAATATTTCACACTTAATGTCTTATAATAGGTTTTTCATGGTCATTTCTAAAACACTAAGATTGTGTTCTATGCTTAGACATATCCTTAGGTTTCTTACTAAGGCTTTCACATCCTAGTTTCCAAAGGTTGACTATACCTTTCCTCTAATACCAAATATAGCGACCCATACATTACATACATGGTTAATACTTCAAAATTGAAGCATACTAATTACATCATATAACAAAACCATGAAAGGACCGTATAGGTATAGTGTCTTTAGAAACTGGGAAACATAAACAACTAGTTCATAAAGCATGTACATTGTCTCCCATTTATTTCATCATATCTATAGTCCCTTTTTGGAATATCTTACTTAATAACCTTCTTCCTGGACTGGGGAAAGAAAACATACAAAAGGGTGAGCTCAAATGCTCCGTAAGGGTAAACAAAAGAAATATCAAACACCTCAAATTCATAAGAACATAACAATTTGGAAATTTTACCCTGTAAAAGTTATTATAATTTCATAACATGGGATAAATCATGGTAGTGAAATGTAATCCCAATAATCATAACTTAAAACATGAAACTTTTCGGCATACACACATAATCATAGAGAATCATTTCTTATTAGTCAATACTCATTTCCAAGACTGTCTTAGTGGACAAAGTCCATTTCTGAACCGAGTTCACTCCTCGTTCTAGTATTGATTCACTGAACCGGTTTACCCTGCCGTTCTAGCCATGTCTATCTCATGATATATAAAATCTTTAACCAATGTATTGGAGGGAGATATAGGTCCCACCCATCTCATAATGATACCATTCTTATGTGTGCCACAAAATCATAAACCATACATCATAGCATAACCCGTGTAATAGAAATGGGAATGTTAAACATCATGACATCATAAAAAAATTCATATAAGATAAAGGAGTTCATAAAAATATTTCCATCACAACATAGTCAAATCAATGTAATAATAGGGATAGAAACAGAACCCTATCTTATCTTAGATGTAAAATAATTTTGATAAAACACTTGAACTCCATTCTTGAAGAAAATATCCTTTCTACTTCAACAAATTTTTTCCATTCTTAACATGTCATTCAATTTTAAACAAAATTAAGTTGATTAAAAATAAACTTGAAAACTTATAAAGGATGATTCTTGGAAATAATGTTTTAAAAATCCATTCATGTCGTATAAGTTAAAAAAACATTCTTCTCGTACTTTTGTCAGAAAAGTCAAAAAGTACCTCGTACGAAAAACGACAAAATATTCCATTCATATCTTTTACTAAAAACTCAAAGAAGGGTAAAATTGGATTTCAAAAATTTTAGGAGGATATAAATAATAATAAATATTTATGAAACATGGATGTGGATGATAAATATTCCCCAGTAAATTCTAAAGTATAAACAATCTCGGATAAAAATTAAGATTGTGAGATTGTCCCTTACCTTAGGTCCGATTTGCTTCCTAAGTGTCCAAATCTCCTGTATAATGATTTAAATAATGTTATTGACTTATTAAAGAATCATGCGTATTGTTGTGATATCATATATTGTCATATTCTTAGATTCTTATTAGTAATATTTCATTGTTACTTGTTATTCAGGTGTTTATTACTTTTTGTTCTTATGCGTGTTTTGTCGAATAAATTCTTATTCTTCTCTTTAGGTTATAGATACCTCATTTCTAGAATGGTATTAATGTTCTATATATCATATTTATTCATTAAATTCATTTATATAATCATTATGCAATGAAGATCATGTAGAACGAATTACATCACATCGTGGAGACGGTATTCCGTACGTACGCACGAGCGATGATATCGTTTCCATGATCGTGGAATTGTATTGGAGTGTATGTATACTATTTCAGAATCAATACCACTTTAAAATAATCATATATAGTTATTTATTTTCACCATTAAACCCATCCAAGTAAGGTGGTGATGGAAAATAGATTACACCACGGCGTGGAGACGGTATTCTGTACGTACTCACGCGCAGTGATTTCGTTTTCTGTAGGATGGATAGATGGTGAAATAGGGTTGTTTCATACTTATAATAACATATCAGTATATGAGTGATACTGATGTTATTAATTCATTATAAAACAACTAAATAAGAAGAATTGGAAGAAGAAATAAAGTTGAAAGAATCGGTAATGGACATTACCTCTTCTTTGAAGCGCCTCTTTGAGACCTCCTCTTAAGGCACTACAATTGGTCTTTGAAGAAGACCAGGACCTCTAGGTTGTTTCTAGGGAAGTGGGGAAGTGAAATGGGCAGGGATTGGCCAATCTTGAAGGCTCAAATTGGTGTGAGGAGGAGAGAGAGGTGGTGCCCTTTTATAAGGGAGGAGAAGGGCACCTTTGGAAATATAAGAAATATTAGTTTATATTAAATTCCAACCCCACTTAAAAACTTCCAAAATGACACATATACAAATATTAGATGATATAGGGTTGGAATATCATCAGAAAATAAAATTTAGACATGTTAGGAATTTATTTTAAACAATATCAACTTGATTTATCCTTATTTATCAATTTTATTTTATTTGTGGTAATAATATTCTAAATTTTAAATTATTATAAATAATTACATATGTGTTGTGAATTTTCCATAATTTGACACTTTATGACATTTTAGACCATATAAATGTTAATTTATAATTTTTAAATATTTTTTTCATTTTTAAACAATTTTGTAATATGTTATTTTTATAAAATAACAATAGTGTCAATTTGAACACTATTAATTTATTTGAATTTAAATAAAATATATACAGAAGATATGTTCGAACTAAAAGCTTTAATAGATAAATAAAATTTCATAAGTATCTAGAAAATTAGTGGAGAACATTAAATAGTTCATATAATATTTATTTTAATATTTCTAAAACCATTTATATGATAATTTATTGAATAAAATAATTTCAACGTCACTATTGTGTCATAATTAATTATAATTATTTAGTCCCTAAAAATTCAAAATAAATTCCAATAATGTAGATAATTGTATTATCTTTATGGATACTATTCATGTTTGAATTTTTATTAAGTTTATCACTAAATTAAAATTATTATACTTATAATATTTACGAAAGCGACATGTTGTCACATTCTTTGGTTTTAATAATAATTAAATTATTTTCATGGAAAAAAGTCTATTAAATGAATCTAATCCGACCCTTAGGTGATATGGATAAACTTTTAGTCATACAATAGGATTTTGGCAGGTGTTATGGTAATTTTATAATCTTATATTTACCCTTAATTACCTGATTTACCTTTAACTATGATAAATAAAATTTACCGTAGTTACTATTCATAATGCCCAAAAATAAAAAAGTAGCCTATTAAAATAATTTGAACCCAAGGATTAAAAATATGGAATCCATTTTTCCAAATTCAAAACAAATAAGTTTTAGTAATTAATTTAAAATAAATCTCATTGTTAAGAAAATGGGTTTTAGAAGTTAAAACATTGCCAAAGATTGAAATGTTTTTACCTATGATTCAATGTGAAATTAATGATAATGACATACATTATATTAAATGGTAAAAGTATATTCTATTTATACTTTAAAACCATTCAATATTTTAATTTATCCATATAAATTATCTCAATGAAAAAAGTTGTTTTTAATTAAAAATTAGCGTATTTTTACTATTCATCAAAATATGAAAGTTATCAGAAAAATATCAAAAATTTATCCAAAGTAAATTTTTATATATTGATTAAAAAGAAGAATTTTATTTTTTCAAATTGTACTTATAAACATTTAAAAAACTATATTTAATGTGGGTGCACCATCAAAAGGTGGCAAAACTGCATTTTTTGAAAAATACTTATTTTACCCGAAAAATTTATTTTGTTCTCTTACCATGTTCTAGAAAATGTATAAGATGAATAATAATGTTATAAAATTAAAAATTTAGTTAATAATATTCGTAACGGCTAGTCCATAATAATATATTGTTGTTTAGTGAAACCCGGTATTGCGTACTACACACGGTATTGAGGAAGGTCGCGACTGCGTGTAATGAAAGCCAAGTCCATATTGTGTGTTGTGAAAGATTCCTTTTGTGTTGCATATAACATAAGACATAAAAAAATTATTTCTCAAAAAATATCAGGGTGTTACATGTATCCTCAGGTGTGATGTTACAAAATGTCTGATGTGCTCAAATGTTACATTGGTCTTAGGCTAAAACTCTCATCCCAGACCTAAAATTTGTATTAAAATTTTCAAATAACACACCATTTGAGAGATATTAAATTATTTTGGAAAAATAAAGCATGAATAATATAATATTTTTAATATTATTATTTTTTCTATTAAAAGGCTCTATGGGCCTTAGAATAAAATGTTATCTCAGTGCCTAACTGTGAAAATATTCCAAGGTGTTAGCTAGAATTTTACCCTTACATAAAGACCTATAAATCATCAATTATCTTATTTTAATAGAAAAACTATATTTTCAAACACAAATAACTATAACTATCATCATCTTTGTTTTTTATTGACTTTAGATTTTAAGGATATTACACACTTTAAAGAGAGAGATTCAAATTGTTCTTAACATACCCTGAATAAATGGTAATTGAGGATATAATTACTCAAATTGGTATTTTATGTATCACATAAATGAAATTAGGTATAGAATACAAATCATTTCTCAAAACGAAAAATTTGAGATGGAATACCTTATTTCTTAAGAAACTACTTAAAAAAATTACTTCAAATAAAAAGGACTTGAAGTTTATATTAAAATGCCTTAAAAGAGAATAATATATGATATTTAATATCTAATTGGAAGTATACACACCATTTAACAGAAATTAGGTGCATAAAAGAACATATGGAACAAGGTATGATGTTTTTAGAGGAAACCCTTATAGCCTTTGTGTCTTTTGAATCCAAAACTCCAAGAGATGATGAAAATGGAATGAAACATTAGAGATCATCAAATATACTGATATCATGATAAAAATTAAAATGGATCAGTATTTATAGCATTGAAAATGCAATATTAGGTATAATTTAAACATGTATCAATAGTTTCAAATTTGAGACAAAGATAATCTTCTTTTTTTCCTAGTTTATTCAAGTGTGCTCTAACCACCTTTGATGAGACTTTGAACTTCCATTTAATAAAGGAATTAGATTTGATTAACTTAGGATAATTTGTGGGGACTAGGAGAACTAGGGTTTGTAATGGAATCAAATTAGAGTAAATTTTTTAATATTCTCAAGGAAATTTTAAAATAGTAATGGATTATAGAAAGGGGGATCTGATCCCTATTTTATAAGTGAGGAAAGTGGACTTTTCTATTAAAAAGGATGGTATGTATGGGATAATAATTGAACTAAATGAATTTTAGGAGATTTTGGAGAGGAAAGGTTTGTAAGATAGATAGGTAATGCTTAAAAACCTAAAAAAAATTCTATAAGTCTTAAAGGTCAAGTTAATTTAGGAAAATTAAAACCACAATTGATTATCCATTTAAACAATTGTTGCTCTTAATTAAATATTAATCGTGAATACTATTTAATTTCTAAAAATAAAAGTATAACCTTATTACCAAATTTATATGTTATGAAATATAATTTGGTCTTTATTTTTCCTAATTTAATTTTTAATGAGAAAAAAATAACTTTTAAATAAAAACATAAAATATATTAGAAAACTATTTTCTAGAAAAAAATGTTGATTTAAACATTAAGTGTTATTAAAATTATTTTACATTTATAACACAATAAATGTGTGTTAATTCATTTTTATACATTATTAAAAAATATATTAGAATTTCAATTTTAAATTGATTCATTTAATTTTAAAAATAAAATGTATTTAGAAAAGTATTAATCTTGGAAAAATAATCATTTCACCACGGTAAATAATATTTACCCAAGTTAAATTAAAATTTATGCCTAAAAATAATGTCCACCGTGTTGGATAATTAAAACTAAATGAATATAATTATAAAATCAAATTTATTTGATCCAATTAACGAAAAAACTAATTTAAAAATACAAATGTATAATGTGCTTAAAATAATATTTTAGAAAATATTACTTATGTTCTAAAATATCAAAAATAGGTTTTTAATTAAAAAATAATATTTTAAAATATATAATTATACTTAAAATATATATATTCAATCAATCAAAAGGTTTTGTGAGTTTTAGTTTATTCATATATTTAACAACTTTTATAAAATCCATTGTATTTTCTAAAAATTATTTTTACACTATTCTACAAAAAACTAGTTATTTTATAAAAATAATAAAAATTATCAAAATATGATATAACCCTGCTAAATATTAAAAAGATGTAAATGTTTTTAAATTGTATTTATAAATTTTAGAAATCAGTATTTAAATAAAATCCCAAAACAAAACGGAAAAAACTCATATTGATAAATAGCTTTTTACAATTATAATTATTCTTTATTATTATTTATTATCTATAAATATAAATATTTAATGGATGATAATGTATTTAATTTCTGTATATTCATATCTAAAATTGATATAGATTTATTTTAATATATATACACAAAAAAAAGGTTTTAATCCAAAAAATGGATTTTATATTGATATGACCATTTGATTCTATAGATCAAAACCACATTTTGATATCATGCTAATTGATACCCATATAACCTACAAATAATATTTAATTATAATAGAATAGGTAGTGATAGTTGTAGGTGATGATTCCATAAACATAGATGTCGCAGTAACTTCTACATGCTTAAGAATTTCTTATATGTGATTTCTCTTAGGTTAGAGTTTCTTGTGTTCAACTATGGATTGGTCTGGGGAAAACCCTAAAGAAGATACCTCACTTCCATAATAAAAAATGCTATTTATATGGAATAATACCACTTCCAGATTCTATTTATACCTATTTTATTTATTGATATTGTGTAATGGTTACTTACATTTATACTAAATAAGTTAGTGGTTTTGTTTTAATAGAAAAATTTAATATTAAAAATATGTCAATTATTTTTTTTTAAATTGGTGTAGTATGGGAAAAATGATATTTAATATTTTATTAATTTATAGATAAAATATAGTTAAATAACTTTAATATCATCTTAAACTTTAATGTTTTCAAAACTTTACATTGATACTATCTTAAATGACCCAAAAATGAATGCCTGGATCTAGGGGTAGAAACAAATTTTTACACATTGTATTTGATAAAAAAATAAGAATACAAACATAAACAATCTATAATGATGAGTTTAATAGAAAATATTTCGAACCTTATTATATTCCCATGATCTTTTATGATAAGAGTTTTGAAGAATTCTGAAAACCAATGCATAAAAAATTGGACACCTGTACTCAATTTTTATATTTTTAATAAAAATAAGTTGTTATGTTCAAAATCATATTTCATTCATTACACATTTTTCATCAATCAAGATGAGTCACAACAACATGAAAATTGACTTTATTAATGTACCTATACATCCTTATGCCCTATTAAAAACAGTTGAAAATCTGGGATGATAAAAACTTCTTAGTAAGAGATATAAAAAGAAAGAAAACCAATTATTTCTTTACAAAACATAAAAATTTATAAGAAAGTAATACGTTTTCATAAAATAATATTTGGGATCTTATTAGAACATAATCACTTGTTGAATCAACATTGATTAATAAAAATAAAAAAAATCTTAAAAGTATCTAAAATCTATAAAGTTTATTGGGGAATCATATTCTTCACTTATCTTCAATGATATTTCACATGTAATTGAATAGATTATAATGAGTTATTTACAATAATAAAATGTATAAGGAATAAATCATTACCTAATAAATTAAAAGATTATATCCTAGGAACACCCATAATTATCTATAATCTCAAAGATATATTACACAAAAAAATATAATCATGAATATTTTATCATAACACTAATTTAATCACACAATAAAAATCACTTTTAAACCTTCAATAAAAATAATATCATATATCATGTTCTTTTGATAACTCTTTAAAAATTAAATATATCACTAAAACAATTATAATTAAATTAACTTTGTAAAAACATGAAAAATTTAAGTGGAATATTCATAATGAATAATATTAATGAAAGTAGTAAAAGTTATTTGTTTAGTAAATGTTAAAAACATTCCTTTCATAACTTTATAAAAAATTTAAAAAATGACTCACTTGGTAAGCATTAAACAGGTTCATTTTTAAACCTTTGTACAGAAAGTAAAATGTAATTTAAAATAAACTTAAACAATATTTTTACTATAGAGAATAATATTATTGAAACTACATAAATAATATGGATATGGGAAAAAATATTTTAAAGGAAAAAAATAAAATATTTAAAATAATGTTTTAAAGAGAAATTTCTTACCTAATGTCTTGAAATTTCACATAAATCATTTAAATTCAAGAATGATATACTTATATTGATTATTTACTTTCTTCAAAAATATTTTCTTTTTTATTATTTTATTATTCTTCTTTTTATTTCATTTATTTCTTTTTTTCATTTAGTTACTAAATTAGATAAGTTCTCATAATATGTTTTTTAGACATTTATTTTATAATATAAAAAACTAATTTTTTAGGTTTCTCATTCTAAAGGAGTCAAGATTACATAATTTATATAATATTTATTATTTGAAAATTATTATTTTTCCACATTAAATATTCTTTTGGATTCATTTATTTAAGGTTTATAATAAAAATGAAATATTTCATTTCATGGAAGTGGTATTCTATATGTACATAAGAGTGGTGTTCCTATTTCCCAATAGAAGGTATGTTAGGAAATAATAAAATAGTTTATCCATTTAAAATCATAATTATGTTATGAATATCATATACATTCATTAAATACTTATTTAAAATCATCCATGTGATGTGTTCATGAAAGATGAGATATATTGTACATGGTGGTGGTAGTCCATAGGTACACATAGACAACATTTTCCTTTTCATTTGATGGATTGGATATGGAAGCAGGTTGCACCATTAGCATAATATCATTTTAGTATTTTAAATATTATTATTTCATTATGTTAGTATGGTTATAAAATATTTAAAGTATCCATAAGAACAAATAATCATGGAAGAAACTCATTAATACTTTTCTATATTTCTTGGAAGTCCTCTTTTAGGTAAAACCTTAATCATTTTTAGTTTTTTCTTTTGGTGATACAACTATTTAATTAATTTACCACTTTCTTATTTTTTAAAATAAAAAACAATAAACATCATATTAATTTTATTTAACATGATGTTTTTTCTTAGTTATCCATAGTGTGAATAACTAAATTTTCAATTAATGAAATTATAATCACTTAATAATATTTTTGAAAATATAGTCATTTAAAGATTAAAGAAAATTTATATTCATTGGATATATGAGAAATGTATTGGATATGGAATAAATCAATCATAATATTAAGAAAAAAACTATTTTCAATGATATAAAGTGATAAATATTCTAATGTAATTATAACTAATCCTAAAGAAAGAATAATTCAAACATTTAATATTGTGATAATGAATTCTATAAATAAAGTCATATATTACTGCATATGAATTATAACTATAGTAAAATAGTTAAAGGAAATATGTGATTGTGAAATTCACTTTTCTTTTTTAATATTTAAATAGATTATTTCTTTTATAGTTCTTATAATTAGTGTAAATTTTATTTCTGATCATTTAAGCTAAGATCTATTTTTGTAATAGGTTTAACCTGAAAAATATAAAAAAACTATTGAATTTTTTTTAACCAATAGTATGGATTGATGAATTTTTATAAAAAAAATAGAGATAGTTATGTTTGTAGAGTGTATCTAACCTATGAGTTGATAATTTTGGTGATAATAAGATTGAGAATCTGATCTACTGAATAAATAGATTTTGGTTTTGGGAAAACATAACACCAACCAATGGGTTTAAATTAAGGATTTATAGAGATAGAAATACAATAACTTTGATAGTTATAAAATCTGGGATACCTAAATTCAAGTTTACATATTTCATTTTCACTTAATGATAAATAAAGTTGGTTTTATAATATCTTTCTTAACAAGTACATGGACTGTGATTTGACACTCTATGAATTATTCTAATAATTTTTTGTAACTATGATTATTAATTTCATCAATGGTTCTTGCATTTATGATGCTATATTTTTTTCGCTATTATTTCTTATATACTATGATAGTTTGTAACTTTGTCAGAATATTATATTTATAATCAAAATAACACCAACGGGTTTCAGAAATTTATAAGATTCTCTTTTAGTGTTTCTGAATAACAAACACATAGAAATATTGAAGCAATACTTCGTATTATATCTTGTTTCAATAACTTTCCAAATATCATCTTATTCTGACTTATACCTGTGTTTTTTATTATCTCATATTTTTTAATATGTTTCTAAAAGTTCCTCTAATTTTTATATCTAACACGAACTATGTTGTAAAATAAATATTCTTTTGTTTTTTATAGAATGAATCCCTATTAGAACTCCAAAGAATTTAAATCCAAGAATACCACCTATAATTGAAAGAGAAGATTATGAATATTTGTGTGATCATATGAAATTTATTATCATTAATACTATTATTGATAATTTTCATCATGAAAATTGAAAGTTATAATGTTCTAGAGAGAGAAGTTGTTCATTTTTCTCAAACATAAATTCTAAAATATCAGGTTAATCATAAAGATTAAAATATTATATTATGTTTTATTTTTATAAATATATATAGTCAGATATCTTCTTTTGTTATAAAAAATGGAATTTTTAATAATTTTGATATTAAAAATTTTAGAACTTCCAATTTTTTTGAAACATAAAAAATCTATATTAATAGTGAATTATCAGTCATTTGATTTCGTACCTTGTGAAATAATAACTCTAAGACATCAAAATTTTAGGTCTATTATGTAATTTATATAATATTTTAGTGAAATATTTTTAATACAGTATTAGATTATTAGAAAAATTATTGATATTATTCTAAAGGTGTTGGAATAGAAAAGTTTTTCCTTGGAATGTATGGCATAAATAGTATAAGAGGTGGGTTAATTGTAGTTTATAAAAATTAATGTTATGTCTTTACATCCCCATTATTAAGAAGGTTAATTAGACAAACATTCACTCTGATAGACTATATAACTTCAGAGTAAGAAACAATATAATTCTAAATATTGTAAACTTCAGTCAAAATCTATAGTGGAAATATATATAACATTGTATAAAAAAAGATAAAACAAAAGTTATTAAACCACCACAAAGTGAGGTCTATACTTTCAACCAAAGTGATAATGAATTATATAAAACTAACTTTAGGTATCCCTACTTAACTATCTATTGAAAGTTTTATCTTCCAATCTATGGTATCCCTTAATCATCCATTTCAGACAAAACATTTCCTCCATATCCATGGGACCCTCGATCATCTTGGTTAGATAAACCTCTGTCTCCCTAGCCTTGGGATCCATAGATAAACATGATTGGGGAAAAATAAATTACAATATACAAACATATATCATTTATAATAATAACCACACAATTTTATTCTCTAATACATGCACCATTAATGATTAAAAATTATACACACTCAACAATAAGACATTGAAAATTTCAAAATTTATGATTCATATCACAGTAAGTGTGTTGATTATTACCCTCATGGATATGGTATTATTTATATATATAATCATAAAAAATCTGAATGAATTAATTCCACACTTATCAGGATTAGTTCCAATGGAATCAAACGCAAAATCTAAATTGTCTAATGGGTTGTGTGCATAAAAACAATTGATGGTCATCAAATTCATCACCATCGAAATACTTTGTATTAAGTTCCATATTGTGGGATTAATATATATATATATAGTAAAATTTGTAATTATTCATCTGATATACATTATATAGCTCCATCCAGTATACTTTTTATATCTTAATCTAGTATAATTTTTATATCTTCCCCAATTATACTATATTTATCTCTGTTTGACATAATTTTTACATAATTATCTCATATACTTCTTATATCTCCATACTGTAAAATGAAAATTCTATTAAATTTATATAATATGTACTTATCCTAGTAAAACTCATTTCCTCCATCTGGTAAAACTAAGAACTTTATAATTTTAATACTTCCAACACAACAATATACATGGGAAGAAATAGAGTTTAAAAATAAAACATTATATAATTGAGTAGTTATTTTCAAAAGAAAGAGTATAAAAAGATCTTATAACACAATAGTTTCCCTTTTTAAAAATCACAATACATAGAAAAAAGATAAAAATTAAAACAAAACATTATAAATTACTCTCTCTTAATTACACATCTCTTAAGTTCTCAACCATTATCTTCCTTTTTTATTTTAAAAATGAAATTTTAAATATTTTTTTGGTATAAATAAATAATAAAATGGAAAAATACTATGAATTGTTTTTAGAAAGATAAATATATGCATTTATAAAACATTAAATAATAATTAATAGAATCATATAATAATATAAAATTAAATCAGAGAGGCATCAAGCATATTAAAATCATTATTCAGTTAGAGAAGCATCTAGAGTATTGAATTAACTAAATATGCTTTTACATACAGTGATAAAAATTTGAATAAAATTGATCTTTCTTAGTGTGTTTTTTATTATATGGTTTATATTATTGAGGTATTTTTATAGCTTCTTGATCTTATCATATTTGTAAAATAACATTTTAATCCTTTCCTCTTATAATTATAACTATTTCTTCTTCTGAGTAATCTTGGAATCTTATTCAATATCTAATGATTAAAATTCATCCATAGCACTAGATTATTATCCCACAACAGTATTTATACTTCCTAGAAATTTAAATACTAACATTCCAACACTTTTTTATTCTAGTAATTTTCACACACAAAAATTACATCTTTATCAGTATAATTCATTCACCTAAGAATACTTTTTAGATTTATAAACTCTATTTTTTGTTTATCTATTCAAATTATTTAATTATTATTCATTCTAAATGATAATATTCCCAATCTTCATAAGATGATTTTAAAATCTAATATCATCAAATCTTCATCAAATGTATTTTTACTAAGACAACATGTCAAAAAATATATTCATAATCCCCTCAAGCCCCTTGATTAATTCATTCAAACAACTGATTTTAATTTAAGTACCCTTTAACTGTGTTCTCAGAGGAGAATTTATATATTCATTAGAAACTTTAGGCAGAAAATAATACCTTATTGGTGAAGTTTAATTTTACTCTCTTAAAAAAATTGATTGATAGATTTATTGAATATATAAATCTTTTAATATTTTCAATGTGAAATTTTGTTTTATACTAACATCTAATTCCTCTTCCAATAAACTAGAAAGTTCCACATCTTTTAAAGATTATTTTCTCTCAATAATTAGAATTTTCTTTAGAAAATTGACAAACTTATTTTTCTTTTTTCCTCAAAAACTATCTCTAAAAATAACATTCCTTTATCTTTTTCAAAAAAGATAGTAACTTACTTATATTTCTAATTTTTAATGGACTGATAACCTTCCTTTTCTTTTTCTACAACCTCATTATATTTTTGAATTTCCTTTAGAAAATCAAGAGTTACATTGGATTTTTTTCTTTAAAAAATTCTCTCTTACTCTTCTCATCTTCCTTCATATTTTAAAAACTTCTTTCCTGAAATCATTATCTTTAGAAGGTTTATGACTTAAAATTATATCATCCCCATTATTATCCTTTTTATTTTTCTTCATTTTAGTTATGGATTCATTAAAAAAAGCCTTAAATTTCTTATGAGGAATTTTCAACAATATATTATAATATTTAAGTGACATTATTTTTTCATTAAATTTATTTTTAAGAGATTAAATTAATTTACTGATGAAACTTTTATTATCTTTTCATAAAACATCTTTATATTAGGGAAGTAAATTAATCTCATATTTAAGATAGTTTCATCAATAAAGTAGGATTATTTTTATCTCATCAGAGTGTCTTCATTATTTTTTCAACATGCATAAACATAAAAAACACGCAGTTCAAAAACATTGGATAAAGAAACAATTGATCTTAACTATTCTAATATCAATGGATTAGATATAATTCAAAACAAACAAAATAATATTGATCTTACTCATATTTTAGAGAAAATGAAGGACACAAATATACTAAAAATGGATTATATCTTTATCCCCTTTTCATAGAAGTATAATACTTTTGAATCCATATGAAAAACAATCCTTGCAACCAAGGATAAATGATTCATGTTTTATGAGTTTTCATTGAAAAGAAATGGGTTTTTCTATATGAGATCCTACAAAAGATCCTAATTTATTAGGAATTGGGTGGGTTACAATTTATCTTTAACTTCTAAAGGTACTCTTACTAACTTGGGTATTTTTTTCATATTCAAGAAATTATTTTTCCAAAAAAACTAGAAGAAAAATTCTTTAGGACATCAAACTCATTAAAAATAGAATTTATATAGAATTAAATAATAATGTCACTATTATGAAAATAATATTCATCCTTTATAACATTGATATTTTCCTATACTTGAAAAAGAATAACTAATTTTATAAGTGATTTGTACCTATAAAACCATCTAATGACAATCACTATTTTCTTCATAATCTCTCAAATTGAAAAATCACCACAAGAAACCATGGAAATAATCAAAATAAAATAAAATTATCCCATATTAACTATAAAATATATTACATATAAGATAATTATAGTAGAATGATTATTTATAACCAACAATTATTGTTGGAAAAATAATTCATAAACTTATTATATAAATATTGGTGAAATGGACTAATATTTTAAATTCAAGTTAATATGAAGTCTAAGATTCTATATTATAATTAATTATGTCAAAATAATTTTAGAATATTTTTAATTTAAACAATTGATTATTATATTGATATTTTTTATAAAGTTTGATGTTATCAGGAAGACATCATTTTTGTAGCACTTGAAAAGTTATAATTGGTATTTTATAAAATATCCCCCATAATGTTATAAAATACAATAATATAAGGATTAAAATATAAAGAACATATATTGTGACTTACATTAAAAAAATTCTACGGTTTTCTAACTTGTTTATACAGTGAAGTTAGAAGAAAATAGGTTTGTTTCAATGAAACATTGGAAGAAATCTAATCTGATGAAATATAAAGGTTTCCCTCTATAAAAAATATCTCTATGGAGATATTAGTAACAATATGGAAACCAAGTTAGACAAGACAAAGAAAACAGTGATATATATATGTAATTTTGTCCATCTTTTTTGAAGATTTTCTCACATTAAGAAGGTAGGTAAAACAAGAAGTAAGATAATTATCATTTTATATTTATCATACCTAACTTAGGTTTAGTATATTAAAATATATTGTATTAAGGATTTTTTATAAAAATATTATCAATTTGGTCTTGTGTTATGGTGAATTGAAGAAAAATATCTCATTTTTTTTTTCTTAAATGAAATGGTGTCTTATATCTCTATGTTTTTTTCATGAGTGGTTTGAAGGATTTTTAGGAAAAAAATGTAACTATTTTTATAAAAAAAATATTATAATTTTAATGAAAATCATGAAAAAATCCTTGAGTATGTGTTCTATCCACAACACTTCTATGCAAAAACTTATAGATTATACATATTCAACTTTAGCAACACAAAGTGATACTGATTATTTATTATTACATGAAAATAATAAAAATAATCTCTTAAGAAGTAATATATTTCATATGTAATTATATATCCATTTTATATTCTCTAAGTTAGTATCTGAAAAACATTTAAGTTTAAAATCACTTTTGAAAGAATTAAGTATTCCAAGATCCAAAGTACCTTTAAGATAATGAAAAATTCACTTCATATATTTAAGATAGAATTATTTCATATTTTCTTTAATTCTTGCACACATTCACACATAAAATATTAAATGTGGTCAACTAGTTTTGATATACAGTAAACTTCTAATCATCCATATAAATTTTTTTTAATCAATCTATTTCCTAATTTCATCAAGATCAAGTGTTTTAAGAGCTATGATGGGAGTAATTATACTCGTATCATTATCAAAACCAAATCATTTGATTAAATATTTAGTTTATCTTTTTTTATGTAATAATTTTTTTTCTAGATTTAAAAAAAATTTAAAACCAATAAAAGAAACACAGTTCACCCATCATCCTCATTCCAAACTAAGGCTTCATGAGTTCTAAAAAATAATCGGAATGATATTTTTGAGATGATCCAAAGATAATGTCATTTATATAAACTTGAATAATGATGGGATAATTATAAACACTCCTTATGAAAATATTTTTATTAGTGAATCCCTTAAAAAATGAAGTAAAAATAAGGTAAGACTATCATACCTGACTCCAAGAACTTATTTTAGTTAATAAGTTCTTTAGTAAGTTTAGATACATCATACGAAAATTTATATTTTCAAAACAAGTTTTATTTTCTAAAAAAACATTTTCCTGAACATATTAATTAAGAAAATAAAATTCTATAAACATTTGATGCATTAAAATTTAGATATTTCAAAAAGTCTATAAGTATTTGAATTGATTCAAATATTTATACCAGTGAAAAATTTTCTCAAAATCTATGACTTCTTATTAACTATAACCCTTAGAAACATTTATTTATTTATTTAAAAAAATAATTCCATTTTATTTTGGCTTATTTTGGAAAAAACATTTTACTACAATCACATGAGGATCTTTAATTAATTCTACCAAATTCCAATATTTGTTCCATTCAAATTAATTTAGTTTATTTAACATTTCAATTATCCAATATTCACCATCTAAAGTATCATCAAGTGTTTTATGGTCAATATTATATAAGAATTCACAATTATTACATTTATTTGTTAAGGATGTAAAAGTTTTGACTAGATGATCTAAATATCTAATGATGTTATTATAGGGTTAATTCACTAAGTTTGAATGGTTTTTTGAATAAGTAAATCATTTTTCTTCAAAACTAGGTTAACTTATTCGAAGGTAAAACATTTGAAATTATTTCTTCTATTGAACTTTTATCCAAATAATTTTCTAAAATTGGTTGAATTTTTTTAAAAAACATCATCTGAAGTCATATATTATGGATGTTTAAAAACAAAAAGATCTTTTTTATAAAACATTATATAGACTATTTTTTCAATATTATTTGTTCATTAGTTAAAAACATGATAATCCTTACTATATGTAGACTAGAAAATAAAAATTACCTCATCATATATAAGAATAAATTTATGTAAATGGACATTAATATTTGTAATAAACACTTTATATTAAATAACATTGAAGTAATATATATTTCTTTCAGACAAAAACTCATAAGGAGATTTATTAATAAAACTATAATTAAAACTCAATTTATAGAATATAAATAAATAAAAACACTTTTAGACCAAAAATATTTATCAAATAAGTATTTACTCAACATAATTCAATTAATTTTATGGAGGATTTTATTTCTTAGTTCAACAAAACCATTTTTCTGAGGTGTTCTATGGGTTGAGAACTTGTGAATAATGCATTTTTTACTAATAAAAATTTTCAAAATCACTAACATGATAAATTTGAATAAAAACCAAATTTAGGTTTTCCTTGTTTTTAACAAAATATATGAACTATTTAAAACCAAAAATATCTTATAATTTCTTTTATAGAAAATTAACCTATATATATCTTGTTTAATCATCAATCAAGATGTACACATACTATTTTCCTACAATAATTCTAGTTCTTTTTTATTTTAATGAATAAATCTATATAAACTAAATATAAAGATTTTAAGAAGTTGATATTTCACTAATATAATTAAAATATTTACTTATGTTTCTTACCATATTAATAAGGGTAGTATACTTTTGTAGAATTAAACCCAAGATCTAGTAAATATCTCACAATTAGTTCATAGAAAGTTTAGAATATTTTTTGAAATTGTAGTGTGCTACAATTTTCTTAAATAATAAATATTTATTTTATATTATGCTTTAAAAATGGTAGATCTAGGTTCTTAAGGTCCTCTAGATTTGAAGAGTAAACATTGTCATGCCTTTCAATAGAAAGAATTAACATTCCTTATGAACTTTGAATATTGAATTTATCATTCCTAAAGTTCTGAAGGTTACCTTCATCACATATTTTAATTATGGTGATGATATTATACCTCAGAAAAAAAATATGTGACATTATAAAATAAAAATTTACTTTAAAATTCAATATCATCGATTCTAAATATTTCCCCTTGATTATTATAAATAAAATTTTTCTTTCACCTTTTATCTTATGAATTTTTTAGAAAAAAAAATCTTTTTATTTCCATTCATATACCTCAATCATTAACTTTCCATTAATAATATTTCATCTCCTAGTACTCAACCATCGTTCCGAAAATATGAAGATAATTTTTCCCAAAAATATTTTGGGTCCATATGTATTAGAAAATAAATGTTTTATAATCCACATATGTCTAACTTTCTTATATTTAACATATGTTAACTCTTTATAAATTTAGGTGCTATTAAAACAAAAAAATTAAACATGATTTAAATAAAATTTATTTTTCTAATGTTATCTTCTTTGGAATTTTATAAAAAATGTTCAAATTTTATAAAAATAATAATTTGACTAAAAATGGTGCTCTCTATTGGTATAACCTATTTTGGAATTCATTTTTTTCTTAACTATCTGTAAAGATTTTAAAAACTTCCTTATAAGAAGTAAAATATTATAGAAGAATTATCATAATAAGAATTTCATAATTTTTTTTCAAATAAATCTATATCATCATGAGATGAGTTATAATAATTTTTGTTATCATACTCTTATGGAATTTTTGAAATTTTGGATTTTAGTTTTGAAATATTATTAGAGGATTTAGAAATATCTACCTTATCATGGTTATATTATTTAAAAAAAATTAAACTATTTTTCTCAAGTAATTTTAGACATATGGTCATTTTATCAAAATATGGAAAACTATCCACATCATCTGATGTAATAATTATTTCTCCTTCTCAATAATTTGAGTAAAAATTTCCATGAAAATTATCATGATAATTTTCAATTAAATTAAAATTTCAAAGAGATTTATAGGACATCGTGGTCATGTCACGCTAATTTTTATTCCTAATATTAGCATTAAATTAAACAACCATCTGACTATTGCCACTTAAATCATAATAACTTTAAAAATATTTTTATCTTCTACTTTTACTCGACGTGTCTAGTTCCATCAATATTTTCTTATCATTTCAATCATAAAATTTATTTAGACTATATTACATTCTTTTAAAAATTGTAAAATTGGTTTTGATATGCCTTAATTTATTACACTCATAAGAAACTATCACAAAAGTATCTTTCTTCTCATTTTTTTCCTTATAATACATCATATACTTGTATTAAAACTCTTTCTTTCCAACTGTCTAATCCATTATCTTCATCAGCTGAGCAAGTTCACTTTCACATTCCCATGAATAACTAAAATATAATTCATCAGTAATTTAATTCTTATACATTTTTTATTTTGAAACATTTTCACTATTCATATTATCTTCAGATGAAACTATTCTAGAATTAGAAGTAAATGGAACACTATTCTTCTTGTTTTGTTTTTTGGAATGTCTTTTAAATACAATTTTGTATTTTATAATAGTTCTAATGAAATCCTTTAAAATCATATTTTTTATATGTTTTGTATCATATATAGGAATTCTATTTGGTTCTCAATTTTTTTAATGATATTAATAATATTTTAAATTAGTTATTCATCAAGTAACTCTTTCTCTCCAAGAGACTATAACCTGTTCACAATATATGTTAACCTTTGATGCATTACTGTGACTAAATCTCAATGTATGAAATCACTATTCAAATAATTTGTACGAATCAGAGATCTTATGGTCTCAAAGATGTTATATTATACAAAATAAAATACTTCAAGCTTTCTCTAGATATTATTGGATTTTTTCACAAGAATATACCTTACTATATATATTTCTAGTTGTTGAGCACAAAAAAAGTACTTTGAAATCTATAATTTAATTGATATTTCATATTCTCTTCTCATGTGAATTTTTTTACTTCCTTTTTGGGAATATTATAGTCACTGATATTCATAAATAAATTATCAATTACTATAATAATCATGAAATTATTTATATGTTCTCTCTAATATTCATAATCAACCTCATTAAAGAATGGTGGTTTGTTAGGATTCAAATTCAATAAAGAACCAATGGATAAAGCTTCCATCACAAAAAAATTATGTATTCTAACATTTTTATAATGAGTAATTTTATGTATATACCTTGCTTTGATACCAACATTTTTATAGGATTGTATGGAAGAAATACTACAGTAAGTAGTGAATTATATTTTATAAAAATTTAACTTATAACTTTCTAAAAATATTATTAAGAAGGTCAATTAGATAAAAAAATCATTTTAATAGACTATATAATATTATAGTAAGAATAAAATAAACACTCTATAGTATAAAATTCGTACAAAATTCATAGAGGATTTAGCACTCGAGATCCAGGTATACTAAGTAATATTTTTTTCCAAAGAACCGGCAGCATAATTCACATAGATTTATCAAACAAATTTATTAAAACATAAATTAAAAATAAATTATAAATTTATTTAAAAAAATAAATAAATGATTTAATTCATAATGTCTAAATTATCTGACAATAATATTTTTGATATTTTTCAGGAATATTTGATTTTTAGTTGAATAGTGAAAATTACAGATTTTATAAAACTATCCATTTTATGAAATTATAATGATATAAGAATAAATTTAAACTCTATGTATCCTTTTTTATAGAACAAATATATATTAATTAACTGACATAATTAATATAAAAAATTTTAACTTTGAAATATATGGTTAACATTTTATAAATCTAAGTAATTTTTTTGTTCAAATAAAAATGAATTTTTGTTTTTTCATTAAATCGAGTATTTATAATGTTTTTTTAGTTTTGGGTTGATTGTAAATACAAATATATATCCTTTTATTTATCACAATATAATTAATTCCAATTCAACCCGAATTATAATTTTGTTTTCTAAAATTATATATATACTTAAAACCAAATTTTTCGGAAATTTTTTTTCTCATCACGTTTAATGGGTTTGTTTTTAAATTAATTACTAAAAATTATAGAAATTAAATTTAACCAAATTGGGATTAATAATCTTAATCAGTATTTATGAAAATTTTTATTAGTAAATTTTTTTCATTTATGAATAGTAATGTTGTTAAAAAAAGTGACATACCATTGTAAGAGTAAAAATGGGTTAAAAGGGTTAAAATTTAAATTATAAGGGTTTAAATGAGCAAAAAACATATGTAAATAGTATTTTATGGTAATATTTCTACCTTATATCAACTTATTTTTAAACATGAGTCATTTTGGATCCATTTGGATTGATTAATACATTAATATATTTTAATCTTTTGAAAAACTCCATGGGTTTCTTCTTGACCACTTATAAATGGTCACCACATATCCTATCTTATCCACACTTCAAGATCCTATTATTTCATCCAATACCTACCCAAATTCTTTTATAACATCCATATCTATTTCTTATAGGTCCTGGTTTGATCACAACACCATACAAATAAGGATTTACCTATAAACCAATGGATATTGTCTGATGAAGAGGTATAATTATTAACCGAGTGTTTAATTTTCATTTATTATTTTATCTACTTAAACAATTTACTAAAAACTGTGACATAATAACTTCAGTATCTACCATATATTGAAATTTTATTATGTTTATGTTATAACCCTTTTCCAACTACTTTTCCAATAAATTTAAAATAAAAACTTCTTTCACGCATACGTGAGGACTACCATATCACAAAGATGATCCATTTCATTTTTCATCACCACCACTAATGTTTCATCATAATTATTGATAAAAATTAAATAATTTTATATAAATGATATATATTTTATTATTTAAATTTAAATAAATATTCTAATTATTTATTTACCATCCAATAAAAAATAAAAATTTCTTGTGTGCATGTACTGCCTACCGTATCCACATAGTGGTGTAATTAATTTTTCATGACCACTTCAGTTTGATGGTTTAAAATATATAAATAATGAATATATATTAAATTTATATCATTATTAACATTTTCTATATGATGAAACTATTATTAAGAATCAAGTAATGAAGTTACATTGTCAAAACATACATGAAAAATGAAATAGTTGACACTCAAAAACAATGATTTTAATAATGAATTATTAAAGAATGAGTATTTAAATATGATAAGTCAATCATATATGATATCACAAAAATTTATATATTTCTATTATATAAGTATAATAAAGTGAAATTTATTATATAGAAGGTTAAAATGACTCACGATTCAAGTAGAACTTGAGGTAAGTAATTTCTATTACAATCTCTTTTTATTTTTGAGATTATTTATGTTCAAATTTCCTTTATAAAAATTATATAATCCTAACATTTTAAAACTTATTTATTTTATTACCCTATGGTAATGTTGGATTTTTTATTTTTATATTCCATTTATTCTCTTTTTTAATCTAGAATCAACAAGTAAGTAACATGTAGGGTACATTATTTTAGAAATATTTTTTTGAAGTTTTCCTACTAACTCTTTTTCTTCCATGTCTATATATTCTATAAAATATTTTCCAGAATGTTTTACTATTATATAAAGATTTATTAAATACATTTTTAACCATATTTTAATTTCTATAAAAACATTTAAAATGAATATTTTTTTATACAAGGTACTTTTTACAAATGGTGTGAACGAAATACTTATTTTAATATAAACCACACATATCAATTTTCCCACAATCCTTATTACTCTTTTCAATGATGTTTCCTTTAAAATGTTCTTTTATTATTTTCCAAGAAATATTTTTTCTCAATATTTAAGGAATTTTTATTTATAATTATATCAAAATAAAATTATATTATTTTTATAAAGGATTAAAAATAATTTTGAACTTTAATTTACTAATCAATTCCTACATGAAGTTACAAGGAGGTTATTTTTATTAAATCAAATATATTTTCTTTTATAAAGACTTGGTCTTAATTAAAATCCTTAACTATTGATTAATTTGTTTCCTTCCTTTACTTATAATGGATTATAACTTATTTTGAGATCATTGACTTTCTTATGATCATCTTTCTTATCATTCTCCATTATTTAATGTATATTATTTTTATACTTCATATACATATTTTTAATAGCATATATGAATTCACAATAATTTATATTACATTGAATATGTTTAAACAGTATAACATTTCTATATATAGTAACATTTGAAAGAATTATATTAAATAAGTCATTTCATTTGTTGGGGGAAGATTGATGTTTCAAATTCTTAACTCAATATGGATAATTATTACCTTATAAGGAATTTTGAGAAGGAATTATAATGATAATTAGAAATTTGAGGAATTCATAGTATTTACACATGACAGGTGGGTCTTGGTTATAAAGAGCCCCTTTATTTATCTATAAGTATAAGGAGAAAAATAGTTGTAATTACAGATTATATGGTTATATGTTTTAGACCTACTCATTTATTTTTATTCTTATTTCATGTTCCTAATTCCTATAAGGAATGAAAATTAATCCACAAATAGACATTCTTGTAGATTGGTCGTATATGTGGGATTCGTTGAAATTTTTTGGGGTTTATCTAGAATTTTTCCTGGATATTGATTGCTTGATTCATTTATATTTCTTACAGGAACAGATCGAGGATGAAAAGAACAATGGTTATGGTTTGTTCTTCGGAATTGTTCCTTGAGAATTTTCTCCCCCAATTTCTGTATTTCTTAACATGCATTATTTTTTATTCCCCCAAACATTGAATAATTAGTCTTTGTTACTTTTATTATTTTTGAAATGATCTTAAACTAGAGATCCATCATTTGGATGGCTTGATGGAGGTGTAGTGGTGGGTGCAGCGGCGGATCGACCAACAGTGGGTGTGGAATATGTGTTTTCGGAAATGATGAATAACACCTACAATCACATTTTATGATCCATATTGAGGACATGAATCCCATATATTCGGTGATAGAGTGACCAAAAGACCATCGATCATGAGTTTCGACATTAACTGATCACCGGAGAGAAACTTGAGAGATCGGCTGAGGCGAGTGGGAGGAAGAAGAAGGGATTTGAAAAACCCAATACATATGGCGTGTAGTCCTAGATACATGGAATTTTTTCATTTTTGGACCACTAGGCATGTACATGAGATGTACACAGACATATGGTGGAGTACATGGGTTTCCTACATGGCATATACTCGGACACACAACATGGCATGAACCAGTTACAAGGATTACCCCATATACTGGTATATGGAAAAGGTTGCATGGGTTAACACTATGTACTGCCAAAAGGATGAAGACAAAGGGTGGACCCTTAATGGAAGGACACGGTGTGTTATTCCTTCTACATGTCATGTACCCATATTCTACATGATATAGGTTGTAATGACATAGGTTTTTGTCCAAGGACAGTACCCTAGGACAAGGTACATGGTGTGTGACCCTACTACACACTGTACACCCCTTTCTACGTGAATTTATTCTATTTTACTTTGTATCTTGGACAAGTTTAATTAGGTTTTATTCCCTTTATCATTTCCTTAAAGGAAGTTAGGAATCATTTTCTACTCCTAGGTTTATGATCCATTCAGTAAGACTTCCTAGATAGAGTTTTTGGAATCCCCCGAGAGGCCCAGAATAGGATCCTCAATTTATTCTTCATGCCCTTGGTGGATTTATATGTATTTATATGACTAACACTACACAGGATCCAATCATATACATAATGGGTTAATCTATATTGAGTTTTCTACATCGCCCCACAGCCTGGGCTGTAATCCTCATTTGATGTATTGTATCTATCTTCAGATCTATCAGTGTATCTTTCTCAATGTGGGACCTGACGAGAAATAAATCTCAAACAAACTTCATTAGTGCTATTGAACTCATGATTATGTTCTCCCGGATGAGTGTTTAGTGGAATCTTAAAGTAGAATTTATATAGTTGGTATGCATTGGTTGTGACTTACCTCTATATTGAGTGTCTTGGGTTGAGTATATCTAGATATTTTCTTGTTATAAATTCTGTAGAAATATACCTATGTATATTTGACTGTATCTTTCCTTTTTTATATATATATTTGGTTTCAGGGAGTCCTACTGAGTATTGTTATACACACCCCTACATGTGATTTTCCCAAATGTGTCATGTCTTGTGCATAAGATCGCCCTTTGATGGAGTCCTAAGTACATTCATACTAGAAGGTTCTTTGTGAGATTGGAAAGACCAAGTTGTGTTCCTGCGGATTCAGACAGAAATCCCGTTACACTATTGTTATAGTTGGGATTTGGGGTTACAGAATGTTTTTATTGGGATTTTATTAGGGCCATGTTACTTTACTTTAGATTCTGTTGTACTATGGTTGTGGGATATAGTGGTATGTTTGCATTATTTACTTAGTGATTTTTTCATTTTAGAATTTTTTTGGATTGGAGATGTGTCTGTGTGTATAAGAATATAGGAAATTCATCCCATGATAGTGATATTCCTACTTAGTTCTAGTCACCATCCCTATGATATTGGAGCGGGTTTGGGGAGTTGAGGCATGGGCCCCACTATGACGGGTCATGACAGAGTGGTATCAGAGCTGGTTAGTTCTACTTAAAGACTATGAGTTTGTAAGATTGGTTTGAAGTGACAATGTTAAGGGTTTTGAGTTCATATTTTAGGCTAGGGGCTCTAGTGTTGGTGTAGAAGTCGGCGTGTCTATATAATATGAATATGATAACTACTTTTTTGACTCGGTATGTGAAAACACCAGTTGTGGGGAAAATAATGGTACATTATTCATATAAGAATGGGTTGGGGTTTCCATGTCCTTCTTATTTCAGATCTCCAGATATACTCTTTAACTATGGTATGTCTTGTTTCTTATAGGATGCTTTCATGATGCATACCAGCTAGGATTCAGCATCCCAATCATGTGTATGATTCCTTCAATGATGCACTATAGGAAAACATAATATTTGTGATGGAAAATTTGTGACGGGATCCTGTCGTAAAAGACCTTTTGCGACGAGGCTCCATCGCAAATCACCTGTTAGAGAAAACAGTGTCACAAATAGTTGTTTTTGCGGTGGTCCTGTCGCAAAAACAGTATTTGCGACAGTATTTTTCCCCATCACAAATTGTTTTTCATTTATATATAAAAAAGGTATTTGCGACAGGCCGTCGCAGATATATTAGTTGTGACGGGTTTCTGACCCGTCGCAAATGGGAAATTTAAAAAATATTTGCGACGTAGGTATTTGCGACGGACCGTCGCAGCAATAGTTTTTACGACATGTATTCTTCCCGTCACAAATGGGACAGTAAAAAAAATATTTTACGACGGGACACCCCGTCGCCAATACTCCCGTCGCAAATACTAAAAAAAGATAAATAAAATAAAATAATTAATACAAATCATATAATATTATATAAAAATAATATTATTATTAATAATATAAAAAAAATATTATTATAATATAAATAAAAAATATATAAAATATAATTATGAAATATTAATATAAAATAATAATAATATGAATATAAATAATATAATATTATATAATAATACTAATATTAATAATATAAAAAATTAATATAATATTATTTTTATTAAAATATATATATAATAATAATATTAATATTAATAATATAAAGAAATTATATTATTGTAATATTAATAACAAAAATATATATAATATAATTATGAAATATTAATATCAAAATAATAATAATAATATGAATATAAATAATATAATTTTATATAATAATAATACTAATATTAATAATATACAAATTAATATAATATTATTATTATTAAAATAAACATACATATTAATGAAAAAATAATATTAATATTATTAAAATTATTAAAATTATAAAATTATAAACTTCTCAATATTAACAACAAATATAAAATATTAAAAGTAATATTACTAAAATAAACAGACATTAAAAATAATACTAATAAGTAATAAAATATTAAAAAAATAAAAACAAATTAAATCATGAAATATTCATACCAATATGAAAGAGGAATTGTAAATAGTTAATATGACAATAAAATATGAACTCAAATGTTTGTTATATATAAAAAATCACTGGGGGTGGATAATCTGGAGGACCTGGAGGAGGTGGAGGAGGAAACTTCATCCCTAAAATATGAGTCAGGCGACGCATGTACTCCATCTGCTCCTGATGTTGCTCCTCATATCGATGCCTCTCCTTACCATGTTGCTGACGCATCTGCTCCTGCCATCGACGCATCTCCTCATCGTGCTGCTGACGCATCTGCTACTACCCTTGATGCAAATCCTCTATAAGCGCACTCTGAGCACGCAGCTGCTCCAGATACTATGAGGCAGAATATGATGCCTCTCCACGAGCTCCTCTCGAGCCGGACGCCGACATCGCAGTAGTACCATAATAAGCTGCAGGTGTCAAATGAGAGCTGATACCAACTACTCGACCCTTGTTGAAGCCATACTGGGTCGCCTACATCCATGGCGTCTCATCAAAATGGTGGGCACTAGTCTGATCACCCGTCTCGTCTTGACTCTCAGCTTGTGTCTGAGAGGTCACGACCTTATATGACTCCTTATATTTCAATTATAAATTAAAATAATTAAAAAATTATATGCATTTAATTTTCAAACTTAAAATAAAGTAATACTGACCACAATCTGACGCTGGCGGTCAACTCTAATATCTCCAATAGCCAGATCAATGTACATCCTTCGATAAACATCTTACATCGTAATACTGGGCTGCTCGGCTTCCTATATGAATATAAAATAAATTTTTTATATTTAAAGTTTTATAAAATATTAAAAAAAAGTACTTACCAGATGCTCTCTATGCACACTGAATGTACAACTACCGGCTCGATGTGTCACCTCTTGTATCCCCCGATTTTATCGACCCAATGCAGATCTCCTCTGAAACCTACCACCCAAACAGTGTTTACATAATCCATCCCAAAAGTGAGATGGAATTTACTCTTGTTAGTGGGATCTATAGGACTCATCAAATTATGTCACTCCGGCTTTCCTTATAGCCGGCTTTCTCAAATTATGCAAAAACTGATAGAAACAGTCACGCATAGACACCACCCATGCCACGTGGAGAGTGGAACACATGCTCTCATCTATGGGATACCATAACCCCTAATATAAAGTTATTAATGAATAAAATTTCAAAATAAATAATATTTAATTACATATCATCCAATGATCGAACATGGTGGCCTGCACATCAGCGGGAATCTGATCCCATGTGAGCCAGGGTTGAGAAAAATAACTGCGCAAGATGGTGCTCCCCTGTCCAATAGCTATATGTGTAAAACTATGGAAAAAGAACAAATAATAAAACAATTAGAATATAAATAAATTATAATAAAAGATAACTAAAATACACAGGTTACCATACCACCGTATGTACGCATCAAATCCAAGAGGTGGACATCGCTTGGGGATAGGATCTGGAATCATCAGTCTGGAAAGACAATGCCCCCTCTGAGTGCTCCCTATAGTGTCAATAGCCTGAGGGTCTGATGACTCAAGATCCTCATCATCTATAGGTAGCTCAGCCTCCAGAAACTGAAGATACATTTCTGAGTCCATCTGAATCATGAAATAATTGTTATTAGCAAACAGTTGAAAATAACTATTATGTATAGATATATATTTGTTATGATTCGAACTAGCATTTTACTGTGTCAATGTTCATCTTCATCATCATCTTAATAGTTGTCAATGTCAATGTCTTCATCTTCCAAATCAACATCATCAATTTCCATATTAGTTTCACTTTCATCATCTCTTATCATTTCAAATTCAGTTGTAACACCATTGACAACATCGTCACGATCGACCCTTTACTATGGGGTGTCATCCTCGATATTCATGTCTCTTTGTGAAAAAGATGTGCTTTGAGGAGTGTCCTGAAAAATTTCATTTCCTTTCACTTCAGTGGAACCACATTCTGTTTGTGTAAACTTATTTTCTCGAGATTTAACTTTTATTATACTCCACCAATCATCAAACTCTTTTGCAGTAGCACATTATTTTGCATAATAAATTTGATGTGCCTGATTAGCCAATAAAAATGGTTCATTTACTGCAAGAAGAAATTTTTTGCTTAATATCAACAATTCCATGAGTTCAATGAACATGAAAACCTCTCTCAGTATCAAGTCATCGACATTTAAACATTGTTACATAATTCTGTCCCAAATAATACAGTTCAATAATTTCTTCAAGCATGCCATAAATGTCAACTTCAATATCTCTATGATGTGATCCCTTCAAAAAAACACCACTATTCATTGTTTTCTTTGATTCCCCATATTCACGTGTATGAAAGCGATAACCATTCACCACATATGCATTATAAGATTTAACCATTTTGGATGGTGGGCTACTCAATATATGAAATCGACTATCAATCTTAACAACATATACAGATAACTGAAAATTTCTAAAACATTTATCACCATTAAAGTAATAAATTGAATTTATATGTAAAACCAAAAAATAATGTACATTACCAGTTTTTGAAACCAGTAGGAAAATTTTTTTTGCCGACGTTCTTTTATGCCAGCTGCTGTAATTTGTGGAAATTGTTTCTTGATGTGATCATCATATAACCTACAAATACAATATGATTAATTTACTATAACAGAATCTATAGAATAAGGGATAAGAGCACTCACTGTAAAATTGGTGACATTTCTTCACAGTTGAGTAGAACATATGTATGAGATCTATGATGTTCCTCATCTGAAAGCCATCTATCATGAACTCCACCAAAGCCATGTTCGGGCTGATTGACAACTGATAATTGATTGTTCATATCATCAACAAAATTCCCCTCATTCCAGCCCATGTGGTTAAATTTTGAGGGATATTCAGATTCAAAATAATGAGAGCAGAATAAAGTAATTTTCTCTTGCAAATAAGCTTCAGCAATTGAGCCTTCAACTAATGCTTTGTTACGTACTTTTTTCTTCAATTTCTGCATGAATCTCTCAAACGGGTACATCCATCGAAACTGAACCGGACCTACACATTTTACTTCATGTGGAAAATGTAATATAAAATGTTCCATGAAGTCAAAGAAAGCTGGTAGAAAGAATTTTTCCAGTTTCCATATAATTACAACAACAGCTTTTTCCAGTTTTATTAGTGCATCGTAGTCTGTTGTCGCCACACACATGTTTCGGAATAAATATGATATATCTGTTATCGAATCCCAAATCTTAGAATTCAAAAAACCTCTTAATCCAATAGGCATAAGTCTTTCCATTATTACATGAAAATCATGACTTTTTAATCTAGTAATATGAAATTTTTTAACACATCTGCCCAAGTTGGAAGCATAGCCATCTGGAAGTCTCAAATCTGCAATACACTAAAAAAATAATAAGTGAATCTCTTTGGTCAGCCTATAAGCTAATTTTTGCTTCATTAATCACTATGATCTGACATTTTCAAACAATTCACGTTCTGGTCGCCTGCAAATTTGGGCAAGATCTAATCGTGCCTTTACATTATCTTTGGTTTTACCCGGTGTATCCAAAACTGTATGAAATAAATTATCAAAACAGTTCTTCTCAATATGCATGACATCCAACATGTGTCAGACCAAAAAATCAGACCAATATGTTAGATTCCAAAAAATGCTTTGTTTTGTCCAACTGTGTTCTTTCCCAAAGCCATGAATTTTTTGTTGGTTTATTATCGGTCCAAAAGTGATGGAATGTAATGAAAATAAAAATGATTGTAACTCTGTACCTAAGATAATTTTTGGAGGTTCATCTCTTTCAAATCTACCTTTTCTGAAATGAGATTTATTCCTCCGAAAAGGATTATCGATTGGAAAAAATATGCGATGACAGTCAAAATAGAAACGTGTTTCCATTCACGAGCATAAATGATTTGTTTTCTCCCATACAGTAAGGACATGATTTTGGACCATGTGTAATCCAGACAGATAACATGCCATATTTCAGGAAGTCACTAATTGTCCACATCAAAGCAACTTTCATTACAAAATTCTGTTTCTCAACAGCATCATATGTACCAATACCATGACTCCACAATGAATTTAACTTATAAATCAATGGTTTCAAATAAACATCAATATTCTTTTTCAGATGTCCTGTGATTAATAAATTAAAAAAGATATAAGTCTATTTAATCAACATCCGTAGACGTAAATTGTACGGAGTTATAAAGACAGGCCAACTGGAATAATGACTACCAAAAGATCCAAATGGACAAAAACTGTCAGAAGAAAGACCCAATCGTACGTTCTGGGATTCTAAAGAAAAATATGGATGCACTTGATTAAAATATTTCCATGAATCACCATCAGATGGATGAATCAAGGTTTTACAATTTGAAATATTGTTTTTGTGCCATGACATCATTGTCGCTGTGTTGTGAGACATAAATAAATGCTGCAAGCTGGGTATAAGTGGGAAATATCTCAACTGTTTTACAAAAATCAATCCAGACTTCCCTAATTGATCTTCTTTATACGTTTATTGTCCACATGTGGGACAACTATCCAACGACTCATTTTCAACAGAATATAAGATGTAATCGTTTGAACATGAATGGATCTTCTGATAACTAAGGCCTATATTACGAACCAATCTCTTGCTCTCATAATAATTAGCAGGAAGCACATTTCCTTCAGGTAACAGTGCTTTAACCAAAGAAAATATTTGGTCAAAACAGTTATTTGACATTCCATTATCTGATTTAATAGCCATAAATTTTGCAACTGCTTCTAATTTTCTTATCTTACAACTAGAATATAATCCATCCTCAGCAGACCTGAACAACTCATCCAATTCAGATGGTGCCAACTCGGGAGGTAAATCAACATCATCCTCGATTTCAGTTTGTTGAATGGATGACCCTACAACATCATGTACTAAATTCTGAAATTGTGATGGATCCAAAATAAAATTATTAGTATATTATCTGGAACTGCGTTCACTGTGTTGATACCAAAAAATATAATGTGATTGAAAACCATAACGCAATAGATGTTTCCCAACGATGTCAAATGTCTCAAACATTCTCAGAGTACATTTTTTACAAGGAAAATTAATTGTCCCTTTTGAAACAAATTCCGGGTTTGATGATGCAAATGATAAGAAATCTTCAACACCATCAACATATACAGGATTTAAACTAGAACCGTTTGTATTTCTGCACTGATTTATCCATGTGCAATCATCTAATAATGATTGATGTCAATTTCCTTGTCCCATATTCATATATATGTTTCTACAAAATTTAAAACCATTACTGTTGTTAAATAATTTTATATAAGAAAAAAAATATCCTAAAAAGAGAAGATACATAATTATAGTTATTTCTTAGTAATTACCAATAATTATAGGCGACACATTTAGTTTGTAATCATCCCCACTAATTATTATTAATTTAGCAATACTTAGAAATACTTGGAAAAATGAAATATTCTTGAGTAATGAAATAAAATTTTGTAATCATCATTGTGGAGATTATATTACTAATTATTCTTATTTGTTTCCAGTGGATTGGCATCAACTCTTTTGTCTGACGACTCATCTCTTTACAAGGAGATGAGTCGTCAGGTAAAAGAGCCTCTTTTTTCCGATGGATCATCTCTTTTTAACATTCTCCCGACTGAAATCAGTATGAAAAAATTTATTTGACATACGTTTGAGCACGTTTTTTATACTAATTTCAGTGGGAGAAAGTAGCAAAGATATGAGACGTTGAGTAAAAGGTAGCTGCCAATCCGCTAGAAATTGTGCCAATTTATAACCATGTACTAGAATTTATTTAATTTTTGATCAATTATTACTAATTAATACTAATTATTATTAATTATTACTAATTATTACAAATCTCAATATTTCCAACAGATTTTTCTCTATTCTTAACATGTTCAAATCTTAAAGGGTCGTCAATTTTCAGGTCATGCCAAATAAAAATTTTGCGTCAGCCATGTCCAATGTAAACTCTATAATTGTCCTTACATGGTTGATCACCTCGCAAGTAGTGTTGTAATAGGACGACACAAGTAATGTCGTTCTTGTCTTTAAGAATCATCTCACATGACCCTTTACATAGATCATTCTTCATTGAAAATTTTAGAGAACTTCAGTATCGTTCCATTAAATTTTCAAGAAAGAATAGTCTATGTAAAAAGTCATGTGATATGATTCTTATAGATGAGAAATACATGACTTGGTTTGTCTTATCGCAATTCTACTTATGAGGTGATCAACCAAGAAAGGACAATTACAGAGTTTACATTGGACACGGTTGATGCAAACTTTTTATTGGGCATGACCTGAAAATTGGCGACCCTTTAAGATTTGAACATGTTAAGAATTGAGAAAAATATGCTGGAAATATTGATAACTGTAATATTTTATAAATATTTTATAATTTTAATAATATTTTTATTTTTATTTTTTTATAAATATTAATAATATAATAATAAAATAATTATATTATTAGTATTATTTAATTATTAATATTAGAGAAATATAATATTTTATATTATGTTACTATTTATGTTACTAATTATATTACTAATTATGTTACTAATTAGTAATGAGAAGATTTTCATATAGGTCAGGTGGTTAATCAATCATTGAATAGAAAAACAAACGTGATTGACCACTCATCTACCTCAATTTTCTTTTCATTTGTGTGTTGAGGCTTGACAGGAAACTTCTACCTCCACATGTAATATTTGCATTTACTGTCAAAATTATAAACCTCCTCACCTCTTTGCTGGCGAGGAGGTTTATAATTTTGATAGTAAAAGAAAAAATTACATGTGGAGGTAGAAGATTGGTGTTAAGCTTCAACACATAAATGAAAAGAAAATTAAGGTAGATGAGCGGTCAGTCACGCTTGCTAATTATCCTAATTGTAGATCCTTTTTTCCTAATTGTAGTTTCTAATTATCCTATTTGTAGTTACATGTATCGAAATTTTAGTTTCTTGTATCCTAATTTTAGTTGCTTGTATCCTAATTTTAGTTTCTTGTATCCTAATTGTAGTTGTTTGTTTTCTAATTGTAGTTACTCGTTTCCTAATTGTAGTTGCTTGTTTCCTAATTGTAGTTGCTTGTTTCCTAATTATAGTTTCTTTTTTACTAATTGTAGTTGCTTGTTTCCTAATTTTATTTTCTTATTTCCTAAATGTCGTTGCTTGTTTCTTAATTGTAGTTTCTTGTTTTTTAATTATAGTTATTTTTTTCCTAATTGTAGTTGCTTGTTTCCTAATTGTAGTTGCTTGTTTCCTAATTGTAGTTGCTTGTTTCCAAATTTTTTTAATTGTTTCCTAATTATTTTAATTGTTTCGTAATTATTTTAATTGTTTCCTAATTATTTTAATTGTTTCCTAATTATTTTAATTGTTTTCTAATAATTTTAATTGTTTCTTAATTATTTTAATTGTTTCCTAATTATTTTAATTGTTTCCTAATTATTTTAATTGTTTCCTAATTATATTAATTATTTCCTAATTATTATAATTGTTTCCTAATTATTTTAATTGTTTCCAAATTATTTTAATTGTTTCCTAATTATTTTAATTGTTTTCTAATTATTTTAATTGTTTTCTAATTATTTTAATTATTTCCTAATTATTTTAATTGTTTCCTAATTATTTTAATTGTTACTAATTTTCTAATTGTTTCTAATTTCCTTATTGTTTCTAATTTCATAATTGTTTTTAATTTCTTAATTATTTCTAATTTCCTAGCTTTTTCTAATTTCTTAATTTTTTCTAATTTCCTAATTATTTCTAATTTCCTAATTATTTCGAATTTCCTAATTATTTCTAATTTCCTAATTATTTCTATTGATAATTATTTCTAATTATTTCTAATTATTTATAATTAATTAAATCTAATTATTTCATAATTATTTGATAATTATTTTAATTAAATCTAATTAAATCTAATTATTTCTTAATTATTTTATAATTATTTTAATTATTTCTAATTAATATGATAACTATTTCAAATTAAATATAACTATTTATAATTAAATATAATTATTAAATATTTCTAATTATTACTAATTAAATATAATTATTTCTAATTATTACCAAAACATCCCCCAGGAGTGTCGAACCAAGAGTGCAGTAAGGCCCGTTGTCGTGTACCAGGTTACCCCGAGTCAAGCTCGACACACCTTGTCAGAGTTTTCACTCCTAGGTACATCTGTGCCAGAGCCGCCTCTACTTGTTCGTATCTAGACAAGGATTATTTGGTTCAACCACTTAATCTGATTATACTATATAGTTACTAAACATTCTATTAAAAAAAATTAAAATTAACAATTAAAAATAATTTAATAAAAAAAAATATAAATACCTTCGATATTTTGAAGCAATTAACGGCTTCTAAATCCTTCCCTCCTCTTCTCGTAAGAAGAAATTAAACTGAAAGAAATTTTCTACTTAGAACTGGAGGTTAAAGAGAGAAAGAAAGAGAGATCTAAATGATTTGGAAAAAACGGGTGGGGGTATATATAGGTTAGATTCTTTGTGATGGTCTTATTTGCGATGGGATACCGTCATAAATACATAGTATTTGCGATGGGATCCCATTGCAAATACCTTTTCCCGCATTAATAACAGGTGGCAGTTAAAAGTGTTTTTGTGATGGGCCCGTCGCAAATATCTACTTGCCGACATACCATTAGCGACGGGCAGATATCCCCGTCGCAAAATCTTATTTACCACCGTCGGTATTGGCTACGGGCCCCGTCACAAATAACACTTGCCGATATATTTTTTGTGACTGGACGATTTACCCATCTCAAATAGTATTTACCATCGCCGGGTAGTTGCAACGGGTAGAAGGCGACCGTCGCAAATAGGCTTCCCACATTTTGGTGTGAAAACCGTGCCATATCTATTGCGACGGGTCATGTATTCTCATCACAAATAACTGACCATTTGCGACGGGAATATATTACAGTCGCAAATACGCTTTTCGTCAGATTTTTTGCAATGATATTTATTCTCATCGCAAATAACCCTTCGCAATAATCAGTTTTTCCCATAGTGATGAGGATTTTATATAGGGACCAATTCCCTATATGTCACCTCCAGGTGGTGCACCATCCATACCACCACATGTAGAGTAGTACATGATACTATCCGTTCCATTATATTAGGAGCACATGTTGATTTTGATCCATGAGTTTCAAGGAATGAGATAACTCAGACTCTTAGGTGATCACAACCCATAGGCAACTAAGGATAGAATTGAAGAGGTGACTCAATTTTTCCATCTATTCAAGACACCAAAGGATCAGATGGTGGTTCTTGCAGTAATCCTTCTACATTTCTCAGCAAGAAAATGGTGGAGTTTGGAAATCTAGACTCATGATAAAGAGACTCTTTCATTAATAGAGTTCTATCACATTTTAATAGAGGATTTCTCCTCAGTTATTTTGGGATATGAGCATATAAAAGAGATTCTTCGGCTCTAGAAGGGTAGCACGATAGTGGATGATTATTTGAAAAGGTTCACCATCCTTTACAGCTACTCAAGGTATATGGATTGAGATCAATACTTTAGGGATTACACCTTCGAATAAGGTACTCATAGATGTATCTGAGCCTGTATTATCCCTCTATTAATTCCAACTTATGATGGGGTGTTTGAGAGATCTTTTTTGGTTGAAAGCTTATTGGATGAGAATATGCAGTCGATGATAGTCCCTAGGGGGACTGTGGATGGACCACTAAGGTAGAGGCTATAATAAGAGCAGGAAAATATTCATGGTGGTGGTCCTAGAAAAGTAGTTGGGAAAGTAGTAGGAGGTGGTCGATATTTTGACTTTCTACCACCACCACCATCAGGTGGTCCATGCCAGGCTCAGGGAGATGGAGGACAATGGATGGGATAACTAGATAATGTCAAAGCATATGAACAAGGGGCTCTAGGAATGATTAGATATATGATCTGTGTTTTTCCACATTAGTTACATTACTGATAGAAATAGGTGATTTTCATTCCTTTATCACCACACAGCTTGTTCGAGACCTAGAGATTACAGTTGAACCCTTAACTCTAACCTTAATCTTAGAGACACCTAATGAATAATAATCTGTGATTACACACCTATACTAGTAGTGTCACCTAAACCTTGGATTTGAGAGTTTCATGTGTAACCTCTTAGTATATGTGTTGGGTATTTATAAATTCATTCTTGATATGGATATGTTATCTACTGTCCATTCCTAGATTGATTGTTTTAGGAGAAGGGTGTGGTGTTTCTGTAATGATGTAATGAGGTTTACCTTTTTCAGTGAAAAGGAAAAAAAATCAACATAGGATGGGCTCATGCATAGAAGGGTGCATCTAGTAACTCATCAATTGCCTATTCTAACCCTTGGTGCAATGGTGTTATGAGCTTCCAGTTTCCTGTAGTAGTGTCGAAGTATGAGGATGTTGTTCCTAGATATGTTCTAGTATTACCACCCTATTGGGAGATAGAAATATGTATTAATTTACACCATGGTATGGAACTGATATATGGACCATCATATCCTATAGCAACCATATAAATTTGAGAGTTGACGGTGCGGTTAAAGGACTTGAATAGGAAGGGATTCATGAGATCCAGTGTTTCACCCTAGGCAAGCCCAATTTTGTTTTCCAAAAAGGAATATGGTAGATTGAGGTTATATGTGGACTACCAGTGCTTGAACTGGGTGACCTTGAAGAATAGGTATCCACTACCGAGGATCAATGAAATTTTTGATCAGTTGAAAGGGAAAAGATAGTTCTCAAAGGTTGACCACTAATAAAGTTATCACCAACTTTGAGTACGGGATGAGGATATACTGAAGATGGCCTTAATATGCCTTTACAGTCACTCTGAGTACTTGGTGAGGCCATTTTGGCTTGATGAACACCCTATAAGTGTTCATGGGACTCATGAATTGGTTCTTTTATCCCTAATTAAATTGGTTCATGTTATTCTTCATCAAATATATACTTGGGTACTCAGTGTTGGAGGAGGAACATTTGAGACATATAAGGATTATTTCTGGATTTACTTCAAGAGCCCTATATTTATGGGAAACTCTCAAATTTATAGTTCAGTATTTAGGCAGTCCACTTTCTGAGACACTTTATCTCAGTGGAAGGGGTGGAAGTGGACCTAGCCAATGTTGATGTAGTGTTAGAATGGGATCCACCTAACAATGTGACAAAGGTAAAAATCCTCCTAATTATAGTAGGATATTATCGGAGATTCATACCAATTTTATATAGGATATCATCCCCTATGATAGCTTTGACTCCAAAGGATCATCCTTTCTCGTGGATAGAGAAGTTACAGTAGGCTTTTACGCAGCTATGGAAAAGTTTGAAGAGTGATCCTATCATGAGATTTCTAGATGAGGGTGTCGAGTAAGTGGTGTTCTACGATGCACCAGGAACCAGGATTGGTTGTGACCTGATACAAAAGAAATTGATGATTACATATGGTTCATTCTATTTGACGCAACATGAAAATAACTATGTGACTGATGATCTTGAGTTCGTAGGAGTATACATTGCATTAAAGATGTGGAAAAACTACCTGATGGGTGAGAAGTTTATCATATACTTAGATCAAAAGAGTATCATGTATATATTCCCGTATAAGGATATGAAATTGAGATATAGGTGATGGATAGAGATCCTATGGTACAATGACATTGAGATTCTGTATTCTTTTGGGAAGGGGAACATGGTGGGAGATGCACTCAGCAAGAGATCAAGTTCACAGTTACTGAATGAGGAATCAGAGTAGTTGACCTTGTTGTAATTATCCTTTGTAGATGGAGTTGGATTATATTACCTACAGTCAATGGTTGTTACCCATCCACTCTTATGGTGATCTAGGGAGTCATAACTTGGGGATATCGATTGTCAGACCTTGCATGCTTAGATATCCATGGGGTATGCTCCAAATGGATATTCAAAAAGTAGGGATCACATCGTTCTTTTAAAAGTAGATAAATTAGTACCAGTGATGATGTGGGAGGAGGTTCTGAGGAAGTTTCATATGTCCCCTTTGGTAGTACATCCAGCTATTTTGAAGATTTACTAGGACCTCAAACATCATTTTTGGTGGCCAAGGATAAAGAAAAAAGTTGTGGAGTTTTTTTCTTGATTCCTTACTTATTAGCAAGTAAAGACTAATCACCAGGTTCTAATGGGTTTAGTTCAACCCCTTGAGGTGTTGGAAAGGATGTGGTATGGGATATCTATGGACTTCATGATGAGTTTACCACATACATCTAAAATAAATGATTCTATCTGGGTGATCATTGACCAACTCACCAATTCGGTCCACTTTCTAGCTATATTATAGTAGAGTTAAGTAGATATATTGGGATGCCTCTACATGCAGAAGATAGTTCGACTCTATATATTTACATAGACTATTGTTTAATTTCATGATACTCATTTTACATCTCAGTTATTTAAAGGATTACAGGAAGTGTTTGGGCCCCAGTTAAGTTTGAGCATAGTGTTTCGCCCACAAACGAATGTCTAGATAGAGAAGACCGTTTAGGTTCTTGAGAAATGGTACAGGATTTCATGCTAGACTTAGACCATAGTTGGGAGGATAAATTACCATTGGTGGAGTCTTACTACAATAACAAATACCATTATACCAGTGGTATGAAACCATTCGAGTATTTTTATGGGTGAACCTACAAGTTACAACTTTGTTGGACTGACCAATAAGAGTTAGCACTCATAGGACCAAAGTAGGTGAGAGATACTAATGAGATGGTTCAGATCATCCATGAGTGGGTGAGGACTACATAGATCCATCAGAAATTATATGGCGATAGGAAATGGAGCCTTTTAGGTTCGAGGAAAGAAATCATGTGTTCCTTCAGGTTTCACCTCAACATAGATTATGAATATTTTTCTAGGGTGGCAAGCTATCATTGAGGTTCATATTATCTTTTCATATACTGACTAGATATGGAAATTTGGGGAAATTATTATCTCTACCTTTGCGGTTAGACCAGGTACATAATTTCATCCACATGTCGCAGATCAGGAGGTATAGGCATGACCCATCGCATGTCACCGAATCGGGATAAATGGACATCGATGATGGATCAACATTTGCTGAGTACCTAGTAATGATAGAGGATGGGCAAGAGGCAATCCTTTATAATGACCCATAATTTACATACATTGTTATTACATCACAATTGAAGCACACTTACTACAACATACAACAAAACCACAATAGGACCGTATAGGTATAGTGCCTTTAGAAACTGGGAAACATAAACAACTGGTTCATAAATCATCTACATTGTCTCCCATTTATTTCATCATATCTAGAATCACTTTTCGGCATATCTGACTTAATACCCTTCTTCCTAACCTGGGGAAAATAAGACATACAAAAGGGGGAGCTCAAATGCTCAGTAAGGGTAAACAAAAGAAATATCAATCACATCATATTCATAAGAACATAACATTTTGGAAATATTAACCTATAAAAGAGATCATAATTTCATAACATGGGATAAATCATAGTAGTGAAATCTAATCCCAATAATAATAACATGAAACTGTGTGTCATACACACATAATCATATAGAATCATTTCTTAGTAGTCAAGACTCATTTCCAAGACTATCATAGCGGACAAAGTCCATTTCTGAACCGAGCTCACTCCTCGTTTCAGTCCTGTATCACTAAACCAGATTAACCTGCCATACCAGCCATGTCTATCTCATGAGATATAAACATTTAACCAATTCATTGGATGGAGATATAGGTCCCATACATCTCATAATAAAACCATTCTTATGTGTGGAACAAAATCATAATTCATACATCCTAGCATAACCCGTGTAATAAAAATGAAATTCTTAAACATCGTGACATCATAAAACAATTCATATAAGATAAAGAACTTCATAAAAATAATTCCATAACAACATAATCAAATAAATGTAATAATAGGGATAGAAACAGAACCCTATATTATCTTAGATGGAAAATAATTTTGATAAAACACTTGAATTCCATTCTTGAGGAAAATAACATTTCTACTTCAAAAACATTTTTCCTTTCTTAACATGTCAAAAAAATTTAAAGAAGTTAATTAAAAATAAACCTGAAAAATTTTAAATGACACTTCATGGAAACAATGTTCTATGGAATCATAAAAATCCATTCACGCCGTATAAGTTAAAAAAACATTCTTCTCGTACATTGGCTGGAAAAGTCAAAAAGTATCTCGTACTGAAAACGACAAAAGATTCATTTCATATATTTTACTAAAAATTCACCAATAGGTAAAATTGGATTTAAACAATAGTAGGAGGATATAAATAATATTACATATTGAGGAAACATGCATGTGGATGATAAATATTCCCCAGTAAATTCTTAAGTATAAACCATCTCGGATAAAAATGAGATTGCGATATTTTCCCTTACCTTAGGTCCAATTTGCTTTGTACGTGTCCGAACCACCTATATAATGATTTAAATAATGTTATTGACTTATTAAATAATCGTACTCATTCTTATGATATCATTTGCGGTCATATTCTTAGCTTCTTATTAGTAATATTTCATTGCTACTTTTTATTTGGGTGTTTATTGCTTTTTTGTTCTTATGCGTGTTTTGTCAAATAAATTGTTATTCTTCTTTTCAGTTTATAGATACCTCATTTCCAGAATGGTATTATTGTAATATATATCATATTTATTCATTAAATTCATTTATATAATCATTATTCATTGAAGATCATGCAGAATGAGTCACATCACAATGTGGAGACGGTAGGTCGTACGTACGCACAGGCGATGATATCATTCCCATGATCTTGGAATTGTATTGAAGTTTATGTATACTATTTTAGAATCAATATCACTTTAGAATAATCATATATATTTATTATTTACACCATTATACCCATCCAAGTAATGTGGTTGTGATAAATAGATTACACCACGGCGTGGAGACGGTATTCCATATGCACACACGCGTGGTGATTTCATTTTCCGTAGGATGGATAGAAGGTGAAATAGGGTTCTTTCATATTTATAATAACATATAAGTATATTATTGATACTGATTTTATTACTTAATAATGAAAAAACTAAAGAAGAATAATTATAAGAAGAAATAAAGTTGAAAGAATCTGTAACGGACATTACCTCTTCTTTGAAGCGCCTCTTCTTAACCTCCTCTTAGAGCACTAAAGATGGTCTTTGAAGAAGACCAAAACCTCCAAGGGGTTTCTAGGGATGTTTAGAAGAGATATTTTCAGGGTTTGGAAGGCTCAATGTTGTGTAAAGAGGAGAGGGAGGAGGTGCCCTTTTATAAGGGAGGAGAGGGTCACTTTAGGAAAAACATAAAATACTATCTTATAATAAAGTCATATTAGGTTTTTTAATAGCTTCAAATTGAATTATTTCAAGGATAAGATGTGTATGGGTCGAAATCCTCTCAACCAATACATTTTATACATGTTTAGGTTACTATTTTAACCTTATCATTTAGATTTAACTCTAAGTCAAATAATTTAACTATTACCGTGTCTTCTTGTTTTCTTACACTATATAGTTAATAAACATACTATAACAATCCAAAAATATCCCAAGTGGTTCATTATTAATATATATAACCTTATATAAGTAATTTTTCTGATCCTTATATTTTTATGAATAAAATAACAATTAATAATATAATATTTGTTTTAAAACAATTTTATGTCAATTTTGACACTATTTGGTAATTGATTTTTGTGAAAATAATAACAGCATGATTAGTTAAAAAAATTAATTAAATAAATAATAATATGTCATATTAACCTATAAAATTAGTTTAATTCTAAAAAAGTCTCAAATTACATTTATTTGGGTATTTATAACATCAATTATGTTAATATTTCTTTAAAAAGGAAATTACTGCATCATCATTGTGTCATAAATAAATTAAATTATTTAATGTATAAATATTATAAATAAAATATCATTATGTAGGAAATATTATTATATTTCTAATGAATATTTATAGTCAAATTTATCTTATTTATAACCCTATATTAAAAATGGTTTAGTTATTAAACATTGATTTTAACTATTTTAACTCTTCTTTAAATAAAATAATATCAAATGTTCTAATCTAATCCAAGTGGACCTAAATGGTCATATTTTATTCCAAAGGTTTTTTGGGTCGAATTAAACTTATCCAATAGAATTATGACATGTTTTAGGGTAATAATAATACCATTTTTACCCTTAATTACCCTATTTACTTTTAATCGTGGTAAATAAAAGTAAAAGTTAATATTCACCAAAAATTATTTTTATTTTATTGAACTACATTTTACTCCTTGATATTAACTGTGGCTCTCGAATTTTCAAAATTCCACTCACAGAAGTGGAAAAATTATGTTTTATGTAAATTTTCAAATTCTCTTCGGAGGTGGGTAAAAGACGGTGAAAAGTTCAATAAAATTTGTATATATATAAAATTATTAAAAAAATGACTCAAATGAATTACATTGAACTTATATAGGTATTATGTATCAATTTTTAACGAAAATAAATTTAAATAAAATAAATAATTATTTAAATAAAAAGTCGGTTTTTAAATAGTAACCCAGTGTTTTCACTATTCATCAAAAATTGAAAGTTTTCAAAAAAATACAAAAAATTAAACCAAAGCTAATTTTGATATTCCGAATCCAAAAATGAAGTCCATTTTGAAAGATAAAATTTATAAAATTTCAAAAAATGGGTATTACTATTCATAACGGCTAGTTTTAATAATATTTTAATAGCATATCATTGTTTAGTGAAACTCGGTATTGCGTACAATGCAAACTATCGAGGAAGGTCGCGATTGCATGTAAAGCAAGCCAAGTAAGTGTTGTGTGCAGTGAAATATTCCTTTGATGATGTATATAACATAAAAACAAAATATTTCTCATAAAAATATCGGGTGTTACATTCTACCCGCCTTAAAATGAATTTCTCCCTCAAAATTCATCACTTTGTAACAAACAGATGAGGATACCTCTCCCTCATCATATTCTCAAGCTCCCATGTAGCTTCTTATAGTTGGTGGTTCCTCCATAAAACTTTCACCAAGCAAGTGGTCTTGTTCCTTAGGACTTTTTCTCTATGATCCAGAATCTCTATCGGTTGTTCTTCAAAAGAAATATCTTAATACACCGGTACAACCTCTGAGATGAGTACATGTGAAGGATTGGGTATGTAATTTCTCAGGAGAGATACATGGAACACATCATGAACTTTAGAGAGATTCAGGGGAAGCGCTTATCGGTAATCTACGTTCCCAACACAATCTAGTATTTCAAAAGCACCGATATACCTAGGTCCTAACTTTCCCTTCTTTCAAAATATCATTACTCTCTTCCAAGGGGATATTCGTAAGAACACTATATCACCCACTTCAAACTCTAGGTCTTTTCTTCGGTTATCAGAATAACTCTTTTTTCGACTCTGAGCTGCTCTTATGTGTTGTTGAATAGATCGGACCTTTTCTACCGTCTCATCAACAAGATCAGGTCCTAATAGCTTTCTTTCCCCAACTTCATCATAGCAAGTTGGAGTTCAGCATTTCTTTATATAGAGAGCTTCATAAGGATCCATCTTAATACTAGGGTGATAGCTATTATTATATGAAAATTCCACCAAAGGTAGGTGCTGATCCCAACCACCATTGAAATCCATAGACCAAGCTCTTAACAAATCTTCTAGAGTTTGAATTGACCTCTCAAACTGACCATTTGTCTGACGATGATAAGCATTGCTGAAACACAACTATGTATCTAAAGTATGCTAAATACTTCACCAAAACATTGAGGTAAACCTTAGATCCTGATCAGATATAATGGAAAGAGGTACTCCTTGAAATTTTACCACTTCCTTTACATATATCCTGTAAAGCTGATCAAGAGAGAAATCCTTTCTAATAGCAATGAAGTGTGCTGAATTTGTAAGACGATCAACTATAACCCAGATAGCATTATAGCCTTTGGATGTTTTAGGAAGTCTGGTGACAAAGTCCATAGTGATGTTTCCCCATTTCCATTCAGGTATGGGTAATGGTTATAACATCCCATAAGTCTTATGTCTCTCACCTTCAACTTGCTGACAAACCAAGCATCAAGAGACATATTCAGCAACATCTCTTTTCAGGTCATCCCACCAGAAGTACACTTTCAGGTCCCTATACATCTTCATGCTTCTAGGATGAGTAGAGAATGAATAACTATGAGCCTCATCCAGCATTTCCTTCTTTAATTCTGAGATGGGAGGAACTCAAACTTGATTCCTAAACTTTATTATCCCATCACTATCAAGGTTTAATTCGGGAACATTTCTCACCTTCTTTTGTAATTTTACATCTTCTTTCTATGCCTCTTTAATCATCACATGTATAAATGGTTGAACATTCATTTGAGAAAGATAAGATTTTTACCCTTCCATTATAATTCCAAGATCCATCCATTGTAAATCCATAAATATTTGATCTTTTGTGATCCTCATCATAAATAATCTAGCATGGTCTTGTCGACTTAATGCATCTGCCACCTTTTTTCTTTCCCAAGGTGATAATCAATTGAGCAGTCGTAATCCTTAATCATCTCTAGCCATCTTCTTTGGTGCATATTCAGCTCCTTTTGTGTGAAAATATACTTTAAACTTTTATGATGAGTATAAATATCACACATTTCTCCATAAAGATAATGCCCCAAATCTTTAATGTAAAGATTACTGCAGCAAACTCCAAATCATGTGTTGGGTAATTTTTCTCATGGATTTTCAACTATTGTGAGGCATAAGCTATCACCATATCATTTTGCATGAGAACACACCCTAGTCCTTTCTTTAATGAATCCCTACAAATCACAAACCTTTCTCCACTACAAGGCAGTGTGAGCACAGGTGCACCGGAGAACCTTCTTTTTAACTCCTTGAAATTCTCTTCACACTCCTCTGTCCAAACGAACTTAACTCCTTTTCAAGTCAACCTAGTGAGTGGGTTAGATAATAATGAAAAATCTTTCACAAAACGTCGATAATATCCATCCAAACCAAGAAAACATCGGATCTCAGTTACTATTGTTGGTCTCGACCATCATTCAATAACCTCTGTTTTTGCTGGATCCACATATATCCCCTCTTTTGAGATTATGTGACCCAAAAATGAAACTTTTTGAATCCAAAATTCACACTTGGTAAATTTGGCATAAAGCTTCTCCTTTCTCAGGGTCTTTAAAACAATTCTCATGTGATCTTCATATTCTTCCATTCCCTTTGAATAGACAAGAATATCATCTATAAATTCTACCAAAAACTGATCAAGATAGTCTCTAAAGACTCTATTCATTTGATCCATGAAGATAACAGGGGAATTAGTAAGACCAAATGGAATCCCTATAAATTCATAGTTTCCATACCTTGTACGGAAAGCCGTCTTTGGTATATCTTCCCTTTTGACCCTTAATTGATGATACCCTAAACGAAGATCAATCTTGGAAAAGTATTGAGCTCCACATAGTTGGTCAAATACGTCATCAATGTGTGGGAGAGGATATTTTTTCTTGATAGTGATCTTGTTAAGTTATTGATAATTAATGCAGAGTCTCATTGATCCATCTTTCTTCTTAACGAACAAAACAGGAGCTCTCCAAGGTGACACACTAGGGTATATGAATCCCTTATCAAGATTCTCTTGGAGTTTCTTCTTCAATTCCTGCAACTCAATTGGGGCCATTCTATAAGGTGTCTTTGAAATGGGCATAGCACTCGGTATGAGTTCAATTGAAAACTCAACTTCACGATTTGGTGGAAGACCCGGCAATTCCTTTGAAAATACATCATCAAAATCCCATAAAATGGGCATATTCTTAATCGTGAGTTTCTCTCCAACCATTTGGAGATAAATAACCTTCATTTAGTGGAATAAAGACCCATAGGATGGATGAAATTTCCACTGGAAGGTTATGTTCATCCTTGCATCGATAGACGATCATAGATTGATCTGGAATATGAAATGTGACTTCCCTTCTTTGGAAATTGATATGAGCTCCATATAAAGAAAGCCAATCCATGCCAAGAATCACATAAAATTCCACTATAGGAAGGATCACAAGATTTGAAAGCAGTACTTTCCCACAAACTTCAATCAGAGAAGAATTGTAAACTTTTGATTTGACTTTTGTGCCATTACGGGTTGTCACAGCTAACTCAATATCTAACTTCTATGGTAATATGGAAATACCCTTAGAAAATTCTTCAGAAATAAATGAGTGGGTGGATCGAGAATCAAATAAAACATTTTTTACTTTAGAGTGGATGGTAAGTGTACCTTTCACCACTTTGTTATCATACTCCACATCGCTAATAGAAATTACATGTGACTTTACTTTGTATTTGTCCTTAAAAGTTTGTTGACGTTTATCATCATAAAAAACTCTTGGATTAGGGTATTGATTGGCATAATTCCCCATATCCTTGAACTTGTAACATTGAAGTGTATGAGGTGCACTCTGTGTAGACTATTCTTTGTTCACATCATTAGACATATTCTTCCCATCATTGCGGAATTCAAATGCCCTATGACCTTCTTTTCCACATTTGAAAAATTTATTTGTCCCTTTAAGACAACTCCCTCCATGTTTCTTTCCACAATTTGAACATAAGGGAAAACTTATCTTCTTTTCAGTGTGCTCTTTATATTTCCCTTTAAATTCCATTTTCCACTTCTTACCAAACCCATATCACTGATGGGTTACACCAATCTCCATATCAACCTTGAGATCACATCAAATAATTTCCTCATAGCTATTGAAGTCCCTTATGGCTAATTCCCTTCGAAGACTTGGTTTTAAGCCACTAAAGAATCGATCAATCTTACTCTCAGGTTGGATAATAATCCCAAAAGCGTACCTTGCATGTCGTATAAAATTTTCTTCTTAGGTACCAATAGATTCATCATTCTTTTACTTCAGTTCAAGAAACTCCTTATCCATATTTGTTCGAAGAATACAAGGGAAGTACTTATTGAAAAATAAGTTCTTCAACTCATCCCATTCCATGGATTCCATTTCATCCCTTTGCCTAGTATTCTTGATAATATTACATCATTGATCAGCTTCACCTTCTAAATGATATACTGCTAAGATGACTTTATCATGTTAAGAACATTGAAGAACTAAAAATATCTTTTCAGTGGTACTGATCCACTGTTCAGCCACTAATGGATCAGTAGACCCATTGAATGAGGGTAGACGCTTCCTCATGAAGGATTCACCAGAATGTTGCTCCTTCCTTTCCTCGTTTAGAAGTCCTGCATGATTCATATCTTGAGAATGTTGTGTGAGAATGGATATAAGATTTTTCATTCCAGCCCCTATAACGTTTGGTTTCTCATTGGGACAATCATTTCATTGCCCGTCGCATTCCGTATTAACACTAATTCTTTCGGGTTCCAGCCATTGTCTCCCATTTATTTCATCATATCTAGAATCCCTTTTTGGAATATCCTACTTAATACCCTTCTTCTTGACCTGGGGAAAAGAAAACATACAAAAGGGTGAGCTCAAATGATCAGTAAGGGTAAACAAAAGAAATATCAATCACATCATATTCATAAGAACATAACATTTTTGAAATCTTAACCTGCACAAGAGATCATAATTTCATAACATGGGTTAAATCATAGTTGTAAAATGTAATCCCAATAATCAAAACATGAAACTTTGTGGAATACACACATAATCATATATAATCATTTATTAGTTGTCAAGACTCGTTTCCAATACTATCTTAGCAGACAAATTCTATTTATGAACCGAGTTCACTCCTCGTTTCAGTCTTGTATCACTGAATCGGATTAACCTGTCATTCCAGCCATGTCTATATCATGAGATATAAATCTTTACCTAATGCATTGGAGGGAGATATAGGTCTCACCCATCTCATAATGAAACCATTCTTATGGGTGCCACAAAATCATAATTCATACATCATAGCATAACCCATGTAATAAAAATGGGATTCTTAAACATCATGACATTATAAAACAATTCATATAAGATAAATGACTTCATAAAAATAATTCCATCATAACATAATCAAATCAATGTAATAATAGGGATTTAAATAGAACCCTATATTATCTTAGATAGAAAATAATTTTTATAAAACACTTGAACTCCATTCTTGAGGAAAATATCCTTTCTACTTCAAAAACATTTTTCCTTTCTTAACATGTCATAACATTTTAAAGAAGTTAATTAAAAATAAACTTGAAAACTTGTAAAGTACACTTCATGGAAAAAATGTTCTATGGAATCATAAAAATCCATTCATGTCGTATAAGTTATAAAAACATTCTTCTCGTACTTTAGATGGAAATATCAAAAAGTATCTCGTACTAAAAATGATAAATATTCCTTTCATATATTTTAATAAAAATTCACAAATAGGTAAAATTGGATTTAAACAATTATAGGAGGATAGAAATAATATTACATATTGTGGAAACATGGATGTGGATGATAAATATTCCCCAGTAAATTCTGAAGTATAAACCATCTCGGATAAAAATGAGATTGGGAGATTTTCCCTTACCTTAGGTCCAATTTGCTTCGTATGTGTCTGAACCTCCTATATAATGATTAAAATAATGTTATTTACTTATTAAAGAATCTTAATCATTGTTTTCATATCATATGTGGTCATATTCGTATCTTCTTATTAGTAATATTTCATTGCTACTTGTTATTCGGGTGTTTATTGTTTTTTATTCTTATGCGTGTTTTGTTGAATAAATTGTAATTATTATTTTTAGGTTATAAATACCTAATTTTCAGAATGTTATTAGTGTAATATATATCATATTTATTCATTAAATTCATTTATAAAATCATTATTCATTGAAGATCATGTAGAACGAGTCGCATCACATCGTGGAGATGGTAGGCCGTACATACGAACGAGCAATGATACCGTTCCCATGATAGTGGAATTGTATTGAAGTGTGTGTATACTATTTCAGAATCAATATAACTTTACAATAATCATATATAGTTATTCTTTACACCATTATACCCATCCATGTAAGGTGGTGGTGGAAAACAGATTACACCACGGCGTGGAGACGGTATTATGTATGTATGCACGCGCGGTGATTTCATTTTCCGTAGAATGGATAGAATGTGAAATAGGGTTGTTTCATATTTATAATAACATATCAGTATATTAGTGATACTTATGTTATTACTTCATAATTAAACAACTAAATAAGAAGATGTAGAAGAAGAAATAAAGTTGAAAGAATCGGTAACGGGCATCACCTCTTCCTTGAAGCGCATCTTCTTAACCTCCTCTTAGGGCACTGAAGATGGTCTTTGAAGAAGAAAAATACCTCTAGGATGTTTCTAGGGATGTTTAAAAGAGAACTTGGTAGGGGTTGGCCGATCTTTGAGGCTAAAAGTTGGGTAAATAGGAGAGGTAGGAGGTTCCCTTTTATAAGGGAGGAGAGGGGCACTTTAGGAAAAACATAAAATATTATTTTATAATAAAGTCATATTCGGATTTTAATAGATCAAAATTGAATTATTTCTAAGATAAGGTGCGGAAGGGTCGAAATACTATCAACCAATATATTTTGGACAAGTTTGGGTTACCATTTTAACCTTGTCATTTAGATTTAACTCTAAGTTAAATAATTTAAATTTTACTGTGTCTTCTTGTTTTCTTACACTATATTGTTAATAAACTTACTATAACAAGCCAAACTAATCCCAAGTGGTTCATTATTAATATATATAACCTTATATAAGTCAATAGGTCGAACCTTATATTTTTAGTAATAAAATAACAATTAATAATATAATATTTGTTTTAAAAACTATTTTATGTCAATTTTGACACTATTAGGTAATTGATTTTTGTGAAAATCATAAAATTCGAAAAAAGTTAATTAAATCCATATTAATATGTCATATTAACCAAAAAAACTAGTTTAATTCTTAAAAGGTATCAAATTACATTTATTTGGGTAATTATAACATCGATTATGTTAATATTTCATTAATAATGTAATTACTGCATCATCATTGTGTCATAAATAAATTAAATTATTTAATGTATAAAAATTATAAATAAAATATCATTATGTAGGAAATCGTTTTAGATTTCTAATGAATATTTATAGTCGAATTTATCTTATTTATAACCCTATATTAAAAATGTTTTAGTTATTAAACATTGATTTTAACTATTTTAACTCTTCTTTAAATAAAATAATATTAAATGTCATAATCTAATCCAAGTGGACCTAAATGGTCATCTTTTATTTCAAAGGTTGTTTTTGGTCAAATTAAAAATATCCAATAGAATTATGACATGTGTTAGGGTAATAATAATACCATTTTTACCCTTAATTACCCTATTTACTTTTAACCGTGGTAAATAAAAGTAAAAAGTTACTATTCACCAAAAATTATATTTATCTTATTGAACCACATTTTACTCCTTGATATTAACCGTGTCTCGTGGATTTTTGAAATTCCACTCACAGAAGTGGTAAAATTATGTTTTCTGTAAATTTTCAAATTCTCCTAGGAGGTGGGGAAAAGACGGTGAAAAGTTTAATAAAATTTTTATATATCTAAAATTATTATAAAATGACTCAAATGAATTACATTGAACTTATATAGTTATTATGTATCAATTTTTACCTAAAATAAATTAAAATAAAATAATTAATTATTTATATAAAAAGCTTGTTTTTAAATAGTAACCTAGTGCTTTCACTATTCATCAAAAATTGAATGTTTTCCAAAAAATACCAAAACTTCACCCTTGGCTAATTTCGATATTCTGAATCCAAAAATAAAGTCCATTTTGAATGATAAAATTTATAAAATTTTAAAAAGTGGTTATTACTATTCATAATGGATAGTTTTAATAATATTTTAATAGCATATTGTTTTTTAGTGAAACTTGGTATTGCGTACAACGCAAGCTATCAAGGAAGGTCGTGATTGCATGTAAAGAAATCTAAACTAGTGTTGTGTGTAGTGAAAGATTCCTTTGATGATTTATATAACATAAAAACAAAATATTTCTCATAAAAAGATTGGGTGTTACGTCCTTCATAGGTGATCAATTATTTTATTGTTTTTCTGGAGATAGCATGGGAATCTCTAAGATAGCAATTGGGAGCTGGAGGCTCAGATTCGTGCTCAGTAACCTTAACTTTTTTGGTAGCCTTTGTTTTGTATTTTTAGAAACGTAAATCTACAAGGTGGGGAGAATGTAAGGTCTCTTATTTTTTCATGTATTATTTTTAGATATTATATGAATTAAATTTGAGATCACGTGCTAAGAAGGTCTTTGAATTTTATGATCAGTGTTCTTTGAATAATTGATTGAAATATATTAAAATATTAAATAGCACCCACATACAGTTTTCTGAAAAAAGTAGAATAAATTCTAAACTGGACACCATATTGAAAATCCTTGGGAATTATTGAATTAGGAATAGTGAATTTACCCTAGAAATGACCTAACACTGGTCAGTATGTTTTAGTTATGGAAAGACATCTTGGGTGTTTAAAATGAATAAAAATAATTGATAAAATTTTATTTTATTTTTTGTTTCATTGATGCAATTATGAATTTATTTTAAATAAATCCTTTAGAAGAGATCCAGGGTTAGGATCCTAACCCTACGGTCCTATAGAGGCCCTATAAAGAGATATCACGAGAATCCTCTCGGCATGTGAAAATAAAATATTGGATCAAATATTGAAAAATTTTGTTTTTGACGAATCTATCCATTGGCGACGTGGTGTCTGATATTCATCATGGAGTGATCGAAAATCAAGATATGATGTTTTATTTTTATTCTTTTTTCCCGTTATTGATTCATACAAAGATAACAGACTAATCCATGAACATATTATCCCTCGGATCAATCATATATGCAGGATGGGATGATATTTTCATGTTTTATTGGTATGTGTTTTTAGATATTGATTTTTTGATTCGTCTATCATTTTTAAGGGAATGTATCGAGACCGAAATGAACAATGGATAAGATTCATTTCTAAATATTGTTCCATGTGCCTTTTTTCCCATATTTAGGGAGTTCTTGACACGCGTTCATCATTCTTCCACAAAATATTGAATAATCGATCATTTGACCTCTGATTCATGGTCCAACAATCTGAAATTGGAGATTTAGCATCAGGATGACATGACAAAGGTGTGATAGTGGGTGCAGCGACAGATCAAACTGTGGTGTGTGTCGAATAAATTTTCTTCTGCAATGATGAATAACACCTACAATCATGTTTTCCAAGCCATTTTGAGGGCCCAAATACCATCAATTTGGTGGTAGAGTGATCGAAAGACCTTTGATTTGGAATTTTGAGGTGAACCGAGCACTAGAGAGAGACCTAGGTGATTGACCAGGATGATTGGGAGGAAGAATATAGTTATGGAAAACTTGATACACATGGATTTTAGTCCCAGATACATGGTGGGTGTACATTATTGGACTACTCAGTGTATACATAAGATGTACATAGATGTGGGGGGGAGTACACAGGTTTCATACATGGAATATAATCCCCCACATGGCATGTCCTGAACCAGTTACACATATTACCCCATTAACAGATACATAGGCAAGTTTACACTGGTTGAAACCATGTACTGGCACATAGCCAGAGCACACAGGTGGACCCCATATGGAAGGACATGGTGTCTGAATGCTTCTACATTTCATGCACCCATCTTCTACCTGACATGGTTTTTAATGAAATGAGTTGTTGTTCACACACAATACCCGAGGTTGAGGGACACGATGTGTGACCCTACCACACGTCATCTATCCCTTTCTACATGGTTTGATTATCTTTTCCACCATATCATGGAAATGTTTTGTTAGGGTTTGTTCCCTTTATTTTTTTTTCTAAATTAAGGTATGAATCATTTATTACTCATAGGATTATGATCCCTTCAGTAATAAATCCTGGAGAGAGTTGTTTGAATCCTCTGATAGGCCTATAATATGATCATATAATCATTCTTTGGGCCCTAGATGGAGTTCTTAGTTTGAACATGACCAACACTACATAGGCGTTGATCCTCTACTTGGAAGGTTAATCAAAATTGAGTTGTTGGAATCACCCCATGGCCCTAGATATGATTGTTGGATCGAATAAGTAAATGTATTTGTATATTAGATGGAACAATACAAGAGGGGGGGTGAATTGTAGGTTTAAAAACTTTTTGTTTAAACACTTAAGATATTAGTTTAAAAGGTCTTAAACTAATACAAATACAAACACCCACAATTGTATTGAATATAAAAGGTATGATGTAATGTAATACTATTAGGAAAGAAAAGTAATTGTATTCAAGATGAATACAATAATCTGAGTAAAACAAATGATGAATGATTCTACCTTAAAGCATATAGAATCAATCAATACAATATGTAATAGAATGGATGTAATTGAAACAATTAAAAATGTATAAGAGATAGAAAAGGAAGCAAAAAAATTTCCTTTCTAATACAATTAGCAGTGGAAAAGTAAAAGTATTACAATTCTTTTAACCAAAAGAGAAGGGTTATCCTTTCACCTAGGATAAAAGGTATGTCTCACCAACACCTTGGTAAGCCCTCAATACGATGATCAGAACGCCTGTCTTCCTATCCCCGGTAGCCCTCGATATGATGATCAGACCATCTGTCTGCCTATCCCCGGCAGCCCTCGATTTTGTCGGTACTATGCACCTCTGTCTTTCAATTACTTGAAATCCCTTGATACAATGATCGGACGCACAAAGCACACAGCATGAGAGAAGTCACAGCATCTCTCTCTAGAATCTTGATTGAAGAAAAGTATCACAATTGTTTGAAAATATCTTCATTCTCTTCTCTTTCTTCAACTTCAAATGACATCCTATTTATATTCCTTAGGTTCCAACGGTCACATTTCCTTCAACGGTCATATTTCTCCGAAAAACTCGGAGGGACTTGGACACCTGGCATATAACGATCATATTGAAACAGAAAGCACAACATCGTTTTTATTAGTTTGTAACTAACTCAATGACATCGTATTGGTTAAATCAAAAGATAACTAAGTACCAAAACAAGCATGTAATGAAAGTTATGAGAAGCAAACACAATACAATTTCCATATTCAGTACGATCAGTATTGTATGATTGGCATGGTCAGTATGATCAGAATTGTACGATTTACATGGTCAGTACGATCAGTATGGTCAGTACGATATGATAGACATGATAAAAGATATTTGTGATTTCCAAAACATGATATAGAAGTCAAAAAGATAACTTTTGACTCAAAAATGATCCCCATCTATTGTATTGCATCACTCTTCAGATCTATCAGTATATATTTTAAATGGAGAGACCTAAAAATTAGTACCTCTCAGATGAATATCATTAGTTCAATCTAACTCAATAGTGTATTCTCCCATATGAGTGCTTGTGTGGAATCTTCGAGCCGAATTTCTCAAGTTGGTATACAATGGTTGTTAATTACCTATATACTGGATGTCTTGGTTTGATTATATGTAGATATTTTATTATTATATGTTATGTAGATAAATAACTATTTAAATATAGATGTCTCTTTCCTTTGTTATATTGATTTTTGGTTTCAGGGTGTCCTACTGAGTATTTTTATACTCACCCATGCATGGATTTTTCCTACATGTGTCGTGTATTATGAAGATGATCAACCCTTTGATGAAGTCCTAGGTGGACCCAGACTAGACGGTGCTTTGTGAGATTGGACCGATCGAGGTGTGTTCCTATGGCTTCGGAAAGAATTCTCATTACCTTTTTCATATAGGTTACACTTGTGGATATATAATATTTTTATTGGTCTTATTTTCTATCCTAGTTACTTTACATTACATTCCATCATTCCCTTTTTGTGGGGTATAGTGGTATACTTGCATTTTTTACATAGTGGTTTTTATATTTTAGTATTTTGTGGGCTTGAAGGTCTTTGTGTTCATACAGGTATATAGGGAATTCCTCCGATGTTAGAGATATTCCTACTCAGTTCTAGTAACCATCCCCAATCCTATTAGAGGCATGATTGGGAAGCCATGACCAGATACCTACTATGACCGATCACGATTGGTAAGGTAATTTTTTCTCAATTTTTCTTCTTTGAGAAGCATGGAATGTTATGAACCTATAGTTTTTTATGATGTGTATGTACTACCCTTTGACATATTTTATCATTAATATCATTCTTTTCACTATATTTTAATCTTCATGTAATGTTATTATTTCATGGGGATTATGATACAATTTTTCCAAAGTGGTATGATTTTATTACTATAATCTCATCATTTGTAGGGATTTTTCATGGTTATGCATCTATTAATGAAATATTATGATCCAAATATCAAGAATTATCATGAATATTATTATCCTATAGTTATTAATTATATCTTCAAGTAATTTTATAATTTTTACACTCTTTGTTACTTATGATAATTAAGAAAAAATATTAATAAAATATGACTTTATATCTCTCTTAAGTCATAAATATGTTTTATTCAAAACCCGTGTTTCCAAATAAAATTAAAAAAAAATTATATTATATTTTAATATCATTTTGAAGGAAAAGTATTTAAAAAGTATGTTATTTTTTAAAAATGTTTTAAAAATGTTTAATGATTCCTTTATAGGTTTTTAAATATATTTTCTAAGAAAAAAATTTTAAAATTTTTTTATGCTTAAAATGTGTTTCCAATGATTCTGAATGAATCCTTTATATGTTTTCAATGGTTATAGTTAAATAAAATTATATCAATGATTTCAAATCCTCTTTTAAAATTTTAAAAATATATTTTCAAAGAAAAAGGTTTTCATAAAAATTATAATTTAAAAGTATTTTAAATGATTTTCAAATCTACCTTCATATGTATTCAAAGGTTTTCTTCAAAAAAATATGTCAATGATTTCAAAGTTTCCTTTATATGTTTTTAAATATATTTTAAAATATAAATGTTTTCAAAAAAACATGTTTGAAATTAATTTAAAATGATTTTAAAATATTCCATTATAATTTTTAAAATGTTACTTTTAAATAAAAAGATTGAAATTATTTACAATCTTCCTTTATAGGATTTTAGAGCTATTTTAAAAAAAATTATTTTCAAAATGTTTTATATTCTAAAAATAAATTTTCAAAGATAAAAATATATTTTCCTCAATTAATTTTTTTTCAAATCTTACAAACTAATTCACTACATAATATAACATCTTTTGAAAGAGTTTATTCTTTATTGGGGATATTATCTAAGGACACAATTCTTATACTTACTTTTACAAGTTTATGATTAAGATGAAAAGTTGTATATGAAACCTATTTCTCATCCATAGGTTATACTATGATAAAATACTAATGAAACCAAATTCCTTTTATGTTTTATTATATTATGAGATAATTATGAAAATTGTCTCTTTTCCATAAGTTATGGCATGATTTTTTGATACCCATTTTATTTCATCTGTCTGGATATGAGGTTTATGAAACCCATATCTTTTATGGGCCATTATATTTTGAATGTTTTATTATATTATGGAACATTTATGTATGATTTCATTATGTTATGGGTGGGACCTATATCTCCCTCTAATTCATTGGGTAAATATTTATATCTCATGAGATATAAATGGCTGGAACAGGGAGTGAACTCAGTTTAGTAAAGGACTTTATCTACTAATATGGTCTTGGGATTGAACCTTGAATACTAATATGGTCTTAAGAGTGGATCTGAACTACTAATATGGTTTTTTGAGTGAGCCTATTCCACTAATATGTCCTTGGGAGTAATCATTGACTACTATGGAAATCCTTTTATATGTTTATGTGTCTACCAAAATTACATTTCTTATTCCTATGTTATTCTTTCATGGAATATTCTCTTTATTCCCTTATGATTTATGTCTTATGAACTACCAATATTTATGACGTGTTTCATGATTATAATCTTTGATATAAAGGGTAAAAATTTTAAATTTTATGGACATGTTCTCATACCCTTATGCTTATTTCATTTTTATGCATCTTCCTTGATTTTCCTTACAAAGAGTCTAAGCTAAACCTTATGTTTTCTTTCCCTATATAGGATTTAAGTAGGGTATGATTTTGAATAGTACTAAAGCATAATATCCTTATGGGGGGTGTTGAAGATCTTTCACCAAGTTAAAATATTGTGTTTCTAAGTTTACAAAGACAATAAACTATTATGGTCCCTAGGCATGTAATTTTGTAATGTGAGGAATATTCATCTAAAATGATGTAATATCCATGTATTTTAAGCATTCATTACTCTATGTTTCAAAATCATCTCATCAATTCATCAATTAATATCCCATGTAAAAGTAATAGGTTTCAAAAATATATATCCATCATAATAATAAACCATCCATAGAAAATATAATGATAGTATAATTACATCATATCCCTATTAAAGTTTAAGAAACACAAAATTATGTTGTTTTTTAGGAATATAAATACCATAAAAAGATAATTGAAATATTCTTGAGGAAAATATCAATTCTATTTTTGAAAAACATAACTAAAATATAAATAAAATCAAATATTAAAGAAAATTTTTTCTTTTAAAATAACCATGAAAACTTTTAATAGAATATTTAAGTCATTGATTAGTCATGATTAGGTAAAATATTATTCTTTTTTTACACATTAAAATGAATATTCCACCAAATTTTTTGATATAAAGTCAAGAGATACTTATTCAGAAAATGTCAAGAATAATAATTTTAAAAATATATGTAATAATTCAAAAAGGTGTAGAAATTATTTTAAAACATCAATATATAATATTAAATACATTATTGAAAATGTTTTTATAAACATGGATATATAACAAAATGGGTTTTCAACAAAAGAGGGGAATAAAGTCAGTCATCCTTAAAAACATTATTTTCAATCAATGAGTATGTAAAGGGATAAAAATGAAAGGAAAACATGTAATTTCATGAAATAATTATTTTAGAATAAAATTCACGAGTTTATTGATAATTATATCTTAATACCTCATCATTGGAAGTATAATCATAAACAACCCAAATAAACTATGAGATTATAACATCAAACCCTTACTACATTAATAACCTTTGAATCATAATCCACATGAAATAAAGGACGTTATATGGACATATAAATATACATAAATTTAATAATAAAAACCATAAAATGAATTCTTGGTAATTATATATACCACACAAAATAAGTTAGTGGGAAATATAGTATGTGTCTCATAGAAAAAATAAGTGAAATGAAATTCCCTTACTACTTCGGTAATATTTTTAATCAAAATCCCAATTAAAAAATAACATAAAATGAAACTTTATATAAAATTTAAATAAGTTTATTCATGATATAAATTTTTAAATGTGAATTATATACACCATAAAAAATAAATGAGTAGTTAATTTGGAATAATTTTCCTAGAAATAAAATTGAGACAAGAAATATCTTATCATAAGTCTTGACTTCTTTGGTACAAGTAATAAGATCATATATAATAAATATATGTTTGTAATAAATATATTAAAAACATAAATATATATATCATTCCTTATATAATTTACTTATGACCTTTTATTACCTTTTTATTAATAATTAATTGTTAAAATCACTTTTTTGTGTAATAAATTTTTCATTTTTTAGGTTTGTTTTGGTTTTGGTATTTTCAGTCCTTTTAATTTTATCAAGGTTACATAATCTCCAAAAAATTTACCATGATATAAATATAATATATATTCATTATATATGTATTTATAATAATCTATAAAAGTTAGATATATAAAATGAATTACACAATTCATGGAGACAGTTGATGGTACGAATGCATGAACATTGTTTCAAATATTTTAAAGGATGGAATAAAAGGATGGTAAATAATATATAAAATTTATAGATTAAATATTATTTCATATATATATATATATAATATATTCATTAAATTTATCCTTATTATATTTCATTTGAATCATAATTTGAAAACAAATCACATCACTTTGTGAGGCGGTAGTTCACCGTACACACGAGCGACGTTATCATATTCCTAAAGAGTAAAAAGTAACAAAGAATATGTCATAATATTATTAAAAAAGTATAATTATTTGGTAAATATAATAAATATAATTTAAATTCATTATTACATCCTTTCTTGAGAGTCAGTGATTGAAAAGGAATTACATCGGTTCATTAGGTCGTAGTCCACCATACACACATTCGATGGTTTCGTTTCTCATTGGATGGAATAGGAGATGGATAAAGGTTATTTCATCAATATAATATAATATAATTAAATCTTACATAAGGGTTATTTTATATTTTAATTATTATTACATTAATGAAGGACATAATATAATAAATAAAAAATAAAGTTCTTAGTTAAGACAATTACCTTCTCTTAGAAAAACCTTCATTGGATCTCTTATTAAGGTACCTGTGATTCATTTTTTTTGTTGAAATACAACTATATTATGTGGATAAATATATTGGGTTGATATTTTTATAGGTATTGGTATATATAAATTGATTAATATGTTTGAAAAGGTCATAGTATGAAGTACCCTTTTATAATTGGGGAGGAGTCGCATTTCTGTAAAAACCCAAAACCATTCAATAATTAGAAGTCACTCCCACCCAAAGTGCCTCAAAAATTGATGAATAAAATAGAATAGATAAAATATTTTATATTAAATTATCCACCAATTTTTTTTTTGAGAATTTTATCACTTAGACATTAACTTTACTTGCATTTACCATTTTAATTTTCACTACAGTAACTATTTTTTTATTTATTTAATCTGTGGATTTATCAATTAAGAAAAAATAAAATGATACTTATTAAATAATATAGAACCATTTTTTATAAACATTAATCCAAAAAATATCAAATAAAAATACTATGTCTGATGAAAATTAATTTTAACATGTGATCATCTAATGCGCAACACACCATTTTATCCTTAATCGCAATAATTAATTTTTATTGTCCTTATTATTCATTATGAAAAAAATAAGTTGACCTTATTATATAATATAAATTATTCTTATTAAAAATTTGTAATTCATTTTAACAGATTCAATTTGTATACGTGGTAATATTTAATTTAAAATTAAACACCTAGATGTGATGAAAATGTGGTCTTCCAAAGAAAAAGTTCTCATAAGAATAGAAAGATTTAATATAAAAATTTAACATGAAATTTAATAAAAGAACTAAATTTTATTAATAAATATATTTTTTAAAAACATTTACTCTTGAAACCATTTTAAAATAAAAATAATCTTCTAAATTCTTTAACCAAAAAATCTTGTTTTTAATAAAAATCGTTATTTTTTACTTTTCATTGAATAATTATTCTTTTCAAAAAAATTATCACAAATTCAGTAAAATATAATTTTGACATGTAATTATCAAAAATAATGATTATATTTTCAAATAAATTTTTGAAAATTGGAACAAATTAATTATAATATTTTTTTTATAAAAATCATTAAAAAAATTATTTTAGAAAATGGTATTTTCAAAGAATATAACAAATTTAATAAAAAATAAGTATTTTTTATAAATATTTTTTATGTATATAAAACCATTATACTTTTTAAAAATTACAACCCCAATAGCCTAGAGTCATGGGTTATTTTATTACAATATCATTAATACAAAAAATCACGACATTGAGGATCAATCAGATTAGTAGTCTTGAAGAACTAGGTACAAACACGGTTCCATTATTAAAATGAAATTAAACATAGAAAATTACAACGGAGAATAAATTTCATCCATGAAAATTATTAAAATATTTCATCTTCATTAAATGGGGAAGGAAAAATAATAAAAGGGTGAGATAAAATTATTAGTAAGGGTCACATATTACAGAAACAAGAATTAATTATAATTAAACCATAATAAATAATGTATAATCATTATGGAAAGGTAAATAACTGAAAAAAATATTCCATTTAATCAATATCTATTGAATGTTATACATCCTTAGATTTTTTTTCATTGTCAAAATTTCATGAATAGAAATAAATAAATAATAAATTAAAGAAATTATTTATTATTAGACATTATTTATCTGAAACCCGAACCACTACCGTCAAGACCTTTCATAGGTTAGTTTAAGTAAGTGGGTAGAAACCCATCTGATTCTACTTGGAAATAAATGAGAAGGGTATGTCTCTAACTTTTTTGCCTCATGAGAACTATCGATGCATCGAGGGGATATCTATAACAAGGACCCACTCATGTATATGTTTATAAAGTATTCCACATATATATAAATGGGCTATTTAATTCATTAATCAATATGACTTGTCAAGAAATTATTGATTAAAGGATATGGATAAATCAATATTTCCCCAGTTAAAATAACATTCAAAGAAAACATTATACGTAAAAATAGTATACGAATTAGAAAATAATCATATCTTTGATAAAATAAATAATTATATCAAATTATTTATTCAACGATTGATGATCATAAATAACAGGGTATGTATATACACCATGGAAAAGAATGTAGGTGCATAACATCCAAAATATGCCTCAATAAAATAAAATTGAGACGAAGTCCCATACAAAGATCAAATCATTAGTCAAATGAGTGGATTATGTGTATTCAATATAAATCCACCTAAAACAAGTGTAAATACTACATAATATAAAAAATTAATTTTACGTGTAACTATACCATAACATAATCAATGAAATAGAAGTTCAACCCAATGAATGAAAATTGAGTTAACAAATCCCCTTCCACTTTGAAATCAGTCGAATCAATTTCCCTATAAAAGTAAAAATTATCGAATGAAAAATTGAATACTATAAAGATAATGACATTCAGGATATGATATATAAAATTAAAGTATTTATAACATATACAATAAATAAGGTTTTAATGAGGAGTATATCTCACATAAGTAAAAGTGAGATGAGAAAACCCTACCTTATGTTTGAAAGCGTTATGCACTTTTAATTATTGTCCTAGATAATAAAATTAGATTAATTAATTACATAATTAAGCACCTATTAAAAATATTTTTTTTAATATAATTTAATTATATACTTTTATAACAATTTAGATGACTTATAATTTTTAATTTTATTTGTTCAGGGATCATTCGTTTCATGGTTTTTTAGTTGGTTCCCATGAGTATAAATATGGGAGTTCTTTTCGAATGGAAGAAAAATATTGAATTGAAATAATTAATTATTATTGAAATTATAAAATTTTAAATGGTATTATATATCATTTGGTTATCTGATATGAGTATTACTCATTAGAAAAAACATTGATGAAAATGTATTAATTTATTTTGGTGGTTTTTACGACCAGTGATAACTTGTATCGTTTTATTTAATATTATGTTTATATGTTTGTTTTGTAAAAATACATAACTTATAATATGTATATTAAATTATTATTTAACCATAATAATGGCTCTATTATTATCTTTTAAGGCATTAGTAGAAAATAAAAACTTTTCATCCATGAAGGTGGTCAATCGGCACGTCACGGATGATGTTTTCATTTTTTGAATAAAATATTGAGATAAGAGATTTTATGAAAGAAATTTTATTATAATAATAATATTAAAATATATATATATATATATATATGATATTGGAGTTACCATTCCACTTTTTATATGGGAAGTGAGGAAGGGATAAGACAAAAAATAAATTGAAAATAATGTAGGATTTCACCTCTTGAATATCGTCTATTTGGGAACCTCCTTAATACATTTGGGTTGGTATTTTGGTAAGAAGATCAGGTCTTGGATTTGAGTAAGATTTTTGGTGTGATAATTGGTTATAATTAAGAAAATATTAAAGTCTTATAAGTTTTGAGGATAATTTGTGGTGAGGGATAGTATTTATAGGGGGAGAGGTGTACTTTTGATTATTTTATTCATTTGTTTATTATTTTGGATCAAGGATATTAATAGTAATGATTATCATTAATAAATACATTAATATATCATTTTATTTATAAATAATTATTTATAAACTCATCCATACATCAGTTATGACTCAATAATTCATTTATTTTCTTATAATGTTAAATACCATAAATTATCATGTTTCACTATTTACCAAAAAATCAACTATTATAGAAAAATCCAAAAAATTCAAAATAACCATTTTTTAATTTATACATTGAAAAAATGGAATCCATTTAATAAAAAAAATTAAAATAAGAAATTAAATTTCAAATTAAAATCTTCATTTATTCAAAAAATATTGATTTTAAAATTATAACCAATTTTACGACACATTGAAAAATTAATTATGGTATCAAAAATAATTCTTATAATTATAATAAAATAAAATATTAATTTATGAATATACTTTTTGAGAATAATTTTTTATATCATTATTATAAACTTGTAAATAAACATTCACGTTTCAGAAAAATAACAACACTTAATTTACCATTTTAAAAGATTTAATTACTTATTATCTGATGTAATTTATAAGATTTTCATTTATGAGATATCTACATTTTATTTATACTATCATAGGTGAGGTTGTTATTCTAATCCCCATATTACTATTCCTAATGTTCACATTACTATTCCAACAATCATGTTAATATTTAATAATATATCATAATTGTTTTAAGCTCAGATTTGCATGAAACGTAAGCTATCAAATAAATACAATTTACTTAAGAAAATAAATATCGTAAAATCTGCAGGTGTTATATTATTCCCTCCTTCTAAATTATTTTACTTTAACTCTTTCGTGAATATTTATTTATAGACAAATGAGGTTGATTCTTCTTCATAACATCCTTAGGTTCCCACATTGCTTCTTCTATTTTATTGTTTCTCCAAAGAACATTTACTAGTCGATCCATCCAATTCCACAATATATGCTCTTCATTTTCAATAAGCACGATTGGCTCTTCTTAGTAAGAAAAATAAAGTTTTAGTTCTATTTCTTCATATGGGAGTACATGCATTGGGTCTATCATATACTTCTTTAACAATGATAAGTGGAAAAAATCTTGAACTTTTAAGACTTGGTGTAATTTTTAATTGGTAGGCTACTACTCAAATTATTTATAAAATTTCAAATGATCTGATGTACTTGGGGCACATTTTCCATTTCTTACTAAACCTTATTACACCCTTCTATTGAGATACATTCAAAAATACATGATATCACACTTTAATGTCAAAATTCATCATCTAGTTGTCAATATACCTCTTCTCCCTACATTGATATGGTTTTAATAAGAGCCTAAATAGTGTTTACCTTTCTTGTTGTCCCATTAATAAGTTATGGTCCTATAAGTTTCCTCTCACCAAATTCATCCAAACATGTTAGAGTAAAAAATATATATCCATATAATTATTCAAATGGCACAATTTGAATACTAGAATTGAAACTGTTGTTTTAGGAAAACTCAACCAAAGGTAAATACTGATCCCACAAACCAGGAAAGTAAAGTTAGCATGATCTAAATATGTATTCAAATGTTTGCATATTCCTTTTAGACTATTTTTCAGTTTGAGGGTGATAATGAGTACTCAAATTAAACTCATTATTTGAATCCATATAAAGAATCTACTAAATTTTTTATATAAAATGGGGATCTTGATTAGACGTAATCGATAGAGGTTCACCATAAAGTTTTAAAAAATAATTAATATAAATTCTTTCTAGGCACTCAAAAGGTAAATATTCTCTTATAGAAATAAAATGTGTCAATTTTTTAAGGTGATAAACAATAACACATATTGTATAATTATTTATAGGGTTATTGTAGAGACCCAAAGCTTGACGTACATGGATATTACATTACTCTAGCGGAATTATTAATACATAAAATAACAGACACACAAGGATCGTAATAGTTTAGTGTCTTTGGAAACTTGGAACGTAATATTCTAATCGTGGTGAATGATCTTCAACATCTCCCATAAAGATCTTCCCTTTTTTTCTTACCTAAAACCTTTATTTATATCATGTGGAAAAGAAAACATAAAAAGTGAGCTCAAATGCTCAGTAAGGGTAAGCATGGATAAAATAAAACATACCATATACATTTGAACTTAAAAACATGAACATAATGTTTAAACATCAAAATGTTGAGAAATGACATAAAACATGGAAGTACGTAAGGCATAGATCATAAAGAATCAATAAGAATTATAAAATATCATGGGAATAAAACATGTAATTGTGGAAACCATTAAGCACATGATATGATTTCCATAGTATCCAAGGCATTTCTGCCAAAACCATCTTAGTGGACAATGTCCCTTTCTGAATCGAGTTCACTCCTCATTCCAGTCCTGTATTACTGAACTGGTTTAACTTGCCATTCCAACCATATCTATCTCATGAGATATAAATCATTACCCAATTCATTTTAGGGAGATATAGGTCCCACCCATCTCATAATGAAATCATTATTTCGTGTGCCACAAAATCATAAATCATACATCATAGCATAACCCATGAAATAAAATGGGATTCTTAAACATCTGACCATCATAACATAATACATAAACAATTGATATCATTTCATCATAAGAAAATTGAAACCATTTAAATCATAGAGACATTTTACTTGAAACATACACATATGAAATAATTTCATCTTAGATGGAAAATAGTTTTGACAAAACACTTGAAATTAATTCTTGAGGAAAATATCCTTTCTTCTTTAAAATCATTTTCTTTTTTACAAAATTCCATTAATTTTTAAAAGATAAGGGTTTTTTTGAAAATAATCATGTAATCTTGTAGAGGAAGCTTCTTGAAAATGAGGCGTTATGAAACCGTAAAAATCCGTTCATGCCGTATAAGTTGAAAATAACATTCTCCTCGTACTTTTGTCAAAAAAGTCAAAAAGTACCTTATATGGTAAATAAGGAACGATTCCATTCATATAATGTGGTAAAAAGTCAATAAAGGGTAAAAATGACTTTAAAAATCCATGGAACAATGGTAAACATTTTATGAAATCATTTTTAGAAAACATGGTCATGGATGATAAATGTAACCCCATTAAATACTCACGTATAAGCAATCTCGGATAAAAATGAGATTGAAAATTTATCCCTTACCTTAGGTCTGATATGCTTCGTACGTATCCGAACCTCCTATATAATGATTTAAATAATGTCATTGAATTATTATATAATCATATTCATTGTTATGATATCATATATGTTTTACTTATGACTTTATATTACCCGTTCTTTTGTAAATTCCATGTTAAAGCAACGTTTTGGGTAAAATCATTTCATTTATCGTATGTGTTTCGACTTTTCATTCTTGATATTATTACTTATATCCTGATTTACATAATTTCAGAATGTAAAACATGATTTACATATATTCATCATATACATATATATATTATAGGTCGATAAAAGGAATGAAATACACCGTTCATGGAGACGGTAGGTCGTACGTACTCATGAACACGGTTTTCGTTTCCTTATTGAATTGAATGAAACTAAATAGAAGACATACATATATATATATATACATAAATCCATTATCATTATTATTTCATATATTTCATTATTATTCATTAAATAAACTTTATGATCATTCATGTATGGTTAACATGGAGAATGAATCTCATCGCATCGTGGACACGGTAGTCCGTACGTACGCACAAGCGATGATATCATTTCCATAATCATTGAATTTAATTGGAGTGGATAATACAATATATCAGAATCAGTATGATGTTATAATAACTATGTATAGTTATTATTTACACCATTATACCCATCCAAGTAAGGTGGTGTTGGAAAAACAGATTACACCATGGCATGGAGACGGTATTCTGTACGTACGCACGCGCGGTGATTTCATTTTCCGTAGGATGGATAGATGATGAAATAGGGTTGTTTCATAAATATAATAACATATCATTATATTATTGATACTGATGTTATTACTTCACAATGAAACAACTAAAGAAGAAGAAGTGGAAGAAGAAATAAAGTTGAAAGAATCGGTAACGGACATTACCTCTTCTTTGAAGCGCCTCTTTGAGACCTCCTTTTAGGGCACTAAAATTGGTCTTTGAAAAAGACCAGGACCTCTAGGATGTTTATAGAGAAGTGGAGAAGAGAATTTGGTAGGGGTTGGACGATCTTTAATTCTCAATGTGGTGTGAGGAAGAGAGGGAGGAGGTGCCCTTTTATAAGGGAGGAGAGGGGCACCTTTGGAATAACAAAAAATATTATTTTATTATAAAGCCAAATTCGGTTTTAAATAGCTACAAATTGATTTATTTCGAAGCTAAGGTGGGTATGGGTCTAACTCCTCTCATCCAATAGAATTTAGACAAGTTTAGGTTTCTATTTAAACCTTCTCATTTAGATTTAACATTAAGTTAGATAATGTTACTTTTACCGTGTCTTTTTGTGTTCTTACACTATAAGGTTAATAAACTTACTATAAGAAGCCAAACGAACCCCAAGTTGTTTATTATTAATATATATAACCTTATATAAGTCATTTTGTGTAACCTTATATTTTTAGGAATAAAATAACAATTACTAGTATAATATTTGTTTTAAAAACTATTTTATGTCAATTTTGAAACTATTTAGTAATTGATTTTTGTGAAAATTATAACAGAATGATTAGTTAGAAACAAATTAATTAAATTAATACTAACATGACATATTAACCTAGAAAATTATTGTAATTCATAAAAAGTCTCAAATTATATTTATTTGGGTATTTATAACATCAATTATGTCAATATTTCATTAATAAGATAATTACTACATCATCTTTGTGTCATAAATAAATTAAATTATTTAATGTCTAAAAATTACAAATAAAATACCATTATGTGGGAATTCTTTTTATATTTATAATGAATATTTATAGTCTAATTTATCTTATGTATAACACTATATTAAAAATTATATACTTATTAAACATTGATTTTAACTATTTTAACACTTCTTTAAATAAATTAATAATAAATGCCCTAATCTAATCCAAGTGGGCCTAAATGGTCATATTTTATTCCTAAGATTGTTTTTGGTCGAATTACACTTATCCAATAGAATTAGTACATGTGTTAGGGTAATAATAATATCATTTTTACCCTTAATTACCCTATTTACTTTTAACCGTGGTAAAAAAAAGTAAAAAGTTACTATTCAACAAAAATTATTTTCATCTCATTGAACCACATTTTACTTACTGACATCAACCGTGTCTCTCGGATTTTTGAAATTCCACTCACAGAAGCGGTAAAATTAAGTTTTATGAAAAAATCATTTTTTTAACTACCATTTAGTGGTTTTCACTATTCATCAAAAAATGAAAGTTTCCAGAAAAATACCAAAAATTAGGCCTAAGCTATATTTGATATTATGAACTAAAAAATTATTTCTATTTTACCAAATTCAAAACATATCAGTTGCATTACTTAATTTAAAAATTAATTCCCATCGTCAAAACAAATAGCTTGTTCTTAAGAGATAATAACTATCAAAAGATTGACATTTGTTTCTGTCTGGTTTAAATGTGAAATTACATCCAATGACCAAAATTGTATTAAATTGTAAAAATATATTCTAAATATACTTTAAAACCACTCAATTTAATAATTTATCACTATTAATTATTTTTATTAAAAAGGTTGTTTTTAATTAAAATTTAGTAATTTTCACTATTCATCAGAAAATGAATGTTATCCGAAAAGTACCAAAATTTCACCCTAAGCTAATTTCGATATTCCGGATCCAAAAATTAAGTCCATTTTTAAAAATAAAATTTACAAAATTTCAAAAATCGGTTATTACTATTAATAACGGCTAGTTTTAATAATATTTTAATAGTATATCATTGTTTAACGAAACTCGGTATTGCGTACAACACACGCTATCGCGGAAGGTCGTACTTGCGTATAAGGAAAGCCAAGTCAGGGTTGCGTGTTGTGCAAGAATCCTTCGTTGTTTCGTATAACTTAATCCAACCATATTTCATTTATACATTGAATATATATATATATATATATACTCAATGTTGCATAGAATAACTATTATCAAAATTGTGTGTAACACGATCCAAGAATAGTGTTTCATATACTACAAGCTAATACGGTGTTGCGTATAGCGCAAGGTAATCTTGGTGTAGCATACAACTCAAGACATTAATGAAATTAAAAGAATATTTTTCATAAAATCTCGGGGTGTTAAATTCTACCCCCCTTAAAATGAATTTCGCCCTCAAAATTCATCGGGGTTATAAATGGTTTACTACTCTAAAGTTTGTTTAATAGAAACCAACATCGTAAAAAGGAATACCCAAACTTGTCTTTAAAAACTAAAGTATTAAATGTAACGGTTACCCAAATTAACTCATCACTGGGTTTCCACATAGGAGAACATAGGTGAAAATATGGATATGGAAGAAAAATCTAACCATCAAGTTCTGATGGAGAATTATAGAGAACATGGCTATAAAATAGCCAATAATCACAAAGCCATAGAATTGTGATGATCTAAGGTACCATCAGATTCATCAGATATAAGGGCACTTGGACAACATTTTTGGTTTTCAAAATCATTTCCCTAAAGTTGGTGAATTAAAAAAATACTTACATGATTTTGGTACAATTTCACTATTGTTAGTGAATTGAACAATTTCCCCTTCATCCCATAAAGAAATTAAGTTGAATTTGTTATTCGTGATGTGTTAGTAGATCATGTGATAGAATGATGGGTCATTCCATCTGTTTCAAACAAAAGGTTAGCAAAAGTTATAAGTCCATCTTATGGTTAGATTAATCGTATATGACTTCCTGTAGGCCAGTGGTAGGCGATAAAGGCTAGTTGCACTTCAGTTGGGGTTCAATTCCCACAGCCTTGTCCGACGCGATGGGTTGTCACCCGTCCTGTAGGTTGCCCTTTTTTTCTAAAACTACATTACTATACCATCCTATCAATAATATCGAAAAACTTATATCCTTAAACAATACTAACTTATCTCCAACATAATCCATTCCAATCTTTAGGCTTATCCATAATACTTCAGTCCACTTTCATAATATAGTGAAAACGATTACCAGAGATTTCATATAACAAGCATGTTAATACCATCATTGATCCCCATATATCATAAGATATGTCTTGTTGGTCATATTCCAAATATTCCAAGGCCTTAATCATGTATTCTCTTGAAAAATGAATACCCATTGAATCTTAGTAAAAACATGAGTGCTGTCAAAAGTTAACTCATTCCACATACCAAAAACACAAAATTCTATATACTCAAACCATGATATAATTATTTCCTTATATCATTCATGAGCTCATGAATACTATCAAACATTTAATTTTCTCCTTATCCCTTCATTATGAGAATATCATCTACATTCCAAAAATATCTGAATAACCTTTCATGGATACTGGTACCATTAATCATACACTTTCAAAACTCAAGGAAAGACAACAGTGTAACAATCCTTAGATGTCTCTTTATTTTATAGTACCATGAGATTACTTATACAACATTACACATGATAAACATGTAATCATTCCACTACATTCTTAAACTATTGACTGAGCTTCAACAATTCTTTCATCTCACATATCATTTGTAGTCTCTTCATCATCATCAACATAAATACTACCCATACGACCATACTGATTCTATTCATGAGACTTTCCCTTAGGGCATTGGTTTGCATAATTCCCGCGCATTCCATATTTAAAACATTTAACCATTGTTGATGTCGTAGAAATACCATTATCCTCATCCCTGGTGTTAACTGAACCTTTTTCTTTGCACTTACTGGCTTTGTGTCCTTCTTTTCCACACCCAAAGAGTCTTCCAGTTCCTTTGAAACATTCTCCTTGATTCCTCTTCCCACATGATTTACATAGGGGAAATTGAACTTTCTTTCCTCTATGATCATCACGAAACTCCATCTTTATCTTATTAGCCAGTCAAGAAACATACCAAATTTTACTTTATTGATCATATTATGAGATTGTTGATTTAGCATAATAATGATTTTTGGACTTCCAAATCCCATTTCGTTTGGTTTATCATGAAGAATATCATTCCATTGTCTATCACATCCTCCATTATCGTGAATCATCTTGTTTCCAGCCATTTTCTAAAACCCAAAAAGAATAGTGTGAGAGGAAAAAAATCATAACAAAGGGGGAGTAACATCAATATCTAACATCTTTGGTTTAATATAATATCATTACCATAGTTCTAGTACTATATCCTATACGTATACTTATCCTTAGGGACATCCCTAGACATACCTTAGAAATGTCTCTAGGGATCTCACTAACGTTTTCGCATCCTAGTTTCCAAAGGTTGACTAAAATTTTACTCTGATACCAACTGTAGAGAACCAAAGCATGACGTACATGGATATTACATTACTTTAGCAGAATACTTAATACATAACAATAACAGACACACAAGGATCGTAATAGTTTAGTGTCTTTGGAAACTTGGAACGTAATCTTCTAATCGTGGTGAATGATCTTCAACATCTCCCATAAATATCTTCCCTTTTTTTCTTAACTAAATCCTTTCTTTATATCCTGGGGAAAAGAAAACATAAAAAGGGTGATCTCAAATACTCAGTAAGGTTAATCATGGATAAAATAAAACATACCATATACATTTGAACTTAAAAACATGAACATAATGTTTAAACATCAAAAGCTTGAGCAATAACATAAAACATGGAAGTACGTAAGGCATAGATCATAAAGAAACATTAAGAATGATAAAATATAATGGGAATAAAACATGTAATTGTGGCAACCATTAATCACATGATATGATTTCCATAGTAGCCAAGGCATTACTGCCAAGACCATCTTAGTGGACAAAGTCCCTTTCTGAATCGAGTTCACTCCTCCTTCCAGTCCTGTATTACTGAACCGGTTTAACTTACCATTCCAACCATATCTATCTCAAGAGATATAAATCTTTACCCAATGCATTGAAGGGATATATAGGTCCCACCCATCTCATAATGAAATCATTCTTTCATGTGCCACAAAATCATAAATCATACATCGTAGCATAACCTATGAAATAAAATGGGATTCTTAAACATCATGCCATCATATCATAATCCATAAACAATTGATATCATTTCATCATAAGAAAATTGAAACCATTTAAATCATAGAGACATTTTACATGAAAGATACACATATGAAATAATGTCATCTTAGATGGAAAATAGTTTTGACAAAACACTTGAAATGAATTCTTGAGGAAAATATCCTTTCTTCTTTAAAATCATTTTCTTTTCACAAAATTCCATGCATTTTTAAAATATAAGGGTTTTTTTTGAAAATAATCATGTAATATTGTAGAGGAATCTTCTTAAAAATGAGGCGTTATGAAACCGTAAAAATCAGTTCACGCCGTATAAGTTAAAAATAACATTCTCCTCGTACTTTTGTCGGAAAAGTCAAAAAGTACCTTATATGGAAAACAAGGAAAGATTCCATTCATACAATGTGGTAAAAAGTAAATAAAGGGTAAAAAGGACTTTAAACATCCATGGAAGAATGGTAAACATTTTATGAAAACATTTTTAGAAAACATGGTCATGGATGATAAACGTAACCCCAGTAAATACTTACGTATAAGCAATCTCGGATAAAAATGAGATTGAAAATTTATCCCTTACCTTAGGTCTGATATGCTTTGTACGTATCCAAACCTCCTGTATAATGATTTAAATAATGCCATTGACTTATTACAGAATCATATTCATTGTTATGATATCATATATGTTTCAATTATGACTTTATATTACCCGTTCTTTTGTAAATTCCATGTTAAAGCAGTGTTTTGGGTAAAATCATTTCATTTATCATATGTGTTTCGACTTGTCGTTCTTGATATTTTTACTTATATCCTGATTTACATAATTTAATAATTTCAAACATGATTTACATATATTCATCATATACATATATATATTATAGGCCGATAAAAGGAATGAAATACACCGTTCATGGAGACGGTAGGCCGTACGTACGCATGAACGCGGTTTTCGTTTCCTTATTGAATTGAATGAAACTAAATAGAATAAATACATATATATATATATATATACATAAATCTAGTAGCATTATTATTTCATATATTTCATTATTATTCATTAAATAAATTTTATGATCATTCATGTATGGTTAACATGGAGAATGAATCTCATCGTGTCGTGGAGACGGTAGTCCGTACGTATGCACGAGCGATGATATCATTTTCATAATCATTGAATTGAATTGGAGTGGATGATACAATATATCAGAATTAGTATGATGTTATAATAACTATGTATAGTTATTATTTACACCATTATACCCATCCAAGTAAGGTGGTGTTGGAAAAACATATTACACCATGGCGTGGAGACGGTATTCCGTACGTACGCACGCGTGGTGATTTCGTTTTCTGTAAAATGGATAGATGATGAAATAGGGTTGTTTCATAGTTATAATAACATATGATTATATGATTGATACTGATGTAATTACTTCATAATGAAACAACTAAAGAAGAATAAGTGGAAGAAGAAATAAAGTTGAAAGAATCGGTAACGGACATTACCTCTTCTTTGAAGCGCCTCTTTGAGACATCCTTTTAGGGCACTGAAATTGGTCTTTGAAAAAGACCAGGACCTCTAGGATGTTTCTAGGTAAGTGGAGAAGAGAATTTGGCAGGGTTTGGCCGAGCTTGAAGGCTCAAAGTGGTGTGAGGAAGAGAGGGAGGAGGTGCCCTTTTATAAGGGAGGAGAGGGGCACCTTTGGAATAACTAAAAATATTATTTTATTATAAAGCCAAATTCGGTTTTAAATAGATCCAAATTGATTTATTTAGAAGCTAATGTGGGTATGGGTCTAACTCCTCTCATAAAATAGAATTTAGACAAGTTTAGGTTCCTATTTAAACCTTATCATTTATATTTAACATTAAGTTAGATAATTTTACTTTTACCGTGTCTTTTTGTGTTCTTATACTATAAGGTTAATAAACTTACTATAAGAAGCCAAACGAACCCCAAGTTGTTTATTATTAATATATATAACCGTATCTAAGTCATTTTGCGGAACCTTATATTTTTAGGAATAAAATAACAATTACTAATATAATATTTGTTTTAAAAACTATTTTATGTCAATTCTGACACTATTTAGTAATTGATTTTTGTGAAAATCAAAACAGAAAGATTAGTTCGAAACAAATTAATTAAATCAATACTAACATGTCATATTAACCTATAAAATTATTTTAATTCATAAAAAGTCTCAAATTATATTTATTTGGGTATTTATAACATCAATTGTGTCAATATTTCATTAATAAGATAATTACTGCATCATCTTTGTGTCATAAATAAATTAAATTATTTAATGTCTAAAAATTACAAAAAAAAAATATCATTATGTAGGAAATAATTTTAGATTTCTAATTAATATTTATAGTCAAATTTATCTTATGTATAACCCTATATTAAAAATTATATACTTATTAAACTTTGATTTTAACTATTTTAACCCTTCTTTAAATAAATTAATAATAAATGCCCTAATCTAATCCATGTGGGCGTAAATGGTCATATATTATTCCTAAGGTTGTTTTTGGTCGAATTACACTTATCCAATAGAGTTAGGACATGTGTTAGGGTAATAATAATATCATTTTTACCCTTAATTATTCTATTTACTTTTAACCGTGGTAAAAAAAGTAAAAAGTTACTATTCACCAAAAATTATTTTCTTCTCATTGAACCACATTTTACTTAATGACATCAACCGTGTCTCTCGGATTTTTGATATTCCACTCACAGAAGCGGTAAAATTAAGTTTTATGAAAAATTCATTTTTTTAACTACCACTTAGTGGTTTCACTATTCATCAAAAAATGAAAGTTTCCAGAAAAATACCAAAAAAGTAGGCCTAAGCTATATTTGATATTATGAACTAAAAATTTATGTCTATTATACCAAATTCAAAACATATCAGTTGAATTAATTAATTGAAAAATTAATTCCCGTCGTCAAAACAAATAGCGTGTTCTTAAGAGATAATAACTATCAAAAGATTGACATTTGTTTCTGTCTGGTTTAAATGTGAAATTACATCCAATGACCAAAATTGGATTAAATTGTAATAATATATTCTAAATATACTTTAAAACCACTAAAATTAATAATTTATCACTATTAATTATTTTGATTAAAAAGGATGTTCTTAATTAAAATTTAGTAATTTTCACTATTCATCAGAAAATGAAAGTTATCCGAAAAGTACCAAAATTTCACCCTAAGCTAATTTCAATATTCTGGATCCAAAAATTAAGTCCATTTTGAAAAATAAAATTTACAAAATTTCAAAAAGTGGTTATTACTATTCATAACGGCTAGTTTTAATAATATTTTAATAGCATATCATTGTTTACAGAAACTCGGTATTGCGTACAACACATGCAATCGCGGAAGGTCGCGCTTGCATGTAAGGCAAGCCAAGTCAGGGTTGTGTATTGTGCAAGAATCCTTCGTTGTTTCGTATAACATAATCCAACCATATTTCATTTATACATTGAATATATATATATATATATATACTCAATGTTTCATAGAATAACTATTATCAAAATTGTGTGTAACACGATCCAAGAATAGTGTTGCATATACTGCTAGCAAATACGGTGTTGCGTATAGCGCAAGGTAATCTTGGTGTAGCATACAACACAAGACATTAATGAAATTAAAAGAATATTTTTCATAAAATCTCGAGGTGTTAAAGTAATTTTGTAATTTAGTGATGAACTCCATAGTAATGTCATCCCACTTCCACATAGGAATAGGTAGACGTTTCATTATTCCTATAGGATGTGGTCTATCAGCCTTCACATATTGAAAAAATAAACATCTTGACATATATTCAGTAATTTTCAACTTCATATTATCTAACCAAAAAAATTTCTTCTTATCTCGATACATCTTTGTACTACCAAGGTGTATAGAGAAATTTGAGCTATGACCAACATCATATAATTCACATTTTATCTTGGGTATCTATGTAACACATAATATCTTTCCAAATTTTATAATTCTATCCTCATACATGAAGTCTGAAAATCTTCCATCCTACCAGATTTAATTTTATTTTTGAAATACTCATCATTAGATTGATATCTTTTTAGATTTTCCAATAAATATGGTTTAACAATCGTTTGAAAAAGGAGTGATGTTTCTCTTTCTTTAACAATCCCCATATCTTTATTTTCTAATTCTATGAACATAGGATATTTCTCAATCCCCATTGGGGTTATAAGTCCTTGATATTTTCTACTTAATGCATCTTCTTCCTTATTTGATTTTCCTGGGTAGTAGTGTATTGAGAAATCATAATCTTTGGGTAGCTCAAACCATCATCTTTACCTCATGTTGAGTTCATTCGGAGTAAATATGTATTTTAAACTCTTTTTATCCATATAAATCTCATATATTTTACCATAGTGATAGTGTCTCGACATCATTAGAACTAATATTATATATTCTAACTCAAGATCATGAGTTGAATAATTTGTTTCATAAGTCTTCAACTTCCTTGATGCATATGTGATAACTTTGTCATTTTTTCATAAGGACACAGCTGATTAATTTCTTTAATTCATCACCATATTTCATAAACCCAATATTTCATGATGGTAGAGTCATAATTTAATCTTTAATAATCTTATGATAAATTATTCAAAACATTCTACATATTCTTTTTTCCATATAAAATTAACCCCTTTACATGTGATCTTGGTTAATAGGTTATCCAACCCAGAAACATTCTGAATAAAAGGCCGATATAAACCTATTAAACCAATGAAACCACATACCTAGGTTATTTCTATTGGCAGGGTCCATTATTGTATTTACTTTTTCCTTATAGAATCAACTTATAATACATCCTTAGAGATAATATTTCTAAGAAATTTAATTTCCTGAATCCAGAATTCACACTTAATAAATTTCCTATATAAATATTTCCATTAGATTGTCTAAAAATGTTTTAAAAGTGATTTTCATGGTCTTCATATGTTTTATAATATACTATAATATCATTAATTAAAACCACACAAAAATCATCAATATATTACTTGGATATTATTTTCATCAGAACCATAAAAACACAGGATTCATTAGTCAATCTAAATGGAATTATTGTAAAATCATAATTTATATACCTCATCCAGAAAGTTGTCTTCAGAATATATTCCTTATATACTCCCAATTAATGATACCCAAAATGATGTTCAATCTTTGAAAAATATTTATCTCCACGATGTTGATCCAATAAATCATCAATGTGAGGAAGATAATACTTATTCTCAATTTTAATTACATTGATTTCTCTATAGTCAAAGCATATACTCAAGGATCCATCTTTCTTCTTAATAAAAAGAATAGGGGCTCCCCATGGAGAAACACTTGGGAAAATAAATCCCTTATTACTCAACTAATATAGTTATTCATTCATCTATTCTATGTCCAGAATGTACATTCTATAAGGATTCTTTGATATTGGCTATCCATCATGGATTAAATTAATGGTAAACTCAACTTCATGATCTGGGGGTCCAAGTAATTCCTTGGGAAATACATCAATATATTCTTATAAAATTGGTGCATCCAAAATTTTAAGATTACTCTCCTCATCCCTATATGTTTTTTTCTCTTCCTCCTTGAGAATTTCATTCATTATAGCTATTGGGGTGGGTCTAGATAAGAATTACATGAGGAAGTATCTTCTCAAAAGATAAGTAATTATACAACTTCCTCACAAATCATAATTTCCTTCTTCTTGAAATTAATTTTTACATAATATTTTGAAATATAGACCATACAAAGTGTTATACCAAATTCAACCATAGGATTGATGATAATGTTAGAAAATAAATCACATTTATATGTTAGAATAGGGGATTCCCATCATATTTTTCTCCAATGATACCTCTCTTAGAAGTTTTAATTGACAAATCCCTTATTAAATCAACAGGAAAATATCTAATTTTATTTGAAAATATTCAATATATAAAAGAATGTGATTATCTAGAATCAAATAAATCATCAGCTAAATTTTAAGATAGTATTAATGTGCCTTCCACCACATCATTGGATACTTGCACTTTAGATGTGGTGATCTCATAAGATTGGTCTTCTCCCCTTAGCTTCTTCTATGTTATATTCCCCTAACTCTTATAACATTGATTTGAATAATTCACGATTAATTTATAGTTAAATAATTTAACATCATTATTTTTTCTTTTCATTTATTATATTTATGACCAATTTATCCACACTTATAACAAACTCCCAAGCCTTTAAATAATTTCACATAATGATTCTTTCCAAAATTTTTAAATAATAGGAATTACTTAATTGATCACTTTTTCTTTTATGCTTTAGTTTTTTCATGGTTATTATAAGACCTCTTATTCTCTTGATTTCACTTGAACATATATGATCTTGAAAATTTATTCTTGGATTTTATGGAAATTAATACTATTTCATCATATGATGAATATGTTTGAGAATTTAGTTCCATTAGGATACATGTTTTAAGACCTTAAAATAAATGACCAATCTTTTTTATAAATCAGGTATGTAAATTGTGGCATACCTAGCTAGTCTTGTGAAGGTATCCTCAAACGCTGCAACAATTTCTTCTTCATTTTTCTTTATGAAAAGAAATTTTCTCTTTATCTTAGTTTGTTCCTCATAAGGGAGGTATTTTTTGAAGAATGTTTCAATAAAATATTTTCATTTCGTGTCTTCTATTTCATCTTACTTGATATTATTTTGGATAAATGGCCACCATTAATCAGCATCTCCCTTAATTTAATATACCTCTAGTAATACCACTTCAATTTCAATGCATCCTAATGCTAGAAATATCATTTCAGGGGACTTTATCCATTACTCATTTACTACTAGATTAGTGGTACTATTAAAATATTGGAGCTTCTACCATAATAAATGATCCAACATATGTTTATTATTGTTATTCATCATAACCTGAGTAAGATTTCCTAATATGGTTATGATCTTCCCAGCTCCAAAACCAACAATATTTACTTGATCAGTGGGTAAATCCCTACACTGTTTGTGGGTATTGATTACATTAATTCCGTTAGGCATTACCAAAAAATAATTGAATACACTATATTAGCTCATAATAATCTTGAATATTGATCCAAAAATTAACTTTAAGGAATTATTGTACTTCTAATGTTTATTTGACATCTAGTTCTTAAGGTTTCTACTAAACATTCCCTCAAGAAAATGTAACAAACTCGGACCCAATAACATAGAGTTGGTGGTTATTTTAATAAAATGGAATAGATACAAGAGATCACATCACCAAGGATTAATAGATTTCATATTCTTGAAAAACTATATACATACATGGCTCTCTTATTACATTGTTAATTAAAAAAAGAATATAATAAAGAAAAATAAATTACTTCCATGAAAATTATTCAAAGATTTCATCTTCATAAGCTGGGGAAGGGAAAAAAATAAAACGGTGAACTGAAATTCATAGTAAGGGTTTCATATAGAAGAAACACGAATGAATAATAAGTTAGGCATTATCAATAAATCATAATCAATAATGAATAGTCAATATTTAAATGTAAATAACAGAAAAACACATTCCATTTGATCAATAACTAGATAATGTTTTGCAACTATAGATTTTTTCTTAGTGAAAATATCAAGGATAATAATAAATGATTATTGAATTATATAAATGATTAATTATTAGACATCATATATCTAGAACATTAACCACTACCATAAACACCTTTCATAAGTTGATTTAAGTCTATGGGTAAAAACCCATCTAATTATTCTTGGAAACAAATGTGATGGGTTTATCGCCAAATTTTTTACCTAATGAAACATATCAAGGATTATATGGGTTATCTATAAATAGGATCAACCCATGTATGTATTTCCAAATCATTACTCAAATATATAATTGATCAATTTTATTAATTAATCAATATTCCTTATCAAAATATAAATATTGAGTATGGGATACATATTTATCAATATTTCCCTAGTTAAAACAACATGCAAAGTAAACACCGTATGTAAAAATGGTATAAAAAATATTAAATTATCATTTATATGATATAATAAATATTTATATTTAATGAAGTATTCAATTATTGATAATAAAAAATAAAACACCATGTAAAATAAAATAGGTTCATAACATTAAAAATATTCCTCAAAGAAAAAAATTTGAGATGAAGTTCCATACAAGGATCATATCATTAATCAAATGAATGGATTATGTTTATTCACTATAAATACACATAATAAGGTGTAAATAAAAATAAATATAATAAAAATTCATTTTAAAAATAACCTTATCAAGACATGATCAAATGAATTATAATTTCAATCCAATAAATGAAAATTGAGTTAAGAAATCCATTATCACTTTGTAATTAGTTGATTCACATTCCCTATAAAATTAATAATCATCAAATGAAACATTGAATACCATGAAAAAAATGAAATTAATAATATGATATATCAAAGGGATTTATGTACACCACACACAATAAATAAGGGTCTAATAAGGAATATATCTCAAATAAGTAAAAGTGAGACTAGGAAACCTTACATTATTTCTGAAAGCACCATGAACTTATACTTCATGTCCTAGATAATCAAATTAGATTCATTAATCACTTAATTAATAACATATTAAAAATATATTTTATTTATTATAATTTTATTAAGTTAATTTATTTCCATTTAGATGAGTTATATTTTTTAATTTCATTGTTCTCGGAGCGTTTATTTCATTGACTTATGGTCAGTTCCCTTGTGTATAAATTGGGAGTTCTTGTCAAATAGAAGAAAAAATACAGAAGTAAGATTATTTATTATTAATGAACTTATATAAATTTAAATGGTATTATATATCTTGTGGTTATTTGGTATGAGTATGACTCGTTAGATAAAACCTTGATGAAAATGTTTTAATTTATTTTGGTGGTTTTTACGACCATCAAAAACATGTATCGTTTTATTTAATATTATGTTTATATATTTATTATAAAACATTATATAAGAATAATATGTATATTAAAAAATTATTTAATCATAATAATGGTTTTATGACCATCCTTGAAGGAAATAATTGAAAATGAAAACTCATCATCCACAAAGTCGATGAATTGGCATGTCACGGATGATGTTTTCATTTTTAAAATAAAAGGAGGAGAGAATATATTTGATGATGGATATTCCATTATAATAATATAATTATAATAAATATATATATATATATGATACTATAGTTACCATAAAACATTTTATATGGTATGTGAGGAAAGTATAAGAATATAAAATAAAATAAAACAGAAATATGGAGGATTTTACCTCTTGAATATCATCTCCTTGGGAACCTCCTTAAGACATTTGGATTTGGTCTTTTGGTATTAATATAAGATATTTTACTTGAGGAAGAATATTGGTATTGTAATTGGGTAGAATTTATGAAAGATTATAGGTTTATAATGTGTGATTATAAGGGATGGTGAGGGGTGGTATTTATACAGGGAGGAGAGGGGTCTTTTGATTATTTTATCCATTTGTTTATTATTTTTTCTCAAGAATATCAATATTGATTATTCCCATTGATCAATAAATTAAATATAGGTTTTGATTTAGAAGTAAATTTTTATTACCTTCTCCATACATCATCCATGAGTCAATAATTTATTTATTTACTTATAATATTAAATACAACAAATTATCGTATTTCACCATTCACCAAAAATTCAACTATTTTAGAAAAATCCCAAAATAATTCATTCAAACCATTTTTCAACATGTATATTTCAAAATTGGACTCCATTTCATGAAAATAATTTTCTAAATATGAGAAATTTAATTTCTTGTTAAAATCATCATTTATTCAATAAATATAATTTTAATATTATAACTGATTTTAAGACACATTGAAAAGGTAATTATGGTCTAAAAAATTATCATAAAATTATAATACAATAAAATATTGGTTTATGAGTTTATTTTATTGTAAATAATTTTCATTTAAATCATTACTATAAAATTGTAAATAAAAATTCATGTTTTACAAAAAATACCAACACTTAATTTTTCATTTTTAAAACATATATTTAAATATTTTCTTATTTAAATATTCATATTTTCATTTATGATATACCTAAATTTTATTTATACTTTCATAGATGGGGTCATTATTCTAATTTTAATAATACTATTCTTAATGGTCATATTACTTTTCCAACAGTCATGTAAATATTTAAAATTATATCATGGTTCATTTAAGATATGTGTTGAATGCAATGTAAGCTATAGATTAAATAGGATTTATTTAAGAAGATACATACTATAAAATCATGGGGTCCTATATAATAAATTATGAAAATTTGGATATTAATATTCATACCATCATGTTTAATGGTGAGGTTATAATGGACGTGTTAAAATAATAATATTAATAGTACATCGTGGTTCATTAAAACTCAGTGTTGTATATAACACAAGTTATCAATGAAATTAAATTTATTTGAAAAAATATGTATATTCATAAAAATTTGAATTGTTGAATTATAACCCCCTTAAAATGAATTTCTCCCTCACAATGTTTCACTTCAATAAAATAAAAGTTGGATACTTATGCCTCATCATATCCTCAGGTTCTCATGTAGCTTCTTCATGTCGGTGGTTTCACAACAAAACCTTAACCATGTGAGTGTTATTATTTCATATATCCTTATAAGTATGATATATAACCTCCAAAAGTTATTCTTTATAGGAAGTATTTTGATTTAGTGGTATGAAATTTTATTTCAGAACATGTGAAGGATCAGGTATTTAGTTCCTCAAGAGAGATACATGGAACACATCATGGACTAGAGAGAGGTTTAGTTGAAGTTCCAAGAGATGAGAAACTCCCCATACTTGATCTAGAATATCGAAAGCGAAAATATAACTAGGGCCAATATTTACTTTATTTCTATGTCTCATAACCTTATTCTACTAATAAATTCATATTAATACCCTCTCACCAACTATAAATTTCAGATCACACCAATTATTTTTAGTACATTTTTTCTATCAAATATAGGGTGAATTAATGTATTATTGGATTGATCTAAATTTCTCTACAATATAAGCAGCTTTATTAGGTTACAATTGATTTATTTATCCAAATTGATTATAGTATATTTTAGTTTTACACTTATTTACTTAGGGTAAGGTGTATATCCTCCACACCTTTGAAATACATGGAACAAGATCTCAATATACACTCTATTATTTCAATTTTATCTTAGACTAATCATATATTAGAGGATGATATGTAGTTTTGAAAAATAACTCTATATACATATCCTATTGAATACTTCTCTATAACTTCAAGATAAACCTTGATTCTCTATTAGACACAATATAATGTGGTACTCCATGAAACTTTACTACTTTCTTAACATATATCCTAGAAAGTTTATCCAAAGATAAATCTTCTTTGATAGTAATAAAGTGTACTAAATTTATATGTTATTCAACAATAATCCACAAATAATCATTCCCTTTATATATTTTAGAGAGTCTTATAAAGAAACTTGTAGTGAGGTTTTCCATTTTCCTTCAGGTATGGGTAGTGTTTGTAACATCCCCTTAAACGTTTTTCTCTTAATATTAACCTTCTGACATACCAATGAACGAGATATTTATTCTAAAATATCTCTCTCCATTCTTTCCACCATAAATACTCTTTGAGATCAATATAAATCTTTTTACTTCCTTAATGAATAGATAATTAAGAACTATGAGTCTCCTCTAATATCCACCTCTTCAAATATAGTATGAATGGATCATATAGATTATTTTTTAACCAAATAATTAAATCATAATCAAGTTTAAACTCAAGAAAATGTTTGATATTCTTCCATAGATCTAAATTTTCATTATGTTCATATTTAATATTTACTTTGATAGATGGTTGAATTCTCATTTGAGAGAGATAATATTTCTCCCCTTCTTTAAATATTTTTGGATTGATCCTTTAAAAATATATAAATATTTTTTCTTTTTTCATAATTATAATGGCCCATAATTTACATATATATATTACTTAAACATTAAGGATTATGTATTACATAACATAACAAAAACCATGCCAAGATGTATAGGTTTAGTGTCTTTAGAAACTGGGAAACATAAATAATTGGATTATAAAACATAAAAATTGTCTCCCACTTATTTATTCACAGTTAGACTCCTTTTTGACATATTTTAATTAATACCATTCTTCATGACCTAGGGAAAATAATCATATTAATGGGTGAGAACACATTCTCAGTAAAGGTAAATAAGGGAAATATCAATTGTCACGAACCAACCTGGGTCCACCTTGAACCGATCACCTGAGCCGGTCTGCGATATTTCCCGAAGGGTGTTACCAATATCCACGGGCTGGAAACTAGTGTCGATCATCAAAGTTTTATTATTGGGAACGATTTAACCCAATAGATAAATAAATAACAAATAATAAATAGAAAAATAAAACTAAACTCGAGCAGAAGAAAAAGAAATAAATAAATGGAATAGCTCAACGTTCCTCCATGTGACCTTCCAGGTCACCACCCAGCCAAAGGCCGATCCTTCCATAATAATGAAAAATCTATCCAGGAGAACCTGAGAAAAGGGAACCTGCGATTGAAAAAAAATAGAATTGGTGTTAGTATAAAAATGCACAGTAGGGGTGCCAAAAATAACCACAGAATCCAAGCATTCCCTTTCCCAAAACAATCCAATGACACAAGTTTGAAATACAAATATAAAAGTAGGGTTTTTACATTTTAAAGTAAACAATGTGTTTTTACCATTTAAAAAAACCAACACACGCAATGTACCATTTCCGAAATAATTTTTCATTTTATAAATAAAAACCAAAAATAGAATATACTAAAGCTGGGCTAATGTAAAAACAAGTAAAAAGTGAAACTAAAAATAAACTAGTGCAATAGAAAGTAAAAAAGCAGTGTAAATAATCCAGTAACCATGGGTAATCCTAAAAATACCTAGAAGACCCCTGGATGTACTCGGTTTCAGAACCACCTACCGGCGTATGGTGAAGCCTCTATGTCTATAACCAACTGGCCACCCTATAACTGACCAATCTAGTGGAAAATATCACCTGGACTAACAATCAATCCAAGGGTACCAACCCATCTAATCGGGGTTTATCAGCAACCGTCACTCGATCATCTAAAAGATGCCTAGGAACCCATGGTAGTTGTAATAATACTGTGTAAGTAGGAAGGACCTCACACGCGTGATTCATCACACCGCACTTGCTTTACCCAAACACAGATTCTTCCTGTGCATTCTCTCATAAAGGGTTACCCTAGATAGGAGCACCCCTAGATATAAATTCAATAATTTCACATTAACAAAGTTCCAACCGGGTCATCACACCATTTAACATTTAAAACATTTCATAAAATGTTCAAATTTTCTAATCGATCATACACTTTTTCCGAATCACATTATTTTCAAAAATCACCAAAAAATATCACCTTTATAAGTACAATTCCACATGGGCCTTCAATTTTACACACCCAAATACATTTACCAAAATTTTCTCAAATCATTTATAAAACCATTTCCATGTATACTATATCAAACGGTCCTTTAGACCTTTGTTCATTCCAACATTGAGTAAAACATGTGAGTTTATGAAATGTGCCAAAAATCCCCGATGCCGAACACACACCCAAAACTATTTTCAAACAACCAACCAAACACACATTCTTTAAGGTCATGCACCAAAGCAAATTTACCCAAAATACACTCACCAAAGACATTTACAAAAATGTTTCCAAATTCATGTGCAACTCCACTTTCCTAAGAGTTTATCAAATGATCATTTTCAAACTTTAGTAAAAATGTTCTATTTTATAAAATGTGTAAAAAATGTCCATAAATTTATTAAAACAAGTGAAAGTGTATATACACAAATAAAGAATTGATTCAAAACTAACTTTAGAAAATCTGACTACCATAAAAACACCATAACAATCAAATGATACGCACTATGAACACTATATATAAAAAATTATTAAAATGCTCAAGCATCAACTAAATTGCTTCGTAAATGAAAATCAAGGAAACACCTACCTCAAACCAAGCATGGAAGAACCAACGCTTTAGCGGAAGGTAAAATAATCCCATGAAAACCAAACTCGACTCACAGCTCAATAATGATGATGCGACTCGCATCGCGCTTGTACATAAGTACCCATGAGCCGATGACTACGGCATCACAGGTTTTCTTCACCAACATGCTGCAACAATGCAAAGAATCTAAAAACATATAAATAGTAACTTCAAATAATCCAAACGAATAAATGATGAAAAACTCACCTCAACACTGGTGTGTGTGGAATGGCGTGAGTCCAAACCACTCACCTTCGTAGGCAGGCATTTTTCAAGTTCCTAGTTGAGAACAAGGAACGTGCGCGACTCATCGCGCATGAACAAAGATGGAACTGGGGTCCAAGCGGCTGGTCGTTCTACCTCAGAAGGATGAAGAGGAGCTGCGGGGAGCCGGAAAGGTTATCGGAAGGGGGGGTGGCTTGGAAGGGTGTGCAGCTAGTCGGAGTTATGCGCCACTGTGTAGGAGCTTCGACGGTTGGAGCAGCGGGAAGGCATAGTAGAGCGAGGGCGGGCCGGCATGAGAATTGGTTGTTGAGTGAGGGGCGAAGGCTGGCCAGCTGGGTTAGCAGGGCACGAGATGGTGGAAGGGGGTGTATGGGGTCTTTGTGAGCGTGAAGGGGTGAACAAGGATGTGGGAGGTGGGCTGTTCGAGTTCAGAGGTGGCCAGACGCAGGCCGGGGCAGAGGTAGGGGCAGAGCAAGGACCTACAGGCAGAGGCGGATCCGGCATGAGGCTCGGCGATGGGTACCAGAGGGCAAGAGGGGTGTTTAGTCCTCCGGCGAGAAATGGGGCACTGGGTCAGCATGTGGATGATCGCGCTGGAGGTGAACAGGAGCTGCGGGAGAGAGTTGGGAACAACATAGGCGGTGCTGGGCTGGTATGCAGGCCGCTGTCAGGGTGGGGGGAGGCGGCTGGGTCGCGGAGGGCATGAGCGAGAAGGGTGGTTGGCACAGGAGCTTGAGGAAAGGCAGAGGGAGATCTGTGACGCGGCGGGGTCGAGGGTCCAAGGTAGAGGGGAAAGAGGCTGAGGGGAAAACCAGGAGGCGGCGAGATCTGGGTTGCAGCGCAGCTGAATAGGAAGGATGGGGGGCAACGCCGGTAGGGCTTAGGGTTTCATAATAATTATTTTTTTCATTTTATCTCATAATATTATTACAATAATAATAATAATAATAATAATAATAATACTAATTAAAAAAATAATAATACAATAATAATAATATTAATAACAATAAAACAATAATAATAATATAAATATAAATAATAATAGAAATAATACTAATAATAATAATAAAACCATAAATAATAAAAATAAAAATATAATTAATAAATATGATAATAATAAAAGTTATAGTAAAATAATAATAATAATAATAATAATACAAATAAAAAAATAACGATAATAACGCCTCACTAATAATAATATTATTAATTACATATTATTATTATTATTACACTTTAAACATTTAACTCACTTTATTTAAATAAATCTTTATTTATTTTAATTGTTAGACGTTTGCACGACACCTGGGTTAACTGCACTGCTACCGCCCATCGTGTGGGGACTACGCACGAGTCTGAAACCCAGTAAAAGTATTAAATGACAAAAAATTTAATTCGGGGCCTAGCCCGAACTTGGCGCAAGAACTCAGAACCAAGAGTTAAAAAATAATAATTTAAAAAGATGGATGTGACAATTCTCCCCACCATAGACACTCTCTTCCCCCATAAAGTTACCCAGCTGAACAACAGACAAAACAAGAGTCCATACCCGACTGAAACTGAAAGGAACCACACCACAAGAGAATGAGAGAACACGAGAGGGTTCTCCCCACCACTATAATTCAACTAATGCCGAAATTTAACTCTCAACCATAGCACCTCGGAAAGGGGGGGCGATGCGGGAACTCCCAACAGATCCAAACTAAGATCTTTATCACAGGCGAACAACACATTCATTAAAACTTGGAACTCTCGACCTAGACCAAAAACCCCCAACATTAGAGAAAAACTTCCAAGAAAATCATAACACAAATAGTGAATCTTAGAATAAAAGGAAACATTTATTCATCCACAGACACTTACATCTCCAAAAAAATACATCCAAACCAAGATTAACCCACACAAGTTTCGAACATACTTTTAAAAAAATGCATAATTCAGAAAACCATAATCAAACAACCGAAACTATTTGGATTACAATAGAACATTTCCATAATAACTTCACAATGAAACAATTAACTCACCAAAAAGTCAAAACTTTAACCAATAAAAATACAAGAACAAAAATACTTTAAATGTTCCACTATCAAATCAGAACAAAAATCCCAGAATGAGGCTTCACACCCACAGTAATTCCTGACTTCACCTGAGCTTCACCCTCAGACCTATTGACGGGGCTCTAATGGTTGAAGCCTCTCCTGCCTCATAGTCAAGCACTAGGTTTCCTCCAATCACAATGTCTTCTTCAAGAGATGCTTCCTGTAAAACTTTTCCAAGTGACCCCAACAGCTACAATGATGACATATCTTTGGAGGAACGCGACATGATGGCTTCACATGCCTGAACCAGCCACACTGGTGGAACACAACTAAATGGTCCGATGAACTGGAAGCCAAAGCCCCTATAGTGGACTCTTTAGAAACGGGTCCCTCTGGCACACCATGCTCTCTAGATGGTGAACCTTCACGAGCAACTAGACTCACTGGATTTCCAATCACTAGTGCTCTGAAGACCAATTAATTTAGAAACGCCTCATCCACCAGCTTCTCAAAACCATTGTCCCTAGAATGGAGGACCTTATCTTTGATATCTAGATGAATACCATCGATGGGGAGGGAAGTATTTATTGATTCCTGGGATGCTACTTTCGGAGAAAATGTCACAACCTGCTTGAAATGGTCAACATATGATTTCACCGTCTATTGAACTTTTTGAATACACATGAGCTCTTCCCTCCTCTTTGTCTTCACCTATTCAGGTATAAACCATCAGACAAAGATAGATTTAAAGACATCCCTCGTCATCCCAACTTGCATTAACGAAGGGGAAAACAACTCCCATTCAACCAGAGATGGACCTTAGAACCAGACCAAAATGGAATTTACTCTAAAATCTTTGGGAGTTCCCAATACCTTGAAGACGCTATCGACCTCTTCAAGCCACACTACTTCCTCTAATAGACCCCAATCATCTGGAAGGATAGGCAATGTCCAAGAATGACCAAAAACTAGGTATGACTTATCGAAAACCTTGGCGACCTTTCTGGGCAGCATTTTTTAAAAAACATATAAAACATAGATCCAAAACTAATATCAATCTGAAGCAACATCAAAGAAAGCACTTTCATCCAATACAACCGACTCAAAAGAAAGAATAAAACAAAAACACAACTCAAATATTCATCTTTCAAAAGCCCTTTTCTATTTTAAATTTCAAACCCTCCTTCTTTCGAGGCCACTTTCCAAATACCAAACCAACTTTTCAAACCAAACTAAATTTCAAAAAATATTTTCCCCTTTTTATTTTCAAAAACATGCTTTCATCAATAAAAAACAAACAAAACCCAACTTATACAAACCATTAAGATGAGGAACTAGAAGTTATGCCTAACTTGGTGACATGGTAGTGAGCCAGCCCCAAGAAAGCATAAATGACTAGGAGAAGCTCAACCATGCAATCAGAATCCATGTGGGTAACTACTCTATGTGAGGTCACGACATGACACTGGTTTACCTCCACTGTCATTTTTCAATCCCAAAACAAAAGCAGAAGGCTCAAAACCTGGACTACCCCTAGCGACTCGAGGTTCGAAATGGGTGAGGGTTTATGACGTCCTTTTCGCACCTACCTATCAAGTCCCGACAGTCCTAATCTCCATATTACGGACACCCCAAATAACAAGGGCCACCTCTAATATAATTTTTTCACGAACTAACCAGGGTCAACCTTGAACCGGTTACCCAAGCCAGTCTGCAAAATGGCTCGAAGGGTGTTCCCGATCCCCACGGGCTGGCAACTATTGTCCGGGATCAAAGTTTAATTTTTGGGAATGATTTGCGACAAGAGATAAAAAAATTAAAAAGAATAAACAAAAAAATGAAAATGAACTCAAGCAGTATAAGAATAAATAAATAAATGGAACATCTCAACGTACCTCCACATGACATTCTAGGTCACCACCCAACCAAATGCCGATCTTGCTCGAATAATGAGCAATCCAGCCAAGAGAACCTAAGAAAAGGGAACCTCTGACTAAAAAAATAGAATAGGTGTGAGCATAAAAATGCTCAGTAGGGATGCCAAAAATAACCACGGATTCCAAACATTCTCTTTCCCAAAACAATCCAATGGCACAAGTTTTAAATACAAATATAAAAGTTAGTTTTTTACATTTAAAATTAAATAATGTGTTTTTTCCATTAAAAAAACCAAACATGCTATTTAACATTTCTTAAATCATTTTTATTTTAATAAATAAAAATAATAAATAAAATATACCAAAGCTGGGCGAAAGTAAAAACATTTAAAAAGTGAAATTGAAAATAAACTAGTTAAACAAAAAGTAAACAAGCAGTGTAAATCATCAAGTAACCATGGGTGATCCTAAACATACCTAGAAGACCCCTGGATGTAGAAAGTTTCATAACCACCTTTCGGCATATGGTGAAGCTCTTAAGTCTATAACCAATAGGCCACCCTATAACTAACCAATTCAGTGGCAAAGCCCACCTGGCTTAACAATCAATCCAGGTGGTACCAACCCGTCTAATCGGGGTTGATCAGAAACTGCCAGTTGATCATCTAAAAGAAACCAAGGAACCAATGGGGTTGTAATAATACTTTGTAAGTAAGAAATCCCTCACACACATGACCCATCTCACCGCACTTGCCTTCCCGAAACACATACGCTTCCTGTGCATTCACCCATAAAGGGTTGACCTAGACAGGAGCTCCCCTAGATACACATTCAATCATTTCACATTAACAAAGTTCCAATCGGGCCATCACACCATTTAACATTTAAACCATTTAATAAAATGTTCAAAGTTTCCAATCGGCATACACTTTTCTGAATGAAATTATTTTTAAAAATCACCAGAAAACATCACTTTTAGAAGTATAATACCAGATGGTCCTTCAATTTTACACACCCAAATACTTTTACCAAAATTGTCTCAAATCATTTCTAAAACCATTTCCAAGTATATTATATCAAACGAGCCTTTAGACCTTTGTTCATTCCATCTTTGAGTAAAACATGTCACTTTATTAAATGTGCCAAAAATCCCCTATGTCAAACACACACCCAAAACCATTTTAAAATAAACAACCAAACACACGTTTTTTAAGGTCCACACACCAAATAAAATTTACCCAAAATAAACTCACCAAATACATTTCTAAAAATGTTTCTAAATCCATGTGAAAATCTACCTTTCCAAGATCTTATCAAATTAGCATTTTCAAACTTTAGTAAAAAGGTTCTATTCTATAAAATGTGTCAAACATTTCCATAAATTTATTAAAATGAGTGCAAGTGTTTATGCACAAATAAAGAATAGATTCAAAACTAACTTTCTCAAATCTGACTACCATAAAAACACCATAACAATCAAATGACATGAAATGTGTAGACTATATATAAGAAATTATTAAAATGCTCTAGCATCAAATAAATAACTTCGGAAAAGAAAATCAAGGAACCACCTACCACAAACCAAGAACAAACACAGAAACACTTCAGCGGAAGGTAAAATAATACCATGAGGACCAAACTCGACTCGCAGCTCAATCATGATGATGAGACTCACATCACACTTGTGCATAAGTACCCCTGAGCCGATGACTACAGCATCGCATGTGTTCTTCACCAACACGCTACAACAATGCAAAGAATCTAAAAACATAGAAATTGTAACTTCAAATAATCTGAACGAATAAATGAATAAAAAATTACCTCGACACTGCTTTAGGTGGAATGGTGTGAATCCAAACTACTCACCTTCATAGGTGGGAATTTTTCACATGCCCAGTTGAGAATAAGGTGCATGCACAGATGGTTGCACGTGAACGAATATGGAACGGGGGCTGACGGGGCTGGTTATTCTGCCTCGGAATGACGTAAAAGAGTTTTGGGGTGCCGGAAAGGTCGCTGGCATGAGGGCATGTGACTGGGAAGGGTGTTCGGCTGGTCGGAGGGCTGCGCCACTGTGTAAGAGGTTTTGCGGTTGGAGCAGCGGGAATGCACAGTTGAGAATGGGTTAGCCAACATGAGATCGGGATGCTGGGTGAGGGGCGAAGGCTAGCCGGCTGGGTTAGCTGGGCACCGAATCCTGGCAGGGAGGTGTACGGGGTCTCGACGAGCATAAAGGGGAAATTAGGGGGGTGGGAGGTGGGAAGGGTGAGGCCGGAGGTGGACGGACGCAGGTAGGGGGGTGGAGGCAAAGGTAGAGCGGGGACCTGTAGGTGGAGGCAGATCCGGTGTGAGGCTGGGCGGTGGGTACTAGAGGGAAGGAGGGGTGTGGGGTCCTACGGTGAAAGTCGGGGTGCAAGTTCGGCAGGTGGAGGGGAGGCCAGGAGTTGGAAGATCGCGCTTCATGTGAGTAGGAGCTGCTGGAGAGAGGCGGGAATGGCAAAAGCAGTGCTGGGCTGGTCGACAGGCCGCTGCCAGGGTGAGGGGAGGCTGCAGTGTCCCAGAGGGCAAGATCCATAAGGGTGGCTGGCACAAGATGATTGAGGCAAGGCGGAGGGAGATCTGTGATGTGGCGGGGGTGAGGGGCCAAGGCAGAGGGGCAAGAGGTAGAGGGGAAAACTAGGAGGTAGAGGGGAAAACTAGGAGGTGGTGGGATCAGGGTTGCAGCGCAGTTGAACAAGAGGGATGGGGGGGCGACGCAGGTAGGGCTTAGGGTTTCATAATTATTTTTTTCATTTTATCTTATTATATTATTACAATAATACTAATAAAAATAGTAATAATCATAATACAATAATCATAATACAACAATAATAATAATAATAATAATAATAATAATAACAATAATAATAATAATACTATAAATAATAATAACAATAATACTAATAATAATAATAAAACCAGAAATAATAACAATGAAAATATCATTAATAAAGATAATATTAATAAAAGTTATAATAACTAAAATAATAATAATAATACAAATAATAAAAATAAAAATAATAACGATAATAACACCTCACTAATAATATTATTATTAATTACATAATAATATTATTATTAAACTTTTAACATTTAACTCACTTTAATTAATTAAATCATTATTTATTTTAATCGATGGATGTGTGCGTGACACCCAGGCTGACTGCGTGGCTACCACCCACCGTACGGTGATCGCGCATGAGTATGAAACCCTATAAAAGTATTAGACAACAAAACATTTAATTTGGTACCCAGCCCTGACTTGGCGCAAGAACTCAGAGCGAAGAATTGATAAAATAAAAATTAATTTAAAAAGATGGATGTGACATCAATCATATCATAATAATAAGAACATAACATTTTAAAATCTTATCCTGCCTATAAAGTATCATAATATCATATCCCGGTATAAATCATAAAACTGTAGTGTAACCCCAATAGTCATAACATAAGACAAGAAATTTTGTGTAATACACATAGAAGCATAGAAAATCTTTTGATATTAGTCAAGGATCATTGTTGAGACCATCATACCAGACAATGTCCATTAATAAACTGAGTTCACTCCTTGTTCCATACTTGTATTACTGAACCATATTTACTTGTCATTCTAATAATGTTTATCTCATAAGATATAAACAATTACTAAATGCATTATAGGGATATATAGGTCCCACCCATCTCAGAATTAAATTGTGCCACAAAAATAGAAATTATTCATCATAGCATAACCCATGTAACAAAAAAATTGAGTTTCTTAAACATCATTCCATCATAATCCATATAAATGGATTTCATAAAAATAATCCCATCATAAAAACAATAAAATAAAAGTAATAATAGAAATATAAACAAAACCATATTTCATCTTATATAGAAAATAATTTTGATAAAATACTTGAACTTAATTCTTGAGGGAAAATATCCTTTCTTCATCAAAAATGTTTTCTTTTCCCAAAATGTTGTGCAATTTTAAAAGAAAAGAATTTAGTTAAAAATAAACTTGAAATACTTTAGAGGAATCTTAACGTAAATAAATATTTATGAATAAGTAAATATATTTTATTTATATATATGTTAAAAACATTATTCTTGTACTCTTACCGAAAAATTCAAAAAAGTACTGGTATGGAATACGAAAGAAAGATTCCTTCCATATCATTTAAAAAATTCATTGATGGGTAAAATTGACTTTGAAATAGTATAAGAATATAAAAAATATTATATATTTAGGAAACATGGACATTAATGATAAATTTACACCAGTAAATACTTATGTATAAATAATCTCGGATAAAAATGAGATGGAAAAATTATCCCTTACCTTGGGTCCAATATCCTTCATATGTTTCTAAACATCCTCTATAATGATTTAAATAATGTTATTAAATTATTCCTGAATCATAATCTTATTATTATATCATATATTTTTATATTATGAGTTGTTTGTAAGTAACATTTCATTATCACTCGTTATTCAGATATTGACTGTTTTATGTTCTTATGTAAGATTTTTTGGATAAGTTAATATTACAATTATTATGTTATAGTTAAATAATTTAAATAATTACATTAGTATAATATATATCATATTTATTCATTCAATTCATATATATAATATTGGTTTAATAAAGATCATGTAGAATTAATTACATCGCATCGTGGAGACGGTAGGACGTATGTACGCACGAGCGAGGATATCATAACTAAAATTATTGAAAGGTATTGAAGTGGATGGTTTATGATATTTAAGACTTAGTATAATGTTATAATAATCATATATAGTTATTATTTACATCATTATACCCATCCAATTAAGGTTGTGGTAAAAACATATTACTCCACGTCTTGGAGACGGTAAGTTATATATACAAACACGTGGTGATTTTGTTTTTCATAGAATGGATACAAGGTGAAATATGGTTGTTTTATATTTATAATAATATTTTATTATAATAGTAATACTTATTTTATTACATTATAATTAATAAACTAATTAATAGGGTGTATAAGAAGAAATAATTTTGAAAGAATCAGTAGAAGTGATTACCTCTTCCTTGACATGATTCCTCTAAATCACTTATTAGAGCATTAGAGGAGGTCTTTTAAGATTACCATAACCTATAGAATAAAACTATGGGATTTAATAAGGAAAAATGGTAGGTTATGTCTGATCTTGATGGGTCAAAATTAAGTTAATAGGTGAGCGAGGTGGTTCCCTATTATAATTGAGGTGAGGGGCACTTTTGTAAACTCCATAAATAATAACTTATAATAAAATCAAACCCTACCCCAAAACCCACAAAAATATAACAATTTATAATCTGAGATAATATATTTTGGAAATCTCATTAGCCAATAATGTTTGGACAATTTATTTGGTTAATTTAAATCATATCGCTTTAATTAACACTTAGTTATTCTATTTAATTTTAATTGTGGTAATAACATTCAAAATATTTAATGGTTATAAATATTTAATTATATGGTGTTAAATAACCATAATTGGATATTTTTTTGCATTTAAAATCTTATAATTATCACTATTAAATTTTAAAAAAATTGTGATTTTTAAATAATTTAATAAAATGTTATTTTTATAAAATATAAATAGAGTTAAGTTTGACACTATTCATTTATTTGACTTTAAAAAATCCAAACAAAAGATAAATTTGAAGAAAAAAACACACTCCAAAAATTTCATAGTCACCTAAAAAATTCTTGGAGGACATTAATTCTTTCATATGTTATTTCTTTTAATATTTTTAAAACCATTTATTTGATATTTCTATTAATAAAATAATTTTTACATCACTGTTGTGTCATCATTAATGGTAATTATTTAATCTCTAGAAATTATAAATAAATTTCTATGATATTATTAATTATTTTATATTTCAATATATGATATATAGTAGATATTATCTCATAGTTATCCATGTATTAAAAATAATATACTTAAATAAAATGAGACTACTAAATTTTGTCACATTCATTAGTTTTTATTACATTCATGTCATATTCATAGGTAAGTGGACATAAAGTGATTCAATTTCAAATAATAGATGATAAGGGTATAATATGATAATCCAATAGGATTTTCATAGGTGTTATGGTAATTTTATAATATTTTTTTTACCTTTAATTACCTGATTTACATTTAACCATGGTAATAAAAATAATTACCAATATTACTATTCATAATGCCCGAAAATAAAGGTAACCTATTAACATAATTTGGAACTACTGATTCCAAATATAGATACAATTTTTAAAAATTAAAAACCCATAAGTTTCATTAATTAATTTAAAATCAATCTCGTTGTCGGAATGAGAGAATGAGTTTTTTTAAAAGTTAAAACATTGTAAAATATTGAAATGTTTTTACCTATGAATTCAATTAAAAATTAATTCCAATGACATACATTATATTGAATGATAAAAATGTATTTTATTTTTACTTTAAAACCATTAAATATTATACTTTAACCTTATAAATTATCTCAATAAAAAAGGATATTTTCAATTAAAATTTAGCATATTTTTACTGTTCATCAAAACATGAAAGTTATCAGAAAAATATAAGAAATGTATCCAAAGTAAATTTTAAATCCTACTTCAAAATAAAATGTTTATGTTTTCATATGAAAATTATTAATGTGTATAAATATTAAATTAAAATATGTTCTCTATTAAATGGTATAAAATTAAACGTTTTTTAAAAAATAGGTTTTTATATATAAAATAGAGTTTTATTCATACCCTATGACTAAAATATCCATTGGATGAATATAAAAAATATTTTATTAAGTATATAACACATATATATCTCATTAATTACATTACCAAAATTAATTCACTAAAAATAAAAATATCTAATTTATTTAAATTTTTCATAAATAATTGATATCTAATGAATTCACAATGTATTTTCATAAGTTAGTTATAATTTATCCTATTATCCTAACGACTAGAATATAATGGTAATTTTATAATAATGGTGTCTCATGGTTTGTTTAAACATGTGATTGTGTATAATTCAAGCTACTGAAGAATAAAAAAAATATTTAATTAAAATATTTCATATAAAATATCCTATTGTTAAAATCCTAATAATATATATTCTATAATGGTTATTTTTTACACAAAGCATAAACCACCATTTTCGATTTCTCATGGTGGTAATGAATTGAGAAGTCATAATATTTAATCAGATACAACCATCTTCTCTAGAACATGTTCAACTTCTTCAATGTGAATATATACATTATACTTTTTATGATCTGTATATATACCACACTTTTCTCTAAAAATATAATTTATTTAAAATTTTAATGAAAAATTTACTGCAGATAACTTCAAATAATGAATTGGGTAATTTTTCTCATGAACCTTCAATTTTCATGTGGTATAAGCTATCATCATATCCATCTATATAAAAAGTAATACCAATATATTCTTTGATGAATCGTTATAGATCACATACCCTTATCCATTTTTCGGTAATGTAAGAATAAATGTGCTAACTAATAATCTTTTCAACTCCATTAAATTTTACTCCAATTCATTTTTCTATAAGAAATTGGCTCACTTCTGTGTTAACTTGGTGAATGTATTGGAAATCCATAGTAAATGTTTCACAAACCATTGATAATATCTATAAAAACCAAGAAAATTTCATAACTTAGTCCTTGTGGTTAGTCTGCGCCAATTCTCAATAGCCTTCATCATTGATGGATCGACTAATATAACCTTTCTTATGATTATATAACCCAAAAATGAAACCTTTTGTAACCAAAATTCACACTTTGGAAATTTTTCATAAATAATATCCTTTATTAGATTCATTAGTGCAATCTATAAATGATAATCATGCTCTAACCTACTCTTTGAAAATATAATAATATCATCTATAAAGACTACCACAAACTAATTGTGGTAATCTATAAATAAATTCATTAAATCCATGAAGACAGAGAGGGAATCAACAAGACCAAATGGAATCATTATATTTTCATCGTTTCATATATTCTATAGAATACTATATTGGGTATATTCTTATTCTTAACCCTCAATTGATGATATACAGAATAAATTTAAATCTTGGAAAAGTATTGAACTACATGCATTTGATCAAATAAGTCATTAATAGATGGTAGGGGATACTTTTTCTTCATTTTTATCTTTCTTAGATCCCAATAATCAATAAAAATTCACATCAATCCATCTTTTTTATTGCAAAAAATAGGTACACCCTAAGGTGATGCGCTTGGATGAATAAACCCCTTGTCAATATTCTTCAAGATTTTATTCTTCAATTCCTACCACTCAATCGGGTACATTCTAGATGGAGTATTTGAAATAAGTTTAGTATCAGATATGATCTGTTTTGATAACTCAACTTCACATTTTGGTTGAATAGTAGGAATCTATTTTAGAACGACATTAAAAAACTCCATCAGAATAGTAAAATAATTAATCTTGATTTTCTCACTAACCGTATAAGATAATCACCCCTTTTTAATATGATTCAATACCCATTTTATGGGTGAGATTTCCATTGGAAGTACATTTTTATCATTTCACTAGTAGATAATCATATTTTGGTGTGTAATATCAAATACGATTTCAATTCCTTGTAAATTAATGTTGGATTTATATAGAGAAATATAATATATGACTAAGATAACATTGAATTCAACTAGAGGAAGAATAAAAAAATAAAGAAGCACATTCCAATAAACTTCAACCAAGGAAGAAACGTATACTAGAGATGTGATCATCATACATTTAGGGCTTTTCACTAATTATTCTAAATATAATCATTTGGATATAAGAATTAACATTCTTATATACTTATCATGATATAAGTTAATTCATATAAATAATATCAAATAACATTCTCTAATATTTGAGAATACTTATCACCAACCCAACTTCATCATTCTATCCTCATTCCCATATTAAAACCAAAATGTTTAGCATGTCTATTAGTAATCCTTGATCAAAGTGATCAATCATGAAAAATCCTTTATAAGATGTCTAAATCAGGACACCTTCTATTCAATCTATGACACATTAGTTTTTCCCTAGGTCAATAAATATCATTATTCAAATCCTTTAGGGTGGTTCATAAATTGTTTTTTAATTTTAAAAACATATCCCTAGAGACTGTTAAACTAGTTGTATAGCAAGAACTACTTTCATTCACTAGGTTATAATCAATTCAAATCTCATTTAACCCTTTTTAGACTTATTAACCCAGGGTAATTTATTCCAGATCTTCATCCACTTGTAGTATCCAAACAGGGATGTAATTTCTTGGAAACCACTCTCTCTATCCTTCACCAAAATTTTAGAATATATTCTTATACATATATGTTTCCATAGAAATATCCTTAATGTTCTCAATATAGTTTTATAATCATAGTTAAAAAGGTTAACTAAACTTTTCTTCAAGTATGAACTACAGAGATCCGGGATTTTTATACACAGATATGAAATCATAATAGATTCATATTCAATAAATCTAAATAATACACACTCATTATCTATAAAGGATTAGTGTATTTGGATACTAGATATATGATCTTCTTATTTCATGAAATATCATAAAAATATCTCATAAATATCTTCCCATATAGTAAGCATCATAGAAATACCCAAATTAAAACCTTTCCTAATAAATGAGGGAAATGAATCATAACAAAGAGTTATTTTAGATGCCCAATTTGGATGAACATGGGGGGTATCAAAATAACATGAGTATAAGTGTATGAGAACATCATAATAAAATTTGAAATTTATACCCTGCATATCATAGATCAAAAAAATGACTCCTATAATAAATCATGGAATTTTATAATACATGAATCATAAAGGAATCAAAAAACCCGATCCATGAGAAGATAAAATTTTCATAAGACAAAGATTTTTAGAAAACACATAAGAATAAAAAATCTCATGTCAAGGTTATCCACCAAGATATTAATAACAATTTATTATTTGGCTAACCACCCTTGTATTTTATTTGGGATTGGGATAAAAAAACATGTACCATCTTTGGGTATGGGATAACCTCTCATTTACCATATTTTGGGATAGAGATAACCACCCATGTACCCTTTGAGCTCATAGAACATTAACCATTGCCCAATTAATTTGAGGGAGATATAGTTCAAACTAATCACATAATACATATATTTGTGTTCCAAAAATCATAAATCATTCATCATATCATTACTCATATAAAGAAATGGGTTTCATAAACACATTATCATTGCATTACCCATAAAAACAAAATGGGTTTCATAATCATATCTTTAATTTATCATAGCATAAACTATGGAAAAGGAATGATTTTCATAGACATATTTTCATCATAATCCTGAATTATAAGATCCCATCATTTTTTGGAGATGTCTCAAGCTCTTTTTTAGGTATTTTATTACATTTATTAGAATATAATTTGGTTGAGGAATGTTTTGGGTGTGTTTGGGTGAAATTTGGATGTCATTAGAGGGGTTTTGGGAAGTGCATGGTTGGGACACAATTTCCCCAAAACTGCCTGCCCTGCCATAGAAACATTTTAACCCCATACAGAGACAGATTTAACGGTTGGCACATGGTTTTTCAAACCATGCACCCTCTTAGGAGTAACTAAAAACCCCGATAGGAGAGATGCATGGTTAGGTTTAATGGTTTGGTAAACCATCTACCCCTTCCTAGGAAACTGTGTGCATGGATTTATTTCTCCCAAAAAATAGTTATAAAATTACCACCCCCTAACCTTCACCATAATTTGACCCAACTCAACCCAAAAATTTTTCTCTTATTTTGGGTGGGTTTCTGATGGACTCCAAGGGCTTGCAAACTCTGTTCATGATGAATTTAAAACCGAAATAAAGGATCTCAACCTCTCCTATAAAGTTATTCTCATCTCAATTGGTTTCATCCCTCTCTCCCATATCTTTATCATATTTTGAAGGGATGGCTTCATACATTAGAAATGGTTTAAACCTATATTTTCTTGGATATTTATCTGTTTGATCTTGTTTCTAGGATTTTGTTATATATCTCATTCATCTTCATGATCTTGAACATTCTACTTCAATTGGGGATTCTGTTGGTGAACACTCATTTTTGATCATGAGGTAGGTGGTCTAAATTTCAATTCCCAAAGACCTAATTTATTTACATGTATGTAATTTGAAAATTAAAATTTTCATGATTGAGAAATTGGATCTGGAATTTAATTTGATTAAATTGAATTGCATTATGATAATTTAATGGCTTGAAATTAGAGAAAATTTAAAGTGGTTGAATTGGATTAATTAATTGGTTAATTAATTAATAGAATGATGTGATTATTGAAATGATGGGATATTGGAATTATGGAATTTTTTAATTAAATGGGGTCGTGTTCTTAGTTACTTATTGAGATATGAAATTGATTGATAATGATAATAAATGGTTGGTTGACTTTATTTTAAAGGTTTATTGGGTTATGGAAATAAATGTTAACAAATGGTTTAATGATAAACTAATCATTTTATTAAATGTGATTAAATTAAAGAGTTATGATTAAATTGAATATAAAAATGGTATACCATTTAGTGAAATAATGATAATAATATTAATGTTGATTAACCTTATTAAATGTAAAGTGTTTGATATATATTGTGTTTTTTTATAAACAGGTTGTGGGTAAAGCATTGATACTTGAAATACACATTGGTTCCTAACCATGGATTTCTTGGACCAAATGTGTGCATGTGATAATGATGGTGGTACATAGACTTATTCTTTAAAATATTACTTGCGTGATTGATTGATAATGAGTATAGGACATGGAATTATGCTTCAAAATACCACTTTTGTGATTAATTGCTATTGAGTTTAGGACATGGGTAGATGATTTAAAATTACACTTGTGTGATTGTTTTAGAAATGGGTTGTGGGACACATACTGATGCATAAAATACCCATGGGATCCTATTTGTAGTGTTCTAGGCCCAAAATATTGGCATTGGATGATAGTTCCAATTAGTCATGATATGAATTGAAATTTAATGGACAATGAAAGACCATTTGATAAGTAATTGTGACTCTTTATGAGATATTTGATATCTATTGGGGATATTTTAGACTTTATCATAGGCTTAGGCTGGTATTGTGGGGTTGGGTATCTTCATGGACTAGGGCAATTATGTGGTCAACAAAAAAATAATGAAATCTGATAACTATTTACATTATGCATTGAACTTTATTCTTTATAGAACTACATACACTATTATTATCTGGATATTGTTTTAAATGCAATTTTTCATGGACTATAGAGTTATACTCACACCCTATATAGGCTGCTTGATCAGTACCAGAACAGAGTTTATGTTTGTTGTATAGGATAAGGGAAAGAGCCCAATGCTAGATGTCTGAATTGGGATAGAGTATGATGAATGAACCAAACTTGGTTTTGGGAATTCCTCAGGGGAGTTGTCAGAGTCTTAATTTTAGGTTTTCATTTTGAAATTTGAAACTTATTTGGAATGAAATATCTATTATTTCATTATAGATATTATTTTCAGTTTTGATTTGTCATCTGTTACTAGTTATTTTTTACAATTTTATTATTTTAGTTTTTGGTTGTTTCCATTAGTTATTTCTTAGTTATTTATGATATTGTGTTGAATTGATAAAGAGATTATAGTATACCGATTTTATATATATTATACCATCACTTCTAGTCAGTAGCCTCTGGAATATGGGGAGGCATGTCTGACGTTACTAAACTGGCTGGTTTGGGGCACCAGTATGTGGAACCCTGGTCAGGACGTTACAAAGTGGTATCAAAGGGGGTTTTCTTTTCATTATTTGTCTCTCTATTTCGAAAATTTATAAAATATTCTAAGATGATTTAGGAATTGTAAAAAAACTCATGGATGGGAGTATCTAATTAATGTACGAGGGAGAACCAAGTAACTAGGGTGGGATTGCTTTTATTGAGGTTTTCTATTATAGTTGGATGTTATTTCACCGTGGGTGATGTTCTTGATTTTTTAGGATTTATAATATTTGAATCATGGATTGGTATGGCATGAGAATTGAGAAAAGATGCATCATTCTAGGAACCCTAGATTTATTATTACATGAATCATTTTAGGTACATATGGGAGAATAGGTTTTTGGGTAAGTTGTTGGATTTGAAATGTTTTTCTTGGATTTCATAATTGAACTAAAAAAGGTTCCTAATATGAGATTAAAATTAAAAAGTGAAGAAAAATGTGTAAAATGGGTGTTTAATGAGAAAATATAAAATAAGAATGTGTTTTACCTTTGTTAATCATAACCTAGATGTAAGATGGTTATGGGTAGTGATAGTGTCTTGATTTTTTCCATCTGGCAGGGTTTGGGGGATGACTTGTTATGAATTTATGTAAATCCATATTTTTAAATTTGTTAAAGTTATTTAATGTTTACTAAGACGTGTTTAAAATTATATATATATTCCTCTATGATGACAATTTTGAGAGGATGATAAGAGAACATAGTTGGAGATGATCCTCTAGTAGTAGACCCTGAGGCTCCAATAGTGTTGAGTGAGGAAGTAGAAGAGAAGTTCTATGTGAAAATTTATCATTTTATATAGTTTGTGGAAAGATTATTAGGGTGGGTTGTAAAAAGTATGTATAAATTGATGTGGGAGTTTCAGTTGTATCCCCCTATGAATTTTTCCATAGATGGTGGACCTAAGGCAGTTGATTTTTGTATTGAGTCTATCCATAAAATTGTTGACCACTTAGAGACTCCTTGTGAGAAAAGATTTTAAATTGATACTTATATGTTATGTGGTTGGGAAAAATTTTGTGGTACATCAAAACTTAGGATACAAAGTTGGACAATATGGTATATAAGGGATTATAAGATAAGTTCCTAGAGCACTTTTATTCAAAGACATAGAGTAAAGAGAGGGAATCATAGTATATGAGGCTAAATCTAAGAGAATGTTTGTAATGGTCTATATTGGATGCTTTACATATTAGCAATGCTTTTCTCCTGCATTGGTAGGGGATGACACAACCTCACCAAAATAGATTCATGATGGAATTAAAAGTTAAATTAAGTCCCATGTGAACATATTTAGGATGAATACTTTTTCTAAAGTAGTGAATCAAGCACTCATTTCTAAGGGGAACCTAAAGTATGCTTCCAGAGTAAAATAGGTGGTTTCTTATAGATGATCAAAAGGTATGCCTTTCAAGAGTTTGAAGTGTCTATTTGATAATACCATCCATGGTGATAGACATAGTAGTGTCCAGGGGAGTCTCAGTCACACAAGACATTACTTGAGTGAACTGTCATCAGTGTGCTAGGTTGGGTCATTTTTATAGACATTTTCCTAAACCACCAGAAGAGTGTCGAGCTTTTGGAAAGATGGGACATCTACACTAGTTAAATAGGAACCCATGATAGATGGGTTGTGGTAGAGTGGCTAGATAAAACCATATTAGATAAAGGGTTTATCCTACATCGTACCAATTTGGTAGTTATTGTTATACTGGTAGAAGCTATTGAGGAAGTGGATGTGGGGCTTCAAGGAATGAGATCTCATATCAGCAGAGTTGTGCATCACTAGGGAATTAAACTACATCACGGCGTATAGGGGTAGGATAGTTGCATGCAGTTCATCTTAAAATTTTGGATGGAGATTCTGGACCATAGATAGTTATAGGTATATATTGTTGTATCTTTTATACTTTCTAGCGCCTTATTTGATACAGGTGGAACTCATTCCATTATATCTAAACAACTTGTTAATGGTTTGAGATTTATAATATAGTTTTTGTGAAAGGTTATGATGATTGATAATCCTTTGGGAGTATGGTTGAGAGACATATATTTGTGCAAGGGGTGTTCTCTGAAGGTTGGGTAGTATCGTTTCTTTTGGGATATTGACAATCCATATATGTCAGGATAAGACCTAATTAGGGATATTAACTGTTTAGTGTTGTACCAATCCATTGTACATTATTACCCAAGGACACTAAATTTTATGTCTCCTGAAGGTGACAATTACATTCATCATGGAGATTGGGATATCCAGGAGGGCTATGTATTGCTAGTTCATCAGCAACTGGGGGGTTCACCACTTAGGTTTCTAGTATTTTTTAGGATGATTTGGTGTAAATAATGATGTATTTCTACCCATAGTGGATAGGTTCCATGAGGTTTTTCTTAATTAATTCCCAGGGCTTCTACTTGATGGAGATGTGAAGTTTAAAATTGAGATCATGTTAGGGGATGATCTAGTTTCTATTCCTCTATATAGAATGGAACTGACAGAGATTCAAGATCTTAATACTCAACTGTAAGATTTGATGGATAATGTCTTTATATGTCCTGGTAGGTAACCTTTGGGTTCTCCAGTCATGTATGCAAATGAGGGTGGAAGGACCTTATGATTTTAAGTTGATTACCTAAAGTTGAATCGTATGACTGTGAAAAACTAACATCCACTTTTGTGTATTGATGATCTATTTGACTAGTTGAGAGTATCTTCCTTTTTATTTAATGTCATCTTGAGATCAGTTTATCATACGCTCGGATTTTGACCTTCTGATATACCTAGAATTTCTTTCAGAAGTAGATATAACCTTTATGAGTTCATTTTTATGTCGTTCAAGATAACAAATTCACCAGTTGTGTTTATGGCCTTGATGAACCTAATCATCTATCCATACATGGATCATACTATGGTGGTATTTGATTATGAAATCTTGGTGTACTCCCAAACTCAGTAATATTATTCCTAATATCTTGACATCATCCTAAGTACACTGAGAGAGTGTTAGATATACTCCAAGATATCTAAGTACCAATTATGGATCAATTTTGTGCATTTTTTGGGTCACGTCATTCTGGAGGATGGTGTGTCAGTGGACCTAGAGAATGTTCAGGAAGTTGTGTCTTAGGACCATCCCAATAATTTATTTGACATATGTAGTTTTCAATGGTTAGGAAACTATTATTGTAGGTTCATCTAGGAATTATTTCACTTGTAAGTTCCACTTTCAGTCTTGAACAAGAAGAGAGTTAAGTTTGAATAGTTTGGATCATGTGATAATGCCTTCCAAGAGTTGAATACGTGCTTGAAAACATCACTAATATTTATCTTACCCGATCCAGGTGATGAGTAAATGATTTTTTTTGAATCTTCTGGGATCAGTCGTATAGTAGTGTTGATGTAGGGAGATCAATTTTTGTAGTGTGGGTCACTATAGTTGAGGCCACGTGAATGAAACTAACCTGCACATGACCTAGAGTTAGCTATAATATTTTATTCCTTATAGTTTTGGTGACATTATCTATCAGTAAAAATGATTACTATGTATACTAATAAAAAGAGATTAAATATTATTTTTTCCCATTGATATTTGAATCTCTGACATCATAGGTGGTTTTAGTATATGTAGTCATTTGATTTTGATCTAGAATATACACCTAAGAAGGGAAATGGTTTTTTTTAATCCTCTAATTAGAAAAAATATATATATACTTAGGAAATTCAAGAATTAAACTATGAGTGAAATATGATGATTTTACTGTCTGAAATGCATGTTGTGGTTTTAGAGGTTTGGGATTAGAAGACTCTCAAATCAGTTATAGTGGAGTCTACACTTTTGATTGAGATCAAGGATAGGTAGTATGAGGATCAAAAACGTTTTTACTTGAGGGAAATCCTTGAACATAGGGATTCACCTTCATATTGGACCAGAGATAAGGATGAGATCATCCATGTCAAGAATCGGGTTTTTGTGCTTGTGAGTATGTAGAAGGATCTGATGTTTGTATTACATTACTTGAATTCAATGGTACATCTTAATGACCCGAACATTTTAATAATATTTTTTTCCTAAATTTTTTTGTTATTTTATTTTATAATCAATAAAACTATATCGTTTAATTAATGAAGTGAGTATAATTAAAATGACACTATTGGGTTTTGACTATCAATATGAACATTGAAAACTATACTCTAAACGTTATAATTATTTTTTATAAATACAAATTACCTTCATTAATTAATATAGAAAGAAGATTGGATGGCCTCATTCAGTAGAATCAGTTCATATGAAGCCCATATATCGGACCTGGGGAAGGAGGTTGCATCTATGGGATTTGCTCTAGACCAAGCCCAAGCTAAGCATCAACATGTGATTATTGAATGAAATCACCTATGAGAAAATTTCAAGCTGATAGAAATGACCACTCAGGCAATGTGGTCTGAGACGCCCCAAGATTCTATCATCATAGCACACCATACACTTACGTCCTATGAATGTGTTATAAGTGTCTATCTAACGAGGCCTTAGATACTTTTTTAATCCCTTGGTAAAAAAAATTGTATTTCTTATTGTGGTCAAATTTGTGATCTTCAATTGTCCAGATAAATATTGGATGAATATTATTGTTGAATGTTGGAAAAAGGGTACTTTAAAATATACATGTAAACTTTAAATAATTAATAATATGAAATGATTTTCAAAAAATGGTCTTCTACAGTTGTGATCATTAAGAAATTTAGTGTATAATAAGATCAACTTAGTTTTTAGTGAATAGTAAAGTATGAATAGTAACATACACTTATGAATAGTAATGAATAGTAAATATGCAAAAAATAGAAGCTTCACCCATGAATGTATAAATACAATGTAGACATCTTAAAAGTGAAAAATGATAACCGTATATGTTTTGGCATTTTTGTATGTCATTAATTTTTTATTTACAATTTTATAATTAATTTAATAATTTAAAATGGAAATTTATTTTCATAAAATGTAATCATAAATTGTTAATTTATTGTCTTATGGTTACATTATAATTTTATGGGACGTTGATTGCTTTTTCATGTTTTTACCAAACAAGTTATAGTTTTAGAGTTGTTTTTTTAATAAATATTGATTTTATTTAAAAAAAATTAAAAATATATAGAAAATTATTTTCATAAAATGGAGGTCATTTTTTAATTTAGAGAATCGATTTTAGGTTTGGGAGAATTTATGAGATTTTTATAAAAGTTTTGTTTTTTGGTGAATAGTAAAAATACAATTTTCAGTTTCGGTGTGATTAAGGACATTATTAATGATATAATAATGATGTAATAAATCTGGTCGACTTTTGAATATTAATATATGTTATGAGGTGCCCAAAGTGGCCAATACGATGGGAAAATATCAAGGGAAATACCATGGTTTTGAAAATACCACTGATGAGTTGTCCCTTGAAAATTAATTAAATATTCCCTCACTTTTGCTATAAATACCAATCCATTCCCTCATTAATTTTATTCCAAATTCCTCATCAACAATATCTAGTCCTTTTTCCTCCCAAGTAATCCTACCAAGGTTACCTCAATACCCCCAAGGTCCAAACCTTTGAGAATTCGATGACACTCTTCAAGGTAAGAGAAGCTTTCAACCTCCTCTTTTAGTCATGATTTCCTTTATGTTATGTATTCTAGTTTCCATCTTATATTATGGGGGTATGTTCTTATATATCTGTATTACAATCCATTTCATGTCCAATTGATGAGTGACCATTTCCTCTCTCTCATCATCTTATTTTTATGAATTATATGTGACGCAGTTAGGTTGTCGATTATTCGTAAAAGAAATAGCATTTTCAAATTTCTTTAAGTTTCCTTTTCATGTAGTATGTCATTCAAATTTCCACACCATCATCCTATCTCCTTTTATTATATTCCTATACTATAAAAGTATTCATTTATTGACTGGAGACCCTTGTCCCCTCTCTTTTTATTATTTTATAAAACCATGTTATATAGTTATTATGCTGTAGAAATTTCATCCCAAAATTTCTCTCTCTTTCTCTCATGAAATTATCTTGTTTTATTTATGAGAATACCCAGACCTATTTCTTTTATATGGGTGTTCATAAATACAAAACAATGATATATTTGGTTCTATAATTGACTTAAATATGACCCGCACTTACTTTCCTTGGGTTATAAATGACATAATGAACTTATTTATAAGAACTTTTAAAACGTCACGATTTTGAAGTGAAACCCATTTCATTTATTATATTTGGGTTAATTATGAAATTTTTTATTATTATCTATGTGAATCACATTAATGTAAATACATATTAAGGTTTCACCCATATATCCCTCCAATTAATTGGGTAAATAATTAATCTCTAGATATGACAAGTTTCACGATACCTTTGTGAATAACCTTGGTAATTTTTATGACACCTTGGGGATGAAACTTCGTTATATGTTCATGAATGTCTAATGGAAATTTATAGGGATATATTCAAGTTATTATTCATGTTATTTTTATTATGATATTCCTCTTCTTACATTTCTCATTCCTTTATGTTCTTCGTCAAGTTCTTATTGATATCACAAGTTAACGGGTTCCCTTACTTTCTTTACTGGGCCTTCTGTTCACCCGTTACTTTGACGTATGTCTCCAGGTTATAAGTTGCAAGAATTATACTTAGTTTGAACCTACGGTGAAGCCTTAAAAGTGGATTAGAATAATTTTTTAATGTTTTTTGTATTTTTTTCTTGATTTTCAAGACACTAGAATTTAAAGATCCTCTGTTTGTAAAATGTAATGAAAAGTTATGTAATAATAAGGCGGGATGCCATAGTTCGTATAAAAAGGATAGTTTAGTTATTTATGAAAATTAGGCTATGAAAACATTAAGAATAATTCTATATAAAATTTTAAATATAGAAAAACTTTCTAGTATTTTGGTGAAATATTAACAAAGTGGTTTCCTAACAAATAAATCCATGTCTGGATATGAACAAATGGATGGGGCTCTAACACAGATGTAACTAAGAGTAAAGACTTCAACAAGGAGTAATAGGCTTGACCCAGGGTATCCTATTACATGAAAATGGGCCTTGTTTAACTCCTCATTTGATACTCTTGGGGGATATTTTTGGTTAATCATATGATTTTTATTAATCATTATGAAGGATTTATAGAGAAATGAAATTGGTTAAGTATGAAGTTTTAAGACATAAAATCCTTTATAGTTAAAAGATTCGTAAATGAAATAAGTTTCTCACTGAGGTTTTATTCTTTTAGAAAATGGCGGGGAATAGGAGGAATCATGCAAATGGTGACCACAATGGAGAATGGGCTGATAGCCCTCGGATGAAAGACGGATTGGAAACTTTCATAAGAATTATGAAACAACTGACTCAAGTTATAGGAAATAACTTGAATCAAACTGAGATACTAATCTCACCACAAAGTGAAAAACATTCTGTTTAATCCTTTATGCATCAAGGACCACCAACCTTCAGTGGATTGATCGACCCATTGATTTATGAATAATGGATATTCTATATAAAGAAGATATTTTCTATGCTCCACTGTTTAGAGAAAGAGAATGCCACCCTAGTTGTCTATTTCTTAGATGGAGAAGCCGATCAGTGGTGGGAATTGATTAAAAACATGAGTCCAAGAGTGGAAGTTGATTCTATGTGTTGGGAAGAGTTTATAGGGATCTGCATCAGTAAGTATTTCCCTCATTCCATGAGAATAATAATGGAGAAGGAGTTTCTCAAGCTTAAATAGAAGGAGAATGAATCTGTGGGAAGCTACGAGATAAACATTACAAGAATTTCCCATTATATCTCAATATTTTTCATGGATCCTAGTGGGAAATTAGATAGATTATTTGGTGGAGTAAGACCTCATTTATGGAAAAATCTATCCAACTGAGACTATGACAACTATGAAGAGATCATGTGGAGTGCAATGAAAGTCAAACTGATGTTTGGAAAGAAGCAGTGGTCTCATAAATCCAATGACAAGAATAGATCAATGGAGCCAAGATTAGGGAGTAGCATCGATCGAGGAAGAGGATGAAATAAAGTGCAACGTACCATGTGTAATAATTGTCATATAAAGCATTTGGGAATGTTCCTTCTTAGAATTGGGAAGTTCTACAAGTGTGGAAGAGATGGCAATATTGCACAGAATTCTCATTGTGAGGTGAAGCCTCAACTTCCCAACACTAATGACAAGGGGAATATAGTTCAAGACCTACCTGATATCCAATGCTATAAGTGTGGACAACTTGGGCACTTTTCTTATCACTTTCCAAATATGAGGGCAGTATAGGGGAATCACCATCAGCCTCATCAATGGCCAAGGAAACAAGTTTGTACTTTTTCAATAACTACGGTTGAAGTTGAAGCACCTAATTATGTGGTGGTAGGTATTCTTCCTGTTATCTCAAATCTAGCAAGTAATTTGTTTGATTCTGGTTCTACACATTCCTTTATTTCCTACAACGTTGAAAAGAATTTATAATCAACCCCCAATTTGCTAAAAGTAGAGTTTTCATTCAAGAAACCTGGTGGGATTATACAAGCGTCATCAGTGTTTAGAAACTCTAGTATTTACATTAGTGAGAACAATCTTATAGAAAATATAGTATTCATTCCATTTCTAGAATTATACATTATATTAGGGATGGACTGTATCTCAAAGTATAATGCTAAGATCAAATACATAATTAAAGAAATATCAATATTCTTCAATGGAAAACTCATTGTTATCTTCCAAGGAGAGATATCTCAACCTGATCTTTGTCTAAAAGAACATACTATATCCTTTTTATGGAGTTGATCGGTGAATAAGAAGAAGTAAATGAGAGTTTAAGGATAGAAAATGTCCCCATCTTCCAAGAATATATTGATGTATTTCTTGAGGAGTTACTCGGACCTCCCCTAGAATGAAAGGTAGAGTTATCTATTGAACTCATACCTGGATCTCATTCGATATCAAATATCCCATATAGGATGTAAAATGTGGAGCTAGGGGAATTAAAAAAACAACTCCAAGATATTTTGGAGTAGGGGTTTATCTGACTGAGTGTGTCTCCTTCGGGAACACCAGTTCTATTTGTGAAGAATAAGGATGGATCGATGCATCTATGCATTTATTATAGAGAACCTAATGGTATCATAGTAAAGAAAAGATACCCTCTTCTTAGAATTGATAAATTATCTAACCTACTTCGTGGGTCTCAATTCTTCTCTAAGATTGTTCTTAGGTCTGGTTATCATCAATTGAGAGTGAAGAAAGAATATATTCCAAAAACTGACTTCTAATCAAGATATGAGCATTATGAGTTTTTTGTTATTCCCTTTCTACTAACTAATGCACCTTCTATTTTTATGGATTTGATTAATAGAGTCTTTAAGAACTACCTTGATAACATTGTGGTAGTTGTTATTGATGATATTTTGATATATTACAAAATTCGATAGGAGCATGAGGATCATATAAGGGTTATTTTATAAACTCTATGAAAGGAGAGGATTTTTGGAATGTTCAACAAATGTGAATTCTGGTTACAGCAAGTTTGTTTCTTGGGGCACATTGTAATAAATGAAGAAATCACAGTTGACCTTGTAAAGACTAAATTTGTAAAGGAGTGGCCTCATCCAACAAAAATAATTGAGATTTGAAGATTCCTTGGATTAGTAGGATATTAATAGAGGTTTTTGAAAAACTTTTCACAACTTTATAATCAATTAACCAAGTTAACTTGAAAAGGGGTCAAGTTCATCTGGACAAAAGAGTGTGAGGAAAGTTTCCAAGAGCTGAAGAAGAGATAGGTTACTACACCCGTGTTAACTCTTCCCTCAAGTGGAGAAGAATTATTTATTTTTAGTGATGAATCTATAAAAGGTATTGGGCGTGCCCTCATGAAAAATGACAAATTCATTTCTTATGCATCTTGATAGTTTAAGACTCATGAGAAGAAATATCCTATGCATGATCTGGATCTAGTTGTGATCATTTTTTTCTCTGAAGATATGGAGGCACTATCTTTATGGGTAGAAATGTGATATATACACATACCATCAAATTTTGATGTATATCTTCACACAAAAGGAATTGAACACGAGACAGAGGAGATGGTTAGAACTTCTCAAAGACTATGATTGTTCAATTCATTATCATCTTGAAAGAGAAAATAAAGTTCTTAATTCATTAAGTAGGAACGACCCATATATTCTTTCCATGATGAGTATTAAAAGAGATCTTTTGATTAATGGACTATTAGAGTTATACATGGGAATTATAAGGGAAGGGACATCATCAACCCTAACCCAAATGATTTTCAACCTTCATTACTATATATGATCAAGAAAGATCAGAAAGAAGATCCTTTGTTACAAAAGAAGTTTGAGGATGAGAAGGATGGGAAGTTTCCTGAGTTTAATATTAATCAAGAAGGTGTACTGAGATTTTGTACAAGACTATGTCTTCTATATATTCTAGAAATAAATAAGGATCTTATGAATGAAGCTCATACCTCTACGTTCTCTATATGTCCTAAGAGTACATAAATGTATAAGAATATTTGTGATCATTATTAGAGGGATAATATGAGAAGGTATATTGTAGGATGCACTTATAGGTGATTAGTATGTCAGTAAGTGAAGGTAGAGCGGAAAAGTCCTAAAGGGGTATTGCAACCACTACCCATATTAGCATGGAAGTGGGACAATATCACTATGAACTTCGTCACTGGCCTTCCAAGAACTTCCAAAGGAAACAATGTGATATGGGTTATTATGGACCATCTCACCAAGACTACCCATTTTATCTCCATTCAGGAAGATTTTTCTCTTGATCAACATGCCAGGATTTATGCAAAGGAAGTGGTAATGCTGCATGGAGTTTAACTTTTTATTGTATTTTATCATGACCTAAGGTTCACATCAATGTTTTGGAGAAGTATTCAACATTCTCTGAGAACTGAATTGAATTTCAGTAGGGCCTATCACCCCCAACTGATGGCCAATCTAAAAGGACTATCCAAACCTTTGAAGACATGCTGATAACATGCTAAATGGAATTTAAAGGTGGATAGGATCAACATCTCCCTTTAGTTGAGTTCTCTTACAACAATAGCTTCCACTCAAGCATTCAAATTGAATCCTATGAATCTCTATATGGGAAGATATGTAGAACTTATACTTGTTGGGATGAAGCTGGTGAGAGAAATCTTCTTGGGCATGATCTTGTGCCACAGATGACAGAAATAGTCCAAGCCAACCAGCGACACATTAAGGCTGCTCAGAGTTGACAAAGGAGCTATGCCAACAATTGTCAAAGGGACATGGATTTTGATGTTGTTGACAAGGTATTTCTTCAAATTTCTCCTTAGAATAGAGTAATGAGGTTTGGTAAGAAAGGGAATCTCAACCTTAGGTACATTAGCCTCTATGAAATCCTTGATCATATAGGAGCAGTAGCCTATCAGCTTGCACTCCCTCCAAATCTATAACAAGTTCATGATGGTTTTCACATATCCCTCTTGAGGAAATACATAACTAACCCTTCACATGTACTAAATCCAGAGGTGGTACAATTGTAACATGACCTCTCTTATAAAGAGCAGCTGGTGGAGATATTGGATTATAGAGACAAGGTTCGACACAACAAGACTACCCACCTTGTAAAGGTGTTGTGGAGGAACCACAAATGTGAAGAAGCCACGTGGGAACCAAAAGAATCTATGAGGAATAAGTACCCACACCATTTCTCTTCTTAGGGTATGAGTTAAAATTTCGGGGATGAAATTTCTTAATGGGGGAAGAATGTAACGACTCAAAATTTTTAATAATATTTATTTCCTATATTTTGTGCTATTTTATTTTTTACTCAACAATACTATATTCATTAATTAATTAAGTGAGTATAATTAAAATGAGACATTTGGGTTTTGACTATCAATATAACCTTTGGAAACTATGCTCTTAGCATTTTAATTATTGTTTATAAATAAAAATTACATTGGTTAATTAATACGGAAAGAAGATCGGATGGCTTCATCTAGTAGACTCGGGTCGTATGAATCTCATCTGTCAGAGCTTGGGAAGGAGGTTACATCTTTGGGATTTTCTCTGGACCAAGACCAAACGGAGCTTCAACATGTGAAGCTTGAACAGAATTGCCTACGAAAAAAGTTCAAGCTGATAGAAATCACTACTCAAACAATATTGTCTAAGCCACCCCAAGATTCTATCACCATTGCACACCTTATGCTTAGATACTATGCAGGAGCTATAAGGGGCTATGTAATGAGGCCTTATATACTTTATGTAATCCCTTGGTATAAATAAAATTTTTATTTCTTATTATGGTAAAATTTGTGATTTTTAAATTTTCGAATAAATATAGGATGAATATTATTGATGAATGATGGAAAAAGGGTATTTTAAAATTCTTATGTAAACTTAAAATAATCAACAATGTGAAATGATTTTCAAAAAATGGTCTTCTATAGTTGTGATCAGTAAGAAATTTAGAGTTTAATAAGATCAACTTAGTTTTTAGTGAATAATAAATTAGGAATAGTAACTTATCCTTATTAATATTAATGAATAGTAAATCGGCCAAAAAAATAGAAACTTCACCCATGAATGTATAAATACAACATAGATATATTAAAAGTGAAAAAACGATCATAGTAAAAGTCTGGGTATTTTTGTGTGTCATAAATATTTTATTTACAATTTTATAGTTACTTTAGTAATTTAAAATGGAAATTTATTTTCATAAAATGTTATCATAAATTTTTTCTTTAGTGTCTTATGGTTATATGATTATTTTATGGGACCTTAATTACTTTTTCAGGGTGTTACAAAACAAGTTATAAGTTTTAGAGTTGTTTTTTTGAATAAATAATTATTTTATTTATAAATTAAATTAAATATATTTAGAAAATTATTTTCATTAAATGAAGTTCATTTTTGAATTCATAGCATTGATTTTAGGTGAGGGAGAATTTATGATATTTTTATAAAATGTTTTTTTGGGTGAATAGTAAAAATACATTTTTGAGTTTCGGTGTGATTAATGACATTATTAATATTGTAATAATGATATAATGGATCTGGTCGACTTGTGAATAGTAAGATATGTTATGAGGTGTCCCAATTGGATATTACCATGGTAAAATACCATGTGTGAGCCCATGGTTTCGCAAATACCACCAATGAGGTTTCCTTTGGAAATTAATTAAATATTCCCTCAATTTTGCTATAAATACCAAGCCATTACCTAATTCATTTCATTCAAAATTCCTCATCAATTAAACTATAGTGTTTTGAACTCCCAATTAGTTCTCTAAAGGTGCCCTCAAGTCCCCTATGTTCCCAACCTTCAAGCTTTCTAAGTCACTCTTATAGGTAAGATAACCTTTCACCCTCCTCTTTTAGTCATGATTTCTTTTATGTTATGTCTTCTAGTTTCCATATTATATTATGGGGGTATGTTATTATTTATCCTTATTACTGTACATTTCATGTAAAATTTATTAGAGTCCATTTCCTCCCTCATCAACATATTTTTTTAAATTATAAGCAGCATTGTTAGGCTGCCAAAGTTTCCTAAAAGAAATCTTAATTTCTATTTCCATTCAGGCTTACTTTTCAAGTTGTATGTCATTAAAATGTACACACCATGATCATATTTATTTTTATTATATACCACTACTATAAAATTATTTTTTTATTTATGGTAGATCCTTGTCCCCTCTCTTTTTATTATTTTCTAAAACCATGTTATATAGCTGTTATGCTGTAGAAATTTCTTCTCAAAATTTATCTCTCTTTCTCTCAAGAAATTCCCTTGTTTTATTTATTTGAATACCCAGACCTATTTTGTTTATATATGTGTTCATAAATACAAAAAAATGATATATTTGGTTCTAGAATTAACATACATATAATCGTCACTTCCTTTCCATGGTTTATAAATGACATAATGATCTAATTTTTAAGAACTTTTAAAATGTCGTGATTTTGAAATGAAACCCATTTCTTTTATTCTATTTGGGTTATTTATGAGATTTTTTATTATTATATATGTGGATAAAATTAATTTAAATACATATTAAGGGTTCTTACATATATAGCTCCAATGCATTGGGTAAATATTTAATCTCTAGGGATGAAAATATTCACGATACCTTGATGAATAACCTTGGTAATTTTTATGACACCTTGGGGATGAACCTTAGTTATATGTTCATGAATGTCTAAATGAAACTTTTTAGTGACATATTCAACTTATGATTCATGTTATTTTTATTATTATATTCCACTTATTCTATTTCTCATGTCTTTATGTTCTTCATCAAGTTCTAATTGATATCACAGGTAAACGGATTCTCGTGCTTTCCTTACCGGGCCTTCTGCCCACCCTTTACATTGATGTATGTCTCCAGGTTATGAGTTGCAGTAATTATAATAAGGATGAACTTATGGTGAAGCCTTAAAAGTGTATTAGAAGAATTTTTTAATGTTTTATTTATTTTTTTTCATGATTTCCATAACACTAGACTTTAAAGATCCTCTGTTTGTAAAATTTAATGAAAAATTATGTAATAATAATGAAGGATGTCATAGTTGGTATCAAGGATAGTTTAGTTATATATAGAAATTATGCTATTAATTATTTAGTAATAATACTATATAAAAGTTTAAATATAGTAAAACATCTTGTTATTTTGGTGAAATATTAAGTAAGTGGTTTCAGAACAAATAAATGTTTGTCTATATATGAACAAGTGGATGTGGCTCTGGTACAGATGTACCTAGGAGTGAAAGCTCTGATAAGGAGTTTCAGGATTGACCCAAGGTATCCTGGTACACAATAATGGGCCTTGCTGCATTCCTTGTTTGACACTCCTGGGGGATATGTTTGGTTAATCAAAAGCTTTTTAGGAATCATTATGAAGGATTTATATAGAAATGTAATTCTTTAAGAATGAAGTTTAAGACATAAAATTCATTATAGTTAAAAGATTCATAAATGAAATAAGTTTCTCACTAAGGTTTTATTCTTTTAGAAAACAGAAGGCAATAGTAGGATTCATCCAATTGGTGACCGCAATGGATCATGCACTGATGGCCCTCTGATGGAAGCTGGAATGGAAATTTTCATGCGAATGATGAACCAACTGACTCATGTTATGGGAAATAACCTGAATCAAGATGAGAGACCAATCTCACCACAATGAGAACAACATCCTATTTAATCCTTTATGTGTCAATGACCACCAACCATTAGTAGATTGACCGACCCATTGATTGATAAACAGTGTATCACCTCTATAGATGAAGATCTTTTCTGTGATTCGTTGTTCAATGCAAGAGAAGGTCTCTGTAGATGTCTATTTCTTAGAGGGAGAAGCTAATAAATGCTGAGAATTGATTAAAAACATGAGTCCACAAGTGGAGTTTGATGATATGGAGTGGGAATATTTCATAGGGATCTTCTTTTTTAAGTATTTCCCTCACTCCATGAGAACAAGAAAGGAGAAGTAGTTTCTCGAGCTGAAGCAGAATGAGAAAGAATCTGTGTGAAGATATGAGATTAAATTCACATGAATTTCCCATTATACCTCATGCTTTGTCATGGGTCATAGTGGAAAGGTTGATAGATTCTTTGGTGTACTAAGACCTCATATACAGAAGAATCTAGCCAACCGAGACTATGATAGCTGTTAGGAGATCGTGTGGAGTGTGATGAAAGTAGAACTAGATTTTGGTGAGACGTAGTAGTCTCATAAATCTAATGACAAGAAGAGATCGATGGATCCAAGCTTAGGGAGGATCTTTGATCAGGGAAGAGGAGGCAATAAAGTGTAATGTCCCACGTGTAATAAATGTGGGAAGAATCATTCAGGGAACATCCTACTTAGAAGCAGGAATTTCTACAAGTGTGGAAGAGATATCCATATTGCATGGAATTTTTGTAGTGAGGTGATTCCTTAACTTCCCAATGCATTGGGTAAATATTTAATCTATATATATGAAAATAAAGACATATTAAGGGTGTTTCTTGATAGCACTCTAATTCATAGGGTAAAAATTCAATCTCTAGAGATGACACATTTTGCAATACCTTGGTGAATAACCTTGGTAAGTTTTCTGACACCTTAGGGATGAACCTTGGTGATATATTCATGAATGTCTAAATGAAAAGTTTTAGCCACATATTCATGTTATGAATTGTGTTCTTTTTATTATGATATGCCTCTTATTATATTTCTCATATCTTTATATTCTTCATCAAGTTCTTATTGATATCACAAGTAAATGGATTCCCTTACTTTCCTTATTTGGACTTCTCTTCACCCTTTACTTTGATTTATGTCTCCAAGTTATGAGTTGCAGTAATTATACTTATGTTGAACCCATGGAGAATCTTTAAAAGTGGATTTGAAGAATTTTTCAATTTTTTATGTATTTTGATCCTGATTTTCCAAACACTAGACTTTAAATATCCTCTGTTTGTAAAATGTAATGAAAAGTTATGTAATAATAAGGAGGTATTCCATATACATCCGAGTTTGACCACAATGTATCATGACCTACATCAGAATTATTGGTGGTCAGGCATGAAAAAAGAAGATTATAGGGTTTCTAACATGATGTCACACCTTTCAATAGGTAGTGGTCAAGAATCAATGACCTAGTGGTTTACTATAGCCATTTCCCATTCTATAATGGAAGTTGGACAACATTTACATAGAAATTATAGTTGGCCTCTGGAGGATTCCTCAAAATAATGATGTTATTTGGTTGTTTATGGACCAAATAACAAAAGTAGCACATTTTTTCCTATACAGAAGACCTTTTTAGTTGATTAGTTGGGAGATATATACATTCTAGAGATATTCCATCTACATGAGATTTCATGGATTATTTTTTTGAATCATGACTCTTTTTTTACTTAATTATTCAAATAGGTCATGAATAAGGTTTTTAGTAAAAATGTGTTATTGAGTACATAATTACACCAATAGATAGATGGGAAATTGAGATTTATTATACAGGTGTTTGGGTGTATTCTTTAGGCGTGTGTCCTAGAATTTGGTTGGTCTGGAGAGAATCACCAAGCATTTTTGTGGTTATTCAATAACAAAATTTATCAGGAAACCATTCATATGGAACCATATGAGGATTTTTATGGTAGGTCATGCATATCACCTCTATATTGGATAAAGGCAGGTGAGTCAGAGTTGTTAGTCCTAACTCTCATGTTGGAGTTGTTGGAGCAGGATCAGCGAATTCAGAAACATGTGGCTATATATCAGAGTATACAGAATTCATATGCTGATAGGCACTGATGACCCAAAGAGTTTGTTGTGGATTATTGTATGTTCCTCCAAGAATCTCCTAGATTGGGTCTCCATAGGATTCTGAGGTAGTTCACATTGGAACCCATGTTTTTTAGATAGTTTGAGGTTGTGTAGAGAATCAAGATGGTGGAATAATGATTGGCTCTTCCATAAGTTTTTAGTGTCATGCATGATGTTTTACATGTGTCACAACATCGGAAGTATCACCTCGACCCTTCTCATGTGATCTATGTTGATGATATTGAGATTGAGATCAATGAATCCTTTGAGAATCATCCAATACATGTGTTGGATTAGATTGATAAAGCATTGTGGAGAAAGACCTTGTTGATAGTTCATATATTGTGGAAAATAAGGTAATGTTCAAGAAGAAACTTGTAAAATAGAATAAGATATACGAGCTTAGCTGCCCAATAGTTTTTACCGTAGATTCTTAGAGAATACTAGGAGTGTAGCTCGAGGAAAAGATATTATAAGGTGGGGAGATTATAAGATCCTGAACTTCTTCTAGAGTTATCTTAGTGTCATTTTTATGTTTTCTTTTTTCCTTGTTTTGGTTATACTTTTTTTATTCATGTATTGGTTTCATTTGGGTGAAATTTTCATGTTTTTAGAGGGGTTTTGGGAAGTTCATGTTTGGATCACATTTTTCCAAAACTGTGTGCCTTGCCCCAGCAAACTATGAAACCCTAGAGAGAGAGGGATTTCATAGTTGGTGCATAATATTTCAAATCTTGCACCCTCTTAGGAGTAATAGTGCACCCCTAAAGGAGAGTTACATGGTTAGGTCATGTGTTTTTCAAACCAATTTACCACTTTCTAGGAAACTATGTGTGTGGATTTATTTCCCCTGAAAATTGGTTTTAAAATTATTAAACCCCCTTACTTCAACCGAATTTGACCAAACTCAACCTTAATTTCTTTATGTTATTTTTGGATGATTTTTAACGAATTCCAAGGTCTTATAAAGTCTTTTATTGATGAATTACAGACTGGATAGAAGAATTTACATCACTCGTGGTAATAGAATCTCATCTAGATTGGATTCATCCCACTCCTCCATATCTTTATCATAATTTGAAGGGATATTTTCCCCCATTGGTGATGCTTTAACATAGTTTTTCATGAATTTTGATCACATTGATCATGTTTCTTGGATTTGGTTCTAGATCTCTTTCTTGATGGTTCTCTCAATCATTCCACTTCAATTAGGGGTTCGGTTGGCAAAAAATCTTCAATGATATTAAAGTAGGTGGTTTATATTTCAGTTCCCATATTCCAAATTTAATGATGTGTATGTAATTCTACAATTTCAATTTCCATGATTAGGTAATTTCATCTAGAATTTAATTTAATTAAATTTAAATTCCATGTGATAATTGAATGGGATGAATTTGGGACAATTGTAAATTGGTTGAATTGGATTAATTAATTAATGGAATTATTTGATTATGGACATGATGGGATATTGGAATTATGGAATTTATAAATTAAATGGATTTGATTGACAATGAGAATAATGGGATGGTTGGATTAACCTTGAAGGGATATTGGGTTATGTGAATAAATGTTAAAAATTGTTTAATGACGAATTTATCATATTATATTTTTGATTAAATTAAATATTTATGATTAAATTGAAAAATCAAAATGGTATACCGTGTTGTGAAATTTTGATAAGAAGGTTATTGTTGATTAACCTTGTTAAATGTGGAATGTGTGAAATATATTGGTTTTTTTATAAATAGGTTTGGGGACATGGATTGATTCTTAATATATCCATGGGGTCCTAGATATGGAATTCCAGGCCAAAAGTTATGTATGTGATCATGAGTTTTGGACATGGATTGATGCTTGAAAAGCCTACTTGCGTGATTTATTGATAATGAGTATGGGACATGCACTGATGCCTCAAAATCCCACTTATGTGATTGATTGACAATGATTGTGGGACATGGACTGATGCTTTAAAATCCTACATGTGTTATTGTTTGATAAATGGGTTGTGGGACCTGGAAAGATGATTTAAATACCCATGGGTCCTAACCATGGCTTTCTAGGACCAAAATTTTTGCATTAGATGATAGTTCCAATTATCCATGATATAAATTGAAATTAAATGGATAATTAGACTCCATGTGATAATGAATTTTGATTCTCTATGTGAAATGTGTTATCCATTAGGGATTATTAGTACTTTGGAATAGGTTTAAGAAGGTATTGTTTGGTTGGGTGTCTTCATGAACCTGATAAATTATGTGGTTAATTAAAGAATAATGAAATGTTATAGTTGTTTACTTTATGCATTGTACTTTTTTATTTATACAACTACATTCACTATTATTAAATAGATGTTGTTTTAGATCTCAATTTTGGTGGCCTACTGAGTTGTACTCACACCATACTTGGGCTTCCTAATCAGTGCCTGAATAGACTTCATGTTTTCAAGATATGATAAGGATAAGAGACCTATATTAGATGGATGAGTTGTGATAGAGCATGAATGAGGTAACTGAAATTAGTGTCGATACCTTATTAGGGAATTTTCAGTGTCTTTATTTTGGGTTTTTATTTTTAATTTTGAAACATACATGGCATGGAATATCTACTGTTCAGTTATGGATATGTTTCTTCATTTTAGTTCATTGTGTGATACTAGTTTGTTCTGGTTATTGTATTATTATGTTTTTTTGGTTATCTTCATTAGTTATTTCTTGGTTGTTTCTATTTTTATGCTTTGATAAATAGGGTGTTGTGTCCCCATGTTATATATATTAAACCCTGGTTGTTACGCAACAACCTCTAGCATACAGTGAGGTGTTCCTAAGGACATATAACTGACCAGATCTGGGCACCAGTATGTGGAACCTGGGTTAGGATGTTACATAAATCATCCAATGAAAGGATAAGGATGGTACAATTAGATCATATGTTCAGTAAAAAAATAATAATCATTAACGGTTATTGTTTATGATAAAAATAAAATCCATAAAATTATCATTAAAATATTTTTAAGGAAAATATATTTTCCATTTTCAAAAAACTTATTTAAAAATATAAAAAATTCAAATTTTAAAGAAAAAAAATCCTTGAAAAAAACATTTAATATTTTAAAGGTTTAAATAATTTAGTGTTCATAATTGTGTAAAATGCCTCTCATTTTATACACGTTTAAATGAATATTCCTTTCACATTTTTGGTAAAAATACAAGATATCCTTGTTTGGAAAATGATAAGAAGATTAATTTAAAAAATGTAAAAATTCAAACATATTTATAAATTATTTTAAACCATATAATTAGAATATCAAAAAAATCATGAATAAATTTTTAAAAAAACATTTACATAGAAGCAAAATTGTTTTTGACCAAAGAGATAAATAAATTCGGTTTTACTTAAAAAAATTATTTTTAAATATTGAGTACATAAAGAGAGTAAAATAAAAAGAAAAAAAGTTAATTTCAATAAATAACCAAATTAGAATAAATTAATGAGTTTCATGATATTTATATCATAATATCTCACAAATGGAAGCATAATCATAAAAATCTTAACAAACAATGATAATGTAACATCAAACCACGTCCACATTGGTAACCTTTTAATTATAATCCCCATGAAAGAATGAACCTAATATTTAAATGTAGATCCCCAAAAATTTCATAATAAGTATCATAAAAAACATTCAAGGTAATTATATATATCACACAACAAAAAAATGTTGAATATGTCATATGCCTCGTAGAAAAAAATAGTGAGACGAAAATCCCTTATCATTCTGGTAATCATTCAAATCATAAGACCCAATAAATAATAATATAAAATAAAACCTTAAATATCATATAAATAGGTTTATTAGTGATATAATAGGTTATATTTTATGTATATGAACCACAAAAAAGAAACAAACATAGAATTTTTCATAAGTCTCCTAGAAATAAAAGTGAGACTGGAAATACCATACCTTAAGTCGCAAATTCTTTCTTACATGTTCAAAAATCATGTATAATAAATTAGGTTTAATATATATATATATATATATATATATTAAAAGGAAATATTTATATATATCATACCATTTATTATTTATTTATGACCATTTATTACATGTTTATTAACAATTACTTCTTAAAATCATGTTTTAGTAAATAATTGCTTCATTTTCATGTATGTTTTGATTTTTATTCTTAGTACTTTTACTTTGATCATGGATCCATAATATATATAATTTAATCCATTATATATATATCATATATATTATTTACTAATGTATTTATAATAATCCATAAATTTAGAGATAGAAAATGAATTACATCGTTCATTGATATTGTAGGTTGTATGCACACATGAACACTATTTACATTTTCATGATGCATGGAATGAAAGGAAGTTAAGTAATATATTGGATTTATAGATTCATTATTATTTCATATATATCATATATATTTCTTAAATTTATCCTTATTACCTTTCAGGTAATAATTAAGTAAAAAAATCACATCGCTTCGTGAGGCAGTAGTCCTTCGTACACACAGGAAATGTTATCATATTCTCAAGGAATGGAAAGTAAGAAGGTATATGTGATGTTAAAATTCCAGAAGTATAATTATTTTATTAATATAATAAATTTATTTTAAATAAATAAATATATCATTCAATGAGAGGCGGTGATAGAGAAAAAATTACATCATTTCGTGGGGTGATATTTTTTCGTACACATGATCGAGGGTTTCATTTCCCATATGACGAAAAATGAGATGGATATAGGTTATTACATAAAAATATAAGTTTATTAAAGATACTATTGTTACTATATTTTATTTATTATGGTATGAATTAATGTGTTAACAGAATAATTAAGAAAAATCATAGTGAAGATAATTACCTTCGTTTAGAAAAACCTCCTTTGGATCTCTTACTAAGGACCCTAGGATTGGTCTTGTGGGAAGATAAAAATATCTATAATGTAGATAAGGATTTTTGGGAGATATTTTTATGGGTTTTGGTATATCCAAACGAGTTAATATGTGTGAATAATTTAGGGGAGGAAGTTCCCTATAATAATTGAGGAGTGTCATTTTTGTAAATACTCAAAACTATTAATAATGGGAAGTCACTATCACACCAAGTAACTCAAAAATTGATAAATAATGGATGGGAGGTAATATATGGTCAATAAAAAATCCAAATAAAATAAAAAATTGTTTTAAACCTGTTATTCCTTAACCATTAAGTCTGCATACTTTTACCATTTTAGTGTTCACCACGACAACTAGTGTTTTTATTTATTTACCAAGGTGATTTATCCATTAAGACTAAAAATGAAATGAGACTTATTAGATAAAATTAACCAAATAATTATAAATATTAAGAAAAATCTATCATATAAAGATCCTATGTGTGAGGAAAATTAATTTTAACACAGACACACGTAACACGCGAAACTCATTTTAACCTTCATCGCGGTAATTAATTTTTATTATCTTTTTTATTCCTTATGGAAAAAATTAATTTTAACTTATTTTATAATATAAATTATTATTATTATATATATAATTCAATTTACCAAATTAAATTCATAGAAGATTTGGTATTGAAATTAAAATTAAACCCACATACGTAGTAAAAAGTGGTTTTCCAAAGAATAATTTTCCATAAGTATAAAAAGTTATAATATCAAAATTAAATATAAAATTGATTAAAATTAACTTAATTTGATTAATAAATATATAATTGAACCAATTTTACTTTTTTAAAACCATTTTAAAATAAAATGGACCTTGTAATTTCTATAAAAGAAAATGCAGTTTTTATTAAAAATTTGTGTTTTTTATTATTCATTGTAAAATTAATCTTTTCGTAAAATTATAAAACAAATTACACAAATATAATTTTTACAAGTAGATTTAAAAAATGAATTTTTTATCTAATAAATTTTCTAAAAGTGTAATAAATTAATTTATCCTTTTGTTCATATAAATCAATAAAAATGTTTTTTGTGGAAAATGTATTTTCGAACCATATAAATACTTTACTAAAAATTGAGTACTTTTTTTATCAATATGATTTATTTATATAAAACCATTATAATTAATTTTAAAAAAGTGTTTATTCCTATTCAAACATCCATATTTAACATCTAGTCTATAATAGTCATGTTTAAATAATAATATTTATAGTATATCATGGTTCATTAACACTCGGTGATATATATAATGCTAGCTATTGAAGTAATTAAATTTATTTGAAATATATAATTCTTAAAAACTAGATGTGTTACATTCTAAATACCTTTAAATGATTTTATTCAGTTTGATCCATCACTCAAATACAAATAAATTAGAATACATATGCCTCATCATATCCTCAATTTCACATGTATCTTACTCATATTGGTGGTTTCTCTATAAAACATTAACATGGTCAGTGTTCCTGTTTCATAGAACTTTATATCAATGATGCATAATATATGTAGGTTGTTATTAATAGTAAATATAATGATCTAATGTTATGACTTATAATTGTAGTATATTTAAAGGGTTGGGTATGTACTCCATGAGAAATACATCAAATGTATTATGGACTTGAGAGAGGTTTTAGGGAATCACTAAGAAATAAGTAACCATACTTGTGAAATCAAAAATATTTAAAGGTTAAATATACCTAGGGATCAGTTTTCCAATAATTATAAATATCATATACTTATTCCAAGATTAAATTCATTGGAATAGCTTTACGGAAACTTCAAATTCCATATAATTCTAAATATTGTCATCATAACTTTTCTATCAACTCCTAGATTCCTTGATGTGTTGATGAATTAATTTAACATTTCATTCCATTTATTCAGATAACTCATCTTTCAATAGATGTATTTCTCTAAATACATCTCAGCATATTAGTGTTGTACACTTATTTTTATTTAGGGGTTCTTAAATATTCATCTGAATGATCGAATGAAATCTATTTTTGTAATAAATCTCAACTAAATAAAAGTATTGATTTTTACCATCTGTGATATCCAAAGATCTCTTAGAATTTACAACTATATAAGAATGATATATAGTGATGAAACATAGTTTTTTGTAGTTATTATTGAATAAATCTCTAGAACTTTTTGGTAATCCTCAAATCCTAATCAAATACAATAGAATATTGTACTCTCTGAAACCTTACCACTCCCGTAATGTATAAACTGGAAATTTGATCTAGAGAGAAAACTTCTCTAATATTCATGAAGTGTGGTGAATTTTTAATGTGTTCAACTATAACCCATATATAGTTATACCCTTTATATGTTTTGAGGATCCTTGTATCAAAATCCATAATGATGTTTTCTGATTTCCATTCAAGTATGGGAAGTGGTTATAACATAACCATATAGTTTTGTCTTTATGCCTTAACTTACTAACATACCAATCATTAAGATACATATTTTAAAATTTTTACCATCAATCCAACCCACCATAAATACTCTTTCTAGTCTCTATACATCTACATACTTCCATGATAAATAGATAATGAAGAACTATGAGCCTCCTCTAATAGCTTTTTCTTTAAATATGGAATGGATGAACACATATATGGTTCCTAAAACTTATCATTATATCATAATCAAGGTTAAAACTCAAGAATAATTACTACCTTATTATGAATTTATACATCTTCCTTATGTACCTATTTAATCTTTACTTGGATATATGGTTAAAAACTCATTTGATAGAGGTAATATTTCTCCATTTACTTCAATATTTATATATATATCCTTTGAAAATCCATAAATATTGTATATTTTTTTATCCATATCATAAATAAGCTATAATGATCACTTTTACTCAAAGAATCATTCACCATGTTATCCTTCCTAGGGTGCTAATGTATTAAGTATCATAATCATTAATCAGCACCAATTGTCTTCTCAGGAACATGTCAAAATCCTTTGTGAATATGTACTGTAAACTTTATTGATCAGCATATATTTCACACTTCTCTCAATAATAATAATTAATCTATATTTTCAATAAAATAAATACTATTGATAAATCTTAATCATGTGTTAGGTAAATTTACTTATGAACCTTCAATTATCATGAAGCATAAGATATCACCATATCATTCTACATAATAAAATATATCAATCCCTTATTTTATGCCTCACTATAGATTTTATACCCTTCTATAATATAGGGTAAAGTTAAAAAATGTGTGATAGATAACCTTCTCTTCAAATCCTTTAAATTTTCCTGACATTAATCTACTTATAGGATCTTCTCTCCCCTTCGAGTTATCTTAGTGAGTGCATTGGACATCTGTGAGAAATATTTCAAAAACTATTGATAATATCCATCAAAAATAATAAAACATTGGATATAAATCACTGTTTGTTGGTTTAGAATAATTATAAATAGCCTATATCTTTTATGTATCTATAGATATAACCTCTCTTGATATTTTTTGACCCAAAAATGAAAATTTTTATAACCAAAATTCACACTTAGTAAATTTTTATTATCGCTTCTTCTTCTTTATAGCCTTTAACACAATCCCCAAATTATCTTTATGATATTATTTTCTTGTTGAATATATGATAATATCATATTTCAAAACTACCACAAACATATCAAGGAAATATCTAACGACTTTATTCATTAAATTCCTGAAGATAGTAGGGGCATTAGTATGATGAAATGGAATCACTAAAAATTCATAGTGTCCATAACTTGTATGGAATTCTATATTGGGTATATATTCCTTTTTAACCCTAAACTGATAATATCTATAATTAATGTTAATATTATAAAATTATTTGCAATATGTATATGATCAAAAAAGTCATAGAAACAGCGTAGGGGATACTTATTCTTGATTGTGATCTTGTTAAGTTTCTGATAGTCAATGAAGAGTTGCAATGATCTATATGACTTATTGATAAAAATAATGGGTTTACACCAAGGTTACACACTTGGATGAATAAACCTATTTTCTAGATTCTCCTATATTTACTTCATCAATTCATCTAACTCAACTGGTTCTATTCCATGATGAGTCTTTGAAATAGGTGTAGCACCAATTATGAGCTCTATTGAGAACTCATATTTATGTTTTTATGAAATAATAGGAAAATATTCTATAAATAAATCAAAAAAACCAACATAAAATTTTATATCATTTATTTTTAGTTTCTCCCCAACCATCTGAGATGGAAGTACCTTTTTAAAATGAATCAATACACATAAAATGGGTGCAATTTCAATTGTAAGTTCATATTTATCATTAAACTATTAGACAATCATAGGTTGGTTTAGAATAATAAATGTGACTTCCCTTACTTCACAATTAATGTGGTATTTATATATAGAAATTCAATCCATGCCTATGATAACATCAAATTCAACTATAAGGATAATTAAAATAATTTCAGGAAGCAAATTCCAACAAACTTCAACTAAAGAAGAATCATATACTTAATATTTTATTATCAACCATTATATTTTATCACTATTAATTCAACATCTAATCATTTTGAAATAATAATTATTATTACTAGATAATTATTATTATATAATATAATTCATATAACTAATATCAAATAAGATACTCTAATATTTGATAATACTTTTCACCACCCCAACTACATCATTCTATCATCATTCCCTTATTAAAACAAAAATGGTAAGAATATTTCTTAGGATTCTTTTATAAAAGTGATAAATCATAAAACAAATTCTTGATAGTATGTATAAATCATGATACATTCGTTTAAATATATTACACCTTAGGTTTTACCTAGGCCATTCTTCACCATTATTCAAATCTATCAAAACGGTTAAGAAAAAGTTTTTTAATTTTCAAAAAAAATCTCTCAAGATATTAAAACCAGGTCTATAGAAAGGTCCGTTATTATGAACTAGTAAAATATTGAGTGAAATCCTAAATCTCCCTTTTTATAGTTATTATCCCTAGGTAAAATTGTGTTAGATCCACGTCCACTTGTAGTATCCAAACAACGATGTAATTTTTTGGAAACAACTAACTCTATCCTTCACCAAAATTATAAGATATTTTCAGATAATTAGACTTATCCTTAGACTTATCCATAAGGATATAACTAAATTTTCATCATCCTAGTTCCAAATTATAACTAATCCTTTCATTTGATACCAATTATAGAAACATAGTCATTTCATACATTGATATTATATCTTAATATATGAATATTCAATACATTTTACAAATACACACCCAAGGACCATAAATGTTTAGTGTCTTTGGATATTAGATACATTATATTCTATTTTTTTGAAATACCTACAAAATATCCCATAAATATCTTCCCAAAAAGTTCAATTTATATATATACCCTTATTAAAACCTTTATTTATAACCTATAGGAAGGAAAAATAAGTAATAGTGAGATCAGATTCTCATTAAGGGTAAGCATGGGTGATATAAACATGACATGATCATAATGGAATCTTAACATGATAAAAAAATTTGGAAACCATTCCCTTAAATTAATAGATCCTAAACTAGAGTCATGGAATAAATCATGATAGTTCATAAGACATGAATCATAAAAAATTCAAAGAACATAAATGATGAGAACATAACATTAGCATAAATCATAGATTTTTATCATACACATAATCATATAAAATCACATGTAAAGGATAACCATAAGACATTCATAACATTTTATGCTTAGGATTACCACTTTTGTACCTACTTTAGGCTTGGGATAACCTCCAATTTAGCCTATTTCAGGATTGGTATAACCTATTTTATACCCACTTTCTATCTTATAATAACCTCCCATGTACCCTTTGAGATAATAGAACATTGAACATTTTCCAATGCATTAGAAGGAGATATATGTCCCACTAGTCACATAAAACATGAATTTTTTCCATAATATCATAAAAATATTTATCATTTCATAACCCTTATAAATTAAATGGGTTTCACAAACACTTCATTATAGCATAACACATAGAATGGAAATGGGTTTTAAAAGCTTCTCATAAATTAATCATAGAATAAATGATGGAAAAAGAAAAAAAATTCATAAAAATATCTTCATTATAATCATAAAACAGATATTAAATTAATAAGGAATGTAAAATTTGATCATAACCCCAATAAAATATAAGTAACACCAATGGTTTTTGTTGCTGATGAATAGAAATTCCCTAAATATATCATTAAAACATTCTAGAGGAAAATACACTTTCCATTTTGAAAAAACATCTTTAAAATATAAATATTTATCAAATATAAAAGGAAAGTTTTTATTTAAAATAACATGTGAAACATTTAAATTAATCTTTAAATCATTAAGTGGTATTGATAGTAAAAAATATCATTCATGTCATATACGTTGAAAAAAATATTCCTTTCACATTTTTTATAAAAATTCAAGAGAGTATTATTTGTAAAATTAAAAGGACAATAATTTTAATTCATTTTTAAAAAATCAATACAAGTGTAATAATTAATTTAAACCATAATATTATAATAATAATAAATTTACTGAAATTTTTTTAGAAAACATGGACATGAATGAAAAAGGGTTTTTGACTGAAGTGGGAAATAAATTTAGTTTTCCTTAAAAATATATTTTGAAATATTTAGTACATAAAGAGAGGAAGATGAAATTAAAACATATAATTTCAATAAATAACCTAAGGAGAAGAAAATTCATGAGTTTTTTAGAGTCATATTATAATTTCTTATCATTGGAATCACAATCGTAAACAATACCAATAAACAATGAGATAGTAAAATCAAACCCTTAGCACATTGGTAACCTTTGAATCACAATATCCAAGAAATAAATAACCTTATATATAAATTTAAATCCCCATAACATTCATAAAAATAGTCAAAAAATATATTCATGGGTAGTATATATACTACACAAAAATAAATCAGTGGTGAATACGGCATGTGTATCACAAAATAAAAAAGTGAGACAAAATTATTGTACCTCTTTGATAATATTTTTCATTGTAAGTCTCATTAAATAATTACATCAAATTAAAAATTAAATATAATTTGAACAAAGATATTTATGATATAAAATGACAAAAGTTTAGTATATAGACAACAAAAAATAAATTATTGGTGAATTTGGCTTGAGTCTCCCAGAAATAAAAGTGAGACTAGAAATATCTTACCTTAAGTTTCGACTTCCATCATAAATATTAAAACATCATTTATAATAAATATATGTTTATTATAAATATATTATAGGACTATAATTATATACATCATACAAAATATTATTTACTTTTAACCTTTTATTACCAGTTTATTTATAATTCCTTGATGAAATCAAGTTTCAGGTAACAAATACTTCATTTCTTCATGTATATTTTGGTTTTGTATTTTAGGTAATTTTAATTTGATCCTAGTTAAATAATATAAATAATGTTAAACATGATATAAATATTATATATATTCATTATATATTTATTTATAGTAATCCTTATGAGTTATAAATAGAAAATTATTTACATTATTCATGGAGACGGTGGGACATACATACGCATGGATGTTGTTTCTATTTTCTCAAAGGAAGTAATTAAATGAGGGTAAATAATATATAAAATTTATTTGATTAATTATTATTTTATAAATTTCAAATATATTAATTAAATTATCTTTATTACCTTTCTTGTATAGCGTAAGTGAAAAACAAATCATATCACTTCATAAGGTAGTAGTCTTCCATAAATGCGAGTGACGTCATTGTATTCCCACAGAATTGGAAATGTAACAAACTAGTTATTTATAGAATAATAATTTTTCATATATATTAAAATTTATTAATATTATATTAATTTTATGTTATAGGGGACACTTTGTTTGATAGCTTACTCAACACGCAACAACAGGTCTCTTTGAAATCTTATGTTGCACACAACAATGAGTTATACTAAAAAATAATATAACAATAATAATATAAATCATATATTGTTGGGAATGAACCTAAATAAAAAAATTAAGATTAAACATTTGTGTTAAATTTCATTACATTTTTCAAATAAAATTTAGATGCTTAAAATGAGAATGAATCCAATGTTAAGCATAAATACTATAATATTTTTTTAAAAGTAGTTTTACCACATTTTGATGGTGAACCCTTATTAAATATAGTTTTTTTAAATTTAATATGTTATATTTTACAAAATAAAATTATTATTTAGAATCATAACATCAATATTTACTTTGTGTAAATTTTTGGTATTTTTCTGATAAACTTCATTTTTTAACAAATAGTGAAAAATACTGCATTTTATGTCAAAATTGTCTTTTCATCTAATTTATTTATATTATTATATTTTCCTTTTAATTAGTTTTAAATTTTAATTGAATTATATTTTTATAATTTAATCTAATTTTGGTCATTGTAAACAATTTCTTTTTGAAATTGGACATAAACACATGTCAAACTTTTAGTAGTTTTTACTTTTTAAAAACACGCTTTTTGGTTCCAACAATAGGAAATAATTTTAAATTACTTAATACAACTTCTATGTTTTGAATTTCAAAAAATTTATTCCATATTTGGATTTAGGAGGTCTAAATTATTTAAGTAGGAATATTTTATTTTTAGACATTATAAATAGTATGTTCCGAAAATATTTTATTTACCATGGTTAAAGGGTAAATCCTGTAAATAAGGGTAAAAAATAATATCATAATAATATTAAATTACCCTAAAACATGTCATAAACCTATTTTATGAGATATGTCTGACCATTTTAATCCTTTTTTGGATTTTGGGACCCCATGGATACATTTTTAAGTGAAAATGACATTTTATAAAAATTAATTTAATGTTAAGTAAAATGTAACATAACAAAATATATTTGAGTAAATAATATTTATATGGGGTTATATAAGTGATATTTTTTACTATAAATAGTAATTATGAAGATAAAAATAATTATTATATCATTAAATTTTATTTATAATTTTTATATATCAAATAAATAATTTTATTTATGACACAATGGTGATGTAGTCATTACCTTATTAATGAAATATTTAAATAAATAAGATTGTAAATACTAGAATAAATTTATTTTCAAACTTTTTTCCATATAAAAATTTTATGGATGATTATAACTTGTTATATTGGAATTAATGATGTTTTTTTAAAATAATCAAGTATTTTATTTTTAAAAAGTCATGATATGAGTAGTATATAAAGTGACATAAATGAGTTTTTAAAACAAATACTTTTTTATTAAATGATATAATAGTATTAAAAATATAATATTCATCCAAATGACATAGATAATGTTAAACATGTCATTAAAATAACACTTTATGTTTTATTGTAATTTTATAGTAAATATATTAACAATATAGTGTGAATATATAAGAAGACATGGTAAAAGTTAAATAAGCTAAATAAGGGATAAAGCAAAAAGATAAGGTTATATTTGTGACCTAAACTGGTATAAAACCCATTAGTTGAAAATATTTAGAAAATCCTCACCATAGCTTCAAATTAAATGAGTTGGGGACCTTTTCAAATCGAAATTCAATTTATAATAAAATAATTTTTCATGACATTTCTAAAATTCCCCTCCTCTCTCTTATAAAAGGACACCACCTCTAACCCATTACTCACAAATATAAAGCCCCTTTTCTCATCCAAACTCTAATAAAGTAAGATCAAAAAATCTCTCTATTCATCATATAATCCTTCCCTTAGGTGGAAGAAAATTAAAGAAATCAATTTGGCTCAAATCAAAATAAGTTACACGATTTGAGGTAGCGTCCTCTCTCAAGTTATTTTCTTTTACTTTCTTTTTACACTCCATATGTTCTTATTTTTGTTTATATACATAAAAACACCAGAATCCTCAATATACTTGGTTGTTTTTATGATAATTATTCTTACTACACTTACACACACCTTCTTGTAAGGGGTATAGCACATACTATTTTTATGGACGATGAACTACTGCCTCATGAAATGATAATTGTTCAATCTTCTCCTATCACCTCTCATGGTGGAAATTATGATGGAACTGCAATTATATATAATATTTATGATATTTATTTTATCTTTTTACTTCTGTAATTATCATTTATAATATACTTTTGTGATTTTTCATGTTTTATATATAATAATTTGATTTAAGGAAGTGCGGACTACCACCCCCTCAAAATGATATGACTCGTTCATGCTATACATGGAATCTGTAAAGGATGTAATTAATGAACTTGTTTAACACATATAATATAAATTATATTTTAATTATAATATACCTATGTATTTTTTTGTTTTCATTCCTTCAAATATGAAAAATAAATGAAAGTAGCGTTTATTCATACATACAGCTTACCGTCTCCATGAACAGTGCATTTAATTTCTTATATCCAAATGTTATGGAATATTCTAAATACATATATACTAGATATATATAATATATATTATATCTAAATCATGAATATCATTATGGAGATAATTTAATTTTTACCACATGGACAATTTGTAATTATAACAAGTTCATTTTTGACTCAAGTACCAAACATCGACAAAACGACCAATATAGACTTGAATAATTATATGATTGTTATTGAATGGTGTTAAGTGATATAAAAGGAATAATAAACTTGAAAAGAGTTATGAATCAAGAATAAATTAACTTAAGTTTATTATTTAGGATATTAAAGAACGAACAAGTCATGTTGGGCACGACGTAGGGGACTTTATCTCAATCTCCTTTCATTGAGGCATGTTCTGATAATATACACATCCTCCTTTTACACAGTGTATAATAATCCCCTTTTACTTTTAATTTCATTCAAAGGGAAACTTTTATCTACAGTTCATTTTACTAAATGACAAAAGGAATTTTTTTAATGTATGCAATGACAATCACCTCTCCACTATCATAATCATTATTTGGCTTCCTCTATAAGCCTTAATGTTTTTAAAAGGAAAAAAATAAACCCCTTATTCTATTTTTGGGTGTTTTGGTTTTGAAAACTGGTTTCTGAAATGGATTGACTATTTCAATGTCTTGAAATTATTTATTTTGATTTCAAATGAAATTTTATTAGTGAGTTGTTGATATTTTCAATATTTTATTTGTTTCAATTATATAATGTTACTTTAACTTTTGACAGGTGGTTACGTGATAAACAAATGATAGGTGGTTTTGTGATAAACCAAGGATGGGTGGTTACATTATAATCTCTAATGCATTGGTTATAGAAGTTATCCATATGTATATTCCATTTATTGATATGTGTGGAAGTCAACAGTATGGTTATTCCATTTAAGTATATTTATGTATCAAGTTACCTTAATATGTTATATGTTGCTTTATATGGGTTTTATGGTAATCTTTTGGTTACAAAATAAGGGTAATTAATGAGCTTATATTTTGTGAAGTATTTTTGCTACTTCTTTAAGCTCAGAAGTATTAATTTATGATAATTTATTCATAGTTTACATGTTTGTTTGAAAACTAATAGTTCTCCTTCTTTATATAACGCTTAATGATCTTTTTATGATCATCCTAAGTTTTTTGAAATGTTTTTCAAATGACTTAAAGTGGAATGGGTTCAAGGATGGGATCAAGTAAAAGCCATGTTATTTAAAACATGGAATTAAACATGTTTCATTTTTTATAATTTTTATTTTTCGAAAAAAATGGATACAAAGTAGAAGTTTCTACATGTAATATTCAAGTTTTTATGTATAAGTTATGACCTAATTCTCTAAAGCTCTAAACCTGAAAAGATCCTCAATGTGAATTATTAACTTAATTCAAAATTATGTAATGTTTAAGGCTGAGGAATTACAGGAAATGAGAATTTATATTGATATTATTAATCAAAAAGTATAATTACATTATGATTATCATATATTTAAGTTAAAACTAAAATTATATCATTTCATAATAGGTGATGATGGAAAACAAATTACATCATTTCACAATGTGGTTGTCCGTTATACACATGGTCAACATTTTTTACCATTTCATGGAAGATAATATAGATATATATTGTTACATAAACATAAAAATGACTAATTATATGTTAGAAACTATTTTTACTATATTTAAATTATTATTACATAAATGAAGGTGGTGAGAGAAAAAGTAAAAATGAAAGGTCTTAGTGAATACAATTACCATCTCTTAGAAAAACCTCCTTTTGAACTCTTGTCAATGAACCTAGAATTCGTCTTTTGAGAACACCAGTAGCTCTAGAATGTGTAAAATGTTTCTTTTTTGATATATTTTTGTGGGGGTTTTAAAAAATGGCTTAACATGTGTGAATAAGTGAGGGAAGGAAGTTCCCTTTTATAATTAAGGAGGAGTGTCATTTTTTTAGATATACAAAATGATTCAATAACGGGAAGACACTCGTTCCTCAAGTGTGTCCAATGTTGATAAATATTGTATTTGAGGGAATATTTGGTTTATTCACCCCTCCACAAAAAATGTTTTAAACAAGTGATGCCTTACCCATTAAGTTTACTTACTTATACCATTTCAATTTTCACTATGGTTACTAGTTTTTTTACCTATGTGATTTATCCCTTAATAATAAAAATAAAATGAGAATTATTATATAATATATACCATTTTATTCTAAATATTAAATTAAATCTATTGAAGAAACATCTTATGTTTCAGGAAAATTAATTTTAACATAGGAACATATAACATACAAAAGATTGTTTTAACCTTAATCGCGGTAATTAAGTTTTATTATATTTATTATTCATTATAACTAAAAATTAAGATGAAATTATAATATAATATCAATAATTATGATTTAAATTATGTAATTAATTACATTAAATTCAATTAATAAAATTTTTAGTATTTAATTTAAATTTAAACCCACAAACATGATGAAAAGGTTGTTTTCCAAGGAAACATTTTCATACATATAGAAAGTTTTAATATAAAAATTAAATATGAAATTGATTCCAACGACCTAAAATGGATTAATAAATATATAATTGAACATGTTATACATTTTAAACCTTTTAAAATAAAATTTTTCTTATAAATTGTTTAAATGAAAAGACTTTTTTCAATAAAATTTAGTATTTTTTTACTTTCCATAAATAAATTAATCTGTTCACAAAATTATCAAAAATTCACTAAAATATAATTTTTATATGAGTATTTAAAAAATGAAGTTTATTTTTAAAATTACATTTGTTTAATGTGGGAAAAATTACTTTTACTATTTTTTCACAAAATCAATAAAAATATTTTTTGATAAAAAGGTAATTTTAAATCATTTAAAGACTTTACTAAAAATTATGTTCTTTTTTATCAATATGTTTTGTTTCAATAAAACCTTTATAATTAATTTAAAAAATTTAGTAATTACAATTTATACCACCATGTTTAACTGCTCGGTTATAATTTCCATGTTTGGATAATAATATTAATAGTATATCACGATTTCTTAAAACTTAGTGTTGTATGTAACATAATCTATTGAAGAAAATAAATATATTTTAAAAAAAAATTTCATAAATAATTTGGGTGTTACATTATGAATTGAAAGTAATTGAATTTTTATTAACTAATGTGACCTCTATTTTATGGATCTACTGAATAAGTTTTTTAAGGATTATCTGGATAATTTCATTGTGGTATTTATTAATATTATCTTGATATAATCTATAAGTTATGATTCACATAATAACCATTAATAAATAATCCTTTAGAATCATAGAGAAAATGAGTTATTTTTAAAATTTATCAAATGTGATTTTTGGATTCAAGAAGTTTCTTTTCTTGAACATATATCTCTATGGATGAAATATTAGGCGATCCTTGAAAGATAAAGGAAGTGATGGGATAGAAAACACCAAAAAATGAAATTGAGGTATGTAGTTTCTATGTATTATCATGTTAATATCAATTATTTTCTCAAAAAAATTCTTAATTAGCTAATGCATTGACTATGTTAACAGGTTTAATGTTTAATTTCATATTTTTAGGAAAATGTAATTATGTTTTTTAAGAATTAAAGAGGAGATTGGTCAATGCACCGATATTATATTTTATATCTAGAAGGGATAAAATTTTAATATATAGTGATACATAAAATAAGGGACATAGATGAGTACTTATAATGAATTATAGATTCATTTCCTATGAATCAAGAAAATTAATTATCCATGAGTTGAATTATCCAACCCATGATATTGAGTTGTCAATACTAATATTTTTGTTGAACATATAGATGCATTATCTATATGGTGAAAAAAATTGAGATATATACAGATCATAGGATCATGAAATACATTTTTTCAAATAAATATATAAACATGAGTCAAAGAATACAGATAGAGGTACTCAAGGGTTATGATTTTTTTTGATACAATACCACCTTGGGAAGGATAATAAGGTATCTAATGTGTTTTTTCTAAAGATCCTAGAATTTTGATTAAAATTATGTTTGATAGGGGTTTTATAATAAGTGACTTTGTAAAGTAAGATATAATAATTATTAGGGAAGGGGAAACATAATTCCTTTGCCAAATTATTCTCAATCCATCCTTATTAGAAAATATAAATGGTTTCTAGATCAAATATAATTGTTTGAAAAAGAAAATTAAAACATTTAATAATGGAAAACTTATGGATTTTATTTATTAAGTAATTTTATGAAATATTAGCAATTGTTTTTTTTTTGTTTCATACATACATGGGATGAATAGATAATTAATCTATGAAACCCATTTTTCAGATTTATTTATACACGTAGTTTAAACTAAAATGTATTGTTATTTGAAGAAACAATTTTGGTGGGATAATATAAAACTAGGAATTTCAGACTATTTATGAATATTCTTAGTTTTTTAACAGTTAAAATCTGAGAGAAAACATCATAATGGATTCATGAAACCTATTCCTATGTGGAAATTGAATGATATTACTATGGAATTTTTCATTGGATTTTAAAGGAATCTAAGAATTAATGATGACATATGGGTTATTTTTTATCTCCTTACCAGGTACATAAATTTTCTAGATCTAACGGAAGATTTACCTCTTGATCACCTTATACAGATTTACATTAATAATGTTGTGAGGGTTCATGGTGAACCTATTTTGATTGTATTTGAACATGGACCTGGTTTACATTGCAATTTTTCAAAAATATTCATAATTATCATGAAACTGAGTTATATTTGAGAACTACTTATCATATTCACATAGATGGATAGTCTAATATGACTATTCGGACATTAGAAGACATGTTGAGGTCATGATCACTTGATATTTAAAGTACGTGGGATTAGTATTTACCTATGGAAGAACTTTAATATAATAACAACTTCCATTAAATAATTAAAATATCACTATTAGAATAATTTTGTGGGAAAATATGTCATACATCAACTTTTTGGGATGAACTTTTTGAAATAAATATTTTAGTCACAAAAATTATTGAGGATATAGTGGTGAAAGTAAGAACTATTTAGAGTCAAATCAAGGAAGATCAAAGTCAAAAAAAATACTTATATTCATAAGTGAAGTAATGATCTATAATTTCAAGTGGAAGGTAATTTTTTCTTGAAATTGTCTTCATGGAAGGGTTTGGTAAGGTTTATAATGTGGAGAAATTTTCTAGGAACATCATCCCTTTTGAAATTATGGAAATAATTGTGGTTATATCATACCGTTTGTCAAGGCCACCTAGCCTCTATAAAGTTAATGATGGGTTCGTTATCTATTTATAAAGGAATTACAGGACAAAAATCATATACTAAAATATGAGGAATTATAATTGTAACTTCATTTATCTGACGGTGAGGATCTTATCCAGATTCTTGACACTATAAAACAAATGTTATGGAATCGAACGAATTTATTGGTACTTTGGGGAAATTATAAAATAAAAGTTCAATTATAGGAAACTAAATAATTAAGATGAAGATAAAAAAAATCTATTTATAAGGTGAAATTTTAGATATTTATAGGATGATGTTTTTTAAATATGCAAGAATGGAACACCTGGTATTCAGTTATACTAATTAAGATTTTCCTTCCAAAGAAACCATAGAAAAATGCACAATGATTTATCTAAGAATATGATTAAAATTTAAATTATAAAATTTTCTAAATTGATTTTGAATAAATTAATTTTTTTTTTAAATTTGGTATGTCAAAAGTACCTTATTATTATTTTTTTAGATTTTTTATATAGTTTATTTTTTGGTGAATAGAGAAAAATTCTGATTTTACAAAATTGCTGCTTTTATGAAATTATAATGATGTTATAATAACATGAACATTAAAATATAAATTAAATTGGTAATATAATTCATATGAAATATAATTTTCAACCTATATATATATTTATTATGTTTTAAAAATCTAGTTAATGTTTTGGTTCAAATAAAAACTATTTTTATTTTCTTTCTTTTAATCAAATATTTATATATTTTTTGGGTTTGGGTTTAGTTTTAAAGTAAAATAATTATAAATTTATTTAATATAATTCAATAAATTCCATTTTAATCAAAATAATAAAAAAAATTCTATAAAATTTTTTTTATAAGTAAAAAATGAATTTTTAAGGAAAATCGTTTTTCAAGGCGTTTTGTGGTTTTTTTAATTGAATTACGAAAACAATAGAAATTAATTTTTTTAAATTGAAACCATAATTTGAATAATATTTTCAAAAAACAATTAATGATTCTACTTTCATTTTGGTTCATTGTTAGTAGTAACACTCGTTAAAAAAGTTTGTTACCATAATAAAAGTTAAAACAGAATAAATGGACTAAAAAAACGATAAGAGTTAAAATGACCCAAAAAATTGTCTAAATACTATTTTATATTTATATTTAGATAAATATTCATATAATATGAGCATAAGAGTCCTTTCAAATCCATTTTTATTGATTAAGACGTTAATCTATTTTATTCTTTTGAAACAAAACATGTGTGCCCTCTCCCTCACATATAAAAGGACATCGCCTATCTTCACTTATCCAAACATCAAGAGTCTATTGTCTTAGCCAACACAAACTAATATAAATTACTAAAATACCTCACCATCTCCAAGATTTATTTATTTGACCATAATTATATCCTAATAGGCTTTAAGTAAAACCCTAAGGAGGTTGTCTAAAGATGATGTATTGTTCTTAACTGAGTGTTTTCATTTAATTTATTATTTTACATCATTAAATACTATCATAAAAATTTTAATATAATAACATAAATATCTCCCATATACATATATTTTATTATTTTCATGGTATAACTTTTTCTCATATACTAATCCATATAAAGGAAAATTAAAACATCTTTCATGTGTACGTATGGACTACCGCCTCGGAAAGATTATGTATTTCATTTTTCATCAACACCTCTTATAACAGGTCATAATTATAAATAAAAATGAATTAATATTATAAATATGATTTAAATTTACATATGTAATGGTTGATATATATTCTAATTTTTTATTTATCATCCAATAAAAAATAAAAAACATATCTCATGACTACGTATGACTCACTGACTTCCCATAGCAGTGTCATTCGTTTCTCACTAGAACTTCACTTGGATGGTTATAAAGATGAAAATAATTAATATATATGATATTTATATCATGATTAAACTTATTAAAATTATTAAACATGATAAATATGAAAGTAATGAAACTACCTAATCAAAACTTATATGAAAAATAGAACAATTAACACTGAGAAACAATGATATTAAATAAATAATAATTAATGAATTTGTGTTGAAATGTTATAAGTTGATAATATATGATTTAATAAGTATATATATAGTTATATTATATAATTATAATAAATTAACATTTATAATATAATAGTTTAAAATCACTTATAATTCAATTCAAACTTGAGGTAATGGAATTTTGTTACAATCTCATTTAATTTCAGGATTGTTTATATTCAGATTTACATTTTTAAAATTTTATGATATTATTATTTTAAACCACATATATTTTAGTATAATTTTGTTTTTTTTATTTACATGTTTATATTCCAATTATTCCCTTATTTAATCAATAATCAATAAGTAAGTCACAAGTGGTGGGATTTATTTTAAAATTATTGTTTTGAATTTTTCCTTCTAACTATTTCTCTTCTATATCCATAGATTCTTTAAAATGTTTTTCAATAATGTTTTTAATATTATAAAAATATTTATTAGTCATTTTTACCCAATTTTTTAATTTATATAAAAAAATTATAATGAAACTTCCTATCATTTTATGAATAAGGTAATATTTACCAAAGGTGTGAATGGAATATTTATTTTAATATACACTACATGAGATTATTTTCCCATTTTCATGAATACTATTTTTTTAAGATTCTTTTAAAAAATTTCATGGTTAGTTTAAAATAAAATATTTTTCCCAATATTTTTGTAATTTTTATTTAAAATGGTATCAAAATAAAAGGGTTTAATTTTCTTAAATGGGTGAAAATAATTTTGAAAAATAATTTATAACTTTATTCTTTTGAAAATTCATAGGGAAGTTGTTTTTAATTTATTAATTCTATTTTATTTTATAATAGTTATGTTTTATTATAAAACCATCTAATTTAATGAATTGATGTATTCCTTTATTGATAATAGATTTTACATTATTTTCTGATCATTCACTTTCTTATGAATATGTTCTCTATCACCCTCCATTATTCATTAGAAATTGTTTTTCTCCTTAATGTTTATATTTTTAATATCATGGATGAATTTATAATCATGTCGAATTTCTTGATGTTTTTACTATACACCATTTTAATATATGGAACCATATGAAGGAATATTATTAAATATTTTATTTAATTTACTAGATAAATATGGATGTTCTTTATTATTAATTCAATATAGATAACTGTTTACTTGTAAGTAATTTTCATAATGAATTTTATTTATCATTCAAAATATAAGTAATTCATAGGACATGTAAGTGATGGTAGAGACCTAGTTAAAAATAACCCCTCAATGAATCAACTTGTATCTTGAGAAAAAATTAATTTCATGTGAAATTATATGGGTATCTTGTTTGCACATACTCATTTATTAAGAATTATGTCTTGGTTAAGAGGAATTTATGGTAAGATTATTGATATCTTTGATGAGAGTCCAAAATAATGAATGTATGGAATTATGCATTTCATTTATTAAGAATTCAGTTTGCCTTATCCATTTGATTTATATGTTGATATTATCCATGGATGTTCACTGAATTCATGTTGTTGATTGAATGGATTTTTTTGTCTTACCCACTCTACCATATTTATTAGGCATTATTTACTAATGAAATATTTTGGTGTACATAACCCTTATTGAGAATCTGATCTCACCTTTTATTTTTTTCTTTCCCTAGGATATGATGTTAGACATTATTAATGACTTAAAGGATTCATGAATTTTTTTTTGCAATGTTTTTTTATTTCCAATGTAATATGATAATAATATATGTATCTAATTTTCCAAGACTCCTAAGCTTATCGATCTTGTATGGTGAAATACCTTGTATCATATACTGTTATAAGAAAGTAAACACTAGTTTAGTGTTATTGAGGTCTGGGTGTAAATGTATAAATATAAAGAACTTTTTATGAATTAAGGATACGAAAAAACATACAAAACCTTAACTAAGTGACATATTCACCTTCACCCAAAGTGATAAGGAAGTTTGTGTACCTTACTTTAGGTATCCCCGATTAAGAACATATCATATGGTATATCTTACAAACCTTGTAAGACTTCAATCATCTTTATCAGACAAAACTCTATGTCCCTATATATGGGATCTTGAAGTCAACATGATCAGAAAAACCTCAGTCTCCCTATCTCAATGAGACCTTGATCAACACAATCAAAAAAACAATCACAATAGAACAACATAGATCATTTATAATAAAAATATCATAATCACATTCTCTAATATAATCTATCTAAGTATTAATAATTTAATATAAATGAGTACCTAGATGTTTCAAAACATCAGACACAAACTTTAGATCACATAAAAGTCAATTTCTTCTTATTCTCAAGGTTGTGGTCCTATTTAGATAAATTGATGTAATAAACATGAAAAGGTCAAATTTCAAACTTCTTAGGATTAGTTTCAATGGAATCAAACACAGTATCATTATATTTTGATGATTTCATCATATTAGATCTTTTTATAATGGTTGTTAGGTTCAAAACCACAACAATTATTTGTATGAAGTTTTATATGGTGGGATTAGTGTATCTTCATATAGTAAACCTTTAAAATATTCATCTGATATAATTTTTATAGCACCTTCTTGTATACTTTGTGTATCTATATTCGATAAAATTTTTATATGTCTGTCTGGTATACTTTTTATATCTTCATCCAATATAATTTTTATATCTTTATTCGTCATTGTTTTTATATCTCTATCTGGTAAAATAAAATTCTTTGTTTCTTCATTGAATATCGACTTGGTCTGGTAAAAATGTATTTCCTCTATCTAATAAAAAATTGAACTTTATCACTGTAGGACTTCTTTCAAAAAATTATACAGTGTAATAATAAAAATATTATAAAATAAAACATTTTTAGAGTAAATTTTTATTTTCCAGAGTAATAGTAGAAATAAATATTTTAACTCAACCAAAAAGAAATTCATCAATGATATTAAACATTTAAAAAAACTAATTCTTAATAACTTGATTGGTACTATAATTCCATATTAATTTAGATTTAATATAGATGTAGAAAATGAGAAAATGAAGAATGTTATGTACTTTACGTAAACTTTTGTTAAATCCACTTCTAGTGTTTTTAATTATATTTGTAATGTTTTAAAAAATTATGATTTAAAAAAGAAATGTAATGATTCAGATCAAATTATTTCATATGGTAGTGATATGAACTTAAATAACTTTCTAGAAGAATTTATAATGTTTTTAGAAATAATATTTCTTAATACAATTATCAGAAATATAGTAATAATAGTCATGACAACTATGAGTCTTCAAATGACATATGCTTTGAATTTAAGATGATAGGTCATATAAGTATAGAATATGTGAAATTTGAGAAGAAAAATTTTAAATATAAGGATCAAACTAAGAGTATAAGAAATAATAGCTCAAAAGATTTAGATACCTATAGTGATGGTGAAGGTTATAATACTTCTTATTGTTCATTGGAAGATAGTGGGAGTGAATTTTAGAAAATAATTTTTTTTTATTCAAACATTATAAACATTGAAAAATGATTCATGGCTAAGGTAACTGAGAAATATTTTGAAAAAATAACTTTATATTCAAAACTTACTTATTCTATTGATGATGAGAATTCAAATTCATTGAATGATGAAATATATAATCAATTTGGTGAATAAAACATAAATTCATCAGATAATGAGGATGACATGCCTTCTATTGATAAGATGTTCATATGTGTAAACCTAATGGAAAAGTAAAAAATTATTTAATAATTACTATCTTTATGCATAGGAAAACATTATTAAATATAATAATAGAATTTAAAAATTAACTTGTAAATATTCTAAACATTATTGAAATTAGTTTCTATATCATGTTCAAAATATTGTAATTTTTTAGATAAGATTAAAACCAATGTTAATATTTTAAGAAAACTTATGTAAAACATTACTTTTATTAAAGGAAATTTTTATAAAATGTATGAACAACTAAACCCTTCAATAGATTTTAATTGAATATATTTTACTTTATTTAAATATCATTTTTGATCAAATAAATTTGTACCTAAAATTCACCATATTTTATTGAATTTAAAAGGGGAGATCATTGTGAAAAATTTTATTATTTTAGTAGAGTTTAATATTTTTTTCTATAGAGATTTAATTTTTAAAGAACTAGTAGTTGTTTAACCCAAAATATTTAGGTATATTTGGGTCCCCAAAATTTTATTTTTTAATATATTTGGACTTAATAATGTTTGGGTCTCAAGAGATTAGTTTTATTATTTTCATGGAAATATTTTGAGTACCAATATATGAAATAAATGGTACAAAATATTTTATGTTCTTCATATATGATTGGAGACAAGTCTATCTTCAAGAATATGAAAAAATTGAATGGAGGAGGAGCCACTTTTGAAGACAACACCGATGGTGAAATCATCATAACTTATGATGTTTTTATCTTGGAAAACCTTTATGTTCTAATGTATTGAATGTTTTATGATGCAATGATATCCTTATAAGTTTTATTCAATTATGTGATGGGGGTTACCTTGTGAATATAAATAAATATAAATATATTGTTCAAAATTTTGAAGTCAGTATCATTATTTGAGATGATATGCATAAGATTATTCATACACATGACTTAGAATACTTAAGACATTAGTGTCAAACATTATTAAGAGAAACTAATTATTTATCTCTGTTATTCAATAAAATACTAAAACACTATAACATTCCTAATTTAGTTAAAATTTTAAGTAAAGGAATCATTTGAGAATAACCTAAACATAATTTTAACTATATTAGAGTGTTAAATCCTTGCCAATATGGAAAGAAACATAAGTATAGTTTATTCCTAAAATTTTATTCTCAACGTCAAAATATTTAAAATTAATGAACATGGATTTATTTTTCACAACATAAAATATAATTATTATATGAAAATATTTTGTGTATGTCTTAGTTGATGATTAACTATATTTACATGGGTATATTTTCTCATAAAAAAATCTAAATCACAATATCATTTAAAACAAATTCTTTCTTCTATTAAAAATAAGAAAAATACAATATTTATTACTATCTATAGTGATCATGGTGGTGAGTTTGAAAAATCAAAATTTGAAAAAATTTATAGTAAGAAAGGTATTAATCTTAACTTTTCCACACTAATAAAACCTTATAAAAATGGTGTAGTATAATTAATAAATATAACTCCAACATAGTTTATTCAAAATTTGTTGAGTGAATATTCAATTAATTTAAATTTTTGGGCTGAGTAAGTGAGTAATGCTTGAAATACTATAAATTTAATTTTAATATATCATTTTAAAAAAATCATGATATTTTTTGAACATAAGAAATCAAAATCATTCCTACTTTTGAATCTTTTGATATAAGGTATTAATACTGAATACTAATGATCAACTACATAAATTCAGTCTCAAGGCTGGTGAATAGATTTTTATTCTTTATTCTACAACTAGAAATATTTATTGAGTTTTTAATAAAAAAATATTGTTTAAGAAACTTTCCACTTAATGTTTCAAGAAAATTATACTTTTATTTTTCTAAAACATCCAAAAGTTAATCCTCTATAAGTTATTTTTTTGAAAATATTCTTGTTTTTTTTTTACCAGAAGCTGATTCACAACCATTAGTAGTAAACCATCAGGTGGTAACTTCAACATATTTTCATTATACATGAAATTTTTCAACAAAATATTTATAACCAATAGTTGAGGTCCAACTTACCACTTTACCCAAAAACTATTCGGTCATAGAGAATCATCCCACTGATAACAGAATTGGAGATATAGTCTAACCTATTAAGACTAGATGTTCCTTAAGAAATAAATGTGAGCATCATACATTCCTATATCAATTGGAACCCCAAGCTAAAGATTATTCCTTGGGTGGTGAAAGATAAATAAGTCAGATATAGTAAGATATAAAAAAATTTCAAAAGAATAAAGTTTGGTCTTTCATTAAGAATCCTAACAATCATTCAATAATTAGAATAAAATGAGTTTCTAGAATTAAGTGTAATAATAATAGGAATATAGTAAGAAATAATGAAAAACTTATTTCAGAAGTTTATTATTAATAAAATGGCATAGACTATGTTAATACTTTTTCAATAGTAAATATAAATTAATCTATTCATATCTTACTAGCCTTTACAGCACATGTGAATTTTTCTTTGTTTCAAATAGATGTGAAATGTGATTTCTTAAACAAATTTGTTTTGGAGGAGTTTTATATTGAAAAATATTATGGTTTTGAAGATTTTAAACTTCTAAATCATGTATTTAACATTACCAAATCACTTTAAAAACTAAAACAAGACCCATGAGTATATTATAATATAATTACTGGGTTTTCACATAAAAATAAATTTGTTGTGGGAAATAATTATCCAATTATTTTTATAAAAAAAATTACGTTAGTACGTTTAAAATTTATTTTGATAGGGTTATTTCTTATTAAACACAAATATATCATTTTGTTGTTTTTTTAGAGCTTATGGAAAGTGATTTTAAAATAAACATGATGGAAAAAACATAAAATTTTCATTGGTATTAAAATAATTCAAAAACAAGAAGGAAATATCTTAACTCATCATAAATATATTATAGATTTAATAAAATGTTTTTTTAAATAATCAAACCTAATTATTCTTATATAAACTTATATTAAACATGATCTTGAGGAATCTAAAAAACCATTTGATCAAAAACTTTATATGTGTGTGATCATAAGTTTACTTTATCGTATAGAAATTCTATTATATATTATGTCATGTATATGTTTGTTTGAAATACTATAATTGAATATAAAGGAATAATATATTTAATATTCAATATATATTTTCCATTACCTTGAAGAAACATCATAACTTTTTTTGTTTTATTCTTCCAAAAATGATCTCTTTTATAAAATTTATTCAGATGTTGATCTTCCAGGTTGGGGGTTGGATAGAAAGAGTGGCTTAAGAATGTTTCATTTCTTATAAAAAACTAAATTTTCTTTGTCCATCAAGAAACTATACTCAATTTCAATCACCACTCTTGAAGCTAAATATGTAGCACGTTGAACTTTTTGTGAACAAGTGTGGTGGCTGCAACGCACACATAATAATTTTGGTTTAAATTTTACTTGAACTCCAATATTTTCTGGTAATATTAATGTTATTACATTTTATAAGAAACCAAAATACTACTCACATGAAAATAATATAGATATAAGACAATGTTTTCTTAGGTATGAAACAAAAAATGAGATATTATTTATAAAATTTATTGGGAAAATTTTTTCTTTTATTTTAAAAAAACCATTATATTTTGATAGATTCAAATACATCAAAAAGAATGTTTGAATTTTAAAATTATAGTTACAATCAATATACTTTCTATTTAACCTATCAATTTCCATTTAATACTCCTAAAAGGGGGGGATGTGTTTTTACTTTCTTATATTACCATTATTATATTTATTTTTTATATAATATATATTGTAAGGTCAACAAAATTAGTTTTGATTAACTTTTAATATTTTTTTATGCTCTAATATATAAAATAAAATGATAATTTTTTTAAAATATTATCAGGAAAATATTTATATATATAATATAAAATGATCAATTCAAATATTTCCCAGAACCATCCTTTAATTAAATTTATCACCTATTTATAAGAAGATAACTTCTGGTAGGTTTAGTTTTCTAAAATCTATCTTCTACTGACTTATTTCAAAATAAATCATATTAATTAATTATAAAAATTAATTAGAAGATATATTCATTCAAGGGGTAATTTTCAAAATCCCTTAAAATTTTATCTTACCCTTTTTTTATAAAATATAAATGGGGGTAAAAATTTAGAAAAATTTTAAATTTTAAGAAATAAAAAATTTTGTACGTGTTTTTCTTGTAGGGAAAAAAATTATCAAATAAATATCTATAAATATGGATAATTTTAAGTCTATTATATATTTTTACATAGGGGAAAATTTGGTAAGTTCTTTTTGTTTAAAAAAGGGGAGATTTTAAAAAAAATTCATTTATCTTATTTATATATAATAAGTTCTTTTTGAATATTATATTACAAGAAGAATAATTTTATTTCATCCTAACATTAATGGATTATTTTTTTGTATTCAGTGTATCTTATCTATTTTTCAGACATCTCTTATGCTTTCAAAAAGGGGTATATTTTTTTGAATTACTTAGATAATTTTTTAAAATATATATATATTTCATATATGTTTAATTTATATTGAGATTTTTATTAATTATATTTGTTATGTAGAAATAAATTCTTGATTAATTAAATTCCAAATCACATAAAAATTTTATGAAAATATGGTGATTTTAAAATTAACATTATATTATATTCATTGGATGTATTAGAATTGTAGTGGTGCTAAAATAAACCCATCAAAATATTAATTGATAAGAAAATTTCATCGGTAGACAATAATAAATTGCTTATAACGAATTATATAAATATATTCACTTATTTTTATATATTAATTTGAACTATTGAATAAAAGTATAAGGAAGGAGATGCTTTTAAATGAAATTGGTCATTTTGAATCTTACAATAGCTTATTTCTTTGAGAGTTATTTTGATCAGTATAAATTTTATGTCTAAGTATTTTAGCTAAGGGATATAATTTTGAGAGGTTTTCATTATCATATCCCTTAGTTTTTATTTTGTAATAATTTTATTATTGGTCATATAGAATGATAGCCTTTGTGGATATGAAGGCAAAGCACCTACCGAAGGGCTTAAGTCAAGGGATTCCATGGATTTGAAGAAATGAATTCTAATAGATATTAGATATAGTATACCTAATTTCATATTAATTTAATTACTCACTAATTAAGTTTTAAGATATTTAGTTTTATAATATCCTTTTAAAAGAGTTATTAAATTGTGATTCATCAGTCTGTGCATTGTTTTAATACTTTTATTATTATTTTTTTATCAATCTCATTAGAGGTTTTTGAATTTATGATAGTATTTTTTACTAAATCGTTTTTATACATACTCTTTTATCTTTTGAATTGGTGAGAAATTCTTATTTCATATCAACATAAACCTTTTGGGTTTTATAAATTTTTATATTTCTTGTTTACTATATTTCACCCCCACCCTCTTTTAGTGTTTTCACTACCACACACATAACAACATAGTACAGATAACTAGAACAAATAGGACATATGGAGGAGTTGTGGTATGTTATTTTGGTAGATCATGTTCAAGATATAGCTCTCAAAGTGTTTTTAGAATTTATGAGAGGATATATCCTTTTATATGTGATAGGGGAGGAACTTTTGTAAATAATAATAACTTCAAAATGAAATAAAGTAATTTTCAATGTAAAGTGAAAAAAAGTCAAAATATGGGATAATTTTTTGAAATTAACACATAAAATAATATATTAGATAAGCTTCAGTGATAATTTGGGGCCTTATCCCTTAGTTTTAAACTATTTAATCAATTTAACCCTTACCGTGGTGACAAACATTTTACCTAGGTAACTGATCAAAATAAAAAAAAATAGACCTTATTACATAATTTTAACATTATGATTTTTAATATGAAAATAAATTTAAAATATTAAATTTTCATAATTAGTAAAATTTAATTTTAATATAAATTAGTAAAACTCTTTGAAAAATAATTTTTAGAAAAAATATTTTTTAAGAATAACAATTTAATTTAAACCAAAATCATGTATAGAATTGATCCTTATGGAATTTAGTGGTTTATGACTAAAAAATTAGTATTTTTAATTTTAAAATAATAAATTACTGAATGGAACCTTTTAATTTCTTAATTAAAAGAAAATAATCAAAAAAAAAATTTATTATAAAAGAAATTACTTGGATATCAAAATATCTAACATAGGTCTCTAAATTATAAATAATATTTTAAAATTTATTATTTTACTTCTTAAATATATATTTGGTCTATAAAATAGGTTTCATAAATGTTCTATTCATTCTTATGTCATGTTAATCTTAAAATAATGACATCATGTGTAAAATCAAAAAAATCACTATCCAACGAAAAATTGACTCTTTCTGAAAAACATAAAAAATTCACCCCATGATAATTTTGGTTTTTTGAATCCAAAAATGAATTCCATTTTATCAAAATAAAATAAAAATTTATTTTAAAATTTAAACAAAATCATATAATTCATGGAAAACAATTTAGTTAGAATAAAATTATTTATTTTTTCACTAAGAATTTATATAAAATTATTATATTGAATATGTGATTATAAAATATAACTATGAAAATTAATAAGTTATGAAATTAAATTACTATTAATATTACCCAATTTTTCACATATAATATTTCCATAAAATGTTCCTTTACCTCGTGTAAATTTTATTAATGCAATGGAAAGAAACTCCACACTCATATATTCTTCTTCCTTTTCATCTTGATTTATATTAATATTATCCACAATATTGAATTATATATCTTTATGTGAATGTATCTTCATACTTTATAGCTTAAAAATATCATATAACCAACCAAACTGATTTTTAGATTGTCTAATGAAGTCTTTTCTCGATTTATTTATTCAATTATTGACACCATTGTATTATACAAAGAAGATAATATCCTAAAAATTTTGTTCATGATCTTTATATATTTTATTTTCTCAAAATTTAAAAAAATTGATAAAATAACCACAATGATTAAATTAAAGAAACTATAACATCTCATTGCCCACTCTTAAGTATTACTTTATCACTGGTTTGTTTCCCTTTTTTTTGATGTAGTTCCATGTTTTTCTAGAGTGTTTTGGTTTTTTTGGTTACTACAGGGGACTATTCCATGGAAGTTGTGGGCTATGTTGTAGGAGAGGATGGATACGGTGTTGACTAAAAGGATATGGTGTAAAAAAATTAAGGCCTCTTCCAAATATTTCAGGGATATAGTGTAAGAAGTTGGCTATGGCACAGAGCCCTAAGATGGGTTTTTAAGGACACTTCCATTTTGGGAACTACTGCAGTATGGATTAATGGATGTGGTGTGGATAATTTTAGTTCCTATATAAATTTTAGTGTGTCTAAGGTGTGTAACTTGATCTATGTCATAGACTTATCCCATGTAATGTGAATCATCTGAGTTCCGTGATGTGTTTTCAGGAGGCTGGTTGATTATGAGGGACTACAGTGTAGTATGGGGTGGTTACTCCATGATCTGGGTAATTTTTAATGTTTTGTTACATGTACATAGGGGAAATGTATTGTCCTTTTTTCCATATAAAAACTTTAGAACCACTGTTTATTATCCCATTCATCCCCCACTCAAACACTATTTAATGTTTTGTATTTAAAGGCTCCCAATAAGATTTTTGGATCCTTCAACCTCCATTATTTTCATATTAAAGAACCAATGTATGCATTTATTACCTATTTAGTAAGTGATACTTATTCTTCTCTTAGAATCCTCTTATTATTTTCCCTTATTTTAAAGGGATGAATCATCATGTTATTAATGGATCAAGTCTATGTTTTTAGGGATCATGATTCTAGGGTTTTCTTTCGTGATCTAACTCACCTTTGACACTCCATTGGCATTCCAGTTTGATGTGTTTCATTTATGGATCTTATGACTAAATTTAAGTGGTTTTGTATGTCTTTTTCCAATAATTTAAACCATGATTTTATTAGTTTATTTGAATTGTATTTTCATTTTTTTCTAAACCTTTAAGTCTAATGATTTTATGATTGAATTCAAATGCATGATATTTTTAAAAACTATTTTAAAAGGATTTTAAAATAGGTTTTGATTTTATAAAATATTAATTAAAATTGTTTAATGTTTATTCTTAAGAAAAATCTCTTTTAAAGAATGTTTATTTTGAAGGGCATGAATTTAATGAAAACATGTGTTTTGGTTTTGAAATTAAAAAGGTATGTTGAAACTTGAAATTAGGTATTTTAATAGTTAATGATGAATAAAATTGAAATGAATTATTTTCCCATGATTGATTTATTTTTTGAATCATATTTTACCTGGGAAATTAGTGTGTGATTAGAATAGGCACACTAGGACTCTGACTCCCTATAAATGGATTTAACATGACACTCTAACTGAACCTTGGTTATCATTATTATCCCAATGGTGTGTTGATTAATCCTATATAGATTTATTGAGCCTAGGGACATGTTCACATATATGTATATGTGATGATTGAAATATATTTTTAAGAATATTATATCCTGGAACTAACTAACTACAGGTCTTATTTGAATATTGCTTAATTTTGATTAAATTTTTACCTGCCAGTTTTTTTTTTGAACTACTTAATTCATTTCATTTATGTTTCATATGAAAAATGTTCATTTAAGATAGTTTTTTTATATATATTTTTCATATACCTAATTTAGAATCATGTTTTTCTTTAAAATGTGAAAATGATTTATCATACCTTGTATTTACTTAAATTTAATCATAAATGGTTTATTTGTATTGAAACTACTTATCAATCACTTGTAGAGTCCCTATTTTGATATTTATCTCACACTTTATGTTTTTATTTGGTAATTTTTAGATTATGTTATTCCAGGTCCAAGAAAAGGGAAAGGTCTACTTGGAGGTGGTGGGTGTTTTTTGATTTATCGGATCCTGTATAGATGATGGGGATTGGTGTAGTTATGGTCCACTTGTTACAAGGGGATTGTGGAATCTTTCTTAATGTTGACATGTCACTTTATTGGATGATATATTAATTTGGAATATATATTTCTATTTATAGTAACATTCTCCTAAGTAGGGTTTGACATACCAATTGTGTATTCTTTTATCTTACTCTGTTATGTATTGATGGTTTGTTATTATGAATAAATAGTTAACTTTTATGTTCAATATGATATCAGGTTCCAGTCATCAAATAGTAGGTATCAACAATACACTTCAGTATATTATGAAACACTTGAAAATTTTCTTCTTTCATCATGTTCTCCCCTTCAATAATGTTGGACAACCTATCCCAAATAACCTTATCAAATGCATAACTCACTATTCTAATATATATTTGATTGAATAAGATTCTAGATACGGTATTTTGAGACTTCAAATAAAAATTAAGTATAACATTTTCCATCTTAGACCAGTACATCATAAACCCAAAGTTATTCATACATAACATTAGAATGATGGTTTATTTATTCGTACAAATTTAAATCAACTCTAGCTTTATCTACATAGCTCAAAATCTATAAAACATCTCAAAAACATCAAATTAAATTATAATAAAATTAAATTATATTAATCATTTCTATAATAATTCCAGATATTGAGAATCTCCTTCTTCAACTCATCATAATCCCACAACAATGTCCAATTATATTATTTATATAGAAGTATCCTTCACATATTAAAATACATATAATGGTTCTCCATCAAAGAACCAAATAGTTTTCTCTAAACTCAACTAGCTCTTCTAATTCTTCATAAATATATAATTATAAATATTCATCACAAACCATTGGACAACACATCAATATTTTCCTTTAATATTATTAAATATATTTGTTATATGAAATATAAAGTATAAATGGGATTAAATTTTAATCAAATTTAATAAATTAATAATCTCATTTTACATCAATAATGGTGGAATATTAATTATCTATCTTTATCATAATTCATAGAATCACCTTATTGATTTTCCCCTTATTTATAAGAATATTTATCATGAATAAAATATAAGAGAACATATAACTTTAATTTTTAAGGTGTTCTACAATCTTATCAACTCAGTACATGTGGAAAACCTTGATCAGGTTCTCAAACCAACCACTTCTAATTATCTTTTCAAGTGCCTAAGTATTTTACTTATCATCTAATCTTCTATTTTCAACACATATGAACATAAATGATTATTAAAAACAAATAAAACACTAAAATCAAAAAATGTCACAAAAAACTTCCCAAATGAAACCCCATCAAAAATGTAAAACTACATGAGGTTTCTTTTAAACCAATAAAATATTATTCTATATCTCAAAAAATATTCTAGGATTATAGGGATTTATTTAGATCTTATATCTTTTTAATCCTAGATAGAAATTATTTAAATTATTTAATAATTTTTGACTATTCATGATTTAATATGGTTTAATTGTTAGTTCACAAAATATGACCTTTCTTATATTTTATTTAATGTTGTTGGAAAATTGAGAAAAATGATGGACTTTCCATTAAGACATTAAGAAGTGAACAATTATATGAATTATAGAACCAAGATATTAACTATATTTTTCACTTTGTGGGTATAATTACAAACTCTCTTTCCCTAGAATACCTTATCAACATTGGGAAATTTGAATAAGAAATATAATTCTCTATAAAAGTCCTCAAACTATGTGCAATGAGTTTGAGATTATTTTTTATTTTTGAGATTATCTTAAGAGAAAAAAAAAATTTATTTAATTGGGTTTTGACTGGATGCTTTCTACAAAAAAAAATATTAACGAAGTATTTAATATAATAATAAAAAATATAATTATCCAATGTTATTTGGCTTCGAAATCTATTTTTCATCACCAAATAAATCTTATATACATTTTATCCCAAATAAGGTAAGTTAATTTTCATTGTTTATTCAACCTCAAGTAAGGATGATAGAGATTTTATTAAAATGGACCAAGTTTTGTAGGAATTATCTCATGTTAAATCTAAATAGATATATTAATATAATACTAAACCCATATTGATAAACTACACAGTTTGACTTGAGATGGGGGTTTAACTTTTTAGAGGTATAATTTTCATTTGGATTCTAGGACCTGGAACATGATCATTTCTAATCATTAAAAAAAATGTCTGTTTATACTAACACTTATGTTATAAATATCCTCGTTAAGATTCTAAATTAAGGTTATATTCCAATAGTGACTAAGCCTTAATATGGTTTTTAAATATTAGTGTGTTAATTCTTTCTGTAGGAGGTGTTAATGATGAATCCATGGATTGGTGTTAAACCTTTAAATCATTAAATAATCTCTATTAAGGTAGGAAACTAATTTTTGATCCATGATATATTATTTAAATATTTTAGTTTTATTATAATGTATATCATGAAAACAATTATAAAAAACTAAATTTTTAAATTTTTATTATTATCATTGTGTTTTTTATTTACACATTAAATGAAGAATTTTTCTGTAAAGAATAACGGGTTTCCTAGCTAACAATGACCAACCAACATCTCTCTCCCTGTATTTTACCCTTGACACTAGTATTGAGCTAGTGGTGGATTGTAAAGTGTCATAAAACTCAATCATTGATAATCCCTTCTCTCTTATCCTCCCTATACCACATAGTGTAACAAGATAATGAAAACTAGAATACCTCTTAGTAAATGAAAGTGATTCGACAAATTATGGTGAAACGGTAGTCCAAGCTAGAATGATGATGAAAATATAATGGGTTGGGAAAATATATAGTATATGGAATAATTAATCTTTAGAATAAAGGCACTAAGAAGTCGAATAATATTTAAATTATTCGATATAGGGCTATTGAAGATCTCATATAGTTGATCTTGAGTGGGATAATTATTTATATGAATGATGGTGATGGTTAAGGCCAACGATTGGATTGATGGTGAAAAAAACTAGATATGGGATATGTGTTTTTATTGGAAAACACAAATAGTCACATAATGTATATCCCAATAGAACTTTTCATGCCTCATATTTGATGAAATGTTCCAGAGGCGATGCTTCAAAGAATCATCATGGGGAATATAATGATGAATATCATTAACAAATAATTTTTAATTTATTTAAGTGTTAAAAATAAGTATCATTAAAAATAGTACTACTACACATATTGTTACTAATCAATATTTCATTATAGAATGATTCAAACTTTGTAATTTTTCAGCAATAATTAGAGTCATTTTTTATTGTAGGATTAAACCGTAGAAAACTAATGAAATGGTATGTTATTTCACATATATTAAGGTATTTTTCAAACTAGAATTGTGTTTATAATAGGAGAGTTTAATTTCATATTCTCTTCTATAATAAATATTTGAATCATCTAGATTGGTATTTTGGTTCTATCACTATCAAACTATGAATAATACCCATTTAAGAAATGGGATTTCCATTTCAATCTAATTTTATCCAAATACCTGGATATAATTTTGGGTCAATATTATCAGTCTAAACTGGGTTCAATGGAATAATCAAATTAAATATGACGTTTCCACTATAATTTATATTTCATCTTAAATATAAAGGAAAACTAAAGAGTCTTGATTTAGATACTTTTTTAGGATTCTCGTTGAAGTTAATCTTAATTCTACTCCGATTAATACAATAGTTTTACCTAATTTTGATGATGATATCTCTCTATATATTGAGTATGATATTTTTCTACTTTTTTTATATTACCAAATAATTTTCATCTTTAAACTAATTTTCATAAGGATAGATTTTTATCACACAACTCTTTGAAGGGACATGTCTTTGATAATTATCAGATTTACAAAAAGGAAAGCCCAAAGGATACACGGATAAACTTTATTGAGTCAAAAAACATCTTGAATCATGTATGGCTAGGGAGGAGATGATGGTATGGAATGAGGATCCATAGGTCATATGGATGATGAAATATGGGTATATTACTAGTGTTAAGGTCCAAAGTTCACTGAAATAGACCCATAAAGCCTAGTCTAAGCAGGAGGCTAGAAGTAATGATGTTTTAAAATACTACTAGTTTCTTGAATGTATCTGGTAATATAGTTATAAATATTATCATTTCATGTGGGAAGTGTTAGAAACTTTTTGAAAATGATAATAATAGTGAATTATAAGTTAAGCCATAGATTTTAATAAGGGATTGAGTATAAGATTTATTATATGCTCAGTCACTTCTCTTTTAATTTCACATTCCCCACGAAGTTTTATGGGTAAGGAATATGTGGTCTACAATGTTTTTGTATATTCTTTCATAATGATATGTTGGTATTTAAAGATGGTTCTCCTTGATGGTGGTAGTTCCTAGAGGTGTTAATGATAGTGTTTTGTGGTGTTTTGGTGGATCTATTTTGATTGTTTTGGAAGTGATGAGTTCTAGATTCTAATTATTTGTCTCTCCAACAATATTGGTGATAATGGAAGTGTCTTGTGAGTTAGGTGTATAGCTCTAGGAAGCTCATGATTTGAGGTTTGTTTTTGTTATTTTTCTTTTGAATTTTTAATTTGAATTCGGCATCTTGAAGATATTTTTGATTTCTTGTTTGAAATTTTAGTTTTTTTCTTAAGGATTGGTTATGTTTAATTTTTGGTTAGTTTGTTGGTTTATAATTGGTTAATATATTAAAGGCTTCCTATGTTTGGTTAATATATGTAATTTTTATACTGAACCAAAAAAATATTATTTAATCTAAAATAAAAAATGGATCGGAGGGGGGAGGCTAGACCAACAAATATGGTTGATCTTATAATAAATGATCTATCTTCATGGGAAGTAGGTTATATACATCTAGGAATGTTCACTTCAATTTCATTCACTTTAGTGGTAACTGATAAAGTTTTCAAATCAGGGAAGGATTATCTTGACACACTAAGAATGGTTGGTGTTCCAACTTAAATATTTCAAGAGGAAATTAATGATATGATTTAGACCCCTGAAATAAAGGTAATTTGATATGATATAAAGTATTATAATCCTATAAAAAGGTCACCTTTAGAAAATTTCATGTCAAAAGGGAAGAAAACCTTTGTTGATAATGAGGTTTTCTAAATAGTTACTCCTAGGAAGGAAATGATCATGAATCATTGTTCTAACTTTCAATAAATAATGGTTACTATATCTCACATTGAATTAAGATATAATTTTTATTTTATTAAGGATTATTACTTCAGTAGTCATATTTTATATTATAACCAATGATATTGCATTTTCAATTTTTTTCTTTTCTAGATCATTCTCTAAATGAGAGTGGATCTTTATTTTCTTATCCCATTTTTAGTTTATTTATATACTATTATTGAATAAATGGGTAAGGGTTCTTAGACTAATTTTATTGGATTATTTTCATTAATAAGATTTTTATAAGTTAAAAATAGTAAGTATTTAAATAAGTTAAATATAAGAATAAGATAAATTCAAAAATTAATAATAAAAGTATATGACGAGATGATTCCCCAAGTTATTATGTAATGTTGATTCAAACACTTCAGTAATATAAGAAAAGTAAAAAAGTTTTATTTAATGTAATAAATTGATATTAATTAGTAAGGATAAGATTTCACAAGTACAAAATAAATATTTTACAAAGGGTTTATAATGTTGGTTTTTAAAAACTAATGTGATATTTTTTTACATTTTTTTATTTCAATCGAAATAAAAAATAAATATTTTTTGTCATTCACATAAATTTTATAACAACTGATATGAAATTTTTATTTTTAACATTGGTTAATTTTTTAACCAACGAAATAAATGAATTATAACATCGGTTTTATAAACCTGATGAAATTTAAAAAAAATACCATGATATTTACCTCTTGTTAATTTACACCTCTCAAGACCATCATCTTATTCCTCCAATCTCTAAGCCATGATCTTTTCTCATTTTTTTACTCATAATCCCAACCCTCATCCATTCCACTATCATCATCATCACCCTTTCAATCACCATCATCATCACCACCATTATCCTCTTCACCTTCTCATTTATCTCCCTCCTCAGCTACACCTTCTCTCTGATATCTATTTATTACTTTTATTGTTGTTCTAATGTTCCATGTGTCTAAGGTATATTTAATTTCAAGAATGTATTTCTAGGCTTGAAATTTCCATGAATGATCTTTTTCTCCACTTATATTTGAAATCTCCTCATGATTTTTATTTTCAGTTAAGATTATTCATGCATCTAAGGTATTTTAAAATTAAGGAATTCAGGTTTTGAGATTATGGTTTGATTAAAAAATTATTTTACGAATTGGTGCTATAAATAATGTTAATTTAATTATTAGTGGGTATCTAAATATTTTTTTATGATTTCATTTTGAATGGTTGTTTTTAACGTATAGTGAATTATTCAATTTGAATATAGTGTATTGATAATATATATTTAGATGATCATTTTGATTGTATGATCTTATTGTTATTAAACAAACATTCTAACTTCTACTTATTTATGTCACCAATGTAATATAGACGTCATGATCATATTTTCAACAGGGAGATAATATTATTTTAGTAAATTATTTATTAAACCCCTTAGATTTAATAGGTATTAACTGAGGTTGAGCATTATATTGATTTTAATATGTTATTTTTGTCCTTTTAATATGTCACAAATACCTATAAATTTTCAAATAGAATCATTTAAATTATTTTATTTATTATATTATATGAGACATTTCTAAATATTTTAATTATTCTATTAGTATAAAATTAAAATAATTGTATTGTCATTTAAATCATATTATTTTGGAATCTGTTTTTGGCAAGCCTGATGAGTATGCTTTTGTAGTTATCCTTGTATTTTAATTTTTGTAGAAGTATAGGCATATATTTATATTATTTATCATGTTTTATAATATCATTTTTTAATCACTCTATAATATTTGTATTTTTATGTTATGATATTTATTTATTTACTTTATAAATAATAAATATAAAATTATGAAAATACATAATAAAAATAGGGTATAATTATACTTTATTTGAGGTTATCCTTTTAAAATCAATGTTAATATCTCTATACAATTATTTTGTTTTTTGTTTTTAAAGGATGATAATTAAATATATTAAAAGTGATACTTTTTATCAAATATATTGTATTTATTTTATTTTTGAAATATTTTTTATTTTTTATTATCATTTATATAATTAAATTTTAAATTAAATATAAAAATATAATGACTAATTTTCAATTATTAATATATGTTATAGATAATAATTAGTAAAATATGGATTATTGCAATGTGAATAAGTGATGAATATGAGGAAGGTGTTTATGTTTCATTGGAATATGTTAAAATAAATTTTCCAAATAATGAACTATTTTTTTCCATGATTGAAATGTTTAAATTTGAAAATTTTGAAAAAAAGAGAAGATAAAGATCATTTATTTTATCCTCATTTTAATATAAGTTACAATAGTTGGATTCGGAAGAGTGAAGTTGGGTAGAATTCAATATCTATTGATGATGATGATATTCAAGATGATAATCCTGGCCAAATTGAAAAAACGGATCATGATATTGAATTAGAGGAAATTGGGAAATCCCTAATAATTAAGCGTATATATGTTGATATCAGAAAATCATTGTATCCATGTATTTTGAAATTTAAGGTTTTATCAATAGTTAAAATATTGATAAAGTTAATGTAAATTGATGGAGTGATAATATCATTATAGAGTTTCTACAGCTATTGAAATATATACTTCCTAAATAAAACAATCTTCAAAGTTAACGTTATAATGAAAAGAAAAAATTATGATCGATGGGTTTAGGGTACAAGAAGATACATGTCTACTCAAATGACTTTTTTCAATATAAAGTAATTAAAAAGGTATTTCTTAGCATCTTAAATATGGAAAATCATGGTATAATTTGAAAGAAAAATCACAGGTTGATTTTGAATTTAAAAATGACTTCTTCCAAGGAAATTTTGTATCTTACTATAATTCCTCATTAAAAACATTTATTTTCAAATTGAAATGATGTAAAAAGGTTAATAAGGCATGAAAATGAGTGGATATATGATTGAAAATCAGATCATCCATATTATTTTCAGTAGTGGAATAAAATTGATCAACACTTTCCTACATTTGGAAATTAAGTTAGAAATATCCTACTTGGACTGTGCATAGTTGGAATGAATCAATTTTGAAGCCTTAGTAGCATACATAGTTTATGTCCTAGTATATTGATAATTTATAACTTGTCTTATGATTTTTTTTTGAAGGGGAAATATATAATGTTGAGTTAAATGATTTCTGGACAAAAATAACCTAGAAATGATATTGATGTTTTCTTGTCACTATTAGTTTATGATTTGAAACTTTTAAAGGAGGAAAATATTAAATTTTATGATTCATATAAAATATAAATTTTTGTATTTGGATCAATATTATGGAATATTAAAAACCCATTAAATGGATCATATTAATTTTATATTTATTCAAAACCATCTTCCACTGATTAACATCTTGAGAGGGAGAAAAACATTAGTGTCACATTCAAAAAAGACACAAAAATATGGTAATAAAAGAAATATTTGGAAGAAATAATCAATATTTTTTTATATTCTATATTGGAGATATCATTAGGTCAAATATAACATTTATTTCATGAATTTGGTGAATAATATATGTGATATTTGGATTGGAATATTATTAGATATCAAAGGAAATGCTAAAGATGAGTTGAATGCGATATTGGACTTACTCTCAGTGGGAAAATGTTTGGAGATATCTTTCACTCCTAATAGAATATGAACATACATAACCTTATTTTTTCATAAATTATCCAAGAGGGAGAAAATAATTTTTTCCTGGTGTCTCAATGGTATCAAAGTACTGTATGGTTATTCTTTAATTGTAAAATATTTTGTCTCTATAAAATATTTGAAGTTAACAGACATGATATATCATGATTTTTGTGTCATGATATAATAAATCATACTAGTTTAATTATAGGTAATATTTTATATCTATTTATAACTGACTATCATGAAGGTGTTTTATTTTTTTAATTAAATTTTTAACAAAGTGACAGATCAAAATTCCTTAAACAATTTATAGAAGAGATCAGTTTTTATATTTTGTGCACAAGAAATTTTTTTCATCCCTTTTTGATATTAGGAATAATTTAATGGTTTATTTTATACAAGAAATGTTGATTTGTGGACTTATATATATATGTTGGATATATCATTTTGAAATGTGTATAAAGATATTGATGGGATATATTAAAAATATATATTGACCTAAAGTCTTCATTGTTGATAAGTATATTTCTGAGTAGGTTGTAGAGTTTTGTACGAACTACTTTTATACAGTGGAACACATATGTTTACTTGTATATCTCCATGAGTGAGTTGGTATTGGTGGTAAGGGGATCTATTAATTGAAAAAAAATCACTGAGGAGTGAATAAATAAACATGTACATTCATATATCTTGATTAACATATATTATTTTCATCCATATATAACATTTATTATTAATGTGATAAAATAATGCTATCTAAAGAAGAAATATATGTGTATGTTGAATGATAATAACACAATAATGGTTTAAATAGATCATTAATGGTAAATTAGATACATCAAAAATAGTGAGATAGTTAGTGGGTGGATCAAGTTAAAATTTGATAACATGGTCCAAGTATGACATTAATTGATATATATTCTATACCAAAGGTCAAGAAAACATAAGTGGAGTTCAAAATAATAGTGTATTTGAGTTCATAGAAGTAATTAATTTTTTGAGTTTCAGAGAAAAAACCTCTTTTCCATGTCAAATAAAAATTACAGAATCATTGATTAAATATAATAGATGGATTATATTAAATTTTGAGTTTCAATGTTTGATTATAAACTTGTTATTAGTAACAATAGTGTCAGGAAATATAAATTGGGCATAACACAAGTTAATTTTAATAGATTAAAATAGATAACTAATCCTTTTATCAGGAAAAAATATGAAAGAAAATTATATTCCCTTGATCCATCAAATTTTTAATGGTCTATCATTCTACAATGAATAAAATGGTATTTTAGTGATGAAAAACATGATAATGATTTTGATTTATGTGAGATTCCCACTTCCCTAGAATTATTATCATATAATATTTATGACCATGTCATATATGTGTTTTTTCTATACATAATAATCATGATAAAGGAATATATAAAAGAAATCCATTAGTGATATACTAATTTCACAGGTAACATATATTTATTTCTAGTTTACCTCTTAAAATTTTATAAAATATTTTATTTACTAGTTTTATATTTTTATTAAAAAAATTATTTTAAAAAATATGATAAATTATTGGTTTCAATTAGTTTAGTTTTATTAGTATCATTTTTCAATTACTCGATATTATATGTAACTTTTGAATTTGTATAAATTTTAACTTAAGATTTGTTTTCTTTTGTCTATATCATATTATGTTTTATAAATATAATTAGTATTATATAAACATGGCTAAATACTAAATAATAAGATAAATAATATTTTCATTATTATTTTTGACATTTTTGTTAACCACACTAATGAATAGGATAAAGAGTAAATTTTTTTATATTGTTTTATTTTTTTGTCCTTTTGAAATTATTATTCAAACTTTTATGTAAAAATTGGATCCTTATAAACTTTGACTTAGTTTTTTTACCTTTTTTATAACATTTCATCTCTCATTAATGTTTTTAGAATTTTATTTAACTACTTTAATAAATATGAAAAATATTGTGTTTAGTTTAGTTTATTTTTATGGATGTTTTTTATGTTATTATTTAATTTTATATGTTATATTTGGATTTGTATATTTTTCACAAATTTTTTTTAATTTTATTTGTATGATAAGGTCAAATAAAGCAATTGAGTCACCTCAAGCTTCATGGGAGGTCCATACACATACTTCTACTGAGGATCCTCTTCATCATTCTGCATAAGAGCCAACTACTTTTATAGGGGAAGAGAAGCCTTACAAGGTTGGTAAATGTGGTAGAACAAGTTTACTAAAATTATATGTTTCTTCTGGCTAGGAACAAAGGATATATATTGATTCTGATAATAACGATAATACCAAGGGTCAACATTCAAAATAATTTAATGCTATTTTTCAACAAACGATCAATCTATAGTTATTATTTTTTTGATTAGAAAATTTTCAGAAAAAAGTGATAATGTCACAACTATGGGAGAAAATTCTGGTAAGCTCATTTATTATTATTTCATATATAATGACATGTTTTTATTAATATTGGTTTTATATATGATATAACTAACACTAGATGTAACATCCCACCCATTCTCACTATCTTGAGAAGGATGTGGAATGCTACTCGGCCTTAGGCGGCATTTTTAAGGTCCTAAAGGTTTGAAATAAATGTCGAGGGATTCAAGGAAAATTGGGAAATAATTTTCCATTTTAAATAAAAACAACCAACAAAACATGAAAATATCCAAAATAAATACATTATGCATGTTATAATGTTTAAAAATTCCACAAAACCAAAAGACTAATAAAACCAATCCACAATAGTTCATAATTTGAGTAACAAGAGGAAGACTAAACAAAAAAAACCCAAAGAGGCGATGACATAACTCCACAACTCCATGATAAACGCCATGATCCAAGCACAATGACATTGTCAAGAATAATTATGAACCACTAAATAAATTAGATGTTTTATACTTACCTGTATCGGAGAACAACATCTACAAAAGCACCAGAGCTTCAAATCAAGGGTGAGTAATAATACTCAGTAGGATTTCTCCAAATAACTTACCTACACACGCCACTAGGATAAAACTGGTTAACCCAATTTATATAAAACAATTTATGAAAAACCATAAAACAAATAAATAATTTCCTACAATCCAAAAACACCTTTACCAAAACATTTTATTGAAATCAATGTGATACCAAGAAAGAAACCAAGAATACCCTTAACCATTTTTTAACACATATTAACATAACCCAAATCATGTTGTGTGGATGCATTCTTTTCACAACCATTTCAACAAAAAAATACATGATCTCATTTTTCATTGATGGAGGAACATCATGTCTATAACTCATTAACCTTTTTATAGTGGTACTTCATGAGAATATTCTGATCCTTGATGGTGGTCATTCACGCCCACTATCCACCCATCTAACCTTTTATTATAAAACATAAGCTAACAAACAATCCATTAGTATTTACCAAAAATAAAAAAAAGATAATAAACGATCTTCAACTCACAACAACAATCATATTCCAAGCCATACTACCCAACCATTTCCAAACCAAACAATCACTTAAGAACATCAATAATTACAAAAACATGACAAATAAAATTCCAATAAAACAATTTGTTTAATAAAAACCAACTTTCATAGACCATTTTCCATAAATCTACTAATCCACTGATTTTAAAATCAACATTTAAAAAAGAAAACAAATGCCCCTTCACAACAACCACCCATTTCTCCCGAAATCCCTAAATCATCTCAATATGAGTTTTAAACAAGCATCTCCCATCAAATACATAGTAAATTTCAATAAAAATCATTTAATTTGAAATTAATACTTCTAGTTCTAGAAAAATGGAGTTGATAGATAAGCATTATACCATAGAGTTTCTGTGAAATCGACCCATAAGAAATCATACCACAAATCCGGGTCAAATCTCCCATAAAATTATCATTGATATCTTTTCCTAACATAAAAAATCAAAAATCTCATCATTTTAGGAAACAAAAATCCTAGATATATATGTGACGGGTGTAGATCTAGAAAATAGAGATGGGGTACTATATCTATAGAAAATCATAAAACAACCAAGATATGAGACTTACTGGGAAAATCTTTTTCAACCCACTAAGAAAACCCTTTTATTTTCTTCCAAGATGATTGAGAGAACCCCTATAACCCTTGAGAGTAGATAATGCAAAGTCAAGTTCAACTGGGAGGATGTTTTGGGTGTTTTATGTTAAATCTCGAGTGACCCATTTTTAAAAATCCCATTTTAATGTCATGCATGATTAGCTCACATGATTAGACAAAATGTATGATAACCATGCTAATGATATTATACAAAGGGTGTTCTATTAGGTTTCCTCACACAGTTAGACAAACCGTGAACCAACCATGTAAATATCACTGCCTCATGATTCACGGTTACCTAGGTTTGTTTCATGGTTTACACTAATCGTGCTCAAATTGTGCACCCTTAGAAAAGATTCCAAACCTTCCCAAAACTCCTCCAAACTCTACAAAGCATTACCTAACCACTTTAAACACATAAAAATTAATAAATAAGGGTTACATAACTCAAACTAGGGGAACTACATTCTCCCCTCCATTATACTTTTCATCCTTGGAAATTATAGAACCATCTCTCTTCTTAAAGGGATTGGGTCATTGCCCAGTCATCTCATTCTCTCACACCCATGTCTCCTCCTGAATCTAACCATGTTTCTACAAAAACCATGATAGAAAAATGATTTTACCATGAAAAACGTTCTCTTTCCTATCAAAAATCCACATTTTCCATGTAATAAAGAAGCATCTAGATTTAGCTCAACATGATCACAATGAATCACATGGTCACGATCTGGCTGATACTTTTTCAACTTTGACACATGAAACACATTGTTCACTACACTAAACCGTGGTTTATAATACAACTGATATGGAACCTCTACAATATTTTCAAGTATCTCAAAAGTTCCAATATACCTTAGAGATAACTTCCCCTCCTTTATAAACCGAATATGTCCCAACCTAAGAGAGATTCTCAAGAAAACATGATCACCCACCTTGAACGACAGCAATTATCGACGATGGTCCACATACGATTTCTAATGAATCTGGGCCTCCTCCATTCTCTTACTGTTCAAATTGATATTCCCTAATGTCTCTTGTATTAGGATCATACCACCCACATAAGTCTCACCTTCTTTCACCCAACATAGTGTATAATGACATGGATTCCCATACAAAACTTCAAACAGGTCGATATGTATTGATGCATAATAACTATTATTATTGGATAACTCTACTAAGGGATGTTGAACCTCCCATGAGCCACAAAAATTTATCACACAATTCCTCATTATATATTCCAATATTTGTATCTTCCTCTCAGATATCCCATCCATAGGAGGTTGATATGTCTTACTCATCATTAACTGAGTCCCAAGGGCTTGTTGCAAGGATTTATAGAAATGAGATTTCAACCTCAGATCTCTATTTGATATAATTGAAACTAGTACCCCGTGCCTTTTTAAGTTTTCATGGATATAAATTTTAGACAGATCCTCCACCATATGAGATTAATGAATAGGGATGAAATGGGCTGACTTTGTGAGCTGATCCTATATCACTCATATCAAATCATGTTTCTAAACTATTATTGGGAGACTTGTAACAAATCCCATCTCTATATAATCCCGCTTATAAATAGGGATAGCTAAATATTATAACATACATGCTATCCACTTATGATCTACCTTGAATTACTGACAGGTCAAGCATCCCTATAGAAACTTGGCCACGTTCTTTTTCATACCCTCCCATCAGAACTGGGCTTTCAATGCCTTATACATTTTCTAAATTTCAAGATGTATATCTCATCTATAATGATGATAAGTATTGAGATGTTTCTCATAACAAGACACTGGTAAAAACATCTGATTCCATAATCACAACACTGAATGCCCATCTAGTTTCTAATCCTCAATGGTCTGTCCACAATTGAGTTTTGACCTCATCACCACACACTCTGAATCGGACATCTACATCGCTTTAAATAAACCAACCAAATCAGGAACCAATGATACCGAAAATAAAATAGATACATCACCCCGATCTTCACATTCCAAACTCATGCTAACTATAACTAACATCAACTGCCACGGATCTGATGCATTTTTCACCACTTGATTATATGAATTTAGACTTAATACATCCCCCACTGAATTCTCTTTACTCGGTGTGTACATCAATTCAAAGTCAAACATTTGAAGATAATACATCCAACTCGTTTTTCTAAAATTCAAATCTCTCTGTGAGAAGATATGCTTCATGCTCTTGTGATTGGTATACACCATGAATTTCTCACCGAAGAGATAGTGATTCCAAGTTTCCAAATCATGAACTTCCACCACCAACTCCAAATCATGTGTACGGTATTTATTCTCATGAAACCTCAACTTCTGTGATCCATATGAAACAACATGGTCCCCTTTCATGAGAACACACCCCTAATCCTGATCCCAATGCATCTTAATAAAACATGTACCCTTACCTTGGTTCTAGAAAAACCAAGATCAATGCTGATGTAATAAAATCCTTAAGCTCCTTGAAATATTTCTTCAACATCTCTTTCCATTGAAATTGAACATTCTTTCTTCTCAAAGTTGTTATCGTTGAGTAGAACCATGAGAAGTCACAAACAAACCTTCAATAATACCCAGATAGAAAAAGGAATACTTGTATCTCAAAAAAATTCTTTCACAGTTTCCAATAAATAACATCCATTACCTTCTCTAGATCCACCAAAAGCCTCTCTCATAAATAACATGGACAAGGAAAGGAACATCTAGTTTCCAAAAATCATACTTCGAGAGTTTTTCATACAACTGATGATCACAAAAGATTCCCAACAATATTTCCAAGTGTTTCTTATGATCCACCCTTATATTTGAATACACCAGTATATTATCCATGAATATGACAATGAATGAATCCATATATATCTAAAATATCTTATTCAGCAATGCCATGAACACCATGGGTTCATTATTAAGGCCAAAGATAATAACCATGTACTCATAATTTCAATATATACTAATGAAAGATGTTTTTGGGATATCCTCCTTTTGCACCCACAACTGATGAAATCTAGATCGCAAGTCAATTTTGGAGAACCACTGAGCTCCCCTCAACTGATCAAATAGTTCATCAATTTGTGGAATTGGAAATCGATTAATTATAATAACCTGGTTGATATTATGATAATCAACACATATTCATAGAGTTCCATCCACTTTTATAATAAACAAAACCTGTGTTTCCCATGGAGACATGCTAGACCAGTTGAAACCTTTGTTTTCTAGTTCCTCCAATAGCACTTTCAATTCCCTAAATTATTCTTATTTAATCAAGTAAGATGGAAGTGAGATAAGACTGGTCCCCAGAAGGAGATCAATCATAAACTCCACTTCTCTCATATGTGGAAACCCTGAGAATTATTCAGAAAAAACATCATTAAACTGATCAACTACTACTAGAAAACTGATTCTCCCAACCTCTTTCATTGATGCCAAATTCAAAGCTGATAACTAATATAATATCATCCCAATTTCTAGTTACAACAATCCTATTACAACCACCCTTTCATTCCTCTCTCCTCTAAAGATATGTTCGCCACCATCACCCATCATAAAACTCATTGTTGATGCATAACAATCGATGTGGGAATTAAACATCGTCAAAAAAATACAGACCCAGTATTATATCATATGAATCAGCTTCAAGCACTTAGAAGTCCCACATAAACTCAAGGTCGTCTAAAAATATACTACATTCTCTAAATAGGAGGGCTCGACACTCTCTCTTACCCAAAAGAGTTTGAAGTTTTGAGAAATAAGGCATCATTTCCATACTTAAACCCAAAAAATAAACCACAAGAGAAGAAATTAAAGAATGAGAAGAACCCATATCGAAACACACTTTAATAAAGGTAGAATTAAAAATAATCATACCTCACGCCATGGGTAGTCCCGACTAATCATCCACCACAACCCGCTCATCTCCAAAAAGTTGCTTTCTTTCTATATTCAACTCTTTATTAACCTACTAAAACATACCCTACAGAGGAATCGTGGTATTCCTAGAATTACCATGACTAATTTGACTATGCTAATGATGGGTATACATCTACCCCTATCCTATCGAGGCATAGTATGCCTCTAACCCCGAAGGAGTGTCATGAAAACACAACCTTGGGGCATTACGACAATAATGCTGAATATTCCCCATCTTCTTAAAGTTGTGACATGATCACATATGTTCCATACAATACCGCTTCATATAGCCTATAGAACTACAATAAAAACATCATGTCTTGATCTGAGGCTTCAAAATAAGATTCACCGATACCACCTTTGGATTCTAAATCATACTCTCACACTAGAAATAAGTGTTCTTATTCATTTTAATCCATTCATTAGAGTTCCCACTATTTCCATATAATCACTTATATATAGAACCACAATTTCACAATAAATTCCATACCCTAATCTCCATTTAAAGATCTATTCCTTTATTTATGAACTAGCCGCTACCTCGGGTGATAACCACACTAAGTTCATAAAATTTGCGCATAGTCCACTACTGACATGTTCTCCTAATTCAAGGTGAAGAAACCCATTCTATGCTGGATTTTTAGTGTATGAAGGTATAATTTTTTGTTAAAAAATTCCTCAAAACCCTCCCATGTCATACATTGGTTCGTTCTATTTTGGACTGCCAACTCCCACCACTAAATTTCAATATCTTCCAACACGTATGTTGCAAACTTCACTATTAAATCATTTGGTGTCCAAGGAAATCAAATATCTAATTCATCATGTTCAACCACTCTTCTTCCCTTTATAGATCTGAGTCACCCTAAAAATGGGTGGATTCTTATTTTGAAACTAAACTGAGTGATCCACATGCCTCAGCTCATTGATTCTATTCTAACTTTCCACATCTTGGAAAGCTTTCACTATGATCTGCACTAGCTTCTGGTTCACCTGGGACTTAGGTGAAACCAAATTTTCTACAACATCCTCTGGTTAGTTTCTACGATGTCTACCCAATTCCATTTCTACCAACACAATAATCACCATAAGTCTCACTCACTAGAAACTAAAGGCTTGCAATTTAAAATTATATCTCATTCCATATTTCATTACCATTCTTTCCAAAATTTATATTTTTCCATGTTTAATCATTTTAAAAAATCTAAAATGTTTTGAAAAATGGCACATTTTCAAAATACGACAACTATTTACTTTTCAAATATAAACATTTGAAAAAAAATTATTGATTTTCCAAAAAACAATACATTCATACAATAACATAAATCATTATGCCAAATGAAATATGAAATCCTGGTGGGAATCCATTTATATGATGAATTTCATGCTCATCTCATTGGATATACCCACGAAAATGAGATCACGCTCCTATAATTGTCTCTAAAACACGTACATACCCAACTCCCTAGTAACTTGAAGTTTAGCATAAAAGGGTTAGCTTCATCCATTTATGTTAAATATTTCAAGTTCTAAAAATTAAATGCCTTTAATCCATCCCAACTTAAGTAATACATCAAGAAATAATTTCAAAACCAATACTGAAAACCAATGCTATAGAACTAAAAAAAATTAAATTCGAGGACTAAACAAACTGATACCACTTGTAATGTCCCACCCCTTATCATTTTCTTGATAAAGATGTGGAATTTTACTTGGCCTTAGGTAATGTTCTCAAGGTTTCAGAGTCTAAAAATAAATGTTTAGTGTTTCAACGATAATTAGGGAATGATTTTACCTTTTAAATAAAAACATACAATCAAACGTTCTAATACCCAAAAATAACTACATTAGGCATATCAATAATGTTTCACAATTCTAAAAAAACCAAAATACCAAAACAACCAAACCAGAATAATTCATAATCAGAGTACCAATAAGAAGACTAAACAAAAAACATTGTAAATGATACAACTCTATAGCTATATGTAAATATCCATGCTCCAAGAACCATAACACCATCAAGAATCATGATGAACCACTATAGAAATGAGATTCTTTACCCTTAATTTTCCTAGAGTAAAAAGTCAGAAAAAGAACATAAGTGAAAAAATTTGGGGTGAGTAATAATACTCAATAGGTTTCCAATAAATGACTTACCTACACACACTACAAGAATAAAATCGGTTATCCTAATTTATATAAAACCATGAAACAAATCAATAATTTCCTCTAATCTAAACACACCCTTACCAAACCATTTTAGTCAAATCAAAATTATACCAAGAAAGAAACCAAACATGTCCTTAACCATTTTCCAAAAAATATTACCATAACCCAAATCATATTGTGTGGTCGCACGCTTAACATAACCATGTATAAAACCAACAACATGAGCTCTGTGTTCATTGACATTGGAACTTCATGTCCATAACTCGTCCCCCTTTTTATAGTGGTAATTCATACCCACATTCCAATCATTGATGGTGGTCCTTAACACCCACTATCCATCCTTTCATCCAATGAATATACAACATAATCCAACAAAAAATCCAATAGAAATTACCAAAATCACAACAATAATAAAATCAATAATTTTCAACTCACAACAACAAACATATGCCAAGCCATACTACCCAACCATTTCCAAATCAAAAAAACCCTTTAGAACATAAAAAATTCCAACAACATAATAAATCACATTCCAATAAAAAATATTTTTATTGAAAACAAAATTTCATAAACCATTTTCCGTAAATCAACCAATCCAACAATTTTAAAATCAACATTTAAAAAATAAACAAATAATCCCCATTCACAACAATAACCCATTTTCCCCAAAGTCTCCAAATCATCACAATATGGGTTTAAAACAATAATAGTACATTAAATACACATATAATGTTCAAGAAAAACCATTTAATGTGAAATTAATCCTTATATTTCTAGAAAAATGGTGTCGATAGAGAAGCTTCTGATCTTAGGGCTTTGATAAAATAGACCAACGAGATAAATTCAGGTGAAATATCACATGAAATCACCTTATATATCTTTTACTAACATCAACAAGACTAAATCCCATCATTTTAGTCAACAAAAATCATATATCTACATGATATGGGTGTAGATCTAGAAAACTAAGAGAGAGAGGACAAGATCTAGAGAAACCCACAAAATAACCAATAGAGAAAACTTATCCAAGAATAATCACCTTCAACCCACCAAGAAAACCCTTATATTTTCTTCCAAGATGAGTGGTATATCCCCTATAACCCTTTAGAGAGTAATTATAGAGTGATGATCTATTGGGAGGATGCTTGGGGTGTTTTAGGTTAAATCTTGAGTGACCAGTTTCTAAAGAGCCCATTTTTAATATCATGCACAGTTAGCTCACACAATTAGATAAACTGTGTATTAACCATTCTAATGATAATATTAAAAGGGTGTCTCAAAGGTTTTCCTTTCATATTTATACAAACCATGTCCCAACCTTTTGAAGCCCACTGCCTCATTTTTCACGGTTACTTGGGTTCTTTACACTATTTACACTAATCGTGCTCAAAACTTTCACCCCTAGAAAATCTTCCAAACCTTCCAAGAACCCTTTAAAACTATTACAAAAATTACCCAACCAATTTAAACATATAAATTCATAAAAAATGGTCAAATAAATCAAACCAAGGGTACTAAACTATAGAATTCAATAAAAGATGTTTTTCTTTTATTGTTAAGTGATGGAGGCGTTTTAAATCAACCTACACATTAGATTTCATTTCTTAGGAAAGATAAAATAAAAATCCATGTGATAAAAGTAATTTTCTATATGAATGGAACATGTAAATAGTTTTTTAAAGGTACATTACTAAAATCAATTTTGGTAACTGAAATTTTAACTTAAAGAAAAAAACTTATTATTAATGATCAGGTCAATTATTTTTTTATCCTTAATTTGTAGTAAGTGAGGAGATCTCATCAGAAGATATAATCTAAAAATGTATACCCTTATACTTTATCACATTATTTATATAAATTATTATATAAAGAAAATATTGGTGAAATTTCTCAAAACCTGATAGTCGAGTCTTCAAGATTTGTAGAGGTTAACCCTCCTCCCCCATAGCTAGACAAGAAAAATGGAAGAGTACATATATGAGAAAAAAGTGAATATAACTTATAATTTTTTTAATATTATATCCAGGTGGATTAAAAGTATTTATTTATTATATTTAATTTATTTAAAATATTTAAACAAAATTATATATTGTGATTTAATGATAAATTTTTCAAAGATTATATACAGGAATCCCTTTATGAGTATAGAACATAGGATTCCTTAATACCTTAATATATTAAAAATATTTTAGAAACTCTAAAAAAGTTTTTTACCACTTTGAAATATCTTAAATAATATTTATGCAGTTAGGCACAGAAACCATGTGGAGTTCTAGGTCCCGTAGATCCCTGGTGTTGACATATTAAAAATATTAAAAAATTTATATCAAGCATGTGTGTTTTTTTAAAAATAATTGAATAACTCTTGAATGGTGTATGAAATTAAAAATATGATACCTCTATTAAATATGGAGTACATGTTTTACCCTTTCTATAACATAATTATTAATGGTGATGAATGCCTCGATAGAGTGATGTTCTGGGTTTATTAGATGAATTGAATTATTTTATTAAAATAATTTTCATTTAATTTTCTAACACAATAGGCACTCATTATAAACTCCACTTTGGTGGATTCCCTATAGTTAAAAAAGTAACCCTAGAGGGAATTAAAGTCATTACAGATATTCAGCAGAGAGAATGTTGGTGGGTGATCTTAGGATCAAGGATCAATAATGATTGAATGCAATGTTTTGTGAAGCCAATGATGAACCTAGTGGATCTCATCTACTACATCAATGTGGTTTTTTTATATCTAATGAGAGATCCAAACATGAGGTATGATATATATTTTTTTATTTTAATTCCATGTTCTTGGATCTTGATAGGAACATGAATTAATTAATTTAAAATTATTTTATGGATCATTCTTTTTGGTTTGTCCAACATCTATTTTCTCTTATGAGAATTAAGAATTTGATATTTATTCTTCTTTAATTTTGTTGATTTTATTATCCAATCCATTATTTGTATTCTAATGATGATGTATAAAACAAACATATCCTTTTTTGTAGTGTCACTTTTCTATTTTGTGTCTTTATTCCTCCATTCTTTGATGTTCCTCATAGATATTTTGAATGGTCGATGTTTCAATGATACATAGGGAACTGATCATTATGAAATCATTCTTTGTTGAAATGGATAGTGGTTTTGGGTCTAAGTTTTGGATTTAAATAATTTATGTAGGTGGGGTAGGGATTCTTGGAATCTAACAAAGGTTCAGGCAATGGTATTTTAGCATGCCAGATTGAGAGGATATCTCTACTAGTATGAAAATGATTACTTTTTCATGCTAAGAACAACCAGAATTCTAATTTTTGATAGATAAGGATAGTGGTGAGCCCCACTATAGGAGTTATGGATAATATTTCTAGTGGATCTAAATTTGATGGTAGTCTGGGTGAAAATTCATGAATAGAGTGGACTTTATATGAATTCCCCAATTAAAGACATGTACTTTAGAAGAAAACATGCTCTATAGACCCTTCTATGTGGAATCTAGGGTTTACATGGTAAATTTAAATAACATACATTGTGTAGAGGACCCACAAGTTGTATCATCCTTATCTATCTAGCTTAGTGTGGAAAGGTAATACATTTCAAGGAGTCTATGTGACCCTACATGCCATGTGTGGTGGGGAACAAACCATGTACTTTGTAAAGAGAAAATGCATGGTAAATTGAGACATTCCAAGTGTCATCTAAACATCTAAATGTCATGTACTATAATGACACATTATTTATATAGGGAGTTATATTTCATGTGAGATAGTATGACATGGATGGTTCCAAACTTAGTGAGACACATTTTATACCCTATGAGATATGATGTGTACTTCTTCTAGGGTAGGTTAAGACATTTTTCTCTTTAGTCTAGCTATGGTATGATCTTGGGTGAGTTCCCTCAAACCATACCAATGTGGATGTATTCCCTTTTTCCATCCCTAAGAGGGTATGGTGAGTATTCCATATAAAACATAGGATGAGTGATCCCCACTATAGGTAAATTATGGATATATTCTAGTTTCCCAATGTGTGGAATGGGGTGTGATCCTCTCTCATTATTACCTAGGTTGGGTCAGGTATCCCATTTCAAACATCTTGGGAAGGTGATCCCCTTCCTAGTGGGTTAATCCAATTCAGGATACATATACCCCATAGGCATTGGGAATGATCTTCTATCTATGTATCAGCATATGATGTATTCCAGTTAGGTGTAGAATAATTGAGTGAGTATCTCAAATGATCCCTATATTTCAATTCACGTTTCTTAATGTAAATACAAAATAATTGTGACCTCTTAGATAAGTTTCAAAAGTGTTAGTGAGACTCTAAGTGTGAGTTATCTCATATGAATGTTACCTTTGAGCCTCTAAAATAATCTAAGGTTGTTAGTGAGTATGTGACCTCCCCTTGAGACTTAGAGTCTTCCTTTGAGAATATCTAGTTCATATTTATTATTCCTTTTGCTTTGGAATATAGAGATGACTCCCTCTTGATGATTTGGGTATGGTAATTTTGGTGTTTCATATGGAATATGTTTATACACACCCATACATGGTATCTACCCACACATTACTTATCTTATGTATATGACAAGAGTTTTGAGAGAGTCCTAAAAGGACTAGGAGTAGTTGTATCTTAGTTGTGATAGATGAACCATATATGGTTCCATGAGTTTTCATTTTCATATTAGTCCCCTCTTATTAGTAGGTTGGACCAATTTTCTGTTTAATGAGATTTTATTTATACTTTTATTGTTTTTCTAATTATTGATATAATCTAATGTGTGATATATTTTATACATATATTTATATTATTTTTTTTCTTCACCTATTTTTACTAGAGTATAGAGATGTGTGTGTGTGGAGGTACTTTCGGCTAATAACTCTCATGTGTGTGATATTACTACACAATGTTAGTCTCTAGTCCCTGACCAATTAGAGGAAAATTTGGGGTGTCATTATTAGCTTACTTCTAGCCATATAGGCCCTAGCGTGTCAGGCCATGAAAGAGTGGTATTATATCAGTTCATCTTGAAACTAGGATTTCATAACAGTCTATTAATAAGGTTTGGTTTGGGAACTAAGGAAATAGTGTCAACGTGTTTTGAGTTTTTATCTCAAGATAGGGAACCCATTGATGGAGTGGCAGCTAACATATCCATTCACTAATACTCTAATAACCTTCAAATTGACTCAAAATATTTTGGTACAAGTTGTTGGAAAAATATTGGTACGTAAAAAAAATAGTAATGGGTTCTGGTTCCCATTTTCTTCTTGAGTAAGCTCTCTAGAAATTCTATTTTGATAGTGGTACATATTAGCTATCATTAGATGTGTCCATGATGACATCCAAGTGGTATTTCATTGTAATATTGAAATTATGATCCACTTAGTGATAAGGCTTTATTCTAGAGACCTATCCAGGGTGTGGTTCCTCTATGTGAATAGAAAGTAGTGACTCTTTCAATTAAGTATCATGTTGACCCACCTCTAGTGGTTCATGTGGATTATGCATCAATTCAAGTAGAACACACATGTTCTTAGTGAACTCATCGAGTTATAGAGAATAAGTTACCTGGGTATTATGGTGATTCATCCCCCACCACCTCTTCATACAATAAAGGATTGTCTTGAGGCTGTGGTGTGAGTTTTTCTCTTGGTTAGTAAACCTCTGGATGGTGGTCCAGATGGAAATCCTTCTCCAAGGAGACATACAACATTAGTGGACCCAAGTTCTAGTGATTTTTTATGTGTCTTTAGACATTAAAATAAGATGGATTCTACCCCAATTGATAGGTTTTCTCCTATAATTCACTTTAAAGTTATGCAATCAAGTTAGTGCCTCCTAAAGTGGATAGTATCAAGGAGTGGATAATGAGTTCCATGATTTGTATGTATATAACTATATCAGATTAGTGAAGGTATCAAAGATAACTATATTTTTGAGAATAGGTAGGAAAGGGGAATGATGATTTTATATTATTGATTAAAATAACCTGAAGTCTAAATGTGTGATCTAAGGTGCGACTAATGACTTCTCTAATTTAGTTGTACTTTTTATATACTCAGGCACAGTTCCCTCATTCATTTTATCATTCCTTATTTGGGAACTATATTTTCCAATGGATCCTTTATCTCAACCCTTGTTCTTAGAGACTCCTTATAAGGTGTTTTAATTATGCCACTCCTATTTTGGTAGTGTTAATTTTCTCTTGAAGGAGGGTTTTGTGTGGGAACTCTTCATAGTGGTGATGAGTCCCTATGATGTTTTCTTGGTATAGACTATTTTATATTATCTATGCCTATTTTTAATATTACTATTGAGTTTTTTGGTGTATATGAATTATTGGGATGAAATTTTCCATCTTTGGTGAGAAGGAATCTCAAGAATAGTAGGATGAGGTCCTATGGGGGAGGATGAAGCTGATTTCGTAACAATTAGATAGCATGGACCTTACAAAATCCAATTCTATGAGATTTTAGTTTCTTATAGTGGTTGAGGAATATGAGGTCATATTTCTTGAGTATGTTCCATGATTACCTCTCCATTAAAATATTTAATTCTTCATAAACCTTCATCCAAGGATGGACCAATATTTACACTAGTGTATATGATGACTCTGTAGAGCAGTGAGAGCTGAAGGTACAGTTGTAGAATCTAAAAAGAAAGAGATTTATTATACATAGTGTATTCCCCTGGGAAGACTTGTTCTATTCACCATGGAGGTGGATTAGAGATACAGGTTATGCATAGATTAATTTCATATGAACTATGTGACTATTATGAGTAAGTGTCCACTCCCAATAATTGATGAATTGTTCAACTAGTGGTTAGTGGTAAACTGGTTCTCAAATTTTAACCTTGGGATAAATTATCAATATCTCTAAGTTTTAGAGGTGAATATACTAAAGTGGTATTTCCAGTGCTGATATAGTTATATTGAGTTCCTATTGATTCCATTCGGTATCACTACAAGAAATTTGGGCTGTACCAATGGATCAAAACCATTGGTAAAGGACAGATAACCATTGGTTTAGCCTATAACAAAATTTCTCAAAACCATTAGTTAATATACCATAGGTATAGACCTATACTAATGGTTTTTCATAAAATATTGTTATACGACTCCTAGAATTTCATGTTTTCAAAGGTGCTGATAAAAAAATTGGTATAAGTATTTACCAATGGTTTAAAACTTCTTTGGTATAGAGAAATACCAATTATTTATAAACCATTGGGATAGACTTCCATAGAAGCAATAGGTACCAAAATTTTCATAAAACCATTGGTATAGCTCTATGCCAATAGTTTCAAAACTGTTGGTATATACCTCCGATAAATTTCTAGGCATCAGAAACCCCACTCTACCCAAATAGTTAACATAAATCATACGAGCACCCCCACCTTGGTCAATTACCTAAAAAAAGTTACACCAAACATCACTAACTAGTATAAAAACAATGAAAACATAAGAAACTAATTAATTCATTCATACAGGGTTATATACATTCAAAACATCACATATATTCATTTTAAACTATTCATAAAACATAAAATATCATAAATATTCATCAAATGTGTAAAGTATCAATCTCCCCATCATCACCATCACCATCACTATCATTACTATCATCCTCACTGTCATCCTTACCACAATCCTCACTGTTATCCTCACTGTCATCCTCACCATCATCCTCACCATTTCCATTGCCATTTCCATCACTAGAAATGTCATCATCCTAGAGACCACTATGACTATCACCCAATGAACCATATAATTTATGCTTCATTGACATATATGTATCCTAATAAGTGGTGGTATCTGATGAAAATTATGTACATATGACTTCCATAAATTTCATAAATTTATCATTGTCCCTTTCATTCTGTTCACACTCCAATACAACCATTTTATGGAATCTTCTAACTCATCCTGAGCTTTTGCTTCCAATTCACAATTTATTTCCAACTTACTGCTATAAGAACTAACACCTAAATTGGGATATATTTAGTTGATAAAATAATATTCCCTAGTTGGTAGTATACTCTACCATGGTGTTTATCTCCCAAAACCTGATGTGGATGATCATTTGGCCAAAAAAATTCAGATTATTACTCATTAAAGGCCTCTAGACCACACTATTACAAATATAAATATACTATCTACTTAAAAAATAGACTTTATAATTTGATATCAATAAAGTAAAACTTTCAATTTGATGTTGTGTTTATTACTTTACCATGCTTTCATATTTTTTTTCTTTCTGTTCAAGAAAAAAAATCATGGAAAACAGAATTCAATATTCAAAACCACCCTATACAATGAAATTTAATATAGAAACCCATAATTAAAAATATGTTATTAATTATGAATTTCATAACTAAAATCAAATAGATAAACTCAATGGTGTAATATGATTTGTTATAATGATTGGTTATTTTTGGTTAGTAAGATATGAGTTGGTTAACAAAATAAATTTCATATAATAAATTGGGAGACTATAGAATATAATTAAATAATTATTTTATAAATTAATATAATGTGGAATTTAAGGATTATTATTTTTATATATTATTTCCATGACTATAAGGGGAATGTAATTATAGAATAATGGAAATGGAATGTATTTATTGAAAAATACAATTCAAGAATAAATACATGTAAATATAGTAAAATGGAAATTATAAATGTATTCTAGATGTTTTCCTATTTGGTTGCTTCAATTTTTCTATGATTTAATTTTTAAGTGGTTAAAATAGGTAAATGAAATGTAAATTCCATAGGGACGGATATTGATGAAAGTGTATCATCAATATTGGTGTTTGTTTTTATTAAAAAGACACATCAAATAATTGAATTTATTGTTTATTTAGTTAAATAATGTTAATTTTTAGTCAGTATGAGAGTATTTAAAATTCAAATTTTATATTCTAATAATATTAAAAAACTATTTTTTGTATTGAAATAGTATGTTTATTTTTTTCCTTATGGTTTCAGTAAAAGCAAAAGAGGATTATTTTTTATGTTTTAATTATAGTTTTTATTTTAGTTCTTAATGGATTCTTGATATTTGATAATTAGAGTGGGAATTACTCATTTAATACTTGTGAGTAATGGTATCATACCTTATGTTAAGTGGTAGTGAACTTATTTAACCTTATAATTAACTACTCTTGTTTATTATGATTAATCTAATAATTCAATTTAGTTATTTTATGGTTTTTTGATTTTCTGATATGAAATTAGTTAATAATTCAAAGAGGGATGTTCTAACATGATTTTTTATAGATTTATAATGAGAACACGTGTGAAATTGTATTATGTTTAGCTTATAATATTCTAGGGAATTATGTATGCTATAAAATAAAATGAGTTGAGTGATTTAATAGAGAATTTAAGTGGAATAAAATGTTTTATGATGTTTTATGTTATTAAATTAATTATATGGAAATTTGATTATCTAGTATTTAATAATAATTACATGTTATTTAATGGGGTAAATTGATGGTATAGATTAATATTTTTGTGAATTCTTGTAATTTAATTAAAATGTGATATTAATAATGGTATAGGTTACTAAATCATGTTTGAGTTGTAAGGGAGATAGTGGCTTATTAAAGATGAATAATAAGAGGTTTAAATAAGGGTTAAATATGGAGAAAAGTTCAATGTTTAATGTTTTAAAGTAAGAAATTTCATTATTTGATCTTTTAAAAAATTCTTAGGTCAACCTTTTAGTTACAAAGATGTTTTATTAACACTTGTGGGAGTTTATAGACAAAATTAATAGGGCTATCGATGATAAAAGTATGATAGGATTTTTTTTTGTTTTTATAGTAGGATATTATTAATATAAATTATATCAATAGATGTCATAACTGAATTATTTTGTTAAATTATATCCAAGGATGTTTATATGATATAACCTAAAGCTTTTTATTAACTAAATAGTGATGTAAAGGCATTAAAGTTGGACAGTTAATTTATGAATTGAAAAAATCATCTCAAAGTTGTTATATACAATTTAATGATGCATTTAAAGGGATTAGTTTGTTAGAAATTAGTTAAATATAGGATATATATGTGGGTTATAGTGATTTTGAATAAAAAATTACAATTATATGCATATGACACATTAATCATAAAAATTATACCCCTACTAAGAGTTTATAAAGGATTAGTTAGGAAAATTCTTCTCAATTAAAGACATGGGTAAAAACATCATAGATATTAGGTATAGGTATTTGTAGAGATTAATTTAAGTGGTTTCTTAGTCTAAGTTACAACATATATATTGATATGATTTTAGATAGGTTTACCATATATAACTATAGTATAGGATTTTTTCTAGTGTTTCATAGTGTATATTTACATAAAATAAATATACATTAAACATCTCATCAATAACCCATAACAATCCCAGAACTATGTTTTCCCATCAAAACTCAAACGCCTAACAAGACACTTCCTATGATTAAAATTATCATCAATAACCCAAAATTATAGCTCCAATTTGGTAACCTAATGAGGAAGGACAGGACTGCACCTACTCCCACCACCCCAAATACATGGACTACTAGAGGCCCTTTTTAATGGGAGATAATGATAAAATATTATTGTTACTTCTTGCTGAAGCCATTGGAATAAGATCACCAAGATGATGCCAACTAGAATGAGGCTCCCATGATTTCCATTCTCATCTTCTATTAAATTGTTCATAAACACCTCTTGTAAAAAAAACTCCTCCCTACCATTTTGTGATTTTGTTTTATTCCTCTTCGTTGAATAAAATCCCCTTAAAGATATTGTCTTTATTGTAAAATTCAGGATCTCTTCTACTTCTTGTATTTTATATTTTATTTATCTATATTTTTTCTATGCATGGATATATTTTTATTATATTTTGAGTCTCTTATGATTTAATAATATGTGGTTATAAGTGATTCAATGGGATATTGAATGCTAATGAATTGTACAAGGTTATCTTCATTCATAATTTTTTATAGATAATTTGACACTTCCCCTGCAACATTAATTCTCATATTGAGAAAAAAAGATGATATGGACACATTTATCCTTTATTTAAACTTGAGTTAAATATCTATTTTTTAGGTTTACATTGAAAATTGTGACATGAGATTCATGAAAAAAATCACTCAACCATTCATAATTTCTTTTTATTTCAAGTTTTACATCATCATTTTTTCACTCGGATGATCAATATATTATGCTTACCTAAACAGATAAGTCTCTCTCTAACATAAACGTGATGATATCATATATGTTTAACCATATTATAATCCTTTTAGTTCAATTCTAATATATGGATTGTATTGATGGAATGAAGAGGAGAAAATGAGTTGGATCAAAACTACATAGTATATTTGATGGTGTAAGTTTCATTTAGCCATGATGGGATGGATTTTTTAGATATTATTGAACCAACATTAAAACTAAACTTATAAAACTACATGTTCTCCAAAAAAAATTCATTTAATTACCTCTTATTTAATTTTCATTTTATTTTTATTTTAATAAAAATATATAAATATCCTTCAAATTCATCTCTCCATTCGTGATGGATTTTACCCCCTCTCACTGCATTACAAGTGTTATATGGTGTATATTTTTACATATGTTCCATGGGGTGTTGTATTTATGTTCATCGTGTTTATTCTCTATTATTATAAAAAATTATATTTTTAATTATTTTAGAGTTTCTTAAATATTTATACATTTTTATATCATGGAAATCTATTATAACCATTCCCAGCCAATGACTTTCCAATTACCTTATAAGAGGAACCCCACTCTCTTTTCCCATATTATCCTAACTAACATATATAAAATTCACACATGGTTCCTACCTACCAATAACCTTATTACAAATATACCTAATTTCTCTATTAGGATGTTAATATAAGGATTTCCCAAAGATAGAGTGAATTTTTTTTCTCTAATAAAATCTTGAAAATGATTTTAATTAACTAATTAAATATAAAAATTATAAACGAGTTCCATACCTACTTTATATTTCATTATATCATCATAGTTCACCCTAAAGTGTGGAGTTATTTCATGTCATCCTTGTTTTTCTTATTTCTTTCTGACTCTTGTTAAAAAATACTTTTCAATAATAAAAAATATATTATTAATGAAAATCATGGTTATTATCATTCAAAAACATCAAATTTGATTAATACCATAAACTATGTACTCTTTTAATAAGTAATCATTTCTCAATAATGTTATATGTGACACTTATTCATAATAGGTGTGGCCTCTAAATCCAAACCAAATCTAGCTCACCATACACTATAAAACTCATGATTATATTCTCTCTATGTATCACTTAATTTCCTTAGTCATTTTTTCCTCATAGGCTTACTATTATGAAAATTATATCGAAGCTGGAATCAAAATATTAATTCAAATAAACATAATAATAATATAACATTAAATAAAATGAATTTTTTTACCCATATATTCACCCAAGCATTATCATTTACTTCATTTTGAATGTGTCTCCAAGAGAGTGGACTGATGGTAATTATTCCAAACTATTTTTTAAGTATCTCTTTAAAACTCTTATATTTTTTTACCTTTTTTATATTATTTGATTTCACTCGTTTTATTCAACCATGAGCTATTTTTGGTGCTTCCTCACCTCATTTATATGTGTATGACCACACTACATAGTGGAATATTCAATTTTGAAAAAATAAAACAAATATTATATCGATGCATCTTATAATAAAAATAAATTATGTTAAAAAAAAATTACTAGGGTTCTATAAATATACCTGAGGTATTCTGATCAGTGGGTGTCACTGGATCCCTAAGATCTAAAGGATATTTAACCACTAAAAAAGTAGTGGGAACCAATATATGATCTTGAGGCTCAGAATGTGTCAGAGTAGAAGCTGAAAGAGCAAGAATCTAGAAGCTCAAGGAGAAAGAATTAGAAGTAAAATAAGTTGGCATAGACTTATGTGGAAATATATAAGATCGATGGGGAGTATGAGCCATCATTAGATAATGAAAAGAAAAAATATGAGGATTAGATGTAAATATTACTAAAAACATAGGCTTCTTAAATATCTCAGGAACCTCTAACAACATTGTGGGATAAGAAGGTGTGATATATAGTATATCATAGGAAGGTACAATTAGGGTTTGTTTCCTAAAACCAACCAATTCTACTTTGATTACATGAATATTAAATTACATAAATATTAATTCAGCAACTAATTACATAATGGTATTTGTTATGCATGTATTTAATGTAATAATTTCCTAGAGTATTTGTCACATTGATAAGGTCATCGCAGTTCCATGTTATGATGAGAATCTTGAAGTTATATAAAAATATTCTTAATATATTTTTCTGGTTAAATAACATACTATGATGAGACATATATTATTTAGACCTTTGGTTTTGAGTACTCATAAGTGGATGAGGTTTCTTCTCGTTAATTTTTCACTTTTTAATCTCTAAGATGTGAAATTATGAGAATAGACCTCCCTATAAAAATTCTATAAATTTTTGTTTCATATAATATTCCTATTTGTGAGTGTGTGTGTGTGTGTGTGTTTGTGTAATGATCATCATATTTTAAAATTATCATTGATACATCTCATAACTCATGAACCTAGAATTATTGATGAAAATTGGCACTCCATATGTTGGGGGAAGTAAGGTACGTTGGGTGCGTCATGATTGACATGACATTAATAGATAATTTGATGAAGGATTTTTCCCTTACATATTTATGGGAGTTGATATCTTCTACCTTTCATTGGAATATAACTGTCACCTAAATTCCATGTCCATGGTGTAAAGACACATTTATTTCAGATATTCAGAGAAAGACATATTGAGAAAATAGGATGATGATATCATTGTGCAACTTGATTGATGAGATATTCTGAGAAAAGGATTGCATTACATAGTAAATGTTTGAATGTTGATTTCATCATTATGATATTAGGTTCTTTATCTTATGATCCTTGACCCATTGATAGATAGTAATCTTGGACTTTATGCAAGTCTACCTAATACCATCAAGAAATAATCCTAGAGGGTCACACACTAAATGTTTCCATTGATCTCTAATAAATTCAATTTCAATTTAATTAATGGAATAAATATTATTTTCAAGACTGGGGAATAATTTTATTCAAGTTATATTGATAAAATAAAATAAATTTATATTTATTCATTTTCATTTGAATAAAAATATATTTATTTATTTTATTGAATATTTAATCAATATTTATTTATCAGTATGGGAATGAAATATTTATTTATGAATAAAATAAATTTTTTATATATTAAATAAATAAATAGGATTTCTTATGGACCAAGACCGCATCTTCTGATTAAATAATTATTTACAAGATGGTAGATATTGTTTATAAATTTACGCAAGTTAGAGAATTGAAAAATATTATTATTATGTTGAATAGGGTTTATTAAAGGTAATAAATGTTATTTAATGGTTTTCATGAAATTAAATGATATTTTAACCTAAATTCTAACTCTATAAATATGGAGTTATGTCTATTATTTATTTCATCCAAAAATTGAGAATTGATAATTTTTTCTCATAATAAATTCTCTCTTGGCTCCTCCTTCCCTCTCCCTCTCAAGAACAATAAATACATGAGAGATTTCTTCAAGACCTAATAATCTAAATAGAACTAAGTGTTTGATCAGAAAAATTGGTAAGGGGAGTTATTATGAAGGTTTGGGGTTGACTTAACCATTTTACATCAAGAGGACTAGCCCCTAATAGACTTTTTGTAATTTATAGGCAATTTTTGAGGAAATACAAGTCAATATTTCATGATAGGGGAGTCCACTCAATGAATCAAGGAGCTTCCAGTCTAAAGTTGGCAATGAAATTCCTACCTATATACCATCACATAACTTTACCAACCCTTATTGGGGTTATGTGAAGATAAATATGGATTCTTTACACTAGAATGTCAGAAAAACTAGACATTTTGAGTTCAATAGTGAGGGATATTGGAACTTGATAAAATATTTGGAGATTTAATAAAAAATAATTGATTTATTAATATATCACTCAATTTTTAATCATAAAAATTACCAATAATATGATCATTTAATTTTAGAATAAAATGGAAATCTCATCAACTAAATTGTCCCTATAATCAATACTGGATAAAGAAAACCATCTAGAAGGTAGTGACTTATTGTAATGGTATAGACACCTTCAGTTTGTTCTAATCCATGAATAGAAATATTACATTCTAGAATCCTTATTTCATTATCCTCTTTCTAAGTATGTGAGTTACTAAGAGTTTATATTCTATGAGAAACATATGAACAATATGGTATTTTTCCAATGTTTGATGCTTTCAACTATTTTTTGTTAACTCATGAAGTCTCATGAAAACATGGGTGTGTATCGAATTATTTAAAACATATGTGGTATTTAATAGGAGAGATCCACATAAGAAAGTTTTGATATTTCTATTTTAGAGAAAGATTGGAGATGGTTCCCCTGATATGACACTTGCAGTCTGGATCATTGGAAACATTTTGGTTATAGGGTAAAAACACCCCAAAGAATTGGCCACTGATCTCATTTTGGCATCAATCCCTCGTACATTCTCTATCTTCATTGTGAATTTTATTATGAACTATATTGAGAAGTATCTACTAGATCGTCTCACTCTTCTTCACCAAGTAGATACGGATATGAATTTTAAGAAGTCTTTCACCCTTATGGAGAACAAATATAAAGGTAAATAAAAGATATTGAAGCACAAATATTCTTCACACCCTTCCAAGAAGAGATAAATCAAGGGGACAGTAAGTGAATAGGATGTTGATTGTTTTGCATATGGAATGAAGGGCCACTGTAAGAGCTCGAGATTTTATAAAAAAATATTCTTTTTAATTTCATTAATGTATTGTGTTGTATGCTACACCAAAATGATCTTGATCAACACACATCCTTGACTTGCCTTGCATTACACGCAATCGCGACCTTCCTCGATAGCGTGTGTAGTACGCAATCCGAGTTTCATTAAACAAAGACATGCTATTAAAATATTATTAAAACTAGCTGTTATGAATAGTAATAACCACCTTTTAAAATTTTAGAGATTTTAGCTCTCAAAATGGAATTCATTTTTGGATTCGGAGTATCGAATTTAGCCTAAGGTGAAATTTTGGTACTTTTCGGATAACTTTCATATTCTGATGAATAGTGAAAATTACTAAATTATAATTAAAAACAACTTTTTTAATAGAAATAATTAATAGTGATAAATTATTGATTTGATTGGTTTTAAAGTAAATTTAGAATATATTTTTTCAATTTAATACAATGTTGGTCATTTGATGTAATTCTACATTTAAACCAGACATAAACAAGTGTCAATCTTTTGATGGTTATTATCTCTTAAAAACACGCTATTTGTTTTGACGACGGGAATTAATTTTTAAATTAATTAATGAAACTAATATGTTTTGAATTTTGTAAAATAAACATCTTTTTTGAGTTCATAATATCAAATATAGCTTAGGCCTAATTTTTGGTATCTTTCTGGAAACTTTCATTTTTTTGATGAATATTGAAACCACTAAGTGGTAGTTAAAAAAAATAAATTTTTCATAAAACTTAATTTTACCACTTATGTGAGTGGAATTTAAAAAATCCGAGAGACATGGTTGATGTCAGTAAGTAAAATGTGGTTCAATGAGATGAAAATAATTTTTGGTGACTAGTAACTTTTTACTTTTTTTACCACGGTTAATAGTAAATAGGGTAATTAAGGGTAAAAATGATATTATTATTACCCTAAAACATGTACTAATTCTATTGGACAAGTGTAATTCGACCAAAAATAACCTTATGAATAAAATATGACCATTTAGTTCCACTTGGATTAGATTAGGACATTTATTATTAATTTATTTAAAGAAGGGTTAAAATAGTTAAAATCAAAGTTTAATAAGTAAATCATTTTTAATATGGGTTTATACATAAGATAAATTCGACTATAAATATTCATTATAAATATCAAAAGATTTCATACATAATGGTATTTTATTTGTAATTTTTAGACATTAAATAATTTAATTTATTTATGACACAACGATGATGCAGTAATTATCTTATTAATGAAATATTGACATAATTGATGTTATAAATACCCAAATAAATATAATTTGAGACTTTTTATGAACTAAACTAATTTTCTAGGTTAATATGACATGTTAGTAGTGATGTGATTAACTTTGGTCGGAGTAATAATTCTGTTATGAGTTTCAAAAAAATCAACTATTGAATAGTGTCAAAATTGACATAAAATAGTTTTTAAAACAAATATTATATTATTAATTGTTATTTTATTACTAAAAATATAAGGTTTGGACAAATTACTTATATAAGGTTATATATATTAATAAAACACAACTTGGGGGGTCTCTTGGATGTATATGGTAAGTTTATTAACTATATAATATAAAAATACAAAGTGACATGGTAAATGTCAATCTAATTAACTAAGAGTTAAAACTAAAAGATAAGGTTAATATAATGACCTAAACTTGTCTAAATTATATTGGATGAGAGGATTTCGACCCATCCCCACCTTATCTTCGAAATAACTCAATTTTGAGCTATTTAAAACTGAAATTGACTTTATAATAAAATAATATTTTTAGTTACTCCAAAGGTGCCCCTCTCCTCCCTTATAAAAGGGCACCTCCTCCCCCTCTTCCTCACACCACTTTGAGCCTTCAAGCTCGTCCAACCCCTGCCAATTTCACCTATACACTTCCCTAGAAACATCCTATAGGTTTTTTTCTTCTTCAAAGACCTATTTTAGTGCCCTAAAAGGAGGTCTCAAAGAAGCACTTCAAAGAAGAGGTAATGTCTGTTACCGATTCTTTCATCATTATTTCTTCTTCCACTTCTTATTCTTTAGTTGTTTCATTATGAAGTAATAACATCAGTATAACTCATATACTGATATTTTATTATAAGTATGAAACAACCCTATTTCACCATCTATCCATCCTACGGAAAAAGAAATCACCGCGCGTGCGTACGTACGGAATACCCTCTCCACACCGTGCTGTAATCTATTCTCCACCACCACCTTACTTGGATGGGTATAATGGTATAAATAATGACTATATATTACTATTATAAAGTGATATTTATTCTGAAATAGTATACATACACTCCAATACAATTCCACGGTCATAGGAACGATATCATCACTCATGCGTACGTACGGAATACCGTCTCCATGATGTGATGTGACTCGTTCTACATGATCTTCATTTCAAAATGATTATATAAATTAATTGAATGAATGAATATAATATATATTACACTAATAAAATTCTGGAAATGAGGTATATATAACCTAAAGATAATAATAAAAATTTATTCGACAAAACACGCATAAGAACAAAAAGTAATAAACACCCAAATAACAAGTAGTAATGAAATATTACTAATAATTAGCTAAGAATATGACCATATATGATATCATAAAAATAATTATGATTCTGTAATAAGTCAATAACATTATTTAAATCATTATACAGGAGGTTCGGACACGTACAAAGCATATCGGACCAAAGGTAAGGGAAAATATCACAATCTCCTTTTTATCCGAGTTTGTTTATACTTTGGTATTTACTGGGGTGTATTTTATCATCCACATCCATGTTCCCTCAATATGTAATATTATTTCCATCCACCTACAATTGTTTAAATCCAATTTTACCCTTCGTTGAGTTTTTAGTAAAGGATATAAAAGGAATCTTTTGTCGTTTTTCGTATGAGGTACTTTTTGACTTTTCCGACAAAAGTACGAAGAATGTTTTTTTTAACTTATACGGCATGAATGGATTTTTAAAACATTATTTCCAAGAAGATTACTTTACAAGTTTTCATGTTTATTTTTAATCAAATTCTTTTAGTTTAAAATTTTATGACATTTTAAGAAAGGAAAAATGTTTTTGAAGTAGAAAGGCTATTTTCCTCAAGAATGGAGTTCAAGTGTTTTATCAAAATTATTTTCCATCTAAGATAAAATAGGGTTCTGATTATATCCCTATAATTACATTGATTTGATTATGTTGTGATGGAAATATTTTTATTAATTCCTTTATCTTATATGAATTGTTTTATGATGTTATGTTGTTTAAGAATCCCATTTTTATTACATGGGTTATGCAATAATGTATGATTTAAGATTTTGTGGAACACATAAGAATAGTATCATTATGAGATTGGTGGGACCTATATCTCCCTACAATTCATTGGGTAAAAATTTTATATCTCATGAGATAGACATGGCTGGAATGGTAGGTTATACCGGTTCAGTGAAACAGGACTGAAATGAGGGTGACTCGGTTCAGAAATGGACTTTGTCCACTAAGATAGTCTTGGTAATGAGTCTTGACTAATAAGAAATGATTCTCTATGATTATGTGTGTATGCCACAAAGTTTCATGTTTTATGTTATGATTATCGGGATTACATTTCACTTCTATGATTTATCCCATGTTATGATATTATGATCTCTTTTGCAGGTTAAGATTTCCAAAAGTTATGTTCTTATGTATATGATGTCATTGATATTTCTTTTGTTTACCCTTACTGAGCATTTGAGCTCATCCTTTTGTATGTTTTATTTCCCCAGGATATAAAGAAAGGTTTTAGGTAAAAAAAAGATCTTTATGGGAGATTTTGAAGATCTTTCACCACAGTTAGATGATTACGTTCCAAGTTTCCAAAGACACTAAACTATTACGGTCCTTGTGTGTCTGTTTTCATTATGTATTAAGTATTCCGCAAAAGTAATGTAATGTCCATGTACGTCAAGCTTCGGGTCTCTATAGTTGTTATCAGGGGAAATGTTTAGTCAACCTTTGGAAACTATGATGCGAAAACGTTAGTGAGATCCCTAGAGATATTTCTAAGGTATGTCTAGGGAAGTTCCTAAGGATAAGTATACGTATAGGATACAATCCTAGAACTACGGTAATGATCATAGAATTTAACCTAAGATGTTAGATATTGAGGATACTCCCCCTTTATTATGTTGTTTTCTCTAGCATGATTTTTTCCTCTCACACTATTCTTTTTGGGTTTTAGACGATGGCTGGAACCCGAAGGAACCGTGTTTATCAATGCAATGGACAATGCAATGATTGTCCTCCTGAAAAAACAAATGTTATGGGAGATGGAGTGAAAAATCTTATTGCTATACTTACACAAGCTATGAATCATTCTGGACTTCCAAATGAGCAGATAAGGGAACAATATTCTATTGATTCCTTCATGAGGCAACGTCCACCTTATTTCAATGGGTCTTCTGATCCACTTGTTGCTGAACAATGGATCAGTACTACTGAAAAGATGTTTTCAGTTTTTCAATGTTCTGAACATGATAAAGTCATCTTAGCAGTATATCGTTTGGAAGGTGAAGCTGATCAATGGTGGAATCTTATCAAGAATACGAGGCAAAGAGATGAAATTGAGTCCATGGAATGGGATGAGTTCATGAACTTATTTTTCAATAAGTACTTCCCTCGTATTCTTCGAACAAAGATGGAGAAGGAGTTTCTTGAACTAAAGCAAAAGGATGATGAATCTGTTGGTATATACGAAGCGAATTTTACAAGGCTTGCAAGGTATGAATCTGGATTTATCATACAACCTGAAAGTAAAGTTGATCGATTCTTCAGTGGCCTAAAACCAAATCTTCGAAGGGCATTAGCTATAAGAGACTTCAGTAGCTATGAAGAAATTTTGCGTTGTGCTATCAAGGTAGAAATGGAAGTTGGTGTTACTTATCCATCTAGTAGTTTTTACAAGAAACAAAAGATGGAGTTCAAGGAGAAATATCAGAATAATGGTGAAAAGAAGATGAATGTTTCCTTATGCTCAAAGTGTGGAAAGAAGCATGGTGGAGATTGTCTTAAAGGGACAAGTAAATGTTTCAAATGTGGAAAGGAAGGTCATCGGGCGTTTTAATGCCGCAATGATGGGAAGAAGATGTCTAATGATGCAAACAAAGGAAGGGATACAGAGAATGAACCTACTACACTTCAATGTTTCAAGTGCAAGAAGATGGGACATTACGCCAATAAATGCCCTAATCTAAGGGTTAGTGATGATCGACATGAGAAACCACTTAAGGCAAAGGACAAATGGAAGTCACATGCGATCACCATTGGCGATGTTGAATATTAAAACGATGTGGTGGAATGATTAAGTGTTTATGTAATGGGATTCCAAAATAATGTTGTATATAGTATTGTGGAATATTGGAATATTTATGTTTTTGTCTATTGTGTTTTTCAATAATTTTATGGCATCGGTAACCATGAAAAGTGATTGAAATATTTTTGGAAAGAAGATGATATGCACATAATGAAGGGATAAAGAGAATCTAATATGTTTTATAGTATTCATGAGCTCATGATTGATATAAGGACTAAGTGATATCATGGTTCGAGGATATAAGATTTTGAGGATTTTGGTATGTGGAAAGTGTTAACTTTTAACTGCATTCATGTTTTCACTAAGGTTCAATGGATATTAATTCTTCAAGAGAATACATGATTAAGGTATTCACATATTTGTAATTTGACCAACAAGATATATCTTATGATATATGGGGGATAAATGATGGCATTCACATGATCATTTTCTTTATACTATGACCTTAGACCGAAGTATTTTAGATAAGCCTAAAGATTGGAATGGATTATGTTGGAAATAAGTTAGTATTGTTTAAGGATAATACTTTTTTGATATTGTTGATGGGATTTTATAGTAATATAGCTTTAGAAAAAGGACAACCTGAAAGACGGACGACAACCCATCACGTCGGACAAGGCTGTGGGAATCGAACTCACAACTGAAGTGTGACTGGCTTTTATCGCCTACCACTGACCTACAGGAAGTCCAAGTTTAGTAGAAACTAGTTTTATTATATTAAGCAGTATGATATAGGAAGTATAAGTCCATTTTAGGAACCATATATGATTAATCTCACTATAGATGGACTTATGTATTTTTTGATAACTTTTCTAACCTTTTGTTTGAGACAGATGGAATGACCCATCATTCTATCACATGATCTGCTAACACATCACGAATGAAAAATTCAACTTCATTTATTTAAGAGATGAAGTGGAAATTGTCCAAAGAACGAAAAACGGTGAGACTATACCAAAATCACGAAAGTATTTCTTCTAATTCCAATTTCATCATCTTTAGGGAAATGATCTTGAAAACCAAAAAAGTTTTCCTAGTGCTCTTATATCTGATGAATTAGATGGTACCTTAGATCATCACAAATTTATGGCTTTTTGATTGCTGGATTTTCCATAGCCATGTTCTCTACCACTCTCCAACAGAACATGATGGTTAGATTTTTCTTCCATATCCATATTTTCACCTATGTGGAAACCCAGTGATTAGTTTATTTGGGTAATCGTTACATTTCATACTTTAGTTTTTAAAGACAAGTTTTGGTATTCCTTTTTACGATGTGGGTTTCTATTAAAGAAACTTTCGAGTAGTAAACCATTTATATCCCCAATGAATTTCGAGGGCGAAATTCATTTTAAGGGGGGTAGAATGTAACAGCCCGAGATTTTATAAAAAAATATTCTTTTTAATTTCATTAATGTCTTGTGTTGTACGCTACACCAAAAGGATCTTGCTCAACACGCATCCTTGACTTTCCTTTCATTACACGCAATCGTGACCTTCCTCGATAGCGTGTGTAGTACGCAATATCGAGTTTCACTAAACAACAATATGCTATTAAAATATTATTAAAACTAGCCGTTATGAATAGTAATAACCACCTTTTAAAATTTTATAAATTTTAGCTCTCAAAATGGAATTAATTTTTGGATTCATAGTATCGAATTTAGCCTAAGGTGAAATTTTGGTACTTTTCGGATAACTTTCATATTCTGATAAATAGTGAAAATTACTAAATTATAATTAAAAACAACTTTTTTAATCGAAATAATTAATAGTGATAAATTATTAATTTGAGTGGTTTTATGGTATATTTATAATATATTTTTTCAATTTAATACAATATTGGTCATTGGATGTAATTCTACATTTAAACCAGACATAAACAAGTGTCAATCTTTTGATGGTTATTATCTCTTAAAAACACGCTACTTGTTTTGACGACAGGAATTAATTTTAAAATTAATTAATGCAACTAATATGTTTTTAATTTGGTAAAATAGACATCATTTTTGAGTTCATAATATCAAATATAGCTTAGGCCTAATTTTTGGTATTTTTCTGGAAACTTTCATTTTTTTGATGAATAGTGAAACCACTAAGTGGTAGTTAAAAAAATGAATTTTTCATAAAACTTCATTTTACCGCTTCTGTGAGTGGAATTTCAAAAATCCGAGAGACACGGTTGATGTCAGTAAGTAAAATGCGGTTCAATGATATGAAAATAATTTTTGGTGAATAGTAACTTTTACTTTTTTTACCACGGTTAAAAGTAAATAGGGTAATTAAGGATAAAAATGATATTATTATTACCCTAACACATGTCCTAATTCTATTGTACAGGTGTGATTCGACCAAAAACAACCTTAGGAATAAAATATGACCATTTATGCCCAATTGGATTATATTAGGACATTTATTATTAATTTATTTAAAGAAGGGTTAAAATAGTTAAAATCAAAGTTTAATAAGTAAATCATTTTTAATATGGGTTTATACATAAGAGAAATTAGACTATAAATATTAATTAGAAACATAAAATGATTTCCTACATAATGGTAGTTTTTTTGTAATTTTTAGACATTAAATAATTTAATTTATTTATGACACAACGATGATGCAGTAATTATCTTATTAATCAAATAATGACATAATTGATGTTATAAATACCCAAATAAATATAATTTGAGACTTTTTATGAACAAAACTAATTTTATAGGTTAATATGACATGTTAGGATTGATTTAATTAACTTTGGTATAAGTAATCATTCTGTTATGAGTTTCAAAAAAATCAACTATTGAATAGTGTCAAAATTGACATAAAATAGTTTTTAAAACAAATATTATATTATTAATTGTTATTTTATTCCTAAAAATCTAAATTTTGGCCAAATGACTTATATAAGGTTATATATATTAATAAAACACAACTTGGAGGTCTCTTGGATATATATGGTAAGTTTATTAACTATATAATATAAAAATACAAAGTGACATGGTAAATGTCAATCTAATTAACTAAGAGTTAAAACTAAACGATAAGGTTAATATAATGACCTAAACTTGTCTAAATTCTATTGGATGAGATTATTTCGACCCATCCCCACCTTATCTTAGAAATAACTCAATTTGGAGCTATTTAATACCGAACTTGACTTTATAATAAAATAATATGTTTAGTTATTCCAAAGGTGCCCATCTCCTCCCTTATAAAAGGGCACCTCCTCCCCCTCTTCCTCACACCACTTTGAGCCTTCAAGATCGGCCAACCCCTTCCAATTTCACCTCTCCACTTCCCTAGAAACATCCTAGATGTTATGGTCTTCTTAAAAGACCTATTTTAGTGCCCTAAAAGGAGGTCTCCAAGAAGCACTTCAAAGAAGAGGTAATGTCCATTACCGATTCTTTCGTCTTTATTTCTTCTTCCACTTATTCTTATTTAGTTGTTTCATTATGAAGTAATAACATCAGTATCACTCATATACTGATATGTTATTATAAGTATGAAACAACCCTATTTCACCATCTATCCATCCTACGGAAAAAGAAATCATCGCATGTGCGTACGTACGGAATACCATCTCCACGCCGTGGTGTAATCTATTCTCCACCACCACCTTACTTGGATGGGTATAATGGTGTAAATAATGACTAAATATGACTATTATAATGTGATATTGATTCTGAAATAGTATACATACACTCCAATACAATTCCACGATCATAGGAATGATATCATCACTCGTGTGTACGTACGGAATATCGTCTCCACGATGTGATGCGACTCGTTCTACATGATCTTCATTTCATAATGATTATATAAATTAATTTAATGAATTAATATGATACATATTACACTAATACCATTCTGGAAATGAGTTATCTATAAACTAAAGAGAAGAATAAGAATTTATTCGACAAAACACGCATAAGGACAAAAAGTAATAAACACCTGAATAACAAGTAGTAATGAAATATTACTAATAATAATCTAAGAATATGACCATATATGATATCATAAAAATAATTATTATTCTGTAATAATTCAATAACAATATTTAAATCATTATACAGGAGGTTCGAACACTTACAAAGCATATCGGATTAAAGGTAAGGGAAAATATCACAATCTCCTTTTTATCCGAGTTTGTTTATAATTTGGTATTTACTGGGGTGTATTTTATCATCCACATCCATGTTCCCTCAATATGTAATATTATTTACATCCACCTACAATTGTTTAAATCCAATTTTACCCTTTCGGTGAGTTTTTAGTAAAGGATATGAAAGGAATCTTTTGTCGTTTTTCGTACGAGGTACTTTTTGACTTTTCCCACAAAAGTACAAAGAATGTTTTTTTAACTTATACGGAATGAATGGATTTTTAAAACATTATTTCCAAGAATCTTACTTTACAAGTTTTCATGTTTATTTTTAATCAACTTCTTTTAGTTTAAAATTGTATGACATTTTAAGAAAGGAAAAATGTTTTTGAAGTAGAAAGGATATTTTCCTCAAGAATGGAGTTCAAGTGTTTTATCAAAATTATTTTCCATCTAAGATAAAATAGGGTTATGATTATATCCCTATCATTACATTGATTTGATTATGTTGTGATGGAAATATTTTTATTAATTTCTTTATCTTATATGAATTGTTTTATGATGTCATGTTGTTTAAGAATCCCATTTTTATTACATGGGTTATGCAATGATGTATGATTTAAGATTTTGTGGCACACATAAGAATTGTATCATTATGAGATGGGTGGGACCTATATCTCCCTCTGATGCATTGGGTAAAGATTTTATATCTCATGAGATAGACATGGCTAGAATGGTAGGTTATACCGGTTCTGTCAAACAGGACTGAAACGAGGGTGACTCGGTTCAGAAATGGACTTTGTCCACTAAGATAGTCTTGGCAATGATTCTTGACTAATAATAAATGATTCTCTATGATTATCTGTGTATGACACAAAGTTTCATGTTTTAAGTTATGATTATTGGGATTACATTTCACTTCTATGATTTATCCCATGTTATGATATTATGATCTCTTTTGCAGGTTAAGATTTCCAAAAGTTATGTTCTTATGTATATGATGTGATTGATATTTCTTTTTTTTACCCAAACTGAGAATTTGATCTCACCCTTTTGTATGTTTTATTTCCCTAGGATATAAAAAAAAGGTTTTAGGTAAAAAAAGAAGATCTTTATGGGAGATGTTGAAGATCTTTCACCACGATTAGATGATTACGTTCCAAGTTTCCAAAGACACTAAACTATTACGGTCCTTGTGTGTCTGTTTTTATTATGTATTAAGTATTCCACAAAAGTAATGTAATGTCCATGTACGTCAAGCTTCGGGTCTCTACAGCCACTGAAAGAAAAACTACTCCCACCCAAAGAAGAAAGTGGAATCTTCATGTGTGTTTGTTATTGAGTGTAATTTATCTATTTCTAAAAAAATATTATATATAGCATTTGGTTATCAAATATGTATTCAAATATAGAAAGAAAGTAGATTTAGAAAGATTAACCAATGTTATCTAGATCTATGATTATCCAATTGATTTAAACATTATGTCACGTCTATCGAGGACTACCACCTCACGTTGCTAACCAGAATGATATTGGTTTTAAAGTGTTGTTATTATGTGACTTCAGTTAAAAAAATATATTTTATGTATCTAGAATAGATACATATGGATTTATTTTAAAATTTGGGAAAAAAATTTCTTCTTTTATAAATATAGAATTTGTTAAGGTAAGGAATATTTAAATAACAGTCTTTATGTGTTGGATTACACGAATCAAGTAATGTAAATGGATAAAAAAAATTTACTTCACATGACTCATACCACACCCACATTTTTCATCACTATAAAGGTCCTGTATATTAAAATCACTTGACTAAATTATATCAATATGGATATATATATAATTTTTAAATGAACCACTTAATGTATGTCATGCATGTTTACAAGTAAAAATGATTGAATCCCTATTTAATAGGAAAGCTAAAAGGGCTATAGAGATTCTTGAATTTGTTCACATAAATGTGTGTAGACTAATTCCTATTGAATAAAGGTATTGTTACTCATACTTAATATCTTTTACTAATGATTTTAATAGATATGGATATGTCTAATTAATGAGGTATAAGTTGGATTCTTTTGATAAATTCATGTAATACAATAATGAAGTTGAGAAAAATATTCCTAGGAATGTTAAGAAACTCTACTTAGACTATAATAGAGAATATATTAATCAAGAATTAATTTATTACTTATAGGGGTTTGGGATCTTATCCCTACTCACTCCTCATTACATAACTCAATGGAACGACGGAAACGAAATGAGGAACCACACCTTGTTGTACATGGTGAGAACAATGATGATTCATGCAAGTCTTCAATTATCTTTTTAGGGATACACATTACAAAATTCAGTAAATATACTAATCCAAGTATCAAATAAATCAATAAATGGTATTCTATGTGAATTTTGGAGTTCAAAAAAACCATTTTATCAAATTTACATGTGTGGGTAAGTGAATAGGTTGTTAAGGACTCTTTAGGTAACAAAATTTCACCCCAAGGAACAAATTGTTACCTTATATGAAACATCAAGGAAACAAGGGGTGTTAAATATATGACCCATTAAAAAAGTTATAGTGGAAATAAATTATATATTTAATGAGAGGGATCATATCTCTAAAAGAGAGAGTGGGAATAAAATAGACTTCGATGAAGTCATGACTGGAGGTACACAAAAATTGGTATAGGAACATATTCAAAAAAATCTCCATTGAAGAAGAAACTATTATTGAGACACAAGTACTCCATAGGAGTACAAGAGAGTTTAGTGAACTATAATGTTATGTTTTTCTAGTCACTTAGGAGGTGACTCATTATTAGTTGATAATAATGGTCCTCCAAAATACAAGGAAGGAGTAAGTGTCATCAAAGTTTCCTAGTAGAAAGGATCCATGAATTCTAAAATTGATTATATATGCCAAAAACAAGTATTTATTTTAGTATAACCTCCATTATATATAAATACTATTGGTTGTAAATGGGTATTCAAAAATAAACTGGACATGGAAGGATAAGTTAGTACCTATATGGTTTGACTGGTTGCAAAAGGGTTTAAACAGCGTCTAGAAATTGGATATAACCAAACCTTTACATTAGTTTCAATAATGAAATCTATCAAAATTATACATTCCATTATGTTTTACTGTTACTATGATATTTGTAAAATTTATTTCAAAGTAGACTTATTTAATGGGAATTTTTACGAAGATTTTTATATGACACAACCTGAAGGTTTTGTTACTCTAAATGTTTCTAATAAGATATGAAAATTGAAAACATCCATTTATGGATTAAATTAGGCATCTACATCATGTAAAATTCATTTTGATGAACCCATAATGGAATTTAATTTCATAAAGAATGAATACAGTCCTTGTATCTATAAATGGTTTAGTGTAAGTACATTCATTTTCTTAATAATATATGTTGATGACATGTTACTAATAAAAATTTTAATACCAGTCTTACATTCTATTAAGATATGGCTAAATAAATTCTTATCTATAAAGGACTTGGGTGAGAAATATATATTCTTGGGATCAAGATCCATCATGATAGATCCAAGAGGTTGCTCGACCTAAGTCAAAGTATAAAAATTGAAAAGATACTGAAGAGATTCAATATGGAACAATCCGAGAGGGGACTGTTTCTAGCATCACATGGTATTCGTCATTCAAAGAAAATGTTTCATCAGATATATGAGGAAAGAAACATAATGTCTAGGATTTTTTATATTTCAACAATTGTATAAGTAATGTGTATTATGATATGTACTAGGATAGATGTTTCTAACAGAATGAGTGTGGTAAGAAAATAGAAAACTGATCTAGGTGACCACCATTGGATGGTAGTCAAGACTATCCATAAGTATCTGAGGTGTATTGAGGATATGTTCCTAGTCTATGGATAATATGAGAATATTTTCATCAGAGGATATAAAGGTTCTAGTTTCAAAAAAATAAAAATTACATGAAGTCATAAATGGGATACATCTTAACTTTGAATGGAGGTGTTGTGAGTAGGAAGGGCTCAAAGAAGGTTATGGTCATAGATTCTATAGTTGAGTCCAAATATATTTCATCTTATGATGTAAATAAGTAATCATTATGGATGTGAAACTTAATCTAATATATTTATATGGTAACTAGAAGTAAATATATTATCACACTCTATTTTGATAATATTGCAGTGGTGGCTCTCGAAAAAGAGACAAGGTCACATTAGTGGATGAAGAATATACTTCAGAAGTATTATCTCTGGAGGGATTTTTCTCCTAGAGGTAAGGTTTTAGTGAGAAGTATTTCCAAAAAATACAGTGTGGCGGACCCCTAGACTAAATCCTTGACTTAGAAGAAACATGATTATCATGTGAGGTATAGAGGACTAAAATTCAAAGGCTGTTATCTATAGTCTAAGTTGGAATTTTTTAGATTTGGGGTCCAATGACCAATTATTGATGCTCCTTTCCGCCAAAGAGTCTAAACGAATGAGAAGGGAAATACCTTGAACCCAAAGTGATTCATCCTTTGAAGAAATATCAAAATTTAACAAAGGCATGAACAAAGATTCAGTTTCACTTAGCCCACGCATGTTCCACCAAGGTCGTGCAAGTATACTTACGCGCCGCCCAATGGTCGCTCAGGTGAATTGCGTGCCCTATTTGATTTTTTGCCCAGGGTCTTCTGTGGCCTATAAACCCCCCTGGTAGGCCCCCCATTTCAAGAAGGAAAAATTCCAAAACTCATATTCGAGCTCTGGTCACCAAAGTCTCTTATATAAGTCTTTCGAACACTTCTAAGGTAATTTCTTGCCTATAATAGAAGGTATAAAGAGAGGGAACAAAGCCTAATTGTTGAAACACATCAACCCTTGTGCACCTAAGTGGCCAGCCCTTAAGGGAAATGGCCACACTTGCGTACTGCCTTATCCTTTCAACAGAACTTATGCGCCACTCTTTTGGAAGTCTTTAGGGATAGTACTAAGGGCTTGAGCCAAGTCTCGCCAAAGTATTAACCAAAGGGTTGACCGTCGAACAAGTACCCATGTGCCGCGCAAGTATACTTGCGCACCCAGGACTTGTGCACCCACGCAGGACTTGCACGCCTCTCTCTTTTTGAGTGCCCCTCCTGCCTATTTCACTTGTTTTATTCAAATTCACCTCTCCTATTCAAGGTTTAGCCTTCAGAATACAATTCAAAACCATTTTTGGCATGATTACTTGATTGGCTTACTTGTTAGAAAGGAATTCCATGGAACATCTCTCCAAACATAGTGATTTACGTATCTTTATTTCACTACGGTAAGAGATTCCATTCAATAAACCTCATCCTTTAAAATGAGAAGACTATTCTAGGACTCCTTTTCAGAAATAAACCCAAGTCCCCTTAATCCAGGGCCACCTTTTCAGGACTAATCCCCTGTCATAATTCCTCTAATTTGGGCATCCTCCTTAGGAGTAAGCCCTAATCTCAAATCCCCAAATATGGGCATCCTCCTTAGGAGTAAGCCCTGATTCCCCTAAACCTGGGCCTCCTTTTAAGGAATAAGCCCCAGTCTTTAAGTTCCCTTAATTTTGGGCATCCTCCTCAGGAGTAATCTCCAACCATAATTCTTTTAATATGGGCATCCTCCTTAGGAGTAATCCCTGAGTTCCCAAAAATCCAAATTTCCTTAACCTGGGCCTCCTTTTCAGGAGTAATCCCCAGTCATAATTTTCTTAACCTGGGCCTCCTTTTCAGGAGTAACCCCCGTCATAATTTCTCTAAATTGGGCCTCCTTTTCAGGAGTAAGCCCCAATAATAATTCCCTTAACTAGTCTTAATTTTACTTTTGACTTGGGATTCCTTCTCAGGAGTAAAACCCAATCATAAGTCCCCTCCTAATTTTGGCATCCTTCTTAGGGATAATCCCCTAGTTAGAGTATCCAAATATCTATAAAGCACATATAACTTTATGGACCTTGTTCCCAGGTTTCTTCCTTAAAGTAAATCCTAATCTTCATTCATCTGGGCAGTCATACATACATAATCCCCACATCATTTCTTATAATTGCATCTTTCATGGCACAAATCGTCTGGTTTTACCAATACCTCTTGTTTCTCACACCGATCATGACTCACGTGAGCTTAGACTGTAAAAGTAATTATGACATCTTTCTTTGAGCCATCAATCATGCATAAACCTCATACTTCTCTACTCGAACTACATGGGTTATGATTCCTTTTCTAAAACAAAGGATACATAAGTTTCCCATCTGCTGGTACGATCCCAACTGTGAAATAATCTATGTCATTTTGAATGACAATAAACTTCAAGTGCCCCCCTGAGTGGCTTTAAAACCAATATGGTTATCATAATGACTAAGATATTTCTATATAATATGTCGAAGGATACCATTGACCAAGAATCTATAACAAATAAAAATTATTATCTATTGATGAAGAACCTTGAATACATATAAAAGATTATCTAAATTTCATTCATACTAATTATTGATTTTTGGACCAAAAGGAAAGCTCATTTTCATACTTGGTAATGTAATAAGGATTCGCGAACATAACTTAAATCTATAAAGAGAGTCCCGGAGTAGAAAATAATTCCCCCCCAAATGGTCTGATGAGTCCAAACTCCCATCCTCTCAACCAATGAAAATTCTTAAGCCTCATCAGTCCAGAACTAGTGAGCACCTACCTTTGGAAAGTAGGTCCAAATGGATATAGAATCATTGGATGTTTCTGGTTCTATGAACAAACCTGTTAGAAACCGCTTGGAATGTTTGAACCTTAAATCAATAAGTTCATCCCAATTTCCAGATGAAACAAAAAATGGTGAACCCAACGTGAATCCTTAACCATGTTAAAATGATGTTTTACTTATTTGTTAGGCCCCTATTTAAAACTCAATGAGAGGGCCAACAAATAAATCAATAACATATGTTCTCATCCAAAAGTTATAGCAGTCGAACTTATCTTGATTGTGTTTGTTATATCAAACAGGCACTCTTTTCCAAGATCTTCTGCATTACAAGAATGGATTTTCTTAATTTCACATCTGTGATTGCCTCTGCTGTGAAAACCTCTGCTGTGAATGCATCTGCTGCTACTTCTGATGAATCATCGTCCGCTCTGAGGACGACATCACCTAAACAGCATCTTTAACACTGGGTATCAAATGCACTGGTTAAGGAGTACCTTCAACAAGGTACCATTACAACTCTAGAGGCCACTAGACAATCCCTCCAAGTCAATAACTCACCATGGTCATCTGGACAGCAATGACCAGATATTAAGAAGCAAGCGGTGCTAACAACCATCTCAAACCATTTCGGGTCGTTATCCTCGGCGTGAAAATGGATATAGAATCATTGGATGTTTCTGGTTCTATGAACAAACCTGTTAGAAACCACTTGGAATGTTTGAATGAAGATTCAGATTTACTTCAGGGAATAAACCTAGGAACAAGGTCCATAAAGGTATATGTGCTTTATAGAGATTTGGATACTCTAACTTGGGGATTATTCTTGAGAAGGATGCCCAAATTAGGAGGGGAATCATGATTCGGATTTACTCTTGAGAAGGAAGCCCAAGTCAAAAGTAAAATTAAGACTGCTTAAGGGAATTATGACTGGGGATTACTCCTGAAAAGGAGGCCCAATTTAGAGAAATTATAAATGGGGCTTACTCCTAAAAAGGATTCCCAGGTTAAGGGAATTATGACTGGGGATTACTCATGAAAAGGAGGCCCAGGTTTAGGAAATTTGGATTCTTGGGAAATCGGGGCTTACTCATAAGGAGGATGCCCATATTAAAAGAATTATGGTTGGGGCTTACTCTAGAGAAGGATGCCCAAAATTAAGGGAACTAAAAGACTGGGGCTTATTGCGGAAAAGGAGGCCCAGGTTTAGGGGACTTTGGGATTACTCCTAAGGAGGATTCCCATATTTGGGGATTTGAGATTGGGGCTTACTCCTAAGGAGGATGCCAAAATTAGAGGAATTATGACTGGGGATTAGTCCTGAAAAGGAGGCCCATGATTAAGGGGACTTGGGGATTATTCCTGAAAAGGAGGCCCAAAATAGTCTTCTCATTTTAAAGGATGAGGTTGAATGAATGGAATATCTAACCTTAGTGACATAAAGATAGGTAAATCACTATGTTTTGAGATATGTAACATATAATTCATTTCAAAGAAGGAATCCAATCAAGGAATCATGCCAAAAATGGCTTTGAATTGGATTTTGAAGGCTAAACCTTCGAGAGGAGAGGTGAATTTGAAGAAAACAAATGAAGTAGGTAGGAGGGGCACTCAAAAAGAGAGAGGCGCACAAGTCCTGCGTGGGCACGCAAGTCCTGGTTGCATAAGTATACTTTCACAACACATGGGTACTTGCACGACGGTCAACCCTTAGGGTAATAATTGGGCGAGACTTGGATCAATCCCTTAGTAATATCCCTAAAGGCTTCCAAAAGAGTGGCGCGCAAGTTTTTTTGAAGGGATAAGGCAGCGTGAAAATCTGGCCATTTCCCTTAAGGTCTAGCCACTTAGGTGCACAAGTGTTGATTAGTTTCAATACTTAGGCCTTATTCCCTCTCTTTATACCTTCCATTCTAGGAATGAAATTACCTTACAAGTTTTCGGATGACTTCTAGAAGAGACTTGGGTGACCAGAGCTCGAATATGAGTTTTGGAATTTTTACATCCTGAAATGGGGGGCCCACCAGGGGTATTTATAGGCCAGGGAAGACCCTGGGCAAAAAATCAAAGAGGTCATGCAAGTCACCTACGTGACCATTGGGCGGCGCGCAAGTATACTTGCGCGACCTTGGTGTAACTTGCGCGGCCCAAGTGAAACTGAATCTTTGTTCATGCATTTGTTAATTTTTTATGTTTCTTAAAAGGATGAATCACTTTGGGTTCAAGGTATTTTCCTTTTTATTTTTTTAGACTCTGTGACAGAAAGGAGCATCAACAAAAGTCCCCCCTCAGAGTTGGATCTAGAGAGAAAAGGAGGATTTGACTCTGAGGAAAAAGGAGAAACCAGGGGTCTTTGTGGTTATTGGTAGTTTAAATTCATGCATGTCGGACATAAAAAGGATAATGTTTAAGGTAGAAATATCTTTGACCAAATGGATGAACATTGACTAAATTCCTTGATAATTTATCTGAAAACATATTACCATGTTCAAGTATGAGGGAAAAAATGTAAATAATGACTTAAGAAATTTTGAATCTGAAGAATGATATAAAAATAGTTAAAATTAATTAGAAGAATTAGTTCCCAAGAATGAAGTTACCACTATTTAACAAACCCATTAGGGGGTTGAATTATGCAAGGCCACCTATGGGCATTGGCTGCATAGTAAAATAATAGCATATTTTGGCTGACAGGTTCGTTATGTAGACTACTTATGCAAGGCCACCTAAGGGAACATGTTGCATAGTCAGGAAAAAGAACTCTCAAAAATTTACTTTTCTACTGCTAAAAATCCCGTGGAAGTTTATGGGGATTCAATTTTTCCAAAGCATAGAGTTTGTTGTATGGAGAGAGGTACTTGAATATGGAGAAGATATTTCCAAACAAGATTGTATAAGAACTGGACGAATGTCACTCCTATGAGGGTCTAACCCAAACGTATGGAAGGGAAATATAAACCATATACTTGAATACTTTCAGATCATAAAAAATATTATGGGATATATATGTTAAGGATGACCATTTTTGTGGATCCCTACATATTTTCATTAAGACAACTAAGGACAAAATAGATTTTCTTCCCAAGAATAAAGTTACCACTTTTTGACAAACCTGTTAGGGGGTTGAATTATGCAGGTCCACCTAAGGTCATTGGCTACATAGTCAAATAATGGCATCTTTTGGCTAACACGTCTGTTTTGTAGACTGTTTATGCAAGGCCACCTAAGGGCACGTGCTGCATGGTCAGGAAAAAAAATTCTCAAAAATTGGACATTTTGTGACCAGAAGTAAAGAAAAGTGTTATAGAGATCTGGAATTCTTTAAGGTTAGTATTATGACACAAAAAAATGGGCATTTGTTCAATGCATGTAGAGAAACATAGACCAATGCTAACCATAATAATGTTGTGGCTGGGTCCTGAATTGAAATGTTGGAATTCACTATGTATCCCATAAGGATGGGAATCAAGTCATACGTAGTTCTTGAAATATAGTTTAATGTCATGCGGGATGAAAGTATGGGAAATATTAGTTTAGTGTCATAGAACTTGGACCATAATAATGAATACACAGGGTGTGTTTTCATAGAGAATTTTCAGCCAGGGGACTAAAAGTAAAATTTGGGGTTAGACCCAAATACTTGAAGCTAGATTCGAGGGTTGCTCGAGCATTCCTACGTATCCCATAAGGATGGGAATCAAGCCGCATGTAGTTCTTGAAATACCCTCTGTACAGATTTGGTTCGTACATGTGAAGGGTGAAAAGGGCACTTTAGTGTAATGATGGTTTGACCCAAGATAAAAGGTTCAGGTATTTCCATGTATGCACGTAGTCTTTAGAAGATAACATGATCAAAGATCAATGTATATAATAATTCCCTCTCAGGTGAGAGTGAAAAATAATGTTGCAGTTTTTGTCATACAGGGCAAAAGTGTTGTACAGTTTAACATCATGTAGTAAGGAAAAAGGTGAACCAATGTGAAGAGATTGACTCTGGGGGTGGCTTCATGAATCAACATCCTATGGGATGGAGGTGAACCGATGTGAAGAGATTAGTTTTGGGCTCTAACCTCAAGAGGTTGCCTATGTACCCAGCCTAGAAGGCAAGGATCAAAGTCTGTATAGTTCAATTAAATAATGAATTAGTGATCAAGTTGTTCTTGGGGACAATGACCTAAAAAATGGTGTTGGTACTTATGCATGGTTATCAGCCCAAATAGGGTGTTATGGTTTAATTTTACTCTAAGCTCACGTGTGTCATACTCGGTGTGAGAAAAAAGAGGTAGAAACAACCTTAATGATGCACGGTTTAATGTCATGTAGGTCATATGAAGGGACTATGAAATTTAAAGTCTTGTAGTGAGGACTATTGGTGCTACCCATTTTAGTGTCATGTAGCAAGGAAGAAATACAGTTTAACATCATATAGGACGTATTAAGGGACTTTATTCAGTTTTATGTCATGTAGGACAAATATAGGGACATAGTTTAACGTCATGTTGGACGTGAACACAGTTTTGCGTCATGTTGGAAAATAAGGGTGTTGTACAGTTTAGCGTCTTGTAGCTAAGACGATGGGGAAAATATAGTTTAACGTCATGTTGGATGAAAAGGGGACTGTGTAGTTTAATGTCATGTAGTGAGGACAAAATAGGACACATTTTAATGTCATGTTGGATGTATTAGAGACTTTTTCACAGTTTAACGTCATGTTGGAAGATGGTGTGAAGAGTTTAAGTTCATATGAGTGGACTAGAGATTATGTATTTTAACGTCTTGCTGGATGTAAGGGACTTCTATACAGTTTAGCATCATGTAGTTGGGAATTCACAGTTTAACATCATGTTGGAAGTACGTGCCAATAGATTAAGGTCATATGCTTAGACAATTGATGTTGCAGTTTAACATCTTACTAGACGATAGCATAGTTTAATGTCATGTTGGACGATAAAGTATTTGTGTTAGACAAAATACTTCTTCAGAAATCTAGCATTGGTTGGAGTAGTGATGAGTTCTCCATCCTTTGAGATTAAAGAATAAGCTCTGTTGGAGTAGACCTTATGTATTGAATAAGTTCCTTCCCATTTTGGTTCCATCATGGGAGGTTTCTTTCCTGGTATCATTGGAGTTCTAAGAACCAATACCAATTCTCCATGAATGAATAAACGAAGATGAACCTTTTTGTTGAAATCTTGTGCTATTCGATTTTGATAGACTTCCAAGTGGTGCAGGGTACACAACCTTTTCTCATATAACCATTCCAATTCTTCCAATCGCTTTTGAGATTGTTCATTTGTAGATGAATGGTCAGAAATGGCTACTCTGAGCGAGGGTAATTGAAATTTAATGGGAAATACTGCTTTTTTCCATATACCAATGAATATGGAGTTGACCGTGTTGCAGTGCGGGTGGTGGTTCGATAATCCCATAAATCATGAAAGATTTTATCAGGCCATGATTTACTATCTTTATCCACCATCTTTTGTAGTATGTTTGAAAGAGTCATGTTGAAAGATTCTATCTGTCCATTGGCCCCTGCATGATACCGAGATGAATGTTTGGATTTGATGTTGTATTCTTGATAAAAATTCCTCACCTCAGATGAACAGAAGTCGGTGCCATTTTCCGTCAATATGGTATGGGGGACAGCAAATCTGGTAATGATGTTAGACTTAATGAAGCTAAAAATGCATTTAGAAATGACTTCTTTAAGAGTTATTACCTCTTACCATTTGGAAATGAAGTTATTAGTAGTAAGAATTCACTTAAACTGCTGGATGTAGATGAAGGATAAGGTCCTACTACATCCATTCCCCATGTGTCAAATGGTCGTGAGTATTTAGCTATATGAAGAAACTCTGGGGGTTGATGAATGAAGTTGGCATTTACTTGGCAATAATGACACTTCTTTGTGAAATCAACAAAATCTTGTATCATTGAAGGCCAAAAGTATCCAAGCCTTCAAATTTGATCAGATAGTCTGTGTCCAAACTGATGGGCACCACAGACTCCTACATGCACTTCTTTCATGACAGCCATTTTTTCTTCACCATCAATGCATCTGAGGAGAACTCCATCAAAACCACGCCTATGGAGAATTTCCTCTAGGTGATCAGGGATGTCATAAAGAGTAAAATTGACCACATGTCTCAAGAATTGTTCTTTCCCGGCTCTATCAGGTGGAAGTGTTCCATTTTGAAGGTATTTCCTGATAGTTATCATCCATCCTGTAGTATGACCATATGGTTCAGGAATAGGACTAATTTCATTGATTTCATCTGTTCTGATTTGAACATAAGGTGAAATTGTATGACGGTTGGCAATACTGATGGTTGTCTCGTCCTGATTTGGATCTGCTAGAGCTGTGGCTATATTATTCAATGCATCATCTTGGGAATTTTGTGATCGCGAGACATAAGACAATGTCGGTTCTGTAGGGAATTCCTCCATTAACTCTCTGATGTAATCATACAAAGGGATTAGTTATTCTTTTCTGATTGCATAATCCCCATTGAGTTGTTTGATTACAAGTTCTGAATCACCTTTCACCTTTAAGTGATTCACTTGTTCTTGAAGTGCCAACTCCAATCCTATGATAAGAGCTTGGTATTCTGCTACATTATTTGTACCGCCTCACAACAATGAGAAGGAATAAGGTAGCACTGCCTTTTCTGGGGAAATGAGTATAATTCCTAACCAAACTTTGTTGAATTTAGGATCTTTCATTTTCTTCCCTGTTGGACTTCTGGAAGCACCATCAAATTAAATTTCCCATATTTGAAGATTATCTTGAATAGAAAAGACTTCCTCATCAGGGAGTTCAATATCTAAAGATGTATCTTCTACTGAAGAGTGTTCAACAAGGAAATCAGCTAGATCTTGGCCCTTTATTTTCTTTTGAGACACATATTGAATATCAAATTGCTTCAAAATAACTGCCCACCTTGCCAGATGTCCTGTAAGCATTGGAAGACTAAGGATGAATTTGAGCGGGTTATTTCGAGATACCAATTGGACCTCATGATGTTTTAGATAGTGTCTCAACTTCTAAACTGCAAATATTAATGCTAGGAAATAATTCTTAATATTTGAGTATCAGGTTTCTGCTTTAAGCATAGTCCGACTGAGATAATAGAGGATATTTTCATTCCCAGCATCATTCTTCTGAGAAATAAAGGCACACAATGATCGCTCTAAAGCTGTCACATAGAGGATAAGTGGTCTTCCTTCAACAGGTGTAATTAACACCAGTGGACTCAATATATACTTCTTGAGAATATCGAATGCTTCTTGACATTCTTCAGTCCACTTTTAAGTGACTCCCTTCTTCATCAATTTGGTGAATGGTAAACTTTTTCCTTCCAAATTGGCGATGAAATGCCGAATATAGGCTAGGTGTCCTTGAATTCCTCTCAATTATTTCAAATTCGGAGGAGGTGACATACCAAGGATTGACTTTTTTAACTCAATATCGACTTCAATACCACGATGGCATACAACAAAGCCAAGAAATTTTCCTGAGGTTACCCCAAAAGCACATTTTAAGGGGTTCATCTTCAAATTATGTTTCCAAAGTTTGTGGAATATGACTTCCAAACCAGTCAAGTGATTAGAACATTTCCTGGATTTAACCACCAAATCATCCACATAACATTCAACAAACTTCCCTAGAAAGGGTTTGAAGATACGATGCATGGCACGCTGATATGTTGTACCTGCATTCTTCAGGCCAAAGGGCATTACCCGATAGAAAAACACAGCCTGAGGGGCTCTAAAAGCTATAGATTCTTCATCTTCTATATCCATTTGGATTTGATTATATCCAAAATATCCATCCATGAAAGAAAGTGCTTCATAGCCAGCTGTTTCATCAATCAAGAGTTCTGTAATCGTAACTGGAAAATCATCCTTTGGACAATGCCGATTAAGATCTCTGAAATCAATTCATACTCTAATTTGTCCATTCTACTTTTTCATAAGGACAATATTATCCAACCACTTGGGATATTGAACTTCTCTGAAGAAGTTATCTTTGATAAGATTATCCAATTCAGCTTCAATTTTGAAAGCATAGGTTGGGTGTGTTCTTCTAGCGGCTTGTTTGAATCCTCGATGTTCTTCTAGCAAACCCAAACGATGAGTGGAAACATTAGGATAAAGCCCTATAATCTCATTATAGTTCCAAGAAAATATATCTTGATTTGGCTTTAAAAAAGAAAATATACATCTCTTGCTCTTCAAGAGTCATGTCCGCACTAATTAAAGTGGGGCATGGATCTTCTTTTATACCCAGATTTATTTCTCTGAGTTTATCCACAGTGGTAGAGATACCCTCTTCAAATGTTGTAGGAGCATCCCTAAGATCTTCCTCTTCTTCTTCAATATGTGTTATTTATTATATTTCTACTTGCATAGTTTATGATGAAGTATAATTTTCCTGATCAGAGGAGATGTTAAAATTTGAACATCTTGTAGAAGAAGCTTCCATTTCTGATCTCGTTGATGATGAAGGGTCTTCCTTGGGTAATATAAAGGAGATAATGGATTGAGAATTCACATCATCATTCACCTCTGAAATTGCTATAACGTCTTCTAGACTGATTGGTGAAGTATAGACTTGTTGTATTTCAGCAGATGAAATGAAGACATCTCCATTTGAGCTTTCATCACTGCTTGGTGAATCACCAATTTCTCACATTCTGTCTCGCTTGATTGTCGTAATTGACATTATGGAGTTTTCTATAAGAGTATCTTGATTTGGTTATATCCTGTCAATTTGACTGATAGTCAATACATAATCTATACTCATATGTGTAAATGGGTTTACTGGAATCTTTTCCAAACCATATGGAGCATTAACTTTGGTAATCTCCCTTGTTGTGGATTTCTCCTTTCCCTTCATGTGATAGAATTCCACCTCAAAGTATTGAGATTCACATGTCTTGAACGGGGACTTATCACCATACAATGTCCCAATTTCACCATCGAAATAATATTTGAGACATTGATGGTATGATGAAGGGATAGTCGCATGTTGATGTAGCCAGGGTCTACCAAGAAAGATGTTGAAGGCTGAGTCTTGATCAACAACCATGAAATCTGAAATTAATACAAGATCTCCAAACTGAGTTCTGAGTGTAATCTCGCCCAGTCGTTCTTGTTCATTTTTATCATATCCTTGTAACATCAAAGTAGAAGGAGATAAATCAGATTCTGTGAGGCCCAATCGATGAAGTGTACGAATGGGGATGAGGTTGACTCCTAAGCCATTATAAATGAAGACTCTTCATGCATCTACACCATTGAACTTTTCAGATAAGTATAAAGGTATGATATGTCCATGCACGACATCATCTTCATCTTCATCTGTGAAAGATATCACTGCATGGAATTCTGCAGGATTATTCTCAACATGGTAGGCTTCAGCTGCAACAATTTTAGTTTCAAACTCTTATGGACTTGACAAATCCTCAATGAGTGAATCCTGATGATCCTTTGATAAAATCAAGGCATCCAGAATTGATAACTTGGTTGGTACTTGGGCCAACTGTTTCAATACATCATACTTTTGATCCAAAGGTCTGTATTTCCCAATAGGAACATGTGGTTTCATAGGTGCCTTATAAGTTGATGCTTTGTAAGTTGATGCATCTTGTACCAGGATAGGAGTTGGTAACACTCCTGGATTTGGAATATTAGACCGATTAGGTCTATTTACTTGCTAAGAGGAACAATGTGGAAGCTCCAACCGATCTTCCAGAATAACTGTGCTAGGACTGAATCTGCCTTGTGTGGAAGAACTTGCTTGTTCTTGTTGATCTCATTAAAGGGCTCTGCCAGGAGTTTTTACTGCATACACAGTTCTAGAAGGGGTAGAATTGGAATAGTGTCCTCTGAAATATCCATGTCTTCCCTTGTACCCTGATCCTCTGGAACTCCCTCTGATTCCTCTATTTGATATAGGGAATTTAGGCTCATCAAAATTAAAACTGCGACTGGCATATGGATCTGTTAAATGAATAAAATTAACAGAACCAAAAATCAACTCTTCTACTGATGAATACTCTGTCTTATTGGCCAATTTAGGTTGTGCCATTTGGTGGGATGGTGACCGTTGATTCAAAGTAGATGGCATAAAATCTTCCAAAGTGAAAGACAATTTGGAATTTGACACTATTTCATCTTCTTCTGATTGTTTCTATTTCTTTGAATTATGATGCCCTTTTGAGGATTTTCCCTCTGATGAAGAGGGTTTTTCTGTGGCATTCATGGCAGAAGTGTAACACCCCAAGCTTCTACGGTACGCTTCTCTTTGAATAATGTGATATGGTGTGTTGTACGCAACATCGAGTTCTAACACACCACAACCAATCAAACTAGCCGTTATGAATAGTAATACCTACTTTTTGAAATTATATATATTTTATATTTCAAAATGGACTTCATTTTTGGATTCAGAAAATCAAAATTATCCTAAGTTGAATTTTTGGTATTTTTCTGAGAACTTCCAATTTTTATGAATAGTGAAAAATACATAAAAACAAATTTTTTAATCAAAATAATTTATAGTGATAAATTATATTATTGAGTGGTTTAAAGTATAATTAGAATATATTTTTACCATTTTATCCAATGGTGTTCATTATAATTAATTTCACTTTGAAATTAGACAAAAACAATTGTCAATCTTTTGATATATATTGTTTCTTAAAAACACGCTATTTGTTGTGACAGCGTGAATTAATTATAAAATTAATTAATGCAACTTATATGTTTGGAATTTTATAAAATATACATCATTTTTGAATTCGGAATATCAATTATAGCTTAAGGTGAAATTTTGGCATTGTTCTAAAAAACTTCAATTTTTGATGAATAGTGAAACCACTAAGTGGTAGTTAAAAAACTGAATTTTTCATAAAACTTAATTTTACCACTTCTGTGAGTGGAATTTCGAAAATCCAAGACACACGGTTAATATCAAGTAGTAAAATGTGGTTCAATGAGATGAAAATAATTTTTGGTGAATAATAACTTTTTACTTTTATTTACCACAGTTAAAAGTAAATAGGGTAATTAAGGGTAAAAATGATATTAATATTACTGTAACACATGTCCTAATTCTATTGGACAAGTATATCTCGACCAAAAACAATCTTAGGAATAAAATATTATCATTTAGGTCCACTTGGATTAGATTAGGACATTTATTATTATTTAATTCAAATAAGAGTTAAGAGAGTTAAAATCAAAGTTTATTTACTAAAACATTTTTAATATAGGGTTATACATAATATAAATTCGATTGTAAATATTCATTAAAAATATAAAAATATTTCCTACATAATGATATTTTATTTATAATTTTTAGAAATTAAATAATTTATTTTATTTATGACACAACGATGATGGAGTAATTACCATAGTAGTGAAAAATTAAAATAATTGATATTATAAATACCCAAATAAATATAATTTTAGACTTTTAATGAATTAATCTAATTTTATAAGTTAATATGACATTTTAGGATTGACTTGATTAACTTTTTTCGAAGTAATAATTCTGTTATAATTTTCACAAAAATCAATTATTTAATAGTGTCAAAATTAACATAAAAGAGTATAAAACAAATATTATATTATTAATTGATATTAAATTCATAAAACTCTATGTTTCGGCCAAGAGACTTATATCATGATAGGTGTATTATTAATGGACCACTTGGGGGTCTCTTGGAGGTATATAGTATGTTTATTAACCATATAATATAAAAATACAAAGAGACATTGTAAAAGTGAAACTAATTAACTTAGAGTTAATACTTAAAGATAAGCTTAATATAGTAACCCAAACCTGTCTAAATTCTATTGGTTGAGTGTTTTTCTACCCATCCCCACCTTAACCTTTAAATAATAAAATTTTGATCCATTATAAACCTAATATGAATAAATTATAAATTAATATTTCCAGCTTTTCCAAAGGTGCCCCTCACCCCTCTTATAAAAGGGCACTCACCCTTATCAATAATTCACACATTCAAAGCCTTTTGGTTCGGCCAAAACCTGACCAAATACTCTCTAAACATCACTCAATACAACCTAGAGGTATTAGTTTGATCATAAAGCAGACCTAACGCACCCTTTTGATCAAATCAAAAGGAAGAACCCGAAGAAGAGGTAATGTTTTCACCACCCTTTTTCAAATTCATTTCTTCTTCAACTTATTCTTTATTTTTTATTCCCATTCTAAAATAATGAATAAAGTATCTTCTATATACTTTAATATTATTATAAATATCGTACAACCATATTCATTATTCTATCCATCCTTTGAATGACATGTCACCATACGTGCGTACGTACGGCTTACTGTCTCCACGTCGTGGTGTAATTGTTATTCAATATGTTATTATTTGAATGGGTATAATAATGATTTTTAATTCATGTAAATAATAAATATAACATGATAATGATTCTGTATATATGATATACAATCCAATTATATATTATTTTAATATCAAAAGAATGATATTGTCGCTCGTGCGTACGTACGGACTACCGTCTCCACGAACGCGATGAGATTCATTCTCCATCGTATCCATTCAAGTATAATTATCATTTTATTATTTAAAAATAATGTTTAATGACTTGATTTCAGTCTCTATATGACTAAGATACATCCTATCCATGAAAAACATGGCTTACATAACAAAACATATAAAATAAAACGAGTAAGTTAACACCTGATACAACGATAATACTAATATATTATTAACAAATCAATGTTAAAAGATCATATATGATATCATATTAATGTATATGATTATTTTATAATTTAATAACAATTATTTAACCATTATACAGGAGGTTAACCTACCCCCAACCAAGGAAAAGTATAAGGTAAGGGTTTTTTCGCAATCTCTTTATTATCTGAGGTTGTTTATACGTAATAATCTAATGGGACTTCTTTATCATCCACATCCATGCTTCTTAAAAATGTATTTCAAAACATTTTTAATATTTACTATAATATGGGTTAAAGTCATTTATACCCTTGTTTTACTTTTTATAAGAGGTTTATAAAAGAATATTTTCATCATTTTCCAAACAAGTTGCTTTTTAACCTTTTCGACAGAATTAAGGTAAGAATGTTTTTTTTAAATTCTACAGCGGGTGCATATATTTTCCGCCATTATAAAATAGTCGAAGATTCCCTTACAATATTATAAGAATATTTTCAAAGAAAATGTTTTATTTTATATGACTTTAAAATGATTTCAAAATAAAAATATATATTTCTCTAAAAAGAGTTTTGATTTCATCTATGTCAACATCCTTTGATGAATTTTAAGCTTATTTGAAGCGGATTTATTATGAAAAAAAACATCCATATTGTATTGAAGGTTTTGTGATATGTTTGACTATGGATGTTTTTTTTATACATTTCATGGTTTATGGTGAAAGTATTGTCATTTTTTATGCTAGTTTTAGTACGAATGTTTATGTTATGTTTAAACCTTTTCATATGGGAATGCATTGGACTTAATATGTGATGGGTGGAGCTCGCTATATCTCCTAGATGCATTGGTAGGTATCATGAGACAAACTAGTGTCTTGGCACAAGGCCTTGTAAAAATCTTATTTGTATTCTTGGCACGAGGCCTTGGCTATGTGGTTATGATAGTCTGGCATTATGAATTCCATCATTATGAAAGTGGTTATTAATATTTAATGTGATTATTCGATTAGTAGAATATCCATGTGAATAAGTAAATGGAATTATTTCATTTTATTTTTTCCATACTATGTTGAAGTTCAAGTTTAAAAGTCTTTTTTTTTCATTTATACATTGCCTTAAAGATATTTATGAAAGTTTCCTCTATATTGTTATCCTTACTGGGCATTTGAGCTCACCCATTTTCTATGTTTTATTTTTCCCAGGATGTGGGGAAGTGATTTATGAATGACCTATATGGATAGTATGAGGGGATAAGAGTGTGGACTATGGAGACTATGTTGTTGTAGTTTTCATTTTTATGATGTAATGTAAAACATTATGAATATATCTAGTCTTACCAAGGCTACTAAACAAATTGGTCTTTCAAGATTTATCTTTCTTGTGATCATGCCAATGTTAGGTAATAATGCACCGACTCTGGGTAACTGGGGTCGGGGTGTTACAGTTGGTATTAGAGGAAGTTTAGTACAAACCTTGGAAGCTAGATTTAGATAAACTCTGATTAGAGAACATATATTTAAGATGTACTTTGAGGATTAGTATAGAAGAACTTCCTAGAATTTTGGTATTGTAGAGATTGTGTGAGTTTTCCGAGCAATACATCCCTGTCTGGATACGAGCAGTTAGAGGTGGCTCTGGCACAGATGTACCTAGGGGTAAAACCCAAAAACACCGCTTTGAGCTAGACTCAAACAGGAACTGGTGCACGACAACGGGCCTTACTGCACTCTTGGTTACGACACTCCCGATGGATATGATTAGGATAACTCTCATTTTCTTTACAAATCATTATGAAGGGTTTATGAGTATATAATTCCTCAAAGAAAACATTTTTATGATTGTGGATTATATCCATAAATAGTTCAATTTATGTTAAGTGTTTTATAAGTATGGGATTATGTATTTTGATTCATAAACTGATCTAGTTTATGCCATTGTTTAGAAATGGCGCCTAGTGGAAGAAATGGAAACTGTATCAATGCATGCACTCCATGTAGGTTTTTACCTCCTGCTCAAGATAATTATAGTGGAGATGGTGATGCAACTGGTGCTGATCAGCTAATCACCATACTGGGACAACTCACTCAGGTTATGAATAATAACCTTACCCGTATGGAGCACCCTGATCTGCACTGTGGAGGATCAATTATAGATCACTTCATAAGGCAAAAACCACCAATGTTCAATGAAAGTACAAATGCCTTAGTATTTGAGCAATGGATAAATTCCCGAGAGAAAATATTTCAGGCTTTGGAGAGTAGTGAAAGGGAAAAAGTTATCATGGCAGTTTACCGCCTCACTGGAGGTGCTGATCAATAGTGGTCATTGATTCAAAACATGAAGGAAGATGATGAAGTATCAAATATGGAATGAAGTGATTTCAAATATATGTTTTTAGAAAAACACTTTCCTCGCGACCATAGAGCAGATATGAAAAGGAAATTTCTGAGTCCGAGACAAAAGGAGGATGATAATGTCACAAAGTATGAGGCTAACTTTACAAGGTTAGCAAGGTATGCTGGAGATTATATACGTAACCCAAGAAGTAAGATTGATTGTTTCTTTGATGGTTTAAAACCATTTCTCTGTCGAGCATTAGTCTCACAATCCTTCTCGTCGTACGAAGACATTGTCTCATGTGCTATCAAGATAGAAAAGGAATTATCTAAGTCTTATGACTTTAAAGAAAAGCAAGAGAAGAAGAGATCTGCTGATCAATCTGAGAATGGAAATAAGGGTAATAAGGGAAAGGTTGAATATCCATCCTATGGTAAATATGGGAAAAAACACCTGGGTACTTGATTGAAGGGAACGGGAGTCTGTTACAAGTGTGGTGAAAAAAGCCACCAAACTCGTGATTGCAAGGGGAAGAAGGAAGCTACCATTGTTCAGTGCTACAATTGCAGGGAGATGGGACATTATGCAAATGAATTTTCTAAGAGTCAGGGGAACTTACCTCAGAAAAGGCCAAGGGATCAAGTTCAAGCTTATGTTATCACTACTGCTGAGGTAGAAGCTCTGAAAGATGTGGTGGCAGGTAATTTAATGGTTTCCTCAAGTTTATCAAATGCATTATTTGATTCTGGATCATCGCATTGTTTCATATCTTCCCAGTTTTCTAAGAAAATTAGATATTTCCAATTTGATATAACAAGGGAGTTGTCAGTTAAAACTCCTACAGGAAGTATCATTGCAACAAAGTTTTGTGAATGAGTCCCCATTAGAGCACATAAATGTTCTTTATCTGCTGATCTCATCATCATACCTATGATTGAGTTTGATATAATCCTCGGTATGGACTGGCTTTCAGACCATGATGTGAAGATTTATTTTAAGGAGGAGGTTATAATTTTTGATGATGATGATAAGGAACACCTTATCTTTAGAGAAGAATCATCACCACCTAATTCTTATCTAGATCCACCCTCAGTAGCTCAACTAAATTCAATTATTGCGGAGGAAGATAATAAAATGACTATGGGTGAGGAAAGTAATATTCAAATAGAGGATGTACCTGTTGTGAAATAATATGTAGATGTATTTCCGGAAGATTTACCTGTACATCCTCCAGAACGAGAATTTGAGTTTTCCATTGATTTAATTCCTGGATCAAGGCCTATATCGAAGACCCCTTATAGAATGGCCACTGTGGAATTGGTTGAACTAAAGAAACAACTAGAGGAATTGAGTAATAAGGGATTTATTCGCCCTAGTTTTTCTCCATGGGGAGTCCCTGTTCTTTTTGTTAAAAATAAAGATGGATCTATGAGGTTATGTATCGACTACAGGGAGATCAATGCTATAACAATAAAGAACATGTATCCCCTACCTCTCATTGATGATTTATTTGACCAACTGCATGGAGCTCAATACTTTTCAAAGATTGACCTTTGATCCAGATACCATCAGTTGTGTGTGAAGAAGGAATACATTCCGAACACAGCATTTCAAACCCAGTACGGTCATTATGAGTTTACAGTAATGCCTTTTGGATTGACTAATGCACCCTCTGTATTCATGGATCTGATTAATAGAGTTTTCAAGGAATATCTTGATGAATTTTTGGTGGTATTTATTGATGATATCTTAGTATACTCCAAAAGCTACGAAGATCATGAAAAATCACTTACGCATTATCCTGAAGACTCCGAGAAGACATGAATCATATGGGAAGTTTAGAAAGTGTGAATTCTGGCATCAGGAGATTTCTTTTCTTGGCCATATTATCTCTAAAGATGGAATCTCTGTTGATACTTCTAGGACCAAGGTAATCCAAGAATGGACTGCACCGAAGAGTATAACTGAGGTACGTAGTTTTATTGGTTTAGCAGGTTATTATCGATGTTTCGCCCAGAATTTTTCTCGATTGGCTAACCCATTAACAAAGCTCACATGTAAAGGGGTTAAATTTTTTTGGACAAAATAGTGTGAAGAATGTTTCAAAGAACTGAAGAGAATATTATTCAATGCTCTTATATTGACTATACCATCGGGGAATGATGGGTTCGTTATTTATAGTGATGCATCGAAGAAAGGACATGGTTGTGTCCTTATGTAGAATGATAGGGTTATTGCCTATGCATCATGAAAGTTGAAAATTCATGAACAAAACTATCCTACTCATGATCTTGAGTTAGCAGCTGTGATATTTTCTTCGAAGATATGGAGGAACTACTTCTATGGTGAAAAATGTGATATTTATACTGATCACAAGAGTTTGAAGTATATTTTCTCACAAAAAGAACTCAACATGAGGCAAAGTAGATGGCTTGAATTACTCAAGGATTATGATTGTACGATACACTACCACCCAGGGAAAGCAAACAAGGTGGTAGATGCTTTGAGTAGAAAAGACCGTGGATTTTTGAACAATATGATAATTGAAAGGGATCCAATTTTCATTGATCTAGTGAAGATGGACATGGGAATAACCAGGGAAGGTGAAACATCAGTTATTTTTCAAATGGTTGCCAAACCATCTTTACTAGAAAGGATTAAGAGTTCTCAGACTGATGATGAAGAATTTCAAAAGAAGATTAAAGTTGTGAATGATGGGATATTGAGAGACTTTGTGTGTGAAGAAGGAATTTTGAAATTTAGGAAGAGACTTTGTGTTCCCAATATACCAGATCTAAAAAGGCAATTGCTGGATGATGATCATAGTTCCAATTTCTCTATACACCCTGGGAGCACCAAAATGTATAGAGATTTGAAGGAACATTTTTGGTGGGACAACATGAAGAGGGAGATTTCCGATTTTGTGTCAAGATATATGGTTTGTCAACAAGTGAAAGTTGGAAGGCAATAGCCTGGTGGAGTATTGCAACCTCTTCCCATACCTGAGTGGAAATGGGACAATATTACGATGGACTTTGTCATGGGACTACCAAAGACTCCTAGAAGGAACTATGCAATATAGGTTTTGTTGATCGTCTTACCAAGTCAGCACATTTTCTTGCTATAAAAGAAGATCTACCACTGGAACGTCTAGCAAAGCTATATATTAATGAAGTTTTGAGACTTCATGGAGTACCCCTATCGATTATTTCTGAAAGTGATCCCTGTTTTACATCAAGATTCTAGAATAGTCTTCAGAAATCCCTAGATACTGAACTTCATTTGAGCACTGCCTACCACCCTTAGACAGACGGACAATCATAACAGACTATTCAAACCTTAGAAGACATGTTGAGATCTTTCTCACTTGACTTTCAGGGTATGTGTGATCAATATTTACCTCTGGTAGAATTTTCCTATAACAATAGCTTCCATTCAAGTATTCAGATGGAACCATATGAAGCGTTATATGGAAAGAGATGTCTCACACCAACCTATTGGGATGACGTTGGTGAAAGAAAACTTGTAGGTCCATAACTGGTGGAGGAAACAATGGAAAAGGTGAAGGTAATCCAAAATCACATCAAAGCAGCTCAAAGTAGGCAGAAGAGCTATGCTGATAATTGAAGGAAGTATTTGGAATTTGAAGTCGGTGATCATGTTTTCCTGAAGGTATCTCCATGGAAGAGAGTCATACGTTTTGGTAAGAAAGGTAAATTGAGTCCCAAGTACATCGGACCTTTCGAAATTCTAGAACGAATTGGGGTTTTAGCTTACCGATTGGAAATGCTGCCAAGTCTCTCCAAAGATCACGATGTGTTCCACATATCTCTGTTGAGGAAATACATGCCTGACCCAATGGATGTACTAAACTATGAGGAATTAGAACTAGAACCTAATCTCTCTTATTGTGAAGAGCCCTTCAGGATTCTTGATACGATAGAACAAGTACTGAGAAACCGGACGACGCGTCTGGTAAAAGTTTTGTAGCGAAATCATAAAATGGAAGAGGCAACGTGGGAACCTGAGGAACATATGATGAAGAACCACCCGAGTCTTTTCATGCGGTAGTATTCTAGAAATTTAGAGGATGAAATTATTTTAAGGAGGAGATAATGTAACACCCCAAGCTTCTACGGTACGCTTCTCTTTGAATAATGTGATAGCGTGTGTTGTACGCAACATCGAGTTCTAACACACCACAACCAATCAAACTAGCCGTTATGAATAGTAATACCTACTTTTTTATATTATATATATTTTATATTTCAAAATGGACTTCATTTTTGGATTCGGAATATCGAAATTATCCTATGTTTAATTTTTTGTATTTTTCTAAGAACTTCCAAATTTTATGAATAGTGAAAATACTTAAAAAAACTTTTTTAATCAAAATAATTTATAGTGATAAATTATATTATTGAGTGGTTTTAAAGTATAATTATAATATATTTTTACCATTTTATCCAATGGTGTTTATTATAATTAATTTCAATTTGAAATTGGACATAAACAATTGTCAATCTTTTGATATATATTGTTTCTTAAAAACACGCTATTTGTTGTGACAGTGGGAATTAATTATAAAATTAATTAATGCAACTTATATGTTTGGAATTTTTTAAAATAGACATCATTTTTGAATTCGGAATATCAATTATATCTAAGGGTGAAATTTTGGCATTGTTCTAAAAAACTTCAATTTTTGATGAATAGTGAAACCACTAAGTGGTAGTTAAAAAATTGAATTTTTCATAAAACTTAATTTTACCACTTCTGTGAGTGGAATTTCGAAAATCTGAGACACACGGTTAATATCAAGTAGTAAAATGTGGTGTAATGAGATGAAAATAATTTTTGGTGAATAGTAATTTTTAACATTTATTTACCACGGTTAAAAGTAAATAGGGTAATTAAGGGTAAAAATGATATTAATATTACCCTAAAACATGTCCTAATTCTATTGGACAAGTGTATCTCGACCAAAAACAACCTTAGGAATAAAATATTATCATTTTGGTCCACTTGGATTAGATTAGGACATTTATTATTATTTAATTCAAAGAAGATTTAAGAGAGTGAAAATCAAAGTTTATTTACTAAAACATTTTTAATATAGGGTTATACATAAGATAAATTCAATTTTAAATATTAATTATAAATATAAGAAGATTTCCTGCATAATTATATTTTATTTATAATTTTTAGACATTAAATAATTTAATTTATTTAGGACACAATGATGATGCAGTAATTACCATAATAGTGAAAAATTAATATAATTGATATTATAAATACCCAAATAAATATAATTGGAGACTTTCTATGGATTACACTAATTTTATAGGTTATTATGACATGTTTGGATTGACTTAATTAACTTTTTTCGAAGTAATAATTCTATTATTATTTTTACAAAAATCAATTTTTGAATAGTGTCAAAATTGACATAAAAGAGTTTTTAAAACAAATATTATATTATTAATTGATATTAAATTCCTAAAAATCTAAGGTTCTTCCAAGAGACTTATATCATGATAGGTGTATCATTAATGGACCACTTGGGGGGTCTCTTGGAGGTATATAGTAATTTTATTAACCATATAATATAAAAATGCAAAGAGACATTGTAAAAGTGAAACTAATTAACTTAGAGCTAATACTTAAAGATAAGGTTAATATAGTAACCCAAACCTATCTAAATTCTATTGTTTGATTGGTTTTAGAACCATACCCACCTTAACCTTTAAATAATAAACTATGGAGCCATTAGAAACCGAATATTAATTTATTATAAATTAATATTTCTAGCTTTTCCAAAGGTGCCCCTCACCCCTCTTATAAATGGGCACTCCCCCTTCTCACTAATTCACACAATCAATGCCCCGAACCCCTGCCCAAATACTCTCTAAACTTCCCTCAATACAACCTAGAGGCATTATTTTGATCATAAAGCCAACCTAACAAGCCCTTTTGATCAAATCAAAAGGAAGAACCCGAAGAAGAGGTAATGTTTTCACCACCCTTTTTCAAATTCATTTCTTCTTCAACTTATTATTTCTTTGTTATTCCCATTATAAAATAATGAATCCAATATCTCCTATATACTGTAATGTTATTATAAATATGGTACAACAATACTCAGTATTCTATCCATCCTTTGAATGACATGTCACCATACATGCGTACGTATGGCTTACCGTCTCCACGTCGTGGTGTAATTGTTATTCAATATATTATTATTTGGATGGGTATAATAATGATTTTTAATTCATTTAAATAATAAATATAACATTATAATGATTATTTATATATGATATACCATCCAATTATATATTATATTAATATCAAAAGAATGATATTGTCGCTCGTGTGTACGTACGGACTACCGTATCCACGAACGCGATGAGATTCATTCTCCATCATATCCATTAAAGTATAATTATCATTTGATGATTTAAAAATAATGTTTAAGGACTTGATATCATTCTGGATATTAATAAGATACAACCTATCCATGACAAACATGGCTTACGTAACAAAACATATGAAAGAAAACGAGTAAGTTAGCACCTGAAACAACGATGATACTAAGATATTATTAACAAATCAATGTTAAAAGATCATATATGATATCATATTAATGTATATGATTCTTTTATAATTTAATAACAATTATTTCACCATTATACCATAGGTTAACCTACCCCCAACCAAGGAAAAGTACAAGGTAGGGGTTTATTTCGCAATCTCTTCATTATCCGAGGTTGTTTATACGTAATAATCTACTGGGGCTTCTTTATCATCCACATCCATGTTTCTTAAAAATGTATTTCAAAAAAAAATTAATATTTACTATAATATGGGTTAAAGTCATTTATACCCTTGTTTTACTTTTTATAAGAGGTTTATAAAATAACCTTTCTGTCATTTTCCAAATAAGGTGCTTTTTAACCTTTTTGACAGAATTAAGGTAAGAATGTTTTTTTTAACTTATATGGTGGGTGTGGCTATTTTCCTCCATTATAAAATCGTCAAAGTTTCCCTTAAAAGCTTATAAGAATATTTTCAAAGAAAATGTTTTATTTTATATGACTCTTAAATGATTTCAAAATAAAAAGAGAAATTTCTCTAAAAAAAGTTTTGATCTCATCTATGTCAACATCCTTTGATGTATTTTAAGCTATTTGAGGCTGATTTATTCTGAAACAAAACTTTCATATTGTATTGAAGGTTTTGTGATATGTTTGACTATGGATATGTTATTTTTATACACTTCATGATTTATGTTGAAATTATTGGCATTTCGTATGCTAGTTTTAATATGAATTTTTATGTTATATTTAAACCTTTTCATATGGGAATGCATTGGACTTAATATGTGACAGGTGGAGCTCGCTATATCTCTTAGATGCATTGGTAGGTCTCATGAGACAAACTAGTGTCTTGGAATAAGGCCTAGGAAAAATCTTATTTGTAGTCTTGGCACGAGGCCTTGTCTATGTGGTTATGATAGTATGGAATTATGCATTCCATCATTATGAAAGTGGTTATTGATATTGCATGTGATTATTCGATTAGTAGAATATCCATGTGAATAAGTAAATGGAATTATTTCATTTTATTTTTTCCATACTATGTTGAACTTCAAGTTTAAAATGGTTTTTTTAGTTATAAATTTCCTTAAACTTATTTATTAATGTTTCCTCTATATTGATATCCTTACTGGGCATTTGAGCTCACCCATTTTCTATGTTTTATTTTTCCCAGGATGTGAGAAAGTAATTTATGAATGACCTGCAGGGTTAGTATGAGGGGATAAGAGTGTGGACTATAGAGACTATATTGTTGTAGTTTTCATTCTTATGATGTAATGTAAAACTTTATGAATATATCTAGTGTTACCAAGGCTACTAAACGAATCGGTCTTTAGAGATTTGACATTTCTTGTGATCATAACAATGTTAGGTAATAATGCACCGACTCTGGGTAACTAGGGTCGGGGCGTTACAAGAAAACACAATTGGTTTCTTCAATTGCATTCACAAAATGTCATGAGTTCGGTTGATCATTTTTCTGATCATTCAATCATCATATTTTTGTGTATTTTTGTTATTGACTTCCTGCCACTCGCCTTCTCCCTCTGGATCTGTAATAGTAACACATGCTACCTGAGCTAAAAAACCTTTTCAGTTTGACTTGTCCAAAGTTGACCATTTTTTGTAGGAGGTTCTTGAAGACAAAACACGCCTGAATGGGATGCCCCACCATTTGATGAAATGGGAAATAATTGGGACGGTCTTCATCTCCTTCCTTATTTGGAATCTTGGGCCTTGGCAATTGAACCAAATTATTTTCCAGAGCCGAAATGAAGTGACCAAGAAATTATTCATTTTGGAAAGAGTAGAATTTGCTCTTCAGATCCTCAAATTGTTTCCATCTTTGATATCTTTGATCATATTGACAAAATGGAATCTATTTTTGATGCTCATAAGGTGGATCCCTTCGAGAAGATGAAGGCATTGAAGTAGAAGCAGGTACAGGTTCTTGTTTAAGCATAACTGTAGCAGTTTCTACTTTACCCATTCTCCTTCCTGGAGCTGATGGAATTACACGAGCTTTATCCTTAGTCTTTATAAGAGAGTATTCAATCTGTTGAGAAATTGAATTAAGGTCTCTAAACCCTCCTGTGTATTTCATAGGGATCAATGTTGTGCGCAACTCATCACGCAAATTTTCCACATAGATTGGCAACAATTCTTCTTGAGGAAGTGCCAAGCTCAGGGAATATATTAATCCCTTCTAGTGAGCAATGAAATGTGAAATCCTTTCATTCTCCCTTTGCATACAATTTTTAAGATCAAAAATTTTTGTCTTTGGAAAAGTTGAGCTAAATTGAAGAAGGAATTGTTGACGAAGATCCTCTCACCCGATAATTGACCAGTATTGCAAGCTTGTATACTAGAAAAAAGTAGGCCCTTATAATGACTGTACAAAACACTGGATATTAACTGCTTCTTGTTACTGAGGGGTTCCCATCATAGGATTTCAATGAGAAACAAAATGTGTTAAGTGTTGCTCTGGGTCTCTTGAACCATTAAATATTGGGAATGTGGTACTTGCAAAATTTGATGGTGGAGGAATTGTGTCTACCCATTCAGGGTAAGCTCTCTTCTCCGGTTAAACCATTGCACACTTTCCCTCCATAGATTCTAACCAAGCTATTAATGACTCAATGGTAGTCATTAACTTTTAAGAAACATCTGGTTGAGCTTGGACCTGTGCAGGTGTAATAATTAGAGCTTGGATAGGTGTGGCGACTGAGACTTCCACTAATGGTATTATTGTCAGTTGTTGTTGTGTATAACCCATAGGATTAGTCCTCTGAGGGTGTACTGGTAAAGGAGGATACTCTTGATCCATCTCAGTAACCGCAACAAATTTCCTTGACTGACTGACTCCATCACGCTTAGGAGGAAGACTACCTTGAAGTAGTTCTGCATTCAACCTCCTCAATTCCTTTATTTCTTCCTCTTGTTGTGCAAATCTTTGCTCTAATGAGAGTGATTGGACTTCTCTATAGGAAGGGTATGTAACCTGATACTTTACTTTTCCCTTATTGGACACCTTTCGGAGAGGGGGAAGTGGGTTACTTGAAGGATTTCCAAGGTTCTGAGTAATCCTTTAACTTTGTGTATTCACACCTTATTCATTTGTGTCTGTCCATAGAACCTCTTGAGCAGGAGCTTCCTCATATGATCCCTCTGAGTGAGCCTCATCTGGGGGATCATCAAAAATGGAATTGATGACATTAATTGATGCATAATGCATTGCATCTCTTTTATCAATATTTCTGCAATATTACCTTCTTCCATGTCCTTGTTGAGACACTGCCTTTTTTTTATTTGATCCCTTGGGAACTTCTTGACGAACCATAATGTGGAGGGAATATCTTGATAATTTTTCTCTTTGTTCTTCTTGGGGCTTCTTCCCTAATCGAGAGAAGACTAAATTTCTCTGAGGAAGAGATTGGGGATTTTAAAAAGTCCCCAGTCCTGTGGACTGGGACTGTTCCTGCTGTTTATGCTAAGCTCCTCAAATCCTATTTGTTGATTCTGAGGGTTGGGTTAATAGATCCCCTAGTCTGGAAAGATGGGGTGGATCTTGAGTAACTATATCTGATACCTTCTTAAAATATCTCCTGATCTTATGGACTTTAGTCCGGAAATTGGCTGGATGCATTAACCTGCATCCACTCTTATCACCCAACTCAAAAGGTCGTTGAATGATTTATGAAACTTCTGTCACTTGATGATGTGCTTGCTCCAAACAAGAGGCCTATTCAATATTCTCGTTTGCTTGATGTAGGAGTAATTCAAAAACTTGTTCTTTGTATTCCTGATTTTGAGAAGAACTATTTGAGGCTTGTACTAGAGCGAGCCTTTGATTACAAACAAAGCCAATCGGCTGTGGCCGGCCATGGGCAATAACATTGCATGAAACCATTTTCGGCGGGCTTTGCTAGCTGGAGAGTACAGTGAAATGTAGTGCTCCATGGATACCACATCCCCTAATATGAATACCAGATGGATAATTGGCAATTAATTGGAGAAACCTTCATAGTGTGCCAAGGCATGAACACTGAAGGGCTCTCTGCTTCTTTTCATTCTCCAGATATCGAGAAACTGAGAGAGATGCCAAGTCAATTTGGTGTTGTAACCCTTCTATTATCTTGAAATTATTTTCATATTCATCATAAGATAATATTTTCTTTTTCAACTGACAAAGAGTTTTCCATATGTTGAGATGAATATCATGAATTCCATCTTCCATCAACATCTCTAGAATGTCATACTGAGAATCAGCAAAAGGGCAAAACATAATTGGCACTTCAACTTTTGCCAGTTGTTTTCTAATATTTAGTACTTCCTCTTTATCATTAAATGAAGATTCTTCTACCTGATTATACCAAATCTGGTGCTTCCTTGTTGCTTCATATGATTCAACAAGATTGGTAGAGAATTCACTGATCAAACTAGAAGATGCATGACTCAGGGGTTGTTCGGGGAATGACCTATACCCCGGGCTATCTTCTGATTGAGAAAGTATTTCACCATCTTGTGGTAAAGCATCAGATATGATTGGCTTCACATTTTCAAGTTCCTCAAGATAAGGGGGATTTCTCGTCACTACATTTTTAATTAGATCATTTTCTAGGAAATGTGCATTATTACTGCGAAGAGGACTTTCTCAGCTAAATTCATCATCATGGGGAGGACTACCATGGTGGGTTACAGCAAAAGATGAAACATTTTTCTCCTTGGTCTTCTGACCACACAGAGGGTTCTTGTGGCTCTCATCTGAAGATAAAACTTCAAGATCGACCAAATTGTCATGAATCAAGACTTAATGAGGAATTGTCTGATGCAAACCTTCGGAATTAGCATCCCATCTATTGGGAACTGAGCGAGTATAATATTGAGTTGCAACAGAAAATTGTCTGAGTGCATAAAGAACTCTAGAATTGAGTAAGACCTTATTATAGATTAGACCATGATTTCTTGACTTTGTTGGGCGAGTCTGCTTTTTAGATGCCTTCTTACTCACTTTGGGAACCACTTGTTGACGAAAGTGGTCATTATGGGTAGGTTTATGTGCCTGCTCAGGAGAAATGATCAGGTTTGGCTGATTATCTCCAATCAAATCAGGTGTATGTGTCTGACTTGGTTATTCGAATGATATGGGGGAGTATGCCCCACAACCCTCTTGGACTAGAACAGAGGTGTGTGTCTGTTCCGTAGTGAACTGTTGATGTGTCACTCCACTGGTAGGGATGGATTTTCATTTCTTCCCTTGTGATGTTGCTGAAGCTGTTATAATATCCTGGCAGGCATCCAGAATATGAGAAGGGATTTTCTTCTTCTCTTTCACCATTGAAAGAATATGCTTGGTGACTTCAACTGTAGGAATGGTAATATACGTCCATTCCATGCTTGGAGTAGGTGTGTGTTCCTGCTCCTATCTTCATTTTCATGTCAGTGAATTCTAACAGTACTTAAGTGTGGGGGCAGAGAGTTGAGTTTGCCTCCTGTTTGTCATCAGAGCTTTTCGACTGACTTCTCCGGGTGCTACCAAATGAGACTGTTGGTAGGATTGATCAATACTAGTAGGTGTATGTACCTGCTTATTTCACTCCACCGAATGTGGTTGACGATCTTCCTTCAATACTGACAGATGAGGCTGCTGGCAGGATTGATGAGTGTAAGCAGGTGTATATTCCTGTTTACAATTTCTCAACACATTGGGTTGGCGGGCTTCATCATATGTAGTCAGACGAGCTTGCTGACTAGCTGATGACTTATAAATAGGTGTATGTTCCTATCTGTAGTACTCCGCCGGAATTGCCTGGCGGTATTGGCGTGTTGCTACCAGACGAGTCTGCTGGATAGCGGGATTAAAACGGATGGGTGTGTGTGCCCGCTCATTGCTTGCCACCATGTTAGGTTGGTGGAATTCTTTGGAAATGGAAGAGATAGGAATCTGCTCATTGTTAACCAATTTTCACCTCTAGTGGTTCGTCTTTCCTACTCAGGTTCAAGGAACCTGAGCCGAATACCTGGAGACAACACCCTCATCATGTTGAGGGCACACTATCGCATGAGTCTGGTGGCGATTGTTGATGGGAGACCTCGGAAAGGACTCCTGACTCTTTGAGTTAAGGCCCTGAGGGACCTGCTCATTCACCTCCCCAGAATATGGGAGGTGATAGTGATTGTGTTCTGGGGATAACGACCTGAAACGGTTGGATATGGTAGTTAGCACCGCTTGCTTGTTGATCGTTGGTCATCACTGTCTGGATGACCAGGGTGAGTTATTAACTTGGAGGTCTTGTCTAGTGGTCTCCAGAGTTGGAATAGTACCATGTTGACGGTAATCCTTAACCAGCGCATTTGATACCCAGCGTTGAAGACGCTGAGTAGGTGATGTCGTCCTCAAAGTGGATGACGATCCAGGAGGAGTAGCAGTAGATGCATTCACAGCAAAGGCTTTCACAGCAGAGGCATTCACAGACGTGACCTTAAGAAAATCCTTCTATTAATGCATAAGATCTTGGAAAAGAGTTCATGTTTGATATAAAAAACATAATAAAGATAAGTTCGGCTGCTACATCTTTTGGATAAGCACATATGTTATTTATTGCTTTGTTGTCCCTCTCATTGAGTTTTAAATAGAGGCCTAACAAATTAGTAAAACATGATTTTAACTTGGTTAAGGATTCACATCAGGTTTACCATTTTTTGTTTCATTTGGAAATGGGGATGACCTCTTTAATTTAAGGTTCAAACATTCCAAGTGGTTTCTAATGGGTTTTTTCGTAGAACCGAAAACATACAATGATTCTATATCCATTTGGACCTACTTTCCAAAGGTAGGTCCTCACTAGTTCTGGACTGATGAGGCTTAAGAATTTTCATTGGCCAAAAGGATGGGAGCTCAGACTCATCACACCTTTTTGGGGGGAATTATTGTTTACTCCGAGACTCTCATTATAGATTTTAGTTATGTTCGTGAATCCTTATTACATTACCAAGTATGAAAATGAGCTTTCCTTTAGATTTGACAATCAATAATTAGTATGAATGAAATTTAGAGAATCTTTTATATGTATTCGAGGTTCTTCATCAACAGAGAATCATCTGTATTTATTAGAGATTCTTAGACAATGGTATCCTTTGACACATTATATAGAAATCACTTGGTCATTATGATAACCATACTGGTTTTAAAGCCACTCAATGGGGCACTTGAAGTTTATTTTCATTCAGAAGGACATAGATTATTTTAGAGTTGGGATTGTACCTATAGATGGGCTACCTATGAATCCTTTTTTTTAGAAAAGGAATCATAATCCACGTAGTTTGAGTAAAGAATTATGAGTTTTATTCATGATTTATGGCTCAAAGAAATATTTCATAATTACTTTTACACTCTAAGCTCACGTGAGTTATGCTCGGTGTGAGAAACAAGAGGTATGGGTAAAACCAGAAAATTTTGGCCATTAAATATGCAATTATAATAAATGATGAGGGGCTTATGTATGTATAACTGCCCAGATGAATGAAGATTAGGATTTACTTCAGGGAAGAAACCTGGGAACAAGGTACATAAAGGTATATGTGCTTTATGGAGATTTGGATACTCTAACTTGGGGATATTTCCTAAGAAGGATGACCAAATTAGGAGGGGAATTATGATTGGGTTTTACTCCTCAGAAGGAATCCCAAGTCAAAAGTAAAATTAAGACTAGTTAAGGGAATTATGACTGGGGATTACTCCTAAAAAGGAGTCCCAATTTAGAGAAATTGTGACTAGGGAGTACTCCTGAAAAGGAGGCCCAGGTTAAGGGAATTATGAATGGGGCTTATTCCTGAAAAGGAGGCACAGGTTAAGGAAATTTGGATTTTTGGGAACTCTGGGCTTACTCATAAGGAGGATGCCCATATTTAAAAAATTGTGATTGGGGCTTACTCCTAAGGAGGATGCCCAAAATTAAGGGAACTTAAAGACCGGGGCTTATTCCTGAAAAGGAGGCCCAGGTTTAGGGGACTTGGGGCTTACTCCTAAGGAGGATGCCCATATTTGGGGATTTGAGATTGGGGCTTACTCTTAAGGAGGATTCCTAAATTAGAGGAATTATGATTGGGGCTTAGTCTGGAAAAGGAGGCCCAGGATTAAGGGGAATTAGGGCTTATTCCTAAAAAGGAGGCCCAGAATAGTCTTCTCATTTTAAAGGATGAGGTTGAATGAATGGAATCTCTAACCATAGTGACATAAAGATATGTAAATCACTAAGTTTTGAGGTATTTTCCATAGAATTCCTTTCAAACAAGTAAGACAATCAAGGAATCATACCAAAAATGGATTTGAATTGGATTCTAAAGGCTAAACCTTGAAGAGGAGAGGTGAATTAGAAGAAAAAAAAGTGAAATAGGAAAAAGGGGCGCTCAAAAAGAGAGAGACGTACAAGTCTTGCATGGGTGCACAAGTCCTGGTCACGCAAGTATACTTATGCGACACATGGTTACTTGCACGATAGTCAACCCTTAGGGTAATACTTGGGCGAGACTTGTCTCAAGCCCTTAGTACTATCCCTAAAGGCTTCCAAAAGAGTGGCGTGCAAGTTCTGTTGAATGGATAAGGCAGCGCGCAAGTGTGGCCATTTCCCTTAAGGGCTGGCCACTTAGGTACGCAATTGTTGATGAGTTTCAACACTTAGGTCATGTTCCCTATCTTTAGACCTTCCATTATAGGAAATAAATTTCCTTAGAAGTGTTTAGAAGACTTCCAGAAGAGACTTGGGAGACCAGAGCATGAATATGAGTTTTGGAATTTTTCCATCCTGAAATGGGGGGGCCACCAGGGGTATTTATAGGCTAGGAAAGACCCTGGGAGAAAAATCAAAGAGGGCGCGCAAGTCATCTGTGCGACCATTAGTCGACGCACAAGTATACTTGCGTGACCTTAGTTGAACTTTCTCGGCCCAAGTGCAACTGAATCTTTTTTTATGCCTTTGTTAATTTTTGATGTTTCTTCAAAGGATGATTCACTTTGGGTTCAAGGCATTTCCCTTTTCATTCATTTAGACTCTGTGACAGAAAGGAGAGTCAACACCGATTAATTATAATTTGATTACATTTATATTCTATGAATTGAAAATTAATTATGAATCTTACTAAATAACTTTCATTATTATTCATGGATTTAATGTAATAGTTTCCAAGATTATTTTTGACATTGATAAGGTCATTGAAGATCCTCATTATGATGAAAATTCAAAGGTGCTATGAAACTATTTGTAATATAGTTTGACATTTGGATAATGTACTATGATAGGATAGATATTATCTATAATTTCATGTGTTATTACTCATAAGTGGATGATAATTCTTCTCAATAATTTTTCACTTGGTAATATCCAAGATGCGGGGTTATGAGAACAAACCTACCTGTAAGAATTCATCATGTTTTGGTCTCATTGGATATTCCTATCTATGAGCATGTGTAATGATCCTTATAAATTAATATTATCATTGATGTATGTCATAACTCATGGACTAAGATATACTGATCAAAACCATCACACCATATGTTGGTGGGAAGTAGGGTATATTGTGTGATTCTTGATTGAAATTTCATTAATGGATAAGTTGTGGTTGTATTTGTCCCTTCCTTATTTATGGTAGTTGAAATCTCATCCCTTTTATTGGAGTATAATTTTCACCTAAAATCTATGTTCATGGTGTAAAGATGTGTTTATTTTAGATATTCAAAGAAATATGTAATGAGAAAATGGGTTAATGACATTGTCGTGAAAATTTCTTGATGATATATTTTGATAAAAATATTATATAACATATTGATCAGTTTCATGTCATTTTTTTTATTGTGACATTAAGTTATTTCTCTTAAGTTATTTGACTTATGGATAGACATTAATATTGGACTTTAGGAAATCCCACCTAATGTCGTCGAGAAAGAATCCTTAAGGGTCAAACACTGAGTTTTTCTATTGATCTCAATTAAATTTTATATTAATTTAATTAACAGAATAAATAGTATTCTCAAGACCAAGGAATAATTTTATTCAAGTTATTTTGAACCTATAAATTAAATAAATATTTATTCACCGGTATGTCAATAAAAATATATTTTTTTATTTAATATTAAATAAATATTTACTCACTAGTATGTGAACTAGAAATTTATTTATAAATAAAATATTTATTCAGATATTCAAAAAATATCATAGAGTTTGAAAGGACCAAGATCGTGTTTTGTGATAAAATTATTATTTATAAGATGGTAAATAGTATTTAGAAATTTTTATCAGTTGTCACATCATAAAATATTATTATTATTATGTGTCTTTGGGTTTTTAAATGTAATAAATGTTATTTAATGGTTGAATTAGAATTAAATAATATTTTAACCTAAATATGTACTCTATAAATAGATGGTTATATCTATTATGTATTGAATCCAAAAATTAAGAATAGAGAATTGTTTAACACAACAAATTTTCTCTTGAATCATCCTTCCCTTTCCCTATTAAGAATGATAAATGTAATAGATATTTCTTCAAGACCAAATAATGAGCAATCAAGAGTGAACAACACAATACATTCGATTCACTGTGCTTGAACCTAGAGATTAAGTGGTGTTTGTCAAAGATCATTAGAGCATGTAAGGATCACCTCTAGAGTGATTCTATCTTTGATCTTCATAGCACAACAATGGAAATCCAAAAGGTTATTTACAGATGATCAACATTTATCAATGAATAAAGTTCATAATCCCGAGTATTTATTTATTTATATATTAAATAAATTAATAATATATTTGATATTCAAGATCCTCACTCATGGTTTTAGGAAATAATTATCAAAATAAATTTTAATATATATCCCACAAATTCACCCTTCCTTTGTGCCTATGAACAATAGGTACATGGTTTGGTCGGGTATACCGAGTGGTGAAATTAGCTCAAGTATTTATTTCTTCATATTTTAGGTTAGGTAATTTTTTCATTTTTTGTTAGGTTATTATTTTAATTTGTTTTTATTTTCATTATAGTTAGTTTAATATGATTAAATTCAATTCATCTTTTTTTTGTTCCAAATTAATTTTTTTAGTTTTCCTTGGGTTTTGTAAGTTATAATATAGTTCAACTCAATATTAAAAAATGAATCTCAAAGACAACTACAACCATTTTATATTAAAAATTCACATGAAGGTCAATTTGGATACAAAATATTTGTAATAAATAGTAAAGAAATTTCAATAATACTGACCTGATCAACCCATGTAGATATAAACCAAAATCACTGAGAGCATAGATGGATGATTCTATATATTTCCAAACACAACTTTAGGTTAAAAATCAATTCTAAAAATTGAACTATTGGGGTCATCATAAGTAATAAATTTATCAGGGAAAATGGGAGCAGTGATGGTATCAATTTAATCAACACCATAATCAAAAATATGTCTTGGGATTATTTCAATAACGATACCAAATTTAGGTTGCAGAATATCTTTCAAATAAAAAAGCTTATTTCTCTATCGATTCTAATGTATATGGATCATCAGTATAAAGAGTGTGAGAAATGTCAATAACTCAAAATCCATAATCATAAATAAATGTGACATTCCTCATCATTGAATAAAACCACTTTCATGTCATCATAGTGACTCAAACATGAGAGTAATAATCCCATATTTTTATTTTTTTCAATGACTCCATAATAGGATACATTTTTAAATTGATGTCTAACAGCATATGCACGAGCATAATAGTCTATTATGGTTGTTAATATAACACTATCATGTTGTGTTCTCATGTTCATTTCTTATTCAATAATAATAAATTTTTAACCATTGATCACAATTGATTTTCATTCACAAACCACAGAATTCATACCAAAAGCCAAAGATCTTATTTCTGTAGAGACAGAGTCGTTAGTAAAATTCAATACCTAAAATATAAATGAATGTTAAAATTAAATAAATATTATTTTCTAAATTTATTATTTTAATACTTCTACCTTCAATTTAAACCAAGCATAAAATTCATTTCTAAGTAAATTACCTCTCCTAATTAAAGATAAAGAATAATTATTTTAATTTATAATTATTTTATGTTCTCTATAGAAACAAATAGAAATAGACTAATAGATATTTAAAATTTCATGAGATGAGATGTCATATACAAGTTCAATTTACTAACTTGATGTAGTCGTTGAAAAAATTAAAGTTAAATAGCATTGTGTGATGTTCCATCTCTCACTCTGCAAGAATTAATGTGGTCAATGTATATGATATGAAAATTGCCCATTTTTTGGGAAGTGATGGAAATTTGGGTTTAGTTTTATCATACTAATCTTATTAATTTATCATTGGTCTATTCCATCTCATAGTCACATTAGATAAATACATTAAATAGAAATCCATACATTCTTGAGGCAATTAACCTTTCACGATATAACCTTTAGGATAATTTCTATCCCAAACATAAGAATTCAATGTCTACATATTTATTACAATTGGATACCTTTAAAATATAATATGACCTCTAAGAAGTATTTTAGTTCGAATATGGATATTCATATATAGAATCCATGTGAAAAATGATAGAGGAAAAATTTTCTCTAACTCAAACAAAATTAATGGTACCTCTTGGAAAAGAAATTCATGAAAGTCATAGAAAATTCATAGGAAAAATACCTCTATAAAAGTGGAACAATTGAATAAATATCACCCTTAAATTATTGGATAGTAGATGATGGATTATTATTGGAATAAAATCTTGTGGAAGGATTTGATAATAATGAGTATTGAAATATTTCATCTTCAACTCTCTTCTATTTACCCATTTTGATATATTTCTGGAATAGCCATAAATAACTTTAATATTCTTTAGTAATTCAATAAATTTATTATTTTCTATAGGTTTCATCATATAATAAGCACATATAACTTTCCATTTATTTTCATTGATACACACATGATGCAATTTTGATCTGATACCCTAATCCACATAGTCACACTGAGATCATAAATAATCTTTTGTCTTTCCCTTGAAATTTAGAATAATTTAAAGAAATATTTCCCATATATTTCTTTCAATGAGAATTTGTCTAAAAAATGATGTAAAAACTGGTTGAACAATAAGGAAAATCAAAGAGATACTTTTCTTCTTCCAATTATAATTGGTTTTAGTGTAAATATTCTTCCTCTTTCTAAATTTCATTTAAACCTTCCCAAATGAAAAACTGACATCTTTTAATTCATTAAGCACATCAATGCCATACATAAACTGAGGTGGATTATCAGTTGACATGGTTTTTTTAAACCTTGGATGGTTATTTCTATATGTATAATCCATTTGAAATATTCACTTATATCCCATAAAACCAATAGTACATTGATATTTAAGCCTTTGGAATCATTTATTCTTCAGAAAAATAGGATAAGAAAATTTTCCATTTGGGATATCACTATTGGAAAATGGGTCTATACACACATTTTTTCTAAAAACAGTGGGTATAGACTCACCTATACCAACAATTTTCATGAATTAAGGGTATAGGTGACATTTTCTAACCTATACCCATGGTTCTTGCTAAACTGTGGGTATAGGGTACATGCGTAAGCGTGGGAAGATAAAAAATTGTGTGTGAATTTTTCAGAAAAACCAATACCCATAGTTTACATTTAATCATGGGTATATATGGAATCTATACCCGCAGTTCATGAAAATAATTGTTATAGCCTTCAGTATATAATATTATAGCCACGTTTTATGAAAATCGTGGGTATAGCCTTCATTATATAAGCCTATACCAATGGTTTATGAAAACTATGGGTATAGATGGGACCTATAACCACAATTATACTTAAGTGTGGGTATATGTCTATTATTTTTAGAGTGAAAAAGTATATATATTAAATAATATATTCTTATGTAAGCATAATTGAAATTTGTGAAGTGTTAAAGCACATCATCTGTAGAGAAAAGATGCAGTTTCTAAACCCTTCAGGAGTATTTTATTTATATAAATTTTTATAAGTATATATATAACATAATATATATTTATATATAAACATAAATGTGTTTGGTGTAGTGATAGTGGACTTTAATAGTTGTGCAGCGGCGCGGGTTTGAATCCTGCTGCCAATTTTTTTTATACAAGTGATTAAAATTAATATAATTAGAGAGATATAGATATATATAAATGAAAGTGAAATAGCTGGGTTGGCGAGACCATGAATTTTCGAGGATCAGGTTGTTAGATCGACACTCATTGGTTTTTTCTTTTCCAATACGGACTATGTATATTAATATATATTGGAAAATACAGTTATATATAAATGAAAGTTAAATGGATCAGTTGGTGAGGGTCTCGGTGATTGATCTAAAGGTTGCAGGAACTATACTCATTGGGCACATTGGAAGGATATTTTTCACATTTTTCTGCTATTTTATACCCATGGTTTTCTAAAAATGTGGGGATAGATGTTTTAGTGATATATATCCAGAGTTTTAGAACAGTCAGCATAAGCCTATGACACGGTGGAAAAAAAACAATACCCCTGGTTTTCAAACCATGGGTATAGCCTGTGGAGCTATCTCGACACCTTAGTTTCCCACGGTTCCCAAAACCATGGGTATAACCTATACCCATGATTTTGGGGGTTATAACCACGGTTTTGAACTTTTGTTATTGGTCATTTTTTTAGTAGTGTCATGCTATAAATCATTTCATAAGTAGGGAAATCATTTATCATTCACATAAACGCATCACACTTCTAAAACATTTCTTTCAAACACACATTTTATTTGTGCACACCTACATTCCAAAGATGATTTAACTCTTTTATTAATGATTTCGTGTATACATATATATCATTGTTAGGATCATAATGTCTAGATATTAGTACACTTAGGAAAGTGAAAGTTTTTTCATACACATCCAAGGAGGAATGTTATAAATGTGTCTAAAAATTATCCATGTGTTGTGTGGAGTAAGAATATTCCCAAATGGATTAAAACTATCATATGATAAACCCAACCTCCAAATTATTCATTGTCACACCCCGACTTTTTAATTAATTTTTATTTTAGTATTACTTGGCTTCGGGTCCTTGCGCCAAGGTCCGGGCTGGGTCTTAGATTAATTTTTTTTGTCATTTAACATCTTTTGTGGGTTTTAGACCCGTGTATAGTCACTGCACAGCGGGTGGTGGTTGCGTAGTTAGCCAGGTGTCCGTGCAAGTATCTAACAATTAAAATAAATAAATTTTATATAAATAAAGTGGGTTAAATAGTTAAATTACAATAATAATAATGTTATTATGTAATTGATAATGTTAATATCAATAATGTGTTATTATTGTTATTATTTTTATTTATATTATTTTTTATTATTATTGTATTTATTATTATAAATTTTATGGTTATTATCTTTTTTTATTGTTTTATTATTATTCTTTATATTATGATTACTATTATTATTATTATTATTATTATTTGTATTATAATTATTATTCTTTACATTATTATTATTATTGTGTGAATGAAAAAAAAAAAGAAAAAACCCCCAAACACTATTCTACCCACGCGGCGCCCCCCCCCCCCCCCCCTCATCCCCTGTCCACCGTCCTCCCGTGCAGTAGGCCTCGCCTCTCGGTCTCCCCTCACCAAGTTTCCTCAAACCTCACCTCTCCCTCGCCCTGGCCTCCTCCCGCATCGAATCCCAACCTTGTTCTCTACCTCAGCTCATGCCTCTCGCCTGTCCCAATGACTCTACCCCCCCCCCCCAGTTCTCTACGCATAACCACTCTCGGCCTCTCCCATGTGCAACGACGGCACCCCACCTCCCTTCCACTTGGTTTGTTCAGCGACGCGCCCAGCCGCTGCCACCCCTGCCCTCGCTACCCTCCTTGCTCTCTCTAGCCGGCCTTCCTCACCATGAGCCACCTCCTCACCAGGTCCAGCAGACCTCTCCCCCCCCCCCCCGAGATCCACCACATCCCCTCCCTCTTCACTGTCCAGTCGGCTCCTCCCTCACCCGCCCCCCTGCTCACGCTCTGTCCCCTGCCTCATGCCCTTTGATGTACCTCCGGTGATGATCCACAACCTATGGAACAACTCCCCCAAGAAGGTTTCCCCTCTTATTCCTTGACCTTTTTTTGGATTTCAGCGGGTATGAGGTTCCTTTTAGTTTTTTATTTGGATTCATTTTTTGTTCGCATTATTGTTTTAGGGTTTATTCATGTTTTCTTGCAGTGCGTTTGATGTGCTTTTTTGTTTTCACATTGAGATATTGATGTTTTCTACCTCGAGGTAAGTGTTTCCATACACTTTCATCAATTTATTAATTTAATATGTTATTTGGTTTTATAAATGTCTTTTATGATAAAATTTTGTGGTGCGAAATGTATTTTTGAAGTGTTTTGACATGCGCTCAAGTGTGAAATTATTATTTTGGTGTGTTCGCCTTATTGCGCACCCTTCAAATTATTTTTAAATTATTTCAATAATTCTCTTTGAGTTGTTTAAATAATTTATCAAGTCATTTATGTGATACAAATTTGGGTGTGAAATGGTTCTTGGTGTACGTTTGGTTTAAAAAGGGGGATTTTATGTGTATTTTGGTGTGAAGTATTTTTGGTTTTTCATAAAATGATCTAATAAACAATTTAATGATTTATTGAATTATTTAGATGGTGTGAAGGTGGTATTTTGAATGTGTTGAATATGCGTTTGTTTTTAAAGTAGTGTGTTTATATAAAATAAGACATGTTCTTGGTGTAAACCCTTTTTGCGTCACTTAGTGGTGTTTTAAGTCTTCAAAATGGATTTTTGACATGTGGGTATTTTTATTAAGTTGTGTAATTTGTTATTTTAACTGTGCAAGTGGTGCGCATTCTGATTTGGTGTGTTGCGAGTGCATGTTTATTTATAAGGAGGGGTTTTGAATAGGTTTTGGGTGTCTAAAGTCGTGGGTTTCTATTTGAAAATTGTTTTATAAATTTTAAAGTGGTTTATTAAATAGTATCGATGGTGCATGTTATGTTTTGAAAGTATGTCGAGGTGATTTTTGTGTTGTTTGTTCATCTGGTTTGTTTTAAGTAAATGGTTATGGGCTTTCAACTGTTTTGTGTTTGTCGCAGCGCATTAGCGAGGTAACTCCGCAATTCTGTGATTGTCAGCTTGTGCGCCCTTGCGAGGCGTGTTGCATCATCATGATTGGTTTGCAATTCGAGGTAGGTCCCCCACTGGACTCTCCCTTAAATTCAGAATTTATTAATTGCTTGATATTTTAGTAATTGTATTTAATGAGATATAATATAAGATAATTAATTTTAAAATTATTATTTGGGGTAAAAAGATCCTTTTATTTTATACACGACACTTGAAATATTTTCTTGATGAGTGGACACCCAGTAGTGAAAGAATACCCATTTGGACTTTGAACATAATTCATGAAATTTTAAATGTAGTTTTGGTTTGTTGATAAATGATTTATTTTGAAGCACAAACAAGTGTTTTTGTTCACTTGAGAAATGAGGATTTCTGTTAAAATTGGTGAAGGCCCATTTGGCACTTTAATAAAATAAAATATTTTGGATAACCCTCTTTGGGGTGACTCAGGGGTGATATTTGGTGTACGTTGACTGCATGATTTGTTTGTGATGGTTATGCTACATGATTGACTTTTTTGACTCACCCCTTTCTTGTTTATTATGTGTGTCGACATGGGAACTTTTCATAGTAAGTGAATCTTTTGAGAATGATTGTTGCACTAGTTTAGATTACGCACTGGCTAGTGGCCCCTAGTACATATGACACTCTGCTAGGGGATTGGGACCATCGGTTAGGCCATATAGGGAAACACTGGGTGTTAAGGCGTTATGACATCATCGAGAGTAGGCATGCCTTCAGGATGAGTCACATGTATAGTAAATTCTGGATTTTTCACGAGCTCCTAGATTAGACCCATGTTTCCTATAGTATTTAATTGTATGTGGCAGATGATTGAGAGGTCTAGTTCGGTAGCTGACCCTTTTGTGCCATTTTTTTCCATTTCCCTTAGTGTTTAGTGCATGTTGTGTGGTTTTCATTTGTTATTAACAACTAAAATTTTAATTTCTAAATTCTTTTCATAAATGTTTTAAGATGAAATGCACTTATTCCTTTCAAACATTAAGTTTGTTTTTAAGTTAAAGAGGGATATGGACTGTTACTTATCTTAGAAATGGAATTGTGTGTGTGGAAACCCATATTTTGGATAATTTAGTTCAAACCTAGAATTAGTAAATTTCTTTGTTTAAAGGTAGTGCATTGGTAATAGTTTGTTGGGAACGCCTACTGAGTTTTAATACTCACGCCCATAGTTTTTTCCTATTTTTAGTTTTATTGAAGGTTTGACTTGAGCTTGCTCGTCATGGGTGACAGTTGGTTGTGGACTGGTGAGTGACTCTCGGAGTCACGAGGAGTTTTGGTTGTGGTCATGTTAGTTTTCTGTTATTGGATGTTCTTCCTTTTTTGTGTCATTTATTTTCCTTGCGTTATTCTACTTTCTATGTTGCTTTACTTGTCTTTAATTTATGGTCGAAATCATTCCCTCTTGTTTATTTTTGATGCCCGACACTAGTTTTCAGCCCGTGGAGATCGAGAATGCCCCTCAGGCCATGTCACGGGCCGGCTCGGGTGACAGGTTCAGGGTCGACCCGGCTTGGTTTGTGACATGCATGTAAACTAAAAAATAAGGATATCGAGCATCAAATGTCAACCATGAAAATTCATCTGCAAGATGAACCAACTAATTATTAGCCTTATTTCCCTAAGTATCATACCATCTCATATTTATTTATATTTCAACAGATAGGAAAATATTATAGAGTCTAGGAATCAGTGGAAAGTTCCATATTACCTTATGTAGAATATAGGATGGTGTTCCATCAACATTTGTCTTCCATTGGGATGTTCCATAATTTTGTATAGTCATTTTTTCAATAGTTTCCTCCTAGAATAAGTTATAATCATTCATGAAAGAATGATTTTTGTTTTTATAAAATAAAAGTTCATCAACAAAATTACATTCCATATAATTTTTTGAGGTAATATCTGCATCATCTATAAGTAAGTACTTCAAAAAGGTAAGAATATAATTGATGGAAGTATTAGAAATCACATACATGATTTTCCCATGAAACAGTCATATTAAAAATTCCAGCCTTTTCATTTTACAATGTTTTTGATATACTAGATTCATGGAAACATCATTAATTTTTTTCACCCTCTCAACATCATAATTTTCATTACATGGAACATGTGTACTCGTATCGAATACTTCTTGGGTCCGCATCAATTCTTTCTTAGGGTGAAGAATAAACAAAAACCAGTTATCTAATAAATTATTCAATCTAGTCCTCTCATTCAGATCATGAACATTTTGAGATTGAATTGTCTCACCACTTTGATACAAGACATAATAGTTTTTTTGAAAACCATATTTTTTTATATGGTATCTAACTTCTACATGACTTAACCAAGTTCTTCCAACACAATTATAACATGGGAAGTGTTTATGACCACTATTTGAAGTATTGTTAACTGAAAAATCTAAAAAATATCTCCAAATTATACTTAAAAATATCTTGAAATATGATATGATTCATACATAAAACTTCTATCCATTTTATAAAATAATATTATATGTCATGTTAAAAAATTAATTAAATAATATTGAAGTTAAATCAAAAATATAATTAAAAAACAAGAATTTTTTACTTTATGTGAAACTATAACTGATAGACTAGTCTATATTATAATTATAATTTAAGAAAAAAAATACCATATATATAAAAAAATACTATAAATATAAAACCATCATATTAAATTCTATTATATCATTCAGTAATAACTATACATAATACATCACAAAATTATGTATATAATTGCTATTTTTATTTTTTCTCTTATTCTATTCAATTTTCAACATATGTTATTATTAATCTACAAATTCATGTATAGAATATTACTATTTATAGTTTATCATCTTCTAAAAAATAGATAAATTATTAAGTTATGTTAGATAAATTCATACTTATTATTTTCTCAAATTGATGGATGTTAAAGTGAATCCTTTCATGCCTTAAGATCAATTAAAAAAAAGGTAATTCAATTATAAGAGTTTGGAATGTCATAATGGTGATGGTTGATATAATTGATGGGTAGATTTTGATGGAAAGACAAATATATAAGATAATCTTGATCAGTCATTGATAGGACATTGATATTAGACCAATAGAAGTGACACATTTATGATGATGAAACCATTTGAGTTTCAACTCATGGAGCATTATTAATAGAACTGTATGGTGGGGAGCATATAATTGTCTATTTTAGGGTATATCCTTCATTAATAATTTTATTTTGGTTGTTTCTAAGGTTTTTTTTACATTATTTTTGGGTGGGAAAAGAATTGATGTGTTTTTATGACACTCATTTATGAGAGGAATGACCATGTGTTCAATCAAAGGAGAGTCTTTTCTTGGAGTGGGAGTATAATAGTTATTGTGGATGATGGTGATCCTACCATATAAATTATACATAAAGCCAGTTTTGAACATAAATGTTACATTTGATAAATTTTAAGATTCTATAAAGTGTTATGGAATAATCTTTGAGTTATTTACTTGTGAATTAATGGAATGCATTAAATCTTTTGATAAAGGAGAGATAGAGGAGGCCTAACCAGTTATTTTATGTATAATGGTAAGTGGTCAGCTGGAAAATACTATGGGAACATGGTATTGAATGTTAAAATTTTGTAAATAATGTGATTTGTAATTTTTAGGAATATATATTTGGCATGTTTGGGTGAAATTCTTGGTCAGTGGACACTTTTCCAATTCAGTATTGAATTTATATGTGGTATGATACTGACTTTTAACAATTTTTATTTCATGTATTTTGATTTCGTGAGATTGTAATTGTAACTAGTATATCATTAGACCATAAGAAATGAGTTTCAATATGAAATTATAATGGAAAGTAGTTTTATGAATTTGAATTATTCCATGTGTGCAGAGTCCTATTCGTGGGAGTTCCATGAGCTAGATAAATAAATGATCTCTTTAAGAAACCAGAGTATAGTGGAGTCATTCTATTCCCATAATAAATTCATGTGCCTTATATAGAGGATGTCTTGAGATGATATTTTTTGGCTATCACAATATATTTTGTAAAAGGTATATTGTGTGATGGTTTTTTCTTTAGGTTTTAAATTAAATTTAATTAAAGTGATTATGGATTTTTTTAAGTGATAGGAATTTTTTTAGGATAGTTTAGAGGGTATGTTATAGACCATTTGTATTTGGTTAGTCATAATTTCTATGTAGTATAGTCACTCAGAGACTTGATCAATATTTACAGTAATTAAAAAAATTATTAGTTATCATATATGTTCTAATTAGTTTGTTAAGATCTCTTTCCATGAGATGGGGGCCCATGTGTGAGGTAAATAACTAATACACTTGGACTTGACTAAAAATTGATGACCAGGTGGTTCTTGAAGATATAATTTATTCACTTATAAGATAATTTTGCCTTTAAACTTTCCCCCTTAGTATTATACATGTTTTATATTGATTTTGATATGTTTGGTATCTCTATATTATGCAATTTACCCTTTTTGAAATTAATTAATTTTATATTTTATGATGATATATATGGTGTTGAATCAGATAATTTTTTAAATCCATCAAGGTTCAAGGCTTTAATTATGATAATTTTCCTTATGAAATAAAACATACAAGGGGTTTTCTTTAAATGAGTTGCAATTGAGTGAATAAATTGACGAGTCATAAAAGACCTATATATAGGTTCCTTAGTGAATCACCACTTTAATAAGTAATAGTGATAGACTAGCTATAAAATTACTTAATTTTTCATTAATTAAACTCATTATTTTCATTAAATGTGGTATAAACATAACAAGAATCAAAGACCCACAAAAAGGGCATCAAGAAAACAAAACATGAGGCTTAACACTCCTCCAAGATACAAAAAACGAACAAAAACACAACACAAAAATAGAGTTTTGTAGAACCCCCAACCTTATATCCCTCCACACTATTTGAGGTAATAAAATAACCCACTCACAAAAAAACAATATAGATCGTGTATAAAGAAATATAAATAAATAATTAACAACCAAAAAATTAAAAAAAAATATCCTTCAATGTAAGTATGAACAGTCCTTATTTCAGCAACCCCAACTAGATATAGACATATCAAAAAAATCAAATGCAGATAAAACTAATCTATCACGGTGTTTTAGACCTATAATAAAAATGGAGTTGATGGTTGATAGAATACCTAAATGATTTGGAAGTCACCAATTTAATATTCAAGAAGAAATAAATTAAATGAATAATGGATAAGATATCTCCATAGGTATGCAAGAATGTGGATCATCAATTACTATTTCTAGAGTTATATATGACAATTAGATGGGAGGATGGGTGCCCTTGTGGGCTCGGTATTTTTCGAAGGCCGATGAAAATGGTATTCTAAAATTATTAGTATATTTATCACTATACCAATGGTTTTAAAAAATCATTATTATACATATATCTATTAGAATAGTTTTTTGAAACTATTGGAATAAGCTTCATATAAACAACATATCCCAACGATTATGTTGAACCATTGGTATAGGACCACCTATACCAATTTTTTTTAGAAACCATTCATATAGGCCTGTGGGTATATCCCACCTTTCCAATAGTGAATGTTTATTTATCATGTAATTTTTTAGGAACTCATAAACTAGATCTTTCATCCCTTTTTAGACAAGTCTATTGTGGTCTTCATTAATGGAATCTTTGTGTACTAAAAAAATATAAAGTTCATGAAAGACATTTGAGGACTATTATGAACATACTTTAAGAGAACCATATTTTTGGGAAGATATTGATGTTTCATTTTTGGATTCAAGAGACCCTCTTTCTTGGTTATGTTGTCTTGGAAGAGTGATTAGCAGTTCCATATTGAGGTGATGTTATCTTGGTAGCCACCTAAGAGAATGATAGAGGTATTAAGGTTCCTTAGGTTTTTATTATTTTATTAGATATTTATTTCTAACTCCTCTAGGATCATGGACCTTAAATATCTTTGACCGAAAATGTGTGACCATTAACGTAGACATAGAAGTGTCAGCAAGATTTCTAGGATCTGCAACATTGGTGGATGAGCACCCCAATATTGAGATTGCCCTAGGAGGGTTTTCAATGTATGGGGTTATATGTTTCCTCTAGTTCTAGGCTCTAATGTTTTCTAATGTAGTGGTAGGTGATGATATTTTTGGGTCCGGGCATATGAGTCCCCATGACCAGAATTAGGTGACCCATGACCTAGAGTAGAGGTTGTAGTTTTCACCCTGATGTCTTAATGGCATTATCTTATGGGATAATGATTCATTATCTTTTCTAACCATAACAGTATTACATATATATTTTCATAGATAGATCGTAACCTGAGTTAGTGGTGATAGTTGTATTTACAATATTTTTATGGCTTTTATATAGTCTATACTCTCTAAAGGGGGAATATGGTAGAATATGCTCGTAATAGAGATTTATATTTGTAGTTTCCTAGAGAGGTGATGAAGTAGTTAAAATTTTTTCTCCCCTCATATTCTTTGGAATTTTAGGGATCCATAACTTGTAAGTATCAATTTTGATTTATTTCATAACCATATATCCAATGGACATGCTTCTAATGGATTTTTTGAAGGTAGGGAGAACTTAATCCTTACTATAGGACTGATGATAGTACCAATCTTGATTTGAGAGGATGTTCTAATGGGGTCTCATGTATACCCTTTAATGGTACATCCAGGAGAGGTGAGGATGTATCAGAATCCTCTTTAATCATTTGGGGTGGCCGAATATGTAGAAGCATTTTGTTGAGTTTATCTCTTGATTCCAAACCAACCAATAAGTGAAGGTTAAGGTGTTGAGATTCAAGTGGAAATATGAGGGTTTATTTTTTGTTTCTGTGAAAGTAATTATAATATCAATGATATTCCATGAAACAATCTGGGTGATCATCGACCGACTCACCAAATCAATCCAATTCCTAGACATCTGAGAGTAGTTTTTAGTGGAGAGTTTGTAATTCCTATGAAAATAGGAGATAGTTCGCCTACATGGAATTTCCTTGAGGATCATTTCATATTGTGATACTTGATTTACACCACAATTATGGAAAGTATTAAAGGAGTATTATGGAACCAATTTTAGTTCAGAATTTCATTTCACTCCCAGATATATTTCCATACATATTAGACCATTCAGGTTATATAGAAAATTATGTGAGTTTTAATGGTGGTTTTTGGCCACAGATGGGAGGACTATATACCATTAGCAGAGTTTCATGTGACAACAATTACCCCTCTACCATTGGTTTGGTTATATTTTACGTCATTTATGGGAGACCATGTAGGTCAATGTTATACAAGTTAGAGCTAGGGGAGAAATTTTTCATGGGCCTATAGTTTGTGTGAGTGATGGTAGGGAATCTCTTAGTTATCCAAGAGTGGATAAGAACTTCCCTGGTCTATTGTAAGTCCCATGAAAATTGAATTCGGATTCTTATAAAGTTTTAAGAGGGAGACCAATTATTCATTTTGGTCTCACATTGGTGAGAATTATGGAGATTTGGCTGAGGAAGCAAGGAATCTTTGAGATTCATATTCCCTTTTTGATTACTGTGAAGTTCTGGAAAGGGGGGGTATACTAATTGGCCCTACCACCATAGATAAATATGTGTATGGTGTTTTACACATATAATAACTAAGGAGATATGTGAATGCCTTATTCCATGTTATTAATAGGGGTGAGATATACATTAATAATAGAGATACCATCTCAGAATATCCAATGTCCAACAATGATTAGTAGTAGAAGATTCTTTTAGGGTGAGAGATTACATTTTTGTGTGTTTTCTAGTATCATGGGAACCTCCAAGAGAGCTCATGTGAATGGGAGAACCAGATGCAAGCCTAGAATCCTCAAATGTATGAGTAAGTTTCACTTTTTAGGATGAAAATATTTGAATGTGGGGAGAATATAGAAACTCCAAAATTTCTATTTTACACTTAATAATATTTTAATTAATATTTCTAAAATTAATCACACAGTTGATGTGGAGTTTTAGGGGCCTTAGATCAACGATATTCATATATTAAAAATGTTAAATTTTTTATATCATACACACACGATTTTTAGAAAATAATGGAAGAACTCTCAAAAATTATATCATATGTGAAATATGAGACAAACATTAATTTTGGAGTGTGTATTTTACCCTAGGAATGATATAATTCTTATAAGAATTGAACACCTTGATAGAGTGTAGTCTTGGGCAGGTTAAGTGAAATAAATTTATTTATTTATTTATTTTTCATTTAATTTTATAACCCTAGATACACTCATTTTAAACTCTTATTAGGTGGATCCTCTAGGGTTATACACATAACCATAGAGGGAATGAGAGGATTGAGAGAACTCAAGTGGATAATGTGTTATCAGGGGATCTTGAGATCAAGGATCAACAATGAAAAAATGTGGAGTTTTTTGGAGATAAGGAACAACATGGTGGATATCATAAATGGAATCGATACATATTTTTTGTTCACTAAATATTTATCTAAACTTGAGTAAGGATTTTTGTTTTTATAGTTTAATTATTTATTCTTGGTTCTTGAAATGAACCTGAATTAATTAATTTAAAATTAATTCATGAATCATTATTTATCAGTTTTTCCAACATTGTTTTCCCTTCCTATAATTCGGAATTTGAGATTTTTTCATCTTTTAATTGGTTTATTTGATAATCCACCCCATTATTAGTATTCTAATGATGATTCAAAAAATTAACATAGCCTTAATTTTATTATCACTTTGAGTTTTATGCATTTCAACCTATTTTATTTTATGTTCATCTTCAATGTTTTCATTGGTTGTTGTTTTAATGAAACATAGGCAACTAATCATTGTGAAATCATTCTTTGGTGAAATGAATAATGGTTGTGGGTATGGATCTAGGTTTTGAAGATGTGATATAAGTTTTTTAGTGATGACAGAAATATAATGGAGGTTTGGGTGATGGTGCTTTCATGTGTCTGGTCAAGAAGGTATCTCCGGTGGTATAGTGATGATCATTTTTAAAGAAAAAATATATCTAAAATCTGACTTCCAGCTAGACATGGATGTTGGTAAACATAGTTAAGGGATTTATGGTTGATATTTTTTATAGATTTAAAGGTAGTACATATGTGGTAAAAAATACCTGAACATGCATAAATTTATGTAAAATTTTACAATAAACAACACGTACTTCATAAGAACACTTTCCATGTGGACCCCTCTATGTGGAATCTAGGGTTTGCACGGTGAAGTAAAATATCACATGACTTTTGAACATTGTCTAGATATATCAGTCTGTATAAAAATTGTATACCTAGGAATCAATGTCACCTCACATGCCATGTGTGGTGGGGAACAACTTGTGTACTTTATAAATTGCACTGTCTTGGGAAATTGGAACACACTGAGTAACATCTCGACCTCTATATGTCATGTTTTTTAACAACACATTGTGTATATATATAGGTACATGTCGCATGAGAGGGAAAGATGTGGGTGATTTCAAACCTAGTGAGATGCACCATGTACCCCATGGGACACACCATGTACTCCTTCTAGGGATAGTTAAAGGCCTTGTTCTCTTCATTCCACTTGTGGTGTGAGCATGGGTGAGTTGCCTCAACCCATATTAATGTGATTTTATTACCTTGTTCAATCCCTAAATATGGTTTGGTGGGGTATCTTTTCCTAAGAATAGGATGAGGTTATAGGATAGAAATGTAGATGTAGAAGCCCAATTACAAGAGGGGGTGAATTGTAGGCTTAAAAACTTTTGTTTTTATCTTCAATATATTCTATTTTTAACAAGGATAAACAATATATATTCACAAACCCTATTTATTTATTAACTAAGAAAAAATATTGATTAGGATCCAAAAATATAGATCTGATAAAGAAACTTAATAAAATTTTACTTAGAGAAATATTCTAGCTTAAAGCGTGTAGAATCTTATTTATATCAGAGTGTACAAGTATAAGATAGTATAATAAAGTTATAATTTGTTTCATTAATAAAATCCAGTGAAAATAAAACTTGTAAAAAAACAGGACAAGTATAATAAATCTTTTAATCTAAAGAGAAGGGTATCCAACAACCTTGGATAAAGGTACCTTGATTTATACTTTTAAGAAATTTTATCTTACCCACACTTGGGTAAGCCTTCAATAATAATATCTGAATCTATCTTGTTATCCCTAAAATCCCTCAAACTTTAAGGTAGTCAAAACCTCTATCTTTATATCCTCGAAAGCACTCAATTTTATACAACAACAATTGGAGTCTCACTAGGCTGAACATGTTTTTCATATCTGAACAAGATGTTCACAGATCACACAAAGCATGAGAGTCTCTATCTCTATAAATATCTTCACTACATCATAGTATATAATCTCTAGATGCGTGTTATCATTTTTTGATCATTAAAATTACTAGGTATTTATAGGCAAAAAATCCTAATAGTCGGCTCCTCCTCCAATGGTCATATTTTTCCTTAAATTTACGAGGGACCTATAAACATGTCACTTATCCAACAGTTAGTTTAAAAACAAATTGCACATCACTATTTCATGAAATAAATCATGGGACACATTATCATGTGTAAGAAATAATAATATTTAAGGTAAAAAAAATTAACCTTAAGAAACATAAACATACTTAGGATTTGATAAAATGAAACATTACTTTAAGGAAAAGGGTAACTATAAGAAATTAATTTAATTAGATTCTAAAGAAAGTGATAATCAAAGTCTAAAAAATAAGAACAATCAGATTCTAAAATAATAGATAATCAAAGTCTAAATTATGATGAATTAAAAATCTAATTTTTGATGAATTCAGAATATGATTTATAATGAATTCATAATCTAATTTATAATGAATTCAAAATCTGATTTATGAGGAATTTGGAATTTGATTTCTATAGAAATTGGAGTCTAATTTCTGAAGAAATTAGAGTCTTATTTTAGAATAAATTAGTATTTGATTTTAGAAAAAATTAGAGTCTGATTTCAAAAGAAATAAGAGTCTGATTTTAGGAGAAATAGGAGTCTAGTTTCAGAAGAAATCAGAGTGTAATTTCCAAAGAAATTGGAGCCTAATTTCATAAGAAATCAGAGTGTGATTTCAGAAGAAATCAGAGTCTGATTTCAGGATAATTTAGAGTCTGATTTTAGGAGAAATTAGAGTGTGAGTTTAGGAGAAATCCAAGTCTTATTTCAGGAGAAACCAGAGTCTGATTTCCAAATAAATCAGAGTTTGATTTTAGAAGAAATCAGTCTCTGATTTTTGAAGAAGTCAGAGTTCAATTTCAGGAGAAATTAGAGTCACATTTCAAGATAAATCGCAGTATGATTTTAGAAGAAATTAGATTCACAATTCTGGGGAAATCAAATTCAAAGGAACTGTATAGTTTTGATTTAGGTAAGGATCCAATTTTTTGTTTTAGAAATAGATGGTTAAACATTGTTTAGGAAAATATTAGTTAAGGAATTGAAAAACAAGGATAAGGGAAAAAAATTTCTTAGATAAAGAAAATTTTAATTAATAAAATATTTATTCGAGAAATATAATTTTCTTTAATAAAATATGTTTGTGATTTTCAAAACATAATGGAATAGAAACGTAATAAGGGAACTTATTGACTCAACAATCTCCCCATTTCTGAAGTTCACAAACAAATTTTTATAAAATAATATAAGGAATAAGGTTTTCACTTTTTTAACTTTAAAAAAATACTTATCTCTCTTTACATTATTTATGAACCATAATGAATACAACTAAATCCCCCTTAGGTTTTAAAATCCCTAAGGATCATATTCTAGTCTTTATTAGAAATTTTTATTCTTCTTGCTTAATAATATCTTCTTTAAGTAATCTCCCCCTTACTTGAATATATTCTTTATTAATATTATTTTTTATCATTCATTTCTCCCATTTTTTGATTTAAAAAGGAATGGAGGGATATAAAATTTTTTACCTGAAATGTTTGAAATATTCAAGGAAAAATAATGGAAAGATAATTAATTTCATTATAGTGAAAAAAAATTGTTACAAGGAAAAATACAACAAAAGATCAGAGTTTTAATAAAATCATTCATCCTTATTTTTCTCCTTTTTAATTATCTTTCTCAAGGTTGCCTTCAATTTCTTTAACTCTTTGTGATCATCCTCAAACTTCTTGAGTAGCCCTTCATGATTATGATTTTTATTTTCAAAATCATTAATCCATTATTCCTGAGATTTAAGTATTTCTCCTTGATACTTTATCACTTATTCTTGATCTTTGAATTTTTTAACCATTTCTTCCATGAGTTATCTTTAACTCTTCAAATCTAAAGTAATAGACTTCATATTTCCATTTAGATCATTATCTTCTTGAATATAGGTAGCTTTCTATTGATTTGGCTTCTCTGAAAGACTTGTTTTAAGGTTCTTGATCATGTCATCTGACTTATCAAAGGCATCCTTTACAAAATCATTGAAATAATCCATAATTTTAAGATCATAAATCACTAACATAGACCATTTGTTTATGTCTTAGAAGCATATTCTATGAGCATCATAACCAATTTGAAAATTTTTAGAATCTGCTTCAAGTTTTATAAACTTTTCCATGAGAATTCTTGTAGAATCTAACTTCTGATTGATTGTTTGTTGAAGTAGCTGGAACTTAGAATCAATACTTGGGAATAAAGGAAAGGTATTCACAAGATTCCTTAAGGACTAAACAACAAAATCAAGTCCTAAAGAATATGAGGATTCTGAGGAATATTCTTTTGTTTTTTGAGGGATCTTTATCATGATAATATCATTTTCCTTTATATGTTCCAATAGCATCTTTCTTGAGTTTTCCAACCACAATTTTTTTTGGAAAATCAATAACCACTTTCTTACCTTTATCGGCTTTATATATTTCATTCTCAACTTTTAGATTCTCAAGATCACTAAAAAACATGAATTATTCTATCATCATCATCAACTTCTTTACTAGAAAATTTTTCACCAGTATTGTTATCATCATTTGGATGAATAAAATCATGATTACTACTCTAATCATCTAAAGTTTTATTAGCTACATACTGGGAATCATCATTTTTTAGAACTAATTTTTCTTTTAAAATTATCTTGGTTGATTCAACTTTGGAAGTTCTGATATAAAACTCGTTAGAAGGTATTTCCTTCTCTTGGTATTCTTACACTGTTATAATTACATCATCACATTTCTCTTCATATTCTTATTATTCTTCTTGATGGACTACTTATTCTTCAATAATGGGTTCCAAAATTGAAATAAATTATTTCTCTTATCTTCACTAGGGGTTTTAATTAGACCTGACTCTTGTAAGAAGGATTTTGGTACCTGAACTTGTTCAAATGAATTATCTGTATCTCTAAGTAGAGATTGAACAATCTTGGATTCTGAAATCTTATTCTTTAACTACTTCTCTTTATCTTTCTTCTCAAGCTCTTCAGTTTCTTGAAACTTCATGTCCTTGGCCTCAGTAAGGTATAACCCAAACATTGCATCTCCTTCCTTATTTTTCTTCTTTTCCTCTATCCACTATTCTATCACTTCATCATAAAATTCATTTTTATTTTTCATCTTTGGTGGAGCAGATACTTATTTAGGATTTGGTACTATCTCTTTTAGTTCTGGATCTTTTTCTTTTCCTTTCTTTGGGTTTTACTTGGATCTTTATCCTACTAGGCGTTTCTTTTTGAAAACTTGATCATAATTTTCAGTAATATCAAATAAATATTTTATCTTGATATGAAAACCAATTTTCATCCTTCTCAAAGTATAGTCACTCAAAAGAATTATCTTAAAAACATTGGGCTTTGAGCTACAAGGAATTTTGGATGTTCCTAGGAAAAGGAAAATAATATTCGACAAGATTTCTAGATACATTATTATCTGAGACTTGAGGGTTCCATTCTTAATATTTATTATGGTTAAAATAATGTAATTAATGAGTTTTATCTTACTTATATTCAATAAGAAATTCATCATGAAGATATAACAATTCTTAATATAATCCTTATCTCCCTTTCTCAAAAAAAAGAAAACCTTGCATCCATAGGGCTATCAATCTATAGTTGGTTCAAAGATGATTTATCTTCAGTGATTTTACTCCTTTAATTCCAAGGAACTCAATTTCCATAACCTTCTCAAAAGAAGCTTCTTTTTCTAGAAACTTGTTTTAGAAAAATATTTCTTCACCTTTATAATGAATATCTAAAATAATAGCGGTCTTGTTGAAATATAAAGAATAATTCTTTCCATATATCTTGAATAAAAACATTTCTCTTCCTCCTTGTTCATAAAAACTAACAATATCATAGAAATCTATAAGGATATCAGGGTGAACAGAATCTTAATTCTATTTTTAGAAGCATAAATGATTTCCATCCATTATTTTTAATAATTTTTGAAATCAATAAATCATACATTAGAAAGAAATTTGGGTCCACCAACCTTTCTTAGTAAATTATCCAATCCTTGATTTCCATATTGGAGGCCATCAGATTTTTCGATGAAACTTAGAGAGACATTTTTAGCTTAAGGAAACATAGAAAACTGAATGGTATCTTTGAAGAGTGTTAGGGCTTCATCAAAAAATCACTGAGACAACTTATGTGGGATGTGAATAGTAGGAACATTTATATAGGCTTTGTGGCGATGGTTCGTATTCCTGAATCAATACAATGGTTGATATTAGCTTGATCTAATCCTATTATTGATAACAATAATGAAGAAGGATTTTCAAGGTTCTAATATTTTGAGGTTTTAAGAAAAAATAGAATTTAAGGAAAGTGAAACCAATAAATGTTTCTTAAAATAAGATAGAAATACCAACAATTAAAAGATTAAATTAAAAATATTTAAGGAAACATACCTTCCGGATTACTCATAAGTAATTATCAATATTGATAAGTTTATTCTTGAAGAACTGAGATTTTGAAATATTTATAAAGGAAAGTGAGTTTTTAGATTCTAAAAAAATTAAGGAAATAAGGTTCCAAAAAAATTTATAGAAATTTGAAAGAGTAAACATATGTACTCCCCCTATGAAAAGAAGTATCTTAATGTTAGGATATAGGTTTCAACAAAAAATTAATATGGATGATTACATTACGGTTATCATTCCTAACCATAGGATGGGTAAGGTATCATGTTTCTAACATCTAGGAAAAGTGATCCCCATCTTACTGGGTAAATTGAATTTGGGTTTGTTATCACCCATAGGACCTGGGAATGATGCATTGTTTGTGTACTTACATTTTTTGTCTTTTAGTGAGGTGTAGACCAATAGAGTGAGTATCTCATATGATCCCTCTTATACCATTCATGATTTTTCATGGAATATCCTATTGAGTTTGACCTATTTGATATATGCTATCAATATTAGTTATACCTGATGAGTGATTTCTCTCAGGCAAATGTTATCTTTATACCTATAGTAGAATCCTAGACTATAAGTGAGGATGTGACATCACCTTTAAAATTAGAGTATTACTTTGAGAATATTTGGGTTATCTTTTTTATTCCCTTATAATTTTTATATATAGTTGACTCCCTCTTTATTCTCTTTGTTTGGTGATTTTTAAGTTTCCTACTGGGTATGTTTGTACTCACCCCTACATGGGATTTGTTCACACATGTCATATCTTATATAAATGACAGGTCTATTGATAGAGTACAAGGAGGGATAGGATCATGTATATCTTACTTATTACATATGGACCATTAATAGTTATATTAGTTTTTATCCTAATATAATTACACTTTTGTTATCAGGTTGGACCCATTTTTTAGTCTTGGTGAGCCTGTATTTAGCCCTTTTATCTTTTTTTATACTTATTGGGGTACTCTGGTGTGGGATACATGTTTTCATGCATTTTCAGTAAGATTTATTTATCATTTTATCTTTTTACTATAGTATGGAGATGTTCACATGTGTTTGTGTACATGTACTTTAGTCTAAGGCCTCCCATGTGTGTGATATAGATACTTAGGGCTACTCGTTATCCCCTGGCCTATTAGAGATGGCCATGGGGTGTCATTCTCGGCTTACCGCCAACCTAGAAGACCCTATTGGGTATGATCATGATAGATATTTTATTTTATGTATTGGTAAATCCCTAACACTTGAGTCGCATAAGAGGGTACAAGGTGGGTTTATTAGTAAAAAAAGTGTTTGGTCATTTTAGAGATTCTTTAAAGGAGGGTGCATATAAATGAAAAATAGAATTTTTCGATGCTAAAGTTCATTATATGGGTGAGATAATGGAATATATTTTTAGATTATCAGTATATTATATGTTTCCAAACATGAAATAATTTTTCTTGGTTGAAAATACCACTCATCCACCTTTTTCTAAAAAGCCCACTCTTCGACATCTATCTATATATCCAACTCGTACACCTCCTCCTCTAGACTTTCTCATCTATTGTGAGTTATATATTGATGATCCCCAATATCTTATTGTTTCATATGGGTCTATATATTATATTAGTGATATCATTCATTATCAACCTATAGATATAGATCAGCTTAAAGTCATGGAGCATGATATTATAGATACATCTTCAAGAGTAACATTTCCTATATATCATGTCACAATAGTTGGACAGGGTATCAACCATTTATTAGTTTTTCCATCTTGACATTTCCAAAAAATTACAACCAAGGTACGTATAGATTAAATACTTTATTTCATATTATTTTTCAATATGTTTTAACATTTTAAAATATGTATAGTTATCTATATTTTTCTATAAGAATACTTTAACGGTAAAGACATATTTTATAGACAGCAACAAGAACATTCTATAATGAATTAAAATACTACTTCCTCTAGACTTGATATACTATCAATATATTCATCTTTTTTGTAGGGTGTTTATGATCATACAATTGATGAAAAAAATTGGGAATTAAATTATTTTGATTGTTTTAAAGATATATATATCATAGAGATTGTAACTATTTATTTTTTGGGAATCAATAGGATGCATGTATTTTCCATATAAATCAGTTATCGTATTTCATCCAATTGTTTTAATTTAATAAAAATTAATAATTATGTATTTTTTGTATTAGGTATCTTTATAAACTTTTTTTTTAGTATGAAACGACATCAATATACTGATTTCTTAATTTATTTCACCAATAATGATGATAATTAATGATATAGAAAGAACAGTTTATTTTGCAAAATGATTTCAAAATACTACAATTCAGTGTTGGATGCTTCTTTATCTTAAAGAGTATGGAATATATATTTATTAAATTTTTATTTATATTAAATTAATAACCACTCATATTATATTTATGGTATATTAGTGTTAATTTAAATTTATGTATTTGCTTCTCCAAAAGAAAATATAATGGTCTATTTATTCACTTTACATGGTGAAGTGAGGGAAATATTTTACAATGTATTGGACACATATGTTTGATTATTTCAATACATGTATATTTTAATGACATCTAATTTTATTTCATATATAATATTTCTGAATAGGGAATGGAATCACTTTATAGATACAATTTTAATGAGGCCAAAAAAGATCAAATATGCATGTGTAAAGGTGAATTCTCATTTATAATTACTATATTTTGGTTTCAAGTACTTAAAATATAGTTTTGAATTGAAAAAAACTTTTGAATCAGAAATTTAATCATCAAAAAGAAGTAAAGGAATGTGGATATTATATTATAAGATATATGTTCAAAATAATTTCAATCGATACAGTTACGAATATGGGTCAAATTCTTTCCTTTTAATCTGTATCTTTTTTATGAAACTCTCCCGTATTTTAAAAAAAATATAAATCAATCACAAGGAGCATGGGAGGATTATTTTATAGGTTTTATTGGGTTTTAGTTTATTTGTAATACATATTTTAAATTTTACATTTCAAATTATAAGATAAAAATGATTTGGATTTGTGTTGTTGTTTTTGGCTTATTTTGTGTTTTTGTCTTCTAGTTTGGATTGTTTTTTTATATTTTTAGAAATTTTATTTTATTTTAATTTAAATTAAATTATTTTTTAAATCTACTATACAATAATTGATTTTAAATATTGAAATAAATATATTTTTTATATCATATATTGTATAAAAATATGAAAAATATTTTATCACATCGGTTATTTTTAATAAATTATGTGATTAAGGATTATTCATACCAGTTATAGAATAACCTATGTTAAAAACCCTTTTCATTTCAAATATTTATAATGATTTCTATGATGGATTTAAAAAACTAACTTGAAAAATATATTTATAACAACACTTTTAATAACATCATCAAAATATTGATGTTAAAACCGAAAAAACCCAATGTGGAAAACCCAATTTATTATTAGTGTATTGTATATTTTTAAGGTAAAAGGATTATTAATAAGAAATTATTTAAATTTTATCACTTTAATTCCAAAATTTCCCATATATTCTTACATTCAAATTATAAAATTAACCCTAAAATACTTAAAATAGGGGTTTTGTTTCCTTTTTCAAAAAATAAGATAGATAAAATATATTTTTTTCAATTTTACTCTTTTAAGATTCTAAAAAAAATCTTTAAATTATAAACACTCTTTAAATTCCATTTCTCAATATAATGACCCCATCAAAGTAACTGTTTTTTTAGATTGAAAATGTTATGATTCACTATTTATTTCACTTATATTATTATATTTATTTTTAATTTTATGTAATTTTATGTAAAAGTGGGTTCCATGAACCTAAAATTATCGGTACTTTTGATTATCATATCATTGATATAATAATTTATTCGTGATGTTTACTTACTATTTTGTTGTATACATTTATGCATCCACTATTAAAGATTAATTTACATAGATTAATTGTCATATTAAAAGGTTATAGTATATCTTAGGATATAGTGAGAACCTCTAGATACTATGAAATTAATGTTAAATAAATTTTATATTTTCTAGATAAATCATACTGATTAGACATAGTAAATGTCTAACTATCGGGTGTTATAAGAACATAGTCATCAATAATTCTTCTTATGATGTTCTCATTTTGTGATATCTAGTAGTTGAGAATATGAGTACAAACCTTAAAATATAAACACAACATTTTTTGGGTGTCATTGGATGTTTTAATCTATGGATATGTGTATTGGTCTTTTTACTTGATATCATTATCAATGTTTGTCATTTGATTGCATATTTTGATGCAAGAAAAAAACCATGATAATGAAATCATGATGAGGTGTCTTTTGATAGGTGTGCCATTGGTGGTATGGAATTGGTTGAATAATCAAGATATAATTTGTCTCTTTTAGGTTAAGGAAGTATTATCTCGGACCAAGTTGATTAGGTTGGTAGTACCCTCATAAATCTGTGGTCATGGTAGTAAAGAGTAAATTTATCTAGTTAAATCAAAAAATAATAAAGAAAGAAAGGATTATGATATAACTGTGAATGCTTCTTTCTGAGATATCTAATTACAAAGATATTATATTACATTATGTATGATCATAGGTTGGTATTCGGTTATATGACTATTCTTTGTCACTTTAGGGGCCTTGAGGGATTAAATAACTTTGTTCTTAGTCTATGAATACTATTAACTACTATTGAGATAAGGGCCTAGAGGGTCACACATAATATAATATTCAAGAATCTTACATATTCAAGTGAATAAGTATATAGAACATAGTGGGACCCACCACAAATTATGAGAGTTGTCCAAGTTTTATTGATCATCGATAAGTAAATTAATTCATTATTATTTGATTGTAGAATAATTGGCTGGAATTTATTTATTAAAATTATTTACTAATGTTTTAGTAAATACAAGGAATAATATTATACAAATAAATATTATTTTAAAAAAAAGGTTTATTTAATATTAACAGGAATTACGAGTCAAGTTAATGACTCGAGGTTATCACATGGTAAAGTTAATATATAATACATGTATGTGATAAGATATAAATAATATTTATGACACAGTTTAGTTCATCATAATTATTTATTTACTTCTTATTTAGTTGACATTAAATAGAAGGGGGTTGGGGAACCATTTTTGAGTGTTTGATAATCCACTATATAAGTAAGAAGAGAGGCTTATTCTAATAATTATTCATGCAATTAGGATGGAGATATTCTCTCTCGTCTTGCATACTAAAGAGAAAATGACTCAATCTGAGAAAACGATCCAAGATCACCATCAAAATCAAAGACGCGGGATCATGGTGATCATAACGATGTTGAAATGATTGTTGGAGCTTTGTACTAACACCTGAAATTTGAAAAATGATGTACACACAGATTCTTGAAGAGTGTGTGGAAGATATAGAGGGGTTCAAATTCATATCCTTCGATCAATAGTTTCTAGTGATGAGATATAGTCGAGAATTATTTTATTCAGAACAAGGTACATGTTCTATTTTATTTTTTGTTATTTGAATAATCCAGGGGAGATCATCGGAATGCACTAAGTCTCAAATTGTCGGAGACAACATGTTTTGTCACTATAGTGATAAAAATTTTAAAAACCCCGTCCCAACATCTTTTAATGTGTTCTATGGCACCATTAATTAGTATCAAAGGGATCGTGTGGGTTTTTTAATCTATGAAAAAAGTTCATTAGATTTCAGTATAGGGTTTGAAATCGTTCCTAATGAATCTGATCATGATTTGATCCAATCTCTGAAATCCAAGTCATAGCTATCCAACAAAATTATGGATTTAAAGTGATAAGTTTTTAGGTATTTAAATTTAAGAATTCCTATTTCACAATGAAACTATGATCAATAAATCAAAATAATAATAATACAGGTGACTTGGATAAATTCTAGCCAATTCCAGTTGGAATCTGATAGTCGAATTTACTCTGGAAGGTGGTGAAATGGTCATTTGGGGAATCATTTTTGTTTTATTTTATTTTATTTTTTCAAATGGTTATGAGTATCCTTTATATTAAAAATTAAATCCAATTTTTATAATTGGGATTTGGGGTGGGCGGGTCTTGGTCTGAAAATAAGACAATGAAAGAAAAAAATCAGCAGGACTTATTTTTTCCAAAAAAATCAACAAGACTTGTTTTTCCACCCTATCCAACATTTTCCCCGTCATACCACTATGAACCCACGTGACTTCTATCCCAGGTCTATCCTCCCTATCCACCATTCACATCCCCTTGTCATGTTGGTCAACCTTCATGCCCACCATGGACCAGTGTGGTGAATCCTTGATCACTATTCCCCCTTCATTAGGTATTTCGCCCTTCCTATCCCTTCTTCCCCACCTTGCTATAATGGAGTCACAGTCTCACCTCTAATCTTGCAGTCAGCCACCATGACATGCAAGCACCGCTTCCCTCCTTAGGAACCACCTCATGTCACTCGCTTAAAATCCAAACTCCATCAATACCTCCAACAACCCACCTATATGTGAAGTTGCAGTATGTCGGTGATCAATCATCCCACACCTGTGGAACTCCTCCTCCAATGACCAGCCCCACCGCACCATGCACTCCTTCCACTAGTAGCAGTGTCGGCACCTCCCATGGCTAGGGTTCTTTCAATTCAAATAGTACTGAGTAAACCCTATGCATAGCACACAGTGTACTCCAGCTAGCTGAGGCCTTCTCACATGAGCTTCACTCTCATAATTTTTTCCAGCCTACCAGAAGACCACACACTGAGGTCCTTGCCCCTGCGGGCTTCCCGCAGCTCCCAGATCAAGTTTCACCTCAACCTCAGGCTGACTGATCAAACTCATGCGTGTGAAGATTCAGAAAATCCTTCTAGACACCCACGATCAGGACTCCAAAAGGTATTTTCCAACTAGGTATAAGCCTGTATGGTTTTGGGAAGGTCAGACTAACCCGTTACGAGACTGGGTGGGTTTTTATGGCCCAAAACACCCCTGAACGATCTCTATTCAACTCAAAACGGGAATATGTTGGGTTGACCCAACCTAATTTATCCCTACATAGGGTTTTGAGGCCCAAATAAATATTAATATAATCAAAAAATAATTAAATTAATTTTTGGTTAAAAATAATAAAAATTTTATTATCAAAAAAATTACTAATTTAATTTGGTATTAAATTAAATTAATATTTTGAATAATTAAAAATAAACCATTTTAATAAGTTATTTAAATTTAATTAATTGATTTAATTTATTTAAATTTTCCTCTAACATTAAATTTATATAAATTTAATATTTATTGTGCTTTTATATATTATATTGAATAGTCTTGAGATATTGACCGCACCTATGTATGTCTCAGTTAATTTCTTTAATTATTTATTACATTTGTACAATTATTGTAATAAGTGGGTAATTAAATGATGGTTCATGCATTGTATTTTCATTAAATATGTATAAGGGTCTGTATGACCTATTTATCTATTGTATTTTGCACCACTAGACCACCATTTCTATGCATGAGTATATTTGTACATTATACGATGATGAATTAAGATGCATACCCTTCCAGGTCAAGATGGTACTTTAGATGATAAGAAAATACACTTTACTAGGGGTGAGTTGCGATAAGTGTGAGGACTCAACTCAAGTATGAAACCCCAAAGGTTACGATTCATTGGTTAATTTTAAAATGGATCAATCAAAATTATATGTCCAAGAACACTCATAGAGATTTATTTATTTTATGAAATTTTTGTTATTTTATGCATTTTTATGTTTACTAAAAGATCACATAAAATAATAAACAAGAAAAATGCATAAGGATGTGATTTATATTTTTTTTATTAATACATGATCTGTTGTGAGTGTGACAACATGAATGAAACGTGATTAATAGAAATGGATTACATTTTTCATGAAATGATAAAATTCATAAAATACATATTAAATCTTAATGCCTTCTATTTCCCAAATTTGAATAAAACCATGTGTTCACAATGCTCATCAGTTAAAGATTTGGGTGTCTCTAACTACTGAGAGTTGTTATGAGAGTAATGGGTTGATTTAACTAAAGTTGGAAGAAAATCATTTTCCAAATCTAGATTGCTTCAACTTTAGAGGAAAGCTTTGAGTAATCATATTTATGATTTAAGAATCTGATACATCACTCAATAGGTCAAGGAGTCATGGGTTAATGTGATTGTTAAGTCAAATTCATACCTTGAACTTTCCAAATAGTGGTGTAGCCAATGCTTGTAGACTATGAGGGGAGGTTCAGGGATCCTTGCCACTAGAATACTAAAGTGATGGAGTATTATAATTCTATTATAGAGGGTTTCTAGATTTTGATAAAATAATGGGAGACATTTTAAGATTTAATTAATTAATTGATAATGTATAAATTGGTAATAAAGATAAAATTACAAATCTACTGTATTGTTTTGCAGAAAATGAAATCTAATACCATAGGAATATTGTGATAACTATTAGAAATATTTAATGTCCTCACCAACATGAATTTCCAAGATAATTATAGGTGCTTTCACAAAGTAATATGATATCAAAAATTCAGGGTGTTGGTGTCTCCAGTACCTATTAAGCCACCTTAAAAATAAAGGGTGTTAAAAATGACTACAGGGGACTCATGTATGATGCATATGATGGTTTTTTCATAATTATATCATCAATATCGAATGTGAATTGTGGTTAAAACATTGTTTCATGGATGATTCTACATTTTTTCTCATATATAAGAAGCTTTTAAGGAGAAAGATAATTGCACAGAAGAATTGGTCCTGATTACACTGGTGACGTGTAAATATGAATGGTGTATCATGATGTTTCAATACAGCCCATTCCTACATTTTTTTACTAATTTAATCTAGTCTATTTTTAGATTATAAAATAATTAGTATGTAGAAAATGATTTTTTAACTTTGGGGTATAGTTATACAACATAATAAGACATTATAGAAATATTAATCTTTAGTTCTTATGGAGAACAAGTTGAAATTGAAAGAGACAAGGAAAATAGATAGAGAAATGCCAAAGAAACCTTTGCAATATCCATCAAAGAAATAGGTATTAAACATGAGTTTATTTTCTTCAAATATCATGAAATAAATAAATCGACGTTTAAATGCAATGAACTGAATTGAAGAATCAAGCATTCATTTCATCTTCAGGTATATTCATGACTTACAAGTAATTATTCAGTTTTAATTATTGGTCACTAAATACAATATGATTATCACATATGTGTATTGAAATAAAATAACCAAGTAAAAATATAAATGTTACTAAAAGTAAGTTTTATTCTTTAAATAGATAAGAAAGGGTGGTTTTTAAGTCAGTGGTGAAAGCACCCAACTACTAATTACTATGTTTAATGATTATAGTAGAAATTTTATTGATTATTACCAAAAAAATATATCTCACATTTAATTTGGACACAATGATCAATTATTCCAATTTTGGAATGAATGTTTTTTATGGTTTTGAATAATCATCTAATAGTTCAGTGATACATGAATCATAGGAAATACATGATGAATATAAAATATAATACTTATATACCCAGTTGTGTAAAAATAATACTTTTTCAATAAAAACTATGTAGTTTTAAAGGATATATAAGTATGGTTATATACTATTTAAAGTTAAACACCTTAGGTATTATCAATACACATATGTATTTTGTTTTGTACAAATAAATTTTAGAAACAAATGTAATACATAGTGATTTTGGAACTAGTTTATCTAGAGAGATTAAATTATTACAAGGGTAATATAGTGGTAAGTATTCTTCATCAGATTCCTTTAAGTTTTTAAGTAATTTTAAAGTGAAGTAAGGTATATGAGTGGTTGGAATCTATAGTTTTTTTCAAGTCTGCATATTGGAGAATTTCTTGGCCAAGCACTCATCAATCAATAAAATTTAGTGTGGATTAATTCCTAAGAATGCATTACCTTATCCAAATCAATGTTATGATGCTAATAATGAAGACCAATGATGGTTTTTAAATGTTAGCATTGATCAATAAAATATATCATGGAGTACTTACTAAATGCACATTTCTTTATACTCATTAGATTCGTGATGTTTAAGTAAATGGGGCATCAATGTTGAAACACATGCATTATAGATAATTCCATTGTTTTCAAGACATGCATCACAAATAAAAATTTTATCACATAAAGACACTCGAACTATAATGAAAAACGGATATCATTTGAGTTATAGTATGATGTAAATACATTATGTCATAAGAACATATGTTTATATGCAAATATTTTTTTAAGATATAAACAAACTTGCATCAATAAAAATGTAAAGTTTATCTATCGTAATTATCCTAAAATTTCTAAGGATATTACTGAAAATACTAGTATAGAAAAGATAGTAAAGTTATACATTATACTTCTATAAAAGTTTGCGCATATCTATTTGTGATAGTTGGAGAAATATTGACTTGGGTTTAGTCAATGTAATAGATGAACATATAATTGACATAGGAATGAATTCCACTAGAGGTGTGGAAGAGGAATTTTCTAGAGACACATACTATATAATAAAGTTAAAACCATAGTGATGGTTTTATATTCACTATAGTTGATGATAAATTATTCATTGAGAATAATAATTTCTACAAGTAGGTAGTATAAGTAAATTAGCTAAAATATAACGGATCAATTAAAATTAAATAATGGATTCCATATATCAGAGATCGGATGTCTTATTATTTTGAATATTGTGGTGAGTATTCAAGTGAGACTATGCATGGATTGTACAATCATGGTACCGATAGGGATTGATTGGTTATACTAAGTCATTATGCCTAAATACATTAGAATTTTACTTATCATAGATAATTTCAATGATCGTTGAATTGTGCCTTGGATGTCAAGAGCACCAATCATGGAATATGACAATAGAGTGAAACCAAAAAGAGATTGTGATATCATAGAATTCCAATAAGGGTGAAAGTTACTAAAATCCATTTTAGGATTAGAAGTAACCAATAAGGATATTTAACGTTTATTTGGAATGAATCTTTTCTATGTTTCTATTAGAGGTTAGTGGGAGAACCATTTTTTTCAAGTAAAATATGTTTGATAACATATAAAAACTAGATGTTGGTCTTATATTTAGCTAATATCAGAATAAAAGTAATTATCTATTGATTTATTTAAAGTATCAGCTGCAGTTCAAGGGAACAGGGTCTACTAAGATTGATCTAACAGTTTCCAATACCTATGAAATTTTGTATATAAATATATAGTATTGAAAAATAAAAGTATAAAAAATTAAAGAAAGAATTATTACCAATTTCACATGGAATAAATATCACCAAAAGAAATGTCAAGATAAGGGAGGAGATTAATGTGCTGAGTTGAATCTAATACACTTTTATGATGGATTAATCATGTATTTCCATGATATTTACAAGAAATGATATTTTCAACATAAACTTTATGATAGGAAAACATCATATATATCTAGTAGAACTGTAAGAGAAGTAGTCAGAACTATCTGATTGTACTTGAGTAAGTATAAGGGATATATTTTTAGTAAGTGTAGATAAAGGGATACAAGTTTTGAGGGGACACAAACTAGTATTTCTTAGATAAATATGATCAAATATATTTATCAGGATAAGGGTATAAGGGAGGAAATATCATCCGAGATAGTTTTATCCATAACTAAAAATACTGAGTGTGTTACGGATTCTAAGGTAGAAAAGAAGAACTGTAAAATATGTAACAATTTATTCCAGTTCATGGAATTGAACCGAGTAAGTAAAGTATTATCATAATTTAAATTATTATAATCTTACTAGACATGATTTTAATTTTGAAATTTGAAAAAAATTATACACTTAGAGATTACATCTCTTGAATATTTTTACTCAAGGATGTGAAGTCGCACAAAGTAGAATAGTCACGCAATGGAGATGTTACAGAACTAGAAATTAAATGAATGACTTATCAAGAACATGATCTTAATCATGTGAGATATAAAAAGGAAAGATATATATTTTGATCTAGTACAAGTGGGATTTTTGTAAAAGTGGGTGCCCTAGACCCAACATTATCAGTGTGTTTGATTATCATATCATGGATTCAGTGAGTTATTAATACTGTTTAGTTATAATTTTAGTGTCGATATTTATACATCCACTATAAAATGGTAATGTAAATAGATTAATTATAATATCAAATGTTTATAGCAACTCCTAGGATATAATGATAACCTCAAGATACTATGAAATTGGTCTTAAATATGATTTATGTGGTCTAGATACATCATAATTACTAGAAACAGTTGATGTATCACTATCAGCTATTGAGGATTCATAAGAATTAAGAATTCTTCACATTAAGTTTTCACTTGGAGATCCTTAGTAGTTGAATTATAAAGAAAGACCCGCCAATAGGAACACTAAGTATTTTGGGTTTCATTGGATGTTCCTATCTATGGACATGTGTATTGGTCTTCTAGACTGAGATCATTAACAATGTGTTTCATTTTATCTCAAACTTTGATGCAAGTAAAAAAATATGATAATTAAATTGTGGTGAGGAATATTTTTTTGGGTGCATCATTGGTGGTTTGGAATTGGTTGACTGATCAAGATCGGATTTTTTTTTATTTTGAGTTAAGGAAGTAATATCTCAAGCTAGGTTGATCGGGATGGTACTGCCATTATAAATCCACATCCATGGTAGTCGAGGGTAAATCCATCCAGATAGATCAAAAAATAATAATGTAAGAAACGATGATGACATAAGTTTTCATTATTATTTATGGGATATCTAAAGTAAAATTGATTGTATTACACATCACATTTTCATATATTGGTTGTAGTTTTATGACTATTCCTTATATCATTAAGCACCTTGATGGGTTGATAGACTCTTCTCTTGGTATGTAAATACTATTCACTGGTATTTATATAAGGTTTAGAGGGTCATAAACAATAGCATATTCAATAATCTTCTCTATTTGGTTGAATAGGTATATAGGACACGGTCGGACCCACCATGAGGTTCTAGAGTTGTCCAAGTTTTATCGATCACCGATAAATAAATAAATTCATTATTATTTGAGTACTGAATAATTTTGTTGAATTTATTTATTAAAATTATTTACAAGAATTTAAGTAAATAAACGTAATGAAATTATAAAAATAAATATTTTTTTATATTCAAGGTTCCTTTGATATTAGTGGGAGTTATGAGCCATTTTAATAACTCAGTTTTATCACGTAAAATAGTTAATATATATTAAATTTAAGTGATAAAATATAAATAATATTTATTACATAGTTTAATTCATTATAATTATTTATTTATTACTTATTTAGTGGAAATTAAATATATGGGGGTTTGGGAACCCTTTCAAGATATTTGAGAATCCACTATATAAGAAAGATGAGTGGCTCATTCCAACAACTATTCACGCATTTGGAATTGAGAGTCTCTCTCTCCTCCACCATTCTAGAGAAAAAAATTTCTCTCTAAGAAAATGATCCAAGATCACATTCACCGATCAAAGGAATGGGATTATGGTGATTGTCACGTCGTAGAAGTGATCATCAAACCTTCACGCTAGCACCCAAAATTTTATGAATAGTATGTGTGTAGATTCTGAGAGCATGTATAGACAATATATAGGGGTTTGATTTTCGATTCTTCAAATAGTGGTCTCTCACAATCATCTGTAGTCAATTGCACTTTGGTTTAGAATGAGGTACTGGTTCTATTTTATTTTCTATGATTTGAATAATCCCGAAAAGATCCCCAAACTATATTGGGGCTTTTATCACCAGATATGATAAGTTATATCACACTAATGATAATGATTTTAAAATATCTGACCTACTGGCTTCCAATGTGCACCCTAGTACATTCATATTAAAGTATATTTGGAACTTCCATGATGCCCGTAAATAGTACTTAATAATTAATGGTTATTTATTTAAAGATAAAATTCACAAATAGAAACTCTAATATACCGAGCTTTTAATTTTGGTATATTTTATCTTCTCTTTTATTTTAACTTTTTTAATTTCTACTCATTATTTTTATAATAAACATTAAATATGGTTATGATACTTATGTATTGGGTGTTAAAATTTATTAAATTTATATTAAATCCATATGGTAAAATGAATATTTTCCATGGTGGATATATACTCATATAGGAATATGTAATTATGGGTTGTTTAAATCAGAGAATAATAATTTTATTAAATTCAATAATTTTTATACTCCTTTTATTTATAATTAAATAAGTTTTCATGGGTGGAGAATATATAAAGACATTAACTATAACGACCCAAAATTTAATTAATGGAAATTACTTTCTTATAATTATAGCATATAGTATAAATTAAATAAAATCAAATGAATAACATAATTCAAACTTCATAAATGCATAATAAATAAAATAAGAGGAATTTCTAGAAGTTAAGGAACATATATCGATGGAAACTTGACCTTTGGATTAATAATATAACCCTTATGAATATTAAACCAAATAATAGAATAGTAACCACACCTATTAAGGTATAAATAAAATTTATCTATATTATAAATGAATATATGATATAATTATATCATCATATAAGTAAATAAATTTTTTAGAAATTATTAATTATTGATATTTTTATAAACAGAAGTGTTTATTTTCAATTTTATAGTTAACATAATTTTTTAAAAAAATGATTTCTATAAAATGTATTAATAAATTAATATTTTTTTATATTATCATTATAAGATAATTTTATGAGTCCTTACTTAATTTTTCAAAGTATTACAAAATCAGTTATAATTTTAAAATTGGTTTTTTCTAAGTAAATGATAATTTTAATTAAAAATTAAATATATCATATTATGAAATTATTTTCATAAAATAGAGTTCAATTTTTAATTATAAATATTGAAAAATGGTTAGGATAATTTTTTGTATTTTTCTAAAATGCTTGAATTTTTTGTGAATAGAAAAATATGATAATTTATGATAAAAGCTAAATACATGAATTATGGATTCATAGATGATGTATGACTAATATAAGCCAAAAATATTGAACTATGATTCAATAATTTATTATTTTTTATAATTTTTAAATAATTGATAGACTTGAGGCAAAATAATAAAATAATGAATGAAATAATGAGAAAACACACCTCTTCTTCCATATAAATTTCACCCCTCACCACCTCTTCTCCTCACACCTATAAAGATTTGAGACTTGTCAAAATTATGTTCAAATATCTTCCCAATAACCTCCCTAAAATCCAAAATCCTTTGGTCTCAATAAGAGACCAAAACCAATCCCCCTAAGAAAGTTCTGAAGGAGAAAGATTCAAGAGGTAAAATCCTCTTTCTTTTCTTTTAATTTCATTTCACGTTCATTTACATTCTTATTATATCCTAAATTCCCATCACCCAAATGGTATGAAAACTCCATTAACTTAAATATAATATAATTATATTATTATAATGTAATAATTCATTATAATTTCTCTTCCCCTCTCCTTTGGTACTAAAAATGAAAGCATCATCTGTGATGTGTTAATTTATCACATTCAAGGAAAATGATTTTTCAATTTCATTACTACTTTAAAGGCTTGTCATAAAACCATTTTATGGTTAAAAAATTATAATATATGTATTAAATCCTATTTAATGTTTTGTAACCATTATATATACATGATATTAATTAATAAAATAAATCTAGTTTGTGATGATCGAAAAAATGCAAAAATAATCTAAATAGTTATCATTAAGGTCTTATCTAATGATTCATCCTCACTCAAAATTAACAAATGAATTATTTAACCATTTAATATATTTGATGTTCATTAATAACTTATAACTTCAATTATGGACAACCATTCTTATTTTACTTGATTTTCTATACATGTATATAACTAAACTAATCATGAAAATCAAGGAAACCAATGCTCCTGAACAATGAAATTGAATATCATAACTCATAAAAAGTTCATAAGTGAAATTAATAAAATTATAATAAATCAAATAAATGTATAAAATCTTCTTAATTAATTAATTAATGCATTTAATCTAATTTTCCAGGACATTAAGATCAAGGTAAGAACTGTTACAGATATAAGGTAAGGTATTCTTTCCAAACCTCAATTTTACCTTTGGGTTTTTCTTTATCTACCTTTACCCCAATGTAATTATTAATTATTTTTTTGTAACTCTTATAAATTATTTTTATATGTTCCAAACTCATTTATACAAATTATATCATACTTATTTTATGGGTAAATACATGTTTTAAAATGGTTCCCTTCTCAAATCTTCTAGATAGGCAGGTCCCTTTAAAGGGAATTTCCAGATTTATTACCCTTTATAATGGGATATCCATAATATGTTTTAAGAAACCATTATTTTTATAAAATCACTAATTTTAATATTAAAAATATCAATGTTAATTTCTGGTTTTGTGCAAACTATTTTTCATTTTCCATTTTAATGACTCATTAATATTTTCCCTTAAAACCACACTAAAGTGGCTAATTTATCAAGTTTCCTAAACACTATTTTAAAATGTTTTCACTTAATTTAGAAACCATTTATAATTATCTTGGAAAATTTTCCTTTATTAATTTCCATATATTTTCTAAATCCATTCTTTCATAAAAACTTTTACGATACACCCATTTGTAATGCCTCGTGACATGATTAGGATACCCATTTCTTTCCATGGGTAACCATTATATTATGTTTGATTACATACGTTTGATTCTTAATATGTGGAAAATACTCATGAACATGTTATTATGGGTGCAGCCAGATAGTTCTCCAATTCATTGGATAATTTTTAGTCTTATGAGACTTCTTTTTGGGACAGAGAGTGAACCTGATTCCTTGATGAGACTTTATCCACCATGTATTGGAAGCTAGCCTTGGCTCAGTCTTATGTCATGTTATATTATGTTTTCACATTCCTATGATGTTATGATTAAATTTTACCATGTTATACATGTTATAATTCATTTTTTTATTCATTTTACATTCATTTTAAGATAACATGTTATGACTTATAACCCTTGTGTTATGTTTATTCCTATGCTTATTCCCATACTTGGATTTTTTAGCTCGTCCCTTTTGTTCATGTATTACCCAAGTTATCCTATATGGATATAAGTACTCAAATGGATTTAGGATATCATTATAGATATTAAATAAAATACTTTTTTAGTTACATTTTTATGTTTTCAAATTATCTACCTAATATTCCAACGAAACTAGACATTACAATCCTTGGTTGTATTTGATAGTAAATTATGCTTAAAATCATGTAATAATATGTGTAAAAGCCTAGGTATTCTATATAAACCCTATTATCCAAGATTCAGGGGTTACTTTATTATATTGGAACTAGATACAATAGATTAAATCCCTATACATTGAATATTTTAATAGTCTTGGTAAATAATATACATACTTGAATCTCACATTAAATTTAAATATATATAATACAATATAGTCTTTCTTTGAAAACTTCATTATTGAATTCAGAATATCCTTTCATATCAATCATAGTAAATATCCTAGGATCCTAGGTAAATTGGAAACATAATAAGGGGTGGGCTCAAATTATCAATAAGGGTTGCGTACAGTGGATTTTATCTCAGGTAAATAATATATAATCAATATTTCAAGGTAAATAACTAAAAATGTATGTCATTTAGTTAGTAACATGAAAATATAGAATAACATGGAAGTAATAAATGAAAATAATTCCATATAAATAATCACATGATCTTGAAAATTATACGTGGATGTCATAACTATTCAAATAATCACATAGACATCAAAAACTAATTTCATAGTGATATAATTCATAATTTCAACCATCATAATCTTACTATTAGGGAATTTTCCCAAGAAAATATACGTAAAAAGGTAAGTCATACACCAAATTCCCAAACTAGTTTGTCTTATGAGACCTACCAGTGCATCTAGGGGCTATAACGGTCTCATTCTATCATTTATTAAGTCAAATGTATTAATAATTTTGAAGGGGTGAATAACAAATAAATAAATAATTTACATCAATATTCTTATGGAAAAACTACCATAAAAAATGTCAATATTTTCCCCAATCAATAAATATATCAATAAGATCATAATTCATCCCGAGAAATATAGAGGATGGTATTAGTAGAGTGCATCCCAAGTGAAGTATAATATTCATTAAAGAATAAACATACTTTATAAATATCACTGGAATATTTCTTGAGGAAAATACCATTTTCATTTTGATATCACTTGTATTAAAAACTAAAAACTTACAAAATATTAAGAAATTTTTTTTTAAAATAACCATAAAGGAAGATTCAAATAATTGAGTGATCATAATGGTGAGAGACTCTATTAATGCTAAGTATTTTAAAACAAATACTCATTTCATGTTTTTTGTAAATATTAAACATTACCTCATTCAAAATAGTATAAGAGGATTCCTTTGAAATTTTTTATATAAATCCAAAAATGGGTAAAATTTGCTTTAAAATTTTATAAAATAATAGTAAAAACATTCTTAAAATATTTTAAACAATACATAGTAATGTAATAAAAAAATTTCTAACTGAATAGAAAACATAATCAGTTTTCCTTAAAAATCTGTATCTTGAGTAATTAATAGAGGAAAATGAAAGAAAATATTTATATCTATATAAATAACTATAAGAGAATAAAATATATGGGTTTTATTATATAAATATAAAATAATTTCCCAAAAAAACATAAATAAAAATAATCCCAAAGAATGATGAGATTGTGAAATAAACCCTTACCACTTTGGTAACTTTCGAATAAAAAATTCAATAAAAATATAATATTATATAGATATGTAAATACCCATAATTTTCATGATAAAAAACATAAAATAAATTTATTTTAATTATATACACCACATAAAAGAATCAAGTGGTGAATATGTAATGTGTCTCACAAAAATAAATGTAAGGCCAAAATCACATACCTCAAGTCTAACATTATTTGTAAGGAAATTTATCCAACTATATAATAAATTTAAATTTTTATAATTATATACTAGAAACATATAAATACATTTAATATTATATATGATCCACTTATAAATTTTCAATTAATTTTTATTGACAATTCATTATTAAAATTCTCATTTATAAGTGTTAGTAGTTTTGTTTTCATGTATGTTTAAGTTTGGTATTTCTGTCCTTTAATATTTATCATGGTTACATAATCTCTATAATGTTAATAATTATAAAAATAATATATTTATTAATTATAAACATATTTATAATCATCCTTGAAATTCATACAAGAAAAATGAATCATATCACTTCATGGAGCTAGTAGTCCGCAAGTACACATGAGCAATGTTATCATTTTTTAATGAGTGCAAGAGTAAGAAGGAAAATAATATCTTATATTTAATTAATAATAATAATAATTTAATATAAACATTTATATTCATTAGTTCCATATTTATAACTATCTAATTAAAATGCTAATAAAAAAGAATTACACCATTATGTGAAGACGATAATCCATACATACACACAAGCGATTCTTTCATCATTCATATATTAGGAAAGTGATGAAAAATGCTCATACCATAATAATAATATCTCATCATACTTATGATACTTGATTTATTATTTTAGTATGGGTGATATGTATTTAGAAATAGTATAATAATAAATAAATTTGAAGGATTCGGTAAAGATGATTACCTCTTATTTGGTGGACTTCCTTCAAATCTCTTTTTAAGGACCCTTGTAATGGTATTTTAGGAGGAAAATAGCCTATATTTAGTGTATAGGGATGTTTAAAAGTTTGTTTTTAGGTTTTTTCCAATAATGGTTTCTCAAGGCAGTGTAAATAAGAGATGGGAGGGGTGTCCTTTATAAGTGAGGGGGGCACTCTTGGAATTACTTAAATTATTAAATTAATATAAATTAATTTTTAGGGAAAATTGGAAAAATATATATATATTTAAAATATATGATGATTATGAGTATAAATAATCTCATAAAATAATATTTAGACAATTTTTAGTAATATTTTACCCCTTGCCTCTTAGTTTTAACCCTCACTAACACTTTTGACAATTATTGCAAAATCAAAGTTTTATACTCTATAAGTGTTAACAATGTTATCATAAAAGGAAAACTAACCCATTAATGGAACTTGGTTGACATTTTCAACCATATACCATTCCATTTTCTCAATATGGTATTTTTATTAATTTTAATTCTTTTAATAAAATATTTTTTATTATGAAATATCATTAAAGTCATTCTTCACATTATTTATTTAATTTAACATTAAATACATCAATATAAAAAATCAATTAGAATATAAACTATTTTACCATAAATTTTATATTATTATTAAACATAAAATTCATATGGAACCATAATTAATCAAAATAAAATTACTTTTTATGTTTTTAAAATCATTTACTTTGATTTTTCTACTGCTTGCCAAGTAGTGTTTCAGCATTGTATAATAATTTAAGTAAATTATATAAAAAATATAAATAAATTACCAACATGAATAGAATTTAATTAACATAAAAATAAACTTTTAAATTTTTTCCAATTTTTTTTATCCCAATGTGAACATATAAGAGAAATTTAAAAGCAAAAAAAGTGACATTTTGTATTTTTCTATACTTAAAATATTATATTGGACATTTTCATGTACATGTGTCCCTTAAATAATTTAATCTAAAGAATAAGGTTATAAGGGGGTAAATAATTTCATCTAATAATAATTAATAAGAAAAATTGTCGTCTTATCACATAGTTTTAACATAGGTTAACCTGATTTACCCTTTTTCCATGATGATAAATATTTTACTATTTTTACTATACATTATGAAAAAAAATTATTTTAAACATGTTAACTAATATAAATTTTATGGCTTAAAAATATTGAAACTATTTTATCAAATTCAATATATTTAAGTGGAATAAATTCATTTTATAATTATCCTGTAAAAAGCGATGAAAACTGGTTTTCTAAGAAATGCCTTTTTAAGTCTAAAAGTATTTTTACACCAAGATCAAGTATAATGCTAATTCCTATATAATTAATTATATTATTTATAAATAAATTATAATTTCATTAATTTATGATGAAATTAAAAATTATTGATCTTTTTCAAAGAAAATAAATGAAATTCTTACAAAAAATTGACTTTTTCCACTATTCATAGAAAATCAATATTTCCATAAAAAAAAAATCACCCTAATATAATATTAACATGATGATTTAAAAAATTATTGTCAATATATAATATAAAATTTATAAAATTTTTATAAATTTATTATATTATCTACATTCAAAAATTAATAAAAATCATTTTTCAATAAAACGTATTTTTGAGGCATAAAAAGACTTTACTGAATATTGTGTACTTATTTATTATAGATTATTAATTATATTTGTATTATATAAAACCATTATAAATATTTTTCATAACATAGTTATTATTATTTATACCTAAAAATTTAACACCTAAGTTATAACGGACACATTTAAATAAAAATATTTCATGCCTCATTTAAGCTCGGTGTTGCATGTTGTATACTCTATCAAAAAATGTATTCTTTTTAAAATATAATTTTTTAAAAAAATTACTCCCCATTATATAAAACTAAGTGTATATATTTATATATTAACCCCTTCTTTTTATCATTACCACAAGTGGGACTTATACTTATATACATGTTTAAGAGTGTAAATATAAAAGATTCATAATATTAAATTTAAGGCTAAATAATATATTGATGTTAAAATTTTAAAAATTATAGAAAAAAACATAAATATTGATATTAAAACTAAATTATATTAAATCATTCATTTCATATGGTAATTTTAACTTTTAAATAATAATGACACAATATTCTATAAAAATAAAATTTTAAACTACCGTGATAGTAGAACTTCAATTACCTTGAATACTGGGGAAATGGAAATTCAAATTAAAATTAAAATATAATGTTAAAATACATAAAATAATTATATAATATTGGATATTTTTTATCAATATATTTATTTTAAATTTATTTCAAATTTTAACACACTAAAACTAGTTTTTTATAGGGCAGGTCGAACGAAAGTATCTTGGAAGGTAGTAAGGTATTTGTTTAAAAATATAATTTATTTGATATGGTTTACTTATTAATTTTATATATTATATTATTTTTAATGTCCCTTATTTCATTTTTCCCTATTTTTTATGTATTTATAAACGTTCTATTGTCTTCTAATCGATTCTTACTTCATACATTGCAATCTTTGTTAGGACTTTTCTCTCTTTCACTTTTCTAATATTTTATGGATTGTTTAATATCATATGAAAATTATATTTTTTTGTTTATTTTTTCCACTTTATGTAATCTCACCACATGTATTACTAAATTTTTAGATAACAAATACACTTTTCTTCATGATGTAATCATACTATATTATTTTATTTTTCTATCTTCCATGGGAAAATATATTTATCTTACACCTTCAATATACCATATTCTTTTTAATATGTATTTACATATATTTTTTTTATTCCTTCAGAACTTTTTGAATTTATATATATTACTTCATAATATTATTTTATTTACCTTAGTTATACCTTCTTTATTTTTATTCTTCTATATATCCATTGAAAATATCTTATTCATCTATTTTTATTATTTGTCTTGTTTTGTTATTTCTATATAATTGACATAATTATAACCCACATAACATTTCATAATTGGTTATTAATTATATTTCCTTTCATATTAATATTAATGGGGAATTGTTTAACCCTTTCTATTTGACTCATTTTATTTATTTAAGGTCACATATTCTCAAAGTACTTCCCTTTACATTTTTGTGAAGCTTGTTGGTGACATGAGGGAGTTATGAGAAGTTATGGAGGCTAGAAAATATTTTTTCATTTATTTAGGGTCACCACTCTCTTATGGTGGGCATAGTTTTTTCTTTATTGATGCTTCTTGGTGTATTGAGCATGGGGATTTTCGTTTTGGTCTGGGAACATAGATCTTGGTTGTGTTACTAGTTTTTTAGTCCTTTAGTTCCCCACTGTGAGGGGAATTGCATGTATGATCATTTTTCATGGATTTTCACCTTGGGATTGCATGAGTGAGAAATAGGATTTAAAAAAATTTCTTCATAGGATGTTTTTAGGAATAAAAGTTGGGTGTGGCCCTCGATGATTCCCACTATTAAAAATCAGCAGCGTAAGGCTCACCGTACTGAGTGTTGGGTGGGTTAGGGTAAAATGGATTGGTTTTTAGCATTATACCATAGTGGAGGATGTGGTGGTGGTAAAAATGTTTTTATATGAGTTTTAGATAATTGAAATCAACAGAATTCAAATTCCATGAAAAATAAATTAAACTTATACTAGAGGCACCAGTCACGACCCATCCCCATGGGGCCCGTGTTGTGACTACCCCAAGACCGCCTACCATAGGTCAGGGGATGGCAACTAGCACCAAATTCGTACTCAGTAAAAATTGGATGGCATTGCCTTTATAATATATGAACACACACACAAGCAAGCACACATCTGGATACGAAAGACCAAGTAAAACTGTATAACAAAAGAGTGCTGAAAGTAAAATGGGGATAGAATACAAGTCCAACAGTAAAGTACAAGAAACTAAAAGTACAAGTATAACTGAAGAAAAAGGAAAACATCAACCGGGTTGTCCTCTGAGGTTCCTACATAAAGGGTAGGTACAGATCGCCTCCTCAGCACTCCTCATACATCTGTATCCTCCGTGTACAGACTCATCATAAGTTCTACCTCCGGTACCGTCCAGTCTTGGTACTCTCGGCCTCAATCATCATTGTTCGTCGTCTGCATCCAACACAACAAGGTGTGGGCATAGATCATGTAGGGGTGAGTATAATGATACTCAGTAGGGACCTCGAGACCCTCTAGGTCTCACAAAATCCAACAAGGATAAAGTATGAAATCAACAGATAACCTTACATTGGTATATACCCATACATATACCTAATTTATCAAGTAATACATCTCAATCATGAGGAAAACACAGAGGTTTTAACTCAGCTCGCACCAGGATTTATTCTAGGGGTAGTATCAAGTAACATTTCGAACATAATGTCGAACACCTCGGCTGCCGGAGAACTCCTCCTCTATCAAGTACATTAGGCCTACCGTGTCACATAGGGGCACTTCCCACTAACCTTGGACTACTGAGGTACTCCTCCCGTCGAGTACTGTGGGTCTGCTGCGTCACCAAGGCACTCCCCACCGTGGGTCTTCTGCATCACCAAGGTGCTCCCCCTCATAGCCTGCTGAGGTACTCCTCCTGTCGAGTACCATGGGTCTGCCGCGTCACTAAGACGCTCCCCATTGTGGGTCTGCCGCAACACCAAGGCGCTCCCCACTGGGCTAGTCGAGTCACTCCGAGTTGAATCGGTTAGCAGTCGTCAGGTCTCAGCCAGCTAATAGGTCTCTGCACTATGCTTTCTCATCTCTGTTAGGATCTACTCCACAAGCTACTTTTTGATACTCCAACTGTCACAAAGTCCCACGAAGAAGTATCTCAAAGGTCTTTCAGGTTATAGGGGTCTCAACGCAACTGACGGTGCGTCAATCAGATGCCCGGTCTGTGAGCTATAATCCTTTTAGTCTCGAGGGTCTGGTTGGATTTGTGCTCAATACATCTTGACCATACTCCATCTCAATCCAAAACACAGTTGGTTATCACTCAAAGGTACCATCTCGCTCCAAGGTTTCCAGCACCGCTGAAGGTTCGTCAAACGAATGTCCAGTTCCAAAGTTATGGCTAAAAAAACATAACTGGGTCATAGTGGGTCCGGGTCTGGGCTGACCTGGTTTGGGTCAACCCATCCCATTGGGTTCGGCAAGGCCCGCTGAGTCGTCAAGCCTGTTGGTATTGACCTGATGGCAGCGAGGAGCCGCGGAGGCAGCTCGACCTCGGAACAGCTCAGCTGCGGGTCGGCTCAGCTCGGGGCGTCTCACAAGGTCACAGTGAGGGTGGCTTGGGCACATTGGAGGGTCGCGGTGAGGGCATGAGTTCGTGGGGTGGCTCGGCTGAGGCGGCTCGGAGGGCGAGCAGGAAGCACGGTCGAGGCAGCTCGGAGGGCCGGCGGGCAGCGCGAGCCAGGAAGGCTCGATGGGTCAGTGGGTGGTGTGAGCCAGGGTGGCTCAGAGGGCCGAGTCGAGGGCACGGTGGTGGTGCAGCTCAACTCAGTGGACAACGGTGCAGCTCGATGAATAGCGGTGGTGTGACGGATCGGCACGGCAGACGGCGGCGGCATAGCTCGGCATGGCAGACGGTGGCGGTTTGGCACGGTGTCTCAGCATGGCAGTGGTGTAGCAAGCGTTTCGTCCCAGGGTGGCACAACGGCTCGGTCCAGCCGTGGGTGGCTCATCACGGGCATGGAGCGGTTCGGCCGGGAGGGCGAAGCGTCGCGGGGCAGCGCGGGTCACGGTGGCCGGGGGTGGCGGCGTTGTTGCCTTCGTCGCCTTTCTCCATTTCGAATAACACATCTAAGAAGAACAGTGGAGGGTTTAGGACATGTTTTTTGGACCGCACACTCTATGTTTAGAGTGATAGAAAGAGTTTCACAAAGAACAAAGCATTAATGTGTAAGGGATACATTTTAAAATATCATTTTCCACAACCCTCGTCAATCTCTATTCCCAATCCTGAAAATAATTAGATGGGGAGAACATGTGAAGCGATAATCAAATAGAAATAAACTCCAACCTCATTCACTTGATGACATTGGCATAAGAAGGTAGTACGGTCGTCGATTCACTGTAGATGGGGACGTCCCACGTCGAAAGAAATCTTGAGGAAGAAGATCGAAGGGTGTCAGCGTTCTTCATTAGCGAAGAGTTCTTTGTCGGTGGAGTGTTCTTCATGGAAGAACGTGTTCTTCATTGAAGAGCTTTCTCCCAAGATCTCCTTCCTCCCAATTCCACCAAATATGCCAAGGATAATAGATTAAGTTCTTTATTTAGTTTGTTGGAAAAAAATTTAAAATAGCCTAATCAATTAACTAGGTTGGCATATTAAAGGTATGTGCGTTGGCACAATTAATTTGGAGGAAGTCAAGAGGCTCCTCCACATTAATGAGGAGGGTTTAGAGGTTTTTCTCTATAATGATGGGATATCAAGAGGTTTAGGCCTCGGGTGGTCCCCACCACCATAACCTTTCATGAGAGGTTAGGTTCGGGTGGTACCCACCACCATAACCTGCCATGGGAGGTTAAGGTCTGGTGGTCCCCACTTCTAAACTTCCACATAGAGGTTTAGTTCCACTGGACCCCACCTCCCAACACCCACATGGTTGTTGCAAATAAAAATAAAAATTCCACACAGTTTTATTTTTATTTTAATCTTTCACAAAATACCCAAAAACTAACTTTCACCCTCGACCAACTGTTGTCGAGGTGAAAGTCTCTTTAGGTGAAAAATGGTGTTGTGGGTTCAATGATGCCCTCAGATTTCAATTCCGAGCACCGGTTCAAAAGTTATAAAAAACACGCTCGTAAATTCGCTGAATGTACCCGAACAGAAGTTCAAAAATTCATTTCAGGTGCTTCGGGCCTCAGAATCATGCACAGTTAATTTTCACGGACTCGTAAAATTCCCATTTATTTAAAAAAATTACTTTGAAATTCTGGGTCTTTACATTCTCCCCACCTCAGGGCTCTACATCCCCGTAATCCACAACTCAAACTAAGGGAACAAGTGGGGGTACTGAGCACACATATGAGCCTCCTACTCCCATCCGCCTTCTTGGTGAACAGAATCAAGGCTGGACAAGGAGAAACATTGGTCCAGATGAATCCCTTCCCCTAAAAGTCCCCTAACTATACCCACAGCTCACGAAGCTCTGCAGGAGCCATCTGATATACTGGAATAGATATCAGTGTCGTACTAGTCCACCACTACAGGATAGCTCAGACTCTCTACATCAACATCTCTGAGGGTATGGCTAGCCAACTAATGAGTGATTGGCAGCACTCTCCTCAGTGTAAGTCCATATTGCACTGCAAAGGCTCCCTTCTCACTAGTGAAGGTAAACCGGGTCCCATTCGTACGAACACACCACAACTTGAACCTAATACATTCACTCTAAGCATTGACTGTAGATAACCAGTCCATACCCAAGATGAAATCATAAGGCCTTGATGCCACTACTAGGAGATCCCAGCAGAAGCTCTCACTTTCTAGAGTAAGCTCGCACTGCCAGCACTAGTTCGTAATCGTCGAATATTCTCCAGTAGGAGTCTCTAGCCGTAAGTATTGAGCCAACGGCTCTGTCCGAATCTTTGAGCTCCTAAAAAGGGAAAGGGAAATAAAATAATGACGGGCACATGTGTCTATAAGTATTGTAGCTATGGTGTAGTGGACACAGATCTTACCTTGTATTATCTTTGGAGTGCCATGATTATAGGCCTCAGCTGCTTAGAGCTGAGCTCTCCCATGTCCACCTTCTCCCTGCGGTCGGGGTGGACCTCCTGGTGGTGGTGGCGGTAACATCTCAAATCATTTCCCACTGCTAACTACATGACTAGCTCCCCTTCCACATCTGCCTGCTCCCTGCAGACCTCCTCGATCGATCCTATATCTATGCCTGGGCGGTCCTTCGATCATTTGCTGATCATCCGTATGATGGGTCAGACAGTCAGGAGTCATGTGACCTTATCCACTGCATGAGAAACACTACCTGCTCCTAGCATAACTTTCTCCACTTCATGTGCCCCGTACAGCTGATCCTGAGTCATACAGTCATCCACCTGTGGCTCTGGTCCTCTTGGACATCTGCAAAATCCGTCTCCTGCCTACTGCAGAAGATTGTACTACATGATGATTGGTAGTGGGTCTCACTACTGGTGACTACTTAGCAAAGAAACTCTCCACCAAGAGGGCTATGTCTAACACCCCAGCTTGCGTCGAGATGCTGAGTGAGATCATCGAAGCCCTAATCTCCCACATGATCCCCTGCTCGAAGGTTCGGGCCCTAAATAATGGGTCTCACACTGTCACGACCTGTCCTCGGGGCCCGTGCCGTGACTACCCCAAGCCCGCCTTCCATAGGCCAGGGGCTGGCGACTAGCACCAAGGCATAAATCTCGGTAAAGGGAAGGCATTGCCTTTGTAAAGTAAACAAACAAACAACACGGAGTAAGCAGGAAGAAGTAAACACCGGTACAACAGTAAGTGCGGAAATTAAGTGGGCCAGAATACAAACCCAAACTGAAAGTAAAGTACAACTCGAAAGGGGAAAAGAGAAACTGAAAAGAAAATTCGCAACGTCGAGTCGTCCCCTGGAAGTCCCACCTGAAGGGTGGGTACAGAAAACCTCCACTGCTCCTTGGGTCCAGCCGACCACTCCGAGTATGTCCCGCCCAGTGGTCCACCTCCAGGTATCGTCCTGCTCCGTAAGCCTCCACCACGATCAGTGATGTCCGTCGTCTGCAACCAACACAACGTAGTGCGGGCATAGCCCGTGCAGGGGTGAGTATAAGCTACTCAATAGCGACCCCGAGACCCCCGAAGGTCTCCCAAAATCCACAAAGGATAAACCAAAAATGAAAGATACAATCACGAAGTAACATCCGACACGACTTAGGTATATTCCCATATATATGCCTAAGTCATCAATTCTCGCTCGGCTCCAACATCCGAGCTCAAGTACAACCCAGTTCACACAGGAAAGCAAAATGTAAATCCACACAGGATAGCACAACACAATCCACAAAGGAAAGTAGAACAGGATTCATCTCACACAGGTATACTTCTTCGAATGACGATAGAGATGATCACAGATCCATCTAAGTCGCCGGACCCACAAAGGATCAAAAGGTACTAACCCCTGCAATGACCCACACAGGATCGGACCCACACAGGATCGATAGGTAACTAACCCCCGCCAAAACCCACATAGGATCGGACCCATACAGGATCTGTAGGCGCTGGCTTACACAGAACCGTTGAGCGCTGACCCACACAGGATCGGACCCACACAGGATCGGTAGCACTGACCCACAAAGGATCGTTGAGTGCTGTAGTCGTCACCGTCAAATCCACTGAGGATCTCTGTACAGTCGTCGTCGTCACAGTAGCAGTCGTTGCCAGCTCTAGGGTTCCTGCACACAGCAAGCTCATTCGGGAGGGTCCGCTCCACGAGCCGAGAGGCTGATACATTACTGACACATATTCCAGAGTTGATGAATCCAAAATTTCCATATCGTCAACGGGAATTTAACGTCGCGGACGGCACGTCAATCGGACGCCCGGTCTGAGAGTTATTGGTTTTTTCGTCCTAGGGGCCCGGTTGGTTTTTAAGGCAAAACCAACCCAACCGTACTCCACCTGCATCCAAACCTCGGGTAGAGTAAGCCAAAAGATCCATCTCACTTATAGGAATTCAACAAAGTCTATGGCACGCCAATCGGACGTCCGGAGCTCAAGTTATGAGCATTTCCGTTCCGAGGGCCCGGTTAGTTTCGTGGACGAACCAACCCAGCTGAACCCAAAGTATTCCAAAACCATGAGTTTAATATACCAAAACGACCACCTCGATCCAAGGATCGCATCTCCGCTGACGGTGCATCATTCGGAGGCCCGTAGCTCAAGTTATGAGCAAAAGACCGAAAAGGTCCGGAAACGGGGGGTCTGGGCCCGAACCGACTCGGCCCAACCCCCCCCCCCCCCCCCCCCCCCCACCCTCGGGTCGGCCCGAACCGGGTCGACCCGACCTGGGTCCGGGTCCGACCCGTTTGGCGAGACCCGGCCCCGGCCAGGGTGGGTCGGCTCGGCTCGGCCGAGCGGCCGAGCGAAGGAACCGTGGCCCCCGCACGGGGGCCGCACCGCAGCACCCGGACGCGGCATGTCGGCCGCGTCCCGCCTCGCCGTCGCGGCTTCAACAGTGGCGGGTTTTTCCGGCGGCACGTTGGGCGCCGCCGCGCCGGCGTGAGATTCCGCGGACCATCGGATGCGCTCCGGTGGTCCGTTTTACGTGCGGTCTTTTCCAGTGGTCCTCCCAGGACCCGACCTTCACTGCAAGGCCCTCAAATCGCCCTTGCGGCCCCGTTTGTCGTCGTCCGCCATTCCACACACTAAGAACAAGAAAGAATACGGTGGTTCGGACTTGTTCGTTGGTCTGCACCCACCGCGTTAGCGGTTTGAAACAACACCATAATATTTCCCATCAATTTGATAAACCCTGAACCGCAATAATAATCCACGGACCAACTTGTTAATTAGTTGGTCCGCGTTCATGACTTGAAGGGAAACAAACATGGAGTATTATCATTTTCAAAACAACCCCTACCTCATAGCTGTCGTCGGACGAGTGCGAGTACGTCGCGGAAATGACCGTCACGGTAGGAGGTGATCGTCGCGTCACGGAAGGGTGTCGCGTCGTCGCAGAAGGGAGTCGCGTCGATGATCTCCGAGGGTTAAAGAAACACACGTATTTAATTATAACAATTAAATCCATGTTGAGTATAAAAACCACAAAGGAATTTAAAAGATTTTAAATCTCCTACCTCAAGATGTGATTGAAGATTTGTTGCGGGGAAAGAACGTCACGGAAGAAGCGTCGGCGTCGCGTCAATCTCTGGGGGTCGGGCGTTCTTCGTCGCCCTTCGTCGGAGGCTGGCGTTCTTCGCGTTCTTCGTGTTCTTCGCATTTTTCATGAAGGAGGATGAAGGCACAGATTCTCCAAACCTCTCAACAGATCGTACCCCAGAAGAAAGGTGTGTTGGTCTTATTTTATTAATATGTCAACGGTTTGAAAACAGGTTAAGAAACGAACAAATTAATTCATAGAATTAATTTCAATGAATTAACCGCCCAATTAAAAAGGAGCATTTAATAGTTTAAGAAACGCCCTAGTTGACTTTCATTTAATATGGGTTTTCGTGGGTGCGTTACTTAGCAGAAAAGAAACGGTGGGGCTCGTGCGGGCCCCACCTCACAAATATCCTACCAAGAGGGTAGGATATTTTTGGGTTCCACCCTATCTGCTTCAACTCAGCTTAAGCAGCTTTAAGTGGATTTAAGCGGCTTTAAAAGGCTTCAAGTGAAATAAAATAAAGTTTGTCGTACCACATTATTTTATTTCTTAACTTAAAGCCCAAAAATTAAAAACCACACCCGAGAAAACGCAACTCCGGAAGAGGCATTTCTAAGCAAATATTGGCGCTGCGATTCCATAGGTGCCCTCGGAATTCGATTCCGAGCACCGGTTCAAAAGTTAGAAAAACTCGCTCGTTCGTTCACTGAACGTACCCGAGCCAAACTTCGGAAAATGATTCCGGGCACACCGGGCCTCGGAATCAGGTGCCGTCAGAAACTGTGTTCTTGTAAAATTCCAAAGAAAATTAAGAGAAAAAATTTCCTTGAAATTTACGGGTCTTTACACACACCATATCTATGGAGTAACATGAGAGGTCAGTGAACCTCGCTGAGTATAGATCCGTAGTCATGTTACCCTACTGCAGATGAAGAAGCTCATGTATGTGCACTGCATGACGAGTCTCTGGGACAAACTCTGCCCAAAATAGGCTCTTGAAGTCTACCCAGAGAAGCATCACCTTGTCGTGAACCTGAAGCATCAAGCTCCACCATTTGCCCACTGCTATCTGTAGAAGGCTGGAAGCAATAATCACCATGAGATCGGCTAGTGTCCCTACCAGTTAAAAAACTCTCACCACAGCCTCCAGCCAATCCTCAGTCACATGTGGGTCCGTCTCTCCCCTAAACTTCGGTGGTCTCTGGTGCTGGAACTTGTGTAACACGCTCAAGCGGCGTGCACCGTCTACTATTGGGGCTAGTGGCATCGGTGTCCCATCTGGGGGTGGTACTGCTGGTGCCTCCGCTAGTGCCTCTACTAGAAAAGGGCCCTACACCGAAGCCTCATCGCTCGGTGGGTTATCTGTGCGTACAACTCTCGGAACTCTAGTTGGTTGTCTGCGTGGAGGCATCCTGAAAATAAACAAGTGTAGTATGGTTAAAACTTTATACCTGGTGAGCTGACCTGGTGTGCTGACTCAAATATTTCACAAAGAATACTCTTGAAAACACATGCGCAATCATTGTTTTCGTGCACTGAGTTGGATATCATAATTCAAGGTCTTGTTGTATGGATACATCGGCCACCACACCAACACTGGACTCCCTGAACTGAAAACTGCACTCATTAACCTTAAAACTATTACTTCATAGAAAATATCAGAGTTCTATTTCTTTGGTAGAACCTCCCTCTGATACCAATTTGTCACAACCCATCCCCCGGGGCCCATGTTGTGACTACCCCAAGCCCGCCTTCCATAGGACAGGGGTTAGAGACTAGCACCAAAGGCGTACTCCCTAAAACTAAGAAGGAATTTCCTTTATAATTTGTAAACACACACACAATCAGGCACACAGCTGGATACGAAAGACCAAGTAAAACTTTATAACAAAAGAGTGCTAAAAGTAAAAGTGGGCTGGAATACAATCCCAATAGTAAAGTACAAGAAACTGAAAGTACAAGTACAAATGAAGAAAAAGGAAAACAGCAATCGGGTCATCCTCTGAGGTTCCTACCTGAAGGGTAGGTATAGATCGCCTCCTTAGCACTACTCGTTCGTCCGTCTCCTCCATGTACTGACTCGTCGTAAGGGCCACCTCTGGTACCGTCTAGTCCTGGTACTCTCACCCTCAGTTGGCATTGTCTATCATTTGCATCCAACACAACATAGTGCGGGCATAACCCATGTAGGGGTGAGTATAAAAATACTTAGTAGGGACCCCGAGACCCTCTAGGTCTCACAAAATCCAACAAGGATAAAACAAAAATTATGAAATCAACAGATAACCTTACTTAGGTATATTCCCATACGTATACCTATGTTAACAAGTAATCCATCTCAATCATGAGGAAAACACAGAGGTTCTGACTCAGCTCACACAATGATTTATTCTAGGGGTAGTATCAAGTAACATTCCAAACACAATGTTGAACACCTCAGTTACTGGAGAACTTTTCCTCTATCGAGTACAGTGGGTCTTACACGTCACACAGAGGTTCTTACCACTATCCTTGGACTACTGAGGTACTCCTCCCATCAAGTACCATGGGTCTGCCACATCACCAAGGCGCTCCCCACCACGGGTCTACCGCACCACCAAGGAACTCCCCATTATAGCTTGTTGAGTTACTCCTCCTGACGAGTACCATGGGTTTGTCATGTCACCAAGGTGCTCTCCACTGTGTGTCTATTGTGACACCAAGGCTCTACCCACTAGGCTAGTCGAGTCACTGTAAATCGAATCAGTCATCAGTCATCAGGTCTCATCCAGCTACTAGGTCTCTACACTATGATTTCTCGTCTCTGGGAGGATTTTATCTAAAAGCTACTGGTCGATACTACAACTACCACAAAGTCCAACTAAGAAGTATCTCAAAGTTCTGTCACATCATAGGGGTCTCAACACAACTGATGGCCCGTCAATCGGATGCTCGGTCTGTGAGTTATTAGCCTTTTTGTCTTGGGGGCCCGGTTGGATTTGTGCTCGATCCAACCTGATTGTACTCCATATCATTCCAAAACACAGTGTGGTATCCCTCAAAGGGATTTTATCGCTCCAATTTTTCCAACACCACTGACAGTTCATCAAACGGATGTCCGGTGCCAAAGTTATGGCGAAAAGAAGATAAATGGGTCGTACTGGGCCCAGGTCTAGTCCAATCCAGTCGAAACAACCCAGCCCAACTTGGCCTAGTCCAAACTAGTTCAAGTCGACCCAGCCGGGCCCGTTGGTTCTGGCCCGGCCCGTTGGGTTCGGCCCGGCCCGCTGAGCTGTATGGCCCTTTGGGTTCGGTCTGACGGTCGCGAGGAGTCACAGAGGCGGCTCGGCCTCGGAACGGATCAGTCGCTGGCCAGCTCAGCTCAGGGTGGCTCGCAAGGCTGCAGTGAGGGTGGATCGGGTAGCTCATAGGATCGCAGAGAGGGCATGAGGCCGTGGGGAGGCTCGGCCGGGGCCGCTCAGATGGCCAGCGGGCAGCACAGTAAGGGTGGCTCGGAGGTCCGGCGGGCGGTGCGAGCCGGAGCAGTTTGGAGGGCTATAGCAAGGGCACAACAGCGGCATGGATCGGCTTGGCCTCGACAACAGTGTGGCTCGATGGACAGTGGCGCATCTCGGCGGACAGCGGCGGCGCGGCGGCTCTGCATGGCGGATGGGGGCGGGCGACATGGCATGGCGAACGGCGACGGTTCGGCATGGCAACTCGGCATAGTGGTGGTGCAGCGAGGGGGTTTGTCCCCGGGGCAGCATGGAGGTTCGATCTGACTACGAGTGGCTCAGCACGGGTGTGGGGCCGGTTCGACCGGGAGGCCGAAGCACCGCGGGGCGGCACGGGTCGCGAAGGCCACGGGTGGCGGCGTCATTGACTTCGTCACCTTCCTCCATTTCGAATAACACATATAAGATGAACAGTGGAGGGGTCGGGCCATGTTTTATTGGCCTGCACCCTTTGTGTTTAGAGTTATATAAAGTGGGTTCACAAAGAAGGAAGCATGAACGTGTAAGGGAGACATTTTAAAACATCATTTCCCACAACCCTCATAAATCTCTATCCCAATCCCACAAAATAATTAGAAGGGGAGAACATTGGAAGTGATAATCAAATAGAAATAAACCCCTACCTCGTTCGCTTGATGATGTTAGTGCAAGAAGTTAGTACGGTCATTGATTCTCCATAGATGAGGATGTCCCACATTGGAAGAATTCCTAAGGAAGAAGGTCAAAGGGGGTCGGAGTTCTTCATTGGCAGAGCGTTCTTCATCTGTAGAGCATTCTTCATTGAAGATCTTTCTCCCAAGATCTCCTTCCTCCCAATTTCAGCAAAGATTCCAAGTATAATAGATTAATTTTTCTATTTAGTTCATTGGCACAAATTCAAAATAGCCTAATCAATTAACTAGGTTGGTATATTAAAGGTATGTGCATTAGCACAATTAATGTGGAGGAATTCAAGAGGATCCTACACATTAATGAGGGGGATTGAGAGTTTTTTCTCCATAATGAGGGGAGTTAAAGATTTTTAGGCCTCAGGTGATCCCCACCACAATAAACTCTCATGGGAGGTTAGGTTCGGGTTGTTCCCACCACCATAACCACTCATGGGAGGTTAAGGTCTGGTGGTCCCCACTTCTCAACTTCCACATGGAGGTTTAGTTCCGGTGGACCCCACCTCCCAACACCCACATGGGTGTTGAAAATAAAAATAAAAATGTCATACACTTATTTTTATTTTAATCTTTCATGAAAAAACCAAAAACTAACTTTCACCCTCAACCAACTACGTCGAGGTGAAAGTCTTTTTAGGCGAAAACCAGCGTTGCGAGTTCAACGATGCCCTCGGATTTCAATTCCAAGCACCAGTTATAAATTTATAAAAACATGCTCACATGTTTACTGAACCTACCTGAACAAAAGTTCATAAATTCATTCCGGGCACTCCGGGCCTCATAATCACGCGCCGTCAATTTCCGCAGACTCGTAAAATTCTCATTTATTTAAAAAAATACATGTAAATTCCAGGTCTTTATATCACCATGGGTTTTTTTAAGTTAACCATACTATGGTGAGGGATTTCATACTTCCTCTATAAATAGAATTCTTAATCTCTATTGGTTTATATTTTCACTCCCCTTTAACCCCATATAACCCATCTTTCTCAAACCACTATTCAACCATTCCTTGAAGATTCTAAATTTCTTAGATCGATCTATGGAATTCTTGATCAAGGTATCTTTCCTTTTATCCATTTATCCTCTTTTCCCTTCTATTTCTTTTCAGATATCCATTTTTATAGGATTCATCTATTTTGGATTTCGGTTTCAAGTTAATGTTGATGGTAGTTTTTATTATTAGGTTCTAGTAGTGTTTCTTTCAGTTTTGGTATGATTTCCTTTGGTTATGGTGGTTTCTCAATTTTTTGTTCTTACTTAGAGAATGTTGAGTTTTCTAATCAAGGTATGAGATCTATTACTTCTCCTTTTCTTTATGTCAAAGTGTGAATTGATGATTTTTTATCTCATTTTCTAAGTGGGTGTGACTGAAATTGACAAGATAATAATCCATAAAAGGAATATCATATTCAATTATTATTCACTAATATAGAAATTATAATCAAGAGAATAATTGTTTCATACTTTTATTTAATTTACTCATTAGAATAATGTTGTTGTAATTAATTCAAGGATTGAATTAAAACTTAAATCTCATGTCTGGTATTAAAGGTTTAAGCTTTCTTAAATTTGAAAATTAAAATAACTAGTGGTATTATTGTATATTCCAATTTCATCAACCCTTTTATCTTATAATTATAATTGTTTAAAATTTTGTCAGTTAATGAATTGAAATTATATTTATCACATGCTCAAGATAATTAATATTTATTATTTATGATTTAATTAATGGTTGGTTTCTTCAATAATTTGTGGTTTATGTTTTTATAATTACAATTCATGTTTACTAAGATAGTGTGATATATGTTTGGAAGTTTTTTTGTTGTTGTTTGTTTAGAATGGTTAATTTCTTGGAACTATAACAATGTAAATTTGAATTATGATAATTAATGAAAGAGGAATAATTAGAGTAATTACTATTTGTATTGGATTTTATTATTTTAACTAATACTTGAAATAATGTTTATGGTTTTCTATGGTTATCTAATTACCTTAGTATTACTTGTGTGTATAACATATTCTTAATGAACCTTTTAATTCAAGATGGAATTAAAATGGCTGTTTGAACAAGAATAAATTTTTGGGGTTCAATAAGACCATTACATATTGTGAAAGTATTGAATTCATTAATGTCATTGACTTAGTTCCCTCGTTTTTGTGTGGAAAATACATTCGAAATGTATGTATTATATAGGAATTTAGATCCTTGTTTATTTTTTCTGTGGACTTTGTAGTGGTTGGTAACCTTAATGAGCAATGGGATAAAAGACCATGGTTGTGTTTTTTGATAATTGATTTGATGAGTGATAGTTTTTGGATCCCAAGATATAAATATAGTCAATAACAATGAAGGCGGAATGGATTGTGTTATACAAAATAGTGTAGAACACTAGTTAAATTGGGAGATTTTAGAATGGGTATTTTTCATCGATATGTTTAATCTATATTGATTCTTTATCAATGGTGGATAGATTCATATAAGGTTGGATGATATTTACTTAAATAGTATCCATCCTCTTAATGTAATTTTTTGTTATGAACTATGTTTGTATTTTTTAATAGTTATCTTTGGCAGAAACCTAGAGTACCTAGATGATTCATAAAATGATAAATTGAACAAATAAATGAATAGGGTTGATTCATAGTGTTCAAAAAAGTTACCAACAAACATTGAAATATAATTGAGATAATTAATAGTGTCTTTGTATTAAGAAGATTAAAATGTAATTATTATAAAATATAAATAAAAATTAATTAATTTTTAATTAATTAATTAACAATGAGATTGATTCTTATATGTTTGTTTGATATCTATTTCTCAGAAGTTGTATCTGGGGTACTTGTGTGATGATAGTTAAAAATGATTCTAAGTATAGTTAGATTCCCTTAGTGTGGTTGTGTATGATATTATTCTATATTTTTTATTTTTTATGCTACCACATCCATGTTTATAGGGAAACTAACACCCAAATGTTTTAGGGGGTGTTTTATCCAATATCTAGGATATTGAGGGAATGGATGGATCACTTTTCCCTCTCCCCTTATCTCCATTTATATATAGATGAGTAGAAATATCCTAGGCTATAATGGCTTATGGAATAGGGTGAATTTCTACCAGGAGTATGATGTCTTGTGGTTTACTATACAATTATGTGTGGGTTGTAATTTCTTGAGGTATACGCATGCTTGTATTCAGTCATTGTGGATTTGTATTCCCGTGGGTGTATGTGCAAGGGAAGTTATTTATTTTGGTATAATTTATTTATACGGGTTTTTGTTACTTTAATACATATAATTTGTTACAGATCAGATGACGTTTATGATGATATGTATTTGAAGACAGATGCCAAAATGAAATGTTGGGACTTATATAGAACTAAGGTATGTTGGTTTTAGGATTGAATTACATCATTGATGACTTATCTAAAATATGGATGAGTATAAGACTATTTTTGGGGGTGTGAGAAAGAAAAATCAATAAGGATGTAGAAGCGGGGTGCATTCACTCATATACATTTTCTTTTGAGGTAGATTTTTCTATTTTTAAGTGTTACATGGTGAGATATCCATGGTGAGGATGGAGAACTAGTATTATCTATTTAGGTGATGAGATACTTTCATTTTTTTTATTAATTGGGAAATCTTATACTTCTTTCACATTTTTTATGAGAGGATTTAGGGAGGATCCTAATAATTATACATGTTATGCTCACCCTATGAATATTCAATCATTTTTTTAGGTCTGTGGGAGTATTTTGGTGATTGGGATGTATATTACTAAATCAAAGGATCTATTAAGTAGTTATCAAAAGTTGTTCGAGTTCATGGTCACAGCCTAATTTTATATTTGGTACTTGTAGTTTTCCTTTCCTTTTATGTATAACATTACTTGTATTAGAATTTTTTTATTTATTTATATATGGAATTGGTTGGTAGTTTTCCATTATTTTCTCTTGTTCCTAATATTTATAAAGGTTAATTCCTCCCATGTGTGTGATTTATATACCCTTATTTCTAGTCACCAACCTATGGATATTAGAGGCAGACTTCAAGGCTCATTATCTCTCTTTTTTGATGTTCATCCTAAGTGGGGTACCCTTGGAGAGAGGTGCCATGATAGAGTGATCTCAAAGGTGATGTTTGAGATATAAGATAGAGTTTGGAGTTAGAAACTAGTAAATATGCATGGTTTTGTAGGGAAATAGTACCATCTTCCTTAGTAATCATTGTAAGCAATGGATGTCATTTAGTACACCTGATTTTATAACCACCTTGTTATCTTATGCAAGTACCTTTAGGATTACTAAACATGTTGAGAAAAGTGATACATATTATGAGTTATAGACCTAGGAGAGGATTATATATCATAATGTTATAGGACTATGTTTTATGTATAAAATGGTAAATAGGTTAAAAGTAATAAATTTATAGATTGATTTAAGAAAATAAAAAATATTCTTTGTCTTGGTGTGGGAGTACTGACGTTGGTTCTTTTAAAGATATGGAACCAACTCCATGTCCCCATCAGGTTCATTTATAAGGTTTTTATAAGTATGTTCTAGTGTATCATTATAGAGTGGAGGTGGATGATGAAGACACCTAGCAGAGTACACTCTAAGATTTTTAGCGCCAGAGTATGTAGAAGTATAAGGGCTCTATTTCATATTGGGAGACAACTGATTGAATATAAAAGGTTAATATATCCTTTAGTTTGATCTAGGATTAGAAGAAGTAATAGGTTTTTTAGTTGTGATGATGTTTTATAGTCCATATTAGTAGTACAAGATTTTTTTCCTTAGGGATTGTGGGGATTCAATTATTTCTTAGTAAATCTTCATGAACCATATTTAGTCCATGTTTCTATCTTAGACCACCATGGAAGATTTTTTTCCAATATATCTTTACCCTTCAACAAGTAAGTGACAATGTTTGAGAGTTTAGTATCCAATATAAGAACCTTCTATGTTATTCTTAAAACCTTATTCCAAATAATGAGTCTATGGAGAGGTATTTTGAGGAGGCTTTTCAACTAAAGATCCAGTTTCATGTCACTCATTTTATGTTGAATTCATATACTAAATTACTAGTGAAGGTGGACATATTTGAAAGGATGTTGTCTTGATGGGGACATCATGAGATATTAATCACCAAGACCTTACATATATCATATATGTGACCATAAGTTCTTATTTTTCTTGTTATAAGAAGAAGTTTCAATTAGTGGGGAGTAGGTTTCATCCTTCTTCAACTCATTTCACTTGAGATAGAAATTCTGGAGCCATTTCCGGAGTGTTTCTGCGGTTTTATTTTTTTCCAGAGGTTATGGACATAAAATTAAATAGTCATAAACCCTCCTCAACAATCAAAGTATGGATTGTGGTCCATTTTAATCACACTTATTATAGTAGTTCAAGTTAAGGCAAATATAGTAGCAATCCATTCCCTCTGTTGACTAGTAATGAGGGGATGGGTAAAGTAAAATATATCCTTGGGATATCCCTTATCCATAGGGGATTTAGGGAGATTACATCCATAGAGGGGTCACCATCAAGTCCAAATAAGTCATGGATAATTATGTTCTCATATTCATGCTTTAACACTACTAACATTAGGATATCCAGACTATGTATGAGTATCATCTACCTTTTTTCAACTTTGGTTTATGATTTTTTTTATTCTAGAGATATGAATCCCTTTATTTTATCAGCTTTAGTCCATTTTGTTAAACTTGAGATGGGGAGGCTTCTAATTCCCTTAGTGATAACTACACCAGTTGGATGTCAGGTTAGACTATTTTATGTATACAGATACTATAACTTGGTGTTATGGAAGCACTTCTCTTGGATAGATTTATTATGTTTATAGATATAACCATAAAATATCATCTTCATCATGTATTGGATTTATTAATGTATGATATTTTTTATTTATTCTGTAGACAAGTCATATTTTATGATTTTGATAGGAACCTAGAAATGTTTGTCAGTGAGAGAGACCCTCGAATGGGTTAAAGGTTTATTGAATCTCTATATTTTTTATGTTAAATTTCATATAGAGTTTTATATAGGTTTATCCAGTAGTGTTTCACAGGGTTTTTAATGAGTAACCTGATTTATTATATGAAGAGGTTGTGAAAATTCCCCTTATATGAGAGATCAAGTTTGGAATATAATTGTAACTAGGTGTTTATCTGATATCAAAATCTTCATATCAGTTAGACCCTTCTAAGTTATGGGAGAAATGGATTCGGTTTTATGATCTCTTACAGAGAGGATTAATTCATCCTAGTGTATCTTCTTATATATCTATTGTTCTATATATAAATCAGAAAGATGGTAGTTTGTAGTTTTACATCAATTATCACCTTTTGAATCATGTAACTTTGAAGAATTGTTACCCTCTTATGTAGACTGAAAATTTATTCAATCAATTAAAATGAGATAGATTTTTCTCAAAGATCATATTGAAATCTGGATATTATCATATGTGAATAAATTATGATGATAGAAAAAATAATACTTTTAGCTGTCTTTATAGATATTGCGAGTTCATGTGATTATGTTCAGTGTAATGAATTATCTAATGGTATTTATGGGGTTGATTATTACAGTGTTCTTCCAATTTATATAATATTTCATGGTGGTATTTATCAAAGAAATTATTTTGTTTTCAGTATCATAGGAGGATAAAATGTGCATCTTCAAGTTTCATTGGGAGTTTTTCAATTTTATCAACTACTTGGGAAGATTTCAAAGTTTGAGCTTTTGGATTGTGAGGTATGTTTCTTGGGTAATTTCATATCTCAATATTTATTTTTTATAGATCATCCAAAGGTTGAGATTCTTGTTTCATGGGTAGCTCTTAATAATATTTCAAAGGTGTTGAGTTTCTTTGGTCTTGTAGGTTATTATAGGATGTTTGTACCTGACCTATCTCAGATTGTGACTCTTATGACTAAATTTACAAGAAATGGTTAGGTGTTCAGGTAGACTAATCAGTACCAATCTATATTTCTATATTTGAAGAAGAATCTAGTTAGTTCTATCCTTATTCATCTTCTGGAAGAGGCTATCGTATTTTAGTTTTACTATGGTGATTTGTGTCTTGGTTTGGGTTGTGTGTTAATGCAGCAGAGGGTGGTTACCTCTTATAGTTCTTGGAAGTTACAAACTCATGAATATAACTACACCACACATGATCTTTAGCTTACTATAATAGTGTTTTACTTGAATTTATGGTTTAAATATCCTATCTATGATCATTTTTTTATCTTCATAGATAATAAAAGATTAAATAATTTCTTCTACTAGTGTGAATTAAATTTCCTTCAAGGATGGTGGACGCATTTCTTATTGTACTATGAATTTTAAATTTCTTTTTAAATTAGTAAATGGAATTTTTAAGTTTATTCCTTGATCAGGAAGTTGTGTGGGGGTGTTGTACATTAGTTTGCAGACTTCTGAAGAGTGATGAAATAGTTAGTAGTAATGCACCTTGATATAAGGGCAGTGGATGATAGAGGTTTTCTTTATCAAATGATAGTGTAGTTATCCTTAGTGAAAAAAGTTGAGGAATCCCATATTGGGGATTCCAAGAAAAAAATTTGGCATGAACTTGTTATTTTTTGTGATACTCTTGAGGGATTTTCTAAGGATGGGTGGCATTAGGTGTTGTTTCATGGTAATATTTTTGTTCCTTTGGTTATGTGTGAGGTGTTTCTCCATGACTTTCATAGTTCTTCCTTAGTGTTACATCCTTTTGAAACAATACATATCATTCTATAAGAGATAATTTTTGTAATTCTATTCTGAAGTTATTTATTTTATAGTTTGTCTCTCAACTCTTGCTCTACCAGAAGGTGAAGTTTGAGAATTGTGTACCTAGTGGTTTTATTCATCCACTTGATATTCGCAAATAAAAGTTGGAGGATAATTTTTTGAACTTTTACCAAAGTTAACCCATATATTAGGGTGTTTTTTTTATATGGGTAATCTTGGAACATTTTATAAAGTTAAATTACTTCTTAACATTCAAAGAGTCGATCTCAGTAAATGTGTTTCCAAGGAAGTACCAAGAGAATATACTGAGGATTCATGGGGTTTTGAAGATGGTCATCTCTGATCATGATCCACATTTTACCTCTAGAGTTTAGAGAGTTCACCAGTGTGAATTGGATCTCAATAATTTCTTAACAAATATTTGTATTTGTAGAATAATGGTCTAATAGAGTGGAACATCTTTTCTTTAGTGGACATGTTTCTTGCATGTACTTTTGACTTTAGAGGTTTTTGGGTGAGGCACCTACCCTTAGTGAAGTTTTCCTATAATAAAATTTATCACTCCACTATTGGAATTGATCCATTATAATCTATGTATGATTGAATTTTTTCTCTCCATTGTGTAGGACCAACATCATATAGTCAACTACTCTTGGATAGGTATTGGTGTAGAGTATGACAAAGAATGTACATTTGATCAAAGACTAAATGAATCCATCATAGTCTCATTATAAGTCTTATGTTGATCATATGAGGATAGCTCTATAGTTTTAAATTAGAGAACATATTTTCTTGAAGGTATATCATCATCATGGGTAGATAATATTTGGTCATTGGAGAATGATTTCTACCAGTTTCATTAGGCCTTTTGATTTTTTATCTGGTTGTGTATCATTTAACACTACCCCTATAGATGATTCAAATTCTTTATGTCTTCCATGTATCATAGCATCACTGATATATTTATTATGATTCTCACATCAACGATTGGGTTGAGTTGGATATTGAAGACAGTGTAGCATTTGAGTAATAACCTATCTAGATTTAGGACCATCATGAGAAGTTATTGTGTAGGATTTCTAAACCTTAACTATGTTTCTAATGAAGATATGGTAGTTTATAAGAGATCACTTGGGGGTGGTAGTTTTATATGCACACTTAATAACCTTAATTTTGTTATTCCTTTTTTGTTTTCCATTTTTTGATATGATGTGTTTTGATCTTATGTTGATATATAAGTTTGTTTTATTCCTTTTCATAGTGATTTTGCAAGTTTATACACTCTTTCCTCATGTTTTGTTGGTTTTATTCCTATTGTAGTTTGGTCCTTGAGATGTATATTATAGGTTTATTTTTTGGACCCCCTTTCATTTCCTTCTAGGTCTTATTTTAAATTCTTAAAGATGATAATTTTTTAACAGTATCTATGTAAGGTCCTAGATTTATAAACTCCTTACCTTTTCGTTTTATCAAAGATTAGAGGTGTCATGAGGGAGTTAAAATGATTTCAACGGAGTTCAATATGTTTAAAAAAGAGTTTATACATTTTAGGGTCACCACACCATGGTGGTGGGAGTGGTGCTAATTATTTTAAAGCTACTTGGAGATTTGATCATGGGGTATGTCATTTGGTTATTAGGTGCTTTCATATTGGTAGTGGTGTTAACTGCTTGGTGTTAGAGTGCACCAATGTGGTTGAAACGTCTTTTCTATACATTTTGAAAGGTCTTTCACTTTTGGGTTTTACCTATGAGAAATGGTGATGTGTAAAATAGCTTGAGATGTTCTTTTAAGAAAGTCATGTTGGGTGTTGTAATCAATAAGTCCCACTATTGTAAATCTGTAGCGTAAGGCTCACCAAGAGATAATATTGGATGTGGTCAAGGTAAAACAACTTGAGTTATATAACTATTCCATAGTGGGGGCCATGATGGAAGTCAAAATGGTTTGTAGTGGGTTATAAGGGAATGCGATCTATAGTGTTTAAATTCCTTGAAAATGGGATTGTGCTTTGACCAGATTCACCATATGTGGTTTGGGAGTTCTTCATGTCATGGTGAAGGATTTTGGGAATCCTCTATAAATAGATGACCTAATATTCCTTGGTTTAGATTTTTTCTCCATCACTCAAACCCTAACTGCCCATATGCCCCTCACCAACCTCTATTTGTGCCTTGAAGAGTCTAAACCCCTCAGATCGATGAATATAAGTCTTGGATAATGGTATATTTCATATCAACCCTTAAAACTTGTTTCCTATATCCATATTCATTAAAATAAATTTTGGTAGGATTACTCTATTTTTGGTTGAGTTTTCAAGATAGTATTGATGGTGGTTGGTGTGATTAGGTTCTGGTGGTTTTTCCTTTGGTTTTGGTAGTTTTTCCTTTGATTATAGATGTTTCTTGATTATTTTTTATTTATTAGATAACATTGAGTATTTAATCAAGGTAGGGTATTTTTACTTCTCCTTTTATTTATGTTAAAGTGTGAATTAATCTTGTTTTAACTCCTTCTATAAATGGGTGTGATTGACCTTAACAATATAATAATCTGTAAAAGGAATCATATGTTGAATGATTATTCAATAATCTAGAAATTTTAAGGAGAAGATGAATTATTCCATGATTTTATTTAATTTAATCATTATAATATTGTTTCCATCATTAATTATATAGCTGAATTATAAATTAAGTCAAATTTCATAACATAAAGGGTTAAGATTCTTTAAATTTGAAAATTAAAAAAAACAATTATTTTACTACATGATGTATTTTTATCTACCTTTTAATATTATAATCATAATTTTTTACTATTCTATCAGTTAATGAATTGAAAAGATAATTATTACATGTTCAAGATAATTAGTATTTTTTATGGAGGATTAAATTAATGGTTGGGATTTTAGATCACTAATGGGTTATATTTTATATGTTTGGCAGTGTTTTTGCTTTTCTTCTTCTATAATGGTTAATTTCTTGAAAAAAAAAATAATGTGAAACTAGATTATGATAATTAATGAAGAATTCAAGAGATGAGTGATTATTGGTCATATTAGATTTGATAATTTGAAATAATCCCTGAAATCGTGTTTATGGTTTTCTAGGGTTAGCTAATTACCTTGGGTATCTATGTACGGATAATCTATTCTTAAGGAACCATTTAATTCCAAATGGGATTAAAATGGATTTTTGTTCAAGAATAAATGTTTGGGGCTGAATGGGCCTATTTCTTATTGTAGAATTCTTGAAAGCCTTAATCCCAAGGCCTTAGTTCCCATTCCTATGTGTTGAAAATATATTTGAAATGTATGTATTTTCTAGGGATTTAGAGACTTATTTATTTCTTATAATGACTTTGTTGTGGTTGAGAACCATGAAAAGTAATTGGATAGAGGCTCAGGGTTTTGTTTTTTGATTTCTGATTTTATGAGTGATGGGATGGGATACTTGGCTATAGATATGGTCGATGTTGGTGAAAATTGTATGGATTACGTTATGTGCAATGGTGTGGGACAATAAGAAGATAGAAAGAGTTCAGAGCAGGGCTTACTCATTTTCATGATTAATCTTCTTTGATGATTTATCAATTCTTTATTAGTGTAAAAATGGTTAGATGATGTTTACATGACTAGTATCCAACTATTTAATGAAATATCTTGTTATGTACTAAAAGTTAATTATTGAATAGGTAGCTTAATATGAGTCCTAGAGTACCCAAATGACTCATTAAATGATAAATTAAACTAATAAATGAATGGGGTTGGTTTATAGTTTTCAAAAAAGATGATAATTACTTTTGAATATAAGAAATAGAATTAACAATAACATCAACACTTATCTTAAGATGATTAAAATTTCATTCTTGTGAAATTTAATTGTGATTTAATTAATGGTTAATTAAGTAATTGAAAATGAACTTGATGTTTGTATGTTTGTTTGATATCTAGTCATTGGTAGTGGTAATTGGGGGTCTTATGTGATGATAGTGGTAGATGATTATAAGGATAGGTAGTTTCCATTAGTTTTTTATATATGATATTATTCTAGGTTTTCTGATTTCATATGCTACCTCACTCTTGTCGGTAAGGAAACTAACACCCAACCAACTATATTAGGGGTTGTTTTATTTAATATCTAGAATAGTGAAGCAATTGATGATTGAAATCTCCCTCTCCTCTACCCTCCTTGTAGAAATAGATAAGCTATCATATCATGAGTTATAATGGTTTATAGTATAGGGTTCCTTCCTACCAAGGGAGTGATGGATGATGCTTTACTATACATTTTTCTATGGGTTCTAATGGATTGTGGCATAGAAAATACTCATATAGAGTCGTGGTGGATATGGATTCCCATGGGTTTATGTGTGTGGACTATGTGTCTTGAGGTATAATTAATTTACACAAGTTGTAATGGATTCTAGACATGAACTTGGTTACATATGGGACTATGTTGATAATGAAAAGGATATATGGATTGATTCCAACATGATATGTTGGTCCCTTTTTAAGACTGAGGAAGTTAGGTATGAGGATTGACTCGTATCATGGATGACTTGTTTATAGTTGGTATGAACACTAGACGTAGCCATTAGGGCATGATATAGACTGCTTAGTGGAGAATTTGAAGTGGGGTACCTTCATTCAAATATATATACATATATATATATATATATATATATATATATATATATGCTTTCAATAGATAATGGTTTATTTATATGTGTTACTTGGTGAGAGATATATGGTGAGGTTGGGAAACAAGTATTACCTATTTTGGTGATAGGTTAGTTTCATTTTTCTATTCACTGGGGTTTAGTATGTGTCTTTCAAATTTTTCATGAGAGGTTTCAGAGAGTATACCATTGAGTATAGATTTTATGTTAATGAAAATGATATACAAACTATTTTTTAGGTAAATAGGAATAGATTAATGATTGGGATTGATGTTACTAGATCAAAGGAGTTATTTAGAAGCTATCAAGATTTGTTAGAGTCAATGGTCATTAATTTTTTTTTTGTATATACAATTTTTCTTTCAGTTTATATATAACATTACAAGTATTTGAATATTTTCCTTTATTTATGCATAGATTTGGTTGGTGGTTTTTCCTAATTATCTATTGTTTCTAAAATTTATTGAGGGAAACTTCTCTCATGTGTGTAATTGATACATTCTTGGTGCTATTCACCAACTTGTGGCCTATAGGAGGTGTCTTCATGGGTCATCATCTCACATTATTCATTTTCATCCTAGGTGGTGTACTTTTGGAGATAGGGGGTCATGAAACTTTCCTTCAGGTTAAATTTTATTTCTTATTATTATATATTGATATAAATTATCCTATGTGTTTTATTCATGTTTTAATTTTTGAACATTGTTTATGATGATGGGTGGTCCTAGAGTATTATTCCCCCAAATGAATTGGGTAATTTTGTTTTTCTTTATAGAAGTTATATTAAGAATAACAAGGTGGTGTTTTCCCTTATAATATTTTATATTGGGATTGATTGGGTAGGATTTCACATTATGAGATTTTATATTGGGGATGATTGAGTAGAATTTCCCATTGTGGTAAGAATCCATGGGTAAAGTTATAGTTATATGATTACAATTACCATGAAATTTTCAATATGAATGTACTGTTTCATGCTTGTATATTTTTTATTAGTATATTATATGGATGGACTTAAACTATATTTTCACTGGTGTGAAATGATGTAACTTAATGATTTATTGATATGTTTCTTGTCTTACCAAAATCATTCTCTTTTTTGACCTAAGACTAAGCTTTATATGATCATTCTTTATTTTTTTGAAATTATTAGGGTTTATGGATGAGTAATAATGATAATGAAGTCAAAATTTATGATATGTTAATTGGTCTTGAAATACATAATAAAAATATCTATAAACATTTTTTATAGAAATAAATTGATATTTGATAGTTATAAAAAATGTTTCTTTGGTTGTATAATATATAGAGTTATAATGTTTTTCACAATTATCTAAAACTTTAAACAAATTTTTTGAGAATGTGAGTGGGGTAATACTTAGAGATAAAAATGAAGTTATAGTGTTATTATGTATAGATTTTTATAATAGGCATCATAACAGGGTTTAGATAACATTAGACGTTATGATGTGGGTTGATTAACATAAATTTTAAGGTTTGTATTACTTCATGAGTTATTATATTTTTTGGTGAAAATTGGGGAGAAATTCTTAACCTTATGAGTTATGATATATTTAAATGAATATAGAAGGAAACATTAATATGTATTTATAGAGTAAATTTAAAATGAAATAATATTTTATTTCTATTATTTTAAAAAAATTAATCAATACTTTTCTAAAAAAATTAAAGATTATTTATCAAGATGTATGGAATGAAAATACACTCTACTTATTTTCCCTTATATATGATATAATTTAAATCAATATCACAAAAAAATTTACAAGTTATTTTAATACATTTTCCAATGTCCAAATCACTTGTAAAAAATAATATGATATATATAAAACTCTTCATCCCTACCCCAAAATTTCCTTAGATCATGGAATGTTTTTATTAAATTTTAAAAGATCAAATTTTTCATCTTTCCTGATTTAAAATGTCTCACCAATTATGTCACATACATAACTTATTTTAAAGTTAAATTCCATTTAATTTCCATTCATGCTTTGTTTTGAGGGTTTCCCAAGCATTTATGGAGGAATGGGTGAGTTTTTATGAATTGGGCCAAACCGTGAGCCCAATTCCAGATTTAAAAATAAATTTTGATTCCTTTATAACTTCTTTATTTTTCAAAATTTTTCATCCATTAAAATTCCTAATTGTCATAACCTGACATATTAACACCACCATATTTATTTGGACCATTAATAAATCTATAATCATGGTGGATATGGGTTTTTATTTAAGGAATTGGGTCTGCCCGAATGCCCATTTTCTGCATTAAAAATAAATTTTAATTATTTAATATCTCCTTCCCTATTTGCGTTTTTTCAGTGATTAAAACTCTCACCCAAGACTACTTACCTAAGGCGCGCCCCCATTCCCTCTTACAACAATTTGGATCTTGATAAAATCACGAAAATGGTTAAAACTTCTATGGATTTCAGAAATCTTCCAGACTTGGAGAGGTAAATTGATCCTTTCATAACTCCTTCTATTCTTACTCTTTTTCCCCCATTCCAATTCCTACATGACCTTCTCATTATTGTTTGAATATCCATTAAATTTTTATCTGTTTTAAAATTCATATTATGGTCGATTTTGGTTCGTTTTCTTCAGGATTGTTTTGGTTAAGTGATTCTTTCTTGGTTTCTTCCTTTTCCCTTAGGGTTTCCTCTCTCTTTCATTATGTTCTAAAATTTACAGAATTTAGGGTTTGATCCTAGGGTTTCATTTGGTGTATTTTTGGTCAAATATTTTGATCTAGGTCTGAATTTATCTTCCTTGTGGTGCGGCGGTTGTGCAGTTGACGTTTCGAACTAAGTTTTGAGGGATTTGACACTTCCGGTAGGTGATTCCGTGTGTAATCATTTCTATATGAGTTAGTTTTCTTGAATTACTTATTATAAATTTTCATAATATACTGTGTGTGGTGAAAAAAAAAAATTTTGGATTTGGTTAAGCATTTATTTTTATAGTTTCATTTTAGCTTAAAATTTGGTGTTTTTCATGTGTAACCCTTTGGGTATTGTTTGGGATTGTTTTATAACATATGAATTTGGTTTAATAAATATTTTTTGGGATGAAAATTCTGATTTGGTGGGGTATTGGTGTAACACTAGGTCTTAAAGAGTTTTTTTAAGGGTTTAAGGTGTAAAACTTTATTGTACTTCTTGAAAGTGATTTTGAAAACGTGTTCGTTTCATGTGGATCTTTTGTGATATTGTTTGAGGAGTTTGTATAACACATGGGGTTTGTTTAATAAATGTTTTTGGGGCTTCCAATTCTGTTTTGAATTTGTATTTGTGTGATTTTTTCCTTGAAATATGGTTTTGAAATGGGTTTTATTTGAAAATCTTTGGTACACTATTTAGAATTGTTTTATAAAAGTTTTGAGTGGTTTAATGATTTATGTAAGAGGTGAAACCATATTGGAAAACTTTTTTGGATTGTTTATACTTTAAAATGAGCCATTTTAAATGTGAATAGTTCTGTTATTTTATGTTTATCATATTTTTATGGACTTCATAAAAACGTTAAATGATGTGGTGGATTGTTAAAGTTATGAAAAAAGTGTTGTGGGCTATTTTGGTGTGAGTTTGATTTCAAAATGCATTTGAATGAAAAGTGGAATTTGTGACTTATGTGATTTACATGGGGCTGTTTGGTTAATGTGTGATGTGTAAGTGATATCTACATGTGAAAACCATATTTCTTGGATTGTTGAACATGTTTCAGCACAAAGGGAAAACCCGGGTATCTAGGTGGGTGGACGTGTACTAGTATGCTAGTGAATCCGTGGGGTTTGGACTTAGTTTTACTTAGCAAGATTGACTCTTACAAATCTAACTAAACTATGATGATGATGATTGGGGACCACTAGGTTATTGGTATTTTCCCTACTAGTGGCTCGTGCACGAGAACGGATATTGTGATGGTTACTCTCACCGAGATACGAGGTACCTGGGACCCAGAACGAGCTAGTGCCTAGGGGTTATTTCCTATTTATTGTGATCATTATTTACTTTTTACTTAACATCGCCATACGGTATAGTTGTCTGGAAAATTCATTATTGTTGACATTATTTTTAAAAGTGTTCATTCTTAATGATAGCCCACTTGAAAAATGTTTTTTTGGTTTCATCTTTTAGAAATTGTAACTAGCATTTTCTGTTTATGAAAACTTGCAAGCTTTTTGTCTTTGAATGTTTGTCACATGGAATCTCTTAGTGGTGGTATCCTACTGGACATTTTCTCACACCCTACTTACACCCTTGGGTGTAAGTAGATTTGTTTATTTTGTTGTTTCAGGTTTGGATATAGTTTTTAGTTCCAGTGGTTCGGGTTTCTAGCATGTCCTTGGTGGTGAAGTTTTGTAGAGATGGATTGAGGGCGGTGCCCCTTTCCATGAGGGTTCTTGGGATGTTTAATTGTGATTTTGTACCTTTTTTATATTCTTTTTGAGTTGTCTTAAAATATTTAATTCAGTTCTGAATATTGTAAAAGATGGTTTTAGTTGAAAAATCCGGATTCGTTTTATTGAGTTTGTTTGTTGTTTAATGTTTATAAACTTGGGTAAATCGTTCCCAAACATCATTTTATGATACCCCGGAACTTTTGCCAGACCGTGGGGATCAGTAACGCCCTTAGGGCCTTGGCACGGGCTGGGTTTGGTGCCGGTTTGATGGTGACCAGATCCGGTTCCTGACCAAATGGTATCAGAGCAGGTTTGCTCTCTTTGGGTCATGTTATTTGGGGAACAGTCGAGATAGTCTGGAGTTAGGAATTTTGGGACTAGGAATTTTTTTTATGGGTAGTGTGGCTGATCACCACACCTCATGATAGGATTCAAGTCTCTAGGGGAAGTCGTGACCTTTCAGATTCCTTTGGTTTTCTTGGTTTGATGATTATTAGGGGAAATGAAAAGAGAGTTGGGTTAATGGTCTCAGTGAGCTCACAGGGCCTAGCAAGCCATGTGAAGTCGGGGATATTCCCTAGAAAACTCTCTATGATAGTGAAGTGATTGTAATATGGCTGCCAACCATATTTCCATGTCACCCACTGAAACTAGTTTCCTCTCGCATTGTTTTGTGCTTTAGTTTTGAAATCTTAGCACTTTGGTTTTAAGGTGACTTGGTTTTAAGAAGCTCAAAGTTTTTATGAAATTATTTTCAAATAAATAGGTAATGGTTTTGTTTATGAAATGGAAGAATTGAATTTTTAGAATTGTTTTGAAATTTAAAATGGTGTTCGTACACCTCTTTGAAAGAAGGAACTATATTGAAGTTGGTTTTAAAAATTGTTTCCAATAGAGTTTTCTAAAAACATCAGAGTGTGTTTGAATGGGATGAGATGTTTTGAAATTGATGTTAATATCTTGAAAGTGAGTTATTTTCTAAATGTCTGTGACTTTATGAAATTTTTTTTAAGATGTGAGTTGGGATTTTTATCTCGTTGTTAGCGGTTATGAGAAAAAAGGATGTGTTGGTTGACTGTTTTGGTTTTGAAAAGTGGAAAGAATTTTTGTTTTAACCTTTGGTATTTCCATTAGAGACCACATGCATGGGGTTATATGGGATGATGGATGGTTTATGGCATGACTAGATGAGTGTCGGGATGGATATGAGGAGGGTGTCTGGTGTGGCACAAAAACATGCATGTGTGAGGCCCATGGGGTACCATTGGTCGATACTCTTACCGTTGAACCGTTTGTTTTCAAAAAATGGTTTTAAAGAAAAACATGATGTCTTGATGAATAGTTTGGGATGGTTTGTATTGTGGGTTTTTGAAAATGTTGTTTTTGTTGGATGTTATTTTTAGTCCAATAACCCCTCATATTTGAACTGTGTTTTGGGTTTATGTTTGGTCAGTAAGTTGGGTAGAAGGACTGGTTAGTAGTCTCCTCTGAGATATGTTTCGGGACACCTTTATGGTGGTTACCTTCATGTGTTTGGATCTGGTTTATGGTTTTTTTGAACAATGGACCATCTTGGTTGGGTCCTTGGGTTCTCCTGTTGGATAAGGTATGCCCCCATTTAGGGTTAGTGCACAACTGAAGTGAAACTCGGATTGTTTCGTTGTTAGAAAATCCTCCAGTTGATCAATGTAAGGAATATTTTCTTGAGATTTGTAGAATGAGTCTACACCATTTAAATCATTGGTTTTTTTGGATCCTCTTGTTGTGGAAGAGTTCTCATGGATGGTTAAAAGAGACCTTAGTTTCTTTAGCTACCTGATTCATCGAAGGTGGAAGTTGTCTGGGGTTGTCAGTATGGATAGTATCTAAGAGGGCCTCTGAGTCCTTCATAGTCTCTTCGAAAAAAGAGTTCACAATAAACTACTAGTGTGGGAAATATGGTCACGAGAAGATATTGTGGCCACTTTCTAGAATTATGTGTTTTTTAGGGATGTTGTATAAGGTCTCTCTCCATGCATTGTTTATATTAGTCGCAATGGTCATGTTCGGTGATTCCTTATGATGTCATGTGCTCGATTGACCGTATAGGTGAAAGTAGTGAAATCCTCTGAGAGTCCCTGTTATGTTGGGAGAATGTCTCGATTGTAAAAACTTCAAAATAATCCATTTTAGAGGAATGTGAGTGTAGGTTTTCTTTACTTCTATTGTTTCTCAGCTGAAGAAACAAGGTGTGATGTGTGGGCATCTTCTTAGCCCTCTTTTCAGTTAAATATCGGGATATGGTAAAGTGAGTTTGGAATGTGTTATTTTTGGAAAACTTATCTGGGATTGTGGTGTAGTTTTTGGTGGCACCGAAAAAAGAATTCTCATTCAGTGGGATTCTAAAGACTAACTGTGAGGCTGAAGATGCTTCAATCATTTGAGCTCCAGCCATAGGTCTTGGAGAGAAACTGGCTCGTAGTCCAGGGAAATCACAGGGTCATTTAAACCCTTGTACAAAGTACTATCCTATATATGAATGATATGAAGTGTTTAAACCTATGGTTTCATTATCTTTCTTCTGTTTTTCATGTTTGGTGGAAATAGGTGGAAGGCCTTATACCCATGACATCACCCAATGTCATTACCTCCCCCTTTGGTTTTCATTGAGTATTTGGAGAATGGTTGGAAATTTGGATAGACAGGATGAGCACATGGTTTGTGAACGATTAAGAGAGACTATGTGCCTAGAAGTCATGCAGGAATATTGATCTGCATAGTTAGTTCACGGTTTCACAAACTGTGCGGACTAATCGTGCGACCTTCCCAAATCTTGAAATTTTTGGGGTTTTTTATATCAGCACATGCTAGCCCATTAAGATGGTTGGTTCTTATGGTGGGGAGAACCACTATGATTCTCATGTATGTTCCTTCAAAAATTTTGAATGGAAGTCTACCCTGTGTACCAGGGAGTCCGTTCAGGCCTCCCCCTATTAGTGTCCTATTTTTGTCTCAGAAAAAAAAATTATTAGTTGTCTCTTATGGTGGGGAGCGTATTTGTGTCCCCCCATACCGGTAACTTACATTTATCCATGGTCTTGGATTGGTGTAGATAGTCTTGTTCGGATCTATCTAGCTACCAAAATCTTTCTTGGGTAAACTTTGGAACTAGAGATCACCCAATAGATTAGTTAAAGTAAGGTAATTGTAGCCTTGTTCAATGTTATTGTTTGTTTGGGTGAATTGCTTGAGTCTTATTCAGATAGTGTTTGAGGAGTTTTCTTTTGGGATAAAGTATGAAAGTGATTGATCATTTCAGGAAAGTGGTATATTTTTTGGTTGTGATAGTAATCCTTATTTGATCACTGGAGGTGTTTTGGCCTTTGGGGGCGAAACCTGGAAAAGGAGTACCTCTTGGTTTCTTAGTTGGGTTTGGTTGTTGCTTTGTCCTTGATGTGACTTTCCGGGGCGGAAAGTTTTCATGGTGGGGATAATTGTCACATACATGACCTATTTTAAAGTTAAATTCCATTTAATTTCCATTCATGCTTTGTTTTGAGGGTTTCCCAAGCATTTATGGAGGAATGGGTGTGTTTTTATGAATTGGGCCAAACCATGAGCCCAATTCCAGATTTAAAAATAAATATTGATTCATTTATAACTTATTTATTTTTCAACATTTTTTATCCATTCAAATTCCAAATTGTCATCCCCTGACATATTAACTCCACCATATCTATTTAGACCATTTATAAGTCCATAATCATGGTGGATATGGGTTTTTATTTAAGGAATTGGGCCTGCCCGAATGCCCATTTTCTGCATTAAAAATAAATTTTAATTATTTAATATATCCTCCCCTATTTGCGTTTTTTCAGTGATTCCAACTCTCACCCAAGCCCACTTACCTAAGGCACGCCTCCTTTCCCTCATCCCACAATTTGGAGCTCGATAGGATCGAGAAAATGGTCTAAACTTATATGGATTTCAGAAATCTTCCATATTTGGAGAGGTAAATCGATCCTTTCATAACTCCTTATATTATTACTCTTTTTCCCCCATTACAATTCCTAAATGACCTTATCATTCTTGTTCGAATATCCATTAAATGTTTATCTGTTTTAAAATTCAGATTCTGGTCGATTTTGGGTCGTTTTATTCAGGATTGTTTTGGGTAAGTGATTCTTTCTTGGTTTCTTCCTTTTCCCTTAGGGTTTCCTCTCTCTTTCATTATGTTCTAAAATTTACAGAAGTTAGGGTTTGATCCTAGGGTTTAATTTTCTGTATTTTTGGTCAAATATTGTGATCTAGGTCTGAATTTATCTTCCATGTGGTGCGGCGGTTGTGCGGTTAACGTTTCGAACCAAGTTTTGAGGGATTTGACACTTCTGGTAGGTGATTCCGTATGTAATCACTTCTAGATGAGTTATTTTGATTGAATTACTTATTATGCATTTTCATAATATGCTGTGTGTGGTGAAAAAAAAATTTATGTTGCATTTGGTTAAGCATTTATTTTTATAGTTTCATTTTAGCTTAAAATTTGGGGTTTTTCATGTGTAACCCTTTGGGTATTGTTTGGGATTGTTTTATAACATATGAATTTGGTTAAATAAATCCTATTTCGGTTGAAAATTCTTATTTGGTGGGGTATTGGTGTGCCACTAGGTCTTATAGAGTTTTTAAGGGTTTAAGGTGTAAAACTTTATTGTACTTCTTGAAAGTGATTTTGAAAACGTGTGTGTTTCATGTGGATCTTTTGTGCTATTGTTTGAGGTGTTTGAATAACACATTGGGGTTGTTTAATAAATTTTTTTGGGGATTCCAATTCTGTTTTGAATTTGTATTGGTGTGATTTTGTCCTTGAAATATGGTTTTGAAATGGGTTTTATTTGAAAAGCTTTGGTACACTATTTAGAATTGTTTTATGAAAGTTTTGAGTGGTTTAATGATTTATGTAAGAGGTGAAACCATATTGGAAAACTGTTTTGGATTGTTTATACTTTCAAATGAGCCATTTTAAATGTGAATAGTTCTATTATGTGATTTTTATCATATTTTCAGGGACTTCATAAAATTTTTAAAGGATGTGTTGGATTGTTAAAGTTATGAAAAAAGTGTTGTGGGCTGTTTTGGTGTGAGTTTGATTTCAAAATCCATTTGAATGTAAAGTGGAATTTGTGACTTATTTGATGTACATGGGGCTCTCCGGTTAATGTGTGATGTGGAAGTGATATATACATGAGAAAACTATATTTCTTGGCTTGTTGAACATGTTTGAGCACAAAGGGAAAACCCAGGTATCTAGGTGGGTGGACATGTACTAGTATGCTAGTGAATCCGTGGGGTTTGGCCTCAGTTTCACTTAGCAAGATTGAATCCTACAAATCTAACTAAACTATGATGATGATGATGATTGGGGACCACTAGGTTATGGGTATGTTCCCTACTAGTGTCTCGTGCACGAGAACGGATATTGTGATGGTTACTCTCACCGAGATACGAGGTACCTGGGACCCAGAACGAGCTAGTTCCTAGGGGTTATTTCCTATTTCTTGTGCTCATTATTTACTTTGTACTTACCATAGGCATACGATATAGTTTCCTGGAAAATTCAGTGGTGTTGACATTATTTTTAAAAGTGTTTATTCTTAATGATAGCCCACTTGAAAACTTTTTTTTTAGTTTCATCTTTTAGAAATTGTAACTAGCATTTTCTGTTTATGAAAACTTGCAAGATTTTTGTCTTTGAATATTTATCACATGGAATCTCTTATTGGTGGTATCCTACTGGGAATTGTCTCACACCCTACTTACACCCTTGGGTGTAAGTAGATTTGGTTATTTTGTTGTTTCAGGTTTGGATACAGTTTTTAGTTCTAGTGGTTCGGGTTTCTAGCATGTCCATGGTGGTAAAGTTTTGTAGAGATGGATTGAGAGCGGTACCCCTTTCCATGAGGGTTCTTGGTCTGTTTAATTATGATTTCTTACCTTTTTTATAGTCTTGTTGAGTTTTTTTAAAATATTTAATTTAGTTCTGAATTTTGTAAAAGATGGTTTTAGTTGAAAAATCCAGATTCGTTTTATTGAGTTTATTTGTTGTTTAATGTTTATAAACTTGGGTAAATCATTCCCAAACATCATTTTCTGATACCCAGGAACTTGTTCCAGCCCGTGGGGATCGGGAACGCCCTTCGGGCCTTGGCACGGACCGGGTTTGGTGCCGGTTTGATGGTGACTAGATCCAGTTCGTGACAAATGACTTTATAAAAAATTTATAATGATTTATTTATAACATGCACTTAATTTTTTTAGAAAAAAATTCAATGGGGATAGATATTTTAGCTATTTATATTTTCATAGATTTAAAATTTAACATTTTTAGAAATACTAATTATGTTATAAATTAACCATGTTTTTTAAAAATAAAATATTATTATATTATATGATTTTCTAAAAAATAGTTTCATGGTAATGTATTAAATTTTTATGTTCAAGACATCACTTTTTCATATCTATATTTTTTTATATAAATTTAGATAAAATTGTACTAATATTCACCCACATATTAAATTTTGATATACTGATTTTAAAAATACCAATTATTTTATCAAAATAAGTTTATAAATGAGATGAATTTGGTATTTAAATAATACGACTATGATTTCCTAAAGGTAAACCAATTTATAAAAAGTAATTATACCATTATAATTTATTTCAGTTAAATAAATTTAAATATTCATTTATTGTATGTTTATATTCTAATATTCCCATTATATAAATGGTATTTTAATAACTTTATTTTAAAATTTACCCATAAGGTTCTATCCAATCTTCTAAAGGTCTGGTTAATATACTAATGATCATATTTATAATTATTACCTTACCCCTTAAAATGTATATATTTTATATTTACATAACTATAAATTCAGGCTATAGCCATAGTTTAAAACCACAACTGTAGCTAATAGCCACGATTTGGTGAACCATAGAGAATATTAGCAAGGAAATAGGGCCAAAACTATAGCCACAGTTTCAAACTATGGCTATATGGATATAGCCATGATTTCCACTGTGGTATTTGATCTATAGCCATGGTTTCAAAACATGGTTATAGCTTCTACCACACCGACCTATAGCCACAATTCAAAACTATGGCTATAGGTGTACTTCCATGATTTCCACCATAGCTATAGAGCTATAGAAATGGTTGTCCTCATTCCAGTACACCTATATCCACTGTTTGAAACTATGGATATAGCTTTTTCCTCACCAACATATAGCCACAGTTTAAAACCATGGCTATAGGTCTTCTACCATAGTGGAAACTGTGGTAGTAGGTCTACTCTCATGGTTTACAACCATGGATACAGCTTCTAGATTCTATAAAAAAATCCATGGTAAACTAACATGGTTTAAAATTGTGTCTACATCCTATAGTTTCCAAAAAAATAGAAGGTTTTTACCCTACTAAAAATCATACAGAACACCAAACACAATGTTTCCCAGCTCGAATTTATAGTGGGGATCATAAAAGAAAGATACAACACCTGGGCCTATCAACTTGATCAGTACATCAGTAACACGAACCAGAACCAGTAGTGGAATTTATTAGTAGTATAAACATCTGAAAATTTCCAAGGTAGGCCAAGATACTCTACAAAAAACCAATTCACTCCACCACAATCTCACAAACCAGAATACCCATCTAGACTCTTGTATTCATAGAAAGAACTGAAGAACTCTGATAGCATGCTTCACCAAACCAATCAATCTGTAAAAACAAGAAGTATGGACAAGCCCCTACGACCATACATGGAGAACCCTATCCTCCATGAGTCTTTTAGCTACAGAACAATGGACAACTTTTGATCCAGATAGTTGGGCTTCTACATCAGTCCAAAAAATATTTTTAGCCCAGTACAACACCTATCCAGCAGGACCAGTATCTATGGCCAGCCTTTAGTATCATGTTCTAAATGTATCTGCAAATAATATCAAGTAAAATATCATACAAAGTTTACAGATTAAAATCAGTGTGTGCATAGGTGTAATTTCACCCAACTGAAAAAAAAAACTATACCAACATATGTAACAACAGTAAATGGAATCATTAAAAATCGCCAAATGAAACACTATTTGTAAATTATATATTATCACATATGTAAATTTTTTATCATGGTAGAATGGGGGATCATTATTTTCATTTGTGAGTGGATTGATATTTTCATACCATGTGTAATTTTGTACTATATAAATGATTTATTCAATTGTATACTTGTGCTTAAAATGAATGGGAAATTCCATAAATTATTTAAATATTTAATTTTTCTTGATTACATTTTAATGAATTATTTCATTGTATAAATGTAATGGATATCCTTTTCTATTCCAATAACCTGAAGTCCTTAATGTTTTATTGATTTTTGATAATACACCTTTCAAGGGGTGATGTGGAAACCTTACAAGTCCCGTAGGCATAAGTATTACATGGCTCATAGGCCTTAGATGAATTCATTTTCCATAGGCTTCAAACATTACATACAACCCAAAATAACTACTTGGAACTGCTCCTCCCCAGCATCTTCATCGTGAAAACATCTCTCCTCCTTTGCATGGTTGTTCTGCTAGGCTTTCCTATGCATGCATAGGCTTGTCTCGATGGTAGGATTCATACCCTCTCATTCTTGCAATCCTTTTAGCTTTCTCTATGGTGTAAGCTCCTTGCTCATCCTCCTTTTGAATCTTATTCCTTGGAGGTTGTCTGGTTTAGATTTTTACTCGGGGACTAAATCGATGGCTCGAAGGCCCAAACGGGTGAATATTCCTCACTGCTATAGTGCCAAATAGTGCCAACTACAGTTTCTATTATATTACCCACTATAGTACCTAGTATTGTACCCAGAAATTATCCTTGGCCTGAATTTGATCTTGGGTCGCCTAGATACACTTAAGGAGTCCTCACCAACTGGGCTGAGGTTTATGTGTATGGATATCCTTTTTTAGATATTCTTTATTGAATTATATTTCAAAGTAGAATTTTTTATGCTATTTCATTTATTCTATGACTATATTATATAAATATTTTCTATGAGTGAATACAGTGATGAAATATCATAAAAATGGAGAATTGATAAATAATAATGACTTTCCTAGATATAATTTGGGCCAATATTTTGGAAATTTATTTTGATATATTATTTCCATGGTTAGTCTCTCATTGATTGAAAGTTTTAAAAAATTAAGAATTGTAAAGGATTGAATGAGAATATAGACTTGAAAACAATACATGAGTAAGAAATAGTAAAAACAAGGTAGATTGAAAAATGATTATATAAAAGTGGATGGAATTGGTTCAAATACTTATTATCATCCACTCTCATACTCTTTTATCCCTTTCAAGTAAAATCACCTTTGTTGTGAAGTGATTTCACCATGATCTAGTGAATTTTCCTCTAAAATTCCTATCAAAATAAAAAAAATAGAGGAATAAATAAAAAGAAAGATGATAGAAACCTATTTCCATAGTGAATCCAAATACTCTCAAAAAATTATATATAGGGATAAGAAAAAAGGAGGAGGGATCAAGAATCTAAGTTCTCAAATTCACTAAAATATTATCAAAGGATTTAGTAAATCAAATATAATATTAAAAACCCACCATGAATGAAGGTAGGGAGCTATCCATGGTTTTTTTCATGAATACCCAAGCAAAAAAACTCTTTTATCTTATACTTAATTTTATTTTTTGGTGTTTTAAATAAATGTAAGAGAAAAAAATAAAGGGATTAATAAGTTTGAGGAAATACATAAAGTAATAACATGAAAATTCATAAAAAATAATATTAGGAAGAAAGTGGTACTCTTAATATTAGTACTAATGAGTTCTTTCATTGCCCCATATACTATTTTTATTATCACTCAATACTCACACCCCAATATATGTATGAACAACCATCTATGTAATCTTTATGTGTGAATTCCCAATTTAAATAAGAATCCTTGAGTTCACTAGTTATCTACAGCCCTCATAAGAAATAAATATAATACTCATCAATAGATAGAGAAATCCACTCACTCCCCTAGAAATTTCATGATCACCATTCCCCATCTAATCCCTTGATCCCACCATACATCAAAAAAATGGAAATTGATTCTACTGAGGGGGAGGAAATAGATGTGAAATAAGGATGAGAATAATTATCACCAACTTATAATCCATGCAAATTTTTTAATCCCTAAATTTTAAAATCAAAATTAAAACTTGAATGTATAGGAGTTAGATGAATATCAAAGAACCTATATCTAAAAAAACCTCAGGTTAACACACTATAATCATGAAGGTGAAGGTAAAAATTAAAAAATATAAAAGAGGTCATAAATAAACATTAACATAAGAATATAATAAATACTATTAATATATTATAGAAATTAGAATATAAAAAAACTGATTAAATACATATACAAATCCTATAGAACCCCCTCCTTTACAATGGAATTAAGAAATGTTTAAAAATGAATTAAAGGATATTATTCTTTATACCCATGAATTTCAATGCCTATGGTAATCCAAAATTTATCCCAAGATCTTCTTCTTTGTGGATTATCTAATGGGTGAGATTTCTCTATCTATAAACACTCTAAAATATTCCTTATTGTGTAAAATTCATTCACTGTCAGTTATAACCTCTTACATCTAGTTTTCATTGGATGGATGTTATGTGTAATTTCATTAGTTATTTATCGATTTTGTTAAACCAAAGTAATTTATATTTTAGGTTGAGTGCTAATATTATTATATTAATTTATTTTAATCTTATACAACAATTGTACCACTTGAAATTTATATCCTGAGGAAGATTAAGATCAATCGCATAGGGAAACATGGCATATAGAATCCCTTGGTTTTAATCTTACACGATCATACTCATATGCGAGCATATGGGCAGCCTAGTTAATCTCACATAGAAGAATATTTAATCTAACATGATCTCCTAGTTTTCTTAATATTATTTGATCACCAAGAAACAATTTTATTCTTACATAATCTTCCTCCCTCTCATTTAATCCTATAAATATATTATTATTGAAATACATTGCATATATTTCTATAAATATGTTTTGAAAAGTTTTTGAATTAAATGAATGAACTATAAAGACTATGTGCATATCATAGGGGTTCCATCCAGTCCAGAAAATAGAACTCTTGAATTCTAAAACTACACTATTGTAACATGATGTTCCAATAATGACATGTATCTAGTATGAATTAAAATATACCATAAAACTAAGTAGTATGGTTAGATATATGAAAGATATATAATAAAATATGATTAAATAACAATAAAACTTGTAAATAGTCAAAATATTTCAAAAAATCTATGATAATCCCTTTAATTTAATAAATAAACAAAATTAAATAACTATTCTCATCAAATTCTTGGTGGTGGTATAATATTTTGTAATCTGAAATTTACATTGATAGTAAATTATTTTTTGTCTTTAAAATATATAGTTCAGGTAGGAATCTGAACTTGTAAGTCTTTTTCATGATATAGAACTGAAATTTAAGAATGATTTATATGTAAGTCAGTTTAATGCATATACATGAACAATGATTATAAATAAATATAAAAATTATATTGTTATATTTTTAATTAATACATATGGATTTTTTTACAAATATACATAGAAATATTTTTATTAATTTATAAAATTTATCATAGTATGTGTCGGCACAATGGTATAGAAATGGTCATAGTTCAAATAATCCCCATAAGATGCATTGAGCATAATATAATTCACTATACTAGATAAATAAAGTCAAGTCATCATGAATTTATTGTTCTATAAAAATGAGTAGCCTAGAAAATAGTATAATTGTAAATTTTTTAAGTTAATACAAACATTTAAACATTTTATATGTTTATTTGGATTTTTATTTATTTACTAAAATTAACATATAAACAATATGGATTTTATGGTATGGAATTTTAAAAAATATATAATCATATAAGCCTAAACAAATCAATAAAATGAATATATAAAATAATATTTTTATGAATAAATTTAAAATATAACCACTAAAACATCAATAACTAAACATAAATAAAAAAGTGAAAGGAATCTCTTTAAATGAGTTTTTAATATTGAAGTAAATGATAGATGAAATAAATTATTACATACTATTTGTAACAATTTTCACTCTTGCAAGCAAATCCTAATTCTTATTCTTGTGAATTCAAGCAATTCATACTCAATAATACACTAAAATCAATAAAAATATTCATATAAAATAAAATATGACAATTTTATATGAATTAACACTAGTATTATAAAATATAGATCTACCTCAGGTTTAAAATATAATCTTAATATGAATAATGTTTCTCTATCTTCACCTCACTCCACCTCCAAAATATAAAAATAAAATAAAATCACATATAAATATTTCATTAATGATCCTTCAAAAAATCACCAATGAATCACCAGTAATTGTTTAGTTCTATAAATTTCCACAAACTTCATTTTTAGAAATTCCCCCTAGAAGATAAAAAGGGAAAAGTATAAACATCATGAACCTTTATACATCATTTTATGAAAGAATCATTATTGGAGGGATAAAAAAACTTGACTATTAGAAGATCACGTTTTATTTTATGAATTTTAATGAAAATGTTAAATTATAAAACTATAACATAAATCAATGAGATACATTTTGAAACACTTTGATCTTTCTTTAATTGGTGTAAATTTCCATTAAAAACTTACCATGTTTAGGTATTTTATTCACAAACTCAAAAAATGGAATATTTAACTCAATTTTATTAAAAATATAAAATAACTCAAAATGAGTAATTTGATCTAGAATATGAACTTTTACAATACTACATACAAGTTATTTTTGACTTAAATATGTTTTTTTACAAGTTATGAAATCTTTTTATGATTTCAAAATAAATAAAACCTATATATAAGTCAATGGGACTTAGTGTATGAGTCATAAGAAGATATATGTGTTTCAATTATTCATAGAGCACCATTTGATTAATTAGTATACAATTAATTTAATGATATGTAAGTTTCATTTAAACTTCATATGAGTTAAACCTTTGAGAAATTATAGGAACACTGGAGATGAAATTTATTATTTCTAGAATATTTATTCTAAATAATAATTTATATTCTGGATGATATTGAAGTTTTTTATTCATGTATTAAACGTAAAAAAATGTATTTTTGATTCATGAAAAGGAGAAAAAATTTACAACATGAATAATATGGATGTTGTGAAATAAAGAGGAGCATATGATTTTTAAATACTCAGTCACACTATAGCTCGTGCTACTATAGTGATGCGACCTGGAACAAAATTCATAAAGAATAATAAGAAGTTAGAAATGGAAGAAGAATTTTGGAGTATATACAAATAGTTAGTTTTTTATTTTTGGAATTTTAAATTTAAATTCAAACATGGTGATCACTGTAACTGAATATGATATATATTTTTAAGTGTTGTATAAAAATAAAAGTTTGCTTCATGGAATAGAAATAGTTCAATAGACTGAAAAAGAATAATTTGTTACATTATTAAAATATATAAGAATATTTTCCTCAGTAAAAGGAAGAAATTTGGGAGAGTTAAGTGCAGTACAATGAATGAAAGAATAATAATTCTATTGTTATAGTGAAGAGGAAAAATAAGACAGAATAATATCATAGTGATAATGTGAAGGTACTCACATTTGGATAAAGACACAACTAATGTCAAAATCATTTCATATTCTTTAATCAATGTGGGAAATAGTTAAACTCATAATAGGAAGACTTGTTGTAACATGATCAGAATACAAAAATCAAGAATGATGAGTAAAATATAAGTAGATTAAAAGGATAACTTAAAATAATATATTGTAAAAAAAGTAAAAAAGTGGATTCCAAATATGTTGATTGTAAGAATAGATTTCCAAGAAGAAAAATATGTATAATTATTGAAAGGAAAATGGATTGTTTTACTTAAAGAAACCAATCAAAAGAAGAATTTGTAAATATGTCCAAAAAATTTATGGCATGGAAAGAGAAACATAATTAGTCCTCTTCTAGTGAAGAATAAGTAGGTGAGATAACAAACATAAAACATATGTTGAGGTTTTCATTGTAATAATTTCTTGAGTAGAATACAAAAATGAATAATTAAATTAGCTTTTTGAGGTAAGATAATAGTAAGAGAGATGAATGGAAGATATTCTTCAAAAAATAAAAAACTCAATTAATTAATGACATCAAAAAATTCATGCTAAAATTCATTAATCATGATAAAATCATGAAAATTATGGATGATAAACAAACATATTAGAGATAAGAGATAAATAAGACACAATCAATGTGATTGAATCAAAGAAATAATTGGAGAAGATTATAGAATTATTCAATAAGGATATAATAGTTAATAAAGATTCATTAAATTCTATCAAACTAATGAGCTCAAAATATAATTTTTAAACATTTTCTTTTAAATCTCAATATAAACCATTTTTTTCTAACTATGAAGGTTAAAATTCAAAATATAGACATGTATGGTCCAAGGGGATTAATGATATCCCTTGTTTAACATAAAAATGGAATAATGTCTCTAGAATATCTGTATCCCCAAGAAAAATATAGTCTTAGAAATTATAAACTAAAAAAACTATTTTATAGATAGAACTATTATCAATATAGAAGACATAAATTCTAATTTTACTGTTAGTGTTGTGGGATTTATTGGAACAAATATTACTCATGTTGTTTCAGCATTTCATTACCAAGGAGAAGTCATGAATTGAGGGTGATAAATTCTGAGAATTCTAAAATAAATTTTCGATGAAATCAGACTATGAATAAATATAAATAATATCTATCAAAAAATATTAATTATGATTGTTTGGATAAATTTTATGGTATATGTGACCAATAGGGTCACTATGTTTAAGAAATCATAAACAATATTCTTAAAAACGTTTCCTACAATGAAAAAATAATGGTAATTCAGACGGGGAAAAATGAAGAAAATAATCATTATATAAGTTTCAATGAAGGAATTCATGAGAGTTAAATCATAGATTATATCCATATGATGTTCCATATAAATTCTTGGTGAAAAAAAAAAATTTTTGAATATTAAAAATCATGATGGAGTGGTAATGACCTTAGTAAATGACATTAGTAAATGGTGGATCTCTAAAAATCAATGGATTTGGAACTATGGGGATAAAAAATAAATGGTAAAAATGAAAAAGATATAGTCAGTGTATAAGTAATTAAACACTATAAATTATGTGTAAACCAATATTTTTATTATGAAAATGAATTTTTTTAAGAAAAATTAATGCATCATTAGAAATTCAAAGGATGGAAGAGTCATGACCAATGGTGAGTGAACAAGTGGAAACCTCTTCCAATTTGGTGATCTAACAAATTCTTTCTAATTGAGTACCAAATATGAGAAAAATTAATGTAATTGAATTATTTTTTATCATTGTTAAATAATCATGAGTAAAATATTAAAAAATAATGTTTTTTTTCCAAAAAATGCCAATATTATAATATTTTAGATTTTTTATCCAATGAATTATAAATATTATAGATGAAAATATTAGAAAATTTGATTATAATATTGAGGAGGGTGTATTTATTAGGTTTTAATCTAATGGAAATGGTAACTACTGTTAGAGTAAATGGCTTCAGAAAATGGTTTATTGTTATATGTAAGTTCCATTAAAAACCATCCAAGAAATAATATTCTAGATGTAGTATTTTTCAATGATATAGGACAAGACTGTGTATATAAATCTATGGAGAATAATAAAATTATCTTAATAAAGAACAAAAGTCTATATAGTGAGTTAAAGATTTTATATTTGAAATAAATTTTGTCTAGAAAAATGAAAAATTACATATCCATATAAAGGTATATTCATATAATATGCACCATGTAAATGGGTCATCATGAAATAATATCCATGTAAGGAGATTTACAAGTCTACAGATTCCTACATAAAGGGATACACATGTAATAAGGTTACTTTGGTGGTTGATTATTCTATTTAAAGTGAAAATATAAAACAAATTATGTTTGATTCTTATAATAGAAATTAGCACGATGATATATTCCTTAATTCTACTTGTGTTGGGGATTTCAAGGGGAATGATGATCCATGGTCCTCAGGGAGTGAAATAGTGTTAGATCCAGTTTATTTATAGGAAAAGAAATTTATGAATCTTAATGATAATAAAGAAAGAAAATAGTCTAAATTTTGTGGTTTTATACTCATATATACAATTAAAGATTATTATATCTCAAAAGGATACTAATTTGAAAACTATGAATCATGTTTTAATTAGGGATATTGAGTAAGCTAAAAATTCAATTCTAATCCAAATGGGGATAGTGTGGGTTAGGAATCCCTCTACCTTATTTTCATCTCTAGATCATCCTAAGTTAGTTATGACTCCACTTAAAGAGGCTAATCATTATATAGTATATGATGTTACTGATAATAAGAGTATTAAAAATGGAAAATAATTCCATGTATAGGTTCATTAGTTAACACCAGTGTTTTTCATGGGGGTTTTTAAAAAGGTTCTGGTTTGAAAATATCCTTCTAATTTGTTTCCATGCATTATTCCCTCTATTTATATGAAAAACATGTAAATTTGTTTTGGAAACCAAGAAGGATATAGATAAGGATAGGGAAAATATACTATTTATATCTAAAAATAACACTATTTAATGGGAGTATGTAAAGGATTCTAAGACTACTGCTATATAATTGGTTATCTAAGAAACATGTATACATTTATATAATGAGATTGTTTACATTACATTATCTGGTAATGACATTAAGTTTTCTAATTCTTTTATGGATCATGGAAATATATGAAAAATGGTTAAACCCTAGAGGCAAGGTTTATATCCATTGGGTAGGGGTATACCTCATAATATATTCACTAGTTCATATTATAAGAAAGTGTAGAGAATTTTGAAACCTCTATTGGTGATTTTCTCTAGGGAATTAGGTTTGAGGATTGATATAGATTACATGTGAAATTGGATGGATGAGAAGGATTTATTATGGGGTGTATATATATTTTTTATTATCTTGGTTAGACACTACATATTGAGGATTAGATTTTATGGATGTTCCAAGTCTAGTTAGTGTTACAACTTGAGTAGTGATTAGGCTTTCGGAGTCTATAGTTTTTGTTTTTTGTTGAAATAGCTTTGGTATTATTTTATCAGGCCTGTTATTATAATTATTGGTAGAGTGTGTTTTATTTTCTTTCCATTTTATATCCAATTGTATTGATTTTATATTTTTAATAAATTAACAATAGGTTTGATTCTTCAAACTCATGGTAAAATTTATTCATGATGATTAACATTATTAATTTAAATAAATAATAAATATAGTCTACCAATGACTATAGTCACTATGGACCATGGTCGTATGTCTACCTTGTTCCATAATTGAATTATCCAATGGTCATATGTCCACCTATAACCATGATTTACTTTGAAAATGGTTGTAGATAATCTATATTTGTGGTTATTTATGTACATAGAAAAAATGAAGGAAATGTGTCATTTTTCTAATTATTATATAACATCCTTAAAAGAATAAATTACATGAATTAAAGTTTCTATATAGATATTATACTACTTATATAGGTTCTAGGATTTTTTATATCTTAATTAAAGATAAGAAAAGTGATAATATTAACTATTATATATCTGATTATGTGTCCAGTAGAGACATTAAAAAGTTTTTTTTTAGATTTTATATCACATTGGAAGAAAAGAAATCATACAGATAAAAAATAATATGTGGTGCTTAGAAAAACACATTTTGGAATGTGTATACTAGTGAACTTGAAGAAAACTCCCTTAGAAAATGGTTAGAGTGAATTTGAATGTTGAGTAAACCATGACTAGTGAAAACACACAATGGTTGATATGGTCATGACATTTTTCATATCACAGGGTCTGAATATATAGGATGAAATATATAATTTAATATCCCCATTTTTCTCCTCAAGAAACTTTAGGAATTAAAATTAAATAAGGAATCTAGAATAAACCATTATATGGAAGGTTCTCATGGTTAAAATATAGAGTTGTATATCTCAATGTTTTATCCAAATAATAGTGAAAATTTGATATTATCAAAAATTAGATAGGAAAATTGTTTCCAGGTTTAGTCTATCATAACATGGATGATCAATATTTTTAAATATATTTTTTCGATAGTTTTTACATATAGAGTTCTGGTTATTAGTTCCCTCTCGCACTTTTCTATTCCAGAATCTTTCTTTGGAATCTGTAATCTTCAAGATCTATTATTTTTTGTTCAATTCATTATTTTTATTTATTTTTCTAAATTTAAATTCATTATATAGTCTCATTTATTGAGATTAATATTCAATTTATGGTTCTATATTTATCAATAAATAGTGGATGTCTCTTGAGAAATAATAATTCACGAGTAGATAAATAGGTACCTAACATTGTTTATCAAATTCATTCATACAAAAAGTTATTTTAATTTGAAACCATCAATATTATTAATTCAAATATTATTATTTAATAAATATCTAAAAAAATAAAGTTAATAAGTTATGATATGAAAGGTGACTGAGAGAATTATACTATGAATAAAAAAGTATATTCATATTCTGAAAATAAGTTTGAACTATAATTCACATTATTTCATTTAATTCACTGATCAAAATATTTTGATTAATTTAATTATAATTTATGGATTAAATCATAATTAAGTCTGTTATAAGTGAATAGTTTATCAACCTATTAATTCAATTGAATTATAAATGAAGGTGTTATCATATTTTTATGTAAAATCATAATTTTAAAATGATTTATTATTTCTTGACTTATTGTTAGTTTTTCACACAATTTTGGATTCAATTTTAGTGTTTAAATTTAATAAATCATAGGATTTTTATTATGGGTTTATAATTGGTAACAAATTCATATTTAAGGCTTATAAAACTTTTTATCAGGGGTTTGACCACTTAATTTAGTTGTATTATACATTAATGGTTTTAGTTGGGAGTTTAGAATAATATTTTTTAAGCATTAACACCCATTATATGTAATTATACTAGCAGTTGTTATAGGTTTTTAGAATCTTTTCAAGGGAATATATTAGACACAAAAAAATTGAATTTATATTTCATTAACCCATTTATTTTATTCGTTTTTTTCTTTTTTTTTTCTTTATGTGTGAGTATCTGTTACATTTTATGTCTTAATAGTTTCATAGTTGCATGAGCAAGATGTGAATCAATCTATATAGAATAATTTATTTAATAGATACTTTATATTTCAATCCCCAAGTTAATATGTATAATCTCAATCACTGATGAACATATATGATAAAGTGAACTCACATTAGCATAAATAATTTTATTATTGTACATTTTAGTAAAGAGCATCAAGAAGGATCTCAACAGTTGGAATAGGCTATACCCATCATTAACTATAGTGTATTATCTACAGATGGCGATTCCTAGAGCATTTCTCAACCTACCATTCATGAAAATAACTTTGAAATTAGGCCAATAAAATTATAAATGATTCAAAATATGTGAAATTTTGCAGAATTCATACATTATTATCATCATATACACATATCTAATTTTTTATAGATATGTGATACATTTAAACATAATTAATTTATGGATGATATGAAAATATGTACTCATTCCTTTTTTTAAGGATTGATTAAAGTATTGGTTGAAGATTTTCTCATATTGTTCAATGAACAACTAGGTTATGTTGGTCATGTAATTTTTGGACAAATACTTCTTTCCATTAAATATAGTGAATTTGAGGAATGAGATAAAAAATTCAAAAATAGAATGTGATAGATTTAGGAGATTCTGGGGAGATTCCAACACCATAGACTAGTAATTTGGATCTAAATGTAAACTATATATTATGGTTTAGTACATATGTTATGAGTTTTAATTTATGACTCTATAGATAAAATTTTGATTCTAAAAAAATTTAAGTATCATGTGATCTCATGAATTAAATATTTAAAAATTATATCCTTTAGAGAAGTGATAGAGGACCACCAAGTTATAGAATTCACTGATTGGAAGCAACCACTATTTTCATACCCAATGTAAATGAATTATCAATGAAGCTGAATATTTTTTAGGAATCTCCACTTACACCTCTTACCATTATTCTAATTTTATAATCTTGTTGGATATGTTAGGGGAGGTATTATTTCTAAGAAAGGGTAAAATTATTAGTGGATAATGAAACTTTAAATTACAACTACATAAATTATAATTTTTCTCCTTGAAAGTTTTAGAACTCTTATAATTATGAGAGAATATAAAATTTAAACCCAAATTTGGGTTATAATATATATAATAGTGGCCTAAACTTCAATAAAAACAATCTCCAATAAGATATAACCCCTAAAAACAAGGATTGATGTCGTTTTAAGAAGTTTTTCTCATTAAGGCCTAAATTCAATTCATATATGTAGCATTTCCATCCATAAAAAATTGTAAAATATTTGGTTGATATTATTACTATTTATACTAAAAATAAATATTAGTGGATGAAAACCCATGATATTTATCTTACGAATCAATAATCCCTTTTATATAATATTTATCACTATATCAGGAAAATTTATACCCTTTTTCAGAATTTTTTCCCAATAAAGATATAGGTAACATGAAAAAGAAAAAAATGGGGAGGAAAATGTGGTGAAACTTCACAGAAGGTGAGAGTTTTATGGAGAAAAGAAAATAGATGATATGGAAGAAATTGAAATAGAATAAAAAAATTGTGCATCATGTGAAAAGTAGTAAAATATGGACCCAGCATCACTTTGTCTCAAAGGTGAAATGTCACAATTCCTTGAGTGCACTCCCTAATCACTAGAGGCTAGTGACTTACATAGATATTCAATAATTATCACATGATAAGTGATTTACCCTATAATATTCTATTTCAATAAATATTAAAAATAAAAAAACAACAATGATAAGTAGAAAAAATAAGTGATAACATCCATAATAATGTCTAAAGTGGATTTCCATAAATTAAAAGATACTTCAAAAAATGTTACAAAATATAAACTAAGTAACATGTAATGAAAAATAAAACTTAAATAGATAAAAAGTAAGATATTATAAACCCTCCACATAAATCTATAATCATAATAAATAAAATCCATGATGTCAATTGACCTCATTTTATAACTACTACGACCCTCTTTATTTACCCCAAACACTATGCATATAATCTGTATTCACATGAGGTATATAAATACATTGTCTAAAAATTGATGCAGAAACCAAAAAAATATCAAGTAGCCCTTAGAGTTTTATGTCCTCATATATAAATGATAGAAATCAATTAAATTATATGAGTGTATTATTTATATTTTAAATTTTAAATAATTAAGTTCTAACATAGTCACCAAAGAATATCATATAGAAGCAGCATCAGTGGGGAGGTGGGTGGCAGTATTTGGTGGCAATGTCGAGGGAGGAGGATCATAGAGAGGATAGATCATAGTGGGGTGGGTGTGTTGGGTGTAAGAGAGGGTCAGTGTCACTAGGGAAAGCATCAGGGGAGGAGGGTCAGGGGAGAGGATATCTTATGAGAGCATTATTGGGGGAGAGGGTTGGTAAGATGATAACTCATGAGGGTATCATTAGGGGAGGAGGGTTAGGGAGAGGATAACTCATTAGGGAAGCTTCGGGGGAGGTGTTTTACACATAAGGGAGCATAATGGAAGGGTTTTATAGAGAGGATAAAAGTATCCTATATTTATCAACTATACTGCCATGGTTTTTAGTAAACCATAACTTAAAATACCCATATAGCCCTGTTTTTAATTAAATTATGGCTATAAATTAAGCTATATGAAAAAACATATAAAACTATGGAAATAGGTCCATGGATATTGATCAATTTTATAGTAATGTTAAATCCTATAAATACTTATTATATACTACATATTTCATTCAATTAGTTATATATCAACATACTTTATATCTATTTTTAAAAATTCCTACAATATTTCTAATAATTACTATTATTAAAACAATGTTTCTTGTAGTTATGGTATTTCTAGGAAACTAGGAGCTATCGTATTTTTAACTTCTAATCTTTTTATTTACTTGTGTTTATTATCCCATTTCACTTAAATTAATCTTATAGAGTATATTCATCATTTATTTTTAATGATATGTGATAAATAAATAAAACAATGATTATATATTTACATAATACATATAATTTATTTTATACTTGATTAATATTATTTTTAAAAGAAATTAAAATCAATTTCATTATGATAGATATGTAATTTAGGATATGAGAATGTATACTAAAAACATGGCTGTTATATCATGTCTATAAACCAGTGAAATGGATTCCTAATAATTAATCCTACTATGTTAACTATACCCTCATGAAACCAATCTATCCTTAAATATAACAATAATTTCACACTCATCTACTTTATTTTTTAACACCCATAAAGTTTTAATTAAAATATAGTATTCAAGTAAATAAACTATCTCTTATAATTTTTTTTAATTTCTTCAAATCATATTTCAAATAATTCACTAAGGGAGTTATTGAATCCATAAATCATGTAGGGGACCCACACCCTGTTATTAGTAAATCACTCGGGGGTTACCAACCTACTCTGAACACCTCACATGAACCATATTATCAACCTTATAAACCTAGGATACTCAAAATTCTTAATGCAACCCAAAAATGTACTCTAAGAGTTAATAGGAACCTAACATAATATTCTATATATAAAAATATATATAATAGACTTTTTATCATATTTTGGCTCCCATATTCTAGATCTAGTAATTGAAACCATTAAAAATACGAACTCCTTTAATATTAATAACATTCTCCCTATTAAATATCTACTGTCATGATAGATTCTATAGAAATTCAATTTTTTTATTGAACCCTTTAAAATGTTTTAATTAATATTTTATTTAAAAAAATTAATTCATCTCCTACTTAGTGTAAGTAAAAAAACCCATATTTTTATGGATTCTTCTTAAAAACATTTTTTTCATAAAATTATCCACACATTGAAATTAACTATTAGGATAGCTATAATTGGTATTATAAATAGGTCTCATATGGTGTACTATCAAGTATTTTAGTCCCCCTAGGGGTGGAATGGTTTATATTTTGAATACTACATTATATGAAGAGGATAAAAAAGTACCCCTTTATAAGGTGGTGTGGATACGTATAACATCACAAGGACTTTTCTTAGAATACATAAGAAAAAACCCATGAGGCTAATGAGACCAAAATAGGACCCAAACCATGATGGGTTTGAGTGTGAATCCCCCAAAAAAAGGTGGATGAGAATGAAGAACCCCTTTATAAGGTAGTTTAGATACCTTTCCCATTATAATGCATTTCTTAAGATTTATTGAGAAAAAATATTGAAGGTAAATGGGACCCAAAGAAAAAATATTTTGATCATGTTAATAGGTTTTTATAAGTGTAATAGAGTTTTGTTTTAAGGATTTATATAATTTTAGTATTTTATTATAAAAATTTCTAAGACTGCCATGACTTGAGATGTAACCCATAAACATACACGATCAAGTTCTTTGGGGTGGAATATCAAGTTAACAGGGGATGTTTGAGTGTTTATTTTAGGCACCATAGGATCATGTAAGGATTTTATTAGTATGTGTCAAGTATGGTATGTGAAACTCAAGGAGCTTATAGGTATTATTTGGGAGATAAATAAATTTTAGATTCATTCATCGTGAATAGAATTCTATATGTAGGAACTGAGGAGATATAATTATATATAGTGTCATTGAATTTGTTTTTTTACATTATAATTATAATGTATTTAATAATTGTAATAATAAAAAAAATCTTAAATATATAAATACAAATTACCTATTTATTTATTTTTTATAACAAGTTTAATATTATATTGCAATTGATTCCCTTGATTATAGTTTCTTTGTTCATTCTCTCTTATATCTAGTATTTCTTACTTAATGTAATATTTCCAAGAATGATCCATGTTTACTATATAAAAATTATTATTAATCATTCCATTTATTGTACTTTTAGTGTTAAATACTAAACATGATGTTAGTTTTTTTAATAATTTCTATTGAGCATGTTATTTTCTCCAGTTTAGTAATCTAAAACTGTGCATGATAATTGTTTTTAATTTAATATAATCTAGTGATCATGTTATTTGTTATTTACATGGAATCTATATGTGTTTTATAAGTAATGTGTGAGTATTTTTCATCTATGATTAGTTATAGAGAACCAATTAATGTTCTAGAGTAATGACATCTTGGAAAAATAAATATTTTAGTCATAATATTAATTAGTCGTGTTACAATGTTAAATAGTATTTTTCAAGTTGGACCATAATTTTTTATAAATGAAGTGAATCCTGGTGAAAAACTATTTTATAACCCTATGTTATACTATAAAGGGGGTTTTTAATTGGTTATTTATACCAGTAATTTACATGAAATGAACTTGGTGTTTTAAAAGTGGAAACTTTAGTTTTAAATTTCGAAATGAGATGAAACTTAGGGTAATTAGTTTTGAAATATTGTGACTAATTAGAATATTTTTCTGAAAATTAAATTAGAAAGTAATTTAGTGATGTATTATTCATCTATAAGTAGTTATATTATATTGTAGTGAAACATGAAAATATTTTCTCAAATTTGAATAGAAAAATAATGTAGTTTTGTAAAATGATTTATTTTTAAAGTGTTTACATGTGACTTTTGAAATTAAATTTAGTTTTTGTAGAAACCACATTACAAGAGAATTTTTTAAAAATTATAATTTTGTAGAATATAAATAATTGACAACACTAAGAGAATAATATGTTGAGTATCACCTTGGATCATGGTCTGAATAATTAGTTTATAGTATTCATGAAATCATAAGGATTTTCATGTGTCTTTTGAGTATCAGTATCTTATATTGATTGGTAGTTCATATTGATTTTGGCAGTCATGAATTGAAAGTGTGGTGATATTTTTCAAACATATTAGCATGTTATTGGTGGGTGTTCCTATTTAATTTTAATACCTTTGGGTGTATTATGATATGAGTTAGATTTTAGAGTTTTGTGTCTTATATGTGATAGATTTTTTGGAAAGGGTGTTAGAGAATTAGATATTACTTGAGTATTTAGTAGAGTTGCGAGTCCTTATTGATAATTTCATTAAAATTTCTAGGGATGAGAATTTATATTGTGTCCTTGGTGAATTTTATTAAAAATTAAAGTAATATTATTGATAGAAATTTTGTAATGAAAACACTGTCTATTTGGAATTTTTAGTTTTGGTTGAGATGCCATTTTTCATTTAATGATTTTGACCTAGTTTTTTATGATTATGGATGAATTATTAGGTATTTTTCAAAAAAAAATCGACTTTATTTTGAGTTTTGAGGGGGTTTTAAAAGGATTAAGGTGTTTTCCACCTACATTTTACAACTACAGGTGTCACCAAGTACCCAGTAGGAGCCCATCGAGTACCAGTTGAACCTAATAGAGGTCTCGTTGGAAAGAGAGTTTCTTAAGGTAGTTTATAGAATATATCCTTAAATTTTTATTGGGTGATTTTTTTTGTTCCCCAATAATCTTCTATTTCTCCCTCTCTTCCTTCCCTTGATCTATTCATCTTCCCAAAAAAAATTGATCCCTCCCATGGAACATTAAGGTCTCCTTTATCCCCAAATTTTTTCCCATGGTCCTAAGGTGTTTCAAATGTATTTCTTACAATGGTGTAAGGTAGGTATTTACCTCTCTTCTCCCCTTAATTTTTATTATATCATCTTTTGATATCTCTTAATGGATTAGGAATTTGGTGTTATGATTTCACCAAGTCTTGGTAAAATCCCCTCTCGGTCTAAATATTCTTCTCATTTTGGTTCAGTGAAGCTTTTATGAATTATTATCTCATCATTATTCACAATTTTGATTGAAGGTGATCAAGGTATAATTTATTCTAGGGTTCTTATAGATTTATGGTGTAAATAAAGGAGGTTTATGGTATGATTAATTAAGGATTTTGGTTATAATAATATTCAATGGATACTAAGAGTTTTCTACCAGATTTTCTTTAGGTTTAGATATGCCTTAATTATAGTGATTGTGTAGTTTTTCCTCTTTCTTTAAAAAAATTTGGTTTAATGGTTTTATATGTTACAATAATGATTTCAGATAACTATAAAATCTTTCCTATAGTGTTAGTATTTTTATCAAGATCCCAAGTGACTCTTGAGCTGTTCCTGTGACATGCCTACCTTATGTTTCAAAAATAATTAATAAATCATAAATTATATTTTTTAAAATGTGAATTGGGGAGTTTCCAATGATATTTTTTTATAAAATATTAGTTATTCCTAAATAATATTTAGGTGAAACTATGTTTTCTAATGGTTAATCCGTGATATTTTTTAATTAATTGATATATTAAATTGTGTTAGTTAATCCCTTGTAGGTCCTAGACATTTATATTGTAGTTTTTTATTATTGGATATGGTTGATATCCCATATTACTTGTTGAGCATGGTTATATCATGTTATCTAATCACTTGAGGATTTTAATGAGTTTTAAATATGGTTTTGAATAAAACCTATAATGAAGTGTTGTTTTTGGATAAATCATAACATATTGATCCTTACATAAGTGTAAAAAATGGTATCAACTTTTCCCACTTAAACATGAATGAATTTGAAGTCAAATAACTATAATTAACCTTTGTTTAAGTGATTAATTTGATGATGAGATAATGGATGGGTTGGTTAAGTTGAAAGAAGTGATTTAGAATTTATAATCCTTGGTATTCAAATCCATATTAAAGTTTTATATAATCCATTTGAAGTTTCTTAAAAGACATGAATTTAAATCCCCCTTGGTTTAAATAAAAACCTGTATTCTTTGAAAATTCTTCTTAAATTTTTTTTAATAAACTTCTCCCTTGTTTGAAATAAACCCTTAGGGTCGCTACAACAAAAAATTGTGGGTCGTGTGTATGTTTGATGGAGAAGATCACCCCCTATAACATGGGGTATGTGCACTCTATCCATCGATTTGTTACCCCTCTATGAATTCACATTTCACTCTATAAGGATAAAGTTCTGTATTGGGGTAAATTAATCTATTTAATTTACATATTTTCATATATAATTTTATTGTTTTATTTTTTATTATTGCCTAATTTTATTAGTATTTTTATGGTATGAAATAACTTGAAATTATTTTTATTTTATTTTGTGAATTTTTAGATAAAAAAGGGTTTTTGGTGATTTTAGAACAAAATATAATTAAAGTGTAAAACCTCACATATGAGATAGTTCATACATAAGGGTCCCTACTCTATATATAAAATTCCTTTTATTTATCCCTTGGAAAAAAAATTTAGAAAAAATTTGGGAGTAATATGATATATAAAGCTCATACATAAGAGTCTGACTGAGGTAATGGAGTGTAATTTTTTCAATGTCCCTATAGGAGCCATGTATGTAAAGGTTTATTTTAGAGTTACATTGTTGATGTGTAATTGTATACCTATAGTGAATCTCAATACGAAATATTTTTGACTTTTTTAAATCAAAAGAAGACTAGGCTATGTCTTGACCAACCTCATGATGTCATGAGGCTTTCTGATTATCATAGAACTAAAAAACCTTGATATGTAATACCCAAACACGGGTATGAAAGGTTTTTATAGGATCATATTGTAATGTGTTAGATATTTTTTCACCATAGGATAATTAATACACCCTGTTTTTCATGTGGTGGGGAAGGAATTTATTTGTGCATGAGATATAGAGGGTGGTTATAGCAAGGTTTCTTTTTTGTGTTATAGATACCATGTTTTTTCCACAATGATGAAGATTATGATAGAAACTGGAGTAAGACATAATCACAATAACTTAATTATATTGTAAGGATTTCTCTTATGTAATGGATAAAAGATAGATAATAGAATTATTTGAATATAGAATGTGGATTTAGAATGGTGTTTATCATTAAACTACGGAGGGTAAGTAATAGGTAGTATCTTGAGAAATTGGTTTTAATAAATTCCCACCACAATCCTAGGCTTGCACCATATCCTAGAGAAGTGAATAAAAGTGAATTCAAAAATTTCTAGTGAGAGGATAGGAGTACATGTTGTGACTTCTAGGATTTGATTTTGAGAATAAGATATATTATTATATCAATCTAAATCTTTATTTCTTAAACCATGACGTTAACTAGGGAATAATAAGATTTAGGATGCTTTTTACAAAGGATAAAGTTAGTTCACCATGATGATTTTGGTCACAGTGTAATGAAGTCAAGATAATGGGTTTCTAAGATTCAAGTTCTGATATTTTAAGGATCTCATGGGGTATTTTATTAGTGGATATTTTACATCAACTTTAAGTATTAACTGAATGGATTTTCTCATCCTAAATTAAAATAATTAAAATATGAATAATCTTTATGGAAATGGATTAGTGAGTGGGGAATTAAGGACTAATATATGATTTTGACATTGAACACATAGATATGGTTAGTTAGGGTTTGATTTACCTTATGTATTTCATTGTGTAATTTTGGGATACTTTCATTGGATGTATAATTTTAATTCAAGTAATCATTTCATTATTTCTTAATACTTTAATTTTATTTTTTTAGTCATATTATCTCTTCTATAATGTGTGGTTCACTCGTAACTGATGAACACTCAACTATGAGTGGATGAACTCATAGAATAGGGTTAGATTAATGGTAGAGGGTTTTGTATTAAACTATGAGAAAACTATCCTCTATTGGTTTCAGTAACCCACTTAACTAACATTCATACCACAATGAGGTGTGGGTCTTCCATTATAAGAACCCAGGTCTCCATTTCAGGTATGGATCTTTATTTTGGGTGTTTTTTATAAAAAGGGAGAATTTGGGAAATTTTATAAGTACATGATGTGTACTTATAAGTACACACCATATACCCAATTACTATGTACAGTAGTATCTTGGGCGTGTAACGGTCGAGACATGGCCCTGTAGGGTGATGTGGTTAACTGCTAATTTTGGGGGTCAGTTGAGGAAAACACATGGCATGTTCATTAATAGTACACACTGTGTACTTTTATTTTTATTTGTTTAATCAGATTGGGGTTGTGTATAATACCCAGATTCATCTTCTTTTAGTCTTATTTCATCCAGGAGTGACCGATATTAACGAATATTCTTTGATCCACCATTTCTCTATCCAAGGTCTGATTTTAACTCTAGAGGGTGCGTTGTAATCCCACTGGTGATTCCTTCATTCTTCTTGAAGCTCACTTCCTGATTTCTCCTATCTCTTTAGTTATTCAAGGTTAAATTTTTTTGAACTTTTTATATATTTTCAATGTTATAGGCCGGTTTAAGGGCCGACATTTGAGAGTGTTCTTTATACCACATTGAGGTAGGCATTTTTTTCTTTCATTGTATTTGAGTTTTATATGCCAATGTGTCGATTACCCATGTTTCGAATATTTCGAGTTAAAAAAATTGAAACCTATCTTATTTTCCATAAATTAATTATTGAATTAAGGGTTTTTATGTGATATTATGTGTAATTTCATGTTTAAGGAACTCCCCATGGGTGTGTTTCCTTGTTTAAATTTTTAGGGTCGTTTGGTCCCAGTTGCTTATGAGGCCGACGTTTTTTCCTTGCCTTTCTTGATAGGATAGAACTAATTGTCTTTTTAGGATTGTTAAATGCTTTTGATATGCATTGGAATTGTTTATCCATGTATTAGTTGAGATTACTTTGGGTTACTTGATATTATATATACACAATTGAATTTAACATGGTTGTGATAACATGGTGTAGTTAGACCACAGGGGGAATTGATGTTGAGTGCTTCCTCAGAGTGTCTGTTATATTTCACGCTACAAGACCACGGGGGGGGATTGATGGTGAATGATCCATCTGAGTGTATATAGTTTATGTTATGAGACCACATGGGGAATTTACATTGAGTGCTTCCCTTGAGAGTTTGTAGTTATTTTGGAAAGACCATAGGTGGAATTAGTTGTGAGTGCTTCCTTAGAGTGTCTTTGCCTTTTTATTTCATTACATAGCCAGAGGGGTTAGACTATGTGAGATACCCAGAGGGTTAACGTAAATACTGAATTTTTATGATGTGTCTGCCAAGACAAAGCACATTATTGGATTCGGTCCTGTTAGGTAGTCTTCTGAGATACATTTTGTGATACTTAATTGATTAAGTGATGAACATTAAATGATAATGAATGTAAATGGAAACTTTAGGATTGTTTACTTTTGTATACTCCTAGTTATTTGTTTCATTTCCATTATTATCTACTATATATACTCACTGATAATTAGGAACAGATCTTGTGGTGGTTTCCTACTAGGATTCTTCTCACACCCCATTTGGGTCACGTTTTTAGACCCAAACAGATTATATGGTTGTAGGTGTAGATACGTACAAGCACCCTTCTTCCTCAGGTATATGATTGGTTGGTTAGAGATGGAGATAATAGAACCAATCTTAGTCTTATGATGCTGCTCGAGTTTTCCTATTTTCTTTGTACATTAGTTTAGTTGTATTTTCAGTTTATTGTCTTGTTCGGCTGCTTTCTTAGACATATATGACATGCATCATTTATATATAAGCTCCAGTTGTTATTTACTTTAAATCTTCCTCTGTTTACTTATTGTATGGTATTTTTCTTCTTCTACTGTATATTATTTGTTATTCTATTATTCATGCTTAGCCAATGAGGGAATAGTTTCCCCACTATCACACCCAAGTCCATTTCTTCTAGTCGGCAACCTCTAGTGTTCAGGGAAATTCGCTTGAGGCCATGTGACCAACCGGGTATAGGGCACCTTTGGGTGGCACCCGAAACTAGGATATTACAAAGTGGTATCAAAGGAGGTACTTTTCTACTTTGTCTTATTTTTTGGATCCTATGGATAAGGATAGTAAGGAATTGGTAGGTGTTAATAAGTTGTGCCCAGGAGTAGCTAACCCGTGTATATGGAAAATCCAATTTACCATGATTATTAAAATTTTCTAGTTTTTCAATTATTACTGTTGATTTGATTCCACCGTTGGGTGATTCAAATGATTTTCATTGTTATAATTTATATCATTGAGGTTTTATTTATGTTTTAACTCGTTGAGATGAGGGTATGCCATCACATGCATCATATAGGCACTTTATATAGATCACATTTCATGCATTTTTTCATTCCATTTAGAATAAATTACTAATTACATGTTTTTTTGATAGATGTTTTGCTATATATTCATGTTGTTATGATAAATTCCATGATAGAATACCTTCTATTTTGATAGGGTATTGGAAAATTTAAAGTTTCATTTGAATGGGCACCAAAGTTTGGTCCCTGGGGTGTTATGGGCCCTCATGGATCAGAATTTGGTGGACCATGTGATTTATTTCACTATTATACATTGTGATAGACATGAATATGATGCCAAGCTTTGATTCGCAGGGAGTATGGGCCCCCATGGATCATAATTTGGCACTTTAATTCTTGATTCAGTGTTTTTATGGGTTTTAGAGTAGTTTCTAAGACTTACTATCTGAAAAAACCCAGAATACATGGTGTGTGATGATGAATACACGCTATGCATCCTTCTATTTAAGAAGAAAATGTTTTTCTTAACTATGCGTTGTGTACTTTTTATACACATCGTGTATCCATTACCATGTGACCATCCTTGTGGATAGAGACATGGGTTGGAAAAAAATTTCTTGAACACATTGTGTACTATGAATACACTCCATGTTTTGGGTGATCCATGTATCCAACCGTGTGACCAAAAAAATGGGTTGGTGAAACCATTCTAGTAAATGTTGCGTCTGGAAAATATATGCCATGTAGTTTTGTTCTAAAAGAACTATGTAGTTCAACCTGTATAGGAGTACTTGGGCAGGAGGGAACATTCAAGTACATGCCATGTCTCAATGAGAACATGTCGTGTGTATGGTTGCTACACGACTAGGTTTGGAAGAGGTACATGTCATGTTAAAAGCCTAAGGAAACACACAGTGTATGGGTTATACACGCCGTGTACCCCTGTTTTGTAAATCTTGATTGTTTTCTTCTCCTACCAATTTCTTGCACTTCCAAGTTTCAGTACATGATAATATTGAACTAAGGTGTACACTTGACCTTGCAGAGTCATTCCACTGAGATGTCATCCAGTTTTATGTTAGGTTCAGGGTGATGATTAAACACCAAAAACGGTATACCAATGACTACCAGCAAATCCTTTCATCATACCGTTCATGGAACTAGCCGTCATTCTGGATACAGGTTCCATTGCATAATTCTGAGAAGGATTTATGAGGATGATGTAGACATTTCCAGAACCACTGCATCCTACCCCATCTATGGTAGAGCTGATGTGGGTTTTTCTATAATATAATCTTCCCGCCTTCTCAGAGGATAGAGGACCTCAGGCTGCAGAGTCATGGTTGGAAGCCATGTTGTCTATCTTTGAGCATATCGATACACTTCCAAAGAGGAGGGTGAATCTATCTAAATAAATGCTACATGATTCCTCCAAGAGATAGTGGTATGTGATATCACAGGTGGGGATCTAGTGGGATATGGATTAGGATGAGTTCAAGTGGACCTTTGATGAAGAATTCTACCCGGAGACCTTGAGGGCCGACCAAGCCTGAGATTTTATGATTTTGGAGTGTGGTACTCTCTCATTCATGGAGTATTATTCTTTCTTCATAGAGCTGCAGCACTTCACACCCATTCTAGGGTGTGATGAGTTATTTTTGGTAGGGAATTTTGAGGATGGTCTCAGGTATGACATCTGATCCCAGGTGAAAATATTCAGGTTTAATTCCATATTTTCTATAGTCAATTAGCTGTTGATCACCAAGCGCAAAGTAAGGGATTCTGGAGCTATGGTTCAGGGTGGTTCAGCATCCAGAGTTGGTACACTTATGACTGATAGTAGGAAGTGTTGTAAGGAGTCTACATATAGATATTTGAGTAGGCAGGATTTTCCTTTAGGTATCTAGGTGGTGTGATACCAGTGCAGGAAGGGAATACATAAGAAATATTAGTTCTCGAGAGACCCATTTGAGTGACAATATTGTGGAAAGATGGGAAATCTTTAGTGTTTCTGCAATTCCCTCATTCCAGCAGCTAGTGAGGGAGGATTAGTTTCAACTCCTCATACCGAAGCAGGGAAACCAGTTCCACACCAAATTGGGGGTTGGAGTTCTTTGGGATGTTCAAGCCAAGGTGGTGGTCATGGACCCAATGGTTAGACACAGGGTTTTTCACATCCATAGGGTGGATCATCTCAGGGATCTCAGATATCTTAACGGGGCCGCAACGTAGGTTAGGCCTATGTGCTAGAGCAGATTCAATAGGAGAAGGATCCTGGACCCTCTATGGCTAGTGGTACGATTTTGGTTACCTCATTTTTAGCTTCTGCACTTTTCAACATAGGGGCTTCCTATAGCTTTATATTTGTGCCTATTATGGAGATCCTTAGGCTCTGTATCTTTACTTCATCTGATATCATTAAGTTGGACACTCCATTGGGAATTAGAATAGCCAGTATACGTCACTAAAAGGAGTGCCCTCTTGGGTTTGTTGATTGTCACTTCTTATGGGACCTTTACGTCTAAGAGATGATGGGATATGACGTCATTCTCGGAATTAATTGGTTAGTTTCCTTCTATGTTTTTGTCGATTTCTATCATTGTAGTGTGAGTTTCATGTCACCCGAGGGTGGATTGTTTCTACAAAAGGTAAAATGGGATGTATAGGAGAGAAAAGATGGACCCGAGCATCATGGGTTAAGAGGTGTTACAGCCTAGATTTCTTTTTTATATCTTGATGACCATGGTACTTCACAGATGGACTTTCCTCCAGTGGTTGATCATTTTAGTTATGTATTTCCAGATGAATTTTTAGGTTTAACTCTAGAGAGAGAGGTATATTTCTCTATTGATCTTGTTCTAAGAGTGGAACCGGTGTCCATCCCTCTTTATAGTATAGATACACCAGAGTTATAGGATCTCAAGAAGCAGTAAGAGAATTTATAGGCAAAGGGTTGCATCTGACCTAGTACTTCTTCTTGGGTTTTTCCTATCCTATTTACAAAGATGGTAGACGGTACCCTCATACTTTGCGTGGATTATCATAAACTAAACCAGTTGACTGTTAAAAATAGATGTCCCTTATCGAGGATTGATGATCTCTTTGATCAGATTCAAGGAACTTGAGTGTTCTTGAAGATTTAATTGAGATCTGTTTATCATCATTTTCACGTTAGACTATCAGATATACCTCTTACAGCCTTTCGGAGAAGGTATGTTCTATACAAGTATGTGTTTTTTCCATTCAGTCTCATGAACACACCTGCAGTATTTATGGAACTGATGATCTGAGTGTTCCATCCATACTTGGACTCTTTTGTGGTGATTTTCATGGATGATATATTAATGTACTCTCACACTCGACATGACCATGCTATCCATATTGATATTGTTTTGAGTAAACTGATAGAGCATCGGTTATATTATATGCTCTCAAAATGCCACTTTTGGATAGACAGTATTCAATTATTGGGTCATGTTATCACAGAGACATGACTATCATTAGACCCCGAGAAATTGAGATCAGTAGTTTTCTGGGAGTAAACGAAGAATGTCTTTGAGTTACAGAGTTTTCTGGGGATGTCTAGTTACTACAGATGTTTTATACAAGACTTTTCATGATTAGAAACACCACTGATGGGCCTGACTAAGAAGGGTGTAAAGTACTTGTGGACTAAGTACTATGATTTAGACTTTTAGGAGCTGAAAGGGAGATTGACTTCAGCACCGATACTGATTTTTCCAGAGCCAATAAAGAGCTAAATTGTTTACTATGACGCATCTAGTATCGGGATGAGAGTAGTTCTTATGCATGGGGAAGGAGTTGTTGCATATGGGTCTCAACAGTTGAGGCTATATGAGAGGAATTACCCGACACATGATATCGAGTAAGATTTAGTTGTTCATGATTTAATCTATTGAATACATTACCTTCTGGGAGAGTATTTTGTGTTGTACACTGGCCACAAAAGTCTCAAATATATCTTTACCCAGCGTGACCTGAATTTGAGACAGTGAAGGTGGGTTGAGTACCTTCATTATTTTTACTTTGAGATTACATATACCCTAGGGAAAGGAAATGTAGTGGCTAATGCATTGAGCATGAGGAATCAAAAATAGGCAGTTCAGAAGGCCAGTAGTGAGTGGAATCTTATGGCTCTATTCTCTGAGATGCATTTGGAGGTGCATGACTAACAGGGGAAGAAATTTCTTTCTTCTATAGTTGTTACCTCTACTCTACTTGATTGAGTGTGAATGAGGCATCTATCAGATTCTAAAGGCCTAGTCCTACAGGAGGGTGTGTCATGAGAGGACCCTACTCCTGGGTGGATTGTAGGTGAGGATAAGGTCTTTCACTTTCATGGACGTGTATGGGTGTCAGCAGACATATGTGAGGAGATGATGTGAGACTTTCATACTTCAGTTTGGGCATTTCATCCTAGCGTCACTAGGATGTATCGAGATTTACGCCATCAGTATTGGTGGCTAGGTATGAATATATATGTTTTTGTTTTTTTTTTTGATATGTTTCACCTATCAGTGGGTAAATGAGGAGCATCAGTGACTAGAATGGATTTAACAGCAGTTACCCATTCTCGAGTGGAAGTTGAATGATGTCGCTATAGATTTCATGACAGGTTTATCATGCTCAACTTGAGAGAATGATGCATTTTGGGTTTTCATTGAAAAACTCAAGAAGGTTTCACACTTTTTACCAATCAAGGAGGCCTTCAGTTTTGATGATCTTTGAAGGCTATACATCTGAGAGATTTTACATTTTCATGGGGTTCTACACTCTATAATTTCAGATAGGTATGCCCATTTTACATCACATTTCTAGAAAGGTCTATATAAGGATTTGGTTACACAAGTAATTCTGAGTATATATTACCATCCCCAGATAGATGGTAGTCAAAGCGCATAATTTAGGTGATAGAGGACATGCTTTGATCAAGCTTCCTAGATTTGGAGGTTCTTGGGAGAAGCACATACCTCTAGTGGATTTTTCCTACAATAATAGTTTTTAGAAAACTATTCAAATAGAATCTAATGAGGATTTGTATGGTAGTCCATGCCGATCACCCCTATGTTAGAAAGAGGTATGAGAGGAAGCTATGTTGGGACCTCGTCTTGTCCAGAAGACCAAAGATCAGGTGGAGTTGATTCGAAATAGGATGGATACTCAACAATAACAATAGAAGTATTATGTTGATCGATGGAGATAACCTCTGGAGTTCCAACTCAGAGATTAGGTTTTCTTATGTGTCACACTGAGGTTGGTACATGGGAGGATTATGAGACAGCAAAAGCCTTCACTGAGATAAGTTGGTTTGTTTGAGTTTTGGAGAGATTCGGGCTAGTTTTCTATCAGTTGTAGTCACCACAGAGGTATCGGGCTATGCATGACGTCTTCCATGTTTCTCAGTTACGGCGTTACTTCTCAAACTCGTATCATGTTTTTCAACCTGAGGAGGTTGTGTTAGAGGTGAATGCATCATTTGAGGAGCATTCTATTCAGATTTTATGATCGCAGTGTGAAGGTTCTCCATGTCTAGTATGTTCCTCTGGTATAGGTGCTATAGAATCATGGGCGAGTATAGGATGAGACTTGGGAAAGGGAGGCTGATGTGCGATCGTAGTGGCTGGAGCTGTTTGAGGATTCTTCTTTGCCACCTTGTTAGGGAAATTTGGGTAAGAATTTCTATAAGAGGAGAAGTTTGTAAGAACCTGGATATTTATTTCAGGTATGGATCTTTATTTTGTATGTTTCTGATAAAAAGGAGGGAATTTGGGAATGTTATAAGTGCACTCCATGTACTTAGGAGTAAACGATGTGTAGCCATTTATTGATTATAGCCATTTCTTGGGAATGTAATGGAAAAGTCATGTTCGTGTCAGGTGATGTGGAAGACCTCTAATGTTGGGGGTCAGTTGAGGCAAATACATGGCGTGTTCATTAATATTACATGTCATGTACTTTTATTTTTATTTGTTTAATCGGATTGGGGTCGCATATAATCCCTAAATTCATCTTCTTCTGGCCTTTTTTTGTTTAGTAGTGATCGAGAGTGATGAATATTATCTGATCCATAGTTTCTCTGTCCAAGGCCCAATTCAAACTCCAGTGGGTGCGTTGGAATTCCACCGGTGAGTCCTTATTTCTTCTTAAATATCACTTCCTAATTTATCCTCTCTCCTGAGTTATTTAAGGTAGAAATTTTTTGACCTTTTTTAGATCTATGACGTTATAGGCCAATTAAAGGTATGATGTTCGAGAGTGTTCTTCATACGACGTCAAGGTAGGTGGTTTGTTGCCTTTCTTTGGTTGTCTTTGAGTTTTATATTCCAAAGTGTCAAATACCCATGTTTTGGGTATTTTAGGTTAAGGAAATTGAACCCTATCTTATCTGCTATAGATTGATTGTTGAGTTAAGGGTTTTTTTATGTGATATTATGTGGAATTTTATGTTTAAAGAACTCCCCATGGGTGAATTTCCTTGTTTAAATGTTTAGGGTCTTTTGGTCTAGGTTTCCTATGAGTTCGACCTAGTTTCTTTTACTTGCATGATAGGATGGAACTGATTTCATTTTTATTCTTTTTAAATGATTGTGATATGAATTAGAATTGTTTTTCCATGTATTAGTTTAGATTAATTTTGGCTGCTTGATATTTTATATGAATGATTGAATTGCACAGGTTTGTGAGAACCTGGTGTAGTTAGACCACAGGGGAATGTAACATTGAGTTCTTCCTCAGATTGTCTATTATATTTCACTCTATAAGACCATAGGTGGGATTGACGTTTAGTGCTTCCTCATAGTTTATATAGTTTACATTATGAGACCATAGTGGGAATTGATGTTGAGTGCTACCCAAGAGAGTTTGTAGTTGTTTTGGAAAGACTATAGGGGGATTGACAGTGAGTGCTTCCTTAGAGTGTATTTTCCTTTTTATTGCATTACTTGGCCAAAGGGGTTAGACTACGGTATCTACCCAGATAGTTAACATAAATATTGAATGTTTTTTATACATCTGCTAAGCTAAAGAATATTCTTGGATTCGATCCCGTTAGGTTGTCTTCTAAGATACCTGTTGTGATACTTACTTGATTAAGTGATGAACATTAAATTCTAATGAATGTAAATGGAAAGTTTAGGATTGTTTACTTTTGTGTACTTATAGTTCTTTTCTTTATTTCCATTACTATATTTTTTATATACTCACTGATAATTAGGCACAAATATTGTGGTGGTTGCCTACTGGAATTCATCTCACACCCTATTTGGGTCATTTTTTTGTACCCAAATAGATTATATAGTTGTAGGTGTAGATAAGGGAAAGCATCCTTATTCCTTAGGTACATGATTGGTTGGTTGGAGCTGGAGAGCATAGGACCAAGCTTAGGGTTGTGATGCTACTAGAGTTTTCCTGTTTTCTTTGTACTTTTGTTTAGTTTTATTACTATCATATTTTCTTGTTAGGATGATTTCCTAGACATATGTGATAGGAATTATTTATATATGTGATTTAGTTGTTATTTACTATCATTTCTCTATTATTTACTTGTTTTATGGTATTTTTCTTCTACTACTGTTTATTATTTGTTATTTTGTTGTTAATGCTCTGCCAATGAGGTCATAGTTTCCCCACTATCACACTCAAGGCCCTCACTACTAGTCAGTAGCCTCTAGAATTCAAGGAAATTCACTTGAGTCCATATAACCAACTGGGTATGGGGAAACTTTGGGTAGCACCAAGAATCGAGATGTTACAGCCATTATGGTTACAAAGAGGGGACATGAAAATTATGAATACTGGGTAGATCTGATATAGGTAGTATTATTATTTATTTGGTAACCCTATATTCCTTAATGATCTATCCTTTGTGAAGGTGGTACTTTATGATTGATATTTCCTTATGTATATGGTAATATATATCCCTAAATCATATATAGTTTCCTATGTTTTCACCCTCTACCTTGGGATTGATGTTGACTTGTTATTTCATCCATAATTTTGTTTTTTTTGGGTGTGATACTACATATATTTTATAATCTTACCTACATATGATTTCTACCCACACATGTTGTGTCTATGTTGTAAAAATATATTTTAGAGGCGAACAAAAAGGATTTAGATCTGGTTCATAGTGGTTATTGGTGGTGATGAGTTTCTATTCAAAAATTTTACTAGAAGTTATTGAAGTGAGGAGGTGTTTTCTTCTATTATGGATCCATCATGTTTTTAGTACAGAATTTATTATATATTAGTCTTATCTTGGGGCCTACACATTCATATTTATTCATGAATAGTTGGTTTCTCATTCTACCATATTATTTTTTAGTTAGTTACCCATATTTTTATCTTTTCTTGCTGGTTATATTGCATTATGTTGGAGATATGTGTACCCATTATAGGTTCTATTTATACTAAGTCATACCATGTGTGATATGTATTTATGGGGTTTCTCATCATCCCCTGGCCTATCGTAGGTGATATTTTCATGGAACACTTTACTGAACTTTTGGTATAAGTGGTCCCCTAGTGGTTTGGGTCATATTAGTGTGATATAAATGTGGTTTTGTCTTAGGGATGGATTTTGGAGTTTTTATACTTATAAAACTTTCCTTGTTAAACTTAGGGGAAATATTTTTAGGGGTATTGTGTTAAATTATCAAACAATGGAACCCAATATAGGTGAGAGTGGTCTATGTATCCTTTTTTAGGCACTTTTAAAAAAATTAGTTTACTCTAAACACTAAAGATTTATTTTTTGGGTTCAAACAAGATATAAATGAATCTTAAAATTTTTTATTTTTGATTCTATATATATTAATCTTGAGTAAACTCAACTAGATATTGTCTAATAATCATGGATTCATATTTTCAATTTCATGATGAAACTTCTTATAATTCTATCTTGGACTCTAAGGATGGGTTATAATAATCTTGTGCATGTGCTATAACCTCTTGAAAAGATTAGTAGGGTGAAGAAGATTTCCTTTAGGGTCCATATTTGGAGATATCACTACCATATGATTAGAAGGTAGATCTTATCATCATTGTGTAAAGAAAAGACCTTCCACATATGGAGAAGATAGTGGTTCTCACTAAGTAGGAAAATACTAACTATGGGATGGGAGTTATGCATGATATTTAGCATTAGAGGCCTCCTAGGTTTCAAGGATATCCTAAAACTCAAGAGAAAAAGGATTGTATAGTGTTATTGACTCATGTATTCTATCTAGTTTGGACACCTTCTGACATGATATTGATCCTTTCATCAAGTCTTCTTCATGGAGTGACTATTTGATGGTGGGATTTGACTTCTCATAACCATAAAGAGGATATGAGGTACCTTATTAGGGAAAATCAGGTACATGGTGGCACTCTTGGTCCATCTAGGATTCTTCCGAGCCTAGTGGGAACCTATTGTCTTCCCACCTAGTACCTAATGTCACTGAAAATTTTAAACTATTAGTTGAATCCTTATTTAGGAATTTTGAACCCCAAAACACCAAGAGGAACCCATACCACATCCAAAGAATACCTAAGAATTCATACCAAAACATCCAAAATTATTTTTTAAATCCTTAAATGATAAAATATTCCTCAATTAGAACCAAAAACTCAAAATGACCCTTTTTCATTATATAATTTATCTCTAAAATAAAAATTTCATTTTAAATTAAATTCACCAAGGGAATAGGTCATTACATTAGCAATCATGTGGGTACCTACCTCATTCCTAAAATGGATGACCCACACCATGGATCCATGGTGGTAAAACTATTGAGGGAATATTTATAGTATATTTATCAACTCAAAGAAAAAATTACTTGGTTAGATATGGTAGTTCAGGATAAATATATTTCTCAATAAACATCCAGAGAGGTTTTTAATTTCAAGATGAAGATTGAGGAACATTATAATTCAATTAATTTAATTAATTATTGTTTTATGGAATTATTAAATAGGGTTAAATACCTATAGGAAGAAGTGGTTACCTTTAAAAAATTAAACTAAAATGAAAATAAGTGGTTCCAAGAAGAAACTACGGCTTAGAAAATTATAGAATGAAGAATTAAAGAAAATCATTAAAATTTCCATAAATATTATTGAGAAGGTATTGAATGATCAAATACCTAATAAAATGTAAAAAAAATTATAATTATATTAGTTTTTTAATCATATAAATCTAGTACAAAAATATCTAAGTCTAAGTGAATGAAACATTTTGGAGATAACTCACAATAAATGAGGGTTTATCAAAAATAAAATTATTATTTTCAGGATACAAATATATGGATGAAAAGTGAAAAAATATTCCCCAAGATGGATTTCCAAGTTTATGGTTACATAGGTTACAACATAATCTATTTTAATAAGGTTGAGAACTATCTAAAATGATAATCACCTGATAATCAATAAAGGTAAATGAGAGAATATATTATACCTCAATGAAGAAATAACATTTATGTATATTGTTTTTATTACTATAAATTTTTCATAATGATATGTATTGTAGGTAAAGAAGGAATAGAAACTACCTTGATGAAAGTCTATTTAAAATTTAATGTTTAACATCTTGGGTTTTTTGGTAAGAAATTTCATTTTTATGTTCCTCATAATCATATGTAATTTGGTGTGATTGAGTTATTATAGGGGTCTATAAAAGAAAAAAGAAGTAATTTTGACGTTTCAACTAGGTTTATGATAAGATTCTATTATAGGGGGCTCATAAAAAGGAAAAATATAGGGGTTATATTGTGAAATGTTTTTATGTAATATTAAAATTATACTAATAAATGAGGGCTATGTAAAAGACAAGGGAATCGCAATATGATGAGTTGGTATGTAAGATTAAAATTTCTATGAAGGTAATAGATCACACCCAAACACATGAAATTTATGCCATGAATACTTATTTGACGTGATAATTGTTTCATGATGATGGGGATTAAAATGTAACATGGCCTTAGTTAGGGTGGCTGGGTTTCATGTTTGGATCAAAGGGATTTTCACTACACTGTGGAATGAATTTCCATGCCTCGCTATGGCCTTGGTAGTGGTGTTGTTCTATGATCTATAGGGACACTCCACAATGGGCCTTTTGTCTTATGTTTTTAGTATTAATTAATTGGTTAAATTAATTAATAAAATATTTTTTAGTATCATTTCTCAGTCCTAACAAAGAGGATCTTTAATTATTCTATTATCTCATTTATCTCTTCCTATAGGTGGGATCTCATTCATTGTTTATCACTTATTTGATTTGTCTATCATAGGGAGTCGTTGTGGGTAAAAATCATCATCTATATTTTTATAATTATGGTTTTTTCACTGTTGTGGTGTGTTTTAACTAAAATAACTATTTTAGGGATTTTTCTCTAGAATCTAAATTTATTTGGATTAGATTCAAATCAATATATGATATTCAATCTAAAGGATTATACTAGTACTAGGCAGGTATCTCAAAGATATTTCAATTTTTATATGTGTTTTTATGCATTGTTTGACTTACATGTGTGGGTGGGGTCATTTGTGTGAATTTTTATAGAACCATATATGGTTTTCAGTGTTTATGACAGATTTTAAGGGGTGGTCTCATACGGGTAATGATAGACTAGGTCATGTTTAGTACATTCTTGGTTGGTAGATTTGGGGACTAATTTTAAAGTTTTAATGTGTTATAAGTGGTGGTTCATATGATGGACTACTTGATGTGGTTCCCTAAGAATGTTATGGGGGTGTCATGTGTGACTATAGGGATATTTGCTTCATCGATAAGGTGTGATATTGATATGTTGTTCATAAGGAAGACATTGGTTCACCAAGTTTGGGATAAAATATCATTGATGTAAAGACCCAAGCTTGACATACGTGGAAATTACATCATTTTTTAAGGAATACATAATAAATTACACAAACATATGCCCATATATTTTATTAGTTTAGTGACTTTGGAAACTTGAAATACATTATTCTTATTGGTGAAAGATATTTAACATCTTCTGTAAATATCTTCCCACTTAGTTTTCATTCCTAAAACATTTCTTTATATCCTGGGGAAAATAAAATGTATAAAAAGGGTGATAATAAATTCTTAGTAAGGGTAAACAATAGAGATATCAATCATATCATAGTCATAACACATAAGAACATAATATTTGAAAATCTAATCCTGCATATAAAAGGTCATAATATCATTTCATAGGATAAATCATAAAATTTCATAAAGAATTAATGAACATAGTCATAACATAAGACATGGGGTTTGTGGAATACGAATAAGTATAAAAAATTATTTAATATTAGTCAATGATCATTTCTAAGACCATCATAGTGGACAAAGTCCATTACTAATCCAAGTTCACTCCTCGGTCCAACCCTGTTTTACATAACCAAGATCATTTACCATTCCATCCATGTCTATCTAATGAGATAAAAATATTAACCCAATGCATTGGAGGGATATATATTTCCTACCCATATCATAATTAAATACTTCTTACATGTTCCACAAAAACATAAATCATTCATCATAGTATAACCCAGGGAATAAAATGTGTTTATTAATCATCATTCCATCCTAACATAATCATATAAAACAGATAGATTTCATAAATAGCATTTTATCATAAATACAATTAAATAATAGGAATAATAGGGATAGAAACATAACCATATTAAATAATGTCACCTTATATGGAAAATAATTTTGATAAAACACTTGAAATTAATTTTTGAGAAAAATATCCTTTCTTCTTCAAAAATATTTTCTTTTCTTAAAATGACTTACAATTTTAAAATAAAAGAATTTCTTTGAGAATAAACTTGAAATATTATAAAGGAAGCTTCATGAAAATAAGTAATTATAAAAATATAAAAATATGTTCACATCTTATAAGTTAAAATAAAACATTATTCTCATATTTTTTGGGATGGTCAAAAAGTACCTCATATCAAAAACAACAAAATATTCCTTTAATACCATTTTATAAAAATTCACCAATGGGAAATTTGACCAAAAATAATAGTATAAGAATATGAATAAAATTTTATAATACATATGTATAAAACACGAACATGGATGATAAATATAACCTGGTAAATACATGCATATAAAAAATCTCAGATAATAATGAGATTACAAAATTATCCCTTACCTTATGTCTGATATCCTTTGTATGTATTTGAATCTATTCTTCGATATGATCTCTATAGACCCCCTATTAAAGGTACTAGAGTTAGTCTTTTGAGAATACCAGAACCTCTTGAATGTAACTAGGTAAGTTTATAAAGGAAATGGGAAGGTTATGGAAAAACTTGAAGACTCGGACAGAAGGGAAGAGGTGAGGGAGGAGGTTCCCTTTTATAATTTAGGTGAGGTGCAATTTTTAGAATATCCATAAATATTAATTTATAATATAATAAAAAACATTCAAAAACCTCTAAAATGTCCCAATTTCTAAGATGATATGAGATACGGTTGTAATCTCATTAAAAAATAAATTTTAGAAATGTATTATGTCAAGATAAACCTTATCATCTCAATTAACACTTAGTTATTCATTTTACTTTTTAACTAGGGTAACAAATATTTCAATATTAAATGGGTAAAATATTTACTTTTTTGATATAAATTAGACCATAAATAAATATATCAGAACATTTTAGACCATATCATAATTATTATATATTTTAAAAAAATATGATTTTTAAATAATTTAATAAAACATTATTTTGATAAACAATCAATAGTGTCAATTTTGACATTATTCAATTAATTAATTTTTAAAAATATTAATATTACCATTGAAATTAGAAAAAATTATTTTATTATATTCCTAATAGGTCAAGGTCATCTATAAAATTCATTTGAAGAAATAATTGTCCCAAATTATATTTATTTTAATATTTTTAATAATATTTATTTTATATTTCCCTTAATAAAATAATTACTACAATAATTTTGTGTAATTAATTAATATGATTATTTTTTTAATAAAATTTAAAAAAAAATACTAATAAAAATATAAATCTTCTATATTTTATAATAATACTTATGATTGAATATATAGTCTCTAGAATATATCATCAAAAATGTTATACTTATTAAAACATGAATGTGACAAGTTAATTATCACTTTAAATAAAATAATATAAGTCTCATAATCTCTTTTATAAGGCGCCAAATGGTCAATAAATCAATACTTGGATGGTTCTGGTTGCGATATACTCTAAAAATAAGATTTGGTCAAGTGTTTGGGTCTTTTAATGGTTATTTTTACTTTAATAGTAATCATTTTATTGATTTTTCATCAATTAAATAATTTCAACATCATCAATATATAAACTCATTGGTAAGAGTGGATACTCAAGAGGGGGGTGAATTGAGTTCCTATTAAAAATTTCTATTTAAAAATATTTCTATAAAAAAGACCCCCAATTTAACAAACAAGTTAAACTGTCATGAATTTATAAAGATTGTAAGTGTTCAATTAGTTTCTCAGAGATTGATTATTTCTTAGTTAACCTAATCTGAAGATTAATTAAGCTTTTGAAACTAAATTACTGGTTAACAATAATTAAAAACACTTTCTAGTTCAACTATCTGAGTTACTTTAAAATAGGTTTGAATTTCAAAGTAATTAGCAGCAGAAAAGTGAACATAGTTTAAATTGAAATAAGATGCACAGCAGTTTTAACCAAGTGGTCCAGTCTCAAGTTGAGATTTAGTACTCCCAAACATTTTATATAAAACTTTGATCCACACCCTGGATCAGGGTAAACAACAGTACTAAGACTGTCCAAGTACTAAGAACTCTACCACAGTTCTATGTGGGAAAAACTATAACAATAGCACACAGGCTATCCAGGTCACACTTGACCTCTACCACAATTCACAGTGGGATACAAGAATGTTTAGAATTTTTGAGTGAGAATTTTAGATATCCTCTAGTTATTCTTAGGATACAATGTGTGTTTAAGATAAATAAAAGCACACACACTGCTCAAAATGTAAATAAACAAATCATAATAGAGCTAATAAGATTGAGATGAGTTTGGGAAGCTCTATGTGATGGAAATGTAGCTCTAGACTCCTTTTGGATTGATCATATGTTGTTTTGAGTACTTATCTAGAATTTTTCTGGAAAACAGAGTATCGTGGGTCTGTTTCTCGACTTCCTGGTATGGGTGTATTGCTTGATATTTCAGTAGTCTTTGTGGCACAGCAATGTCCTTCAAGTCCTAGTAAAATTCGTTTTTGAAGCTCTCATGCATCAAATCCTTTTTCTACCACCAACGTCTCTTATTTCATCTCTAATTTTTGTGTAGGTTTTATCTTCCTTTTATAGCTCATGCGGCGGTTCGACATGAGGGATGATTACTTCTGCAGGTACGAGTTACAGTTCCTTAACATCCAACAAAGATTATTAATTAATATCTGACATAAGGTGTGATTAATTCTGCAGGTATGAGTTATGGTTCCCTAACATCCAACAAACATCATTAATTAATATCAATTTCATTAAAATCACCAAATATGATCGCTTCTAATAAAAAAATAGAAATAGAGTGTAGAGAAACAGTGACTGGTTTCCATCAGTAGCTCTTTGTATCTGTGAACTTGTAGTGGTGGACTTGTAACGGTAGGTCTTGAATCGATAGCTTTTACTCTCTATAATGGTAGATTTATGTATAAATTAATCTTTGTAGCGGTAGCTTGCTTGTATTAGTAGCTCCTTCTATCGATAGCTGCTTGTGTAGTTGTAGCTCCTTCTATCAGTAGCTGCTTGTGTAGCAGTAGCTTTGCATCGGTAGCTGTCTGTCTATATTGGTAGAATATGTATTAGTGAATTTTGTATAAAAAAAGACTTGTTCTATCAGTAACCTTTGTTTATCAGTAGCTCTGTCTGTATCAGTGACCCTAAAACTCGAATACTTAGAAAGTATATATTCTAAGCATATCATTTCCATATTGAGTTAGTATCAAGATTAATCATTGTTAAACATTTATAATCATAAATAAACATTGAGTAACATATTTCAATTATATGATATGATCATTTTGATATTCATATCAACTCATTAGCATGATTTCATAATTTGAAAGAATAATTAATATATAGATAGACATTATTTGGGATTATCAAATCATATCTAAACATAATTGAGATTATCAAAATAGGTGAGTCCAATAATCTCTCCCTTTTTGATAATCACAAATTATGGCATTATAATCCAGAATAATCATTAATGTATTAGTATAAAATACATTTTTTCTCACTTCTCAGTGTGTTCAATGAAATTTTCAAATGATGTCAAAATATCATTCCTTGTAACCATAAATGAAATATTTCAAATGAAATAAATAATATAGTATAAAAGTTAAATGTATCAGAGGTAGAATTATATATATAAAAATGAATTATTTATCTGATACTCATTATCCCTATTCTTATCCATATTATTCTCCCCCACACATCTCCATATCATTATTTCTCTCCATACCATTATTTCTCCCCCTTTGTGATTAGCAAAAATAAGTAAACCAAAATTGAACAAAGAAACAACATAAAGTAGAAGAGAATGAGATTGTTTAAGTATTACTTCATGCAAAAAATAAATAGAAATGCGGAAATGATACAAAAAGAATACAAGTGATCCCTATCAAATTTCCTAGACACTAATCAATCCACCTCCCCAATATGTAATTTGGATTTTCCTTTAGGATTAGAAGTGGATTCAGGCTGGGTAGGCGTAGGTGAAGGCTTGGGAACACCAGTGATGATCAAAGGTGGTTGAGATAATGAAACATTTTTGGGCCTGTAATGGGTACTCCTTTGTGTGATCATAGAAGTAAGACTTATGATAACTTAAGTTGGAGTCAACTGAGGTGTGGAAGAAGACTAACCAGAGGAAGGCAGGTCTGTAGGTACAATAATAGGGGTACTTTCCACATGCAGAAAGGGTAGTAACAGGTTCCTAAAATCCATGATGATTCCTCCTCCTCTCTCCATAGTAGATATAAAATCATCTTTGTTCTCCATAAATTTTTCCAAAGCAGGAGTCAACTCCCTGAAATTACTTACTTGATCTCTAAAATCTTGAGTGACTGGGGGCAGTTTCAAGTTTTCTAACTGAAGCTTGAAATGATTTTTTAGTTGATGCTTGGTATACACCTTCTGAAAATAAAGATCAATCTTGTCTTTTATTTCCTTTTGGGCAGCAGTATCATATCTCATATAATCCTGAACAATCTGTATGATATCACTTGTGGTAGATATCACCTGAGAATCTGATGATCTACTAGTACTAACTTGACCGAGTTCTTCTTTCAGCACAGATCCAAACTGTTCAACATCAACTGAAACTCTAGAGGTACCAATAGGTTTTACAGTAAAAGATATTGTTTCTTTGAAGGATTGGGTCAAATTACTTATCAGTTTATTCACAACTAAATCTTGAGTACTTACATGCTCTTTTATGGTCTGTTTAAAGTTCTCAAAAACATCCACAAATTGTTTCACTACACTTTTGATGTAATTTATGTCAGTATCAACTTGATATTGGGAACTAAAAAAGGTATTAAATGAAGAAACATATTGCTTCAAAGAATCAACAGCCCTTTTCAAACTTTGAATTTGATTTTGACACACTTTCACTTCATTCATCATATCTGTCACAGCCCTTTACATAGATCTTTCAAGAGATAATTTCAAAGATTTTTCCATTTTACTTAGCTCATTAGCAAAGTAACTCTTGAATTCTAAAACAGATGCAGTCAAAGTCTGTTTTAACTCAGCCTTTAAAGAATCAAGATCAGTCTTAGTTGCAAGATTTTCAGGCAAAACATCAACTGAAGCTACAAAATTTCCTTTGGGTTGGTCTTCAACATATCCTAAATAATCAATTCCAAGCACCACAAATCCTGTATCCTCTAACCAATCTTCTACCTCATGTAAAATTGATACAGAACCATATTTAGCATATTTCTCCCCCTAAAGTGGATCTTCCTCTTCTTCAGCACCAAATATAGCCATATCCTATTTAAAGGAGTCATCTACAACAATATTTATATCCAAACTAGGTGGCACAGGCTAGGGTATATTAGCAATAAGTACTTGTTTGTCCACTTCAAGAACCTCTTCAACAGGCATAATAGAGCTCTCAATCAGAGGACTGAGACTCAAATAGGTACTTCCATTTTCAGATACTTTTTCTTCTTCATTATCACTACTACTGGAATCTGGAGTAGTCTCCTTATGATATTATCTAGGTAGGTTTTCCTCATTTACATATATTTCTTTAACACTTTCTCCCAGAACTTCTTCCTTTCTAGATAGGGTCCCAGGTGGACTTTTTTTCCATATGATACCTTTTTATCAGCTGGGCTTGGAGTCAAATCAATATCCCATCCATCTTCTATAGATGCATCCTCCTCACCATCATCATCATTGTATTGAGGTTCCTCCTCATCAGGTCTTAGACCTGGATCTCACCTATCTCTTGGCTAATTGGGATGCTCAACAGGGTTAAATTTATTATAAACTTTCTCATAATAATTTATCCATTCCCTTTTCCATGGGTTCCATACAATATTTATGTACTTACAAACTATTTTTGTAATAAAAAAGATGTCTCACACAACCATTGTCTCATCTTGAGACTCAACCACACCTTTTACCTTGATCATCAAAAAATAAACTTTAAAAAGAATAGAGAATTTGTTTTTGACTTTGGCCTGGTCATATCTTCAATTTGAATCATCATAAGCCTACAAAAATTCACTTGTAAACTATGCCTTAGAAGATACAACAAGAATATATCTTGGAATCTAAGGTTTGCAAAATCCCCTCTTCTTAGACTTAACACATGCTGGATAAATTTGAACTGCAACCAGTTTTCCCCATCCATTTCTGTAGCAACTATTTTTCCTGGTGTGCCATCTCCAGTGTACTCTTCTAAAGAAGTTTCATAATCAAAAATTTTAGTAGTGGGAGGTACTGAATTTGAGGAATATCCAAACTCACCCTCGTGTGTAACTTTCAAGCACTCAACCCATTCAATGGAAGAAAAAGATATTATCTTGTCATTCACTACTGATACCATTCTGTTCTCACCTTAAGATTTCTCAAAACGAAAAAATTCATATAATTCATTTACCAGTTTTGCATAATAAGTAACATTTTTATTCACAAAACATTCAAGCCACCCTTGTTCCTCCAATATCCTTAGAATCAAATACTTACTCGACAGAAGTCATTCTGCACATAGTTCTTTCTCGATTACAATATTTCTATTCAGTAAGTGTGGGTTCACTACACTCTTCTTATGACTTGTTCCACTGGAAATACCTTCAGATCCTTCTTTATATCTCTTTTTACTCACTACATCACCTTCATCTCTGAATACCGGCCTTTTTACTCTTTCCATTTCCGAATCGAAGAACTTATGGTTCACAAGAAATACGGGAGTTCGAGAAGTAAGGTTTGAAGTGAAGAGAGTTCGAGGTGGATTGAAATGTGACTTAAAGTTAATTTTTATCATTTAGGAATCGAGATGTAATAAAAAGAAATACATTAAAAAATAAAGGTTTCTTCTAAAAACACAAAATCCAGACAGTGCAAAACATATCGGTGACAACTATTGATGAGAATCCTAATGGTGAGGTCTCTCTAAGGGTGAGGTCTCTCTAACGGTGAGGTCTCTCTAACGGTGAGGTCTCTCTAACGGTGAGGTCTCTCTAATGGTGAGGTCTCTCTAATGGTGAGGTCTCTTTAACGGTGAGGTTTCTACTAACATTGAGGTTTCACTAACGGTGATGTCTCTCTAATGGTGAGGTCTCTCTAACGGTGATGTTTCACTAACAGTGAGGTTTCACTAACGGTGAGGTCTCTCTAACAGTGAGGTTTATATAAATTTTATCATTCCTAACTCATGTCTAATATAGTTTAACCTTTATGAACTTAAAGTCTTGGTGAATATGTCATCTAATTAATGTTAAGTGCCTATAAATTCAAGAGTAATATCATCCTTTTGAAAATGATCCCTAAAAAAGTGATGCCTTAATCAATGTGTTTAGTCCTAGAATGAGATATAGAATTATTAGAGATATTGATCGCATTAATGTTATCACAGTTTATAGATACATGCTTAAATTGATATCCATAGTCCAATAAATAATGTTTCATCCATAGAATTTTTGCACAACAACTACCAGCAGCAATATATTCTGCTTCAGCAGTAGACAATGCAACAGAATTCTTCTTTTTACTACACCAAGATACTAAGGACTTACCTGGAATATGACATGTACCAGAATTTCTCTTCCTAACTAACTTGAAACCATAAAAATAATCATTTGAATAACTTATTAAATTTTATGATTGTCCTTTTGTATAAAATAATCCTAAATTAGTATTATGTTTAAGATATTTGAAAATCCTTTTAACAACAATCAAGTTGGACTCTTTTGGATTAGCTTGAAATCTTTCACACATACACACACTAAACATAATATCAGGCCGACTAGAAATAAGATAAAGTAAACTCCCAATCATACCTCTATAATTGGTTTAATCCACTAGTTTTTTAGTTTCATCTGCATCCAATTTAGAAGTGGTAAACAGAGGTGTATCACTTTTCTTTTTATTATCCAAACCAAAACATTTTAAAAGATCCTTCGTATATTTACTTTGATTTAAAATAATACCATTTTCATTTTGAAAGACTTTAAATCCATGTAAATATTTTAGTTCTACCATTAAACTCATTTCAAATTCACTTTGCATGTTCTTTGAAAAATCAATACACAAAGAATTTTTAGAAGATCCAAAAATAAAATCCTCACCATAGATTTGTACTATCAAAATATCTTTGGAAATCCTTTTAATAAAGAGAATTGGATCAGAAATCCCTTTAATAAAACCTTTTGAAATAATAAAATTACTAAGTCTATCATACCAAGCACATGGGGCTTATTTTAAACCATATAAAGCTTTAGAAAGATTAAAAACTCGATTTGGAAAATGAGGATTAGTAAATTCAAGTGGTTGTTCAAAAAAACATCTTAAATTATAAAACCATTTAGAAAAGTACTTTTAACATCCATTTGATATAACTTGAAATTTAGATGAGCATCATAAGAAAGTAGAATCCTAATATCTTCTCACCTAGCTACAGGTGAAAAGGTTTCCTCATAGTCTATTCCTTCTTCTTGACTATATCCATGTGCTACTAACCTAGCTTTGTTTCTAACTATATTTCTAGACTCATCAACTTTATTCCTAAAAACCCATTTAGTGCCTATGGTCAAAGTGTCCTTAGGTCTGTATACTAATTCCTAAACTTTGTTTCTTTCAAATTGACTTAATTCTTATTGCATAGACATCACCCAAAATTCATCATTGATATTTTTAGGTTCTAACTGTGAAATAAAGGATTGATGTTCAGACTGATTTCTTATAGAATCTCTAGTTTGTGTTCCTCTATCTAAATCTCCTACAATATAATCTAAAGGATGGTTCTTTATAATCCTAGTTGGTCTGGTCAAGGTATGACTAGAGAATTCAGGTTCTTCTGTAGGTTTGGTTCCAACAGAATCAGGTTCTAGAAAGTTTCCAGAATTACTTTTTTTTATAGTTGGTTCACTTCTTTTATCATTAAGGTCCAGAATAGACAGATCTTCTTCAAGATTTTTAAGAGAAGACTTAGGTTTATGCAGATAAGTTTAATCAAATGTGACATGTACTAATTCTTCCACAAATTTTGTTATTTTTTAAAAGACTCTATAGGATTTTCTGGTAATAGAGTAACCTATAAAGATTCCCTCAACACTTTTAGAAGCAAATTTGTCAAGATTATATTTAGTATTGAGAATAAAGACTTTTAAAACAAAAAATCTAAGGTAACTAACTTTAGGCTTCCTATTATTCCACAGTTCATAATGGGTCTTTTTAAGAACAAGTCTAATCAAGACTATATTTATAATATAACAAGCTGTATTTATAGCTTCTGCCCAAAAGTAAATAGGTAATTTATACTCATTGAGCATAGTTCTTTCAATTTCATTAAGGGTTCTATTCTTTCTTTCTACTACACAATTCTATTGAGGTGTCTTAAGGGAAGATAAGTTGTGACTGTAGCCATTGTGTGAGCAATAGGTTTCAAAATCATGATTTTCAAACTCACAGCCATGATAACTTCTTAGGGTATTAATCTTAAGTCCACTAAGCTTCTCTACATACTTGGAGTATTTAATGAAATAGGAACAAGCTTCACTTTTGTGAGAAAGAAAGTATACCCAAGTGTATCTAGAAAAGTCATCTACTAGAACATAGACATAGTGCTTCCCATTTAAACTATAAATTCTAGATGGTCCAAAAAAATCCATGTGAACCAACATGAGAGGTTGAGAAGTTGAAACTTATTTCTTTAATTTGAACGAAACTTTATGTTGCTTTCCCTTTTGATAGATATTACAAACTTTTTCTATTGGGAATTTTAGTATGGGTATGTCTCTAACTAAATTTTTCTTAGTCAGTTTCCTAAGTGAATGAACATTTCATTTCCCTAATATTTTGTTCCATAGCCAAGATTCTTTATGAAAATAATTTAAACAAGTAACCTTTTGTTTGGCTAAAGAATTTAAGTCTACATCATATACATTTTCATTTCTTAACATAGTAAATACCAAAATATTTTTAAAATCAAATACATTACAAGCATAATTTTCAAATTTAACATTGAAACCATCATCACACAATTGAGAAATGCTTAATAGGTTGTATTTTAGTCCATCAAAAAATAATACTTTAGAAATTAAAATTGAATCATTGTTACCAATCTGGCCTAATCTGATGATATTTCCTTTTTAATTATCACCAAAGGTGACATGCCCTCCATCAACATTGATTAAACTCTTAAAACATGAGTAGTATCCAGTCATATGCCATTAACATCCACTATCCAAGTACCATATCTTCTTATATGAACTCTTCAATATGATCTCCTACAAAATAGGTTTAAATAGAAAATGATTTTGGTACCCAGATTTTCTTGGGTCCAGACAGGTTAGCAAGTAAAACTTTAGTCACCCATATTTTTCTAACATGTTTCCTATAGTTAATAGGTTCAAAATATTTTGAATAATGTATTCTATTTGGTCTAGTAGAATATGAATATCTAGATGAAGTTATAGAATTTACAGAACTGGAACTAGCAGCAAACTGTCCAGTTTTTGGAATAAATTTATTTTTAACAAATTTCCTTTGTCCAGGTTACTATCCTAAACCAGTAGTATACTTTGGTGCAACTTGTTTTCCAAGCATTTGAGTTAGATTATTCTTTCCATTTGTGAACTTTTCTAAGTATTTTATAATTTTCTCATTGGAAAATTTTAGTTCAGTATTCTCCTTTAATAGTTGAGCATTCTTTTCCTTTTATATACTAAGATCAGATTTAACAGTACTAGTCAAGGCATACTATTTCTTTAAAGATTTGTACTTATCTTTAAGATCATTATAAGTATCTTCTAACATATTACAGTATTAAAATAATTCATCTTTGGACATATTATCATCATTATTTGATTCACTTTCATTCCCAAAATAATAATCATTCAGCATAGGGGAGATAGTTACCTCATATGTTTCAGTCATGAAACACATGTTGGTATGATTATTTTCAGAATCAGAAGCCTCAGACTCACTTGTGCTATCTTTAGAAGCACTCCATATTGCCTTTATAGCTTTCTTATATTTTTTGTCCTTATAATAATATCTCTTCTTAAAATTCAATTTTGGACATTCAGCCTTAACATGACCTTTCCTTTTACATTCATAACAGACTATCTCATCATCTTTATCAGCTTTCTTCCAATCTCTCTTCCAATTACCTCATTGGTCATACATACCCTTATAATTTGATTTTCTGAAAAATTTCATCTTCCTATATAATTTCTTGAATCTTCTGGCTATATAAGCCATCTCTTCATCACTATCAGAATCTCAACCTTCACTTGTTGAGCTTTCGATAGGTATGTAAACTTTCTCCTTGTCCTTGCTCTTTGAGGAAATAGTCTTAAATGCCACTGACTTCTTCTTAGGTTCATCATATTCCTTTTTGTTTACCTTCAGCTCTCCTTCATACATCATCAACTTACCAATCAGATCTTTAATAGGTGGTGAACTTATATCACATGATTCTCTTATTGAAACTGATGTGCCTCTCCATCTTTCTGGAAGACATCTGAGTATTCTCATGATTTTCTCCTTTGCGGGAACAACTTTTCCCAACAAGATCATAGTCTTAACAATTTCATTGAACCTGAGATACATGTCAGAAATAGGTTCATCAGGCCTCATTTTAAAATTATCATATTTAATAGTGTAAGTGTTTAATCTCATCACTTTCACCTTGGTTGTTCATTCATGAGAAACAGCCAAAGTATCCCAAATTTCATAAGCAGTCTTACAAGAAGATATTCGATTAAATTCTTCATCTCCTAAATCACAATACAGATCACTCATTTCTTTACAATTATTATTGTAAGCAGCTTTCTTAGGTTTATCCCAAGTATTTATAACAGTTTCTGTAATATTATAATGAGTCTCTATAGCAGTCCAGATGTCAAATCCCATACTTTCTAAATATATTTTCATTTCTATTTTCCATTGATAATAATTAACACCATTAAAGAAAGGTGGCATGTTGGTATCTGCACCTTCTAATCTATTATCCATAATTAGATTTTAGAAATTATATTTAAAGAGATAAAAATTTATATATAATAGAAATTTAAGACCTTTAAGATACAACTAGAATCACAGTTTAAAAAACAGAGTGATTTGAAAACTTTTATCAACAAACCTCTGATACCAAATGTTGGTCAGATTGGATACTCAAGAGGGGGGTGAATTGAGTTCCTATTAAAAATTTATTCTTATAAATATTTCTATAAAAAGACCCCCTATTTAACAAACAAGTTAAAATGTAGTGAATTTATAAATATTGTAAGTGTTCAATTAGTTTCTCAAATATTGATTATTTTTCAGTTAACTTAATATGAAGATTAATTTAGCTTTTGAAACTAACTTACTGGATAACAATAATTACAAACACTTTCTCAAATATCAGAGTTACTTTAAAACAAATTTTAATTTCAAAGTAATTATCAGTGGAAAAGTGAACATAGTTTAAACTGAAATAAGATGCATAGTAGTTTTAACCAATAGGTTCAGTCTCAAGCTAAGACTTAGTCCTCTCAAAGAGTTTATATAAAACTTTGATCCACACCCTGGATCGGGTTAAACAAAAGTACTGAGACTTTCCAGGTACTAAGACCTCTACCACAGTTCTACGTGGGAAAAACTACAACAATAGCACACAGGCTATCCAGGTCACACATGACCTCTACCACAATTCACAGTGGGATACAACAAGGTTTATAAAATTTGAGTGAGGATTTTAGATATCCTCCAATTATGATTAGGAGACAGTGTGTGTTTAAGATAAACAGAATCATACACACTGCTCAAAATGTAAATAAACAAATCACAATAGAGTTAATAAGATTGAGATGAGTTTGGAAACCTCTATGTGATGGTAATGCTACTCTGGACTCCATTTATGAGCATATGTTTTTTTGAGTCCTTCTTTGGAATTTGTCTGGAAAACAGAGTATCGTGGGTCTATTTTGTCAACTTCTAGGTATGGGTGTATTGCTTGAGATTGTAGTAGTCTTTGTGGAATAATAATGTCCTTCAACTCCCAGTAAAATTCTTCTTTGAATCTCTAGTTCATCAAATATTTTTCCTACCATCAGCATCTCTTATTTCATCTCTACTTTTTTACGTAGGTTTGATATTCCTTTTATTTCTCATGCGGCGATTCTACATGAGGGATGATTACTTCTGCAGGTACGAGGTATAGTTCCATGACATCCAACAAACATTATTAATTAATATCAGATATATGGCGTGATTACTTCTGTAGTTATGAGGTACGGTTACCTTATATCCAACAAACATCATTAATTAATATCAGTTGCATTAAAAGAACCAAATATGATCATTGCTAATAAAAAAACAGATAATAGAGTTTAGAGAAACAGTAACTGGTTTCTATCGGTGTCTCTTTGTATCAGTGAACTTATAGCGGTGGACTTGTAACGGTAGGTATTGCATTGGTATCTCTTACTCTCTGTAATGGTAGATTTATGTATCAATGACTCTGTGTAATGGTAGCTCGCTTGTATCGGTATCTCCTTCTATCGGTAGCTGCTTGTGTAGCGGTAGCTCCTTCTATCAGTAGCTGCTTGTGTAGCAGTAGATTTTCATTGGTATTTGTCTGTCTGTATTGGTAGACTAATTATCGATGACTTTTGTATAACAAAAGATTTGTTCTATCAGTGACTTTTTTTTATCGGTAGCTCTTTCTGTATCAGTGACCCTAAAACTCAAATTCTTATAAAGTATATGTTCTATGCATATCATTTCCAGATTGAGTTCGTATCAAGATTAATCATTGTTAAACATTTATAATCATAAATAAACATTGAGTAACATATTACAGTGATATGATATGATCATTTTGATATTCATATCAACTCATTAACATGATGTCATAATTTGAAAGTATAATTAATATATAGATAGACATTATTTGGGATTATCAAAGCATATCTAAACATGATTGAGATTATCAAAACAGGTCAGTCCAAAGAAACCTATAAGGTAAATATTTAGTTCCAAGAATTTAAAAAAATTACCATGATAAAGAAAAGAAATTATCTTTCAAATTATTTTTTATAATCAAATTTATATTTTTTATAACCTTATATTAAAAAAATTGTTATTAAAATTTGAGTGATACATATTAACATTTAATTATATAAAACAAATCAAATGTCCTAATCTCATTGAAGTGGCTTCAAAATAGTATAATTTAGACCCAAGGATTTTTTAGGTCAAAAATAACTCATCCACTCATAATAAGACAAATGATAAGTTAATTTTATAATATTATATTTACCCTTAATTACCTGATTTACCTTTTTAATGTATTAATAAAAATTACTGAAGTTACTAATCATAATGCCCAAAAATAAAAGAATGTTATTTAAATAATTTGGAGATACTGATTCCAAATATTGAATCCATTTTTTAAAAAATCAAAGCATAAAAGTTTCATTAATTAATTTTAAATTAATCCTATTTTCAGAATGAAAAACAAGTTTTTAAAAGTTAAAACATTACAAAGGATTAAAATGTTTTTACATCAAAATTCATGGTAAAATTAATTCCAAAAAAAATTATTAAATGATAAAAATATATTCAATTTTTTACTTTAAAACAATTTAATAATATAATTTATTCACATAAATTATTTTGTTGAAAAAAGTTGTTTTCAATTAAAATTTAGTATATTTTTACTATTCACCACAACTTAAAACTTATCAAAAAATCTTCCAAAGTAAATTTTTATATAACAATTAAAATAAAAAGTTTATTTTGTTAAAAATAATATATATAATTTTCAAAAAAACTATATTTAAAATGGATGCTTCATCAAAAGGCGGAAAAACTGCATTTTTTGAAAAATACTTCTTTTATCCAAAAAATTGAGTTTTTTCATATATAATTTATAAAAAACATATAAGATGAATTTTAAACATTATATTGAATATATTACATATAAATTAAATTAATAAAATCCATCAAGAGTGATTTTATTATTTTATAAATTCACTTATTTTCATTTAAATAGTTTTTTAGAAAAAAGTTAATATTGTTTATATCCACCATTATAATGACTAGGTTATAAGGTAACTTAATAATATTTATTTTTTCACATAAAATAGGTCTTTAATTAAAGTAATTCTATCAAAATAACTTGAAATTGTGTGGAACACAAGCCAAGAAAAGTGTTGCGTATATCACAGGCTAAGTTGGTGTTGCATATAGCGCATGCTTATCTTGGTGTAGCATACAACACAAGACATCAAAGAAATTAAAAAAATATATCTCATAAAAATCTAAATGTGTTACATTCTATATCCCTAAAAATGAATTTCACCCTCAAAATTTTTATGGGTTGTTAAAGTATTTAACCTATGAAAGTTTATTTCATAGAAAACCACATTCTAAAAATAAGGACTAAAACATCCTTTTAAAAAGGAATAATTGTAAAATAACAGTTATCTAAAGTAAATCATAACTAGGTCTCTGCATAGAAGAACATAGGTGAATATTTGGAATAAAAGAAAAGAATAAATAATCATAGTGATTGATAAATATCGCTTATCACAATAAAGTTGGTGATCTAGTGAAGGTTAAAAATCATAAAACCATAAACTAAAGATGCATGAAGGAGGTCATTGATATCATAAAAAATGATGATAATAAGGAACCCTTTTTAATCACGATCCCTTTTTACTAATGTTGAATAATTTTCATGAGAATATATACTTACTTGATTTCGGTACAATCTCACAATTGGTTATGACTTAAACAATTTCCCCTTCATTTATTATTCAATGAAATATAGTTGAATTTGTTATTCTTAAAGCATTAGAACATCATGTTATCCATAAATAGAATGGAAAGTCATTCCATCTATCTTTATCTCAATAAAAAGGTTACCATAGGATATCAAATATGCATAAGTCCCACTATAGGGAGATAATACAAACTTTATCTAGAGTTTAACTTATACTATCTATAAATGGATTACCTTACAATCCATCCAAAAATTGAAAATCCAAAACTTTAGATTGAGGTACAGTAACTAAGATTAAAATTTATCCCCCATATATCATAAGATATCTCATGTTGGTCACATTCCAAACATGTGATCACCTTCATCATGCATTCTCCCGAGTCATGGTAATGACCTGAATTTTCATATATACTTATTGAAAATATGTTTGTTTAATTATTCCAAAACTAATTGGATATATTCCTTAAGTTACAAAAAAAATTATACTTCATCCTTGATAGCATAACCCTATTGAAAAAAATCCAAAATTAGTTCCCCAGAAACTAGCATCATCCAGTTTACTTATTAAAATACAACATATCTTTATCCAAACATCATTATCTTAACATAAGGGACATATTAAGGGTTATATTTTTCTTAATCATGTGTTATAAAAGTATATCACCTTACCTTCAAATCACTTTTCTAGGTCCTTATAAATATTCAACATATCATTTTCAATACTTAATGAAAAACTTACACTAAAAACACTTATATATTTAATAATTCATATAACACAATATTTGAATTATGAAACATATACACATCAATTATCCAACTTTATCCTTAAACCATTACACAGGATCCATCATCTTAGTATTTACTAAAATAAAAAGCATTTCAAAAGGTTTCTCAACCTTAATCTTACCAAGATTCTTAGGTTTAAAGTAAACAATAAAGCTAGAACTTCCCATACCTTTCCCATGTTATTTAAAATCTCTTTATCCTCATAAATATAACCAATACTCGTACCACCATCATGATTCTCTTTATGATATTTCCACTTAGGAAATCAGCTTTTATAGTTCTCATAATTTCCACATATGAAACATTCAAGGTTAACTATACTCTATCTAGTTCTGGAAATTGGCTAATATGAGAAAGCAAAGTGTGAGAAATACATATTAGATATTAAAAACACATGAGTAATGAAAATTACTTATAATATTTCAATCTATGATATCTTAGGTTTAATCCTAGTTTAGTTATGATTATCATAAAAACTCTAGGATTTTAACCTATACATAGACTTATCCTTAGGACAACCCAGGACATATCCTTAGAAATATCTATAGGGATATCACTAAAATTTTCACATCCTAGTTTCCAAATGTTGATTAAACCTTAACTCTGATACCAAATATAAAGACTCAAGCTTAACATACATGGACATTACATCATTTTTGTAGAATATATAATACATTACATAAATATATTCCCAAAGACTGTATTATTTTATTACCTTTGGAAACATGGAACACATTCTTATAATTGGTGAAAAATCTTTAACATCTCCTACAAAGATCTTCCCCTTTAGTTTTCATACCAAAAATCATTCTTTATACCCTGGGGAAAATAAAAAAAATGAAAAGGGTGAGAAAAAAATGCACAGTAAGGGTAAAAAAGGGAGATATCAATAATATCATAATCATGAGACATAAGCACATAACATTTTAAAATATTATCCTACATATAAATGATCATAATATCATGTCATTGGATAAATCATAAAAGTTTATAAAGAATCAATGAACATATTCATAACATAAGACATTGGATTTGTGGAATAAACATAAGCATAGAAAATCATTTCATATTAGTCAAGTGTCATTGCCAATACCATCATGGCAGAAAAATTCCATTACTGAACTGAGTTCACACCTTGTTCCAGCCCTGCTTTACTGAACCTATATCATTTCCCATTCCATCCATGTCTATCTCATGAGATATAAATATTTACCCAATGCATTGGAGGGATATATAGGTCCCACCCATCTCATAATGAAATTATTGTTACATGTTCCACAAAAACCTAAATCATTCATCATAGCATAACCAAAGGAATAAAATAGGTTTCTTAAACATCATTACCTCATAACATAATCTATACAAAACAAATGGATTCAATAAATAATATTTCATCATAAACACAATCAAACCATAGGAATAATAGGGATAGAAACATAACCCTATTAAATAATGTCATATTAGATGGAAAATAATTTTTATAAAACCCTTGAAATTAAGTATGAGGTAAAATATCCTTTCTTCTTCAAAAAAAAATTCTTTTCTCAAAATGACATGCAATTTTAACAGAAAAAATTTTCTTTGAAAATAAACTTAAAATCTTGTAAAGGAAGCTTCATGGAAATAAGGTGTCATGAAAATGTAAAAAACCATTCATGTCCTATAAGTTAAAAGGAAAAATTCTTCTATTACTTTTATTAGATAGTCAAAAAGTACTTCGTAATGAAATAATAAAAGATTCATTTCATAACATTTTATAAAAAAATCACTAATGGGTAAATTTGAATTTAAATAGTAATAAAAGAATATAAAGAAAATTTTACAATATATATGTATAAAACATGGACATGGATGATAAATATACCTTAGTAAATACTTAGGTATAAACAATTTTGGATAGTAATGAGATTAAAAAATTACCCCTTACCGTAGGTATGATATCATTTGTTTGTATCTGAACCTCCTCTTCTTTGACGTGCTCTCTCTAGACCTCCTATTAAAGGTATTATAGTTGGTCTTTTAATAAGAACAGAACCTGTAGAATGTAACTAGGGGAGTTGATAAGGGAAATGGGTAGGGTATGGCCAATATTTAAGGCTCAAAGTGAAGTTAAGATGTGAGGAAGTAGGTTCCCTTTTATAAATGAGGTGAGAGCACTTTTGGGATCTCCAGAAATATTAATTTATAATAAAATAACACCAAATAAAAAAACCTCCAAAATGTATCAATTTAGAAGATTATATGATATAATAATGTAATATCGTCAACCAATATATTTTATACATGTATTTATGTCAATTTAAACCTTATTGTTTTAATTAACACTTAGTTATTCATTTTACTTTTTAACATGGGTAACAAATATTTCAATATTAAAAGGGTGGAATATTTACTTATTTGAGGTCAATTAGACCATAAATAAATATCTTAGAACATTTTAGACCATATCATAATTATTATATATTTTTTAAAATATTTTATTATTTTTAAATAATTTAATAAAACTTTATTTTGATAAATAATCAATAATGTCAATTTTGACACTATTCAATTAATTGATTTTTTAAAATATTAACGTAACAATTTAACATCAAAAAAACTATTTATTATATTCCTAATAGTTAAAATTCATCTATAAAATTAATTTGACATATTTATTATCCCTATTTATTTTTATTTTAATATTTTTAATAATATTTATTTGGTATTTCCCTTAATAAAATAATTACTACAACCATTTTGGGTAATTATTTAATATGATTATTTTCTGAATAAAAATTAAAAATAAAATAATATGAAAAATATAAATCTTATATATTTCATATTAATACTTATAATTGAATATATATTCTTTATATTCAACTATTTAATACTTATTAAAACATAAATGTGACAATTTTATCATCACTTTAAATAAAATAATATAAGTGTCATAATCTCTTCTATATGGCTCAAAATGGTTAATAACTCAACCATTGTATGGTTATGGATAATATATACTCTAAAAAAATATTTGGTCAAGTGTTTGGGTCTTTTAATGGTTATTATTACTTTAATAATTATTATTTTATTGATTTCTCATCAATTAAATAATTTATGCATGAGCACTATATAAATCAGTAAGGTAATTATTTATTTTTTAAAAATTAAAAATAAATTAACATGATAAAGAAAATAATTATTTTTAAAATGAGTATTTATAATATAATTTATCTTCTATATAACCTTATATTAAAAATGATTTAGTTTTTAAAGTTTGAGTGAAACATTAACTTTTCTTTAAATAAAACATATTAAATGTCCTAATCTCATCCAAGTGGATTCCAAAGGGTACAATTTATACCCAAGGATGGGTTTGGTAAAAAATAACTCATTAAATAATATTAGGATAATTGTTAAGGTAATTTTATAATATTATACTTACCCTTAATTACCGGATTTACCTTTTTACCATATTAATAAAAATTACTGAAGTTACTATTCATAATGCCTAAAAATAAAAGAATGATATTTACATAATTTGGACCTACTTATTACAAATATGGAATCCATATTTAAAAATTAAAAACACATAATTTTCAATGATTAATTTAAAATTAATCTTATTTTCATAATGAAAAATGGGTTTTTAAAAGTTAAAACATTGCAAAAGATTGAAATGTTTTTACAAAAACATTAATAGTAAAATTAAATTCAATTACCAACATTATATTAACTGGTAAAAATATATTATATATTTTACTTTAAAACCATTCAATAATATAAATTATTCACATAAATTCAATAAAAAAGTTGTTTTCAATTAAAATTTAGTATATTTTTACTATTCAACAAAACTTAAAAATTTTCAAAAAAATATAAAAAATCATCCAAAGTAAATTTTTATATCTTGATTCCAAATAATAATTTTATTTAATTAAATATAATATATAAAAGTGTCAAAAAAATATATTTAAAATGGGTGCGCCATCAAAAGGTAGAAAAAACTGCATTTTTTGAAAAATACTTATTTTATCTGAAAAATTAAATTTGTTCTTATATCATCTCTAAAAACATACATAATGAATTTTAAAGATTATATTTAATATATTAAATTAATAAAATCCATCAAGAGTGATTTTATGATTTTATAAACTCACTTATTCGCATTTAAATAGTTTTTTAGAAGAAAACTAATACGGTTCAAACCCGTCATTATAATGAATAGGTTATAAGGTAACATAATAATATTTAGTTGTTCATTTAAATTTAGCTTACATGAAATGAATTCTATCAAAATAACTTAAAATTTTGTGCAACACAAGCCAAACTTAGTGTTTCGTATACCGCAATCTAAGTCGAGGATCCGTATAGCGCAACCTTGTCATGGGGTGGTGTTGAAACCTAGATGTTTCAATGTATCCTCTATATATGGGAGTATTAAGGTTATAATGTTTACCATTGAACTAAGGGAGGCATAAGTTATAGGTTTCCATGGGAACTAATGGTGAATGAGACCATCAGATGGTAGTAGGATACTCATTGTGTGTGGAATTTTTGGGGCTATTGAGTCAGGAAGTATCAGATTAGTTATGGAATTTGATTTAGAGGTTAATCATTCACCAAGTGTATATGTGTATTGAAATTATTTTTTTCTTGGTTTTAAGATGATATGTGACACATAATTCTCCCTCAAGGTGTGTAAAAACTGTAGTTTCATCTTCCCACCCCATCACTAACTAAACTGCTTTTCTATTTATTACATAGATTTATTTAAAATATAAATTTATAAATTTTAGAGTTTAAATTTGATAAAATGGAGTAATTTTTTGATTCATAAGCTAAAATTTAGATTATGGTTAATTTTTAATATATTTTTTTGAAATGACTCATTTTGGGGGTGAATAGTGAAAATACTGATTTTTCAAATTCTGTAACTTTTATGACATCATAAAGATATAATATTGATTTAAAAATTTATAAAACATTTTTATTTTATAAATATGTGTCTAAGGAGTAAAATAAATTATTTAAAAACATTATATTGAATTTGGAAACTCATGTTCGACTTTTTTGGATCTTAATTTATATTTTATTCTAATTAAAAACTATTTCTAGATCTTTGCCTTTAATAGGGTGGTTGAAAGCTTTTGTTTGGTTTTGGAATGATAAAAATATAATATAAATTTTTTTTTTAAATTATAATCTAATTAAATTCATAATAATTAATAATACGCATAATTTTAGAGTAAAATCATTTTTACATTTAAAATGGACATTTTTCAAAAAATAGTTTTTCATTGAATTTTGAGAAATTATATGAAATGTGATTTCTTTCACTTTGGGAAATTGAATCTTAGAAGATGGATTCCATATATTGAATCAAAATTTTTAAATTTTTTAATGAGTTAAAAATCATTTTTGTTTATAAAAATAGGTTTCCATAGTAAAAAGGTTAAGTTATTATGGTAATGGTAAAAAGGGTAAATTAGATAAGTCTTAAAATATCTGTAGAACTTTTCAAAATATAATTAGTAGAGTATATTTAGACCATAATTAATCTTATATTATAATTTTTCTTTCCTTTTTTCCACTCTCCCATACAATAAACTTTATATTATTTTAAAACTTGAATAATTACAAGAGTGTGAGTCCCCACACTTATCCACACACTTTGAGCACTCTATATTGAAAAATATGTACCCAAATTACTTAAAACCTATCCTATAAATGTCTTATAATTACTTTTATTCTAAAAATACCAATCCTATAAGGCTTAATTTATAATCCAAATATGTTGTCCAAGGAGGAGGTGTAAGCCCTAACCAAACTATTTCAAGTTTATTTCTTCTTCTAACACCTCAAAATAATGTTATAACCATTATAAAAAAATTTAAAAAAAATTATATTATCTATATTTAAATGTTATTATGTTGATGGAACAAATATTTTATACCTATTTTTCATCATGTGATAAATGAAAACATCCCTCGTGCATACGTGTGTACTTTTACCTCCATAAAGTGATGTGTTTCATTTTTTCATCACCATATCAAATAGATATAAATAAAGACATAATTAATGAATATATATTTTATTTATTACATTATTATGATTTTTTAAAGATAATATATCATCTACCTTATTACCCTTCCATATGTTGGAAAATGATAATGTTTCTCGTGTGTGTGTGGACTACTAACTCCACAAAACTATGTGATCCATTTTTCATTTTTGACTTACAAGTATGGTTATTAAAATAAATTTAATGAAATAATATAATACTTATAACATAAATATGATTCTATAAAGGTAAAACTTTATCAATATTATTTTCTTTCTAGATATTTGAAAAATTAAAACATCGTTCATGTGTACGTGCAGACTACTGCCTCTATAAAACAATGTGTTTCATTTTTATAACTACCTCACATGGTTGATTTTAAAATTGTATTTAATATATAAAAATAATTATGAAATCAATAATATTCTTAAATTTCATGACCCAAAAATTTTATTTGTGGAATTTTCCTTCTGATTATATATATTTTTCATATTTAGTAATGTAGTAAAATATAAAGTATATGTACCACATGATAGAACCAATAAAATTTTATTATATTTAATAGAACATTGAATTTAGAGAATAAGTATTTAAATAATAATTGAAATTATTTTAATGTTAAAATAGAAAATAAGATAGAAATAATATAAAAATTTGGATATTCTCGATCCTCTATAATGATTTTATTCATGAACAACAATGTTGAAATGAAACAAAATATTAGTAATGAAATATTATTTTTTAAAATGAGAATATATATAACCTTGAATAAAAATATATGTGAATAATTAATTCAATATAAATCACTTATATAAGTTATGGAACCCATATAACTATTACAAATCTAATTATTGAAATAGTAATATGACATTTTGAATAGAAATATAACCATTAAGAATAGTAATATGACCATTAAAATATAAAATTTTTATTTCATTTTAAAATAATATTTAGGAATATTATAAAATGAAAAATATATCAAAAATATATCATGATAAAAATAAATAATTGTTTTAAAAATTATAAAATAATTTTTTGTGTTTTTGTAAAACATATATGTTTTATTTTTTATTTTTATAACAAATATAATTATTTGAAATGAAAATTTATTTTCATAAAATGGTTTTATAAAATAATATTATTTTTTATTAAAATTATGACATAATTTTATGAAATCATAAGTAATTTTTCTATAGTTCGGAAAATTGAATATAATATCAAAACTGGTATTTATCAAATAAATGATGATTTTATTTAAAAATTAAATTTATCATATTTATTATAATTATTTTTTAAAAAAATTATTTCATTTTTTTAATCTATACATCTATAAATGGTTAGGGTAGATTTTTTATATTTTTTAAAAATATTTTTTGTGAATAGTAAAATACAGCAAAATAGAGTAATTTCTATTATAAGAAAAATACTTGTAAAAATGAGTCATAGCTGATATAAGTGACCATTATATTGAAATAACATATATAAATTACTATATTTAGACATATTAATCAATATTCTTGATATTCTTGAGCTAAAATAACAAATAGATGATTATTATATTCAGAAACACTTCTCACCTCCTCCCCTTATAAATAGCACCCCTCACCTCTCCTTCTCCTCGCAAATTCTAACATACTTACCCTACCGAATCTCTTAAAAATACTCTCTCCATCCCCCCCCATTTCCCAATATTCCTTAGCCTCACCAAAATAAGAAACCAAGGTTCTTTAAGGAGAAGACTGAGAGAGTACATCTAAAGAGTTAATATTATTAACAAAACTATCTTTCAATTATTTCTTATTATACATTATCATATATATTTATTCCATGATAGTATGATAAAATAAGTATTTTTAGTAAAATGAATTTTTATTTTATTTATGTAATATCCCAAATATAACTTCTTCTCTTCTTTTATATTAAAAAATGAATACATTTTCTATATTATGGCATGTTTACCACCTCCATGGATAATGTGTTCTGTTTTCCATTACCACCTTCATGGCTAGTTTAAATACACTTATAATTGTTAAAAACTAAATATATATTTATATTATATATTTATTCATATTTTGGAATGAAATTATATCTAGTATATTAAAAGGAACACAATAAGTTCATCATGGTTGGAAAACCTACCTAAATTAACTAAACATATAATGATTATACTCTATAAATATTTATTATTTATGAATAATATTGTATACTAAAAACATTTCTTAATTATATAATAAAATTAACACCATATAATTATACTTCTAGAGTAATGGAACTATTTCCTAAATAACTCTCATAATCATCCACAACTAATGTTGCATTGGATGTATGATACCTTTAACCTTGAGATAGTAGAAACAAAAATGATATCCTAATTAAATGGTTGTAAAAAACATAAAATATGGATAACAAATACAATATATTTGAATAAGGTTCTAAATAATGTGTTTAATAAATCTAATTTGATTATTTAGTAGGTTAAGTGAAAGTCTAGAGTGAATCTAGACCTAATGTAAGAGATGTCTCTATACCACCCTATTTTATTTGGGTTGTGTTTTATCTCTCTTTACCTCACTTTCTCTCTATGTTCTTATTATTTAGTTTTTCTATATTTTTTTATATTTCCCACATAGATATACATAGCTTAATTCACTTTTAATTTATTTGTATATACATGTTTTAAAGGTTCTTTTCTTAATTTCATTTGTTGAGTAGATTTAATTAAAGGTTACTTCTCTATTTTCTTGAATCATTTCAAGTACCACTCAATGAAATTATCTTAAACATCCTTTTTTTCTAAAAACACTCATTTTTATATGGAAAAATATTTTTTCATTTTTTTAGTTTTATGTAAATTATTATTTCTTTTCCCTATTTAAAGACTCATTACTCTTTTTCATAAAATCCCACTTAATAAGTCCATTACAAAACACATTTATTAACTTTTTATATATATTCACTTAAATTGGACTTTATTTTCATGAAAAATAAATCTATACTCCCTCATTCACTGCCAAAAAATTATTTAATACCTTATTTTATGGGAAACATTATGATATTCTATTTTTTTATGCTCTAGGACAAGATTATGTAACCCATTTCCTTTTTCATGGTTTTTTCCTTAGACTTATGCCTTATTAATACTTTCCTTATGTTACACACATTTTCATGCACATTTTATGATGGGTTTGCCCATATATAACTCCAATTCATTTTGTAGTTTTTATAACTCATTATATTATATATATGGGATTAGGGAGTAAACCTAATCCATGATGAGACTCTATCCACCATGTTATGTTCTCTTGGCTTTGAGACTTGAATTATGATTATGTCTTGATTTATGTTAGTTAAACAACCTTATTATACCATGATATTATGATTTCGTATTCTTTATTTCATTTTTCCATATGATTATTCAAGATCCTTGTCTTTTATGATATCATGTTATTCCATTTGACTCATATTCTATGCTTCATTATCATGCTTATTTCCTTACTGGGATTTAAATATCATCCATTTTTTATGTATTCCCTAGGTTATCCTATTCCATTTTAGAATATCAAAGGTAATTAGTAGCACATTATGTCAATTAAAATAAATATTTTTTACTTTTAGTTTCACGTTGGTCTATTATGTACCTATTCTTCTGATGAGACTAAACTTATAGATTCTAGGGTAGTGTTTATTGGATATTTTTCTTAAAAATAATGTAGTAATATGTTTAATAGGATTGGGTTTCCAAATTTGGTATCAAATCAAGGTTTGGTTATTTTTGTGGATTGGTACAACATTAGATTAGTAAAAAACATAGAAATAAGTCTAAGTATAGGAAAACATTTTGAAATTTTGGTAAATTATAGAGTAAGAAATTTCCAAATAATGAAATCCTTACCTTGAAACTATAAGTATATTTGGATCTAGAACAAATGTACATAGGGGTAATAATAATAATGTCCCATATTTTTAGTGTATTATTTTTAAATTTTATAAGGATTGTATTAGAGACTAGGAGTTGAGACGGAGTACGATTCTGAGGCTTATTGTGCCCGGAATAAATGTTTCAAATATACTAAAATATTAAATAGTGCGCACATGTGGTTTTCCTGAAAAAGTGTAATAACTTCTAAATGGGTTTATGTATCATAAATTTAAGGAAACCATTATGTTCAGAGTAGTGGATTTACCTTAGGTGCTACCTAACATCGATCAGCATGGTTCGGCTATGAAAAGTAGTTTCAGGTGTTTTTAATGAATAAAATAAATTGAAATATTTATTTTATTTTTTCTATTTCATCGACGCAGTGAAGAAATAGTGGTTTTATTTTTTAAAATAAAATTTTAGGTAGGGGTGTAAGTTTAGGATCATAACCTTGGAATTCCCTATATACTTTATAGAGAAAACCCTGAAGATTTATCTAGGCATGCAATATAGAAATTTTGGATCGAAGATCGACGAACATTGTTCTTGATGGATCTCGCCAGCAAAAATTGATCATCAACATCGAGCGATCCAATTCCTAGGTAGGATTCATTATTTTGGATTTTATTTCTCTATCGCTAGATTAAATGATAAATGCATACCATCCAACGAACATGTTGATTTTTATTTCAGTCCTGCTTTGAGGTATGGGATTTAGTTGTGAGATTTATATGGTTTGATTATAGTTTTGATTGTTGATCATTCTTATAGGAACAGATTGAGGCCAAAACGAACAACGATTGACGTTTGTTCCTCATATTTGTTTATTGTTCTTTTTCTCCCTTGTAATTTCTATGTGTGTTCTTCATTCGTTGATGCGTTCATGAATGATCTATCATTGCACCTCTATTTCTTGGCACAATAATCCAAAATTGAAGATCCAAAATCAGGACGACCAGACAGAGATGTGACGGTGACCGTGGTGGACAAATCAAAGTGGTTTAGAAGAACCTGTTCTTCAAGCGGTTTGCATTAGTATGGGTTAAAACATATTTCTAATCGAATTGAAGGATTGAAACACATAAATTCAGTGTTAGGGTGGTGGAATGACCCTAGATATAAAGTTTTTATGTGAATGGACCACCGGAACGAGATTCAGATCATTGTCTGAGGCGTGCGGAAGAACAACATGACTTTCTAGAAAAACCTGATGAATATGATGTGTAAACTAGGGTTACACAGTGTGTATCCTCTGCTGAGTAGAATATAGGGTTTTGGGTAAAATTTAAATATCACATGACATCTGACCCTAGTCACAGGGAATGTAGCTACTCCCTAGATACTTAGTGTGTGCATGGAAAGTACACGGACATAGGGTGGATTACATAGGTTTCCTACAAAGCATGTACTCCACCATATGGCATGGACTGAACTGGATACATAGGATACCCCATGTGCTGGTACTTGGTAAAGGTTACATGGCTTGACACCATATACTAGAACATGACCATAGCACACTGGTATACCCCGAATGGAAAGACAAGGCATGTGACTCCCTCTACACATCATGTACCCATATTCTACACGACATGTTCTAAACACATAATCCATTGTACACAGGAAGTACCTGAGGTCAAGGGACACAGTGTGAGACACTAATACACATCGTATACCCCTTTCTATATGGATTCATTCTCTTGTCCTCCATATCTTGGAAAAGTTTCATTAGGGTTTGTTCCCTATATCATTTTCTCTGAAGGTATGTATGAGTATTTTACTACTCATGGGACTATGATACCTTCAATAGAACTTTCTGTATAGAGTCATGGAATCCCCCAAGTATCTCGTAGAGGGATCCTCTATTCATTATTTTTTCCCTAGCTAGAGTATTCAGTATTGACGTGACCAACTTTACAGGTCATTGATCCTATACATAGAGGGTTAATCCATATTGAGTTGTTAGTATCACACCATGGCCTTGGATCTGATCCTCATTTGTGTATCATATCTCTCTATTCATATCTATCCGTGTATCTCTCTCATGATGGTTCCTGATGAAAAGTAATTCTCGGACGAACGTCATCAGTGCTATCAAACTAAGGATTGTGTTCTCCCAGATGAACGCTTCATGGAATATTGGAGCTGAATCCCTAGTGTTGGTATGCGGTAGTCATGCCTTACCTATAGACTATGTGTCTTGTATTTAGTATGTCTGGATATTATTATATGTGTTATAGACATACACTTGTGTAGATATAACTGTACTTTCCTTTTTTATATTTCTTTGTGGTTTCGAGGTGTCCTACTGAGTACTGTTATACTCACCCCTACATGGGATTTTCCCACATGTGTTGTGTCTTATGTATATGAGTGAACTTTTGACAGAGTCCTAGGTGGACCAAGACCAGATAGTTCTTTGTGAGATTAGGTAGGTTGAGGTGTGTTCCTATAGCTACAGACAAAAGTCCTGGTACCATTTTTTAAAGGTTGGACTTGTGGTTATAAACTTCTTTTGGTGGGATTGTATTTAACCTAGTTTCACTTTACTTTACTTTCATATCATACTCTGTTGGTTAGGATATAGTGTTATTCATGGATTTTTTACTTAGTGTTTTTTACATTTCATTATTTTGTGGGATTGGAGATGGGTGTGTGCGTACAGGTACATAGGCAATGCCTCCTATGTTAGTGATATGCCTACTCGGTGCTAGTCACCAACCCCTATCCAAGTGGAGGTGGAATTGGTGAGTCACAACATAGGACCCACTGGGATGGTTCATGATAGAGTGGTATCATAGGAGGTCATTTCTACCTTAGGAATGAGAGTCTGTGAAATTGGTTTGGGGTAATAGTGTTTAGTGTTTTGAGTTTGGCTTTCAAGCAAGGGACTCCAATGTTTTTGCGGGATACTGATGTATCCATACACCATGACTTTGATAACTTTTTTTAAACTCAGTACATAATAATAATGGTTATAGTGAAAATAATGGTACATGAATCATATGGGAATGAGTTGTCGTTTCCATGTCCTTTTTGAGTCAGCTCTCCAGATATACTCATTCATTGTGGTACATCTTGTTTCCTTACAGGATTCCTTCATGATGCATACCAGCTAGGATTTAGTTGATTGATCATGAGGATAACCTCCCTAGTTAAGAGTCTTTGATACAGATACTAGTTCCCTAGATGTTATCTCCATGTCGTGCACCAGCTATACCGCCACCTATTGAGTAGCATGTGGTACCCGCAGTACCAACTGATGAGTAGTGCAGGCTAAGAATGCTACATGAGTTTTAGAGACATTAAACACCTATGTTTTTAGGCAATCCCTACCCTTAGGTAGTTTAGGACTAGTGTGAGGTGGTGACCTGAGTTTTTCACCTAGTCCAGACACCAGAAGATCATATGGTGGTTCTGACGGTGAGACTTATACATGGATCAGCATGGCGATGGAGGATTTTGTCTATCCAGACTCATGACGAGGTGACTCTTTAATGTATAGAGTTCAAGTTTCTATTTATAGAGGATTTATCATTGGTTATTCTAATAGTTGTGTGTATACAGGAGCTTCTTCATCTCAAACAGGGTATCATGATAGTGGCTGATTATTCATCGAGGTTCACCAACCTTTCCAAGCACTCAATGGATATGGATAGAGATTAGTACTTCAAGGCTTGGACCTTTGATCAAGGTCTTCATAGAGACATCTGAGATAAAGTTGTCCTTTTATGAATTCTTACTTATGCTAGGGTTCTTGAGAGAGATTTGGTGGTTTAAATCTCTATGGATGAGTAAATACAGCCAGCGATAGTCAGCAGTGGATGAGAAAGAGAAGAGACCTCTACAGTGAGGAGCTGACATCAGTCCTAGGGACTTCGACATGGGAGATTTTATAGGAGGATGACCTAGGATAGAGGATCTATAGTTTAGGGTTACAGGGTGGGTATAGTTGTCCTAGGGAGAGGTAGTTCTATTCATGTGATGGAAGGGGACATCTCACTTGAGATTGTTTGACCCGTTATGCTACTAATAGGGAGAATGTGGATGGACCATCAAGGCAGAGACAGTGATAGGAGTAGGTGGATATGAATGGCTTCGGATGTGGTAGAGAAGCTGGGAGCAAATCAGAATGTGGTCTACATTTTGACTTATTACCACCACTACCCCTAGGAGGTCCACAGTAGGCTCGGGGAGCTAAGAGATAAGGGTGGGGATAGATGCATGAGGTTGAGTCATATGAACCAGAGGCTCCTGGAATGATAAAAGGTATGATCTATATTTTTTATACTTTAGTTGAAGTATTTATAGAAACAAGTTCTAGTCATTCCTTTATCACTATATATCTTCTTTGAGACCTTGATATTTCATTTTAACTGTTGAATCAACCCTTAAGATTAGAGGCACCTACTGGAGAAGACTCAATGATCACACATCTATGTTGAAAGATTGTCTTGACCCTTAGAGGTGAGAGTTTCAGTTGGAACCTCTTAGTGGCAGTTTTGAGGCCTTACAACATTATTCTTGGTATAGATTGGTTATCCATAATCCATGCCCATATTGACTATTTTAGGTGAAGGATGTAGTGTGTTCATAGTGATTGAATGAGGATTTTAATTTTTGTTGAAAAGGAAACCCAAACAGCATAGGATGGACTTATACATAGGAGGGTAAAGCTGATTACTCATCAGTTGTCCAGCCTGACCCTTAGTGTAGTAGATGTTATGAGCTTCTAATTTCCAATGGTAGTGTTTGAGTATGGGGATGTATTTCTTGAAGATGTTCCAGGATTACCTCCCTGATGGGGGATAGAATTTTGTATTGATTTACACCTCAGGATGGCATTGATGTCTACACTAACATATTAGATGACTCCCGCAAAGCTTTGTGAGCTGAGGGTGTAATTGGAGGTCTTGCAGAGGAAGGGAATTGTGATACCTAGTGTTTTACCATGGGCAGTCCCAGTTTTGTTTTCCAAAAAGGAATACAGGAGGTTGAGGTTTTGTGTGGACTATCATCACTTGAACCAGGAGACCATGAAGAACAAGTATCCACTATCGGGTATTGATGATATATTTAATCATTTGAGAGGGGCATCATGGTTCTCAAAGGTTGAACATTGATAGAGAAATCCCCAATTATGATTACGGGGTGAGGATGTATTGAAAATGAATTTCAGATGTCATTATGGTCACTATGAGTACTTGGTGATGACCTTTGGCATGAAGAACGCCCCAACAGTGTTCATGGGACTCATGAACTGGATCTTTTAGCCTTACTTGAACCGGTTTTTTGTAGTCTTCATAGATGATATACTTGTGTACTCAGTGTCTCAGGAGGAGCATACGAGATACTTAAGTATGGTTCTGGATATACTTTGAGACCCCCATATTTATGGGAAACTCTCAAAGTGCCAGTTCTAGATTTAGGAGGTCCAATTTCTGGGATATGTTATCTCAGCGAATGGAGTGCTAGTGTACCCGATCAAGGTCGAGGAAGTGTTAGCATGGGATCTAATGAGGAGTGTGATGAAGGTGTGTATATTCTTCAAGCAAGAAGGCTATTATCAGAGATTCATACCTGATTCCTCCATTATATTATCAACTATGAAAACTTTGACTTGAAAGAGAAATCCTTTCATGTGGAAATTGAAGTTCCAATAGGCTTTTCAGCAGTTGAGATAGAGTTTGATGAGCACTCCAATATTGAGATTTCCATAGGAGGGTGTCAAGTATGTAGTGTTTTGTGATGCATTAGAAACCAGTCTTAGTTGTGTTCTGATGCATAGGAAAGTTGTTATTTCCTATGGTTCATGGAAGTTGAGACCACATGAGTAGAACTATGCGACCAATGATATTAAGTTAGCAGTGGTATTTTTGTGTTGAAGTTATGGAGAAACTACCTCATGATCGAGTGGTTTATCATCTACTATGATCACAAGAGTCTCAAGTATATGTTCTATTAGAAGGATCTGAACTTGGGAGAGAGGAAATGGATAGAGTTCCTCTAGGACTATGACTTTGAGATTTTCTATACTCCTAGGAAGTAGAATGTTGTGGAAGATTCTCTTAGCAGAAGATCTAGTTTGTAGTTGTTGAACAATGTGTTAGAGCAGTTGGCCACATTATAGTTATCCTTTATGGATGGAGATAGAGCAGCTTACCTCTAATAGAGGGTTTTTACCCCTCCACTCTTATAGAGAATAAAGGAGGCATATCTTGGGGATATCGACTGTGAGACCCTACGTGCTCATATATCCATAGGGAATGATCTTGATTCATATTCACAAGGTGGGGAGCACGTCATTATTTTCAAAGGATGCACAGTAGTACGAGTGAGATTGTAGGAGGATTTTTTGAGGGGGTTACATAAATCCCATTTGGTGAACCTCTAATGTCAGTTTTGGTGGCCTGGTATGAAGAAGAGTTTTGCATATTTTGTTTCTCAATGACTTACTTGTTAGTAAGTGAAGGTTGAGCACCAGGTTCCAGTGGGTTTAGCTCAAACCCTTGAGGTTCCGAAATAGAAGTGGGATGGGATATCGATGGACTTCGTGATGATTTTACCACCTACATCTAGGATACATGATTCCATATGGTTGATCATCGACGGACTCACCAAGTCATCCCATTTCATAACTATAATAGAGAAAAGTTCAGTAGAAATCTTGGGATGCCTCTACGCTCAGAATATAGTTTTACTCCACGAATCTCCATCGATGAAAGTTTCAAATCATGATGCTCTTTTTACATCCTAGTTTTGGAAGGGATTACATAAGGCATTTGGGATCTAGTTACACTTCTGCATAGCATTTCACCCACATACGTACAACCAGATAGAGAAGACTATTTAGGTCTTGTAGGACATGCTGCAAGCTTTCATGTTGTAATTTATCCACAGTTGGGATGATCACATACCACTGGTGGAGTTTTAATACAAAAACAGATACCATTATACCATTAGTATGGCGCCATTTTAGACTTTGTATGGGTGATCCTATAGGTCACCAATTTTCTATACTGACCTAGGAGAGTCATCACTCAGGAGCCCATAGATGGTACGAGTTACTACAGAGAAGGTGCAGATCATCCAAAAGTGGAAGAAGACTATACAGATCCATCAAAATCCTTATACTGATAGGCAATGGAGGTATTTAGAGTTCGAGTAAGGAGACCAGGTGTTCCTACAGGTTTCACCTTTACATGTATTATGGATATTTGGTTGGGGTGGTAAGTTATTTCCAAGGTTTATCAGCCCTTTTTAGATACTATGTAGAGTTAGAGAGGTGGATTGCTGCTTATATATACCCCATATTTGGACTGGGTACATAAATCATGCACATGTTGCAACTGAGGAGGTACGTGCATGACCCATAGCACATCATCAACTGGGGAAAGCTGTACATCAAGGATAGAGTGACTTTTTCTGAGTACCTAGTGAAGATTGAGGATTAGAAGGATAGGATTCTTCCTGGGTGAGAGATTCCTTTTGTGTGTATCTAGTGGCAGCACATAAATCTCCAAGAGAGAAAATGGGAGAGGTAGGCTCATATTCTTGTACAGTACCCACATATTTTTTGGTAGCTTTTGTTTGGATTCTCAATGATGTAAATCCCCAAGGTGGGGAGAATTTAATGTCCCATATTTTTTATATTATTTTTAAATATTAAATGTATTATATTTAAGACTAGGAATTGAGATGGAATGTGATTACAAGTCCCGATGTGCTTGGAATAATTATTTGAAATATACTAAAATATTAAATATCATGTGTGCATGGTTTTCCAGAAAAATTTAAATAACTTATAAATGGGTTCCCATATCAGAAATCTAAGGGCACCATTGTGTTCAGAGTGAAAACTTCACCTTGGGTTCTACCTAACATTGACTGGCATGGGTCGGCTCTAAAACGTAGTTTCTGTCATTTTTAATGAATAAAATAAATTGAAATATTTATTTTATTTTTTCTATTTTGTCAACACAACGTTGTGGTGATAGTTTTATTTTTTAAAATAAAACTTTAGTAAGGGATCCATAGTTAGGACATAACCCTAGAATTCCCTGGAGACACTGGAGAGGAAACCCTGAATATTTCTCTTGGTAGCCGATAAAGGAATTGTGGATCTAAGATCGATGAACATCATTCTTGATGGATCCCTCTAGTGGCAATGGATCTTTAACAATGAGTGATCCAATTCCCAAGTAGTATAAATTATTTCGTATTTTCTTTCCCCGTTCTTAGATTCAATGAAGAAAACAGACCAAACAATGAATAAGTTGATCCACAGTTCAGTCGTGCTTTGTTGTATGGGCTTTAATTGTGGGATTTATAGGGTTTGATTATTATTTTTCATTGTTTATTGTTCTTATAGGAATATATTGAGGCTGTAATGAGCAATGGCTAAGTTTCGTTCTTGGATTCATTCATTTTTCTTTTTCTCCCCTGGTATTTCTATGTGTGTTCTTCATTATTTGATGCATTCATGAACGATAAATTTTTGTGCCTTCACTTCTTGGCATAATGATATGAAATTGAATATCCAACATTGGGATGACCTAATGGATGTGCAAAGGCAACAGCGGTGGATTAATGGAAGCGGTTTGGAAGAACTCATTCTTGGAGCGGTTTTCATTAGGATGGATGGATTTCTTAGCCGATTGAATGGTTGAAACCCATATATTCGGTGTTAGAATGGAAAAACAACCTTGGATCTAAAGTTTTGAGGAGAACGGACCACTAGAATGAGATCTGGATCATTAGATGAGGAGCATGGAGGAAGAACACAACTTTCTGGAAAACCCTGATGAACACAGCATGTAACCCAGGGTTACATGGTGTGTGGCCCTTACTAAGTAGTGTCTAGGGTTTCTAATAATAGTTAAATATCACATGGTGTGTGACCCCAGTCACAGGATGTGGAGGTACTCCCAAGAGACTCGGCGTGTACATGGAAAGTACACAAACATGGGGTGGAGTACACGAGTTGCCTACACGGTGTGTAATCCACCACATGACATGTCCTAAACCAGATACACCAGATACCCAATGTGCTAGTACATGGGAAATGTTACACAGGTTTACACCGAGTATTGGAACATGGATAGATAACACGGGCGTACCCTGGATGGAGGGACACAATATGTGACTCCCTCTACACATTTTGTACCCATCTTCAACACAACATGCTCTAAAGACATAGTTTTTTGTAAAGAGGCAGGACCTAGGGTCAAGGGACACAACTTGTGACACTACTACACACTTTTCACCCCTTTCTATATGGCTTGACTCTCCTATCCTCTGTATCTTGGAAAATTTTCATTACGGTTTGTTCCCTTCATCATTTTCTATAAAGGTATCTATAAATATTTTCCTACTCTTAGGACTATTATTCCCTCATCAGGACTTTCTATATAGAGTTTTGGAATCCCCTAAGATTCCCAGAGCAAGATCCTCTATTCATTCTATGTGTCATAAGTAGAGTCTTTGGTATTGGCGTGACCAACTTTATAGGGCACTGATTCTCTACTTAATGGGTTAATCTAGATTGAGTTTGATGGTATCACCCTATGTCCCTGGTTGTGATTCTCATCTATGAATCACATATCTCTCTTCAAATATACTAGTGTATCTCTTCCATGATGGTTCTTGAAAAATAGTAATTCTCAAATGGACATCATTAGTGCTATCGAACTCAGGAGTGTGTTTTCCCAGATGAGCGCTTTGTGGAATCTTAAAGCTAAATCCTAAGTGTTGGTAAGTAGTATTCATGAATTACCTATATACCATGTGTCTTGTATTGAGTATGTATAGATATTCTTATATGTATTGTAGAGAAACACTTGTGTAGAGATAAATATACTTTACTTTGTTATATTTCATTGTGGTTTTAGGGTGTCCTATTAAGTATTTTTGTACTCACCCCTGCATGGGATTTCCCCGCATGTGTTGTGTCTTGGGCATACCAATGACCTTTTGATGGATTCCTAGGAAGGCCAAAACTAGATAGTGATTTGTGAGATCAGGAAGGCTGAGGTGTGTTCCTATGGGTACAAACAGTAGTCCCGGTACCTTTTATTATAGGTTTGACATATGGTTACAGACTTATTTTAGTGGACTTGTATTTGGACCAATTACATTTTACTTTTCTTTAATGTCATACACTGTTGGTTGGGATATAGTGGTATGTATGCATTGTTTACATAGTGTTTTTTACATTTCACCATTTTGTGGGCTTAGAGTTGGGTTCTTGCATACAAGTACATAGAAAATGCCTCCCATGTTAGTGATATGCCTAATCTGTTCTATTCCCAAACCACTAGCCTATTGGAGGTGGGATTGGGGAGTTTCGTCATGGGCCCCACTAGGACGGGTCATGAAAATAACCTTGAAAGGTATTTTTGGGTATTAACTTGACCTGTAAATAGTTCACAACAAATATTCCTTGTTGAAAACCTGGTGTAAGATCCTGATGATTGATGGGGTTCATTTTCATTTTAAATTTTAGATAAAATCCTTCTAAATGGGTTAATGTAAGTTTTACCATGTGTAGGAAAGGTATCAAGGGTTTTCTAGGGGTTTGGGGCATGTAAAATAAGAAAAATAGGCCAATCTATATTGAGAGCATGGTTGAAGAATGTTTAGTAATAACAGTGTACCATAACCATATAGCTTGTAGATGGGTTTTGAATAGTTAAGGAATATGTGCAGGGTATCCAAGGAGACTATGCAGGTCGAGATCCCCTTAGATAGTGGTTAGCGCATGGCCATCACATGATTTTCCAAACCTTTCAGGAGGCCATTGAGACCGTGTGGCTTAGTTTCCTCTTTAACATAGGGAGACACATGGTTATGGAATGGTTTGGACAACAATGTGGCCAAATCATATTACAATAGTGTGTCTCCCTCTATAAGGGGAGCTCGACCTGCATGGTTATGGAATGGTGGCCATGCACTCACCACTATCTGAGGGGAGATTGAGCCATATAATCTCCTAGACCACCCTAAAAAGTTTCCCTAACCATGCACATGGTTTGTCCAACCATACGGCTAAATCGTTTTCCTCTTAAAATTGGGAAAATTCCCATTTTTTTCTTTTGGGATTAAATGTGTATTCCCTAAATTTCTCCCTCATTTGACCCCCACCAGCTGGGATGATGAACCAAGAGCTCCCTCCTCATCTATGGATTATTATCCCTCATTTATTAGGTGCTTGGAGTGCCATCAGGTGCGAATAAAATTTTAGTGTAATTATTCAACTTTTTTTCATTCCATTTTATGGTAGAGTATAGGTGTGTTATTTCTTCTCTTTCCAAAACTCTAACCCCTTATTTTCTAGTTTTTTCTTTATCTGGTAATTTTTTATCATTTTAGTGATAATAAAGGGTTGTTTGTAGATTATAGTTTTTCTATAACCATGAGGTAGGTGTCCTATAATATTTTCCTCGTAGTATTATTATTTTATGTGTGTATATAGTTGTTCCAAGTTTCTGCCTTACTATTCTTTAATTATCCTTGAATTAGGAAAGTAATTTTGGAATTATATTGAGGTGAAAGACCCTTCATGGACCCCATTAGGTTCGAAAATTATGTGATACCAAACCTAGGGATACATATGGGTATTCCAAAACCTTGAAAATAGTGAAATGGATTGGTAAATATTTTGATAGGGTAATTATGAAAGTGAATGGGTTGTAATTGTTAATTGGTAAGTGGTCATGGTTAAAGGGGATAATTGAAATGTTTACATTCTATTTTTCATGAAATTCCTAGGAGGATTCTGAAATAGTTTAATTGATGGGTTTTTTTTATCTGGTTATGGTTTCAAATGAAGGAATATTATTTTTTGAAAGTGGTTAATGTTTTAAAAGGAGGTTTTGACCTCAAAGTGATTCTAAAAATAATTGTCTTATTATATTTCAAATGATGATTAAAATGGGGGTTTGGTTTCCCTTTTTGTGAAAATTATTTAATGGGTATTTAAAATGGTTATAAATAGAAATAAAATACTTAAGGCATGGTTTAGTATTTTAAATAGAGGATCCATGTTTTTAATGGGTACTTCTAGATGATTTTAAAATGAGAAATTGGTTTGGTTTTTAATTCCATAAGAAAATGTTTGGGTTTTATATATGGAATGTTTTGGTTTTAAGGGTCAATTTGGACCTTGGTAAATGAGATGATAATATGGTAAATGTATTAAATAGTTAAATAATCATGTCCTTGTGATAAGTTTTATGTGTTGGGTATTGGACTAAAGCTCCACTCCCATGGGTTGGGCTAGACCGACACTTTAGGCCTCACCAATGTATTATATAAATAGATTGTTGGACTGAGGCTCCTTATCTATAGGTTGGGATAGAATGAGGCTCTAGGACCCACCTATTTTTTTCCATGTTTAGGATTTCATACTGATGATTCGTACTCCTAAAGATGGAATGTTTTGGGATGTCAGACTAAATCTCTATGCTTCCAAGGTATGGACATGTTTGGGTTACATGGACTGATTCTCAAAGGTTAATGGTTAAATTGAATTGATTCGTGAATCCCTCTATCTATATACAAGTATGTAACACCTATATTTTATGGATTAGTCTCCTAACATGGTCGAAGTAGATTAAATTTGTTGGATTTCATGATATAACCTAAAGAATAAATTGGTTAATTAACTATATAATTTACTAACATACTATGTATACATTCCATGTTCATATTACGTTCATTTGGTTTACTACTAGCCCATAACACTAGTTATTCTATTGTACTATTTATTTTGGTTGATATATCTATTTTTGCATTTTATATTGTGGTTTTAATATAATAATTGGTTATAGTCTCCCCATTGTACCTTTATAGACCTACACTGCTAGTTATAAACCTCTATCATTTGGGGAGGAATGCCTAAGGTCATGTGGCAGTCTAAATCATGGCATCAGTTATAGTGGATTCTGGTCTGGGATGTTAAAAAGTGGTATCAGAGCGTGTATTATTTCTTACTAACTAGGTAATGGTGGAAATAATACTAGGATCTTATCAAGGATTGGTAATGATCTCATTCAAGTTTTCTTCACCCCAATATATGAGGGAAACCCCAAGTTACTAGGGGTACGAATTGATGTTCCATTTTTTGGTTTTACTGTTGATTGATATTTCCAGCTCAAGTGATGCACTTAGAAGTGATGTTACTGACTTATGAGGTTTTATCTCTTGGAATGGTCTGGAATGAGTGGGTGTGTGTTTTCATGAATCATGAGAGGCACATAGGATTTATTGTTCATCTATATATTTACTATTATGTATAGTTCCTTGTGTTTTATAAGCTGGTAGGGTACTTTTTTCTATGGTTTATTAAAGTTAATCCTTCTTTCAAATGGTTGTTAATGAAATGATTTTAAATATGAATCTAAGAAAAATATTTTTTTTGAAGTATTAGGTTAATAAAATTGTTTTTAGAAGTGTAAATACTTGGGTTTTAAAAAAATTGAATGTTTTGAAATGTGAATCCTTGGGTTTTAATGCTAGATTTTAATTAGAAAAGATAAATAGGGAATGATAGAACCTGTAGGGACACTAGAAGTGCATATCCCTTGTGTTTGTTTTTGACCCGGTATATGTGTGTTTTGGTAGTGATAGTGCCCTAGTTTTGAGACCTTGGGTTATGGTATGTGATATCTTGATGGTTTTGGATGTTCTAGATAGTTGAATGTTGTTGTTGTGCCTTCAATTAAGTTGTGACATTAGGGTTGTGAAAATATTTCTGATAGAATGAGAGTGTTCAACTTTATGGGTTATGTTGTGTGGGTTTTAATTATAACTTAAGAATGGTAATATTGGTTTTGGTGACTTTATAGTGTTGGTGTAGCTATGGGCATGGAACCTAGATTAAATTATTTTTTTGGATTATTGGACACAGTTTGTTTTGGAATGGGGGTAGGAGTTCCACCTATGGCGGTGACTTTTTAGAAATAGATATGTATGGATTATAGAAGGAACCATTGTCCTTTTCTAGATGTGACTCTATTTTAGGGAGTTGGAATCGTTTAACCTTCTAGGGTTACCCATGAGAGGTGTTAGTTGGGTAGTTCGTGCATTTGGGTGTGTATGGAATAGGTGGATGTTTTAGATTTTGATAGTGGAATGAAGAGAGTAATATCTAGTGTGGTTTTGGCCAAGAGGGATTAGTGGTAAATTCAATGGTTTTGGAGATGTGATTTGAGTTGTGGGAATGCACTGGTGGATTTTGGTAATCTAAGGTAACCTCTAGTGAGGTTAGCACAGTGTTAAGGTACCTTGGAAGGTGAAGCACGGGTGGGTTCTTCTGAGGTGGAATCAATACACGGTGGGTTACATATGATTCTTAGTAAGGTACATGGTTATTCCTTGATCTCTTTCTTAAGAAAGAACTTAACTGATTGTATTTGGTTATAAGGTTAGTTTTAGAAAAGGATTGTTTGTGTGTTTGACCCATATTTATTAATTATGGTTAATGAAGGACTCGGTGTTGAATATGGGTAGACATGATAAGGGTTACCAAAGTGTGGATGGAGACTTTTGATATAGAAGTGACACCTAAGTTTATGGGTGGTCATGTGGTTGGGAATATTGGTAAAAATGGTAGGGTTTTTGGATAGTAACATTGATAATGCCTTGAGTTATATGAGGATGATAGACCAAGAGGTGTGGTTAGTTGATTAAGTCGGTGTTTAAGCCTAGCCACTGTGATGTATGACTTGTGTAGTCTAGGTTTGGGTTCAGTGAGTGGTCGTAGGAAATTTATTGACCTCAAAGGTTCTAATGATGTCTTGTTATAGGCATGTTCTGGGAAGAGATGGTGTCGTTTGAGATGTGTGAATAGGTGGATTGGGATAAGTATAGAGACCCAATCCTAACAAACATAGAAATTACATAACTATTTTACAACACATAAAACATTATACAAACAGACATCCAAAGACAGTATTAGTCTTGTTCCTTTAGAAACATGGAGATATAAACACGGGTATATAAGTGAGCTACATTATCTCCCACTAGGTTCTTCTTACCTAGAACCTTACTTAGACATATAAAACATAATACATATCATTATAACTTGGGGAAGGAAACATAAAAATTGGTGATCTCATATGCTCAGTAAGGGTAGAAAAGGGAGACATGTAAGCATAAACATGATTATAAGGGTATGAGAACATGACCATGAAAATAGAATATCATACCCAGCATATCAAAGATCATAAATAGGAATCATGACATAAATATTGTCAGTTCATAAGACATGAATCATAATGAAATGAAGAACATAATCCATGAAATCATAACATAAGAATAATACAAGGAATTTTGGAAAACACATACTCATATAATATAACATCCATAGTAGTAAAGTCATCACTTTCAAGGATATCTTGGTAGTATGGGTTCACTCCACATACCATCTTGGAAGTCATGGTTCACTCCCATGGTCATATTAGTAGCATGAGTTCACTCCTCATACCATCTTGGTAGTCATGGTTCACTCCCATGGAAATCTTATTAGTCAAGGTTCACTCCCAAGAACATCTTATTTTATCTCATGAGATATTAATATTTACCTAATTCATTAGAGGGAGATATACATTGCACCCATATCATAATAAAATTATACATAAATGTTCCACAAAATCATAAACAATCATATCATAACTGATGAAATGAAATGGGTATCATAAACATGTAATCATATCATAACCTGTGGAAAAATACACAAGTTTCATAATCATTTCATCAAAACAATAACCTGTGAAAAAAAGTGGGTTTCATAATAATATAAATCGTGAAAGATAAATGGGTTTAAAAATAATTCCATAAAAATCATAACCCGTTAAAAGAAGAAGGTTTCAAAATAATATAACTTGTGAAAGAGAAACTGTTTTCATAAATGTCATGCCATCAAAACATAAACTATTCAAAGAAATAATATGAATGGAAACATTGAATCATTTACCCATAAAGGAATGAGTAACACCAACCAATATCATATTATATGAGAAAAAATTTTGAAATATATTTTAAAAACATTTCCTGGGGAAAATATCCTTTCTTCTTTGTAAAAGGTTCTTTAAAACATAAAAACTTTTGAAAACCATTTTCCTGAAAATAAGCTTTAAATATTATAAAGAGTGCTTTTAAAAAAATGGAAACCTTTTTATTTTTAAACATATAAAGAGAGATTCAAAAAAAATTAAAATCATTTCATTTAAAATACTTTTAAAATTTTAAAAGAAATCTTGAAAATGTTTTGAAAATCATTTTATTTAAAATACTTTGAAAACTTGTAAAGAATGATTGGAAATGTTTTAAAAATAATTTTATTTAAAATAATTTGAAAAATAATAAAGAGATATTTTAAAATCATAAAATATTTTCAAATATCTTTTTCCTTGAAAATTATCTTCAAAGATTATTTGAAAACATTTTTGAAAACATGGTTTTTGAAATAAAATGGATTTTTGACCGATGGGAGGAATACGGCCATATTTTTCTTAAAAACATTTTCATAATTATCTTATGTAACAAAGAGTGTAAAAATAATACCATTACATGAATACATTATTAATAACCATAGGAGAAGAAAATTCATGAATGTTCTTGAGATATGGATCATAATATTTCCTCAAAGGAAGCATAAAAATAAACAATCTCGAAAAGCGATGAGATTATTTTAATAAACTCTTACCACTAGGTAACTTTGAAACATACTCCCAATGTAATAAAATGAAATTTAATAAAGATTAAAATTTCATAGAAATAATTATATTCATGGTATAAAATGTCAAATTCAGTGTATAAACCTCATGGAAAAATATAGGTGCATAACATGGAATGTGTCTCAAAGAAGGAAAATTGATACAAAACTATATTACAGATTTGGTAAATTTTGCAACATAAAACACGTAAAATAAATATCAAATAATGGATATCTAACTACCCATAATTTTAATAATAATAATCATAGAATACATCCAAGGTCATTATGCACACCACACAAATGAAACAATAGGTGATTAAGGCATGTATCTCATGGAAATAAAAAGTGGGATGAAATTACCTTACCATATGTCTTAAATATCTTAGTACTCAAAAAAGATTCAGTTATAATAAATTTACGTTTATTATAAATATTTTACAGAAATATATTATTATATTCAATACCATATATGGTTTTATTATTACTTTATATTAGACTCTAGTTAACAATTCTATGTAAAGGTTTCACTTTGGGTAATATCTGATTTGTTCTTTGCATGTGTATTAATTTGTTATATATTTGGTCCTTATACTTATATCATGATTTACCAAATGTAAACCATGATATAAATATCAATTATATTCAGTATAAAATTTACTACTCCATTCATGGAGATGGTAAGTCGTACGTACGCATGAACGTTGTTTTCGTTTTATTATCATATTAAAAGAAAGAGAGTAAATGACATATATATATATATATAATTATTATAGTATAATTATTATATCATATATATCATGTAAGTTCAATAAACCCATAATTAATACATTCCATGTATCATGTGAATGAATCGCATCGCTTTGAGGGGCGGTAGTCCACACTTCCTCGAACGAAATTATCATATTTACAAAAAATAGAAAGTATAAGGATATGTGTTGTAAATAAATTAAATAAGCATAAATACATTATAAATGGCATATATATATATATATAAATATATTTTCCATCATAATTACCACATTTATAGGTGGTAAATAAAGAACTAATAATCATCGTTTCATGACGTGGTAGTTTGTCATACACGTAAATAGTATGTTTGTTACCCATTTGATGGAAGTGTGTGTAAGTGTAGGTTGAAACCTTAGTATAAAAACATAAAAGTATATTTATTATACTGGATTTATTTATACAATAATTAAATAATAGTATTTTATGGGGTTTAGAATTGAAATAAAATAAAAGAACTTGAGGAAGAATGTTACCTCTTATTCAGGTAACTCCTTTTGGTTTGCCCCAAAGGGCTTCCTTGGATTTATTTTTGTCCAAGGAGAGGATTATAGGATGAGGGGAGGTTTTTTGAGGATCTATTTGGGTAGATATTTTTCAATACAATTTGGATTGATATGTGTGAGTAAGTGTGAGGAGATGAGGCCATTTATAATGGATGAGAGGTGGCACTCTTGTAAATTTTGGGAAATGGAATTCCACCCATGTTTTCCTATGGAAAGTGTATCCAATAATTGTAAAATGTCAATAAAAGTGATTATAGGGTATAAATATGTCCATATAATTTCTTTTTTAAAAAATTTATATGTCATTTAGGTCCTTAAGTTTAAGTTTTAGTGCTTATTTAATCTTAATTTTACCTTAATTGATGTAATTCATTTTAATTACTTTCACTAATATTTTTTGTCAAAAACTAAGTTGATATTATTATATATAATAAATTATTATAACTAAAAATATTTAATCCATTTTTCTAAATTCCAATCACATTTTTAGCAGGAATTAATTTAAATTTAATCCCATTGTCAGGTAGACAATTTGGGTTTTTTTAAGTAAAAACGTTCAAAAGTTTGTCAAGTTTTTATAGTCAATTTCAAAGTGAAATTGAGTACAATAACCTAAATTGGATTGATTTTTAAAAATATGATATAATTAAAGTTTAAAATAAATTTAAAATATAATTTATCATTATAAATAAATTAGATGAAAAATAATTTTTGAATTAAATTTCAATATTTTTCACTATTCATTAAAAATGAAACTTCACATAAAATACCAAAAAATTACCCTAACCTAATTTTTATGTTTATATTTAAAATATTAATCTTATTTTGACATATTAAATCTATAAAAGTTATAAAAAATGGATTTAAAATGGGTTCTCTATTAAAAGGCAGTAAAATTGGGTTAAGTATAAAATCAAAAATATTAAGCATAAAATAGCTTAATATATTTTATTAAATATATTAAGCATAAAATAAGGTTTGTTATTATATTAAGTCTATAAAATCTTATGGATTAATATAAAAAAATATTTTATTTAATATATAAAATATATATTACATTAATATTGATCACTAATTATAATTAATTTAATTTATTAGGGTAAAATAGCTATGTGACCATAAAAATAATAATATTTTCATTTATATCCAGTTCGTTTTAATATTAATTTATAATTAATTGTTAACCTATTAATTTATCTTATATTTTTTAAAACCATATATTTTCATTAATTAGTTAATATTATTCATAACTGCTAATTTAACGGTTTTGTTATAACTTATTATATTAAATAATAACATTTTAATTCTATATTATTATTTGGTAAAACATGGTATTGTGTATTACCCAATAGATCAAGGAAACGTATTGTGGAGTGTGGCATAATATAACCTGAGTGTTCTTTGTAGATCAATATGAAATTTACGTTGTGTGTAGTGCATGATTAACTTGGTGTTGCATATAATTCAAGTCAAACATTGTCCTTTAATATAAAATAAATTATTTTCAATGTTGTGTGAAATGAAAAATATCAAAAAAGTTAAATTAATTTGAAAAATAAATTCAAAAAAATATCAAGGTGTTACATTATACCCCCCTTGAAATAAATTTCTCCTTCGAAATTTTTCTGTGTTATTAAAGGTTTAATACATTTATGTTCCTTTAATAGAAACTCACATCATAAAAATGAACACTAAAACTTCCTTAAAAAAATAAAGTTCGAACCATAATGATTACCAAAAGTAAAACATAGATTGGCTTCCACATAGAAGAACATAGGTGGAAAGTGAAAACAAGGACATGGAAGAGAAATATAACTATCAAGTTCTATAGGATAGTAATGGAGAACTTGGTCAGGAGAAAGTTAACAATCACAAAGAAATAAAACTGTTATTATCTAAGGGACTATTTGATTCATCAAAAAAGAAGGTACTAGGATAAAATTTTTTGTTTCAATGTCCTTTCCCTAAGGTTAAATAATTTTCATGAGAAGATATACTTACTTTATCTCATTCTCTTTCATAAGTAAAATCTCTCCCTTTGGTCATGTCTTGACCAATTTCCACTTCTTATATTTCTCCAAAAAGGAAGGTGAATTTTTTATTCATGAAACACTAACAGATCATGATATATTTTATAATCCATCCCAGTTTTAATCATTTATCATCAACACAAAGTTGTTAGATCAGGTTATCCAATATGAATAAATCCTCATGTGGTGAGATAATACTTTAATCTTATCAACTTCATCTAAAGATTAACTTAAACTTTCCATAAATAGTTAACCTTATAACCCTTATAAAATATGTAAAATCCCAAACTTTAGAAATAAATTCAATAAATCTACTTAACATTGATCCCACATATATCACAAAGTACCACTTGGTTGTTACATTCCAAACATGTGAACACCATCATCATATATTTCCTTGAAACATGGTAATAACCTAAATTGCCATAAATTATTTTTGGAATACATGCATGCTTCCATATTCCAATTATTATTGAATAAATTATTTAAATACAATAAGTTGTAAACTTTATCCTTGATGAAATAGACCAATTTTTCAATAATTATTTCCAAAGTAATATGTACCGTCCAATTTACTTATTCATATCCAACATATCCTTATCCAAAGATCATTAACTCTAATGCAGGAATTAATTAAGGGTTACCTTCCATTAATCAAAATATAAACTTTCCATTAAATCACCATTCAACATATCTTTTTCATTCCTTAATAAAATCTTATACCAAAAATACTTATATATTTCATGATTCATATTACATAATCTTTGAATTCCAAAACATAAATACTTCATTCATCCAACTTTATTCTAAAACCATTACTCTGGATTCAGAAACTTGTTCCTTAATACCTATTTATTATAATATGAAATATGAATAATGTATTAAGTTTCCTAAAACTAAATATAATCATTCTTATTATGTTTAATGTAAAAAATGTTGGTAGAACATCGCATAACTTTCACATGCCTTTTTTTGTCTCTTTATCTTCAGAAGTATAACCAATACTCATAACACCTTTCTAAGTCTCTTTATGAGATTTCCACTTGGTAAATAAATTTTTATAATTACCATAACTTCCAAACCTGAAACATTCAATTTTAACCATGTTTCTTATAGTTCTATCCATTAACTAAAACCAAAAAACACAGGGTGAAAAAATGCATATCATAGAATAAAACCTCATTATAATGAAAAAAATACTTATAGGATATCTAAATATGGACACCTAATTTTTAATATATGACACCTTAGGTTTATATTAGGTTATTAAAATTAATCTTCCATTTATATATTTCATGATGGGTCATGAAGTGATTGTGAATTTCTAAAGCATATCCCCCGAGAGTGTCAAACCTAGTGTGCAGAAACACCTGTTATCATGTACCAGATTACCCCATGTCAGGCCTAGGACATCTTGTAGGATTTGTTACCCCTAGGTACATCTGTTCCAGACCCGTATCTACATGTACTTTATAGACAGGTTTGTATTTCTAGAGAACCAATTACTCTATCATTTACTAAAATTCTAGAACATTTTCCTAAACATTAACTTATATATATACTTATCATTAGAAACATCCCTAGACATATCCTTAGACATATACCAAATGTTAAAAAAATATTCGCTCTGATACCAACTATAGAAAACCATCCTTGACATATATATACATTACATAAATTTTGTGTAATACATAAAACATTATACAAATAGATGTCCAAATAACATATTAGTCTAGTGACTTTGGAAACTTGTAAACATAAATACCAGCACATAAGTGAGATACATTATTTCCCACTAGGTTATTCTTTACTAGTACTCTTCATATGAATATTAAACATAATACATATCTTCATAACCTAGGGAATGAAATATAAAAATGGGTGAGCTCAAACGCTCTGTAAGGGTAAACAAGGGAGACATGTAAGTATAAACATGAGAATAAGGTTATGAGAACATAATCATGAAAATAGAATATCATACCCTTCTTATCAAAGATAATAAACCTGAATCATGAAATAAATATTGGTATTACATAAGACATTAATCATAAGTAAATAAACAACCTAGTCCATGAAATCATAACAAAGGAATAATATATGAAATTGTGGACAACACATAACCATATAATATTATATCCATAGTAGTCAATTCATCACTTCCAAGGCTATCTTGGTAGAATGTGTTTACTCCCCATACCATCTTGGTAGTTGTGGTTCACTCCCATGTCCATATTAATATCATAATTTCACTTCTCATTCCATCTTGGTAGTCATGGTTCACTCCTATAGACATCTTAGTAGCCAAGGTTCACTCACAAGACCATCTTATTTTATCTCATGAGATATAATTCTTCACCCAATTAATTGGTGGGAGATATAGATCCAACCCATCACATAATTAAATCATACACACATGTTCCCAAAAATCATAAACAATCATATCTTAACCCATGAAATGAAATGGGTATCATAAAAATGTAATCATATCATAACTTGTGGAAAAAGATACAGGTTTCATAATCAATTAATAAAAATCATAAACCATGAAAAGAAGTGGGTTTAATAAATATACAACCTATAAAAGATAAAAAAGTTTCATAATAATGTCATCAAAAGAATAACCCATGAAAATAATTTGGTTTCAAAATAATATGACTTTTTAAAGAGAAATGGATTTCATAAATATCATATCATCATAACATAAACAATTCATAGATATAAAATGAATGAAAACATTGAATAATTTCCCCAAAAAGGAATGAGTGGCACCAGATTATTTCATACTATATGAGAAATAATTTTGAAATATATTTTAAAAAAAATTCTTGAGAAAAATATCCTTTATTTTTTAAAGGATCTTTAAAACATAAAAACCATTTTAAAACCATTTTATTGAAAATAAACTTGAAAGATTATAAATATTTATTTGAAAAAAATTGGAAAACTTTTTCTTTGTAAGCATATAAAGAGATATTAAAAAAATTAAAATCATTTTATTGAAAATAATTTGAAAAATTTTAAATAAATCTTGAAAACGTTTTGAAAATCATTTTATTAAAAAATACTTTGAAAACTTGTAAAGAAAGCTTGAAAATATTTTGAAAATAATTTTATTGAAAATAATTTGAAAACTTAAAATATATATATTTGAAAACCATAAAAATTTTAAAATCTTTTTTCCTTGAAAATGATCTTCAAATATAATTTTAAAACATATTTTAAAACGTGTTTTAAAACATGGTTTTTTAAATAAAATGGATTTCCAACCGAAGGAATAAATGCAGTCATACTTTTATTAAAAAAAATTAATAATTATCTTAAGTACCAAAGAGTGGAAAAATAATACCATTACATTAATAATTAATTAATAACTAGATAACAATAAAAGTCATTAATTTTTTTGAGAGATGGATCATAATATTTCATCAAAGTATAAACATAAACAATCTCAAAAAGCGATGACATTGTTTCAATAAACTCTTACCACTTGTTAACTTTGAACCATACTCCCCATGTAAGAAAATGAAATTAAATAAAACTTAAAATGTCATGTAAATAAGTAGATTCATGATATAACATTTTAAAAGACGTATATAAACCTCATGTAAAAATATAGGTGCGTAAGATGGCATGTGTCTCAAAGAAGGAAAATTGAGACAAAACTATCTTACCGATTTGGTAACTTTTGAAACATGAACCAAATTAAATAAAGATAATAGAATGGATTTGTATATACACATAAATTTAATAATAATAATCATATATTACATCCATGGCTATTATACACACCACAAAAATGAAACGTGTGGTGATTAAGGCATGTATCTCATGGAAATAAAAAAGTTAGATGAAATTCCCTTACCTTATGTCTTGACTCTCTTCATACCCGAAAAATATTCCTATATAATAAATTTAGTTTTATTATAAATATTTTATAGAATAATATTCTTATATATAATACCATATATATTTTTATTATTACTTTATATTACCCACTTGTTAATAGTTTTATGTTAAGGTTTCACTTTGATTAATATCTGATTTTTTTTCACATGTGTCTTAATTTGTTATATCATTAATACTTATAATTATATCATGATTTACAGAATTTAAACCATTATATAAATATAAATTATATTCATTATATTTTAATTATAATAATCTATTTAATATAGAAGTATAAAATGGAATAAACTATTCATGGAAACGGTAGGTCGTACGTATGTATGAACACTGTTTTTAATTTATTATCGTATTAAAATAAAGAGAGTAAATGAAATATATGTATATATATATATAATTATTACATTAAAATTATTTTATTTTATATGTCATATAATTTCACTAAACTCGTCCTTAATACATTCCATATAGTGTGTGAACAAATCACATCGCTTTGAGGGGAGGTAGTCCACACTTCCTCAAATGATATTATCATATTTACACAAAATGGAAAGTATAAATATTTGAGTTGTAAATGAATTAAATAATATTAAATATATTATAAATATAATATAAATTATATATAAATTTATTTTATATCATAATTACCACCATGATAGGGGGAAAAGAAAGAACGAATAATCATCATTTCGTGAGGCGGTAGTTCGCAGTACACATAAACAGTATGTTCGTTACCCATTAGATATAAGTGTGTATAAGTGTAGGTAAAAACCTTATAATAAATACATCATAGTATATTTAAGATAATTTTTTTATACAATCATGGAATAATATAATTTTAGGGGGTGGATAATTGAAATAAACTAAAAAAACTTAAGGAATAATGTTACCTCTTATTCGGGTAACTCCTTTTGGTCTGCACCAAAGAGCTTCCTTGGATTACTTTCTATCCAAGGAGAGGATTCTATGATTAGAGGAAGAATTTTGAGGAGCTATTTGGGAAGATATTTTTCTATACAAAGTGTCTTGAGAGATGTGAGGAATTGGGAGGAGAGGAGGCCTTTTTATAGTGGAGGAGGAGTGATACTCCTATAAATTTTGGAAAATAGAATTCCACCCACTTTTTCCTATGGAAGTTAGATCCAATAATGTTAAACACTAGATTAAATTTAATATAGGATCTAAATATGGCTATATAATGGTATTTGGACAATTTTATAGGTCATTTCGGACCTTAAGTTTAAGGTTTAGTCCTTAGTTAAGCTTAATTTTACCTTAATCAATATAATTAATTTTAATTACTTTCACTAATATTTTTGTTCAAAAACTAAGTTAATATTATTATAAATTATAAATTATTATAATTAAAAATATGGAATAAATTTTTTCAAATTTCAATCACATATGTGGTAGGAATTAATTTAAATTTAATCTCTCAGTCAGGTGAACAATGCAGGTTTTCAAAGTAAAAACCTTTAAAAGGTTTATATGTTTTAACAGTCAATTTCAAAGGAAAATTGAGTCCAATTACCTAAATTGGACTAAATTATAAAAATATAATCTAATTAAACTTTTAAACAAATTTAAAATATAATTTAACATTGTAAATAAATTATATGAAAACCAGTTTTGAATTAAATTTTAGTATTTTTCACTATTCATTAAAAAATGAAACTTCATAAAAATACCAAAAATTTACCCTGACCAAATTTTTATGTTTATTTTTAAAATATGAAGTTTATTTTTTCATACTAAATCTATAAAAGTTCCAAAATTTTAATTTAAAATGGTTTCTTCATTAAAAGGTGGTAAAAAATGCCTTAATAAAAATATAGGTTTTTAAGTATCAAATTGGGTTTGTTCTTATCTTAAGGGTATAAAATCTATTGGATGAATATTAAAAATATTTGATTGAATATATAACATATATATTACATTAATATCACTCAATAATTATAATTACTTTAATTTATCAGGGTAAAATATCTTTGTGACCATAAAAAATAATATTTTCTTTTATATTCAATCAGTTTTCATATTCATTTATAATTAGTTAGTAACCTATGAATTCATATTATATTCTTTTAACCATATATTTTCATAATTTAGTTAATATTATTCATAACTAATAATTTAATGGCTAAGTTATATCTTATTATATTAAATAATAACATTTTAATAATATATTATTCTACGGTAAAAATCGGTCTTGCGTGTTATGCAAGCCATCGAGGAAAGTCACATTTTCATGTAACGAAAGCTAACCTCAGTGTTTCTTGTAGATAAAGATAAAATTCATGTTTTTTAGTTCACGATTAACTTTTTGTTTCATATAACGCAATCCAAACATAGTTCTTTAATATAAAAGAAACTATTTTCAGTGTTATGTGAAAAGAAAAATATCAAAATGGTTAAATTAATTTGAAAAAAAATAATTCACAAAATATTAAGGTGGTACAATAAGAATTTTTCATTTCTGAGATATTAAATTTATAATCACTGGTTATGTGAGATTCTATTCATTCTTGAGCTAGTGTGATGGTTTTTTGTGTTTTTGATGTGAGTCATAAGGCTCATGTTCGAGGACCTTGAGTAGTGTGGTGGTGGTTGTTCCTCAGAGAATGAAAAAAAATAACTAATTTTTGGTATTTTTTCATAAAGAAAAGTGAATCCATGAATTTTTGTAGGTTAATTTGTCCCCTAAGTGGGAGGTGACATCAGTGGTATATTAGTTGTGGTAGTATTCGTTAATGACTTCTTGGTGTACTTCCAAACTCGAGGAGATCATGCCTAATATCTTAACATTGTCTGGGGTACACCAATAGATCTTTGGTTATACTCTAATATACATAAGGTTTTATTCTAGTGTGATGAAGGTATTTCTTGAAGTTTTCACCCTTGGAACAAGTTTAAAGTGAATCCATGTGGTGACTAGTGCACCACCATTCATCTCTGAGTGAGGTTTTTGGGGTGGTTTGTGGTAGTAAATGTTGAGGGTTCCATTATTGGAAGCCTAAATGGGTGATGGTTAATGTTTTTTTTTCTTGAGTGAGGGAGATATAGTTATGAACACTTTTTGATCTTATCAGTGGTTTAGCATGATAATTTGTGGTTATAATTTCTTAAGGGATGTGGTGGAAACAATACTCCCAAGGTGGGGAGAGATTTGTTAGACATAGATGAGTGGAACATACCATGGGTTGGATGTGGTGCAATCATATTGACAATGATAAAACTATTAGGTACATGTTTTTTCCTTAAAGAAATTCCAAGTGGGCCTTTTAGGTGGTGGTTGATTAAGCCAGGTATTGGCTTCAGGCTCAGGGTGGTTCTAAAAGAAATCTGAGGTTCATGTGTTAGAGTCATTGATGGGCACAATAAGGTATGAAAACATTTCATGGGAAATGGATTCTTGGTGATAAAACCTCATATTTAGTGATGATAGACTTAGTTTAGCACATTTGGATAGTGGTGGTGTCCTCTAGTGTTGAGGCACCATGGAAAGGTGAAGTGGTAGTGTGACAACAGTGGGAGTTTGGAATTTTTGGGGTGATTCGGCTGAGAATACACCAATGAATCATGGTAATTAGGAATTAATATGGTAAGTTATAATTGACCTCAGGTTTAATTTCATAACGAACAAATTTACTTTGGGAATGGAATTGAAGTTTCAGAAAATCCAAGTTGTCTTTATTATTGTATAGATATAGGAGATGCATCTATTCAGGGTGATTTTGATGTCAAAGATGGATGTATATGTTGTATGGTGTTCTCAAAGATTTTTATGCATGGTGAGTTGGGAAACACTTAAAGTTTGTTGTGGAATCTTGATCTGGGTTTTTAATGTTATTTTTTCTAATGGTGTAGGTTCCAACCACTATGAGTTCATGGTTATGAGCCCAATCATATGGTGGGAATCACAATAGTGAGAAAGTAGTTGGTTAATGATGTGATCGGTGTTGTAGGTTATATATACATGGGTAAGTTACATCTTGGTATTTTAGTTTGATAATGAGTTTCAGCTTAATTTTTTACTGGTTGGGTGTCCTTAGGTTATGCTTGGGTAGTATTATGAGGTTCAGTTATGGGAAAAGGTTGTTAGGCCTTGAGTTTTGGACCGACATAGGTTGGTGAATGTGGTTTGAAAATAATATGTTTCTTTGGATGATTCTAGGTTTGATTCATCATCAGGTTTGGAAGGTAGGATAGGTTGGAAACCTAGTATTCTAGGTTTTTTGGGGTTGTAGGGAGAATCATATTGTAGGTGTACTTATTGGATCTCTCGGGGAGGTGTATTGATTTTTTCAATGTCCTCTTTGTTTTGTAGTTTAGTGGTATTACTTGAACTTTCCTCATTTGTTTAATGTTAGTAATGATGGGATTAAGTCTGATTCATCCTTTGAGGAGAATATGATTAATGTTGTGAATCAAATTGAGGATGTTTAGGGTGTCAAATTGTGGTTTTATCTTACTGTTATAAATATATGGCCATGTTCAAGAGGAATCTTGAGAAAGAGAAGCTGATATGCAGGCCTAGTAGCTTAATAATTTTTTCTCAAGGGTTTAGTAATGTTGGAATTACATCTCAAGGATTATTTTTTATAAGGTTAGGAGGTTGTAATATCCAAGTGGTTTATGGGGCTAGATTTTATTTTAAATTTTCAATAAAATCTTCTTAAATGGGTTAACATATGGTTTCCCATGTGTAGGAAGGGTCTCAGGGGTATTACAAGGGTTAAGGGAATAGAAAAGAAGAAAAGGAGGCCATTCTATGCAGAGAGTTTGGTTGGATCAAGGTTAGTAGTAACCATGATCCATAACCATGTAGCATATAGAAGGATTTTTCATGGTTATGGAAACTATGCATGGTGGCCCTGGAGACAATTTGGCTCGAGCTCCCCTCAGACAGTGGAATGTACACGACCACTGCATGGTTTTTCAACCCATATGGGTAGCTACCCAGACCGTGTGTCCTAGTTCCCTCTTATATAGAGGTAGATTCATGGTTGGTGAATGGTTTATCCAATTGTGTGCCTCTTAAAAATGGGTAAATTCCTATTTAACTCTCAGTATTAAAGGTTTCTTCCATAAATTTATCCACTATTTGACCTCCTCTAAATAGGGTGAATAAAAAGGAGCTCTTACCTCCCCCATGGATAATTCTCCTACATTTATAAGTCATTTTGAGTTCCATAAGAAGAAAATAAAAGATCCTGGTAAGTCTTTAACTTTGTTTACTTCAAGTTTTTGATAGAGTCTTGGCATGTTTTTTCTTATCCTTTCGAAGCTATAAACCCTTGTTTTCTAGGTTGTTCTTAATCTAGGAATTTAAGTCTATTTTAGCTCAAATCAAGGGTTTTTTTGGATGATTGGTTGTCTACGATCATGAGGTAGGTGGTCTATAATATTTTTTCTATAGTAATATTGTTTTATATGTGTATTTAGTTGTTCCAAGTTTCTAATTTTCTTCATTTTTAATGTAATTGACTTTAGAAAGTAATTTGGGCCTTATATTGATGTGTAAGACCCTTCATAGACCCCATTGGGTTCACTGATGGTGTGAGAAAGAACTTGGGGATACCCAGGGGGTGTCCCAAACTCTTGAAAATGGTGAAATTAATTTTTAAATGTTGCGATGGGCTAATTATGAAATTGAATGGGTTATAATGGTTAATTGGTATGTGGGCATGATTAAAGGGAATAATTGAAATATTTATATGCTAGTTTTCATGAAATTCCTTCTTGTATTTTGAAATGGTTTAAATTATGTATTTGGGGTTTTATTTGGTAATGTTTTTAAATGAAGGAATGTGATGTTTTGAAAGTGGGTAATATTTTAAAAGGAGGTGCTGACCTCAAATTGAGTTGAAAAGGGGGTGTCTTATTATATTTCAAATGATCAATGGAAATGGGTGTGTGGTTTCCCTTTTTTGAAAATGCTTTAATATCTCTTTAAAATGGTTTTAAATTGAAATTAAATCCTTGGGTAATTGTTTATTATTCCAAATATAAGACCATTGTTTTAAAGGGGTACTTATAGATGATTTTAAAAAGAGTAATTGGTTTGGTTTTTAATTCCATAATAAAATGATTGGGTTTAATTTATGCAATGTTTTGGATTTAAGGGTCTTTTGGGACCTTGGTAAATGAGATGATAATATGGTAAATGTGTTAAAAGGTTAAATAATCATGTATATGTGACAATTTTTATGTATTGGGTATTGGAATAAGGTTATATTCCCATGGGTTGGGCTAGACTGACCCTCTAGGCCCCATGGATGTATTGTATAAATAAGTTTTTGGACTGAGGATCCTTATCTTTGGGTTGGGATAGATTGAGGATTTAGTACCTACCGATGTTTTTTTTGGTTTAGGATTTCGAATTGAGGATCAATGCTCCTAAATATGGCATGTTTTTGGATGTCAGACTGATCCTCTATGATTCCAAGGTATAGACATGTTTTGGTAACTTGGACTAATTATCCAAGGTACATGGTTAAATTCAATTGATTATTGAACTCCCCATTGTGTCTATAATTATGTAACCTAAATATGATATGTCTTAGGCTCCTGGAATGGCTAGAAAAGATTAGGTTGGTTTTATTGCATGATATAACCTAAAGGATAAATTGTTTAATTAATAATTGTGTAAATGTGAAACATGCTTATTTTGGTTTCCCTATTTATTTATTACACCTTGATAAACTTTATACAATGTTTTGCATACTATTTATTTCTTTATACACCATTATTGGTGGCCTAATAAGTTGTACTCACACCCTGTTCAGGCCGCCATGGAACTTGGGTACCTAAGAAGACGCTACTTGTTTTATGGTATCGGTTCAGGACATGGATATGGTGTTTGGTTTGTCAATGGGATGATGTCTTGGAGCTTGGGATGTCAATACTAGGTTAGACTCGATACTGTGTTTAGGATGGTTCATAGTTTTAGTGCTTTTGGGAATTTAATGTATGATTTCATGAAATATTATGTATACATTCCATGTTTATATCATCTTCATTTGGTTTACTACTATCCATTTCCACTAGTCATTCTGTTGTACTATTTCTTAGGGAATATATATCTATTTTTATTATTTCTTTTATGGTTTACTTTGATAAGTGGGTAAATTATCCCCAATGTATATTTGTAGACCCATGATGCCAGTCGGCAGCCTATAACATATGGGGAGGTTCACCTAAGGTCATGTAGTGTTCTAGCTTGGGGAACTAGTTATAGTGGCTTCTAGTCCAAGACATTACACTTGGTTTGACACTCTCAAGAGATATGATTTTGTAAATTCAAAAAATATTTACAAAACATTATTAAATATTTTAATAAATTGTTATATTAGAAAAACTGATAGAAAAATTATCTAGAAAAACATATATTGAAACCTGGAGACTCATAGGCTAGAAAATATATTTCATTTATAAGTTATTTCTTCTTTGTTCATAGTTTACTTTTTATTTTTTATTAGTTTATATATTCTCATCCCAATTTTTTTCCTTTATTTTAGTTAATGGGTGAAATATGAGGAATTTTTCCAAAAGGCAATGTGATAGACAATTTGAGGATTTCCATAATGACATTCCTAAACTAATGAGAGTTTGATCCAAGAACTTTATGGAAGTACTAGCTCAACTAACTCAAGTTATGAATAATAACTTTAATTGTGAGGAATTACCTATTTCACCTAAGAAATAGAAATTTATATTTTATTAGTTTATTTGAAATAGTCCTCCAACTTTCAGTGGATCGTATGACCTCCTAATTATGGAATAATAGATTAAATCCATTGAAAAAATATTCATTTCCCTCCAATACTCTGAACAAGATAAAGTCGTATAGGTCAATTATCACCTAGAGGTATAATTCGATCTGTGGTGGACACTAATCAAGAACATGAAGTCCAAGTAAAAAATCAAATATATAGAATAATAAGGATTCAATAAAATATTTTTCAATAAATATTTTACCTAAACTCACCATCTGAAAATGATTAGGGAATTTTTTGTGCTAAATAAGGAGGATCATTTTACTAAGGATTATGAGGAAAACTTTATAATGAGTAAAAAATATTCCCCCATATTTAAATTGACACTAAAAGTAAATTGGACCACTTATTTACTGGATTAAATTTGATCCTTTAAAAATATTTATAGATTCGAGACTTTGATAGCTATAAAGAGATTGTTTATTATTCCCCTGAGGTTAATATGTAGAATGGTGATTCTCAGTGGTCACATGGGGATGGTGATAAAAAGCCTAAAATGGATTTTAATTCGGGAGGATCAATAAATAAATCCCATAAAGGAAATAAAACCCAACTACCCACATGTCAAAAATGTGGTAAGAAGCGTCTTGAAAATTGTATCAAGTGAATGGAGATATTCTTCATGTTTGGAAAAGAGGGGCATCAGATTGGTTAGTGTTGAAGAGAGATAAAGAATCCCATTAATGTGATGGATGAAAATAAGGTTCTAATCAACACTCAAAATATATTTTAGTGTTTCAACTTCAAGGAACATAGAAATTTTGTAATCCAATTCCCAAATACATGGTTTATCGAAGATAATAAATGAAATCAACCTATAAGTTAGTTAGATAAAGAGATTCTGTCATCACTATTGATATAGAGGATCCTGGAAATGATGTGGTGACTAGTCTGTTGGTTATTCATTCAATAATAGTGAATTTATAATTTTATTCTAGTTTTACACATTCTTTTATATAATTCAAGTTTAGTAAATATATTCAATATCCACCTCAAAACATTGAGGTTGAGTTATTTATGTGAATAGTGAATGGGGATGTAATTATATCCCAAGTATGTAACTCCTCACTAGTTAATGTTTATTGAATAAACCTCCTTGAAAATATTTTCAGGATTCCTTTAATGGAATTTAATGCTATATTTGGCATGTATTGTTTGTCCCTATATAAATCCAATGTCAAGTGTTGAGAGAGGGATATCACTCTTCACATCCTGGTTCATCTTCTAATTATTTATAATTATGAGGAAGAAGATGAATATCCTTTAGAATATTCTTCTTGAGTAGGGATATTATTTCCTTATGAGCAAGAATATTATCTCAAATGATTGAGACAAATTATAGAATCATTATTTAATATATGCCCATTCTGAGGGACTATACTGATGTATTATTAAAAGAGTTTCTTGGTCTTCTTCCAGAATGAGAGGTTTAGTTATCAATAGAACTTATTACTAGATCTATACCCATATCCAAGACTCTTTATAGAATAGAAACCATTAATTAGGAATAATTGAATTCAAAGTTTCAAGAGAATCTGGACAAGGGTTTTATACACCCAAGTGTGTCACTGTGGGGTGTGTCAATCCTCTTCATTATGAATAAGGATGGGTTAATTCAACTATGTGTTTATTATCGTGAAATCAATGTGATCATGATAAATATCAAGTATCCCCTACCATAAATTTATAACTTTTTTGATCAGCTATGTGGGGTTTATTAATTATCTAAGGTTGACCTTCAATTAGGGTATCATAAAATAAAGGTGAGAAACAGGATATTCTCATGATGACATTTAAGAAAAGGTAAGGAAAATATGATTTCATAGTGATACTCTTAAATATATCTAATTATCTACCAATCTCCATTGACTTTATGAATAAAGTATTTATAGATTACTTTAACAAAATTGTGGTAGTCATTATTTGTGATATTATAATATGACCCAAAAGTACGTTGGAACATTAGGAGTATTTGAGTACTAGGTTAAGGACTTTGTGAAAGGATAATTTATATGAAAATTATAGAAAATTCATATTCTAGATATAGTAATTATCATTATTATGGCATGTTATCATTGAAAATGGGGTATTTATGTACCCTTCTAAGATAAAGATGATTGACAAGTGGCATGTACCAACATCTATGATGGTGATCCATATTTTCCTTAGGTTATCTAGGTACTGTTGACAATTTGTGAGAAACTTAACATGATTGTAAAACCTACTAACCAAGCTAACTTGAAATGGAGGGAAGTTTTTCTAGACCAATGAATTCAATGATAGATTCAAAGAATTGAAAATAAGTCTTATCATTACACTATTACTCACACTACCATCAAATAGGGAACATTTTGTGGTATATAGTTATGATTTAATGAAAGTATGAGGTTGTTTACTAATTAAAAATGATAAAAGTGATATTTTATGCCTCAATGTAGTTGAAATTTTATAAGAAGAACTATTCAATGCATGATCTAGAGTTGGCTGTAGTGATCTTCTCATTGAAGATTTGGTGGAATTATCTCTATGGGGAGAAGTGTGAAATATATACAGATCATAAGTGCCTAAAGTATATATTCGCACATAAGTAACCTAATATGAACCAATGAATATAGTTAAATATGATCAAGGATTAATATTTCTCAATGTATTATAATTATAGAAAATCAAATAAAGTGGAAGATTCTCTAAGTACAAAGTATCCTACAACCTTATCAGTAATGAGAATTGAGAAGGATCCATTCCTATAATACTTTAAAATGACAGAAATGGGAGTCATAAAGGGAGGGAAACCATCCTAACTAGCTCAAATTATTTCTCAAATATCCATTATATAGAAGATAAATTATTCTCAAAGAGATTATATAGAAATATAGAAAAACGTGAAAGCTATAAAAAAGGAAAATCCTCAAAGTTAAAAATTTATAAAGGATTTTCTAGATTTAGGTCACAAATATGTGTATCATTAAATCCTAAGATAAAGAAGTATATATTGAATGATTCACATATATTTACCTTATCCATCCACCTAGGGATCACAATCATGTATCAAGATCTCTAAGAGAAATATTAGTATGACAATATAGAGATGGAGATCATAAAATATACATAAAAATTACTAGTATGTCAACAAGTGATGGATAAAAGTAAAAGGTACAAGTCTATGATTAAAATATTAACTATACTTAGATGGAAATGGGAAAACATGACCACTTACTTTTTCATAGGCCTTACAAATATATCTAGATGAAATAATTCTGATAAGGGTTGTAGTGGATCATCTTGCAAACACTACTCACTTCATTAGAATTTGATAGGACTTATAACTTGATAAATTTTTAAGGATATACATCATAGAAGTGTTGAGTCTGTATGGAACACCTCTATCAATTGTATTTGATTGATATCCAAGGTTTACCTTTAAGTTCTATAAAAGTCTATAACATGATCTAAACACTAAATAAGGAGATCATGAAATGCACATAAAAGTTCTTGGTATGTCAACAAGTGAAGGATAAAAGAAAAATTTTCAATTGGATGATTAAAACATTACCCATACCTAGATTGAAATGGGAAAACATCAACATGGAATTTTTCATAGGCATTATAAATACACATAGAGAGGAAATAATGTCATAATGGTTACAGTGGTTCATATTAAAAACACAAGACACTTCATTAAAATTTTAGAGGACTTATAAATTGATAAACTTGCAAGGATATACATTATATAAGTAGTGAGGATATATGGAACACCTATATCAATTTTATTTGATCAAGATATAAGGTTTAACTTCAAGTTCTAGTAAAGTCTCTAAAATTATCTAAACACTAAGTTAAACTTCATTATATCTTATCACCCTCAAACTAATTGTCTATATAAGTAGAATATATAAACTCTTTAGTACATATTGAGAGATTTTTCTATGGACTTAAAAGGGGTATGGAATCAACATATTCCTTTGTTTTAGTACTCATACAATAATATCTTTCACTCAAGCATCCAAATGACTTCATATGAATCCTTTTAAGGGAAGATATATAGAACACATATATGTTGTGATAAACTTGTTTAACAAAATCTGTGTGGACCTTAAATGGTCAAAAAATGGTTTAAAAGTTCAAGACCATTTAGTAACACATCATTCCTGCTCAGAGTTGAAAAAATATCTATATTGATAACCATAGGAGAGACCTTGAGTTTGAGTTTGGAGGTAAATAATTATTATGCATATATCTATGGAATAGAGTCATGAGATTTGGTAATAATATAAATTTTTGTCCGGGATACATTGGTCCCTTTTATATTCTTGATCGCATAGGAGATGTTTCCTATCGACTAGCACTCCCACCATCTTTTTCTCAAGTACATGACAAATTCTACATATCCCTCTTGAGGAAGTACATAACAGATCCCTCTCATTTACTTAATTCGGAGGTGGTATATTTGGAGCATGATATATCTTATGAGGAGAAGACTATGAAAATATCTATCATAGATACAAGGCTATACATAATAATACCACTCAACTAGTCAAGTACTATAGCAGAACCATAAGTATGAGGAGGCAACATAGGAATTGGAGGAAGCAATGAAATAGAATTAAACTCATCTATTTTCATCATAATGGGTAAAATTAAAGTTTTAGTGTGAAATTTGTTAAGAGGGGATAAATTTAATGGCCCAAAATTTTATCAATGGAATTCCATTTTTGATTATATAAAATATTTCATATTTAGTAATGTGGTATTATATAAATCACATGAACTAAATTATAGAACCAAAAACATTTTATTATACTAACATGGAAAATATATTTAAAGAATATATATTTCAAAAGAATTGAAAGTATTATAATGAGACAAAAAATAGAAAATAAGATAACAATAATATAAAAATTTGGATCTGCTTGATCCCCTAGAATGATTATACACATGAAAAATACTATAAAAATTAAACAAAATATTAGAAATGAGATATTAATTTTTAAAATTAAAATATATATGATGTTGTGAGAAAATATAAGTGAATTAATAATGAATGAAATATGAGGTATTTATAAAAGGTAGGGAAACCATATAACTGTTACAAATCTGACCATTAGAATTATAATTTGGCCATTGAAATAATAAGCAGGTCATTGGGAGTAGTAAAATGGTCATTAGAATAATAGCCTCACCTATGTAATTATAAAATAATATTTAATTATCTTATGAAATGAAAATATAGAATAAATTTACCATGATAAAAATAGATAATTGTTTTAAAAATGGTAAAATAAATGTTTGTAATTTTGTAAAATGTATATGTTTTATTTAAATTTTTATAAAAAATATAAATATTTTAAATAAAAATTTATTTTCAAAAGATGGTTTTATAAAATATTAAGTTTTATTATAATGATAACATAATTTTATGAAACCATAAGTAATTTTTTAAAGGTTCGGAAAACTGAATGTAACATAAAAACTAGTATTTTTCAAATAAATGTTGAATTTATTTAAAATTTAAATTTCTCATATTTAGAAAATTATTTTCAAAAAAATGAAATTTATTTTTAGAATATATAGATAAAAAATAATTAGGATTAATTTTTGGTATTTTTCTAAAATAGTTTAGTTTTTTTACGAAAAGTAAAATACATAAAAAAATGTAATTTAAATTATAAGCAAAATACATGCCAAAATGAGTCATGGATGTTTTAAGTTACAAATGTATCAAAATAATGTGTATAAATTACTATATTTATTCATAATAATCAATACTATTTAATTTATTCATCAAAAATAATATAAATTTTATTATTATATTCAAAAATACCACTCTCCTCCCCTTATAAATACCTCCCCTTCTCCTCACACATTCTAACTTCCTTACCTTATAAAAGATATTCCAAATTTTATCTCTATATAACCATCCAACACACACACACACACACATATAATCCTTGGTCTCATCAAAATACCATACCAAGGTTCCTTAAGGATAATTCCAGGAGAAGAAATCCAAAGAGGTAATATTCTAAACCAAACTATCTTTTGATTTAATCTTATTCTAGCTTATGACACTTATTTATTCTATGTTAATATGATAACATAAATATATTAAATATAATTAATTGTTATTTTATTTATGTAATATCCCTTATCTATCTTTCTCTCTTATTTTATTTTAAAAAAAATGTAAACATTGTTCATATTATGGTCAGTTCACCACTTCCATGGACAATGTGTTTCATTTTCCATTACCAAATTCATGGATGGATGAAATAAAAATATAATTGTTAAAAAATAAATATTATATGTATTTTTATATTATGGAATGAATATATATCTATAATATTCAAATAAACGTGATAAGTTCATCATGGTTGGAAAACTCACATAAATAAAAGAAGTGTATACTGATTATACTCTATAAATATTGATTATTTATGAATAATATTGGACACTAAAAAAATTTGAATTAGTGAAACACATTAACTCCATAAAATTGTACTTATTGAGTTATGGAATAATTTAATATAGAACTCTTATAATCATCAACAACTAATGCAACCTTGAATGCATGACACAAGCGACCTTAGGATGGTAGAAAAGAATAATATTTCGAATAAATGACTCTAAAATAACATAAAATATTAATATTAAATAAAATATATTTTAAAAATCTTATCAATCATGTATTTAATAAATATTATTTTATTATGCATGAGGTTAAGTTAAAGTAAAGATCAAATTTGGACCTGATTTATGGGATCTATCTGAACCACCTCATTTTCATTGAGTTATTATTTATCTCTATTTAAATAACTTTATCACTATATTATTATTATTTACTTCTTATATATTCTATACATATATGTCACACATATATACCTATTTTAATTCTCCTTTCCTTTATTGGGATATACATGTTTTAAATTTTCCCTTCTTAAATTCATTCATTAAGAAAAGATGATTAAAGGGGATTTCTCTATTTTTTATATCATTTCAAGTAACACTCAATGAAATGTTATTAAAATTACATGGTTTCTAAAAAAAATCATTTTTATATAGAAAATCATTTTGGTTTATTTTTATGTAAATTATTGTTCTCTTACCCTTTGTAAAGAATTACTACCCTTTTTCTTAAGATCCCACTTATGAGGTCCATTACAAACCTCTTTTCTCTAATTTTTTATGTATTCATTTATCTTGGTATTTTTTATGGCCCATAATTTTCTAATCCCTCATGAACATCCAAAATTATTCTTCAATCCCTCATTTTATAGAAATATTTGTGAGATTCCATTTTTTTATTCTCTATGAAAATATTTTGTAACCTATTTTTTATGGGTTTTTCCTTAAATTTATGCCTTAAAAATGGTTTCCTAATGTGGAACATGTATATATGTACATTATATTATGGGTGAACATAAATAGTTCTAAAATTAATTGTGTATTTTTTATATCTCATGAGATGATATGTATGGGATTAACGAGTAAACCATGTTCATGATGGGACTCTATCCACCATGTTATGTTGTCTTGTAAGTGAGTCTTGACTTATTATTATGTTATGTTTTATAATATTTCCACATTCCTATGATTCCATTATCTTATGACACCATGTTCTCTATTCCATTATTTCATATGATTATTCTGAGCCATATCTTCTCTAATATCATGTTGTGTCATTGACTCATTTGTTATACTTTATTATCAAGATTATTCCCTTATTGGGATTTATATATCAACCCTTTTTTATATATTCCCCAAGTTATTTTATGTAGTTTCAAAATATAAAATGGAATTAGGAGCACATCGTTGAAATTAAAATAAAGATGTTGCAATTTTAGTTTCATGTTGATGTATTATAAACCTGGTCTTCTAAACACACTAGACCTATGGATTATAGTGTTGTTTTTATTATATATTTTTTAAAAATATATTGTATTAATATGTTTAATATTATTTTTTATCTATATAAACCATGAATCTTTTACCATGATCAACCTATAAAGTCTATTTAAAAAATTAAAGATCAAATGTCCTTAAAACTTCCAATGTATACTAACTGATTTATTTACTAAATAAAAATGGTAAGAGATGAAATAGAGTTAAAAATGATAATTTAATGAAAATTAAAATGGTTGTAATAAATTAAATTACTAGTATGAATTTATTATTAATGATTTAGAGAACATACAAAGCTATATGTTACTTAAGGTAATGGATTTCCTTTAAAACGTTATCTTAAATGTTTTAAACTCTTTCACTTCCATATCATTGGTCCTTAAAATTTTTTAATAATGTTGTCATTTATAAATAAAATATTTTTAAATTTTATTTTCAATTAATTTTTACTTTATTTATGAAGTTTAAAAAGGAATCTTTTAAAATTTTACCATAAGGGGTTATTTTTAGCTTTCTATAAAAAAGTGAAAATTGAATGTTTTTTAATGTTTACTACACTATCGCCTTTTCCTACCATAATATTTATTATATATTATCAAGATTACTATAAGGGTTTATATTATTTTTTATAGAATATTATATTCTCATTGTTCTATGAATTTTTAGTTTTAAAATTTTTTAAAGATAAAAGAATATTTATACTTATTTTTATAAGATAACTAAAAGTTATTTTATTTATGGGATAAAATGACAATTATTATGTGTGTTATAATGTAAATGAAATATTTAATTTTTTCAATAGATGTTATGGTTATTGTACATTTTTTATGATAATGGTTGGGTTCGATATAGTCCTTTAATGAATTGGGTAATTATATGTTCTCCATAGGATACATGTTGGAATTAACCATGTGGGTTATTCCATTTATAAGTGTGATTGTCTGTAGAATTTTAAGAGTGATATAAAGATGATATAATAAGGTACCTACATGTTTTTATATGATTCAAATGTGTTTTTATAGAAATATTTTGATTTTATAAAGTAAGATAATGAGATTATGGTTTTAATAAATTATATGAACTTTTTAGATAATAATTTTTGTTTTCTAAGGAATTATTTTCATGTTTTTCAAGAAACCCTCATAATTATGATTTTTACTTTATGAATTGTTATGAGATTTTTTATAAAAAATTGGAAAAATAATTTGATTTCATGGGTAAGTAAATTATATTTTGATCTCAATTTTTTTATTAAAAAGGAAAACTTTCTTAAGGGTTTTCATGATTTTAAAATGGAGTAATAGGTTTATTTTTTTTTATATACCTTATTGTGGTTTTTTTTGTTGACCATTTTTTAAAATGTTTTTAATAGGTATGAAATATGTGTAATGAGTATAAAAATGTTAATGATTACATTTATTGAATAAAGTAAAAGTTTTAAGAATGAAATAAGATTGTAAACATAAGATCCTATTTTTTGGGAAAAATGTACACTGTGTAGAAATATCAACTTTTTTGTAGTCCTTTTTAAAATAATATAAAACTATAAATTAAAAAAATACTAAAAATGTAATAAAGTTCAACCCTTATTATAAATAATTTGATTATGGGTTGATTAAGTTGTGGCGTGTTATAGTTGGTATCATAGAAAAGGTTTCGATAACTTTAGAGGTTAAGATAATAATAAGACACTTTTAATGGATTCTAATTTATTATTATATTATCATGAGATATATTTTAAGGATTTAAACATTTATTTGTATAATCTAAGTCTATTTATAATGGTTTTTTGTAGAGGAAATATGGAGAATAAAGTAGGAAGGAAATAAGCGAATGATATCTATCACATCTATGTCCTTATTTTTTGGTATTTTTCTCTTCTATTATTGGCCGATATTTCCCCCATAAGTTCCCCATAGTTTCCCCATCAAATTTGGAAGAAAATGAGGGATTTTGGGTGACTAAAACTGGATGCATGATTTGGTCGCACGGTTAACTAAATCATTCAGCCAAACCGTGCACAGGTGTCTAGGTCATTAAAAATATTTTGTAATTATAATTTTTCCCTTTTAAGATTAAAACTATCTCACCCCATTTGACACTAAAATCCATGGAAGGATCACAAACTCCCTCAACCTCTCTTGGAAATCATTTTTATAAGGGTATTTTGGTGAGAAACTTTAATATTTCTCAAGTATGTGATTCCTCCTTTGTTTTTCTTCTATTTACTTGGAGTTTATTTCCTCCTTCTTGAAGTTCCAAATGTCCAGATACTATAATTTCATAAATAAGGTTTAATTTTGTGTTTATTGGTCCAATATTGTGGAATAGGTTTCATTTTCATCCCCTTGTAGTTCAGTAGTGGTTCGGTTGAAGTTTTGTACAAGGATTTGTAGTTTTTGACATATAAGGTAGGTGTTTCCATATATAATCATTCTTGAATGAAGTTATCTTTATTTTTAAACCTATTTAGAATGTTTTCATATTTTTAATGTTCTGTGAAAATCATCTTTGGTGGCTTTGATTGAGCATTTAATTTTAAAGTTACATTTTGGAATGAAATTGGGTGTTTTTCATGTGTTTTCTATGTTGTATCATTTGGGGTCATTTTACAATCCATGAAATGGTTTTATTAAATGTTTTTATAGATTCAAAATCTTTTTGGGTATGGTATTTATGTGCATTTGGCCTTGAAAGGGGGTTTTTTAAGGGGTTTTGGTGTGAAAAAACATTGTTTTTTTACTTGGAATTGTTTTATAAAAGATTTAAATAGTTTATTGAGGTACACAAGGGGTGAAAAGGAATGTTAGGTACTGTTTGGTGTGTTTATGTTTCAGAAGTGGTTTTTTTATGTGAAAATGGTATTTTAACATGTGGAACTTGATTTATCACAAAGAGGGAAACCTGGGTATCTAGGTCGGCAGGCCAAGACTAGTATGCTAGTGATCCGGAAGTGGTATCATCCATGTTTCACTTAGAAAGTTTGACGATGACAACACTAACTAAACTTTAAGGATATTTTGGGACTATTATTCCATTAGGGTTTCCCATCCTAGTGTCTCATGCATGATAAGATTATTAATTATGGATATGTTTACACCGAGATATGATGTACCTAGGGCCACATAATTAGCTAGTGCTTAGGGGTGTTCCTGTGACTAGTGATCATTAACTATATGGTAATCACCACTGACATACGATGTGTTTTTATGGAAAATTAAGTAGCATGTGTGTTTTATTCAAATGTTCCATTTCTTCAAATATGCTTCCCAAAAAAATTGTTTTTGTTTGAAGTTGCATCCTTTTAAAATTTTCAATATCATTTATTGTTTATAAAAAATTGCAAGCTTTTTTTATTAAAATGTTTATCACATGGAATCTATGGGTGTCATATTATTTTGATTAGTCTCACAACTTACTTACACCTTTGAATGTAAGTAGACTTGATTATGTTAGACACAATTAAGGGCAAGGACTTTGTGGATGGTGGTTCAGGTTTTTAACTTCCATCCTTGGTGTGGTGTTATAGAGACGGCTTGGGGATGATGAATCCATGTCGTTTGGTGGTTTTTGAGTTTTATTTGATGATAATTTTGAGTTATGGCCTTCTTGGGTTTTTCTAAAACTATGTATTTCAATTCTGAATTTTATTTAAATCTTGTTTGGATTGAATTTTCAGATTTAGTTTATTTATTGTTTTTGGTTGTTTTATGATTATAAAATTAGGTAAATTGTTCTCAAAACAATATTTTTGATACCTAGGAACTTTTTCCAACCCGTGGAGATATGGAATTCCCTTCGTTCCTTTCCATGGACTAGTATAGGTGCTAGTTTTTTTTTTGGAGACTAGATCTAGTTCATGACAAAATGGTATCAGACCATGGTTACGATCTTAGGTCATATTATTTGGGATGATTCTGGCTAGAAAAGAGCTAAGACTGTTAGGGTTCAGAGTTATGGATGTGATTAGGGTTCCTATCTCACACCTCTCGTGATAGACCTTGAGTCACCATGGAATTTTGGGTTTGTCTATTTTACTTCTCTTCTAGGTGGGACATGTAGGTTGTTGATTGCACATGGACATTGGTTGGGGGTGAAGTAGTTGTTTATTTTATTTTTGAGATGAGTTTGATTTATTTATACTTGATTTTATTTCTAAAAAATTTCATAACTTTTGTAATGATGTTTTCTCTTGTGACTGTTGCCTTTTTATAGAAACATGCCTCCTTAAAAAGCTCCCATGCACCCATGGGAGGAAACCAGAGAGAGTTATCCATCACCTCTTGATCAGAGGTAGGAATAATTTGTGGTCCGGGCTTTCCAAGATCTAGGAAAAGGAGTGGCTTCTACTCCTGTTCCCACTCCAACTAGAGAATATGAGTCTGGTCCTAGAAAGGACGAGGCCCAGAAGTTTCTGAATAACAAGACTTCTACCTTATAAGGTAGCACCGAACCCCAATAAGTATAGGAGTTTATTGAGAATATCTAGTGCATTTTGTATTTCCTTGATACACTTGAAGAGCTCAGGGTGAAATGTGCCTCAATTTTATTAGAGGTTCTCAGTCTCAAATGGTGTAAATCAGTGTTTCAGGCTGAAAAGCATGATCATATGAGCTGGAAGGACTTCAAGGTTACCTTCAAAAACTAGTACTATCCAAAATACTTAACTTATGCCAGATCCTAGAAGTTTATGGATCTCGTTTAGGGGGACCAATCAGTTATGGAGTATGCCAACCGCTTTTCAGATCTAGTCTGATATGCCACTAAGATATTCTCAAATGAGCAGATAAAGGCACAGAGGTTTGAAAAGGGATTGCATCTAGAGATCTATTCTTAGGTCTTCCTCTTTAAGATAAATATCTATGGTGATTTGGTTGATTGAGCATGTATGGTAGATATTTACCACAAGGGGAGGTTTGGTTTCTCTAGGACAATATCAGTTATGGGAAGTGGTAGTTCATCTGAGAAGAAAAGGAAGCAAGAGGAGAAGGGCAATAAGGGAGGTGGTAGTTCAGTCCATCCTCCCAGGCAGTTATCATTTTTGGCTTCTGATGAGAGGTTTGTCATGTTCCACCAGTGCGAAAATCTAGGGAACACCCAACCTACATGTAAATCTCTTATGATGCCATGTTATCAGTGTGGATCTATGGGTAACTTTCAGGACTTTTTAAAGGTGACGTGTCCCCTTCATATTGGGGTAGGATCAGTGGATTCTATGGGAGTGTCATTTTAGCCAAAGCCATCTAGAATAGTGGGATCTCGGTTTGGTGGCCATGGAAGTAGGTCCAGATCGTCTTCTGGGAAGATCCAGTTCAGGGCAGATCCATAGGTGAGCGGCCATTATTAGGTAGAGATGATGTATCTTCATGTTGAGGATCAGGCACCAGCAGGATTGGATATAGGGACTTCGATAGTTAGAAGTTCCATTTTGATTGCATCTTCTTTAGATATTGTCCTATTTGAAACTATTGTTACTATTTCTTTTATCTCTACCTATATTTTTAATATGCTGAATTTTCCAACTGAGTTATTGTCTTTCATGATGGAGTTGGTGATGTCGTTGGGAAAGAAGAGGGAGCAAGGTCTCAGGTTTCTATCATGTGTGCTTTCTATGTTAGAGGTTGATATGGAATGGGACCTCATGGTCTTAGATATGCATCTATTTGAATCAATCCTTTTCATGGATTATATAGTTCATTTTCAAGTGCATATCAATTTCTATAGGAGGAGGGTGAGTTTCATGGCACCTGATGGGTGTCCTTAGGTTTTTCTTGGGGAATAAGATCCTCAATCAGGTTGTGCAGGACCTCCACTCCCATATTTAGGGAATCTTCTCCTCTAGTCATCATCACTCATTCTAGAGGATGATGGTCGTTCTCCTGATGGTGGATTACCTCATGTGGTGGATGAGTTCTCATAGGTGTTTCCAGATGATTTTTCAATATTTCCCCCAAAGTGAGATTTGGAGTTCTTGATTGATTTGGTAGTAAGAACGCAGTCAATATCTATTCCCTTATATCGTATATCCCCCACCAATTATAGGTAATTAATGATACAGTTTAAAGATTTAGAATCCAAAGGATTCATTCACCTGGGCATATTTGCGAAGAAGGTCGATGGGTCCCTCTAGTTTTTCATTGACTACTAGAAGCTGAATAAGGTATCCATCAAGAACAAGTATCATTTTCCCCAAATAGATGACTTTTTTGACCAAATGAAGGGGGAAAAGTAGTTTTCTAAAATAGACTTTTGTTCAGGTTACCACCGAGTCAGGGTGAGTGGGGAAGATATCCCAAAAAAGCCTTTCTAAGTAGGTACGACCACTTTGAGTTCTTGTTCATGACTTTTGGATTGACCAATACTCCATTAGTTTTTATGGCACTCATGAATAGTGTATTCCACTAGTATCTTGACTCCTTCATTGTAGTATTCATGGATGACACCCCAGTTTACTCTTGATCTAAGGAATAGTATGATCATCACTTGAGGATTGTGTTGGGAACTCTACAGGATCATCTCCTCTATTAAAAGTTGTCCAAGTGCACTTTCTGGATCAGGGAAGTGAAGTTTCTAGGGAATGTGATCTCAGAGTAAGGGATTTTGGTGGACCCTAAGAAGACTAGTGTAGCTATGTCAGGGGAGTAGTAAAAATTGTGTTTGAGATCAGGAGTTTCCTCAGCCTAATAGGTTATTATGGGTGGTTTGTTTCGGATTTCTCTCAGCTTGCTTCGCCCATGACCGCACTCACCCAGAAAGAGGTGGATTTTGAATGTGGCCCAAAATGTCAGGAATCCTTCAAGGAGTTGAAGCAGAGGTTGACTACCACCCCTATATTGATCTTTCTGGAATCTAGGAAGGGCTATGTGGTGTATTGCGATTCTTCAGGTATAGTTCTTGTGTCTGTGCTTATGCAGGGTGATCATGTTGTGGCATATGGATCTCGTCAAATCCGACCAAATGAAAAGAATTACCTAACCCATGACTTGGAGTTGGCAGTGGTTATGCATACTTTAAAGACTTGGAATCACAACCTATTCAGGTAGAAGTTTGTGTTCTACTCTAATCATAAGATTTTAGCCTACATCTTCTCACAGAAGGATCTTAACATGAGGCAGCATCGTTGGATCGAGTATTCATAGGTGTTCGACCTTGATATCGTCTATACCCCAGAAAAGGGAAATATGGTGGTTGATTCCTTGATCATGAAAGTGTCAGTGTATGATTTAAGGAAGTCCAGTGATGAGTGGACTCTAACGGGACTCTTTCCTCAGATGCATGTCGAGACCAAGGAGTATAGTTGAGGTGCGTTCATAGAGAACTTTCAGTTGACCCCTTCTCTTTTAGATTTGATTCGGTGGGAGAATCCTTGTGTTGAGCTATGTTAGTGGTCAATATAGTTTCTTCATAGTGGGGAGACATCTTCTGATTGGTCTTCATCTCCATATGTAATCTTGTGCTTCAAGGGTTGTTCAGTGGTGTCGTTATCTCTGAGGAAGGTGGTGATGTAGGATAGCCACCAATCTCAGTGGGACATTCATCCTGGTGCCACAAAAATTTATTATGATGTTCTTTAGTAGTTATAGTGTCTAGGTATGATTCGAAATATAGATGATTTCTTATTGAGGTGTTATACTTGTCAACATGTGAAAGTGGGGCATCATAGGCCCTCTGGTTTTCTTTATTCATTACCCATTCCTACTTGGAAGTGGGACAATGGCACCATGGACTTTATTTTTGGATTACCTCATACACATCAGGGTAAGAACTATATTTGGATAGTGATTGATCATCTGAATAAATCATCCCACTTCATTCAGACCAGAGATACAGCTAAAGTGGATGAGTTGGGCCGATTGTACATTCAGGAGATGGTAAGGCTTTATGGTGAGTTTTTAGAAGTTGTCTCAGATAGAGAACCTCGTTTTACCTCTCAATTTTGTGAAGGACTTCAAAATTCCTTGGGGTTGCAGATTAAGATGAGAAAGGCATACCATCCTCAGACGGATGGTCAAATAGAGCGGGCAAATCATATTTTGGAATACATGCTCTGTGCATGTGTCTTGGAATTTGGTGGTTCATGTGATATCCATTTGGGATTGGTCAAGTTTTTTTATAATAATAGTTATCAATCCTCAATTTAAATCTCTCATTTAGAGGATCTCAATGTTCGGCCTTTTGGGTCCCCCTGTGTGGGGATGAGGTATGTGAGACATCACTATTGGGTTCGAGCCTTTTGCAAGAGACATCTAAGAAGTTCAAGTTGATCAGATAGTGGTTATTTAAAGCTCAGATTCACCAAAAATCCTATGTCTACCAGATTCATCATGATCTAGAGTTTTTTGTGGGTGATTGGGTATTCTTGAAGGTGGCCCCTCATTTGGGTCATCGACATTTGGGAAATCATAGAAAGATAACACCAATGTATGTCATACCTTTTGAGATCACCAAGCACATTGGAAAAGTGGAATAAAGGTTAGAATTTCCCTATCAGTTGGCATATATTCATGATATACTCCATGTATCCTAGTTTAAGAAGTAAAATTTGGATCTGTATCATTTTCTAAATTAAGAAGAGTTAGAGATAGATCCTGATTTATCAGTGTTTGAGTGGCTAGTGCGAATAGTGGGTTCTCAAGAGAAGGTGCTTTGAGGGAAGTCCATTACACTAGTTTGGGTCAATTGGAATCATGTTAATTATGTGCATGAGACTTGGGAGTGGAAGTCTTGGGTTGAGCAAGAGTACCCATTCTTTTTTTCCAATCAAGCTTCAGGTTGACTTTCCGGGATGGAAAGTTTTCATGGTAGGGATAATTTTCACATCCATGTCCTTATTTTCAATTATTTTTCTCTTATATTCTTGGACTATCCATCCCCCCTAGGTTCCCCTTGAAATTTGGAATAAAAGAAGGATTTTTTGGTGTCTATAATTTTTTATATAGTTTGTCTTCATGGTTTAGTAAATCATACAGCCAAACCGTGCATAGGTGTCCAGATCATTAAAAATCTTTTGTAATTCCAATTTTTCTCTATCGGGCTTAAACCTATCTCACCCCATTCATCCCACATTCGACCCTAGTATCCATTTAAGTCTTCTAAGATCCATCAACCTCTCTTGGAACTCATTTTTTTAAGGTGATTTTGGTGGGGAAACTTCAATATTTCTTAATTAAGTGATTCCTCATTTGTTTTTCTTCTATTTATTTAGGGTTTATTCCCACTTTATTAAAGTTACAAATGTCCAGAAACTAGGTTTTTGTGCCTAGGTTTTAATTTTGTGTTTATTGGTCCAATATTGTGTAATGGGGTTCATTTTTATCCCCTTTTGTTGCGAAGGTGGTTTGGTTGAAGTTTCGGAAAATGATTTTGGGTTTTAGACATATAAGGTAGGTATTTCCATGGATAAACATTCTTGAATGAATTTATCATGTTTTCTTAACTTTTTTATAATGTTTTTCATATTTTTAATGTGATTAAAAAATCATATTTGGTAGCTTTGATTGAGCATTTAATTTTAAAGTTTCATTTTGGCATGAAATTGGGTATTTTTCACGTGTTTTCTATGTTGTATCATTTGGGGTAATTTTATGATCCATGAAATGGTTTTATTAAATGTTTTTAGGGCTTCCAAATTGGTTTTAGTATGGTATTGATGTTCATTTGTCCTTGAAAGAGGGATTTTGAAGGGATTTTTTTGTGCAAAACCTTGTTTTATTACTTAGAATTGTTTTATAAAGGTTTTAAATGGTTTATTGAGTTACATAAGGGGAGAAAATTAATGTTAGGTAATGTTTGGTGTGTGTATCTTTCAGAAGTGGTGTTTTTATGTGAAAATTGTATTTTTAACATGTGTGTGTATGGACTACCACTTCCACGAAGCGATGTGATTCATTTTTTTCCTTACATGTCTAGTCATGAGTAAGTATTTTATGAATTAATATGATACTTATAAAAAATGTAATTCTTAAAAGTTAATTTTTTATCAATTTTATTTCCTTTACATCTCATAAAAAATGACAATATTACCAGTGTTCATGTGCGGATTACCACCTCTATGAAACGATCAGTTTTATTTTTCATAACCTTATAAAATTGTTTATTTTAAAAGTGTATTTAATAAATAAATATAATAATTATGACATGAATAAGATTCGGAAACCATGAAACTTTGACCACAATCATCCTATAATATCTATTTTAAAAATTAAATACTGAACAACCTCAAAACATTTGATGTATACTTAACTGATTTAGAAACAAAATAAAACATGGTAATAAATGAAGTAAAAGTAATAATTATAACATATTTTACATATAAAATGTTCTTAATTAATTAAATAATGAATATAGTTTTATTATTTTTTAGTTAGAGAAAGTATGAAGTTATACAAGACTTAAGGTAAGGGGGTTTCCTTAAAAATGTTGTTTTAAATGTTTTAAACTATTTATCTTCTATATCAATGTTCTTTAAAATGTTTCAATAATGTTCTTATTTATAGATAAAATATTCTTAAATATGATTTTCAACTAATTTTTACTTTCTTTACAATGTATTAAAAAGTAATTTTTTCAATACCATGCGGTTAATTTTTAAGTTTCTTTTTAAAAGTGTAAAAAGTGTGTTTTTTTAACGTTTACCACATTAAAAAAATTTCTCACCATAATAGTTGTCATTCATTATAAATATTCCTCTAAAATTTACTATGATTTTTTAAATAATATCCTTTTCTCATTTTCAATTAGTTTTTATTCTTTAAATGGTTTAAATAGAAAAGGATATTTTTTCTCATTTTATGAGATAACTAAAAGTGATTTTAGTTATCGGATCAAATGCCAATTATTATTTGTTTTATGATGTAAATGAAATATTTTATGTGTTTTATACATAATATGGTTCTTTTCAATTGTTTATGTTGATGGGTGGGTCCAATAAATCTCTCTAATACATTGGGTAAATATATGTTCTCCAGAGGATGCATGTTAGAAATAATTATGTGGGTTATTCCATTTGTAATTATAGTTATTGGTGTGATGGTAGGATTAATATGAATGTTATGTCCCAAGGTATCTATATGTTTTTCTATTATTGAAAAATATATATATAAATATTTTTATTTCATAAGGTAAGAAAATGATCTTATGGTTTTAAGAAAGTATTAGCCTTTTTATATTAAAATGTTTGTTTTCCATGGACAAGTTTCCATGTTTATCAAGAAACCCTCATGACTATTATTTTTTAATTTATTATTCATATGATATATTTTCTAAAAAATTTGATTTCATGGTTAAGTATATGATTATTTTATCTCAAGGTTTATTATGAAAAAAGTAAACTTTCTTATAGGTTTTTATTATTTTCAAATATAATAACAAGTTTATTTTCATTTTATATCCTTTACTAACCTTTTTTCATCACACATTTTCAAATGTTTTTTATAGGGCCTAAATATGTGTAATAATTATATCAAGGTTAATGGTGAAATATCTTGAATGAAGAAAAGGTGTTAAGAATGAAACATGAGTATGAACATAAGTACCTGTTTTGTGGAAAAATATACATTGTGTAGGAATTCCTACTTTTTTATGTAATGTTTTTATAATTATATTAAACTCTAAATCCAAAAGATCTTATTAATGTAAGATAAATCATGTAATTATGTGTTTATTAAGTTATGGTATGTTACTGAGATAAATTTATCAGTTATCATACATTTCAATTTGCATACAGTCATATACATATGAATACTCTTCAGGGACACCATTGGTTGTGGCCTTATAAGTTCATACTCACACCATATATTCAACCTCTAGGAAGTTTATAGACTTTATTGTTCATGATGTTGGAAATGGAAATGACCCTACTTTTGTATAATATCTAGTTTGTGATTCAGTGGATGCATGGTGAGACATAAATGGATTTTGGGCTAGGATAGGGTGTATCTTTAGTGCCAATCTAGAGATGGTTTTTTTATTTTTGTAAATGTATATCCATGTCAGACAATGTGGGATCCATACTACTTTTTTATGACTCGTGTGACATCATATATATTTATTTTTTAAATCATGTGTTATATTTATGGTTGTACCCATACTAATTGATGTTTTGATTATTGATGTATTTTTATATTATTTTTTATATATTTTATATTATAGGGTTTAGTCTCTCCAATATCACCTCTTAGACCCTCACTATTGTTTATTATCCTCTGGTATATATGGAGGTTCACTTGAGGCCAATGTATCACTAGATCAATTCCATTCTAGTGATCTGGGTCAAGGATGCTAAAAATTGGTATTAGTGAAAAGTTGTTAAAATGTGGTAATGAGTATGTTTTTTTATTTTATTTAGGTTATGGTAGGTTAAAATTTAATAAGCCGTCATGACTTGGTACAAAAATCATGTTTTTTTCCTAGAAAACATAAGTGTAGGATGAATTCCAAGTCACAAGGGAAAAGACAAATTATTGTTTTGGTTTTCGAGATTACAATTGAATCATTTGATCTAAATAGATGTGGTATTTAATATAATTGATTTATGATTTTGACTCTTGGAATTATAATATAATAGTTGTTATCCATGCATCATGATAGTAACATATTACCCACATGACATGTGTGTTCCTACTAGTGGTGTACCTTTTGATTATAGAAAGAATTTTTATTATTTAAAGTGTTAATAATAAGTCATACAATGTTTTCCTATATAGTTTCCTAGTTTCATTCTACTCATATAGACTATATACATGATTCCTAGTGTTATTTGGTATATGGATCCTATGTGTATGGGTTTTGTGTGGTAATTGAACTTGATACATTTTGGTGGGGCTATGTGGTTGGATGGTGAATAGCTTGGGTGCCTATCAGGAAGTGTATAGGAAAATGAAATGCACCAACTATTATATATTTCCCTATTTTTGATATCTATAATGTTATATATACTTTGAGCATGATATTTGATTCTCAATGATATGCCACCTATATGGACTTCAATGTAGCATTAGGAGTGCGTAGTTGTAGTGCTACTAATGTGTGATATGGTTGGGGCCCCTGAAGGTAGAGATGAGCATTAACCATATGTGGAGTTTCTAAGAATTTAAATTAGGAAATTATGATTGGGAAGTAATTCAATGATCAATTTAGGCTGAGTATGATATGGTTTATTTAGATCATTTACTAAGGTACTTAGAGAACTAATTCATCTATAGCTTCTCTGACTAGGTATTTACAGTCTTAACACCCTCCCTTATTCCATGGAGAGTGTGGAACCCAGGAATATGAGTATTAGATAGATTCATTTTAGACTATTTCAACCATAATAATATGCCACCATGGTATAGGGTTAATTTTGAGTCATATATACTGAGGGGACCATTAAATCACTAGTGAGACATGTATATATTAAAAGGTACACATAAGTGCATGGATTGGTATGGTTTTAAGGTGAGGTTCATCAAGAACTTTTTCCCTATGACATTTATATAAGAGTGGGACCATGATTTCATGAATTTAACATAGTATTAGATTATTGTTATGGATTTTTATACTCTATTCATAGACCTATTATAATTTTAATCAACACTAGTGGGAGATGATATTTTCAATGTATAATGATTTGAGGATGGTATTAAGCATATTATCTAGGTATAGGTGAATATTTTCATGTTGACCTCATTTTCTAAGGTGGTGAAACAAGAATTGATAATATAGTAGAACTTGACCAATTATAGTATACCTAGATAAAAAATTGTTTACATTTGAGGTTGGTAGCAGGGCTATAGGAAGTCAAAAGAAGGGTAATGAGGAGATCTAGTAGTTCTATAAGATAAGGGGATCATCATTGCATCCTTGGGTTAAGTCACCTATGATATATTACTATTGTGGGAAGATAGAGAACATTCAGTCACAATGTAATTAAACACCTAAGGGGTTTCATGTTTTCCACCAGATAGGGCATCTGGTACAATTTTTTTGTTTGATCTCTCAATGAGCTGGGGGTTAGGGATCTGGTCATAATCAAGCATCTAATGTGGGACCAAGTGAATTTTTAGTCAAATATAGATGGATTATATCTTAATATGAATTATTTGGAATAGGATAGAGTGACCAGTGTTGGGGAAAATTCTTGACGTAGAGTGTGACTCCATAGGTAAATCAGGCATCTAGAGTTTAGATATTGGGGTAGTTTCACATGGTTAACTTTTCTGAGAATCCTAGAGATTCTTTGACAATTATTAGTAAGTTTTGATCAAATTATTTTGGTTTTTAATGATGTTTGACAATGAAATATGTGTGTATGTGTAAATCAGATCAACTAAAATTGGCTCATCATGGTACAAAACATGAGGGTTATGTCATGATGATAGTTTACATAAGATAAAAACTCTAGAATAGGTTAAGGTTCATGCCATATCCAAGGGCATTGTGGCATAGTGAGTGAGTATGTATGATTAAAATTTCAAGTTTGGAAATGGATCATGCTATAATGGGTGAAGGTTTCACTATAAATCCTTGGTTGAGGGTAGAATTGCACCATGATGAGGGGGATCGCACCATAGTGTGGCTTGGGTAGGGGGATTTGGGTTTCTATGTTAAATCTAGGGGATATTCACTACACTTTAACCAGAAGGGACACACCTTAATATGTCCTTGTTAGATGAATTTGACCATGATACATAATACCATGATGTAATGGGCATTTTGTCTTAATTTTTTTTTTAATTAATTTCTAATATTAATTAATAAAAGAGAGATTAACTTCATTCTTCATTCCTAAAAAAATATTCTTTATGGGATCTCATCCATTTAAAACTATTTATTAGATCAACCTATTGTATTTAGTTTCCATTGGTAATATTCATTGTACATATTTTTTCAATTTTTGTTTAATCTCTATTGTACTGAGTTTTAACTAAAATGACTATTTTAGATATTTTTCTCAAGTTTCTCAATTTCTTTGTATTAGGGTCAAATCAGCCAATAATATTTGATTTGTAGGATCTGAAAGGTACCAAGTAATTTGTGCCCATATATTTTAGTTTTTATATGTTTTTTTCATCATGTGATTTGAGAGAACAATTAGGATAATGTGTGTAACCAAGAATGAATCCACTTGTGGTTTCCATCATCCATGGTATATGTCTGAGGGTCATCTCATGTGGGTAAATATGGGATATGACATGTATGGGTCATACTTCATTGGTGTATTTGGTGGTTTCTTTGAAATTTTTCATGAGTTTGAAGTGATGTTTCTTGGGAAGGATTGCCTGAAGTGGTTCTTTGGGAATATGAAAGGTGTGACCATTGTGATTATGGAGTGATTTGGTACTTCAATATAGTGTGATGGTGATATCTCATTCACAAATGGTGGGTAAGAGGAGGTTCACTAGGTTATGCTTGTAGGAGGTTGGTGATACCACTCACCATAGAGTTGAGGCCTTTAGGATTGTGTTCAAACAAAGAAGGGACCATGAGGTGGTGTTGAATACTATATTTTTGGATTTATCCTTTGTAGATGATCTTCTTATGGTGATGGTTTTGACCATAAAACTGAGGGAGGGATACACCATTGATGTCTTTGGGAACTGAGGGGTGATTGAGATAATTGGATGAGAGTAGGATGCTCACTATGTGGGGAATTTTTTGGGGTTTCAAGCTATGAAATGTGAATATTAGTTATGGAACATTTTTTAGTGATTCCTCATTCACTAAGTGGTGATGGTTATATAAATTAAATGTTTCTTGGTTATGAGATGAGGGTTGATGAATTTTTCTCCATCAATGTGTGTATAGATTGTAGGTAGATCATCCCACTCTAACACTGGTTCAAGTAAGTAAAGTGAAAACCCATGGATTGTAAATCAAAAAGTAGAATAGGTTGAGAAAATTATATTAGTTTCCATATGTTTCACTTTTCAAACACTCATATACATATGGATACTATCTAGGGAAACCATTGTTGGTGTCCAACTAAGTTCATACTAACACCATTCATGGGACCTCTCAAATATGTTCATAATTTATAGTTTATGAAATAGGAAAGGGAAGAAACCCTACTACCGAATCATGGCTAGTTAGTTGTGTAGTGGATGTAAGGTAGGATGTAAATGGATTTTGGGGCAGGACCAAGGGGATCCTCAGTGCTAATTTGGATCTATTTTTTCATTATTTTTGGACATGTATGTACATGATAAGACTGTGGGAAATCCAGTATACTTTTTTATGGATAATTTTAAATTGTAGATATTTATTTTTAAAACCATGTATTATATTTTAGGTTGTACTTCTTCTAATTGATGTGTTGACTATTGAGGTATTTTTTCTATTGTTGTTACTATCATTTATATAAAAGGTTATAGTCTCTCCATTATTACCTTATAAACCATCATTGTTAGTCAATATAATTTGGAATATAAGGAGGCTTGTATGAGGTTAGTGGTTCACTATCTTAGGTGTTATTCTAGCAATCCATGTTGAGGATGTTTTGGAAAGAATACTGATAAACACAATCCCTTTGGAGAAAAAATTATTCCCATTATAAAAATAATAAGTTGAGTATTACAGAACCCATGTTGAAAATAACAAGAAGAGACCCTATTATATTAAAAATAAATCCATAGTGTAATGGAAGGAAAAGAAGAAGAAGTATATTCTAACTAAAATATCTCTTAAGGAAATAATGAAAAATAACACATGGATTATTGATAGTGGGTGTTTGTACCACATGGATAAGAATATGAATTTTTTTAAAGAATGTTAAAGTCTGATTAGATGGAAATTCTTTCCTTATTAATGATAGATCTTTGAAAATCAATTAAAGTATAAATATGAGGCTTTCTAGAGATGAATTAAAAAAACATGGAAGTGATTTTTGTGGATGGTATTTGGTATAATCTCTTGATCATAAGTAAATTATGAAACTTAGGAATTGAAGTTACATTCAATTTGGATTGATTATAAATCATAGGAGAAGTGTAAAATTTATTAATGAAGTGATAGATAATAAATTACATTTTTATCAATTATAAATCAAGTATAACAATTGTATCCTCTTGGTGGAAGAAGAGAAAAGATTTTGGAATCATAGGATTAGATATATATATATATATATATCAATAAATCATATAATATATATCAAACCTTAATGTAGTTATTTTAATTATTAATCTTAAAGGATATAGATAAAAGACATGTGAAACTAGTATGAAAGGGAAGATTGTAATAACTTGGATGTCCCCAGGCCTTTCCTTTGTGAAAATACAATTCTTGTGGTGTTCTTGGGGGTCACAGTGGTTTGTTGCGGGGGATTTCCAAAAATTCTATTTTTCCAAATAGTTTTACCAAAACAGTGGAACAGAAATAGTAGCACACTAAAACGGTGGCACCATAATGGTGGAACACTGTAAATGTGGCACACCAAAATGATGGCACCATAATGATGGCATCGTAACGGTGGCACACCATAATGGTGGAACTGTAATGGTGGCACAGCGAAATGGTGGTACCATAATAGTGTCACACCATAACAGTGCCACGCCGAAATGGTGGCACTAAAATGGTGGAACTGTGATGGTGCCACACCGAATGGTGACACACCAAGCGGTGTCTCGCCCCTTTTCTGAATTTCCAGTTCCTGAGTTTTCCCAGTTTCACCAATCTTTTGTCTTATTTGATATAAACCAAGTTTCAAGCCTTCCTTGGGAATTTTTGAGGAAATTTAGAAGGATATTAATTATATCTTTAATATCTTAATGTTCTGGGGGATTTGATACACTCAAACTGCATGATCTTGACTATGATCACACATTAATGACTTTTGGAAACCATTCTTCCTTTAATATAGGATATGTATCTTTAAGGCCGGGATATTCCCTTCCTAGTGTGTTTTCTGTTTCCCCTTGGTGTGTCCAGAGCCTTCCTCCCTAGATGATTCATTCACCTATTCTAGATCCCCTACTACTCATATTTATTAGATTTTCCTACTACTCGTGCAATCCCTTATTCTTAGTTCAAGGAGTAACTTCAATCCTTTGATCATCCAAGTAGGTATTTCTTCTACCTCTATTTTTTGAATCATACGGGGTGGGTGTACTAATGATTCCTTATGAATAATGGCTAAATCCTTTTATTTAACAAGTAATGAATAAGGGATGAGGAAGTTGATGATAAAAAAATAACAAAACATATTATAATAATGGGAAGGAAATTGAAGATGGGTTGATGTTGACCAATTTTTTTATTTGTTATCTTTGGTTATTTTATGGTTGTTATAGATTTATTCCTTCTAAAAATAATAGTCTTTGGTGGTATTTTCTTGCACACTGGTGATGTTTTGTTTTGTTGGGATTCTTAATAAATAGTTGTAACATGAAATCTACTTAATCACATACACTTGGTTAATTGAAATGGATTCCCCATGAGGAAAACCCTTGTGTGATCACCCATATTTATAAATTGGACTTCAAGAATAATTTTTATAGAATCTGAATATATCTTGTTTAATAGGTGTGGTTGAGTGATGTGTTCTGTTGGGTTTTTTTCCCTTGTGTGAGTTGTGTGGTTCTAATGTTGGGAGCACGATTATGCATATAAGGGATTATGGAGGAGTTGGTTTTGTGATAAGGGTGTGGGACATGTATGTAGCAGGGTTCTGGTTTAATGGTAGTTGTTGTGGGTTTGGTGGTGTGGGTGGTATGTGTGGTATGTGTGGTATGTTGGATTCTCAGGTTGATAGATAGATTGATTATGGAATGGATGGAATTATAGGCAGTGGGAATTCCTCTGTTTGTATTGTGTCCATAGAGTGACGTTGGGCAGTAGGACTATAGTGTGGTTATGAACTTGTTATGTAGTGGGACTGCACTAGGAAATTTTTTGGGCAGCGGGGATATAGGGTTGGGTTGTGAGAGAAGTATTGTGTGGTACAACTTTGAATAATGATAGTTGGAAGTGGTTGAATGGGGGTGTGTAGTGGGACTAAAAACCTTTGTTTGTTTTTGTATGGTTATGGTTGGTAGTTTCTCGGTAGTGATATAATAAATTAAGTTGAATCCCCTTAAATAAATAAATGGAAAGTGGTTAAATGAAAATGGGTTGTGTTTATGCTTGACAATGTTGTGTGGTTGTGCATACAGGGGTAGTAGAAAAAGTGGTACCGGTGGGCTTGTTTGTTTGGTTGTTTGAAACCTGTAGGTTGGGCTGAGTTTTTTATTACCTATATGTATAAATTGTAGTTCTTTGTGATTTCTATATACACCCCACCCTTTTTTAGAACCATTTGTATAACACCCCTATTTTATGGGGGAGGGTGTCTTTCCCAACATCCCATTGGAAGGATGGATGGTCGGTTACTAACTTTCTTCCTCGCACCCTCTTCTGGGTTCTTACTACTTGAGAATATTCAGGTAGGATATAATGGATTGAGGGTTAACATAGTCCCAGATACTTTAGGCAGGTTAGTTATGGATTAGAGGCTTAGGTGATTTCGGGCCAGAATTGTTTTCCCAAGTTTCCTTGGGATGAGGCCCAGGTGTCTTTGGGTGAGAGGTGTGGTTGTTGTGGCCCAAGTGTCTGTGGGTGGTATTGTGTGTGGTTTAAGGCCCAGGTGTGTGTGGGTAGGTTGTGGTAGTGGGACTATATATGGTAATAGTGGTAGTTTCAAGACATTAGTCATTAGGGTTGATCATTTAACCAATGGATAAGTGGTGTGGGGTACCCAAATATCGATGTACATATACTACTACCTTACTTAACTTACGTTATTTGGTGAGAATGCCTTAGTGAGGTTCGGCTGGTTAGTATTACTTGGTAGGTGATTTGAGGTTATACTATTTTTCTCATAAGGACATTAGTATGTTCCCCCACTTGTGCACGGGTAGCTTTAGTTTCCCTACTGAGTATACTTGTATGTTCACCCTACGTATATAAATTGTCTTCAGGTTTCTAGGAGAACTTTGAGGACCGTGTTGGACTTTACTGGCTTGGGAATCAATATTAGTTAATGTTGTTTCTTAGTCTATTTTCTTTTGGTACTTTACTTTGGAGTTTTGTTTTACCTTGTATCAACTTTACTTTTTAACATGGATGCAGTAATGGATTCTAGATTTACTTTTACTTTTAGTATTTGGAGTTGGTTGGGATTTACTATCTTATCACCTGATCTTGTTCTATAAAAAGGGTAATGTATTTCATATTATGTGATATTATATGCCTTTTGGTTCTATTCCCCACTCTAGTTCATATTGAATGTGGGACTCAGGGGTCATTATCCCCCCTTCATCTTGAAAAAAGAAGGGTGTGCCACTTTGTTTTCCCTTCCCTCATCTAGAAGAAGGCAGGTCATGAAAAAATGGTATTAGAGGTAGGTTTGAGGGATATGATGGATTTAGGAGTTAGGTATAGTGATAATTGCATGGTATGGTAAGGAAACAGTGTTAGGTGACCTTGGTTCATGAAATATTCCACAGAATACCAGCTAGGACATAGGATTTTAGGGCCCCCTGTAACCCGATGTAAGGACTCTGGACCTACTGAACGACCAAGTGAGGCTACACTGATTGTAGGGTAGAGACCCTAGGAAAGGTACATGAATCATAATGACTTTTGTTCTTATTTAAGTTGGGAGTTTCGGGAAATTAAATAAAAATGAAGAGTTAAAATTCATTTAAAAGAAAATTTATGTACTAACTAGGCTTAGGAGTTCCTTGTTTCCTTTTCAACTATAGAACCTATAAGTCTCCCACATGTGGTACAAGAAGTTGGGGCCTATTAGTTTGACTTAGTTGATTAGTGGAAGGCTGATCAATAGAAGGAGTATGACCAGTGGCAGAAGACACTTCCTTCCTTCTAGTGGCAGACTCTGGGAAAGTACAAGGGAAACGTCTAGGACATAGAGACAGAGAGTTGGCTTGAGCAGCTGGTAATTGCTTTCAGCCTGATATGGGTTCTGAGATAGTATTAGGTTCTTCTGGTAGTGATCTAGATATGATTACCAGTGCATCAGTGGTGGAATATTTACCTCAGGGATAGGAAGGATAAAATATCTCATGGGATGACTTTGAGAAGGAGTTTCGTGCAGAATTCATTTCTTCCATGATGAAGGCTAAGAAGAGGTAGGAGTTTCTCTCCCTCTAATAGAGGAGTATGTCATTAAGGGAACTAGGGATCAAGTTTAAGGATCTCCTATGTTTTTCTTCATATCTCCTTCTAGATGAGGATTCACGGGCAAGATGCTTGGAGGAGGCACTTTGTCCTTCTCTTCAGTATGTCATAACTCCCTTTACTCTACCAACATACTTGTAAGTTAAGAAGAATTTCAAAGTAGTGAAGAGGATGCAATCATAGGGAAGTGTACCATGATAGGGGATCCATTCGAGTTCATCGAAGGGGATAGAAGTTAGCAGCAATTCTCCAGTGTTAGGGCCTTCTAGGTTTTGTCCAGTGGGGAGTATACCTAAGCAATTACAGTTCTAATCTCCTGGTCCCTGCCCTTTTATCATGGGCCCAAGACCGGGGTGCTTTGTTTATGTAGTCCATGTTAATCTTCATAACTAGTTCCTAGTTCAAATTCAGTATGGTGGGGTTAGGCAGGTTCAGCACCCATCCCAGCAACATCAGTTTCCAGTCAAGCCTTTCCAGCAGCAGGGGAAGCGATCTCCTACTCCACCGAGGGTAGACGGTGCTGGAGGAGGCTAACCTCAAGTAACTCCTCAAGGACCTTGACCAGGGAATGGTCGAGGAGTCGGTTGACATCTGAGGGTCAGAGGAGTTGGGCGTGGGTAGTTTCATGTCATAGAGGTAGCAGTTCCAGTGAGGCTGAAGATTTTTCGAGGTATGATCAGTCTGTTTAGTACCTTTGTGTGTGATTTGTTTAATTCGGTAGATTCACACTCCTTTGTTGCACCCATTCTATCCCATTCCTTGGTTCTAGATATAGAGAGAATTTTAGTGCCCCTGGTGTTCATTATGCTAGTTGGAGGTCAGACCAGTATGTTTGATGTTTTTTGAGGATGTAAACTGATGTTGGGACCACATCAGTCCATTGGGAATCTTCTTATTTCAATAGATTCAGCCATATGATCTCATACTAGGAATCGACTGGTTGTTCTATATGTGTTTCATTATTGATTACTTCCGTAGAAGGGTGATGTTCTCAGATATAGATGGCCAGCACATAGATTTCTATGGAAAGCGCAGTTTTCAGGTGGGAAACCAGTGTGTGGAGCCTCTTATTTATTTTTTATATGAGTTGTTAGTAGAATCAGCAAACACAGAGATGGTGGAAGTTTTGGGGTTTGTTAGTGAGTTTCTGGATGTCTTCCCTGAATAGGTTGTGACTCTACCCCCTTGATGTGACATTGAGTTTGGGATAGACTTGAAACCCAGTGCTCATTCGATTTCAATGGATCCCTATCGTATGGTGCCTTCTGAGTTGTGAGAGTTGCAGATTCAGTTTGATGACCTGATGAAGAAGGGTTTTATCTAGCCAAGTGTGTCACTATGGGGTGCTCCAATCTTGTTCACAAAGAAGGCATATGTTGGCCTAAGACTGTTCATAGACTACTAGAGACTGAACCCGGTGATGGTCAAGAACTGTTACCCCCTTCCAAGGATCGATGATCTTTTCAACCAGTTAAAGGGAGTAGGTTGGTTCTCTAAGATAGATCTGTGGTTTGGGTTTCATCAGTTGAGGTTAAAGGAGGGATACATCCCAAAGACTGCTTTCATGTGAAGGTATGGACACTTTGAGTTTGTGGTCATATCATTCGTCTTTACAAACACGTCAACGGTGTTTATGGGGCTCATTAACTCTATTTTTCGTGAGTACCTAGATGGTTTTATTTTCATTTTCATAAATGAAATTCTGATCTACTCAAGATTAGAGTGGGAGTATTTCAAGCATCTGAGGACAGTCTTGGAGGACCTCTGACACCACCAGCTCTATGAAAATTTGTCCAAGTGCAGGTTCTAGACACGAGAGGTGCACTTCCTTGGACATGTGGTATCCCGGTAGGGGATATCAGTGGACTCATCAAAGGTCAAAGCGGTTGTTTCTTGGTCATAACACAAGAATTTGGTGGAGGTTCATAGTTTCTTGGGTCTGGTAGGCTACTACTGGAGGTTTGTACCCAACTTCTCTCAAGTTTCAGTTATATTGATAGTGTTGATCAGAAAGGGACAAGCCTTTATATGGAGTGAATAGTGTCTAAAAGCCTTCATCTATCTGAAGGAGAAGTTGTTCAGTGATCCAGTGCTCAGGTTTCCAAAGGAATGGATTTTTTTTTAGGTTTTTTGTGACACTTCTGGTCTAGGCTTGGGGTGTGTGTTGATGCAGCAGTAGGGAGTGATATCTTATGGGTCTAGCAAGTTACGTCCTCATGAATGTAACTAAGCCACCCATCGCATGTAGCTTTCATCGGTTGTATTTGCACTGAAGTTGTGGTAACATTACCTCATTAGGGAGCGCATTGTGGTATTCACAGATCACAAGAGCTTGAGGTATAAATTTTATTAGTGAGACCTGAACTTGCGGTGGTGAAGGTGGATGGAGTTCCTCTAGGACTATGACTTCAAGATCTTTTTCACCTCGAGAAATGGGAATTTTGTGGCTGATTCTTTGAGCAGGAAGTCATAGAAGGAGGTAGTTCAGGAATCCATGGATGTTGGGAAGTCAATGGAGTAGTTGTCAACTTTTCACCTAGATGTTGGGGAGGGCAGTGGCATAGGTTATATGTTTTAGATGATAGTGAATACTTGGTGTGGTAGGTAGAGGAGTCTCAATGGAGAGACTCAGATGATGAAGCAATGTGTGATCGCATTGTCCAGGGTGATTCTCTGGAAGGATGGTCAGAGGATAGTCAGAATTGGATGTTGTTTTATGGGAAGTTATTTTTTCTAGTAAAAATGCATGAGGGACTCCTCTATGAGTTCCATATCTCACCCCTAACGGTACACCTATGAGTTTCCAAGATGTACCAAGGCCTGAGGGAATAGTTTTGGTGGCATGGAGTAAAGTGGGAAGTGGCGAAGTTTGTGGTAAGGGGCCTAGTGTGTCAGCAAGTGAATGTTGAGCACCGTGTTCCCAGTGGTCTGTTGCATCACTTAAACATTCCTGAGTAGAATTGGGATGACATCTTGATGGATTTTATCACAGAACTACTCAGTGATCAGGGAGGCTATGATACAATTTAGGTAGTGGTGGATCGATTGAAAAAATTAGCTTACTTCCTAGCGATCAAGTATTCGAGCGCAGTGGATTCCTTAGCATAGAGGTATGTGGGTGAAGTGGTGTAGTGGCATGTATTTAAAAGATCCATCATCTCAGGTTGAGATGCACGGTTTGCCTTAGGATTCTGGAGAGGATTACACAAGGATTTTGGCACCTAGCTATGCCTCAGCATTGCTTTACAACCTCATACAGATGGGAAGAGAGATAGGACCATCAAGATATTGGAGGATATATTGTGATCATGGGTTCTAGACTTCAAAGGATCGTGTGTATGACACTTTCCTCTGGTAGAGTTTTCTTACAATAATAGATATCACTCTACCATTGGCATGGAACCATTAAAAACCTTGTATGGAAGAACATGTCATTCACCCATATGCTAGACAGAGGTTGGGTAGGTAGGTGTTCTTGGCCCATAGGTAGTGTAGAGAATAACATAGAAGGTTCAACTTATACATGAGAGTATAAAGGCGTATCAAGACTGATATAAGTCATATACCGATCTTAGGAGGATTCCCTTGGAGTTCGAGGTTGGGGACCATGTTTTCTTGAAGGTTTCCCCTCAGTATGGGTAATGGAGGTTTTTTAGAGGAAGCAATATTTCTCTCAGATTCATCATACCTTTTGAGATGTTGGGATGAGTTGGTGAGGTGGAATATCAGCTAGCATTTCCACCACAGTTGGAGAGGATCCATGAAATTTTCCATGTCTCTCAACTCTATCAGTATCTACACAATGACTCCCACATCATTGGCTGGGGAGGGTTGGATATTGATAACAACATGAATTTCATGGAGCATCTAGTAATAATTTAGGGTCATGAGGTGAATGTGGTTTATGGACAGACCATTCCTTTGGTTCGTATGCTCTGGAGGCATGGTGTCCTTGAATATAGTACTTGGTAGTGGGAAGCACAGATGAGTTCCTAGTACCTATATCTCTTATGATTTTTTCTTGTGGGTTTTACTTTTGTGATTTTCCTTGTGATGTAATGCTTGGCCTCATTTTCTAAGAGATAAGTTGTTTCCCTATTATCTAAATGTGTCTGAAAATACTAACATGTGGAGAGGGTAGGACTTAATCCCTAATTCAGACACATTAATGTGGATGCGATTAAACCCACATGGGAGAGTCTGTTCTGCCCAAATCGGATAGTATCTTGACATGGGGAAGGATCTCCCTAATCCATGTGTCTAGATAGTGAGAACTTTGGTGTTTGTGTGGTTTCTTGGGGTAGTAGATCCTTAGCATTTCTATAGTTGTTCATGAGATATATTTCAATGAGTTGTTCTTGGATGTCAAGGTTTTCACTCTAGTTTTTGAGAAACATAGGGTGGTTTGTCCCTAATAGGTATCTTATGGGGTAGTTTTTTGTAACCCTCTTCCTTCTAAGTTTGGTATTAAATTCTCAGGACAAGAATAGTTTGAGAGGTATATAATATAATAACCTAGATTTCCCCAAGAATTTACTTTGTAAAAATCTAGTGCTTGTGGTGTTATTTGGGGTCACAGTGGTTTTTTTGGGGGGTTTTCCAAAAATCTTGTTTCACCAAATGGTTTCACCGAAACAGTGGCACTGAAACAACAGCACACCAAAATAGTGGCACTGTAATGGTGGAACCGTATTAGTGGCACCATAATGGTGGCACACTGAAACAGTGGCACACCATAATGGTGCCACGCCAAAATGGTGGCACCAAAATATTGGCACTATGATGGTTCCACATTGAACAGTGACACACCAAAGGGTGTCTCACCCTTTTCTGAGTTTCTAGTTCCCGAGTTTTTTCAGTTTCACCCCTCTTACATCTTATTTGATGTAAACCAGGTTTCAAGACATACTTGGGAGTTTTTTAGGATTTTTTGAAGGATATTAATTATATATTTAATATCCTAACATCTTGGGGGATTTGAGATACTCAAACTGTGTGATCTTGACCATGATCCCGCATTAATGAATTTTGGAAACCAGTCTTCCTTTAATATAGGATTTGGCTCTTCAAATACGATATCATCCCTTAATAGTGTGTTTTCCATTTCTCCTTAGTAAATCTAGATCCTTCCTTCTTAGACGATTCATGCACCTATGCTTGAGTCCCTCCTGCTCAGTTTTCTTGGAGTTTCCTACTGCTCGTGGGATCCCCTATTCTTGGTGCAAGGAGGAACTTTGATCCTTTGATCATCCAAGTAGGGATTTATTCTACCTATATTTATTTTTGAATCATGTAGGGTGGTTTCACTAATGATTCATTATAAAGAATGGCTGAATCATTTTCTTTAATAAGTAACAAATAAGGGACGGGGAAGTTGATGATAAAAAAAGATAATAAGACATGTTATAATAATGGGTAGGAAATTGAAGATGGGTTAAGGTTGATCACTTATTTTATTTTTTATCTTTGGTTCTTTTATAGTTGTTATGTTTGTATGCCTTATAAAAATAATTTTCATTGGTGGTATTTTCTTGGGCACCAGTGATGTTCTGTTTTGTTGAGATGCTTAATAAATTGTTATAACATGAAATCTGCTTAATCATGTACACTGGGTTAATTGAAATGGATGCCCCGGGATAAAAACCCTTGTGTGATCACCCTTATTTATCAAGTATACTTAATGAACATTGTTTATAGAATTTTAATGTGTCGTGTTTAATAGGTGTGGTTGATTGCTGTGTTATGTTGGGTGTTGTGCCCTTGTGTGAGTTGTGTGGTGCTACTATTGGGAGCACGATTATGGGTACAGGGGTGGATGGAGGAGTTGGTTCTATGAGAAGGGTGTGGGACATGTGTGCGGTAGGGATGTGGTTTAATGGTAGTTTTTGTGGGTTTGGTGTGTAGGGTGGTACGTGTGGTGTGTTGGATTATTAGGTTGAGTGACTAATTGATTGTGGAATGGATTGACGTATAGGAAGTGGGAATGCCTTTGTTTGTGTTGTGGACATAGATCAGCATTGGGAAGTAGGATTTTGGTGTGGTTATGAACTTTTTATGTAGTGGGAATTCACTTGGAAATTGTTTGGGTAGTAGGGATATAGGGATGGGTTGTGAGAGAAGGATTGTGCGATATAACTTTAAAGAATGATAGTTGGCAGTGGTTGAACAGGGGTGTGCAGTGGGACTGTAAACCTTTGTTTTTTATTGTATGGTTATGGTTGGTAGTTTTCTAGTAGTTATGGAATGAATTAAGGTGAATCCCCTTAAATAAATAAATAGAAATTTTTTAGATGAAAAGGGGTTGGGTTTATTCTTGATAATGTTGTGTGGTTGTGCATATAGGGGTAGCAGCAAAAGTGGTACTCGTGGGCTCGTTTGTTTAGTTTTTTGAAACTCATAGGTTGGTCTAATTGTTGGACTACCAATATGTATAAATTTTAGTACCTTGTGATTTCTATATGTACTCCACCCTTGTTGAGAACCATGTTTCGAACACCCCCATTTCATGGGGGAGGGTGTCTTTCCCAACATCCTAGTGGGAGGATGGATGGCTAGTTATTGACTTTCTTCTTCTCACCCTCTTCTAAGTTCTTACCACTCGAGCATATCTAGGCAAGTTATAATGGCTTGAGGATTAACATAGTTATAGATCCTTTAGGAATTTTTGTTGTATATTAGAGGCCTAAGTGTTTACAGTCCAGGATTGTTTTACCAAGTATCCTCGAGATGAGGCTAAGGTGTGATCAGGTGGGATTGTGTGTGGTTTGAGGCCCAGGTGTGTAGGGGTAGGTTATGGTAGTGGGACTGCATATGGAAAGAGTGGTATCGTCAAGATTTTAGCCATTATGGATGAGCAGTTAACCTGTGTAGAAGTGGTGTGGGGTACCCAAATGTCGATGTGCTTATACTACTATCTTATTTGACTTGTGTTATTTGGTGAGCATGCCTTGTTGAGGCTAGGATGGTTAGTATTCATTGGTAGGTTCTTTAAGGTCCTACCATTTTCTCATGGGTACATTAGTATGTTCACTCAATTTTTCATGGGTAGATTTAGTTTCCCTGCTGAGTATACTCGTATACTCACCCTATGTATATAAACTGTTTTCAGGTTTCTAGGAGGACTTTGAGGATAGAGTTGGACTTTAATACCTCAGGCATCTAGATTATTTTTTGTTGTTTCTTAGTCTTATTTCTTTTAGTACTTTACTTTGGATTTTTTTGTTCCTTCTATCATCTTTACTTTTTAACATGCATGTGGGAATGGATTCTAGATTTACTTTTACTTTTAGTATATAGAGTTGCTTGATATTTATCATCTTATCTCCAAATCTTGTTCTATAAAAAGTTTAATGTCTTCCATATTATGTGAGATTATATACCCTTTGGTGCTAGTCACCACTCTAGGGCCTATTGAAGGTGGGACTCAGGGGTCATTATCTCCCCTTCATCTTGAGGAAGGAAGGGCATGGTAATTTGGTGTCCCTTCCCTCATCTTGAAGAATGTGGGTCATGATAAAGATGGTGAGAAACCTCTATCAGAAAAATAATAAGATAACCTTAAACTTAATTGAATTAGTTTACACCAACAAGTATGGTCCCATATAAAAACCTAGAAATCATAGACAAAGGTTATTTATCATGTTTATTGATGACTATAATAATATGGGTTTCATTAAGTTTATTCAATACAAAAAGAAAATAGTGGATTATAACAAATAGTTTTAATTATAAAATAATAATAAAACAAAAAAGTTGATCAAAATTATTGAATTAGATAATGGAATGATGTAAACCTCAATTGAAGGTGAGAATTTCCTTGAGAAACATGACATAAAACATTAATTTTAATCCTTTAGTGAACCATAAATTATAGTGTATTGGAAATATGAAATGTGATAGTGAATAATATAGAAATAAAAGTACTCATTGGGAGTGGTGTTTCATGGAATTATTGGAAAAAACTATTGTAAGTAGTGGTATGCACTCAAAACAGGGATTTGTTAAGTCTTAGAGAGAAGATAATTCCATATGAAATGTGTTATAGAATAAATAAAAAATTTAAATACTTTAAGGTGTTTATAATTAAATGAAATATCCTAAATAATAAAGGTAATATAGGAAAATATAGTGATGTGGATGATGAATGAGTTTTCCTAGGTTACTCATCCAAGATTAAATCTTGTAAGAATTTTAATAAGAGGCTCATCATAATAGTATAAATCATTGGTTTCAAATTGATTAGAGAGAAAGTTAGAAACAAATATAGAAATTTATATTTGGATGAATTCTATAGAGAAGATTATAAAAGTGGTATAAATTATATAAAACCTTAACCCAATATAATTGAAAAGGATTCTAATGTTGAATAAAAGAAGGATAATGGTGTTAAAATAGAGTCATATATTGGATCAAATAAGGATTATAAGTTATAAAATCGATTAATAAAATATTATTAAATAAAAGTTAGCTCTAATATAAATCCATAGGATAAAATGTGTTGGTAACAATACTCTATTATCAATGGTGATGCCAGCAACATTTTATGAAGTTGAAAAATATGAATCATGGGTTAAAAATATAAATAAATATTTGGATAAAATAGAGAAAATTCAGACATGGGAGCTTGTAAAAAAATATTAATGGTCACAATTTCATCATAATAAAGTGGGTTTTGAAAAATACATATGATTAGTATGAGGATTTGATTTAGAATAAGTACAGGTTAGTTTATAAAGGATATTAAAAAAATTAAGGTATGTATATGGAAGAAAAGTTTTAATAAGTATCTACATTTGAGTTGATAATACTATTCTTATTAGTTTTGATTCAAATATTCTATAATATCATTCAAATTGATGTGAGATTTTATTTATAAATATAGTGCTTAAAGAGGGAGTCTACATTGAACAATTAGTGAGCTTTCAAATTAGTGATGATGAATCTAAGGTGTGTAAATTTAAAAAATATAGCAAGAAATAAGGGAATGGTATGATCATTTGGACTCTTATTTGATAATAATGGAATTTAAAATTGGAAGGATTTAACATAACCTCTATGTCGAATCATCAAAAGAAGAGAATTTTTTGGTACTCATCTACATTGATGATATCATATTTGGTGGAAGAAATTTTAAATTTGTAGAATAGTTTTATAATTTTATGTGATTGAAATTTTAGATGTTAATAATTGGTGAGATACTTATTTTATTTGGTTGAAATTCAATCAGAAAGAGGGGTATACCATTATTTCTAAAGAAAAATATTTATGATAACTACTAAAAAAATTAATATGCTTGATTGAAAGCTATTTTCAACACCAATTTTCATTTGAACTAAACATTGATAAAATGAAAATAAAATGAATATAGATCAAAATTTATATAATATTATTATTGGAAGTTTTTTATATTTGACAAAAACAAGGTTAGGAATAGTTTATAGTACTTTTTTGGTTATATGTCTTTTAAGTAATATGAAAAAAAACGTCACAGTATTATAAAAATAATCATGAGGTGTGTAGTTACCATTTATTGTAGTTTAGTGTTTGGTTTATGAAATAAATAAGATATGATGGAATAATTAGATTTTTAATGGGTTGTAAATTTCATGGATAAAAATTCATAAGAAAATCAGATAACTTTGTTGAAGAAAAATGCATAAAATGGATTAGTAAGAAACAATAGAATGATTATTTTAGTAAAATAGATGAAAAATATATTTTATTTATAAAAGCATGTACTCAGTTGATATGAATGAAGAAATAGTTAAAATATCTCATAGTGATTATGGTAATATTATGTGAAAATAAGAGTAATATCAAGTTATCAAAGAAACTAGTACAGCATTATTGTATAAAACACATTGAGACTCAATATAATTTTATCATGGAAAGTGTAGAGAAATTAATAATGTGAAACATATTGGTATATATAAACAAGTGTTGTACATATTTACTAAGTCATTTGTCACATCGGTATTTGAGAAATGTCTGTTTTATCTTAGTATTTAACCACCTCCCACAACTTTAAGTGGTTTAAAAAATCCAATCTCCCCATTAAATTTTATTATCTTACTTTAATGTTCATTTTTTAAATGATCTTACCCTTTAGGTTTATTTTTAAATAGGTATATATTCATGAAATTGAAGAAATGGTAAAATATGGCTCGTCTGGTATTAAATGAGTGGATTTATAGTTTAACATTCATATCAAGGTGGAAAATATCCTATTAAGGGGTGTTTTATTGTATAATGATGATATAGAGATACAATCCATGGGGATATTGAATAAATAAAATGGTAGATATGTGAAATTCATGCATGATAATTGATTTATTAGAGTTGAGAGTTAGAAGTATGCATTGAAGAAAAGAATTATCTATTAAACTCTTGTTTTCTACATAATTCATTGTTCATGTAAATATAGATTAATATATGAGTTTTAATATTACTATTGGAATTTTTTGAAGTTTAATAGTATTTAATTTCACTTTGGATACTCAGTATAGTTAGGATTTCAAATAAACCAAAACGGATGTGATGTTAGAAATTATGATTTTAAATAGGAGGATATTGAATTGGAAGATTTTGTTAATAAATCATAATTACTAGGAATTATATTTATTTATAATATATGGATAGATATTTAAACTGAATAATGAGATATGACATGATTTTAAGAATGAAGAATAATAAATTATATTTGAAAATGATTGATGTTTTTTTTTGAAGTATAGAAAACCATTCTTTATTGGGTATTTTCATTCTCAGATTTATATAACTATTTTTCAAAGTGAGTAACTAAAGAGGGTGGATGAATGTAGTTCCTAATAAAAAAATTGTTAAAATAATTTAAAACAAAATCCCCCAAGATTTTCAAAAACTCCAAGTTAATCAAAATAATATAATTATATAAGTTTTATCTTTCATAAAATTTCTCAAAACAGAATTAGGGCTTAGTTAAAATAATATTTAAAATCACATTAACTTTTGAAACTAAATTACTTAATCTAATCCATTATATAAACATAGGTTAAGAATAATTATAAAATTATAAGTTTCATTTATAGATTTAAATAAAAAATGCATTTTTAGATTTGAAATTCATTAAAAAAACTAAAAGATCACACAGTGGAAAAAAAATAAGGGGTTTAATCTCAAGATGAGACTTAATCCCATCTAATTGAAAATCACCTACTATCAAGAAGATTATTATAAAAATAATTAGATACAAAACATGGAATGGGTATTAAAAAAAACTGCACACAAGATTTCTAGGATCTAAACCTCATCCATAGTTATGAATGGGAATAAAAACTATACAAACCATGCAAGACCTCTTCCATAGATTTCATGGTTATAAAAAAATAGATAGTGTAAGGAGAGTGTGTCAGGAACACTCAAGTTAAATCACAAGAAATAGTGTATACAAATAAATATAGAAAAAATGTATTGATCAAATTTAAATCATAAAATAGATATAGAAAATAATAAGAGATAGAAATAAATTATGATGCTTAGTATGAATAGATTTTGATGCCTGAAGGTCCTCGTATTTGTCTTGGTGATGAGATTGAATAAGTTTATCTAATAGTGCAGGAAAAAAAGTATCATAGAGTTTCGTTTTTGGTCTATATATATTCTGAAATAATTCCACATAGGTGAATTAGGATTAATCCTTTATTCAGCATATGAAGGTTTTTATTCTTTTTTATATTCCACAATTCACACCTACATGTATTTAGTATTAATGCATGCATGCACAAGGAAAATATTATGAATATATAGATCTTTGGGTCCACTTATCCATTGAATAATAATAATAATAATATCCTAGATCCTTATACTGAACACTAAATCAAGAAACCTCTAACTTTTTCTTCAATGAATCCATAGAGTGGTTTATGAATAATGATTATTAAATCCACATGATACTATCTACATTTAATTCCTGTAACTATTTTTTGGTGGAATTTAATTCAAATAAGAGTTATAATAGAAAATTTATCATACTAATAGTATATCATCTATAATGGTATCATAGACCAATGGTATATTATACTAACAGTAACATGATCCAGTGGTAGATATTTCAATGGTATATTATTTCCAGTGGTAGAAAAACTAGTGGTAGCACATATAGTGGTAGCACTAGTTTGGTGCTAGCATTGTTCTGAAGATAGCACAAGTCTAGATGTGGCATAGTTCTGGATGTAGCAAAGGTCTAGTGGTATCATAGGTCTACTAGTAGCATAGTTCTGGTTGAAGTATAGCTCTGGAAATAGCACAGGTCTGGTGGTAGTACAGCTCTAGCGATAGCATAGGCCTAGTGGTAGATACATTCCACTGGTAGATCAAATTTAACTAATGGTAAACCATCATATCCAACATTATATCTCTTTTAATTGATGGTATATCTTCATAAATAATGATAGATATTTACTTAGACAAATTTTTTTACAAAATAATATAATAGCATAAAATAGTAATCTCATTAGAAACATAATAATCATGATTTGTGAGTATTAAAATAAGGAGGTTCCTAAAATATCCCCCTTTTTATGATCAAAATTCATGGAATTTTATAAACCATGTATAAAATAAATATAGACTTAAGTGAATGAATTATAAAACTAATGGTTTAGTTAACATTCCAAAGTACTAATGTAAGATACTAAGTTTAAATTTTAAATCATAATTACAAACTTAAAAATAAATGACATCCAAAAAATTTATCCCCCTTTTGGGATTATCAAAAAGATAAGATAATAAAGATAAAAGATAAAATATGAATAAATAAATCAATGATAGTAATATATAAACTTCATTAAAAATACATAATTCATTCGAGTATATCTCAAAAGGAAATACAATGAAAAACAATCCTTATCAAAGACTAATCCTAGTTAGAATCACTATCAACTCAATGGGATAAGGGATCAAATGGATCTTGGAATTTTCTAGATATAAGAGGAACTAAGGTAAAGGTTGAGGGATAATGGGTAGTCTGGGGTATCTCTTGGAATACAACCAGCCTAGGATGTCGAATTGCTTCAGTTGGGGACATGTTGAATGGCTAAAACTGAGGAGGAATAGGTGCATAGGATGGTGAAACTATGAGAGTTGAAAGAGGAATGGATTCTGGTTCCACCACTATTTTCCCATATACATACAAAAAGGGATTCATCATATTTAAAAAATTTATAATGGTTTTTCCACCTCTCTCTATCACGGTTAAGAAGTCTTTCTTCACTTCCATAAATAGTTTGAGTATAGGGGCCAAGAATTTAAACTAGTCTACTTGTTCCTTAAAGTACCTAGTCATAGGAGGCATCCTTAAGTTCTTTGAAAGAATCTTAAAATTCTAATTTGACTTGTTCTTTGTATAAATTCTAGAAATGTAGTATTTTGTAGACTTGGTGATAGTTTCTATATCACTTCGAGGTTCATTCAAACACTCACTGACCAATTTATATATATTCTCACCATACCACCTAATTTTTTGAATGTCCTCTTGATGTGAGGTATTAATATCACCCATGATAGCATGAAAATATTATATGACTATAAATCTGATCATATCACCATCAATAGAGGATGAAGGAGCTAGATCAATGGATGTAGAGGCAACAACTAGGGGTAAGGTCTCCATCCTCTACAAGAGGAATGTATGGATCATAGAAAAATTGATACTCATCTTCTACATGATAGGCTTCATTGATATCATCTCATAATACAATATTTTATTCTCAATATCAACTTATTGAATCTTTATAATCAGTTTGGTATGAATATGAAAGATTAATAGCTCACAGAGATACCCCGTATCAGCTATATTGAGATAAGTAACTCTAGGATTCTGAGATCTAATAATTCCACTAAAATCAGATATAAACCTATCTCTGAAATCTTACAAATCATATCTAGTAAAAAATATAAATTAATAGAGTTATAAGTAGGTAGAGGTAAAGAAACCATATTATAACTAGGAAATATAGCCTCTATATGCCCATAACCATTAACTAGAGCATCAGAAGTAAATGCATGCATCTGACTAACTTTATCAATCCTCTCAATCTAAGATCCCTTAGTATTTATTCCAACAACCAAGATAGTAGGTACACCATCATATGGTGGACTACTATTATCATCATCACTATCATCCTCTCCATCATAATCATGATAAGAAATACTAAGAAACATGGAACTAAGAGATAGATCCCCTTGGATGTAACTCCATCCTCAGTTGTAGAAGAAGGTTCATCTTTATAAATTGATCTTTGGATGGAATAACCTGGGGATTACTCACCCTCAATAGATCCTATAGGATCGCCTCTAACAGTGTAATAATCATCAGTAGGATTAATAGAAACTAGTTTATCCAAAGAACTATCTGAAACTGAGACAATAGGATATGGTTGTGACTGATCCCTCTCAACACCATCAACATCATCTTTCCCTTATAATCCATGAGGATCATCACCATATTCATATTCAAAACCATTATACACTTCCACTACTTCCCTTGAGGTTTTAGAAGAACTCTAAACTTTTTTTCTTTGGAGTATTTGGTACCCTCTTCTTCTCCTTCACTCAACAAACTCTCCCTACCAGGGAAAGAAATATAAGGACTAGCAATGCTAAAAAACATATAGACTCTTGACCATGTTTGGTTCAATCCCTTCTTCAATAGAAACCTAATCTTAAACAACAACAAAAATACTCTTCCACTTCCTCATCATAATAAATCACAAACTCACCTTTAACTAAGATAGGGTAAACTATATTCTTAGGTTTGGTAGGGTGTTCCACAATATTAAAATCCTCATGAAGCTTATCATTATCTTTCCCCCATTTCTTCATCCATGGATTCTAGTTTAATTTCATTCTTTTATAGGTAAATTTTATTAAACAAAAACAACAAAATTTTACCTCTACTTACTCATATTTATCAACTATTCCCTTTGCTTCCAGTATAGTTGATATCATCTTAGGATAAATTATAGAGATTGACCTGGATGAGGTCTTACTCATATCTATCATATTCTCCATAAGATATCTACATAGATTAATTTTATCAATTTTTTTCATAAGGAATAAAATAAATATATCCTTATACATTATATTATTAAAATCCTCTTATTTCAGACATAGAATATGCTAGATGAACTTGAATAGGAGTCTACACTTATCATCCATGTCTATAGTAGTAGTCCTTCTCACTAAATTATTTCCAGATAGCTCTTCTAGTGCATGCTCATAAAAAAATAGCTCACTATCACTTGGTATAGACCTTGATAGTTATCCAAGACACATATGTGAGGTACATTGACACATCTATCCCATTTTTTTGAGTAAAATTTAACCTTTTACTATAGATTATAAAATGAATCACATCTTTCTTCTCACTAAATTTGTACTCTGCATATTGGTAAAAATAGAGAACCAACCTTAGATAAAATGGTTGATCATTATTTGAAAACCACTATATCCATCCTTATTTTTGAATCATCTTGAATACCAAAAACATTATTAATATCATCTATTCCACATCTATTTCTTTCTTTGAAAAAAAAACTTTAGTTGCAAGATGAGGATTTTTCTGTTCAACTACAGAATGGATCAATTCTCCATGATATTTATCTATAGTTTGTGATACTTATATAGATGAAACTATATGGAACTTCACTATCACCATTTTATTGAATCGAAAGGTGAATTAAGAGCAAAAGGAAGGTATACGGTTATGATATAAGGGAATTCAAAATGGTTCAAAGGGTAGGTGAGAGAGTGTGTTTCAAATCAGATTTAAATTTAATTTTATCATTTAGGGATTTGAAATAAAAAATATAAAAAATAAAAATAAAATAAATAAAATAAAAATTCTAACACCTAAAATATAATCTGTAGAAAAATAGAATTAGAGACTTGACCAGTATATCACCCAATGGTGGATCACCAATGATGGATCCCCAATGGTGGATCCCCAATAGTGGATCACCAATGGTGGATCACTAATGGTGGATCACCAATGGTGGATCGCAAATGGTGGATCACCAATGGTGGATTTCCAACAGTGGATCACCCAATGATGGATCCTATAATGGTGTAAATTTGAAGATAAAGAATTAACCAAATTTTATCATACCTAGTTCATGTTTGATATAGTTAAATTTCTTAGAATCCAAGGTCTTTGTAAAAATATCTATAAGCTAGTGTCTGGTTTCTTTTAATTCAAGAGTTATATTACCTTTTTTGGAAATGATATCACAAAAATCATGAATATGATTTATCCTAAAATGAGATATAGGATTCTTTGAAATATTTATCTCACTTGTGTTATCACAATATATAGGTACATTTCTGAAATGATATCCATAATCTATAAAAGTTTGTTTCATCCATAAAATTTGTGCATCAACTTCTTGTAGCTATGTACTCAGCCATGGAAGTAGAAAATGCAAAAGAATTTTGTTTTTTACTACACCAATATACTAGAGACTTTCCCAAAAAGCGACATATTCCATATGTGATTTTTCTCTCTAGATTTAAACCACCAAATTTTGCATATAAATATCTCATTATATCAAATTTGTGTCCTCTATGATAGAATAATCTTAAATTGGTTGTATATTTGAGGTATTTGAAAATTATTTTAATATCAAGTAAATGTGATTATTTAGGATTTTCTTGAAAACAGGAACACATACACACACTAAACATAATATCTGATCAGTTATAAGTTAAGTATAAAAAGATTCCAATCATACCACTATAATTGGTTTGATCCATTGCCTTTCTAGTTTCATCAAGATCTATCTTATAGGTGGTACTCATGGGAGTATCACTACTTTTTGTGATATCCAAAACAAAAACAATAGAAGTTTTTTAGTATAAATACTTTGATTTAGAATAATTTCATATTTATTTTGAAAAAAATAAAAACTAAAAAGAATTTAAGTACTCCCATTAAACTCATTTCAAATTCACTTTACACTATTTCTAAAAAATTATTAAAAAAAGACTTTTTATAAGATCCAAAAATAATATCATCAACATAAATTTGAACCACTAAAATATATTTTTAAATTAATTTTATAAATAAAGTTAGATTAGTTGTTCCTTTTGAAAAACCTTTATAAATTATTAGAAAATAGTTAATCCAATCATACCAAGCTCTGGGAGATTCTTTTAATCCATATAAGTCTTTAGTTAATTTAAAAACAAGATTTAGAAAATGGGGATTTTAAAATCTATGAGGTTGTTTAATGAATACATCCTAAACTATATAACCATTTAAGAATGAACTCTTTAAATACATTTGATATAGTTTGAAATCCAAATTTGCCACATAGAAAATTGGTATTGTAATGGATTCAAGTATAGAAATTGGTGTAAAGGTTTCCTCATAGTCAATACCCTCTTCCTGAATATATCTTTGTGAAACCAATCTAGATTTATTTCTAACTATAGTTCTTGACACATAAACTTTGTTTCTAAATACCCACATATTTGTAATGGTCAAGTTTTCCTTAGTTCTATCTACTAGTTCCAAGAATTTATTCCTTTCAAATAGATTAATTTATTCTTGTATTTCCATTACCCAAAATTCTTCATTAATTGCATAATTTGTGTTATTAGGTTCAACATGTGATAATAATGCTTGATGTTCAACCATATTTCTAAGAGAATATATATTCTTTGTACCTATATCTATATTTACAACTACAACATATAGACGATGGTATCTATGAGTACTAATATTTCTAGGAAAATAAGGTATGGTTATCTCATTGTCTTCTATAGGTTCAAGTTTAGGTTTTTTCTCATAAATAGATGATTTTTATGCTTGTATCATAGAATTTTCAGATGATTTGATATTTATATTTATATTTGATAGATCATATTTAAGGTTTTATAAATAATTTTTAGGCTCATGTGGATCATTTTCATCAAATTTGATATGCACATATTATTCCATAGTATTTTTTCTTTTATTAAACATCCTATATGAGTTACTAGATATTGAATATCCAATGAAAATTCCTTCATTACTCTTGGAAGTAAATTTTTCAATATTATCCATAGTATTAAGAATAAATACTTTGAAATTAGACATTATAAAGTGATTAACCTTTGTTTTTCTTCTATTCAATAATTCTTAAGGTTTTTTTATAAGATAAGTCTAATTAAAACTCTATTGATCATGTAACAAACTTTATTTATAGATTATATCCAAAAATAAATAGGTAATTCATACTCTTTTAAAATGGTTTGGACAATTTCTGGAAGGGTTTTATTTATCCATTACCCTATACCATTATACTGTGTGGTCCTAGGAGAAAAAAAATTATGATTATAGCCATTTTGTGAGAAAAATGATACAAAATTTTGATTTTAAAACTCACAACCATTATCACTTCATAAATTTATAATTCTAAGTCCACTAATATTTTCAACAGATTTATCATGCTTAGTAAAATAGGAACAAACTTCACTTTTGTGATCTAGAAATAATATCCAAGTATATCTAAAAAATTCATATACTAGAACATAAAAATAGTTTTTCGCATTTAATATAGAAACTATAGAAGTTCCAAAAAATTCCATGTGAACCAAATTTAGGGTTTGATAATTCAAAACATATTTCTTTTATTTGAAATAGAATTTTTGTTGTTTCCCTTTTTTACATGGGTTACAGACTTTATCATTAGGAAATTATAGTTTAGTTAGATCCTTGACTAAACCTTTACTATTTATCTTTCTAAGTGAGCGAATATTTAAATTGAATAGTCACTTATTCCATATCCCAGATTATTTGTCAAAGTAACCTAGATAAGAAATATCTTGAGAAAATAAAAAATATAAATTAATAGTATAAACATTATCATTTATAAAGCAGTAAAAACTAAATCATTTTTCAAATAAAAACCTTGAAGACATTATTTTCAAATTTTAAATAAAAACCATCATCACATAGTTTTGAGATTCTAAGAATATTATACTTTAATCCATCTATAAATAAAACCTTATAAATTTAAATAGTGTTATAGTTACCGATATAACCATGTCTAATAATTTTTCCTTTGGTGTTATCACTAAATGTGACATGTCCACCATTCACCCTGATTAGACACTTGAAACTAGAATAATATCTAGTCATGTTTCTAGAGAAACCAATTTCTATATACCATAAGTTATTATTGGATATTTTTAAAAAGGCTTCCTACAAAACAAATTTTACACCAAAAATGAATTTAGTACCCAAATATTCTTGGATCTAGAAATGTTATTTATCAAATCTTTAGGAACCCATAATTACTTAACAGGTTTCCTATAAGAAGATTTTAAAAATTTAGAAATAAAGACTTTGTTAGTTCTAGAAGAATAAAAAAATAGTTACATAATTAAAGGGATGGGAACTAGGAATAAAATTATTTTTAATTATCCTTATTTTTTCAGGTTGATACCCTATCCCAATAGTATATTTAGGTTCAGTTTGATTTCTAAGGATTTGAGTGAGAGTATTTCTCTCATATGTTAAACTTTATGGATATTTATTTAATTTATCATTATATAATTTTAACTAATTATTCTCTTTTATAAGTTTATCATTTTTATCATTCTCATTAATAAAATCAGTCTTAAAACTAGAAATCAAGGCATGATGCTTCTTTAAATGTTTATATTTACCTTTAATTTCATTAAAATTATCCTTAATAATATTACAATATTCAAAAATTTATTCATTAGACATTTTTTCATCACTTTTTTCATCTCTATAATGATTAAAAATATGAAAATAAGATGCAGGAAATACATTAGTTACCTCAAATGTGTTTCTTATAAAACACATGTTAGATTTATCATGCTTATCCTCCTGGGTTGATTCTAAATCACTCAAACTATCTTCTGAAGCACTACAAGTTTTTTTCCTGGATTTATTATACCTATTATTCTTATAATCATATGTATTTTTGAATTTTATCTTAGTATAATCATCTTTAACATAACCTCTCATCTTATAATCATAGCATACTATCTCATTCATAGCATTATTCTTATTTTAATCATTTCTCCAATTTCTTTTATTGTAATATTTTCCTTTATAACTGGGATTCCTAAATAAATTATTCATCTTGAAGAATTTATTTAATCTTCTATCCAACTAGGATATTTCCTCATCATTGTCGATAGGTGAATCTTCATCACTTGAATAACCAGGATAGACTTTCTCTTTTTTTTTGGAATAAGTTGTTTTTTCAGGCAATAGATTTCCTTTTTGATTCATCCTCTTCTTCTCCATTTACTTTGATTTCCACCTCTTACATCATGAGCTTTCCTATAAGATCCTTAATAAGTAAATTTCTAACATCAAATGACTCTTGGGTTGACACTGAAGTTCTTCACCATCTTTCTAGTAAACACCTTAACGGGCACATCACTTGATCATTTTTTAGAAACTTTTTTTCCCCATGAATAGATTATATTCAAAATATCATTAAACCTGAGATAAATATCATAAATAGTTTCATCAAGTTTCATCCTAAAAGTATAATATTTATTAGTAGAATCATTTGAGCTCATTTCTTTTACATTAGATGATTCTTCATGAAAATTAGCTAAATTATTTCAAATTTAAAAATCAATAGTACAAGGAGAAATTATATTAAATTATTAATCACCTAAATCATAATATGAGGAATTCATAGCTTTAAATTTATTATTATAATTTTCTTTAGTAGGATCACTCCAAGTAGTTCTAGCAGTTTTGGGTAGTTCATATTTGTCTTCAATGATAGTCTATATTTTAAAAATAATGCTTTCAAGATGCATTTTCATTTTAATTTTTCATTGAGCATAGTTTGTACCATTAAAATAAGGAGGACTATTTTTAGTACATACCTATTGTCTATTATCCATAAATACTTAAATTTAGAAATAATATAAATTTAAGATATTTAAAAGATAACTAAATAACATTTAAAAAGATAATTTTAAAATCCTATGATACCAAATGTTGGTTAGATTGAGTAACTTAAGAGGGGTGAATTGAGTTCCCAATAATTTTTTTATTAAAACAATTTAAAAAATTCCCTAAGATAATTAAAATGCCTATTTAATCTAAATAGTATAATTATATAAGTTTTATCTTTCATAAAATTTCTCAAAGATAGATTAGGTATCAGTTAAAAAAATATTTGAAATCACTTTAAATTTTGAAACTAAATTACTTAGTCAAATCCATTATATAAACACAAGTTAAGAATAACTATCAAATTATAAGTTTTATTTACAGATTTTAAAGAAAAATGGAATTTTATCTTTGAAATGTCAAAAACAAAACTAAAAGATCACATAGTATAATAAAATAGGGGTTCAGTCTCAAGATGAGAATTAATCCCCTCTAATTGGAAATCACCTAATGGAAAGTATATTATTATAACAATAATCAGATCCACAATCAATATTGAGTATTAAAAATATCACACAATATATCTAGGCCCTAAGCCTCTTCCACAGTTATGCATGGGAAGAAAAAATATGCAGGCCATGTGGGACCCCTTTCATGGTTTTTGTGGGTATAAAAAATAGATAAATTAAAGAGAGTGTGTCAAAAACACTCCAGTTAAATATTAGGTGATGGTGTGTAAAAATAAACTGGGAAAAGCAATACACTAATCAAATTTAAAGTATAAAATAGAGAGAGAAAATAAGAAGATGTAGAAAAAAATGATGATGATTGGTCTGAATAGCTTCTAATGCTCGATGGTCCTCTTATTTGACTTGGTGAGGATCCCAAACAAGTTTCCCTAAAGGTGTATGAAGACAGATTGTCATAGAGTTTGGTTTTATATCTGTGGATGTTCTAAAATACTTCCACACATGTTAATTAGTATTGATCCTTTATTCAGAGTATGAAGGATCCTGCTCTTCTATATATTCCACAATTCACACCCTCATGTATTCAACATTCATGAATGTGTTAATGAGAAATATCTTATGAATATATAGCTCTCCAAGTCCACTTATCTATTAAATAGAACAATAATGATATTTTGGACCACTTATTGAACACTAAATTAGAAACCTCTATCTAACGACCCATGGTTATTTTTAAATAATATTTCTTTTCCTAAGAAAATGAGTTTTATATAATATTATATATAAAAAACCATATCTCTTTAATAATTAAGTTTTATTTATAATTGATATGAAAAATGGAATTGATAGCCTCAACTAGTATATTCATTTTGTTTGAAGATAATTTTTTTCAGAACTTGGGAGGTATTTATCATCATTAGGTTTTTCGATTGACCGATCCTAATATTATCTTCAGCAATTGAATCTTGAATAAAATCTCCTATAGGATAAGTTCAAGTTAGTTAAGATTACCACTCAGTCGATGTTAGTTGAGCCACCCCATGAAACTACCACCATCACACACCTTACCCCTAAGGCGTATGTGGATGTAATAAGGGGTTACATTTCCAAGCCTTAGTTACTTAAAATGTAATTTCTTCATATAAATAAAAAATTTATTCCATAAATTCAATTTTAAGAATAGTTTTTCTTAATAAAATATATGACTAATTGAGATGGAAATTGATAAAAAAAATCAGACACAAATTTTACTTTTTAGAAAAGATATAAATTTTTATAATAAACTAAGTTATTATGAATAATATTTATTTTAATGAAATATAATGTTAAAAAACTCTTATTTAAATATAAATGATAAAATAATTTTATTATGTCCTTGAAATTTTTTTAAGTGTTAGAAATTTGACTATGCATTATCAACCTAATATTCTCTTAATAAATAGTGATTTTATAATTAAAAGTTAAAATTATCATACTTGGATAACTATTATGATAAAATAAACATCATTTTTTAAATAAACATGTCAAAATTATGTTATAGTGAATTTATGAGAATTTTCTAAAATACTTTATTTTTCTGTGAATAGTTAAAACACAGTCTCGGGTTTGAAGTATGTTTAATGAATTCATAATTATGTCCTAATGATTTAATAATTAAATAACCACAATAAAATAATTAAACTATGTTATTTTATAAATATTAAGTATTTTAATATATTTTAATCAATTTTCAAACTTATAAATAACTTTCCAAAGTCTAAAATGGAAACTTTGATTTTACAAACATTACCTTGTGGAAACTTTAATTTTACTTGAAAAAATAAGTAATATAAAATTATTATTGGTTATTATGGGTTAAAATAACATAAAATATGTCCCAAATTTCCAAAACCATGGGAAATCTAATTTTTTTTCTTTTTCCACAATCTAGTTTTACAAGGCCTATATTTGGAAATTATTAAATAAATCCTCCACTTTTGCTATAAATACCCAGCCTTTTTACCCATAATATTCACTCCCAATACATCCTCTATGAATTTATAGTTTTTTTTCTCCCAATAATTCTTTATAAGGTTTCCTCAATCCCCTAGGGTTATATTCTTTAATTTTATGAGTAACTCTTCAAGGTAAGGGAATTATCCTTCCTTCCTCTTCAATTCAAGAACCAATTTTTGTATATGTATTCTACTTATTGTGATTTCATTTATTATCCTTTTTATCATACCATTAATATAAAATTATGTCTTATAAATTGGATACCCTTGTACCCTATCATTTTACCTTTTTTTAAACCATGTTTTATACCTATTATGTTTCCAGATTTACTTCTTAAATTTTCTCTCTTCTTATCAAGAAATTCTATTTTATTTTCATTTTGTGGATAACCAATCCATTTTATCTTCAATGGGTATTTATCTAGATGTAATAATGATATATTTTATTCTATTATTTACACATAATAAACCCACTTTCCATTTTCTTGGTTGAAAAATGATGTAATAATCATGTCTTTAAGCACTTTTGAAACGCCATGATTTTGATAAGAAACACATTCTTTATTATCAATGGGTTATTTATGAAATGTTTGATTATGATCTATGTGGATCACATGAAATTAATGCATATGAAGTTTTATACCTGATATCACTCGAATACATTGGGTAAATAATTTAATCTCTATAGATGACATGTTTTACATTACCTTAGTGAATAACCTTGTAAATTTTAATTTATGATGCCTTAGTGATTAACCTTGCTGATATGATTTTGAATTTATAAATTAAATTTTGTAGCCACATTTACATGTTATGATTCATGTTTTTTTATGATATGACTCATGTTCCCTTTCTCATTCCATAATTATATTCCTCTTATTCTTATTGATATTCCTTAAGATCACATATAAACTGTTTCCCTTGCTTATTCCCATACTAGGACTCATGTTCACCCCTTTACATTGATATATGTCCCCAGGTTATGAGATGAATTAAATGTAATTAATATGAACCTATTAAGAATAATTTAAAGTGTATTATAATAATTTTTTATGTTTCAAATAATTATTTTATATTTTCATGTATTATATTTCTAATTTTCAAGAAACTAAACTTTAAAAGATCCTCTATTTTGTACAATGTAATAAAAAGTTGGGATCCTATAGTTGGTATCAAATTATGGTTTATTTATTTGTGCAAATTAAGATTTAAAAATTTAGTAAGAACCCTAGGGACAAGTTTAAATATAGGAAAACATCCTGGTATTTTGTTGAAGTATTAAGTAAGTGGTTTTCAAGAAAAAAAAATATTTTTCTAGATATGAACAAGTGGATGTAGATCTAGCACAGATGTATCTAGGGGTAAAAACTAAAAACGCCGCTTTGATCTAGACTCAAATGGGAACTATTTTATGATAGTAGGTCTTTTTAAACTTCTAGTTTGACACTCCTAAGGGATATGTTTGGTTAATCATAAGATTTTTATGAACCATTAAGAATCATATATAGAAAATATAATTGTTTTTAAAGAATAACATATTTAAACATGATGTTTTAAGACATAAAATTACTTTAGAATTATAATATTATTGAAATAAACACATTTCTCACTAAGTTTTTCTTCTTTTAGAAAATGTTGGGAAATATAAGGAATCACATAAATGATGAGTGCAATAGACCATGAGATGACTACCCTTATATGGAATCTAGAATATAAAACTTCATGAGAATGATGAATTAACTAACTCACATTAAGAATAATAACTTGAATCAAGTTGATATACCAGATTCACCTCAAAGGGAACAACTTTCTATTGAGTCCTTTATGTGTCAATGACCACCTTCTTTTAGTGGATTTATTGACCCATTTATTACTAAACAATGGATAAGATCTATAGAAAAGATATTTTCTGTAATCCATTATTCAAAACAAGATAAAGTCACCATATTTGTATACCTATTATAGGAAGAATCATATCAGTGGTGGAAACTAATTAAAAATATTAAGCTAAGAATTTAGATTTATGTTATTTAGTGGGAATAGTTTAGTAGAACCTATTTCAAAAAATATCTCTCCCATTTGATATGAATGAAAATGGATAAATAATTACTGGAGATGAAGTAGAAGTAAAATAAATCAGTGAGAAGCTATGAGATGAACTTTACAAGACTTTATCATTACACCTCTTGATTTGTTATGGATCCCAATGGAAAGGTTTATATATTCTTTAGTGGATTAAGAACCCATATATTTAGGAATATATCCAACTGATACTATGAAAACTATAAAGATAAAGTGAGGAGTTCTATAAATGTTGAATTAGAGTTTGGAGAGCTGAAGTGGTCACATAAATCAAATGAAAAGAAGAGATCTTTGGAGCCAAACTTAGGGAGGAAATTTGATCCTGAAAGAGGAGGAAAAAATTTTAACTTCCCACGTGAAACAAATGTGGGAAGAATCATTCAAAGAACTGCTTGCTCAGGATTGGAAAATGTTACAAGTGTGGAAGATATATCCATATATCTTAGAACTATAATAGTGAGGTTAAGACCCAACTAATCAATGAAAATGATAAATGGAGGATGGTGCAGGCCCAGTATGAAGTCTAACACTTCAAGTGTGGACATCTTGGTAATTTTTCCAATCACTATCTAAATCCTAAGATAATGGAGGATAACCACCATCAACCTCAGTATATGCTAAGGGATGAATTTTGGGTTTTTAATATCATAATGGATGAAATAGAGGATCCAAATGATATGGTGGCAAGTACTCTCATTGTTCTCTCAAAGCTATAAAGTACTTTGTTTGATTATAGTTCTACGCATTCCTTTATTTCCTCTAATTATTCAAAGAATATAGAATAAATACCTGAGCTAATAGAAGTGTAGTTACTAATCAAGACACTTAGAGTGATTATCCAGGTATCAATAGTGTATAGAAACTCTAGTATTGACTTTGGAGAGAATAATCTCATTAAAAATATAGTATTTATTCCCATTTTAAAATTCGATATTATACTAGGGATTGACTGGATCTCAAAGTATAATGCTAATATAAACTCTAAAAGTAAGTAAATATCATTAGTATTGAATGGAAAACCTATAGTTTTTTTCAATGGAGATATATCCTGACCTGATCTTTGTCTAAAAGCACCTCCCCTAGCCTTCTTTATAGAGATGGTTGGTGAATAGGAAGAAGGAAATGAAAGTATAAGAATATATAATGTCCATATTATTTAGGAATACATTGATGTTTTTCCTAAGGAGTTACCTAGACCTCCCTCAGAAATAGAAGTAGAGTTCTCCATTAAACTTATACCTAGATCCAAGCTGATATCAAAGACCCCATATAGAATATAAAATGTGGAGCTATAGAAATTTAAGAAACAACTTCAATATCTTTTGGAGAATGGGGTTATATAACCAAGTGTGTCTCCTTGGGAAGAAAAGTTTCTCTTTTTGATGAAGAAGGATGGATCAATGTTGGTATGCATTGATTATATAGAACTTAATGGTATCATAGTGAAGAAAAAGTACCCTCTCCCAAGGATTGATGATTTACATGACTAGCTTAATGGGGCTCAATTATTATCTAAGATTGATATTTTATTTGTTTATCATCAATTGAGGGTGAATAAGAAATGTATTACAAATATTGTCTTTCAATCAAGATATAGGCATTATGATTTTTTTGTTATTCCATTTAGATTGATTAATGCTCCTTCTATTTTTATAGATTTGATGAATAGAGTCTTTAAGTAATATCTTGATAAATTTGTGGTAGTTTTTATTAATGATATTTCGATATATTCCAAAATTCTTAATGAGTTTTAGTATCATCTAAGGGTTGTATTAAAAAATATATAGAAGGAAATTCTATTTGTAAAATTCAGAAAATATGAATTTTGGTTACAACAGGTTGCTTTCTTGGGGAACATTGTTATCAATAAAAGTATGTCAATTAAGCCTACCAAGAAAAATTTTGTGGAGAAGTGGACTCATTATACAATAGTAACTAAGATTCTTAGTTTCCTTGGTTTAGAATAATATTATAGGATATTTGTGAAAAACTTTTCAAGACATTCTAATACACTAACCAAGTTAACTTGAAAAGGGTAAAAGTTAATCTAGACTAAGAAGTGTGAATAATGTTTTCAATAACTGAGGATGAGATTGGTTATTGCACCTGTGTTAACTCTACCCTCTGTTGGAGAAGGATTTGTTGTTTATAGTGATCTATTTACAAAAGATATTGGGTGTATCTTAATAAAAAATAAAAAAGTGATTTATTATTCATCTCGACGGTTAAATCCTCATGAGTGTAATTATCCTATGCATAACCCAAAGCTAGTTACAATTATTTTTACTCTTAATATATGGAGGTGATATCTTTATGGGGATAAATGTGATGTATACATAGACCACCAAAGTTTTAAGTATATTTTCAGAAAAAATGAATTTAAAATGAGACAAAGAAGATGGTTGGAAATTTTTAAATACTATGACTGTTAAATTCATTATCACCTAAGAAGAGAGAACAAATTCACTAATTCATTAAGTAGGAAAGGATATATTGTGCTGGAAATGAGGAGGATTTAATGAGATCCATTAATCAAGGACCTAGTAAGAATGGACATGGGAATCATGAGGGAAGGGACATCATCAATCTTATCCCAAATTATTTATTAGTCATAATTACTAGAGAATATCAAGAAATATCAAAGTAAATGTCCTTTGATACAAAATAAGATAGAGGATGTGAATAATGGAAATATTCCTGAGTTCAATATTGATTAAAAAGTTGTAATGAATTTCATAAAAGGACATGTGTTCCATCTATTTCAGAGTTAAATAAAGAACTGATGGTTTAATCTCATAGCTCTACATTATCTATACATCCTAGAAGCACTAAAATGTATAGGTACATTCATGATCATTATTGGTGTGATAATATGAAAAGGGAGATTTCTGAATACACTATAAGGTTCTTGGTATGTCATCAAGTGAAGGAAGAGTGATAACTTCCTAAAGGGGTATTACAACCACTACCCATAACAACATAGAAGTAGGACAATATTACTATGGAATTTGTCACTAGTATCCCTAGAACATCTAAAGGAAATAATTTGATATGGGTCATAGTGGACCAACTCACCATGACTTCCCATTTCATCACTATTTGGGAAAATTTATCTCTTGACCAACTTTACAATATTTACATAAAGAAAGTGGTGAGGTTTCATGGGGTAACACTTTCAATAATTTCTAATCCTGATCTAAGGTTCACATAAAAAATCTAAAGAAGTCTTCAATGTTATCTAAGTATCGAATTGAATTTTAGTATGGCCTATCACCCCTAAACTGATGGAAAATCTAAACGGACTATTCAGATACTCGAGGACATGTTGAGCCCATGATCAAGGAAATTTAAAGGTGGTTGGGATCAACACCTCCCATTAGTTGAGTTCCCATATAATAACAGCTTCCACTCAAGTATTCAAATGGAACCCTAAAAGATCTATATGGGAAGTGATGTAAAAAACCTACTTGTTAGGATGAAGTTGGTGAGATAAATATGATTAGTCTAGATACTACGAAATAGATGATAGAAAAGTTTCATGTCATCCAACAACACTTGCTCAGAGTCGTTAGAAGAGTTATGCTGACAATTGTCAAAGGTACTTGGAGTTTAATTTTGGTGATAAATTTTTCCATCGAATATCACTATGAAAGAGAGTCATATGGTTTGAGAAGAAATGGATACTTATCCCCAGGTACATTTTTTCTTATGAAATCCTTGATCACATGGGATTGGTTCTCTATTGTATAGAACTTCCACCAAATCTATCTCAATTTTAGGATGTATTCTATATATCTATCTTAAGGAAGTGCATATCTAATAACTCACATGAATTGAATCTAGATGTGGTACAACAAGAAAATGACCTATCTTATGAGGAGCAGTCAGTGGAGATCTTGGACTATAGAGACAAGGTTGTATATAACAAGACTTCCCTCCTTGTAAAAGTTTTGTAAATAAACCATAAATATGAAGAAGTGATGTGGGAACCAGAGGAAACAATGAAGTATAAGTATCCTCACCTTTTCTCAATCGATATAATGACTTGAAATTTCTGGGATGAAATTTATTAATGGGGGAAGAATATAACAAACCTTGTTTCTTTTTAAATAATATTTGTTTTCTGAAAGAATATTTGTTATATAAGATTATACACAACAAAACCATATCTCTTTAATAATGAAGTGTTATTTATAATTTATATAGAAAGGGAAATTTATGGCCTCAACTAGTAGAGTCATTTTGTTTGAATCCCATTTGTTAGAAATTGGGAGGTAGCTATCATCATTGGGGTTTTCCCTTTACTAATCCCAAGACAAGCTTTATAAAGTGAATCTTGAATGAATTATCCAACGGGACAAGTTCAAGTTAGTGGATATTACCACTCGGTCAATGTTAGCCAATCCACCCCACGAAACTACCACCATCGTACAACTTACGATTGGGGCGTATGAAGGTGTTATAAGGGTTTATATATCCAGGACTTAGTTGTTTAAATTGTAACTCTTTTGTATAAATAAATTTTTATTCCATAAATTCCATGTTAAGAACAGTTTTTCCTAATAAAATATAGCTTTAATTGAGATGGAAATTGATAAATTGATTTTTTTAGACACAAATTGTACTTTTTAGAAAATATATAAATTTTTATAATAAACTAAGTTATTATGAATAATATTTATTTTAATGAAATATTATGTTAAAAACACTCTTATTTAAATATAAATGATAAAATAATTTTATTATTTCCTTGAAATTTTTTTAAATGTCGAAAATTATACTATGCATTATCAAAATACTACTTTTTTAATAAATAAGGATTTTATATTTAAAAGTAAAAATTATCAAACTTATGGAATTAATATGATAAAATAAAAATTATTTTTTAAATCATCACATCGAAATTAGGTTAGTGTGAATTTATGAAAATTTTCTAAAATACTTTATTTTTCTGTAAATAGTTAAAACACAGCATAAGGTTTAAGGTATGTTTAATGACCTCGTAATTATGTCATAATAATATAATAATTAAATAACCACAATAAAATACTTAAAATATGTTATTTTATTAATATTAATTATTTTAATATATTTTAATTAATTTTTAAAACCTATAAATAACTTTCCAAAGTCTAAAATGGAATGTTTGATTTTAGAAACATTACCATGTGGAAACTTTAATTTTCCTTGAAAAAAGAAGTAATATAAAATGATGATCGGTTATTTTGGGTTAAAATTACATAAAATATGTCCTAAATTTCCAAAACCATGGTAAAAACCCATGGGTAAGCCAATAGTTTTTCTTTTTCCACAATCTAGGTTTCTAAGGCCTATATTTGGAAATAATTAAAAAAAAATCCTTTACTTTTATATAAGTACCCACCCATTTAACCTCTATTATTTAGTTCCAATTTATCCCCCATGAATTTATGGTGTTTTTACCTCCCAAGTATTCCTCCAAAGGTGTCCTCAATCCCCCAAGGTTCTATTCCTCAATATTTAGGAGTAACTCTTCAAGGTAAAGGAATTATTCTTCCTTTCTCTTCAATTCAAGAACATATTTTTTTATATGTCTTCTAATTTTTTTATTTATTTTATTATCCTTTTTATCATACTATTACTAAAAAAATTATGTATTATCAATGGGAGACCCTTATCCCCTCACATTTTACATTTTTTTTAAACTGAATTTTATATTCGTTATGCTGTAGAAATTACTTATTAAAATTTCTCTCTTCTCCGCAAGAAATTGTCTTTTATTTTCATTGTGTAGATACCAAAACAGTTTTCTCTTCCATGTGTATTTAACTAGATTTAAGAATGATTTATTTTATTCTTTTATTTACAGATAAGAAACCACTTTCCCTTTTTATGGGCTAAAAATGATGTAATGATCATCTCTTTAAGAACTTTTGAAAAAATATGATTTTGATAAGAAATATGTTCTTTATTATCCATGGGTTATTTATTAAATGTTTTATTATTATCTATGTGGCTCAAATTAAATTAATACGTATTAATTTCTCACCCTGATAGATCTCCAATGCATTGGGTAAAGAATTTAATCTCTAGAGATGACATGTTTTATGATACCTTAGTGAATAACCTTAGTAATTTTCATTTACGAAACCTTGGTGATTAACCTTGGTGATATGATTATTAATGTCTAAATTAAATTTTGTATCCATGTTTATGTGTTATGATTCTTATTTTTTTATGATATTTCTCATGTTCCCTTTCTCATGCCACAACGATATTCCTAAAGAACACATGTAAACTATTTCTCTTTCTTATTCCCTTACTAGGCCTCATGATCACCCCTTTCCTTTGATGTATATTTCCAGGTTATGATATGTAGTAAATGTACTTAGGATGAACCTATGAATAATTATTTCAATTGTATTGGAATAATTTTTTTTGTTTTAAATAATATTTTATGTTTTAATGTATTATATTTTTTATTTTTATGAAACTAAACTTTAAAATATCCTCTATTTTGTACCATGTAATAAAAATATTATGTAATATAAAGGAGGGATTACATACTCTAAATTTTTCTTCAATGAATTTGTGGATTGGTTTATGAATAATGATTAATAAATCCTTGTGATACTATCTGTAATTAATTCTGTAAACTATCCATTGAAGGAATTTAATTCAAATGAGATTGAGAACAGAAATAATAGCATATTGATGGTATATAATCTTTTATGGTATCATAGACCAATGGTAGATTAGACTAATAGTATCATGGTCTTTTGGTAGATCTATCAGTGGTATATTTTCTCAAGCAGTATCAAAAATCAGTGGTATAAAAATCCAGTGGTAGCACATTTGGCAGTAGCATAGGTCTAGTGGTAGCACAGGTCTAGCAGTAGCATAGGTCTAGTGGTAGCATAGGTATGGTAATATCACAAGTTTGTTGATAGATATATTCAACTGGTATATCAAATTGAACTAATGGTATACCATCATAACCAATGTTATATCTCTTTGAACTGGCGATAGATCTTCATAACTAATGGTGGATCTTTACTTAACCAATTTTCATTACAAAACAACATACTGGCATAAAATAGTAATCTCATTAGAGATATAATAATCATGATTTGTAATCATTAAAATAAATATATGCCGACAATGACCATAATGAAGTCTTGAAACCCCAGTAATGGTGTAATTTATTTCTAGATCAAAATTTTTGGAGGTCGTGGGATATGTAACCACATCATGGTATACATCATAGTTTAAGGTAATTTGAGGATTTATTTATGATTCATGGTAGAGTATATGATCATGGTTATTATGGATTATAGGAAATTAGGAAGCTATAATTTACCATGTCATGGTGGTGATAATTTCAATCTGATGATATTTCTAGTTTTTTTCTAGAAAGAGGTAATAAAGGTTGAAATATGAATTTTTGGAAGATCATTTTTACAGAAACAAGATACTGGTCATGGGATAAATCATGGTGGTGCGTGTTTTTTAGAGAGATATTTTTTATGCTACTGTAATAGAGGATATTCCAACATTGATATTTTTTGTAAAGCATAATATCATAGTATATTAAGTTTGATGATTTTGAATTTAAATACCATGGTTTTTAAATTTAGAGTGTTTATTTAACCAAACCACATTATTGTGAGATAAAACACTTTATGGTTGATGAAATTTATAAATATATAGTAGATTTGGTTTAATTTTAATTAATGGTTAGATATGGATCTTTATTGGATTGTTGAATCAATTTTTATGGATATATTTTGAGTCTAGTTAAGGTGTATACATATACAATTCAATGTGGGTTGTTTTTGGAAGATCAAATTAAAGGGTTAAAATAGTAATATTTGAGTAATTAAAGAGGTATTGTGTGTTGGAGAATTTTAAGAAGTATTTACACACAAATACATTTCTTAAGTAGTCTACTTTGAAATATATTAAATTTTATTTAAGGTTTGGAATTGATATGTGGATAAAGTGATAAGAAGACACCCTCATTATTATAATATTGGGATTATATTTTTTATCTTTATTGATAGTGTCCTGCACAATGATAATTCTTTTATTCTCAATATTAAAGTAGTTTATTGATATATATAATTAGGTATTAGGACATTTTTTGGCATTTAGACTTACCTCAGTCATATAATTACATACATTGAATAGTGATTTTTGGTACACTACCACTGTGTCATGTGTATTCTTCTTAGATGTATCTCTTATTAGTGAACCAAATAAAGTCTTTGTATCATTAAATTTATATTTTACATTTGGATTTTTTGGATGTATTTTTGGGTTTTATACATTCAATTAAATATTTCCAATGCAAGAAAAATATTTATTTATTTATTAATGAAATTATATGATCGGATTCACCATCTATCTATTAGTTTCGGGCGCAGCGGAAGCATGCGGTGGTGGGAGATATATTAAAATTTATTTTAATTATCATTGATCGAAACCATGAGAAAGGATATTGCATGTAAAATTTATAATTTATTTATTTATTATCTGATGAAATGAATACCTGGGATTAGGAACTTTCTTCGTTGATGAAATTTGATCATCCATAAATACCCTTTAGGATTGCCTTCGTTGCGCTATGGTTATCCAAGGATAGAAGACCTCTAGAGGTGATCCACACATTCTCCTATGATCTACGAGAAATGCTACTTGATCTCTAGGTACTAGCATGGAAAATAAAATGACTTGATTTTTTTGTTCTTAATTTGTCATTCTTCAGTCTTAAAAAAATCACTCTTGTGTTTCTCATTATTGAGAGGGATATAGAAGGAGGAGTCAAGCGATAATTCATTGTGCACAACAATTCTTTATTCTCAATCTTGGATGAAATACACAATAGACATATCCTTCTATTTATAGAATAGTTCTTTAGGTTAAAATATTATTAATTTTTATGCTAGATATTAAATAACATTTAAAACCTTTAATAACCCTTATGCCACAATATAATATTATTATTATTATTATTTGGTACGCCAATTTTTGAAAATTGATAAATAATATTTATCAACTTTTAAATAATTATTTTATCACCAGAAATGGTCTTGGTCCATTTGAACTCCTCAGTATTTATTTAATACCCAAATAATTGTTTTATTCATAAATAAATATTTCATTCATAAACCAGTGAATAAATATTATTAAATATTCAATAAAATAAACAAATATATTTTTATTCATATGTCTATGAATAAATAATTATTTAATTTATGTGATCAATATAACTTGTATAAAATTATTCATCAGTCTTGAGAACAATATCTATTCCATTAATTAAATTCAAATAGAATTTAATTGAGATCAATATAAACATGTAGTGTGTGGCCCTTTAGGATTCTTTCTCATTATAATTAAGTAGACTTGCCTAAAGTCCAATATTAGTATCTAGTAATGGGTCAAGGCACCTAAGAGAAAGAACTTAATGTCACATAAATAACAACCACATAGAAATGATCACTATGTAATATAATCCCTTTATCACAATATCTCATCAAGTAGGTTGCACATTTGTGTCACCAACCTATATACTTGATATGTTTTTCTTTGATTATATGAAATAAACACATCGTTAAACCATGGACATGGAATTTAGTGTGACAGTTATATTCCAATAAAATTTTTGAGATATCATCTTCCATAAATATGGAATGGACAAATCCTTCCTTGACTTATCTATTAATGTCATGTTAATCATGACGAACCCAATGTACCCTAATTTCCCCCAACATATGGCATAAGGATTTTCATCAGTAAATCTAATTGTGCAAGTAATGAAATGAATTAATGATAATATTAAAGTCTAATAACCATTACACACACTTGCATATTAGAGTATCCAATGATACAAAAACATACAGAATTCCTACTAGTGGGTATGTTCTCATAATCTCCCATCTTGGAGACTACCAAGTGAGAACTTCATGAGAAGAAGCTTCATCTACTTACAAGTACTAACACCTGATGGTATATATAATATGTGTCTCATTATATTATGTTATCCAACAACATAACTATATTAAGAATATTTTCATATCACTTCAAGATTCTCATCATAGTGGAGAACTTTTATGACCTTATCAATACGAAAAATACTCTAGGACATTATTATATTAAATTAATGTAGAATAATGTAAAATATATAGTAATTTTTTTAATTAATATTAATTACATTGAATATACATGTAATTAAAGTAAAATAAGTTGGTCCTAAGTCACCAACCCCCCCCCCCCCTTTAAGGTCTATTCGATCCTATAGTCACAACAATTATTAGAAAAGAACAAGGTATAACTAAAATAAGTGATGAAATCATTGAGGAAGGTTATGATGAATTGAGCATAATTTTTTGATTAGAAAAAAATATTGATGATTAAAAGGTGAATATTGATAGTTGTGATAATGATTTGTATACATTAATTCCCAAAAAACCAAATGGAAGGGATAAAATTGTTGAAAAAAATATCATGGTAGACAAATATTTCCCATTATATACTTAAAGTATGAGGGATCTACATAATACAATGATATTATCCCTTTTGGAGAAAAATAATCTTTAATAATATACTCAATATGAAATTGTATTAAATATATGAATAATGATATCAATTAAATATAGAAGAATCAAATATGGAAGATTATTCCAAAGATATAAAATAAAAATGTTATTAGAACAAAATATATTTTCTAAAGAAATATATGATCAAGTTATTAAAAAACATGAATCATATCAAAACTCTAATCCTTAATTAAATAAATATATATTTATGAAACATTTACTTTCATCTAAAGGTTATTGAATATTCAATCATTTGTGGAAATTATAATCTAGCTTAAGTTTAAGTTATTCCAAATGGATGTGAAATTGATGGTTCATGATACAATACATAAATAAAAATTCTACATCAAACAATTGAGTGGTTTTATAAATCATTATAATGAGAAAAAAAATGTCTAGAGTGAATAGATCTTGAAATTATCACTAAGATCATGATATTCAAGTTTATTTCAATTTTTAATAAAGGGATTCGAAAGAGGTAGATTTGATCTTAATCATTATGTGAAAACTATTTTGAGGAAAGTTTAGTGGTTCTTATATATGTGGATTACATAATATTTAAATGTTCAGGTGAATAATAATATTTGAAATTTTCTTGGTTGATTTAGAGAAATTTTTAAATGTTTATGATAAATGAATTTATATTTTTCTTTTTTTTACAAGTTACTCAATGAATTCATATAATTTTTACTAACCAATCAGATTTTATGAAGGAATTTTTGAAGATATTTCACATATATAATATAAAATCAATGTAAAAACTCATTAAAACATGAAAGAAAATATAAAAATATATGGGTGTAAATTTGTTCAATATCATAGAGTAATAGTAAAATCATCATAATCCTACTTTATTTGAAAACAATACAACTTAACATAGTGTTTAACATATGTCAAGTAGTAAGGTATAAAAGTGATCCCAAGAAAATCTACTTTCCTAAAGTGAAAATAATAGTAAAATATATTAAAGATACATTAAACTTTGGTATGTTATATAGAGGAACAAAGAAGTATAAATAGTTTTGATTTGACAACATTGATTAGATTAGTTTAATTGATTTTTGAAAATAATATTTCATAGGTACATTATATCTTGAAGGTATGTGTATTTATAGGCTTTTTAATAAGAAATATTTCATTTATTTGATAAATTTTTAATCATAATATATCACCTCTAATAAATATTATACTTGAATCATAGAGATGAAAAAATAACTTGAATGCATTGGTCAAAATATAGTTTCTCCTAATTTTATTAATTTTATTAACCTAAGTGCGATAAATTTGAGAAAAAAATATAGTACACCATTAAAGGAAAATGTATATTTAGATTATGTATCACATTATCAATGAAGAATTAGATCAATTAGTTGTGAAGTTTGAGTATGTGTCCACACATGATCATGTTCTTGATGTAATTACAAGGTAACTTCCATGTTAAAAATATGATAAGCATATCTTAAATATTCTAGTTCAACAACCTCATTTAACAAGATGTTTTGGAGAAAACCTCATCTCATATAATTAATTTTTTCCATATAGGTTAATAATAAATCATAAGTATTTATAAAATAGGTATCATCATTCATTGATTCTTTGGGTTTATGAATATTAGTTTATGTTTAAGATCATTAAAAAATTAGGATAAATATAAACTCAGAGGGGGTGATGTAAAAATTCAAAGGGCAGTATCAAATTATATCAAAACAATAGGATAAGTTGAGAAAATTTGTGAATCTTTAATTCTAGGGGGATCTTCATGTAAGGGAGGGATACCATGAATTTGATCATGTGGTATGTTTATTGGTTTATGAAACACTTTTATTTTACACTTGTTTCTCAAAATTTTCATAACACGCATGAGATTAGAGTAAATTAATGTTTCTTTATATCATTCACTATAAAAAATTATCACATGAAGTTAGGATCTATCTATAAAATGTGGTTAGGTGTTTCCAACAATATAAAAGGGAGATATTGTTAAAAAAATAAAATTACTTGTTTTTTAGGTTGTATTAATGTTGGATAAATGTTTAAGAAGAGACTCTTATTATCATTGAAAAATATTTGGATTGGTTTCATGGAATTTGGATAAAATCAGAGGAGTTTTATTGATTGAGTAAAAACTGAATCATTGTGGACTAAACCATTCCATAGTGATGAAGAAACTATTATAATGTTGAATGAAAATTCTCATGGTTAGTTGGAGAATTTTTGTGTAGATATCCCTTACCATTACCATGTACCATGCTCATAGTGAACACTATTTTGAGAATGTTATTTTATATAATGAGTATCCAAAACAGGGAATATGAAGATTCACATCATGGTTATGAAGCTGTTTGGAGTAGGCTTTTGAAAAGGAAAAGATACTAAGAAATCATTCCCTGGTGGTCTGTCATTTCCAAGGATGAATTAGACAATTATGTTGTCTAAAATGGATTGGAGAAGTAAAACACACTATGTTTTATGCTTTTTCAAAGGAATATGTTTTTCAAGATCTATATAATAAATGGGGAGAGACCCTATGGCTAGTAATGTAGGCAGCTGTTTTCCTAGATCTAATATTTAATTATACTTTATTAAAGGTGGTAATGGAAAGTACAAGACCACATTGTTGTAAAAAGAAGATAATAAATAAATAGTTTTGAAACAAGTTAAAAATCTTGAGGAAGATATCTTGAAGTTGGGTTTTGTGGATGTCAATCATTGATTTAAGATTCAATGTCATGGAGAAATGACACAACACTATGGTTTGGGTAATTTTTGTTCAAATGTAAAAATTATCTCATCCAAAATAAGAAAGTATGATGGATTTATTAAATGATTTCTCTTGAATTTTAATTATTATTTTGAAGTTTTTTGAGTAACTAAAATCATGGAGTGAATATATGACTTTTATTCAAGATATCATGCATCTCTTTTAGTAGAAACTTTAATTAAAGATTAATGGGTAGAATTATATATGAAGAAACAAAGAGAGATTGGAATAAATTGATGGATATTCATAAATTAGGAAGAAGGTATTCATTAATAGGATAAAGGCATGCAACTAATAAAACATTAAGAATCAATATTCTAGAATTACTCTAATGGTGTCATATTTTTTTATGTAATTAATTTGTGATATCAATTCATTTGTCTATATAAATTAGGGAACTAGTATTTTTAGATATATCAATGATATTTTAATATCTAGGTTTCAAACATTTATGGATATTGAATATACTTAAAAATTATAAATAAATGATATTATTTAATTTTCATACATTGATTCATTATCTAGTATATGATGATTAAAAGTATACTAAATTTGGTGAACCAAGTAAAATCCTGTGTCTCTTATATTCCATTGGTTTTTTGTATTAAATAAGAAGAGATAAGGATCCTGAATAATCATAAGGACAATATAATTGAAAGGGGAAAAATTATATTGACGTATCATGATTCACCCCTACTCAGGATATCTCTTCTTTGTGGTTTTTAAAAACATGTCAATATCATATAGATTAACTCATACTTTGTCGATTCTCTAATAATAAACTGATCATGACTAATGAGTACATCATATATAATCCATATAAAGAAATTAATTTCATGTTATTCATATCAATAGATGATTTAAAAACATGCCAATCAACTAGGTATATTCATTCTCTTCCATAATATTTATTATTGAGGACCCATAAGTCATAAAAGTCATATAGGATGAAAAATCCCATCTTGGTTAAGAAAAACTCATTTTGTGATCATCAACATACACAACAATGCTTTTTTATCTTAGCATCAAGGATAATAGAAGAAAGGTATCAAATTATATATATTCACATGTATGTTTCCTTGTTAACCTCGCATGTTAACATTACTATAAACCATGATCCCCAAGAATTACTATGACATTATGTATGAAATCTTATATGTTATACTTAAGAGAGTAAATCAAAACAACAATTCATACTTTTTTATCATGGTTGGACTTTGTATCTTAATACAAAAACTTATTCATATTGGCCTCAAGATATTATCCAACCTGTGCCTTTCCATGAATATCATCAACCATGGATAAATAAGAGATTTATTTATAAGGGGTTAATTTTAATTCAGCTCTCATGATTTATACATCATGAATAGATAAATGATAAAATGTAAATTCCTTTGTATGATATGATACATCTATATATTTTTAAACTCTTTTAAGAGTATACTAAAAAATTAATATTCATAAGTAACGGTCTAACCACATATTAATATGTATAGTTCTTAGAAGACCTTATGTTTTGATGAATTTATTCATTTTATAAAAAAAGATATCACCATGTAACACTTGGTACATAAATATATATCTATTTTTCATATAAACTTATAGCCATATAAAAAATAAACCCTCCCACTAAACTCTTTAGTGAGATAATAAACTTGAATAAGGAATTATTTTTATAATGTTTATATCAGTATTATTTATCCTTATGTTCAACACTATAACATTATATATAAATAAATTTATATAATAATTTCTAAAATTATTATTTATTTAAATTTTTGTTGTTTAATATGGAAATAATTTATAACTTTTCTAAGAAATTTTTAAAACATAAAGATTCTTTGAGATCATTGGTTATATGAAAAAATAAAAAATATTATATTACGTACCCATTATTTTCCTTTATGGTACTTTAAATAAAAATTTGAATTTATATCTCATATAACTTTACTACATTGTGTGTAATTTTTATTTAAATAAATAATTCTAAAAGAATAACTAAAATATGAAAAAAAAAATTACATTATAAATGATAGATAAAATATTTTATTTTGATCTCATACAAAATTCTTAATACTTTCAATCATGTTTTACTTTTCATGCTCTATTATAAACTGGATTATAAGAACAAGAAACATTTTTTTCAAAACAAACATTATTTCATTCAAAATAACTTTATATATATATATCAAAATTTATTATATTTTCAAAAAATAGATAATGAAATGAAAAAATACATCAAACTAGTTCATAAAACACATCCAAAAGGTTGGGATTGGTTAAATAAATCTTCCATTAAAGAATAAACCATTCATTTCTCTCTAAAATAGATAAATCCAACCACTTTTATCAATTTATCCTCATTACTGAACTATTTTACATATGCATGGAAATTTTATAAAGTAAATTTGGTATTATCCCTTTTTATTTATACAAATTCATGATCAGCTACCCTCAACCTATTAAAGATATCAAGTAATGATGTATTTATTTAAATAATGTAATATTTAATAATGAATTCACAAAAAAATATTTGACAATGATTATAGGATAAATTCTATATCCTAATAAAGACTGATCAATAACTCTAACCATGTTGAAGTGAAATTATAGGGAAATAATAATTGATTAATTTGTGACTCATATGAATTAATGACATAAAAATTTTATGTTTGATATACTCAAAATGAAAAAAAAAATGCATTTTTAGATTTAAAATTATTTAAAAATATGTTTTAAATGGATCGAAACTGATAAAATGGTCTATAATTATTTTGAAATTCTAATAAAATGAGTATTAATTGATTTGTGACATATAAAAATAAATGAAACATCAATCCAACATGTATTTTCGTTTGAATGATTGAAAATGTATTTTCACATTTAAGTGTTTAAAAATAATTTAAATGATAAAAAACAAGTAAAAACCTTGTAATTTTTGGTAAAATGATTATAAATCAATTTGTGACATATAGAAATAAACAATATGTCAATTGGATGTTTGGTGTGATTAAAATAACCAAAAAATCATTTTTTATTTTAAATGTGATTAATAATAAGTGAAGTGATAAAAATTGAACAAATGGAATTTTATTATCATGAAATTATAGAAAAATTATTAAGTATGAATTTTGAATTTTATTAATGAATGAAACTTAAAACTTACATGAAATGTGGTCGGAATAACTAAAATTTTATTTTTTATATTTTAAAGGGTTTAAAAATATGTTCCAAGTGTTCAAAATTGATAAAATACCCTTTATTGTTTTTTAAATTTATAGGGAAATGATAGTTAATTAACTTATGTTGTATTAGAATTAATTTAATTTCAATCCAACATGTAGTGTGGTTAGAATGACTGAAAATTCATTTTTACATTTAAATGTTTTAAGATAATTAAAATGGTCAAAACTAATAAATTACCTCAGATTGTCATGAAATTTTAGGGAAAATCATTGATTATTTTGTGACATATAGGAATTAATGTAATGTCAATTGGACTTGAGGTGTGATCAAACTGACCAAAATTCATTTTTCAATTTTAAAATAACTAAAAACAAGTGAACAGTCAAAACTGAGAAAATGAATTGTGTCACGACCCACCCTAGAGGGACCTGTGTTGTGACTACCCCCAATCTCACCTCTAGTAGGTCAGTGGATAGTGATTATCACCGAGTAATAATATCCCACAAATTAGAGGCATTATCCTAAAGTACTTGTATGTACGCACACATCTCTAAGCCACAAATGATGAAATATAAAATACCTAGTAAACAATGCATGGAAACCGCTATATCCCACAACCGGAGTACAACAGTGAAAGTAATAGGAAGTAAATAGGTCCACATACAAGCCCGCCAAAAAGAGTCTATAACCATAAGTCCAACCTGTAAGAAAATAGGTATTGGGACTACTATATGAAAAGGCACAGGAACACACCTCAGTCTATCTGGTCTCACAAAGAACTGCCTGATCTTGGTTTTCCTAGGACACTATCGAAAGGTTGAACATATGCACAAGACATGACACATGAGGTAAAATCCCATGTAGGGGTGAGTATAATAATACTTAGTAGGACACCCTAAAACCACAAATAAATACCATAAGGAAAATTATTCATCTCTACATAGGTATATGTCTACAACACATATAAAAATAACATCCAGATATACTCAATCTAAGAAAAAAAATTCTAGAGGAAAGCCACAACCAATTACCCATCGCAGGATTATACTAAAAGCATGCTCATTCTGAGAGAACTCACTCCTCAAGGCATGATATTATCGATGACACTCACAAAGAGGTCTATCTCATTTGGTCCCTACCCAAAGATAACGCATTGGTCAAGAAAGACTATGATACATAGAGAGGGGATCCTACCTAGAAAAATTGGGGAATACCACGTACCCAATCTGGATCAACCCGTAACATAGAGGATCCTTCCCAGACACACTGTGGAATACCGCTGAACCTACTGATACGGCCTGCTAGATGGAGTACCAACACCCTGCTCTCATTGGTTACGTTGATTCCACAAAACTCCACTATTGGTGATAGAGGATCTCACTCTAGTCTCATGGAGGGATAACATACTCTATCTGGAACTCAGCCTCTAGAGGGGATTACAATCTAGTTATGTGAATGTAATGTCATACTGAACTCTCGAGGAAAGGACTTAGGGAATGCTCTCAACCTATACTGGTCCAAACTAAAAACTCACCACTTGTATCAAAAGTATCATCTCAATGTTAGGGTATCAATGTCATAGATAGCTCATTGATTGGATGATCCATTTAGAAGTTTTGGTCATTTGAAATTTTAAAGTGGTTCATTAGGCATGTGGACTGACCGCATTGACTATCCACCCATAGACCAACCACCATGGTTGGTCCACCTACCGCAGCTACCATGGTCAACTACCACAGTCGACCACCCCTCCACCTTCCATGGCCACGCAGTAAATGGAGCTACTGTGGCTCACGATTGACCACTGTAGTAGACCATGGCTCGGCTCTGGTTGAGTCGCCCTGGGTCTGACCCACTTGGCTCGGCCCGCCTAGGCCCAGCCCACTTCACCTAGGCCTAGTCCTCTCTACCTGGGCCTATCTTACTCTACCTGGGCCCAGACCATGTCTGTCTATGCCCATCCCACGTCTACTCCATGTGGTCACCCGCTATGACTGTCGTCGCTCTGCAAGGGCATCCTCCACATCTCACAGCCACCGCATGCAGCTTCCTGTCCATCCTGTGGCCCACTACCTCTACATCATTTTCTCCATCTCCTGCAGCCACCGTTGTCCGCACCTCCGCACGTGGATCTGCCACCATGCACCATCTTCATCACCACTGGTCCTCAGTGTCGTTCCAGTGGTCCCTTACACTGACCATAGGGCCTCCTCTAATTCTCAAAAAAACCAACGGTTATAGATTTAAGCTCTTCAAGTCCCAATATACACATATTTGGCATATACTATTGATTTTCCTCCAATATGGGGGTCTGGTCGCATTCAGAGCCACCTGTAAAGGTCGAGCCATGACCATGGGGATCCAATGGTGAAGGACGTGAAGAATAGAGGGAGAAAATCAAAAAAGAGAACCCTGAAAAATGAACCTCATCCATTGTCTATGTCAGACTCAATACATTTCCACTAGAACAATAAATGAAGAGGAATCATGATCAATCTCTCAATAATCCTACAGATAATATCCCATCCCACAACAATAATCAATCCTTAGTAAAATATGTTTATTGATTGGTCCATGTTCATCATAGAATTAAATAATGGTAAAACATATTAAAACAACATTCCCTACCTCAATTTAGTTTGATCACTGATGAAGAATTAAGCGTCGTTGTCATCGTTGGCATGGTTCGTCAAATCTGAGGTGCATCGTTCGATCAATCTGTTGTCATCCACCAACAGTCTCTCTAGAGGTTCTTTCTCCATGCCTCTAGAAAAATTACAAGGTTATGATGCTAAAACTGAATTTCTGATAAGGAAACGATAAAAATAAAATACATTACATCAACAAAATAATTTTTTATTAAATTATTTTATTCATGTTATGTCATGTGACAAATTTTTCACAAATAACCTATGGTAACTAAATTTAAGTCATTATTAGGGTAAATACGCCATTCTAAGCTCAAAGGTGCCATAGTATTTTTGATCTGGTCACCCATTTAATATTTATTCCACTTTTTCAGGAAAACCGCATGTGTGTGCTATTAAAAAGTTTAATATTTTTCAAATGTTTGTTCTAAGCACACTGGGCCTCAAAATCGCCCATCGTCTTAGTTTCTGGTCTTAAAATCAATATATATATTATCTAAAAATAATAAATTGAAAATATTAGACTTTACATTCTCCCCACCTTGGGGATTTATATCCTCAAAATTCAAAAAAAGGGTTACTCAAATAGATGAGGGTATTGAGCACAAATCTGAGCCTCCCGATCCCATGTGCTCTCCTAGAGATTCCTATGATACCACCAAACATGAACTAAAATAATTTATATCCCATAAAGGATCCTATCCTGTCAATCCTTGATCTACACCAGGTACTTAGAAAAAATCACTGCATCCTTGATGTCTAGCTCACCACAGTCGATGATGTGTGATGGGTCATGCACGTACCTCCTCAACTACAACACGTGGAAGATGTCATGTACCCACTCTAACTACGGAGGTAGATCCAAGAAGTACTCCACCTCATAAACTCTATGTAGTATCTGTAAAGGGCTAATGAACTTCATAGATAGCTTGTTACCCCATCCAAATGTCTATAATCCTCATCGAGGTGAAACCTGAAAGAATAGATGGTATCATTCCTTGAAATCCAAAGGCCTTTGTCGCCTATTAGAATGAGACTTCTGATATATATGTGTAGTATTCATCTGTTATAGGATGATATTTACCTTCTCTTTAGTATTTTTCACCAATTTCAGGCCCATGAGTTCTAACTCTCCTAGGTCATTCTAGCAAAGGGGTAACCTGCAGGGTCACCCGTACAAGGCCTCAAATGGTGTCATACCAATGGTGGAATGATAGTTGTTTTTTTTGTATGAAAACTTTACCAGTGGTAGGTGATCCTCCCCACTATGGACAAATTCTAACATTCAAGCCCACAACATATCCTATAGAACTTGAATAGTATGGTCAGTCTAGTTATCTGTTTGTGGGTGGAATGTTGTGCTCAAGTGTAACTGGGTCCCAAATGCCTCATGAAATATTTTCCTCAACTAGGATATAAAGAGAACATCATGATATGAAACTTTCATTTATGGAACTCCATGGAGTTGAATTATCTCATGCATGTATATGCGTCTCAAGCTCTATATTGAACTCTACTCTCAGATAGATAGGGAGTGGGCCGACTTGGTGAGTTAGTCAACAATCACCCAAATGGCATAATGTCCCATGGACTTATGTGTTAAACCCATCATGAAGTCCATAGATGTAATATCCTACTTCCATTCTGGAACCTTGAGGGGTTAAGGCAAACCCACTAGAACCTGGTGCTCAGCATTCACTTGCTGACAAGTAAGGCATCGAGAGACAAACTCTGAAACTCCCTTCTTCATTTCTAGAACCAAAACTGACATTGGAGGTTATGGGACATCTTTTCCACACTTGGATGTAATTCTAAATGGGGTGTTTGAAACTCCCTTATAACCTCCTTTTTCAATACCACTGGTACTATTGTACTTCCTCTAAAAAGAACAACATGTTCTCCACCTTTCAAATATCCATCAGAATCATGCCCTGTAGAAATCTAAGCACGTAATGTCACATAGTCAGTATCCCCAAAACAGTGCCTCCCTGACTCACTATAAGAGTGGAGGGGTAAAAACCATTAACTAGAGGTAATCTTCTCTATCTCCATCCACAAAGGATAACTACAACAAGGATAATTTCTCTAATGCCTTATTTAGTAAATGTGAACTAGATCTTCTGCTGAGAGCATCTTCCATCATGTTCTCCTTACCAGGATTATAGAAAATATCAAACTCATAGTCATGGAGGAACTCTATGCAGTGCCTCTATCTTAAGTTTAGATCCTTTTGAGAGAATTTATACTTGAGACTCTTGTGATTAGAGTAGATGATAAACTACTCGCCCATGAGGTAGTGACTTCACATATTTAAATCGAATACTACTGCTTCTAACTCAAGATCATGGGTCACATAGTTCTACTCATGTGGTCTCAAATGACATGAACCATAGGAAATAACTGCTTTCCTCTGCATCAAGACACAACCAAGCTAAGTTCTTAATGCATCGCAGAACACTATGTAATCAGAACCCTCCTCTGGAAATCTCAAGATGGGGTCACTTGGAAATCTATTCATCAACTACTGAAAACTCTCCTCGAACTATTCCATCCACATGAAAGGTTTCCCCTTTCATGTCAAAGCTGTCAAATATGCTTCCACCCTATAGAAGTTGGGTACAAACCTTTGATAGTACCCTACAAAACCAAGGAGACTATGTTCCTTGGTGACAATCTTGGGTGGATCCCAAGAAAGCACCACCTCAATATTTGATGGATCTACTATAACTCCAGCCTATGAAATGACATATCCTAGAAAATGGACCTCTTGAATCTAGAACTAACACTTTTAGAGCTTCCTATAAAGTTATTACACTTAGAGTGTGTCCAGGACCATCCCTAAGTGTCTTGCGTGCTCCTCCTTGGATACCAAGTACACTAGGATGTCATTAATTAAGACCACCACAAATCAGTCTAAGTAAGGCTGAAATATCTGATTCATGATTACCATGAACACTTCTAAGGAATTTGTTACACCAAACAGAATCACCAAGTACTCATAGTGTCCATAAAGACATCTGAAGGTTGTCTTAGGTATATCCTCATCCCATACTTGTAGCTACTAATATCCATATCTAAGGTCAATCTTTGAGGTCCACCACACCCCTTTCAACTGATCAAATAGTTCATAAATCCTCATTAGTAGATACTTCTTCTTCATGGTCACATAGTTCAAGCACCGATAATCTACACATAATCTCAAGCTCTTGTCTTCCTTCTTGGAAAACAAAACTGGGGCTGCCCAAGGTGAAACACAAGGTCTCACAAAGACCTTCTTCTACAAGTCCTCCAACTGTACCCTCATCTCACAAAGCTCTGCGATATCCATCTGATATGTAGGTGTAGATATCGGTGTCATCCTAGGGTATAAATCAATGAATAATTCTATCTTCCTATGGGGAGTTAAACCTAGAACAGCCTCAGGAAATATTTCTTCAAACTCCACCACCACTGTAGGAAACTGAAGACTCATACCATCCACTACATAGAGGGTGAGGATAGATAACTAATGAATAATCAGATGCACCCTACTATGTGTGAGTCCATAAAATATTTCTTGTGTTTCCTTTTCACTAAAAAAGGAAAACCTAGTTCCATCACTGCGGACACACCGCACTCTATGCCTAAAATATTTGATCTAAGTATGAACTATGGATAACCAATCCATACCAAGAATGGCTTTATAAAGACTCAACACTACTACCAAAAGATCCCAAAAAAACTCTTTCCTACAAGAGTCAAGTTACACTATCGGTACCAATTTGTGATCATTGAATCTTCTCCCGTATGAGTCTCCAAGCGTAAGGATCAATTCAATGGTTCAACTAGAATATTCGAGACTTGAACAAGATTCTTGGCAATAAAGGAGTGACTAGAACCTATATCTATCAAAACTATATCTAAGGTGTAAAAGACACATATCATACCTCGAATCATCCCAAGATCCTTGGGATTATAAGCCTCCATCACCTACAACTAGCCTCATCTCTATCCACCAATTCCCTAAGCTTGGCATGGACCACTTGGGGGGGGTAATAGGTCAAACCTCTGACCACCACCTACTGCCCTACCTACTCCTCTTCCATGTATTCCACCCTACGGACCACCTTATTCCTTTCTCTACCTCTATCTTGGTGGTCCCTCAACCGTCTCTCAATCAGTTGTATGATAGGTCAGTAAATCTTGTGCCAGATGTCCCCAACCTCTGCATGAGTAACACCCTTTTTCCCATGGATGATTTGAGCAGCCTTGGGAGCCCTACACCACTAACCCTGAGTCCTTAGATCATCTCTTAAATTGTCTAACCCACTTAGATCCCTACAACTGTCATCAGCTACCTAATATCGAGGTCTTAACTACCCAGTGCCCACTACTATCTCCCACTATCGGTGTCTTCTCTGCTAGAAATCTCTCCACTAGTAGGGATTTCTCAAGTACCCTAGAATGGGTAGAAATGCTAAGGGATTCCACTGATGCCCTGATGTCCTGGTGTAATCCCTACTCAAAGATATGATACTTGAATAATTGGTCCCATACCATATCCATGGAGTAGTGTGAAAGATCATTAAACTTCATTGAATACTATGACACGGTCATACCTCCCTACTGCAGATACAGAAGTGCCAATATATGCACCAATCGTAACATGTCCAAATATATTTACTCTCTAAAGAGACTCTCAAAGTATTTCTAGGAGCGATCTATCTCACCATGTGTCTGAGTCACTAAGCTCCACCATCGCCCCACAAATATTGAAGAAGACTCGCGGCAAGGATTGTCATTTAATCGGAAGGTTTCCTCATAAGGTGGAAAACATGGGTGAGTGACTCTAGAAAATACTCAACCATCTGGGGTTCTAAATCACCCCAAAACCTGGGAGGTCACTACCTATGAAACTCATGTAATGCATTCAGCCTACGTGCATCCTTGGCTGATAGTGCTTTTAGTAGTTGCTGCTTGCACTACGGGAAAAAGGGATTTTTGCGACGGGTTATTTGCGACGGGAATAAATCCCGTCGCAAATAGTCCTGTTAAAAACTTATTTGCGACGGGAGGATTTTCCCGTCGCAAATAACTACTTATTTGCGACGGGGAAATCCCACCCGTCGCAAAAAGGTTGGCGCGCATTGCGCGCCAAAACGCGGGAAAATTATTTGCGACGGGTGGTTACCACCCGTCGCAAATAACCGACGATGGTAAAAAGTATTTGCGACGGGAATATACCCCCGTCGCAAATAACCGGCGGCGGTAGAAACTATTTGCGACGGGAATATACCCCCGTCGCAAATAGTATGTCGGCAGGTTATTATTTGCGACGGGTCCCGTCGTAAATAACTATTTAACCGTTGACCGTAATAAATACGGGCTAAAGTATTTGCGACGGGTCCCGTTGCAAATAGTATTATTTGCGACGGGAAACCCGTCGCAAATAGTCCCGTCGCAAATAATCTAACTTATAAATACACCCAGCCGTTTTTTTTTCATTCACTCTCAACTTCTCTAATTTTAGAGTTCACAGTTTCTTAAGTTTAATTTTTTTTGCAGATTTGATATTGAAGTCTTCAACAATTATCGGAGATCAACCTCAGATCAATTTTGAAGGTATTTATGTTATTTTTAATTTAATATTTATTTTTAATTTTTTATTAGTTTTAATTTTTTTTAATTAGTTGTAATTTAATTATGTTTAGATTGTTTTGTTATTTAATAAATTTAAATTATTAGTATTCATTGTTCATAGTTAATGGTAATTAGGAGTAATTAATAATAATTAGAAATATATAATAATAAATAGGAATAATTAATAATAATTAGTCATAATTAGGAATAATTATAGTTATATATATATAGTTATATTTAGCCATATATTAATATAGATTTATATTAATATAAATATATTTGGTTATATGAATGAATAAATATATATATATATATATATATTTATTCATATATTAATATATATATTTATTCGTATATTAATATATATTTATTCGTATATTAATATATATTTATTCGTATATTAATATATATGTATTCGTATATTAATATATATTTATTCTATTTGTATATATATATACATATAGATATATATATATGTAGTTATAAGTTTTTATTCGTATATTTATTTGTATATTAATTAATATATATTTATAAGCTTAGTTTTAAATAAATTTATAAAATATGTGTTTTTATGTGTATTTATAAATAAATAAATAAATACATATATACAATACACACACACACATACACACACACACATATATATATATATGTATAGTTATGAATGAATACATAGAAATGAGGGGGTGAAAATCCTCTAAGAATGTTAAAATGACGATAACTTTTAATCCGTAAGTCCGTTTCAACTCCACAACCAGTCAAATCGAAGAACATGAAACGATCTTCGATATGATATGCGGTACAGGCCAAACGGACATCCGGATCGGAAGTTATAGCCATTTGAATGTTAAAAGGACCATAACTTCTAATCCAGGAGTTCGTTTCAGCTCCACAATCAGTCAAATCGAAGAACATTAAAAGATATTCGACATGATATATGGTAGAGGTTTATCGAACATCGGGATCAGAAGTTATAGCTGTTTGAACGGTGAAAAACCGGGGTGCCCCGACTAAAAACTCAGTTTTGGAGGCCTTCGGGGCCTTTTTGGGCTTTGAAAAAACCTTGGACGGGTTCCATCGGTCCATAGGGCTGTAGAGCTCGTCGCAAGCTTCGATTTGATATGCTGTAGAGCTCAAACGGAGTCCTGGATCAAAAGTTATGGCCGTTTGAAGTTTGGGTTTCATTTTCTTCTTATTTTCCATCTTTCATTAATTTTTTTATTTTTTTATATTCAAAGAGTTATTAAATGACTATTAATTGATAAAAATTATGTAATTATTAATTAAAAATATTTTTTAAAATATTTTATAACCCACATTTACTGAACATCTTATACATTCATAATTGATTTTTATTCATCCTTTCTAAAACATATTTTAAAAATAAATATTATATTTATATAAATATAAATAGGTTTATTGATTTATATATTAATAAATAATTTTTAATTTTTTTTTAAATTCTTTATTATTATTTGCGACGGGAATATATTCCCCGTCGCAAATAGTTGCTTCGAAGGAACTATTTGCGACGGGAAAAGGCCCGTCGCAAAAACTTATTTGCGACGGGTCCTTTTCCCGTCGCAAAAAAAATTTGTTGCGACGGCGTTTTCCGCAACGGGCGATTTGCGACGGATCCCCGTCGCAAAAAGGCATTTGCGACGGGATCCCGTCGCAAATGCCTATATTTCCTGTAGTGTTGATGGGTGATGTTATAGATGGTAAACCACCCGGAGGTGCTATCTTTGGTGCATTCCCCTGTACAGATGTCTCTTCACTAAGTGAAACATTCTCGTGATCACACAATGGAATCTTGGCTGGCTATGAATGTGGATTCATCCTAAAATATAACAAGATGTATCATGGTTAATATAGTATATCTGGAGATATTACTCAAGAAGGACATGGAAAACACAACCATTATTATGTGATGCATGTAACATTTTTTTTTCTTTAACTAGTTTTTTCATGTACTGATTCAAAAAAAAAGGTGCTCAGAGTCTTGGTGTATGGATATGTCGACTACCGCACCAACACTAGATTCTCTGTCTTGATATCTGAACTCAAAACACTTAACACTGTTTCCCTAAACCAATATCACAGACTCTCATTCCTAAAGTTGAACTGACCCCCTCAAATACCACTCTGTCACAACCCATCTTAGAGGGACCTATGTTGTGACTACCCCAAGCCTGCCTCCAATAGGATAGGGGATAGTGAATAGTATCTATTAGGCATATCCCACAAATGGGAGGCATTAGCCTAAAGTACCTCTATGTACGTACACATCTCCAAGACACAAATGCTGAAATATAAAAACACTAAGTAAACAATGCATGTAAACCACTATATCCCACAACTAGAGTATAATAGTGAAAGTAATAGAAATTAAATAGGACCAAATATAAGCCTACCAAAAAGAGTTTGTAACCACATGTCCAACCTATAAGAAAAGAGGTATTGGGACTACTATCTGAAAAGTTATAGGAACACACATCGGTCTATCCAATCTCACAAAGCACCACCTATTCCTAGTCTGTATAGGACTTCTTCGAAAGGTATACCATATTCATAAGACATGAAACTTGTGGGAAAATCCTGTGCAGAGGTGAGTATAACAATACTCAATAGGACACCTTGAAACCACAAAGGAATACCACAAAGAAAATTACAGTCATATCTACACAGGTATATGTCTACATCACATATAAAAATAACATCCATATATACTCAATCTAAGACACAAATTCTAAATGTAGTCCACAACCAATTACCATCCACATTATTCTTCTCGAAGTATACTAATTATGGGACAACTCTCTCCTTGAGCTATGATATCATTGGAGACATTCGCGAAGTGGTATAGTTCATTTGGGCCCCGTCCAAAGATAATACATTGGTCAAGGAAGACTATGATACACAGAGAAGTGATTCTACCTCGACACAATGGAAAATACCACATACCCAATCTAGATCGACCCACAATGTAGAGGATCCTACCTAAAAACACTAGGGAATACCACCGACCCTTCTGATGTGGCCCGCCAGATAGAGGAACAACGCCCTACTCTCGGTGGTTATGTCGATTCCAAAAAATTCTACAAGGGGTGATAGAGGATTTCACTCTAGCCCTGTAGTGAGATACCATACTCTATCTGAGACTTAGCCTCTATAGGGGATTACAATCCAGTGATGTCGACGTAATGTCATACTGAACCCTCAAGGAAAGGACCAAGGGAACACTCTCAACCTATACTGGTCCAAACTAAAAACTCACAACTTTTCTCAAAAGGACCATATCAACATTGGGGCCTCAACGTCATAGATGTCTCATCGATTGGACGCTCTATTTAGAAGTTATACCCGTTTGAAATTTTAAAGGGGTCTCTAGGCCCATGGACCGACCGTCGTGGTCAACTACCCAGACTAGCCACTCGTGGACCGACCGCAGCAGTTGGTCCACCTATCACAGCTTTTGCAGTCGACCACCCCAGTCGACCACCCCTCTAGCTATATGGGCCACACAATAGATAGAGCTACCATGACTCATGGTTGACCGACATGGTCTACCATAGTCCGGCTCTGACCCAGTCGCCCAAGACACCTGGCCCGGCCTAATCGGCCTGACCCACTTAGCCTAGGCCTAGACCGTGCCCTCTCTACAGGGTCTCCCACCTCAACTACTGTCACTCCATGTAGCCTTCCACCCTCGTGTCTTTGTCACCATTTCCTGTGGTCGTCACCACTGGCCACACCACCGCACGTGGCTCCACCACCGCGCACCACCTTTGTCACCACCGGTCGTTGGTTTCGTGCCAGTGGTCCCTTCTACGGACCACTGAGCCTCCTTCGATACCCAAAAAAACCAACAGTTGTAGATCTGAGCTTCTTAGGTCCTGATATACATAGATTTGTCATCTTTTGTCGATTTTTCTCTAATACGGGGGTCTGATTGCATTCGGAGCCACCCAACATGGTTGATCCATGACCACGGGGATCCAATGGTAAAGAACTTGAAGAACATAGGGAGAAAATCACAAATAGAACCCTAGGGAATGAACATCGACATTTGTTTGTTTCAACCTCAATCTGTTTATGTTATAACTATAAACGAAGAGGAATAAAGATCAATCTTTTGATAATATCGTAGATAATATCCCATCCTGAAACAACGATTGATCCACGAGCCAATATATTTGTTTATTGGTCTGTGTTCATTGTAGAATTAAATAATAGAAAAAACAACTCATAAAAGCATGTCCTACCTCGATTTAGTTCGATCGTTGATGAAGAACGAAGCACCATTGTCGTCATTGGAAAGTTTTATCAAATATGAGGTGTGTCGTTCGATCGATATGTTTCATCCTCCAATGGTATCTCCAAAGGTCATTTCTCTACATATCCAGAAAAATTATAGGGTTATTATACTAATCCAGAAAAGAAAATTTGTTGTGTCAACAAAATAATTTTTTATTAAATTATTTTATTCTCATTACTTCCCGTTAAAACTTTTTTACAAACGGCCCACGTCAACTAAAGTTAAGTCACGCCTCGGGTAAAGACATCATTCTGAGCTCAATGGTGCCCTTAGATTTTTGATCTGGGTACCCATTTGAGAGATATTCTAGTTTTTTAGGAAAACTATGTGCGTGTGCTATTAAAAAGTTTAATATTTTTCAAACATTTTTTCTAGGAACACTGGGCCTCAGAATTTCACGTCATCTCATCACCTGGTCATGAAATCAATCCATATAATATCTAAAAATAATAAATGTAAAATTAAAGACGTTACACTATGATTTTCATGAAATTTTAGTTCATCGATTTTCATTTAATTTATGACCTTTAGCAATAAATGGTATTTCAATATAACATGTTGTGCAGTCATAATGAGGAAAATATGTTTTGAGATTTAAATATGCTTTTAAATGTGCATAAAATAATCATAATCAAGTAAATGACATATTTTTATTGTAAAATTATAGTATAATGATTTTAAATTTATTTTTGAAATAGAGTAATCAATGTAAAATCAATCTAACCTGAGATGTACTCTAAATAATAGAAAATGTGTTTTTAGATTAAACTATTTAAAAACTACTAAAATAATAAAAGTCAAGAAAATGGACTCAAATTTTCATGAAATTATATGATAATGATTTTGGATTAATTTTTGACATATGGGAATGAACATTGCATCAATCAATTGTGTGATGTGATTGAAATGATCAAAAGTGTTGCTTCATATTAAAGAGTGATTAACAATAAATGAACGGTCAAAAAAGATCAAATGAACTCAGGATATCATGAAATTATAAAATAATAATTTTTGATTAATTTTTAACATGTAGGAATGAACAAAAATTCAATACAATTTTTGGTGATTTTTTAATTATTGAAAATGAATTTTTAGATTTGAAAGTGTTTATAAACATGTGTCAACCTGTCAAAATTGAGAAAATGACCTATGATTGTCATTTAATTTTTGGAAAATTTTCAATGGATAATTTTTAACATATATTAAAATATATATGACATGTGGTGTGACTACAATAATCGAAAATTAATTTTTAGATTTAAGTGTTTAAAAATAATTGAAATGATCAAAAATTAATAAAAAATTTTGGATTTTCATAAAATTATTAGGCAAGGATCTTTGATTAATTTCAGACATTTAATAATAAATAACATATCAGTCTGATGTGTTTTGTGGTAAAAATTATCTAAAATTCCTTTTTATTTGAGAAAGTGTTTAAAAATAACTGAAATAGTTAAAACTGAGTAAACAATATCAAATTGTTATAAAATTTTAGGATAATGATAATTGTCTAATTTGTTCCATGTTGTAATGAATGAAACTTCATTCTAATGTGTGTGGTTAGAATGACCAAAATAATGGTTTTAGAATAAAAAGTTTTTTTAAAATTATAAACTTTATATTAATTGATCAAAACCAATCAAAAATGATTATATTGTTATGAAATTATAGGACAATGATGTTTGATTATTTTTTAACATGTAAGAATGAATCGCATAAAAATTGAACATGTGGTGAGTTCAGAATATTCAAATCCATTATCTATACTAAAGGGTGTGGCTCCCTAGACATGTGTCTAAACCATATCCCTCTCCACCTATGTGTCACTTTCTCCATAGCTGAACAATTCTATTTTTAATTTCTTCCCTTATATCACCACAGATTATCCATATCCTCTATTCCCTCATCATGTAACTCTTATTGACATCCCCCACTCCAGCTCATTGTCCCCACCTCCACCTACTTCTCCCCATCCTCTTCGCCTCCTACTATGTGTCACCTATACCTTCCTATATCCACCTCCTCACTTATGAATCCTCATTGTGATTTTCATTACCTATTCTTCCTTCCTCTATCACTTCACTTACAACCCTAACCCCCCCCCCCTCCCATTCATTGTGATTTCTATCACCTCATCTTCATCTATATATTTGTTTCATCCCCACTTTCAATTGATCTCTCCCTCTTCACACCGACCAATATGATTCTAACCAACTTCTATTCACCATAGACTTGTATTTAATCACATTAATCTATAATCACATATTGTAGCACTCGCATCACCAAACCCTAGCATGGGTTCATCATCCATTCAGATATTCTACCATATACATCACCATATATCCTTTAGTATGTATATTTTTTACTCAAAATTATGTTTCACATTTTCTTTCATTCCAATCATACCACTAAAACCACATGAAAATTCATTTTCCTACCTTCCACTATCATCCATTTTGGGGTGAAGAAATTTTATCTGGAAAATGAACATTTTTCTCTAGATAGGCGTATTATTGTCTACTAATTACATGATAAGTCCAAGTCACCAGACACCATGACCGTCATCCTGAAGGTATAGACTTTTTAAAAAAATAGGATTCTTCTGATTGATTTTTTCCCCATCATTATTACATCATATACATCATCATTCTGAACACCTTTGATATTTTTGTTCCCCATAAGTGTTGATTTGTTGAGTGCATGGTGAGGTATTATTGAAATCCTATTGAAAACAATTTATTAAATCCTTTATGGGGTGTTTGGTAAACACTGAAAAAATAAATATATTAATAAGGGTTATTATTTTGTGTCCTTCATGCTTGATCAAGTGTTTGTATATCATTTATTATTATTTCATTATGTGGTGTTAGAATATATATATTGAAAACATATTTCATTTCACAATAGTGTTTTTTTTAAATATATGTCCTCTTGATCATATTCTAAAAATGTATCATTTATCATATTATGAAAATGTCCCATCACCACTATTCAATCTACCCACCCTAATTTTCCATAAATCACTATCTTTTTCCATTGGTTCTCCCCCTCCTTACAATTTTCAAAACCCTACATCTCTCTACAACTGCATCTCTATCAAACCTTCATAATATTCTCATGTTTCTAAATTCATTATTTATTATTTTTTGTATACAATCACATATGTTATCGTGCATCGATTCACCCCCATTCGGAGGTCTGAAATGTCATGGATACAGTTATTGTGCTCATACCTACCAAATTTGTGACCCGAATCTATGATAAGGGTTCTGGTAATTTACCTTTTAATCTATTTTTGTATTTGATATTTTATTTTCACAATTTTGAATTATATTATTTGTACTCACATTATGGTTTTATGAGGATGAATTTGATTTTGAAGTCATCAAGTTATTCAAAGAATCATCACATAATCCTTGATACTTTGAATTTTTGAACCTTTGATTTCTATATTTCATTACATTACTTGAAACCAAACATTCATGTTATATACAGTCCTTGATAAGGAACAAGAATAAATTTCATTGTGAATCCAACTTTGATACATTGTACATTAACTTCCACTCTTAAGATTTATATTATAATTAATTTATGATTTTTATATTCGAAAATTGAATAGCTACTAATACTTTTAAATATCATAACTATGTTTCACTCCTTAAAAAATTATTCTGAACATGTCCAAAATGAATTCCATTTTCTAATTACCTTATAAGGGAGTGAGCTTTCATTAAAGGTTGATGAGGTTTCAAAAACAATCTTCTACTAATGTAGGATTTTTAACTTGAATGATATAATTTTAATTCCTATGAGCTTCTACATAGAATAACAACCATTATAATTATTTCAGGTAAATATGTTTCTTCTGGTTCAATACATTCAAGTACTGAAAATTTGAATATTGTTCACATAGATATAATTTTGTTAGCTAAAATTAGCTCAAAAATCTCAAGTCGATTGCTTTTATCAATTATATCATTAATTGGTTTTTTATTTAAATTCTTATAATTGTAATAATATAATTCTTACAAAAAACTAAATGTTTATTATTAATTTCCTTTATATCAAATAATGTTGTTATAGATAATTATCATCTTTAAAATTTTTCCACCTGAATAGACGTTGTGATGACACCAACTGGATTGAAGCGAAAAACAAACATGACATCACATAAATACTATACCTTTCTTTTTATGAATATTTGCTTATGAATTATTTTTTTATTCCCCTAAGAGTTTTTTTAATTTATGCCAATTTTTCAAAAAAAAATGTTATTTATATTTCTACACAACTACACATGCTTGTTACTTTAATCCATAAAATCAATGATTTTTCATTAAATACCCTTATGTTTATTCCTGCTAGTTTTCTTACCTCCATCCAATTTTCCAAACCATATATATCTCTAAAAAATCATCTTTTTAATACCTCCAAAATATACTCATGGATCCAAATAAATTATTTCTTATTATTTCTGTAAAATCTTAGATGTTATCTTACATCAATTCACCCACATAAGGAGGTTAGAAATGTTGTGGATGTGGTTATTGTGCTCACACCTACCAAATATTTGACCTGGATTTATGATAAGTGTTCCAGTAATTTTCCTTTTCACCTATTTTGCTATTTGACATTTTATTTTTACCATTTTGAATTGCATTACCTACACTCACGTTAGGGTTTTACAGGGATGAATTTGACTTCAAAGGCATCAAGTTGTTCAAAGTAGTATAACCAAATCCAAGATACTTTGACTTTTGGTACCATTGATTTATAAATTTATCACCTTTATTGAACCCAAACATTCATGTTATATGCAGTTCCCGATAGGGAGAAAAATTCAATTTCATGTTGTTCAGTTTATTTTCACTATTTTGACGTCATTTTCATATTTTTTTCAGTACTAATGAAGAACACATCCTTTCTTAGTAACAAAATATTATTAAGTATTTACACTCCTAACATTAATGTATAAACATGCATCTCATTAACAATGATTTTTTTACTGAACATCAATATTTTCATGACATAAACAAAGCAACATATTTATCTTTGAACTACATCTATTATTTACCTCGAAACCTTATTATCTCAAAAGAAATGACCTATTAGTAGCATTGTGAAAAATTTATTTAACCATACATATAGAAAACTATAATAACTTCAGTGGCCTAATGTTCAACATTTTAATGTTAGTTTTGATACATTCAAAATCAAAATTATGGAAATTTTTTTGATACATTTTATCCCAAGACATGCATTTTGAATTCTAGGAAAACTATATAGTATATGTTTCTATCATTTATTTATTAATATTTTTTATTCTTTGGTTATTACTTAGGTTACTAATTTTTATTTCAGTTTATTTTTATTAAAATTGTATAAAAATATTTAAATTTATTTTCCTTTAGATCTATATCATATTCATTATCTTCATTTTTTATTTCATTTTCATCTATACCAATTCTTATTTTTTCATGTATCATGAGTTTCATTGTGAAACCAACCTTGATAAATTGTAGGTTAACTTTCACTCTTAAGATTTGTATTATAATTAATTTCCTATTTTCAAATTCAAAAATTGAATATCTACTGAAATTTTTATATATCATAACTACATTACACTCCTTGCAAAATTATTGAAAACATGTCTGAAATGAATTCCATTTCCCAAGTAATTTATAAGGAAATGAGATTTCATTAAAGGTTGATGAGGTTGCAAAAACAATCCGCTATTAATCCATGATTTTAACTTGAATGATATACTTTTTATTCCTATGATATTCTTGATAGAATAACAACCATTATAATTATTTTAGGTAAATATGTTACTTCTGGTTCAATACATTCAATTACTAAACTATTTAATATTGTTCACATAGATAAAATTACATCAGATAAATTTGGCTTAGAAATCTCAAGTCATATGCTTTTATTAACTATATCATTAATTGGTTTTTTATTTACATTCTTAAGATTATAGTTCTTTAATTTTTTTCCAAAAAATATATATATTTATTATTCATTTCCTTTATATCAACAATGCTTCTATAGATAATTATCATCTTCCAAATTTGGCCACCCGAATAATTGTTGTGATGAAACTAACTAGATTGAAGTGAAAAATAAACATGACATCAAACCAATACTATACCTTTATTTTTATGAATATTTATTTACATATTCTTTTGTTTTATCCCCCAAGAATTTCTTTAATATATCAATTTTAAAAAAACTATTTGTAATTTATATTTCTACACAACTATACATGCTTACTAATTTGTGTAACTTAATAAATGATTTTTTATTAAATACCCTTATGTTTATTTATGCTGGTTTTCTTCAATCAATATCTTCTCACCCTAACTTACCTATTGCTTCTGAAAGTAGTAGAGATATGGAATCTCAAGGTACTACATTAGAAAAAAAGGTTAGAGGTTAAAATGATATTCAAAAATTACATTTATTTATTTATTTATTAACATTTTGATTTAACATTTCCTTTTGAAGTATTTGATTCTTTTCAGTTTTACATGTTTTCATAACATCAAGAGTAAATTGTTAGAAAATCAAACATTGGTTATCCAGTTTCAGATGACATTAGTCAATTACAGGTCTAAAGATTTTGTTTTTTTTATACAACTTGATTGTTTCACCAAACAAGTCTTCTTTTATATTAGATCATAAAGATTGATTACCATGAGCTGTGAAAAATTGATTATTATACCTTTTACTCCTCGATAGTGCATATTATTTTGGAGTCTGTTTGAATGTAAAGATAAAACATTTTACTTGTTTATCAAGGTGCATTTCAATTGGAGTTAAAATGATGATTGTCGATGTACAGTTTAGCATAACCCCATATATATAGCCAATGTTAAAAAAATAATGTTAATATTTAATAAAACATGTTACCAAGGGTTGGCCATGAATATCATTATGAAGCATGTAGGAAAATATGTCTCCCATGTATAGAAACCAAAATAATCTATATTTTAATTTCTTTGGGAAATATTAGTGTCGTATCTAATTCTGATTTTTCTCCTTCAGGTTCAATGAATTTACAAAATAATAATAACCATTGAACAGCTAATATCATTACTCACATAACACCCGAGTATTATAATTTAGATCCAAGAATATGAATTTAATCATAATATTCAAATAATTTGAGGTATGTTTTGTATAATAGTTTAACTTTTTTGTTATCTTTTAATACCGTATTTGAAAGTATTTGTTATTTAAATAACATGTAATTGCCCTTGTATTATTTTTGTTATAGTGATAGAGGTGCATGAATAAATTTAATCAATCATGAATTTATTAAGTGTAATGATGAAGGTTGGAGGTCAATTCCAGCTGATAAAGGTTGTGATGCTCTCTTCAATGATATTTTCTGATGGTATTAATGTAAAAATCTCCTCGTGCACTTTTAGTCTGCTTATAATTTGATATTGCTTGGATAATTTACACATACATGTTTTTTTATGGGATGGTTTTTATAAAACTATAAAAATATATATATAACATAATACTAAAACATTATAGCTTTCAACAGTCTATATTATTTGAACATATCTATTATTATAATTTTTTATAGCTTTGAAGGACTGGAAACAATAAAATTTCTTGATAACCTCTACTCCAGAACTGGATTCCTCTGGAATTACTCATATTTGGATATCCCTACCATCCCACTTTTTTTCAAATAAAGGTATGGAAGGTTGCTACTCAATTTTCTCTGTAACACCCCAAGATTTCATAGTGTGTTATTTCTTCAAAATAATTCAATAACTTGCACTACACGCAACACCGAGTTCAATCACACCATGACTTACAAAAAAAAAAGAAGCCATTAAAAAGAGGTTATGAATAGTATTATCTAAATTTTAAACTTTATATAATCCTTATAATTTTAGAATCCATATTATGAGTTTCTTAGATATAATGCAAGAACAAATTCATTTTCAGTATTGTAATTTTATCAACTTTTAATAGTGAACCCTTTTTAAATACAATATTTTAAACTTTTTGACTAAATGGGGACATCAAAAATTTAAAATGAAACATCACAAGCTTCCACGGTACGCTTTCTTTGAATAATATAGTAGCGTGTGTTGTACGCAACCTTGAGTTTTAACACACACAACAACCAATCAAACTAGCCGTTATGAATAGTAATACCTACTTTTCGAAATTATATATATTATATATTTTAAAATGGACTTCATTTCTGGATTCGGAATTTCGAATTTAGCCTAAGGTGAAATTTTGGTACTTTTCGGATAACTTTCATATTTTGATGAATAGTGAAAATTACTAAATTTTAATTAAAAACAACTTTTTTAATCAAAATAATTAATAGTGATAAATTATGAATTTGAGTGGTTTTAAAGTATATTTAGAATATATTTTTACCATTTAATATAATTTTGTTCATTGGACATAATTTTACAATTAAACCAAACATAAACAAGTGTCAATCTTTTGATAGTTATTATCTCTTAAAAACACGCTTTTTGTTTTGACAGCGGGAATTAATTTTAAATTAATTTCTGTCACTTCTGTGTTTTGAATTTAGAAAAATAGATTCCATATTTGGAATCAGTATATCCAAATTGTGTAAATAGGTAACTTTTATTTTTAGACATTTTGAATAATTACTGCGGTAAATATTTTATTTACCATGGTTAAGGGTAAATCCGGTAATTAAGGGTTAAAAAATAATATTATAATAATACTAAATTACCCTAAAACGTGTCTTAAACCTATTGTTTGATACATGGTCGACCATGGGCATATTTGGGTCGATTTTGGGACCCCATGGATCCACTTGTAAGTGATAATGACACTTTATTTTAATTAAGTTAAAATGAATACAAAAATGACACAAGCATATATCTTTTAGAAAAACAATTGTTACATAGGGTTATATATGTTGGATTTTAGATTATAAATATTCATTAGAAAGATAAAAAGATTTCCTACATAATGATATTTTATTTATAATTTTTAGACATTAAATAATTTATTTTATTTATGACACAATGATGATGTAGTAATTACTATAATAGTGAAAAATTAAAATAATTGATATTATAAATACCCAAATAAATATAATATGAAACTTTTAATGAATTAAACTAATTTTATAGGATAATATGATATATTAGGATTGATTTAATTGACTTTGTTCTAAGTAATCAATCTATTATGAGTTTCACAAAAATCAACTATTGAATAGTGTCAAAATTGACATAAAAGAGTTCTTAAAACAAATATTATATTATTAATTGATATTAAATTCCTAAAAATCTAAGGTTCGGCCAAGAGACTTATATCATGATAGGTTCATCATTAATGGACCAATTGGGGGTCTCTTAGATGTATATAGTAAGTTTATTAACCATATTATATAAAAATACAAAGAGACATTGTAAAAGTGAAACTAATTAACTTAGAGTTAATACTTAAAGATAAGGTTAATATAAGTACCCAAACCTGTATAAATTATATTGGTTGAGTTGTTTTCGACCCATCCCCACCTTAACATTTAAATAATCAACTTTGGAGCCATTAGAAACCGAATATGAATTTATTATAAATTAATATTTTTAGCTTTTCCAAAGGTGCCCCTCACCCCTCTTATAAAAGGGCACTCCTCCTTCTCATTTCTTCACACCTTCAAAGCCTTTTGGTTCGGCCAAACTCTGCCCAAATACTCTCCCAACTTCCCTCACTACAACCTAGAGGCCTTAGTTTGATCAGAAAGCCAACCTAAGGAGCCCTTTTGATCAAATCAAAAGGAAGAGCCCGAAGAAGAGGTAATGATTTCACCACCCTTTTCCAAGTTCATTTCTTCTTCCACTTCTTCTTCCTTTGTTGTTACCATTCTAAAATAATAACTCCAGTATCATTTATATACTGTGATGTTATTATAAATATGGTACAACCATATTCAGTATTATATCCACCCTTTTAATAACATGTCACCATACGTGCGTACGTACGGCTTACCGTCTCCACGTCGTGGTGTAATTGTTATTCAATATAATATTATTTGGATGGGTATAATAATGATGTGTAACTTATGTAAATAATAAATATAACATGTTAATGATTCTTTATATATGATATACCATCCATTTATATATTATTTTAATATCAAAAGAATGATATTGTCGCTCGTGCGTACGTACGGACTACCGTCTCCACGAATGCGATGAGATTCATTCTCCATCGTATCCATTCAAGTATAATTATCATTTGATGATTTAAAAATGATGTTTAAAGACTTGATATCATTCTGGATATGAATAATATACAACCTATCCTTTACAAACATGTCTTACGTAACAAAACATACAAAAGAAAACAAGTAAGTTCACACCCGAAACAACGATAATACTAAGATATTATTATCAAATCAATATTAAAAGATCATATATGATATCATAATAATGTATATGATTATTTTATAATTTAATAACAATTATTTCACCATTATACAGGAGGTTAACCTACCCCAACCAAGGAAAAGTACAAGGTAAGGGTTATTTCACAATCTCTTCATTATCCGAGGTTGTTTATATGTAATAATCTACCGGGATCTCTTTATCATCCACATCCATGTTTCTTAAAAATGTATTTCAAAACATTTTTACTATTTACTAGAATATGAGTTAAAGTCATTTATACCCTTTTTGACTTTTATAAGTGGTTTATAAAGGAATCTTTCCGTCGTTTTCAAAACAAGGTCCTTTTTAACCTTTTCGACAGAATTAAGGTAAGAATGTTTTTTTTAACTTATACGGCGGGTGCGGCTATTTTCCGCCGTTATAAAATCTTCAAAGATTCCCTTACAATATTATAAGAATATTTTCAAAGAAAATGTTTTATTTTATATGGATCTTAAATGATTTCAAAATAAAAAGAGATATTTCTTTAAAAAGAATTTTGATTTCATCTATGTCAACATCCTTTGATGGATTTTACGCTTATTTGAAGTTGATTTATTGTGATACAGAACTTCTATATTGTATTGAAGGTTTTGTGATATGTTTGACTGTGGGTGTGCTATTTTTATACCATTCATAGTTTATGGTGAAATTATTGACATTTCGTATGCTAGTTTTAATACGAATGTTTATGTTATGTTTAAACCTTTTCATATGGGAATGCATTGGACTTAATATGTGACGGGTGGAGCCCGCTATAGCTCCTCGATGCATCGGTAGGTCTCATGAGACAAACTAGTGTCTTGGCACAAGGCCTTGACAAAATCTTATTTTTTTTAGTCTTGGCACAAGGCATTGGCTATGTGGTTATGATAGTCTGGCATTATGCATTCCATCATTATGAAAGTGGTTATTGATATTGCATGTGATTATTAGATTAGTAGAATATCCATGTGAACAAGTAAATGGCATTATTTCATTTTACTTTTGTCATACTATGTTGAAGTTCAAGTTTAAAAGGCTTTTGTTTTAGTAATTCATTGCCTTAAATGTTTATGCTTATTTTTGAATGTTCCGCTATATTGTTATCCTTACTGGGCATTTGAGCTCACCCCTTTCCTATGTTTTATTTTTCCCAGGAAGTGAAGAAGTAAATTATGAATGACCTGCAGGGATATTATGTGGGGATATGAGTGGATTATGGAGACAATATGTTGTTGTAGTAGTTTTTCATTTTATGATGTAATGTAAGACTTATGAATATATCTAGTGTTTCCAAGGCTACTAAACCAATCGGTCTTTCGAGATTTGATCTTTCTTGTGATCATGCCAATGTTATGTAATTAATACACCGACTCTGGGTAACTGGGGTCGGGGAGTTACATTCTCTATCTATTTTTTTAATGCGGTTAAGGAGTTGAGTGATCCTGTAAGTGGCTAGAAAATCTTGATTTGCTATCTAACATGGTTGTGTGTGAGAACACATATGCACTTGTGATGTGCGATTTTGTATAAGGCTATGTTTGGTATAAAAGTGTTTACAACACAAAAATGGGTTGTGTTATTTTATTATTGGCATTGTTGTGGTGTAGGATTTTGGCAGAGTGAATGTTGCAAAGGAGTGGTTGAGGCCAAAATCATTATTTTGAGAACAAGGCTTATATAGTTTGAACCTTTTTCAATAATCGGTGGTAAATATATGGGATTACTTTTATGCATTTGATGGTGCGTATATTGATTATGTTGTATCTTTATATTGAACATGGCATGTGTTCAAGGAGTTGATAAAATATTTGTAATAGGAGTTGAGAAATAAATTTTAATGTTCATTTTCTATAAAAATTTACTGTGTTCAACTATTTGTAGCTTTTGGTTAATGTTCTTCTTTTTCTTTCTTGCAAACATTCTTGGTTATTTGAAACACTACTATAAAAGGAGAATTTTAGTTTCTTCTTCAGACATTATGCTTCATTCATTTCTTGGCATATTTATGTTATCTTCAGTCTTTCAATCTTGTGATTGATATTATAGAATTAGACTCAGTGATAATAACTCGCTAATAGCTTATATTACCCCTTTGGACTAAAATCTTATGGATTTTTATAGTGATTTTTTTGGATTAATTTATATCTCAACTCTCATGTATTCCCAATTCAATATGAATAAAATGAATATGTAAAAAATGGAATGATATTATTCTAAACTAGTTTTTTTGAAAAGTTATTTCCCAATAGCCTTATTCTAGAAATACAACATGTGTCATTTCCACTTTTTTATTATTATATATTATATTATTTGCATTTGTATTCTTAGAATTTCTACATTTTTTATTATATGCTATATGTTATTTTCTTATAATTTATGTTCTAAAAGAACTTTATATATATCATTTCTACAGTTATGTTCTTACCATTTATATTCTTATTCGCTTAAATGTGTAAAAGTCCGTTTATGTTTGTTTTTCTTTATTTAATATGTATTTTATCATTTATTTTTCTTTATATGCTGATTTTACCCATGTTTTTTATATATAAAAGTTATTTACTCTTATTTATTTATCTTCCTATATCGTATCTCTCTGTAGGTTTTATCAGTTCAATCTAAGCTTTCATTGATTTACTCGCTATCATGTCTCATGCAATTACTCGGGTGGGGTACTAATTAATATTTATTGGAAAAAATGTTGTTTTTAGATATAAGTTAACAATATATTATTAAAGATTCAGATGGGTTGTCAATTGGAATTTCTACTTATATTTGTCTTGTAATAATTTCAATTGCACTTCATAATACGTGATTACAACTTAATTTGGATGGTCGATTTGTTCAAGTTCAGTTATTTTTATATTTGTAAAATTATTAGGTGATATTTGAAATTTTTATAATATATAAATATTTTGATGTTGTGAAATAGTGACTGAAATACTGTATTTTTGTGTTTTTGTGGATATTAAGAGATGTATACAATATTATATATATATATATATATATATATATATATATATATATTATTAGTGACTACTAGAAGATGGTCGTTTGGGGTCCCTAAAAAACTTTTCATGCTCTATATTGCAACAGTCAACTGTAGTCACTAATAACTATTTAGCAATCGTCATATGGTAGTCTCCAATACTTTCAATAACCACCTAAAAATAAAGGGCTTTTGGCCTCTTTTGATGGTTCCTAAAGTTTATTTTTTTAATAGAGAGTGTATGTACATTTTATTGAATTGCACCAAATTTCTTGATGTTTGGTAGTACCAACTATTGAATTTGTCAAAAACATGTGTTATGAATATGATTTTGATTCATAGATAACTAAATGAATAAAATATTAATTTTCATTATGAGTTATTTTATATTATTATTAAATATGTAATGGTCATAAGACATATAGTCATGTTAGGGTGAACTAGGGTTTAGGGATGACAATGGGTGGAAAAAATGGAGATAAGCGAATCCAAAACCGTTTAACAAATTGATACTCAGACTCATTTAATGTTGTAAATCAATATCCAAATCCGAACCTGAATAACAAATTTAATATTTTTGTTAAAACGCGAATGCATTTATCACCCATTTAATTATTTTTATTTTTTATAATGTTTTTTAGGGTGAAATCCAATTGAGACACAAGCCCGAAATTATTATATTATAAAATAATAACAATCTACATAAGTGTATTAGGGTTTTAAGTATGTTAGAAGAGGCACTCGAACATAAACTTGAATATAAATAGGCATTACATGTAATATCCAAAACCAACTCAATATGGAGGTACTCGAACCCAATTTAATCGGGCTAGGTAAGGCCGGGTATCCAACTAACCGGTATCATTGCCTTATGTAAAGCAAGTAGTCCTTAAAAAAAATAACCCCAAAAAATATTTAAAAACATTTAAAATATTATCTAATGCATTATCAAAATGAAATTGCATTTTTTTATTTTTTATAATGATTGTCGTGTATAAATATGGTTAAAAAATATAAAACATATCGATATTACTCTAGAGTGATGTATTTCGATTTATGAACTGTTCAATCAGGTTTGGTGAGATATACCTACTTGTGAACCCGGATCCGGAACCGAACCTGTTTAGACACTCTTAATCCGGTTTGGGTCTCGAATTGATTGTTCTGGATCCGTTAGACCCGGAACAATTTAGATTAATAATAATTATAAATGTATGTGTTTAATATAATTTTACATATTTAAATTGACACACATTAACCTATCGATTATTTACATTATACTAAAATAATGAATTTGCATAAATTTATTTTTGAATGAATCTGAGACTAAATATAGTATTTTCGAAATAGACAATAAAATTTTGAAAATTCGTGTCAACGCCTTCTAATATTCTATTTTCTTTCAATGGAAAAAATTGTTTACACAAAATCCATATAATATTAATTAGGATGGTCAAGCCAGCAAATTTTGGTAGCATGCACATTAATTTCTGAACGGCGTGCATAAATTGACCAATATAAATTATCCATTGTTCAATTTTTTTTTCAAAAAAAAAATGAATGGCATTGACTATAATACCGATATATACCTACATGAAGTGACCTCAATTTCATATCAAAACGCGTAAGGTTTTGGGCTTTAATTTCATGGCACCATTAATATATATATATATATATATATATATATATATATATATATATATATATATATATATATATATATTTGTGACTAAGCACACACAAATATTTAAATTCTGAAAGTACCATAAAAATATCTAAATTTGTGAATATGTGTTCTATATTTTTTACATTTAATTACAAGTAATCATTTAAATATTTAGAATATCACTCACAACATTTATAAAGCAATTACAACCGTTTGAAATATATTTTAATTAACAAATTTATGTCCGGATTATATTTAATTTTTGAATCAAGTATTCTTTATGATAATTTATAATTTTTAAGTTCGTGAAAGTTAATCAATTTCTTTTGTCCTCAACGGCGCAAAAAAAAAAATGTAATTATTAGTAAATGATAAATCATTTTTCCCAAATTGATTTGGTAAAGAGAACGGTTTTTTGTTTTTGTTTTTTATTTGTATTTTTTTGAGAACCATGATGTTAATGAGCCGCTTGGGTTGATAAAAAATGAAAATATAATGAATGAAGTGACGTTTGAGATGGAAAGGAGACGGGTTAATTTGTGTTTGGAAAACAAATGATAAAAATAAATAAAATAATTTAAGATTTAATCAAAAACTAGTACTTTATTGTGCAAATGCACGAATCTATTCATCTTTGTGTTTAATAAAATAAAAAATTAAAACATATGTAATTTAGAGAATCCAAGTATTTAAAGTTGGAATAACATTAGCACACCATAAATAGAGGTGTAGAAATGATATACATAAGAAAAGTCGTTGTAAAAAAAAAGGGAAACAAATTTAGAATTATAAAACTTTTAAAAAATTTGACTGTTTATCAGTTTGATTGTCATGACACATGTTTGCAGAATTATCCAATAGGCTTAAGGTAACCACAAATGAAGAAAAAATTTAGAACAATTAAAAAGCAGAATTGAAGTAATAATAAATTACAAGAGTATGATGGAATCATTGAAAAAAATAATTGTAAGTTTTATTGGAAGTAGTCCAAAGACAACCACAACTCAAAGTAAATAGATTGGATGATCAATCAGGTTCATGGAATGAATATGCAAGTCTATACCGAAGATTCTTTACACATGGCAGGAGGGCAATAGAGTCACGGATTTTCTTACCTCTATGGCTGGCTCTAGTGATGGGATCACATGCTACTCCAATCCTTTCTCCCTCCGGTCCGAGAGCATGACTCTTGTCATTAGGAATGCTCTAGGTCTCCATTACTTTAGACACCCATGTCTCCCCTCCCATGACATGTGTCTCCCTCTCTCTGTAATGTTTCTTTTTAATAAAATCAAATATCTTTGGTGGTGGTGGTAGCATACACTACCACAAAACAAACTTTTATCAGTGCTAAAAAAGGCCTTTATCAGCGCTTAAAAAATGCTGATAATAGAGCCGCTATTAAAGGGAGGGCCCCCTTTATCAACACTCCGAAAAGCGCTGATAAAGTCCACATATATCAGCGCTTCAAATAGCGCTGATAAAGTCCGCATTTATCAGCGCTTCAAATAGCGCTGATAAAATCCTCATTTACCAGCGCTTCAATTAGTGCTGATAAAGTGTTCTTTTATCAACGCTTCAATTAGCGCTGATAAAAGCTTCCCTGCCTGGGTGTGCTGTTTATATAACAGCACACCCAGCAAACCTGCAAAAAATAAACAACACCAAACCAACAAAAATAACCTGCACAAACCAGCAAAAACTCGCTCAAAAAATAACCACCCATAGTATATACAAAAGAACCACATACACGATGCAAATGATGAAAAAATAAGCAGTGCACACAAAGGTTTGACAAACAATGCTATGTACATTTAATTGACATCATGAATATAAAAATATTCACTCATGATATATACCAAAAAGACACTTCTATATACATTTTGAACAATGTTCTATAAAATTACATTTACAATTATCCAACAAACAGTTAAAAACATTAATGTTTTATCTTTTGATGTCTGTGGTCCCCTCTAAAAACATCCTCTGATAGTAATAGTCGTCGAACAAATCATCCCAACTCGAAAAAAAGGTTCCACCTATATAAGAAAACAAGTAATTCATTAGTAATACTATAAAGAAATAAATTAAACATTAATATGAAGAATACATTAAAAAATGCCAAATTTTAATAAAAATGACACATTTGGAGTTATACCGGTCACACCGTGCGTCATATTGAGATGAGGTTGGTTCTTACACGTCACAAATGACTGAGGGATTGTTGTCCCAAAGTATCAAAACAATCGGAATACATTTCCTCGGTTTTCAGTATGTCAGTTGTGTTTTTTTACTAAAATGTCATTTCAAACCGAAAACAAGCAATTTGAGTCATACCGGTCGCATTGTGCGTCAGTTTGATGTGAGACTGCTTCATGCACGTCACATAGGACTTACAAATTGCTATCCTTAATTTGGAAGACAATCAAAGTGAGTTTGCTTGGTTTTCAGTGAGTGACACGTTTTGAGTTAAAATGTCAATTTTAAACTGACAACATACACTTTTAGTCGTATCGGTCATACTGTTCATCAGATTGAGGTGGGGTTGATTCCTACACATCACAACTGACTCATGGATCATTGTCCAAAAATATCAAAACAATCTGAATGCGTTTGCTCGGTTTTCAGTATGTCAGTTGTATTTTTTTACTTGAATTAATGTCAATTTTAAATAACAAGACACATTTGGAGTCATACCGGTGACACTGTGTGTCGGATTGAGGTGTGGTTGATTCCTACACGTCACAAATGATGGATAGATTGTTGTCCTAAAGTATCAAAACAAGCGGAATGCATTTCCTCAGTTTTCAGCATGCCAGTTGTGTTTTTTTTACTAAAATGTCATTTCAAACTGAAAACATGCAATTTGAGTCATACAGGACGCATCGTGCGTCGATTTGATGTGAGACTACTTCATACATGTCACAAAGGACTTACGAATCACTATCTTTAATTTGGAAGACAATTGGAGTGTGTTTGCTTGGTTTTCAGTGAGTGACTCGTTTTGAGTTAAAATGTCAATTTTAAACTGATATCAGACACTTTTAGTAATACCGGTCACACCGTTCGTCAGATTGAGGTGGGGTTGATTCCTACGTGTCACAACTGACTCATGGATCGTTTTACTAAAATATCAAAACAATCTGAATACGTTTGCTCGGGTTTCAGTATGTCAGTTGTGTTTTTTTACTTGAATTAATGTCAATTTTAAATAACAAGACACATTTGGAGTCATACCGGTGACACTGTGCGCCAGATTGAGGCGCGATTGATTCATACATGTCACAAATGACTGATAGACCGTTTTCCTAAAGTATCAAAACAATTGGAATGCATTTTATGACAACCCTGATTTTTATTACAACTTAAACATGCTTTATTACATAAAACTTCACTTGATACAACAAAGAAGATCGAGAGGTTTAGTGTCTTTGGGGCTTAGGATCATTACATAAAAACTTTAAACTTGAAATACAACATCCTTATTGAAAACTTCCTTTACATGACCACTACATTCCTTCGTACTTAGCATTGCATGGGATAACCTGAGGACATGCATAAGAAAAGGGTGAGCTATAAAGCCCAGTAAGGGAGTACACAATGAATAACATGAGGAGTACAATACATGTTAGGAAATAGGCATATCAATAGAGCATAAGAGAGACATGAACATAAAGGCATGATAAAGCATGATAATCATAACATGGAAATGTGGCAACAACACTTAACATTGAATTAGCATGAGCCAAGGCTCATTGCACATGGAGCATGAGTAAACCCTCATTGCACTTGAAGCACGAGTAAACCCTCGTTGCACTTGAATTAGCATGAGTCAACACTCATTGCACATGACGTATCATGATACTATACTTTACCCAATGCATTGGAGCGCTATCAGGGCGCACCCTTCTTAAACATTTCATTTCATGCATAAGTGTGCCACATGGATCATAAAACATGGATTCATAAAACATAATCATTTCTTCCACGATAAAGGAATGTGGAATTCATACATGAAACTTTACAATCAATACGTATATGTGCATAAAGGTGAATACCCTTGATGGAGAAATGGGCATGGTATTCACTACACAAAGACATTGGCTTAGAAAATTGGTGCGATTTCGGCAGCGTAACGGCGTGACATAAGAATTCATAAAAAAAAAGTTGATGAGAGAGAAAGGGGTTCCTCATCATATTTACATGTAATGGACAGTAAGGAGATCATATATATACATGTCCCAACAATAGAAATGGAATTTAGATTCATGATACAAAAGTATTGCTTGAATGTAAAAGAAAATAGAGAGAAGTTCCTTTCGGAATTTCGGCATAGTAACGGGTGTACATGGGAGGCATTTAATGAGAGAGAAAGGGTTCTCCCATCATTCAAACAATAAGAGGGCAGTATGGGGGAGGTGCGAAACCATACCCCAACATTCATAAATGAAATTAAAAGGGCAATACAACTTAAAGAAAATTGACAAAAAATGAGAAAGGAAGAAAAACCCTTACTTGGAAGTGTGCTTCCAAAGGCTAGAGAGAGGCTTGTGAGAGGCTTCTTGGGAGCTTGGGGTACCTTGAGAGGATTCTAGAGAGAGTAGGGCAGAGGTTGGACGAACTTCAAGGGCTTTGAGTGAGGAGGAAGTGGGAGCTTGGGTGGGTTTATATAGGAAAGGTGAGAGAATTCTTTATTATTTAGGTTTGGGACCCCTTATATTAAAATAATCCAAACCACAAACCATCCCATGGTATTTGCCCATGGTTTCTGGAAAAGGAGAGAGGAAAACAATATTTTACAAGGCCAATGTCCGAACTTATTAAAAAATTAGGGTTGCTTATGTGGAGGTGAGTCACACTCCCATGGAAATTAATTTAAAAAGGCAAAGTGTTGAATAAGTCTTGAGGGCTCCATTAATGCTTTGAAAAGTGATTCAAACAAACCCAAAACCTCATTATTTTAATGATAAAACATATATTGGCCGAACCTAAGGATTATGGTATTTTATTACATCACCATTGGGTCATTATGATGTCATAAATCACATTATATATTTAAAAGGTATTTAATTTTTACCCAAAAATTGGACTGTCTCAGAAAATTATGAAAAATTCACCGTTGGATAATTTCGACGTCCTGATTCCAAAAATAATATTTATTTTATCTAAATAATTTTCTAAATATGTGAATTTGCACTTTTAAAATAAAAACCGACATTTATAAAAAATTCACGGGTTTTGACAGAAATGGCTTTCAAACCTTAATAAAAATTTTAATTGCATTCATAAAATTATAAGATCATTTATATTTAATAAAAATTAATTTAATATTAATAATAATATTTTATTAAAATATTATTTAATTCAAAAATCCTTTAATTTAATAAAATATAATTCTTAATTAAATAATAACTAAAAACATCATTTGTACTTTAAAAACTAATTACAATGCATCAAAAATGACTAGAAATTATATTCATTATTATATACAAAAATAATGTACATGAACATGGTGCTACTTATTTGTTACATAACCCCTTAAAATAGCCGCATAAGACCTAAGGGTAAGGTGTGCGATGGTGACAGACTCTTGGGGTTGCTCGGATAACATCGCTCGAGTGGTGATCTCTATCAACTTCCATTTTTCCCGTAGACGATCACGTTCGAGCTTGACTTGATGAAGCTCAGCTTGGGCTTGGTCAAGGGCAAAGCCCAAAGACGCCACCTCCTTTCCGAGCTCCGACAAATGGGCTTCGTAAGGGGCAATTCTACTGGATGAGGCCATCGCTTCCTTTGTCTGAGTAAAAAATGGTTTCGTTAAAGCCTTATATTTAAACTACCCAGATGATCAATGTTCAACGGCTATAAAAGTAACGGTCACAAATCTTAACGTAAAACTAAAGAAGTTGACATCTTATAAAAACATAAAGAAACATTTAACTGGATCAAGAGGGATTTTCCATTAATGAAATTTTGGGTCGTTACAACATTCCCCCCTTAAGAAATTTCGCCCTCGAAATTTTCCTTTTCCCACACTAAAACAAATGTGGGTAACTTAGCTTCATCATATCCTCCGACTCCCAAGTTGCTTCTTCAAACTTGTGGTTTCTCCACAACACCTTGACGAGTGGCATTGTCTTATTTCGTAGAACTTTTTCTCTACGATCTAAGATCTTCACTGGTTGCTCCTCATAAGAAAGATCGTCTTCTAATTGTACCACCTCAGAAGAGAGTACATGTGAAGGGTCTGGTATGTACTTCCTTAAGAGGGATACATGGAAGACATCATGCACCTTGGCCATAGTAGGTGGAAGTGCTAGTCGATAGGCCACAGCCCCAACACGATCAAGAATCTCGAAGGGGCCGATGTACCTTGGACTTAACTTCCCTTTCTTTCCAAACCTCATGACCTTCTTCCACGGAGATATGCGTAAAAACACCATGTCTCCGACTTTAAATTCAAGGTCTCGTCGACGATTATCTGCATAACTCTTCTGTCGACTTTGGGCTGCCTTGATATGCTGCTGAATGGTTTTCACCTTCTCCACCATTTCTTCGACCATTTCTGGTCCAAGCAGCTTACGTTCACCGACCTCATCCCAACATGCCGGTGTTCTACACCTTTTCCCATACAGGGCTTCATATGGTGCCATTTGTATGCTCGAGTGGAAACTATTATTATAAGAGAACTCAACTAGAGGAAGATGTTGATCCCATCCTCCTTTAAAGTCCATTGAGCACGCTCTCAACATATCCTCAAGTGTTTGGATAGTCCGCTCGGATTGGCCATCAGTTTGAGGATGATAGGCCGTACTGAAGTTCAGTTCAGTATTCAGAGCATGTTGAAGACTCTTCCAAAACTTAGAGGTAAATCTTGGATCTCGGTCAGACACAATAGATAGTGGTACTCCATGCAACCGTACCACTTCCCTGATATATATCTGTGCCAGTTGATCCAAAGAGAAATCCTCTCGAATAGCAATGAAGTGTGCAGTCTTTGTAAGACGATCCACAATAACCCAGATTGCATTGTTGCTTTTGGATGTCCTTGGAAGTCCAGTGACGAAGTCCATGGTGATGTTCTCCCATTTCCATTCTGGTATGGGCAATGGTTGCATCATCCCCTTAGACTTCTGCCTTTCTGCCTTCACTTGCTGACACACAAGGCACTTTGATGTATATTCGGCGATCTCCTTCTTCATATTATCCCACCAAAAGTTTTCTCGGAGATCTCGATACATCTTTGTGCTCCCTGGGTGAATAGAGAAATTTGAACTATGTGCATCATCCAAAAGTTCCTTCTTCAGCTCCGAACTTGATGGGACACATAGTCTTTTCCCAAACCACACAATTCCTTCTTCATTAACATTAAACTCTGAGGATTTTCCCTTTTTGATAGCTTCCACTTTTTCTTGGATTCTCACATCATCCTTTTGAGCATCCTTTAACCTTTCCAAAAGAGATGGTTGAGCAATCATTTGTGAAAGGATTGATGATGTTCCCTTCTTTATGATTCCCACTTCCATCTTCATCAAGTCTAAGAAGATTGGATCCTTCTCAATTCTCATCATTGATAGAATTGCTGGATCCTTTCTACTTAGGGCATCCGCCACCTTGTTCGCCTTCCCAGGGTGGTAATGTATTGAACAGTCATAATCCTTTATGAGCTCTATCCATCTTCTCTGGCGCATATTAATCTCTTTCTGTGTGAATATATATTTAAGACTCTTGTGGTCTGTATATATCTCACATTTCTCTCCATAGAGATAATGCCGCCAGATTTTCAAGGCAAAGATCACCGCCGCCAACTCCAGATCATGCGTTGGATAGTTTCGCTCATGGATTTTCAACTGTCTTGAGGCATAGGATATCACTTTATCATTCTGCATCAGCACACATCCTAAGCCCTTCTTTGAAGCATCACTGAATACCACAAAAAGCTCCCCACTTGTGGGTAAAGTGAGCACAGGTGCAGTGATAAGCCTCCTTTTCAACTCCTTGAAGCTTTCTTCGCATTCATCACTCCAAGCAAACTTTACTCCCTTTCGAGTTAGCTTGGTAAGAGGGTTGGACAATCGTGAGAAGTTTCTCACAAATCGTCGATAATATCCAGCTAACCCCAAGAAGCTACGGATATCAGTTACCGATGTTGGCCTCGGCCATCCCTCAATTGCATCTGTTTTGGAGGGGTCCACAGATATCCCATTGCTTGTGATGATATGGCCCAAGAATGAGACCTCCTTCAACCAGAACTCACACTTGCTGTATTTGGCATAGAGCTTCTCCTTGCGCAAAGTCTCCAGTACAGTTCTTAAATGCTCCTCATGGTCCTCCTTGGTTTTGGAGTATATTAGAATATCATCTATAAAGACTACCAAAAATTTATCTAGGTAATCTCTAAAGACTCTATTCATCAAGTCCATGAATATTGCTGGAGCATTGGTGAGTCCGAAAGGCATTACTATGAATTCATAGTGCCCGTACCTTGTACGAAAAGCAGTCTTGGGGATATCTTCCTTCTTCACCCTTACTTGATAATATACCGACCGCAAATCGACCTTGGAGAAGTATTTTGCTCCACGCAGTTGATCAAACAAGTCATCGATTCTTGGGAGAGGATACTTGTTCTTTATCGTGATTTTGTTAAGTTCACGATAATCGATGCAAAGCCGCATTGACCCATCCTTCTTCTTGACGAAGAGGACTGGTGCACCCCATGGTGATGCACTTGGGCGTATAAACCCTTTATCCAGATTCTCCTGTAGTTGTTTCTTCAGTTCTTCAAGCTCAACCACAGCCATTCTATATGGAGTCTTGGATATTGGTAGCGCCCCAGGTATAAGTTCAATTGAGAACTCAACATCTCTTCTTGGAGGAAGACCAGGAAGTTCCTCGGGAAATACTTCAGCGAATTCCCTCACAATAGGCATTTCTTCAAGGGTGGTTTCTTCCTTGGACTCAATCATCTGAGCCAGATATGCGTGCTCATAAGGTAGTAATATCCATGCTTGAGATGATGGAGTTAAAGGAGATTCATCTTCCTCCTGACACTTGTAAAGAATCGGGGGTCGATTCTCCATATGGAGTGTGATTTCCCTCTCCCGACAATTTATGTTGGCTCTATATAAGGAAAGCCAATCCATGCCAAGAATTGCATCAAATTCCACCAAAGGGAGTATGACGAGGTTCGCCGGGAAATTCAATCCACAGATTATAACAGGGGAGGACTTATACTCATGGGATGCAATGATTGCCCCATTTTCCGTACTCACCGACATCTTTACTTCCATGATTTGTGGTGGTGCAGGGATTATCCTACTAAACTTTTGAGATATAAAAGAATGCGTAGAACCTGAATCAAAAAGTACGTTCACTATTCTTGAATGAATAACTAGCGTACCTGTCACCACTTCGTTGTCGGGGTTCACTTCGGCAGAAGTGATGGCAAAAGCTCTTCCTTGCTGTCGTGGAGGTTGTTGATTGCCTCCGATAACCCTTGGATTAGGGCACTGATTCGCAAAATGACCCGGTTCTTTGCATTTGAAGCATTGAACAACGCTTTGAGGTTCGAACGGAGCGTTCCTCCCCTCCGTCGCAGCCGCAGGTCCTTCTTGCTGACAGTTAATAGCTAGGTGCCCTTCTCTTCCACACTTGAAGCATTTTCTTGTCCCCCTAAGGAAATTCCCAGGGTGCTTCTTTCCACACTTTTGGCAAGTGGGGTGCTGGAATTTCTTAGCGTCGTTGGATTTATCCATCGGACCACCAGCATTGAAGTCCACCTTCCGCTTCTTGTCCCCATGATACCCCTGTGATTCTCCGATCTCCATTTCAACCTTAAGGGCACATAGGACAATCTCCTCATAGCTGTCAAAGTCACGGATCGCTAATGCTTTCCGCAAGCTAGGCTTCAGCCCACCAAAGAAGCGGTCAACTTTGCATTCGGGGGTAACGACAAAGCCAGAAGCGTATCGTGCAAGCCTTGTGAAGTTTGCCTCATACGCTCCCACAGATTCCTCATCTTTCTGCTTGAGGGAAAGGAAGTCCCTTTCCATCTTAAGACGGAGGGTGCGTGGAAAATATTTATCGAAAAACATCTTCCGGAAAACCTTCCATTCCAAAGCCTCGATCTCCTCCTCAGGCTTCGTATTTTTGATCAACGTCCACCATTGATCAGCTTCACCCTCCATACGATAAGCCGCCAGGAGAACCTTCTCTTTTTCAGAGCATTGGAGGATGGAGAATATCTTTTCAATGGAGTTGATCCATTGTTCAGCAATCGTGGGATCGGATGATCCACTAAAAGTAGGAGGCCTTTGTCTCATGAAGCTTTCAATAGCGACTTGTTCTTTCTTAGGGGGGGTTGAACGTTCCTCTTGACCAGTGTTTCTATTCAAAACTTGAGTTAGCTGAGAGAGAAGCGTGACAAAGTTCGCGATTCCCGCTCCCATCGGATTGGGCATCTCATTAGTACAATCATCACACTGATCTTCACAACGGTTGTTAGCCCGAGTTCTCCTATTACCGGCCATTGGCTGGAATAAAAGGAAAGTTAGGGGTAACACATAGAGGGTAATCCAAAGACAAAAGTTGATGACTTATAAATAAACTTTGATCTCTTTAACTCATGAGTCTATAGGATTCAATCCAGGCTTTTCAGGATCTTCCTTCTAACATATATTCTTAGGGGCATTTTTCCCTTAATAAGGGTTCATACTAAGATTGTGAATTTATCAAAACATATCCCCCGGGAGTGTCGTAACCAAGAGTGCAGCAAGGCCCGTTGTCGTGCACCAGTTCCCGTTCGAGTCTAGCTCAAAGCGGTGTTTTCGGGTTTTACCCCTAGGATACATCTGTGCCAGAGCCGCCTCTACCTGCTCGTATCCAGACAGGGATGTATTTGTTTGATAAACCACTTACTTAGTATTTACCAAAACTTAGGGATGTTTTTATTATGCTTAGTCTTGTAGCTAAGGCTTTACTAGGGTTTCCTAATCCCAAAAATAACTAAACCTATCCTCTGATACCAACTATGACAACCCTGATTTTTATTACAACTTAAACATGCTTTATTACATAAAACTTCACTTGATACAACAAAGAAGATCGAGAGGTTTAGTGTCTTTGGGGCTTAGGATCATTACATAAAAACTTTAAACTTGAAATACAACATCCTTATTGAAAACTTCCTTTACATGACCACTACATTCCTTCGTACTTAGCATTGCATGGGATAACCTGAGGACATGCATAAGAAAAGGGTGAGCTATAAAGCCCAGTAAGGGAGTACACAATGAATAACATGAGGAGTACAATACATGTTAGGAAATAGGCATATCAATAGAGCATAAGAGAGACATGAACATAAAGGCATGATAAAGCATGATAATCATAACATGGAAATGTGGCAACAACACTTAACATTGAATTAGCATGAGCCAAGGCTCATTGCACATGGAGCATGAGTAAACCCTCATTGCACTTGAAGCACGAGTAAACCCTCGTTGCACTTGAATTAGCATGAGTCAACACTCATTGCACATGACGTATCATGATACTATACTTTACCCAATGCATTGGAGCGCTATCAGGGCGCACCCTTCTTAAACATTTCATTTCATGCATAAGTGTGCCACATGGATCATAAAACATGGATTCATAAAACATAATCATTTCTTCCACGATAAAGGAATGTGGAATTCATACATGAAACTTTACAATCAATACGTATATGTGCATAAAGGTGAATACCCTTGATGGAGAAATGGGCATGGTATTCACTACACAAAGACATTGGCTTAGAAAATTGGTGCGATTTCGGCAGCGTAACGGCGTGACATAAGAATTCATAAAAAAAAAGTTGATGAGAGAGAAAGGGGTTCCTCATCATATTTACATGTAATGTACAGTAAGGAGATCATATATATACATGTCCCAACAATAGAAATGGAATTTAGATTCATGATACAAAAGTATTGCTTGAATGTAAAAGAAAATAGAGAGAAGTTCCTTTCGGAATTTCGGCATAGTAACGGGTGTACATGGGAGGCATTTAATGAGAGAGAAAGGGTTCTCCCATCATTCAAACAATAAGAGGGCAGTATGGGGGAGGTGCGAAACCATACCCCAACATTCATAAATGAAATTAAAAGAGCAATACAACTTAAAGAAAATTGACAAAAAATGAGAAAGGAAGAAAAACCCTTACTTGGAAGTGTGCTTCCAAAGGCTAGAGAGAGGCTTGTGAGAGGCTTCTTGGGAGCTTGGGGTACCTTGAGAGGATTCTAGAGAGAGTAGGGCAGAGGTTGGACGAACTTCAAGGGCTTTGAGTGAGGAGGAAGTGGGAGCTTGGGTGGGTTTATATAGGAAAGGTGAGAGAATTCTTTATTATTTAGGTTTGGGACCCCTTATATTAAAATAATCCAAACCACAAACCATCCCATGGTATTTGCCCATGGTTTCTGGAAAAGGAGAGAGGAAAACAATATTTTACAAGGCCAAGGTCCGAACTTATTAAAAAATTAGGGTTGCTTATGTGGAGGTGAGTCACACTCCCATGGAAATTAATTTAAAAAGGCAAAGTGTTGAATAAGTCTTGAGGGCTCCATTAATGCTTTGAAAAGTGATTCAAACAAACCCAAAACCTCATTATTTTAATGATAAAACATATATTGGCCGAACCTAAGGATTATGGTATTTTATTACATCACCATTGGGTCATTATGATGTCATAAATCACATTATATATTTAAAAGGTATTTAATTTTTACCCAAAAATTGGACTGTCTCAGAAAATTATGAAAAATTCACCGTTGGATAATTTCGACGTCCTGATTCCAAAAATAATATTTATTTTATCTAAATAATTTTCTAAATATGTGAATTTGCACTTTTAAAATAAAAACCGACATTTATAAAAAATTCACGGGTTTTGACAGAAATGGCTTTCAAACCTTAATAAAAATTTTAATTGCATTCATAAAATTATAAGATCATTTATATTTAATAAAAATTAATTTAATATTAATAATAATATTTTATTAAAATATTATTTAATTCAAAAATCCTTTAATTTAATAAAATATAATTCTTAATTAAATAATAACTAAAAACATCATTTGTACTTTAAAAACTAATTACAATGCATCAAAAATGACTAGAAATTATATTCATTATTATATACAAAAATAATGTACATGAACATGGTGCTACTTATTTGTTACATAACCCCTTAAAATAGCCGCATAAGACCTAAGGGTAAGGTGTGCGATGGTGACAGACTCTTGGGGTTGCTCGGATAACATCGCTCGAGTGGTGATCTCTATCAACTTCCATTTTTCCCGTAGACGATCACGTTCGAGCTTGACTTGATGAAGCTCAGCTTGGGCTTGGTCAAGGGCAAAGCCCAAAGACGCCACCTCCTTTCCGAGCTCCGACAAATGGGCTTCGTAAGGGGCAATTCTACTGGATGAGGCCATCACTTCCTTTGTCTGAGTAAAAAATGGTTTCGTTAAAGCCTTATATTTAAACTACCCAGATGATCAATGTTCAACGGCTATAAAAGTAACGGTCACAAATCTTAACGTAAAACTAAAGAAGTTGACATCTTATAAAAACATAAAGAAACATTTAACTGGATCAAGAGGGATTTTCCATTAATGAAATTTTGGGTCGTTACAATTTTCTCAGTTTTCAGTATGTTAGTTGTGTTTTTTTACTAAAATGTCATTTCAAACCGAAAACATGGAATTTGAGTCATATCGGTCACATCGTGCATCGATTTGACGTGAGTCTGCTTGATACACATCACAAAGGACTTAAAAATCGCTTTTCTTAATTTGGAAGACAATCAGAGTGCGTTTTCTTTGTTTTCAGTGAGTGACATGTTTTGAACTAAAATGTCAATTTTAAACTCGTAACAAACACTTTTAGTCATACTGATCACACGGTGCATCGGATTGAGGTGGAGTTGATTCCTACATGTCACAACTAACTCATGGAGTGTTTTCCTAAAGTATCAAAACAATCCAAATGCGTTTTCTCGGTATTCAATATTTCAGTTGTGTTTTTTACTTGAATTAATGTCAATTTTAAACAACAAGACACATTTGGAGTTATACCGGTCACACCATGCGTCGTATTGAGGTGCGGTTAATTCCTACACATCATAAATGAATGATAGATCATTGTCCTAAAGTATCAAAACAATCAGAATGCATTTTCTCAGTTTTTAGTATGTCAGTCGTGTTTTTTTACTAAAATGCCATTTCAAACCGAAAACATGCAATTTGAGTCATACCGGTCGCATCGTGCGTCAGTTTGATGTGAGGATGCTTCATAGACGTTACAAAGGACTTACAAATTTCTTTTCTTAATTTGGAAGATAATTGGAGCGTGTTTTCATTATTTTCAGTGAGTGACATGTTTTAAACTAAAATGTCAATTTTAAACTGATAGCGGACACTTTTAGTCATACCGGTCACACCGTTCGTTGGATTGAGGTGGGGTTGATTCTTACACGTCACAATTGACTCATGGATCGTTTTCCTAAAGTATCAAAACAATCCAAATGTGTTTTCTCAATTTTCAGTATGTCAGTTGTGTTTTTTTACTTGAATTAATGTCAATTTTAAATAACAAGACACATTTAGAGTCATACCGATGACACCGTGCGTCGGATTGAGGTGAATTTGATTCCTATACGTCACAAATGACTGATAGATCATTGTCCTAAAGTATCAAAACAATCAGAATAAATTTACTGAGTTTTCAGTATATCAGTTGTGTGTTTTTACTTGAATTAATGTCAATTTTAAATAAAGACACATTTGGAGTCATACCGATGACATTGTGTGTCAGATCGAGGTGTGGTTGATTCCTACACATCACAAATGACTCATGGATCATTGTTCTAAAGTATCAGAACAAATTTTAAGTACATTTTTCTGCCTAAAAATCAATGCACCCTTGCCTCTTAAACCTAAAAAAGAGACCTGAACTGCTTAATATCCTCAATCTACCCAGTTTAGAAGGATTATGGAAAAACCTTTGATCCCTGTATGGTTGACACGGAACAAAATACTCCTTCTATAGCATAGATTTAGTCGGCCCAATGAAGAACCAACTATCATATATTTAGGACCTCTAAATGAATATATGATAGTTGGTTCATCACTGGGTCAACTAAAGAGGAGAACTTTCAATGTTGTAGATTGAATCAATGTTTTTTGGAGAAAAACAATTCTCATTGTTGAAAACGAGAAGAGTGGAGTAAGATCCTATGCCCGTTATGTCTCAAGACGTCACAACAAACTCAAGGGATGGGGAAACCCCTTCTGGATACATGTTATCTTTTGTGGTCTATCAACAACACACATACCCTGCAAATGAGGACTACCAATTTCTTTTAAAAAACCAATCAACATGCAATAATTTAGTGCACAAACAAGGACCCCCAATGACCATGATTTTTAGCGGAGCGTTTAGCCCGTACAAATCACAACATTACCATCAAACAAAGAGAAGGATAAGACATAAAATATTATTAAAGACAAAATTATTTGAGAAGTTTACCATCTATATTCTATATTTGTACATTATTCCATCAGGTATGTTGCCCATTCGTTTCTAAGAATATCTACATCGTCTTGTAAATATGACTATTTTCGATAGTCATAGTAGTACTGAGAAAATATAAATACACAAAGGATTAATAATTATTTTAAATGAAATATCAATTATCTTCGAAAATATCTCTTTAGGGATGTTAGTTTGTTCATGGAATATGATCTCTTTCATAAATTTACAAACATAATAACCACAACCTTTACCATTTGTTTGTTTTGAGCACTGCAGAAACATTGATAAAAACAAGTATTTTTTTATATGTGTTTGGATAGTGAAATCTTATTATATATACACCGATACTTATCCAGTTGCAGTACTTGTCAAGTTTCTTGTCCTTTTCCCCTGGCCCCATTCCATGATGTAGACGATATTCACGCACCACCCTATCATAATAGAATCCTCATTAAAAGATAATATAAATTATATAACTGGATATTTAGTTCTAAAATGCTGGATGTAGTGTATTATAAATTGACAAATTCCATCATGTGTGGTCGGTTTGTTGGATATCCATGCATTGAGTCCAGAAAATAAATCTTTGGAGTATCCAAATTGACCGCAATTACCACCCAATGATTCCTAAGAACACAAAAAAGAATAAGTAATGAAAAAAATTAAAATATATTTGACATGATTAAATTATAGAGTTTTACCCATGCGTCATTGGTATTAAGAAGAGTCTGTCATCCGTAATTTTTCTATTAAACGATTTGAGCAGTCCTGCCCCTATTTCACCCTCTTTCTTGGAAGCTGTGTCTTATTGTTCTGTAGAGGTGACGTGAGGACTAATGAGTCCAAAATTTTGTTCATGCAGAAATCCCTTAAATTGTTTTTCATATATACGCTTGCGAAAAATATGAAATTTATTTAGTCATAATTATCATAGTATATCATCATTTAGAAAATCAAATCTTGAAAACATACCACATGAAAACATTTACAACTGAGACACCTAACCAATCATAGTCGAGGATTTCAGTTTCACTCTCAACACTAATGAAGTCTGGATCTTCCCCTCTGTACATATTTGCCTCAAAATCAATTATGTGATTGCCACCATCTTTCAACTTCATATCCACATAAGCCTTCAATAATAATAAATGTGGATATATAACGGGGGGGAATAAGGTGCTTTGGGTAGATCGTTTTGATCGGTTGGTTGATCCTTGAGATGGTTTTGAACTAGTCTTTCATTTCACTCCATTCCCTTTTTTTACAAGATGTGATGACCATACGATGAATGTTCCAAGAGCTTGTTTGACCATATGAATATCAGTATCATCAATTGGAATTGGTCGCTCGATGCTCAGCTCTAAGGATACAGTATTTGACACTCTAACATGATCTGTTGAAAGTGGTCTATTGTGTTGCATGTTGTTTTGGATTTTGAACACTGTATCCCTCACTACAAGGTGATGGGTGGGTGTTTATAGGTTTAAATCGCAGTCATTTTCACCCTGTAGAATATCAATACAGGAAAGGTATCGGTGTATAGTGTCTATATGATTCACATTTCATAGAAACAATTTTTAGAAAATTGAATACCTCAGTTAAGAATTGTTTTTGAGGGGAATAGATCGCCTAAAAAATGGTGGGGATAGGGCGGGATCTTCATGCGTGGGTTGTTCTTGAGTTCTTTCTTCTCTTTTCCTCTCCCCATCAAACTTGCTATCATCTCTATCTGGTATTGTAATTCTTCTTGAAACATTGCTAATGTTTCTCTCATATTTTTCATTTACTTAGTTTGATCCTCCACTTGTTTTTTTTCTCAAAATATGTTTGGGGTGTCACCCCAAAACCCACACATCTGACGCGACCATACATTTCTGGCTGCTTCAAGGCCACTAAAATCATGTCTGCATTTGGTGTGGGTGTTGTTGATTATTGTAACTATTTCAGATAGAAAATATAGAAAAACAAGTAATCATTTTTATGTAATAGATATTTAAATAAAAACAAATTTTTATTATGTCATATTTACACATGTTTCCCACACTTTTTTGATTCTTTGCATCTATTAGTTTGCCATGTTTAGTTACACACACCTTCTTCCATAGCACATGGCGTAGTATATAAGTGGCTGTGGATTTGGACTCTTCAAGCTGCATATAAACAAAAGAACATAGTTATTGTGTTTTTTTATGTCACATAAAATTATTATGGTATATTTAAAATCCCTGCCAATTTTTTTTCAAGTGATGCATACCCCATCCTTACTTTACGGTAGGGGTACACTGGTTTTGATGCTTATTGTTTATTTTCATCACTCAGTTGCTATTTCATAAATAAAACACTATCAATTAAAGTGATGAATACATGTACCATCAAACAACATATTACCAGACACAATGTACCTGAAAAGACTGCTTCATACGACGAACAGTAAATGCATCCCATGATGCTTGGGTTATCAGGTGTGCATAAATAAGAGGTGTGTGCGGTTTTATTTTTCCTTCATCATCTTTAAGATGATGTTTCATTAAAAGTGTGAGAAAACCCCTGTGAATCCTTCCAGAAACCCTTAATACATAGTCTTTGTGTGATTCATCTACTATAAATGCACTCTGCAAGAGATGATGAAGTGTAAGTCAATGTTTGATTATTTAATTTTTAGTAAATTTAAAAAATGATATCGTAATGTTACTGTAATATCTCCCTACATTAGTGTCTTAATCTCATCCACAACATGGTTCCATGAAGTTACATCAATCTCCACACATTTCTGAGTGATGATTTCAATGTAACTACTGAAAATGGCCTTGTTGGTGTTAACATGTTGGCCCTTCTTATTCTATCCAATCTCATATTTGATGCCTTTCTCTTTAGCCTTAATGATTTTTTCTAATACCGTCAAACTACGATGCTCCTATTTTTTATGAATTTTCAGTGTTTCTTCACCTTTAATTACCTCAGATCCACCATCATCAGTATGTTCCTTTAGCTCCAGAGGGCTAGCACCGGTATGTGCAGATGGTGGTTTTACCTCTACACTAGGAGCAACAACTGGTTGAGAAACCTGTTGTTCATCTGCACTGCAAGCAGCAGCAGGTTGAGAAACCTATTATGCCTGGGGATTGGGAGCATCATCATATGAAGAATTCATTATCTGCAAAAGTGGTTTAACATTTAATTTAGATAACATAAAAGCAACAATGAATAGATATTAACATAAGGCAATGGGTTGATAAACATGTTGTTCATCTGCACTGTGAGCAGCAGCAGGTTGAGAAACCTATTGTGCTTGGGGATTTGGAGCATCATCATGTGAAAAAGTTATTATATAAAAAATTGGTTTAACATTTATTTAGATAAAATAAAAGCAACAGTGAACATTTATTAACATGAAGTAACACGGTGTATATTAGAAAAAATATATAACCTGATTATTGGAATCTCTTTTTTTAAAGGTTTAAGAGATTTGACCCCTATATAGACTATCCAAATACCTTCATTGTAGTCTCATATGACATACAAAATGATGTATACACTGGGACCACTGTGAAATGATTGTGACGTTTCAATGAAAGGGTCATCCTCCGTTGAATTTTCATATGACACTTCAATGGTTTTGGTTGATAATAGAACAATTGACCAGTTTTGGTTTGTGGGATCTGAAACATAAAATACTTGTACTACTTTTGATTCCATTATAAGTGGTTCTTATTTATACCCTTCCTTACTAAAATTAACTTTCTAAAATCCCAACTCATCTATTTTAACAAAACTTCTATTATCAACCCAACTGCATTGAAAAATCAACATTCAGAATGTCATATAATCCAACTCCCATATTTTTTTGATGATGCCAAAATATGACATATTCACGTAAATTGGATTTCTGTCCTTAGCACTAGAAACATGCATCGCTTCAACCATAAGTATAACTCCACTATTCTGTCTAGTATCGTCTTCATCATATTCATTAGTATAGAATGTATAACCATTAATTACATAATCATTTCATGATAATACATATACACTTGGTCCTCTGACTAGCCATCGAATTTTTTCTGAAATTGAGTCTGGATTTTCATTTGACTCCTTAAAAATATAGTCTTGAAACCATCCTATAAACTGTTGATTGTATTTATTTGATATCCATTTTAAACCCTTGATGGATTCGAATGCCTAAGAATTTATATATGAGTTTCAACATATGGGCCAACATCAAAACTGTTATGAAAAAACGTAAAGGCGGGCCTACTCCTGATCTGTAATATTGATTGTGATGAACTCCTTTCCAAAAATTCCTTCACCTGCAAGTCACCTAGTGTGACGAGATTTTGTTAGACCAATGATTTGCACACCGAATAGGTATTCGGTACATAATTAAATGGATTATTCAACAATATATCGCTTCATAATATAACACTCTATATGACTTCGATTTTTGTCATACCCTTTCAAAATCTTCATATACCGTTCAATGGGGTACATTCATCTATAGTGCATAGGACCACATAGCCAAATCTCTATCACTAATTGAACCATCAAATGAACCATCATGTCAAAGAATGTTGGTGGGAAAAACATTTCCAATTCACATAATATGACACAAATTTCTCTTTCCATAGCTAACAATTTCGTCGAGTCTATAACTTTGCTACATACAGCTTTGAAGAAGAAACAAAGATTTGTTAATGTATGATGGACTTTCTTGGAAAAAATTCAACGTAAATCTATAGGAATTATATCTTGCATCAAAACATGGAAGTCATGTGATTTCATAAATTTTAACTTTAAATCGTTCATTGACATGATGCTCTTGATATTTTATGAATACCCCTCTGGAACCTTTACATCATTCAAGAAGTTTAAAAACCGATATCTTTCCTACCTAGAAAGAGTGTAAGCTACAGGAGGAAGAAATGTTTGTTTTTCACCCTTCACTAGTGCCAACTCTTCTCGTATTCCCATATCAACCATGTCCAACCTAGCCTTAATTCCATCCTTTGTTTTTCTGGGTGCATTTAGCAACGTGCCTATGACACTATCACATAATTTTTTTTCAACATGCATAACATCAAGAAAATGTCTGACATATAGAAAATTCCAGTATGTTAATTAAAAAAAACCTGATTTCTTTTTCTAACCGGTTTTTGTAAGGTTTTTTGAAAATGATTTACCAAAATAAGTGTCCACATCATTAACTTTCTCAAACATTTGATCACCTTTTAATGGAGATGGTGGTGTACGTTATTCTGAACTTCCATCGAATGATGTCGTTAAAGATCAGTACTTATGTCTTCGGGGTAGAAATCTGCGATGTCCTAGAAACACATTTTTTGATAAATGTTTCAACCTAATTGATTGTGTACCTTATTCGCAAATGGGACACCCAAGAGTTCCTTTAATTATATATCTTGACAAATTTTCATAAGCAAGAAAGTCATTTATCGTCTCGTATAACATGGCTCTCAATGTGAAATCTTCATTTCTGTAAGCTTCATACATCATAACTATAACATCTCTATATTTTCTTACATTAATATTACATCATTTTAAAGATAAACAACATAATATTATTACACATAGAGGATCTAAAGGTTTAGTGTCTTGGGAAAACTAGGACCATACATAATAATTACAACATCAAGCATAAAAATTTATTTAATTTCTTCCTCTCTAGATTTTTATTGGCACTTTTCCTCTCCTTAGTACATGTAGACACCTGAGGATATACATCAAAAAGGGTGAGCTAGAAGTCCAGTAAGAGGATAGATAAGAACAATATATTATGGGGTGAGCATAATCATAACATGGGAAAAAGATCATGAACATGAGAGGAAGCATAAATATAAGACTTGAAATGTGGCAATGCATAAAAAATGAATCATCATGTATTAGTGGTTAACTACCACACATACTTGTGAACCAAGATAGAATCTTTTTCACACATCATTTCACATTTACTCATGAGATTCATCACTTTACCCAATGAATTGGAGCACTGTATAATTCCGGGTGCACCCATCACATCATAACATTATCATTTATCATGCACGACACAATGAACATATAACATAAATGAACATAATGAACCCATGAAAAGGAATGGTTTTCATCTCATAATAACACATTCATAAACATTGGGTTCCCAAAATAATTAGGGAATAACAAACATGTTACAAGAACCGTCAATCTTGAAAGAGGTAAAAGGTGTGTTCTTGAAAGAAGAGTTCTTTTGGAAAACATTTGATTTTTCATAAATACCAGTGACATACATGTATATCCTATAAAATTAAAGATAATTATGAAAAAAATATTTTTAAGTTGTAACCATATCAAAAAGGAGTGAAAGAGGGAGAACCCGAAGGATGAAAGTTGGGTTCAAGAATTTCCCCTTACCTTGTATCTAAATGCTTCCTTCTCTTTAATGTCCAGTATAATGACATTATATTAATTAATTAGAAATCAAGAACCTTGTGTAAATTAATATGGTTCATTATGTTTTCATTAAGTGATTTTATGTGCCTTTGGATTAGTTATATAGTTTTAAAACATTGTTCGAGAATGTTTGTTTTCATGGTTTTCTTGAGTGGTTCACTTGTATTCTTAAATTGAAGTTCGAGTAGAACATGAGTAAACATCCAAAAATGATATTAAATTTTAGTAATGATATTAAAAGAGTTTTAATGATCTTATAATTAATTATATTAGATCAGTGTGGATGAATCATTAGATAAGAATTAAATGATGATTATTTGGGTTAATTTGTGCGGTTTTTCGATCATAACGAACTTGTTTTAACTTATCACTTAGTAATATGGTCATAAGTTAGTTCCAGAACTTTAAATAGGAAATAATACATATAAAATATTCTGGTTAAACCATAAAAATGGTTTCATGACCATATATGAAGGTGGAAATGGAAGAAGAAAGCATTTCATTCTTAAAGGTGGTAAATTAACACCTCACGAACAACGTTCTCTTTAATAAAATAAAAGGAAGAGGGAAAAGGGGTTTGGATGATATAATATCCCATTAGAATCATAAAATTACAATATATGTACAATACTAGAGTTAAAACACCATTTTGATGAAGATAGGTGGGGAGAGATCAAGAAATGAACTTGAACTTGAAAGGAAATTAAAGGAGAAGAGGGAGAGAAATTACCTCTTGAATCCTCCTCTTGAGATCCTCCTTAAGGGCCTCAGCTTGGTCTTTTTATGAGACCATCAGCTCTTGGACACGGGGGAGGGGCTAGGGAAGGTGTTTGGGTAGAGTTTAGAGAAGTATTGGAGCTTGAGAGGTGTGAGGAAATGAGGGAGTGAAGGGTGGTATTTATAGTGGAGGGGAGAGGGGTTTCCTTAATATAAAATTCATTAGTTTAATAATTTCTCCTAAGACAAGGAATAGTGAGTCTTGAATGACCAATAATAGTAATTTTATCATGTTATTCCGAACCAAGCGGGCTTACATCAGCCAAAAATCACACATGACTCTATAATTAGCTTATTTAGTTATTTTTGTAAATTACGGTATTTCGCTATTCATAAAAAATTCAAGTATTTCAGAAAAATCCCAAAATTTTTCCCCAACCATTTTTTGATGTGTAGAATCCAAAAATTAATTCAATTTTTCAAAAAAAAATTTCTAATTATTATTAATTTAATATTTAATTAAAATCATATTTTACTTAGAAAACAGTTTTTAAAAATAAAAACTGATTTTATAGTGCTTTCAAAAATTACGTAGGGTCTTATAAAATTATCTAAAAATTATAAGACATTGATTTGATAATTAATGAAATTTTTTTAAGAAAATAATTTTTCTTTTAAATTAATTATTTAATTAAAATTAATTATTTATGCCTTACAAAATACCAAAACGTTTACTAAGGTCAAATTGTCACTTTCTAAGATGTCTAAATTTTATTTATTTATTCATGGGTAAGGTTACTCTTATGTTGGATGATTTACTATTCATAAGGGTCATATTACTATTCATAAGGGTAAATTACTATTCATAAGGGTAGATTACTATTTTCCATTTTTTTTTTGTTTTATTAGACTCCAAAAATCATCTTGAACACAACCGTGTATGTCAAATTTTCGAAATTCAAAACACAGAAGTGAAAAAATTATGTTTAAAGGTCACTTAGCACTTAATAGTTCATTATGTTGTGTTTTCATGTGATTTTAGTACATAATTATAAGAATGGAATTTCCATTGAAAAACTTTGGGTCGTTACATTCTTCCCCCCTTAAGAAATTTCACTCCCGAAATTTCACTTTACACAAACAGGTGAGGGTACTTCTCCTTCATTGCCTCTTCTGGTTCCCAAGTTGCTTCCTCAAACTTATGGTTCCTCCACAACACCTTTTCAAGATGGGTTGTCTTGTTGCGTAGAATCTTATCTCTCTGATCCAGAATCTTTACTGGCTGCTCCTCATAGGAGAGATCATCTTCCAGCTGCACCACTTCTGAGTTTAGTACATGTGAGGGGTCTGGTATGTACTTCCTCAATAGTGAAACATGAAACACATCATGAACTTGAGCCATATTCGGTGGAAGGGAAAGATTATAGGCCACAACTCCTATACGGTCAAGGATCTCGAAGGGGCCAATATACCTTGGGCTTAGCTTCCCTTTCTTCCCGAATCGAATGACTCTCTTCCATGGAGATATTTGAAGGAAGAATTTATCTCCAACGTCGAACTCTAAGTCCCTTCGACGGTTTTCAGCATAGCTCTTTTGTTGACTTTGAGCATCTTTGATGTGTTTCTGGATGACTTGAACCTTCTCTGTCATCTCTTGCACAAGATCAGGTCCAAGTAGCTTTCTTTCTCCAACTTCATCCCAACAGGTTTCAGTTCTACATCGCTTTCCATACAAAGCTTCATTTGGAGCCATCTGAATGCTCGAGTGAAAGCTATTGTTGTATGAGAAATCAACCAATGGGAGATGCTGATCCCATCCACCTTTGAATTCTAGAGAGCAGGATCTTAGCATATCTTCAAGTGTCTGAATAGTCCTTTCAGATTGGCCATCAGTTTGGGGGTGATAGGACGTGCTGAAATTTAATTCAGTACTCAAAGCATGTTGAAGGCTCCTCCAAAATTTAGATGTGAACCTTGTATCATAGTCAGAGACAATTGAGAGTGGAACACCGTGCAGTCTCACCACTTCCTTCACATATATCTTTTCAAGTTATTCAAGCGATAGGTCTTCCCAAATAGCAATAAAATGGGCAGTCTTGGGGAGTCGGTCAACCACAACCCATATCACATTATTTCCCTTTGACTTCTTTGGGAGACCCGTGACAAAGTCTATAGTAACATTTTACCATTTCCACATGGGTATAGGAAATGACTGCATCATACCTTTGGACTTTTGTCACTAAGTGTTAACTTGCTAACATACCAAGCTCCTTGATATATATTCCACAATCTCCTTCTTATGTTATCCCACCAGAAGTGTTCTCGGAGATCATGGTACATCTTGGTACTCCCAGGATGGATAGAGAATGTTGAGCTATGTGTATTGTCCAATAGCTCCTTCTTTATCCCGGGTGATGAAGGCACACAAAGCCGCGTTCCAAACCGAATTACACCATCACCATCGATATGGAACTCTGGAATCTTCCCCTCCTTTACTGTATTCACCCTATTTTGTATCTCCACATCATCCCTTTGTGCTTCCTTAATCTTCTCCTGGATGGATGGTTGCACAATCATTTGGGAACGGTAGGATGTATCCCCTGCCCTTATGATTTCCAATTCAATTCTTTGCATATCCAAGAATATAGGGTCTTTCTTAATCCGCAACATGGATAGAGTAGCAGGTTATTTTCTGCTTAGAGCATCAGCTACCCTGTTTGCCTTTCCAAGATGGTAGTGAATAGAGAAATCATAATCCTTGATTATCTCTAACCATCTCATTTGACGCATGTTGAGCTCCTTTTGTGTGAATATATACTTTAGGCTATGATTAGTGTATATGTCACAATTCTCTCCATAAAGGTAGTGCCGCTAGATTTTCAAGGCAAAAATCACATCTGCCAGCTCTAGATCATGCATCGGGTAGTTCTGCTCATGGATATTCAACTATAGTGAGGAGTAGGCTATCACATTGTCATTTTGCATAAGTACACAACCCAAGCCTTTCTTTGAAGCATCACTGTATATCACAAAACTTTATCCACTTTTCGGTAGTGTGAGTACAGGTGCAGTGATCAGCCTTCTCTTTAGCTACTTAAAGCTTCCCTCACATTCTTCTGTCCAGACATACTTTACCCCTTTCCTTGTTAACTTAGTTAGTGGGCTTGAAAATTGTGAGAAGTTTCTCAAAAAACGTCGGTAGTACCCAGCTAATCCAAGAAAACTACAAATTTTTGTGACACTAGAGGGCCTTGGCCATTCCTCAATCGCATTTTTTTGAAGGATCCATAGAAATTCCCTCACTTGTGATCACACGTCCCAAGAACGTGACTTTCTTAATCCAAAAGTCACACTTTCTGAACTTGGTGTACAACTTCTCCTTTCTTAATGTCACCAACACAAGTCTTAGATGTTCTTCATGTTCCTCCTTGCTCTTGGAGTATATGAGAATATCATCAATAAACACTACCAAAAATTTGTCGAGGTAATGTCTAAAGACTCTATTCATCAAATCCATGAAGATTGCAGGGGAATTAGTAAGTCCGAAGGGCATCACCAAAAACTCATAGTGCCCATACCTTGTACGAAAGGCAGTCTTCTGAATGTCTTCCTTCTTTACCTTTATCGGATGATATCCAGAACAAATATCCACCTTTGAGAAGTATTGAGCTCTTATTAACTGATCAAACAAGTCGTCAATCCTTGGAAGATGATACTTTTTCTTTATAGTGATCTTTTTGAGTTCCCGATAATCGATACACAACCGCATTGTTCCATCCTTCTTCTTCACAAAGAGAATCAGTGCACCCCAAGGTGATGCACTAGGGTGTATAAACCCTTTGTCTAGATGATCTTGCAGCTACTTCTTTAACTCCTCCAGTTCGATAGGATCCATCCTATAGGGACACTTCAAGATAGGAGTATCTCTAGGTATGAGTTCAATTGAGAACTCTACCTCACGATCCAAGGGAATTCTGGGTAACTCTTCGGGAAATACATCACCGTATTCCCTCACGATGGGAATTTCTTCAAGGTTGGCAGTTTCCTTCGACTCAACCATTTGGGCGAGGTATGCTTCTTAATAGGGAATCAACACCCACACTATTGAAGGATTTTTAAAAGGAGATTCATGATCTTCCTTTCATTTTTAGCAAATCATGGGATGGTTTGGAATATGAAAAGATATTTCCTTTTCTCGACAGTTGATATGTGCTCTATATAACGAGAGCCAATCCATTCCCATTATAGCATTGAATTACACCAAGGGAAGTATTACGAGATTTTCTAGAAGAATCTTTCCACATACGCCAACAGGAGAAGAGTCAAAAACTTGGGTTACAATGATTTCACCACTTTGTGTTTTTACAAATATCTCTACTTCAAGGTTTTAGGGCTTCGATTCCATAGTTCTAAAAAACTTTCTAGATATAAAGGAATGCGTAGAACTAGAATAAAATAAGAATTTTCCATTATTGAGTGAATAGAAAGTGTACCTTGTACGAATTCATTATCATGCTCCACCTCCCATTAGTGATGGCATAAGCCTTACCTTGTTCCTTTGACTTTGGTGGATGCTGACACTGATTACCCTCGAGAACTCGAGGTTTAGTGCACTGGTTTTCATAGTGCCCTAGCTCCCTACAGTTGTAGCATTGAACCATGAGTGGTTCCCTCCTTTCATTGGATACATTCTACTTCCTTTTCGTGTCTTTTTGACACTCTTGAGCATGGTGTCCTTCTTTCCCACACTTGAAGCATTTCCCCGTCCCTTTGAGGTAGTTCCCATGGTGCATCTTCCCATATTTTTGGCATGTGTGTCATTGATTTTTCTTCCCACCTTTGTCATTAGATCCACCAGCTTGAAACTCCATCTTTCTTTTCTTATCACCATAGCCATGGGACTATTATCCAAACTCCATCTCCACTTTGAGAGCACACCAAACAACTTATTCATAACTCCCAAAGTCTTGAATTGCAAGATCCTTTCAAAGGTGTGGTTTTAATCCACTAAAGAATCTATCAATCTTGATATCATTGTTGATAAAAAAACCCTAAGCATACCTTGCAAGCCTTGTGAAATTTGCTTCATAGGTTGTGACAGATTCTCCTTCTTTTTTCTTGAGCTCTATGAATTCTCTCTCCATCTTTGTGTGAATAATTCATGGGAATTACTTATTAAGAAACATTATCTTAAAGTCTTCCCATTCCATCTCTTCAATTTCCTCCCTTGGATTGGTGTTTTTAATAAAAGACCACCATTTATTGGATTCTATATCTAGATGATAAACGGATAGGGTCACCTTCTTCATCTCAAAACAGTGAAGAATATAAAAGATCTTCTCCATGGAGTTGACCCACTGTTCCGCAACTAGTGGATCATAAGATCCACAAAACATCGGTGGTTGTTGCTGCATAAAACATTCGATAGCTAGTTGCTCCCTCTTTGGTGAAGGAGGACGTTCCCCGTTATTATGGTTATTGTTCATAACCTGAGATAATTGGGTAAGCATTACCATGAAGTTTTGAACTCCACCTCCCAAATCATTGGGGATGTCATTCGGGCAATCATTGCATTGGACCTTGCACGAGTTGTTGGCCTGATTTCTCCTAGTTCCCACCATTTTCTAAAATAAAAAAGGTTATAACAAAACATAAGTAAAAAAGTCATGAATAAATTATTCATTTAAACAATTTATACCAAAAACATAACATATGGGATCCCTATGTAAATATTATTGTGTGAATTTTTGTACTCAGTCTCATGCTAGAGGTTTTCTCTAGGGTTCACTAATCCTAATTCCCAAATTAACTAAACCTTCCCTCTGATACCAACTATAGCGACCCAAACTTTTCTTACATTACTATTACATAATTTTAAATATAAACAACATAATATCATTACACATAGAGGGTCCACAGGTTTAGTGTTTTGGGAAAACTAGGACCATACATAACAATTACAGCATCAAGCATAAACATTTATTTAATTTCTTCTTCTCTAGATTTTTATTGGCACTTGTCCCCTCCTTAGTACATGTATCCACCTGAGGATATACATCAAAATGGGTGATCTAGAATCACAGTAAGAGGATATATAAGAACAATATAGCATGGGGGTGATCATAATCATAACATGGGAAAAAGATCATGAACATGAGAGGAAGCATAAAAATAAGACTTGAAATGTGGAAATGCATAAAAAATGAAACATCATGTATTAGTGGTTAACTACCACACATACTTGTGAACCAAGCTAGAATCTTGTTCACATATCATTTTACATTTACTCATGAGATTAATCACTTTACCCAATGCATTGGAGCACTGTATAATTTTGGGCACACCCGTCACATTTAAACATTCATATTGCGCTATATAATTCCGGGCACACCCGTCACATCATAACATTATCATTTATCATGCATGCCAAAATGAACATATAACATAAATGAACATAATGAACCCATGAAAATTAATGGGTTTCATCTTATAATAACACATTCATAAACATTGGGTTCCCAAAATAATGATGGAATAACAAACATGTTACAAGAACCGTCAATCTTGAAAGAGGTAACAAGTGTGTTCTTGAAAGAAGAGTTCTTTTGGAAAACATTTAGTTTTTCATAAATAACAGTGACAAAAATTTATATCACAGAAAAGTAAAGATAATTATGAAAAAAATATTTTTAAGGAGTAACCATATCAAAAAGGAGTGAAAGAGGGAGAACCCAAAGGATGAAAGTTGGGTTCAAGAATTTCCCCTTACCTTGTATCCGAATGATTCCTTCTCTTTAATGTCCTATATAATGACATTATATTAATTAATTAGAAATAAATAACCTTGTGTACATTAATATGGTTCATTATGGTCTCATTAAGTGATTTTATGTGCCTTTGGATGATTTATATAGTTTTAAAACATTGTTCGAGAATGTTTGTTTTCATGGTTTTCTTGAGTGGTTCACTTGTATTCTTAAATTGAAGTTCGGGTAGAACATGAGTAAACATCCAGAAATGATATTAAATGTTATTAATGATATTACAGAAGTTTTAATGATATTATAATGAATTATATTATATCTGTGTAGATTAATCATTAGATAAGAATTAAATGATGATTATTTGGGTTAATTTGGGTAGTTTTTCGATCATAACGAACTTGTTTTAACTTATCACTTAGTAATATGGTCATAAGTTAGTTAAAGAACTTTAAATAGGAAATAATAAATATAAAATATTCTTTTTCAACCATAAAAATGGTTTCATGACCAGATCTGAAGGTGGAAATGGAAGAAGAAAGCATTTCGTTCTTGAAGGTGGTAAATTAACACCTCACGAACAACGTTCTCTTTAATAAAATAAAAGGAAGAGGGAAAAGTGGGTTGGATGATATAATATCCCATTAGAATCATAAAATTTCAGTATATTTATAATACTGGAGTTAAAATACCATTTGGATGAAGATAGGTGGGGAGAGATCAAGAAATGAACTTGAACTTGAAAGGAAATTAAAGGAGAAGAGGGAGAGAAATTACCTCTTGAATCCTCCTCTCGAGATCCTCCTTAAGGGCCTAAGATTGGTCTTTTGATGAGACCAAAAGATCTTGGACGAGAGGGAGGGTCTAGGGAAGGTGTTTGGGCAGAGTTTAGAGAAGTCTTAGAGCTTTATAGGTGTGAGGAAATGAGGGAGTGAAGGGTGGTATTTATAGTGGAGGGGAGAGGGGTTTCCTTAATATAAAATTCATTAGTTTAACAATTTCCCCTAAGACAAGGAATAGTGAGTCTTGAATGACCAATAATAGTAATGTTATCATGTGATACCAAAACAAGTGGGCTTACATCAGTAGAACATCACACATGACTCTATAATTAGCTTATTTAGTTATTTTTGTAAATTACGGTTTTCACTATTCATAAAAATTCAAGTATTTCAGAAAAATACCAAAATTTTACCCCAACCATTTTTTGATGTGTAGAATCCAAAAGTTAAGTCCATTTTTCAAAAATAATTTTCTAAATATTATTAATTTGATATTTAATTAAAATCATAATTTACTTAGAAAACAATTTTTAAAAATAAAAACTGATTTTATAGTGCTTTAAAAAATTACGTAGGGTCTTATAAAATTATCTAAAAACTATAAGAAATTTATTTTATAATCAATGAACACATTTTAAGAAAATAAATTTTCTTTTAAATTAATTAATTAATTGAAATTAATTATTTATGACTTACAAAATACCAAAACGTTTACTAAGGTCAAATTGTCACTTTCTAAGATGTCTAAATTTTATTTAATTATTCATGGGTAAGGTTACTCTTATGTTGGTTGATTTACTATTCATAAGGGTCATATTACTATTCATAAGGGTATTTTACTATTCATAAGGGTAGATTACTATTCACCAAAAATTATTTTTGTTTTATTAGACTCCAAAAATCATCTTGAACACAACCGTGTATGTCAGATTTTCGAAATTCAAAACACAGAAGTGACAAACTTATGTTTAAAGGTCACTTAGAACTTAGTAGTTCATTATGTTGTATTTTCATGTGATTTTAGGACATAATTATAAGAAATTAATTTTTATTGAAAAACTTTGGGTCGTTATAGTAACACATGAATCCCACAATAATTTCAAATCCTCAATCAATGGAGCTAAATAAACATCAATATCATTACCCGATTGTTTTGGTCTTGATATAAGCATAGATAACATGATGTTTTTTCATTTGATGCATAACCATAATGGCAATTTATAATTTACCAACATAACCACCCATGTACTGTGAGTGCTACTTTGAAAACCAAAAGGATTCACTCCATCGATAGATAACACAAGACGAAGGTTTCTCGATTCGTTTCCAAATTCAGGACACTCATGATCAATTATCTTCCACTAAGGAGAGTCTACCAGATTCCATAGTTTTACATATTTATTTATTCTGTCTATATGACACATCAATTTCCCTACAGTCTCCTCACTTTCATATAGGTGCCTAAACCTTGGAATGATTGGAAAGTACCATGAAACTTTAGTAGGTTTGGATTCATCTTTCTTATATCGAGAAGCACCACACTTTGGAAATTTTCTAAGTGATTTTTGGTCCTTTAAAAATAGTATAAAATCATTCTGGTAGGTGTGTATTCTTTTAGAGATCATACCCATTTAACGTACCATTCGTTTGGTGTGGTATGTTCGGATCGAGAGCTCATTAACTTTTGAGAGAATGTCATTCAATAGATCAAATAATTCAATAAAACTGGCATCACTCCATTAATTTCCCGCTTTCAAATTATATAGCTTTAGGACGGTTTAAAATTCTATATATTTAGTGAAACCACCATATAATGATGTTTTTTGCACAACTCTTTAACTGATCAAACAATTTTGGGCAATCACTAAGTTCATATTCAACTGTCCTTGTCATTTAATTAATACGATCTTTATCATCATGCACATCTATAATCACATCTTCGATACAGTCTTATTCATTTTCTATACTTGTAATCATATAAAATGATCCATAAAACGCAGTGTTATCCTAGACACTAGCTACATTCACTTTTCCCCATGTTTATTCTAACATTTATAACTTCAATCTATTCCGTGGCAGATCAAGTGTTTTTCCAACTCCTCTGGACTAACTTTTCTTGAATAAAAATAGAATAAACATAGAAAAAGGATTTGAGAAGGATTATATGCATGATCGTTTTCAAACTTGATGAACTCTTTCACTCCATCTTTATACTCTTTTGTTAGACAATTGACATCCATCCATTCTTTATTAATATCCATCCTATTTTATTTGGTGATATTAATATTTAAAAAAACAAATACACAAAACATTGATATAAAAATTAACCAAGGCTAAAAAATTTATATACTTTAAATTTTCTTTAAAAACTATTTATAAAATAATAGTTTAAATCCCATTAAAAAAACAACCATTTACAAAAATTTCTCTTTAAAATAAAAAACCCTATTTCAAATAAACCAATTAGTTCCAAACATCCTTTCTCAAAACCCCAATTCTTTTTTAAATCATTTTAAAGAAATTTAAAACCAAAAAAGGGTATGTTGAACACATATAATTTTATAAGAAACATTTCAAAACACTTGAATCATTTTAAAAGCGAACCCCTAAAAAAATCACTAGATGTCATTGTCACCTACCTCTATATAGACAATTCAAATCATTTATGTCTGCACACCTTATATGTCTCATGACACCCCTATCTAGCTCTGATCACTAGTTTTCAGTGTTCCTCCCATCAAACTTATGGACTATCCAACCCATCAATGGTGGGTGAACTCCTTTTCTGGTGTTCCGACCCCCCAATGGATACTTAAAACCATATTCACATTTAAATTTATGATTAGAGATTAACACCAGCACACTCAACCATGAACATAGAAACTTTCTAACTTATTCACATGTATTATTATGAGTATAGTTTAACGTAATCACACTCACACTTCTTGAACCTATAAACTTAGTAACCTATTCACATAACATTTATATATCATGATATATAATCTTTTACCTAATAAATTGGTGGGAAATATAGGTAATACCTGTCTCATAATACATAAATTTGTTTTACACTTGAAAATAAAATATTCATTATCTCATAAAGAACCCATATCAACTAGAGAAAATAAATTCACAATGAAGAAGGGAACTATGTGATCAAGGAAAAATATTATAGTAAAGAAAACCAATATTAATAGTTACAATAATAAAACAAGAATATGGGGTATGTAATCAATATAATAATTTAATCCTCTATATAGAACCACTGACCAAGGAATAAAATGTCATGGGATATACCCTAGGTACTAGTGCGTGGCGATCCAAAACGGAACTATAACTACATATACCAACATCTGATATATGTTTCATCCAACAATAACATGATCCACCCAATTAAACCACACTTAACTCATCATAATGGAACCTTACCACTATAATTGTCTTAAACACAACTAAGGGGACCATATAAGTGTGTGTACCAACTAGGGTAGCATGAATCAAGACCTCCCACCTAGACACCCAAGTTACCATAAAAAAATAACCATGAAGGTGATAAATAAATCAATATAATTACCCAAAAAAATTATCACACCTCACCTCCAAAACCATCACACATAACATCCCATTTTCACATCATACACCCATCATATAAATAATCAATAACCCATAACTGGTGAAACAAGTATAGGGGAAATCATTGAGGGTCACATGAGAAACAAACCATTTACCTTTTAAAGTGAAAAATGGGTATTCACATGAAAACCAACTTAGTATGTAAAGTCTCAATCCCCTTTTTTAAAGACTTATCATTTCAATGATTTTGGAAGCACTTGAAAAAAAAATCCCTTTTTATTTACAAAACATTATCCAACAAGCACATGGAAAATTCATTTGAAAAACCAAAAAAGGCATAAGAATTTAATTTACTATAAAAAAATTTAAATGAACCTATGAACCATTTAAAATAATATTTTCAAGAGAATCAATATAATTTAAAAATAGTACATGAAATTCTTATGAGAAACCCCTTATGCCAAGCCAAGAATTTAAGAAAGAAATTTATAATTTCACCCAAGAACCCATACATTAATATAAAGAAAATAAATTTATAAAGTATACACATTCCATGAATTATAAAACAAATTAAGAGAAAATAAACACCTACTTTAAACCGAATGGTAACCAATACACAACATGTCACCTTCCATGGAAAACACTCAAAAAACCTAAAGCCCTAAATCCTTGTGAAAAATGAATTTCAGTTCTTGGGAGAAGGAGAAACCTATGGGAAATAGATAATAGAATAGGGATGGTAGATATAAATGATAAATAGTGGGAAGAATACTTGAAATGGAAAAATAATTTTTTTATTAAATAATTCAAAAAAAATCCCATAACACAAACTTAAGAAATCATAGAATATTATAATTCTCATTTTCCAAAATAAATCATATCACAATAACATATAGATTGTGACTAAAATATCACTACATGGAAAACAATCCTAAGATGATAAATATAAGTGAAAATACAAACCTTTTCACAACAGAATTTTAAAACATTGAAGTGAAAATTATATTTAATTTTTTTTGAAGGGAAATAGATTATTATTGAAAACATTATTATAAATAGTTCCTAATAAAAAGTTATTAAATATACACAAAGGTTTTAAAAATGAGAAGTAAAAATACTTTAAAAATGTTTACTTTTAATATAATCCTTAATAATTCAAAATTGAAAAAGATATAATGTATTCATGGGGAAAGGCCTATATAATGTGGTGAATAAGAGACCCTTAAGTCACGATGTTGTAGGTGTGTGAGACAATCAGTTTGTTTGGGGAACAATCTATGACCTATCAAGGAATGAGTAGTGTGTTGATGAAATCAAAGTTTGTAAATTCATTGTGGGTGTTATCTCATCATGATAGTTTGTAATTTGAGTAAGTATTAGTTGTGGTTCATGAAAATCCTATAATTTTTTTGTTCACTAATAAAACCATGTGAGGATGTGGAGAGTCAATGTGTAAGAGTCATGTATGGGAAAGTGGATGGGTCATTGAGTTATTCCATTGGGTTTAGTGATGTGAGAATGTATGGGAGTTTTTAGAAATGATTGTGAGTGTCAATATTCAGCTGACAATGAGATATGTTCATTCTTATTTTTTGGTAGTGATAGAATTTATTAGTGCACATTAAGAGTGGTGTGTAGGTGAACCTAACCTATAGGTAGAGGTGGTTAGTTTTTTGTGTGTGCACAATTTGCTGAGTTTCATTGGTAGATGATAGATACTAATGTAAGGGTATCGATTAGAGGAGATCAAGAATAAATCAATGATGTTAACCTATAGAGTGGGTCTTGGGTTGTTAGGGGAACTTGGTGATGGGAGCTAGTATAGGTTTTCACTTAGTTCATGGGTTGAATCATGTGACAAATCATAATGAATTTTTTTAGACATATACACTTGGGAAAGTAATAAAACTTGGTATTATTTCTCGTGAGAATGATAGGGACCTGATGTGTGAGTTGTTAGTATAAAATCCATTGAGTCACTAGTTATCAGGTTGATTTTAGTGTAGGAAACCTCAAAGTGGGTGCAATTAATCAAAGAGTGGTTGGTTACCATTTATATCAGACAACATTCTTATATATACCAATTATGGATAACTTTAGAGTTATCCATGGAGGATTAATCTTTCTTGCAGGTATCACCTTGGTTGGGGAATCAGTGATTATGGAGGTAGAGGAAGTTGGCACTGTGGTTTGTGGGACTATTCGAGATAGTGGAATAGATCATGATGGTGTATTTCCAATTGGATCCTCCTCCATGACATAGAGGTGTGCATGATGTGTTACATGTATCTCAACTTAGAAAGTATGAGTTGGATCCTTCATATGTGACTGATAATGAAGAATTTTATTTGGAGGTAAATGCATCATTTGAGAAACATATACTATGAATTATTTATTGGATTGAAAAGAAATTAAGAAGGAAGAAGATGCATAACATTTGAGTTTTTTGAATCATGGGTGTATTCAAAAATAATATTGGAATTGGGAGTTTGATGCATAGGTTCAGTGGCCCAATATGGTCAAGCAATACCTTTAGAGACACTTCTCAGGGATGATAAGTCCTTGGTATGACATTCTTGTGTGTGTGACCTAAGAGACCTCTCTTAATAAGACATGATTTTGTGTGTGTGTGTGACCCATGATACCTCTCTTAATTTGACATGTTTATTCATGTGTATAGATCAATAATTTCCTTTTTATGGATTGTATTTGTATATATGTGTATAGATGTAGACTTATTTTATCTAGTATCACGGTGACATATAGACCCTTCATGGATTGGTTAATCTCTTAGAGGGGTATAATGTGAAATGTGATTCATGATGATTATGGTGGGGTATTAAATGAAAAATAACAGGACATGATAGCCTTGTGTCCTGACCTGATACTAGAAGTAAGGCATTATGGACTTGTGGATTGACCTGAGATAGTTGGTGGGGCCTTATGGATTTATGGATTGAATTGTGATAATTGGCGAGGCATGATGGACTTATGGATTAACCTAAGTCATGATTGAATTATGACCTATTATGAGACTTAAATTATCCATATGACCTATTATGATATTCATGTCAACTAGATATAGATTTTATCCTGATATAGAGTTGAATCTAGAAGGGTTGGGGTTTGTGGCAGCCCAGTTAGCGTACAATGACCCAACATGAGATGTTTTTACTTGTGAATACTTTATTATCATCATATACACTTATATATAACTATTTTTATTATGTTAAGAACATATAAATGGTTTCCTACTAAGTTTTATACTCACACCCTACATGGGCATCTCAGTGCGCATGCAGACTTCTTTAACCTAGATTTCAGATGAGGGTAGTGGCCATGCTTAGGGAAATTATACTGGAGGAGTAGGTTAATCGAGGTGATATCAGGATAAACTCTAGGATTATTGTAGAGATACCTCTTTATTTATTTATTTTTTCTTCTTTATTTTTTATGGTTCTACCACATATTAGGACCTCTTGACTTGTTGTACTAGATATTGTATGTTATATTTTTACAGCATGGGTTGACATTTTTGTTATATGATCTTATTTTTCCTTTTAGGTTCTAATTTTTACTTTGATTATTATTTCTACTATTCTGTACTCTAATTATTATTATTTACCAAGGGGATAGTATCCCCACAATTCCACTTATGCCCTCACCACTATTTGAAAAAATATTTTGTACAGGGAATCATACATGAGGTCATGTGACACTTCGGCTCAGTCCTGGTGATTTAGTTTGGGGTGTTATAGTTGAGACATATCAAGTAGATGTTTTTAGATGAGGAATTAGACCTAGTTGGCAGTTTAGGTTCTCAAAGAAGATTTGGAGAAGGATCATGGAGGTCAATTGCTAAAAACATTCATCGATAATAGAAACTTGAAAAATGTATAACCTTTTTAGTAAATGATTTTGAAATAATTTGGAGAATTTTACTTTTAAAAATAATTTTTATAATACAAACATAAAAAATACATAATGTTTTCTATAAAATAAGTGGAAACACTTTGAAGACATTTAATTTTCAAATTAATATTTAATAACATAATCATGAAATAAGAGTAATAAAAAAATAGAAGTGGATGATACAAATTTATTTTTGAATGTATGGAAAAACATTTTGAATTTTTTGAAATAACCATGATGAAAACCCACATTGCATTTAAGATTTTTAAATCAACCAATTCAAAATATGGTATAGAAAAATTTAATTTTACCAAATATAACTAGTGTGCAAACAAGGACCACCAATGGCCATGATTTTTAGTGGGGAGTTTAACCCGTACAATTAATAACATCACCATCAATATCAAACTGTAATAAGTAAACCCAATGATAAAGAGAAGAAAATTGACCACAGAGATGTGGTTTAACATGCGGTGGAGGTGCGTTCGCGGTGTAGGAGAGGCACGGTGGAGGAGAGGCGTGACACAGGAGAGGAAATGGTTGAGGAGAGCCGCGACGAAGGAGAGGCACGACAGAGGAGAGCCACTGGTGGAGGAGAGGTGCGGAGGAGGAGTTGATGACTGAGGAGGAGGAGGAGACATGAGAGGAGGGAGGAGAGGAGGGAGGAGAGGAGGCGGCGGTGATGATGGTAGGGATCGGCTTCCGCGAGAGCTTGAGGGGTGTGAGGAAGGATGAGAAACTTAGGGTTTATTTATAAAATCTAGCGACACTTTTATCAGAGCTAGATAATACATGCTGATAAAAGTACATTTTATCAGTGCTACAATTGAAAGCGTTGATAAAGTCCCATCTATATCAGTGCTAAAAAAGCATTGATAAAAGTATGTTTTATTAGCGCTACAATTGAAAGCGCTAATAAAACATGACTTTATCAGTGTTTGTTTAGCACTGATAAATGTATGTTTTATGAGTAATTCTTAATTAGCACTGATAAAATATACCATTTATTCATAATTATAAAATTATAACCAATATATTTATTAAATTTATAATTTTATAAATATATATAATTAATATATTTATTATAATTTAAAAATTTAAATTATAATTATTTATATATATATATATTTGTGTTTGTGTTTATTTATAAATTATAATTAAATATATATAATTTTATAATTTAAATTACAATTAAATATATATAAATATAAATTGATACATTAATTTTAATTTTAATTTCATAAGTATATATATATGTTGGTGTCTATGTATATATTCATTAAAGACATATATTTATAAACAATTATATTTAAAAGGTATTCATAAATATATATTTATCATTTTTAAAAAATATTTTGTAATTTTATAATTATTTAAACATATTTATATTTAATTAGTTATATATAATTATAATTATATATAATATATTTAAAAATTATTTAATTATATATAACTAAATATTTATATTTTTAAATATAATAAATACATTTATTGTTTATTTAAATATATTTTTCTCAATTTTAAGTATTTATGATAAGATAAAACTTCATATATATAGGAAATGAATGAATACACCAAGTATATACAATACTATAGTATATATGGCCAACATTAGGGTAAACAATGAACATATATTCATGAGAATAAGAACGTACGCATCAATTGACACATTCATTTAGAAATATAAATTTATTTAAATATATATATATATATGTGTGTGTGTGTGTGTAATAAGTATTTGTATATATATATATATATTAAAAAGTATTTATATATAATATTATAAACATATAGTATAATTAATATATAAAAAATATATAACTAAAACTAATAAACATAAAAAATATAAATAAAACATAAACATAATAAACATAATAAACATGTATTTTTTATTTAATGTATACATATAAACATTATTTTTGAATATAATTAAAATATTTTTATATAAATTGATAATAATTTATATTAAAAACTTTTATCAGCATTATTATTAGTACTGATAAAGGTGGGACTTTGTCAGCGCTAATATTAGCGTTGATAAAAGGGTAGATTTATAAGCGCTTTTTTCTAGCACTTATAAAAGTCCCCCTTTTATCAGTGCTTTATGATTAGCACTGATAAAACCTGAGTGCTTCCCTTACCAGCATTTGTGGCAGTGATACCAACAAACACATACAACATGAAAACATATGAAACATACAACATATCTATTAACACATACACAACATGATAAAATATGGTTTTCCATTATGTAAATCACCCTTGGAGTGGTGTGTAGCAGCATATACATATATAGAAAAGAGCTTACACTAAAAAAAATCACTATGGTTGTGGGATTTCATGTCATGTGTAAGAAACACTAGAAATATGAATTTAAATGAGAATTAATAGAAAAATATATCATGAGAAATAAGAAACAATATACCACTTGGTGCATTATTATAACAAATTGATGAGAATAAAAAAATGATTTTCTCACCTTTCAATATATGACAAAAACAATGGTATATTGATTCCTATGAAAATCATGGTTGAAACTATTAATTATATTTGTGATAAAAGAGACTTAGGTATTTATGAAAACAAAAATAGAAAATAAATAATTATCTTGATGAAAAATTACCTTGAATCTTTGTTACCATTGCATGTAGAAACTAGAGATAGTGATAAAGTGGACTGAATAAAATAAGATATATAAGATTAATGGGAACATTTTTAATGATAATGCAATACAATATCGAATTAGAGATCATAAGACAGAGTATGCATCAAATTATTAAACAAAACTGAGATACAAATCTAGAATAAGGGGGGTCAAAGTCGCCGATTGTATTTGGGTTAAGTTGAAGTAAGGGGGGCTTAGATATGTGAATGATCATACTGAATAAGTGGCCGGTTGATTTAGAGTTTTTTCGAGATTTATGTTGGCTAAGTATATTCACAAAAATTGGCAGGAATCTAAGATATTGGATGCTGACTCATTGAACCCAAGGTTGAACCATACCTGGTGTGAATAAGCTATGAACACCGAGCTCTCCGAGTTAACCTGATGGAAAATGTAAAGAAAATCCGGAATGGTGGGCTTGAGAGCACTTAGTTATGTCAATCTACTTATGATCAGGAACCCGATTGGAGAACTTAGATTGGATCTTGATGAATAAATGACTAGTATTGAGGTTTCTGAAAAATACGATGAAGGTGGGTGGATTGATAGAGAGCGACTGACCTCAGGTGTCGTTGGTGGTTAGCACAGGGAAGATACCCACTTGATGTCTTGACAAGGAAGACAAAATTCAAGGAATAGATTGGGAGGGTTGCGCACACAAAGGGAACATGAAGAATGATTAGTGGGGGAAGCGATCAGAAGGAGACTATTGGGATAAAGTGGAAAGGAAATCGTCAGACGGAAATTGAGGGAAAATCGGGGGAAAATTCAAGAGGAGGGAGATGCGGGAGTAGAATGTCGAGTAGGGTGGATTGCAGGGAAGAGCTTCGAGTAGGGAGAAGAGCAGGGAGGAGTGAAACTAATAGAACCTAGGGTAGAAGGTTGGGATCTAGAGAGGAGGGATACGTGAGTGGGATGTCAGGAATGGAAGACAATATTGAGGGTGAAATGTTTTGGGGGGAAAAGAATTTGTGAGGGGAGGACACATGTACATTGGAGAACATACCTTTAATATATATAGTAGATGAATCATTTTAACAAAAATCAAGATCGAAGCTTTTCAAGTATTTGGTTGTGCCATGAATCATCCCACCAAAGAGTGAGAACTCCTAGGAATTCAATTATATTGTCACAGGATCTAAAAAATATAGGGATTTTTGATTTGGAGAATAACTACTATTGATTAAGGGATACTTCCAAGCCGCCTTCCCATTGATAAGATCATAAGGTAGGCATGGGGGCATGGATCAATATCACTTAAACCACACATCCTCAGAATTCAAGAATCAAACAAGATTTTTGACCCTTTTAATATTAGGAACTCACATTACCAGGTTTGGATTTGTATCTTAGACCTTAATTGGATTTATTGGCATCCCAAGATATACTAGGATATTGAAACAACAGTTGGGGTCCCTATCAAACTGAATAAGGAAACTGTGAATGCTAAGTTCAGGCACTTTGATTGCATTCTGGTTGGGGTTAACCATTCAACAACTCTGGTGGTAGATATTTTCCACACTATTATAAAATAAATCATTAACTTTTGAATTAATAATGAGAACATTCCTACATTTTGTGTTGACTACAAAATTATTAGGCATCTTGTTTCAAATTGCAGTAAAAAGACTACCACATGTTATTTTTTTCAATAAACATGGACACTTGATGTGCCTTTTATTTCACATTATTTTCTACATCATTTTATTAATATTTTGATGATTTAATTAATAAAACGTCTTTTAAATTTTAAATAATTGAACTTTAGTAAATTTTTTGTTGAAAATTTTAATTCAATAATTTCTTGTTTAAATTTGATTTTTAAGTTAAAATTATTAATTTTGCAGTGCCTTAAAGTTTTTTTATTTTATTCCTTATTTTATTTTTGTATTTTAATTTTAAGTGTTTCTATTTTAATCTTGATGTTTAGTAATTTAAACTATAAACTTTAAATTATTTATGTTTTTTTGAATTTAATAAATAGAAATTAAATTTAAGTTAAATTATTTTGTTTTGTTTTTTTTAATTTTAATTTTAATTTTTTAATAATTAATGGTTTTCAAATATTAACTAATGGAAATTAAATTAAATTTATTTTTTTGTTTTAAAAATTTAAAATATTTAACAGAAATTGGTTTTAATTTTTTAAAATTTTGTTTTTAAAGTTTTAATATTTTAATTAATTTTAATTTTTTATTCTTTTGATTGTTTATTTTAATTGTGTTTATGTGTTAGTGGTTATGTGTCACTAATACCATTGAGGGTGCAATCATGAGTGCTTATGTTCCCTGTTACCATTTCTAAAGCAAAGGAAACATTCTGCTACCACCCAACACCCATATACTACCATCCAAGACTCTACTACCATGGCTTGCACCACTACCATAAGAAGAATTATCTCACTACCATTAGGATCACTTCTACCATTGATGCTTCTGGTACTATCAGAGTAAAATACCACCACCATTCCTTATCCTTATTCTGCTACCGCCACCACTCACATGCTACCAATATTCCCTTCTACTATCATGGATGGCCTTTAGCGTGCATTTGCATACACTACCATTATAACACCCTTGTATTTTAGAAAATATTTCTATTTATATAATTTTATTTCTTTGATGGTCTGTGTTACACACAACACCGAGTTTAAATGAACTGGGATTCACTATTAAAATATTATTATTATTATAACCTAGCCATTAATTTAGAGGGTATGAATATGATTAAATAATTTCTGAAATATATAAAAATATCCCACTTAATAAAAATGTATTGATAAATTCTTAGTAAATAATTATTCAATTTTTTGTAAAGTCATTTTATTATTCAAAAATACGTTTTCTCCAAAAATGGTTTCTTCTTATGAATGAATATTATAATTAATTTTTGAAAGTATTAGATAATTTACTTGACAAAATTAATTTAATTTTTAAATTTATCATGTCTAAATTATCTTAGGATGAATTTTTTCATAATTTTCTGAAAAGATTAATTTTCACTGAATAGTGAATAAATAATGATTTTTATAAACCTATCATTTTATTTATATTAAAATTACAATTATGATTTGAAATTGATATCAAAGTAAATTAAGTAATATTTAGTTATATACTGTCTAATTAGTTACATTTTTTATCATCCTTATACCTTTGTTTGGTATAAGTACATTTTTGGGCTTAGAAATGCATTTTTCAAGAAAGCTGTTTTTCGTTGCGTTTTGTGGGATTAATTTTAAATTAAATTATGAAACTTATATGAGTTGAAACTTGAAAAATGAATTCCATATTTATAATTAGTAGGTCCAAATTTGGTAAATTGGTCCCTTTTATTTTTGTTCATTAAGAATAGTAATTATAGTAATTTTATTACCACAGTAAGGGTAAAATAAGTGATTTTGGTTAACGATAAAATGATAAGGACTATTAAATAACCACAAAACTTGACTAAACTTTATTTTATGAGTTAATTTCGTCTATAATCATCCAATTTCTATTTATATGAAGTTTTTTGACCATTTGAATGAGATTATGACTTTTATAGTATTTTATTTCTGGAAAAATCAAACATGTCACACTTTTGTTTTTAATAAATATAATTTTTTATTTGAGATTATCTAGAGGATATGTTAGAATATAAATATTATTTTGAAATATAAAAGATTTATATTTATCATGGAAATTTATTTTTAATTTTTAATGAAGTAATAATTACCTAAAATGTTTACACAACGCTGACGTAATAATTATCCAATTAATGGAAAAATCAAATAAATGACATTAAAAATATTAAAAGTATTATAATTTGATATAATTTATATGAACCATGTAATTTATATATTAAAAATACATTTTAGTTATGTATTAAAATATTTATTAATAATTTCAATTATTTCCTTGATGTTATTAAAGTCAAAGTAATGAATAATGTAAAAATTGAAAATAATATTTTATTAAATTATTTAAAAAACATAAAAATATTAAATAATAAAAAATAAGATAATATATGGTCTAAAATTTCACCCCTATGAATTTATAGTCTATTTTGAGAAATTTAGATCTAGAATAGTCTTATTATAATTTAATCTTTTGAGAAATTCCAAAAGTGACCCTCACCTCAATTAGAAAAAGAGACCTCCTCCCACACTTCTTTACACCACTTTGAGACTTCTAGATCGACCATCCTATATAAAATTCTCTTTTAAACTTCCTTATCTACATTATATAGGTTCTTACCTTCTCAAAAGACCACCCTAGATCCCTTAAGAGGAGATCTAAGGTAGTCATCTCCATGAAGAGGTAATCACCCCAACCAATCACTTTATTTTTCTACTCTTCTTTACCTCCTAAAAATATATGATATTTATTATAAAATAATAACTTTAGTATAATAAATATGATTATAAGTAATTATTATTATTAAAAAACACTATAAACCCTATTTCCCATCAAACAATAAGTAAAAGTATCGCTCATGCGTATGTACGACATACCGTCTCCACATAGCGATACAATTCATTTTTCATATCCATATTTTATAGAGGGGTATTGTGATGGTTTTAATGTTTATATATGATATTTATAACATAATTATACTTCTTAAATGATAATATAATATCTACCTTCTTACCTTACAAATAGTTGTAAAATAATAACATCGCTCATGCGTATGTGTGGACTACCACCTCCACGAAGCAATGTGATTCATTTTTTATTTCTATTTTTACTTGGATGGTAAGAAGGATGAATATAATGAATATATATGATATAATTTATATAATAATTGTTCTTCAAAGGTGAATTATTATTTACCCTTCTTTCTCTCCATCCATTAAAAAAGTAAATACAATGTTCATGCGTACGTATGACCTACCGTCTCCATGAATGGTGTAATTAATTTTCTATATCTATCATTATAGATTAATTTAAATATATATATAATTAATATATATGATATAATAATCATTTAAATGATTTTGGTATATATGTATAATAAATTTAAATTTATTACACGAGAGGTTAAAGAAATTTCAAAGAAAGTCAGACCTAAGGTACGAGATTTTTGTCTTACTTTTATTTTTATGGGACACATGACTTATACACTACTTGTTGATTTTGTGTGGTGTACATACTACCCATGAATATATTTTATGAGTATTATCCTACAATTATGCGACTTACATATTCATCTAAAGTTATTTTTTTCATGGGGATTATAATTCAAATATTACCAAAGCGGAAAGAGTTTATTTTAAAATCTCATCATTTTTTGGGATTGTTTATGTTTATGTTTTTACTGGAGAATATTTCTCTTCCATGTACATATTTTCTAAAAACAATTTTAGAAAGGTTTTTAATATTATCCTATAATTTTTTAAAGTCATTTTTACCCATGTTTTACTTTTTACTAAATAATTTGAAAGGATTTTATTTTGTTTTCCAAATGAGGTACTTTGTGACTTTTACAATAAAAATATAGAAGGAATATTTTTTAACTTATACAGAATGAGAGTATTTTACCACTTTCATGACACATTAATTATTTGAAAATTCCTTTATAGGTTTACATGGTTCTTTTCAAGTAAAATTTGTTCCTTTATAATTGCATGACTTTTTAAAAAAAGAAGTGTTTTAAAAATGGAAAAGTTATTTTCCTAAAGAATTAGTCCAAGTGATATCTCAAAATCATATTATTTCTAAGATAAAATTATTTAATGTCACTTATTCTTTACTAGGAATATTATACAAGGATACCATCCTTATCCTTTCTCTATAATGTTTATGTTTATGATGACATGATGTTTATAAGTCCCATTTATTTTTCTATGGGTTATGTTATGATGAAATGTTTGTGAAATCCATTTATTTTATGGGTTCTAAAATGATGAATGATTTATGATCCTATGGAACACATATTTATGGTTTTCCTTATGTGATGCGTGGAACCTATATTTCCCTCTAATTCATTGGGTAAAGTATTATATCTCATGATATAGTTATGGGAAATAAGTCAATGTTCTTGATTCATTATGGGAAACAAGTCGATGTGCTTTATCTATTGAGAGAAATTGGTGTTGATTCCTGATCCGATTGTCTTTATAGTTAGCCTTGACATATGAAATGGTTTTTATACTTATGAATATTCTATACACTTTTATGACATGAAATTATGGTTCATGATTGAGTTATAATGATTTCTCATTCTTATTATTCTTTTCTTTTGAAATGTTAATGTTTCATGCCATAACTCATGTTTTATGATCTATGTCTGATCGAGTATAAAATTTTTATGTGATTATCATGATCTTATAACCTTATGATTATCTTATTATTTTATATTATTATCAATTGATATCTCCCATGCTTAACCTTATTAATCATATAAGCTCACCCTCTCTTCTGTTTTTTTTCCTCAAGTCATTAAGAAAGTTTTTAGTAGGGTATGACTATGGATAAAACCATGAGGGAAGATATTTATGGGATATATTGAATATATTTCATAAAATAAGAATATTTATATCCAGTATCAAAAGAAACTAAACTTATATGATCCCTGGGTGTATTTTTTGTACAATTTATTTAATATTCATCTATTAATATGCGATATTTATCTATGAAAATCTTGGGTCATTATAGTTGGCATCAGAGTAAGGTTTAATAAACATTTAGAGATTAGGGTTATAAAAATTTAGTGAAAACTATCAGGATAATTTTAAGTATAGTATAACATCCTAAAGTTTTTGTAAGGAAAATATTATGTGATTTTCCAAATAATTATATCCCCATCTAGATACTACAAGTGGATGTGGCACTAACATAGTTGTACCTAGGGGTAAAAAACCCAAAAAGGGTGCATTGAGCTAGACTCAATCATCACCTAGTACACAAAAATGGGCCTTTCTACATACATGGTTTGACACTCCTAGGGTATGTGCTTTAGTTTAATCCATATTTTTTCTATAAACCATTATGAAGGATTTTAATTGATGATAATCATGGATGAACTAGGTTAAATCTAAGGTGTTGCAGATTAAAAAGAAGGTGTCATGATTTAGACATTCTATAAGTGATTATGAGGTTTCCCACTATGATTATGTTTTCTAACACTATGGTTCTAGTTTTAGATAATGGATGGAACCATGAGGATTCAAGTTAATGGTGAATGTGATAGACAATTGAATGATTTTACTCTTGAGAAACCAAATGAAATAGGAAATGGAAGGAAAAACCTTGTTATTATGCCTAATAAGAAATATCATAATATTATTAACAATATCATCTTATGTGAGTTTCTTGACACACTTAACATGAGGAAAATGGAGTTTCATGATTATTATAAAATAAATAAAGTTCAATTTTCATCATATCTAGAATGTGGAAAGAATAATGTAGGAGAATTCCTTAAAGAAACAAGAAGATGTTTTGGGTGTGGAAAAGAAGGACACACATAGAGTAATTTCCAAGAAAAAAAATGAATGGTTTGGTTACCAAAATGAATGCGAATAATGGTTTCAATAAGATATCATTGACATTTGAATGTTTTAAATATGGAAATTATAGACATTATGAAAATAAATGTCCTAGGGGGAAATCTCAAGAAAATGATCAACAAGGCTGTACGGGTAATGGTATTTCCATTGATGATGAAAATACTATGAATCAAATATGAAAGAAAAGTGGGGTTAAGGAGTAATATGACGAATCCTGGTTAATGGATTAAGAAGGAAGTGGAATGAGAAAAATTATTATGTATTAGTATTTGAGAATTATGTTATAAATGTGTTTTATGTTTTTTTAGATTATAATAATCATGAAACATCTATGGATTGTTCCTTAGTTGGTTTTATTTAACTAATTTAAATTATGTGTTGAATGGTACAAATAACCCAAAAAAGTGATTTAGTGGAAAGATGATTTTTTTTGGAAAATAGACAATTGATGGAAAGATAACACTTAATATGCATCCAATGTAGAGATAATAATGTTTATGGGGATAAATAGATGATTGAAAATTATGGGATAGTATTGGTAACCTTGAAATTGGTTATTGATTTGATAAAGTTTACTGCATTTTAAATTTAAGGAATACATTCAATATTATGTCATTTTATTTAAGGAAAAAGGATAATGTTAATTTTTGAAAAAATACACGTTTTCATTAAGGTTTTATGGTAATTTAGGTTATTACCATATTTCTATAGAATATATGACCAAGGTGTTCACATATTAGGTATATAACATTAAGAGATACTTTTGGGGATTAATTTTTAGTTGATTTTAGAATCATAGTGACTTTATTTCTAAATTTTTGGGACTTGAATTTGGTCTGACATATTTTAGATGAGTTTTATTATTAACTATTTATGGATTGGATTAAGATAAACCTTGTACATTATTTATGTTTTATAAATTAATGTATTTATTCATATTGGATAAATTATGCTTACCATTTTGGTTTTGGTTAATATCTAAAGACATGCGGAGTATCTTATTATCCTTTGGTGGATTATGTGATCCATTATATTGATCTTAGTGCTTGAGGCATGAAATATTCATCTTATTCATCATTTGAAGAAAAATATAATATTGTGGTGGAAGTTGATTAAAGGATGGAATTATATTTATCAAGTAATTATATTTCCTCATGTTCATACTATATATAGTAATGGGATTCCTCAACTCTAGGAAAATGATCTTAAGATAAAATTTTGTCCTATAACCATTAATTCCATTGAATTGATAGTATTTTTCACATATATGGTTTATGATTTTTTGATTCTTAACTTTCTTAAGATCATTAAATTTATTATGATCAATGATCTCTAGAAATTAATTTTCTTTTATGCCCATACCTTCACTTCCAACTAATGTAATTCTATTTGGAAACCTAGTATGTGTAATCTTAGAGGACCTTCATACTTCCCTTTCTCTCTTTTCAAGAGAAAGTTTTATTAACCATTTTTATGAAGTGGGTTTCCACAAATAAATTTTTAAATGTAAAACCTTTGATTAATGAGAATAAGTTCAAATTGTGAGGAGAATGTAAAATCCTGACATATTAGAAAATATTTTTCTTTAAATAATTTTATTTCTTTGATGGCCTACGTTACATGCAACACCGAGTTTAAATGAACCATCGTACACTATTAAAATATTATTATTATAACCTAACCGTTAATTTGGAAGGTATGAATATGATTAACTAATTTATAAAAAATATATAAATTCCTCACTCAATATAAATTTATTAATAAATTCTTAGTAAATAATCATTCAATTTTTAGTGAAGTCATTTTATTCTTCAAAAACATGTTTCTCAAAAAATGGGTTTTCTTGTGAGTGAATATTATAATTAATTTCTAAATATTTTCAAAAATTCATTTGAAAAAATTAATTTAATTTTAGAATTTAACACTTCAAAATTATCTCAGGATGATTTTTTTGATATTTTTCTAAAAATATTAATTTTTCAATGAATAGTGAAAATGCCATTTTTTATAAAACCATCATTTTCGTTATATTAAAAAGTAAACTTATGTTTTGAAATTTATATAAAGGTAACTTATGTAATATTTAGTTATATATAGTCTAATTAATTAGATTTTTACCATCCTTATACCTTCTTTTGGTAGAAGTACATTTTTAGGCTTAAAAAACACATTTTTCAAGAAAAATGTTTTTCATTTCATTTTGCGTGATTAAATTTAAATTAAATTATGCTACTTATGTGAGTTGAATCTTGAAAAATGGATTCCATATTTTTAATTATCAGGCCCAAATTTGGAAAATATTTAACTTATATTTTTTTATTAATAATATTAACTATAATAATTTTATTACCACGATAAGGGTAAATCCGGTAATTTAGAATAAAAATAAAATGAGAAGAAATATCAAATAACCCCAAAACTTGACTAAATTTTATTTTTTGAGTTAATTTCATCCATACTCATCCAATTTTTTTTCATATGATCATTTTATCCATTTGAATGAGATTATGACCTTTATAGTATTTTATTTCAAGAAAAGTCAAACATGTCACAATATTATTTTAAATAACTATAATATTTTAATATGGGGATATCTAGAGAATATATTTGAGAATAAATAGTATTTTGAAATATAAAATATTTTTATTTATCATTATAATTTATTTTTTAATTTTTATGGGAGAAATAATTACCTTAAATTCTTACACAATACTGATGTAGTAATTATTCAATTAAAGGAAATTAAAAATATTTAAAGTATTATAATTTGAGATAATTTATGAGATTCATATTTTTTTTATAAGAACATGAAATGATAGGTTTGTAATAATTTTTTTTAATTTCCATTATTATCATGATGTTATTAAAGTCAAAGAAATGAATAGCGTCAAAATTGACAATAATGATAATTTATGAAAATAATATTTTATTAAATTATTTAAAAATCTTTAAAAAATTAAAAAAGGACAATTGGGATAATATTTGGTCTAAAATTTTATACCCTGTGCATTTTTAGGCCATTTGGAAGTATTTTTTATTGGAACCAAGGACGTTATTTCCTAGAAACGGAGTTTTGTTTGTGATTGTAGACAATCCAAATTGGAATGATCACAGAGTTTGCAAGACAGATGATCTTATAGTTCAGGCTAACAAAATTATTGAAGGTGGAATATTTTCTCAGTGTTTTCTATTTTTTTGGGCCTCAAAATCGAGAGTTTTTTTTGGAAAAGAAATATTTTCCACATAAGAGTATATAGTTCGTGGACCATGAAGGATAGTTCATAGATCACATAGAAGGTACATGGAATGATGAAGTAATTTCAGTAAAGGAAGATATCCGCAAAGTAGTGATATGTGGACTGCGAAGCACATTACAAAAATGACATAGGGGAAACGATTTATAGGACAAAAATAGTTTGAGGGAAGGATTTCAATTCACAAGAGGATAATAGTTCACGAAAGGAAAGAAATTCATGGGATGACTCACCATTTGCTAAAATGAGGTAGTTATTTGAGGAGCCGCATAGGGTGTTGTTCATGGAAGAGATCGGCAATCGCGAAGGAAGAGAGGAGATATGTAGACCGCGGAGGAAAAAATGGTTCACGAAAGAAGAACATTACCCAGTGGCTGTACTACATTGAATATTTGGGTGATTTGGTTTAGCAGGATTTTTGGATCTTCTTACCCATATAAGGATCAATAATCCCATCATTATAGAGATCATTTTTCATTAGAAAAAATCATTTCTTTTGGAATAATTCGGTTAAGTCTGAAATGGTTCAAGGGGAAACAATTATGTGTAGGAGAGGAGTTTAAGAGGGAGGATTTTGGGAAGGGTGAATTGGTTCGCGAGAACAATTTTTGGAAGGAGATATGGTCCACTGAAGAAGAACTCATCCATGAAGAAGGGATAATTCGCAGAAGAGGTAATAGTCCATAGAGAAGAGGAAGGGTCTGTGGAAGAGGCACACAGAGGCAGTATGTGGAGGTAGTATGCAGAGGTAGTATGTGGAAGTAGATAAAGTCTGCAGAGTAGGGAAAGTTCACAGAAGAGGTGATTTGTGAAGCACTTGCACTATACTGTGCAATGAAATTCATGGAGGAAGTAGTGAAGTTCGTATAGGAATTATGTCTATTCCGTGAATAAATTTAGCTTCACGAATGGTTGAGATTTGTGAAATAACTTCGCAAAAGGCAATTTTAAACATCAGTTTTTTCAGTGATGAGTGATTTCAGAGTGCATAAACTTAGGTCTATGGTGATAGAAGAATCTCATATTAGATAGGGAAAAGAATTTAAAATATATCCATTTAAGTGGACTTCATGTCAATAAAATGAGTTAAAATTATCTCAAAGTAGTGAACTAGGGGGATTCTATGGAAGTGTTCTGAGGGACGTAGTGAGCTATCCCTAAATTCTTGTAAAGGCAGTGTGCCTAACACAGAGTGACCAAGTCTAAATTCTAGTATTCCATAACTAGTGAATATTAGTGGATTTAGGTATGACCGAAACACTATTGGTGTATTCTCCTTGGACTATCTCTTAGTGGTGAACCAATTAAAATTGTTGTGTCATCTCTCTGCATATGATTGTTTGATTGCTGATCGAATCTATCATATAGGTTTAATGTGTTCCTACCAATGTCGGAACAAGATCTATCATATTCAAAGAAAAATTTTACACCCTGATTCAACACTACCCTCTCAGGGTGTTTTGGGGTCCTATAAATGGTATTAGAGTCAAGGTTAACTGATTCTAGATTCTCTATAGTAAAGATTTTATTATTTGAATATTTGAGTTTCTTTCTTGAGTCAATAATGAAGTAAAATTTTGATGAATATTCCAAGCATAAGTCTATATCCATCAAGACCATGATGAACCATAAAAAGAAAGAGAAGAGATAGTTGAAGAAGTCCCTCTTATCTAAATAAGAGTTGGTATCTATTTCTCCATGCATTTATAATAATGAAGATATTTTAGGTTTGAAAAGTAAATATTAGATGTCTTAGGTTTCCAAAAATGATAAGGAAAACCATTCTACCTCATGTAAATCAAAATTTCCAAGTGACCAGGAGGTATGTGTTAGCACCATTCAAAGTTGTCCTCAAAATAAATATCCTAGAACAAGTGGGGATATTGATCAATCTATAAACTCACATGAATATGGAATTGAGAGATTAAGAAAATATTTTCATGATATTCTCAAAGAAAGTGCTGCATTTTTTTGTAGGATCTTTCAATGTATACAGGTAGAGATCAACCAACTAGAAATAGAAGTTGATTCATTGGAAAAGGGATTATAATGAAAAATTCATGAATGTTTAAAGATTTCCAAACAAGTTTGAACCTTTGAAGTAGAAAATAGAGAACTTGAAATAATTTCATCAAAATACCTCAAAGAAGTTGAATATAAATAGGGATTCAAAAAGTCTCATAAAGAAAATATCCATACTCTTTAATATAAATTGAAAAATAGAACTTATTTCAAGGGTTTAAAATTAGAAGAAATATCCAAGAAGATCAAGGAACATGAATCTTTGATTTAGAATAAAGTTAAGCTGCTTGAGGAAGATGTTTTTAGAATGAAAAATTCTTGTGAAGAAAATATGTTTATGATTGAAGATCATAAAATCATCCTCAATATGCAATGTCTTTATTTGGAAGCCCAATTATTCAATCTTTAGATGACATATATTGATACTTTAAAAAATAAAGAAATGGTTTCTGTTGCTACTCAATGCTCACCAGAGGATTCTAAAGCTGAAAAACCTTTAAATTAGAAGAATATTGTGAACACAAATTCTCCCAAGAAGATCACAAGTAAGGAAGTTGATAAGTCCTTGGATTTTAAATCCAATAATTTGAAGGGTAGTTTATAAAAAAGAAATACTAATAGGGATGCCACTTAGATGACCCCATTTAGAATATCCAAACTTGATGCAATAGTTCCTAATGACATGTTATTTATTTGTCTAGAATATTTGGAAATAATGAGGAAACATAATGATGCACATGCTATGGATGGTGAAAAAGGAAAAGAAAATATTCCACACGATGAAGTCAAAGTGCATGAGAGTTTTCAAACAAAAATAAACTCATGTGTTAAATAATTCCTGTGTCAGAGATGCAAGAAATATGGTCACATTTAAAAAGGTTGTTTAACCTTACAACTATAACAATAAGTAGTCCTTAAGAGGAGAAATAATGTATCATACATAAAGTATTTCTATAATAATAATTATCCACACAAAGTAGGTGAGTATGTGAATAGATCCATGTTACCTCAACATAAATTAGAACATATATTCAGATGTGAAAGCATGAAGATTGGATTAAATGGAACAACTTGGTTGAGAAAAAAAATCTCAACCATGTAGTTCATATTGATGAAGCAAGGAGGATCAACCTTATTCCATTAATCTTTTTTTTATTGTATTTGTGGTTATAATTTGGGTAATTGAAGGTGAAGAAAGTTCTCAAGGGGAAAACCTAAGAAGCAGATAGTGCTAAAAATTACTGATATCCAAGATGAAGAAGTCACTATCATTGAATGATTATTCAATTCGATATTCAAATAAAGATATGATAGAGGATCATTTTTTGATGATGATATAGATGTTCTATTCTAGAAATTTAGGATAAAGAAGGTACCATCATGGATGGATCTTATTTATGGTATCCTGAAGAACAAGTGTTCAAAAAGATTATCCTTGGTGAAGTTGTGAAATTTATCTAATGTGGATAGTCACAAGATGAAGAAACATTCTAATGTGTTATCCATAATAAAATTTCTTGAAATCCATTCTTGATGAGATCTACCATTATAAAGATACTGATTAGTATTTCCCTTGAGGAGGAGAAAAATGAAAAATGATTAATAAGCTACCAGAATCATTATTTCAATTTTTATCTAACATGATTATTCTAAAAATTTCTTTAATATCATGTCATTGGAGAAGTAATTTTTAGGTATCATGGTTAGTGGTCAAGGGACATATTCAGATTCTAAAATAGTAGAAGTCTATGCATGAATTGAAGGAATTGATGCAGAAGAAACATTTTCTCTAGTAGATAGATTAGAGTCAATCAGAATTTTTCATGCAATGAAAATTAAAAGAAGATACAAAGTTAATCATATGGATGTTAAAACAATATTCTTGGATACAATTCTTAAATAGGAAGTATACACTGAACAACCAGTGGGATTTTTGATTGTAAATACAAAAGAAGAGGTTTTTTTAGATTAAAGAAATATTTTTATGGTCTAAAAATGGCACCGCATGATTGATATTCTTGACTGGATACGTATATAAAGAAGCTTTAATTTAAAAGAGGAGGTTTTGATCATAATATTTATGTGAAAAATTCACAGAAAGATAAATTTATGGTTTTTGTGTTTGTAGATAATATTATATTTGGTGGAAGTAGACAGAGACTAGTGGATGAATTTTCTAATCACATGAAATCTGAATTTGAAATGTCTGTGATTGGTGAACTCACATAATTATTGGGGATGCAAGTGATTCAGAGGAAAGACTACAATTTTATTTCTTAGGAAAATTATGAAAGAGAGTTGTTAGATAAATTAAATATACATGACTCCAAACTAATGTCAACTCCAATTGTAGCTAAAACTAAACTTGGAATGCATGAGGATGAGAATTCTATAGATCCCACCATGTACATGATAATCATTAGAATCTTACTATATTTGACTGTAACACGTCCAAATATTGTCTTCACAACATGCTTAACAAACCATTTTCAAAGTAATCTAAAGGAAGAACATATCACAATAGTTAAAAGAATCATGAGGTACATTCAAGGTACTCACAATTATGGATTATAATTTTTTGTAGGAACAGATAGTGAACTATCAGCATTTTATGATGCTGACTAGGTTGGAGATATTATTGATAGAAAGTACACAAGTGTTGGGGAATTGTTTATTGGAAAGAAATGTGTGGGTTGGTTGAGTAAGAAATAGGAAAGTACTTATACTAGTACTGATGAAGTTGAGTATATATCTGCTATAAAGGATTTCACTCAGTTATTGTGGATTAAGAAACAACTAACATATATTAGTGATGAGGTGAAATAGCCAACGGTGATTCAATGTGATAATAAGAGTTAAATTGATCTTATGAATAATCATGTTCAACATTATTGTACATACAAAACACATTGAAATCAGATATCAATTCATCAAGGGAAAAGTTGAATAAGGCATGATTAAAATAAATCATATTGTAAATGATGATCAAGTGGATAACATACTGACCAAGTAATTTTCAACACATGTGTTTGAGAAATATCGGTTGAAGCTCAGTGTTCAACCACCTCCCACTGCTTGAGGAGTCTATGGTTATTCCCCTCTCCCCTTCTGTGTTAACTATTTTAATCTATTTGCAGATGTGATGCATGTTTATGGGGAAGATATAATCCAGGGGGAGTGTGTTTTGAGCTCTACATGTACAAATATGGGTATTTGGGTTTATTTTCAATGGGGGAGAATGGATAAATTAAATGATGAGGTTTCAGGAGAATTGATGAGAATGGAGAAAAGGATAAATTCATTAACTTACAATGAGGGAGAATGGATGGAGAAATTAAATGGTAATAGGATTGGTTGTAAGAGACTTTATTTTTTTTGGTTTTAGGGGAATGGAGGATGGTTAAAGGTGATTCTTAAGCATTCCAAGACACGAGAACCCAATTCTTGCTCCTCTTATTTTCTACACTGATATTTTCTCATATAGACTTGAGTGTTAGATGATTTTCTTCTCTCATATCAGGTTTTGATAGTGACTAGTGCTAAATTGAATTTATCTATATATTTCCAACAAAACCAAAGGGGGATATTGTTTGAACCAAGATTATTCTTTTCTAAAAATGGATTTTGGTTTGTTTTTGTTGACAATCCATATTGGATTGATCATGGAGTTTGCAAAACATATGATCTTATAGTTCAGGCTGACAACAATGTTGAAGGTGGCATCTTTTCCCACTATTTGCCAATTTTTTTGGGTCTCAAAATCGAGAGTTTTTTTGGAAAAGGAAGATTTTACACATCAGATTATACAATTCATAGACCGTAAAGGACAGTTTGCGGACCACATAGGAGTTATGTGGAATAGTGAATGAATTTAACCAAATGAAGGTCTCTACATAGTAGTGCTATGTGGACTGTGAATCATGGTATGTAACAATGTAGGAGAAATAGTTTGTGGGACAAAAATGGTTCGTGGGAAGGATCTCAGTTCATGGGAGGATTGCAGTTCACATAAGGAAAACAATTTGTGGGATGTATCATCATTTTTAGAAATGAGGCAATGATTTGAGGAGCTGCGAAGGGTTTTATTTACAAAATAGATCGAATACCATGAAGGAAAAGAGTTAGTACATGGACTACGGAGGGAAAAATGGTTCGTGAAAGGAGCACGGTATATGGTGGTTGTACCACATCGAAGATTTTGGTGATTTGGTTTAGTAGGATTTTGAGATCTATTTACTATATATGGATCACTAATCCCATCATTATAGAGAGATTTTTTTTCATTAGAAAACATCCTTTCTCTGGGAATAATTCAGATAATTTCGAAGTGGTTCATGGGGAAACAATTCCATGAAGTAGAAGAGTTTGAGAGGGAGGATTCTACAAAGGGTGAATTATTTTGCAAGAATAGTTTATGGAAGGAGATATGGTCCACTGAATAAGAACATGTTCATGAAGAAAGTATATTTTGCAGAAGATGTAATAGTCTTCAGAGTGGAGGAAGGGTCTACAGAAGAGGAATGTAGAGGCGGTATGCGGAGGTGGTACACGGAGGCAGTACGTGAAGGAGGTATACATAGGCAGTATGCGGAAGCAGAGACAGTCTATGGTTTAAGGGTTGTTCGTAGAAGAGGTGATTCAAAAAGCACTTACACCATGCTATGTAGCATAGTTTTCCGAGGAAGCAGTGAAGTTCATGGAGTTAGCAAGGCTGTTCTGCAAAGGAAGTTATCTTCATGAAGGGTTGAGCTTTGCAAAAGAGCTTTGTGAAAGGAAGTTTTGAACATCAATTTTTCAGTGACCAATGATTTCAAATCGCATCAACTCAGGTATAAGGTGAAAGCAGAATATCATGCTAGATAGGGACAAATACTTTAATTCATATTTATTTAAGTGACCTTCACATCGATAAACTGATTTAGACTTCTCTCAAAGCAGTGAGCTAGGGGGAGTCGACAGAACTGTTCTGAGGGACGTAGTGAGCTATCCCTAAATTCTTATAAAGGAAGTGTTCATGACATAGAGTGAATGTGTATAAATTTTGGTATTCCAAAAATAGTAAATATTAGTGGATTTAGGTATGACCAACAAACTATCAGCATATGCTCCTTGAACTATCCCTTAGTGGTGAACCAAGTAAAATTGTTGTGTTGTCTCTCTGCATATGAATGTTTGATTGCTGATCAAATCCATGATATAGGTTTAAAGAGTTCCTACTAATATGGGGACAAGATCCATCATATTAAAAGAAAAATTTTACACCCTAACTTACCCCTCCCCTCTCAGGGTGTTTTGAGGTCCTATATTTTTCTCTAGAATAGTCTTATTATAATTTAATATTTTGATAAATTCCAAAAGTTCCCCTAACCTCAATTATAAAAGGTACCCCCCCTATTTCACTTCTTTACACCAATTTGTTCCTTCTAGATCAACCATACCATTAAAAATTCTCTTCTAAAATTCCTTGTATATATTCTAGTGGTGCTTGTCTTCTCAAAAGACCAACCCTAGAGCCCTTAAGAGGTGATCTAATGAAATCGTCTCAAAGAAGAGGTAATCACCCTAACTGATCACTTTATTCTCATACTCTTATTTACCACCTAAAAATCTATTATATTTATCATAAAATAATAAATTAAGTAAATAAATATGATTAAATGTTATTATTATTATGAAAACACCACTATAAACCCTCTTTTCCATCAAAAAAGAAGTAAAATTATTGCTCATACGTACGTACAACTTACCGTCTCCACGTAGTGATACAATTAATTTTTCATCACCATATTTTATGAATAGGTACTATGAAGAGTTTAATGTTTATATATAATATTCATAAAATAATTATTCTTCTTAAATAATAATATAATATCTACCTTATTACCTTATAAACCATTAGAAAATGATAACATCGCTTGTGCGTATGTGTGAACTACCACCTCCACGAAGCAATGTGATTCATTTTTCATTTATATTTTTCCTTAAATGGTAAGAAGGATGGATATTATGAATATATATGATACACATAATATAATAATTATTCTGTAAAGGTGAATTATTATTTACCCTTCTTTTGTCCCATCCTTTAAAAAAGTGAATACAACATTCATGCATATATATAGCCTACCATCACTATGAATGATGTAATTCATTTTATATCTCTATCATTATGGATGAATTTAAATATATATATATATATAATGAATATATATGATATAATAATAATTTAAATTATTTTGGTATATATTTATAGTAAATTTAAATTTACTATACAGGAGGTTAAATAACTTTCAAAGGAAGTCATACCTATGGTAATAGATTTTTGTCTCACTTTTATTTTCATGGAACACATTCCTTATACACTAATTGTTGCTTTTTTGTGGTGTATATACTACCCATTAATGTATTTTATGAGTCTTATATTGAAAATTATGGTATTTAAATATCCATATAAAGTTATTTCTTTCATGTGTCTTACGATTCCAATATTATTAAAGTAGCAAAGTTTTATTTTATAATCTCATAATTATCCAGGATTATTTATATTTACATCTAAGCTGGAGAATATTTCTCTTCCACATACATGTTTACTAAAAATGTTTTCAAAAAGTTTTTTAATATTATACTATAATTTTTTAAATTCATTTTTTACCCATGTTTTAAATTTTTGTAAATGGTTTGAAAGGAATTTTGTTACCATTTTCTAAATGACGTACTTTGTGACTTTTCCATAAAAAATAAAGATGGAATGTTTTTTAAATTATAAAGAATGAGAGTATTTTTCTACTATCATAATTCCTTAATGATTTGAATATTATTTTATATGTTTACAAGGTTATTTTCAAAGAATTTTTTTCCTTTAAAAGTTCATGACTTTTTAGAAAAAGAAATAATTTCAAAATGGAAAGGTTATTTTCCTTAGAAATTATTCAAAGTGATATCTCAAAATTATTTTCCATATAAGATAATAATATTTTATGTTACTTGTTTATTGACGGGGATATGATCCAAGGATACCATCCTTATTCTTTCTCTGAATGGATTTTTTTATGATAAAATGATGTTTATAAATCCAATTTATTTTCCATGAGTTAGGTTATGATGAAATGTTTATGAAAAAAATTTATTTTTTGGGTCCTAAAATGATGAATTATTTATGATCCTATGGAACACATATGTATGATTTTCATTATGTGAAGGTTGGTTCCTATATATCCCTACAATGCATTGGGTAAAGTATTATATCTCATGAGATATTTATGGGAAACAAGATGATGTGCTTGTTACATTATGGGAAACAAGTCGATGTGCTTGATTCGTTATGGGAAACAAGTTGATGGATTTATCCATTATGGGAAATAGCAATTGATTCCTGATTCGATTGTCTTGGTATTTTAACTTTACATAGGAAATGGTTTTTATACTTATGATGACACCACACACGTTTATGAAATGAACATATGATTCATGATTGAGTTATGATGATTTATCATTCTTATGATTCATGTATTTTAAAATGATAAAGTTTTATGAAATGAATCACATTTTGTAATCTTTTTTAGATTGGTTATAAACTTTTTATGTGATAGTCATGATATTATACCCATATGATAATCAATTGATATCTCATATTCTTACCCTTATTGAGCATCTGACCTCACCTTTTCTTATGTTTCTTTTCCCCAATTTATCAAGAAACTTTTTAGTAGGGTAAGCCTATGAAAATTACTTTGAGGGAAGATCTTTATGGAAGATATTAAATATCTTCTATACAATAAGAATATTGATATCTAATCTCCAAATAAACTAAAATTATATAGTCCTCAGGCATATTTTTTGTACAATGTATTGAATATTCATATATTAATATGTAATATTTTTGTATGAAAATATTGGGTTATTATAATCATCAAGAAATTTATTAATTTACCTATTGATCATAGGATGAATTGACTGGAGGGGATGGAGACATTCAAACTGAGCTAAGTTAGGATGAACTATCAATCCAAATTTCTTGTGAAAATGGAATCTTTGTTGATAAAGATCTAGTCGAGATCCACTGTTGATTGATGTACCCTAAGCCACATCAAGTAAAGACCGTAACCAAGATGATTATTTAGCACTACCATGTAAACTAGAATGACCTGAGCTCTGATTTCTAATTCCATTTGGATTAGTTTGAATCCAGAATGATTAAATCAGTCGATGCATTGAGTTTTAGAAATTGTGTGGTGTGAGTTGATGAATATCCGGTTTACTTTTTTCTTTAATGAATTAAAAGACTATTTCTAATGAGTAACCAATTCCAATTAGTAATAGAAAATGATGAATATGATATATTCTCCCTTTATAAATGAAATGGGGGTTGACTGTTGCATTTTTGATGAACTAATATGGGATCTAGGAAGAACTAAGCTCGATATTGATTGAATAAAGGTAACCAAAATGATTGAAGAAGAAGAAACCAGTCAGTGTTTTTTGTTTGGGATGAACCAAGGTCAATCTTAGTTCGATGAGCTATACAATTAAGGAAGTTAATGAAAGATAACACTGGTTTCAAGACGGAAGTTGAAGGAGAATGAAAATTATATGTCTTCTAGCTATTTTCTGATTGTTAGGAGAAGATTTTATGATGAAGGGGTTGTTTAGTTCTTACACATTATGATTGTGGTAATGAAAATGGGCACACACTGAGTACTTGTTGAATTGTCTATGTGAAAATTTATAATTGAAGATGAAGACCAAATGGGCCTATTATACACTGCATAAATTTCAATTGAGACTCATTGAATAATTTTTCCAACTAAAGATCATTGATTATAAAGATTATCTATAGTATACTCTAAAGTTTGGAAATTGGACCATTGATGTAGAGAATCTAGTCCCACCCTTATTCAGTATTATTGAATTATAATTGGTGTTAAAGGAAAATTGATTATGTTGTTTTACTAAGGAGTTTTTTTTCAAACATAATGAAGTTAATTTCCATGGTCAAAGATGGATACTATATGTCATTTTTAAAATAATGTGTAGTTGATTAAATTCTATGATTAAAGACACATGGTTGGTGAGGAGGAAAGGTTAGGAATTAATTTAGTGGAATCTTCAAATTAAACATGGAAATTCATACTCACATTCATAACAATTCAATTATTGACTACTATAATTGGGGGTATTGAGTATAATAACATCTTTTAGAGTCCTCTAATATATTGTGAAGCTCTAGAGTAGAGGTACTACATGATATTTTCATGGTGAATCTGAGCATCAGCTTCAACATTGGTGAATGATGTGGATAAAGGGAGGACATATGTGAACTTTATCAAGAGATAATATAGTCTATTTCTTATTACTTTTTCTTTCTATGTATCACATTTGTATTTTCCATATTTCATTTACATTTTAAAACATTATAAGTTCTTATTTTAATTGGGAAATTAATTTTTATAAATTGAATTCTTTTTTATTCTCTTGATATTTTCTCTCCCATTTGCAATATTTTCTTTTTGATTGTGTTTCTTAATGAATAAAATGACACATAATAGAGGTGATTTTAATTCTTGAGGGATATTGAACACTTATAAACCATCCATATACTTATTAAGATTAATTTATCGTAATATCCTGAATTTTCTAATGAGGTATGAACTTCTTAATTTTCAATGTAAATCATTTCATGAGTAAATTTTTTATAACCTTTTCATTTATAAATGAAAGGAGTAATGAAATGGAATAAATGGGAGTTGTGGAAAGAAATGGAAAATCTGTTAGCTTATGCATAATTATGTAATTTATTAGAGAAGTGGCATGGAAACTAACATGTCCCTCCTTCTTATCCTTTGTATGTAAATTGATTAAAGAATTTAATATGATAATTCAATTGACAAAGTGCATGAACACCAACATGGACCGTTGATTTTCTTTCTATAAGTCATCGAATGGAACTAATTAAAGTCATTGAAACTAATATGGAATCCCTCTTTAAAACTTGTATGTGAAATTATTAATGAAATTAATAAGATTAATATAATTGATAAAGGACATGGACACTAACACGTTCCCTTGAATTATTATGTAAATTACGTTAATAATGGATGGAACAGTATGAAATTGATGTGAGTATCGCAGTATGGAACTGATGACCCACTTATATGATTTATATTGGATGAATTGGAGTGTTACCTTGGATCTAGATTTTTTGGAACGCCTCAGACACACTCCTTGGGCTTCACCCAAGTCTTTATCTAGTTTTCTATAGATGAGCTTCATGGAATCAAAGAAGATTCCTTCGACCATGGGCCCCAGGTCCTAGCCCATGTAGGTTTATTTTACACTGAGTTTTATATGGATGAGTCCTATGGGATTGTAGAGGGAGCCTTGGTTATTAGCCCTGGGTCCTAGCCCTTGTAGGTCTGATACATGATTATTTAGAATATTCCACATCTGACTGATACTTGATATTCTAGTGTAGGATATAGATGATGATTTTCTTTGTTGATAGTTATTCATTATTTACACAATATTTTTTATAACATGCGTTTATTAAATAAATTTCATAACACATATTCAAATATTTATTCCATATGCACACTATTACATCTTACATGCACCTATTGGATTGTTATAGATACCATTGGTGGAGGCCTACTGAGTATATCTCACACTCTATTCAGGCCGCCGATTGGTATCTAGAAATACTTCATGATTGAAAGTAGGTATAAATGGAAGCGTCCAGTTCTGGATGCCTGATTTCTTATTCTAGGATGGAGTACAAGAGCATAGGAGCGAGCTTATACTCATGATAATAGTGAATATAACTTCAGTTTTTTTTTAATTTTTTATATAATGTTCTATATGCCTTCCCCTTTATTATTCCATGTACCATCCCCTTTTTACATCACCATTAAAGGATCATAATTTTTTATATAACATCAGATATGGTTTCTAACTATTTATTTATCATGGTTAGATGATTTATTTATTCCACTTCTGCATGCTTATTTATTTATTATGCTTACACTATTCTTTATTTATTATGTTATTGCTAAGCCACACTATGATCATGAGGATATAGTCTCCCCACCATACTATTACAGACCATCACTACTAGTTGGAATCCTATGACATATTGGGAGATGCACTTGTGGTCATGTGGCCACCAGGTCAGCTACTTTTATAAAGTGAGTTGGGTTGGGATGTCACAAAGTGGTACCAGAGCATCATTTACTTTTGTTTTACTATTTGGTTCATTATAAAAGAGACTAGGGATATGTCATAATTTGGTAATGATCCCATTCCTGGGATTAACTAACCCACATATAGAGAAAATAAAAATTTCCTAGGATGAGACATTTTGTTTTAGATTTTTCATATTACAGTTGCATTGATTTCACTGTTCGGTAAAAAACATTAGTTGTGATGTTTATTATCATTGTGAGTTTTCTTTTACCCTTGGCTTTATGAGGCAAGAATGTATCATCTCATTCATCATTGTAGGCACATATAGATTCACATTTTTGTATATTCCATGCCATATTTATTTTTACTATGTGCATTATTGAAAGTATGTTATAGTTTCTTTACCACTTGATTATGTTCTATGTTTATTAGTATACCATGTTTAGGTATAAATTCATCATTCTCACTTATAAACCGTTCTTATATTAGTATTTACATGTTTAATGGTACTATTTATTTGTGATAGCATGCCTTAATGTATTTATGATAAATATTGGTTATTATAGTTTCTGGATCAACCTAAATGGTGTTTTCTCATATAGATTGATTTTGGAAACTTAATTAACTAATTATAAAATGTTTGAGCTATAGACCATTGGTTTCATGGGTTAAAAAATTTATGGTTGCGATTAAATGGGTGCCAATAATAATTTATAAAGTGTACATGCCTTTATAAATTGGGATGGGTAACCCATATAATCAAAGAAACATATATGAACTTTTACATTCTGATGTTGAATATAAAAGTCTAGTTATAGTAACATGACATTCCAATTTTAACTTATAAAGAACAATACTCTATAAATTAGGAATGTTGATGTATCTAATTGGACCATGATGAGTATATATGCATATAAACATATGAACTTGTTGATTATCTTGAAATTAAATGATATTTTACTATGAAATGGGATTCTAATTACAACTTAAAGGTTAATTTTATCTATAACTTACAATTGAAACTCTATATTCCGAAACCCTTGATGTAAAGTAAAGAACTTACCTTTGAACCGAACTTAATAGTGGGTAGTAGGGAGTGTATCTTGTGACCCTTATGATCTTATACACCACCCATACATGGCTGTAGGAGTAGGCAGAGGGGTGTGAATCTTATATATGAAGGAATGTACCTGTCCCATTCTAATGATTGTGATTTAAATAATTATAAAATATATTATAAGGTGTGTGATTAGAATTTTTATAGCTATTCCACCATAATTTCTTCAAGTCATACAACAAAAGGGTGATAATGACCATGTTATGAAGGTGGTGGGCCATGAGCCACTAGTATTATCTTCACTATTGACAATTGTGGCACAACCTATTATACCTGAACAGGGAACTGACAGCTAGTTTTGAGAGGGGTTATTATAGATCATTCATACTATGTAAGTAACGCTGTGACCTACCCCTACCATGGAAGAGTTGACATGAGAGTTTCATAAGAAACATCTCCCACTTTTTTTGAGGGATAGTGGTCCATAAGCTCTAGAATCATGGATGGAGGTCATGCTATCTATTTTCAAGAACCTTAAGATTCCTCCTGAGAGGAAGGTCAATATCACAGATTATATGCTACATGATTTAGCCAATAGATGGTGGGATGTGTTGACCTAGGATGATCAACATCAAACTATAGTCTAGAGGGATTTATAGACAGCCTTTTATAACTATTTTTTTCTAGAGACACTGAGGGTTGACAAAGCTAGAGTGTTTATGAACCTATAGTAGGGAAATCTATAATTTATGGACTAATCCTCACATTTCATAGAGCTCTATAATTTTTCACCAATAATTTTAAGTGAATAGATATCTAGAGTTTAGAAATTCAAGGATGGCATCAGACATGAAATCTGATTGTAGGCGAACGAGTTTCAGTTGACCACCATCACCAAGATAATAAAAAAGGCCCTAATTACTGAGTGAAACCCAATAGAGGATGTATGTGTGGGATAAGAAAGTTTGTCTCTTATAATAAGATCTACTTAGACTAGAAACATGGAACATCACTTGGAAAATTATTCAAGAGGAAAAATTAGTCAGAGTGTGAACTCGGGTTGCCATTCAGTCTATCATCAATGTGGAAATCAGGGCCATATGAAACCATAGTGTGATAGAGACCCAATTGAGTGTAGGGATTGTAGAATCATTTGAAATTTTTAGATATTCTATAATACCTTTCCAGCTATGTCTATTAGAAGAGGATCCAATCTAGATCTACCTTTAGGAGAAGTATTAGTAGCTCCACATCAGATAGAGAACTGAAGTACTACCAACTGTGAAGGTTGAGGATGTGGTCATAGCTAAGGGATCTAGACCCTGGATTTATAGTTCTAGTAAAGCGAGCCTACCTAGGGAAGCAAGCTATATATCAGGTCCATGGATATGGATAGATATATGCAGTGAAACTGATCCTTGAGGAGTATAGTTCTTTTTTATTTATGGTTAGAGGTATGATTTTAGTAGCCTCTAATCTAGTTTCTACTCTATTTGATACATGAACTTCTCATTAATTTATCTATGTGGTGACTATGTAGAGTCTTGGTCTCAATATAAAGTATTTATGTGGTGTTATGACACTTGATACTCAATTGGGTATTAAATTGGAGAGTGTACACCAGTGCAAAGAGTTTCCCCTTGAGAGAGGTCGGTATCATTTTCTATGAAACCTATTCAGCCTCAATATGAGAGGTTTTTACATCATTCCCAATATGGAATGGCTGGTTCCTTATCATGATTATATCTATTTCTCTCACCTAAGGGTATCCTTTATATTACTAGGGGTGATAGTTATATTCACAAGGGTAAATGGGATGTCTAGGTAAGTCGAGCTAGACTTGAGCATCATGGTCTAGGAAGAGTGACAACCTAGATTACTAGCCTTTATTTGTATGACCAGGGAATGCATCAGGATGATTTCCCTCATGTAGTAGATCATTTAAAAAATGTATTCATTGTTGAATTTTATATACTACCACTTATGATATAGGTAGAGTTTACTATTTATCTAGTTCTATGAGAAACAATAGTATCCATTCATCCTAATAGGATGGGTACTACTAAGTTGAATTAGATCAAGAGGAAGTTAGATTAATTAGAGGCTAATGGTTTTATATGGACCATTACTTCCCTATGGGGTTCACCCATCCTTTTTTTCTAAGAAAGTGGATGATACCCTCAAAATTTTCATAGATTACCATCATTTGAACCAGATTATGGTTAAGAATTCATATCCACTACCATGTATATATGTCCTCTTCAACCATCTCCAAAGAGCAAGGGTTTTCTGCAAGATCAATTTGATATTATACTACCATCAGATGTGTGTTAGACCATCAGATATACCATGTAAGACATTTCATAGTAGATATGGATTGTATGAGTATTTGTTCATACTGTTCGGCCTTAAAAAAATTCTAGTAGTATTCATGAATTTTATGAATCAGGTTTTCCACCTATACCTATATTCATTTTTGATAGTCTTATTTGAAATAATCTTGGTTCACTCACATACTCAACAAAAACTTTCCCAACATCTTGATATAATTTTGATCACACTGATAGAGAACCATCTATATGATAATCTCACTAAATTTCACCTTTTGATTGACAAGGTCCACTTCTTGGGTCATATAATCTCAGATACAAGAGGATAAATTATCATAGAGAAGGTGAGATCATTTGTTTCCTAGGAGCATGCTAATAATTTATTTTAGATACATATTTTCTTGGGGATATATGGATATTAAAAGTACTTTATATGAGATTTATCACATCTTGTGGCATCACTAATAGGATTTAACAAGAAAGGCATCAAGTTTATATGGTCTAAAGTGTGCGAGAAATCCTTTCTGGAGCTAAAAGGGAAATTTAATTCATCTTTGATCTTGATTTTACCTAATATTGGTAGATGTTATATGGTTTAATATGATGCATCAAGAATTAGGCTAAGATATATTCTAATTTAGGGAGATCGAGTCATGGTTTATAATTCTCATTAATTGAGGCCTAATGATCATAATTACTTGATGCATGATCTTGAGCTAGAAGCTGTGGTTCATGTCTTTCATTGTTGGAGGAACTATTTTTTGGGAGATAATTTTGTGGTGTATACAAACCATAAAGTCCTCAACTATATATTTACACAGTGTAACTTGAATCTTAGGAAAAAAAGATGGGTTGAATATCTACATTCATTCTAATTTGAGCTTGCTTATATTCCTAGTAAAGGCAATGATTTTGTTAATGCTTTGAGCCAGAATACTAAGAAATAGGTAGTTCATGAGGCCAATAGTGATTGATAATTGATGATCCTATTTTCTAATATGTAATTATAGGTTTAGGACCATCATGAAAAACATGTACTCGCATCGTTATTAGTGATCAATTCACTTCTGGATAGACTGAAGATGAGGTATATTTTTGATCTAGAAGGTTTGGCCCCACATGAGAGAATTTTAGGTGAGGACCCACCTCCTGGTTAGGGTGTTTATGGGGATGAAATATTGTGCATTCATAGGTGTGTCTGGGTTCCTACAGTTATACGAGATGAGTTAATTCACAAGTCTCATGCTTCTACTTGGGAGATACATCCTGAGCTTAAAATATGTACCATGATTTATGCTTCTAGTATTGTTATCCTGGTATGTAGAGAGAGATAACTAGTTTCATTACTCATTTCTACACCTGTTAGAAGGTAAATAAGAAACACCAGTGTCCAATTAGGCTTTTACAGTTATTTCTTACTCTTTAGTGGAAATGGGATGACGTCACTATATATTTTGGGATTTAATTTCCTAGGCCACCTCAGAGTTGTGATGTAGTATGGGTAATCATGGACATTTTAACAAAGGTCACTCAATTTCTACCAATCATAGAGACCTTTTGAGTATATGATCTTGTAAGTCTATAAGTTAGCGAGATCATACACCTTCATGGGGTTCTATGAACTATATTATTAGATAGAGATGCTCATTTTATGTCGTAGTTCTAGCAGGTGTAGTAGAGGGAACTGGGTTCACAAGCACTACTGAGTACAACCTATCACCCATAAACCAATTGGTAGTACAATAATATGATATAGGTGTTCTAGGACATGCTCTAGGAATGTATTCTTTATTTAGTGGTTCTTTGGGGAAACACCTTCCAATTATCAAATTTTCTTTTAATAAAATATTTTAGGAAACCATACAAATGGATCCTTTTGAGTATTTACATGGATGGTTGTGTCATTCACCCCTGTGATGGTTAGAGTCAATAGAGGTAGCAGTACTGAGACCTCATCTCATTTAGAAGAATTTATAGAAAGTACATCTTACCAGGAAGCATTTGACTACAACTCAATCTAGGAATAAGCCTTATGATTATTTCTACAGACAACCTCTAGAATTTGAGGTCAAGAACTAGGTATTCTTGTGTGTTTTACCTAGACTGGTGAATACATGGATTTATATATAGGTTAATATTTTACCTCATTATATAGGGCGTTTTGAGATTTTTTAGAGAGTCGAGCCAGTAACCTATCGTTTGTAGCTATCTTAGAGGTATAGAACCACAGACAACATCTTTCATGTATCTTAGTTACAAAATTATCACTTATACCCATATCATATTCTCAATAATAATAAGGTTGAGTTAGAGGTAAAATCATTCTTTTAGAAGTATCCTATATGTATAATTTATTTGAGTATGAAGTCTCTCCAAGGCAGGTCGGTTCCACTAATATGGGTGCTATGGAAGCATGACCATATACATGATGAGACCTACGAGCAATAGGTAAATTTACAAGCTTAGTGGATGGAGTTTTTCTCAGATGATTCCTTACCATCCATGAAAGGTCAACTTAGGTAAGAGTTGTTTTAAGAAGGGGAGATTGTAAGATACCTGCTTTTTTAATGAGGTATGAACATCATAATTTTTGGTGTAATTAATTTTATTTTTATTAATGAATTTTCTTAGGAGTTTTAGGGATAATTCAAAAGTGTTTGGGGCTTGTTCAGATCCTGAATCTTTGTTTTTTAGAGGAATAGGCTAAGGATAAAATTTGGAACATGATTAGTAGTAACTGTGTGGATCAAGCATGAGGCCCTATAATAGGTGGATCATAGTTTGTAAACCATTAGATATAGTCCCATGACCATGCGAGGAGTTTCAAAAAAACTGCAGAGGGGATCCATATGATCCATGCATGGTTTTCCAAACCATGATCTTATCTCACATGGGTAGTTCCACTTAAGCAGTGACCCCACATTATTGACACATGGTTTGTTCAAACCGTGCATCTAAACCATGCACCCCCCTTTTAAAGGGTTTATTTACCATTTTACCTCACTTCTTATTAAATTAAAAACATCTATTGTCCTCCCTTTTTCACAGTGGAATACACACCTAGAGTTCCCAAGATCCTCACTAGCTAGGCTTTGAACTAGGTTCTCCATATGGTGTTTGATTCCTTCACCGTCGGTCACATTAGATCAATATTAGTAAGTCATTTAATCCAATTAATCCATTATTTCATTTATCTTTCCATATAGAATTATAAATCTGTAACACCCTGAGATTTTACAAGAAATATATATATTTTATATCTTATGTTATACGCAACACCAAAGTAATCTTTCACTACACACAACACTGGCTTGGCTTGCATTACATGCAAGAGCAACCTTCCTTGATAGCTTGCGTTGTACGCAATACCGAGTTTCACTAAACAATGATATATTATTAAAATATTATAAACTAGCCATTATGAATATTATTAACCAAAATTTTAATTTTATAACATTATAATTCATCTTACACATTTTCTAGAATTAGATATGAAAACAAAATCAATTTTTTGGATAAAAGAAGTATTTTTCAAAAAAATGCAGTTTTACCGTCTTTTGATGGTGAACCCATTTTAAATATAATTTCTGACAATTTTATAAGTTCAATTTTAAAAAAATAAACTTCTTCTTTTTAATCAGTATATAAAAATTTACATTGGATAAATTTTTGATACTTTTCTGATAACTTTTATATTTTGATGAATAGTAAAAATACGCTAAATTTTTTCTTAAAAGAAACTTTTTTCATCAAGATTGTTTATATGGTTAAATGATAAAATTTAATTGTTTTAAAGTATAAATATAATATATTTTTACCATTTAATATAATTTACATCATTACCATTAATTTTACATTGAATTCATAGGTAAAAACATTTCAATCTTTGACAATGTTTTAACTTTTAAAACCGTTTTCTTAACAACGTGATTAATTTTAAATTAATCACTGTAACTTCTATATTTTGAATTTTTAAAAATTGATTCCATATTTGGATTCAGTGGGTCCAAATTACGTTCATAGGTTACTTTTATTTTTTTATATTATGAATAGTAACTACGGTAATTTTTATTTACTACAGTTAAAGGTAAATCGGGTAATTAAGGGTAAAAATAAGATTATAAAATTACCCTAAGACCTGCAAAAATTATATTAGATGACTAAAATTATACCAATATCAATTAAGGGTTATAATAGATTCATTTCATGTACTTTTGACCATGAAAATTATATAATTATTATTAAAACCAAAGAAAGTGACAACATGTCACTCTCTTAAATCTTATAAGTGTAATAATTTTAATTCAGTGATAAACCTCATAAAACATCGAATATAAATAGTATAAAAAAATATAATAAAATTATATACATCATGAGAATTTATTTATAATTTTTAGGGATTAATTAATTATCGTTAATGATGACACAATAGTGATGTAGAAATTATTTTATTGATTGAAATATAAAATAAATGGTTTTAAGAATATTAAAAAATATATTATATGAACTAATTAGTATTATCGAAAAAATTTATAGATGAATATGAAATGTTATTAATATATTAAATATTTTGGTTCGAATATATCCTCTGTGTATTTTTTTTAAATTCAAATAAATGAATAGTGTCAAAATTGACATTATTGTTATTTAATAAAAATAACATATTATAAAATTGTTTAAAAATCACAAAAATATTTAAAAATTATAAATTGAAATTTATATGGTCTAAAATTTCATAAAGTATTCAATTATGGACAATTCAAAACACATAAGTAATTATTTATAACAATTTAAAATTTAGAATATTATTACCACAAATAAAATTAAATAGATTAAATAAGGATAAATCGAGTTGATAAGGTTTAAAATAAATTCCCAACATGTATAAATCTTATTGGTTGATGATATTACAATACTATCTCATCTAATATTCATATTTGAGTCATTTTTGGAGGTTTTTAGGTGGGGTTTGAGTTTATTATAAATTAATATTTTAGAGGTTTCCAAAAGTGCCCCTATCCTCTCTTATAAAAGGGCACCTCCTACCTCTCCTATTCACAAAATTTTGAGCCTTGAAGCTCAGAAAAACCCTGTTAATTTCTCTTCTAAACTTCCCTAGAAACATACTAGAGGTCCTGGTCTTCTTCAAAGACCAACTTTAGTTCCCTAAGAGGAGGTTTAGAAGAGGCGCGTCGAAGAAGAGGTAATATCCTTTACCAATTCTTTCAAATTTATTTCCTCTTGTACTTCCTCTTCTTTATTTGTTTCATTATAAAGTAATAACATCAGTATCACTCATATAATGATATGTTATTATAAATATGAAACAACCCTGTTTCGACTCCTATCCATCCTATGGAAAACGAAATCACCGCGCATGCGTACGTACAGAATACCGTCTCCACACCGTGGTGTAATCTGTTTTCCACCACCACCTTACTTGGATGAGTATAATGGTGTAAAGAATAACTATATATTATTATTATCAAATGATACTAATTCTGAGATATTCTATCTTCCACTCCAATACCATTCAATAATTATGTTAATGATATCGTCGCTCGTGCGTACGTACGACTTACCGTCACCACGATGCGATGTGATTCGTTCTACATGATCTTAATTAAACCATGATTATATAAATGAATTGAATGAATAAATCTGATATATATTATACTAATACCATTATGTAAATGATTTTTCTATAACCTAAAAAGAGGAATAAGAATTTATTCACCAAAACATGCATAAGAACATAAAGCAATGAACACCAGAATAACAAGTAGCAATGAAATATTACTAATAAGAAGATAAGAATATGACCATATATGATATAATAAAAATGTTTATGATTCTGTAATAAGTCAATGAAATTATTTAAATCATTATACAGGTGGTTTGGATACGTACAGAGCATATTGGACCTAAGGTAAGGGATAATTTTGCAATCTCATTTTTATTTGAGATTTCTTATACGTAAGTATTTACTGGGGTTATATTTATCATCTATGTCTATATTTTATCAAAATGTTTTCATAAAATGTTTAATATTCTTCAATGTATGTTTAAATTTATTTTTACCCTTTTCTTACTTTTACCACAAGGTATGGAAGGAATCTTTCTTTTGTTTACCATACGTGGTACTTTTTGAATTTTCTAGTAAAAAGTACGAGAATAATGTTTTTTTAACTTATATGACGTGAACATATTTTTAAAATTTCATAGAACCTTATTTAAATGAATCTTATTATACAATATTTAATGATTATTTTCAAGAAAATTCTTTTCTTTTAAAATTGAATGACATTTGGATAAAAGAAAATGATTTTGAAGAAGAAATGACATTTTCCTCAAGAATTCATTTCAAGTGTTTATTCAAAAATATTTTCCATATAAGATTAAATTCATTAATATGGTTATGTTTCAAGTATAATGTGTCTATTATTTACATGGTTTTATTTTTCTTATGATGAAATGATATCCATTTGTTTTATATGGATTATGTTATGATGGGATGTTGTTTATGAAACCCATTTTATTCTTTGGCTTATGATGAATGATTTATGTTTATTTTGTGTCACATGAAATAATGATTTCATTATGAGATGGGTGAGACCTATATCTCCCTCCAATGAATTGGTTAAAGATTTATATCTCATGATATAGACATGGATGGAACGACAAGTTAATCCAGTTCAGTGATACAGGACTGGAACGAGGAGTGAACTCAGTTCAGTAATGGACTTTGTTCACTATGATGGTCTTTGAAATGAGTCTTGAATAACATGAAATGATTTTCTATGATTATGTGTGTATGACATAAAGTTTCATGTCTTATGTTATGAATATGGGGATTAAATTTCACTACTATGATTTATCCCATGTCATGATATTATGATCCCTTTTTTAGGATAAGATTTTCAAAATGTTATGTTCTTATGAATATGATATGATTGATATTTCCTTTGTTTGCCCTTACTGATCATTTGAGTTCACCCTTTATATGTTTTATTTTCCCCAGGTTAGGAAGAAGGGTATTAAGTAGGATATGCAAAAGGGACTCTAGATATGATGAAATAAATGGGTGACAATGTAGATGATTTATGAACCAATTGTTTGTGTTTCCCAGTTTCTAAATACACTATACCTATACGTTCCTATCATGGTATTTTTATATGTTGTAATAAGTATGCTTCAATTCTGGAGTAATAACAATGTATGTAAAGTATGGGTCGTTATAGTTGGTATCAGAGGAAAGATATAGTAAACCTTTGGAAACTGGGATGTGAAATACTTAGTAAGAACCCTAAGGATATGTTTAAGAATAGAACACAATCTTAGTGTTTTAGAAATATCCATTAATAACCTATGATAAGACCTAAAGTGTGAAATTTTATTCATGATTATGTGGTTTTCCTATTGTAATTAGTGTTTCTCACACTATGATTCTTGGTTTTAGTCAATGGATGGAGCCTGAAGGAACCGTGCTAATGATGAATGTGACGGGAAATGAAATGATTGTCCCCATGAGCAACCAAATGATATGGGATATGGAATGAAAAATCTTGTATCCATGCTCAAACAACTTTCTCAAGCTATGAATCATGTAGGACTTCCAAACAAGAAAAGGAGGGAGAAACATCCTATTGAATCCTTAATGAGGTAGCGTCCACCTTCATTCAATGGTTCTTCTAATCCATTAGTGGATAAAAAATGGATCAGTACCACTGAAAAGATATTTTTAGTTCTTCAATGTTCTGAACATGATAAAGTCATCTTAGCAGTATATCGTTTGGAAGGTGAAGCTGATCAATGATGGAATCTTGTCAAGAATACAAGGAAAATGGATGAAATTGAGTCCATGGAATGGGATGAGTTCAAGAACTTATTTTTCAATAAGTATGTCCCTAGTATTCTTTAAACAAATATAGAGAAGGAGTTTCTTGAACTGAAGCAAAAGGATGGCGAATCTGTTGGTACCTACGAAGAAAATTTTACAAGGCTTGCAAGGTACGCTTCTGGGATTATTATCCAACCTGAGAGTAAGATCGATCGATTCTTTAGTGGTTAAAAACCAAGTCTCCGAAGGGAATTAGATATAAGGGACTTCAATATCTATGAGGAAATTATTCTATGTGCTCTCAAGGTTGAGATAGAGATTGGAGTAACCCATCAGTCATATGAGTTTGATAAGAAGAGGAAAATGGAATTCAAAGGAAAATATAAAGACCACACTGAAAAGAAGATGAGTTTTCCCTTATTCTCAAAGTGTGGAAAGAAACATGAATGTGATTGTCTTAAAGGGACAAGTAAATGTTTTAAGTGTGGAAAAGAAGGTCATCGTTCAATTGAATGCCACAGTGATGTGAAAAAGATGTCTAGTAATGCAAACAAAGAAAAGGCTACACAGAATGAACCTCCTACACTTCAATGTTACAAGTGCAAGGAAATAGGGCATTATGTCAATAAATTACCTAATCCAAGGGTTGTTGATGATGATCTACGTCAATAAACTCTTAAGGCCAAAGAGAAAGGAAAGTCACATGCAATTTCTATCGGCAATGTGGAGTATGATAATGAAGTGGTGAAAGGTACACTTACCATCCAATCTAAAGTAGCAAATATTTTATTTGATTATAGATACACCCACTATTTTATTTATAAAGAATTTTCTAAGGGTATCGTCATACTACCCCAAAAATTAGATGTTGAGTTAGCTGTGACAACTCCTAATGGCACAACAGTTGCATCAAAAGTTTACAATTATTCTCAGATTGAAGTTTGTGGGAAAGTGATTCCTGCAAATCTTGCGATCCTTCCTATAGTGGACTTTGATGTGATTCTTGGAATGGATTTTCTTTCTTTATATGGATCTCATATCAATTTCGAAAGAATGGAAGCCATATTTCATATTCCTAATCAATCTATGATCATCCATTAATGTAAGGATGAATATAAACTTCCAGTGGAAATTTCTTCCATCTTATGGGTCTTGATTCCAATAAATGAAGGTTATTTATCTCAAATGGTTGGAGAGAAACTCATGATTAAGAATATTCCCATTGTATGGGAGTTTGATGATGTCTTTCTAGAGGAATTTCTAAGTCTTCCACCAAATCATGAAGTTGAGTTTTCAATAGAACTCATACCGGGTGCTATGCACATTTCAAAGAAACCTTATAGAATGGCCCCAATTGAGTTATAGGAATTGAAGAAGCAACTTAAAGAGAATATTGATAAGGGATTCATAAACCCTAGTGCATCACCTTAGGAAGAACCTGTTCTATTTGTTAAGAAGAAATATGGATCAATAAGACTCTGCATTGATTATTGAGAACTTAACAAGATCACTATCAATAAAAAATATCCTCTCCCACACATTTATGACTTATTTGACCAACTACATGGACCTCAATACTTTTACAAGATTGATCTTCATTCAGGGTATCATCAATTAAGGTTCAAAAAGGAGGATATACCAATGAAGGATTTCTGTACAAGTTATGGACACTATGAATTTATAGTGATGCCATTTGGTCTTACTAATGCCCCTGCTATCTTTATGGATCTAATGAATAGAGTCTTTAGAGACTATCTTGATTAGTTTGTGGTAGTATTTATAGACAATATTCTCGTCTATTAAAAGAGCAAGGAATAACATGAAGATCACTTAAGAATTGTATTAAAGACCCTGATAAAGGATAATTTTTATGACAAATTTACCAAGTGTGAATTTTGGCTTCAAAAAGTTTCATTTTTGGGTCACATAATCTCAAAAGAGGGGATATTTGTGGATCTAGTAAAAATGGAGGTTATTGAAAGATGGTCGAGACCAACAACAGTAACTGAAATCTGAAGTTTTCTTGGTTTAGCTGGGTATTATAGAAATTTTGTGAAAGATTTTTCAAGTTTATCTAACCCACTCACCAAATTGACTAAGAAAGGAGTTAAGTTTGTTTGGACAGAGTAATGTGAAGTGAATTTCAAAGAGCTAAAAAGAAGGTTAGCCAGTTCACCTATTCTCACACTACCTTGTAGTGGAGAAAGGTTTGTGATCTACAGTGATGAATCCAAGAAGGGGATGGGGTGTGTTCTCATGAAAAATGATATGGTGATAGATTATGCCTCACGACAGTTGAAAATACATGAGCAAAATTACCCAAGTCATGATTTGGAGTTAGCTACGATAATCTTTGCATTAAAGATTTGGAGGCATTATCTTTATGGTGAAAGGTGTGATATTTATACTGATCATAAAAGTTTAAAGTATATTTTCACACAAAAGGATCTGAATATGCACCAAAGAAGATGGTTGGAGCTGATTAAGGATTATGACTGCTCAATTAATTACCACCCTGGGAAAGAAAACAAGGTGGAAGACGCATTAAGTCGACAATACCATGCTATATTATCCATGATGAGGATCACAAAGGATCCAATATTTATGGATTTACAAAGGATAGATCTTGGAATTTTAATGAAAGGGGAGATATCTTATCTTTCTCAAATGAATGTTCAACCATCTATACAAGTGAAGATTAGAGGCGCAGAAGGAGGATGTTGGGATTCAAAAGAAGGTGAGAAATGTTCCTTAATTCAACCTTGATTGTGATGGGATAATAAGGTTTAGAAACCGTGTCTGTATTTCTACCATATAAGAATTAAATAAGGAGCTGTTGGATGAGGCTCATAGTTCTTCATTCTTTATTCATCCTGGAAGTACAAAGATGTAAAGGGACCTGAAAGAGTACTTTTGGTGGGATGGAATGAAAAGAGATATCGCCGAATATTTTTCTCAATGCTTGGTTTGTCAGCAAGTTAAATATAAGAGATAGAAGTCTAAAGGGATTTTATGACCATTACCCATAACATAATGGAAATGGGAAAACATCACTATGGACCTTGTTATCGGACTTTCCAAAACATCCAAAGGCAATAATGCTATTTGGGTTATAGTTTATCATCTTACGAATTCGGCACACTTCATTGCTATTAGAGAGGATTTCTCTCTTGATCAGCTTGCCAAGATATATGTAAAACAAGTGTTTATATTTCATGGATTACCACTTTCCATTATATCTGATCGGGATCTGAGGTTTACCTCGAAGTTTTGGTGAAGTCTTCAGCATGCTCTAGATACAGAGTTGAATTTTAGCACGACCTATCATCCTCAGACAGACGGTCAGTCTGAGAGGACAATTCAAACTTTAGAAGACATATTGAGAGCTTTCTCTATGGATTTCAAAGGTGGTTGGGATCAACAACTACCTTTGGTGGAATTTTCTTATAATAATAGCTTTCACTTTAGTATTCAGATGACTCCTTATGAAGCTCTCTATGGAAAGAAATGTAGAACTCCAACTTGCTGGGACGAAGTTGGGGAAATAAAGCTACTAGGATCTGATCTTGTTGATGAGATAACAGAAAAGGTTAGATCTATTCAACAACACATAAGAGCAGCTCATAGACGAAAAAAAGTTATGCTGACAACTAAAGAAAAGACCTAGAGTTTGAAGTGGGTGATAACGTGTTCTTACGAATATCTCCTTGGAAGAGAGTAATGAGATTTGGAAAGAAGGGAAAGCTGAGCCCTCAGTATATCGGTCCTTTCAAAATACTGGATCGTGTTGGGAAGGTAGATTACTGATAGAAACTTCCACCAAATCTCTCTCAAGTTAATGATGTTTTACATGTATCTCTCCTGAGAAAGTACATACCTGATCCTTCACATGTACTAAGCTCAGAAGTTGTACCACTGGAGCAAGATATTTCTTATGAATAACAACCGATAGAGATTATGGATCGTAGAAAAAAAGTTCTATGAAACAAGACCACTCGCTTGGTTAAAGTTTTATGGAGGAACCACCAATTAGAAGAAGCTACATGGAAACTTGAGGATATGATGAGGGAGAGGTATCCTCATCTGTTTGTTACGAAGTGACAAATTTTGAGGGAAAAATTCATTTTAAGGGGGGTAAAATGTAACACCCTCAGATTTTATGAGAAATATATATATTTTTTTATGTCTTATGTTATAATAAACACCAAAGGAATCTTTCACTACACACAACACTGTCTTGGTTTGCGTTACACGCAAGATCAACCTTCCTCGATAGCTTGCGTTGTATGCAATACCAAGTTTCACTAAAAAATGATATATTATTATAAGATTATGAACTAGAGGTTATGAATAGTATTAACCAAATTTTAAATTTTATAACATTATAATTCATATTACACATTTTCTAGAATGATATATGAAAACAAAATCATTTTTTTTGATAAAAGAAGTATTTTTCAAAAAAAAATGCAGTTTTACCGCCTTTTGATGGTGCACCCATTTTAAATACAATTTTTGACAAGTTTATAAGTTCAATTTTACAAAATAAACTTCTTCTTTTGAATCAGGATATAAAAATTTACATTGGATAAATTTTTGATACTTTTCTGATAACTTTCATATTTTAATGAATAGTAAAAATACGCTTAATTTTTCTTAAAAACAACTTTTTTCATCAAGATAATTAATATGGTTAAAGGATATAATTTAATTGTTTTAAAGTATAAATATAATATATTTTTACCATTTCATATAATTCATGTCATTTCCATTAATTTTACATTGAATTCATAGGTAAAAACATTTCAATCTTTGACAATGTTTTAACTTTTAATACCCATTTTCTTAACAACGGGATTAATATTAAATTAATTACTGAAACTTCTATGTTTTGAATTTTGAAAAATGGATTCCATATTTGGATTCATTGGGTCCAAATTATGTTGATAGGTTACTTTTTTTTGATATTATGAATAGTAACTATGGTAATTTTTATTTACTATAGTTAAAGGTAAATTGGGTAATTAAGGGTAAAAATAAGATTATAAAATTACCCTAAGACCTGCCAAAATTCTATTGAATGAATAAAAGTAGAAAATATCACTTAAGGGTCTGAATATATTCATTTCATGGACTTTTCACCATGAAAATGATATAATTATTATTAAAACCAAACAAAGTGACAACATGTCACTCTCTTAAATCTTATAAGTGTAATAATTTTAATTTAGTGATAAACCTCATAAAACTTAAAATATAAATAGTTTCCAGAAATATAATAAAATTATCTACATCATGAAAATTTATTAATAATTTTTAAAGATTAAATAATTATCATTAATGATGACACAATAGTGATGTAGAAATTATTCTATTGATTGAAATATCAAATAAATGTTTTTAAAAATATTAAAATAAATATTATATGAACAAATTAATTTTCTCCACAAATTTTATAGATTAATATGAAATTTTAGGAATCTATTAAATATTTTGGTTCAAATATATCCTCTGTGTGGATTTTATTTAAATTCAAATAAATGAATAGTGTCAAAAATGACACTATTGTTATTTAATAAAAATAACATATTATAAATTTTTTTAAAAATCACAAAAATATTTAAAAATTATAAATTAAAATTTATACAGTCTAAAATGTCATAAAGTATCCAATTATGGAAAATTCACAACAAAGACATAATTATTTATAACAATTTAAAATTTAGAATATTATTACCACAAATAAAATTAAATAGATTAAATAAGGATAAATCGAGTTGATAAGGTTTAAAATAAATTTCAAACATGTATAAATATTTTTAGTTAATGCGATTACAACCATATATCATATAATATTCATATTTGAGTCATTTTTGGAGGTTTTTAAGTGGGGTTTGAGTTTATTATAAATTAATTTTTTAGAGGTTTCCAAAAGTGCCCCTCTCCTCTCTTATAAAAGGGCACCTCCTCCCTCTCCTATTAACAACATTTTGAGCCTTGAAGCTCAGCCAAACCCTATAAATTTATCTTATCCACTTCCCTATAAAAATACTATAGGTATTGGTCTTCTTCAAAGACCAACTTTAGTGCCCTAAGAGGAGGTTTAGTAGAGGCGCGTTGAAGAAGATGTAATATCCTTTACTAATTCTTTCAAATTTATTTCTTCTTCTACTTCCTATTCTATATTTGTTTTATTATAAATTAATAACATCAGTATCACTAATATACTGATATTTTATTATAAATATGAAACAAACCTATTTCACCTTCTATACATCCTACGGAAAATGAAATCACCGCGCGTGCGTACGTACGAAATACCGTCTCCACACCGTGGTGTAATCTGTTTTCCACCACCACCATACTTGGATGAGTATAATGGTGTAAAGAATAACTATATATGATTATTATAACAGTATACTAATTCTGATATATTCTATCTTCCTCTCCAATACCATTCAATAATTATGGGAACGATATTGCCGCTCGTGCATACGTAAGGCTTACCGTCTCCACAATGTGATGTGATTCGTTATACATGATCTTCATTAAACCATGATTATATAAAAGAATTGAATGAATAAATCTGATATATATATTATACTAATACCATTATTTAAATGATTTATATATAACCTAAAAAGAGTAATAATAATTTATTCGGCAAAACACGCATAAGAACCTAAAGCAATAAACACCCGAATAACAAGTAGCAATGAAATATTACTAATAAGAAGATAAGAATATGACCATATATGATATCATAACAATGAATATGATTCTGGAATTAGTAAATGACATTATTTAAATCATTATATAGGAGGTTTGGATAGGGAAAGAGCATATCGAACCTAAGGTAAGGGATAATTTTTCAATCTCATTTTTATCTGAGATTACTTATATGTAAGTATTTACTGGGGTTATATTTATCATCCATGTCCATGTTTTCTCAAAATGTTTTCATAAAATGTTTACTATTCTTCCATGTATGTTTAAATTCATTTTTACCATTTTATTAATTTTACCATAAGGTATGGAAGGAATCTCTCTTTTGTTTACCATACGAGGTACTTTTTGACTTTTCCGGTAAAAAGTACGAGAATAATGTTTTTTTAACTTATACGGCGTGAACGGATTTTTATGGTTTCACGAAACCTTATTTACATGAATATTATTCTACAATATTTCAGGATTATTTTCAAGAAAATTATTTTCTTTTAAAATTTCATGACATTTTGATAAAAAAAATGATTTTGAAGAAGAAATGATATTTTCCTTCAGAATTCATTTCAAGTGTTTATTCAAAAATATTTTCCATCTAAGATTACATTATTTAATATGGTCATGTTTCAAGTATAATGTCTCTATTATTTACATGGTTTGATTTTTCTTATGATGAAATGATATCCATTTGTTTTATATGGATTATGTTATGATGGGATAATGTTTATGAAACCCATTTTATTCTTTGGGTTATGATGAATGCTTTATGTTTATTTTGTGGCACACGAAAGAATGATTTCATTATGATATTGGTGGGACCTATATATCCCTATAGTATATTGGTAAAGATTTATATCTCATGATATATACATGTATGGAATGAAAAGTTAATCTGGTTCAGTGATATAGGACCGAAACGAGGAGTGAACTCGGTTCAGTAATGGACTTTTTCCACTATGATGGTCTTGGAAATGAGTCTTAACTATTATGAAATGATTTTCTATGATTATGTGTGTATTCCACAAAGATTCATGTATTATGTTATGAATATTGGGATTACATTTCACTACTATGATTTATCCCATGTTATGATATTATGATCTCTTTTGCAGGATAAGATTTTCAAAATGTTATGTTCTTATGAATATGATATGATTGATATTTACTTTGTTTTACCTCACCGAGAATTTGAGATTACCATTTATATGTTTTATTTTCCCCTGGTCAGGAAGAAGGGTATTAAGTAGGATATTCCAAAAGGTACTCTAGATATGATGAAATAAATGGGAGACAATGTAGATGATTTATAAACCAGTTGTTTATGTTTCCTAGTTTATAAAGACACTATACCTATACGGTCCTATCATGGTTTTGTTATATGTTGTAATAAGTATGCTTCAATTATGAAGTAATAACAATGTATGTAAAGTATGGGTTGTTATAAAATCCATTCAATCTCCTTTACCTATTTTTGGGTATTCATATATTTGTTTGATTTCTCTTATTCTATCCCAAATTAAAGGCCACCAAAAAATGAAGAGAGTACTACCCGTATAAAGTAGGTGGTTTATAAATTTTCCCATTAAGTCTCGGTATTTTATAGCTTTCACCATAGTTCCAGATTCCATACTTTTTTAGTGTTTATTATTAAATTAATATAACCTTAAATTGGATGTTTAAACCATAATTTAAACATGTTACTACACCCATATGCATGATTGGAGGTTGTCAACCACAACCCTAACCACCCTTGAGGTGGGTTAATTTTATTAAATATTATTTATACCAACCATGGGGTGAGTTAATCTCCCCATTTATTAATAGGACCCATGTATAAATTAAATGAATTGTTAAAGGTTTAATACCTTATTTAACACCTTGTCATTTATAAATGAAATAAGTAACGAAATGAAATAAATGGGAGTTGTGGAATGAAACGGAAAATCCCCTGGCTTATTCATAATTATGTAATTGATTAGAGAAGTGGAATGGAAACTAACAGAAACCTTCTTCTTATACTTTTTTTGTAAATTGATTAAATAATTGAATTTGATAATTCAGTTGACAAAGGGAATGGACTCTAACATGCCCCCTTGATTTTAGTTCTATTACTCATTGAATGGAATTGAGTAAAGGTGTGAACACTAACATAGACTCCCTATTTATCACTTGTATGTGAAATGATTAATGAAATTAATAAGAGGAATAAAAATGATAAAGGTTATAGAAACTTATATGGTCCCTTGAATTATTATGAAAATTACATTAATAATGGATAACATGCTATGGAACCGATACGAGTATCACATTATAGAACCAGAGACCCACTTATATGATTTATATTAGATTCCTTGGACTATTACCTTGGATCCATCTTGTTTGGACTTCCTCAAACACGCTCCTTGGGATCTACCCAATTATTTACCAAGTTTGATATGGATGAGCTCCATGGACTCAAAGAGGATACCTTTGTCCATAGGCCTTGGGTCCTAGACCATGTAGGTATATATTACACCAAGTTTACTACAGATGAGGTTTGTAGACTTGAAGAGGATTCCTTGATCATTGGACCTGGGTCCTAGCCCTTGTAAGTATGATACATGGTTATTCAATGTATGTTGTAGCTGCTTGATACTCAATATTATAGTGTAGGTCATAGATGATTCTTTGATCTATTTACATTTATTTATTATTTACATACTATTTGTTAGAGAACACGCTTATTTACTAGATTGGATCACTTATTTTACATCTTTATTCATGATATATTTTCACATTGTTACAACTTATATGCACATACTAGATGATTATATACATCATTAGTGGTGACATAATGAGTATATATCACACCCTTTTTGGTCCACTGATTGGTACCTAGAAAAAATTTATGATTATAGGTAGGGATAAAGGGAAGGGTCCAGTTCTAAACTCTTGATTTCTTATGCTAGGATGAAGTATGGGAGCAGAGGACCGAGCTTATGATTATGATGATAGTGGATATATCTTGGGTCTTTTGTTTATTTTTTTTGTATATCATGTTGTATATTACTTCCCCTCTCTTATTCCATGTAAAATCCATTTTTTATATCAACATGATATGATATTCATTTTCGTATATGACATTGGATATGGTTTCTACCTATTTATTTATCATGGTTTAATGACTTATTTATTCCACTATTATCTATTTATTTATTTATTATGATTTTATTTTTATTTATTTATTATGTTACCATCATGAAAAACTCTGATCATGTTGGTATAGTCTCCCCACCATACTCTTAAAAACCCTCTCTGTTAGTCGTCAGCTTCTAGTGTTTGGGGATATGAACTTGAGGCTATATGGCCACTAGTTTAGATACCGTTATAAAGGGATCCAGGCTAGGATGTCACACTATTTTCTTGAACAACTCATCAATTTAATTTCTTTAATGGATTTTATATTATATATTTCATGTATTTATTCTTTAAAATAGTTATATTTAACATCACTAACACTATATTTTACACTTCTTATTTCATACACTATTTTTGATCATTTAACGATAAAATAAGTACTTTGAAAACTCAAACACCTTCCCTTAGGTTTAACCCTTCACCTATAAATGAATTTTTTTTATTTCCATTATGACCTCTATACCATTAAAAATTTAGCGCTGTTGCAAAAAAATTCTAGCATTGGATGTCTTAGGGTTTTATTTTTTTTAAATATAATAATAAAAAACAATTTCCACAGTTGAGACTACTATTTTTTCTCAATTCTATTGTAACACCCCAATATTTTTTGAATTATTATTTTTTGAAATAATTTAATATTTTTGATGTTTTACAATTCAAACAACACTAAATATATCTTTTTTTATATGGAATCACTAAGTGTGGCTTGTGTTATACACAACACCAAGTCAATCTTGCATTACATGAAACACTTAGATTAGCTTATTGTATATGAAACACTATATCTTTATTATATTACACATAATACCAGGGCCCTTTGATAATTTTTTTGCATGCAAGGTTTAGTTTTACCAAACTACAATATACTATGAATAATAATATTAAAATATTATTATATCTACCACTTATCCATTGGAGTGAAAGTTAAGAATAATATTAACTAAATTATGAAAATATTATTTAAAATTTTATATAAAATGAATCCTTTGGTTATCAATTATTATAATTTAATGTAAGAACTATTTTAAAATAAAGAAATTACTTTTCTATGAAAACTATTTTTATATGTACAAATACAATTTTATTTCAATAAATTAAAAAAAATAATTTTGATTAATGTTTTAAATAAAATTTATATATATTATATATTCAATAAATATTTTTTATAATCATACAATATATTTTATAGGTATGATATAAGAATAAATCCACATTTATGAATAAAAAGATGTATTTTTCTAAAAGGTAATTTTACTACCTTATAATGGAGAACCCATTTTAAATCTTATTTTTGACACTTTTATAATTTTTATTTAAAAAATAAACCTCTTTTTTATAACTATAATATAAATATTTACTTGGGGTTAATTGTTTCTATTTTTAGGAGAAATTTTATTTTTTGATGAATAGTGAAAAATACCGAATTTTAATTCAAAACTGCTTTTTCATCTAATTTATGTATATAATTAAATTATTTTTTTAATTGGTTTTAAAGTTAAATTAGTTAAATTAGATTAATTATACATAAATTAATATTATTTAAGTCATTATAATCAATTTCACTTTGAAATTGGATATAAAAACTTTCCAAACTTTTGAACATTTTTACTTTAAAAGCCCATTTTGTTGTCCCGTCTGTGGGAATAAATTTGAATTAATTTCTGCCACTTATATGATTATAAATTGGAAAAATGGATTAAATATCTGAAATAATAATAATTTATAATTTATAATAATTTCAAATTATTTTTTGACAAAAAATATTAGTGAAAGTGATTAAAATTTATTATATCAATTAAGAGAAAAACTAGCTTAAAAAAGGACTCAACATTACACTTAAGGGAAAAAATGACATGGAAACTTCTCCAAAATCCATTTTATGGAAATATTTATAACATATACTATCTTTGATAAAAATAATTTCGTTATTTGATCCACTTGTAAAAGGAAAAACGTGGGTGGATTTCCCTTTTAAAAAATTAACAAGAATGCCACTCCTCCACTATAAAAAAGAAATCACCCCTCACATTTATTCAAACCTCTAATGCACTTTTTATCACACCAAATATATTAAAATAAGCTCCTAAAATCCCTAAATTAATCATAAAATCATCCCTTTTGGAATAAATCTAACCAAGGAAGTCCTTTGATGCAAACTAATAGGAGTTACCCAAAGAAGAGTTAACATCCTTCCTCAAGATCCTTTGTTTTATTTTCATTATACACCTCAAAAACACTTATTATTCCATTATTATGTAATAAAATCAGTATAATTAATATAATTATATGTTTTATTATAAGGTTTATACCTACACTTATACAAAGTTCTCTCTAATGGGTAATGAACTTACTATTCTTGTATACGATGAACTACCGCCTCACGAAATGATATTGTTCGTTTTTTCCTTTACCACCTCTCATGGTTTGGAATTGTGATGTAAAATATATTTTTATATAATATATATGATATTTATGATGTATTTTTTCTTCTATAATTATTATATAAAACATATCTTCATTATTTAAATTTTGTGTAAACACGATAACTTCATTGGGGGATGTGTGGACTACCGCCTCCTCAAAGCGATGTGATTCGTTCACACTTTATAGGGAATGTATTAAGGATGGGTTTAGTGAAATTATATGATATATATTACATAAAAATTATACTTTAATGATATTATATATATATACACATATATGTCAATTGCTTTCTTTCGTTCAATACGACAATAAAACAAAAACAGGGTTAATGCGTACGTATAACCTACCATCTCTATGAATAGTGTATTCTATTTCATATATATATCTTTTATAGATTATTATAAATATTTATAATATATAGATAATTTTTCACAGTCTTTAAATAATTAAATAATGATCTAATTAAGAGGATCAAGAATAAAAAGTCAAAACATATATGAAAGATAACACAAATATTACCCTAAGCGTAAAGTTAACATGGAATTATTAATAAATGGGTACTATAAATTAATAATAAAATTATATATGGTATTATATTTAATAATATGGTTTTTTGGTATATTTATAATAAAATTATATTTATTATACATGAGGGTTTAACGTGTCTGAAGAAAGTCAGGACTTAAGGTAAGAGTTTTCTCATCTCACTTTTATTTTCCGCATGGCACAAGCCATGTTAACATATTATTAATTATCTATTGTGTTTATACTACACATGGATGTATTATATGATTATTATAATTAAATTTATATGTATTTACATATCCATCTTATGATATTTCTTTCATGGTATTTATGTTTAAAAAGTTACCAAATCGGTAAAGTAATTTTGTCTCAAATTGCCTTCTTTGAGACACATGCCATGTTATGCACCTATATTCTTCTATGATGTTTATAAACTTCCATTTTATATGTTATATCATGAATATATTTCTTTCCATGATATTTTAGGCTTCATTTAATGTAATTTTATTAAATGGGGAATACGATTGGAAGTTACCAAGTAGTAAGAGTTTATTGAAACAATCTCATCATTTATCGGGATTGTTTATGATTATGCTTTCATTGATGAAACTTTATAATCAATATTTCAAGAACACTAATTAATTTTATTCTAATATGGTTAGTCATGATAACTTCATGTTTCAGGTAATATTTTTCTAATCTTTGGTACTCAATATAATTGATAAAGTGTTTTTAAGGAAATCCGACTGTATCTCTCTCTTCGATCAGAAATTTGTGTTCCTTCAAAAGCATGTTTTATAAAAAATTTTTCAAAAATATTTTAAAAAATTTTCTACTATTATAATATAATGTTTAAAAGACATTTTACCCATGTTTTAGTTTTTAAACAAAATAGTTTTTTAAAAAGGAATCTTCTTGTCATTTTCTTACCGAGTTACCTTTTTAAACTTTTTACGACACAAAAGGAATATTTGGCATGTATAGATTTATCCACCTTCATGAACATCCTTACATTGAATATTCCTTTTAAATTTTAAAATATTCATTTTTAAGAAAATTTTTCACTAATATTATATAAATTAATTATTTTTAAAGGTATTTTCAAATAAAAATGTTTTCAAATTTTTTTATGTTTAAAAATTGTTTTTATCGATTTTCAAAGATCCCTTTACACGTTTTAAAAAGGATATTTTCAAATAAAAGTATTTAAATTATTTCAAATATTAATTTATAAGTTTTTAAATTATTTTTAAATAAAAAGGTTTTAAAAAGTTTTTTAATCTCTCTTAATAAGTTTTCAAATAAATGGTTTTCAATTTTTTTCAAGATTATGTTTTCAAGGAAAAAAGTTTGCAAAATGTTTTCAAGTTTCTTTTATATTTTTTTAATTAAAATAGTTTTATAGATTCATTTATAAGTATTAAAGTTTATTTTAAAATTAAATTTTTTTCAAAATGTTTTTATTTTTTAGAAATATATTTTTTTCAAATAAGAAAGGATATTTTCCTTAGGAAATGTTTTTAAAAGACATTACAAAATTATTTTCCATATAAGATGAAATTAGTTGTTGTTACTCACACATTTATGGGGAAATTATCCAAATTTTACATTTATATTATTTCTCTTAATGGTTTATGTTTTTATGACATGATGTTTATGAAACTCATTTCTCTTGAACGAGTTATATTCTTATGAAACTGCTTATTTTCACAGGTTATGCTTTGATGAAATAATTATGAAACCTGTATTTTTCCAAAGGTTAAGATATGATTAAAAATTTATGACATCCATTTCATTTCATGGGTTATGATATGACTGTTTATGATTTTTGGAACATGTATGTATTATTTCATTATGATATGGGTGAGACCTATATCTCCCTCCAATGAATTGGTTAAATATTTATATCTTATAAGATAATGTTGACAATATAGTTAAGGGGATTGATCCACAATGTAATATGGGGAAACCCAATCCACTATGAGAATATGGGGAAACCCAATACACTATGGGAAGATGGGGAAACTAGATCCACTATAGGAAGATGGGGAAACCCTATCCCTTATAAGTAAAGGACAGGGACTGGGGATGGTGGTGTGTCCCACCTAGTAGGTGTAGTCCTCATGAAGTAACCTAATAAGTTTTTTTTTGGAAATGAGCATTAACTTATAGGGAAATATATTAAATGTTTATGCGTTTTCCACCAATTATATGTCTTATGCCTATGGTATGCTCACATGGTTCATGTTCTTGATTATCTTATGATTCATGTCTTATGAACTGCCAATCTTTATGCCATGTCTCATGTTTCTAATCTTTGATATGTAGGTTATGATCTAAAAATGTTATGCCCATGTTCCCATACCCTTATTTTCATGTTATGATTACATACATCCTTTATTTACCCTTAATGAGCATTCTATCTCACCCATTTATTATGTTTCCTTTCCCTAGTATATAAAGAAAGGTTTTAAGTATAAGAACTAAAGGGGAAGATCTTTGTGAGAAACATTGAAGATATTTCACCAAGTTAGAATATTTTGTTCTAAGTTTCTGAAGACACTAAGATATTATGGTCCTCAGGCATGTACTTTTGTAATGTGCTGAATATATATAAAAAATGATGTAATATCCATATATGTTAATCCTAGGTTGCTATATTTGGTATCAAATGAATGATTTAGTCAACCTTTAGAAACTAAGATGAGAAAACTTTAGTGAGTTCCCTAGGAATATTTCTAAGGATATATCTAGGTATGTATACAAGTATAAAGATGAGATAATGTTTAAGAAAATGTAATTAAATTTTAGTAAAGGATAGAGTGAGTGGTTTCCTAACAATAAATCCCTATCCATATACTACAAGTGGATGTGGATCTGGAAACTATTTACATAGGGTTAAATTGAAAACATTGTATTGAGCTATACTCGATTGGAAACTAGTACATGAAAATGGGTCTTACTACACACCTAGTTTAACACTATTGGGGGATATTATTTGGTAATTCGCAAACTATTTACAAACCATCATGAAGGATTTAAATAGAGGATAAATATGAGTAACCTAGGATAAACCTAAGGTGTCATAGATTAAATAAGTATGTGTCATGATTTAGAAATACTATAAGTAATTTTTTTCATGATTATGTTTTTTTACGCTATGATAAGTGACAATCACACTATGATTTTTGGTTTTAGTCAATAGAGGGAACTATAAAGAACAATATTAATGTTGAATGTGATGAAAAATTTGCTGATGAGAAGTTAAATGAGAAGATCACTAGAGTGAATGATATTGTGATCATGCCTAATCAGTTTTCATGAAACATGATTAACAACATGCAACTTAACCAACTCTTGTAATCCCCAAGGAAGAGAAGGATGAAGTTTTTTGAGAGTTCGGGTAATGGAGACCATACAGGAAAGAAGATTCAATTTTGTGTGTGTCAATAATGTAGAAATAATCACCTAAGTGAATGTCTTATAGGATCAATAACATGTTTTGAATATGGAAAAGAATGACAAAAATCAAGTAAATGCAAAGGAAAAATTAAGGGTTTAGTTAGCATAATGGATGGGAATATAGGCATCCCTAAGATATCATTAAAGGTTAAATGATTTTAGTGTGAAATGAATGGTCATTATGACAATTGATTTCCTCAATGGAAATCTCTTAAAGAGAATTATAAAGGTGGTTTGAGTAATGGTTATATTGATGATGATGATACTACATATTAAATGTGAAAGGAAATAGGTATTAAGTAATATGATTAGCTATCCTTATTATGGATTAAGGATGAAGTGGAATAATCAAAATTTTTATGTATTTAGATTCAATAATTATGTTATATGAATGGTGAAATATATTAGGATTGTTCAGTTTATGTTTTTTCATTAAGGATTTACAGTAATACATTGAATAGTTCTAATTGAATAGAAAATTCATTTAATGGAATGTTGATATCCAAGTAAAACATATGATTAATATAAATATAACCCTTAATATGTTCCTTATATCAATAAAATGTTGTTTGTATAAAGATATTTTGGATATGAATAAGTAAATTGGATTGTACTAATTACTTTGAAACTAATTGAGGACTTGTTCACAAGTGGTATATGCTATAATTGATGAATTTTACAAAATTTTTGGATTTAATAAATATATCCAATAAACTTTGGAATAAGAAAACATGCATGTTTTCGAAAAGGATTCATGTAAATTCTAGTTATTACCATGTTTTAAGAGAATACACGATGAAGGTATTCACATGTTTGGTATGATATGAAAAAGAGACGCCTTATGATATATGAGGGATCAATATTAAGCTGATTTAGTAAACTTAATTCTAAAGTTTTTGATTTTTCATATTTTAGAATGGTTATAAGGTTAAACATTTATGGAATGGTTTATGCTAAACTTCAAATAAGGTTTTATAAATTAATGTATTATCTCACTATATGAGGATTTATGAATATTAGATAACATGTGCTTACCATTTTTTGTTATATTAACTAAATAAAAATGGAATGACCTATCACTCTATTTATGGATCTCATGATCCATTAATGCTTTTGGAATGAAAAATTCACCTTCATTTCTTGGAATAAAAGATGAAGTGGAAATTGATCAAGAGACTACAAAGGGTGAGGATGTCCTGAAATATTTTAAGTATATATTATCATGAAAATTCCTCAACTTTATGAAAAAGGATCTTGAAACCAAAAATTTTATCCTAGTAATTTTGTTTTTGATGAATCAAATGTCCCATTAGACCATTGCATGTTTATGGATTTTTATCATTAAATTTCTCCTACCCATGTTCTCTATCACTATAAACTAGAAATTGATAATAAGATTTATCTTCCATGTCCATGTTTTCACTTCCCACACATGTTATCTTATGTTTAAACCTATTTATGTGTTACTTTGGGTAACTGTTATGTTTCTAATATTCCTTTTTTAAAGGAAGTTTTAGTATATATTTTTATGATGTGGGTTTCTAAGAAAGGAATTTTTTAGTATTAGACCTTTGATAACCTAGAAAAATTTCAAGTGTAAAATTCATTGGGGGGGGGGGGGTAGAATGTAACACCCCTAGATTTTGTGAATTATTTTTTCAAATCAATTTAATATTTTTGATATTTTACATTTCATGCAACACTGAATATAGGTTTTATTATACGAAATCACTAAGCGTGGCTTGCATTATACCCAACACCATGTCAATATTATGATACAAAAAACACTTAGATTATATATAGGATATTTGAAACATTATGTTTATCTTGTATTACATACAATTATAATTCCCTTCAATATCTTGTGTTACATGCAAGGTCGAGTTTTACTGAACAACAAGATGCTATTAATAGTATTATTAAAATATTGTTATAGCTACCTCCTAGCCTTTGGAATGGAAGTTATGAATAATACTAACTAAATTGTGAAAAAATGATTTACACTTGTATATAGAATGAAACATTTGGTTATTAATTATTCTAAGTGAATGTAAGAACTATTTGTAAATAACGAAATTAATTTTATAATAAAACTATTTTTCTATGTACAAACACAATTTTATCTCAATAAATTAAAAAAAAATTGATTAATTTTTTTAATGAAATTTATATATTATATTTTAATCAATATTTTTTATACTCATCTAATATATTTTATATGTATGAGATAAGAATAAATCCAATTTTATGAATAAAAATATTTATATTTCTAAAAGGGAATTTTCAACCTTTTAATGGAGAACCCATTTTAAATATGATTTTTGAAACTTTTATAATTTTTATTGAAAAAATAAAATTCATTTTTGGAATTGGAATATGAAAATTTTCTTTGGGGGAATTTTTTGTATTTTTCTGAGAAGTTTCATTTTTTTGATGAGTGATGAAAAACACTGGATTTTAATTCAAAATTTATTTTTTATATAATTTATGTATATATTTAAATTATGTTTTTAATTTTTTTAAATTTAAACTAGATAAATTATAAATCAATTAATCCAATTTAGTTCATCAAAAATCAATTTCAATTTTAAATTGCATATAAAAATTTACCAAACTTTTAAACATTTTTACCTTAAAAACCCGCTTTTTCGTCCTGTTTACAGGATTAAATTTGAATTAATTTATACCAATTTTGTGATTATAATTTGAAAAATGGATTTAATATTTTTTAAAATAATAATTTATAATTTAAAATAAGTTCAACATAATTTTTTATTAAAAACATTAGTGAAAGTGATTAAAATTAATTACAATGATTAAGAGAAAAATTAGCTTAACAAAGGTATAAACCTTACACTTAAGGGCCAAAACGACCTAGAAAATTGTCAAAAATATATATTTTTTGGACATATTTAGACCCTATAATCCATTTTATATAATTTTTTTAACTATTTAATCCACCTTTCATAGGAAAAACGTGGGTATAATTCCGTTTTAAAAAATTTACAAGAATGCCACTCCTCCTCCACTATAAAAAGGCACTCACCCCTAATATTTATTCACACCTATCAAGACATTTGTATAACAAAAAATATTCTAAAATATGCTTATAAAATACCTCAATTAATCATAAAATACTCTCTTTGGTAAGAAATCCAACCAAGGAAGCCCTTTGGTGCAAACCAAGATGAGTTATCCAAAGAAGAGGTAACATCCTTCCTCAAGCTCCTTTGTTTCATTTTCATTCCCCAACCATTAAACTATTATTATTACATGATTGTATAATAAACTAAGAATAAAAAATATTCTAATATTTTTTTATTCTAAGGTTTCTACCTACAATTACACACACTTCCACTTAATGGGTAACAAACTTACCATTCTTGTGTACGACGAACTACCGCCTCACGAAACAATGTTGTTCAGTTTTTCTTTACCACTTATCATGGTTGGTAATTATGATATAAAATATGATTTTATATGATGTATATGATATTTATGATTTATTTGTTTTTATATAATTATTATATAAAAAATACCTTCATGCTTTCTATTTTGTGTAAATATGATAACTTTGTCTGTGGATGTGTGGATTACCACCTACTCAAAGTGATGTGATTCGTTCACACTTTACATGGAATGTATTAAGATTTATTTTAGTGAAATTAAATGATATATATGATATAATAATTAAAATTTAATGATTATATATATATATATATGTATATTTCAATTACTTTATTTCTTTTAATATGAAAAGAAAACCAAAACAACGTTCATGCATACGTACGACCTAGCGTTTCCATGAACAGTGTATTCCATTATATATATATATATCTTTTATATATTATTATTTACTGAAAGTTTATTATATATAAATCATGTTTTAAATTATATAAATAATTAAATCATGATCTAAGTAATAGGATCAAGAATAACAAGTCAAAAAATATTTGGAAAACAATGCAGATATTACCTGAAACGCAATATTAACATGTAATTATTAATACACAAGTAATATAAGTCATAATAAAATCATATATGTTATTAGATATAATAATATGGTTATTTTTTATATGTATAATAAACTTATATTTATTATATATGAGGTTAGGACATGTACAAAAAAATTCAAGACTTAAAGTAAGGGTTTTCTCGTCTCACTTTTATTTTCCATGAGACACAAGCCATGTTCACCTCTTATTTATTATATGTGGCATGTATAATGAACATCGATGTATTATAATATTATTATTCTTAAATTTATGTGTATTTACATATCCATTTTATGATATATATTTCATGGGGTTTATGTTTCAAAATTTACTAAATTGATAAAGTAATTTTGTCTCAATTTTCCTTCTTTGAGACACATGCCATGTTATATAACTATATTCTTATATGAGGTGTATAAATTTACCTTTAATATGTTATATAATAAATATAATTATTTCCATGATATTTTAATCTTCATTTAATGTCATTTTATTAAATGGGAAGTATTATTTATAGTTACCAAGTGGTAAGAGTTTATTGCAACAATCTCATCATTTATCAAGGTTGTTTTTTATTATGATTTAATTCTTGAAACCTTATGATACATATTTTAGGAAAACTTGTGTATTTTATTATCCTCTGGTTATTCATTATAAATTCATGTTTTAGTACCATTTTTCTTCTCTTTGGTACTCAAGATAATTGATAAAGTGTTTTTTAGAAAATCTGACTTTATCTCCCCCTTTGGTCAGAAATCTGTGTTCCTTCAAAAGCATGTTTTATAAAAATGTTTTTGAAAATGTTCTAATATTATACAATGATATTTAAAAGAAATTTTTACCCATGTTTTACCTTATAAACAAAAGTTTTTTTTTAAAATTAATCCTCTTGTCATTTTTCTATTGAGACAGTTTTCTAAACTTTTTACGAAGAAAAAGTAATGTTATGTATGTATAAATTTATCCACCGTAATGACTACCATTCCTTTTAATTTTCCTTTGAAATATTAAAAGATTTATTTTTTAGAAATTTTTTCCCTAATATTATGTACGTTCATTGTTTTTTAAAGTTATTTTCAAAGAAAAATGTTTTCAAAAAAATGTTTTTATTTTTAAAAAGTGTTTTAATTTATTTTAAAATCTACCTTTATATGTTTCCAAAAGGTTATTTTCAAGGAAAAGGATTTAAATAATTTAAAATATTAATTTATATGTTTTTAAAGTATTTTCAAATATTTTTTTTCTCAATATCCCTTTATAGGTTTTCAAAGAAATGATTTCCAAAAGGTTTTCCTGCTTATGTTTTCAAGGGAAAAGGTTTTCAAGTTTATTTTATATGTTTTCAAGGAAAATGTTTTTTCTAGATTTATTTCTAATTATTCGATTTTATTTTCAAATTAAATGGTTTCCAAAGGTTTTTTACGTTCTAAAAATAATTTTTTTTCAAATAATAAAGGATATTTTCCTCAAGAATTTTTTTAAAAGATATTTTAAAATTATTTTCCATCTAAGATGACATCTATTGGGGATACTCATGCATTTATGGGGAAATAATCCAAAGGTTCCATTAATATTATTTATATGAATAGTTTATCTTTTTTGTGGAATGATGTTTATGAAACCCATTTCTCCTGAACAGGTTATATGATTATGAAAACCACTTATTTTCATGGGTTTTTCTTTGATAAAATGATTATGAAACCTATATTTTTACACAGGTTAAGATATGATTACATATTTATGAAACCCATTTCTTTTTATGGGTTATGATAGAATGATTTATGATTTTTCAGTACATGAATATATGATTTCATTACGATTTGTGTGGGACCTATATCTCCCTCCAATGCATTGGTTAAAAATTTATAATGATGTGAATCAAGTTGATGGGATTACTCAACCATGGAAGATGGGGAAACTCAATCCCCTATGGGAAGATGGGAAAAACTAATCCAATATGAGAAAATGGGGAAACCTTATCTGCTATGGGAAGATGGGGAATCCCAATCCCTTATAAGGAAAGGACTACGACTGGGGATGGTGGTGTGTCCTTCCTAGTAGGTGCAGTCCCTATAAAGTTCCCTGATAAGTTTTTGTAAACAAGCATTGACTTATAGGAAAAAATATTACATGTTTATATGTTTTTCCATAAATTATATGTCTTATGCCTATTATATTATCACCTGGTTCATGTTATTGATTATATTATGATTATTGTATTATTTACTACCAATCTTTATTCCATGTGTCATTTTTATTATCTTTGATATGCAAGGTATGATTATAAAATATTATGATCATGTTCTCATACCCTTATGTTCATGTTATTCTTATATATTTCATTTATTTCACCTTATTGAGAAATTGAGATCACCCCTTTCTTATGTTTTCTTTCTCCAGGTTATGAAGAAAAGTTTTAAGTATAAGTACTAAAGGGGGAAATATTTCTGGTAAACATTGAAGATATTTCCCCAAGTTAGAATATTTTGTTCCAAGTTTCCAAAGACACTAAAATATTTTGGTCCATAGGAATTTAATTTTTTAATGTGTTGAATATTTATAAAAAATGATGTAATATCCATGTATGTTAATCCTGGGTTTCTATATTTAAAATATTCTACTTATTATGTATTTTTGTGCTTTATTTTACTTTAGTTTTATCTATAGTGTGTTATATGTGATGTTTCTTGAAATTTATTTGAATTTGTTGCAACTTTTTGTTGTATCTGATTTAGTTAAAATATGTCGAAGTTTTTCTTGATTGTTCCTATGGTAACATGAGCCATTTTAGGGGTTGGGTTCAACAAAAAGAATTTTTTTTTGTTTATTGTGGATATTATGGACACACTTCTTGGCAATGCATCTATAACCAACCACACCAGGAAGATAAAATTGAAGAAACCTAAGAATTATATGAGCCTAAACCCAAATATTATTATAAATTGAAATAAATTATACAGAAGTTTCCTACTAAATTGGACCAAAGATAAAAAGAAGTTATAATCATAAAATCACAAAATAAAACATGGGAATTATAACAAAATTTGAAAAATAAAGAATAACTTGAATTTTGTGTTGAGAAAATTAACTTTGAAAAATATAAAAATGATATTGAGTAGAAGAGTGAGGGTGAAACTAAGAAATAAACCAATTATCCAAAAGAAATTGAATACGATGAAGATTTTTTTTTTCAATTTACTTAACTCTGTGAACAAAGAAAAAAAACTTGATGAATTTGTAAAGAACTTAAAGCAAGTTGAGATTAGAAATTTTGAGAGAAAACTAAAATAACTTGACAAAGACTATCCCATTTTTTCATGTTTCCTAGTTTTGAAAAGATTTATCATTTTAGAAATTTATATAATGTTATTGCTTGTGTTGAGTAGAAATTGGAAAATAAGAACTTGAATATTTAAAAAATTTCATCTCATTTTCCTAAAATTTTTATTAATGAACCTGAAATTGAAATTGAGAATATTTTTTAAGAGAACAAAAAAGTTAAAATCATTATTTTTATAATTTCAAAACTGTTGGTAAATGTGATCTTCCTAGTTTTGAAAGTGTAAAACCAAAAGTATTTGAAATGAATTTTGATGTATGGGATGGGGGATTATTCTTTTAGGAAAGGTTAACTGATGATATTTTACTTGTTCTCACATTGACTATCTCTATGAATCTTTTTTTGAATGAAATGGAAACCAATGCTGATAAAATTTTGGAAAATAGTTTTAATATGGACTTTCTTGATATATTTTTCATGGAAATAAATTGGAAATTGTTACTCATGAAATTGATTTAACAAAATCTACTAGTTTTTCATTGTAGGATGAACTTATAGAAATATAAATTTAAGGAAAGTATGAGCACACATTGAAAGTTTAAAGATTAAATAAATTTTTGTAGGCAGTGATTGAAGATTTTATGTTTTCAAATGTGAAATTTTAAGAAGAAAATAATAATTTTATGGAACATTGGTTTGTGGAAGAATATAAATAAATTATTAGTTGTATTTAAATGTATTCATCATCAAAATTGGGTGTTTAATATCAATTTGAAGTTGAGAATTATTTGAAAGATAAAATTCATTTGATTCTTAGTGGTATTAAATTTTATCAAAATTCCTTTAAGAACACTCTTCTTGAAATTGTTTAACAAAACTCACCATCTTTCATGATTTTTTTAAAATATTTTTCAGGATGAAAATGATATAGGAAGATATTCTTTTAATTCCACACCACTATGAGCACCTAGTTATTCTATGTCCTTTCATGAGAACTTTAATAGTGTCGAATTCAAATTGAATCCAGAAGTGGATATCCCTCCCATCAAGAGTAATTTTGAATATGTCAGTATACTAATAAATTGAAAATTTGTTTTGAGATTAAATTTCTAAATGTTTTATCCCATTTTGAGATAAAAATTTGAGAATAATTTTGGGTTTCAAATATGTGGTAGAGGGTCATCTTAGGAATATAACTTAAAGTCTAAGAAGATGGGTAAAGGGATGATGGTTGTGTCCAAAGGTATGGATGCAACTACGAAAATGACTAAACAAAATCATCCTCAAATATCAACCAATTTGGAACCTAATAAGGATAATTTTATTGAAAAAGTGTAGGTTGATACCTCAAGAGATGATTATAGTGATGAAATTCACCAAACTATTATTTGGTAACTATGGTGCCTGATGTTATGATGAGACTGATTACACTACCCAAGTGGGTATTAATTCAACCAAGCATCATAATATTATAGATATGGATGAAGAGGGGTGTGTTAGGGATTTAAATTCTCATCATGATAATGAAGATACCTATGCTCTAGATAGATCACCCCCAAAAAATATTGGATCTCAATGTCCAAATTATGACATATATGCTCCACCGATCCAAGTGGGAACCATGTTGGTTTCTATTAATACTCTAATGGAGAAGGATGGTGTGGGGAATAGGAGAACCAATGTTTTCTTTTGAATCTAATACCTAAAATGAGGATAAGGATGGGTTGGATACACCACTTATTTCCTATACTTAGGGAGTTTTGTGGCTGATAATGAAACCGATGATAACGTACATTGTAACAAATTTTAAATCCCTATAGAAGACAATGAATCCTTTATCAAGGTTACCTAATATAAGTCCTCAAAACATAAGAATATGATGGATTACTTATATTAAAGGTTAAATATAGATGTTAATAGATTCAACCCTCTATTGGGATCAAATATTTGAGTTAAGGAGATGGATGAGGCTGATAATCTTGAGATCTCTAAGGAAACCCCAAGGGATAGGGAAAATTTTTTTCAAAAGAGGGGAAAGGATAGAGGAAACCCTTAAAAAAATTAGAATAATCCATTCACTAAGGAAAGCTATCCTAAAAAATGAAGACCTTATTCTGGAATTTCTAAGGGATGAATAAACAGGATATGAGTTCAACCATTAAACACTTCATTAAAGATAATAATCCTGATATAATTGGAAATACTGATTAAAATGTTACATTTAGACATTTTACATTATTATATTATGATAGGTTAGGATTCAAGGCTTCATTCCATAACCTCAAGTAAGCTTCTATTGAAAACCTATAGTTATTAGTTAGAAAAAATCTTGATTTTTCTATTCTATATATTATAAGGTAGCATGTCGCCCTATGAATTGGTGACTCAAGTATAAAGGGTTTGATCTATTTTTTTATACTATAACTTGACACATTAATAAAAGAGAACATTGGAGGGAGATGGTTTAGATCTCAGAGATTGTGATAGGTAACTGGGTCATGGTTGGTGAATTCAACATTTTTATTGATCCCTATAAATATATTAAGAATGATTATGTGTGGATAACATCTGAAGAGTTTCAAATAGTATTATCATCTGTATATTTAGTGAAATTAAAATCAAGGGTGAATTTAATTGGATAAGATATACTATAAATTTATTTAAGGCCCCTAAGGTTACAAGAAAAGGGAATAAAACACACACTTCTGGTCCCATAGGGATAGTCCACACCCCTTTCAAGGGTTGAACCACTCAATTGAAAGCCAATTACATTGATTGGACCATACTTAGTGGCCTAAAGGCTATTACAGGGGTCTACAACCTTTCCTGCATAATTATTGTGTCACTGCCTGCCTATGTCATAAATCTCCCCTAGGGGGATTCTAGTATTTTAATCATAGTCTCTTGGATATAAAGGTTATTGGTGATTCCATATTGCATCATAAATCCCCCTAGAAACATTTAAAGTGTTTTCACTTACATGATGAGTGAGGATCATCATCCTACTATCATTTCTAAGTCACGTTCAAGATTTGAATCAGAGAACACTATTATTTTGGTTTTACTTTAAAATTAGGGGAAAATATCCCACCCAATACCATTTAGATTCACCAACAAAAGTCTTTACATGGAGGAATACAAATACATCATTACTTAGGAATGGGAAAAACAATATTAATGGAATTCCTATATGAGACTGAATCAGAAACTCATGTGGATCTATGAGAAACTGGAGAAAGAAGAAATTCAGTTAATTGGATGAGAATATTTTTAAATATTAATGATTTTATTAATATTTTCATGACTTATTATATACCCCCTTTACTTATTTTATATGAAATGTGCATAATTTGTGTGAAATATTAATGTTTTAATACTAAGTATAATTTTTGAGAATTTTTAGAAGTAGTCCAATTGAGTCATTTTACTATTGTATTTATAACTCTCCCCATAATGATCTAAATTGTGTGATTATTGTTTTTTAGGATTCATAATTTAATATAAAACATTTCATTAAAAGGGAGCATGGGCTAATTCTGTCATTTGAAGGATCTCATGGACCACACAAGATGACCCAAAGAATTTGTGAAGAAACTGGACCATCCATGATGATTGAGTTACTGGTCTAAATACCGAAGCCCAAATTTTATTAAACTATACCATATGTTCATTATTATCCAAAAGAATAATGGATAAAAATTTTAGGGCCCAACTCTAAGAACAAGGGTCCCAAATGAAGCTTTGAAGTCCAGCCCACCATTCTGGACGAGAATTAAAATCCGGACACTATTCATGACATATCTCATGATGTAATCATCAAATAGAGCTGATATTTTGTAGTATGAAAGAGGAGCTATAGAAGGAAGACTTTTTGGAAGAAATAATTTGTCTTTGAAGGCATATTCCTATTAAAAAACCCTTTCAGATTTTTGAATTCAAAAAGATTAGATTGAAATGGACAGATTAAATTTTTTTAATCAACTGGCCATAACTTTGGCTCCATAGGTCCAAATGACTCCAAATTTTGAGAGAGGTCGGCCATATTTATTATCTAAAACTTTTAATAAGGATATATATCGAGATTTTGATTTCTGAATAGCCAACATGGCAATTTAATTGGAGGGACATATTGGGAATGAAAAAAGTCCACTTCCTTGGGCTATAAATGCATCTCCCTCTTCTCCTTCAAAGGGGTTGGTATTTCAGAAGAGAGGAGCATCAATTGTCACGCAAAAAGACTTTAAAAAGGCTTTGGAGGACCTAAAATAATCAAGTTTTCACTTGATAGACCTCTCCTAATCTATTTGTTTTCATTTACTTTTGTGTTCTTCATTTTTACAATCTTGTTAGTCTCTTTCTTTGTAATTATGTTTTAATGAAAGTTTCTTCTTCAATATATCTTATTATCATCCACATTCTGTAGTTTAATTTTAATTTTATTAAAATAGTTTAAATATAGTTTAATCCCCTTCCCTTTTCTTTTTTTCCTCATTCAATCGAAATCGCGTTTTTAATTATCATCATAGTCCGTGTGTGTGTGTTCGATGCACCACTCTTTTCTTATCCCTTCTTTTTATTCTCTTCTTAATTTATCATCATAATCATTATAACCAGAATATTAAACACCCAAATTTATGAGTAAATCTATTATTTGGATGAGTCAAAATTTAGGGATTTTAAGTGATTGAGAGTATGTACTCTATGAATATTCTTTAAATTAACATTGTGTATGTTGGACTTAACATGTCATGGATTAATGACTTGTTTTGTTTAACATATGGATTACATGGATTATTGGAACCATGAATACACTAACACAATCAAGTACTGATTGAGATTATAATCCTAGTTAAGTTAAGGATTGGATTAAAGCTTTAACACTTAGGAATTGTAATCAACGTCAACTTGTGACATGGGTGTTAATTTAATGCAATATAAAGCAAAGGTCAAGGATATCACAAGATTAACTACCTAATTATGAACTCACACCAATCTTTATAAATTTGTTAAATCAAACATCATTCATAAATTATTTCATAAGCTCTGAAAAGAAACCCCCCAATCAGAATACAATCAACTAAAAACAAACGACTATTGCAAAGTATCATCGCCGAAGATTCGACCCGAGTGCTGCTATACACATTAGCAGAGCTCCGGAACATTGACCGGTAGATAAACGACAATCAGCTGTGCATTTTAAATGGCTCCATTTCTAGTGATGGTGCTTTAATTAGTCATTAGTTTCTGGTTATTGTAAAAAAACCCAAAAAAAAACAAAGTTTAAAAAAAATTTGAAAAAAAACACAAAGAAAAACCTGTCTTCTCATAAAAATCCTAAACAGAAAAAATACAAAGAAAAACCCATGTTCCTTTTCCTTTCAATATCTCTCTAAATTCCCCGTAGCCTCCCAAACAATCCCTCGAATTTGTTTGACCCTGAAATTGAGGGAACACTTTGCCAACTTAGGAGGAACATAAGAGAAAATCAAATAATTCAAGACCCAGTCCTCTTCCAACTAGTTGAATTAGATATGGCCAATCCTAGGGAACAAACATTAAAAGAACTTGTTGCCCCAAATATGAATTACCAACCTCTTGGTATTCAATATCCAAACATATAGGCTGTTTTTTAACTCAAATCAGGTTTGATTCATCTTCTCCCTCATTTCCACGGGTTAGCCGGTGAGGATCTATATCTCCACCTTAAAGAGTTCCAAGTGGTGTGCTCTACCATGAAGCCTCAAGGGGTTTCTGAGGAACAAATCAAACTCCGAGAATTCCCTTTCTCCCTAGATGACACTGCTAATTCATGGCTCTACTACCTTCCTCCTGGTTCTATAACCACATAGAATGACATGAAGTGACTCTTCTTAGAGAAATTATTTCCCGCTTCTCGTACTGCTTCTATCTGAAAAGAAATAAGTGGTATCTATTAGTTTCCAAGTGAATCACTCCATGAATACTGGGAGAGGATCAAAAATTTTGTTGCAACCTGCCTACATCACCAAATCCCTAATCAACTCTTGATCCAATACTTCTATGTGGGGTTATTGGGTATGGAGAGAACTCTCATTGATTCCATAAGTGGCAGTGCTCTTGTTGATAAAACTCCTGCAGCTACAAGAGATCTCATAAGTAACATGGCTGCAAACACACAACAATTCCATACTCGATCACATGCTCAAGTCAAACAATCCCAAGATAATCAATCAATTGAGACGAACAAGATGATCAAGTGGATGAGTGAACTTATAGGTTTTGTGCGACAACTAGTTGTGGCATCCAAAGCCCCAACCTCATCTTTTCCACAATCACTATTTCCTGGACCTTTCAAAAACTGTGGAATCTGCAACTCTCCATCTCATCCAATAGACACTTGTTCATAACTTCAAGAGGATCAATCCAATTCATCTGGACCAATGGATCTCAATGCATCATATTCTCAGCGGAACACCAACCCTCAACTATCAGGTTAGTTTGTTAGAAACTTCAACCAACCTCACTTTGATCCCTTCTCTTCTTCCTATAACCAAGGCCTTAGGTATGGTAATCCCATATATCATTCCCCTCAGTTCCCTTCTCAAAACCCAAACCAATTTCAATATGGTCAAGGTGTTGGTAACTTCTAACAAACTTATCCTTTTATTCCTCAACCTCAAAGGAACAATCCTCCTCCTGGATTCCATTATCCTAGTGAGACTACCCAATTACAAAACTAATACAATCACTTTCCCAAGAACCAAAATCAAGGTAATCCCAATCCGGGACAAGCCTCTTCTTCCAAGAAACCATGGGAAAGTGCAGTGTAAGATCTTTCCCCCTTCACCTGTTCTATCCTTAAGAACATTGAAACCCAAAATGGTTAACTTGCATCCCACCTAGTCAGCAGAAGCCATCCAATTATTTCCAACTCCCTACTCAAAAATTACCCAACCCCAAGGGTAATGTAAGTGCAATTGCACTTAGATCGTGAAAGAAAATTGCTATTCCTCAAGATAAGTCCTCCAACCCTCCTTTGAATGTTGACCTAGAAAATGAAAATAAAAAGAAACTTAAAACGTAATCTGAATCCATTCCCTCACCTCCTTCCATTCCACTTAGGAACCCAATTCTTTTTCTTCAAGCCATTTGTAAGCCAAATAAGTCCTTTGAAGATGATCCTAAAATGCTCGACATGTTTAGATGTGTTGAAGTCAACATTCCCCTCTTAGATTCCATCAAACAAATTCATAAGTATGCCAAGTTTCTCAAGGAGTTGTGTACCCACAAGAGGCAACTTAAGACCTTTGAAAATGTTTCCACCCAATAGTCTATTCCCATAAAGTTCAAAGATCCAGGGACCTTTACGGTTCCATGCCAAATTAAAATTTCTAACTTAGATGATGCACTCATATACTTAGGAGCCTCAATTAATGTCATGCCTAAATTCATATTCTCCAACCTTGGTTTAGGTCTCTTACATCCAACGGGTGTTGTCATTCAATTAGCCAATCTAAGCACAACCAGTCCTGAGGGAATAATTGAGGATGTCCTTGTCCGAGTCAATGATCTTATCTTCCCTAATGATTTCTATATCCTTGACATGGAAGGTGAGATGAACTCTTCTCAATCTCCCCTAATTCTAGGAAGACCATTCCTCATGACTGCGAGAACCAAGATTGATGTCCATTCTGGCATCTTATCAACAAATGGTCATTTCAACATTTTACAAGACATCCGATACCCATCTGAGGATCACTCTGCATTCTCAATCCATGCTTCTGAGGAAAATTCTAAGAGTTAATTGAACCCCATTCCCTCATGTTCATCCTGTTCTAATGATAAAGGATCTTGTGAAATCTTTACCATGATTAACCAAATCATAAATGGTGAAGTTGATGTGGAACTATCATTCATAGACTCCATCAATATAGAGGAACTGGAAAACTCTATTGAATCCCACATCAACTCTGATCTCTACTACTCCACCTTGGATAGTATTAAGGAAAATAAATCTGAAGAAACTGAAGTCCCTTCATCCATTCCTGAGATGTCTAACCCACAAATTAAAGATGAGGCTGATCTGAAACCTCTACCTGAACACCTAAAATATGCATTCCTTTTCCATGATCACTATTATCCTGTCATTATCTCTTCTTAACTTACCGAAACTGAGAAGTCCAAACTTGTTCAAGTGTTAGAGGAAAACAAAAAGGACTTAGGGTGGACCCTAGATGACATAACAGGAATCAACCCCGCTCTTTTCATGCATCACATCCATCTTGAGGAATCATCCAAACCAATTAGACAACCACAAAGAAGACTCAATCCACTCATACTTGAGGTAGTTATGGAAGAGATCACCAAGCTTCTTCAATATGATATTATCTATCCAATTTTTGATAGTGAATGGGTTAGTCAAATTCAAGTTGTACCTAAGAAGGGTGGAAAAACTGTTGTCACAAATGATCATGGAGAGGTAGTCACAACTCGAGTGAAGAAAAAATGGCGTGTGTGCATTGACTATAGGAAATCGAATATTGAAACAAGAAAATATCACTACCCTCTTACATTCCTTGATCAAATTCTAGAAAGATTAGCCGGAAAGTCACACTATTACTTTCTTGATGGATACACTGTCTACTTCCAAATCCCAATCGCACCTCAAGACCAATAAAATACTACTTTCACATGCCCCTTTGGAACATATGCATATAGAAGAATGACTTTTGGACTTTGCAATGCTCCTGCAACATTACAGAGGTGTATGATGAGTATCTTTTCTGAATTCATTGAACACTGCATGGAAGTCTTCATGGATGACTTCAACATTTATGGAGATTCATTTGAATCTTGTTTGAATTCACTCTCTCTAGTCCTCAAAAAGTGTGTCAAGTACAAACTTGTGTTAAATTTTAAAAAATGTCACTTCATGGTTGCAAATGGGATTGTTCTAGGGCACATAGTTTCAAAAGATGGTATTGAAGTCAATCCTGCCAAAATTGAAGTGATCCAATCACTTCCTGAACCCAACTCTATTTGAGACATCCATCCATTCCTCGGTCATGCTAGTTTCTATCAGCGATTCATCCATAACTTCAGTAAAATTTCCCTCCCACTCACTAGGTTGCTCCAAAATGATGTCCCTTTCTATTTCGACGAGGTTTGCAAGAGAGCCTTTGTTTAAATAAAAAATTCTCTAACATCTACCCCAATAATCCAACCCCCAGATTGGTCCTTACCCTTTGAGTTGATGTGTGATTCTTCTGATAAAGATGTTGGGGTTGTTCTTGTTCAAAGAAGAGAAAATATTCCTCATGTCATCTATTATTACTCAAAAACATTGGATGAATCTCAATCTCACTACACTGTCACTGAAAAGGAACTTTTAGCATTGGTTTTTTCCTTAGATAAATTCCAGACCTATCTCTTAGGTGCCAAAATCATCATCTTCATAGACCATTCTGCTAAAAAGTTCTTACTCAAGAAAAGTGATTCCAAATCGAGGCTAATAAGATGGATCCTAATGCTCTAAGAGTTTGACCTTGAAATCAAAGATAGACCAGGAAAAGAAAACCTTGTGGTTGATCAATTGATTAGAATTTATAATTCTTCTCATTCCAAAATCATCGATCCTGAATTCCCTACTGAGCACCTTTCATCTCTCACTCCAAAAATACCATGGTATGCCCCAATTGAAAATTACTTGGTTTCTGGTGCTTTTCCTAGAAAATTTTCAAAATAAAAAAAATGAAGTTGAAAAGTGATTCAAAATAATATTTTTGGGAAGAAAATAAACTTTGGAAAACTGGGGCTGACATGGTAATAAGTAGACGTGTCGATGAAAATGAACATTATTCCATATTACAATTCTGTCACTCAATTCCTGGTGGTGGCCACTTTGGACCACAAAGGACCTCCCAAAAGGTCATAGACTCTGGATTCTTCTAGCCTTCACTATTAAAAGACTCACATGAGTTCTATCAATCATTCCCCACTTGCCAAAAGTTTGGCACAATTTCAAAGAGAAATGAAATACCCCAAAAACCATTAATTTTCTGTGAGATCTTCGATGTTTGGGGCATCAATTTCATGGGACCATTTCCCCCTTATAATAGATTCTGTTACATCCTTATTGTGGTTGATTATGTTTCTAGGTGGGTTGAGGCTAAACCCACTAAAAAGGATGATTCACATACAATTAGTGAGTTCCTAAAGACACACATCTTCCACAGATTTGGCACACCTTGTGCCTTGATCAGTGACTTAGGAACCCATTTTTGTAATAGAAAAATGGAATATCTTTTGAAAAAGAATGGGATTGTACATAAAAATTAAACTACATATCACCCCTAAACAAATGGAATGGATGAACTTTCTAATAGATAAGTGAAAAGATTTCTTGAGAGAATTGTAAAACCCACTAGAAAAGACTGACCTGAAAGACTTGGTGAAACACTTTGGGCTGATCGAACTTCCTATAAAACACCCATTGGGATGTCTCGTTTTAGGATAGTTTTTGGTAAAGCATGTCATATACCAGTTGAAATCCAACATAAGTTTTTTTTGGGCAGTGAAAACTTGTAATTTTGATCTTGAAAAATCTGGTGAAGAAAGATTGTTGCAATTGGATGAACTGGAGGAGCTTAGACTTGATTCTTATGAGAATTATAATCTCTACAAATAAAAATACAAGGAAATCCATGATAAACACATTCTAAGAAAGGTATTACATGAAGGTGATAAGGTAATGCTATTTAATTCTCAATTTCAGCTTCACCCAGGTAAGCTTAATTCTGGTTTGGAAGGTCCTTTTGTTATTACTAATGTTTACCCATTTGGTGCAGTGAAAGTCTAAGACCCATCTTCCAAAAGGACATTCACGGTTAATGGACATCAGTTAAAGCATCACCATGAGAGGACACACAATCCTAGATCAACATCGACTTCTATTGGATCCCCAACTTCTGAAGTCGACCCACCACTGGATGGAGATGGCAACCCACCAAATCCAAACCAGGGGGCACCTCTTTCCCTTTAACTCTCTCTCTATCTATTCCTCCCTCTACCTATTTCTTCTTCTTCCTCTGTCTTTCATTTTTTTTACCAATTTATTTTTCAAACCCTTTATTTTTCTCTTTCTCTTTTGTGAGTGTGTCTTTATTAAAAAATAAAAAAAAATATCAGAAAAAAAAGAATCATAATAAAAAAAATACAAAAAAAATCAAGAGTCATGCTTACTCACCATCGAGTTTTGAAAATTTGTCCACCCTTTTTGGGGAGTCAACAAGAATGTTTTCATCTCAAAATTTTTGTATTTTCATCATGACTTTGGATAAATAATTTTGTGTGAAAACTAGCAAATTTTGAATGCTCAATTTTTGATTTGGAAAATGCTTTTCCCCAACCGTGAGAACCAACATTTTCTTTCATGCCAAGGCCACTTATGGCCATCTTTTCAAAATGTGTATTTTCACCCCCATTTCTGAGTCTTGAGTTTGTGGTCCTTCGAGCTGAATTTTCTACTTTAGTGTGCATTAATATGATAGAGGCATTTTCTAAACCACATGAGAATCACAATAGCCAAATAGCCTCCCATTTACCTTAAATTAATCTTCCTTTTGAAATCCCCTTCGATCCTTTGAAAACCTTTTCTTTTATATCCACATTACAAGACCAATAAATTTTCCCACCTAATATCATCATGGATTTCCATTGCATAATTTTTTGAAATTTAAGTGTGGGGGGGATGGATTTCATTATGGGTACCCTTTGTTGATTTCACCGTGTTATTATATACTTGAGGGAAAGAATCCATTTTAGTGTGGGTGTGTGGTTGTAATTCAGTGTGTTTTGGGGAATTTAATGTAATTTAATTTATGTAATTTTGTAAATGTTATTTATAAGTGTTCAAAAAAAAAAAATCAAAAAAAAAAATAAAAAAAAAAAATAAAATAAAAAAAAGATAACAAAAAAATTGATTGGGTTGTTTCTTGGGTAGGTCAAAAATCACTCTTCCTCAACCTTTTATCTTGTTATAACTATTAAAATTAGTGTCATGAGGAGATCAATCATGGATTGAGATATGAGCGTGAGATCTTTTCCAAGTTCAACTTTCGAAAAAAGAGAAAAAAAAGAAAAAAAAGAACACTTGCATTATATTCTTATGTTATTGGGAGAAGTTTTGTGGTTTTTAAATATTTCATCTTCTTATCCCCTTAAAATTTTCATCCTCTATTGTGTCTTTCTTCACATAATCATTCCCTTGTAAATATGTTTTTTCATTTCCTTCCATGTTTTATTTCAAAAAAAAGTGCATTGATTTTTCTATATTGGTGTTTTACCCCTCTTCTTCTCTCTCTTGGACATTATATTCCTACCATCCCATAGCCACAGAAAAACCCCTTAAAAATACCTCTTGATTCTTGTGCAGGTATTGGAAGTTGGGATCTCTTTCAAACTCTAATATTTTCACTTTTGGTTGGTGAAAGAGTGAACCTCCACAAATGAATTTTATCATCTTGAGAGGTGTGAGTTTTGAGTGTCCACATTTTCCATTTCTAAATTTTAGCATGAAAAAATGAATTAGTTTTGGAACATTTTTCTATAATAAATTTTGGTGGAATTCAAAATGGATGAGTGAAATAGTATAAACCTCCCCTGATTGGTGAAAACAAAATTTTAATATCTGTTGGTGAGTGAAAATGATTTTGTTATGTTTTTATATTTTTTTCACATGAGGAAATTAACAAGACTAAGTGTGGGGGATTTGATGTTATTAATATTTTCATGATTTATTATATTCCCCCTTTACTTATTTTATATGAAATGTGCATAATTTGTGTGAAATATTAATGTTTTAATACTAAGTATAATTTTTGAGCCTTTTTAGAAGTAGTCCAATTGAGTTAGTTTACTATTTTATTTATAACTCTCCCCCTAATAATCCAAATTGTTTGGTTATTGTTTTTTAGGATTCTTAATTTAATATACAAAATTTCATTAGAAGGGAGAATGGGCCAATTCTTCCATTTGAAGGATCACATGGACCACACAAGATGACCTAAAGAATTTTTGAAGAAACTGGACCAACTATGATGATTGAGTTACTAGTCTAAATCCTGAAGCCCAAATTTTATGAAACTCTACCATATTTTCTTTATTATCTAGAAGAATAATGGATAAATATTTCATGGCCCAACTATAATAAAAAGGGGCCCAAATAAATCTTTGAAGTCTATCCCACCATTCTGGATGGAAATTAAAATCCAGACACTATTCATGACATATCTCATGATGTAATCATCAAATCGATCTGAGATTTTGCAGTGTAAAATAGGAGATATAGGAGGCTGACTTTGTTGAAGAAATAATTCGGCTTTAAAGGCATATTACTATTTAAAAACCCTTTCACATTTTGGACTTCAAAAAGATTAGATTGAAATGGAAAGATTAAATTTTTTTAATCAACCGGCCATAACTTTGGCTCCATATGTCCAAATGAATCCAAATTTTGAGATAGGTATGCCAACGTTATTATATACAACTTTTAATAAGGATATATCTATATATTAGTCTATATTAATAGCCAACATGGAGATGTAATTGGAGGGACAAATTGGGAATGAAAACATTCCACTTCCTTGGGCTATAAATGCATCCCCCTCCTATCCTTCAAAGGGGTTGGAATTTTAGAAGAGAGGAGTATAAATTGGCATGACCAAAGCCTTGAAAAAGTCTTGGTAGGATCTTACATACTCAAGTTTTTACTTTAAAGACATCTGCTCCTCTCTTTTTTTCATTTACTTTTGTGTTCTTCATTTTTGTAATCTTATAAGTCTCTTTCTTTGTAATTCTGTTTTAATGAAAGTTTCTTCTTCAATATCTCTTATTATCATAAAAATTTTGTAGTTTAATGTCAATATTTTTAAAATAGTTTAAATACAGTTGAATCCCATTCCCTTTTATTTTGCTTCCTCATTCAATTGAAAGCGCGTTTTTAATTATCATCATATCCGTGTGTGTGTGTTCGACACACCACTCTTTTCTTATCCCTTATTTTTATTCTCTTCTTAATTTATCATCATAATAATTATAACCAGAATATTAAACACCAAAATGGATGAGTAAATCTATTATTGGGGTGAGTAAAAAATTAGGGATGTTAAGTGATTGAGAGTATCTGCTCCATGAATAATCTTTAAATTAACATTGTGTATGTTGGACTTAACATGTCATGGATTAATGACTTGTTTTGTTTAACATATGGATTCCATGGATTATTGGAACCATAAATACACTACCACAATCAAGTAATGACTGAGATTATAATTCTAGTTAAGTTAAGGCTTGGATTAAAGCTTTAACACTTAGGAATTCTAATCAATGTCAACTTGTGACATGGGTGTTAATTTAATGCAATATAAAGCAAAGCTCAAGGATATCACAAGCTTAACTACCTAATGATGAACTCACCCCAATCTTTATCAATTTTTTAAATCAAACATCATCCATAAATTATTTCATAATCTCTTCAAACAAACCCCCCAATCAAAATACAATCAACTAAAAACAAATGACTATTACAAAGTATCATCGCCGATGATTCGACTCGAGTGCTGCTATATACATTAGCAGAGTACCAGAACCTTGAATGGTCAATAGGTGACAATCGGCCATGCGTTTCAATGAGGATGAAATAAAATAATATCGAATCTCTCTATGAAATGAAGACTACCTATCCCCATAGGAACTCCAAATTAATTCTATACTTAAAAACCTACTGTACCATAAGGATAGAATCCTTAAGGAATAATTTCATATTAGATGGTTAAAGGGTAGAGACATGAATTTTAATTTATTTCACCTCCATTAGAGAGAGAGGATAGAAAGAAAGGATATATTTTCCATCAATATTAGTGTCTTGGAATTCAAAAAAGAAGAATATATTTCCCAATCCCTGCCCACTCAATTTATATAGCGCTTCAATGAGTATAGATACATTAACCTATGTGATATGATTAATGGAATCATTGATTCAAGACTCATTGACATGAATAATTATTTAATCACTGTTATACCAACCAAAGAGGAAGTAAAGCATTCCCTATTTTCTATGAATCTTGAAAGTAAATCTTTCCCAGATGGATTCAATAACAAATTATTTATTCATCATTGGAATATTATTGATAAATAGATATTACAGGTCACTCACTAGTAGAAAATTATTCTACCACGTTAGGATTTTGAAGTTAATTTTTTAGGAATTGATGTGAAAAGAGGTTTTAACATTGGTTTTTTAAAAACTAATGTTAAAAGTATATTTAGAACATTGATTTTAAAAAAACCAATGATAAAACCCCATTTCACATGGGTTCTTAAAAAACCAATGACTGTATAACATTTTTTAAAAAATAGTGTGAAAATGGATTTTTTAATCCATTTTATAAAAATGTTAAAACTTTAGTTTTAATATTGTTTTCTTTAAAAACTAGCCTTAAAAGTGCAGTTTTAAAGTCCTTTTTTTGAAAAATTAATTTGAAAATACTATTTTTCATATTTTTTAAAAAATTGATGTTAAAATTATGAGGTGATTTTTTAGACACATGTTTTTGTGTTTTTTATTTTTTTACATCATTCACATATGAATTTTATCTTCCCACCTACAAATACAGCACACAATTGTAGATTTTTTTATTTCCACTTATAAATACATCTGTCCAAACACTATTATTCATTTTTTAGAACCTTTCATTTCTCTATATTTTTTACTTTCTTGATAAAATATTATTTCACCTTTCTACCATTTTGAAGTTGTAATATATATTTATTTTAGTTATTTTGGGTTTTGTCTTCATCATATACATTTTGTTTAACTACATGCTCTTTTTTGATGAAGATGAAATTTCCAGAAATGATTAAGAATCTGCATGATATCTATAAGACAAAGATTAAAATTCCTCATGAGTTTTTTTTGGGAAGTAAACGTTGTTTAAAACACCTCACTAGTTTTTACTCACCAATGAGATATTTTTATTAGATTAAAGATAGAAAAAAACTCCAAAAAAAGAAAAGAAAATACAAGACCATTGTGGTTTGAAATATTGAATTTCAATGGAATCCCCTCTAACTAGGTCCACACCTTCAGGGGGATGGGAACCAAAACTAGTGAACAAAGTAATAAAAAAACCTTGAATGGCCTTAGATGTAAGGAAGTCAATAACTTTTTTCCCTTAATTCCAAGTGTGAAGGATTCCCATGTGGTTATTTCTGTGTCTTATGCACCTATGATATGATAGGAGATAGACTATAGGATGGATTTGAATCCATGTAGAGAATTGTGGATTGTTAGGGAGTCTGTTAAAACTGTAGTGAGATCAATGTTTTTCTAGATACAAATATCAGGACTAGATGGCATCACATTTGCTTCGGCCAGGAGAGATTCACCATTCCCAAAGAAAGATATGAAAGAGATGATTACCGAGACTTTAAGTCCATGAATGATGATTCTACCTCGCACAACACCATTATAACAAGAACTGTTGATTTTTATCTTGATCCCATTACTATGAGTGTTCTAGATAATCCATTATCCGTAGGGGAATCTAAGGGAGGGAGGGTTGGGGTCCTAGTTTACATAAGGGATCTGAGAGAGGGGGAGTCATCCCAATTCTTGAGGAGTTGATCCAGGTTGATGAATAGGCTCCTGGTCTTAAATTTAATGGAAAACCTTGAGTATGTGTTCCCCTCATGTTGATATTTGTTGCTCGCCTTCCAAATACACTAACATACCACTGATAGGATAATAAGTATCTAATTATTCTCAAGGTTATTGTTGGATGCACCTTAGAACCAGTGATTGAATAAATTAGTTCCATATGGATCATGGGAAGGCATTCCAGTGAAGTCATAAAAAGAGTTCCACATCATTTCTACTCATTCACCTTTGAAGAACAAGTGGGACACAGATTATTCATAGTATTTTATAAAATCTGTACACTTGGACACAAGGTTAATATCTATATGATTAACATGATCATTAGTGGATAATGTAAGGTTATTGATATTACATATAAGGAAGCTAATATTCATGTGGATATCCTTACACCAAATAAATTCACACTAGCTATCGAGTTCGATAGATTCTTGTGACACACTGTGATAATTTTTTATAGAGAAGGTTCACGATGAAGAACCTATAAAAGCACTTTCGTCAAGATTGGAGGACGACACAATAAGATTGAATAGTCCACATTGTTACTTATCCAATATGGCTTGGATAAATCTTATATATATGATTTATTTCCTGAATTTAAAGTTCAGAGTTAGATAATTTGGTAAACCAAGCTTGTTACTTTCTCAATTGTGGTATCAAAATTTAATGTCACTATAAGGCCCCAGCCTTAAACCTTACTTAATCTTGAGTTATTACAAGATTACACATTGAGGATCTTTTCAGGTTTAGAGTTTTATAGAATTAGATCATAAAACTTGCATTACATTCCACATTTAAACAAAGTGGTTACATAAAAGATAATATTCATTTTTCCCATCAATGGAAACATATTTAAAATAAAATAAGGATTATTTCTTGACACTTCCTTGACACTATCATCATATCATGTACCCTTCCCTTGACCTGTGAAAAACATTTCAAAAACATGGGATGAGCATAAAAAGCTTAGTAATGGATATAAAAATATGGAAAGGAAACATGAGTACATGTATACATAAGAATGAAATCATATTTTACCCATAAAACATAAGCACTTTAACATACCTAATAAAATAATGAATAAATCATAGAAATCATAAGACATAAAGGTAACTTGAGGAATTCATAACATTCTTACATAGGGAGTAACCCTCTTGGTTACGTTTGGAATACCCACCACAGTATATTCCCTAAATCTCTTCGGAGAAACCTTAACGTTTCACTCCTTCACGTTACCCAATGCATTGGAGAGCTATATCGGGCTCACCCACCCTTAGTTTTTCACGGAACCACCCGTCTTCATAATAATGCCCAAGAACCATAACATAATCTTATCACATAAAACATGCATAAAGGAAACATAACATTTACACTTTTCAATCACAAGATATCAATACAACACATTGATATAAAAACATTATGAAAACCATTTTCAATACCAAAATAAAATAAAAGTAAAACATGGTATCTATTTTTCTTTTAAAAAAATGGTATGGATTGTAGGGTAAGCCAAAACTCAAATAATGGTCACGGCAGCGGAGAAGTCATTGTCGCCGCATACATACGACAAAAACATTCCCTTTTGTCATTTAGTAGAATGCTTCGTATAAAGAAGATTCCTTTTGGATAAACGTAAAAGTAAAAGGGGTTTATACACCGTATAAAAGAAGGTTGTGTATAAAAAAAATATTCCTCAGTGAATGGAGATTGAGACTAAGTCCCATACAAAGACGGTATCCTTGGATTAAGGATAAATCAATTACATAATTATGCGTGACAAACGAATACAGGAAATATAAGTGGGTATTAAGTGCAAAACAATAAGAGGACATTCACACATAATCATAGAACAACATATTCAAGGTGTACAAGTTTATCCCAAAGAATCCAAATTGGGTTAAGAAGTTCCCTTGCAAAAATTTGACAGCCTAACGACGTCACTACAAAATTCAGAAAATGAGTTGATGAGAGATAAAAAGGGTATCTCATCACTTGGACATAAAATTTAAATAATAAGGATATACAAGAACATATCCCAACATAATAGTATGTGAATTTAAATACATAATAAAAGAAGTCTTTTAAAAAGAGGAGGGTGAAAGGTTCCCTTACCGACATGGGTATCTTTCGAAACATACACCCCGTGAAAGAAGGACAATACAACAATGATGTAAATACTCATAAATGAAAGTATATTAAACAATCAGTAAAATAATGGCCAGTAAATACAACACTCAAAGGAAATTTTGGCCAATGTAGCATAAATCTCACAGGAATAAAAGTGAGATGAAAAATCCCTTACAAAAACTCGGCAGCCTAACGACGCCACTTAAAACTTCCAAAAATGGATTTATGAGATCAAATAGGGTCTCTCATAATATGAACATAAAAAGTACAGTATGAGGAATATAAAATAACATCCCCAAACATAATAAAGATGAGCTTAAATTAAATTACATAAAATAGAGTACTTAAAAATAAAGAGAGAGGTTAGATCTCTTACGAAAATTCGGCAGCCTAACGACGCCACTAAAAACTTCCAAAGTGGATTGATGAGAGGAAATATGGTCTCTCATCATATGAACATAATAAGTAAAGTAGGAGTAATATAAAAGAACATCCCAATCATAAGAAATATGAGCTTAAAAGTAATGACATAAAAGAGTGTACTTAAAAAGAAAGAGAGGGGTAGGATCCCTTACCTCGGGTCCGACTTGACTCGATCGTTCTTTAATGTCCTGAATAATAAACTTGAGTTAATTTATACTTGCTTAAGAAACCTTTTCAAGTTCATTATTCCTTTTATATCACTTATTTCCATGTTATAAACATTATGTAATCATTTAAGTTAATAATGTTTGTTTTGTCGATATTTGGTTCTTAAGTCGAAAGTGGACTTCTTACAATTACATGTTGTTCATGTGGTCAAAGGTTCATTATATCCAGAATGATATTCATGATTTGGATATCATATATATCATATATATCCATAATATACATGTATTTATAATATTACATAATCATTTAGAGGTAAGAAATGAAATGAACCGTTCATGGAGACGGTAAGCCGTACGTACGCATGAACGCTACTTTCATTTCTATGTCATATTAATGGAATTAAAACTAAATGAGAGTTATGTATATTTTAATTCCAGAATTATATTAATCATTTATATGTAACATAAATCATATATAATAACTTTAAATACATCCTTTATACATCCCACATATGGCATTAACGAATCAAATCACTTTGAGGGGGCGGTAGTCCGCACTTCCTAAAATGAAATTATCGTGTTTACCCACAATGGAAACCATAAAGTTATGCCACAAAAGAAAAATACAGAAGATTAAGTAAAACAGAAACATATTATATATCATATATAAATATAGTGACATCTTAATGGCCACCTTTTAAGGTGTTATATGAGTGTTGAACAATCATCGTTTCGTGAGGCAGAAATTCGCCATCCACAGAAACAGTATGTTCTTTAACCATTTTATGTAGGTGTGTGTAAGTGTAGCTCGAATTATTCTTATAAAAACATCATAGTATATTTAAGATACTGGAGTTGTTACAAAATAAATGAATAAAAAGAGTTTATGGGGTTGGAGAAGCAAAATAAAACAAAAGAACACTAGTGAAGACATTACCTTAAAATCGGGTAACTCTTTTTGATTTGATCTCAAAGGCTTCCTTGGGAAGACTTCTGCCCAAAGTGAGGGTTATAGGAGTAATATAGGGATGTGTAGAGGAAAAATTAGCAGGTGTTGGCCGAGAAAAATGCTTTGGAAGTGTGGGTAAGGAGGTAGAGGTGGGAGCCTTTTATAAGAGGAGAGGAGGGGCACTTTTGGAAAGTAAAGAAATGTTACTTTATTTGAAAATGATTTTCGGATTTAAAAGTTCCCACATTGATATAATTCTAGGATAAGGTGATAAGGGTTCTAAATCCACCCATACAATATGTTTTGGACATGTGTAGGTCTTAGATTTTACATTATCTTTCCATTTTATTTAAATCGTTAAATAATGAGGTCATCGCTGCATCATCATGATGTCATAAATAATTTAATGTCTAAAAATTATAAAAAAAATATCATAATGTAGGAAATATTTTTTTATTTAAAATGACTATTTATAGTAAAAAATATGACTTGTATAACCCCATGTAAAAATTGTTTTAGTAAAACATCTCATGTTTGTGTCATTTTTACTTTAACATTAAATAAAAAGGTATTTATGTCATTTTCCAACCAAAGTGTCTCCATGGGGTCCCCAAGTTGACCCCTGGATTTTCTTGGTCGGCCATGACATATCCAATGAGGTTAGGACATGTGTCAATCTCATCTCATATTATTACAACATTATTTTTACCTTAAACAAGACTAATTACCTCTAATCGCGATTAAAAACTTAAAAGTTACTATTCACCAAAAAATTATTTTAATTCCATTGAACCACATTTTACTTCTTAATGACAACCATGTATGTAGGATTTTTGAAATTCAAAACACAGAGGTGGAAAAGTTTCATTTAAACGAAAAATCAGTTTCTTTAACTACCACTTAGTGGTTTCACTATTCATCAAAAATTGAAGTTTTTCAGAAAAATACCAAAAATTCACCCTAAGATATATTTGATATTACGAATTCAAAAATAAAGTATATTTTACAAAATTCAAAACATATAAGTTTCATTAATTAATTTAATAATTAATTCCCGCTGTCAAAACAAATAGCGTGTTTTTAAGAAACAATAAGTATCAAAAGATTGAATCTAGTGTAAGTCCAATTTCAAGATGAAATTAATTCCAACGACCACTATTAGATTAAATGGTAAAAATATATTCTAATTGAACTTTAAAACCAATTAAAATGATAATCTAATCATATAAATAAATTAGATTAAAAAGAGATTTTGAATTAAAATACAACATTTTTCACTATTCATTAAAAAAATGAACTTTATCGGAAAAATACCAAAAATTTACACAAAGTAAATTTTGATGTCCTGATTCTAAAGAAGAATTTTATTTTGTCAAATAAAACACATAAAATTGTTAAAAAGTGGATTTAAAAGAGGTTTGCCATCGAAAGGCAGTTAATCGACCTTTTAAAGAATATTAGAATGTTTATGCTTAAAAATTGGATTCATTCTCATTTTTAATCCTCTAACATTTATTGTAAGGAGTAAAAATATTTGTAAAACATATATAATCATTTTTTAGTTAGTTCTGTTCATTCCCGCCATTACAATGGCTAGGCGTTAACTACCATTTAAAATAATATTATTTTATTATTTGAGTGCAACGTAAGATTCCCAAGAAACTCGTTGTTGCGTATTGGGTACGCCATCGAGCATAGCGTCCCCTTTAAAGTAAAATTAATATTTTATTCAAAATTATGGATAAATATAAAAATTCCATATTCTTTATTTACCTGGGGTGTTACATTCTCCCCCCTTTTGGGAATTGCGTCCTCGCAATTTCAAAATTGGGCTCGGAAACATCCTTGAATGTCCCACATCGGAACAAGAGTCGGTAAAACAATCACTTTAAAAGAAAGGGAGAGAAGTACAAATGTCACCCCAGTTAACCCAGACTAGGATTCCAAGTATGAAAATATGGATATGGAGGAGAAAACGAAGGGTCATGTTCTGATGGAGAGTGATAGTAAACATGTCTAGGAGAAAGTTAACCATAAGAAAATCACAAACTTGTGATGGGTTAAACGGTATTGGATTCCCCAGTAAGAAAAGTTAACAAACAACATTTTTTTTCAGTTACTTTTCATTGAGGAATTTATTTTTGAGCTTAACTAAAACATAAGAAAACATACTTACTTGTCATGTTGACTTTCAAATTTTACTATATTTCTTACACGAACTCATATTTTCTCCAAAAGATGAGTATTTAGGATAACTTGTTCACATTAAGAGTACTATAATCAACTTATAGAGAATCACCTAATCCACAAAAGAGAACTATATACTTCCCATTTCTTTAGACTTTAACCAAAACCAAAACCAAAAATTTTAGTACAAGATCAGATAATCCAGAAAAGGATAACTCTTTATAAAAAGAAAATATATTCTTAATCTCCAAAATTTGTCCAACAAAACCCAAAGTTCAACGAGGACCATTCGATAAACAATTTGTCCATACAATTCTTCAAAGTAAACTAAACTAAGATTGAAACCCAAATATTTGAAGGATTTAGTCACATAGTCTTCCAAGTTAAATCGTAACATTTATCTCCAAACAACATCAGTTGCTCTTAAAGTCTCGTATTGAAGAGTAATTAACCTAATCACATATCCTCCATGATAGGATAATAAATTTCCATAGATAACCCAAAATAAACTTACTATTAATTCATAAAATAATCTAACTAAAAAGAATCAGTCAAAATAACTAGGGACTCCACGTAGTCCAGTGGTAGGTGATAAATACCAGTTGAACTTTGGTTGTGGGTTCGATTCCCGCAGTTTTGTCCGACGCGATGGGTTGTCACACAGTCTGCGTGTTGTCCTTTTTATAAAACTCCAAAAATAACCCTAACATGTTTTACCATCAATAGTTTCCTTATACCTCTCATTTTCATCCAAATTCGTTATGATCTCAACATCTTAATTCTTGAAGTCTTATTTCACCACCATAAAAAATAAAACGATTCCCAAAATGAATAACATCATACCTTGATCATGGCGTCCACTCAGTTTCATCATCATCTTGTTCACGTAGGTAGAAGTCCCATGCATTACAACAATGATTTAGAGATCCTTAAAAATCATTTTCTTCCTCCATCCAAATACACCTCGTACAACATGGGTTATATGGGTGTTCACAGAAAAACTGTTTTGGAAAATAATCATGTATGACATATAATTCCAAAACATCTGATAAAACATGATTTCTATAAAATTGTCAGACTAAAATTTAGTTGAAACTTTCTATTATTGGTCCTTTTAAAATACCATAAGTATGTGCTGTGAGACTATATTTTAAAAGAAAATATAAATAGGTTGCGCAAGGGTCTCCTTCCTCAACACCATTTTTAGAATCATAATATGCTTCAAATTCTTGTGATAAGGTAAAATATTTGAAAATACCTTGATAATATTTACCTTTCTTGAAAATATGAGAATATTGTGAAAATAGTATTTGTCTAAAAAAAAACCCATGATCCATGATGATAACGAGGTATAGAGGAGGTGTTTGATATCTCAAACAACTGCTTGCAAGTGAGTTGTATGCTAGAAAAAGTTTCACAATCATCCGAACATGACTTTTCAATAATTATTGCAAGCATGTCATCAGGAAGAGATAGAAATGCCATTTGAGATCCTTCTCCTTCTATTCGTAACTGACTTTACTTGTCCTGAAAAAAAAGTTATAAAATTAGGATTTAACTGAAATAATAGATATAGGGACTAATCATGTGTCTAACAAAAACTCCTAATCTCTAAAGTTGTCTAAACCGACCTTTGATACCAACTATAAGGCCCCAGCCTTAAACCTTACTTAATCTTGAGTTATTACAAGATTACACATTGAGGATCTTTTCAGGTTTAGAGTTTTAGAGAATTAGATCATAAAACTTGCATTACATTGCACATTTAAACAAAGTGGTTAAATAAAAGATAGTATTCATTTTTCCCATCAACGGAAACATATTTAAAATAAATAATGGATTACTTCTTTATACTTCCTTGACACTATCATCATATCATGTACCCTTCCCTTGACCTGTGAAAAACATTTCAAAAACATGGGATGAGCATAAAAAGCTCAGTAAGGGATATAAAAATATGGAAAGGAAACATGAGTACATGTATACATAAGAATGAAATCATACTTTAACCATAAAACATAAGCACTTTAACATACCTCATAAAATCATGAATAAATCATAGAAATCATAAGACATAAAGGTAACTTGAGGCATTCATAACATTCTTACGTAGGGAGTAACCCTCTTAGTTACGTTTGGAATACCCACCACAGTATATTCCCTAAATCTCTTCGGAGAAACCTTAACGTTTCACTCCTTCGCGTTACCCAATGCATTGGAGATCTATATCGGGCTCACCTGCCCTTAGTTTTTCATGGAACCACCTGTCTTCATAATAATGCCCAGGAACCATAACATAATCTTATCACATAAAACATGCATAAAGGAAACATAACATTTCCACTTTTCAATCACAAGATATCAATACAACACATTGATATAAAAACATTATGAAAAACATTTTCAATACCAAAATAAAAGAAAAGTAAAACATGGTATCTATTTTTCTTTTAAAAAAATGGTATGGCTTGTAGGGGAAGCTGAAACTCAAATAATGGTCACGGCGGCAGAGAAGTCATTGTCGCCGCATACGTACGACAAAAACATTCCCTTTTGCCGTTTAGTAAAACGCTTCATATAAAGAAGATTCCTTTTGGATAAACGTAAAAGTCAAAGGGGTTTATACACCGTATAAAAGAAGGTTGCGTATAAAACAAAAATATGCCTCAATTAATGGAGATTGAGACAAAGTACCATACAAAGACGGTATCCTTGGATTAAGGATAAATCAATTACATAATTATGTGTGACAAATGAATACACGAAATATAAGTGGGTATTAAGTGTAAAAAAATCATAGGACATTCACACATAATAATAGAATGACATATTCAAGGTGTAAAAGTTTATCCCAAAGAATCAAAATTGGGTTAAGAAGTTCCCTTGCAAAAATTTGACAGCCTAACGACGTCACTACAAAATTCAGAAAATGAGTTGATGAGAGATAAAAAGGGTATATCATCACTTGGACATAAAATTTAAATCAATAAGGATATAGAAGAACATATCCTAACATAATAGTATGTGAATTTAAAGACATAATAAAAGAAGTCTTTTAAAAAGAGAAGGGTGAAAGGTTCCCTTACCGACATGGGTATCTTTCGAAACATACACCCCGTGAAAGAAGGAAAATACAACATTGATGTAAATACTCATAAATGAAAGTACATTACACAATGAGTAAAATAATGGCCAGTAAATACACCACTCAAAGGAAATTTTGGCCAATGTAGCATAAATCTCACGGTAATAAAAGTGAGATGAAAAATCCCTTACGAAAACTCGGCAGCCTAACAACGCCACTTAAAACTTCCAAAAATGGATTTATGAGATCAAATATGGTCTATCATAATATGAACATAAAAATTAAAGTATGAGGAATATAAAATAACATCCCCAAACATAAGAAATATGAGCTTAAAAGAAATTACACAAAAGAGAGTACTTAAAAAGAAAGAGAGAGGTTATATCTCTTACGAAAATTTGGCAGCCTAACGGCACCACTCAAAACTTCCAAAATGGATTGATGAGAGGAAATAGGGTCTCTCATCATATGAACATAAGAAGTAAAGTAGTAGTAATATAAAATAACATCCCAATAATAAGAAATATGATCTTAAAAGTAATGACATAAAAGAGTGTACTTAAAAAGAAAGAGAGGGGTAGGATCCCTTACCTCGGGTCCGACTTGACTCGATCGTTCTTTAACGTCCTGAATAATAAACTTGAGTTAATTTATACTTTCTTAAGAACATTTTTCAAGTTCATTATTCCTTTTATATAACTTATTGCCATGTTATAAACATTATGTAATCATTTAAGTTAATAATGTTTGTTTTTTCAATATTTGGTTCTTAAGTCGAAAGTGGACTTCTTACAATTACATGTTGTTCGTGTGGTCAAAGGTTCATTATATCCAGAATGATATTCATGATTTGGATATCATATATATCCAGAATATACATGTATTTATAATATTACATAATCATTTAGAGGTAAGAAATGAAATGCACCGTTCATGGAGACGGTAAGCCGTACGTACGCATGAACGCTACTTTCATTTCTATGTCATATTAATGGAATTAAAACTAAATGAGAGGTATGTATATTTTAATTCCAGAATTATATTAATAATTTATATGTAACATTCATCATATATAATAACTTTAAATACATCCTTTATACATCCACATATGGAATTAACGAATCAAATCACTTTGAGGGGGCGGTAGTCCGCACTTCCTAAAATGAAATTATCGTGTTTACCCACAATGGAAACCATAAAGGTATGACACAAAAGAAAAATACAGAAGCTTAAGTAAAACATAAACATATTATATATCAAATATAAATATAGTTACATCTTAATGGCCACCTTTTAAGGTGTTATATGAGTGTTGAACAATCATCGTTTCGTGAGGCAGAAATTCGCCATCCACAGAAATAGTATGTTCTTTAAACATTTTATGTAGGTGTGTGTAAGTGTAACTCGAATTATTCTTATAAAAACATACTAGTATATTGAAGATACTGGATTTGTTACAAAATAAATGAATAAAAATATTTTAGGGGGTTAGAGAAGCAAAATAAAACAAAAGAACACAAGTGAAGACATTACCTTAAAATCGGGTAACTCTTTTTGATTTGAGATCAAAGGCTTCCTTGGGAAGACTTATGCCCAAAGTGAGGATTCTAGGAGTAAGAGAGGGATGTGGAGAGTAAAAATGAGCAGGTTTTGGCCGAGAAAAAAGCTTTGGAAGTGTGGGTAAGGAGGTAGAGGTGGGTGCCTTTTATAAGAGGAGAGGAGGGGCACTTTTGGAAAGGAAAGAAATGTTACTTTATTTGAAAATGAGTTTCGGATTTAAAAGGTCCCACATTGATATAATTTGAGGATAAGGTGATAAGGGTTCTAAATCCACCCATCCAATAGGTTTTGGACATGTTTAGGTCCTAGATTTTACATTATCTTTCCATTTTATTTAAATCGTTAAATAATGAGGTCATCTCTGCATCATCATGATGTCTTAAATAATTTAATTTATTTAATGTCTAAAAATTATAAAAAAATATCATAATGTAGGAAATCTTTTTATCTTTCCAATTACTTTTTATAGTAAAAAATATGACTTCTATAACCCCATATAAAAATTATTTTAGTAAAACATCTCATGTTTGTGTCATTTTTACTTTAACATTAAATAAAAAGGTATTTATGTCATTTTCCAGCCAAAGTGGCTCCATGGGGTCCCCAAGTTGACCCATTGATTGTCTTGGTCGGCCATGACACATCCAATGAGGGTAGGACATGTGTCAAGCTCATCTCATATTATTAAAACATTATTTTTACCTTAAACTACACTAATTACCTCTAATCGCGATTAAAAAGTTAAAAGTTACTATTCACCAAAAAATTATTTTAATTCCATTGAATCACATTTTACTTCTTAATGACAGCCATGTATGTCGGATTTTTGAAATTCAAAACACAGAGGTGGCAAAGTTTTATTTAAACAAAAAATCAGTTTCTTTAACTACCACTTAGTGGTTTCACTATTCATCAAAAATTGAAGTTTTTCAGAAAAATACCAAAAATTCACCCTAAGCTATATTTGATATTAAGAATTCAAAAATGAAGTCTATTTTACAAAATTCAAAACATATAAGTTTCATTAATTAATTTAATAATAAATTCCCGCTGTCAAAACAAATAGCGTGTTTTTAAGAAACAATAAGTATCAAAAGATTGACTCTAGTGTAAGTCCAATTTCAAGATGAAATTAATTCCAATGACCACTATTGGATTAAATGGTAAAAATATATTCTAATTGAACTTTAAAACCATTTCAAATGATAATCTAATCATATAAATAAATTAGATTAAAAAGAGGCTTTGAATTAAAATACAACATTTTTCACTATTCATTAAAAAAATGAACTTTATCGGAAAAATACCAAAAATTTACCCAAAGTAAATTTTGATGTCCCGATTCTAAAGAAGAATTTTATTTTGTCAAATACAACACATAAAATTGTTAAAAAGTGGATTTAAAAGAGATTCTCCATCGAAAGGCGGTTAATCGACCTTTTAAAGAATATTAGAATGTTTATGCTTAAAAATTGGATTCATTCGCATTTTTAATCCTATAACATATATTTTAAGGAGTAAAAATATTTTTAAAACATATATAATCATTTTTTAGTTAGTTCTGTTCATTCCCGCCATTACAATGGCTAGGCGTTAACTACCATTTAAAATAATATTATTTTATTATTAGAGTGCAACGTAAGATTCCCAAGAAACTCATTGTTGCGTATTGGGTACGCCATCGAGCATAGCGTCCCCTTTAAAGTAACATTAATATTTTATTCACAAATATGGATAAATATAAAAATGTCATATTCTTTATTTACCTGGGGTGTTACAGTCACCCCAGCTGATGATCTAGAATGTGTGGAACTAAAGAACCAGGATGATTTTTTGGATAGTAAACCATAAGAATGAATAGTTACCTTTAGTTGAAACCAAATATTTCCCATACTTATCATTAATGAAACTTCCCCAGAGATTCTAACCCTAAATAACTTCTGATGCCAACTTTGCATGCAAACAATACACCATTACAGAGATGCTCCTAACATTGATACCACCCTCCTTCGAAATAATTTCCATCCTTACCCATAAATCCTAGTGATTTTCTCTATTAGAGTGGTCATACCATATAAAACAATCCATTATGTTTTTGATTCCAGTGATGATGAACCTTGACACCTTGAGAACTGATATAACATGCATAGGAATAGAGGCAATGACACTGTTAACTAGAGTAATTCTTCCCCTGAAATATAATAAGTTTTTCTTCTAATTATTTATGCATCTGGTGATCATATCGACCACCTTTGAAAAGTTATTAATTTTAGGACTACTCAAGGAGATTGGGAATCCTAGGTAGTCCAAAGAAAATATCCTCTTTTGGATACCCAGACTGTATTCCAGAATGTTTTCCAAGCTATCTGGGAATTAGTTTTAAATAAAATGTTTCTCTTCTCTTGGTTAATGAGTTGGAAAATCTATTTATAGTAATATTACAAAACATTGTTGATATAATGGATGAATGTCTTGATACCATTGACAAAATGGTTGTTTCTTCTGCATACATGAGATATGAGATGCCAAAAAAGTGTGTCCTACACCGAAGAAAGGATGCTACTAGAAAGGAGAATTTTTTTAATTTATATAATCAGGGTTTAATTTGTTTTATTTAATAATATTTAGATATAGTGTATATCCTTTCCTTAGTCTATGCACTGATTTGAAGAAGCAAAGTTCTTCACCATGATAGAGATGGAGAGACACAGGGAGATGAAGAACTTGAGTAAGATATCATAGGTCTAGGAGGAGAAACCCATGATTAAGAGAACCTTTAATATGAAATTTCATTCAATAATATCATAGGATTTTTCCATGTAAAATATGATATAATTATTTTATCAAATATCGTTTTAATTTATGTCACTGATCATTTCTTGTTCCAATAATTTGGCACCCTATATCAATATACCATTGATGAAACCATACTACTCTTTGGATATCTAGTGGGGGAGGTTGAAGGATAATATCCTATTGATCACATTGAAAATAACTTGTATGGGATGTTACACATACTATTGGGCCTATAATTATTGAGTGAGGATAGGTATTTAACCTTAGGGATGATAACCAAAGTAGTGGAAATCACCACATGAGAGATATTTCCACTATGAAAGAAATCTTGCACCAATTCCACTAAATCAATCCTAACCATATCCAAAGATACCACATAAAAGGATCATAGGAAGCTTTCTAGGATCAAAGAGCTTTCTAGGTTGAGAGTATTCCCTACCTCAAAGACTTCCTTCCCTTCCAGAATAGATTTAAAGAAATAGTTTTTGATATTAGACACCAAATGAGGGATGGTATTAAAGATATCAGAATGAACTATTGTGTATCCTTCTTACATTTGAGGGTTTAGATCTATAAGAAGGTATTTTAAGTTTGAATCAGACACACCTCTTACCACTTCATGATCATTAGTGAATGTTGCATATCAAATAGAGTATTTGGCCTGTTGATCAACCTCTTTTCCTTTATGAAATCGTGTAATTACATTATGATTTTATCTCCTTACCTAATAAATTTTATTTTGAATTGATAATGATCTAGGTACACAATTTCTAGGATCATCTCTTCTAGGTAGTTCTTTTTTGGGAAATTTCATTTAAAGTAACCAAATCCCATCCATTATCTAGCCTCAAATCCATCCAATCAATCTATGTTTTGGTCAAATCCATGTCTTGGAGGGGGGGGGGGGGGGTGTTATTCTAGGATTAGAGATCACCTTTAAGATGCCTAATATTTTTGTGGATACCGGTCTACAAACGTCTCTGTGTTGGTTTGTCCCATTATGCTTTCACCACTTGGTGATAACCGGGGTCAAATGTCTATTTTTTAGAGAAATATAAGTGAATTCCCTTTTCTTTTATGGGTGAAAGATCAACATGAATGAGAGATTTATCAGAAAGAGCCCAAAAATTATGAGTTACCTTAGAATTCAGGTTGGAGGAGATGACATGGATATTTTCAAGGCACTGATCAAGGTGGAACCAAGAGCGTATGCTACCCTTATGGTTCTTTCACCAGGTTAAATAGTCACCCATTTTTCCCATATCTATGAGTTTATTATGGGACAAAAATATTGAAAAATACTAGCTATATTATTGAGGGTAAGAAGCTCCTACCTTATTTCCCATGGAATTCAAGATAATGTTAATATCCCTCCCATGAGCCCCAATGATTTACCTCGGTTGAAGGAACCAAAATTGTGCTAGAAGGATTCTCTATCCTATGTATCACATTTGGAATAGATGAAGTTGATTAATATACAGTTCAATCCTATGCTTATTTTTGTAGTTATGAACTAGTTGGAAGCTATCACAAACTTCACAAAAATATTATGTTACCATAATATCCATATATGTTGTTTATGGGGATTGTAATGCATGAAATCACAAACCCTTATTATGTGCGTGAATTCTACAGTATTTTAGGGTTTTTTATTTGGTTTGAGAACTAGAACTAGATAGGATTTTCTATTGTGAAGATCATTATAGATTAAGTCCATTTTTACCTAGGAACCCAAACCACATGCATTACATAGAGAAAAGGAGGTCATATATGGGAGGTTTTGTTGGATTTAGCACATAACAATGAGGATTATTTAGGGTTAAATTCCATGAAGGATAGATAACGATGTGCTTGGGAATTTTTTTGAACACTGCTAATAGGGGAAGCCAAGATGAATATCATAGGTTTTGAATCTACCAATTTCAGGAGGAACTAAGGGTGGTTGGATAGTATGAAGAATCCATTGGATAGGGGGAGGTGAGAAAGGATGGAGGGTATAGGGTCAAATTCTGAGGGAGCATACAGGGAGGAAGAAAGAGTCACAACCACCTTACCACTCATTTAGTGGAGATCTAGGTTAGGGGAAGAAAATCCAATTGCGGGGGGAAATAGTGGCCTATATATCACTAAGGATAATAATAAGGAAAACTTGTCTAGTGAGGAGGGAGGATGGAAACTAGATCACACATCCCAAGGGGGTTGATCAGAGAAGGAGGGTTTATATGGGAGTATAAAATTGTCATAGGGGGTTATGAAAAAGGGAAGGGGGTATAAGGAGGGGCTGAGATAAATTGTAGGGGTGAACTAGGGGGAGGGGAAGAGGAGATAAGGGTAGAAAAAACAACATGAGGAGGAGCTAGGGGGATGAACCTTTTCTTTCTAAAATATGAGGACGAGTGACCTTGTATCTAGAAGCTTAAGGAGAAATAATACAGGGAATAGGGGAAGATCTTATACCAAAATGAGAAGGAATATACCACTTTGAGTAGGATTCGATTCGAGAGAGGATAATATAGTTCCACTTAATTTTTTTTCCCATTAAGGAGTCGAGTAGCTAGGTAGAATGATTGTATTCACATAGAAAATATCCCATAGGAATTAAAAATCTATTTAAAATATCAGAGACAATTATATCAGTAAAAAACCAGTGTGAAAATACAAAAAAAAATGAAATTAAAAATAAAATTTCTACTAGTGTAAGAAATATTTTTTCCTTTGAGTATCTCTGTACAAGTGTAAACTCAAAATTTCATTAACTTATCATAAAGTGTGAGTAATCACTTAACATAAAGGGATTCTGACTGATTTTTTTTGGGAAAACATTCCCAAATATTCATAATAAGATTCCAACTCAGAGGCTTAGATCCATTATAGATGGTCTCATCAAATAAATTTGGTTTCATATTTGGGAGGAAAATTTAGGAGTGCATCTATACTACCTCCAAGTGTGTTAATCTACTGTAGAAGAAATCAAGTAATGAAAATATTTCCTTAAAACTTGATATATCAAAATAATTTGATACCCTTAAATGGATATTCATTATAGACATACTCGAGAAATATGGGTTTTTAGCCAATATTAGTAGAATCATCCACGCCTCACTCCAAAGTACTAGTATTTCAGTGATGGTAAATAGATACCATTAGGTTTATTTCAAATTTTAATTTGTATCAAGTAGGGAGAAAACCTATATGATATTATTTTTGGAATATCAGAGTACTATCTAAGTAAATTCTTGATAAAAGATTCTGCTTCAAGTTGCCTATCTCCTATCAGTGCTTCCAGACACTTTATGCCTCCCACTCATCTATTTTATACTAATTACTAACTCCTATTCTATGAAGGTGACGATAATTCATGAAACTCTATTAAGGATATATTTTTACATTATAAATAAGTGTATAGAAATATTTTAATGAACCTGATTTTTTTGGATTTTTCCTGTGAATATTCCTTTATATATCTCTAGATTTATTGTTGGAGTTGGAATAGTTTATTGGTTCCTTGGGACCCCAAAATTCATATATTAAAAATATTAATATATTTTAATGCACATGCACACATTATTTTAGTGTAAATTTATTTTCCCATTATTTGAGACCTTGGATGGAAAATCAAAGATCATGGTTGATTTCAAAATGTGGGGTTTATCCTAGGCGTGACCTAAGGTTGGAAGGCACTAGATGTCCGGTTGAGGTGGTCATTGGTGGAGATTTTAATTAAAATAAATAAATAAATAAACATTTTTTATTTTAAATTCCCATAACCTAAATTATTCTATAAATAAACATTTATAAAAAATTACTAGGGTTAGCTGCATAACCCTAAGAGTATTTTAGAGGAGTCTTGAACATTCTTCATTGGAGGATTAGGATCAAATGAAAAATAAACGATCATATTGAGGTGGATCGAGTGACAACAAACATAGAAGATCATATTCATCACTGAAAAATATGTTCTTCACCAATGATTGATCCAAGTCAAGGTAAGACTCTTCATTTTTTTGTTTTCACCCCTTTTGATTAAAATATTGAGCATAGTTTTGGATATTTTCCTTTTTTTTAATATGTGATTATCCGCCATTTGCATGACCCTATTTTAATAAATTGAATTGTTGATTCCAATGTATTTTTTCTATTATTCCATGTTATTACCCTTGATTCCCTGATTGTGTGATCATTGACCGTGAATGCTTGGACAATGATGATTTCACCTTGTATATGTGAATTTATCCCCACTGCTCTTTGTGTTCTTCACCATTGGCCCACAAGGTTATGGTTCTACATTATCAAGGGGGGTCTAGTGATACCAAACCCTAAAATTCATAGCTGTTGTGGGAAAAACAATTGTTATGGTTATTTTGTAATGGCTTCAGATGATTTGTGGGTGATGCTTTATGGATTTAGGATTTAGAGTGGAAACAATGATGGGAGGTGCTATGAGATGTGTGGAGGATCATCAAAAGATGAAAAAAATATTATTTATAGCCACCAGAAGTTAGGAATTGATATCCAGATATGAACCTCTTTAATTTTGGGCGGTCAAGCAATAGGATTTGTAGAAGAATTGATGGATTAGGTAACTTCACGATGAAAATTTAGTTTCTATGAAAAACCTGACTACACAGTGTGTATTGTGAAGAATAAATTCCATGTAGACCCTTGGATATGATGTCTAGGGTTTCTAGTGGAGAAAAAAATCACATGCCATCTGGACCTACCCCATGCTGTGTGACCCTATGCTGGAGGCTCGAGATTTATGATAGAAGTACATGGTCACATACATGGCTAGATTACACATGAACAACCATATAATTGGGCATAACAAGGATACCCAAACACGACCTTGTACATAGGCATGATTAGAAGATCACAGGCATGCCCCAGGTGGCTGAGACATTCCATGTACAACTAGTACATGCTATGTAGTGTGACATGGATTGGAAATCTATGTTTAAGGAAGAACATGGAAAAGTTATGAGTTGGGGTCACATTCCATGTGGACTCCAATACACACCATGTAGTCCCCATAGAATCTTATTTCTCTTGTATGAACTTCCTTGGGATTTATATTTTGGACTGTGAGTAGATTATCCTAAGTGTTTATCCACATAGAATGTAATGGTCTAATTTTTTGTGGTTTACGATATATGATGTGAGTTGTTCCAAGAATTATGATTCTTTAGGCGATGCTTGATGATGGAAGTGAACTAGGAATGATCATTAGAGATATTCCAAGGTTGGAATTCCCCTATCATACCAGGGATTGAGTCCCTCATACTTTTTATATAGGTATATTTGGTACTACACTACATTAGGAATGGTCCCTCTATCTATAGTGTGGAAATCCCCCATATTCGAGCTCCAGGGGTGTGTGAGTCCTGCACAGGAGTTGTAGATCCCTTAGCTATGGTGCACACTAGAAAAAAGTGGGCCCCTCCACATGGATTCTAGTGAGGTTTTTTTGATGCTGGGCATTGGAGATGGACCTTTGGAGATGTAGGTAGACTCATCAAATTTGGACTAGGCTATGAGATGGAGATCCCCTATATCTATCTACCCATTTTCTTTATGATATTATATCTATAATGGGTTTAGTTTCCCTCTTATTATGGGTTGAGATGAAATTTATTATATCTCTCTACCACTCTATTTTTGATTTTGGAGGATTACTACTAGGTATGTATATACTCACCTATGCATAGGATTTTTACGAACGTGTCATATCTTATGTAGAAGATTGATAGATTGACAGTGACTTTGGTAGAATTTAGGTATAGTTGGGTGCATTGACCACATATGGTGGTTGGGACTTGGATATTAGGATTTATAATCTCTTACTTTCCCTTTATTAGAGTTTTTTTAGGCTGGGACTTCATTTCCAATTGGGTGTGTATTTTGACCCTTGCATTTCTGTTTATATTATCATTCTTTGTTTTATTTTCCTAGAGGTTATTTCATGCATGTTTACACTCTAGATGTTACTATATGTTATATTCCTTTAAAATGTTTCATGGAGATGGCTGGGTATGTGCATACATGTACATTAGTCCAAAGACTTCCATTTTATATTAATCCTTCTCAGCGCTTGTCTCTATACCCCAACCTATTGGAGGTGGGATTGGCGCTATAGTAGCTCGACCTTTTTCTGGCTAGGTGGACCCTGGTGGGTTAGGTTTTTACAGATTTCTATCAGAGTGGTTCATTCATTGGGAGTTTTTTTTTTGGAAATTATCCTTATGAGGAATTGTTTGGGACTTAGGGAAATAGTGTAGAAGTGTCTCAAGTACAACTTTCAGTCCAAGGAGCCAATGTTGGTATGATGACCAATGTATCTATTCACTAGGACTCTGACTACCTTCTTATCAACTCAGAATACTGAAACATCGGTTGCAGGTAATAGTGGTACCTAGATCATATAGTATTGAGTCTTTTGATTATCATTATTGAGTAAGATCCCCAAATATATATTCTCACATAACCATGGTACATATTGATCACTTTTAGGATGCCTCTATAAATATACCCAACCAGGTTATCAATTTAGGATAATGACAATAATTATATGAGTGATAAGGCCTCATTTTAGGGGATGTATCATAAGGTGTTTCCTCCAGGTGGAAAGGGAAAAAATCCCAACCCATTTAGAAAAAATAGCACCAGTAGTTTAGGCTGATTATTCACATAGTCTTAGAACAATCTGTGAGTTCTAGTTTCAAATTCCACTGACGTTCAATGGTGAGTTAAATCCCCATTAGTGGAAGATTTTCATGATTTGGTGGTTCAAGTGTTCATATTGGTTTAGAACCCAACTAATAATATGGTTGTGCTGGAAGTAAGTCTTTTCCTTGCATTAGATGGGCAATGGGGGAGTCTAGTGACATTAACCCATGATGAGACAACACTCTTAGGGTCTGAATTTTAGCAGCTATTTTGTGAGGACTATTACCTCTCATACTTGCACTTAGTTATGATATATTTGCTTCTTGAGCGGCATCAGGGTGACATGATAGTGTTTGAGTATGGTTTGAGGTTATTTTAACTCACATGATGATCCCTTAACATTGTGTAAGATGAGTTCTTCCAAGTAAGGAAGTTTCAGAAGGGTCTCCATAGAGACATTTGTGATAGTGTGGTATCCTTATGCCTACCCAATTATGATGGAGTGCTAGATCATGATCTGATGACCAAGATATTCCTAGAAGAGGGGCACCAGGTGGTTAGAACTGGTGGTGGTAATCATATGGATGATTCTTATGCAATAGGTAGAAGGCATAAGGCATCAAAGTATTGGTAGAGAATAAATTCTTATTCTTATATACAGATGCATGTATTTATAGATTAGGGATCATGTAGAAGATCCAACCAGCTAGGCGATGGATAATTATATGAATTTGATGAGAGGGGTCACATGGAATATGATTTCCTAACCTTTCATGTTGAGAAAGATAGGAATATGGTAGATGGACCACCACATAAGTGGAAACACCATGATCAATGATCTCCCAAGCATTATCAGGGCGACCCTAAGGGAGGCAGTGTAGATATAGGAGCAGGTGGAGATTTGGAGGGAGGATATGCTTGTGGAGGGGGGCTATGACTAGGCTACACACGAGATGATTCAAGGTATAATTTATGTCTTTTATACTCTTTCCCTAGTACTATTAGACATAAAACCAATTCATTCATTTATATCATTACCCCTTATGTGAGAGATGGGTATTTTAGTAGAGAATTTATTCTATCGGATGTAGACAGAGGTTCGTACAGGTATAAATTATTTTATATTACATATCTTCTAGTAGTGCGAGTTGGTGCTCGGTGGGGCGAGTTTCTCATGGGACCTCATGGTCATTGTGATGAAACATTATGATGTAATATTGAGAATATATTGGTTTCCCATGCTTCCATCCCAAATTTACTATTATCATAGACGAGTTGGATGATTTAGAACAGATGGGATGAGATTATCCTTTGTGGGTGACAGATATCTCATAGAAAAATGAGTATGTCTTGCGAGTAGGAAGCTGCAACCCCTTACCCATCAATTATTGAGTTTTTACCTTGGTACAAAAGGCTATTTAGAAATTTGGATTCCTTCATTAGTGGAGGAATTTATGGAAATCATCCCTAAGGATGTTACGAGACTACGTCCAAGGAAGGATATAGACTTCTATATTGAATTTCACCTTGGTACAACACTGATACCCTATACAGTATATCAAATGACCCCTATAGAGCTTTGGGAGATAAGGGTTCAGTCGTAGGACCTTTGAGAGAAGGGTTTAGTCAGCCCTAGTGTGTCCCCCTGGGTAGATCTAGTATTTTTTATGAAAAAGGTGGATGATAGCTTGAGGCTTTGTGTTTATTATCATCAACTAAACCAGATGATGATAAAGAATAAGTACCCTTTGATAAGGGTTGATAATATTTAACCAGTTATGAGGAAAAAGTTATTTCTTGAAGATCAATATCAGATCTAGATACCACCATTTGAGGGTTTACAATATTGATATTCTAAAGATAGAATTTTGATGTTTCTATGGACACTATGAGTTCTTAGTTATTCCTTTTGGTGTGAAAAATTCCCCTATAGTGTTTATGGATATGATGAACCAGATCTTCCAGCCACACTTGAACAAATTTGTGGTTGTCATTATTTATAACATACTCATTTACTCTTCTTCATAAAAGTATCATGTAGAGCATCTCAGGATGGTATTAGACTTACAATAAAATCATTATCTTTATGAAAATATATCGAAGTGCCATTTTTGGATCTGTGAGGTTCAATTTTTGGGGAATTTAATTTCCACACATGGTTTAGATGCAGAATGAGTGAATATTGATTTTATTATTTATTGGGATCCACCTAAGAGAATGTCATAGATGTAGATTTTTCTTATCTTGGTGGCATACTGCAAGATTTTTGTGGAATAATACTTATAGATTGCAACCCCTTAGACCACTAAGATGTAGAAAGGGAAGCTGTTTATTTGGACTAAGTAGTATTAGAGAGGCTTAAAGGAGATGAGGCTAAGGTTTATTGGAACTCCTGTATTGAGACTATCAGATAAGGGTGTGGAGAATATAGTGTTTTACGATAGCTTTGGAGCTAGGCTTGGAGGCCTGTTGATACAAAGACATTCAATGATCGTATATAGGTCAAGGTAGTTGAGTACCCATGAGAAGAACTACACAAATCATGACCTAGAGTTATAAGTGGTGGTATTCACTTTGAATACATGGATGCACTATCTAATGGGAGAGAATTTTGTAGTATACTCATACCATAATATTATTAGGTATATCTCCACAAAGAGAGATCTTAACCTAGGATAGAGGAATTGGTTAGATTTCCTACATGACTATAACATTGAGATATTCTATACTTATATGAATGGGAAACATGGTGGAATACGCCCTTAGGAGGAAGTACCATTCTCCCTTGGTGGAGGATGTGTTTGAGAAGTTGGATTCTTTGTAGTTGGCCCCGGTGGAGGACAAAGGTAATTATTTTTAGTTGATAGTGGTGAATCATTTGATTCTTCAGTGTGTGAGGGGGGATTAGTTGGGAGACATCAACTGTGTGGTTCTATGTGACCATATATCCTCAATAGATACACCATATGGATTTTCTAAAGGAGAGGAGAAAGTCACCCTTTTACAGGGAATAATGGTTGTTCTATTCATGTTGTGTGAGGAAGTGATGAGAGAGATTCACACCTCCCATTTGGTTGTACATCCTAGCATGGAAAATATATAAAAGTACCTTCAGTGTTTTTTTGGTGGATTGGAATGATGCAGAGCATATCTAAGTTCATCCCTCAGTGTATCACATATCAGTTTGTGAATGATGAGCACTAGGTTCTAGCAGGTTTGACCTAGCCTCTTGAGATACTAGAGTGGAAATGGGATGGAATATCGATGGAATTTGCGATGGGGATTCTTTAGACAATGATAGGATATGATTCTATTTGGGAAATCACCAAGTCAGTGCACTTTCTTTCAATTATGGATAAAATTTCAATAGAGTTTAGGGTAGTTATACGTATGTTATATCCTCCGAATCCATGGGGTAACCTTGATGATTGTCTCCGACCATGATGCTTGGTTCATGTAATAGTTGTGGAGATGACTACAAGAGGATTTTATGACCTAATTGAGGATGATTACAGTGTTCCATCCTTAGATAAGTGAATAGATTAAATAGACTATCTAGGTGTTGGAGGATATACTGAGATCCTACATGTTATAATTTTGATGGAGCTAGGAGGATCACTTTCCATTGGTAGATTTTTCTTATAACATCATTTTTCACTCTACTATCATTATAAAACCTTTCAAGGACCTATACAAGAGTCATTGTAGGTCACATTTATAGTGGTTTGAGATTGGATAGAAATATCTTGATGGGCCAAAGATGGTTTAGGTGACAACAAAGAAGGTTTAGATGTTCTATGAGAAATGAGGACATCCCAAAGCTAAAATAAATCTTATGAAAATTGACATTATAGGCCATTGGAGTTTGGAAAGGGAGACCATGTTTTCCTAATATTCTCCCCACGATGAGGATTATGAAGGTTTGGATGGGGAGACAAGTTATCCTCAAGATTTATCAATCCATTTGAGACTCTAAATAGAGTCAGTGATGTTTCTCACTACTTAGACTTATCACATATCTAGATCTGGTACATCAAATATTCTATGTGTCACATTTGAGGAGATATGTGCATGATCCAATGAATTTTATTGATCATGGTGAGATAAACATCAAGTATAGATCCACCTTGATGGAGAACCCAGTTTCAATCAAGGATCAGCAGGAGAGGATCCCACATGGATGAACTATTCCCTTGTTTTGTGTGCTGTGGTAGCATGAGAGCATGCAAGAGAGATCCTGAGAGTCAGAGTCAAATGAAGACTTAGTACCCCCACATTTTTTTGTACATTGTACTTTTTAGGGTGAAAATCCATGAAGTAGGGGAGAATTTAATGACTTTGGTTTTGTTGAATTTTTTCTTTTAATATTACTTTTATATATCTCTAGATTTATCTATTGAGTTAGTGTAGTGATTGGGTGTCTCATGACCTCATAATTAATATATTAAAAATATTAATATATTTTAATGCATGCACACCCATCATTTTAGTGTAAATAGAATTTTACATTATTTGAGACCTCAGATGGAAAATCTGAGACTACAGTTGATTTTAGAACATGGGTTTTATCCTAGTAGTGTCCTAAGGATATTTAAGCTAGATGTCTTGTTGAGGTAGTTATTGGTGGTGCATATAATTAAAATACATAAATAAATAAATTTATGTTATTTTAAATTTCCATTAAATAAATTAATTTATAAATACCCAATTTTGATAAATCATCAAGGTTATCCACATAACCCTGGGAGTATTTATAGGAGGCTTGGACATTCTTCATTAGAAGATCAGTATCAGATGATGAAAATATGATCATATCAAGGTGGATTGAGAGGAAGTAGGTATAGAAAATCATACTCATCACTAGAGAACATGTTCTTCACCAATGATCAATCCAAATTGAAATTTTACACATCAATTGTGGTTTTATAACCTTTTGATTTAAATATTGAGCATGGTTTTAGATATATGTCTTTTTATTGATATATGATCATCCTACCTTCACATGAGCCCATTTTAATAAATTGAACTTTTGAATCCAATTTTTTTGTTATTCTAGGTTATCACCATGGACTCATCCATTAAGTGATTATTGGATGAGAATGCTTGGATAACAATGGTTTCAACTTGTATATTTAAGTTTATCCCCAAATTTTTTCATATTCTTCAACGTTGGCCCATGGGGTAATGGTTTGACATTTTTAGGGTATGATTGAGTGTGATTGAACACCTAGGTTCATAGTGGTTATGTGAATGATGATCAAGATGGATTATAGGTGATGACTCATGGATCTATGATCTGGAGCAGAAAAAACAATGGGAGACACTAAGGGATGAATGGTAGATCATTGGTGGATGAACAAAATCAAATTTCAAACCACCACAGGTCAAGAATCATTAACCAGAGATTAACCCCTTAAATTTTGAGTGGTTAAGTGGTGGGATTTATGGTGTAATAGATGAATCATGGAACTTAATTAAGAAACTTAAGTTTCTAAAAAATACCTGACTACACAGAGCGTAATGTGAATAAAACACTTCATTTAGTCCCCTGGATTTGACATCTAGGGTTACTGGTATATAAACATCTTAGAAATCATGTGAACCCACCAAACGATTTGTGACCCCATGCTGGTGGCTTAGTGTGTACTTTGGGAGTACATGGGCACAAACACAGACAAAAACACAAGCATGACCAGAGTTCATGGGCATAACCGTGTACCTAGGCACGAACAAGATACTCAGACATGACCATGTACACAAGTGTGGGTTGATGTACATAGCCATGAACAGAAGAGCATAGGAAGACCATGGATGGCTAAGACATACCATGTACAACTAGTACACATCGTGTAATGTGACATGGCTTGGAATTCCATGTTCATGGAAGAACACAAACACACGATGAGGAAGGGTCACACATCGGGTGGACCCATATACACACTATGTAATCCTCATAAAATCTTCTTCCTCTAGTCTATATTTATCAAGGACTCAAATTTTATCCTGTGAGTAGCATAACTTGAGTTTTTTTTCACATAGAACATGATGAAAACATTCATTGTTAGTTACAAGATATGATGTGAGGTGTTCCGAGCATGAAAATTCTTTAGGAGATTCTTGATGATGGTAGTGATTAGGGAAGGATCATCAGAGAGATATTAGGGTTGGAAATCCATTATTTCACTAGGGGTGTAGGTCCCCCATACTCTTTATATAGGTAGATTTGGTACTCCCCTACATTGGGTGTAGGTACTCTATCTATTGAGTGGTACTACACCATATTTGAGATTAGACAGTGTACATGTACTCTATAGAAGTTTTATCCCCCTCATCTATTGAGTGAAGTAGAGAGGAGTGGGCCCCCACACACAAATTCTGGTGAAGTTTCATTTGATGCTGGGTATCCATGATAGACCTTTAGAGCTACAGGAAAACTCATCAAATATGGACTAAGATGTGAGATGGAGATCCCATTTCTCTATCTACTAGGTTTATTTATGATCATATATCTATAATGGGTTTCATTTCCATCTTATTATGGGTTTATCTAAACTTTTATGTATCTTTCTATCACTCCCTTTTTGATTTTGGGGCATCCAACTAGGTATGTATATACTCACCCCTACATGGTATTTTTCTGCATGATTTATGTATTATGTAGAATATGGGAAGATCAATGGAAAATTTGATGGAACATAGGGATACTTGGGTGTATTGACCACATAAGGTGGTCATGACTTGGAGATTAGGAGACAGACTCTCTCAGTTTTTCTATTTTCTAATTTTTTAGGTTGGGAATTTATTTTTGATTAGAAACATATTTTTCACCTTTCATTTTGGTTTATGCTGTCATACTCAATTGTATTTTCCTATAGGTTATTTTATGCATATTTACAATATATATTTAGTTAAATTATTTTTCCTTGTAAAAATTTGAAATATATTAAGGAATATTTTCCGAGTTGGGAGCTGAGAAAACAAGAGATTCTGACGCCTGGTGAGCCTGGAATTGATATTATAGATTTTTTAAATATATTTATATCATGAACATGTAGATTTTATGAAAAAGTTGAATAAATCAAAAATAGATTGTTATACCAGAAATCTAAGACCAATTTTAAATCTAGAATGTGGGGGTTTACCCTAGGATTGATCTAAGGTTGGTCGATGTCAAATTTCTAGTTGAGGCATTTATTGGTGGTGTTTTTAATTAAAATAAATAAATAATTATTTTATTTTATTTTAAATTCCCATGTCCAGATTACCTCTATAAATAAATCATTGTGAAAATTCTTTTGGTTTATCCATATAAACCCTAGGATAATTGATAGGAGGAGGAAAATCGTTCTTCACTGAAAGATTGCATTAGAGGACAATGGGTGATAAAATTGAGGTGGAGCGAGAGACAACAAATGTAGTGAGAATTATACATTGATATAGAATTCATTATTCACCGATGATCAATCCTTTTTAGAGGCAGGGCTCAAAAATTATGGTTTTACCTCCTTTTATTAAAATATTAATCATGGATTATCTATCTTCTTTTGATTCTGTGATTTCACGTTCTTCGTATGAGCCCATTTATTTTATTTATATTATTTATTGTTGATATTCCATGATATTCACCCTAGATATCCCTTATTTATGATAATTGGATAAGAATTATTGACTAAAAATGTTTTATAAATTTTTATTGTGCCTTTACCCCACCCATTCTTTTAGTTCTTATCCGTTGTTCCATAGAGTCACAGTTTGACATTGATGGGGTAAGTTCATGTGTGATTGAATCCCCAGAGTAATGGTGGTTTAGAGAATGATGGATGAATCAATATTTTAAAATCAATTAGGAAAGTTTTGCGTGCTACTTCATAAATTTAGGGTTCATGAAAAATGATAGGTGATGGGATGTGCATGGGGCATGCAGTGGCTTCAATAGGTGATCAAATTCCATTTTTATGGCTACTAGAGGCTGTGAAACAATGGTCTAATGATTGTTCATTAAATTTAAAGATATCAACAAGATAGATCCATGGAATTAAGGCTAGATCTAGAAAATATTTGGATATTATAAAGTTTATATGAAAAATCATAGTACATGCTATGTAGTTCGAAATAACATGCGTCATGTAACTCCTTTTCCATAATGGATAGGGTTTCTGAAAAAAGTTAAGGATCACACACCATATGGATAGATCCACACATCGTGTAACCCTACACAGGTATCCATAACATGTGCTAGCATCACATTCCCATGACCCCATACGAGATAACATGACATGTACTCTGGGAGTACACAAGAATGGTCTGACATCCAAGAACATCCCTATACATAACTGGGTACACAATAAGGATTCGAAATACATGGGCACAACTAGATCACATGGTATGGACCTAATTGGATGATACAAACCATTTATGACCCATAAATTCTATTTAATATGAAATATATTCTAATACGTGTCTATAAGAGAACACAAACAGAAGATAATGTGGGGTCACATGTCATGTGGACCCCTATACACATTGTGTATTCTCTGCTTAGACTTCTTCCTCTCATATCTCCTTTATTTGTATTCAGATTTTGGCCCATGAGTAGCCTATCCTAAGTATTTTTCCATAAAAAATTTGTTTTTGGCATTCATTATGGAATATGAGAGAAAATTCAAGATGTTCTGAGTGCGATGATTCTTTAGGCGATGCTTGATGATGATAGTGATTAGAGAAGGATCATCAGAGAAATTTCGGGGTCAATACTCCCCTATCAAATTTGGGATGGGTTCCCCATACTCTTTTTACAGGTTGGGTCATCACTCTCCTATACTAGGTATGATTACTCTATTTATAATGTGGTACTATTTCATCTTCAATATCCAGTGGGGTGTGGTTCCTATATGGGAGTTGTGGATCCCTTGGATGTGGAGAAAAATAGGGAGGAGCAGGCCCCTCCACACATATTATGGATAGATTGTGTTTGATTCTAGCCATAAATAATGGACTTTTGGAGATGTTGTCTTACCCATTTACTTTGGATGGTTTGTGATATGGATATACCCTTTATCTCTCATCTGTGTTTCATTAATAACATATATATGTGTATCTATTTGGTTTCATTTACCTCTTTCTTTGGGTTGAAATGACTACTTTTGTTGTATCTCTCTATCACTCCCTCTTTGGTTTTTGGGTGTCCTACTGGTTATGTATATACTCACCCCTTAATGGGATTTTCTCACACATGTCATGTCATATGGAGATATCAGATATATTAGAAGTGACTTTTGTGGAACATAGTGATACTTGAGTTCATTGACCATATACGGTGGTCGAGGCTTGCAGATTAGGAGCTAGGATCTCTCAAATTTCTTTTTTTCATAGTTTTTTTAGGTTGGGACCTCTTTTCTAGTTGGTAATGTATTTTACCCTTTATACTTTAGGTTTTATTCTGTTTTACTATGATGTATTCTATAGAGGTTATTGCATGCATAGTTACTCTAGATGTTACTGTCTTTTATTATTCCTCTACACTGTTGCTTGGAGACATATGAGTTCATGCGTATGAGTAAATTATAAAAAATCCTAAAACTTTATATTATTCCTTCACGACACATGTCTCTAACCCCTATCCTATTATAGGTGGGATTGGGTTGTCATGGATCAGCCTTTCACCATCCAAGAGGGCCCCAACGGGTCGAGTCACGACACTATATGTTAGTATCTTTTATATTACTATGCACTATTGAATGAATATGATTGGGTGCATGCACACAGGTACAATTAGGCTAAGGCCTTCCATTTTATGTCATTCTATATCGGTGCTTGTCACTAGACCCTAACATATTTGAGGTAGGTTTGGGTTTGTGGTAGCTCTTCCTTTCACTAGCTAGGAAGGCCCTGGTGGGTTAGCTCATTACACAGACGATTAACTTGAATAAATCACATAAGTTTTTTTTGAAAGGGTGGTTCTATATCAAGGAATAATCTCATTTCAAAATTTATCTGGGTTAAACATGGATGAATTCCCTTATACTACCTTGGGGTTCTCATATTTATTTTTAGGACCAATGGTAATGTCTTGGAAAGGATTTCAACTAATATTTCCTCTCAACTGACTTGTTGGAAAGGGAAGAGCCTATCTCAGGCACGTAGGGTATGTCTATTTTTTTTAAATTAATGTTTTATTATGAATTTAATTTATATAAATAGCCACATTATATCATTAAGAGGTTTGAATGGATAATTATGAACTTTATATGGATATTATCTATTTTTTAAGAAAAATATATCATTACAATTTCCTATAAAAAATGTGTCAAACCCATGGAATTGGGTGCGGTTGGGGTTAAAAATCTAAATTTGTTTAATGATGCTATTATTTCATGCTATTTATGGTAAATTTTGGGTAGTATAAAAGCTTCAACTTTCTTTCTTAGAGCCAAACTTGTTGATAGACTATTACAAGGTAATTAGTTCTATCTTAGATCATCCATGTGGCCTACTATTCATAATGAATTTAAAGATATTTCTCAATAAATTAAATGGATTCCTTTAAGAAAATATAATAAACAAATTTGGGTAGTGAACTTTCTAGATTATTTTATATATGATATTTTTGATATTCCCATTATTATGGGTGCTATAACTATTTCAAAGGCCCTTGAAAACTGGTTCAATATTTCTATACATGCCCCAATGTATTTTAGGAAGCAAATAAGAAAATTTTGTTTCTTTAACATAGATATTAGAATCTAGATACCTGATAGGATGGGAAATATCACTATGATGTTGTATTATAGATACTTATGTGTCATTTCAAATGATTCACCCAAATAGTTGAATGATTTTAATAGGACCTTTATCCAACCAAGCATTATGTTGCTGTTATAAAAGATATGGTATAATAGGTCACCCATAAATGATAAGATTCAAGTAGTTCATCTCTATATTGTCTCATCCTACTATCTTATCCCATATGATAGTGAATGTAGTACATACCTGTTCTCTGGATGTGGATTTTCTAAGAATATTTGGAATAATAAGTCTGGGTGGTTCTCTCTACAATAATTGATTGTACACAAATTACATGACTTTATAAATTCACTTTATGAATATAATATTAGTGAATAGGTGAAATAAAGGTTTTATGTGTGTAATTTTTAACCCTAACTTCAAGTTTTTAATCTTCTTAATACTGCAGTAAAGTAAGATCTAATGTTGTAGCCCAACGAAGTTTCAATTAAGGAGTTTATTTTTTATAACTTTATTATTTTTTTAAAAAATATTATATTTATAAGGGGGTATTTCTTGGACTAAAAATGAAACTATTCTAATTTTCCTAGACCATTAGACATAAAAATGTAGAAGTTGTGACCTTTACCAGTGATTCTTATAGTTGAGTCTTTCTTCATCGTTCAAAAATGATTTCACAACTAAAAATATTTCAATGCATAGATGGAAATCTCTAATGATGCATCTCATTCAGTTTATTAAATTGAGGTCAACTGCCAATATCTTTATAGAATATCTCTTTTCTGTAATATTTTATTGATGCACTAAACGTTTTCTAAGCACAATGACATGACCAAATCTATATGTACCCAAAATCCTCAATTAAGGATTGATAAATTTATGTATAGAGAATCATATTTAAACTCCTACTCATCTTGGACTAACAAGACACATTCAACGACCTTCACACTCTAATCGGTAATGTTCTATTCTTAGAATGGAAGAAAAAGAAATAACAAAATTATAGAAGATTTAAACATCAATAAATGATTTTATTTTCAATGTTCAAATATACAGAGAAAATTTATATTGATAAAAATAATAGATATGAAAACTTATAAATGAATCACTATTCAAATAAACTAATTTTGACCACTAGAATTATAACCAAACAGTACTGAGGTGCTGGAGCAGACTTCGACATCCTTCTTCACCAGCATGATCGGTAACATATCCTCTTTGAGCTCTCCATAAAATCTCATAGTAGTAATCATGATTCTCCATTCCAACCATCATAAAAATGTTCTACTGCTAATGCTCCTCTCTCAACATCGAAAATGTGTTTCCAGTGTCCACTTCCCTCTTTTAGTTTCTGAATATTTAAATTATTATCCTCCATTAATCTAGATCATCACCTCATTTATGCCACAGATATATATTTTTTATCACTGAAAATTATTTTTTTACTTTGAATTATAATTTTATTTATAATTATTTAAGCTAGAAAATTCATGTGTTATGAATTATCTGAGCCTTATACCACCGCTATATAGCCTTATCAAGACTCTTCAACTAACTCTTCCACTTGAACCACAAATTAAATGCTCCAGTATTCATCCAAAATTTTCATCAAAATTAAAATTACAATAGCTTGTACATGTTTCTAGTTCTCCTGCTTTTATATTGAACATGCTTAAATAAAATACTTGCATGTATTCTTCATCAATATCGAGAACTACTAGAATTCTATCGGCTTCAGCTTTATCAAAAAAGGCCTCAGAAAATACTATCATAGGGTTGAAAAATACCCATCAGCTCGATTTGAGGTTGAAAGATTTTTAGGATCCAATGCTTCAGCTTCTTTGTCATGAGTTTGGTGGAGGCGTCGATAGCCTCAACAATGGTGGCACTACTATAAAAATGGGCTTTATCAGTGCTCAAAACGGACTTTAAAAGTTCTAAAAAAGTACTGTAAATCTCAGCACTGATAATGGGGGGGGGCACCTTTATCAGTTCTCAATAAGAGCTGATAAAGGGAGCCTTTATCTGTGCTAAAAAATAACTGATAAAGGAATCCTTTATTAGCACTAAAAAAGCATTGATTGTAACATCCCAAGTAAGTAATGAATAATAGATATTTTTATCTATGTCTATTAATGATTAAGATAGTGTTATAGAGGCTTAAAATGAAAATAAATACAATCTTATGCATGGAATACACTAATATTCTTAAAAGATTGTTTTAGTGCCTTTTGATGGAAAACCATTTTTGAATCTATATTTTGACAATTTTATAAACTATGTTTGTCAAAATAAACTTATCCTTTATGATTGGGACATCAAAATTTACCTTGTGTGAATTTTTGGTATTTTTCTGACAATGTTCATTTTTTAATGAATAGTGAAAAATACTGCATTTTACATCAAAACTGCTTTTTAATCTAATTTATTTATATGATTAGATTATGTTTTGAATTGGTTTTGAAGTGAAATTAGAATATATTTTTACCATTTTATCCAATGGTGGTCATTGGAATCAATTTCACTTTGAAATTAGACTTAAACTGGTGTCAATCTTTTGATACTTATTGTTTTGTAAAAACACGCTATTTGCTCTGGCAGCGGGAATTAATTATTAAATTAATTAATGTGACTTATATGATTTGAATTTTGTAAAATAGACTTCATTTTTGAATTCGGAATATCAAATATATCTTAGGGTGAATTTTTGGTAATTTTCTAAAAAACTTCAATTTTTGATGAATAGTGAAACCACTAAGTGGTAATCAAGAAAACTGATTTTTTAGTTAAATAAAAGTTTACCACTAATGTGTATTTAATTTTTAAAATCCGACATACATGGTTGTCATTAAGAAGTAAAATGTGGTTCAATGAGATTAAAATAATTTTTTGGTGAATAGTAACTTATTAAGTTTTTAATCGCGATTAGTGGTAATTAGTGTAGTTTAAGGTATAAATAATGCTTTAATATTATGAAATGACCTAGAAACATGTCCCAACCTTATTGGTTGTGTCATGGCCGACCAAGAAAAGCCATGGGTCAACTTGGGGACCCCATGGAGACATTTTGGTTGGGAAATGACATAAATAACTTTTTATTTAATGTAAAAGTAAAAATGACACAAACATAATATGTTTTACGAAAACAATTTTACATGGGGTTATAAAGATCAGATATTTGATTATAAATAGTCATTGGAAAGATAAAAATATTTCCTACATCATAGTATTTTTTTTATGATTTTTAGACATTAAATAAATTAAATTATTTATGACATAATAATGATGCAGCGATGACATCATTATTTGACGATTTAAATAAAATGGAAAGAAAATGTAAAATCTATGAACTACACATGGACAAAACCAATTGGATGAGTGGATTTCGAACCCTTATCACCTTATCCACGAATTATATAAATGCGGGACCTTTTAAAACCGAAATTTTGTTTCAAATAAAGTAATATTTCTTTACTTTCCAAAAGTGCCCCTCCTCTCCTCTTATAAAAGGCCCCCACCTCTACCTCATTTCACACACTACTCAAGCCTTTGGCTCGGCCAAACCCTGCCCATTTACTCTCTCCACATCCCTCTACTCATCCTAGAGGATTCACTTTGGGCATAATCCTTTCAAAGGAAGCCTTTAGGCTCAAATCAAAAGGAGTTACACTTTTTAAGGTAATTCATTCTCTCATGTTCATTTGTTTTATTTTGCTTCTCCAACCCCCTAAACTCTTTTTATTTACTCCTTTTGTAACAACAAAATTATATTCAATATACTAGGATGTTTTTATAAGATTTATTTGAGCTACACTCTCACACAACTACATCAAATGGTTAAAGAACATACGGTTTCCGTGGATGGCGAAATTCTGCCTCCCGAAATGATGATTGTTCAATACTCATTTAACACATTCAATGGTGGCCATTATGATGTCACTATTTTTATATATGATATATTATATGTTTATGTTTTCCTTAAGCTTATGTTTTTTTCATTTTGGACATACCTTTATGGTTTCCATTATGGGTAAACACGATATCTTCATTTTAGGAAGTGTGGACTACCGCCCCTGAAAGTGATTTGATTCGTTAATACCATATGTGGGATGTGTAAAGGATAAAGTTAATGATATTATATATGTTATTATAATTGAATTATAATATACTCTTATATAATTATGATTCCATTCCAGAAAATATGAAATAGAAATGGAAGTAGCGTTCATGCGTACGTACGACTTACCGTCTCCATGAACGGTGCATTTCATTTCTTACCCCTAAATGTGATGTAATATTATAAATACATGTATATGATGAATATATATGATATATATGTTATCCAAATCATTAATATCATTCTGGATATAACGAAACTATGACCAAATTAACAACATGTAAGTGTAAGAAGTCTATTTTTGACTTAAGAACCAAATACCGACAAAATGTACATTATTAACTTAACTGATTACATGATGTTCATAACATGGTATAAAAGGAATAATGAACTTTAAAAAGATTCATAATCAAGTAGAGATTAACTCAAGTTTATTATTCAGGAGATTAAAGAACGGTCGGGTCAAGTCGGATACGAGGTATGAGACTTCGTCTCAATCTCCTTTCGTTGAGGCATATTTTATTTTATACACAACTTTATTTTATACGGTGTATAAACCCCTTTGACTTTTAAGTTTATTCAAAAGGAATATTTTTATATGAAGCGTTTAATAAACAACAAAAGGGAATGTTTTTGTCTTACATATGTGGCGACAACGACTTCTCCGCCGTCGTGACCGTTATTTGAGTTTCGGCTTCCTCTACAAGCCATACCTTCTTTTTTTAAAAGAAAAATAAATACCATGTTTTACTTTTCTTTTATTTTGGTATTGAAAATGGTTTTCATAATGTTTTTATATCAATTTGTTGTATTGATATCTCATGATTGAAATGTGGAAATTTTATGTTTCCTTTATGCATGTTCTATGTGATATGATTATGTTATGGTTCTTGGGCATTATTATGAAGACAGGTGGTTCCGTGATAAACTAAGGGCGGGTGAGCCCGTTATAGCTCTCCAATGCATTGGGTAATGCGAAGGAGTGAAACGTTAAGGTTTCTCCGAAGAGATTTTAGGGAATATACTGTGATGGGTATTCCAAACGTAACCAAGAGGGTTACTCCCTACGTAAGAATGTTATGAATGCCTCAAGTTACCTTTATGTCTTATGATTTCTATGATTTATTCATGATTTTATGAGGTATGTTAAAGTGCCTATGTTTTATGGGTAAAGTATGATTTCATTCTTATGTATATATGAACTCATGTTTCCTTTCCATGTTTTTTTTATAACCCATACTGAGTTTTTATGCTCATCCCAAGTTTTTGAAATGTTTTTCACAGGTTAAGGGAAAGGTACATGATAAGATGATAGAGTCAAGGATGTGTCAAGAAATAATCCATGTTTTATTTTAAATGTGTTTCCCTTGATGGGAATGAAGAATACTATCTTTCTGTAACCACTTTGTTTATATGTGGAATGTAATGAAAGTTTTATGATCTAATTCTCTAAAACTCTAAACCCGAAAAGATACTCAATGTGAAATCTTGTAATAACTCAAGATTAAGTAAGGTTTAAGGCTGGGGCCTTATATTGATAAAGGGATACTTTGTAAACACTAAAAAGGCACTAATAAAGGAATCCTTTATGAGGGCTAAAAAAGTGTTGATAAATGTTTTTTATCAGCACTTTTTTAGAGATTATAAAGTGATCCTTTATCAGTGCGTATTTAGTGTTGATAAAGTCTTCCTTTATCAGCCCTAAAAAAGCGCTGATAAATGCCCTGTCTACTGCAACATAAAATTCTGTAGTAGCACACCCAAACAAGACCTGAAAAAAATTCATCATCTCAACAAGTATACCCATACAAAATTAACACGTAATTCATAAGGTAATTACACCAAGTATACCCATACAAAATGTATACCCATACACCATTAACACATAATTAATAAGTTAATTAAATACATAAAGAATTCAATTCAGAATTCATGGGGGTTGGGGGGCTGTTTAGGGGTTTGGGGTGGCTATCCAAGGGGGGTAGGGGGTGTCCGGGGGGATGGGGGGTGTTCGGGTTGATAGGGGTGTCCAGGGTGGTGGGGGGTAGTCCAGGAGGTTGGGGGGCTGTCCAAGGGGGGTGGGGTGGTGTCTAGGAGGGTGGGGGTGGGCGTCCATGGGTGGGGGGGGGCATCCAGGAGGGTGGGGGGTGTGCAGGTGGTGGGGTGGTGTCTAGGAGGGGTGGGTGTGCCGTCCAGGGGGTTGGTGGGTGTCCAGGGGGAGGGGGGCTGTCCATGGGGGTGTTAGGGGGGTGTCCAGGGGTTTGGGGGGGCTTTCCAGGGGGTGGGGATGTCTAGAGGGGTGGGGGGTATCTAGAGGGTGGGGTGGTGTCTTGGGGGGTGGGGTCCAGGGGGTTGGTTGGGCTATCCAAGGTGGGTGTGGTGGGTCCAAGGGGGGTGGGGTGGTGTCCAGGGGGTGGGGGGAGGGGTCCAGGGGGTTGGTGGGGCTGTCCAAAGGGGGTGGGGTGGTGTCCAGGGGGGTGGGGGTGGATGTCCATGGGGGTGGGGTGGTGTCTATGAGGGGTGGGGGGTGTCCGGGGGGGGGGGGGGTTGGTGGGTGGGGGGGGGGGGGGCTGTCCAGGGTGGGGGGGGGGATGTCCACAGGAGTGTCCAGGGGGTGGGGTGTGTCTAGGGGATTTGGGGAGATTTCTAGGGGGTGGGGGGCATCCAGAGGGGTGGGGGTGTCCAGAGGGTGGGCTGGTGTTCAAGGTGGGGGGGGGGGGGTCCAGGGGGTTTGTGGGGCTGTCCAAGGGGGTTGGGGTGGTGCCCAGGGGGTGGGTGGGCTGTCCATGGGGGTGGGGTGTCCAGGGGGGTGGGGGAGGTGTCCAGGTGGTGGGATGGTGTCTAGGAGGGGTGGGGGGCATCCAAGGGGTGGTGGGGGGGTGTCCAGGGGGTTGGGGGGTGTACATGGGGGGTAGAGGTGGGGGGCTGTCCAGGGTGGTGGGTGGTGTCCAGGTGGTGGGGTGGTGTCTAGTGGGGGTGGGGGTGCTGTCCAGGGGGGTTGGTGGGTGTCCACGGGGTGGGCAGGGGGGGTCCTTGGGGGTGTCCAGGGTGGTGGGATGGTGTCCATGGGGGTTTAATCATACAAAAATGACCCATGTATCATTCTCCTAAAGGATCAATACAATTTGAATGCGTTTGGTCGGATTTTCGTAGGTCAGTTGTTGTTTTCACTTAAATTTTTGTCCATTTTAAACAAAAGAGAGATACTTTGAGTGATACCGGCCACACCGTGCCTCTAATTGAGGTGTTGTTGACTCATACACATCAAAAAATGACCCATAAATCATTATACTAAAGGATCAACATAATCCGAATGCGTTTGGTCATATTTTCGTATGCCAATTGTTGTTTTCACTTAAAATTCTCTCCATTTTAAACAAAAGAGAGACACTTTGAGTGATACCAGTCAAACCATGCCTCGGATTGAGGCGAGGTTGACTCTTACACATCACCAATGCACCCATGGATCGTTATCCTAAAGTATAAACACAATGAGAATGCTTTTGGTTGGATTTATGTAGGTGATTTGTTGTTTTCACTTAAAATTTTGTCCATTTTAAACAAAAGAGAAACACTTTGAGTGATACTGGCCACAAAGTGCCTTGGATTGAGGCATGGTTTACTTTTATACATAAAAAATGAACCATGGATCATTATCCTAAAGGATAAACACAATCTGAATGTGTTTGGTCATATTTCCATACATCAGTTGTTGTTTTCACTTAAAATTCTGTCCATTTTAAACAAAAGAGAGACACTTTGAGTGATACCAGCTACAACATGCCTTAGATTGAGGTGGGGTTGACTCATACACATCACCAATGAACCCATGGATTATTCTCCTAAAGGGAAAACTAAATCCTAATGCATTTGGTCATATTTTCATAGGTCAGTTGTTGTTTTCACTTAAAATTTTGTCCATTTTAAACAAAAGAGAGACACTTGGAGTGATACCGGACACACCGTGCCTCAGATTGAGGTGGGGTTGACTTGTACACATCACCAACACACACATGGATATTTCTCCTAAAGGATCAACACAATCTGAAGGAATTTGGTCAGATTTCTGTATGTCAGTTGTTTTTTTCACTTAAAATTTTGTCCATTTTAAACAAAAGAGAGACACTTTGAGTGATACCAGTCACACCATGCCTCAGATTGAGGCATGGTTGACTCTTACATGTAAATAATGACCCATGGATAGTTCTACAAAATTATCAACACAATACAAATGTGTTTGGTCAGATTTTCATATGTCCGTTGTTGTTTTCACTTAAAATTATGTCCATTTTAAACAAAAGAGAGACAATTTGAGTGATACCGGCCACACCATGCCTCATATTGAGGTTGGGTTAACTCGTAAACATTACCAAAGAACCCATGGATCATTATATTAAAGTATAAACACAATATGAATTCAATTGGTCGGATTTCCGTACGTCAGTTGTTGTTTTCACTTAAATTTCTATCCATTTTAAACAAAAGAGAGACACTTTGAGTGATACCAGTCACACCGTACCTCGGATTGAGGCATGGTTGACTTGTACATTTCAAAAATTCACCCATGTATCGTTATACTAAATTATCAACACAATCCTAATGAATTTGGTCAGATTTCCATAGGTCAGTTGTTGTTTTCACTTAAAATTTTGTCCATTTTAAACAAAAGAGAGACACTTTGAGTGATAATGGCCACACCATGCCTTGGATTGAGGAGTGGTTGACTCATACACATAAAAAATGTCCCACAGATAGTTCTCCTAATGTATCAACACAATCTGAATGCGTTTGGTTGGATTTCCATACATCAGTTGTTGTTTTCACTTAAAATTCTGTCCATTTTAAACAAAAGAGAGACATTTTGAGTGATACCGGTCACACCGTGCCTCAGATTGAGGTGGGGTTGACTCTTACATAGCACCAATGCACTCATGGATTATTATAATAATGTATCAACACAATATGAATGCATTTGGTTCGATTTTCATAGGTCAGTTGTTGTTTTCACTTAAAATTTTGTCCATTTTAAACAAAAGAGGGACACTTTGAGTGATACCAGCCACACCATGCCTCAGATTGAGTCATGGTTTACTTGTACACATCAAAAATGATCCATAGATCATTATACTAAAGGTTAAACACAATACGAATGTGTTTGTTTGGATTTACGTATGTCAGTTGTTGTTTTCACTTAAAATTCTGTCCATTTTAAACAAAAGAGAGACACTTTGAGTGATACCAGCCACACCATGCCTTGTATTGAGGCAGGGATGACTCATACACATCACCAATGAACCCATGGATCGTTCTCCTAAAGTACTAACACAATATGAATGCGTTTGGTCAGATTTCCGTAGGTCAGTTGTTGTTTTCACATAAATTTTGTCCATTTTAAACAAAAGAAAGACACTTTGAGTGATACCAGCCACACCGTGCCTCGAATTGAGGCAGGGTTGACTAGTACACATCACCAACACAACCATGGATCATTCTCATAAAGTAACAACACAATCCAAATGATTTTGGTCAGATATAAAGGTATTTTGGTGATTTTATTGGTTTTTATTATCCAAAGCCCAAAGAAAAGTGGTTCATCATTCTTGCATGTTACTGGTGTATTTCATCTGTTAAAATGGGAAAATGACTCATTGTAGAAAGGATGTTTTATTTAATAACAATTATAATTTTCCAATGAAAATTTACATACAACAAAGTTTCATCTTTTGATCCCCTTAACCGCTCTAAAAAATGACTGTTAATTGTACACGTCCCCAAGTCAGATCTTCATGCTATTTGTGTACAATCTTTCATCAGGTATGCGACCCAATAATTTATGAAAAAATATATATCGTCTTGTGAGTATGCGTATTTTTGGCAGTCAAAGTAGTACTAAAAAATATATGAATAAATAATGAATAAATAAATTAAATGAAATAGTAGTTGTTTTTGAAAATACCACTTTAGGGATGCTAGTTTATTGATGAAAAACGATATCTTTCATATATTTACAAACATAATAACGGAAATCATTATCATTTGTTTGTTTTGGACACTGCAAAAAAAGTTATCATTATGAGAATAAGTAACTTGTTCTAATATGTGTTTGGATAGTGAAATTTTATTATATATACCCTGATATTTGTCCAGACGTAGTACTTGCTCACCTTTTTATGCTTAGCCCCTGTCCTCATTCCTTTTTTAGAAGATAATGATACACCACCCTATCATAATAGAATCCTCATTAAAAGATAATATAAATTATATTACTTGATTTTTAGACGTAAAACGTAGGATGTAGTGTCTTACAGATTCACAAACTCCATCATGTGTGGTCGGTTTATTGGATACCCTTGCATTGAATCCAGAAAATAAATCTTTGAAGTATCCAAGTTCACCACAATTAGCAGCCAATGTTTCCTAAAACCACAAAAAGTAATAAGTAATAAAATAAGTTAAAATATAATTGATATGCTTTAATCGTAGAGTTTTACCCCTGCATGGTTGGTATTAGGAAGAGTCTGTCATCTGTAATATTTCTTTCAAATGTTTTCAGCAATCCATTCACTATTTCATCCTTTTTTGATGGATTTAATTTATTTAGATGTATTGATGTGGTATGAAGACTAACGAGTATGAATTTTGACTCAGGGAAATTCCTTCAACTATTTTTCATATATACATCTATCAATAATATAATATGAATTTAGTCATAATTTTCACATTATACTAGCTTTTAGAAATTCAATTCATGAAAACATACCTCATATATAAATTTATAACTGTGACACCTAGCCAACCATTTTCAAGGATCTCATTTACATTTTCAGCAGCAACGAAATCTTGACTTTCCTCTCTGTATATATTCTTTTTGAAAACCACTATGTGACTACTACCATCTTTTAGCTTCGTATCCACATGAGTCTTCAATACTAGTAAATGTGGATAGAGAAAAGGTGGTGTTATTGTGATTTCAGTAGCTCTTTGGGATCGGTTGGTCGATCCTTTAAATGCTTTTGAGCCAATGTTTCTTGTCACCCCATCCCTTTCTCCGTCTATAATAACATTCATTGGTTCATAACATTTTTTCATTAATTGTTAAAGGTTTATCTTGAAAAAAAGGAAATAAATACCTCTTTGTCCCCATGTACTCTTACAAGTTGTGACGACCATGCAATGAATGTCCCAATAGCCTTTTCAAATGTATGAATATCATTTCCATCAAGTGGAATAGATAGCTCTGCATTTGGATCATGAGCTACAACAATCGTCACAATCAGATGATCTTTCGGAAGTGATCTATTATGCAGCTTGTCCTCTAGGATGTTAAACACTGTAGCCCTCGCTACAAGATGATAGGTGGGTGTTGACAGATATAAATCACAGTCATTATCACTCTATAGAAGATCAGTACAGGAAAAGTATCAGTTTTTTTTTCTGATTACCATTTCATGGGAATAATTATTAGAATAATGATTACCATGACTAAGACAACTCTTTGAGGGGAATGGCTCACCTCAAATCTGGTGGGGGTGGGGGTGAGATATTCACTCACTAGTTGTTTCTGATTTTTGCCTTCTCCTTGCTTCCCACCCATAAAAGTTTCTAGAAACTCTCCCTGCCATTGAAATCATTCTTCAAGAGTTTCTAGTCTTTCACTCATTTATTTCAATTTTTCATCTCTATCATCCATTTCTTTTCTTTTTCTCATAATATACTCAGAGTGTCACCCCAAACCCCACACCTTTGACATGAACGTATTGTTCTGGCTGCTTCAAATCCATCGATAATAGGTCTGTATCCGCTATAGGAGTAACTGATTCCTATGACTGTCAGATATAGAAAAATAACTAATTATATTTATATAATTGTAATTTAAAACAAATATTTTTATAGTCATGTCATACTTACACATATTTCCCACACTTTTTGTGTATTTTCATCTACTAGCTTCCCTTCCTTATTCACACGTGCCTCCTTCCATAGAACATGATGTGGGATGGAAGTGTCTTTGGTTTTAGACTCATCAATCTACAGATAAATATAGAAAGATAATTATGATGTTGTTTCTTGGGACCTAACAATATTACTATAAATTTAAAATACGTACCATTTTCTTTTCTAGTGAAGCATACCCCATCCTTGCTTTATGATAGGGTTATGTTGGTTTTGATGCATGTTCCTTATTTTCAGTACTGAGTTGCTGTTTCACATATGAAATATTAACAATCAAAGTGATGAAGACATGTATCCTCAAATAACTTATTATCACCCACAATGTACCAGAAACTTCTCATCCCCACGGTGGCCAATAAATGCATCCCATGATTCTTGGGATATTAGGTGAGCATAGAAAAGGGGTGGGTGCAGGTTTATTTTACCTTTGGAATCTTTCAGGTGAAATTTTGTTAAAATAGGGAGAAAACCTTGATGAATCCTTCCTGCAATCCTTAGTACATAATTCTTGTGTTAATCATCTACTATAAATGTACTCTGCATGAGATTGAGAAGAGTAAGACACTGTTTTATTATTTTATTTTTTAGTAAATTGAAGAAATAATATCATAATGTTACCATAATTTCTTCCCAGATCATAGCCTTTAGCCCATACACAACATGGTTCCATGAATCTACGTCAATCAGAATGTGTTTCCAAGTGAAAATTCCAATATAAATAATAAAAATAGCCTCACTGGGATTCACATGTTGGCCTTGTGCATTTTATCCGACATCAAATTTGATGCCTTTTCTTTTCACCTTAATAACTTTGGCTAACACCATCAAAATATGACACACTTATGTTTTATGCGACGTCAGTCCTTCATCCCCAACCATTTCATCGATATCAACATCATCTATATGTTCATCTGGAATGGTAGCAATGACATGTGGTGATGGTTGTTGGACCTCAACACTAGGAGAAACAACAAGTTCATAAACTTGTTGTTGCTCTACACTGTGAGCAGCCGTAGTAGAAGCAACAACATTAACAACAACAACATCTTGAGATACTTGTTCAGCCTTGAGGTTAGGAGCACCAAAACATGCATAAATCATTATCTACAAAAGTGGTTGAAAAGTTAATTTAGATTACATAAATTTAGTAATGATAAGATAATAAAATGAGATAACAAGATCTATATTACAAACAAAATATAACCTGTTTATTGAACTCTTTTTCTTTTTTTTGAAGGATGAAGGGATTTGACACCTCTATCGATTATCCAAATCCCTTCATTATGGTCTCATCTAACATACAAAACATTATCTACATTGGGACTACTGTGAAATGATTGTGATATACCACTAAAAGGATCGCCCTCAACTGAATTTTCATTAGACCCTTCAATAGTTTTTGATGATAATAGAACAATCAAGAAATTTTAGTTTGTAGGATATAGAACATAAAAAACTTGTACCACTTGTGATTCCATTATAAACTGTTTGTCTTTGTACCATTCTTTACTAAAATCAACTTTCAAAAATACCCATTCATCTATTTTAACAACACTGTTGTTATCAATCCATTTTCATTGAAAAATCACAATTGGAATGTCGTATAATCCAACTCCCATATTTGTTTGATAATTACAAAGTATGACATATTTTCACAAATTGAATTTATGTCCTTACTACCAGAAACATGCATTGCTTTAGACACAAGTGTAACTCTAATATTTTTCATGGTACAATCTTCATCATGTTCATCTTTATAGAATGTATAACCATTAATTACATAACAATTGTAAGATAATACATACACACTTGGTCTGACGGCTAGCCATTAAAGTTATTCTGAAATTGAATTCATATTTTCATCTAAATCCTTAAAAATATAGTCCTAAAACCATCTTATAAACCAGTGATTATGTGTATTTGATATCCATTTTTCAGCCCTTGATGGATTCAACTGCCTAATAATTTCTTTGTGAGTTTCAATATATGGAGAAACCTCCCAACTGTTATGCAAAACATAAAGGTGGGAATACTCCTTATCTATATTACTGATTGTCATAATATCTCCTCTAAAAATTCCCTCACCCTCAATGCATCCAGTGTGATGAGATTTTGGGATACCAATGCTTTCTACATCAGATAGGTATTCAGTATATAATTCAACGGTTTCCTCAACAATATATCAGTCCACTATACAACCCACTGCCCGACTTCGATTTTTGACATACCCTTTCAAAATATTCATACAACATTAAATGGGGTACATCCATCTATAGTGCACAGGACCACAAAGTCAAATCTCTCTCACCAAGTGAATCATCAAATGAACCATCATATCAAAGAATGTTGGTGGGAATAATATTTATAATTCACATAATATGATGACAATTTCTTTTTCCATAGCTGGAAATTTCGCCGGGTCTAAAACTTTGCTACATATAGCTTTAAAAAAGAAACAAAGTTTGGTTAACGTATGATGAACATTCTTGGAAAAAATACAATATAAAGCTATAGGAATTAAGTCTTGCATCAAAACATGGAAGTCATGTGAATTCAAACCTTTTAACTTCAAATAATTCTTTGATTCAATGTTCTTGATATTTTATAAATACCCCTATGGAACCTTTACATCATTTAAGAAGTTATAAAACTGATATATCTTCTCTCTAGAAAGAGTGTAAGCAATTGGAGGAAGAAACATTCGATTTTCACCCTTCACGGGAGCCAACTCTTCTTGTATTCCCATGTCAACCATGTCCAAAATTGCCTTAATTCCATCCTTTGTTTTTCCATGGGAATTTAGAAATGTTCTGATAACACTTTCACATACATTTTTTTCCACATGCATCACATCAATAAAATGTCTGACGTACAAACAATTCCAATATGGTAATTAAAAAAACTGATCTCTTTTTCCAACTGATTTTCATAAGGTTTTTCAAAAATGGTTTACTAAAGGCCTTTGGGCCTTAGGGCCTTCGAGTCACGTAGACCATGGAGTAGCCCAGTTCACACAGAACAAGCCCCAGAAGAGGATCAAAGCAACAGGAGTAGCATCCACCAGATGCAGAGCTAAACAGATTGGAAGAATGAGAGGGTATGGTAGCCGCCATCGGGACCAGGCACCGTGCAGCTTTGTATGAAGTAATGCTAGCCGATCAGTAATGCAAGGTGGGGAGCTAGGTGATCAATGATGCAGAAAACTGGGGAGGGGGAGTTCAAGTGGGTTGGGCCTACGGGTCATGTATTGGGCATGGTATGCCTCTGGGACTTCGGGTCATGTATTATGAGTTTGTCGGGCCTTGTGCCCTGGGCCTACCGGTCATATATGGGTTCCCATTAAACCCTTAAAAGGGGGATTATCCATAATAAAATAAAAAAGAAGGCCTTCAGGCCTTTCAGAGTTTACCAAAAACAGTGTTCACTTCTTTTACTTTCTCAAAAAGCTGATCACCTGTTAGTAGAGATGGTGCTGTGCATTATTATGAACTTCCATTGAATGATTTCTTCCAAGATCAGTACTTATGCTGATGAGGTAGAAATCTACGATGTCCTAGAAACACATATTTTGATGAATGTTTAAACCTAATTTATTCCGTATCTTCTTCGCACATGGGACACCCTTGACTTCCTTTAATTCTATAGCCTGAAAAATTTCCATAAGCAGAGAAATCATTTATCATCCCATACAACATCTCTCTCAATGTGAAGTATTCAATTTTATAAGAATCATACAACATAACACCTGAATCCCACAATAACTTAAAATCCTCGATCAAATGATCCAAATAAACATCAATATCATTATCTAGTTGTTTTGGTCCTGATATAAGCATAAATAACATGATGAATTTCTACTTAATGCATAACCAGGGTGGAAAGTTATAATTTACCAACATAACAGGCCATGTACTGTGAGTGCTGGTTTCAAAACCAAACAGATTCACTCCATCTATAAATAACACAAGACGAAGGTTTCTCGGCTCTTTTCCAAATTCAGGATACTCATGATCAATTTTATTCCATTAAGAAGAGTCAACTGGATGACATAATTTCCCATATTTATTTCTTTTATCTTTATTCCATGAAAATTGTCTTATAGTTTCTTCACTTCCATATAGACGTATAAACCTTGTAATGATTGAAAAGTACCATACAAATTTTTTAGGACTAGATTAATCTTTCTTGCATCGAGAAGCACCACACTTTGGGCATTCTGTAAGTGATTTGTTCTCCTTGAAAAACAATATATAGTCTTCTGGGAAGGCATGCATTTTTTCATAAATCATACCCATTGAGCATAAAATTAGTTTAGCTTCATATGTCAGGCTTGAGAGCTCATTATCTTCTGGGAGCATGTCATTCAAGAGAGAAAGTAGTTCCGTAAAACTGACATCACTCCATCCATTACCTGCTTTCAATTTATACAACTTTAGTACAACTGACAATGTTGTATATTTAGTGAAACCAGCATAAAATGACGTCTTTGCACAACTCTTTAACTTCTCAAACAATTTTGGGAAATCACGGAGTTCATATTCAATTGTCCTTTTCATTTCCTCAATACGATCTTCATCATCATTGTCATCTTTAATCACATCCTCCATACGATCTTCTTCATTATTCATATTTGTATTCATATCTGATGATCCATAAAATGTTTATCCCATCCAGTAACAACATTCTCTGTTTATCAGTGTTTATTCCAAAATTTATAACTCTGATCTATTCCATGACATATCAAATGTTATTCCAAATCCTCTGGAGTAATTAGTATAGAATAACAACAACGTAAGCACGAACAAAGGATTTGATAAGGATCCTTTATGTGATCCTTTGCAAACTTGATGAAATCTTTCACTCTGTTCTCATACTCTAATGTCAAATGATTAGAATCCATCCAATATTTATTCATCTCCATCCAATTTGAATCTCAAATATTAGTATTTATGGTTCGAATACAAAAAACTGGACTTCCAAATTCAAGAATAATCATGAATGATACATCTACCACTCCTAGGTATCTGCCCTACATTCAATATCATCATGCCTAATATTTTTGGTAAGCACAAGTTACTTTAAATCATATGGGGGTAATCACTTGTGTCATAGATGGTCTCCCACATTATTTCACATGAAAATTTTAACATATATTATTGACCTATCATCCCATTCAATCCTCATGAGTGTCTAATTCCAAACTCCATATTAACTCTCAACTAAAGATCTGATACCACACTTTCATAACTCACCACCACTAGAAACCACTCCTAAAATGGTAGTGAAAATAAGCATAATTCATGAATCCTACCTATAATAGTAAATAGGTTAGAGACTAGCATTGAGGGTATAAAATAAAGAAATGGGAGGTGTTTCCCTCATAAATCCCAAGAAGAGATATAAACCACCAATCAACTCCCTATAATATAAAATAAAACCCAATACATAACTCATGTGAATTTTATACATAAAAGAGGTATCTAAAATAAAATATCAAAAACAAATCCTACACTAGTGGCTCTAGAGGTAACTCCTAGCCTCAAGATAGTAATTTCCATCTTGGTCACCAAATCCATCTTTAAAAACTTATAAAAATATTTATATAAATAGAGGTGAGCATACAAGTATACTCAGTACGATTCTTCCCAAAACCTCTCATGAAAATGTGTATGAAATATATTAATGCCTTAGTGAATAAATAACAGAACTAATACACAAAAATATATGGTCATATATCACCCAACCTCACCAAGTATCACTCACCCAATATCACATTAAAGTATAGTAACATAATATCAAAAGAATATATATTAATAAATTACCCCACATCCACTTCCCCACTAATCTGGTCATTCTCACACTCTAATTGAATATTTCTTATGCTTCAACCCCTTATATATGATCTCATAACCATATATCCACACATACACGTGTCAAAAACACATAAAAAACCATATCCACATCACAACCACACATCACATCCTCATCACAGTATGATATCTTGAACATGAAGGACATAAACATCATAGTCTCCCCCTACAATGCACAACCCCTACTATGTATCCACACAAAATACACATAATCATGTCAATAAGAATATATATACACAAAAACCTAAAATCGTTATAGGTCATATATATACACCCACTGTGAGCCATTAAAACTCATACTAAGTGTGAAGGGGGAGAAGGGAAGAGGGAGTGGTTCTATATGTGTTCACTCTATAACCTAGATATTGAGAAAAACACTCAGAACCAAACTACCCATATGGATTTCAATCCGGTTACTCGACTCAAGTGGTGGTTTGTAAGAAATAATAAGAAAATATAATAAGTATATAGTCACACATAAATTTTTCCTAAGGGTTTACACCAAACTAACACTAAAAACACCCACGTCAACCATTGACTTGTTACTACCACCCTCTAATAACCACTTCTGTTATAATTCCACATATAATCCCCAAAAAATCACATAAGCATCCATATCAACATTACTAACTTCTCATTTCATTTAAAATTATAATTTATTGGTTTTTTATTTCCATATGCATTTAAATTGTTAACCATTTTAATGTAAAACCAATAATTAAATCACTACCCACTATAATCCATTCATTAATCATTAATAACATTTATTATATCTTTAACCATTTATTAAACATAATTATTCCAATAATTATCATTAATCATTTAACAAACCACTATTTATCATTTACAACCCATCACCCATTACTATTTTCATTTATTCCAACCATATTACATACCAGAAGGAAACTATAACACCACCCAATAACAACTAAATTTTCATGACATAAAATACCACTAAAACCATTCTTAAATCCATAAAGACACTTATTTTCTGCCTAAATAGCCATATCATTGCTATCATAACCACACAATAATCCATCCATCACTACTGTATTAATTACCACACCACATGCTCCCAACCACATCAATCAACCATCACCCTTATAATCATAGTGATACATACCCCATACATAGTATCATTAAAGGGAAAACATATAAGAAATTCACACTAAAAAGGGAGTATATTAGATTAATATAGGGACATCCCTATATAAGAATAACCTAGTGATCTTTACACCATGACAAAACTACTTCATGCAGTAACCAAAATTATACATCAAAAACTATCCACCAAAAATAAACCTAAAAGGAGAAGTGGGAGATTTACCTAGAGTATATCACACCCGTGATTTAGGGAGAGAAGAACCATCGAGTGGTTAGGGAGCCTTCTGAGCTACTTTGGGAGGGGAAGGCGCGACCGCGAGAGGAGAAGGTGCATAGGAGGAGCTACCAACCATTGAGAAATGGAGGAGTAGGTTTTGCGGGGATTAGGGTCAAGCGGAGATAAGGAGAAGTAAGGTTTACAGGGAGGAGGATCCACTGAAGGGGTTCAAGGGGGAGGATAAAAAGTAGGTCTAGTGGTGGAGGTCCGACAATGAGAAGATAGGAGGGAGTTGTCGTAGGGGTACAGTATCGTGAGAGTTTGAGGGCGCGATAAACAGACGATACTATGCGCCTGATTTTATAAAATATGGGCCTACGGTTTTATCAGTGCTAAAAAAGCACTGATAAAGGAAGCCTTTATCAGTTCTAAAAAAGTGCTGATAACTCCTTCCTGTATCATCACTAAAATTTTAGTGTTGATAAAGGTATACTTTATCAATGATTTTTTTAGCGCTGATAAAGGGCTTCTTTATCAGTTCTAGGAAAGCGCTGATAAAGCATCCCTCTATCAATGCTAAAATTTTATCACTGACACAGGGTTACTTTATCAGTACTTTTTTGCTTAGCACTGATAAAAGGTGGTGCTTCCCTTGCCCGTTTTTATAGTAGTGTGGCTTAGCTTCGGTGGTAGCTTCTATAAACTATGTGAAATAGTTCGTTTGCTTCAACTGAGACAAGGACAATGAATCTGGTAGGGGTGTCAGTCATCTTCCTCAAACGTTGGTGTTGTATTCCCATTCAAATAGTGATATAAAGGAGCTTGGCTTCGACCTGGATTCATCCTCACAAGCTTATATGGAGGCCTCGAACTAAACTAGTTTAGGAAGATCAGAATCTTCATGGAGAAATCAGGTACATGAGAATAAAACATAATTAAATTAATTAATTAATGTGAAAAAATATTATCAAATCAAATCCACATCAAATTCACCTATACTAATATTTTTATTATCCTTAAGAAAATAATGAGTCAAATTTAGTGGAATGAAATTAATGTTAATTTTGAAAAACTAGATGGCCATAAAAAATTAGTTTTCAATATTATTTCCCCCTTGTATTTTCATCAAGCAGTAAATGATTTTACCTCAATAAATTGATTTATTTAATGCAGAACTGATTTATGTTTTTGAAAGATGATTGAAATTAAAAATTTGAAAATGGATTAAATCCACTTCAATCTTCATTCAACTAAATTTCTAAACCTCTATTTACCTCTAGGAGAATAGTCTCACATAATTAGAAAACAAAATAATTTAGAAACTTTTTTTGGATGAGAAAATTTAATAATTTAAAAGGAATCATAAATAACTCATCAAAATGCTTAAAGAATAAAATAATGAGTTTATCATGGATTAGGATTTTCATTCCTTAATTAATTTAAATGCATATTTTATGAGTTTAAATCCAAATTCAAGGAAAATTAAAATATTATAACATTAACATAATCTTTTATTAAAGTCAATTTCTTTTCAAGAAGGAATTAAAAATATTTTACCCAACTAAATCCATGGGGTATTAGATATTTAACCTCCTAAAAGTGGCTATACAGTATTCAAACTTCAGAAAAAATTTGTAACCACTAAAAACGATTTATTAAAACTTTAGAAATAAACAAATTTGAAAAAATTTGGGTTTTTTCTAATATGAACCACATTGTGGTAAAATTTAGTACATTAAAATACCCTTTACTCCACACTAAAACTCAAAATTATCCTTAATATTTAATCCAATTAGGGGAAGCATGTTTATTCAATTTCAAAGTTTAAAATAGATTTGGAAATTCAGTATATTAGAATCATGTATGAAGGGTAACAAGAAATTTCAATGAATTTTACCACACAACACAAATACTTTAAAATTTACAACATGCAAAAAAGTGTTTCTTATTCATTACCACTTGAACATTTTAGTTAAAGACTAATGTCTCTATTCTAGTGTATGTTTCAAGAGGTTTTCTAATTGATTACCAACCAGGAAAATAATATCCATCATGACATGACACTAACACAAAATCAAAAAATCAATTTAATAGTGGTAAAAAGCATGATTTAGTAAAAAAATTATCATGAAAAAACTATTCCATTTCTATTGTATTAAGAGTTTATGTCTAAAGAGGTATCATCAACAAGAAGAATTTAAATTTATGAAAATGTGAATAATATAAATAAATAAATCTCATAAATTAGAATCTCTATTTCCATTTGAATAAACTCAAATGAATACATTCTTTATTTTGAAAAGGTTTATCTGGTTAGATCCAAAACTCCTAAAGATGAAAATAGATAAACATTAGATTCAAGGAATTTCAGATCAAGTAAAAAGTAAGTATAGTTTAAGAATTAAGGGTGTTGATCCAATATTTTTAAGCTTGTAAATTATTTTGATCATTATTGATCATAAAATATATTCTCTAAATGATATAAATAAAATGGAGAGTAGCCCCAAGTCAATTCTTCATGGTGAAAAGTGGGAATATCTTGTAGAAATCCTTGATGTCTATTTTATTTTATATAAGAAACATAAGAAAATTTAAATGGTTTATTGAAATTAAAATCACATAACTGAATGTGAATTTAATGTGAGGAAAATGAAATAAAATTCTTGGGTCAAACTCCACAAAGGGTGTTTAATTTTATACTGTCTGTAGCTAGACAATTTGTTATTTATACCCAATCTATTTTTGGATGAATATTGTGCAGTAAGAACCACCACATCTATATTTTCCACGGTTTTTCAACTTCACTTCTTTATAGAGGTCCCCTAGAAAATAATTTACTATATACAACCACCTCATTTTGTGTTACTAATTGTTAGTTGGGGCATAAAGAAAACTATACGGGGCCCACTCTTTTACTTCTCTAGGAGGAGAAGTGTCCATTAGTCCCACCATGAATTCTTGGGACATCCTAAATAAATAACTAAAAATTTCATCAGCTAAAAACCAGATTGCCTCATCATCCATTTCTAACTCCAAAATCTCTTCTAAAGAGGTTGTTACTAATTCCATCTCCATATCCTACTTGTCACATTTATACTTTATATCTTCTTACACAAAAAATTCCAACTCTTCCTAGGCCTCAAATGTGGGTGACATTTCTAGAGTCAAATAATAATGGTATTGAGTTAATCATTCAGATTCAAAAAGATCTAAAATTGAAAGTTCAAAATGGTAAAAATCACCCTAAAATAAATAATTAGAACCATTTGTTATTCTTCTATATACTTTAAAAAATCAATAATTTTGGGGAGTAAATTTTCATTAAGTTTATATCTAACCTATTTTATTTCTTCATATATAATTGGAAAGTTAAGTTCTATTATATATAATTCAGGGGAAAAATTTGAAAGCACATGTAGTTCCTAAACTAAATCTTCCAAGACTTGTAGATTTAAATATTTTTAATCTTATCTAGAATCCTTTTAAATTAATTCTCATTTTAAGTCTTGAAAAACTTCCTAGTGATATAAAAAATATCAAACTTCATTTTACAATGGTGGTTCAGATTCCATTTTTTATCATTATTTTTTAGTATTATTTTATCTTTTTTAATTTTTTAACATTATATATATCTTTAAATAATATTTTTCTAAGTCATTGGAAGCCTCCTAAAAAATGGAATCAATTAAAATAAGGGTTTTATGAGTATTTATTTTTCCCCTAACTTCAAGTTTTTAATATCCTAAATAATGTAATAAAGCAACACCCATGTTTTTCTCCCAATGAGGTTGCATTTAATGAGTTTTTTTCCATATTTTATTATTAATTTTTAAAAAGCTTTTATATTTATAAGGAGGAATTTATATGATTGAAAATGAAACTATTCTAATTTTCTTAGACTATCAAACATGAAAAAAATAGGCAACAGATTCATAAAAATGTAGAAGTAGTGACATTTTCTAACAATTATCATGGTTCAATATTTCTTCATCATTAGAAAATGATTTCACAACTATAACTATCTTAATACATATATTGAAGTCACTAATCATTCATCTTATTCAATTTGTTAACTTGAGTTCAACTTCCAAGATCTCGAAAGAATATATCCTTTTCATAGGAATCAATCGATGCACTCAACGATCATTGAGTATAATGAAATGGCCAACCCCATTAGTACTCATAGTACTCAATCAAGGATTGATAAATTTAAATAGATAGAACAAAACTCAAACTCCTACTTGTGTTGGACTAATAAGATATATTTAAAGACTATCACACTCTAATCGATAATGCGTCATTCTCAAAATGGAAGAAAAAAATAAAGAAACGATATAATATCAAAATATCAATCAATGATTTCGTTTTCAATGTTCAAATATATAGAGAGAATATAAATTTTAAAAAATAATATATATAAAAACTTAGAAACACATCACCATTTTAATCCACTATTTCTGGCTACTATAATTCTAGTCAAACATGATCGAGGTGCTGAATCAGACTATGATCTCCATATTCATCTACATGATTAGTAAATGATCCTATTTGATTTCTCAATAAAATCTCATAGTTCTTCTCTCAATTCTCTAATCCCATCATTGTAAAATTGTGTTACAATTGATGTTATTCTCTTAACATCATAGATCTTTTATTGGTGTCCACTTTCCTCTTCTTGTTTGTGAATATTTCACCGATTATCCTCCATTTAACTTAATCACCACCTCATTTATGTTACAACTCTATTTTTTCACCAATTTTTTTTAATTTAACATATTATTTTATTTAAAAGTATTTATTCTTAAAAATGAATGTTTCATCAATTATCCATTTGATGAACCTGACCTGAAAACCCACTAAAACTGGTACCCAACCAGAACCATCACATACTAAAAGGGTGTTCCTAATCCCCATAGGTCAGTGATCAACACCCGAGCATAAACAACAACCAGAGGGAATGATTTCACCCAACATGAAGTAGGAAACATGATATATATATATATACATGATGGGAATAAACAATAAAGGAATAAAAAATAATATATGTTATATCAAAAAGTAAATAACAGAAGTGAAAAATATAAAATGAATCAACACAATATTATAGGTATAAGTCTGACAACAAAGGACAAAAAAACCAAAAATAGCTATTTCATGTGACATTATAGAAAAAATCCTAACATCAAAGGACATACAAAGGTCTACACACTGTCGAAGGGGTGAGTAGGGCGTGAGCTAAATAGGTTTAGTATAATCCCACCAAGGTTTCCCATAAAAATTTTCTATATAAAAATATAAACAAACTCAACTTTAAAGAAAACAAGTCATGATAAATTATTTAATAGTTTTTATATCAAAAGAATGGTTAAACATTTTCACTTTTTCTATATTTTCAAATCATCTATGTAAAACAATTTCAAAGTATTTCATATATATATCAAAGAATTCAAAGAACATCACGTATCACATATAATATCAAATATATGGTAGTAAAATCTAAAATATTACAATCCAAATCATAGGTAACATCATGCCAAGGATCACTATTGGACAGGCTAACCAAGACACTCATACCCTCAACATATAAAATCACATACATCAAGTATCCAGATATATGAGTCAAATATAGAGAGCATAGAAACAACCAATCAAGTCAACCCTAACAATTCTAGAAAGTCCCTAGAAAATTAGGCCTAGGGAGAATAGGAATACCCCTTGAGTGAACCCCACAAAAGTATCAATGGATGAGGCCTATTATTACACCTTCCACCTAAGTACCCAAGGCTTACCATGTGCTAAATTTTCCAAACTATTTAATAAAAACTATGATTTGAAAACCATTTCATAAATCAATTTAAAAATTCTTTAAAAATACATTTTCTTTTACAAAAACAAGCTAAAACCCATCTTTCCTCAAAAATACTTTTCCACGCATGCAAAAAATTAGTCAATAAATCATGGAAAATCATTTATAAAATAATTTATAAAATAAGAGAAATATAGTTCATCCAAAATAGGATAGATATAGAACCACCTACCTAAAACTCATGTTTCACATGCCCATAATAGGATCTAAGACCAAACAGAAACATAAGGTTAACAAAAGAGGCCTTGAGATTGATTCCCATGCATGAAAATTACATTCCATAAACAAAATAGATGGAGTAAAGGGAAGATCTTGATAAACCTCAAAGAACACTCACCAGTCAAACCACAACTAAAAAAGGATCGACCCCTAGAAGAATATCAAACAACATATCTATACGGAACAACACCACAACATTAACAAATTTGTAAAAATTTCACAACAGTGCTGATATGATCCAGGGAAACTAAGAAATAGGAAAATCAATTACTTAGAGAGATGAAATGAAATAACCCTAATGATTAATCACCAAAATAAGTGATCCAGATAGAGTGATGATCCCTAAAATCACTTGGGAGAGCTCCCAGGACGAGAGAGAAGAGGGTGTAGCTGGATAAAAAAATAAAATAATTCATTAAATGCCTTAAAATTTCCCACACTGATCAATTAATGGTTTGTAAGACCTTTACATTGTTTAGTTCTTAATTAAAAAGTTCCATTGAAAAACATGTCACCTCATATTAAATTATTGATCCTGACCATTTCATGAGGTGTAAAATTTTCACAACATGTAAGATTTTTGTGGTCTAAAGCAAAATCATGAAATATTTTCAATGAATAATACACAACATGTAAATGGTTCATGATGTGTATTTATCCTAAAGACAAAAAAAATTCTAGATTCTCTTTAATAAACCAACCAAAAACTGTTGTTCTCAAAACTTAGTGAGAACCCTAAAACCCCTTTAGCATGTTTATACTTACACTATTAATTACAACAAACAACCATCCTTGAACTTTAGGTCATTTTCCTAGCCAGATCTATCCATCATCACTAGTCACAAAACACACCAAAAAAATAGGGAGATGAAAATAATGATAATAAATATTGGAAAGAGGGTAATGATATGTTACAGACTCTCCACCATAAGACTTCATGTCCCCATAAAGTTATGTGTAAGAATGATGTATGGAAAGATGTGAGTCCACTAATCCCTTATCAATGAATTGTTCTACTAAGTCTCATGAGGATCTGATCTATGTCTCTATAACACTCTAACCAATTGAATATACTTCCCATTCAATACTTTCATCTAAGAGTCAATGATCTTCACTAGTTTATCTATAACAGATATGTCTGGATCCAAATCATTCTCTTACCAAATAAAAACTTGAGAGGGACGAGGATGGTACTTCCTAAGCTAAGATTTTTGGAAAAAATCATGAATTACCATCAACTAAACTGGCGATGCCAAATAATTAAAAATATTTAGAAAAATAAATCCTTAAAACAACAATTTCCATATAAAAAATCCTTAAAATCATTTTGAAAACATGAAATTAATTAAAAATATTTAGAAAAATAAATATTTAAAACCTTTAAAATAACGATATAGTTAAATATTACCTTCTATAAAACCATAAAATATTCCTTTTGATTTTTTTTATGAAACATGTACATGGATTATAAATATTTCCCTGTAAATACTTACACATAAACAATCTCAGATAAAAATAAGATTGAGGAATTAACCCTTACCTTAGGTATGATACTCTCCTTAGGTGTCATAAACTCCTGTATAATGTTTTTAAATACATTATTAACTTATATCAGAATAATAATAATATTTATGATATAATATATGATTCTTTTAGGACTTTATATTACCTGTTTATTAACATTTCCAAGTTAATGCAACATTTCGGGTAATAATCGCTTTGTTTATCGTATGTGTTTTGACTTGTTATTCTTGATCGTATTAATTAGTTCATAATTTACTTAATTAAATAATGTAAAATATGATTTATATATTATATACATTATGTATATAAATATATATAATAGGTAGATAAATAACATGAAACACTCCGTTCATGGAGACAGTAGGCCGTACGTACGCATGAATGATGTTTCCATTTTCTTATCATATTGAATGGAAGTTAGTGAATGACATATATATATATATATATATCATACCAATATCATTATTATTTAATATATTTCATACTTATTAATAATATTTATTCTTATAATAATTCTTGGATGGTGAACATGGAATATGAGTCTCATCTCTTTATGGAGACGGTAAGCTATACGTATGCACGAGCGATGATATCATTTCGTTAATGGTTAAATGGTATAAAATTGGATGAAATATAAATTTTACAGAAGAAATATCATGTTATATTTAATATTTACATCTATTATATTCATATTTATACCCATATAAATAAAGTGTACATGAAAAAAAATTACACCACGGTGTGGAGACGGTAAGTCGTACGTACGAACACATGGTGATATTGTTTTTTGTAGGATGGGTAAAATGAGAAATATGGTTGTCCCATAATTATAATAAAATATCAGAATATAAATTTATTGTATTTATTATTTTATTATAGAAAAAATAGAGAAATAAGAAGTATAAGAAGGAAATAACTTTAAAAGAGGTGATAAAACAATTACCTCTTTTCGGGTGTCTCCTTTTGATTTGCTCAAAAGGACTTCTTAGGATGGATTTCTGCCAAAATTTAGGCCTTTAGGATGAAGTGAGGGATTTTTGGAGGAGAAATGTGTAGGGTTTGGCCAAACCAAAAGGCTTTAGATGTGTGAGTTACAGAGAAATGAAGGTTCCCTTTTATAAGAGAGGTGAGGGGTGGTTTAGGAAATATTTTGAAATATTAATTTATTATAAAATGATTGTCGATTTCTAATATCTCAAAAATTAATTTAGTTTGAGGATAATATGAGTATGGGTCTAAATTATCTCAAACAATAGGTTTTATACATCTTTAGTTCATAATATAAACCTTATCTTTTAGATTTAACCATTAGTTAAATAGTTTAACACTTACCATGTCTTCTTATATTTTCACACTATAGGGTTAATATAGTTACTATAAAATGCCAAAATAACCCCAATTGGATAATTAATGAAATTTGTAACATTATCTAAGTTAGGTGGTCAAAATTTTGATTTTTATGATTTTTATATCATTTAATAAAATAATATTTGTTTTAAAAACTCATTGACGTCAATTTTGACACTATTTAGTAATTGATTTTTGTTAAAATTGTAACAACTTGATTCCTTATAACCAAAGGAATTAAATCATAGATAACATGTCATAGTCATCCAGAGAATTTATTTATGGAATAAAAAATAAAAAATTATATTTATTTTAATATTTATAAAATCATTTATTTTATTATTGCATTGATAAGGAAAATACTACATCATTATTGTATCATAATTTAATTTAATTATTTAATATATAAAAAATACAAATGAAATACCATGATTTAGTAAATATTTTTAGATTTATAATTACTATTTATAGTTTAAATGTTAACTTATATAACTTGAATTAAATTTTTTTAGTAAAAGATACTTGTTTATGTAATATTTCTCTTTACATTAAATTAATTCTTATAACATTTCAGTATCACACCCAAGTGGCTCCATGGGGTCCCAAAATCGACCCAAGGATGCCCATGGTCGGACATATATCATCTAATAGGACAAGGACACATGTTAGTGTAGTTATATTATTATATTATTATTTTTATCATTATTTACTTGATTTACCCTTTAACTATGGCAAATAAAAATAATTACTGAAGTTACTATTCATAAGATCCACAAATTAAAGGTACATATTTACAAAATTTGGAAATTATGATTCCAAATATGGAATCCATTTTTTCAAATTCAAAACATATAAGTTTCAGTAATAAATTTAAAATTAATTCCCATTTTCAAAACTAGAAAGCAGGTTTTTAAGAAGTAAAAACTATCAAAATATTGACTTGTGTTTATATTCAATTTAAATGTGAAATTACTTCCAATGAAATAAATTATATTAAATTATAAAAATATAATATAATTATACTTTAAAACCACTTAAATTTATAATTTAACACTCTAAATTATTTTGACTAAAAAGTTGTTTTCAATTAAAATTTAATATTTTTCACTATTCATCAAAATATGAAAGTTATCAAAAAAGTACCAAAAATTTATCAAAACTAAATTTTTATGTCTTTCTTATAAATAATAATTTAATTTTTTTGAAATGGATATATAAAATTGTCAAATATTGGATTTAAAAATTGTTCTCCATTAAAAGGTTGAAAAACTACATTTTTTGAAAAATAATTATTTTTTTTGAAAAATTGAATTTGTCCTTATATTATGTCTAAGAAACAAAAACGATGAATGTTAAAATTATATGAGATATATAAAATTTAAAATTTGGTTAATATTATTGACAACCACATTTTAAATGGCTAGTTTGATAGGTCATGGTGCGTTTGAACTCGGTGTTGCGTACCTCACACACAATTGAATTATTTAAAAAGGAAGCATACTATGGAATATTGGGGTGTTACATTATCCCCCACTTCAATAAATTTCATTCTCACAATATAAACTCTAGATTAAAAACTAGGGGTTTGATATTTTAAAATATCTTATTTGAAATCCCACATTGAAAAGTAGATTAATGAGACCACTATTTTAAAATAAGGAAAGGTAGGTAAAAATGTTACCAGAAATAACACATACTAGGGTTCTATATAAGAAAAAATAGATATGAAAGAGAAAACTAACCATCAAGTTCTGATCGAGAGTGATAGAGAATATTATTAGGAGAAACTTAACAATCTGAAATCCATAAATCTATAATGATCAAAGGGACCATTTGATTCATTACAAAAAGAAATTACTAGGAAAAATATTATGATATTTTCACAGGAGTCTATGAATTACTTTGTAGACTAAGAACAAAAGGAAGCAAACTTCATTTACCTGTAAAGTTTCATCCGTTAACTAATTCCTACCACAAACTTATCTTTCTCTTCAAAATATAATAAAACTCAAAAAATATTCTATTTATCTTAATCATATAAGGTTAAAAATATAAAATTATACCATTTAAATAAAGAAAAATATGTTATACTAACCAGGTACTTATTGTAGGGTAATGGTAGGTGATAAATCCCTGTCACACTTCAGTTGGGGGTTCGATTCCCATAGCCTTGTCCGATGTGACGGGTTATCACCCAACCTATAGGTTGTCCTTTTTCTAAAACTATATTATTATAACATTCCAAAAATAATCTTAAGAAATGTTTTAACCTTAAACAATACTATAAAAAGTTCAAATTAATCCATTCCAACTTTTAGAGTTATCCAAAATACTTTTGTCCAAACTCTCTCTAAAAGGTCTCTAAATTTTCAAAATCAATTGTAACATCAGATTCCCCAAACATTGCAATATTTCTCTTATTTTCACATAATTAATATATGATTACCTTCATCATATTAAAACATTAATGAAAAAAAGTATTATAGTATAATCCTTATATATATCACATTCTTCTTATAACTGGAATATAATTCTTGAATCTAAAAAAATACAAATACATTAATTATTCCACTTCGACCGTAGTAAAAACATAATATTGACCTTGATCCATTTGCTTCTTCTGAGCTATATTTCCTTGACACTTTGGAAAATCATTTGCATAATGTCCCATATATTTACAATTATAACATTTCACAACTTCTTTCTTTCCCTTACAATGACGATCCTGGTGACCTTTTTCTCTACATTTGTAACAAACCCCTATTCCTTTTAGGCAAGTACCAAGGTGTTTCTTTACAAAATTTTCACATAAGGGAAAATACTTCATTCCTTTTATCCCTTTATCTTTCTCTTGATCCACTGTTCTCCTCTTATCTTGCTTTACTTTAATGTCATGAGACTTAGAGAATTCCTTTTTTGTCTTGATAGCACATGAGACAATATCTTTTTAAGATGAGAAAGATTGTGAGACCAATGACCATCATAGGAAAGGTTTTAAACCATCAAAGAATAGATCAATCTTACTTCTTGGGTTACGTATGTAGTCTGTATCATGCCTTTCTATCCTTGTGAAGTTAGCCTCATACTTTTCAATATTCTTATCCTCCTTTTTCCCCAGGCTTAGAAATTTCCTTTCCATATCATCTCGCTATTCACGAGGAAAGTATTTCTATAGGAAAAGTTCTTTAAACTCCATATATTCCATATTTGACACTTATTCATCCTCTTTAATGTTTTGAATTAATGACCACCAATGATCCACATCTCCTGAGAGATAATAAACTACCATGAAAACCTTTTCCCTTTCATTACTTCCCAAAGCAAGAAATATGTTCTCTAAGGAACTTATCCATTGATCATACACAAATGGATTTGTATTCCCATTGAATGTTTTAGATTATATTATCATTAAGTGTTCTAACATTGATCATCCGCGTTGTGGATCAGGCTACTCCATACGGGTAAGGTTATTATTCATAACTTGAGTTAGTTGTCCCAGTATGGTTATAAGTTGTTTAGCACCAGTTGTGTCACTAGATCTACTATCACTATCTTGAATAGGAGGGAAATCCAAACATGGATTACCTACATTTATAGGATTTACATTCCTTCCACTAGGATCCATTTCTAAACAATGGTATACACTATATTGGGTTATGAATCATAATTAATAAATCCAAACTAGTAAAACACTTAACATAAATTGAAAATTTTATGCATATATAATCCATAATCATAAATATAGTTCCTTTGAGTAAATATTTACTAATAAATCCTTCATAATGTTTTGTAAATAAAATATGTATTATCCTAAGCATATCCCTCGGGAGTGTCAAACTAGCTGTGCAGTAAGGCCTGTTGTCGTGTATGAGGTTACCCCGAGTCAAGCTCGGAACATCTTGTCAGAGTTTTCACCCCAAGGTACATCTATTATAGAACTAAATCCATATACAGTATCCATAAAGGGATTTACTTAATTAAATATCCACATAATCTCTACTTTACCAAAATTCTAAGGGGTTATTCTATACTTATCTTCAAAGTCTATCTTAGGGTTATGATCCCAAATCTAAGTTTTCTAAATCTATTTGCAATGTTGTTACTAAACATACATTGATACCAACTGTAACACCCTGAACCTAGAAGCCCAGAGCTGGTGCATTATTTTAATACATTAGCATGATACAAGGAATCATGTCCTGAAGTTCTAATCAGTTTAACAGTCTTGGAAAATATATTACATACATGAAATTTACATTAAAATTTATAACATAAAACAAAACATAGATAATAATTAAATAATAACATTATTCCCCAAGATTAACCATGTATATCAATCATAAAACACTACTTGGAATCCTAGGAAAATAAAAAATAAGAAAGGAGTGATCTCATATGCTCAGTAAGGATAAAAAAATATAGCGAAATCTATCATAAATAAGCATCAACTTTTAAGGAAAGGTACAAAATTGAAACAAAAGCCTTTTAAAAAATTATATTCAGCATAATATGGAAATAATAAATAAAAAATTACCATATAAACATGAACATATATGTTCTAATAATCAAATAATCACATGTAATAACTAATCTCATAACGAGGGAATGCATAATTTTGGACATAATAACTACTAAATCAAGGCCTTGTGCCAAGGCCATTCACAAATATTTTGTCAAGGCCTTTTTACAAGATACTAGTTTGTCTCATGAGACCTACCAATGCATAGAGGGGATATAGAGGGCCTCGACCATCACTTAATAAGTCAAATGCATTCCTCATATGAAAAGGGAGAAACATAGCATAAACATTCATATTAAAACTAGCATATGATATTCCAATACTTTAACCACAAACCATTAATGGTATAAAAATAGAACATCCACAGTCAAACATATCATAAATCATTAAATATAATATGTAATATTATATTTATAATAAATCAACCTCAAAAAATAAAAATATCAAATAAATGTTGTTGACATAATTGAAAATAATCAGTAAAACTGTTTGATAGAAATATCCTTTTTTCATGAAATCATTTAAGGGTATCATAATTTATAAAGGAAGTCATTTAAAAGAAATTTTTGAATCAAAGGGTCCAATACCAATTTTAAACTTTTGAAAGGAATTAACATTTTAAAACAATTATTTCCATATAAATAAATTCTTCAAATCATTTTGAAAACATGGACATTAATTAAAATGATTTAGAAAAATAAATCTTTAAAACATTTAAAATGATGATCTAGTTGAGGAGTCCCTTATATAAAACCATAAAATATTGCTTCTGATTTTTTTTATGAAACATGGACATGGATTATAAATATTTCTCAGTAAATACTTACACATAAACAATCTCATATAATAATGAGATTGAGGAATTAACCCTTACCTTAAGTCTGATACTCTCCGTACGTGTCTGAAACTCATGTATAATGTTTTTAAACATATCATTAACTTATATCACAATAATAATAATATTTATTATATCATATATGATTCTTTTATGACTTTATATTACCCGTTTATTAACAATTCCAAGTTAATGCAACATTTTCAGTGATAATCGCTTTGTTTATCTTACGTGTTTTGACTTTTTATTCTTGATCGTATTACATAGATCATAATTTACTTACTTATAAAATATAAAATATGATTTATAAATAATATATATTCTTTATATAAATATATATAATATATAGATAAATAAAATGGAAAACACCATTCATGGAGACGGTAGGCCGTACGTACACATGAACGCTGTTTCCATTTTCTTATAGTATTGAATGAAAGTAAGTGAATGAAATATATATATGTGTGTGTGTATATATATATCATCCCAGTAGAATTATTATTCCATATATTTCATACTTATTAATAATATTTATTCTTATAATCATTCTTGTATGATGAACATGGAAGATGAGTCTCATCGTGTCGTGGAGACGGTAAGATGTACGTACGCACGAGCGACAATATCATTTACTTAATGGTTAAATGGTATGGAATTGGATGGAATATAAATTTTTTGGAAGATATATCTATTATATTTACTATTTAAATCCATGATATTAATCTTTATACCCATAGAAATGAATTGTACATGAAAAACAATTTACACCACGACATGGAGACGGTAAGCCGTACATAAGCACACATGGTGATATTTTTTCATAGGATGAGTAAAATGAGGAATATGATTGTACCATAATTATAATAACATATCAGAATATTTAATTTATAGGTGTTGTTATTTATGGAAACAATAGATAAATAGGAAGTTGAAGAAGGAAATAACTTTGAAAGAGGTGATAAAACAATCACCTCTTTTTGGGCGTCTCCTTTTGATTTTCACAAAAGGACTCCTTATGATGGATTTATGCCCAAAGTTAGGTCTCTAGGATGAATTGAGGGAGTTTGGGAGGATAAATGGTCAGGTTTTGGACAAACAAAAATGCTTTATAGGTGTGAGTTAAAGAGAAAGAGAGGTTCCCCTTTTATAAGAGAGGTGAGGGGTACTTTAAGAAAAATCTTGAAATATTGATTTATTATAAAATGGTTTTTTGTTTCTAATGGCTCAAAATTATTTTATTTCTAGGATAAGATAAATATGGGTCAAAATTATCTCAACCAATAGAATTTATACATCTTTAGGTCATAAAATCAACCTTATCATTTAGATTTAACCCTTAGTTGAATAGTTTAACACTTACCATGTGTTCTTATATTTGGACACTATAGGGCGAATATAGTTAATATAAAATGACAAAAGAACTCCAATTAGATAATTAATGAAATTTTTTAATGTTATATAAGTAAATTTTTCAAAACTTATATTTTTAGTATTTTTATAATATTTAATAAAATAATATTTGTTTTTAAAACTCATTTATATCAATTTTGATACTATTTAGTAATTGGTTTTTGGTTAAAGTCATGAAAACTTGAGTCCTTCAAACCAGATGAATTTACTCATAGATAAAATGTCATAGATATCTATAAATTTGTTTTATGGCATTAAAATTTTAGAATTATATTTATTTTAATATTTATAATATCATTTATTTGATTCTTTCATTGATAAAGAAAAATACTGCATCATTATTGTGTCATAAATAAATTTAATTATTTAATGTCTAAAAATTACAAATAAAATACCATGATGTAGGAGATATTTTTAGATTTATAATGACTATTTATAGTCGAAATTATCACTTATATAACTCAAATTAAAATTGTTTCAGTAAAAGATACATGTTTATGTTATATTTCTCTTTACTTCTAATTAATTCTTATAACATGTCATTATTACACCCAAGTGGATCCATGGGGTCCTAAAACCGACCCAATAATGACAATGATCATACATATATAATCCAATAATATTGGGACATGTGTTAGGGTAGTTATATTATTATAATATTATTTTTACCCTTATTTACCTGATTTACCCTTTAACCTTGGTAAATAAAAATAATTACTGAATTTACTATTCATAATGTCTAAAAATAAAAGGTATATATTTAAAAAATTTGTAACTTATGATTACAAATATGAAATCAATTTTTCCAAATTAAAAACATAGAATTTTCATTAAATAATTTAAAACTAATTCCCATTGTCAAAACTTGAAAGTGAGTTTTTAAGAAGTAAAAACTATCAAAAGATTAACACGAGTTTATGTTAAATTTAAATGTTAAATTAATTAAAATGACCTAAATTATATTAAAATTTAAAAATATAATATAATTATTCTTTAAAACCACTCAAATTTATAATTTTACACTACAAATTATTTCAATTTAAAAAGTTGTTTTCAATTAAAATTTAGTATTTTTCACTATTCATAAAAATATAAAAGTTATCAAAAAAGTATGAACAATTTATCCAAACTAAATTTTTATGTCATTATTATAAATAATAATTTAATTTCATCAAAATTTATATATAAAAGTGTCAAATATTGGATTTAAAAAGGGTTCTCCATTAAAAGGCGGAAAAATAGAATTTTTTGAAAAATACTTATTTTTTCTAAAAAACTGAATTTGTCCTTATATTATATATACTAAACACAAAATATGAATGTTAAAATTATATGGGATATATAAAATTCAAAATTTGGTTAATAATATTCATAACCGCTTTTTAAATGGCTAGTTTGATAGGTTGTGGTGCACTTGAACTCGGTGTTATGTACATCACACACTATTGGATTATTTAAAAAGGAAGTGTACCATGGGAAGCTTGGGGTGTTACAACACAAGTATTAATATATTATTTGATATCACTTGAAGATTCCTATGATGTCTCTTAGAGGTTCATGGTGCATGTGTGGATCACCACTAGAGTGAATCTATACTTGGTTTATGTGACACAATGATGATATGACATAGAGATGTTTTTAGATTAATCAACAAATAATTCAATGTAAAGTAATTCTTTGATTTCTTAAATTAATTATCAATCATTAGGTGATGATCGTATATTTGGTTCTAGTATTCCCATGTCAATTAATATTTTATTCAATTCCATTGTTCACAACTTTCTTTATCATGTTCATCTTGGATTAATCAATGATTACAAAAAAATGAAAAGGTGGGCATATCCCCACTGGCACTTCCACTACCCTCAAAGCCTTCAGTTAGTGTACTATGGGACCCCCTCGACTCATGGGATATAGTTTTATATTTTAGAAATAAGAGTCTATATTAAATGTACATTCATGTAGTTTCTTAGTAATTTTAATGGGTATGATTTTTAGTTATTTATTATTATTCATGCTTTCAAGTATGAAAAGTGATTTGAATGAAATTATATATAGTTCAATAGTGAATCAGATAGTGCCGTTAAATCTTTGAAAGCTCATACATTCTTACTTCCTTGGATTTCCTTATGACTTAAATATTTTATGGTAATTAAAGTAACAATTTCTCTAATTTATAGGGAAATAATCATGGCCACAAATGAATTATCAAAAAAAGAAATTGAAGATCAAGTGTCAAACTAGTCTTTCAATCTTTTTTAAGGGTTTTCTGATTCACATTTTTCTAATATAAAAGGTGATACATATTCACACCTATATAATTCCCCCTTATATACACTATTTAATTTCTCTTCAATTTCAATTTAATGGGTATATACTTTTTTTTTAGGGTTAGTATTCATATTATGAATAATTTACATTAATTCAAAATATAATCTTATTTTTTAATTTTTTTCCTTAACTACACTGTTTAGTTTTTTTAGAACATGTTCATCTATATCACTACACAAATAAAAAAATTAAACATATCAATGAAAAATTATTTTCAGAATTCAATATAATTTTTCAATAATATCAACAAGTTAAAAAAATATATGCATAATTTGTTCTTACATATTTTATTTATAATTATTATTGAGAAAAAGAATTATTCTTTCATATGATGTTTAATGATTTTTTTTGGGATTCTTTAAGAATGTTACATTTTATGAAAATTTTGAATTTGAGATAAAATGTTAGAAAAAACTAACAACACATTATCACAAATGATGGTATAATCCATGTCTCACTACAAAAAATTTTCCCCACTACATACAACTCCATCCTTCAAGTGAATTTTGTTGTAAAAAATTAAGATAAGATCTTATAAAACTTAAAATACAAAAGAATATAATTTTATAATAAAAAAATAGAGTAGACAATGTTCAATCTATAATATTTTTTTGTTATGGAATTATTACATAGTTATTTTCTTTTATATTTTTAGCTTCATAAAAAACAAACAACATATATAAATATAATTCCTATATATAAATATAATGTTTGATGATATGTAAATTTTAATGTGAGAAACAATGAAACATATATATTATGTTCTACACAAACATATTAGTTTTTTAGAATAAATATTATTTTATACCTATATATATAATGTTCCAAAAATATATACTATATATATATTAGGCTATGTCTATATAGAGGATTTTATATGCATAAATATATAAATATATGTTATTATCTATGAATATAAACTATCTTATATAAAAATATATAATATTCAATGTATATATAAGGTTCTATGAAAAATATCTCTATCACACACACATATACATTATATTATATGTGAGCATGAACACACATATAAATATCATTTATATGTTATATTATGGGGATAAATATTACATTTTTTGTGTGTGTCTATAATATTTTTTGAATAAATGTTCCATACATATATTATGTTATGTCTATATATAGTATGTTATGTGCATATAAATATATGATAGATTATAGTTTTCCTATATATATGTACATATATATTGTGTGAAAGTGCATATAAATTATATTATATATATTAGTACATACTTATTTTTCTTTAAAATGTTTTTTTGTATCGTACATATAAAATATTTATATTCATATCAACTAGAAATTATCTTTTGTGTGAATAAATTATATTCTTTCCATAAATAATACTCTATGAATATATATATATATATCTATATATATATTACACAAATATTATGTTCTATATATAAATATTATATTTTATTCATATATACAATGTTATGTGCCTTAATATATTATAGAGATTTTCTCCTATGGTTTTGTAAAACTGAATAATCTTTCAAAGTAATCTAATACAGGTTGTATTGCTGAATTTCTAGACTATCCTATCTAGAAAGTGGAGTTTCTAGAAACCATACCAATGTATTGAGACAATTTATTCTTTAAGTAAAGTCAATATCATTCAATGATTCAATAAAAAACATTCTCGATAAGTTTACCTTGATCCCAAAGTTTTATATTTTGTTATATAAAGGTTTTTTATTATATAGATCATTCTTTGTTTTTATAAATTTATCCAGTTTGATTAAATTAATTAACCTGCTAACATACTATCATGTGTGTGATTTTCCCAATAAATTTGATGAATAAATTATACGACCAATCTATCATGACCTGTTACTACCAAAATGGATTACTATGGGTTTATAATTGGTGTTGTTAAAAAAGTTGATATGTTTGGATTGCCTGAAAAATTTAGTGTCCATTTCTTCAAAAATTGACAATAATGTACAAAAATATAGTTCACAATTAGGGGTCTGTTGCCTATAATTCAATGTGAAAATCCCACACCAACTAAGTATTATCCAAAAAATTATGAAATTGATATGTGGAAAAAATATATTAGTTATGAAAAGGGATTACTCTATCAGCATAATCAAACATTCTATTTGATGTGTATAGTTTTATGTTGTACACTACAAAGTCACATCGAGATGAATTGGATAAGAAATATAATACCAATGACTTAGGTATACATAAGTATTCAATTTTCATATTTTATAAATTTAAAAATTTTAAAGTAAAATCAGAAACTAAAAATATTTAAAAATATATGCATATTATATATTAACTATCTAAAGTATAAATAAATCTTCCTGAGAAGTTTTAAATAATTTAAATTATAATGAAATTTCCTTTATATTAGGAGGGTTTTGGTATACATATCAATCATAAAAATGGGAAATTATCTCTTGAATACATTATGATTTTATTTTCTATGGAATAACACTATATGAATGAAAACCATATGGTACCAATTGAACCAAGGGATATTTTGAAAATGAGTGGTAATAATAAATAAATTGGTCAGAAAATGAAGAATTTGAAACCCAATTCAAAAAAAAGTTAAATGTAAGTTAAATAAGCTGAGAGTAATTAAACTATATTAGAATTGTGGATACTTTGTGAATTAGGAAATGAATAGTCCGAGAAAAAAAATAAGGAAAAATAAGAACCTAAATTTATTTCTCATGTTAACATGTTGATTGAATCTAATGATCCTAACAATATTAATAAAAAATCTAGTATTAATAAAATAATCTATGGGAATGTTATAAAAAAACCCTAAAATTATTACTATATATAATCCACTTGATTGGTTGCTTGATATTAGGAAAAATGTACATGATTATGCTAATAAATTGATATTTATATCATACCAACCTGTAGATGTAATTTTTTTTAATATGATAAATAATATTTCTTCTAAGGTGATTGGAATAGGATGTGTGGAATTGATATTTCTTTCAGGGTGAATTCTACCTTCGTATAGGGTGTAGTATTTAAATACAATTCATAGAAACATTATAAGTTCTTCAAGTTTAGTTAAAGATGTTTTTAAATTTACATTAAAATATAATAAAGTTTTTATATAGAAAAAAACATATTTATTATAAATAGATATGTTTTTGATGGTTTATTTAAATTAAGGGTCGATAATTCTTGTATTTTGGAGGTGAATATTGTTTAAAAATACCTGTTATGATTTTTTTTGAATTTTTGATATTTGGAACACATGTTTTGGTAACTTGAATATTGGTGATATTAAATTTATGATGAATAGAAATTTAATACCAAAGCATGAAATTGATAATAAATCAAAATTATAAGTGTGTTTGGTGGATAAGATAACTCAGAAACCTTATCATTTAGTTGAAAGGGATACATAGTTTCTTGAATTGATACCTTCAAATCCATTTTTTTTATATTTTTTCTCAAACCCCCCCTTTTAATTTGGTTGTGGGGGAAGCATAACTAAAGCCCCATTTTTTGACTTAGGTTGGGGGTATCCCACACATGAAAATCCATTTTATAAATGATATAGGAGAGAACACATACGAAATCACTATGAGATCTACACCTAGAATGTTTCACTCGTGACTCATGGTGGTGTGTTTAAAGGGGGAATAACTCATGTAATGAATTGACCCAAAGACACATTTGTGAAACCAATGTATTTTTTACTAGATAACATTATAAATACTTTATCACATTTATTGATTATTACCATATATATTTTCATGATTATCTATTAAAAAGTAAATACAAGACACTTAACAAATTTATGATTTACATGAATGAATATAAACTTCAAACTGTGTAAAAAACTTAAACGGTTAAGATATGACAGGGGTGGAGAATATGAATCCAATAAATTTATTGAATATTTAAAAAATAACATCACCATTCATTAGGAGTGTAAATATCCATAATTTTATTTTTGAAATTTTTCATCTGAATAAATGTCATATTTTGGAATATTGTATAAAAAACATGAACTACATAATAAAGAACTACAATAATTTGTTATTTAAATTTATAATATTACATTTATAAGATAAATATACCCAATAATAATGAAAATAGTACCATTGGATAATAAAAACAAAAATAAATTAAAATAACCAAAGGGAAATAAATTGGATTATTTTGGTCTCTTAGAATTGTCACACCCATGAACAACACTATAAAAAAGAAACAAAACATTAGTACTGTAATTGAAACTTTTGGAAATAAATAATATAACCTTGAGAATAATTAAAGTGAATTATTAATGAATGAAATAAGAATTATTTATAGGAAGTATAATACCTATATGACCATTGAAAATATTACAGTTGAAATATTATCCATATTTTTAAGAATAATAGTATGGTTGTTATAATAGTAATATGATTTTTGGATTTGTAAAAAAATATTTGGTTATCTTATAAAATAAAAATATATGAAATTTATTTATTAATATAATTTAATAAAATTGTTAAATATGATAAAATATATATTTCTCAAAAAGATACAGTAATTGTATTTTTTGAAAAAAATACATGTTTTATTTTCATTAAAATACATTTTTATGATAAATTTTAAATTTTTAAATAAAATTTTGTTTCCATAAAATGATTTTAAATAAAAATTGTTATTTTTATATAAATAATAAAATAATGAAATCATATGTAATATTTCTAAGAGTGTAATTTGATCATGTCATAAAATGGGTATCTTTTAATAATCAAGGATATTATTTAAAAATTAAAATTTTTATATTTAGAAATTAATTTTGAAATAATTTATTTAATTTTTTTAATCATCACATAAAAATTTTTTTGGGTGAAGTTTTTATATTTATCATAAATAACTAAATACGGAGGTGAATAATAATATACCGTATAAGTACTATATTTTGTAATAATTTAGATAAATGAAATTTTGGTGCTTCTAAATTATCCATATGGATATATGAAGATAATATTGTATTAATTTTAAATAAGGTTGTTGGAGGAAAGTTAAATTTTTTTGGAGTTGAGTTATTTTCATTATATATGGCCAAGGAAGATGGTGATGAAGTAGCTACTTGGAACATTTGTCTAGAAAGGTTCTAGGACAACAAACCTATAAAATTTATTATTTTTGAAATAATCTAAATGGAAAAACCTAAAAAGTATTGTGATGATAGAAGTACAATTACAAGATTCATCTTTTTATTATAAGGTATAAAAATGTTAATTTTTGGTTAAATCCATTATTTTTATCCTTATAATTGTGACATATGGTTTAAGGAAGTGTTCAAGAGCATCTAGGGATTATTTGATGCTCGAAGTTATGGTTTTCAGAGGAAAAAATGGTGGTGCACGACTAGCACATGGTTACTGATAACCGTGCACCTCAAACTGTACAACCCTATAAGGGTCCCACATGGTTTGCTCAAATAATTCAAGGGAGGGTTGGGTCATACGAGGATAAGGCATAGGGTGTGCACATGTTGCACACAGTTTGTCTAACTGTTCACTACAAACCATGCAGGATCTATCTCTTGGATATTGGGGTGCACATGGTTAGTGCACAGTTTGGCCAACTGTGTAGCCAAAACATGAGACTATTTAATTTTTGTATGAAAATACCATTTTCCCCTACTCTCTTTATAAATCTACCCTCTCTTTATTTTCTCCTCCATTCACAATAATCCCTCAATTTTGAGAGCTCCTACATGGAATCTACATAGGTTTATTGATATACTCTCCCTCAGATATTTGATCTAGCCATCGTTTATCTAATTGGATTCATATCAGTAATCTATCAATTACTTTATCTCTTTTAGATGTAATTCTTCCTCTCTATGGATTTATTTTTAAGTGAGATCATATGACATATTTTTTGGGAATTTTTATATTATTCAAATTTCTCTTATTCCTAACTAAAGCAAGGTATGATACTAGATGAGTTCTCTACTAAAAGAATAAGGTAGTTGGTCAATGATTTCTCCATTAATTCTCACTATTTATAAATTTTTTCCAATATTCCACATACCTATTTTACCGGGTATTTCTCCTAAATTTCATCTAGTTTAATTTAATTTGTTTATATTTTTTTTCTAAGGCCCTAATGATACCTATTTACATAATTAGATGTTGAGACCCCAATATTAACCATCCATAGTATGGTGAGTTCTTCATTATTCCATTAGAGACCTATATTGTGGTTACCCAAGACACTATTCAGTTGTGATTGACTGGACATTTGATAAATTAAGTGTTTCATATTAATAAATGAATATTAAAAGAATAAAATGGAAATTAAATAAATAGATATATAACGATATCACTTATCCTTGATAAATTGTATTTTAAATGGGATTATGTTTCATGTTCCTTTGAACCTTATCACCTATCATGAAAGGTAATGGGATGAACCTAATAAGTTATAAATTTTCATTAGTATTAAATTTCCTAAATGACTTATGATATAATAAATGTATAATAATCCTATTGAATATGGACCTTTTTCATATTTATAGGAATTTTAAGACTTGATATCACCTTTAATTCTAGTGGGGATTCCTTGAGCACTTAGAGGATTCTATTTTGATTCGTTGAGATGATTTAAAAGGAAGATACCAACCTTATAACTCGGTCCTAATCTATTAGAGGATTCCAAAAATGGATCCATAGGATCCATTTTCCTTATTAGAAATATTATAATTCCTTGTATGAACTCCTTTGATTAATCATGATGTCTCATGACATGAGACTCCTTGTATTATTTATCTTTGGTCTCCAGTCATGCTTAGCCTGAGATTTACCTTATACTTGATCCTTAGACTCAGTTATAGATTTATCAGTGTAATGCCTTGTGTGTACCCCTTGTATTATACTTATCCCATATTTCTCGGATGAAAGGTTATGCAACATAACCTAACCTAAAATTATATGGTCAAGGGTGCCTTGGTTTCTCCTTATACCCTCTAATATTTTTATTATCATTAAAAATTCATGGTCACCAATTTTACATTCCTTAAAACCTTTATTAATTGATTAAGTGAACACTTTCTTAGAGATATAAAGCTTAGGATGAAGTAGGTATGGTAATCAGGAATCCCATGAGGAACCTGATCTCGACATGGGTTGGATTTATTTTTCTGTTTTACTTTTAATTACCTGCAAATAGTTATATTATATATTCACATATTAGATTTGTATAGAAAACATTGGTGGGGTCCTAATGAGTTTATATCACAGCCTATCTAGTCCACCATTGGTACCCAAGAATATTATATGATTGCTGGTGTGGGTAAGGGGAAGTGTATTGTTATGTATGTGTGACTTATTGTATTAGGATGGGAGCTTGGTAGAAGATTACCGAGACAATGCTCAAGTTTCTTGGATAGTTTTGGTCTTTTTACTTCTTTTGTATAATATCTTTTATCTACTTTCTACCTTGTATGCTTGATCCCTTTTTGTAGAGACATGACATCATTTTATATATGGTATTGATTACAACACTTGAGTTAATTATTTATTTCTTAGTTGTTAATTATTATTTATGCTATATTAGTCTTCATTATCAGTACTTACACTATTTAATGATATATTGGTGACCGATTTGATCCACTCTAATTATGAGAGTATAATATCCCCGCCATACTACCTCAAACCCCTGAAACGAGCCAGCAGCCTCTACCATACATGGAAGCACTCTTGAGGACATGTGGCTAACCATGCTCGGTTACTTGGGAGTGAATCAGGTTCGGGATGTCACAAAGTGATATCATAGGTATTTTCTTTTTTATATTACTATTTGATATTTTAGAGAGGAGACTAGGATGTGTCAAAATTTGGTAATGAGTCTATACCTCAAAGTATCTAACCCATGTATGGGAGAAAATTCAAATTTCTCAGAATAAGAAATTATATTTCAATTTTTCTCTTATTAAAGTTGATATTATTTCATAATTGGGTGATGAACATGGTTTTTGAGGTTCATTATTATTTATGGATATTTTACATTGGCCTGTTAAGGAGAGGGTAATTACTACATGCATCATTCTTGTCATGTAGAGATTCACATGTCATGTATATGTTATACTATATAGGTGCATTTTAATGCTTACATTTCCTGTGTTTCATGTGATTATTGAGTGTTATTGGTTGTTATATATGCCTCTGCCACTAATATTTTTTTTGCAGGAAATAGATAAAAATAATTTGTTGTTAAGGTTCCTTCCCAATCCTAAGTGGTTTCTTCCATCATAGCTTGAGGATGGAACCTTAGCTAACCAATTATTACATGTTTGAGCTATGTGACTGAGGTTACATATATTGAAACATTAGTGGATTTTGAATATATGAATCCCATTTATAATTTAAATATTTCATGTAACTCTATAAATTGTGAATGATGATTCATATTTTCAAATCATCTAATATGAGCTTTTACATTATCTTACTGAATGAAAAGGTTTGGATACCGTTATATGAAATACGAATTGAAATTTATAAATCATTTACTTGTATAAATTGGGAATGGTATTTGGGTTAACTGAAATATTATGTAAATAAAAGACTAGTAAAATCATTAATTTAAAAATGATTTCCATTAAATTGTGATTCCAATTGAAATTTAAAGGGAATTTTCCCTTATAACTTGAAATTGAAACTTTGTATACTGAAACCCTAATATGAAATGGTGAAATTGACCCATACCCAACCTTAGTAGTGGGAAGTAGGTAGTATATCTAGTGTTTTATCTCAGTCTTATATGATTCCTAGACCTAGAATTATGAGAAGGTATAGGGGTGTGATTCTAGTATAGGAAGGCTCGTGTGTATCCTATTCTTGTGTATGCAGTGTTGTTGTGTTAAATATTTTCTGAGGAATGTTCTTTGCATTTTTAGAGATATTTCACTATGAAATCCTCTAGTGTTGTGCTATAAGGGTGGTAATGACCATGCTCCAGAGATTTTTTCCCTTGAGCTACTATTGTTACTCACATTAGTGCCACATGAAACACCTATTACTATTCCCAATACGGTCAATGATTCCTAGTTTCGAGAGGTATTTATGAGTCTTATATAGAATATTTAGGCTACTCTGAGACCCTCCTCTTATATGTTATAGTTGACCCTGAGAGTTCTAGAATCATAAATCCACCCACATTTTCTGGGGATGAAGGTCCATGGTATATAAAATCATGTCGAGAGCCTATTATATCAATTTTCAAGTATCTTCAGATACATCATGAGAGGGTAGTGAATCTCACTACTTATATTCTTCAGGATTATGCCAAGCATTGATGGGATGTTCAAAATATAGATGATTAGAACCATGGTATGATGTAGATGAATTTTTAATCTAGTTTCTATAAAATTTCTTCTCCAAGATGATGGAAGATTATTGGGATAAAGAGTTATTATACTTGGAGAAGATAACCATTTCCATCATGGATTATTCAACTCTATTTTCCAAGACTCAGTGTTTTTCAACGACCCTAGATGGTGATGTGATGATTGGAAAGAGATGTTTCAAGGATGGTATTAGGTATGCTATTTGATCTTAGGTAAATTTATTCAGGATACCTACCATTTCAGAGATTGTGAATCAATATCTTATCATAAAATATAATATGAGGGAAGACGATAATACAAGGAGTAGTGGATTAGTACCAAGATATAGTGATGGTTCCTCAAGTGATAGAAAACATCTTTATGATGGTACTCAACAGGGAAGTGGCAGTTAGAGTATATGCATGGGTAGTTTAATCGTATTTCGTTCTTATGGTAGGCACTGTCATGTGAAGATTTAGTGCGATAAAAACTCAGTCAAGTATAGAGCTTGTAAACAAATGATTCATCTACAAAGTTTTTTCTAGACCTTCCCATATGTTTTCAGTGGGAGAATATTTAGGTTATCTCTATATTTTGGAGTTAGATCGGTAGCTCCATGCCAGACATAGAGCTGGAGTAGCACCAGTCGATCTGGCTAAGGAGGAGGCCATGGACAAGGTAGCTAGACTTTTGGTTTTTAGATTTAATAGTGAGGACCCACTCTGGGTAGTCCAGCTATAGCTCAGGACCATGGATAAGGATATTTGAACACAATATAATCAATATCAGAGGAGAAGAGTAATGGGTCTTATATAATTCAAGGTACTATTCTAGTAGCTTATACTAGCATATCTACTTTATTCTATTCAAGCTCCTTACACTCCTTTATTTCCATATTTTTTATGTAAAGTCTTGGGCTTGAAATTCTATAATTATGTGGGGTGATGAACCTAGATAGCCTGTTGGGAGTATTGTTAGAGAGTGTTATCCTATGCAAGAAGTGTCTAATTGATATTGGAGGCTATTTTTTATTGTGTATCCTTTTCATCCTTTAGATGAAAGGATTCAATGTCATACTTGGGTTGGACTTTCTAGTACCTTATCATGCCCACATTGACCGTTATCACATAAGAATGTACTTCACGTCACTTGAGGGTGATAGATACATACATAAGGATGGATGGAATGTCTAATCTAGTTGAGATATACCAGGGCATTAAGAGAGAGGATGGGTGGTAGTCTAGATCTATATTATTTAATTAGATGAATGGAGGGTTTTTATGGTATATTTTTCTCCAATGTTGGATAATTTTTGGGATGTATTTCCTAACGATTTGTCCGGACTAACTCCTAAGAGGGAGGTAGAATTTACGATTGATCTCATTCTAAGAGAAACTATGGTATATATTCCTCTATACATGATGACACCTACTGAGATTCAAAATCTCAATAGGTAGTTGGATGACTTGAAATATTAGAGTTTTATCCTACCTAGTACTTCACCTTGGGGTTCACCTATACTTTTTTTTCAATGAGGATGGAACCCTTAGAATATGTGTGAGTTAACAATGGTTAAACCATCTAATTTTTAAGAACCTGTATGCTTTGCCTCACATAGATGATATTTTTGACAAACTCTGAGGTTCTAGAGTGTACTCAATGATTGATCTAAGGAAAAGATATCATACCTTAGAAAAAAATTTAGTAGGTATGGTCTTTGTGTGTATTTGGTTATGTTGTTCAGTCTCAAGAATGCACCCACCATTTTCATGGACTTGATGAATAGAGTTTTACACCCATACCTGTATTCCTTCACTGTAGTATTTGTGGATGACATATTAGTGTACTAAAAACTCGACACAATCATTCCAATCACTCTAACATCATTGTGATTACACTAACAGAGCACAATTTATATTACAAACTCACCAAATTCTACTTCTGGATTGACAAGGTAAACTTTTTGGGTCATATTATATCAAAATCAAGAGTCTCAGTTGACCTAGAGAAGGTGAAAGACATGGTTTACAAGGAGAATCCCAAGAAATTGTTTGACGTACAAAGTTTCTTTTGGATGGTAGGATATTACATGTGTTTTATACAAGATTTATCCTATATTACAACATTACTTATAGGATTTACCAAGAAGAGTCTCATGTTTATCTAGTCTAAAGTGTGTAAAAATGATTTTCATGATTTTAAGGGAATAATCAATTTATATCCAATCCTAATCCTACATAATCCTAGAAGAGACTATATAACATTTTGTGATGAATCAGAAATTGGTCTAGGTTTATTTCTAATGAAGGAGGATCGAGTTATTGCATACAGGTCTTGGTAGTTGAGGCCTCATGATCATAACCGCCTATCACATGACCCTAATCTAGAAGCAGTTATCCATGCCTTACATTACCCGAGATACTATTTTCCGAGAGAGCACTTTGTGGTGTACATGGGCCACAAAATCATCAAGTATATATTTACACAATATGACTTGATCCTTAGACAACAAATATGGATTGAATACCTTAAGTCTTTCAACTTTGATCTTGCCTATATGACTAGGAAGGGCAATAAAGTTGCTTATTCTTTAAGCCAGAATCCTCATATACAAGCTATTTAGTAATCTGGTGATGAATGGAGGTTGATGGGTCTTCTTTTTGAGATGAATATGATGGTTTAGAAGAGTTAATTGTAAAATTTTATTATGTAATTGGTGGTAGACTCATAACTTTTGTATAGAGTGAAGAGGATGAAATTATATGATCATAAAGGATTGGTACTGAGGTAGACTATTTTGGGTGCAGAACCACCATCAAATTGCTCGGTAGATGGAGACAACATCGATCCCGCTTATCTATATGAATGTATAGGAACCTAATGACATGTGATAGGAATTAATGTGAGAATATCATGCTTCTAAATGGTAAGTGTACCTAGGGATTTACAAGATGTTCTATGACATGTACTTTTAGTATTATTGTCCTGGGATGAAATGTCATATTATAGGTTTTATCACTAGGTATTCCACCTATAAGAAAGTGAAGGTACAACACCGACATCTTTCTATCTTGTTACAACCATCAGCATTCCCAAAATGGAAATGGGACAATTTCATGATGGATATTGGCCAATTTAATGAAGTCTCATTGAGGTAGATATGTAGTTTGGGTAGTCATGGATAGGCTGAAGAAGGTATCCCACTCCCTTCCTATCTAAGAGACCTTATTAGGGGATGATATGTGAATAATGTACATTCATGAGATTATAAACCTAAAAGGGACCTTTTTATTATCATTTTGATGGGAATGATCATTTCGCATCCAGGTTATATTATGGGTTATATAAAACCCTAGGTACACATGTTCTTTTTAGTATAACATACCACCCTCAGACCAACGTCCAATTAGAATAGAAAGTATAAGAACTAGAGGAAATTATTAGAGAATGTGTGCTTTATTTAAAAGGTTATTGGGAGAAAAACATACCCATTGTTTAGTTATTCAATAATAATATCCATTAGTCGATGATTCATATGGCTCTTTATGAGGCCTTATATGGTAGCCAATATTGATCACCTCTGTACTGGCTAGAGGTAGGATAAGAAGTGCTACTAGGACCTCATCTCATCTAGTAGACTATAGAGTATGTACATATTATTATGAAGGTAATGGTGACTACTAAGTATAGATATAAATATTATGCTGATAATTATCGATGACCTATGTAGTTCGAGTTCAGGGATCCTATCTTCTTGCGTGTTTCCCCTAAACTGATCCATAAAAAAATATGGAGGAAAAGGAAGATAACTGCCAGGTTTGTTGGACCTTTCAAGATATTAGAGAGATTTGGGATTGTATAATATCAGATATACTTACCTAAAAGGTACCAATCCATGTACGAAGTCTTCCATATATCACTTATTCACTGATATCATGTTGATATGTCTCATACTTTTGATCATGAGAATATTGAGTTAGAGGTTGTTGCTTCTTTTGAGGAGTGTCTTATTCGTACCATTGACCCTAGAATAGAATCTCTATGAGAAAATTCATTCCATCTAGTATAGGTATTATGTAAACATGACTGGGTACAATATGATACTGGGGAGAGAGAAGCTGAAATACATGCACAAAGTCCAAAATTATTCACAGAAATGTTTTTACCACCCTTGGAAGGGAAACTCAAGGATGAGTTTCTTTAAGGGGGAACCTATTAGATCCTGGATTTTGTTGTAATGTACAAACCTATTAATTATTGGTTAAATCCATTTTTCCTTATAAATGTTCCCTATAGTTTAAGGAAGGGTTCAGGAGAATCCAAGGCTTGTTCGAAGACCAGAGCTATGGTTTTAGGAGGAAATAGTAGATGTGAACAATTAGCACATGGTTAGTGCTAACCATGCACCTAAAACCATGATTATATGTAAGGGTGACACACTATTTTTCAAACTATGAAAGGGGGATTGATCTATGTGGGGAAGAGGAAAAGGATGTGCATGGGATGCACAAGATTTTTATGACCGTGTGCTACTGGTCGTGCAGTGTGAGTCCCCTAGATAGTGGGGTGAGAACATCTGGTACAATTTTTGGCTAATAGTGTATCCAAACCATGTAACTTTATAATTTTTGGGTGAAAATAAAAAATTTTCATCTCTATTTATAACCAAAAATCCCTTTATATTCTTCTATATGCATAGAAATCCCTCCATTTGATAGCTTGTACATGGAATCCACCTAGGTTATTTGATATATTATCTGTCTGATGTCTGATTGAGCCACTATTTATCTTTTTGGATTCCTACCTGTAAGATCTATATTACTTAAGCTCCATTATATGTTATTCTTCCTCTCTATAGATTTATCTTGATGAAATCTCGTATGCCATATTTTTAGATAATTCAACTATTATTTCATTTTCTCTCATTCTTAGACAAACCAGGGGCCGATATTTGACAAGTTCTCTATTATAGGGATAAGGTAGGTGGTATATGACTTTTCCATTAAGTATCACCATTTATAAATTTTTTTCGCTATTTTTCATGCCTGTTTCACGTGGAATCTCTCCTAAAGTTCATATAGTTTAATTTTATCTATTTTGATTGTATTCTACACCCTAATAAAACCTCTTGACATCATTGGATTTTGATACATCAATATTAACCACCCCTAGTAGGGTGTTTTCTTCATTATGATATTAATAACCTATATTGTGGTTACCCGAGACACCATTCAGGTGAGCTTGAATTGACCTTTGATAAGGTAAGTGTTTCATCTTAATAAATGAATATTTAAAGAATAATATGGAAATTAAATAAATAGATATATAATGATATCACTTTTACTTGATAAATTTTATTTAAAATGGAAATAGGTTGCATGTTCCTATTTCCCTTTTCACTTAGAAGGAAAGGTAATGGAATGAACCTAATGAATTATAAATTGTAATGAGTATTACATGGCCTAAATGAATTATGATATATTAAATGTATATGGTGCCTATTACATATGGACTATTTTCATCTTTATAGAAATGGTTATACTTGAGATTTCCTTGGATTCTTGAGGGAATGCCTTGAGCACTCAGAGGACACCATTTCAATTCATTGATTTTATTTCCAAGGGAAATAACCACCTTAGAACATGTTACTTATCCATTGAGTATTACTAGAATGGTTCTTTAGGATCTATTATCCTTCTATGTAAAATTATAATACCTTGGATGCACTCTTTGTATTCATCAGGATGTTTAAGTACATGCAATGCCTTGGATTATTTCTCCTTGGACTCCAGTCATTTGTAGCCCAAGATTTACCTTATACTTGATCCTCAAACTCTGTTAGAGATTTATCAGTTGAGTTACTTCGGTTTACACCTTATATTAAACTTATTTTATGTTTCTAGGATGCATGGTTGTGCACTGTGAGCTAGCCCTACCTTCTAAGGTCAAGTGTTCCTTGGTTTCTCCTTAGACCCTCTATTATTATTATTATTATAATTACAACTACATGGTCACCAATTTTATATCACTTAAAACTTAATTAAATTATTAAATAAACATATTCTTAGAGAAATTCATATTAGGATGAAGTAGTTATGGCCGTCCATGTGTCCCACAAGAAACTTGAGCTCGACATGAGTTGTATTTATTTTCCTAATTTACTTTTTTATACTAGCACAATGTTACAGTTTATATTAACAGATTGGATTTTTATAGACACCATTGGTGGTGACATACTGAGTTTATCTCACACCCTATATGGGCCTCTATTAGTACCTAGAAATTTTATATGATTTCAAGTGTAGATAAGGAGAAACATACAATTATATTTTTATAAATTATTATATTAGGATGGGATCTTGGTAGAAGATGAATAAGCCAGTGCTTAGGATTCTTGGATAGTTTTTGTCTTTTTGTTTCTTTTGTATAGAATATTTTATTTTCCTACTTCCATGTATTATTAATCTCTTTTTGTAGAGACATGAAACCATTTTTTATATGGTATTGATTATAGATCTTGAGTTTATTAGTCATTACATAGCTATTAATTTGTATTTATGCTATTTTATTATTCATTGTAATTGATTCTTTTATTTATTGATATATTGGTGAATTATGCTCTCCAATATGATTATTATGGTATAATATCCCACCATACTACCACATACCCTCATTTCTAATAAAAAAAACTCTACCATACATGGAGGAATTCTTGAGGCCATGTTTCCAACTTAGATCAATTACTTGAGAGTGAACCGAGTCTGGGATGTCACAAAAACATAAAAGATGACTAAAGTTATCTTGAGGAGATGGATATGAAAAAAATCTTGAATAATTATAGTTAATTGAGTGAAAAATCTATCTTATAGAGTTGAGAATCCACACAAAATTTATTATTATTTAAGGTTTATAAAATTAGTAATAAAGTTATTTTGATGATGTTATTAGTCAATTAAAAGTTCCCTGAGTTGATTGGATGAGGATCTAGGCTTGTTTGGAGAAGTTTGGGATGAACCTGTTTAAGTATAGATATTACGTATTAAATTTGGATCATATGTAACTGATTTTGGTGAGAATCCCTCATAAATTTCATAATGGTAGTGATATGTAATATATTTGTTTTAGTAATTTCCTAACGTATGATATTCACTAAGAAGTTCTTAAATATATAAAAGGAATTTGATATGTGAGGTTTTTATTTATACCTATGATATAGTTTATACATAATATATTTTGTATGATTAAGTTTATGCATATGATATTAAGAAAATTCTAATCCTATGAAATATTTTTTGAACTGAGTTAATTGATACAAATTATATTTGTTTCATATGTAATATAATTGTTTAGAAGGAAATTTTGTAAAGGCATGCATAATATATTTTCTAGAGAATCACTCATAATTTTGAAAAGGTACTTATTCATAAGATTATTTCCGAGAATTAATAATATTTTTGTGGTGTGTTAGGTTTTTGTTGAAATAAAATATATTTATTTTGATCTAAATCCATGAATTTGAAAATGATAAAACCTTATGAAATACACACATATGATTAAAAAAATTACATATGGAGCTGGTGTTAGTAAAAACTAATATTTAGAAATGGAATGTGATTAGTGTGATATGTAATATATTTATTATATTACATATTATATATTTTTTCATAATTAAACAAGATGAATATTCATTAGAGGAAATTAGGATAAGTAAATTCAGAAGATTATTTATGATATAATTTGTAACGCCCTAAGAGTTTCTGAGAAATATTATTTTCATTGATGTCTTATGTTGTACGCTACACCAAGATTATCTTGCACTATATGAAACACCGTATTATCTTATAGTATATGAAACACTATTCTTGTCTTGAGTTACACACAAGAACAACCTTCCTCGACAGATTGTGTTGTATGCAATACCAAGTTTCGCTAAACAACGATATGTTATTAAAATATTATATAAACTAGTCGTTATGAATAGTAATACCCACTTTTTGAAATTTTATAAATTTTATCTTTCATAATGGACTTCATTTTTGTATTTGGAATATTGAAATTATCCTAGGGTGAATTTTTGGTATTTTTCTGAAAACATTCAATTTTAGATGAATAGTAAAAACACTAAGTTATTGGTTAAAACTGACTTTTTATTTAAATAATCAATTATTTTATTTAAATATATTTTAGGTAAAAATATATACATAATACCTATATAAGTTCAATGTAATTAATTGGAGAAATTTTATAATAATTTTAGATATATAAAAAGTTTATTAAACTTTTTACCGTCTTTTACCCACCTCCTAGGAGAATTTTCAAATTCACAGAAAACTTCATTTTACCGCTTCTGTGAGTTTATTTTCAAAAATCAGAGAGAAAAGGTTTATATTAGTAAGTAAAATTTGGTTCAATTATATGAAAATATTTTTTTTGTGAATAGTAACTTTTAACTTTTATTTTCCACGGTTAAAAGTAAATAGGGTAATTGTGGGTAAAAATGATATTATTATAACCCTAAAACATGTACTAATTCTATTGGATAAGTTTAATTTGACCAAAAACAACCTTAGGAATAAAATATTACCCTTTAGGTCCACTTGGATTAGATTAGGACATTTATTATTATTTTATTTAAAGAAGAATTAAAATAGTTAAAATCAAAGTTTAATAACTAAAACATTTTTAATATAGGGTTATAAATAAGATATATTCGACTATAAGTATTAATTATAAATATAAAAATATTTCATACATAATGGTATTTTATTTATATTTTTTAGAAATTAAATAATTTAATTTATTTATGACACAATGATGATGCAATAATTACCTTATTAATGAAATATTAACATAATTGATATTATAAATACCGAAATAAATGTAATTTAAGAATTTTTATGAATTAAAATAATTTTCTAGGTTAATATAACATATTAGGGTTGGTTATATGAATTTTTTTAATTAATAATGCTGTTATGAATTTAGAAAAAAACAAAATACCAAATAGTGTCAAAATTGACATAAAAGAGTTTTTAAAACAAATATTATATTATTAATTGATATAATGGTCCTAAAAATCCAAGGTTTGTAAAAACTACTTATAAAATAATATATATGACATTTATGAACCAACTGGGGTTTGATTGGTATTCTATAGTAAGTTTATTAACCATATAGTGTAAGAATACAAGAAGACACAGTAAAAGTTAAATTATTTAACTTAGATCTAAATATAAATGATAAGGTTAAAATGGTAACCTAAACTTGTCTAAAATCTATTGGTTGAGAGGATTTAGACCCATACCCACCCTAACCTCTAAATAATCCACTTTTGATCCATTATAAACTGAATATGAATTTATTATAAATTAATATTTTAAGTTTTTCCTAAGGTGCCCCTCACCCCTCTTATAAAAGGTCACTCCCCCTTCTCTCTAATTCACACCTCAAAATCCATTTGGCTCATCCAAAACCTACCCAAATACCCTCTAAACTATCCTCCCTTCATCCTAGAGGCCTTTTTTTAGTCAGAAATACAACCTAAGGAGACCTTTTGATCAAATCAAAAGGAAGAACCCGAAGAAGAGGTAAATATCTCACCACCTATTCACTCAAAATTAAATTTTTTATTACCCAAAACTTTTAAGGAAAAAGTGAGAAACCAAATATAACACTCAAAAGTAAATAACCAAGCCATTAAAATTAAAACTCAGCTTATCAATATCCCTAAAAAGTTTCCATGAAAGAGAGATTACCGGAGTGTCAGGCTTCGCCATCAGAATATCTTCAAACCTCGCCGCCAGCTTGTCCCATGATTGAATGTACTCCTCGATGCTGGTTTTCTTTTTGTTGAACCCCATTATTAAGAGGAGATCCTGCTAATCAATCCATGTTCCCTATTCCTCATTGAGAGTCACCCCCCTTAGGGGCATTTCCATCATTATTTCAGCTTCGTCATCAGGAGCATTAATTATCAGAATAGTTTCGTCAATTACCTCTTCTGAACTCATGAGCAGTTCCATAAACGGTGCGGGTATATGATCAGACACTGAATCCTAATTCTGACATACAACTTTGGATATTAACTTAGAATCATTGACTACTTTCTTTTCCTTCATCTTCTTCACTGATCAGGTCTCCATTGGTAGAGGTAGGTGAGAATAGTCCTTCCTCTCTTTCCGACTGCCCCTCTTGCTCTTGCTTCTCCTTAGATTAGGGAGCTGGTCATTAAGTACCTCCAACTCCGAGTCACCTGTAGATAAGTAGTCATCATTGGGCTTGTTTCCAGGATCCTTTGTCCCATTCATGGCTTCACTAGACGAGCCAACCTCTGGCACCTCATTCGACAGTTGAGAAAAATGGTTGCCGAGAACAATAGTGTCTCCCTCCCTCCTTGGAATTACCCTTAACATAGGCTCACCAGCTGAACCATTGCTTAAAGTAGAACTGCCTATATATGTATCCCTTGGTGTATAATCTTCTTCTACTTTGTCTTTGTTACCCCTCCCTTCACTCACCACTTCAGCATAAGATGCACCCTCTTTGTAGCCTCCCTCCATAGGCTCACTGCCTCCCAGGGTATGCTCAGTTACCATAGGTTCAAGAACTCTTTCCGGCTACCTTTGCTCCAAGGGTACCTCCACAGCCAGGTCAAGATCCTTCCTCAACCGGTGGAAAACTTCATCCACTAGAGGATTATCCTGCGATTCACTGGGAGGTTTCTCTGTTGTGAAAGAATTCTTTGACTTACACTCCACACTCTCTTTCCCCTTGCCACCAGGCCCGTCTGTTAGATGAGTCACAAAGTTGTTACCAGTACCAACATCCTTGAGCTTTCCAACCTTTCTAGAACCACGTCTATAGTTTTCCAACTCATGGACCATCCTCTTGCAATCTGGAAATAAATCAACCCACGATTCATAAATCACTTGCTGCTTGCAGCGATATTCCTCTCCAACTGTGATCCAGAAAAAATCAGATGGCTCTCTTGAAATATCAACTTCCACACACATGCGTAGATTCACCGGGTGACAAATGGCTTTGGTTCTATTATCAGAACACAAATATCTACCGACCATGTTCCCCATCATCCTAATTATTGAGGGATTTTGAAAAGGAAGAGGAAGATTAGGAAAGCTCACCCAGAGGGAAACCGAGGGAGAGTCCTGCTTTATATGGACATCGTAAGACCATATATGCAGATAAAAATGTGAACCATTGCAGTTGCGGGGAGAGGCTAACCAAGCTTGAATCAAATATTCCTCCGACGCGAAGTGGATCATTATATTTCTGTTATCCAGTAACCCCATTGTAGCCCTTTCCTGTAAATCCCAAAATCCAAAAGACAAAGCTGTCGAAGGTGTCGACCGAAGGCCTCCTTTGCAAAAAATGAGCGATCAATGTTTGATTGAGAAGCTAAGAAGCTTGGTTGAACTCTCCAATCAAAAGCGGAAGGTTAGGGCATCCTTTTTAAATATCGGGCACCTTCGGAGACATCAAACATTGCGGGAACGGAGGGAAAAGAGCGGGGTTAGAGAAGGGTGAGAAGGTAGAAGCCTCACCCTTGAAGGACGACGAGGGTCCCTCCCCCACCAGTGGGGGAGGGATCAGTGTAGGAGCCTCCGTCGTCATGGTGTGGGGGAGGAATCACGTCATGGGCCACCATCTTCTCAATCCCTTAAAACCATCTTCTTGTGAATACATCTCACCACCTATTTCAAGTTCCTTTCTTCTTCCACTTCCTCCTTATTTGTTGTTTCCATTATAAAATAATAAATCCAGTATATTCTATATACTATGATGTTATTATAAAAATTTTACAACCATATTAGTTATTTTTTCCATCCTATGAATGAAAAATTCACCACACGTGCGTATGTACGTCTTACCGTCCCCACGTCGTGTTGTAGTTTGTTATTCAAACATTTCATCATTTGTATGGGTATAATAATGAGTATAAATGATATAAATAATAAATATAACATTATGATGATTTTATATATATATTATATACCATCCAATTATATATGATTTTAATATCGAAAGAATGATATTGTCGCTCATGCGTACGTACGAACTACAGTCTCCATGAACATGATGAGATTCATTTTCCATAATTAATCATTCAAGTATGATTATAAATTATATATAATAAATAACAATGGAATATATTACATAATAATGATATTGTATTTATGTACATATATGTTTCATATACTTAATTCCATTCAATTCAATAAGGAAACAAAAACAGCGTTCATGTGTACGTACGACCTACCGTCTCCATGAAAGGTGTATTTCATTCCATTTATTGATCTATCATATATATTTATATGCTGAATATATATTATATATAAATCATTTTTTAAATTATAGAATTAATTAAATTAGGATAAAAGTAATAATATCAAGAACAATAAGTCGAAACACATATGATAAATGAAACAATTTTCCCTAAAATGCTGCTTTAACATGGAATTTACAAAAGAACGGGGAATATAAAGTCATAAGTGAATCATATATGATATCATAAATATTATTATGGTTATGTTACAAGTTAATAATATGTTTAAACCCACTACATAGGAGTCTCAGACACATATGGAAGAAATTGGACCTAAGGTATGGGATAATTATTCCAATCTCATTCTTATCCGAGATTGTTTATTCATAAGGTTATGTTTATCATCAATGTACATGTTTTCTAAAAATGTTTTCATAAAATGTTTACTATTATTCCATGTATGTTTAAAATATTTTTTACCCTTTTTTTACTTTTACCACATTGTATGGAAGTAATCTTTCTTTTGTTTACCATATATGATACTTTTTGACTTTTCCGGAAAAAGTATGAGAATAATGTTTTTAACTTATATGGTGTGAATGGATTTTTACAGTTTTATAAAGCCTTATTTACATGAAGATTTCTCTACAATATTTCATGATTATTTTCAATAAAATTCATTTCTTTTAAAATCACACGACATTTTGAGAAAAGAAAATGATTATGAAGAAGGAAGGATATTTTCCACAAGAATTCATTTCAAGTGTTTATTAAAAACTATTTTCCATCTAAGATTAAATTCTTTAATATGGTTATGTTTCAAGTATAATGTTCCAATTATTTACATAGTTTTATTTTTTTTATGATGAAATGATATCCATTGTTTTATATAGATTATGTTATGATGGGATGATGATTATGAAACCCATTTTATTCTTCAGGTTATGATGAATGATTAATGTTTATTTTGTGGAACAAGTAAGAATGATTTCATTATGAGATGGGTGGGACCTATTTATCCCTCCAATTCATTAGGTAAAGATTTATATCTCATGAGATAAACATGGCTAGAACGTCAAGTGAATCCGGTTTAGTAATATAGGGATGGAATGACAAGTAAACCCAGTTTAGTAATTGACTTTGTCCACTATGATGGTCTTGGAAGCAATGCCTTGGCTACTGTGGAAATCATAAAATGTGATTAATGGTTTCCACAGTTACATTCCCATGCTATTTTATCATGAATAATATTCCTTTATGATATATTCCTTATTCACTTCCACGATTTATGTCATTACCCATGATTTTGATGTTTTATGTTCATGTTCTTACGTTAAAATGTTTTGGGATTGTTTAATGTTCTCCATGTTTACCATTACTGAGAATTTGAGCTCACCCTTTTTATGTTTTCTTTTCCCTAGGATATAAATAAAGGTTTTAGGTAAGAAAACCAGAGAGGAAGATCTTTATGGGAGATGTTAAAGATCTTTCACCATGATTAGAATATTATTTTTCATGTTTCCAAAGACATTAAACTATTACGGTCCTTGGGTGTCTGTTTTTGTTATGTATTAAGTACTCCACAAGAGTAATGTAATATCCATGTACATCAAGTTTGGGTCTCTACAGTTGGTATCAGAGGGAAGGTTTAGTTAACCTTTAGAAACTAGGATTCGAAAAGTTTAGTGAAATCCCTAGAGATATTTCTAAGGTATGTCTAGGGACGTCTCTAAGGTTATGTATAAGTATAGGTTATAGACCTAGAATTATGGTAATGATCTTAGAATTAACCCTAAGATGTTAGAGATTGAAAGTAATCCCATTGATTATGTTGTTTTCCTAGTACGTTTTTTCCTCTCACACTATTCTTTTTGGGTTTTAGATAATGGTTGGAACCTGAAGGAACCATGTTAAAGATCAATGCATTGGGAAATGAAATGATTGTCCTCTTAAAAAAACCAATGTTATGGGAGATATAGTGAAAAATATGATTGCTATACTTACACAACCTATGAATAATTCTGGACTTCCAAATGAGCAGAGAAAGGAACAATATTCTATTGAGTCCTTTATAAGGAAACATCCATGTTTTTTCAGCGAGTCTTCTGATCCACTTGTTGCTGAACAATGGATCAGTACCATTGAAAATATATTTTCCATACTTTTTTGTTCAGAGCATGAAAAAGTCATTTTAGCTGTTTACCGTTTAGAAGGTGAAGCAGACTAGGGGTGGAATCTAATTAAGAATACAAGGCCCCAAGATGAAATTGAATCCATGGAATGGGATGAGTTCAAGAACTTGTTTTTCAATAAGTAATTCCTCGTATTCTTCGAACAAAGATAGAAAAGTAGTTCCTTGAGCTTAATCAAAAGGATGATGTATATGTTGGTATATATGAAGTGAATTTTACAAGGTGTGAAGGTTATGCATCTGGCTTTATCATTCAACCTGAAAGTAAAGTTGATCGATTCTTCAGTGGCTTAAAACCAAGTCTTCGAAGAGTATTAGATATAAGTTACTTCTGTTTCTATGAAGAAATTGTGCATTGTACTATCAAGGTAGAACTGGAATTTAGTGTAACATATCCATCTCAAGGTTTTAACAAGAAACTAAAGATGGAGTTCAAGGAAAAATCTCAAAATTATGGTGAAAAGAAGACAAATGTTTCGTTATGCTCAAAGTGTGGAAAGAAGCACGGTGGAGATTGTCTTAAAGGGACTAGAAAATGTTTTATGTGTGGAAAATAAGGTCATCAAGTAGCTGAGTGCTGACGTAATGGAAAAAAGGTAGCTAATGATGTGAATATAGAAAAGACTACAGAGAACGCACCACCAACACTTCAATGCTTCAAGTTCAAGGAAATGGGGCATAATGCTAACCAATGCCCTAATCCAAGGGTCAATGATGATTGACATCAAGAACCTCTCATTGAAAAGGACAAAGGGAATTCACATGTGATCACTATTTGTGATGTTTAATATGAAAATGAATAGGTGGAATGATTAAGTGTTTATGTAATGGGATTTCAAAATAGTACCATGGAATCTCATTTATAGTATCGTGGAATTTTGGAATATCTATGTATTGGTTTTCAATAATTGTATGGTACCAGTAACCATGAAGGGTGATTGAAATATTTTTGGAAAGAAAATGGTATGTGCATAATGAAGTGATAAGGAAAAAATAATATGTTTGATATTATTAATGAGCTCATGACTGATATAAGGACAAAGTGACATCATGGTTTGAGTATAAATAATTTTTGGGATTTTGGTATGTCGAAAGAGTTAACTTTTGACAGAATTTATGTTTTCAATAAGGTTATTTGGTAATTCATGTTGTAAGAGAATCCAAGATTAATGTATTCACGTGTTTGGACTGTGATCAACAAGATATATTTTATGATATATGGGGGATAAATGATGGTATTCATATGATCGGTATATGAACTTTCAAGTAATCGTTTTCTTTATACTATGAGCTTGGACAGAAGTTTTTTGGATAAGCCTGAATATTGGAATGAATTAGGTTAGACATCATATATTATTATTTAAGGCTAGAAATTTTTCGATATTATTGCTGTAATGTTATAATAGTATAGTTTTAGAAAAAGTAAAACCCGTAGGACGAGCGACAACCCGTCGCATTGGACAAGGAGCGGGAATCAAACCCACAACCGAAGTGCGACATGCCTTTATCGCCTACCACTTACCTACAGAAAGTCCCTAGTTAGTAGAAATTAGTTTTATTTTATTAAGAGGTATGATAGATGAAGTATAAGTCCATTTTAGGAACCATATACGATTAATCTCACCATAGATGGACTTATGTATATTTAATAACTTTTGCTAACCTTTTGTTTAAGACAGATGGAATGAACTATCATTATATCTCATGATCTACTAACACTTCACAAATGACAAATTAAACTTCATTTCTTAAAGAGATGAAGTGTAAATTGTTCAAATAATGACCAACATGGAGATTATACCAAAATAAATCAAGCATTTCTTCTAATTCCATTTTTTTTTCAACTTTAGGGAAATGCTCCTAAAAACCAAAAATGTTGTCCTAATGCCCTCATATATAATGAATCAGATGGTACCTTATATCATCACAAATTTATGGCTTTGTGATTGTTGGCTTTTTCATAGGCATGTTCTCTACTACTCTTTATCCGAACATGATGGTTTGATTTCTCTTCCATATCCATATTTTCACATATATTCTCCTATATGGAAACCCAGTGATGAGTTAGTTTGGGTATCCGTTATGTTTCTAATGTTACTTTTTAAAATGATGATTTAGTATTTATTTTTTACGATGTGGGTTTCTATGAAAGAAACTTTCAAGTAGTAAACCATTTTTAACACCAACAAATTTTGAGGGTGAAATTCATTTTAAGGGGGGTAGAATGTAACACCCCGAGATTTTATGAGAAATATTATTTTCTTTGATGTCTTGTGTTGTACGCTACACCAAGATTATCTTGCACTATACACATCACCGTATTATCTTTTAGTATACACAACACTATTCTTGGCTTTCGTTACACGCCAGAGAAACCTTCCTCGATAGCTTGTGTTGTACACAATACCGAGTTTCACTAAACAACGATATGTTGTTAAAATATTATACAAACTAGCCGTTATGAATATTAATACCCACTTTTTAAAATTTTATAAATTTTATCTTTCAAAATGGACTTCATTTTTTGATTCGGAATATCTAAATTAGCCTAGGGTGAATTTTTGGTATTTTTCTAAAAACTTTCAATTTTTGATGAATAGTGAAAACACTAAGTTATTGGTTATAACCAAATTTTTATTTAAATAATCATTTATTTTATTTAAATTTATTTTAGGTCAAAATAGATACATAATACCTATATAAGTTCAATGTAATTCATTGGAGACATTTTATAATAATTTTAGATATATAAAAATTTTATTGAACTTTTTACCGTCTTTTACCCACCCCCTAGGAGCATTTTCAACTTTACATAAAACTTAATTTTGCCGCTTCTATGAGTTGAATTTCAAAAATCTGAGAGACTCGGTTGATATCAATAAGTAAAATGTGGTTCAATGAGATGAAAATAATTTTTGGTGAATAGTAACTTTTAACTTTTATTTACCACGGTTAAAAGTAAATAGGGTAATTAAGGGTAAAAATGATATTATTATTACCATAAAACATGTCATAATTCTATTGGATAAATTTAATTTGACCAAAAACAACCTTAGTAATAAAATATTACATTTTAGGTCCACTTGGATTAGATTAGGACATTTATTATTATTTTATTTAAAGAAGAGTTAAAATAGTTAAAATCAAAGTTTAATAAAAAAACATTTTTAATATAGGGTTATGCAAGATATAAATTAGATTATAAATATTAATTAGAAAGATAAAAATATTTCCAACATAATGGTATTTTATTTATATTTTTTATACATTAAATAATTTAATTTATTTACGACACTATGATGATGCAATAATTACCTTATTAAGGAAATATTAACATAATTGATATTATAAATACCCAAATAAATGTAATTTGAGAGTTTTTATGAATTACCCCAATTTTCTAGGTTAATATAACATATTAGGGTTGGTTAGATGAATTTTTTTGAAGTAATAATTCTGTTATAAATTTAGAAAAAAACAAAATACCAAATAGTGTCAAAATTGACGTAAAAGAGTTTAAAAAAAAATATTATATTATTAGTTGATATAATGGTTCAAAAAATATAAGGTTCGGTCAAAATACTTATATAATAATATATATGACCTTAATGAACCAATTGGGGTTATATTAGTAGTTTATAGTAAGTTTATTAACCATATAATGTAAGAATACAGGAAGACATGGTAAAAGTTAAATTATTTTACTTACAGTTAAATCTAAATGATAAGGTTAAAATGGAAACCTAAACTTGTATAAAACATATTGGTTGAGATTATTTCGACCCATACCGACCCTATCCTTGAAATAATTTAATTTGGAGCCATTATAAACTGAATATGAATTTATTATAAAATTTTATTTTATGTTTTTTCTAAGGTACCCCTCACCCCTCTTATAAAAGGGAAATCCCTCTTCTCTCTAATTCACTCATCCAAATCCATTTGGATCATCCAAACCCTACTAAAATACCATCTAAACTATTCTAACTTAATCCTAGGGGCCTTACTTTAGTCAGAAATCCAACCTCATGATCCGTTTTGATCAAATCAAAAGGAAGAACCCGAAGAAGAGGTAAATATCTCACCACCTATTTCAAGTTCCTTTCTTCTTCCACTTCATCCTTATTTGTTGTTTCCATTATAAAATAATAAAATCAAGTATCCTCTATATAATGTGATGTTATTATAAAAATTTTACAAACATATTAGTTATTTTATCCATCCTATGAATGAAAAAGTTACCACACGTGTGTACGTACGGCTTACCGTCTCCACGTCGTGGTGTAGTTTGTTATTCAAACATTTCATCAATTGGATGGGTATAATAATGAGTATAAATGATATAAATAATAAATATAACAATATTATGATTCTTTATATATGATATACCATCCAATTATATATGATTTTAATATCAAAAGAATGATATTTTCGCTCGTGCGTACATACAGACTACCGTCTCCACGAACGCGATGAGATTCATTTTCCATAATTAACCATTCAAGTATGATTATAAAGTATATATAATAAATAATCATGAAAGATAATACATAATTATGATACTTGATTTATGTACATATATATTTCATTTACTTAATTCCATTCAATTCAATAAGGAAACGAAAACAATGTTTATGCGTACGTATGACCTACCGTCTCCATGAACGGTGTATTTCATTCCATTTATCGATCTATAATATATATTTATATGATGAATATATATTAAATATAAATAATGTTTTAAATTCTAGAATTAATTAAATCAGGATATTAGTAATAATATCAAGAACAACAAGTCGAAACACGTACGATAAATGTAACAATTTTACCCAAAACGCTGCTTTAACATGGAATTTACAAAAGAACGGGCAATATAAAGTCATAAGTGAATCATATATGATATCATAAATATTATTATGGTTATTTTACAAGTTAATAATATGTTTAAACCCACTATATTGGATTCTTGAACACATACAGAGGAAATTGGACATAATGTAAGGGATAATTATTCCAATCTCGTTCTTATCCGAGATTTGTTATTCATAAGTAATTACTGAGGTTATGTTTATCATTCATGTCCATGTTTCCTAAAAATGTTTTCATAAAATGTTTACTATTATTCCATGTATTTTTAAAGTCATTTTTACCCTTTTTTGACTTTTACCACGTTGTATGGAAGGAATCTTTCCTCTGTTTACCATATAAGGTACTTTTGATTTTTTCGACAAAAGTACAAGAAAAATGTTTTTTAACTTATACAACATGAATGGATTTTTACATTTTTATAAAGCCTTATTTCCATGAATATTTATCTACAATATTTCATGATCATTTTCAACAAAATATATTTCTTTTAAAATCGAACGACATTTTGAGAAAAGAAAATGATTTTGAAGAAGAAAGGATATTTTCCTAAAAAAATCATTTCAAGTGTTTTTTCAAAACTATTTTCCCTATAAGATTAAATTATTTAATATGGTTATGTTTCTAGTATAATGTTTCTATTATTTATATGGTTTGATTTTGTTTATGATGAAATGATATCCATTGTTTTATATGGATAATGTTATGATGAGATGATGATTATGAATCCCATTTTATTCTTTGGATTTTGATGAATGATTTATGTTTATTTTGTGGAAAAAATAAGAATGATTTCATTATGAGATGGGTTGGACATATATCTCCCTACAATTAATTGTGTAAAGATTTATATCTCATGATATATACATGGATAGAATGGAAAGTAAACCCGGTTCAGTAATACAGGGATGAAACGACAAGTAAACCTAGTTCAGTAATGGACTTTGTCCACTATGATGGTCTTAGAAGCAATGCCTTGGCTACTATTGAAATCATAACATGTGGTTAATGGTTTCCAAAATTTCATTCCCATGCTATTTTATCATGATTAATATTCCTTTACGATCTATGCCTTTTTCACTACCATGATTTATGTCATTACCCATGATTATGATGTTTTATGTTCATGTTCTTACATTCAAATGTTTAAGGATTGTTTTATGTTTTCCATGTTTACCCTTACTGAGCATTTGAGCTCACCCTTTTTATGTTTTCTTTTCCCCAGGATATAAAGAAATGTTTTAGGTAAGAAAACCAAAGGGGAAGATCTTTGTGGGAGATGTTGAATAACTTTCACCATGATTAGAATATTAAGTTACGTGTTTCCAAAGATACTAAACTATTAAAATCCTTGGGTGTCTGTTTTTGTTATGTATTAAGTATTTCGCAAGAGTAATGTAATGTCCATGTACGTCAAGTGTGAGTCTCTACTGTTGGTATTAGAGGGAAGGTTTAGTTGACCTTTTAAAACTAGGATGCGAAAAGTTTAGTGAAAATCACTAGATATATTTCTAAGGTATTATAGGGATGTCTCTAAGGTTATGTATAAGTACAGGTTATGGTCCTAGAATTATGGTAAAGACCATATAATTAACCCTAAGATGTTAGAGATTGAAATTACTCCCCTTGGTTATGTTGTTTTCCTAGTATGATTTTTCCTCTCACACTATTCTTTTTGGGTTTTAGATAATGGCTGGAACCTGAAGGAACCTTGTTAATGATCAATGCATTGGGAAATGCAATGATTATCCTCCTGAACAAACCAATGTTATGGGATATGGATTAAAAAATATTATTGCTATACTTACACAAGCTATGAATCATTCTAGACTTCCAAATGAGTAGATAAAGGAACACTATTCTATTGAGTCCTTCATGAGGCAATATCCAGCTTCTTTCAGTGGGTCTTATGATCCATTTATTACTGAAAAATAGATCAGTACCATTGAAAATATATTTTCCATAATTCGCTGTTCAGAGCATGAAAAATTAATTTTATCTATTTACCATTTAGAAGGTGAACTAGACCAGTTGTAGACTCTAATTAAGAATACAAGGCCCCAAGATGAAATTAAATCCATGGAATGAGATGAGTTCAAGAACTTGTTTTTCAATAAGTACTTCCCTCGTATTCTTCAAACAAAGATGGAAAAGGAGTTCCTTGAGCTTAATCAAAAGGATGATGAATCTGTTTGTTTATACGAGGTAAATTTTACAAGGCCTGCAAGGTATGCATCTAGCTTTATCATTAAACCATAACGTAAAGTTGATCAATTATTCAGTGCATTAAAACCAAGTCTTCAAAGGGAATTAGCTATAAGCGAATTCAGTAGCTATGAAGAAATTTTGCATTGTTATATCATGGTAGAACTGGAAGTTGGTGTAACATATCCATCTCATGGTTTTGATAAGAAACGAAAGATGGAGTTCAAGGAAAAATCTCAAAACTATGGTTAAAAGAAGAAAAATGTTTCGTTATGCTCAAAGTGTGGAAAGAAGCATGGTGGATATTGTCTTAAAGGAACTAGAAAATGTTTTAAGTGTTGAAAACAAGGTCATCAAGTAACTGAGTTCTTAAGTAATGGGAAAAGGGTAGCTAATTATGTGAATATAGAAAAGACTACAGAGAACGCACCACCAACACTTCAATGCTTCAAGTGCAAGGAAATGTGGCATTATGCTAAACAATGCCCTAATCCAAGGGTTAATGATGATTGAAATCAACAACATATTAAGGAAAAGGACAAAGAGAAGTCACATGCGATCACTATTGGCATTGTTGAATATGACAACAAAGTGGTGGAATGATTAATTTTTTATATAATGGGATTGCAAAATAGTATCATGGAATCTCATTTATAGTATCGTGGAATTTCGGAATATCTATGTATTGGTTTTCAATAATTGTACGGTACCGGTAACCATGAAGAGTGATTGAAATATTTTTGGAAAGTAGATGGTATGTGAATAATGAAGGTATAATGAAAAAATAATTTGTTTGATATTATTAATGATCTCATGACTGATATAAGGACAAAGCGACATCATGGTTTGAGTATAAATAATTTTTGGGATTTTGGTATATCGAAAGAGTTAACTTTTGACAGAATTTATGTTTTCAATAAGGTTCTATGGTAATTCATGTTGTAAGAGAATCAAATATTAAGGTATTCATGTGTTTGGAATGCGATCAACAAGATATATCTTATGATATATAAGGGATAAATGATGGTATTCATATGATCGATAGATGACCTTTATAGTAATCTTTTTCTTTATACTATGAGATTGGACAGAAGTATTTTGAATAAGCCTAAATATTTGAATTAATTAGGTGAGACATCATATAGTATTGTTTAAGGCTAGAAAATTTTTGATATTATTACTGGAATTTTATAATAGTATAGTTTTAGAAAAAGGACAACCCGTAGGATGGGCAACAACCTGTCACGGCAGACAAGGATGCAAGAATCAAACCCACAACCGAAGTGTGACAGGCCTTTATCACCTACCACTTGCCTACAGGATGTCCTTGGTTAGTAGAAATTAGTTTTATTTTATTAAGTGGTATGTTAGATGAAGTATAATTCCATTTTAGGAACCATATACGATTAATCTCACCATAGATGGATTATGTATATTTAATAACTTTTGCTAACCTTTTGTTTGAGACAGATGGAATGACCTATCATTCTATCGCATGATCTGCTAACACTTCATGAATGAAAAATTAAACTTCATTTCTTAAAGATATGAAGTGGAAATTTTTCAAAGAATGACCAACAGTGAGATTGTACCAAAATCAATTAAATATTTCTTCTAATTCTATTTTTTTTTTCATGTTTAGGGAAATGATCTTTAAAACCAAAAATGTTGTCCTAGTGCCCTCATATCTGATGAATCAGATGGTACCTTAGATCATCAAAAATATATAGCTATTTGATTGTTGGCTTTTTCATATCCATGTTCTCTACCACTCTTCATCCAAACATGATGGTTAGATTTCTCTTCCATATCCATATTTTCACCTATATTCTCCTTTGTGGAAACCCAGTGATGAGTTACTTTGGGTATCCGTTATGTTTCTAATGTTACTTTTTTAAAATGATGATTTAGTATACATTTTTATGATGCGGGTTTCTATGAAAGAAACTTTCAAGTAGTAAACTATTTTTAACCCCGACAAATTTCGAGGCCGAAATTCATTTTAAGGGGGGTAGAATGTAACACCCCAAGATTTTATGAGAAATATTATTTTATTTGATGTATTGTGTTGTACGCTACACAAAGATTATCTTGCGCTATATATAACAATGTATTAGCTTGTAGTATATGCAACACTATTCTTGGCTTGCGTTACACGCAAGAGGAACCTTCCTCGATAGCTTGTGTTGTACGCAATACCGAGTTTCACTAAAAAATGATATGTTTTTAAAATATTATATAAACTAACTATTATGAATAGTAATACCCACTTTTTGAAATTTTATAAATTTTTTATTTCAAAATGGACATCATTTTTGGATTCCAAATATCGAAATTAGCCTAGGGTGTATTTTTGGTATTTTTCTGAAAACTTTCGATTTTTGATAAATAGTGAAAGCACTGAGTTATTGGTTAAAACCAAATTTTTAATTAAATAATAATTTATTTTATTTAAATTTATTTTATATAAAAATAGATACATAATACCTATATAAGTTCAATGTAATTCATTGGATACATTTTATAATAATTTTAGATATATAAAAATTTTATTGAACTTTTTATCGTCTTATACCCACCTCCTAGGAGCATTTGCAAATTTACATAAAACTTAATTTTACCAATTTTGTGAGTTGAATTTAAAAAATCTGAGAGACTCAGTTGATATCAGTAAGTAAAATGTGGTTCAATGAGATGAAAATAATTTTTGGTGAAGAATAACTTTTAAATTTTATTTACCATGGTTAAAAGTAAATAGGGTAATTAAGGGTAAAAATGATATTATTATTACCTTAACACATGTGTTAATTCTATTGGATAAGTTTAATATGACCAAAAAATACCTTAGGAATAAAATATTACCCTTTAGGTATAATTGTATTAGATTTGGACATTTATTATTATTTTATTTAAAGAAGAGTTAAAATAGTTAAAATCAAAGTTTAATAACTAATTTTTTTTAATATAGGGTTATACATAAGATAAATTCAACCATAAATATTAATTAGATAGATAAAAATATTTCCTACATAATGTTATTTTATTTATATTTTTAGTCATTAAATAATTTAATTTATATATTAAACAATGATGATGCGGTAATTACCTTGTTAATGAAATATTAACATAATTGATATTATAAATACCCAAATAAATGTAATTTTAGACTTTTTATGAATTAAAATAATTTTATATTTTAATATAACATATTAAGGTTGTTTAAATGAATTTTTTTCGAAGTAATAATGCTGTTATGAATTTAGAAATAAAATAAAATATCAAATAGTGTCAAAATTGACAAAAAAGAGTTTTAAAAAAATATATTATATTATTAATTGATATAATGGTCCTAAAAATCTAAGGTTAGTCCAAAAGACTTATATAATAATATATATGACATTAATTAACCAAATGGGGTTAAATTCTTAGTTTATAGTATGTTTATTAACCATATAGTGTAAGAATACAAGAAGACACGGTAAAAGTTAAATTATTTAACTTAGAGTTAAATCTAAATGATAAGGTTAAAATGGTAACCTAAACTTGTATAAAACCTATTTGTTGAGAGAATTTAGACCCATACCCACACTATACTCTAAATAAGTCACTTTTTAACCATTATAAATTGAATATGAATTTATTATAAAATAATATTTTAAGTTTTTCTTAAGGTTCCCCTCACCCCTATTATAAAAGGTCACTCACCCTTCTCTCTAATTCACACCTACAAAGCCTTTTGACTCGGTCTATCCCTACCCAAATACCCTCTAAAATATCCTATCTTCATCATAGAGGCCTTCCTTTAGTCAGAAATCTAACCTGAGGGTCCCTTTTGATCAAATCAAAAGGAAGAACCCGAAGAAGAGGTAAATATCTCACCACCTATTTCAAGTTCCTTTCTTCTTCCACTTCCTCCTTCTTTTTTGTTTCCATTATAAAATAATAAATATAGTATCTTATATATAATGTGATGTTATTATAAAAATTTTACAACCATATTAGTTATTTTATCCATGCTATGAATGAAAAATTCACCACACGTGCGTACGTACGGCTTACCATCTCCACGTCGTGGTGTAGTTTGTTATTCAAACATTTCATCATTTGGATGAGTATAATAATGATTAAAATGATATAAATAATAAATATAACATTATTATGATTCTTTATATATGATATACCATCCAATTATATATGATTTTTATATCAAAAGAGTGATATTTTCGCTCGTGCATACGTACGGACTACCGTCTCCACGAACGCGATGAGATTCATTTTCCATAATTAACCATTAAAGTATGATTATAAAGTATATGTAATAAATAATAATGAAAGATATTAAATAATAATTTTACTTTATTTATGTACATATACATTTCATTTACTTAATTCCATTCAATTTAATAAGGAAATGAAAACAGTGTTCATGCGTACGTACGACCTACCGTCTCCATGAACAGTATATTTCATTCCATTTATCGATCTATCATATATATTTATATGATGAATATATATTATATATAAATAATTTTTTACATTCTGGAATTAAGTAAATAAGGATATAATTAAATATATCAAGAACAACAGGTCGATACTCGTACGATAAATGAAACGATTTTACCCAAAACGCTACTTTAACATGGAATTTACAAAAGAATGGGTAATATAAAGTCATAAGTGAATCATATATGATATCATAAAGGTTATTATGGTCATGTTACAAGTTAATAATATTTTTAAACCCACTATATAGGAGTCTCAAACACATATGGAAGAAATTGGACATATGGTAAGGGATAATTATTCCAATCTCTTTCTTATCCGAGATTATTTATTCATAAGTATTTACTGGGGTTATATTTATCATCCATGTACATGTTTTATAAATATGTTTTCATAAAATTTTTACTATTATTACATGTATGTTTAAATTCATTTTTACCATTTTTTGACTTTTACCACATTGTATGGAAGGAATATTTCCTTTGTTTACCATATAAGGTACTTCATGACTTTTCCGGCAAAAGTACGAGAAAAATGTTTTTTTAACTTATACGGTGTGAATGGATTTTTACAATTTTATAATGCCTTATTTCCATGAAGCTTTCTATATAATATTTCATGATTATTTTCAAAAAAATTCCTTTATTTTAAAATCACACAACATTTTGAGAAAAGAAAATGATTTTGAAGAAGAAAGGATGTTTTCCTCAAGAATTAATTTCAAGTGTTTATTCAAAACTATTTTCCCTCTAAGATTACATTCTTTAATATTGTTATATTTCAAGTATAATTTTCCTATTATTTACATGGTTTTATTTTTTTTTATGATGAAAGGATGTCCATTGTTTTATATGGAGTATGTTATGATGAGATGATGATTATGAAACCCATTTTATTAATTGGTTTATGATGAATGATTTATGTTTATTTTGTGGCACAAGTAAGAATTATTTCATTATGAGATGGGTGGGACCTATATATCCCTCAAATTAATTGGGTAAATATTTATATCTCCTTAGATAGACATGAATGTAATGGAAAGTGAATCCGGTTCAGTAATACAGGGTTGGAACAACAAGTAAACCCGATTCAGTAATGGACTTTGTCCACTATGATGGTCTTGGAAGCAATGCCTTGGCTACTATGGAAATCATAACATGTTCTTAATGGTTTCCACAATTACATTCCCATGATATTTTATCATGATTAATATTCCTTTATGATCTATGCCTTATGAACTGCCAATATTTATGTCATTATCCATGATTTTGATGTTTTATGTTCATGTTCTTACGTTCAAAGGTTTAGGGATTGTTTTATATTCTCCATGTTTAACTTTACTGAGCATTTGAGCTCACCCTTTTTATGTTTTATTTTCCCTAGGATATAAATAAAGGTTTTAAGTAATAAAACCAAAGTGGAATATCTTTATGGGAGATGTTGAAGATCTTTCACCATGATTAGAAGATTATGTTCCGTGTTTCCAAAGACACTAAACTATTACGGTTCTTGGGTGTCTGTTTTTGTTATGTATTAAGTATTACGCAAGAGTAATGTAATGTTCATGTACGTCAAGTGTTGGTATCTAGATTATTAGTTGTATTAACATCACTATCATTCAAGTGAATTGTGATCCAAGCTGAGATCAAAGGAAAAATTCTTCACATTGTGGATTATACTACGATGTTGTGTCAGTTGAAAGAAGAATCCTATGCCATGAGGAAGTTTTCCTTTTGTAAAGATATGAAAATGTGTAATAAGTTAAATTATATTAAAATATTTATATTTTGTGGAATATTTTAGAGAATAATTGATCCCAAGTATTTTGATATATTTAAATGTGGTCGATGAATGGGATTTGATTGAGAATTCAAAAAAAATATAATCCAGATTTGAATGAGAAGATCACATTCCATAATTTTTAAAGAGTTTCTATATTTTAAATATGTAAAAATTATGGAAACAATATTCAGGAAATTTTGTGAATATAAAAAGGAAGTTTAATAGGAATAGAATATAGAGACCCATTGACACTTTTATTCATTTTTAAAGATACTACAACAGTCGAAGAAGGAATAGATCCCAATAATATACTTAGATGAGAAGATCCAATGTATCAATTAATTAATCACCCAATACTATTTACATTAGATATTATCTTATTATGAAAGAGGAAGAAGACAAATTTATCCTGGAAAAATATTTAATGTGTTTCAAGGATTGATGAGGAATACAACATTGTTACTACTTCATTGAATACAATGAATAAGGTGTGAATAATAAAAACCTTACTACCCCAATATATTCATTTATTTTGAAGAGGAAAGATAGAGTTGATTGAGAAGAAAGATGAGGATGACACACCACTAAACTAATAGATAAAGGGAATATAATACCTATTTATAAGAGTTTGTAAAATACCACTTTCACAATTGAGGGAGATAATATAAATAAATGGTTGATAGAATAGAGAATAATTTTTTTGGAAGATAAATTAAACTAGTGGTATACCAGTATAAAAAACCATCCTAGAGATGTATAGGAATTTTTAGGAGATATACCTCCCTTATATTCACTTATGATCTAGAATTTTGTGATATTTTACACCATAATTATTAGGATGTAGATTATAATTTTACTCCCAATGTTTATTAGTTGAAATCCTGGTCTCAAAACTCAATAAAAACTTATAAAGGAGTAGGATCTCATATTGAGGTTGAACCTAATAAAAAACATATATGTTTTTATTCTTTTTTACATTATGCATTTCATATTGTGGTGAGGATTGAGTGGGAATCGATAAGATCCATATATCTTAATAAAAAAAAGATCAGTCATAATGAGGGTTTAATTAAAAGTAAGGGAAAACTTAGTAAAATTTAGAGACTTTGATTCACCCCCTCAGTGTATCTTCATGTTCATCGAGCACCTAATGTGGTATTAGAGCTGACTAGGTGTCCTATATTAGGATATAATTTTTTTCTGGATATTTTAATAACTCTATATAAAGTGAATATATCATGAAGTCATTGAGTTCCCTCAGATAGGAAACTTAGTCTCTATTCCCATTGAATCTTAAATTAAGTTCTAAAAAAATATATGAAAGAATAGGAATAAAAAATTGACATGTAAATTGAGATATATTACAAAATAAAATAAGTATCTATTATAACTTAAAGATATTCAAAGTGATAACTATTTAATTTCAAAGTATGTTGAGAGTGATACTTATGAAGAATAAAATTCAATATTTGTAGAGTATGAGTGGGATAAGACTATTGAAACAGTTTAATACCTCTACTTTGTATTAAAATATAATCCAACGAAAGTTCCCATTAAAGTATTCACTCATATATTGGGTTTTATCAGGGGACTGATTGATGAAAAAGGATATCTAGAAGAGAAGTCTAAAGAAATGGAGAATGATTTAATTAAGAAGATATAAATATGCATGAATCTTACACAATATGTCCAATCCAAAGAAAAATATATATCAATTTTCTATTAACATATTTCCTAAATTAAATAAGAGTTTTAAATAAGTGTTTATCAGAAATTTTTGATTAATAATGTCTTTAGAGATGTGATCCATGTATTTAAATGCTATAAAAAACCTCCATGAATGTCTATGAAGCTTAGATATAGGTTAAATATAAAAGAGTAATATAGAATTAAAACTTCTTACAATAAGAAAGAAAAATATGTGATGATCAGATCAAGAAGATGAAGAGGAATTTGGAATAAAGTTTGAGATTAGTTGAGGATGAGAATAACTCCCTTAATATGAGGATTACTGAACTTGATGGGATATTGGACAATACAGAGTTTTTAAAAACTAGAACTTCCCTAATATATTAGAAGATAAGTTTTTTCCCACAAACTTTTGATGAGGATCTTATTACACAAAAGGTTTATATGTAAATAACCCAACCCCAGTAGCCCATATTTAGTGGTTACTTTATTACATTGTCATAAGATACATGGAATCACATCCCAATAGACCAAATAATTTATTTGTCTTAGTAAATTAGATACATATTTTAAATGTACATTACAATTGAAATTATAAAATAAAACATAATTATTCCTCCAAGAAAACCATTATCCTTCTACCTTATCACTACATGTCAATCATAATATACATCTTGGCATCCTGGGAAAAATAAAACATAAGAAAGGGGTGAGATCATATTCTCAATAAGGGTAAGCATACAGTGAAATATATCATGAATAAATAAAGATAAATATTAAGTTAAAGAGAATAACTAAATTACAATCCATTTAAACATAATACTGATCATAATATGGAAATAATAAATGATAATCAAATAATTCCATATAAATAATCACATTATAATAAAAATTAACCATGAATATTCTACTAATCAAATAATCACATGGATATCAATAACTAATCTCAAAATTAGGGAATGAATAATGTGGGGAATCATAAACATACCACCAAGGATTCAACCAACACACCAAACATAAATGGGTAAGACATCAGACAATACCCAAATTAGTTTGTTTCGTGAGACCTACCAATGCATCAAGGGCTATAGCGGGCCCTTCCCATCACTTACTATATCCAATGTATTCCTCATATTAAAGGGGTGAAAAAAACAACATAAACATTCATATTGAAAAATCAGCATACAAAATGTGAATACTTTAACCATAAACCATGGATGGTATCAAAATACCACATCCATAGTCAAATTGATCATAAAAAATTTAATAAAATATGGTATATGGTATCAAAAGAGATTAATCTCAAGGAATAATAAGATTAAACAAAGGGTGTTTACATAGATGAAAATACTAAAATAAAACCATTGTAAATTTATTAAGGAAAATAACCTTTTCACTTTGAAAATCACTTATTTTTAAAATTCTACATAATTATAAATTATAAATTTTTATTTCAAAATAATTAATAAAACATGTAAATGAAGTTACGAATCATTAAGGTGTTAACATAGTGGGAAAATCCACCCACATCATATATATTAAACTTGATCTATTACTTTATAATGGAAAAACATGAATAGAATGTAGAATAAGAAATGAACTTGGATGAGTTGGTAAAAACGATCACCTTTACTTCAGTGGAATTCTTTAAGATCTCTTCTTAAGGTATCTAGGGTTGGTCTTTTTGGAAGAACAGGATCCCCAAAACACGTATAAGGATTTTAAGAAGTGAAATTTTAAGGGTTTTGTTGATACATAAGGATCAAAATAGTGGGTATATGCGAGGGAGGAGGTGCCCTTTTATAATTGAGGTGAGGGGAACTTTTGGAAACTCTCAAAATATTAAATTAATATAAATTAATTTCTATTTTCAAATGGATCAAAAGTAAGTTATTTCAAATATAAGATGATTATGGATAAAAATAATCTTATAGAAAATTTTTTATACATGTTTAGATCACATTTTTACCATTATATTTTGGTTTTAACCCCTATTTATTCCCTTTAGCTCTTACTCTGACAACACAGATTTTTACTATTTGAGGATCAATATTGTTACTATAAAAAGAAAAACTAACCATAAATAAACCATGGATAAAATTTTAAACATTATCTTGATAAGTTTTCATAATTTTAGTTTTTTTAAAATTTTATATCATTTAATAAGATATTATTTATTTTCATATAACATTAATGTCAATTTTGACACTATTCATTACTTTGACTTTTACAAACGTCAATAAAATAATATATCTTTGAACCAACTCTTTTAATTTATCACTAACATGTAAATATTGTCTATAAAATTCACGTGTGACATTAATTATCTAAAATTATATTTATTTCAATAGTTTTATAATTATTTATTTGATATTCCTATTAATTAAACAATTACAACATCATCATTGTGTAAGACTTTAAGGTAATTATATATTTCTTAAAAATTAAAAATAATTTATCATGTTGAATATAAAAAAATTAAATTTAAAATAACTTTTTATAGTTGGAGATACCAGGAAAGTTTAGTTAGAGGAAAAACCTCTGACCATTTATTAAACAGAAATAAAAAGTGCACAAAACAGCGAAGAGGATGAGGGCGAACTTTTCCCAAACCCAATCAAAAGTCCCCACCACACAAGACGGTTACATACCACAAAATCAAAAGTCTCCACCACATAAGACAATTACATACCACAAAAAGCCATTCAAGCGAGTCAAGCGAGACAACACATACCACCAGCATATCTCCTGCTTCATCAAAAAATCACCAACATCACCACTGCTTTCACTGCAATCTTGAAATCTTTCCAAAACTGTAAGATCTTCCCGAAATCACAAACCTCCCCCAACAAACACTTCCAGAACAGCCGATTCAAGTTGCATGGATCACCCCACCTCGAAACCTTCATCAACATAAAATAGAAATCACACAAAAATCCCATCGCCACCCTCCAACCCGCACGTAGAGACCACAATTGCCCGACCGAAGAACCCCCTGCCGAAACACAGTACAGAAGACGGAAACCAGCCGAATGAAAGGATCTCCAAGGCCTCAGCAGAAGATGAACACAACCCCGAGTGCATCCAGAACAAGACCCAAAGGCGGTCACAGCCCCGGCCACCAGAGCATAGCCCCACGACGTGCGAACCACGACCCCAAGCCACCCTGAACATGCCCCCACCAATGCAGAAAATCCAGAGCACCACCCCAATGTACCGAATCTAGATCCCCTTCGCTGTAAAAATAATACCCTGAAGAATCCGGACCTTACCTTCACAGAAAGCTGAAACACAACCCCGAAGCACCGGATCAGGAACCCCTCATCGCCTTGGAGGACCGCGACCGTGACGCGACACCGACCATGACCCCACAAAGCAGAAGAGCCGGAGCACCTTACTGAATCCAGAGAAACCCACGCCGCGGGATAACGAACAGACTCCCGATTGGGGCCACCCTTCACCGAGGAAGCAGCCACCGCACCACGAAGCAGCCGGGAAGATCGAGGCGGGGGGGGGGGGGGGGGGCACCACCTTCCCTTTATAGTTGAAGATATGTTCTAAATAACCATATATTAAAAATGTAATACTTATTAAAAACACGAGTGTAACATATTTAACTTTTCATAAAAATAAAATACTATAAAAGTCTTAAAGTCATTTATGTGGCTCAAAGAGGATATAAAATTGGCCCAATAATGATTCTAGTGGAGTCTAAATTATCCAATAAAATCAGGATAAGTGTTATTGTAATTTTATAATATTTATTATATTATTTTTACCCTTAATTACTCGATTTAACCTTAACTGTAGTAATTAAAATTACTAAGTTTACTATTCACATTGTCCCAAAAAATTTACACGTTTAGTAAATTTGATCCTTATAATTCCAAATATGGAATCCATTTTTAAAAATTTTAAACATTTAAGTGGTTAAAAGTAATTTAAAATTAGTCCGGTAGATATGGTGTGAACATGGGGTTTTAGAGTGAAAACATTGAAAATATTGAAATGTTATTATATTCAAATTCAATGTAAAATTGATTACAATTAACTAATTTATATTAAATGGATAAAACTGATGTAATTATACTTTAGAACCAATAAAAAATATAATTTAACACTATAATTTATTTATATTAAAAATCTATTCTCAATGAAAATTCAATACTTTTCACTATTCATAAAAAAGTGATACTTATCAAAAAAATATCAAAAATTAAATCAAAATGAAATTTTAATATTATAATATAAAATAAAAAGTTTATTTTTTCAAATATAATTTATTAAAGTGTTAAAAAATATATTTAATAGAAGTGTTCCATCAAAAGGCGGAAAAACTACCTTTATAAAAATATATCTTTCTATGCGTGAAAATTGGATTTGTTTTCTATCATGTCTAGAAAACAAATAAGATGAATTTTAAACATTATATTTAATATATTATATAAACATTTAATTAATATTATCCACTGATAATAATTAATTTAATTAATTAGGATAAAACACATTTGACACATAATAATAGTTTTTTATAAAAAAATTACTTTATGTTAAATTGGTTTTTATATTTATTTTTAGTTAATTATTAAAAAATTAATTCAATAAAATATTTTCATAAAATATTTAATCATATTCATAACCGCTAATTTAATGTCTAGGAGATAATTTCATTTTAAATAACAAAATTAATAGTATTTCGTGATTCGTTTAAGATCAGTATTGCGTGCAATGTAAGCTATAAAAGAAGTTAAATTTAAAAAGAGACATAACATAAAATCATGGGGTGTAACATTTTCCCATGATTTAATAAATTTTATCCTTAAAACTTTAAATTTCATTCAAAAATCAAAGGTTTATACTTGAAAAATTCCTTTGTGAAAATCCCACATTAGATATAGGGTTAATAAAATATCCTCTTAATAAGAAGGAAATGTAAATGTGAAAGTCACGAAAAAATTATGATTTAGAATAGGAGAAAATTAGAGGAATGTGAAAATATGGAATTGGAAGAAAAATAAAACTATTAATTTCTGATGTAGAGTTATAGAAAACATGGTCATTATAAACTTAACCATCACAAAACCGTAAATTTATGATCGGTTAAAAGGCCATTGATTTATTAGAAAAAAAGTTAATGGATTTTTTTTTCAAACATCCTTTTCCTATAGTTGATGGATTATTTTACTATATAGATAAATCACTCAAGAAAACATACTTATTTTATTTCCATGTCATAATATCATCCTTTAGTTGTGATTTGATCTATTTCCACTTCATTTATTAAACTAAGAGATGGATATTCAAGTTGAAAATAAAATTGCTAGCACATGTTATCCTATATGATAAATCATACTTTAACCACATGAAATAATATCCAAAGTTAAATTTATCCCATTCTATAATTAGTTACCTTAAGAATCATTTAAAATACATCTTTCAAAATTCAATTTCCAAAAATTTACAAGGAAGGTCACTAATTTCCAAAACCAAATTAACATTAGATTCCCCAAAAACTTAATTTAGCTCATATTTTCACATAAAAAATATTTGATTACCTTAAAAACCTTAATGAAAACGTTCATGCTTCCAAATACTCAAAGAATAAGAACTACAATACAATCCTTATTTATTCCATAATTATTATAACCAATAAATCATTGAAAATACACTCAAACGACATAATTATTTAATCAAATCATAATCACATTAATAATTCATCTTTTTATGTGGTAATATTATAAGCGTAAACATGATACATTAGATTCTTTTGTGGCATATTCATTTGATTCTTGGGATATTGATTTTCATAGTGTCACATATCCTTGTATTTTAAGCATTGTACCTTGGAAACACTTTTCTTAACTTTTCAATCACTAGCACAGTGGAATTTCTCTCCAGACATGTAGAAAACTCCCATTACTTTTAACAAAGTACTAGGGTGGTTCTTAACATAGTTATCAAATGGGTGAAAACACTTCTTTCTCTTCTTTCCATTATCCATATTTTTCCTAGATGTACTATTATTATCACGATTCCCTTAAAATCTATAATACTTAGATAATTATTTCTTTGTATCATCAATAAATGATACTATATCCCCAGACTGCCACTTCATTTTCAGAATAGTACTTTTCTTAGGGCCATCGGCGACTCGCTGGGGGGTTTTCTGTGCATGGTTGCGTGCACTTGTAGAGGTGAGGAGATGTTGGCCCCCCGGATCTGCGTGGAATTGGATTTATCTATGTGTATTCTGGAGAGATTGTCCTTGAAGGTGCAGGATTCGTCTGTCTGGTCTCAGTAATTGTTTTACCCTATTTTTCCCAGTTTTTGTTCGGAGTGTCTTCTATAGGGGAATTCGGGGAAAATATGCAAGAAATGGCGCCATGGAGGGCGGGCTCGTGAGGGCTGTGATCCTGTGAAAAGGGGACTGTCATTCTCTATGGATGGAAATCCTAGCTCAGTCTTGGATATGCTTACAGTATCAGAGCTTTTCTATTCTCCTAGACCATGCGGCATTCCCCCTGTGTCCCCAGTATGCATAGAGCTCATTCCCTCCTGTCCCAAGCCTGAGGTCTTTCCTGATGCGGCTCTGGGATCATGTGGGCCCGGTTCTTTTCATATGGTTCCCTTGGCGCCCTCAGATCGGTCTTGGCTATAACCCCGAATGATATGGGAAGGTGCTTTATGGGATACACTTTGGGAGGTTGCTCCGAGCCTGATGGTTTCCCTCTCTCGAGATCACCCTCGAGCGTTTCCGGTTCCTCTCTATTGTGACGAGCAGCTGCCCACGAAGTCTTCTGGAAAGGGATCCATTTTTCCTAGAGTAGATCTTCTTCAGGGTCACAGGGTGATGGACCGAGCATGTTGTCTTGATGTGGCAGGTTTCCATGAATATCGGCTCACTGCTGAGGACAGATGGTTGGTCAATTGTGCTCTTGCTGCTGGTGCACCCTCTCCGTCTGTGCAGGTTCTCACAACTTCAGAAGAGGAGGCTTGGTGTCGTCCTTTGTAGGTGAATGGGAAGACTTCTAAGTATGAATCAAGGCTCATATGTTCCCCTCCAATACAAGCTGGTTCGGGTATGGGAGTGTGCACGAGGTCGTCGATGAAGAGGCTATAGAATAGGGAGTGCTTTGTTTCCCTTGTGAAAGAGGATGAGTTGCCTGGGGCCAAAGCTGGGCATTCTTTATTTCCATGAATCCAATCTTCATCTGGAATGCACGGGGAGTTGGGGCGAGAGTTAAGTCAGATTTTATTGTCTCGGAAGTCAAGAAACACAAGGTCAAGTTGGTGGTGATCCTCGAGCACAAGCAGAATTCTACGAAGATCAATGAGTTCATGCGCAAGCTGAAACTTCACGCATCCTTGCATTCAGAGCCTATCAATAAGTTCATCTGGATTTTCTGGAACAGGGATGCTATAGTCGAGTTGATTCAAGTAGGTGAGCATCATGTTACGACGAGGGTGTCTTGCGGTGGAGGCTCCTTGTTTGTTTCTTTCGTTTATGGTTGTTGCGATGCTCAGAAAAGGGAAGAGTTATGGAGTGAGCTGAGTGCTTTTGATCCAGGGGGTCAGCCTTGGGTGGTGGGTGGTGATTTCAATATTGTAGCTAACTCGGAGGAGAAGAAGGGAAGAGGTGACATTCTAAGGAGGGCTAGCAGGGCGTTTGGACAGTTCATGGCTGGTAAGGGGCTCCTCGATCTAGGGTATTCAGGTGACCCCTTCAATTGGTGTAACAACCAGAGGGGCCATAGTCGTTGTTGAAGCCAGCTCGACCGGTGCTTAGCCAATGTCCAAGTGATCTCTATGTTTCCAGAGGCGAAGGTTGAGCTTCTGACTTGTAGCATCTCTAACCATTCTCCACTCCTGCTTTCCCTAATAAAGAGGGAGGCTCCGCAGTCGGGCTTCAGGTACATGAGCCACTGGTTAGGTATTCCGAGTTATCACCAGACAGTGAGGAGAAGTTGGGAGGAGCCAATCCAGGGGTACACCTAGACTACGTTGCATAGCAAGTTGAGGCGACTCAAGTAGGCCCTCCTTTCATTGGTTGGAAGCATCATTCCCTTGGATCATGAGCTGGAGGCGCTTAGACAAGATATTGAGCGGCTTGAGGCTGGTTTTGAGGAGGACTGGGAGGACATTGTGTTTGGGGAGCTCACTGAGAAAAAGGTGTCCTTTTCAGTTATGATTCTTGAGCATGAAAGAAGGGCGAGGGATTATTCAAGAATCAAATGGCTTAAGGAGGGCGAAAAGAATACTACATTCTTCCATGCTTGTGTAAGGGAGAGGCAGCGTGTGATAGAATCGAACCTTGCTCTAGAAGATGGATCTTTCACTAATGATAGGGAAGTGGTTGGGGGATTGGTGTTTTATTTCTTCAAGGATCTTCTTTCAGGACCCAATCCAAACATGCTACAGGGATACCCTACGGGGGGGGGGGGGGATGTGTTCTGGGAGGGGATTCTACACTTTGTGTCCCCTCAAGAGAATGAGTTGATGGAGGGGATCTCGGAAGAGGAGGAGATCTTTACGACTATGGTGAGTCTCAATCATGAGAGTGCTGCAAGCCCTGATGGCTTTCTAGGTGGTTTATACAGGAGCTCCTAGGAGGTGGTGAAGGGGGATATCATCAATTCTATCCAGGATTTCTTCATATGGGGAAGCTTACCTCGGGTTGCGTCTGCCATGAATCTTGTCTTATTACCAAAAATCAAAGATCCCACATCCCTCCTCTATTATCGGCAGGTGAGTATGTGCAACATTATGTATAAAATACTGGCGAGTATCATCAACAGGAGGTTATCCAACAATCTTCCCCGGTGGATCTCCAAGGAGAAACATGGTTTCGTGAAAGACCGCTCTATTCAGGGAGAAATAACGTTGGCCCAGGAGATGCTGAGAGATATAAATAACAAGGTTTGTGGATCCAATATGGATATCATGATTGATATGAATAAGGCATATGATAGGATTGAGTGGGGATTTATTAATAGGGTCCTGAGCAAGATGGGGTTCTTGATATGGTCTTGTGATATTATGTTCAGGTGCTTTAGTTTGGCCTCGATGGATGTGTCTTTTATGGGGGTGAACTCACGGGTTTTTCAAGACAGTTTGAGGCCTTCGTCAAGGCGATCCACTATCCTCGAGTATTTTCATTATTATGCAGGATACCTTAAGCGGGATAATTAACAGAGGCATCTATAATGGGGATGTTCTTCCTTACCGAAGGAGGTTGAGGATGCCACCTGTTTCTCATATGATGTTTGCGGACGATACCCTCATCTTCATCAATGCGGGGAGGCGATCGGTTCAGGGGACTATTGTGATCCTTGAGGAGTATTTCCACTGGAGTGGTCAACAAATTAATAAGTAGAATAGTGGCATCTATGTGGCCCAGGCTTGCAATTCGAGTAGGGTGATTGATATGGATCGAAGATTGGGTATGAGGCCCGGTGTGTTTCCCATGGAATATCTTGGCACCCCTGTGTCCCCAGGAAGAATGCGTATTAGGGACTTTGACCCTGTGGTAAGCAGGATTATGGGGCACATTCATAATTGGATGAACCACTTTTTATCTTTTTGAGGTCGTATTACTCTTGTTAACAATGTCCTCTCGACCATCTCAGTTCACGCTCTCTCAGCCACCAATGTGACGAAGGGGGTTGTCAAGTCCATTGAAAGACTTTTGGATTGGTTCATATGAGATGCATCTTCAGAGGGGAAGAGGCATTGGAGCTCTTGGGGGAAGATGTATTGACCAATATTGGAAGGAGGGAACAATATTAAAAAGTCTGGAGAACACTATTCATTACTTGCATGTGAAGTTGGCGTGGGAGGTAATTGAAGAGCGATCTTTGTGGGGTAAGCTTATGTCCTATAGAAATCGGGTCTCCAATTATGCATCTGCGGGTAGTGGGTCTCTGCTCTGGTCCTCTGTTAGAAGTTTTATTCCATCCATACTTCAGAGCTCGCAGTGGATTATTGGGGAGGGGAATATACAGTTTTGGTACCACAACTGGTTGGGAAGGACTCTCGGATATCCAGGGTGCCCGACTCCTTTGATCTCATACAAGGAGGTGAGTCAGTACCAAAATTTCTTCAGATCCATTATGGACGCGGAATAGCAAGAGTTTTTTTGACTCTGTTATTTTGAGTTCAGATATGGACCGGTGCGTTTACACCCCCTCCACTTCGGGTAGGTTCAACACAAAGGATTTTTTCAGGACCAGCTTGTCGCAGGACCAGCAGGCAGGTGGGTACGACCGGGTGTGGTTCAAGAGAATCCCTACGAAATTTAAATTTCTGACATGGGGGATTCAGAACCGAGCTTTACCGTCTGATGATATCATCAAGAAGCTCGGCATAAATATGGCCTCTTTCTGCCAGTGCCGTGTTAAAAAATGCAATGAGAGTTTATCTCACATTTTCTTCAAGGGCGACTGGGCTCGCCAGGTGTGGGGAGTCTATGGAGAATTTTCAGGTTACCCCCACTATGCGTTGAACTTCGACTCCTTCATGGAGAAATGGTTCCAGGGGACATTCGACTCCAGAAATGAAGGGAGGGATAGATTCATCATCTTAAACGCTGTATGTTGGTGTGTGTGGAAAGCGAGGAACCAGGATAGGCTCAAGGGGCTCACATCTACGGGGAGAACCATTACAGTAAGATTACTTTGTATTATGGTGGAATTATGTGTCACCGATGTTGTATGGAAGTAGTCCCCCTACCTCTGCAAGCTTCTTGTGACTCATAGCGTGGCCCAGCAGTCAGCAACTAGACAATAAGGCCAATGGGTCCGGTGGAACCCTCCTAAAGCTGGATTCAAACTGAATACCGATGGCTCTTGCGTGCTGGGAGAGATGCGTAGCGGTGGCGTGGTCCAAGACCCTAGGGGTAGTGTGTCTTGGATTTCTTGGTGCACTATGGTTATGGGAATTATATGCAGGAGGAGGAAAAAGCGGTGCTCACAGGTATCACAGTGTGCAGGCAGCGAGCACTTTCCATTTCCCAAGTTGATACTGACTCTATGGTTATTCATGATGCTCTGCATGGGAAAGGTATATGCCCCTGGTCCATTTCATACACTATCCAGAAATGTAAAGCTCTCATGGAGAGCAGCACCAGAGTCACTCACACATGGAGGGAGGGAAACAAGGTGGAGGATCACTTGGCCTCTATGGAAACCCCCAGCAGCATGGTCAATTGTCATACTCATGTGTCCCATTTTAAACCAGAGGGGGTGAATTTGATATGGGGTGATGCCCTTGGTCTCCATTACTATAGAACCCCCTAGACACTGATTCCCTCTCTCTATTTTATTTCCTTTTTGAATAAAAATGGTAACATTGGATGGATGGTTTAGTAGTCTTGTTAAAATAGATACATATTTGAAACATACATTATAATTGAAATTATAAAATAAAAAATAATGATTCCTCTATGTACACCATTATTATCTTAGCTTATCCTTCCATATCAATCATAATATACATCTTGGAATACTAGGAAAAATTAAACATATGAAAGGGGTGAGATTAGATACTCAGTAAGGGTAAAAGTAAAATAGAGTATATCATGAATAAATAATCATAAACATTAAAGAAAGGTGAATAATAGAAAGAAAATCCATTTAAACATAATCTTGAGTATAATGTGGAAAGAATAAATGAAAATAAAATAATTCTATATAAAAAATCACATCAGAATTAAAATTAACCATGAATATTATACTATTAAAATAATCACATAGAATACCAATATAAGTCCCCAGACTTGAAACATTACATAAAATTGAATTAAATGAATAATTCACATTAAGGATATTTCAGGTTTAGAGTGTTAGAGAATTAGGACATAACTATTACATCTCAAAATATTACAAAGTAGACACTTATACCCAGTTTCCATTTTTTCATAAAACAAAAACTCATAAAAGGAACATGTCTAGTTCCATGTTTTAGATAGCATGTCTTTCCTTGATCCATCCTTGACCCTATTCATATTTAAGTCCCGTGGAAAAAAATTTCAAAAACTTGGGATGAGCATAAAAATCTTGGTAAGGGATATAAAAATACGGAAATAAAACATTAGTCCATGTATATATAAAAATCAATGAAATCATTATTTACTCATAAAACATATGCACTTTAACATACCTCATGGAATCATAATATTTATGAATAACTCATAGAAATCATAAGACAAAAAGGTAACTTGAGGCATTCATAACATTCTTACGTAGGTAGCAACCCTCTTGGTTACATTTGGAATACCCATCAAAGTATATTCCCTAAATCTCTTCAGAGAAACCTTAGTGTTTAACTCCTTCATGTTACCCAATGCATTAGAGAGCTATATCGGGATCACCTGCCCTTAGTTTATCATGGAACCACCCATCTTCATAAACAATGCCCAAGAACCATAACATAATCGTATCACATAAAACATGCATAAAGGAAACACAACATTTCCACATTTCAATCACAAGATATCAAAAAACACATTGATATAATAAAAAAATTATCAAAAACATTTTCAATACCAAAATAAAAGAAAAGTAAAACATGGTATTTATATTTCATTTTAAAAAAATTTATGGCTTGTAGAGGAATCCGAAACTCAAATAATGGTCACAACGGCAGAGAAGTCGTTGTCACCGCATACGTAAGACAAAAACATTCCCTTTTGTCGTTTAGTAAAATAATTCATATAAAAAGATTCCTTTTGAATAAAATTAAAAGTAAAAGGTGTTTATAAACTATATAAAAGAAAGTTGTGTATAAAACAAAATATTCTTCAATGAAAGGAAATTGAGACGAAGTTCCTTACAAAGTCGGTATCCTTAGATTAAGGATAAATCAATTACATGATTATGTGTGGCAAATATAAATAAACCTAACATAAGAGGATATTAAGGGTAAAAAAATCCAAGGTAATCCACACATATTCATAGTATGACATAATCAAGAAGTATAGGTTTTACCGAAAGAATTGAAATTGGGTTAAGAAGTTCCCTTACAGAAATTCGACAGCCTAACAACGTCATTTTAAAATTCATAAAATGTGACGCTAAGAGATAAAAAGGGTATCTAATCACTTGGAAAAATAATTTACAGCAATAAGGATATATAAGATTATATCCCAACATAAGAATATGTAAATGAAAATACCTAACAAAAAGAAGTCTTTTTAAAAGAGGAGGGTGAAAGGTTCCCTTACCGATTTGGAAAACTTTTGAAACGTACACCCCATGAAATAAGGGTCATACAATGAAGATGTAAATACCCATAAATTAAATTATATTACACAAAGAATACAATCATGGGCAGTACATACACCAAAAAAAAGGAAATAGTAGCAAATGTAGCATGAATCTCACGAGAACAAAAAGTGAGATAAAAACCCTATACCTCATTGTAATCAATCGAGTCATATGACCAAAAGATAATAAACACAATATGAATCAAAAAATACCATGAATAGAATCATGATAATATATATCATATGGAAGAACAAAATACACCACATTCAATAAATAAGTGGCGAACAATGGAGATCTCACGAAATTAAAAGTGAGGTAAGATATCCCCTTATGAAAATTCAGCAGCCTAACAGCGCCACTTAAAAATTACAAAAATGGATTGAAGATATCAATTACGTTCTCTCATCATATGAACATAAAAATTACATTAATAGGAATATATGAGAACATCCCCCAACATAATAAATAGGAGTTAAAAGAAGTGACATAAAAGCGAGTACTTAAAAAGAAAGAGAGAGGTTGGATCCCTTACAAAAATTCGGCAGCCTAACGACGCCACTTAAAAATTCTTAAAATGAATTGATGAGAGAAAGAGGGGGTATCTCATCATATGAACATAAAAAGGATATTATGATTAATATAAAATAGCATCCTCCAGCATAAGAACATGGATAATAAAATAAATTACATAAAAGAGAGTACTTGAAAAGAATGAGAGAGGCTGGATCCCTTACAAAAATTCGGCAGCCTAATGGCGCCACTTAAAACTTCCTAAAATTAATTATTGTGAGAAATAGAGGGTCTATCATCATATAAACATAAAAATGATAGTATTATGAATATAAAAGAACATCCTCCAGCATAAGAACATGGAGCATAAAAGAAATGACATAAAAGAGAGTACTTGAAAAGAATGAGAGAGGTCGGATCCCTTACCTCAAGTTCGACTTGTCTTGTTCATTTATTTATATTTCTGAATAATAAACTTTGGTCAATTAATAATTTCTTAAGTAACTAATTTAATTTTTATTATTAAATTCATATCACATATTATAATTTTATAATAATTCGTTAATTATGTGAGTTCATATTAGACATTTTTATCGATGTTCAGTACATGAGTAAAAAATGAACTTGTTTGAAAATAATTGTCCATGTAGTTATAATTAAACCATATCAAGAATATTATTAATGATTTAAATATCATATATATCCAGTATATATTCATTTTATACTATTCCATAACATTTGGAGATAAGAAAATGAAATGCACTGTTCATGGAGACGGTAGGCCGTACGTACGCATGAACGCTACTTTCATTTCTTTGTCACATTAATGGAATTAAAACTAAATGATATATATATATATATTATAATTAAATTATACTATATATGTTATATAGGTCACATAATTTCATTAATTTCATTCTTTATACATTCCTTGTATTGCATGAACGAGTCACATCACTTGAGGGGGCGGTAGTCCACACTTCCTCAAATGAAATTATCGTATTTGCACAATATGCAAAGCATAAAGGTATGTTTTAAACGTAAAATACAGAATCATAGGGAGGAAATAAATATAATATATATCATAAATAAATATACTTTCATCATAATTTCCACCATAAGAGGTGGTAGGAGAAGACAGAACAATCATCATTTTATGAGGCAGTAATTCTCCATCCACGGAAACAATATGTTCTTTAACCATTAGACGGAGGTGTGTATAAGTGTAGCTCTAATAATTCTAATAAAAACATATTAGAATATTGGAGATACTGGAGTTTTTACAAAAGAAAGGAATAAAAAGAGTTTAAGGGGTTGGAGAAGAAAAATAAAACAAAAGAACATAAGAGAAGACATTACCTTTAAATCGGGTAACTCCCTTTGGTTTGAACCAAAAGGGATTCTTGAAGAGAATTCTTATTAAGGTAAGGATTATAGGATGAATAGAGGGATTTGGAGAGATAAAATGAGTAGATTTTGTTCGAGCCAAAGGCTTGAGAGGTGTGGGTAAGGGGGTAGAGGTGGGGGCCTTTTATAAGAGGGAGGAGGGGCACTCTTGGAAAGTCTTGAAAAGTTACTTTATTATAAAATGATTTTTCAGATATTAAAGGTCCCAAAATTATATATTTCGAGGATAAGGTGATAAGGGTTATAAATAAACCCATAAAATAGGTTTTTGACAAGTTTATGTCTTAGATGTTACCTTATCTTTTCATTTTATTTAAATCATTCATTAATGAGGTAATCACTGCATCATCACGGTGTCATAAATAAATTTATTTATTTAATGTCTAAAAATTATTAAAAAATTACCATCATGTAGGAAATATTTTTAGATTTCCAATGAATGTTTATAGTCAAAGAGATAATTTATATAAACAAAATTAAAATTGTTTTACTTAGGTGATACATACTTTGGTTAGATTCTCCTTTCTTTAAAAACAATATGATGAAAGGTCACTATCACACTAAAGTGATTCCATGGGGTCCCAAGGTTGGCACAAGGAATCCCATGGTTGGACATGACAACAGAAATATAATTAGGACACAGTTTGGGATCATTTTATATTTTTATGATATTATTTTATTACTCTTAACTACTCGATTACTAGTTAAACACGACAATTAAAGATAATTACCGTTGTTACTATTCATAATGTCAAAAAAAAAGAGTCTTAATTACATAATTTGGACCTTATGATTCCAAATATGGAATAAACTTTATCAAATTACAAACACAGACACTGTAGTAATTAATTTAAAATAATTACCGTTGTCAAAACCAAAGATGGGTTTTTAAGATGTAAAATCTATCAAAAGATTGATTTGTTTTTACATCCAATTTAAAAGTGAAATTACATCCAATGACAAAAATTGTATTGAATGATAAAAAAATAATTAAATTAAATCATAAAACTAATTAAAATAACAATATATCTATATAAATAAATTGTATGAAAAGGCCGTTTTGAATTAAAATGCAGTATTTTTCACTATTCATTGAAAATGAACATTTGTCAGAAAAATACCAAAAATTCACCCAAAGCTATATTTGATATTCCAAATTAAAAAATTATATCAATTTTACCAAATTCAAAACATAGAAGTTTCATTAATTAATTTTATAATCAATTCCTGCTGTGAAAACAAATAGCATGTTTTTAAGAAATAATATCTATTAAAATATTAACACATGTTTATGTCCAATTTTAACGTGAAATTAATTCAAATGACCACCATTGGATTAAATGTTAAAAATATATTTTAATTAAAAATTAAAACCAATTAAAAATATAATCTAAAAATATAAATAAATTAGATTAAAAGTAGGTTTTGAATTAAAATACAACATTTTTCACTAAAAATGATCTTTATCGGAAAAATAACAAAAATTTACAAAAAGTAAATTTTGATGTCTTGATTCTAGAAAAGGATTTTTTTGTTAAATATAACATATAAAATTATCAGAAAGTATATCTAAAAAGGGTTTGCCATCAAAAGGCGGTTAATCGACCTTTTAAAGAATATTAGAAGATTTATGCTTCAAATTGGATTCATTCGCATTTTAAGCCTCTAAAATTTACTGGATAAATGTAAAAATATTTGACAAACATATATAATAATTTTGTAGTTAATTTTTTTCATTCCCGCCATTACAATGGCTAGGATTTAACTACCATTTAAAATAATATTATTATATTATTAGTGTGTAACGTGTGATTTCAATGAAAATCGTTGTTGCGTGTTGGGTACGACATCAAATATAGAATCCCCTTTAAAGTAATATTTATATTTTATTTAAATATATTAATAAATATGAAAATGTCACATTCTTTATTTACCTGGGATGTTACAACCAATAACTAATCTCATAATGAGGAAATGCATAATGTGGAACATCATAAACATAACATCAAGGCTTCAGATAAGAGACCATACATAAACAGGTAAGACATCTGCCAATACCCAAACTAGTTTGTTTGATGAGACTTACTAATGCATCGAGGTGATATAGTGGGAGTTGTATATCACTTAATAAGTCCAATTCATTCCTAATATTGAAGGGGAAAATCATAAGCAATATAACCATTCATATTGAAAAAATAACATATGAAATGCGAATACTTTAACCATAAACCATGAATGGTATCAAAATAACACATCCACAACCAAACTATTCTTAATAAAATTAATAAAATATGGTAGATGGCATCATAATATATCAATCTCAATGTATCATAAGATTAAAAAAAGGGTATTGACATAGATGAAAATACTCTAATAAAATGATTGAAAAAATATTAAGAAAAATACCCTTTTCACCTTCAAAATCACTTTTTTTTAAAATTATATACAAATATAAAAGAAAAAATTTTACTCAAAAATAAATAATAAAAATTGAAAATTAAGTTAATAATAATTAAGGCGTCACAATGGCTGGAAAATAAACTCATTCCATATAAGTTAAAAAACATTGCTTCAGTATTTGTTTCAGAAAAGTATCAAAGAACCTTACTTTCAAGACAAAAAAATATACCTTTTAAAGAATTTTTTTTTAAAAAAAGAGTTAAAAATTATTTTAAACAATCATTTAGGAATATTAAAAACATTTTTGAAAACATTTTTAGAAAACATTTACATGGAAGAGAAATATTCCATAGTGGAAACTCAAATAGAAACAATCTCTATTAATGATGAGATTGTGGACTCAAACCTTACAAAGATAATAGAATTAATAAAATTAATCGATTATGTGTGTAAAATATAAGTCAAAATAAAAAATTGGGAATAAAATATAAGATATTTTCAAGTAATTTCATACATAACATAATCAATGAAATAAAAGTTTAAACCTATGAATGAAAATTGAGTTAAGAATCCCCTTACCTTGCACATTACTTTAGTTGAACATGATTTAACCACCTATATGATGTTTTAAAGAACTATATTAATTTATAAAATAACCATATTCATGTTTATTATCTAATATATTATCTTCTTATATCATATTAGCATCCTTTTGTTAATAATATTCCATTATTACTCTTGTTTTGGGTGCTAACTACTTCATTTTCCTATGCATGTTTTTTCATGTAAGTCCTGGTTCATGTGCATAGGATATAGTTCCATGATTATATTATGTTCATCAATATCATATTAATTAATTATATACTTTTTTATAATTATTATTGAATGGTGAACACAAAAAATGAATTGCATCACATCATGGAGATGGTAGGTCGTATGTACACACGAGTGATGGTATCATTCTCTTAATGATGAAAGAGAAATGATGTGTATGGTATATTTTTTTCCAAAATAAATATAATGTCATATTTACTATATATAAAATTTATTTACATCATTATACCCATCCAATTAAATTGGTTCTGAAAAACAGATTACACCATGGTGTAGAGATGGTAAGTCATACATATGCACGCATGATGATTTCATTTTAGTAGGATAGATAAGAGGTAGAGTATGGTTGTACCATAATCATAATAACATCTTATACTGTATTTATTACTTTATCATGAAAAATAAATGAAGATTATGTAGAATAATAAATTAACTTGTATGAGTTGGTAAACACGATTACCTCTTCTTCGGTGGACTTCCTTTAGATCTTTTCTTAAGGGATCCAGGGTTGGTCTTTTTACAAGATTGGGATCTCAAAAACATGTCTAAGAATGTTTATAATAGAAATAGTCAGGCTTTGTCGATTTAGATGGCTCAAAATGGTGTAAATAAGTGAGGTAGGAGGTTCCCTTTTATAATTTAGGTGTTGGGAATTTTCAAAAACTTTTAAAATATTAAACTAATATATATTAATTTCCAATTTCAAATGGATAAAAAGTGAGTTATTTAGAATATAAGATGATTATGGGTTGAAATAATCTTATCCAATAATTTTTTTACATGTTGATGTCACATTATTATCCTTATCTTTTGGTTTTAACCCTTATTTAATCCCTTTAACTCTTACAGTGACAACATTGATTTTTACTCTTTTAGGGTTAAAAATAATACTATAAATTGAAAAAATTACCATAAATAAATCATGGATAATAGTTTTGAACTTATCTAAATCAGTTGGATGAATTTTATATTTTTATAAATTTTATATCATTTAGTAAAATACTATTTATTTTAATATAATATTAATGTCAATTTTGACACTATTCATTAATTTGACTTTTAAAAAAATAAATAAAACATTATATCTTTACAAAAACTCTTTTAAAATATAACTAAATTTCAAATTTATCAATAATTTTTTTATAACATTAATTATCAAAAATTATATTTCTTTTAATATTTTTATAATCATTTATTTGATATTCCCATTAATTAAACAATTACCGCGTCATCATTTTTTAAGTCTTTAAAGTAATTATTTATTTCTTAAAAATTATAAATAAATTATCAGGATGAATATAAACATTTATAATTTCAAATAAATATTTACAGTTAAATATATGTTCTGATTAATCATATATTAAAAATGTAATACTTATTAAAAACATGAGTATGAAATATTTAACTTTTCTTAAAATAAAATACTATAAAAGGAAGCAATCCATGTGGATCCAAGAGGCCATAAAATAGGCCTAAGGATTATTTTGGTCAAAAATCACTCACCCAATATTAATAGGAAAAGTATTAAGGTAATTTTATAATATTTATTATATTATTTTTACTCTTAATTACCTGATTTACCCTTAACCGTGGTAATTAAAATTATTGAGTCTACTATTCATATTTTACAGAAAATTAAATTTACCAATTTAATAAATTTGGTTCTTATTATTAAAAATATTGAATCAATTTTTAAAAATTGAAAACGAATAAGTGGATAAAATTAATTTAAAATTAATCTTGTAGATGAGGCAATAAAGCAGGTTTTTAAAGTGAATATATTGAAAAGATTGAAATGTTTTTATGTTGAAATTCAATTTTAAATTGATTAAAATGATCTATTTTCGATTAAATTATATAAAATTTATCTAACTATTATTTAAAACTAATCAAAAATATATTTTAAAATGATAAATTATCTAGATGAAAAATTTGTTCTGAATTAGAACTCGTTATTTTTTCACTACTCATCAAAACATGAAATTTATCAGAAAAATAAAAAAAATTAAAAAAAATTAAAATTTAATATTAAAATTTAATATTAAAATTTTAAATAATAAGTTTATTTTTCCAAATATAATTTATAAAAGTTTCAAAAACTAGATTTAAAATAAGTACGCCATCAAAATGTGGTAAAACTGCCTTCAGAAAAATATAGCTTTTTATTCGTAAAAATTGGATTTAATTTTCAATCATGTATGGAAAAAATATGACAAATGTTAAACATTATATTTAATATATTATATATAAATTTAATTAATATTATTCACTAGGAGTAATTAATTTAATTTATTTGGATAAAACACCTTTAGCGCATAATAATAATTTTTAAAAAAACATTTAATTTATTTTAAATTGGTATTTATATTTATTTCTAATTAATTATTAACAAATTAATTAAATAATATATTTTCATAATATATTTAATCCAATTCATAACCACCAATTTAATGGATAAGAGATAATTTCATTTTAAATAATTATTTCAATAGTATATCGTGGTCCGTTTAAGATCAGTGTTACGTGCAACGTAAGCTATAAAAGGACATAAATTTATAAAGAGACCCAACATTAAATATTGGGCTGTTACATTATATAATTGGAAAGAATATCTTTAAATAATATCTTGATCAATCTATAATAACATCTTAGAGAAAGGGTTCCCATGACTAAGTTAAATTTGTTTGTGCTAATTCTAATTCATATGCTAGTATCAGTTTCAATTCAAAATTTGGGAAAATATGGGTGGAAAAAATTATAATAAGTTCAAAAATACATAAAAGGTTTATTTTATCACATTCAAGTAAATTATCTACCTAATATTATCCTAGAATACTTGTATTTCCCCTAAAAAATAGTAAGGTGAAAAAGTAAAAATTCCTAACTAGGCTACATCTAGAGGAAAGAGAAGAAGATTTACAGGCTATTTTTGGTGATTATAAATGTTTGGTTATAGTTCCATTTAATTTTGACATAACATGTCAATATATTAGAATGTATAAGGCCCAAAATAATGCTAATAATATATTTAAAGAAGAGAAAACAAATTTTACATGTGTAGAATTCGTAGAAGAGGAAGATTTATCCTACTAATAACATATTTAACTTTTTATTATATTTATATGGTTACTTAAAAATAATTAGTCATGGTCATGTGGGATACTATTATATACCATCAAATCAAAAAAATTCAGTTGAAGAGAATATCAAAAAAGAATTAAAAAATAAACAAAAGTAATTTTATTATAACTTTGGATTGAGGAGTAAATAGGAGAAAAGTTCCAAGAGAATTACTCCTAATAATTCAAAGAAGAAAACTATAAAGGATAAAAACCTAAAGGTTAGATGCTTATTTTGTATATGGATATTCCACCACATTTACCATTGTAAATTGGCCATGAATATCAATGTCAAAGTGATAAATTTATAATAAAAGAAATAATCATTCTAAGAATGAAATAAGAGTATTTGTTTAATTTAATACATCCCTAATATATAAGGGGAGAAGTTTCTTTAAAAGGGAAAGACAATAAGTGTAAGATAACATTTGGAAAATACAAGAAAGATGATTATATTAATATGGAGTTACTATTTATTTGGATAGAACAATTAAAAATGGATAGAAATATGGTGGAAGACCAAGAAACTATAAGGTATAAAGGGTAATAGGTTATTCTATATAAATAGTAGCCTAAATTTCATGATAAGTTTTCCAAGAATGATGACCCAAGAGTGCATAAAAAAGTGGTGTGGAAAGTGAAATAGATATAGTACATCTCATAATTACAGTAATGCATTGTTATCTATACAAAATTATAAGATAAAAAATAATCCTAAAGCACCATTGGATGAATTTGCGTTACTAAATAAAGTGAAGAAGACCATTCCATAAAAATCTCAAAATAAAAGGAATTCCATGTTAACTTTTAATACTCTGGATAAATTATTAAGGAATGAAATCATGAAGAGTTATTCTATTACTGAATCCAGAAGAACTAGAGGATCTTGGTTGAGAGGAAACTCTCAACATTTCTACTCTCTTTGAAGATACATGAAAACACCCCCATATTCCATTTTCTATATTTTTACTTGTAATAAATTTCATGAAAATAAAGAAAATGTTTTAGGGTGAGATTATGAGTGGTGTAACTATTATACAATAAATAATAGGTGTGCATCAAAGAAAAATACCATGATAATTAGTGCTAGAGTTCATCCCATCAGGGGAAGATAACATGAAAAGGAGACTACAAAAGATAAGTTCTATAGAATATGTAATATAGGAAAACATACAAAACAAGAAGTTGAGGTATTCCAATAACACTTTATATCCTTGATGTAATTGTATCTAATCTATTAATAAAATAAGATTGATAGTTGATGAGTAAGATTTATTGAAGGGGTAGTAATATAAATTTCACTATAAATTTTTGACGTGTTTTTTGATATTAGTTCATGTCAAATATTTCTTGATAGGTCTTCTCACACGACCCCTAAAATAGTATTATAGAAATAATATCACATACTGAAATGATTAATGGAAAAATTTGACAATTTTTTATAATAACTCTTATTTTAGACACTAGGTTATCCCATGTTGGATTATAGTTGACTACAGAAAGGATTATTTATAAGAATTATGGGGTTTCATCCTTATCTCAAAATATTTAGGTTGTAACTTTAAGAAAGATATGGAGAAAAATTTGTGCTGATATGAACTTATAGAAGGATCTTAAATATGAGATGAATAAACCTTACCTTATTTTCAAACTATTTTATTTATTTTTAATAAGGGGGAGAAAAAACATTGAATATGAAATTAAAATGGGTATTGTCAAAAAATATAAAGGGCAGATTGAATTGTCCATATGGATAGATAGATCTATGATTGTATGTGTTATCCTGAAGGTTATTAGAGGAAAGTAAAAATATATTGGAGTTGAGATACTACCATTATATATATATAAGTAATATGGAGATGAAGTTGCTACTTGGAATATATGTCTAGATAGGTTCTAGGAAAACATCCGTATAAATGTTCTGATTAATGAACTAATTTAAAAGAAAATAAATAGAAAGTTTGACACCCTTGATTTCAGGTAATTTACCCTATTATTATTTATTTTGATATTATATAATACTTGGGTATAGTTTTATGGGTTTTTTATAATTGTTAATTATTTCAGAAGTATTTTAAATGGTGCATGGTTTGAGCACGGTTAGGGGAAACCGTGCACTATATCCTAGAAATTGTGCACAGTTATTCTTGGAGTTACTAGGTAGGCATATAGTTGAATCATGAATTTTCCAACCGTGAATATTCTAGGTGAAACTATTAATTTATAGATCTAGGTAAAATCATAGTTAGTGCATTGTTTTTAAAACTGTGAAAGACAAGTGTGTGAGGGTGTGGTGTTCGCATAATATCACTGCATGGTTGGTGTAGGGTTTTCTAAACTATATGACACAAACTAAGTGGCTCTATAGATCTTTTCTAGTAGCACACATAGAGTTGGAACATGGCTTTAAAAACATATGACCAAACCACATAACATGAGATTAATGATCCAAAAATTATGATTTAATTCATATTAAGGCCCCAAACCCTCTTATTTTCCTATTCTATCAATATCTAAAAATAATTTTCCTCTCTTGGATCCCTTGGTAATTCCATTTGATCTAGAAGAAAAATTTGTATGAATCAAAGTATGTTTGAGATTCTGAATCAATTATAAGTCCTTATTCTTATTCATTATTATTAAATATAATATTCTCCTCTCTCTTAGATCCATAGATGTAATCTTTTATAGATATATCTATGTGTTATAATGTGAATCATAAGGATATATTGTTTGATTTATTTAAGGGAAGGACTTATGAAATCATATCTAGAAGTTCTTAGCATTATTTTTCGTTTTTATCATTCATTGAGAGGTAGGTGGATTCTCTCTCATCTCAACTTATTCTATAACTCAATTTTTTGGTTTTATTTTAATTTTTTTCTTTTAATTTATATGGAAAATTTGTGTGATTTATTAAATAAAACCATTTTGATACATGTTTTGGAAAATGGGAAATTGAATAGCATTTCAAAAACCTATTTGCTTATAATTTTAAAATGATAGTATTAAAATTTTGGAATGGTTTTGATGTAATAAAAATGTTTGATGAAATATTTTCAAATGAAGATTTGTTTTACTTATAATGAATTGGAATGGGATTTGTAATAATTGGGTTGACATGTGTTTAAAGTGATGCATAGTATGGTCATGAAGTACCAACATCAAAGTGGTAAGGAGGATGGTCATGAAGTACCACTGTTAGTGTGTGACACCAAGATTGAATGTATAGATGGGGGTTTTTGTGTGTTTGTGAACATGGTAATGGTTATTACAATTATTAATGAATGGTATTAATCTTTTTTATAGTTTTATCACATGTATATACTTATATTTATGTATAAACTCTTTAAATATTTTTCAATTATTTTATATGAAATGGAATAATCTATACTTGTCCTAGTGGCATGTATTGGGAATCATTTGGGGATTACCTACTATGTTCACACCCTACTTGGTCACTTTGGTGCATTTACATATGTTGTATACTGAGAGATATGAAAGAGAAATTTATCTTAGTTCTCTTGTGATTCATCTTGATACCAAGAGCATAGAAGGTAGTGTTAGAGCTAGTTTGGGTGGTGTTTGGGATTTTTCCACTTCGGTTTCATTAGTTCATGTTATCCTTGGGTTTTGTTAGTTAGTGTTATTCATTCCATTGTCACTTTGATATTTTTTTTATGTTGGTTTTACCTTTGAGTTGTATTTCTTATAATCATGCATTATATAGATGGGTTTGATGTTTATATTTTGTGTTGTTATTTTTCTATATTTAATAAAGTGAAATCATCCCCAAATGTTATCCTAAGACCTTGGAATTTATTTTCGGCCTTTGGTGTCTTGGGGATGTCACATAAGGTTAGTTTCACTTTGTATCTTCTCAAACCAATGAGTCAGAGTGGGATGTTACAAATGGTATCAGTCTTGGTTAGTACACATGTCTCTTGGGTTGGTAGTAAGGAGATAGAAATGTCAAAAAATGAAATACATAGCTTAAATATATATATATATGTAAAATTTTATACTAAAACTTATGTAACTAGGATGGTTTGGGTAGAAAAGTGTTCTAAAACACTTCTAGGTGTGTTTTTATCTCATCATCATGGAGTTAGCTGATGATTTTTTCATATCATACATTGTTAGCGAGACTTCCCACTAGAAATGAAATGTTCATTTTGTGTTTGATGATCTATGGAAATGGTTAAAATGGTTGGTTTTTTAAAATAATTGTTATTTCATGTTCCCTATAGTGATTTTTAATTTTTAAGAATCTAGTTTCTAGTGAGTAAGGACTAAATAGAGTTTTGTTCTAGTTTTAGAAAATAATCTCAGGTAGATGCTATAGAAATTAATAAGAAGTATATGTAGAAAATGTGGCTGCACTGGAGCTACAAGAGAACTAAAAACTTTTCCAAAGAATCATTCATGATTTTAAATACAGTGATAGAGTAAATTAGAATGGTAATCTCTGAAAAGTGGATCACTATTTACAGTTTCATAAATAGAATCCAATCATTTTTAGGGGGATTCTGAGCTTGAAAAATAATAAGTGTGGATGAATAAAATTAATTGAATATTTGAATTCCTTGGTTCACAAAATGAGTTGAAATTTAAGTTAAAAACTTATATACTAGAGGATATTTTAGGCTAATGATGGGAATTATATTTCCAAGCTAAAATAAACTAAGGCATTACGTGGGAAGACTTTGGAGAATTTTTAAACTTACAATTATATCCTCACACATTCAATATTGCAAGAATAATCAATTTATTCCACCCTAAAATAAGTGAATATATCTATGATAGAGTATTCATATAAGTTTAGGAACTTTTTCCACTTTTCCCTATAATGTTTTTCTAGTGCATCCTTGAAGGAACACATATTTGAGTATGGGTTGAAACTGGAGATTCACTATATGATAACTGTTATTTGTATTTTAGAGTATATAGATATGGTTAATAGGGAGATGGTAGGGAAAATATATATCTAAGGAGATCTGTCTAGATGAAGTATGTTAATCTCCATGGGAATAAGATGGAACTCAAATGATTGGGATAAGAGGAAGAGGGAACTTACTTCTAAGGTGGTGGATCATCTGATAATCAGACCATAAGTTTAGTTAACTTTCCTCCATGACCTAGGAGTTTGACTGAGTGTTTTTAGTGAGATTATATTGAGAATATCAAGATAAATTATATGAAACCACCTGGATAATGCCACAATTTTATTCATATGGTATATATCTAACATTATTATCATAGTTCTCTAATGTATGGTGTTAGATATGAATCTCTTATTTCTCATACATCATATGATTTAACAAGGTGATATTATTTGAATAATTCTTATCCTCAAAATAGAGTGAGCTAGGGTGATTCTAGGAACACCATGAATCCACCAGCAATGTCATCTCAATAAAGAATCATTGATCATAGAGGATCTAGTAAGAAAATTTATGATTATGGGAATAAGTTTATAGAGGATCAATTTGGTCCTTCAATGATGCGAGGTATGATTATTTTGTATTATACTATAATGAAATATTTTCTTGATACTAGAGAATCCTAGTATTTATTGTTTCTAACATTGGGGATTATATGGTTCTTCATGTTGAAATGATTCTTTATGTATTGAAACTTTAAACACCTTTTGAATAATGAGAGTGTTGAGACTTTAAGTGTGTAGAATCTTTTATAAAAATTTACGAGAATGAGTTTTTATGGGATTTATCTATTCCTCAGATAAACATTTATGACCTGATTTTGGTAATGTATTAGTCGATATCCTTTAAGGTATATATTAACTATTATGATCAATAGATTAGTTTCAGATCTTTTAATGGTATTAAGTATCTCTTTAAAGAATATTTGGATGCGAATTTAAGTAAAAAAGGACCATTGGTACCAATGATTGAAACTATCTCTTACCAATTATAAGTTGTTACTTTAGTATCTATTGATTAAATCATACATAGTGATTTTATAACCATAATTACTTAATTTACTGATGTGTTTCTCATTAATTTATCTTGTTTTACACCTGAAAGAGAAGTGTAATTTAAAATTAATCTCATACCATGCACTAGTCATATTCCACTTTATCCACATAGGATGGAACCAATGAAATTAAGTAAATTAAGGTTCAAATGGAATAGTTTAAAATAGAAGGTTTACTTAAATCAAGCATGTCTCCATGGGCATTACTGGTTCTTTTTGTGAATAATGTGAATGAAACTCTTAGGCTTTGTGTTCTTTAACCCAAGGTCAACCAATTTATGATAAGTAATTGATATTCTATTCCATGAGTTTTCAATCTATTTGATAAATTTAAGGGAGGATCATGATTATCTAATATTTATTTATAATTGGGGTATCACCAAATACATGTTTAGATGGATGATATTCTAAAAGTAGGTTTATAGAGTCGTCATGGACACTATGAATATATGGTCATTTTCTTTGGTCTTATGAATACACTATTAGTGTTTATGGAATTTATTAATTGAATTTTATAAATGTATATTGACTCCTTTGTGGTGGTGTTTTTTGATGATATTCTAATATATTCTTTGACTAAGGATGATAATGTATAACACTTGGTCTTAGTTATAGGTATCTTGTGGGAATATCACCTTTATGCAAAGATTTAAAAGTGTGACTTATGGATACAAGAGGTATGTTTCATCGACCATGTTATTTCTGAAAGTGTATTCTCTATAGATATTGAAAATTTAGAAGATATTATCTCATGGAAACCATTGAATAATATGGAATCCCTCATTTTTATTACATAACTTTTCATCACATTTTACAAACAGAGGATCTTTAAAGTCTAGTGTCTTGGAAATCAGGAACAATAAAACATGAAAACTTACAATACTATTTTAAATCCCCTTGAAAATTTTCTTGAAAAGTTCATCCTATGAAAAATTACTGCATCTCATAACCTGGAGACATACATAAAAGGAAAAGGGTGAGCTGAAGTCCTAGTAAGGATAAACAAGGGAATCAGTTTACTAGTGATATCAATAAGAACTTGATGAAAAACATAAAACATGAGAAATGGAAGTAAAGACATTTCATAATGAAAATAACTTGAACCATAACATAAATATGTGGCTACAACATTTAATTTAGACATTCATGAACATATCACCAAGGTTCATCCCCAAGGTTTCATAAAAATTTTCAAGGTTATTCACCAAGGTATCATGAAACTTGTCATCTCTAGAGATAAAATTCTTTACCCAATACATTGAAGCACTATCTGGGTAGACCCTTAATATTTATTTATCTTCATGTGATTTAAATAGATCATAATCAAAAATTTCATAAATAACCCATATATAGTAAAAGTAATGGGTTTCACTTCAAAATTGTGACATTTTAAAAGTGCTTAGAAACATGATTGTTATGTCTTTTATAACCCTTGGAAAAGGAAAGAGGGTTTATTCTATGTAAATTACAGAATAAAATAGATAAATTTTCTTTCTTTATGAATACCTATATAAATAGAAATATATTTGGGTATTTAGATAACTAAAAATAATAATTTCTTGAGAAAAAGAGAGATAGATTTTGAGAGAAAATTTCTGCAGTATAACAGCTATATGACATGGTTTTTAGAAAACAATAAAAAAAGAGGGGACAAGGGTATCCCATAAATAAATGAATCATTGATAGTATTGGTACAAAATAAAAATAAATAATATCACGGTGTGGAATGACATAACACATGAAAAGGAAACTTGAAAGAAAAGAGAAAATGTGATTTCTTTTACGAAAATTCGGCAACCTAACGACATCACTTAAAAATTCCGAAAATTAAATTGATGAGAGAATAAAGGGTCCCTCATAATTTTGAAATAAAAAGAAATAGTAATAAGAATATATAATAACATACCCCCACATAATAATATTGAAACTGTAAGGCATAACTTAAAGGAAATCATGACTGAAATAGGAGGGTGGAAGGTTTCCTTACCATGAAGAGTAACTTCAAAAGCTTGAAGGTTGGAACCTTGGGGGATTTAGGGAACCTTGGGAGGACTACTTGGGAGGTTAAAATACCAGAGATTTGTTGTGGAGGATTTTTGAATGAAATGAATGCGGTAATGTCTTGGTATTTATAGGAAAAGTGAGGGAATGTTTAATTAATTTTCAAGGGACACCTCATCGGTGGTAGTGGAAAAACCATGGGTTTGGCCATGGTATTTGCCCATATTATTGGCCACTTGGGACACCTCATATAATATCTTAATATTAATATTTAGACCAGAATTATTACATCATTATTACATCATTAATGATGTCATTAAACACATGAAACTCAAAATTGTATTTTCACTATTCACCAAAACATCAACTGTTTCAGAAAAAAATCCAAAAATTCACCCTAACCTAATATCGATTCTCTGAGTTGAAAAATGAAATCCATTTTATGAAAGTAATTTTCTAAATTTTTTTAATTTGATTTTTAAATAAAATCATTATTTATTCAAAAAACAACTCTAAAATTATAACTTGTTTTGTAACACCTTGAAAAAGTAATTAAGGTCCCATAAAATTATTGTATAACCATAAAAAATAAAGTAACAATTTATGATTACAATTTATGAAAATAAATTTTCATTTTAAATTATTAAATTAATTATAAAATTGTTTATAAATTATTTATGACATAAAAAAACACCAAAACTTATACTATGATCATTTTTTCACTTTTAAGATTTCAAAATTTTATTTATACATTCATGGGTGAAGTTTCTATTTTTTTAGCCGATTTACTATTAATTACTATTCATAAGTGTATGTTACTATTCAAAATTTACTATTCACTAAAAATCAAGTTGATCTTATTAGACTTTATATTTATTACTGATCATCACTGTAGAAGACCATTTTTTGAAAATAACTTTACATTATTAATTATTTAAATTATATAAAAAAACATTTTAAAATACCCTTTTTCCAAAATTCATCAATAATATGGAACTTAATTCTAAATTTATCCAGACAATTGAAATTAAAAAATTTAACATAATAAGAAATAAAAATATTATTTATACAAAAGGATTAAATAATGTAACTATGGTCTTGTTACATAGCCCCTTATAACAGCTGCATAAGACCTAAGTGTAAGATGTTCTATGGTGACAAAATCTTGGGGTGGCTCATACAACATTGCCTGAGATGTGATTTTTATCAGCTTGAACTTCTCCCGTAGGCAATTCCATTCAATCTTCACATGTTGTAGTTTGGCTTGGGATTAGTCTAGAGAAAATCCCAGAGATGTTATCTCCTTCCCAAGATCTGACATATGGGCTTCATATGACCTGAGTCATCTGGATGAGGCCATCGACTCTTCTTTTTGTATTAATTAACAATGATCACTTGTATTTATAAAAAAAATAATTTTAACATTAAGAATTTAGTTTCCAACGTTTATATTGACCAACAGTCATATAACAGCTGAAACACAATAGTCTCATTTAATTATAGCCACTTCATTAATTAAAGGATATATTTTTGATGAGTATAAAATAAAATAACACAAAAATTTAGGAAATAAAAATTAATAAAAAGTTTGGGTTGTTAAATTCTTCCCCCTTAAGAAATTTCACCACCAAAATTTTAACTCGTACCCTAAGAAGAGAAAAGGTGTGGGTACTTCTTCCTCATAAAATCCTCGGGTTCCCACGTGGCTTCTTCACATTTGTGGTTCCTCCACAACACCTTAACAAGGTGGGGAGTCTTTTTGTGTATAACCTTGTATCTATGATCTAAGATCTCCACCAGATTCTCCTCATAAGAGAGGTCAGGCTCCAGTTGTACCACCTCTGAATTTAGTACATGTGAAGGGTCGGGTATGTACTTTCTCAAGAGGAATATGTATAAGACATCATGAAAATGTGCTAGATTTAGAGGAAGTGCAATCTGATAGGCCACTACTCTCATACGATCACAGATTTAATAGGGGCCAATATACCAAAGGCTGAGCTTCCATTTCTTCCCAAACCTCATGACTCTCTTCCAAGGTGAAATCCAAAGAAATACTTTTTCACCAAAATCAAACTTCAAGTCCCTTAAATGATTGTTGACATAGCTCTTTTTCTGACTTTGAGCAGCCTTAATGTGTTGCTGGATGGCGTGGAATTTTTTTGTCATCTCTTGCACAAGATCAGGCCCAAGAATCTTTCTCTCACTAGCTTCGTCCCAAAAAGTAATATTTCTACATTGCATCCCATATAGAGCATCATAGGGTGCCATTTGAATGCTCGAGTGGAAGCTATTTTTGTAAGAGAACTAAACTAAAGGGAGATGTTGATCCCATCCTCCTTTAAATTCCATTGAGCATGTTCTCAGCATATCCTCAAGTGTTTGAATAGTCCTTTTAGATTGACCATCAGTTTGGGGGTGATAGGTCATACTAAAATTAAATTCAGTGCTTAGAGCATGTTGAAGAATTCTCCAGAATTTTGATGTGAATCTTGGATCATGATCAGATACGATAGAAAGTGGAAGTCCATGTAGCCTTACCACTTCCTTTATGTAAATCCTACCAATTTGATCAAGAGATAAATCTTCTTGAATTGATATAAAAAGGTAATTATTGGTGAGATGGTCCACCATAACCCATATCACATTGTTTCCTTTGTAAGTTCTCAGGAGACCAGTGATGAAGTCCATAGTGATATTGTCCAAATTCCATGCTGGTATGGGTGGTGGTTGCAATACCCCTTTATGAAGTTGTCACTTTTCCTTCAATTGCTAACATACTAAGCACCTTGAAGTGTAGTCAGCAATCTCCCTTTTCATATTATCCCACTAATAATGATCATGAAGGTCCCTATACATTTTCATGCTTCCAGGATATATAGAGAAAGTAGAGCTATGAGCTTTATCCATCAGCTCCTTCTTTATTTATGAAATAGATGGAACACATAGTCTTGTATGAAATTTATGTACACCTTCTTGATCAATAATGAACTCAGGAAACATCCAATCCTTCACAAAATTTGACTTATTCTGTAAGAAAGTATCCTTTTTCTGAGCTTTCTTGATCTTCTATAGTAATGACGGTTGATAAATCATTTAGGATAGGGTTTATGATTTCACTTCCCTTATAATTCCCTTGTCCATCTTCACTAGGTCATTGAACAAAGGATCTCTCATCATGGAAAGAACAACCAAGTCTTTCCTGCTTAATGCATCAGTGACTTTGTTTTCTATTATGGGATGATAATGAATTGAATAATCATAGTCTTTGAGAAGTTCTAACCATCTCATTTTTCTCATGTTCAATTCCTTTTGTGTGAAAATATACTTTGAACTTTTATTTTTTGTGTATATATCGCATTTATCCCCATAAAGATAGTGGTTCCATATATTCAGAGAAAAAACAACCGAATCCAGCTCCAGATCATGTGTAGTATAGTTTTACTCATGATTCTTCAACTATCAAGATGCATAAGTAATGATTTTGTCATTTTTCATGAGGACACACCCAAGCCCTTTTATAGATGCATCGCTAAAAATAACGAATCCTTTTACACTTGAGGGTAGAGTTAACACGGGTGTAGTAACCAATCTATTATTTATCACTTGGAAACTTTCCTCACACTCCCTTTCCCAGATGAACTTGACCCCTTTTCAAGTTAACTTGGTTAATGAATTAGAAAGTTGGGAAAAGTTTTTCCCAAACCTCTTATAATATCCTATTAATCCAAGGAAACTATTAATCTCAGTTATTGTTGTAGGCTAAGGCCACTCCTCTACAAATTTTGTATTTTCAAGGTCAACTATGATTCCTTCTTTGGTAACAATGTTCCCCAAGAAAGAAACTTGTTGCAACCAGAATTCACATTTACTGAACTTTCCAAAAATCCTCTCTTTCTGTATAGTTTGAAAAATAACCCTTATACGATCCTCATTCAACTCGCAAATTTTGGAATATATCATAATTTCATCAATAAAAATTACCAAAAAGTTATCAAGGTAGTCCTTAAAGAGTCTATTCATCAAATTCATAAAAATAACAGGTGCACTAGTCAGTCTGAAGGGTATAACAACAAACTCATAATGCCTATATCTTGATCAAAAGGTGGTTTTTGGAGTATCTTATTTCTTCACCTTCAATTGATGATAACCAGATCAAAGATCAATCTTAGAGAATAATTGAGCCCCACGAAATTGGTCAAATAAGTCATCAATTCTTGGAAGAGGGTATTTGTTCTTCACTGTGATCCCATTTAGTTCTCTATAATAAATGCATAGACGCATTGACCCATCCTTCTTCTTCACAAAGAGAACTAGTCCTCCCCAAGGAGATACACTCAGTCAGATAAAACCCTTCTCCAAAAGATCTTGTATTTTGTATTTAAATCCTCCAACTCCACATTTTCCATCCTATATGGGGTCTTTGATATCGGATGGGATCTAAGTACGAGTTAAATGTAGAACTCTACCTCTCTTTTTGGGGGAGGTCTGGGTAACTCCTCGGGAAATATGTCAACATATTCTTGGATGATGGGGACATTTTATATCCTCAAACTCCCATTTCCTTCTTCTTCTTCACCGATTAAATCCATAAAGAAAGATATAAGAGGTTCTTTTAGACAAATATTAGGTTGATATATCTCTCCTTGGAAGATAACTATAGGTTTTTCATTCAAGACTAATGAGATTTCCTTACTTCTGAATTTTTTCTTAGAACTATACTTTGAGAGCCAGTCCATCCCTAGTATAATGTTGAATTCTAGCATGGGAATGAATACTAAATTTGAGATAATATTATGCTCAATAAAGTAAATACTAGAGTTTTTAAACACTAATTATTCTTGGATAATCCCACCTGGAGTCTTGACTGATAACTCTACTTTTAGAAAATCGGGGGTTGATTCTAAATTCTTTGCAAAATTAGAGGAAATAAAGGAATACGGAGAACCAGAATAAAAAAAGTACTTTCTATATTAGAGAGAACAACAAGGGTACCTTCCACCACATCATTTGTTGCTTCAAATTCATCCATAGTTATTGATAAAGTATGACCTTGTTCCCTTAGCCATTGTTGAGGCTGATGGTGATTACCCTCCACTGACCTCTGATTTGGGAAGTGATTGGAAAAGTGACCAAGTTTTCTACACTTATAGAATTGGACATTAGGTAGGGTTCGTACAATATTCCCCTTATTATTATTTTTGGGAAGTTGTGACTTCACCTCACTACGACAATTCCACACAATGTGGCCATATCTACCACACTTGTAGCACTTCCCGCTCCCGAGAAGGCCATTACCCAAATGATTTTTCCCACATTTATTACACATGGGACGTTGTAATTTATTTCTTCCTATTCCCTGATCAATTATCCTCCATAATCTTATCTCCATTGATCTCTTCTTGTCATTTTATTTATGAGACCATTGCGTCTCACCAAACTGAAGTTCAACTTTCATCACACTCCGCACAATCTCCTCATAGCTTTCATAGTCTCGGTTGGCTAGATTCTTGCGTAGATGAGGTCTTAGTCCACAAAATAATCTATACAACTTCTCACTAGGATCCATGACAAAGTTTTAGGTATAACTGGAAAGCCTTGTGAATTTCATCGCGTAGCTTCCCACAGATTCATTCTCCTTCTGCTTTAGCTCAAGAAACTCCTTCTCCATTCTTGTTCTCATCAATCGAGGGAAATAATTATTGATGAATATCCCTATGAACTCTTCCCAATCCATAGATTCAACTTTTACTCTTATCCTTGTGTGTTTAATCAATTCCCACCACTGATCAGCTTCTCCCTCTAAGAGATAGATAGCTAGGGTGACCTTCTCTTACTCTGAATAACAGAGCACAAAAAAGATATTCCCTATAGAGTTGATCCACTGTTCAACAATCAATGGGTTGGTCGATCCACTGAAGTTTGGTGTTCATTGAAGCATAAAGGACTCAACAGAATGTTATTCCCTTCGAGGTGAGATTGGTCTCTCAGCTTGATTCAAGTTATTTCCCATAACATGAGTCAGTTGGTTCATCATTCGCATAAAGGCTTCCATTCCAGCTTCCATCAGAGGGTCGTCAGTGCATGGTCCATTATAGTTACCATTTGTACGGTTCATCCTATTGTCCACAATTTCTTAAAAGAATAAAACCTTAATGGGAAGATTATTTCATTTATGAATCTTTTAACTATAAAGGATTTTATGTCTTAAAACTTTATTCTTTAAACAATTACATTTCTCTATAAATCCTTCATAATGATTCATAAAAAAACTTATGATTAACAAAACATATCTCTCATGAGTTTCATAACCAAGAGTGAAGTAAGGCCCATTGTCATGTACCAAGATAAACTGAGACAAGCCCAAAACTACTTGTTAGAGTTTTCACTCCTAGGTACATCTGTTCCAGATTCGCCTCTACCTGCTCATATCCAGACAGGGATGTACTTGCTTGATAAACCACTTACTCAATACTCACCAAAATACCAAGAATTATTCCTATATCTAAACTTTTATATTAGGTTATTACTAAAGTTTTCATAGACTAATTTCCATAAATAACTAAACTATCCTTTGATACCAACTATGTTATCCCGCCTTTTTATTACACAACTTTTCATTACATTTTACAAATAGAAGATCTTTAAAGTCTAGTGTCTTGGAAATCAGGAACAGTTAAACATGAAAACTTAAAAAACTCTTTTTAAATCCCCTTTAAAAGATTCTTGAAAATTTCATCCTATGTAAAATTACTACATCTCATAACTTGGAGACATACATCAAAGGATAGGGTGAGCTGAAGGCCCAATAAGGGTAAACAAGGGAATCAGTTTACTTGTGATATCAATAAGAACTTGATGAAAAAAATAGACATAAGAAATGGAAGTAGAGGAATTTCATAATGAAAAGACTTGAACCGTAACATGAATATGTGGCTACAACATTTAATTTATAAATTCATGAAAATATTACCAAGGTTCATCCCCAAGGTGTCATAAAAATTACAAAGGTTATTCACTAAGGTATCCTGAAACTTGTCATCTCTAGAGATTAAACTATTTACCCAATGCATTGGAGTGCTATCAGGGTGCACCATTAAAATGTATTTATTTTCAGGTGAGCTACATATATCATAATCAAACATTTCATAAATAACCCATAGAGAGTAAAATTAATGGGTTTCACTTCAAAATCGTGATGTTTTAAAAGTGCTTAGAAACATGATCGTTATGTCTTTTATAAACCTTAGAAAAGAAAAGAGGGTTTCTTGTATGTTAATTCCATAATAAAATAGATAAATTTTAAGTCTTGATGAATAACTTAATAAATGAAAATATATTTGGGTATTTAAATAATTGAAACAAAATAATTTATTGAGAATAAGAGAGAGATATTTTGAGACAAAATTTCTGCAGCATAACGACTATATAACATGGTTTTTAGAAAACAATAAAAAAGAGGGGAAAAGGGTATCCCATAAATAAATGAATCATTTATAGTAGAGGTATATAATAAAAACACATAAGATCATGGTGTGGAATGACATACCACATGAAAAGGAAACTTGAAAGAAAAGAGAAAATGTGATTTCTTCTATGAAAATTCAGCAACCTAACGATGTCACTTAAAAATTCAGAAAAATAAATTGATGAGAGAATAAAGGGTATATAATAATTTTGAAATAAAATGTATAGTAATAAGAATATATAAAAACATACCCCCAAATAAGAATATGGAAACTGGAAGGCATAACTTCAAGGAAATCATGACTAAAAGAGGAGGGTGGAAGGTTCCCTTACATTGAAGAGTAACTTTGAAAGCTTGATGGTTGGGAACTTGGGGGCTTTAGTGAACCTTGGGAGGACTTCTTGGGAGGTAAAAAGACCAGAGATTCTTTGAGGAGGATTTTGGAATGAAATTAATGAGGTAATGTCTTGGTATTTATATGAAAAGTGAGGGAATATTTAATTAATTTCTAAGGGACACCTCATCAGTGGTATTGGAAAAACCATGGTCTTGCACATGGTATTTTCCCATGGTATTGGCCACTTGGGAAAACTCATAGCATATATTACTATTCACCAGTTGACCAGAATTATTTCATCATTATTACAGCATTAATGATGTCATTAAACACCTGAAACTCAAAACTGTATTTTCACTATTCACCGAAAATTCAACTATTTTAGAAAAATCCTAAAAAATCACCCGAAGCTAATATCTATGCTCTGAATTCAAAAATGAACACCATTTTTTGAAAATAATTTTCTAGATATTTTTAATTTAATGTTTAAATAAAATCATTTTTTATTAAAAAAAACAACTCTAAAACTATAATTTGTTTTGTAACACCTTGAAAAAAGTAATTAAGGTCCCATAAAAAAATTGTATAACCATAAGACAATAAAGTAAAAATTTATGAAAATAAATTTTCATTTTAAATTATTAAATTAAATATAAAATTGTAAATAAAGTATTTATGACATACAAAAATACCAAAACTTATACTATGATCATTTTTTCACTTTTAAGATGTCAAAATTTTATTTATACATTCATGGGGTAAGTTTCTATCTTTTTGTCTGATTTACTATTTATACGATTAATTACTATTCATAAAGGTATGTTACTATTCATACTTTACTATTCACTAAAAAACAAGTTGATCATATTAGACTCTAAATTTATTACTAATCATAACTGTAGAAGACCATTTTTTAAAAATCATTTTACATTATTAATTATTTAAAGTATATAATTTTTTTTAAAATACCCCTTTTCCAAAATTCATCAATAATATGGAACTTCATTCTATATTTATCCAGACATTTGAAATTCACAAATTTAACATAATAATAAATAACATTTTTATTTATACAAAAAGATTACACAATGTAACTAAGGTCTCGTTACATAGCCCCTTATAACACCTGTATAGGACCTAAGTGTAAGATGTGCTATGGTGATAGAATCTTGGGGTGTCTTGGACAACATTGCTCGAGTGGTAATTTCTATCAGCTTGAAATTATCCCACAGGATATTCCATTCAATCTTCACATGTTGGAGTTCAACTTGGGCTTGGTCCAAAGCAAAGCCCAGAGATTCTACCTCCTTCCCAAGCTCTGACAGATGGGATTCGTACGACCTGAGTCTACTGGATGAGGCCATCAACTCTTATTTCTGTATTAATTAACCATGATCACTTGTATTTATAAACAATAATTGTAATGTTAGGAATTTAGTTTCCAATGTTAATATTGACCAACGATCATATAACAGTCAAAACACATCAATCTCATTTAGTTATACTCAATTCATTAATTAAAGGATATAGTTTTGTTGAGTATAAAATAAAATAAGACACAAATTTAAAAAATAAAAATTATTAAAAAGTTTGGGTCGTTAAAAATAATTTCTTTGATATACATAGTTTCCTATTATTAACAGGATATTACTGACCCTCTACTTGTGATTTTTCACAAATTCCTACACTGATAAAGGATTTGAAGAAGAAGGATGTTCCTTTCTAATAGAGAAAAAAGTTCCAAAAATATTTTCAATGACTTAATCTTGGCCTTACATCATAACCTATCCTTATGGTATATAAGTTAGGACAAAGCTATGTCATCTATTATGATGCATCTAGATCTGGGTTGGGATGTATTCTCATACAATAATATCATGTTGTAGCATATGGATCATGATATTTATAGGTGCATGAAAAGTATTTCCTAACACATGATTTGGAATTAGATGTTGTGTTCTATGCCTTGAAAACTTGACGTCATTACCTTTTTGTGAGAAATTCACAGTTTTCATATATCATAAGATCTCTAAACACATTTTCTCTCAAAGAGATTTACATATAAGGAAAAATTGATGGATGGAATATCAGTAGACATTTGACTTTGACTTCATGTATACAAAAGGAAAATGAAATTTTGTAGCTAATGTATTGAGTAGAAATTCATATAATCAGTTGGATAAAGAGGCTTTAAATTAGTGGAAACTAATGTCATTCATAGGTAATATGTATCTAGATTATGTTGATCAAGGTGATGTTGTAGTTTTCTTTTTATGTTTCTCTTTTTCCTAACTTAGTTGAGAAGGATAGACAAGCTTAATAATCTAATATAAAATGTCTAAAAATGAGGTCAAACCTCAATGGTGGGGAGACTATTTAGGGATAGAAGATATATGGGATTTGATCATTAAGTTTAGATATCAGACCATGGTACCACTGTCCTATAAGTAATAACTTCTTTTTTACAACCACCATTTTGGATGGGACATTCATATAAGTATTAAAAATATTAATAAAGTTATGAGATCATAGTTTTGGTGGGTTGAAATAAAGAGGAAAGTGGTAGATTTTTTCTTGAGTAACCTCACGTATCATAAGGTCAAGGTAGAGCACCAAATACCAATTGGTATTTTTTATTTTTACCTATCCTCATTTAAAAATGTGAGGAAATAGATATGGGTTTTATCATAGGTATTCCAAAAATAGTTTGGAAAAACGATTCCATATGGGTGATTGTTGATCTGATCATGAAGTTGGATCACTTTATCCCTAATTTTAAATATAATATAGTGGAAGACATTTCCCGAATCAATATCTAATTAGTTTTAAATATACATTAAATTCGGGTTTCAATTATTTCTAAATGAAACCCCAAGTTTACATCTTTTTTTAAAGTCCTTATAATAATCCCTTGTACCCTAGTTGACCATGAGCATAGTCCATTATCCTTAAACAAATGGTTATTATGAGTAGACAATCCAAATGTTAGAAGGAATTTTATTTCTTGTGTAATGGATTTTCGAGGTTTCTGAGAGGAGAATATTCTATTAGTGGAGTTATCATACAATTAATGTTATTGGGCCTCTATACATATGGATCCTTTCAAAGCGTTGTATGGTCATCCTTATCATTCCCCATTTTTTTGGATAGAAACATGTGAGACTTCACTTATTGAACTTAGCCTTGTGTATGATATAATATTAAAATATTCATATTACTATAAAGAGGATGGAGAAAGCTCATAGTCATACAAAATCCTATATGTATCATCATCGATGACCATTATCATTTGAGTTAGATGATGTTGTATTTTTGAGAATCTCACCATGTTTAGGGAATCATCATTTTGGTCAGTAATGAGAGTATTATACTTGGTAAATTTTCCCTTTTAAAATACTTGAATGAGTTGGTGATTGGATTATCAGTTTTATTTACCACCATGTTTTAGTCCTGTGCAAAATTTCTTTCATGTACCTCAAATAAAGAAGCAGCTGCCTGATCTATACCTTGTTATTTGATGGGACCATATTTATCTTGAACTGGATTATACATGGATTCGTATTCCAATATAGATTATGGATAGGTAGAAGATAATATTGTAAGGGGAGATCATCAGTTTAGTATGGGGTATATGTTAGAATTGTAAACTTTAGGAAGAGACATGGGAACATGAAAAAGAAATGTTATAGCAGTTGAATGAGCTCTTCCAAGACAATGTTGATCTTCTACATTATAATAATTGAAAGACCGATGGTGGGTAGAAAATAACACCCCATTTTTAATTAATTTACCTTTTTATGTATTTTGAGCATATATAATACTTGGGTAGAGTTACAAGAGATTTTGGATAATTTTAAAGTGTTTTGAAAGTGTTTTAAAGGGTACATGGTTTGAACAGGGTTAGGGAAAACCATACACTATCTCCAAGAAACCATGTAGGGAAATACTGAGAGTCACTTGGTAGGTACACAGTTAGATCATGGTTTGTCCAAACTATGTTCATGATAGGAGATACCATGTGTTTATAGATAGAGAGAAAAGTATATATGGTGCATGGTTTGTTAAACTGTGCAACCAAACCGTGAGATGGTGTGGCCTTGGGATAGTAGAACCGTACGTTAGTGCACTGTTTTATAAACAATGTGAAATAGAATGTGTGGATCTTTGGAACATTTCCAGTATCTTATACATGGTTGGAACAATATTTGACAAACCACGTAACCTAACAATGTGACATGTAGTTAATGCTCTAAAAATTATGTTTTAATTTTTATTAAGGTACTAAAACCCTCATTATTCTCATATTCTCCTCAGATCTTGAACTCATTTTCCTCCCTAGTATCCCTTAGAAATTCCCATTGACCTAAAAGTAAATTTTGGACAAATCAATGTATTTTGGAGATATGAAATCAACATGAATTGCTTATTCATCTTTTTTATTTTAAATATACTCTTATCCTCCCTCTTAGAGCCATAGATCTAAAATTTTGTAGACAAATATAAGTGTTATGATGTAAATATTAATGAGATATTTTTAGATCTATTTAAAGGAAGGTGTGATGAAAAGGAGTACTCTTGAGTGTTCTATGCTCTCAGAGGTTCTCTAGGTTTCTCTGTGTAGATTTCTCCTCCGCAAGCCTTCATCGGTGTTGAGTTTTTCTCATTTTCCCACTTACTCCCTATTGAAAATTCTATTTCATATTGTATTATTTGTGATATGGAATTTTGATGTCTTCTAATCTGCATCAGTGGTCTCAGGGACCTTGTTCAGATATGGCATCAGCAGACGTCAGTGGTGGTGCATTGGACCATTTCCCCCTCGGATATGGTCTCTGTACCTTCATTCAGAAATGGATTGGGGTTTCATGGATGGTGGTCATTCTTCTATATGGATTTGGTCACTGGAGGATCTAGCTATAATCAAAGTCCATCTACGGTTTCTCCCCACCATTATTGTTAACTTAAAGATTATCATCAATAGTTTTCATAGGTCCTTATTTTCCAGATCTTGTTTCTAGTGGATTTTTTTGGAGTACAAGGTCATCGATGGTGATGTGCATCTCCATCCTAGATCTATCTGGTACTTCAGGCGGTGACATCTTAGGAATGAATGGGTGATGGACGGTGGAGTTATGGCTTAATGGGAGGTAACGATTGGGGGCAGCACAATTGCTACTTGGTTAACTTCAGTGATGGGTGACACTGAATGTGTGATGCTGGTCTCAGAGGAGTGGTCTTCAGCTGTGGTGACTGTGGGGGTCAATAAGTAGTGGAACTATTTGGGTGTGGTGGATTGGATCTCTTAAGATTTTCACTGTGAGAAAGTAGAGCCTCCTCTATTTTGGGATTATACAAATTCTAGTATTTTGGACCTTCATCTCGGTCTTTGGGCCTCGATACATCTGGACAATATTTTGTTTCCTGTAATGGGGTTTGTACAAGTGGGCTCCTAGGACACTGAAATCTTGGCTATGTGCCTCTAAACCTTTGATCTTGTAATGGGGTTTCCCTTAACCAAGTTCAAAAGGGGATTCTATTTTTCTTTTTTTAATGAAGGAGTTTTTCGCCAAATCATTTAAGTATTTATGGGAAGGTGTTGTGAGCCCAGATCTCGAAGTTATTAGTTCCATCCTTTGTTTTCATCATTTGTTGAGAGGTGGGTGGCATCTCTCTCACTTCCATATATTCTAGAACTTGAATTCTTGGTTTTATTTTAAAGTCTTTCTTGGATTTTTTATGGAAATGTTGTGTGATTTATCAAAGGAAACCATTTTGGTTTATGTTTTTCAAATTTGGGAAATTGAATGGATTTTGAAAAAATCTATTTGCTTATAATTTTAAAATGATAGTTTTTAAATTATGGCATGTTTTTCTTGAAAGAAAAATATTTGATGAAATGTCTTCAAAGGAGGAGTTGTTTTGTGCATAATTAATTGGAATGGGATTTGGAATAACAGGGTTAGAATGTATTCAATGTGGATGAAGCATGATCATAAACACTACGGGAAAATAGCTTTTTGCGATAGGATTAATTCCCATCGCAAATAGTTCGTCCCAAAGGTTATTTGCGACGGGATTTGGGGTGCCATCGCAAAAAGTAAGGCGTGGTTTGGCGCGGTCTGCACGCCAAACCGCGGGAAGGTTATTTGTGACGGGGGGTTCCATCGTTGTAAAATAGTGCGTCGGTCGGAGGGTATTTGCGACGGGACCCGTCGCAAATACTGGCGGCGGTAAATAGGTTTTTGCGATGGGATGTTGTCTCGCCGCAAAAAAGTGTGTCGGCATGCAACTATTTGCGACGAGACCCGTCGCAAATACCCTTTTAATCGCCGGCAGTAATTAATGCGGGCAAAGGAATTTGTGACGGGATACCCATCACAAATAGTACCGTCACAACTAATCTAACCTATATATACCCCCATCCATTTTTCCTACTCTTCCTCTCAATTCTCACTTTTTTTTCTCTCTCTAAACTCTATTTTTAGAGTAAAAATTTCTCTAACTTGGTTTTTTTACGAAGAAGTTGTGAAGTCGTCTACATCAATAGGAGATCAAATTTAAAGGTATTTATATTTTATTTAATTTAATATTTTTTTTCGTTATTTATGTTAATTTTAATTATTGTTGATTAGTTGGGATTAAATTAGATTTAAATTGTTTTGTTATCAGTATTTATTTGTAATAATAAATTGAAATTATTAGTACTCATTCTTAATAATCTGTAATAATTAATAATTATTAACGATAATTAGTATTGTATATAAATAATTAGCGGTAATTAGTAATTAATAGCTCTAATTTATAGTTATTAATAGTAATTAACGCTAATTAGTAATAATTAGGGGTAATTAGTAATAATCAAGGCTAATTAGTAATAATTACCGGTAAATAGTAATAATTAGTAATAATTAGAAATAAATAGTAATAAATAGTAATAAATAGTAATAATTAGTAATAAAAAGTAATAATTAGTAATAAATATGAATAAATAAGAATAATTAGTAATAAATAGGAATAAATTGGAATTAATATCAATAAATAGGAATAAATTGGAATAAATAGTAATAAATAGGAATAAATAAGAATAAATAGAAATAAATAGGAATAAATTGGAATAAATAGTAATAAATAATAATAAATAGTAATAAATAGGAATAATTAGTACTAAATAGGAATAATTATTAATAAATAAGAATAAATAAAAATAATTAGGAATAATTAGGAATAAATAGGAATAATTAGTAATAAATAGGAATAAATAGGAATAAATAGGAATAAATAGGAATAAATAGGAATAAATAGGAATAATTAGTAATAAATAGGAATAAATAAGAATAAATAGGAATAAATAGGAATAAATAGGAATAAATAGGAATAAATAGGAATAATTAGTAATAAATAGGAATAATTAGTAATAAATAGAAATAATTAGTAATAAATAGGAATGATTAGTAATAAATAAGAATAAATAGGAATAAATAGAAATAATTAGGAATAATTAGTAACAAATAGGTATAATTAATAACCAATAGGAATAATTAGTAATAAATAGGAATAATTAGTAATAAATAGGAACAATTAATAATAATTAGGAATAATTAGTAATAATTAAAAATAATTAGTAATAATTAGTAATAATTAGTAATAATTAGTAATAATTAGAAATAAACAGTAATAAATAGTAATAAATATTAATAAATAATACTAATTAGTAGTAATTAGTAGTAATTAGTAATAAATATTAATAAATAGTAATAATTAGTAATAAATAGTAATAAATAGTAATAAATAGTAATAAATAGTAATAAATAGTAATAAATAGTAATAAATAGTAATAAATAGTAATAAATAGTAATAAATAGTAATAAATAGTAATAAATAGTAATAAATAGTAATAAATAGTAATAAATAGTAATAATTAATAATTAATAGTAGTAATTAGTAATAATTAGTAATAATTAGTAATAATTAGTAATAAATTGTAATAAATAGTAATAATTAGTAATAAATAGTAATAAATAGTAATAAATAGTAATAAATAGTAATAAATAGTAATAATTAGTAATAAATAGAAATAAATAGAAATAATTAGTTATAAATAGTAATAATTAGTAAAAATTAGTAAAAATTAGTAATAAATAGTAATAATTATTAATAAATAGTAATAATTAGTAATAAATAGTAATAATTAGTAACAATTAGTAATAATTAGTAATAATTAGTAATAATTAGTAAGAAATAGTAATAAATAATAACAATTAGTAAAAAATACTAACAAATACTAACAAATAGTAATAAATAATAATAAATAGTAATAAATAGTAATAAATAGTAATAAATAGTAATAAATAGTAATAATTAAAAATAAATAATTATAATTATTAATAATTTACAATAAATAGTAATAAATTGTAATAAATAGTAATAAATAGTAATAATTAGTAATAATTAGTAATATTTAGTAATAATTACTAATAATTACTAATAAATAGTAATAAATAGTAATAAATAGTAATAAATAGTAATAAATAGTAATAAATAGTAATAAATAGTAATAAATAGTAATAAATAGTAATAAATAGTAATAAATATTAATAAATAGGAATAATTAGTGATAATTAGTAAAAAAAGTAATAAATAGTAATAAATAGTAATAAATAGTAATAAATGACAGTAAATAGTAATAAATATTAATAAATAGCAATAAATAGTAATAAATAGTAATAATTAGTACTAATTAGTAATAAATAGTAATAAATAGCAATAAATAACAATAATTAGTAATAAATAGGAATAAATAGGAATAATTAGGAATAAATAGGAATAATTAGGAATAAATAGGAATAATTAGGAATAAATAATAACAATTATAACAATTAGTAAGAAATAGTAATAATTAGTAACAAATAGTAACATATAGTAATAATTAGTATCAATTAATAACGATTAGTAATAATTAGTAACAATTAGTAACAATTAGTAACAAATAGAAACAAATAGTAACAAATAGTAACAAATAAGAACAAATAGTAAAAAATAGAAACAAATTGTACCGAATACTAACAAATAGTAACAAATAATAACAAATAGTAACAAATAGAAATACTTAAGAATACTTAAAAATAAATAATAACAAATAGGAATACTTAGGAATACTTAGGAATAATTAGGAATAGTTAGGAATACTTGGGAATACTTAATAATACTTAGGAATAGTTAGGAATAGTTAGGAATGGTTAGGAATAATTAGGAATAATTAGGAATAATTAGGAATAATTAAGAATAAAATCAATTGTAATAAATTTTAATAACCTTTAATAACTTGGCATAATTTCCAGTGGATTGGCGGCTCTCCTTTTGCTCGATGCCTCTTCTCCTTTCAACTTTATCTGGATCAAAACATTATGAAAAGTATGCTTCTACGTATGCATATATAATCTCGTATGCATGAGTTTGAATATGAATTCGTAGGACCACATTTTTCATAATGTTTTTAGGTGGTGAATGTTGTAAGAAGATGGCTCATCGACGAAAAGGGGGCTCTTTTGTCTAACGACTCATTTATTTATAAATTTCTCACACTGAAATCACAATGAAGGATCTTCTCATAGGTACACTTATACATTCTCATATGCATGAGAATGAATATGCGTAACTCGGAGTAGATTCTTCATTGTGATTTCAGTGTGAGAAAGTTGCAAGTAAATAAGCCGTCAGACAAAAGAGTAGTCGTTAATCCACTGAAAATTGTGTTGCCCATAAATAATGGTAATTATTAAGAAGTAGTTGTAACTATTTATCTTCCTTTTTCAGATAGTGTTTTTATAATTTCAAATTATTCAATAAAATTAATGGTTTTATATTTTGTAGAAAAATATGGAACAAGGAAGTCGACAATAGTCATTATTAGATGATCACGCTTGGATAAATCAGAGGAGAAATTCAAACAGTTCTGGTTTAAATCCTATATATATTGAGGGTGTTGAAGCTTTCTTATCATTTGCATAATCAAAACCAGAATATGTTTTAGAAGGCATAATTAAGTTTCCTTTTAAAAAATGTTATCTCAGAAGGTTTGACACATTTGACAAGGTTGGGGGACATATCTTATGGTTTGGTTTTCAACTAGATTATGTTTTTTAGTATCAACACGGTGAACGAAGTTCTAGAGAAGATACTAATTACTTGATTCTGGATCCATCACTGTTTCAAAATTTAGTACTTGATGTTTCAGGTCCATATGATCAAAAAAATGAAACTCAAGATGATATTTATTTAACTCCTAAGTTGGCACCGTCCAAATTTTATGAGTTGTTGAGGTCATCTAAGGATGCATTATATCCTGGTTGTAAGATAATAAAATTAGAAGCGGTTGTAAAATTTATGTCTATTAAATCATATAATGATATGTCAAACAACTATTTTGATCAGATATTTTCTTTGGTTAAAACACTATTACCTGAAGGAAATGTGTTTCCAATAAATTACTATGAGAGCAAGTGGCTGGTTTTTAATCTGGGCCTTAGTTATCGGAAGATTCATGCATGTCCAAATGATTGCATCTTATATTCTGGTGAAAATGATTCATTGGATAGTTGTACCACATGTGGGAAACCGAGGTATAAAGAAGCTCAACCAGGTAAGTATGGATCGATTCCTATAAAACAGTTGAGATATTGCCCCCTTACACCCAGGTTGCAACATTTATTTATGTCTCAGAACACAATGTCAATGATGTCATGGCACAAAACCAATATTTCAACCGATAAAAGCTTGAATCATCCATCTGATGGTGATTCATGGAATCATTTTTACTGTTTTCATCCATCTTTTTCTTTAGAAGCCCGAAACGTGCAATTGGGTATTTCTATCGACGATTTCTGTCTTTTTGGTTCTTATGGTAGTCAGTATTCATGTTGGTCTATCATTATAACTCAGTATAATTTACCTCCATAGATGTTGATAAAGGATTCCTATATCTTTTTGACCTTATTAATCCTAGGACATCCGGAAAATAATATTGATGTTAATTTGAAACCATTGATTAATGAGTTAAATACATTATGATGTAATGATCTTAGTACATATGATGTGGCTGTGAAACAAAATTTCATATTAAAAGATTCATTGATGTGGGTGATTAGGGAATTTCTGGCATATGGCATGTTATATGGCTGGAGTACACATGGTCTTAAATCATGTAATTATTGTATGAAAGACAAAAAATCCTTTATGCTCGTTAATGAGAAAAACTTTCTATTTTGACTCTTATCATAGATTTCTTCCAACCAATCAACCTTTTCAGAGGAAAAAAATCTCATTTCAGAAAAGGCATAATTAAAAGGGATGAACCTTCAAAAATGATCTCAGGTACAAAGTTAAAATCAGTTTTATTTTGATTACCTCCCATCAAATTTGGGGTAACAGTAAACCAACAGAAAATTCATGGCTTTGGGAAAGAACATAATTGGATAAAATAGAGCATTTGTTGGGATCTTTTATATTTGTATGATTTGTTGGTCCTCCACATGTTGGATTTCATGCATATTGAGAAGAACTGTTTTGATAATTTATTTCATACAATTTTGGACACACCAGGTAATACCAAAGATACTGTAAAGGTATGATTAGATCTTGCCCAAATTTGTAGGTGACCAAAACTTGAACTATTTGAAAATGTCAGATCATGGAGTTTAATGAAGCCAAAAGAAGCTTATACACAGTCCAAATAGAGTCGCTTATTATTTTTTTAGTGGATTGTAGATTGGAGACTTCCATATGGCTATGTTTCCAATTTTAGAACATGTGTTAAGAATGGTCATATTACTGAATTAAAAATCCATGATTGTCATGTTATAATGGAAAAACTTATGCCAATTTGATTTAGAGGTTTGTTTAATTTTGTGCTTTGGAATCGATAACAGACATATCATATTTTTTTGAGACATCTGTACAACAACAACAGACTACGATTCACTAAGAAAATTGGAAGAAGATGTTGCTTTTAATTACATGTAAACTAGAAAAAATCTTTCCACCAACTTTCTTTGACTAAATTGAACATATGATATTACATTTTCCACATGAAGCTAAATGTGGAGGTCCAGTAGAGTTTATATAGATATACCCATTCGAGAGATGCATGTAGAAATTGAAGAAAAAAGTACGTAACAAAGCATCAGTTGAAGGATCAATTACTGAAGTATATTTGCAAGAGAAAATTGATTTTTTCTGCTCTCATTATTTTGAATTGTAATATCTCTCAAAACACAATTGAATAGGATAGAATTAGGGTAATATTAATGAAGAAATGGAAAATCAATTTTTAATTTTCAATTAGCTAAATCTTGGGTTCAGTGGAGTTCATGAACGATGGCTTTCAGATGATGAACATCACAGAGCTTATACATATATTCTGCTCATGTGTGAAAAAATGACATCATTTGTACTTTGAGTGCTTCTAGAACTTATTCTATAATTTATGTTATAGTATGTAAACTTATTTTATTTTTCGGTTATATGATAATCATATGAAGAAACAACTTCCACAAATTATAGCAACTACTCTTGAAGAACGTAGAAAAAAAATTATCAATGGCTTCAAAAACAGGTAACATAAATTGTTAATGGTTTAATATCAATTCAGTTTATTATTTATTATATTGATAATTGTTTTACAAATTTTCAGTTGTCTCAACATGCTGATAAAATTGATAAGAGACTTTGTATATTGAGTAACCCACCATCCAAAATGGTTAAATCTTATAACTCATATGTGGTGAATGATTTTCGATTTCATACACATTCATATGGGGAATAAAAAAACAGTGAACAATGGAGTTTTCTTGAGAGGATTGCATCATAGAGAAACCGAATTTGACTTTTACGACATTCTGGATGAAATTATTGAGCTGTGTTATCTAGGACAGAATTACATAACGATGTTTAAATGTCACTGGTTGGATTCTGAGAGAGAATTTAGTGTTCATCCGACTCATGGAATCATCGATATTAAATATAAAAGTCTTCTTGTAGTAAATAAACCATTTTTACTATCTCAACAGGCACATAAAATTTATTACGCAAAGTATTGTGCTATTTCAAGAGACCTTAGTGATTGGTGAAGCATAATAAATATGAAATCTCAGGAAAATCAGTTTACTCAAACTGAATGTGGTTCTACTAAAGTGGAAGGAATTGAAATTTTTCAAGAGACTACTCAAAATCCATATTTTTCACAAAGAGACGTGAATATCAATGATAACACCACACAATTAAGGGTCGATGGTGACAAGTATATTAATGATGTTACAAATAAATTTGAAATGACAGGAGATGATAAAACTAAAACTCTATGGATATTCATGATGTCATGTTGGAATGTGAAGACATTGACATCATCAGATATGATGATGATGATGAAGGTGAACATTGACACAATTAAATGGTGGTTATAATTATAACTAATATATATATATATAAAAGTTATTTTCAACTATCTACTAACAACAATCATTTTATGTTTTAGATGGACCCTGATCTATTTCGTGAGTTAGAGGATGCTGAGATACCTTTGGATGAGGAGGATTTAGGTTCATCTGACCCTCAGCCTACTGGCGGTTCAGGGGGTATGCAGAGGGGGTGCGGTCTTGCGCGACTGATGATTCCTGAACCTATCCCTGAGTGACGTCCACATCTTCAATTTGATCCATTCACATGGAGGTATGGTAACCTGTATATTTTAGTTATATTTAATTTATTTATTTATATATATACTAATTTTTTGATTATTTATTCTTTTTTCACAGTTTTTCCCATGTATCTATTGGACAGGGGAGCGCTATCTTGTGCAATTATTTTTCTCATCCATGGATTACATGAGAACAGATTCCCATTAATGTGCAGCTCAACATGTTCAATCATTGGCCGACACGTAAATAAATAATATTTATTTTTAAATTTATTTTATTAATAACTTGGTATTATAAATTATTTGTAGTGTTTATGGTATCCCATCGATGATAGCATGCATGACGCTATACACATGGCATGGAAGGTGTCTATACGTGATTGTTTCCATCAGTTTTTGCACAATTTGAGAAGAACGACCATTAAGAAAGCAGAAGTGATAGAATTTGATGAGTCGTGTAGAGTCCACCGCCCAGAGTATATTTTATCTCACGTTTGGGATAGATTATGTTTACACTGGTTGGGTGGTGGATTTTAGAGAAGATCTTTAGTGGGTCGGTAGAACTGGGGGAGACAGGAGGTGACACAATGAGCTGGTAGTCGTACATTCAGTATGCATAGAGAGAATCTGGTATGTATCTTTTTTAAATATTTTATATAACTTTAAATATAAATAGTTTATTTTATATTTCTATAGGCATTTGAGAATTCCAATATTATAGAGTACGATGTTTATCAGAGGATGTACAGAGATCCAACCACTGGAGAGATTAAATGTGATCGCCACTGTCAGATTGTGGTTATTATTATTTTTTACAGTTTGACAATTATCTGCTTATAATATTTTCACAATTTTAATTTCAAATTGTAATTGAAGGAGTCATATGAGGTCGAGACCTCTCAGAAACAGGCTGAGATTCAGGACGAGATGACTGATCAGACCAGTGCCCACCATTTCGATGAGGCGACATTGATGCAAGCAACTCATTACGGCTTTGAGAAGGGACGAGTAGTTGCTATCAGCTCTAATTTGACTCCTGGTACTTATTATGTTACTGTTGCAATGTCGAATTCCAACTCGAGAGGAGTTCATGGAGAGGCATAATCTTCTGTCTGACAGTATCAGGACCAGTTGCAAACTCAGACTGAGCTTATAGAGAGTTTGCAGAAGCAGCATGAAGAGATGCATCAACAGAAGCAACAGAAGTATGAGAAGGATATGCATCGATGGCAGTAGTAGTAGTAGCAGTATCATGAGAAGGAGATGCATCAATGGAAGCAGCAACATCACGAGCAGATGGAGTACATGCGCCGTCTGACTCATAGTTTAGGGATGAAGTTTCTTCTACCATCTCCTACAACTCCTCCACCTCCTCCAAAAGACGACCCCAATGATTTTTTTTATGTTAAAAACATTTGAATTCAAGATTTGTTGTAATATGAACTATTTATAATTTCTTTCTTTTATATTGGTGCGAATATTCCATAATTTAATTTTTTTAATATTTTATTATTTATTATTAGTATTATATTTTTTAATGTTTTTTTATTTTACTACTACTACTAATAATAATAATATTTTATGTTTTTTTATATTTTTTTGTGAATATTGATAATTTTAATATATTTTAATATTTTTTTAATATTTTAATAATATTAATATTATGTTTTCATTAATCATAAATTTTTTAAATATTTTTTTTAGTATTATATTTTTTGATGTTTTTTTATATTACTACTAATAATAATAATTGATGATTTTTTTATATTTTTTTGAGAATATTGAGAATTTTAATATTTTTTATTTTTTTATTATTTTAATAATATTAATATTATTTCTTTATTAATCATAATTTTATTAAATATATTTTTTTACTTTGTTTGGTATTTACAACGGGAGCCCATCACTAATAGTTTAAATATATATTTTTAGAAAAGCATTTGCGACAGGCCCTTAGTCCCATCACAAAAGGTTTATTTATATATAATGTATATAATCTGAGACTTATTTGCAAGGCCATTTTCTGCAATGGGAAATTTGCAATGGGACCCCATCACTAAAGCTTATTTTCAATAGGATCCCATCACAATTAGTTCATCTCAAATACCTTAAATTCTAGTTGTGGAAGTACCGCCATCAAAGTGGGATAGAGTATGGTTTTGATGTACCACCACCAATGTGTGACACCATGCTTGAGTGTGTGGATGGGTGTGTCTGTGTGTGTGTGTGTGAACATGGAAATAGTTATACTAAGTTTTAATGAATAGTATTTGGATATTTTACGGTATTTATCACATGGATTTAACTTATTGTTTTGTATAAACTATTTAACCATTTTTCAATTGTTTTATATAAAATGTGTTAATTGATTATTATTTATGGGGAATATATTGCGAAGTCTCTGAGGATTAACTAATGAGTGTTATACTCACCCCTTGATTGTGAACTTCACTATGTTTTTAGATGTTACATACTAGGGCATAAAAAATGGAAAGGTATATTATTTTTCTAGTGATGTATCTTGATACCATGGGAATGGAAGGTTTTGTTGGAGCTTGAAGATAGTTGAGTGTTTCTTGGGATTATTCCAATTCAGTGTCATTGGGTCATGTTTTCCTTTAGTTATGTTGGTGTTTTGTGTTCCATTGTCACTTTGTTATTATTTTTCTATTGGTTTTACATTTGATTTGTATTGCTTATACTCATGTATCATATATATGGGTGGGATGTTTATATTTTGTGTTTTTGGGTCGTTGTATTTATAAAGTGAAAATTATTCCCCAATGTTGTCCTCATCCATTATAATTTATTTTCATACTTTTTATCTTGGGGATGTCGGCTAAGTCTAGTGGCATTCCATCTATTCTCAAGCTAATGAGTTGGGGTGCGATGTTACAACAGATGTAGTGATTGATAAAAGAACTATTTATACCATGAATTAAGTGATCTTGAGAAGTTGGATATGGAAAAAATTTAAGATTTAAAATTAAATTAGTGAAAAAATATTTTTTAAAGAGTTGAGAAACCATCCAAAGTTTATTAAGGTTTTTGGTTTCTAAAATCAATAATAAAGGTCTTTATATTTGTTATGATTTGATTATATGTGGATTTTTTTCTTGTTTGATGAAGTTTGGAATGAATCTGTTTAATTTTGGATCACATGTATATTATTTGGTTCATCCATAACATATTTTGGTGAGAATCCCTTTGAAATTTTAAAAATAAAGTGATACATAATATTTTTTTTAGAGGATGATCCATACATATGATATTATCTTAGAAATACTAAAATATACAAAGGAAGATGATAAATGTGTTTTTTATTGATATATATGGTATTTAAGTTCATACATAATATATTTTGGAAGAAGAAGCTAATACATATGATATTATTCCATTTATAAGGATATGAAATATATTTTTTCTGGACTTCATTGATATGTAACATATTTGTTTCTTATGTTTTTTTGTTTATAATGGAATAAAACAATTTCATGAGTAATATATTCTCTAAATAAGAACATATAATTTGGATAATGGATTTATATATAATATTTTTTCTAATAATGAATAATATTTTTGTGGGATGTACGGTGTTTTTGAAACATAATACATTTTTGAGCTAAATATGTGAATTTTCAATGGAGAAACATTACGAAGTACATAATTAAGATTATAAAAAACATATTTAGGGAATATGTGTTGGAGAAATCCAAGATTTGAAAAAGGCATGTGATCATAGTGATACATAATATGTTTATTATATTATATAGGATGTATCTATTAGCCAAAATTCTATAAGATATATTTTTTTCATATGAAATTAAGAGAAGTAAATTTAGATGATGAACTATACTATTTTTCATTATATTAACCTCAAAACCATTAAATTTAATTGTGATCCAATCTAGTATAAAATTAATAATCCTTCACATCATAGATCCTATTATAATGTTGTGGAATTTTAAAGAAGAATCACACACCATGAAGATATTTTTGAAATATTGGGTGCCCTAGTCCCAAATATACAGTGATTTTGATTACCATATCATGTATATAGGTAGATATACATGATTTTTTCTTTCCATTATAGTGTATACATTTTTGCGTCCAATATTAAAATGGTAATGTCCATAGATTAATTGTCGTATCAAAAGGTTATAACAGATCTCAGACTAAAATGTGAAGCTCAAGATACTATGACATTAATCTTAAACATAGGTCATATGGTCTAGTTACATATTACTAATAGGACATAATAAATGTTTGAATATTAGGTTCTGGGGGCTCATAATCATTGAGATTTATTCTCATGAAGTTCACACTTGGTGATCTCTTATTGTGAGATCATGAGGACTGAGCTGCAAATAGGAACACCATGTGTATTGGGTGTTATTGGATGTTCCTATCTATGAAAAGGTGTAATGGTCTCCTAACTTGATAATATTTCCAACATGTTCCATTTGATCAAATACTTTTATACAAGTAAAAATCCATGATAATGAAATCATGGAAAGGTATCTTGTGTTGGGTGCGTCATTGGTGGTATGACATTGGTTGAATGATCAAGAAAGGATTTAGCGTTTCCAGGTTTAGGAAGTAATATATCTCAGGACACGTTGATCAGGATGGTAGTACCTTCATAAGATCATGTCCATGACAGTCAAGGGTAAATGATTCCATTTAGATCCACAAATAATAATGCAAGAAAAGGGTGATGACACAAGTGTGCATCCAGCTTTATGAAATATTAAAGACAAAGAGATTATATTACAAAGTACATATTCGTAGACTGGTTGTTGCTATTGTGAAAATCCTTATCTCTTTAGGGGCCATGATATATTACTAGATCCCACTTTTGGGTTGTGAATAATATTCACTTCTATCGAGATAAGGGTCTAGAGGGTCACACACAATGTGTATTCAAGAATCTTCACTATTCAGTTGAATAGGTATACTGGATATGGTGGCCCCACCAATGGGCCCCAATATTTTTACAAGGCGATACGATCAACGAAACAATAAATAAATTAATATTATTCAAGTTAAGTATAATAGACATTGAATTTATTTATTAAATGTATTTATAAGTTTTAAATTAAATAAATAAAAATATTAATTAGATGAATATTTAGTTAAAATATTCAATGTTCATTTAATATTTGCGGGAATAGTGACCTGAGTTAAAGGATGAATTATTATTACATAATATATTTATTATATTATAGTAAAGTGATAATAATATTTATGTCTTAGTACATTAGTTATTATATTTCATTTACAGTGTGTTAATTATTTTGGGGCTGGGGAGGAAATACCGAATAATTTACCAACACTCTATAAAAAGAGGATATAAATTTTCCAAAGACTATTCATAGCCATTATCTCTCTTCATCTCTATCCCACAAAATAGAGAGAGAGACTCTGGATCTAGGAGTTCAGATTGATCTCCCTCTCATTCATCATAATCAAAGCGATGCAGTGATCATTAGAATGTCGAAGGAATCTTCATATCTCCACACTAGCACTCGAAATTCAATGATCGGTGCTCCCACAATTGTTTGAAGCACATGTGGATGATATAGAGGAATTAGGCTTCAAAATTTTCAAGGAGTGGTTTTTAATGATGAGAAAACGTTGAGCATGACTTCACATCTAAACTTTATATTTGGTGGTTTTAATTTTGTTCTTAGAAAACTTCACATGAGATCATTGGATTCAATCAGGTAGCGATTCATCGACATCGATGAGTTCATGTTGTTCACCTGTGATTTTTTTGAAATCCCATATTTTGGCCTTCCGCTATGTGATCAGTACCTTAAATTGGTATCAGATTAGTCCATGAAAGGTTTAATCCAATTAAAAAATAAATTTGTATTAAATATTATAGAGGGCATCGTTACGGTCCCAACTCCACAGTCAGATATTCAATAACATCTCAGATGGAAAAGTTATGGCCATACGAAGTTCTAATATAGATTGAAATTTATTTAACAAGTATTTATTTTCAAAGGGAATTCATATTATATATGTTTTTTACCCAATGAAGTGATCGGTAGTGTGTTTTTGCAAGCCCAAGTATTCCAGACCGGGTCCAATGGCCAAAATAGGGTTTTCCGATAGGATCCTAAAATCCACAATTTTGTGGAAAAACTGATTTTTTTAATTTCTAAATTCCTAAAAGTATAGGCTTTATATTTTTCATAACACAATAAAACTAATAAAAATGGGAGGACTTGGCTTTGGTGGTTCATCTAAAGGGGTGTGAAGCAGCCCTTTTAGCATGTTGGTCAAATTATTTTTTATAAAAATAAATAATAAATAAACAAATTGAAAAAAATGGGAAGGGACCCCTTGTACACTTCATCATGCAGACCAGGCAGCGCCACCCAACTAGTTGACCACCTATTCCTCTCTCATGGGGGAAACATCCTCCCAGCCACTGGCGGTATCAGCTCCTATGGCTTGACGTTGCATGTAGCATAGGGACCCCTCCGCGCCTCCTTCCCCTATGTGGATCCACTCTAACAGTACCTCTCCCTAATGAACCCTAACTAGACATTCCTCTTGCGCCCATACCACTGGAGGACCTCCTTCTACTGAAACCTTGTGGCGAAACCTATCTTCACTAACAGACCCAGGTTCTACCCTTACTGTGAATTTTATTTTCACGACGTTTTTTTGTTAATTAAAATGAACTTTTAATATGCAAGTTTTTCTTTGTCTCTAGTTTGTTACACCGTTTTATTTTTTTGGAACCGCCCTCACATCCTCCACCGTACACCTATCCATGCCTATCGTACTTCATCCCCACCCCCTCCATAATTTTTTTACAGCGCCGCTCCACCGTAGGTGCGCAACTCCACTTGTCCTCAAGAGAGAGAGCTCAACCTCTCAGAGAGGGAGTGCTGTGGTGTCATCTCCTTGTTCAGTGTTCCTTCTACACCGAGAAATAGATACTGAATCAAGATAGAGGATTCTGATCTTGGTCATTGAGGAAGCTGTCGAACCCGCGAATCGTTGAAGACAGTCTCAATCCCTTTCTAGTGCTGAAACCAGGTGTGAAACCTTCATCAACAGAGTTAAAATTTGGTTGTTCCACTTCAACGCTCTTGTTTTGACTGATATAGAAAAGAGGACCAAGGTCATAGGGGATTAGTGACATCGTAAGCGCAAGGGGATCTCCTGACTTGGACAACAATGACACACACAGATGGATGCTCCAACACTGGATAGTAACATCAAATCTAGATCGAAGATCTCCTAAGTAGTAGAGATGGACCTAGAGGGCAGCGTTTTTTGGGGTTTCTGGTGAGAGATTCCTTCTTTGGAATTTTTGTTCAACCGTGAGGTGGGTTGAAGGGGGAAGAACCCCGAAGAGAGGTTTTATTGTTCGTCAGAGCAGCTACAATAGCAAAAAGATCATCTAAAGAGAGTGTGTGCTCCTCGTTATTAAACCAGGAGGATGATAAATCTAGTTCATGGTGCATGATAATGGAGAAGTGAACCTGGAGGTTGTGGAAGAGTTCTCACATCCTGGTATTTGTCCTACTGGAGTTAAAGAAGAGCATATATTGATGGATATGGGTCGCGACGTGTGATCTTGGACAATGACGATGATCCTGGAGCATTTTTCTGTGGCTTGTTGCAGCACAAAGGCATCATCAGAGGTGAAGTTGAACCCTGTTAAGGGGGTCTTGACTTGTTTTACTCTTTAATATCATTTTAATTTTTTTAGATGCTGCTTTGTTATGCTGTTGTCCTTCACATTTCCTGTATTCCATTTCCTTGTATAGTAAAAAACTCGTGATGATCCTGCCCCATGCACGTAGGCCTATTTCCGAATCACGTAAATCCTCTATGCCCCTTTTACTAATTTCATTTACTTTCTACATTTAATTCAACCTGTAAAACGGTGAATGCTCATTACATCTTGAATATTAAATTTTGATTGAATTTATCTGATTAAATAGAAGTTGTTTTGGGGTTTGTACTACATGGTTCATCATTGCTGCTGCACCCTTAATTTCTCATTGATTGTTTAATTCTGGTTTTAGATGAATCAATGTGTTCATAATTGGTGCATTCTATTTTATGAGAATTAAGTGAAAATTTGAGGTAAGTTTACACCACCTTGTGATTTTTTCATTGGTTGTATTCATTTTATATATTGAAATTGAAAGTCGAACATTCTTTTTTTTATCAGTTTTCATGTATTAAACTGTTAATAAAAAATTTTTCTCGCGTTTCAAATTTTAATGAACCAAAACACCCAATAGATCCCGACAATTATGTGGGGACTACCTCTCGTGCAGGGGAACTCCCCACAACAAAGTGGTATCAGAGGGTAATTGGGTTTATGTTTTTATTTGTTAAAATTTTAAATTGATTGTTCATTGTTTTCTAATGTTTTATTACTGGATTTTACCTATTGCAACATGCTTTGATTGTTTTTTTCATCTAGTTCGTTAACTCTCTAGGGTTGTAATTTCATTATATTGTTGATACTTTGTTTCCCCATTGTTTTACTATTTCCATTTCCTGTCTGAACCTCAAAGACGCCTCTTGGTAGTTGTTTCCTATGTGTGTCTATGGTTTTAGGGTAGGAATGGGTTCTATGTGAGGTTTTCCTATGTTTAAGAGCTGGTTTGCAGTAAGGTCTTGTCAGGATCTTGTGTCTCTAGTGTCTGCCTTTTTCCTAGGAGATATGCTTATGTTAGCTCTACTGTTTTCATCCTCATCCTTTAGGAATGTCAGCTCTAGGTATGGTCCTGTTGTGAGTTCGGTGTTTAGGTTTGGGTAGCTTGTGGGTGCAGTGTCAATTAGATGATCACCAAGCTTATTTCTTTACTGTTAGACCCTATTTCATGGCTATGTTTGGTTTCCCGGGAACTGTGTTCCGTTAGTAAGTATAAACTGGGATGTGTGGCCCTTTAGTGGCTTGTTTTCCCCTAGTTTCTAGCTGGCTCCCAACTTTTGTTCTCGCGTCTTAGAGATATCCTAGGATGTCGGTACTACTTGCATGTGTCCTTACTATTTACTTTTTGTGTGAGGATGTATCATTTTGTCTTTTATTTAGGCAGTCGTATCCTATGGTAAAGATTCTGAATCTATCTGTTAAGGATCTTCTGGTGCCTTACGTCGAGAGTATTCCTATTAGAGTTTTTAGGTGGCATGTCTTGGTTTTAAAGTAGACGGTGCTTAGTGATTTGGTCCTATATGTCATTGTGGATTCAGGTGGAGACCTCTTTGGGTTGTTCTATTTACTATGCATGCTTCCCCTCTTCACGTTGATCCTGTTGATGCCTATAGCCTTAGGAGAGTGAGCTGGTAATTAGCTCTAGTTTTGTTCCTTAGGTGTGTCTTGGTTTTGGGCTAGTTTCTCTTTATCATGACCCGTTACGAGTGGTGATTGTGCATGGGTAGTGTTTACAGTGAAAGTGTCATGTGAATAGGTTCAGTAACGATCAGGCTTCATGGAGGTTCTATCGGGACCTCTTTAGAGACATTAGGAAGTTCCTAGATATCGTTAGGAAGCTAGAATGAGATGGGTTTTCTTGGTCAGTAGCGTGCTGCCCTTTGATCGCCAGTGTTCTCGTGGGTCTATAGTTTTCCTTTAGGACTCTTGGGACTACATGAGATTTGTAGTGGTACCTAGTTTTTGAGGAATCTCTCTTGTTGGATTAGTTTTAGGAAGTTTCTTCTCTTCAGGTGGAGAGTTTTCTGGGCCTGTCTTAGATTCAGGTTGAGTGAGTGATTTGATTACTTTTGAGGTTTGTGTCTTTTGTTGGTCTCTCTCTCTATGTTGTTTTTCAAGATTTCACTTTTCTGTACTGAGTTACGTTCTATGTAAATTTATCTGAGCTTTGTTTTGTCATGTTTTATGTGAGGATGTATACTGGTCTCTTTATTTGTGTTCTGTAGGCACATATGAGCTTGTTTGGGACCTGTTGGCATGTGATTTGCTGGTCTGAGTTCTTCCTTATCATCATCTCAGAGTGTGACTCTGGTAAGTGAAGGTATGAACATTTTATAATACAATTGTTTAAAATTGTTTAATTATGAACATGTTTATCATCTTTTCAATATCATTCAACTTCAGGCGACATGTGTCACATTGATACATGGTTAGGGGGACTGTTTGGGTCATACCCCATTGACTGTTTCCTGTTTAGTATTTTGCAAAGTTGATGATGTTAGGTGGTGCAGAATCATCATGTGATTTATGTTTAATTTTCAAGTTGGAGAGTGTGATTATGTTTCATACTAAATATGTTCATTCATTTTAATTTACAAGGTAGATAACTGTTAATTTTATTTTCATGACTTTTTTTTGTTAATTAAAATTCCCTTATAATATGCAAGTTGTTTTTGTCCACTGTTTTATTACGTGGTTTTATTTTGTTGGAACCGCCCTGAAATCCTCCATCGTACACCTTTCCACGCCTATCTTGATTCATCCCCACCCCCTCCATCATTTTTTTGCAGCGCCGCTCCACCGTAGGTGCGCAACTCCACTTGGCCTCAAGAGAGAGAGATCAGCCTCTCGGAGAGGGAGTTCTACGATGTCATCTCCTTGTTCAGCATTCCTTCTTCACTAAGAACCAGATAAATCTGAGATTTCAAATTCTCCACCAAGAAGATGAATCTGGAGAGCAGCTTCATATCTTGGTCATTGAGGAAGTCATCGAAGCCGTGAATCATTGAAGACATTCTCAAGCCCTTTCTAGTGATGAAACCGGACATGCTATCGTCATCAACGACGTTCAAATGTGGTTGTTCCAATTCAACACTCTTGTTTTGACCGATAGATAAAATCGGTCCAATGTCGTAGGGGAGTAGTGACATCGCGAGCGTGAGGGGATCTCTAGGATCAGACAGTAACGACGCATGAAGATGGATGCTCCGACCCTAGATAGCATCCTGAAATCTAGATTGAAGATCTTCTAAGTAGAAGAGATGGACCTAGAGGGTAGAGTTGTTTAGGGTTTCTGGGGTGAGATTCTTTATTTGAAATTTTTGTTTGACCGTGAGGCAGGTTGGAGGGAGAATAACCCCCAAAAGGGGTTTTATTGTTTGTATAAGCAGCTACAACAACAAAAAGATCATCTACAGAGAGTGTGCGCTCCACGTTCTTGAACATGGAGGATGATAAATCTATTATTGGTGCATGATAATGGAGCAACGAACCTGGAGGTTGTGGAAGAGTTATTACATCCTGGTCTTTGTCCTACCGAAGTTAAATTAGAGTGCGGATTGATAGAGATGGGTCACGGCGTGTGATCCTGGAAAATGAAAATGGGCCTGGAGCATTTTTCTGTGGATTGTTGCAGCACAAAGGAATCATCTGAGGTGAAGTCAACACCTAGTAAGGGGGATCTCAACTTGTTTTACTCTTTAATAGCATTTTAATTATTTGTAGATGTTGATTTATTGTGCTGTTGTACTTTACATTTCCTTTACTCCATTTCATTGCATAGTAAAAAACTCATGATGATCTTTCCCCATGCACGTAGGCCTATGGATTAAGCACGTAAATCCTCTGTGTCTTTTTTACTGCTTTCATTTCCTTTCTGCATTTAATTCGACTTGTAAAATTCTGAATGCTCAATAATTCTTGAATATTAAATTATGATTGAATTTTTCTAATTAAATAGAAGTTGTTTTGGGGTTTGTACTGCCCATTTCATAGTTGCTACTGCACCCTTAATTTCTCAATGATTGTTTAATTCTGGTTTTAGATGAATCAATGTGTTTATAATTACTGCATTTTGTTTTATGAGAATTAAGTGCAAAGTTGATGTAATTTTCCACTGTCTTGTGATTTGTTCATTGGTTGTATTCATTTGATGCATTGAAATTTCAAGTAGAACATTCTTTTGTTTATCAGTTTGCATGTATTAAACTATTAATAAATATAATTCTCACATTTCAAATTTTAACAAACCAAAACACCCAATAGATCCTGACAATTATGTAGGGACTGCCTCTCATACAGGGGCTCTCTCCGCAACACTTACCTTGAATCACATAAGGCCTAATCCACCCTCAACCAACTGGCATCCCATATCCTAACAGTACTACCGCCTCACTTTTTAGTCAAACTAGGTGCTATAGTCTCCTTCTTCTATCCTGATCCGCTATCCTACACTTGATCAAAGCCCTAATCACTAGATCTAGTGATCTTGACTGACCACATTGCCCTTTTCCAATCAGGCTCGCACCACAACCCAAAGTGTCGACCCACCAGTGCCAGAGCTCCACCAGAAAAAACCCACGACCAAGATCCATCAGAACCTCACTCCCGTAATGAAAACCCTACCCGCAATGAGATCCAACTGCCACCTCTTCCTCCTTGGTCTCCAGCAGATCCAATTCGCTCCACCTATTCTGGATACCTCTCGGTCCTCCTAGCAGTCATGTAACCTTTGTTTGGTCTGTTGTACCCTCAAAAATGCATGAGAGGGTCGAACCCACCCAAAATGGGATAAATTAATTTAATTTTGGGATTAAATTAAATTAATTAATTAATTAATTTGTTGGTTTTAAAATTTTAATTAATTAATGGGATTAAACGACATAAATATTGAAAAAATAAGAGTGAATTTTAATAAAATAAAACACACTTGAGTTTAATTTAATGAAAGTTTATTTTTTTCTATATTTATTTTAAATATAAAAGTTTAAAGCACATTAGATTTATCACGAGCCTTGGATCATCAAATGTATGTTTGATGATTGTTTTATTTATTTATTTTTATTGAAATGGTTTGTAATAAGTATTTAAATAAAAGACGATCTGCATGTCGTCTTAGTGTCATTATTTGTATAAGGGAATTCACATCCAATTCAAAGTTTTATTTTATACTATCGATACCCCCTCACTTGTGTGAAAGTATAGTTGTATAATGATGAGTTGAGTAATGATGCATTTCATACCAAGTTATGGAGATGCACCGGACAAGAGCTTGATGCATTAAATAAGAGGTGTTGCAACTCAAGTCGCAAGAAATGAGACTCAAGGTATATCCCCTAGGGTCTTTAATCAACAAATCAACCATTATAATTGGATGATGATCAGGTCATAATTTTATTTTTGAATGGTTTATTATTTTTTTATATGCGTAGTTAACATGGGAAAACGTAGAATAATAAATAAGAATGCAAGATAAAATAAACATGTGACATGATGGATATTTTCTATCTCATTCTCAGTTGTGAGTGAAATAAAATAGTATATTCTTATCAGATAGAAAATTATTTATTTCATCACTTAAAAAATAAAAAATACTCAAAGAAATATTAAGTTATTACTATTTTCAATCATTAAAATTTAAACAAAACCAGGTGTTTGGGGGTGCTCGTCATGCTATAGACGAGGGAACCAAACTACCAGGGAGTTCTTATGGGAGTGGTGGATTGACTTAACTAAATTGGTAGTGAGGATTAGCCAAATCTAACTTTATATCATTTTAGAGGCAAGAGTTGAGTAAATAAAGTAATAATTTTCTAATCTAGGGCTTCACTCAATAGATCAAGGAACTATGAGTTAATGCGGGTGGCTATACAAACTCCTACCTTGAACCCTATGAGTAGTTTCATAGTCAATGATTATAGACTATGAGGGGAGGTTCAAAGATACTTTCTGCTAGAATAATGAAGTTAAAGAGCATTTTGACTCTATCATAGAGGGTTCCAAGAATTTTATAAAATAGTAGAAGGCATTTAATGATTTAATTAGTTATTCAAAATGTCTAAATAGGTAATCTAGATAAAAATTACTAATATGCTAAATTTATGTTTGTAGAAAAATGGAAAGTTATACCATGACATATAAATATTGTGATAAATAATATACAATGAAAATTCCTTCATTGGTATAAGTTTCCAAGAGTATTAAATGCACTTGTGTAAAATACTATGATTTTGTAAATTCAATGTGCTAGGGCCCCTAAACCTATTAGACTACCTTGGGAAGTGATGGTGTAAAAATTTATTACATGAGACTAATGTACAATGCATATGATGGTTGTTTTATTATGAATTCATCAATGTTTGATGCTAGTAGCAGTCACTACATTGGAAATCGATGATATAACATGAAGTATCATCTATGAGAAGTATGCAAGGAGAAAGATAAGAATATATATGAATAAGGAGATGGTTACACCAACATGTTTAAATTTAAAATGGATCACGAACTTTCAATGGATCCCTTTCTAATATCATTTTCACTTATTTATTCAAGTCTTGTTTTAAGTTACAAAACAAACTTTTATTGAGTAAACACTTCATTACATATAAAGGTAAGGTTCACCAATTTAATAAGAATATAAAAGATATAATAATATTTAATTATTTTAGATAATAAATTGAAATACAAAGTGAAAAGGAAAATTACAAGTAAATCCAAACGAACATTCGCAACATCCTTCAATGCAAAGAGGTAATTAACAGGAGGTTATTTTCATAGTATAACATGAAATAATTCTATGGACGTTACATCATAATAAACTAAATTAAATAATCAAGTACCTACTTCTTCCTTAGGAATATTAATCATATAAAAGTAATGTTTTAATACTACTACATAGGTATTAAATACAACATGCCTATCACATATGTGTATTTAAATACAGTAAACATGGAAGTATATAAATGTCACTAGATATAAGGACCAAACCATATTACATACATAATCTTGAATTTATTCCAGAAAAAAATTCCTTTTACATCGAGGATATTTTCAAGTTTAGATCTTTAGAGAATTGGTACATAATACATTCATAACATTACACATTATTACATAGTGGATACCATAAAAACAGTATCAATTTGTTTTTTCAAAATTTCAAACATTAAAAATTAAAAAATGATTCATTGAAAATTATTAAATATTTAACAAGGTTTCCTTCTTTGTATTACATATCCATTAACCTGTGAAAATAATTTAAAACTTGGGATGAGCACAAAAACTCAGTAAGGGATATAAAAAGAAGGAAAGAACACATTAGTCCATGAATACTTGTAACGTATGAAATAATTTTCAAAATACATACTTATCACCTGTATATATATACTTATTTTGTGAAACATGAGATTTTGAAAATACCTAAGAACATAAGTAGAACCATAAAGGTATCTTGTGGCATTATTTACATAATCTTGTAACCCTCTCGGCTACCTTATAATTTGTAACCCTCACGACTACCTTACTATTCGTGTAACCATTGCAGTTACACTTGGAGTAACCATACGACCGACCTCCAACTTACTCATACCCAATTAATTGGAGGGATATATAGGTCCCACCCTTCATCATAAACAATTCCCAAGAACCAGAACATAATCATACAACATGAATAATATCCTAAAAACATTTCTTTAAAATATAAATTTAAAAGAGGATTTTAAAAGAAAAATCCCTTATAAATATCATAAAATTGAAGAGAGACTTAATACAGTGGATGGAATATGTATATGAACTATAATTAGAAATAATTAAAAATAATATAAGAAAAAACCATCACAAAATCAATTTTAATACCACATAAATAATAAAGTAGAAGGTTAACTCGAAGAATGGAAATTGGGTTAAGAATTCCCTTACCTCAGGCTTGTCTTACTTAAAACTTGTTTATACTTTATGAATAATGGTTAAAATAGTGTTATTAGTATTTAGATTTTTTTTATGTTTATAACATATTATATTATAATTTAATAACCTCATTTCACCCCTTAATTATTAGTATTTTGATTCTTACACTGTTTTGGGTGAGTTCCTTAAATGATTTCCATGATTTGTTCATGATGGATGTACTTGTCAATTGGAAGTGAAACTCCAGAATTGGAATGGAAAGGTATTTACATATTTCCAGAACCATAATTTATAACATTTATCATTTTGTTGTTTTATATGATAATGATTCATAAGTTAAAACATTAATGATGTTCGTTTAGATCATTTTAGTGGTTCTTTGATAATAACAACTTTATTTTGTCTTATAAATTAAAAACATGATTACAAAAGAATTCCTGAACCATTGATGAGACATAATACATATATTATAACCTGTTTCAACCATATAAATGGTTTCATGACTAGACTTGGAATAATTAATGGAAATTGAAATCACATCATCAACGATGTCGGTAATTTGACACATCACGGACAATGTTTTTTATTCCTTGAATAAGTGGGGGAGGAGAAGAATAATGATGATGAATTTTACATGAACATGAGAACATCAATAATATAAATTATTTATGGAGATTTAATTCCTCTTGGTTAAGAATATATGAAGAAAGAATAAGAAAATAAAGGAACTCAAAATAAAAGAATAATTGGAAAATCCCTTACAAAAATTCGGCAGCCTAACAGTAATGCCACATGGTTTTAGAAAATATTAAAAAGATATGGGACAAGAGTAACCCATCCAGAAATGAATAATAATATATAATAGATAAATAATAATAATTAAATGAGAACATGGTATAGAAAATTGAATGTTATACTACATAAAAGAAAACATGAATAGAAAAATAAAGAAATTGAGAATTTTCTTACCATGTAGAGTAACTCCTTGAACTTGAAGGTTGGGACCTTGGGGGCTTGAGGAAACCTTGGGAGGGATACTAGGGAGGTAAGGAAGCCATATATTCTTTTATGATAAATTTGGAATGAATTTAATGAAGGAATGAGTTGGTATTTATAGAAAAAATGAGAGATTATTTTAATAATTTCCAAGGGACACCTCATTAGTGGTATTTGCAAAACCATGGGCTTTCCCATGATATTTTACCACGGTACAATCCACTTGGAACACCTCATAACTTATTTTACTTTACAAAAGTTTATCATATTTATTACATCATAATTACATCAATAATGATGTCATTAACACACCAAAACTCAAAACTGTATTTTTTTACTATTCACCAAAAAATCAACCGTTTCAGAAAAATCCCCAAAATCCAACCTAACCATTTATAAATGTGTATAATTCAAAAACAAATTGCATTTTTTGAAAATAATTTTTTAAATATTTTTAATTTAATTTTTAAATAAAATCATTCTTAATTCAAAAATTGAAAATTTAAAAACTATAACCGCTTTTATATCACATTTAAAAATCCATCAAGATGTCATTATCTTAAATCCTTAAGAAAATATAATAATAATACAATTTAATATTCATTAGGGTCATATTACTATTCATATTACTATTTATAAGGGTATGTTACTATTCACCAAAAAACAAGTTGGTTCCAATAGACTCCAAATAACATACTGAACACAATTGTAGATGACCATTTTTCAAAATTCAAAACATTGAAGCAGTAAAATTATGTTTAAAGGCTACTAATAAATATCTAAATTAAAAAAATTTTCAAGCATTTCAGTTAATTTTTAGAAAACCTTGGGGTGTTAAATTATCCCCACCTTCTGGAAATTACATCCTTGAAATTTTATTTACTTATTAAATAAGTGAGGGTACCTTTCCCTCATAGCATTTTCAAACTCCCATGTTGCTTCTTCAACCAAGTGGTTTATCCACAAAACCTTTACCTGGTGGATTACCTTATTCTGCAAAAACATTTCTCTTCTGTTGAGAATCTAAACTGGTTTCTCTTCATATGAAAAGTTCTCCTCCAAGAGAACTACTTCTGGTCTCAAAACATGAGTCAAATCTGGTACATACTTACTCAACATTAAAAAAAGAAAAACATTATGTACCTGAGTTAAACTCAGAGGCAAAGCTACTTGGTATACAACTGGTCCAAATTTCTCCAGGATTTCAAAAGGATCGATGAACTACAGACTTAGCTTTTGTTTCTTATCAAAACTCATCACACTTTTCCAAGGAGAGATTTTAAGAAAAACATGGTCACCTACCTCAAAAGAGAAGTCTTTCCTTCTGTTATCTGCATAACTTTTCTTCCTGATCTAAGCTGTCTTCATGTGTTTCTGGATCATCTTCACTTTCTCAACCACTTCCTCTACTAATTTTTCCCCATCAAATTTCTTTCACCGACTTCATCCCAAAACACTGGAGTTCGACATCGCTTTCCATACAAAGCCTCAAAAGGTTCCATATGTATACCGGAATGAAAATTGTTATTATAAGAAAACTCAAATAAAGAAATATGTTGATCCCAACTTCCCTGGTAGTCCATTGAACAAGCTCAAATCATATCCTCCAAAGTTTGAATCATTATTTCAGACTTCCCATCTGATTGAGGATGAAAAGCTATACTGAAATTTAACTCTGTGACCAACGACTTCTAAAGTCCCTTCCAAAAGTTAGAAGTGAACCTGAGATTCCAGTCAGATATAATGGAAAGAGAAAATCCATGTAACCTGACAATCTCGTTGAGGTATAATCGAGAAAGTTGATCCAAGGACATTGTATCTTGAATAGAAAGAAAATGTGCATATTTTGTCAGCTGATCTACAATAACCCAAATTGCATTGGTACCTCGTGATGTCTTAGGTAGTCCCACCAAAAAATCCATGGACACATTCTCCCACTTCCTCTCTGTCATTGGCAAAGGCTGAAGCATCCCCTTCGGTAACTACCGTTCTACTTTAACCTACTGTCATGTCAAACATTTCATGGTAAAATCTAAAATATCCCTTTTCATTCCATTCCATCAGTAATACTCCTGAAGGTACCTATACATCTTAGTACTGCCAGGATGAGCCAAAAATGGAAACTATGAGGTTCACACAACAAATCATTCTTCCATTGAGAGTCATTGGGCACACAAAACCTTTTTCCAAATCTTAAAACACAATCTTTATCAATGTTAAATTTTGGAAGCTTACCCATTTTAACCAATTCTACCTTTTTCTATATCTCATGGTCTTCCTTCTGTGCTCGCTTTATTCTGTCTGACAATAAAGACTGCACTGAAACCTGGAACAAAACAGATGTATTCCCTATACCAACAACTTCTAATCCAAAATTCATCAAATCATTAATCAAGGGATCATGTTCCAAATGTAACATGTTTAATGATGAATGATGTTTTTGACTCAAGGCATATTCCACTTTGTTGGATTTTCCATGATGGTAATTGATCGTGCAGTCATAATACTTTATCAGTTTAATCCATCTTCTATGCCTCATGTTTAATTCTTTCTGAGTGAATATATACTTCATAGTTTTATGGTCTGTATATATTTTACATTTGGATCCGTATAAATAATGCCTCCAAATTTTCAAATAAAAAACCAAAACTTCCAATTCCAAATCATGTGTGGGATAATTAAACTCATGAGGTTTTAATTGTATTAAAGCATAAGCAATTACCTGATCATTATACATCAAAACACAACCATGTCCCTTCAACAAAGCATCACTGTAGATGAAGAAATCACCATTTCAGGAAGGCAAGGCCAAAACTAGAGCATTTACCAATCTCTTATTTAGTTCCTAAAAACAAAAATCACAATCTTCTGTCCAAAAAAATTTAACCCCTATCCTTGTTAACTTAGTTATCAGACTAGATAACCGAGAAAAATTCTTAACAAAACATCATTAATATCCTAATAATCCAAGAAAACTATGAATATCTATAACATTTGTGGGTATTGGACATTCATCGACCACTTTTGTTTTGGTAGGATCAACTGTTATTCCATACTTACTTACAATGTGCCTGAGAAAAGAAATTTATTGCAACCACAAATCACACATACTGAATTTTCCATATAGTTTCTTTTTATTTAAAGTTTGTAAAAAAACCCTTATATGTTTTTCATGGTCCTCTTTATTTTTATAAAATACCAAAATGTCATCAGTAAATACAACCACAAACTTTTCCAAGAACTCATGAAATACTCTATTCATAAGCTTCATGAATACAACAGGTGCATTAGTTAACCCAAAGGGTATAAAAAAAATTCATAATGCCCATATCTAGTACGAAAGGATATTTTTGGGATTTAATCCTCCTTCACCTTCAACTAATGGTATCCAGATCTCAAGTCAATCTTAGAAAAATACTAAGCTCCCTGGAGCTGATCAAATAAGTCATAGACCTGAGGTAAATGATACTTTTTTAACATTGATGTTATTAAAATCTCTATAATCAATGAAATGTCTCATGGAACCATATTTATTTTTAACAAACAAAACAAAATCTCCCCATAGTGAAGTGCTAGGAGGAATTAAGACTTTTTCAAACAAATCCTAAAACTAATTTTTCAATTCAAGAAGTTCTATTTGAGTTATACGATATGGGGGTTTTGAAATTGTCTTAGCATCAGGAACTAAGTCAATTGTGAATTCTAATTCCTGATTAGGTATGGAATTGGGTAATTTATCAGAAAAAATATCTAGTTATTCATTTACCACAAGAACATCATCAATCCAAACAATTCCCTTGTTTTCAAAAATATGATCAATATAACTTCCATTTCCATATTTCAACAATTTCTCAGCTTCCTGATATATTATCAATTGTATGGGTTCATTCTTTTATACAAACTGAAACTCTTTCTAAAAAACATCTTCTTTAGCTCTAAAACCAATCTTAGCATGATAAAGAGAAATTAAATCTATTCCCAGAATAAAATCAAACTCAACTAAGGGTAAAACAAAAAGGTTTGCAGGTAAAGTATTTCCACATACCACAATAGAAATATTCTATAATTCCTCTTTGCTATAATATTTCCCCTTGGTGTTTTAACAACAAATTCAGGTCTCATTTATTTAGGTGATATTTCAAATTTACCCAAAAATATCTTAGAGATTAAGGAATGTGTAGACCCCATATCAAAAAAAACTTTAGAAAAATCTGAGTGAAAAAACAAAGTACTTGATAAAACTTCATTGGATATCCTGACTTTTTCTAATGTAGTTGCAAAGGATCACACTACACCATACTTATTTTAGTCTGGATTCTTTGCATCATTCAGATCTCTCTTTGGGAAGGAATTTTCATAATGACCCATCTCACCAGATTTAAAACACTTTATAGTTTGCCTATCAGGATTAGTCTTAGGATCATTTTCATTGTAATATCAGGCCATATGTCCAAAATTACCACATTTAAAACAATTCCCTATTTTTCTAAGACATTCCCTAGAGTGTTTCTTGCAACAATTTTCAAAAACTAGAAACTATATTTTCTTACCATCATATTTATTTGGTTGATTTTACCCATCGCTTACCACCTGGACCTCTTCTTCTCCTTGTATCCAAAATACACGTGATCATCATCCAACTCCATCTCTACCCTCTCAGAAAATCAGACAAGTTTCTTATAAATTTTGAATTCATGGGAGGCCAACAACATTCGATACCTTGGCTTCAGTCCTAAGTAAAAGTATTTGATTTTTCTATAAAGATCCAAAATAAGATTTGGAGCATACCTCTCTAGTCGGGTGAATTTCACTTCATACGCAACCACCGAATCCTCATCCTTTTACTTCAATTCAAGGAATTGCTTCTCCATACCATGTCACACCACCTTAAGAAAATATTTTTCAAGGAAAAGAATTTTAAATTCATCCCACTCTAAGGCATAAAAATCCTCTCTACCCATGATATTCCTTACCATTGACCACCACTGATCAGCTTCACCTTCAAAATGATAAATGGAAAGACTTACCTTTTGATTGTCTGAACATCCCATAACATCGAATATCTTTTCAATGGCTTTGATCCATCCTTCAGCTACTACTGGGTTAGAAGATCCATTGAATGTAGGAGGGTGTTGTCTTATAAATTGTTCCACTACTATCACGTTCCATTGTGGTACCTCTATTTGTTCTCTTTCATGGATGTCACCCCAATTTATTGACTATGTTAGCTGAGCCATTACTATCACAAACTACCCGGTTCCAATTCCTACCATTCTAGGCTGTAGATTCAGAAGAATACCATTCTATCAGTGTCTCTCCTCTTGAGAATCACTATTCCTTCTGCGGAAAACCATTCTAAACAAACATATCTTAGATGAATCAACATGTTAATATTTAAATTCTATAACATTTGAAATTAATGATAGAGTAAAAATCATTTATGGTATTCTTTTAACATCATCCTAACCCCTAAAGTTATCTAAACCTCCATCCGATACCAACTATAAGGACCCGTCCTTATTACATAAATAATCTTGAAATTATTAAAGAAAAAACATCCTTATACATTGAGGATATTTTCAATTTTATATCTTTATATAACTGAGACATAATACATTCCTAACATTACACATTGTTACAGAGTGGATACCATAAAAATAGTTTCCATTTTTTTTTCAAAATTTCAAAAATTAAAAATTAAAACATGATTCCTTAACAATTATTAAACATTTAACATGGATTAATTATATGTATTACACATCCATTAACCTTTTATAATCATTTAAAACTTGGGATGAGCACAAAAACTCAGTAAGGTATATAAAAAGATGGAAAGAACACATTTTTCCAGGAATACTTGTCACGTATGAAATCATTTTCAAAAGACATACTTATCACCTGTATATATATACTTATTTTGTGAAACATGAGATTTTGAAAATACCTAAGAAAATAAGTAGAACCATAAAGGTCTCTTGGGGAATTATTTACATAATCTTGTAACCCTCTCATCTACCTTATAATTTGTAACACTCACGACTACCTTACTATTTGTGTAACTGTCATAGTTACACTTGGAGTAACCATACATCCAACCTCCAACATACTCATAACCAATGCATTGGAGGGATATATAGGTCCCAACATTCATCATAAACAATTCCCAATAACCACAACATAATCACACAACATGAATAATATCATAAAAACATTACTTTAAAACATAATTTTAAAAGAGGATTTTAATAGAAAAACCCCTTATAAATATCATAAAATTGAAGAGAGACTTAATAAAGTGGATGGAATATGTATATAAACTATAATTAGACATAATTAAAAATAATATAAGCAAAACCATTCACACAATTAATTTTAATACCACATAAATAACAAAGTAGAAGGTTAACCCAAAGAATGGAAATCTGGTTAAGAATTCCCTTACCTTAGGCTTGTCTTATTTCAAACTTTTTTAAACTTCCTGTATAATGGTTAAAAGAGTGTCATTAGTATTTTAAAGAAACATTTTAATGTTTATAACATCTTATTTTATCATTTAATAACCTCATTTTACTCCTTAATTGTTAGTATTTTATTCCTTGCACGGTTTTGGGTGAGTTCCTTACATGATTTCCATGATTGGTTCATGATGGATGTTCTTGTCGATTGGAAGTAAAACTACAGAATTTGAATAGAATGGTATTTAAATCTTTCCAGTACCATAATATATAACATTTATCATTTTTTTTTATATTAGGATGATTCATAGGTTAAAACAATTAATGATGTTCGTTTAGATCATTTTAGTGGTTCTTTGATAATAACAACCTTATTTTGTCTTATAAATTAAAAAACACGAGTAAAAAATAATTCCAGAACCATGGATGAGACACAATACATATATTATAACTTGGTTCAACCATAGAAGTGGTTTCATGACCATAATTTAAATAATTAATGGAAATTGAAATCACATCCTCCATGATGTCGGTAATTCAACACATCACAGACAATGTTTTATTATTTCTTGAATAAGTGGGAGAGGAGAAAAATAATGGTGGTGAATTTTCCATGAACATGAGAAAATACAGAATATATATTAATTTTTGAGATTTCATGCCTCTTGGATAATAAGAGATGAAGAAATAATTAGAAAATAAAGGAACTCAAAATAAAAGAATAATTGAGAAATCCCTTACAAAAATTCGACAGCCTAACAACTATGCCACATGGTTTTATAAAATATTAGAAAGAGATGGGACAAGGGTAACCCCTACAGAAAATAATCATAATGCATAATAAATCAATAATAATAAGGGAATAAGAACACAGTATGGAAACTTGAAAGTTATACCACATAAAAGAGAACTGGAATGGAAAAAGAAAGAAATTGAGAATTTTCTTACCTTGTAGAGAAACTCATAGAACTTGACGGTTGGTAACTTTGGGGCTTGAGGAAAAATTTTGAGGGATAATAGGGAGGTAAATAGGCCAGATATTCATTTATTAGGAATTTGGAATGATGTTAATGATGGAATGGGTTGGTATTTATAGCAAAAGTGATGGATTATTTTAATAATTTTATGGGACACCTCATTAATGGTATTTGAAAAACCATAGGCTTGCCCATGGTATTTGACCATAGTATAATCCAATTGGGAAATCACATAACGTATTTTACTGTATACAAGTTGACCAGATTTATTACATCATTATTAGATCAATAATGATGTCATTAACATACCAAAACTGAAAACTGTATTTTTTACTATTCACCAAAAAATCAACTGTTTCAGAAAAATACCCAAAATTCACCCTAACCATTTATTGAAGTGTAGATTTCAAAAATGAAGTACATTTTTAGAAAATAATTTCATAAATAATTTTAATTTAATTTTTAAATAAAATCATACTTAATTCAAAAATTAATATTTTAAAAACTATAAACACTTTTATATCACATTTAAAAATCAATAAAGATATAATTATCTTAAATACATAATAAAATAAAATAATAATACAATTTACTATTCATTAGGGTCATATTACTATTCATAATGGTATGTTACTATTCACCAAAAAAAGCTGGTTCCAGTAGATTCCAAATAACATACTGAACACAATTGTAGATGACCATTTTTTTAAATTTAAAACATAGAAGCAGTAAAATTATGTTTAAAGGCTACTTATAAATATTTACATTAAACAAAATTTCAAGAATTTAAATTTATTTTTAGAAAACCTTGGGGTGTTACACTAGAAATCTAATGTATTCTCTAAGCAGTTGAGAAAGGGTGATTAATTTTTGGTGGTGAGAAGTACACTACTTCTATATTGCCAAGTGTTTGATTCTTATATATATATTTTTGAGTATGACTGAAACATTTATCTCATGTTTCCTTTAGAAACAAGGAGATATTATTACAAGTTTCAAAATGAATATTGTTTTTGGTATTTGATACTCAACCAATAGTTCAGTAATACTTGAATCGTAAAAAATACTTGATGAATATAAAATTTAAGGATTTTATACCTAATTGTGGGAAGATAATTCATTTTCAAGTAAAAATAAAAGTGGATATAAAGTATATACCTAGTTTGGTATTTAGGCCTAATAAAACTAAACACCTTTGGTCTTATCGACATCTTTAGTTTGGATAAATAAACCTTAAGAAATAATGGTATGCCACAAAGCTTTCAGAATTAGTTATACTAATAAGTATGGACTATTTCAAAGGTAATATATAGGTAAATATACTTCATTTGATTTCTTTAAGTTCTTAAGGAATGATAAAGTAAAGTATGATATTTTCATGGTCCGAAGTTATGGGTTTCTTTGAGGTGACATACCAAAGAATATCTTGACCTAGCATTCATCGATCAATATAATGTTGTGTGTAACAATTCCTAAACACACATTACCTTATCTACATCAAAACATTGGTGTTAATGATGAGGATCGATGATGAAGTCTTACAGGTTAACATTGATCAATAAAATGTAGCTTGGAGAAATTCCTAAATCTACATTTTATACATCATAGTTATGATGGAAGTCATATGAATATTGGATATTGCTGAAACTTCCATTATATTTCATGATGTGATTCATAAATAATGGTGATATACCCTAAAATTATCTCAAATATAATGAAAAATGCATATAATATAAGTTATTGTATGATTACAATCCATTATGTCATAAGGACATGTGTTTGGATGAAAATATTTTTTTAGGACATAAATAAACATGCATCAAGATTAAGACACATTGTATCTTAGTAAATATCCTAACAGTTTCTTAGGATGCTACATATATCCATAAAATAGAAAAGTTGTAGTCAAGTGATTGAATAATTTTTTATATAAGGGTGAACATCTCTTTTGTGATAGTGGGATCCAGATTGACTTGGGTTTAATCAATTCTTAAGATGCGCATATAGTTGGTATATGAACTAGTTCAATAAGTGCATGTGGAACATTAATGTTCTAGAGACACATAATGTGTATGAAGAAAAATCCATGGTGATGGTTTTTTATTCACCATGGCTGGTGATACATTATTTAGTAAGAATAATATTTCTTAAAAATACTTAGTATATGAGAATTATATAAGATTTAAAAGATTAATTAAAATTAAAAAATGGATTCCATGTATTATAATGAAAATGTTTCTATAATTTTGAATACTGTGGTGGGTATTCAAATGAGATGATACATGGATGGTACACATGTAGTACCAATAATACTAGATTGGTTATACCAAGTTAGTATTCCTAAATCCTTCAGAATTTTTACTTCTCCTAGCTAATTTCTATGATCATATTATTTATACTTGGATGTCATGACCACCAATCGTGGAAGGTATCTACATGATGCAACCAGAAATGGATGGTCACATCACATAATGATAATAAAAGTTACAAGTTATTTAAATCTTATTTAGGATTGAAGTAAGCAACATGATCATAGAGTATTCATTTGTAATGAATGTTTGTAATGTGTCTACTAGAGGTTGGTGGGAAAACCAATATTTTCTAAGTAAAATATGTTCAACAACATATGGAAAACAGATTGGTCTTATAGTTAGTTGACACAACTATCATTTAAATTGAATCAAAGTTTAAAATTTATGTTTTCCTTAAAACTACTATATAATGGAGATTAGGTTCTAACCCACAGGGAAGGTAAATTGACCAAAAAATTTCTAACTTTATTAAAAACACCCCACTGTTTCCAGTAGTGAGGGGTCTTTTTTTAACTTTTCTTTTGTGTTTTTATAAGGTAGAAAAGAAACACCATAATATTTTTGTTTTTTTTCTAAACTATAATGAAATAAAACACAGAATAAAAATAGTAATAAATAGAAATATAAATGATAATAAATGAACAACAGAATGAAACCCCCATTAAAAAACTACATTCTACTAGTTTTAGAATATTCCTTATCACTTAAAAATTGTTGCAGTATACCATTGTAAAAAAGAATGACTTACTTCCCTCGCCAGGAGTTAAGTCATACAGTTTGATCAATCTCAAAGTTTTCCACTCTAAGAGAGTTCAACTGTGAAAGTTTTGGTTTAAAAAGTAAAATAGAACAAACTCACCATTAGTTCTACAGTTTTCATTTTGATTTAAAAGTTTTATAAGTTTTATCCTCAATAAAACTCATCGAATGATTGTGAAGTTTTGAAATTAAGTTCAAGTAGAATGATGTAGTTGAATGAATTCAGAACTGATCTCACTGATCAATTCTGAATACATCAAACATGATAAAGTCAAAAAGAAGAAAAAATAACTAGTAAAAGTAGTAATTCACCAAACTCAAAGGTCTAGACAACAATCATGTTCATTATCATTATAGAAAATTAAAACATACTAAAAAAGAGTGCAAGAATTCAAACATGAGGGAAGAAGAACTCCCTAAATGATGCTCTGCTTTCGGGCTCCTTCGACTCTAGGGCCACCCAATGAGTTTATAGGAACTCATCAAAGGATCTGATCCGATGTGAGAGAAGTAGTCCAATGTCGAATAATGATCCTAGATGGAATCATTCCCTCAAATGAATCCCCCCATATCTCCTCGCTGCTCTATTTTTTAAACATGCATTCATTTGCTGCATGTCACCACCACTTTACAACAACTTCAAGTGTTTCTCCACAGTGCACCACACACATGCATTTTTTGGTTCATCACACGCCACTTTAAAATATACCTTGTAACTAACTGCCCATGAGTTTGTTGAGGTAAATCTATACAGGTTTACATTTCCCGCATGAATCTGAAAAAAAGAGGATAAAAATTCACAGTTAATGATAAAATAAACCAATCTAATCTATTTATTTACATAATAGTATTATTGGTTTTTATTTCTATTTAAAATTATTAGTAAATATTTTAATAAAACATTTTATTTATTATATTATTACAACTGTTAAATATTATTATTTTAAAAAATATTAATTTAATTATTAGGTTTATAATTTAATATTAATCTATATTATTAATTTTATAAGTAAACGTTTATTGTATATTATTTATATTAGATTATTATTTAATAAAATTAATTACATTATTTTATTATATTACTTTTACTAATATATTTATAATTATAATTATTTTTTTAGCAAGTCAAATTACCATTATTAAATTTATTAAAGTACTTATTTAGATGTATTTAATTTAATTTAATTAGTTTATTATCAAATATTTAATTTAATAAACTTTATTAAAAGATTATTTTATTATTATTAACTAATATTTATTAAAATTGCTATATATTATATTAATTATATTTTATTTAATATTTTAATTAATTTATTTACTAATTATTATTTTATTTGTTTATTTGTTTATTAATTATTTTATTAAGTTTAGTTTATATTTTATTTTATATGTTATTATTATTTTTAATAAAACTTTATCTTCTCCCTCACAAATATTGACACAAAGGGGGAGGAAGGTCTCGGTTTTGGTTTCTTCGAGCAGGTCCGACGGTGGCAGTTTCTATGGCGGGCAACTTAGGTTCTTCCCCGTGGATGAAATCAATAGCTTGACGATTCAACAGTGGTGCAACAAGTTTCTCCGCAAGGCGACATAAACCCTCTTTTCTTATTCTCAATTGACGACCCAATTTGGTGGTGACACGGCTGGAGTTTCGACTTTCAATGACTCAGGGTCTAGTGAACTCTCCATCGGCGGGCTATTCAGTGATTGTGGGTTGAGTCAGTTCACGGTGGCTTGCTCCTCAAGCATTAGCACTCCTTGAGCATAGGGATGATGAATTCCGGTGTTCATCAATGACAGAGGCTTGGTTTCATCTGATGACTCTGCAAGATTATTCCATATCTGGATGATTGTGTGGTTTAATTTTGAATCTTTTTCTGGTTTGAGTCTATTGAAATTGAGAGCTGTGTCATATGAGGATGAGATAAAATAGAGAATAGTGACATCTCTAGATCCGATGGACACCTTCAATAGAGAATTAGTGTCAAGGTGAGGCTAAGAAGCACTGCGGTTTGTTACCGCAGGTAGAGACATCATCATGAGGATGAAAATGAGGGGGTTTCGGGGAAAGGAGGACGAAATGGTGGAACCGACACCGACAATTGGTGTTAGTGTGACATGGTGGTATCAGTGGAACATCTCACTGATATTTATCAGTGAGACTGATGATTATAGAGGTATCAGTGGCACTGATGATGGAATGATGCTGGGAGGGATCAGTGCCATCGTTGAGGCACGGTGGAGAGACCGTTTGGGAAAATGGGATATCAATGAGTGGAGAGGATCGATAAGTCGCATGGTACTGATAAAAGAAAATAAAGGGAGTCACTGATAGTTAAAAAAAATAAGAACACACTGATAGAAGAAAATAAAAAGTGAATGGTGTGTGCGTGAAACCGATGATGCAGAAAGTAGGGTGTGCTAAAAGTATGAACAAGAAAAGACCAGTGGCATTGATAAAGAGGAGCGAAAAGGGTGAGACCGATGCCGATGGGGTGAGGTGCACATCGGTCTCACCGTTAGTGTGTACAAAAATGAAATGGTGAGACATAATTTACTTGCATAATTAATCTTAAAATTAAAACTTAAGTTAATTTATAATTTAATATACTAATGAACATAAATTATTTGAATTAGAATTAAAAAATAAAAGTAAAGAAAATAAATAATTTTTAACTGAATTATTATTAAAAATGCATATAAAAAATTAAAAAAAAATTAAATAACTAAATTAATTAATTAAATAACATGATATACTCTTAAAATTAAAAACACATTAGTTTATCAAATTATATCTTAAGAACCTAACTTATATTAATAACTCACTAAACTATTAACAATATAATTACTAAACCTAAAGAGTAAATAAATTAACTTAAAATTTTAATTACTATAAAAATCCATCAAAATAATAATAATAATTATTATATTTAAATAGATAATAAAATTAAATAATCAAAATTAAGTGGTTATAAATTTAAATTTAAGACCAAGTTAACTGGGTGATTAAATAATTATTAAGTAAAAGTGTAAGATTATTTAAAACTAAAGTAGATCCATACAACTAAGCTAATTAGAAAAACTAGTTAGATTGATTTAACTATTGTAATGGTTAAAATTAAATAATTATTTATAAAAATTAATTAGTTAATAAAATTAGTGATAAAAATATAAAAATACCAATATTTAAACCAAAAGTGAAGAATTAATTAATTAAATTGTTAAAAATTAAATAAAAAGTTGTGGAAAACTGTGTGTTTTTAGAGCCAGATAAAATTTCCCCATACTTAAATATTATTTATCCTCAAACAATCCTACGTTTTATTGTATTTAAGAAACAAAATTTTATTTATGATGCAGCTCAAAAAGTAACATGTCCAACAATTTGACACGAAGGACAAAAACATTTCAAAAGGATTTTGAAAAGAAAATTTCAAATTTAGTCTTTCCTAGAACAAATAATCAAAGGGTAATCAAGATAGCAAAGATTACTCTATCAAAGAAGGTGTCCTGCCTCATATGTGATACTACTTAATAACCCATTTCAATCCAAGTTCAAGTTCTATGTCCAAGAGTGACAAGAGGTAAAATATCAATGGAATTAAAAAGATAACCAAATGAACTTTGTACTTTGAATTTTCACCTAAGTTACAAATATAAATATTATTTTTGAATAAAATTACTAATACAAACTAAATTACTACCATATAAACCAATTGCCCCTTCTTCATTTGGCGTTCATTATTACCCTCACCTTAATGAACTCATTTTTGACCCTAGACACTTTATTTTATTTTTTCCAAGATATATATCATGTGATAAGTATTGTGCAGTGCACTTATTCAAGGTGTACATAATGCTTATAGTAAATGGAGATGCACATAGCATATAGGGTCTCAAAGATTCACCGTGGGATCCTAGATGTCCAAAATACTCCAGTTTCAAAAGATTTTTATGAAAACCATTTAAATTGGCTCATTAAGGTGATTAATTTAATAATTAAAATTTAAATGAGTTCCATAGAATCAAGATCAAACTTCCAGTTCCAAGGGTTATTATCATAAATCCAGTAAAAAGTTACCCATATCACTCTCAAAATTAGTTCCTAAACCAAATTTCCATTAAATCACCAAGTATATTTACTCTACAATCATCCATCCTTATTAATTTTAGATTCAAATTAGTTCTTAACAACTAATAAAAAATTATCTTAAAGCAATAACCATTTGAGAAACAGTGTAAATCCTAAAATTGTGCTAGAATTTTGAAGAAATTTACTAATTTTTACAAAAAGATTGAAGTTGCAGTGGGAATTGATGGCCTTCTCATTAAGAATAGTTTATCTTAGTCAAAAATTGACCTCTCCCCCACACTTAAAACCCAAAATTTTCTCCAAAGATGAATTACAAATATGGAAAAGAAAAATTGTGACAATTATAGTTCAAAAAGATTTTCAATTAAACAGATTTATGATATGTTTTTAGGGTCTCATTGAAGTTCAAAAATATTTTTTCCACAAAGATTAATTTAAAGTAGGTTAACATCCCAAGGAATGCATTAACATTTAATCCAGTGATAAAGATCTTCAAGAAAGTTCAAGGAATAACATGTAGCTTGTGTAGGTTCAAAGTAAAAGGATGAAAGAAAATTCATAGATTGGTTTAAATTGGATTTTTAGTAAAAAAAAGTTCATTCTCTACACTTCAGCCTATAAAAGCATATTCAATAACACACAACCAGTCTACATGTATCCCCCCCACACTTAGTTTCTCATAATGGAATGATTTTACAACTGTGAAATTCAATTTTTCTGCAAGGAGGAACATGCATAATTATTATTTAGCTTAGTGAAATGTGTAAATAATTTTCAGTATGTAAGACATGTAGCTGATTTTTTTAGAAAACATGTAGCAAAATTTTCTAATACAAGCAGAATTTTTTAAAACACTCTAACACATGTAGTATAAATTTACAACTAGGGGAAGTATGAAGAATTTTTAACAACAACAATAGAAATATATGAAGTCACAGTTACTGACTCACTAAAAGTACTATCAATGATGCATCAGGGAGTCAATGACTCACTGATAACAGTAAATGTGACTTAGAAATTATTTTTTATTAAAATGAATAGGAGCATTAAAATGAATATATGAATTAAGACACTTACCTGAATTAAAGTATACCATTAATCCTTTAGCTTAGGAATTCCACTCCCTTATTGATGCAATAACATGATCATTCCTAATTCATAAAATATTACCAAGAACAAAACAAAAACTAGAATTTCACATAGAAAAACGTAGCATATAAGAAAAACTTTATTCAAAGTTAAAGATGAAACAAAGAGAATAAAAAAAAGAACTATGAGTTGCCTCCCATGCAACACTAAGTCTTATAGTCTTCAACCAGACTTTATTCAAAACCAGTTCTCAAGAATAGTAAAGGCAGGAAATCCCTTCTGCTATAACTCAAAATAAAGTTTCACTCTCTTCCCATTAACCAACATGGGTTTGTTTTCTTTACCAATAATATATACAACACTATTCTTAAGAACTTTCACAATAGTAAAAGATCCAGACCACTTGGAAATTTATTTTTTAGGAAAGAGTTTGAGTCTATAGTTAAAAAGGAGGAACTTCTGTCTAGGTTTTAACTATTTGTTATTTATGATAGAATCATGAAATATTCTAATCCTCTATTTTTAAATCATTGATTTATCATAACTCTCCCTCCCAATATCATTAAGTTCACTTAACTCAATTAATTTTCTCTCACCAGCACTCTTAAAATCAAAATTCAGAGCCTTAACCAGCCAATACAATTTATGTTGCAACTCAAAAGGAAAATGACATCACTTTACATACAAAATCCTATAAGGAGACATACCTATTGAGGTCTTTAAAGTAGTCATATATTCCCATAAATATTCATCTGATTTAAGAGACCAGTCCTTCCTAGAATTTGACACAGTATTTTTAAGAATCTATTTCAGTTCTCTATTTGAGATTTATACTTGTCCACTAGACTGTGGATGATAAGGAGTACCTGTTTTATGAACCCTTACATATTTTTCCATCAAAGCCTTAAATTTTTAGTTCTTAAAGTGTGTTCCATTATCAGTAATGAAGGCTTTTGAAACTCCAAATCATGAAAATATGTTCTTTTTCAAAAAATTTATTACAGAGTTGTCTTGACTATTTGGTAGTGCCATTTCTTCAACCCAGTTTGACACATAATCTACATCAACAAGAATATACTCATTCCCACAAGATGATGGAAATGGACCCATGAAATATAAACCCTAGACTTAAAAAAATGTTACCTCTAGAATACCTTTTTGGGGTAACTCTTGCTTCCTACCCACATTGCCTAACCTAAGGAACCTATCACAACCAACCACATAGATTCTAGCATCCTTAAAAAGAGTGGGCCAATAGAAACTAGATTGAATAAAGTTTTGAACTGTCCTTTCACCACCATGTTGACCTCCCTAATCTGAGGAGTGAAAACTTTCTAAAACATGAAAAATCTTTTCCTCAGCCACACATCTCCTTAGGATACCATCAGAACATATCCTAAACAGCAAGGGTCATCCCAACGGTAGTATTTAAGTTCAAAAATGAATTTCATTCTTTGGTTATTGGAAATATTTTTGGGAAAGACACTTGTTTCCAAGAAGTTTGGAAAATCCTCATACCAATCAGATTCCCTGATTGACATAGTGAGCAATTTTTCCTCAAAAAAGGAAGTGTTTATCTCCTTAGGATCTATAGATTGAGTAAGAGGATGTCTAGATAGATGATCAAAAACTAATTTTTCAACTACCTACTTTTCCATTATTTATAAATCAAACTTTTGTAACAACAGAATCCATATAATTATCCCGGGTTTAGTTTCTTTTTTTATGCAGAAAGTACTTCACAGCAGAATGATCAGTGAAAATGATGACTTTTGATCCTAAAAGGTACAGTCTAAACTTCTCTAGAGTAAAAAAAAATAGCTAAAAAATCCTTTTTAGTGGTGGTATAATTTTTTTGGGCCTCATCTAATAGTCTACTTGCATAATACACCACATGTAACTTCCTATCTATCCTCTGTCCAAGGAAAACACTTATATCCACATCACTAGCACCACATACAAGTTTAAAAGGAAGTTTCCAATCAGGTGTAGTGATAACATGTGATGTAGTGAGTTTTTATTTTAACAAATTAAATGATTTTAAATAGTTTTCATCAGAGATAAAAGGTGCATCCTTGAAAAGAAGAGAACACAAGGTCCTAGTTATTTTGGAAAAGTCTTTTATGAATCTCCAGTAGAAACCAACATTCCCTAGTAAACTTATAATACATTTAAAATTTTCAAGAGGTGGGAGTTTTTGAATAACTTCAACTTTAACAGTACCAACTTCTAGACCTCTCTTTGACACTATATGACCAAGAACAATACCTTCAGTGACCATGAGTTGACACTTTTTTCAATTAAGAACAAAGTTGGTTTCAATGCATCTTTCTAAAACTAACTCAAGATTTCCATGACATTTATCCAAGGTACTACCTATAATGGAGAAATAATCCATGAATAGCTCAATTATTATCTCAATAATATTAGAAAAAATAGCCATTATACACATTTGAAAGGTAGTTGGAGCTCCACACAACCCAAAGGGCATCCGTCTGTAAGCAAATATCCCAAAGGGGCATGTGAAGGTGGTCTTCTCTTGATCCTTTAGAGCAACATGAATCTGGTTGTAACCAGAATTCCCATCCAGAAAATAGAAAAATTAATTTCCATGAAGACCCTCAACCATTTGATACAGAAAGGGAATTGGAAAATGGTCCTTATTAGTGGCTGCATTAAGCTTCTTATAATATATACATACTCTCTATTTTGTGTCTTTCTTAACTTGGATCTCTTCATTATTTTTATTTTAAAAACTAGTGAAACCTCCCTTATTTGGGACAACTTGGATAGGGTTGAACAAAGCTCTATAAGAAATGGAATATATGATACCAGTGTCTAAAATTTTGATCACTTCCTCTCTCACAACCTATTTCATGTTTATATTTAACCATCTTTGACACCCTACCCTAGGCTTATGATTAGGATCCATTTGAATTTTGTGCATGAAGAATGAGGGACTAATACCCTTTATATCAGCTATGGTCTATCCTATGACAGTTTTAATATTTTTAAGAACCTTCAACAATATTTCCACTTGACTATATTTAAGATCAACTAAAATAATGACATGAAAAGTAGATTTCTCACCCAAAAATGAGTATTTCAATTGAGCAGGGAGTGGTTTAAGTTCAAGAGTGGGTGGTTCTACATTCAAAGTATGAGTATTAGGAATATGAGGTCCAAGGTCTTCAATATACCTAATAAATAATGTTTGAAATGATGATAGATTTTTAATTTCATGCTTAGTTTCAGAATTAATAGTGCTTCTTCCCAATGTAGACAGCTCACTGTCCAGACTTCACAGATCGAAATTTGATAAATTAATCAAAGAAAAATCATCAAGTTGTCTTAAAAGATATCCATATACATTATAAAAGTGTTCAGAATAGTTGGTGTTAATAGAAACACCCTCAAATTCACTAAATAATATCCTAAGTTTAGAAACAGAGGACTCTTCTACAACAGAAACTGGACAATTGTCTAGATCTAGAAAATTTTCTAAATTCGATGTTTGAGCATAATTTTCTACTTCTGATATAGATACAACAAAATTTTCAGTTTACAGATGAATTTCTACAACAGATGATTGATTTTTATATTCTTCAATGTGTTCTAGTTGATTTTTAAATTTAAACTTCAAGGAACTCTATTTTTGAACAGTTTTCAGAATATGTTGGACCCATAATGTTCTTAAACACATTAAATTATTCTTGTTGTTATTTTTTTTTGAAAATTAGATAACCCTTTGACACATTAATAATAGCACCACCTGTGCCCAGAAAGGGCCTACCCAATATGATGGGAACCTATTGATCACACTCCTTGTCTAAGACTAGAAAGTCTACACGAAAAATAGCTTCTCAACCCTAACTAGAAGGTCATCTACCCTACCAACATGATGAGTGAAAGATATATCAGCAAACTGTAGTATGATTGTGGTGGGTTGATGATCACCCAACCTCAACTATTGAAATAGTGAGTATGGGAGCATATTGATGATGGAACCCAAGTCACACAAACAATTAAGCTGATCAAAATTTCCTAGGGTGAAGGGGATAAAAAATCTGCATGGGTCTTTCAGTTTGGGTGAGATTTTCTTTTGAATCAAAACACTTCACTCTTTAGTGAGGCTGTAAGTGAAAAATTCTTCAAGGGTGTTTTTGTTTGAAACAATTTTCTTGAGTGATTTTAAGTAAGATGGAATTTGAATTAAATCCTAAATGAATGGAATGTTCACTTGTAGTTTAGTTAGAAGACCAAGGAACTAGAGAAGTTAAACTTTGGTATTACTTTGAGGTTTCAGCTTCTCAAGGAAAGGGATGGGTGGGGAATTCTTTTTTCAGAACAGTAGGTATATCCGTCACCTCTTCAACAACTTTTTCTTTTCCTTTATTATTTTAAATTTTAGAATATTTTTTAGTCTGAATTTCAGGTGATAAATTCATATTCGGATCATTTTCAAGACCTTTCTGTAAATTTACAGATTGTGTACAAAGCATATTTTTATTACAATTTTCATTAAGATTTTTATTTTGGGAATTTGAGTGAGTTTTTCAGGAACAGTTTGAGTATTCAGCCCAATCCTAATTAGTAACACCATGGAATTCTCCCTATGATTTAATTCAGTTGTTCCAGGTAACCTACATTTGTCCCTAGAAGTCCAATATCTATCTAATTGGCATTGATGTGTTTCCATATTCAGTATTCTATCATCATGTTTCATTTGATCTAAATAATATTGATTTGGCTGTTTGGTTAGCTGAGTCATGTATCTTTCCTCTTGAGAGTTAATTTTTTTTCAAGATTTGATCCAGTTTAGAAGACATTTGGTAATCATTATTTCCATGACCATTTTAAGAGTCACCCCTTTGCTGATTTTGAAAAAAATTTCGTGGTTGATTTGAGTAATTAGGGGAAGTGGATTGCTTAATTAAACCTTGATCTTTCTAGGAAAAGTTTGGATGGTTACTATAGCCTTGGTTATAATTGTTTAAAAATGGATCTTCCTTTGAGGCATCCTAGGACCATAATTGACAAATTTTGAGTTTTCTTGTTGTTGGGATGACATATCAAAGTTAGGATAGTAGTTCTATGTGTGCCCAAAAATTCCACAGTGTGAACATTATTCTCTAAGTAATTGGTTAGTATTTTGATAGCCCAGTTGATTAACAATTTTCTTTGAAATCTCTTTTCATTAAAGATTGAATTTGGTTGGTGATTTCAGAAAGTTGGTCTTGAGTTTTATTCACTGAAACACTGTTAACATTTTCATTTATATTGACTCATTTTCTTCTTGAATTTTTATGTTTAGAATTAAGGGATATATTATTGAAAATTTTTCTTAGTTATTCCTTAGTCTTGTCATTCTAGTTTCCCCAACATCTTGTTCAACTAATTTTTTCCCAGAAGAGGATAAACCTTCATAGAAGGTATCAATGAGAATGTGAGATGGGATTTGATGATGGGGACACTACCTAAGAAATTCCTTGAATCTGTCCCAATATTCATGAAAATCTTCTCTATTATATTGATAAACACCTGTGATCTTTGTTCTAAGTTCACCTTTCAATATTTGGGGATAAAATTTAATTATGAATGAGTTATACACTTGATCCCAATTCTCAAAAATATTCTCATATAGACTCAAAAACCAGTTCCTAACATTCCCTTTAAGGAAAAAGGGAAGGACTCTCATTCTAAGTTCATTTTATGCGAGTACTAAAAGAGGTAACTGCTGAAATGTGTTATAGAAATATTTAATAAAGGATAGAGATTCCTTATTAGAAAGTTCATTAAAGGCATAAAATAGTGAAATGTGTGACTATTTTAGTTCATAGTTTTGGGATCTAGAAGATAACCTAATGGAAGAAGGGTTTCTTGAAACTTGAGGGAGTTGAAACTCCCTCATTTTAGGCCTCTCATTTTCCCCTAAGAGTTATGGTTGATGATATTGAAATTAATTAGGTGCAAGAACCCTATTTTCTAGATTATCCATTTCAAATTTGTTTTTATTTTTTAGAGTTGTGAGATGTTAATCTAATTCAAGGTTAAAGGGATCTAAAATATCAGTAGTAGACCTAGTATTCATGAAATATGTATTAATCAGTTGAATTAAACATTAAAAAAGAATACATTGAAGGTAAATTGACAAAAAATTATGTTTTCCTATAAACTACTATATAATGGAGAGTAGGGTCTAACCCATAAGGAAGGTAAATTGGAATTTTTTTTTAACTTTCTTAAAAACACCCACTATTGTCAGCAGTGAGGGGAATTTTTTTCACTTTTTATATTTTCTTTTGTGTTTTTATATGGCAGAAAAGAAACACCATAATATTTTTGTGTTTTTTATAAATTATAATGAAACAAGAAACAGAATTAAAACAATAATAAACAGAAATATAAATGCCGATAAATGAACAACATAATGAAATGCTGAGGAGAAAACTCTATTCTACAGGTTTTAGAAGATTACTAATCACTTAAAAGTTGTTAAAGTATACCAATGTAAAAAAGAATGAATTACTTCCCTTGATAAAAGTTAAGTCATACAGTTTGATCAATATTAGAGTTTACCACTCCAAGAGAGTTCAACTATGAAAGTTTTGATTTAAAATGTACAACAGAACAAAGTCACTGTTAGTTCTGAAGTTTTCATTTTGATTTAAAAGCTTTAGAAGTTGTATCCTCAATCAAACTTGTCGATTTATTGTGGAGATTTGAAATTAAGTACAATTGGAATGAAGCAACTGAATGAATTCAGAACTGATCTCATCGATCAATTACGAATACATTAAACATGATAAAGTGAAAAGGAAGAAATAATAACCAATTGAAATAGTAATTTCCTGAACTCAAAGTTCTATCCAACAATCACGTTTATTATCGTTATAGAAAATGAAAACATACTAAAACAGAGTACAAGAATTCAAATGTGAGGGAAGAATAACTCCCTGAATGATGCTCTGCTTTCAGGCTCCTTCAACTCTAGAGCTTCCCAACGAGTCTACAAGAACTCCTCAAAGGATCTGATTTGATGTGAGAGAAGTAGTCCAATGTCAAATGATGATCCTTGATGGAATCATTACCCCAAACGAATCCCCACATTTCTCCTCACTACTTTGTTTTTTAAATGCATGGTCATCTGTTACAAGTCCCCACCACTTTTCCCCCACTTCAAGTGTTTCTAATCTGTGCACCACACAAGTGATTTTTTGGTGCAGCTAACATCACTTTAAAATCACCCTTGTAACTAACTACCCATGAGTTAGTTGAGATGAATCTGGACGAGTTTACATTTCCTGCATGAATATGAAAAAAATAGAGGATGAAAATACACAGTCAAAGATAGAATAAAAATATCTTATCTACTTATTTAAATAATAGTATTATTGGTTTTAATTTCTATTTAAGTTATTAGTAAATATTTTAATAAAACAATTTATTTATTATATTATTACCATTGAAAAATATTATTATTTTAAAGATATTAATTTAATTATCAAGTTTATAATTTTATATTTATTTATATTATTAATTTTATAAGTAAAAAATTTATTGAATATTATTTATATTAGATTATTATTTAATCAGATTAATTTAATTATTTTATTTTAATACTTTTAGTAATATAATTACAATTACAATTATTTATTTTAACAAGTTAGATTACCATTATTAAATGTATTAAAGTACTTATTTGGATATATTTAATTTAATTTAATTAGTTTATTATAAAATATTTAATTTAATAAACCTTATTAAAATATTATTTTATTATTATTTTATAATCGTTATTAAAATTGTTATATATTATATTAATTATATATTATTTTATAGTTTATTTAGTTTATTTACTAATAATTATTTTATTTATTTGTTTGTTTACTAATTATTTTATTAAGTTTACTTTATATTTTATATTTTATGTTATTATTATTTTTAATAAAACTTTATCTTCTTCCTCCCCAAATATAGACACAAAGGGGGAGGAAGGTCTTGGTTCTGGTTTCTTCGAGTAGGTCCGATGGCGACAGCTTCCATGGAGGGCAGCTTAGGTTATTCCCAGTGGATGCGCTCGACGACTTCATGCTTCAATAGTGGCGCAACAAGTTCCTCTTCAAGGTGACACTACTCATCTCTCCTTCTCAATTGGCAGAACAACTTTGTGGTGATGTGGTTGGAGTTTCAACTTGCAGTGACTCCGGGTCTAGTGAACTTTCCATTGGCGGGCTGTTCAGTGGCTATTGGTTTAGTTGGTTCATGATGTCTCGTTCCTTGTGCATCAGCACTCCTTGAGCAGAGGGACGAAAAATTTCGGTGTTCATGAATGTCACATACTTGGTTGCATCTGGAAACTCTTCAATATTATTCTAGATCTGGCTGATTTTGTGGTTAATTTTTGAATATTTTTTTGGTTTGAGTCTATTAAATTTGGATGCTCTTTTAGATGAGGATGAAGAAAAATAGGGAAAAATGAAAGCTCAAAATCTGATGGACACCTTTAGTAGTGAATCAGTGTCAAGGTGAGGATGATAAATACTACATTTTGTTGTCATATGTAGAGACTATAACACCACAAGATTTCATAGTACGTTATTTTTTCAAAGTAATTCAATAACTTGCACTACACGCAACACTGAGTTCAAGTGCACCACAACTTACCAAACTTGCCGTTCAAAAGTGTTTATGAATAGTATTAACTCAATTATGAAATGCATATAATCCTTATAATTTTAGAATCCATATTATGAGTTTCTTAGACATAATGTAAGAACAAATTCATTTTTTCAGACGAAAGAAGTATTTTTCAAAACATGCAATTTTACCACCTTTTAATGGCGAACCTTTTTTAAATCCAATATTTGAAACTTTTATATATTCAATTTGACAAAAAAAACTTATTCTTTAGAATCAGGACATAATAATTTAGTTTCAATAAATTTTTAGTGTTTTTCTGATAACTTTCATATTTGGGTGAATAGTGAAAAATACTATATTTTAACTGAAAACAACTTTTTTAATCAAAATAATTTATAGTGTTGAATTATACATTTAAATGGTTTGGAAGTATAATTAGATTATATTTTTACCTTTTAATCCAATGATGGTCATTGTATGTAATTTCACTTTGAAATTGGACAGAAACAAGTGTCAATCTTTTGATAATTATTATTTCTTAAAAATACGCTTTTTGGTTTTGACAATAGGAATTAATTTTAAATTAATTAATTCAACTTATATGTTTTTAAATTGGTAAAATATAATTAATTTTTGAATTCGGAATATCAAAATTATCTTAGGGTGAATTTTTGATATTTTTCTGAAAACATTCAATTTTTGATGAATTGTGAAAAACACTGAGTTACTGTTTAAAACCGACATTTCATTTAAATTACTTTTTGGTAAAAATAGATACATAATACCTATATAAATTTAATTTAATTCATTGGAGTTATTTTATAATATTTTTTGATTTATAAAAATTTTATCGAACTTTTTACCATCTTTTACCCACCTCCTAGGAGCATTTGCAAATTTACGTAAAACTTAATTTTACCGCTTCTGTGAGTTCAATTTAAAAAAAATCCAAGAGTGATTATTGATATTAGTAAGTAAAATGTGGTTGAATAATATGAAAATAATTTTTGGAGAATAGTAACTTTTTACTTTTATTTACCATATTTAAAAATAAATAGGGCAATTAAGGGTAAAAATGATATTATTATTACCCTAACACATGTCCTAATTCGATTGGATAAGTATAATTAGACCAAAAAATACCTTATGAATAAAATATGAACCTATTTGGTCCACTTGTATTAGATTCAGATATTTACTATTTATTAATTCAAAGAAGAGCTAAAAGTGTTAAATTCAATGTTTAATAACTAATTTTTTTTAATATAGGGTTATACATAAGATAAATTCGACTATAAATATTAATTAGAAAGATAAACCGATTTACTACATAATGTTATTTTATTTATAATTTTTAGACATTAAATAATTAAATTTATTTATGACATAATGATGATGAAGTAATTACCGTATTAATGAATGATTAAAATAATTGACATTATAAATATCCAAATAAATGTAATTTGAGACTTTTTATGAATTATACTAAATTTTTAGGTAAATATGACATGTTAGGGTTGGTTAGATGATTTTTTGAAGTAATAATGATGTTATGAATTTAGCAAAAACAAAATACCAAATAGTGTCAAAATTGACATAAAAGAGTTTTTAAAACAAATATTATATTATTAATTGATATTTTTTTCCTAAAAATATAAGGTTTGGCCAAAAGAATTATATAATTATAGGTGTATCACTAATAAAATACTTGGGGTTCTCTTGGAAGTTTATAGTAATTTTATTAACCATATAATATAAAAAATACAAAGAGACATGGTAAATGTCAAACTATTTAACTAAGAGTTAAATGTAAAAGATAAAGTTAATATAGTGACCCAAACCTGTATAAAACCTATTGGTTGAGTTGTTTTCGACCCATCCCCACCATAGACTTTAAATAATTCATTTTTGATCCATTTGAAACCGAAAATGATTTTATTATAAAATAATAATTCTAGCTTTTCCTATGGTGCCCTCACCCCTCTTATAAAAGGGCACTCCCCCTTATCTCTAATTCACACCTTCAAAGCCATTTGGATCGGCCAAACCCTACTAAAATACCCTCTAAACTATCCTAAATTCATCCTAGAGGCTTTTATTTAGTTATAAAGTCAACCTAAGGAGCCCTTTTGATCAAATGAAAAGGAAGAACCTGAAGAAGAGGTAAATATTTCATCACCCCTTTCAAGTTCCTTTCTTCTTCCACTTCCTATTTCTTTGTTGTTTCCATTATAAAATAATAAATCCAGTATCTTATATATACTATGATGTTATTATAAATATGGTACAACCATATTCATTATTCTATCCATTCTTTGAATGACATGTCACCATACATGCGTACGTACGACTTACCGTCTCTACATCGTGGTGTAATTGTCATTCCATACATTATTATTTGGATGGGTATAATAATGATGTGTAATTGATGTAAATAATAAATATTACATTATCATGATTACGTATATATGATATACCATCCAATTATATATTATTCTAATATCAAAAGAATGATATTGTCGCTCTTGTGTACGTACAGATTATCGTCTCCACGAACGCGATGTGATTCATTCCCTCTCATATCCATTCAAGACTAATTTTCAATAGATAATTAATAATATTTTTTAAAGACTTAATATCATTCTAAATATGAATAAGATACATCCTATCCATAAATAACATTACTTACGTAACAAAACATATAAAGGAAAATGAATCAGTTAACAACTGAAACGACGATAAAACTAAGATATTATTAACAAAGCAATGTTAAAAGATCATATATGATATCATATTAATGTATATGATTATTTTATAATTTAATAACAATTATTTAACCATTATAAATTATTTTAACCTACCATCAACAAAGGAAAAGTACAAGGTAAGGGTTAATTTCACAATCTCTTTATTATCCGAGGTTGTTTTTACTTTAGTATCTACTCTGACCTCTTTATCATCCACATCTATGTTTCTAAAAAATATATTTCAAAAAATTTTTACAATTTACTAGAAAATGAGTTAAATTAATTTATACCCTTATTTTATCTTATATGTATTGAAAGGAATCTTTCAGTCGTTTTCCAAATAAGTTACTTTATGACCTTTTCGAAAAAATTAAGGTAAGAATATTTTTTAACTTATACAGTGGGTGCTGTTATTCACCACCATTATAACATCATCAAAGATTCCCTTACAATCTTATAAGAATATTTTCAAAATAAATGTTTTCTTTTATAATTATGTAACTTTAAATGATTTCAAAAAAATAAAGTGATATTTCTCTCAAATAGTTTTGATTTCATCTATGTCAACATCCTTTGATGGATTTTATACTTATTTGAAGTCAATTAATTATGATACAAATATTCCATATTTTATTGAAGTTTTTGCGATATGTTTGACTGTGGATGTGTTATTTTTATATCATTCATGGATTATTGTTAATTTATTGACATTTCATATGCTATTTTTAATACGAATGTTTATGGTATATTTCAACCTTTTCATATGAGGAATGTATTGAACTTAGTATGTGATGGGTGGAGCCCGCTATAGCTCCTCGATGCATCGGTAGGTCTCATGAGACAACTATATGTGGAATTAGATGAGGCCTTTCCCAATTTGATATATTTTTTTGGCCGAGGCCTTAATCATTTTTAGACGTCTTGGATGAGGCCTTGACAAAATGTTTGAGAATGTCAGGAATTATATATTCCCTCACTATGAAAATAATATTGATGGTTCATGTGGTCATTCGACTAGTACAATACCCATGATTATGTTTTGTTATGGAATTATTTACTCATCTCATAATCCTACCATAAAATTATTCATTTTTATTATTGGTAAAGGCATGTGGTTTCAATTATTCACCATGCTTAATATTTGTGTTATCTTCCCCTGTATCGATTACCCTTACTGAGCATTTGAGCTCACCCCTTTCTTATGTTTCATTTTACCAGGATACGAAGAAGTTAGTTATGAGTGACTTTCAGGCATAATCTAGGAGTCTTGGATGTTTATAATGGAATAAATTCATGTTGTATTTCTTTTCAAGTTGTAAAGTTGAACTTATGTATGAATCTTGTTTACCATAATTCTAAACTGATTGGTCTTTCGATACATGATTTCCTTATGATCATGCCAATGTTATGTAATAATGCACTGACTTTAGGTAACTAGTGTTAGGGCTTTACAGTTGGTATCAGAGGAAGTTTAGTACAAACCTTGGAAACTTGATTTAGATAAACTCTTATTAGAGCACATATCCTTAAGATAGACTTTGACGATTAGTATAGAAGAACATCCTAGAATTTTTGTACTGTAGAGATTTTGTGAGTTTTCTAAGAAAATAAATCCCTGTATGGATATGAGCTGGTAGAGGCGGATCTGGAACACATATACCTAGGGGTAAAACCAAAAAACACCACTTTGAGCTAGACTTGAATGGGAACTGTGCATGACAATGGGTCTTGCTGCACTCTTGGTTACGACACTCCTAGGGGATATGCTTAGGATAATTCTCATTTTATTTACAAATAATTATGAAGGATTTACGAGCATATAACTCCTCAAAGATTTTTTTTGTGATTATGGATTATATCCATAAACTGTTCAATTTACGTTATGTATTTTACATGTTTGGAATTATTAATTTCAATTCATACACTGACCTAGTGTATGTCATTGTATAAAAATGGCGCCCAGTAGGAGGAATGTGAACACGAGCAATACGTATGATCCAAAGAGTATGAAGGATCATATCTTTCATTGTATTAAGCCAAAATTTAGAAGGGAAATAGTCTCCCATGTATTCTCAACATATGAACAAATAGTACCATGTGTTAAAAAGATATGTAAAGAATTCTTTGAGTCCTATGGATTTTAAGGGAAGCAAGAGAAGAAAAGGATGGAAGAGAGAAAGATGGATAAAGGGTAGAGGGAAAAGAATGATTTCCCATATGTGATAAATGTGGATAGAATCACCTTGGCAAATGCTTGAAGGGAATGTGATTGTGTTATAAGTGTGTAGAAAAAGGACACCAAATATGTGATTGCAAGGGTAATAAAAAAGTTTCAAATGTACAATGCTTCATCTGTAAGGAGTTGGGACACTACACGAATCAATGTACAAATCATCAGAGTATACCCCAAATGTTTCTATTGAATAATAATAAAGTTATGATACTACCGAATATGAAGAGGAATGATTAGATTTTTCTTACGTTGTTATTAAAGTATTGTGTCATTTGAGTATTCTATTAATGATGTACATGTTATAAGAATTATAGAGTATATAAGGATTGTACTGCAGTACTATTTCATTAAGGACTTGAGATTGTGAGGAACCAAGAAAAGTGACTCAATATTAGGTTAATTTTTTTTGAAAATATATGATTGAGAGAAAGATAAACCATAACATGGTTCAGATACCAAGGTAGTGATTTTTGAAAAAATACATGATTGATTTGGATAAATTATATTGGATATTATTGACTACTTTAAAACTTATTAATGATTTGTATATTCCATCAATGTTGGAGTTCACTACATTTTTGGATAGATAGAGTATATCCTGTATTCTATAAGGAATAAGGAATTATTAATGTAATCAACAATGTTTTATGGTAATTTAGGATGTTGCGGTGTTTTAAAAGAATACATGATGAAGGTGTTCACATGTTTTTACATGGAAAAAAGGATCTTCATTGTGTTTAAATTACTTATAAATTTTGGACTGTGAGTTTGGACAGAATTATTTTGGATAATTCTATTTTGAGACTATTTTTGTATTTCCATATAAAGGAAAACCCGGAGGTTGGGCAGCAACCCGTCACGTCCGGCAAGACCGCAATACTTGAACCTGCAACCGAAGGGCGACAAGGGTGTATCACCTACCACTGGCCCATGTGATATCCTGTATTGAATAATGTAGTTTTTTAAAAGGTCTTGAAGATTAATTATAAATTCATTTTTTTGGAACCATATACGAATAGGATAAATAAAATATTTTTTTAAGTTCTATTATCTTTTTGAGTAAAAGATGAGTTTGTGGTAGAAATTAGTTAAAGGATGGAACTCTACTTTTCAAGTATATATTTTTTTCTTCTCTTATTATATGAATAAATTAATTCTTAAACTTTAGGTAAGGGATCTTAAAACTAAAAATGTGTTAACCTAATAACTTATGTTTTGTTGAACTGATGATATTTTAAATCATCATAGATTGATGGCTTTGAGGCCCTCAATTATAAAATTGTTTGTGACTGATGACCACAATAACTCCCTATAAATATTTTCGTTTTCCCTCCAATTATATGTCTCTAATTTCCACCAATGTTCTCCTAATCGAGATCATAATTTGGTGGTGACTTTTTCATTCCCCTTTTCCTCTTATTAAGACTAAATTTTATTAAGCCAATTTCCGTTGTGGGTTTTCCCACAAAGGTATTTTCTATTTTAAACCTTTTATTTTTGAAGAAAAATTTCAAATTGAGAGGATGAAATTTATTGAAGGATGGAAGAATGTAACACCCCAAGATTTCATAGTACATTATTTCTTCAAAGTAATTCAATAACTTGCACTACACACAACACTGAGTTTAAGCGCACCACGACTTACCAAACTAGCCGTTCAAAAGCAGTTATGAATAGTATTAACTAAATTCTAAAATTTATATAATACTTATAATTTTAGAATCCATATTATGAGTTTCTTAGACATAATGTAAGAACAAATTCATTTTTTCAGATGAAATAAGTATTTCTCAAAAAATGCAATTTTGCCACCTTTTAATGGCGAACCTTTTTTTAAATCCAATATTTGAAACTTTTATATATTAAATTTGACAAAATACACTTCTTCTTTAGAATAGAGACATAATAATTTAGTTTTAGTAAATTTTTGGTGTTTTTCTGATCACTTTCATATTTGGGTGAATAGTGAAAAATACTATATTTTTACAGAAAACAACTTTTTAATCAAAATAATTTATAGTGTTGAATTATAAATTTTAATGGTTTGGAAGTATAATTAGATTATATTTTTACCATTTAATCCAATGATTCTCATTATAAGTAATTTCACTTTGAAATTGGACATAAACAAGTGTCAATCTTTTGATAGTCATTATTTCTTTAAAATACACTTTTTGGTTTTGACAACAAGAATTAATTTTAAATTAATTAATGCATGTTATATGTTTTTGAATTGGTAAAATAGAATTCATTTTTGAATTTGGAATATCAAAATTAGCTTAGGTTTAATTTTTGGTATTTTTCTGAAAACTTTCAATTTTTGATGAATAGTGAAAAACACTGAGTTATTGTTTAAAACCGAATTTTTATTTAAATAATAATTTATTTTATTTATAATTATTTTATTTCAAAATAGATACATAATACCTATATAAATTCAATTTAATTAATTAGAGTCAGTTTATAATAATTTTAGATATATTAAAATTTTATCGAACTTTTTACCGTCTTTTATCCACCTCCTAGGAGCATTTGCAAATTTACATAAAAATTAATTTTGCCGCTTCTGTGAGTTGAATTTCAAAAATCTGAGAGACAGGGTTGATATTAGTAAGTAAAATGTGGTTCAATAAGATGAAAATAATTTTTGGTGAATAGTAACTTTTTACTTTTATTTACCATAATTAAAAGTAAATAGGGTAATTAAGGGTAAAAATTCTATTATTATTACCCTAACACATGTACTAATTTGATTGGATAAGTATAATTAGACAAAGAACAAACTTACGAATAAAATATGAACCTCTTTAGTCCACTTGGATTTGATTAGGGAATTTATTATTAATTAATTCAAAGAAGAGCTAAAAGTGTTCAATTCAAAGTTTAATAACTAAAGCATTTTTAATATAGAATTATATATAAGATAAATTCGACTATAAATATTCATTAGAAATATAAAACTATTTCCTACATAATTGTATTTTATTTATAAATTTTAGACATTAAATAATTAAATTTATTTATGACACAATGATGATGCAATAATTACTGTATTAATGATAGATTAAAATAATTGACATTATAAATATCCAAATAAAAGTAATTTGAGACTTTTTATGAATTAAACTAATTTTATAGATTAATATGAAATTTTAGGGTTGGTTTGATGATTTTTTTGAAGTAATAATGATGTTATGAATTTAGAAAAAAACAAAATACCAAATTGTGTCAAAATTGACATAAAAGAGTTTTAAAAAAAATATTATATTATTAATTTATATTCTATGCCTAAAAATATAAGGTGTTGTGAATTGTGTTTCATTTGTTGTCAATAAGGTGTCAAGGATTGAATGGGTGACAAGGAGTGTCAATATGTGAATGAAAAAGGAAGTGATAGTGATGGTGAGGTTGTCAATAAGATATCAAGGATTGAATGGATATGTGAGAGACAAAGGAAGTAATGGTTTTGGTGGTGATTGGAGAATGAACATGGTACTGAGAAGCATGTCACTTAGTAGAATCACTAAGTGGCATAGGAGGTAATGGTTGAAACATTCTCCATATGAACTCAGACGATTGCAGAGCTGATCTTAAAGTTCCAAGACTTGTATCAAGGAGATAAAATGTCACAACATTGTTAGAAGTACATGCATTGTCTTCACAATGCATGAGGAGATGAATAAGTTCCATCCAATATCACTAAGTGGATGAGGAATGAGAAGATGAACCATCCACAACTCCTAAGTGGATGAAGTGGTTTGAAGAAGAACATGCACTATCTCTTAGTGCATGAGGATTTGATGATGATCCAACATCATCTCTGATTGGATCATTGAAGAAAAACACTGAAGAAATATTTGATTCAAGACCAATGGTTGAAGACGAACCTTTGTGAATTTCCTCCTAAGTAGAGAATAAATGGTGAAGAGGAGATGAGTAACTCTAATGAAGAAGAGGAGGTGAAGAAGAAGAGAATGGTATGATTTAGTCTTGTTCCTACTTGGTAATTTAACCAAGTATACAAGGAGGGAGAGGAGATTATGCAAAAAATGGGGCCAACCCACGAGCTAGCTACCCAAGCCTCAACCCAAGGCACATGTGGGACTAGGTCACCATGCCCATGAGGAGGCCTAGGCAGAGACAGCCGCAGAAGGCATGGTTCCGGCCATGTGTAAGCCCGCAGGTGCCACACGGTGATGAACCCGTGCAGCATGGGTGCTAGGTGCGCGCTCGGAAGAGTAGAGTGGGCGCTAGAGCGCGCCCGCAGGAGAACCGGTACAGGGCGGCACCGGAGGGGGGAGAGGAGAATTCTGAGCTATGTTTGGGAGGCGATGGTTGTTAAACTGTGGAAAAACCGCGGGGCGTTTCGATGAGGGATGGGTTTTAAAAACACGGATCTAATCTGCGCCGTCCATCTGATCTCACGTCCTATCTAAGACGCACAATCCATCCGCGGCGCCACAATATAATCGAAGCCACCCACGATCATTTAACGCATATCCAACGACCGTGGAATCGTCTCCTACCTCTCGCCGAGCCAAGGACTCCCCGCGATGCCTCCCACAAACCAGAGGAACCCGAGGGATGTAGATGGAGCTCCCGGTCACCTATGACGAAGTTATTGCCTCCAGTGTGTTCGTATCCTCCTCACGAACACATGCATGCGTTAAAAGTCTCATGCATGCAACGAAATGGAGAAATTCGATCGAGGCCAAAGAAAACGGAGTTGCGAGGTAGTGTGTTCATGCATGGATCAGTCATAAAGAAGGTTGGATCCCACATTTGGAAAAAGGAAACACCCGGGATATGTGGATATCTTTAAACGCGAGTTGAATATTTTTTAACTAACCGAATATATGAGTTATTCAAAGGAGTGATTCTCGGGCGTTCAAAGTTTTGATCTCGTGGCCTCGATTGATCTCCTCGGCTATAAAAAGAGGAGCCTATGGATGAGGTTTTTCTGCTGCCATCATTGAGAGAGAGCTCCTGCTTCTACGGATAAACAGAGGAACCGTGAAACCCACTGGTTCGCGAAGGGCAGTGTTTTCTGCGCAGCCTTGCTGCGCGAAGTGAAGTAGTCCCGCGAAGCTCTGAGCAACATGAAGAAAAACTCCGCGGAAAACCTGTGCGGCAGAGAATCCCGGATCCACCCGAGGATCTAGAGTTCCTTTCGTGCTACCCCTGCACGAAAGAAGTAAGGAGGAAGGCTACCCTGCGTGCTCCCTTACGCGACAGGAAAAAGCCGGGCCTTGCGCGCCAGCTGCCCGCATTCTTGCGTGGTAGCAAGTGGTTGCACCCTCTGTGCTCGCACACTCACGCAGCTGGAGGAAGCCACCACATTCCCTTTGTGCGGTAGGAAGAAACTGAGCCGCACACACTTTCCCGCCCTCTCTGTCCGCTTGGTTGCACAACAGGAGGAGGCTACCGCGCCACTTGCATGGTAGAAGAAGTTTCCGCACCTTGAGCGGTAGAAGAAGACTGCACCCTGCCCGGTTGAAGACAGGAGGTGGTCGCATAACTTGCGCGCCCTCCTTTAGTGAGAAGTGGAAGGCCACATGTTTGTGTGTGTGTGCTAAGTGGAGAAGAAGCCCATAACACACTCGGTGTGTGTGTGTGTGCAAAATAAACAAGAAGACCCTACGGGTAGTGTGTGTGAGAAACAAGTGAAGAGGACATTTCATTGGTGTGTGAACAAGTGGAGTGTGCACACATTAAAGAAGAATAAAAGAACAAAGCGTGTGCAAGGAAACAAGAAGGCCAAAGCCTTAGTGTGTGCACAAGTGAAGGAGGCCATACCTCTTGTGTGTGCCCAAGTGAAGGAAGAGGATACATGCATGTCCATGCATGTATAAATAAGTGAAAAATTGGGTGAACACCTTAAGATGAAAAAGGGAAGGATAAATTCACACTAAAGAACAACACACAATTTGGTGTGTGTGAGAAAGAATAAAAAGTGTGACTCCAAGAAGAAGGTGTGTGTGCTAAAAGAGTTTACACCATTTTAAGGGTTTATCACACCAAGAAGAAAAGGGGAGTTCATGCATACATTCATGCACAGTCACACGTAAAAAAAGCTTAAATCAGTGTGTGTTCATTTGAGAAGTCCAAGAACAAAGGCTCTTGAAGATATTTGAGATTCCATGCAAGTCATGCATGAAAATTGAGAAGTCATGCAATCAGTGCATGAATATTCTGAGAAGCCATGCACTCAGTGCATGAAGTTGAATTAAAGAGAGACTGAAGCCAGACTGAAGTTAAAGACATCATTCATCTGAGTTTTCAGTAATTGAGAAGACCAAGAAGATTGAGTGGGCATACTCAGTGAAAGAACATATTTTTCCATCAAGATTCTTGAAGACAGAGGCCGGATCATCCTTAGAATAAGGATAATAAAGCCTGAGCAAAGAAGAGGAGTCCTGATCACCACAAGTGGTCAGAAGAAGTGAGCAAGGCCAGCAGACCTTATCCAAGGATGTTGAAGACTCTTGAAGAGCTTAAAAAGAAGAAGAGCTACTCGTGTGACTCGAGGAGCCAGGAGAAGACCCCCTGTGAGACTCAGGGTGGAGAAGTCTTTGGTGGAAGCTGAAGCATGCCAGTGGGACTCTGGTAACACTGTGGGATGTAGTATAAAGAACCTCCTGTGGGACTCAGGAGAGATGTAGTGTGACTCTGTATCGACCATTGTAATTACTAACCGAATTATAGTGGAGAAACCATGTTTGGGTGTTTAACCAACATGGCAAGGACGTAGGCCTTTGGAGCCGAACCTTGTAAATCCTTGTGTCCTATGCCTTTACATTTACTATATCACTCTAGGAAAGGATGAGAGATACAAGAAGAGTGGATCAAGTCCTTAACAAGCCATAGAGGTTTAATTGATAAGGAATCAATTAATAAAAAGTTTAAAAGGATCACTGATTCACCCCCTCCCCCTCTCAGTGATCACACTGATCTGGGCACTTCAATTGGTATCAGAGCGAGGTTAGCTCTAAAAGATCCAAGGGAGTCTTTATGAAGTGCAGATTTGAGGAAATGAGTGAACACCCTCAAATGAAGATATCTGCCAAGACTCAGAAAAATAGACAGAAGAAACAGGTCAAGAAGATGAAGAAGAAGGTTGCTACTAAAAGAGAAACACCTTCCACTGAAGGTAATGTGAATGTCACAACAGATGACAATTCCTTTTATCACTCTTCTAATTAATCCTACTCTTGGTGTGATGATGATGGAACTATAAATGATCTTCTAAATGCACTCAAATATCTTCAGAAGACAGTCCCCAGGGAAGTGGCAATGTGTATTGCTACAAGTATCCATGGTCTTCAAGAAGAAAAATTACAGCTAGAAGAAAAATCCAATTCTATGGAAGATCAATTGGAAAAATGGGTTGGCATAACCAACACTCTCACAAAGCTGGTGAAGGCTAAAGATGAAACCATTTCCCTTTGCAGTGAAAGAATTGATGATGTCACTGAAGAACTACAAAGAAGCATTTGTGAGATAGAACTCTTTGAGATAGTGTTTAAAGAAGTTTTCCATGCACTAGAAAAGAGGCATAGAGTGTCAATGGTTGTCAAAGATGATCAACTAGAAGACAAAGTAAAAAGGGTAAAGGATCTTGAAAATTCATTGCAAGAAATTAAGAAGGTCCATGAAGACCAAATGAAACAACTAAATGAGAATTGGGAAGGAAGGCTAGGATTTGTTGAGGATAATAATATCTCTCTCAACATGAAATGCTTAGAACTAGAGGTGATATTGAAAAATCAGAAATCACCCAAAACTAAAGCCTCCCAATCAACTGAAAGAAGAAATGTTGCCACTCAAGTGTGCATTGAGAAGGATGATTCCAAAAGGAGGACATCCTCTATTGAAAGGGCAACATCTTCTAAGAAGAAGGTACCATCCATACCATCTTGTACTAATGATTCTAAATTTGTTTCCACAAAAAGTACAGGATGGAAGAATAACTCTAAACAAGTATGGATGAAGAAGATGAAGAAAGAGATCTATCTTGAAAAAACACAGCAATTCAAAAGAAATACCCAATAATCAGAAGAAGTCAAGAAGACAAGATTTGTGGGTCAATGTTGGTGTTGCAACAGGTATGGAAATTGTGCAATGGATTGTTGGTACAATCCTCTAAATGTTAAAGCACAAAGGAATCCCATGCCAAGGGGGAGAAAGCCAGAGAAGAAGAAGCAACATCCACAGGTCCAGAAACATCTGTTTACTGTAAACAGATTTGGAATGTTTGATAACATCTGGGATGAATGCAAAAGTGGTCACAAGAATGATACATACCAATCTCCAAATGTTTCTAAAGATGAAAAGAAGATAAGATCATAGAACCAAGCTAAGAATGAAGAAGTATCCTTGGGAATCCAGCAAAAGAAAGCTGAAAATGATCTCAATAAGATCTTGAAAAAGAAATAGACGTCATTGGATTTCAAATCCAAGAAGGGTGATGCATCCAGAAGGACCACCAAGAAAAAATGCTTCTACTGTGGAAAGATAGGTCATACCATGGATCTCTGTAAACAATCCATGGAACTAAATATAATCAAACCGCACTCAACAGGACAATCAATCCAGAAGAAGAAGAAGGGATTGATTGAAAATAAGCTGCCTAAGAAAGGTATTTTAGAAGCATCAAAGGAACCATGTGGAACATCCAAATCTGAAGCCTCACTTCCAAATGACATATTAATCATCTGGACAAGAGGATTTGGAAAGAATGATAAAGGAAGAAAATGCCCATGCCAAATCTTGTACAAAAGGAAAACCAAAGGTTACACATGATGATGAAGTTCTGTGCGTGAGGTGCAATAAAGCTGGTCATATTAGTAATAAATGCATGACACTCATTCCATCTCAAAAGGAATTATTCAAGAGAATAAATTTTGCACTAGGGGATTCTAGTGATCAGAAGGCACTTAGAAAGAGAGGAGTCACACACAAAGAAGTTTAAGAGGTGTTAAGATCCACACCCGCACAAACATCATTGAAGATCAAATGTGCAAGTGTGAAGAATGGAGAAAGTGGAACATCTCGGTTGAGAGAATCTTCTCAACCTTGTTGTTAAAACTGATGAACAAAGGAGGTTCTATCTTATTCCCTAATCACTAGTATATACATGTGCTTACATTTTAGGGAATTTAAGATGATGATCATTCTCAAATTGAGAATGGTATGGACAGAATGGAGTGAACCCCTTGAGGGGAAGCTAATCTGAAGAAGATTATCTTTTGAGATTTATATCATCTTGTGAAGAATGAAGGTATTCCAATCACACTTCCATCCCTTGTTTCATAATTGTATTTAACATTTCAATCAAGGGGGAGTGTTTGATTGAAGAAAAAAGGATGAAATGGGGAGCTTTATCTTTGCACCTGAACTTTCTAATGAGTTTGGTGAAGTATGTGAAGGATTTAGCAATTCATTGATATATATAAAAAATTTCATCCCCTTGATGCCTAAGAATGATCTCACATGTATAGTGAATTGTGGACAACATTGAATTTTTTGGTTACATCACTCTTGTTTTCTACACTGGGTTTTCCCAAGTAGACTTAGAGTTGATTTTCTAAAGGCCCTTTGCTAAAGTTAACATTTGACATCATCCCTCTCTTGGTAGTTTTCAAGAAGATGCTATTCAAAGGGAGGAAGAAATATTTTGAAGATAACCACACTATACCTTTGCATTTGGTTGCCAATGAAAGGGAGAAAAGCTTGGAACACAAATTGACCCATTCATATGTGCTCTAGTGATATTTACAACAAATACAATGGGGGAGATTGTTGTGCATTGTGTTGCATTTGTTGTCAATAAGGTCTCAAGGATTTAATGGATGACAAGGAGTGTCAATATGTGAATGAAAAAGGAAGTGACAGTGATGGTGATGTTGTCAATAAGATATCAAGGATTGAATGGATATGTGAGTGACAAAGGAATTAATGGTTTTGGTGGTGATTGGAGAATGGCCATGGTACTGAGAAGCATGTCACTTAGTAGAATCACTAAGTGGCACATGATTTAATGGTTGAAACATTCTCCATATGAACTCAGATGATTGCAGAGCTGATCTTAATCTTCCAAGACTTGTATCAAGGAGATACAATGTCACAACATTGTTAGAAGTCCATGCATTGTCTTCACAATGCATGAGGAGATGAAGAAGTTCCATCCACTATCACTAAGTAGACGAGGAATGAGAAGATGAACCATCCACAACTCCTAAGTGGATGAAGTGGTTTGAAGAAGACCATGCACTATCTCTTAGTGCATGAGGATTTGATTATGATCCAACCTAATCTCTGATTGGATCATTGAAGAACAAAACTGAAGAAATATTTGATTCAAGACCAATGGTTGAAGACAAAACTTTGTGAATTGCCTCCTAAGTAGAGAATAAATGGTGAAGAGGAGATGAGGAACTCTAATGAAGAAGAGGAGGTGAAGAAGAAGAGAATGGCATGATTTAGTGTTGTTCCTACTTGGTAATTTAACCAAGTATACAAGGAGGGAGAGGAGATTATGCAAAAAATGGGGCCAACCCACGAGCTAGATACCCAAGCCTCAACCCAAGGCACATGTGGGACTAGGTCACCACACCCATGAGGAGGCCTAGGCAGAGCCAGCCGCAGGAGGCATGGTGCCGGCCATGTGTAAGCCCGCAGGTGCCACACGGTGATGAACCCGTGCAACATGGGCGCTAGGTGCGCGCCCGGAAGAGTAGAGTGGGCGCTAGAGCGCGCCCGCAGGAGAACCGGTACAGGGCGGCACCGGAGGGGGGAGAGGAGAATTCTGAGCTATGTTTGGGAGGCGATGGATGTTAAACCGTGGAAAAACCACGGTGCGTTTCGATGTGTGTGCTAAAAGAGTTTACACCCTTTTAAGGGTTTATCACACCAAGAAGAAAAGTGGAGTGCATGCATTCATGCATGCACATGCACATGTAAACAAAGCTTAAATCAGTGTGTGTTCATTTGAGAAGTCCAAGAACAAAGGATCTTGAAGATATTTGAGATTCCATGAAAGTCATGCATGAAAATTGAGAAGCCATGCAATCAGTGCATGAATATTCTGAGATGCCATGCACTCAGTGCATGAAGTTGAATTAAAGAGAGACTGAAGCCAGACTGAAGTTAAAGACATCATTCATCTGAGTTTTCAGTAATTGAGAAGACCAAGAAGATTGAGTGGGCATACTCAGTGCAAGAACATATTTTTCCATAAATATTCTTGAAGACAGAGGCCGAATCATCCTTAGAATAAAGAGAATAAATCCTGAGCAAAGAAGAGGATTCCTGATCACCACAAGTGGTCAGAAGAAGTGAGCAAGGCCAGCAGACCTTATCCAAGGCTCCTGAAGACTCTTGAATAGCTTAAAAAGAAGAAGAGCTACTCGTGTGACTCGAGGAGATAGGAGAAGACCCCCTGCGAGACTCAGGGTGGAGAAGTCTTTGGTGGAAGATAAAGTAGGCCAGTGGGACTCTGGAAACACTGTGGGATGCAGTATAAAGAACCTCCTCTGGGACTCAGGAGAGATACAATGTGACTCTGTATCGACCATTGTAATTACTAACCGAATTATAGTGGAGAAACCATGTTGGGGCATTTAACCAACATGGCAAGGATGTAGGACTTTGGTGCCAAACCTTGTAAATCCTTGTGTCCTATGCCTTTAAATTTACTATATCACTCGAGGAAAGGCTGAGAGATACAGGAAGAGTGGATCAAGGCCTTAACAAGCCATAGAGGTTTAATTGATAAGGAATCAATTAGTAAAAAGTTTTAAAGGATCACTGATTCACCCCTCCCCCTCTCAGTGATCACACTGATCCAGGCACTTCATAAGGTTCGACAAAAAGGCTTATATAATGAAATTTGTATCCGTAATGAACCACTTGGGGTTATCTTGGAAGTTTATAGTAATTTTATTAACCATATAATATAAAAATACAAAGAGACATGGTAAATATCAAACTATTTAACTAAGAGTTAAATCTAAAAGATAAAGTTAATATAGCGACCCAAACCTATCTAAAACCTATTGGTTGAGTGGTTTTAAACCCATCCCCACATTAGATTTTAAATAATTTATTTTTTAGCCATTAGAAACTGAAAATTATTTTATTATAAAATAATATTTCTAGCTTTTCCTAAGGTGAACCTCACCCCTCTTATTAAAGGGAACTCCCCATTCTCTCTAATTCACACCTTCAAATCTACTTGGCTTGGCCAAACCCTACCCAAGTACCCTCTAAACTGTCCACCCTTCATCTTATAGGTCTTACTTTAGTCATAAATCCAACCTCACGAGCCCTTTTGATCAAATCAAAAGAAAGAACCCGAAGAAGAGGTGAATATTTCATCACCTCTTTCAAGTTCCTTTCTTCTTCCACTTCCTCTTTCTTTGTTGTTTCCATTCTAAAATAATAACTATAGTATATTCTATATAATATGATGTTATTATAAATATGGTAAAACCATATTCATTATTCTATCCATCCTTTGAATGACATGTCACAATATGTGCATATGTACGACTTACCGTCTCCACGTCATGGTGTAATTGTCATTCAATACATTATTATTTGGATGTGTATAATAATGATGTGTAATTTATGTAAATAATAAATATAACATGATAATTATTCTGTATATATTATCAACCATCCAATTATATATTATTCTAATATCCCAGGAATGATATTATCGCTCATGCGTACGTACGGATTACCGTCTCCACGAACGCGATGAGATTCATTCCCCATCGTATCCATTCAAGACTAATTTTCAATAGATAATTAAAAATAATGTTTAAAGACTTAATAAAATTCTGAATATGAATAATATACATCCAATTCATAGCAAACATTACTTACGTAACAAAGAATATAAAGGAAAACAAATAAGTTAACACCCGAAACGACGATAAAACTAAGATATTATTAACAAAGAAATGTTAAAAGATAATATATGACATCATATTAATGTATATTATTCTTGTATAATTTAATTACAATTATTTAACCATTATACTAGAGGTTAAACTACCATCAACCAAGGAAAAGTACAAGGTAAGGGTTAATTTCACAATCCCTTTATTATCTGAGGTTGTTTTTACGTTTGTATCTACTGGGACCTCTTTATCGTCCACATCCATGTTTCTTAAAAATTTATTTGAAAACATTTTTAATATTTACTATATAATGAGTTAAAGTAATTTATACCCTTATTTTAACTTATATGTTTTTAAAGGAATCTTTCAGTCGTTTTCCAAACAAGGTACTTTATGACCTTTTCGACAAAATTAAGGTAAGAATATTTTTTTAACTTATACAGCGGGTGCCGTTATTCTCCACCTTTATAACATCATCAAATATTCCCTTACGAGCTTATAATCATATTTTCAAAATAAATGTTTTCTTTTATAATTATGTAACTTTTAAGGATTTCAAAAAAATAAAGAGATATTTCTCTTAAATAGTTTTTATTTCATCTATTCCAACATCCTTTGATGGATTTTATACTTGTTTGAAGTCGATTCATTATGATACAAATCTTCCATAATGTATTCTAGGTTTTGAGATATTTTTGAATGTGGATGTGTTATTTTTATACCGTTCATGGTTTATTTTTAAAGTATTGACATTTTGTATGCTAGTTTTAATATGAATGTTTATGTTATATTTCAACCTTTTCATATGAGGAATGTATTAGACTGAGTAAGTGATGGGTGGGGCCTACTATATCTCCTCAATGAATCTATAGGTCTCATGAGAGAACTAGATGTGGAATTTGATGAGGCCTTTAATAATTTGATATATGTTTTTGGCCGAGGACTTAATAATTTTTAATCATCTTGGATGAGGCCTTGACAAAATGTTTCAGAATGTCCGACATTATACATTCCCTCATTATGAAAATAATATTGATGGTTCATGTGGTCATTCGACTAGTCGAATACCGATGATTATGTTTTATTATGGCATTATTTAATCAACTCACAATCCTTCCATAAAAGTACTCATGTTTATTATTAGTAAAGGTATGTGGTTTCAATTATTCACTATGATTAATATTTATGTTATCTTCCGCTGTGTTGCTTTCACATACTGAGAATTTGAGCGCACCCCTTCCTTATGTTTCATTCTCCCAGGATATGAGGAATTTAGTAATGAGTGACTTGCATGCATAATCCAGAAGGCTTGGATGTTTCTAATGGAATGAATTGGTGTTGTATTTCTTTTAAAGTTATAAAGTTAAACTTCTGTATAAATATTGTTTCCAATAATAGTAAATATATTTGTCTTTCGAGACATGATTTCCTTGTGATAATTCCAATTTTATGTAATAATGCACCGAATTTTGGTAACTAGGGTTAGTGATTTACAGATACATTGGTGTGAGGATTAAAATGAGGGTGTTTTCAGTGAAAGGTAGAAGGAATGGTGGAACTGACACTGAAAATCGATGTCGGTGAGACATGGTGGTATTGGTGGAATGTCTCACTGATAGTTATCAATGATACCAATGAGTGTAGAGGTATCAATGGAACTGATGATGGAAGAATTTTGGGAAGGATCAGTGCCATCATTGAGGCACGATGGGAGATACTATTGGGGAAAATGGGATATCAGTGAGTGGTGAGGATCGGTAAGTCACATGCTACCGATAGAAGAAAATAAAGGGAGTCTCCATTAGTAAATAATTATAATGACACACTGATATAAGAAAATAAAAACTGATTGGTGTGTGCATGAAACTGATGATGCGGATATGAGGGTGTGTTAATGGTATGAAAAAGAAAAGACTGGTGGCACTGATAAAGAGGAGTAGAGAGGGTGAGACCGATGCCGATGGGGTGAGGTGGACATCGGTCTCAGCATTAGTGTGTAAAAATATGCAATGGTTAGACATAATTTACCAGCACAATTAATCTTAAAATTAAAACTAAAGTTAATTTAATAATTTAATATACTAATTAACAAAAATTAATTGAATTAGAATTAAAAACTAAAATTAAATCAAATAAATAATTTTCAACTTGATTATTATTAAAACTGCACAAAAAAAATAAAAAAAATAAATGTTTTAAAGAACTAAATTAATTAATTAAATAACTTGATATACTCTTAAAATTAAAAAACACATTCGTTTGTCAAATTATATCTTAAAAACCTTACCTATATTAAAAACTGACTAAATTATTAACAGTATATTTACTAAACATAAATAGTAAATAAATTAACTTAAAATTTTAATTAATATTAAAATACATCAAAATAATAATAATAATAATTATATTTAAATAGATAATAAAATTAATTAATCAAAATTTATTGGTTATAAATTTAAATTTAAGGCTAAGTTAAGTGGGTGATTAAGTAATTATTAAGTAAAAATGTCAGTTTAATTAAAACTAAAGCAGATTGATACAACTAAACTAATTAGAAAAACTAGTTAGATTTATTTAACTATATTACAGGTTAAAATTAAATAATTATATATAAAAATTAATTAGTTAATAAAATTAGTGATAAAAATATAAAAGTGAAAATATTTAACCAAAAAGTGAAGAATTAATTAATTCAATTGTTAAAAATTAAATAAAAAGATGTGGAAAATTGTGTGTTTTTAGATCCACATCATTAGTTAAGACCAGGATGAAAGAATCTATTCTCTAGTCACTCGCTTAAAGTATCAACCTATGTTATAGGGAAAATGATCTACTGAGGTGGATATAAAGGTTTCTTAGACCTAGTCAATTGTACATATAATGACATGGTGTTAAAAAATACAAGTTGGAACAATTCAATAATGAATTGTTTCTAGTGTCACATGACATAATATCTCTAGGTTAACATGTCTAGGAAATGGGAGGAGATTAATGTGGCGATTTCAAATCTACACTCTTTAGTTATGGATTAATCACGTATTCCATAATGTGTAAAAAATTGATATTTCCAAGATATATTTTATAGTAGGCATATATCAATTATATCGAGGAGCACTGTAAGTGAAACATTCAGAACTATCTGATTATACTTCCACATATGAAAAATATATGTACCTTGTAAAATGATAAGAAAGGATACTTGTAATGAGGGGAAAAAACTAGTCTTACATAGATCTATGTGATCTAATATCGTTTTTAGGATAAGGTGATGAGAGAGACCAATTAATAAAATCCAGTGGTATACATACCTTCAATTACTGAGTAGGTTGTGGATTTTGAGGAAGCTAAGAAGTAATTAAATGAAACAATTTGTTCCAGTTCTTGGAATCACACCTAGAAATTAAAGAATTATCATAATGTAAATTATTATACTCTTACTATCCAATATGTAAAATTATGACTGAAAAAATTAGATATACTCTAGGATACCATCTCTTGATAAGTTTTACTCAAAGAGATGATGTTTTAAATAACTTAATAGCCACATGGAAGAAAGGTGGTGGGCCAATCATCTAAAGTCGTGACTCAACAGAATCATGATTTTAATATTGGAAGATCTAAAAATTATGGTTAGAATGTTTTCTCTAGGGAAAGTGGGAGTCTTGAAATAATGGGTTCCCTAGACCCAACTATACAGTTCATTTGATTACCACATCATGTATACATTTAGATGTACATGATGTTTTCGTACCATTATAGTGTAGACTAATTAGCATCTTCTATTTAGGGTGTAATGTCGATATATTAATTGTCTTATAGAAAGGTTATAGAATATCCTAGGCTATAATGAGATCCTTAAGATACTATGACATTAATCTTAAACATAGGTCCAATGGTCTAGTTATATCTTCCTGACTGGACACAATAGATGTTTGTCTATCATGTTCTGCGGGATCATAAGAATTAATACGTATTCTCATGAAGTTTGTAGTTGATGATCTATAGTATTGAGATCATGAGGACTGACCCACGAATAAGAACTCCATATGTATTGGGTTTCATTGGATGTTCCTATCTACGAAAAAGTGTAATCGTATTCTAACTTAAGATCACTACCAATGTGTTCCATTTGATCACATACTTTGATGTATAGAAAACATCATGATAATGAAATATTGGAAAGGTAGCTTGTGTTGGGTGCATCATTGGTGGTATGGAATTGGTTTAATGGTCAAGAAAGGAGTTTTCACTTCTAGGTTAAGGAAGTAATATATCTCGGTCCATGTTGATCATGATGGTAGTACTTTCAAGAGACCATGGACATGACAGTCAATGGTAAATCCATCTAGTTAGATGAAAAAATAACAAATCATGAAATTGGTGATGATATGGGTGTACGTTCTACTTTATGAGATATCAAAGACAAAGAGATTATATTTCACAGTGTGTGTTCATAGGTTAGTTGTCGCCGCTGTGACAATCCTTATCTCTTTAGGGGCCATGATGGGTTCTAGATCCCTCTCTTGGTCTATGAATATTATTCCCTGTTATCGAGATAAAGTTCTAGAGGGTCACACACAATAGCGTAATAAAAAATCTACCCTATTCAGTTGAATATGATACTGGACATGGTGGGACCCACCACCGTGGTCCGAGATTTGTCTAAGGCGATATGATCACTAATGAAATAAATAAATTCATATTATTCAAGTTAAGAATAATGGACATTGAAGTTATTTATTACATGTATTTACATGTTTTAAAGTAAATACATGAAAATATTAATTGAAAAAATATTAAGTTAAAATATTCAAAGTTTATTTAATATTTTTGGGAATTGTGACCCAAGTTAATGGCTAAATTATTATTATGTAATATATTTATTATATTATAGTAAAGCGATAATAATATTTATGGATCAATATAGAAGTCATAATATGTCTTTTATAGCGTGTTAATTATTCAGGGGCTGGGGAGGCAATTCCAGATAATTTCTCAACACTCTATAAATAGAGGAGAGGGATTTTACAAGGACTATTCAAAGCCATTATCTCTCTTTATATATCTCCCAAAATCTACCGAGAGAGGCTCTGGATCTAAGAGTTTAGGTTGATTTCCCTCTCATGAATCACAAGAAAAGAGATGCAGTGATCATCAGAGTGTTGAAGACATCGTCAGATCTCCATGCTAGCACATGGAATTTGATGATTGATGCTGCGATAGTTTTTTAAAGTGCGTATGGATGATATAGAGGAATTTAGCTTCAGATTATTTGAGAAGAGATTTCAAATGAAAAGAATAAATTAAATTTGTCTTTCATTATAAATTAGGCGTTTGATGGTTTTTATTTTGTGCTTAAAACTCTTCACATGAGATCCTTATCTTAAATCAAGAAGTGATTCACCAACATTGGTGACTTCATACTGTTCTTCAGTAGAAAATGTTAAAATAACTTCTTTTAAGCATCCAATGTGTTCCTGATACATTCATATATAGAAACATGGAATTATTTCAATATTATTAAATTCCATGATTTTTTGTAAATTTTTTAAGAATAAAGGATCTGAAATCTTTCATGAGATTTAAATAAGGCTATTAACCTGGATTTGAATAAGAATTATAACTTGAAATTATATTCCATATTTGAATGAGAAAAACACCTCGCACCTCTATTTAATGTGTTTCCATATTTCAAATATGGAAATACTATATAAATAATATTCATGATACATTGTGAATATAAAATGGTAGTTGAATATGGATATAATGTAGTGACCCTTTAACACTGTTATTTTTTTTAAAGAAACTCAAAAAGTCAAATAAAGAAGGTAACCCTATAATAAACTCATTAGAGAGAATTAAAAGTATCAATTAATTAAACACCCAATACTACTTCCATTGAAGATCATCTAGGCATTGAAGTTGAAAAATACAACAACATATATGAATAATAGTTCATGTGTATCAAGGACTAAAGAGGAATAAGACACTGTTATTATTGATTTGAAGCTTGTATAAAAGGTGAGAAGTAAGAACAACATCATTCCCCAAGATTTTCATATACTATGAATAATATTTATAGATTATATTGAGAATAAGAACTAGGCTAACACACCACAACACCAGTAGATAGAGGGTGTCAATGACATGTTCATAGAAGTTAATAGAAGACCACTTACACAGTAGAGGGAGATAATATAAATAAATGGTTGGGAAACTAATGTATAAACTTTTCAGGAGATATATTCAACTAGTGGGGTTATATTATAAAGATACCATCAATATATGACTATATATTTTTAGGAGATATCCTTCCACTTTATTTTTTTAAAATGACATATTTCATGATATTGTCTTCTAATTTTTTAACATATAACTTGTACTTGAACTCATAGTGTTTATTAATGGAAATATAGGTCATGGAACTAATCTAAAACCTAGAAATGATTAGTCTCTCCTATTGAGGATAAACCTTATTAAAACCCCTTGTGATATAGTACTTTTATATTTTTCATTGAATTCTATGATAAGGGTCAATTGTGCTTTGATAATATCAATATCTCTTAACCAGGAAAATGGTTCAAGCATTAAGAGTGGTTAATTAAAAGGAATGGAAAACTATATGAAATTAGGAGACACTGATTCACCGCCCTCTTAGTGTCTCTTCACATTCACCAGGTGCTTCAATTTCTAGAAGATAGATAAATAATTTAATGTCTTATTTATTATTAAATCACAATCCCCTTACTATTGAATCACATGATTATTCACCATTTGAAGGTATAATATTTTATTCAATTTTTTTATTCTAAACACCCATCTCCTCCCTATATAAATACCCCCTCCATTACCTAGTTTATGGTCACTAATAACTTCTTTCCTATATATATATATATATATATATATGAAAATACCACTCATAATTCTACTATCAACCTTTTAGAGGGTCTGTATCATAAGGAGGTCATGTTAAAGAGGATCGTAAGTTACTGATCCTAAGATCTTTCAATTTATTCATTCATTATCTTCTTCCTCCTCTTTACATATCTAATAAACTAATATTCCATCATGAAATTAAATATATAATTCTATTATAGTATTAATTATATCATTATATAAGTCATAAAATACATTTTATGTTTGTTTAAAACATTCATTTCATCTTGTCTGATTTCAATCACCTATCTAGATGATATTATAAATCATTTATTACTACCTTACACGGTTTATATTTAAAATATATTTAATGAATATATATAATTTTTTTGAAATAATTATTATTTTTTAAATACATTTTCGGAATTATATTAATTTTATTAAACAAAATGATCAGAGTAATTTTAACCACCCAAAAATAGCATACAAAAACACCTTTGAAAATTAGTATATGTTTTACACCATCAATTGAAATATAGAACTTTTCTGATACTATAATGATAAAGACTCTATACCTCTACACTCATAGAGTTATGGACTCATTTTATAAGAACCACCATCATTATTAATAAACCATTGTGACCTCAGAACCATGAAACAAACATCCTTGGGATAGTGAACATGAAAAAAATGTTTTAATAAAATAAAAAATAAAAAATAAAAGAGTAATAATAAATAAAATATACATGAAAATGGTTATTAATAAATAATTTAAAAATTTTAATTTTATTATCCAGGAGGTTAGATGCATGTACCAAGAGATTCAATATTTTGGGTAAGGGAACTCCCAAACCAATCTCTTTTATTTTAAGTTATGTATTTTATATATTTACCTATAATTATCTCAATCCTTTTTAAAATTTAATTATTCTATATTAAATATATATATATATATATATATGTTTTTAAAAATATAATTGTTTTATTTTCCCTCTCTTTTCTAGTGATATGCATTTTATCAAGTTCCCTTCCCAATATCTTCTTTAAAGTGAACCCGATTAAAGGGAACTTTCTTATTTGTTATTTATTTTCATGTAATATTGTTTCAAAAATTTTAATCTTCCATGTTTTATAAAAAACAAATTATTTTAAATAAATTTATTCTAGTCAATTTTTATTTTTATAAAAAACCCTTTGCACTTATTTCCTTTAAATATTCCTTGCTCGATTATTAAAACATCATTTAAGGGATTCAATACCATGCCAAATTCTTCACACCTTTCTCATCATATTTATTCAATTTATCTCTATCATAACGAACTATATTTATTTATTTAGATATATACATATCAAAACACACAATCCCTTCATTTTTTGGGGAATCATTATGATATATATTTTGGTTATTCTTTAAAACATGATTATTTAACCCATTTCCTTAGCATGTATTTTTCTTATGGTAATATTTTATATATGATTTCATTAAATGGAAGAAATATAGATTTACATAATATGATTTTAAGGGTGGTAATATAATTATATATCCCAATAATGAATTTGGTAATGTTTTCATCTCATGAGATACCATGTATGATTCATGCTCAATAAATCCATCACACTTTGATATGTTGTCTTGGAAGTGGGAATTGACTTAGGTTTATGATTCTAGGTTTTATGTTGTTATTAAATTCCTATAATTCTATTATTTTATGATATCATCTAATTTATTTATTTCTTCATAGTGATTATACATGATCCTTCTCTTCTATATTGTAATGCTATGCCTTTGGGCTCACATGATTTAATTTATTATAATTTTTCTCCCTTAATGGGATTATTTGTAATGTCATGGAAATTCCATATTTTTTTAATTATATGAAATTATTTTGAGACCACGAAATCTGACGGCGCGCGATTCCGAAGCCCGGAGTGCCGGAATAATCCATCGAAGATTTGTTAATCTTTAATTAGCACGCGTAAGTAGTTTGCCTAAAAAAGTGGAATAACTCTTAAACAGTTACTTAGATTAGAAATCCTAGGTCACCGTTGCGCTTAGTATGGTGGGTTTACCCTAGGCACGAGTTAAGTATAGTCGGCGCGAACCTCCTGTGAGAAAACCTGAAAATGTCATAACCTTAAATAAAATAATTAAATAAACTTATTTTTTTTTTCAAATAATTATAACTCACAAATAGTAACTCGGATTAAAAATCTGAGAACACCGATGTACTCATGAGGGTGTGATTTCTTTAGCAAGATACTAACATTGTCCAATGTAGATCACCAGTGAAAATTTTTTTTTGGCTGTAAATAAAATAATTAAGTGACAGTTATTTTATTGCAAAATCCATTACTTTTAAATGGTAACTTAGATTAGAAATACAAGACTACCATTGGGTTTTTGGGGGTGTGTTTCACTTAGGCAGAGCCTAACCTTGACTGGCATGGGTTAAGGGTGATTGTTAATAATTTTCCGAACTTTTTTTGGGTACGTTCAGTAAACGCATGAGCGGCATTTTGTAACTTTTGAACCGGTGCTTAGAATTGAAATCCGAGGACACCTTTGAACTCGTAGCGCCGATATTCACATAAGGAGACCTTCACGTTGACCACAGTAGTTCAAGGGTGGAAATTATTTTTCAGAATTTTCGTGGGAGAAAATAAAATAAACATAATTTATTTTATTTTAGAAATTGAAATCTACCATTTGAAAGATGAAGGTGGGGACCACACGAGGGTGGTCAGGCATTTAATTATGGGCATTAAATTCCCTATTACATGAAATTTGTAACCACATTCCTCTTTAATTAATAGGATTCATTAATTCTGAATTAATGAATCAACTTTAACTCTTGGATTTCTCCAAATTAAATGGGACAACTTAATTTAATTAATGTACAAACTTTAATTAAATTATTGCTTATGTTTATTTATTTTGGACCCTCACCTCTCACTGGAAAAGGGATTGGAAAAAGAGGGAAGATCTTTGGAGAGTTGGAAAGATCTTTCTCCAACAAAGGAGATCCTCCAATGTAGAATGGATTCCGGAATCGAAGAACAAGGAACCCACCATGAAGCATCTTGTGGGAGTGACGAACACCGACATCAATCATCAATGAATTCATCTTCTTCCTCGCACCACCTCCAATGAAAAATCAAGGTAGAGGTTTTATTTTATTTCAAATTATGATTGAGTTAAATTTATAATTCTTCATATTCTAAAATCATAATGACGATGGCCAAATTGACATGGCCAACGTCCCACACATATACCTTGCCTCTTATCTTGCGTTCTTTAAGTGTTCATCAACGCCAAATATTTAATGATGCAGGAAACACAGAGTTTTTTCAAGCGAGACATATGGACATGGAACTCTCGACATGAATATTGTGAATATGTGAACGACATAATTTTTGGGCTTGGAAAAAAACCGCGATGGATCATGGAAGAAGGCGGCGACTGACACTCGGCCGGCCGCGAGGAAGGTGAGGCGGTGCACGTTCATGCCATAGGTTGAGAAGGAGGCCATGGCCCATCTACTGTGGCAAAGAAAGGGGTGGTGGCCGGCATACCTATTGGCCATGTAGCGGAGTGGCGGTGTTCTTCTCCACTACTGGAGCCAGAGGTCGCGACCGCTTGGCCGCGACGGAGGCCGAAGGGCAGCTAACACTCGGTCTTCCATGGAGAAAAATGATGCCATCACACCACTGGGAGGAGGAGGACAAGTAGAAAAGCTGGCTGGATATGGTGCACTGAGAAGGACTCACTCTGGTGAGTCCCGCTTCCAAAAACCAAATGGCCCTTTGGCCGTTTGAGTGACCTGGGTGGCGCCTCCCTCCTGAGAATCGGCTAGGGTGGACCCTTCCACGATGGTCCACCTGACCGTAGGCCACGATCAGCGTAGGAATTTCCAGGATGACCCCTACATGGGCTGGGCCAGACCATGGCCTAGCAGGCCGAGCCCACAAAGGTCCAGGCCATCCGGGCTGGACTCGGGCCCATTCGGACCCAGTTTCTCCTTTTTGGCCGTAATTTGACAATTGTGCGTTCGTTTGAGAAACAGTCTATGGCACAAAAATCCTTGGATCCAAAAGTTCCTTTTTTTATACTCCACTTGAGTTTTGGGTAATATTGAAGTATATACAGTTTGGATCAAACCCCGAATCCAACCGGGCGCTCGGAGTAGAAACGCTAATAACTTACAGACTGGACTTTCGATTGACGCGCCGTATTTTGCATTGGGTCCCTTATGACAAGACATAACTTTGGGATACTTCTTGTGGTACTTATAGTTGGTTTAGGTTCGACCGATGTCTTGGGGTGTAGTTCACCCAATCTCGCTACGTACAAAACCCTGCGACTGGATAAGACTTGACGATTGCTGACCTTTTCGACTCAGAGTGACTCGACATGCCCAGTGGGGAGCGCCTCTCTAGGATGTGGATGACCCATGGTGGGGAGCGCCTATGTGTGACATGACATACCCATAGTACTCTACATGAGGAGTACGTCAGCATCCACGAGGGGGAACACCTCTGTGTTTCGCGATAGACCCACAGGGGGAGTGCCTCTGTGTAACGCATCAGAATCATGATACTCAACAGGAGGAGTACCTCAGTAGTCCAAGATTAGTGGGAAGAACCTCTGTGTGATGCAGAAGGCCCACTGTACTCATTAGATGAGGAGTTCACTATTATACGAGGTGCTAAACATTGTGATTTGGAATGTTACTTGTTCCTAGGCCTAAAGAATATATGACTAGCTATCACCATTCATAGCGATCCTGTATGGGTCAGTGCTCAATGATCCTGTGTGGGTCAAATCCTGTATGGGTCAGATCCTGTATGGGTTGGTGCTCACCTATCATATGTGGGTCAGTACATACCGATCCTGTGTGGGTTAGATCCTATGTGGGTCAGCACTCAGCGATCCTATGTGGGCTAGCGCATACCGATCCTGTGTGGGTCAAATCCTATATTGGTCATTGCGGCGGTTAGTACCTATCGATCCTGTGTGGGTAAAACTCCTTATAATTAGCAGCATTGCCTCTTGACAGAATAGGATGATATAAATTCCCAACTAATCATCTGTACTTCTATAATTCACTGAAAACTTCATTTGAGATGAGACTCTATTTGAACTAAGACTTTTACCTTGACGGTACTATCTTCATGGTGATACCTGTGTGGTACTTTTACGATTGTGGTACTATCTTTGTGGTGATATATGTGTGGTAATTTTACCTTCATGGTTTAACCTTCATGGTGTTACCTGTGTGGTACTTTTACCTTCACGGTGTTTCCTTTGTGGTATTCTTCCCTCATGTATGAGATGTGTATATTTTAATTACTTATGTGTATGTATGGGAATATACCTAAGTAGAGTTGATGTCTTTATTGGTGGTTTTACTTTGTGGAACATTATGAGACCTACAGGGTCTCAGGGTCCCTACTGAGTATCTTTTATACTCACCCCTGAACGGGCTTCACCTACACCTTGTTGTGTCTTATGAAGATGACGTACAAGAATGATCGAGGCTGAGGGAGCCCAGACAGGATGGTGCAAGAAGGTGGACTATTCAGAGTGATGTGATCTAGAGGATACGGATGAACGTGGAGTGCTGAGGAGATGATCTGTACCAACCCTTCAGGTTGGAACCTTGGTGGAAAACCCAGTAGCTATTTTCCATTAAGTTGTATTATATATTTCGTTGTACTTGTACCTTTATATTTGGGCTTATATTCTGAACCCTTTTACTTTCAGAACTCTTTTACTACAACAGTTTACTTCACAGTTGCTTCTTGTTGTGTTATTGGACCATGTGTTTGTTCAGTATTAAAGGAAATTCCTTCCTGTTTTAGTGAGTATGCCTTTCGATGCTAGTCACCATCCCCTGGCCTATGAAAGGCGGGCTTGGGGTAGTCACAGCACGAGCCTTGGGGGATGGGTTTTGACATTATTAACTCACCATTTTCCATTATATATATACCCAGGGTATCCTATGAAATAATATAAGTTAAATGGTATTTTGGAGGACATTATATAGATTAAAATAAATATAGTTTAGTTTTTTTAAGTTGATGTATTTTGAACCTAATCTCACAAAGACACCTTAATTTTAGATTTATGGGCTGTTTTATGGTTAATTATGTTGAAATTAATATTATAATATGTGTATTAGATTTGGTTTAATATAGTTGGTATGAGATACAGTTCTAGTTACTTTTTGGTGTTATGTTATATAACCTAGTAGTAAATAAACCATGAATAACCAAGACTGAAGGATATAAATTCATATGTTATTATATACATGTCATTTATGAGATATTAATTTTACGTTTATAGTTTTCTTTTTTATATTATTATCAATTTTAGTATTATCCTCCCTAATTTTTATTTATTTTAGTAAAGGTATAAAAATAATAAAAATCATCTCAATAAACAATGTGATTTTCAATGAAATTATTTTCTATATAGTTTGGATAATATGATGGGAGTGGGAGTTAGGAACCTCATGGTGGTACTTGCATGACAGAATCAAGTGATGGATAAATTGAATCAATTTATATTTCTTACTTATCCTAAAAAATATCAAAATGTAGTCGATATATTTATGTATAAAAGGAATCATACTTTTATTGGATCTTATAATCCCCTAATTTTAAAATGATAACTTAATTATATTGGAAAGATATTCTCTATCCATTGATTACCTGAGTATGATAATGTTGTATTGGCCTTATATTGAATAAAGGGAGAATAAAATCAGTGAGGGAGACTTATCAAGAATATAAAACCTAAGGAATACATCAAAGTAGTGGAGTGATAAGAATTAAATAAATTATTTTCATCACAGTCTCTATTTTAAAATTTATAGGGTGTTTCTTGGATCAAGAAAAGGGAAGATGAATCAATAAGGTCCTTCGAGGAAAAAATTACAAGTATTTGAATGTACACCTATAAATTAATAATTGAACCCAAAATTAATTTTGACAGCTTATTTAGTGGACTAAATTTGGGCCTTCAAAATTCTTTAAAAATGCGAGACATTGAAATTTATAAGTAAATAGTCTGGAGTGACCCTAAAGTTGAGATGAATATTAGTGATTCAAATTGGGTTTATGCTGATAGAGATAAAAAAAGGATAATGATGTTTAATTTTATAGGAAAAACAAATAAATCCCATTGAGGCAAGAAAATACAACTTCCCACATGTTATATTTGTGGGAAGAAGCATCCAAAAAACAACCTTAAGGGAACAAGAAGCCATTTTAAGTGTGAAAAGGAGAGGAATCAAGATAATGATTGTATAAGGGAGATGAATAATCCACATTTTCAAAAACCATCCTAGGCTATTTAGACCCAACCCCTATGCAAATACATGGAAATGAATGTAAAATAGTGCATGGGAATCACATAAACACTCTGGGGAATGGTTTCACCCAATAAATTATAAATAACACTCATTTGAATTCTTAAATTGAATTTTTCATGGTACATCCATACATTGGTCTTCCGAGAACAAAATATATATATTTTTAAATATGAAACAAATAAAAAAATAATACCTAAAAACAAACATCCAAATGACATACCATAATATAAAATAATTATAATAAGGGAAAATAAAAAAATATCTAAACTGAAAATAAGGGTTAATTGGTTGGTATATACACGTTATAAGAAAAAAAATAAATATCAAAATAAAAAACAAACAATCTCTTCATAAACCAAGGCCACCACCCAACCTCATCATCTAACCTGCTCTATGAGTGGCCTAAAAGAATAAGTCCATGAATATAGGATTCTTAAAAAGTTGAACCTAAACCTACAAAACCCATTTAGTCTATAGACACTGAGTGATGTAATTATGATGTGATAAACAGTTTTCCAAGATGATTTCATCGAAGATCCCATGAAAATCATTTTTCAAAACATTACATAAAACTAATTTGAAATAAAAGATATGAGAATAATCCTTTCTAACATTTAATTAACCAAAACCACACATGAAATCCAAAAATTCTCTTTTGAAAATTGAACCATTTCATTATGAAAATATTTAGTGATCTCTATAAATTTTAATTAAAACCTTTTTAAATAATGTTAAAATTACTATAAAATAATGATAGAATTATAATTTATTTGAAAATAAATTATTTTCCAATTTTCTGCTAAAAATATTTTATAACTTGTTTTAAAATTGATAAAAATCAAATAAGACTAAAAACACAAAGTATAAAAATGTGATAAAAACCATAAATATGAAACATAGAAAACCATGTCATATGAAAATAGCCACCATATAAAATATAATGTAAATTGTAACAAAATATACTCAATTAAATGACGAATAATCATATGTAAACAATAATAACATCAATTTAAAAATAAAATATAAAGTAAACCTAAATACACACAATCTAAAATAAGCATCATTAGGGTATCCCTAAAGTGGTTAAGTTAAAGGCACCCTGTGCATCCTAATAATTTCTTATGGTCATATTCAATCACATATAAATATTTTCAATACACTAGGGAGAGAATATTCTTAGCCTATTTACTTGGTGACACCCACCCGATGGCACCACAACCATATCTATGAAGTCGTAGTAGCATTTAGTTAGTTAGTGGTGTAATAAAAGGCTAAGGAGATCATGTATTAGCCTAGTGTACCTTTCCTAGATCCCTACCCAGGATTATAGAATTTCTATGAAGTTATATATTGTAGTTGGGGTAACATTTATCACACATAAATCTCATATCAATTGTAAAACTCATAGAAAAGTATCTCAATACCAACTCATTATACTACCCTATGCACTCTTTTTAATTAGGATCCCCTACTCATTTAAACAAGATTTAATTAATAATAAAATTCATATCTCAATATAAGAAAGTTTATTTTCACACAATATAATTTGATTCAAACCTAGGATATATATCCTTTTATGAAAAACTCTTTATATAAGGTGATAACTGGGAATTTAATATCAAAATTGATAACCAAAAAATTTAAACCCCATTTTGGAAATAATTTTTAAACCTATTTCCATTTGGAAACTTCTTTTTAAATAAATATAAGCATCAATTATAATTCAACACAACCTATTATATATTTATATTATTTCATCAATAAATAAAATGAATATAATAATGATGGTGAACCATGGAAAAGTAATATAAAAACATTTTAAAGGAACTCATCTAGTAATTTAGAAACAAAATCCTCAGTAAAAAATATCTTAAACTTATAAAAAATAATAAGTAAAATCCTGCTAGGTTTAAAACATAATTCTGGTCACCATTTTCTTGAGAAATATCATCTTATTATTTTTTTTTCAAATACACTTTATACATACCATTTGTCTTAAAAATTACAAAGATGGAAATATAAAAACCTTCCTGTTTTTACATTAATCCATGAAACTATAAATTTGAAAAATTATTTATTAATTGACCAAGGGTCATAAAATAAGAATATTTTTTAATAAAATAAACTTATGAAAGTTAATCATCACATCGTTTGTCAAGAAAATGAAATCCCATGAAAAAACCAACCTCAAATAGATGTGGTTTTACCAAAATAAAGTAGGATATGGAACTATAATATGATGTATATGGGTACTATAACATCCCCAAACCCAAACTCCTAGATCCATTTCTAAAATATTATCTTTATATTTCTATCTTTGATACTGATAAGCATGAATGAATTTTAACCCTTTAAAACATATAACATCTAACTAAAATATTGGATCACTTACATACTTAAGGTTCTTTTATGTCTAATGTTTTATATAATTAGGAAAAACTCTTCCATAGAAAATTGGATAGATAAATAAATGGTTCATAAAAATCTACATCACCTCACACTAATTTATTCATATATTGTAACCTTTTTAATAATAAAATACTTAAATCCTTTCTTCACATCTTGAGGAAAATGAAATATTAAAAGGGTGAGCTCAAACACCTGATAAGGGTAAATATAAGCATTTACAATTAAATTTAATCATTGAGAATAAGATGAGATTAAGGGTACAAGGACATAATAGAATTATATGACAATAACATAATGGAATTTATAAACATCAATACTTAGATCATAAAACATGATACATGGAATAAATATCTATAATGTCAAATATTCATAGGCATCATTAATCATGATCCATGTGATGCCAGTCTTGATTAAATGAAACATTAATTACCCTTATAAGACATAAATAAAATGTGTTGGTATCATGGAAAACTACATTTATAGAAGCATTTCAAGAATCCTTACAAGTGTAATAACCAATACAGTCAACTTCCAAAACAATTATCTAGATAACTTAATCATTACCCAATGAATTTAATGGTTATAAAGGACCCACCCATCCATGGTTTATAAGGTAATCGACCATCCTTGGTTTATAACAGTACCACCCATCCTTGGTTTATAATGGAACCAACAATCATTATAAAGAATTTCTAACAACAATAACATGAATAAATCACATAGATCTTGAATGTAATTATAAAAATCATATAAATATACTTATTCCTTGCATAACATGATTAACCCATGGAAAATAATGAGTTAAATTACAATATATTTGAAAAAAAATCCATTCATATAAAGAATAATGATGGTATAATTAAAATATACCCTAAATCAAGTATAATTAAAGTTAATGGTTTTTTTCTATTTATGAATATAAATACAATTAGAATATCATTAAAAAATTATTTAGGAAAATGACCATTCCAATTTAAAAATAACTTTTAAAAACTAAAATTTTTAATAATATTAGGGATTTTTTTATTTCAAAATAAAAATGATAACTTTTAAAAGAAGCTTCAAATAATTTAACATTCATGATGGGTGGAATTTTTTTTCATGTCATAATCATTAAAATATAGATTTTTTTCACACCTTTGGTAAAAAGTACCTTTTTTAGAAAATGATTAGAATTTTATTTTTAAATATTTTTATAAAAATTAAAACATAGGTAAAAATAAATTTAAACAATAATTTAATAATATTAAGAAACATTCCTGAATTTATTTTAAAAAATAGGGATATGGAAGGAAAATGTTTTCTGAAAAAAAAGGTAAAATAAAGTTATCTTTTATTAAAAAAATTTCCAAATAATTTTGAGTACTAAAGAGTATAAATCGAGGAGAATAAAAATTAAAGAGATTTATTATATATGGATCATATTATTTCCTTAATGTAAATTCAATCCTAGAAAATTCTAATTAAAATGACATTGAAACATAAATCCATTACTACTTTGGTAAATTTTTAATCATTATCCCCATGAAAGAATAACTTCAAATAAATATTTAAATATAATGAACAAAAGAATATTCATGATATATAATATATAAGAGGTATTATATACATGTAAAAAAATAATATAGGTATATAACAAAGACTTATGACCAAATAAATAAAATTTTGAGCTGAATAACACTTTCAAAGTTTATATAATTGAATTGAAAATTAATTAATAGAGAGATTATGTGTAAAAAATTTAAATCCCAAAAAAACAGGTGGAAATACAACATAAATAAAAAAATTACTATTTCACACATAATCATGACATAATATAATGATTGTAGAAGTGATATAACCGAATGAAAGGAAATTGAGATAAAAAATACCTTAACACTTAGTAAATTTGAAGTCAAATCCATTTGAATTAAATAGTATTAATTTTAATGTAAAATACCATTATTAATGTAGGATTCATGATATAAAATGTACAAATTGTATTATATACACCATATTAAATAAATTTGGTGTATAATATTAAAACATTATTGAATGTAGTGAAATTGAGATGAAATCCCTTAGCTTCGTCCCAAAATTGCCATGTATATCCTTTTACGTATGTATAATAAATTTATATAATTTATTTTATTTTTAATATAATTTTTCTAGAACTAATCCCTTATAATTTAACCATTAATTTCATTTATTTTAATTCCATATTTAATTACTTAATCAATTATGTGTACATCAGGTGTTTTTGAGGATATCCAGTTCATAATCCAAAAACCACTTTGGTAGGATGAATATGGAAAAAGAGTTAATTGTTACATAATACCTAGAATAAAAATCATAAAATAATTATTATTTTTATATAACAATTATACTTTAAAAAACATCCGTGAAAAAGGGTCATCAAAATGAACAATGTTAAAATCATGGAGACGGTAGACCATACATATGCATGAGCAATGTTCCCATTTTCCAATGAACATGAAAGAAAGAAGGAAAGTATTATTATATATTTCTATAAATATAATTAATTTATAAATATAATATTATATATTTTAATACACTATTATATACTATCCATGTGAGTTGTTGATGAAAAAATATTGCATCGCTTCGTGGAGGTGGTCATCCACATGTACACATGAATGACATTATCATTTTTTAATGAATGAAAAGATTAGAAAATAAATTATATATTATGTTAAAATAATTATAATTATTTCATTAATATAACATGGATAAATTAAATTCATCATTATAATAATTCGTGAGAGGCGGTGATGGAAAACAAATTACATCAGTTTCCATGACTGCAGTTCGACATACACACGAATGATGGTTTCATTTACCATTTGATGGAATACAACATGAATATTGGTTATGAAATAAACTTAATAAAATATAATTATATGGAATACACATATTTAATTTTTCACCATGGTGTAATAAGTTTTTAATTTGTTAGAATAAGAAATAAAACTAAAACATTCATTTTAAAACTATGCGTCTTCTTCAAACAACAAACCTTTCTTTACACCTTAATCCCTCTAATGTTGGTATTAGGCCCAAAATAAGGCCTCTATAATGTGTTTATGGATTATATTAAGGTATTTGGGTTGTTATTATCTGAACCAAAAGGTTTATTAAGTATAGAGAATAAAGGATCGTGGGTTCCCTTTTATAAGTGTGGCGAGGGGCACTGTTATAATTACTTAATATATTAAATTAATATAAATTAATCTTCATTAAAAAATGACTAAAAATGATATAACTAGATTATAATATGATTATTATCATGAAAAATATTATAAAATAATTTTTTTGAAAAGTTTTGGTCATGTATTGCCATTATATTTTAGTTTTAACCCCCATTTACCCTTTTAACTATGACCATGAAATCAATGTTTTTACTATTTAGGGGTCAACAAAGTAACTATAGAAGGAAAAGTAACCATGAAATAGACCATGGTTGGTATTTTAAATCATAAAACATTAAATTTAATTTATATAGTATTTATATTAATTTTATATTATTTAATAAAATACTGTTTATTTTAAATTTCGTTAAGATCAATTTTGGAAATAGATGAAATATTAACATATAATATGTATCTAACTCATCTAAAATGGTTTAAAAGTGAAATGTATTGAAATATAATGAATATATGGTATTAATACAACCACCCAATCTATTTTTTTGGTTTATATATCATTTTAAATATTATATTTTGGTTTAACTCCTTGGTTAACCAATTTTAACCTTAACTATTAAAATGAGTTTTTTGTATTTAATAGTTATAATTTTACTTATAAGGGGAAAATTGGATAAAAAATTTCCCTTTTATGAACATTTATACCATTAATCAACTTTATTTTCTTCTTTTAATTTTTTTTCAATAATTTAATAAAATATATTTAACATGAAATACTATTAATTTCATTTTAAGAACTATTCACATAATTTCACTTTGAAAATAGCATAGAAATAATGGAATTAGGAAATAAAACATTAATAAATATATTATATCTAATACGTATCTTCAAAATTCATGGTACATATTAAATCATCCACAAAATATTACTTTTGTAGTTTTTAAGAATTATATATTTTATTTTTCTACTAGTTTCACAAGCATTATGTCGGCATTGAATAAGAATTTAAGGAAATTATTTCATTAATAAAAATTAAATATAAAATTTTATAACAAAAAATTGTTTCATAATAAAATAAACCATTTATAATGGAAGATAATTCTTTATCCCCATCAAAAAATATTATAGAAATTAAAAGTAAGAAAGTGAAATTTTTGACTTTACCTTTACATAAAATATTATAAAGGTAAAAATCAAAGATACATGGAAAAAAGGTCATATTTTCAAAGTATGAATGATTATAGAAGAAATAGATTCACCCAATAAAATTATATTATGTTTTTTAATGAACTTTAATCTTTATCAGATTGGTTTTAACCATAATTAACCCATTTTAACTTATTGGGGTAATAGAAATTTACTATGATTACTATTTATATTAACAAAAAAATTATGTTAACATTATTAAATAATATTAATTATTTTTATTAAAAATAAATAATAAATTTTATCAAATTAAATTCATATATGTGTAATAATATAATTTAAAATTAAACCCAAAAAATGTTACAAAAAGATATTTTTTTATAAAAATGCATTTTATGTATAAAAATATTTTTATACCAAATTAAAGTATAATGTTAATTAAAAAAACTTTTATTGGATTTTTAACTATAATTATATAATTTAATTTTAAAACATATGAAAAATAGAATATAATTTTGTAACAACCTGAAAAGAAAGGTCAGATTTCAATAAAAATCAGCATTTTAACTATTCATCGAAAAATAAAACTTTTTAAAAAAATATAAAAACTTCATCCTAAGATAATTTTAAAATTATTAATTCAAAAAATATATGATTTTTGCAAATAAATTTTTAAATTTACCTGAACTTAATTTCAATATTCACTTAAAAAAAGAAATAAAAACCATTTTTTTGAGAAGACATATTTTTGATGCCTAAAACGACTTTATAGAAAAATTGAGTGCTTATTTCCTAAGGATTAATCAATAAATTTTTATTGAGTAGGATATTTATATATATTTCTTAATGTGGTTAATACTATTAATAACCACTAATTTTATGTCTAGGTTATAACTAGAACAATTAAATTTTAATATTTCATGGTTCATTTATACTCAGTATTGCGTGTTGTACACGTTATTGAACACAATATTCATTTAAAATCTAAAGTTGTTTTATTATACCCCAATTAATAAATTTTTTCCTATAAATTTTAATTTGAGATTGGTAATTATGGTTTTCACATTTGAAAATACTTTTTTTTGAAAACCCACACCATAGAAAGGGTTAACAAAACGTCATCTTGAAAAAAGGGAAATGGGAAAGATAATTTCATCTAGAATATCCCATAACTAGGTTTAAAAAGAGGAAAAAGTTATTGGTAAGTGAAAATATTAACATGGAGGAAAACAATAATGACTAAATATTTATGGGGAGTGATAGAGAACATTGATCACTAAAAATATAATGATCAAGAGAAAGTTAGTAACCAAAAAACTATAAATCAAAGAGGTGTGAAAAAAACCATAAATTCATTAGAATTGAAGGTAATAGGATAAATTTTTTGTTTAAAGATGTTTTTCCTAGAGTTAAGAAATTATTTTATAATATAGACTTTTAACGTAAGGAAATATAATTACTAGAAAATTGTAATTTCATCCTTTAATAAATTTTCACAAAAATATCATCTTTTTCATTAAATGGTTAGTATTAAAGATGAATTGTTCATGCCCAAAGCACCAAAAAAAAAATCATAGTGGATCACATAATATAAAATAGGATAATTATATATTCCTCTTATATTAACTAAAACCAAAATGGTTCTCATAATGTAATATAATATCCAAAATGAATAAACCTTTATATAAATTAATAACACATTAAACTCTAAAATTTAAAAAGTAACACCAAATGTTAAACTTATATCATTAAATAAATAAATAACACTATATCCCAATTAACCTCAATAAAATCAATATTAAATAATGTTTTAACCTCATAGTTTTTCTCATAAATTTAAATCTAAATCCCTAAAAATTTAATAATATTCTTCCAAAATGATCCTTCATATTAAATAACATATTAAACCTAGGGGTTAAATATACCTAAAACCAATGAAAAAAATACAAAAATATCATTGAGTTATTAGGATAAATTACTAAATAATATTATAGTGTAGATAAATTTACCAAAATATCATAAATCAAATTTAGATATAACTTGAAAATAAATCCTTATCTTGACCATAAATATCTTTAAAAACATTACATTGTTAAGGAATAATTATTCAACCATCAATATTATCCATATACACCTATAAAAAATACAATAATTAACTTATCATAAAATAATATACTTACCTAAAGGGTTATTGAAATATCAATAGTGTTTTTCTCCTAAAACCTAGTAAAATCTTTGAATAACCTCAAAATACCATCACTTAAAACCTGAAAAGGTACATCTAAACATTTGAACTTATTTCCAGCCCTAAAATTATAAACCCATGATGGTATCCATAACTCATAAGTTACCTAGCATTAAAAATACTAATATAAAAAATTATCTAAAATTTTCTATGACACCAACTATGACAACACTAGACTCGTACTCCTAGATCCGATGCTAAAAAATCATATTTACATTTCTAGATTTGATACCGATAAATGTGATCCAATTTTCCCTTAAAAAATATACAACTTCAAACTTAAATATTTTACAACTTGCATACACAAGTAATTTTTAGGTTTAATGCTTTATATAATTAGTAAGAACTCTTACATAAGAACTTGGATACATAAAAACTGATTCATAAATATATATATCATCTCCCACTAAGTTCTTTTCATATAGAAACCTTATCAGGCATAACAGACATAAAATATTTCTTCATGAAATGAGAATAAAGAAAAATAATAATGGTTTTAATACCTCTAGTTTTTAGAATATATCCATCTTTAAATAAATTTGATTTCTTAGAGAGCTTGTGTTATATGAAAAACCAAGTATAAACAAACCGTGATATACTATTAAAATATTAAATGTAACCATTATAAATGAGATTTTAAAATTGGAGGTATGAATAAGAATATTTTTTTGAAAACTATTTATAAATATTTTATGTAAATAAAATACATTGGTAAATAAGTACTCAATTTTTAGTAAAGTCTCTATATGCTTCAAAAATATATATTTTTTCATCATTTTTATTACTTTTTATGAGAAAATAAGATAATTAATTTATTCAATTTTTGGAAATTTTATTATACAAAAAGTAACTTATTTTTTAAATCACAATTTAGAGAATAACTTAGGGTGATGTTTTTTGTTTTTTAGAAAATAATTATTTTTCTGTAAATAGTAAAAAATACATATTTTTGTAAATTTTCATTTATTTTCATTGAAAAAACCCCATAATATTTAAATTTTATAATAAATTAATATTAGTATAATTTATTTATAAATTATATAATTAATTAAATATCAATAAAAATTATATATTATACTGGTATAAAAATATTTTTAGACATTAAAATGCATTTTTTTTGAAATATCCTTTTTCATCGCACCTTGTGGGATATTTATAAAATGAATTTCATTCAATTATAGAAGTTGAATTTAGTAAAATGGATTATATATTTAGAATAAATATAATTAAAATTATTTACTAAATTTTAATTTATTTTTGGTCATAATTAATAGTAAAAACAATAAAAATTCATCCCCATGGTGAACGGGTAAATCAAGTTATCGTAGGTTAAAACTAAGTGATATGCCCACCATTTATAATATTAAATATTATTGGATAAAGATATTTTTACTATTATCACTATATTGTTGGTATTTTTTTATGGGACAATTGTTCATGAAAGTGACCCATATAATATTTTAGGTTAGGAAAAATACAAAATGTCATATTATTATTTTTAAACCACTTATGTTTCCACATAAGGGGAAAAGAAATTTATAAATAATAGTAATTATTATTTTGAGAAGAACTAAATTATTTTAATTATGGTAATTAGTTTATAGTTTTTTGTGATTATAAAATTATCTAAATTCCCCTGAAAAACCGATAGAGTATTTAATTAATTTATAGAAAAATTAAATAAATTATTTTGATAATATTAAAAGTAATATGATTTGAGTGAGTTATATTGTTAAATTTTTTTATAGATGAATATATCATATAAGAAATGTGTGAAAAGTATACATTCAAATTTATCCTTTGTCTTGATGTATTTAAAGTCAAATTAAATAAATAGTGTCAAAAATAACATTAATGTTATTTTATAATAAATTATTTTTTCTTAATTGATTTAAAGCTCTTAAAAATACTTATTCAACCAAGTGATTATTATATTTTTAAAAATATCATCTATGGTGCATTTATGTCCCAATTTTTATTTTATTGTAACTTTATTGACACCTAAAGAGTAAAAACTCCATTATCACATTAATTATTAAAAACGGTTAATGTGGGGTAAAACATGGAGATGAGTGTAAAAAATTAAACTAAACTTGTAAAATATTTATTAGATGATATTATATATATATATATAATAATCATAAATTTTAATTATATAATTTTGAGCCATTTTTCTATGAGAAATAATTTATATTAATTTAATAATTTAAAAAATTTAAAAAGTGACCCTCCCCCACTTATAAAATGACACCCTATTCTCTTTTTTTCACACTTCAAGAAGCATTTTATTACGAAAATAACTACCCAAATACATTTATAAACTCCCTCTAATCTTTTTATAGGTCTTATTTTGGGTATAATACTAACTATATAGGGCTTATGATGTAAAAAAGAAGGCTGCCTGAAGAATAGGTATAGGTTTTAATCGAATTTTTTAATTTTATTTGTTCATACACATCTCTAAAATATTACTAAACCTTTTTGATATAATAACACCAGTATCTAATATATAATGAGATATTTTTATGTTAATTTTATACCCTATATCATTCTCTTCTTCCACTAAATGTTAAAGGAAACCATCGTTTGTGTGTACGGTAGACTATTGCTTCACTAACTAATGTAATTCATTTCCCATCTCCACCACTCATAGAAGGTTTTAATGATTAATTTAATATATATATATATATATGATATTCATAAAATATTTATCATTATGGAAAGAAAATATATCATATAATTTATTACCTTTCCATTCCTTTTAAAATGATTATGTCGTTTGTGTGTATGTGTGGATTACTGTAATGCCCTGAACCCAAAAGCCCAGAGCTAGTGTATTATTTTAATAAATTGGAATGATTACAAAGAATAAAGTCCTGAAAGACCGATCAATTTAGCAGTTGTGGGAAAAATAATACATACATGAACATTAAATTATACATTCAAAAATAAAAAACAACATAAATAATCCTTTGAGAACTCTATTATTCACCTAGCTTAACCCTTCATATCAAACATAATATAGTTCTTAGAATCCATGGAAAATAAAACATAAGAAAGGGGTGAGATCATATGCTCAGTAAGGGTAAAATATTTAATGGAAGCTATAAAAATTTAAGGCAATATATGTAGTAAAAACAAAATACTTTTTAAACATAAACTTGAACATAATATAGAGAAAATAAATCAAACCGTACCATATAAACATGCACATGGATATTCTACTAGTCAAATAATCACATGTAATAATTAATTTTATAATGAGGGAATGCCTAATTCCGGACATCATTACCACATAGTCAAGGCCTCATACCAAGACTATAAATAAAAATTTTGTCAAGGCCTTGTGCCAAGATACCAATTTGTCACATGTGACCTATCAATGCATTGAGGAGATATATAAAGCTCCACCCGTAACTTACTAAGTCCAATGTATTCCTTATATGAAAATGTTGAAACATAACATAAACATTCATATTATTACTATCATACAGAATGTCAATACATTAACCATAAACCATGAATGGTAAAAATAGAACATCTACATTCAAACATATCATAACTCATTCAAAAAAAATAGAAGATTGTATTATAATAAATCAACCTCAATCAAGAATAATATCCAGTAAAGTATGTAAACATAGTTGAAAATGATCAGTAAAACTCTTTCAGATCAATATAACTTTTTGTGAAATAATTTAAAATTCACCCATTTATAAAGGAAATCATTTAAAAGATATTTTTGAATCAAATTATCCCATACCACTTTGAAAATTTTGAAAGGAATTAACATTTTAAAACAATCACGTCCATATAAATAAATCCTTAAAACCATTTTTGAAAACATGGACATTAATGAGAAAGGTTTAAAAGAATAAATATTTAAAACATTTAAAATTATGTTTTAGTTAAAGAGACCCATAAAAATAATCCTTCTAAAAATTATTTTATAAAGCATGTACATTTATTGATAAATATGTCCCAGTACATACTAACATATAAACAATCTCAGATAATAATGAGAGTGAGAAATTAACCCTTACCTTGTACTTTTCTTTGGTCTAGGGTATGTTTAACATCCTTTATAATGACTATAGTATGTTATTAAATTATAACAGAACCATATTCATGTTTATTATTTAATACTTGATTCATTTATGACTTTATACTACTTATTTATTAATAATTTCCATGTTAAAATAACATTTTGGGTAATAATCGTTTTTTTATCGTATGTGTTTTAACTTGTTATTCTTGATTGTATCACTTATATATTGATTTAATTACTTACATAATATTAAAAATTATTTATGTATCATATATATTTAGAATATAAATATGTATAATATATATATATGAATTAGAAAACACCATTTATGGAGACGGTATGCCGTACATACGTATAATTGCTACTTTCCTTTTCATATTGTATTAAACAGAAGTAAGTGAATGATATATATGTAAATATATATACATATATATTTCTAGTATAATTATTATTTCATATATTACATGCTTATTAGTAATATATATTTCTATAATCATCGTTGAATGGTGAACGTGGAAATGAATCTCATCGCATCATGGAGATGGTAAGCCGTGCGTACACATGGGAGAGGATATAATTTCCTTAATAATTAAAAGGTGTATAACTGGATGGTATATTAATTGTAAATAACATTATAATTTTATTTTTATTATTTATATACATATTAATTATCATTATATCCATCTAAATAACATAGTGTTGAATAATAAATTACACCACGTTGTGGAGACGATAAACCGTACGTACGCACACAAGGTGAAATTATCATTCATATGATAGATAAAATAATGAATATGGTTGTTCCATATTTACAATAAAATAACAGTATGTATAAGGTACTATATTTATTATTTTTTTATGTAAAAAAATAGAGAGAAAGTGAAATAGGAAAAGAACATTGAAAGAGGTGATAAAATAATTACCTCTTCTTCAGGTGTTTCCTTTTGATTTGAACAAAAGGTATCCTTAGGTTAGATTTATGCTCAAAGTAAGGCCTCTAGGTTGAAGTGAGGTAAGTTGGGAGGAGATTTGGGATGAGGTTGGCTAAGCCAAATGGCTTTGAAGGTGTGATTTTTAGAGAAGGGGAAATATCCTTTTATAAGAGAGGTAAGTGTCACTTTAGGAAAAGTTTGAAATATTATTTTATTATAAAATTATTTATGGATTATAATGGCTCAAAATTGATTTATATAGAAGATAAAGTGGTGTGGGTGGAAATAATCTCAACTAATAGGTTTTAGACAAGTTTAGGTCACTATATTAACCCTATTTTTAGATTTAACTCTTAGTTAAATAGGTTAACTTTTACCATGTCCTCTTATATTACTACAATAAATGGTTAATAAACATCCAATAAAAGCCAATATAACCTAAAGTGGTTTATTAATGACATATTTATCATTATATAAGTCATTTGGATGAACCATATATTTTTAGGTATATTATATCATTTAATAATATAATATTTGTTTTAAAAACACATTTATTTCAAATTTGACACTATTTAGTATTTGGTTTTTGGGAAAGTCATAACAACATGATTACTTTGAAACAAATTCATTGAATCTACCCTAACATGTCATATTAATCTATAAAATTCGTGGATGGTATCAAAACTTTCAAATTATATTTATTTTAATATTTATAATATCATTTATGTTAATATTTATTTAACAAGGTAATTACTGCATCATCATTGTGTCATAAATAAATTTAATTATTTAATGTCTAAAAATTATAAATAAAATACCATTATATAGGAAATATTTTTATATTTCTAATGAATATTTATAGTCTAATTTATCTTATTTATAAACCGATATTAAAAATGGATTAGTTATTAAAATATGAATTTTACACTTTGAAATATTTTTTAAATAAAATAATAATAAATGTCCCAATCTAATACAAGTGGATAAAAAAGGTTTATATTTTATTCCTAAGTTTTATTTTGGTTGAGAAACACTTATACAATAGAATTAGGACATGTGTTAGGGTAATTATAACATCATTTTTACCTTAAATTACCCTATTTTCTTTTAACCGTGGTAAATAAAATTCAAAAGTTACTATTCACAAAAAATCTTTTTCATTCTATTGAACCACATTTTACATACTAATATCAATCATATCTCTCAGAATTTTGAAATTCAATTCACATAATCTATAAAATTATGTTTTATGAAAATTTTCTAACATGCATAGAAGGTGGGTAAAAGATAAAAAATTCAATAAAATTTTATACATCTAATTTTATTAGAAAATGACTTTAATTAATTAATTTGAACTAATATAATTATTATTTTTGTATTTTTACTTTAAATAAAATTAAATAAAATAAATAATTATTTAAATAAAAAGTCGGTTTTAAACAAAAACACAATGTTTTTCACTATTCATCAAAAATAGAAAGTTTTCAAAAAAATACCAAAAATTCACCCTAATATAATTTTGATATTATGATTTCAAAAATGAATTCTATTTTATAAAATTAAAAACATAGAAGTTTCATTAATTAATTTAAAATTAATTTATATTTTCAAAACCAAAAAGTGGGTTTTTAAAAAGTTAAAACTATTAAAATATTGACATTCATTTTTGTCTAATTTAAATGTGAAATTACTTATAATGAACTAAATTATATTAAATGATAAAAATATAATCTTATTATACTTTAAAATCACTCAAATTCATATTTTAAAATACTAAATTATTTTGATTAAAAAAGTTTTTCTCAATTAAAATGTTGTATTTTCACTATTCATCAAAATATAAAAGTTATCAGAAAGGTACCAAAAATTTATCCAAACAAAATTTTTATGTCCTTATTCAAAAGAATAATTTAATTTCACTAAACCCAATATATATAAGTGTCAAATATTTTATTTAAAAAGGGTTCACCATTAAAAGGCGGTAAAATTTCATTTTTTGGAAAATACTTTTTTTTATCTAAAAATTGAATTTTTCCTTATATTATTTCTAAGAAACACAAATGTTGAATGTTAAAATTATATAGGATATATATAATTCAAAATGTGGTTAATAATATTCCTAACTGCTTTTTGAATGGCTAGTTTTGTAAGTTGTTGTGCGCTCGAACTCGGTGTTGCGTGTAACGCAAGCTATAGAATTACTTTAAAGTGGTAATGTACTATGAAATCATGGGGAGTTACATTCTCCATTCCTTTTATAAATTGTGTCTTCACAATTTGAAATTTTTCTTCAAAAATAAAATGTTGAAAATAGAAAATATCTTTGTGTAAAACCCACATCAAGAATAGGGTTAATAAAATTTAGTCTTAATAAGAGGGAAAGGGAAGTGAAAAAGTCACCACCAAATTACGATCTTGATTAAGTGAACATTGGTGAAAATTAGAGACACATAATTAGGGGAAAAATGTAAATATTTATAGGCAGTTATGGAGGTCATCAATCATAAAGGAGTGTAAAATTGAGGGCCTCAAAGCCATCAATCTATGGTGATTTAAAATATCATCAGTTCAATAAAACATAAGGTATTAGGATAACACATTTTTGGTTTTAACATACCTTCTCTAAAGTTTAATAATTAATTTATTCATATAATAAGAGAAAAAAATACTTGATAAGTAGAGTTCCATCCTTTAACTAATATATACCATAAATTCATCTTTCACTTCAAAAGATAATAGAACTCAAAAAATATTTTATTTATCTTAATCACATAGGGTTCCAAAAATAATGAATTTATAATTAATCTGTCAGACCATTTAAAAAAACTACATTATAAAAAACAGGGCATCATGTAGGCTAGTGGCAGGTGATGCACCCTTGTCACTTTTCGGTTGCGGGTTCAAGTCTCGTAGCCTTGCTGGACACGACGGGTTGTCCCCGACCTCCGGGTTGTCCTTTTATAACTATCCAAAAATAATCTTAAGAAATGTTTTAACCTTAAACAATAATATCAAATGTCCAACTTAATCCATTACAACCTTTAGACTTATCCAAAATACTTTTGTCCAAACTCATAGCCCAAAATTTATAAGGAAGGTAAACATAATGAAGATATCCTTTTTCCATATAATAACATGCGAATACCTTAATCATGTATTCTCTTAAAACATGGTTACACCCTGAATTACTATAAAATCTTATTGAATACATTCATGATCCATTTTTTACTTATAAAATACTAGATATATTCCTTATATCCAAATTTTTTTAATACTCCAACAATGATGTAATAAACAAACCATTAATCAGTTCCAAGGTAGTTAAGAATATCAAATATAATTTATCCAAATCAATAATATCTTATTCCAAAATTAATACCTCAATATCAGAACCATATTAAGGTTTATCTTTAATTCAACCATTTATTTTCCAAAATGGTTAACTTGATATTGAGTCACTTTTCTTAGAACCATATAATCTCAAATCCTCAATGAAATAGTACTACAATACAATCCTTATTTATTTCCATAATTCATATAACCAGTACATCATTGATAAAACACTCAAATGACATTATTATTTAATAACAACATAATAAAACTAGTCATTCCTCTTCATCTGTGGTAGTATCATAACTTGATTATTTTCCAATAGCATCATTTGGGGAATACTCTGATTATTTGGACATTGATTCACGTAGTGTTCCAACTCCTTACAGATGAAGAATTGTACATTTGAAACCTTTTTCTTACCCTTGAAATCACATATTTGGTGTCCTTTTTCTCTATAATTATAACAAACTCTAATTTACTTCAATCATTTTCCAAGGTGATTCTTTCAACGGTTATCACATATGGGAAAAATCCTTCTTTCTCTTCTTACCTTTATCCATCTTTCTCTCTACCGTCCTTTTTCTTCTCTAGCTTCCCTTAAAATCCATATAACTCCAAGAATTATTTACTTATCTTATTAACACATGATACAATTTATTAATATGATGAGAATACATGGGAGACTATTTATCTTATAAATTTTGGCTTAATACCGTGAAATATATGATCCTTCTTACTCTTTGGATCATCCATATTGCTGGAGTTCTCATTACTTCTACTAGGTGCCATTTGTAAATAACAACATATACTAGGTTAGATCATATCATAATGTATAATACAAAAACTATAAAAATTCTCACATTAATTGAATATTTATACACATATACTCTCATAATCATAACATTGTTTTTTTTCTGACATATTTACTCATAAATCCTTCATAATGGTTTATAATGAAAATGTGAATTATCCTAAGCATATCCCCCAAGAGTGTCATAACCAAAAGTGAATCAATGCCTATTTTCTTATACTAGGATAACCTGAGTCATGAATGAAAATCATTTTCAGAGTTTTCAATCCTAGGTACATCTGTGCCAGAGCCACCTCTACCTACTCGTATCTAGATATAGATGTATTTCTTTGAAAACTCACAAAATATCTACATTACCAAAATTATAAGAATTTCTTCTATAAAAATCTTTAAAGTCTATCTTAGGGTAATGTTATGCAATCATATTTTTTCTAAATATAGTTTCTAAGGTTTTTAATAAACTTTCTCTAATACCAACTGCAACGCCCCGACCCTAGAATCCTGGAGCCTGTGCATTATTTTAATACATTTGCATTATTACAAGGAATCAAGTCTCGAAAGACCAATCAGTTTTGATGTTTTGGAAAATAGATTACATACATGAACATTACATTACACATTCAAAAATAAAACAAAACATAAATAATCCTTTTAGAATGTGATTATTCTCCTAGATTAACCCTGTATATCAAACATAAAACACGTCTTGGAATCCTAGTAAAACAAAACATAAGAATGGGGTGAGCTAAGATGATCAGTAAGGGTAAATAATTTAGCGAAAGCTATAAACTTTTAAGGAAATATGTTTAATAAAAAAAAAGCCATTTTAAACATAAACATGAACATAATATGGAGAAAATAAATAAATCATTACCATATAATAATGCACATGGATATTCTACCAGTCAAATAATCACATGTAATAATTTATTTCATAATGAAGGAATGCCTAATGTCAGACATCATTACCACATAGTCAAGGCCTCATCCCAAGAATACACATAAAACTTTTGTCAAGAACTTATTTCCAGACAATAATTTGTCTCATGAGACCTACCGATGCATCAAGGAGTTATAATAAGCTCCACCCATCACTTACTAAGTCCACTGCATTCCTCATATGAAAATGTTGAAACATAACATAAAAATTTGTATTAAAACTAGTATACGAAATGTCAATACATTAACCATAAACCATGAATGATAAAAACAGAACATCCATAGTCAAACATATCATAACTCAATAAATACAATATGGAAGATTGTATTATAATAAATCAACCTCAATCATGAATAATATCCAGTAAAGGATGTTGAGATAGTTGAAAATGATCAGTAAAACTATTTGAGAGCAATATAACTTTTTTTTTGAAATCATTTAAAAGTAATATATTTATAAAGGAATTCATTTAAAAGATATTTTTTTAATAAAAGTGTCCCATACCACTTCAAAATTTTTAAAAGGAATTAAAATTTTAAAATAATCATGTCTATATAAATAAATCTTTAAAACCATTTTTGAAAGAATAGACATTAATGAGAAAGGTTTAGAAGAATAAATACTTAAAAAATTTAAAATTATATTTTAGTTAAATATTCACTTAAAAATAATCCTTTTGAAATTTATTTTATAAAACATGGGTATGTATTGATAATTAATTCTCAGTACATACTTACATGTAAACAATCTCAGATAAAAATGAGATTGGGAAATTAACCCTTACCTTGTACTTTTCTTTGTTCGAGGGTACGTTTAACCACATATATAATGACCATAGTATGTTATTAAATTATACCAAAACCATATTAATATTTAATATTTCATACTTTATTCATTTATGACTTTATACAACTTATTGAATAATAATTTCCATTTTAAAATAAAATTTTGGGTAATAATCATTTTTTTTATCTTCCATGTTTTAACTTGTTATTGTTGATCGTATCACTTATATCATGATTTAATTTATTCAATAATATAAAACATTATTTATGTATCATATGTATTCAGAATATAAATACATATAATAGATAGATATATGGAATGGAAAACACCGTTTATGGAGACGGTAGGCCGTACGTACGCATAATCGTTGTTTTCCTTTTCATGTCATATTGAACAGAAGTAAGTGAATGAGATATATGTAAATAAATAAATATAAATATATATATATATAGTATCATTATTATGTCATATATTACATACTTATTTGTAATATATATTTTTATAATCATCATTGAATGGTGATCGTGGAAATTAATCTCATCACGTTGTAGAGACGGTAAGCCGTACATACACACAAGCGACGATATCATTTCCTTAAAGATTAAAAGGTGTGGAATTGGATGGTATATTAATTATACAAAGACATTAGAATTTTATTTTAATTATTTATATACATATCACTCATCATTATATCCATCCAAATAATATAGTGTTGATTAATAAATTACACCATGACGTGGAGACAGTAAGGTGTACGTACGCACGAATGGTGACATTATCATTCATATGATGAATAGAATAATGAATACAGTTGTACCATATTTATAATAACATCAAAGTATATATATGGTTATGGAGTTATTATTTTGTTATGTAAATAACAAAGAAAGAGAAAGTGGAAGAAGAAAATAACTTTGAAAGTGGTGATAAAATAATTACCTCTTCTTGAGGTGTTTCCGTTTGATTTGAACAAAAGGATATTTAGGTTGGCTTTATACTCAATAGAATTCCTCTAGGTTGAAGTGAGGGAATATGGGAGGATATTTGGGTAGGTTTTGGCCAATACAAATGTATTTGGAGGTGTGATTTTGAGACAAGAAGAAGTACTCTTTTATAAGAGAGGTGAAGGTCACTTTTGGAAAAGTTTGAAATATTATTTTATTATAATTTTTTTTTGGTTTATAATGGATAAAAATTTATTTATTTTAAATATAAGGTGCGGATGGGTCTAAATATTTTCAACCAATATGTTTTATACCGATTTAGGTCACCATATTAACCCTATTTTTATATTTAACTCTTAGTTAAATAGTTTAACTTTTACCATGTCCGCTTGTTTTATTATAATAAATGTTTAATAAACTTATAATAAAAAGACAAGAGAACCCCAAGTGGTTCATTAATGACATATTTATTATTAAATAAGTCCTCTAGATGAACCTTATATTTTTATGTATATTATATCATTTAATAATATAATATTTGTTTTAAAAACTCATTTATGTCAATTTTGATAATATTTAGTATTTGGTTTTTTTGAAAGTCACAACAGCATGATTACTTTGAAAAAAATTCCTTGAATCAACCGTAACATGTCATATTAATCTATAAAATTCTTGTATGGAATAAAAACATTCATATTATATTTATTTTAATATTTATAATATCATTTGTTTTAATCTTTCATTAATAAGGTAATTACTACATCATCATTGCGTCATAAATAAATTTAATTATTTAATATCTAAAAATTATATATAAAATACCATTATGTAGGAAATATTTTTATATTTATAATTAATATTTATAGTTGAATTTATCTTATGTGTAACCCTATATTAAAAATGATTTAGTTATTAAACACGAATTTTACAGTTTTAACTATTCTTCGAATAAAATAATAATAAACATCCTAATCTAATAAAAGTGGATAAAGAAGGTTAATATTTTATTCCTAATGATGATTTTGGTCCAAAAAATTTATCTAATAGAATTAGGACATGTGTTAGGGTAATTATAAAAATCATATTTACCTTCAATTACCCATTTTTACTTTTAACCGTGGTAAATAAAATTCAAAAGTTACTATTCACCAATAATTATTTTCTTCTTATTGAGCCACATTTTTCTTACTAATTTCGATCGTGTCTATTGGATTTTTGAAATTCAATTCACAGAAGTGGTAAAATTATGTTTTAAGCAAATTTTCTAGTGTGATTAGAAGGTGGGTAAAAAACCCTAAAAAAACTAAAAAACTTTTATACATCTATTTTTATTATAAAATGACTCCAATTAATAACATTGAAATAATACAGGTATTATTTATCTATTTTTAATTTAAATAAAATAAATAATTATTAAAATAAAAAGTTGGTTTTAAACAAAAACGTAGTGTTTTTTACAATTCATCAAAAATTGAAAGTTTTCATAAAAATACCAAAAATTTACCCTAATATAATTTTGATATTATGAATTTAAAAATGAATTCTATTTTACCAAATTAGATACATAGAAGTTTCATTATTTAATTTAAAATTAATTCCTGTTGTCAAAACCAAAAAGCGGGTTTTAAGAAACTAAAAACTATCAAAAGATTGACTTGCGTTTATGTCTAATTTAAATTTGAAATTACTTATAATGATTTACATTATATTAAATGATAAAAATATAATCTAATTATACTTTAAAACCACACAAATGTATAATTTAACACTATAAATTATTTTGATTAAAAAAGTTGTTTTCAATTAAAATTTAATGTTTTTTACTATTCAACAAAATATAAAAGTTATCAGAAATGTACCAAAAAGTTATCCGAACTAAATTTTTTTGTCCTGTTTTTTAAAAAAAATTTAATTTCACTAAATTTAATATTTAAAAGTTTCAAATATTGGATTTAAGAAGGATTCACCATTAAAAGGTTGTATAATTTCAATTTTTGAAAAATACTTTTTTTATCTGAAAATTGTATTTGTCCTTACATTATGTTTAAGAAACACAAAAGTCGAATGTTAAAATTATATAGGATATATATAAAATTCAAAATGCGGTTAATACTATTCATTACCGCTTTTTAAATGGCCAGTTTGTTAAGTCGTGGTGCACTCGAACTTGGTGATGCGTGTAACATAATCTATTGAATTATTTTAAAGAGGTAACGTACTTTGAAATCATGAGGTGTTACAATTACCACCTCAATAAAGAGATGTTATTTTTTTCATAACCACAACACATGAATTCTATATATATGTGTATTCAAATAAATAATATATAATGTATGTAATAATTAAAATTCGTTAAATAAAAAATAATTCTTATGTTCTTTCAATCACTATCATTGAGAAATGGAAACGTTACTCATGTGTAAGTATTATTTACCATCTCTATGATTATAACATATTTCATTTTTTGTAACAATATTTCATAGTTGGTTTATAATATATAATTTATGTATAAAAATGTTTATTATTTCATGATTATTATTCTATATTCGATGAAATAATGACCATTATTACCATATTCAAACCACAAAAATCTTGGAATAATGAACTTTATACACCAATTATACTTTTAAAAACAACCATGAAAAATGGTTATGAAAGGTGAACTATGTTAAAATCAAGGATACGGTAGGCCGTAAATACGCATGATCAACATTCCCATTTTCCAATTAACATGTAATAAATAAAAAAAGTATTATTATATATTTATATAATGATGATTATATTATAATTATCATATTACCTATTTAAATACATGATTATATACCATCCATGTGAGGCGTTTATGAAAAACAGGTTACATCACATCATAGAGGTGGTCATCCACATGTACTCATGAATGTCATTATCATTTTTCGATGAATGAAAATTTAAGAAAATAAATTATATATTGTATTCAATGAATTATAATTATTTCTTGAATATTATATATATAAATTAAATCCAACATTATAACCAGTTGTGAGAGGCGATGATGCAAAATGAATTAGATTTATTCCTGAGGTGGCACTTCGACTTACACATAAAGAATAGTTTTATTTACCATTTGATGGAAGATGAAATAAATATAGGTTATTAAATAAACATAATAGAATCTAAGTATACGGTAGATAAAAATTTTATTTTTTCACCGTGGTTGAAGAAGTTTTGAATGTGGGAGAATAAGAAATAAAACTAAAACATTCATTTAACAACTACGCATCTTCTTTAGACAACAACATTTTCTTTACACCTTAATCCCTCTAATGTTGGTAGTATGACCAAAATAAATCCTATATAATGTGTTTTTGAATTATAGTAGGGTATTAGGGTATATATTTTCTAAACCAAATGGTTCTTTAAGTGTGTAGATAAAAGGATAGTGGGTGCCCTTTTACGATTGTGGGAAGGGAAACCCTTAGAATTAGTTAATGTATTAAATTAATATAAATTAATTTTCATTGAAAAATGACTCAAAAATGATATAATTAGATTATCATATGAGGATAATTCTAAATAATCTCATTTAATAATTTTTGGAAAAGATTTGTTCATGTTTTACCCTTATCACTTATTTTTAACCCCCATTAAACCTTTTGACAATTGCTGTGATATCAATGTTTTTTACTATTTAGGGGTAAACAAAGTTACTATAGAAGGAAAAGTGACCAATAAATAGACCATGTTTGATATTTTAAATCATATACCATTAAATTGTATGGATATATTATTTTTATGAATTTTAAATTATATAACAAAATATTGTTCATTTTAAATTTCATTAATGCCATTTTTGGAAATACATGAAATATTAATATATAATGTGAGTCTAAATCATATAAAATGGTCAAAAAATGGAATGGATTCAAATATATGGAATATATAGTATTAATATAACCACCCAATCATTTTTTTAAATTTAGATATCATTTTAAATATTATATTTTGGTTTAACTCCTTAGTTAACCAATTTTCACCTTAACCGTTGAAATGAATTTTTCAATATTTAATAGTTAAAATTTTACTTATAAGGAAAAAATTGGGTAATAAATTTCCATTTAATGAAATTTTAGACCATTAATAATCCTAATTCTGTTATTATAAATTTTTTATAATTTTTGTATGATTTAATAAAATATATTTAACAGGAAATACTATTAATGTCATTTTATGAACTACTCACATATTTTGACTTTGAAAATAGCATGGAAATAATGTAATTAAAATATAAGACTTTAAAAAATATATAATATGTTATATTTATTTTCAAAATTCTTGGTTCACTTTAAATCACCCAAAAAAATATTACTTTTGGTGTTTTCTAAAATCATTTACTATATTTTTCTACTAGTTTCAAACGCACTATGTCGTCATTTCATAAGCATTTAAGGTATTTATTACACTAATAAAAATTAAAAATAAATTTTCATAATAAAAAAGTTTCATATTTAAAGAAACTATTTATAATAGAAAATAACTTTTTTTTATCCTGGTTACAAAATATTATAGATATTAAAAGTAAGAAAGTGACATTTTTGACTTTACCTTTATATAAAATATTATAATGGTCAAAATAAAAGATACATCACAAAAAAAGTCATATTTTAAATTTACAGATAGAGTATAGAAGAAATATATTCACCCAATAAAATTATATCAAGATTCTGAATGAATTTTAATCCTGATCACATTAGTTTTAACTATAATTACCTCATTTTAACTTATCTAGGTAATAATAATTTACTATGGTTTCTATTTATATTGACCAAAAATTAAGTTGAAATTATTAAATAATATTAATTTTTATTATTAAAAATATTGAATTAATTATACCAAATTAAATTCATATCAGTGGAATAATAGAATTTAAAATTAAACCCACAAAATGGGATAAAAAGCGATTTTCAAGAAAAATGTCTTTTATGTATAAAAATGTTTTTATTCTAAATTCAAGTATTATGTTTATTAAAAAAATTTAATTGTATTATTTTTATAATAAGTATCTAATTTAATTTTAAAACTAATATAAAATAGAATGTCACTTTGAATGTACATGGAAAGAAAAGAGAGTTTTCAATAAAAATCTATATTTTCACTATTTATTGAAAAATCAAACTTTTTAAAAAATTACAAAAAATTCATCCTAAGATAATTTTTAAATGATTAATTAAAAAAATATATATATATTTTCAAATAAAATTTATAAATTTACCTAAAAATAGTGTAGATACCCAAATCTTGACGTACATAGACATTACATTACTTTAGCGGAATACTTAATACATAAAAAAATAGACACACAAGGACCGTAATAGTTTAGTGTCTTTGGAAACTTGGAACGTAATCTTCTAATCATGGTGAAAGATCTTCAATATCTCCCATAAAGATCTTCCCACTTTTTTTCTTACCTAAAACCTTTCTTTATATCCTGGGGAAAATAAAACATAAAAAGGGTGAGCTCAAATGCTCATTAAGGGTAAACATGGATAAAATAAAACATACCATATACATTTGAACTTAAAAAACATGAACATAATGTTTAAATATCAAAAGCTTGAGCAATGACATAAAACATGGAAGTACGTAAGGAATAGATCATAAAGAAACATTAAGAATGATAAAATAGCATGGGAATAAAACATGTAATTTTGGCAACCATTAAGCACATGATATGATTTCCATATTAGCCAAGGAATTTCTGCCAAGACCATCTTAGTGGATAGAGTCCCTTTCTGAATCGAGTTCACTCCTCATTCCAGTCCTTTATTACTGAACCAGTTTAACTTGCCGTTCCATCCATGTCTATCTCATGAGATATAAATCTTTACCCAATGCATTGGAGGGAGATATAGGTCCCACCCATCTCCTAATGAAATCATTCTTACTTGTGCCACAAAATAGACTTAAAACATTCATCATAACCCAAAGAATAAAATGGGTTTCATAAACATCATTCCATCATAACATAATCCATATAAAACAAATGGATATCATTTCATCATAAGAAAAGTGAAACCATGTAAATCATAGAGACATTATACTTGAAACATACACATATGAAATAATGTCATCTTAGATGGAAAATGGTTTTGATAAAACACTTGAAATGAATTCTTGAGGAAAATATCCTTTCTTCTTCAAAATCATTCTCTTTTTACAAAATGTCATGAAATTTTAAAAGAAAAGGATTTTTTTGAAAATAGTCATGAAATATTTTAGATGAGGCTTCATAAAAATAAGGCTTTATAAAACCGTAAAAATCCATTCGAGCCGTATAAGTTAAAAATAACATTCTTCTCGTACTTTTACCGGAAAAGTCAAAAAGTACCTCATAACGTAAACAAAAGAAAGATTCCTTACATACCATGTAGTAAAAGTCAAAAATGGGTAAAAAGGACTTTAAAAATACATGAAAACAATTTTATAAAACATGGACATAGATGATAGAAATAACCACAGTAAATACTTACGAATAAGGAATCTCGGATAAAAATGAGATTTGTAAAATTATCCCTTACCTTAGGTCTGATATGCTTCGTACGTATCCAAAACTCATGTATAATGATTTTAATAATGTCATTAACTTATTAAAGAGTCATATTCATTGTTATTATATCATATATGGTTTACTTATGACTTTATATTACCCGTTCTTTTGTAAATTCCATGTTAAAGAGTGTTTTGGGTAAAATCGTTTCATTTGTCATCTATGTTTTGACTTGTAATTATTCATATGATTAATTAGATCATGATTACTTAATTACAGAATATAAAACATGATTTATATATAATATATATTCATAATATACATATATATAATATATCGATAAATGGAAATAAATACATCGTTCATGGAGACGGTAGGCAGTACGTACGCATGAACGCTGTTTTCATTTCCTTATTGAATTGAATGGAATTAAGTAGATGAAATAAATATATATATTCATAAATCAAGTAGCATTATTATATCATATATTTTATTATTACTTATTATATATACATTATAATCATTCTTGAATGGTTATCATGGAAAGTGAATCTCATCGCGTCGTGGAGACGGTATTCCGTACGTACGCAAGAGCGATGATATCATTCCCATGAACGTAGAATTGTATTAAAGTGTATGTATAATATTACATAATCAATATCACCTTAAAATAATAATATATATTCATTACTTTCACCATTATACCCATCCAAGTAAGGTGGTGGGGGAAAATAGATTACACCACGGCGTGGAGACGGTATTCCGTACGTACGCACGCGTTGTGATTTCATTTTCTTGAGGATGGATAGATGGTGAAATATGGTTGTTTCATACTTATAATAACATATCAGTATATGTGTGATACTTATGTTATTACTTCATAATGAAACAACTAAATAAGAAGAAGTTTAAGAAGAAAGAAAATTGAAAGAATCGGTAACGGATATTACCTCTTCTTTGACACGCCTCTTTGAATCCTCCTCTTAGGGTACTAAAATTGGTCTTTGAAGAAGACCAGGACCTCTAGGATGTTTCTAGGGAAGTTTATAAGGGACATATTCAGGGTTTTTCCGAGCTTAAAGTCTCAAATTGGTGTGAGTAAGAGAGGGAGGAGGTGCCCTTTTATAAGGGAGGAGAGGGGCACCTTTGGAAATATTAAAAATATTAATTTATAATAAATATAAACCCACTTAAAAACCTCCAAAAATGACTCATATTAGAATATAAAATGATATAGGGTTGTAATCTCATCAATAATTAAAATTTATACATGTTAGGAAATTATTTTAAACATCATCAACTTGTTTTATCCTTACTTAATCAATTTTATTTTATTTGTGGTAATAACATTCTAAATTTTAAATTATAACAAAAAATTACTTATTTGTTGTGAGTTGTCCTTAATTGGATACTTTATAACCTTTTAGACCATATAAATTTAAATTTATAATTTTTAAATATTTTTGTGATTTTTAAACAATTTTATAATATGTTATTTTTATAAAATAACAATAGTGTCAATTTTGACACTATTCATTTATATGAATTTAAATAAAATATATACAGAAGATATGTTCAAAATAAAAGATTTAATATATTAATAAAAGGACATATGTATCTAGAAAATTAGTGGATAACATTAAATAGTTCATATAATATTTATTTTATTATTTTTAAAACCATTTATTTGGTTTATCTCTTAATAAAATAATTACTACAACATTTTTGTATAATTATTTAATATACTTATTTGTTGCATAAAAATAAAAACTAAAATCCTATGATTAAGATAAATCTATTAAATTTCACAATAATACTTTTACTAGAATTTATCATCTTAAAATCACAATATTTAAATTGTTATATTTACTAAATTATGAAGGTGACAACTTTGGAATTATTTAAAATAAAATAATATAAGTGTCATAATCACATTTATAAGACTCAAAACGTTTATATATTAAGTAATTAGGTGATTATGGTATATATATACACTAAAAATAAGTTTTGGTCAGGTTTGTGGGCCTTTTAATGGGTATTATTATTTCAATAAAAACTATATTACTGATTTTTCACTTAATAAATAATTTCTACATCATTAATGTATAACCATTAATGATAATTATTTAATTCCTAAAAAATCTAAATAAATTATCATAATGTAGATAATTTTATCATATTTCTTGAGACGATTCATGTTCGAATTTTTATGATGTTTATCACTAAATTAAAATTATTATACTTATAAGATTTAAGAGAGTGACATGTTGTCACTTTCTTTGGTTTTAATAATAATTAAATTATTTTCATGGTCAAAAGTCCATAAAATGAATCTAATCCAACCCTTAGGTGATATAGGTATACTTTTATCCACCCAATGTAATTTTGGCATGTGTTAGGGTAATTTTATAATATTATATTTACCCTTAATTACCCGATTTACCTTTAACTATGGTAAATAAAATTTACCATAGTTACTATTCATAATTCCCAAAAGTAAAAAGTATCCTATTAAAATAATTTGGACCCAATTATTCCAAATATGGAATCCATTTTTTCAAATTCAATATGAATAAGTTGAAGAAATTAAATTAAAATTAATCCCATTGTCGAATGAAAACGGGTTTTTGTTTAAAACATTGCAAAAGATTGAATTGATTTAACCTACGAATTTAATATAAAATCAATGATAATGACATAAATTATATTAAATGGTAAAAATATATTCTATTTATACTTTAAAACCATTCAATATTATAATTTAACCATATAAATTATTCCGATGAAAAAATTTTGTTTTAATTAAAATATAGCGTGTTTTTACTATTCATCAAAATATGAAGGTTACCAGAATAATATGAAAAATTTATCCAAAGTAAATTTTCTATTTCTTGATTCCAAATAAGAATTTTATTTTGTCAAATTTAACTTATTAACATGTCAAAAACTAGATTTAAAGTGGGTGCGCTATCAAAAGGTGGCAAAACTGCATTTTTTGAAAAATACTTATTTTACCTAAAAAATTTATTTTGTTCTTATACCATGTTCTAGAAAATTTGAAAGATGAATAATAATGTTATAAAATTCAAAATTTAGTTAATACTATTCATAATAGCTAGTTCATAATAATATTATAATAATATCTCGTTGTTTAGTAAAACTCGGTATTGCAGACAACACACGCTATCGAGGAAGGTCGCGATTGCGTGTAATGCAAGCCAAGTCAGGGTTGCGTGTTGTGCAATAATAATTTGTTGTTTCATATAATAGAATCCAACCATATTTCATTTATACATTGAATATAAATATATATATATATATACTCAATGTTGCATAGAATAACTATTATCAAAATTGTGTGTAACACGATCCAAGAATAGAGTTGCGTATATTGCAAGCTAATACGGTGTTGCGTATATCACAATGTAATCTTGGTGTAGCATACAAAACAATAAATTAATGAAATTAAAAGAATATTTGAAAACATTTTTAATATTTACAAGATAATGAGTTAAAGTAATTTATACCCTTATTTGAACTTATATATTTTTAAAGGAATCTTTCAGTCATTTTCCAAACAAGGTACTTTATGACCTTTTCAACAGAATTAAGGTAAGAATATTTTTTTTAACTTATACAGCGGGTGCCGTTATTCTCCACCGTTATAACATCGTCAAAGATTCCCTTATGAGCTTATAATAATATTTTCAAAATAAAGGTTTTCTTTTATAATTATGTAACTTTTAATGATTTCAAAAAAAGAAAGAGATATTTCTCTTAAATAGTTTTTATTTCATCTATTCCAACATCCTTTGATGGATTTTATACTTTTTTGATTTCGATTCATTATGATACAAATCTTCCATAATGTATTCTAGGTTTTGAGATATTTTTGAATGTGGATGTGTTATTTTTATACCGTTCATGGTTTATTGTTAAAGTATTCACATTTTGTATGCTAGTTTTAATATGAATGTTTATGTTATATTTCAACCTTTTCATATGAAGAATGTATTGGACTTAGTAAGTGATTGTTGGGGCCCACTATATCTCCTCAATGAATCGGTAGGTCTCATGAGACAACAAGATGTGTAATTTGATGAGGCCTTTCCTAATTTGATATATGTTTTTGGCCGAGGCCTTAATAATTTTTAATCATCTTGGATGAGGCCTTGACAAAATGTTTTAGAATGTCCGGCATTCATTATGAAAATAATATTTATGGTTCATGTGGTCATTCGACTAGTCGAATACCGATGATTATGTTTTATTATGGAAATATTTAATCAACTCATAATCCTTCCATAAAAGTACTCATATTTATTGTTGGTAAAGGTATGCGGTTTCAATTATTCACTATGATTAATATTTATGTTATCTTCCTCTATGTTGCTTTCACATACTCAGAATTTGAGCTCACCCCTTTCTTATGTTTCATTCTCCTAGGATATGAAGAATTTAGTAATGAGTGACTTGCATGCATAATCTAGGAGGCTTGGATGTTTCTAATAGAATTAATTAGTGATGTATTTCTTTTCAAGTTGTAAAGTTGAACTTATATATAAATCTTGTTTCCAATAATACTAAACAAATCAGTCTTTCGAGACATGATTTCCTTGTGATAATTCCAATTTTATGTAATAATGCACCGAATTTTGGTAACTAGGGTTAGGGATTTACAAATACATTGGTGTGATGATTAAAATGAGGGTGTTTTCGGTGAAAGGTAGAAGGAATGGTGGAACTGACACTGAAAATCGATGTCGGTGTGACATGGTGGTATTGGTGGAATGTCTCACTGATAGTTATCAATGAGACCAATGAGTGTATAGGTATCAATGGAACTGATGATGGAAGAATGTTGGGAAGGATTAGTGCCATCGTTGAGGCACGGTGGGAGATACTGTTGGGGAAAATGGGATATCAGTGAGTGGTGAGGATCGGTAAGTCACATGCTACTGATAAAAGAAAATAAAGGGAGTCTCCATTAGTAAAATAATAATAATAACACACTGATATAAGAAAATAAAAAGTGATTGGTGTGTGCATGAAACTGATGATGCGGATATGAGGGTGTGTTAATGGTATGAAAAAGAAAAGACTAGTGGCACTGATAAAAAGGAGCAGAGAGGGTGAGACCGATGCCGATGGGGGAGGTGGACATCAGTCTCAGCATTAGTGTGTAAAAATATGCAATGGTTAGACATAATTTACTAGCACAATTAATTTTAAAATTAAAACTAAAGTTAATTTAACAATTTAATATACTAATGAACAAAAATTAATTGAATTACAATTTAAAACTAAAAGTAAATCAAATAAATAATTTGCAACTTGATTATTATTAAAACTGCATATAAAAAAATAAAAAAAATAAAAGTTTTAAAGAACTAAATTAATTAATTAAATAACATGATATACTCTTAAAATTAAAAAACACATTCATTTGTCAAATTACATCTTAAAAACCTTACTTATACTAAAAACTGACTAAATTATTAACAGTATATTTACTAAACATAAATAGTAAATAAATTAACTTAAAATTTTAATTAATATTAAAATCCATCAAAATAATAATAAAAATAATTATATTTAAATAGATAATAAAATTAATTAATCAAAATTTATTGGTTATAAATTTAAATTTAAGGCTAAGTTAAGTGGGTGATTAAGTAATTATTAAGTAAAAGTGTCAGATTAATTAAAACTAAAGCAGATTGATACAACTAAGCTAATTAGAAAAACTAGTTAGATTTATTTAACTATATTAAATGTTAAAATTACATAATTATTTATAAAAATTAATTAGTTAATAAAATTAGTGATAAAAATATAAAAGTGGAAATATTTAACCAAAAAGTGAAGAATTAATTAATTCAATTGTTAAAAATTAAATAAAAAGATGTGGAAAATTGTGTGTTTTTAGATCCACATCCTTAGTTAAGACCAGGATGAAAGAATCTATTCTCTAGTCACTCGCTTAAAGTATCAACCTAAGTTATAGGGAATATGACCTACTGAGGTGGATATAAAGGTTGCTTGGACCTAGTCAACTGTACCTATAGTGACATGGTATTAAAAAATACAAGTTGGAACAATTCAAGAAATAATTTTTTCTAGTGTCACATGAGATAATATCTCTAGGTTAACATGTCTAGGAAATGGGAGGAGATTAATGTGGTGATTTCAAATCTACACTCTTTAGTGATGGATTAATCACATATTCCATAATGTGTAAAAAATTGATATTTCCAAGATATATTTTATAGTAGGCATATATCAATTATATTAAGAAGCACTGTAAGTGAAACATTCAGAACTATCTGATTATACTTCCGCAGATGAAAAAGATATGTACCTTGTAAAATGATAAGAAAGGATACTTGTAATGAGGGGAAAAAACTAGTCTTACATAGATCTATGTGAACTAATGTCGTTGTTAGGATAAGGTGATGAGAGGGACCAGTTAATAAAATCCAGTGGTATACATACCTTCAATTACTAAGTAGGTTGTGGATTTTGAGGAAGCTAAGAAGTAATTAAATGAAACAATTTGTTCTAGTTCTTGGAATCACACCTCAAAATTAAAGAATTATCATAATGTAAATTATTATACTCTTACTATCTAATATGTAAAATTATGACTGAAAAAATTAGATATACTCTAGGATACCATCTCTTGATAAGTTTTACTCAAAGTGATGATGTTTTAAATAACTTAATAGCCACATGGAAGAAAGGTGGTGGGCCAATCATCTAAAGTCGTGACTCAACAGAATCATGATTTTAATATTGGAAGATCTAAAAATTATGGTTAGAATGTTTTCTCTAGGGAAAGTGGGAGTCTTGAAATAATGGGTTCCCTAGACCCAACTATACAGTTCATTTTATTACCACATCATGTATACATTTAGATGTACATGATGTCTTCGTACCATTATAGTGTAGACTAATTAGAATCTTCTATTTAGTGTGTAATGTCTATATATTAATTGTCTTATAGAAAGGTTATAGAATATCCTAGGCTATAATGAGATCCTCAAGATACTATGACATTAATCTTAAACATAGATCCAATGGTCTAGTTATATCTTCCTGACTGGACACAATAGACGTTTGTCTATCAGGTTCTGCGGGATCATAAGAATTAATACATATTCTCATGAAGTTTGTAGTTGATGATCTATAGTATTGAGGTCATGAGGACTGACCCACGAATAAGAACACCATATGTATTAGGTTTCATTGGACGTTCCTATCTACAAAAAAGTGTAATGGATTCTAACTTAAGATCACTACCAATGTGTTCCATTTGATCACATACTTTGATGTATAGAAAACATCATGATAATGAAATATTGGAAAGGTAGCTTGTGTTGGGTGCATCATTGGTGGTATGGAATTGGTTTAATGGTCAAGAAAGGGGTTTTCACTTCCAGGTTAAGGAAGTAATATATCTCGGTCCATGTTGATCATAATGGTAGTACTTTCAAGAGACCATGGACATGACAGTCAATGGTAAATCCATCTAGTTAGATGAAAAAATAACAAATCATGAAATTAGTGATGATATGATTGTACGTTCTACTTTATGAGATATCAAAGACAAAGAGATTATATTTCACAATGTGTGTTCATAGGTTAGTTGTCGCCGCTGTGACAATCCTTATCTCTTTAGGGGCCATGATGGGTTCTATATCCCTCTCTTGGTCTATGAATATTATTCACTGTTATCGAGATAAAGTTCTAGTGGGTCACACACAATAGCGTAATAAAAAATCTACCCTATTCAGTTGAATATGATACTGAACATAGTGGGCCCCACCACCGTGGTCCGAGATTTGTCTAAGGCGATATGATCACCAATGAAATAAATAAATTCATATTATTCAAGTTAAGAATAATGGACATTGAAGTTATTTAGTACTTGTATTTACATGTTTTAAAGTAAATACATGAAAATATTAATTGAAAAAATATTAAGTTAAAATATTCAAAGTTTATTTAATATTTTTGGGAATTGTGACCCATGTTAAGGGATAAATTATTATTATGTAATATATTTATTATTTTATAGTAAAGTGATAATAATATTTATGGATCAATATAGTAGTCATAATATGTCTTTTATAGTGTGTTAATTATTCAGGGGCTGGGGAGGCAATACCAGATAATTTCTCAACACTCTATAAATAGAGGAGAGGGATTTTACAAGGACTATTCAAAGCCATTATCTCTCTTTATATATCTACAAAAATCTACCGAGAGAGTCTCTATATCTAAGAGTTTAGGTTGATTTCCCTCTCATGCATCACAAGCAAAGAGATGCAGTGATCATCAGAGTGTTGAAGACATCGTCAGATCTCCATGCTAGCACTTGGAATTTGATGATTGATGCTGCGACAGTTTTTTGAAGTGTGTGTGGATGATATAGAGGAATTTAGCTTTAGACTCTTTGAGAAGAGATTTCAAATGACAAGAATAAATTTAATGTGGCTTTCATTATAAACTAGGTGTTTGATGGTTTTTATTTTGTGCTTAAAACTCTTCACATGAGATCCTTGTCTTAAATCAAGAAGTGATTCACCAACATTGGTGATTTCATACTGTTCTTTAGTAGAAAATTTTAAAATAACTTCCTTTGGGAATCCACTGTGTTCCTGATACATTCATATATAACAACATGGAATTATTTCAATATTATTAAATTCCATGATCTTTTGTAATTTTTTTAAGAATAAAGGATCTGAAATCTTTCGGGAGATTTAAATAAGGCTATTAACCTGGATTTGAATAAGAATTATAACTTGAAATTATATTCCATATTTGAATGAGAAAAACACCTCGCACCTCTATTTAATGTGTTTCGATATTTCAAATATGGAAATACTATATAAATAATATTCATGATACATTGTGAATATAAAATGGTAGTTGAATATGGATATAATGTAGTGACCCTTTAACACTGTTATTTTTTTTTAAAGAAACTCAAAAAGTCAAATAAATAAGGTAACCCTATAATATACTTATTATAGAGAATGAAAAGTATGAATTACTTAAACACCCAATACTACTTCCATTGAAGATCATCTAGGCATTGAAGTTGAAAAATACAACAACATATATGAATAATAGTTCATGTGTATCAAGGACTAAAGAGGAATAAAACACTACTATTATTGATTTAAAGCTTGTATAAAAGGTGAGAAGCAAGAAGAACATCATTCCACAAGATTTTCATATACTATGAATAATATTTATAGATTATATTGAGAATAAGGACTAGGCTAACACACCACAACACCAGTAGATAGAGGGAGTCAAAGGCATGTTCATAGAAGTTAATAGAAGACCACTTACACACTAGTGGGAGATAATATAAATAAATGGTTGGGAAACTAATGTATAAACTTTTTAGGAGATATATTCAACTAGTGGGGTTATATTATAAAGATATCATCAATATATTACTATGTATTTTTAGGAGATATCCTTCCACTTTATTCCTTTAAAATGACATATTTCGAGATATTGTCTTCTAATTTTTTAATATATAACTTGTACTTGTACTCATAGTGTTTATTAATGGAAATATAGGTCATGGAACTCATCTAAAACCTAGAAATGATTAGTCTCTCCTATTGAGGATAAAACTTATTAAAAACCCTTGTGATATAGTACTTTTATATTTTTCATTGAATTCTATGGTAAGGGTCAAGTGTGCATTGATAATATCAATATCTCTTAACCAGGAAAATGGTTCAAGCATTAAGAGTGGTTAATTAAAAGGAATGGAAAACTATATGAAATTAGGAGACACTGATTCACAGCACTCTTAGTGTCTCTTCACTTTCACTAGGTGATTTAATTTCTAGAATATAGATAAATAATTTAATGACTTATTTATTATTAAATCACAATCCCCTTACTATTGAATCACATGATTATTCACCATTTGAAGGTATAATATTTTTTTCTAAACACCCATCTCCTCCCTTTATAAATACCTTCCTCCATTACCTAGTTTATGGTCACTTATTACTTATTTCCTATATATATATATATATATATATATATACCAAAATACCACTCATAATTATACTATCAACCTTTTAGAGGGTTTGTATCATAAGGAGGTAATATCAAAGAGGATAGTAAGTTACTGATCCTAATATCTTTCAATTTATTCATTCATTATCTTCTTCCTCCTCTTTACATATCTAATAAACTAATATTCCATCATGAAATTAAATATATAATTCTATTATAGTATTAATTATATCATTATATAAGTCATAAAATACATTTTATGTTTGTTTAAAAAATTCATTTCATCATGCCTGATTTCAATCACCCAACTAGACGATATTATAAATCATTTATTACTACCTTACAGGGTTTATATTTAAAATATATTTAATGAATAAATATAATTTTTTTGAAATAATTATTATTTTTTAAATACATGTTCAGAATTATATTAATTATATTAAAAAAATGATCAGAGTAATTTTAACCACCCAAAACGAGCATACAAAAACACCTTTGAAAATTAGTATATGTTTTACACCATCTATTGAAATATAGAACTTTTGTGATACTATAATGATAAAGACTCTATACCTCTACACTCATAGAGTTATGGACTCATTTTATAAGAACCACCATCATTATTAATAAACCATTGTGACCTCAGAACCATGAAACAAACATCCTTGGGATAGTAAACATGAACAAAATGTTTTAATAAAATGAATAATAAAAAATAAAAGAGTAATAATAAATAAAATATACATGAAAATGGTTATTAATAAATAATTTACTAATTTTAATTTTATTATTCAGGATGTTAGATGCATGTACCAAGATATTTAATATTTGGGGTAAGGGAACTCCCAAAACAATCTCTTTTATTTTAAGTTATGTATTTTATATATTTACCTATAATTATCTCAATCCTTTTTAAAATTTAATTATTCTATATTATATATATATATATATATATATGTTTTTAAAAATATAATTGTTTTATTTTCCCTCTCTTTTCTAGTGATATGCATTTTTTCAAGTTCCCTTCCCAATATCTTCTTTAAAGTGAACCCGATTAAAGGGAACTTTTTTAATTGTTATTTATTTTCACGGAATACTGTTTAAAAAATTTTAATCTTCCATGTTTTATAAATAACAAATTATTTTAAATAAATTTATTCTAGTCAATTTTTATTTTTATAAAAAACCCTTTATACTTATTTCCTTTAAATATTCCTTTCTCGATTATTAAAACATCATTTAAGGGATTCAATACCATGCCAAATTCTTCACACCTTTCTCATCATATTTATTCAATTTATCTCTATAATAACGAACTATATTTATTTATTTAGATATATACATATCAAAACACACAATCCCTTCATTTTTTGGGGAATCATTATGATATATATTTTGGTTATTCTTTAAAACATGATTATTTAACCCATTTCCTTAGCATGGATTTTTCTTATGGTAATATTTTATATATGATTTCATTAAATGGAACAAATATAGATTTTCATAATATGATTTTAAGGGTGGTAATATAATTATATATCCCAATAATGAATTTGGTAATGGTTTCATCTCATGAGATACCATGTATGATTCATGCTCAATAAATCCAGCACACTATGATATATTGTCTTGGAAGTGGGAATTGACTTAGTTTTATGATTCTAGGTTTTATGTTTTTATTAAATTCCTATAATGCTATTATTTTAAAATATCATTTAATTTATTTATTTCTTCATAGTGATTATATATGATCCTTCTCTTCTATTTTGCAATTCCATGCCTTTGGACTCACCTGATTTAATTTATTATAATTTTCTCCCTTAATGGGATTATTTGTAATGTCATGGAAATTCCATATTTTTTTAATTATATGAAATTATTTTGAGACCAAGAAATCTGACGGCATGCGATTCCGAAGCCCAGAGTGCCGGAATAATCCATCGAAGATTTGTTAAGCTTTAATTAGCTCGCGTAAGTAGTTTGCCTAAAAAAAGTGGAATAACTCTTAAACGGTTACTTAGATTAGAAATACTAGGTCACCGTTGCGCTTAGTATTGCGGGTTTACCCTATGAACAAGTTAAGTATAGTCGGCGCGAACCTCCTGTGAGAAAACATGAAAATGTCATAACCTTAAATAAAATAATTAAATAAACTTATTTTTTTTCAAATGATTATAACTAAAAAATAGTAACTTGGATTAAAAATCTGAGAACACCGATATACTCATGAGGGTGTGATTTCTTTAGGAAGATACTAACTTTTCCCAATGTGGATCACCAATGAAAATTAGTTTTTGGCTGTAAATAAAATAATTAAGTGACAATTATTTTATTGTAAAATCCATAACTTTTAAATGGTAACTCAGATTAGAAATACAAGACTACTGTTGGGTTTTTTGGGGTGTGTTTCACTTAGGCAGAGCCTAACCTTGACTGCCATGGGTCAAGGGTGATTGTTAATAATTTTCCGAAATTTTTTTGGGTACGTTCAGTAAACGCGTGAGCGGCATTTTGTAACTTTTGAACCAGTGCTTGGAATTGAAATCCGAGGACACTGTTGAACTCGTAGCGCCGATATTTACATAAGGAGACCTTCAACTTTATCACAGTATTTCAAGGGTGGAAATTATTTTTCAGAATTTTCATGGGATAAAATAAAATAAACATAATTTATTTTATTTTAGAAATTGAAATCTCCCATTTGAAACATGAAGGTGGGGACCACACGATGTTGGTCGAGCATTTAATTCTGGGCATTAAATTCCCTATTACATAAAATTTGTAACCACATTCCTCTTTAATTAATAGGATTCATTAATTATGAATTAATGAATCAACTTTAACTCTTGGATTTGTCCAAATTAAATGGGCCAACTTAATTTAATTAATGTACAAACTTTAATTAAATTATTTCTTAAGATTATTTATTTTGGTACCTCACCTCTCACTGGAAAAGGGATTGGCAAAAGAGGGATGAGCTTTGTAGAGTTGGAAAGATCTTTCTCCAAAAAAGGAGATCCTCCAATGTAGAATGGCTTCCAAAATCGAAGAACGAGGAACCCCCTTGAAGATTCTTGTGGGAGTGACGAACACCGACATCAATCATCAATGACTTCATCTTCATCCTCGCACCAACTCCAATGGAAAATCAAGGTAGAGGTTTTATTTTATTTCAAATTTTGATTGAGTTAAATTTATAATTCTTCATATTCTAAAATCATAATGTCGATTGCCAAACTGACATGACCAACGTCCCACACATATACCTTGCCTCTTATCTTGCATTCTTTAAGCGTTCATCAACGCCAAATATTTAATGATGATGGAAATAAAGAGTTTTTTCAAGAGAGACATATGGACATGTAACTCTCGACATGAAGATTGTGAATATATGAACGACGTAATTTTTGGGATTGGAACGAAACTGCGATGGATCACGGAAGAAGGCGGTGACTGACACCCGGTCGGCTGCGAGGAAGGCGGGGCGGCGCACGTTCATGCCGTAGGTTGAGCAGGAGGCCATGGACCATCTACCGTGGCAAAGAAAGGGGTGGTGGCTGATATACCGATTGGCCATGTAGCGGAGTGGCAGTGTTCGTCTCCACCACCGGAGCTGGAGGTCGCGACCGCTTGGCCGCGACGGAAGCCGAAGTGCAGCTAACACTCGGTCTTCCATGGAGGAAAACGATGTCATCACACCACTAGAAGGATGAGGACAAGATGAAAAGCTGGCTGGATGTGGCGCACTGAGAAGGACTCCCCCTGGTGAGTCCTGCTTCCAAAAACCAAATGGCCCTTTGGCCGTTCGGGTGACCTGGGTGGCGCCTCCCTCCCGAGAATCGTCTAGGGTGGACCCTGCCACGATGGTCCAGCCGGCTGCAGTCCACGATCAGCATAGGACTTTCCAGGATGACCCCTATATGGGCCGGGCCAGACCATGGCCTAGCAGGCCGAGCCGACAAAGGTCCAGGCCATCCGGGCCAGACCCGGGCCCATTCGGACCCAGTTTCGCCTTTTTGGTCATAATTTGACAACTGTGCATTCGTTTGACAAACCGTCTACGACACAAAAATCCTTGTATCCAAAAGTTCCTTTTGGTATAATCCACTTGAGTCATGGGTAATATTGAAGTATGTACGGTTTGGATAAAACCCCGAATCCAACCGGGCGCTCGGAGCAGAAACGCTAATAACTTATAGGCTGGATGTCCGATTGACGCGTCGTCTTTTGCGTTGGTTCCCTTATGACAAGAAAGACCTTTGGGATACTTCTTGTGGTACCTATAGGTGTTTTAGTTTTTACCGATGTCTTGGGGAGCAGTTCACCCAATCGTGCTACGTACAAAACCCTGCGACTGGCTAAGACTTGACGATTGATGACCTTTTCAACTCAGAGTGACTCGACATGCCCAGTGGAGAGCACCTCTCTATGACGTGGCAGACCCATGGTGGGGAGAAACTATGTGTGACATGACATACCCATAGTACTCTACATGAGGAGTACCTCAGCATCCACGAGGGGGAGCACCTCTGTGTTTCGCGACAGACCCACAGGGGGAGCACCTCTGTGTAACGCATCAGACTCACGATACACAACAGGAGGAGTACCTCAGTAGTCCAAGGTTAGTGGGAAGCACCTCTGTGTGATATAGCAGGCCCACTATACTCATTAGAGGAGGAGTTCACTAGTATACGAGGTGTTCAACGTTGTGATTTGGAATGTTACTTGTTCCTAGGCCTAAAGAATATATGACTAGTTATCAACATTCATAGCGATCCTGTATGGGTCAGCGCTCAATGATCCTGTGTGGGTCAAATATTGTATGGGTCAGATCCTGTATGGGTTAGTGCTCAGCTATCCTATGTGGGTCAGTACATACCGATCCTATGTAGGTCAGATCCTATGTGGGTCAGCGCTCAGCGATCCTATGTGGGCCAGCGCATACCGATCTTGTGTGGGTCAGATCCTATATTGGTCATTGCAGGGGTTAGTATCTATCGATCCCGTGTGGGTAAAACTCCTTATAATTATCAGCATTTCATCTTCACAGAATAAGATGATCTAAATTCTCAAATAATCATCTGTACTTCTATAATTCACTGAAAACTTCGTTTGAGATGAGACTCTATTTGAACTATGACTTTTACGTTCATGGTACTATCTTCATGGTGATACCTATGTGGTACTTTTACCATTGTGGTACTATCTTCTTGGTGATATCTGTGTGGTACTTTTACCTTCATGGTTTAACATTCATGGTGTTACCTGTGTGGTACTTTTACCTTCATGGTGTTTCCTTTGTGGTATTATTCCCTCATGTATGAGATGTGTATATTTTAATTACTTATGTCTATGTATGGGAATATACCTAAGTAGAGTTGATATCTTTATTTTTGGTTTCACTTTGTGGAACTTTATGAGACCTACGGGGTCTCAGGTACCCTACTGAGTATCTTTTATACTCACCCCTACACGGGCTTCACCAGCACCTTGTTGTGTCTTGTGAAGATGACGTACAACAATGATCGAGGCTAAGGGAGCCAAGACGGGATGATGCAAGAAGGCGGACCATTCAGAGTGATGTGATGTAGAGGAGACGGATGAATGTGGAGTGCTGAGGAGACGATCTGTACTTACCCTTCAGGTTGGAACCTTTGTGGACAACCCAATAGATGTTTTCCTTTTTCTTTCAGTTGTATTGTATATTCAGTTGTACTTGTACATTTATATTTGGGCTTATATTCTGAACCCTTTTACTTTCAGCACTATTTTACTCCAACAGTTTACTTCACAGTTTCTTCTTGTTGTGTTATTGGACCGTGTGTTTATTCAGGATTAAAGGAAATTCCTTCCTGTTTTAGTGAGTATGCCTTTCGATGCTAGTCACCAGCCCCTGGCCTATGAAAGGCGGGCTTGAGGTAGTCACGACACGAGCCTTGGGGGAGGGGTTTTGATATTATTAACTCACCATTTTCCATTATATATATACCCAGGGTATCCTATGAAATAATATAAGTTAAATGGTATTTTGGAGGACATTATATAGATTAAAATAAATATAGTTTAGTTTTTTTAAGTTGATGTATTTTGAACCTAATCTCACAAAGACACCTTAATTTTTGATTTATGGGCTGTTTTATGGTTAATTATGTTGAAATTAATATTATAATATGTGTATTAGATTTGGTTTATTATAGTTGGCATGAGATAAAGTTCTAGTTATTTTTTGGTGTTATGTTATATAACATAGTAGTAAATAAACCATGAATAACCAAGAATGAAGGATATAAATTCATATGTTATGATATAAATGTCATTTATGAGATATTCATTTTAAGTTTATAGTTTTATTTTTTATATTATTATCAATTTTAGTATTATCATTGCTAATTTTTATTTATTTTAGTAAAGGTATAGAAATAATACAAATCATCTCAATAAACAATGTGATGTTCAATGAAATTATTTTCTATATAGTTTGGATAATATGATGGGAGTGGGAGTTAGGAACCTCATGGTGGTACTTTCATGACCGAATCAAGTTATGGATAAATTGAATCAATTTATATTTCTTACATATCCTAAAAAAGATCAAAATGTAGTCGATATATTTATGTATAAAAGGAATCATACTTTTATTGGATCTTCTAATCCCCTAATTTGAAAATGATAACTTAATTATATTGGAAAGATATTCTCTATCCATTGATTACCTGAGTATGATAAAGTTTTATTGGTCTTATATTGAATAAAGGGAGAATAAAATCAGTGGGGGAGACTTATCAAGAATATAAAACCCAAGGAATACATCAAAGTAGTGGAGTGATAATAATTAAATAAAATATTTTCATCACAGTCTCTATTTTAAAATTTAGAGGGTGTTTCTTGGATCAAGAAAAGGGAAGATGAATCAATAAGGTCCTTTGAGGAAAAAATTACATGTATTTGAAGGCACACTTATAAATTAATAATTTAACCCAAAATTAATTTTGACAGCTTATTTAGTAGACTAAATTTGAGCCTTTAAAATTATTTAGAAATTTGTGACATTGAAATTTATAAGTAAATAGTCTGGAGTGACCCTAAAGTTGAGATGAATATTAGTGATTCAAATTGGGTTTATGCTGATAGAGATAAAAAGAGGATAATGATGTTTAATTTTATAGGAACAACAAATAAATCTCATTGAGGCAAGAAAATACAACTTCCCACATGTTATATTTGTGGGAAGAAGAATCCAAAAAACAACCTTAAGGGAACAAGGAGCTATTTTAAGTGTGAAAAGGAGAGGAATCAAGATAATAATTGTATAAGGGAGATGAATAATCCACATTTTCACAGACCATCCTAGGCTATTTAGACCCAACCCCTATGCCAATACATGGAAATGAATGTAAAATAGTGCATGGGAATCACATAAACACTCTAGGGAATGGTTTCACCCAATAAATAATAAATAAGACTCATTTGAATTACTAAATTGAATTTTTCATGGTACATCCATACATTGGACTTCCAAGAACAAAAAATATATATTTTTAAATATGAAACAAATGAAACAATAATACCTAAAAACAAACATCCAAATGACATACCATAATATAAAATAATTATAATAAGGGAAAATAAAAAAAATATCTAAACTGAAAATAAGGGTTAATTGGTTGGTATATACACGTTATAAGAAAAAAAAAATAAATATCAAAATAAAAAACAAACAATCTCTTCATAAACCAATGCCACCACCCAACCTCATCATCTAACCTGATCTATGAGTGGCCTAAAAGATTAAGTCCATGAATATAGGCTTCTTAAAAAGTTTAACCTAAACCTACAGAACCCATTTAGTCTATAGACATTGAGTGATGTAATTATTATGTGATTAACACTTTTCCAATAGGATTTCATTGAAGATCCCATGAAAATCATTATTCAAAACATTACATAAAACTACTTTGAAATACAATATATGAGAATAATCCTTTCTAACATTTAAGTAACCAAAACCACACATGAAATCCAAAAATTCTCTTTTGAAAATTGAACCATTTCATTATGATAATATTTAGTTATCTCTATAAATTTCAATTAAAACCTTTTTAAATAATGTAAAAATTACTATAAAATAATGATAGAATTATAATTTATTTGAAAATAAATTATTTTCCAATTTTCTTCTAAAAACATTTTATAACTTGTTTTAAAATTGATAAAAATGAAATAGGACTAAAAACACAAAGTATAAAATGTGATAAAGACCATAAATATGAAACATAGAAAACCATGTCATATGAAAATAGCTACCATATGAAATATAATGTAAATATTAACAAAACATACTCAATTAAATGACGAATAATCATATGTAAACAATAATAACATCAATTTAAAAATAAAATATAAAGTAAACCTAAATACACACAATCTAAAATAAGTATCATTAGGGTATCCCTAAGGTGGTTAAGTTAAAGGCACCCTGTGTATCCAAATAATTTCTTATGATCATATTCAATCACATATAACTATTTTCAATACACTAGGGAGAGAATATTCTTAGCCTATTTACTTGGTGACACCCACTCGATGGCACCAAAACCATATCTATGAAGTCATAGTAGCATTTAGTTAGTTAGTGGTGTAATAAAAGGCTAAGGAGATCATGTATTATCCTAGTGTACCTTTCCTAGATCCCTACCCAGGATTATAGGATTTCTATGAAGTTATATATTGTAGGTGGGGTAACATTTATCACACATAAATATCATATCAATAATAAAACTCATAGAAAAGTATCTCAATAAAAACTCATCATACTACCATATGCACTCTTTTTAATTAGGATCCCCTACTCATTTAAACAAGATTTAATTAATAATAAAATTCATATCTCAATATAAGAAAGTTTATTTTCACACAATATAATTTGATTCAAACCTAGGATATATATCATTTTATGAAAAACTCTTTATACAAGGTGCTAACTGGGAATTTAATATCAAAACTGATAACCAAAAAATTTAAACCCCATTTTGGAAATAATTTTTAAACCTATTTCCATTTGGAAACTTCTTTTTAAATAAATATAAGCATCAATTATAATTAAACACAACCTATTATATATTTATATTATTTCATCAATAAATAAAATGAATATAATAAACATGGTGAACCATTGAAAAGTAATATAAAAACATTGTAAAGAAACTCATCTAGTTATTTAAAAACAAAATGCTCAGCAATAAATATCTTAAACTTATAAAACATAATAAGTAAAATCCTACTAGGTTTAAAACATAATCTTGGTCACCATTTTCTTGAGAAATATCATCTTATTATTTTGTTTTCAAATACACATTATACATACCATTTATCTTAAAAAATACAAAGATGGAAATATAAAAACCTTCCTATTTTTACATCAATCCATGAAATTATAAATTTGAAAAATTATTGATTAATTGACCAAGGGTCATAAAATAAGAATAATTTTTAATAAAATAAACTTATGAAAGTTAATCATCACATCGTTTGCCAAGAAAATGAAATCCCATGAAAACAACAACCTCAAATCGATGTGGTTTTACCAAAATAAGGTAGGATATGGAACTATAATATGATTTATATGGGTAATATAACATACCCAAACCCACAATCCTAGATCCATTTCTAAAATATTATCTTTATATTTCTATCTTTGATACTGATAAGCATGAATGAATTTTAACCCTTTAAAACATATAACATATAACTAAAATATTGGATCACTAACATGCTCAAGGATATTTTATGTCTAATGTTTTATATAATTAGGAAAAACTCTTCCATAGAAAATTGGATAGATAGATAAATGGTTCATAAAAATCTAAATCACCTCACACTAATTTGTTCATATACTGTAACCTTTTTAGGAATAAAATACTTAAATCCTTTCTTCACATCTTGAAGAAAAGGAAATATTAAAAGGGTGAGCTCAAACACTTGTTAAGGGAAATATAAGCATTAACAATTAAATGTAATCATTGAGAATAAGATGAGCATAAGGGTATAAGGACATAATAAAATTTTATGACAATAACATAATGGAATTTATAAACATCAATACTTAGATAATAAAACATGATACATGGAATAAATTTTTATAAAATGAAAGATTCATAGGAATCATTAATCACGAGCCATGTGATGTCAGTCTTGATCAAATGAAACATTAATTACCCTTATAAGACATAAATAAAATGTGTTGGTACCATGGAAAACTACATTTATAGAAGAATTTAAAAATCCTTACAGGTGTAATAACCAATACAGTCAACTTCCAACACAATTATCTAGGTAACTTAATCATTACCCAATGACATTAAGGGTTATAAAGGACCCACCCATCCATGGTTTATAAGGTAATCGCCCATCCTTGGTTTATAACAGAACCACTTATCCTTGGTTTATAATGGAACCAACAATCATTATAAAGAATCTCTAACAACCATAACATGAATAAATCACATAGATCTTGAATGTAATTATAAAAATCATATAAATATCATTATTCCTTTCATAACATGATTATCCCATGGAAAATAATGAGTTAAATTACAATATATTTGAAAAAAATCCATTCATATAAAGAATAATGATGGTATAATTAAAATATACCCTTAATCAAGTATAATTAAAGTTAATGGGTTTTTTCTATTTATGAATATAAATACAATTAAAATATCATTAAAAACATTATTTAGGAAAACAACCATTCTAATTTAAAAATAACTTTTAAAAACTAATTTTTTTAATAATATTAGGGATTTTTTTATTTCAAAATAAAAATGATAACTTTTTAAAGAATCTTCAAGTTATTTAACATTCATGATGGTTGGAATTTTTTTCATGTCATAATAATTAAAATATAGATTTTGTTCACACCTTTGGTAAAAAGTACCTTGTTTAGAAAATGATTAGAATTTTATTTTTAAATATTTTTATAAATATTAAAACATAGGTAAAAATAAATTTAAACAATAATTGAATAATATTAAGAAACATTCCTGAATTTATTTTAAAAAATAAGGATATGGAAGGAAAATTTTTTCTAAAAAAAGGTAAAATAAAGTTATCTTTTATTAAAAAAACTTCCAAATAATTTTGAGTACTAAAGAGTATAAATCGAGGAGAATAAAAATTAAAACGATTTATTATATATGGATCATATTATTTCCTTAAAGTAAATTAAATCCTATAAAATTATAATTAAAATGACATTGAAACATAAATCCCTTACTACTTTGGTAAATTTTTAATCATTATCCCCATGAAAGAATAACTTCAAATAACTATTTAAATATAATGAACAAAATAATATTCATGATATATCATATAAAATAGGTATTATATACATGTAAAAAAATAATATAGGTATATAAAAAAGACTTATGACCAGATAAATAAAATTTTGAGCTGAATAAAACTTTCAACGTTTATATAATTGAATTGAAAATTAATTAATAAAGAGATTATGTGTAAAAAATTTAAATCCCAAAAAAAAAACAGGTGGAAATACAACATAAATAAAACAATTACTATTTCACACATAATCATGACATAATATAATGATTGTAGAAGTGATATAACCGAATGAAAGGAAATTGAGTTAAGAAATCCCTTAACACTTAGTAAATTTGAAGTCAAATCCATTTGAATTAAATAATATTAATTTTAATGTAAACTACCATTATTAATGTAGGATTCATGATATAAAATGTAAAAATTGTATTATATACAGAATATTAAATAAATTTTGTGTATAACATTAAAACATTCCGAAATGTAGAGAAATTGAGATGAAATCCTCTACCTTAGGCCCAAAACTGCCATGTATATCCTTTTACATAAGTATAATAAATTTATATAATTTATTTTATTTTTAATAGAATTTTTCTAGAACTAATCCCTTATCCTTTAACCATTAATTTCATTTATTTTAATTCCATATTTAATTACTTAATCGATTATGTGTACATCAGGTGTTTTTGATGATATCCAGTTCATAATCCAAAAACCACTTTGGTAGGATGAATATGGAAAATGAGTTAATTGTCACATAATACCTTGAATAAAAATCATAAAATAATTATTATTTTTATATAAGAATTATACTTAAAAAAAACCATGAAAAAGGGTCATCAAAATGAACAATGTTAAAATCATGGAGATGGTAGACCATACATATGCATGAGCAATGTTCCCATTTTCCAATGAACATGAAAGAAAGAAGGAAAGTGTTATTATATATTTCTAAAAATTTTATTAATTTATAAATATAATATTATATATTTTAATACACTATTATATACTATCCATGTGAGTTGTTGATGAAAAAATATTGCATCGCTTCATGGACGTGGTCATCCACATGTACATATGAATGACATTATCATTTTTTAATGAATGAAAAGATTAGAAAATAAATTATATATTATATTAAAATAATTATAATTATTTAATTAATATAACATGGATAAATTAAATCCATCATTATAATAATTCGTGAGAGGCAGTGATGGAAAACGAATTACATCGGTTCCCACGACCGCAGTTCGACATACACACGAATGATGGTTTCATTTACCATTTGATGGAATAAAACATGAATATTGGTTATGAAATAAACTTAATAAAATATAATTATATGGAATACACATATTTAATTTTTCACCATGGTGTAATAAGTTTTTAATGTGGTAGAAGAAGAAATAAAACTATAACATTCATTTTAAAACTATGCGTCTTCTTCAAACAACCAACTTTTCTTTACACCTTAATCCCTCTAATGTTGGTATTAGGCCCAAAATAAGGCCTCTATAATGTGTTTATGGATTATATTAAGGTATTTGGGTTGTTATTGTCTGGACCAAAAGGTTTATTAAGTATAGAGATTAAAGGATTGTGGGTTCCCTTTTATAAGTGTGGCGAGGGGCACTGTTATAATTACTTAATATATTAAATTAATATAAATTAATCTTCATTAAAAAATGACTAAAAACGATATAAATAGATTATAATATTATTTTTATCATAAAAACTATTATAAAATAATTTTTTGAAAAGTTTTGGTCATGTCTTACCATTATCTTTTAGTTTTAATCCCCATTTACCCTTTTAATTATGACCGTGAAATCAATGTTTTTACTATTTAGGGGTCAAGAAAGTAACTATAGAAGGAAAAGTAACCGTGAAATAGACCATGGTTGGTATTTTAAATCATAAAACATTAAATTTAATTTACATAGTATTTATATTAATTTTATATTATTTAATAAAATACTGTTTATTTTAAATTTCATTAAGGTCATTTTTGGAAATAGATGAAATATTAACATATAATATGTATCTAACTCATCTAAAATGGTTTAAAAGTGAAATGTATTGAAATATAATGAATATATGGTATTAATACAACCACCCAATCTATTTTTTTGGTTTATATATCATTTTAAATATTATATTTTGGTTTAACTCCTTGGTTAACCAATTTTAACCTTAATTATTAAAATAAGTTTTTTTTTGTATTTAATAGTTATAATTTTACTTATAAGGGGAAAATTGGATAAAAAATTTCCCTTTTATGAAAATTTATACCATTAATCAAATTTATTTTCTTCTTTTAATTTTTTTCAATAATTTAATAAAATATATTTAACATGAAATACTATTAATGTCATTTTAAGAACTATTCACATAATTTCACTTTGAAAATAGCATAGAAATAATGGAATTAGGAAATAAAACATTAAGAAATATATTATATCTAATACGTATCTTCAAAATTCATGGTACAGATTAAATCATCTAAAAAATATTACTTTTGGAGTTTTTAAGAATTATATATATTTTTTTCTACTAGTTTCACAAGCATTATGTCGGCGTTGAATAAGAATTTAAGGTAATTATTTCATTAATAAAAAATAAATATAAAATTTTATAAAAAAAATTATTTCATAATTAAATAAACCATTTATAATGGAAGATAATTATTTATCCCCATAAAAAAATATTATAGAAATTAAAATTATGAAAGTGAAATTTTTGACATTACCTTTACATAAAATATTATAAAGGTAAAAATCAAAGATACATGGAAAAAAGGTCATATTTTAAAAGTATGAATGATTATAGAAGAAATATATTCACCCAATGAAATTAAATTATGTTTTTTAATGAACTTTATTCTTTATCAGATTGGTTTTAACCATAATTAACCCATTTTAACTTATTGGGGTAATAGAAATTTACTATGATTACTATTTATATTAACAAAAAAATTATGTTAAAATTATTAAATAATATTAATTATTTTTATTAAAAATAAATAATAAATTTTATCAAATTAAATTCATATAAGTGTAATAATATAATTTAAAATTAAACCCACAAAATGTTACAAAAAGTTATTTTTTTTATAAAAACGCATTTTATGTATAAAAATATTTTTATACCAAATTAAAGTATAATGTTGATTAAAAAAACTTTTATTGGATTTTTAACTATAATTAAATAATTTCATTTTAAAACATATGAAATAACGAATATAATTTTGTAACAATTTGAAAAGAAAGGTCAGTTTTCAATAAAAATTAGTATTTTCACTATTCATCGAAAAATCAAACTTTTCAAAAAATTATAAAAACATCATCCTAAGATAAGTTTAAAATGATTAATTCAAAAAATGTATGATTTTTTCAAATAAATTTTTAAATTTACCAGAAATTAATTTCAATATTCACTCAAAAAAAGAAATAAAAACCATTTTTTTAAAAGACACATTTTTGATGCCTAAAACGACTTTATAGAAAAATTGAGTGCTTATTTCCTAAGGATTAAATAATAAATTTTTATTGAGTAGGAGATTTATATATATTTCTTAATGAGGTTAGTACTATTCATAACCACTAATTTTATGTCTAGGTTATAACTAGAACAATTAAATTTTAATATTTCAGGGTTCATTTATACTCAGTATTGCATGTTGTACACGTTATCGAACACAATATTCATTTAAAATCTAAAGTTGTTTTATTATACCCCAATTAATAAATTTCTTCCTATAAATTTTAATTTGAGATTGGTAATTATGGTTTTGACATTTGAAAACACTTTTTTTTTGAAAACCCACACCATAGAAAGGGTTAATAAAACGTCATCTTGAAAAAAGGGAAATGGAAATGAGAAGTTCATCTAGAATATCCCATAAATTGGTTTAAAAAGAGGAAAAAGTTATTGGTAAGTGAAAATATTAACATGGAGGAAAACAATAATGTCCAAATATTTATGGAGAGTGATAGAGAACATTGATCACTAAAAATATAATGATCAAGAAAAAGTTAATAACCAAAAAACTATAAATCAAAGAGGTGTGAAAAAAACCATAAATTCATTAGAAATGAAGGTAATAGGATAAAATTTCTGTTTAAAGATGTTTTTCATAGAGTTAAGAAATTATTTTATAATATATACTTTTAACATAAGGAAATATAATTACTAGAAAATTATAATTCCATCCTTTAATAAATTTTCACAAAAATATCATCTTTTTCATTAAATGGTGAGTATTAAAGATGAATTGTTCATGCCCAAAGAACCAAAATAAAATCACAGTGGATCACATAATCTAAAATAGGATAATAATATATTCCTCTTATATTAACTAAAACCAAAATGGTTCTCACAATGTAATATAATATCCAAAATGAATAAAACTTTATATAAATTAATAATAAATTAAACTCTAAAATTTAAAAAGTAACCCCAAATGTTAAACTTATATCATTAAATAAATAAATAACACTATATCCCAATTAACCTCAATAAAATCAATATTAAATAATGTTTTAACCTCATATTTTTCCCATAAATTTAAATCTAAATCTCTAAAAATTTAATAATATTCTTCTAAAATGATCCTTCATATTAAATAACACATTAAACCTAGGGGTTAAATATACCTAAAACCAATGAAAAAAAATACAAAAATATCATTTAGTTATTAGGATAAATTTCTAAATAATATTATAGTGTAAAGAAATTTACCAAAATATCATAAATCAAATTTAGATATAACTTGAAAATAAATCCTTAGCTTGACCATAAATATCTCTAAAACATTACATTGTTAAGGAATCATTATTCAACCATAAATATTATCCATATACACCTATCAAAAATACAATAATTAACTTATCATAAAATAATATACTTACCTAAAGGGTTATTTAAATCTCAATAGTGTTTTTCTCCTAAAACCCAGTAAAAGATTTGAATAACCTCAAAATACCATCACTTAAAACCTGAAAAGGTACATCTAAACATTTGAACTTATTTCCAGCCCTAAAATTATAAAACCATGATGGTATCCATAATTCATAAGTTACCTCACATTAAAAATACTAATACAAAAAATTATCGAAAATTTTCTATGATACCAACTATGACAACACTAGACTCGTACTCCTAGATCTGATGCTAAAACATCATATTTACATTTCTTGATTTGATACCGATAAATGTGATCCATTTTTACCTTAAAAAATATATAACATAAAGCTTAAATATTTTACCACTTGCATACACAAGTAATTTTTAGGTTTAAATCTTTATATAATTAGTAATAACTCTTACATAAGAACTTGGATACATAAAAACTGATTCATAAAAATATATATCATCTCCCACAAAGTTTTTTTCATATAGAAACCTTATCAGGCATAACAGACATAAAATTTTTCTTCATGAAATGAGAATAAAGAAAAATAATAATGGTTTTAATACCTCTAGTTTTTAGAATATATCCATCTTTAAATAAATTTGATTTCCTGGAGAGCTTGTGTTATACAAAAAACCAAGCATAAAAAACCGTGATATACTATTAAAATATTAAATGTAACCATTATAAATGAGATTTTAAAATTTGAGGTATGAATAAGAATATTTTTTTAAAACTATTTATAAATATTTTAGGTAAATAAAATACATTGGTAAATAAGTACTCAATTTTTAGTAAAGTCTCTACATGCTCCAAAGATATATTTTTTTCATCATTTTTTATTACTTTTTATGAAAAAATAAGACAATTAATTTATTCAATTTTTGGAAATTTTATTATACAAAAAGTAACTTATTTTTTAAATCACAATTTAGAGAATAACTTAGGGTGATGTTTTTGGTTTTTTAGAAAATAATGATTTTTCTGTAAATAGTAAAAAATACCGATTTTTTTAAATTTCCATTTATTTTCATTGAAAAAACCCCATAATATTTAAATTTTATAATAAATTAATATCATTTAAATTTATTTATAAATTATATAATTAATTATAATATCAATAAAAATTATATATTATATTGGTATAAAAATATTTTTAGACATTAAAATGCATTTTTTTGAAATATCCTTTTTCATCGCGCCCTGTGGGATATATATATAATGAATTTCATTCAATTATAGAAGTTGAATTTAGTAAAATGGATTATATATTTATAATAAATATAATTAAAATTATTTACTAAATTTTAATTTATTTTTCGTCATAATTAATAGTAAAAACAATAAAAATTCATCCCCATGGTGAAAGGGTAAATCAAGTTAATGTAGGTTAAAAATAAGTGATATGCCCACCATTTATAATATTAAATATTTTTGGATAAAGATATTTTTACTATTATCACTATATTGTTGGTATTTTTTTATGGGACACTTCTTCATGAAAGTGACCCATATAATATTTTAAGTAAGGAAAAATAAAAAATGTCATATTATTATTTTTAAACCTCTTATGTGTCCTCATAGGGGAAAAAGAAATTTATAAATAATAGTAATTATTATTATGAGAAGAAATAAATTATTTTATTGATGGTAATTAGTTTATAGTTTTTTTGTGATTATATAATTATCTAAATTCCTATGCAAAAACGATAGACTATTTAATTAATTTATAGAAAAATTAAATAAATTATTTTGATAATATTAAAATTAATATGATTTGGGTGATTTATAGTGTTAATTTTTTTTATAGATGAATATATCATATAAGAAATGTGTGAAAAGTATACATTCAAGTTTATCCTTTGTCTTGATGTATTTAAAGACAAATTAAATAAATAGTGTCAAAAATAACATTAATGTTATTTTATAATAAATAATATTTTCTTAATTAATTTAATGCTCTTAAAAATACTTATTCAACCAAGTGATTATTATATTTTTAAAAATATCATCTATGGTGCATTTATGTCCCAATTTTTAATTTATTGTAACTTTATTGACACCTAAAGAGTAAAAACTCCATTATCACATTAATTGTTAAAAACGGATAATGTGGGGTAAAACATGGAGATGAGTGTAAAAAATTAAACTAAACCTGTAAAATATTTATTAGATGATATTATATATATATATATAATCATCATAAATTTTAATTATATAATTTTGAGCCATTTTTCTTTGAGAAATAATTTATATTAATTTAATAATTTAAAAAATTTAAAAAGTGACCCTACCCCACTTATAAAATGACACCCTATTCTCTTTTTTTCACACTTCAAGAAGCATTTTATTATGAAAATAACTACCCAAATACATTTATAAATTCCCTCTAATCTTTTTATAGGTCTTATTTTGGGTATAATACTAACAATAGAGGGATTATGATGTAAAAAAAAAGGTTGTCTGAAGAATAGGTATAGGTTTTAATCGAATTTTTTAATTTTATTTATTCATACACATATCTAAAATATTACTAAACCATGTTGATATAATAACAACAATATCTAATATATAATGAGATAATTTTATGTTAATTTTATACCCCATATCATTCTCTTCTTCCACTAAATGTTAAAGGAAACCATCGTTTGTGTGTACGGTAAACTATTGCTTCACTAACCAATGTAATTCATTTTCCATCACCACCACTCATAGAAGGTTTTAATGATGAATTTAATATATATATATATATATATATGATATTCATAAAATATTTATCATTATGGAAAGAAAATATATCAGATAATTTATTAACTTTCCATTCCTTTTAAAATGATTATGTCATTTGTGTGTATGTGTGGATTACTGTAATGCCCCGAACCCAAAAGCCCGGAGCTAGTGTATTATTTTAATACATTGGAATGATTACAAGGACTAAAGTCCTGAAATACCGATCAATTTAGTAGTTGTGGAAAAAATAATACATACATGAACATTAAATTATACATTCAAAAATAAAAAACAATATAAATAATTCTTTGAGAACTCCATTATTCACCTAGATTAACCCTGCATATCAAACATAATATAGTTCTTAGAATCCAGGGAAAACAAAACATAATAAAGGGGTGAGATCATATGCTCAGTAAGGGTAAAAAATATAATAAAAGCTATAAAAATTTAAGGCAAGATATGTAGTAAAAACAACAGACTTTTTAAATATAAACTTGAACATAATACAGAGAAAATAAATCAAACCGTACCATATAAACATGCACATGTATATTATACTAGTTAAATAATCACAAGTAATAATTAATTTCATAATGAGGGAATGCCTAATTCCGGACATCATTAACACAAAGTCAAGGCCTCATACCAAGACTATAAATAAAAATTTTGTCAAGGCCTTGTGCCAAGATACCAATTTGTCACATGTGACCTATCAATGCATTGAGGAGATATAGAAATCTCCACCCGTCACTCACTAAGTCCACTGCATTCCTTATATAAAAATTTGAAACATAACATAAAAATTCGTATTATTACTATCATATAGAATGTCAATACATTAACCATAAACCATGAATGGTAAAAATAGAACATCCACATTCAAACATATCATAACTCATTCAAAACAAAATGGAAGATTGTATTATAATAAATCAACCTCAATCAAGAATAATATCCAGTAAAGTATGTCAACATAGTTGAAAATGATCTATAAAACTCTTTCAGATCAATATAACTTTTTGTGAAATAATTTAAAATTCACCCATTTCTAAAGGAAATCGTTTAAAAGATATTTTTGAATCAAATTCTCCCATACCACTTTGAAACATTTGAAAGGAATTAACATTTTAAAACAATTACATCCATATAAATAAATCCTTAAAACCATTTTTGAAAACATGGACATTAATGAGAAAGGTTTAGAAGAATAAATATTTAAAACATTTAAAATGATGTTTTAGTTAAATATTACCTTAAAAATAATCCTTCTAAAAATTATTTTATGAATCATGTACATTTATTGATAAATATGTCCCAGTATATACTGACATATAAACAATCTCAGATAATAATGAGAGTGAGAAATTAACCCTTACCTTGTACTTTTCTTTGGTCTAGGGTATGTTTAACATCATTTATAATGACTATAGTATGTTATTAAATTATAACAGAACCATATTAATGTTTATTATTTAATACTTGATTCATTTATGACTTTATACTACTTATTTATTAATAATTTCCATGTAAAAATAACATTTCGGGTAATAATCGTTTTTTATCGTATGTGTTTTAACTTGTTATTCTTGATTGTATCACTTATATCTTGATTTAATTACTTACAGAATATAAAAAATTATTTATGTATCATATATATTTAGAATATAAATATGTATAATATATATATGAAATAGAAAACACTATTTATGGAGACGGTATGCCGTACATACGTATAATTGCTACTTTACTTTTCATATTGTATTAAACAGAAGTAAGTGAATGATATATATGTAAATATATATACATATATATTTCTAGTTGAATTATTACTTCATATATTACATGCTTATTAGTAATATATATTTCTATAATCATCGTTGACTGGTGAACGTGGAAATGAATCTCATCGCGTCATGGAGATGGTAAGCCGTGCATACACATGAGCAAGGATATAATTTCCTTAATAATTAAAAGGTGTATAATTGGATGGTATATTAATTGTAAAGAACATTATAATTTTTTTTTTATTATTTATATACATATTAATTATCATTATATCCATCTAAATAATATAGTGTTGAATAATAAATTACACCACGGTGTGGAGACGATAAACCGTACGTATGCACACAAGGTGAAATTATCATTCATATGATAGATAAAATAATGAATATGGTTGTACCATATTTATAATAACATAACATTATGTAGAAGGTACTATATTTATTATTTTTTTTATGGAAAAAAATAGAGAGAAAGTGAAATAGAAAAATAACATTGAAAGAGGTGATAAAATAATTACCTCTTCTTCAGGTGTTTCCTTTTGATTTGACTAAAAGGGATCCTTAGGTTAACTTTATGCTCAAAGTAAGACCTCTAGGTTGAAGTGAGGGAATTTGGGAGGAGATTTTGGCTGATTTTGGCTAAGCCAAATGGCTTTGAAGGTGTGATTTTTAGAGAAGGGGAAGTACCCTTTTATAAGAGAGGTGAGTGTCACTTTAGGAAAAGTTTGAAATATTATTTTATTATAAAATTATTTTCGGTTTCTAATGGATAAAAATTGCTTTATATAGAAGATAAAATGGTTTGGGTCGAAATAATCTCAACTAATAGGTTTTAGACAAGTTTAGGTCACCATATTAACCCTATTTTTAGATTTAACTCTTAGTTAAATACTTTAACTTTTACCATGTCCTCTCGTATTACTACAATAAATGGTTAATAAACATCCAATAAAATCCAAGATAACCTAAATTGGTTTATTAATGACATATTTATCATTATATAATTCATTTGGATGAACCATATATTTTTAGGTATATTATATCATTTAATAATATAATATTTGTTTTAAAAACTCATTTATTTCAAATTTGACACTATTTAGTATTTGGTTTTTGTGAAAGTCATAACAACATGATTAATTTGAAAAACATTCATTCAATCCACCCTAAAAAGTCATATTAATCTATAAAATTCGTGTATGGAATCAAAACTTTCAAATTATATTTATTTTAATATTTATAATATCATTTATGTTAATATTTATTTAACAAGGTAATTACTGCATCATCATTGTGGCATAAATAAATTTAATTATTTAATGTCTAAAAATTATAAATAAAATACCATTATATAGGAAATATTTTTATAGTTCTAATGAATATTTATAGTCTAATTTATCTTATTTATAAACCGATATTAAAAATGGATTAGTTATTAAAATATGAATTTTACACTTTGAAATCTTTTTTAAATAAAATAATAATAAATGTCCCAATCTAATCCAAGTAGATAGAAAAGGTTTATGTTTTATTACTAAGTTTTATTTTGGTCTAGAAACACTTATCCAATAGAATTAAGACATGTGTTAGGATAATTATAACATCATTTTTACCTTAAATTACCCTATTTTCTTTTAACCTCGGTAAATAAAATTCAAAAGTTACTATTCACAAAAAATTAATTTAATTCTATTGAAACACATTTTACATACTTATATCAATCGTATCTCTCAGAATTTTGAAATTCAATTCACATAATCTATAAAATTATGTTTTATGCAAATTTGCTAACATGCCTAGAAGGTGGGTAAAAGATAAAAAACATTCAATAAAATTTTATACATATAATTTTACTAGAAAATGACTTTAATTAATTAATTTGAACTAATATAATTATTTTTTATCTATTTTTACTTTAAATAAATTTAAATAAAATAAATAATTATTTAAATAAAAAGTCGGTTTTAAACAAAAACACAATGGTTTTCACTATTCATCAAAAATAGAAAGTTTTCAAAAAAATACAAAAAATTCGCCCTAATATAATTTTGATATTATGATTTCAAAAATGAAATCTATTTTATCAAATTGAAAACATAGAAGTTTCATTAATTAATTTAAAATTAATTTCCATTTTCAAAACCAAAAAGTGGGTTTTTAAAAAGTTAAAACTATTAAAAGATTGGCATTCATTTTTGTCTAATTTAAATGTGAAATTACTTATAATGAACTACATTATATTAAATGATAAAAATATAATCATATTATACTTTAAAATCACTTAGATTCATATTTTAAAATAATAAATTATTTTGATTAAAAAAGTTTTTTTCAATTAAAATATTGTATTTTCACTATTCATCAAAATAATAAAGTTATCAGAATGGTTCCAAAAATTTATCCAAACAAAATTTTTATGTCCTGATTCTAAATAATAATTTAATTTCACTAAACCGAATATATAAAAGTGTCAAACATTGGATTTAAAAAGGGTTCACCATTAAAAGGCGGTAAAATTTCATTTTTTGGAAAATACTTTTTTTTATCTTAAAATTGAATTTTTCCTTATGTTATTTCTAAGAAACACAAATGTTGAATGTTAAAATTATATAGAATATATATAAAATTCAAAATGTGGTTAATAATATTCATAACTTCTTTTTTAATGGCTAGTTTTGTAAGTTGTTATGCGCTCGAACTCGTTGTTGCATGTAATGCAAGCTATCGAATTACTTTAAAGTGGTAATGTACTATGAAATAATGGGGTGTTACATTCTCCATTCCTTTGATAAATTGTGTCCTCACAATTTGAAATTTTTCTTCAAAAATAAAATGTTTAAAATAGAAAATATCTTTGTGTAAAACCCACATTAGAAATAGGGTTAATAAAGTTTAGTCTTAATAAGAGGGAAAGGGAGATGAAAAAGTCACCACCAAATTACGATCTTGATTAGAAGAACATTGGTGAAAATTAGAGACACATAATTACAGGAAAAATTTAAATATTTATAGGAAGTGATTGAGGTAATCAATCATAAACGAGTGTAAAATTGAGGGCCTCAAAGCCATCAATCTATGATGATTTAAAATATCATCAGTTCAATAAAACATAAGGTATTAGGATAACACATTTTTGGTTTTAACATACCTTCTATAAAGTTTAAGAATTAATTTATTCATATAATAAGAGAAAAAAATACTTGATAAGTAGAGTTCCATCCTTTAACTAATTTATACCATAAATTCATCTTTCACTTCAAAAGATAATAGAACTCAAAAATATTTTATTTATCTTAATCATATAGGGTTCCAAAAATAATGAATTTATAATTAATCTGTCAGACCATTTAAAAAAACTACATTATATAAAACATGGCATCAAGTAGGCCAGTGGCAGGTGATGCACCCTTGTCACGCTTCGGTTGCGGGTTCAAGTCTCGTAGCGTTGCCGGACACGACGGGTTGTCCCCCGACCTCTGGGTTGTCCTTTTTATAACTATCCAAAAATAATCTTAAGAAATGTTTTAACCTTAAACAATAATATCCAATGTCCAACTTAATCCATTAAAATCTTTAGACTTATCCAAAATACTTTTTTCTAAACTCATAGCCCAAAATTTATAAGGAAGGTAAACATAATGAAGATCTCTTTTTTCCACATAATAACATGCAAATACCTTCATCATGTATTCTCTTAAAACATGGTTACACCCTGAATTACCATAAAATCTTATTGGATACATTCATGCTCCATTGTTCCTTATAAAATACTAGATATATTCCTTATATCCAAAATTTTTTAATACTCCAACAATGATGTAATAAACTAACCATTAATCAGTTCCAAGGTAGTTAAGAATATCAAATATAATTTATCCAAATCAATAATATCTGATTCCAAAATGAATACCTCAATATCAGAACCATATTAAGGTTTATCTTTAATTCAACCATGTATTTTCCAAACTGGATAACTTGATATTGAGTCACTTTTCTTAGAACCATATAATCTCAAATCCTCAATGAAATAGTACTGCAGTACAATCCTTATTTATTTACATAATTCATATAACCAGTACATCATTGATACAACACTCAAATGAAATTATTATTTAATAACAACATAAGAACACTAGTCATTCCTCGTCATCTATGGTAGCATCATAACTTGATTATTTTCCAATATCATCATTTGGGGAATACTCTGATTATTTGGACATTGATTCACGTAGTGTTCCAACTCCTTACAGATGAATAATTGTACATTTGAAACCTTTTTCTTACCCTTGAAATCACATATTTGGTTTCCTTTTTCCCTATACTTATAGAAAACTCTAATTCCCTTCAATCATTTATGAAGGTGATTCTTTCAACGGTTATCACATATGGGAAAAATCATTCTTTCTCTTCTTCCCTTTATTCATCTTTCTCTCTACCGTCTTTTTTCTTCTCCAGCTTACCTTCAAATCCATATAACTCAAAGAATTATTTACTTATCTTATTAACACATGATACTATTAATTAATATGATGAGAATACAAGGGAGACTATTTATCTTTAAATGTGGGCTTAATACCATGAAATATATGATCCTTCTTACTCTTTGGATCATCCATATTGCTGGAGTTCTCATTACTTCTACTAGGTGCCATTTTTAAATGACAATATATACTAGGTTAGATCGTATCATAATGTATAATCCAAAAACTATAAAAATTCTCACGTTAATTGAATATTTATACACATCTACTCTCATAATCATAACATTGTTTTTTTTTCTGACATATTTACTCATAAATCCTTCATAATGGTTTATAATGAAAATGTGAATTATCCTAAGTATATCCCCCAAGAGTGTCATAACCAAAAGTACATCAATGCCTATTGTCTTATACTAGGATACCCTGAGTCATGCATGAAACTCCTTGTCAGAGTTTTCAATCCTAGGTACATCTGTGCCAGAGCCGCCTCTACCTGCTCATATCTAGATAGAGATGTGTTTCTTTGAAAACTCACAAAATATCTACATTACCAAAATTATAAGAAGTTCTTCTATAAAAATCTTTAAAGTCTATCTTAGGGTAATGTTATGCAATCATATTTTTTCTAAATAGAGTTTCTAAGGTTTCTAATAAACTTTCTCTAATACCAACTGCAACGCCCCGACCACAGAATCCTGGAGCCGGTGCATTATTTTAATACATTTGCATTATTACTTGGAATCAAGTCTCGAAAGACCGATCAGTTTAGAAGTTTTTGAAAATAGATTACATACATGAACATTACATTGTACATTCAAAAATAAAACAAAAACATAAATAATCCTATTATATTGTGATTATTCCCCTAGATTAACCCTGTATATCAAACACAATACACGTCTTGGAATCCTAGTAAAACAAAACATAAGAATGGGGTGAGCTCAGATGCTCAGTAAGGGTAAATAATTTAGAGAAAGCTACAAACTTTTAAGGAAATATGTTTAATAAAAACAATAGCCATTTTAAACATAAAATTGAACATAATATGGAGAAAATAAATAAATCATTACCACATAATAATGCACATGGATATTCTACCAGTCGAATAATCACATGTAATAATTTATTTCATAATGAAGGAATGCCTAATGTCGGACATCATTACCACATAGTCAAGGCCTCATCCCAAGAATATAAATAAAACTTTTGTCAAGGACTTATTCCAAGAAAATAATTTGTCTCACGAGACCTACCGATACATCAAGGAGTTATAGTTAGCTCCACCCATCACTTACTAAGTCCACTGCATTCCTCATATGAAAATTTTGAAACATAACATAAAAATTTGTATTAAAACTAGTATACGAAATGTCAATACATTAACCATAAACCATGAATGATAAAAAAAGAACATCCACAGTCAAACATATGATAACTCAATCAATACAATATGGAAGATTGTATTATAATAAATCAACCTCAATCATGAATAATATCCAGTAAAGGATGTTGCGATAGTTGAAAATGACCAGTAAAACTATTTGAGAGCAATATAAATTTTTTTTTGAAATCATTTAAAAGTAATATATTTATAAAGGAATTCATTTGAAAGATATTTTTTTAATAAAAGTGTCCCATACCACTTCAAAACTTTTAAAAGTAATTAAAATTTTAAAATAATCATGTCTATATAAATAAATCTTTAAAACCATTTTTGAAAGAATAAACATTAATGAGAAAGGTTTAGAAGAATAAATACTTAAAAAATTTAAAATGATATTTTAGTTAAATATTCACTTAAAAAGAATCCTTTTGAAATTTATTTTATAAAACATGGGTATGTATTGATAATTAATTCTCAGTACAAACTTACATGTAAACAATCTCGGATAAAAATGAGATTGAGAAATTAACCCTTACCTTGTACTTTTCTTTGTTAGAGGGTACGTTTAACCACATATATAATGACCATAGTATGTTATTAAATTATACCAAAACCATATTAATATTTATTATTTCATACTTTATTCATTTATGACTTTATACTACTTATTGAATAATTATTTCCATTTTAAAATATCATTTTGGGTAATAATCATTTTTTTATCTTCCATGTTTTAAATTGTTATTCTTGATCGTATCACTTATATCAGGATTTAATTTATTCAATAATATAAAAAATTATTTATGTATCATATATATTCAGAATATAAATACATATAATAGATAGATATATGGAATGGAAAACACTGTTTATGGAGACGGTAGGCCGTACATACGCATAATCGTTGTTTTCCTTTTCATGTCATATTGAACAGAAGTAAGTGAATGAGATATATGTAAATAAATAAATAAATATATATATATATATAGTATCATTATTATGTAAAATATTACATAATTATTAATAATATATATTTTTATAATCATCGTTGAATGGTGAACGTGGAAATTAATCTCCTCACGTTGTGGAGACGGTAAGCTGTACATACACACAAGCGACGATATCATTTCCTTAAAGATTAAAAGGTGTGGAATTGGATGGTATATTAATTATAAAGAGAAATTAGAATTTTATTTTCATTATTTATATACATATCACTCGTCATTATATCCAACCAAATAATATAGTGTTGAATAATAAATTACACCACGACGTGGAGATAGTAAGGTGTACGTACACACAAATGGTGACATTATCATTCATAGGATGAATAGAATAATGAATATGGTTGTACCATATTTATAATAACATCAAAGTATATAGATGTTTATGGAGTTTTTATTTTGGTATGTAAGTAACAAAGAAAGAGAAAGTGGAAGAAGAAAATAACTTTGAAAGTGGTGATAAAATAATTACCTCTTCTTGAGGTGTTTCCTTTTGATTTGAACAAAAGGATATTTATGTTGGCTTTATACTCAATAGAATGCCTCTAAGTTGAAGTGAGGGAATATGGGAGGAGATTTGGGTAGGTTTTGGCCAATAAAAATGTATTTGGAGGTGTGATTTTGAGACAGGAATAAGTACTCTTTTATAAGAGAGGTGAAGGTCACTTTTGGAATAGTTTGAAATATTATTTTATTATAATTTTTTTTTCGGTTTATAATGGCTCAAAATTGATTTATTTTAAGTATAAGGTGGGTATGGATCTAAATATTTTCAACCAATATGTTTTATACCGGTTTAGGTCACCATATTAACCCTATTTTTATATTTAACTCTTAGTTAAATAGTTTAACGTTTACCATGTCCGCTTGTTTTATTATAATAAATGTTTAATAAAATTATAATAAAAAGACAAGAGAACCCCAAGTGGTTCATTAATGACATATTTATTATTATATAAGTCCTCTAGCTGAACCTTATATTTTTATGTATATTATATCATTTAATAATATAATATTTGTTTTAAAAACTCATTTATGTCAATTTTGATGATATTTAGTATCTAGTTTTTGTGAAAGTCACAACAGCATGATTAATTTGAAAAAAATTCCTTGAATCAACCGTAACATGTCATATTAATCTATAAAATTCTTTTATGTAATAAAAACATTCATATTATATTTACTTTAATATTTATAATATAATTTGTTTTAATCTTTCATTAATAAGGTAATTACTACATCATCATTGAGTCATAAATAAATTTAATTATTTAATATCTAAAAATTATATATAAAATACCATTATGTAGGAAATATTTTTATATTTCTAATTAATATTTATAGTTGAATTTATCTTATGTGTAACCCTATATTAAAAATGATTTAGTTATTAAACACGAATTTTACAGCTTTAACTATTCTTTAAATTAAATAATAATAAAAATCCTAATCTAATAAAAGTGGATAAATAAGGTTAATATTTTATTCCTAATGATGATTTTGGTCCAAAAAATTTATCTAATAGAATTAGGACATGTGTTAGGGTAATTATAAAAATCATTTTTACCTTCAATTACACTTTTTTACTTTTAACCGTGGTAAATAAAATTCATAAGTTACTATTCACCAATAATTATTTTCTTCTTATTGAGCCACATTTTTCTTACTTATTTCTACCGTGTCTATTGGATTTTTGAAATTCAATTCATAGAAGCGGTAAAATTATGTTTTAAGAAAATTTTCTAGTGTGACTAGAAGGTGGGTAAAAAACCCTATAAAAACTAAATAAACTTTTATACATCTATTTTTATTATAAAATGACTCCAATTAATAAAATTGAACAAATATAGGTATTATTTATCTATTTTTAATTTAAATAAATTTAAATAAAGTAAATAATTATTTAAATAAAAAGTCGGTTTTAAACAAAAGCACAGTGTTTTTTACTATTCATCAAAAATTGAAAGTTTTCATAAAAATACCAAAAATTTACCCTAAGATAATTTTGATATTATGAATTTAAGAATGAATTCTATTTTTCCAAATTAGATACATAGAATTTTCATTAATTAATTTAAAATTAATTCCTGTTGTCAAAACCAAAAAGCGGGTTTTAAGAAACTAAAAACCATCAAAAGATTGACTTGCGTTTATGTCTAATTTAAATTTGAAATTACTTATAATGATTTACATTATATTAAATAATAAAAATATAATCTAATTATACTTTAAAACCATGCAAATGTATAATTTAACACTATAAATTATTTTGATTAAAAAAAGTTGTTTTCAATTAAAATTTAGCATTTTTCACTATTCATCAAAATATAAAAGTTATCAGAAATGTACCAAAAAATTATCCGAACTAAATATTTTTGTCCCGTTTTTAAAAAATAATATAATTTCACTAAATTTAATATTTAAAAGTGTCAAATATTGGATTTAAGAAGGATTCACCATTAAAAGGTGGCAGAATTTCAATTTTTGAAAAATACTTTTTTTATCTGAAAATTGAATTTGTCCTTACATTATGTTTAAGAAACACAAAAGTCGAATGTTAAAATTATATAGTATATATATAAAATTCAAAATGTGGTTAATACTATTCATTACCACTTTTAAATGGCCAGTTTGGTAAGTCGTGGTGCACTCAAACTTGGTGTTGCGTGTAACATAAGCTATTGAATTATTTTAAAGAGGTAACGTACTTTGAAATCATGAGCTGTTACAATTACCACCTCAATAAAGAGATGTTATTTTTTTCATAACCACAACACATGAATTCTATATATATGTGTATTCAAATAAATAAAATATTATTTATGTAATAATTACAATTCTTTAAATAAAAAATAATTCTTATGTTCTTTCAATCACTATCATTGAAAAATGGAAACGTTACTCATGTGTAAGTACTATTTACCATCTCTATGATTATAACATATTTCATTTTTCTTAACCATATTTCATAGTTGGTTTATAATATATAATTTATGTATAAAAATGTTTATTATTTCATGATTATTATTCTATATACGATGAAATAATGACCATTATTACCATATTCAAACCACAAAAATCTTGGAATAATGACTTTTATACACCAATTATAATTTTAAAAACAACCATGAAAAATGGTTATGAAAGGTGAACTATGTTAAAATCATGGATATGGTAGGCTGTAAATACGCATGATCAACATTCCCATTTTCCAATTAACATGTAAAAAATTATAAAAGTATTGTTATATATTTATATAATGATGATTATATGATAAATATCATATTACCTATTTAAATACATGATTATATACCATCCATGTGAGGCGTTGATGAAAAACAGGTTTCATCACATCATAGAGGTGGTCATCCACATGTACTCATGAATGACATTATCATTTTTCGATGAATGAAAATTTAAGAAAATAAATTATATATTGTATTCAACGAATTATAATTATTTCTCGAATATTATATATATAAATTAAATCCAACATTATAACTATTTGTGAGAGACGATGATGCAAAATTAATTAGATTTATTCATGAGGTGGCACTTCGACATACACATAAAGAATAGTTTTATTTACCATTTGATGGAAGATGAAATAAATATAGGTTATTAAATAAACATAATAGAATCTAAGTATACGGTAGATAAAAATTTTATTTTTTCACCGTGGTTGAAGAAGTTTTGAATGTGGGAGAATAAGAAATAAAACTAAAACATTCATTTAACAACTACACATCTTCTTTAGACAACAACATTTTCTTTACACCTTAATCCCTCTAATGTTGGTAGTATGACCAAAATAAATCCTATATAATGTGTTTTTGAATTATAGTAGGGTATTAGGGTATATATTTTCTAAACCAAATGGTTCTTTAAGTGTGTAGATAAAAGGATAGTGGGTGCCCTTTTATGATTGTGGGAAGGGAAACCCTTAGAATTAGTTAATGTATTAAATTAATATAAATTAATTTTCATTGAAAAATGACTCAAAAATGATATAATTAGATTATCATATGAGGGTAATTCTAAATAATCTCATTTAATAATTTTTGGAAAAGATTTGTTCATGTTTTACCCTTATCACTTATTTTTAACCCCCATTAAACCTTTTGACAATTGCTGTGATATCAATGTTTTTTACTATTTAGGGGTAAACAAAGTTACTATAGAAGGAAAAGTGACCAATAAATAGACCATGTTTGATATTTTAAATCATATACCATTAAATTGTATGAATATATTATTTTTATGAATTTTAAATTATATAACAAAATATTGTTCATTTTAAATTTCATTAATGCCATTTTTGGAAATACATGAAATATTAATATATAATGTGAGTCTAAATCATATAAAATGGTCAAAAAATGGAATGGATTCAAATATATGGAATATATAGTATTAATATAACCACCCAATCATTTTTTTAGATTTAGATATCATTTTAAATATTATATTTTGGTTTAACTCCTTAGTTAACCAATTTTCACCTTAACCGTTGAAATGAATTTTTCAATATTTAATAGTTAAAATTTTACTTATAAGGAAAAAATTGGGTAATAAATTTCCATTTAATGAAATTTTAGACCATTAATAATCCTAATTCTGTTATTATAATTTTTTTATAATTTTTGTATGATTTAATAAAATATATTTAACAGGAAATACTATTAATGTCATTTTATGAACTACTCACATATTTTGACTTTGAAAATAGCATGGAAATAATGTAATTAAAATATAAGACTTTAAAAAATATATAATATGTTATATTTATTTTCAAAATTCTTGGTTCACTTTAAATCACCCAAAAAAATATTACTTTTGGTGTTTTCTAAAATCATTTACTATATTTTTCTACTAGTTTCAAACGCACTATGTCGTCATTTCATAAGCATTTAAGGTATTTATTACACTAATAAAAATTAAAAATAAATTTTCATAATAAAAAAGTTTCATATAAAAAGAAACTATTTATAATAGAAAATAACTTTTTTTTATCCTGGTCACAAAATATTATAGATATTAAAAGTAAGAAAGTGACATTTTTGACTTTACCTTTATATAAAATATTATAATGGTCAAAATAAAAGATACATCACAAAAAAAGTCATATTTTAAATTTACAGATAGAGTATAGAAGAAATATATTCACCCAATAAAATTATATCAAGATTCTGAATGAATTTTAATCCTGATCACATTAGTTTTAACTATAATTACCTCTTTTTAACTTATCTAGGTAATAATAATTTACTATGGTTTCTATTTATATTGACCAAAAATTAAGTTGAAATTATTAAATAATATTAATTTTTATTATTAAAAATATTGAATTAATTATACCAAATTAAATTCATATCAGTGGAATAATAGAATTTAAAATTAAACCCACAAAATGGGATAAAAAGCGATTTTCAAGAAAAATGTCTTTTATGTATAAAAATGTTTTTATTCTAAATTCAAGTATTATGTTTATTAAAAAAATTTAATTGTATTATTTTTATAATAAGTATCTAATTTAATTTTAAAACTAATATAAAATAGAATGTCACTTTTAATGTACATGGAAATAAAAGAGAGTTTTCAATAAAAATCTATATTTTCACTATTTATTGAAAAATCAAACTTTTTAAAAAATTACAAAAAATTTATCCTAAGATAATTTTTAAATGATTAATTAAAAAAATATATATATATTTTCAAATAAAATTTATAAATTTACCTAAAAATAGTGTAGATACCCAAAGCTTGACGTACATAGACATACATTACTTTAGCGGAATACTTAATACATAAAAAAACAGACACACAAGGACCATAATAGTTTAGTGTCTTTGGAAATATGGAACATAATATTCTAATCATGGTGAAAGATCTTCAACATATCCCATAAAAATCTTCCCCTTTTTTTCTTACCTAAAACCTTTATTTATATCCTGGGGAAAAGAAAACATAAAAAGGGTGAGCACAAATGATCATTAAGGGTAAACATGGATAAAATAAAACATACCATATACATTTGAACTTAAAAAACATGAACATAATGTTTAAATATCAAAAGCTTGAGCAATGACATAAAACATGGAAGTACGTAAGGCATAGATCATAAAGAAACATTAAGAATGATAAAATAGCATGGGAATAAAACATGTAATTGTGACAACCATTGAGCACGTGATATGATTTCCATATTAGCCAAGGCATTGCTGCCAAGAACATCTTAGTGGACAAAGTCCCTTTCTGAATCGAGTTCACTCCTCGTTCCAGTCCTGTATTACTGAACCGGTTTAACTTTTCGTTCCAGCCATGTCTATCTCATGAGATATAAATCTTTACCCAATGCATTGGAGGGAGATATAGGTCCAACCCATCTCATAATGAAATCATTCTTACTTGTGCCGCAAAATAAACTTAAAACATTCATCATAACCCAAAGAATAAAATGGGTTTCATAAACATCATTCCATCATAACATAATCCATATAAAACAAATGGATATCATTTCATCATAAGAAAAGGGAAACCATGTAAATCATAGATACATTATACTTGAAACATACACATATGAAATAATGTCATCTTAGATGGAAAATGGTTTTGATAAAACACTTGAAATGAATTCTTGAGGAAAATATCCTTTCTTCTTCAAAATCATTCTATTTTTACAAAATGTCATGCAATTTTAAAAGAAAAGGATTTTTTTTGAAAATAGTCATGAAATATTTTAGATGAGGCTTCATAAAAATAAGGCTTTATAAAACCGTAAAAATCCATTCGAGCCGTATAAGTTAGAAAAAACATTCTTCTCGTACTTTTACCGAAAAAGTAAAAAAGTATCTCATAGCGTAAACAAAAGAAATATTCCTTACATACAATGTAATAAAAGTCAAAAATGGGTAAAAATGACTTGAAACATACATGAAAACACTTTTATAAAACATGGACATAAACGATAGAAATAACCCCAGTAAATACTTACGAATAAGCAATCTTGGATAAAAATGAGATTTGCAAAATTATCCCTTACCTTAGGTCTGATATGCTTCATACGTATCCAAACCTCCTGTATAATGATTTAAATAATGTCATTGAATTATTACAGAATCATATTCATTGTTATTATATCATATATGTGTTGTACCCCTCTCTCTTGGATTTTAATGATCACAATCACTCTTTTTTTTGTTCTAACTTGTTTTCAAGTGTTTTTGTTGATAGGCAAAAGGTTTCCAAGGAGTTGGGCCAAGAAGGACTGAAAGTAGACTCTCTGAGTCTACCGGCCAACTGGTGGATTCCCACCGGCCAGCCGGTGGTCTCTGGCAGTAGCAATGGTTTTTGTCCAGAGCCACCGGTCAGCCGGTGTGAGCTCCCCGGCCAGCCGGTATTGTCACCAGCCAGCCGGTGGCTGACCACCGGCTCGCCGGTAAAACCTGGGCAGAGAGCTTGCTCTCTGTCTGGAGCACCGACCAGCCAGTGGCTCAGGACCGGCCAGCCGGTGGACCACCGGCCAGCTGGTGAGACACCTGCGGCCAGCCGGTGTGCCCAGTCAAACTAGCCGTTGGGCTTTGACCAGACTTGTACTTTTGAATCCCAACGGCTCCGAAGGCCTCTCCAACGGCTCCGAAGACCCCCAACGGCCATTTGGGTGTTCCTCTCCTATAAATAGAGGACTAGGAAGCCTCGGAAAAATATAGTAGCCCACGGGAACATTTTTCGATCATTTGGAGAACCTCCGGCGCATTCCTTCAAGGATCCCCACCTGCTCCAAATCACTTCCACAACCAAGGAGCACCACCATAGAAGCTTGGGAGCGCTCTTCATCATCACCAATCAATCCATTGGCGCCCAAGACTTCTCCTCTTTACGGATTTAATTGTTTTATCATTTTGAGCATTATTTTGAGTTTTTGCATACAAACCCTTCTTTCTCTCATCCTACCTTTGTTTGGGTTTTCACACCACCTTCAAGGTGTGAAGAGGTTAGTCAAGCCTTCCCTGTAAGAGACTTGAGTCATAGGTGATCTAGCCTTCACCTGTAAGAAGGCTAGTGGGTTTCTTGCTACAACCAATAAAAAGAAAGCTGTAATAGGTTTCTAGGCTGCCTTAAAGTCTAGTGGGTTTCTTTCTACAACCATTAAAAAGAAAACTATCATATAAATCTCTCAACGGTTGAGTTGGGAGCGGAGATGTAGGCTTGGGATTTAGGACGAACTCCATTATCAATTTTGTTTCTTGCCTCTTTTATTTCCGCTGCGCTTTAACTTTTTCTTAAATTGTTAAATTTTTTTAAAAGGCAATCCCCCCCCCCTCTTGCCATCACTCTCCGTCCCAACAATTGGTATCAAAGGGAGTGTTTGTGTAATACCTTAACCGGTTTCAAATTCAAGATCCATTGTGATGGATTCATCTTCTTTCACCCCTGAAGGTTATTCATTGGGTCTTGCTCCTTTTTTTGATGGAACCGACTATACCTATTGGAAAACCCGCATGTCTACTTTTCTTAGAAATATAGGTTATCCTATTTATAGAATTGTCATGCATGTTTACTCTCTCTCTTCTCCTGATGAATCCAAATGGACTCAAGCCGATATTAAAAATTTCTAGCTTGATGGAAAATCCATGAACGCTCTTCATTGCGGCCTTGATCGTAATGAATTCAATCGAGTTTTCACATGCACTTCATCTCATGAAATCTGGAAACTTTTGGAGGTTACCCACGAGGGGACCAACAAAGTTAAGGATACTTGATTGGATATGTACCGTCAAGATTTTGAGTCTTTTACCATGCATCCATCTGAAAATATTACCGATATGTTTACTCTCTTTACTGATGTTTGTAATGGGAGAAAATCTCTTGGTGAGGATGTTTCTGCAGAGATGATGGTCAAGAAGATCCTTTGGATCTTACCAAGTTCACGGGCGCCGAAAGTCACGACAATTCAAGAAGCGAAGAATTTAAAAGAAATTCCGGTCGAAGAGCTCATCGGATCCCTCATGACCTACGAGATCACCATGAGGAGGCAAGTTGAGAAGGAAGGCAAACTCATCGAAACTCCAAAGAACATCACCTTCAAAGTTTAAAAAGAAGAAAGCTCCTCCTCCTCATCTTCTTCCTCTTCAAGCGGTGATTCAGAAATTGAGAACCTTGCCCGCAAGATGCACAAATTAATGAAGAAGAACAAAAAGAAGAAATCTCACAAGGCTCGAAAGGAAGAACTCGACGAAAAATCCGAGCCCGAGGTAATATGCTATGGGTGCGGCAATAAAGGCCATTATAAGCCCAATTGCCCACTCCAGAAGACAAGGGCCAAGCAAAAGGAAAAGAAAAAGGCATTCAAGGCCACTTGGAGTGATAGATCCTCATCCTCCTCCTCCTCAAATGACAACGGTAAAAAATGTCTAATGGAATTTCATGAGGTAACCTCTTCCGACTCCTCTTCCTCTTGTTCTTCCAATTCATTCAATCATTTATCTTACGAGGATCTCCAACATGCGAGAGATCAATTGGAGGAAGGTTTTCACGAACTTTCTTCAAAATTTATTGCATTAAAAAATAAATTCAAAATTCTTTCTTCCGAAAAGGATCAACTTCTCAAAGAGAAGGAAGACTTGTCCCTCAAGATCCAAAACCTTCCCGATGTTGATTCTATGGAATCAACAATCAAAGATTTAAGGAAATCCCTAGCTAAGTTCACCGAAGGTGAACATAACCTTTCTAAGCTCCTTGGTTCCCAATGCATATATAGAACTACCCAAGGGCTTGGCTATTCCAAGAAAGGTTCCTCTTCCCATGCTCCTACTATTTTTGTAAGGGGGAGCTCCCAATATAAATTTTGCAACTATTGCAAAAATATCGGGCACTTAATTTACGAGTGCGACTGCAAAAATGCCCGGTATGGAAGACCCAAAACCATTTCCTTTAACGATGAATTTCATAGGAGAAGACCCTCCACAAGACAAGCTTGGATTGAAAAATCCCTTTTACCGAGTCTCTCCGGACCAAAATTTGTCTCGGTTCTAAAATCCTCTACCCAGTGATTTGTTGTTTTTATTTAGGGGGAGTTAGGATCGTTTAAGCCTTTTTGCGTTTTTCTTTCAAAACTTTCAATTCAAAACTTTCAATTTAAAACTTTCAATTCAAATTTCAAAAATTTCAATTGGTTTGAAATCTCTATCTTGTTTTTCAATCCTTTCCTTCAATCAAATTTTATGCCCCGTGCTATTTTGATAATCACAAAGGGGGAGATTTCCTTGGTTGATTGGGGGAGAAATATTTCTCTCATGCTTTGCTTTACATTTCAATTTATCCTTTAAATCATGCCTTTCATTTCAGTCTTTTACTTTGCTTGTTTTGGTGATTGTGATCATCAAAATAGGGGGAGATTGTTGTACCCCTCTCTCTTGGATTTTAATGATCACAATCACTCTTTTTTTGTTCTAACTTTTTTTCAAGTGTTTTTGTTGATAGGCAAAAGGTTTCCAAGGAGTTGGGCCAAGAAGGACTGAAAGTAGACTCTCTGAGTCTACCGGCCAACCGGTGGATTCCCACCGGCCAGCCGGTGGTCTCTGGCAGTAGCAATGGTTTCTGTCCAGAGCCACCGGTCAGCCGGTGTGAGCTCCCCGACCAGCCGGTATTGTCACCAGCCAGCCGGTGGATGACCACCGGCCAGCCGGTAGAACCTGGGCAGAGTGCTTGATCTCTGTCTGGAGCACCGGCCAGCTGGTGGCTCAGGACCAGCCAGCCGGTGGACCACCGGCCAGCTTGTGAGACACCAGCGGCCAGCCGGTCTGCCCAGTCAAACTAGCCATTGGGCTTTGACCAGACTTGTACTTTTGACTCCCAACCGCTCCGAAGGCCTCTCCAACGGCTCTGAAGACCCCCAACGGCCATTTGGGTGTTCCTCTCCTATAAATAGAGGACTAGGAAGCCTCGTAAATATATAGTAGCCCACGGGAACATTTTTCGATCATTTGGTGAACCTCCGGCGCATTCCTTCAAGGATCCCCACCTGCTCCAACTCACTTCCACAACCATGGAGCACCACCATAGAAGCTTGGGAGCGCTCTTCATCATCACCAATCAATCCATTGGCTCCCAAGACATCTCCTCTTTACGGTTTTTATTGTTTTATCATTTTGAGCATTATTTTGAGTTTGTGCATACAAACCCTTCTTTCTCTCATCCTCCCTTTGTTTGGGTTTTCACACCACCTTCAAGGTGTGAAGAGGTTAGTCAAGCCTTCCCTGAAAAAGACTTGAGTCATAGGTGAGATAGCCTTCACCTGTAAGAAGGCTAGTGGGTTTCTTGCTACAACCAATAAAAATCAAGCTGTAATAGGTTTCTAGGCTGCCTTAAATTCTAGTGGGTTTCTTGCTACAACCATTAAAAAGCAAGCTGTCGTATAAATCTCTCAACGGTTGAGTTGGGAGCGGAGACGTAGGCTTGGTATTTAGGCCGAATTCCGTTATCAATTTTGTGTCTTGCCTCTTTTATTTCCGCTGCGCTTTAACTTTTCATTAAATTGTTAAATTTTTTTAAAAGGCAATTCCCCCCCTCTTTCCATCACTCTCCGTCCCAACAATATGGTTCACTAATGACTTTATATTACCCGTTCTTTTGTAAATTCCATGTTAAAGAGTGTTTTGGGTAAAATCATTTCATTTGTCATCCGTGTTTTGACTTGTAATTATTAATATGATTACTTAGATCATGATTACTTAATTATAGAATATAAAAAATTATTTATATATAATATATATTCATAATATACATATATATAATAGATCGATAAATGGAAAGAAATACACCGTTCATGGAGACGGTAGGCCGTACGTACGCATGAACGCTGTTTTCATTTCCTTATTGAATTGAATGGAATTAAGTAGATAACATAAATATATATATTCATAAATCAAGTATCATTATTATGTCATATATTTTATGATTAATTATTATATATACTTTATAATCATTCTTGAATGGTTATCATGGAGAGTGAATCTCATCGCGTTGTGGAGACGGTATTCCGTACGTACGCACGAGCGATGACATCATTCCCATGATCGTCGAATTGTATTAAAGTGTATGTATAATATTAAATAATCAATATAACTTTAAAATAATCATATATATTCATTACTTTCACCATTATAGCCATCCAAGTAAGGTGGTGGTGGAAAATAGATTACACCACGGCGTGGAGACGGTATTCCGTACGTACGCACACACGGTGATTTCATTTTCTAGAGGATGGATAGATGGTGGAATATGGTTGTTTCATACTTATAATAAAATATAAGTATATTAATGATACTGATGTTATTACTTCGTAATGAAACAACTAAATAATAAGAAGTTTAAGAAGAATGAAAATTGAAATAATCGTTAACGGATATTACCTCTTCTTTGACACGCCTCTTTGAATCCTCCTCTTAGGGTACTAAAATTGGTCTTTGATGACGACCAGGACCTCTAGGATGTTTCTAGGGAAGTTGATAATATAAATAGGCAGGGTTTGGCCGATCCTAAAGGCTCAAATTGGTGTGAGGAAGAGAGGGAGGAGGTGCCCTTTTATAAGGGAGGAGAGGGGCACATTTGGAAATCTAAAAAATATTAATTTATAATAAATCTAAACCCACTTAAAAACCTCCAAAAATGACTCATATTAGAATATAATATGATATAGGGTTGTAATATCATCAACCAAAAAAATTTATACATGTTAAGAAATTATTTTAAACATCATCAACTTGATTTATCTTTACTTAATCAATTTAATTTTATTTGTGGTAATAACATTCTAAATTTTAAATTATAACAAACAATTACTTATTTGTTGTGAATTGTCCATAATTGGATAATTTATAACATTTTAGACCATATAAAGTTAAATTTATAATTTTTAAATATTTTTGTGATTTTTAAACAATTTTATAATATGTTATTTTTATAAAATAACAATAGTGTCAATTTTGACACTATTCATTTATATGAATTTAAATAAATTATATACAGAAGATATGTTCGAACTAAAAGCTTTAATAGATTTATAAAAGTCCATATGTATCTATAAAATTAGTGTAGCACATTAAATAGTTCATATAATATTTATTTTATTATTTTTAAAACCATTTATTTGGTTTATCTCTTAATAAAATAATTAGTACAAAAGTTTTGTATAATTATTTAATATACTTATTTTTTGCATAAAAATTAAAAATAAGATCCTATGATGAAGATAAATCTATTAAATTTAACAATAATACATTTACTCGAATTTATCATCTTAAAATCACAATATTTAAATTGGTATATTTATTAAATTATGAAATTAACAACTTTGGCATCATTTAAAATAAAATAATATAAGTTTCATAATCACTTTTATAAGAATCCAAACGGTTATATATTAAGTCATTAGACGATTATGGTATATATATACACTAAAAATAAGTTTTGGTCAGGTTTTTGGGCCTTTTAATGGGTATTATTATTTCAATAAAAACTATATTACTGATTTTTCACATAATAAATAATTTCTGCATCATTAATGTATCACCATTAATGATAATTATTTAATCCATAAAAAATCTAAATAAATTATCATAATGTAGATAATTTTATTAGATTTGTTTATAATATTCATTTTCTAATTTTTATGATTTTTATCACTAAATTAAAATTATTATACTTATAAGATTTAAGAGAGTGACATGTTGTCACTTTCTTTGGTTTCAATAATAATTAAATTATTTTCATGGTCAAAAGTCCATAAAATGAATCTAATCCGACACTTAGGTAATATCGGTCTACTTTTAGCCATCCAATAGAATATTGGTATGTGTTAGGGTAATTTTATAAAATTATATTTACCCTTAATTACCCGATTTACCTTTAACTATGGTAAATAAAATTTACCATAGTTACTATTCATAATTCCCAAAAATAAAAAGTAACCTATTAACATAATTTGGACCCAATGATTCCAAATATGGAATCCATTTTTTCAAATTCAATACAAATAATTTGTAGAAATTAAATTAAAATTAATCCCATTGTCGAATGAAAACGGGTTTTTGTTTAAAACATTACAAAAGATTGAATTAATTTAACCTACGAATTTAATATAAAATCAATGATAATGAAATATATTATATTAAATGGTAAAAATATATTCTATTTATAATTTAAAACAATTAAATATTATAATTTAACCATATAAATTATTTCGATGAAAAAAGTTTGTTTTAATTAAAATATAGCGTGTTTTTACTATTCATCAAAATATGAAAGTTACCAGAATAATATGAAAAATTTATCCAAAGTAAATTTTTATTTCTTGATTCCAAAGAAGTATTTTATTTTTTCAAATTGAACTTATAAACATGTCAAAAACTATATTTAAAGTGGGTGCGCCATCAAAAGGCGGCAAAAATGCATTTTTTGAAAAATACTTATTTTACCTGAAAAATTTATTTTGTTCTTATACCATGTTCAAGAAAATGTGTAAGATGAATAATAATGTTATAAAATTCAAAATTTAGTTAATAATATTCATAACGGCTAGTTCATAATAATATTATAATAATATATCGTTGTTTAGTAAAACCCGGTATTGCGTACAACACACGCAATCGAGGAAGGTCTCGATTGCGTGTAATGCAAGCCAAGTCAGGGTTGCGTGTTGTGAAAGAATCCTTCATTGTTTTGTATAACAGAATCCAACCATATTTCATTTATACATTGAATATATATATATTTATACTCAATGTTGCGTAGAATAACTAATATCAAAATTGTGTGTAACACGATCCAAGAATAGTGTTCCTTATACTGCAAGCTAATACGGTGTTGCGTATAGCACAAGGTAATTTTGGTGTATCATACAACACATGAAATTAATGAAATTAAAAGAATATTTTTCATAAAATATCGTGGTGGTACATTCTACCCCCCCTTAAAATGAATTTCTCCCTCGAAATTCGTCGGGGTTATGCATGGTTTTCTACTTGAAAGTTTGTTTAATAGAAACCCACATCGTAAAAAGGAATACAAAAACATGGCTTTAAAAAATAAATTATGAAATGTAACGGTTACCCAAATTAACTCATCACTGGGTTTCCACATAGGAGAACATAGGTGAAAATATGGATATGGAAGAAAAATCTAACCATCAAGTTCTGATGGAGAGTGGTAGAGAACATGGCTATGAAATAGCCAACAATCACAAAGCCCTAGGTTTTCGATAATCTAAGGTACCATCAGATTCATCAGATATAAGAGCACTAGGACACCATTTTTGGTTTTCAATATCATTTTCCTAAAGTTTAAAATTTTGAATTAGAAGAAATACCTACTTTATTTCAATATAATCTCACCGTTGTTCATGCCTTGAACAATTTACACTTCATATCTTAATGAAATGAAGTTGAATTTTTCATTCATGAAGTGTTAGCAGCTCATGTGATATAATGATGGGTCTTTCCATCTGTCTCAAACAAAAGGTTATAAAAGTTATCAAAAATATATAATTCCATCTATAGTGAGATTAATCATATATGGTTCCTAAAATGGACTTATACTTCATATATCATACTGATTAATATAATAAAACTAGTTTCTACTAAACAGGGACTTCCTATAGGCCAGTGGTAGGCGATAAAGGCCAGTAGGACTTTGGTTGTGGGTTCTATTCTCACAGCCTTGTCCGATTCGATGGGCTGTCACCCATCCTGCAGGTTTTCCTTTTTCTAAAACTACATTACTATAAAATCCCATCAATAATATCAAAAAAATTTCTATCCTTAAATAATAATAACTTATGTCCAACATAATCCATTCTAATCTTTAGGATTATCTAAAATACTTCGGTCCAAGACCATAGTATAAAGAAAATTATTACATGAAATGTCATCAACCAGTCATGTGAATACCATCATTTATCCCCCATATATCTTGTTGGTCACATTCCAATCATGTGAATACCTTAATCATGTATTCTCTTGAAAAATGAATACCCATTAAACCTTAGTGAAAACATGAATGCTGTCAAAAGTTAACTCTTTCCACATAACAGAATCCAAAAATTCTATATACTCAAACCATGATATAACCTTCTCCTTATATCATTCATGAGCTCATGAATACTATCAAACATTTAATTTTCTCCTTATCCCTTCATTATGCGCATATCATCTACATTCCAAAAATATCTGAATAACCTTTCATGGATACTGGTACCATTAATTATACACTTTCAAAACTCAAGGAAAAACAACAGTGTAACAATCCTTAGATGTCTCTTTATTCCATAGTACGATGAGATTACTTATACAACATTACACTTGATAAACATGTAATCATTCCACTACCTTCTTAAACCATTGACCGAGCTTCAACAATTCTTTCATCTCACATATCATTTATAGTCTCTTCATCATCATCAACATAAATACTACCCATATGACCGTACTGATTCTCTTAATGAGACTTTCCCTTAGGGCATTGGTTTGCATAATTCCCATACATTCCACATTTAAAACATTTAACCATTGTTGATGTCGTAGCAATACCACTATCCTCATCCATGGTGTTAACAGAACCTTTTCATTTCCACTTAATGGCTTTGTGTCCTTCTTTTCCACACCCAAATCATCTTCCAATTCCCTTGAAACAATCTCCCCGATGCCTCTTCCCACATGATTTACATGAGGGAAATTGAACTTTCTTTCCTCTATGATCATCATGAAACTCCATCTTTCACTTATTATCTGAGTCGGGAAACTTACCAAAGTTGAGATTATTGATCATATTATGAGATTTCTGATTAGGCATAATACCTATTTTTGGACTTCCAAATCCCATTTCATTTGGTTTCTCATGAAAAATATCATTCCATTGTCCGTCATATCCTCTATTATCATGAATCTTCCTGTTTCCAACCATTTTCTCAAACCCAAAAATAATAGTGTGAGGGGAAAAAATCATGTTAGGGAAAACAACATAGTAAAGGGGGAGTACCCTCAATATCTAACATCTTAGGTTTAATTCTAAGATCGTTAGTGAAATTCTAGGACTATAACCTATACGTATGCTTATCCTTAGTGACATCCCTATACATACCTTAGAAATATCTCTAGGGATCTCACTAACATTTTCACATCCTAGTTTCAAAGGTTGACTAAACCTTTCCTCAGATACCAACTGTAGAGACACAAAGCTTGAAGTACATGGACATTACATTACTTTATCAGAATACTTAATACGAAACAATAACAGACACACAAGGACCGTAATAGTTTAGTGTCTTTGGAAACATGGAACGTAATCTTCTAATCGTGGTGAAAGATCTTCAACATCTCCCATAAAGATCTTCCCCCTTTTTTTTCTTACCTAAAACCTTTATTTATATCCTGGGTAAAATAAAACATAAAAAGGGTGAGCTCAAATGCTCAGTAAGGGGAAGGATGGATAAAATAAAACATACCATATACATTTTAACTTAAAAAACATGAACATAATGATTAAACATCAAAATCTTGAGAAATGACATAAAAGATGGAAGTATATAAGGAATAGATCATAAAGAAACATTAAGAATGATAAAATATCATGGGAATAAGACATGTAATTGTGGAAACCATTAAGCACATGATATGATTTCCATATTATCCAAGGCATTGCTACCAAGACCATCTTAGTGGACAAAGTCCCTTTCTGAATCGAGTTCACTCCTCATTCCAGTCCTATATTACTGAACTGGTTTAACTTTCCGTTTCAGCCATGTATATCTCATGAGATATAAATCTTTACCCAATGAATTGGAGGGAGATATAGGTCCCACCCATCTCATAATGAAATCATTCTTACTTGTTCCACAAAATAAACTTAAAACATTCATCATAACCCAAAGAATAAAATGGGTTTCATAAACATCATTCCATCATAACATAATCTATATAAAACAAATGGATATCATTTCATCATAAGAAAAGTGAAACCATGTAAATCATAGAGACATTATACTTGAAACTTACACATATGAAATAATGTCATCTTAGATGGAAAATGGTTTTGATAAAACACTTGAAATGAATTCTTGAGGAAAATATCTTTTCTTCTTCAAAATCATTCTCTTTTTACAAAATGTCATGAAATTTTAAAATAAAAGGATTTTATTGAAAATAGTCATGAAATATTTTAGATGTGGCTTCATAAAAATAAGGCTTTATAAAACCGTAAAAATCCATTCGTGCCATATAAGTTAAAAAAACATTTTTCTCATACTTTTACCGGAAAAGTCAAAAAGTACCTTGTAACGTAAACAAAAGAAAGATTCCTTACATACCATGTTGTAAAAGTCAAAAATGGGTAAAAAGGACTTTAAACACACATGAAAACACTTTTATAAAACATGGACATGGATGATAGAAATAACCACTGTAAATACTTACGAATAAGCAATCTTGGATAAAAATGAGATTTGCAAAATTATCCCTTACCTTAGGTCTGATATGCTTCGTACGTATCCAAAACTCCTGTATAATGATTTAAATAATGTCATTGACATATTAAAGAATCATATTCATTGTTATTATATCATATATGGTTCACTTATGACTTTATATTACCCGTTCTTTTGTAAATTCCATGTTAAAGAGTGTTTTAGGTAAAATCGTTTCATTTGTCATCCGTTTTTTGACTTGTAATTTTTCATTTGATTACTTAGATCATGATTAATTAATTCCAAAATATAAAAAATTATTTATATATAATATATATTCATAATATACAGATATATAATAGATCGATAAATGGAAATAAATACACCGTTCATGGAGATGGTAGGCCGTACGTACGCATGAACGCTGTTTTCGTTTCCTTATTGAATTTAATGGAATTAAGTAGATGACATTAATATATATATATATATTCATAAATCAAGTAGCATTATTATGTCATATATTTTATGATTACTTATTATATATACTTTATAATCATTCTTGAATGGTTATCATGGAGAGTGAATCTCATCGCATCGTGGAGACGGTATTCCGTACGTACGCACGAGCGATGATATCATTCCCATGATCGTCGAATTGTATTAAAGTGTATGTATAATATTACAGAATCAATATCACTTTAAAATACTCATATATATTCATTACTTTCACCATTATACCCATCCAAGTAAGGTGGTGGTGGAAAATAGATTACACCACGACGTGAAGACTGTATTCCGTACGTACGAACGTGCGGTGATTTCATTTTCTAGAGGATGGATAGATGGTGAAATATGGTTGTTTCATACTTATAATAACATATCAGTATATGAGTGATAATGATGTTATTACTTCATAATGAAACAACTAAATAAGTAGAAGTTGAAGAATAAAGAAAATTGAAAGAATCGGTAACAGATATTACCTCTTCTTTGACACGCCTCTTTGAATCCTCCTCTTAGGGTACTAAAATTGGTCTTTGAAGAAGACCAGGACCTCTAGGATGTTTATAGGGAAGTTTATAAGGGAAATAGGTAGGTTTTGAGAGATCTTAAAGGCTCAAATTGGTGTGAGGAAGAGAGGGAGGAGGTTCCCTTTTATAAGGGAGGAGAGGGGTACCTTTGGAAAGCTTAAAAATATTAATTTATAATAAATATAACCCCACTTAAAAACCTCCAAAAATGACTCATATTCTAATATAAGATGATATAGGGTTGTAATATCATAAACCAATAAAATTTAGACATGTTAGGAAATTATTGTAAACATTATCAACTTGATTTATCCTTACTTAATCAATTTAATTTTATTTTTGGTAATAACATTCTAAATTTTAAATTATAACAAAAAATTACTTATATGTTTTTAATTTTCCATAATTGGATACTTTATAACATTTTAGACCATTTAAATTTAAATTTATAATTTTTAAATATTTTTGTGATTTTTAAACAATTTTATAATATGTTATTTTTGTAAAATAACAATAGTGTCAATTTTGAAACTATTCATTTATATGAATTTAAATAAAATATATACAGAATATATGTTCAAAATAAAAGCTTTAATAGATTCATAAAAGTCCATATGTATCTATAAAATTAGTGGATAACATTAAATAGTTCATATTATATTTATTTTAATATTTTAAAATCATTTATTTGGTTTACCTCTTAGTAAAATAATTACTACAACAATTTTGTATAATTATTTAACATACCTATTTGTTGCATAAAAATTAAAAATAAAATCATATGATGAATATAAATATATTAAAGTTCAAAATAATACTTTTACTAGAATTTATCATCTTAAAATCACAATATTTAAATTGTTATATTTATTAAATTATGAATGTGAGAACTTTGACATCATTTAAAATAAAGAAATATAAGTGTCATAATCACTTTTATAAGACTTCAAACGGTTATATATTAGGTCCTTAGATGATCATGGTATATATATACACTAAAAATAAGTTTTGGTCAGGTTTTTGGGCCTTCTAATGGGTGTTATTATTTCAATAAAAACTATATTACGGATTTTTCACTTAATAAATAATTTCTGCATCATTAATGTATCACCATTAATGATAATTATTTAATCCCTAAAAAATCTAAATAAATTATCATTATGTAGATAATTTTATTATCTTTATGGAGACTATTCAGGTTAGATTATTTATGTTGTTTATCAATAAATTAAAATTATTATACTTATAAGATTTAAGAGAGTGACATGTTGTCACTTTCTTTGGTTTTAATAATAATTAAATTATTTTTATTGTCGGAAGTCCATAAAATAAATCTAATCCGACCCTTAGGTGATATGGGTATACTTTTAGCCATCCAATAGAATTTTGGAATGTGTTAGGGTAATTTTATAATATTATATTTACCCTTAATTACCATATTTACCTTTAACTATGGTAAATAAAATTTAACGTAGTTACTATTCATAATTCCCAAAAATAAAAAGTAGCCTATTAACATAATTTATACCCAATGATTCCAAATATGGAATCAATTTTTTCAAATTCAATACAAATAATTTGTAGAAATTAAATTAAAATTAATCCCGTTGTCGAATGAAAACGAGTTTTTTTTTAAAACATTGCGAACGATTGAAGTGATTTAACCTACGAATTTAATGTAAAATCAATGCTAATGACATACATTATATTAAATAGTAAAAATATATTATATTTATTCTTTAAAACCATTCAATATTATAATTTAACCATATAAATTATTGCGATGAAAAAATTTGTTTTTAATTAAAATATAGCGTGTTTTTACTATTCATCAAAATATGAAAGTTACCAGAATAATATGAAAAATTTATCCCAAGTAAATTTTTATTTCTTGATTCCAAATAAGAATTTTATTTTTTCAAATTTAACTTATAAACATGTCAAAAACTAGATTTAAAGTGGGTGCGCCATCAAAAGGCGGCAAAACTGCATTTTTTGAAAAATACTTATTTTACCTGAAAAATTTATTTTGTTTTTATACCATGTTCTAGAAAATGTGTAAGATGAATAATAATGTCATAAAATTCAAAATTTAGTTAATACTATTCATAAAGGCTAGTTTATAATAATATTATAATAATATATCGTTTTTTAGTAAAACCCGGTATTGCATACAACACACGCTATCGAGGAAGGTCGCGATTGCGTGTAATGCAAGCCAAGTCAGGGTTGCGTGTTGTGAAAGAATCCTTCGTTGTTTCGTATAACAGAATCCAACAATATTTCATTTATACATTTAATATATATATATATATACTCAATGTTGCGTAGAATAACTATTATCGAAATTGTGTGTAACACGATCCAAGAATAGTGTTGCGTATACTGCAAACTAATACGGTGTTGCGTATAGCACAAGGTAATCTTGGTGTAGCATACAATACAAGACATTAATGAAATTAAAATAATATTTTTCATAATATCTCGGGGTGTTACAATTAGTTTTAATATTCACTCATAAAAAGAAATAAAAAACCATTTTTTGGAGAAAACATATTTTTGATGCATAATTGGACTTTATAGTAAAATTGAGTTCTTGTTTCATATGAATTAATTAATACATTTTTATTGAGTTTGAGATTTATATATATTTCACAATGAGGTTTTATACTATTCATACCCATTAAATTAATAGATAGGTTAGTTTATAACTATAACATTTAAATATTAATATTTCATGGTTTATTTATACTCGATGTTATGTGTATACATTTCTGAACATAATATTCATTTAAAATATCTGGATGTTGAATTTTCCCCCAATAAATAAATTTCATCCTATAAATTTTAAGTTGAGATTTATAATAAAGGGTTTAAAATTTTAAAATACTTTTTTTGAAAACCCACATAGTAAAAAGGGTTAATAAAACTTCCTCTTGAAAAGAGGGAAATGGAAATGCAAAGTTAAATTGGAATAACACATAACTTGGTTTCCAAATAGAAAAAAATTAGAGGGATGTGAAAATATTAAAATGTAGGAAAAATATAATGTCCAAATAATTATGGAGAGTGATATAGAACATTGGTCAAAAGAAATCGAATGATCAAGAGAAAGTTAATGACCATAAAACTATAAATCAAAGAGTTGTGAAAAAGACCACCAATTCATCAGGAATGAAGGTAATATGATAATTTTTTTTCAGGATTCTTTTCCTAGAGTTAAAGAATTATTTTATAAAATAGACTAAGAAAATAATAAAATATACTTACCTAAAAAGTATAAATTTATCCTTTAATAAATTTCCACAACAATATGATATTTTCCTCTAAATTATGAGTATTCAAGACGAATTATTCATGCTTGAACCATGAAAATCAAGTTATAATGAATAATATAATCTAAATAAGGATAAAAATCTATTACTAATATATTTATTAAAACCAAAATAGTTATCACAATGTAATATAATATCTAGAATAAATAAACCTATATATAAAGAAATAATACATTTAACTACAAATGTTTTAAAATAACACCAAAGGTTAAACATAGACCATTCTATAAATAAATTAAACTATATCCCAAATAACCTAAATAACCTCAACATTAGACAATGTTTTACCCATTTATTTTGTCTCATACCTTTCAACCTAAATTTCCAAAAATATAATAATATTCTTCTATAATAATTCTTCATTTTAAATCACATGTTAAACCTAAGGATTATATATACCTCAACTAAAAAAATATAATTTAATTATCATAATAACTTAATAAATAATATTATAATGTAGTTAAACTTTCCAAAATATCATGAATCAAATTTAGATACTAACTTGACAGGAAATTCTTAGTTTGACCATAAATATCTCTTAAAATATTACTTTTTTAGTAAATCACTATTCAACCATCAAGATTATCTATATCCCACTATCCAATAGACCATAATTAACTTATCATAAAATAATATACTAATACAAATTTTTATTTAAATATCAATAAAATTTTCATCCTAAAACCTAGTAAGAGTTTTAAATAACCTCAAAATACCATCACTTAAATTCTAAAAATGCATATCTAAGCATTTGAACTTATGGTCAGCCTTAAACTTATAGAACCATGATAGTGTCCAAAACTGATAACTTACCTAGAATTAAAAAATCCCAATATCCAAAGTTATATAAAACCTTTTCTTATACCGACTATAACTACACTAGACCCATACTCTTAGATCCAATGAAAAAATATCACATTTACATTTCTAGATTTGATACCGATTAATGTGATCCAATTTTTCCCTAAAAAAACAGATAACATCAAACATAAATATTTGAAAACTTGTATACCCAAGTAATTTTTAGGATTATAATTTTATAGAATTATTAAAAACTATTTCATAACAACTTAGATATACAAAGAACTGATTCATAAAAATCTATATCATCTACCACTAAGTTCTTCACATATAATAACCATCTTAAGCATAAAATACATAAAATATTTCTTCATGAAATGAGAAAAAGTAAACTTGATAAGGGTTTTAACACATCTATATTTTAGAATATATTCATCTTCAAATAAATTTGACTTCCTAGAGAGGTTGTGTTACATGCAACACTGAGTATAAATGAACCGCAATATACTACGAAAATATTTATATGTGACCGTTATAATCGAGATTTTAAAATTGGAGGTATGAATAAGAATATTGTTTTTGAAAATTGTGTATAAATATTTTTTATAAATAAAATACAATGGTAAATATGTACTCAATTTTTAGTTAAGTATATACATGCTTCAAAAATATAATTTTTCATTAGTTTTTTTATTAATTTTTATGAGAAAATAATATATTTAATTTATTCTAATTTTAGAAATTATATTATAAAAAAGTTAAATTAGTTTTATAAATCATCATTTCAAAAATAAATTAGGGTGATGTTTTTGGTTTTTTCTGAAAATAATGATTTTTTAATGAATAGTAAAAAATACAAATTTGTGTAAATTTTTAATTATTTTCATTTAAAAAGACTTATAATATTTTAATTTTATAATAAATTTATATTAGTATAATTTATTAATAAATAATATAATTAATTAGATATGAATTAAAATAATATATCAACTTGGTATAAAAATAATTTTATACATTAAAATGTATTTTTTTGGAAAAACATTTTTGATCGCCCTTTTCAGGATATTTATAAATTAAGTTTATTTTAATTATAGAAGATTAATTTAGTAAAATGGATTCCATATTTAGAATCATCATAATTAAAATTATATATTTTGTTCAAATTTATTTTTGGTCATAACGAATAGTAAAAATAGTAAAAATTCATCATCATTGTAAAAGGGTTAATCAGGTTATCCGTGGTTAAATCTATGTGATATGGCTGCCCATTTTTCATATTAAATATTTTAAGTTGAAGGTATTTCTACTCTTACCACCTTAGTATTGATATTTTTTAATGGTACACTTTTTCATGAAAGTGACAAATATAATATTTTAAGTAAATAAAAATACAAAATTTCACTTTATTACTTTTAAATATCTTACGTGTCTAAATAGGAACAAAATAAATTTGTAAAAAATGTTAATTATTATTTTTAGAATAATGAAGATATTTTAATTATGGTAATTAATTTTTAGTTTTTTTATTATATAATTACCTCAAATTCTTAAACAACACTAATATAATATTTCATTAATTAATTAATATTTAATATAATTTTTTTGATAATATTAAAAGTAATATAATTTGAGTGAGTTATGGTGTGACATAATTTTTATAGATGAATATATCATGTAAGAAAATTTTTAAAAGTCCATATTCATAATTATCATTTTTCTTGATGTATTTAAAGTCAAATTAAATAAATAGTTTCAAAAATAACATTAATGCTATTTTATCAAAAATAATATATTATTAAGTTATTTAAAATTTCTAAATATACTATATTCACCCCTTTTATTATTATATGTTCAAAAATATCATATGTGGTCCATTTTTATACATTTTTTTATTATTAATATATTGACCCATAAAGAGTAAAAATATTGTTATCACATTAATTGTCAAAAGGGTTAACATGGGTTAAAACAAAGATATGAGGGTAAACACCTAAACTAAAATTGTAAAATTTTTATTAGATGATATTATTTAGATATATACTCATAATAAACTTTAATTATATAATTTTGGATCAATTTTTCCATGAGAAATAATTTATATTAATTTAATAATTTAAGAAATTTGAAAAGTTCCCCTCCCCTCACTTATAAAAGGACATCCTATGCTCTTTTTTACACTTTGATAACCGATTTGTTTAGAAAATAACTACCCAAATACATTTTTAAAATCTATGAAAATATTTTATAGGTCTTATTTTGGTTATAATACCAACATTTGAGGGATTACGGTGTAAAACAAAAGAGGTTGTCTGAAGAAGAGGTATAGATTTTAACCGAATGTTTTAGTATTATTTCTTATTCCATCTATTTAAAGTATTATTAAACCATGATGATATAATAAAATAAGTATCTAAAATATAATGGGTTCATTTATGTTAATTTAATACCCTATATTCATCTATTATTCCATCAAATGGAAAATGTAACCATCTTTTGTGTATATGATGAAAAACTGCCTCACTAACCGATGTAATTCATTTTTCATCACCACTGCTCACAGATGGTTTTAATGATGGATTTAATATATATATATATATATAATATTCATGAAATATTTATCATTATGAAAATATAATATATCCTATAATTTATTACCTTTCCATTCCCTTTAAAATGATTATGTTGTTTGTGTGTACGTGTGGATTACAACCCCCACAAAGTGATGTGATTTTTTTCATAACAAAAAAACATGACTTATATATATAAGTGTATTAAGATAAATAATATTTTATTTATTTTATAATTATAATTCTTGAAATATAAAATAATTATTATGTTTTTTCCACCATGATCATTTAAAAATGGAAACATTACTCATGTGTAAAAATGATTTATCATATATATGATGGCAACACATTTCATTTTTTATAATAATATTTTATGGTTGGTTTAAAATATATAATTTATGTATAATTTTTTAATTTAATGATTATTATTCAATATATGTTGGAATAATGACATTTATTACCCTAGTCAAACCATCGAATTCATTTTGGACATTTTAATTTAATATCATCAAAACATCTGACATGAACTTGATTTATTAAAGGATTAAATATAAAATGGTAATATATTAAATAAAAATAATAATAAAATTTAAAAAGGTTATTAATAAATTAAATAATTAACATAATTTTATTATTTATGAAGATAAATAATTTTTGTCACCAGTTAGACCTTATCTAAAGGATTTCGTCTCAATTTAATATTATTCAGGCATATTTTGATGTTATGCACCTATTTTCCTTTATATAGTGTATATACTACCCTTTTTACATATTATATCATGAATCATTAATAATTCATGGTATCTTCAGTTATAAATAATTTTTCATCATCTATTAGGATTTAAATTGAATGTTACTATGTACTAAGAGTTTCATGCATCAATTTTCTTTCATTGGGTTATACCACTTCTTCATTTTTTATATTAAGTAAATATTATGTGTGAAATAAATTTTTTAATAATGTTTTATTTCATTTTTTTTGGATTTGAAGTTTCTAAACATAATCACTTCATTGTAATCACTTCATTGATTAATTCTCACTTCAACGTTATGATCATCATAAGTAGTCTTCATCTCAAATTTTCTTATATGGGATATATTTTATGTTATACACCTATCTTATTATATGTGGTGTATATACTACCCATTTTTTATGTTATATAATGAATCTTATTATATTAATGTAATTTAATGTTTCATTTTAAGTTATTTATATAACAAAGGTTATGATTTAAAAGTTACCAAAGTGGTAAGGGTTTATTTCACAATATCATCATTATTCGGGATTATTCATGTTTAAGTCTCCACTGGGAAAATTTTGTAATATTTATATCTTAAACAAATTATATTTTGTCTTTTTATATTTATTTTAAAAAATATAAAATTTCCTTTCATTTTTCTCTTTTATGTTCTCAAAATATAAAAAAATGTTATTAATAAAAACATGCTGTAATTTTTTTAGTCAGAAATAATTTTCCTCCATATCCATGTTTTCTAAAAATGTTTCCAATAATATTTTAATATTATTATATTATTTTTTAAATTCATTTTTACCCATGATAATTTTTTACTAAATGTTTTAAAAATAATATTTTTTTCATTTTCTAAATGAGATACTTATTGAATTTTTACTACTAATGTGAAAGGAATATTTTTTAAGATACTCGTTTTGAACAGAATTTCCATCCATCATGAGAACTCAATTAATTGAAGTTTAATTTATAAGTTTCACAGGTTATTTTAAAATTAAATGTTTTCCCTAATATTCTTGAAAATTTTAGTATTTAAAAGTTAATTTCAACGTGTAAAGGTTAGTTTTCTCAAGAATATTTTAGTGTACTTTTATGGTATTTCTATTCATCAAATACAATACACTTTATTTTATTTATGCTAAATTGTGGATATATTGTAATGATACCATCCTTATGTTTTTATTGATAGTTTATGGTCACTTTTTCTGGGGAAAATATTAATTTTTTTTATTTCCTGAATCAAAGTAAATACCCTGGTACCTTGATACGCATGATGACTTTAACATATACTGAAGGGAATTATTGATACCCATGGGTTACAAAATAGTACATGAAATCATACATGATCAAAGATGGAACAACTTTCCACAAAATAGTGGAAGATAAAATATTACAAGTTTATATTCTCAGCATTCCAAAATGATAAAGTAATAGAAAAATAGCTAAAATAGTACCCAATAGAAAAAAAACATCCCAAATGAAATATCATCCCAATATGAAAACATCTAACTAGATGGAAAATTTATGAATTATCTTGTGGAATAAATTGAATAAATCCCCATTGGTCACCATTATCACTTCATGATACATAAGATTAAGAATTTCCACCACCTCCAAGTGGTGATTTCCATTTTCTCTGATCTGGCATAAGAATGTCTAAAAATTCCCAAAGGAAATGTTAGGGTGTGATATATAAAGTCTAATAGGTTCTCAAAAAGTATTCCATAATCAATAAAAAAACAATAAAGTAGTTATTATATCTATTTTAAAAATATTTAAATTGTATTTACATATTTTTAATAAAACATACTTTTTAATAGAAATATGGTTGATATTATTAGACAGTATTGAATAAAAAATTTATAAAAAATTGTTTATATAAATTTGTTGGAATGAATAAAATAGTTCATAAATAGTAGCATGTATAATCAAATCAAGTAATGAAATAACCATGTAACGTACCACTACAATGTGTTATTTTATTTGGTAGTAGGATCTTCACACTTCTCATTTATTATTATGACTGTGGTAAGTGTGAAAAATCAAATAAATACCCCATTTGAGGAGCCAATATGGGAAATCAATCTATACCCCATTCAGGGATCCACTACAGGCAGTCGATCAAAAATTATTTTAGTTATTATTTCCAACATAAATACAGTGCTATGGGATCACGATCCTAGTGTGTTTTTTCTAGTTACACACTAACTACCCAGGTGTACATGTATTTAAATAAATAAATGAATCAATAAAATTGTGAATAATTCATTTCAAATAATTTCAAAATATAATTTCACAGTTTTAATTAACAAAATGAATTTCTCATTTCAAAAACAAATAATAGTTTTTTATCATTTCATTCCATTTCAAATCATATTTTAATTTAAGTCATTTTATTAAGATCAACATTAAATAATTTCATCAAAAATATTTTTAAATAAAGCCATCATATTTCATAAATTCCCCCAAAAATTTCAATTCCCTCAAAATAAGGGGTTTCTTATCAAATCTCATGACCATTTCAAATAAAAGATCAAATCATAAAAAATCCATGTTTTTAAATCAATCAAAAATTAAATTAAATTGAAACATGAATCTCAAGGTTTTAGTCGTAATTTAAAGAATTATGGAACCACCTACCTTTAAATTAAAGGATCATAACACATGACACATACAATAGGGGAGACTAACAAAGAATGAGGGTGTGAAGGATCATGGAAAAAAACCTAAAATAAAGTTAAAAAAATTTAAGTTTAGATCCATTAATTACAGGATGATCTATAAAACTATAAGGAGGGAAGGATATATTAGAAGAAACCACATAAGAGTAGATCCATTTCCTCAAAGGAAATCTAATTAAATCAATGGCTCTTCAGTCTACAAAGTAAAGGGTTTATAGAAGTAAAAATAATCTCTTGAAAGACTCCAAGGATGAGAAAATCATATTGGGCTTGAGGTGGAGGATTAAGAATCTTAAACAAGTATTTCATGTTTTTTAAATTAAATTTCAAAACATTAAAAACTTAGGAGTATGGTTAGCTATAGGGGGATGCATGGTTAGGGGAAATTTTGGGACCCTACTATTTGAGGCATACAATTTTCCATGGGTGTGTGTACAGTTTGCGAAACTATGCATCAACCACGCATCCCCCACTATCTGGGGGAACATGGTTTTCACTATGTGGTGCACCATTTGGTCAAACTGTCTTCTAACCATATACATCTCAAAAAATGATAAAAACCTTCCAAAGTTCACCTGAAACACCCAAAGACAAACCCCAACCCAAGAATGATAAAAAAGGTTCCAGGAGTACCTAAAAATGAGTAACAAAATGTTACATCCTCTTAAACATAAAATTTTTTATCTATAAAATGTTTTTCAAGAACATTCCATATTGAGGAGATAAGGGAATTAATCTCTCATCAGTACCTCGCACTCCATAGTCTCATGAGAATTAGAACCATGATTCCATATCATGTAGAACAAAAGTATCATCCTCCCCTAGATAACCTTTTTATGAGAATAAATAACCTCAAAAGAATTCTTAGTCATGGATAAATTTGGCTCAACATCAAGATCACTATAGCTCAAACCTTGAGATTAGTTAGAATTATACTTTTAAAGTTATGATACATGAAATACATTATATATCGTAGTCAATTTTGGTGTAAGTGATAAATAATAATCCACTTTCCCCACCCACTCAACAGTATCAAAAGTACCCAAAAAGAGAGGAGAAAGATTCCCTTACCTACTTAGATGTTGGTTACCTAACCAAGGTGAAAATATAACAAATTCCTAGTTTCCAGCATAAAAATCCAAAAACCTACAATGATGATCAATATAAGATTTATACCAGAACTATACCATCAACATTATTTGATGAATAAACTGAATCTTCACTATCCTATATTGTACCAAACATTTTATGATCAAGGAAGTCTCAGAAATCACCAAAAAACACAACAAATATTTACACATCCTACCATAAAGTCCTCAAAATGGGACATCCTAATTTTAGACTAATAATTTTTATTTTAATTAAATTCATCAATTCATAATTTAATGTACCAGGCTCCGCCAATGTTGAGAATGCAAGATCATAACATATCCTAAAGAATTTGTATACCTCATTATCTGGCCATTTATCTGTGGATGGTATTTCATACTAAAATGAATCCAAGATCCCATCATATCTTGAATGCCTCACAAAAAATGAGACGTAAAATAAGAATATCTATTAGATTCTATAAAATATGCAACTCTATGAAATTGAACAATATCTTTCACATAGATATTTCCCAATTAATCACTTTTTTTTTCATCAGGAATGGATATAAAGTGATTCGACTTGGTTTGACTATTTATCATCACCTAAATAAAATTATTTCTTAGAGGTGTAAGTGGAAACCCAAAAAAAATGTCCATATAAATATCATCCCACTTCTATGTCAGCACTAGAAGTGACTAAAGTAAACCATAATGTCTTTGGTGCTTGACCTTGACGTGTTTGAAAGTATAGCAATGAGAAACAAAATCAAAGATGTCTCATCTCATACCTAGCCACAAAAATCATTGCCATATGTCATAAAAAATCTTCATGGTACCGAGGTGAACTGTCCACTAGTAATTTTTTCGATCCCTCATCACTTATTTTCTCATTGGAAAAGGCATAAAAAATGATTTCAAAAGCACATGATTCCCTCAAAAGAGAATGACTAATCACCAATGGTCTCCCCGCCATAAAGAGAGTCCCTAATTCCATGAAATTCATCATCATGATGATGCTATTCAATAATCACCTCGAGAAGAGTAGAGGTCAACTCAAAAAATTATGAAAAACCTCAGAATCTTCTTCATAAGCTCCAAAATGAAACTATATATAAAGTTCCATTTAGTTCTACTCTACTTATGATTCTTTCACGTTTTGGGTTGAAAGTGTCATAATCAATTCATCAATAAAAAAATTATCCTTCCCTTGTGTATAATAAATGTTAAATTTAGAAGACTATAGGTACTCCAACCAATACCTTTTCTAAAGGCTCAATTATTTTTGAGAGAATATACAACTTAGGCTCTTGTGGTCAGGAAAATGGTAAACCTTTCTTTGAAAAGGAAATGTTTCCAACTCTTAAGAGCATTCATTAAGACTGTGAGTTCAAGGTCATGGGTCATATAATTCTTCTCATGTGGCCTATGTTTTTTATAATCATAGGATACCATGTGCTCACCCTGCATAAGAACACAAATCAAACCCAAACTTGAAATGTCAAAAATACCACACAGTGATGGTTGAAATCTGGAAGAGTTAACAGTAGTGAAAAACTAAAATATGTTTTAGATCAATAAAATAACTGTGAAATTTATCATCCCAAGTGGACTTCACTGCCTTTTGAGTGAGGTAAATCAACATAGAATTCGACTTTGATAAATCTTTTACAAACTGATGATAATACCCCACTAATCCAAAGAAGCTCCAAATATCAAAAAAAAAATCCATGGTTGCTCCCATGTCATAACAGGTTTCAAATTATCAGTATAAAACGAAATACCATGTTTAGAGACTATATTTCCCAAGAACTTTACATCCCAAATATAGAAATAAAATTTTGATAGCTTGGCATATATTCAATGATTTCTTAACATTTATATAACTACAACCCGATAACACAGATGATCCTCCTAAGAATGAGAGTAAATATGAATGTAATCCACTAAGACCACCACAAAAATTTCAATATACTAATAAAATATTATATTATTCAATGGAATTGAGACTAAACTAGAATTTATTAGACCAAATGGCATGATAAGAAACTAAAAATGGATATACCTACTTTGGAAGAGAGTGTTGTAAATTTTAGATTATTTTATTATCAACTGGTTATGACCAAATTGAAGATCAAACTTTGAGAAAAACTTCATCCCTTTAAACTAGTAAAAATTATCATCAATCTATTGTAAAAGATACTTTTTATTCACTACAACTCAATTGATTTTCTAGTAATTAACACATAGGTGAAGTGTTTTATCATATTTCATAGAAAAGTGAATATGCACTACACAAGGTGATACACTCAAGTGAATGAAAACTTTATCCAAGAGATCATCCAAATGATTATTCAACTATTTTATTATATTTAGTTCCATTTGGATAGAATTAATAGACACTGGTTGAGTTCTATTAATAAAATAAATTGAAAAATATACCTCTATTACCGATGGAAAACTAGATAATTCAAAAGAAAACATGTTAGGAAACTTGATGATAACTGGAGGGAGATCACCACTCTAAGACTCCCTATCCAGATCAAAGTAAAAAATTGATATTAATTTCCAGAAATCTAGAAAATAAGGTCTGAATCTACTCAACCCCAGGTCCAATTTTCCCTAAAAAACATGACACACCCCATCAAGTGTAGTAAAAGGGACCCATTGAAGATAAAAACCAATTTAGTCCTTATTAACAATGATGCAAAACATCCCATGATTGATGTTATGAGGTTTCATATAAAGAATAAGAAAATTCCTTGCAATCCCAATATTTTATAAAGAGAAAATAAAATAAGAAAAACAAAGACCCTACTATCCCTCTGTTCTGAGTAGTGTAGTAATATCAATCAAATACATTAAAATATCCCTAAAAATATTTAGTAGGTTCACAATATGCGTCGATATAAACAAGTTAGGTAGATTAATATCAAATAAAGAATTCACTAAGGATAAAGCTATAATGATTGTACCTCTCATAGTTAGTGGACCTATTTCATATTCCTATGAATACACTTCCACTACATGAAGAAGCCTCATCCCAGATGCCTATAGCTAGATGCCATTTTTCAGGAAGCATATAATTGGACCACATTAATTTTAGAAACTGATTAGATCATGTCACTGTACGAAGTGAAAAAAAAATGGAATAACTTCTTCTGGTTTCTTGAGTGACCATGAAAACTACAGATCTTGGGGGAATAGAGTAAACCCTTTTTGAATTCCCAACCTTTCCACACTGGAGAAAAGTATAATGGAATCTTACAGGAATTGCAGGAGGCCTGGTAAATTACTTATATATATATACCCACCATAAGGCTTATAAAACATTATATTTTCTTTAAAGAAACTCATAGATTGGTCAATGGGATGAAAATGAACTCCCATAAACCCTGAATTACCAGCCTGATCAAGCTAAACCATCAACACCCTATCTAGTACATCAAAATATTAAGAGAGATTCTAAAAAGAAAACCTATTAATGGATATCAGGTTGGAGACCCATATTGAACTATAAATACTTTATCTTCTCATTTGATATAACATCAAATAAAAATTTTATATGTTTAGAAAAGTAATTTTCATAATGGGTCACAAATCTATTAGTTCACTTGAGGTTAAAAAACCTTATATCCTTAGACAGAACCATCAATTATTGATATAACTGACCATTTAATAGAAATATAAAGTCCTTAAAATCCAAACACTCATTCGTTTTCACCATTATCATCAAATCTCACCATATCTTTCTATTCCTTTCTATCTTAAAGGTAGTATACTTCACCTTAATCAGATCTTGAATCTACAAAAAATCAAAACTGCACTATATCTTATTCAACCAATCCTCAGCTTCTTGAGGATCCTAATATAATTCATAATAAAGTGTATTATAGAAAATGAACTCTTGATAGTTATTTGTAGATTCATCCCTCTGAGGTTCCACAACTAGATCCGGGACGAGAATAGATGCTGACGCCTATCCCATAGATTGGACAAAAAAAATATCAACAAGATTGTTGTCCATGGGAGGATCTGCTCTCTATGGTCCACCAGTAACCTCCTCCTAGGTCCAATTAAAATGTCTTATCAGAGGCATAGTGCTGCAAAACATCGGAAAACAACACCGAAACTTCTAAAGATTAGTTAGATCAATAACTCAAACAAGATAAATTTGAATATATATCCCATAAGATAAGATTTTAATATTTCAATTTCAAAATACCCGAATCAAAAGATAGGAAAAACTAGAATAAGATCAAAACATTCTATGAATATACTTTTCATAGACACCCACAATGACTCTAGTCTTGTTATGATATGTGATGGTCATACACTCACTTAAAAAAACCTTCTAAGTCCCATAAAGATATCCCAAACTACATGTTAAAATCATAGAAAGATGCTTAACCTATAAATTTGATAAAACATTTTCATGAACCAACCCAGATACCCTGGTACCCTGATACCCACACTAGGTCTTACATAGATATAATGTAATTCCTGAAACCCATGGGTTGGAGACTGGCATATGAAATAATAAATGATAAAATAGGGAACAGATTTCGCACAAGAACATAAAATATTAAAAGTTTGTATGATCAACCATCCAAAAGGAGAAAGTACTGAAGAAATAGGTAAAATATTACTGAATAAAAAAAATTTAAAAGGAAATATCAACCCAAGTTGAAAACATCAATCCATATGGAAAATGTCTCAAATCTCTTATGTTACTAGTGAACAATAGCTCCACCGGTCACCATCATCAATCCACGATCCAAAAGATTAATAATATCCACCACCTCCAAGTGGTTCTTTCCCTTTTCTCAAACCATGCATAATCAATTCTAAAAAATCCCAAAGTAAAAGGTAGGGGGTAGCTATAAAAGCAAGTATGGTCTCACCAAGTGTACCATAATAAATTATAAAACAACAAACATGTTATGATATCAATTTAAATTAAACAAGGTATGATATGGAATTTACATATTTTCAACAAAATGTGATTTTAAATTAAAATATTGAAGATACAACAAAATAGGATTAAATAAATATTTTATATAAAATAGTTTATATAAATCAGTCTTCATGAATAAAATTGTTCATAAACAGTGGAACATATAATCAAATCAAGTAATGAAAACACCATATAAAAGATCACTTTAGTACATTAGTTTCTTTGGTAATAGAATCCTCACACTTCTTATTTATCAACATGGTTCATGTTTTGTGTGAACACTCAAATGAACACCACTCTAAGATCCAATACAATTAGTCAATATAAAACCCATTTAGGGTAATACTCCAGGTAGTCAAACTAAACATGGATTAGTTAAAAATTATATCATAAATCTAGTGCTAGGGGATCAATATCCTCCCATGTTTATCCCAGTTACATACTAACTACAAATATGTACATTTTCTTTAATCTATCAATCAATCAATCAAATTTTAAATCGATCATTTCAAATCATTTCAAAATATAATTTATGAATTTTAGTTTTCAACATGCCTTTCTCATTTAGAAAAAAACATAGGCTTTCATCATTTAATTCCATTTCAAATGAACCTTAAATTTAAATTTTTTTCATAATATCAACATAAAATTATTTTATCAAAACCATTTCTAAATCGAGCCATCATTTTTCATAAATTCTCCCAAAAATTTCAATTCTATTAAAATTTGGGGTTTTTCTCAAATCTCATAGCCATTTAAAATAAAATATCAAATAATCACATATCCTTTTTTACATCAATTAAAAAATAATTAGAATTTAATCAATCAAATCAAGGTCCCAATAATAAATAAAATCATTATGGAACCACCTAACTTTAAATCAAAGGATCACAATGCATGATACCCACAATGGGTATGATAATGAAGAACAAAACAATAGAGGATCTAGGGACACAAATAAGAATCATGGTATAAAAAAATGGTGATTAGATCCATCAATTACATGATTATCTAGAAAAATATAAGGAGGATAAAAAGAGTGATAAGAAGAAACTGCATGATAGGTTATTATCTTACTCAGAGAAGATTGAATGAGATCAAAGCTACTTTAATTCTCCAAGAAAAGGGTTTATAGAAGTCAAAATATACTTTTTGGAGCAACTAAGGATGAATAAAATGTACAAGGGTCTATAGGGTTGATTAGGAATCTTAATATATGGGTTTTTGTTTTTTAATTAATTTTGAAGAACCTTAAAAAACCACATGCATAGTTAACTAGAGGGGGAACATGGTTTGGGGAAACTGTATGCCAGCCATTCCCCCCTAATTTTTGGGGTGGATAATTTCTCCTTAATGGGTGCATTGTTTTGGAAAACAAGTGACAAATATGGATTCCCCACTATCTAGGGGTTCATAATGTTTTTACTAGGGGGAATAGTTTGGAAAAAACATGAACCAACCTTGAATAACCCTAAAAATCCTAAAAAACCATCCAAACATAACTTGAAACAACCTAAGTCAAAACCCAACCAAATAATGATTAAATCAAGGGTTGAGAAAGGATTTAAAATGGGTAATAGTTTGTTACATCATATGATAGTTTTTCAATATGAATGTTTATATTGATTATGTTATTAATACCTTTCATACAATGAATTCATTGTACTTGGTAAGTGATGAGCAGGTCTCACTATATCCCCTCAATTCATTGGTAGGTATCATGAGACAAAATATATTGGGTATTTTGGAAATTATTTTCCCATTTATGTAATATTTCTTCTAATGAGGCCTAAATTGTTTGTTTTTTATGTTCAAAATTTTACATTACATCATAATTAGATTATTTGTTGATGTCCATGTGATTATTTTAATAGTTATGATATCCATGGATAAGTTTCAAGTTTATGTGATTATTTATATAGAATTATTTGATCATCATTTATTCCTTCCATATTATTCTTCATTATGAATTTATTTATTAAATGATTTTTTTAGTTATCTACCTTTCCATATAGATTATAACTTATTTAATCCTGATATATTCCACTATATGAAACCCTTACTAAGAATTGGATCTCACATATTTTTTGTTTCCTTTCTATAGTGTATGAAAAAGGATTATTTTAATGAGTTCAAGGATGAAAAATATTTACTTTCACTGTGTTTTATTTTTATTTTTTTCAAATGTAATGTTAGATTCAAGTATTTAATTAGTTTAGTAAGACAACTAAACTATTCAGTAATTGGGTATGTGATAACTTGTTTCGTGTGATAAAGTAATAAATTAACCACTGGCTCTATGCTACTAGGGTTGGGGTCCTTACAGTTGGTATTAGAGAAATTTTAGTACAAACCTTGAGAACTATATTTAAAAAAACTAAAATTGGGGAACATAAACGTTCCATTGACTTTGATAATAAGTATATGTATAATATAACATCCTATTTTTTATTTGGATGGAAATTATGTGGTTTTACTAGAAATAAATCTTTGTTTGGATACTTCATGTTTAAATGGTTTTTTGAATATATTAATTTAGTGCTAATAACTCTGAAATGAGTTGATTGAGTATATCTAGACCATCATTCTGGTGCATGGTTAGTGTTCCTTTATTGTTCACCTAGTTTGACACTCTCTAGGTATATTATTGGGTTAGTTCATATTTTATTTATGAACCATTATGATGAATGATAGAATAGATCCTATGGAAACCTTTGATATGACATAGCAATATGGGATAAACCTATAGAATCATGGGTTGATAAGTTTAATGTTGTTCCTTATTTAAAGTTACATATACCCATTTATAGGTTTTATGTGATGTGAGTTTATCATGATTAAAGATATTTTGGAAGAAATTTATGGGAATTTCATCCTTTGTTTTTTTATATATTTTAGTGAAAATATTATTAGATGAATAATTATTTTATATTTTATAGGCATAAGTTTAAATCTATTGATAACCTTTAGGGTTTATATGATTGTTGATGATGAGGTAATTATGGGTTAATAAAATTTGGGAGCATATGTTTTATCATATAGATAACCATATGATAGAATATTGATTTCATTATTAATGTTATTTTAGGTATGATAATAATAATTTCTGTATTATTATTGGATTTATATTAATATTTTTTTTCAAAAAAGTACAACCCCCATGCCGGGTGACAACCCGTCTCACTTAGCAAGGCCACAGGGCTTGAACCCACAACTGAAGGGTGATAAGGGTGAAATTATGACTACTGTTATATGTGATATACTGGTTTTCATGACATTATTTTTACTTAAAAAATTTAATGGATAAATATTATGTTGATTTTGGGAAACATAATATAGGATCAAATCTTTTTGAATGTTTAGGATTTTTGAGGCCATTAATGATATTTTGGGAAATGTTTCATTATGTTGAGGTATATATAACCCTTAGGTATAACAAGTGATTTAAAATGATAAATTATTTGGGAAGAGCTCAATTAAAATTTTGAATGTTGAGGTTATTTGGGATTTAATGTTATTTATTTATAGAATTATTTAATTTGAACTTTGGATTTAGAGATTAATGTGAAGGTGTATTGTTTATTCCAAGTTAGAGTATTTATTAAGCATAGAAAGAGGATAAAAAAAGACAAGGAGTCCTATTTTAGTGGAGGAAAATGGAATCCAAATATATTAAATCAGCAAACTCATGTGTCCAGGAAACCATATTAGAATAAATAATGAGTGGGTTACTATGGTTACCCTTTAAATTAAGACAATCAGAAACATAATTAATTTTATGCCTGGTATGGTTCATAATTTCTAGACCAATGTGTTCCTTTAATATTTATATGAGATAAAAAATGGACTAGGGGATCATTACTCCCATGGAGAGAGTTGTAGATAACTAATTAATCAGTTCCAATATCAATGAGGGTAAAATTAGTGAAAAGAAAAACATCCATCCCATTAAAAAAATCATTAGACTCTATCATACGAGAGTCACCATTACCATAGTAGATTCTAAAATAAATAATCACTGATACTTTGGAGTCATGTACAACACCTCCCCCTCTTATGATAACAATATTACAGAGCCATCAATATTAATCTTTAAGCTGTTATTGGGGGTTCCACCAAACCCATATACCCAACAGAGCCACTCTTTGGGAATTAGGATGAGATATATTTTTCATTCATAACCATCCTCATGGAGTAAGAATTGTCCCAATGATTTAAGAGAGAACTCAAATCAAATGATAAGAACCTAGAAAGGGTTTTTATGGATAAAAAATAACTTGTATAACCTTCTACCCTTTCTTTGTTCCTGGCATTCCAAATGCAACAATAACAAAATGAAATCAGAGTAGACCTCTGCTTTCACTCTATTTAATTATCCTCCACCCCATTAAACTGGGATTTAAAAAACATATATCCATTTCCTTATCGAATATAAATTCCAATAAAACTTTTAATTCCACTCCACACAACCCTAACCTTGTTTCCATTAAAGAACAAGTGATCAATATATTATTCTTTGGAGTACAAAAAATAAAAGATCTTGTACACAAATTTAATTAAATTATGTATGATTACATCATACATCATTATAAAATGATTCCAAATACTCAAAAAAAGGAAGTTAAAATTTATGAGAATATATTTTCACCAGAGAATATTTCCCTCTCTTACATCAAGATTCACCTGGATGGACAATCAATACTTCTTGGCCGACAAGGACCTCAATGATGCACCAATGAACACATGTTTATTAGGTTCATAATAAAGATGTATTCTTTTGAAGAAATAATATTGATGTGGGTGGAGAGTTTTTTGAATGAACTTTGAAATATCAAAATCTTCTGAAAAGTTGATATCGGTGGTAGGGAATCCCAAAAAAAAGGGATACACCCACCCAAATGTTCTTCTAGTAGAAAATGTCACCACACTCAAAAACACACTGAGACTACCATTGGAGCTTCAATAAATTCCCAAAAAATATCTACCATAGCTTAGAGACCATCCATTTTAGATTTCCTAAATCATATCCATATTTTATAACACAAAATATTCCATATAATGATCAAAATTACAGGACTAAACACATCGATTTTTCTTAAAGTCTGTGAATGGTATCAACCACATTTCTAATAAAATTACCTCTAGAATCCATAGGATTTTCCATTTTGGATCAAGAAGAGCAGTGGATATGAACATCCATATGAGTTTCATAAACAAAGGAATCCATTTGTTTTCAATTTTACTTACTACCAATTTTTGGAATTTGATAATTGAGATATCATACATTAATATGGATGTAAGAAAAGAATTAACAAGTGTGATAAAACCCCCAAAGGATAAAAACGGTATCATAAATTTGTTAATGATTACTATATTTTTGGAAAATATGCATCATCATGTTGAATATTAAGACCTCCAAGAGAAATCAGAGCTCCTAGATAGTCCATAGGAAAAAATTTCTATTCGTTCTTAGCATGTCTTCCATATTTTTAGCTCAACACTATGAACATTATTTTTTTTTGAAATAAATGGTATTATTATCATAATTGATAAATTTTTAACTCTAATTAATAATTAATTCATAAAATTGGTGAATCCTTTAAGAGATCTCCGATTTCCATTCATGAAGATAATAATTTCATCAACTAAAAGGAGGTGTGATATTCCATTAAATTGAATTCTACATATGAAAGGGAGGATACTTCTATTATTAATTTAACTAAGAAGAAGTTTTTTAATGGTATATTGGGTCCAAATAAATATACTTAGATAAATAGTACCTCACTATCTTATACCAAAAATTGATTTAAAAAAACCAGATCTCTTGCCCATGAAATTCACTGAAAACCAAGGTAAGGTAAAACACTTAACGAATAAGTAATAAACCCACCCAAAGAATCCCAGATAAGACATCAATTTATGATATTTCCCCATATACACCTATAATAACCATTTTAAATATAAATTTTGGTCATAATATTGGAACTCAAGGTCTTCCAATCGATGTATCTAATCATCTCTTGAGCTAGAGCAATGAAATCTTGGGTAGTCCTCCATCTGACAAATCCATGTTGTTCATTCAAAATACACTCCCAAAGGTGGGATGAGAGTATCCTATTAATAACACTAGAAATAAAATTGTTTGTAAAATTAAACATATTAATTGTTCTATAATGTTTAATAAAGGAAGGGTCCCTCACCTTTGGAATTAGGACAAGCGTTGTTGTAGAAACCACCTGTTATAAACTTCCCCCACAAAAAATCCTGAATGATGTTTAGAAACTCATTTTAAAAAATATCCAAAGAGGACATGTAAAAGGATCCCAAAAACCCCTTAGGTCATGGAGATATATTCTAATTGAGTGTGGCCACCAAATCCCAAATGTACCCATCATCTGAAATTATATCAAGCCCCAAGTTGATAGCCTATGACACCACCTTAGGAATACAATCACATAAAATAGAATGACCCCTAAAATAATCCTCCTACATGGATGGGTTGATATCCAAAAGTAAATATTTAAAGTTATTCTCCAACATAATTTCTACCATAGTAATATACTTGGTTAATGATCTAATCTCCATATGGATGTTATGAGACAAAAACTATTTATTTACTTTGATATATGGGAAAAAAATAAAGTGTTTCTATCTCCAACTTTCAACCAAGTATTTTTGGATTATCCAAAGAAATGAATTAATATTATAGAAGAATTTATAATAATTTACTCTACTTATCATCGAGAGAATTTAATAAATAAAAGTTAAATCTACAATCAAGGATAGTCTCTACTTGCTCAATTTCAAGTTTTACACTCTCAAAATCATGAAATCTCAAAGGGTGGTTCTTAATCTCACCCTGAAGATCTCCTTTAAGTTTATGAATATTTTTATAAAAGCCAAGCCATGAATGTTCATTTTTGAGCTTCCTCTGGGAATTTTGTACCACTGAGTGATAATCATGGTATAAAATCCATCGCTTCGATAAGAAGAAATTGTTTTCGATTTTTTCACTAGGTGTCAGGAGCACCGGAAGGGGAGAGTGATCAAAAAAAGCTAGAACCAGGTGAATGAAATTAGAACAGGGATAAATAGAAATATCATGAAGTTTGGAAAATCATTGATCAACCCTACACCACATATGAAGACCTCACTTTTGGTTACTACACCAGGAAAATGTTTCCCCAGAGAACCCCTTGTACAATAATCCTTTCTAATCCATGAATGATGAAAAATCGTGTATGTATTTCAAATGAAATAACCCGACACACTTTTTCTTTAATGTATCTGAAATAATATTTAATTAACTACCAATAAACCATGTCATGTTTCCCAAAAAAATCCTTTAGGGTCATGATACAACTATTATATCATCCTTGGATCAGATATAGCATAAACAAAAGAGATGAAGAAGATAGAATTCCCATAATCTACCTTCATTGTGATATGCTGTTAAGAAACTAGCAGAAGATTAAATGATAAAAAGTTACTCAAAAATATCTAGATATTATGATTCATGGGATTTCCATGCATGAAACCACATAGAACCATCTTGTGAGTGAAATAAGGTATCTTGGAAGGATATTGTTTAGGTTCAAGCACTATGGCAATAAAGGCTTTTTTCCTAAAAATTTTATTGGACAAGAAATTCATTTTCACCTTGGAACTGAGGTCTTCAGTGTTCCATACAATTAAATAGATCATAAAAATAATATATTAATGGTTTTGGACCCTGGAGTGGGATGAATTTTAGGCTCTTGATAAGGAAAGGATAAAACCTGGCTGTAATAGGATCTAGTAAAAACTCCACTGGGCATCGAAGCTGGAGTGGGATGAGGAAGAGTCTTATCCTCTAGGAAATATGATAATACACTGTAGAAATTTGATAGGATGACCAAAGAAATAGGTAATGGACTTAGATGATAGGAGTTAGAGGCTTGGGGTGTATCCTGTTGAAATTGTGGTAATGTATTATTCCATCCGGATGATAAGTTATCATACCTTTATGAAGGACCTGGATCATTGAGGAAAGGAGCACGAGGTTGATAGACAGGGGAGATGATCTTATTTACACTGAACTTGTGATTACCATGGTGTGACAGAATGACTAGGACCCCCCCCCAGCCTAGGGACTAATAGTTATCATAGGATTGAAAGGAACCAGGTCCAAGCATGGGTTCATCCTAAAAGAGATAGAAATACCTGCATGGGGAGGAAACCCATGGACGAGAAGAGAAACCTTCAAAGGGAGAGATGAGGGAATGAAGACGCTTATTGATGAAAATAAAATTACTGAATCTAGGATGGATATAGAGGGATAGTCAAAAATTGATAGTAAATGTGGCACAAAGATAATCAAGTAGCCTAACTACTGAGTATTTGTGAGATCCACTCACTGTCGTCTGCAGACTAACACACCGTGATCATGGATGTGACAATGCGAGAAGAAAAAGGGTGGGTTGGGATAAAGTCAGAACCGACAAAACTCTGAAGAGTCTTTGATCCAAAGGATCTGAGATAGAGGAGAATGAGATAGATATATGGAAACACAAATCCGCGCAACTGGGGCTTCCTGGAGTTGCATAGTTCAATTATCGACATAGAGAAGCTACCCTAAGGAGTAACCTATCCTCCATAGAAAGGGGAGATGGAAGATGAGGAGTAGAATATAACATAGAGGGACCCAAAAAATTTCCATAAGGTATTGATTACCACACCACTATATTATGATTTTTACACCTATATTAGTTCTATAGTTACTATATTTCTTCAGTTATAGGACTTTTTATGTCTTTATCCCTATCATTATTCTCCATGGCATAGGATTATTGTCTCATGTTTCATCATTCTTATGACATGGTATATATTTTCCCTTTATATATTGCATGCATTGTTTTTTTGGATTACGAACAACTATTATTTTTCTATGCCATTTTTAATAATATGTTTCATCACTGCTCATGTTTTCAATCATGCTTATGATCTAACCCTTGATGATATGTTGATATTTTTCCCTTATTAATTATTCTATATCACCCCTCTCTTATTATTCCATTACCTATGTTATGAAGATGATTATAACTTATAGGGTGTTAATAAGAGAGTATAGTATGAATCCATTATGTAAAAATATTCACATTTGTTGTTAAATGAGTTGCTTATACAGTTAGTTCACAAGGTCTTTAAAAAATATAGCTTATAGTATTTTATGATTATTTTTAGAAATAATGATTAAATATTAAAATATATGTAAGTTTAGCAAGGGTCATCTCACCATGTATCGTGACTAGTGTTTAAAGAAATTTTTTAGCACCAGACCAAGGGGTGAAGGTATATGGCACTATAGTTTGTATCATAGCATGGTTTAGTTATATTTGAGGTTTAGTTAATTTATTTCTTTGGATTATTATTAGCACTTAACCATCAATTAGAACATAATTTAGTTTATAATATTGATTTTTTTTTTTCATTCTGAAGGACCATTTTAGTTTTAGAGTATTAGAGAATTTGGTCATAAATCATACATTAAAAACCCATGCATTACAAAGTGGTCTCTTCCACTACATGTTTATTTTTTCACAATACAAAACTTATAAAAATAAACCATGTATTCTATTTATGAAAAAACTCCCTGATTATCAATTTGAATTCATCATTATTCTTACTCATCTATAAACCATGTAAAAAACATATGAAAATATGGTATGAGAATAAAAAGTCTAGTTAGGGACATAAAGAAAAAAAGAAAAAAAAACAAGTTTTTCCATTTAAAAAACATAACATAATATAAGAATATTTTCTATTAATATAATATACTATGTTCTAAAATAATCATTTAATCACACATGAAACACTATAAAAAATGGGATTTGAGATGGGCTATTTGTAATGGGCCTATCTTCCATCATAAATATTCTTTAATAAAACAATATTTGTGATGGGAAAACAATAATGTCGCAAATACCCCTAGAAGAAATTGTGCGCCAAAACACTGGAAAGGTATTTGTGATGGGAAATAATTCTAGTCGCAAATATATTCCATTGATATTGTTATTTGTGATGGGAATTATTTCTTGTTCCAAATAAACTGTCGGTAGAAGGGTATGTGTGATAGGACCTGTCACAAATTCCATTTTTTCTGCTGATGGGGTTATTAATTGTGGGTACTAATTGTGACGGGTCTCATTGCAGATAGTATTATTTGCAACTGTATTCATGTCACAATTACTCTTATAAAAAATAATCTAACCTATATATATCCCCACCCCAAATTGTTTATTCATTCTATCATACTTTGAACAATGTTCTATTCCTTTTCTCTTCTCTTCTTATCCTTAATTTTTTAAAAGATTTAAATTTTATAGGGAAGGAAATTTTGAGCTTTGCATCGGATAAAAAGTTCAGTCTCAAGGGTTTTATTTAATGTTTTTAATTTTTAATTTATTTATTGATTTTTATTAGTGTTTAATTATTATTAATTATAAATAGTTAGTTTTAATTATAATTACTCAGATTTATTTTGCAGTAATTAACTTTAAGTATTAGTAATTATTATTAATTAGAATTATTTCGTTTTAATTGTTCATAATTATTTTTAATTAGAAGTAATTATTTTAAATTAGTAGTAATTAGTTTTAATTATTAGTAAGTAGTAGTAATTATTATAAATTAGTGGTAAGTATTAGAAATTAACAACAATTATTATAAAAACTAGTAATTAGTAAAAATTAATTGTAACAAGTGAAAATTAATTAAAATTAAAGAAACCAAGTGGGACTTAACAAAACATAGTAATAATTTATATATCTTAGAAATAAATAATTATATTTTAATGTTGTTTGTAATAATTAATGATAATTAATAATTAATAATTTTTAGTAATTAATACTATTTTATAATAAATAAGGGTAAATATTAATAATTATAAAAAAATAGTAAAAATTACTCATTATGAGTACAAATTAGTAATAATCAGTAAACATTAGTGATACGTATTAGAAATATGCAGTGATTATTAGAAATCTGCGAAGATTATTAGAAATTGATGAAAATTATTAGAAATGAGTGATAATTACTAAAAATTAGCGATAACTAGTAAAACCTAGTGATAACTATTAAAAATTAGAGATATTTACTAAAAAGTAGCGAAAGTTAGTAAAAAATAGTGATAATTAGTAACAATTAGCGGTAATTAGTAATAATTAGTGATACTTAGTAATAATTAGAGGTTTTTAGTAAAAATTAGTGGTAATTTGTAAAAATTAGCTGTAAATAGTAAAAATTAGTTGTACATAATATAAATTAGTTGTAATTAGTAAAAATAGGTTGTAATTACTAAAAATTACCGATAATTACAAAAAATTAGCGGTAATTACTAAAAATTAGCAGTAATTAAAAAAAATTAGATGTAAATAGTGTTAATTAGTAAACATTAGCGGTAATTAGTAAAAATTAGTGGTAATAATTAAAAATTAGCGGCAATTAGTATAAATTAATATTAATTACTAAAAATTAACAGTAATTCGTAAAAATTAGTGATAATTAGTGGTACTTAGTAATAATTGGATATAATTAGAAGTAATTAGTAATAATTAATTGTAATATGTTTTAATTAATGATAATTAGATGTAATTAAAGACACTTAGTAAAAATTAGTGGTATATTGTAAAAATTTGCGATAATTTGTAAAAAAATATTGACAATTAGTTATAATTAGTGGTAATTAATAATAATTAGTGAAAATTAGAAGTAATTAGTAAAAATTAGTGATAATTAGTGGTAATTATTAAAAATTAGTAGAAATTAGTAAAATTTAGAAGTAATTAGTAAAAATTAGTAGTAATTAGTAAAAATTGGTAGTGATTTGTAAAAATTAGTAATAATTAGAAATAATTTACTGTACTTAGGTAAAAATAGAGATAATTAGTGGTTCTTAGTTATAATTAAAGATAATTCACATTATTTAGTAAAAATTAATGATCATTAGTGGTACTTAGTAAAAATTATGGGCAATTAGTACAAAATTAATAACAAATAGCAGTAATTAGTGATAATTCATAAAAAATAGTGACAATTAGTGTTAACTAGTAAGAATTAACAGTAATTAGTAATTAGTAAAAAATAATAGTAATTACTAAAAATTATATATAATTAGCAATAATTTGTGCTAATTTATAAAAATTAACAATAACTAGTAAAAATTAGCAATAATTACCTGTAATTAGTAAAAATTAGTGATAATTAGATAAAATTAGTTGTAATTAGTAAAAATCAGTAGTGATTATTAATATTTAGTAAACATTAGTGATAATTGGAGATGAATAGAAGTAATTAGTATAAATTAACGATAATCAGTAGTACTTCATAAAAAATTACCATAGTTAGTGTTACTTAGTAAAAATTAGTGGTAATTAGTAATAATTAGTGGCGATTAGTATTAATTAGTTGTAGTTAGTAATAATTAGTGGTAATTAGTAATAATTAATAGTAATTTGTAAAAATTAGTGGTAATTTGTAAAAATTAGTGATAATTAGTAAACGTTAGCGATAATTAGTAAATATTAGCAATAATTAGTAAAAATTAGTGATACTTAGTATAAATTAACAGTAATTAGTGATAATTAGTAAATATTAGTGATAATTATATGTAATTATTTTCTAATAACATTCTTTTTTTGTTTTATATGGATGAAGAGACTTATGATGATATTCTCCACAACCTTTAGGTTGTTGTACTACCTGGTGACGAGCCCGATGCTTTATCATCTAACCCTTAGCTTCCTAGTAATTTATCGTCGACTGAAAGGGGTCAGGGGACTATGAGATTGATTATTCCTGACCTTATTACCAAGAAAATTCCACATATTGAGTTTTATCCATGCAGACATAGGTATGTTTAATTGTGTATTTTAGTTATTTTTCATCACTTTTAATTAATTTATTTATATACTAATTGTTTAAATTATTTTTTTTAATTTTTTTACAACATTACTCATATAGTTATCAAACATGGGAGTGCTATTTTACCAAACTATTTTTGAGAGAATGGGTGACGTGGGATCAGATTCCCATTGTCGTTCTATTCCATTTGTTTTCATATTAGATGATACATAAATACATAATATTTATTTTGAAATTTATTTAATTATTTACTTGTTATTATTAATTATTTGTATGTTTTATAATTTCCCTTTGATAATCCCAATCATACTTCTATCTGTGAGGCCTGAGAGGTCTTTATACATAACTATTTTCATCTTTTTTTTCATAATATGACGAGGAAAGATGTAAAGAAAGTCGAAGCCACATATTTTGACCAGTCTTACTGTGCCCACCAATTAGATTACATATAATCTCAAGTCTGGTATGGATTATGGTCACAATAGATGAGATATAGTTTTAAATAGAGGGAATCATTAGCTTGGAAGAACTGGGGGAGGTAAGATGTGATATATTAAGCTGGTATTCATACATTCAACACTCATCGATAACATATGGTAATTATTTTTTTTAATAATTTATATAACTTTAAATGTAAACTATTTGTTTAATTATCATATAGGTAGTTGAACATCCTGATATTATAGAGTTCAATGTCTATAAGAGGATGTACAATGATCCTATCGGTGGAGAAATAACAGGTGGTCACAAACATCATATTTTGGTTAGTATATTTTTTTGTGTCTTAAAATTAACTAAAAATAGTAGTTTTACTATTTTAATTTCAAATTGAAATTGAATGAGTCATATGAGACTAAAAATTCTTAGATATAGGATGAGAGACAGGTTGATACTGAGAGTCATGCCATTCGTATGGTATGATTTAATGATGTAACATGGATGTAGGGGACTTAGTATGATTTTAATAAGGGATAAGTAGTTGGTATTAGTTCTTGATTGATAGCTGAAAGTTATTATGGTACTTCTAATTTATTGGAATCTAGATCGAGGGGAGTTCAGGGAGAGTCATCAGCATTTACCTCACATATGAGGAGAATCCATGAGCTCAATGTGAGGTTATAGAGGTTATACCTAGTGAGTAGGAAGATATTTTTTGACAGCACAAGCAACAATAAGAGGAGATGCGATTATAACAACAATAACAACACAATCAAATGATAGAGTACATATGAGGTCTGGATCAGGATGTTGGGATGGATACCCCTCCCACTCCCATTCTAGATGAACCTATCCATAATTTTCCCCTCACCTACCCATCTATAGAGATGTATATATTTATTATGTTAACATTTGAATGTAAATATTTTATGTAATTATTACAATTTTTTTATTATATTTTTTAAAATTATTTAGATATTTTTTAAAATATTTTTTTTCATTTTTCATTTTTGTATTTTTTAAAATTATTTGTGATGGTTGGGATTCCTTTCACAAATATGTCTTTCTGATGGTTCACAATAACCTCACAAATACCAGATAAATTATCCGGTAACAAAGTATTTGCGACAGGATGGAGCGCCATGAATGATACTTTTATTTTTTCAATAAGATACTTGGTCCATCGAAACCAATTGATTAAATTATTAGGTATTAAATATTTTCAATGGGAGGAATACCTATTTCAAAAGATAGTTTTTCCATTTTCGGGGATGAGGTATTTATGATGAGACCCTGTCAAAAATAACTATTTTTGATGAGGATCCTCGCAAATAACCTAACATAAATATTCAATTTTTTAGTTGTGAAAACACTTTTACTTCCCATTTTTGTCCATAAGAAACATTATTATAAAAAATAATGAAAAAATCATAATAATGAGTGTTTTCAAATAAAAAATGAGAACCCATGAAAAATATTTCTTAAGAACATACCTTTTACTCTTAAAGGGAATAATCATTCCTTCAATAAAATATCATTATCAAACTGTTTGAAGTAAAATTATTTACACTAAAAGTAATTTTTAGGAATATAAATAACATGTAGGTGAATTGGGATATCATCATCATAAAACCCTTATGAGTACCCTTATTAATTTAATAACCGAATTGGTTAATTCAAGTAAAATTATCTAAAGTACATAGTCACCAACCAATGAATTGGAGATAAATATCTGGCTCACCCAACATGATAAAAAATTTCTAGGGACCATAACATAAATAAAACACACTTTAGATAAAATTTTCATAATAAAATATCATATAATATTCTACTTATCACATATTCATAAGTACATTCCGGCTTTACATAAAAATAAGGATAAAAATTATTTTCCTCTACCAACAATTTAAACAAAAAATCCCACAATAATAGGAATTAGGATATAATATTGAAAAACCATTAGAACATGAATCCTAAGCTTCTTAAAGAATAATTTTCATGGTGGCGAGAAAATCTATGCATGAAATACTTTTAACAAAATGATTCCTTTCACATTATTTTTAAAAATATAAAAAATAACCCCTTTTGAAATCATTTAAATTTATTCCTTTAAAACCATTATAAATAAATTCATACAAGGATTAAAATTAATTTGAAAATAAATATTAGTATATTAATAACATACTTGAATCATTTTAATGAACATGGATATGATGGACAAATAGAAGGAAAACTATAATTTTTTTAAATAAGGTTAAAAAAACCCATTGCATGCTAATAACTTTTGAACCAATGAACATTTAATAGAATAAAATATTTCAAAAATTTTAGATGAATTATTTTTGGGAAGTTTATAAAATACCAAAATAAGTTATATTATACACTACACAAAATAAAATATCTTGTGTAAATAGTTTAAGTCTCATGGAAAATGAATTGATACTAGAAAATCCTTTCTTTGAGTCAGATTTTCCACACATGTTCTTCATCATAATGAATAATAAAATTATGTTAATAGTTTACATTATTAATAATTATTTCCATGAATACTATTCCTTTTAAATAAATTATAACCATACTATTTTTTATTAATTATTCTATTAAGTTTACATTAGAAATTTCGAGAACATTCGACCAATAAGTTAGAAATAGATTTTCTTGGTTGACTATGTTTCAGTAAATCAAGATTATATTATTTATAAAATATTAATATTTTTATAATTATATTTTTTATTAATTACATATAATTTTATAACAAATCATGTATGGTGGTTATGAAAAATTAATTAGGTTACAATCATGGAGACATTAATCCATACAAACATATGAGTAACATTACCATTTTTTCAATAGATGTGACGTAAAGAAGGTAGAAATTATTTTAACATACTAGTATGATAATTGTTTCAAAAATATAATATTAATTATTTAAATCCACCTATATATATTATACATGTGAGGAAGTGTAAAAAATAAAATACATCAGTTCACGAGGTGGTGGTTTGCACGTACGTACGAGTGATTCTCACTATTTTTGATTGGATGGTAATGAAATACGTATACTATTTATTTAAAATTAATTAATAAAATTTATATCATATATATAATATTATTTAATTTTTATCCATTATTATGAAAGTCTATAAGATTCAATGATGAAAAATGAAATACATTGTCCCCACGAGGTGGTATTCAACACATACACATGAAAAATGTTTTCATTTCCCATTAGATGGATAAGTAAATAAAAAAGATTTATACCGTAAACATAATAAATTTTTTTATATGATCTAAAATTATTTAATTATTTCATAATGTTTAATATATTTTTGAAGGAGGTAAAATAAGAAATAAAAAAACTTGGATAAGAACTATACCTCTTTTCGTGAAAACCTCTAAGTTTTATACCTAAATCCTTCATAAGAGGATACTCATATCAAACCAAGACCACTATAATGTGGGGTGGGGTTATATAAAGGTATTTGGGTAGGAATTATTCTATTCTACAATGTTCTTGAAGTGTGGATAAGAGAGGATATGGGGTGACCTTTTATATGTGAGGGATAGGTCACAAGAGATATTTCAAAACATTAATATTTATTAATGTATTTATCAACCCAAATGACACAAAATTGGATTTTTTTTAAATAAGAGAGGTTATAGTGCTTAAATATTAACATAAAATAGTATTTACAAACGTTTTTAAGTCATTTTAACCCTTCGCATTTATTTTTAACCCTTTTAACTTGTTCTATATCTTATTGATATAACAAAATTCTTTACCAAATTTATTATTCATTCTGACCAAAAATTAATGTGGTATCATAATTTTTTTGAAAATATTATTCAAAATATGTAGTAAATTTTATAAAATTTAGTATTTATAAGTGTTATGTATTATTATAAAACAAACTTGCAAAAGGTGATGAAAACATATTTTCTATAAAAATGAATTTTTATATATAAAAATGATTTCATATAAAAATTAGGAATATTTTACAATAAAATAAAATTAATTAGATTATTTTTAATAAGAATGATTTAAATAAATTTTAAATTATTTTATAAATATTATGAAATTTTTTAATGGAAAATGAAAATTTATATAAAATCATTAAATTTTCACATTTCCCTAAAAAATTATTTTTTTTTTCAGAAAAAACCAGCAATTTCACCTTAAAATAATTTTTATATGATCATTTCAAAAACTATATCCATTTTATAAAAAAATATCTAGAAGTTTCCTATTTCAATTATAATATCTGAAAAAATGAAATAAAAGCATTTTTATTGAAAATGTGTTTTTGAAACATATAATGACATTATTCTAATTTCATTCCAAATAACCATAATTAAAAAAAATTTATTCAATGGAATATATAATAAACTAATTTCATTATAATAATTTATCAATAGTGATGCATATAATCTATTATGATAAAAATACACTGTAAAAAAAACATTTTTATTGGAATTTTATATTGCACCTTCAATTGATTTTATGTTAATTTTTTAGAAATTAAATTTAAATTTACCTAAAGGATATATATATATATAATGTATTTTTTTACAACATACCTATATATAATGGTAATTTTACATTCCAATATGTATCTTTATACACTTCTCTAATATTTATTCACATACCTCTCTCTCATCATGTTTGTTGTATTCCTAATTCATTAAATTATTTCCATTGTTTTAGTCAAGGTTAAAATTTTGGTGGAGAACCATGAGGATAATGATTTTATGTTTTTAGTATTTTTATATATATATACATTTAATCCAATTTTCATTTATTAATATTTTCAATATTTTAATCTCATACTTTTTTAGTTTATATATTTGATTGAAATATATTATTTCAAAAAAAAGTATCAGATTTAATTTTAGTTTTATATTTCATGTATCATAATATATCAAACATAATATTTATAGAAAATAAATTATAAAATATGTGGGTGTTACATTATACCCCCATAATGAAACTATATCTTCACTACTTTATCTCATGCCCACTATAAAGTGTTTAATACATTTTCAGAATTATTTCCAACGAGTACATGATAATTCATATGATCCTAAAAGGAAATATTTTTTAATATTTATAAAAAACATTATTTTAAACCCACATCCTAAAAAATATTATAAAACATAATTTTTAAAAGTGGAGAAGGGAAATATGAAGGTCACTTTAAATAACCCTTTATTGAGATCTCAAATAAAGAAATAATTTGCGGGGAATGAAAATATGGACATAGATAAAAAACATAAAATCTAGATAATAGTATAGAGTTATAGAGAACACGGTCATAATAAAGTTAATTACCAAAAAACTATTAATTAGTAGTGGATAATGAATCCAATAAATTCTTTATAAATGAAGGTATAATGATAACATTTTTATTTAAATATCCTTTTCCTTGAGTTGATGAATTCTATTACTATCAATATAGAGAACAATAGAAAATATAATTACTTGATTATCTTCTATTTCACAAAAACAATTTCGTCATTTGGGATTTATTCAATCAATTTACACTTTGATGTCATCTCTCAAACCATGAAATGAATATTAAATATGAATTGTTCATGTATGATGTACTAAAATTAAATTTTAATAGATCACAAGATCCAAAAGGGATGAAAAGTCATTTTTGAAGATTATATACATTATTAAAAACAAAAAATTGGTTAAAAAGGTAAGATAATATCAAATATAAATAAATAATTCATTAATCCCAAATACGTAAAAAATAATGGTTAAAGTAAAACATAAAGAAATCCATAAATAAACAACCATAAAACTCTTCAAAATATTAGCAGACATGTTAAAAAAGGTCTTTATCACATATTTATCTAATAAAAATTTAAAATTTATCTACAAGCAACATTTGTCACTCATGAAGTCATATAACAAAAAATTTATATTACTTGATCATATTTTCTCTAAAATTTCCTAACCCATTCTATAAATAACCAAGATCACTATAAATCTAAAATAAAGTTTTATATACTTCCATGATATAAATATTCCTTAAATTCTAAGATAAAATACTTTATTAGTAATAAATATTTTTTATAAAAACCCCAACCCTAGTAGTATATATTTTGTGGTTACTATATTATATTTTCATAAGATACAAGTGATTACATCCAAAAGATCCTAATAGTTTATAATTATTTATAAACTAGATACATACATGATTCCCATATTATATTGGGAATATAAAAACATATTATAAGAAAAGTTTTTAAACCATTGATATCATTCATAACATTCTTCTCCATATCCTGGGGAATGTAAAAAAATAAAGGGTGATATCATATGCTCAATAGTGGTTATGTACAATGGACGTTATTATGAGTAAAGAATGATTTATTTATATGGAAGCGTAGAATATCAAAGAACGATCCATTCATTTAATAAAAAACGTTCAATTATCATCCATGGATAATATCACATATAAAATACAAAGATAATGAAAATGAATTCTTAATAAAATAAATTCATAATTATAGACATTCATGATCAAGGAATTTCAAATAAGAAATCATGAATGTTACATATGAATTCCTGTCAACCAATTAATGATCATTTTATAAATGCCTGTCAACCAAGGCATTATCATTGTATGAGAGTAAAAACACTAAATACACAACTATTATGACATGATCTTATAGCCTTATCCCATATATCATGCCTACTAGTTTTGTCTCATGAGACATTTCGATTCATCAAGGGACTATATAATTTTAGGCCCACCCATCTATTGCATGTACTATGCATTCCTTATATTTTGAATGATCAAGGAAATTCATTCTAAAAATTATTTATAATTAAAAAATTATCTGTATTGAATCAAGATTATGAAGAATCAATAATTTATCATCATAGAACATCAATAGAAAAAATAAATATAGTATCATTGGATCATATTCGTAGCAGCATTAATGGGTGTTTTCATAGTTGTAAATAAATTTAAAAGATCATTGGAACATTTATTGTTGGAAGTTAACCTTTTCACTATGAAATTACATATTAAAATCCAAAAAAATTCCCAATTATTAAATAAATTATTTTTATTAAAAAAAACTTGGAAAGTGGTAATGCAAGATTTAAATAGTTGAATAGTCATTACAGTTTGAAAATTTTCTCATGATGTATACTTTAAAACAAAGATCCCTTTCACATTCTCACTAAATAGTCAAAAGTACCTCATTTAAAATAAGGAAATAATCATCTTTTTATTTTTTTTTAAATTTAAATCATGGGTGAAAAATAATTTAAAAGATCATAATAGAATATTAAAAAAAATCATGAAACCCTTTTTAGAAAACTTTGGCATGGAAGAAAAAGTTTTTTTGATCAAAGAGAAAAATAAATTTAGTTTCATTAAAAATATTACTTCAATATATTTAGAAAATAAATATATTAAATTGAAATAAAAACATTTAAAATCTAAAAATAAATTGATAATAATAAAATTAATGAGTTTCTTCAGATATAGTCTATAATATTTCATCACAAAAAACATAATAATAAATAATACTACTAAACAATGAGAATGTAACAAAAATATCTTAATAGTTTGGTAACATTCACATCAAAACATCATGAAAGAGATAATAATTGATGGATATGTAAATCATTATAATTTACATGATAATAATAATAAAATATATTAATTGGTAGTATATACACCACATAAATTAAACAATTAGTGAATATGACATGTGTATCACAAAAATAAAAGTGTGATTGAAATCCCTTACCTTAAGATCAACATGCATAATACATGCGTTTGACCTCATATAAAATAAATTTATAATAATTATAAATACATAAAAGAATCATATAAATATCTATAATATCATATATGATCCATCTATAACATACTATGAACCGTTTGTTAATAATATTTTGTTATTATAATTATTTAAATTGTTAATTTCTTTTTTTATGAGAATTTTGGTTTAGCATTTATTATCCTTGTACTTTTATTATGCATCCAACATATCCAAATTTTTTTTCCAGATATATTTTTTATATATTAATTATATATATATATATATTTAGATTCATCAATAAAATATAGAGGCAGAAAAATGAATTATAGCATTCATGGAGACAATAACCATACGCATGCAAGAACATTTTTTTCACTTCTCAACAGAAGTAATGAAAGAAAATTAAATAATAATTCATCTTTATAGAATAATTATTATGTCATATATATCATATATATTAATTAAATATATCCTTATTAACAAAAATGTAAAGAAAAAAATGAAAAAATGATCTCATCACTACGTGGAGGTGGTGGTCCACATGTATTCATGGGCGATGTCATCATTTTATATGGATTGAGAGGTAAGAAGTTATAAATGATATTATAAATTAATTAAATTAAATATTACATAAATATCATATATATTCATTATTTATAAATTTATAACCATCCAAGTAAAGTGGTGATGAAAAACGAATTATACTACTACGCAGAGACAGTAAGTTGTATATACACACAAGCGATGTTTTTTGGTTTTCATAGGATGTAAAATAGATGGAAAATGGTTATCCCATGTAAAATCCCATTACCTTATTTCAAGTATTAATTGATTTTTTTTATATAATTTATGATTTGACTTGTTTTGGGGTCGTTCCGGGTGATTTTGAATAATTTTAAGAGCCCAAGGGGCTATGCACTATTGGTGCACTGTTAGAGAAAACGATTTAGTTTTTCTTAGAAAACTATTGTCCTATTGAGAGCCACTGGAATGGGAAATATGGTTTATAAAAACCACGTGGACACCCTGTATCACCCCGACCCCAGCTACCCAGAGTCGGTGCATTATTGTGTAACATTGGCATGATCACAAATGATCAAGTCTCGAAAGACTGATTAGTTTAGTAGCCTTGGAAACACTAGATACATTCATAAGTGGTACATTACATCATAAAGTAAAACAAAACTACAACAACATATTGTCTTCATATCCCCTGATACTATCCCTGCAAGTCATTCATAATATACTTCTTCACATCCTGGAAAAATTAAAACATTGGAAGGGGTGAGCTCAGATGCTCAGTAAGGATAACAATATAGCGGAAGCTTTTATAAATAAACATAAACATTTAAGGCAATGTATAACTAAAAAAAAGCCTTTTAAACATGAACTTCAACATAATATGGAAAAAGTAAAATGATATAATGCCATTTACTTATTCACATGGATATTCTACTGGTCGAATAATCACATGAAATATCAATAACCACTTTCATAATGATGGAATGCATAATGCCAGACTATCATAACCATGTAGCCAAGGCCTTGTGCCAAGACCACAAATAAGATTTTTTCAAGGCCTCGTGACAAGACACTAGTTTTTCTCATGAAACTTTCCGATGCATCGAGGAGCTATATTGGGCTCCACCGGTCACTTATTAAGTCCAATGCATTCCTCATATGAACAGGTTTAAACATATCATAAACCATAACATAATCTTATCACATAAAACATGAATAAAGGAAACATAACATTTCCACATTTCAATCACAAGATATCAATACAACACATTGATATATTAAAAAATTATAAAAACCATTTTCGATACCAAAATAAATGAAAGTTAAAACATGGTTTTTATTTTTCATTTAAAAAAAGTTATGGATTGTAGGGGAAGCTGAAACTCAAATAATTGTCATGGCGACAGAGAAGTCATTGTCGCCGCATACGTACGAAAAGAAAAACATTCCTTTTTTTCATTTAGTAAAACGCTTCGTATAAAAATATTCCTTTTGAATAAACGTAAAAGTCAAAGGGGTTTATACACTGTATAAAAGAAATTTTTGTATAAAAAAAATATGCCTCAATGAATGGAGATTGAGATGAAGTCCCTTAAAAAGATCATTTTTAAATAAAATATATCTATTATGTGTATTCACCATATGTACACATAAAGAAAGTATAAATACAAGATATGAAATAATAATATCATGGCATAATTTGAAAGTAGGAGATTAACCCAAAGAATAGAAATTCGGTTAATAAGTTCCCTTACAAAGATCATTTTTTAAATAAAATAGATCTATTATGTGTATTCACTATAAGTACACATAATGAAAGTACAAATACAAGACAAGACATAATAATATCATGACATAATTTGAAAGTAGGAGATTAACCCAAAGAATAGAAATTGGGTTAAGAAGTTCCCTTACAAAGATCATTTTTTTAAATAAAATAGATCTATTATGTGTATTCACTATAAGTACACATAATGAAAGTAAAAATACAAGATAGGACATAATAATATAATGACATAATTTTAAAGTAGGAGATTAACCCAAAGAATAGAAATTGGGTTAAGAAGTTCCCTTACAAAGATCATTTTTTTAAATAAAATAGATGTATTATGTGTATTCACTATAATTACACATAATGAAAGTAAAAATACAATATAGGACATAATAATATCATGACATAATTTGAATGTAGGAGATTAACCCAAAGAATAGAAATTGGGTTAAGAAGTTCCCTTACAAAGATCATTTTTTTAAATAAAATAGATCTATTATGTGTATTCACTATAACTACACATAATGAAAGTACAAATACAAGATAGGAAATAATAATATCATGAAATAATCTGAAATTAGGAGATTAACCCAAAGAATAGAAATTGTGTTAAGAAGTTCCCTTACCTAATGTCTGACTTGACTCAAACGTTCTTTAACCTCCTGAATAATAAACTAGAGTTAATTTCTATTTTATTAAGAAAATTTTTCCTGTTCATTATTCCTTTTATATCACTTATTACCATGTTATGAACATTATGTAATTATTTAAGTTAATAACGGCCATTTTGTCGATCTTTGGTACTTGAGTCAAAAATAAAAATCTTATAATTACAAGTTGTTCATGCGGTGAAATACCCATTATATCTAGAATTATATTCATTATTTATGTATCATTTATATCATATATATCCAGTATATACATTCATTCATAATATTACGTAACATTTATAAGTAAGAAATGCAATGCACTGTTCATGGAGACGGCAAGCCGTACGTACGCATGAACGCTACTTTAATTTCTATTTCATATTTAATGGAATGAAATTATAATTATATAAAGTTATATTATAATTACAGTATAATATAATTTATAATACCATTTACTCCATCCTTTATACATCCCACATGTGGCATTAACGATTCAAATCACTTTGAGGGGGTGGTAGTCCGCACTTCCTAAAATGAAATTATCGCGTTTACCCATAATGGAAATCATAGAGTTATGCCATAAATGAAAAATACATAATCATAAGGAAAAAAACATAATATATATCATATATAAAAATAGTGTCATCTTAATGGCCACCATGAGAGGTGTTAAAAGAAAATTGAACAATCATCGTTTCGTGAGGCAGTAATTCGCCACCAACAGAAACAGTATGTTCTTTAACCATTAGACGAAGGTGTGTGTAAGTGTAAATAAAATACTTCTCATAACAACATACTAGTATATTTAAGATACTGGTGTTGTTACAAAAGAAAGAAATAAATTAGTGTAGGGGGTTGGAGAAGCAAAATAAAACATAAGAACACAAGTGAAAACACTACCTTTAAAACGGGTAACTCTTTTGGATTTGAGCCAAATTATTCCTTGGGAAGACTTCTGACCGAAGTGTGGAATCTAAGAGTAAGGGAGGGAAGTTGGGAGAGTATTTGGGAATAGTTTGTCCGAGCCAAAAGGCTTTGAAGATGTGAATAGGGTGGTAGTGGTGGGGGCCTTTTATTAGAGGAGAGAAGGGGCACTCTTGGAAAGATTGAAATGTTACTTTATTATGAAATGATTTTCAGATTCTAAAGGTCCCAAAATGATAAATTTCTAGGATAAGGTGATAAGGGTTCGAAATCTACTCATACAATATGTTTTTTACAAGTGTAAGCGTTAGATTTTACATTATCTTTTCATTTTATTTAAATCGTTATTTAATGAGATAATCGCTGCATCATCACGGTGTCATAAATAAATTAATTTATTTAATATCTAAAAATTATAAAAAAACTATCATGATGTAGGAAATATTTTTATATTTCTAATGAATATTTATAGTCAAAAATATGACTTGTATAACCCCATTTAAAAATTATTGTAGTAAAATAACTCATGTTTGGGACATTTTTAATTTAACATTAAATAAAAAGTTTTTAATGACATTTTCCTACCAATGTGGCTCCATGGGGTCCCCAAGTTGACCCATGGATTTTCTTGGTCGTCCATGACTCATCCAATAGGGGTAGGACAAGTTTAAAGGTATTTTCATATTTTTATAATATCATTTTTACCTTAAATTTCACTAATTACCTTTAATTGCGATTAATTAACCTTAAAGGTTACTATTCACCAAAAAATTATTTTAATCCCATTGAACCACATTTTACATCCTAATGACAACCATGTATGTCAGATTTTTGAAAATCAAATCACATAAGTGGTAATGTTTCATTTAAAAGAAAAATCAGTTTTTTAACTACCACTTAGTGGTTTCACTATTCATCAAAAATTGAAGTTTTTCAGAACAATGCCAAAATTTCACCCTAATCTATAATTGATATTCTGAATTCAAAAATGATGTCTATTTTACAAAATTCCAAACATATAATTTGCATTAATTAATTTTATAATTAATTCCCGTTGTCACAACAAATAACGTTTTTTTAAGAAACAATATATATTAAAAGATTGACAATTGTTTATGTCTAATTTCAAAGTGAAATTAATTCTAATGACCACCATTGGATAAAATGGTAAAAATATATTCTAATTATACTTTAAAACCACTCAATAGTATAATTTATCACTATATATTATTTTTATTAAAAAAGTTGTTTTTAAGTATTTTTCACTATTCATAAAAAATTTGAAGTTCTCAGAAAAATACCAAAAATTCAACATAGGCTAATTTTGATATTCCTGAATCCAAAAATGAAGTCTATTTGGCAAGATAAAATTTATAAAATTTCAAAAAATAGTTATTACTATTCATAACGGCTACTTTTATTCGTTGTGGTGTGTGTTAGAACTTGAAGTTGCGTACAATGCAAGATATTTCATTATTGAAAGAGAAGCGTATCATGGATGCTCAGGGTGTTACATTCTGCCCTCCTTCAATAAATTGCGTCCTCATAATTTGAAATTTTTCTTTGAAAATAAAAGGTTGAAAATAGAGAATACCTTTGTGGAAAACCCACCTCACAAATAAGGTTAATAAAATTTAGCCTTAATAAGAGGGAAAGGGAAATGAAAAAGTCACCAGCAAATTATGATCTCGATAAGGATAACATTGCTAGAAATTAGAGACATATAATTGGAGGGAAAATGTAAATATTTGTAGGGAGTGATTGAGGTCATCAATCACAAACAAGTGTAAAATTGAGGGCCTCAAAGCCTACAATATTATAATTTCAACAAGACATAAGGTATTAGGATAACACATTTTTTGTTTTAATATCACTTTAATAAATTTTAAGAATTAATTTATTCATAGAATAAGAGATAGGTATATATATATTTATGCTTGACAAGTAGAGTTTCAAACTTCATATAATTTCGACCACAAACTCATCTTTCACTCAAAAAGATAATAGAACTCAAAAATATTATATTTATCCTAATTGTACAAGGTTAAAAATATTAACACATACCATTTAGATTAGGAAAAATATTTTGTAATAACCAGGGACTTCCTGTAGGCAAGTGGTAGGTAATAAAGGCATGTCGCACTGTGGTTGTGGGTTCGATTCCTCCAGCTTTGTCCGACGCGATGAGTTATCCCCCACCCTGCAGGTTCTCCTTTTCCTAAAACTATAGTATTCCAAAAATAATCTTCAGAAATGTTTTAACCTTAAAAAATACTATCCAAGGTTCAACTTAATCCATTCCAACCTATATAGTTATCCAAAATACCTCTATCCAATCTTTCTGTAAAAGGTCTCTAAATTTCAAAATCAATTGTAACATCAGATTCCCCAAACAAAGTAAATTTTCTCTTATTGTCACACACTAAAAATATGATTACCTTCATCATATTAAATCCTTAATGAAAACAACAAGTACTGCAGTACAATACTTATATATATATATACATCACATTATCCTTACAACCAGAATATAATCCTTGAGTCCAAAAGCACCAATACACTAATTATTCCGCTTCAACTGTAGTAACAGCATAAAATTTTCCATGATCCCTTGGCCTTTTCTGAGGTAAGTTTCCCTGACGCTTAGGACATTCATTTGCATAATGCCCCATTTCCCTACAATTGTAGCATTCAACATTGATAGCCTCTTTCTTTCCCTTGCAATCACGAGCCTGGTGACATTTTTATCCACATTTATAACAAACTCCCATTCCTTTTAGGCAAGTACCGGGGTGATTCTTCCCACAATTATCGCATAATGGAAAATAATTCTTTCCCGTTTTCCCTTTATCTGTCTCTTGTTCCACTGTTCTCTTATTCTCTTGCTATACTTTATTGTCATAAGATTTAGAGAATTCTTTTTCGGTCTTGATAGCACACGCGACTATATCTCTGTACGTTGAGAAAGATTGTGATACTAATGATCGACAGAGAAATTGTTTTAACCCATAAAAGAAACGATTGATCTTACTTCTTGGGTTACGTATATAATCTGCAGCTTGCTTTGCTAATATTGTAAAGTTAGCCTCATACTTTGCGACATTCTCATCCTCCTTCTGCCTCAGTCTCAGAAATTTCCTTTCCATATCTGCTCGATGATCATGTGGATAGTATTTTTCTAAGAAAATTTTCTTAAACTCCCTCCATTACATACTTGATACTTCTTCATCTTCCTTTGTGTTTTGAATCAGCGACCACCATTGATTAGCATCTCCAGTGAGGCGGTAGACTACCATGACAACCTTCTCTATTTCACTACTCCCCAAGGCGTGGAATATTTTCTTTACGGAGTTTATCCATAGCTCAACTACTAATGGATTTGTACCCTCATTAAATGTTGGCAGTAGTGGCCTCATGAAACGATCTAACATTGATCCTCCACGTTGCGGATTAGTGTGCTCCATACGAGTAAGGTTATTATTGATAACCTGAGTGAGTTGTCCTAGTATGGTGATAAGGTGATCCGCACCAGTTATATCTCCAGCTCCACAATAACTATCTTGAGCAGGAGGGCAATCCCTACATGGAGTGCGTGCATTTATACGGTTTCCATTCCTCCCACTAGGCACCATTTCTAAACAATGGCATAAACTAGATTAGTTTGTGAATCAAAATACATAATTCCATACTTGTAAAACACTTAACATAAATTGAACTATTTATGGATATAATCCATAATCATAAAAAGAAATGTTTTCTTTGATGAAGTATATAATCATAAACCCTTCATAATGGTTTGTAAATAAAATGAGAATTATCCAAAGCATATGCCCCGGGAGTGTCTTAACCAATAGTGCATCAAGGCTTGTTGTCGTGCACTAGTTCCTGTTCGAGTCTTGCTCAAAGCAGTGTTTTCGGGTTTTACCCCTAGGTACATCTGTGCCAGAGCCACCTCTACCTGCTCGTATCCACACAGGGATGTATTGCTCAGAAAACACACAAAATCTCTATAATACCAAAATTCTAGGAAGTTATTCTATACTAATCATCAATGTCTATCTTAGGGATATGTGCTCTAATCAGATTTTATCTAAATCTAGCTTTCAAGGTTAGTACTAAACTACCTATGATACCAACTGTAAGGTCCCAAACCCAGCTACCCAGAGTCAGATCATTATTGCGTAACATTGGCATGATCACAAATGATCAAGTCTCGAAAGAATGATTAGTTTAGTAGCCTTGGAAACACTAGATACATTCATAAGTCGTACATTACATCATAAAGTAAAAAAAACTACAAAAACATCTTGTCTTCATATCCCCTCATACTATCCTTGCAGGTCATTCATAATATACTTCTTAACATCCTGGAAAAATTAAAACATTGGAAGGGGTGAGCTCAGATGATCAGTAAGGATAACAATATAGCGGAAGATTTTATAAATAAACATAAACATTTAAGACAATGTATAACTAAAACAAAAGCCATTTAAACATGAACTTCAACATAATATGGAAAAAGTAAAATGTGATAATGCCATTTACTTATTCACATGAATATTCTACTGGTCGAATAATCACATGCAATATCAATAACCACTTTCATAATGATGGAATGCATAATGCTAGACTATCATAACCACGTATCCTAGGCCTCGTTCCAAGACCACAAATAAGATTTTGTCAAGGCCTCGTGCCAAGACACTAGTTTGTCTCATGAGACCTTCTGATACATCGAGGAGCTATAGCGGGATCCACCCATCACTTATTAAGTCCAATGCATTCCTCATATGAACAAGTTTAAACATATCATAAACCATAACATAATCGTATCACATAAAACATGAATAAAGGAAACATAAAATTTCCACATTTCAATCACAAGATATCAATACAACACATTTATATATTAAAACATTATCAAAACAATTTTCAATACCAAAATAAATGTAAGTTAAAACATGGTTTTTATTTTTCATTTAAAAAAAGTTATGGGTTGTAGGGGAAGCCGAAACTCAAATAATGGCCACAACGGCGGAGAAGTCATTGTCGCCACATATGTACGACAAGAAAAACATTTCCTTTTGTCGTTTAGTAAAACACTTCATATAAAAATATTCCTTTTGAATAATTGTAAAATCCAAAGGGGTTTATACACTGTATAAAATAAATTTGTGTATAAAACAAAATATGCCTCAATGAATGGATATTGAGACGAAGTCCCATAAAAAGATCATTTTTAAATAAAATAGATCTATTATGTGTATTCACTATAAGTACACATAATGAAAGTACAAATACAAGACAGGAAATAATAATATCATGGAATAATTTTAAAGTAGGAGATTAACCCAAAGAATATAAATTGGGTTAAGAAGTTCCCTTACAAAGATCATTTTTTTTAAATAAAATAGATCTATTATGTGTATTCACTATAATTACACATAATGAAAGTACAAATACAAGATAGGACATAATAATATCATGAAATAAATTGAAAGTAGGAGATTAACCCAAAGAATAGAAATTAGGTTAAGAAGATCCCTTACAAAGATCATTTTTTTAAATAAAATAGATCTATTATGTGTATTCACTTTAAGTACACATAATGAAAGTACAAATAAAAGATAGGACATAATAATATCATGACATAATTTGAAATTAGTACATTAACCGAAAGAATATAAATTGGGTTAAGAAGTTCCCTTAAAAGATCATTTTTTTAAATAAAATAGATATATTATGTGTATTCACTATAAGTACAGATAATGAAAGTACAAATACAAGATATGACATAATAATATCATGACATAATTTGAAAGTAGAAGATTAACCCAAAGAATAGAAATTGGGTTAAGAAGTTCCCTTAAAAAGATCCTTTTTTTAATAAAATAGATCTATTATGTGTATTCACTATAAGTACACATAATGAAAGTACAAATACAAGATAGGACATAATAATATCATGACATAATTTGAATGTAGGAATTAACCCAAAGAATAGAAATTGGGTTAAGAAGTTCCCTTACCTCGTGCCCGACTTGAATCAACCGTTCTTTAACCTCCTGAATAATAAAATAGAGTTAATTTATATTTGATTAAGAACCTTTTTCATTTTCATTATTCCTTTTATATCACTTATTACCATGTTATGAACATTATGTAATTATTTAAGTTAGTAATGGTCATTTTTTCGATCTTTGGTACTTGAGTCAAAAATAAACATCTTATAATTAAAAGTTGTTCATGTGGTGAAATATCCTTTATATCCAGAATTATATTCCTGATGTATATATCATATATATCATATATATCTAGTATATACATTCATTCGTAATATTACGTAATATTTAGAAGTAAGAAATGAAATGCACCATTCATGGAGACGGCAAGCCGTACATACGCATGAATGCTACTTTCATTTCTATTTCATATTTAATGGAATGAAATTATAATTATATAAAGTTATAATATAATTAAAGTATAATATAATGTATAATACCATTTACTCCATCCTTTATACATCCCACATATGGCCTTAACGATTCAAATCTCTTTGAGGGGGCGGTAGTCCGCACTTCCTAAAATGAAATTATCGCGTTTACCCATAATGGAAATCATAAAGTTATTCCATAAATGAAAAATACAGAATCATAAGGAAAACAAAAACATAATATATATCATATATAAAAATAATGTCATCATAATGGCCACCATGAGAGGTGTTAAAAGAAAATTGAACAATCATCGTTTCGTGAGGCAGTAATTTGCCACCCACAGAAACAGTATATTCTTTAACCATTAGACGAAGGTGTCTGTAAGTGTAAATAAAATAATTCTCATAAAAACATCCTAGTATATTGAAGATACTAGTGTTGTTACAAAATAAAGTAATAAATTAGCTAAGGGGGTTGGAGAAGCAAAATAAAACATAAGAACACAGGAGAAAACACTACTTTTAAAACGGGTAACTCTTTTTGATTTGAGACAAAGGCTTCCTTGGGAAGACTTCTGCCCAAAGTGTGGCTTCTAGGAGTAAGGGAGGGATGTTTGGAGTGTATTTGGGCAGAGTTTGGCCGAGCCAAAAGGCTTTTAAGGTGTGAATAAGGTGGTAGTGGTGGGGGCCTTTTATAAGAGGAGAGAAGGGGCACTCTTGGAAAGATTGAAATGTTACTTTATTATGAAATGCTTTTCAGATTCTAAAGGTCCCACAATGATATATTTAGAGGCTAAGGTGATAATGGTTAGTAAGATACTCATCCAATAGGTTTTTGACAAGTGTAAGCCTTAGAGTTTACATTATATTTTCATTTTATTTAAATCGTTATTTAATGAGGTAATCGCTCCATCATCACGGTGTCATAAATAATTTAATTTATTTAATGTCTAAAAATTATAAAAAAAATATCATGATGTAGGAAATCTTTTTATATTTCTAATTAATATTTATAGTAAAAAATATGACTTGTATAACCCCATTTAAAAATTGTTTTAGTAAAACAACTCATGTTTGTGACATTTTTATTTTAACATTAAATAAAAAGTTTTTAATGACATTTTCCTACCAAAGTGGCTCCATGGGGTCCCCAAGTTGACCCATGGATTTTATTGGTCGGCCATGACTCATCCAATAGTGGTAGGATAAGTGTAAAGGAATTTCCATATTTTTATAATATCATTTTTACCTTAAATTTCACTAATTACCTTAAATCGCGATTAATTAAACTTAAAAGTTACTATTCACCAAAAAATTATTTTAATCCCGTTGAACCACATTTTACTTGATAATGACAACCATGTATATAGAATTTTTGAAAATCAAATCACAGAAGTTGTAATGTTTCATTTAAACAAAAAAATCAGTTTTTTAACTACCACTAAGTGGTTTCACTATTCATAAAAAATTGAAGTTTTTCAGAACAATGCCAAAATTTCACCCTAAGCTATAATTGATATTCCGAATTCAAAAATGATGTCTATTTTAAAAAATTCCAAACATATAAGTTTCATTAATTAATTTTATAATTAATTCCCGCTGTCACAACAAATAGCGTGTTTTTGAGAAACAATATATATCAAAAGATTGACAATTGTTTATGTCCAATTTCAAAGTGAAATTAATTCTAATGACCACCATTGGATAAAATGGTAAAAATATATTCTAATTATACTTTAAAACCACTCAATAGTATAAGTTATCACTATATATTATTTTTATTAAAAAAGTTGTTTTTAAGTATTTTTCACTATTCATAAAAAATTGGAAGTTCTCAGAAAAATACCAAAAATTCAACATAGGCTAATTTCAATATTCCGAATCCAAAAATGAAGTCCATTTGGAAAGATAAAATTTATAAAATTTTAAAAATTAGGTATTACTATTCATAACAGCTACTTTGATTGGTTGTGGTGTGTCTTAGAACTCGAAGTTGCGTTCAATGCAAGCTATTGCATTATTGAAAGAGAAGCGTATCATGGAAGCTTGGGATATTAAATTCTCCCCTCCTTCAATAAATTGCATCCTTGCAATTTTAAATTTTTCTTTAAAAATAAAAGGTTTAAAATAGAGAATACCTTTGTGTAAAACCCACATCGGAAATAAGGTTAATAAAATTTAGCCTTAATAAGAGGGAAAGGGAAATGAAAAAGTCACCAGCAAATTATGATCTCGATAAGGAGAACATTGGTGGAAATTAGAGACAAATAATTGGAGGAAAAACATAAATATTTGTATGGAGTGATTGAGGTCATCAATCACAAACAAGTGTAAAATTGAGGGCCTCAAAGCCTTCAATATTATAAGTTCAACATGACATAAGGTATTAGGATAACACATTTTTTGTTTAAATATCCCTTTAATAAAGTTTAAGAATTAATTTATTCATATAATAAGAGATAGGTATATATATATTTATGCGTGACAAGTAGAGTTTCAACCTTCATATAATTTCGACCACAAACTCATCTTTCACTCAAAAAGACAATAGAACTCAAAAACTATTATATTTATCTTAATCATACAAGGTTCAAAAAATTAACACATACCATTTAGATTAGAAAAACTATTTTTTAATAACCAGGGTCTTCCTGTAGGAAAGTGGTTGGTAATAAAGGCCTGTCGCACTATGGATGTGGGTTCGATTCCTCCAGCTTTGTCTGACGTGATGGGTTATCCCCCATCCTGCAGGTTGTCCTTTTCCTAAAACTATAGTATTCCAAAAATAATCTTCAAAAATGTTTTAACCTTAAACAATACTATCCAAGGTTCAACTTAATCCATTCCAACCTATATAGTTATCCAAAATACCTCTATCCAGTCTTTCTCTAAAAGGTCTCTAAATTTCAAAATCAATTATAACATCAGATTCCCCAAACAAAGTAAAATTTCTCTTATTGTCACATACAAAAAATATGATTACCTTCCTCATATTAAATCCTTAATGAAAACAAAAAGTACTGTAGTACAATCCTTATATATATATATATATATCATATTATCCTTATAACCAGAATATAATACTTGAGTCCAAAAGCACCAATACACTAATTATTCCGCTTCAACTGTAGTAACAACATAAGATTGTCCTTGATCCCTTGGCCTTTTCTGAGGTAAGTTTCCCTGACGCTTAGGACATTCATTTGCATAATGCCCCATTTCCCTACAATTACAGCATTCAACATTGATAGCCTCTTTCTTTCCCTTGCAATCATGAGCATGGTGACCTTTTTCTCCACATTTATGACAAACTCTCATTCCTTTTAGGCAAGTACCAGGGTGATTCTTCCCACAATTATTGCATAATGGAAAATATATCTTTCCCTTTTTTCCTTTATCTGTCTCATGTTCCACCATTCTCTTCTTCTCTTGATTAATTTGTTGTCATAAGATTTAGAGAATTACTTTTTGGTCTTGATAGCACAAGAGACTATATCTTCGTACGTTGAGAAAGATTGTGATACTAATGCCTGACGGAGAAACGGTTTTAACCCATCAAAGAAACGATCGATGTTACTTATTGGGTTACGTATATAATCTGCAGCATGCCTCACTAATCTTGTAAAGTTAGCCTCATACTTTGCGACATTCTCATCGCCTTTCCATATCTGCTCGATGATCATGTGGAAATTATTTTTCATATAAAATTTGCTTAAAATCCCTCCATTCCATACTTGATACTTCTTCATATTCCTTTGTGTTTTGAATCAGGGACCACCATTGATCGGCATCTCCAGTGAGGTGGTAGACTGCCATGAAAACCTTCTCCCTTTCGCTACTCCCCAAGGCGTGGAATATTTTCTCTAAGGAGTTTATCCATTGCTCAACTACTAATGGATTTGTACCCCCATTAAATGTTGGTGTTTTTTGCCTCATGAAACGATCTAACATTGATTCTCCACGTTGCGGATCAGGGTGTTCCATACGAGTAAGGTTATTATTGATAACCTGAGTGAGTTTTCCCAGTATGGTGATAAGGTGATCAGCACCAGTTGTATCTACAGCTCCACAATAACTATCTCGAGCAGGAGGGAAATCCCTACATGGAGTGCGTGCATTTATACGGTTCCCATTCCTCCAACTAGGCGCCATTTCTAAACAATGGCATAAAGTAGATTAGTTTATGAATCAAAATATATAATTCCATACTTTTAAAAAAATTAACATAAATTGAACTATTTATGGATATAATCCATAATCATAAAAAGAAATATTTTCTTTGAGGAAGTATATACTCATAAACTCTTCATAATGGTTTGTAAAGAAAATGAGAATTATCCAATGAATATCCCCCGGGAGTGTCGTAACGAAGAGTGCAGCAAGGCCAGTTGTTGTGCACCATTTCCCATTTGAGTCTAGCTCAAAGCAGTGTTTTCGAGTTTTACCCCTAGGTACATCTGTGCCAGAGCTGCCTCTACCTGCTCGTATCCAGACAGGGATGTATTACTTGGAAAACTCACAAAATCTTTATAATACCAAAATTCTAGGAAGTTCTTCTATACTAATCCTCAATGTCTATCTTAGGGCTATGTGTTCTAATCAGAGTTTATCTAAATCTAGCTTCCAAGGTTAGTACTAAACTGCCTCTGATACCAACTATAACGCCTCGACCCCAGCTACCCAGAGTCGGTGCATTATTGCGTAACATTGGCATGATCACAAACGATCAAGTCTCGAAAGACCGATTAGTTTAGTAGCCTTGGAAACACTAGATACATTCATAAGTCGTACATTACATCATAAAGTAAAATAAAACTACTACAACATCTTGTATTCATATCCCCTCATATTATCCCAGTAGGTCATTCATAATATACTTCTTCACATCCTGAAAAAATTAACAAATTGGAAGGGGTTAGCTCAGATGCTCAGTAAGGATAACAATATAGCAGAAGCTTTTATAAATAAACATAAACATTTAAGGCAATGTATAACTAAAACAAAAGCCTTTTAAACATGAAATTCAACATAATATGGAAAAATTAAAATGAGATAATTCCATTTACTTATTCACATGGATATTCTACTGGTCGAATAATCACATGCAATATCAATAACCACTTTCATAATGATGGAATGCATAATGCTAGACTAACATAACCACGTAGCCAAGGCCTCGTGCCAAGACCACAAATAAGATTTTTTCAAGGCCTCATTCCAAGACACTAGTTTGTCTCATGAGACCTTCCGATGCATCAAGGAGCTATAGCGGGCTCCACCCGTCACTTATTAAGTCCAATGCATTCCTCATATGAACAGGTTTAAACATATCATAAACCATAAGATAATCGTATCACATAAAACATGAATAAAGGAAACATAACATTTCCACATTTCAATCACAAGATATCAATACAACACATTTATATATTAAAACATTATCAAAACCATTTTCGATACCTAAATAAATGAAAGTTAAAACATGGTTTTTATTTTTCATTTAAAAAAAGTTATGGCTTGTAGGGGAAGTCGAAACTCAAATAATGGTCACGACGGCATAGAAGTCATTGCCGCCACATACGTACAACAAGAAAAACATTACTCTTTGTTTTTTAGTAAAATTATTCATAAAAAAATATTCCTTTTGAATAAACATAAAAGTCAAAGGGGTTTATACACCGTATAAAAGAAATTTGTGTATAAAACAAAATATGCCTCAATGAATGGAGATTGAGACGAAGTCCCTTAAAAAGATCATTTTTAAATAAAATATATCTATTATGTGTATTCACTATATATACACATAAAGAAAGTATAAATACAAGATATGAAATAATAATATCATGGCATAATTTGAAAGTAGGAGATTAACCCAAAGAACAGAAATTGGGTTAAGAAGTTCCCTTACAAAGATCATTTTTTAAATAAAATAGATCTATTATGTGTATTCAGTATAAGTAAACATAATGAAAGTACAAATACAAGATAGGACATAATAATATCATGACATAATTTGAAAGTAGGAGATTAACCCAAAGAATAGAAATTGGGTTAAGAAGTTCCCTTACAAAGATCATTTTTCTAAATAAAGTAGATCTATTATGTGTATTCACTATAAGTACACATAATTAAAGTACAAATACAAGATATGACATAATAATATCATGAAATAATTTGAAAGTAGGAGATTAACCCAAAGAATAGAAATTGGGTTAAGAAGTTCCCTTACAAAGATCATTTTTTTAAATAAAATAGATCTATTATGTGTATTCACTATACGTAAACATAATGAAAGTACAAATACAAGATAGGACATAATAATATCATCACATAATTTGAAAGTAGGAGATTAACTCAAAGAATAGAAATTGGGTTAAGAAGTTCCCTTATAAAGATAATTTTTTTAAATAAAATAGATCTATTATGTGTATTCACTATAAGTACACACAATGAAAGTACAAATACAAGATAGGACATAATAATATAATGACATAATTTGAAAGTAGGAGATTAACCCAAAGAATAGAAATTTCGTTAAGTAGTTCCCATACCTCGTGTCCAACTTGACTCGACCATTCTTTAACCTCCTTAATAATAAACTAGAGTTAATTTATATTTGATTAAGAACCTTTTTCATGTTCATTATTCCTTTTATATCACTTATTACCATGTTATGAACATTATGTAATTATTTAAGTTAATAATGGTCATTTTGTCGATCTTTGGTACTTGAGTCAAAAATAAACATCTTATAATTACAAGTCATTCTTGTGGTGAAATATCCTTTATATCCAGAATTATATTCATGATGTATATATCATATATATATCATATATATCCAGTATATACATTCATTCATAATATTATGTAACATTTAGAAGTAATAAATGAAATGCACCGTTCATAGAGACGGCAAGCCATACGTACGCATGAACGCTACTTTGATTTCTATTTCATATTTAATGAAATGAAATTATAATTGTATAAAGTTATAATATAATTACAGTATAATATAATGTATAATACCATTTACTCCATCCTTTATACATCCCACATATGGAATTAACGATTCAAATCACTTTGAGGGGGTGGTAGTCCGCACTTCCTAAAATGAAATTATCGCGTTTACCCATAATGGAAATCATAAAGATATGCCATAAATGAAAAATACAGAATCATAAGGAAAACAAAAAAATAATATATATCATATATAAAAATAGTTTCATCATAATTCCCACCATGAGAGGTGTTAAAAGAAAATTGAATAATCATCCTTTCGTGAGGCAGTAATTAGCCACCCACAGAAACAGGATGTTCTTAAACCATTAGACGAAGGTGTGTGTAAGTGTAAATAAAATAATTCTCATAACAACATCCTAGTATATTGAAGATACTGGTTTTGTTACAAAATAAAGGAATAATTGAGTTTAGGGGGTTGGAGAAGAAAAATAAAACATAAGAACACAAGAGAAAACACTACCTTTAAAACGGGTAACTGTTTTTGATTTGAGCCAAAGGCTTCCTTGGGAAGACTTCTGACCAAAGTGTAGCTTCTAGGAGTAAGGGAGGGAAGTTGGGATAGTAGTTGAAAAGAGTTTGGCCGAGGAAAAAGGCTTTGATGTAGTGAATAAGGTGGTAGTGGTGGGGGCCTTTTATAAGAGGAGAGAAGGGACACTCTTGGAAAGATTGAAATGTTACTTTATTATGAAATGATTTTCGGATTCTAAAGGTCCCACAATGATATATTTCAAGGATAAGGTGGTAAGGGTTCTAAATATACTCATCCAATAGGGTTTTGACAAGTGTAAGCCTTATATTTTACATTATCTTTTCATTTTATTTAAATCGTTATTTAATGAGGTAATCGCTGCATCATCACGGTGTCCTAAATAATTTAATTTATTTAAAGTCTAAAAATTATAAAAAAAATATCATGATGTAGGAAATCTTTTTATATTTCTAATAAATATTTATAGTAAAAAATATAACTTTTATAAACCCATTTAAAAATTGTTTTAGTAAAAAAACTCATGTGGTTACATTTTTATTTTAACATTAAATAAAAAGTTTTTAATGACATTTTCCTACCAAAGTGGCTCCATGGGGTACCCAAGTTGACCCATGGATTTTTGTGGTCGTCCATGACTCATAAAATAGGGGTAGCACAAGTTTAAAGGTATTTTCATATTTTTATAATATCATTTTTACCTTAAATTTCACTAATTACCTTTAATCACGATTAATTAAACTTAAAAGTTACTATTCATCAAAAAATTATTTTAATCCCATTGAACCACATTTTACTTTTTAATGACAACCATTTATGTCGGATTTTTGAAAATCAAATCACAGAAATGGTAATGTTTCATTTAAACGATAAATCAGTTTTTTAACTATCACTTAGTGGTTTCACTATTCATCAAAAATTGAAGTTTTTCAGAACAATGCCAAAATTTCACCCAAAGATATAATTGATATTACGAATTCAAAAATGATGTCTATTTTGAAAAATTCCAAACATATTAGTTGAATTAATTAATTTTATAATTATTTCCCACTGTCACAACAAATAGCGTGTTTTTAAGAAACCATATATATCAAAAGATTGACAATTGTTTATGTCCAATTTCAAAGTGAAATTAATTCTAATGACCACCATTGGATAAAATGGTAAAAATATATTCTAATTATACTTTAAAACCACTGAATAGTATAATTTATCACTATAAATTATTTTGATTAAAAAAGTTGTTTTTAAGTATTTTTCACTATTCATAAAAAATTGGATGTTCTCAGAAAAATACCAAAAATTCAACATATGCTAATTTCGATATTCCAAATCCAAAAACTAAGTATATTTGGAAAGATAAAATTTATTAAATTTAAAAAATTAGGTATTACTATTCATAACGGCTACTTTGATTGGTTGTGGTGTGTGTTAGAAGTCGAAGTTGCGTACAATGCAAGCTATTGCATTATTGAAAGAGAAGCGTATCATGGAATCTCAGGGTGTTACACACCCCTCTAAATCGTGCATGATATGGATAGTGTGGAATTCATGTTTGGAACATGGTTATTTTAACCATGTGGACAAACCATGTACCCCAAACAAAAGACCAGTTAGGGAACACAGTTAGGGAGCATGTTTTTTCTAAAAGTGAAGCCTTCCACAGAAAACATTCCCTGTGGTTTTTAATTACTCCAAAATTTATTTTAAAAATCTAAAACCCTTGGTTTATGTTTTTAATCACTCTTATTCAACCATAATATATATTTTTCACCCTTTTTGGCTCACAGGAAGTGATTTTGGATCCTTCAAACCCTTTTCTTGGATGATCAAAAAGACATTGATCTCCTTCAATATCCTCTATGTAGGGTGATATAAATTTTTTTGGTTTCTTATATCTATATTTATATCTTTATTAGAGTTTTATATATAATTATTTAATTGATTTATCTAAGCATTGTTTTTTAATCTTGATTCTCGGTTGTGTTCCTATATCTTTCATGCCTTCGTTCTTCATTCGTGAATCCCATTGCAGATGTTGATTTTTGGATATGTTTAAGGTTGTTGGTTCCATAATTCCATGACCTATGTTTTAAACCTTTAATTTCATGATTAAATTTAATGAGTTTTGAAATTTTTTAATAAAAAAGATTTGTGATATATTGATCTTTGATTTTAAATGGGCATGAGATATGAGAAAAATTGAAATTTCAATGGAATTGAATTTATTAGGTGAATTTTTGAAAAACAATACCTTAATTTAGGAATAATTTTCAGGAAAGATTTTATTTTGATCATGAGAAAATATATTAAATTGATAGGTTAATTGAAATGGCATGAAATGAAAAAAACCTATGATTTGGTTTTGAAATGAGAAATGCATGTAGAAAAACGAAATTGGGAAATTATATTTTGAAATTAATTGAAATGCTTGATTTATAATTTTGTTTATTGATTTATTGTTTGAAGATTATATACACCTTGTTAGTTAGTAGTTAACTTGGTAAAACTCGCATGGATCTTGATCCCCCTGCACAGGATTTACAATGACAAAATTAACTAAACCAAGTTTAGCTTGAATACCTGTAGTTTTTCCCTAAAAGGGGTTTAGATTGATTTCCTTGATTGGCTCTCTAAATAGGGTATTAATTTTAATGTGCACAGATATCTAGATCGATGTTGATAAATGATAAGTTTGTGGAACCTATTACCAAATAAACTAACATACCATAAGGATATTTTACATGGCTCTTCATTTACTTGATTTGATTAAACATTATGATGTTTATGAACTGTTTTATTATTGCCTATAGATTTATATAAACTGTTTTATATTGAATGTTTATTGAATTATGTTTTGTTTCATCTTCCACATTTTGATTAAAAATGTTCTTTTAAAAATATTTAAATAAAATTCCTTATTTGATTTAAATTTATAGCATAACTATTTTTTTTGTTTTGGTATTGATTATTGAGAATTTGTTTAGACACCACTTCGATTTATAGCTCACACCCTATGTTTTTTGTAACACCCCAAGATTTCATAGTATGTTATCTCATTAAAGTAATTCAATAGCTTTCGCTACACACAACAGTGTGTTCGAGTGCACCACAACTTGCCAAACTTGCTGTTTAAAAAGCAGTTATGAATATTATTAACTTCATTTTAAATATTATAAACTCTATATAAATTTAACATCCATATTATGTGTTTCTTAGTCATAATATAAGAAAAAATTCATTTTTTCAGATAAAAGAAGTATATTCAAAAAATGAAATTTTACCACCTTTTAATGGAGAACCTTTTTTAAAACCAATATTCAAGACTTTTATATATTATATTTAATGAAATTAATTTTTTTAGTAGCGGGACATAAAAATTTAGTTTGGATAAATTTTTTGTACTTTTCTGATAACTTTCATATTTTTTCGAATAGTGAAAAATACTATGTTTTAATTGAAGACAAATTTTTTAATAAAAATAATTTATAGTGTTAACTTATGAATTTGAATAGTTTTGAAGTATAATTAGATTATGTTTTTATCATTTAATACAATGTAGTTCATTATAAGTAATTTTACATTTAAATTTGACAAAAACACATGTCAAACTTTTGATAATTTGTACTTTTTAAAAACCCGCTTTTTGGTTTTGAGAATAGGAATTAATTTTAAATTAATAAATTCCACTACTATGTTTTTAATTTGGTAAAATAAACTTCATTTCTAATGTAACACCCCAAGCTTACACGGTACGCTTCTCTTTGAATAACGTGATAGCGTGTGTTGTACGCAACACCGAGTTCTAACACACCATAACCAATCAAACTAGCCGTTATGAATAGTAATACCTACGTTTTGAAATTATACATATTTTATTTTTTAAAATGGACTTCATTTTTGGATTTGGAATATCTAATTTAGCCTAAGGTGAAATTTTGGTACTTTTCGGATAACTTTAATATTTTGATGAATAGTGAAAATTTCTAAATTTTAATTAAAAACAACTTTTTTAATAAAAATTATTAATAGTGAGAAATTATAAATTTGAGTGGTTTTAAATTATATTTAGAATATAGTTTTACCATTTAATATAATTTTGGTCATTGGACATAATTTTACAATTAAACCGGACATAAACAAGTGTCAATCTTTTGATAGTTATTATCTCTTAAAAGCATGCTTTTTATTTTAACAACGGGAATCAATTTTAAATTAATTTCTGCCACTTTTGTGTTTTGAATTTGGAAAAATGGATTCCATATTTGGAATCAGGATGTTCAAATTGTGTAAATAGGTAACTTTTATTTTTAGACATTTTGAATAATTACTTCAGTAAATATTTTATTTACCATGGTTAAGGGTAAATCTGGTAAATAAGGGTTAAAAAATAATATTATAATAATACTAAATTACCCTAAAACGTGTCATATCCTTATTGGTTGATACATGTTCTACCATAGGCATCTTTGGGGCGATTTTGGGACCCCATGGAACCACTTGTAGGTGATAGGGACACTTTATTTTAATTAAGTTAAAATTAATACAAAAATGACACAAGCATATATATTTTAGAAAAACAATTTTTACATAGGGTTATATATGTTGGATTTTCGACTATAAATATTCATTAGAAAGATAAAAAGAGTTCCTACATAATGATATTTTATTCATAATTTTTAGAGATTAAATAATTTAATTAATGTATGACACAATGATGATGCAATAATTAACATAATAGTGAAACTTTAAAATAATTGATATTATAAATACCAAAATAAATATAATTTTAGGCTTTTAAAGAATTAAAATAATTTTATAGGATACTATGACATATTATAATTTATTTAATTAACTTTTTTCGAAGTAATCATTCTGTTATGAGTTTCACAAAAATAAACTATTGAATAGTGTCAAAATTGACATAAAAGAGTTTTTAAAAAAATATTATATTATTAATTGATATTAAATTCCTAAAAATCTAATTCTGGGACAAGAGACTTATATTATGATATTTGTATCATTAATGGATCACTTGGGGGTCGCTTGGATGTATATGGTAAGTTTATTAACCATATAATATAAAAATACAAAGGGACATTGTAAAAGTGAAACTAATTAACTTAGAGTTAATACTTAAAGATAAGGTTAATATAAGTACCCAAACCTGTCTAAATTCTATTTCTTGAGTGGTTTTCGACCCATACCCACCTTAGAATTTAAATAATCCACTTTGGAGCCATTATAAACTGAATATGAATTTATTATAAATTAATATTTCTAGCTTTTCCAAAGGTGCCCCTCACCCCTCTTATAAAAGAGCACTCCTCCATCTCATTTCTTCACACCTTAAAAGACTTTTGGTTCGGCCAAACTCTACCCACATACTCTCCCAACTTCCCTAAATACAACCTAGTGGACTTATTTTGATCAGAAAGCCAACCTAAGGAGCCCTTTTGATCAAATAAAAAAGAAGAACCCGAAGAAGAGGTAATGATTTCACCACCCTTTTCCAAGTTCCTTTATTCTTCCACATCTTCTTCCTTTGTTTTTACCATTATAAAATAATAACTCCAGTATAATATATATACTGTGATTTTATTATAAATATGGTACAAACATATTCATTATTCTATATGCCCTTTGAATAACATGTCACCATACGTGCGTACGTACGGCTTACCGTCTCCACGTCGTGGTGTAATTGTTATTCAATATATTATTATATGGATGGTTATAATAATGATGTGTAAATCATGTAAATAATAAATATAACATGTTAATGATTCTGTATATATTATATAGAATCCATTTATATATAATTTTAATATCAAAATAATGATATTGTCGCTCGTGCGTACGTACGGACTACCGTCTCCACGAACGCGATGAGATTCATTCTCTATCGTATCCATTCAAGTATAATTATCATTTGATGATTTAAAAATAATGTTTAAAGACTAGATATCATTATGTATATGAATTATATACAACCTATCGATGACAAACATGGCTTATGTAACAAAACATATAAAAGAAAACGAGTAAGTTAACACCCGAAACGACGATAATACTAAGATATTTTTAACAAAGCAATGTTAAAAGATCATATATGATATCATATGAATGTATATGATTCTTGTATAATTTAATAACAATTATTTCACTATTATACAGTAGGTTAACCTACCCTAACCAAGTAAAAGTACAAGGTAAGGGTTATTTCACAATCTCTTTATTATCCGAGGTTGTTTATACGTAGTAATCTACTGGGATCTCTTTATCATCCACATACATGTTTCTTAAAAATGAATTTCAAAACATTTTTAATATTTACTAGAATATGGGTTAAATTCATTTATACCCTTGTTTATATTTTTATAAGAGGTTTATAAAGGAATCTTTCCGTCATTTTCCAAACAAGGTGATTTTTAACCTTTTCGACAAAATTAAGGTAAGAATGTTTTTTTAACTTATACGGCGGGTGCGGCTATTTTCCGCCGTTATAAAATAATTGAAGCTTCCCTTACAAGCTTATAAGAATATTTTCAAAGAAAATGTTTTATTTCATAAATATAAGACTCTTAAATGATTTCAAAATAGAAAGAGATATTTCTCTAAAAAAAATTTGATTTCATCTATGTCAACATCCTTTGATGGATTTTACGCTTATTTGAAGTTGATTTATTATGATACAAAATTTCTATATTGTATTGAAGGTTTTGTGATATTTTTAACTATGGATGTGATATTTTTATACCATTCATAGTTTATGGTTAAAGTATTGACATTTCATATGCTAGTTTTAATACGAATGTTTATGTTATGTTTAAACCTTTTCATATGGGAATGCATTGGACTTAATATGTGATGGGTGGAGCCCGCTATAGCTCCTCGATGCATCGGTAGGTCTCATGAGATAAAATAGTGTCTTGGAACAAGGCCTTGACAAAATATTATTTGTATTCTTGGCACGAGGCCTTGGCTATGTGGTTATGATAGTCTGACATTATGCATTCCATCATTATGAAAGTGGTTATTGATATTGCATGTGATTATTCGATTAGTAGAATATCCATGTGAATAAGTAAATGGAATTATTTCATTTTACTTTTTCCATACTATGTTGAAGTTCAAGTTTAAAAGGCTTTTGTTTTAGTTATATATTCCCTTAAATGTTTATGCTTATTTTTGAAAGTTTCCTCTATATTGTTATCCTTACTGGGCATTTGAGATCACCCTTTTTCTATGTTTTATTTTTTCCAGGATGTTAAGAAGTAAGTTATGAATTACCTGCAGGGATATTATGAGGGGATAATAGTGTGGACAATGGAGACATTATGTTGTTGTAGTAGTTTTTCACTTTATGATATAATGTAAAACTTTATGAATATATCTAGTGTTTCCAAGGCTACTAAACCAATCGGTCATTAGAGATTTGATCTTTCTTGTGATAATGCCAATGTTATGTAATAATGCACTGACTCTAGGTAACTGGTGTCTGGGAATTATAGTTGGTATCAGAGGAAGTTTAGTACAAACCTTGGAAGTTATATTTAGGTAAACTCTGATTAGAGCACGTAGAACTAAGATAAACATTGAGGATTAGTATAGAATAACTTACTAGAATTTTAGTATTATAGAGATTTTGTGAGTTTTCCGAGAAATACATCCCTGTCTGGATACGAGCAGGTAGAGGCGGCACTGGTACAGATGTACCTAGGGGTAAAACCCGAAAACACTTCTTTGAGCTCGACTCGAACGGGAACTGGTGCACGAAAACGGGCCTTGCTGCACTCTTGGTTACGACACTCCCGGGGGATATGCCTAGGATAACTCTCATTTTCTTTACAAATCATTATGAAGGGTTTATGAGTATATAATTCCTCAAAGAAAACATTCTTATGATTATGGATTATATCCATAAATAGTTCAATTTATGTTAAGTGTTTTATAAGTATGGGATTATGTGTTTTGATTCATAAACTGATCTAGTTTATGCCATTGTTTAGAAATGGTGCCTAGTGGAAGAAATAGAAACTGTATCAATGCACGCACTCCATATAGGGATTTCCCTCCTGCCCAAGATAATTATAGTGGAGATGGTGATGAAAATGGTGCCGATCAGCGAATCACCATACTGGGACAACTCACTCAGGTTTTGAATAATAACCTTACCCGTATAGAGCACCCTGATCCGCAGCATGGAGGATCAATGTTAGATCGATTTATGTGGAAAAAACCACCAATGTTAAATGGGAGTACAAATCCCTTAGTAGCTGAGCAATGGATAAATTCCCGAGAGAAAATATTTCAGGCTTTGGGGTGTAGTGAAAGGGAAAAAGTTATCATGGCAGTTTACCGCCTCCCTGGAGATGCTGATCAATGGTGGTCATTGATTGAAAACATGAAGGAAGATGATGAATTATCAAATATATAATGGAGGGAGTTCAAAGATCTATTTTTAGTGAAATACTTTCCTCGCGACCATCGAGCAGATACGGAAGGGAAATTTCTGAGTCTGAGACAAAAGGATGATGAGAATGTCACAAAGTATGAGGCCAACTTTACAAGGTTAGCAAGGTATGCTGGAGATTATATACGTAACCCAAAAAGTAAGATTGATTGTTTCTTTGATGGGTTAAAACCATTTCTCCATCGAGCATTAGTATCACAATCCTTCTCGTCATACGAAGACATTGTCTCATGTGCTATCAATACCGAAAAGGAACTCTCTAAGTCTTATGACTTTAAAGCAAAGCAAGAGAAGAAGAGACCTGCTGATCAATTTGGGAATGGAAATAAGGGGAAGAAGGCAAAGGTTGAATATCCATCCTGTGGTAAATGTGGTAAGAAACACCCCGGTACTTGCTTGAAGGGAACTTGAGTCTGTTACAAGTGTGGTGAAAAAGGCCACCAATCTCGTGATTGTAAGGGGAAGAAGGAAGCTACCAATGTTCAGTGCTACAATTGCAGTGAGATGGGGAATTATGAAAATGAATGTCCTAAGAATCAGGAGAACTTACCTCAGAAAAGGCAAAGGGATCAAGGCCAAGCTTATGCTATCAGTACTGCTGAGGTAGAAGCTCCGAAAGACGTGGTGGCGGGTAATTTAATGGTTTTATCAAGTTTAGAAAATGCATTATTTGATTCTGGATCATCGCATTGTTTCATATATTCCCATTTTACTAAGAAAATTATATATTTTCAATTTGATTTAACAAGGGTGTTGTCAGTTAAAACTCCTAAGGGAATTATCATTGCAACAATGTTTTGTAAATCAGTCCCCATTAGAGCACATAAATGTTCTTTATCTGCTGATCTCATCGTCATACCTATGATTGAGTTTGATATAACCCTCGGTATGGACTGGATTTCAGACTATGATGTGAAGATTTATTGTAAGAAGAAAGAGGTTACGATTATTGATGATGTTGATAAAGAACACCTTATCTTTAGAGAAGAATCGTCACCACCTAATTCTTATCTAGATCCACCCCCAGTAGCTCAACTAAATTCAATTATTGGGGAGGAAGAGAATGAAATAACTGTGGGTGAGGAAAGGAATGTTCAAATAGAGGATGTACCTGTTGTGAAAGAATTTTTAGATGTATTTCCGGAAGATTTACCTGGACATCCTCCAGAACGAGAAGTTGAGTTTTCCATTGATTTAATTCCTAGATCAAGGCCTATATCAAAGACCCCTTATAGAATGGCCATTGTATAATTAGTTTAAATAAAGAAACAACTAGAGGAATTGAGTAATAAGGGATTTATTCGCCCTAGTGTTTCTCCATGGGGATCCCCTACTCTTTTTGTTAAAAAGAAATACGGATCTATGAGGTTTTGTATCGACTACAGGGAGATCAATGCTATATCAATAAAGAACAAGTATCCCCTACCACGCATTGATGATTTATTTCAAAAACTGCATGGAGCTCAATACTTTTCAAATATTGACCTTCGATCTGGATACCATCAGTTGTGTGTGAAGAAGGAAGACATTCCGAAGACAACATTTCGAACCAGGTACATGTATTACGAGTTTACTGTAATGCCTTTCTGATTGACTAATGCACCCTATGTATTCATGGATCTGATGAATAGAGTTTTCAAGGAGTATCTCGATGAATTTGTGGTGGTATTTATTGATGATATCTTGGTATACTCCAAAATCTACGAAGATCATGAAAATCACTTGCGCATTATCTTGAAGACTCTGAGAAGACATGAATTATATGGGAAGTTTAGCAAGTGTGAATTATGGCTTTAGGAGATTTATTTTCTTGGACATATTGTCTCTAAAGATGGAATCTCTGTTGATCCTTCTCAGACCAAGGCAATCCAAGAATGGCCAGCACCGATGAGTATAACTGAGGTACGTAGTTTTATTGGTTTAGCAGGTTATTATCGACGTTTCGTCCAGAATTTTGCCCGATTGGCTAACCCATTAACCAAGATCACACGTAAAGGGGTTAAATTTGTTTGGACAAAAGAGTGTGAACAATGTTTCGAAGAACTGAAGAGAAGATTAGTCAATGCTCCTATATTGACTCTACCATCGGGGAATGATGGGTTCATTATTTATAGTGATGCATCGAAAAAAGGAATTGGTTGTGTCCTTATGCAGAATGATAAGGTTATCATCTATGCATCATGACAGTTGAAAATTCATGAACAAAACTACCCTACTCATGATCTCAAGTTAGCAGCTGTGATCTTTGATTTGAAGATATGGAGGCACTACCTCTATGGTAAAAAATGTGAGATTTATACTGATCACAAGAGTTTGAAGTATATTTTCTCACAAAAAGAACTCAACATGAGGCAAAGGAGATGGATTGAATTACTCAAGGATTATGATTGTACGATACACTACCACCCGGGGAAGGAAAACAAGGTGGAAGATGCTTTGATTAGAAAAGATCATGGAGTTTTGAATGTGATGAGAATTGAAAGGGATCAAATTTTCATAGATCTAGTGAAGATGGACATGGGAATAACCAGGGAAGGTGAAACATCAATGATTTTTCAAATGGTTGCTAAACCATCTTTACTAGAAAGGATTAAGAGTTCTCAGACTAATGATGGAGAATTTCAAAAGAAGATGAAAGATGTGAATAATGGGAGATTGAGAGATTTTGTGTATGAAAATGGAATTTTAAAATTCGGGAAGAGGATTTGTGTTCCCGATATACCTGATATAAAAAGGGAATTGTTGGATGATGCTCATAGTTCCAATTTTTCTATACACCCTAGGAGAACCAAAATGTATAGAGATTTGAAGGAACATTTTTTGTGGGACAACATGAAGAGAAAGATTGCTGATTTTATGTCAAGATGTATGGTTTGTCAACAAGTGAAAGCTGGAAGGCAACAGCCGGGAGGAGTCATGCAACCTCTTCCCATACCTGAGTGGAAATGGGACAATATTACGATAGACTTTGTCATGGGGCTACCAAAGACTCCTATAAGGAATGATGCAATATGGGTTATTATTGATCGTCTTACCATGTCAGCACATTTTCTTACTATAAGAGAAGATCTACCACTGGAACGTCTAGCAAGACTATATATTAATGAAGTTGTGAGACTTCATGGAGTACCCCTATCGATTGTTTCTGATCGTGATCCCCGTTTTACTTCCAGATTCTGGAAGAGTCTTCAGAAATCCCTAGATACTAAACTTCATTTGAGCACTGCCTACCACCCTTAGATAGAAGAACAATAAAAATGGACTATTCAAACCTTAGAAGGCATTTTGAGATCCTTCTCACTTGACTTTCAGGGTATGTGGGATCAGTATTTACCTCTGGCAGAATTTTTCCTATAACAATAGTTTCCATTCGAGTATTCAGATGGCACCATATGAAGCGTTATATAGAAAGAGATGTCGCACACCAACCTGTTGGGACGACGTTGGTGAAAGAAAACTTGTAGGTCTAGAACTGGTGGAGGAAACAATGGAAAATATGAAGGTAATCCAAAATCATATCAAAGTAGCTCAAAGTAGGCACAAGAGCTATGCCGATAATCGAAGGAAGGATTTGGAATTACAAGTCGGTGATCATGTATTCCTGAAGGTATCTCCATGGAAGGGAGTCATATGTTTTGGTAAGAAAGGTAAATTGAGTCCCAGGTACATTGGACCATTCAAAATTCTAGAACAAATTGGGGCTGTAGCTTACCGATTGGCAATGCCGCCAAGTCTCTCCAAAGTTCACGATGTGTTCTACGTATCTCTTTTGAGGAAATACATGCCTGACCCAATGCATGTACTCACCCATGAGGAATTAGAACTGGAACCCGATCTGTGTTATTGCGAAGAGCCCGTCAGGATTCTTGATACAAGAGAACAAGTATTGAGAAACCGGACGACGCGTCTGGTAAAAGTTTTGTGGAGAAACCATCGAAGAGGCAACGTGGGAACCCGAGGAACTTATGATGAAGAACCACCTGAGTCTTTTCATGCGATAATATTCTAGAAATTTTTAGGAAGAAATTATTTGAAGGAGGGGATAATGTAACACCCCAAGCTTCCACGGTAGGCTTCTCTTTGAATAATGTGATAGTGTGTGTTGTACGCAACACCGAGTTCTAACACACCATAACCAATCAAACTAGCCGTTATGAATAGTAATACCTACTCTTTGAAATTATATATATTTTATTTTTTAAAATGGACTTCATTTTTGGATTCGGAATATCGAATTTATCCTAAGGTGAAATTTTGGTACTTTTCGGATAACTTTAATATTTTGATGAATAGTGAAAATTACTAAATTTTAATTAAAAACAACTTTTTTAATCAAAATAATTAATAGTGATAAATTATGAATTTGAGTGGTTTTAAAGTATATTTAGAATATATTTTTAACATTTAATATAATTTTGGTCATTGGACATGATTTTACAATTAAACCAGACATAAACAAGTGTCAATCTTTTGATAATTATTATCTCTTAAAAACACGCTTTTTGTTTTAACAACGGGAATTAATTTTAAATTAATTTCTGCCACATATGTATTTTGAATTTGGAAAAATGGATTCCATATTTGGAATCAAGATGTTTAAATTTTGTAAATAGGTAACTTTTATTTTTAGACATTTTGAATAATTACTTCGGTAAATATTTAATTTACCATGGTTATGGGTAAATCCGATAAATAAGGGATAAAACATAATATTATAATAATACTAAATTACCCTAAAACGCATCCTAGACTTATTTGTTGAAACATGTTCGACCATAGGCATATTTGGGTCGATTTTGGGACCCCATGGAGCCACTTGTAGGTAATAGGGACACTTTATTTTAATTAAGTTGAAATTAATACAAAAATGACACAAGCATATATCTTTTAGCAAAACAATTTTTACATAGGGTTATATATGTTGGATTTTGGACTATAAATATTAATTATAAAGATAAAACTAGTTCCTAAATAATTATATTTTATTTATAATTTTTAGAGACTACATAATTTAATTTATGTATGACACAATGATGATGCATTAATTAACATAATAGTGAAAATTTAAAATAATTGATATTATAAATACCAAAATAAATATAATTTGAGACTTTTAAAGAATTAAAATAATTTTCTAGGATAATATGACATATCAGGATTGATTTAATTAACTTTTTTCTAAGTAATAATTCTGTTATGAGTTTCACAAAAATCAACTATTGAATAGTGTCAAAATTGACATAAAAGAGTTTTTAAAACAAATATTATATTATTAATTGATATTAAATTCCTAAAAATCTAAGGATCGGCCAAGAGACCTATATAATGATAGTTTTATCATTAATGGACCAATTGGGGGTCGCTTGGATGTATATTGTAAGTTTATTAACCATATAATATAAAAATACAAAGAGACATTGTAAAAGTGAAACTAATTAACTTAGAGATAATACTTAAAGATAAGGTTAATATAAGTACCCAAAATTGTCTAAATTCTATTGGTTGAGTGGTTTTAGACCCTTCTCCACCTTGAAATTTAAATAATCCACTTTGGAGCCATTATAAACCAAATATGAATTTATTATAAATTAATATTTTTAGCTTTTCCAAAGGTGCCCCTCACCCCTCTTATAAAAGGGCTCTCCTCCTTCTCATTTCGTCACACCATAAAATCCTTTTTATTTGGCCAAACTCTGCCCAAATACTCTCCCAACATCCCTCCCTACAACCTAGAGGCCTTATTTTGATAATAAAGCCAACCTAAAGAGCCATTTTTATCAAATCAAAAGGAAGAACCCGAAGAAGAGGTAATGATTTCACCACCCTTTTCCAAGTTCCATTCTTCTTCCACTTCTTCTTCCTTTGTTTTTACCATTCTAAAATAATAACCCTAGTATCATATATATACTGTGATGTTATTATAAATATGGTACAACCATATTCATTATTCTATCGACCCTCTGAATAACATGTCACCATACGTGCGTACGTACGGCTTACCGTCTCCACGTCGTGGACTAATTGTTATTAAATATATTATTATTTGGATGGGTATAATAATGATGTGTAACTCATGTAAATAATAAATATAACATGTTAATGAGTCTTTATATATGATATACCATCCATTTATATATTATTTTAATATCAAAATAATGATATTTTTGCTCGTGCGTACGTACGGACTACAGTCTCCACGAACGCGATGAGATTCATTCTCCATCGTATCCATTCAAGAATAATAATCATTTTATGATTTAAAAATAATGTTTAATGACTTGATATGATTCTGTATATGAATAATATACAACCTATCCATGAAAAACATGGCTTATGTAACAAAACATATAAAATAAAACGAGTAAGTTAACACCCGAAACGACGATAATACTAAGATATTATTAACAAAGAAATGTTAAAAGATCATATATGATATCATATGAATGTATATGATTCTTGTATAATTTAATAACAATTATTTCACTATTATACAGGAGGTTAACCTACCCCAACCAAGGAAAAGTACAAGGTAAGGGTTATTTCACAATCTCTTCATTATCCGAGGTTGTTTATACGTAATAATCTATTGGGATATCTTTATCATCCACATCCATGTTTCTTAAAAATGAATTTCAAAACATTTTAACTATTTACTATAATATGGGTTAAAGTCATTTATACCATTTTTTGACTTTTTATAAGAGGTTTATAAAGGAATATTTCCGTCGTTTTTAAAACAAGGTGCTTTTTAACCTTTTCAACAAAATTAAGGTAAGAATTTTTTTTAACTTATACGGCGGGTGCGGCTATTTTCCGCCGTTATAAAATCGTCGAAGCTTCCCTTACAATCTTATAAGAATATTTTCAAAGAAAATGTTTTATTTCATAAATATAAGACTCTTAAATGATTTCAAAATAGAATGAGATATTTCTCTAAAAAGAATTTTGATTTCATCTATGTCAACATCCTTTGATGGATTTTATGCTTATCTGATGTTGATTTATTATGATACAAAACTTCTATATTGTATTGAAGGTTTTGTGATATTTTTGACTGTGGATGTGCTATTTTTATACCATTCATAGTTTATGGTGAAAGTATTGACATTTTGTATACTAGTTTTAATACGAATGTTTATGTTATGTTTAAACCTTTTCATATGGGAATGCATTGGACTTAATATGTGACGGGTGGAGCTCAATATGGATCCTCGATGCATCGGTAGGTCTCATGAGACAAACTAGTGTCTTGGCACAAGGCCTTGACAAAATCTTATTTGTAGTCTTGGCACGAGGCCTTGGTTATGTGGCTATGATAGTCTGGCATTATGCATTCCATCATTATGAAAGTGGTTATTGATATTGCATGTGTGAATTCGATTAGTAGAATATCCATGTGAATAAGTAAATGACATTATTTCATTTTACTTTTTCCATACTATGTTCAAGTTCAAGTTTAAAAGGTTTTTTTAGTTATACATTGCCTTAAATGTTTATGCTTATTTTTGAAAGTTTCCGCTATATTGTTATCCTTACTGGGCATTTGAGATCACCCCTTTTCTATGTTTTATTTTTCCCAGGATGTGAAGAAGTAAGTTATGAATGACCTGAAGGGATATTATTAGGGGATAATAGTGTGGACTATGGAGACATTATGTTTTTGTAGTAGTTTTTCACTTTATGATGTAATACAAAACTTTGTGAATATATCTACTGTTTCCAAGGCTACTAAACCAATCGGTCTTTCGAGATTTGATCTTTCTTATGATCATGATAATGTTATGTAATAATGCACCGACTCTAGGAAACTGGGGTTTGGGCATTACCGTTGGTATCAGAGGAAGTTTAGTACAAACCTTGGAAGTTAGATTTAGATAAACTCTGATTAGAGCATGTAGACCTAAGATAAACTTTTAGGATTAGTATAGAAGAACTTTCTAGAATTTTGGTATTGTAGAGATTTTGTGAGTTTTCCGAGAAATACATCCCTGTCTGGATACGAGCAGGTAGAGGCCGCTCTGGCACAGATGTACCTAGGGGTAAAACCCAAAAACACCGCTTTGAGCTAGACACGAACGGGAACTGGTGCACAACAACGGGCCTTGCTGCACTCTTGGTTACGACACTCCCGGGGGATATGCTTAGGATAACTCTCATTTTATTTACAAATAATTATGAAGGGTTTATGAGTATATACTTCCTTAAAGAAAACATTCTTATGATTATGGATTATATCTATAAATAGTTCAATTTATGTTAAGTGTTTTGTAAGTATGGGATTATGTATTTTGATTCATAAACTGATCTAGTTTATGCCACTGTTTAGAAATGGCGCCTAGTGAAAGAAATGGAAACCGTATCAATGCACGCACTCCATGTAGGGACTTCCCTCCTGCTCATGATAATTATAGTGGAGCTGGTGATGCAACTGGTGTTGATCAGCTAATCACCATACTTGGACAACTCACTCAGGTTATGAATAATAACCTTACCCGTATGGAGCACCCTGATCCGCAGCGTGGAGGATCAATGTTAGATCGATTCATGAGGAAAAAACCATCAATGTTCAATGGGAGTACAAATCCCTTAGTAGCTGAGCAATGGATAAATTCCCTAGAGAAAATATTTTAGGCTTTGGGGAGTAGTGAAAGGGAAAAAGTTATCATGGCAGTTTACCACCACACTGGAGATGCTGATCAATGGTCGTCGTTGATTCAAAACACGAAGGAAGATGATGAAGTTTCAAATATAGAATGGAGGGAGTTCAAAGATCTGTTTTTAGAAAAATACTTTCCTCGCGACCATCAAGCAGATATGGAAAGGAAATTTCTGAGTCTGAGACAAAAGGTGGATGAGAATGTCACAAAGTATGAGGACAACTTTACATGGTTAGCAAGGTTTGATGGAGATTATATATGTAACCCAAGAAGTAATATCGATCGTTTCTTTGATGGGTTAAAACCATTTCTCCGTCGAGCATTAGTATCACAATCCTTCTCGTTGTACGAAGACATTGTCTCATGTGCTATCAAGACTGAAAAGGAATTCTCTAAGTCTTATGACTTTAAATCAAAGCAAGAGAAGAAGAGACCTGCTGATCAATCTGGGAATGGAAATAAGGGGAAGAAGGGAAAGATTGAATATCTATCCTGTGTTAAATGTGGTAAGAAACACCTCGATACTTGCTTAAAGGGAACATGAGTCTGTTACAAGTGTGGTGAAAAAGGCCACCAAGCTCATGATTGCAAGGGGAAGAAGGAAACTACCAATTTTTAGTGCTACAATTGCAGGGAGATGGGGAATTAAGAAAATGAATGTCCTAAGCGTCAAGGCAAAGGGATCAAGGCCAAGCTTATGCTATCACTACTGCTGAGGTAGAAGATCTGAAAGACGTGGTGGCAGGTAATTTAATGGTTTCCTCAAGTTTAGCAAATTCATTACTTGATTCTGGATCATCGCATTATTTCATATCTTCCCAGTTTTCTAAGAAAATTAGATATTTCCAATTTGATTTAACAAGGGAGTTGTCAGTTAAAACTCCTAAGGGAAGTATCATTGCAACAAAGTTTTGTGAATCAGTCCCCATTAGAGCACATAAATGTTCTTTATCTGCTGATCTCGTCGTCATACCTATGATTGAGTTTGATATAATCCTCGGTATGGACTGGATTTAAGACTTTGATGAGAATATTTATTGTAAGAAGAAAGAGGTTACGATTCTTGATGATGTTGATAAGGAACACCTTATCTTTAGAGCAGAATCATCACCACCTAATTCTTATCTAGATCCACCCCCAGTAGCTCAACTAAATTAAATTATTGGGGAGGAAGAGAATTAAAAAACTGTGGGTGAGGAAAGGAATGTTCAAATATAGGATGTACCTATTGTGAAAGAATTTGTAGATGTATTTCCGGAAGATTTACCTGGACATCCTCTAGAACGAGAAGTTGAGTTTTCCATTGATTTAATTCCTGGAACAAGGCCTATATCAAAGACCCCTTATAGAATGGCCACTGTATAATTAGTTGACCTAAAGAAAAAACTAGAGGAATTGAGTAATAAGGGATTTATTCTCCCTAGTGTTTATCCTTGGGGATCCCCTGTTATTTTTGTTAAAAAGAAAGACGGATCTATGAGGGTACGTATCGACTACAGGGAGATCAATGCTATAACAATAAAGAACAAGTATCCCCTACCACGCATTGATGATTTATTTGACCAACTTCATGGAGCTCAATACTTTTCAAAGATTGACCTTTGATCTAGATACCATCAGTTGTGTGTGAAGAAGGAAGACATTCCGAAGACATCATTTCGAACCAGGTACGGGCATTACGAGTTTACTGTAATTCCTTTTGGATTGACTAATGCACCCTCTATATTCATGGATCTGATGAATAGAGTTTTCAAGGAGTATCTCGATGAATTTGTGGTGGTATTTATTGTTGATATCTTGGTATACTCCAAAAGCTACGAAGATCATGAAAATCACTTGCGCATTATCTTGAAGACTCTGAGAAGACATGAATTATATGGGAATTTTAGCAAGTGTGAATTCTGGCTTCAGGAGATTTCTTTTCTTGCCCATATTTTCTCTAAAGATGGAATCTCTGTTGATCCTTATAAGACCAAGGCAATCCAAGAATGGCCAGCACCGATGAGTATAACTGAGGTACATAGTTTTATTGGTTTAGCAGGTTATTATCGACGTTTCGTCCATAATTTTGCCCGATTAGCTAACCCATTAATGAAGCTCACACGTAGAGGGGTTAAATTTGTTTGGACAAAAGAGTGTAAAGAATGTTTCAAAGAACTAAAGAGAAGATTAGTCAATGCTCCTATATTGAATATACCATTAGGGAATGATGGGTTTGTTATTTATAGTGATGCATCGAAGAAAGGACTTGGTTGTGTCCTTATGCAGAATGATAGGGTTATTTCCTATGCATCACGATAATTGAAAATTCATGAAAAAAACTACCCTACTCATGATCTCAAGTTAGAAGCTGTGATCTTTGCTTTGAAGATATGGAGGCACTACCTCTATGGTGAAAAATGTGAGATTTATACTGATCACCAGAGTTTGAAGTATATTTTCTCAAAAAAAGAACTCAACATGAGGCAAAGGAGATGGCTTAAATTACTCAAGGATTATGATTGTACGATACACTACCACCCGGGGAAGGCAAACAAGGTGGTAGATGATTTGAGTAGAAAAGATCATGGAGTTTTGAATGTGATGAGAATTGAAAGGGATCCAATTTTCATAGATCTAGTGAAGATGGACATGGGAATAACCAGGGAAGGTGAAACATCAATTCATTTTCAAATGGTTTCCAAACCATCTTTACTAGAAAGGATTAAGAGTTCTCAGACTAATGATGGAGAATTTCAAAATAATATTAAAGCTGTGAATGATGGGAGATTGATAGATTTAGTGTATGAAAATGGAATTTTGAAATTCGGGAAGAGGTTTTGTGTTCCCGATACACCTGATAGAAAAATGGAATTGGTGGATGATTCTCATAGTTCCAATTTCTCTATACACCCTGGGAGCACCAAAATGTATAAAGATTTGAAGGAACATTTTTTGTGGGACAACATGAAGAGGGAGACTTCTGATTTTTTGTCAAGATGTATGGTTTGTCAACAAGTGAAAGCTGGAAGGCAACATCCTGGAGGAGTCATGCAACCTCTTCCCATACCTGAGTAGAAATGGGAAAATATTACGATAGACTTTGTCTTGGGGCTACCGAAGACTGCTAGAAGGAACAATGCAATATGAGTTATTGTTGATCGTCTTACCAAGTCAGCACATTTTCTTTCTATAAGAGAAGATCTACCACTGGAACGTCTAGAAAGACTATATATTAATGAAGTTGTGAGGCTTCATGGAGTACCCCTATCGATTGTTTCTGATCGTGATCCCCGTTTTACTTCAAGATTCTGGAAGAGTCTTCAGAAATCCCTAGATACTAAACTTCATTTGAGCACTGCCTACCACCCTCAGATAGACGGACAATCAGAACATACTATTCAAACCTTAGAAGACATGTTGAGATCCTTCTCACTTGACTTTCATGGTATGTGGGATCAGTATTTACCTCTGGTAGAATTTTTCTATAACAATAGTTTCCATTCGAGTATTCAGATGGCACCATATGAAGAGTTATATGGAAAGAGATGTCGCACACCAACCTGTTGGGATGACGTTGGTGAAAGAAAACTTGTAGGTCTAGAACTGGTGGAGGAAACAATGGAAAAGGTGAAGGTAATCCAGAATCACATCAAAGCATCTCAAAGTAGGCAGAAGAGCTATGACGATAATCGAAGGAAGGATTTGGAATTTCAAGTCGGTGATCATGTTTTCCTGAAGGTATCTCCATGGAAGGGAGTCATACATTTTGGTAATAAAGGTAAATTGAGTCCCAGGTACATCGGTCCTTTCAAAATTCTAGAATAAATTGGGGCTGTAGCTTACCGATTGGAAATGCCGCCAAGTATCTCCAAAGTTCACGATGTGTTCCACGTATCTTTATTGAGGAAATACATGCCTGACCCAACGCATGTACTCACCCATGAGGAATTAGAAATGGAACCCAATCTGTCTTATTGCGAAGAGCCCGTCAGTATTCTTGATACAAGAGAACAAGTATTGAGAAACCGGACGATGCGTCTGGTAAAAGTTTTGTGGGGAAACCATAAGATGGAAGAGGCAACGTGGGTACCCGAGGAACTTATGATGAAGAAACACCCGAGTCTTTTCATGCGATAATATTCTAGAAATTTCGAGGATGAAATTATTTGAAGGAGGGGAGAATGTAACACCCCAAGATTCCACGGTACGCTTCTCTTTGAATAATGTGATAGTGTGTGTTGTACACAACACCGAGTTCTAACACACCATAACCAATTAAACTAGCCGTTATGAATAGTAATACCTACTTTTTGAAATTATATATAGTTTATTTTTTAAAATGGAATTAAGTTTTGGATTCGGAATATCGAATTTAGCCTAAGGTGAAAATTTGGTACTTTTCGGATAACTTTAATATTTTGATGAATAGTGAAAATTACTAAATTTTAATTAAAAACAACTTTTTTAATAAAAATAATTAATAGTGATAAATTATGAATTTGAGTGGTTTTAAAGTATATTTAGAATATATTTTTACCATTTAATATAATTTTGGTAATTGGACATGATTTTACAATTAAACCGGACATAAACAAGTGTCAATCTTTTGATAGTTATTATCTCTTAAAAACACGTTTTTTGTTTTAACAACGGGAATTAATTTCAAATTAATTTCTGCCACTTCTGTGTTTTTAATTTGGAAAAATGGAATCAATATTTGGAATCAGGATGTTCAAATTGTGTAAATAGATAACTTTTATTTTTAGACATTTTGAATAATTACTTCGGTAAATATTTTATTTACCATGGTTAAGGGTAAATCCGGTAAATAAGGGTTGAAAAATAATATTATAATAATACTAAATTACCCTAAAACCTGTCCTAGCCTTATTGGTTGATACATGTTAGACTATATTCATATTTGGGTCGATTTTGGGACCCCATGGAGCCACTTGTAGGTGAAAGGGACACTTTATTTTAATTGAGTTAAAATTAATACAAAAATGACACAAGCATATATCTTTTAGAAAAACAATTTTTACATAGGGTTATATATGTTTGATTTTCGACTATAAATATTCATTAGAAAGATAAAATAATTTCCTACATAATTATAGTTTATTTATAATTTTTAGAGATTACATAATTTAATTTATGTATGACACAATGATGATAGAGTAATTAACATAATAGTGAAAATTTAAAATAATTGATATTATAAATACCCAAATAAATATAATTTTAGACTTTTAGTGAATTAAAATAATTTCTAGGATAATATGACATATTAGGATGGATTTATTTAACTTTTTTCGAAGTAATAATTCTTTTATGAGTTTCAAAAAAATCAACTATTGAATAGTGTCAAAATTGACATAAAAGAGTTTTTAAAACACATATTATATTATTAATTGATATTAAATTCCTAAAAATCTAATGTTCGGCCAGGAGACTTATATCATGAGATTTTTATCATTAATGGACCACTTGGGTGTCGCTTGGATGTATATGGTATGTTTATTAACCATATAATATAAAAATACAAAGAGACATTGTAAAAGTGAAACTAATTAACTTAGAGTCAATACTTAAAGATAAGGTTAATATAAGTACCCAAACCTGTCTAAATTCTATTGGTTGAGTGGTTTTCAAACCATAAAAATCTTAAAATTTAATCAATCCACTTTGTAGCCATTAGAAACCGAATAAGAATTTATTATAAATTAATATTTCTAGCTTTTCCAAAGGTGCCCCTCACCCATCTTATAAAAGGGCACTCATCCTTCTCATTTATTCACACCTTCAAAGCCTTTTGGTTCGGCCAAACTCTGCACAAATACTCTTCCAAATTCCCTCAATACAACCTAGAGGCATTAGTTTGATCATAAAGCCATCCTAATGAGCCATTTTGATCAAATCAAAAGGAAGAACCCGAAGAAGAGGTAATGATTTCACCACCCTTTTCCAAGTTCCTTTCTTCTTCCACTTCTTCTTCCTTTGTTTTTACCATTCTAAAATAATAACTACAGTATCATATATATACTATGATGTTATTATAAATATGGTACAACCATATTCAGTATTCTATCCACCCTTTGAATAACATGTCCCCATACGTGTGTACGTACGGCTTACCGTCTCCACGTCGTGGTGTAATTGTTATTCAATATATTATTATTTGGATGGGTATAATAATGATGTGTAACTCATGTAAATAATAAATATAAATGTTAATTATTCTGTATATATGATATACCATCCATTTATATATTATTTTAATATCAAAATAATGATATTGTCGCTCGTGCGTACGTACTGACTACCGTCTCCACGAACGCGATGAGATTCATTCTCCATCGTATCCATTCAAGTATAATTATCATTTGATGATTAAAATAATGTTTAAAGACTTTATATCATTATTTATATGAATTATATACAACCTATACATGACAGACATGGCTTATGTAACAAAACAAATACAAGAAAACGAGTAAGTTAACACCCGAAACGACGATAATACTAAGATATTATTAACAAAGCAATGTTAAAAGAACATATATGATATCATATGAATGTATATGATTCCTGTATAATTTAATAACAATTATTTAACAATTATACAAGAGGTTAACCTACCCCAACCAAGGAAAAGTACAAGGTAAGGGTTATTTCACAATCTCTTCATTATCCGAGGTTGTTTATACGTAATAATCTACTGGGATCTCTTTATCATCCACATCCATGTTTCTTAAAAATGAATTTGAAATCATTTTTACTATTTACTAGAATATGGGTTAAAGTCATTTATACCCTTGTTTTACTTTTTATAAGAGGTTTATAAAGGGATCTTTCCATCGTTTTCCAAACAAGGTTCTTTTTAACCTTTTCGACAAAATTAAGGTAAGAATGTTTTTTTAACTTATACGGTGGGTGCGGCTATTTTCTACCATTATAAAATCGTCAATGCTTCCCTTAAAATCTTATAAGAATATTTTCAAAGAAAATGTTTTATTTCATAAATATAAGACTCTTAAATGATTTCAAAATAGAAAGAGATATTTCTCTAAAAAGAGTTTTGATTTCATCTATGTCAATATCCTTTGATGGATTTTACACTTATTTGAAGTTGATTTATTATGATACAAAACTTCTATATTGTATTGAAGGTTTTGTGATATGTTTGACAGTGGATGTGCTATTTTTATACCATTCATAGTTTATGGTGAAAGTATTGACATTTCGTATGCTAGTTTTAATACGAATGTTTATGTTATGTTTAAACCTTTTCATATGGGAATGAATTGGACTTAATATGTGACGGGTGGAGCCTGATATAGCTCCTCTATGCATCGTTAGGTCTCATGAGACAAACTAGTGTCTTGGAACAAGTCCTTGACAAAATCGTATTTGTAGTCTTGGCACGAGGCCTTGGCTATGTGGTTATGATAGTCTAGCATTATGCATTCCATCATTATGAAAGTGGTTATTGATATTTCATGTGATTATTCGATTAGTATAATAACCATGTGAATAAGTAAATGGAATTATTTCATTTTACTTTTTCCATACTATGTTTAGGTTCAGGTTTAAAAGGCTTTTTTTAGTTATACATTGCCTTAAATGTTTATGCTTATTTTTGAAAGTTTCAGCTATATTGTTATCCTTACTGGGCATTTGATCTCACCCCTTCTCTATGTTTTATTTTTCCCAAGATATGAAGAAGTAAGATATGAATGACCTGCAGGGATATTATGAGGGGATAATAGTGTGGACTATGGAGACATTATGTTGTTGTAGTAGTTTTTCACTTTCTGATGTAATGTAAAACTTTATGAATATATCTAGTGTTTCCAAGTCTACTAAACCAATAAGTCTTTCGATATTTGATCTTTCTTGTGATCATGCCAATGTTATGTAATAATGCACCGACTCTAGGTAACTGGGGTCAGGGTGTTACATCTGAATTCAAAATATCCAAATTAGCTTAGGGTGAAATTTTGGTATTTTTCTGAAAACATTCAATTTTTGATGAATAGTGAAAACATACTCTTTATTTAAATAATTAATTATTTTATTTAAATTTATTTTAAGGAAATATATATATATATATATATAATACCTATATAAGTTCAATTTAATTCATTGGAGTCATTTTATAATAAAAGTAAATGTAAATTTTTTTATTGAACTTTTTAACGTTTTTACCCACCTTCTAGGGGCATTTGCAAATATGCATAAAACATTATTTTACCGCTTCTATGAGTTGAATTTCAAAAATCTTAGAGACATGGTTTACATGAGTATTTAAAATGTGGTTCAATAAGATGAAAATAATTTTTGGTGAATAGTTACCTTTTACTTTTATTTACCACGGTTAAAAGTAAATATGGTAATTAAGTGTGAAAATGATATTATAATTACCCTAACACATGTTTTAATTCTATTGGATAAGTGTAATTCGACCAAAAAAAACATAGGAATAAAATATGATCCTCTTTGGTCCACTTTTATTTGATTTGGACATTTATTATTATTTTATTTATAGAAGAGTTAAAAGTGTTAAATTCAATGTTTAATAACTAAAAAATTTTTTATATAGGGTTACACACAATATAAATTCTACTATAAATACTAATTATAATTATAAAAGTATTTCCTACATAATGGTATTTTATTTATAATTTTTATACATTATATAATTTAATTTATTTATGACACATTGATGATGTAGTAATTATCTTAATAATGAAATATTAAAATAATTGGTATTATAAATATCTAAATAAATGTAAATTGAGACTTCTGATAAATTACACCAATTTTCTAGATTATTATGACATTTTAGGATTTATTAGATAATTTTTTTTCAATTGATAATGTTGTTATGACTTTAAAAAAATTGAATACCAAATAGTGTCAAAATTGACATAAATTAATTTTTAAAACAAATTATATATTATTGGTTGATATAATATTCCTAAATATATAATATTTGGATTAATGTCTTAAATAATATTATAAATTTCATTAATGAACCACTTGATGTTCTCTTGTAAGTCTAGATTATGTTTATTAACCATATAGTGTTATAATACACGAAGACATGGTAAAAGTTAAACTATTTAACTAAGAGTTAAATCAAAAATATATGGTTGAAATGGTAACCTAAACAAGTCTAAAACCTATTGGTTGATATTAGTTCGATCCATAACCAACTAGGGTTATAAATAAATCATTTTTGAGCCATTATAAACCGAAAATATTTTTATTATAAAATAATATTTCAAGATTTTCTTAAAGTGACCCTCGCCTCTCTTATAAAAGGGTACTCCCCCTTATCTTAATTTCACACCTAAAAATACATTTGGATCATCCAAACCCTACCCAAATATCCTCAAAACGTACCTAAAATCAATCTAGAGTCCTTACTTTGATCAGAAATCCAACCTAAGGATCTCTTGTGATCAACTCAAAAGGAAACACCTGAAGAAGAGGTAATAATTTCCCCACCCTCTTTCAAGTTCGTTTCATCTTCCACTTCCTCTTTCTTTGTTATTTTCATACCAAAATAATAAATCCAGTACCTCCTATATAATATTATGATATTATAAATATTGTTCAACCATATTCGTTATTCTATCCATCCTCTAAAAGATAAAGTCACCATATGTGCGTACGTACGGCTTACCGTTTCCACGTCGTGGTGTAGTTTGTTATTCAAACACTTCATTATTTGGATGAGTATAATTATGAGTATAACTGATGTAAATAATAAATATAAAATTTTAATTATTCTGTATATATGATATACCATCCAATTACATACTATTTCACCATCAATATAATGATATTGTCCCTCATGCGTACGTACGGATTACCATCTCCACGACGCGATGAGATTCATTCCCACGTTCACCATTCAACAATGATTATAAAAATATATATTATTAATAAGTATGTAATATATGAAATAATAATTACATTGGATATATATATATATATATATATATATATATATATGAATGTGCTTACATATATCTTATTCACTTACTTCCGTTCAATACGATATGAAAAAAGAAACAACGTTTATGCGTACGTACGACCTTCCGTCTTCGTAAATGGTGCCTTGAATTTCATATATCTATCTATTATAAATATTTATATTCTAAATATATATGATATATAAATCGAGGTTTATATTTTGGAAGTATTTAAATCATGATCGAAATGATACGATCAAGAATAACAAGTTAAACACGTACGATAAAGAAAGCGATTATTACCCAAAATGTCAATTTAACATGGAAATAATTATTAAATGGGTAGTATAAAGTTATAAATTAATCATGTATGATATAATAATTATGTATATGTTTCTAGTGTAATTTAATAACAACTATTGTCATTATACAGGAGGTTAAACGTATTCTCGACTAAAGGAAAGTGCAAGGTAAGGGTTAAATTCACAATATCTTATTTATCTGAGGTTGTTTTTATGTAAGTATCTATTGGGAAATATTTATTATCCATGTACATGTTTCATAAAAGTGTTTTCAAAGGAATTACTTTTAAGGAACTTTTTACTAAAACATCATTTTAATTGTTTTAATGATTTATTCTTCTAAACTTTTCTCATTAATGTCCATGTTTTCAAAATAGTTTTAAGGATTTATTTATATAGAGATGAATGTTTTAAAATGTTAATTCCTTTAAAAAGTTTTAAAGTGGTATGGGACACTTTGATTCAAAAATATCTTTTAAATGTCTTCCTTTATATGAATTTTAAATTATTTCATGAAAAAGGGATATTTCTCTCAAATATTTTTATTGATCATTTTCAACTATGTCAATATCCTTTATGGGATATTATTCTTGATCGAGGTTGATTTATTATGATAAAAATACTCCATATTGTATTGAAGGTTTTGTGATATGTTTAACTATGGATGTGTTATTTTTATACCATTCATAGGTTATGGATAAAGTATTTACATTTCATATTCTAGTTTTAATATGAATGTTTATATTATGTTTCAACCTTTTCATATTAGGAATGTATTGGACATAGTAAGTGACGGTTGGAGCCCCCTATAGCTCCTCGATGCATCAGTAGGTCTCATGATATAATTAGACGTGGAATTGGGTGAGGCATTTCCCATTTTTATATATGGTTTTGGACGAGGCCTTAATCATTTTTTAATGTCTTGGACGAGGCCTTGAAAAAATGTTTTAGAATGTCTGGAATTATACATTCACTCATTATGAAAATAATATTGATGGTTCATGTGGTTATTCGACTAGTAGAATACCCATGAATATGTTTTATTATGGTATTATTTACATCACTCATATTTTCTCCATAAAGTGTTCATGTTTATTATTTGTAAATACATGTGTTTTAAATTATTCACCATGCCTATTGTTTATGTTATCTTTTTCTAAATAGTTTACCCTTACTGAACATCTGAGCTCACCCCTTTCTTATGTTTTATTTTCCCAGGATTTCCAAGAAGTGTATTATGACTGACCAGTAGGGATAGTATAAGAGATATGATTGTGGTCAATAGATACAATGTTGTTGTTGGTTTTTATTTTAAAATGTATTGTAACATTCATGTATGTAATCTATTTCCAAGACTACTAAACTGATCGGTCTTTTAGGACATGATTTCCTTGTATCTTTCCAATGTATTAAAATAATGCACCAAATTTGGGTAAATGGGGTCGGGGCATTACATTTTACTTCTGAAATTTATATACATTCTTATGAGAAGTCTTAGAAAATAGAAATCAACATTTAGAGTTAGTGGATATTCTTAATCCTTTAGACCATGGGGTGATGGTTGTAACTGGTGGATCTTTTGTAACCTTATTACAAAAGTTCTTTGATACCTTTCCCATCTATTTTAATATCGTCATCTTGGGATGCTATTTCATTTGGTATTTTTTTATTGGTTACTATTTTAACTATTTGTTTATGGTAATTTATCCTTTGGAGGGTTGAGGATATTGACTTGTAATATTTTATATTCCACTATTTTGTGTAAAATTCATCTCCTCTTTGATCACGTGGGATTCCAGGTTCTAGTCTCCAACCCATGGGAATCAGGAATTCCCTTTGGGCCATATCAGTTTTGTATATGGTATCATGGAACTAGGGTATTCATACTGGTTCATAACAATGTGACATCAAAGGTTCAGGTTAAGCATCTTTTCTTGATGTTAGTATACTATTTGAGATTTCTCAATAGGACATAAAAGGTAGTTTCTAGTGAGTACCTAGCTAGTTCTCATTGTAACAAGCTTTATGTCCCCATGGATGTTTTTTAAATTTCTCATTGAGTAATGTTTTGATACGATTCTAGAGAATTCCCTTATTTTTACTTAGGTGTTGAAATCTAAATCTTGAAATATTACTTGATGGGGTTTATATTCCAGTTTATCTTGTTTGAGTTGTTGATATGAGTAATCTTATGATATTTTAGTGTTTTTTACTAATATTGTGTGGGATAATGCCTCTAATAATTCTTTTAAATAGTCCATAGGAGAAAAAATATAGTGAACCACATTAAGTGAATCCTCCCATGGAATAGAATAATGTTGAGATTGTTGTGCATACTATCTAATCTTTGGGACAAGCACCAACACTTATTCCCATTCATGATCATGTTGTGGAATCTCAAAGGGATGAATATCATAATTAGTATCAAGAGTTTCCTTACTTGAATCCACCTAATTTTTAAGGATCTCATGATTATAAATTGTGCGATTTTTAGTTGAATAAGACAGATCACCATTTTGAATTTTTGGAGATGCCTAATCTGATTATGGTTTTTTGTTATTTCTTTTTGTTAGAAGGTCCTTACAGAAGATAGTGTTATTTTATTATAATGTTAAATAATAAAAAGGGTTTAGAGTGGAAGGAATATAGAGTTATTTTCAATTATTACTCTATCCTAAATCAATGGTACTAGCTAAGGATATATAGTTTTTAAACCTCCAATAGGACGACTTGACCACGACACAACATGAAAACTACTTTACTGAGCTTGTAAATTTTTTATCTAAGATTGTATAAAATGAGATGATGAAGGATCAAAAATTTAATATGGGTTAAATCCATTCACAATTTTTTATTATCCTGATGTACTGAATAAGGCACTAATGTTTGAGCTTGACCTGGTTGGTAAGTCAGGGTATATGGGAGTTCCTTTTCCTCCTAGTTAAAGTTATGTGAATTCCTTTAATAGAAATAGAAATCATGATTATTCACATAGTTGATCTTGGAAAAGGTGGCTTCAATACCTCATGCAGTTTCTAGAAGAGTCCCTTTGAATTGATTCTAGTGTGGAAAGACTGGGAAATCAAAAAGGGTTTTCTCTGGGCACCCAAGATCTGTAGTTCATGTGGTCTCTCAGGACACCAAATTAAGTTCTGCTGTAAGTTTTTTTCTCCATGAACTTGCATGGAATCATCAATTACTAAAATTATTATGGTGAAATTTGGTGATTCGAGAAAAAATGGGTTCTATCCATAATAATTTAGAATGAATCATCTTTACACAATAGAAGAGTCTCGAGAGGTAGCTGATACAGGTCTAGTGATTGTGAGTAGTACCATCACTATAGATTCATCTTTGGAGACAAAATTATTTGATACTAGTGCTTCAAAATCATTTATATTAACATGTATTATTAACATGTTAAATCCTTATATGGATATATTATCTTATGTGATAGATATTATTATTCCCCTTAGAACAAAGAGTATACATGGTCACCATTGTCATATTTGTGTCTTCTCTTTATTAGAGATCGATCTTGTTTTGAAATTTATGGTTTTTGACATTAAACCTCTTGAAATAATTTGTCGTATTTATTAGTTTATTACCAATAAGGGATAAATTGAATGTTATCTTTGATGGGTCTCATTTACTACACCTGATGGTCTGCAACCTATTTTTTTAAAGAGAATGGGAACCAAGTTCAAGTAGGGCTGGACCTTCTTATCTGAATATGGGGAAAGTATTACTAGTTTTTAGTTTTGACCTAGAGTTTTAATCTATGAGTGATGATCTCCCTCCAGTTTTTGTCAAGTTTTCCACCATGTTTTCTTATTATTTCTCTTGTTTTCCTCTAGTAATATAGGTATAATTTTCTATTTATTTAGTGTAAGGTACTCAAAAAGAGTTTATTCATTCTTACCAAATACTTTCATTTGAACTAAAATAGTTGAATAATTAGTTGGATTACCTCTTGGGGAAAGTCTTCATTTGTATGGGTGTGTCACCTTGGGTGGCGATTGATCTCTTTTCTAGGAAAGATAAGGGAACCCTTCACCTATGTGTTGATTATCAGAAACTCAATCTTGTTACAGTGAAAGACAAGTATATATTACCATGGATTGATGATATATTTGAAAAGTAAAAAGTGGTGAATTGTTTCTTGAAGATTTATATTCGATCTCGTTATCACCAGTTGAGAATAATGGAATCTGACATTTAGAATACTGCCTTTAAGAGCAGGTATGACCATTATGAGTATCATGTCATGCCATTTAGTCTAACCAATTCTCCTACAATCATTATGGAATTGAGGAAAAAATTATTCCATGAGTATATTGATATTTTTATGGTGAAATTTTTGGATGAAATCTTGGTTTAATCACAATCTGAGGATGATCATGTGCGTTATCTGAGAACAGTTTTGGAAATGTTGAGAAATCACTGAATCTATGCCAAGCTATCAAAATGTGATTTTTGGATTTGGGAAGTAAAGTTCTAGGGAAATGTGGTCTCCAAACATGGTATTTTAGTTGATCCTTATAAGGTGAGATAAATTATGACATTTTAGAAACTATGGAATTTTTCGAGATTCAGTGATTCTTGGGCTTATAGGGGTATTATAACTGATTTGTAAATTATTTATCAAAGTTTTCTTCTATAATGACAACTCTCACTCAATATGTGTTGGAGTTCACTTGTTATGTTAAATGTTAGGATTATTGTTTTGATCTATAACATATTTTTTACTTATACACTAGTGTTGACTCTTCCATGGTTCTGTTAGGTCTATGTCGTCTTTTATGATGTGTCATATTCAGTTTTAGGATATGTTATTCTTATATTGGGTGATCACATGGTACACTATGGTTCTCGACATCTTAATACACACAATAAAAATTATCTAAAACATAAAATTTACCTTAAAATAGTGATTCATATGCTTAATAGTTGAGGGAATTAACTTTTCATTGGAAGGTTTACCAGGTTTTCCAATCCCAAGAGCCTGAGTTATATCCTCTTTCAAAAATATTTGAACATTCGAAAGAGGAATTGTGTAGAGTACCTATAGTATTATGATTTATACATTAATTAAACCCTAAATAAGGGTAATTTCATTACTAATTATTTTATTAGAAGAAATATAACCCATTTCATGATAGAATCATTAGAAATGGGGAACTTGATGTCACTTTTTGTACAGTTTTATTTGGGAATCTAGGAAGAAGAGGCTGAGGTTGATTTGGAAAGTGTCCAGTTGACCTCCACACTTATCAATATGATTATTTTGAATTAGTATATTGATGATTAATTTTATGGATTTAGGGACTCTATTTGTGGTGGGTAGAACTTTAGTGAGTGGTCGTTATCATTTGGGGTAATCCTTTCTTTAAAAATCAATGTTTTTTTGTGAATTTTCCTATGAGAAAAGATATGATGGGGGGCTTCCAAAATTCATAATGTCTGGTACAACTGGGTAACATGAAGAGGTTTTATGACATGTGATTATGATTATAGTTTATAGGTATGTGACAAAACAATGCTAATTTTGTGTCAAATTTTTATACTTTCCACAGGTCAAGGCCGAGAACAAGATACCTTTGGGTTTACTTCAGACACTTCTAGTGCCAACTTGAAAGTGGGATGAGATTTTTATATTCCTTTTCATTGGGTTTACATTTAACCCTACACTAAATAATGTTATATGGGTTGTGATTGATATACCAACTTTATCTACTCTCTTTGTACCCATTCATGATAAAACCAATATTGAGGAGTTGGAAAATATATATTAGAAATAGATTTTTCATTTTCATGGAGGCCAATATATTATAGTATCTAATAGAGATTCCCATTTACCTTGAATTTTTAGTTATTCCTTCAATAAGTGATGGTATCTAAGGGTTGTTATTGTACAACATACCATCCAAAAATGGATGGCCATGTAGAGAGAGCTATAAAAATTCTTGAGGAAATGTAATGAAGTTACATTATTGAATTTGGGGGATCTTGGGACATCCATTTAGGTATATTAAATTTTATTATAATAAAATTTACTAGTATGAAATTCCCATGTACCCCTTTGATTACTTTTATAATAATCCATTTAGTTCTTCATTATATTGGTTGGATATTTGTGATACTTCCTTGATCAGACCGAGTTTGGTTCTAGAGGCGACAAAAATGATTTATTTGATTCACTAGAGAATGTTGGTGGAATAAATATAGTATAAATATTATATTGATCTTAATCATATCCCATTGGAGTTTCCTATTGGTGACCAAATTTTTTGAGACTTTCACCTAGGTTGGGTCACTGACATATTAGGAGAGAGAGGAAGCTTGCTCCTCACTTTGGGGGTACTTTTAAGATTGTTGAGCCTGTGAGAAATGTGGCTTACCATTTTTAATTTCCACCACAATTTACTATTAACCACAATGTGTTTCATTTATGTCATATTTTAAATTATATTTCTAACCCATCTCATGTTTTGATCTAGAGTGATCTTGATATTGAGCCTAATTTATTTATGACTAAATGTCCAGTCAGGATTGTTGAATATGATAAAAAGGTACCTTGTGGGAGGATAATACAATTAGTCCACATACTATAGAATAATGGTTATGATTATCTTTATACATTGGAATGTGAGGAATTTATGAGTGATTAGTTACCTCATCTATTTTATATAGAATATTCTTGATAGGATTTCTGGGAAAATAATGTTTTTATTGTCGGGAGGTAGAATCATCCTATTACCATATTTTGGGTATTATTTAAACCTTATTTTGATCTTTATTAAGTTTTTTCATGTTTTAGTGTGATTCTGGGATAATATATAAAATTTTGGGAGAATATGGGGCTATGCATGGTTGGCACAAGGTTAGGGAAAACCATGCGATTTGAGACAACAAATCGTGCACCGTGTTGAGAGCTACTGGAAGGGGGAACAAAGTTTATCCAAACTGTGAAGCCACCCCTCCAAAGCGTGAACCCATGGAAAATTGGGAATTCATGGTTAATTCATGTTTAGTTTAATTGTGTGTAAATATCATGCAACTAAACATAATACCCAAAGGGACACGTAGTTAGGGAACATAACTTGTTTAACCATGCAGCCCTCCCTGAAAACCATGCACATTGTTTTTAATTCCATTTAAATTTATTTTAAAAATCCAAAACCAATAGTTTAAGTTTCTAATCACCATAATTCAACTCTAATACACATTTTTCATTCTTATAGGCTCTCAAGAGGTGATTTTGGATCCTACAAACTATTTTCTTGAAATATCTAAGTAGTGTTGATCTTGTTCGATCTCTTGTAGGTAGGTGGATATCCTCTAATGTGGTTTCTTTTGATATCTATTTATATCCTCCTTAATTTTTTATAGATCATTATGTAATTGGTAGATATATTTTTTTTGAATCTTTATCCTAGGTTATTATCCTAGATCTTTTCTGCCTTCATTCTTCATTAGTGAATTCCATTAAAGGTGTTGATTTTAGGATATTTTTTAAAGCTAGGTGGTTCATAAAATTAATTTCCCTAGGAATAAAACCTTGAATTGTTTTATTAAATTGAATTTTTTTTAATTGATTTAAAAACTTGGTTTTTTGATGATTTGTTCTTTGATTTTAAATGGTCCTGAGAATTGATAAAAACTCTAAATTCAATAAAATTGAAATTGTTGGGTGAATTTATCAAAAATGATTTCTTAATTTAGATTTTTTTATGTAATAATTTTATTCTAATCTTGATAAGATTTATTAAATTGAAATTTTATTTGAAATGGAATGAAATGATATAAACCTATGATTTGGTTCTGAAATTAGAAAGTCAAGTTGATAACTGAAATTGGGAAATTATATATTGAAATTATTTGAAAATATTTATTTCAAATTTGGTTGGTTGATTGAGTAATTTATGAATATGTATATCTAGGTGGTTAATAGGGATCTGGAAAAAACATTCTAGGATCTTGATCCCCCACTACTATATTTACAATTACAATATTAACTAAATCATGTTTGGCTTGACTGCCCATTTTGGCTCCCAAAATGGTGTGTAGATTGATTTCCTGTATTGGTCCCTAAATGGGGTGTTGATTTTAGTTTGAAAATATAACTAGAGATGTGTTTATAAATGATAAGCGTGATAATCCTATTAACAATCAAACTAACATACCATAATTTAGTTTTACCCAGTGTTTTCTTTACTTGATTTGATTATAAATGCAGATGTTTATGAATTTTTGTATTAATTCAAACTAATTTATATAAATTGTTATATGTTAAATGTTTATTTAATACTATTTAGTTAAATATTCCATATTTTTATAAAAAATAATGTCTTGTTTAAAATATGTAAATTCTATGCCTTGATTGATTTAAATTGATAGCATAATTGGTTTATTGTTTTGGTATTGATTATGGGGAACTTTGCGAGGTCCTACTGGTTTCTATAGGTAACCCATTACCTTTTTCTTTGGGTGTTCGTAAAATTTCTTATTCTAGGTATGAGAAAAGGGAAAAAAAATTGTAGGTGGTTTATATTCTTTATCTTTTTTACCATAGAGTGAGGATGGTGTTCTATGTATCTATTTTCCACTTGTTAATTACGAGATTTGAGACCTTTTCCATCCGGTTTGATGTTTTTAACTTGGGATGATTTTTTCTTTGGGAAGTTTTTATTCTATTGGGTTTTGTTTTCCCTATTTATTTATAGTAATTTATCCTTTTTATTATTTATAATACATAATGTTAATATTTTATCTTCTACTATTTTATGACAAATTTATTCATTCTTTGATCAGGTGTGATGTCAGGTGATAGTCACTAACTCCTGGGTATTGGTAATACACTTAGGGATATTTTAATTACATCTTGGGTATAAGGGTACCAGGGTATCCAAGATGGTTCATGACATACAATTATCATAATAACATCTCAGTATATTGAACATATTTGATTTATTATTTTTTATGGGTAAAATAGATTTATAGTAAGTAAAATAAGAAATAAGTTTGAAAAAGTCAGTAAGGTAAATTACAAATTATTTAGTTGAATTCATTTGGATACCTTTAAAAGTAACTTTGGAATGATCTTTTAAGAAGAAAAGAACATATAATTATTAGATAAAGAAGTTTAGAAGAGATTTTTGAGGGGTTTGGTTGATATATCATTCTCTTATACCAAACCTAAACCCTGACCCTACCAGGCTATATTTGGTGGATACCGTATTAAATTTTCACTAGATAGAAGAGGTCAAGTCCTAAAGGAATTAATAGTTTAGTAGTCATGGTAAACTAGATACATACATGATTCCAATATTATATTTGAAATATAAAAAATAGAATAAGAATCATTCTTACACCCTTAAAATCATTTATAATATCCTTCTTCATATCATGGGGAAAGGAAATTAAATAAAGGGTGAGATTAGATGAACAATAATGGTTTCATATAGTTGAAGCTGCCGTAAGTAAATATGGAATAATTTACCTGATAGAGTGGACAATTAAAGAACATTTCATTTAATAAATATATTAATTTCAATGGGAATACTTAGATAATATCATTATAATGGACATATGGATAATGAAAATTGAATACTTAATAAGGGAAATACATAATTCTAAACATTCATGATCTAGGCCTCTCAACAAATAAATGAATAATCTTACCATCTAGGCATCTCAAACAACACATTATGTTTTGGTTAAGTCCTCTCAACTAAGACATTATCATTATATGGGACGGAATACACCAAATAAATAACTATTGTTACATAGTCTTATAGACTCAGACTATACATCATACAAAACATTTTTGTCTCACAAAACCTATAAATTCATTGAAGTGTTATATAATTCTAGGCCCCATCACTTTTAATTCCTATGAATTCCTTATATTTTGAATGATCAAAATAATTTTTTCTCAAAATTACTTATATGTAATTAATTATCCATATTGAATGAAGGAAAATGAACATAAAAACGTTATCATCTCAGTTTATCGATAGAAATATTAAATGTGGTATCAATGGATCACATCCCTAGTCATATCAATGGGTATTTTTATAGTTAAATGTACCTTTAAAATAACATTTGAACATTTCTTTAGGAATAAAAAACTTTTTTTACTTTGAAATTGGTGATTAAAATCCAAAAAGTTTCCCAAATATCAATGAAATCAATTTTTTTAAAAACAAATAAGGAAAAATTTAAAGTACACTAAAAATCATTCAATAATCTTGATGAAGGGATATTTTATTCATTCTTTGTATGATAAAAGAACGTTTCATTACACATTTTCAGTAAAAAGTCCAATTTTCATCATTTGATAATGAAAAAAATTATTTTAAAATTATTTTTTAAAATTTAATAATGTGTGAAAGAGACTTTAAAACAATCATAGGATAATATTATAAAAAATATTGAAAACATTTTTAGAAAACTTGTTAATGTAAGAAAATTAATTTTTAACTGAAGAGATAAATAAAAATGACTTTCTTTAAAAATATTATTTCGATATATTGAGTAAATAATGAGAGTAAAATGTAAGGAAAACATTTAATATACATAAATAAACTTATCTGATTAAAATTTATTGATTTCATGATATATAGTTCATACAATTTCATCATAAAATACTTAATCATAAATAATTCCCATAAACAATGAGATTGTAATGAAAATCTTTTACCAGTTTGGTAACATTTGAATCAAAACCTCATGGAAGAGAGAAACTTAGTTGTATATGTTATTTCATATATTTTTAATGATAATAATCATAATGGAAATTTATGGGTAGTATATATAGCACATTAAATAAAAAAGTGTTGAATATAGAATGTGTCTCATAGAAACAAATGTGAGACAAGAGTCCCTTAACTCATATTCAACTTGCCTCTTAAGTGCCTTTAAGATCATATATAATAAATTTAGATTTATTATAAATACATAAAAGTACCATATAAAATTATTTATTATCTTATATCATCCATTTAAAACAATATATCACCCCTTTTGTAACAATATTTTATTATTATCATTATTATGGGTGTTAATTGATTCATTTTTCATGATAATTTGGGTTTAGTACTTCTTGTGCTTGTACATTTATTATGATCTCATAATATCTATGATTATGATATAAATATGATACATATTGATTAGATTTAAATATTTATATTCATATATAAAATTTGGATTTAGAAAGATGAATTATACCATTTGTGGAGATGATATGCCATACGTATGCATGAACATTGTTCTTCCTTTTCAAAAGATGGAACACAAGAAAGGAAAATAATATGAATTTTTTTAAAATAATTATTATATAATATATATCCTATATTTTTATTAAATATATCCTTATTATATTCCATATAAAGTGAAAATGAAAAAAATATCACATTGCTTTGTGGAGGTGGTAGTCCACAAGTACGCATGAGAGATATTATCGTTTTCCAAGATATTCAAAGGTAAGATGTTAGAGATGATATTATATTTTAAGAAGTATAATTATGTCATAAATATCCTATATATTACTTATTTATATATTTACAACAATCCATTTAAATTAGTGATAAAAAATTAATTACACTGCTATGTGGAGATGTTATATTATATTTACAGACGAGATATGTTTTCACTTTTCATAGGATGGAAAGTCCAATTTTCATCATTTGATAATGAAAAAAATTATTTTAAAATTATTTTTTAAAATTTAATAATGTGTAAAAGAGACTTTAAAACAATCATAGGATAATATTATAAAAAATATTGAAAACATTTTTAGAAAACTTGTTAATGTAAGAAAATTAATTTTTAACTGAAGAGATAAATAAAAATGACTTTCTTTAAAAATATTATTTCGATATATTGAGTAAATAATGAGAGTAAAATGTAAGGAAAACATTTAATATACATAAATAAACTTATCTGATTAAAATTTATTGATTTCATGATATATAGTTCATACAATTTCATCATAAAATACTTAATCATAAATAATTCCCATAAACAATGAGATTGTAATGAAAATCTTTTACCAGTTTGGTAACATTTGAATCAAAACCTCATGGAAGAGAGAAACTTAGTTGTATATGTTATTTCATATATTTTTAATGATAATAATCATAATTTAAATTTATGGGTAGTATATATAGCACATTAAATAAAAAAGTGTTGAATATAGAATGTGTCTCATAGAAACAAATGTGAGACAAGAGTCCCTTAACTCATATTCAACTTGCCTCTTAAGTGCCTTTAAGATCATATATAATAAATTTAGATTTATTATAAATACATAAAAGTACCATATAAAATTATTTATTATCTTATATCATCCATTTAAAACAATATATCACCCTTTTGTAACAATATTTTATTATTATCATTATTATGGGTGTTAATTGATTCATTTTTCATGATAATTTGGGTTTAGTACTTCTTGTGCTTGTACATTTATTATGATCTCATAATATCTATGATTATGATATAAATATGATACATATTGATTAGATTTAAATATTTATATTCATATATAAAATTTGGATTTAGAAAGATGAATTATACCATTTGTGGAGATGATATGCCATACGTATGCATGAACATTGTTCTTCCTTTTCAAAAGATGGAACACAAGAAAGGAAAATAATATGAATTTTTTTAAAATAATTATTATATAATATATATCCTATATTTTTATTAAATATATCCTTATTACATTCCATATAAAGTGAAAATGAAAAAAATATCACATTGCTTTGTGGAGGTGGTAGTCCACAAGTACGCATGAGAGATATTATCGTTTTCCAAGATATTCAAAGGTAAGATGTTAGAGATGATATTATATTTTAAGAAGTATAATTATTTCATAAATATCCTATATATTACTTATTTATATATTTACAACAATCCATTTAAATTAGTGATAAAAAATTAATTACACTGCTATGTGGAGATGTTATATTATATTTACAGACGAGATATGTTTTCACTTTTCATAGGATGGAAAGTAGATTGAAAATGGTTCCCACAAATAATAATAAATTCTTAGTATATTTATGACACTATATATTTTACTTTGGAAATTTTTTGGTAATTTTATTACCCTTATCTTTAATTTTGAACCCCTTTTAACCCTTTTGAAAATTAACGCGACATCAATGTTGTTTTACTGTTTAGGGGTCATGATTATTACTATAAAGATAAAAGTGACCCATAAATTGAATATGGTTGATATTATAAACCATATCACATTCACATAGACAAATATAATATTTTGATAAATTTTAATCAACTTAATAAAATATAATTTACAAAAAATACAATTAATGTCTTTTAAGAGCTGTTCACATAATTTTAATTAAAAAAAGGTAAAAATATAATCCAAATATAAACCTTTAAAAAATAAATAATTTTCTATATGTATCTATAAAATTCGTGGTATACTTTAACTCACACAAAATTTATTAATTTTATAATTTTTAATATAAATTACTTGATTTTTCTACTTCTTTTAGAAGAACTGTGTTAGCATTGCGTAAACATTTAAGGAAATTATTTAATTACTAAAAATAAAAATTAAATTACTATGAAAAAATTAATTTATATTTAAAATAACCATTTTGAACTGGAAGTAGGTTCATTTTATCCCTATCACAAAATATTATAAATTCTAAAAGAAATAAAGTGACCGTTTTTTACTTTATCTTTTACATAAATATAATAATGTTAAAAATAAAAGTAAAATGGAATCAAATGGTCATATTTTCAATGTTTTAATTATTATAGATGAAATATACTCATGTAATGAAATAAATTCATGTGTTTTAATGAATTTTAATCCTCCTCACAATAGTTTTTAACCTTAATTATATGATTTTCCCTTTACCGAGGTGATAAATTTTACTAGAGTTACTATTCATAATGCCTAAAAATAAAAGGGAATTATTTACCAAATTTTATTTTCACAATTCCAAATATGGTATCAATTTTTCATGATTCGATATTATAAAATGAAATAAATTTTATAATAAATTTATAAAATTCAATGAAAGGATTTTAAAAATAAATTTGTTTTTAAGAATGAAAATTAATTTATTTTAAAATCATAAATATTTCTCATCAAAATGGGATTGATTAGATCATTCTACATAAATTGTATCATATATTAATTTAAGACTAAATCCAAAATTTCACCAAATTTTAATTTTAATTTTATGATTTCAAAATAATTCCAATTTTATAAAATAAAATTTCTAAATTTAGCAAAAATTATTTATAATTTCGACTGAAAATATGAAATGAAATAATTTATAAAGAAAATAAAATTTTAATGCATAAATTAACTTCACTAAAAAATTGATTGTGTATTTTATAATCATTCATAAATAATTTTTTATAGATATAGACCATTATACATATATTTTATAATTTGGTCACTCATATTCATACCAGCTAATTCAACAACTCGGTTATAGGATTTATATAATAATATTTTTATAGTGAATCTCTTTTTTTATTAAAGATCGTTCTTGCATGTTAATCAGGCTAATGAAAAAATCAAATTATTTATATTGAAATATATTTTTTAAAATATAAATATGTTAGATTTTCCATTTATCTTATTTATATACTATTCCAAAAATAGTGAGCTTCTTTAAAAATATCATTATTCACATAGTCACTAACTCATGTTTCAATACCACAATTATATATATGATAAAACATGTCTTCAAAAACTGTAATAACCATTTTATCCAAATTAAAAATAATTTCCTCAACATTAAAGATATTCTACACCCTAATTTCTACTAATACCTTTCCGTAGTTGTAAAAGAATTATTCCTCAAATAACATTTTCACTAAATCACAAGTAAAATATAAAGGTTACATATACATAAAAAAAGTTACTAAAACTCAGTACATGACTCCAAAAGTAACCCCATAACTTAAAAAATCAAAATTTTATTAATTATATTAAACTTATAGTCATCCATAAATTTAGTATATCATAACTCTTGAATCCCTATATATAGAAACCTAAATATTACAATATACTTCATAATAAATTAACCATGATTTTCTATATTTTTATTTAATAAATCCTTTTTGTATTAAAAAATATGAGTCATATACATTAATTTATCAATATAAAAACATAATTTAAAATATAATCTATACCTTTTATATGCCATTCATAGTTTCCTCATCATCAATTATAATGGAATTAGAAATTGATAAACATTTATCTATAATATATTTATGAGCCACTTCTTGATATTTCCTATGAGGAAATTATATTTTAATAATTACCATACTCTCCACATTTTAATAATTAAATTAATACCTTAGGATAAACTTTATTCCCCTATATATAATTTACCAAACACTACCTTTTTTCTTTAGAGCTTATCTCTATATTCCCTACATTACCCAATATAAAAAATATTGTCATTACTTTAATACATTTACTTGTGTGATTATTCCCAAATTATTGACACTTAGGGGATTGAATATTTTTCCCTATTGATATTTATTACCTTAACATCCAAGGAACTTTATTTTTTTATTTTTTGGGGAATTAATAAATTCTTATAGGATTAGCTTATTAATCATTACTAATGATAGGTGGTTAAGAATAACCATATGTGTTTTTACTATAGCTCACATTTCATTCAGTTTCTCATTCAGACAACAACTATATTTCCCTTCACATCCATTTTTATTTTCATTCCTATTGTTTCCTACCATTTAATAAAACAAAAAATGTTAGTGTGAGTACGTAAAATAAAAAACTAACAAATTATATTATGAAGAGGATAAACACTAATATATCTTAAAAAATGTCATATTCTGTTCGATTATTTTGATTTATCCAAAATAAACCTATATCTCCTTACCATACTAACCATTGTGATCATATAGTATTCTTTAATTATGAATAAATATCATCTTAACTAGTAATGTTATCTAAAAATCTTCTCTGATACAGACTATATGGAATCACTCATTAATCAACTCATAATTAATTATTTTAATAAAGAATTCATTTTATTTCATTTCTATGGACCCTTTCAGGTTTATGGTTATAGATATTTAGATAATATTTTATACATAAAAAACCAATACATTAAAAAATGATTACTTACACTATGGGTCCATTTTTTACAATAAAATTTTTAATAATGAAACATGTTTTCTTTCATAAAAATCATCAATATTGTCAGCCTTAAAAAAAATTGTTAACAATCAAAAATTAAAATTGATAAAATTATTTGAAAACATGGGATGATTACAAAAATCATAGTAATTGACATTTAAAATATCAAAAGAAACATGTTACTCCATTTCAAAACTGTATGATCTTATAAGAGTGTTTTCCTTTAACAAAAAAAACTTTTGTCTCAAAAGTAATTTACTAATACATGAAATCTGATAAAATGATGATATATTTTCATAAAAAACATTATAATATAACATAATTTATAAATCATGATCATTATGGTTTTTTTAAAGTAAGAAAAACCATTAAAAACATTTTCTTAAAAACATGCCTTTTTTCATTTAAATAAGATATCAAAACCATACCATATAAAATAAAACCATTTCCATGAAAATTGATTTTCAATCATAAAAAATTCATGTAGGTTCCTTGGGATTTAATCATCATATAATCCATAACTCGAACCATTACAAGAACCCATATAAATTGAAAATCTTACTCTGTTAATTCCAACATAATTCTCTAAAGAACATAATCATTACCCAGTGATTTGATGATCTATATTAGGATCACCCCTCGACATAATTTTTTATTGATGACTATAAAATACTTAAATCACATATAATATTTAATTTCTATCATAATATCTTATTAAAAATTTTGTTTACTAAATATGCAGAATTACGTTCGGTATTTCCGTAAAAATAAGGATAAAATTCCTTTTTATTTGAAAACTCATTATATAAAAATTCCCAAAATAATGGATAATGGTATATTATTTTGAAAACCCATTAAAACATGAATATTAAGAATTATAAAGAATAATTTTCATGATAGGGTAAATTACACTAATGTTTTATACATTAAAAATATTCCCTTCACACTTTTTAAAAATATTTAAAGTAACCCATTTAGAAAAAGATTAAAATTCATATTTGAAAACCTAAAAAATTGAAGTAAATAATTTTTTAAAATTAATTTGAAAATAAATTTATGTATAATAATGACATACTTGAATCATTTTAATTAACATTGATATGGTGTAAAAATATAATAAAAACATTAAAACAATAAAATTATTGTCTTAAAAAAATAGCCTTATGCCTTGATAATGTTATAACCAATGAATCATTGAAAGAATTAAATTTGACAAGATTTGTAATTTCTATTTCTATTTTTATAGAATAATTATAAAATCCATCCATGAGTAAAATTTTACACCACAAAAAATAAAACATGTAGTTAAAATATCTTTAGTCTCAAAGAAAGAGAAATAGGGCTAGAAATCGCTTTCCTTGAGGCTGACATGTCACATATGTTCTTTTTATTCCTAAATAATAAATTTATATTTTTTATTTACTTCCATTATAAATTTTTTTACATTTATTATTCCTTTTACTTCACTCATATCCTTATTCTAGTCAATTATATAATCATTTAAGTTCATGTTAGACATTTTGAGAACATTTGTATTAGATGTTGCAAATGGATTTGGTATGTTGAACATGGTAAAATGGATAATTATTATATAATTTATAAAACCTAAACAATTTAATAATTTTATTTTTTTACATTATTTATACATTTATAACCAACCATATATGGTGGATATGAAAAATAGATTTTATCACAATCACAGTTTTGGTAGTCCATACATATGTTTGAGTAATGATTCTATTTTCAACAAATTTTAGTGATAGAAGGTAAGTATTTTATTTTATTTACATAATAACAATTATATAATAATATGAAATTATTAAATTTAATATTAATCTTTCTCTCTCTATATATATATATATATCATCTATGTTAGGCAGTGATGGAAAAAATACATAGGTTCACAAGGCATTAGTTTGAACATACACATCAGTGAAATTTATATTTTTCATTATATAGTAAATAATGATGTAGAATAGATATTGAAATTAAAAAAAATAAATTTATATTAAATTATTTCCTTTATTTCCATCATTATTACTATCCATACGATTCATTGATGAAAAATTAAATACATAATCTTTATGAGGTAGTAGTCCACACGTACACATGAATAATTTTTGTATTTTAATTAGAAGATTATATAGATTAAAAATGTTATATAATAATCATAATATGATTATAATATATTTTAGATATTTATTTTATTACATATCTAGTGTTTGGAGTTTTTTTGAATCAGTTAAAAGAAGAAATAGAAATTAAATCCTTTTGTTAAGAGTAATACCTCATTTGGGGACAACCTTCTTATGATTATACGTAAAGCCTTATTAGGATGGTATTATATTAATAAAAGAAAATCTTGGATGTGTTTGGGGATTTTGATAAGGTATTAGGGTATTTATTGGGTGATATAAGAAAATATTTATGTGTGGATAATAGATGAGTGGGGGTGTACTTTAATAAGTTAGGGGGAGATTCAATTTGGATTTTTTCAAAAAATTAAAATTTATTAATGTATTACTTAATAAAATTCAAACAAAATAGACCATTTTCTAATAATTTAGGTGATATTGTGAATATATTACCATTAAATAGGTTATAGACATGTTTTTAATTAATTTTAAACCTTAAAATTTTAGTTTTAACCTATTTCAACTCCTATAGTGATAACTGTTTTTTTAACAAAGTTACTGCTCATAATGAGGTAAAATGAATAATATATCGTTAACAAAATTTTAAATTATGATTATAAATAATTATTTCATTATATAAAATTTAATTTCTATAAGTGGAAGAAATTAACTTTAAAATAAACCCACAAATTTTATGAAAGGAAGTTTTTTAGAAAAATGTATTTTGTAGTATAAAAATATTTCATACAAAAAATAAGTATAATTGAAACACCCTGAGAATTTTTGATTTATTTTATTTTAAATAAATTCAATCTCATGGATAGCTTGCGATGCACACAACACCAGTTTTAAATGAGAATACACTATTAAAATATTATTTAAACTTGATCATTATAACCTAGAAGTTAAATTAGTGGGTATGAATAATTATCACTAAATTATGAAACATAAATAGTTTAAAGACATTAATTAGTTATCTTTTATTTATATATATATAATAATAATCATATCAAAGTAAAAGAAATGGTTTCCGAGAAACTATTTTATTATAGAAAAATATTTAGTCGCTTCTTGCACACTTATGATATTTTTTTTTGAAAATTTCAGAAAATAAATTTGATAAAATAAAACTCATTTTTAAAATCATAATATCAAAATTATTTTATTCTTAATTTTTGGTATTTTTTAAAATTCACATTTTTTGATAAATAGTGAAAATGACTAATATTTATTGAAAATGGTGTTTTCTTTTAAATTATTAAAAAAATAAATTAAATATTAAAGTATTCTAAAAATAAATTAGTTCAATTATTTTATAATAAAAAAATCTAGTTTAGTGGATTCAATTTAAAATTCAGTTTTTATATTGAAACCTTCTATTATTAAGAAAATGTTCTCTTTCAAAACCAACTTTTCGTTTCGTTTGTTAGTATAATTTTAAATTAAACTCTTACACATTGGTGAATTGAATTTAAAAAAATGGATTCCATATTTATAATCATAATAATTTAATTTATCTAATATAAACAATTAAATTTTCATAATCCTAGGAATAGTAAATGGTGTAAAAATTAATTACTGTGGTTAAGAAAATAACTTATTTACCAGGGGTTTAAAACAAAAATATAAGGGATACAATGACCTACAAAATTATCAAAAAAACATTTTACAAAGACATTTTGACTTTATCACCTCGTAGAGTTGATAATAACCCATTTTGGTGTCTTATTAAATCATAAAATTGTGGTTGTAACTGATTCCTTTCAAAATTTCCATGTGTGTCCTCTCCCCTACTTATAAATGGCCACATCCTCTCCTCCCATATTCACACATTAAAATCTATTTGGTCCTGAAAATACATATCCTAATAGATTATTTATTCCTCCTCAAACATACTAAATTCCTTTTTTTAGTCATGAATAAACCCTAGATATCCTTTTGGTGAAAACCTAAAGTAGTTCCCCAAAGAAGAGGTAATATCCTTAAATGAGTGTTTCCATTTTATTATTCTTACCATTGATTAAAATCCCATTATACCATGATTATATAATAACATTATTATATTACATATAATCAGATTTTATTATGTTCTGAGCATGGCCTATATCCATATCCTCTTCCATCAAGTGTGAAACGAAACCACCGATCATGTGTGTGGTGAACTACTACCTCACAAACATTTGAAATTTATTTTTCACCACCAACTTTAAAGTATGAATAAAATAATTTTTTTAAAAATTTAAATTATATAAATGAAATTATTATTTTAATGGAATTATAATATTACATATACCTTCTTACTTTGCATTCTATTTTAATTATAATAATGTTGCTCATGTGTATATCAGACTATCGCCTCACAAAGCTATGTGATTCATTTTTCACTTATGATTTACAAAGAATGTAATAAGGATATATTTTATTAATAAATGTGATATATATGAAATGATATAAATTATTGGAAATTAATATTTCGTAAAATTCCTTACCCTTTCATCCGTTAAGTGAATGATGACTTTGCTCTTACATAAGTTTGAACTACCGTCTCCATGAAGCGATATGATTAATTTTATATTACAAACTTTTAAGAATGGTTATAAAAATTAATCTAATGAGTAAATATTATATTTATAAAAGTATCATCATTATATATATGATTTATTTTTATCATATGTATAAGAACAAGAACGTTCATGAAAAAACATGCATGAGAAAATAAGAAAATTAAAACCAGAAACAATGAAAATAGTGAAATAATATTAAAAAAAAAGTGGAAATATATTATAATATGATCATATATAATATTATAAATATGATTATGGTTATCTTATAAATTAATTACATGATTAAAACCATTATATAAAAGGTTAATTTATGCTCAACCAAAGGAAAGTGTGAGGCAAGGGACTTTGTCTCAAATTCCATTCATTGACAATTATTTTATATATGTGAACTTAATTTCATTTATATGGTTTACATACGACCCATTTTAAATGTAATATCATGAATCCTTCATACTTCATGTTATTTTACTTTTTAGTTTTAATTATTTCATCCATGGGGATTTTACTTGAATGTTACTAAGTGGTAATGGATTTTATGTCAATTTCCATTTCATTGAGACATATTTTTAAATATTCACCTATTTAATTTTATTTGGAGGATTTTATTCCATTTTTTTATATAACATGATTAAATATTTATTCATGATGATTAATTATTTTCAATATTATTATTCAAGGGTTTAAAATCTTTAAGCTACTAAAGTGGTAAAAATTATTGTACAATCAATTGTTTACTTTCTATTGAAAGAATAAATAAATTATGATAATTTTTTAATAGGAATTAAATTTCACATATATATCCATTATTTTATTATGGATATTATTATGACCTAAAATGTGTACCATCATTACATATAGTGTTTAATTTTAATTTTATTTGATTAACCTAGGATATATTGATAAATTTGTATCCTTTACTAAATATCGATATTTTATAATTAAAAATATTTATCCATGAATTATATCGATCATTTGACATATTTGGAATTATTTTGAAATGTAGTTATGGGTAGGGATTTGTTATAGATAACCCCTCGATGCCTCGACATGTCTCATGTGATAAATCAGTTGGCCAAATTAGATGATCTTTTCCCAATACTTTTAAACTACCTTTTTAAAGAACTTTAAAGTAAAGGTATTCATGGTGCCTAAGATCATGATGTATAATAATTAATAATTTCATTTATTTAGAATTCAATTATTATTATTACCCATGATATTTCCACAAATATATTATCTCTGGATTTATTTTATTCTAATTTTATTGATTAAATAAAACTTATGATCAGATATTTACCTTTCCATATTAATTATGACTTATCAAATTATGATATTCGAGTCACTAATTAAATAGAATGTATAATCAGTTATTTACCATTCCATATTGTTTTTACATTATTGATTTATGATAGATTCCACTATATGTAACTCTTATTGAGAGTTTTGAGCTCACACTTATTTTCTTTCATTTCCCCATGATATGAAGAACAATTCATTTTATGAGTTGAAGGATGATTTTTTTTACATTAATATGAATTTTATTTTATTTCCCAATATAAAATTGGTATCATATATGTATCTAGTTCTTGAAAACTACTAAACAGGTTGGTTCTTAAGGATTTGACCCCTTGTACCTATGCCATTATAATTTAGGCACAAGCTCATGGTTAGTGGAGTCAGGGTCATTGTAGTTGGTATAAGATGAATTTTAGTATAAAACACGAGAGATTGATTAAGTAAAACATTGATAAGGTAATATAACCCAATGATGTACTTTGAGGATAAACATAAATAAAAATACTATTTTTTTTGTTAAGGAAGAGATTATGTCGTTTTTCCTAGAAATAGATCTCTATCAAGATACTATAAGTGCACATGGTTCTAGAATATTTATTCTTATTGGTAATAAATTAAAAAAGGTAGCATTGATCTTAACCTAATAATCACCTATTTCAAGAAAATGGAACTTACTACGCACTTAGTTTGACACTCTTCGGGGATATGGTTTAGATAATTTATATTTTATTTAAAAATTAGTATGAAGGATTTAAAAATAAATATATCCCTAAAAAACCATTTTTATTACTCTGGGATTAATAATATATAAATTTTAAAATTTATCATTACAATTATAAATTATAATTTAAAATGAATAATTATTTGAGTTAATATATTATATGCCATTATTTATAAATGGTGTCTGAAAGGAAGAAGAGTATCAATACTCATGACCATTGTAGATATTTCCATTATTGGTAAGCCAATTTAGTAGGTACTGGAACTGGGAAAATCATTGAAATATTAGGAAAGATTAATCAAGTTATGAAAAATAACTAGTCCAAGATAGAGTAGCAAGTTCCGCAACATGATTTTTCTATTTTGGATCATTTTATGCCAAAACATTCCCCATTATTTGATGGGAATACTAATCCATTGGTAGATAATAATTGTATTAAATCTCATGGGATGTTATTTATTACCTTGGGATGAAATAAAAAGGAAGAAGTTACACTTATAATGTATTGTCTTAAAGGTGATGTTGATCAATGGTGGTCATTGAACCAAAATATTAGGGTGGAAAAAGAAATTGAAGTCACATAAGGGAAATATTTTATGAAAACACTCTTTGACAAATATTTATATTTTTAGAAGGAAAATAATATAGAGATAAATTTTTCTAGATTAAATAAAAATGAATATGAAAGTGTTTCTGAGTATGAGGAAACCTTTATAAGGTCATCAAGGTATTCTACAGATTATATATGAACCAAAAATTACAAGATTAACTATTTCTTTGAAGGTATTAATCTAAGTCTATGATGGGTGATTCTTTCCCAATTCTTTTCATCATATGATGAAATAGTTTTTTGTGCCATTAAAATGGTGAAGGAATTATATAGATCCTATATGTTTAAGGGAAATCAATAAAATAATATGTTGGACATGCACTAATAAAAATAGAATGCATCAAAGATGAAGAATAAAATGATTGAATTCCCATCTTGTGAGAATTTTGGAAAAAATCACCCTAGTAAATACTTTAAGAGCTTGAGAGTTTTTTATAAGTGTGGAAATAAGTTTCATTAGGATAAATGATGAAAATTGAAGAAATAAAATGATGTTATTATGTGTTTCAACCATAGGGATATGGGGCACTATAAAAGTAAATTCAATAATCCTTGATGAGATATACCACTGATGAGGAAAATGGGAGAAGGGAAGGATTATGTGATCAATACAACTGTGGTGGAAGTACCCTATAATAAACATGACCTTCTAACCCATTAATTTATGGTAAATCTGGTGATTGAGGTTTTTAAGGAAAGTCTGGAGGTATTTGGTTGAGTAAGGGTAGAGTTTAGTGGGATTTTGGGGGAAAAGGGCTGTTTTAGTGGATGATAGAAGATTCTATAAATAAATCACCAAAATTTGATCTCTGAAATAGTGGTAGATCACTAAAATAGTGATAGATCACTGAACTGGTGGAAGACCAAGAACTGGAAGAATATAAATAAACTTGCAACAAATCATTGAATTACTGGTAGATCAAAAATTGTTGATCACTGAACTAGAGGTAGATCACAAAATTAGTGGTAGATAACTGAACCAGTAGTAGATCCATGAACTGAATATAGATAACTGAACTAGTGGTAGATCACTGAACTGGAGGTAGATCACTAAACATGGATTATATCAATGAATTGGTGGCAGATCACTAAACTGGAGTTAGATCATTGAACTAGAGGTAGATATCCAATGATAGATAACTAAATGATTAGTTGATCAGTGAATTGGAAGTAGATCATTAAACATGTTACATATTAATGAAATAGTGATAGACACACTAAACTAGTGGTTTATGAATGAACTAGAGGGATATCACTGAACTAGTAGTAGATAATTTAATTGACTGTAGATCACCAACATTAGATCACCAAACTGGTGGTTGATCACTAAATAGGTAGTAGATCACTGCACTAGTGGTAGATCAATGAATTATTTGTATATCATGGAACTATAATTAGATCATTTAACTATTGATTTATCCCAATGTAAGATAACTAGGATTAGATCTACTATGAATCTTGTTTTTCTGCCAACATTTCTAGTTTCTCCCCTTTTGTTGAATAATTGTTTTAAGGTCTTAATTAGTGGATTTTAAAGTTTTTTTTAAAGAAGGATTATTTTACCATTTAATTATAAAAAATTATGGATCACTTTTAATTATCGTACCACGTGGATTTTATAATATCCTACTTAAATGGTCAATTAAGTCTTATCAAATCCTAGTAGTTTTAAATATAATCATTATAAAGTGAGGATAATTCTTTCATACCTTAGGGGATACTTTCTATTGAGATACAAGGTTACCGACCCTTATTTCCATGTATTTTTTAAACCTTTTTGTATCATTTGGTTCAAATTACCTATATTTTTTCATCCTATGTGTTTACCCCCTGTTTTTGGTGTAGTAAAATAATGAAAAGCTTCTTTATTCTAGTAGGTAATTCCTTCATTTCTATTTAAGTTCATCATTTATGGAAAGTTTATTTCGTTTATATATGTGTGGACATGATTTAATATAATTTAACAATATAAGTTAATTGGTTAAATTAAATCAAAAAGTGGGAAGGTGAATGTGGATCACATGTTTTTACAAGCTTTATTATGTTTGATATTGTGATTATATAAGCATAATTCCTTGGTGAAAATAATTTCCATTGGTAGTTTTTATGGGTTTTATATATTTTGTGATTTCATGTTGTGTGATTGTTGTGAAACCACCATAAATAATTGGTTAACCACTTATACTTGGATAATGAATTGGTTTCACTAGGATATATAGCATGTGTGATAACACATTTTAATAATGAATTGGAATTTAATGAAAGATAATATGAAAAATACTATGTTTAGAGAATGAAATTGTTGGTGGAAGAGTATATGTGTTTTGGACTCATTATGATGATGTGATTCTTGGATGGTGGCTATATTATGATGTGTGTGAAGTGGTGCTGCGATGGTGGTTGTGGTGAGATAGTGTAGTGGGGCTGCAAAAGTGGAGGTCATCTTGTTGGTATTTGGAAGTTGTATTGTCTGTTTATATGATATAATGTGTTATTCTAGTTTCCCTAGTAGTATTATAATAAACATGGTTAAGATAATATGTTGTAAATAATAAAAGGAATTGGGATAAACTATAACAGAATGTGTTTTGAAATGGCGTGGTTTTAATTATAAATTAAATGGGCTATAAATAATTCAATGAATTAGGTGTTTGAATGAAATTATATTATAAAGTGAAATATGGAAAACATTTTAATTTAAAAGGGGTATTGGATTGTGGAATGTGGTGTGTGAGTTATTGTGTGTTGTTATGAATTTAAAAGTCTCATCAAAAGTTTCATAGGTTGTGAAGTGTTGTGGTGATGTAGTGATATGGTTAGTGCATTGGTTGTGAACGCATAGGATTGGGATTGTGCATTTGATATTGTGTGTATATATATATTCCATTTTATATTCCCTATGATTTCTATATGTTCCCCACCCATGTAGAGAACTATTTACCGAAACCCATATATATATATATATTTAGGGGATGTTTTTCCCAACACACCCTTGGGAGGATGGATACTTGGCTACACTCACTTCTCCACTACCTCTTCCAGGTGATGGTGATATGTATGGTTTGTGATAGACAGAAGTCAAAAATGGAACTATCTAGATGTGATGTGACTGATCATATTTCTTTAGGAGAGATTTGATTAGATGACTTACAATGGGGGTCATGCATGGTAGGAGAAGTGTATAAGGTTGATGTCCTTCATTTTCACAATACCCTACTACACTGGTTATGAGATGTGATGTGATGTGATGGGATGAACCATTAGTCTTCAGGCGAGAAGCGAAGTGATGTGATGGTCTAGGGATTTATGGGTGATATGTTATGTGATGTGATGTAGTGTTATAAAGAAGGGGTGGGAGTGGTAGTATATTCATCACTGGGGTGAGAGAGTAGAAAATTAGTTGGAAAGAGGTGCAGGGTTCCCATTATTGATATACTTCATATTATGTTATTATAGTTGGATAGTTTATCTAGTGAGTGGTCCATGGAAAGAATGGGTTTTTTAGTATACCTATATAGGTTTTCTGGTGCTACCATTTTCTCATGGGTGAATTAGAATTCTCTTTTCACATATCCACGAGTGACTTTGGTTTTCCTACTAAGTATACTTGTATGTTCACCATATGTACATAAAAATATTTTCAAGTCTCAAGGAGGAGTATGTAGATTTTGTTGGACATTACTAGCTCAAATATTTGGATTTTTGCTGTGTAATTGATTTATCTTTACTTTTAGGTATTTACTTTGGAGACTTTTATATGTATCAGTTTTATTTATACATTCAATATGGGATGGTTTTTATTTATTTTTATATTATGTCATGTAATTTCTTGTGTATGATTAATATTATCTCCTGATTCAATATCATAATATAGGGAAATTCCATCATGAAGGTAAAAAATCCCTCAAGGTGTATACTCAGTGTTTTTAGGTGTGATTGTGTTTGTTGAAAAATACAACTGACTGTGAATGAGTTTAGTGGTTGTTTCCAAAGAATGTTTTTAAGGTGGCACATTTTCCCAGTGATTGACAAATTTTTGGGCATCAAAACTAGGAGTTTGTTTTTTGTAAAAGGAAGGATTTCCACATAGGAGAGGACATTATGAAGACCATGAAACACACTTCACAGAATTCATAATAGTTACATTGGGTGATGATGAAAATTATCAAAGGGAAGATCTCCATATATCAGCGCTATGTGGACTATGAAGCACAGTACACAAGCTATATAGGGAAAATGGTTCGTGAGAAGGATTATGGTTCATGGGAGGTAAGTAGTTTGTACATGGATTGAGGTACATTGGATGGATCATCATTCATGAAAAGGAGGCAGTGTTTTTTTAGAAGATACCAGCCACCGTAGAGGATCAAGGTGCTATGCGTACTGCATAGGGAAAATGGTTCGTGATGAAGCACAATACACAATGAAGGTTGTAACACATTGAAGATTTAAGTAAAACATATTAGAATATTTTGAAGATCTATTTGCTTATATTAGGAATTATAATCCTACTATTAAGTGATAGAAATTTTCATTAGAAAAGAATATTTTTTCTAAATGAATTCAGCTAAGTTTGAATTTGGTTCGTGAGGATATATTTTTTGAAGTGAAGTATTTTACTCGAGAGAATTCGGTGAAGGGTAATGTAGTTCGCAAAATAAATTCCATGAAAGAGTTTTTTTGGGAACTGTTTCCCCCAAAGGAAGAATATTTCATGGTGGATAATGATCCATAAAAGGAAAATGGTCTATGGAAGGAATATGATATACGAAATAAGTTGAGGTCATCAGAGGAGAGATAGTCTATGTAAGTTGAAGAAGTCCACAGAGGGAATACGGTACATGGAACAAGTGGTCCATGGAAGGAGGAAAGTCCTTAGCAGCGGAGGTAGTCTGTGGAGGAGAGGTGGTCCATGAATCATACACACTACGTGGTGAATCATAGTTCATAGAGAACTTAGGTTGTTCGTGGAGGGACTTAAATACTTCACTAAAGCAATTTTTGCTAATTAATAATACATGAGAAAGTGGATTTTATCTACGGGTGAAAATGAGGCTTCAACAGAGCATTTGTATATCATTGAGGATTAGTTATTTTAGGAAAATTAAAGTACCTACATGTCTATAAACTATGAGTGGATCCCTTCTACGAGCAATGAGTAATGGAAGAAGAAGATGGTGGTCCTTTTCATTGATAGTGAGCCAGAGAAAGAGACATTGGGTGTGACCCTACAGAATGCAGTGAGGTGACCCTAAATCTTATAAAGGCAGTGATCCTTGGTGTAGACGTGATCTATACCAAATATTTTGATTGGATGTGATCTTTAGTGGATTTGGTATATCATCACATCACTCTTGTATTCTCTTTAGATGTAGACCAGTGAGGGAAAACCAAGTAAAATTGATGTGTCTTATGGATTATTTTATTTCTATTCATACATTGTCATTGGAGAAATATAGAAGTCTATTTTGTTTAATGATGAAAAAATATCTAAAGGGGTAGTAGTTTTAATCTATTATACCCTGATTCACCAAAATCTTAGGATATTTAACCTAGAGAACCTAACAATTAGTACCATGGATAATGGTAGAAAGTCCGTGGTTCTCTCTCAATAGAAGAAATGGAGGTGGTTAATCAAAAAGGGATTCTGATCCTTAATGGAAAAAATTTTCAATTATAGAAGAATCAGATGCAACAATTCTTCTGATCCTTAGGAATAAATGTCCTTACGATATCTATGCATGGAATATCAACCAATATCAAAAATGGTGATTTATTAGAAGCTTATAAAAGGGAATTGGATGCTGAATCTAAAGGGATCAATTATTTATGGGGATCCCTATCCAATTCCATATATACGAAGGTAATTTCATGGAAGTCATCACAAGAAATGTGGGAAAAATTATTGATTATTTATGACGGAAACTCAAATGTTAGAGAACCAAAGATGCAAGTTCTATGGTAGAACTATGAGGATCTCAGATTTAACCCCAATCAGTCTGTTGATGCATTATTTGATAGGTTAAATGTTGCTGTGGAATACATGTGTGGTCATGGATAAATAATTAAAGATATAAATATTTTCAAGTGATTTTTCATAATACATCCACATTGGTTTAATATGAAGCTTTATATATTAGAAGATAAAGATTCTAAAGAGTGGAAATTGGATAACATTCATAGTACTCTTGTTGCATATAAAATGAGAAATGATGATAATGATTCTTTTGGAAAGGGGAAGTCCAAATAAGTGTCATTAAAGTCCATGAAGAAGATATCTATTAAATATGGCTAGGATGAAGACAACTTGGATGATTTCATGTCATTTCTCTCCTAAAATTTTCAAATATGAAGAGAAAATCTCAAAGGTAAACTTCCACTTGCATGATTTCGATGTGAAAATATTGGAAATTTTGTAGTAAAGAATCGTAAGAATTTTGAAGATTGAGAAGAAGAAAATAATGAAATTCCCCAAAATAAGTTTTCATCCAATGTAAAAGGTTGTAGAATTGCTAAGATAAATTTCATTAAAAATAAGAATATGATTTCAAAAGAAGATGAATGTCCATAATATTATAAGTCAGAAGAGTAAGAGAGATGTTGGGATCATTAAACAGATGTTGTGGTGGAACTTGTGGGAAATTACCAAAAAAGGGAAGAAAAAGACAATGATATGGGAGAATTATAAGGAAGATTTGACATTCAGGTTTAATTAAAAGATACTCTTTAAGAGATAGATATCGGGAGAGACAAAACAAAATAAGGAAAAAAGTGGTTCATGATGAAAAATTTTATATGCAGTAGTTGGAAGAATAGAAGTTTGGTCTGAAAAAAGAAATGAAAAAACTGAAGTCATCAATTCTAGAAAGCTCCAAAAATGTGGTTCAGTACAAACTCAAAATTGAAGAAAAAAATAGATATCAATAGTTTGACTAATACAAGAAAATATCAAATCAAATTTATCAATGATCTTGAAGAATAAGTTGTTAGTATGTGAAGAAAAGTTAAATATCAGGTGAAACACTTGATTCTAGAAAATCAGGATACATAGGAAATAATAATTGCAAAGAATAATTCATAGTTCTAGTGAAGCAGACAGAGTGTTAAGAAAGGAAAATGATTGACCATAATGATACAGCTTGTATGGGGATTGATTGAAAAAAGAAAACAATAATGGTTGAAGTTAGACCACATGCTCCCTCTTTGACATTAAATATTGATTTGGGTGGGAATCAGAATAAAAATACTTAGGGAATCCAAGGGAGAACCAGTAACACAATATTTTCACATAGAAATCCACCTTGCATTAGATACTATTATTTTAAATAAATGGGAAACTGACAAAATGTTTGTTCGATAGCCAAGAGGAACGAAGGGAACAAGACAAAAATAAGCAATAATTCAGAGCTCAATATTCTAGGTCATCATTTTATAGTCACTGTTTCAGATGTGGGGGATTCATACACATGATAAGATATTGTTCTTCAAATATACAGGGGAATATGATGAAAGAGACAGAATGTTGTCAAAATAAGAAACCAAAAGTATCATAAAATGAGATGAAAATTCAAAATCAATTTTTAGATCTGCAAGATAAAGCTGGAACATCATATATTATGGAAGAAAAAGATTATCATTCCAAATTAGGTATGAAGTCGAAAACATGGGTCAAAATGAAAATGTTTGAGCAGGTATTGGTTACAAAAAATACATTCAAAGAAATAGATCGAACTAGGATATAGATCATTGATAGTAGAATAACTTCCCATATGAAAGTAAATATATATCTGGTGACCATAATTAGGAATGATAAAGAAGGTATTGTAATATTTGGTAATTATGAGGGCCTAAAAATTATTGGTTTAGGAAAATCCAACATTAGAGGAAAACACATGAGATGAGTAGATTTCTTGGTTGCATAAGGTATTAGTCACAACTTATTAAGTGTAAGACTCAAAAAATGACATAATATTTTCCAAGAAATTACATGTCATCAAGGAAAAAGATGGTGCTATTATACTACAGGGAAAACGTACAAAAGATAATCTCTATATCGTGAGTAGAGAAGAAGATATGTGATTTCTGCCCAAGGAAGAAGAAAACAAGTTATAGAATAAAATTCTTGTATACTTGATCCAAACTTCCTTGGAATATCTAATTAAATATGATCCTACTTGAGTTCTCCCAATATTATCACATGATAATACCCATTTGTGCAATGATTTCCAACAAGGAAATATCATTCAAAAGACATATAGGGACAAAGAAAAAATGTCAACAAGATTTATGGAGTTATTTAATATTGTTGTGTGTGGACCAATTTCACCAAAATATATTGAATGGATGTGATATTATGTTCTCTTCATTGATGATTTTAATAGAATGGAATGGGTTTCAATCATCGCCCACAAGTTTGAGGTATTCAGTTGCATTACAAGATATCGATGGGAAGTTAAAAAGATGCTAGGTTTGAAAATAAAAGAGATCAGAAAAAATAACGGGACTAAGTTTACAAAAAACCAAGTGGAGGATTATCTTAAGAAACATAGGATAAGGAACCAAGTCTCAACAGTAAGAAATCAATAGTAGAATGGATTAGTTGAGAGAATAAATCGAATTATCAAAATCATTGATAGAACAATGCTCATTGAGAAAGACCTACCAAGGAATTTTTGGAAACAACAAACGATGAAGTCAATATACACATAAAATAAAGATTTATTTTGTCCAAAAGAATAGAATACTACTTATTAACTATGGTATGGAAATAATCCATCATTGAACAACTTTTTATTATTGGGATGTAAGTGTTTCATTCTCCATAAATAGAAACACATGAAGTTTAAATCTTTTGGAGATGAAGGGATATTTCATGGCTACTCAAAGAAAAGAAAATCCTATAAATGATTTATTAAACAGCTAGGAAAGGTAATGTAAATCCATGATTTAACTACAGTGGAGGATGAGAAGAATCTTTAGAAAATACTTGAAAAATATTTGGAGGATAGTGATGAAGAGATAAGAAAATCAAAGGATTCCCTAGTTATAGTGGTTGATTTAGAAAAAGATTCTAATAGTTAAAAGGATAAGCATGATTTAGTATTTGTAAAAATTTAGAAGAGAAGATCCAAAATTGATATAAATAACGTAATTGGTAATTATATAGCTCTAGGACAGATAAATAGGATGATTACTCTACAAAAAACATTATACTTATCATAGGTAGAGCCTAAATGTTTTGATGAAGCAGCTAGAGATGAGAATTGGGTTCAATATATGAATGAAGAGATGAACCAAATTGAGAAGAATCAGACATGGGAGATTGTTTCAAGGCCAACTGATAAGAATGTCATCAGGAATAAATGGATCTTTCAAAATAAGATGACTGAACGTGGTGCTATGATTTGAAACAAAAAATTACTAGTGTGCAAAGAGTACTCCAAAATAGAGGGAATTAATATTTATGAGACATTTTCCCTTATTTTGAGGTTAGATACTTTCAGATTATTCTTATCCATAGTAGTTAAAAGAAGATTCAAATTTTTCCATATGGATGTCAAGTCATCATTTTTGAATGGGGTTCTAGTAGAAGAAGTGTATACTAAGTAGTCAGATGGGTTTCTCATTCAAGAATATAAGAAAATAGTTTTTCACCTGAATAAGGGACTATATCATTTTAAGTTAGAACCAAGAGCATGGTATTAAAGTCTAAATCAGTTTTTTAAGAAGATCAACTTTTGGCGTGCTGGAGTTGATTACAATATCTATGTAAAAAATGATAGTAATTAGAGGATGATGGGGTTGTTTTATATTGATGACCTAATTTTTTGTGCATAAGATTAAGCATAGTGAAAACCATTTTCAAAATTTATAAAAAGTTAGTTAGAAATTTCAATTATTGGTGAAATGATGTTTTTCATGGTTTATAGGTAAAACATTTAAAGAATGACACATTCATTTCTCAATATAAACACGCAAAGGAAGTTTTGATAAAATTTGTAATGGATAATTCTAAGGAGATGATGACACCAGTAACTACTTAGATGAAATTATCATGATATGTTGATGGAAAAGTAGTTAATGTCACATAATACAGGAAGATCATGGGAATACTATTATACTTAATATTGACAAAAACAAATATTGTTTTTTCCACATGTCAAGTAGCACAATATCAGAGTAATCCCAAAGAAAGTCACATTCTTATAGTTAAAATAATACTTCATCATATTAAGGGCATGGTGGATTTAGGTTTTATTTACAATGACAATTCTCAGAAATATTTATTGGGATATAAAGATATAGATTGGTCTGGATCAGCGAATGATATAAATTCAACATTAGGTGGTGTATTTAATCTTGGGGGTTAGTGACTTTCATGGTTAATAATGAAATAGGATTTCATTTCATTGAGAACCACATAGGCTGAATATATTTTGTCCACTAAATCTTAATGATATTATTATGGATGAATCAGAAGCATGAAGATATGGGAGTTCAAGTTAAATATCTGACTTGATTCCATTGTGATAATTCAAGTTCTATATATCTAAGAATAAATCTAGTTCATCACTCATGGACAAATCACATTGAAATAAAGTATCATTTTATCAAGTATAAGGTGGAGAAAGGGATTATGAAGTTGGAGTATGTGCCTACAGAACTATAGGTTGAGGACATTCTGATGAAGGCCTTACCTAAAGAATCGTTTGAACAACATGGAATAGATCTTGGAGTTATGTTGACTCCCTACACTTGAAAAATTGTGGATGTGGGACCCTCCCTCTCCCTTAGGTATGGTATGCTTTTCTATAATGTTTTAATCAATGTTCTTTCCCTTTAGAAGACCATGGTGAATGGAAATTTGGGTTCATTGAAAAAGTGGGATAAATTGTGGCTATTAATGGGGAAAAATGTCTTAATCAAGATATGGGGGGAAGATGTGAAGTGGAGCAACAATATAGGGGGACTTAAAGCTATTTGGGGGAAGAACAATGTTGGGGAGTATTAAATTTGATGATTCTAGAAGTGATTGATTAAAAAATATATATATCATAGTATATAAGGTTCATGTTGAAAGGAGATGAGTGGTTTTGTAATGGAATGAAGTGATTTATTTATGAATGTTTTATTGTACTCTTATTTCTCATAACGAGCATGGTTCATGTGAGCTTAGAGTATGTGTTAAGTGAATCTTTTATTGCTATATTAATTACAAGAAGCAAATGATGTTTAAATTGAAGAACCGTTAATGAGGTATCAAATTGAGATGAATTTTCAACAATCCCAAATGGGGATATTGTTGGGAAAAAATCCCAAAAGGATTCCTCTATGCACAGAAGTGCTATGTGGACCTCGAAGTGCAGTTTGTGGATCGCATAGGGAAAATGGTTTGTGAGAAGGCTTGGGGTTCACAGGAGGCAAGAAATTAATATAAGGCTTGTAGTACAAGATATGGATTGTCATTTTTTGAAAATTAGGTAGTGTTTTGTTTGTGGTAGATATGGGTTGCCATAGAGGATCAATTTTCTACATGGACCATGTAGGAAAAAATGGTTTGCAACGAAGCATAGCACATGGTAAAGGTTGTACCACATCGAAGATTTAAGTAAAATAGATTAGTCAATTTTGTGAATCTATTTTCCTATATAAGGACATATAATCCCACTATTTAGTTAGAGTATTATAAAACAACATTGCTCTAGAATAATTCTATTAATTCTGAAAGTGGTTTGTGGGGAAGGATTCCTTGAAGTGAAGTGGTTTTCAAGGGCGAATTCCATGATGGGTGAAGTAGTTCACAAAAGAAATTCTATGAAAGGGGTTTTCAAGGAACTGAATCCTTTAAAGTAAGTAGATTCCACATTGGATAACAGTCCCTAAAAATAAAATGATCTATGGAAGGAATACAATCTGTTGAAGAATTAGTGGTCCATGGATGAAAGACTATCTAAAGAAGTTGAGGCAGTCTGTGGAGGGAAGACAATCCACTGAAGAAGCAAATATGGGTTCCTAAAGTTTTACTGGATAACCTCTCTGTACCCAAGAAGATCTGGGTACCAAAATTATCCCATGTTTAATCTGTTTTGCAGGGAAGTTGTTTAAAGAGTTCCTGTAAGACCTTATGGTACATGGACAATGGATGTTTAAGACATATGACATGAGACTATTCTTGCTCCAAGAGTCTAATTAATGTTGATGGTGGTCATGTCACCGTTGCTGACAATGCAAAAGGAAAAATTGTCATCTTAGGCCAGATTGGTAACCCTGATACAATATTAATTTCTAACGTACTTGTAGTTGATGGATTAAAGTACAATATACTTAGAATATCTCAGTTATGTGATGATGGATTTAATGTTAAGTTTGAAAATGACGCATGCAATGTTTTTAACTCAAAAAATGATTTATTCTTCACTACATGTATAAATGAGAATGTATATGCTATTGATTTAAATTCCTTATCCAAACATAATGTTTTATGCTTAAATGCTTTTCATAAAGAGTCTTGGTTATGACATAGAAGGTTAGGACACTTCAATTAGCACTCACATTGGAAGATATCTAAGAAATTTTTTGTTAAAGTCATACCTAAATTATAATTCCCACTTGAAAAAGTTTGTAATCCCTGTCAAAAGGAAAAACAACACAATGTTTCTTTGAAAAAAAAGAAAGAAGTTTCAACTTCTCCACCACTTGAGTTGGTTCACATGGTTTTGTTTGTACTATCAAGAGTTTCAAGTTTAAATGGGAAGCACTATGTTTATGTTTTTGTAGATGACTTTTCTAGGTATACTTGGGTATAATTTCTAGCTCACAAAAGTGAATATTTATCCTACTTTATAAAATATTCCAAGTCTGTAGAAAATATTACTGGACTTAGAATTAAGTCCCTGAGAAGTGATCATGGTCGTGAGTTTGAAAATCATGAGTTTGAATATTACTGCTCACACAATGGATACAGTCACAACTTTTCTGCCCCTAGGACACCTCAACAAGATGGAGTTGTTGAAAGAAAGAATAGGACCCTTTAAGAAATTTCTAGAACTATGCTTAATGAGTATGAGTTACATGTTTATTTTTGGGGTGAAACTGTAAATACAACTTGTTATATTATAAATAGAGTTTTAATTAGACCTGTTCTAAAGAAGACACCTTATGAGATTTGGAACAATAGAAAGCCTAAGGTTAATTACTTTAGAGTTTTTGGTTGCAAAGCCTTTATTCTTAATACTAAGGATAATATTGAAAATTTTTCTCCCAAAAGTGATGAATGAATTTTCTTGGGTTATTATATCTCAGGTAAAGCCTATAGAGTGTTTAATAAGAAAACCAAATGTGTGGAAGAATCAGTTTTTGTAAAATTTGATGAGGCTGATCAACATAAGCCTAAAACCTCTCTTGAACACCTTGAGGAAGATTTGTCAATTTTGGACATTAATGAAAAAGATAGTCAATCCCCTATAAAAGTATCCAGTTCTGGGAATTTTCCAGAATCTGAACCTGCTATTTCTGAACCAACAGACAACAATGAGGAATCTAGTTCAATCCTTCCCAGAGGCATTAGAACTCTTAAGAATCATCCTCTAGATGCTGTTGTAGGTGATTTAAATAGAGTTACACAAAAAAGAGCTTCTCTATGAAACTAGGTTGAACATCAATATTTTCTTTCACAGCTTGAACCCATGAATATTAATGATGCTATCAATGATGAATTTTGGGTAATGGCTATACAAGAAGAATTAAATCAGTTCGAAAGAAAAAAATTCTGGGAATTAGTGGAAAGACCTAAGGACACTTTGACAATAGGCACTAAATGGGTGTTTAGGAACAAAGTTGATGAGTCTGGAAATATTGTTAGAAATAAGGCTAGGTTAGTTGCATAGGGATATAGTCAAGAAGAAGGAATAGACTATGAGGAGACCTTTGCACCTATAGCTAGATTAGAATCCATTAGGATACTACATTCTTATGCCACTCATTTTAATTTTAAACTTTATCAAATGGATGTTAAAAGTGCTTTTCTAAATAAGTATATAGTTGAGGATGTATTTGTTTAACAACCCCCTTGTTTTAAAAATCCCCATTTTTCAAATCATTTTTTAAACTTTCTAAAGCTGTATATTGTTTAAAACAAGCTCCAAGAGCATAGTATGATAGGCTCAACTCTTTTCTTATTTCAAAAGGTTTTACCAAAGGGATAGCTAATCCTACTCGTTTTATTAAACGGATTTCCAAAGATGTTTTGATAGTAAAAATTTATGTGGATGATATTATTTTTGGATCTTCTAAAAATTCTTTATGTATTGATTTTTCAAAAATGATGCAAAATGAGTTTGAAATGAGATTAATGAAAGAACTCAAATTTTTCCTTGGATTTCAGGTCTTTCAAAATAAAAATGTCATTTTTTTGAATCAAAATAAATATATTAAGGATCTTTTAAAATGTTTTTCTTTGGATGGTACTAAAGATAGTGACACACTTATGAGCACTACTTGTAAGTTGGATGATAATGAAGTTGGAGAACCAGTGGATCAAACCAACTATAGAGGTATGATGGGGAGTCTACTCTATCTTACAGCTAGCAGACCTGACATTATGTTTAGTGTATGTATGTGTGCTCACTTTCAAGCCAATCCAAAAGAGTCTCATTTAACTACTGTAAAAAGAATTCTTAAATATCTCAAATATACTCTTGACTTAGGACTATTTTATCTAAAAGGACAATCATTTGATTTGTTGAGTTATTTTGATGCTGATTTTTCCTGTTGCAAGTTAGATAGAAAAATCACCTTTGGGACATGTCACATTTTAGGCAAGTCACTAGTCTCATGGTGTAGTACGAAATAGAATTCTGTTGCATTATCCACTGCTGAAGCTGAATACATATCTACTGGTAGTTGTTGTGCTCAAATTTTGTGGATGAAACACACTTTAATAGACTATGGATATCAATTCAAACAAGTCTATATAAAGTGTGATAGTACAAGTGCTATTAACATTTCCAAAAATCCGGTATATCATTCTAGGACAAAGCATATTGATGTGAGACATCACTTTTTGAGGGATCATTTTCAAAAGGGTGATATCACTCTTGAATTCATTAGTACTGAACATCAATTGGCTGATATATTCACAAAACCTTTGAATTATGAGAGGTTAAATTACATCAAAAATGAGTTAGGTATGATTAATTTCAGTATAGGAAACCTCACTGATACACCTCACCGTTGGACCTCACTGATGCACCTCACTTATACACCTCACTGTTGGACCTCACTGATACACCTCACCATTGGACCTCACTGATAGTCTTCACCGTTGAACCTCACTGTTGGGTACCTCACTGTTTAATTTTTACTGTTTATTTTATGTGGGAATCTGAACCGTTTTGATTCCTATTCATTATTTCTATTTTATTTTTTTTAATCTCTAAATTATAAAACTAAATGCTATGAACATATCTCAATCCACCTTCTTTCCTCAATCTCGAACCTTGCTCTCGAAATCCCTAAACCCTAACTCTCCATTTGATCTCTCGAACCCCTTTCAATATCCCTGGCTAGAACAAAGAAATCCCCGACTGTCAGTGAGGATAAACCAAGGCCGAAGAGGACTTGAGACGAGTCCAGTGGCACCAGTAGTACTCTGATGGGACTTATCAACCCGCATCTGACAAAGAGAGAAATCATGGATGAGAAGTGGAAAAGTGAATAATAGTTGTTGTCGAGAAAGTCATTAGTGATGGAAGCACTAGATTCCCAAGGATGGACCAAATTATTTGCCAATAATAATATACCGTACTACCCAAATCTTGTGAAGGAACTATAAGAATATTTGAAGTTCGAAGAGGAAGATGATGTGCATAGGCTGGTATCTCAAGTTAATGACAATAAAGTCTGTTTTTCATCTGCTGAGTGGGCTGCCTGTTTAAGAGTTCCTCATGAAGGAGTTTATGATTACTATTCTGGAGTGGCTCCTCCAAAGAGTAAAAGTTTTGGGTATGAAAAATCTCTAGAAGAGCTGACAGGAAATGGAAAATTGAGGAAGATCATTGTAGCTGAGATGAATGGAGAAGGTAGACTTTTGTTTAAATTCATTTAGCATGTGATTAGTCCCAGGAGAGGGGATTTTGTTGTGCTGAAGTATTCGGACATATTCCTGATGTTCCTACTGAAGCATGGGGAGAAGATCAACCTTTGTAGGTTATTTATGGCACAATTGGAGGATATGACTAAGGGAATCTCAAATTCCAATGCCCTATTACATGCTAAGCTAATCTTAGTAATGCTAAAGGTAAAGGGTGTGGATGGAAATAAAGAAGAAATGATAGTGGACAAGAACAGTGTTTGTATCTACATGGTTATTTGAAAATTCATGAAAATTAGCTGGAATCCCTAGAAGAAGGCATGAGTGAATGATGAAGGAAAGCTCTATGAAAAGTTTGACCAGACCACTCACCCATCTAGGCCAAAAGGCAAGAGAGATACAGGCCTCAAGCCTGATGAGCCAGAACCAGTTTATTCAGATGATGAGGTGGTAATTAATAGAGCTGTGGAACCTGAAAAAGAGGACACCCACATTGATGATGGGAGTGATCCTAATTTACCTGAAAATTATGTCAAGACAGTAGCTTTCAGAGCACCTATCCCTCCAAAAGAACTTCCAAGAAGAGAGACTATTCTAAGGGATAGTGATACTGAAACTAGTGAAGAAGAAGTATCTCATAATATTGTCAGAGACACCTCTGAAGAGGATGAGGATACTGAGTTAAATCATTCTGCTTGTGAGGCAAAGGAGGCTAGTGATAAGGATGAAGGAAAGGAGGCTGATTTTTCTGAACCTGTTGATGATGACAATGAAGAAGAGGATCTTAGTTTGAGACCTCTGATAGGTATTACAGAAAAAACAATGTCTGATCAAGAAGCAGGAGTGACATCTACTACCATTGAGATAGAGGTCATTGATGACTCAGTTGAGGTTGTGACTCACCCTACTAGTGAATCAACAGAGAAAAAAAAGGTTGAATCTGTTGAGGAGGTTTTGTAATTACCTAGATCAGAACCAGCAGAGGGGAATACTTAGGAGAGATCTCCAACTGAGGGGGAGAATTTTGGTTCTGTTTCTGTTATTCATGACATTGAATAATGGTCAGAAGACCCTGGATACCTGGTACTTGGGCTGGATTATGATGATTCAGAATGTGATATGACAAGAAAAAGACATCCTGTACCTACTGTTTTAGAACCTGTCGTAGTGCCTCCAGTGTTTCCCCTTCCTGAGAACCTTGTCACTAAGTATGATCTAGAAAAACTGAAAACAGATCTGCACCAGATGCTTGATAACATGGCCTCTGAAATGAAAAACGTAATGGGATTAATTCAAGAGATGACTGCCTCTGAGATGGCTAGAGTTCAGTCTTCCATTCAAGCCAGTTTTTCCCAAGAAATATCTCAATGCCAAAATCCACTCAAGGATGTGTCTCAGTCTGTGGAACTTCTATGAAAATCATTGGTGAGCTTGACTACTCTAATGGCTTCTAGAGGCCAATCAGACAAAGACATTCACTACATCAGAAGTGTGGTGCAACAGATGGTTGAAGTATTTTAATGTTTTAAGGAATCCATGAAGTCTAATGGGAAAGTCCAGGATAAAGATGTGAAAACTCTCATCAGTGGGTTTACCAAGTCTTTTAAGTAAACTATTTCCTTCTCTATCAAAACTTTGTTTGCCTATGCTTCCACCTCCACTACACCACCTGTGGACTTGTCATCATTCTAGACAGTGGTCAGTAAAGAGTTAGCAAATATTTTTGGTGTCGGTGCACCTATCTCTTAATATGTGAATCAGATTATTTCCACTACCAAATAAGTTCATAAGGTAGTTAGTGACTTCATGAGAGAGGCTACCCAGTACCAAAAAAGTATAAAGGAACAGATTAATTTCTATAATAAAAGGATTTACTCCAAGCATTAGATGGATGCTCATTTCAAGCTTTTATTGGAAAACCTCAAGATTCCACCCATCACCAGATCTTTCAAGGAACAAGTCACTCATTTGGCTCAGTTTACTCTATCCTTAGAAAAATTTATAGAGAACAAGGATGACTTCATATCAGCTATGGAAAGAGGAGGAAGCATTATTATGGACTTCAAAAACCTTCTCCTACCATTTCTTCATGTGGACTATACTCCTGTCATAATCCCTCCTACCTTACATACATCTCAACCCAGTAGTTATTCCATGATGTCTCATGATAAGGCCACCAAAAGCCTTACTCCACTGATACCTCAGAGAGCTACCCACTATTGACCCACAGGTGCTTCTATTTCTACCCCTCTAGTCATTCCTGTAGCAATTCCTTAACCTTCTGATCCACCAACTCATCCTCCATCTTCTTCTTCTCAAGGGAAAGAACACTTTCCTGAGGCTGAAGTGGATTAAGTTTTTTTATGTATTTTGATAGGGCTTGTGTATTTTTTTGGTTCATGTAAAGTCCTTCCGTTAATAAAAGAATTCTATGTTATCTCTATTTGTGTTTCTTTTTTCTAATCACAAAGCGGGAGAAATGATGTACTACTACTAATGGACATTTTCTACTTTTCCCTCAGATAACATGTACTCTTATCAATCTCCAATACAAGCATTTTCTGTTATCTCTATATTATATTCTTATCTGTGATATCTATAATTAATACATACTGGAATAATTTGTGATTATCAAAAAGGGGGATATTGTTGGACTCACCTGTTTTGATAATCCCAAATCATGTTTAAATATTGATCATGATATATTAAGTCATTTGATAATACTTTTTTATATGTATTTATTTTATTTATCCTGAACACTCTATATTTTTAGTATCACAGCTTTGTTGCATCAACTTACAGTTTACATTTATCTAAGTACAAGTTTACTATTAAAGGCTACTAGTAAGAGCCTTCTGTTCAAGGTCACCGTTATAGATCACTATCACTCCGGTTCACTATTACTAAAAGGTCACCGTTAAAGATATGTGATCACCATTATAAGATACCGGTACAAGGTCACTGTCACAAGTCTACCGCTGCTCTTCTCATCAAAGCTTACAGACAAAGAATCACCGTTACAAGGTCACTTATATGACAAGGATTCTATTAGAAGTCCACTGTCATACTCTTTCTCAAGTCTTATATTACGAGCTTCACAGTTCAAGTCTACCGTTGGACATGTCTATCGTTAGTATAAGGATAATGCGAGATAACTCATACTATCAATGTAGTCTGCTGGTGTTCAAGTCTATCGTTAGAAGAATTCTGCTGATAGATAGACTCCACCATTGATGAAGTCAACTGTTAAGACATTCTACCACTAGAAAGGTCACTATGGAAGTAGTCTGATGTTATAGAGCTACCGTTAGAATCTTACTGATTGAAGTCTACCACTGATCAAGCTTACTGATTGAAGCCTACTGTTAAAGGTCTACTGTTGAGCCTACCAATGAAGTCCACTGTTGAAGAGCCTACTGTTGAAGTCTACCATGTGACATACATCTGCTGCTAGTCTAATGATAACCTATACTTTACTTTACCAATTCTTTTAATACTATCATAACGGTCATATCTGGACAATTTAATGCACCTAACAATATTTAATGATAATTGCAGGCATATCCAGAGATAGTATGAGGTACAAGGAAGACCACACATGGATGAATCATTCTACCTTGTCGGCCCCTGCTAAATTAAATAAAGGAAATATGAGTTGGAAGAAGGATATAAATAGAGACATAATGAAAAGAAGAGAGACACCCCCAGAACTAGACACATACAGTACCTGAAATATGAAGAAAGAAGAAGAGCACTCAATCACTCATACTGAAGATCCCAAACCTTCACAAAGATCTGCTGGAAGAACATATTCAAAGCTATGGCGGTGTTCTACAAAAAGCTTCTGACCCAAGAAGCTGATCATCTCTACATGTGGAAGTCAAAACCTGGAAGTTGCGACACTCTGTTTTAGAAGAAACTTGCAGAGAAGGACCAAATCTTAATTTCCTTCATTTCAAGGAGACCAGAGATGATCTTCCAACACATAGAGCATTCTAAACTTCTTCTTAATATCTTTAGCTCTAATGTGTTTAAGTATTTTACATTTGTGAGCAGTTTGTATGTCATACACACATTGACTATTGTGCTTGAACTAAGGGATATTGAAAATCCCCATATCAAACTCTCTTTACACTTGTTTCCCATGCATAACTGTGGAAGAATCCTGGTGTGGCTTGATAGTTTATTTCCCCATGTAAAACTGTGGTAGAGGTTGTCAAACCTGGAAAGTTTGTGAAAACTTTTGTAAAGCCTGATACATGTTGTGTATCAATTTTTAATATAACTGCTTGGTTGTTGGTGATCACCAAGTGGAGGGGATTAGGTCTTGGATTAAGACTAAACCTCTTGTTTAAATTGTTGTCTTCAACTTTCAAGTACTCTGTTTTACATTTATCGACTGCTTATATTTTCAAATACAGAAATCTTTTTTTACATTCACTCTGATAGTTTGTTCTATTTAGTGTGTATATGTGATTCTTTTAATAAACGTATTTCAAAAGATTAATGAGTACTCATACTGATTCAAATGAGGAGTAATCAACCTTTGAGAAACCTGTTGAATAATAAATCACTTATATCTCTACTGCATTAATTAACTGGGCTGTTTTATTTTGGGGGATTTTAATGCTAAAAGTTTTTAACAAAATTTTTGATTCGAACTCAATTCACCCCCATCTTGTGTATCCAATCCGACCAAGAATATATATATATAATATGTAATCATTTTTTTAACATTTTTTCTATGTGTTTTCTAGACATGATATAAAAAAATCCAGTTTTATGCTTAAAAATTGTATTTTTCTAAAAAGACAATTTTTACTCCATTCAAAGAAACACTTGTTTGAAATATAGTTTTTAAAACTTTTATAAATTATATTTTAAAAAATAAAATTATTCTTTGAAACACTGATATAAAAATTTACTTTGGTTAAATTTATGGTATTTTTCTGATAAGTTTCAGATTTTGATGAGGTGTGAAAAATATCAATTTTTAATTGAAATTTTTTACTCTTAATAATTTATAGAGTTTCATTTTATCTTAAATTATAATTAGAAAAGTTTTATATCATTTAATCCAATTTCGGTCATTGGAATCAATTTCACATTTAATTGAGATATAAAAACATTTCAATTATTTGAATATTTTCACTTAAAAAACCCAATTCTCACCCCATCAATAGGATTAATTTTAATTTAATTTTAGAAATTTATATGTTTCATATTTTAAATAATGTATTCTATATTTTTAAAAAGATAGTCCAAATTTATTAAATAGAAATTTTTTAATTTTGGACAATATGAATAGTAACTTTAGTAAATTTTATTACCACCATTAATGGTAAATCGAGTAACGAAGGGTAAAAATAATGTTATAAATATTATATAAATACCCTAACACATTAAAAAATCTTATTGGATTAATTTAATTAAAAAAAACACAAATGGTTTGAAATCTAATAATTTAATAGACCCTTGTACATGAAAATGACTTAGTTTTTATTAAAATCAAAGAGAGAGAGACAATATGTCACACTCTTACTTTTAATAAGAATAATATATTTAATATAGTGTTAAATTGATGATATTATATATATATATGTGTGTGTGTGTATATATTTATAAAATAAAAAAGTTTTATATAATTAATGGAAATTTATTCTTAATTTTTACTAAATAAATAATCATCATAAATATTTACACAACGATGATGTCGTAATTATTAAATTGATTAAAAACTCAATTACATGATATTAAGAATATTAAAATAAATATAATTTAAGTTAATTAGGTTTATCCAAGAATTTTCTATTTGAATATAACATATTATGAGTGTATTAAATTAATTTATTTGATGTTATCTTGTTGTATTTATTTTATTAAAGTCAATGTAATAAATAGTTTCAAAATTGATACTAATGATATTTTAGGAAAATAATATTTTATTAAATTGGTTAAAAATCATATAAATTCTAAATAATTTAAAATGGCATAAATTATGTTCTAAAATATCTTAAATTTAACATTTATTCTTTTATTTATACATTATAAGTAAAAATATGTCCCTTTTAATATTTAAAATGATGTTACCATATTTAAAATGAAAATTTGTTAACTAATGATTAATAAAAATATTAACGTTTTAAATTAAACAAGAACTTTTAAAAAATATATTGGTTGATGGTATTTCCACCCTAAAACACATTTTCCTCAAGTAAATTTCCATTTTAGGTATTTTTATTTAGAATTAATTTATTATAATCTAGTTTTTTGTTAATTTTCAAATGTACCCCACACCTTCATTATAAAAGGACCCCTCCTCACTCATTTTATTTCACCAATTTTAGTATTATATCTCAACCAAAATTTGAAAAATCATATTCTTCACATTCCTATCCATATTGTAGTGTTTTTTTCTTCCAAAATGACCAACTCTAGAGTCCTTTTGAGGTGATCTAAAAGAGTTGTTTTGAAGAATTGCTAATCGCTCTGACTGATCAATCTATTTTTCTACTCTTCTATAGCTCATATAAATCTATGATATATATTATAAAAAAAATAAATTCAGTACCATAAATATTTTTATATTTTTTATGATTTTTAATACACCATTATACGACCCCTTTCTCATAGAAAAGAAGTGAAAGTACCACTCATGCGCATGTACAACTTACCACCTTAAAGTAGTGATATAATTCATTTTTCATCACCATATTTAATAAGAGATAATTGTGATGATTTTATGTTTTATAAATTATATTTATTAAATAAATATAGATATGTAATGATAATATTATATCTTTCTATTTACTACATAATATTTTGAGAAATGATAACGCCGTTCATGTGTACATATGACTTACCATCTCCACGATGCGATGTGATTTTTTCCCATATATATTTTATGTGGGTGGTAATAAGGATTAATTTTTTGAATATATATGATATATAGAACTTAATAATTATTTTGGGAATTATGCTACCATGATCAAAGTGTAAGGATTGGGACTGCTGAACCAAATAATGCTTGGAAAATGAAAGAGATATCACCTAAAACATTGATTTTAACTATTAATAAACATGTCATAATTTTTTATAAAAAATACTACATGGTATGATTATTATTTGGTTACATAATAGATTCCTAATAAATCCATATTTATTATTGAAGAGGTTTTAATGTGAACAAGGAAAGATGACACTTGAGGTAATAGATTTTTGTCTCACTTTTTTCCTATGGGACATATTCCTTATACACTACCTGTTTATTTTGTGTGGTATATATAATTAACAATAATGTATTTAATTATTATTAATCAGAATGTAATGGAATTTTAATTTACATATAATTTTATTTCTTTCTCGGGTAATACGATTCTACTGATTATACAATGGTAAGGGTTTATTTCATAATCACATCAATATTCGGGTTGTTTCTTTTTAGATATCCATTGGGGTATATTTATCTTTATAATCCATGTATTATTTTTTTACTACTCTAATATAGATATTTAAATTAATTTTTACCTATGTTTTAATTTTTTTTAAATATTTTGAAAAGAATATTTTCCTCAAGAATTATTTCAAGTGATATTTTATGAATTATTTTTCCATATAAGATGATTTATATTGATTTTATTTATGATTTAATGGGGATATTACCCAAGGATACCTTTAATATTATTCCAATTAATGGTTTATGTTTGAGACATAACGATATTTATGAATCCTACTTCTTTTCCATGAATTAGGTTATAATGAAGTGTTTATGAAACTCGTTTCTTTACATGAGTTCTAATGTGATGAATTATTTATGGTCTCGTGGCTCACATATGTATAGTTTTTATTAAATAATGGTTTTTACCTATATCTCCATCCAGTTCATTAGGTAATGAATTATATCTCATGATATAGTTAAGGGAAACAAGTCGATATGTTTGATCCATTATGGAAAAGAGGTGATAAGGCTTAATACAAGAGTCTTAATAGTTAACCTTGACATATGAATTTTGTTTCTACAATTATGATGATTCCACACACATTTATGACTTAAAAATATGGTTCAATAATGAGTTATGATGAAGTTTCATTATTATGGTCTATGTTAATGTTTTATTCCATAACTCATGTTTATGATCCAAGAAAAGTTGGGTATGAAATTTGTATGTTATGCTCATGATCACATTAACATATTTCTCATATTATAGTTTCATAAGATAATAAATTGATATCTTCCGTGTTTAACCTTACTGAGCATATGATCTTACCCTTTTTACAAAAGAAGACGGATCCCTTTTTAAGGTGATTGTGTTTGTTGACAAAGTGGACATCTGTGTTGTGATTGTTGACAAAAAAACCATGACATACAATTTGTTGACAAAGGGGATTTCATGGTGGAATGTTGAGTTAAAGATCTGTGGTCAACGATATATGTTTGATTTAAGAATGTTGACAAAGGAATGGATGATCTAGAGGTGGTATAAAAATAAGAGATACAAGGTGGTGCCATTTTACAGTGTTTACTAATTTTTTTGGGCCTGAAAATTGACAAATGAAGAAAAGTGGTTTTTAGAAAAGGGACTTGTGCGTTGTGTACTTGAAGGCTTGGAAACTTTTGAGCTATATGTTTTTCAAGATCAGATCATCCAAATATGGAAAAGGGATAAGGTTCATGCAAGTATTGGATTTGTCACGCAGGTGACTTGCGCGCCGAGAAAGGACTTGCACGCTGGTGCCTTTGAAGATTGGAAACTTGCACGTCTATTGTTTTTCAAGATAATAACAAGAAAAAATAGAAAAGGGAGAAGGGAACCCAATTGTGGAAGTGGGTCGTACAAGTGTCTAGGGGGGGAAATGACTTGTGTGCCGAAACATGCGCGTCGAGGGGAGACTTGTGCGCCGTCGTGCAAGATGTTCAAATGCCAATAAATATAGGACCACCCCTACTCATTTTCAATGGTGTTCAACACGTAGAAAAATTAGATCTCCTATCACGCAGATGTGGTGGTCGCAGCAGTGGTGTGTGGTCATAGAGGTGGACTTGCGCGCCTGTGTTTGAAGTTACGCGCCTATTGTTAGTTGCGCGCTAAAATTAGTTTGGGCGTACAAGGAGGTGTGTCATGCATGTTTATAGTTAAAGAAGGTTTTGTCACGAAAGTGGTTGAGGTGGAATTTCCTGCCCATTTTGACTTGCACGCCATCTTGGTACTTGCACGCTGGGCTTGGAGAAGAGTGCCAGGTTTTATTGGAGCACGACTGTCTTTCCAAGGCTGCGAAAAAGCTGGAATATTGCGCGATACCTTCGGTGCAAAGTGAGATTCATCTATGGGTAAAATTTGGACTTCAACAGAGCATTTACATATAAGGTAAGATGCATTACTTCATGAAAATGATGAGACCTACAAGTCTATAAACTATGAGTGGATCCTTTCTGAAGCAGTGAGCAAAGGAAGAGGAAGAAGTTGATCCTCTCCACCGGCAGTGAGCCAGAGAGAGAGAAATTGGGAGTGACCCTTGGGAAAGCACTGATCTGGCCCTAAACCTTGTAAAGGAAGTGATCTTGGGACAGAGTGACTGTTCCTGAACCATTGTATCCACATCTAGTAAAGAATAGTGGAATTTTGTATGACCGGCAACTTGTCGACGTAAGCTCTTTGGACGTAGCCCAGTGAGGGTGAACCAAGTTAAAATCTCTGTGTCTAACTGCTTACTTCAATGCATTGCATTTAAAGCATCATCATTAGATAAAGAAGAAAATAAGTGATCATAATAAACACACAAGTGCAAACAAAGTGACCCTTATAATAAAGAGGTCAAAATCTAGTGGGGTAGGAAGAACTTTGAAAAATTATACCCTGATTCACCCCCCTCTCAGGGTATATAGGCCCCTATTGGTTCTAACAATTGGTATCAGAGGGAGGTTTCTTTTATCAGATTTGTTTGCTATGAATTAGTGTAGTTTATTTGTTTGGCTAAATTGGTCTGATCTTATCTCGGTGTACCATGTCAAATGGAAAAACATCAAAGAAGAATCAGAAGTCAGGTATCCCTCAGTGTGAAAGTTTTTATGAAAAAAGTAGGATTCAACTAAAATAATCAAAAAACATATTAAAGGAAGGCCTGGATGAATCTGACAGGGAAAAGATTGATTCACTCAATCATGATGTAGGAATGAGTGAAGAACCTGATATTACAAATGATACTGATACACCTGATGATGAAGAAGCTTTAAGAAGGAGGCCATCATTAGATGTTGTCAACATGACAAAGAAATTGGATCAGAAATTGGATAAAGAAGTTAAATCTAAAAATATCAGGATCTACGTATTGAAAATTGAGGTCAACAAGATAAGAGGTTTAAATAAAAGGCTTATTGATATGGCTATTGACCTAAGGGAGAATAATGATTCTCAAGGTGATTAATTACAAAAGATGGCTAAAATGAAAGGAAATTTTTTTTGATGATTATGAATAGATCAAATGTCAAATGAAGTTTGGAATCTGAAAGCTAGAAATGATTATATATTCACATAGTTGTCTGAAGAAGTTCAGAAGAATCAAAGGCTACAACAAGAGAATGAATCTGCCTCTAAATCTGTTTCTCAGGAAAAATTGAAAGTAATGGGGAAAAGTGGTATGGTAGAAAAGCTCACACAAAAACTGAAAGATGAGATGAGTTGTGGAAAGAATCTTAGAAGAGAATTAAATGCCCAACTTGAATAAAGTGATATGAAGATTCAGAAGTTTGAAGAAGAGCTAGAATCGGTAAAGAAGGAAGTGGAGAAATTCAATGCTAGAGGAAAGCCCAAAATGAAGGATGCCTTGTACTTACTATTTCATTATCGTTTAGCAGGTGATGATGAAATGAATAGAAAATTTTCTATTTTTGAAAAGTGGAAAGAAAAAATTTTCTCAGCTCAAAGACCTTACAGTTTGGGAAAACCTGGTATTGGATTTGATGAATCACCTCCCACGCATGATTTAAAAAGAGATGTGAATAGTTCTATATGTGAAGAAAATCCAGTAGGTGATGGAGATAGGCCTAAGAGGACAGTTACAAGAATTAGTGACAACATATACTATTTCTACAGGATTCATGGACACACGTCAAGCTTCTATTCAGAGGCTCTGGAATATATTTTAGGCTTTGAAAATAGAAACTTTTACAAATATGAGAATAATAAGAAGCTTCATGAGAAATCAAAGAGAAGAGTATCTCAGAGGAAAGCATTCATTAGATGCTATTACTGTGGAAGAATGGTACACACTATGAATATGTGTCAGAAAAATTAGGAGATCAATGCCAGAGGAAGAACTCAAGCTGAATCAAAATCTCTGCTGAGAGATGACAAAATAATGTATGCCTTTAATGAAAGATGTTTCATATGTTATAATCATGGGAATTTGGAATGTTATTGCAGAAAGAATAATTCAAGAAAGGAAAAGAAGCCCAAAAGAAATTATTGAATCGAGTGATGTATAAAGAGAAATATTACTTTTGGAGACAAAGTAGTAAGTTGGAGAATATGCTTAGAGCCTCAAGGGAATCACATGAAGCTGAACGAAAGTTGTATCAGTCACACTCACATATGCCCTCTAAGAAATAACATGATCAAATCTGGAAGAAAAAGGAAGGAAATGCTTCAACTGTTAGTAAGAAGAATGCAGGTTCAGTAGAGGACTCACCACTAGTGAAAAAGAGTGTGGTGACTCAGATATCTAACAAAAGAAATATGAAAAAAGAATGCATTGAAAAATTTTCAATTTCTGTGCCAAAACAAGAAGTGGAGGATAGAAGAATATGCCTACAATAGAGGAAGGAGCCAGGGATGATGAAAAGAAGAGATGTTCCCGGTCAGAGAAGAAATCAAGGGAAATGTAATTTTGGTGGAACATCAAAGATGGAAATATGCACTAGTGGGTTTAAACCCCAAATGGTGAGAAAGGACAGGCCTGCAGAATCATCATATCAGAAAAAGACTCAGCATGAAGGTAATGAATGCTTAGTCATATGACCATAGTAGTTGAATTTGGCTAGGCAACTAGAAAGAAGCCAGGATGGAGTGTGATGCTCTGCAAGAAAGAATCTAAGGGTTGACCCATCAGGATCAACCACAATCCTCAACCTGTGAATTCCAGAAATACCCCTCTCTCTATGTATATAAATGATATTAACTGATGATTCAAGTGTTTCAAGTTTTAGGGAGATACGATCCAAGGGGAAGTGGCATAGAAAGATGTGAATTGGACAAACTGATATGCTTTCGAGTATCGATTGGCTCAAATCAGGTACCATATTTGAAGAAGAAAGGGAGAAATAGAGCATAATAAGAAGTGATTGTGTTATTAACTTTATCTATTGTATCCTACATTGAGTTCCATCTCAGCAGGCTTAGATATTTTGTTAATGGCTCAATGCTGAGTGCATATTAGAATAAATTATGCATGAGGAAGTGGTAAGAGACTCAGGGAGAGCAGAAGTGGATGAAGTTGATTTAGAAGAAGATACTGATGGTGAGTACGAGGAAGTAAAATCCTTATCTACACAGAAGCCAAAGATTCGAGCTGAAATTGATAGACAGAATATCATCAGTGATTAGTCAACTCCAGTTCAGACAAGGAAAATAAAATCACTGTAGAAGGCATCTTTTCTATCTTAGGTTGAGCTGAAATGATTTTCCAATGAAGTTGAAGATGAAAACTAGGTTTAGGCCATGAATGAAGAGCTAGATAAAATTGAGAAGAATCAGACGTGGTAGATTGTTTTGAGGCCATCAAATAAGAACGTCATCAGGACTAAATGGGTCTTTCGCAACAATATGAATGAATATGGCATAGTGATTCGAAATAAAGAATGACTGGTGTGCAAAAGATACTCCCAAATAGTGGGTACTGACTTTGATGAGACATTTCCACCAGTTGCAAGGATGGAGAAAATCGGATTATTTTTATCCATAGTTGTGAAATGACAGTTCAAGGTGTTCTAGATGGACGTCAAATCTGCATTTCTAAATGGGGTTCTAGAAGAAGAGGTGTACATTGAGCAGCCAGATGGTTTTCTCATTCATGAGGATAAGAACAATGTTTGCAGGCTGAAGAAGGCATTGTATGAGATGAAACAAGCACCAAGATCATTGTAATCAAGGCTTGATCAGTATATAATGAAGCATGGTTTACAACATAGGGGAGTTGATTACAATCTCTAGTTCCGCAATGATAGTAATCAAAGGATTATGGTGCTAGTTTATGTTGATGTTATAATATATGGTGACACAAGGAAGTAATGTCACATTCATTTCTCAATCCACATGTGCCAAAGAGGTTCTGAGAAGGTTTGGAATAGACAATTCAAGTAGATGAAGACTCTGGTTGCTAATCGGATGAAATTATTAAAATATTACAGTGGCAGGGCAGTTAATATCATTAAATACAGGTAGATTAGAAGCATTTTACTATACCTAACAGCGAAAAGGCCTGACATTATTTTGGACACATTCTAAGCAGTGAGATATCAGAGTAATCCCAAGGAAATAAACATGCTTGCAGTGAAAAGAATACATCAGTATATCAAGGGAATAATGGACTTCATCTTGACATATAATGAAAATTCTCAGATAGTGTTACTGGGATATACTATGCAGACTGGGCCGGTTCAGCAGATGATAGAAAATCAATGTGAGGTGGTGCATTCTATCTTAGTGAACCATGTATTACTTGGTTAATTAAGAAGCATTATTTCATTTAATTAAGCACCATGGAAGCTGATTATATTGCGACCACTCAATCATGCACACAATTATTGAGGATGAAGCAGCAACTTGAAGATATGGGAGTTGAAGTGAAGTCTCTGATCGGAATCCTGTGTGATAACTCGAGTGCTATAAATCTCAGCAAAAATCCCGTCCATCACTCAAGGACAAAGAACATTGAGATATAGTATAATTTTATCAATTAGAAAGTTGACCAGGGAATTGTAATGTTTGAGTATGTGCCTACAGAGCTATAGGATTGAGATATTCTGACAAAGGCCTTACCCAAGGAAGTATTTGAAAAGCATCGACTGGATCTGAGAGTTCAGTAAACTCCCCACACTTAAAAGAGTGTGGATGTGGAACCCCCCTCTCCCCGAGGTATGATGTGTTTTTCTCTAATGTGATGATATCCTTTCTCTACTCTGTTACAAACTGCAAAGGAGTAACCTTTGGGTTCGTTGACAAAGGGGGAGAAAATAGTGATTGTTCAAGGGGGAGACAATGAGACAATTTGATAAATCATGATTTATATGGGGAGAAGCTAACAGGTGGAGCAATGCGATAGGGGGTGTAATGAAAAAGGGGGAGCGTATTAAATCTGGCGATGCTAGAAGTGATCGATCAAAGAATAGATATCACGACAGCTGAGGATTGTGATAAAATCAAAAGAGAGGTTTTGGAATGTGGTAAGAATATTTCCAACATTTGGAACCAGTTCAGTAAAAATTGGTATCTATTTGGTGTCAACAGTGGGTGTCAAGGATGAAGTGAATCATTGATGAACTTTTCATTTACTCTTATTTCTCACGACGAGCATTGCTCATGTGGGCTTAGAGTATGTGTTGAGTAAATCCTTGATCGCTATCAGAATCGCAATATGAAAATGGTGGTGGAAGAAATAACGATGTATATTTTTATGGAAGAGTTTTCAACAAACCCAAAGGGGGAGATTTTTGGGCAAAAATCCCTCAAGGTATCATTGAATCATTTTTGTGGTGATTTTGTGTGTTGACAAAGTGGACATATGTGTTTTGATTGTTGAAAAAACAAACCATAACATACAAATTTGTTGACAAAGGGGATTTCATGGTGTAATGTCGAGTTCAAGAGCTGTGGTCAACGATCCATGTTTGATTCAATAATGTCGACAAAGTAATGGATGATCTGGAGGTGGTATAAAAAGAACAAATACAAGGTGGTGCCGTTTTCTAGTGTTTGCCAATTTTTTGGGCGTAAAAATCGAAAAATGAAGAAAAGTGGTTTTTGGTAAAGAGACTTGTGCGCCGTTTACTTGAAGGCTTGGAAACTTGTGCACCATATGTTTTTCAAGAGCAGATCATCCAAATATTGCAAAGGTATAAGGGTCACGTAAGTATTGTATTGGTCACGTAGGTGACCTGTGCGCTAAGAAAGGACTTGCGCGCTGGTGCCTATGAAGATTGGAAACTGGTGAGCCTGTTTTTTTTCAAGATAAGAATATGAAAATATGGAAAAGGGAGAAGGGATCCCATGTTTGGAAGTGGGACACACAAGTGTCTTGGGGGACAAAAGAATTTTGCGCCGAAACTTGCGCGTCGAGGGGAGACTTGCGCGCCATCGCACAAGATGTTCCAACGCCTATAAATACAAGAACACCCCTATAAATTTTCAATGGAGTTCAACACTTAGAAAAATAAGAGCACCCGTTGTGAAGATTTGGTGGTCGCGCAAGTGGTGTGTGGTCGCGCAGGTGGACTTGCGTTCCAGTTTTTGAAGTTGCGAGCTGGTTGTTAGTTGCACGCCAAAATCAGTTTGGGTTTACATGGAGGTGTCTCATGTAAGTTTAGAGTTGAATAAGGTTGTGTCACACAAGTTGTTGAGGTGGACTTGCCCGCCCATTTTGAATTGCACACCAAAGACTTGCACGTCATCTTGGGACTTGCGCGCTGGTCTTAGAGAAGAGTTCCAGGTATTGTTGGAGCACGCCCGTCTTTTTGGGGCTGCGCAAAATCTGGAAGATTTCTCGATACCTTCGGTGCAAAGTGAGATTCATCTATGGGTGAAAGTTGGACTTCAACATAGAATCTATATATAGGGGAATATTCATCACTTCATGAAAATGAAGATACCTACATGTCTATAAATTGTGAGTGGATCCTTTCCGAAGAAGTGAGCAAAGGAAGAGGAAGAAGGTGATCCTCTCCACCGGTAGTGAGCGAGAGAGACAGAAACATGGAGTGACCCTTGGGAAAGCAATGAGCTAACCCTAAACCTTATAAAGGTAGTGATCCTGGGATAGAGTGATTGTTCCCAAACCTTTGTTTCCAAATCTAGTGAAGAATAGTGGAATTTGGTATGACTGGCAACTTGTCAGCGTATGCTCCTTAGTTGTAGCCTAGTGAGGGTAAACCAAGTAAAAATCAGTATGTCTGCCTGCTTACTTCCCTACATTGCATTTAAATAATCATCATCAGATAAAGAAGAAAATAAGTTATCATAATAAATACACAAGTGCAAACAAAGTGACCCTTGTAATAAAGAGGTCATGATCTAGTGGGGCAGAAAGAACTTTGAAAAAGAATATCCATACCCTGATTCACCCCCTCTCTCAGGGTATATATTCCCCTATTGGTTCTAATAGATATGGAGAAAGGTGTTAAGTGTGATATTCTAAAAGGGATATAATTATGAATAAATTAGTGGGGGATGATATAGATATTTTATGAACTAGTTTTTTATGTTTCTTAGTTTAAAAAGTCACTATACCTTTAGGATACTGATTAAACTATTTGTATAATTAAATAAATATTCATCTAAAAATATGTAATATCTATATAGGAAAATCCTGGGTCATTATAGTTTGTATCATAGGAAGGATTTAGTTAACATTTGTAAACTAGGATGATAAAAACATAGTAAGAACCCTAAGGTAAAGTCTATGAATAGAATAAAATCCTATAGTTTTGGTAACAATTATGAATGACCTAGTTTAAAACTTATGTATTAATAGTTGATTTCATGATTTAATACATTTTATAAAAAAAAATTCATGATTATTCACTATGGTTTTTATTTAGCACAATATGATTTTCAGTTTTAGTCAATGGATGGAACCCAAAGGAATCATAATAATGCCAAATATAGTGTAAACTACAATGATTTTGATCTTAATAAAGAAAATTTTATGGGATTTAGAATTTATAACCTTTCTTCCATGATAAAATAACTTTCTCAGTATATGAATCATACCAAATTTACAAATAATAAATGAAGGGAACAATGTACTATTGAATCTTTCATGAGGAAATATCCATATTATTTTAGTGAATATTATGACCGACTAGTGGATGAGAGATGGATCAACACCATTGGGAAACAAATTATTTAATTATTGGGACATGAAAACATTTTCCTAGTTGGTTATTATATGAAAATAGAATCATATTAGTAGAGAAATCTTGTCCATAATAAGAGGTAAGAGGAAGAAATTGAATTCATGGGATGATATGATTTCAAGAATTTCTTTTTCAAAATGTTCATTCCTCATATTCTTCATATAATGTTTGGAAAGGATTTACTTGAGATAAATCAGATGTATGTTGAATCTATTTGTACCTATGAGGAAAATTTTACAAGTCTTTTGAGGTACACTTCTAGTATGATTATCCAACCTGAAAGTAAGATTGACCAATTATTCAGTAGATTAAAATGTAGTATCAGAAGGTAGTTATCTATAAGAGACTTAAGTAGATATAAAGATTGATTGATGTGATATTAAGGTTGAAATATAAATTTGAGATACCCACTATTCCCATGGATTTGATAAGAAAAGAAAGATCTAGTTACATGAAAATTCAAATAAATCACATGGTGGAATGAAATCATATCCATATACTTGCCATAAATTTGTGAATAAACTTCAAGGTATGTTTTTATGGAATTGGGAGGTTCTTTTAATGGGTAAAGGCAGGTCATAAATCCCATGAGTATTGAAGGGAAATGAATAGGCTGGTTAATGGAATGGTGGAAAAGAAGACCCCAACTGATGCACCACCCACACTCTAATTATATAAATTAATAGTGTATGAACATTATGAAAATAATTCAATGAATCCAAAGGTTTTTTATGATAAATGATTGATATATATAATCCTCAAATACAAAGGGAAATATCTTAGGATCACGACTGTTGAAGTGGGTTACTAGAACAACATGGTGAAAGGTATATTTATCATCCACTCTAAACCAGAAAATGTATTATTTTATTATAGCCCCCCACTATTTTATTTCTAAATATTTTTTTAATAGTATTATAGTATCACCTCAAAAATTAGATGTTGAGTTATCTGAGAATACTTATAATGGAACAACGGTCACATCTAATTGTTATAGTTATTCTTCAATTGATTTTTTTGGAAAAGTACTTCTTGAAAATAACATGATTCTACAAATAGTTTGATTTGATTTGATTCTTGGAATGGATTGGAATTCTCCATATAATCTCATATTAATTTTCAATTAATGGAAGAAACATTCTATATTCCTAGTGGACCTATAATAATTTACCAATGCAAGGTTGAATATGAACTTCTAATGGAAATTACTTCCATTATATGAGTCTTAATTGTTATACGTGAAAGTTATCTATCTCAATTGGTTGGATAGAAACTCAAAATTGAGGGTATATCTTTTGTATGAGATAATGTTGATGTTTTTATGGAATAGTTTCTTGGTATTCCACTAAATCATAAACATGAGTTTTTGATAGAAGCCATACCTGGTGTATGCATATTTCTAAAACATCTTTTAGAATGAAACTAATTGAGTTGTATGAATTAAATAAGTAACTCCAAGATAATATTTATAATGGATTAAAACACCCTAAAGAATGACCTTTTTTTGAATATATTATATTTTTTAATAAGAAATATGGGTCAATGAATCTTTTTATTGATTATCTAAATCTTAACAAAATTATAATCAAGAACAAGAATCTTCTTCCCGGTATTGATGATTTATTTGATCAACTACATAGAGCTAAATAATTGTATAAAATTGAAATTCATTCTAGATATTATCAATTGAGGGTAAAGAAGGAGGATATACCTAAGAAAACATTCTGATCAAGTTATTAACACTATGAATTTATAGTAATGCCTTTTGGACTTATTAATACCCCCACAATCTCCATGGAATTTATGAATAGAGTATTTAGGGACTATCTTGATCAGTTTGTGGTAGTCTTTATAGAAGATATTATTGTATATTAAAAGGGAAAGGAATAATATGAATATCACTTGATGATTGTGTTGAAGTCCTTGAGAAAGGACAATCATTATGAAAATTTTACCAAGTGTGAATTTTGGCATCAGAAAGATTTATTTTTGGGACAAATAATCTCAAGTGATGTTATATTAGTAGATCCTTTAAAGATAAACGTTACTGAAAATGGACTAGACCAATCGTGGTAATTTAAATCCATAGTTTTCTTGTTTTTAATGGATTTTATTAATGATTTGTGGATATTTTACCTTGAATATCCAATCCACCCACCATGTTAACTTTAAAGGGTTACATGTTCCTCTGTATGAATGAATGTGAAGAAAATTTTATGAAACTAGTACCCCTATTCTTACATTAAAATTTAGTAAATAAGGGTATATAATTTATAGTGATGGATAAAATTAGGTATCGGGATACATTATTATGAAAAATTACATGTTTATAGTTTATGCCTCATGAAAACTAATGTTTCATGAAGAAATATTACCCAAATATAGATTTTGAGTTAGTTGTCGTAACCTTTTCATTAAAGATATGGAGGCATTATCTTTACAGGGAAAATTATGATATAAATACTGGTCACAAATTATTTAAATATATATTCTCATAGAACGAGTTTAATATTTTCCAAAAAATATGATTTTAACTAATTAAATATTATTATTGCTCAATATACTACTTACCTAGAAAGAGAACAAGGTGGAATTATCATTGAGTCGAAAGGACTGTAACACTCTGAGTTTTTATTGAACTTTTTTATTTGAATAAATTTATATTTTCATTTATATATTTCAATAAACTAAGTCAAATATTAGTTTTACATGAAATAAATACTTGATGTACGTTACATGCAATACTGACTTGGTGTACATTACACACAACACCGGCTTGGCGCATGATACACACAACACATAGTTTCTATAGAACATCTATTTTTAAATAATTTATAGGATATAATTATAACCTAGCCATTTAAAATAATTACATCAATATTAATACATTCTATTATTGTTTTATATAAATAAAACATATTGATAATGAAAGATATGAATTTTCGTAAAGTTCTTCTATGTTTGAAAACATCGTTTTCTCAAATGAACTGCTTCTAATAATGAAAGTAACTTTTGACACAATTATAAATATAATTTGATAAAATAAACTTCATATTTGAATTTATAATTTTAAAATTTCCCTATGGTTATTTTTTTATATTTTTTTGAGGAACTTTATTTTTTTGATGAATAGTGAAAATTACTCCTTTTTAGTTAAAAACTGCCTATTTGTTTAACTAACTATTAATGATAAATGATATTATAAATATGTTTCAAGGTCACATAAGATAAATATTATATCTATTAGTACAATATATATCATTATAATCCATTTCATTTTGAAAATTAATATAAAATCTTAACAAACTTTTGATCCTTATCCTACTTTAAAACCATGTTATTTCGCCCCGTATGGGGGATTAACACTAATCTTAATTTTTCCACTTCGGTTAATTTAATTTAAAAAATAAGAACTAACAATTTTTATTCATTATAATATTTATATTATAATAAGGCCATGTTATTTTTTTGACTAAAATGATTAGTAAAAGTGATTAAAATTAATCACAATAGTTAAGGCCAAATCAGGCTTAACCTTAAAATTAAGGGCCCAAATGAGATGGATACTTGTCCAACACCCATTTTATGTCTATATTTCATTCATAAACCTTCCATTACTTATATTTTTTTTAGTTTTTAGGAATTTTTTTGTTAATAACATGTGAACACCTAACTTGTTTCTAAAAATTCAAAGTGAGTCCTTTTCCTTCCCTATAAAAGGCAACTACCTCCACCCATTCCTCACACCTCTAAAACATTTTAAGTTCATCAAATATCTTCAAAATTAGCCTAAAAAAATCCTCCCTTTTACTATTATTCATACATTTATGTATAAATATTCTCAAGGAATCATTTTGAAACAAACCAAAAAGAGTTACCTGGTAAAGAGGTAACATTTCTCTCAAGATCCTTTCCTTTATTTCTCTTCATGACCCCCTCAAATCTCATTATTTAAATATTTTGTGAAAAAAATATTATTCTATATATACTGGGTTTCTTTTATGCAAATTTTATGACATAAAATTAAACATAGCTCCATCTAATGGATGTTTCACATTATATTTCTCTGTACGGTGAACTATGGCCTCACGAAACGATGATTGTTCATCTCTCCTTTACCACTATTCATGGTGGAAATTATGATGGAAAATCTATTTATATATGTCATTTATTATATTTACTATGAATTTAAGATTCTTTATTACTTTTACAACACAAATCTCTTTAATTTTCGTTTGGTGTTGATACAATAATCACATTTGAGGAAGTGTGGACTACCGCCCCCTCAAATCGATGTGATTCGTTCTCACACCATATGGAATGTTTTAAGGATGAGTTGAATAAACATATATGATATATAAATTCTACATGAAAAATTATACACATATATATATATATATAAAGACACACACACACATATATACATATAAATATATATATATATATATCATTTACATACTTTCTTTCAATACGACAATAAACACGAAACAAACGTTTATGCATACGTACAGGTTACCACCTCCATGAATGGTGTATTCAATTTCATAATAATATAATAGATATATTATTATAATACATATATAATGGATATAAGTGATATTTATATCATGATCTGCATTCTGGAATCAGGATATATGTATAAGGACTAACAATATAACAAATTAAGACACATGCGAATAAAAAAGTGAATAATACCTGAAGTGAAACCTTAGAATAGGATTGTTAACAATCAGGTAATTTAAGGTCATATATGGTATTATGTATAATAATATTATTTGGTAAAATATTTATAATAAACTTGTATTTATTATATAGTAATCTTGTATGAGTATGTAGAGAGTCAAGACCCAAGGTAAGGGAATTTCATCCCACTTTTAATTTTTGTGAGATTCATGTTATGTTTAAAACACTTTACATTTTTTTGGTTTATGTAATTACCATTATTTTATTCTAAGAATATCATACTAAATTTATGGGTATTCATATGTCCATTTTATGATCCTTATTTAATGGGGTTTAGGTTTCAAAAGATACCAAATTGGTAAAAATGTTTTGTCTCAATTTGCCTTCTTTGAGACTTATGTTTTGTTATGAACCTAAATACTCTATCAAGGTGTATATACTTCCATTTTACATGTTATATCATTAATTTCATTCATTAATGATATTTTAAACATCATGTAATTTTCTGTCCTTACAAGGAGAGTATTATTCTAGGTTACCAAATTATAAGAGTTCATTGATACAATCTCATTGTTTTCTAAGATTTTTTATGTTTATGATTCACATAATGAAATATAATAATTTATCTCTCAATAATATTCATGAGTTTTCTTATCATATGTTTATTCATGATATCCTCTATTTTTAGTACCATTTTCAACTCTTTGGTACTTAATATATTGTTTTTAATGTAAAATATGACTGTCTCCTTCTTCAGACAGAAATCAATTGTATTCAAAAACCATGATTTTGAAAATACTTTCAAAATGAATACAAAATATCCTTGAATATAATTTTAATTGAAAAGGGGTTTAAAAATGTTTTATTGTTTTCAAATCTTCCTTTATAAATTTACAAATCTATTTTCAAAGAAAAATGTTTTCAAAAGGTTTTATGTTATAAACATTTTTTCTTAAAGAGGAAAGTATATTTTCTTCCAGAAATGTTTTCAAAATTATTTCCCATATAGGATAAAATCTATTGATGTTACTCATGAATTTATGGGGAAATTATTTAGTGTTTCCATTCAGATTATTACTTTTTATGAATTATTTGATGGCATGATGCTTATAAATCCCTTATATCATTCACAAGATATATTATTTTGGTACCCGATTCTTTTCATGGGTTGTTATTGTAATGAAATTTTTATAAAACATTTCTATTTCGATAGGTTATGATATGTTTACATGTTTATGATACCCATTTCATTTCATGGTTTCTGATATGTTTATTTGTGATCTTATGAGACATGTATATATGATTTCATTATGTGATGGGTGTGACCGATATCTCCATCCAATTCATTGGGTAGAGTTTTATATCTCATGAGATAAATTAAATGGTCATGGGAGAGAACAATTACTACTATAATGACCATGGGAGTGAACCATGACTACTAAGATGGTATGAGAAGTGAACTCATGCTACTAGTATGGCCATGAAAGTTAACCATGACTATTATAATGATATGGGGAGTTAACCCATATTATTAAGATGCTCTGGGAAGCAATTCCTTGGCTAAATGGAAATAATTATATTATTACGTATTTTCCACAATTCCATGTCTTACTCCTATGTTAGTCTTTCATGTATTATGTCATTTACTTCATTTTTATTCATATATTATGAACTTCCAAGAATTATGCCATGATTCATGTATATGATTTTTGATATTAATGGTATGATCTTATATTGTCATGATCATTTTATCATAACCTTATCATTATGTTTATTCTTATATGTCTCCCTTGTTTACATTTACTAAGCATTCAAGATCATCCATTTTTATGATTCATTCCCTAGGTTGTGAAGATATGTATTATGTTTGAGGTGTCTAAGAATGGTTCTAGTCAAGAAGAACCTAGTAAGAGATAATACAACTCACTTATGTATCTGTGTTCTTGTATTCCCTATTTCCAAAGGCATCATACTATTATGATCTTCCTGCATCTGATTGTGTAATGTTTTGTGTTTTCCAAAAAAGTTATGTAATTTTAATTTCCTAAAAGTGTCGGACACTATAGTTGTCATCAGAGAAAAATTTTAGTTAACCTCTGGAAACTATGATGAGAAAACCTTGGTGAGAACCCTAAGGACATGGCTAAAGATAAATATAGCATTGAGTCAAAGTATAGAAAAATTTCTTGGAATTTTGGTAAAGGATAAATTGATCGGTTTCCTAGAAATAAATCCATGTCTGGATTCTAAAAGTGGATGTGGCTATGGAATAGAAGTACCTAGGGGTAACAACTCTGAGAATATGTTACAGGCTTGACTCTGGGTAATCTAGTACATGACAATGGGGCTTTCTGCACACCTAGTTTGACACTCATATGAGATATGCTTTGAAAATTCACAAAATCTTCATGAACCATTATAAAGGACTTAAATATATGTTTGATATGAATAACATAGGATAATGTAAGGTTTCATAGATTATGGAAGGTGTGATAAGTTAGACATCCTATAAGTTTTTTAATGATTATGTGGTTCCTCATATTTAATTATGGATCTACCAACTCTTTCATAACTAAATAATTTTCTAAGCGTTTTATGATTCCTCCAAAAAAATTAGAGGTCGAATTAGTAGTGAAAACCCTTAATGGTGTGATTATTTCATATCAAGCCTATAATTCCTCTCAAGTTGTAGTCTGTGGGAATATGTTCCTAAAAATCATTTCATTTTTCCTTTTGTCAAATTTGATGCCATCCTAGGCATGGATTGGGTTTCTATCATAAATCCCACATCAATTTTCAAAGAAGTGAAGTTACCTTAGATATTTCAAACCCTCCCATTATCATCCATAAATGTGATGATAAGTATGAACTTACTCTATATATTATATCCAGTGTATGGATATTAATTACAATTAAAAGTGGTGTTTATCTCAAATGGATGGGGAGAATATCAACATCGATGATATGCTTGTTGTTCAGGATTTTGTGGATGTCTTTCCCAAAGAGCTTCCTCGTCTTCCTCCAAAATGTGATGTTGAGTTCTTGATAGAACTTATACATGGTTCCACACAATTTTAAAATAATCCTTATAGAATAGTGTCATTCGAGTTGCAGGAATTAAAGAAGTAACTCCAATAAAACCTTGATAATAGTTTAATCCATCCAATTTTGTCACATTGGGGTGCACCAAATCTTTTTTGTGAAAAATAAAAATGGATCAATAAAAATTTTCATGGATTATCAGAAGTTGAACAAGATCACAATCAATAACAAGTATCCTCTTCCCAATATTTTTGACTTGTTTGATCAACTGTGCAGATCTCACTACTATTCCTAGATTGACCTTTATTATAGATATCATCAATTGGGGGCCAAGAAGAAGGATTTACCCAATACGAAATTCCGTATAATGTATGGTCACTATGAATGTACAATGATTCTTTTTGGTCAAACTAATTCCCCTGCTATCTTTATGGATTTAATGAATATAGTGTTTAGAGATTACCTCCACTAGTTGGTGCTACTCTTTATAGATGATATTATTATATATTCAAAGAGTAAGGAAGATCATGAATGTCACTTGAGAATTGTACTGAAGAACCTAAATAATGATAATTTACATGAAAAATTTAAAAAGTGTGAATTTTGGCTATAAAGTTTTCATTTTTGGGTCACATAATATAAAGAGATTGTATAATAGTAGATCCATCAAAGAAGGAGGCTATTAAAAGTAGTCCTAGACCAACCACTGTGACTGGGATCTGTAGATTCATCGGTTTAGCTATATATTATTGAATATTTATCTAATCTTATGACTAATTTAACATGGAAGGGTGTTAAGTTCCTATAAATAGATGAATGTGAGGAAAATTTCATGGAACTAAAAAGAAGGTTGGTCAGTGCACATGTGATTACATTACCTTATAGTAAAGAAGGGTTTGTAATTTAAAGTGATGCATCAAAAAAGTTTTTTGGATGTGTTCTTATAAAAAATAAAATGGTTGTAGACTATATCTCATAATAGTTGAATATTCATGAGAAAAATTACCCAACTCACGATTTGGAGTTAGAAATTGTAATTTTTTAATTAATGATATGGAGGCATTATATTTATGGGGAAAATTGTGATATATATACCTATTATAAAAGTATGAAATATATATTCAGATAGAAGTAGTTGAAAATATTCCAGAGAAGATGGTTAGAATTGATAAAGGATTATGATTACTCAATACATTACCACCCAGGGAAAGTGAATAAGGTGGGTGATGCTTTGTGTCAAAAATATCATGATATCTTATCTATGATGAGGATCAAAAAAGATACATTATTTATGGATTTAAAAAGGGTGGATCTATAAATATTAATGGAAGGGGAAAATATTATCTTTCTCAAATAAATATTCAACCCTCTATCCAAGTGAAGTTTAAGGACTAATATAATGAAGATGAAGAACTAAAAAAGAAGGTTAGAAATGTTCATGAGTTTCACCTTGATTAGGATGGAATGATAAGTTTTAGGAACTTTGTATGCATTCTTTACATGAAATATTTGAAGAAGGATCTTTTACAGGAAGCTCAAATTTCTTCATTCTCTATTCATCCTAGAAGTACACAGATGTATAAAGACATAAAAGAATACTTCTAGTGGGATGGAATGAAGATAGATATCACAGTATTTGTATCTCAGTGTCTGGTTTTCCAAAAATTTAAGGCTGAAGGGAAAATGTATAAAGATATTTTTCATCCACTACCCATACCATAATGGAAATGGGAGAACATCATTATGGATTTTTTTTCATTGGAATTACCAATAACTCTAAAGGTTTTAATGATATATGGGTGGTAGTTGATCGCCTTACTAAGTCATAACAATTAATTTCCATCAAAGATGATTTATCTCTTGATTATCTTTTCAAAATATACATTAAGGATGTGGTAAGGTTGAATGGAGTACCACATTATATTGTATTAGATTGGAATTCAAAGTTTACCTCAATGTTATGGAAAATTCTTCAGAAAAAAAATGATATATAATTGAGTTTCAACACTTTTGATCATCGTCAAATAGATGTGTAGTATGAAAGAACAATTCAAACCCTGGAGGATATGTTCAGATCTTTTTCTCATGATTTCCAAGGTGTTTGGGATCAACACATTCCTATAGTTGAGTTTTCTTACAAATATAGCTTTCACTCAAGAATTTATATTTCTACTTATGAATCCATTTTAGTGGATGAAATATTGAGCTCCAACATTTTGGGATCAGGTTGGAGAAAGAAATATATTAGGACCTGAGATTGGTGAAGAAATTGTTGAGAAGGCTATAACCATTTAGCAGCATATCAAGGCAGATCAAATCTGGAAGAAAAGTTATGATGATAACCATCAATGAGATATAAAATTTGAAGTTTATGAATTTTTTTTCTACCAACATCACCCTAGAATAAAGTCATTTGATCTGGGAAGAAAGGAAAACTAATCCCAAGGTATATCGGACCCTTTAATATTCTTAATTGTATTAGGACATTATCCTATCACTTGTCACTTCCTAAAAATCTCTGTCACTTCCATGACGTGTTTCATGTATCACTCAGAAGGAAGTAAATACCTTAACCTTCACATGTATTGAACGTAGAGGTTATACCACTAGAGCATGGTCTTTCTTATGAAGAGAAACCTGTTAAAATTATAGACCAATCAAAAAAAGTTATATGAAACAAGACCACTCGCCTGTTAAAATTTTTGTGAAAAAATCACCAGTTAGAGGAAGATATGTGGGAAATTAAAGATATGATGATGTAGAATTATCCTCACTTGTTTTTACCCAGGAGATGAATTTTGTGGGAAAAATCATTTTATTGTGGGTAAAATGTAACACCACGAGTTTTAATGGACCGGTTATTTCAAATAAATTTAAATTTTACTTTTTATATTTCAATACACTAAGTAAAATATTCCTTTTACACGCAACACCTACTAGGCATACATTACATGTGACACTGACTTAGTGTGCGTTACACACAACACCGACTTGTCATACGATACACACAACACTGAGTTTCTATAAAACATATTCTTTTTTATATAATTTAAAATAGGTAATTATAACCTAGAAAATAAACACTATTATATGAATATTAATATTATCAAAATATTGTTTTATATAAATAAAACATATTAATAATGATAGAAATGATTTTTTGTAAAGTCCTTCTATGTTTAAAAACATCGTTTTCTCGAATGAACCTCTTATAATAATGAATGTAATGCTAAGCACATTTTGAAATTTAATTTGATAAAATAAAATGAATTTTTAAATTTATACTGTCAAAATTATCCTAAAGTAATTTTTGGGATTTTTATGAGAAACATCATTTTTTGATGAATAGTTAAAAATACTGCTTTTCAAATAAAAACTCCCTTTTTCTAATTAATTATTAATGATAAATGATATTAAAAATATTTTTTGAGGTCACATTAGATAAATATTACATATACTAATAAAATTTAATTTATTAGAATCAATTTCACTTTGAAACAGAATATAAAATCATAATAAACTTTTTAACTTTTTCCAACTTTAAAACCCCGTTATTTCATCCCATCTGTTGGATTAGAACTATTATTAATATTTCCACTTCTATGAATTGAATTTCAAAAATCTGACATACACCATTTTATTTTTCCTAATAGTTAGATTCTAGTAAGTGCATGTTAAATTTTTACCAAAATTATTAGTAAAAGTGATTTAAATTAATCACATAAGTTATGGCCAAATTATTCTTAACCTTAATATTAAAGACCCAAATAAAATAAAAACATGTATAAAACCCATTGTATGTTCATATTTATTCCATAAAACTTCCATTATGAAGTTTGGTTTGTTTTGTATGAATTTTTTTAGGTAAGAACATGTGCACACCTAACTTGTTTCTAAAATTTCCAAGTGAGTCATTTTCCTTCCCTATAAAAGGCCACCACCTTTACCCATTCCTCACACCTCTCATTAATTTTATGTTCATAAATGATCATACCAAGTAGCCTCAAAAAAATCCTCCCTTCTACATTGAGTATCCATTTAGGTAGAAATATTCTAAATGAATCCTTTTCGCACAAACAAAAAGGAATTACTCAGTGAAGAGGTAATGTCTTCTCTCAAGGTCCTTTCCTATATTTCCTTTCTTAACCCCCTATAATCTCTTTATTACATTATTTTGTAAAAAAGACAGTATCCTACATATATTTGGATGTTTTTATTAAAAGTTTTTGACCTAAAATTAAACCCACTTCCATCTAATGGAGGTTTAACATACTTTTTCTGTTTATGGTGAACTACTACCTCACAAAACGATGATAGTTCATTTCTCATTTACCACCAATCATGGTGTCCATTATGATGGAAACTATGTTTATATATGTCATATATTATATTTACTATGTATTTAAGATTATTTATTATTTTTATAATGAAAATACCATTAATTTATATTTGTTATTAATACAATAATCTTGTTTGAGGAATTGTGGACTACCGCCCCATAAAGCAATGTGATTCATTCACACACCACATTGAATGTATTAAGTATGGGTTTGATGGAAATATATGATATATATGATATATTAATTCTACTAGAATAATGATATATATATATATAAACACATATATACACACACACACATATATATATACATATATATATATATTTATATTTATATAATGATCTACATTTTGTAATCATGATATAAGTATAAGGACTAAATATATAACAAATTAATACACATATGAAGAATAAAGTGAATATTACCTGAAGTGAAACCTTAAAATCAGATCGTTAAAAAGTGGGTAATAAAAGTTCATATATGGCATTATGTATAATAATATTATTATATAAAATATTTATAATAAACTTATATTTATTATACAAGAATCTTTTATGAGTATAGCGATATTCAAGACACACGGTAAGGGAATCTCAACTCACTTTTAATTTCCAAGAGATACATGTAATGTTCACCACTCTTTCCTTTTTTGTGGTGTATGTACTACCCCTGATTGTATTATAATAATGTCATTCATAAATTTATTGTTATTCACATACTCCTTTTATGATCCTTCTTTCATGGGGTTTATGTTTCAAAAGATACCAAATAGGTAAAAATGTTTTGTCTCAATTTTCTTTCTTTGAGACTCATGTTTTGTTATGCACCAAAACTCTATTTTGAGGTGTATGTACTAACATTTTACATGTTATATCATGTGTTTAATTTATTCCTAATATTTTAAGATTAATTTAACTTCCTTTACTTACATGTATAGTATGATCCAAACTTACCTAGTTATAAGAGTTTATTGTGACAATCATAACACTTTCCGAGATTATTTATGTTTTTGATTCCCTTAATGAAATTTTTTAATCAATATCTCAATATTATTCATGATTTTCATTATCCTATTTTTTTTAATGATATAATCTATTTTTAGTACAGTTTTTGACTCTTTTTTACTTAAGACAATGTGTTTTATGTAGAATATTACCGCCTCCCTTCAGTCGTAAATCAATTGTATTCAAAACCCACGATTTCAAAAATGTTTTCAAAATGATTTTAAAATAATATTGAAGATTATTTTCAATGAAAATGGATTTTAATTTTTTTATTGTTTTCAAAGATTACATTATATATTTTCAAATCTATTATCAAAGAAAAGTGTTTTCAAAAGGAATTATGTTTTAAAAAGAATTTTTCAATGAATAAAGGAAATTTTCAACAAGAAATGTTTTTAAAAGACCATTAAAAATTATTTATCATCTAAGATAACATCAATTGGTGTTACTCATGAATTTATGGTAAAATTATTTAATGTTTCCAAAAATTTTATTTCTTTGATTGGATTAATTTTTTGATGTAATGATCCTTATAAAGCCCGTATCTCTTTCACGGGTTATATAATTTTGAAACCCACTTCTTTCCATGAGTTGTGCTTATGATGAAATGATTATGAAACCTATATCTTTCAATAGGTTATGATATGTTTACATATTTATGATACCCATTTCATTTCATGGGTTATGATATGTTTATTTATGATCTTGTGGCATATGTATGTATGATTTCATTATGTGACAGGTGAGACCTATATCTCCCTCCAATTCATTGGGTAAAGTTTTATATCTCATGAGACAAACTAAATGGTCTTGGGAAGGAACATTGAATAATATAATGACCATGGGAGCGAACGATGACTACTAAGATGGTATGAGGAGTGAACTCATGCTACTACCATGGTCATGGGGGTGTACCATGACTACTATGATGGTATGAGAAGTGAACCCAAATAACTATGATGGTCTTGGAAGATATACCTTGGATACTATGTAAGTCATTATATGCTTATGTGTTTTACACAATTATATTTCATAATCATATATTGTTATTTCATGGATTATTTCATTTAATTATTTTTTATTCATGTCTTATGAACTACCAAACTTTATGCCATGAATCATTTATATGATCTTTGATATGAAGGGTATGATATTTTATTTTCATGATTACATTCTCATACCCTTATTCGCATGTTTATTCTTAAATTTATCCCTTTTTTACCCTTACTGAGAATTTGATCCCACCCCTTTTTATGTTTCCTTCCCTATGTTTTGAAGTTATGTATTATATTTGAGGTGTATAAGAAGGGTGATAGTCAAGAAGAAACTAGTGGGAGATATTGTATCTAACTTATGTATCAATATTTATGTATTACCTATTTCCAAATTCACTAGACTAGTATGGTATTCTTGTGTCTATCTGTGTAATGTTTTGTGTTTTCTGAAAAAGTTATGTAATGTTGATGTTTGAAAAGAGCAGGTCACTATAAAGACAATGCTAGCATATCTATGATGAAGATCACAAAAGATTCAATATTTCTAGATTTAAAAAGTATGGATCTGTAAATCATAAAGGAATAAGGTAAATATTATCTAAAAAAATACATTTTCAACCATCTATCCAAGTAAAGATTACAGAAGAACAAAAGGAAGATGTGGAGCTACAAAAGAAGGTGAAATTTTTTCCTGAGTTTAATAATGATTGTGATGGAATAATAAGGTTCATGAAATGTGTTTGTGTTCCTATTATACAATATCTGAAGAAGGATCTATTGGATGAGGATCATATTTCATCATTATCTATTCATCATGGAAGTATAAAGATTTATATAGACTTGAAATAATATTTTTGGTGGGATGGAATGAAGAGAGATATTGAAGTGTATGTTTCTCAGTGCTTGGTTTTCAGCAAGATATGGATAAAAGATAGAAATATATAGGGATGTTACAACCATTAAAAATACCTATATAGAAATGGAAAAACATCACCATTGATTTTTTCAGTGGACTTACCAAAATATTCAAAGGCCATAATTCTATATGAGTTATATTTGATTTCATTACAAAGTAAAAAAACTTCATTTCCATTTGAGAAGACTTTTATCTTTATCATATTTCTAGAATATATATTAATAAAGTGGTAATATTTTATGGAGTATCACTTTATATTATATCTAATCTGGGTCTAAGGTTTACATCAACATTCTAGAAAAGTCCTCAGTAGGCACTAAATATAGAGTAATGTTTTAGAACTACTTATCTTCCTTAAATAAATGGTCAATATAATAGGAATATTCAAACTTCAAAAGATATTTTTAGATATTTCTCTATGGATTTCACTCCATAATTCAAATGGATCCTTATAAATCACTCTATGTTAAGAAGTTAATGACTCTAATGTGATAAAATTATGTTGGAAAAAATCTATTAGGACCTGATTAAGATGAGGAAATGGCAGAAAAGGTTAGATCCATTCGACAACACATAAAATCAGATCAGAAATAGAAAACAATTATGATAAAAATAATTGTAAATATATAGAGTTTGAAGTGAGTAACAAGGTATTTCTATGAATATCTACCTGGAATAGAGTAATGATATTTGGAGAGAAGGGAAAGATAATCCCTAGATATATATATAATTTTTAAATTCTTGATCATATCAAGATAATATCTTATTGATTATCTATTCTACTAATTCTCTCTTAGGATCGTGATGTGTTACATATATCTCTCATGAGAAAGTACATACCATATCATTCACATGTACTAAACTCAAAGGTAGTACTGATGGAACATGATATTTCTTATAAGGAATAACTGGTAGAGATTTTGGATCATATAGATAAAGTTCATTAAAACAATACCACACATCTTCTTAATTTTTTTTATAGTGAGAGCATCAATTTAAGGAATTTACATGGGAACATGAGGATGTGATTAGGTAGAGTTATCCTCATCTATTTGTATATGAGAGAATCAATTTCAGGGATAAATTAATATTAAGGGGGTAGAATGAAAAACCCATAGTTTTTATGAATTGTTTTCCAAATAAATAAGATTTCTTTGATGCTTTGTGTTATATGATACACAAAACAAAGCTTAGGCTACATGTGACACTATCTTATCTTGCATTACAAATAATAATGGGTTTCTAAGAATTTTTTTATGATTTTATTTATTTAAAAATAAAAAATATTACCTAGCTATTAGAATGGAGAGTATAAACATGATTAACTAAATTATGAAAGTATGGTTTACACATGTAAAACCCTTTTGAAATTAAAAGGAAATATTTTTTTTGAAAAACCATTTAAATGCTCACAGGTGTGTTTTATAAAAACAAAATAAAGAAATAAAATTGTTGGATAATATTAATGACATAAAATTTTAAAATGTTTAATCTAACCTCTAATATTTATCCTATTTTTTTCTAGATATCATATAGAAATAAATATAATTTTCTGCATAAAAACATTACTTTTATAAAAAGATAGTTTTCCACCTTTTGGTGGAGAATTTAGTTTATTTCTAGTTTTTTACACTATTATAAATTATATTTGAAAAACTAAACTTCTTCTTTTAAATAGGGATATAAAAATTTACTTTGGTTAATTTTTTGGGATTTTTCTGAGAATTATCATATTTTGATGATTAGCTAAAATACTAAATTTTAATTGAAACACCTTTTTTCTAAATAATTTATAGTGTTAAACAATAATTTTTATTATCTTAAAAGTATACTTACAAAAATATATAACATTTTATCCAATTTAGGCCCTCGGAATCAATTTAGCAGTGAATTTAGATAAAAAACATTTTAATCTTCTAAATGTGATCACTTTAAAAACCTATTTTCTCACCCTATTTATAAGATTAATTTTAACATAATTTTAGCTATTTATGTGTTTTTAATTTTAAAAAATGGATTAAATATTTTTAATCTTTATTTACAAATTTATTAAGTAGTTCCCGTTTGATTTTGGACAATACAAATAGTAACGATAGTAAATTTTATTACCAAAATTAAAGGTAAATTAGGTAATTAGGGTGAGAAATAATGTCATAAATATTATAAAACTACCTTAAAATTTAAAAAATGTTATTTAATAAAGTTAATTATAGAAGAAAAGACATAAGGTTTGAAATTTAATAATTTAATGAAAACATATGCATGAAAAAAACTTAGATATTATTAAAATCAAAGAGAGAGAAAAAATGTCACTCTTGCTTTTAATAAGTAAAAATATTTTTAATATGGGTTTAAATAGAAGATATTATCAAATATATATTTTCTTATGAAATATAAAAGGTTTATATTAATAATGGAAATTTATTTTTATTTTTTAGTAGTGAAATAATTATAATAAATCTTTACATAATGAAGATGCGGTAATTATTTAATCGGTAGGACAATAAGTTAAGTGATATTAAAAATATTAAAATAAATATAATTTGACTTACTTAGGATGATACAATAATTTTATAGGTGAATAAAACATATCTGGGGTGTATAAAATGATTTTTTTGAAGTTATATTGCTCTATTTATTTTCATAAAGTCAACAGAACGAATAGTGTCAAAATTAAAACTAATGATATTTTAGAAAAATAATATTTTAATAAATTAGTTAAAAATCATAAAAATCATAAATATGTATAATCGGAGTGAACTATTGTCTACAATATTATAAACTGGACATTTATTTGTCAATTTAAACCGTATAAGTAAAAGTATCCACATTTTAATATTGATTTTTTTTACCATAGTTAAAATTAAAATAGGTTAACTAAGGGTTAATAAAAATAACTAGGTTTAAAATTACACAAAAACTTGTCAAAAATATATTAAATGATATTATTACAACTATATACCACATTATCTTTGAATACCATTCCATTTAAAGGTATTTTGTTTGAGGTTTAATTTATTATAATTTAGTCTTTTGAGAAATTCCAAGAGCCTCCCTCATCTTCATTATCAAAGGAAACCTCCTACCTCCTCTAATTTCACCACATTTAATATTATATATAGACTAAAATCTTCCAAATTATTTTATAAATTTATCTATAAACATTCTAGAGGTTCTGGTCTTCCCAAAAGACCCACTCTAGAGTCTTTTAGAGGATATCTAAAGGATCCGTTTCAAAGAAGAGGTAATCACTCTAACCAATCAATCTATTTTTATACTCTTCTATACCTATTATAATATATGATATATTTCATAAAATAATAAATTCATCATCATAAATATTCTTAAATTTTATTATTTTTTTTGTGACACCATTATACAACTGCTTTCCTATAGAACAAAAAGTGAAAGTATTACTCATGCGTACGTACGGCTTACCATATCCACATAGCGATGAAATTAATTTTTCATAAAAATATTTTATGAGTGGAAATAATGACGTTTTTGATGTTTATAAATTATATTTATGATACAATTATACTTATAAAATGATAATATCATATCTAACTATTTTCCACCTTATCTTTTGAGAAATGATAACATCGCTCGTGCGTACATATGTCTTACCCTCTCAATGATAGGATACGATTCATTTTTAATATATATTTCACATGTGTGGTAATAAGGATGATTATTTTGAATATATATGATATATATATAAAAATAATGATTCTTTAAATGTTGGGTCTATGATCAAATTATAAGGACTGGGATTGATAAACCGAAACATGCTTGGAAAATGAAGCTAATATCACATAGAAAAATTATTTTAATTATTAATAAACAGGTGAAAATATATTATAAACAAATCATACATGGTATTTTTGAAATATTTTTATATAATAAATGTATAATAAATCAATATATATTATATATAAGTTTTTATCTCAAACAATTAAAGGAGATACTTGGGGTAATGGATTTTTGTATGACTTATATTTCTATGGGACACATGCCTTATACACTACATATTTATTTTGTGTGGTGTATATAATTACCATGGATATATTGAATGAATATTATTCTTTATATTATGGATGTTTTATATCCATATTATTTTATTTCTATCATAGGGTTAAACAATTCTTCTGATTATAAAATGGTAAGGTTTTATTTCACAATCTCTTTAATATTAGAGATAGTTTCATTTGAAATCTCAATTGAGGAATATTTATCTTCCACATCCATGTTTTTTAAAAATGTTTTCAAAATGTTTTTTGATATTACTCTATCAATATTTAATGTTATTTTTACTTTTGTTTTAATTTTTCAAAAATGTTTTGAAAAGAATATTTTTGTCCTTTTTTTAACTTGGATCATTATGAATTTTTTGAATTTTTTTAGATTATACTAAATGAGTGAAATTTCCCACTAAAATGAAGCATTAATTTTTTTTCCTTTAAAATATTGTAAGGTTATTTTCAAAGAAAATTTATTCCTTTATAATTGTATGAATCCTAAAAAAATGATTTGAAAAGGGAAAATATATTTTTCTGAATAATTATTTCAAGTGGCTATTCATAAATTATTTTTCCATATAAGATTAATTATATTAATACATTTTTTGTATTAAGGGGATATAAACCAATGATACCATTAATAAAATTTTTAGGAATGGTTTATGTTTGTGATAGAATGATATTTATGAAACCCATTTTTCCATTAATTTGGTTGTGATGAAGTGTTTATGAAACTCATTTCTTTACATGGGTTATGATGTAATGAATTATTTATGGTCATGTGGCACACATATGTATATTTTTAATTAATTAATGGATGAGACCTATATAACCCTCTATTTAATTGGGTAATGAATTAGTTATTTGTATTTTTTATCTTACAGGGGTCATCATGTTCTTTTATATAGATCATATAACAATTTATTACAAAAACAATATAAGAAATAAAATTTTCATTTGGTACACTAGCTAGCTCTTAAAGTCTTTCATAAATTGAATTCATATTTTCAGATAAATACATATAAATATGATCTCAAGACCATCATATAAACTATTTATTGCGTGTATTTTATATCCATCCTATAGCTCTTGAACGATTCAAATGTATAAGAACTAATTTGTGGGCCTCAATGTATAAATCACCACCTTCACTACTATATATAATGTATAGGTTATATTTTTACCGCTCTGTGATGGTAATTATAAAAATATAAATTCCATAAATATATTATCCCATAAAGAATCTACAATAAAGAGACTTTATGAGACTTATGCTATCAACATTTGATAGGTAATCAGAAAATAATTTGAAAAAATATTTGAAAATATTTCATTATTATATACAACTTTTTGTATGAATTCAATTCTTGAGGTATCCTTTAAAAATATTTTTATATTGTTTAATGGGGATATATCCATCTATAATGGATATGGAGACACAATTAAACCTCTATAACCACGTAAAACATTATTTGGACCATTATATCAAAAAATCATGATGGAACGATATTAAAGTGATCTCTTTTTTAAACCTGATTTTGTAAGGGTTTTCAAAAATAGTTTATAGAAAACTATGTCAATATTTTTTAATCCATTAAATAGTTGATCATGTTTAATTATATATTGTTTTATACCTTGTTTAGTATTCCCATCAATTTTTTTTCATCCAGATTGATATTTATGTCTTTGAGGCAAAAATATTTGATGTCCTAAAAACACATTATTTGTGGAATGTTTCAACGGAACTATGTTTTTTCATTCTTCAAAAAATGGGACACCCCAACATTCATTTAAGTCTATAGCCTAAATCATTTCCTTAGGAGGTAAATTTAGTTATCTTTCTATATAACATTACTCTCAATTTGAATTCTACACTTCTATGAGAATCATAAATTTTAACACATGTATCCAACATCAATTTCCTATATTCAATTAATGGATCCAAATAGACATCAATATCACTACCAGGTTGTTTTGGTTCATATATAAGAAGAGAAAACATAATGTATTTGTGCTTCTTGCAAAACCATTGAATAAAGTTATAATTTACTAACATGACTAGCCATGTATTTTGAGTACCAATTTTTAAACCAAAATAATTTATTTCATTAGTAGATAATATATGATAAAATTTTATCGGCTGGATTCTAAATTTAGGATACTCATAATCAATTTTTTTCCTCTAAGGAGAGTCTATTAGATGATGTAGTTTCCAATATTTAATTTTTGTATCTTCATTCCATATCAATTTTATTGTGGTTTCCTGACATCCATATAGTCTTATAAACTATGGAATGATAGAAAAATACCATACAAATTTTAAATTACCTGATTTATCTTTCTTATATCCATCCATGCCACACTTATGAAATTTTATGATTTATTCTTTTTCATTGAAAAATAATATGAAATTATTTGGGAAAACATGTATTTCTTAGAGATCATTCCCAATGAAAATAGAATTAATTTTATATCATATATTTAATAGGAAGTTCATTTTATTCTGGTGGCACATCATTTAGGAGACCAAGTAGTTCTATAAAGTAGGTGTTTCTCTATCTTCTTCTAGCTTTCAAATTATATAACTTTAATTCAGCTGAAAATTTTGTGTATTTAGTACAATTAGTATACAATGGTCACTTAGCAGAACTATTTAACTTCATAAACAATTTTGGATAATAATTAATGTCAACTTTATCTTCCATTTTTATTTATTTCTTAAGATATCTATCATCATTTATACTGGATTTCATATAAAATTATCCATAAAATGAATTATCATACCAATCAGTGTGAACATTAAATTTTTCCCCAGCTTTTGTCCAAAATTTATAGGTCTGATCTATTCTGTGAAAAATAAAACAATCTTTGAACTCTTCCGGACTTATTTTTATTGATTAAAGACAACGTATACATAGAAAAAGGATTTGATAAGGCTCATATGCATGATCTATAGAAACCTTGGCGAACTCTTTAACTTCATAATCATACACATTTGTTATATGATAAGTGTGCTTCCATTTTAGATTCCTATACAACCTATTTTGTTCATAAAATATTCATTTTCTAAAAAAAATACACATAAGGTATTCATCATCAAGAGAGACATTTATAGATAATTCTAATAAGGGGAACCCAAAATTTGATACTTTCAAATAATTTCATCATGGTTTTAATGAAATTAGTAATTGAATTGAAGAAAATAATTAAACCACTAGTGGTAGGTGTTATCCTCTAGATTCATCCAAAATGATCAGTGGTACCCAATGTGGGAAGAATATGACTCATAATAGTTTAAAAAACATAGGTTCATGTCCATAAGAGATGGAGGATGAGTCTCAAGAAAAATAATACAATAATAACTATCCAGAAGATGAAAATGGTGAGGAAGAAAGTTGTATACTTGAATTTAAATGTTTCTGGGCTGTGACTTAGTTAATATTAAGACAACATATCTTAGTTTTTTTCTAAAGCTAAAAAAAATAGAAGCAATAGTTTGATCCCTACAATGAGATCCATGATTGGTGTGAACATGATAAGCCTCAGTTGTATGGACTTATACAAAATTATGAAGATATATCCATTATAGTTTCAATATTCAAATCAATCCTTTATTTACTCAATGAAAAGAAAAAGGCCTTTGGTATAAATACTGAATTTTAGAAGCGCTTAGCTTTCCCTGAAAAGAATGAAGTAATTCTTGGATGGATTCTGGAACCATTCTCAGTGGGAGTCCAACAAGTTGTATGAGTTTATGTTTATTCATTTATTCACTTGGTATACAGTGGTCCAAGTGTTGTTTCATTGATAATCTATGTGGAGTTTTAATGGATTGAGAAATTTCAGGTTTTGTCACTTTTTAGGGGAAAAATGTCATGATTTATTAATTCAAATATCTATTAAAATAAGCAATCCATTACAATCGTATTGTACATTTGACCAATTCCATCTACTGATCAACCCTTACTCAATTATTTTAATTATGACATATTACTAATGATAGGTAGCCAATTGAAGCATAAATAATTCCTTTCTCATTTATTCCCATTTACTAGTGTTGGATAAACTTTACATCATAAATCAAAGGAATTCAAATCACTCATTCATGTATAATTAAAAAAAAGATTATTAAATTTTTTCATAAAATTTATTTCTTACTCCACTAAATCACTTAAAAACATATATTAATTTAATCATCACTACTAAATATGTTAGAAAAAAATTTATTTATTATTAGATGGAATACTTCCCTTTGAAATTATTATTCCTTCTTTCCATTTAATTGAAACCAAGATTTCAAAATTTGTGTAAAAAATATATTTTATTGGAATATAAAAGCTCATGTAATCACTAGATTTTGACACAGGGTCATGGAGCTTATGATTTAATGAAACCAATTGATGAAACTATAATTGAAGATAGAAGTTAAGTTAGATTCCACGTTACTCTTTTTTACAGATTATTCCAGACAATGTTTTACAGGAATACAGATAAATATATTTATATTATAACCCACTATTAGACAAAAATTTAAAAAATAGAAAATTTATAAATCTTAGGTATATTTCACATTTCATACAATAAAAAAACCTATATTCAATTTCCTAAAAAACATCACAAATAATTTCTATTAATGAACATTCAAAAAACTTTAGTTTGCATGGACACTAAAATCATTCCTAATGATAAACAATAGATCAAAATAATAACAATTTTTTTTATTGTAAATGGATTATATATTAAAAATAATTATATTTTATATAAAAAATATGTAACAAATGGGGACCACTAAAAGCGAGACACTCTGCCCTAACACGGTCATTGGGTCCTGGCCCTACAGGTACCACAAGTTGCCCTGTCGACACGTGGTCCCCAACTTGGGGCCCAACCGAGTGCCTGAACGTGTCATCTAACTAATGATTATCCCCACAGACCAACACATATGTTTGGAAGTGTGCTTTTTCCTCATTCGCACACACGCTAGGAAATTTCCAAGAAGGTCACCCATCCTGATCACTACTCTAGGCAAAGCATGCATAACTATGTAGTTATAATTAGGTAGACTCTCGAAAAGGAAGGTGAACCTTTTTTACATGAGTCATATTATTCAGAAATTGTACCCTTTATCATTATGGGGTGTTACATTTAACCCCCCTTTAGAGAAAACAACCTCTTTGTAGGCCCCATATCTCATCCCTGGTAGTGCACCACACATAAGGCTAGATTCCTACTTTGATACCAAATGTAACAATTGGGCCCCATTGACAGCATAAACACCCTTCGATAACATGGTGGGTAGGTCATGGCCACCAGGTACCTCCAGTTTCCCCACAGACACGTGGCCCCCTATAGAGTAAAACATCCTCATTGTGGGCCCTACATCTTAGCCCAGGTAGTGTACCACACTTAAGGATGTGTTTTGAATCTGATACCAAATGTAACAACTGGGCTCCACTAACAGCATATACACCCCAACCTAACATGTCCATTGTGTCTTGGCCTGCCAGGTACCACCATTTGACCCTCAAACAAATGGTACACAACCTAGAGCCCACCCCACATGTCTGAATGGGTTATCTGACTAATGACTATCCCCACAGGCCAACACATGCTCCTTCCAGTGTGTTTTGTCCTCACTAATAGACACCATGAGAAACCTCCCAATAGGTCACCCATATTGTTGACTACTCTAGGTGATGAACATTTTACTATGAAGTTCTAATTAGATATGCTTCTGAAAAGTAAGCCATACCTTGTCGACAAGAGTTATGTCATTTAGTGATTTAACCCTTTATCGTTTTGGGGAGTTATAGTACATGAAAATTATATTTAAGTAATAATTAATGTAATGTGAATTAAAAATTTATAATTCCACAAAACAAAATAATTCATAACATATTCATATAAAATTAATTCAAAGAATATTGACAATGAACATGTAGTCAAGGAAGAGAGTGGACAAACAATGACTCAAGGAAAGAGAGATTGGGTGGAGCATTGGAACTAGAGAGATACTTTGAAAATGGAGCTAATTAACACTTGTTAACTGGAAAACCTTTGTCTACTTATCGTTTTGATTCACCACCTTACATGATAGTATGTAGGATTTTTTTGGTGCATAACTAGAACCACCATCAATCAGAGTGCTAAATAATGATGAATTATTGAAAATTAATGGAAAGGCGAGGGAGATGGTGAAACAATAATGGGTCGAGGACAGAGATATTGGGTAGGTAATTGGTGTGGTAGATTTTGGAAAAATAAGATCACCTGCATTCTTTTAGTTTAAACTATTTGATAAATTAGAAAAAAAAACAAAGATGTTCAAGGGGGAGAAACTGATCCCAAGTGATCACATTCCTTGATTTTAATATATCATTATAATTTCCAGAAACAAAACCCAGATAAACATTAAAATAAAAAGGATATAAGGAAACTCATTTATCCACAAGAAAAACTTTTAATCCAAAGAAACAATTAAATTTTCATCTTCAAAACCCTTAAACCTTTTTATTATGAATAAAACCTCTCAAATAAGAAATGTAGCCATGAATTTAATTTATGAACACTTTACAACTATTGTATCTTATAATGTTGAAGGGATTAAAGGATAAATTACAAAAATCATGTCAATAATGTGCACCTTTAATTTTAAGAGCCTACTGGATTGTGTGTCCATAGTAAAGAATAATTAGATTGGAGTAGTTATTAGGATTGGTAAAAATTTGAGAAGTTTCCTAGGGAGTGTGTGAGTGAGGAAAAATAACACCGGAAAAAACATGTGTTATCCTGTGGGGATATTCATTAGTCTGATAACCCATTTAGGAATATGGGTGGGACCCAGGGAGGGTACCATGTGTATGTGGGGAAACTGGTGGTGCTTGGAAGGCTAAGAACAAATTACCATGTTAAGGAGGGGTGTCTACGCTGTTAGTGAGGCCAAGTTGTTATATCGGTCTGGAAAAAGGAACCTGAAAGTAAGTTAGGTGACACTACTTGGATTGAGATATTGCATCCACAATGAGGAAGTTGTTCTCTAGGGGGGGGGTGTGAATGTAACACCCGAGAATGTTAAAGGGTCAAAAAGCTAAATTATATGAATCATGTCAACAAGGTAAACCTTTATTTTTAAGAGACTATCTGATTAGAACAACACAATTAGGTGTGTTTGGCCTAGAGTAGTGATTGGGATGGGTGAACATATGGGAATTTCTCCAGGGTGTGTGTGAGTGAGGATAAAGCACACTAGAAAGAACATGTGTTGGCTTATGGGGATAGTCATTAGTATGATGATCCGTTCAGGCATGTGGTTGGGCCCCATGGAGGAGAAGATGTGTCTTCAGGGCAAATGGTGATGCCTAGAAGGATAGGATCCAACAACCATGTTAATGTGGGTGTGTCTATGTAGTAATCGAGTCGTAGTTGTTACATTGGTATTAGGATAAGAACCTTGTCGGAAGTGTGGTGGCACCACCTGGATTGAGATATAAGGTCTACAAAGAGGAAATTGTGCTCTAGGGGGTGAATTTAACACCATATAATGTTAAAGGGTTAAAAGGATAAATTATATGAATCATTTAAAATGGTTGAACCTTTATTTTTTGTAATACTACTTTATTAGAAATACATAGTTATGTGTGCTTGGCATGGAGTAGTGATCTAGATGTGTGACCTTCTCAGAAGTTTTTCGGGGTGTGTGTGAGTGAGGACAAAGCACACTGAAAAGAACATTTGTTGGAGTGTGGGTATATTCCTTAGTCTAATGAACTTCTCTCACCTTTTTGTGGTTCATAGGGAGGGGACCATGTGTTTTCAAGGCAACTCGTTGGGCCTGGCGGTCCAGGACCCGATAGCCATGTTAAGGCAGTCTGTCTTTGCTGTCAGTGGTGGAAGCTTTTCAAAAGTGTAGTGACACTACCTAGATTGAGATATTGAGTCCAAAATGATAATGTTGTGATCTGGGGGTGGGGGTGCTGAATTTAACACCCCAAAATGTTAAAGGGATAAAAGGATAAATGATATGACTCATGTCAAAAGGTGAACCTTACTTTTTTAGAGCCTACCAGATTAGAACTCTATAGTTAAGTATTCTTGGACTAGAGTAGTGATTCGGATGGGTGAGATTCTGGGAAGTTTCCCATGTTGTGTGCGAGTGAGGAAAAATCACAATGAAAAGTAAATGTGTTTGCCTATGGGGATAGTCATTAGTCCGATAACCCATTCAAACATGTGGGTGGGCCCCAGGGAGGGGAGCACGTGTCTGTGGGGCAAGTGGTGGTGCTTGGTAGTATAGGGCTTGATAGCCATGTTATGGTGGGGAGCCTATACTTTTATTGGTGGAACCCAACCAAAAGTATGGTAGCACAACCTAGATTGAGATATCGGGTCAAAAATGAGAATGTTGTGGTTTGAGGGGGGTGACTGTAACAAGTTAAAGGCTAAATTATATGACTCATTTAAACAATGCGAACCTTTATATTTGAGATCCAAATTGATTAGAACTATTCTGTGAAACTTTCATGTACTGTAGTAGTGATTAGGATGGGAGACCTTCTGGGAAGTTTCTCATGGTGTGTAGAAGTGAGGAAAAAACACACTGGAAAGAACATTTGTGTCCACAATGAGGATGTTGTGCCCTAGGAGGGTTGCATGTAACAACTCAGAATGTTAAAAGGTTATAAATAAAAACTATGAAACTCATGTGAACCATGATCAACCTTATTTTTGTGATCCTACCTGATTAGAACTCCACATTTAAGTGTTCTTGTCCCAAAGTAGTGATCACTATGGGTGACCTTTTGGGATTTTTCCTAGGGTGTATGTGATTGAGGAAAAAGGAAACTGGAAATAACATGTTTTGGAATGTAGGGATTTTAATTAGTCTAATTACAATTTCGAGAAAGTGGGTGGGCCCTAAGGAGGGGACGATGTGTTTGTGGGGAACTTGGTGGTTCCTGGCCAGCTTGGATTTGAAAACAATGTTAAGGTGAAGTGCCAGTGATGTTAGCGGTGGAACCCAGCTAAAAGTGCAGTGGAACTTCTTGAATTGAGATATAGGGTCCAAAATAAGGAAGCTGTGGTCTAAGGGGTGGGGGTGAATATAACAAGTCACACTTTTCTTTTTGGGAGCCTACTTGATGAGACCTCCATAGCTAACCCATTCAGGTATGTGTGTGGAACCCAAGGAGGGGACCATGTGTATTTAGGGTAATTGGTGGTTCCTGATGGGCCAGGAATTGACAACTATGTTAATGTGAAGTTTCAATAATTTTAGCAGTGGAAACCATCTGGATGTGGAGTGGAAATTCTTGAATTGAGATATAGGTTCCAAAATGAGGTTATTATCCTCTAAGGGCTTGTGGGTGAATATAACATGCCCCAAATTTCTTTTCGGGTGCCTACTTGATGAAAACTCCACATTTACGTATATATGGATTGGAGTAGTGACCAGGATGAGAAACCTTATGGGTTATTTTATAGGGTGTGTACGAGTGAGGAGAAAGCACACTAAAAAGAACATGTGTGTCGTTAATGAGGAAATTATGCACTCAAGGGGGGGGGGGGGGGTGAATGTAACACCAAAAAATATTAAAGGGTTAGAAGTGTAAATGATATTAATTATGTCAATAAGGTTCACACTAATTTTCAAGATCCTACTTGATTAGAAATCCATAGTTAAGCATTCTTCTCGTGGAGTAGTGATCAAGATGGGCATCCTTTTAGGAAGTTTCCTAAGGTGTGTGAAACTGAGAAAAAATCATACTGGAAAGATCATGTGTTGGTATGTAAGGATAATCATTAGTCTGATGACCTGTCCGGGCATATGGGTGGGCCCTAGGGAGGGGACCACGTGTCTGTGAGGTAACTGGTGGTGCCTGGTGGACCAAGACCAGATAACCATGTTAATGTGAGGTGTTAGTGATTTTTATGGTGGAACCCAGATAGAAGTGTGGTAGGAATACCTGAATTGATATTTATATTCCACAATGAGGACATTGTGCTCGGGGGGGGGGGGGGTGGTAGGGGTGAACGTAACACACCAAAATGTTAACGGGTCAAAAAGATAAATGATATGACTTAAGATGATAAGGTGCACCGTTTCTTTTGGGATCCTACCTGATTAGAAATTCATAGTTAAGCGTACTTGGACAAAATTAGTTATTAGGATAGGAGACCATCTGGAGAGCTTCCTAGGGTGTGTGAGAGTGAGGAAAAAGAACACTGGAAAAAAATGTGTTTGTGAGTGGGAAAAAATCACACTAGAAAGAACATTTGTTGGCCTGTGGGGATAATCATTAGTCTGATAACCTGTTCGGGCATGTGGGTGGGCCCCAGGGAGGAGACCATGTGTCTGTGGGGTAACTAGTGGTGCCTAGCAGGCTAAGACATAAAATTCATTTTAAGGTGGAGTGTTTGTGCTATCAGTAGTGGAACCCATCTGGAAGTGCAATGTCACTACCTGGATTGTGATATAGGGTCCACAATGAGGATGTTGTGCTCTAAAGAAGGGGGTGAATGTATCAACCTACAATGATAAGTGGTTAAAAGGATAAATGATATGACTCATGTCAACAAGGTACAAATTTCTATTTTGGAGCCTACCTGATTAAAACTCCACATTTGATATAACTTTTCCCAGAGTAGTGATCAGGATGGGTAACCCTCTGGAATATTTTCCATGCTGTCTGTGATTAAGGAAATATCACACTAAACTGAACATTTGTCGGCTTAGGGGGACATTTATTATTTTTAGGACCTGTTCAGGCATGTGAGTGGCCCCTGTGGAGGGGATCATGTGTCTGCGAGGTAATTTGTGGAGCATGGCAGGCCAAGACCTGACAAGCATGTTAAGATGATGTTTTTGTGCAGCCAGTGGGGCCCAATTATTAGAACAACTCATTCAAATATCCCATTAGATATAAATTTATGTATATATGAAAATAATAATCAGTTTAATATATGAAAATTAGACTTTATTCAATAATAATTACTTTAACTCACATTTGAAAAGAAAATTTATAATTTAACTCAAGCAATAACAAACTTCAAATCTGTCCATAAAACATTTCATTAAATAATAAGAATAATTTTATAAAGAATTTAAATATCGTTTATTTTAAAAAGTAATAGGTCTTTAAATCAATATACATGGAAATAAAAAAATTATATATATACATGAAAACTATAAATATAAATATAAATATAAATTTTATTATAAAACCTATTTGAAAACATTTTAAAAATGATATAATTCATAACTCTCTTTTTAATGCACCAAACATACCTTTGGAACAATTATTAGGAATAAAAATTTTAAATCCCATTTTATCTAACACCTTTTTAAAATTGAATTTGATTATCAAAATAAATTTGAAAACCATATAATGTTTCATTTAATTAAAACTATTATGAAGCATCATAAAAGATTTCATGAATGGTCAAAGCACTAAATTATAGACAACTAGAGAGGGAAACCCATAAAATAATATATATATATTATTTTTATTTAACCAAAATCCAAAATTAAATCACACATAAACCTTAAAATAAAACATTGTAGTAAAATTAAAAGCAGACCGAGCCCATTTCAAATATTTAAAATCTCTAAATGGAACTCTTCATTCATTAAATTAGTTTTATAAACAACATACCACAAAATTTAAATTACATTTAATTGTAGAATGTGAAAACATCCCTTTTAAAATAAATCAAAAATATTTCATCCATTTAAGATTTTATTTAATATTAATAATAACTCAAAAAATACACATAATCCTTAAGGAAAGTTGTGAAAAAATATTCGAGCATCCATGGTTTGTTATAAAAATGGGGAAACATGGAATCACTTACATGGAACATGAATAGATGATCAAGGTCTCTAAAATGATGATACGATGCTCTTAAATATGACCCAAACACCCAATAAATCGAGGCATTAAAAATTAATTACTTGAAACCAAATATGGTTCATACAACAATGTGAAGTAGTGAGTGAAAAGAAAAAAAAGAACACAGATGGAGGATAAAATTCAAGATAAATAGTAAATACCCTTAACTTGGAACCATGATACTACTAAGTGAAGATAATGCCGCACTATCACACACCATTGAACCTGAATAAGTAACAAATGATAAATGAGTATAAAAAAATAACATACCTTATATTTGAGTATTGATTCATTTGATATAAGATCGAGGAGGAGCAATGGAAGCACTAGATATCAACGAGAGCTTGATCATGACAATGAAAATCAGTTCAGTTAGGGTTCTTTTAAAAAGACAAGGGAGGGTTTTATCAGCACATTCAAGAAAACATTGATAAAGAAAGGTTTATCAGTGTTAAATTAGTAAGTGCTGATAAAAGATCTATTTATCAGTGCTAAAGTTTTAGCTCTGAAAAAGATATCTTTTATGATTACTTGTTTATCGCTTATAAAGACTTATAATTATAATTATAAATATATATATTTTTCAATATACTTATATAATTATAAATGTACTTATATCCTTATATTTATTTATATAAATATAAAAAAATTTAGTTATAAATATATTAAATATATACATTATTTAAATATATTTATTATGATTTTATAATTTTTAAAAAATATAAATATTTATTTATTATTAAATAAATACTTTAAAAAAATTTATATTTATTTATTAATAATTATAAATATAATAAATATATATTTATAAATATATATATATATATATATAATTATATATATATAAATATATTTAAAATTATTTATTTCTATTTATAAATATATTTATTATATAAATTAAAATATAGCAAATATATTCATTATTTAAATATATTTATTATAAATTTATAATTATATATATATATTTATAAATATATATATTTATATAATTATATATATATATGTAACATATATATTTAAATATGAATATAAATATAAATATAGTAAGTATATTGATTATTTATATATATTTATTAAATTTTTTCAATTATTTAAATATATAAATATTTATTTATAATTATTTACATATTTTTTTAAAAGAATATTTATTTAGGTATAATTATAGGTATAAAATTTTATAAATATACATAATATAAATATATAAATATATTTATTTATAAATATTTATTTACAAATATATTTTTCACATTATTAATGAATATATAATCATAATTTCATGGATGTTAAAAGTGGGTGAAATTGAAAAATTAAAAATAAGTACACTTCAAAAATATTGAAAAATAAACAAGTTTTATTAATTAAATATTGTTTTTAAAATATGGATACATATTGAAATAAAGATAAATAATATTAAAAATATTAAAATGTAATAAATAAATATGTACAAATAAATATTAGAAAATGATTATATTTCAAAAAAAATAAAAAACAAATAATTTTAAAAATGAATAAATAATCCTCACTATAATAATGTTAAAAATAAATAAATAAAATTTACCAATTAAGAACATAATATATTAAGTATTCCATATTAGTAAATGAAATTATAAAATAAATATTAAAATTTGAATAAATTACATAAATATTAGGTGTATATGTTTCTATACACTACTACAAAAACGGGCAAGGGAAGTGTTACCCTTTTATCGTCGCTAAAAAAAGGCGTTGATAAAGGGGCCATTTATTAGCTTTAAAAAAGCGCTGATAAAGGGGGGGGGGCTTTAACAGTGCTAAAAAAGCATTGTTAAAAGTGACCCTTTATCAGTGCTTTTTAGCGCTAATAAAGGCCTCCCCTTTATCAGCGTTTTTTAGCGCTGTTAAAGGGGACCCCTTTATCAGTGTTTTTTTTAGTAGTGCTGATAAAGGGGAGCTTTATCAACACTTTTTCCTAACACTGATAGATTTTATGTTTCAGAAAAAATAATTTTTCATGAAAAATATTATATTGTTATATAAGTATATTTTTATTGATATAAATATAATATATATTTTTTAAATATGTTTTAGATAAGTAAAAATAAACTATTACATTTAATATATAAAAAATTTAGTAAAAATGGATTTAAAATATTTTAAAAAATATTATCAATTAATAATTTTCTAATTATTATAGTTTAAAAATCATTTAATAACAATTTGAAGACACAAAAAATCAAAACAATTAATAAAATATCTATAATAAGTTGAAAATGTAACTCAAACTTCAAGAGGCCATAACTTTTGATCCAGGTGTCTGTTTGCGCTCTACAACATATAAAATCAAAGCCTGCGACGAGCTCTACGCGTTAGTGACCGAAGCTAAGCTTTAGTCAAAATGTTTAAGGCCATACAAGGCCTAGAAGGCCTCCAAAACTAAGTTTTTAGTCTGGATACCCCGATTTGTTAACATTCAAACATGTATAACTTCTGATCCAGATGTCCGTTAGGCCTGTACCACATATCATATCAAATATTGTTTCATTTGTTCAATTTTATTGGTTGTGGAGTTGAAACGGCCTTCTATATTAGATGTTATGGTCATTTTAACATTATATGGATTTTCAAATACACACACACACACACACATATATATATATATGTATTTATTCGTAAATATATTTGTGTGTGTGTCTTTGTGTGTGTGTGTGTTGTATATATGTATGTATGTATTTATTTATTTATTTATAAACATACATAAATAACATATTTTATAAATTTATTTAAAACTAATCATATAAATACATATTGATATACAAATAAATATACAGATAAAAAATTGTAACTACAGATCTATATATAAATAGATATAAATATATATTAATATATGAATAAATATATATATACTAATATATGAATAAAAATATATGTATTAATATAAAAAAATATATTTATATTAATATGAAACTATATTAATATACAAATAATTATAACTATATATATCTAAATAAATAAATGTATCATTAAATAGAAAAAAACGAAATGGCTTAGTGGTAAAGGTACATGCACACAAGGGGAAGGTCGCGGGTTCGAGTTTGTGTGGAAGTAAGGAAGTGTGCATGCATGTGTGGGATGCGTGGGAAAGGAAAGCACACTAGAGTGGGGAGGGGCCACCTAGAGCTGATAAGGGGGGGGGGGAAGCACTGTTAAAATCTCCCCCCTGAATATAAATTATTTCTTATTTTTTAGTTTTATAAGTGCTTTTTTAGCGTTGATAAAAGTGGTCTTTATCATCACTTTTCTGAGCACTAGTAAAAGGGACCCCCCTTTATCTTTTCCTCGATTAACAGTGCTTTTTTAGCACTGTTGAGGAACTTTTCTAGCACTAATAAAAGCTATATTTGTAGTAGTGATATATGATTTCTTTAACTATGGAAATATTTGTGTATGTGAATTGAATGTAAAAAGGAATTAATTTCATATATGTATGTATGAAATCAATTTAACACACGTTTGATATATGTTAAATTGAAAAATCAAATGACATTCCATTAAATGTCCATTCCTTGATACAATTAGTCAATATATTTAATTAATATAGATTTTTATTATAAACCCTTATTCAATAAATATATGTGTTATTTAATATAAGAAAAAAAATTTATTATGTAAATCATATTTTATGAAATAATATATATATATATAGTTTTATATTAAAATTATTAGATATATTAATGAATAATTAATTATAAAAACCATTAAAAGTGAATAACACATTAATATTTTTTTAATTATTACAAATTATTAGTTTAATATATTTATATTTAATATATATTATTAATTAATATTTATAACTAATGTATATATTTATATCAAATTTATTCATTTTTAGTAATAATTTTTTATTAATAATTTTTTAAATAATTTTTTCATTTATTCAATTTTATTTTTTTGTTAATTATTAAAATTTATTTATTTTATATATCAATATATACTATATACTATTTATTAATATTTATAATTTACAAATATGTATATTAAATCTTTTTATTTTTATTAATAATTATTTTGTTAATAAATTTTTTATGATTTTTTTAAATTTACTTATTTTCAGTTTTTATTTGGTTAATTATTTTAATTAATTCATTTTATATATCTATATTTAATATATAATATTCATTAATAATTATAATATATAAATATATTAAATTTATTAATAATTATTTGATTAATATTTTTTTATTTTTGTTGAATTTCTTAATTTCTTAATTTTTATTTTTTTAACTATATCAAATTTTATATATTTTAAATAGATGTATTTTTTTATTGGTTTTTATAAAAAATGGGGCATGGCCTGTGGGTATGGTAGCGTAATTGCTCAGATTTCTGGACCAGGTCATGTAGGACCTGACCATGTATTACAGTGGGCCAAGGATCGAGGGAAGCAAAGTGTTGGACAAGGTCCACACATGCTAGTGATCTTGCACATATATGAGAGTGTAGAGTGTATGTGGGAGCCCATCCATGCAACAAACATTTGATCTTGGTATGTGGTAGAATCATATATAATGATGTGGCTACACTTGCGCTATTTCAATTTGGGACTCACAAGAGGGATCATGAAATTTATGAGTGCTAAAAATAAAATACTGATAAAGGTATGAATTATCAGTTCTAAAAAAATGCAGATAAATACAACCCATTATCAGTGCTAAAAAACCGTTAATAATGGTTAACTTTTATCAATTCTTTTTAGTGCTGATAAAAGATACACTTTATCATCACTTCTCACTAGCATTGATAAAGTCTAGCATTATATATTACATGTTTTTTAGTAGTGTAGAGAGATAAATCTTCCTCAAAAGCCTCTGTATTAAGGGAATCAGGAATAAGTTCTTCCAGCACGTACAATTTTCTTCCATGGAGTAGGATAACACAGAAGCGCCTTTACCACTCTTGTAAATTTGTGTTAGTGATAAGTTTATCCTTCTCAAGTATGGATCACAATGATATGTTTTAATTCATTTGTAATGTTGTTTCTATAAATAAGATGGGATTTTTAATGAAAACGTTGAGGCAGAGTGGACTCTTTATTAATCTCCCACTATTTTATCAAAACCCAAAATCCCCCACTATTGTCTTCAGAATATACTTTTCCTTGTACATTTTGGTGTTAATGATCCATATTCCACTTCTCAACAGCTTGAATTTTTCCGGTCAATCTATTTGAATGGTTTTAGGTATGCATTCCAAATTCTAGCTAGCTATATTAACTAATAGTTCCTTGATACGTTAAGTGGAATCCCTAATCCTAAATTCCCTAAATTGGTTTTCTTCAACCTTTTAATTTTTGTTACACCAATTCATACTTTTAAATTCAACCCTTTATGTAGAAAAATAGAAGTCAACCCAAAAATTGATGTTATAATTTTCCCATAATTGAAATCACCTCAACTTTGGTATGTCAAGCACTTTGAACTATGGTTTTATTTTAACTGATGTAGTAAAAGGATATAATGAATTAATATATATAATTGATGGATTTTACATTATTAAAAAATTATAAATTTTTATCTTTATTACATGCTTATTAATATTTTTTGTATTGATTTATGTGATTAAACGTGTCTTAGATAATGTTTATGCATAATCTAGTTTATTTTAGTCATATCCTTCATACTTGTTAATTCATAAGTTCATGTGATCTCAAAAAAACATGCATGATGAAATAACCATGAAACTTGATAGAAATAAAATAATAAAATGAAATGACCAATAATTTTTATTGAAGGGGTTTCTCATATAGCAAATGATAAATTGACCATTGAACTAGGGGAAAAACAAATTGAACAATTTATGGCCTGTGTTGACAATTTTCACATATCCACTTATGTATCCCTCTTAGATTGGTTTCACTTCAGCTCCAAACTTGAACCTTCTCCACTATATTGGGAGCTCCATCCATTACATATTATTTTAATAAAACACAAGTGAGGGGGCCAAATTATTGGTTAAGGATTTTACATAAAAGAAACAATGGGAACATAGAACCTTACATAACGAGAGGAGAGATGACATGAAAGAAAACAATTTAATTTAATAATAAATTAAAAGAAAATAATCAAATACAATGGCCTATTTTAGGCTTATGATCATACATATTCATGAATCTAATTAAGAATTTAATAGAATAATAATTCAATTATAGCCGTTCTTATTTTAGATAAATCACGCTTGAATAAATTAATTTTTGTCTTTATTTAATCAATTATTTTATCTTAATTCTCATATAATTTTTTTTATATTTCCATCCGTAATAATTTTATAAAAAGAAAATAAATTTATTTAAAATTAACTATATAAAAATGTACCCTGTAGGAAACATGGTGAGTACCCATCTGAACTACCCAATGTATTTCATACTCATATACTATTTTCTCTTGAAACATGTGGAATAACTAACTTATTATGTAAATTCATGGAGGTTACATTAAAATTAATGACCACACAAGACACATGGTATCAATTTAGTGTGTTATGCTTCAATGAACATAGATTAGTAACTATAAAAAGACTTATACATGATATGCAGATGTAAATATTACACATAAATTAAATAGACATTTATATATGTAAAACTCATCACTTGGAATTCTCTATCATCTTAATTACCACACAAAACCCATGTTGATAAAGTTTGAAAGATATAAAAATTAATTTTCAATTATGTGTATTTTGGAAAAAGTAAATGACATGTAAATTGGAGCTACTCAATGCGGATTCTTATCACTGTATATCCATGGAACACAACAATGGTCCTAGAGTATAACAGTTCCATGAAAAATGGTGTATTACACATTATGTACATGGGATACATGGAATATAGAATCCAAGCGACATGACCACTAGTCATGTAGGTGGTGTTAGAAGATACATGGCTAGTCTATGACTAAAGGAGTACAAGCCCTATAGGGATGTTACATGACATGTACTCTGAATGACTGTGTCCAAGGTTGGCCCGATCAATACATAATGTGTAATTAAACTCACCATGTGTAATAAATGCACATAGATTGAAATAATTATGAAATAATTAGTGGTTAATTAAATAATAGTAACTAGAGTGTACCTCTGAGTTACATGTCATGTACTCTTTTGTTATTTGGATAGACACCTTGGAACTTCTTGATGGGATCTTCAAATTTATTTCATTCATAAAATTAAACAATTTTATTATATTTAAGTGAATTAAATAAGAAGAAATAAAATCTCACACTTCATATTAAAGAACAATTGAATTGTAATTGACAAAATTAATAAATACATAAAAAATCAATGGTATTTAAATAAATATAAATAATTATGTGACCCCTCGGATACCACTTGTAGGTATTGGATGAAATAGAAGCATCATATAGGGCATGCTAAATTTTTTTTTTCATGACTGATCATTAATCCAAGAGTTACACAACAAAAAAATGTCACAGTCAATGGAATTGATTTAAGGAATATAGAAAATGGATAAATTACAAAAAAAATCATAGGATTATTACATATTTATCATTATTAATTTAATAAATTATATAATTACCTTGCATGAAATTATTACTTTGTTGATGGATATGAAAACTTTTCTACATCGTACCATATTTGTATGTTAGGAATGAATACAAATTCCCTACAACATAAATCCGTATGTATTCTATGAACAAACATACAACATTGTATGAATATTAGAATGATAGAATGGAAGATCCTAACACTTTCCTAAATATTCATTGATCTCCATGAAAAAAACTTCAAAGAATGGTTCTCTTGTATATCTTTAGAGATGAGAGTATCGGAGGAGGTGGATCACTCTCCATTCTTGAAATCATCCTTAGAGAGGGATATATCTGGGGATTTGGGATAATTCTCTCTAAATCTCATTATGAAAAACCCAAAATGAATTTAATCTAATATGAAAATAATATAATTGAGTTTATATACCTATAGGATTATAAAATAATTTTTAAGACATGGAAATTTCAAGGAAATTTTTTTCATAATTTTTTTGGGCTTTTACGGGTCCGCAGTTTCTGACGGTGCCTGATTCCGAGGTCGGGTGTGCCCGTAATAATTTTATGAAGTTTTGTTTGGGTACATTCAGTAAATGTACGTGTGGGGTTTTCTATCTTTTGAACCAGTGCTCAGAATTGAAATTTGAGGGCACCGATGAACTCCCAACGCCAGTATTTCCTTAAGGGGACCTTTACCGCAGATGTCTTTGTACGGGAGGAGAAGTTAATTTTTGGGACTTCATTATAATAAATAAAAAATTATGTGTTATATAATTTTTTGTTAAGGGGTGGTTATTATCTCCACAGGGGAGTCATAAGTAGGGACCACATCCCACAAAACCTCCCATGGGAGGATAATGTGTGGTGGGGCCCACACGTGCCTAACCCCTCAACTTCCTATTAAACTCCCCATAAACCCCCCTTAATTAATTTGACAACTCCCCTCCTTAATTGAGACTTCCACCCTCCTTTCATGAATGTGCCAACACATTTTCAATTACTGAAAATTTAATTTTGGATCCTCTACTTTTTGAATTAATTTGAAAATCATATCAAGATAAAATAATTGGCTGGGCTATTATTTAGGGTTGGCTTGTTGTGTTGGAGAGCTTTGGGAGAATTTGAAAGGGAGAGTCCTTTCCACGAAGAACGACGTCCTCTTCGACGAAGAACGCCAATTCCATCGAAAAACGACCACGTGTCTTCCTTCCTCTTCCTCTGCGACAAGGGAGAAGACGCTAACCGCAAAGGATGCCGCCTACAACAACGACATTCCCCTATGTAGAAAGAACAACACCCAACTACTGCGACACTCATCTTCCACGGCTCGTCGACCTGAAACGTCATATACGAGGTGGGGGGTTTTTGTATGATTTTAGTTTAATAAAATTATAATTTCATCTTTGATTAATGCAAGTGATCGTCTATGGTCATTTGTTATCGCCTAATGCGGAGGGCGTGGGCCGAACGAACATATCCCGAAGCCCCTTCGCTGGTTCTTGAATATTTTGGAGGCGACGACCGGAGGCGGTGGCGTCCAGAGGTGACAGAAACTGGAAGCAACGACCGTCGCACCACGCCAGAGGAAAGAAACCACGGCCCGAAAGCACGGGCCACTAGGCTGAAGAAGAACCGGCCGGGCTGAAAGACCCGCGGTGCCCTTGCCACCGCGCTGTGGAGGAGGTGTGGCCCACATCTTCAGGCAACTTTCCGAGACAAACCAGGTAGCTGTAGCTGGCCGGACAGGAGGACCGCAACACCTTGTGGAGCCACACTGCAGAAGAATCCATGGGCCGCGCTGGGCGGGCCACTTCGGCGGGCGAACCGGCCAGCCACCTGCTAGTCGGGTGGAAGAAACTGTGACACTGCATGGAGGAGACAGTGGCCCACTGTGCGGGCTGTTCGCGCTGAAAAAGACCGGCCGACATCTACCGGCCGGGCAGGAGGGGCGGCGCCGCTGTTTCAGAAAACCGCCCCCCCTGCTCCACTCAGCCAGCCGTGGGCCGGGCCACCCTAGCGCAGTCCAGGCTGCCCTCATGTGGGCCGGGCCACCCTCACGAGGTCCGAGCCACAGTGCCTGGCCGGGCCGACCCGCCAGTCCACTGGGCTTAACGGGTCGGCCCCGTTTCACTTAAAAGTGAATAACTTCTAGACCGCGTGTCCGATCGACATGTCGTCTACAACACTAGGATCCTTGTGATGAGATAGTCCTTGTTCGATACTCTAAGTGAGTTTTGGACTAATTTGGAAAACGTCCGGGTTTGTATTGAGCGTAAATCCAACTGGGCCCCTGAAACGGAAAAGCTAATAACTCTCAGACCGGGTGTCCGATTGACGCGCCATCTGTCACATTGTGTTTATTTTGATGAAATGGAACTTAGGGACACATAAACTCTGGAATTCATGATAGTTGATGTGTCAACCCCTTCACTTGAGGAGTGGACCCTCATGGAATCGAGCATGCTGTGAGCGGGAACCCTAGAGCTGGTTGCGACTACGTCAACTACTGTAATAGAATCCTCCGTGGGTTCGACAGCGATGAATACTGTACTGGAATCCTCTATGGGTTCGAAAGTGATGACAACTGTACTAGGATACTCCTTCGGTTCAACAGTGATGACTACAGTTCTTATATCCTGTGTGGGTCCGATAGTTTGACCTCTATACTTGTATCCTGTGTGGGTCTGACAGAGTAGGTGGTCTTGTATCCTATGTGGGTCCGAAAGCTTGGATAAATCAGTGCGATGGTTACTGTTCTTTTATCCTGTGTGGGTTCGACAGTTTTACCTCTATTCTTGTATCATGTGTGGGTCTAACAGAGTAGATGGTCTTGTATCCTGTGTGGGTCTGACAGCTTAGTTGGTCTTGTATCCTGTGTGGGTCCGATAGCTTAGATGAATCAGGGACTACATCTGATCATCTCTATCGCTATACAAAAGATGTATACCTATGTTAGATGATTCTTGACTTTCAATCATTTTCATCGATGTGATTGACTTTACATTCTTGTGTGGACTAGGTTGTGCTTGAGCTCGAGAGTTGGAGCTAAACTGTGGTTGATAACTTAGATATACGTATGGGCATATACCTAAGTATGGTTGGTTGATACTTCATGATTGTATCTTTCCTTTTTGTGGTATATCCTTTGTGGATTCTGGGAGACCTTCGGGGGTCTCGAGGTCCCTACTGAGTATCGTTATACTCAACCCTACACGGGCTATTTCTGCACTACGTTGTGTTGGATGTAGATGACAGACAACATTGACGGAGGCCGAGAGCGAGCCAGGACCGGATGGTACCTAGAGGTGGACCACATGGAAAGACGGTACTCGGAGCGGACCGATAGATGTGGAGTGCTGAGGTGGACACATGTACCTACCATTCAGGTAGAATACTTGGTGGATGTTCCAGGAGATGCCCTTTTTAGCTGTTGTCCCTTTTCAGTTGTTCTTTCTTTCCTTTGTACCTTTACTTTACTGTTGGGCTTGTATTTTCGGCCCCTTTACTTTCAGAACTACTTTTTGTATACAATATTCAATTAGTTTTTACATACTATTTCAAACTCTATTGTGTTTGTTTACTTTCTTAAAGGCAATTCCTTCCTATCTTTGGTATTTACGCCATTGGTGCTAGTCGTCATCCACTAGCCTATGGAAGGAGGGCTTGGGTTAGTCATGACACGAGCCCCGAGGACGGGTCGTGACAAATTGGTATCAGAGGAGTTGGTTCTACCATAGAACATGGGACTCTGATCTTTCTTTTCTATTAAGAAATAGTGTTAAGAGTATTGAGTATGGTTTTCAGTCCAGGGAGTCCAATGTTGTTGCGGCGGACAACATATCCATACACCAGGACCCTGACCTCTGATTTCTGACTTAGTGCATGGAAACACTGATTGCGTGTGTGTTTCAAGAGTTTCCTTTGTGTTATCTTTGAGTTAGCTCAACAGGTATAACTTATTGATTGTGGAACACCCGTTCCTTATCAGGATGCCACTACGATGACAACCAGCTAGGGTTCCCGAGGGAGAGTACATGATGACGGCCCACTGAGTGACAAGGCTCTGGTGCATGACCCTCTTACTCTGTTGTCACCTTCATGTGGTGTACCTGCAGCACCACCACCCATTGGGTAGTAGATTATACCAGCCGTACTAATAGACAGTGCACACCGACAGAGTGCATTGCATGAGTTCCAATAGCAGAGGCCTCTGAGGTTTTGAGTCGAGAAAGATTCCCAGGCATAAGAGGACTGGATGGAGGTGATTACTGGAGTTTTCCGCCTAGTTGAGACACTAGTAGAGAAGATATTGATTTTAGCTACTAATACTCTTCATTGAGTGACCATGTGGATGGTCTACATAATGATTAAGTTTTTGTACTTAGACCATTTTCTGAGATGATACCTTCGGGAAGAGTGCCAACTATATCACTTCTCGTTGGTCAGCAGACACTACTGGTGGTACCCGTAGAGGACACTTGTAGGCTTAGTTCCTTACATGTGTTTCAGCACTAGATATACCTCAAGTTCTGAGGCGAGCCTGACCCACAGGTGGCTGAGGACTGGCTTGATGAGGTGGATGAGAGTTTTCTAGAGCTTATACAGCTTCTGCAGGATGACGTGTCGGTAGCTGAGTATTCATCGAGGCATATCGATCTTTCCTAGTACTCAATGAATATGATTTGATCAGTACTTTAGAGCTAGAACCTCTGAGCGAGGTGTGTTTATGGATATTTGAGCCATCAATTTTTCCTCTATGCATTCTTACTTATGTTAGGGTGCTAGAGAGAACCTTTGTGGTTGAATGTTCATTGGATGAGAGGATACAGCCAGTGAAAGTTAACAGTTGGAAAGCAAGAAACTGGAGTTAGTCTTAGAGACTTGAGCGTGTAAAATGTTTTGAGAAGAGGAAGTGTTAAAGATAGATGAATCTACATTGTAGTAGATGTGGAAGCAGAGTTAGGAGAGAAACATGAGGTGGTTAACATTTCAATATGTTACAACCACCCGCATTTGTAGTCCCCACTAGGCTCATGGAGATGGAGGGTAGGGGAAGAGAGTAGCTACATGTGGTCAAGGAGTGTGACCCAAGGGCTCTAAGAATTATTTGAGGGATGTTCTATATCTACTACTAGATACCGTATCAATAGACATAGGTACCAATCAATCATTCCTTCCACGAATCTTTTCCTAGACCTAGATTTTCCGGTTAAGCCATTGACTTAACCCTCATGTCTAGAGATACCTTTAAAAGGAGACTCGATAATCACACTTACAACGACGGTGTGATCTGACCCTTGAGGCGAGAGTTTTGGTTGGAACCTCTTGGTGACAACGTCAAGGCCTTACGACGTTAGTTTGGGTATGGACTGGGCAACCACAGTTCATACACAGATTTACTGTATTAGGAAAAAAGTTTGTGGTTTATCTACAATGTTGGGATGAGGTTTTCCTTGGTCGGTGAAAAGGAAAACCCAGCCAGGAAAAGATGGAATCATGCATAAAAGGGTGCAGTCGATCACTTAGGTGTTGGCCAGACATACCTTTGTTCCAAACTTCTCCAGAGTTGCAGCACTGCTTTCAGCATTGACGGAGAAGGGGAATCCCTTTGTGTGGTCAGAGATATTCCAGAAGAGCTTTCATGAACTGAGGCAGAGATTGACCAGTGCACCCATCTTGAGACTACCGGAGGAGGGTGTTGCGTATGTAGTTTACTGCGACGCATCAGGGACCAGACTCGAGTGTGTCCTGATGTAGGAGCAAGCAATGATCGCCTATGGTTCATGACAGTTGAGACAAAATGAGAAGAAATACGCTACCCATGACCTAGAGTTAGCAGTAGTGGTCTTCTCCTTGAATATGTGGTGGCACTATCTTATGGGTGAGCATTTTACAGTCTACTTTTACCACCAGAGTCTCAGGTACATATTCTCATAGAAGAACCTGAACCTGATATAGAGGCGATATCTCGGGCTCCACTAGGACTAAGACTTCGAGATAGTCAATACTCCTAGGAAGGGGAATGTTGTAGCAGATGCTCTCAGCAGAAGATCGGGCATTCAACTACTAGGAGAGGTGATGAAGCAGCTAGTCGTGTTTCAGATATCCTTTGTGGATAGAGAAGGAGAAGCCTTTATTCAGTCTCTCATAGTCACTCCACGACTTCTTCAGCAAGTCAGGGAGGCACAACGAGGGGACATTGACTATGAGACGCGACGTGCTCAGATATCCTCAGGGCTGCACCTGATGGGTTTTCTAAAGGTATTTAGAACTTTATCCTCCTCAGAGGACATACCATGGTACTGGTTTCACTACAGGAGGAAGTGTTGAGGGAATTTCACACTTCCCCTCTAGTGGTACATCCAGGAGTGGAAAAGATGTATCAGGACCTCAGATGACAGTACTGGTGGCCAGGTATGAAGAAAGCATTAGTAGATTTTGTCTCCTGTTGCCTCACTTGTCAGCAAGTGAAGGCAAAGCACCAGGTACCAGCAGGCTTGGTACAGCCCTTAGAGGTCCCCTAGTGGAAGTGAGATGGGATATCCATGGATTTCGTGATGGGGATTCTATGTATATCTAGAGGAAATGACTCTATCTGGGTGATCGTTGACCGACTCACCAAGTAAGCTCACTTCCTACTGATCAGATAGCAGGGTTCAGTAGAGAAATTTGGATGCCTCTACATATAGAAGATCGTATGGCTTCATGGTGTGCCATCGATGATCATTTCCGATCAGGACACACGCTTTACTTCCTGTCTTTGGATGGGGTTGCATGAGGAATTTGGGACGTAGTTATGTCTGAGCACTACCTTCCATCCTAGGATGGATGTCCATACTAAGAGGACCATTCAAACTCTCTAGGAAATGCTTTGTGCATGTGTCCTTGACTTTGATCGTAGCTGGGGGGATCACTTTCCCTTTGTGGAGTTTGCGTACAACCACATCTACCACTCCACCATCGGGATGGAACACTACGAGGCACTGTACGAACAACCTTGTAGATCACCTCTGTGTTGGACTGACCCAAGGGCGTCATCACTTGTAGGACCAGAGATGGTGTCATCTACGATGGAGAAAGTGCATATCATCCAGGAGTGAATGAAGACTACACAGAGCAGGTAGAAGTCCTCTACTAATAAGAGATGGAGACCACTAGAGTCTGAGGATGGAGACCACGTCTTTCTATAAGACTCACCTCAACGAGGTATAAGGAGATTTGTTCGAGGTGGCAATTTATGACCACAATTCATTGGACCATTCTAGGTCCTCAGTAGGGTAGGCGAGGTGGCTAACCGCCTAGCCATTCCACCTCAAATGCACTAGGTGCACGACGTCTTCCACGTATATCAACTGAGGAGATACGTGCATGACCCATTCCACATCATTGACCATGGGGAGATGGACATCGATGATGGGGCGACGTTCACAGAGGTCCCAGTAGAGATCAAGGATCGACTGGAGTGGGTCCTACATGGACGGTCAATTCCTCTGGTGCACATTCGCTGGCATCATGGGAACCTCTAGGAGATCACATGGGAGCGGGAAGCTCAGATGCATGCTCAGTACCCCCATTTGTTTCCCTAGTGTGTTTTTATCTTTACAAGGACTTAAAGCCTTGAGGTGGGGGTAATGAAAATACCTGAAAATTTCAAGGAATTTTTTTTTAATTTCTTTGGGATTTTACGAGTCCGCAGTTTCTAACAGCGCTTGATTCTGAGGCCCGGTGTGCCTGGAATCGATTTCTGAAGTTTTGTTCAGGTACGTTCAGTAAATGTATGTGCGAGTTTTTCTATCTTTTGAAACATTGTTCAGAATTGAAATTTGAGGGCACCGATGACCTCGCAGCGCCTGTATTCGCTTAAGGTGACCAGTACCGTAGTTACGTTTGTACAGGAGGAGAAGTTAATTTTTGGGACTTCTTTAAAATAAATAAAAAATTATGTGTTACGTAATTTTTTTGTTAAGGGGTGGTTATTATCTCCAAAGAGGAGTTATATGTGGGGCCCACATCCCACATAACCTCCCATGGGAGGATAATGTGTGGTGGGGCCCACATGAGCTTAACTCCTCAACTTCCTCTTAAACTCTCCATAAACTCCCCTTAATTAATTTGACACCTCCCCTCCTTAATTGAGACTTCCAACCTCCTCTCATGAATGTAACAACACCTTTTCAATTAATAAACAATTAATTTTGGCTCCTCTAATTTTTAAATTAATTTTAAAATCATGTGAGGATAAAATAATATGCTGAGCTATTATTTGGGGTTGTCTTGTTGTATTGGAGAGCTTTGGGAGAATTGGAATGGGAGAGTCCTTTCCACAAAGAATGACGTCCTCTTCGATGAAGAACGCTGATTCCACCGAAAAACGATGATGTGTCTTCCTTACTCTTCCTCCGTGACAAGGGAGACGATGCCACCTACAAAGGATGCCGCTTAAGACAATGACTTTCCCCGACGTTGACGGAACAACTCCCGACTACCGCAATGCTCTTCCTCTTCGGCTCGTCGACGTGCAACTTCATATACGATGTACAAGGTTTTTGTATGATTTTTGTTTAATAATATTATACTCTATTCTTTGATGAATGAAAGTGATCGCCTATGGCCATTTTTTATCACCTAACATGGAGGGTGTGGGCCAAACGAACACAGTTCGATGACCCTCCATTGGTTCTTGAATATTTTGGTGGAGGCGACTGGAGGCAGGGGCGTCAGAGGTGAGGGAGACTGGAGGCAACGATCGTCACACTGCGCCAGAGGAAAGAAACAGTGGCCCGCAAGTGCAGGCCCCTCAGCCGAAGAAGAACTGGCCAGCTAAAGCTGGCGGGGCTGAACGACCCATGACACACCTGGCGCCGCACTACGGAGGAGGTGTGGCCCGCATCCGTGGGCCCCATGCCGAGCCGAACCGGCCGGCCATAGCCGGTCGGACAGGAGGACCGCAGGGCCATGTGCGCTGCGCTGCATAAGAAATCGAGGCCCACACTCGGTGGGCCGATTTAGTGGGCGAACCATCCAGCCACATGACTGTCGGGCGGAAGAAACTGTGGTGCCAAGCAGAGCCGCGTGGAGCGGGCTGCTCGCACCGGAGAAGACTGTCCGGCTTCGGCCGAACGGGAAGAGGGGTAGCACTGCTCGACGCTTCCATTTCAAACCCCCCCACCCCCCTCACACTGCTCGGCCAGCTGGCCGAACTGTAGCCAGCTGCGGTCCGGGAAACCTACCGCACGGGCCAAGCCGCCCTCACGCAGGCTAGGCCGCCCTTGTGTCGATAGGGCTGCCCTTGCACAGGACGGGCCACAACACTAGACCAGGCCGCACCCCACTGGTCTAGGTTGACCCCCCAGCCGGGTCAAACCTGCCAAACTGGGTCTAGCCGACCCACCAGCCCACTCGGCTTGAGGGGCCGGACCCTCCCGAAATTGAGCGTGCTGTGTGAGGGAACTCTAGAGTTGGATGTAACTGCATCGACTACTATACTGTAATCCTCCGTGGGTTCAACATTTACAACTACTGTACTAGAATCCTCTGTGGGTTCGACAGAGAATACAACTATACTAGGATCCTCTGTGGGTTCGACATCGATGATTACTGTTCTTGTATCCTGTGTGGGTCCGACAGTTTGATCTCTATACTTGTATCCTATGTGGGTCCAACAGAGTAGCTGGTTTTGTATCCTGTGTGGGTCTGACAGCTTAGATAAATCAGTGCGATGGCTATTGTTCCTGTATCCAATGTGTGTCCAGAAGTTTTACCTCTGTACTTGTATCCTGTGTGGGTCCGACAGAGTAGCTGGTCTAGTATCATGTGTGGGACCGACAGCTTAGCTGGTCTTGTATCCTATGTGGTTCTAACAACTTAGATGAATCAGTGACTACATATGATCATCTCTATCACTATAGGAAAGATGTATACCTGTGTGAGATGATTATTGACTTTCAATCATTATCATCGATGTGATTGACTTTACATTCCTATGTGGACTAGGTTGTGCTTGAGCTAGACAGTTGGTGCTGAACTGTGGTTGATAACTTAGATATATGTATGATCATATACCTAAGTAGGGTTGGTTGATACTTTATGATTGTATCATTCCTTTTTGTGGTTTATCCTTTGTGGATTATGGGATACTTTCTGGGGTCTCGAGGTCCCTACTGAGTATCGTTATACTCACCCCTGCACGGACTATGCCCGCACTTCATTGTGTTGGATGAAGACGAAGGACAACATTGACAGAGTCCGAGAGAGAGCCAGGACCAGACAGTACCCGGAGGTGGACCACACGACGAGACGGTACACGAAGCGGACTGATAGAAGTGGAGTGCTGATGTGTACATCTGTACCTACCCTTCAAACAGGATACTTAGTGGACATTCCAGGATCTTCCCTTTTTAGTTGTTGTCCCTTTTTCAGTTGTTCTTGCATTCCATTGTACCTATACATTATTGTTGGTCTTGTATTTTCGGCCCCTTTACTTTCAACACTACTTTTTTTATCCAGTATTCACTTAGTGTTTACTTCTTATTGTGTACTCTGTTGTGTTTTTTACTTTCTTAAAGGAAATGCCTTCCCAGCTTAGGTATTTACGCCTTTGGTGCTAGTCGCCATCCCCTGGCCTATGGAAGGCGAGCTTGGGGTAGTCACGACACAAGCCACGAGGATGGGTCATGAAAATAATAATTGTGCTAGAGCCCTTTATTATTTCCATAATATTTATGAAACTCTATGTATATAATTATAATTATAATAATAATATTATTATTTATTGACATATGATAAACTTATGAATTAAATTAAATATTATTTATTCAAATATTATTTAATATATATTATTTCTCACAGGACCATTTGACTGGGTCCATAATTCATTTACAATATTTATCAGGCCCTGAATAAAGAATATTTATTTAATAAATAATTATCACTAGATTATTCTCCAAAATATAAATAAATATTATATTCACTAAATAGTAAACAAATATTTATTAAATATTCTACTCATATAATATTATCTTAAATAACTTGTAAGTGAATATATGTGATCAATAAAACATGAAAAATTATTAAACCATATACGGGAATAATATTTATTAAACTTGATAATAATAAATACTAATATATTATTTAACTAATATTCTAGATACACTTAATGTGTCACTCTCTAGGCCTCTTTCTCAGTTACATTAGTTGAAGTATCATAAAGTCCAAAGTTAGTGTCTAGCAACATGAAAAGACACCCATAGATAAAAATTTAATTCAAAAATGATATATTATCTAATATAGACACTTACTATGTAATATAATCCCTTTATCATAATATCTCTAATCAAGCAGGTTTCATGCTATTGTCGTCAACAAATGTGCTCGAGGCCTCCTTCTTTGACTTTACAGAAACAAACCTTCCTTTAAAACCCAATGGCCTTGGATTTATTTTTCCTATATCATTTCCATAAAATGGCCCAATATATCCAATTATGTTAAGTATCAAAAGGGTAAAAAAATCCTTTCTCACAGTATTCATTAATGAAATATTACTTGTGACATAACCAACATGTTCTACCTCCCCAGGAAGATATTTCATCATGGTTTTCATCAATACATCAAAGTACAAAACCTGTATTACTCATTAATTACAAAATCAATGTATAAGGATCAAGACACACATATGTAGATAGGAACATCAAATAAAACATATAAATTTTGGTTTCTTAGTGGCAGATCTCATTTTCATAATTTCCTACACAAGAAATTACTAAGGGTGTTCTATATAAGAAGGTGCATCAAATTATAATGAGTCTCCACCCTAGATTTCATGTATAATATGTGTCACTAAAATGATTTCATCAATATATAGAACATATATTTTACAAATTCGTTTGTGGAACTTCTAGGATCTCATCACAGTGGAGAACTGCTCTGAACTTTTGGTGCGGAAACTAATCTTTTGAAATCGCCAGATACAATGTTACGTAGAATAAAAATCATGAATTAATAAAGAGTTTATTAATGTTAAAATCAATGAATAAAATTTATCATAAATTACATATAAGTTAGTTGTAGGGAAGCAACTCTGACATAACTTACAGAAAATGAGGAACAATGACATGATTATGGAATTTTGGGATGTGCTCTATAAGCCTCATGAAAAAGACCCTTCAGTCATAATTAATTCATCGTTAAATAATGAAATTAATCCTAATAAACCCATACAATGATATTAGGAAATATGTATAAAGGAGTGTTAGAGAATAATATATAAGTGTGGAGAGCCCTATCTTGCATCAAAGTGATGAGACCCAATTGAATCGCCCAGATTAAAGGGGAACCACATGGGAATAAAGGATAATACAGTAAGATCTTCTCTTTCTCCTCACACAGATAGAGAAAGAGGAGCCCAAGTGTAACAAATGGAATTGAACTATCATGTTTGATCTATGATTTCCCATAAACTCATGTGTTCCTCCCTATAATAAAGGATATTACCAACTAGAAAAGATTGACAAAGAATCAGGGAATGGATACTATGAAATTAATACTAGGTGAACATCAGAGTATAATAAAGGAAGTGATAATAATGAATCAATAAATACAGAATAATTAAATAAAGATATGTTTAATATCGTAACCAATAAATACTCACCCATGTAGTATTTATATAGAATTTTAGACATATAAAACAAAACCATTAAAGTAAATTAAAAGTATGAAGTAAGAAACTAAGTTGAAATATCAACTACTATCCTGCACAAGGTCTAACCTACAATGCATAGATTCTTATGCTAAACTAGATCAACCATCAACCATAGGGAACTTTCCCTTCACAGAATCTCATACCTTAAAACCTAAAAGTTCACTAAAATACAAGATTAGGGTTTAAGTACAAAAATCAGTAGGACACCACAAACGACCCTTAGCATAAGTTCATAAGATATATTGGTCTATTCTATGAATGTATTTAGATTATAGATATTATAATGTCTATAAAACAACAAGATAAATTTTGGATCCTTTTATATTATATCTACTTACTTTCGAACCAATTTGTAAGTACCATCATGTAACCATGTCTGATACACCCCTCTCTTTAATGGGAATGTTCAAAAAAACATTTTCCACATTCTTCTAGAATGGATAGCTAGTGTACATGCCTATCAATATATCAAACATCCATATTAGGGGGTGATAGTCCATATGGATAAACCTATATAAATTATAGAATATAGAGAGAAAATAACATGTAAAACATATATATAGGATGATAGATCATACATCACTTCAAAATAAGAAAGAGTAATAAACATAATAACAAATTTGAAAGGAAATATTATTCATTGCTTTCACAGGTCTAAAAACACACCTCATGTGAAAAATCCTCAAACATAGGTCTCATTGAGCTACACACATACACCAATAATAATTATAAGAACATTTATGAAAAATGTCTTAAATTCTATGGATTCATAAAATAGGTTCAATGACGATCAATAGAAAGGGTAAATATATGATTCAAAAAGTACAAATAAATACTAGAACCATTAAAAAATACATATGATTCATAATACTTTGATCAATGTCAATTATAAACCAAATACCAATGGTAGGTGAATTAGAAACTTACCTAAAAAGTTCTATTATTGACAATTTACTAGGCATGATTGATGCACAGATGCACAATCCTTGATTTTGAGTATTGATTCTATCAGTGAACAATGAATTCCTTGTTAAACCATTCCAAATCCATTTCATTTGACCAACAAATCTATAATCAAATTTTGTTTTTATAAGGAGAATATAAGGGAATCAATCTAAATTAATAAGGAACCCATCAGATTATAAATGAAGGATCGATCAATTTTTTGAGTGCTGAATAGAGGAGTTAGAAGTGAGGAGAAAGACAAAAAATCAATAGAGAGGACTCCAAGGCCACATGCAGTTGAGGGTGAACTATGATAATGGGAAAAAGGGAAATTGGGTAGGGTTTTAAAAACAAATCAATAAACACAACATCATTATTAGGATAAAATTGATTCCATCGACTAGCCAGTGGAATGTATGAAGTTCTGGTTCTTCTTATGTGCTCCACCGGATGGATGGTAGTCATCCCTAGTTGGCCTATGGTTTCTTGGAAGAATAATCCTTACCTAAGAACCTCACCAATGAGCTCTTAATGATTTTGTACATTAAAAAGTAAAACATGTCCACGGACCCTACCTAAAACTTATTCCAACCCCTTTAATGTCTACAACATTCCTATGAACAATTAAATACATTATATAAAGATATATAAAAGTTTTAAAAATTAATTGAGGAAAGTATAAGTTTCCAAATTCTCACCATATTATTAATTCTCATCCATGATATGTACGCCCAGAGGTATGTTCAGACAACTTGGGCCACTACACCTAAATATTATTTTCATTATACTATATATCTTTATAAATATTCTCATCCAACTGTTGTACCTAAAAAATTCAAATATTCCTTCCTTAAATAACTTTTATATTTCAGTCCACTACCTAAATAGGTTTCTCCACCAAATATGTGGCTATTCTCTACCTAACACGTACTATCTTATAATTTATGTATAAATTTATTTTTTAATTATATGTAATTATTTTTAGACCCAGAAATCTGACGACACGTGATTCTGAGGCCCAGAGTACCTGAAATGATCCATCAAAATTTTGTTAAGATTTAATTAGCGTGCGTAAGTAGTTTTCATGAAAAAAATAGAATAAATCATAAAAGGTTTCCAGGATTAGAAATCTGAGGGCACCATTGCATTCAAGAAAGCGTGTTTTCCCTAGGCGTGACTTAATTTCAGTGGGCAGAGGCCTCCTGTGAGAAAACCTGAAAATAGCATAACTGTAAATAATATAAGTAAATAATGTCATTGTATTTTTCAAATGCTTAAAACTCACGAATGGTGACTCACATTAGAAATCTAAGACCATCACTGATCTTGTGAGGGTATTCTTTCTTTAGGAAGATAATAACATTGGCTGGCATGGGCCAACAATGGAAGTTAGTTTTTGGCCGTAAATAAATTAATTAAGTAACAATTATTTTATTGTTAAAATCCATAACATCAAAATGGTTACTTGAATTGAAAATTCTAGAGTATTGTTGAGTTCATTGGGGCACGTTCCCCTTATCCGGATCGTAACCTGGACTGATGTGGGTCAAGGGTGAACGTTAATAATTTATTGAACTTTTTATAAGGTACATTTAGTAAATGCGCGGGCGGCGTTTTCTATATTTTGAACCTATTTTCGGATTAAAAATATGAGGGCACCTCTGAATCCTCAATGCCGGGATTTACTTAAGGGAGGATTTACTTCGACCATAATAAGTCTGGAGAAAAAGTTAGATTTTTTACTTTTTAAAAGAATAATAAAATATCATTGTTATTTTATTTATTTATTTCTTTTCCTCCAATGGACTAGCGGTAGTGGCAGGACCAACGACGTGCCATCCCATTAAATAGCTTGACTCCTCAAATTCTTTGTAATAGTGCCTTTTGAGTTGCATTTTTCGGGGATGTTTTTCTCAAGTTTACGGCAACGCGAAGACGATAATTGTGTGGAAGAAACCACCGATGCGCCAAGTCGGCGTTGGCTAGAGGAGACCCACAGAAACTGACCATGGGTGGTGGAGGACGATGTGAGACGGTGCGCCGCGGTGGCTGGAAGCAGCTGGCCCGAGACGACCGTGTGAGGCAAGGGATGACATCTGCAGGCACCGCTAACGACTAGCGGGTCAGAACAGATGGAGAGCGGCGCGGCCCCGCGCCGCGCCATGTTGGCGGACACCCATTCAGCCAAAACAGCCGACTGTTGTACTATGGGGTAGTGCCCCACTGACGGGCCAAAATTTCCCCACTCCCACAGGACCAGCTGGGAATATCAGGCCACTTTCTGGTAGAACAGACTGGTTACGGGCCGGCCGAGCAGACTAGACGCGCCAGTGGGCCAGGCCGAACCCACTGCCCAGTGGTCCAACGCGGGTGGGTTGAGCTCCACCTGACGGGCTGGCCCAACCGTGGCCCATCACGCGAATCGAACCGGGCCGACCCCGACAGGCCAGACCCAGTGAACTGGGCCGATCCTTAGCAGGACGGACCCAAACAAGGTCAGGTAAACCCTAGGAACTATTTCATCGTGCTGGCCTGATTGAGTTGGGCCGGGACCAGACCCAACTAGTCCCTGAATAAAGAAATGCCCATAACTGAAAAACCGGGTGTTCGATAGAAATGTTTTCAGCGACATTGGGACCCATTTTGGGATACAATCCCTTTGTCATATTCTGGCGGGCCGACTGAGCCAGGACAGACCGAGGTGCAATCACCCTCGTTTTACAGAAAGTGATGCAACTAATAGACCGGGTGTCCGATTGATGTGCCATATATTGTGTTGGAACCCTTAAAATGAGGTTATCCTTTAGAAATTCTATATGAGAGTTTTGGAGAAATTTGGAATATGGCCGGGTTGGATCGACTCCAAATCCAACTGATCCCTTGGCACTAAAATTCTACAAACATAAATATCGGGCATCCGATCAACGCACCGTCTTTTGTGTTGTGACCCTTATGATGTGATAGACCATCGGGTTACTTCTTCATGAGACTTATTTCTGGTTGAAATATGACCGATGGCTTGAGGAGCGGTTCTCACAGAACCAATCGTGCAACAAGCGGGGATCTAGTGGCTGGCAGTGAGGCGCAGGTTGGAGAGAGATCATATGGAGGTTAGTACCGAGTGATCCTATGTGGGTAAAAACCTGTGAATACTGTATGGGTTAATGCTCAACGATCCTATGTGGGTCAATGAATACCAATCCCATGTGGGTCGTATCCTGTGTGGGTCAGCACTCATCAATCATGTGTGGGTCAGTGCATACCGATCCTGTGTGGGTCAGATCCTGTGTGGGTCATTGCGGGGGTTAGTACCTATCGACTTAGGGAAGGTCAGATCCTATGTGGTTCATTACATGTCTTATTACCTATCAATACTATGTAGGCTAGACTTCGTATGGTCAGCAGTAGTTCCTCTTCACAGAATAAGATGATCTACCTTCGCGACTAATCATATGTACTTTTATACTTCACTAAAACCTGGCATGAGCTGCATATTTTATCCCTGTGGTGTCACCTTTGTGGTACCTTCAAATTCATGGTGTTATCTTCATGGTGTTACCTGTGTGTTGGTTTCACCTTCTTGGTGTTACCTTTGTGGTACCTTCACCTTCCTGGTGTTATCTTCGTGGTGTTACCTATGTGGTACTTTCACCTTCGTGGTGTTACCTTTGTGGTAACTTCACCTTCATGGTTTTATCGTCATGGTGTTACCTGTGTAATAATTTCACCTTTTTGGTGTTACCTTTTTTGTGCATTCACCTTCGTGGTGTTATCTTTATGGTGATACATTTGGGATACTTCTACCTTCGCGGTGCTACCTTTGTGGTATCCTTCCCTCATGTATCAGACAAGTATGTCTTGATAAATTAGGCATATGTATGGGAGTATATCTAAGTAGAGTAGATGACTATTGCTTTATTCTTTGTGATTGAGGTCTTTCTTTGTGGTTTTTCCTTTTTGGAACTCTGGGATACCTTCGGGGGTCTCGGGGTCCCTATAGAGTATTTTTATACTCACCTATGCACGGGCTTCACCCTCACCTTGTTGTGTCTTGTGAAGACGCTGAGCAGCTGGGATGGGACTTGAGGGAGCCAGGACTAAGAGGTATATAGAGAAGATGGGTAGACATAGGAGTGCTGAGAAGACAATCTATACATACCCTTCAGGTAGGATTCTCAGTGGATGACCCAAGAGATGGTTTTATCTTTTTAGTTGTACTTGTGATTTTCATTTGGGGTTGTATTCCAGCCCCCTTTACATTCAGAACACTTTTATTGCAATAGTTTACATCAGGGTTTCTTCTTTTTCTGTCCTTGGATTGTGTGTTTGTACATGTTTAAAGGAAATTTCTTCCCATATTAGATAATTTTCCTTTTGGTGCTAGTCGTCAACCCCTAGCCTATGGTAGGTGGGCTTGGGGTAGTCATGGTACTGGCCCTGGGGGACGAGTTATGACAAAGTGGTATCAAAGGAGTCAGTTCAACCAAAGTAATATGACACTGATATTTTTTTTAATGAAGCAATAGTCTTAATTTTTTTGAGTGTGGTTTTAAATTTGAAGAATCTAGTGTTGGTGCGGCCACCGACGTATCCATACATCAATACCCTAAATTCTGATTTCTGACTCAGCGCATGAAAACACTAACTGCGTGTGTTTTTCAAGTGTTTTCACTTTTTATCTCTTTGAGTCAGCTCACTAGGTACAACTTTAGACCATGGCACACCTGTTTTCTTTCAAGATTTCACCACGTAGGCAGCTATCTGGGAGTTCTGAGAGAGTACATGATGACGACCCATTGAGAAATGAGGCTCTGGTGTAGGGACCTCTTACTGTGTGTGGAACCTTCAGGTGGTGTACCCGTAACACCACCACCCACTGGGCAGTAGTTACCACCAGCCGCACTAGTAGGCAGTTCATGCCGATAGAGCGTGTTTCACGATTTCCAACGACAGAGGCCTTTGGGGTTTCAAGGCGAGACATATTCCCAGGCTACTGAGGAATAGCTAGAGGATGTGGCTAGAGTTTTCTGCCTAGTTGGGACACCCGTAGATCATATGGTGATCCTAGGTACTAGTCTTTATCAGTGTGTGACCATGAGGATGTTATTCACAATTATGAAGCTTTAGTACTTGGACCGTTTCCTGAGATGATACCTTCAGGTAGTGTGCCAGCTATATCACTGCCAATGGGTTAGAAGTTACAACCAGTGGTATTGGTAGAGGAAACATGTATTCTTAGTGATTTAAATGTGTTTCAACATCAGATACCCATCAGGTTCTGAGGAGAGCCCGACTCATAGGTGGATAAGGACTGGCTTGAGGAGGTGGCCGAGTTTCCATCTTGCCAGGGCACTATTCGATCAGATGGAAATCCTAGTAGAGATCCTTCTGTGTGGCTCAGTAAGATAATGACAAGGTTTAGATTAAACTAATCATGAGGAAAGGTAACTTTTCTATAGATAATGTTGACAAACTTCCTTAGAGGAGCGGGTATCTTGACATAAAAATCTATGGGGTGAGAATTCCCTAGAGCTTCTATAGCTTCGGTAGGATGACATGTTGGTAGTTTAGTATTCATTGAGGCATACAAACCATCCAAGTTACTTGATGAATATAGTGCGTCAGTGCTTCAAATCTCAAACCTCTGAGAGAGGTGTGTTTAGGGACATCTGAGCTATCACTATTTCTCTATGCATTCCTACTTATGTTAGGGTTATAGAGAGAAACTTTTTAGTTGGATGTTCTTTGGCTGAGCGGATACAGATAGTGAATGTTAGGAGAGAAACATGAGGTGGTATACCTTTAGACATGTTACAAACAACACCCTAATGTGGTTCCCACCAGGCTTAGGGAGCTGGAGGATAGGATAAGGGAGTAGCTATAAGTTGTCAAGGAGTGTGACCCAAGGGCTCCAGGAATGATTCGAGGTATGGTCTGTTTCTACTACTAGCTACTGTATTAATATACATAGGTAAAAATCATTCCTTATTTCCATAAATCTTGTTCAATACCTAGAGTTTATAGTTAAACTGATGAGTTTACCCTTACATATAGAGATACCTTTGGGTGGATACTCGATAATCACACTAATGCCGACGGTGTGATCTGACCCTTGAGGTGAGAGTGTTGGTTGAAACCTCTTGGTGACTGTTTCGAGGCCTTACGGAGTTAGTTTGGGTATGTACTGGACATCCACAGTTCATACTCATATTTAATGTATTATTAAAAAAGGTTTTGGTTTATCTAAAACATTGGAATGAGGTTTCCTTGGTTGGTGAAAAAGGAAACCCTGGCAGAACATGATAAAATCTAGTATAGAAGGGTGCATCAAATCGCTCTTGAGTTGGCCTGCCTTACCCTCCTGTAAATAGGAGTTTTGAGTTTTCAGTTCCCAACAGGATTGGTAGAGTGTGGGGACATCTTCTAAAAATATGTTTCCAGGATTACCTCCCCGAAGGGTGAGGGACTCTTGCATTGGTTGGGTACAAATGAATATTTTTACTTGACTTCTCTATGGTAGCAGAACCATTATCATATATAAAGATGAACGGGGAGCCTTTCCTGTGGATGGATAAGTGTCATCAGAGTTTCAAGAGATGAGAAAAAAACTGATGAGTGCCCCCATCTTGAGGCTACCAAAAGAGGGAGCTGGGTATGTAGTCTACTGTGACGCATCAGAGATAATACTAGGTTGTTTCCTCATGCAGGAGTAGGCAGTGATGGCCTACATCTCATGATAGCTGAGACAACAATGATTCCTAGAATTCCTCTAGGACGATGACTTTTAGATCGTCTATAGTCCTGGAAAGGAGAATGTGGTAGCAGAATCACTCAGTAAGAGGTATGGTCTACAGCTGCTGAGTGAGGCGTCTGAGCAGCTAGTCGCACTACGGATATCCTTCGTGCATAAAGATGGACCAGTTTACCTATAGTCTATGTCTATTACTCCCCAAATTATTTAGTGATTTTAGGAGGCATAGGTTGGAATGTTGACTATGAGGCCCGACTTGCTCAGTTATCCTCAGGACAGTCTCCTAAAAGATTTTCTGAAGGTGGGGAGCACGTCGTTCTCTTAAGAGAACGCATGATGGTACTTGTGATGCTTCAGGAGGAGGTGTCGTGATTGTTCCATACATACCCTTTAATGGTACACCCTGGAGTGGCGATGATGTACCAGTACCTCTGGCATTAGTACTGGTGTTCTGGGATGAAGGAAGCAGTGGCAGAGTTTATATCATGACGACTCACTTGTTAGTAAGTAAAGAATGCACAAAGCTAGTATAAATCTTATAATGACAAGAGACGGAGACCATTGGAGTCTGAGGAGGGAGACCATGTCTTCTTACGGGTCTCACCCCGATGAGGGTTGCAGAGGTTTGGCTGGGAAGGTAAGCTATCTACAAGGTCCATCAGACCCTTTTCGATTCTTAGTAGAGTTGGCGAGGTGGCCTATCGCCTAGATCTTCCCCCACAGATGTATCAGGTGCATGATGTTTTCCATGTGTTGCAGCTGAGGAAGTATGTGTTTGATCCATCAAATGTTATTGAAAAAGGCGAGGTGGAAATTGATGATGGGGAGACTTTTAAAGAGGTTCCAATGGAGATTGAGGATTGACAAGAGTGATACCTTTTTGGATGATCGATACCTCTAGTTCACGTTCGCTGGTAGGACGAGAACCTCTAGGAGAGCACATGGGAGCGAGAGGCTTAGATTCATGCTCAATACCCCCATCTGTTTACTTAATCTATGTTGTGGATTTCAGGGACATATAACCCAATGGTGGGGAGAATATAATGTCCTATAATTTCTGTATTTTTTTTAATTATATGAAATTATTTCAGGATCACGAAATCCTACGGTGTGTAATTCTGAGCCCGAGAGTGCCCAGAATGATCCATCGATGTTTTGTTAATATTTAATTAGCACTCATAAAAAGTTTTCTTGAAAAATTTTAATAACTCTTAAACAATTTTATGGATCATAAATCTAACGGCACTGTTGCGTTCAAGATGGCGGGTTTACCCTAGGTGTGACTTAGGTTTAGTTAGCGTAGGCCTCCTATGAAAAAACTGGAAAGTGGAATTACCACAAATAAAATAATTAAATAGAGTTATTTTAGTTTTAAAATTCTAAAAACTCATGAAGGGTTACTCAGATTAGAAATTTCAGACCACCACTGAGCTCATGAGGGTATGCTTTATTTAGCCAGATACTAACATTGGCCAGCGTGGGCCAACAGTGGAAGTTATTTTTTTGGCCGTAAATAAATTAATTAAGTAACAATTATTTTATTGATAAAATAGATAACATCTGAATGGTTAGTCAGATTAAAAATTTGAGAGTACTATTGAGTTCGTTGGGGCGCATCCCTCTTATTTGGAGCCTAACCTCGACCGACGTGGTTCGAGGGTGAACGTTAGTAATTTATTTAACTTTTTTTGAGGTATGTTTAATAAATGTGTGGGGGAAATTTTATATCTTTTAAAACAGTGCTCAGATTAAAAATTTGAGGGCACCATTGAATCTGTAGCACCAGAATTCACTTAAGGAAGGCTTCACTTTGACAGAAGTATGTATGGAGAAAAAGTAAGACTTTGGACCTTTTAAAAGAATAGTCAAATAACTGTGTTATTTTATTTATTTCTTTATTTTCCTCCAACGGACAAGCGACAGTGGCGGGGCCAATGACGTGTCAAGACATTAAATGGATTGACTACACAAATCCTCTGTAACAGTGCTGTTGGAATTTGGAAGGTTCCTATTAAATGAACCCCATTAATTCCTCAGGCGTTACTCACCCTCCCCCTCTCCAATTTATATATAGTATAGGGAGAGGTATTGGCATGAATTCACCAAGCGATTAAGTTATGATAAAGTGATGTGACACCAACCACTTGGAAGATGGGGCAGATTCATGTGAGGGGTGATGAGCAACACCGAATCATGAACCGAAGGAAGTAAACTGAGCGACAACTTTGGTAGCTTGGTGCGGGGAGGACGAACACCAACTCTTCCTCAATAGTGGGTGTTCTCCAATGATCTTGAGGTAGGGAGTTTATTTGAAACTGTATTTTAATGATTTAATACCTCTTCCACCTGCTATCATATTAATGCAGAGGGCGCATGCCGAATGAACAATGTCCAGACCCACCGCCACTCCGTTTAAGTTGCATTATTCGGAGTCATTTCCCTCAGGGAGACGGCAACGCAAAGATGGTGGAAGCATGAAAAAATGAATTAGCTCACTATGTAAGAAGCAACCGATAATGGAAGGATACGACCAACCTGAGTCAGCCATATGAGAAATGGGGCGTTTCCTATAGGCACCGCCAGTGTCCGTGGTAGGTGGAGACCAGTGCAGCCCTGCACCATGTCGTGTCAGCGGACCCCCAGTCGGCCTAAACGGCCGACCGTTGGGTGGTGGGGTAGCGCCCCACCAGCTGGCTGAAACGAACCCGCACCCACGGGCCCAGCTGGGAAGATTGATCCACCTTCTGGTGAACTGGGCCAGACATAGGCTAGCCGAGTGTGTTGTACCCTCCCAACGGACCAGAATCGCGGCCTTGTGAGTCGGGCCGAACTTGCTGCCTAGTAGGCCAATGCGGGTGGGTCGAGCCCCACCCGACGGGTCGGGACAACTATGGCCCGAGCCTATGAACCGAACCGGGCCAACCCTAATGGGATGGACCCAGTGAACCGAGATAACACTTAGCAGGCTCGACCCGAGTAGGGTTAGGTAGACCCCAAGAACCGTTGCGTTGCGCTGATTTGACCGAGTTGGACTGGGCCCAGACCTAATCGGTCCCTAAATAAAGAAACCCCCGTAACTAAAGAATAGTGTCTCTGATTGACACACATTCAATGGCATTGATACCCCTTATAGGAAGAATTCCCTTTGGCCTATTTCGGTGGGCTCGACTAAGCTTGGCCAGATCGATGTGTGATCACCCCCGTTTAATGGAAAGTGATGCATCTAACAGACCAAGCATCCAATTAATGCGCCGTCTATTGTGTTGGAACTCTTAGGACTAGGTGGTCCTTTAAAAATAATCCACTGAAGTTTTGGATAAATTTGGAGTATGTTTAGGTTGGATCGACTCCAAATCCAACTTGGACCTCAACACTAAAATGCCAATAACCTAAAGACCGAGCATCCGATCGATGTGCTGTCTTTTACGTTGGGACCCTTATGATATAAAGGATCATCTAGTTAATTTATAATGGGACTTAGTTCTAGTTAAAATATGATCGATGGATTGAGGAGCGGTTCTCCTAGAATCAAGTGTGCAATGAGTGGGAATCTAGTGGCTAGTAGTGAGGCGGAGGTTGGAGATAGATCATATGGAGGTTAGTACCAACTGATCCTACGTTGATTAACACCTATCGATCCTATGTGGGTCAGTCCGCATCGATCTTCTGTGGGTTAGTGCATACCGATCTTGTGTGGGTCAGATTCTGTGGGGGTCTTCCCTCTGCAATCTTCTGTGGGTCAGTGCATACCGGTCCTGTGTGGGTCAGATCCTGTGTGGATCATTGTGGGTGTTAGTACCTATCAATACTGTGTGTGTCAGACTCTTTATAGTCAGCAGCAGTGCCTATTAATAGAATAAGATGATCTAGCTTCGTGAATAATCATCTGTACTTCTATACTTTATTAAAACATGGTGTGAGATGAGTCTTTTATCTTCGTGGTGTACCTTTATGGTACCTTTACATTCCTAGTGTTATCTTCATGGTGTTACCTATGTGAGAATTTCACCTTCGTGGTGTTACATTTTTGGTACCTTCATTTTCGTGGTGTTATCATCATGGAGTTACCTATGTGGTACTTTCACCTTCATGGTGTTACCTTTGTGGTATCTTCACCTTCGTGGTGTTATCTTTGTGGTGTTACCTGTATTTTACTTTCACCTTTGTGGTGTTACCACTGTGGTACCTTCACCTTCATGGTGTTACCTACATGGTACTCTTACCTTCATGGTGTTACCTTTGTGGTATCCTTATCTCATGTATGAGTTGCGTATATCTTGATAACTTTGGTATGTGTATGGGTATATACCTTAGTAGAGTTGATTAATATTGCTTCATGATTTGTGATTTTTCCTTTGAGGAACTCTGGGAGACCTTCGGGGGTCTTAGGGGCCCTAATGAGTATTGTTAGACTCATCCCTGCATGGGATTACCACGCACCTTGTTCTATCTTGTGAATATGACGAGCAGCTAGGCTGGGAATTGAGGGAGCGACCTATCAGTACATGGAGGAGATGAGCTGACGTAAGAGTGTTGAGGAGATGATATGTACCTACCCTTCATGTAGGATCCTCAGTAGGTGATCTAGGATCTTCTTTTCTATTTTCTTTTGTGCTTGTTTTTTTCAGTTAGGCTTGTATTCCAGCCCCACATACTTTTAACACACCTTTACTATAGTAGTTTACTTCAGTGTTTCTTCTTGTTGTGTCATTGGATTGTGTGTTTGTACAGGTTTAAAGGAAATTCCTTCCTCTCATAGGGAATATGCCTTTCAGTGCTAGTCGCCAACCCCTGGCCTATTGAAGGTAGGCTTGGGGTAGTCATGGCACGTGCCCTGAGGGATGGGTCGTGAGATAACATTATTACAGTTGAGCACTTGTGTGGGATCTTGGTCATACTACCAAAGATGATACATGTGGAATATATTATGCATTCCCTGATTACATGGAGGAATATCAATTTATAGGACAGTTATTATGTCTTATGAAAAATTTTAATGTTCTAAAAAAATTCCAAGTCATTAAAGACTCAAAAATAAACTGATATTAAATAAATCTAAGGCATTCACCAGATAAGGGATAAAACAAAGATTAAATTTGGAAGAAATAAGTGAAAAATATATTCGTTGGCGCCCATATTATTTTCACAAGTCTTCCAAGATAGGTAAAAAAACCATGAAATGTCACATATGTTTCGTGGAACTCCTTCAACATGCTATTTTGGACATTTTAAATCATCCAAACATGTTAGAGAATGTCACATGATTCTCCCTGGGCAAGCCACTTTAGTCTCATGAATCCCTTTAAGCCCCTATTCCAGGCCACAATACATACTTAAGATACATCACCTAAATCATATAAAAACATCATATCATGTCAGCTTAGTCTCGCAGATGAATCTATGCATGTCAACTATTCCCTCGATGCACCCTTTGGGAAAGTCAGCTGAGACTTGTGATTCCCTCCATACATTTTAGCCATGTCTCGTGATGCCCTCTAGAAATGTTATCCAAGACACAAGACACCATCTGAGACATTCCATATTGACTATTAAAATACCCTCCATATATATCAGGACAAATCTTTCTAATCATCACATGGTATGTTAGCTATATCATGCGTCACCCTCTAGATAAGATAGCCTATTCATGCGATGGATTCTAAAACAGACCACATGTATCATGCGATGTCCTCTAAATACGTCTTCTTTGATCATGAGAAAACCATCATATATTCCACTCGGGTTATGAGAAGTCATTTAGAATGACCAAATGGATCATTTAGTTATCTTTAGATATTCAAGGTAGATACTCCCTTACATACCAGGACAAGTAGAAAATTTATCAATGCCAGGAAAGAAAACAAGTCATAAGGAAGTCCTCAAATTGTAAGCCCCGACCAATGAGATAACATAGTATGTCTCAATATCTAAGTAAACCTGAGAGTGTAATCCCTGACTAATGTAAATATAAATACTGCGATTCCTTCCACATTTAGGCTACGTGATCCACCTCTTGAATGTTTGATCTCTACTGGTCTGTCCCGATACGCATGTCCCTCGCTCTCTAGGATATGATATTAATCATTTTTCATTCCTTTTTTCTCACACCTAAGTGATATTAGAGAGTTGAAATAATAATATCATTCACATAAAGGGTCTCCACCTAAAAATTAAATATATATATGTAAATCCCTAAATAGTGGTAGGACACATTCATATCAACACGAGGGAATCTACCTTGGGGCCAGTCCCAAGGACTAAATTGAACTATGAGAACTTTGATTCCTGCAATAAGCAAGATATGTTGGATTCCTTCCTAAGGAATGATCTCAAATAAACACACATTTCAGTGTAAGTCCATTTATGACTATGAAATCCCATCCATAAGGACCAAATCATTCCCATGAGTTGATCACTCTACCTCATTCATCATCGGATTGAGTAATATACCAAACTATGAAATATCTGATTCCTATCATAACAAGGATACATATGAAATATCCCTGAGGCCCGTGTTCTATAATAAATATTATTATGGGGAACCTATCTCATAAATATCATACATTGAGAAAACAATGATCATTTTTGATCCATTGTTTCGCACACCAAGCATAGATCACGTGGTCTTAGGGAACTGTAATAATCATTTCATATGCATCATAAGTCTCTATAGTGACAAATTCAATCTCTGTGTGTAATACCCAAAAAAAGTAACTATAGAAAATTGGATTCTTTTAATACTTAGGATATATAGGACATCCCTCCAGGAGAAGATATTGAACACTTGGTGTCTCCAAACACCTGTGTAAGTCTTCTCTACATGAAGTTAACATGCACATGTTCGACGAAAAACATGGATTTTTATTCTTTTAATAACTGGGATACATAGGATGATTCATAATAGATCAAAACCTTTCAAGGAATTTTAACCTCCTACTTTCATGGGATAACATTTTGAAGCACATGGTAATGTGGCTTCAGCACATAAGCGACCTCTCATTATTGAAAAATGATGGAGAACCTCAAATACATACAAATATATTCACTAAATTTCCCAAAGTCTTTTTCAATTAGAATAGAATTAACCCATGATAATTTTTTAGGGTAACCGCCCCTATATCAGGATTTGGAAGATATTCACGAACATATATTAAATCTATAAGATACTTCCACAGTAGGCAATAATTCCCCCCAAAACGGTGTGATGCGACCGACCTCCCATCCCATCAACCAACATGACATCCAATGTGTCATTGGGACTGAAAACCTAGATGATCACATTCCATTGTGAAGAATTTTTATATCTAGATATGTATTTGGAAACTATTGGGAGTTTCCAGTAAGAGGGAAAATAGTAGACCATTGTTCATTACTGTGCACAACACAAACCCCCCAACAATCAAACTGTCCTACGGATCCCATCAAAACCTCTTCTCCCAACAAAAAATGGTAAACCTGGTGTAAATATCTTTAATAAAAAATTATTGGGTTATAATCCATCAATCCATTTTTTCCTCACACTATACACAAAAAAGGATGGAAACCCGACATGAATCTATCAAATGAAATAATAACCATGTGTTAGGACACTTTGCGTTTTCATACCCTATATAAACAAAGAAGTAAGGATGGATTGATCTTACAAATGATCCTCTATATTTGGGGTTCCTATAATTCCATCCTTGAATTGACAATTCCAAGAAAATAGAATGACCAGATCAGGAATAACATGAAAATTGTGTTAACAAAGAATATCAGATTAAGCACATGATGCCTATGATATTTCACTAATTGGTAACTATGTTCATTGTTGTCTGCATGAAGGAAAAATCTAACAACATCCTAATACAAGACAATGTATGCATCATCTAGTGTTTGATCTGGTAAATAATATATGGTTTCAATCCCCATGTGTCTGAAAAGGATTTCACACACTCGATAACTCCAATGATTGGTGGAAAATAGCATGGTTCAAGAGTACCACCGACATGGTACAATCCCGACCATGGAATCTACCTTTGAGGTTCTTCAAGTATGACATCTGGTGAGTCCACATCGCCCATGGAAGGATGTTGCAAAGCCAATATCCCTTATCACTACAACCAACCTATTCCAGATCTTATCCCTAAAGTGTGAAAACTACCACCTTCATTCTTTAATAAAGGTGGATTTGGAAGCCAAATATGGATCCCTTTTAGTTTAGGCGCCACCTAGGAGAGAAACTATTAAATATCATTTCCAACACCATCCCATTATTACCGACCAGTCACTTGATGAGTGTACCACCTGACATGCTGCTGCCTTTGAATATCATTCATGGACAGCAAAGATGGATCATTAAGGGAGGAAAGAACATTATTTCCAGAAGAGGGATTATAAGGACTCAGAATTATAAAATACATAATCTTTAATTTAGTCGAGAAAGAAATTAATTTTATATTGAGGAGAGCTTTAGAGAATTGGGAAAATACATTCATAACATTACACATTATTAAAGAGTAGATACCATAAGAATAGTTTCATTTTTTTTCAAAATATAAAACATTAAAACATAAACATGACTCATTGATAATTCTTCAATATTTAACATGGCTTCATACTTTGTCTTAAACATCCATTAACCTGTGAAAAATCATTTAAAAATTTTTGATGAGCACAAAAGCTCAGTAATGGTTGAAAAATAATGAAAGAGAACATTAGACCATGAATAATCGTAACATATGAAAGAATTTTAGAAAAACATGCTTGTAACCCATATATATATACTTACTTTTTGTAACATGAGATTTAAATAGGATCCAAATAAAACATGATAACATAAATATAATAATTATGTTACATTGGGGAATTACTTACATAAACTTGTAACCCTCTCGGCTACCTTATAATTTGTTACCCTCACGACTACCTTACTATTTGTGTAACCATCACAGTTACAATTGGAGTAACCATACGGATAACCTCCAATATACACATACACAATGAATTATAGGGAAATATAGGTCCCAACATTCATCATAAACAATTCCCAATATCCAAAAAATAATCATACAACATGAATATTATCATAAAAACATTGCTTTTGAATTTTGTAAAATAGAATTTTAATCGAGGATTTTTAAAATAAAAGTCCCTTATAAATATCATATAATTGAATTTAAACTTAATAGAGTAGATAGAATATTTATATAAACTGTAATTAGACCTAATTTAACCTAATATAAGAAAAAACAACTCACAATAAATTTTAATACCACATAAATAATGAAGTAAAAGGTTAACCCAAATAATGGAAATTTGGTTAAGAATTCCCTTACCTCAGGATTTTCTTACTTAAATATTGTTTAAACATAATGTATAATGGTTAAAAGAGTTTTAAAAGTATTTTAACGAAACATTTTCATGTTTATAAAATCTTATATGATCATTTCATAACATCATTTCACCCTTTAATTGTTAGTATTTTTCTCCTTGCACTATTTTTGGGTGAGTTCATTACATGATTTCGAAGATTGGTTCATGATGGATGTTCTTGTCAATTGGAAGTGAAATTACAAAATAAGAATGGAGTAGTATTTACATATTTCTAGTAAAACAAATCATGCCATTTATAATTTTGAATTCTTTCTTGAGGAAGATTCATAAGTTAAAACATTAATGACGTTCATTTAGACCATTTTAGTGGTTCTTTAAAAATAACGACCTCATTTTGTTTTAAAAATTAAAAAAATGTGTACAAAAGAATTATAGAACCATGGATGAGACATAATACATATATTATAACTAGGTTCAAACATAAAAATACTTTCATGACTATACTTGAAATAATTAATGGAAATTGAAATCACATTGTCCATGATGTCAGTAATTCGACACATCGCATACAATGTTTTTATTCCTTGAATAAGTGGGAGAGGAGAAGAATAGTGATGATGAATTTTACATGAACATGAGAACATCCAAAACTGAAACGATTATGGATCTTTCTTTCCTCATGGTTAATAGTATGTGAAGAAAGAAGAAGAAAAGAAAGGAATATCGAAATTAAAAAAAATTGAGAGATTTCTCCTAAAAATTCGGCAGCCTAACGTCGTCTCTTAAAATTTCATAAAAATAGTTTTATGAGAGAAACATGATATCTCATCACTGTTACATAATATGGAAAGTAAGCGGGTTATGGAATAAAATATCCCAAAATAATCCAAAGTAAAAGGAAGATAATAACATAAAATTAAAGAAAAGAATGAAAATAAAAGAGGATGTTTACCTCTTGATATCTTCTCCTTGAGATCCTTCTTAAGGGCTTTGGTTTTGGTCTTTTGATAAGACCAGAAGATCTAGAACGTGGGGAAGGGACTTGAGAAGAGTATTGGATAGAACATATTCATGGATTAAGGCTTGAGAGGTCTGGGAAGAAGAGGGGAGTGAGGGTGCTATTTATAGTGGAAGAGAGAGGGTATTTTTCATTATTTTAATCATTATTATAATATTTTTGCCCAATATTATAAATAGTGTTAGTTCAGGTGACCTAAAATAGTAATAATGGCATGTGAGTTAGAACGAAGTGGTGTTTAATCACTTATGATGTCATAAATAGTGTATTTTTCTGATAATTTGATTATATAGTATTTTATCGTATTTCACTATTCATCGAAATATCCAAAATTTCAGAATAATCCCAAAAATTTACCGTAACTATTTTTCGATGTGTAGAATTTTAAAATAAATTCCATTTTTTGAAAATAATTTTCTAAATATTATTAATTTAATTTTTAAATAAAACATACTTAATTCAAAAATTAACAATTCTAATTCTATAACTACTTCTATATCACGATGAAAAATAAAACAAGATGTTATTATCTTAAAGCCTTAAGAAAATAAAATAATAATAAAATTTACTATTCATTAGGGTCATATTACTATTCATATTAATATTCATAAGGGTATATTACTATTCACAAAAAAACAAGTTGGTTTCATCAGACTCTAAATAATATTCTGAACACAGTTATAGATGAATGTTTCTTGAAATTCAAAACATAGAAGTGGAAAAATTATTTTTAAAGGACAGTTATAAATATCTACTTAAAAAAATTTCTATGCATTTCTTTTTATATTAAAGAAACTTGGGGTGTTACATTATCCCCACTGTCTAGAAATTGCGTCCTCGCAATTTTATTTACTTATTAAACAACTTAGGGTACTTTTCCCTCATTTCATTTTCATATTACCATGTTTCTTCTTCAAAAATGTGGTTTATCCACAAATCCTTTAATTGGTGGATTACCTTATTCCAAAATAAATGTTCCCTTTGATCAAGAATATGAACTGGTTTGTCTTTATAAGAAAGGTAATCTTCCAGCTAAACTGCATCTGGTCTCAAAACATGTGATAAATCTTGCACATAATTTCTCAACAGAACATGAAAAACATTGTGTACCTACAACAAACTCAGAGGCAAAGTTACGTAGTATGCAACTATTCTATATTTCTCCAAGATTTCAAAAGGACTGATGAACTTTGGAATTATCTTCCCTTTCTTACCAAAACACATCACACTTTTCCAAGGAGGTATTTTAAGGAAAACATGGTCACCTTCCTCGAAAGAGAAGTCTTTCCTTATGATATCTGCATAACTTTTCTACCTACTCTGAGCTGTCCTCATGTGTTGTTGGATCATCTTCACTTTCTCAGCCACTTCATCTACTAATTCTTGCCCCATAAAACTTCTTTCACCAACTTCATCCTAAAATTCTAGAGTCTTACACCGCTTTCCATACAAAGCCTCAAAAGGTGACATCTGTATACTGGAACAGAAACTGTTATTATATGAAAACTAAACTAAAGAAAGATGTTGATTCCAACTTCCCTAGTAGTCCATTGAACAAGCTCGAAGAATATCTTCCAATGTATGAATCGTTCATTCTGACTAACCATCTGATTGAGGATGAAGAGCTGTACTGAAATTTAACTCTTTTCCCAACAACTTTTAAAGTCCCTTTTAAAAGTTAAAGTGAACCTGGGATCCCAGTCAGATATAATGGAAGAAGGAACTCCATGTAACCTGACAATCTCTTTGAGGTACAATTGAGAAATATGATCCAAATACATTGTATATCGAATAGAAAGAAAATGTATTTATTTTTTCAGCCGATCAACAATAAACCAAATTACATTGTTACCTCGAGAAGTCGTTGGTAGTCCCACCACAAAGTCCATGGATACATTCTCCCTTTCCACTCTATCACTAGAAAAGGCTGAAGCATACCCTTCGGTGACTAATGCTCTACTTTAACCTATTTACATGTCAAACATCTCATGGTTAAATCAAAAATATCTTTTTTCATTCCATCCCACCAATAATACTCCCTAAGGTCCCTATACATTTTAGTACTTCCAGGATTAACTGAAAATGGAGAACTGTGAGCTTCACAAAACAAATATTTCTTCAACTGAGAATCACTAGGAACACACAACCTTTCTCCAAAGATTAAAACACAATATTTATCAAGGTTAAACTCTAACAACTTACCCATTATAACCAATTCTACCTTTTTGTGTAGCTCATAGTCTTCCTTCTACGCCCACTTAATTCTGTCTAACAATTAAAACTGCACTAAAACCTGAAACAAAACAGATGAATCCCCTGCACCAACAACTTCTGAGCCTGAATTCATCAAATCATTAATCAAGGGATCATGTTCCAAATGTAAAATGGCCAATGATGCATGATGTTTTCGACTAAAGTAATCTGTCACATTGTTTTATTTTCCAGGATGGTAATCGATCATGCAATCATAATACTTTATCAGTTGAATCCATCTTCTCACCCTCATGTTTAATTCCTTCTATGTAAATATATACATTAGACTTTTATGGTCAGTATATATTTGACATTTGGTTCCGTATAAATGATGCCTCCAAATTTTCAAAGAAAAAACCACAACATCCAATTCCAAATCATGTGTGTGATAATTTAACTCATGATGTTTTAGTTCTCTTAAAATATAAGCAATTACCTGTTCACTCTACATAAAAACACAACCAAGTCCCTTCAAAGAAGCATCAATGTAGATGACAAACTCACCATTCTGAGAAGGTAAGTCCAAAACTAGAGCATTCAACAATCTCTTCTTCAGTTCATGAAAACAAACATCACATTATTCTGTCCAAAAAAAATATAAACCCTTTTCATGTTAACTTAGTTATTGGGCTAGATTACCAAGAAAAGTTCATAAAAAATGTCGGTAATAACCTACTAATCCATGAAAACTAGGAATATCTGTAGCATTTGTGGGTCTTGTCTATTCATCAACCACTTTTGTTTTGGAAGGATCAATTGTTATTCCATCCTTATTTACAATGTTACCATTAAAAGAAACCTGTTGTAAACAAAAATCACACTTTCTGAATTTTCCATACAGTTTCTTTTCTTTTAATGTTTGTAAAACAACCCTTAGATGTTTTTCATACTCATTTTTATTTTCAGAAAATACCGTTATGTCATCAATAAATACAACCACAAAATTATCCAAGAACTCATTTAATACTCTATTCTTAATATTCATGAATAAAATAGTTGCATTAGGTAATCCAAATGGCATAACAAAAAATTCATAATGCCCATATGTCGTATGAAAGGATGTTTTCAGGATATCATCCTCCTTCACCTTCAGCTGATGGTATTCGGATCTCAAGTCAATCTTGGAAAAGTACTGATCTCCCTAAAGCTGATCAAACAAGTCATCGATATGAGGAAAATGACACTTGTTTTTAATAGTGATGTTATTTAAAGCTCTATAATCAATTCAAAGTCTCATTAAACCATATTTCATTTTAACAAACAAAACAGGGGCTCCCCATGGTGATGTGATAGGATAAAGGAAGCCTTTGTCAAGAAAATATTGTAACTGATTTTTCAATTCAAGAATTTTTATTTGAGCTAGATGATATAGGGGTTTTGAAATTGTCTTAGCATCAAGAACTAAGTTAATTGTGAATTTAACTTCCCGATCATGTATGACACCGGGTAACTCATCGTAAAAAACATCAAGGTATTCATTTACCACCATAAAATCATTAATCTGAATAGTTCCCTTATTTTCAACAATATGAGAAAGATAACTTTCATTTCCATATTTCAATTGTTTCTCTGTTTACTGAAATTTTATAAATTTTATGAGTTCATTCTTGTATACAAACATAAAATCTTTTTGAAAAACAACTTCTTTAGCTTTACATTCAATTTTTGAACGATAAATAGAAAGCCAATAAATTCTCAAAATAACATCAAACTCGACTAAGAGTAAAACAAAAAGGTTTGTATGTAATGTCTTCCCACATACCTTAATAGAATGATTCTTATAATTTTTCTTTGCAATAATATTTCCCCATGGTATTTTAACAATAAGTTTTGTTCTCAATTTTTGAGGTGATATTTCCAATTTACCAGAAAATTTCTCTAAGATGAAGGAATGCATAGACCCCATATCAAACAAAAATTTAGTAAAATATGAGTGAACAAAAATAGTACCTAATACAACTTCATTGGATGGCCTGACATCTGCTGACGTAGTCTCAAAGGATCTCACTACACCTTTCTGCTTATAGTTTGTCTTCTTTTCATCATTCAGATCTCTCTTTGGAAAGAAATTTTCATAATGACCCATTTCACCACATTTAAAACACTTTAAAGTATACTTATCATGATTAGTCTTAGGATCATTTTCATTGCATTCTCGGACCATATGTAAAAACTTACCACATTTAAAACACTTCCCAGTTTTTCTAAGACATTCCCCAGGGTGTGTCTTGCCACACTTTTCACAGACTAGATTTTGGATATTCTTACCATTATAACTCGTTGGTTCATTCTTACCGATCACTTTCCATCTAGACCTCTTCTTCTCCTTAATTTCAAAATGCACAATATAATCAGCAAACTCCATCTCTACCATCTCAGCACATCAGAAAAGTTTCTCATAAATTTTGAATTCATGGGAGGACAACACCCTTCGATACCTTGGATTCAGTCTTGAGTAAAAGCGGTTGATTTTTCTATCAAGATCCAGAATAATATTTGGAGCATACCTCGTCAGTCGAGTGAAGTTCTCTTTATACACAGCCACTGAAAATTCCTCCTTCTGTTTCAATTCAAGGAATTTCATCTCTATCATATTTCACACCACCTTAGGAAAATATTTTTCAAGGAAAATACTTTTAAATCCATCTCACTCTAAGGAATCAAAATCCTCTCTACACCTGATATTCCTTACCATTGACCACCACTGATTATCTTCCCCTTCAAAATGATAAATAGAAATACTTACCTTGTTATTATCTGAACATCCCATAACATAGAATATATTTTCACGGGCTTTGATCCATCCTTCAACTACTACTGGATCAGAAGATCCATTGAAAGTAGGAGGGTGTTGTCTCATAAAATGTTCCACTATTTTAATTTTTTGTTGTGATACCTCTGGTTTTTCTATTTCATGGATGCCACCACCATTTATTTCCTGCGTTAGCTAAGCCATTACTGTCACAAACTACTCAGTTCCAATCCCTACCATTCCAAGCTGTAGATCTGGAAGGATGTCATTCTTTCGGTGCCTCTCCTGTTCAGCATCCATGTTCCTTATCCGAAAAACCATTCTGACCAAACATATCCTCTATGAATCAACATGGTAATGCTTAAATGCTATAACATTTCAAATTAATCATAAATTGAAAATCATTTATGGTATTCTATTAAGATCACCCTAACCCTAAAGTTATCTAAACCATCCTCTAATACCAACTATAAGTACCCAGACTTATAACATATATAATCTTGAATTTAGTCAAGAAAACAATGACAATTAAATTGAGGATCTATTCAAGTTTAGATCTTTATAGAATTGGGAAAATACATTCATAACATTACACATTATTATAGAGTGGATACCATAAAAATAGTTTCCATTTTTTTCAAAATACATAACATTAAAACTTAAACATGACTCCTTGACAATTATTAAACATTTAACATGGATTACCTATTTTTCTTAAACATCCATTGACCAGTGAAAAGTCATTTAAAAACATGGGATGATCACAAAAGCTCAGTAATGGATGAAAAATAAATAAAGAGCACATTATACCATGAATACTCGTAACGTATTAAAGCATTAAAAAAAGATTGTCACCCATAAATATATACTTAATTTGTGTTACATGAGATTAAAACAAGATCCCCACAAAAATTGAGAACATAAATATAATAATAAAGGTATCTTGGGTAATTACATACATAAACTTGTAACCCTCTCAGCTACCTTGTAATTTGTAATCCTTACGACTACCTTACTATTTGTGAAACCATCGTAGTTACACTTGGAGTAACCATACGACCAACCTACAACTTACACATACCCAATTCATTTGAAGGAAATATAGGTCCCACCATTAAAAATAAAAAATTCCCATGATCCAAAACATAATCATACAACATGAATATTTTCATAAAAACATTTCTTTTGAATTTTGTAAAACAGAATTGTAATATTGGATTTTTAAAAGAAAAGTCCCTTATAAATATCATATAATTAAAGTGAAACTTAATAGAGTGAATGGAATATATATACACTATAATTAGACATAATTAAACATAATATAATCAAAAACCATCACCCAATCAATTTTAATACCACATAAATAATGAAGTATAAAGTTAAACTAAAGAATGGAAATTAGGTTAATAATTCCCTAACCAAAGACTTTTCTTACCTAAAAATTATTTAAATTTCCAGTATAGTGGTTAAAAGAGTGTTATTAGTATTTTACAGAAAAATTATAATGTTTTTAAAATCTTATATTATCATTTCATAGAATCATTTAACCCTTTAATTGTTAGTATTTTTCTCCTTGAACTGTTTTTGGGTGAGTTCTTTACATTATTTCCAAGATTTGTTCATGATGGATGTTCTTGTCGACTGGAAGTGAAACACCAGAATTGTAATGCAGTAGTATTTAAATATTTATAGTACCATAAATAATTCCATTTATAATTTTTAATTTTTTCATGAGGATGATTCATAAGTTAAAACATTAATGATGTTTGTTTAGATCATTTTAGTGGTTATTTAATAATAACGACCTCATTTTATTTTATAAATTAAAACCATGTGTACAAAAGAATTACAGACCCAAGGACAAGTCATAATAAATATATTATAACCTGGTTCAACCATAATTTTTTTTCATGACCATACATGAAAGAATTAATAAAAATTAAAATCACATCATCCACGATATCGGTAATTCAACACATCACAGACAATGTTTTTATTCCTTGAAAAAGTGGGAGAGGAGTAGAATAGTGATGATAAATTTTCGATGAACATGAGAAAATCCAGAATATAAAATATTTTGGAGCTTTCATGCATCTTGGTTAATATTATGTGAGGAAAGAAGATGAAAATAAAGGAATATTGAAATAAAATAAAACTTGCGAAATTTCTCACGAAAATTCGGCTGCTTAACCGTGTCTCTTAAAATTTCATAAAAATAGTTTGATGAGAAAAGGGGATATTTCATCACTATTAAATAATATGAAATATAAGGGGGAATACAAAATAAAACATACCAACATAATCCAAAGGAAAATGAATAGAATAACATAAAATGGAAGAAAAGAAATAAAATAAAAGATGATGTTTACCTCTTGATCTCTTCTCCTAGAGATCATTCTTAAGGGATTTGGTTTTGGTATTTTGGTCAGACAAGAAGCTATAGGACGTGGGGAAGATCCTTTTAAGGAGTATTGGGTAGAACATAGTCATGGATAAAATCTTGAGAGGTGTGAGAAGAAGAGGGGAGTGGGGGTGCTATTATATTGGAGGAGAGGGGGTATTTTTTCATTATTTTAATCATTATTATAAAATTTTTTCCCATGATTTTGAATAGTCTTAGTTCATGTAACCTAAAATAGTGATAATGGCATGTGAGTTCGAACCAAGTGTACTTGAATCACTTATGATGTCATAAATAGTGTATTTTACTGATAATTTGATTATACGGTATTTTGTCTTATTTCACTATTCATCTAAAAATCAAGAATTTTAGAAAAATGCCAAAAAATTTACTGAAACCATTTTTTGATGTGTAGAATTCAAAAATGAAGTCCATTTTTAAAAAAATAATTTTTTAAATATTATGAATTTAATTTTTAAATAAAATCATACTTAATATAAAAATTAACAATTCTAATTCTATAACTACTTTTATATCACGATGAAAAATTAACCAAGATGTTATTATCTTAAAGGCTTAAGAAAAATAATAATAATAAAATTTACTATTCATTAGGATCATATTACAATTCATAAGGGTATGTTAATATTCAGAAAAAACTAGTTGGTTTAATTAGACTCAAAATAACTTACTGAACACAATTGTAGATGTCACTTTCTAGAAATTCAAAACACAGAAGTAGAAAAAATATTTTTAAAGGATTGTTATAAATATCTTCTTAAAACAATTTTTTATGAATTTTTATTTATTTTAGAAAAACTTGGGGTGTTACAAGGATCATATCTCCACTCCTACTGATGATTCCAGACAATATAGCCTAGTAGGAACCGGTAAGAAGGCTCATATCCCTACCGACTTAAAATAAGTATGTGGGAATATTGTTGTAGTAGGAATGGGGGAGGAACATATCCATAAGCCCATGCATGATGGCCATTGTAGTATTCCGATGGAACAAAGAGAAAAAAGTGGGCGCATATTCATGATTTAATTGAACACTTATTCCAATGTATAATGGAGGTCAAAATGTGTAAGTTTATATCCTTGAACACACTTTAATAAAATGATAATATATTTTAGAAACAACTGAATAGATCCTACAACATATTCCAACACTATTATAAATCAAGGGATTGGCACATAATCCCATCCCTACAACTAGAAAATCTCAACACTATGATGATCACAAACATGTCATTATACTTGAGTAAACACACTCTTACATTCATATAGAAGGATTTTCAGCATATTCTGATAAAGGATAGGGAATCAGATCGAGATCATAACCCCGTTTCAATCAGGGATTACTGTGTGAGAGTGGAGCATGCCTCAGGATTGGTGCACATGGCTATCAAAAAATTCTATCTTCATTTTAAAAAGGTCTAGGATGAGGTTAATATCCCCATTATGGCTAGGGATCACCATGTGAGAGTGAAAATCCTCAAGACAATATCATATTCCTATCAAAGAAGTCTAGCAACATACTCTGAAGTCCAAGTATCGAGCATATATCCCTATTCTAGTTAGGGCTGACTAAGTGAGAATGGAACAAGCTATGAGATAGGATCATATTTCTATTAGGGAACGTGATCAACATATTCCAGTAAATCACAAAAGAAAGAATTATATTACTACATCCACTGACGAACGACTGCACCAATATCATTCCAAGGCAACACGTGAGGATGCTAATATTTCTTCTATTTTTCCAGAGTTCTGTTGGAATATTCTAATAGGGAATTCATATTCATGACATGCTTAAATTCTTGTTCCAACCATGTATCACCATGTGAGAGAAACACACGCCTCATGGTGGACTCATACTTCTACCAACAAGGACTAGTGACATATCCCATATATCAAGACCAGGTTCATACTCCCATACTGACTAAGTTATACCAAATTATAATGATATATGTCTCATGGAAGGTCTATATTCCTATTAATAATGAGGCTAATTATTTTCATATTCAGCAGCTTCTAAAAAATGAGTGCTTATTCTGATAACACCATATAATTACAAGTATGTTTTGGAAACTGTCATAAAACATGCCCATATCCTGAAAAAATCCCAAATGGAAGGCCAATATATTTTGACCCCGATGCAAAACATCGACCATATTCCTAATATTCTCAATACCAGTGTCCTTGAGGTCGTTCGAGACACATTCTCAACACCATGAGGGTCCTCCGTCTCTTCTATCAAAGAGGAAGCAGAATATGTTCATTACCATGATAGTCTTCCTCACAATATTGTAGAGATGGATCATAGGGATTCTACTCATGACATCCACCTTACTCAACTGCTCCGTAGTGATATCTCCCATAGAGAAGGAAATCCACTCCTTGACCAGACACCTCCATATAGAGAGGTGTTCCAAACTCTAACAGCTTTATATAGAGAGGTGATCGAAACATCAGGGTCAACTGTATATGCTTCCCCATCAACTTCCCACAACACTTTACTCCCATAAGTAGATGACCATTAGAGCCATATTTTATGGTTTGACTAGATAACGACATGTATGTCTAATGTCCAGGAGGCCAATGTTGACATATAAAGAGATTTATCCAAGAAACAACCACCCCATCTTGATCTAGACCCTCACTACTTCTTAATTTGAGACCCCAGATGAGATAAAAAATGAGTGCTTCCCATATCTATGCCAAAATATGTGGGGTACTCATCAAAAACTAAAAGTATCTATGTCTCCCTTATCAAGGATGTGAGTGTCACATTCATACAATCAAAATTATATGTTTTCCACTAGACATGACTAGTTTCTCTATTGCCCAAGATCCAAAACAGGAAAATAATAATTCAAATATGCAACATGATTTATTCCATTGTATCATGACACTTATGTAGATAATCTATGATGTCACATCATGTATCTGTATTCAAGTATGGGGATAATATATATCATTACACTTTTCCACACCCCTATAACAAGAGAACCCCTGACATTTAGCATCCTGTAATGTTATAGCCTCTATAGATCCGGGGACACTCAGGAAATTTGGTCACTACAATGGAATACCCCTACATTAATGATGCCAATAAAACATTAATAGATATACATGATATCTAATAAGACATCAAAATGCGCCCCTTGATGAAATGTGAATGCATTTTAGATATAGAGACTAGAGTTACGATCATCCTGACAACCTCATGCAAAGAATAGTCCTCATCATGCGCCTTCATTGCACCCTAATCGTATGCAAGCACAGATTAACCACATCAAATTAGACAAAATAGAACTAACCATAATAGTCATCCATGAGCGGAACCAAATTCCTAGGCTAGGGGAATATCTACCAACACCCCCACCCCTCAGATTTCCAATTCTTGGGAGGATTAAGGACATATTCTCATCATCTATAAGTGAACCTTAGCCCACTGGGATGTGATAATTTATATCTTAATCACTATATTCAGGTTCATCATCCCATAAGAGGGTCCTAAATGAATCATTGGTGATTCCTGGTCACCCCCATCCCAATTATCTGGGGACATTTATATCTGCATTTCCATCCCATGAACCATCATGTCCCTGATTGGGATTGTTTGATCCTCAATAATAGGACCAATCAGTGCCAATTTCCTCCCGGAATGACCCCCAACCCAAAGGTGTGGGGGTATTTTCATCATCATTATCATGATAGATAGAATTAGTTTTCTTTAAGTTGGAAGGAAAATAGTCATTATCCCACATATCCCTCCCACCGTGAGGCTATCCTCTGCTTGTCAGGGCCCGTATGACAACCCCAACTGAATACTCCCTAAAATTCACTATTCATAGTCAAATATGGGAGGAGTGTATGGAAAAGTTGATCAGACCCCACCAGGGTCCCAAGCCAAAATGGACCAATATAGAAAAGGTTTCAAATAAAGACCCTAATAAAGGAAGGGGAAAAATATCCTATTGCGTTGAAAGTAATGGCACAAAAACCATTACCTGATATGCCTATCTGAATGTGTCACTGTCATAATGGTCGACATTGATCATGACAAAAATGTAGAGATACACAACATAGAAAATGTACCCCAGTAGGATGGTGATTTAGATGCACCAAATGAGGTTGCGTGCACCCAAAACCAAGGAAGGCTTAAATATTTGGCACCACTGAATAACGACTTTCCCAATCCATAGTAGGATTATTACAAACAAAAAGAGAAATGCGTGGATTCATCCTGATCACCATCTAGAAGAGTCTATATTACTTTAACAAAGGATCATTTTTCATTATTTGAGAGAGAAATAAAAACTCTCCAGCAAATCAACAAGGAGCTACTGAGGGAAATATTTCTTCTGGGTATCATCTTTAAGTAGAGACAAATATTCTCCCTCTAATAGATGATCCTCAAGTAAGATAAGTATCTGAGCATAATATTGTCTCCATATCTAGACAAAAATATATATAAACGAGGACGTCGAAAATGACCATGACTTCCTTTCATTGAGGTGATAATCTCTCCATCATCCAAGCAATCATTCATTCTTTAGAAAAATTGAAAATTAATGGGAAATGAGAGTATGACCACCTCATTGGCCCCCACCCACTCTCTATGGAAAGGATATATCTTAGAAAGTAGATCCCTCAAAGTTACATAGCTTCATCGAGTCCCTAACTACTCAAATGAAAGCCATGAAAGGGTGACGTGTACCTATGAAGCCTAAAAGGAAGACATATACCAAATGGGTGGATTATAATCCACCTCCACCCAACATCAAAAATCCTTCCTTATCTATCTTTGAATATGTAGGAGACACTAAACAATATCTCACACAATTTTTATCCTGATTTGGGCTAGTGATGGGCCCTCAATATCAACAAGTGGATACAAAGATGAGGTGTTTTGTATAGAATCTGACCGGTCCAACCTTTGTTTGGTACAGTAGCCTACCAGTAGGATCCATTACAGGATGGGAAGACCTTCATCGTCAGTTCCTTAACCAGTTTAATTCCATGATAAGAAAAGAAAGAAATTATCGAAAAAATAAACTGTAATAAATGAGAAAATTACAGGGTGTATGATTTCATATCTGGATGGAAAGGTTTAACCTATTTTAAGAGAATCAATCTCTCATAATAGAAATTGTTGGAACTATATTATAAAAACCTCCTAGATTAGTTGTAGAGACATCTGATCCCCACGAATTATCTAGGTGGATTTCAAGATTTCACTGAAATGACACAATGCCTTCAGGATTCTATTTAATGAACCTGATCTAAAACTAGACCCATACCCACACTATAGGGTAAAAGTACAGGTAAAGAAAAACTTGTAGATATCATCCTCAAGCCAGTAGTATTGCCCCTCCAGGCACCCAGGCAGGCTCTAAACTGCATAGCACCTCCGGTCGATTGGCGACAACCATAGAATCGCCCTCGGACAGAATCATAGAGAAATCAGGGTCTCCCAAGATTTTTGAAATGATTGAAAAAGGTATACACATTCTAAAATGAACAAGTACCTAGCTATTTCCTAGAAGACATAGACAATAACCTACTCATGATTCTACATCCTAGAAATCCTAATGAGGCCAACCTCACTGACCATCTCGACTACTACCCTTACCATAGACTTTCGGGTTATATTATACAAGATTTATACATATTCAAATATTTCATTCAAGTAATGTTCAACTCTAGATAGGTGTCGTTAGAAAACTCTCCATAGTAGGTGGATCACAAAACTTTTTTCTAGTAAGATGAAGAGGATGGTTGGCAGAAAGTTCCATCCTGACATGGAAAAATGTTTGACAAATAGATGACGAAAAAAAGATGATTGATCTCAGCAAACCTTGAAATCATATATTTTTAGACCCTAAATATATCTTCCACCTAATAAAGAAACATCAGACGTACCTCTTAATGGTGGATGTGACCATTGAATGCTTGAAGAAACTGAAGAGGACCAATCATATTCTGCTCCAATGCAATACCTCACTCTTGCATTTTTATTGTCTGTAACATCTGAAGTATGAAACATGCCCCAATAAACAGAACACTCATAGGATTAAGAGATAATATTTGGTTCTTTCAATATGATACACTTGGAATACCTCAACTATGATGATGATTATTCACCCAAATATTAATTTTATGCACATAATCAGGGAAAGGAAGGCCGCATGCACCAAAACTTAGGAGAAATGGGACATTATACATGTGGGAAGACACATTATTCCAATAATATCCCCATGGAGGATATATATAAATAGATAAAACCCAAGGAAAAGAAATCCAGTGGTTCCAAAAGAGGTAAGGAGGTTCCCTAGAGTAATCTAGAAGTCTCCCACATCCGATAGTATTTCATGAACACCCAACGGGGGTTTAATCCGATCAACCCAAACAATAGGAAAGGTTGGTGTGACCTACACCAGTAGAAGTAGATGTACCATAAACTTCTACACAATCCCTATGTATATCAACCTCAACTAGCTAGACTATTGAACTATTTTCCTAGGAGCATCCCCATATCAGGAAACACCATCCTTTGGAACAAAATTGGGGTGTTCTAAAATAGCTAGTTATAGTTCCAACCAATCTCTAAATCATCTATGCACTCTGTCTTTCAAAATAACTCATAGAGGCCCTTGTTTAATAACATTAGAGGATACAAGAGTTTGAGATAGAATTCGTTGTAGTTTTGGTCTATAGAAGGGAGACTATGTCCATAGAATGTCACTTGGCCATCTCATTCACTGATCAAAATTATGAATAGGCCATACAAGGACATATTAGTCCCCTATATGTTTTAAGATGATTTGATAATGTCAATTTAAGAAGGGTTATGATTGATAATGGATATGAGATCAATATCATCCCATTTTAAACACTCCAACATTTGGATATAGTGAAGGGGACTTATCTCCCACAAATATAACCCTTCAAGGGTATGATAAGTGTGAGGAAAGACCCCTGGGAAGATCATTATTGAAGTCCAGTTTGGGTAAATCACATATGAAGTTGAGTTCACAGTTATTCATAAAGAAATCACATATAATGTCCTGATCAAGAGTCCCTGGCTTGATAGACACTTTGTGGTACCATCAACATTCTATCAGTGTTTGAAGTACCACATTGATGAAAAATTTGGAATACTACATAGTGATACCACCCCCTTAATGGCATGAATAACCACATATGCTAAAGCGGATTTCTATAATAAGGGAGGAAATAAAGCAATGACATATGATGATACACAAGTTGTAGCTACCAATGGCTTCGAGACCACTATAAATCCATGGTATATGTTTGACAGCGACTATGTGATCCCCATAAATCTTGTCTAGGAAGAAGATCTAATAATAAAGGTCCAATCCCCTCCCAATCTCAATGATAGTTTAACAATGAAATCATATATAGAATATCTATTTGATGAATTAGATAGAAAGGAATGACAATGTATCTTCTAATTGCGTCCAAGGCCCTGATAGTAATGGAGAGGCCCCCATATTTTCAACTTCATCTAAAAATGGCTCCACAAGATTAGAATTAGAGGAAGATGAGGATAATATCTAGAACTCCACTCTAGAATTCAATGAAGGAATATCTACCACCATATATGAGCTCAGAAAAATAAATATGGGAATATAATAACACCACAATCTACTTTGACTAGTTCCATTATTCCCTTCGAAGAGAAATAGATGTACATTGAATTTATAAAGAAACACTGCTATGTGTTCACCTAGAAATATATAGAACTACTCAAACTGAATCTAGATTTTGCTATGCACTATATTATACTCCTCAATGAACATTGAGGAATCAAATAGGCAGCCAGGAGGATGCATTTTTCTAATTCCACTAATATAGAGGTGGAAGTTGATAAGTTTATTAAATCCAACTCTTTATGAGAAGTGAAATACCCAATATGGATTTCCAAAATTGTCCCCATAAATAAAAAGAATATAAAGATTAGGGTCTGCATTGATTTCAAAGACTTTAATCAGAATTTCCTAAAGGATGATTTCCCATTACTAATCATAGAACTCTTGATTGATGTGAAAATTTGGTTTGAATCCCTTTCCTTCATGTATTGGTACTTAGGGTACAATTAGATCAAGATTAATCCCAAAGATAAAGAATAAAATTCCTTCAGAGCAAATATGTGAATATTTTTCTATTAGTTCATTCCATTTGGATTAAATAATTTTTGAACTACATACTAGAAATCCATGCATCACATATTTAATCCATTCCTAGGAAGGATAGAAGATGTTATTTTGATGACCTAATTGTTAAATCTCGATAGCTATGTGATCAATTCATGGGTCTACAAACAATCTATGACAATATGTGACAATGCAATTTAAAAATGAATCTAATAAAATGTTCTTCAGGGAAACATCTAGAAATTTTCTTCACTTTTTGGTATACCACCATGAGAATGAGGTTCATAGAGAGAAGAATTGTGATATTTTAACAATGCCACCCCTAAAAATCTCAAACAACTAAAGGAAATCCACGGAATCCTCACCTACATTTGACAATCGATAACCAACATGGACAAAAATAAACTCCCCTCCACCAATCTAATAAATAATTAAATTACCTATCAATGAGATAATGACTGTATAAAATCCTTCAAAATCCTCAAGAAGTACTTGCTACACTCATCAGTTTTGATTTCTCTGGTGGGAGGGAGGCCACTCATCTTATACATATCCTCCATGCAGCACTCACTAGGAACCCCACTGACAAAAAAAATGACTTTAGAAGTTATAATATTCTCCACTAACTCATTCATATGATGATAGGTACCAAGACTAGATATTCTTATGTCGAGAATAACTTCCTTTCACTCATCTTTGTGATGAAAAAGGGGAGGAATTACTTACAACACCATCAAGTAGACCTAATCACTTTAATTGATCTTCTCAAGTACATCCTTGGACGTCCTATATTGAGTAGTATCTGGGCTTGATGGGTAGTCATTCTATATAAATATAACATTTATTTCATATCATAGAAATCAGTGAAATTCCAATCCCTTGATGATTTCCTCATAACACATCTTTCCCTATAAAATACACTATAAGAACATAAGATTCTATATGAAGAGGTATTCTATGCCCATGACACTCCCTAGACATGGTATATATACTTTGATGGAACCTCCCAGATCCCCGTTGATACAAAAATGGAAAACCTGAGGCTCAATATTTTTGGTGTAGGGATTGTATTTCTCACTCTAGAAAAAGTTGTTTTTCCCTAGTCTTTCTCATCATTCTAAGGCTATATGAATAATGAGGTAGAATACCAAGCCCTCATCACTGGATTGGAACTAGCACTACAACTGGAGATAGTCTCCATAAATGTCATAAGGGACTCATAATTGGAGATAAAGAAGATCAATGGTGATTATTTCATCAAAAAGGAATAAATGAACCCCCTTATTGACTATGTTATGGGACTGATGATAGTGTTACCTTTTGATCCCACATTATATCTTGTTCTCTGATCATTGAAGGATTGTACCAATGCACTCGCTAATGCAGCAATCATCCTAGCTAACCCAGATCGGGGGGAAGAAATCTTCCACATCACACATCAATGAATGGACTCATTGATCATATTATGCAATATAGAATAAAGCAATCAGTTCAGCACCATCCCAAAGCGTGATGAGCCAATGACCACCCATGGATGGATGGATCCCAAAATTGGTTATCACCGAAATGGGAATCTACCAACAAAACATGACAAAATGGAATACATTCAGCACTAGGAACAAAGTTACACTCTATTGGATGGTCCAAATGGGAAAAAATTCCTCTAAAAATTAGGCTCTCATGGAATCCTCCTCAAATGCATATCTTAAAGAGAAATTATCACCTCCATGGAAGAAGTCCATGAAGGCTCTTGTGACACCCATAAATCTAGGACCAAAATCTCCCACCAAATTAGATGGTTGGGATATTACTAAAAAACCATGATATAAGACTATATAGAATTCACCCTGAAATTTCATGCATTCCAGATCCATGAAGTCTTCATCCATCAACCCCTAGAATTTCTACATACAACTAAATATTCATGTCCATTTTATGTTTGGGGGATGGATTTTTTGGGGCCATATCCCCCTGCCACAGCTAAGTAGTTCATGTATTTCATTAATGATTCTGACTTCTTTTCCAAATGGGATGAGAGAATACCCCTCAAGGAATATGAGACAAATAATATCATCAACATTGTGAAGTCCCATATCATCACCAAGTTTTGGGGTCCCTCACATAATATTTACAGATAATGACACCCAATTTTGTTCTACAAAATTAAAGAGACAATACAAGGAGTATAATATCGAGTCCAATAATCATCTCACTATCATGAGGTGGGAAATGGATAGATAGAGGCCTTCAATAAGACTCTAGGGAATATAATCCAAAATATGGTGAACAAGGATAATAAGTATTTGTTGAGAAAAATCCTCCTTGATTTATCGTCCAACCATACCACCACACATACTGCTACACAGGAAACTCCATAATCATTGGTGTACAGAATTGAGGAATTGTTACCCATAGAGGTCTAACTACCTTCCCTGTGAATAGAAATTTTTAGAAAGATATCAGATGATGTACAATCAAAAAAGAGGTTGGATGAATTAAAATGTATAGATGTGAACAAATTGTGCACACTATACAACTTAGAGTTCCATCATAATCAGTTCACATAGTCCTTTAATAAAAATGTTCTCCTTAATTCATTACTGCAAGGAGAATTGGTTCTACATTTAGAAACCCTAATGATATCAAGAAAAAATCCCCCGACACTAGAACTGAATTATGAAGAATCTTATGTAATAAATAAGGTTTATCATAATGGAGCCTACTCATTGGACACCATGGATGGGGAGAATGTCACACAACCCACCAATATTATGTTTCTCATGAAATACATCACATTGATATCATCAAATGAGAATCAACATTAGATTAATACCCATCATTTATCCTAATTATATAACGTTAAACTGTACGAATTCATCCTGACCACATGAAGATAAACTGTATAGAGTTTTTCCTCGCCACATGATGCCAAATTTCACAATTCCCAAATAATTATGTATGAATTGATTCATGATATCATAGGATACATAGTGATGCCCGAAAAACTAATCTTAGGACAAAACATTGGATTTCTCTCCTTTTAGATTGAGTGATCCAATGTCCTTACCACATGAAATTAAACTACAAGTAAAATGTCCTTACTGCATGGCTTTAAACTACACAGAAAATGTCCTTACCAAATTACATAAAACCAAATAGATCTACAAATTCCCTTTTCCATAACATTGGGTGATCTACATCCTTAACTCATGACATAAAACTACTCAGATCTATAATATCCATCTTTATTCACATCAAGACACACACATCCTTACCACATGATATCAATCTGTATAGGTTTCCTAGAACTATGTATGACTTGATTCTCATTTCTAATTAGATACATAGGGATGCCTCGATCCTATAACTTGTTCCAACCACCACATGATAAAAATGACCGTATATTTCTCTTAAATTCCATTTAATGGTGAGAGGAACCCTTCTTATTCCTTGTTTCTCACATCGATCATAGATCACTTGGTATTAGGAGTCTCAGTAAGGGCTTCCCTGTAAAAACAGGGCATATAATCTTTTGAAAGACCCATCTCGGTCCTGAGAACAAGACCAAAAAAGAATACCATGAGTCCTCACTACATTATGTTAAAATACATAGTTTATTTAACTTGAATGACATGAAACTACACACACCTATGAACCTCGCCTGAGAGGACAACTACAGACGGTGTTGGTATTCTTCCACACCTCCAACAACTCTACCCCTCTTTATATCGGGGAGCCCATGTCCTTGCTTCATGATGTTACAATGCACGATTCATTAATAACTACATGTAGATCGATTCTCATTTTCATGAGAAACCTAGGGATTCCCATACTTCCATCCCTGGGACCAGTAGAAAAATCCACACTTTTACACATCTTTCTATTTTCATCCTTTCCGCATGATTCTAAAATTCACTATTTCTTAAGAACCCCGTTTTTCTTGATTCCTGTCATTATAGGATACGTAGTGAGGCTAGGGTATTCAATACTAGTCCTAGATAAAACAACCAACCAAAATAATGCCAACCTCTACGTATCGTCCAAAATTGTGTATAGTATTTCCCACTCAAGAACTATGTGTGACTTGTTTCCCATCTTCAAAGCACATGTAGCAACATTTTTATTTCAAAAAATGGGCTTACTCACAAAAAATAAAAATAAATATACCCCCTCTTCAAGTATGGGTCAGACCTACGTAGGGGACTTCTTTAAGAACTACGTGTGTCTTGATTCCCAACATCATGGGATACATAGTGACACCAATAATTCCATTCATGGTCCCAACCATGATACCACCATTTCAGGTCAGCAGAACCACGTCCTCACTGCATGATTTTAAAATTCATGGATATTTATAACTATGTGTTGTTTGATTATCATTTCCATGAGATACATAGTGAAGCCCAAAATTTCACCCTTAGGACCAAATGTAACATTTCAATCCATTCATATTAGTTCCTACATACCTACCACATAAATTTGAACTCCAAGAAACTAAGTCCTTTCCACATGACGCTAAACTAAAAGTCAAACATCTTGGCCGCATGACATTAAAAGTGCATGAAAATATGTTCTTACTACATGATGATAACTTGGATGACAGATTTTTTTACTATATGATGTTAAACTAAATGAAAAAATTCCCTACTATAAGATGATAAAATAAGAAAAGCATCACCCATTTATTATTCCTTATTGAAGGACCACAAGAGACTTACCTCAGTTAACTATAGTATGGGGTGATTATACCATATTTTTAAATCACCTAAATCCATATATCACAATTCATGTCTTGATAACATCATGTGGATAAAAACCTTTCACGATCATTGGAAAAGAAAATAGATCTATTTGTTCGACCATGCTATTGATGCCGAAGGGCTTAAGAACCACCTACCAATGAAATTTTGGTAAAATATAAAGGGATTTATAATTATTTTGAGCCTCAGAGACATCGTGAAAGAACCTAACAATTTAAACTGTTATATGATATACCAAGCAAGTCTACCTTGTTTCATTACTCATGACTTGAGAACCTCAATCCATAATTTTCAACATTTCCATCTCACACTGACAAGGATGTTGGAGTCCTATTGTCCAGGGGTATCTTAATTAGGTTCTTTTGAAGCATCTCCCATATTAGGTCCTTGTGTGTCATGAAATTAAACATCATTATCTTTGTTCAAATGTGTAAAACCTTAAACTATATCATATAATGGTCCAAATTTCAAGATCATAATCTACTAGAAAAAGATACATAAAACATATAAGGTGGAAAACCCAAAAAGTGTAACCTTGGTAAAATTAAATTATTTGCTTGCTAAACTATTCATCTATAGAGTTTAATAAAAAATAATGGTGCAAATAAATAAAGCATAAAGATCATGGGAACCACATTTTAGCCTTAATAACATCCAATCTACACTCACTAGACCCCTGGTCCTGAAAAAAGTTAGAGCAAAGATTTTTCACATCTTCTCTCTGTAAGAATATGTTCTCTAATAAGTGACACAAATTTTATGGTTCTTGAACCCTTCTGAGATATTACATTCTCTATAAATCACACATCATTATTTGAGTGCCTTGGATAATTTTAAACCTTCCATGGACCATGGAAAAGATATCTGGCTTCAAGGGACCCTTTTTTTGATTACACATGTATTCCTATGGATCATGCATACATGCCTATGGTTGTAAAGAAAATGTTTCACTCTTTTAAAAGAAAATTAGTATCGTTATGGTGATTGACGTCATCATGGTAGCACTCAACACCCTAGTGTGTCTAAACTACTCCCAATACGATTGTCCCATACCTTCTTCTTGAATCGAACACTTTGGACCCTTATTTAAAATCTATGTACCAAAATATTCAAGTGGATTTGATATCCTTGATGTTACATCACAATGTTTTGTACCCTTTATCATGGATGGAATGTGAAAATCCATACCATAACCTTTTATGTCTCACACATCATGAGTCAAAACCATATGGAATAGGGATCAAGCTTCATAATCAAGAGTTGAACTACCATAGGGGCCCATAACCCTACCTAGACAGCGTTGTTTATATACCCAAATTCATCATCTAGATGTTTCAATATTCATAAATCATTCATGAACCTCATAAAGAGGTGGATATCATATTTTCTTGGACATGATATCTACATATATGGGTGTTGAACCACCAACTAAGGGAATATTATCCTTACAAGAAAATAGATTCAATCCTTGTGAGCCCCAGTGACACCGAGGTGGAACCGAACAAATTAAAGTGTTACGGGACATACCTGGTATATCAATTCCATATTATATCTAAAAATTCTAGATTTTGGGATATAATTTAGAAAAACCACATTCCAAGTATCTATGCGGGCCTAATATCCCTATTATTTCTCCATAAACTAATACTATATCTATAAATATTCCATGAACTATGAAAAAAAGTGAAGATCGTCTTTTATTGGTCATTCTATTGATGCATAAGTAATTCAACCCACCAAATAAAGTAATTTATTTCTTTCAATAAATAAAAATAAATACTTGTTATCCCTATAAATAAAATGGTAGAACCCATAACCTCAGTTTGTTTTAGGTCATTCCTAGAATATCTACACCATATTCCATGGATGTCGATATGAGGTGAAAAATCAGAGACCCTAAAATATAGAACACAAATGTACATGATCAAAGACCGTAAACTACAACAAAAAAAGGTCCAAGATCAAATAACATAATGTAAAACATACCAATGGTTTAATTTTGAAGACCCTAAACTACAACACACAAAGGTCCAATCTCAAACACCATAAATTACCGAACACCAAGGGTCCAAGCTTTACACTATAGCATCGTGATGAGAATCACTACTTTTACTCTTTCTTTGAAGACTTTTAAGAAGTGGGATGAGAACTAACACCATTATTAGTAATAGTAAGTGGAAAATGTTAGGAAAATTAATTAAAATCTTATCGAAGTAAAGTAATAAATAAGAAGGATATTATTTATCATATGAATTTTCAAGGGATTAAAAAAAATTCATAAAAGGTTTATGAATTTATTGACCTAAAAAGGAATCAAGGGTCATATAACCCCTATAGGGAATTAATAAATTGCATTACCCCTTTATATACTAACAATAATAGTCCATAGAAATGTTAACATGAATCATATGATTATCAGTAAATTAAATGATTGAGAAATCAGATCCCTCTACACCCTCAACACAATTATAGTCCTCATTGAAAAAGTTCAAGAAATTAACAAAGTATTGTTCCTTATTAGAATGGACATTCACCAAAGTAAAATTGGTATTTCTAGGAGTTATCAAGAAACAAGGTATCATGACTGGGTCTTGTGAACAAGACTCATGATCAAGACTTACAGAATGGTCTTGAGACAGAGGAACACGATAAAGATAGTGATAGAGTTTAAGAGGAATGATAGATGGTGAATAAATCCACCCTTTGTCCCTCTATATACAGGGAATCCCAAATAATACCAAGCATCACTCATCATACCAATCATAAACCACGACACTGATTTATGATAATTCCAATGAACTAGGTGGTCATTTTATTTCCTCAGAATTGAATCCTTATCCCCAAGGTCCTTTCTCCTGAGGGTGGAATTTATTGATGATAACCAAATGAGCATCAGAAATTTCTCAAAGGAAGATATACCTAAATATGATAATTATTTTCCTCACAAAGACAAAGGAAAAAGAAAGTGGTCGAGACCTGTGGATCATATGGGTCTTCAAAGGACTCACAATCACATGAAAATTATAAAGTCACATGAATAATACACATGTACTGCATAGCGTATAATGGATCTTGCAGAACCTCATTCAACAAGCCCTCCATCTCTTTAGAAGATGATTCAGACAAACAATTAACATAAAATGGTAGTTGGGTAAGCTCCCTAAGGTCACATGGTCTATCAGTATCAATCACCTAACAATCCAACTAAAAATATTTAAAAAATGGGAGGAAAGATGTCCAAAAGGTGGAGACCCCTAGTGGTCATAATTTTCATGAGATACATCACCAATGGGAAGGGTAATTTTCCTTGAAAACACATGATAAATCTCACATGGCCCTTAAACAATGTATAAAATAAAAAAAGGAAATAAAATTAAAGGGGGATGAATCTTCTCGTGGTAATAAAAGACATGCAACACACCACTGAAAATCTGCATGACATTGTGAGACCATAGAGACATGTCCACCTCATCTCATGAAATCCCATCAGTATGTCTTCCACGTTATGTGAAGTTCCTTGGGTATGCCCCTGAAACTTCAAACCCCCTTCCCACAATAAAAAAAATAGATGTAATTGTCCATAAAATTCTCAAAAATATATATAGGACACGTGTTGGTCATGCAATGCATCATCAAGAGGTAGAGTAATTATCTTTGACATTACTCATATAATCTTGCATGACATACCAACCTTTGTAAAAATAAAACAAAGGGAATAAAATGGTAATGAGCTGGAAGATTCTTATTGTCAAACAATTCTTGTGATATGCTAAGGAAGTGCACATCATGGCTCTGTGAGACCACCAGACAAGCCATAATTTCATCACAAAATGTATGATGGGTTTGGGTTTTGGGATCTCTTCCTCATGTTATTAGTGATGGTTTGTGTGCTTCTTCTTAACTGTCGTTCTAAATGATTCTTGTTTAGTGGGGTTCTATTTTGCGATTCGATTTTTCTTTTTGTTTATAGTGGGGGTCATCGGAGATTGTGATGGTGTTGTTCCTTGTTTATTACTTTTCGAGGTGATGATCATTTTTTGTTCTGATGATTTGGTTACTTCTGCTGTGTAGGGGCATGATGAATACACGATACGTTCTACATTGCTTCAAAGGACTCCAACACTCTTCAATGTCCGGTGTGGTGTTTGGAAGGCGATGGCGATGTTGGTGTTTGGACGACATAAGTGAAAATGAAGATGCTTGATGATGGATAGGGATTATGCTAACGATGGCATGTGGCATGTTTTGAATGATGTGGTGAATCCTGACCATTATATTCTCGGGTGGTGTGAATCCATTATTTTTGAACTTTTAATGGTGCATCTTATGTTTTTGGTTCCCGCCTAAGTTTACCGCTCAGCCTTAAAAGTGACTTTTTAAATCCAAATAAAAATGAATTTTTAAGGTAGTAAAATCAATCAAGCCCCATACATAATTCACTTTGAGTGATCATTCATAGATCAGGAGATGGAATTTTGGAAAGACACATGAAGAACAGACTTCATATCTTCCAGATCACATAAGAGTAAAAAATAAACTAATACTGAATAAATCTATGTAATTCCCAAGAAAATGGCAAGAAAACAGATTAAAAGTGGAACAATTAAGAGAAAAACAATTTCACTAACCCTCATTATCTTCACATGAATCATACGAGACAGAAAATAGCATGTGTACATGTCTCATAGGTCTCACAACACTCCATCGACATGCTATTTGGGTCATGAGAAATGTTACAAACAAGTTAGAGAATGTCACATGGTCCCCCCCTAAGCATTCCACATTAATCTCAAAAATACCTCAAGGCCTATGAACCAAGCCTAATGACATAATTCAGATACTTATCTTGACTCATATAATGGAATCAAATAATGTCGGCTATGTCTCATAGTTGTATCTTCATATATCAACCAATCCCTCACGACACCCTTTGGTAAAGTCATTAGAGTCTCTTAATTCCCTCCAGACATTTTGGAAATGTCTTGTGATGACCTCTAGGGATTTTTTTGAAGTCATGCGTCAGACGTTGAGACATTTAGTATTGAATATTGAAAAACCTTCATACATGTCAAGCTAACACTTATGAATGATTCTAGGGAATGTCAGTTAGATCACGTGACACCCTATAGACATGCCAACTAGGAAATGTGATGGCTTCAAGGATAGACCACATGGATTTTGGGATGTCCTCTGGGAAATTCATATTTGATCATGTGAAAAAATTCATATACTACACTTAGGTTACATGAAGTAATTTAGAAATACCAACTAGACCATATTGTTGTATTCAAATATTCCAAGCAAATACTCTCCAAAATATTAGGAAAAATGGACAATTAGTACATTTTAGGTAGGCAAATGGGTTATAAGGGAAACCTCATAGTATAGGCCTTGATCTAACAAACCATGATTGATGTACATGGGAATTACATTTATTTTTTAGAATAATAAATATATTACACAAATAAATTCCCAAAGACCATATTAGTTTAGTGTCTTTTGAAACTTGGAAGACATCCTTCTGGCTTGGTGAAATATCTTCAACATCTCCAATAAATATCTTCCTATTTAGTTTTCCTACCTAAAACCATTATTTATATCCTAGGGAAAGAAAAAATAAAAATGGTGAGATCAAATTATCAGTAAGGTTAATAATGGAGGGCATCAAACAAAACATAAACATATGAATGTAAAAACATGAACATATGTTTTGAATCTCAATATCTTGAGACATAAAATAAATCTTTGTGGAACGTAAGGAATAAATCACCAAGGAACATTAACAATGATAAAATAGAATTCGAATAAAACAAATAATTTTGGAAAACAAATAAGAAAATAATTTGATTTTTATATTAGCTAAGGCATTTATATCAAGTACATCATAGTGGAAAAATTCCATTACTGAAAGAAGTTTAAATTCCATTCCATCCATGTATTACTGAACTTTAATTACTTGTCGTTCCATCCTTATATTAATAAACTAGATTTACTTTCCATTATAGTAATATCTATCTCATGATATATAAATATTTACCCAATTCACTGGAGGGAGGTATAGGTCCCACCCATCTTGTAATGAAATCATTCTTATATGTGCCACAAAAACTTAAATGATTCATCATAGAAAAACCTAAGAAATAAAATAGATTCTTAAAAATCATTCCATCATAAAATAATCCATAAAAAATATCATTCTATCATTAAAAAAACAAAATCATAGTAATAAGAGGGATAGAAAAATAGCCCAATTTAAAGAACAACATGTTAGATGGAAAATAATTTTGATAAAACACTTAAATTTAATTCTTAAGGAAAATATCATATCTCCTTCGAAAATGTTTTATTTTCTTAAAAATATATAAAAATATTTTCTTTAAACATCACATTGAAAAATTTAATGGGAATATTCATGGAAATCATGCATTATGAAAGAGTAAAAATCCATTCAGGCCGTATAAGATAAAAAACATTCTTCTCATACATTTGCTGGAAAATTAAAAATGTACCTCGTATAGAAAATGAAAAAAAGATTACTTACATACCATTTAATAAAAATCCACTAATGGGTAAAATTTACTAAAAAAATAGTATAAAAATATAAATAGTATTATATAATTGACATGAATGATAAATATACCCCAGTAAATACTTACGTATAAACAATCTTAAATAATAATGAGATTGTGAAATTATCCATTACCATAAGTATAATTTCTCCTGAATGCATCCAAAACTCTTGTATAGTGGGTTTAAACATATTATTAACTTTTAAACCAACTATAATAATATCTACGATATCATATATGATTCACTTATGTCATTATATTACCTGCTTATTTATCAATTCTATGTTAATGCACCATTTGGGGTAATAATCATTTTATTTATCATACATGTTTTGACTTGTTACTTAGATTATGATTTAATTACTTCTATAATATAAAAAATGATTTATATATCATAAATATTCAGTATAGAAATATATCTAATATATAGATAAATGAAATGGAATACATCATTCATGGAGGCGGTAGGTTGTACGTTTGCATGAACAGTGTTTCTATTTCCTTATTGAATTGAATGGAAGCAAGTAAATCACACATAGATATATGTATATATATACATATTAATAAATCTAGTGAAATTATTATGTCATATATTTCATGCTTATTTATTATATATGATTTATAATAATTCTTGAATGGTTAACATGGAGAATGAATCTCATCATGATGTGGAGATGGTAAGTCGTACGTATGCATGAGCGAAGATATAATTCACTTAATGGTTAAATGTTCAGGAATTGGATGTTATATTATATATATAGAATAATTATAATGTTATATTAATTATTTAAATCCATTATACTCATCATTATACCTATCCAAATTAAGTATTGTTGAATAACATATTACACCACGACCTGGAGAAGGTAAGCCGTACGTACACACACTTGGTGGAATTGTTATTCGTAGGATGGATAAAACGAGGTATAAGGTTGTCCTGTAATTATAATAAAATTTCAACATATATATTACTTTAGTATGGAAACAACATAATAAGAGTAAATAAAAGAATTTTTTTTTGAAAGAGGTGATAAAACAATTACCTATTTTTTGAGTATCTATTTTTCATTTTCACAAAAGGTATCCCAAGGATATATTTCTTCAAAAAAGAGTGGCTGATAAGATGAATTTAATGAATTTGGGGGATTAAATGAGTAGAGTTTTCCTTAAAAAATGGATTTAGAGGTCTGATTAAAGAATAATGAGAAGTTCCGTTTCATAGGAGTGGTGAGGGGCACTTTAGGAATGTCTTCAAATATTAATTTATTATAATTTTATTTTCGGTTTATAATTTTCCCAAACTCATTTATTTATAATATAAGATGATTATGGGTCTAAATACTCTGAACCAATAGGTTTTAGATAAGTTTAGGTCACAAAATTAACCTTATCATTTAGCTTTAACCCTTTGTTAAATAATTTAACTCTTACCATGTCTTCCTGTATTTTCATACAAAATGGTTAATATAGTTTCTATAAATTGATAAGAGAACCTCAAGTGGATAATTAATGAAATTTTTAAATTATCTAAGTCATTTGAAAAAATATTATATTTTAGGACTATTATATCATTTAATAAAATAGTATTTTTTTTAAACGCATTTATGTTAATTTTGACACTATTAAGTTGTTCATTTTTGTTAACATATTAACAACTTTATTAATCGGAAAAAATGAATTAGCTCATCCCTAACATGTCAATGTCATCCAAATTTTTTTGGATGACATCAAAATGTATTTATTTTAATATTTATAATATCATTTTTTTGAATATTTCATTAATAAGGTAATCAATGCATCATCATTGTATCATAAATAAATATATTTATTTAGTGTGTAAAGATTATAAATAAAATACACTTATTTAGGAAATATTTTTATATTTATAATTACTATTTATAGTCAAAGAGATAATTTATATAAACCAAAATAAAATTATTTTTCTAAAAAGATACATGTTTATGTTATATTTTCATTTACTTTAAATTAATTATTATAATTTGTCCTTTTCAAAACCAAGTGGTTCTCAAATTCCAAACTTTTTTCCTGAGGATGGTTTTGGTCTCCCATGACTCATCCAATAGAATTAGTACACATGTTATGATTGTTTTATATTATTAAAATATTAGTTTTTTTACCCTTATTTACCTAATTTACCCTTTGACCTTGGTCAACAAAAATAATTACTGAAGTTACTATTAATAATGTCCAAAAATAAAAGGGAAATATTTAAATGATTTTAAAATTTTGATTAAAAATATAGAATCCATTTTTCTTAATTAAAAACACATAATTTCCCAAAATTAATTTAAAATTAATTCATGTTGTCAAAACCAGAAAGCATGTTTTTAAGAAGTAAAAACTATCAAAAGATTGATATAGGTTTATATCTAATATAATTCTTAATTTACTTATAATTACCAAAAAAAATTTAAATGATGAAAATATAATCAAATTAAACTTTAAAACCCATTAAAAATATAATCTAACTATATAAATAAATTAAATGAAATGATAGTTTTGGATAAAAGTGCGGTCTTTTTCACTATTCATTAAAATATGAATTTTCTCAAAGTAATTCCAAAAATTCAACCAATGTAAATTTTTATGTCTCTATTACAAATAATAATTTTATTTTTTCAAATTGAATATGTAAAATTGTTAAAATCTATATTTAAAATGAGTGCTCCATCAAATGGAAACAAAACTGCATTTTTTTAAATACTTCTTTTATCCAAAAAATGGAATTTCTTCTTATATCATATCTCGAAATTACATAAGAGAAATGTTACTGTTATAAAAAATTAAAATTTTGGTTAATACTATTCATAATGTCTAGTTTATATCCCATTAAATAATAATTTTTTTAATAATATATCATTTTTTAGTGAAAATAGGTATTGCGTACAATGAAAGCTATCGAGGGAGGTCGCTCTTGCGTGTAATGAAAGATAAGTGAGTGTTGAATGTAGTGAATTATTCCTTTAGTTTTATGTATAACATATTCCAAACATAATTATTTTATACATTAAATAAAATCTATACTTAGTGTTGCGTGTATCGTATGCCAACTTGGTGTTGTGTGTAACACACGACATGTTAGTTCAGTGTGAATGGAATGTTTCACTTAGTGCATTGTAAGATATAAATGAAAATTTTAATTTATTGAATTTTTTTTCCATAAATACTCTTGCTGTTACACCTGACCAATGACATAACATGGTATATCCAAATAGCCAGGGAATCCTCTAAGTGTAAGCCCTGATCAAAGGAAATATGATGACCCTGATTCTTTCCATATTACAGATACATAGGAACCTCTTCATGGTTAAAGCACCATAGGGATCTCCCAAATGTAAGTCTCTCAGTTTCTAGGTGATGATATTGATCATTTTTAATCCCTTGTTTCTCGCACCGAGCATAGCTCATATGAGTTTAGGGAGTTTCAATAATCATATCATTCATATCATGAGTCTCCACCAACTAGGGAAACATATGTATGTAAATATCTACTGAGTGGAATAAAACATTCACCTTAGCATAAGGGAATTTACTTTGCGACCAGTCCTAAGGATGAAATTGAACTATGATAACTCTAATTCCTTGAATAACTGAGATATGTAGGATTCCTTCCTAAGTCCTAAATTCAAATAAAAACTCTTTTCAGTGTAAGTCCTTTTAGGAATATGACATTCCCACCATCAGGAACCAATCAATCCAATGAGTTGGCCACTCTACCTCATTCAATATCAGACAAAAGAATAAACTAAACTATGATGAATCTGATTCCTTCTATAACTAGGATACATAGGACATCTCCCTTAGACCCGAGTTCCATAATAAATCTTATAGGGTTAGTCCCAACTCATAAGCCCCATACCATGAGCAATGAAAATGTGATCATTTTCTATGCCTTGTTTATCACACCGAGCATAGATGACATGTCATTAGGGAACTTAAATAATAATTTCATCTGCATTATATGTATCTATAGTGAAATGTTCAATCTCAGTGTCTAATCCCCAAACAACTAAACTACGAAAACTACTATTCCCACTATAATTGAGATAGGTAGAAATACCTCTAGGACTCGAGCTTGAACACATGGTGTCCTATAGCTCCTGTGTAAGTCCTCTCTGCATGATGTTAAAATGCATGGGTCCAACAAACTATGTTGGTTTTTATTCCTAAAATAACTAGGATACATAGGATGCCTCATAATGGATCAATACCATTTGTGGAATATTAAACTTATCCTTGCATTGTAGCACATTCCAAAGCACTTTTATATACAATTTCATCACATAAGAGACCACCAATTTCTAGAAAATTATGGAGAACCTCAGATACATAGATATGGATTCCCTAAATAGCCCCCATTATTTGGAACTTAAAATATAATTAACCCATGAGTTTTTTTATCTAACCAGTCCCATATCGATATTAAAAATAGATTCGAGAACATATCTTAAATCTATAAGAGCGTCCCAAAATAGGCAATAATCCCCCCAAAAAAAGTGCGATGAGCCTGTCATCCCATCTTATTGACCAATTAGAGTCCCAAAGAGTCATTGGACCTTAAAACCTAGGTGATTTCTTACCTTTATAAAGTATATATGTACCCATCTATAGATGAGGGAACTATTGGGAGTTATTTCTAAGAGATACAATGGTAGCCTTATGTTCATGATTGCACACAATACACCCCCACAATCAAACTATCAAGTGGATCTCATCCATTCCTTTAATCATTAAGAAATAGTGAATAAGATACTACCCTATGATCATCACATATTCCCACCTATCATCCTTCCAAAAAAACGTGATCACATACACTACTTCTGATGGTAGTTCTCTCGTATCTTTCACCTTCCAACTTATCACATTTTCAATTACATTACCATCACTAGGATCACACTGCATCTCAAATTTCAATATCTAAATGTACTCTACCTGATGACTATGAAGAGGATTTAGGTATTTATGGGATAAATTGTACCTCAAAAACCTATGGTCTATATAGGCATCAAATCTCTTACTAATGAGGTAGTTTCTCCATTCAATGCATAAAATATAGTTCAAACTCTAAATAATGAGTTGGGTAGTGCCACTCATGGGGTCATAATTGGTGAGACCTGTAAATAACACCCTTATATATACATCATAAAATATCCCAGGACAACTCCATATGTGTCTCAATATTATAAACACTCAACTCTAGGGAAATAAATAATCAGAAACACAACTACGGTCAACAACTTCTTCAAATCTATGGAGATTTATTCATAATATTATTTTCCAATGAAACATGACCCATTTATTGTTCATTTTGGTCATGTTAATTTCTTGGAGGGAATTTTTTTTAATGAAATTTAAATAGTACCTAGACAAATTTAGAACAATACAAATATCGAACACATTCCCTGCCATGCCCAAGTCACGAATTCACCCACCTTCTTGGGATCAACTGATAATATTTTTTTATAAATAAAATTAAAATGTAAGTTCAACTTATACACCCAAATGTGAAAATTCAAATAATTGGATTAAAGAAGATGATATTTTGGTATAATCAATACAATATCAAGGTGTATATCATGTGATTTCAATGACATTGAATAATGAAGTATGTCATCAACAAACACAGTGATGATACAATACATGTATGGGAAGAAGAACTTGTTCATGAGAGACATGAATAATATCAAAGCATTCATAACCATTATGAAAATAATGAGATAATAATATAACCCCTACATAATCCTAAATTCTATATTTAGCATGAATTCTTCTCCAAACCCAAAATGATGGTAGAAAAATTTAAAACTGATCTTATAAATCCTTGAGGATCTCCAAAATTGATATTTTTTTAATTCATAGAAACTGATATATAATCTTTATAGTGATATTATTTAACTACTCATAGTTTATAAAAATAAAAAGGCTACAATCTACCTTCTTGGTGAAAAATTTCAGAGCACCAAAACGGGACGTGATAGGTCTGATGAAGACTTTAGCCTCAATATAATCAAGCTACACATTGAGATTTTTTTAACTCAACATGTTCCTTATAATATGGGTGAGTTTATATAGGATATAAATAAAACACATGATTGATATCAAGATCAACTCTCATGTGTGAATGTAACTATGATAAATACGTTAGAAATTCATCTCAATATAGGTCTACCACTAGATGATTGGAGGGGGCTGCCATTGCCTAACCCATTCAAGGAAAATATTAGTCACTGAAAATGAAATGAATTCTCACTAAAAAGGGACTATCCCAAATTTCATTTCCCTGAAGTCCCATTCCTTGGTCAATATTAATTTCGCCTATTTAAGAGCCAAAAAGTCACTCATCTTGAATAAAAATCAATGTGTGTGTTGTCATTAGTCGACTAGTCCATGTCAAGGTTCACATAAAAACCTATCATATCCATTATTGTAAATATACAAAAAATTTTGAATCTTTAAATAAACATTGGACATTAATATATATATATATATATATATATATGATCTACTCTCATTGCTAAGGGTTTATCGATAGAAAACATCCCAAAAGAGAATTTAACTAGTAAATCCATCCAAAAAACCACATGGTATGATGTAAAAAAAATGGGGGGAAACTATATCAAACAAAATAACAGATAGTGTAGAAGAAATTAGGATCATGCATGTAACCATTTGGGTTCCTTCACTACCATCAGTTGAATAATTATTAACAGTATAATCCCTTTCAGCAATGTCCCAATGACACCTTGGAGGCTTATGGGTTATCTGATTCGCTAACCCTAATGAGGTATGTACCTACTATTGAGGACCCATAACCAAACCAAAACCCAACTTTTTTGTGAACCAAATCAAGGCCATTTCACAGAACCACTTCATATGGTTAGTACAGACATACATTATAAAATTATTGGGATACATAGGGTATTACTTGAGAATATGCCCCTTCCCTCCACATTTATAGAACATGGAAGATCTATTTACCATAGATAGAGATGAGGAACCAATTATCTCCTTTTTATATCAACCATTTCTATAGTAGATATACTTTGACTTCTTATAAATATTAAAAAAATAAGTAACTACGACAATGCTAGAGAAAACACTTGTTTGACCACTGGAACTATAAAAAAACGTGAAAATCTATCTTCCTAAAATACTTTCTAAATCATTAGTGATGTATAAAGAACTATTTCATAGTTTATTATATCTCAACTTCTCACCTGATGTTTCAACTTAGGGTGAACACCAATATTGAACATTCTATCCTTTCAGACCTTATTACCCACCATAATATGAGGAAAGAAAATCAGAATGATGAAGAATGATAAATAGGAATACATTTTATCACCCCATTTTGGAGATCTATGAACTATTGATAATGGTGTAGTTTTATTTCATATTGAATGAACTCCTCAAATAAGAGTTCCTTGAAAGTCACCGTAGTCAAAAATTTTGGTTCACCAACTTACAACATGACATCCCACCATCGTCCAGTTTCACTTAGAAGAGTAAAGGTCACATGCATTACTTTCCAATAATTTTGGATATCCACCAATTCGAAAATCCTATCGATTAACTATATCCCATCCTCTGTATCTAGGGGGTGTCCAATGTCCTTAAGGGATGAGGATGCTGGATCAGTATATCACAAGTGTAATTGAACATCATTGGACCACCCCTATGGGCTCCACCTTAAATGGAAAGAAGTAAAAATATTACTATACGGGGAGGTTCTATAACATCTCCCACTAATAAAAATAATGGATTGTGCTTGGTTACATCGTTATGCACAATAGGTTGTGAAACTGGCTACAAAAGACATCTATGGGGTGAAATTTCCTAAAATTACATAACAAAAATTAAATAACTCCTCTATCCAAAATAAGAATACCATTTAATAAAATAGGAACACAAAAGGGTTAAAAAAAATTTAAACTAAGATGATACCCACAAGAAAAAGGAAACCCCCAATCAATAACCATAACCCAAGACAAGCCTCTAGTACCTACGTATTTTTCATAACCAAATACATAAACTAGAACATATAATACATAAGCTTAAATAAAATAATGAAATAAATAATTCACCTAAAAAACATATCAAAATTTCAATAGGCATTAAAAAATTTGGGCTCTATCTAATATAAAATATAGGTATATATCATACGATACTATGTGCCTATCATGATGTATGAATTCATAATAAATCTCATAAATCTATATGAAAGAGTCATGTAAATCACCTTTGGTAGATTTCATACAAATGTAACATCACATAGTAAGAAAAAAATTCCCACTTTATAAAAACTTCAAGGACCACTATACCGTGCTGTCCAGGTATTAACATAGTTACACTACCAGAGTCTTAACCATCCTATATCACATGTACCCTTTCCTAAATCAAGGAAAAGGGAAGAAACTATTATATAATACTAGTGCTATAATACCATTTTCAAACACCCCATCCCAAAACAATGGGTATATGCCAGGTTATCACACAAAATCATGCATGCCACCCCACATTTAGATGGGTTTTTATCTAATAGAGAGATCTAAGGAAGAATCATGGGAATACAATGACCTCAGTATCAAGTAAACACTATAGTATAAAAAAGAAAGTAAAAATAATAAATAATAAATAAATAATAAATAAATAATCACTATATTTTTTATATAAATAATAAATACAAAAAAATTTTGTATCAAAATTGAATATTAGACATATAAATAAAAACCAATAAAAGTGATCCAAAATTATAAGTAAGAACCTAATAAACAACAACAAAAAATATCCTTCCTGATATCTATCCTGCAATACCTATCTCCATCTACTTAATGTGGTAAACTTTCCACCATAGGTCCCGTTACCTAATCCATATCCCTATCCTTGAAATATATAATTCAAAAAAAACCAATTAGGGTTTGAGTAAAAAACACTGTAGGAAACCACCAAGGACCCTTAAAATAAGTTCCTAAGATATATTGGTGCATTCGATGAAATTAAATAGTGTAAATAAAATAAATTTTTTATCACATAGTAAAAAAGTATATGTTGGGACCTTAGATACGGGTTCTACTTAATTTTTCACCATGGTAAAAAGAAAGTCAACTAGACTTGTTTAATACATCCCCCATCTATGATCAGATAGTTTAGATAAAATGTTCAAAAAAAATCATTGAATGAGATATCACATGTATATAATGATAAATATCTCACACATCCATTTTAGAGGAATATTATATATGTAAAAACCTATATAAACATAAGAAGATATAGTGAACAAGATACAAAAAATGTACACATAATGATAAATCGAACATCACATCATAATTACAAAGAGTCACAGTTGTAAAAATCCTTATGTGAGAAAAAAATAAATAATAAATTTCAAGGGGATACACATTCACACCATACGTGTTCATTCAAACATCATTGGAATCAAGTAGCTACACACACATGCCAAAAATCATTCCAAGAACCCATATAAAACATGAACTAAAGTCCAGAGCTTCCTTCCTTAGGTGCAATCACTAATGATGGAAAGTGTCACCATACGAGTCCAAAAGCACCATCATATACTAGAACCATCTCTATATTGAAAATATTTTGAATCCTTGTATAATTTTCAATAAGATACCATATCCTCAATATATATGAAGTTCAAACATACCTGAGAAGATCTACTGTAAAAGATGGAAGAGTTCTGATTGATGGACATACACCAATTCCTAGAATATGAGTGACGACTCTATCAATGATCATTGAATCCATTATTAAAACATTCCAAAAACCATATATTCAATCATGAAATCTAAAATATATCTACTATTAACCATATATAAAATATTGGTATCGATTTATCTTAAAAAGGAACTCACCAAATTCCTAATTCATGATCATTTCATTGTTCTTACATCGAATGAAGGCATTGGAAGAGAGGAGAAATCCTTGAAATCATAAGAGATGACCCGTAGGTCATTGGGTATAGAGATAAAACCAAGATAATTATAACATGTGATAAAATTTTGTGTTTAATAAAGATCCTATAATATAAGCATCATTATAGGGTTCCAAATGACACCAACAATATGCCACTAGTTATTGGGTAGATCTAATTCTACCTTGGAGTCCCACCACTGTGCTAGTGGTCTCAACAACTAGATGATTCTCTATGGAAAGATTCACCTAATCCCTAGAAGATGAACAAAATTCTGATCCGACTCTAATATCTTCAAAATCTATTGCATTTCCACCTACCCTATATTAGCCTGATTTTGACACCCTAAACTCCTCTAACCCACCTATAAATAGATAAAAAATTCGGAAAAAAACATATAAGTGAAAATTTCAATACCTGAAATTATAGGTATAACAACTAGTGTTATTAAAAATAGAATATATTTGTATATAAAAAATTAAACGAACTAAAAAAAATTAAAACCTCACTAATACTCTAGTGGATCACAAAATGACTAGTGGTCCCAAGAAATTTTCCTTACCATAGGCTGACTTTAACATCCCCAGTTTCAAGTAAGTAACCCTTTATTTATGATTTTTATGTATGTAAAGTATATGGGTTAATGTTTTGATAGTTTTGAGAAATTTTAATTTTTTTTCGTATTTTAAAAGGGTTCAGAATTTTGGAAACTGTGCAACTTCCATAGGAAACTGTGCACAATGAGATAGTGGGCTCTAGGTAGGCACACAATTAAAGAGGATGGCTTGGACAAACATTGTGGCCTCCTAGTAAAAACCATGTAAGATGGAAAGTGGTCTTTACCATGGTTGGTGCATAGTTTGGAAACCATGTGAGCCAACCATGTGGGGTTTATCCTTGAGGTAGTGGTTGGAACATGGCTAGTGCACCGTTTGCCTAACTGTGTCACTAACCTTGCATGGGTTAAAAGTGAGATCCTAAAATTGTGTATTCCACATGTTTTTTACTATAATTTACTCATTTTACTCTTATGTGTCCCTAAAATGATATTATATCTTCTCAAATGCTATGTAAGATTCGACCATCAATTCAAAGGTTACATGAAGGCTTATCTTGGTGATTTGAAGCTGAATTCTCAAAATAAGTGATCTTTCTTGGATGTTCTTGGTAGTTTTTATTTGATAAACTTTTCTATCTCTCTTGGTTTCTTTGATATCCATTCTATGTGTACATATATGATGTATTTAATGTTAAATATGAATAGATTTATCTTTTTTTATTATAGGGGAGGGTATCTAAGGTGGGTGTTTGGAGATTCAATTCGGTTTCATGGGCGTTTTATGTGCCGTTCTACATCATCATCATAATTCTGAGGTAGGTGTATTCACTCTCGACTACTCTATTTAAAATATGAATTCTTGACTTGAAATTTAATTTTTTTATTTAATTTTGTAGTGAAATTTATGTTAATTTATTTTTGGAAACCCTCCTTAGTGATTCATTATAGAATTGAAAAAAATGGGCATTTTTGTGGAAAGTGAAATTTTCAACTTGATTTTAAAATGATGATTTTAAAATGAATGTTTGGATTTGATGCATTAAAAGGCCTTTCAATAAATGTTTTATTTTACTGAAATGATTTGTTTTAAATCTTTTCAATAAAATCATTGTTTTATTGAATTGGTTAAAATAGTTATTTATTCATAATGGTTATGTGTGTTCATGTGCATTAGAGACACATAAGTGTAAGGAGTCTCCCCCATTAGTATTGGGATGGATAAGTTTCAATTCATTACTCCATGAAAATAGTTCATTAGTTGAGTGTGTTCATGTGAAACTTGTACTATTTTGTGTCATGGAGCATATAGTAGGTTAGAGCTTTGGATTTAGGGTTTTCTTTGAGTTTTTTTGGTCTTGTAGTCTCCCATTACGTACTTGGTTGTTTGGAAGTCTTCAAATATGGTACTCTTGGTGGTTTATTTTATATAAATGGTATTTTTTGAGGTTTCTTTCATTTATACCATTCATTATGTAGCAGTTCAATTTGTTATGTCATGTTTGTTTGGTTGTTTTATTTTAAAAATGGAAAATCGTTCCCCAAATGTTAATGAATCCCTCAAAATTTATTTCCAGACTTTGGCCTCTTGGGGATGTTTATTAGGGCCAATTAATGTTCTGACACCTTCCTAAGACAGTGAGAAAAAATTGACGTTATAAGTGGTTTCATCTTGTTCGTTCCCTACCTAACAAGTGGTCTTCAGTTCCCTTGGTCTTTGAGTTGATAGTCATTATGGTCCATTCCTTATGCCATCTTGGTATAAAGGATTATGATTTTCATGATTTGAAATGTAGATAATGGGAATTCATTCTAACATTTTGATTCTAAACTTTAATTTTCTAGGGAGTTGGGTAAATAAGTGTTTTAGATATAATTATTGGTTTTGGAATCTCATTGTCATGGGTTTATCCAATGAGAAGATCATAACATGCATTATAGAAATTACTTCCTTCCAGGAGTGCACATCTCATTTTGAGAAATCATTTGATGCAATTTGTTGATTTTTAATAAATGTTAATTTTTTTTTCAAAAAAAATATTTTGAAAAAGAAAAATATTGTGGTATATTGAAAATGGTTAGATTTTCAAAAGAAGTATAATTTTTTCAAAAAACTTTGAACATGGAAAAAATTTTATTTTGGAAACAACTATTGTTATAGTATGATGTGGTAGAATTTGAAGTTATTAGACTTTAGTTAATAGAGTGATGATTATGGTGTGTGTTTTGTTTATAAAAAATGGCACCTGGTAGTCATCAAATGATCCTTTCAGAAGTGGCCATTGAGAATGTGGTTGCACCTGAACCACAAATGAAACAACAAATGGTCCAAAGCATCACTCAGGATTTTCAATCCATTGATCCATGAATGGAACCATATACACTTTTTAGGATATATGTATCTGCTAAAAATCTATGTGTAGGTTGTATTTTTGTCTTCAAAAGAGGTTTTTAGAACTCTAAAATTAAGGGAAATAGGAAGATAGACACCTTTTCTCATAGAGGTGGAAAACATTGGAATCACATAAACAAATTAATTAACATTCCTCCGAGACCCAAGACCATTCTTGGATGTTTTTAGGGTGGTTCAACGGGTCACGTCAATGGAAAGAGTAACACACCATTAAGGTAATGGAACAATTGCAACAAAATGGGGAATCTTTAGCACTATTGTCATAGTGCTTTGAGTTTGGGTGTTTGAGACAGTTATCATGTGTCATAGACATCATATGATTTGATGGAAAAATGGAAAATGAACAATCCTCATCAAAATGATAGTGCTATCCATGATGATTCTAGGAATACCATGAATACTTAGGTAGTGAAATATCAACATGAAAATAGAGAACAACATGTGAAAAGAAAGTAATTATATAAAGCTAAGAAGGTTATTTTGGATGATCAGTCTAGACCATATATGGTGTGAGGTATGATTCTTTTGAATTCCACCATTTTTCAATCTTTGGTTGAATTAGGTGTATATCATTCCTTTATTTCCTCACATGCTGTTTATTTACTTAGTTTATGTGTCGATATGATGCCTTATATGTTAAAACATCAAACTCTTCTTTGTCAAAGAGAATGTTTCGCCTCTATGTATAGAGATTTTTCTATAACTATTTATGTATCTAAGATGGAATCGGTTTTCTATATGATTTATATTGATGTATATGAAATAAACCATGGTATAAATTTTCTCCCAGTGTTTAAGGCTCACATCTACTGTTATACACAAAAGGTCTGTTTCAAAACTAAACACGGTGGCAAGCATATCATTTGAGTAGATCACAATCTAAAATAATATGGAACATGATTTATGAAACCAATAGTTGGAATTATATTGTACCATTTGGTTGTGTTATCATTTTAATCAATGGAATAAATCTTGAAAAATAGTTTTCCAACAGTTTTAGATCAGTTTCCTGAAGTTTTTCTTGAGAAACTCTCATGGTTTCAACATATAAGGGAAGGGGAGTTTACAATTATTCTATGTATGGGGACTAGTATTATTTACATTCTGTATTTGCATATGGTACCAACCGAATTAAGGTAATTGAATGTATAGTTAGAAGAGATATAAAGAAAAGGGTTCACTCGACTAAGCACGTCTCAGTGGGAATCACCAGATTTTTTTGGTAAAAAGGAGGATGTAAATATTTGGGTATTTTTGGATTATAATAACCCTAACCATGTTATGATAAAGAATATGTATCCACTTCCAATCATTAATTATTTTATCGATCAATTTAGGGGAGCACCATGGTTCTCTAATGTTGACTTGTGATCAAGATATCACTAATTGTGTGTTAGTGATTATCTAATAAAAATACATATTTTAATTACAATTTAATGGTATTAAATGTTAATTTTTGAATTTATGGGCCAGAGTTAGTGGAATTTAATTTTGAACATCCATTCACATCATTTGTGCACTTCATGCCTAATTTACACCAATTTAGGCCCAATGATTCATCCGATTTTAAGAAATGTAATTATCCATATTTTAATTTTATATTTTGGTAAATGGATAAAAACTTTAATATGAACATTTTTTATTGAAGTATAAATGGATGATTCATAAAGGATGATGGTGAATTTGGGTAATGAAAGAAAACAATTATGCAGAAGGCAGATTGGACACCAGCCCACTGATGAGAATGTGGGGCCCATGATACAGACCCACTGAAGCCCATGTTTCGTGTGACAATACAATACATATATAGGAACATATAATCATTCAAGAGCCTATGCTAATAAGGTATCCATTGTGGTTATTCATGTGGCCCAAGTTAGTGATAAAATTCCGGTCCAAATTCTAATACCCAGAAAAACAACCCACCAATTTAATCATATCTCACCAACCACAAATTAATTTGGGCAGAAAGTTTATAGAAAGATAGAATAAATGAATAGATTCACTTTTTTCTTCTATGGACTACTCTAATTCGGCCATATAGAAGGCCATCTAGGCACATCTGTTTGGTGGATGTAAGCTGGATGCCACTTCTAGTCAAGGATTAAGAAGTCCACTCTCCCTTAATTTCCACAACCCTAGGCCTATCATAATCAAGTGGTATGATTTTCACTATTGGAGTCTCGACCCAAGGCTCCCAAAATTCCTATTTAAGGTAGTGGTGTTGGAGGATTTAAGGATCTTGGATGCTTTCTTTCATTGTAATGTTATGCTTCCACTTTTCCTTTGTAATGTTCTTCCTCAATTGTAAGTTGTTTTAATTCATCTTTGTTTTTTAATAAATGTTCTTATTTTACTACTATTTTGTTCTTCTCCATCTCACTTTGATACCATTGTCTCAAGGTGTGAATTTATTCACACCAAAAATTTTGAAATTATTCACACAACGGTGGAGTGATCATTTTCTTTTTATTCTTTTCTTACTTATTCAATTCCTCCCTCATGAGTCTACTTCCCACTTCTATTGAAACCATAGCATCAATGGAGTGCTGACCCACTTATGGTTTGATCCTAGGGAGTATAAAGGGGATGGAATTGATGTTATTTATCACCCCATTAATGTCTAATCACATCATTTAATTGATATTTTTATTTGATGATTTTAAAACTTCTTTGTCCTTGTTGAATTTTAAGGCCACATACTTCAAGTTCTTATAAGAACGTTTACCTTGAGGTGCTCATAAATTTGATCCTCCAAGTGTATAGATGATTTGAATTATGTTGTGATGGTATTAAACTATTTTGTGATTAATTTTTTTGATCTACATGAATAAACCCTACTTGAATATAAGAAGTTGAAATTGTTAAAAAATAAATTTCATCTAATCCACCCCCAAGCGATAACCTACGATCAAATCATTATTTCCAATTGAATAACTTAATCCTATTAGTTCTATATTAAAACCCATAAAATTGAAACTCAAATTTGGAAACTTTGGATCCAAAACAATCCATAGAATATACATGTCTGTAGGTTTTTTCTTAGGTCTCCGAGGATTCGACAACCCAAGCTACACTACAAGTGATGACTTAACCCTAAAATCTTGGACAAATTTGCGCGAGGCCAAATTTTGGCACCGTTGCTGGGGACCCAAGTAATCCATCTAAACACACATTCTATTCTCCCTCATTTCTTCTATTCTCATCCAAATTCTCTTATCTTTTTTCTTTCTCATTTTTTTCTTTTGGTGCATGTCCGCTTACACTCGTGACCAATCAAACCATATAGTTAGGGTGGATAGTCCTAGGGTTGGGGAGTCAATTACACCAAGGTAACACTTTCCATTAGATCCTAATCTTACTAATACTCTAGAGTCAAAAATTAATCCCATTTCAACGGACGGTCTTCAATGAAACCAACTAATAAACCCAGGTTGGAACCCAAATGGAAATCCAAATGAGGCAGCCCCAAACTTGGGGAATGTAGTTGATCAAACCATGAATGACTACCTCACACTTTCCTGGACCAATGCACCCTATTTTATTAGGCATTATTCCCTAGGATAATATTACTATGTTTTCAAACCTCATGTCCTAAACCACTGTTGACGCTCCTTTCGTCACAGAATCTAAAGATCGGAAAAGGGAATATCTGAGCTCAAAGTGATTCAACCTTTGAAGAAAACATCAAAAATCGACAAAAGGCATGAACAAAGGATCAACAGCAACTGCACCGCGCAAGTTATCTCACTGTCGCGCAAGTACACTTGCGCGGCAACCTTGGTCGCGCAAGTGACTTACGCGACCTAAGGGGTAACCGCCCGGTAACCACCCGGGGTCTTCTTTTGACTATAAATAGACCCTGTGGGCCCTCCATTCAAGAGGATCTTTTTCCAGAAACTCGGATTGAAGCTCTCGACGCCCAAGTCTCTTCTCAAAGCTTCCGGAACACTTCTAAGGTAATTTCTTACCTAGAATGGAAGATCTAAAGAGAAGAAAGAAGGCCTAAGTGTTGAAACTTATCAACACTTGCGCGCCGACTTATTTCCTTCAATATAACTTGCGCGTCCCTTTTCTGGAATAACCTCAAGAGGATTCTAAAGGGTTTAAAAAAGAGTCACTCAAATATTTCAATGCTGGTTGAAAATCGCGCAAGTAGACCATGTGTCGCGCAGGTATACCTGCACGACCAAAACTTGCGCGCCCACGGAAGACTTGCGCGCCTTTCAAGACTTGCGCGCCCCTACCTTTTTGGGTGCCCATCTTGCCCATTTTACCCCTCTTAAGCCATTACACCTTTCCTTTTCAAAATTCAGTCTTCAAGACACTCTTCAAAGCCATTTATGGCATGATTTCTTGATTTGACTTCCTTATCTGAAATGAATTCTGTGGAATATCTCTCAAAACCTAGTGATTTAAATATCCTTATGTCACTAAATATAGAGAGTTCATTCATTCAACCTCATCCTTTAAGATGAGAGAATCCTTAACTTGGGCATCCTCCTCAGGAGTAAGCCCCAATCATAATCCTTTAACTTGGGCATCCTCCTCAGGAGTAAGCCCCAATTTCAAATCTGGGCATCCTTCTTTAGGAGTAAGCCCCAAATTCTTAAAGTTCCAAAACTTGGGCATCCTCCTCAGGAGTAAGCCCCAACCTAAAATAAGGGAATCCTCCTCAGGAGTAAGCCCCAAACCTTAATCCCTAACCTGGGTCTCCTTTTCAGGAATAAGACTCAGTCATAATCTTGGGCATCCTTATTAGGAGTAAGCCCCAAGTCCCCTAACCTGGGTGTCCTTTTCAGGAATAAGACTCAGTCATAATCTTGGGCATCCTTCTTAGGAGTAATCCCCAAGTCCCCTAACCTGGGTCTCCCTTTTAGGAATAAGACTCAGTCATAACCTGGGCCTCCTTTTTAGGAATAAGACTCAGTCATAACCTGGGCCTCCTTTTTTAGGAGTAAGTCCCAGTCATAATCTTGGGTTTCCTTTTCAGGAGTAAACCCCAAGCCCCCTTAAATTTCTCTTAACCAGTCCTAATTTACCCTTGATTTGGGCTTCCTTTTCAGGAGTAAAACCCAATCATAAGTCCCCTCCTAACTTGGTCATCCTCCTTAGGAGTAAGCCCCAAGATTAGAGTATTCAAATCTCCATAAATCACATATACCTTTATGGACCCTATTCCTGGATTTTCTTCCTAAAAGTGAATCCTAAACCTTCATCTATCTGGGAAGTCATACATACCTAAGCCCCAAACAATTTCTTATGATTGCATCTTTCATGGCACAATTGTCTAATTTTTACCAATACCTCTTGTTTCTCACACCGAGCATGACTCACGTGAGCTTAGAGTGTAAAAGTAATTATGACATTCTTCTTTGAGCCATCAATCATAAACATCATACTCCATTACTCGAACTACATGGGTTCTGATTTCTTTTCCAAAAAAAAAGATACGTAGGTAGCCCATTTATGGGTTCGATCCCAACTTTGAAATAATCCCTGTCCTTCTGAATGACGATAAACTTCAAGTGCCCCACTGAGTGGCTTTAAAACCAGCCTGGTCATTATAATGACCAAGAGACTTTTATATAAATGTTTTGAAGGATACCATTGACCAAGAATCTATAAACAGATATAGATGATTCTCTATTGATGAAGAACCTCGAATACATATAAAAGATTCTCTAAGTTTCTTGCATATTTAATCATTGATTGTTAAAACTAAAGGAAAGCACATTTTATACTTGGTAATGTAATAAGGATTCACGAACATAACTTAAATCTATAAAGAGAGTCCCGGAGTAGACAATAATTCCCCTCAAAAAGGTGTGATGAGTCCGACCTCCCATCCTCTCGACCAATGCAAATTCCTAAGCCTCATCAGTACACAAGATAATGAGCGCCTACCTTTGGAAAGTTGGTCCAGACAGATGTGGAATCATTGGATGTTTCCGGTTCTACGAACAAACCCGCTAGAAACCAATCAGAACGTTTGAATCTCCCGTCAAGGAGGTCATCCCCGAAATCCGTCGAGGAAACAAAAATGGTGAACCCGACGTGAATCCTTAACCAAGTTAAAGTGATGTTCTTCTTATTTGTTAGGCCCCTTGGGCCAAAAAAGCAATCATTGACATGTGATCATCCAAAAGATGCAGTGGCCGGATTCATCTTGATTATGTCTGTTATATGGAACAGGCACTCTTTTCTCAAGATCTTCTGCAAAATGGCTTTCCTTAAATTCACCCATGTGAATACTGCTGCTGTGAACACCTCTACTGTGAGGTCTGCTGCTGTGAAAACCAATGCTGCTACTCCTGCTGGAACGTCATCTTCTCTTAGGATGACATCACCAACTCAGCGTCTTCAACGCTGGGTTTCTAATGCACTGGTTAAGGAGTACCGTCGCAACGGTACTATCCCAACTCTGGAGGCCGCTCGTCAAGCCCTCTAAGTTAACAACTCTACCTGGTCGTTCGGACAACGGCGACCAGCGATCAAGAAGCAGGCGGTGCTGACTACCGTCTCCAACCGTTTCGGGTCGTTATCCCCGGAACACAATTTCCATTCACTCCCTTACTCTGAGGAAGTGAATGAGCAGGTCCCGCAGGACCTTAATTCAAAAAGACAGGAGTCCTTCTCAAGGGCTCCCATCAACAATCGCCGCCAGACTCGTGCGGTAGTGCTCCCTCAACATGATGAGGGTACCGACTCCAGGCATTCAGCTCAGGTTCCTCGAACCCGAGCAGGCAAGGTGAACCGCCAGAGACGGAATTCGGTGAACAATGGGCAGGTTGTCATCCCTTCCATCTCCGGAGAAGTCCACCAACCTAACGTGGTGGAAAACAACGAGCAGGCACACACACCTGCCCATTTTAATTCCGCTGTCCAGCAGACTCGTCTGGCAGCATCAAGCCAATCCCATCAGGCAATTTCGGAGGAGTACTGTAGGCAGGAACATATACCTGCTTATATATCACCAGTTAGTCAGCAAGCTCATCTGACTACATATGATGGATCTCGTCAACCGCGTTTTGCGAAGTGTAATCAGCAGGCACATACAACTGCTAATACTAATCAAGCCTACCAACAGTCTCGCTTGGTAGCGCACGGAGAAGTCAGTTAGAAAGTCCCGAATACAAACAGGAGGCAGACTCAACTCTCTGCCTCCACACTTGAGTACTGTCAGGATTCACTGACAGGAAAAGGAGGACAGGAGCAGGCACATACACCTACTCCAAGCCCGGAATGGACGTATATCCACGTTCCGGCGGCTGAAGTCACCAAACATATTTTGTCAATGGTGAAAGAGCAGAAGCAAATTCCTGCTCATATTCTGGATGCTTTCCAGGATATCATAACAGCTTCAGCATCATCACAGGGACAGACACATAAATCTATCCCTAGCAGTGGAGTGACACATCAACGATTCACTCCAGAACAGACACACACATCTGTTCCAGTCCAAGAGGGTTATGGGGCATACTCCCCCATATCAAACGGACAACGAAATCAGGCACATACACCTGATTTGAGTGGAGATCGTCAGCCTAACCTAACCATCTTTCCTGATCAGGCACATACACCTGCTTAGAGTAACCACTTTCGTCAACAAGTGGTTTCTAAAGTGAGTAAGAAGGCATCTAAGAAAAAGATCCGCCCAGCACAGTCAGGAGATCAAAGGCCAATCTGCAACAAGGCCTTTCTCGATGCTGGAGTTCTTGAAGCCCTCAGACATTTATCTGTCGGAATTCAAGATTCTACTCCCTCAGTTCTCAATAACGATAACATTAATTTTGAAGGTCTTCAACAGACACTTCCTCATGAAGGCTTGCTTCATGAAAGTTCGGTCAATCTTGAAGTTTCTTCTTCAGATGAGAGCCACCGGAACCCTCTGTGTGGTCAGAAGACCAAGGAGCAAGAGATTTCATCTTTTGTTGTAACCCATCATGACGGTACTCCTCAGGGTGATGAACTTCACTGCGAAATTCCTCTCCGCAGTAGTGATTCACGTTGTCTCAAAAATTCTTCAGAAGGCAATGTAGTGACGAGAAATCCCTCCTATCTCGAGGCACTTGCAAACGTAAAACCAGTCATGTCTGATGCTTTACTATCATCAGGTGAAACTCTTTCTTCATCAGAAGATAGCCTGGGGTTCAGGTTATTCTCCGAACCATCCCTGGGTCATTCATCTTCCTGCATGAATAGTGATATCTCTACCAATCTCGTTGAATCCGATGAAGCAACAAGGAAACACCAACTCTGGTCCAAACAGGTAGAAGAATCTTCATTTAATGATAAAGAGGAAATGATGAACATGAGGAAAAAACAGGAAAAAGGTGAAGTACCAGTCATGTTTTGGCCTTTGGCTGACTCCCAGTACGACATTCCAAAGATGTTGACGGATGATGGAATCCATGATATTCGTCTCAACATATGGAAGACTCTTTGTCAATTGAAGAAGAAAGTATTATCTTACGGTGATTATGAAAATCATATTAAGATAATAGAAGGGTTACAACGCTAGATTGATTTGGCATCTCTATCAGTCTCTCTGTATCCGAAGGCTGAAAAGAAACAAAGAACCCTTCAACGTTCATGCCTTGGAGCACTAAGAAAATTGCTTCAGTTAATTGCCAATGCTCCATCTGATGTTCATATCAGAGGATGGGGTGTTCACGGAGCACTACATTTCACAGTGCTTTCCAGTCAGCAAAGCCCGCCGAAAATGGTCTCATGCAATGTTATTACCCATGGCCGGCCACAGTCAATGGGCTTTGTTTATAATCAAAAGCTTGCTTAAGAACAGACTTCAACTAGTTCCTCTCAAAATAAAGTATATAGAGAATAAGTTGTTGAATTGCTACTACATTAAGCAGGCGAGAATATTTCACAAGCCTCTCGTCTGGAGCAAACACGTCATCAAATGACAGAAGTTTCGGAAATCATCCAACGATCTGTTGAACCAGGTGATAAAAGTGGATACAGGTTAATGCATCCAGCTAATTTCCGAACTAAGATTCGCAAGATCAAGAGAGATTTTAAAAAGATCTCATACATAGCATGTCAAGAGACACCCCAGCTTGCCAGACTGGGGACTTCTCTAACCCAACCCTCAAAGTCAACAAATGGGATTCGAGGAGTTGAGCGGAAGCAACAGGAACATCCCCAGTCCACCGGACTGGGGACTTTTTCAAATCCTCAATCCCTCCCTCAGAGAAAGTCAGTATTCTCTCGATTAGGGAATAAGACTCAAGAGGAACGAAGAGCCAAGCTATCAGGAGATTCTCTCCAAGTGACGGTTCTCCAAGAAGTTCCTGAGGGATCAAGTCAACGGAATGCCATGTATCATCATGGACATAGAAGAAGACAATATCACAGAAATGCTGATAGAAAGGATTCCATGCAATATGCATCGATTAATGTCATCAATTCTGTTGCTGCTGATTCACCAGATGAGGCTCAATCAGAGGGATCAGACGAAGAGGTTCCTGCTCAAGAAGTTGCGCACACAGACTTAAATGAAGAAGGTGTGCGCACACGTAATCAAAGGCTTACCCAAAATCTGGGTATTCCATCAAGTAACCCACTTCCCCCTCTCCAAAAAGGATCCAATAAGGGGAAAGGAAAGAATCAGGTTACTTCTCACCCTTCCTCTGAAGGAGGTCAATCGCTCTCATTAGAACGAAGGTTTGCACAACAGGAGGAAGAAATGAAAGAATTAAGAAGGTTGAATGAAGAACTACTTCAAAGTAGTCTTCTTCTTAAGAATGATGAAGTCCGACAGCCGAAGGAATTTGTTGTAACTACTGAGATGGATCAGGAATATCCTCCTTTATCATTACACCCTCAGAGGTCTAATCCTACGGGTAAAACGCAACAACGGTTGGCAGCACTACCATCAGTTGCAGCACCAACCACCACGTCTGTCCAAGCTCCATTTATTGCACCTACTCAAAACCAATTTCAACCTGATGTTTCTCAAAAGTTAATAACTACTATTGAGTCATTAACATCTCGGTTAGAAACTATGGAAGTAAAACGGGCGCAAGTTCAACCTGAAAAGAAAGTTTACCCTGAATGGGTAGATTCAATTTCTCCTCCATCCAGTTTTGGAAACCCTTTTTTCCCTACTTTCAATGGATCAGGCGACCCTGAACAACATTTGACGCATTACGTGTCTTGTTGTGATCCTATGATGGGAACTCCAGAGCAGCAAGAAGCAGTGAAACTCAGATGCTTCGTGCGAACCTTGCAAGGACCAGCTTTTATCTGGTATACAAGCTTGCAATCCCGGCCAGTCATCGGGTGGGAGGATCTTCGTCAAAAATTCCTTCTTCAGTTTAGCTCAACTTTTCCAAAAACGACATTTTTCGACCTTACAAACTGCAAGCAAAGGGAGAATGAAAGAGTCCTTGATTTCATTAATCGTTGGAAGGGATTAACGTATTCCTTGAGTTTAGAACTCCCTCAGGAGGAATTGTTGCCAATATGTGTGGCAAATTTGCGTGACGAATTACGCACGCCATTGATCCCTGTGAAATAAACAGGAGGGTTTCGAGACCTTACTTCAATCGCTCAGCAGATTGAAGATTCCCTTATACAGGCTAAGGTTAAATCTCGTATAATTCCATCAGCTCCAGGAAGAAGAATGGGTAAAGCAGAAACTGCTACAGTTATGCTTAAACAAGCACCTGTACCTATATCTACTTCAAAACCTTCATCTTCTCGAAGGACTCCACCTACTGAACGCCAACAAAAAAGGCCGTTTCGTCCAAATGATCAAAGAGATCAACAACGAAAACAATTTGAGGATATGAAGAGTAAAACATACTCTTTCCGAAATTAGCAAGTTCCTGGTTACTTCATTTCAGCTCTGGAAAATAATTTGGTTCAATTTCCAGTGCCCAAGAGGCCAAACAAGGAAGGAGATGAAGACCGCCCCAATTATTGTCCCTTTCATCAAATGTTGGGGCATCCCATCTAGGAGTGTTTTGTCATTAAAGACCTCCTGCAAAAGATGGTCGACTTGGGAAAAGTCAAATTGAAGGGTTCTTCAGCTCATTTAGCGTGTATTACCGCTACAGATCCAGAGGAAGGAGGCGAGTGACAGGAAGTCAAAAGCAAAACTGTGAAAAAATATGATGATTGGATGGTCAGAAAGACAATCAATCGGACCCATTCCATTTTGCAAACACAATTGAAGAAGACAATTGTGTCTCCTACAAAAGATGCAGTAAAGCCTCCATCAAAAGACAAATCATCAAAAGGGCAGTGCAATTCAAAGAAGAAAGAGGAATCAGGAGAAGATGAGTATGTATCAAAGCCTAAATTGTCTTTGACTCTGGCAGATTTCATGCCATCTACTTCAAAGCCATGGGCACCGGCCCATCAAACGGCACAACCTAAACAGGCTAACAAGGCATAGTCTTTATCAGATAAAGAGTTAATATTTGGTTCTGTTAATATGATTCAATTAACAGATTCATATTCCAGTCTTGATGAGCCTGAATTCCCTGTATCAAATAAGGGAATCCGAAGAGGTTCTAGAGGTTCAGGATATAGGGGAAGACGTGGATCTTTCCAAAGCCACTACTCTAATTTTACCCCTGCTAGCACTGTATATGCAGCAGAAACTCGTGGTAGAGCCCTTCAGCGAGCTCAAAAAGAACAAGCAAGTTCTTCTGCCAATGGCCAACTCAGTTTTGGCACAGTTATTTTGGAAGACCGATTAAAGGTTCCATATTCTTTATCTCAGCAAGTAAATGGATCTAATCGGTATAATCTTCCAAAACCAAGGATGTTGCCAACTTCAATACAAGATGCATCAGCTTCCAAAGCATCTACTTCCAAGGTACCTACTAAACCACATATTCCTATTGGGAAACGCAGACCTCTAGATCAAAAGTATGATATATTGAAACACTTGGCCCAAGTACCATCCAAGTTATCAATTTTGGATTCTTTGAATCTGTCAAAAGATCTTCAGGAAGAACTCATCGAAACATTGTCAAGTCCTCAGGAGTTTGAAGCTGAAATTGCTGCAGCTGAAATCTATCACATAAAGAATAATCCTGCAGAATGCCATGCAGTGATATCTTTTACTGATAAAGATGAAGATGATGTTGTGCATGGGCACATAAAACCTTTGTACTTATCTGGAAAATTCAATGGTATAGATCTTCGAAGAGCTTTCATTGACAATGGTTCAGGAGTCAACCTCATGCCCATTCGTACACTTTGTCGATTGGGCCTCACGGAATCTGATTTATCTCCTTCTACCATGATGTTGCAAGGATATGATAAAAATGAACAAGAACCACTGGAAGAAGTTACACTCAGAACTCATTTTGCATATCTTGTTTCCAATTTGGATTTCATGATTGTTGATCAGGACTCAGCTTTCAATATCTTGCTTGGAAGACCCTGGCTACATCAGCCAGTAGCTATTCCGTCATCATACAATCAATGTCTCAAATACTGTTTCGATGGTCAAGTTGGAACATTGTATGGTGATAAGGCCTCGTTCAAGACATGTGAGTCTCAATACATTGAGGCGGAATTTTATCACATGAAGGGAAGAGAAAAATCTACAAAGAAGGAAATTACCAAAGTTAATGCTCCATATAGTTTGGAGAAAATTCCAATAAATCCATTTTCACATGTGAGTACAAATTATGTATTACCTATCAGTCAAATTGACAAAATAGGCCCAAATCAAAATACTCTTATGGAAAGATCCATAATGTCAATTACGACAATCGAGCCAGACAACATAGGAGAAATTGGTAACTTACCAAGCAGTGATGAAAGCATAAGTGGTGATGTTTTCATTTCGTCTGCTGAAATCCAACAAGTCTATACTTCGCTAATCAGGCCAGAAGAAGTTATAGCAACACCAGAGGTGAATAATGATGTCGATTCTCAATCCATCATCCCCTCTTTATTTCCCAAAGAAGACCCTTTATCATCAATAGGGTCGGAAATGGAATCTTCTTCTTCAAAATGTGAAAATTTTGACATATCTTATGATCATGAGAATTTTTTTTTCATCTAATTTGCAAGTAGAAATGGAATAAATAACACATGATGAAGAGGAAGAGGAAGATCTTAGAGATGCTCCTCCAGCATTTGAAGAGGGTATCTCTACCACTGTGGATGAACTCAGAGAAGTAAATCTGGGTACAGAGAAAGATCCACGACCCACTTTAATTAGTGCGACCATGACCCTTGAAGAGGAAGAGATGTATATTTCTTTTCTAAAGAAAAATAAAGAAATTTTTGCTTGGAATTATACAGAGATGCCTGGCCTTGATCCTGATTTTGCCACCCATCATTTGGGTTTTCCAAAAGAACATCGAGGATTCAAGCAAGCCGCGAGAAGAACACACCCAACCTATGCTTCCAAAATTGAGGCTGAAGTGGATAAGCTTATCAAATCTAACTTCGTTAGAGAAGTTCAATATCCCAAGTGGTTGGCTAATATTGTCCCTGTAAAGAAGAAGAACGAACAAATTAGGGTTTTCATCGATTTCAGAGATCTTAATCGGTATTGTCCTAAAGATGATTTCCCAGTTCCGATTACAGAACTCTTAATTGATGCGACGACTGGATATGAAGTACTTTCATTCATGGATGGATATTATGGATATAATCAGATCCGAATGGCCCTCGAAGATGAGGAATATACCGCCTTCAGAGCTCCTCAAGGTGTGTTTTGTTACCGGGTGATGCCCTTTGGTTTAAAGAATGCAGGTGCAACATATCAACGCGCCATGCATCGTATCTTCAAATCTCTTTTAGGGAAGTTTGTTGAATGCTTTGTAGATGATTTGGTAGTTAAATCCAAAAAGCGTTCTAATCACTTGGCTGATTTGGAAGTCATATTCCACATGCTTCGACAACATAATTTGAAGATGAACCCCTTAAAATGTGCTTTTGGGGTAACCTCAGGAAAATTCCTCGGATTTGTTGTACGCCATCGTGGTATTGAAGTCGATCCTGAGAAGACCAAATCAATCCTTGGTATGTCACCTCCTTAGAATTTGAAAAAATTAAGAGGACTTCAAGGACACTTAGCCTATATTCGGCGTTTCATCGCCAATTTGGCAGGAAAAAGTTTACCCTTTACCAAATTATTGAAGAAAGGAGTCACTTACCAGTGGAATGAAGAATGTCAAGAAGCATTTGATGTCCTCATGAAATACCACTTGAGTCCACCAGTACTCATGCCACCTGTTGAGGGTAGACCTCTTATCCTCTATGTGACAGCTTTAGAGCGATCATTGGGTGCCTTTCTCGCTCAAAAGAATGATGCTGGGAATGAAAATAGTCTCTACTATCTCAGTAGAACTATGCTTGAAGCAGAAACCCGATATTCAAGTATTGAAAAGTGCTGCCTAGCATTAATCTTTGCAGTTCAGAAATTGAGACACTACCTGCAACATCATGAGGTCCAATTGGTATCTCGTAATAATCCTCTCAAATTCATCCTTAGTCGTCCAATGCTTACAGGACGTCTGGAAAGGTGGGAGGTTATCCTACAGCAGCTCGACATTCAGTATGTGTCTCAAAAGGCAATTAAGGGCAAAGCTCTGGCTGATTTCCTGGCTGAACATCCTTCAGTGGAAGACACGTATTCAGATATCGAACTCCCTGATGAGGAAGTTTTCTCTATTCAAGAGAGTCCTCAAACATGGGAAATGTATTTTGATGGTGCTTCTAGAAGTCCAACAGGGAAGAAAATGGAAAATCCTAAATTCCACAAAGTTGGTTTAGGAATTGTTCTCATTTCTCCAGATAAGGCAGTGTTACCTTATTCCTTTTTGTTGTGGGAAGGTGGTACCAATAATGAAGCTGAATACCAAGCTCTCATTACAGGCTTGGAGTTAGCGCTTCAAGCACAAGTGAATCACTTAAAGGTGAAAGGTGATTCAGACCTGGTAATCAAACAAGTCAATGGGGATTATGCCATCAGAAAAGAAGAATTAATCCCTTTGTATGATTACGTCAGAGAATTAATGTCGGAATTCCCTTCAGAACTGACATTTTCTTATGTCCCAAGATCACAAAATACTCAAGCTGATGCACTGGCTAATATAGCCACAGCTTTAGCAGATCCAAATCGGGACGAGACAACCATTTGTATTGCTCACCATCGTGCAATTTCACCTTATGTTCAAGTCAGAACAGAGGAAATTAATGAAATTAGTCCCATTCCTGAACCATATGGTCATACTACAGGATGGATGTCACCTATCAGGGAATACCTTCAAAATGGAACACTTCCACCTGATAGAGCCGAGAAAGAACAAATTCGGCGACGTGTGGTCAATTTTACTCTTTATGATAGCCAAAACCACCTCGAGAAAATTCTTTACAAACGTGGTTTTGATGGAGTTCTCTTCAGATGTATTGATGGTGAAGAGACAATGGCTGTCATAAAAGAAGTGCATGCAGGAGTCTGTGGTGCCCACCAGTCTGGACATAGACTGTCTGATCAAATTCGAAGGCTTGGATACTTTTGGCCTTCAATGATACAAGATTGTGTTAATTTCACAAAGAAGTGTCATTCATGCCAAGTATATGCCAAATTCATTCATAAACCTCAAGAGTTGCTTCATACAGCTAAATACTCATGGACATTTTCCACATGGGGAATGGATGTGGTGGGACCTTACCCTTCAGCTACGGCCAAGTAGTTTAAGTACATTCTTACTGCTACTGATTTCTTTTCCAAATGGGCAGAGGCAGTACCTCTCAAAGAAGTCAATTCTATATGCATTGTTAGCTTCATCAAGTCTAACATCATTACTAGATTTGGTGTCCCTCATACCATATTGACGGACAACGGCACCAAATTCTGTTCTTCTGAGGTAAAGAAATTGTATCAAGAATACAACATTAAGTCCAACCATTCATCTTGATATCATGCAGCGGCTAATGGCCAGATAGAGGCCTTCAACAAGACTCTTTCAAATATACTTCAAAAGATGGTGGATAAAGATAAGAAGTCATGGCCTGATAAACTCTTTCATGCTTTATGGGCTTATCGGACTACCACTCACAATGCAACGCGGTCAACTCCATATTCATTGGTATATGGAACAGAAGCAGTCTTGCCAATTGAAGTTCAATTTCCCTCACTCAGAATAGCCATTTGTGATCAGTTATCTACATATGAGCAATCCCAAAAGCGGTTGAATGAATTGAAACAGTTAGATGAGAAAAGATTGTGCACTTTGCACCACTTGGAAATCTATCAGAATCGAATAGCACGAGCTTTTAACAAAAAAGTTCATCTTCGTTCATTCATTTAGGGAGAATTGGTATTGGTTCTCAGAGCACCAATGATACCAGGAAAGAAGCCTCCCAAGCTTGAAGAAAAATGGGAAGGACCTTATTCAATACATAAGGTCTACTCCAATGGATCATATTCTCTAATCTCAATGGATAGAGAACACATCACGACTCCAACTAATGCCAGATTTCTGAAGAAGTATTTTGTATAAACACAAAATATTGTTCCCAGATCCAAAAACAATCACATTGGTTCATATTTTGTCCTACATGACACTAAACTGTATTATGTCCTATCTACATGACATTAAACTGTACAAAAGTTCCATATTTTGTGCGAGATGACATTAAACTATATTGTGTCCTAGAAACATGACATTAAACTGTGTGGCACTTTCATCGTCCAGCATGACGTTAAACTGTAAAAAGTCCCCAGAACTGATATCCTCATATTGGTTCACCTTAGTCCTAGCTACATGACTTTAAACTGTACAGCACCAGTTCGTCCTTGCTATATGACGTTAAACTATACAGCAATGGTCCAGTATGACTTTAAACTGCAACTTCGTCCCACACGACATTAAACTGTGAAAAAGTTCCCCAAACCGTCCAGCATGACCTTAAACTGCATCATCCCTGGTCCATGTATATGACCATAAACTATTTGCAAATCCTTTATGTCCAGCAAGACGTTAAACTGTGACGTCCTAACTACATGACGCTAAACTGTATAAAAGTCCCTCACGTCCGGAAAGACGTTAAACTATATAATCTCAAAAGTCCAGTATGACATTAAACTGCACCATTCACGGTCCATGCATATGACCTTAAACTATTTGCACTTTCGTCCGAGATGACATTAAAATGGTACACTCTTTTGTCCTTACTGCATGACAATAAACTGCACAGTCCCCCTTTCGTCCAATATGACGTTAAACTATTTTGTCCCCATCGTCCTAACTACATGACGCTAAACTGTACAGAAAGTCCTTGATATGTCCTACATGACATTAAATTGTTATTTTGTCCCTGCTACATGACACTAAATTGTGCAGCACCAATAGTTCTAACTGCAAGACTTTAAACTGCATAGTCCTTTTTTTATGTCCTACATGACATTAAACTGTGCATCGTTAAGGCTGTTATTAACTCTTGTTTCTCACACCGAGTATTACTCACGTGATCTTAGAGCGAACAGCAACCATAACACTCCCTTTGGGCCACTAACCATGTATAAGTCCCAACAACATTTTTTATTTAGATCATTGTCCACAAGAACAACTTGATCATTAATTCATTCTTTAATTGAACTACACAGACTTTGATCCTTGCCCTCCAGGCTGGGTATGTAGACAACCTCCCAGGGTTCAAGCCCAAAAACAATCTCTTCACATCGGTTCACCACCATCTCATATGATGTTGATTTGTGAAACCGCCCCTGGAATCAATATCTTTACATTGATTCACTTTCGTCCTTGTTATATGACGTTAAACTATACAACACTTTTGTCCGGTACGAAAATAAACTACAATATTCATTGATTTCCACATTTGAGAAGGAACCATTATTGACATTGATTTTTTCAATCATGTTTCATTTCAAAAGACTACATGCATACATGGTAATGCCTAAACTTTTTATCTTAGGTTAAACCATCATTGCACTAAAGTCCCCTTTCACCCTTCACATGTACGAACCAAATTTGTACAAAGGGTAGTCCTAGAACTACGTGGACTTGATTCCCATCCTTATGGGATACGTAGGAATATTCGAGTATCCCTCGAATCCAGTCCCAAGTCTTTTGGGCCTAACCCCAAATTTCACTTTCAGTCCCTTGGATGAAAAGTCATCATGAAAACACACACTGTGTATTCATTATTATGGTCCGAATTCTGTGACCCTAAACTAATATTTCTCATAATTTCTTCTTTCACGACGTTAAACTGCATTTCAAGAACTACGTATGGCTTGATTCTCATTCTTATGAGTTACGTAGTGAAGTCCAAATTTCAATTCAGGACCCAGCCACAACATGATTATGGTTTTCATTGACCTATGTATATCTATATACATTGGAAAATACCCATCTTTATGTGTTATAATCCTAACCTTAAATATTTTCAGATCTTCATAACCCTTTTCATGACTTCTAGTCACAAAAAATGTCAAACTTCTGAGAATTATTTTGCCTGACTATGCATCACGTGCCCATAGGTGGACTTGCATAAACAGTCCACATAACAGACTTGTCATCCAAAAGATGCTATTTATTTGACCATGTAGCCAATGCCCTTAGGTGGCCCGGCATATTTCAACCCCCTAACGGGTTTTGTTAAATAATAGTAACTTCATTCTTGGGAAGAATGCCTCTTTTGTCCTTATTTTTCTTAAACGACAGTATGTAGGGATCCGCAAAAAATAGCCATCCTTAACATATTTGTCCCATATCCTTTTTCATGATCTAAAAATATTCAAGTCTATGGTTTATTCTTCTTCCCTACGTTTGGGTCAGACCTTCGTAGGAGTGATGTTCATCCAGTTCTTCAATATTCTTGTTCGGAAGTATCTTCTCCATATTCAAGTACCTCTTTCCATACAACAAACTCTATACATTAGAAAATTTGAATCTTCATAAACTTTCACTGGCTTTTAACACTAGGAAAGTAAATTTCTGGGAATTCTTTTGCCTGACTATGCAGCACGTGCCCATAGGTGGCCTTGCATAAACAGTCCACATAACAGACTTGTCAACCGAAAGATGCTATTTATTTAACCATGCAGCCAATTCCCTTAGGTGGCCCTGCATATTTCAACCCCCTAACGGGTTTTGTTAAATAATAGTAACTTCATTCTTGGAAACTACTTCTTCTAATGCCTTTTAGATCTTTTTTCATATCATTCCTCAGATTCAAATATTCTTAAGCTATAGTTTATATTTTTTCTCTCATACTTGAGTATGGTAATATGTTTTCAGATAAATTGTCAAAGAATTGAATCAATTTTAATCCATTTTTTGGTCAAAGCTATTTTCGACCTTAAACATTATCCCCTTTATGTCCGGCATGCATGACTTTAAACTACCCACAAAAGACAAAGGAACTCTGAATAAATGTCAAGTTCCAGCTCACAAAATATACATTTTTTGTATAATTTAGGTAATATTGAGAAATTAAAAAGTTCAAAGTTTGTAGGATTATTTGTAATAATCCTAGTAAAAATCAAACTATACTTACTGGTCCCATTGGCTTAAGTAAATTTGAAGCAGGTAATGAAAGAATGCAGGTACAAATGATTGAAGACAAAAGTGTTTTTCATTGATACACAAGAGTTAGAAGGACATCCACAGACTGGAGTCTCTTCTCTTTTTCGATAATTACAAGAGGCTTTCAACATAACACTTCATTTGATTTACGGCATCCCGAGCTTCATTAGCAACCACCTGGAATTCATTCATTCAACTGGATACAATAAGAGATGCAGTGATACCAGCTCTTCTTGGAACAATTGTAAAAGGATGTTCTTGAGTGCGGTTTGAGAAAATTTTCTGCTGATCAAACAGTGACTCTGTTTCTGTCCAAGAGACTTGGAAGATGGATACATGGATTTGAGAATGGAGCATTGGAAGTAAAGAGCCATTTGGAGAGAGTAATCTTTTCAGATATTGCTCTAATACCATGTTTGTCTTCTCTCCACCAACCATTAGTGGAAAAAATTTCAGCCCATGGGTTTGCCATATTCATATCTGCAAGGAAATGACATGGAGGAAGAATTTGAAAGTTCACACCATTGTTGTTACTCTTAATGCACAGCATAACTGAAATAGAGAAGTAGCAGTGCAGCTGCATCTCAAGTGTATAATTGTTTGCATTTGGATCATTGACTACTTGCAGATGACCATGACCACACAGAGACAGGTAGATGCTCTGTGGGAAATTAAGATGATATTTCTTCAAGTACTTATCCAAATCTGGGAAAGTGCTGTCGCAGATATAATAGTAATCATGGCCAATAATGTTCATCATGTCATCAATCCGCTTGCTAGCCAGTTCATCAGCCGTTCCAATTCCCTTAGGAGCCATTGAATCTGCACAAAAGTTGAACAAATTTAACTCTTAAATGGGTTTATTTTTCATAAAATTTGTGAAAGAATTCAGAAACAATGGCCAAGGCATTAAGTCGCGCAAGTCTAAACATTGTCGCGCAAGTATTTCGTGTGCCGTGCTAGTTTTTGACGCGCAAGTCTAAACCGCGCAAGTACGAATACCTTTACAGGAGCGTGACAGTGAGGGAACAGTGGAAAAGAGACTTGTGCGAATTAGGTGACCTGCGCGGCGAGAGCTCGAGAAGATATGAAGTCCGGAAATATGGATGCTTGTACGGAGGTGAGGCCATGTATTTAAAGGCCAGGAAGCCTATCTGCGTGCCGTAGCCAGAGCGCTTAAGGCCTGCGCGACTAAAACATGCGCGCTGACCTCTGTGCACTGAAGACTTGCGCGCCCCCCTTTTCCTTTGAATGGATTCGATTTACTCAGAGTCAAATCCTCATTTCTCTCTGGATCCAACTCTGAGGGGGGAATTTTGTTGAAGCTCCTTTTGTCACAGAATCTGAAGATCGGAAAAGGGAATATCTGAGCTCAAAGTGATTCAACCTTTGAAGAAAACATAAAAAATCGACAAAAGGCATGAACAAAGGATCAACATCAACTGCACCGCGAAATTTATCTCACTGTCGCGCAAGTACACTTGCGCGACAACCTTGGTCGAGAAAGTGACTTACGCGACCTAAGGGGTAACCGCCCGGTAACCGCCCGGGGTCTTCTTTTGCCTATAAATAGACCCTATGGGCCCCCCATTCAAGAGGATCTTTTTCCAGAAGCTCGGATTGAAGCTCTCGATGCCCAAGTCTCTTCTCAAAGCGTCCGGAACACTTCTAAGGTAATTTCTTACCTAGAATGGAAGATCTAAAGAGAAGAAAGAAGGCCTAAGTGTTGAAACTTATCAACACTTGCGCGCTGACTTATTTCCTTCAATATAACTTGCACGTCCCTTTTCTAGAAGAACCTCAAGAGGATTCTAAAGGGTTAAAAAAAGAGTCGCTCAAATATTTCAATGCTGGTTGAAAATCATGCAAGTACACCATGTGTCGCATAGGTATACCTGCGCGACCAAAACTTGCGCGCCCATGGAAGACTTGCGCGCCTTTCAAGACTTGCGCGCCCCTACCTTTTTGGGTTCCCATATTGCCCATTTTACCCCTCTTAAGCCATTACACATTTCCTTTTCAAAATTCAGTCTTCAAGACACTCTTCAAAGCCATTTATGGCATGATTTCTTGATTTGACTTCTTTATCAGAAAGGAATTCTGTGGAATATCTCTCAAAACCTAGTGATTTAAATATCCTTATGTCACTAAATATAGAGAGTTCATTAATTCAACCTCATCCTTTAAGATGAGAGAATTTTTAACTTGGGCATCCTCCTCAGGAGTAAGCCCCAATCATAATCCTTTAACTTGGGCATCCTCCTCAGGAGTAAGCCCCAATTTCAAATCTGGGCATCCTTCTTTAGGAGTAAGCCCCAAATTCTTAAAGTTCCCAAACTTGGGCATCCTCCTCAGGAGTATGCCCCAAACCTTAATTACTTTGACTTGGGCATCCTCCTCAGGAGTAAGCCCCAACCTAAAATATGGGCATCCTCCTCAGGAGTAAGCCCCAAACCTTAATCCCTAACCTGGGTCTCCTTTTCAGGAATAAGACTCAGTCATAATCTTGGGCATCCTTCTTAGGAGTAAGCCCCAAGTCCCCTAACCTGGGTCTCCTTTTCAGGAATAAGACTCAGTCATAATCTTGGGCATCCTTCTTAGGAGTAAGCCCCAAGTCCCCTAACCTGGGTCTCCCTTTTAGGAATAAGACTCAGTCATAACCTGGGCCTCCTTTTTAGGAATAAGACTCAGTCATAACCTGGGCCTCCTTTTTTAGGAGTAAGTCCCAGTCATAATACTGGGTTTCCTTTTCAGGAGTAAACCCCAAGCCCCCTTAAATTTCTCTTAACCAGTCCTAATTTAACCTTGATTTGGGTTTCCTTTTCAGGAGTAAAACCCAATCATAAGTCCCCTCCTAACTTGGGCATCCTCCTTAAGAGTAATCCCCAAGATTAGAGTATTCAAATATCCATAAAGCACATATACCTTTATGGACCCTGTTCCTGGATTTTCTCCCTAAAAGTGAATCCTAAACCTTCATCTATTTGGGCAGTCATACATACCTAAGCCCCAAACAATTTCTTATGATTGCATCTTTTATGGCACAATTGTCTAATTTTTACCAATACCTCTTGTTTCTCACACCGAGCATGACTCACGTGAGCTTAGAGTGTAAAAGTAATTATGACATTCTTCTTTGAGCCATCAATCATAAACATCATACTCCATTACTCGAACTATGTGGGTTCTGATTCCTTTTCCAAAACAAAGGATACGTAGGTAGTCCATTTATGGGTTCGATCCCAACTTTGAAATAATCCCTGTCCTTCTGAATGACGATAAACTTCAAGTGCCCCACTGAGTGGCTTTAAAACCAGCCTGGTCATCATAATGACCAAGAGACTTTTATATAAATGTTTTGAAGGATACCATTGACCAAGAATCTCTAAACAGATATAGATGATTCTCTATTGATGAAGAACCTCGAATACATATAAAAGATTCTCTAAATTTTTTGCATATTTAATCATTGATTGTTAAAACTAAAGGAAAGCACATTTTATACTTGGTAATGTAATAAGGATTCACGAACATAACTTAAATCTATAAAGAGAGTCCCGGAGTAGAAAATAATTCCCCTAAAAAAGGTGTGATGAGTCCGACCTCCCATCCTCTCGACCAATGAAAATTCCTAAGCCTCATCAGTCCACAAGCTAATGAGCGCCTAGCTTTGGAAAGTGGGTCCGAACGGATGTGGAATCAATGGATGTTTCCGGTTCTATGAACAAACCCGCTAGAAACCGATCAGAACGTTTGAATCTCCTGACAAGGAGGTCATCCCCGAAATCCGTCGAGGAAACAACCACCTTCCAACCTTCCATGGGATAGAGTCGAAAATGCCATTCCTTCATTTCCAAGAGTTCAACGACATTGTTGAAACCATGTTCCCACCACATTAACTTGAGTAAGCTAAGATGAGGCTCTTTCCATTCTCACTTAAGGATCGAGAAAAGAATTGATTAAACAATATGAGACCTATATCAATCCACACCTGGGACCAATTGTAAAGAGAATTACACAAAAAATACTTCCCCATCACAAAACAATTGCACTTAAAAAGAGTATCGAATTTTTTTTTGAAAAAGAAGGGGAGTCATTTTATGAAACATGGGAAAGTCTCAAAGACACACTCAACATGGTACCTCAACATGGATTTTCAATCCTAGAACATGTTAAAATTTTCCATGAAGGGTTGAATCCAGGGAACAAACAATTCATTTACATGATGTGTGATGAAACATTTAAAAACAAATCCCAAATGATGCTTCTGATTATCTGGAAAGTCATTATGAAGAAAATCGAACATGGGAAACTTCACCTTATTCTGAAAATCCAAAAAGAACTTCTATAGTTCATGAAACTAGAGACGATAAAAGACTTAGAGCTAAACTCAGATCAATCTCTGGGAAGGTTTAATAGATAGACCTTTGGAAAGTCTATGAAATCCAAACTATTGACCCAGTTTGCACAATTTGTGACAAACATGACCAAAAGACTAACAACTACCCAACCATTCCTTCAATTAAAGATGTTCTTCTTAGAGTACCACTAGTGGAGGTAAATTGTTTTAACTTTCATAAGCCATAGTACTAAAACACATTCAATCCAAGTTATAATGACCATATAATATTTCATTGGAAAGATAACCAACAACCTAACCAACAACCTAGTCAGTCACAAGGACCAAACCCATACCCTACACAAATTTTTCAAAACTATAAATAGTTCCAAGCACAACCAATCTAGTGAAAACACCCTCTTATCAAATACCAAAAACCCATCCAGTAACCAAAGTACCCTCCTGAGATAAACCAACCATCCGAAGCCCCTACACAACCTATCCCTCTACCAATCCTTGAGCAGTTGTATAAGAAAATAGAGAAAATGAACTCAAAAGTTTCATAACTTAAACATGAACTATAAACCTTTAAAATTGGGAAGGCACCCATGCCTACTTAGGTGGTACCATCCTCAACTTTAAGGGGATAATATTGTTACACACAAAACTCTCATGAACAGCTCAAAGAAATGACTATTTTAAAAAGTGGGAAATCCATTAACAAACCTGAACCAACAACCCTGGAACCATTAAAGGATTCTATACCACATGATAATGATTAAGAACATCCATCTGATTCTGAAAAAACCAATGATAATATGAAGGAACTACAACCACACCAAACCATAAAACAACCTGCTCCCTTCCTTCAACGAATGAGAGGAAAACAAAAACCAGAACTGAATGAGACTTTGAGGGAAATCTTCTCTTAGGTCATGTTTAACACTCTCCTTCTAGAGGAAATCCAAACTATTACTACCTAATAAAAGTACCTTAAGGACTTTTTCACTTTTAAAATGATTTTTTCACATAAAAACAAAGTCTTTATGGCTGCTAATGTGAGTACCACCATTCAAGGGACAATTCCTCCAAATATGAAAGATCCAAGATGTCCATACATCAATGATGAGTTAGGAGAGAAAAAATTTGTCAAGGAACTTTTTGATTTGGGTTCCACTGTGAACGTCATTCATTATTCCATGTATTGTCAGTTATGGCTCTAAGAACTCCAACCCACATCTGTCACTCTTCAACTTGTTGATCATAGTGTTCGAGTTCCTAAGGGTATCTTAAAGGATGTTTTAGTAAAAGTTGAAAATTTCATTTACCCAGTAGACTTCATTGTCTTTGAAAATCACCCAAGCTTAGGTCTTAGGGGGAAAACCCCAATCATCATCGGTCATCCCTTCCTTACAAAAATCAACACTGTTATTCGGGTCCGAAATGGGATCATGACCATCACCTTTGGAAACATGAGTCTAGAATTTAACATCTACAATGAAAACTCTCAAATTGGGGATGATGAAGAGATACATGAGATTATTTGTATTGGTAGTTTTGATAGTGAACTCCAGGAACATCAAGGGATTACTAAAGGATGTTTAATTCAAGAAGATATTGATTTAATTTATTGACATGAGATAAATTTTTCTCCTTGGCTAGAATATCATTCAGATGGATCTATTGATGAATTTATCATAACACCAATCAATTATACCATTGGTGAAATAAATAACATTATGTCCATTCCTAGTCATGTAATTGGTATGGCCAATTTAGTCGATGAAAATTCTGTTCACAAGGAACCAATTCTGTTAAGAAATTTGATAAAGAAATTGAGTTCAATACATAGTCACATCCTTTCTTAGGAAGTGATAACCAATATGATCTAAAATTTAAGGTCCTAACATCATCAATCAAGTATGAATTCTTAGGGGACAATCAAGCCTTTCCTGTTGTCATTTATTCCCCTCTTAAATCCAATCAAGAGATGATGCTTCTAGATGTCCTAAGAAAACATAAGAAATAAATTAGATGGACTATTTCTGATATTTATGGTATTATCCCAATCATTGGAACTCATTGGATTTTCCTTGAATATGAATCCAAACCATGTCATAATCCTCATTAGAGACTCAATCCAAATATTATAGATGGGGTAAGGAAATAACTTATTAAGTTGTTGAAAGAGGGTATCATCTACCCTATTGCTGAGAGTGACTGGGTAAGCCCAATTCAAGTTGTCCGAAAGAGAGATGGAATCACTATGATCACCAATGAGGATGGAAAACTTCTCCTCACAAGGGTCAGTAGTGGAGGGGGATTTTATATTGACTATAGGAAGATTAACTCTTACACTAAGTAAGACAATTTCCCCTTTCCCTTTATTGATCAAGTCCTCGAGCGAGTGGCTGGTCATCAATTCTATTACTTCCTAGATAGATTATCAGTGTATAATCAAATCGAGGTCTCCTTAGAGGATCAAGGAAAAAATACCTTAACTTGTCCATTCAGCACTTTTTCCTTCATGAACATGCCCTTTGGGTTATGTAATGCCCCTGGTACCTTTCAGCGGTGCATGTTGGGAATCTTCTTAGACATGGTGGGGGATTGTTTAGAGGTCTTCATGGATGTGTTATACATCTTTGGGGATAATTTTGAGGGATTCCTTATGAATGTTTAAAGGGGATTTTTAGGATTTGAGGATAGAAATATCATCCTATATTAGGAAAAATGCAATTTCATGGTAAATAAAGGACTTATTCTAGGACATCTAGTATCTGGTAGAGGGATTTAAGTTGATAAAGCTAAGGTCATCATCATTCATCATCGTCCCTCTCCGAAACTTTTTAAGGAATTAAGGTCCTTTTTAGGACATGGTGGTTTCTATATAAGGTTCATTATGAATTTCAGCTCTATTTCTCGACCACTTTGTGCTCTATTCGTGAAAGATGATCCATTTTCATAGACAAAAAGGTGTGAGGAATCATTATTTACACTCAAGTCAGCTCTTATCTATCCACCTATAATTCAATCTCCAAATTGGAAACATCCTTTTGAGATAATGTGTGATGCTAGTGACTTCACTATAGGAGCAGTATTTGGAAAACTATGTGAGAAAACTTCACGTGTCATTTCTTATTCAAGAAAAGTTTTAAATGATTTACAAATCAACTGCACCACCACTGAGAAAGAGTTACTTGATGTTGTGTTTTCCTTAGAAATGTTTAGGTCCTACCCCTTAGGATCCCCCATCACTATATTCACCGACCATTATTCACTAAAATACCTCTTCCAAAAACAAGATTCCAATGATAGATATATTCGTTGGGTCTTTCTTCATCAAAAGTTTGATTTAACCATTAAGTATAAAAAGGGTGTTGAAAATTTTGTAGTAGATCACCTCTCTAGGATGGAATTCGAAGATAACTCACATCACCTTTCTGTGTTTGATTCATTTCCTCATGAGAACCTATATTCTATGAGTGATTTCCTATGGTATGCTTACATAGAAAACAACTTAGTTATGGGTGAAATTAAAAAATTTATTATGACCAAAGAAAAGAGGGAATTTTTTCTGATGTCAAACACTATATGTTTGATGATCCTTACCTCTTCAAGCTCTATCCTGATCAAATCATTAGGAGATGTATTATTGAGTCTGAGTAAGTGTCCATTCTAAGATTCTGTCATGCAGAGGCATGTGGAGGCCATTGTTTCACAAAGAAAACCAATGAAAAGGTCCTCCAAAGTGGTTTCTACAGGCCTAACTTCACTAAGTATTCCTACCAATCCTGCCAAAGTTATCCTCAATGTCAATAGTTAAGATCCGTTACCAAAAGGAATCAAATGCACCTCACTCCCATTCTGGTCATCGAAATCTTTGATTGTTGGGGAATTGATTTCATGGGACCCTTCCAAAAATATAAGGTATATATCTAGAACCTCTTATCTATTGATTATGTCTCAAAATGGGTTGAGGCCATTCCCGCTAAGTCTAATGATAATCATGTTGTGATTCAATTTCTGAAAAAGTGCATATATTTTCTAGATTTGGGATTCCTAGATTTATCATTAGTGATTGTGGAACCCAATTCTGCAACTGACCATTCTCTTCACTCATGTCTAAGTATGGGATTTATCACAAGGATTCCACTGCCTACCATCCTCAAACCCATGGTCAATCTGAGATAGCGAATATGGACATTATGAAAATTCTTGAAAGAACTTTCAATACCTATAGGAATGATTGGTCTGAGAAACTCTTGGATGCTCTTTGGAAATATCATACAACATTCACAACCAACCTAGCCATGTCACCATATAGGTTGGTTTGTGGAAAAGCATGAAATTTACCTGTTGAAATTGATCATAAGGATTTTTGGGAAATTAAGAAAATAAATTATGACCTCTCACTGGTTGTAACAAAAAGGAAACTAGATCTCAATGAATGTGAGGAACTATGGATGGAGGCTTATGAAAATTCAAGGATCAATATATCGAGAGTTCAACCCTACCAATCTGGGAATATCAAAGTCAAGCATTTTGAATCGGGAAAATTTGTGCTCTTGTATAGTTAAAAACTTCATTTACACCCATGAAAGTTAAGGTCTATATGGTTAGGTCATTTCATAGTGCAACATGTGTACCCCCATGGGGAAATAGAGATTCAGGATCCCATAAGTGGTCACCTTTTCATGGTAAATGGTCATAGGTTAAAACCGCTCATTTAATCATTCAATAAATAGGAAATAAAGGTTGAGTTAACTAATCAAACCTATGAACCTAGAAGAATTTGATAGATTTATGATCCATGTCGGGCTAACGACGTTAAAAAAAAGTGCTATATGGGAGGCAACCCATTGTTTTCATGTCTCTAATCTTTTTGAATCATCTTTATTTTTTAAATAGAATTATTGAATCATTTCTAATATTTAAAACAAATTATTATAAGAAAAATTAATATTGAACCATTCTTCTATTATGACTATTAATGGGTTTGAAAGGGGAGCTCCATATTCATCCCTTTTTATGTGGTGTGATCCTTGAGTAATACCTTACATAGAAATTTAAAAAGAAGACAATGTATCATCAGTTAATTTTATTTTTTAATATTTTTGGGTTAAAATAAATATAATTTAATATTTTTTAAAAGGAAACATCGTAGGTCATGGGTAAAACCCAGTCACAACTGAACAACCCATAGGGAATCGAACCTGGGACCGAAGGGAGACAGGGGTGCGTGCTAACCACCGGTCTATGGATTATAGTGCTTCCTTATTCTATAAATTTTGTATATATACTTATATTTTATTTTTTTATTATATGAATAAATATAAATATCTATATATATATCTTTGTTTAAGTTGTTTTTTTTCTTTCAGTAGGGAGTTCTCAGAGTGACATGAAGACCAAGGGATTAAAAAGGAGAATCAAGTATTTAAACATCAACCAACAGGTGACTTCATTCCATGATCCTTGATTTAAATTAACTTTTTGAACTCCTATTCTCTACCTCTACCCCCTTATATGTTTTATTTTCATTAAACACTGTGGACAACGTTTTTTTAAGTTGGGGGGGAGAAAAAATTGTTTTTGTGTAAGAAAATGAATGATTTGAAAAAAAGTGAGCCCTAATGGAAATAAAATTTTCATTAACCTTGAACATGATAATAGACATTGTACAATTTGAAACTAAATATCAAATAAATTAGCATGCCCTAATTCTGATTTTAATCCATGTATATTTCATGAGAATATATTTTGGAAAGTGTGGCTGTATAATGTGATACTTCATTGTTTATATTTCCATACAAATAAAAAAGAATCACAACACATGTCCTTTGGATAGTGGGGTATTAGTTTGAGTTCATGGTGTCCTCCTAATAAATATCATAGGCTTTGTGATCATTTTAGTTATAATATGAGTATTAAAAACAATAAATGTGTGAGTAGTGCCATGAAATGACCTAATGTGTGGCTTTCGACACTTGGGGATCATGAATCCATAGTTTTCTTGCCCATACTTAGTAATTGTATCTCTATTTATGTTAATTCAACTTTGTTTTTGACTGAGTTAACTCAATATGATACCCGAGTATGTGGGATTCACTTGGTTCCCAAAGGTCTTTGAGCCTGGGAGTCATCAGCAAAGTCTCGCTACAAAGGTTGACTCTTTTGAGTGCAATTTCAATTACCATGGAAAAATTGAAAAAAAAATTGAATACTCATCTTAATATTTAAATTTTATTCCACCTATCGCTTTCATCATTTCCCCTTGGAATAAAGATGAACCCCCATGTCTAATGCGATGCACAACACATCATCACTCTTAACTAATATTGGCTGAAATATAGAGATAAATGTGAACAAAGGAATGGGATTTGGATTGGGATCGACTTATGAAACTATCTTGTATTAAAATATTTTTATGGGTTTCATGATTGTTTGGTATAAGGGTTTTTGGTGATCATTTTGTATTAAAATGTTTTTGGAGAAAGGAATTGAAATTTAATATTTTTGAGATACATTTTTCTCGGGACTAGAAAATCTCAAGTTGGGAGCTGTGATTAGCCAATAAAAATACATATGTTAATTAAATTTTAATGGTATTAAATGTTTATTTTTGATATTATGGGAATGAGTTAGTGGATTCTAATTTTGAACATCCATTCTCATCATTTGTGCACTTCATGCCTAATGTAGTCCAATATTGGCCCAATGATTCATCTGATTTTAAGGAATGTAATTATACATTTTATAATTTTATACTTTGGTAAATTCATCTACACATAAATATTAAAAAATTTCATATAGGTACCAATGGAGGATTTATAAAGGATGATGAGTATTTTTGGCGATGAAAGGAAACAATTATGAAGAAGGCATGTTGGACACCAAACCACTGATGAGAATGTGGGGCCCACAATACAGACCCACTGAAGCCCAAATATCATGTAATTATAGAATAAATATAGAGGAATATATAATTCTTCATGAGTTAGTGCTAATTTGGCATCCATTGGGGTTATTCAGGCAGCCCAAGTTAGAGATAAAATTCTGGGCCAGATTCTGTGGCCTAGAAAAACAACCCACCAATTTAATCATCTCTCGTCAACCAAAAATTAATTCGAGCTGAAATTTTACAAATAGATAGGTAACATCTATAGCTTTACTTTATTCTTCTCTGATCGACTCTAATTATTCCATCTAAAAGTCTATATAGGCGCGTCTCTTCGGTGGATGTAAGCTGGATGCCACTTCAAGTCAAGGATAAAGAAGTCCACTCTCCCTACCTTTTCACCACCCTAGGCCTACCATAATCATTTGGTATGCTTTTTACTTTTGGAGACTCGACCAAAGGCTCCCAAAATTCCTATTTAATGTAGTTTTGTTATATTATTTAAGGATATTGGATCCTTTCTTTCATTGTAATGTTATGCTGCCACTTTTCCTTTGTATTGTTCTTCCTCAATTGTAAACTGTTTTAATTCATCTTAGTTTATTAATAAAATTTATTATTTTACTATTATTATTTTCTTATCCATCACACATTGATACCATTTCCTGAAATTGTGAATTTATTGACAATAAACCTTGTGAAATTATTCACACAGAGGTGGAGTGATCATTTTCTTTTTATTGTTTTCTTACTTCTTCAATTCCTCCCTCACGATTCTACTTCCCACTTCCATTGAAACCATAGCATCAATGGCGGGATAACCCACTTATGGGTTGATCCAGGGGAGTATCAAGGGGCTGGATTGGATGTTATTTATCACTCCATTAATGTTTAATCACCTTGTTTAATTGATATTTTTATTTAATGATTTTAAAACATTTTGTCCTTATTGAATTTTAAGGCCACATACTTCATGTGCTAATACGAACCTTTACCTTGGAGTGCTATTAAATTTGATCCACCAAGTGTATATATGATTTGTATTATGTTGTGTTGGTATTAAAACAGTAAGTGATGAAGTTGTTTGATCTTCTTGAGAAACCCATCTCTAATATAAGATGTTGAAACTGTTAAAAAAGGAATTTCATCCAATCCACCCCAAGCGACAACCTAGGATCAACTCATTATTTCAAATTGAATTCACTTAAGACTGTTTTTTCTATCTTAAAACCCATCAAAATTCAACTCAAAGTTGGAAACATCATAGCCAAAAAATCCATAGAATGTACGTGTCTGTAGGTTTTTTATTATGTCTTTGAGGATTCGACAACCCAAGCTACACTACAAGCGACCGCTTAACCCTAAAATCTTGGCCAATTTTGGGTGAGACCAGTTAAGATTTAAGATATTCCAAAGATAGATTTGAGAAATAGATATAACCATTTTGAATATGTGGTAATTCCTTTTGGTCTCACAAATTTAAAATCAGTCATTATGGCATTTATGAATTAAATATTTTAGAAATATTTGCATTATTTTTTGGTGGTGTTTTTGTATGAAATATTTGTGTATTTAAGGAAAGTGGTAGATCAATAGAAACACTTGAAAATAGTGTGGATAATATTTGTGGATCATCATATGTATTATAAATTATCAAAGTGTGTTTTTTTGCATATAATAGGTATGTTTTCTTGGTGATTTAATCTCTAAATGTGGTGTATCTGTTAATCCAAAAAAAATATTGTTATCTCATAGTAACCGCTAAATAATGACTTCATGATATATATCTTCCTTGGCGTAGTTGGTTATTACTGAAACTTTTTTCTTGACTTATCATGAATAGATTATCCTACTATAGATTTTATAGAGAATAATTTTCCATTCCTAAGGGACAAGGAATGTGATATGCCTTTTAAATAACTAATGTTTATCCTTACATCAGCACCAATATTTATTTTTATGGAATCAGAACAAGGGTACGTAGTGTATTTTGTTGCTTTAGGGATTGGGTTGGTATGTGTTATTATGTAGGGAGATCATGTGGTTGGTTATGGATCATGGTAGTTAAGATTTCATTAGAATAATCACCCAACATAAGATTTAGAGTTATCTTCCATAGTTTATGCTTTTTGAGACTTAGAATCATTACCTATTTTGTGAGAAATTTACTATGTTTATAGATAATAAGATCTTGAAACATATTTTTATAAAAAAGTTATTTTAATTGAAAACAAATAATATGGATGAAGTATCAACATATTTTTGACTTTGACTTGATGTATACACCGATAAAGGGAAATTCAGTGGTAGATGCATTATGCAAAAAGTCATATGATCATTTGGAAAAAGAATCAGCAGAAGGTTGGTAGTTGATGTTGATCCTAGCTAACATGAACTTGGAATGTGAAAGATGAGGTGAATTAGTATCCTTCTTTCTAGTTTTTTTATTCCTAATTTAATTGATATAGTCAAAGAGGCATAGACATCTGATGCATACTATGTGACTATGAGTTCAAAACTCAGTGGTGGGGAGACCATTTAGGGATATAAACTAGATGATAGTTAATTGTTTTTGTTGAGAAATAAGATGGTAGTACCTATGGCTTTTCACGAACAACTTCATTATCATTACCACCATTAGATATGTTCTATTCATCCTAGAATATAGAAAATGTATGAGGAATTCAAAGGATAGTTTTTTTTGGGTCGGTATGAAAATAAATTTATATGAGTTTTTGTGATATTCGTAACTTGTTAGAAAGATAAGGTAGAGAACCAATGAAAAGTCGATATGTTGATATCTCTACCTATTCTAGTTTGAAAATTGGGGAAAAAATATATATATTGTAATATCTCTCATAATAATGGTTCAAAAACATGATTCCATATGAGTGATAGTAGATTGGCTCACAAAGATGGAACTTTTCACACCTATTCATGAATCTCATACGGGGTGTGAATTATCAAAAATCTATGTCTAAGAAATGTTAAAGAGGCATGTAATACTAGTTTAAATAGTGTCAAATAGAGATATGAGGTTTACGTATCGTTTCTATAAATTCTTATAGAAATACCTTGGGAATAAGTTGACTATGAGTATGGCATATCATCCTTAGCAGGATGGGAAATCCGAAAGGATGATAAAAATGTTGGAGGGTATGTTTAGGGATTATAAAATTGATTTTGGTGGATCATGGAAAGATCTCATTATATTGGTGGAGATCTCATATAAAAGCATTTATCAAGCCTTGATACATATGGATCCTTTTGAATCATTGTATGGGAGGCCTTTCCATTCCCCACTTTGTTGGTTTGAAACATGTGATACTTCACTGGTTGGACGGTGGTTTCCCTGGAAACAACAATGAAGATTCAGTTGATTATAAAATGGATGGATATAGCTCAAAGTCATCAAAAATCAAATTCAGATCATCTTTAATGTATTTTTTCATTTGAGTTGAGTGATCATGTGTTCTTGAGGATCTCTCCAAGGCTTGGACATCAAAATTTTGGGAAGCAAGGAATGTTATCATTTTGATACAAATGCCCTTTTGAGATAATTTAATGGGTTGGAGAGGTGTAATATCGATTGGCATTGCCAACATGGTTCAACATAGTGTATAATGTGATTCATGTATCTCAGTTGAAATGTATTAGCCACAAATTGACCTTGTGATCAGATAAGATCATGTTGACCTAGATACAGATTCTTCCTTGGTTTACATGATAGTGCAAGTTGTGTATAAGCAATAGAAATTCATTCATGAAAAAATGATTGGTTTAGTGTAGGTTTTGTGGAAACATAGTCAGATCCAGGAAGAGACTTGGGAATAGGATAAAAAACTAAAGATAAATGTTTATAAATCTTTCATGGAAACAATGGATTTCTACTTTTCAGGGACAGAAATGCCAATAGTGGGGAGAATGTAGCACCACCCTTTTTTAATTAAGTAACCCTTTATTTATTCCTTTTGAATATATAAATTATATGGGTGATGTTTTGTAGAGTTTTGAGAACATTTTAATTGTTTTTGGGGATTTTATAATGCTTAAGTTTTGGTAAATGGTTTGTGGAAACCGTGAAGCTTCCCTAGGAAACCAAGGACAGTGAGATAGAGGGCTCTGGGTAGGGGAATGGTTAGAGAGTATGGTTTGTCCAAATAGTGTGACCACCTAGTAGAAACCTTATAAGATAGACTGTGGGATTTTTTATGGTTCACACATAGTTTCAAAACTGTGTGATCCAACCATCGATGAATCATACTTAAGGTAGTGGCTAGTGCATAACTAGTACACAATTTTCCTAACTGTGCGACTAACCGAGCACAGGTTAATAGTAAGATCCTAAAATTGTGGATCCCAAAAATTTTGGCATCTAAGGTCTTGGTTTTTCCACGTATATGGCCCTTAATCGATATTACCTCTTACCCAAGTATATTTATGTTTTTCCCATTTATTAAAATGAAATATTGAGGTTTCTCTTCATGATATAAAGCTTGATTTGTGTGGTAAGTGATCTTTCTTGGTTGCTCCTAGCATTTTTTCTTAGATTTACTTCTCTATCTTTCCCAGTTTCTTAGATATATGTGTTTTGTTGATATATATAAGGTATTTAATTCCAAATATTATTATATTTATCTTTTCTAATTATTGGGGAGGATATATGAGGTGAGTTTTTGGATATTCAACCCGGTTTCATGGATTTCTCAAGTATTGTTCTTCATTTTTGTCATAATTCCTGAGGGTGGTGGCTTCCCTATGAAATCATCTATTAAGAACATGAATGAATGATTTAAATTTTTTTTATTTTTATTTAATTTGGATGTGAAATTGTTTTGAATTTCTTTTTGGAAACCCTCTTTAGTGACGATTTATAGAAATGTGAAAATTAGGAATTTTTTTGTAATGTGAAATTGGTATCTTTATTTTAAAATGATGATTTTAAAATTAGTTTTGGTTTTGATGCGTCAAAAATATTTTTTATTAAAAGTTTCTTTTTACCGAAATAGTGTGTTTGAATGATTTTAAATAAAATATTTTTTTATTGAAATGGTTGAAATAATTGTTTTGGTATTGGGGTATTGGCATAATGGATGTGTGTGCTCATGTATATTTGGGACACATAAGAGAAATTAGTCTCTCTTGTCATTATTAGGATGGATAATGGATAGGGATCCACTATGTATTAATATTTCATTAGTTGTGTGTGTTCATTGCTTTCGTGATGGATAATGTTGAGGAGTGTCCACCATCATTTGTTGGATGGATAAGGGCCAGGGATCCCCCTATCAAAATGGTTCATTAGGTGATGTATTAGTGAACAGATGAATCACCACTTTTATGTATAGGGAGGTCCTGGTTTCATGCATGGTTGGATTTGTGGATATGTAGAATGGAATAGCTATTCCAAAAATGGAATTTGATAAATGATTTTAAAGTATTTTTTGGTTGTTTTCCAGGGAAAATGGATTTTGTTGGAGAATAGTTTGACATGGAAATTGTTTTAAATTCCTATATAAAATATTTTTAAGTGTTTTATGTATTGTTTTTCATATAAATGTTCTAACATATTCTATTATAGTTTCATGGGTATGGAAGTCATTTATGAAAAAACTACTGAGTTTCATTACTTAACCCTGCTTTGAAACTTAGGTACTTTTGAAAATTTCATTTATTAGGACTTGAGAAAAGGTAAAGTATCAAACTTATCTAGTGTTTCTTAGTGATACTTGGACTATTTTGTGGCATGGATCTTGGAGTAGGTTGGACCTTTTGTTTTCTTTGAGTTTTGTTAGACTTGTATTCATACAATCTGTACTTGGTTATTTGGTTGAATTCCATTATGGTACTCTTTGTAGTTGATTTGATATAAATCATATTTCTTGATTTGTCTTTCATTTTTAATATGCATCATGGAGTGGTTCATTTGTTTGTGGCATGTTTGGTTGGTTTTTTAATTTTCAAAATAGAAAATATTCCCCCAACATTTAATGAATCCCGTGGAATTTATTTTCATCATTTGGAATCATGGGATGTATCCTAAGTCAAAGAAATGTTCTTATTCCTTATCAAGAAAATTAGATAAGTAGGGATGTTACAACAACCCTCAAACAAACATGTGACCTCTACAACATATTTATTATAACCTCTGGCACCTGAACCCAATATAAATTTCTATGGTTCACATTTAACAGAATTGGGGATTTGAAACCCAACCTAAAAAATATATCTTTGATTACGAAAATTATGGAATTATATTCTAAGGTTTGGTTATCAAAACGAACCATACACAAAATAAAAATTCAAATTCCCTCTGGAATTTCCAACCAAAAAAGATGAGGGTCAATAAAACTTCCCACCAAAAACATTATTTCCCTCTAGAATACATATTAGTTCTCCAACCATTAAACCCATCCAACCTTAATGTAAGAACCAAGGTTTTGAGCCTGTAAGACTTTCATATTTTCTTGATGTTATTCCAGAGTAGGGCGTTCATATGGCGTGTAATTCCGAGCCTCGGTGTTGCCAGAATTGAATTTTAAGTGCATTCAAACTAGACACACCAAATAAACAGAATAAATACTAAATGGTTGCTCAGATGGGAAAACCATGGGCACCGTTGAGTTTGGAGTGTGTTGTTTACCCTAGGAGGGGTGTAAATTTCACAGGCGGAACCCTTCTGTGAAAAATTCCACCAGGGGCGTTTTTATAATTTAGCGGCCTCAGGTGTGAACTTTAAAACTCCTTAACAGATAGTTGTATTAATATTTCAACACCTCTGTTTCACTTAGAACATGGATTTTACCCAAGGGGCGGCTTAACCCATACCCTGTCGAAAGTTCGGGTACGGGCATACTGGTGGGTGTTTAAAAAATTAATTAATTTTTTATTAATTCCCTACTTAAACACCTCCACCCCACCATTCTTACCTTTAGGACTCCTTCATTGAAGAAAGTTCCCCCAAAAATCTAGGAACCTTCTCCAAGCCCTCCCTCCTCCCTAGGAAGGCGGTGCCGGCTCCGGCGAACCGTTCTTGAAGCGACGGGCTATGCCCTGCGAGGTAGGTTCATGTGTTTCATTTTTAAATTCCTTATATAATTTGAACAAAAATATTAATGTCTAATTGTTGTTAATTTTTCTAGATAATTCCATATATTAGTAGGGATCTATCCAATCTTTCTAACGCTCTTTTTGGATCAAAAATCCGAGTCCCAGGGCATCTGGGGGAGCCCCAGGAAGTTTCCCGGCCAAACTTTGGTTTTCTGGCGGCTCTACGTGGCAGTCTGGCTGGTCACGACGGCAGAAAGCTCCCATGAGGTGGCGCGGTGGGATCCCAGGTAGCGGTGTAGCGTGGATCCCAAGAAGGAGGCATGGCAGGCACCCTGGGGCTGGCGGGCGAGTGAGACAGCAGCCCAGCAGCCCGGGCCACGGGAGGCCCCACGGGCCGGCTTCAACAGTCGGCATGCGGCGCGCGAGACCGGGGTCGTCGCGACCACCAGAGCCGACCAAGACCCAAGATTTGAGGGTCTCGTGGAAAGGGAGAAAGACCATCTCATGCTGGTTTGGTTAAAGCAGTGCGGCCCGTGCGGTGAACCGCGGGCCGCAGGGGACCGGGTGGTCTGAGTGGCCGAGCTGCGGGCAGCCGGTCTGACAGGGGTGGACTGGTTGAACTGGTCCGGCCCACCCCGTCTATGACCATAGGAATTTAAACACCCCCAAATTTCAAACCAAATGTCGGTTTCATGCGCCATCTACGACGACACAATCCTTGGCTCAAGATGGAGATTTTGAGATGGTCTCAGGGATTTTTAATTCCCGAGACATGGGATCGGTGGCGCGACACTCCCGCTAAGTATTATTCAGTGCCTCATCGGGATTCTTCTTTCTGATGGCGCGAGCACATCTGGATTCCGTTTTAGGCACCGTTATTAGTGTTGTAACCCTAGCATGGAGATGATGTAGTCCGGGGTGGTTTTAGGCATTGAAGCTGGAGTTGAGGCATGGGACCCACGAGCCGCCTTTTAAACTGCGAGCAGTATTTCGCGACTTTTTCATCAGACATCCATTCATGGTGAATGAGTAGTCATTTGGTGTGTTTTTCTGAGATAATCATGATGGTGCAGTTCAACTGACCTTTTTCAGGACCGAGGTGTAGGGCCTATGAGACGTCGTATGGGTATAAAGTGGTCTTGAATAACGTTTTCGTCGAGAGTCTGTTTCAATAAATTAAATAGTGTATCTCATGTGTTTTTCCACAAAGAGTACAATGGTGTAATTTGTTTGGGTGTGTGGAGCCTCTTTAGAGATCTCATTAAATGTGGAAACATGAAAGGGCGTTGTTCAGAGGTTCCTTTGAGATAATCCGAACCAACTTAGGGTAGCAATGTTAGTTACACCCAGAGATGGTACAGGCAGTGAGGATTTATCTAAATAGTTCTGGGTTTACCCTCCAGTGGGGTTGGGCAGTGCATTACTCAATGACCTCTTAGGGTTTAACCTCCAGCTGGGCTGGGCAGTGGGTTACCCAATGACTTCTTTCAAACTCATCCCTTTCTATGAGGCTAGTCAGTGACTTTTCTCCATGATTTCCAAAGCAGGACCTAGGTTGTACGATTTAATGAGGAGACAACTACTAGCGCAAGATTGTTGGGGAATTAGTGATGGATTTCCTTAGAACTATTGGAAACTTTTCATGGGCTGAGCTTGGAGATAAAGATCCCCTTAACCACTCATTCAGGTTTATTGTTGAGAATATATATATATATACACACACCCTATTTTTGTTCCCACTCCTTGGGTTCACTTACTCTTTTTCTAGGAGGGGTGAATACATGCGGGGTATGCCATGTGCTTTCCGTGTCTAGCCCCTCTTGGTTGGATGAGGATAATTCCTTTCTTTTTTTTTGGGTTGAGCTGCACTCTATTTATTGTACTCTTTCACTGTTCCTTGTTCTGTCAAATTCTCACCATTTTGGTACCTCCTCTTTTTCTCCCTCGATATTTAGGGGAATCCTACTGAGTAGCTTTATACTCACCCCTACTTGGGCTTTTCCCGCACTTGGTGTTCCCTTGCAGAAGACAGACATGTCAATAGAGACTACGAAGGAGCGTGGAGGACATCGGATCTTGGGCTGTGTTAAGTGGTTGTAGTAGAACTTTTAGGTCTGAGTCTCACCATATATTTACTTTTGTTTACCTATTGTTGGGTTGTGTGTGTGTACATGTACTTAGGAAAATTACTCCCCAAGATCGTTACACCGTCGGTGCTTGTCGCCAGACTCTGGCCTATGAATGCGGGCCTGGGGTAGTCAAAGCTCGAGACCTGTAGGGTCAGGTTGTGACAAAGTGGTATCAGAGGTGGTTCATTCCTTGGGGAATTGATCAGACGTACCTAAAAAAGAGTTGGTTGGATTTAGGGCAATAGTGTTGACGTGTCTAGAGAGCGGCTATCAGGATAGGGAGTCCAGTGATGGTACGGGCGGCTGATGTATCCATCCACCAGGACCTTGATAACCCGCTTGTCGACTCGGCACACTGAGACATTTTTTGCAGGGAACTTTGAAACATGCATCCTATAGGATTGAGTCTTTGACTGTCCTTGTTGAGTCAAATACCCTTTGTGATTACTATTATATATATATATATATTCTCATCTGATCGTGGTAATACTTGATAATTTTCAGGATGCCCCCACGACAGCAGCCTGCAAGGTTACCCTCTCCAGTTCGTGATGATGACCTGGAAAGTGACGAGGTGTCAGTTTAGGGACCCTCATGTGATCCCCTTCCACTAGTGCTTCAGCAGTAGCCCCTCCACCAGGAGAGGGGCAGTTAGTACCGACATCATAGGCCAAGGTTGATCACATGCTACGTGCGCTCCGAGACTTCCAACATCAGTGGTCGTAGAAGTTCCGCAGGGACCCAGATCCCTAAGCAGTGGAAGACTGGCTAGTGTCTGTGGACGGACTTTTCAGGCTGGTATGGACACCAGCAGACCAGATGGTAGCCCTAGATGCCAACATTTTCCTCAAGATGACCCTGTGTTGGTGTGGGCTGGTTACGTAGACTCATGACAAGTCGTCTCTCACGTGGGATAGGTTATAGAAACTCTTCTGAGAGGAGTACTCCCCATCTTGTTTACACTCTATTCATATTCATGAGCTTCAGGAGCTGAAGCAGGGGGGATGAAAAAGGCACAGTACTCATCCCGGTTTATCGATCTTACACACGACTCGAAGGATATGATCCATGATAGTTACTTTCAGGCGTGAATGTTTGAGTTGGATCTTCTTAGGGAGATCTGTGCTAGTGTAGTGCCCCTGTGTATCCCTACTTATGTCGGGGTTCTAGAGAGGGTTCTTGTGACATAGATCTTTTTGAATGAGGGGTGCCAACTGACAGGGCCTAGTAGTGGCCACTTCAGAGAAGAGTGTTTGGTGGCAGACATGAGGCAGAGAGCAGAGCCTCAGTCAAGGAGACCCTTCCGTGAGCAGACTCGGGGGTTGGTTCGTACACCGCAGTGGCATCGTAGAGCACCAAGGAATTCATGAGAGAGCATGTGCTATTCTTGTGACGGACATGGTCACCTAGCATGGGACTGCCCAACCAGCATACCGAGCATCCGTGGCAGGAAGTGGGTGCACCTCAATGGAAGAGGCAGACCCACGACCACGGATCCCCCAAGCGAGGAAAGGGTGGTTCTCCAGGAGGCGGTGCAGGCAGAGCAGCATGGACTGGAGGTGGGGGATGGCATTTTGAGGTCCTTCCACCACCACCACTGGATGGCCCATGCCAGTCTCATGGAGCTGGCTGTAGGGGCTGCAAGCAGCTGCAGGCTATGGGTGTTCGTGACCCCCCAGCACACGAGCTGGTCCGAGGTACGCTTTGTGTTTACTCTATGCTCGGTTTGGTACTAGTAGACCCATTGGGAATCCAATCTTTTATATTGTTAATTTTGGTACGGGAGATGGATCTTCTAGTAGAGGCACTGACACATGCGCTTAGCCTCGAGGTTCCTACGGGGAGTGCCTCGTTGGTGAAATTTATCTGCAGATAGTGCGAACTATCGTTCAGAGGAGAGAGTTTCATGTGGGGCTTACTCATCATCATGATGGAACCCTATGACGTTAGCCTAGGCATGGATTGGATTTCCATGGTTCACGACTAGATTGAATTCCAGCATAGACTAGTCATATGCATCCACTATGATGGGATGAGGTTCACCATCCTTGGTGAATGAGACCTCGTGGGAGAGCAGACAGGTACACTAAGCAGGAGACCATAACCGTTTTCTCACCAGTTAGCAAGCATGGATCTCAGAGTAGTAGATGTTATAGGCACCTGGATCCCTACAGTTATAGAGGAATGCATGGACGTCTTTCTCGAGGATGACTTGAGACTACCTCCGAGGCGAGAGATGGAGTTCTGCATTGACTTGCAGCCGGGGACTGCTCCGATATCCTATGCAACATATCGTATGGAACTCATAGAGTTTCAGGAACCACTACTTCAATTAGAGGACCTTCATGAGAAGGGATTCATCAGGCCCAGTGTGTCCCCTTGGGTAGCTCCAGTTTTGTTTGTGAAAAAGGCAGATGGGAGTGTACGGCTTTGTGTAGATTATCGTCACCTGAATCATGACACTATATAGAACAAGTATCCATTTCTAAGGATCGATGACCACTTCTACTAGTTGAGAGGTGTGAAGTGGTTCTCCAAGATTGATCTTAGATCCGGCAACCACCAGTTGTGGGTTCGTGAGGCTAACATACTGAAGTTGGGTTTTTGTTGTCGTTATGGATGTTATGCGTTTCGGGTGATGCCCTTTGGCATGACGAATACCCCCGAAAGTTACATGTCTTTGATGAACCAGATCTTCCAGCCGTACTTGGACCGATTTGTGGTTGTCTTTATTGAAAACATACTCATCTACTCTGCGATGGAGGAGGAGCACTCGAAGAATATTAGGATGAACCTAGACTTACTCGAGGAGCACCAGTTATATGGGAAGCTCTTGAAGTGTCAGTTCTGGATTCATGAGGTTCACTTTCTAGGGAATTTCATTATGGTGCAGGGATTGTCCATAGATCCTGCCAAGACAGAGGCGGTGCTTGCTTGGGAGCCACCCAAGAATGCGTCAGTGGTGTGGGGATTCCTTGGTTTGGCTGGGTTCTACATGATGTTTGTGGAATATTTCTCCAGGATATTTTCCCTTTTGACCTCATTGACGTGGAAGGGATGATCGTTCACCTGGACTAATCAGTGCCAGAAGGCCTTCGAGTAGCTGAGGAAGAGTATGACTAGTGCTCCTTTGTTGTGGCTTCTAGAAGAGGGCATTGAGTTCATGGTATACTGCGATGCTTTAGGAGTTGGGCTTGGGTGTGTGTTGATGCAGTAAGGGGAAGTGACTTCATATGGGTCAAGGCAGTTGGGGATTCACGAGCAGAATTATACGACACATGATTTGGAGCTAGCAGTGGTGTTCTTTTCCTTGAGGTTTTGGATACACTACCTTCTGGGTGAGCATTTTGTAGTCTACTCAGATCACCAGAGCATCAAGTAAATCTTCACTCAGAGGGATTTGAATCTAAGGAAGAGGCACTAGCTGGAGTTTCTACAGGACTATGATTTCGAGATAGTCTACACTCCAAGGAAGGAAAATTTAGTAGAAGATGCTCTTAGCAGGAAGTCTTAGGCTCGTCTAGTGGAAGAAGCTTTAGAGCAGTTGGCTTCCCTGTAGATTACCATGGATAAATAGGCGGGTACATCTTTTCTACAGTCGATGATACTGACTCCTTCGCTCCTTGAGCGTGTGAGAGAGTCCCAACTAGGGGATGTCAACAGTGAGGTGCTGAGTGATCATATATCCATGGGCGACACACTGAATGGGTATTCTGAAGGAGGTAATCATGAGATCCTATTCTAGGGGAGAGTTGTAGTATCTGTGGAGATACAGGAGGAGGTGATGCATGAATTCCACACATCTCCCTTGCCTTTACGTCCCAATGTGGGGAATATGTGCAGAGACCTTCAGCGACAGTTTTGGTGGTCTGGCATGAAGAGGAGCGTTGCTGTGTTTTTTTCTTGGTGTCTTACATTTCAGTAGGTGAAGGCAGACCATTAGGATCCACGAGGGTTGTTGCAGCCCCTTTATATCATGGAGTGGAAGTGGGATGGCATATCTATGGACTTCGTCCCATGGCTTCCATGCATAGTGAAAATCCATGACTACATTTGGGTGATAGTGGACTGACTCATGATGTCATCACACTTCATTTAAACCAGGGAGCAGAGTTCAGTGGATAGTCTAGGGAACATATACATTCAGAAGATCGTCCGCCTTCATGGAGTACCCTCATTGATCATCTCTGACCATGACACGCGATTTACATCACGATTATCGCGAGGCCTCTAGGAGGGATTTGGGACTCAGTTATAGATGAGTACATCTTTTCTCCCCCAGATCGATGGGCAGACAGAGCGCACTATCCAGGTGTTGGAGGATATGCTCAGGGCATGCATGTTAGAATTGGATTAAGTTTAGAGGATCACCTGCCCTTGGTGGAGTTCGCATATAACAATATTTACCACTCTACTATTAGCATGGAACCTTTCGAGTCCCTCTACAGGAGAACCTATTGGTCACTGTTGTGCAGCACGGTGGTTGGAGAGACCTCTCTCATGGGCCCAGAGTTGGTGCGGGTGATGACGGAGAAGGTGTAGGTCATTCTTGAGTGGATGAGGATGGCTCAGAGAAGACATAAGTCCTATGCAGACCATTGTCGCAGGCCTTTGGAGTTCGAGCTGGGGGACCATGTCTTTTTGAGAGTCTCTCCGCAGCGTGGTACAATGATGTTCGGATGGGGAGTCAAGAAATCCCCGATGTAACGTCCCGGTTCTGGGTGCCACTCAACGGGTGCCCCGAACCCAGTTCACCATGTGACTTCAAGCGCATTTCCCATACGCAAGATTCTGCCGACTAGCAGCGAGGGCCCAGGTCTAATAGTGGGGAAACTATGCCCTCATTTGTCAAAGTGTAGCGCAGAGGAATACATAACAGACATACATCAACCATCGGAAGCAGTAAACCATACACAACTGAAATAAACAACAGTAGTGGATATAACCAACAGTATATAAATGATGATTCTATATGTCTCAATTTCTAAGAAAACTTCCAGAACATGTTATACATCAATACAGTACAACCCAAAGCAGAGTATAATAAAATGAAGCAAAACAACTGACAGTGGCATCACAAGCCTAGGCTCGGTCCCATGCCCTCCTACTCCTCAGTAGCAATCATATACCTATATTGGGACTCTTGCCCCTATCTACACCTGCAACAACATAATCTGTTTTGGACGAAAATCATGACCCAAATAGGTTGTGAGAAATATATCTCAGTAGGCAACCACCAACGGCCCGTTCCCAACTGTGTGTAAGCATGCAACAACAATGAGCAATAATAAAATGAAATAAACCAAGAAGTACTGAAAAGTAACTAACATACCAGTTATATTACCATTTAATTATTTATTTAATCCATTTAATTTAGTAACATTCTGTGCTCAACATCACCAAGACCTCAGGCTAACCAGTATCTTTCCCTCAGGCTAATATAGTGAACCACGCTCTCAGGCTATCTAGAATCCAACCTGCAGGTATTTCCCTAAGGCGTAACAGAAATTGCCCTCAGGCATAGGAAGTGTCTCCCTTGGCACAAAAGTCAAGCCCTCAGGCACAAAAGGTTACCCTCAGGAGAAATAACTACAGCCCTCAGGCTAAATAGTACTGTGCCCTCAAGCTAATCACAACAATTCCCTCAAGCTAAACAGGTTACCGGGCCATGCCCAACAGGTAAACAAGTAGTAAGAAGCAATTCCTCTGAAGGAAATTCTATAATTACTACTTAAAAGGCATACCCTCGGGTATCCTGGCCAAACGGCTAAACAGTGGAACACACCCCCGGGGTGGTCCCGGATCCGAACAATGATCCCAACCAGCATTTGAATATCATAATTAAATACCTAATAAATTCTAGGTGTCTAATATAGCAACGACCTCAGCCACACGACACCCCAACATGGGTTCGTGGCATAAAAACACACAAAACACAAAACAGTCGGAAAACTAAACACCAAGACACCTACCTTATACGCCAACGAACGTTATACCCAAATGCTGACTCCAGAAATTCCCAATAATGACGTAGATCTGATGAAGAACAAAAATATCTTAACCTCAAATAACTCTTATTAGGAGAAAAATTGGTAAGAAACGGTCAAGGAGATAGAAGCCCTTACCCGTGCGGTTCCAACGAGATCGTCTGAGGTGGAAACTGATTCCAAAAGAACACTCGACGGATCTTCAAAGGCTCATCTTCCTCATTTGGCTCCAAAATGGCTCAAATACCTCCTCTTCCAAATGAGGAGGCTATTGCCTGTTTTAAGCAGAAAAAAACAAAGTACCCAGACTGTACTCCCGATTACACGGCGTGTACTTCCCGAATTTTAAACTGTTCCTCTGGAGTCTTCCCACTAGCGCGGCACTGTTCGCCTACCGAAAAGAGTACACAACATGTACTCATTAGTACACGACGTGTAATGCCACCCAGATGGCGGCTGCTCCACCACCTTACTATTTTGTCCTGCCGACTGACTACACAGTGTGTAAAGGACCACTACACGACATATAGTCGGCTCCTACAACCTTTGTCACCGACATGGCTACGCGCCCTGTGTACTCATCCCAACACAGCCAGAATACACGGCGTGTGGAAAATCACACGGCGTGTAGTTCCAAAATTTAGGATTTTCCCTATTTTCCTTATTTTATTGAAAACACTTAAGGAAAAGAGAAAATAAGAAGCTCGTGCCTCAAAGAGAATAACCAGGTTCTTACAAACTTCCTCCCTTAGAGAAATTCGTCCCTGAATTTCCCTTCCAAGGGTGGAGAAGATATAGCCATGAACAACTCCGGCCACTGAGCACGTACATCAGTTTCCCACTCCCAAGTTTCGTCCTGCACTCAGCCATACTTCCATAGCACCTGTACGAGAGGAACTGACCAGCCTCGGAGAACCTTCGTGCTCCTATCAAGGATACGAATCAGATACTCCTCAAAGGATGCATCTACCTCCAGCTCAACCTCATGTGGCTGAAAGGTGTGAGACGAGTCTGAATGATATCGGCACAACTGAGATACATGGAAGACGTCGTGCATGGCTCGGTACCTCTAAGGTAACTACAACCGATAAGAAACTAGGCAAACTCTCTCCAGAATATCAAATGGCCCCACATACCTTGGTGAATGTTTACCCTATCTCTTGATCCACTTGTGTCCCAGCCTCGGAGAAACACGCAAGAAAACTTGATCCCTGACCACGAACTCCAAAGGTCATCTGCGGTGATCAACATATGACTTCTGATGAGACTGTACAGTATCCGTCTTTTTCTGAATCAACTGGACCTGCTCAGAAGTCTCCTGCACGAGCTATGGCTCCAGTAAAGCTCCCTCACCTACCACTATCTAGCACAAAGGTGATCGGCACAACCTACCATATAAAGCCTCATATGGTGCCATTTCAATAGTCTCATGGAAGCTATTATTATAGGAAAACTTGACTAAGGGTATATGCTTCTCCCAAGATCCCCTATAGTCTAGGACGCATGCTCGTAGCATGTCCTCAAGCACCTGTATAGTATGCTCTGACTGACCATCTGTCTGAGCGTGGTATGCTGTTCTCAGAAGCACCTGTGTACCCAGTGCGCTCTGAAAACTCTTCCAGAAATGCGACGTAAATTGAACATCCCTATCTAAAATAATAGAATGAGGGACCCCATGAAGACGTACAATCTCTCGAATATATATCCTTCTGAGCTCATCAACACCGAAGGTCTTCTTGATCAGTAAGAAGTGTGATACCTTCATGCGTCTATCTATAACAACCCACACGACATCATTGCCTCGAGGTGACCTCAGCAAACCAGTCATGAAATCCATCATGACATCATCCCATTTCCAATCCAAAATGGGTAATTGTTGTAACAGTCCAGTTAGTCTCTGATTCTATACCTTCACCTACTAACAGGTGGAACACCTCGTAACAAAACCAACTACTTCTCTCTTCATACCCGTCCACCAGTACTGACGTCTCAAGTCACGGTACATCTTGGTAACCCTGGGATGAACTTCCCAAGCTCAAGAATGAAACTCTCACATCAACTCCTCGCATATATCCCATGGAACCCAAACTCATCCATGGAAACGTTGAACCTCATCATCATCACCTATCATCCAACCAGGAGGAGGGTCCTCACTTGCCTCTGACTCCTGTAGAACTAATCCTTTTGAATCAGATAGCTGTCTCATCCTCACTCTATCCAGCAGGGTAGAAGTCATAGTTAAAGAGAAAAGAAAACCCTGCCCCTGACTGTCGGGCACCTCCAGATGCATCTCAGAGAACAAATCCATGAGCTGCCACTCACCACTAGCCTCCTTCACTGCCTGTATCTGAGTCTTCCTACTCTGTGCATCAGCTACTGCATTACCTTCACCAGGTGTATAGGCAAGCTCAAAATCAAAGGAAGGTAGGTATTCGACCCACCTCCTCTGCCTCAGATTCAAGTCACGCTGACTAAAGATATACATGAGGCTTTTGTGGTCGGTGAAAACCACAAAATTATCCCCCAATAAATAATGTCTCCAACAGCACAACGCATGTACAACTGCAGCTAACTCGAGATCATGCGTCTGGTAATTCCTCTCACGTGGCCTCAACTACCGAGACCCGTACGCAACTACTCAATCGCCCTGCATCAACACTGCTCCTAGCCCAATACCTGATGCATCACAGTAAACTGTATAGCTCTCCCCCAGCTCTGGGAGTATCAGGATCGGTCCTAATGTCATCCTTCCCTTCAGGTCCTGAAATGCTGCCTCGCAAGATTCCGACCAAACGAACTTCACACCCTTCTTAGTCAAGCCCATCAACGGTGCTACTAAGTTGGATAAGTCCTGTATAAAATGCCTGTAGTAACCAGCCAGCCCTAAGAAACTCTATATCGCAAACACGTTCTAAGGCTGCCCCTAGGAAACTACTTCTCTAACCTTCTATGGGTCTACTGAAACTCCTTCTTTTGAGATGATATGACCCAGGAAGTGAATCTGGTCCATCCAAAAGTGTCACTTTGATAGCTTAGCATACAGCCGAGGCTCTCTCAGTGTACTCAATATGATATCAAGATGGGTGGCATGGTCGTGTCGAGTGCGAGAATACACCAAGATGTCGTCCATGAATACTACCACAAAAGAGTCCACATAAGGATGGAACACACGATTCATCAGAGCCATGAAAACTGCTAGCGCGTTCGTGAGTCCGAACGGCATAACCGTATACTCATATAGACCATACCTACACCTTAATGTTGTGAGAGGTATATCAGATGGTCTAATGCGGAACTGATGATATCCTGATCTCAAGGCAATCTTCGAGAACACTCATGCTCCACGAAGCTGATCAAAAAGATTATCAATCCTTGGTAAGGGATATCGGTTCTTAACCATCAACTCGTTCAGCTTCTGATAATCCACACAATGTCTGAGGGTACCATCCGCCTTCTTTGTAAATAGGACCGACGAACCCCAAGGAGAAGTACTAGGTCAGATAAAGCCCTTTACATGTCACTTCTCTAATTTCCTCTTGAACTCCTGAAACTCAGGTGTGGCCATCCTATAAGGAGGAATGGACACCGGTGCTTCTCCTGGAACTAGCTTGATAGAGAAATCCACCTCACACTCCGGGGGTAGACCTGAAAAGACATCCGGGAAGACATCCCTGAAACGATCAACCATTGGAGGGAAATCCGTCTAACGAGTCCCCTGGTCATCCAGATATAATCTCGCAATCTAGGCTGTGACTTCACCTCACCCACGATGCCCTGGACCAGCTCGACATGCCTGAACATCCCACTCTCCCTTTTATAGAAACTCTCCACCCTTTGGTGATTTGAAACTCACCCTACGACGATAGCAGTCCACAAAGGATCGAAAGGGAACTAACCAGCCCATCCTGCGAATGATGTCATAGCTCGTCATATCTAAGACATAGAGGTCCCAAAGGAAGTGACACCCACCAACCTCAAGGGGGTACTCCTTGCACTGACGCACACCAGCCGTTCTAGTTCCCAACGAAGTGTCTAACGTCATGATATCAGGAGAAGTAGAAACACAGAGCCCAAGGCTCTCCACAGCGGGTACAGATATGAAACTATGTGTAGCACCCGTATCGAAAATTACTGAAGAGAAGATAGAAGCTACTAGAATAGTACCTCTGACTGTAGAAGGTCTGGGATCCTACTCCTGCTGGATCTGTTGCACTGCATATGTCTGCCCAGTGCCGCGGCCCGGTGACATAGCCTGACTACCCTGAGCTGTCCCGCCCTGCTGCCTCTGAGATCCTGGTGTCTGGATACCATGGCCATGACCACCATCTCTTCCTGCACACCCTGACATATTCCAGTTCCCAGACTGGTAAGAAGCTACTGGTCCTGCTCCCGCATGGAGAGTCTGCACAGAACCCCTCTCACTAGCCATTGGTGGAAATTCCCTGCAAAAGCGATGCAGATGACCCATCTTGCCGCAAGCTCAACACTCCAATGGATCACATGGACACTGTGGCCTCTTGTGCCTCTATCTACCACACTGGTAGCACCTGATCAGGCCACCTGAAGAAGTTGCCTGGCTGGTACTGCCACCCTGAGAGAAGTCCATCTGTCTCTTCCTCTTTCTTGCAGAAATAGTACCAGTAACTGGTGCGGAACCGCCCTGGCCCACACCACTAGATTCCTGCAGGTTCCTCTCTGTAATCAGTGCCAGATTTTCAATAGCATGGATAATAGGCAACCTAAAAACATTTACCAGTGCTCAGATGTTATAACGAAGACCATCCTCAAAATGTCTGCCCATAAACGTCTCGTCACCCACTAGTACGAGTGAAAAGCACTGAATCTTGGTAAAGAAAGCATAATAGTCCATCCCTGACATAGCACCCTGATGCAGATTCATGAACTCTAGAGATCTATCTTCCCTCAGCGTCTCTGGGAAGAAAAATTCATAGAAGACTGCATGAAATTATTCCCACGCCTTGTCCCTGTGATTCTATGACTGGGTGGTAACATCCCACCACCGCTTGGCAGAATCACACAACATGTATGTCGCGAGATTGATCCTCCACCCTGGAGGTGTCTCAAGATGCTCGAAAATAGTCTACATCGACCCCAACCAAGACTCCACAGCCTGTGGTCCGTCATCCCCTGAAAACGTAGGTGGATGCTGCTGCTGGAAGATACGTGTCAGCTCAACCATAGATGTGGCAGTCTACGGTTCTCCCTAAAAGGTCTGCATGAACCGCAATAAGCCATCACGGAACTGCGCCTCCACGCCTATGTCTGGGATAGCAGCTGGTGCCGCATCTGTCTCTGCTGAAGGATCAACTGGTATCCCATGGCCCACCATCTCCGGAGTATTCTCGTTGCCTCTCTCCTAGCGAACAATGCACGGTCGTCTAGGCGGCATGACACTACAAGGTCAAAAGCACGCCTTAAATTCAAGATTATTAAGGATGAAATGAAGAAACCAAAAAGGGAACAAGAAGAATATGGTATTTCAAAATATACAAAATAAGACTACACAACGTGTATACTGACTACACGACGTATACATGACTTCTCTTCCCCTACCCGGGTTCTCCGACACAGCTAAGTCGCACGGCTCTCGTTAAACAAAACTACACGGCATGTACATAATCTACACGGTGTGTATGGTGTTATTTTCCAACTTCCCATGTCGTTTGTGACACAACCGAATACCCGGCTTGAAACCACATGGAGTGTTACACTCGTACACGGCGTGTACACCACCCTGTTTCCCTAGCCACACGGCTAAGTCCACACGGTTTGTCCTCAGACAAGACTACACGGCATGTCCCCAAAGGCACATGGCGTGTTCAAGGAATGGTGACAGCGACCCGTGTTGTCAGTTACACGGCCGAGTCCCCAGGAAACACTACATGACCTATTCATCATTGACACGACGTGTTCTGTAAAAGAGTTCACCGACCCATGTTGTTAGTTACACGGCCGGACTCCGGGTCAAAACTACAGGGTGTGTACATCATGTACATGACGTGTTTTACCCGAGCACTTCCATACCCCATGTCTCCACCCACACGGTTTGTGACATGGGAAGAGACAACACGACGTGTACTCAGACTACACGGCGTGTACTCAGACTACACGACGTGTACTCAGACTACACGGCGTGTACTCAAAAAGTTTATTTTTCTTCCCGAACAGAAGACCATACACGGCGTGTTTAAAGTACTACACGACGTGTATACTGTGTTTCTAGACAGTATGCCTTAGAAACTTCCCCGAAAACCAGAAAATACTGAAAAACAACGACTAGGTGTCAAATTTCGGCCCGTGAGGGCCCATACTCCCCACAAATCAATGTTTGACATATTATCTGTGTTATAACAAAATAATCAGTCAATGATCCACTAAATTCTGGTCAATAGGGCCCTATACTCCCCAAAAACCAAAGTGTGGCATCCATTCTATGAAAAACTCACACAAAAATTACCCTATCAATTAGTCAGTATTTTATCAGCGCAACTATCACAACAACATGCTTTACTAGCACAAAAACTATCACAACAACATGCAATTTTTCTAATGCACCTACATGGCATGGAAACTATGCATGGAATGTGATATCTAGCAGGTGCCTATATGATGCATGAGCTGGAATACTCTCAGCTCATCAGGTTGCAACTAAATAGAACTCATAGATAAAATATAAACAACACGATCTCAAGTGCATCACACAACTGTGAAATCATATCAAATGTAAATTGCAATATTAGTAAATTGCAAAAAACGAGGTAGAATGGCTTTTCCCTATACACGGGTCAGCTATGCCCGAGCACAACTTATTACCAATCACCGTTAGTCCTATCCCTGACTAAGGCTCCAAATAGTCAGTCAAAGAAAAGAACCCCTTCGATTCCACTTTGTAATGTCCCAATTCTGGGTGGCACGCAACGGGTGCCCCGAACCCGGTTCCCCACGTAACCTCAAGTGCATTTCCCAAAACGCCAGAGGCTTCCAACTAGCAGCGAGGGCCCATGTATGATAGTAGGGAAACTATTCCCTCATTTGTCAAAGTGTAGCACAGCGGAATACAGAATAAACAGACATCACATAGTGGAAGCAGTAAACCATACAAAACTGAAATAAACAACAATAGTGGATAATACCAAAAATATATAAATGACGATGCTACATGTCTCAAGTTCTAAGAAAACAGCCAGAACATGTTATACATCAATACAATACAACCAAAAGCAGAGTATAGAAAAATAAAGCAAAATAGCTGGCAACGACATCGTGAGGTTAGGCTCGGTCCCATGCCCTCCTACTCCTCAGCAGCAATCATGTACCTGTATAGGGACTCTTTCCCCTATCTACACCTGGAGCAATGTAATCTGTTTGGGCCGAAAATCATGACCCAAACAGGGTGTGAGAAATATATGTCAGTAGGCACCCACCAAAGGCCCGTGCTCTACTGTGTGTAAGCATGCAACAACAGTGTGCAATAATAAAATGCAATAAACCAACCAGTACTCAAAAGTAACTAACTTACCAGTTATATTGCCATTTAATTATTTATTTAATCCATTTAATTTAGTATCATTCTGCACTCAACTGCACCAAGCCCTCTGGCTAACCAGTATATTTCCCTTGGGATAATATAGTGAACCACGCCCTCAGGCTGTGTAACAGAAATTTCCCTCAGGTGTAGGATGTGTCACCCTCAGGCACAGAAGTCAAGCCCTCAGGCACGAAAGGTTGCCCTCAGGAGAAATAACTATAGTCCTCTGGCTAAATAGTACAGTGCCCTCAGGCTACTCAAAACAACGTCCTCAGGCTAAACAGGTAACCAGACCATGCCCAACAGGTAAAAAAGCAGTAACAAGCAATTCCATTGAAGGCAATTCTATAATTACTACTTAAAGGCATACCCTCGGGTATCCTGGCCAAACGATTAAACAGTAGAACACACCCCGGGGTGGTCCCAGATCCAAGCAATGATCCCAACCAGCATTTTAATATCATAATTAAATACCTAATTAATTATAGGTGTCTAATATAGCAACAAACTCAGCCACACGACACCCCAACATGATTTCATGGCACAAAAACGCACAAAACACACAGTAGTTGGAAAACTAAACACCAAGCCACCTACCTTATACGCCAACGAACATTATACCCGAACACCGACTCCAAAAACACCCAAGAACGTCGTAGATCTGACGAAGAAAAAAACTCACATAACCTAAAATAACTCTTATTAGGAGAAGAATTGGTAAGGAGCAGTCAAGGAGATGGAACCCATTACCTGTGCGGTTTCAACGAGATCGTCTGAGGAGGAAACCGATTCCAGATGAACACTTGGTGGATATTCAAAGGTTTGGCCTCCTCCTTTGGCTCCAAAACGGCTCAAATGCCTCCTATGCCAAATGAGGATTCTACTGTCTGTTTTAAGCCTAAAAAACAAAGTACACAGCGTGTACTCCCGAGTATACGGCGTGTACTTCCCCAAATTTTAAACTGTTCCTCTGGGGGCTTCCTGCCAGTGCGACACTATTCGCTTGCCAACAAGAATAAACGACATGTACTCCTGAGTACACATCATGTGCTGCCGCCCAGCTGGCGGCCGCTCTACTGCCTTACTATTTGTCCTGCCGACTGACTACACGACGTGTAAAGGACCACTACACGGCGTGTAGTCATCTCCTACACCCTTTGTCGCCGACATGGCTACACGCCCTGTGTACTTATCCCAACACAGCCAGAAGTACATGGCGTGTGGAAAAGTAGACGTATTGTAGTTCCAAAATTTAGGATTTTCCACCATTTTCCTTATTTTATTAAAAACACTTAAGGAAAAGAGAAAAGAAGAAGCTTGTACCTCAAAGAGAAGAACCAGGTTCTTACACCCGAGTTTCATTGTGACCTTTGAGATCGTGCACATGGTTGGTGAGGTTTCCTACCATCTTGCTCTACCCCCACAGCTGGAGAGGGTGTAGGACATCTTCCACATGTCTCAACTGAGGAAATACAAGCACGAACCCACACATGTTATCGACTGGGGAGAGCTAGAAATTGAAGATGGATCCACCATTTCGGAACACCCAGTGGTGATTGAGGACCGGCATGAGTGTACTTTGCGTGGATGGACCATTCATCTGGTTTGTGTGTTGTGGCAGCATGGGAGGGTGCATGAGAGCACTTGGGAATGAGAGAGCCATATGTGGGCTCAGTATCCCGAGTTGTTTTTGTAGTTTGTTTTTCGGGGATGAAACAATTTAAGGGGGGGGGGGATGATTTAAGAACCTGGGTTTTGAGCCTGTAAGACTTTGATATTTTCTTGATGTTATTACATAGCAAGGCGTTCAGACGACATGTAATTCTGAGCCCCAGTGTGGACAAAATTTAATTTTATGCGCGTTCACAATAGAAACACCAAATAAACATAATAAATCCTAAACGTTTTCTTATTTAGGAAAACTGAGGGCACTGTTGAGTCTGGAGCATGACATTTACCCTAGGATTTGTGTAACATTCGCGGGCACGAACCTTCTGTGGAAAATGCCACCAGGGGAATTTTTGTAATTTAGTGGCCTCAGGCATGAACTTTAAAACTCCTGAACAGAGGCTTATATTAAAATTTCAAGACCCCCATTGCGCTCAGAATATGGATTTTACACTAGGGGTGGCTTAACCCCAACTTCGTCGAAAGTTATGGTACGAGCCTACTGGTGGGTTTTTAAAAAATTAATTAAATTTTTATTAATTCCCTACTTAAGAACCTCCACCCCTCCATTCTCCCCCTTAGGACTCATTGTCTAGATAAATAACTCCCAACAAGAGGGAAACCTCCTCCATGCTGCCCCTCCTCTCCGGCAAGGTAGTGGCAGCTCCGGCGGACCGTTCGTGAAGCGACAGGTTATGCCCTGCGAGGTAGGTTTGTGTGTTTCGTTTTTAAATTAATCATCTAATTAAAAATCAAATATTAGTGTCGAATTGTGTTTTATTTGTCGAGTGAATTCTATTGATGCATAGGTCTCAATCCGAGCCTTCCAACTCTCTTTTAGGATCAAAAATCCGAGTCCCAGGGCGTTCGAGGGAGCCCTGGGAAGCATCCTGAAAAAACATTGGTTTTTAGGTGGCTCCACGCGGCGGTCCGGTGGGCGACAACGACGGAAGGATCCCAGGAGGCCGTGCAGCGGGCTCTCATGCAGTGGCATGGTGCAACTCCTAGTCGGTGGTGCGACGGGCTCCCAGGTGGTGGCGGGCGAGCGAGATGGGGGCCCGGTGGTCCGGGCTGCGGGAGATCACGTTGGACGGCTTCGCCGGTCTACACGACCCCGGGTGCCTGGCGAGACCCGCGCTTTGCGGGTCTCATGGAAAGGGATCCAAACCAGATCTTGGCAGACTGGGTAAAGCCGCACGGCCCGTGCAGTGAACTGCGGGTCAAGGTGGAGTGGGTGGTCCGGGCGGCTGTGCCGTGGACCGTCGGTCCGAAGGGGGTGGACCAGCCAAACCATTCCAGCCCACCCCGTCTCTATACATAGGCGTTTTAATGCCCCAAAATTGCAAAAAAAAATTTGGTTTAGTGAACCAACTACAGCGACGCTATCCTCGGATCGAGACAGAGATTTTGAGATGGTCTCGGGGATTTTTAATTCCTGAGATAGGGGCACTGTGGCGCGACATGCCCACTGAGTATTGTTTAGCACCTCGCCAGGATTCTTCTTTTGGATGGCGCAAGCACATCCGAAGTCCATTCTAGGCATAGTCAGTGGAATAGTAACCCTGGTGTCGAGATGATGTTGTCAAGGGTGGTTTCAGGCATTGAAGCCAGAGTTGAGGCATGGGCCCCATGTGCTGTCTTTTAAGTTGTGAGAAGCTTTTTGTGAATTTTTCATCAGAAATCCATTCGGGGAAAAGGAGTTGTTTTTTGGAATGTTTTTCTGAGAGCATCGTGATGGCGCAGTTCACCCATCCTTTTTCGTGACATAGGTGTGGGACCCACGAGATGCCGTATGGGTATAAAGTGGTGTTGAATAACTTTTTCGTCGGGAGTCTCTCTCAAGTGAGTAAATTGTCTATCTCACGTGTTTTTCTATGAGGAGTACAATGGTGTAATCTATTTGTGTGTGCGGAGCCTCTTTTGAGATATCATTAAATGTGAAAACATGACAGGGCATTGGTCGAAGGTTCCTCTGACCCACTCTGAACCAACACATAGTTTTCAATGTTAGTGACACCTAGAGATGGTATGGGCATTACGGAGTTATAAAACCAGTTCCCGGTTTACCATCTAGTGGGGCTGGGTAGTGGGTTACCCACCGATGTATCATGGTTTACCCTCCAGCGAGGCTCAACAGTGGGTTACCCGTTGACCTTAGGGTTTACCCTCCAGCGGGGCTGGGTAGTGGGTTACCCATTGACTTTAGGATTTACCCTCCAGCGGAGCTGGGCAGTGGGTTACCCGAAAATCACTTAGGGTTTACCCTCAGCTTGGCTGGGTAGTGGGTTACCCGACAACTTCATTCAGACTCAACCCTTTATATGAGGCTAGTCAGTGAATTTTCTCCATGATTATCGAAGCGAGAACTTGGTTTTACGGTTTAGAAAGGAGACAAATTCTAGAGTGGAATTTTTGGGGCATTATTGATGGATATCCTTAGAACTGTTGACGACTTTTCCTGGGCTGAGCTTGGAGATAGAGATCCCCTTACCAACTCATTCGGGTTTCTTGTTGAGCATATATATAGACACACACACACCATACTTTTTATCCCACTCCCAGGGTTCATTTACTCTCCTTCTAGGAGGGGCGAAGACACACGGGTCATGCCACATGCATTCCGTGTCTAGCTCCTCTTGGTTTGATGAGTCTACTTCCTTTATTTTGTTGGGTTGAACTGCTCTCTATTCACTGTACTCTTTCACTGTTCCTTTTTCTGTCTACTGATCACCATTTTGGTACCTACTTTGTTTCTCCCTCAAGATTTCAGGGCATCATACTGATAATCTTTATATTGTACCTTGCTTGGGCTTTGCCCGCCCTTGGCATGGCCTTGCAGATGACAGACATGTCGATCGAGTCTACAGAGGAGTGTAGAGGACACATGATCTTTGGCTACCTTCATTGGTCATAGTAGGAATTTCAGGTGTGAGGCTCACCAGATGTTTACTTTCATTTACCTGTTGATGGGTTGTTGTAACTTTTGGGTTGGCCGCGTGTTTTTCCCGTTTTCTGTTCAGTTACCTTTTCAGTACTTTTCATAACTTTACTTGTTGTATTTTTGAAGTTTATGCATGACTTTGGTTGGGTTGTAGTTGTTTGTATTTAGGTTTTCTTCTACTATGCACTTCTGCATCGAGTGGGTTGTGTGTGTGTACAGGTACTTATGCTAAGGCCTCCCCGAGATCATTATGCCTTTGGCACTTGTCGCCAGCCCCTGGCCTATGGAGGCAGGCCTAGGGTAGTTGTGTCTCGAGACCAGTAGGGTTGGGTCATGACACTTAATCATCAATTCACCATCAATCATCCTTGTTCTATCTTCATACACAGAACAAGATTCTGTTGCACAACAATAACCTCTATGATCAAATACACTATATTTTCCAATAATACTCTTGACATGATCCCCAAACCATTTCAGCCACATCCTGAGAGACATTCAAAATGGGGTTCTTTATATCACCACATACATTTATATTAAATAGAACCAGACAATAAATCACTATTCAACATCATTCTAATGCACTTCGCATCACAACCATCACACAACCACTTCACCCAACCCTGATGCCTTACTCATGGAGGCATCACTAAATCAAGACACCTGTAATGATCCAAACTTTTATAAATGAAATTTATCTTCTTATTATTATTTGATAAAACACATATGCCACATAGATATCATAAAAAAACATTATTCTTATAAATTAATAATGAATTAAATGATATTTATAGAAATTAAGAAACTTACACTGATGAAATAGTAACATGACCATTAGAATATTAACATGACCATAAAGAATAGTAATATGGCTAATAGAATAGTAACCTCACATATGAATGTATAAATAAAATTTATCAATCATATAATTGAAAATATAATATATTTACATCCTGATATAAGTAAATAAATGATCAATACATGATAAATAAAGTGTTGGTATTTTTGTAAAACATAAATGTTTATTTTATATTCTATATTTAATATAATGATTTAAAATAAAATTTATTTTCATAACATATATTAATAAATTAATATTTTGTTATATTAGAATTATAAAATAATTTTATGTGACCTTAATTAAATATTCAATGTGTCGTAAAATCGGTAATAATATAAAAATCATTATTTTTTGAATAAATGATGATTTTAATTAAAACTAAAATTTATCATATTTATAATTTTTTTTTCATAAAATATAGTCCATTTTTTTATTCAACACATCAAAAAAAAAATGGTTATTTTTTTTGTTTTTTTCTAAAATAGTTGTGTTTTTAGTGAATAGTGAAATACGACAATTTACAATATAAGCTAATTACATGAATTTTTTGAATCATTATTGATGAATGGATGATTTATGTAATATCCCATGTAAATAAAGAAATAATAAATTTTTATTTTTATTAATATTTTTAAATTAAATATTATTTTTTACTTTAAAGGGGTTGTTATTTTCAATGGCATACCCGATACGCAACAACAAGTTTCTTTGAAATCTTACGTTTAACACTAATAATATAATATTATTATTTTAAATGGTAGTTAATGCCTAGCCATTGTATTGGAAGGAATGAATAGAACTAAATTAAATATTTTTATACATGTTTATTTATATGTTTTTAAATTTGTCCAATAAAATTTTGAGGCTTAAAATGTGAATGAATCTAATTTAAAGCATACATAATCTAATATTCATTAAAAAGATTATTTATTGCCTTTTGATGGAGAACCCTCTTTAAATATAGTTTTGGTCACTTTTATATGTTTTATTTGACAATATAAAATTCTTTTTTAGATTCGGGACATCAAAATTTACTTTGGGTAAATTTTTGGTATTAATCTAATAAAATTAATTTTTTTATGAATAATGAAAAATATTGTATTTTAATTCAAAAGTGTCATTTAATATAATTTATTTATATGGTTATATTATTTTTTTAATTGGTTTTAAAGTGTATTTAGATTATATTTTTACCAATTAATCTAATTTTGGTCATTGGAATTATTTTCACTTTGAAATTGGACACAAACAAGTGTCAACCTTTTGATACCTGTTGTTTCTTAAAATCATGCTATTTGTTTTGACGATGGGAATTAATTTAAAATTAAATAATGAAACTTCTATGTTTTTTATATGGTAAAATAGTTATCATTTTTTAATTCAGAATATAAAATATATCTTTGTCTTAATTTTTGGTATTTTTGAGAAAAACATCAATTTTTGATGAATAGTGAAACCACTTAGTAGTAGTTAAAAAACTGACTTTTTCATTTAAATAAAATTTTACAACTTTTGTGAATTGAATTGTGAAAATCCTACAAAAATGGTTGTTATTAGTAAGTAAAATGTGGTTCAATAAGATGAAAATAATTTGAGGTGAATAGTAACTGTTGACTTTTATTTACCATAGTTAAAGGTAAATAGGGTAATTCAAGGTAAAAAGAATATTATAAAAATACAAAATTACCTTAACACTTGTACTAACCTTATTATTTTAGTCATTAACGACCATGGACATCTTTGGGTCGATTCTAGGACCCCATGAATCCACTTAAGTGTGATAATGACACGATATTTTAAATAACTGAAAGTAAAGGAAAAAATGACATAAACAAATATATTTTTGTGAATTAATTTTTACATTGGGTTATATAAGTTAAATTTTAGAATATAAATAGTCATTATAAAGATAATAATATTTCCTACATCATTATTTTTTTATAATTTTAGAAATCAAATAAGTTAAATTATTTATGACACAATAATGATACTGTATTTACCTCAATAATAAATGAGTTAAATAAATAAGATTATAAATATTAAAACAATATCCAAAACCTGTCCAATTTTTATTGGATGATTTTATTTCAACCATTAGTCATATTATATTCGAATTTAATTAGTTTTTTACCTTTATAAACCGAATATCATTATATAATAAAATAATATTTTCACACTTTCCTAAAGAGACCCTCCTTCCCCTTATAAAAATATCTCACTTCTAACTCATTCCTCACACCTCTCAAGCCCTTTGGATCATACAAAAACTACCCAAATAATCTCTCAAGATCCCTCTCTTCCACCTATAAGCCTTACCTTAGGCATAATTCACATCAAGAAGTCGTTTTGGTTCAAAGCAAAGGGAGTTACCCAAATTAAAGGTAACGATTTCTATTAGCTTATTTTCTTTTATTTTACTTCTCGAACTCCCAAACACTTTTTATTCCATTATATTATGAAAAAACTAGAATCCTAAATATATTACGATATTTTTATGATAATTATTTTAACTACACTTACACACACCTTCATCTAATGGGTGATGGACATACTGTTTATGTGGATGGAAAACTAATGCCTCACGAAATGATGATTGTTCGATTATCTTCTACCGCCTCTCACAGTGGCCATTAAGATAGTAATTTATTTATATATGATATATATTATTTTTATGTCTTCTTTATTATTATCTATTTTCAAATTATAGCATACCATTATGGTTTCCATTATGGGTAAACACAATAATTTCAGTTGAGGAATTGCAGACAACCACCCCCTCAAAAGTGATGTGACTCATTAATGCCATATGTGGGACATATAAAGGATGGATTTAATAATATTATATAATATATTATACTTTAATTATGATATAATTATGTATCATTATGTTTTAATTCCATTAAAATATGAAATAGAAATGAAGGTAGAGTTCATGCGTACGTACGGCTTACCGTCTCCATGAATAGTGCACTTCATTACTTATCTCCAAATGATATTTAATATTTTAAATACATATATATACTGGATATATATGATATCTAAATTATGAATATCATTCTAGAGATAAGGGACTATTGACCACATAGACAACTTGTAGATATAAGGTGTTCATTTTTTACTCAAGTACAAAATATCGTAAAAATAACTATTATTAACTTAAATGATTATATAATGTTTATTACATGGTAATAAGTGATATAAAAGGAATAATAAACTTGATAAAGGTTTTTAAGTGAGTATAAATTAGCTTTTGTTTATAATTTAGGAGATTAATGGACAAACATGTTAAGTCAGACACAAGGCAGGGGACTTCATCTCAATCTCCTTTCATTAAAGCATATTTTGTTATAATACATGACTTTCTTTTATACGCTGTGTAAAAACTTTTGATTATTCATTTCATTGAAAGGGAATATTTTTCTACGTAGATTTTTACTAAATGATAAAAATAATGTTTCTTTTTAATGTAAGCGGTGACAACAACCTTTCCAACGCTGCAAGTATTATTTGATCTTTGGCTTCCTTAACAAGCCATAATTTTTTTAAAAGAAAAATAAATACTATATATAATTTTTACGTATTTTGGTATTGAAAATGGTTTTGAGATAGAATTGAATATTTAAATATCTTGAAATTATATATTGTAATTTAAATTTGGAAATGTTATCTTTCCATTATGCTTGTTTTATGTGTTATGGTTCTTGGGCATTATTTATGTATATGGGTGGTTCTGTGATAACCCTAAGTGAGGTGAGCCCGAGATAGCTCTCCAATGCATTGGGTGACATGAAAGAATTAAAAGTGAATGTTTCTCCTAAGAGATTTAGGGAATATGCTATGATGGGTATTCCAAATGTGACTCCCTATGTAGCTATGAAAGTTACAATGTAAGTATGTTTTGGATGCTACAAGTTACCTTTATGAATTGTTATTACTATGTGTTATTTATAAATCATATGTTTTCATGGGGTATGTAAAAGAGTTTATGTTTTTTATATATTTATGGACTAAAGATTTTTTTCTTTAATTTATAAACCTTACCAAGATTTTCATGCTCCTCACTAGTTTTGAAATTTTTTTCACAGGATTTAAAGATGAACAGGGTCAAGGATGTGATCAAGGAAAAGTCATGCTGTCTAAAAAGTGGAACTAGACATGACACATTTTTCAAATAGGTTTTATTTTGTGAAAAAATGGAAACTAAGTATAAGTGTCTACTTTGTATTTTTATATGTAATGTATTAGTTATTGTCTAATTCCATAAAACTCTAAAACTGAAATATCCTCAATGCGAATTATTCATTTAATTAAATATTATGTAATGTTTATGGTCAGGTCCATATAGTTGGTGCTAGAGGTCAGTTTAGACAACCTTTGGAGTTATAATATTGTTAAATTAATATCCATAAATTATATTTAGTTTATGTTATAATTCAAATGATATAGAATTTATAGATTAACATTTTTTATCGCCTAATATATTTATGTGTTCAGAATGCTTTTCCACAGAGGAAACATGGTAGCTATGTTGGGAAGACATCAAGAGGAAGAAAACCTTCCAAATTAGCAACCTGAGATGGTCAAAATTAGAATTGAACATTTTTTTTGTAGTGATGGAATAGTTTACTCAGGCTATAAATGGTGGTGGTATCCATGAATGAGATCATCCAAATCAACCACAGAGAAACATGTCAGTAGTGGAGCATTTCATGAGGCACTATCCCCCATCATTCAGAGAATCATCTGACCCTGTGATAGCAAAAGGGTGTATTAAAGCACTGTAGAAATTTTTTGATGTCCTGGGGTGTTCAGAACATCAAAAGGATAATCTTGATGATTACTATTTTGAAGGTGAAGCTGATCAGGTGTGGTCGATGGTGAAAAATATTAGGGATTGTGAGGATATTGATGCTCTTGATTGAGATGAATTCAATGGTATGTTTCTTGAGAAAATATTTTCCTAAGGTGGTTTTTATTAGAATGGAAAAACAATTCTTGTAATTGAGGTATGAGGATGATTCAGTGGCTTCTTATGAATAAAAATTCACATGACTAGAAAGGTATGATCCAAATTTAATACAAGATATTGATAGTAAAATCAGCCATTTTTACTCAGGATTAAAGCCAATGTATCGAAGGGCTTTAGCTTCTCATGAGTTCAAAAGTTTTGAAAAACTTGTTCATTGTTCGAAGAAGGAGGGAATGGAGTTTGTTGACGATCAATTGTTCATTGAAAAAAAAACATAATAAGAGGGAGAGGTGGAAGGAAAAAAATGAAGAACTATTAAAAAAATTCTGATGGTAAGAAACTTAAGTTTTTAGTTTGGGAAAATTGTGGTAAAAAGCATGTCTGGGAATGTCTTTTGAATTTTGGTAAGTTCTAACGATGTGCTAAAATGGGACATAAGTCTTGTAATTTCACTAAAAAAGATCAAGGTAATGGTAAGACAAAATATTATTTACAATCAGTAAGATGTTTTAAGTGCAATGAAATGTGTCATTATGCAAATAAGTGTCCAAAGAAGAACTCAAATGAGGGGAAACAGCCAGACTATAAATAGAAAGGGGCGGTGAAATCCTTTGTACCTACTTCAATAGATGTTGGGACATCAAATTAAGTACTATCAGGTACAATTCTTGTTTGTTTAGATTATTCCAATGTGTTGTCTGATTTTGGGTCAACACACTCTTTTATTTCTAAGAATTTTTCTAGTAAATTTTGAATTAAATATCATCATTTGAATATAGAATTTATGGTAAAAACACCTTGAGTAAATGTTAAGACAAAAAGAAAACATAAGAACCTTCTTTTCCCTGTGTATTGGAAGAATCTACTTGAAAACCTTATTGTTTTGCCTCTAGTAGATATTGATGTTATTTTGGGTATGGATTGAATTTCAATTTATCATGATAAGATTGACTGTCGAGCTAAAGAAGTTTCTTTTCAGAAAGATTTTTAGTTTGTGTATAATAACTAACCCTTTATTTTGATAACATATCAGGAAGATGAGAAACTAGTAAAAGATAGAAATGAATTCTACCTTGAACATATTGTTGAAAATAAAGGAACTCTTGAGATTAATGATGTGCCAGTGGTAAATGAGTACCTTTATGTTTTTCCTAATGATTTTCCAAGTATTATACTTGACCAGGAAGTTGAATTTACTTTTTTACTTAGTTCTTGATGCTAATACAATTTCAAAATCCCTTATCGAATGGATCAAATTGAACTTTTAGAGTTAAAGAAGCAATTGCATGAGTTCTTAGATAAATGTTTCATTTGACCTAACACATCACCATGGGGTGCTCTTATCTTATTTGTTAAAAAAAGATAGTTCAAAGAGACTTTTCATTGATTATAGAGCATTGAATAACATCAGTATTCAAAACAAGTATCATTTGCCTCATATCGATGATTTGTTTGATCAGCTACAGGGAGCTTAGTGTTTTTCAAAGATTGATTTGAGGTCGAGGTACCATCAATTGGAAGTAGAGGAAGAAGATATTCCGAAGATTGAGTTTTGTACTAGATATGGCCATTATGAATTTATAGTTATTCCTTTTGGGTTAACCAATGCACTTGTGGTATTCATGGATCTATTGAATAGAATTTTTTGTGAGTTCTTGGATAAGTTTTTAGTTGTGTTCATTGATGATATTTTGGTTTATTCTAAAAGTAAAGATGAGCATGAAAGTCATTTAAGGGTTATCTTAAAAACAATAAAAGAAAATAAACTGTATGGGAAATTCAGCAAGTGTGAGTTTTGGTTACAAAAAAATTTCTTTCTTCGGTCACATTGTTTCAAAAATGGCATAAATTTTGATCCTATTAAAACAAAAGTTGTCGAAGAATGGCGAAGACACACCAATATAACCGAGATCCATAGTTTTCTTGGTTTGGCAGGTTATTACCGGAGGTTTGATGAAAATTTGGTCTGATTATCTAGCCCATTGACTAATTTAAGTAGAAAATGTGTTAAGTTCATTAAGACAAAATAGTGTGATGATTGTTTTCAGGAAATGAAAAGAAGATTGGTTAATGCTCCAGTTTTGGAACTGCCTTCTAGAAATGGTGAGTTTGTTATCTATAGTGATTCTTTATTGAAAGTACTTGGTTGTGTCCTTATGTATAATGATCCGATAATTTCTTAGGCTTCACATCAATTGAATCCTCATGGGTTTAATTACAGTACACATGATTTGGAATTAGCTGTTGTTGTTTTTGTTCTAAAAATTTGGAGGCATCATTTTTATGGAGTAAAATGTTAAATATATACTGACCACAAAAGTTTAAAGTATAAATTCACTTAGAAAGAATTGAACATAAGATAGAGGAGATGGATAGAATTAATCAAGGATTATGATTGCATGATCCTTTACTATCCGGGAAAAAAAATAAAGTAGTTGATGCTATTAGTTGGAAAAGTAATGCTAAATTAACCATGTTACATTTGGAATGAGATACTTTGGTTTTTGATTTGATGAAATTTGGCACAGAAGTTATTTATGCCGGAAATTTTTTCTGTTTTGCTTCACGTGTTAGTGAAATCGTCTCTATTAGAAAAAATTAAGAAATCACAGAAGGAAGAAAGCGAGTTACAGAAAAAGTTAGAGTTGGTTCATAAGGTCTAGTTGACCGATTATAATTTTGATGATGGTTGTGTTTTTAGATTTTGAAAGAGATTATTTGTGCCTTGTGATTCACAATTGAAGAATTAGTTGTTATGTGAAGATCATATTTCCCTGTTTTCATTTCATCTTGGCAGTACTATGTTGTACAAAGATCTTCCAGAGTATTACTGGTGGGAAGGAATTAGAAGAGATATTTTTGATTTTACTATAAAGTGATTGAATTCTCAGCAGGTTAAAGCAGAGAAACAATTACCCAAAGGGATTCTTTAGTATTTACCAGTTCCAGATTGGAAATGGAAAAATATATCCAGGGACTTCGTTCTAGGATTACCAAAGATATCACAAGGTAATAATACAATCTGGGTTATTGTTGATCGATTAACTAAATCTGATCATTTATTTTTTATTTGAGATACTTTTTATCTGGATCAACATTCTCAGTGTTATGTTAAAGAGATAGTTAGGTTGCATTATGTTCCCATATACATTGTATCTGATCATGATCCCATATTTACTTCTAACTTTTAGAAAGGCCTTCAGAAGTCGTTGGGTACTGAATTAAATTTTAGTACAAAATTTCATCCTCAATTAGATGGGCAGTCATAATGAACAATTCAGACCTTGGAGGATATGCTACATGATTGTTCACAAGATTACCAGGGATGTTGGGAAAAAATCTTTCTTTGGTTTAATTTTCATATAATAAAAGTTTTCATTCCAGTATAAAGATGGCTCCATTTGGGGTATTGTATGGAAAGTGTTGTCGAACTCTAGATTTTTGGGATGAAGTAGGTAAATGGAAGCTGATGGGACCAGAATTGGTAGAAGAGATGGTAGAAAAGGTATAGTTGATTCAGAAGAAACTGAGAATAGATCAGAGTAGGTAGAAAGGTTATGCAGATAACCGAAGGATGTATATCTTTTTTGGGGTAGGTGATCAAGTCATTCTCAATGTTTCTCCATCGAAAAGTGTGATGTGTTTTTAAGAAGGGAATGATGAGTTTGAGGTTCATTGGACCTTATGAAATCCTAGATAAAATCGAATCATTTGCATACAGAGTGGAATTTCCTCCATGTTTATACAGGGTACACTATGTTTTTCATGTTTCGATGTTAAGAAAGTACATTCCAAATCCATCTCATATTTTTAGCCCAGAGGTAGCTCAGTTGGAAGAGAATCTCTCTTATGCGGAACAACCGGTCTAGATTCATGACTTTAGAGGGAAAGTGTAGCAGAATAAGGTAATTCACCAGGTAATGGTTTTTTGGAAAAACCATATGGTTGAAGAGGCAACCTGAGAATCTGAAAATGCTATGAGGGATAAATATCCCCATTTATTTGATAAGTGAATAAAAATTTCTAAGGATGCAATTTCCAATAGGGGGAAGGATGTAACATCCCATGTAAATAAAGAAATAATAAATATCAATTTTTATTAATATTTGTAAATTAAATATTAATTTTATTTTAAAGGGGTTTCTATGTTTGATGGCCTACCCGATATGCAACAACGTGTTTCATTGAAATCTTACATTGCACACTAATAATATTATATTATATTTTTAAATAGTAGTTAACGACTAACTATTGTATTGAAAGGAATGAATATAAAAACTAAAATATGATTACACATTTTTTTAAATTTATTTTACATTTATCTAATAAAATCTAGAGGCTTAAAATGTGAATGAATCTAATTTTAAGAATAAATACTCTAATATTCTTTAAAAGGTCAATTTACTGCCTTTTGATAGAGAACACTATTTAAATATATTTTTGGTCACTTTTATATGTTCTATTTGAAAAAATAAAATTCTTTTTTTAGATTCAGGACATCTAAATTTACTCAGGGTAAATTTTTGGTATATTTCTAATAAAATTCATTATTTTATGAATAATGAAAATATTGTATTTTAATTTAAAAGTTAATTTTAATATAATCTATTTATATAGTTATATTATCTTTATAATTGGTTTTAAAGTGTAATTATATTATATTTTTACCAGTTAATCCAATGTTGATCATTGGAATTAATTACACTTTGAAATTGGACATGAAAAAGTGTCAATCTTTTGATAGTTATTATTTCTTAAAAACATGCTATTTGTTTTGATAATGAGAATTAATTTTAAATTAAATAATGAAACTTTTATGTTTTGAATTTGGTAAAATAGAAATTATTTTTAAATTCATAATATCAAATATATATTAGGCTGAATTTTTGGTATCTTTCTAAAAAACATCAATTTTTGATGAATAGTGAAACCACTTAGTAGTAGTTAAAAAACAAACTTTTTCATTTAAATCAAATTTTACCACTAATGTGAATTGAATATTTAAAATTTGATATACATGTTTGTTATTAGTAAGTAAAATGTGGTTCAATAAGATGAAAATATTTTTTGACGAATAGTAACTTTTGACTTTTATTTACCACAGTTAAAGGTTAATAGGGTAATTCAAGGTAAAAAGAATTTTATAATAATAACCAATTACATTATATTTTGTCCTAACCATATTTTATGAGTCATTTACGACCATGGAAATCTTTGGGTCGATTTTGGGACTCCATGGAGCCACTTAAGTGTGATAATGACACTTTATTTTAAATAACTTAAAGTAAAGGAAAAATGACATAAACAAATACCTTTTTGTAAATTAATTTTTACATGGGGTTATATAAGTCATCCTTTAGTCTATAAATATTCCTTATAAATATAAAAATATTTCATACATAAAGGTGTTTTTTTTATAATTTTTGAAGATCAAATAAATTAAATTATTTATGACACATTATTGATTCATTATTTACCTCATTAATAAATGATTTAAATAAATAAGATTATAAATATTAAAAAAATATTCAAAACCTGTAGATTTCTTATTGGATGATTTTATTTCTACCATTAGTCATCTTATATTTTACTTTAATTAGTTCTGGACCTTTAGAAACCGAATATCATTGTATAATAAAATAATATTTTCTCACTTTCCTAAAGAGCGCCTCCTTCCCCTTATAAAAAGACATCACTTCTAACTTATTCCCCACACCTCCCTATCACCTTGGATCATCCAAAACCTTCCCAAATAATCTTTCATGATTCCTCTCTTGCACCTAGAAACCTTACCTTAGGCAAAAGTCTCTTCAAGAAGTCCTTTTGGTTCAAGACAATGTCTTAACTTCTTTTCTTTTATTTTACTTCTCCAACCTATAAAATATTTTTATTACATTCTTTTATAACAAAAAAAGTATCCTCAATATACTAGAATGTTTTTATGGGATGTATTCATACTAAACTTACACACACATCCATCTAATGGGTGAAGAACATACTGTTTCTATGGATGAAAAACTAATGCCTCACAAAACTATGATTTTTTTATTATCTCCTACCACCTCTCATGGTGGAAATTAAGATGGAACTATATTTATGTAGGATATATATTATTTTTATGTTTTCTTTATGATTCTCTATTTTACATTTATATCACACCATTATGGTTTCAATTATAGGTAAATGCGATAATTTCATTTGAGGAATTGCAGACTACCACCCCTCAAAGTGATATGACTCATTAATGCCATATGTGGGGCATATAAAGGATAGAGTTAATGATATTATATATGATATTATAATATAATTATAATATAACTTTGTATCATTATGTTTTCATTCCATTAAAATACGAAATAGAAATGAAAGTAGCATTCATACGTATGTAGGCCTTACCGTCTCCATGAACGGTGCATTTCATTTCTTATTTCCAAATGATAAGTACTATTATAAATACATATATATACTGGATATATATGATATCTAAATAATGAATATCATTCTGGCGATAATGGACTATTGACAATAGGGACAACTTGTAAATATAAGGTGTTTATTTTTGACTCAAGTACCAAATATTGACAAAACAACCATTATTAACTTAAATGATTTCATAATGATTATAACATGGTAATAAGTGATATAAAAGAAATAATAAACATGAAAATGGATCTTAAGAAAGTAGAAATTAACTTTAGTTTATTATTCAGGATATTAAAGGACAAACGGGTCAAGTTGGACATGAGGTAGGGGACTTCGTCTCAATCTTCTTTCATTGAGGCATATTTTGTTTTAATACACGAATTTCTTTTATACGCTGTATAAAAAAATTTGACGTTTCATTTAATTCAAAGGTATTATATTTCGGTGAATAATTTTACTAAATGAAAAAAAGAATGTTTGTTTTTAACATAAGTGGTGACATTGACATTTCCACTGCCGCAAGTATTATTTGATTTTTGGATTCCTTAACAAGTCGTAGGGTTTTTGAAAGGAAAATAAAGACTATATACCCTTTTATGTATTTGGGTATTGAAAATGGTTTTGAGAATGAATTTATTATTTTAATATCTTGAAATTATATATTGTGATTCAAATGTGGAAATGTTATCTTTCCATTATGGTTGTTTTATGTGTTATGGTTCTTTGGAATTTTTTATGTATACAGGTGGTTCCATGATAAACCTAGAGCGGTTGAACCTGAGATAGCTCCCCAATGCATTGAGTAATGTGACAGAGGTAAATGTGAATGTTTATCCTAAGAGATTTAGGGAATATACTATGATGGGTGTTCCAAATGTGACTCCCTATGTGGATTTGAAAGCTACAACATAAGTATGTTATGGATGCCACAAGATACCTTTATTATTTGTGATTACTACGTGTTATTCATAATTATTATGTTTCCATGTGATATGTAAAAGAGTTTATGTTTTTTATGTAATGATGGAATAATTATTTTTTTCTTTTTTTAACCCTTACTGAGCTTTTCATGCTCATACCATTTTTTGAAATGTTTTTCCTAGGACTTAAAAATGAATAGGGTCAAGGATGTGATCAAGGAATAATCATTCTTTCTAAAACGTGGAACTAGACTTGAAACCTTTTTAAAGATTTTTTTATTTTTTGAAAGAATGGAAACTGATTAGAAGTGTCTACTTTGTATTTTTGAGATTTAATGTAATAGTTATGGCCTAATTCTCTAAATTTATAAACCTAAAAAGATCCTCAATGTGAATTATTCAATTAATTCAATATTTTGTAATGTTTAAGACTAGGTCCTTATAATTTAAGCACCATTATAGAGAACCATATATCTATATTTTATATCTCGAGATATGTTAATCAACAATATTGATAGTCTTGATCCAAAATAATAAACCAATGAATAAAATAATCAAAAAACATCACTCTCCTCCCCAATAAATACTACCTTCTCCAGCTATTCAACGCACACATTCTAAGCCTTAACTTTTATGTAAATTCTTTCCATTTATATTATGAAGACTACCCCCTATGTCTAATAATTATAGTCTTAATTAAATACCAAACTTAGGTTCCTTAAAGTTTCTCACATGGCTAATAAATTTAAGAGGTAAAATATTCTTTCATTCCCTTTTATTTTATATTATTTTCTTATTCCCTCCTTAACTACCCTATTCAAATCTGCATGATAACTCCAATATCATGTATATAATTTTATTTTATTGTGTTAATTTAAAATAAATCATTAAATCTATTCTCTCCAATTTTTTTTTCTAAAAATTAAAACTTCGTCCGTGATGTGTCAACTGACCGCCTTTATGGATGACAAGTTTTCATTTTCCAATACCACCTTCAAGGATGGACATAAAACCATTATTATGGTTAAATTATATTTAATTATAAATATTATAATTTATATAATGTTTTCTAAATAATAAATAAACGTTATATAAAATAAAATTATATAAGTTCATGATGGTCGTAAAAACCAGTAAAATAAATCAAATCATTTTCATAAAAGATTTATCTGATGAATTATCCTCATACAATAAAAAATGATATATAAGAACATTTAAAATTTATAAAGTTATATAGTAATATGTAATTTCAATTCTGGAGAATTATTATCATTTTATTTGAACTTCCATACTTGTATACAAGTGAACTAATCATGAAAAACAAGGAAATGAACACTCCCAAAACGGAGGAACTAAACTCTATAACTCATGAAAATGGCCAAAAAAGAACTTCATAAAATTATAATAAATCAAATAAATGTATAATAGGTAATGGATTTATTAAATAATGAATATAATTTTATTATCCAAGATATTAATGTGAATAAAGAATTCGGGCCTAAGGTAGGGTGATTCTCGAACCCAACTCCTTTTCTTTGTGTTATTACTCTCTCATGCTAAATTTAAATGTGGACATTATTTTAATTTTCATAAAATATAATTAAACTATCCTCAAATTTTATTTTATTATATATCCATTTTTTAATATTATATTTGGATAAATTCAATGATTTTCTAAAATAAAACTTCTTTCCAAAACACATTTGGACTGCCCTTGAGCTGTTTCTTCTTCATGAAAGAATGGAGAATCTTATACCCAATATATTTTTACCTTTTAATTCAAGAAATCAAATTTTATTAATGAATAATAAAATTATTATGAAAACCATTACATTATATGGGTTACTTCATGACTTTGATTGATATATGTTCTATGTGGTATGCATGAGTATGTAAGTGTTATGATGTGACGGGTGCACCCAAAATTATATAGCTCTCAAATGAATTGGGTAATGTAATTTTTCTATAGATATAATGTGGAATTTTTCATGAAAATTATTCTAGAATTCGTCTCAATGATGAAGTTATGATTATGAACATATGTTATGCATGAACATGTTACTAACTTTATTGACAACTATGTGAGGTATTTAACCACTATGACAAGATGTTTCATTTCTATGCATTTACATATAACATGCCTTTATATAATGATTCCTCTCAATATTATGATGATAATTATTTTTCTCACCGATGTTATATTGATTCATGTCTGTATCTATCATATTACTAGGCTTTTAGCACACCCCTTTCTTTGATGTATATCCTCAAGTGATTAAATGTACTAAGAAGAACAAAAGATGTAGAAGGACAAAGAAGAAAGATTTAAATAAATAATTTTATTTTATTATGTAAAAGTTATGTATGATCCTAATATTCCCAAGACAATAAACCTTTGGATCTTGGTTATGTACCTCTATTATGTTGTTTATATTTAAAATGATGCAATAGTCCTATAATAAAAAGAAGGGTTGGTATAGTTGGCATCCAGGCATGGTTTATTTAATTTTGGAACTATGATTTTAAAACATTAGTGACAACCCTCAGTATGAGACTAAGTATATTTATGCATACAATAATATTTTCTTATCATAAGGATCCCATATGTTATTCCTTTTGTGTTAATTATGTAAAAATATAAATTATTCAGGATTTTCTAAATTATTTTTTTGTTCAAACATTTTATCTTTTCAAAAATAGTTAGAACTAGAGTAAGAAATTAGATAGATATACCCTCACCTTTTCCAACATTGTATATAAAATGAATTTTTGAGTATGAAATCTCATAGGGGGGGAAGAATGTAATAAACCAAAATTTTATTTTCTAAATTTCTCTTATTATAATTATTCCATAAAGCACATAATTAACATAATGATTCCAATAAAAACATTATTATCAGAAATAAATAACTAAATAAGTAATATTTGTAGAAATTAAGGAACATATACTCATGGAATAGTAACTTTATTGTTGGAATAAAAACATGACCATTATGAATATTAAACCATCCAATATAATAGTGACCTAACTTATGAATTTATAAATAAAATTTATCTATATTATAAATGAACATATGATATATTTATATCATGGTATAAGTAAATAAATGTGTTTAAAATGATAATTTAGGTGATGTTATTTCAATAATAAAATGATTATTTATAATTTCATAATTAATATAATGATTTAAAATAATATTTATTTTCATAAAATATATTACTAAATTAATTTTTTTATAATTATAATATAATTTGACAAGGCCTTTAATTAATTTTTAAAAGTTTCATAAAATCTGTTATAATATTAAAATCGGTATTTTCCGAATAAAGAACAGTTTTAATTAAAAATTAAATTTCTCATATTTAGAAATTATTTTCATAAAAATTGAGAACATTTTTCAATTATAACCCTTAAAAATGGTTAGCTTTATTTTATGGGATTTTTCTAATTTTTTTGTTTTTGGTGAATAGTGAAATACAATGCTTTAGAATATAAGCTAAATACATGATTTTTTGAGTCACTGTCGATATATTGATGATTTAATAACAATTATCTCAAACTATCAATATTTAGTTACTATATTTATTAATATTAATAAATATTTTTGACATTATTGAGATAAAATAAAAAAATAATGCATAATATAAAAAAACACCCCTCTCCCCTCTATAAAGACCACCACTCACCACCTATTATCCTAACACAATGTAAGGATTGAATATTATCTAAACTATCCACAATTATCTTCCCAATACTCTCCCACACATACAATATCTCCAGGTCTAAATAAAATACCAAACCCAAGTGCTATAAAAAGGTTCACAGGGGGAAAAAATTTAAGAGGTTAAATCCTCTTTCATTCTCTTTTAATTTCTCTTAATTTCTTATTCTTTTCTCACCTACCCTATCCAAATATGAATAACTACTAAATAATCATATATATATTTTAATTTTATTATGTTAATGTATGAACAATCATTAAAACTCTCATATCCTCCTTTTATTATAGAAATGAAAATACTATCCATGACGTGTCGATTCACCGCCTTCGTGGGTGATGAGTTTTCATTTTCCATTACCATATTCAAGGATTGTCCTAAAAAATTATTATTGTTAAATAAGATTTTATAATAAATATTATAATTTATATAATGTTCTGGAACTGATACATAAACATGATATTAAGTAAAATGATATATGCTCGTGATAGTCTTAAAAACTACCAAAATAAATTAAATCATTTTCAACAACGTTTTATCTTAGGAATAATCCTCATAACATATATCCAAATTATAAATCAAGACATTTAAACTTCTAGAAGTTATTTAATAAAATATAGTTCCAATTATTTATAATTATTATAATTTTACATGAACTTCCATACTTGTATAGAAGAGAACTGATCATGAAAACCAAGAAAAAACACTCCCAAAATGATGGAATTGAACTCTATTACTAATTAAAATGGACACGAATGAACTTAATAAAATTATTATAAATAAAATACATATATAATAAGGAATTTATTTAGTAATTAATTTATATAATTTTATTATAATATATATTAATGTGATTAAAACATTTATACATAAGGTAATTGGATTCTCAAAACTAACTCCTTTTATTTGGGTTATTCACCTTTCATGCCAAATTTCAGTGTGAAAATTATTTTAATATTCAAGAAATATAATTAAATTATTCTTAAATTTTACATTCAGGGATATTCATGTTTCCAATATTATTTTATGATAAATACAAATATTATCCATAATAACTCTTCTTTCCAAAACACATTTCGACTCCTCTCGAGTCCTCTCTTTTTTGATAAAGAACAATGATTATTATACCAAATATGTTTTTACATTTTAATTTTAGAAACACATCTTTATTTATTATTGATTAAATAATTATGAAAACCAATACTTTATATGGTTTAATACATGAATTTTATTGATATAGGTTCTATGTGATATGCATGATTATGTAAATGTTATGATGTGATAGGTGCAAGTAAAATTATATAGCATTCCAAAAAGTTGGGTAATGTGATGTATATCATGAGATAATGAAAAATTAAGCATGAAAATGATGCTAAATTTGTTCAAAATTTTTATGTTATGATTATTCACATATTTTATTCACGAACATGTTTCTATCATTTTTATAACTATGTGTCATATTTGACAAATAAGACATGATGTTTCATTTTTATGCATGTCCAAATTCCATGCAATTACCTAATGATTCTTATCATGACAATGATGATGGAAAAATGATTATGTTATGATGGTGATAATTATTCTCACCCTTGATATATTGATTCATGTCTTTATCTATCCTCTTACTAGGATTTTATATCACACCTTTCTTTGACCTATATCCTCAGGTGATTATAGGTACAAAGAAGAACACAAGATTTATAAGGAAACAGAATAAGGATTTAAATAAATGTTTATGTTTTATTAGGTAAATCTTACATATGATCCTAATTTTTTAAGGACACTAAATCTTTGGATCCTGGTTATGTAATATTATTATGTTTTTTATCTTCATAATGATGTAATAGTCATGTAATAAAAAGCATGGTCATTCTAACACCCACATAGATATTCAACATGACACTTATTGTATTTCTCCAATTAATTTCACAACTGAAAACATTATTCATCATATTACTCTAGGATCACAAAATTGTATTCTATCCAACTCATACTTAAATCACAATACCATTGGCTTGAACATGTTTCCAATGAACCGACTCTATCAAACACTACTACAAATTTTTTAAAATTTGTTTTATAGTATTTCTGGAATCATAATGTTTTATCATTTGTCGACTACATGGTTCAACCACACATACAACCCTTCTAACCTTAGGGTCACCCATCGATGACCTATCTGATGTTATCTTCCACAAGAGTATCCTTATCATCTCCTCAATTTCTATAATTAAATTAAAACACTAAAAAAAATTCAAAATCATCATACTAATCATCATAACCTAATACTAATATGGTTCTTAACCACACCAGTCAATTATGGATTTCTATAACACAACCATATGACTTTTCCCAAGCCTTTGGTTCTCATCGAAATAGATATTCATACAAAAACCAAAAATCATCCTGTTTCATCCCGGAACCCCTCAAAACAAACTCAATCCATATAACTCATAATATATAACAATGAAAATCAAAACATGAATCAACTTCTCAATCCCCAAAACCACATTCATTCATGAGCCAGATGAAAGAGGATCTCTCAAAAAATATTTCACATGAGCTCACAAAAATCATTTACTATGTATAATCAATATAACATGTTCCAAATGTAATGATAACTACTATCTAATACAAGTGAATGATCAATGATCCAGTAAGTAGTCTTACATAAGCAATGGTAGCTTTCCATATGCCACAACAATTGGGCCACACCAACCAATCAACATAATTTATAATTTTCCAACAAAACATGGATCATTACCCATGAACAACATTAAATATTATGATTCATCCCAATAAAACACAAAAAAATAAATGAAGATTGGTTGACATAGGAAATAGTCAGTAATTATGAAACCCCATTCAAAAAAATTCACACACATAATAATAACCCATGTTTTCAGAAGCACTACTGGGTAACACATGGTTTTCACTAAAAACTAAAATAAAAAAAAACCTTGTACAATTTGGTCTCTACTCTAAAATAAAATCACATTTTCAAAAAATACAATTTGAAATAATACTCCAAAAACAATATAAAAATTAAATTTAAGACCCATTTTCCTCATATATTATCAAAACCTAATTACCCAAATCTAATTAAAAATTTCTATCTCTATGACCCATTTCAGATAAAATAGACTTCCAAAATTATTTACACACACATAGTGGCATGAAAATAGTTTTTATATTAAAATAATTCATTATATAAATTAAAAATTTCAAAAAAAAGTTTCCTTATTAAGATAAAATAAGAATAAATCACAATAATCATCCAAGACCCTCATATCCATTTTAATATATACATTACACAGAATATATGTTATAAAAATTATTTATATTAAAAATTTATGTAGTTTTTATGGATTATTAGAAGACATCATGTAAAAATACTTCCTATAGGTGTGTGTAACATTCATCTAGAAGTCTCTACTAGGATGCCTAAATGAATCACTATTTTAAAATTAATCCCCTCTACTCATTATGTGTGTCATCCAACCCATATTATTATTCTTAGTCAAAATCATCACCAAAATAATCCTAGAGTGCCTAGTACTAAAACATGACCTCTTCTATTAATTTGAGTTTCAACTAATGTCATGCTAACCAAGCATGCTCTTGATATACTTTCAAAGTCCCAATATCCTAACTCCATATCTATCAAAACTAATCATTAAAAAACAATCTATAAACCCAATTTTTAATACCCCATCATTTTCTACTAAAATATTTATTAATTGGGGATTCTAGGTGACCTATGAAAAATCATGTAGTTCATCAGAGGCTACCAATTAGTAATGTGGGCCTATGATATTCATATAAAGACTATTCCCTTTGATGTAATTCTAATAAAATATGTAGAGATGGTACTAAAAATATTGAATGAACCATCCATATAATATAAATATCCTAAATAACTATATACATTAAATTGGAAGATCATGGGGCCCCTACAACCCAATAAGGAATGTATTTCAACAATCTATATGATACATCAATAAAAATAAATAAAAAAATAAACATTTCATCATGTAACTAAAAATTCACTACTGTAAAGTAATCATGTTGAACATATAATGATAATATTCTAAAATTCATCCAACCCAACTCACACACCAGATTTCTAAGTCCCCAACCTCCACAACTCTACATATCGATAACACACACCCATCACTATGAAACAACAATGTGTTGAGAGAAAATATGAGAGTCTACACGAATAAATCCAAACCAATGTCATGAAAATAGGTGGGGGTTGAGCTTAATGACGCAAAAATAATCCCCAGTGCATCAGATATACTCTTTGTAGTTGTGATCATGTGGATGTGCATGAGATTTAAATAAATAGGGGTAGTTGTTTTCATGAAACATAACCACCTAGAAACATAACATTATACGAGTATACAAGTATACCTTCTTTGTCTCTGTGTTATGATCTAACTCACACCATAACCCAAACATTCACTTATTTAGTGCTATTCCAGAATCTATTTCATTATATACCATAGCCAAACCCATATAGATGATGCTAGATCAAGAGTCAATTAAACAATGTCAAACCCACACTCGAAGACTCACGTTTGGGAATCATCTAAAACCATCACCCACTACCCAAATGTTCATGGTAGAGTCAGACACCTAGGATCATCGACCCATCCCACATCACATTAGGGAGGTCCTTTTTTTATTTTCCATATCACGACAAGAACCATCACTGATGGTGGTCCTCGAAAGAAGCCTCACCCGGTATGGTCCAATTATACCCAAAAACCTAACCTCATTTACTCTATATAGTTTTTACACTCACACAGACCTAATCTAAATCTTGGATGGTCCTCATCCCAAGACCCTCATCGGGGAATATTCATCAAACTGACCCATCCACACATAGTCTAGTGATTAACATTGAAAAAATGTTTCTATCATTGTAGAATCTAGTGACTATTATAAACAAAATCAATAAATAAGAAACTGGTCACACCGTCAATCTCATAGATCACAAACTCACCATCAACGCACCGATCCCACAAGAACTATTCTTGGATCTCAAAAAAATTTGAGACCCCTATTGACCCTCCAATAATCTATCATATCCATATAGTTAAAAAATATTTTTTAACCCATGATAAATGTTCTCACAAGGATACCCACATAAAATGCATATCATTAGGCTTCAAGTAAAATATAAAAAATCACAAAATAAACCACATAAATTAGTCAAGATTTTTAAAATAGAGAACCATACACACATTTTCAACAATCCAAAATAATTCCAACTAAGAACATCTAGATTCCATTAAAAACCTATTCAAATATTTATATTTAAGGATATTTTAAAATGATTCTCATTCCATATTACTCACACTAGTACCTTGAACCAAAATCCCATAATGTATTCTTTGGAGAACAAATTTATATTTTTATATACTATTTAAAAAACTAATTTTCAAAACCACATAAAATTATATTTTATAAAAACTCTTTTTAAAAAAAATTTAAAATAGAAATCTATTTTTATTTTAATAAACCAATGCATGACTCTACAAAATCTGTAAGAAGTGACACTGTGACTTTTTTAGTCAAGACACCACCGTAGAATTATTTAACACACAATATGGTTATTGTTGACTATTAAGATGACTTAGGCCAATTCCATCATTATAAGACAACCACACAAGATAATTAGTGTGAAAAAAGATATATTAATGAGGAATATGAACATAAAATAACCAATTAAAAAAATAAAAACAATAAATTCATGGCCCCCAACATTAATAATGGTCATTACCTTTAAATATTTTTCAATGAAATCAATGAATAAGACCATTCCATGACCACATATACTACTAGGGCCTTATATCACACCAATGGTCTCAAAAAATTTATTTATAATTATTTATAATCATGTAAATAATTTTAAAAAATATACCCAATGAGAACAACTCACCTGGTGGTCTAAAAAATTCAATTGAAGTCTATAATGACCTCCAATATGCCCTCAAATAGAAGGATCTCCACATATATTGTCAAATTTATTTATTATTTAATATAATCCAATATTACATATTGTAATCTCTGGGGTTAATATCACTAGGAAGTCCAATGGTGTTTGAATTGTGAGAAAATGGGTATGTTATACTCCTAAAAAACCCCATATCCTATGAAATAAAAAATACCCAAATTAATAAAAAAATTATGTCTTACTTCATAAAAAATAAGCATAAATATTATGAAAATTGTGAGGCTATAAAAACATATAGAAAATATTGAATATATATATTTTATTATTTCTCGGGACATCCTCTACAAACCACATAACAACTCCACATTAGTTGAAATAAGTTCTCCATTATCTAGTGATATATTTCAAAAAATACCAATAAAAACTAAATAGAAAATAAATATAAATCAGAATACCAGAAAGTGTGATAAGGGAGGAGAGACATACTTCAAATTAGAGCGCTAAAATGCACCTAAATCACCTGTATTAAAGGGAAATTTAGGGGAATGAATTGAAGATCAATGGGGGATTATCTCCCTCTTATCATGGGCATGGGGAAGGAGGATCTCAAGGGAGGGGGGGGGGGTTACAAAGAGTCAGAACTATATTTAGTAAAAATACCCTATGAAATAGTACATCAAGACCCCACTGACGAATCGATTGGTCTCAATAGAAAGTTGTATCTCCTATGCTAAATAGTAGACCTAGGTAGTGTACATCCCCCTAGATGGAAACCTAAGTATCTTAGGGTGGATCAAGGTCTAGGATGCATCCTTTACTACTAAATTACATTATCCTCAGACACATATCCCTAGTTCCATTTATTATCATGAATTTTTAACTCATAGAATCCATTAAATGAAATTTAAATACATCTATTTTTAAAATTCAAAATCATGGAGTTTCATTTAGAGATCCAATTGTCAAAATGAACCATTCAATAAATGGAAAATTAAAATTTTCTCAAGAATTTATAACCTATAAAAAAAGGTTTTGTTATATATAGATTAATTAATCCTTTAAAAATGGTTCATTCAATCTTATTTTTCAACTAATTTGTCTAATTAAGTTGAAAATTAATTTTTTGATATATAAAAAAAATCCTTAATGATCTTTACATTACACATAGAATATTTGTATTCCATCATTGAGTTTCATTTAGTTGAAGACTCTTGGAATGTTCTAGGATTGTTTCTCATGAAACCCATAAATTTTCTAAGGGTTAATTTTGTGATGATTTGTGTATTAAGGTTTTTATGTTCTAATAGAAAAAATATATTTAGAAGACTATAGTGAGAAGGCTGGGGTCCTATATATACTCGAAAATAATTGGTATAGTACTTATATCTTATAAGATAATTATTGTAATCATGTTTTTATGATTTATCCAATATGGGAATCAAGAAGAGATTCTCGATCAACTATATTTTTGTAATTAGGTAGTGATTCTTAATCCAAAATTTTTATATGAACCAGGTATTGATTATATAACCTTTCTAGTAATTAGAAATATATTTTTATTATAACATGTTATAGGAAATGGATAATGATTACCACTCTAATATTTTATAATTTTTATGCATATGTCAGTTCCATAGTTTTTTCTGCATAATTGCAATGATATTTCATAACATTATGCCTATGATTATGATCCATGTCTCATATTTATTGTCTCATTTTCAAAAAATATAATTCCATGGTATATGCTATCTTTTTTAAGATTACATGTATTTATATAATGGATTTTGATAATATCTCATTATTCCTTGTTAATTTTGATAATATATTTTTCTCATGCTCATGTTTTCTCTAATGTTTATGATATAAGTATTGAGGATTTTTTTAGTAGTTTTACCTTAATAAGAATTTTATCTCATATGATTCTTATATATACCATTACCCATGTTATTAAGATGAGTATAATATATAAAATGTCTATAATGGAATCTATTATGGATCAATTATGGATAAATATTAAGAGGTGTTGTAAAATGAATTTGTTATATATATATTATTAAATTAAACTAAATGTTTATGATTATAGGATCATGTGTATATTATTAGATGAATACTTTAACAAGAGAAACATATGTATGTTTAGTCAAGGCCATATCACCTTGAATCAATGCTACTATATAAACAATGTCTGTTTATAACTAGCATGAGGATTATTTGTATGTGGTGCTATAGTAAGTATATGAGAAGTGTTTAGCTATTTTTGAGGATAAGTTCAATTATTTTATAGGAATTTGGATAAGATAAATTTATTAAAATCCCTATATATGAGTATAAGTTTTTTAAGAAATCATGAATATTTTGTAAGGTTTTGAGAATGTGATTTTCTTAAAAATTAAATCCCTTTACGATTAATGGATATTGTATATGGTTTCTAAATATATAAAACTAGGGGTAATAAACCTGAAAAAGGCTATTTGAGTATCAAATTGATCTTCACGAGGTGAATGAAGATTTGATCTGATACTAGACACATGGATCACCACACCCAAGGTATATTCTTTGGTAAATTCATATTTTCTTTAAAAATAATTATTAAGGATTTAAAAAAAATTCAGGATGTAATCCATACCTTGTTCTGTTATAGGATATAATAAGAATAAAAAAGTAGAATCTCAAACTCATCTAAAGGGTTTATAGGATGAATCATTTATATCATAGTGTGACCAAAATAATCAATTGGTGAAATGATGATGAAATTTTAAAAGTCATATTTGGATTGAGGTTTCACATTAATATGATCACTAACAATGGTTATATTGTATAGTTTCATATCATTTTGATTTTAGTATTTTGTTGGATAGAGGATAATGAAAATTATTATGTGAAATGTATGTCCCTAGATACTCTTACAAACAACCAAGGAATAATATTTTGTACAAATTTTAAGGTCAAGGAATTTTTTTATCATTCATATTATAAAGGAAATGATGAATCTACGAGTTTTATGATTTTCAGTGTAATATATCAATAAAATATATTTCTTGAGTTTATTATAGATCAATTATATTCTTCCTTTAGTGAATAATAAAAAAAATTGTGAGGTTGCAATTTATTTAAGGGGAGAAGAATATAACACCCAAATATTATAAACTATATTTTTCTATAAATTTACATTATGTTTGATATTTTACTCCATAATAATTACCTAAATAAAATGATCCATGAAAAATAATATGATTATAATTTATAAAATTAATAGATATTAAACCTATAGTTTATAAAAATATATCAACCAACTAGAAATGAAAACAAATTTGGATTAAAAATAATTAAATCTTAGATAATTTATTTTTTCCATAGAAGTAACTTTTATTATTTATTTATTTTTAGTTAGAAACCAAATATAAAAATCATTGACCATTATTTTTTCAAAATGAGAATAATAATTTTTCTTCAAAATGAATAAATTATCTTATAATGAATATTGGGAACTTTTAAAAAATAATAAATTTTTTATATATTACAAAAAAATACAGTTTTCACAAGAGCTATAAATTTTATGTTTATGATATTATATAAATAACAACTGGATGTTTATTGAAAATTTAAATTAATGAAATATATATTTATAGAATAAAATTATGTATTTTAAAATAAGTAGTTAATCCTAGAAAACCTATGTTCAACATTTTAAAACCGAATTAATAATTCTTTCTAATTTATAAATTGTTTTCATTATATTCTTTTAATTTAAAATTTTTATGTAGGTATTATATTATTCAATTATTTTTAAGAAAAATTAATTTTATCTATTTTATAACAAAATAATTTATCTCATGAAAATAAAAAACATTGATAATTAAATTTATTTAATAAATTTCATGCTTTAAAAAACACTTTACCTAAAAAAATATTTTACATTCCATGTATCTTTATTTTGAAATTAAATTTTATAAACTAGAGAAATATTATTGTATAATATGAATTCTATATCATAGCTGATAATTTTGAAATATAATAATAAATCGAGTAATAATTTATTCATTAAAATTAATTATCAAGGATATAAATTTGGTACCATAATTAAATTTATTTATAGTAAAAGTTAAAATAATTATGGGAAAAATCAAAAACAAAACCAATATTATCACAGAAATGTATTGGTGATATAATTATAGGCCTTATATTCTCAAATATTCAATTATTTACAATATATGTTTTTCCTTTTATCTTGTAATTATGTAATTCAAATATTAAAATCTATGTTTTATTTATGAAAATACCATTTTTTATTAACATATAAAATTGGATCACTTACACCAACTAATGATACACTTATCCCATAGAATTTAAACTTGATACTCATCCATTACTCTCATCCTCAAGCCCTTCCTCAGGTTTAAAATTTTATTTTTTCAATTAGATTGTTGAATGCCTCTATTTCTGAGGATAATTTTAATAGAAATCTTATATTATTAATGTAATTTCTATATTTTCTATAATTTTATTTATTTTTTTTGTTTACCTTAAAAATATATAATTAAAAATATAATATTATATCATCAATATCTATGGAATAAATATTTTTTTATGTTTTGGGTAGAACTATTAAACACCTTTCCCCTTTTCCTATAATGAAAATGAAAATAACATTCATGCAGACGAGTGGATTACCACCTAGAAGAAGTATCATGTTTCATTTAACATTACTACCATATTTGGATTGCAATAATGACAAATTTAGTGGATAAATATTATTATTATTAAATTATTAGGATTCTAGTATGAAAATCTACACCCAACACATAATATGAGCAACCAACGATCATTATAAATTTTACTGTCTAAAAGTAATGTACTAAGGGGAAAAAATTTATACATACTTTTTAATAGTTTCATATAAGTTGAATTTTTTTTGAAATTTCATTAATTATATTTTCTCACTGTTTTAGGAAAAATCCTTTTTCTTCTATAATTGTTATCTAACAACTAAATAATTTCGTTTTCAACCATTAGTTTTTGTTTTTTCATGTTTTCATCTGTTTAACCACCTCCTTGAAAAATGTAATAATATAATATCATTGATGACTATAATATCATAATTAATGATAATATATAATACAAATATATAAATGACTATTTATTTTGGTTATTTATGAGTTAAATTAATACTAAATTCATTAATTATAAACTAACAAAAATTTGTTAAAAATGATCAAAACATGTTAATTATTGATTACATCTTCTAGGATAATAACTAAAATAACCATTAAGTGAAATTATAAAATTATAAATAACTATAAATCATAAATTCTAGTACCTTTTATGATACAATAATGTTGATTATTGTGATATGATTGAAAAAAGCACTGCAAATACAAAACTAGTTTAAAATAATCATGATTTCTTACACCAAATATTGAACATAAAAAATAAATAACTAATATAAATTTATATAATAATTATAAATTTTGTTTATAAAAGGTTATAGATATTTTTATTTTAAATAGGTTATCATGAAAGTAATATTTATTAGACATGATATTCAATAATTTTAGTGGAAGTTTGGGATTGATGTATGAGATTATTTGTGTAAAAAGTAATTTCATGAGACATATTTTTTATTATACACCATAATATCTTTGATATGGTGTGATTACTACCTAGTGGACTTATTTAACCGTATTAATTTAATTTATGGGGATAAAGGTATTTATCAATTTATTTATTTATATGGATTTTGATTTAATGAATATCAATGTTATTAGGGGTTTTGTATCTTAGTTATTCTTTATTGAGATATGATGTGTTTCCACACATGTTCCTTTTGGTGGTGTATATATATTACCCATGTATTTTTTATTATATTTTCTTCATAAAATATAATTGAGTTTAAAATCCATCTTTTGATCCCTATTCATTGGTTTTTAATTACAATTTTACTAAATCTATAAAGTCCTTTGATAACTCAAATCTTCATTAATTGATTTATAATTTCTCATCGTGAATTTTTTTCTTCCATGCTTTGTTTCATGAAACCTATGATTTTATTCCGTAGTAAATTATCATTCACTATAGGGAGAATTAATTTTTAATTCAATTAATTTTCCTTAATGAATTTATTCCTTAAAAGGCATACCATTTTTTGAAATAATTCTTTTCGTTTATAGAGACAATTTCTCCTAATTGTCTATTTTTCTATTCACTATAATGTTATAATTTATATTTGGAAACATAATTTTGTGTTATATCATGTGAAATTAATATTTCACATCCAATCTATTAAAAAAATTTGTTTTTATCCATTATAAAATGTGGAGTTTTTAAAAAGGTATTGCAAAATATTTAAATGGTTTCCCATTTTTTGAAAATCATTTGTTTTACCTAAATCTCCAAATTTCCTCTAAAATACATGACATAATTTTCTTTATAAAAACATTATCTTACACTCCAAATTTCAAAATGGTGTACCTTTATTTTTTAATGTGTATCTATTTAGAACTTTAAAATTAAGAATGCTTGGATTGGAGTAGTGTAAGGATACGTGACCTGCTAGGAATTTTCCTAGAGAGTGTGTGAGTGAGGGTAAATATCACTAAAATAACATGTTATTGCCTATATATACAATAATTATTTTGAAAAGTGACCCTAGTGTGTAATATCACTTGGTGTGCTGAAATAATAACCAAGGTATTATAAGATACACTTGGGATGATATGAACATATTCAATAACAAGAGAGGTTTGATTGTAAAAAATGGTATCATAGCCAATACATAAAATTATGTGTATAGTAACTACATAGGGTTGAGGTTTGGGGTCCATACTAGGGGTGCTGTGCTTTAATGGGGGTGAATTTAATGCCTTTGTAAAAAGTGAATCATAAATTAATAAATGTTACTACCCATGTCAATAAGGAACACCTTTATTCTTGGGAGACAAACCCATTATAACTCCATAGTTAAACATTATTAGATTAGAGTAGTGTTAGTATGGGTGACCACTTTGGAATATTCATAGGTTGAGTGTTAGTGGGGACTAAGAACTGTGAATGAACATGTTTTTTCTTACGGGTACTATCATTAGTTTGAAATTTTACCCCTATGAATAATTTTTTGTGGTGTACATTGAAGGTAAACAACATATTATAAGAGACCCATGGGGTCATAAGTCCATATTCATAGCCCAAGGAAGAAGGGTGGTGAAATAATTCTTCACTGCATGGTTTCATAAACCCAAACATATTATTCCATATAAATTTATCATCCTTATAGTTGATATTTAATTTTTTAATAAAATAATTTACATTAACGAAATTATCCATTTAAAGTATATTATTTTTTTGGTATAATTCGCACCCACTTTAGTGATATTTTACCATATTTTTTCTATATTTTCCATACCCTCTAATGTTATCCTTTATATTTGAGAACATAATTATATATTATATCATCATATTTTCATATCTTCTTTTATATATATTAAGAAGGATTTTTTTTACTCTTTTTACTTTGTGGGATTTCAATAAAGTTATTTTAAAATATTAAAATCCTTTTCTATCCTTTCAAAATAAAATGTTTTAGTTTACACAATAAATTTATTCAAAACCCTTTTATACACTTATCATGTCTCTATAAAAAGAGATACCTTTTAAAAGCATTTTTTTTCTAAAAAAACCACTCCTTGTTTTTTATAATTACTTTTTAATGTGACCCACAACTTCATCTTCAATGAGTTATTGAAACAATTTATAAAAACTATTTTATGGATTTTTTCAATGTATGATAATATTTTTCAAAGAATAAATTTAATTTTTGATTTTTTTATAAAATAATTTATCATATTATGTCTTTGAAAAGAGAATAACGTATTCTAATTTTTTTGAAAGAAAAAAATTATTTTTTAAATGATTTTTTTTATTTTAAAAGAGAGACTATTTTCTTTTTCTTTGATAAAAAATTCTTAATGTTTGTTTTTTTCATCGCAAATAAATTTTTTAAATCGTAAATATATTATGATATTTATTTTTTATAGAAAATGTCCTTTATTTTTAAAGGATAATTTTTAAGAGTTTTATCAGGATAATTTATTTCATTTTAAATAACACATTTATATAGATACATTATGTATTTTAAATTGGTGTATTCCATATTACATTTCATTTTATCTTTCCAAAATAAAAATTTAATTTTCATATGTGAAATCATACTCAATGATCCTTATGTTATAGTGTGGATTCTTTAAATCCACCGTCCAACTTCCTTCATTGGATATATTAGAGAATTTTCATGAAATTACTTTATGAAACTCATCTCTTTTCGATGGTTTAACTATTTTATGTTTTAAGAATGAAAGATATCATATTATAATAGAACATATATGAATGTATGATTATTGTTATAAAGATGATGACGTTTATTTACCTTCAATGCATTAGTTAAGGATTTATATCTCAGTAGAATATTCTATGAATTTAATATTGATACCTACTTCACTACGGGAATCTAGAAGTGATGCGTGATCAACTATTTTATGGGAATAAAATATCGATGCATTATCCATTATTTTTATGGAAATTTGGAAGTGATGTTTGCTCCACTGTGGGAATCAGGTAGAGATCCATTATCCACCATATTATGGGCAATAGGTAGTGATTGTTAAGAAACTATTTAATTATATATATATATTTATATTCATTTTTTAGTTACCTATTTATTCTTAAGATTAATTTCCATGACATGCCATTTAATTAAAACTATGATTACGCTCCACATATTATATTTATGGTACCATGTTTCCATACTCTTAAGACATGCTATATCTTTTCTTTTTTGATATTCCATGCCTTGTTATCTCAGCTTACAGAAAACCCATATTGTTTTAAATTATTTTTAATATGATATTTACCTTACTCATGTTTTCACTCTTCATTATGATGTTAACCTAGAGTAAATTTTGATTAGATTTACCTTATAAAGAATTTTTTCTCAACTATTTCTTATATTTACATTCTCAATGTTATGAAGAAGATTATAACTTATGGGATGTTCAGATAGTAGTCACATATGGATCAATTATGGTGTAATATTTATAAGTTATGTATAATAAGTTGATTATGCAGAAATCCTTAATAAAAATAAACTTATACAATATTGGGATTATGTGGTTATTTTGATATGCAAGGCTTAAATTATAAAAATATATGTATGTTTGTATTGGGCAAACTCACCTTGTATCTAAGAATTTTTTAGAAAATGTTTTTGAAGAACTATACCATGGAGTGTGTGTCTAAGGTTTTATTTTTACACTCTCATTATATTTGAAAGTGTTGAATTTAATCTATATGGAGTTGATTAATTTTTTTTGTCACTAATGGATTAGTTGTTCCATTGATAGAATGATGTTTCAACTCCATGATGTTGTCTAGAATTATTACACGATGCTGAGAGGAAAAATGTTTGCTATTACTGAGAACGATATTCATTATAATAAAGAGTTGACTACACTGGTATAATGACAATTTGTTAATATCTAATAAATTCTTATGTGGCTTTGTTCTCATGGAAATACCTATATAGATTGTGGATATTGACATTAGTTTTGTTCCTTGCATTCAGTTCCATTTATAATTAGAAACATATTTCATATTATATTATGAATTAAAAATCATATGATATAGTTCCTTTCCAATGGAATGGTAGACCCGTAATCCCACATCCAAGGATAAAGAAACATTTATTAAACACTACCTTAGATATAAATTCAGATATCCTGAGATAAAAATACATATAATTTACAAAATTTTCATAAAATAAACATTACATTTTATAATAAATACACAATACCATGAACAAAATGTAGATACACAAGTTTTGGCCCTGTCAGACTTTGGAATATTTCTACAAATAATTCTAGAGCTAGTCACAAAGATGGCGTGTGATTCCGAGGCCCAATGTGCCTAAAATTAATTTTATAAAAATATTAACTATTTTTATACTATGCACATTTCGGGTCTGTGATATCTCCTAAATGGTAGTTCAGAATGGGAATATGAGGGCACAGTTGCATCCTAAATGTGTTGTTTACCCTTGCAAAGGTGTAAACATTGCCGGCACGAGCCTGTGGTGGAAAGCAACACCATGGGTGTTTTCGTAAATAAGTGGAAAAGTTAATTTCCCAACATCGGCTCGAATAACATCTTAATGGAGTTTCAAATTCCAAATCCGAGTCTGTCGTTGCTTTCAGAATGGTGTGATTACCCTTGGGGAAACCTAATTTCCTCCGCAACAGGAGGTCTAGTAGGGCGTGTTTTCTTTTAAATGGAGTTTTTAATTAAAAAAACAACTCTCATCTCACCTCCCTCATCACACACAAGAACTCACGCGCGAAACCCGTCCCCACCTCGACCATTATTTTCCAAATAAAGCTGGAAACATCTGTATTCTGCATCGATCATTAGTGGATCGAGCTTCAGGGCATCGTCGGCATCATTCTAGCGTCGACGTTTCGCCTACGAGGTAGGCGGTTTGAGTTTTAATCCCCGATCCCGTTTTTACTGCGAATTGTTTCATTTTGATGTCGTAGTAGGGAAGATAACATCCCGAGGGCCGTGCAGGTACCTTTAGATTGTAAAACGGACCACCGGGGTACCCCCGTAATTCTGAGGATGTTCCACCGGCGTGGCGGCCCCGACGCCGGCAGAGCGTTGCGGACAACCGGATCAGCCGGTTCAGGCCAGTCTGGGCCCTTTTTCATACACAGGGGTTCTTAAAACATTTGCTTCTTGCAATTTGGTAGTCAGATTTGCATGTCGTTTGCAACGACGTGACCTTGGTGATGAGGCGAACCTTTAGGTGCGGGTTCGGGAGTTTTAAGGTTTGGGATCGTGGCCTGGGAGCATGAAACGTCGAATAAAATAATGATATTTTATTATTATTCGACTTCGGGCTGTTGTATCTTCTACCCGGAGCGTCCGGTTGACGTGCCGTCAGTGGAATTGAGACCCTGATGATATGACATACTTTTCTTGATGGTTTCCGGGTGTTGGGACTAAGTTTGGTGTGCGGGCCCCACGAGGCTGGGTTTCGGCATTTGTGGAGAAACACAACTTTCGTGACAGGAGTCAAATTTTGTCAAATGAATAATCGATCCTATGTGTTTTTCCGAGAGGATTGTGATGGTGTGATCTGTTCGATGTGTTTCGGGATCGAGGAGTGGGCCCCACCCAGGCTACCTTTGGTGAATAGTGCCTTTTTCACCAGGGGTCCATTTCAGACGAATGAGTAGTCGATCCCGCATGTTTTTCTGAGGGGGTCGTCATGGTATGATCCACTTTCTGAGTTTCGGGATCATTGTGTGGGTCCCACATGGGCTGGGTATGGTGAATAGTTCCTTTTTCACAGGTTCTCTATTTCGGGCGAGTAAATAGCCTATCCTTCGTGTTTGTTTTGCATGGATCATGATGGTGGCCTCAGTATCGCCCTTGGAGGTGCGTGGGGTGGAGTTGTGGTGGGTCGCTCGGGTTAGCAATGTTGGGACCGACAGTGGTTGAGGGTACTCCATTTGTTTGTTCCTATGAGGATTCGCGTGGCATCACAACCCTAGTCTGGGATTGTGATCCTCTCGATGGGATGTCTAATCTATTAGAGTTGTGGCATCCCTCTGGTGGGCCTGGAGCAGGATCCCCTAGCATCATTACCCTTGACAGTGTTCTCGGTATCGTTGTTACCGCTTATCCGAGGGCGGCGATCCCCTGTCTAGCAGGTTAACCCCATTAGGTTTGTGGCATTATCGAGAATATGAACCCTTACGCGGTGGGCCGTTCTCAGTAGGGTTGTGGAATCGTCGGGAATACGATCCCCTAATCAACTTGATGATTATAGTAGGGTTGCGGTATCGTTGGTTATGGGATCCCCTACTCAGCGTGTGGTTTTTGTAGGGTTGTGGCATCATCAGTTAGATCCCCTACATTGCGAGTTATACTAGATAGCGTTCCAGTATCATCGTGACCACATTTATATAGGTGAAGATCCTCTATATGAGTGACGTGCTTCTGTCGAGAACCAGATCAGGTTGTGGTAGCCCCTAATGGATCCAAGGTGTGATCCCTTATCTGTGAGTTCTACGAATGCCAGATCGGGTTATGGTATACCCCCGCGGACCCTGGGAGTGATCCCCTATCTGTGAGATCTACATATACCATTGTGGGTTCTAGTATCCCCTAGCGGACCCTATGAGCGATCTCCTATCCGATGAGATTGGTGTTTATATTGTTTCAGCGAGTTTTCCTCAGTGACGGTATCCAATTATCGCGTTCTATCGGGTGAGCATCTGAGATGTTTGTATGGGACCCGATGGAGAGTATCTCTTAGATGGGTGCCATCTGGGATGGTAGTGCTCATGGAGCATGTTCTCCTAGTTGTGAACCATTGCTGGTGATGAGGTTGGTACCACATGTGGCTTGGTGCGTGAGTTGAGTATATTTGGATTGTTCGTGGTGTATGTATGGGCGTACACCTGAGCTGAGCTGATTAGTTGTGTTTAGTCGAGGATGGTCATGAGATGGAGTTTCTATCTCGTATGGGTTCCCTCTGGATTGGATGATCAGACTATTGCCTTTCAGTTGCCCTATTTTTTTTTGGGCTTTTCGGGTGCCTACTGAGTATTGTCACAACAATAAAACGGCCGTTTAGCGGCAGTTTTTTTGCGGTGGTTTTAAAAACCGCCACTAAACGTGTTTCGGGCCGCCATTTTGAGGCAGTTTTTAAACCGCCGCGAAACAACAATCCCGAAATGCCATAATTTTTTTTTATTTTTTTTTATTTTTTTTCAAGGATTAGCGGTGGTTTCGGTTAAACTTCCGCGAAATGAAAGGAAAAAATAAAAAAACACGAGAAACCCCGAAATCACTAAAACGAACATAACTTTTGATACAGGTGTCCGTTGGAGCGCCACGACCAGTCAAATCGTAGCTCATGAAGATATCTACAGGAACATATTATCAAAATCGTGAGACAGTATATGGTGTGGAAGATATTAGAGTTATAAGAAAGTTGAAAAAAGTTCCCCAACTTCGAACGACAATAACTTTCGCTCCGAGTGTCCGTTTGGGCTCTACCACATATCAAATCGAAGCCATCGAAGAGAGATACGCACCTAATGTACACAAGAAAGCTTTTTTCGTGTTTTTAGACCACAAAACCCCTCCAAAGGCCTTCGAAACTCCATTTCTGTCACCGGTGTCCCGTCAAACTTGCCTTCAAACGGACCTAACTTTCGATCCGCATATCAATTCGGACTCCTCCACTGGCCAGATCATAGCTCATTCCATGAGCTTTAGTTTGACTAGTTACGACACCCACATGCAATCATGGATCATATGTTATGGCCTTTTTAGTGGGTATCGGGTTTGTTATGTTTTTCGATGCCTCGTTTCTAGCATCCGTTCCCCGTCAGTTTTTTTTAAATGGTCGTAACTTCGGATCCACCTTTCCATTCGGACTATTTCTCCTTTCAAGTCGAAGATCGTTTCAGGATCTTTGATTTAACAGGTCGCGGGTCTAAAATGGACTCTCGGATCATAAGTTATCTCCGTTAATGTGAGTCAAATGTTATTGTCTCATTATGACCGCTTTGACGTGTTTTAACAGTTGCTCCATTTATTATTGTGTATTTGGGTTTACATGACTTATTATCTTTATCAATGGTTTTTTGTGGGTTATTATGATGATTATGTTGAATTATTAAGGGGTTTTCTGGAGTTGTCATGAGTTTTCATGCGTTCTGATTCTTTCTAATGCCTCATTCTTCATATGCTTCTCCATCCGTTTTCTTGCGTTATCATGATTTTTCATCAATTATCACGTCTTTTCATACTTTTTCAAATGTTTCCTTTATTATTTATTATTTATTATTTATTATTTATTATTTATAATATACTTTAATTTATTTATTATCTATTATTTGTAACTGGTTATTTATTATTTATTTTTTATATTTATTTTTTATTTTTTATTTATATTTATTTATTATTTATTATTTATATTTACTTACTATTTATTATTTATTATTTATTATTACTAATAATAAAATAATAATGATAATAATAATATTTGTTACTGGTTATTTATTATTTATTATTTATTATTTATATTTATATTTATTTATTATTTTTTTATTACTTATTATTTATTTTTTATATTTATTTATTATTTATATTTATTTATTATTTATTATTTATATTTATTTATTATTTGGTATTTATTATTTATTTATTATTTATATTTACTTATAATTTATTATTTATTCTTAATTTTTAATTATTTATTATCACTAACAATAAAATATTATTATTATTATTAAGATTTGTTACTGGTTATTTATTATTTATTATTTATTATTTATTATTTATTATTTAGATTTATTGTTTATATTTATTATTTATTTATTATTTATTATTTATATTTATTTATTATTTATATTTATTAATTATTTGTTACTCATATTTATTTATTATTTATTATATATATTTATTTATTATTTATTATTTATTATTTATTATTTATTTTTATTACTATTTATTTATTATTTATTATTTATATTTATTTATTATTTATTATTTATTTATTATTAATATATACTTATTATTTATTATTTATAATTTATTATTTATTATTTCTTATTACTAATTATAAAATATTATTAATAATAATAATATTTGTTACTAGTTATTTATTATTTATTATTTATTATTTATTAGTTTTTATTTATATTTATTATTTATTTCTTATTATTTATTTATTATTTATATTTATTTGTTATTTATATTTATTTATTATTTATTTATTATTTATTATTTAGATTTTATTATTATTTATTATTTATTATTTATTATTTATTATTTATTATTACTAATAATAATATTTTGTTACTGGTTATTTATTATTTATTATTTATTATTTATTATTTATATATATTATTTATATATATTATTTATTTATTATTTCTTTATTATTTATATTTATATTTATTTATTATTTATATTTATTTATTATTTAATATTTATTATTTATTTTTATTTTTTTATTTATTATTTATATTTATTTATTATTTATTATTTATATTTATTTATTATTTATTATTTATTATTTATTTATTATTTATTATTTATTATTTATTTATTATTTATTATTTATATTTACTTATTATATATTATTTATTATTAATTATTAATTATTTAATATTACTAATAATAAAATATTAATAATAATAATAATATTTGTTACTTGTTATTTATTATTTATTATTTATTATTTATATTTATTTATTATTTATATTTATTTATTATTTATATTTATATTTATGTATTATGTATTATTTATTATTTCTTATTATTTATTATTTATATTAATTTATTTTTTATTATTTATATTTATTTATTATTTATTATTTATATTTATTGTTTATATTCATTATTCATTATTTATTATTTATTATTTATTATTTATTATTTATTAGTTATTATTTATTCTTTATTATTTTCTATTTATTATTTATATTTATTTATTATTTATATTTATTTATTATTTATTATTTATTATTTATTATTTATTATTGATTATTTATATCTATTATTTAATTATAAATTATTAATTATTATTTATTATTTATTAGTAATTAGTAATTATTTATATTTATTAATTATTTATAAATATTTATTATTTATATTTATATTTATTATTTATTATTTATCATTTATATCTATTATTTATTTATTATTTATTATTTATTATTTATTATTTATTATTTATTATTTATATTAATTAATTAATTATATTTAATTATTAATTATTATTTATTATTTATTATTTATATTTATTATTTATTATTTATTATTTATTATTCATTATTCATTATTCATTATTTATTATTTATTATTATTGAGTTTATATCTATTATTTATGTATTATTTGTTTTTTCAATTAATATATATAAGTATATTAAATTCTGTCTATTAACCACATGATGAGCTTGCTGGAGTGGTAATGTCTTTGGAAAATATGCAAGAGGTTAGAGGTTCAAATCTCACCTAATGCAGTATTTCTTTATATTGCATGGGCATGTGCATGAGAATGTGCATGGGCATGTGCATGCATGGATAAATAAAGTAATACGAAATAAATAAAATAAATAAATAAATAAAAAAAATAAAAAAAATAAATAAAAAAAATAAAATAAAATAAATAAATAAAATAGATAAATAAAATAAAATAAATAAATTAATAATAAAATAAAATAAATAAATAAATAAATAAAACCGCCGCTAAACGTTCTGCGACGGTTTTAAAAACCGCGGCGAATAGTTTCCCAACGCACGATTTCACGGCGTTTTTTCAAAACCGCCGCCAATCTGTTTAGCGGCGGTTTATACCACCGCGAAACGAAAAAAAACCGCCGCTAAATCGTGATTTTATCGTAATGTGTTTTACTCACCCCTACATGGGCTTTGCTCGCACATGTTTGTGTCTTGTGCAGACCACAAGCCTTTCGACGGAGTCCCAGTAGGACCCAGAGCAGGCAAAGCATAATTAGCGGGTTTGACCGGGGTGTGTACAGGAGCTGGGCCGAAGAGCTTACCGACAGGTCTTTTGGAAGTGTTTACCCCTTCTTCCGAGCAGGTTGGACGCTTTTAGTTTTCTTCTAGTGGGCCCTATTTTTCCCTTTGTACTTCTGTTGTACTCTGTTTGTGGGATAGTTGAATACGTGAATATACTTTTCCATTTTGTATATTCCTTCACTGTTGCATGGAAGTTTATGTGGGTGCGTGTGTATAGGTACCTTAGGCCAATGCCTCCCTTGTGTGTGATATCCCACTCGGCGCTAGACGCCATCCCCTGGCATATTGGACGTGGGCTTGGGGAGTCGCGACTCAAGCCCCGTTGGGCCGGGTCGTGACAGAGTGATGTTAGAGGAGGTCCCACCTTGGGATCTCAAAGCGTAGCTGGTCTAGCTATGACTTTGGTTTGGGTTGCATAGCGGTAGTGTTTGGATGTTTCGAGTTCAGGTTTCAGGCCAGGGACTCCAGTATTGGTACGGCGGCCGACATATCCATACACCAGGACTCTGATAACCTACCTTTCGACTCGGGGCATCTTACACTACTGGCAGGGGGAAAATGGTACATGCATCATATAGGACTGGGTTTTGGGTTTTTCCTTTTCCTTCTTGACTCAGCTCTCCTGATATACTCTTTGACTGTGGTGCATCTTAAATGTATTTTAGGATGCCTCCATGACGACAGCTAGCGAGGGTTCCCCAGCAGGGTTGTGCTGATGATCCGCCCCTTATAGAGGCTGTGGACTAGGGCACAGGTTCGGAGGTTGGACCTCCAGGTGGTCCGCCAGTTAAGCCACCACCTTTCGTGTAACTGGTTGTGCCAGCAGTGCATGACAATGTTACGCGTAGGCTGAGTGCACTCAACCTGTTCCAGAGGCAGTGACCTCTGAGGTTCTGGGGTGATCCAGACCCCCAGTTAGCTGATGACTGGCTTGAAGTAGTCACTAGTGTTTTCCACCTTGTGATGACACCTACAGATCAGATGGTGGTCCTATTAGCGATCCTTCATCATGGTTTGGCCGAGCGATGATGGAGCCTAATGTTGCATTCCGACGACGAGGAGATTCTCACGTGGGGAGAGTTTGAGCGGCTCTTCAGGGAGGAGTTCTATCTGGTGATGCTGAGTTCAGTGCGCATACAGGAGCGTTTGCAGCTTTGGTAGGAGGGAATGACTGTATCGGAGTACTCAGTGAGGTTTATAGACCTGTTGCGCTACTACCTGGATATGGTTCGAGACTCGTTCTTTAGGGTTTTGACCTTCAAGCTGGGCTTACACAGGGACATCCATGTAGGTGTGGTTTCCTTGTGCCTTCCCACATATGCGGGAGTGCTAGAGCGAGAATTGGTGGTGGAGAGCTTTATGGCTTAGCAGATACCCCCTGTTAGTTCTAGGAACATGAGAGTGGAGACGTCGACATCTGGTAGCTGACGATAGATGCAGGGGACTGTGCGTGGGTGAAGTTTCAGGAGGCGACCCAAGGATGGAGGATATGAGGCTCAGGGCTCGTAGGCCTATTTTGGTTAGCCGTAGGAGAGGTGATGTTAGTCTTGTAATGGTCGACGACATCTTTCTAGAGATTGTCTGACACGTCGTGATACTGAGAGGGAGCTGGTCGATGGACTGCCTTGGAAGAGGCAGCGTCTTGAGCAAGGAGGTCTGGAGGGTGGCAGACGTGGCGACAGAGCTGGTGCAGCAGAAGGAGGTGGTAGGCAGTTTCAGTTGCCACAACCCCCACCCCCCGGTGGTCCACACCAATTTCAGGGAGTTGGTGGATGTGGGTGAGGACAACTGCATGCACTAGAGGCTGTTGACCTAGATGATCTGTGATTGGATAGAGGTACGCCCTAAGTACTTTCTACTTTCTGCAGTAGTTTGATAGATACTGGGTAGTGGTACTCTTCCCTTTTCATAGCTTGCTTGAGTTTTGTTTAGGGCGTTGGTAAGACCCTATGTGGGTGTTGTTCGACGTTCTTCGAATACATGAGGAATATGGATCCCTCCCCTACTGAGATGTATTTTGGTGATGCGATTTAAACTGTGCGGGCGAGTCAGTGCCCCCCAAAGAGGATAGTGTTGAGGTGTGGTGGAAGAGTCCCTATGACTTATGTATTCAGGCATGGGTGTTTGTTGGTGAACTTGCTGGCATGAGTGAAGCAGTTGAGAGTCCAGTCGCTTTCCTTGTACTTATGGATTTTTGGGGACAAATAGTTCTCAGGGGGGAGGATATAGCAACTCGGGTTTTGGACATGTCAGACTATGGAATCTTTCTATGAATAATTCTAGAGATAGGCGCAAAGAAGGCGTGCGATTCTGAGGCCCGGTGTGCCTGAAATTAATTTTATAAAAATATTACGTATTTTTATACTATGCACATGGTGGGGGTGTGATATCTCTTAAACGGTAGCTCAAAACGAGAATCTGAGGGCACAGTTGCATCCAAAACGTCTCTTTACCCTAGGAGATGTGTAAACTTTGGGGGCGCGGGCCTACGGTGGAAATCCCCACCATGAGAGTTTTTGTAAATAAGTGGAAAAGTTAATTTAAGAGAGTCGGATCGAATAAATTCTGAATGGAGTCTCGGATCGCAAATCCGAGTCCACCGTTGTGTTCAGAACGGTGAGTTTACACTAGGGGCGACCTAATTTCTTCCTCACCTGGAAGTCTGGTTGGGGGTGTTTCGTTTTAAATGGAGTTTTTAATTAAAAAAACTATTATCCTCACCTCCCTCCTCCCGCACAAGAATGCACATGGGAAACCCCTTCCCACCTTGACCGTTCTTCAACAAATCAAACATGAATCATCTGTTTTCTGCGCCGATCATCAGTGGATCAAGCTTCATTGCGTCACTGATGTCGTTCTGCACCCGATGCTTTGGCATTTCACCCGCGAGGTAGGTGGTTTGAGTTTTAATCCACGATCCCGTTTTTGCTATGAATTTATTCATTTTGATGTTATAGCAAAGAAGATCGCCTCCTGAGGGTCGCGCTGGTACCTTCGGATCGCAAAATGGACCTCCAGGTACCCCCGGAAGAACCGCGGCGGCCCGCAGCGGTCCACGGAGGAGCACGACGACCACCTACCTCAGGCGGCGGTGCGCCTTCCCAGCTGGTGGAGCGCAGCGGCGCTAGGCGCCATGCAGTGGAGGGCCACCGGCCGTGGCGGGCTGACGACGGCGGGCCGGTCCGACCCCTTTTTCATACATAGGGGTTTTTAAAACCCCCATTTCTTGCAATCCTGGAGTCGGATTCACATGCCTTCTATGATGACGCGACCCTGGAGATGAGGAGAACATTTTAGTGAGGGTTCGGGATCTTTAAGGTTTGGGATCGTGGCCCGAGTACATGAAACATCGAATAAAATAATGATATTTTATTATTATTCGTCTTCGGGCCATTGTATCTTCTACCCAGAGCGTCCGGTTGACGTGCTGTCAGTGGCGTTGAGACCTTGATGATACAGAGGAATTTTCTTGAGGGTTTTCGAGTGTTGGGACTGAGTTCGGGGTGCGGGCCCCATGAGGCTGGGTTTGGCATTTGGGGTGTAACACAAATTTCGCACCAGGAGTCCGACTTTGGTGGATGAGTTGTCGATCCTATGTGTTTTTCTGAGAGGATTGCAAATGTGTGATCCGTTCGATGTGTTTTGGGATCGAGGAATGGGCCCCATTGGGCTGCGTTCGGTGAATAGTGCATTTTTTATCGGTGGTCCTTTTAGGATGAACGAGTAGTCGATCCTGTATGTTTTTCCAAGGGGATCGCCATGGTATGATACGCTTCATGAGTTTCGGGATCGTTGTGTAGGTGCCGCACAGGCTGGCTGTAGTGAATAGTGCCTTATTCACCAGTTGTCTATTTTGGGAGAGTAAATAGCCTATCCTGCATGTTTTTCTATATGTATCACGATGGTGGCCTTGGTATCAGCCTTGGAGGTGAGAAGGGTGGCATTGTGGCGGGTCGCTCGGGTTTGCGACGTTGGGACAAGTAGTGGTTGAGGGTACTCCCTTTGTTCCTTCTATGAGGGTTCGCGTGACATCACAACCCAAGTCTAGGCTTATGATCCTCTCAATGGGATGTCTAATCTGTTAGAGTTGGGGCATCCCTCCAGTGGTCCTGGAGCGGGATGATCTAGCATCATTACCCTAGATTGGGTTCTTGGTATCGATGTGACCGCTTATCCATGAGAGGTGATCCCCTATCTTGAAGGTTAACCCCGTAGGGTTTATGGAATCATCGGGAATATGATCCCCTACTTGGTGGTCTATGCTCAGTAGGGTTGTGGCATCATCGATAATACGATCGTCTACTCAGCATGAGGATTATATTAGGGTTGCGTAATTGTTGGTTATGCGATCCCCTACTCAGCGTGTGGTTTCTGTAGGGCTGCAGCATCGTCAGTTCGATCCCCTACATCGCAAGTTATACCAGATAGGGTTCCGATATCATCATGACCACCTTTATATGGGAGACGATCCTCTATCTGAGTGACGTGCTTCTATCAAGTGCCAGATCGGGTTGTGGCATCCCCTAACATATGCTTGTTGTGATCCCCTATCCCTGAGTTCTACGAATGCCAGATCGGGTTATGGTATCTCCCAGCAGACCCTGGAAGTGATCCCTTATCTTTGAGATCTTCTTATACTGTTGTGGGTTCTGGTATCCCCTAGAAAACCCTAATAGTGATCCCCTATCCAAGGAGTTTGGTGTTTATGTTGTTTCAACAAGTTTTCCTCAGTGATGGTATCTGACGAGCGTGTTCTCTTTGGTGCGAATCTGAGATGTTTGTGTGGGACCCGATAGAGAGTATCTCTCGGACGGGTGCCATCTGGGATGGCAGTGCTGGTGGAGCGTGTTCTCCTGGTTGTGAACTGTTTCTTGTGATCAGGTCAATACCTCATGTGGCTTAGTCCGTGAGCTGATTATATCTGGATTGTTCATGTTGTATGTATGGGCGTACACCTAAGCTGAGTTGACTAGTTTTGTTTAGCTGAGTATGGTCATGAGATGGAGTTTCTCTCTCATCCAAGTTCCCTCTGGCTGGGATGAGCGGACTTTTTCCATTCAGCTTATCTCTTTTGTTTTGGGTTTATAAAGTACATACTGAGCATTGTTATCCTCACCCCTGCACGGGCTTTTACCACTCATGTTTGTGTATTGTTTAGACCATAGGCCTTTCGACAGAGTCCCAGGATGACCTGGAGAAGGCAGAGCTTAGTGAGCGAGTTTGAAAGGGGTGTGTACTGGAGCTGTGCCGCAAAGCTTACCGGCAGGTGTTTTGGCAGTGTTTCCCCTTCTTCTGAGAAGGTTGGATGCTTTCTAGTTTTCTTCTAGTGGGCCCTATTTTTCCCTTTGTACTTCTGTTGTACTCTAGTTGTGGTATAGTTGTATGAATGAATTTACTTTTCAGTTTTATATATCCCTACATTGTTTCATGGAGGTGTATGTGGGTGCGTGCGTACATGTACCTTAGGCTAATGCGTCCCTTGTGTGTGATAGCCTACTCGGCGCTAGATTCTATCCCCTAGACTATTGGAAGCGGGTTTGGGGAGCCGTGGCTCGAGCCCCGTTGGGCCAAGTCATGACACACAAGGTTTAATGTCTTTAATGGATAGAAATAAAATAAATATTTTTTTATTACTTTTGAATTTCCCTCTATAATTGAGCCATGATGGACTCCCTTCTATAATATTCAGAAGTTCTAATCATAATCATAACCAGGGGAATGAATAAATAATGAAAATGATAATGGAGAAACTCAGCAACAAAACATCAACGGGTAAGATAATAAGCATATTAGAAATCATGATATTAGGAGAAATATATTATTTAAATGAATATAGAACAATTAGTGTTTCCAAAAGTAAAGATAGAATGATATATTATCTCGAACAGACTAACAAACTCCCTTGAGTGAGAGTGTGAGATAATATACCCAATCAATGAAGTATAATAATAGGTATATAACATAAAAATTTTCTATTCTAGGGAAACATGACATAATATTGTAGTATATCATAGAAAAATATCACATGGAAAACAACATTCACGAGTTACACAATTGCACCCACACTTGAGAACAATCATAAACATGTATATGAATATATATATCCTTCACGAGTATATTCTCACAATAATTATTGGGAACAAGATCTAATCATGAATGTCAATAATTTTTACCTTCATGAGTCACTTTAAGAACTCACTCTTTAAAACATGATTAATCATCTATGAGAAAAATGCTAACCTATTTGAGTGAATTATTACACCCACACTTGTGAGAAAACCATAGTGAAATTACATATAAATATCTTAAGAGACATAGATTTTAAACTAATTAATTGGAGGAAAAAATAGGACCCAATTCATCAATAATCCATAAATATATCTTCCAATTGGAAAAAATAATTCATGACCTCATATATAACCCATGGAATGAAAAATGGGTTCCAAAAAATTTTGAGATGGTATCACCAACATTAACCTAATGAATGTAAAAGGTAGTTACCAAAAATTTAATCACCCAATAATTGTATTTAATATGAAAATATATAGGTTGATTCAGAAAGAAGTATTTCCCAAGAAATAAATCCTTTAGAGATAATAAGTCAAATAGTAGTAAAACCATTAAAAGGATTTATAATTTTCTTTATTTTTTTCGTAAAAGAAGATGTTTTATATTAAATTAAAAATTTATTTTTAATTTTTTTTCAATAATTTAGAAAAATTTACATTCAAAATGAATATTTAATAATAAATTCATGAAATGTAGTAACATTTATCATAAATTAATTTTGATTGGAATATATAACATTTTATTATCAATGGATGGAAAATATTTTTAATGTTTTGAAGTATCTTTTTATTGAAAGTGAAATTATAAAAGGGGAAAAATCCTTTGGAAAATTTTATAAGGAAAATATGAAGGTCATAAGTGATAAAACATAATTTTTCTTTCAAAAAATAATCTACAAAATTTTATTTAGAGAGAATAGAAATTATTCATAACATCAAGAAATTTTTTGATGAAATAAATCCATTAATTAAATTCCCTAGAAAATGGGGAAGAATTATTTTATAATATCATCATTGAACATGAGAAAAATCCCCATTAAACCATATTCAAAGAGCAATAATTATGTATCATGAAAATTGAGTCATGAAAAACATTTATCTTTCATACCACTTAACAAAAAATGATTTAAAGTCATTATTTTAGGAGTTGAAAATTTAATTTTTTTAATTAAAAACCTAGATTTAATGGGTGAGGGGGAACCCAACCTGACATCAATGACTTAAAAAAAAATTATGCCTCCACATTCAGTTCAAATAAAAAAACTCCTTCTAAACTAGAAATAAAGACCCATACCTAGAAAAATAAATCATTAAGACGAACTTACACTTATCATCATTGTTTGGAAAGCATCCCATGAATGAATGCACATGCCTAGTACCAATAGAAATTCCATCCACTCTTAATCATCCAAATACAAATAACAATGACAAGTGAAAGGTCACTACTCTCAACCTCATCTGAAGAACCCCATATATTTGAACTGGTTGTAAATTTCCTTAAACCAAAACCCTGAGGCCATGTGAAAACAGTTCCACATCATTCCATGACGTGTTGATTCTTGTTTATTGATTCAATTTTAATAATTATTATATAATTAAATTAATTAGAATATACGACTTATAAATATTTATATTTTTCTAGTTTCATTTCATAATATTTTTGGTTATGATTTTCATTGACGATGTTGTTGAATAGTTGTTTTAGTAATTATACAATGAATGCAATGGGCGGTAAGACAATAATAAGTTAAAAAATACAAATAAAATTATAGAATAGTAACAAAAAATTATTTGTTCATTAATATCTAATAAAAACAACATATAATTTCCATAGTTATATATGATAAAAATTTATATCATTGTTCAAGTATGTGGTTTAATCGACCTAAATAAAAAAAACTACAATGTACAGGTGTATATGGTTCAGAAAGTAATGAATTTGGTGTAATATCATTATTAAATAGTCATAATGATAATAATTATATTCATTTATTTTTGTAGAAAATATTTTATTATATTTTTATTGGAAAAAATACTATATGGAAAACAAAATGTCACTTTTTTGGAGGTCGTGGTTAGCATGTATGAATGAGAAACATGTTCGTCCATGTAAAACATGATAATGTTGTTTTTTTATAATTCAAGAATATTAATAATTTTATAAATATATTAATTATTCATTAAATAACATATTTCAACCATCTCTGTTGGGTAGTAATGAAAAATATATCATGTATCTTATGGGGAATGTGGACCACACATGACATAAGTGACATTTTTTTACAAATAGTTGGTAGGAAGATACAATATGGTTATCCCATAAAGTAAATAATATTTAATTTTAAACATTATAAGTAAGTAATTATTATATCATGGGTATATTTGGTATAGAGGAGGCCGAAGAAGAAATAATGGGAATGGAAAGAACATGCAGAAATTTATAATTCTGCAATACTCCTTGGAAGATATTCATTTCAAGTTGGATTAATGATTTGAGTGGTTATGTTTTCAGAATTCTAAAACCTCTATGAAGTTTATAGGGATATTGGGTAGACATTTGGATATATTTAGGTCAAATATAAGAGTTTTGGGGTGTGAGGATAAGTGGGGAAGTAATCGATCATTTTTTATGGGAGAGGGGTGTCATTTTTGTAATAATATATTTGTTAAATTTATAATTCAATGTTCAATGGGATACAATAAAAAAATAATGGAATGGGTTAAGGCTTAAGGTTTTAAAATCCTCAGCCATAAATTCTCACTATTTTTAAAAAGAATTCTTCATGTATTTTACCCTTTAATTTTTTTCACTTTTACCATTATTTATTTTTATCATGGTAACTAATTTTTAATAAAGAATTTTAATCTTATTAAATACAAATAAAATGATAATTTTTAAATAATTTAGGACTCATTAATATAAATTTGAAATCATTTTTTATAAAATTAAATTTCTTTTGTGATAAATATTAATTTTAATATTACTTTACATAATGTGTAAACCCCATTTTTAGAAAAAGTGTATTCTTATGCATAATTTTTTTGGATATATTAAAATTATCCATGTTATTGATTCATATGACATTATATGGTTTATCATTAACCCAATAAGAGTTATTTGGATTTAAATATAAGTCTAAATAGAATTATACCTTGTGAATACATAATTAAAAGAAAAAAATTATTTTTTAGGATAAAAGATAAATTATGTTTCAAAATGTAAAACATGGATTTTATAAATTCAACATAGTATTTTTAAAATGAATCATTTTACTTATTAAAAACATTCATGTTCATGAAAAATGTTATATAAAATCTTTAATTCAGGATTAGATCATGATAATTTATACAATGATATGCGGCTAATAAAAACTATAATTTTGACTATTCACCTAAAAATCAACATTTCAATTTTTTTTGTAAAATAATAATAATATAATATTAAAATAATTAATTAAAAATGAAATTTTCTTTTTAAAATTAAAAATAAAAATAAAAACTAATTTTGTTGAAAAATAATATTTGAAGTGTTATTAATATTAATTCATATAAATTTATTTTTAAGACTTTTTAATATATAAATTTATATATAATTTTTTTATAAAACTATCCAATTTAAATTTTTATGATAAAATATTCAATATTTTAAAAAATAGTTATTCTTGAAAGTATAATTATTTTTAATGTTAAATAATATTAATTATATACCAACAAAATATAATCAATTTTAGTGGAGTAATATATTTTAATTCACAAGTGGTTTTATTTTTATTTTTATTTCCATAATAATGTTCATCGTTTATATGACGGTTTTTTGGTGTTTTGTGTGGATTAAGAAATCAAACATAGTATTAATTCAGAGTAAAAATATATTCCCAAATTTATGGGTATCACATTATTACACATTAAAATTGAGTCCATGTAATTTAAATTATCACATAGAAATTAAAATATCTAAGGTTATCCAAAAGATAAACATTAGTTGAGATATAATTTCTAGAGAGATATCAACCTTTTAAACGTAAAAAATATATCTTATTTCCTCATAATAGACAAATACCAATAATTAATTTCATCCAATAATTGGATATTAATATCTATAATGATTTCTTGTCATGATTTATATAATATAATTAGTTTTTCCTATAGAGTTAATATTCATCTGAGTGCTTATATATGATCACATGTTGGTATAAAATATTAAATAAGGGTTCCTTATTCAATAAATAGAACTATGATCTATGTAGAAAGAGATAATAAATTAAGAAAATCCCATAAAAATCATATAACAGATGAATTATAAGGACTTAGATAAATAATATTCCCACAAAAACCATATTTCAAAAGGATAACATTAAAAGTATAAGCTTTCCATGTTAATCAAATCCATAGGGTTATGATTTAATTATATTATTATCTTCCTTGAAAACTGGGGTTCCAAAAATATTTCTCCATTAATATATCCATAGATATAGGGTGGGGGATTATTTTATATTAATTAGCAATATCCTATTTAGTTATAGTCATTATATATTTTATTTATTGATTATCAATTAGTTAGAAATGAACCATGATATACTACTAAAATATCATTATTATAAAATGTATTCTATAACCAAACCATTGGTTTGGGAGGTATGAATAATTATAAATATATTTTGAAATATATATTATATTTTTTTAATAAAATTAATAATTAATCTTAAATTTGTTATCAATTTTTTGGAAATGAAGATAAAATCTTATAAAGGTTAAAGATATCAATTTTTTAAAACAGTTTTTTATGCTCAATGTATTTTTCTCTTGATAAATTATATTGGTCATTAATAATAATTGATTATATTGAAAAAAATGTTTTATATATTAAATTTAATTAATTAAAATTCATTATATAATTTTTTTAGTAATGTATCGATAATAAATTAATTTTATGTTTCAAAAATACATATTACTCAAAAATGGTTTTTATTTCTTTTTTCGCGTGTATATTAGAATTAATTTCATATAATTTTTGAAATTTATTTTAAAAAATTGACATGTTTTTTAAAATAAAAATTTCATATTAAAGTTATAATTAATATTTGGTATTTTTATCAAAAAATAGATATTTGGATCGAATAGTGATAAATATTGATTTTTTAGAAACAATTATTTCATTTTATTAATTTTTTTTGAAATTCACATTATTTTTTGGATATTTTAAAAGTTAGCATCATTATAATTTTATTTGAAAATATATTATCACTCACATTTGAATCCAAGTTTTTTTTTTCAGTTCACCATTATGCTTCAAAATTATTTTTTTAAATTAATTTTCTATTGTATTGTGTGAATTTATATCAAAATTAGTTTATTAATGTTCTGGAAATTTAATATTGAAATATTTATTAAAATTTTTAATTAGGAATTAGAAAATTTTTAAATATTATTTTCATTTTTAGTGAATATTAATAATAACTATATTAAATTATAATCACCTCAATAATGGGTAAAGTTGGTAAAAGATGGTTAAAACTATGATATTATGACTAAAAATCTCCCTAAATATTTTATTAATTTTATTATAGTAATTTAATTCAACCATATCCATCTATGTGTCAAAAAAAATATCAATTTCATTACACATTCCTTTTATAATAAACATTATTTTATAATAGGTAGAGGATATTTACAAAAATATGAGTATCATTCTTTTAATTTATCTAATAAATTTTCATTGGGATAAAATGAAGTAGATATAAGTTATATATAGTTTTTTAGAAACATGACAAATAATTTTTGTGATACTAAATAATTTTGAATTTTTAGTGATTATATAATTACATTAATATCTTATGAAAGACTAATACAGTTATTCTGAAAGCAGTAGAAAGATAAAGGTAAATAATTTTATAAACAAAAAAATTAACTAATTTTGTATTAGTTTTAATATTATAGGAATTTAGTAGGTAAATTTACTATATAATTAATGGTAAATGTTTTTATATTCATATTTCAATGTTTTCTTGATGTCTTTGATATTAAATTAAATGAATTGTCAAACTAATTACTTTAGTGATTTTTTGTGGTAATTATTTTGTTAAATGATTTAAGAAATAATAATTATAGAGGGAAATTCTGGTTAGAATTGGTCGAAAATGTAATCCATGGTATATTTAATTTCAAATTCATATTTTGAAAATTATTTTCTTGTCCCTTAGATATTGATATATTTATCGTAATGGTTAAGGTAAAACAGGGTAATCACGGTGGGTTAACCCAAATGATAATGTTTAAAATGACACCTAAAACTATATAATATTTTTATATTTATAATTTTTACTAATTATAATTTAATATATGTAATTATTTATAGAATTCACCAGATTTAGATACGTAGTATATATTAATATTTCATTTATTTATATGATTTCAACCCACGTTACTTAAAATAGGGAATCTCCTATCGTCTCTTCCTCACAAATATTGTTGCATATATAATTACCAATACATACCTAAATACCTTAAAAACATTTTATTCATTTCTTATAGGTTTTTTTACTGAAATACCTACATAAGAAGGCACATGGTGTAACCCACTATATGTTTTCCAAATAATAGGTAGAATTATTTATCGAGTGTTTCTTGTTTGATCTTTTTATACATATTTAAAATATTAACTAAAAATGATAAAATAATTTCATTAGTGTGTTAAATATAATAAAATAATAATATTATTATGTTACTACTGTTATTAATCTTTTCTTTCATCATATGAGATATGAAAATGTCACCCATTTTTACGTGTTCACTACCACCTTCCTGAAGAAATGTGTTTCATTTTCCATCACTCTCTCACATGGATGTTTATAAAGATGTAATTAAAAATATATATATATGATTTTAGAACATTACTATGATTAATTAAAGATATTTTATTAATTAAATTCATATAATTATCTCTACAGGAGAATGACAACACTGTTCATGCATACAGGTAGACAACCACCTCCATGAAGCAATGTGATTTGTTTTTCATTTAATCCTTTCATATATGATTATTATAAAATATTTATATATAAGTATGTTAATAATTTCATGTTTATTATTTTGGATATGATGTATAAGTGAACCCTTTAACCTTTTTTAACCTAACAATGGTTTTTAGTAACATGGATTGAATGTCCTCGAAATGATAGAAATAAACTAAAATGATTTATTTACTACATATGAAATGGTAAATAAGTAAAAAAATTATAATAATAAAATAATAGACCTAAAAAAGTTTCTTATAAAATTATAAAAAAATTTATTTTCATGATATATAATTGTGTATATGTGTTTGTCGAGTCATCCATGAGGTAAGAGACTTTCTTTTAAAAATCTGGTTGAAAAATATTCCTTTCTACACTTTTTATTCATTATTGAGGTGATTTAAAATGTTTTATTTTTTTATTTATTATTATTAACATTTATTTATAGTTAATTTTTAATTATTCTTAAAATTATATACAAAGGATTTAAAATGAACATTTTCAATATTTTCAATATGGGTAATTTTAAACTTCTTACAAAAGTAGAAAATGAATGTATTTTAATATAAATGGATTATCCACCCACTCCTAATAACGTATTCATTATTCATTATCAACATTAAATTAAAAATTTCTTTTCTTATTATCAAATAAAATCTTTCTATTAATAATATGTTATTTTTCTGTAGAAATTTTTTTCTAAGGGAATGGAATAATTTTCTCAACTTTGTGAGATAAATGAATGTGTTATTACTTAAGGGATGGAATTCCAAATCAAATGAGTTTTTTTGATTAATTTGAATGATATAGGTTTTTATTCATGATATTTTTCTTGGATATTTTATATTAATTATGGATGATATCAATATTTATTAAATGATGGGTAAACCCGATATAGCTCTCCAATTCATTAGGTAATTTGACTAAGTTTATAGGTGATAGATTCCTACTCAGAGATATAAGAATTATCTATTTAGGTGATTCCATTGTACTAATTATTATATGGATTAATGGAAGTAAACATTACCAAGGTCACTACATGATATGTTTGTAAAGGTTTTCAAAGTATATATTTTGATTTTATAGTGTAAGCTAATGGTCTTTTGTTTGGATGAATTTTTATGTCTCTTTTAATGGTTAAAAGTATATTTTTCAAGGTAATTATTTTATAAGTTATCATGTTTTATAAGAAACACTCATGATTGTGATTTTTCTTTAGGATTAATTATGAATTTTTTTGATAAGTATTTAAACAATTAAATTGAATTCTTGGATAAATAAATAATTATTTGAGAAAAATATTTATAATTTAAAAAGAAAACATTATTATGGGTTTTCATAAATTTTTATATGGAATAATTGGTTTCCCTTCTTTTTATTTCCCTTAATTTTCATTTTTTGTTATCCCAACTTCGAACGATTTTTTCAAGACCAATGGATGAGTAGGAACTATATAAAGGTCTATTTTTTCCTTATATGGATTCTTATTAAAATAAAGAAATTTCTGTTAAATAAATTAGAGTTTAATTATAAGGATTTTATTTTTATAGAAAATAGATATTAAGTGGAATAATCCACTTTAATTTTAAGGGTTTCATTTGTAGTTTTTTCTTAATTCAATAAAAATATAAACTAAAAATATTCTATAAATGTAATATAGTTCAATCCTTGAAATAAATATTAATATTATGGGTTTCTGAAGATATTATTAATTATTTTTGGAATCAAAAGAAATAATTAGATAGATTTATTTGTTAGTATAGTCAAGATGGTGATATTTTATGAGTTTTAATAGATAAATGTATTAATAAGTCTATGGATGATCATAAGTTCAATTCCATTAGTACTTTTTTGAACTTTCAAAGGACTTGAGTCCATTAATATATATTTGTTATTTTTAAAAAAATTATTTATGTATATGGGACCTTTATTTTATAATTGTGTTATACTAAAAAGGTTATTTAACAATTTGTTTTATATTCTTTGAGAATTATTTTAATTTTATTGATAACCATTAGTTTTACGATGATAATTGTTGTTGAGATAATTATGATTAATTACGGTAAAATAGTTATTATATATTTTAAAAATATGATTTATCATATAGATAACCATAGGATTGAAAAGTGATTTGTTCACTCTATAATTAATTTTATTTCTGAAAAGTTCACTATTTTGAAAACATTATATGATTATGGTTAAAAGAAAAATTATTAGAAAAGATGGGATATTATTTATGGAAGAAATTATCTTATTTTGGATGATTATCTGATTTTATTTCGTCTCTATAGTAATTATAGATATTAAGGAAAATAAAATAATATTTTAGATAATATATTACTAGGGAATATAATTTTTTGGTGTATTTTTTATTATGAGTGATTAATCTTGTTTGGTGAAATATATTAAATTTATATCAAATGAATATGTGATAAAAATATTTTTATTTTTGGATTATTAACTTGGATAAAAATATTATAACTATTTTTAAGGTATGTAACTTGTGGAATTATTTATGATAAACATTGGGTGTTATTTTTGAGGATTTTGAGATTGGTGTAGTATTTATTTAAATTGGATATTATACTAAGTTATGCTCGCCATTTTTTTTGTTAATTTCTAAAGATAAAAGGAATAAACAATTATCCTTTTGTTGATAAATTTTCATGTTAATAATTATTTATATTTATTAAATCTTGAAAAACTGATATTGAATATCCACTTATTGGATTAAGAGATGATATAGAAGTAGAGACTGATTAAATCATAATGGGTAAATAAAATTATGAGTATGAAATAAAATGAAATCATGTAAGTATATTTTTTCATGTTCTCTGTCATCATAGTAAAATAATCCATAAAAACTTGGAAAAAGATTATAAAATAGTATTTATATCCTATTACAATCTTTTATAATGAATTAATGGCCTTCTTTAGCCCATACTGATTTATAGTTTTGTGGTCATTGACATTCTCATGGTCATGTTCTATACCACTCTATTATTCCTCGGATGCAATTTTAATCCTTTAAATATATATTTCTAGTTATTTTAAAAATTACCTTATTTGGTTACTTTAATATGCTTTATTCCATGTGACCATTATATTTCCCTTTTCCACTATTCAAAGTGATGTTCTAATTCCCCTTTTTACAATATGGTTATTCATGAAATATAATTTCAAATATTGAACCCTTTTTACCGATATGGAGATAAAAATGAGAAGAAAAATATATTTTTATATGTGGGATAATGTTATACTCCAGGAATTTAGTTTACAAGAAAGCTATGATCAATAAATCTCATAATATTTTGAATTTAGCCTAAAAAAACCATGATATACTACACAAATATTAGTATTTAAATATGACTGTTATGACTTAGATTCCAGTTTGGTGGGGATGAATAAAAATACACATATTATTAAATATATGTAAAAATATATTTCCTAATAAAAAGAATAATAAAACTTACTTTTATTATCAATTTGACTGAAATGATGAAAAACTATTTTGAAGGTAAAATGGATATTTTTTATAAAACAATTTGTTGTGGAACAATGTAGTTTTATGTTAACTGATTAAATTAATCACTATCTGTAAATAATTCTAAAGAAATATCTATATTAATTATTAATTTTAATGAATTATAATCCATATATTTATGTTTATTAGTAAATGAATGAGAATAAATTCATTTTATGCTTTAAAAACACATTTTCATTAAAAATGATTTTATTGCATTTGGCGTATGCATATTATAATTTATTTATGACAAATATATAAATTACATTTAAAAAATGGATTATATATATATAAATTTTATTATAGTCTGAGTTTTAATTTTTCTAATTACTATATAAATAATTATTTTTCACTTAACAGTGAATAATTTCATTTTATCAAATTTTTTATTTATTTTCATTAAAATAAGTAAATTAAAAATCCAAATATTTTTTGAACTTTGAATTAAATTAAGATAATAAAATGTTTAATTTTAAATTATTTAATTAATCAAATATTGTTTGGAATTATATTTGTGGTTTTTATAAATTCATTTATAGTATTTATCTAAAAATCCCTTTTCATTCCCTTTTGAAAATTTATATTTAAAATAATTTCAAAAACTAATATAAATTTAATTTTGATAAATTGATTCAATATTTTGGACCAAGATGTTCATATTTTTTAATTAATTTCCTTTTTTTATCAAAGTAAATATTAACCATGAGAAATTATTATCACCTCGGTAAAGGGAAAATCATGTAAAACTGGGTAAACCCAAAGAAATATGTCCTAGAAATCATTATAAAACTTTTATTTATTTTAATAAATGACTATGTTTCTACCAGAAAAATATAATTTTTTAAAATTTATAATTTTATGGCCATATTATTTTGATTATATCGTTTATATTATTTTAAGTAAAGGATAATTATAAAAAGGTCACAATATTTCTTTAAATTTCTCAAAGATATTTTCATAGGGATAAAAAGAAGTTAATTTTAGTAATAAATGTATATTTTTAATATTAATAAATTATATTTATGATAGTATATTTTTATAATTTTTAGCTAAGATATAATTTCATTAAACGCTTACGTAACTCTGATAGAGTTCTTGTCCAAGGAGTAGAAAAATCAAGGTAAATGATTTTTAAAATAATAAAATAAATATATTTTTAAATTAATTATTAGATTAAACTAATTTGATAGGTAATTTTAAATTAAAATAAATTTTAATTTTTGTATTCATGAATTATACTGATTTCTTGATGTCTTGAAATCAAATTAAGTGAATAGTTCTAAATTTGACTTTATCGATATTTTATTATTGGTAATATTTTATTAAATGAGTTAAAAATAGTAAATTAAAATAATAAGTGTGTCATGTGAAATGGTTTAAAATTTCATCCATGTTCCATTTAAGATACACTTTTAATTTTTAAAATTACTTTAATGGCACTTACTGATTGAAAGTTTGTGTAAAATGTTTATGGCTAATAGGGTTAATGAGGAGGTTGAACCAAATGATAAGGCCAAAAACAAAGACTATACAATTTTAAATTTTATTGTTTGGTTATATATTTAAATACATTATCCTCATTAATTTTTAAAATATGGATCTTTATAGCTATTTTAAAATTATTTATACACTAAATATATATTAACCTTTCATTTATTCACAAGATTTCCACCCACATAACTTATAAAATTAAAACTCACATCCTCTATTAAACAGACATTTTGAACCATTTATATCATAAAATACCTATAAAAATTCCTTCCCAACATTACTAAACATTTCTTATAGGTTTTTTTTACTAAAAGAACATCTTATGAAGTAATATTATGTAAACTAATAGAGGTTTTCTAAAGAAAAAGTATGATTCCTCATCGATTATTTCATGTTTATTTCTTTTTCTATCTCTTTAAAATAATTTTCAGACATTGTGAAATGATGACATAAATTTATTCAAAATACTAAAATTATATTATTATTATATTACAGGCCCTTTTAATACCCTTTTCTACCCAATAGAAAATGAAAATAATGCTTATGTGTATGTGTAAATTTCCACCTCCGTGATGATATATGTATAGTTTTCCATCAATACTAAACATGGTTGGTAATAAATAAATAATTAATTAATGTATAAATTTTATAACATCATTATTGATTTTTAAATATATTATATTTCATTCCTTATTACCCTTCCATCTATTGGTATATGATAACATCATTTGTGTGTATGTGCAGACTACCACCACCCCAAAGAGATGTGATTCATTTTTCATTTAAGAATTTTATGGATGGATCTAAAATTATATTTGACATATAAACTTGATAGTTATTTAATGATTATTTTAATCAATATAATGTATTAATAACCTACTTAAACTTAGTTAAATACCTGAAGTTTATTTATGGATCAAATGCCCTACAAACATATGATATGTATATAAAAAGAGTAATAAGTATACAAGTCATGGTAATAAATGAAATAAAATTCATAATATTGGAACCTCATTGTTTTAATTCTAACAAATAATATTTATTTTTATTTCTAATGGAATTTATTTTTTCTCATAATATGTAATTTTATAAAGACAATTTGGATTAGTGTTGAAAAGAGCCATCATTAGTTAAACATCTACCACTGATATAATTGCTCCACCACTAGACTCTAATAAAACATGGATTACATACTGCTATCTCTTTCCACCATCTTGATTATCTACCTCAAAACTTTTCTACCAGGAGGATGTGCTACCGTGAGGAGATTTCTACTACCAACTATAAGACACAAATCACTCCTAATACCGGCATGTGTGATATTGACCAAATTACATACTATTATGATTAGTTATTTCATTTGTTTTATACAATCAGGCATTCTACTACCAGGATTGTGCAACCACCAGATGAGCTAACACTTAGGGTTCCACTTTCATCTTACTACCATTGTTTTTTACTGTCGTTATAGTTAATCCACTGTAAACATTTTCCACCATTGTTGCATTTCATTTGAATTAAATTATTACAAAGACTATTTTATATGAGTTAACATAGAAGAATTATTTAATGATTATTCATAACCCTTTTCAAATAAGTATTAATGAAAAAGTTAGAGTTTGTATTAGGTTTATACAATCTTTATGATTATCCTTCAAAGGTTGCATGCACTTCTATATATTTTAGTTGATGTCACCCTCACGTGAGAGTAGTATGGATAGAATATTTCAAACTTTTTAATTTTTAAATTGATAATCACATAAGAGATTACATGTTGATATAATATACTATGATAGAGTAAAGTACAGTAAATATCAAGATTCTTTCTTAAAGAAGGAAATGAGAACTTGGCGAAACTCTATTTTATGATATCTATTAGAGAGATAGTTTGAGACCCACACCAAGAAAACTATGAGAACCATTGTGAATCTAGAGAACTACAGACCGAGAAATGCTATATTTTTCATTTCCCTATTCTCCCTCTATATTATTTTCATTTACTTTCAAGTAGTGTGTAGTTTTATTTTTTTATTTTCACACAATCTATACTATTGTTGAATTAGAGAAAACTTGATATTCTATTTTATCTCATTTTATCTGTATACCCAAAAAGTATGGTAGATTTCCTTATGTGTTATGTGTTGTTATTATACAAACTTATAAATTTAGAAGAGGCTTTATCCTGGATATCTTGTACGATTTTTTGGATACCCGATCCGGGTCATGGATCAAATTATTGTCTATAATAATCTATTTAGTAGTGGGTTATTTCTATGTGGAGGGGATTAGGTCTCATCTTGGGACAGAATACCTTTTTTATTCCATTATGTGCTTGTGTTTTGGTTTCTTTATTTCAATTCATTAAACTATGTTGGTTTTAATCATTAATAAAAACATGTACTTTGATAGTTAGTAGTAACTAGTGTGTATATAAGTATGTATTTGAGTAAATTGATTTCAAAAGTTTAAAGTAATTTCTTATATTGTTTTAAATGAGCCATAATGATTATTTTAGAAATGTTTTATAAGATCAAACATATATTAAACCACTATTTTGGTTAATTGGGATAATTAATTTTAATTGGCGGGGGTCATATTTGAACTTTTTTAGTTGAAATTTTCATTGGGATGTCAATTCACCCCCACATGAGTTACGCACTCAAAACAACATTTGGTATCGAAGGATTTTAAAAATTCTTTCAATTTCGATTTTAGTTTTCTTTCAAGGATAAATAATTTTTGTTACCTCTAAATTTAATTCTTTATATATAATTAAAAAGAAGGTTCTAAAACAGAAAAACATTCTTTTCTTAATGGAAGTAATTATGATTATTGGAAAATGAAGATAAAATTGCATATCAAGAGCATAAGTTTTGAAAGCATTAATTCTATTGTATGGAAATAAGAACTACCTAAATATTCTATAAATATATGGTATTATCCAACAAATCTACTTCTAATAACAATTTTAAATTGATGAATTCTTTTTATATTGATTTGGAAGATGAGGAATTAAATAGAATATATTATTATAAAACTAATTTTGATATTTGGGATACATTAACTATTTCTCATGAGGGAACATCTATTGTTAAAGAAATGAATGTAAATAATTACACAAATAAATATTATACATAAAAATGAAGCTTTATGAGCCTATTTATGACATGTATATGATGTTAAATTAGATCCTGAATATTATTCACTCACTTTGGAAAACTATTTCTGATAAAGACCATGTGATGTGATTGTTGATATTCATACCAGATATATAGAGAATAAATTTAGTATCAATCGTAAAATAATGTAATGTTAGTCATTTATCAATTAAGGATATGATTATAAATTTTATGATGTATGATAAATAACGCAAATTAAATAGATTAGATGTTGATAGACCATAAAGGAAATTTTCATCCTTCAAGACTACTACCTCAAAATAAAGCCGAATGTTGAAGATGAAACTTTAAGTGACAAATAATTGAAAGCTCATAGTGATGAAGATATGGCCCATTTGTACAAAAGAATCAAAAAATTTGCTAATAAGAAAAATATATTTAGGAAACCAATCTACGAAGGTAAACATTACAATAGAGGAAACATGAGAAAGATTGTAAAAGAGATAACTCATGAAATAAAATTATTTACCATGAGATTAAAAGAAAAGGGAATACTAGATATGACTATCCTATGATGAAATAAAAAAATAATTATGACGAAATGGATTAGAGATAGAGGAATGAAATGAAATAAACATGCAGTGATTCTGAAGATAGCTCAAGTGATTTAAACACAACCACATAGGATAAGAAAAATTAAGTTAACATGTGTTTCATGGAAAACACATATAAGGTATATAATTCCTTTAATGATTATCCTAAACATATTCTTAATCCTTATAGATATTAAAATAATCATGAAAAAATGTATAATGATTATATGTTGGAGTATTGTATCATTTTTTAGGATACATTAAATAAGCTTGAGGAAAAATATAAAAAATTATAGAAGCAAGATGCTTTGTCTAATAATTTTAAATTTGACATTACTATTGAAAAATTGAAACATTATAAAATTTAAAAAGTTAAAAATAATAATTAGTAATTAAATAAGGATCTAAAAAGATTAACTAATGCGATAAATAATGTTACCAAGATTATTGGAAAGAAGACTTCTCCCAAATAAAATTATGGTAGAGAATATCAGCCCAGATAGAGGAGAATTGTTAAAAATAAATTTATACCTAGTTCTAGTAGTGATAAATTTTTTTATTCATATGGTATTAAGATATTATTTATATCTAAAAGATTTAAATATACTTATAAAAAACATTTAAGAATATATGGGTTCTTAATGATTTTATTTCTAACATCACTAGACCTATGAATATTGGTGTACCAAAATATTTTGTCGTATAAAATTATTTTTATAGGAAAATTTATTAAGGATATCCAATAAGAACTTATGGTACCTGGATAATAGGTATCCTAGATATATAATTCGAGATTATTCAAGTTTCAATAATTTGATAAAAGTGGATGGTGGTCATGCCACTTCTGGTGAAAATTCCAAATGGAAAATTATTGGCCTTGGAAAAATTGGTAATTCTAATACCAATTTAATCTCTAAAGTACTGTTTATATATTTTTTTGAATTAAAATAATCTTAAAATATCACAACCATGTTATGAATACTTTCTTGTGAAATATTAAAATAACTATTATTATGATTTTTATTCTTAAAATTATTTAGTATTTACTACCTTGATAAATGGTAATGTTTATATTGTTAATATAAACTCTTTAATTTCTGAACATATTTCTTATCTAAGCGCCTTTCACAAATAATCATGGATTTGGATTGAATAATAGGACATTGCAATATTAAATCACTTATAAATATCACATGGAATGGGTTAGTCAAAGATCTACCAAAACAAAAATTCCAAAATGAAAACAATTATAACCCATGTCAAAAAGGGAAACAACACAAGATAAATTTCAAATAAAATAAGAATTTTAAAATTCTCATCCCCAATAGCCAGTTCACATATATGTTTTGGGCCTTCTCTAGTTTATATTCTAAATGGAAAACACATTGTTTATATAATTGTAGATTAATTTTCTAGTTATACTTGGGTATTTCTTATTTCTCCCAAAATTGAAGCCTTCTCTTATTCTATCAAGTATACTAAATATTTAGAATATATTACTGGATTTTGGATTAAGAAAATAATAATCTATCATTGCCAAATGTTATAAAATCAATATTTGAATATTTTTTCTATGATAATGGCTATAATAATAAATTTTCTATTCCTAGGATCCCATAATATAATGGTATTGTATAAATGATAAATAAGACCCTTTAAAAATTTCCCTGAATATTCTTAATGAGTATGAACTTCCAATTTATTTCTGGACAGAGGCTATGAATAAAAATTATTACATAATAAATAGAGTTTTAATTAGAACTATTTCAAATAAAATCACTTATGAATTATGAAAAAATAGTATACTAATGGTTAATTACTTAAAATTTTTTGGTTTTAAAGTCATTATTAGAACTAAAAAAGATAATCTTGATAAACATTATTCTAAGTGTGATAATGGAACATTACATTATTATTAAACATATAGTAAATCATATATGATGTTTTATAGAATAATCAACTATATGGAAGAGTAATATCATGTAAAATTTGATTAAGTAGATCCACATTAGCCCAAGAACCCTTCATAATACGTTGAGGTTGATTTGTAAACTTTAAATATCAATGACAGACTATCTGAAAATTCTATAAAACAAGATGAAAAAACATCCATTTATAAGGAAAAACCTAAACCTGAACATTTAAAAGGTCATGATATTTTTAGTCCATCTTTTCAAAGAGATATCAACACTCAAAACACCATCTTTTAGATGATTTAGTTTCATACCTAGATCATGGCTCACAAACTAGATATTTTTATAGGAATCAAGATGACCATCAAGCATTCATGTCATATGACAAAACTAAGAAATTTAGTGATGAAATTAGTGACAAATTAGGGGTTATGGGAATTAAAGTGGATCTTAATAAATTTGAATGAAATAGAGTTTGGGAAATTCTAGTTATACCTAAGGACACCCTAATTATAGGCACAATGTGTGTTCTTAGAAACAAGATTGATGTGTTAGTCATTATTGAAAGAAATAAATCTAGGTTGGTTGCACAAAGATATATTCAAGAAGTAGGTATTGACTATGAATAAACCTTTACACCAGTGGATATAAGTGAATCCATTATAATAACACTTTTCTATGTAGAACATTTGGATTTCAAACTATATCTAATGGATGTTAAAAGTGAATTCTTAAATGGTTGTATATATGAGGATTTTTTGGTTGAACAACACCTGGTTTTAAAAATTATCATTTATAAAATCATATTATAAAATTAGAAAAACCATTATATGGTTTTAAATAGGATTCTATATCATGGAATGATAGGCACAATTCATTTATAATTTTTAATGATTTTCAAATGGTAAAGCCAATCCTACAATTTGTATAAAAATAATTTCAAAAGATATTTTGGTAGTTGAAATAAATGTTGACAAATATTTTTTTTGATATTTTAAAAATTATTTGTATAATAAATTTTTAATGATTATAAAAAATGAATTTGAAATGAGTATAATGGGTGATATAACATTTTTTCTTGGTTTTAAAATTTTTTAAAATTAAGAAGTAATTATTTTAAATCAATGAATGTAGACTAAGTAATTTCTAAAACTATTTTTTTGATGAAAAAATGTAGTGATAATCCCATGAGTACTACCTATATATTGGATCTTGATAAAAATGGTAAAATTTTATATTAGAACAATTATTGACATGTGTTTGAAATTTTCTATATTTAATAGCTAACGGATTTGATATTTTGTTTAGATTGTGCATGTCTGACCATTTTGAAGGAAATAATAATGATTTTAATTTACTTAATGTTAAAAGGATTTCCAAATACCTAAAATTAAAAACAAATTTATTGATGTTCTACCCAAGATGACAAGAATTTGACTTAGTATGTTATTTAAATATTGATTTTGGTGGTTGAAAGTTAGATAGAAAGGGAACATTTGAATCATGTTATATTTTGTTAGAGTATATTGTATCTTGGTGTATTAATATTTTTTTAATTGCCTTCTATTAAGGCTCAATACATATCTAAAGATAGTATTTTTGAAAAAAAGTGTGGGGGAAGCACAATTTTTTATACTATAGATATAAATTCATACATTTCCCTATAATGTTTGATAACACAAGTGAAATAAGTATTTCTAAAAATACTATATCTAATTATAGAAAAAAGAATATTATTTTAATAAATAATTTCGTTGAGACATGATTTCCAAAAGGGTGATATTATATTAAATTCCTAAAATATGAAAATTACCTTGTTTATATTTTTTCAAAGCAATTAAATTCTAATAGATTACACTAAATCAAATATGAATTGGGAATGATTAATTTTGGTTAGTATTCAAAACACCATTGGATATGACACTGTTGGGAAATATATCACTAGGATGATCCAACATTGTAATGATCAACTATTGGGATGATCCACCATTGGTATGGTCCGCCATTGGGATGATCCACTAATGGTATGATCATCTATTTGGATGATCCACTATTAAGATGATCCACTATTAGAGTGATATACAGTTGGGATTCAACCATTAATCCCTTGTTTTTCTTCAGTTACAAATTTCTGGTGAAATTTTTTTATTTGATTTAATAATTTATATATTATTGTAGTTTTTAAAATCTTACCCTGAAATTATAATTTGGGATTTAATTCTAAAATCTAGTCACTCTAGATCATACATTATCCCTTCAAACCGAACCATTTCATGGCCTCTTTATCTTGTAACATTCAACCTTCTCATGAATTTTCCTAAAATATATGTTTTCACTAAAATGGTTAGAGTGAATTAATAATAAATTTCATCTCGTAAAGGATTGTGACTGGATAAAATATCTGAAGTAGAACTGAGTCGAGATATTGTTGATCTGAAGAACCCATAACCTATGAATCATATAGCAGTTTTCAAAAATGAAGTAGATGCCAAATGGTTACTTTTTAGAATGTATTTGGTGCTAAGGGAGATCCGAGACTAAGGATAGCTATACTAGTTTTAAAGAAATGACATAACCATATATCCTTTGTCAGTTATTAAATTTTAATAGTTCTCATAATTTATCTTTGAAAAGAAGAAATATTTTATTAGGATAATTATATATGTTAAGAAGTTTCCATTTATTAGAAATATTGTTTGAAGTGTTTAAATATGACACACCAAGGAGATTTTTAGGACAATAAAAAGGATATTCCAAGTGATATTTAGTCATTTAGTTTTGATAATGATTTTTTAGAGCTAAATGGAAATATAACTATGAGAAGACCTACTGGTACTGTCTTAGATGGTGAATGCATAATTATTTTTAAGTTAATAAAACATTTTTTGTGTCTAGGAAAAGGAAAATTTATCAATATATGATATCAAGATGTTTACATCCTGTTCATTATTAAATGAGAGAATAATATTAATCTTTATACATACCAAATGCTTCACATAATGGAAATGAGTAAGCCATATTCATGGTCCAATTATGTGATTTACCTTATGATGGTTTCAATAATGTTGGATAATAATATATTGATTGATAAAGAGGAAGAGGCTGAATTAAGTGTGGTTATTTCTTCTTGATTAATGTTATATATAAAAGGATAAAGGTTAAGTGTAATACATGTATGAAATAGTGGGTTGTAGATAATGATAATTTCTATGAGTATTTTAATCCTATGGACTATCCTATAAGACACAAGACCTTATCAGATCCTAATATAGAGCTAGTTCCGATGGTGGAATATTCATATTTGGAAAAATTTATTTATGAGAAAGTGGATATTTAATAAAGGAGGTGTGAAAGTAGTTGAAGAGGGTAGTACCCCAAATATTACAAAGAGTCCAGTTATGACTTTTTTCCCTTCTATTCCTCCCGTTTCTCCCCCCGGTAGAGAAAGTTTTTGAGTAAAGGAAATGAAGAAGAGGATATTGAAATTTCTGGAGGTTAGAAGATAAAGAGTTATTATTTTAAATCCTCTAATTAAATTGGAGCGGTTTTTAATGATGATAATGACAATGGTAATGATGGATATGATGATGAGGATGGATTTAGTGATGAAATTTATTGTGATGAACCTAATGTTGTTGAGAGGACTCAATTACATCATCCATCACAAGTTAGTTCTATTGACTTAGTTTGGTTTATGGAGATACCTGATTCAGATAATACTATGAGTGAGGAGAGGCCTATTTTATTTCAGATAGATATAGAATCTACCTCTGCTAGAGACAATATCTATGTATCTATTTATGGGGAGGAATCCAACAATTTTTTAGCCATGTTGTTGGTCCAGTAGATCCATATATTTTGACACCAATTAGTGTGTAATTTTCTGCACATGATGAGTAACAAAAGTTCACAGGTTATGTTCAACTTATATTAGAATATTCAGAGTATAAGGATATTGAAGAAGATGTTGGAGAGTATATATATTCTCATGGTGGGTTTATTCGGTGAGGACGAAGTATCATATATGGGGGAACCTTCACCCAGTTCCAAATTGGTTGGTCTATCATATCTATACCTATATAGAAATATTAGTGGTGATGACCAAAAAATTCCACTAGATCATGGTGAACATTATGTCTAAGTTAGAGTAGGGATAGATCCTATGGGATCCTTAGTAGAAGATATTGATAAAGATGGTTATCTTTAGGATTTTTACTCAGATTTACCTACAAGATTAGAGCCGAAAGAGGATGATATTCTTAGTGTGGAATGATCATATTCCCCAAAGCTTATAAATTTTATATATAGAGAAGAATTAGAGTCTTTTATAGGGAATATTATTTCATATTTTAGTGTCATTTTGATCTCTCATGCACCTCTTATCGCACTACATTGTAAATATTATCCCAGACATTTGTTTGTGTTGGTTGTCTTCCACATTCAAAAATAAAATGATTTTTCATATCCAGGGAGTTGGAATTAAAAATAGTAGATTGGATAGTGAGATTGAGTATGTGATATCTGTAATAGAAGAGATGAGGACCTCATTTACTTCCAGCTAGGATGTATTTTGCAGGATATTGGAGAGTGTTACTGTTGTTGCATCCACATCCAGGGATTGACCTTCCTCAGCTTCATTTGATAATGAATTGACTAGATCTATAGTTTTATTGGATATCAATTCTATTTTTGGTGATGTTAATTATTATCATTAGGAATAATTGGGGTATAATAAACAATATGTGGAGAATATATAGAAATTGGTAAGATAATGTTTAAAATAATCTCGATGTGATACGGAAACCATCACCAAGGCCATTAAATACAATATTTATAGGGTGTATATGAATCATGTGATTAATTACCATATTTTTTTTGATAAAAACCTATAGATTCAACTTGTATCCAAGTATTTCAAGGACCAGTTTGACCACTTAAATGTGATGACACTTATCATCATGCTATTTATGGAGGAGAAGAAAGATTTATTTAGTAACATGGAGTGAAGAGGAAACATAATTTTATATTTTCTCAACATTAGGAATCCAATATTGTATGTATCCATAATTACAGTGGTTACTTAAAAAGTGATTCCCATAAAACAATTTTCCTCTTCTCCTTCCTCAGATTCTTTACCTCCTCAATTCTAGCCTTTTAGTATGTGTTTGGTTGATGTGGTATGAAATCTAAGACCTATTCTGATTAGAGATAATTCCTCCACTACATCTTCACCCTCAACATATACCTTAGTTCCTCCACATTGGGCATGGAAAAAGGGACCTACTGATCATACCTCTTAGGCTAAGAGTGACTCTGATTAGGAATATTTTTTATAGTGATTTTTTTAATTTCCCTTGTATTTTTATGGATATAATATAATGATTTTTTTCCTTAATAACATTTCTCTATTATTATTTATCTCTTTTACATTAACTTCTCTTGTCATATATTTTTGAAAATACCAAAAGGGGGAGAACATTTGTGGAATTTATCCTTATCCATTGATTCCATATTAATCTTTGACAAGAGTATAATTTTTATGACTTTTATTATTATTAATAATACACATCTCTATTAATACCAAATATATTTTAAGTACTTATTTTTTTGTATTTGATATCATAAAATTGATCCCAAACCATTTCAAGTAATTCTGTTTTGCAATATATTTTGTAAATCTCACATTATCTTTTTACAATTTTTAAAAAACTGTTAATCTACAAACATATCTATTTATATCTAATTTTATATTATGTATGTTTTATAAAACTACCTGATTATTGATCATAAAAAAGGGGGATATTGTGGGAACCTCAAAATTTAATATTTCACAAATCATATTTATTTTTTTTCTAACTAAATTGATGTTTTTATAGAATTTTATTATATATAGAAAATTTGGTTCAGTATTGAAAAGAGATTCTATAAGGTTGACTTATTCCATCACTAGAATTGTGCCACCTAAAGACTCTACTAACACCAATATTACCTAATGGTAGTTCTTTCCACCATCAACATTATCTACCACTATAATATTCCACTATTAAGATGTGCTATAATTACGATTTTTCTACCAACATCTATGAGCCACCACAAGCTCTTACTACCATTAGGTGTTCGACCACTAGGATTACCTACCATCAAGATTAGATATGTCTCATGTTTTCTACCACCTTACATGCCACTTCCAGTTACGTGTTATTGCTATATGAGCTACCTCTAGGTCTGAATCTTACAACTTAATACTAATATTCTTTACTTCCATCAGGGTTAATCTGTTATCAGCTTTTTCCACCATTTCTGTTATTATTTTGAAATAAATTCCTGCAATGACTACTTAATGGGTGTTAATATAGATGAATTATTTAATGATTATTTTTAACCATTTACATAGACTTATTGAAGAAACTTTTAGAGTCAGTATTATGTTAAAAAAATATTAATGATTATCCTTCAATGGGTGCATGTAGTGGTATATATTTTAGAGGATTTCACCTTCAAGTGATAGTAGTATGGTTGGAAGGATTCGAGATGTTTAATGTTGAAATTGATCATCACATTAGATCTTACATTTTGATCCACTCCACTAAAAAAGAGTTTGGTACACTAATGACCAAGATACTTTATCATATATAGAAAAGATAACTTTGTGACATGCTATTTTTCTAAAACTTTTAGAGACCTAGTTTGATCTCCTCACCCAGCGAACTATGAGGCAATTTGAGTATCCATGGAACTACCGACCAAGAAATAATGATTTTCCATATATTCATTATTCCTCTCTATATTGTTTCCTTTTTGTTTTAAGAAGTTTGTTTTAATTTTTTTATTTACACACACTGAATACAAAACTTGAAATCAAGAATACTTGTTATTTTTTATATCTTTTTATCTATATACCCATGACAACTGTTGAAGAGGTCCCTACATGTCCTGTGTTTTTATTCAAACAACATATAACTACAGTAGAGGATTTGGGCTGAGATGTATTATGTTATTGTGTCTATAACTTATCCAGTTTATGGATCAAATTATTGGATATAATAATATTCATGGCAGTAGGTGATTTCCCCATATATTCTTTCTATCTATCTCTCTCTATCTCTCTATGTTGTTTTATTTTAATTTTTAAAAGTTAAAATTTTTCTTGGTTTATTTTCACACACTGAATCCTACTCTTGAACTAGTTAATAATTGATATTCTTTTTATATCTTTTTATATGTATACCCATGACAACTATGGAAGAGGTCCCTATATGTCCTGTGTTTCTATTCCACCAATATATAACTGTAGAAGAGTCTATGGGCTAAGGCATATTATACTATTCCGTGTATAAATTATCTAGATTTTGGATCATATTATTGGATATAATAATCTTCTTGGCAGTGGGTGATTTCCCTATTAGTGGGATTAAGTCTTATATTGATACTAAACAAGCTGTTTATTCCATTGTGTATTTTTGTTTTGTTTTGTTTCTTTTAAAGCATTAAATTTATTTGTTTTTAATCTATAAATAAAAATAGAACTTTTATAGTTCTTCATAACTAGTGATTATATAATGTTTTTTCTTCATAAATTTATTTCAAAATTTTATGTAATTTTTGGAATTGTTTTAACTGAGCCTTAATCTAGTTTTAAAAAATATTTTCAATGATAAAAACTATATTTAACAGCAATTTTAACTAACTTTAGTGATTTTTTTAATTATTGGGATGGTTTTGAACTTTTTTTCGAACAAATTTTATTATTGGGAAGTCAATCCACCCCCCTCTCGAGTTAGTCACTTCGAACAATAGATTATAATAAATGAAACAAATATAAAAATGGTTTTAAAGCTTTTATAAAATTAATTTAAATTTATTAAATATGATTTAATGTATTTTTGTGGTGGGTTCGACTTGAGTTGAGGGACATTACATTAAAAATATTTATTAAATGTCTCCCTTCCAACATTACTTATTAAAAATTGTGGTTCATTTAAATGTTTAATGAATTTAATTAGTTATTCTAAAAATATTGATAAATATAATTTCCAATAATTTTTTATTTGCTAAAAAATTAATATAATGGAATATTTTTAGAAAAATCACATTTGGGTTACTTTCATATATTTATAAAAAATTAAATATAATGTTTTTTCAACATTTACGACATGAACGACCTTTAATTACATTATGTATATTATTTGATATCAATATTTAATTACATGTTTCCATTTCTATTTTTTTATAAAACCATTCAATCAATATTAATGATTTTTATTTATTTTAAAATTATATTATATGAAAAAAGAAACTATTTCTCATCTATACAAAATAAAAAAATATCTTATTACTTATGTGATTGAATTCTAATTCAAATTGGTTGGATGATTAATATTCAAACTATAACTATTTTACTCATTATATGGTTCATGGAAATTTTAGATGAATGACTGGAGATCCAAATATAGCTCTAATAATGGATGAACCAGATATAGCTATACAATTTATTGGGTAAAGTGATAGAGCTTATCAGTGATATGTTACTTCTAAGAGATATGATATTTTCCCCCTTATGTGATTCAATTATAATGGTTCATGTAATGATTCATGTAAGTAAAATGTCTCATGGAACCTACATGATATTATTATAGTATATTTTAAAGGAAATAGTTTTATCTCATAAGGTTATAAAATAAACTTAGGTTTATAGAAACATTATTAACATTATTTGTGTGAAAAGAATGTCTTTTATGATTTTATTTCATAAGTGGTCACATTTTATAATAAATCCTTATTATTGTTACTTTTTTTATTTTTTTTATTGATTATGAAATTTTATTGAAATATTTTAACACTAAATTTCATTTTTTGGGTATGTAAATTATTATTAAATTTAAATTTTTAAATTCAAAAAGGAAACCTCTATTAGGGGTTTCCATAAATTTTCAAATGGGATAATGGGTTTAATTTCATTTTATATCCCATACAATGATTTTTTAGCTCATCCCAAGTTTCATAATTATTTTTACGGCCTATGTAAAAGAAGGACCTATAGAGAGATATATATTTACCCTATGTTGATTCCATTTAACTAAGGTGAATGATTTTTGAATGAAATAATTTTTTAATTTTAGGAATCATTTTTTTCCAGGAAAAAAGGTTCGTTTAGTGGATGTGTAAACATTAATAGTATGGGTTTGATATGTAATTTTTTTTCATAATTCTCTACAAATCTAAATCAAATGGTTCTTAAAAATTTAGTAAGGTGAAAAATTATTATAAATCAAGTATTTATTAGTTGTTTAAGATGATTGTGTTAAACTATAATCCAATTACATTACTTGATCTCAGAAATTCCCTCAAAATAGAGTGAAAGATATCCCTACATCCACAAAACAAATTCCCCATCCAATGTGACACAAGCAAGAATAATTTTTTCTCTACAGGGAAATTCAAAGGTTATGGTCTTGGGTAGGAATATGATCTCAGATATCTTTGATTGGTAACCGAAAACAATATAATTAAACGAACCCTTTCAAATGTATCTTATACTAGGAAAAACGTGGTCAATGTAGAATCTCTTTTCTTATGTGAACTCATAAATTAATGAAATAGTTGAAATTAAAGTTCCTCACATGTAACCATATTCATTAATAAATTAAAATAGTTATCGAATGAAAATAATAATAAAAATATAAATTCATCCCATGAACCCCCAAAATAATGTATACCTGATCTGGGAATATCCTCTAGAATCTAGGTAATTCTCTCAGAATTTCAATTTTATTGTGGGTTATAAGTCATTTCTAGCTTCATCTCTGATCCCAAATCCTTTTTATGCATTGATATTACCATGACTTGAAATGTGCATCCCTATCATATGATATTCTTGTAGCTAAACAAAGAAGTACCATAATTTCCCATACATATAACCTACAAAACTATTTAACATAATCATTTTTTTGAATTGTATAAAAGTGTGAAACCTTCATTAGGTGATCAACCAAAAACCAAAATTCATGTCATCTCCTAAGATTCCTCTATAGTCTTATGAAAATGTTCATTTTCACCTCATCCAACATCGAAAATGGAACAGAAATAGGATGCAACAATCCCTATTTTCATTCATCGTTCTCTTTTACTCTTTGACATGTAAGGTTGGGAGTGATGAACCATACAACATCTTAATTTATTTCCTTCCACAGGAAAGGATGCCTCATGTCACGAAACATCTTTTTTAATTCCTTGATGTACCACCCACCAGGAGGAAAGAGAGTCTATCATCAACACTTACCTCTTGAATTTGGAAACCAAAACACTATCATGAACATTATGTATATCATCCCAATATGAAGACAATGTTAGAACAATATCGTATCTCATCACTCATTATTTCATCATAAGAAAATATTAATCACATTTTTATCCAACCATTACTCAATACACCAATAAGGAAGTAATTAAGAAGTGTGAATAGGTTTCCAAAACTTGATCGTCAGACACCCCATCTTACAATATACTAACAAGATCCTCATATAACACTTTTATGATAATATATAAGTTCCCATTTCTTGTGTTTTCATTACATGAGAATCCATCATTACAATTACTTTTTTATTAGTATATTCTTTATTAATATCAAATTTCTGTATATACTTGACACAAATTATTTGTTAAAAGATAATTCCTTACTAAGAGAAAATATATTGCAATATTCTATGGGCTGTGTAGATAAAAATCATAGTTTTTTATAAGATATTGATGGAAAAACATCATGTAAAGACCCAAAACGGATCACTCATGATCACAAGTAGGGTAGTTCCACTATTGAGTTTATTGTTGATGATACCCCTAAGTGAATATCATATGTTCATGCATTAAGATATCCCCTAGTAAAACTCCCAAAGTAACCAAATATAATTTATATAAAACCCATGGGGTTATCAGAGTCACAATATAGGTGGATTTCAACCACTTCTTTAGTTCCAAAAAATAATCTTCATACTTATTTATATAGTCAAAATTGAAGCCCTTTATTGCTAGCTCATCCATGGTAATTTCCAAACAAATGAAATCTTAAATGAACCACCTGTAATATATGAAATACCCTAAAATTACACAAATCTCAAATAGATTCTTGTGAATTTTTTATTTTTTCATTACTTCCATTATATTCTAATTGACTAATATCTCTGATTTATAGGTCACATGCTTGAGAAATTATATATCAAATGTCCAAAAATGAAACATAGAGAAATTAGAAGACAATTTAAGTACTCACAGAATAATAAACACAATATCTTGTTGTATTCCATATAGATTTATGGTATGTATGTATATTACGATATAAATGATTAAAATAATGAAAAAGGATTCTATTTAGGGATGAGAAATCTAGTTCCTAAGATCCATGAACACTATCAGTACATTCATCAAACCGAATAACACTATGAGACACTAATATTATCTATAATTTCTTCTAAATAATATTTTTAGAAACACCTAAGGTTTTACTTGATGATTATGATATTAAGATCGCAATTCATTCATGGGGAATCATTGAAATTTTCTCAAATGATAAAAATATTATCTACCCAGGATACTGGATAACTATTTTTTATTATTACTCGATCAAATTTAAAATAATAGAGACAAAACCATAGGCTGGTATTCACCTTGATAGATAATTTTATAAGAGAAATCTAAGGATAATTTATTATCTAAAAAATTTCCCTTACCAATAGATCTTCAAGTAGCACTTTTAAAACATTTATCCAGGTTTGTGCTATATGATATTTAATAATTAATATTGGATTTTTTATTTTCTATATAGTCTAGTGATAACTCTAATTTTGGAATTGAGTGATGAAATGTGATACTTGTGCTCAATATATTGTGTATATCTTATATAAGATGGTAATTTCAGGGAATACATTATTCAAAACATTATAAGTATTTTGCTGATATCCATTGGGACAAAGTTGAGTCAAGGTATAAATAAATATCCATTATTATATTATTTTGTTCTTCTCCATTAAGTGATAGTTGACCAGTGGAATAAATTGGGTTATGTGTTCACATTATGAAACTGGAATGATATGATATAACATTAAACATGGGTAAAAACTATGTAAGACTGGGGTTTTTAACTTCCTAGTCACCGTATGATGACCCGAATAGTTGTGTAATTACTTATTATTTATTTTTAGTCACTGTATACACCGTTATTTACACATATTTCACTAATACTATGGAAAACGTTGCAGTGGATTTTTGGGTTATTATACTCAGAATATATTTGAAAATATTGATGTGTGTGCCTAAATTGTTCTCAGGGATCCAATAATATGAAATCGTCCTATGTCGAGTAGTTGATTAGGATAAATAGGATAAACCAAAATGATGCGGGTACATGATTTAAGATCTTTTTCTATCATTACCCAATAATTTTTCTCATCCTTTTTCTATTTTTGTACATTATCCACTATATAGGGAGATCCAGTTGACATAATATTTGACTCTTATGTTTCATCTTGTTATATCATGGATGTTATTATATTTTTAAGCTTCCATAATATTTTTATTGATATCATTTTATTTCAGTTATTTATTATTGTTTTCTTAGTCTTTATAGTTATAAGATATCTATTACTGAGGTAATATTATCCCACAGTTTGTACTTAAGACCTCTAGTCTCTGAGCTCTTGTGTACAGGGAGGTTGACATAAGGACATGTGGTAGTACTATACAGATCTATTAATTTAGGTAAACACCATGTAAATGCTAATAAATAAATAATATAATTAATATCCTGAAAAAGATGATTTATATATCAATATAAAACACCATTCATAATATAATAAGATGACATACATAAGTCATATATCAAATCAAATGAATTATAACATAAGGTGGATCATTGTACCTATGTAAAGACAATAAAAATAAATGTGTCTTTATAGAAAAATATCACATAGTATCTCTCAAAATAAAATCATTCTAACATGTTTCTCATACAAAACCACTTAGAATTTTTCTTTTCCCCTTTATGGATCCTAGATCATAATGTATGTTCTTACAAAGAGGTTCCTATGTTGGGTTTGAGAATAAAATCCTAGTAGGATACCAACAATAAATCTTTAGAATAAATGTAACATATGTATATAAAGGTTTAATAAATGATTAGAAATAAACCGTAAGTAATTACATATTGATCTATGTTATTGTGCACTAGCCAAACATTTAGGAACCCTGGGCCTACATACCATTTCAAATTGAAAAAAGTAATGTCATATTAATATAGTCACATAATCTGAACACATAGGATAATTTCTTTCTAAGAATTAACTATTTCATTATGAATAATAACTAAATAATTTAAACATAAAGAATAATTAATTTCAAGACTCAACAATCTTCCAATGTATATAAAAAATATAACCAAACACTTAACACAACCCATTCCATAACTCATCCATCTAACAGAGTATAACTATATTATAGTTGGAAAAAATGAAACATATCATTAAAAATGGTTAAAATTAGAGTTATATTAAGGATGAACACACCCAAAATATAATAAAATAACACAATAGAGTTATTTTATGGAATAAATTCACACATATGGTAATAAAAGCAGACATCATTGTATAAAATACATAACAAGTAAATGAATTCCGAGATCAGTTTTTACATAGTCTAATTTTCATGAACCAACACCTGGAATAAGACCAACATAATGAATCACTAGAATCAACCCTAAAATTTACCATAAATGTATTCTACAACTAAATTCCTTATATAATAAAATATCTAGGGTTATTATAGGGTTATAAATACAGAAAAGATAACAACACAATGAATAAATCTAAAATTAAATATGGGAATTGTGGTAATTATATAGGATCCATGTTCCAATCCTTCAGTAGTGTAAGAAAACATATCAGATCATGATCTATAATTTTTATTTATCTAGGATAGATCTGATCTTGGGTTCCATTTGAGATAATATGATATGTCCTTCAAGAAGATGAATAAAACATAGATGTATCTATGACTTCTAGATCCAACATGCTTAGATCTGATCATAATATGATATAGATCATATGTATTTCATATAAATTATTAAATGAGTCTCCTAGTTTTATATCCTTAGATGAGTGAGTAGGAATTAGAGACTTTGGGGAGGATTCGAGTTAAAATTATAATTTTTAGATTAATTAAAACTATATGGATGGTTTGGAAAACCATCCACCAACATTGTGGGAGAGACCTTCCAAACCTATGTGAGGATACACAACACCTAAAAAATTTCTATTATTTCTCCTAAATATAATCCAACCATTACCCCCTTTATACTACTTCCAAAGTATGATATATTTATTATAAATAACTATAATCCATACCGCAAAGAACCATAGCACAAAACTCACAATGAAAATCTTAAAAATAAGGTAATAAAATGTAACAAACTTTTAAAATCAAATGTGAGTTCCATTGGGTTTTTAAATCAAGAATAAACTGTTCATACTTTCATGGGTAGTAATAAAACCATAGGAGTACCTTTCATAAGTCATGATGTTTTATTTATATTTTCCAATGGAATCATACTACTTTTATTTTAACTCGAATAATTAACTACCCATCTTTGTTTGAAGAGTTTAAGGAAAATACTTTTTTGAAGAATACTTTTTTACTTCCTCATATTTAATAGAGTTTACTTCCTCTTTCAGTTTTATTATTAGCAAGAGTCCATCATTGATCAACCTCACCATCAAAATGATAAATTTCCTTGAAAATATTTTCATTTTTTAAAAAAGAAAAACAAAAAATATATTTTCTATCACTTGAATCCTTTTATTGAAAAAAGTGTATTGGAAGGTCCACTAAAGGGGGAGAATATTATCACATGAGGAACTTCATAAAAAGTTAATAATTCTTTGGTGTGCTTGGGAGATCCACATGGTTTGTATTATTATTCATTTTCTGGAGATTTTACTAATAATTCCCATGTTATTATATATTTTCTACTCCTAGACCATTAAATTGACCATTTAGAAAATAACTTAATTTCATATGGAATCCATTATTAATTATGTTTATCTTTATATTTTCATTAAATAAAAATGAAAAGTTAATGTTAAAACTACTTAATTCTATGTCATTATAAAAATTATAATGACTAAATACAATGGTAACACATCAAAAAAGACATATATACCTAACTAAAAAATGTATTTTCTTCAACGAAGGTTATTAATTATCTATCGTCAAAAAATTTCTCTAACTACAATATAAATATGATATAAAATCCACCATAATGGTTCACAAATAGAATGATATTAGCTGAATAATATACCCTAGTAGTGTAAAAAAGTTCTGTAGTTGGGATACATTTATGCAATTAGTGACGATTGAGTTATTACCCAACACTACCTATTCAGTGGTTCTATAACTAGGTATGTCTGTTCTAGAGACTAAATCAACATGTACTATCTAAACAAGTATCTGATTTCCAAAAAACCTTATAATCTATAAATTAAAAAATTTTAAGAGGTTGTTATATAAAAAAAATAATCTTTAGTTTCCTCCCATCTTAACCCCAAATATAAGTAAACTAATCCTCCAAAATAACTAAACCACTCTTTAGTACAAAATAAGCTTCCCGAAACCACACTTCTTGACATGGTTCTGAGTATTTTCTTTTTTAAACACTATCTCTGACACAATGTAATATTTTTCAATCCCATGAATAAAATGTTTAGTATCTTTGAGGAAAATTTACATAATAAACTTTCTAGAAAAAAAAATTCTACATTCCTACAAAATTAATCCATACTAATTTATATTCTAGGATTCTAATACATTATGATAATTTTCATAACCATAGGAATAAAATCAAAATATTATGGTGAGATCAAATTCTTAGTAATAGAAAACTCATAAATATGGAATAAAAGTGACTGATCATAATAATATTATAAATAATTAATAATAGAGAAATATATTATTAAATTAAACATGGGACAATAAGTGTTTTCATGATTCATGAGAGAATAACATATAATCTCAAATGAAATAGCATGTAACTTGAAATATGTTTGTGAAATGATATTCGTAATCCATGGATCATAATCATAGGAAAATAATATAATTTTTCTTCATTACATGAAAACATAAAATAATAAAGAACTATGAAATAATCATAATAATAGAAGACATCACATTCAATAGTCACCAACTCACACACAAAATTATGAACTTGACTTTTCATGTTTTTGAATATTTTTCTTCATTATGGGTTTCTTATTGTAATGGTTCTTGGAAAAATACTCAATCATGTCTATAATTATTCTTTACCTTCAAGAATCACGTCTAGGAAACACAGTTGCAAACATGCTTAATCATTTTAGAGAATATTTTTCACGTGCATGAGTCACTCTTCACACTCGTGCTTATGAGAAAATTCAATTTCATCCATATATATATATGTATATATATCTCTCATTAGACATAAAATTTTAACCAAATAATTGGAGGTTGATATTGAACCCCACCCATCAATCATAAACACATTTTCTTCTATTTGAAAATAATCATTAATCACACCAGAAACAACCCATGGAATGAAAAATGGGTTTTGTAATTTTCAAGTTGTTATCAAAAGAATCTACTTCAATAATGTAAATATTTAATAACAAAAATTAATTAACACTTTAAAATTATTTCATAAGTACATTTATAATTTATTAAGAAAACACGACCTCTATAGAAGTCAATATGTTAGGGTTAATGAGAAAAATATTTACAAAATCAAAAGGCTTTTTAGAAAATTTTTCTAACACTATTTTTGGTCAGAGAGGATACTCAAGAGGGGGGTAAATTGAGTTCCAATTAAAATTTCTTTTAAAAATATTTCTATTAAAATACCCCAAATTGAAACACAAGTTAAACTTTAGTAAATTTATACATATTGTAAATGTTTAATTAGTTTCTTAAAGATTGATTAGGTCTCAGTTAATTCAATCAGGGGATTAAATTAACTTTTGAAACTAACATACTGGTTTACAATAAGTTTAAACACTTTCTAGTTTATCTATCAAAGTAACTTTAAAACAAATAGTATTTAAAAGTAATTAGCAACGGAATATTCAATATAGATTATAACCAAAATAGATAAGCACAATAGTTTGTGAAATAAGAGGTTCAGTCTCAGGCCGAGACTTAGTCATCTCAAAAAATTTATATAAATTTGATCCACACCCTGGATCGGGGTAAACAACAGTACAAAAGATTTACCATGTCCTAAGACCATTAGTACAATTATACGTGGTAAAACAAATGATAGCAATAGAACACAGGCTGTCTAGGTCCTACTTGACCTCTACCACTATCCTTAGTGGGATACAAGGAAGTGTGGAAAGATTAGTGTGAGGATTTAGTATCCTCTAGTTCAGCACAAGAGTCAGTGTGTGTGTAAATTATACATAGTACACACACTGATCGAAAAAGTAAATAATGAATCACTTAGAGACATTATATGAGAGTTTAGAATGCTCTTGTGATAATCAGTGCAACTCTGGACTCCTTCGATTCATCAAAAATTCTTCTAAGTCCTTCTCTAGTTTTTTTGTGTAGAAACATAGAGTGTCGTGGTTCTCCTTCTTTCACTTCCAGTGTAAGTGTTTAGATAGAGTATGAGTAAACATTATATTCCTTGAAATTATTCTTTGAATTTAGTTTCTTGATGAGTATGAGAGTTCTTCACGTGTTCTTCTTTTCATGTATGTGCGTGCATGGAAGAATTCCCTTTTTTACTTCTCTTTCTTGTGTATCTTTTTATTGCAGCTCGATCTTCATTATATTCCACGAGCTCCATAAATAGAAATGATTAACTTTTCATAGGTAAGAGGTATGGTTCCCTGATATACCAACAACTAACATTAAATATCTTTAATTGCATTAAAAATATCAAATTTGACCGTTGAAATTAAATATGAGTGAATATAAATTCAAACAATTTTTATGACTATCGGTGAGTCATGAGATCACTGAGTCATTTTGAATGTACATCGGTTTCGGAAGGTCATGATAATCAGTGTCGGTAGCTATTTAGATCATCGGTATCAGTAGCTCCTTTGATCATCAGTATCAGTAGCTCCTTTGATCATCGGTATCGGTAGGTCCTTTGATCATCTGTATCGGTAGGTGCCATCGGTGTGACCGTTGCCATCAGTGCGACCGTTCTTCATCGGTGCGATCATTCATCATCGGTGCAGCCATTAATCATTGGTGTATCCGTTCATCATCATTGTTAGCGTTCATCATTGGTGTGACCGTTCATCATCGGTGCGACCGTTCGTTATCGGTGACTCAGGAAAATAACTAACGGTGAGTCAAAACATGGAATTTTCACAAAGTGGCTGTTCAGTCCATAATACTTCCAAGTCAACAGTAAAACATAAATTAACTTATATAAACATATTTAGACATGATATAAACATATATAAACACATTTAGAACAATTTTAACAATAGAATAAATTGTCATATATAAAAAAATGATTTGGGATTATTAAAATAACCATCTCATAGAGAGTTCAACAATCCCCCCTTTTTGATAATCACAAATAAATGGAATAAATGAAGAGAGAAGATAATATATCATTCAGTATGCTCCCCCTATATAAAAAATATGCCAAAAGATAAGACAAGGTTAGAATAGAATAAGTTATTCCCCCAATATAATATAAATCAGATAATATGATTCATTCTCTCCCTTTCATCATTACTCCCACTTAGATATATAGTCAGCATTTCTCCCCCTGTGTATATGCATGCATATAATAAACAATGAGGCATGGGCTCATATTCATATTCAGTTCACCCCATATGCATATTCATGATTTCTCCCCCTTATTCATAGTCATTATTTCTCCCCCTTTGGGATTATCAAAAAGAAATGAGAAGGAAGATAAGCAAGTAGAAGAAGCCACTGAAATAATATTTGAAAAATAGTGCAAGAACCAGATACAAAGTTGTAAAGGACAAGTAACAGACACCCTATCAAAAATGGACAGACAGAGCTATTTCTCTGGGTGCAATGGATCTTTTCCTTTGGCAGTTGGAGGAATAGATGGTTCAGAAGGAGGCTTTATAGATGGTTGATCTAGTCGGATGGAGAGAGGAGGCAGAACAGATCACACTAGATGAATAGTGGGTTCCAAAGTAACTTTTTGAGGAGTAGAAGATCTTTCTGAGTGTTGTTGTTGAATGACTGGCTGGATATTCGATAGAGCTTGAGAGACAGATAACTAAAGAGGAGCAACATCCGATGAATTAGGAGGCTCAGCAGTGAGAAAAACAATGGCCTTTTCTTGTACATGAAGGTAAGGTTTGAATAGATTGATAAAATCTTGAATTACTTCTCCATCATACTTCATAGCCTTTTCAAAGTCATCCTTGTTCTGCATGAAACTTTCCAAAGTAGGAGTAAAATCCTTCAGCTGCTGAACTTGAGCCTTGAAAGTTTGAGTAACTGGAGGAAGCCTCAAATTTTCAGCCAAAACTTTGAACTGATGGTTCAACTCATGCTTGGTATAAATCTTAGAGAAGTAATGATCCACTTTATCTTTAATCTCTATCTGAGCCTTGGTAGCATCGGATGAATACAACTACACCATTTTGTGAATATTATCACTCTTCTCTTTCATCTTTTTCAAAGAATCTAAATCCAAAATCTTTCCAAGATCTGTTGGGTCCTCCTTAATAACATCCTTTAAATAATTAATCTCTTGACCAGTAATCTTGGTCACCTTTGATGAACTAGCCTGAGCAACGACTTGGGTGATCTTAGCTTTCAACATTATCAAGTCTTCCTTCTTCAGATGTTCTATCAGATTTCTTAACACTTCCATCTTACCAGAGATGGTTGCTCTAAACTCTCCTAATATAGAGACCAGATTACTACCTAAATCCGTGTGTGTTTGATTCAATGAGGTAATGTTCCTGCCAATCAATTCACTGGTATTGTACATGTCTAGCTTGATAAGGTTTACCACTCTTTGAGCCAAATCATCCATAGCAGCTTCAGATAAAGACACAGTAGTAGGAGTAGGAACATGAGATACCTCATATTTCATAGTCTCTCTAACTTCTTGAACCAAATCAACCTTAAATCTGTCAAAATCAGATTGAGAAACTGCAGGACCATGTCTAGCTTGAGAAACTAAAGGATCAGGTCTGGATTGAGAACCTGAAGGACCAGGTCTGACATCTGCTCTTTGCATATACTCAACAACTAATTGAGCCACAATAGAATCAATTACTCCTTTAAAATCTACTTCTACTTCTTCCTCTGTATAATCAAAACCCAGAACATCAATACCTGGGTGTTCTTCCCATGAAGCTTTACATGAAGGATACAGGGGTTTCACAAACTGAACTCTTCCAGAATTTTCATGAGGGACTTCCTTATCCTTATCAGTCTCTACCTATTCTATCATCTTAGCCTCATGGAAATTTTCTTGCACATTTTTTTGAGGTTGAGGATCATCATAGATCACATTCTGACCTTCTACAGGTTGAGCATCAACATCATCAGCATCACCACTATCACCATCACTGCTACTACCATCATAATCACCATCAGCATCAACATCATCCTCATCACCATCATTACCTTCATCATCATCATTATTAACTGATTTCATAGTTGAACTGTATGTACTACTGGTTTCATACTGCTTAGGGTTTGATTCTTCAGTCTCAGCTTCTTTTTCATCATCACCTAAAAGAGGTTCAATCTCTAGTAAGTTGAGAGGTGGACTAGCTATTCCAAATTCAATTTTTCTCATCATCAGGAAAACTATATCAGGATCACTGCTCTCATAAGGAGATGATTCATCCTCCTTTTCAACATTCAAATTATCACCAGCTTCTTCTTCCTCTGTTCCCTTCTTACTGGACTCACCAGTTTCCTTAAGAACTTCTACTTCCTCTTATTCATCAGAATAAACCACTTCCTCACCAGGTTTTAAACTAGGATCTCTCATCCCCTTTGGTCTCTTATGATGATCAGTAGCATTGAAGGAGTCATAAAACTTCTCCTCATCAACAACCCAAGCCTTCTTCCATGGGTTTCAGTTGATTTTCATCCTCTTACATATATCCTTGTTAATACAGAAGCTACTGGATGAGATGCACTCATCTTTATCATCAACACAGCTCAAGAATATCAGCATGGAAGATATTTTCTTAGAATAAAACAAAGTTGTAGCTTTCTTTGATGGCTTTATCATATCAGAAATATGCTCAGCAAAATAACTAAACAGGTTGGTCTTTTCACCATTCAACAAAAGGAATAACAGAAAATCATCCTGATACTTTACTGAAGCAAAGTCAACTTTTCATGGACTTACTTAGTGCTGAATAAATTTAAACAAAATTCTAATCTCACCATAAAATTCTTCAGCAGATATTCTTCTCGATTCAAAATTACCAGCCAACATTTTCAGAGATAGCTCATACGAAAAGTAATTAGTTTTAGGAGGGATATTACATGTGTAATCCTCGTATCTTCCATTGTGAAGAACTCCCAGACATTCATCCCACTACTTCGATGAAAACATAATCTTCTTCCCTTTAACTATTGAAGACAGTCTCAAAGATTTTTCTCCATCTAACACTATACCTATGTTTAAATAGAACTCGTGCACGAACTTCAAAAAATAGACTCGGTTATTATCGAAGAACCATTTTTTCCAACCTTGCATTTCCAACACTTTCAACAGATCAATCTTGCAGGATAATACCCATTCTAAACAAACTTCCTTTTCTATAGTAAATATCCATTTTTCCAGCTCCGGGTTTACTGACCTTTGTGTCGTGTTTCTAGATTCTCCGCGAGCACGTTTTATAAGAGAGGAACCTTCAGATTCCTTGCTTTGTCACTTTTTCTTGGCCATTTGGAAATTCGAGATCATTGAGCATTTGAAAATGTTTGAAATGTTTTGAAGATTTGGGATTTGAAAAAGAAGAGAAAGTTTGGTGGGAGATTGAAAGTCAACAGTCATTTAGAAATAGCCGCGAGTCATTATTTTTATCATTTAGGGTTACGATAATAATAACGATTTAGTAAAACAACATTATTTTGATAAAAACTAACAGTTTTCACTAACTATAAAACTCAATCGGTAGCATAGATCAGTTTCATAGATCAGTTTCAGAGATCGGGTTCACAGATCAATTTCACAGATTGGTTTCACAGATCGGTTTAACAGATCAGTTTCATAGATTAGTTTCATAGATCAGTCATACTTAACTATTGTTTAATAAAGTCTATCCTTTCAGAACTTAAAGGCTTAGTGAAAGTATCAGCTAACTGATGTTCAGAGTCAATAAATTCTAGTGAAATATCACCCTTTTGATAATGATATCTCAAGAAGTGATGTTTGACCTAAATGTGCTTAGTCCTAGAGTGAGACACAAGATTATTAGAAATACAAATTGCACTAGTTTTATCACAATTAATTGAAACATGCTTAAAATCATATCCATAGTCCAAAAGAGTGTGTTTCATCCACAGAATTTGTGCACAGCAACTACCAGCAGCAATGTATTCTACTTCAGCAATGGACAAAGCTATAGAATTGTGCTTCTTATTACTCCAAGATACTAAGGAATCAGCCATAAAATGATATTTTACATATGTTCTTTTTCTATCCGATTTTCAACCAGAAAAGTCACGATCTAAATAACTAATTAATTCAAAAGATTGTCCTTTTGGGTAAAACAAACCTAAATTTAGAGTTTGTATAAGATACATAAAAATTCTTTTAACAGAAAGTAAATGAGATTCTTTTGGATTAGCTTGAAATCTTGAACACATACAAACATAGAACATAATATCTGGTCGACTAGCAATAAGGTAAAGTATGCTTCCAATCATACCTCTATAAATGGTTTGATCAACTGGTTTCCCAGTTTCATCATCATCCAGCTTACAGGTGGTACTCATAGGTGTGCCACTTCCCTTATTACTATCCAAACCAAAATGTCTTAAAAGATCCTTTGTATATTTACTTTGATGTATAATAATACCATCCTTCTTTTGAAGAATTTGAAATCAAAGAAAATACTTGAGTTCTCCCATTAAACTCATTTCAAATTCATTTTTCATAATCTTTGAAAAATCTATACATAAAGAATGTATGGAAGATCCAAAAATAATATCATCAACATAGATTTGGACAATAAAAATTTCTTTTGAAATTCTTTTAATAAAAAGACTGGTATCAGAAATTCCTCTAGTAAAACATTTTGAAATAAGAAAATTTGTAAGTCTATCATACCAAGCTCTTAGAGATTGTTTTAAACCATATAAATCTTTAGAATGTTTAAAAACATGCTTTTGAAAATGGGGGTTTGTAAATATAGGTGGTTGTTCAACAAAAAAAATTTCAATTATAAACCCATTTAGAAATGAACTTTTGACATCCATTTGATATAACATGAAATTCAGATGGGCAACATAGGCAAGTAAGATCCTAATGGCTTCTAATCTAGCAATAGGTATAATGGTTTCTTCATAGTCTATTCTTTTGTCTTGACTATATCCTTGTGAAACTAACCTTGCTTTGTTTCTAACTATATTTCCTGATTCATCAACCTTATTTCTAAAAACCCATTTAGTGCCTATGGTCAAGGTGTCCTTATGTCTTTCTACTAATTCCCATACTTTTTTTCTTTCAAATTGATTTAACTCTTCTTGCATAACCATTACCCAAATTCATCATTGATTTCATCATTGATATTTTTAGGTTCTAACTGTGAAAGAAAGGATTAATGTTCAAACTAATTTATGAGAGAAGCTCTAGTATGTGTTCCCCAATCAAAATTACAAACAATAGAATCTAAAGGATGATTATTTAGAATCCTAGTTGATCTATTAAAGATAGTACTAGAGAATTCAAGTTCATCTCTAGGTTCGTGTTCATTAGGAGTGGATTCTGAAATATTTCTAGAACTGGTTTTCTTTATAATAGGTTCAATGATTCTATCATTAATGATCAGAACAGACAAATATCCTTCAATATTTTCAAGAGAAGGTTTAGGTTCATGTGGTCAGTTTCATTAAATTTGATGTGAACAAATTCTTCTAAACACTTGGTTCTCTTATTGAAAACTCTATAGTCTTTTCTAGTAAAAAATATCCTAAAAGGATTCCTTCATCACTCTTAGAAGCAAACTTTTATAGATTATACATGGTGTTGAGTATAAAGACTTTGCAGCCAAGGACTCTGAAGTAATTATCTTTAGGTTTTTTATTGTTCCATAGTTCATAAGGGGTATTCTTAGGAACAGGTCAAATCATGACTCTATTGATAATATAAAAAGATATATTCACAGCTTCAGCCTAAAAATAAATAGGTAGGTCATACTCATTGAGCATGGTTCTGGAAATTTCTTGAAGGGTTCTATTTATTCTTTATACTGCACCATTATTGTGAGGTGTCCTGGGGTCAGAAAAGTTGTGACTATAGTTATTGTGTGAGAAATAAGACTCAAACTCCTGATTTTCAAACTCACGACCATGATCACTTCTTAGGGTTTTAATCTTAAGTCCACTATGGTTCTCTAAAGACATGGGGTATTTGACAAAATAAGAACAAGATTCACTTTTGTGAGCTAAGAAGTATACCCAAGTATATCTAGAAAAGTCATCTACTAGGACACAGACAGAGTACTTCCCATTTAATATAGAAACTCTAGAAGGTCCAAAAAAGTCCATGTGAACCAACTCGAGAGGTTGAGAAGTTGAAATTTCTTTCTTTCAATTGAAAGAAACATTATGTTGCTTTACCTTTTGATAGGGATTACAAACTTTTTCTATTGGGAATTCTAGTTTGGGTGGGTCTCTAACTATGCGATTCTTAATCAGTTTTATAAGTGAATAAATGTTGCAATGTCCTAATCTTCGGTGCCAAAGCCAAGATTCCTTATGAAAAAAATTTAAACAAGTAACAATTTTCTTGGCTAAAGAAGTTAAATCAACTCCATATACATTTTCATTTCTCAAAGAAGAAAATACAAAAACATTTTTAGAGGTAAAAACATTACATGAATCATTTGAAAATTTAACATTTAAACCATCATCACATAACTGAGAAATACTTAACATATTATATTTATGTCTATCCAAAAATAAGACATTAGAAATTAAAATTGAATCAGTGTTACCAATCTAGCCTAGGACTATGATCTTTCATTTAGAGTTATCACCAATGGTGACATGTCCTCCATTAACTTTGATTAAACTCTTAAAACATGATTAGTCCCCCGACATATTCCTTGAACATCCACTGTCCATGTACCAAATCTTTTTATAAGAACTATTTAAGAAAGTTTCCTACATAAAAAATTTAGATGGAAAATGATTTTGGTACCCAAATATTCTTGGGTCCAGATAGGTTAGAAAGAAAAGTTTTAGGTACCCAAATTAGTCTTATGAGTTTCATATAATTTACAGAATCAATAGATTTTGAAAGACAAATTTTATTTGATCTGTAACTATGTGAGTAACTAGTTGAGACATATGAATTTACAGAACTTGAGCTAGCCCCATTCTGTTCAGAATTAGAAATAAATCTAGTCTTAATAAATTGTCTCTATCCAGGCTGATAGCCTAAACCAGTAGTATACTTTGGTACCACTTGTTTTCCAAGCATCTGAGTAATATTATCTTTTCCATTTGAGAATTTTTCTATGTCCTTCCTTAATTTATCATTAGAAAATTTTAGTTCAGTATTTTCCTTAAGCAATTGAGCATTCTTTTCTTTTTCTACATCAAGTGCATATTTAACATTTGCAATGAGAGAATGTTGTTTCTTCAAGGACTTATATTTGTCTTTAAGTTCATTATAGGTTTCTTCTATCATATTACATTATTCAAATAGTTCTTCATTAGAAATATTTTCAGATTCACAATCAAGTTCAACTCCAGAGTAATATGAATTTAATGCAGGAGTATCTAGTGTTACCTCAGATGTGTTTGTCATAAAACTCATGTTAGCTCAATTAATTTCAGAGTTAGATACTTTAGATTCACTTGTGCTGTCTTCTAAAGCACTCCAAGTAGATTTCATATATTTATTGAACTTATTTTCCTTGTAGTCATGTTTCTCCTTGAACTTTAATTTTGGATAGTCACCTTTAATGTGACATTTTCTATTAAATTTATAGAAAACAACCTCATCACAATTATTAGTTTTCTACCAATCCGTTTTAGAATGACCTTTGTTGTCATATTTACCTTTGTAGTTTGTTTTTTTTGTTGAATTTCTTCTTCCTATAGAATTTCTTAAACCTCTTGGCTATTTGAGTCATCTCAGCAGCACTACCAGATTCTGAACATTCACTTGTTGAACTTTTAGTAAGTGTGTGAACTTTCTCCTTATCCTTTCTCTTTGTAGCAGTAGATTTAAAGTCCACTGACTTACTCTTTGGTTTATCATCTTCTTCCTTGTATACTTTAATCTCTTCCTCATACATCATTAAATTACCATTCGGCTCTTTAACAGGTAAGGCCATAATATCACATGATTCTCTAATTGAAACAGATGTTCCTCTCCATTGGTCTGGAAGACATCTTAGCATCCTCATGATTTTCTCCATTGCTGGAACAAATTTTCCATGTGAGATCATAGTATTGACAATCTCATTGAACCTGAGATACATATCAGAAATAAGTTCACCAGGCTTCATTTTAAAATTATCATATTTAATGGTATAGGTGTTCAGTATCATTTCATTTACATTTGTTGTACCCTCATGGGAACCACCCAAGGTATCCCAAATTGCAAAAGCATTTGAACAAGAAGATATGTGATTGAATTCTTCATCTCCTAAAGCATAGTACAAAACATTCATAGCTTTACAGTTATTATTGTATGCAGTGTTAGTAGCTTCGTCCCAAGTAGCTATATCAGTTTTTGGAATCTTATATTGAGTTTCTATAGCAGTCCAGATATCAAACCCCATACTTTCCAAATGAATTATCATTTTAAGATTCCACTGAGCATAATTTTTACCATTAAAGAAGGGTGGTCTGTTGGTAGAAACACCTTCTAGTCTATTGTCCATAACTAGATTTTAGAAAATATATTTCAAGAGATAAAATTTAGAACTAATAGAAATTTAAGATCTTTAACGATGCAACTAAAATCACAGTTGAAAAATAGAGTGTTTTGAAATCATTTATTAATAAAAACAACCCCCCTTTGGTACCATATGTAGGTCGGAGTGGATACTCAAGAGGGGGGTGTATTGAATTCCAATGAAAATTTCTGTTACATATTTTTCTATTAAAATCCCCCAAATTGAAATACAAGTTAAACTGTATTGAATTTACACATATTGTAAATGTTCAATTAGTTTCTCAAAGATTGATTAGGTCTTAATTAATTCAATCAGGGGATTAAATTAACGTTTGAAACTAACTTACTAGTTCACAATAAGTATAAACACTTCCTATTCTAGCTATCAAAGTAACATAAAAAAATAGTATTTCAAAGTAATTAGTAGCGGAATATTCAATATAGTTTATAACCAAAATAGATAAGCACATTAGTTTTTGAAACAAGAGGTTCAGTCTCAAGCCGGGACTTAATCCTCTCAAATAATTTATATGAATTTGATCCAGACCCTGGATCTGGGTAAACAATAGTACAAAACACTATCCAGGTCATAAGACCTCTACCACATTTATACTTGAGAAACAAATGATAGGAATAGCACACAGGCTGTCCAGGTCCTACTTGACCTCTACCACTATCCTTAGTGGGATAAAAGAAAGTGTGTAAAGATTGGTGTGAGGATTTAGTATCCTTTAGTTCTGCATAGGAGTGGGTGTGTGTGTAAATTATACAGAGTATACACACTACTCAAAAAAGTAAATAATAAATCACTTAGAGAGAGTATACGAGAGTTTAGAATGCTCTATTGATAAGCAGTGAAGCTCTGGACTCCTTCGATTCAGTAGAAATGCTTGTGAGTCCTTCTCTGGTTTATTGTGTAGAAACACAATGTGTCGCGGTTCCCCTTCTTTCACTTCCAATATAAGTGTTCAGTTTGAGTATGAGTAAACATTTTAGCCCTCTATCTTTTTCTTTGAATTTCTGTTCTTAATGAGTATGAGAGTTCTTCATGTATTCTTCTTTTCATGTATCGCGTGCATGGAAGAATTCACTTTTTGACTCTCTTTCTTGTGTATCGTTTTACTACAGCTCTATCTTCCTTATATTCCACGAGCTCTGGCAAAATAAATGATTAAATTTTCAAAGGTAGGAGGTACGGTTCCCTGACATGACATCAACTAACATTAAATATCATTAATTGCATTAAAAACATCAAATATGACAGTTGGAATTAAATATGATTTAATAGAAATTCAAACAGTTTTTTTGACTATTGGTGAGTCATGATATAGGTGAGTCATTTTGAATCTACATAGGTTTCGGTAGGTCATGATCATCGGTATCCGTATCTCCTTCGATCATCGTTATCGGTAGCTCCTTTGATCACTGGTATTGGTAGCTCCTTTGATCATCAGTATCGCTAGGTCCTTTGATCATCAGTATCAGCAGGTGCCATCAGTGCGACCATTACCATCGGTGCGACCATTCTTCATCGATGAGACCATTCATCATTGGTGCAACCGTTCATCATCTGTGCGACCATTCATCATCGGTGCGATTGTTCATCATCGGTGCGACCGTTCATCATCGGTGCGACGATTCATCATCGGTGTGACCATTCATCGTCGGTGACTTAGGAAAATAACTAACGGTGAGTCCAAACATGGAATTTTTACAATGTGTCTGTTCAGTCCAGAATACACCCAGGTCAACAATAAAACATAAATTAATATAGATAAACATATATAGACATGATTTAATCATATATAAAAACATTTATAACAATTTGAACAAAAGACTAAATTTTCATAAATAAAACAATGATTTGGGATTATTAAAATAACTATCTCACAGAGAGTTCAAAAACTATTGTAAAAGAATATGTTACATGTAAACTTTAAAAATAATTTACCTAAAAATACAATGAAAACATAGGAAAACATTAAATTTTGAAATAATTTCAATTAATTAATAATTGAAATTGTGTAAATATTGTTAAAAAAATATTTGCAGTGAAAGATAAGATATTTGATTATGATAGGGTGCGAAATGATTTCAATATTTTTAAATATTCATATTGAAACCCACATCATTAATAGAGTAAAAAATAATTTTTAAATTAGAAGAATAGAAATATAAAGGCCACATGTGATAATACATTATTATGTTTACAAATATAAATGATATTATTGTTGGGAAGAAAAAGAATTGGTATGAAAGAAAAAGATTTTACTTAAATGGGATTTTAATTATTTATAAAATCATAAAATTTGACTAAGAAAGAAATCCATCAATTTTATTTCCTAGAAAAAAATAAGGAAATCAATTACATTATATTCATTTAAAAAGATAAAAAAAATCACCGAACCATAGTTAAAGTGGAACAATTATTACTCTTGAAAATAAGTTGTGTCAAGAAAAACCACTTACCTTTAACACCACTTAGTCGAGCACTCTCTAAAACCATTTATACAAATTAAAACATTTCTAAACTCATTATAAACCTTATTCATACCTATAAAATTTTAAAAATATAATTTTTAATCATTTATTACAAAATATATCAGTTAGTTATATTTTATTTTCTCTATAAAATGTCATTAGATTAAATTATTTTTCTTATATAAGTTTTATAATGAAAATAATTATTATTGTTTATATATTCTGTTTTAATCGTTTTAGGATTATTATAGGTACTTGAATATATTTTTCGAAAAAATATTAACTTTTCTAATTTCATTTCATAAGTATTTTGGGTTTCATTCTTAGGGATAATATCGGTGACTAGCTTGTTTCAGTTATTTATAATGAAAAAAAGTTTCTATAATAAAAATAAATTATATACAATTATATTCTATATAACTATAACAATATTATTTTCACATTTATTTGTAATAAATTCATTATTCATATTCCTATAGTCATCTATAAAAGAAATTAAGAACAATGTTCATATTGGCTGTTAAACCGACCCAAACTAAAAGAAGCTATAATCCATTGGTGATTATGGTCAGGAAAGTTAATATTTTAGTATAATATAATTACTATATAATAATAATGAAATTATTTTAAATTATTAAATACGGGGTACTATATTTTACTTGATTTTTAAAAATAATAAATGACTAGATGATAAATGTGATATGTCACTTTGAGGGAGGTAGTAGTCCGCATCTACCCATTAGAGACATGTTCCATTCTATTGGATGAGATAAACATGTAGAATGGTTTATAATTTAAGAATATTTATAATGATTTAAATATCATATTTTTTAATTGAATTTTTCAAAAATCCATGTAAGGATGCTATGAAAGGTGTATCACATCGCATTTAGAGGTGGTAGTCCACACATAATATATGAAACATTCTCAATGTATAAATGGTTTAGGGGGAAGGTATAAAATTATTATCTCATTAAAATAATAAAATTTCAATATATTTTATAAAATTATATTAATATTTTAGAAGGTTTATGTCATATTTTGATGATTTATAAGAATGATTAAGGGAAATGAATGAAAAATGAATAATTGATAATTTTACCCTACCCCATGGAAGATATATTTTGAAAATAGGATTAAGTATGTGATTGGTGGTATTTTTTGAGGAAAATACACTATAGGAAGAGTATTGGAGTGTTGGGGAATTATTTGGGTATATTTGGGTTGAATACTATAAGAATGGATTGGGTGGCAAATGTTGTTGGTGGTGGATCCTTTTATGAGTAAAAGGACATCAATTTTTATAATAATATAAAACATAAAGACACTATTCAATGGTCTAGTGGATACATTAATGGAAAATAAATGAGTGAGGGAATGGGTAAGTTCGACCCATCTTCAATAATCGATTTTCAAACATATTATTAATTTTTCTATGTCTATTACTGTTATATTTTTCAGTTTTACCATTTTTATTATGGTAAATAATTTTTACCTTAGTCATTTACGTTGAGGATCATAAAATAAAATAAACCATATTTCATATTTTGATTATAAAAATTCCAATTGTATTTCTAAATTAAATATCTTAAGTATTTAAAATTAAATTTAATATTATAGGACAAATCAAATATTTTGTTTTATTAAATGTGCATTTCTATTCATAAAAAGTATGATTATGGGAGTATGATCAATTTGGTTGATTTAAATGAAATTAATTGTTTTTTCCAAAATAAATTTTTTATGTAGATTTCAAAGTAATCCTAAACTAAATTCTTCGTTGTGAAGACAAAATTCAAAAAAAAAATGGAAGAAAATATTTTTTTAAAAATTACGATTACTTATGTTTCAAAATATTAAACATGAGGTTTTATAAATTCAAGATATTTTTTAAAAATGAATAATATTACATATTAAAGGCATTAATGTTTCATAAATAAATTTTACAATTTTTTTCATCATTTGATCATGATAATGTAAAAAATTACACTCTATTAATGAAAACAAGAGTTTTCACTAATTAATTAAAAATCAATATTTTCTGAAAAATCATAAATTTTCATCCTAATAAAATTTTGGAATGATTATTTAAAAAGTTAATTTCTTTTGAAAAATATAAAAATAAAAAATTTGTAAATTTAGTTTTAATATAAAAATATAAAATATGAGAAAAACATTTTTTTTCCAAAAATGACATTTTAAAGTATTCTTAATATTATTTTATATCAATTTAAAATTTAAGGAATGTTAATATATTGTTTCATATATAATAATATTTTATAATTTGTTAATATAATTTATTAATAAATAATATAAAACATTTATTAAAACATTTATATGATAATGAGAAATATTTTTAATATAAAATCATGTAAATTAGTTACCCCTAAATGTTTGAAATTTTATCTGAGTAGTATTTTTTTATTTACCGGAGTACTTATTATTATTATTATTATTTTCAGTATAAAAATCATATAATATGTCAAGTCCTATTTTAGATTAGTTTTATTTATAGAGAAATCTATCAAACATATAAATTACTAATACAAAAATAATATTATAAAATATTGGGAGGTTAAATATGAATATCATGTATTCATGATGTAATTTTTTAAAAATTCCACCCAAATGTGCATTTTATAACTATTTTATTCAGAATATTGTTCATATGGATTGTACTAATCTTCATACAATACTAATAGTAAGGTGATGGACCTAGTAACATAGTTTTGGATGTTTTGATAAAAAATAAAAAAAAATAAAAGAGATCACATTACAAAAGATCTAGAAATTTATTATTTTTCAGATACTAGATACATTCATGGCCATTATATTATATATTAATTCATAACATATAATATAAAATTTAATGAAACATTATTATAATTATTATATTCCTATACTTAGATCAATTTTAGTAATATTCGATACTCAATAAGGGGTAGTGTATTGTGAAATTTTACATTGTATAATATTACTTTAAAAAACAAAGTGGATTAAATAAACCAGTGGATTCCAGATAATATTTTCCTAGAAAACATGACAAACAATTAATAACACATAAAAAAATAAATTAGTTCATAGTGATAATATGTATAATTTTCAGACAAATTAATCACAGTATAAAATCCTAGACTAACACATCAAATATAAACTATAATTTCCCAGTTCCAAGTCATTATATATAATAGTGCAGGTATACATCAAATACAAGAAACTAGTTTCTCACATGTGACATACTAATTAATTTAGTGGAATGATAATTATTAGACCCATCCATCATATTTTATTTTTTAAGCTTCCATCGTATGAATTGAATTTTCAAATAGAACAATAAAAAATATTCCCCAAGTAATTATCTATTTACAAATTCCATAGAAATAAATACTTATTCTTATAAAGTTATTGGGAAAATGGATTTTCAATTCTTCTCTAGTAAATTAAGTTTCATGGATATCACTTCCAATATCCATGAATGAATTAATAACATTTGGATATTAAAATTTTAATATAACATATTTATGATAACATATAGTTGGATAATTTCATTTTATAGTGGTATTAAATGAACTTGTTGGAGAGTAAGGCCATGGTAAAAAAATACATCCTTGAAATAATAAATTTTATGTTATGTAAATTTTATTTTAATTATAATTTCATATAAGGATGGTATAATAAAATGAAATGGTGAATTCATAATCATATTACAATTAGTGTATTTTTAATAATGGAATAAAACATCACTGAATTGAATAATGTAAAAGAACTCAATGATCTTCAAATAGAAAATGAGGAAAATTTTAACTAAAAAATTACCTTTTTATATCCCATACAAAATTATTAAAAAGAACTTATTATGTATTTATGATTTTGTGATCTTGAAATAAAAATGTTTACAAGGGATCTAAATCCCATACCTCACTATTTCTCTTGAGAAAACTCTTACTAAAACCAATAAAAATAGAAATAGAGATTATGTTTGAAATTGTTATCTACTGAAGTCTCTTCCAAAAGATTCATGACAGGGAATGTTAAAGAGAAACATTATCTATAATTTTATTGATGATAATAATGGAAGAATATGTTAGTGTTTAAAAAAAATAAGGGTTAATTTCTTATTAACTTCTAATCAGATAAATTTTATTTAGTTTGTTGAAAAATAGATAGTAATGGAATTTTTCATGTCTATAAAAGATGTTATTTGAATTTCAAGAAACAATTTTGACAAATAAATGTTCAATAACTATACTCAATTAAAAAAATTTATATTAGATATGAGAATAAAATATAAACTTAATTTTTTTAATGAAATTCATAAAATATTTGTTCAGGATTAGAAAACAAATTGAATGGATTATAAAATTATTTTTAATTTTAAAATAATTTATTATAATAAAGAATATTTTATGTGTGTGTAAATATCTTATATTATTTATTACCTCATTTTTATATAATAATGATGTCATATTTCATAATTTATACACATAATATAAATTTTCAAAAAAATAAAAATTTGAATAACTCACACAAGTCTAAAAAATTGAATATTATTTAATTTTTACATGTGGATTCTAAATTTAACATTTATTTTATAAAAATTAAATTTCTCTATATTTATTTTTTTTATTAGATAAAAATATTTTTTATTTTATACTGATGCATTTGGTGACAAAAATTTTTGAAAACTATTTACTATATAATATTTATATGGTTATATAGTTATTAATTAAAAAATTTACATTATTAATAAATAATAATTACATTAATATGAAATTATTTAATGTATTTTACTGATTTTTTTGTGTATAATGGTTACATTACTATTACAATGGTCATATAGGAAAGTCACTATTCAAAGAGTCTAATTCCCAATGGTCAGATTCCAACAATCAAAATACAATTCCAACATTTATATTAACCCATATATATAATATTATTCCAAAGGTTACATAATTTATAAGTCATAAATATAAGAAAATTGGCTTTAATATCAATGAGAGTAACAAGAATATTATAAAATAAATTGTAGTTCATATTATAATGATTAAAGATATATGGAGAATGACAATATTATATTTTATTAGATAATGTTACTTTTTGAAGCCCAAAAAGATGAATAATGGGTTAATATATAGATTAGGAACATTAATAAATTTATAATATTAATACATCGTAATGGTTTATGAGGTTAGTGTATAAAATTATTATAATAACCATATTTATTTTATTAATTAATGTGTATGGATATTAAAATAGTGATTTAATTTTCATATATTTAATATTTATTTTATCTCTATATATACAGTGATATCCTTTAGATGGCTAAAATAAACTATTTTTATTATATTTTTAAATGGGGGGAGGTTAAATTCTATTCAATACTTTTATAAATTATATTTTTTAAATCATACATATTTTGAGAAATTAGTAGATGGGATTATGAGTGGGGGATAAACTGATTTTTTTCTACAAAATATCTACAAGATTCACCGTCATAATTTCTTGCATCACTTAACCAAAATTCATTCTTAATAAGGTGGGTTTTAATGAAAAGTACAGTGGTTACCCCATTAAAATATCAAAGATATTCCATTGTACTTATATAAATATACATATGTAAACAAGATAAAATTCAAACAAGTAGGTATTATCATTTTAAAAGATTTCTTGGATTGGATAAGGTAATTTAAATTAAATATTTTTTTTAGAAAATAATATATATATATATATAATGATAACCCATAACTCATTGAATCTTTTAATGACTATTAATGTTCTTATTAGATTTTTATTTCATCCCCCATATCTCAATTATTCGTTCCATTTTTTAATTTTATCATCACTTAACCTTTATTTTCTAACACATTAAAATTTCTTAAATTTATAAAAAATAAATATTATTTAGAACAGTATAGAAATATAATACTTTAATATTGTGATAATGACATTTATTCTCACCAATAATTCTATATTTTTTAGTAAATATTTTTTAATGTCATGTTACCCCCTGAAATTATTCATGAATTTTTTTTGATCCATTTTCAATGAGGCATTTCAATGTTAGTGGAACCATTAAATTTAAATACTATATATATATATTTTTTAATCATTAATATTGTTCTGCTAAGATATTAATTTTCGTGGTAATTATTTTGATGCCCTGAAAATCTAGTCATAAGTGATTGATTTTGGTGTAATTATTAGTAGATATAAGAATTTTTTTAGGAAAACTACATATAAATGTTCTATTTGTCTCATGTGGGAATCGTGGATTATATTAATCTCATAATTTCATAGGATAAAACAAAAATTGTAAATTTGAAACTGAAACGTGTAGTATAAATTCAAAAATTCATTGAAATTAAAGAAGAAGTGTTATTGATAACATATCAAATACATAATAGAGAAGGAATTAAGAAGATGATGTAAGAGGATAAAAATAACCTCATAATTATAAATAATCTTAGGATCATTATGTATATTATTGGGTAAATAAGATAAATTCAAATACGAAGTTTATTAATTATTTAATTTAATTGATCATAGTTTTCATGAAGTAGAATTGAATATAAATATTCCTTATGGAAAATATTTTCATTCAACTAAAAAACTCAACTTACCATAGTGTGAATATTATAATTAACATGAACATATGGAGTTACAATTGGATCTCATGAATTACATTTTTTAATTTTTAAACACAGTTGATTAATATAAATTTATGATGGAAAATATTTCTATCATTTTTTATATTTATCATTCAATGAAATATTTTTTTAAATATTTTTTATATTATTTTATTTTTAATCATAATATAAAAAAATAAATTTAGTGGGTTTTAAATAGAAATTGGAAAGCAGTGGATAATTTAAATTCATTTTCAATTTAAGGGTTTTATCATAATAACTTGTTTATTATATTTTTCTTTTTTAATTTCCTTATCTTTAGTACAACATAATGAAAATTTTATTTTCTTTTCAATATTGTTTTAAGGTAAGAAATTAATCAAAAATATGAATTTTATTTCATTTAAAATTTCATTCCACTGATTAAATAATTATAGGATAGATTCATTAATTTTATACTGTATACTATTTTGTAAATAAATAATTTATCATATTTTTTCATGGGATTTATTATAATATATGCACACTAGTTTAGTAAAAAATATTAGGTATTTTATATTATTATAATAAATATTTTAGGTGGTGTTTTCATAATTTTTTAGTACTGATGTGTCTTTATTATTTGAATGTAAAAAACATGGGTAAATGGTAGTTCCTATATCAATGAAAAGTGTGAAGATTCATGATATATTTTTACTCAAAAATAATTACGTGCCCCATATTTTCTCTCTTGAACATAGTTAATGCCATTATCTTATTTACTTTGTTTATATTTATGTAATAAAATTTAAAAATACTTTATAATAATGATGTGGGAATGATTAGTTGTTAGGTATGGATATGATTACAATGTTTTTGTATTATGGAATTATATTTTTTCTTTTTTATGTGTGTTGAGATTAATTAAGATTAAATTCACTGTAAAAAAATTAATACATGATTGGAATCATTTTATAAATATAATTATAGATTTATATGATTAGTGGTGTGTGAATTCTTGGATTTGAAATTTTTGATTAAATTATTTTTATTCTTTGCTTAAATACTTGGTTTTCGTTTGTATCTAAAATAAGAATCATATAAATGATGGTTAAAAAATATATTTTTTAAATATTATTACATTATAATTATTTATAATAGAATAGAATCTATGGAATTCTAGTTAAATTTTTTATTAATATATATTAAATGACTTTTTAAAATATAGAGTATATGTGTAAGTGATTGAAGAATCACTTAAAAATACCTTTTATAGACCAAATTCTTATTTAAAAAACTAAATGATAATTTTTTTATTTCCCCAATAATTCCTAAATAACATATTAGGTATCAACATTACATGCTTTATATACATACCTACCAACACTTGTATATTTTTAATTTTTTCCACTGAATATATGTGTGGTGGTTATTGAAGTTTAATTATATTCAAGAGTGTATAATTTATAATCTACATAATAGGTAGTAAGAGACCACAATTCTTAGAATGGTGGTTCACAAGATTATTTGTTTGTCCAAGATCCATTTTTTTCACAATGGAAAAGAACCAATAAAATTTAAAATATTTTTTTTAAATAAGGGATTCTTGAGAAAGAATTATTATTATTCACTCTATTCATTATTTTATCAGCCTTCATAAAATGTAAATTTTGGTGATAGATGAACTATTAATATAGGAATGATTGAGTTCAAATAAGTGAGTGACACATTAATAAACCATTTATTATTCATAAAGACCTAATAATATTTATTATAACTTTATTATAACTACTGAGCATTCCACTCCCACCAAAAAACAAACTTCTCAATACACTCATATTGTCATTAAAATTGGATTTTTTTAAAATATATTCATCGAGATCAAAAATCCAATAGTTATTTAGGTATCATATTGGAATTTAGAATAATTTAAAAAAAATTATGAGTGATGAGGGAAATATATTTGAGGAATTTAAATGAGTCTTTTTTCAATGGTGGATCAATTGTGTAACTTATTTTTATTACTAAAGTGATTGGAAATGACCATAAAAGAAACCTGATTAATAATATATTATTCGAAAAAATGAGTATTTACACTAATATCATTATGTTTAAGAAGGAATTTGGTCCCCTATTGGGGTAATTGTAGGTTTAGTGTCACCCCCATGTCATACTCCAATAACAAAGGGTTTAGATACTAGCACCAATAAGTCCAAATATAAATTTAATAAAATTAAATAAATCAACCAGTAGTAGTCTTACTCCCAAGATAAAAAAACCTACCAGCCCCAACCAATTAATAAAACTAAAAAATATAACTATAGACACTACTTGTATAATAAATCACATGGTTGGTATATGGAATAAAATAATAAAACACAATATAAAATATACATAAAAAATGTAAAAAAACAAAATTGAAGTTAAAAAAGTGATAGATAAAGCCTCTTGAATTGAATTTTCAGATGATATCTTACTATAGACGTTACTGTTTCCATCGGGTTCCAATAAGTGACACCAAATATCATAAAGAACCGACACATTTTATCCTAAAAAATGTGCATCAATACCACACCCACCATGATCACCTATAAATAGTAAAACTTCTCAATAGACACAACGAGTTTGGAAATGAAACACATGAATATATGTGTATAAAAATAATCAATACAATGTTATAAAATAATATAGTAATAATATAACCACATATTAGATTAGAGCCTAGAATGAATGAGGTAATGAAAGAATCTAATAACTATATATTCTCTATAAATAGAAGGCCCTAGAAAAAAAGGAGTACCTATTCATCTTCGCTATATTCTATAGTATATCATATAGAATGAGTAAGAAAGGATATTTTGATTACTAAATATATAAATAAATTTTATGTTGATTACCTAACTATTTATTTTATTATAAAGTAAACTATAAATTTACAAGGAATCGTATGGATTAAAATATCTTCCCTATTCAACCATTCCATATTAACAACCAAATACATAGCGGGGATCCTACTCCACACTAAATTATATACTAAAAAATCGATTCTATTATACACATTTTCTATAACTTCCATTTTAACAATATAAAATCATTGTTGGGATACTAATTCCTTATCTAAGAAAAGTAATTAGTCAATGTAGTACTAACCTTAACATAAATAACTATCCAGAGAAATGAAAAAAACATGTAATGAATAATTTTTAGTGGGAGACCAGCACATAATATATGATTTAGTATTTTTTTAGGGATTTAAAAACCTTAGATAAAGACTCAAACCTATTAGATAATTTCACATAAAATGAGTGAGTACATAAATCCATTGATGTATTACATATTACATGTCAATAAATAATATAATTAATCTATTATTTGGATATGGGAACCATGATTTAATGAAAATAAGGGAATAAAAAAAATCATATATGGAATAAAAACTACACTTTTATGTGAATGAGTACCAAAATCTATGATGAAAGTGAGAAACCCAAACCCTATAATTAATATGCCACTAAGGCATTATATATCATTGTTTCCACATTTTTCATCTCACCTACACCCAAATATAAGACTGATAGTTTTTAGGAATCTAAAAAATATTAATTTTTTCGAGTATCACCTAGGATGTTAAGGAGGGATGTATACAAATAATCTACATGAAAAAAATCTCATCATAGACTACTCACATGCCCATATCTGAGTCCCAGTGAAGACGATATGAAACCCCACCATGGAAGGAAATGTAAATGAAATCTACTCATATGTACATGATGTGTAGCCTTTTTACGGATTCTCATTCATGTTCTACAATAGAAATTATTTATAAGGGTTTACCTTCACAAGATATAATATGGTTTAAATTTTATGTTTGACATGTAAGGGTACTCAACATGTAATGCTTCAGACATAGTTCTATTTTATTTGAACTACCTAGAGTGTCCTTATGTTGGTATAATAAATCTATGTCCAACATGATCCTCAATGAGTATCAACCACCCAATGAGTCATTTAATGTTGTTATGCAAGGAATTTTTCCCAATGACACATTACATTTAAGTTATTGGTGTTAAAAAACCCATACTATACCACACATTGGGATATGTAGTCCTTAACCTACATTGCCTATATTACCATAGTACATTCCCTGTGATGTTTATAATCATACAAAACCCTAGAGAAACAATCAAGGTGATAAATGGTGTGTATTTCATTATAATAGAATATCTAAAGTGGAAACTTCTAAATATAAATTATTTTATCTAATAACATTTCTTCCACTATAGGATTTTCCTTAAGTCATTTTAGTTGGCCATCCCCACCACCATCCACATAAATAATTTTTCTTTCATAGTGCTCCTCTCATTAGTTATATAAAACCATGAGGATGAATTCTCAAGATTCACTTGACCTAATTACTAATAAAATCAAAATTTTTTCACTAATACTATCCAACAATCATTGTCCATTTTGGAATGACCCAAACTATTATAAATAAAATCCCCATTGTGGTTGAATTAAATTTCTTGTTTTGTATTATGTATAAATAAATAACATGCACATTTTTGTTCTTATTATATCCTTTTAGAGTTATAAGACTGTTAATACTCATTACATTTGATAATATATCCATTGAATAGTGATCATATGATTAGTATAAATACAGGGCTTTAACAAATCTAATTTACGTAGAAAAAGGAAGACATGGCCTCAATAAGTAGGATCAAACACTGTGATTCCCATTTATCAAAGATTTTGAGAGAGATGGAATCTATGGGACATTACCTTAACCAATACCAAGATATGATCCTACAACTTAAGCATGAGTGAAACCATTTATGAAGGGAAGTTCATGTTAATAAAGATCCTGACCAAACAATGTAATTCGAACCACCCCATGAAAATGTCATAATCACACACCTTACACTTAGGGATTTTTATGGCGTATTAATGGGATATTAATCAATAACATAATGAAATGAATATGTATAATCAATTTTCAGTATAATAATTGTTAAATTTAATTCTTATCATTACTTTATAAAGGATTTTGAATTTGATATGCTAAAAAAATTATATTTTTGGGTAATATTCAAATTCAATTAATGAAATTATTTTAATAAATTAACTAATTTTTTTAATAAATAACATTTTAACAAAATATTATTATTAAACAATGATTATAAATTTTAATGATCATATAATTTTTATTAATTCAAAAGTAATTTTATAGGGGTTTAAAAACTATTATCCTAAAAACCCAATATTTTTTAATAAATGTTTATTTTTTATAAATTAAAAATTCACCTATTTAGAAAAACTATTTGGATAAAATAAATAATATTTTTTGAATAAAAATATTGAAATTTTCTAGTGGTGAATTTTTAATAATTTTATGAGATAATCGATTACTTGGTTAAAAATTATATATGTTATAAATATATTATTTGTATTATGACCACATGATGACCTATAAATGATGGAACAAATAATATAAAAGGTATCCAATACAAAATCTATCTCTTAACTCTAAAATAATTTAATACTAATTTAATTTGATTAATTTTATAAAGACATTATGAATCCTTAAAAACCTATAATATATTATAAGGTTTTAAAATCGTTTTTAAGAATATGTATCACCTCCACATCACCAAGGGTATTATTTTCATAATTTTAGACGTTTTAATTAAAAAATAATGACAACCAATCTCATTTTATTAAAAAAATTGAAAAAAAATGTGATGGTTTCTGGTTTTTTATTATTTTGTTTTATAAATTTCAAAACCTATGTTTGAGAAATGATAAAGAATTGCCCACTCATTTCCAATATAAACACACCCAATCTCCCATTTATCTTCACTAAAAATATTTATATACCATACTTAATTGGGACTTACCTTTAAATAGTCCTCCCACAGTTCCCCTAAGATCCCCAGAAGCTCCTCACAAGAATTTTGAGTCACACTCTCAAGGCAAGTGTTCTTTTATTTATCCTCTTTATTCGAGTATCTTGATTATATTATGCAATTTTTATCCAATTATTAATGATCAAATATTTTATTAGATATCTCCATTACAAACCATATTATTCCTAAATGATTATATACCCCTTCACTCTCATTAATCCATTCCACGAACATTTATACACACCTATTATGCTACGGAATTCTCAGAATAGTTTTCCATACCAAAAAATGTGTAGTGAATACCCATACCCAATTTTTATCAATGGTGTTCAAATTTACACAATTATACTTATTTTATTGGGTACATATATGTATGTATTCTACACTCCTATATCATTGAATAAAAAGTGAGGAAAATTTTTTCCATGTATTTTGATCTATGTGGCACACCTAAACATGAGAATGGAATAAATGTGACAGGTGCACCTAAAATTATATTCCACTCCAATGATTTGGGTAATGTTTATTCTCATGGGACATCATGCAAGGGATTAGGGAGTGAACATAATCCCTCAGGGGAATTTTTACACCATGATGTCTTGGAAATTGGCCTTGACATTTTTTTTATGATGTAATGTTTTAAGTTGTTTCCAAATTTCCTATGCTTCATTTATGTTATCATGCTATATCATGAATTATTGTTCAAGTTTATGATTTTCAATACATTTATTCCCCATTGGTAATATAATTTTCTTACATGTATTAATTTCTTCATGTTATTCCATGTTTATTCCCTTATTGGTATTTATACTTCACCCCTTTCTTATGTATGTCCCTAGGTTATCCCATATAGTTTTAAGTTAGTGCATGTTAAGGATGTTTTTAATAAAGATGATGTATTTTCTATTTTATGTTGTTATGTAATATACATAAATCCAAAAAATACTATGATTATCTCTCTCATGGTTAGTATTATGAGTATAATTATTTAATAAATCATGGATTAATGTGTAATAATGATCATGGTTGTCATTGTTGGTATTAAAGGAAAAGATTAGTTATTTTTGGGAATAATATTATAAATATATAGCGAAAGCCTTAAGGATAAAAATAACCATAATAAAACATCCCTAAAGGTTGTTAAAGTATAAATTAAGTGTTTTTTCATGGAAAAAAATCTATTTTTGGATAGTATAAGTGGATCTGGCTCTAGCATTGATGTACATAGGTTTATAACCCAAAAACACTGCGTTGAGCTAGACTCAAACAGGGACTGGTACATAAAAATCGGCCTTTATTCACACCTAATATCACACTCCTAGGGCTTATTCGATTGTAAATTCATTAGATCATTATAGAACATTATTAAGCCAACAAAAAATGACCATAAGAATAAATGTTAGGAAATAGATCATGTATTACAAAGATTGAATCTTATAAATTATTATTTTAAAGAAATACATTTAATTTATAAGTTATCCAATTAATATAATTATATTTTCATTTATGTGTTAAATAGATTAAAAATAATCATCCATAATTTCCCTTTATTTTAGCTAATGGACATAAATATGAGGAATTAGTTAAACAACCAATGTAATGGGAAATGTGATAACAACCCCAACATGGTGACCAAACTAATAGGAGAGGAAATCAGAAACAATATAATGATACTATCTCATATGTTTCAGGTTCTGAATATAATCCTAGATCAAGAAGAGCTTCCAAATCACCCAAGTAAATAACATGCTGCAATTGATAACTTTATATGACAATGGCCTCTGAATTACAATGGATCACATGATCCCTTAACCGTGGAAGAATGGATCAAGACCATTAATAAGATATAATACATACTTCAATGTTTTGAATAAGGGAATGGACTACAATAAATTTATAATATGGAGGGATATAATGATTAGTAGTGGACATTGACAAAGAATAAAAATATGGAGGAAGAGATTGAATAGATAGTGTAGAAGGAATTCTAAAAATTGTGTTTCGATAAATATTTTTTCCCACTCCCTAACTTAAAATTTAAAGTAAAATTCATATAGTTAGGAAAATAGACAAAAAATCTATTGGGGTATATGAGGAAAAATTCACAATACTTTCACAATACACCTCCAGGTTTGTCGTTACCCCCAAATGCTTGTTTGATTAATTTTATGGTGGGATGAATCCTATTCTTAATCAATTATTTTAGGTTCAATACTTCTATATCTATAATGAAATTGAATTATATTCCCTCAATGTCAACCATTGGTGATGGGTGTCCAATATAATTCGATCCTAGACTATCGAGTTTTCCAGATTCTTCTTCTCTACTAGCCTCGGTCGATATGTAGTTTGGTTCTATCCCTCAGGATATACCTTCTTTCAAGGAGGATATTTTTATATCCCACCCCTCAGCTACACCTTCTATTTTATAGATTTTGGAGGTCCTAGTGGATTATTAGTATTATATGGGTAATGGTATCCAAGTCCTCTCTTTCATAGATCATGATTTCTTGGCCGCTTCATATCATCTCAAATGGACTTGGGTAGCACACTTTTGATTTGACAAGCCTCCTCTCAAGATTTTCAAGAGTTTTTTTGAATCATTGGTTTTATATAACCTTCCAAAGTGTAATACTTGAATAAAAGTTATTATTTCATGGTTTTAACCTCATTAAATTATTTTTCTCATGTTTGGATCTCCTACCCTAGATCTATCAGTCTTTTGAAATTCCAGTTTCTTTGATGGTCAATGGACTCCCATCTGGGTTGGGATTCCCCCAGGGTGGAGGTCTGGGTTTCCCTTCTAGGCTTTTCCCTACCTATGAAGATTCCTACATGTGATTGTGAACATTTATGTAACTTTCCTTTATGTTGATGAAAAAACACTTCAAAAGACTCTATGATGACCCAGATCTACGTCGACATCGATCTCTCTCAGCCACTTCCCCTAATGATTCGTCTTCGGGTCGAGAGGATGGATAACTATTTCCATGATTTTTTTATCTATGGGCTCTCTAGTTTTTATTAGGATGTATCCTCTAAGGGAATTATTTGGATAGGTGTCATAGACATCAACATCCTCTTCTGAATAGCTATCAGTCAGTTTTGTTTGGGGCCTCCCATACACATCATTCGACGAATATCAGTGCTTATTCATCACATTTTCATCCACAGGTATGCAGCTTGAAGGTGTTGGAAGATTCTTTTTAGGCTGGATTTAATCAGGATATTCCCTCCATCTGTGAGCCTAGAAATCTGGATGGGGCTGTATCTCGTTGTTTGGAAGCTGTCCCGTTTATGCCCCTGAGTGAGGGTGTCATCTATGGCCACATTCCAATTCAAACACCTGTTTCTATTATATTCTTAGGTCTTTGTGCTTCATCTTTTTTTACATATTCTTCTTCGATCCTCATTAATATATGGTTTACATAAGATGTAGTTGAGGATTATCATCGGTAATATTACTATTTATCTTCACTGAATGGTGCTTCTACCTCCCCACCTCATCAGTTCTGTTTAACGAGCCCTCTAGTTTCAATCATGGTGTGGCTATCTCTATTATTGTTTCTTTGGAAGTGGTAATCTCATCTTCCAATGATTAAGTGGACAATTCAAGGGTCGTTTGCTCTCACAATTCAGGATCATCCTTCTCATCTCTAGTTCCTATGTCTAAGTCATTAATTGGTTTATTACATGTAGCTTAGGATATATACATTTTGGAACTGTATCCTCCTATGATTCAGAGTGGTGTGTGTAGGAGAACTAGGTCTAAAAATGGCCCTTCTTTTTCACCTCTTCTATCTGCAAATTGGGGTTCACCTAGGGCCAAAGGTAGGTGTAATCTATCATGATCATTTTTTTTTCATTATGTGGAATGCTCAATGTCTGGGGACACGAGTGAAAAATGATTCTATTTATAATGAGATATACAATAATATGGTATCTATAGTTGTGATTTGTGAAACAAAACAAAATTATTCTTTGTTTTCTTATTTTTTAGGAATGATGGGTTTGCGTAACTTCATGCATGGTGATCCGTTAAATCATCACCTCTGGATTTTTTGGAGGAACTCTATTTATATGGATCAAATATCTATCTCTGATCAATACATCACAGTTAATGTTGGATATGATGATTCTACATGATTTGTCTCATTTTTATGCTATGTGCGATCTGATATTGAGGGACCAATTGTGGAGTGACCATGAATCTTTTGACACTAGGAAGGTGGAATGGATGATCAGAGGGAACATCAACATGATTTCTTATCCCTTAGTGAAAAGGGGTGGGGGGGATCACCTCTTGGAAGGAAAGTAAGAATTCACATCCTTCATGTATTGAAATGGATTATTAGAACTTGGGTTTGCTGATGATAGGTATACCTGGTGAGAGAACCAGAAGGGAGGTCGATGCCTTTGGTCAAGGATTTATCACTGCTTAGCCAAAATTCATGTTGTCACTGAATTCCCCAACACAAGTGTTCTTCACTTGGTTCGTATGATTTCAGACCATTCTTCATTGCTAGTTTGGTTTTATCCTAGAGAGGACTCGACTAAAAATACTTAAATCACCATGTAGTAAACTAGGATTTCAGATTACCATTCAATTTTTTATGATTCATGGAATAAACTCATGAAAGAATATTTCCAGATTATCTTCAACAAAAAATCAGGCGGTTTATAAGGGACCTCTTGTCATAGATCAAAATTCAACCTCGTAGGTTATAGGATGTTGAAAGAGTAGAACATGGGATTGAGATAGCATAATACATTCTCTATGAGTAATGGGAGGATGCTATTTTTCTAGTCTTAGTGATAAAAAGAGTTAGTAGATTTTCTACTTGAGTAGGAACAAGTTGTTAGGGAAAAATATTGCAAAAGTGGCTAAAGGTGGGTGATAGAAATATTGAGGTTTTTGAATATTTTATTAAATAGAATAATCAGAACACTCATACTAATATATTAATGGTGGGTGGTTCTTATAAGAATTATATGAATGTGGTGGGAAGGATGGTTGAGAAACACTTCCTAAACCTTCTTGCTGGTGTTAATCCATTTATTCAGGAAGGGTTTCCAATGGGTCATTTACTTTTAGGGGATTCTATACTGAGGTTGGTTTAGAATGATTCCAATTCTATTCTTTGTAAAATTATAGATGAAAATGATATTTTGGAAGTAATTAATTCGTTAAACCAAGAGAGCTCCCCCCGAGCCTGACTATTTTCCAGGTTCCTTTTTTGGGGCATCTTGGATGGTGGTTAAGGATGAGCTGGTTAACAGTATTTCGGAATTTTTTTATGGGGGTATCTTGCCAAGGGTGGCCTATGAAACATAACATATTCTCTTGACAAAGATCAAAGATCCTACTTCTATAAAGAATTACAGGACAGTCAGTATGTTTAATTTCATGTACAAGATTCTTTCTAGTGTGATCAACAGGAGGCTCTCTAGGTTTTTGCATGAGTGAATTTTAGAGGAGAATCATGGGTTTATTAAAAGATGTTCTACTCAGGATACTGTTACTCTTTCGTTGGAGATGGTTGGTGACATTGAAAATAAGAATATAGGATCTAATGTGGTGATTAATATGGAAATAGACAAGGCATATGATAGGCTTGAATAGAAATTTATCATGAAGGTGATGGCATCCATGGGAATTTATCAATGGTATTGTAACATAATTTTCAAGTGTTTCAGTTTGGCTTGGTTCTTAGTGAATTTTATGGGTCAAAAATGTGGTTGTTTCAAAGAAGTGCTTTGGGATGATATATGGAGACCATCTTTCTCCTAGTTCTTTCTTTTTGGCTAAATATTTCCTTAAAAAATTTCCTTCCAATTCCATTCTCAACAGAACCTTTCTACCATTCAGGTATTGAAACTAATTCAATGGAATTTCTCACCTCATCTTTGTATATGGCATTATTCTATTCATTAATGGGGGTAGAATGTCATTTCGGGGCTTGTCGAAGGTTATGGAATAACATTCCAAATGGAGTAGCCATCATATCAACTATAATAAGAGCGGTCTATGTAACATTAATTTTTCTTTCAGAGCATCAATCTAGGATGACTTAAGACTACATTAGGATCTATAGAAATCTCTTTCTAAAGGAATAATTGTGAGAAAACATCTATCCATGTGGTTTTCACATTCATCACCATGATAATATTATTTCAAAAATCTCTGGTCGAAAGAATAATTAGAAGAAAAAAAATTTCTTGGGGGGTGCATTAGGCTGGTCAATTATGTTCTTTCCTGAATTCCTATGCATGTTATTTAGGAACTAAAATTACCAAAAAAATATGGTAATAAATATTGAACAAACTCTGTAATCATTTGTATGGGACACTTCTATAGTGGGTAAATTCCACTATGTTCATCAAATTGAATGGAAAAATGGGAAGAGGCAGGTGTGATTTGGTTTAAAAGTATGGCTGAAACTATGAAGATGTTACAATAAAAATTGGCCTAGGATTTTTTCAAAGGGTGATCACATTGGGGTAAATTTGTGAATTGAATGTACAGAACTGTGATGGATGATCTGTGAGATCACATTTCCTCCCAATAGAACATGATGTGTAGCCATCTACCTGATCATTAGTGAAAATAATGGTGGATTATTTGGTGTGGTGAGATCAAATACTAGAAACACAATTGGGTAGGAAATACTCATATATTTCTTTGATGTCGGACCCTTGACATCACATTTGCAGAATCATGTTCTTTTGTTTATTTTATTTATGCTACCCTCTACGAGTCACAATGTGATATTTCCAACGACATTAGTTTATCTTTGGTCCATTATAAATTGGTTTCTACTATAACAACTTAAGGGATATTTTTTGGATAATTAGTAATATTTTTATTTATTATCCAGTACTATTGATGAAGGTTTCCATATTCTTCAGTGCAATGACCAACTGATCAAATATAAATTTTATGTGTGGCATGTGTGGCAACACACTTTTGAAACTAAGGATTCTGTCAAGCACAAGGGTATAACTATGTCATTCTAATGATTCTTCTATGAATCCCCTAAGTAGGAATCAATTCATCATCTTTTCTTTGATGGTGACTATGTAAGGTCAGCCTAGAGCTGTCATGGATAGCTTATTGAAATAGATGTTTAGGTTGATGAGGAAAAATCCATCAGCCTATCTTAGTTCCATGGACTAGATGAGAATGGAGTGAAGAGGAGGGGGATGGTCGAACAGATCTCTACTGGTAGTTGGATCTAATGGGATGGCCTGAATAAATCTTGAGTAAACGGGTTCACTAGCTCTTTCCTGGTGCTTCAAACCTAGACCGGATGCCTTGTAGTGGACATGGGGGCCCTGCTGAAAGGATGGTAAAACATCCAGTCTCTACAAATAACCTTTCATGGTAGGAGATGTGAAACTGTTCCTTAGTAGTCACATTTTTCTGGTAGATGGGTACAATGGAAGGCTCCTTGAAATGCGATCAAGATTAACATTTATGGATACACTACCACAAGACCGGCTATTAGAGGTGGTTTAAACCGCCGCTATATAGTTTGGAGATGGTTTACAGAAACCACCAGTAAACTGTGCGTCGACAATCTATTTGCGGCGGTTTTTTCCATTTCACGGCGGTTTATGGAATGCATTGTAGATGCCTCATTTATCTGTAGTTTTCGTAACATTAGTGGCGGTTTCATGGGTGCCAGATATTTTTTAATGTGTGGTGGTTTTAACCACGGTGATATTCAGGCGTTTGATGCAGCTCTATCACGGCGGTGAAAACCGCCGCTAAATATAAACTGATTACATTTTGCGGCGGTTTTAACCACCGCTAATTTTTTACCAGTAAAGCATCAGCGACGGGTATAACCACCGCGAAAGGCTGACCGATAAACATTAGCGGCGGTTAAAACCGCCGTGAAATTCTGACCAGATTTTTTTTTTCAGTTTTGGTTCTACTGCCCCACTTCCCTGAAAACAAATCAAACCAGAAAATGGAACACGAGACATCATAGAAACAAATAAGATGATATTTATAACTCGGTATCCCCAGCATGATGATATAGGAGACATCATACAAACAATTGACCATAATTCTATAGTGATAATAATCAATAATGGATCTATAGGGAAGCATGAAATCCATTCTAATAATTACATCATACAGTTAGTTGATGGGAAATAATGAATTTTATATAAAACAATTTCCTATCTTAATGGGAAAATAATTCCATCAGTGAACAATCATTGATCAAATAACCAATGAGGTTTACAGATTCTTAATGACACATAAATACACTATATCAAGGACCGTAATCTATAGAAATGTATCATTTATACCACTGTATGATGCACTTGTGTCAAATAATGTAGAATATATAGTAGAGGTTACCTGATTAGTAACTCAAAAAATAGATGAATTTGAATTATGCCCCCTATCATATGTTGAACGCCATTTAGTTTTCCCATACCATGACTCTATGCTACAACCTGACTATTCTGAGTGGGATCACATTTCATGCACATTAATTCTTGATTCTAGTATCAACTATGTCGACTACCACCTTGGCCTCAGCAGTACGTGGTATTACAACTACATACCTACAAAAAATTAAGAGGACCCACATAATAATGTGGAATATGTAAAGATCTTATCCCCCTAGGATGAACTGGTGGAAAAGTTTTGAAGATGTGAAAGATATGAACCAAACTCCTATAACCTCTACATTCAACCAGATAAACCGTACGTTGGGCCTTGTTTGCGTAATAAAGGCCATGTTTATATCTCAGTAATTGTAAGGTCCTTGTTGATATCTCATTAATTGTACATAATTTTTTTTAAGTAATGAATATTGAACAATATAATTAGGTATATTTCATGCACAAAATATTCCAACAACACCTATGGAATGTTATATTATGGGGTGGATAATGTCTATAACATGACTAGTATATTGTATTTAGAAAAATGGTTCTTTATATTTTTCAAGAGATTCCTCAACCTGGTCTGACCAAAGTGGTTGTTTCCCCACTTATTTATTGTAAAAAATGGGATTAGAAGTGGTTTAACCTATTATATTGGAAGGAAAGTGGTCCAACTGTGGTTTGGATAATTACCATTCTCTTGGGTTGTCCTCCTATTGAGAAAGGATTCCAGTTGACAATATTGAGTCATCAGGCATGACTAACCTCATTTTCCTAAGTGAATTGTGATAGGAGGTCTTTCTGATTGTCAATCCAACAAGGGGATGACCACCTTGATGAAGTAAACTATCAATGTAGAGAGGACCTTTATAATGATTTTCATCATGGGGAGTACTACAATAACAACTTGAATTCAATACATAAGGAGAATTCCTGCAATGTGTACCCTGGAGAAGACCTTTTTGTGCATGATATTTAGGGAAATAAATCCTTGTTTTTTGATCATCCAGACATTTATAGCATATTTTCGGTGCTGATTAGGATATTGAATATCATAATCAATCATATTCTAATAATTAAGTGATACTTCATGGAAGGGTGTATGGGGAGGACCTTCATAGCTACTGGTAGCAAAGTCGATAAGAGGACCTTCGCAAATGAAACTACTTTTTTTGTAATTTGGTTACAAAGGAGTAGGATCTTGATCATCCATAGATAAACATATGAGGGTTCAGGAACACCAATATGAAGTAGATCAAGATAATAGACCAGATATTCATTTTCCAATCACCTTTGTTGTTGCTTCTTTTTGGATGCTCTCTTGTGGGTGATAGAGGTTGCTTTCTATGGATATCATCTTACATATACTTAATCTTGTTTAGTTATCTCTCATGTCACTATGATAATTTTATGATAGGTCTATGGAATTTTTTTTGGGATATGTTCATACCCTGTAGGGCCTACCGAGGTAGACCGATGACCTTTCGTTGGAATGAGAGTATGGTCCCGATCTGGTTGTCCATATAACATGGGATTTTTCCCATGACCCTCTTGAATTGGAGAAAAGATGTGTTTCTTCTCTAAATCTCCTCATATTATGCTAATGAGTCACCCAAATTATGGTAGAATAGTTGTGTGTCTTCCCTTTAACCATTTTTATAATATTCTAGGTGTCTTCAGTGACTAGAACATTCATGTTTTCTTATTTTATTGTTGGAGAATGTGTATGGGCCTGATCTTTTCCTGAATTTTATATAGGAATATACCAATTTTAATCAGGACAGTGGGAAAGGATATGGGTATTCCCTATATTTTTTACCAAAATATTCTTGGTGATTTCTTTGAATAATGCCAGATTATACCGACAAGGTTAGTAAATGTAGGAAAATGTGTCCTCTTGCTCATAATTTGCCACCATATTTATTTAGTGGGATTATTTGGAGGGTATAGATGTAGGGCCATGTTCTTGGTTGATTGTTCACTACCCTAAGTGCGTTTTCCTAACTACCTTGGTTTAGGAGACTTAGGTTAGACTCCCGAGGTAAACACAGACATCATATAGAGGTTTTATTACTTTTTGGCATTTGTGATGGTGAATGCTAGAAGGAGCCCTTTGGAGGGTCCCTTATGCTATCTAGATGTCTCCATCAGTGACCTCTTGATCAACCTACCTAGATAAGGGAGGAACATGTTATTTCCCTCCATGGATATGGCCATGAAATGGTTTGAGATGGTAAATATTTATAATAAATTATGTTCCACTAGTCATTGTCAAGTAGACATCTAGTAATGATTTTTGAGACGAAAGAATTTTTAAGCTTCCTATGAAGATGGAAAGGTACCATTTAGGTGTGACTCCCAAACCAGTGAATTTGAGACCCAATGTTGAGGGTGAAAGGTTGATAATATTTCCCTAGTTTTAAATGAGGATCCAACTTGTGCAGTAGTCGAAGAATATGTGTTCTTAAAGTAGTAAAATGTCATTTTGATCAAAGGGCACTCTAGTTGAAAGTGCCGGAATACTTATGAGAAACATTTACAAGAAATCCTCATTAAATCTGAATATCAATAAATAAACACATGTATAATAAATTGTATCAAATCCATGTTTTTCCACATTTCATATTTTGTGAGAGAAAAAGGAGCCTAATATGTGGGTGACACATGCATTTTGTTTAATGTTCCATGTTAGGTTCACCGTTTTTGTTTCCAACTAATTTTATTGGTGAGTATATGATTCTTAATACTTGATTAGGCTAAACCACATTCCCATCATCCTCTTATGTTTGGTCTCTATACTGCATGCTAGGTTCCAATTTATAAAACCAGAATAAAATAACAAAAGGATCACTCTTTAGTCATCCAAAATCTTGACTACCAATTCAAACACAGGCCTAAATGGAATGATGTATAACACACTCGAGAAATCAAGAAATAAAATGAAACATCATAAATCAAACAAATGCATAGAAGGAAACATGAGAAATCAAGAAAATGTTAGGAAATGGATATTTTTGGTGGAAACTATGTGCCATACATGTTACATATACAAACCAACTAGTCTCATATTTGTTCAACACATTAACAATACTACTACTCATGGTCTGATGATGCATCATCACCCTCTCCACCTCCATCTCCACTACCTGCTGCCACCTGTAAGAACATTATATTGAAAATTAAATATTGTTTTAAATTCATAATTAAAATTATAACCAATAAAAGTTTGAAAACAAAATGATTTTGTTTTTTTGTGATTTACCTGATCACCACTACTCGATGCACCACCACCGGGGGAATATCTTCCCATCTGCTGATATATATCATTCAACGCTTTCTGAATAGTGGATATCTAAGCCCTCTAGTCTTGAACTGTGGCTCGAAGAGAATAAATCTATTTCTGAGCATCTTTAGGTAAAAAATGACTATAACCAAGAGTAGATGCAGCTGGAATCCTAGTGGGCTGCCAAAGACCTCAAATGGTATGGGTCCCAAACCCATCCCGCGAACTCTACCAGGATGATAATTCCCAATGACTTTAGAAACTGGGTCATCCTGGGAGACTGTGTAGAACTGCCCAGGATTGGTATCCCATATTTCTTTAATTTATACCTATAAATCAAATATCAATATATATTAACACAGTAAAAATGATATTATGTTATTATAATAAAAATTGACTTCATACCCCAACTCCTTTGGTAGGCTCATTAACAAAACTTCCATCTGGTTTTTTGTGAACATCCAGCCAGAGTTCAGTTCGGGATGCTTCATGCCCTAAACTCTGTGACTGTATTAAACAATGATAAATCAACAATTCAATATTTTAAATAGATAATATTGTTTTATAAATATTTAAACTAATTAAATGATTACCAATGAAATCTGGCTTCTAGAACAGCTTTTTGAGCCCGTAGTGTGCGGGATGACTTGCTCTGCTTGGTTTGATGGATTCTGTCTTGAGAGATCCTGAAATAAATAAAATTCAATTTAACAGTAATGTATTCAATGTCATCTCCTATTCATATACATGTTTAAATGTAAAATGAGGATAATATAATAATATATATTTCAATACCATCCGCTTCTCACCAATATGTCTATCAACTAAAAATTTCCACATATCTTTTGGTACCCCAATGGGTAGCTTCTAATACATTTTCTTCACGGTCAACGAAGTATCGTTGACATCACACCACAAAGTCCATTTGAAATCCTTCCATTTTTTACAAATATTTTCCAATTTCCACTTCTATGCTATCACATCAGTAACGGTAAAGTGGAAGAACATATGTACACAGATATTCATTTTGAACATATTAGTAAGATGACAGTCAATTAAACCAAAACATAATAAAATTACCTTTATCTGAGAATAAAAAACTTCATTTTTCCACTTTGGAGGCATATGCCTTGAATCATCATATGAAATAGGCAGGGAAATGGGATCCTCTACCAGCTAACCTATAATCTGGCCAATTAACCCCACGACGTCATCCGTCGGGACCCATAAGAATCAAATGGAATGACTATATTCTCGCCATTCATGTTCCAAACATCTGCAATTTTTTATGTGTTTTCCCATGATTGCATTTTTTTCATCTGCAATGAGGAAACAATTAGTATAAAAAAATTCAATAACTTTATTTAATTAATATTTATACCTATGACTGTGACACTCCAGAATGTCCGTGATGAACTGGAAGGGGCGTGTCGCCACCCCACTGATAAGGCTCCTGTAGGGGGAGTCGATGACTCATCCTCTAATGAGACATCCACAGATGGTGTCAGAGATGGTACAGGGGGAGATGGTGGAGGGGTGTAGGTAGCTGGTGCCTCAGATTCCGTGGGGAAAAATGGATCATCATCTGTTGCAGAACTAGATGAAATAGTGTACCAATTCCTCCTTGGAATTCTAGTCATTTAATCAAATAAAATTAAGTTCAGAATATATATTTCAAAAAATTTATGCAGAAAAAAATATTTAAAAATGATAATAGATGCCCAGTACTAACAAATAAAATATATATAACAATGATAATGAATGAATTCAGAAATGAAACAAGTAGTTACTGAATGAATAAATATTCAATTTCCTGCATCATTTCTTCATCCACTTCATTCATCCTGTCTAGACTAATATGTTCAATATCATGATGGACAAATAATTCTGCTTCCTATTGTTGATGAAATTCAATTACAGAGGTCAAATCTTCCACTTCATCACCCATATGATACAAATCTTTTTGTATTATGTGAGTATCTAGACTCCACCCTTCATCCACAACATCATTCACATAACATACCATTTTTTCTTGCGATGCTAAGATATATGGAGCATAGAGTTCACGATCACCAACATCCATCAAGCTAGAGAAGTTTACAGAACTAAATTGCAAGGAATCTCTTTTAAAACCATTGGTAATATCAACCCATTTCCATTTGATTAAAACAACAAAAAATTCCCATGGTTGTTTAATTCAATAATATCATGTAGTTTTCTATAGTATCCCACTTCAACAAATGTAAATATACCACCATTCTGTGTTTTCAAACCCACTTCTCGATCGACTGTACAAAATATAAATCCATTTACATTACAAGCGTCAAACTTTCTAACTTATTTTATAGGACATCTAGAAAGAGACTTTAAATCTTCTGACAAGTCTGCTTGAGTATCAGTATTCGTGATCTGAAAAAATAAATGTAATTTAATATATTTAAAAATTGTATGTGTCAAACTAATATTCATATATATTGCAATATTTATAAACTTACACGTCATGTAAACCATTATACCAGCTATTTATTCATAGATTTAGTTATATCTTCGTCATTTCATGTTCAGCCTCTCATTCGTCTCTTTGTTTGTATCCTAAACTATTCAACAAATGGATCTGCAATTTTACTATTCAGTAGAACATATCTATGTGCCTGTAATAATTCCAATTATATCAATGTCACATATGAGGTCCTCCCAACTGATCGGAAAATAACAGGAAATATTTTTGATTTCTAATGTATTTGAGATTGAGTTGATGTGTCTTCAACATGTCCAACTCAATTAAATCTTGTCTCAATATCATCCAAATATCTGGAACAAAAGGTGAGACACTCCTCGGCTAAAAAGCTTTCAGCAATAGAGACTTCTGGTTGAGATTTATTTCTCACGTATGCTTTCAAATGCCCAAGATATATGTGAAATAAAATAATAAAATTATGCATATATTTAAATGAAAAAAGGTGTTTACATAACTGGAAACATATAAATAAAATACCTCTCAATTGGATACATCCATCGATAATGAACGGGGCATCTTAATTTAGCTTCTTCAACCAAATGCACAGTTAAATGCATCATGACAGTAAAAAACGATGGAGGAAAGATCATCTCCATTGCACAAAGGGTCAATAAAAACCTCTCCTGGAGGTTGTCTAGCTAAAATGAATATAGAACTTTCTCACATAATTTTCTGAATAATGTGCAGAATTGGAGTACAACAACAGTAACTTATTCAGGTAATAATGTATGCAATTCCAATGGTAGTAACTATTGTAACAAAATATGTAAATCGTGACTTTTTAATCCATATAACTTACGATTATTCAACTCATCACACCTCAAGATGTTACTCTAATACCCATCAGATACCTTTAAATTCTTTAAAATTCAATGAAACATATCTTTATCCCTATTTTTCATTGACAAAATGGCCGGACCATACTTTCCATTCTCATCTGGACAGAGACCACATTTTATGTTCATTACTTGTAAGTATTTGCGAGCATTGAGATGATCCTTAGACTGTCCATGCTTATTAAGTAATGTGAAAAATCAAATTATCACATACATTTTTCTCAATATTCATCACATCAAGATTGTGGTGCAACAAATTAAATTCCCAATACGGAAGTTTGAAGAATATACTTTTTTTCTTCCGTTGTTGCGTTATTATTTAACTTGATGATGCACTTTGGACTCATTTTCCGCTATCATTCAAATGATGAACCTTCCCAAATTCGGTTTTAACATTTTTAAGCTGTGTCAATATTTCAGAACCGGTTAAAGATTTGAAGGTGGTCTACGATCAATGGAACCAATAAATTTTAATTTGTTCAGCCGAAATCTATGAGATGCATCAAGAAATCATCGATTGAACAAGAAGAACCATTTTATAATGTGAGGTAGCCATTCGAGATAAAAAAAAATTTACAAATGGGACAATCCAAACCTGTATAAGTGTTCCAAATAGATAAATTCCCAAGACCAGGGAAGTTACTAATGATCCACATTAAAGCAGCACGCCTTTTGAACATTGTTTTATAAGAAACATCCAATGTCTCAACACTGTTTCTCCATAACTCTTTTAATTATTCAATCAAAGGCTGTAGGTATACATCAATATAATTTCCAGGAATTTGTTTTCTTGGAATAATCATCGAAATGATAAAAGATGTTTGTTTCATACATATCCACGGAGGCAGATTATAAGGGATCAAAACAACTAGCCAAATGCTATAACTGGTACTCAAAGTCCCAAATGGGTTGAATCCATCGACAACCAATCCCAATCAAACATTCCTTAGATCAGTTAAGAAATATAGATGTAATGAATCAAATTTCATCCATGATTGGGAATCTCATGGATGTCTCATTAACCCATCATTGTTATTTTCTACAGAATTCCACTTCATGTGTTCGGTGATTTTTGATGACATGAATAATCCTTGCAATCGAGGCTTCAAAGGAAAGTAACGCAAAACTTTTGTAGGTGTGATCCTTTTCCTATTCTCCATGAAATTATGTTTAGCCAGACTTCCAACATCACCCTTTGACTTCCATATAAAAGAAGAATATTTCTTACAATTATGTCTACTTGAATCTTCTCCCAAATAAAGCATACAGTCATTGGGACACGCATGTATTTTTGTATAATTCAGACCAATCTTGTTAACAACTTTTTTGACATCATAAAAAGATTCTAGGATTTTTTATTCACGAAATGAATCATGAATCAATTCCAATAACATAGACATTACCTTATTTCTAATTCCACATAGACATTTGATATGGTACAACTTTAGCAGAAATGGAAGGTTCGAATATTTCAAACACCCACTATGAAACTCTTTATTTCCATCATCAACTAAATCATGAAACACATATTCCTCACTGAAGTTTTCCCTTATATTTGGATCCACAGAATCAAGAGGTGGATCCAATGATATGTTACAATCATAATCTTCTTGTGTTACAGTCTCAAAAACATTACTTGTCACGTTGCAATTTATAGCACCCTCTTCTGGTTGTTTTGATATGTTTTGATGGTAATAGTGGTGTCTGAAATGCCGAATGCATCATTTATGAGGTTTTGAATTTCATTTTCCATTGTCGATGAACTTGGGACCACATTCTGTGGATTAACATCAGTGCTCAATCTTTTTGTATTATTCGATTCTCCATGAAAAATCCAACAAAAATATTTACTAGGGAATTTCTTTAGTATTAAATGTTCATAAACTTCATCTCTCTTCAACCATGTTTTAAATTTACATTTAGGACTTGTACTTATTATTCTCCCTTCAACGGAGCAATTAGAAATTGAAAAATCTAACAACTCATTTAAACCCTTAACATATTGAGGTTTGTTCCTTCATAATGTTATCCAGCTTTTATCTGGCTATATCACAATGTTCCTACACAATAATAAAAAAAGTAAAACACGTAGTTACTACTAAATAGAGAAAGAGTTTCATATATACGATAGTGTAATATTATAGAAACATAATATAATAAATATGACCCATTGATCATAAAGTATGTCTAATATAATAACGATGATACATTGATCACATTTACCACTTATATTGCATGCCCAGACAAACCGAACAAGCCTGGTCCCTAGGTGACAACGCCAACACCTCATTGACGAGAATTAAGAATATTGAGTTATACACTTATCAAAACACTTTCGATCACACATTTATGTTGCTTCAAACAACACCCAATTTAAAGTGATGTCATTGAACACATAAAAGATGCATGATTTTCATATCATTAGTACAACAGCATTACTAGAAATATTTAGCCCTTATATGACACCCTTTGAGACATATCACAGGCTAGCTTGGGTACTCGGATTATGGGTAGCCTAAGTCAGTTCATTAAAATTGGTCATGTTCCATCGCTCTTTATATTTTTCAATATTTTCACTATATATTTGAATTTACCTCTCTATTTGAATTTGATAGTGTTTCTTATTTACGTGAATTTAAAGAGACCATTGTTATTCATTATATCATTAGGTTTTGAAATTTTAATTCATCCACTTGGATTTCTATAGTGGGGTTCTCATTAAAATATCTTTTAAAAACTAATGAATGATGTTTGTTATTTTCACTTAAATATGTTTTTGTGTTTATTACTATAAAAATTTATCTTCAATATTTCAAAAAACTCATATTAAACAAAATCATGGAAACCATTAAATTTGTATTTCATATAATACAAAGGTCATGCCCAATTATTACTTCAAAAATTTATGCATATTTCAAGTCCTAAGATCATTTAATTTGAAGTAATTATTTAAAAATGAATTTACAACTTTAACAGAAAATATTATACTTAATTCGATCATAATAAATTTAAAATATTTAGTAAGTGACACTAGTTCAGAACATATGAAGATCTTTGCTAACATGTTTGACTCAAGGTTCCTTTAGACACACCTTAACTAGTGATCGATAATAACATAATAGTTTCATTTATTTATTTTTATAATATATCATAGGGATTTCATTTCATAGTTCATATATTCATATATATCACATGCAATGAATATATACCTATTGTGAACAATGCATGTCACTATTAATCCCTATGTACCTGTCATGATGAACAAATACTCATCTCATACCATAGTGGGACATGATAGAAAATATCAATAACAGTAAAATCACACAATAAGTGAATTGCCCAAGGCGAAATGACATCAATTTTAACAAGCGAACAACGTGAACACTAATCCATTCCCTAAGAACTCATATTTTTCCCCACACAAGGGTTAGATACACGCATGGATGATCTCATTACCAAGACTCTACATATCCTAGTCTCCATTCCGCATTTCCCAAATAGTAATGAAATATAAAATAAACTATACTTTGATACCACATTGTAACACCCCGACCCATTTATCCCACTAGTGATTGATTTGGGTGGGTTACGTGACCTCAGCTATACCTCCTTGTAAGCCCGAGGTTGTTGAATATTAGTGAAGGTGTAATAAATATAGTGGGGATACTATACCACCTGGTATAGAGTGGAAATAATAGTGTAAATAATAATAGAGTAGTACAAATAGTGGAAACAATATAAATTATCAGATATGAAACCAAAAAATATATAAAGACCAAACCAAACAATCCAAATTATAATTAAAACAATGAAATGACATGTTGAAGGTACACAAGGCCCCTTACCCTTGTCCAGAATTGCATCCATGATATCTTCTAAGGTACCAAATAGTGGCCAAAATAGGGTGAGTATAACTCAGTATTCCACCACTAATGGTCTATGAACATGTCTAGTATGAGCATATAGTGTATGCAATAAATAGATAAACAAGGGTGTTAATTTAATAATTTAATTATATATATAAAATAAACCCACAGACCCTTAGGATCTACGATGACACCCTCTGTTAGCCAAACCATCATCAACTCCATGTGCTGTGTCTCTTTCATGAGGTGGATCCTCCTTCATCAGGACATATTTCCCCAAAATACTGGAAGATTCAGTTAAATCGGGATGAATTTCCAATATCATGATTGAAGTATCCAATCTTGGTATAGAATTTATATAAATACTTTCTTCTTCCCATGGATTTCACCCCTAATGGAAAAAGTAGACATCTCACCAGTCCTAGAATTGATATAACTACATACATCTTCCCATGGAACATGTTTTTAAGAGGAAATAAACCATATAATCGGGCTAAGACATTCTATAACCATTTATGTCTTCCCATGGAATGTGACACTAAGGGGAAAATTAATAATCTCATATCAAATGGTGGATTCTCTTGTATTAGGATGAATCACTATTAGTAAATATCAATCAGGTCTAAAATATTGTTACATGAAATATTAGTTAATTCATCCCATCACTTATTAATTTTACCATTTATTCCTAAATTTTAGATCATCCTATAGATACTAATCACCAAAATCATCTTAAACCATTTTTCATATTTGACATGCAATGTAAAGATCCATAACTAAGCCATGATTCCAAAGGATCTCAAAAATCATGAGGGGTTGGAACACCACAAATGTTAATGCAAGTCCTAACCATAATGCTAATATAAAAAAAGGGATCCTTGGGAGGGACCAACAAGAAGATTTTAGAAAGAAGGGATAATTCCAATTATTTAGGTTGTGCATGTGGCATGTCGATGCAATCATAAATTTCACATACTAGCATTATCAGAATAGAATAAAGGGAGTTTTCCAAGACCACCCAACTCAAAATAAGAATTTTTTTTGAAAAATCCTCATATTTATGGTAGCAATCAGATTCCCCCTTCCCTTCAATGAGAACTATAATTTTAATCAACAATAGGTCAAGAAGCGGAATATGAACTGGAAGGTTTACCGTAAAAATCTATGTTCAGAACACTAATATCCAACATGGTCTTGCTTATAGATCAAATAGGATTCTCATACGTCATCCATGAAAGTTTTGATGGAATCATAAAGGATATAATAAATTTTATAACATAGGTGTTGGATTGTTAAAATTCTTAGAAGATATAATTCATGATGTGAATAGGGAATTCACATCATGAATTCCTCAATTCCCATATATGATGAAAAATTTATCACCTCATTTTAAAAACTGAATTAAACCAATTTCATGTCATGAATATATTTAATGAAGTGAATTATTGTTTCGCATATTTCCCAAAACCAATCCATGGCATGAATGGGTTCATGGGGTTCGCCTGGAAAATTCACATAATGAATTGGGAATTCATAACATCAATTCATTTTGCATCTATAAAAGAAACTCTCATACTTGTTCAATATAAAACAACTAATCCAACTAGATAAAGGCTTAATAAACAAGATTTTAATGAAAGGAAACCTAACTCTAATAGATTTATCTAAAAACATAAATGGATACATACCTGGAAAAGATAGGGGTTGTTGGAGACGGAGGTCGCGGGGTCTCCAGAGATGGAGGTCGCGGGGTCACTGGACGGTTGGGGGGTCGCGGGTCGCCGGGGGGGGGGGGGTAGGGGAAGGGTTAGGATTTTTTAAAAAAAATTACGGGTTTCGCAGAGGTTTATTAACAACCATCGTGAAACCTTTCGGCGAAAATGTTTAGCGGCAGTTTTGTGAACCGCCGCCACAAAACCGCCGCTAAACCCGGTTTTTATTGTAGTGATCATGCCACCTCAACATCTGGATATGATGTAGGGTGGTTCATGACTCTAGTGGCATATTGGTTCTTTTTTCACAGTTTTTTGGTCATGGTGATCCTCTTAGGGAAAATGTGAAGGATTGACTTAATGATTTGTATATCAATCATCCCAATAATATTCAGCTCATAAAAATTGAAACTGACTCGTTAATTAATGTGACTTTCTAAAATAAAGGTAAAATTCTATTTGTACTATCATGTACATTATTCTTTGATGCACATAGCTCATTAGTGGCTGAAATTTCAAACATACATGGAGAAAATGAAGCTTTATTACAGATAGCCTTGCCTCCAAGGGGAGCCAGAACAACCCTCGTATTGTTTAAAACAATATGGTTTCCTTACTTTATGAGTGTACTGCTTTTGTTAATGTTTATGCATTGGGTCTTCATTATTTTATTCATCCCTAACTAGTTGTATCTTTCCCTCCCCCTTATTTTAATAGAATTACCCACATTGATGATGTTGGAGAAAAGGATATCACTCACCCTATCACAAATCATCTTCCGATTCTACACAAATGAAAGGAGACATATGGATATTATTTAGCAAAAAAATCTCAAGAATGTATTTTATTTCTACATGATAATGAATATATGAATAAATTTATTGAGTCTAAGAAATTTACCATCCTTTGAAACATACCCATTGTCAGGGAATACACTGACATATTTTACGAATAATTTCATAGTCTTCCTCTTAGCCGATATTTTGATTTTTCAATCGAAATTATACTCGGGGAATACATTATCCATGTATCCATATTAAATTTATGTTTTGAAAATTGAGGATATGAAGAAACAACTGTAGTAGAATGTAGATAAAGGGTTTATATTCCAAAGTGCTTCACCTTTGGATGCACTGGTTCTCTTCATCAGAAAGAATGATTGGTCAGTGATCATTTTCATTGATTATCGTGATCTCAAAAAGATCATAATAATGAAAAACAATCCCATTCCATACTTTATTAATTTTTTGATCAGCTATGAGGTGCATAATACTTCTCCAAGGTGGATCTATGGTTGGGATATTACCATGCTTGGATGAAGAAGAAGTATATCTCTAAGACTTCTTTTCAAACAAGGTATGGGCACAATAAGTTTTTTAGTAATTCCATTTAGACTCACTAATGATCATTAAATATTCTTGTACTTAATGATTAAAAACATTATAGATTACCTTAAAAAATTTTTCGCAGTCATTATATATGATATTCTAATATTCTTGAAAATCAAGGAGGAACATGATGAGAATTTTATTACTTTGCTAAATACCTTAGGAAATTAGAACCTTATTCTAATTAAAGAAATTTTGAGTTATGAATGATGGAAGTATCATTATTAGGGAATATTATCAAACAACATGTGATATTATTAGACCCAAAAAGGATAGAAGAAATTTAAGGATGTATAAGGCTGACAACTATGAGATATATTCCTATCATCCTTGGATTATCAAGGTACTATCATCGATTTTTGGGAAATTCATCGCGATTATCAACCATCTAACCATTATATCTTGGAAGAGAGTGAATTTTTCATGGAAAAATGAATTCAAAGAGAGAATAAAGGAGTTTAATAAGAGTCTTATCACTGCACCTATACTCAAATTACATATATTTGGACAACCTTTAATGTTGTATAGTGATGCTTCATAGAAGGGACTGGGCTACGTGTTAATAAAGAATGGAAAAGTGATTGCCTATATCTCAATAAAATTTGACGTTCATGAACATAACTACCCAAAAAATGATCTAGAGTTATATGTTGTCATATTAACATTGAAAATATGGTAGCATTTTCTATGTGGAGTGAAGTGTGAATTATATAGGGATTCTAAATCCTTAAATATAAATTCACAATGAATGTGAGGAATATGCACTAATGAAGATGGTTAGAATTGATAAAGGACTATTATTTCTCAATACACTACCATTAATGTAAATAAAATAAAGTGGAAGATGATCTATGTATAAAAGATCAAATAAACTTATCATTGATGAGAATTGAGAAGGATCCTAACTTCAATGATTTGAAAAGGATATACATATGAATCATAAATAAAGGGACGTCATAAATCCTTTCAGAAATGATTTCTCAAATGTCTCTTATGGAGAGGATAAATAATGATTAAAGATAAGATTTTGGAATTCAAAAGAAAGTGGAATCTATAAGAAATGTTAAATCTTTATTGTTCAATATTAATGAAGAACGATTTGTGATATTTGTTACATGACTATGTGTATGACAAAATCATGGAAAAAAAATCTATTGGATGACGCACATACCTCAACCTTCTCCATCCTTATAAGAAGAAAAAAGACGTATCAATATCTCAAAAAGAACTATTTGTGGGATAATATTAAGAATGCATTCATGGAATATACATCAATATGTATTTTATGTCATAATGTGTAGTATGAAGGGAAACAATTCAAGGGGATAATGCAAACATTACCCATACCTACATGGAAATGGAAAAAATCGCCATGGAATTTTTCACTAGTTGTAAAAAGACATCAAAAGGAAATAATTTTATAAGGATTATGGTGGATCATCTTAAAAATACTACATAATTGGAGACTTCACACTCGATTAATATGCCAGGATATACCTTAGAGAAGTGGTGAGGTCGCTTGGAACACCACTATAGATTTTATCTGATTGAGATACTATATTTACTTCCATGTTTTGGAAGAGTATCCAACATAATTTAAATATTTATTTGAACTTAATTATGTATTAACACTCTAAGTATAATATCCAATATAAGAAGACAATAGGAACAATTGATGAAATGTTGAGATACTGCTCAATTGACATCAAAAAAGTATAGAACCTATATCTTTATCTAGTCAAGTTATCATACAAAAACAGTTTCCACTAAAGCATAAAAATGTCTCCTTTTTAATACCTTTATGAAAATAGGTGTAAAACACCTGCATGTTGGGCTGATGTTGGGGAATAAAAACTATTAGGTCCTAAAATGATCAATGAAATGGTGGAAATGGTTAAGGCCATTCCGGAGCACATCGGGATTGATCAGATTCGAAAGAAGATCTATGATGTCAATCATTGATGAGACCTAGAGTTTGATTTTGGAGACATCATATTCATGCAAATATATCTATGGAATAAATTCATGAGATTTGGGAAGAAAGGAATGATTAGTCAAGGATATATCGTTCCCTTTGAGATCCTTGATCACATATGAGTGATGAACTATCAACTAGTACTCTTACATGACATTTCATAAGTAGATGATGTGTCCAAAATATATCTATTATGGAAGTACACACCAGAAGACTCATATTTACTCAATCCAAATGTGGTAACATTGGAGAATGATCTTTCCTATGAAGAGTAACCAGGGAAGATATTTTATCACAGAGACAAATTTATATTAAATAAGAAAATTCACCTAATCAAAGTGCTATGGAGAAACCACAAGTTTTAAGAAGTGATGTGAGAACTAGAGGAAGGGATTATGAAAATTGACATTTTCTATTTTAGTGTGGTAAATTAAAATTTCAAGGGTGAAACTTTTGAAGCGGGGAATATTGTAACAACTCAAACTATTATAAATAAATTCCCATTTCCGATTGAAGTAAATTTCTTATTACGTATGTTAGTTTTTGAAAAATCATGCACTTATCCAGTATTATTATATCATATTAGATTTAAAATACCATTAATCATCATAAACATTGATGACATAGCCATTGAACAGTTATCATATGATTTTTATAAATAGTGATTTTTAACAAATACAATGTGATATCCTTAACCAATAAGATAGTACCATATGAACACCAATTATCAGATCATTCAAAGGAGTTATTATCTATGGAATTTTCCCTTAACCAAGCCTAAAATGATATCCAATAATGTAATCATTATCAAAATAATTTATTTGATATGTTCAATCTCATAGAGATCATGACCCAAACCATGTACGATGTGCCACCGTAAGAAAATATGACAGCCGCACACCTTACCCTTTGGGAGTTTTCTAGTGCATTAAAGATATATGTATCAAGAACATAATACAATTAAAGTGTATATTCTTTTTTAGTAGAATAATGGTTATATTTATTTCATATTCTTTATAAATGATTTTTTATGTTTGATATAATAAAACACAAATTATATTTTTAGGTAATACTAAAATTAAATTTAGGCATTTATTTTGATGAATTAATGTGTTTTTGAAAATAATAATTTTTTAATAATTTTTTATTAAATAATTAATATAACATATAAATCATATTATAATTTCTATGAGGTCAAATGTAATTTTTATAAGGGTTTGAAAATTATTATTACCAAAAATCCCAACATTTCTCAATAAATGTCAATTCTTTTTTTTAAAAGTGAAAATTAACATATTTATAAAAATTATTCCGATAAATGAAATATTAATATTTAAATCATAATGGAAACATTATCCAATGTTAAATCATTCACAATTTTTTGAGACAATCTAAATTTTGGGTAAAAATGAAATACAGTATAAAGATACAGTTTGTATTATGACATCATGGTGACACAAAAATGAGGTAATAAACATTATAATAGGTATCCATTACCAAATATATCTTTTAAATTTAAAATAATTTAATTTTAATTTTAATTTATTAATTTTATAAATCCATTATACATCCTTTAGAACCTATAATTTATTTTAAGGTCTTAAAATCATTTTTTAAGAGTATGGCTCACCTCCACAAAATCAAGGGTAGTTTTTAACAATTTAGACCCTTTGAATTATAAAATAATAAAAAAAATCCATTTTCTAATTAAATGTTAAAAAAATATGGCATGGTTTGTCGTTTTGGTTATTTTATTATATAGAGTCCAAATCCTTTATTTGAGAAATGATAAAAAATTCCCCACTCATTTAATATATAAACATACCAAATATCTAATTTATATCCAATAAAAATACTTGAAGTAGTTCATTACTCATACATCCACTCTATAGATTCATCCAAAGGTGCCCTAATCTCTGAAGAAGCTCCTGCCATGCATTTGGTGTCACACACTCAATAAAAGAGTTTTTTCTTTCCCCTATTTATTCAGGTATCTTTATTTTCTTATTCCATTTCTCTCAATTTAATAATGTTAGAATATGATCATCCATATACCATTACTAACCCAATGATTCCTAAATTACTAAAGAACCATTAAAATATCATCTATCCCTTCCATGATAATTAATAATCCCATGTTATGCTACCCAAATTTAACCATTAGTTTCCATGATAAAAAACATTTAGTGAATACCCATACCAAATTACTATGAAGTGTGCTCAACTTTATTTCCACATAGTTATTTTATTGGGTAATGACATTTTTTTATTCCAAAATCCTTTTCCATTGAAGAAAAAGTTATGAAAAAAGATTCCTTATATTATGATATATGGGGAAGACTTAAGCATAAGAATAAAATGAAAGTGAGAGGTGTTCCCATAATTATATAGTACTCTAATGTACTGGGTAATGTTCCAGTCTCATGAGAAATCATACAAGGGATTAAAGAGTGAACTTAATACATTATGCTATTTTTTCACCATGATTTATTTGAATTTATCCTTGACCTATGTTTCTAATTTTATAATTTAAGTTGTTTTAATATTTCCCATTTTTCATTTATATTATCAGGATATATCTCGCCCCATTTTTCATGTTCGTGATTCTCACCCATTTTATTGACCATTGGTATGACTATTGTCTATCATTTATTACTTTCTTTGTCTTATTCTATTTTTATTCCCTTACTCAACTTTATATCTCAGGATTCTCTTATATATGTCCCTTAGTTATCCCATGTTGTTTTAAGTATGACCATGTTAAATATGTTTTCAATATTTGTGATGTGTGTCATTTTAAATGTTGTTATGTAATATACATAATTTCCAAAGGAAAAATAATTCTCAATATTATAGGTTTTATTAATTGTAATATTTTTTAATAGATTATGAATTAATTTTTAATGAAGATTAGGGTTGTCATTCATCTGTCTAGAATAACCATGTTTTGGAAATTCTGACGCTACACCCCCTAACCAAGAGATTTTGGCCTATAATATAAGGATTTATTTGATAATAACATAGTTATATAGATGTATAGTAATGAGTTTTTCATATAAGGATATTAAAAGTGTGATGAAATATGTCAAAGAACTAGTATTTATCGTGTTTCTGACCATCTAATAATTAATATGATGCATGTTTGTCACCAAAAAACAATTAATCAATGGAGTTATATGAGTAACATGAGGAAAAAGTGAATTTTCACAATTTTTTATAGTTATAGTATTTAAAGTCAAATATTATATAATAAATATTAAAAATTGAGTTTGAATTCAGAAAATAAATTTATGTAATAATGAGTAAAATTTCCAAAATAGAAAGCCTTAATTTCTGCTCAATTCTCTTCACTTATTGGTATACGAAAACAAAAATTCTAATAATAACTTTTATATGTTACATTAATTGATTCCATAATAATAATCCTCATTCCATCAATGGTTTTTTCTCTATAATCATCTGCTTACTCTCCTCTCTATTTTTCCTCATTAGGGTAATTGTAAAAAAATTACAAAGATAAGGGAATTCCATAAATAGATTCTTATAATATTAAAAATAAGGAAAACTAAAATCTAATTAATGAATTGAATATTATTGATCCAAGGAAAGATATATGAGTATTAAAATTAAACCTCTCGGTAGTGAATCCCCCATACCAAACTCACAAAATAACCAAAATTCACATTTTATATTCTATAAATTAGATTTCACAGTCTGTGGTCACAATAATATATTTATTTAAAAAATAATAAAAATCACTCAAAATTAACCATGCTCAATAATTCATCAAAACATGGATTGGGGGTTATCAACAAGCCATGATATCGAAATAGTCAAGGATAATATTTTTCCAGGTCATCATTAAGATTAATTTTATCATATTAATCATTATAAAGGGATCATAACCTTAGAATTCAGAAACCAGATATATCCTGATCTGAAAAAACATGATCATAAAATTTTCCTCAAATTTAAACCATTTAACAACAATATAATAAACAACTAGATATTTTAAATTTAAAATAATTAGAACAAAATCATACAGAATGGCTATCAACATTAACAAATACTATATTCATCCTCAAAGGTACAATCTATTTGAAAACTCAATACACAATGAAATAGGTAAAGAAAGTTTTCATTCACGATAGATATATAGACTCAAATCCTAGTTAATACAACTAAATAATTATATATTAGCTCAAAATTACTCCAAAAAAACCTATTAAGATTATTTTTGTTTCAAAATGTCAGTCTCATCAATTGACTACACCCCAAAATGGGGGTTTCCCACCCAATGGTTGTTTAACTATAATAGATGAAGTGATATCATGATCCACGACTTCTAGATTAAAGTATTTCATATCCAAGGATATATCTTATTATAGTATTGATTTTACCTCTAATAATAAAAATTAAAGATGAAAAACCTTAGGGAATAGTCTATGTTCCCCAATATCCAAAATTACACACATCATAGTTTTTACTTACTATAACCAAAAGGGATACAATTTAAAATTTTCGTGAGGATTGACATCAAAATTTGGTCATTTGTTTCTTAAAATGTACAATAAAAAATATATTTATATCAATGAATAAATGTATCCTATTAAATCATACTAAATATTAATCCCTACTAGTGATGATATGATTATTGTGTTGAGAGATGGTGAATAATTTGGGAAGAGTATATGATTGTGTGTATTTAATTTTTTTGAACATACATATATCCAAATATATGTGAAAATAGATAAAGACATATGAAATAATATTCATTGTTATATATCATGATTTGTTGATCATGATAAAAAAAATTTATAAAATTTTATTAATATTGAAAGAATGGATTCATTACTCTAGAAAACCATACCGATGGTGGAGGGTGTGTTGGGATGTAGATGCCCAAAATAGTCAATTGGAAAGGGACAATGCTGGTGCTGGTTCTGGTAGATATATTTCATTATTCATCCGTGAAATAGCCAATTAAAAAATGTATATGGTGTTTCTGATGGCCATATTCTAGTGTGCTTGTGAAAAATTTCTAAGGATAAAATGGTCATGGTGATCACTTGGGTGAACATCCAGTGTACTTCTGTGAAATAGGAAATACCATTATACATGTGTTGTATTATGAAGGTGGCTTAGGTTGATAGGGAATGTGACATGATAAAATAGACAATGGAGATAGAAAATTCCAATTTTATAAAAATCCATGACTGATAGATAAATTTTCAAGTAAAATAGGACTGTCACTTGAAGAATATTCTTTTGGTGGGAAAATCACCAACCATAATTTACTAGGTTATGGTGCAAGCTGTTTCAGGGATATTTTTCTAGTTATGAATGATTTTGATAATGTGTACTCTTGGTTCACTGAATGTCTATATATTCAGATATATGTGTCCATTATTGGAAGCATCAATGGTATATAGAATCTAAAAAAGATCGAAAGTCTTAAAATGAAGCAAGAATAGTTGAGTTGGATAAATGAATTTTTTAGTTTGAATTCCAATATATAAATTTTATTGGTATATCTTTCATTGATAATTGATTTTGTTAAAAGTTTGGTATGCCTATAGGAAAAAAGAATATGAGATGATAAGAGAAGATTGGATACGAAAAAGAGTTGAAGATGAATAAGTGGATATAGAAATTATCATAGAGTGAAGAGTTTATACCTAAGATTCTACAAGTTGAAGAATAAGTGGAAGAGAATCAGTACATGAAAAAATGATATCTAATTTTGGAAGTATTTATTCAGGTTTATATCACGTTCTATAACATTTTAATAGTGTAAGACTCATTAGAACAATTGGGATACTTGTTGTAATATGGGTAAAAGGATAACCTGTACTCATTATATCTGCATGTTAAAACTACTAGGTAGTATTGACCAAGGGAAATATAAATCATCCAAAGGAATAAAAATATTATTTTGAGAGGAGAAACTTAAAAAGATTCTGTGACCATTATGTTAGTTTGCGTTAGAGAGTTATCAAGATTCACTTTAATTGGTTCTAAGGGCAGTTTCATAAAGAAAAGAAAAAATTAAATTAAATCACTAAGTTACCCCCTCTCCTTGATTATTCATGATGTAGGTGGTGTATTTTAAATTTGTATCAATGGGTATTTTCCCCACATTAGTGTTTTTCTATTTGAATTTTTATATGGACTTTAATATAATTCTATATGTTTGTCACAAAATTTATATTGTTTGTAATGAATAATCACAACTCAGTGAATAGCCAGGGTATTCCCATATTTCTTGGGGGTAAACTATCATATATGGAAATAATAGATAATCCTATACCCTGATATCAATTAGTTATGATATATATATTCTTTTTGATAAAAATTAGTTATGATATATTGGAAGTCATATCTGATGGTTTTGTTCCCCGGGACGATGGGGTTGCTATGACAATATTATATAAGATTAATTTGGAGAATTATGATCATGGAGTAAATGTTAACTTATCAAATATAATTGAAACTAAATTTTTTAAATTTTATAGTCTAAATACTTCTAAATACCTATGATATAAAAATTATATTATCTGTTAAAAAATTACCAATGTGATGTGAGCTAAATTACAATTTTGGATACTCAAGGTAGGAGGATCTTAAGATATATGCTGATTAAATGATTGATAGTTTATTCACAATGGTGAATATTTTTGAGATTAGAATCAGAGACCGAAGTGATAAGTTGGAAGATGAAGATAGTTTTGAAATGATATTTCATATCATGATAGATATAATTTATTATGAAATATATTCTTTAGAAGAAAAATATCTAAGTTATATTTTCTTGTTCATTTTCATAGTTCTTTATTATCTTATGAAATAAGGAATGAAATTACTATCAAGAATAAGTGATGGGATTAAAATTAAATATATTTTAATAACACAAATAAAAAGAATTATTAGAAGCATGTTGGTGGATAATATATTTATTATTATAATTTTAATTCTATTTGGGTAAAATTTTTGATATCCAGATGTCCTTAACCTATAAAAATATTAGAATAGGCAAGTGAATTTCTAAAGTTATTCTTCCACTAAAATGACTTTTAGTGTGGCTTAGTTGGTCATTTTTATTCAAATTGTCCTAAGATGAAATATAATGGAGTTAATGATGAATAAGAATCGGAACTAAATAGATTCCTTAAGAAAGGATATATAATGTTTGAAAAATATTCACTTTCTTTTAAAGGTGTGTCAAATAATTACTAAAATCTTGGAATAAAAATTTATTGTCTATGTGTGAAAGTAGAGACATAAGTGATAAAAAAAATTAAATGGTTATTAAAATATATTTTTATAAGAAAATATAATTTCTATGTTTAATGAAGATGGATTGAATATTTAAAGTTTTTTCTGAAGTTAAGGAAAATGATGAAATTGATATGGAATTATTTTTGAAAAGACAACTCGAGGAGTGTCTCTAAAAAATATGTATATTGGAAAATGTGAATAAAATATTTAAAATAAAAATAAATTTCTATAATAAATGAATTATTTTATATTGATTATAAATCCATTTTTTTTTGAAAAGAAATGATGAATTGAATAATCATTTTGATGATAAAATTAATTATAGAATCAAGGAAGAATGGTTGAAAGAGAAAGAGAAGGAGTTTGAGATTTTAGATCAAAACATGGTGAGTATAAAAAAAGAACATGAAATTTTTTTGTTTCATTTTAAGAACTATATTATTTATATTTAGAAAATATCAAGTAATGTTAACGGTCATTGAAACCAGTAATTATTAGTGTCAAATGAAAGAAAAACATTGATAGTACATGTTCTTTTTTTGAAAAGAATAATGAAATCTAAAAGTCCTTGTTTTTTTTAAAATCAATTGATTTTCTAGATTATATAAATTTTTAGTGAACTTAATTCTATCAAAATAAATCAATAATTGATGATAGAAAAAAAAATAAGTTGGGCGAGATGAAGAAAGAATATGGATTTCACAAAAATTTTCGTTTAGGAAAAGGATTCATGATTAATTTCTTAAGGTTGAAAGATATTTTTAAAGTTATAAGAAAAATAATGGATTTAATTGAAAATATTATTTCTATGGTTTTTGGTTTAACTATAGAGGTTTCAGTAACTTATAAATAATGTATTTGATTAATTACCAATATAATTACGAGTTTAGATGGTTTGTAAGACTAAAAGTGAGGGGGAGTCACCCCATTCAATGGAACTCTGTTCATAGACAATCTATCAAAAATATATTGGAAATTTATAATATATTTAATGTATTTGTATATATTTTTCAGAGATATGTTCATATTGGACATCTTCTAAAATGGTATACTATTACTCCCCCAGCCCAAATTTTCTCAAGAGATAGTGTTTATAAGTCTTACAAAGAATGAAATAGGGAAAGAGAATGAACATCTTTTTTGAAGATACCTATAAAGCATACAAAGGATAATTTCATTGGATTCTAAAAAGTATTTTTTCTACAAACATGACATGATATTTAAATGTACATTAGGATGTGAAAAATTTAAAAAGGATCTGTGTTCTTTGGAATTGACGGGTCATTAAAAATAAAATTTATTGGATGATAATTCTATTTATAAATATCATTTACTATACAATATACAATTTTATATAGAAGGACTAACCAATATAGTCATATTGTATATTTGTTATGAGTTAATAAAATAAGTGATATTTCTTAAATATGGGTATGTAATTAATTTCCTAAAATATGAATGTATATTTAATGATCAAGATGGATAAAATTAAATTTAATATTGATTTTTGATGCTTGAAATTATTGTTATTTGATCATTAAATATGTAAATAAATTATGGAATAGAACACTTTTTTATCTTGGATAAAATAATATAAGTAATCATTTCCTTAGATAAAATTTTCTTGATGTTATTAAGTTGAAAATATAAATTAATTTGTTTTGTTCCACTTGTTCAATTGGAAATATTGTGAAAACTCCATAGAAAAAGGTTAAAATACAATTTACTCATCCTTTTTAGTTAATTCACTATGATATTTTCAGTCTTATGATGAAACAAAAAAATGTTAATAAGTATTTTATTTCATATATTGGTGATATTAAACAAATTACATGTATTATGACTATGATGAAAAAATTAAGTTATCTAAAAATGTTCATTATTTTTAAGATAATTACATGGAATGTATAAAGATACTATTTGAATAAGATTCAAGAAAATAATGGTACTGAGTATAATAATGGAATATTTGAAACCTAACATAAAAAACATGGTATCCTTCATTAAAATTGTTCACCATACATGGCTCATAAAAATATTTAGGATGAATGAATGAATATAATTATTGAGAATATTGTGTGATCTATGTTATTAGAGCATGAAAAATATCATTATTTCATGAGAAAAGTTATTGTCGAAACAATTAATCTTAATTTTTTTATTTATAGGTCCAATAAATATATTTCATATTATGAGATATATTATAGGAAATATTTAAATTTTAAGTATCTCATAGTGTTTGGTATCCATTTCAGTATCGAAGTTAAAGTTGAAAATCCATGAAAAAGTAAAAGAAGTGTTGTTTGGTATATATTCAAAGGATATCAAAAAAAGAAGATGATATAAATACTATAAAAATATATTTGGAATATTTTTAATTTTTTTGATATGAAAGTGATGGAACACACAAATAAAGTAAACTCACATGAAAAAGATTGATCCAAAAGTGATGACAATTAGTCTATTTCCAGGAATAAATAATGTGTTGTTTCAAAAAATGGTCTTTATTATGTAGTTTTTTTATATGAAAATACTTTATTCGAAATATTAAAGTGAATATAAATAATATAATACACATCATACAAGGATAATAAGTCATGTTATGGTTTAAAATATCATTTTAAATCATCAAAAATAGAATCAAACTAAAAGGATATCGAGAAAATACTCTTATATCTAATTGTTCTATGATTAAGAACCAAGAGATATTCATAAAATTAATGAATCATAAATAGTTTATTGATTTTATAAAGTAATGGGTATATTATATACAAAATAATGATGCTTGAGAGTTTCAATAAAAGTCCAATGATAAAAAAATTATGGGAGAAATCTATTGTTCTAAAAAAGATGAATAAAAATGGTGAAGTGGTCTGAAATAAATAAAATTGGTGTGTAAAGAACATTTGTGATGAACCAAACCAGGATAAATAAAAAATTCAGCGAAACCATACCACCATGTAAAATAGGTAAAAAAGGATAACAACAACTTGTCATGAATATAAGAAAAAGAAGACATACACAAAGATTAAATTGAAGAAAAAATAATAAAACAAAATGTCATACAATCCCAAACAAAAACTAGACAAAACAAAAATTATGTCAAGATTCCATTGGAATAATAGTCACCTCTATACTTGTATGAACCTAAGGTTGTAAAAACAAGAGAAGATATCATGCTATATAATTCAATTCCCTTTACCAGAATATTAAAATATAATATATATAAACACCCAAAGGAATAAGTAGGTTGTGAAGAAATTCCCATTAGGGTAAAACCATAGTCCCTAAACAAGTTCTAATATATAAAATGAAACAATTATATCCATCAAAACAAGGTAGATTATCAAATAATTTTTATAAACCAAATTAATCTGTAAGCCATTTCCCCTTGGGTTTTCATATAATCCTTTTATATTCTCAGGCCATAAATATGACAAGTAAAAGTGATAAAGTTGGAAATAATATCCATTAATAAAGAGGAATATAATTAAACACATATCTATCATATAGAATATCATGTAAATTTATGTGATATAACCTCATATAAAAACCTATGACAAACAATCCTTTATAAAAAAATAATATGATAAATAACTATAAATAACAAATGAAAAATCACATCGTATTGAGTCTTGCCCATGAGAGAGTTTATAGTAGACACTCAGAAGCCTAGAAAATGCATGAATTTGATCTAATAGATATTGAGTCCTTCTAATTGATATCTCAAAAAGTTACCTCATAATGGAGAAACACACACTCATGATACCAATGTATCTCTCCTAATGCACCCTAGGTTCGCAATGGTCATTTTTCCAAATACATTTGAAAACTATCACCATAATTTTATAAATAATTTTCAAATCCAAGAGAAACTTATTCAGAGATTTAAAACCCAATTCAAAGTCAATTAAATCCATTTTCAGAAACCCCCCTTTTGGAAAATGTATTCCTTTCCATGAAATAATTTGAAACCATTTATCACATCAAATCAATGAATAACTAAGAGGAATTTATCAGGAATTATATGTTATTCAATGAATTAACCAATTATATAAAAAATACTTCCATCGAACTATCGAAACCAAGCTGCTTTCAACAACAATGATCATAAAAAATGAAAATGACATTAAAAAGACAAGGCATTCCCATAAACTGAAAAGGATCGATAAAAAACTATATCATATTAGAAAAACTCATTTCAAAACACTGTCTCAATTTAAAAAAATGTAGAAGAGAAGAATTTAATGCCTTGAAATATGAAATCCTACCGTAATAGTGATAAATAACTTAATGAATTGGTTTATATGTAATGAAATAAACAAAAAATGCATGTGGAGAATTTCAGGTCAAGATGAAGGGAGGCTTGTAGAAGAATGAAAAGTTAATCACCCATATGGATCCCCAAAGAGCTTTCAATGAAATTTACATGGCATATAATTCCATTTCATGATTTGTAATACTTACGGAATAAATATGATGAAAAGGACATAAAATTTTTAATAAAAAAATAGATTTTCACATTACAAATAATGAACTCCATGCATGGTGTGTAGACCTATCATACTTTGTATCATATTAATGAATTATTATTGAAGAACATTACATAGAATATAATACCATTACACGATGTGTAATGGATAGAGGTATGCATAAACTGTAGGTTTATGATGATTATTCAAAAATATATATACTTCACCATTATTAGTATCCTATCAATTCCTTTTTGGTGTTCACAAACAACAAAAAATGAATTCAAAGGTAGAGGATAAAAAATACATAATAGAAAGGAAATGGGGTGTTGCAATATACCCAACAAAAATTCATTCTTCTCTTATAAAATCATTAATATTCTAGATCCATAAAAATAGAAGGCCACTGTTACCTCAAGAATTAATCCTAATCCTAGATCTCATGGATATCTTATCCATAATTGCATAGTACCTGGGCCCGGGGATCATTTTACCCAAAAAACCTCATCCTAGTGGTCCATATTCTAAACTAACTACTCAACTGATGTGGTATTAGGCTCAAGATAAATTCATTATATATAATAACAAGTGAAGGATTTAGTATTTACCACCTCAAATAGGAAACAGGAAACATATCATAATTATAAGTAAATTCACAAAAAAGTAAAATTAATAGGCCAAACTCCCTAGTCGTCATACAATATCCAAGGGGGCCAAAAACCTCTGTGCCAAATTACCCTGATTTCCCAAATTATGATTTCCAAAGTGAGCTTAAACTTTAGGAAATAAATGATCACCAACTTAAAAATACAAAGGCCAATGATGGCAGTCATAGTAAGATTTATGAAGACTCTGTTCCATTATCAAATGAATCCATATCAACTGCACTATCTCTGTCATCTCCAAAACAACAATCAACCCAAAAAATGGTTGCTCTCAAAATTCTATATAGCACAATATATCTCTATATGGCTTAACAAAACAATCCACAAAGATAACCACCTTTATCAGATCTTTATAACTATTGTAATAGGAAAATTCTACCAAAGGAAAATTCTTTTCCAAAAATCATCCAAAATCAAGCACAAAATCTTAAATCCAATCTTCTAGAACCTAGATAGCCCTCTCTATCTATCCACCCATATGTGGATGATAATATGTGATTAATTTAATATGTTAAAAAATCATCTCTCGTAAATCATTCCAAAACCTTTTTGTGAACATCATGGACCTTTCATAAAAAACTATAAAGGTAACCCTATAACATCTAAAAATATCTCGAACATAAAAGTCCTCCATCTATTACACTTTTTTTATCTCTTAGATAGGTAAGAAATTTTCTGATTTTTTGAGTTGATTAATGATTAGAAAAATCACATTCTTCCCAATATGATTCCCTGGAAACCCAATGATGAAATATATGGAAATATTATCCAGCTTCTATACCGGATTGGGTAAGTGATTAAACTACCCCACAAGTCTTCAGTGTTAATCCTTTCTCTCTGAAAAGTAAGTCATCATGATAAAAAGGAAACAACTATCCGCCTCATCCATGACAACCAATACTAAATCCTCATGTAGTGATACATTTTGGTATCAAAAAGGTTCAAGGTTCCATAAGATCAATTTCCACTATCCAAAAAAACTGGCCTAAGGGAAAATGAAACAACCAAACTTCCATAGAATCATGAAGCTCTTCTGGAATAATAAAACCTCTTACCTAAGGTCCCACCACCATTAATGTTTCTACACTGCAATTTTAAATTAATAAATATCACCTAATCAAGTCGAACTAACTCATCAAAAGAGGATACAACTTTCATAAAATACAAGAACACCTTCCCACCAACCTCATCCCCCTCATCCACCTCTAATCTTTTCTCATCAAATAGACTCATCATATACTACTACTCAAATAATTCTTTCATGGATTGTATCAGTAATTTATTTCCCAAATCATAAAAAGCTACATTACCTTTCATATGGGTAGAATCAATATAAAAATATAAAATATTAAGGTACTGTACACGTTGTCCATTTCGAAAATTCAGATCCCTCTAAGTAATGATATATCTCTTGATATTATGATTATAGTAGATCATAAACCTATATCCAAATAGATAATGATCCCATTTTTGAGTGCATGAATAATTGCAACTAAATAAAGATCATTGGTAGGGTAGTTCTTCTCACGAGGTCACAACTAGAGAGATCCATTTGACACCACTTATTTACATGACATTAAGACACATACCAAACCTATACAAGAAGCATCACAGAAGACATCATAACCAGATCCTGGTTCTTGATGTATCAAAACTAGTGTTGAAGTCAACCTCAAATTCAGTGACTCAAAATGCATATGGAAATTTTAATTCCAATCAAGCTTTAAATACTTATGGGTTAAATTTGTCACCGAAGGTATGATATTGGAGAAGTCCTAAACAAATAATCTACAATAACCAGCAAAACCCAATATGTTCTAGATCAAAAAAAATATTATTTGAAGCTCCTAAGACATAAAATCCTACAAATGTTTAGTATCTATTGAGACACCCCTATCAGATATCTCATTCCCTAGAAACATAAATTCTTAGATCTAAAACTCAAACTTAGAAATATTAACATATAGATAATTTTCATTAATGGTTTAGAGAATGATGTACAAATTCTCCCTATGATCCTCCTACGACTTAGAGTAGACCAAAATATCATCTTTGAAAGTAAAAAAATTCCAATAACTAATGAAATATCTAGTTAATCAAAGAAATAAACACCTCAAAAGAATAAGTGAGACCATATGGCATTACCAAAAACTCCAAATTCACATATAAACTCTTAAATATTGTCTTAGGTATATCTTTTTTTTGTAATATCAACCGGAGGTACCTTGACCATATGACAATCTTAGAAAACCATTTATCCCTTATATGATGATCAAAGAGTTCATAAATACATGGAAAATGATATTTATTCATAATGATCACTTGATTAAACTATTTATAATAAATTAAAATTATGAGGGTTTTATATGAATTCTTAGAGTAGAGGATAGGAAAAGCCCATGGTGATACACTAGGATGAATAAATCATTGAACCTATAAGTCCTCAAGTGCAAAATTAAGTTCCACTAACTTAGAAGGTTCCATATAGTATGGCATCTTAGAAATGATCATCATACTTAATAGAAGGTAAATATAATAATCGACATATCTATGAGGTGGTATTCTAGAAAAACCATCCATAAAGACCTCAAGGTATGAACACATCACTATAGGAAGTAGACCACAAAAAAGTCAACTAAATCAAGAAACATCTTTTAATACTGGAATGAGATTACCCAAGAATAAAGAACAACATTCCCCTATCTTTATGATCTACAGTGTCCTTCCCCCTAGAAAACATAGGTGACCCCATCGGTAGAGAACAACTAAACCAAAAGGTGATAACAGTATATCTAGGACTTCTAACTGATCATCCAGTCTTTATAGATATTTATGTTTATGATTTCAAAATCAAGTAAAAAAATCCCTACTCTATCTCAAAGTCGGCTATCATCACCTGACATGCAGGATATATAAAACAATTTTTGGACCAATTTACCGAGTTTATGGAAATATTCAACAAGAATGGAATAATTTCAGAATGCAAGACCAACCGGGAAACTAACATTGATTATATAAAATAATGAGTAGCTCCTGTATCAAAAAATAAATCACCATAGAAGGTGAAATAAACATTGTACCATTAATAATAGTTATGCCTTTTTTAGCTTCCACTAGTATATAATCAGTCAGATGATTTTTTTGGTATTATCCACATAAGAATATCCCTCATCCTGAAGATTAGAACCCCCACACATGGAATCATTTATAGGATCCAAGAAACCCTTGGTGAGAGTGGATCCTGCCCTAATTATCTGAGATATACTTTAGCTAAAAAGTTGTAGAATTACATATCATTTAAAAAGATGAAAATCCCAAGGATCCTCTCTATAGTTTTTCCTTGTATGAACAAAACTACTGCACTTGTAGTAGACAACCTATTGTTTCCCTATCAAATCCATTGAAACTAGTTATGAAGAAATCTAACCACCATTATTCTTCCTTTTCTCACCATATGAAACACTCTATATAACCACTATGAAAACTGAATATCCACCCAAACATGTCTTCCTAGATATGTCTTCATATGCTAAAGCTTCCCTGTAAACCACCTCTACAAAGGTCAGAAGGCACATGAGTATCAGTATAGATTGAATATCAAACCTTTATGCTAACTCAAACCTCTAATCCTTTAGGTTATCATTAATGAAAAGATCTAGTTCAAGATGTATGAACTTAGAAAAATGTGAAGAATAATCTAGAATGGTATGCCCTCCCAACTCAAACTTTAGAAACTCTTCAGTATTAATAAGAGAAAATTCATCAAGATAAACCATAATAATTAAACATTATCTTGAAGGAATCCTATCTCGAATCCTAATGAAACTTAGCTTTCACAATAGAGTCTCATAAAATCCGTCCTGGTACCATGATCATATATGTTTGAAAACCACCTTAATTGCTTTAGGATACTTCATTAATTTAAATATCCTCTCAATCCACTCAAGCCACTCATTGAATTTTTAGGGTCCTTTGTCACCACGAGAAACTGGTGAATGCTTCTTGATGAATTCCATTCCATGATCTGCTACCCATCTTCGTTTCTCGACACTCACTAGACTAAGAGTTTGAATGGTATAAATAACATCTCCAACAAAATAGGGTCCATTAGAGGATTTTACTATGGAACATTTATCACAAATTCCCCACTCAGATTTGGAAGAAAACTTCTTAGATGAATCTTCTAAAAAATAAAAAATGTAATTAGTCATAAGTAAATTCCAAAATCCTAGGACCAAATTTAGGCATCAATAAAAAACATTAAAACATTAAAAATTTAAAGAAACCATGAAAAAAAACTTACGTAAAATGTAATATGTCAAATTAAAAAAATATTCCCATACATTTTAATTAAATGACCTCAAACTCTATGTCTCAAGCCTGGAAAAATTCCTTAACTACCCATGGTAAGTAAATTTTAGTTACAAAAGTAATCCAACTAGGTCTTTTGTCCACACATACTATCCAAATTATGACAGTCCTAACTCTTTTATACTGAAGACATAGAACAAATCTCACATAGTGCTAAAACCCTTCAAGATGATCATTTCCTTTGATACAAAAATTGTAACAAACCAAACATGGTCAACTAAATAATCCAACCAAACTATTCTATCAAGTAATATATATAAAATTTGTTAATAAAAACCACTCATAAATATAAGAGAAACATGGAATAAAACTAGATTATAAAGGGAAAATTGGCAATATACCACAAGGAAATAAAATCCAAACCAAAAACAGAATAAACTAGAAAGTAAGTCAATATCCCATGTGACCAAAAATCATTTCCATACCAACCAGAACTGAATGAAATAAATGGAAGCTATCTTGCAAATATTTTGTCTTAAATTTACCTAAATCCTATAATACATCATATTTCAATACCTAAAGTCACAATTATAGTGTGATAAAAACCCTAATAGGAAACCACCATAATTTCTATACAAGGTATAATATCCAGAATGAAATAATTATTGCCTAAAAAATAGTTTTTCAATGCATTTTCATAAATCAAATCCAATTGTAAATCATTTTCCTTTTGGTTTTTATAAATCATTTTATATTCCTAAATTATAAGTATGAAAAGTAGAAGTGACACAGTAGAAAATCAAATCCATTAATCAAGAGGCATACAAGTAAACACATATCCATGAAATATCTTATCATATGAAGCAATATGATATAATCCCATATCAAAACCATTGATCAAAAATCCATGATAAAAAACCATGAAATAAATAAAAATAAATCAAAAATGAAAAGTACCTCATAAATGGATCTAACCTATGGGAAAATAAATGATAATCACTCAAAATCTCAAAAAAGGCATAGGTTGGATCTAAAAGATATCGACTCCTACCAGTTAATATCACAAAAGTTTACCTTCTAAGGGTGAATAAACACTAAAGATGCCATTCTCTCTTCTCTAACTCACCCAATGTTCCCAATTTATTTTTTCCAAACACATATAAAAACCCTGCTCACAATTGCACAATTAATTTCCAATTCTACGAAGAAATTAATTAGAGTTTTAAAACTGAATTCTATACCATTAAAATAAATTTTTATATCAATTTTTTTGAAAACATACACCTTTCCAATAAATCATTTAAAATATCTTTTCACTTCAAATCAATGAAAAAATAAAAGGAATTTATCAAGAACAATACATAATTCAAGGAATTGACCCATTTTTTAGAAACAATTTCCGAAACATGGAAAAAACTTCACTAGATTCTACAACTGTGACCTAAAACAATAGAAACGTCCTTAGAAATATAAGGAACAAAAATAAAATGAAAAGGATGGATAAAAACATAATTTAATAAGAAAACTAAATTAAAAGCACATAAAAAACAATGGAATGAAGGAGAGGAATATTTATTACCCAAATATATGAAATACAACCGCACAAGTAATGAAAAGTAGAAAAAGATATCAAAAAGTAAATGAATCACCCAAAAAGACCTAGGGAGAACTCTGGGTTGAGAGTAAGGGAGGAAAATAGATGAATAGAAATTTAATCAGTTGTAAGATACCTAAAAATATCATTCCATGAAATTTACATGGTGTGTAATCCCCTTACATGTCTCATAATCCTCGAGGCTCAAATACATTAAAAAATAAGTTATCTTTTTATCTAAATCATTATTTTTAACATTACATGGTGTGAACCCCAAAAATGGTGTGTAATACTCTCCCACTATGTATCAAGTTCATGGATTATTCTTGAACAATAGTAAAATGATTTTAATACCGCTTCATGACATTAAATATCATTGAAGTTTGCAAAAACTGTGGGTTTATGTTGAAAATTACAATAAATCCCTAACATAACAATTACTTGTATCAACCAAATTCCTTTTTCCCATTACACTACAAATAAAAATGAAATTAGAAAACAAAGGTTATAACATAACTAATAAATTGGTAATGGTATGGTACAATATTCATAGTTTGGAGAAGTGTAATTTTATGATATATTATTTTTAGTTTCAAGATATGAAACCATAAGAATATTTTATGCATTTTTAGAAGAATGGGTGTGAAAGATACATCAAATTGATGTTAAGTCACACTTTCATGATAGTAAATTATATGAGGGGTGTATATAGAAAAAATATGTGTTTTTTTATATTTTTTAATATGATAACTATATTTGATGGTGAAAAAATTCTTTGTATAGGATAATGAAATTTACAAGAGCTTGGTATTCTAAGACAGACACATTGATAAAGAAGTTAAATTTCAAGAAAATAATAGTAGACAAAAACCACTACATTACATATGATAAAGAGTTATTTATCATTGTTATAATTTATATATATGATATAATGTTTTCTATAAATAAAGAGGATGTTTCAGAATATATTGATGAAGAAATTTATAATCTCTTTTAAATGACTCTGCTTAATTAAATGAGATATTTTATTTTCTAACAAATGCATCAAGAAAAGGATTTTATTTCTCATCTAAAGAGATGTATGATAACTAAATATTTATAAGGATTGGTATGGTAGATTAAAATATAATTTCTACACTAATTTTTATGTGATCAAAGATAAATAATGATGAATTAGGAAAGGATATTGATCCATGAAAATTGTTTAATCCAATTGGAAGTTGACATTAGTTGAAAACTTCAAGACTCTACATAATGTATATATTTACACTTTTTGATACATATAAAACTGAATAAAAATTATCTCATTTCATGGATAGAAATAGATTATTTATATATATTAAATGGAAAAAAAACTATTGATTTTAATATGACTGTAAATGGAATCATGATCTATTTGGTTACTCTCATATAGACTTCACATGATGTATTTATAATATGAGATCTACATATGGTGGATAATTTTATATTATAGAATGGTTTTTTCTTAATTACATAAATCATAATTTAGTCACATAGAGAAATACTAAGGATAAATATATGGATTCCCCTCATAACACAACACAATATATAGGGATTAATTCTCAACTAGAATATTTGAAAGATGAAGTGAGGTTTCCATTATAATTGGGATGTGATAATCAATGTGTTATTATTCATTAAATGAATTTAATTCAAAATTAATGATCCAATAATATTGATATTAAATATAAATTCATAAAAATAGAAAGGAAATATCTTATAGAATGTTTTAATGTTCATTTAATGGTATTTAAATTCATTAAAGTAAATAAACCATGATTTCAATTATTATTTATTGGGGATATGATCCCAAGAAACCATCCTTTTTTTATTTTTATTTCTCATTTTATGATAAAAAACTGATTATGAAACCTATTTCTTTTCCACATGTTTTCATATAATAAAATAATTAATTGTTTATGAAATGAATTACTTTTCCAAAGGTTATAATATAATGAAATGATTAAATGTTTCAGAAACAAATTAATATCCCACAAGCTATGGTTGGATTAAATGTTTATGAAGACAATTTATTTTCATGTGAATGATATAATAAATAATTTATGATAATGTGGCACACATATGTATTAATTTTATTATGTGATGGGTGGGACATATAGATCTCTCAAATCCATTGGGTAACAAAGGATAAATTATGAGATAAATATGTTTTTGTGAACCTAATTTCATGTTCACAATAACATATTAGGAATAGGATTTCATGACCTTATAATTAATCAGGGAATTAGATTTAATGTTTATATTATTAATCATAGACATGAAATTTATGTGTGTTAGATTATGTGTGGGACTAGTTCCATGTCTATAATTTTATGAGAATAAATTATTTCATGTTCTTAACTTAATGGGTGATCATGTTTCTATTTCTACATGTTAAAAAGTTATAATATTATTTGTATTCTATAAAATCATGTCTTATCTGTATGATATGATATCATGGATAATGTTCTTTTATTCCCTTATCATTCATGTCTTATAAAATTCCATACATTATTCTATGACACATGACTGCAATCTATAATATGTAGGGAATAAATTTAATATGTTATGATCAAGTAGTTATACCATTATGGTCATTTTATACTCATGTTATTATTAATCTATCCCTTCTTTGTGCCTACTGAGCATCTAATTATAGCATTAAATACAAAATATTTTGGTGTGATATCATAGTTTATTTAGCCTTTTAATACTATTATGAGATAATTTTAGTGAGAACTGTGGGGATAATTATAATTATAGCATTAAATACAAAATATTTTTTAATAATCATGAGTGATGTGGGTTAAAAATATGATGTAATTGAATAGGGTGTCGTGATTTTGATACTCTATAAATGATTTTTAATAATTATGTGGTTTCTCCTATGATTATTTATCACACTATTGTTTTTAGTTTCAATAAATGTATAGAACCTGAAGGAATCGTTGTAATGTTTAGTGAAACTATTAATGAAATAATTTTCCCCCTGAAAAACCAAGTGAAATATGATATTTATCTGAATCCTTATGATTATGACCAATCATCTATCTTATTATATGATTAAAAATATCACCTTTTATGAGTTTATTTACACACATAAGAGGAGAAATATGGAGTTTCATGAAGACTATTTAGGAAAGAAGATTCATCCTCCAACATGTCAAAAATGATGAAAGAAGCACTCAAGTGAATGTATCCCTTGACCATGAATATGTTTTGAGTGTGAAAATGGAAACAAAAAAAATTAGTTACTAATGAAAAAAAAGTCATAGTTAATGAAATTGATGAAGAAATGGTCTGAATAATGTATACTAAATGGTTAGATGTTTTAAATTTGGAATTTATAGTCATTCTGAAAATCAACGTCCTTAGGGGAATGCACTAGAAGGGAACTCACAAGGTAATACTTGTAATTGTTTTACTGATAATAACGAGGGCAGTAAGAATGAAATATTAAATGTATCAATGGTTTTAATTGTATTTATTATGTTATAAGTAATAATAATTATTAAATTGAGTTTTATGAATCTTAGGACATGAATTATATTTATTATTGTTAGAAATTGTTATTAGGGAATAAGATAAGAAAGCATGATTAATTGTTTAAGAAGGAATTGGAATTTTTAATGTGTTTATGTATTTGAATTGGATAATATTTTTTAATAATTTTTTATAATTATGAAATTATAGTTATAAAAATAATTCAACATCTAAGGAGTGTTTCCTATTAATTTTTATTTGTGGAATAGAAAACATATTTTCAATGGTACTAAATACCAAAAAAGTGATTTTCTGGTAAGATGATACTTTTGGATAACATATGAAAAATGGAATGATAAGCCTTAATATATTATAGATTTTGAGTTATTAATTTTTTTTGGATAAATATATTATTTACATTGATCATATTGGTCACACTAAAATTAGATAGTGACATGATGAAAATGTTATTTCGTTCATCATTGGTGATGTGTATTGGATTTTTTTGATTTATTGAGTATATTCAGTGGTCTATAATTTTATATATGGAAGAAGGATAATATTAATTTTAAGAGAATATGTTTTTAATTATGCTTTTATGGTGAATTAATTTATTATTATGACTTAATAGATTTTATGATCTAGGTATTCACATATTTGGTATGTGAAATTATGAGACACTTTATATTATCTAAGGATTATTGTTTTGATAAAAGTAGTCTTATTTTTGGGTTTTGAATTTGGTCAGACATATTTTAGAGGATTACTATGTAAAAATATTTATGGAATGGTTTATAATAAACCGTGTGGGTTATTATTGACGTTTTATGAATTTATTTATTATATATTTTGTATTAATTTTTGGATTTAAAAATATTCTAACATAAGAGTTGTCACTTTTCATTATTTTGTGGATCTTATTATAATTTAAATGTTAATTTTAGTGTTCTGGCTATAAAAAATCATCTCAGATATTTATTTATTGGAGAATGATATTAAGTGAAAATTTATTGAATACCAACCAAAGGATGACATTTTTCTTGTGATGTTGAAACAAATGAAGAATGTCTATTTTATCAAGATAGTTAAATAAAACCCAAACTTTATTAATTGGATATAAAAAAATAATTATAACCTTTCACCTTTATTTATAATGAATTGATGGTATCTTAGCTATATATATTTTTATTATGTTGTGGTTACTATGATTCTCCCGGCTATGTTCTATAAGATAGTTAACCAGACCTTGGGAATTTTTTTTCTCCTTCATGTCTATATTTTCACTTTCCAAAAATGTTTTACTATTTGTAAACCAAGTTATGTTTTTTTCTAGAAAACCATACTTTTTTAATTTCCCACATTACAAGAGGCTGCTGTATTAAAACTTTTTATGATGTTGGATTCCCATAAAATACTTTTAAATTGAAAAACCCCTGATTACTAATAAAAGTTTCAAATTGAATGGATTCTATTTTTTAATAGTGGATAATATAACAACTCAATATTTTATGAGAAAAAAATTATGTACCACAATTCATATAACACACAACACCAAACTTAAACGAACCCTGATGCATTATTATTTAAATTTGAACAATATAACCTAATCAGTATCTTATGGGTATGAATAATATTAAATAATTTATGAGATATATAATAATATTATACTCAATATAAATATATTTATTAATTCTTATTACATAACAATTGACTTTTTAGAAAAGTTTTATTATGTCAAAAAAAATGATTCCTTCAAAAAAAATTTATTGCCTTTTATGAAATAAAGTTATATTAAATTTTTGAAACATTTAAGAAATAATAAACTAAAAAATTATAAATATTTTTTAAAATAATTATATGAAAATTTTATTACGATTAAATCTACATGAATTGATGAACATAATGATTTTCTAGTGAAAAGTGAAAATATTTTTTTCTTTAAAAAATTATTTTTGGTTTCTAGAATATAAAAAGTTTTATTTTGTTAATAAATGGTTTTAATTTAAAATTAGTTATATTATTTTTCAAATAATCCATTTATGTTAATTTAAATCAATTTTATGTTATAATTTTGTATGAACACATTTCTATTTGTAAAAATTCATTTTTCTAAGAAACTATTTTTATGTACACATTGTGTTTTTATATTAATAAAATAAAACGATTCACTATTATTTAATTTTTTTAATGAAATTTATATTTTATACATTCATGAAATGTTAAATAATTCATATAATATTTTTCTAGGAATAGGGAAAGAAGAAACCAATTTTTATGTTTAAATATGTATTTTTCAAAAAAGGGGTTTTCATCATTTTTTCATGATTATTTTAAAATTAATTTGTAACATTTATATAACATTAATTTGAAAAATATATTCCAAATTTTGAATCAGGAGGTCCAAATATTACTAAAATATCCCATTTAGTTTTTAAAAAATATGAATAATAACAATGATAAAATTTATCACTTCAGTAATGGGTAAATTAGGGTAATATAGGTTAAAAATGAGTTATAGGTCAATAATATTTAATAAAAACTATTATTAGATGAATTTCAATATAAAAGTTTTACATTATTCTTAAAATTTATCTACATAATTGACAATTTTCCCTTAAAAATCACCTATATAATATTTATTTCAAATAAAGTTACAAAATGTCACCCTCATAGTTTTATATAACTTTTATATGTCAAAATGAAGAAAAAATCACGTTATAAATGAATTAAAGTGTTAATATTAATATTAGTAAAATTATTTTCATAATAGAAATTTATTTATGCTTGTTTTAAACTATATAATTACCTTCAATTCTTATTCAACACTGAAAGAGTATTTATTTAATTATTAAAAAAAATGATTTTAGAAATCATAAAAGTAATACACTTTGAATGATTTATAGTGTTAAAATAATTTTATATTTGAATATATTTTTTGTGATAATGGATTAAATTATAATTCCAACATTGTCTTTTTTGTCTTTTATGTCAAATTAACTAAATAGTGTTACAATTGACATCAATGATATTTTATCAAAACAATATTTTATTCAACTATTTTCAAATAAGAAAAATAATGATATAGGATAATGCGGATATAATTTGGCCATAATTTTTATCCATTTTTAATTTATGATCCATTTTCACCTTTTATTTAAAATTATAATCTTTTAAGATTGAAAATGATGTTACATTGGTAAATGTTAAAACATGTTCACAAAGGGATTAATCCAAATTATAAGGTTTAAACACCACATAAACTATTAAAATATTTATTGTTTGATTATATATTGACTCAAAACCCGTATCTTTTAATATTTTTACATTTAGATGATATTTTTTCTAGAAAAAGAACATATTATATTTTAATCGTTTCAGAAATTATAGAAGGTCCCCTCTACTCAGTTATAAATGAGAACATCACATGTAACTTCTTTAGACCGCCATGAGACTTATCTATCAATGAAACTCTATAATAACTTCCTTATCCACTTTCAATATGTGTTCATATTCCCAAATTACCAACCCTAGGGTCCTCAAGAGGAGATCTAAAGGGGGTTTATCTAATAAGATATAATTACCTAAATAATGACATTATTTTTTACCACATGTAAATCTATTCTATATTTCATAAAATACTCAATTAAGTATCACTAATATACTTATATTTTATTAAACTTATGAAAAATCCTTTATTCACTAACTTTTCAACCAATTGGATTTGAAAGTGTCATTTGTCTGTGTGCATGACATATCATCTCTATGCAATGATACAATTCATTTCTGATCACCATATTTTATGGATATGTATTTTTATTGGGTGTAATATATGTATATTATACTTATGAAATAATTATACATATTTAATTACAATTTCATGTATAATTTCTTACAATCATAACTATTGGAAAATGATAATATCCATCAGGTGTATGTGTGACTACCATCTCCACAAAGTGATGTGATTATATTTTCATTTCTATTTTTAATTTATCATAATAAGTTTGTATTTAGTGAATATATATGATATATATGATATATATTATTTAATAATTATTTTTAATTGATATTTGTTTTATCTTTCCTTTCTTTCATCCTTTGAAAAATGAAAACACCATTCAGGCACACACACACCCTTCTATCTCTATGAATGATGTAATTCATTTTTATTTTTCTATAGTTATGGATAACTCTAGAAATTTATATATTGAATAAAAACGATAGTTATATAATTAATAAAATTAAAGATAGAAATTAAACATGATAAAATTTCAAGGGACAAAATTAATGAACAAAAACATACATGAATAACGTTGTAGATATAACAAAAAATAATGATTTTAATAATGAGCTGAAACTAAACCTGTGATAAAAGGTTTCAAATAAATCATATATTTTATTATATATATTATCATGGTTATGTAATTTATATATGATAATATATATATTTATATTATAGGATATTACAATGTGTAAGAAGGAAGTTAGACTTGAGGTAATAGATTTCGTCATACTTTTATTTCTATAGGACACATGCCACATTCACTAATTTTAATTTTAGATTGTGTATATACAACCAAGGAATGTATTTCATGATTGTTATTACTATTATTTTATAGGTTTTTACATATCTATATATGGTCCCTTCTTTAATTGGGATTATAATTGAAAATTTACCAATGTGGTTAGTGTTTTATGTTACAATCCTCATGTTTATCATTCTTATTTATGATTAAGTTTCCTATGATTAAATCATATGATATATCTCCCATGAAACTAATAAATTTTCATAGACTCTCATTACTTTTATGAATACATTTCTTCCTTTCATTTTTTTCACCTTAAGTACTCAAGAGAGAGATAATATGTTTTTAATGAAAACCAACTTCATTTCTATATTCGGTTGTAGATATTTTATCTTCAATGTGAATGGTTTTTAAAAAAGATATCTATAATTTTATTATTTTTATATAAGTAATTGTTAAATTCATTTTTACTCATGTTTCAATTTTTACAATTTTTATAAAATGAATCATCTATTATTTTTATAAAAGAAGTACTTTTTTGACTTTTTACAATTTTATAAAAGAATTTTTTTTCTAAATTATAAAAAATGAATAGAATTTCACTCTATCAGGATAGATCAATTCTTTAAATATTCAGTTAAATAATTAAATCGTTTTTTTCAATCAAAATATTTCCATTATACTTTCAAATATTATATATTTTAATAATGTGATTTCCAAATGGTATGTATATTTCCCTCAATAAAATTTTAATGATATTTCAATGGAATTTATATTCCTCATAGAAATAAACACTTGATATAACATATGAATTAATGGGAATATGATACAAGGATACCATATTTATTATTTATTTGGATGGTTAATGTTAAGGATAACTAGTTATCTATAATACCAATTTTATTACCTTGGGTTATACTATGATGAAATGTATTTTTTTAAACCAATTAAATTTCTGTGGGATAAAATATGATGAAATGTTTATGAAATGAATTTAGTTTCCATAGTTTATGTTATGACGAAATTCCTATAAAACCCATTTCATTTCCTGGGTTCTGATATGTTTATTTTTTTATGATTTTATGGAAAAGGTCTATATGTTTTCATTATGTGATGGTTGGGACCTATATCCCCCCCTCAATAAATTGGGTAAATATGGATTACTCAATAGGTACATATGATTTGTGTGAAAATAATTTAATGTTCACAATTTCATGTCTGTACGTGGTTTTCATTTTCATAAGATTAATCGTGGACATAGTTTTCAAGTCTATAATATTCATCACGTACTGGGATTCCTGACCATAAGTGTATGTGAGGCCCTTATTTCATGTCCTTAACTTAATGATTGAATCTATTTATATTTATTAATGGTAAGAAAGTTATGGCCTTATGTTTATTCTATTAATATATGTCTTATGCCAATGTTCTACTATAATTTATCATATTGTATGATTCATGTATTATTCAAGTCATTTGAAGATCCATGCTTTATGCTATGAACCAAGATTACTATCTATGATATAAAAGGTATAAAATTAATATTTTATGATCATGATATCATACCATTATGCTCATGTTATTCATAAGGGATCATTAATGTCTACCTTGAATACCCATACTAAGATCCTAACCTCACCCTTTATTATGTTTCTCTTTTTCTAGGTTATGAATAATTATTTTAGGGATGATATTTCTTAGGAGAGTTATAATTTTGTTGAATATAATGGGAGACCCTTAGGAAGCAGTTTTCATGTCACCATGTTTCCAATGGAGCTAAACCTATAAAATTGAGGTATGAATAGTTTTTTATGTAATGAATATTTATCTGATAATATTAAATACTTTGTATGAAAAATATGGGTCACTAAATAAACATTATAAATTTGTTTTTCCCTTCATGTGTTTGTGTATGTGTGTGATGGAGATAAAAAATGTTTCACTTTAATCAGGGATAATGAATATTTCACCACAAAAACAAAATATTAATTAAATGTGGAGACCCACCATTTTAATACATTATTATTAGCATAATTTCTTTAAAAAATGACTCATTAATAACCTCAAAGGATTTTTTGAGATATAGTTTCTTGGATACAAGGTACATAATATAGAAATTGAATATATAAAATATAAATAGAAACATTATTTAATCCATTTTAATGGCTCCTTGGGGTTTTAATACTAGTTCACCTCACAACAAGTATTCCATATGGGGCATACATTAATGAGAATGAGTGAGTATAAACCTCAGTAATGGATAAAAAAATAAAATAGACCATATTCAATCATCATGGATAAAACATGGGGAATGACATGAGATAATAATCATATGTAAATGATACATAATAAGAAAATGCATCTACAACACAAATATCATACATTCATAAGAATATCACTATTTTTTAATACCAAAATGTTAATTTTTTTTCAAAAGTTATTCATGAAATTATAAAAAAACAGTTGTTCTCTTGAGATTAATTTATTAAACAATGCATTAGAGAACAATTAGGGTTTTATATTCATATTTAGTAATTCTTGTGAGACACATCGATTATAATACATAATTTAATCAATAAACCATATAGAATAAAGAATGGGTTTCTTATAAATGTTGTTAAATTCATAAATACTTAAGGACATGAGCATTACATTATTTTTATCACACAAGAAAGTAATGTGGGTTTCATATTTTGAATCCCCCTCGTTAATGAATCATATTTAGAACTAGGTAAATACCTATGAATGGGAAATTGGGGTGGTTATTCTTAACATAATGATAATGCATAGAAATAAAAAAACTAAAAGGAATGATTCCAACAATATAACAGGTATAAATTTGGATTATTCAATAGGATTAATGAGAGGGTAAATAATTTTCCCATTAATATCAAAAAATTGGGACAATAATTGAATTATCTAAATGCATTAAATCATAATAATATGGAATAGAATTACTATAATGGATGTACTCAAAGTAAAAAGGAAGAAAGAGGAAGTTAATTACCATACCATGGGAAGTAAATTCCTAAATCATGGAGCAGGAAACCTTATGACCTTATTTACACCATGGAGGGACATTATAGAATAAAATTGAGAATCATTACATACTTAAGAGATTTTATATTTGAGAGGAATGGTCAGATTTGTTGGTAGTTATAGTAAAATAGATGAAGATGTTTAATTATATCTAAATGTAGGACTTGGAATTATAGGTTGTGGAAAATGGAAAGCAATTGGATAACCCATGGTTTCAGTCAATGTTAATAAAATTAATTTTGTGGTTTTTGATATTTTATATTTATAACCTAAACATAAATATAAAACATTACTATTGGAATGAAAAGATAATTTTTCCACAATAATTTTTTTTAAAAGATTAATTTCTAAACTAGAAGTTAGAAAATTATTTATAGGTTTGGAAAATCAATTTAATTTTTTAAAATAGAATATATTAATAAAATATTTTATTTGTCCTAATGAATAAGAATTTATCAATTATCACATAATTATTACATATATATGATGTCATAAAACAAACCCAAATCCTAAAACTATATTTTTTTATTAATTTAAAAATAATATATTTTATAAAATTCAAAAAATATCACCCCAAAATAAATTTAACATTTTGATTTCAAATATTGTGTTCATTTTCTAAAAACAATCCTATAAATATTATAAATTTAACTTTAAAATAAAAATACCTTTTTTATTGAAAAATAAGAATTCTTAAAACATTATTCTCCTTAAAACACTTATAAAACTTTCAAAGGTCATTATAAAATTATATGATCATTTATATTTAAATAAATATTATTTTTAAACTATTTAGTGAAATTAAAATATATTTTGAATAATTTAATTTTTTATAAGGGTAAATATTTTTAGAAAAAACAATTATGTAATAGTTTTATCAGAAATCTATATTTAACTTATTTATTTTATATTCATTTGTATTTTATTAAATAATTAAATAATGAAAATGGAATTTGGATAAGAACTATTTCATTTACACTGAGGAAAACAAAATTTTTCAATACTATTGTCTAAAAACATAACCCCTTATTATACCACCATATGCCCAAATGGTTTGTGTGTGATGGCCATGGTTTTAGGGGGGAACTCATATAATATTAACCTAGTGGTGATCTCCACTAATGAGAATATATGCCATAAATGATTTCCCCCAAACATTAAATTTGGAATCTCTTCTAGGGATTTGTCAAGTGTGAATCCCCATGAATCTATGTCATTCACATGTTGTGACAAATGGGCGTCAAAAGGAATGATCCTACAGGTTGATGATAACATTTATCCCTTAAATATGAAATATATTTTTTCATTTAAATTTATAAAAAATAATTATAAAATTTACATTATTATCAATGGTTATAATTCCCAATAGTCATATTTACTGATGGTAATATTAAACAAGGATCATGTAATAGTAATGTAATAGTCATTTCTTAATGACTACATTTTCCATTACATCCTATATATATAACCAAACATAAAAATTCATTAATTCATTCCCAATGGTTTTTAGAATTCCATTGATAATGTTGATTATATTTCTAACATTACTTTTTCTTTTAACGGGTTTCATTTCAAGTATAATATTCTCAGTATAGTTCTATACAATGGAGTGCACTATTGTGTGGTCACTATTTTCTAGTTTCTATGCCCATATACTTGTCATAATTGTAGTAATATGGATCATTACATTACATGTAATATTATTCTTTTGTAATAGGAAGTCTATTTACATCTAATGGGTAATTAATAAAAATTAATAATTATGAAAAGGAGATCATTAATTAATTATAGAATAAATTTTTAGGCTGTTGCATTCCCCAATAGGAAATGACATCCTTAAAATTATTGTTTTACTTCAAAACCAAATGGGGTATTTCTCCTTCATATATTCTTTAGGATATCAAGTAGCTTCATAAAACTTGTTATTTATGTATAGAATTTTCTCAAGCCATTATTAATTGTTTCTCAACACTTATACACTTTATCAAAGAATATGTATTAGTTTCTCCTTATATGACAGATCAGGTTCCAATTCTATACCATTTTTGTCTAGCATTTAAATGGGTCTAACATAAACATTTATAGTAAGGAAAATTTTAAGGAATTGTGTAAATTTTAAAGATTTAGTAGTTTTGTTACCCAATATGAAACTAATACAATGTTTTCTAAAATAAAAAAAGGTAAATATACCTTATAATTAATTTATCCTCGATTGAGAACCTCAAGACCCTTTTCTATAATGATACTTTAAGGAATAAATAATCTTTACATGAATTTATAACTTCTTTTATTTAACATCACCATAAATATTTGGTTAACTATAAGAGACATTGATATGTTTCTAGATTAAATGTATCTTCCCCATGGTTTCTTACACAGTTTATGGTCCGAAAATATTTTCTTCTCCAACATCATCTGAACATGTTGGAGTATGGCACCTCTTCTCGAGGAATGCTTCATAAGGAGTGATTTCAATGACTAAGTAAGAAATGGTATTATCTGAGAATTGAAAAAGTGGATGATGATTATAAAATCTACCTGAAAAATCATGTGGTACATTCTTTAACATGACATTCAATGTTTGAATAGTCCCCTCAGACTACCCAAAAATTTGATGATGATAGGTTCTGTTAAGATTTATATCAATGTTCATTGGATTTTAAGGTATCTTCCAGAATTTAGGTATAATCATTAGACCATAGTCTGAAACAATAGGTAATGGACCCCATGAAGTCTCACCACACACTGAATATATATACAAGAATGCAAATCATGGGACAAATCATCTTGTATGGCGATAAAATTGAAAAAAATTATTAATATATGAGAAATTATGCATATCAAATTATTTTATTTGGATGTCTTTAGATGGATTATAATAGGCTCAATATTGATAATTTCCCACTTCCATACAGGTATGGGTTGTGGTTTCAGTACACCTTTGGGTAGTTTTCACTCACACTTAACTTTCTAGGATATAATATTCCATGCATTATAATCCAAAAATATCCCTTTTCATTTTATCCCACTAATAAGGATCTCATAAATCTATATAATTGTTTATGCATCTTGGGTGTATAGATAATGAAAACTAGTGATATTTTTCCATCAGTTATTTCTATAACTCCATATATAATATAATATAGATCCTTTCACTAAACCATTATACTCCTACATGATCAAAGAGGATATCAAAATAATTTCACATATTTTTAAACCATCTATCTTATTTTGTAACATAAGGTCATGTATAAAGTCCCTGATCCTAGTATCTCTATATCTCACCATGATTTTTTGAAATATATGTTATAAATTATTTTAATCGATTTTATATTTTTTATTCCACAAAAAATTGAATATATCCCATGTTATATGAAATAGCTAAGTTAGGATTGTGTTACATGAGAAACAAAATAAATCTTTAACTATATGCAACAACAAGTTAATCATGTGCCACAAAGAACAAAGTTAATATTTTTCTACATGAAACACTGGCTTATACTATGTTACACGCAACACTGAATTTTCCTATGTTACACACAACACAATGTTTTTATTTAGTTATACAAAAAACCAAGTTTAAATAAAACAAGACATATTATTAAAATATTATTTTCTAATATGAAAATTTTCACCTAGATTTTGGAATAGTTTTTATGAATATAATAAATTAAATTACTAAAATATGGTTTACACATGTACATAAGATGAATTATTTAATGACCAATTAACTATAAATAAAAATAAACCCTTTTTAAAATATATGTAATGATTTTCTAGACAAGTTATATAAATAAATCATTTTTTTTACTAAAGATATGTATTTTTCGAAAAGGTAATTTCACCACCTTTTAATGGTGAATTATTTTAAATCTATTTTTGACACTTTTATAAATTATATTGGAAAAAATAAAAATTATTTTTGAAATAGTAACTTCAAAATGAGAATAGGGTGAAATTATGGTAATTTTTGAGATGTTTATTTTTTAATGAATAGTGAAAAAATGAATATTAATTGAGAAATTCATATTCATCAAATTTATTTGACTAGTTAATCTATATTATAAATTATTTTTAAGGTTTAATTAATTCAATTATACAACAATAAATTAAATTTAGGTCATTGGATTAATTTTCACATTTCACATGGATATAAAAAGAATCCATATTTGGAATCAGGATAATTTATAATGTATAATATTTTCCACATAGTATCTTACCCAAAAAATTACTGAACTAAATAAAAATTAATTATCACAAAGAAGGAAAAACGAGTTTATTTAGTTGTCAAAATTTAATCTCAAGGGGTAAAATGAAATATAAACTTTTAAACAACCTACTGTCATGGAATATAACAACCATATTCCCTATTTCTCTAATATGGTTCATTATTGGAGGAACATGATGCAATAAAGACCTTCCAATAGTGTTTAACGTTTTAGCATTTACATGTTTTACACTTGACACCCTTACAAAAGGCCACCACCCAACCACCTTGTTGTGAACCTCTCAAGTATTTTGGGATGTCCAAACCTTTCTAAAATCAACTCCCAACCTCCATTCCATAATCCAAGAATCATAACTTTTAGGATGAAATATAAAAATGATATTCTTTTAGTTAAAACCAAAAAGAACAACCTAATGAAGATATAACGTTCTTTAATGAGAACATTTTTTTATTACATTCTCCATCAATTTAATAAATTTTATAAAATTATTACATAATTACTCTAGTATCTCCGATATAACTATAATTTTCTATGTTAAGGGTTCTATCAACAGCTTTACAAACTTCCATAAAATGGGATATAAAATCCACGTTTGTGTGTACAATGGACTACCGCCTCACGAACAGATGCCATTGCTTCTTCCTTTGCATGCCTACATAGTTGAGAATAATTTAGGGATTATAGTTTATATATGTTTCTTATGATTTTATTATGATTATATAATTTTTATATAACACATAACTTCAGGCTTTTAAATTTTCAAGAATATGAGAACAGCATTCGTGTGTATGACATACAACCACCTGGTGAAGTGATGTGATTCGTTCAGGATATACATAAATTATATTAAGGATGGGTTTAATATAAATATTTATTTTTATAAAATAATAATTCCACTAGAAATATAATATATATATATATGTATATAAATATAATTTACTTTTCTTTTTTAAATATGAAAAAAATTGTGAACAATGTTCATGCATACATATTGTAAAGACCCGTAAATTCCAAGGAAAATTTTTTCTTAACTTTTTTTGGAATTTTACAAGAATGTATTTTCTGACAACACCTGATTTTGAGGCCCGGTGTGCCCGGAATCATTTTTCGATGTTTGGCTCATGTACATTCAGTGAACGGACGAGCGGGTTTTTATAAATTTGGAACCAGTGCTCAGAATCGAATTCTGAGGGCACTGATGGAATCGCAGCGCCGGTAATTGCTTAGAAATGCCTCTTCCGGAGTTGCGTTTGCTCGGGTGTGGTTTTTAATTTTTGGGATTAAAGTTAAGAAATAAAATAAATTGTATGACAAACTTTATTTTATTTCACTTAAGCCGCTTGGAAGCCACTTAAAGCAGATTAAGATGAGTTGATGTGGATAGGGTGATATCCAGAAATATCCTACCCTCTTGGTAGGATATTTGTGAGGTGGGGCCCGCACGAGCCCCCCTGTTTCTTTCCGCTAAGTAACGCACCCGCGAAAACCCGTCATTATGAAAGTCAACTGATTCGTTTTCTTAATTTCTTAAAGCACCAATTAATTGGGCGGTTTTATTTGTTGAATTAATTCGATGAATTAATTTAATCATTTATTAACATGTTTTCAATCCATTGGCGTAATAATAAAATAAGACCAATGCATGACTTCTGGAAAAATGCTCGATGAAAGGTTTTGACAACATTGTGCCTTCATCCTCCTTCGCAAAGAACGCGAAGAACGCTGTCACCCTTGGAGATTGACGACGCTTCTTCCAAGACGTTCTTCCCCGCAACGATCTCCGATCACCAACTGCTTGAGTTAGGAGATTTCGGGTTTCTTTTAAATCTTCTTTGTGGTTTATAACAACACATGGATTCAATCGATATAATTAAATCTCCATGTTCTTGAACCTTGGAGTTCGTCAATGCGTCACCGTCTTCCGCGACGACGTGATGCCCTTCCGCGATGATGCAACGCCTTTCCGCGACGACGCGACGCCCTTCCCCGACAACACGATTCCCTTCCACGACGACACGACGCCCTTCCGCAACGACGTGACGCCTTTTCGCAACGCGATGATCACCTCCTTCCACGGCGATCAAATCCGCGAAGAACGTGCGTGCGACGACTTGACGAGGTAGGGGTTTGTTGTGAAACAATTTATATTCCCATGATCGTTTCTTTCAAAATGAAGAACCCAGTTCATAAGAAAAATTTTAATTCATTAAAATTGTTATGGTTATGTTTTTCTATGTGTTGATAAATCCTCCCAATTGTTGTCGCCTAACGCGGAGGGTGCGGGCCAAACGAACACGGCGCGACAACCCTCCGCAGTTCTTCGTTGTTGTGCAGATTTGGTAGGCGACGACAAAACGTGGCGCAACGGCAATTGGATGTTTCCGCAGTGAAGAACGGGACCCGGGAGGAGCAGCGGCGCAGACGGGAAGGAAAACGGACCACCCGAGCAACTCCGGTGGCCCGCGGAAGTCTCCGGCGGTGCGGGTCGCCGGCACGGCGGCGCCCCGGTGCGCTGCCGGATAGGGCCGCCACGGCTGAAGCCGCGGTGGCGGCGGCCAGCGAAACAATGACCGCGCGGGTCCGGCTCGCCCGCACGGGACGCGGCAGAAGCCGCGTCCGCTGATGTCCAGCACGACCCCTCGAGGGCCGCGACATCCTCATCCCGCGGGGGCGGCGCCCCGCGGCTGCCACGCTCGGCCGCTCGGCCTAGCTGAGCCGGGCCGGGCCGCGCCCTGGCCGGACCGGACCGGGTCCAGTCGGGTTGGACCGGGTCGGGTCGACCCGGTTCGGCCGACCCAGGGGGGTCGGGCCGGGTCGGCCCGGGCCCAGACCCCCCGTCTTCGGACCGTTTTCGGTATTTTACCTGTAACATGAGCTACGGGCCTCCGAACGATGCGCCGTCATCGGCAATGCTATCCTTGGATCGAGATGATCGTTTCGGTATATCGCACTCAAGGTTTCGGAATACTTTGGGTTCGTCCGGGTTGGTTCATCCACGAAACCAACCGGGCCCTCGGAGCGGAAACGCTCATATCTTGAGCACCGGATGTCCGATTGACGTGTCGTCGACTTTGATGGATTCCTATAAGGGAGACGGATCTTTTGGCTTACTCCGCTTGAGTTTTGGACGCAGTTGGAGTACGGTCGGGTTGGTTTTTACTTAAAAACCAACCGGGCCCCCGGGACGAAAAAGCCAATAACTTCCAGACCGGGCGTCCGATTGATGCGCCGTCTATTGCGTTGCGTTCCTGTTGACGATACGGAACTTTTGGCATCCTCTGCCTGAGTTTTGGATGCAGTTGGGTTACAACCGGGTTGGATTGTGCCTGAAATCCAACCGGGCCCCTAGAACGGAAAAAGATGATATCTTTTAGACCAGACATCTGTTTGACGAACCGTCAGCGGATTTGGTGATCTCGTCGAGAAACGGTCCCTATGAGTATACCCTATGAGAGTTCAGGGTACAGTTGAGATACAGACGAGTTGGTTCGCTTACGAAACCAACTGGGCCCCTGGGACGAAAAGGCCGATAACTCACAGACCGGGCGTTTGATTGACGCGCCGTCTATTGTGTTGAGACCCCTGTGACGAGTAGTTTATTTGAGATACTTCCTCATGGTACTTGTGATGTTTTGTAGTATCGACCAGTAGCTCGTGGAGCGGACCCACCTGGAGATGAGCGTGCGGAGTACGGAGACCGTGTAGCCAGCTGAGACCTGATGACTGCTTGTCTGATTCGACTTGGAGTGACTTTCATAGCCCTGTGGGGAGCACTACTTTGTGAGGTGGCAGACCCACAGCGGAGGAGCACTACTGTGTGAGGTGGCAGACCCGCGGTACTCAACAAGAGGAGTACCTCTGTATGCTATGAGGGGGAGAACTACTGTGTGAGGTGGAAGACCCATGGCGGGAAGCACTACTGTGTGAGGTGGCAGGCTTGCGGTACTCGACAGGAGGAGTACCACAGCAGTCTTAGGTTAGTAAGAAGTACCTTGGAGTCGTGACAGGACCACTGTACACTCTAGAGATGAGGTTCTTCGGTAGTTACGGTTTCGATAATGAAAATCCTGGTTTGAGCTGAGACTTTTGACCTTGTGTTTACCTCATGTTTGAGATGAGTTACTTGATAACTTAGGTATATGTATGGGCATATACCTGGGTTGTGGTTATCCGTTGTTTTCACAACCCTTGTGTTTCCTCAGGATTGAGATGGGTTACTTGATAACTTAGGTATATGTATGGGCATATACCTAAGTAGAGGTTATCTGTTGAGATCTTCTTTGTGGTTATCCTTGTTGGTTTTAGTGAGACCTTGAGGGTCTCAGGGTCCCTACTGAGTATCGTTATACTCAACCCTGCACGGGCTATGCCCGCACCTCGTTGTGTTGGTTGAAAACGACGGGCAGTGCTGACGGAGGCCGAGTGTTCGATGAATAGACGGTACTCGGAGGTGGACTACATGATGAGACGACACACGGAGGAGGTTGACAGGCGAGAGCGTTGAGGAGGCTATATGTACCTACCCTTCAGGTAGGATCCATGGTCGACGACCAGGATCTGCGCCATCTGTACCTACCCTTCAGGTAGGATCCGACGAGGATGACCCAGGAGCTGCTTCCTTTCTTCCAGATGTTGTCTTTTTCTGTTGTACTTTGTTCAGTTGTGGTTGTACTTTCATTTGGGTTTGTATTCTGGCCCATTTACTTTTCTGCACTTTCTTTTGTATTTAGTAATTACTTTTTCCGCTTGCTTACTCTATGGTGCTTGTTTTCTTTTATAAATGAAATTCCTTCCCAGTTATTGGGATTTACGTCTTTGGTGCTAGTCTCCAGCCCCTGGCCTATGGAAGGCGGGCTTGGGGTAGTCACGGCACGGGCCCCGAGGACGGGTCATGACAAATTGGTATCAGAGGAGTTCGGTTCTACCGTAGAACATGGGACTCTGATCATTTTTTTCCTTTCTTTGAAGCAATAGTGTTAAGGGTGCCGAGTGTGGTTTTCAGTTCAGAGAGTCCAGTGTTGGTGCAGGCGGCTGACGTATCCATACACCAGGACCCTGAAAACTGGTTTCTGACTTTGTGCACGAAAACACCTATTGCGTGTGTGTTTCCAGAAGTTTTTAAATTTCATCTAAAACCGGGTCATCTCCCCAGGAATAATCTTTTGACCGTGTCACATTGTTTCTTTCAGGATGCCTCCCCATGGACAAACAACTAGAGCCCTGAGAGTGGTACGTACTGACAGCCTGTCGAGCGATGAGGCCTCAGTACAGGGCCCTATCCCAGTTGAGGCACCAGTGGAGGCACCAGCGGTACTACTACCCGTTGGGCCACCGATGCCACCTGCCCCCGCAGCAGAGGATGCACGTCGCTCGAGCGCACTGCATGAGTTCCAGCGCCAGAGGCCACCCAGGTTCCAGGGAGGGATGGACCCGCAGGGGGCTGAGGATTGGCTGGAGGCTGTGGTGAGAGTCTTCAGGCTAGTGGGGATGCCAACAGATTTCTTGGTGATCCTTGCTGCCAGCCTTCTTCAGGCTGCAACAGGAAGATGGTGGAGCCTGATGCTTCAGATGCATGACGAGGTGACACTTCTATGGGCAGACTTCGACAGCCTGTTCCAGGTAGAGTTTGTACCAGCCACCCTTAGAGCGGTGCGTATACAGGAGCTACTTCAGTTGCGGCAGGGAAGCATGTCTGTGGCGCAATACTCAGCGAGATTCACAGACCTCTCGCTCTACTCTACAGACATGGTACAAGACCCATTCTTCAGGGCCCGAACCTTCGAGCAGGGGATCAGGCAGGAGATCAGAGCTTCGGTTGTATCGCACAACATTCCAACGCAGACAGGGGTGTTGGAGAGAGCCCTCTTAGTGGAGAGTTTCCTTGCTGAGTAGTCTCCAGCAGCAGGACCGACCACTAGCTGGCATGTGACAGAGTCTTCTGCGGCAGGCAGTAGACAGATGACGCAGAGGTCCAAGAGGACCAGACCTACAGGTGGTCGACCGCGTGACTCATGGTCGGTAGTGCGAGGAACCAAGGGAAGTGATAGAGCCAGACCTGCCATGAAGTGTTTCTCCTACGGCGGGACTGGTCACATTGCACGTGACTGTCCGACCCGCCATATAGATGACCAACAGTTAAATGAAGAACCTCCCAGGGAGAGGCAGAGGTTCGATCAAGGCAGACCACTAGGGGTAGGCGGCCATGGTAGAGGAGCTGGTCGTGCAGCTGGAGGTGGACGACGCTTCGGGGTGTTTCCACCACCACCACCACCAGGAGTTCCACCCCAACCACAGGGAACTGGTGGACATGGGAGAGCTCAGCTTCAGGCAGTTGAGGCCTACGATCATGGGGCTCCAGAATCGGATGAATTGGAGTGGGACTAGCTCCAGACCTGGAGACTTTTGTTTATGCTGCTTCTAGCTTTATTGATGTTTGTTGTATATGCCCCGTGTCTTTGTATTATGACCTGCAATAATGAAAAGACACTTATCTTTGTAAAGTTTTCTTTCCTTTCCTTTTTGTTTGGTTGATACTGAGTGGTCCCGATTAAGACTGTTGACTTGACCCTCACTTTCGAGATTTCTACTAAAGGGGACCTAGTGACCACACACTGATGCTGACAATGTGACTCGACCCTTGGAGGCGAGAGTGATAGTTGGATCTCTTGGTAGTTACGTCGAGGCCTTACGACATCATCCATGGCATGAATGCATCATTCATGTTAGGATTGACTGTATTAGGCAACGAATGTGGTTCATCCAGGGGATGAGACCAGATTTCTATTATCGGCAAGGAGAAATCATAGTAGCTCTTGTGAGACTAGAGAAGGTCCAGGTCATCCAAGAGCGGATGAGGATAGCACAGGGCCGACAGAAGCCTTATGCTGACAGGAATTGGAGGCCACTAGAGTTCGAGGATGACGATCACGTCCTTATAAGAGTCTCACCTTGACGAGGTTTATGGAGATGTGGCCAGGGAGGCAAGTTATCTCCAAGGTTCAACGGACCTTTCTAGGTCCTCAGCTGGGTAGGTGAGGTGGTTTACCGCTTTAACCATCCACCTCAGTTGCACTAGGTGCACGATGTTTTCCAGGTATCTCAACTGAGGAGATACATGCTCGACCCTTCGCATATCATCGACCATGAGGAGCAAGACAATGGAGATGGGGTTACTTCCATGGAGGTTATAGTGGGGATCAAGGATCGACATGAGCGGATCCTACGAGGACGATCGATTCCTCTAGTGCACTTTCTTTGGCAGTACGGGAACCTCCAGGTGAGCACATGGGAGCGGAAGGCTCAGATGCGTGCTCAGTACAGCCTTTGTATCCCTAAGTTTGTGGTGAATCTTTACGGGGAATTAAAGCCCTGTGGTGGGAGTAATGTAAAGACCCATAAATTCCAAAGAAATTTTTTCCTTAATTTTCTTTGTAATTTTACAAGAACGCAGTTTCTAACGGCACCTGATTCCGAGGCCCGGTGTGCCCGGAATCATTTTCCGAAGTTTGGCTCGGGTACGTTCCGTGAACGTACAAGCGGGTTTTTCTAACTTTTGAACCGGTGCTCGGAATCGAATTCTGAGGGCACTGATGGAATCACATCGCCGGTAATTGCTTAGAAACGGCTCTTCCGGAGTTGCGTTTTCCCGGGTGTGGTTTTTAATTTTTTGGCTTAACTTTATTTTATTTCACTTAAGCCGCATGGAAGCCACTTAAAGCAGCTTAAGCTGAGTTGATGCGGATAGGGTGCTATCCAGAAATATCCTACCCTCTTGGTAGGATATTTGTGAGGTGGGGCCCGCACGAGCCCCACCGTTTCTTTTCACTAAGTAACGCACCCGCGAAATCCCGTCATTATGATAGTCAACTAGCGCGTTTTCTTAATTTATTAACGCACCAATTAATTGGGCGGTTTTATTTTTTGAATTAATTCGACGAATTAATTTAATCATTTCTTAACCTATTTTCAATCCGTTGGCGTAATAATAAAATAAGACCAATGCGCGACTTCTGAAAAAATGCTCGTTGAAAGGTTTTGACAACTTTGTGCCTTCATCCTCATTCGCCAAGAACGCGAAGAACGCAAAGAACGCAAAGAATGCCATCACCCTCGGAGATTGACGACGCTTCTTCCGAGACGTTCTTCCCTGCAACGATCTCCGATCACCAACTGCTTGAGGTAGGAGATTTCGGGTTTCTTTTAAATCTTCTTTGTGGTTTATAACAACACATGGATTTAATCGATATAATTAAATCTTAATGTTCTGTAACCTTGGAGTTCGTCGATGCATCACCATATTCCGCGACGATGTGACGCCCTTCCGCGACGACGCGACACCTTTCCAAGACGACGCGACGCCCTTCTACGATGACACGACACCCTTCCACGACGACGCGACGCATTTCCGCGACGCGACGATCGCCTCCTTCCGCAGCGATCAAATATGCGAAGAATGCGCGTGCAACGACTTGATGAGGTAGGGGTTTGATGTGAAACAATTTATATTCCCATGATCGTTTCTTTTAAAATGAAGAACCCGGTTCATAAGAAAAATTTTAATTCATTAAAATTGTTTTGGTTATGTTTTTCTATGTGTTGATAAATCCACCCAATTGTTGTCGCCTAACGCGGAGGGTGCGGGCCAAACGAACACGAACTGACAACTGTTCGCAGTTCTTCGTTGTTGTGCGGATTTGGAGGGCGACGACAAAACATGGAGAAAGGGCGATTTGATGTTTCTGCAGTGAAGAACGGGACCCGGGAGGAGCAGCGGCGCAGACGGGAAGGGAAATGGACCACCGGAGAAACTCCAGTGGCCCGCGGAAGTCTCCATCGGCGGCGGAGGCCAGCGGACCTGCGGCCGCGTGGGTCCGGCTCGCCCGCACGGGACGCGGCAGAAGCTGCGTCCGCTGATGTCCAGCGCGGCCCCTCGAGGGTTGCGACATCCTCATCCCGCGGGGGCGGCGCCCAGCGGCTGCCACGCTCGGCCGCTCGGCCAAGCCGAGCCGGGCCGCGCCCTGGCTGGACCGGAACGGGTCCAGCCGGGTCGGACCGGGTCGGGTCGACCCGTATCGGCCGACCCCGGGGGGTCGGGCCGGGTCGTCCCGGGCCCAGACCCCCCTTCTTCGGACCGTTTTTGGTATTTTACCTGTAACTTGAGCTACGGGCCTCCGAACGACATGCCGTCAGTGGAAATGCAATCCTTGGATCGAGGCGGTCGTTTCGGTATATCGTACTCAAGGTTTTGGAATACTTTGGTTTCGGCCAGGTTGGTTCATCCACGAAACCAACCGGGCCCTCGGAGCGGAAACGCTCATATCTTGAGCTCTGGACGTCCAATTGACGCGCCGTCGACTTTGATGGATTCCTATAAGGGAGAAGGATCTTTTGGATTACTCTGCTCGAGGTTTGGATGCCGTTGGAGTACGGTCGGGTTGGTTTTAATTTAAAAACCAACTGGGCCCCCGGGACGAAAAAGCCAATAACTTCCAGACCGGGCATCTGATTGACGCGCCGTCTGTTGCGTTGCGTTCCTGTTGACGATACGGAAAAGTTGGCATCCTCCGCCTGAGTTTTGGATGCAGTTGGGTTATAGCCGGGTTGGATTGTGCCCGAAATCCAACCGGACCCTTGGAAAGGAAAATGATGATATCTTTCAGACCGGACGTCCGTTTGACGAACCATCAGCGGCGTTGGTGATCTCGTCGAGAAAAGGTCCCTATGAGTATACCCTATGAGAGTTCGGGGTATAGTTGAGATACGGCCGGGTTGGTTCATTTACGAAACCAACCAGGCCCCTGGGACGAAAAGGCCGATAACTCACAGACCGGGTGTCCGATTGACGCACCGTCTGTTGTGTTGAGACCCCTGTGACGAGGAGGTCCTTTGAGATACTTGTTCGTGGAACTTGTGATGTTTTGGAGTATCGACCAGTTGCTCGTGCAGCGGACCCTCTCGGAGACGAGCGTGCGGAGAATGGAGACCGTGTAACCGGATGAGACCTGATGACTGCTTGTCCGATTCGACTCGGAGTGACTTGGATAGCCCAGTGGGGAGCACAACTTTGTGAGGTGGCAGACCCATGGTGTTGCATCACTACTGTGTGAGGTGGCAGACCCATGGTACTCGACAGGAGGAGTACCTCTATAGGCTATGAGGGTGAGCACTACTGTGTGAGGTGGCAGACCCATGGCAGGAAGCACTACTGTGTGAGGTGGCAAGCCCGCGGTACTCGACAGGAGGAGTACCTCAGCAGTCTTAGGTTAGTGAGCAGTACCTCGGAGTCGTGACAGGACCACTGTACACTCTAGAGACGAGGTTCTTCGGTAGTTACGATTTTGATAATGAAAATCCTGGTTTGAGCTGAGACTTTTGACCTTGTGTTTAACTCATGTTTGAGATGAGTTACTTGATAACATAGGTATATGTATGGGCATATACCTGGGTAGTGGTTATCTGTTGTTTTCACAACCCTTATGTTTCCTCAGGATTGAGATGGGTTAATTGATAACTTAGGTATATGTATGGGCATATACCTAAGTAGAGGTTATCTGTTGAGATCTTCTTTATGGTTATCCTTGTTGGTTTTAGTGAGACCTTGAGGGTATCAGGGTCCCTACTGAGTATTGTTATACTCACCCCTCCACGGGCTATGCCCGTACCTCGTTGTGTTGGTTGCAGACGATGGGCAGTGCTGAAGGAGGCCGAGTGTTCGAGGACTGGATGGTACCCAGAGTGGACTACACGACGAGACGACACACGGAGGAGGTTGACGGGCGAGAGTGTTGAGGAGGCTATCTGTACCTACCCTTCAGGTAGGATCTGTGGTGGACGACCAGGAGCTGCGCCATCTGTACCTACCCTTCAGGTAGGATTCGACGAGGATGACCCAGGAGCTACTTCCTTTCTTCTAGCTGTTGTCTTTTTCTGTTGTACTTTGTTCAGTTGTGGTTGTACTTTCATTTGGGTTTGTATTCTGGCCCATTTACATTTCAGCACTTTCTTTTGTACTTAGTGTTTACTTTTTCTTCTTGCTTACTCTGTGGTGCTTGTTTTCTTTTATAAAGGCAATGCCTTCCCAGTTATTGGGATTTACGCCTTTGGTGCTAGTCGCCAGCCCCTGGCCTATGGAAGGCGGGCTTGGGGTAGTCACAGCACAGGCCCCGAGGACGGGTCGTGACACATATGACCCATCATCCCCAAGAAAGGTTTATTTAGTTTCCTAGTTATATAATCTATATATTATTATAAATACCAATATAGTAAATATATATGTTTTTTATATCATGGTTTACATTCTATAAATGATGAACTTGTGATCAAATAAATATAACCAAAATCAAGAAGTGAAAAAATAGGAAAAACAAATAAGTAATTAACCAAAACATGACGTTAAAATTGAATTGTTAACAAAAATGTACTATAAAGTAATAATAAAATTATATATGGCCTTATATATAAGAATATTCTAAATTTTTATATTTATAATAAGATTATATTTATTATAAATGTGGTTTTAATGTGTATAAATAAATTAATACTTAAGGGAAGGGGATTTTTAGTCTCACTTTTATTTTTATAAGACTTATGTGATATTTACTAATAGTTTCATTTTTGAGGTGTATATACAGCACTATGAAATGTTATATAATGAATTTATTTTATTTAATGATATTTAGATTTTTAATTGATATTATTATTTCAGGGATATCATGATTCAAAAGTTACTCATGTAGCATAGGATTTACCTCTCACTTTTTACTTTCATGGGACACATGCTATATTTAACACTTATTTGTTATATGTGGTGTATATAATTCCCATGAATTTACTTTAATATTATAAATTTTATTTATTTATTTTAACATCCATTTCAGGATATCCCATTAATGGTGTTATAATTTCAAAGTTACCAAAGTAGTAAAATAATTGTTTCTCAATTTCCCTTCTTTGAGATAAATGTTATGTTAGTAAACTATATTTTTAAGAGTTATATATAATTAATATTTCACATTTTATATTATGAATATACTTATTTTAATTATGTTTTATCCTTTAATTAATTTCATTAATTTTTGGGGATTTTTATTCAATGTTTTCAGTGACATGAGTTTATTTGTCCATTCTCGTTGTTTACCAAGATTGTTGATGATTATGCTTCTATTGATGAAATATTATGAACCATATCTCAATAATTCTCATAAATTTTATTCTATGTTAATTATTAATTATATATTAATTTAATGGTATCATTTGTTTTCACTATTTGGTATTTAATATAATTAAGAACGTGTTTATAAAAATATTTGGCCTTTTTTCTCTCTTCTGTCAAAAATATGTTTTATTAAATAAAATAATGTTTTATAATATTTTTTTAAATATTTTAAAAAAAATTTAAATTAAAAATTAATTAATTATTTTTCATTTTAAAAAGTGTTTGAAATGGTCTTTATATATTTTTTTACAAAATTTCAACGTATTTTTCAAGGAAAAATGTTCCCAAAATGTTCTATGATTTTGAAAGTGTTTCTCAAAGTAGAAAATATATTTTCCTCAAGAAATTTGTTATGTGATTTTTAAATATTAATTAATAAGACTTAAACATGTTTTAAAAGAATAATATTTTTAAAATATTTTATTTCTTAGAAATTAATATTCAACAAAATTCTATTTTCCTAAAGAAATTCTATTTTCTTAAAGAAATTATATACGTGATATTCAAAGATAATTTTCCATAAAAGAAGAAATAGTTTTATATATTTTATAATTTACTATGGATATTATCAAAGCATAACATTATTATAATTTCTTTTAATGGTTTATGTATAAGATGAAATGTTTTTTTATGAAACATGTTCCTCTTTCACAGGTTATACTATGATGAAACGCTAATGGAAACCACTTCCTTTCATGGTTAATTCTATGATGAAATGATTATGAAACATATCTATTTTACATAGGTTATGATATGATGAAATTTTTATGACTCTTATTTCACTTCATGGGATATTTTAGGATTTTTATGAAACCCATATATTTTTATGGGTCGTGATATGATGAATGTTTTAATATCTTGTGGAACTCATATATATAATTTTATTATGTGATGGGTAGGACCTACATTTCCATAAAATTAATTGATAAATGATAAATATTCTATGATTTTAATGTGTACATGGGTGGTCATCCCAAGCCTGAAATAATAAGGTAAACTGGAGGGCATCCCAATCCTGTAATAAGAGGGTACACATGTGGGAATACTAAGCCCAAAATAATAGGGTACACGATAGGGAAACCGAATCACACAAAAAGAGGGTACATGAGAGGGAATCCAATGATTAAAATATATGGGTTCATGGGATTTCATCATAATTTTGTAGTAGGTATATATGTGTATATCCATAGACTTACATGTTATGAAGGTTTTTCTAGGTAGAATTGTCAAATTATTTTCTATGCTTATGTGTATGCCATAATTCAATGTCATATTCCTTTTCTATGCTCTCATGGATTATTCTCTTAATTATATTATGATTCATGTATTATGATATTGAAATATTTATTCCATGAATCATGTGTATGATATCTGATATGCATGGTATGATCTTCAAATGTTATACTCATGTTCTCATACCCTTATGTTCATGTAATTATTACGTATCTACTTTATTTACACTTACTAATAATATAAGAAAACCCTTTCTTATTTTTTTCCTAGGTTATGAATAACGGTTTTAATTAGTGGAATTAAATGGGAAGATCATTATGGGAGACATTTTATATCTTTCTACATGTCACAAGATTGTGATCCATTATTATATAGACTCTAAACTATTATTTTACTTGAGCATGTACTTTTTTAATGTGATGAATATTAATCTAAAATGATGTATATTAATTTATTTAAATCCTATGTCACTATAGTTGGTATCAAATGAACACATTATTCATCTTCTGGAAATTAGGATGATAAAAATTTAGTGAGATTATTATTTATATTTATGAAGATATTTCTAGTGATGTCTGTAAGTATAAGTCTAAGGATGAGTGAAACATTAGGAAAATGTATTGTAATTTTGGAAAAGGATAGAGGATGTTATTTCATAGAAATATATTCACGTCTAGATACTAGAACTGGATGTGGATATGTAATAGATATACACATCACTAGTGAAAAAAAGGTTTAACACGTTGGTGTTTTTCATGTTAGTTCTATATAACCGACGTGCAATGTTTGAAAAATTAGTTTATCACATCAGTAATTTTATAACTGATGTTATAAATCGAAGAGAATCATTTTTTATGTTGGTTATAAAATAACTAACATAAAAAATACTGAGATAAGATTTATAACATAAGTTATTTTATAACTAAAGTGAAAGATCGAATTTGGGAGCTTTATCACGTTGGTTATTTTATAACTGACGTTATAAATCAAATCTCGGAAATTTTTCACTTCAATTATCAAATAACTGACATAATAAAACTCCATTTATAAAATAAATTTTAAAATAACCAACATTATAAACATAATAAAATAGTTTATCATTTCGGTTATTAAATAACCAACATAATAAAGCTTTTAAATGATTTATCACGCCATGTATTCTGTGATTCTATTTTCTTCGATCGGGAAACCTACAACTCATCTCCCCCATTTGAAAAACCTAAAAAAGATTCTTTGAATTTTTTCCCTCCAACCTCATTTTTCCAACATCATTCATCATCTTTATTATCAGTAGATCTACCAGGTTGGCTCACAACACTCAAGTAAGGATCACACGCCTTGGTTTTATTTTTAATTTTTCACGTTGCCCTAAACATATTTTTTGTGATGTTATTTTTATATCTTTGTTCTTTATATCATGGTAATTTTCATATTGTTCTTTTATTGCATGCTAAATTATTTTATGGTAAAATAAACCATAGAAGTGATATCATGGAAGTTTATGATTTTTGTGTGTTCTATCATGTGTGTGTGCGTGTACTTTCATGTGTTCATGTGGGTAAGGGGGATTTCCAAGGGGGTAGGGGGTGTCCATGGGGTGTCCAAGGGGGTGGGGGTGGGGTCCAGGGGGTGAAGGGGTTGTCCAAGGGGGTAAGGGTTTCTAGGAGGTGGGGGGTCGTCCAGGGGGTGAGGGGGATGCCCAAGGGGTTAAGGATGTCCATGGGTGGGGTTGGTGTCCAGTGGGTGGTGGGGATGTCCAAGGGGTTCGGGGTGTCTAGGGGATGGTGGGGGGGGGTACAACGGTTGGGGGTTCCAGAGGGGTGGGGGAGGGGGGATTTCCAAGGGGTGGGGGATGTCCAGCGTGTGGGGGGATATTAAAGGGGTTGGTGGTGTGTATTGGTGTCCAAGGGGTAGGGGGATTTTCAAAGGGGTAGGGGGTGTACAGGGTCCGGGGTTTCTTGTCTAGGGGTGCGGGGGTTGTCCAAGGGTGTAGGGGGTGTCCTGGGGTGGGGGGTATCCAGGTTGGTGGGGTGTCCAGAGGGTTTGGGTCTGTTTAGGGGGTGCGGGTTTGTCCAAGGGTGTGGTGGTGTCTAGGGGCTGATCAAGAGGGTGGTTAAGTCCAATGGTTGTACAAGGGGGGTGGGGGTTGTGCACAAGGGGTGGGGGTGGTTTCCAGGGGTGAGGGGGCTTTCCAAGGGGGTACGGGCGTCTAGGCGGTTGGGGGAGCGTCTAGGGGATGAGGGGGCTATCAAAGGGTGTTGGGGGTGTCCTGGGGGTGGGTGTCTGGGGGGGGGGGGGGTTCCATGGGGGTGTGGGTATTTGGGGGGAGGTCTGTCGAAAGGAGTGGGGGTGTCTAGGGGTGTCCAATGGGGTGGGGTGTCTAGGGGGTGAGGGGGCTATCCAAGGGGGTAGGGGGTGTCCAGTTGGGAGGGGCGGGGGTTGTCTAGGGGGTGGGGCCTGTCCAAGGGGGTGGTGGTGTCCAGGGAGCTTCCTTGGTTGGTGGGAGGTGGTGTCTATGGGGTGAGGGGATTCCAAGGGGGTAGGGGGTTTGGGGGGCGTGAGGGGGTTGTACAATGGTGTACGGGTGTCCAGGGGTTGGGGTGTCTGGGGGTGTCTATAGGGGTGGGGGTGTCCAGGGGATGGGGGGTGGTCCAAGGGGGTGGTGGTGTCCAAGGGGTGTCCAAGGGTGTGTGTGTGGGGGGGGGGGGGGTCCAGGGGTGAGGGGGTTATCCAAAGTGGTAAGGGTGTCTAACGGGGTGGGGGTGTCTAGGGGGTGTCCATGGGGGGTGTCTATGGGTTGGGGTGCATTCTAAGGGGGTGGTGGTGTCCAGGGGGTGTCCAAGGGTTGGAGGGGGTGTTCATGGGGGTGAGGGGGAATTTCAAGAGGGTAGGTGGTGATTAGGGGGTGTCTAGAGGGGTGGTGCAGGAGGGGTGGGGGGGGGTTGTCTCTCGGGGGTGGTGGTGTCCAAAAGGGTGGTGGGGTAGATGGTTTCTGGGGGGGTGAGTGGTCTTTCTATGGGGTAGGGGTGTCTAGGGGTGGGGGTGTACATGGGGTGAGGGGGATGTACAAGGGTGTACGGGGTGTCTAGTGGGGTGTCTGGTGGGTGGAGGAGGGGGCTATGAAAGGGGGTGGGGGTGTCTAGGGGTGTCCAAGGGGTTGGCGGTGGTGTCTAAGGGGTAAGTGGGCTTTCTAAGGGGGTAGGGGTGTCTAGGGGGTGTCCAGGGGGATGAGGGGGATATCCATGGGGGAATTTGGAGTCTAGTGGGGTGGTGTCCAATGAATGTAAACATATTTTAAAATTTATACTTTGTATTTCTTATTTATGGAACGGTAAATTTGGTATACAGTTGCAATAGGATGTATTCTTTGTGCACCTTAAGAAGAAAGGATGAAAGATGAATTTAAAACTATTATATCTAAATATATATTTTTTTTAAAATATTTTCCATGCATATCATTTTCAAATATGTATATATTTATTTTATATTTCAAAATTGTTTTACATTCAAATTATGATATTTTTCTTGTAAATATAAAATCGGCTTTTCTTAACAAGATGTATAATTTTGATATTTGTTATTAGTAATAATGAGTTGATGTTGGATTATGACACATCTAATGAGTAATGAATATGAGGAAGGTGTTGATACTTTTTTGGAATTTTCTAAATGAATTGTTCCAAGAAGTGACATTTTTTTCCATGCCTGAAATGTTTGAATATGAATAAGTTGAAAATTTGAGAGATCAAAGGTAATCTAATTTTTAATGATTTTAATATCAGTTATAACCCTTGTATTGGCCATGGTGAAACTACATAGAATGTCAGATCTACTGATGATGATGATTTGAAAGATGTTAACACTAATGGAATTGAAGAAATGATTCCTGATATTAGAGTAGAACAAATTGAGATAGAACTGATAGTTTCAGATCTATATGGTGATGATGAAAAAAAATTGTATCATGGTTATATGGATTTTACGGTTTTGGAAGAAGTGTTAAGATTGATTAACTTGAAGGAAAAACATGGATGATGTGACAAAAGTTTTACAGAGCTGCTACAATTGTTGAAAGACATTTTTCCAAAATATAATGATCATACAGATTCACTATATAAGGCCAAGAAAATATTATGCCCGATGGGATTGGGATACAAGAAAATAAATGCTTGTCCGAATGATTGTATGATATATAAGAAGGGATATGAATTTTTTTCAGAGTATCCTTAATGTGGGACATCACAATATAAGTTGAAAGAAAAATCAAAGGCTGGTGTAGTGATTACAGAGATCCCTACCAAGGTATTTTGATATCTTCCTATAATTCTTCACTTGAAAATTTTATTTTCTAATTAAAATGATGAAAAATGGTCAAGATGGAATGATGATCAGTGGATATGTGATGGAAATTTTTTTCATCCAACTGATTGTCCAAAATAGAAGAAAATTGGTGAGCAATATCCAGCATTTGGAAATGAAAATAGAAATCTCATACTTGGGTTGTGCATAGATGGAATAAATACATACTAAACCCTCAGTAGCCTACAAAATTCATGGCCTATTTTATTGGTAATTTTCAACCTCTATTATGATGTTTGTATGAAGCAAAAATATATCATGTTTAGTATAATGTTCTCTGGTGCAAAGAAACCCATAAATGATATTGATGTTTACCTGTCACCAATGATTGATGAGTTGAATCTTTTGTGGGAGGATGGTATTAGAGTGTATGATTCTTATGAAATGGAATATTTTCACCTAAATGCAGTGCTTATGTTTACTAAAAATGACTTCCAAACATATGGAAATTTGTCTGGATATAGTGTTAAGGGGTATAAATCATGTCCAACTTTCAAACAACATGCTTCAAATTATCAATTGCATAATGAGAGGAAAATAGTATACATGGGTCATCGAAAGTTTTTGACGATGGATCACTCTTATAGAAGACTAAAAAATGCATTAAATGGATTATAAGAATTGTATATTTCTCTAAAAAAATTATCCCCAATTTGTATTTTGAGAGGGTGAAAAACCTTGACATGACATTGGGTAAGACACATAAATAAGATAATGATAGACATATTTGGAAGATAAGGTCAATATTTTTTGAGCAACCATATTTGAGATATCATGAAGTGAAACATGATATTGATTTCATACACATGGAGAAGAATATCTTTGACAGTTTGATTGGAGCATTGTTAGATATTTAAGGAAAGACTAAAGATGGATTGAATGCCAAATTGGACTTACTATCAATGGGAATTTGTTTGAAGTTAGCTTTCACTCCTAAGAGAAGATGAAAAATTCTTCCCCTAGCTTGTCATACATTATCCAAGAGGGAGAAAATTATCTTTTGTCAATGTCATCTTGATATCACTGTTTTTTCAAGGTTAATATTAAAATGTAAAAATTTTTGTCTCTTTAAAGGATTGGAATTTGATAGGTATGTAATCTCATGATTTTCACATCATGATGCAACAACTTCTACCAGTTCCATTCTGTGGAATATTGTCCATCCATGTTTGAAACACTATAATGATGTTGTGTTATTTTTTTAATTCTATTTTAAATAAAGTTATTGATGTGAATGTTTTTTATTTATTTGGAAAAGGATGAAATTTCTAGACTTTGTCTATTTGAAATGTATTTTCCTCCATATTTTTTGATATAATGGTGTATTTAATGGTTTATCTGGTTCGAGAAATAATGTATTGTCAACCTGTATATTTTTGTTGATGTATGAATTTCAAAGGTATATGAAAATACTGAAGGGGAATGTTAAGAATATATATGTTCTTGAAGCCTACATTATTAAAAAGTATATTTCTTATGAAGGTTGTGGAGTTTAGTACGAGCTACTTGGCTGCAGTAGAGCACATAGGTTTGCCTCCATCTTTCTATGAAGGAGTTAATAAAGAGGGAAATGGTATTCATGGCTTAAAAGTCAAATCCTTGTTAGTTGAATAGATAAAGAATCTAGAATTAAACATCTCGAATAACATTTATTATACTCAACTATATATCACATTTCATATTAATGAGTTGAAATAATATCATTTAAAGAAGAATGAAATGTGGATTTTGAATGAGCAAAAAAATTTTTTTAACATGATTTAAAAAGACATTTCTTGGTAGATTAGATATATTAGATAACTTAAGATGGTTAGTGGGTGGTCCTAGTATAAATATGACAACATGGTTTGGGCATTACACTAATGGCTATACATTTCATATGAAATCTCAGCACAATAGAAGTGTAGTTTTGGATAATGGTGTATTGGATTTTGTATAAGTAATGAATTTTTTGAGATTTAAAGACAAAAACCAAATTTATGCATTAATTGCATATTATGGAGTCAGGGATGAAATATGGGAGGCTTATTACATTAAAATTATAGTTCTTGTTTTTAACTGAAAATGGTTTATCGGTAAAAATAGTGTCATACATGATGAATTTTGAATGATAGTTGTTAATCTAAATATATTGGAAGACACATAAGATTATTTTATAAAGGAAACACAGGAAAACTGGATTTTCTATTTAGTTGATCAATAAAATATGAATTGGTCTATTATTTTACAAGGGAAAAAAGAATATATTGGTGACGATCAACATGATAAACATGCTGATTTATGCGAGAACCCTACTTCCATGGAAAGATTAGCAAAAAATAATGATGAGCATGTTGAAGAGACGATTTGTGCCATAATAAAGGATCATGAAAAAGGAATCTAGGAAAAAAATCCATTTTTACATTCCAAATATTACAGGTAACATATGTTTATTTCTTATTTCCATTAATTATTTTTATAAATAGTTAGATATTATAAATGTTTTCTTTATTTAATTTTTTATTAAAACATATAAGTAATTTTTTTTGACTATTTTATTTTTGTTTTGTTTAGTTTATCATGGTTAACAATAAATAACATATATATCTATTGATATTGTGGAATGTAAATTACATTACCATGTTTACCAGGTTTACCATGTTTACCATTTTCACTATTTTTTCCATTTTTACCACTTTTAACATAGTTTACTATAGTTTACCATTGTTTACCTTTATGCAACATATATATTTATTGATTTTGTTGTGTGAAAATTTCACTACCATGTTTACCATGATTTCCATATTTACCATTGTTTGACATACTTACAATATTTACCATGATTACTATTACATAACGTAGTTTATTTTTCCATTTTTTGTTTACATTAGTATTGTAATATTTGAATTTTTATATTTGTGAACTAATTTTTTCTTTTTTGATTAGAAGGATAATTAAAGATCAATAAGTTTATCAACCACATGATTCTTTAGATTAGAATCATGATCATACCTCTAGGAAGGAACAATCACATGCTCATCTTGATGTTCCCCAATCTTCCTCTTGTGATCCCATAATGAAAAATAAGAGTTCAAGAGTTGGTAAACGTGGTGGCACAAGTTTACCTAAATTATCACTTTTCCATAGCCAGGACCAGAGGATACTTTTAGATTTTGATGATTATGATATTATTATAGGTCCAAATGCAAAATATTTTAAGAGTTTTGTATCACATCAGGGTAAAAGAAAAAAAACATTTTGTATGAGGATTGGAGAAATGTAGATAGTGCGATAATATCTCAGTTGTGGGGGATGATTCTGGAAATATCTTTTTCTATGGTTTGACTAATCTTTAAATGTTTCTAGAATAATATGTTTTACGTCTTCTTTATCAGACGACTTTTTATATTCCTGACACTAGAGGATTCAGGAGGAAATGTTTGTTGATGGCTACTTGGAAATGAATGTATTTCAAATCAACCCTCACATATAATTTAATTTTTTGTCATAGGAATCATGAAAATCCATGTCATATATATCCTTTTATAGATGAAGAAATATGAGTAAACTTTGTTGAATGTAGAAGAACAGATTCATTTTTGGTAAGGGAAATGTTAAATTTTATAGTATTTATTATATAAATGATCTTATTAATATTTTGTTAAAGATTTCTTACTATTAATTTGCATCAAACAAGGACATATCATTATGAGATCCAATCTAAAAATATATACCCTCATTGTTTATATCTGGGAGGGTATTCATTATTGGTAGAAAAAATGATGGTGAAAAAATTACAAAAATAGAGATCTGAGTCTTCCATATCTTGAGAGGTTTCCCCTTCATTCACTTTATGTAGATAGAAAAAATGGAAGAGAGCTCAGATAAGAAAATGAGGCAATACCTTTCAGAAGAATTGATAATCATAGCTGAGGGGATTATAAGATATTTATCTTATTTATGTAAGTTAATTATATTCTTTATATAATTTTAATAATTAGGGAAATCATCAATTAATTAATACAATATTCTCTTGAAAATCAGATCTCACTGGGGGAATTTAAAGCTTATGATATGAAAGATATTTTATCTACAACATTGGGAAATCCTGAACACCTCATTAGTGTATGAGGATATTTGATGGGTGTAGGGTTTTTATAGAAAAATAGAATCCTTTAATGCTGAAGTTCATAATATTAATGTCAAGGTAGAGTAAAATATTAAAGTGTTAGTGCAGTTAATTTTTGTAGACATGCAAAGACAATTTCATATTACAGCTCCCACTCATCCACCTCCCCCAGTATCTCCAACTCCCCCACCTTAGCTTGAAGAACCCATTTTTTATTTTATTCCTCTACCACAACTTCTTACTTATTGTGAGTTGTATGTTGATGATCCTCACCATCATATAGTTGCATATAGGATGTTATATTGTATAGAAGATACAGTTCATCATCAACAGTTAGTGGTAGGGAATCATAAGGTCACTGTACATGATATTATAGATAGATCAGCTCGAGTACCATTACCTATAGATGAGGTGAAGATAGTAGTAAATAGTATTGACCGATTTTTACATTGTCCATCTATACTTATGAGACTCATTACCATATAGGTATTAATGTTATATCTTTCATTTTGTTTTTTATTAAATTTATTTTAAAATTTACAAACTAATATATTTTTCTATTTATTTTTATAATAATACATCAAAGGTAAAGAAATTCTATATAGAAAACAAAAAAGGCAAATGGATATGACATCACATAAAGATTCTACATGTCTTGACAGATTCTCAAGATAATAAAAATTTTTGGCAGATCATTACATGTTTCCAATGGAAGATCATGTTTTTGGACATATAATAAATGTGGGGATTGTGATAAAGGATATCATAAATCTTATTACTGGAGATAATTTGGGGATCAACGTGCTTAATATTTTTTCCATGTAAGTATTAACAAATTTTCCTGCATTATATTTATTTCAAATGTATACTTATGTCCATTTTGTCTTAGGTATCTTTATAACCTTTTTTAGAAGAATGAGAATACAGATGTATATGGATTCATGGACCCACATTTGATTTCCCATGAAGCTCATGCATTGGATAAGGAATAAAGAAAAATTTATATTGTTAAAATATTTGAACAAAAGTTAACCACACAGTGTCAGATGTTGCCTTTTTGTGAGAGTTATGAAACATATATCTCTAAATGTGTCCATTTTATTTTAACATAAAAAACTACTAACCATAAATTTTATTTTATAAAAACGATCATTGGATGTTATGAGTTTTTTTCCAAGGGAAAAATAAATTTAATAGATATGCTCTATCCATGGCGATGTGCGAGGAAGTTTTCCGAATATGCTGGAAAAGAATGTTTCAATTTCATAATAGTTGTTTATATAATAATGAATTTTAAATTTATCTCATTCCAATTATTTTATAATAGGTGATGAATCTACTTTAAAAAAAACACAATGAAAAAAGAGTTCCAAGATCAAATTTGTAAAAGTAAAGGTAAATATCCATATATAATTTGTATTTTTTAATATATTACATAAAAATAATATTTTGAATTAACACTCATTGAAATAGAATTTTCATGAACAACAATCCGTCATTAAAGGTGAATATTATATGTTAAGATTTATGTATGAAATAATTAAAACATGAACACTTGTGATGTTTGAGCGGGTAATATTTCTGTATAGAAAATTTCATAATATTTTATTTGATTTATTCATTACAAATGTTAAATACTATCCTTTTAATTTGTATCTATTTGATGACCCTCAAACCTATAGTTTTCGAGAGGTAAAACACTTACAAGTGGAATGGTAAAATTATTTTACAGGTTCGATTGGATTTTAGTTTGTTTGTACTGTAAAATGTAATTTTGATTATTATAATTATAATTTTGTATTTGGTAGTTATTTTGGTTAGATGTCGGTTTTTTAGTTGACACTGTAAGTTTTTAATTTTATATAAGTGAATGTTTAATATATATCTGGTTCTTCTTTTTTTGGGCTAGTTATGATGTTTTTTTGGTATGGATTCGTGTTTGGTTTTGGTATAATTTTGGTCTGGTTTTTTCTTGTTTCATACATTGGCAGAGCATATTAATGGTTTCATGGGGGCGGTGGGTGTCCTGGGGGGGTGTCCAAGGGGTAGGGGGTGTATAGGCGGCGTGGGTTGTCCAGAGGGTGGGGGTCTATCCATTAGGGTGGGGTGGTGTCTACTGGGTGGGAGGGTGTCCAAGGGTGTAAGGGGGTGAGAAGGTGTCCAGGGTGTTTGGGGGAGTCCAGTTAGGTGGGGAGGTGTCTAGGGGGTGGGGTGGGGGGGGGCTGTCTAAGGGGGTGGGGGTGTCCAAGGGGTAAGAGGTGTCTAGGGATGGGGGTTTGTCCAGGGGGTGGGGGCTGGCCATGGGGGTTAGGTGAGGTCTAGGGGGTTAGAGGGTGTCCAAGGGGTATGGGGTGGCGGTTTGTCCAGGGGGTGGGGGGCTGTCTATTGGGGTGGGGTGGTGTCAGGGGGTGAGGGGGATGTCCAGGGGGTGGGGGCTGTCCAGGGTGTGGGGGTGTCTAGATGGTGGGTGGGTGTACAGTGGGGTGGGGTAGTCTCAAGGGGTGGGAGGGTGTCTAGGGGGTGTCCAGGGGCTGTTTAGTGGGGTGGGGTGGTTTTTAGGGGGTGGTGTTTAGGGGGTGGGGGCTATCTAGGGGGTGGGAGGGAGGTCCATGGGTGGGGGTGTCCAGGGGGTAGGGGCTATCCACAGGGGTGGAGGGGCTGTCCAGTGGTGTCCAGGGGGAGTCAAAGGGTGTCCCGGGGGTGGGGGTGTCTAGGGGTGGTGGATGTCCAGGTGGTTGGGGCTATTCAGTGGGGTGGGTGGGCTATCCAGGTGGTGGGAAGGAGGTCTAATGGGTGGGGGGTGTTCAGGGGGGCTATCTAGTGGGGTGGAGTGGTGTCTAGGGGGTGTAGGGTAGTCAAGTTGGGTGGGGTGCTGTGTAGGGGGTGGGGGATGTCCAGGGGTTTGGGAGGGAGGTCCAAGGGGTGGGGGTGTCCAAGGGGTTGGAGTCCGTCCAGGTGGGTGTATGGGTTATCCTTGGGTGTCCAGGGGGTGGGGCTATCCATGGGGTGGTGTCTAAGGGATGGGGGCTATCTAGGGGGTGAGAGGGAGGTCCATGGGGTGGGGGGGTCTAGGGGGGTGGGAGGCTATCCATAGGGGTTTAGGGGCTATCCAGGGGTTGTCTTGTTTTGGTCTGTTTTCTTCTTGTTTCGGGTCTTCCTTAGCATATCATAGTAATGGCGAAACAATTTTATTTAAAAAAAGTGGTTTTTACATTGGTTATTTTATAACTGATGTAATAAATGGATTGGAATGGGTTTATATGTCAATTATTTAATAAACAAGATATTATATATGTTTTATAGTTGGTTAAACAATAACCGACATGAAAAAATGCTTCACAGACTAGTTTATCAAGTTCGTTTTTTTAATAACTGACGTGAAAAATGATTCGGAAGAGTAGTTTATTACATCAGTTATGTAATAACCGACATAATAACACTATATGACATTGGTTATTAAAAAATTGAAATAATTAATTGTGACTTTGAAGTGTTTTTCACGTCAGTTTTTTTAAAACCGACCTGAAAATGCTTTAGATTTATGTTTTTATGTTAGTTATAAAAAAACCGATGTAAAAAAACAATATTTATAATGTCTTCTGTAATAACATCATCCAAAAATGACATTGAAAATAGAAAAATAGATTATTTAAAAAAACAATTTTTTGCACTAGTGTATGGGTAACAACACTAGAAACACTGTATTGAGCTACACTCGATCAAAAACTAGTGGATGATAATGGGACTTAAAGCACACATATTTTGAAAATCATGGGTTATATGATTGGGATATTCAAAAATAAATTCAGAAAATAATTAATAATTTATATATAAGATGACTATGAATGACCTTTGATGAACCTACGATGTCACATATCAAAGATAATATCATAATTTAGTAATGCTATAAGTGATTTTTCATAATTATGTGGTCATATGATATGATAAGTGTTTATCACACTATGATTTCTGGATTTAATCAATGGGGGGAACCAAAATTAACTAGGAAAAGTTTTAATGTGATTAAAAACTTTCCGATGAGCAGTCATATGTGATGACCACTGGGGTGAAGTTTTTTTTGATCATGACTAATCAGTTTTCATGGAAACTGATTAACAATTTTTACCTTAATCTACTCTCAGAATCACCAAATAAGTGAATGAAAGAGTTTGATGAAAATTCATATAAAAAAGAAAATTGAGAAAAGAAGATTCTATTTTTAAGGTGTCGGTAATGTGGGAAGAAACACCCAAGTGGTTGTCTTATAGGAACACAAAGTAGTTTTGAAAGTGGAAATTAAAGACACAATGCAAGTAACAAAAAATGGAAAATTGAAAGTTCAGTTAACCCAATGGATGGGAATATTTCCCACCCTATGGTATTTTCAGTTGATTAAGGTTTTAAATGTGTAAATGATGGGAATTATGAAAATAAATGTACAAAGTGAAAATCATATTATGAGAATCATAATGGTTGTGTGAGTAATGGTTATATTTCTATTGACGAAGAGAATATGAATGAATTATGAGAGAATGGTGGTATTAAGGGATAAGATTATAAACCCTAGTCAATGTTTTGTAAAATAAGTGGGATTATTTAAGTGTATATCTACTTGAATTAAAGAGTTATGTTATATTAATCATAATGTATATTTTTTCCGTCAAGAAATATCAAAAATATATTGAATGGTTTTGATGATCTATAAAATTAATTTAATGGAAAGGTAGAATTTTGATAAAGGGAAGGAAAAGCTTAATATGTTCATAAGGTTGATAAAATTGTGTTTATCTTGGATAAATAGATGATTGACATGGATAAATTAAATTTTATTATATTTATGACCTTAAAATAAGTAAATATGTTTTTTTTGACAATTTCGATTATGTTATAATTGATTAAAATTACATCATTTTTTGATGTAATGAATATATCGAATAATCTATGTTCCATGTAAAGAATAAAAAATCATATATGTTTTCAATATGTATTTTTGGTAATTTAGGTTATTATCATGTTTTAAGATAATATATGATGAATGTATTCACATGTTTCGTATGTGATAACCAAGTGCCACTTTATGATATATGGGGAAGACATGATAATTTTATTTTGGGAATCAAGTGCCTTCTTCATAATGTTTTTGTTTTTCATTTTTTATAATGGTCAAATGGGTAAAAAATTATGTAATGGTTTATGTTGAACCTTGTTTAAGGATTTAGAGAATAAATTATTATCTCACTAAATTAGGATTTATACATAATGGATAATCTGTGATGACCTTTTTTTTGTGATGATATCTAAATTTATATGGAATGAAATATCATTCTATATATAAATCTCATGATTTTTTAATGCTTTAGGAAGGACAAATTCCTCATTATTTCTTATAGTAAGTGATGAAGTGGAAATTAATGAAGGAAAAACCAAAGGGTGAGATTGTTCAAGTGAAATGGAATGAAATCAAGTAAGTATATCTCATTGTAAAAATTCATTAGCTTTAATAAAATTATCTTGAATTTTTTTATCACAGTACCTTTATTTCAAATCAATCAAAGGGTCCCCTATATAATTAAAGATTTATGGTTTTATGATCGTTAACATTCCCCGGATCACCAACATTCTTGTGATCTATGATCTTTATCCCTCTCTATAGCTACTTACTCTTTTTTTACAGGTCTAATCACCACTTCCAACCTATTTAATCTAATGTGGAAACCTATTTTTGAGTTAACTTGGTTAACATTTATGTTTTTGAATTTTCTTTTAAATGGAATTTTCATTTTTCATTTTTATGTTGTGGGTTTATATGAAAGGATATACTTTGTATTAAACCTTTTATGACACAGTGTAATTTCAAAATAGAAATCAATTTAATGGTGTGTAGAATATAACACACTAATATTTTTTTAAATATTGTTTTTAAAATTAAATTTAATCTTTTTAATATTTTTCATTTCACATTACACTGAATATATAATGTGTAATTTGAAAGAACTATGTTTGGATGTCATTGAAAGAAAACCGTTGTAATCATTCAACATATTTAAAAACAAGTTAATCATTCAATACACGTAACAAAAATTTATGCTTTAATTACAAACAATGCTATCTTATCCTAATTTACCCACAATACTAAGATTAACATGAGTTTTAACAACACTAATTTAAATTAAAACTTGAAATATTATTAAAATATTATTATATAATATGATTATTATCACAAATCTGTTGTAATTCTGGTTATGAATGTGATTAATTAAATTATTAAATATATTTTAAACATGTTAATATTATAAATTATTTGGTTCCTAATTAAATAAAAATTAAGATAAAACCCTTTCAAAAATACATGAAATAATTTTCCGGATTACTATTTTTATAAATTAATTAAAATCATTTTGTGAAGTATTTTAATGAATATAGTATATTTTCAATAGGATATTTTAATTTTATCAGATGTTTTTTCATTACAAGAGATATGAATAAATCCAATTTTATGATTAATGAGATGTATTTTTCTAAAAGGTAATTTTAACCCCTTTAAATAGAACAACTATTTTAAATTTAATTTTTGAAACTTAAATAGATTATATTTTAAAAAATAAAAATCATTTTTGACTTTTAATTTTAAATTTATCTTAGGGCTAATCATTGGTATTTTTCTAAGAAGTTTTATTTTTGGATTAATAGTGAAAAACCTTGAATTTTTAATGAAACCTCATTTTCGTCAATTTTAATTATAAAGTGAAATTATATTTTAAATGTATTTTAAATTATAATTCGTTAAATAATGTATACATAAATTCTATTTATTATATTGGATGAAATTTTAAATTAATACTGAATATAAAACAATTTAAAAATTTCCAACTATTTACTTAAAAAACTTGTTGTTTCATCCCGTCTATGGGATTAATTTGAAATTAAATTCTACCACTCTTGTTTTTGGAATTTGGAAAATTTAATTATATATTTTCAATAATAATATTTTATAGTTTATATTAATTCCAATTATTTTTTATCAAAAACATTAGTGAATTCTACTAAAATTAATTACAACAATTAAGGTAAAAACAAGTTTACATAGTGGTTAATCTTCCATGTAAGGGGTAAAATGACCTAAAAACATATAAAATCCTCATTTTATGAAAATATTTAGACCATATACCATATTTTATCAAACATTTTTCTCTATTGGAGGCACATGATGTAAGGGAGACTTTTTAATAGTGTTTGTATTTTTGATATTTCCATTTTCCCCCCACCTCCTTTATAAAAGGCCATCACACCTCCCCCTCCCTTAAAGCCTCTCAAGAATTTTGAATAATCCAAAAAATAAAAAAATAAACTTAAAAAATATCTCTTATCATCCTTGAATCCTAAATTTTAGAATAAATAAAGCCAAGACTCTCATTTGGTGCCAACTAAAAGGTGTTACCAGGAGAAGAGGAAACATTCTTCAACAAGAACATTTATTTTATTTCTTTCTCCACCCCTCAAATATTTTAATATAATGATTGTAAAATAACATTAGTATCTTAAATATAATTATATTTTTTCATTTTATTCTTATGAACTCAAATTTCACACACTTCCATCGAATGAGATATGCAATCATCGTTTGTGTGTACGACAGACTACCTCCCCTTGAAACAGTGTCATTAGTTCTTCCATTACTGATATTCAAGATTGTGAATAATGTTGTAATTATAAATTATATATTAAATTTATGATATTTTTCTTGTAATTGTAGTTTTTTAAATTTTTATATAATACATAACTTCATGTTTTCTATTTTTTAAGAATACGATAATGTCATTCATGTGTGCGATGAACTACTACCTCGCGAAGGGATGTGATTTGTTCACTACTTACAAGGAATGAATTAATGATGTTTTTAATAGAAATATGACATACTTATGAAATAATAATTATATTATAATTATAATATATATATACACACACACATTACATTTAATTCTTTCAATATGATAACAAAATGGAAACAACTTTCATGTGCAAGAAAGATATATTATCTTCTTGAACCTTGTAATTATTTTCCTAATTATATATTATATAGATTATTAAAAATACATATATAATGAATATATACTCTATTTATATCATGGTTTATATTATATAAATGAGAATATCGTGATAAAATAAAAAATTTGAAAAAAATAACAATTCAAAACCTACATGAAAAACAAAGTGTTATTATTTGAAAACATACATTAACATGGAATTGTTAATAAAATGGTAATATAAATTAATAATAAATTAATATTAGGGATGATATATAAGAATATGGTTCTTTGATTTATTTATAATAAAATTATATTTATTATACATGAGGTTTGAATGTGTACGATGGAAGTCAAGACTTAAGGTAAGGGGATTTATAGTCTTACCACTCATTTTTGATGGGGTGTGTTAACTACATTATGAAAAATTATATCATGAATTTAATTTATTTAAGATATTATAATTTTAATTTTATGATATTTTTCACATATCTCAAAATTAAAAAGTTACTCAAGTAGTAAGGGATTTACATCTCAGTTTTTACTTTTGTAAGACACACTCTATATTTACCACCTCTTACTTCTATGTGGTATATATACTACCCATGTATGTACATTATTATTCTTCTACATAAAATTATTTGTATTTACATATCAATTTGATAATATATCATTCATGGTGTTATGGATTCAAATTTTCCAAATCAATAAGTGAATTTATTCTCAATTTTATTTTCTTGAGACACTTGTTATGTGATACAAGTATATTCATTTACGAGGTGTATATAGTAACCATTTCACATATTATTGACCACATATTGATGAAATGTAATATTTATTATGGGTAAGAAGGCAATTTATATCTTATATAATACCGAAGGTCATCTCTCAATGTGCATCGGTGGGTTACATTATATATTTTTAATAAAAGTACTTAAATATGGGGGTGGTTTTGAAAAAAATTCTAAAAATAAAAATACATAATTTGAAGAGTTTAATAGCTGAAAAAAATTGGATTTCTAAAAAATTTAAAAAATTTTAATTTTGAGTTGACTATCGGAATTTCAGGTTCATCGTTCTAAGGGATTTATCTAGGATTGAATTATGTATTTGATTTAAATTAATCAGAATCCTAATTACTTCTTAATATTTTATATCAAAGCTTGAAAAAACAAACATTGACATAATAATCACATTACCATGGAAAAATAAATATGAATGGAATAAGAGTATACAATGTATATTGGAGTCTAAATAATGTTGGTATGAAAATGATTATTTTGTTTTCTAATTCGAACAACACAAGTCAAACAGTCCGAACCTCACACCGATCAATTAGAAATTATGTTCACACCAATCACATGAATAAAGGGAAGAATTCAATTATGATATAATATAAGATACATGGATTGATATGTTTTAAACCAAAATTAATCAAAACCAATAGCTACTATAAGATCCACCACTCCCTTGACATTCACGTAACTCCCTCACAATGAATACCCACAATTTAGCCCACCATCAAGAGGGGGAAGATCGTGTGGAATTTATTAATCATCTCAAGTATTTATGTGAGTATAGGGAGATCCAGATCAAAAAAATGATAATAGAAATCCATTGGGACTCAAAAATAGTATTACACTTCCTTCTAACTGAACGTAAAAATTGGTTCCCATGGGACAAATTTATAAGAATAGTGGATGGTGGTCTAGGGTACTCAGATTTTGTAACACCTATTAGACCATAATTTTCAACATCATGAAAATAATATATTGAATTTTAAAAAACAAATTACTTTTTTAACAACACTTTAATATCATTATAGAAAGGTTTCCACCTTTTGGAAGATTAAATATCACTATATAGATGAAATTCATAACCAAACTTTTGATTTTGATAAGAATATTTTTCTTGGACAGATTCATTCGGTTGGGCCTTTTAATTTATGAATTGGTATTATGTGTATTGAGAAGAGTTTTCAAACACTTAATTTTGTATTCTAAACCAAAATTTCATAAAAAATGAATTTAAAATTAGATTTTTTCTCTATTTGAGTCAACATATGTTCTTGGAATCTTGTACAGTTTAGTCCATTTTTCTTTAATTTCATACTGGGCCCTAAAAATAATCTCCCAATAGAGAAAAAAAATCAAAATAAGTAAAATATACATTTTTAATTATGATAATAATTACATTATTAAATTATAAATTAATTGAAATTTTTTATAATAGTTTTATTTTACAATGCAAAATCAGTTTAATATATTGGTTTGAGGGTGAAATAAAATAGTGAATCATCATGTGATCACACCCCCACACCTATAAAGTAGTGCTCTAAAGAAAATGAAAATTTTCTTAAACTGTGCATGCAAATATTCCCAAATTAGTGAATATTTAATAGTCAATGAAAATTTAATCACTGATTGCAATGTGATCAAATCAATAATCACACCATGGATTTATTCTCAGTGATCATGGTAAAATATGTCTCATAAATTATATTAGAATGGAATTAAAGGAGATAAATTATTCCAATTTGAGAAAAATAATTTAAAAATAAGTAATTTCTTTAACTCTCTATGTGTGTGTGTGAAAAATATTTCATGATATTCTTTCCACTTTCTATCCAATAAATATAAGATATTTTGATAAATTTCCACTTAAATGATTTTATCCACCATACCATCCCTAAATCCTTTTCAATATAATTTCAAGACCCACTCACATTATAATTCATAGTAACGAAACCTTAAGCTCCAGACCTAGATATCCCTATATGTTTTACATTTCATCACTCCTCACTTTTATTATAATTTTTATTTGTTATTTTAAAAGGCCAACTTGTAAAAAATCTTAGACTCATAATTCAACCCCTCATTGATATCCAATTGAAAGTAATTAGAATAGTTATAACAAGAAAAAAGGTCCTGGAAGAGTGGGTTTTTATCTAAAGAAACAACCCATATTATGTTTTTTTGTTTTTATAGTTTTTTATATTTTTTTATGGGCATATAATAATTAGATAAAAAGTACAAACATATTGGTCATTATAGTATAATAATGAAAAATATAATATATTTAATGAATATATGTAAAAATAATATTTTAAAGCTGATAAATTTTTAACATACTTATCTTTACCTTCCTTTGAGTAAATAAATTCATAGTTCCTTGTTAGGTGGAAAAATGTGTGGAGATATTAAGAGACAAAATTTTCCAATAAACTACACACACAAAGGGTTCCATTCTTCTAAATGGTTTCAAAATTATACAACCATTTATAACATTTAAAAACAACCATTTTTTAGAAAAATTCGAACCTCAATGTTAAATTCATGTTAAAACACACATTTTAGCAGTGATGTTTTAAAAAAAATTTAAAACAACATGAAATTGAAAAATTACTCATTCATTTTTTATAATTTCCATTATTATGTGGGCCTCAAAAGTGAATATTCAAAAATAATAATGAGGTGGAAAATGAGGGGGGGGGGTAGAAACTAATACATTATAGAAAGAAAAAAATAAATAAGGAAGAAAGGTAATGAAAATTCTTAACTCACCCTTGAATGTACCAAAACCCACACTGTAATAAATGATAATGTGGGAAGTAATGTTAAACCTTTGTGGGTTTCATTCTTAGGTTTCTTCTTGAATATGGAGTTCCTTTATTAGGGAATATAGAATGGATTCATGAAAGTGCTTCATCAACTACCCATTGATAATAAACATTTGTTTTTTTCATCATTTTGAATTATAAAAACCCCAAATGGATAAACATTAGTAAGTGTGTATGGGCCAAACTAGTGGGAATAACGATTACCTTGATGCAACTTCACCCTTGCATTGAAAAAGAGGACCATATACCCTATGTGGAATTGACGAAGAGGGATGAGGTTTTCAAGGGAAGCCAGGGTTTTCCCCATACAATCTCATGATTTATCATATGAATCTCTATTCATTTACTCTGACTCTTGAATCATCAGGTTCCTTCGACCACTTTCTGCAAAAAGATTATAATTTCATTTCTTAATGGTTTAGTAGGCCTGGTTTTATTTTATTGAACCATTTTTTCAAGAATTTATTTTACATATATATGTTATAACATTGATTTTCCATTGGTTTATGGGTGATCTACAATAGATAATTGATGCCTGCCCCATACTGACTAAAAATTGATTTTATTGTTTAGTTTAAGAAATGAGATCCATGTCTACTGATTATAAACCTAGTTATTCCAAATCATAAGAAAATTTGTGTTCTCAAACATTCCACAACTATATTGAAATAATATCTCCTTATGAATTATTCCTATACCCATTTTGACATGTAATAATATTCTAGAATAATGTACAAGTTAAAAAATTAATTGAAAAATGGCCCCATAAAGTCAATGCACCAAACCTACAAAATTTCATTGAAGAGAAAGGGTTATTGTAGAATTTTATTTCCTTCAGATACTTTACACATTATTTTATAATGAGGACACAAATTACAAAACTAATGGGAATCCAAATATAATATTGGCCAAAATAGACCAGAATCGAGAATCTTATAAGTAGTCTATTTTGGACGAAACTTGCCCCCAAAATCAAGAGTGTGGAGGATCCTAAGGATAGAATTAATCATTCTATCATGAAAAAATACCCGAGTAATTGATCTCTACATGAGAACTAAAGGTTTCAGTCATCCAAAATGTACCAATATGACTCATGTTTTAGGCGACCAACTTGGTTTTTTTTGAAATTAGTTGGAATATATGAATATACACAATAATTTACAATTTCATTATACCAAGGAATAAAATATTACACTCACTATAATTTCTTATTGAGAAATATGTAATTTGTGGTAATAAATGGGGATGAGTCAATGTCTATTCCAAGAAGGATCATGCTAATATAGTCATCCACCACATTTTCTGGTTATTTTTTATACTTAATTTCTAGATTAAATTTATAACATAGGAGAATCTATTGAATGGGATGTGGTTTGGATTCATGTTTGTTAAATATGTACCGAAGGGAAACATAGTCTGAGAAAAAAATTAATTTATACCCTAATAGGTATGACCATAATTTATCAATGGTAAGGAATTAATTTTCAGTTGTGGTATAGTTTTATTAGTTATGGTCTAGTATGTGTAAGGCATAGTCTGTGACATGTGAAGCATGATTGAACCTTTTATAGAAGACTTTCCTAACATCATAGATAGAGGAATCACAAATGAGCTGAAATGGAAAATCCCACTTAAGTGGTTTTATTACCAATGGTGATATAAGAATCAATTTCGATTTGATAAAAGCTTCCTCAAATTATTTATCAGAAACAAATTCATTTTGATTTTAGAGTAGAAAGGATATAGGGAAATGAAATATTACTAAAGTATTAATGATGAGATGATGAAATCCATCATGACCTAATAAAGATTGCACATCCTAATCATTTTTGGGAAAAGGTTGGGAAGAAATGAAATCCCATTTTGATTTATCCACTTGGATACTCTCCTAAGAAATGACTTTTACAAGTACTATACCTCTTCACACCAGGAAATGGAATTTCTGTTTATTTTATATGAAAATATTTTCAATATAGATATGTAGGATAGAACCCAGACTACTCATAAAATGATCAAAATAGAAACCATATACAAAAAATAATCCATGAAATATTCCATTACATTTTCTAGGTAATCCAAAAATACTTACCATGTATCACTGGAAGGTCTCTAGTGCATTTCACAGACAAAATTTAATCCTCATCTATGAAAATTTTCCAAAAGGGAAAGTAAAAGTTTTATTTTCTGGACCCCTAGGGGAAATATAGATATTAAAGTATCCAAAATACCCATTAAGATAATAGTATCGGGACTTCCCTGCTAGCTTCTATAGGATCTAGATATTGAATAGAAATGGGAAACCTTCTTTCATAGTGTGTTAGTTTAGTCAGAGATAGTCTATACAGACCCAAAAACTATTCAGAACAAGGTTTGGAACGAATTCATTATTTTCATGTTTTATTATTTTTATACCAATTTTCATGGGAACTACCTACATTGGAATGTACCATTTTCTTTTGAATACGAGTTAAATGATTCAATAATCTAATAAATTTCTTACCTCCATTTTAACAACATCTAGGAGGTTTGGGTTTAGTCAAATGTATGCCTACCTCCCTAGTTTATCCTTGAAATTTAACATTATATGATGTGTGAAAATTGATGGGTTAATCTGAGGAATGTTAGGTAGTGTCAATCCCAATTCTCTTTTATAATCCCTTAAAATTTCAAGCTTTCTCAATTCACTAATTCGAGGGATTTAAATAGATATACTGATAGATTTATAGTTTTCTTTATTAAGAGATGAATATTTTAAAATTTCGAGGTAATAGTTTATTTTATAAAGGTGATTTTTGATTGATGGGAGTGAATGTGAAAGTGATAGGTCACTGATCTCATATAAATACTTAATGGTAATGTACTCATATTAGGAATACTTTTTTACGATATTATAAGTATCATTGATGGTCACAGAGTGTCCGGTGCTCATGAAATCATCAATTCATTAACATGCATGAAATTTATCAAAACTGGCACAACAATAAATAAATGAATCATTACCTAGTATGTTTATAAATGATGAAAACTTGTAATGGGGATCAAGCTAATGAAAATACTATTTTTCAAGAAAAGGGAGTACATCAATTGAATTATCTAAATGTGGGGAATGTTCTTCCGAGGGATGATTTATGGAATCAAGGATATTAATGTTGAAAATATAACCATGAGAATCCACAGATATTGTACCATGTTTGAAATTAAATATTTTTTGGAACCCTTCAATAAATTTATCCACAATATAATTAGGTAATATCCATTTTTCCTCCCATATTCCATTTAATTCACATAAAAATTAGCAGGAAAAATGAAAATTTTCACCATCACAAGAACATCCTCTAAATGGTGCAATGAATTATGATTTTTCCAAGATCGTGGAATTTTATGGGAATTAATGGATCAATCAATTAAGAGACATTACTCCCTAATAATACTTGTTCATCACATAAATGTTTTCTCTTTCTCAAACACATATCATTTAGAAACATTTTATATAATAGAATTTGATTCAAAAACTCAATCATGGGAATGTGATCCTGTATTTTTTTGAAAGCTTCCAATATTTTGTGTTAAATTTTAACTAATTATTCCTCCAAAGTTTAAATAAAATAATTATTTATAAGATAATTTAAACTCTTGGAATATAATTAATTACATGTAATATCAGTTTTGGATGTTTATCCATGTTCTACATGAAAAGCCATTCATGAATACAAGTGAACAGTTCAAGAAAACTATAAATATAAACATTCCAAAACAATGAATTTAAGCTTTATAACTCATCCAAAGGAATATACAATAACTTAATGAAAACATATTAAATTTTTTTCATTTATAATGTTTTTTTTATTTCTTATTAATGAATATAATGTCATTATATATGACATTAAATTGATGAAAGCATTCAGATACAAGGTAAGAAGAAATTCTCGAACCCAACTTTCTTTCTTTGAGTTCTCCCAATTTCAATACATTTTTTATATGGTTACTCCATAAATATTATTTTCCATCATTTTCTTACTTATTCTCAGATATAAATTTTTCTATTGAAGTTTATGTCAAACAAAATGTTTTCCAAAAGAACTCTTATTTCAAGAACATGCCTTTTACTTCTCACTCAAGGTTGAAGGTTATTATATCAAGTATGTTATTCCCTCTTTCTTTTGGGAGAAAAAAGGTTATGAATGTGTTATTATGAGTTGAAACCCATTCATTTATAGGGTAATTTATGTTCATGATTGATTTATGTTCTATGTGGCTTGCATTATAATGAAAATGTTATGATGTGACGGGTGCACCCAAAATTATATAGCGCAATATGAATGTTTGAATGTGACAGGTGCACCCGAAATTATATAGCTCTCTAATTCATTGGGTAAATTGATGAATCTCATGAGTTAGAGTGAACTTATGTGTGAAAATTATGATATATGTTTTCACAATTATTTTTGGTAGATGAATACTAAGACATGATGTTTCATGTTTTATGCATTACCACATTTCAAGCCTTTTATTAATGATTACTCTCATGTTCATGATCCTTTTCCTATGAAATGATTATGATCACCCCATTCTATATTGTTCTCATCTACCCTCTTACTACAATTTTAGATCGCCCCTTTTTTATTTATATCCTTAGGTGACTACATGTACTAAGGAGGGATCAAGTGCCAATAAGAATCTAGAGAAGAAGGAATTAAATAAATGTTTATGTATTATGTTTTAAATGTTATTAATGGTCCTAGTTTTCCCAAGACACTAAATCTTTGGATCCTCATGTTGTAATTATTTCTGTTGTTTATATTTAAAATGATGTAAAATTAATGTAAGAAAAGGATGGGTCGCTATATATGGTATCAGAGGCAAGGTTTAGTTAATCTGGGAATTAGGATTCCTGAACCCTAGAGAAAATCTCTAGCATGAGACTAAGTACAAATGTGCACACAAGAAGCTTTACAAAGGGATCCCATAAGTTTATATTTTAGTAAAAATTTTAAAAATTCATAATTTATTTATTCATGACTGGTGGACATATGTTTTATTATAACCTTTTCTATTTTAAAATATTGTGGGAACCAGGAGAAACTAGGACAACCAGTTGTGTGAGGGCCAATGAAATGAATGAAAGAATGACATATCAATGCTCTGGGAGGTGTAGTTCAAATATTCATGGTGATTCTTACCAAACAATCAAAGGCTATGAACAATAACCAAAACAATGGTAAACTTCCCTTTTCACTAAAGAGGGAGAAAATGGCTATCGAGGGGTTTATACAACAACAACCACCGACATTTAGTGGATCTTCTGATCCACTAGTTGTGGGATAGTGGAAAAAATACATGGATAAGATCTTTTCTTTGCTACACAATTCTGAGATAGAGAAGGTGAAATTATCCATTTATTGACTAGATGGAGAGGTCGATCAATGGTGGGATTTGATTAAGAACACCAAGCCAAGTGATAAAATTGAAGAGAAGAAATTTAAGGAATTTTAGATAATGTTTCTTAAAAATTATTTCCCATGAACTCTTTGTAATAATATAGAGAGGGAATTTATAAATCTCAAGAAAAATGAAGGAGAATTTTTCACAAACTATTAAGTTAATTTCATAAGGAATGCAAGGTACACATCGGATTTTGTTATCAGCAATGATAGAAAAATTGATAGATAATTTAGTGGGTTAAAAGCACACATTAAAAAGGCTCTTGAATTTCGAGACTTTGGGTGTTGTGAAGAAGTTTTTCAATGTTCCCTTAATGTGGAGATGTAGTTTGTAGAATGTTCCCATGGATATGGAAATAAAAATGAAATGTGGAGTTTCAAGATGGAGGATTTAACAATAAAGTTGGGAAGAAAACACAATGTACCATGTGAAAATAATTTGTGAAGTTGTATCATGGTAACCATCTCAAAGGGATAAAGAAATGCTTCATGTATTGGAGTTAAGGACACCATGATCGATAGTGTTGAAGAGGAATGGGAAGGAAGGATAATGTAGTAGAAGAAATGGGAGCACCACCACTGGTCCAATGGTACAATTTTCAGGAGAAAGGGAACTATGCAAGATAATGAACTATACAAAAAGTCCTTGATAGTAATCAGGGTCAGCAGCCACCAAAGACAAAAGAACAAGGGAATGATTATGCCATCACTACTATGGAAGTTGATCAAGATAACTAAGTAGTACAAGGTACACTTCTTATTCACTCAAGAATGAAATAAGTCGTATTTTATTCTGGTTCTACACATTCCATTATATCTTTCATGTTTTCTGGAATTATATAATTGATTCCATGAAACCTGGAAGAAGAGATATCTATGAAAACACCAAGGGGTGCAATCATTGCAACCCAAGTGTTTAAATATTCTTCTATGGGCATATGGCGGAATATTCTTCCATATAATCTTGTAATACTTCCTTGGTGGAATTCAATGCTATAATGGGAATGGACTGGCTCTCGTTATATACAGAATATATCTAAAATCAAGAAAAGAAAACATCCTTTTATATTCCAAACCATCCCATTCTTCTCTACAAATTCAAGGATGATCATGAATCACCTTTGAAAAATCCTTCAATGGTGTGGGTGTTAATTCCCTATGAAGAAGAATAACTCTCCCAAAAAGGTTGAGTCGAAGGAAATTGACAACCTTGAAAAAATTCCCATTGTGTGGGAAGAAAATGACATATTTCTTTATGAGATACCCAGACTTCCCCTGGATTATGAGGTAGAGTTACCCATAGAACTCATACCCAAATATAATCGTATCTAAATGTGTCCCTATAGGATGGATACTATAGAACTTGGGGAGTTGCAGAAACAGCTGTATGAGAATTTGGAAAGAGGGTTCCTATGCCCTAGTGCATCACTTTGGTGTGTTCCAGTGCTATTTTTGAAGAAAAAAGATGGAAAATGAGGTTTTGTATTGATTATTGAGAACCCAACAATATCACCATAATGAAAAAGTATCCTCTTCCACGTATTTACAACTTGTTAGATTAATTATAAGGAGCTCAATACTTCTTAGAGATGGATCTTAACTCAAGATATCATTAGCTAAAGGAGAAGAAGGAATATATTTAGAAGACTACCTTCTGAACTATGTATGGGTACTATGAGTTTTCGGTGATTCCCTTCAGACCTTGTAATCCCCCTGGAATATTCATGGATTTGTTGAATAGAATCCTGAAACATTACCTCGAAATTTTTTTGGTAGTGTTTATCAATGATATATTAATATAATCCAAGAGTAAGGAGGAACATGAAGAGAATCAATGTCTTGAATTGGTGACATTGAGAAAGGAAAAGTTGTAAACTAAGTTCAACAAGTGAGACTTTTGGATGAAGCAATTCATGTTCTGGGGACATGTCATCACAATTGAGGGAATTTTTGCAGACCCTTAAAAAAAGGTGAATGGGGAATGACCCAGACCCTATAGTGTCGTAGAAATCCATAGTTTTCTTGGATTAGCTATGTACTATAAACGTTTTTTGAGAAATTTCTCATGATTCTCAAGACCACTAACTTATTTAACAAGGAAATGGGTAAAGTATGTATGGATGAAAGAGTGTGAGGTTTGTTTTAAGGATATAAATAGAAGGATGATCACTGCACCTGTACTCACATTACTAAAATGTGGAGAATATTTTGTGATATACAGTGATGATTTAATGAAAGGCTTGAGTTGTGTACTAATGAAAAATGATATTGTGATAGCCTACACCTCATGGTAGTTAAAGATCCAAGAGCATAACTACCTTAAGCATTATATAGAGTTGGAAGCCTTATTTGTTGCCTTGGAAATCTAGTGTCACTGCCTTAAATGTGAGAAGTGTGACATATACACTGACCACAATATGAAAAAGTATATATTCACACAAAAGTATCTCAACATGTGTGAAAAGGGATATTTAGAGCAAATCAAATTTTATGATTTCTCTATTCAATATCATCTTGGAATGGAATACAAGGTATCTGATGCACTAATAAAAAAAGAACCTACTACTCTACCCATGTTATGGATTGAGAAAGACCTATCTTCTTGAATATGTAAAGGATATATTTGGAAATCATAAGGGTAGGGGATACATCCTACCTTTCCCAAATGATTTCTCGAGCATCAATCCAAGAGATGATTATGGAGGCACAAAGGGATTATCTGGAGTTTCAAAATAAGGTTAGTTTTGTAAATGATGGGATGCTTCAAAAGATCAATGTCGATGATGATGATGTGACTCTATTTGGAATGTGGCTTTGTGCACATTTATCACCCAGGATATAGAAGGATCTATTGGACAATGCACATGGATCAACATTTTCTGTCCATCCAGGTATCACCCAGATGAATTGGGATCTATGAGAACACATCTACTGGGATAACATGAAGATGGAGATTGCAGAATATATCTCATGGTACATGGTATTTCAGTAAGTTAAAGACGAGTGAAAAAAGTCCAAAGGGATGGTGAAACCATTTACTATACCCATGTGGAAATGGGAGAATGTCACTATGTAATTTTTCATGGGAATCTCGAATATATCCAAGGGAAATAATGAGATATGGGTTGTGGTTGACTGACTGCACAAAACATCCCATTTTATCTCTATTCAGGAAGCTCTCTCGCTTGAAAAAATTACAACGATATATGTGATGGAATTTGTGAGACTGCATGGTCTTCCAATATCGATTTTCATTGATAATGATCCAAGGTTCTCATCTAAATTCTAGAGGAGACTTCAACATGCTTTGAGTAATGAATTAAATTTCATTATGACCTATCACCCCCAAATTGATGGCCAAACTAAAAGGACTATTCAAACGTTTGATGATATGCTAAGATGTTATACTCTAGAATTCAAAGGGGGGTGGGATCAATATCTCTCATTGGCTGAGTTCTCATGAAACAATATCTTCCACCTAAGTATACATATGGCTCTATATTAATATTTTTATGGAATGTGATGTAGAACTAATACATGTCAGGATGAAGTTAGAGAAATAAATCCAATTGGACTTGATATTATGAAAAAGGTGATAGGGAAGGTTCATTTCGTCTAGAAACATATCAAATATTCTCAAAGTCAGAAAAATATATATGCTAAAAACCCTAGAAGGAACATGGATTAGGAAATTGGTGATAAAGTCTTCATTCAAATATCACCATGGAAGATAGTCATGCAGATTGGAAAGAAAGGGAAGCTAATCCCAAGGTAAATTGGACTCTTTGAGATCCTTAATGGCATATGAGTTGTGTTCTATCAGCTTGATCTTCCAAGGAATATGGCTCAAGTTCATGATGTGTTTCACGTATCTTTCCTATGGAAGTACATTCCAGATCCCTCACATGTACTGAACTCAGAGGTGGTATAGATGGAAGATGATGTATCTTATGAGGAGAAACTAGTGAAGATTTTGGACTGAAGAGATACGATTCTATGAAAAAATAAAACCCACCATGTCAAATTTTTGTGGAGGATCCATAAGTTTGCAAAAACAACTTGGGAACTGGAAAAGGCGATGAAGGTGAAGTACCCTCACCTGTTAATGTAAAACGAAATTTTGAGGGAAAACTTTTATAAGGGGAGTAGAATGTAACATATCGTTATGAATATAAAACTCACCTATGATAGTTCATACACACACACACACATATATATATATATATATGATTTAAATGAAAGCATGATGTACCTATGTTTTGTAATAAATAAATAAATGTTTTAAAAACTCAATTTTTCATATAAATTATGATTTTAATTAAAAATTAAATTATTCATATTGAATTTTTTATGAAATATTGGGTTTATTTTTGGATTTTAAATGTCAAAAAATGGTTAGGGTAAATTTTTGGGATTTTTCTGAAATACTTGAATTTTTGATGAAAAGTGAAATATGATAATTTACAATATAAATTAAATTCACGAATTATAAAGTCATGAGTGATGTTATACAGATTTAATAACATATGGTTCAGATTCACATGATATAATTACTATAATTAGTCATATAAGACTCACTATTACTTTTATTATGGAGAAATAATAAATTAATGAATATTATATTGAAAAAACCCTCTCCCCTCCACTATAAAAACAACCCTTCACACCCTCATTTACTCACACTTCTAAAGATTAATAACTTGTCTAAAATATACCCAAACATATTCCATAGACCCTATCACATGTCCATTATCTTCTAGTCTCATCAAAATACCAAGACTAGGTCCTGTAAGGAGGATCCCTGGACGAGGATTCAAGAGGTAATTCCCTGCTCACTCTTTGCCTTCAATTTCCATTCAATTTCAAGTTATTTTCATAACTTATCCCCATATATCCTCATACACATGGTATGGTAAAAAAATTATATCACATATACTAGAATTTTAGGATGCTAATGGGATAATATATCATCCAACCTCTTTCTCCTCTTGTATTTATTTTAGAAAAGAAAACATTGTTCATCAGGTGTTAATTTATCACCTTTAAGAACGACATGTTTAATTCTATTACCACCATAAAATCTGGTCATGGAACCATTTTTTTTGTTAACAAAGATTATATTATACATATTATATCTTATTTAATGTTTTTAACAAACTTATGTACATATTACTAAATGAAAAAACAAAACGTGTTCGTTGTTATCAAAAAACCGCCCAAATTAACCCTAATGATCAGCATTAAATTTTAACTCATGATTCATCCACACGGTATATAAAATAATTCTTTATTAGATCATTTAAATTCCTGGAATATAATTAATAACATGTAATATCATTTCGGTATGTTTATCCATGTTCTAAATGATCTTCCATTGATGAATATAAGTTAATCGTTCAAGAAAACTATAAAAACGAACATTCCCAAACAATGAATTTAAGCTTTATAAATGATCCAAAGGCCCATAAAAGAACTTAATAAAATTATAGTAAAAAATATTAATTTATAATAGGTCTTAAAAATTTTAATTAATGAATATAATGTCATTATAAAGGACATTAATGTGAATAAAGTGTTTAGATACAAGGTAAGGGGAAATTCTCAAACCCAACTTTCTTTCTTCGGGTTCTCCCTCTATCACTCTATTTTTGATATGGTTACTCCTAAAAAATAATTTTTTCATAATTTTATTACCTATTATGGGATATACATGTTTCCAATAGAGTTTATCTCAAACAAAATTACTTCCAAAAGAGCTCTTCTTTTATGAACACACCTTTTACTTCTCACTGATGGTTGATGGGGCTTTTACCAAGTATGTTATTCCATCATTCTTTTGGGAACCCAAATATTATGAACGTGTTATTATGATTTGAAAAAAAATAATTTACATGGTTCTTTATGTTGATTATTGATATATGTTCTATGTGGAATTTATGATAATGAAAATTTTATGATGTGACAGGTGCACTTGGAATTATATAGCACAATATGAATGTTTGAATGTGACAGGTGAACCCGTAATTATAAAACCATCCAATGGATTGGGTACATATATGAATCTCATGATCTAAAGTGAAATGATTTTTAAACATGATTTTATCTTTATTAAAAAATATTTGTGGTAGATTACCATAAAGACATGATGTTTTATTTTTTATGTATTACCACATTTAAAGACTTTTATTAATGATTCCCATCATGTTATTGATTCTTTACATCTGACATGATTATTATAACCCCATACTATATTTATATTATATATCCTCTTATTAGGATTTTAGGTCACTCTTTTTGGATGTATATCCTCAGGATAATACCTGTACTAAAGAGAGGTCAAGTGCCAATAAGAATCTAGATAAGAAGGAACAAAATAAATTTTTATGTATTATGTTATAAATGTTATGACTGGTCCTAGATTACCCATGAAACAAAACCTTTAGATCCTATTGGTGTAATGTCTTATGTTTTTTATATTTAAAATTATGTAAAAGTAATGTAAAAAAATTCTGGGTTTCTATACATCCCTTAATATGTCTAATGAGTTCTTCACGGGAATAAATAACTAAACTTAATCGGCACGCCTTAAAAAAATCAATAACTACCCATATTGAAACAATTAGTCATATGAAATATCAATAATTCCCCAGTAAATCAAATAAATATGATTAATTTTATTATTAGAGTAAATTCTCAACATAAAATTCAACAATGGCTTTGGACATATATTAGAAATCATTAAATTAGATCATAAAAAATTTGACGAGGAAAATAATAATTAAACATTAAAAAGTGTATAATCTCACATTGAAACATTTGAATCATGATCCAATGTAGGAATAGAATTTAATAAATAATTAATAACCATGAAAATAAAAAAATCTCGATATTATATATCAAACGGGATATATATAAAATGTATAAAATAAGGTGTATGTATAACAAAAAAAATTTCTTTAATGAAAGAAGATTGAGACAATGTCCCACACATTGATCATATCATTAATAAAATTAATCAATTATATATATTCTTTGTAAATACACATAATACAAGTGGAAATATAACATAATAAAAAATAATAATTTCACAGACAACCATATCATGGAATAATAAATGGATTTATTTTTAACCCAATGAATGAAAATTGAGTTAAGAAATATATTACCACTTGTAACCAGTCCAATCATATTCTATATAAGGAAAATAACTATAAAATGAAATATTTTATAACATAAATATGATTATATTCTTGATATGATATATCAAAGTACATTATACATACACCACACACCATAAATAAGTGTGAATAAGTTATATATCTCATAAAAATAAATGTGAGATGAGAAACCCCTTGCAACATGATTTCCATTAGTGTCACATGCAGTAACCACCTATATAACAGTTTAAATACTGTTATTAACTCATTAAAAGAATGTATGGATATTTATAATACCTTATATTTTCCTTTTATAACATTTTATGACCATTTATAAATAATATTTCAATATTTTATGGTTTCAGTGCGTTCGTTTCATTGTTTCATGATTAGTTCATTTGTGTAAATTTATGGGAGTTCCTCTAAAATAGGATTACAAATAAAAAAGTGGAAGGTAATAGAATTAATAAAATTACATAATTATAAATGGTTCTATATGTAATTTTAATTTCATACATTATAATGATCTATTATAAAAAATGATAATGAAAAAAGTTTTTTTGTTTTGGTGGTTTTTTTTGAACACCAGAATCATGTTTTGGTTTATTTACTATTATGAGGGTATATTAGTTATGTTACATGAGATAGCCTATAATATACATATTAATAATATTATTTAACCATAATAATATTTTTATGACCAGCCATGAATTCGATAATGGAAAACGAATAAAAACATTATTCACGAAGGTGTTTAATCAGCACAACTTAGACACCAGTTTTTCTTCCTTGAAAAAGAAGATATAATAAAAGGGATTGGTATAATATATTTCATTATAAACATAAAATAAAATTAAGTACATTATTCTTGAATTATCATGCCTTTTTGGATGAAATAGAAGTGGAGAAAGTAGAATAATAAATGAAAATAAGATAGGTGTTTTTAGAAAATTACCTATTGAATACCTGACCCTTGGAGGACCCCTTGAGGACCATTGATTTAGTATTTTGGTGATACCAATAGAAATTGGACATGGGTAGAGTGAGTATTAGTTTTTTTGTTACATATTAGAGAATATATAAGACTTTTCGTCTAAAATGGGGGTGGTGAGGGGTAGTATTTATACTTGATGGTAAGTTGGTTTAGGTGATTAAATAATGAATATTTTATAATTTAAGCCAATCAAATTAAGTTAAAATTAATATAAAAGAATTTTATCATTAATCAATGTTACTTATGCTCTTTGGGTTCAATAGATACCTCAAAAAACAATTAAAATTTTATTGTTTAAGAATTTTAAACTTCTACCTTTTTACTTTAACCCTCTTCATTATTTTACACGCACTGTAATAAATAATTTTTTTACCAAAGTGATTTTTTATAGAAAATATTATGACCATAAAGCATAATATATAAATTATGTTTCCAAATATATAATCCATTTTAAAAATTGCAATTTATATAATTATAAAATTTATATTTATAATAATCCTTCAAATACAATTGAAAATCGAGGATTTAACGTATTGAAGTTCAATAGTTCAAAATATTTTCATAATAAATTTCAATTGAAAATTGATTCAATTGAACTAAAATGTTTTTAATGATGTATAATTATACTAATTACACTTCTTATAAAATTTAATATTTAATTTTAATATATATATAAATTAAATTAAAAGTCACATTCTAATTAAAAGTCAATATTTTTCATTATTCGTCAAAAAAATAAAACCTAACAGAAAAATATCAAAAATTCACCCTAATATAATTTTAAAATGAAAATTTAAAAAATTACATTTATTTCATCAAATAAAATTCATAAAAGTGTCATAATTTAGTTTAAAATAATGTGTGGCATAAAAAATCGTCAAAATTCATTATTATCATCTAGATTTTAATTGGGGGAACAGATGATACATGGGGGAGCAAGGCTGTGGGGGTAGAAAGTGGTGAAGCCTGAGGGAATCCCCATGGATAACGTTATCCCCCGTGGGAGTCAAGCTTTGCAGGTCATGTAATAGTTTTCAAAATTAACTTTTTTAAAAATATTTCTTTTATGCTTAAATTGGATTAATTCGTATATTTATGCCTATAAAAAATATTTAATGAATCTAAAAACAATTTATTGAATATATAAAATATATATTTCTGGAAATTATTTCATTATTTATGAATAATTTAAATTATTAAAATAAAATGTCATTATGGGAATAAAAATAGTTTTTTTATTAAAACACATCCATTCTGTTCAATTGCTTTTCATTTTTATTTCAGAACAATTAGAAACAAGTGAATTTATTTTATAAAAATGTTTTAAATATATTTTTGGTATTTAATTAACATCATTTACTTATGAAATTCTAATGGCTAGGTTTTAATTATCACAATTAAATAATACTATTTAATAGTTTATTTAAGCTCAGTTTTCTTTATAAATTATGATCTCAAATAAATTCATTTTATTTAAGAGGTAATAAAATATAAAATATTTGGGTGTTAAAAATTTTTAAGCCCTATAATTTTTTTACATATGGTGTTTACATTAAAAGTTATATGATTAATCATAGAAATTTTGATAAATTTGTCTCGTTTACTCCAAACAGATATTTTATGATAAAGAAAATTTTTAAACAATTCAATTAAAATTTTTATATATGAGTAATTATTTGGAGACATAGACACTGCTGGATCCCAATTATAGATATCCCCTCGATTCCCTGATATGTTTCATTAGACAAACCATTTTTCCAAATTAGATGTTTTTTACCCTATAGTTTTAAACTTTTTTATGATATATCTTGAAGGTATGCATATCATGTTATTGATAGATGGAATCTAGTAATTAATTATAATGCCCCGACCCCAGTTACCCAGAGTCGGTGCATTATTGCGTAACATTGGCATGATCACAAAAGATCAAGTCTCGAAAGACCGATTAGTTTAGTAGCCTTGGAAACACTAGATACATTCATAAATGTAACATTACATCATAAAGTGAAAAACTAAAATAACAAAGTCTCCATAGTCCACACTCATATCATCTTCTGACTATCCGTGTAGGTCATTCATACAATACTTCTTCACATCCAGGAAAATATTAAAACATTGAAAGGGGTGAGATCAGATGCTCAGTAAGGATAACAATATTGTGGAAGCTTTCATAAATAATCATTAACATTTAAGGCAATGTATAACTAAAACAAAATCCTTTTTAAACTTTAACTTCAGCATAATATGAAAAAAATTAAATTAAATAATTCCATTTACTTACTCACAAGGATATTCTACTAGTCGAATAATCACATGAAATATAAATAACCACTTTCATAGTGATGGAATGCGTAATGCCAGACTATCATAACCACGTAGCCAATGCCTCGTGCCCAGACCACAAATAAGATTTTGTCAAGGCCTCGTGCCAAGATGCTAGTTTGTCTCATGAGACCTACCGATGCATCGACGAGATATAACGGGCTCCACCCGTCACTTATTAAGTCCAATGCATTCCTCATATGAATAGGTTTAAACATATCATAAACCATAACGTAATCATATCACATAAAACATGCATAAAAGAAACATAAAATTTTGACATTTCAGTCACAAGATATCAATACAAAACATTGATGTAATAAAAACACTTTCAAACCCATTTTTAATACCAAAATTAATGAAATTAAAACTTTGTATTTATTTTTCATTTAAAAAAGTTATGGCTTGTTGAGGAAGCCGAAACTCAAATAATGGTCACGGCGACAGAGAAGTCATTGTCGCCGCATACATACGGCAAGAAAAACATTCCTTTTTGTCGTTTAGTAAAATGATTCGTAAAAAAAAAAGAATCCTTTTGAATAAACGTAAAAGTCAATGGAGTTTATACACCGTATAAAAGAAATTTGTGTATAAAACAAAATATGCCTCAATGAAAGGAGATTGAGATGAAGTCCCTTTCAAAGATCATTTTTTAAAATAAAATAGATCTATTATGTGTATTCACTATATTTACACATAAATAAAGTATAAATAAAATATAAGACATAATAATATCATGACATAATTTGAAAGTAGGAGATTAACCCAAAGAATGGAAATTGGGTTAAGAAATTCCCTTACCTCATGTCCGACTTGACTTGACCATTCTTTAACCTCCTAAATAATAAACTAGAGTTAATCTCTACCTTCTTAAGAACCTTTTTCAAGTTCATTATACCTTTTATATCACTTATTACCATGTCATGAACATTATGTAATTATTTAAGTTCATAACGGTCGTTTTGTCGATCTTAGGTACTTGAGTCAAAAATAAACTTCTTATAATTACACTTTGTTCATGTGGTAAAATATCCATTATATCCATAATTATATTCATGATTTATATATCATATACATCATATATATCTATTATATACATTCATTTATAATAGTACATAACATTTAGAGGTAAGAAATGAAATGCACCGTTCATGGAGACGGTAAGCCGTATGTACGCATGAACGCTACTTTCATTTATATTTAGTATTAAATGGAATGAAGTTATAATTATTTAAAGGTATAATATAATTCCATTATAATATAGTGTATAATATCATTTACTCAATCCTTTATACATCCCACATATGGCATTAAAGATTCAAATCACTTTGAGGGGGCGTTAGTCCGCACTTTCTAAAATGAAATTATCGCATCTACCCATAATGGAAATCATAAAGTATGCCATAAATGAGAAATACAGAAGTATAAGGAAAACATAAACATAATATATATATAATATATTAAAATAGTGTCATCAAAACGGCCACCATTAGAGATGTCAAAAGAATATTGAACAATCATCGTTTCGTGAGGCAATATTTCACCACCCACAGAAACAGTATGTTCTTTAACCATTAGACGAATGTGTGTGTAATTGTAAACCAAATCCTTATCATAAAAAAAATCCTCGTATATTTTAGATACTGGTGTTGTTACAAAATATAGGAATAAAAAGAGTTTAAGGGGTTGATGAAGCAAAATAAAACAAAACAACATTAGAGAAGACATTACCTTAAAATCGGGTTACTCTTTTTGATTTGAGCCAAAGGCTTCCTTGGGAATACTTATGCCAAAATTGAGGCTTATAAGTGTAAGGGAGGGAATTTGGGAGAGTATTTGGGCAGAGTTTGGCCGAGCCAAATGGGTTGAAGTTGTGAATAAGTTGGTAGTGGTCGGGGCCTTTTATAAGAGGAGAGAAGGGGCACTCTTGGAAAGTTAGAAATGTTACTTTATTATGAAATGCTTTTTCGAATTCTAAAGGTCCAACACTTATATATTTCTAGGATAAGGTTATAAGGGTTCTAAATCTACTCATACAATTGGTTTTTGAAAAGTTTAAGCCTTACATTTTACATTATCTTTTCATTTTATTTAAATCGTTAATTAATGAGGTAATCGCTGCATCATCATGGTGTCATAAATAATTTAATTTATTTAATGTCTAAAAATTATAAAAATAAATCATGATGTAGGAAATCTTTTTTATCTTTCTAATGAATATTTATTTTCAAAAATATTACTTGTATAACCCCATTTGAAAATTGTTTTAGTAAAACAACTCATGTTTGTGACATTCTTATTTTAACATTAAATAAAATGTTTTTAATGTCATTTACCTACCAAAGTATCACCATGGGGTCCCCAAGTTGACCCATGGATTGTCTTTGTCGGCCATGACTCATCCAATATGGGTATAACAATTGTAAAAGTATTTTCAAATTTTTATAATATCATTTTACCATAAATTTCACTAATTACCTTTAATCGCGATTAATTAAACTTAAAAGTTACTATTCACCAAAAATTATTTTAATCCCATTGAAAAAAATTTAAATTCCTAATGACAACCATGTATATCGGATTTTTGAAAATCAAATCACATAAGTGGTAATGTTTCATTTAAACGAAAAATCAGTTTTTTAACTACCACTTAGTGGTTTCACTATTCATCAAAATTGAAGTTTTTCAGAACAATGCCAAAATTTCACCCTAAGCTATAATTGATATTCTGAATTCAAAAATGATGTCTATTTTACAAAATTCCAAACATATAAGTTTCATTAATTAATTTTATAATTAATTTCCACTGTCACAACAAATAGCGTGTTTTTAAGAAACATTATATATCAAAAGATTGACAATTGTTTATGTCCAATTTCAAAGTGAAATTAATTATAATGACCACCATTGGATAAAATGGTAAAAATATATTCTAATTATACATTAAAACCACTAAATAGTATAATTTATCACTGCAAATTATTTTTATTAAAATAGTTGTTTTAAGTATTTTTCACTATTTAAAAAAAATTGGAAGTTCTTAGAAAATTACAAAAAAATTCAACTTAGGATAATTTCGATATTACAAATACAAAAATGAAGTCCATTTTGAAATATAAAATTTCTATAATTTTAAAAAGTGGTTATTACTATTCATAACAGCTACTTTGATTAGTCACGGTGTGTTAGAACTCGAACTTGTGTACAATGCAAGCTATTTCATTATTGAAAGAGAGGCGTATCATGGAAGCTCAAGGTGTTACATTCTCACATCCTTCAATAAATTGCGTCCTCGCAATTTAAAAATTTTCTTTGAAAATAAAAGGTTGAAAATATTAAATACATTTATGGAAATCCCACAACGGAAATAGGGTTAATAAGAATATAACATTAAAAGAAAGAAAAAGAAGTACAAAGTTCACCCAAGATAGCCCATACTAGAATTCTATGAAAATATGGATATGGAGGAGGAAGAAACAATTAATGTATGATGGAGATTTGTAGAAAACAGGATTAGGAGAAAGTTAACCATAAGAAAATCACAAACTTGTGATTGGTTAAATGGCTATTGAATCCCCAGTTGGAAAACTTAACCGACAACGTTTTTGTTTTAAGTAACATTTCATAAAGTTGAGGAATTTATTTAAGAGATTTACTATGAATTTAAGGAAATATACTTACATGTCATGTAGGGTTTCATTCTTTTATAAATTTTACCACCACCCATCTATCACTCAAAAAGATAATAGAACTCAAAAATATTATATTTATCCTAATATTATAAGGTTTCAAATATTAACACATACAATTTATATTAGGAAAACTATTTTTTAACTACTAGGGACTTCCTGTAGGCTAGTGGAAGGTAATAAAGGCCTGTCGCACTATGGTTGTGGGTTCGATTCCTGCAGCTTTGTCCGACGCGACGGGTTATCCCCCACCTTGCAGGTTGTCCTTTTCCTAAAACTATAGTATTATAATATTCCAAAAATGATATTCAGAAATGTTTTAACCTTAAAAAATACTATCTAAAGATCAACTTAATCCATTCCAACCTTTATAGTTATCCAAAATACCTCCGTCCAGACTTTCTATAAAAGGTCCTTAAATTCCAAAATCAATTGTAACATTAGATTCCCTAAACAAAGTAAATTTTCTCTTATTGTCACATAATAAAAATATGATTTCCTTAATCATATGAAAACCTTAATGATAAAAACAAGTACTGCAGTACAATCCTTATATATATCACATTATTTTTATAAACAGAATATAATCCTTGAGTCCAAAAGCACCAATACATTAATTATTCTGCTTCAACTGTAGTAACAACATAAGATTGTCCTTTTTCCATTGGCCTTTTCTGAGGTAAGTTTCCCTGACGCTTAGGACATTCATTTCCATAATGCCCCATTTCCATACAATTGTAGCATTCAACATTGATAGCCTTTTTCTTTCCCTTGCAATCATGTGCCTGGTGACCTTTTTCCCCACATTTATAACAAACTCCCATTCCTTTTAGGCAAGTACCAGGGTGATTCTTCCCACAATTATCGAATAATGGAAAATCATTATTTCCATTTTTACCTTTATCTATCTCTTTTTCCACCGTTCTCTTCTTCTCTTGCTTTACTTTATTGTCATAATATTTAGAGAATTCCTTTTCTGTCTTGATAGCACATGAGACAATATCTTCGTATGATGAAAAGTATTGTGAGACTAATGCTCGGTGGAGAAATTGTTTTAACCCATCAAAGAAGCGATCAATCTTACTTCTTGGGTTATGTATATAATCTGCAGCATGCCTCGCTAACCTTGTAAAGTTATCCTCATACCTTGCGACATTCTCATCCTCCTTCTACCTCAGACTTAGAAATTTCCTTTCCATATCTGCTCGATGGTCTTGTGGAAAGTATTTTTCTATGAAAAGATGTTTGAACTCTCTCTATTCTATATTTGATACTTCATCATCATCCTTTGTGTTTTGAATCAGTGACCACCATTTATTGGCATCTCAATTGAGGCGGTAGACTGCCATGACAACCTTCTCCCTTTCACTACTCCCCAAGGCATGGAATATTTTTTCTAAGGATTTTATCCATTGCTTATCTACTAATGGATTTGTACCCCCATTAAATTTTGGTGGTTGTTGCCTCATGAAGCGGTCTAACATTGATCCTGCACGTGGCGGATCAGGGTGCTCCATACGAGTAAGGTTATTTTTCATAACCTGAGTGAGTTATCCCAGTATGGTAATAAGTTGATCAGCACCAGTTGTATCTCTAGATCCACAATAATTATATTGAGCAGGGCGCAATCCCTACATGGAGTGCGTGCATTGATATGGTTTCCATTCCTTCCACTAGGCGCCATTTCTAAACAACGGCATAAACTAGATTAGTTTATGATTCAAAATACATAATTCCATACTTGTAAAATACCTAACATAAATAGAACTATTTATGGATATAATCCATAATATTAAAAATGTTTTCTTTGAGGAAGTATACACTCATAACCCTTCATAGTGGTTTGTAAAGAAAATGAGAATTATCCTATGCATATCCCCCGGGAGTGTCGTAACCAAGAGTACATCAAGGCCCGTTTTCATGCACCAGTTTCAGTTCGAGTCTAGCTCAAAGCGGTGTTTTCGGGTTTTACCCCTAGGTACATCTGTGCCAGAGCCGCCTCTACCTGGTCGTATCCAGACAGGTATGTATTTCTCGGAAAACTCACAACATCTCTATAATACCAAAATTCTATGAAGTTCTTCTATACTAATCCTCAAAGTCTATCTTTCGGCTATGTGCTCTAATCACAGTTTATCTAAATCTAGCTTCCAAGGATAGTACTAAACTACCTCTGATACCAACTATCACACCCCGACCCCAGTTACCCAGAGTCGGTGCGTTATTGCGTAACATTGGCATGATCACAAAAGATCATGTCTCGAAAGACCGATTAGTTTAGTAGCCTTGGAAACACTAGATACATTCATAAATGTTACATTACATCATAAAGTGAAAAACTACAATAACAACGTCTCCATAGTCCACACTCATATCTTCTTCTGACTATCCCTGCAGGTCATTGATACAATACTTCTTCACATCTTGGAAAATATTAAAACATTGAAAGGGTGAGCTCAGATGCTCAGTATGGATAACAATATTGCGGAAGCTTTCATAAATAAACATTAACATTTAAGGCAATGTATAACTAAAACAAAATCCTTTTTAAACATGAACTTCAGAATAATATGGAAAAAATAATATTAAATAATGCCATTTACTTACTCACATGGATATTCTACTAGTCGAATAATCACATGCAATATCAATAACCACTTTCATAATGATGTAATTCATAATGCCAGAGTATCATAACCACGTATCCAAGGCCTCATGCCATGACCACAAAGAAGATTTTGTCAAGGCCTCGTTCCAAGACACTAGTTTGTCTCATGAGACCTACTGATGCATCGAGGAGCTATATCGGGCTCCACCCGTCACTTATTAAGTCCAATGCATTCCTCATTTGAATAGGTTTGAACATATCATAAACCATAACATAATTCTATCACATAAAACATGCATAAAGGAAACATAAAATTTCCACATTTCAATCACAAGATATCAATACAAAACATTGATGTAATAAAAACACTTTCAAAACAATTATTAATACCAAAATTAAAGAAATTAAAACTTTTAATTTATTTTTCATTTAAAAAAGTTATGGCTTGTAGAGGAAGACGAAACTCAAATAATGGTCACAGCGACAGAGAAGTCGTTGTCGCCACATACGTACGGCAAGAAAAACATTCCTTTTTGTCATTTAGTAAAAATCTTCGTATAAAAAATATGACTTTTGAATAAACATAAAAGTCAAAAGGGTTTATACACCATAAATAAAATTTTTGTGTATAAAACAAAATATGCCTCAATGAAAGGAGATTGAGACAAAGTCCCTTTCAAAGATCATTGTTAAAAATAAAATATATCTATTACGTGTATTCACTATATTTACACATAAATAAAGTATAAATACAAGATAGGACATAATAATATCATGACATAATTTGAAATTAGGAGATTAACCCAAAGAATGGAAATTGGGTTAAGAAATTCCCTTACCTCGTGTCCGACTTGACTCAACCGTTCTTTAAACTCCTGAATAATAAACTAGAGTTAATATCTACCTTCTTAGGAACCTTTTTCAAGTTCATTATTCCATTTATATCACTTATTACCATTTCCTGAACATTATGTAATTATTTATGTCTATAACGGTCGTTTTGTCGATCTTAGGTACTTGAGTCAAAAATAAACTTCGTATAATTACACTTTGTTCATGTGGTAAAATATCCATTATATCCATAATTATATTCATGATTTATATATAATATAAATCATATATATCCAGTATATACATTAATTTATAATATTACATAACATTTAGAGGTAAGAAATGAAATGCACCGTTCATGGAGACGGTAAGCCGTACGTACGCATTAACGCTACTTTCACTTATATTTCGTATTTAATGGAATGAAGTTATAATTATATAAAGTTATAATATAATTCAAGTATAATATAGTGTATAATACCATTTAATTCATCCTTTATACATCCCACATATGGCATTAACGATTCAAATCACTTTGAGGGGACGATAGTCCGCACTTCCTAAAATGAAATTATCGCATTTACCCATAATGGAAATCATAAATTATGCCATAAATGAAAAATATAGAAGCATAAGTAAGTCATAAGAATAATATATATCATATATGAAAATAGTGTCATCAAAATGTCTACCATTAGAGGTGTTAAAAGAATATTGAACAATCATCGTTTCGTGAGGCAGTATTTCGCCACCCACAGAAACAGTATGTTGCTTAACCATTAGACGACGGTGTGTGTAAGTGTAAACAAAATAATTATCATAAAAACATCCTAGTATATTTTATATATTGGTGTTGTTACAAAATAAAGGAATAAAAAGGGTTTAAGGGGTTGATGAAGCAAAATAAAACAAAACAACATTAGAGAGGACATTACCTTAAAATCGGGTAACTCTTTTTGATTCAAGGAAAAAGATTCCTTGGGAAGACTTCTACCAAAATTTAGGATTCTAAGAGTAAGGGAGGGAAATTGGGAGATTATTTGGGCAGAGTTTGGCTGAGCCAAATGGCTTGAAGGTGTGAAAAAGGTGGTAGTGGTGGGGGCCTTTTATAAGAGGAGAGAAGGGGAACTCTTGGAAAGATTGAAATGTTACTTTATTATGAAATGATTTTTCAGATTATAAAGGTCCCAAACTTATATATTTCAAGGATAAGGTGATAAGGGTTCGAAATATACTAATCCAATAGGTTTTTGACAAGTGTATGCCTTATATTTTACATTATCTTTTCATTTTATTTAAATTGTTAATTAATGAGGTAATCGCTACATCATCATGGTGTCATAAATTATTTAATTTATTTAATGTCTAAAAATTATAAAAAAAATATCATGATGTAGGAAATATTTTTTTCTTTATAATTAATACTTATAGTAAAAAATATAACTTGTATAACCCCATTTAGAAATTGTTTTAGTAAAACAACTCATGTTTGTGGCATTCTTATTTTAACATTAAGTAAAAAGTTTTTAATGTCATTTTCCTACCAAAGTGGCCCCATGGGGTCCCCATGTTGACCCATGGATCGTCTTTGTCGGCCATGACACTTCCAATAGGGTTAGGACAAGTGTAAAGGTCATTTCATATTTTTATAATATCATTTTTACCTTAAATTTCACTAATTACCTTTAATCGCGATTAATTAAACTTAAAAGTTACTATTTACAAAAAAAATTTTTATTCCCATTAAACCGCATTTTACTTCCTAATGACTACCATTTATGTCGGATTTTTGAAAATCAAATCACAGAAGTGGTAATATTTCTTTTAAACAAAAAATCAGTTTTTTAACTACCACTTAGTGGTTTCACTATTCATCAAAAATTGAAGTTTTTCAGAACAATGCCAAATTTTCACCCTAAGCTATAATTGATATTTCGAATTCAAAAATGATGACTATTTTAAAATATTACAAACATATAAGTTGAACTAATTAATTTTATAGTTAATTCCCGCTGTCACAACAAATAGCGTGTTTTTAAGAAACAATATATATCAAAAGATTGGCAATTTTTTATGTCCAATTTCAAAGTGAAATTAATTATAATGACCACCATTGGATAAAATGGTAAAAATATATTATAATTATACTTTAAAACCACTAAATAGTATAATTTATCACTATAAATTATTTTGATTTAAAAAGTTGTTTTAAGTATTTTTCATTATTCATAAAAAAATTGGAAGTTCTCAGAAAATTACAAAAAATTCAAATTAGGATAATTTCTATATTACGAATACAAAAATGAAGTCAATTTTGAAATATGAAATTTCTATAATTTTAAAAAGTGGGTATTACTATTCATAACGGCTACTTTGATTAGTCGCGGTGTGTTAGAACTCGAACTTGCGTACAATGCAAGCTATTGCATTATTGAAAGAAAGGCGTATCGTGGAAGATCAGGGTGTTAAATTAATAATTTTATTCATTAAGAACAAAATTTATAGTAACCGTGCTATTTTTATAATGATATTATCTCTATACTCATTTCATTCTCATTTTATAGATTAAATACTATGTTTTCTCATTTATTTACATTTCCCTATTGATTATACCATATCGTATCATGATAATAACCATTTTTAAGTGGAATGTTTAGTGTGTTATTTACCTTTCCATGTTGATTATGAAAGTTTATTTATGATATCTTCCTTGTTATTAAACTGTACAGAGCATTTGAGCTTAATATAATTATTTTTAATTTGGTTGGGATATCGATAAGAATTCTTGGAAGGAGTTATGAATGATAAAGTTCATTTTTTTATTATGAATTATTTTTTAATTTTTCTATTACTAATGTAAAATGGGTATCATGTATGTATTTAGTTCTCCAAAAACACTAAACTAATCATCCATTTAGGATTTTATTCTTTGTATCTATGAGAATGTAACAAATTAAGATGCAGACTTTCGGATACTATGTTTGAGGTTATTACAGTTCATATTGGAGAATGTTTACTAGAAAACATGAGAACTGGATTACAGAACATAGATCAGGGAACATAAACCTATGATAATATATGAGGATAAGTATAGAATAACATCCCTATATTTTTTTAAGGTTGTGATTATGTGGTATTTCGGAAAACGACAACCCTTTATGAATACTATAAGTGGACATGGTTCTAGAACAGAGGTATTAATGGGTTACAACATTGAAAAGGACATGTTGGGATAGACCCAATCATTAACTAGTTTCTTACAACAAGACTTACTACTCTTCTGGATTGACATCCATTAGATATATTCAAAGGAAAAATGATTTTTTCTTTATTGAACATTATAAAGGAATTAAAAAAATAAAATTTCCCAAAAAACCATTTTTATAGTTATGAGATTAAAAATTCATCAATATTAATTAACATTAAGAGATACATAATTTTTTGAATTATATATTAGTAATTTATGATCAAAATTTAATGATAGAATCTAGTTTATTCCAATGATTTGTGATGGATCTTGGAATGAAGAAGGGTATCAATACTCACAGAAAATACAGATATTTCCATAATGGGGAAGTCAATATAGATGGTATTTTAATTGCAAAAATTATGTCTATATTAGGGAATCCTAATCTGGTTATGAAAAATAACACTGCCAAGATAGAGAAACCTATTCTATAGTTAAATTTTCCAATTTTGTGTTTATTTATGGGAAATAATCCCCATGAATATGGTGGGACTACTATTCCAATGATAGTTGAAAAATGTATTAGGGTTCTGGAGAATAAATTAATGTCATTTGTATGTAGTGAAAAAGAAAGTGGATATCTTATAGTGAATTTTTACATAGGCAATGTTGATAATAAGTGGACTTTGATCCAGAATATTAGGGAGGTAGAGGAAATAGAAATCATGGAATAGAAAGATGTTAAGGAGATATTTATCAAAAAATATTTCACCTATGAGAAAAAAAATAAAAACGAATATAATGTTTTTTACCATAAGGTATAATAAATAATAATGTGTTTCTATTAACGTGGTTACCATTATAAAGTTATGAAAGTCAGCTATGAATTACATATGTATCACAAAGTTTAATATTGAACATTTCTTTGAATGGATTAATCAATGTATCCAAAGGGTCATGGTCATTAAAAATTTTTCCTATGGAAAAATAGTTTTTTCTGAAATCAAAATAGAGAAGGGAATTTATAGATTTGATATATTCAAGGGGAATCGAGAGAAGAAGAATCCATATGAACACCATGAAATGGAAAAGAAATTTATATGAATATATGGATGGAGTGATTTCCATATTTTGGAAAATGTGGAATAAATCACCATAGGGAATGATTGAATGGATTAGGATTTTTTTATAAGAGCATAAATAAGGGTTAATAGGAAGATTAATTAAATGGGAAGAATGAAAAAAATATATACATAGTTTCCACTATATGTATATTTGAAACTATGAAAAAAATATTCCTCGAATCAAGGAAATACACCACATATAGTCTAATGGGATAAGGCCAAGCTTATGGTGTCATTATAGTAGTGGTGTAATTACTAAATTATGTGGTAGTGGGTACTTTAATTCTGTCAAAGTATTTAGAAGATGATTTATTTAATTATTTATCCTCACACACTTTTATATCAATGCATACTTACAAAAAAAAGATATTTCACATTTATTTTATGAAGGGTGTTGCTAGTTAAAACTCTTAGGGTAAGTCTCTCTGCAATAAAAATGTTTCAAAAAGATCCCATTATAGAACATAGAAAGCTATTTTTGTGAACTTAGTATCATAACCATGGTTTACCTTGATATAATCTTTATTATGGAATGGTTCTAAAATATGATTCAAAAAAATTTTGAGGAAGAGAGAAATTATGATTTGTGAGGATTTTGTTGAATTTTGTATTTTTTAAGTAGACCCTTTATATTATATGTCTTTTATATATCCAACCACCATAGCTCTACTAATTAAGATTATGTGGGATGATGAGAAAAAATATAGGTGTTTAGAAGAGAATATTAATTTTTTTGATTTGACTATTGAATTAGAGTACATTGATCTATTTCGTAAGGAATTACACACACATCACCCAAAGTGTAAAGTTGAGTTTTCCATTGATTTAATCCATGATTGAAGACCAATATTAGAGACACATAATAGAATGTAACTTTTGGAGTTAGTGGAGATGATTAAAAAACCATATGATTGGTGTTATAATGGAATTATTCAACTTCATTCTTCACCATAGAGATCCCCTGTTCTCTTCATTAAGAAGGAAGATGGATCTATGAGGCTATTAATTTATTATAAAGAAACAAATTCAATTATGATAAAAAAAGAATCATATGCCTCATATTGATGACTTATTCGATAAACTTCACAAACCCTTATATTTACTAAAGATTGACCTTCATTTTGGGTATCATCAATTTCAATTAAATAAGGATTACATTTTGAATAAATATCTTCATAAAAGGTTTGGATATTATGATTCTAAATCATTTCCATTTGGATTTACTAATCAATGCACTCTTTTTAAGGATATAATGTACAAATTTTTAAAGGAATATCTGAAATTTTTTGGTTATTAACATATGATATTTTGGTATATTCTAAAATCAATGAGGAACATTAGAATCATTTGAATATTATTATTGAGACTCTAATATGTAATGTGTTACATGAGAAATTTTGAAAGTGTGATTTCGGGATTGAATAAGTTTATTTTACTCTCCATATTGTCTCAAATGATGAAATATCAGGTTATCCTATAATGATAATTGATTTTAGTGAATTTCCTACACAAATTTACATAATTGAGGTACATTGTTACATTGGTTTGGAAGGTTATTAACGATGATTCCCTAAGGATTTTCCCAAATTCCTAAAATGTTAACCATGTTTACATGTAAATTGGTTATGTTTTATTGGGAAATGGTATGCGGAGAATTTTTTTTATAAACTAAATGATATATTTATCAATTCACTAATTTATTACTCTGCCATATGAAAATTATGTTTTTGTGATATATAATTATGTACCAAAGAAGGTACTTGTTTGGGTCCTAATGAAAAATAATTAATTTATTGCACATGCATCAATGAAATTGGAGACTCATGAACAAAACAATCCTACCCATGATATGGAGTTAGTAGCTATAAATATTTCATGAAGATATAGATACATTATCTATTTGATTAAATATGTGATATTTACAATTATCATAGAAAGCTAAAATACAAATTTTCATAGAAATAATTCAACATGAGTAAAAGAAGATAGCTCAAGACACTCAAGGATTATTATTGTTTGATACACAACCTCCAATGGAAGGAAAATAATTTATCATCTGAATTGATTAGAAAAGTTAATAGAATTATAAGCTAAATGATGATTGAGATAGTTCCCATGTTCATGGATCTAGTAAATATGGAAATGGGAATTATTAGGTTAGGGTATACGTCACTAATTTTTCAAATTATTTTGAAAAAATATTAATTATAAATTTTAAAAATTTCTCAATCTGATAATGAAAAATTTTAGAAGAAAATTAAAGTTTTGAATGAAGGTAAATTAAAAGACATCGTATGTAAAGAAGGTGTCTGAAAATTTTGAAATAGATTATGTGTTCTATCTATACATGAGATAAAAAAGAATTAACAGATAATGTATATAGATCAAAATTTTCTATAAACCCTGGCATCACAAAGATGTATTTGGATTTGAGAGAATTTTTTTTATGGGATAACATGAAGTTGGATATTTCTTATCATGTATCCGGATGTTTGGTTTTTCAATATGTTAATGCTGAGATACAACATACTTAGGGATTCATGCAACCACTTCCTATTATAATATGGGAATTTGAATAAATTATTATAAAAAATGCTATAATACTACCAAATAATCCTAGAGATAATGATTAAATATGGGTTAATATTTATCACCTAACCCAACATGTACATTTTCTCTATATATGAGAATATTTACTTATTGATCACCTCATAATGATCTATATTAATCAAGTTATAAGACATCATGGACCACCTCTATCTATCATGTTTGATCATGATCCCAATTTTACATTGAAATTTTGAAAGAGAAATTATAAATACTTTCACATGAGATTCAATTTATCACCACTTATCTTCTTAAAATTGATGGACAGTCTGAATGGACTATTCAAACAATGAAAGAAATATTATGGTCATGATAACTAGAATTTCAAGGTGTTTGGGATCAATATTTACCTTTCGTAGAATTTTCATATAACAATATTTTCTTTTCAAGTATTCAAATGAAACTACATGAATATTATATGGAAATATATTTCATAGTCCAACTTGATGGAATGAATTTTTCAAAAGGAAAATAATAGTCTTTTAACTTTTTGAATAGATAACAACAAAGGAAAAGACTATTTAGGTACACATTATAGAATTTCAAATAATAAGAAACAATTATATTCATAATATTTGGAAATATTTATAATTTTTAGTGGGAGATAATGTAATTTTAAAATTATATCCCTATAAGTGTGTTATATGGTTTGGTAAGAAATAGAAATTGAGCCTCCTTGTGTACATCGAAACCTTTGAAATTACAATATAAATTTTTCTTTTTCTTATCAGTTTGAAATTACACCAACTCCGTCAAAATTAGAAAAAGTGTTTTGTATATCATCATTAAGGAAGTAAATTTAACACCCAATGCATGTGATCACCTTTGATGAAATATAGTTAGAACGTGATCTATCTTATAATGAATAACCAATCTATATTTTTGACACTAGAGAGTATGTACTGTGGAATATAAAAAAACTTCTCAATAATGTACTTTGTGGATATAAAAAATAGAGGAATATGGGAAACATATAATTTTATGAATAAGTTCTACCCTCATCTCTTTATAATCAAATGTAGACAAAATTTTGAAAATGAATTTTTTATAGGAGGGAATAATTTAACACCCCAAGTCATTACTATATATATTTTTGAATATATTTATTTCCATCAATATTTTATGATGAAATTAAAACAATGTTTAAATGAAAATAATATATTTATATTATGGTTATCTATTTATTCGAAATAAAATAATCATCATTTAAAACAAAATGAATTTTATTTCTGAAAAGTTTTATTTTTTGTAAAAGATATTTTAGTTGCGTTTTGAGAATATAATATAAAATATATTTTTACTAATTTTAGAAAAATAATTTTAAAAATAAAAATTAATTTTTAAATTATAATACAAAAATTATCGTGTGGTTATTTTTTTGAATTTTTCTAAAATGTTTTATTTTCTGATTAATAGTGAATGATATAGTGTTTTAAATTAATACAACCTTTTGTTTACTTTTTTTATTATTTTAATTAAAATTTTAAAATTTTTAAAGATAAATATGTTTAATTATATATCTATTAATCTTATTTTTTTCACTATAATAAATATAATATTTAATTGTGATGTAAAATCATAATAATCTTTTGATCATATTATCTATTAAAAAGCTCATTTCTCATGACGTCTTTGGGGATAATTTTTATATTCATTTTTGAATTTATGTGAATGTAATATGGACAATTGAATTACATATTTAAATTAGAATAATTTATATTATTTAATAATTTATACATAATTTTTTACTCTAATGAATACTAAAAGCAAAGAAAAATTATTTACCATTGTTAATGTAAAAATCGGCTTATAAGGGGTTGAACTAGAATGATATTATTTGGATTCAACTAAAATCTTGTATAAAATATATTTTATGTATATATTTTGACCTTATTCATTTTATTTCTAAAAATAATCCATTTTGGACACTTTTCTCATGTAAAAAACATGGGTACACATTTTTTCATCCCAAAAATTACAAATATGCCTCTACCCACACATATAAATGTCTACACATTCTCCTCTCTTCTTAACACATTCAAAGCATTTTGTATTAAAAAATTCCTGCCAAAATCACTTAAAAAAATTAAATCATCTTATATTGGAAGAATTATTAACGGAATATAGTCAACTTATAATGGATTTGGTGCAAACCTAAAGAGGATACCTAAAGAAGAGGTAACATTCTTCAATGAGCATTTTTATTTTATTTATTCTTCTATCTCCTTCAATTTTTATTAATAAATATTTATATAATAACATAATTATAATGAAAATATTGAGATTATTTATTTTTATGTATTTATATAAAACCATCCCCACATTTAACCAGTGTGTTCTGAAATCATTATGCTTCTGTTTGGTGGAGTACCACATCACGGGTTGATTTCATTGGGTTTTCCAGTACCACCTCTTGTAGTTGGGTATGATGACTGATATAAAGTATATATAGATGTAATTTATGACATAATTATACCTCTAAATTCATTATAACATATATAAATATTTTTTTAATTTTTATTATGTAGGAGATATGATAATGTCACTTATGTGTACAGAGGACTACCGTGTTACAATGTGATATAATACATCCTTCACTAACACTTTATATGAATTTTGTTTAGGAAACTATTAATGATTATATGTGGTATACATAACATATTTAGTATATTAATGTAATATTTATCCTTAAAAAAGATAATATATATCATTTTATCTCATCCTTTCACATAATTAAATATGATAATGCCATTCATATACGTATAGACTAGAACCTTCACAAAACAATATGACACACTATTAATCACCACATCAAATGGACGATATTTTTTAGTATATTTGAAAACATTATCTTTTATATATAATATTATTTTAATTATTTAATGATAAAATATTACTTATATAACTTACATAAGGGTCATTGAAAAATTAAAATATTAATCATGCATACAAATGACCTACCGTCTCCATGATCATAACATATTCAATTTTTCAAAACCACCATTCATGATTGGTATTAAAATTATAAATGAAATTTTAATACTATAATTATATCATTATTTTTATTCTTTTGATGATATAACTATATTATATGTGCAAGAATAGAAACATTCATGATGAACCACGAATGAGAAAACCAGGAAATTAAAACTTGGATCATTGAAAACAATGAAAGATTATTAAAAAACACATGATAAGATGTTATAAAATGATGACATATGATATTATAAATATTAATATGGTTATCTTATAATTAAATAATATTTTTAAAATCATTATTCATGAGGTTATATAACATTCAACCAAAAGGAAGTGTGAGGTAAGGGACCTCATTGAAATTTCACATCATTAAGGAATTTTGTAATGTTATAAATATATTTTATTTCATATGATGTTTATAATACCCGATGAAATGTAATATTTTGATTCCATAATAATTCATGGAATTTTAGGATTCCATTTAAATTATTTTGTGTAAGGGTATATTACTTGATAATTGTTTAGTGGTAAAGTTTTTGTACAATCCCACTTTTTTATTATTATTAACATTCTATTCAAACAATCAATTTATTGTAATAATTTTAAAATATATATTAAATTTATCTTATATAAAAATATTTTTTTATAATGGACATCATCATTTTATAATCCATATACAGTTTTATATACAGTTATAACAGTAACATTTATTTGATTAATTGGTGAATATTGATAAATCCACATTCCTTACTCAATATGTATATTTGATGATAAGGTAGATTGTTAATAAATTAAATTTTTTATTTAGTATATGAAAAATTATTTTCACATGAAAATATTTGTGGGGTACAATTATTGATATATTCTTGATGAATTGATAGGTATCATGAGACAAACCAATTGGATAAATCAAAATGTTTTCCACCTAGTAGTTTTAAACTATATTAGGGATATATATTGACAGAAGATGTATAATATTCCTGAGAAATGACATATAATAATGAATCATTTCCATAATTATGAATTCTATTATTATTTTCCATGATATTTTCTCAATGATTTTATCTCTAGATGCATGTCATTTTCAGTTTTTTGATTAAATGGATTGTGTTTGAAGATATTTCCATTTATATATTGATTATGTGTTATGTAATCATGATAGTAATGTTATTTAAATGGAATGTTTGTTTGGTTATTTTACATTACATGATTATTATTCTTATTTATTCATGATATATTCTTTTATACTTTAACCTTTCCATGTGTTTGAGCTCACCATTATTTTTTTCCTTTCCCCAGAATATCATGAATATTTCGTAGGATGTGTTTTCAAGTATGTAGTTAATTTTCACTGGTTATGTATTATGTTTAACTTTCTATTTCCAATGTAAAATAGGTATCATATATGTATCTAGTAATAAAAAATTAAAAAACTATTATGTAATTTTGGATTTTATTATTTTTATCGATTCTCATGTAATAGAGTATGAAACAGGCTTCAAGATACTTGGGTTGAGGTCACTATGAAAAGTTCGTAGAGGATTATCATCATACTGAGATAAATTATCTTCTCCATAAAAACCTAAATGATGTATTACATCATCTTTATTGGATATAACATAATCTATTGATTAAAAAATAAAAAAATTTCTTTCAAAAAATTTAATATATAATAGGAAATCAATATAATATATATATGATTTCAATTAAACATTAAATATGTACTATCTTTTTCTTCTCTCTATGTGTTTATTCATCAATTTTTTTCATATACAATAAAAATTATTTTAATTTAAATTATTTTAATTTATTTTCATACATGTAATAATATATTATTCTTTATTTCATACATAATTTTTTTGAATGCATATCTTCATTTCATTAACCAATGTAAACCACCATTCATATTTTTATTAGAATATGAATTGTAAATATTTACTAATACGGTGGTTATTAATTGAAAAAGATTTAATTTTCTATTTTTATGAGGTCTTATGAAATAATCAACCATCACTTGTTAGAGTGAAAACACCACAATTTATCTTCTACAAACAGAGAAATTTTATAAAATTAAAAGAACTCCTTATAACCCCTAAATTTCATGGTACATTATCTCTTTAAAAGAAATTACATAGCTAATATTTCATGTAACACCGAGTTCAATCAAACCATGATCAATCAAACTAACTATTAAAAAAGAGAATGTGAATAGTATTAACCACATTTTGAAATTTATTATTTATTTGAAAATAGAATTCATTTTTGAATTCAGAATATCAAAATTAACATAAGGTGAAATTTTTGTATTTTTATGAAATGTTTTAATTTTTGATAAATAGTGAAAATATTGTATTTTTGTTAATAGACAACATTTTCATTAACTAATAATTTTAATATAAATTGACATTAATGTAAAATTAGATAAATAATTGATATATTAATAAAATTTAGGTCATTAGAATAATTTTTTAATGATAATATAAGATATATAAATTTATTGACCATTTGAACGTCTCTTTTACCCTCCTTCTTGTCACAACTGCAGGACTAGCATTAAATATAATTTTATGACTTCTATGAATAGAATTAAAAAAACTGAAATACATGGTTGTAACCAATATGAAAAATTTTGTCGAATCGGGTCAAAATAATTCATGGTGAATAATATTTTTTGAATTTTATTTACCACGGTTAACGGTAAATAGGAATTAAATGTAAAAATAATATCATAATAACCTAAAATTACCAAAATAATTTTCCTGATTTCATTGGATAAGTGTTTTTAGACCAATATAAACCTTAGGTAGAAAATATTATCCCTTTTAAGACACTTTTTACCATTATAAAATTTATTATATTTTATTCAAATAAGAGTTGAGAATGGAATATTTTAATTTTTAAAACAATATAATATTAAATATGAATTTATATAAGTCATTTTCTAGACTATAAATATTAAAATTAAATATAAAGTATTTATCTACTTCATGTTAAATTATTTAAAATTTTAGAAATAATTTATTTAAATTAAATGGTGACTTAATGATGATGCAATAATTTATTTATTATGGAAATAATCAAATAAATGATTATAATAATATGAAAATAAATATCATTTGAACTATTTGATTCCATCAACAAATTTTTAGTATGTCTATGACCAGTTAGGGATGATTAAATTTAGTTTTTGTGAAGTAATAATGTTTTTATGATTTCTTAAAAGTTAAGTGATAAATATTGTCAAAAATGACAAAATGATATTTTAAAATAAATAATATTTTATTAAAAGATATAAAATAATAAAAATTAAATATCTAAAAAAATTACTATTATAATGTTATATATGTCATAAATTATCCAATAGGATTTTGTTTGAAATTTTTTTGTGACCATATTAACCCTATACCGCAACAAGAAAAGTTGTCACTGTAAAAGATAAATTGTTTAACTAAGTGTAAAATCCAAAATATAAGGTTTCCTTTCTAACCTAAACATGTTTAAAATTTATTAGTTGATATTATTTCAACCCATACTCATTTTATCCTGAAAAATACTCCTTTTGGATCTATTTTAAATAGAAAATCAATTTATATTAAATTAATAGTTCTGGAATTACTAAAAGTTTCATCCCATATCTTATAAAAGGGAACCTCTTCTTATATTTTATTCACAACTCTAAAGCTCTTTATATTAGCCAAAAAATAACCATTTGTCTTCTAAAATTACTTTATTTCATCCTTTATGTCATTCATTGGGTATAAATTCTTTTTATGGAGTCCTTTTTTGTAAATCAAAAGGAGACACTCGAAGAAGAGTTAATTATTTTTCCAACTCTTTCAATGATATATTATTCTTCTACTTACTTTTACTAATTTTTTTCTATAATTAAGTAATAAATATAGAATAATATATATTTTGAGTTATTTTATTATTATGGTAAAACTATATTACTCCTTTTACCCATCCTACAAAAATCAATATCACCTTGCATGCATACGTACAATTTATCGTCTCCACGTCGTAGTGTAATTTGTTATTCAACAATACATTATTTGGATATGTATAATGATTATTATAATGGAGATAAATAATTAATATTGCATGGTAATTATAATTCATAATTAATATACCACCCAATTCTATACTATTTAATCATTAATGGAATGACATCGTCACTCATGCGTATGAACGACTTACTGTCTCCAGGACAGGATGAGATTCATATTCTATGTTAACCATTGAAGAATGATTATAAAAATATATATTATAAATAATTATGAAATAGAAGAAATACTAATTCTATTGGAATTATATATATATATATATAAATTTATGTGTGTTTGTGTCTTTTACTTTCTCCCATTCAATACGATAAGAAAACCGAAACAATGTTCATGCGTACGTACGACCTACCACCTCCATGAACGGTGTGTTCCATTTCATTTATCTATATATTATGTATTTTTATATAGTAAATATATATGATATATAATTAATGTTTTTCATTCTATAATTATTTAAATCATGATCTATGTAATATGATCAAGAATAACAAGTCAAAAAATGTGCGATAAATAATGCGATTGTTACCCGAAACTTTTATTTAACATGTAATTGTTAATAAATGGGTAATATAAAGTCATAAAATAATATTATATGAAATCATAAATATTATTATAATTCATTTATAAGTTAATAATATGTTTTAGAACATTATATATGACATTCAGACACGTATAGAGCGTTGCACACTGAAGGTAAGGGAATTCTGTCTCAGTTTTAATTTTTATGAGATATAAGTCATGTTAACAACCTCATTCTTGTGTGGGGTGTATAAAAAACCCCTATTATATTTCATATATTGAATAAATTTATAGTAATGGTATTTAAATATTCATTTTAGGATATTGGGATTATTATTTAAATGTTCAAAGAGGTATGAGAAACATTGAATATTTGAAGAATTAATACTTACTCTATTTTAATATTATTAAGAAAATAATAAATATTTACTTATTTGTATATAAATTTTTATAAAGAAAATTTTATTTCAATTTTAAACTACATTAAAATTGTTTCAAAAGGAATATTTTTTAGGTTTTATGTAAGGTACTCTTTAACTAAGATATCATTTTAAATGTTATGAAGATTTATTCTTTTAAATCTTTCTCAATAATGTCCATGTTTTTAAAAAAATATTTAAGGATTTATTTACATGGACATGAATGTTTTAAAATTATAATTCCATTCAAAATATTAAAATTGGTATGGGACACTTTTATTCAAAAATCACCTTTTAAATGTCTTCTTTTATAAGTGTGAAACTTTTACATAAATTATTTCAATGAAAAATGGGTATTTGTATCAAGATATTTTTAATGATTTTAATAGATTACATTAATATATATAAACATTTTTTTTGGATTTTATTATTAATTGAGGTTGACCTATTATGATATCATTTATAATATTTTATTGAATGGTTTATGATCAATTTGATTGTGGATGTTATATTGATATACCATTCAGAGTTTATGTTTATAGTATTCATATTGCGTATACCGGTTTTTAATTGGAATTATTATTATTTTTTATGTTTCACCATTTTCATAATAGGAATTTATTGGACTTAGTACGTGTAGGTAAGGGCCTCCTATATCCCCTTGATGCAATGATAGGTTTTATGAAACAAAATAGATATAGTTTTGGCTGAGGACTTACCCATTTGTTAGATTCTCGACATGAAGCCTTGAGAATATTAGATTCTTCACATGAAATAAGGAAAGTATGATATTCTTGTCATGAACCCTTAATAGTAATAAATTCTTGTCATGAAGACTTGATAGTAATAGATTTTTGACACACATTTTTGATGGTTTGTTATATATATCCATCATTATGAACTCCCTCATTATGAGATTAGTTAATGATATTACATGTGATTATTAAACAATTAGAATATCAATGTGAATGTTTAAATCTAATTATTTTTTATTCGTTCCATAATATGTTGAATATTATGTTTAAAAGTTTTGTGTTTTAGTTTTATAATTTTCCTTAAAAGTTTATGATTATTTATGAAAGCTTCTACAGTATTGTTTACCCACATCAGAGCTCACCGATTTATTTTGTTTTATTTTCCTAGAATTCCAAGAAGTTATTTATGATTGATATGAATGGTTATTCTAGGATAAAAATTATGTTATAAAATAATTATCTATGTTATATTTTATATTTAGAATTGTAATGTAAAATTTATTTATGTAATATATTTTTCCAAAAATGCTTAACTGATCGGCCCTTTAAGAGTTGGTTACTTATAATCATCCAATGTATTAAAATAATAGACCAGATCCAAGATTTCGAAGTTGGGGAATTAATATTGGTATGAATTTATTTTATTTTTCAATAAAATAGGAAATTATATTTAGAAAACAATTATTATAAAACATTAACATATGCATGACTTTGAGGATAAGCCTAATTATAGGATATCATCCTTTAGATTTGGTAATGGATAACAACATTTAATCCTATATACTTTTGGATTTAAAAGAAGATGGAATAATTTAAAGATCCTAAAAAATGATTCTTAATGACAATATCACTATGATTATTGTTTCTGAGATTGTGATTTAGGTTTTGGTCGACGGTTAGAAAAAAACAAGGTTATACAGGTAATGGTTATACTTCTCATAATGAAGAGATTACAAAAGGAAAATTATATGAAATAGGTATTAAGGAATAACATTATGAAGTTTAGTTAATGGTTTAAGAGTGAAGTTGAATGATGATGAATTTTTTTAGTTGGACTCAAGAATTATTTGATCAATGGTTCTATGGAAGGATTTTACTACTGTACATATACTTTATGGATTTTGAAGCATAAAAATTTTCATTATGGATTTAAAGGTGATCAAATATTTACCACGTGACAATAAGAGCTACATTATGTTGTTTGGGTAACTTGATTTTAAGATTATTTATGAAAATTTAGAGACCATTTTGGATAGTGAATTTAGATGAAAGTATTTTGGTCAACTTTAAAGTTTGGAATGAATTAATATGATCATTGGATATTATTTTTTGAGGATAAAAAATTTATTAAGGTTATTTTTTTTAATTATATAAAAATATAGTTATAGAAAAAGGACAACCTATAAGTTGGGTGACAACCCATCACATCCGGAAAGGCTGTGATAATTGAACCTGCAAGTGAATGCCATTTAGGGTGAATCACTTACCACTGGCCTACGTGATATACATGTAATTATAGAATAGTTTTATTTATTTAAACGTAATTATAGATGAATTATAAGTTAATTATTTAAACCCTATTAAATTAATATAAAGATAATATTTTTCAATTTTATTATCTTATTACGAGAAAGGCGAGTTTGTGGTAGGAGTTAGTTGATGGATAAACTATATGTCTATTATGTATGTTTCAATGTGTTATTATACTATGAAGTAAATTAAATCCTAAACTATATAGAAAGAACATTAAAACCAAAAATTTTATCTAATTACCGTTTTGAGGAGTCAAATGATTCCTTAGATCATCGCATATTTAGAGCAGTGTGATAGTTAACATTCTCTACATCATGTTTTCTATCACTCTCCATTAGAACATGATGGTTATATTTTTATTTAATGTCTTTGTTTTATTATAAGGATACCCAGTATATGTTATCTCTGTTAACCTTCTTACTTCCCTTTCATTATTTTAAAATGGATGTTTTATCGACCGTTGTTCCGATGTGGGATTTTATTAAAGGAATTTTGAAGAAGAAAATCTTAGTTACCGACCCCAAATTTGAAAATTTAGAGTACAAAATTAATTAAATGAGGGGATAATGTCTCAAACAATGATTTCATAGTACATTATCCTTATTAATAAATTCAATATCTTATATTGCATGTAATATCGAGTTCGAACGTACTATGATCTTTCAAACTAGCCATTTGAAAAGGGTTTATGAATAGTACTAACCACATTATAAAATTTATAAAATTTATCTTTTAAAATAGACACCATTTTTTACTTTTGAATATAAAAACTTTCTTCTGGTGGATTTTTGGTATTTTTCTGAAATGTTTCCATTTTTTGATGAATACTGAAAAATACTACATTTTTTCTACTAACTAACTGTTTCATCTGAACAATTATTTAAATTTATATTGATTTAAAAGTAACAATATCAATTCAATATAGGTAAAAATAGTTAAATGGAATCAATACAATTTACGTAAATAGAATAATTTTTTATAATTGAATAACATATACAAATTTATTGAACTTTTGAATGACTCTTTTATCCACCTTTTAACCACATCTGTGGGATTAGAGTTGAACGTAATTTTACCGCTTCTCTGAATTGAATTTTCTAAAATTAACATACATGGTTGTAATTAGTATGAATAATTTGGTCTAATGGGATCGATATAAATTTTGGTGAATAGTAAATTTTGAATTTTGATTACCTCTATTAAAGGAAAATTAGGTAAATAAAAGGAAAAAAATAATATAATAATATAAAATTAACCAAAATTTTTTCCTAATTTCATCAGATATGTGTGTTTTGAAAAAGATAAACCATAGGTCTAAACTATGATCCGTTTTAAGCCACTTTTGTAAGATTAAAATATTTATTATATTCTAATTAACGAAGAGTCAAAAATGAAATATTTATATTTTAATAATTATATTATTTTTAATATGAGGTTATGTAAGTGATATACTAAAATATAATTATAAATTATAAAAATAAAATTTTTATATACATCATGGTAATTTATTTATAACTTTATAAAATATGTAAGTAAATTAAATAGTGACAAAATGATGATGTAGTAATTGATTTATTAAGGGAGGAATCAAATAAATGATATTAATAATATTAAAATAAATATAATATGAAATATTTTATTCCATACCTGAATGTCTTGGATGAATATTACATTTTAGGGATCATTTAATATAAATTTTTATAATTAATTAAGATTTTAGGTTTTTTAAAAAATTCATGTGATAAATATTGTCAAAATCGACATAAATGAGATTTTAAAATAAATAATATTTTATAAAAAGATATAAAATTTGAAAAAATAGGGATCTCTAATAAATAACTATAATAAATATAAATATTTTATTAATGATCCAATTTGGGTTCTTTTGGAATTGTATACTAGCTATTTTAACCTTATAGTGTAAACAGACAAGTTGTCACGGTAAAAGTTAAATTGTTTAAATAAGGGTGAAATCCAACATATAAGGAAAATTTTGTCAACTAAACATGTCTACAATTAATTAGTTGAGAGTATATCTACCCAACCTCTTCTTACCCTCTAAATAACTCAATTTTGAGTACTTTTAAATTTAAAATGAATTTCTATTAAATTCATTGTTTTGGAGTTTCTAGAAGCGTCACTCCCCTCTCTTATAAAATAGATCCTCTCATTCTATTTTATTCACACATCTAAATCCCTTTATATTAGATAAAAACATACCACCGGTTAACCTAACTTCCTTAAAATTATCTTATAGTCCATACTTTTGGAATAAATCCATCTCATAGAGTCCTTTTTTACAAATCAAAATGAGACACTTGAAGAAGTGGTAATTGTTTTACCAACCCTTTCAAAGTCAATTTCTTCTTCTACTTCCTTTTAATTCTTTCCATAATCAATTAATAACTCCAGAATATAATATATTTTGAGTTGTTTTTATAATTATGGATCAACCATATTCATCCTATTACCCATACTAGGAAAAGAAATATCACTATTTGTTTGTACGTAGGAATTACCGTCTCCACACCATGGTGTAATTTTTTATTCAACACAACTTTATTTGGATGAGAATAATGGATATAAATAATTAATATGATATTATAATGAGTATTTATAATTAATATATCATAAAATTTTAAACAATTTAACCATTAAGGGAACGATATCATCGCTCATGCGTATGTAAGGCATTCCATCTCTATGATTCGATGATATTCATCATCCACGTTAAAAATTCAAGAATGATTATCAAAATATAAATAATGAATAAAAATTAAATATAATACATAGGAATAATTCTTGAATAATATATATATATATATATATCATCTACTTACTTCCATTCAGTATGATAAGAAAATAGAAACAACGTTCCTGTGTACGTATGGACTACCGTCTCCATGAACAATGTGTTCCATTCCATTTAAATTTCTATTATGCATATTTATATACTTAATATATATGGTATATATGTAACACCCCAGGTAAATAAATAATATGACATTTTTTTATTTATCCATATTTGTGAATAAAATATTAATATTACTTTAAAGGGGATTCTATGCTCGATGGCGTACCCAACACGCAACAACGAGTTTTTTTGGGAATCTTATGTTGCACTCTAATAAAAAAATAATATTATTTTAAATAGTAGTTAACGCCTAGCCGTTGTAATGGTGGGAATGAACAGAACTAACTACAAAATTATTATATATGTTTTTCAAATATTTTTACTTTTTACAATAAATGTTAGAGGATAAAAAATGCAAATGAATCCAATTTTAATCATAAACATTCTAATATTCTTTAAATGGTCGATTAACCGCCTTTTGATGGCAAACCTCTTTTAAATCCACTTATTGAAAATTTTATGTGTTATATTTGACAAAATAAAATTCTTCTTTATAATCGGGACATCAAAATTACTTTTTGTAAATTTTTGGTATTTTTCCGAAAAAGTTCAATTTTTAATGAATAGTGAAAAATGTTGTATTTTAATTCAAAACCTCTTTTTAATATAATTTATTTATATTATTAGATTACCTTTTGAATTGTTTTTAAAGTGAAATTAGAATATATTTTTACCATTTAATACAATATTTTTCTTTGGAATTAATTTCACTTTGAAATCGGACTTAAACTAGTGTTAATCTTTTGATACATTTTGTTTCATAAAAACACGCTATTTGTTTTGACAGCGGGAATTAATTATTAAATTAATTAATTCAACTTATATTTTTTGAATTTTGTAAAATATACATCATTTTTTAATTTGGAATATCAAATATAGGTTAGGGTAAATTTTTTGTAATTTTCTGAAAAACTTCAATTTTTGATGAATAGTGAAGCCACTAAGTGGTACTTATAAAAACTGATTTTCCATTTAAATGAAATTTTTCCACCTTTGTATTTTGAATTTCAAAAATCAGACATACATGGTTGTCATTAAGAAGTAAAATTTGGTTCAATGGGATTAAAATAATTTTTTGGAGAATAGTAACTTATTATGTTTTTAATCGCGATTAGAGGTAATTAGTGTAGTTTATGGTAAGAATAAGGTTTTAATAAAATCAAATGACCTAGACACATGTCCTACCCTCATTGGATGTGTCATGGCCGACCAAGAAAATCCATGGGTCAACTTGGGGACCCCATGGAGCCACTTTGGTTGGAAAATGACATAAATACCTTTTTATTTAATGTTAAAGTAAAAATGACACAAACATGAGATGTTTTACTAAAACAATTTTTAAATGGGGTTATAAAAGTCATAGTTTTGACTATAAATAGTAATTAAAAAGATAAAATGATTTCCTACATCATAGTATTTTTTTATAATTTTTATACATTAAATAAATTAAATTATTTATGACATCATGATGATGTAGCAATGACCTCATTATTTAACGATTTAAATAAAATGGAAATATAATGAATCATATAAGACCTAAACATGTCCAAAACCTATTGGATGGGTGGATTTAGAACCCTTATCACCTTATCCTCAAAACACATTAATGTGGGACCATTAAAATCCGAAACTCATTCTAAAATAAAGTAACATTTCTTTACTTTCCAAGAGTGCCCCTCCTCTCCTCTTATAAATGGCCCCAAACTCTACCTTCTTACCCACACATCCAAAGCCTTTGTCTCGGCCAAAACCTTCCAATTTTGTCTCTACACATCCCTATATAACTCCTTGAAGCATCACTTTGGGCAGAAGTCTTCCCAAGGAAGCCATTGATCTCAAACCAAAGGGAGTTACCCAATTTTAAGGTAATGTCTTCACTTGTGTCCTTTTGTTTTATTTTGCTTCTCCAACCCCATAAAATCTTTTTATTCATTTATTTTGTGACAAATACAGTATATTAAATATACTATAATGTTGTTATAAGAATTATTCGAGCTACAATTACACACACCTACATCAAATGGTTAAAGAACATACTGTTTCTGTGGTTGCCGATTTTCTGCCTCACGAAACAATGATTGTTCAATATTCTTTTAACACCTTTAAAGGTGTCCATTATGATGTAACTATATTTTATATATGATATATATGGTATTTATGTTTACTATATGCCTCTGTATTTTATATTTAAACCATACCTTTATTCTTTTCATGTTGTGTAAATGCGATAATTTCATATGAGGAAGTGTGGACTACTGCCCCCTCAAGTGATGTGACTCGTACATGCAATAAATGGAACATATAAAGAATGAAATTAATGAACATATGTGACCTTTATAACATATATATTATACATTAATTATAATATATATACATATCATTTATTTTTAATTCCGTTAATATGACAAAGAAAAAATGAAAGTAGCGTTCATGCGTACGTACGGCCTACAGTCTCCATGAACGGTGCTTTTCATTTTTATTTCCAAATGATATGGAATAGTATAAAATGAATATGTACTGGATATATATGATATTTTAATCATTAAAACTATTCTGGAAATTATTTACTTATAACTACATGGACAATCATTTTTCAAACAAGTTCATTTTTTACTCATGTACCAAACATCGGCAAAAACGTCAGATATGAACTAACATTATTAAACAATTATTATAACATTATAATATGCAATATGAACTGAATAATAATCTTTAAAGGAGGTCCTTAGGAAATTATAAATTGACCAAAGTTTATTATTCATGAATATAAAGAAACGAACAAGAAAAGTCGGACTTTAGGTAAGGGATCCTAATCCTCTCTTTCTTTTTAAGTACACTCTTTTATGTCATTACTTTTAAGCTCATATTTCATGTGATTGGGACGTTATTTTATATTACACATACTGTAATTGTTATGTTCATATGATGAGAGATACTATTATCTCTCATCAATCCATTTTGGATGTTTTGTGTGGAGCCGTGAGGCTGTTGAATTTTCGTAAGAATTCTAACCTCTCTCTTTCTTTTTAAGTACTCTCCTTTATGTCACTTCTTTAAAGATCCTCTTTGTTCTGTTGGGGGATGTTCTTTTATATTCCACTTTCTATAAACATTATGTTGATATGATTAGATACCCTATTTCCTCTCATAAATCCATTTTGTAAGTTTTAAGTGGCATCGTTAGGCTGCAGAGTCATCGTAAGAGATTTTTCATCTCACTTTTATTCCCATGTGATTTATGCTACATTTGCCACAATTTCCTTTGAGTGGGGTATGTAATGCCCATTATTTTAATCATTGTGTAATATACTTTCATTTATGAGTATTTACATCAATGTTGTATTGTCTTTCTTTCACGGGGCATATGTTTCGAAAGATACCCATGTCAGTAAGGGAACCTTTCACCCTCCTCTTTTTAAAAGACTTATTTTGTTATGTCTTTTAATTCACATAAAATTATGTTGGGATATGTTCTTTTGTATACTTATTGATTTAAATTTTATTTCCATGTGATGAGATACCCTTTTTATCCCTCATCAACTCAGTTTCTGAATTTTGTAGTGACGTTGTAACACCCCGAGCTTCCACGATACGCATCTCATTCAATAATTCAATAGCTTGCATTGTACGCAACTTTGAGTTCTAACACACCACAACTAATCAAAGTAGCCGTTATGAATAGTAATAACCACTTTTTAAATTTATAGAAATTTTATATTTTAAAATGGACTTAATTTTTGTATTCCTAATATTGAAATTAGCCTATGTTGAATTTTTTGTAATTTTCTGAGAACTTCCAAATTTTTATGAATAGTGAAAAATACATAAAAAAACTTTTTTAATAAAAATAATTTATAGTGATAAGTTATACTATTGAGTGGTTTTAAAGTATAATTAGAATATATTTTTACCATTTTATCCAATGGTGGTCATTAGAGTTAATTTAACATTGAAAATGGACATAAACAATTGCCAATCTTTTGATATAAATTATTTCTTAAAAACACGCTATTTGTTGTAACAACGGGAATTAATTATAAAATTAATTAATGCAACTTATATGTTTGGAATTTTTTAAAATAGACATCATTTTTGAATTCTGAATATCAATTATAGCTTAGGGTGAAATTTTGGCATTGTTCTGAAAAACTTCAATTTTTGATGAATAGTGAAACCACTAAGTGGTAGTTAAATAACTGATTTTTCGTTTAAATGAAATATTACCACTTCTGTGATTTGATTTTCAAAAATCCGACATACATGGTTTTCATTAAGAAGTAAAATGTGGTTCAATGAGATCAAAATAATTTTTTGGTGAATAGTAACTTTTAAGTTCTTAATCGCGATTAGAGGTAATTAGTGTAGTTTAAGGTAAAAATAATGTTTTAATAATATGAGATGAGCTTGAAACTTGTCCTACTCCTATTGTATGAGTCATGTCCGACCAAGACAACCCATGGGTAAACTTGGGGACCCCATGGAGCCACTTTGGGTTGAAAATGACATTAATATATATATATTTAATGTTAAAATTAAATTGACACAAACATGAGTTGTTTTACTAAAACAATTTTTAAGTGGAGTTAAACAAGTCCAAATTTTGATTATAAATATTCATTAGAAAGCTAAAAATAGTTCCTACATCATAGTATTTTTTTATAATTTTTAGACATTAAATAAATTAAATTATTTATGACATCATTATGATGCAGTGATGACCTCATTATTTAACGATTTAAATAAAATGGGAAGATAATGCAAAATCCAGGGCTTACACTTGTCCAAAGCCTATTGGATGAGGAGCTTTCGAACCCTTATCACCTTATCCTCGAATTATATAAGTGTGGGACATCTAAAATCCGAAACTAATTTTATAATAAAGTGACTTTTCATTACATTCCAAAAGTGCCCCTCCTCTCCACTTATAAAAGGCCCCCACCACTCCCACCTTATTCACACATTCAAGACATTTGGCTCAGCCAAACTCTGCCCAACTACTCTCCCAACTTCCCCCTCTTACTCCTAGAAGTCTAACTTTGGGCAGAACTCTTTCGAAGGAAGCCTTTTGCTCAAATCAAAAAAAGAGTTACCCGATTTTGAGGTAATGTCTTCTCTAATGTTGTTTTGTTTTATTTTTCTTCTCAAACCCCCTAAACTCTTTTTATTCATTTCTTTTGTAACAACACCAGTATACTCAATATACTAGGATGTTTTTATTATAAGGATTCGAGATACACTTACACACACATACATCTAATGGTTAAAGAACATACGGTTTCTGTGGATGGCGAATTTCTGCCTCACGAAACGATGATTGTTCAACACTCATATAACACCTTCAAAGGTGGCCATTATGATGTCAATATTTTTATATATGATATATAATATGTTTATGTTTTAATTATGCTTCTGTATTTTTCATTTATGGCATACTTTATGACTTCCATTATGGGTAAAACGCGATAATTTCATTTTAGGAAGTGCGGACTACCGCCCCCTCAAAGTGATGTCAATCGTTAATGCCATATGTGGGATGTATAAAGGATGGAGTAAATGATATTATGATATTATACTGGAACTATATTATACCTTTATATAATTATGATTTCATTACATTAAATACGAAATAGGAATGAAAGTAGCGTTCATGCGTACGTACGGCTTACCGTCTCCATGAACGGTGCATTTCATTTCTTACCTCTAAATGTTACGTAATATTATGAATGAATGTGTATACTGGATATATATGATATATATGATATCTACATCATGAATATAATTCTGGATATAATGGATATTTCACCACATGAACAACTTGTAATTATAAGAAGGTTATTGTTGACACAAGTACCAAAGATCGACAAAACGACCGTTATTAACTTAAATAATTACATAACGTTCATAACATTGTAATAAGTGATATAAAAAGGATAATTAAATTGAAAATGGTTCTTAATAAGGTAGATATTAACTCTATTTTATTATTCAGGAGGTTAAAGAACGGTTGAGTCAAGTCAGACATGAGGTAAGGGAACTTCTTAACCCAACTTCCATTCTTTGGGTTAATCTCTTAATTTCCAATTATGTCATGATATTATTATTTATTATTTTGTATTTTTACTTTCTTTATGTGTACCTATAGTGAATACACATAATAGATCTATTTTATTTTAAAAATGATATTTTTAAGGACTTCGTCTGAATCTCCTTTCATTGAGTCATATTTGGTTTTATACACAACTTTCTTTTATACGGTGTATAAACCCCTTTGACTTTTACGTTTATTCAAAATGAATCTTTTTTATACGAAGCGTTTTACTAAATGACAAAAAGGGAATGTTTTTTCTTTCCGTACTTATGCGGAGACAACGAATTCTCCGCCGCCGTGACCATTATTTGAGTTTCGGCTTCCTCTACAAGCCATCATTTTTTTTAATGAAAAATAAATACAAAGTTTTAACTTTCTTTTATTTTGGTATTGAAAATGGTTTTTAAAGCATTTTTATTATATCAATGTGTTTTATTTATATCTTGTGATTTAAATGTGGAAAGGTTATGTTTCCTTTATGCATGTTTTATGTGATACGATTAAGTTATGGTTTATGATATGTTTAAACATATTCATATGAGGAATTCATTGGACTTAATAAGTGACGGGTGGAGCCCGCTATAGCTCCTCGATGCATCGGCAAGTATCATGAGACAAACTAGTGTCTTGGAACAAGGCCTTGACAAAATCTTATTTGTGGTCTTGGCACGAGGCCTTGACTACGTGGTTATGATAGTCTGGCATTATGCATTCCATCATTATGAAAGTGGTTATTGATATTGCATGTGATTATTCGACCAGTAGAATATCCATGTGAAGAAGTGAATGGCATTATCTCATTTTACTTTTGCCATATTATGTTGATGTTCAAGTTTAAAAGGCTTTTGTTTTAGTTATACATCGCCTTAAATGTTAATGTTTATTTATGAAAGATTCCGCTATATTGTTAACCTTACTGAGCATCTGAGCTCACCCCTTTCAATGTTTTAATATTTTTCCAGGATGTGAAGGAGTAATTTATGAGTGACCTGCAGGGGTAGTCAGAAAGGGATATGATTGTGGACTATGAAGACCATGTTATTGTAGTTTGTTTAATTTTTGATGTAATGAATGACTTATGAATGTATCTAGTGTTTCCAAGGCTACTAAACTAATCGGTCTTTCGAGACTTGATCTTTTGTGACCATGCTAATGTTACAAAGTAATGCACCGGCTCTGGGTAGCTAGGGTCGGGGCATTACAGTTGGTATCAGAGGCAGTTTAGTACTAACCTTGGAATCTAGATTTAGATAAACTCTGATTAGAGCACATAGCCCAAAGATAGACTTTGAGTGTTAGTATAGAAAAACTTCCTAGAATTTTGGTATTATAGAGTTTTTGTGAGTTTTCCGAGCAATACATCCCTGTCTGGATACGAGCAGGTAGAGGCGGCTCTGGCACAGATTTACCTAGGGGTAAAACCCAAAAACACCGCTTTGAGCTAGACTCGAACGGGAACTGGTGCACGACAACGGGCCTTGTTGCACTCTTGGTTACGACACTCCCGATGGATATGCTTAGGATAATTCTCATTTTCTTTACAAACCACTATGTAGGGTTTATGAGTATATACTTCCTAAAAGAAAACATTCTTATGATTATGGATTATATCCATAAACCGTTCAATTTACTTTAAGTATTTTAAAATTTTGGAATTATTCATTGTAATTCATAAACTAACCTAGTTTATGCCATTGTATAGAAATGGCGCCCAGTAGAAGGAATGTGAACTCCAGCAGTACGTATGATCCAAAGAGTAAGAAGGATCATATCTTTCATGGTATTAAGCCAACATTTCGAAGGTAAATAGTCTCCCATGTGTTCTCAACATATGAAGAAATAGTATCATGTGTTAATAAGATAAGTAAATAATTCTCTAAGTCCTATGGCTTTGAAGCGAAGCAAGAGACGAAAGGGATGGAAGAGAGAATGATGGATAAAGGGATGAGGGGAAAGAAGAATTTTCCAATATGTGGTAATTTTGGGACGAAACATCATGGAACTTGCCTAAAGGGAATGGGAGTTTGTTATAAGTGTAGAGAAAAAGGACACAACGTGCGTGACTGCAAGGGTAAGAAAATGGTTTCAAATGTACAATGCTTCTTCTGCAAGGATTGGGGACACTACACAAACCAATGTCCAAATCATCAGAGTATGCCCCAAATGATGTTATTGGATAATAATCAAGTTATGATACTACCACAGATGAGGAGTAATGATTAGAGTTCTTATGTTGTTATTAAATAATTTTGTAATTTGAGTGTTGTATCAATGATGTACTGGTTATAATAATTATGGAGTATATAAGGATTGTACTGCAGTACTATTTCATCAAGGACTTGATATTGTGTGGAAACATGAAAAGTGACTCCACAGTAGGATTAAATTTTTGGAAAATATATGGTTGAGAGAAAGATAGACCATAATATGGTTCTGATACTGAGATTGTGATTTTGGAATAAGACGTGATTGATTTGGATAAATTATATTGGATATACTTAACTTACTTGAAACTGATTGATGTTTTTTATACATTTTTGGATAGAAGGTGTATATCTAGTATTCAATAAGGAATAATGGATCATGGAAATTCAGTATGTTTAAAAAGAATACATGATGAAGGTATTCACATGTTGTTACGTGGGAAAAAGGATCTTCATTATGTTTACCTTCCTTATAAAATTTGGACTGTGAGTTGGACAGAAGTATTTTGGATAACTATAAAGGTTGGAATGGATTAAGATGATCTTTTGATAGTATTGTTTAAGGTTAAAGCATTTTTGAATATTATTTTTGGAATATTATAATACTATAGTTTTAGGAAAAGGACAAACTGCAGGGTGGGGCATAACCCGTCGCGTCGGCCAAAGCTGCAGGAATCGAACCCACAATCATAGTACGAAAGGCCTTTATTTCCTACCACTAGCCTACAGGAAGTCCCTGGTTATTAAAAAATAATTTTACTAATCTAAATAGTATGTGTTAACATTTGTAACCTTATACAATTAGGATAAGTATAATATTTTTGAGTTCTATAATCTTTTTGAGTGAAAGATGAGTTAATGGTTGAAACTCTAATTGTCAAGCATAAATATATATACCTATCTCTTATTCAATGAATAAATTAATTCTTAATCTTTAGTAAAGGGATATTAAAACAAAAAATGTGTTATCCTAATACCTTATGTCTTGTTGAACTGATGATATTTTAAATCAACATAGATTGAAGGCTTTGAGGCCCTTAATTTGATAGTTGATTGTGATTGATGACCTCAATCACTCCCTACAAATATTTACGTTTTTCCTCCAATTATATGTCTCTAATTGCCACCAATGTTCTCCTAATCGAGACCATAATTGGGTGGTGACTTTTTCATTTCCTTTTCCCTCTTATTAAGGCTAAATTTTATTAACCTTATTTCCGATGTGGGTTTTCCTCAAAGGTATTTTCTCTTTTCAACCTTTTATTTTCATAGAAAAATTTCAAATTGCGAGGACGCAATTTATTGAATGAGGGGAGAATGTAACACCCCGAGCTTCCACGATACGCATCTCATTCAATAATTCAATAGCTTGCATTGTACGCAACTTTGAGTTCTAACACACCACAACTAATCAAAGTAGCCATTATGATTAGTAATAACCACTTTTTAAATTTATAGAAATTTTATATTTCAAAATTGACTTCATTTTTGTATTCCTAATATTTAAATTATCCTATGTTGAATTTTTTGTAATTTTCTGAGAACTTCCAAATTTTTATGAATAGTGAAAAATACATAAAACAACTTTTTTAATCAAAATAATTTATATTGAAAAGTTATACTATTGAGTGGTTTTAAAGTATAATTAGAATATATTTTTACCATTTTATCCAATGGTGGTCATTACAATTAATTTAACATTGAAAATGGACATAAACAATTGCCAATCTTTTGATATAAATTGTTTCTTATAAACACGCTATTTGTTGTAACAGCGGGAATTAATTATAAAATTAATTAATGAAACTTATATGTTTGGAATTTTTTAAAATAGACATCATTTCTGAATTCGGAATATCAATTATAGCTTAGGGTGAAATTTTGGCATTGTTCTGAAAAACTTCAATTTTTGATGAATAGTAAAACCACTAAGTGGTAGTTAAATAACTGATTTTTCGTTTAAATGAAATATTACCACTTCTGTGATTTGATTTTAAAAAATCCGACATACATGGTTTTCATTAAGAAGTAAAATGTGGTTCAATGGGATCAAAATAATTTTTTGATGAATAGTAACTTTTAAGTTCTTAATCGCGATTAGAGGTAATTAGTGTAGTTTAAGGTAAAAATAATGTTTTAATAATATGAGATGAGCTTGACACTTGTCCTACTCCTATTGGATTAGTCATGGCCGACCAAGACAACCCATGGGTCAACTTGGGGACCCCATGGAGCCACTTTGGTTGGAAAATGACATTAATATATATATTTAATGTTAAAATTAAATTGACACAAACATGAGTTGTTTTACTAAAATAGTTTTTAAGTGGAGTTATACAAGTCCAAATTTTGATTATAAATAATCATTAGAAATCTAAAAAGATTTCCTACATCATAGTATTTTATTTAAAATTTTTAGACATTAAATAAATTAAATTATTTATGACATCATGATGATGCAGTGATGACCTCATTATTTAACGATTTAAATAAAATGGGAAGATAATGAAAAATCCAAGGCTTAAACTTGTCCAAAGCCTATTGGATGAGGAGATTTAGAACCCTTATCACCTTATCCTCGAATTATATAAGTGGGGGACCTCTAAAATCCGAAACTCATTTTATAATAAAGTGACGTTTCATTACTTTCCAAAAGTGCCCCTCCTCTCCACTTATAAAAGGCCCCCACCACTCCCACCTTATTCACACCTTCAAGTCATTTGGATCGGCCAACCTCTACCCAAATACTCTACCAACTTCCCCCTATTACTTCTAGAAGCCTCACTTTGGGCAGAACTCTTCCCAAGGAAGCCTTTGGCTCAAATCAAAAAAAGAGTTACCCGATTTTGAGGTATTGTCTTCTCTAATGTTGTTCTGTTTTATTTTTCTTCTCAAACCCCCTAAACTCTTTTTATTAATTTCTTTTGTAAAAACACCAGTATCCTCAATATACTAGGATATTTTTATAAGAAGGATTCTAGCTACACTTACACACACATACATCTAATGGTTAAAGAACATACGGTTTCTGTGGATGGCGAATTTCTGCCTCACGAAACGATGATTGTTCAACACTCATATAACACCTTAAAAGGTGGCCATTAAGATGTCACTATTTTTATATATGATATATAATATGTTTATGTTTTACTTATTCTTCTGTATTTCTAATTTATGGCATACTTTATGATTTCCATTATGGGTAAAACGTGATAATTTCATTTTAGGTAGTGCGGACTACCGCCCCCTCAAAGTGATGTGAATCGTTAATGCCATATGTGGGATGTATAAAGGATGGAGTAAATGATATTATGATATTATACTGGAACTATATTATACCTTTATATAATTATGATTTCATTACATTAAATACGAAATAGAAATGAAAGTAGCGTTCATGCGTACGTACGACTTACCGTCTCCATGAACGGTGCATTTCATTTCTTACCTCTAAATGTTACATAATATTATGAATGAATGTATATACTGGATATATATTATATATATTATATCTACATCATGAATATAATTCTGGATATAATGGATATTTCACCACATGAACAACTTGTAATTATAAGAAGGTTATTGTTGACACAAGTACCAAAGATCGACAAAACGACCGTTATTAACTTAAATAATTACATAACGTTCATAACATTGTAATAAGTGATATAAAAAGGATAATGAAATTGAAAATGGTTCTTAATAAGGTAGATATTATCTCTAGTTTATTATTCAGGAGGTTAAAGAACGGTTGAGTCAAGTCTGACAAGAGGTAAGGGAACTTCTTAACCCAACTTCCATTCTTTGGGTTAATCTCCTAATTTCCAATTATGTCATGATATTATTATGTATTATTTTGTATTTTTTACTTTCTTTATGTGTACCTATAGTGAATACACATAATAGATCTATTTTATTTTAAAAATGATCTTTTTAAGGACTTCATCTCAATCTCTTTTCATTGAGTCATATTTGGTTTTATACACAACTTTCTTTTATACAGTGTATAAACCCCTTTGACTTTTACGTTTATTGAAAAGGAATCTTTTTTATACGAAGTGTTTTACTAAACGACAAAAAGGGAATGTTTTTTCTTTCCGTACTTATGCGGAGACAACGAATTCTCCGCCGCTGTGACAATTATTTGAGTTTCGGCTTCCTCTACAAGCCATCATTTTCTTTAATGAAAAATAAATAAAATGTTTTAACTTTCTTTTATTTTGGTATTGAAAATGGTTTTGAAAGCGTTTTTATTATATCAATGTGTTGTATTTATATCTTGTGATTGAAATGTGGAAATGTTATGTTTCCTTTATGCATGTTTTATGTGATACGATTATGTTATGGTTTATGATATGTTTAAACCTATTCATATGAGGAATGCATTGGACTTAATAAGTGACGGGTGGAGCCCGCTATAACTCCTCGATGCATCGGCAGGTCTCATGAGACAAACTAGTGTCTTGGCACAAGGCCTTGACAAAATCTTATTTGTGGTCTTGGCACGAGGCATTGACTACGTGGTTATGATAGTCTGGCATTATGCATTCCATCATTATGAAAGTGGTTATTGATATTGCATGTGATTATTCAACCAGTAGAATATCCATGTGAAGAAGTGAATGACATTATCTCATTTCACTTTTTCCATATTATGTTGAAGTTCAAGTTTAAAAGGCTTTTGTTTTAGTTATACATCGCCTTAAATGTTAATGTTTATTTATGAAAGCTTCCGCTATATTGTTAACCTTACTGAGCATCTGAGCTCACCCCTTTCAATGTTTTAATATTTTTCCAGGATGTGAAGGAGTAATTTATGAGTGACCTGCAGGGGTAGTCAGAAAGGGATATGATTGTGGACTATGAAGACCATGTTATTGTAGTTTGTTTACTTTTTTGATGTAATGAAATACTTATGAATGTATCTAGTGTTTCCAAGGCTACTAAACTAATCGGTCTTTCGAGACTTGATCTTTTGTGATGATGCCAATGTTACGAAGTAATGCACCGGCTCTGGGTAGCTGGGGTCGGGGCGTTACAGAAGCCGTTAGGCTGTCAAATTTTTGCAAGGGAACTTCTTAACCCAAATTTGATTCTTTGGGATAAACATTTACTCCTTGAATATGTCGTTCTATGAATATGTGTGAATAACCCTTGATTGTGTTACACTTAATATCCACTTATATTTGGTGTATTCGTTTGTCAGACAAAATTATGTAATTGATTTGTCCTTAAACCAAGGTTACCGTCTTTGTAAGGGACATCGTCTCAATCTCCATTAATTGAGGCATATTTTTTTTATTCACAACATTCTTTTATACAGTGTATAAACCCCTTTGACTTTTACATTTATCCAAAAGGAATATTTTTTATATGAAGCATTTTACAAAATGACAAAAGGGAATGTTTTTGTCATACGTATGTGGCGACAATGACTTCTCCGCCGCCGTGACCATTATTTGAGTTTCAGCTTCCTCTACAAGCCATACCTTCATTTTAAAAGAATAATAAATACCATGTTTTACTTTTTTTTATTTTGGTATTGAAAATGGTTTTCATAAGGTTTTTTATATCAATGTGTTTTATTGATATCTTGTGGTTGAAATGTGGAAATGTTATGTTTCCTTTATGCATGTTTTATGTGATACGATTATGTTATGGTTCTTGGGCATTGTTATGATGACGGGTGGTTCCGTGATAATCTAAGGGCGGGTGAGCCCGATATAGCTCTCCAATGTATTGGGTAATGCGAAGGAGTGAAACGTTAAGGTTTCTCCGAAGAGATTTAAGAATATACTGTGGTGGGTATTCCAAACGTAACCAAGATGGTTACTCCCTACATAAGAATGTTATGAATGCCTCAAGTAATATTTTATGTCTTATGATTTCTATGATTTATTCATGATTTGATATGGTATGTTAAAGTGCCTATGTTTTATGGGTAAAGTATGATTCCATTCTTATGTATATATGAACTCATGTTTCCTTTCCATATTTTTATAACCCTTACTGAGCTTTTTATGCTCATCCCATGTTTTTTTTTGAAATGTTTTTCACAGGTCAAGGGAAAGGTACATGATATGATGATAGTGTCAAGGAAGTGTCAAGAAAGAATCAATGTTTTATTTTAAATATATTTCCATTGATGGAAAAAAATGAATACTATCTTTTATGTAACCACTTTGTTTAAATGTGGAATGTAATGTATGTTTTAGGATCTAATTCTCTAAAACTCTAAACCTGAAAAGATCCTCAATGTGTAATCTTGTAATAAATCAAGATTAAGTAAGGTTTATGGCCGGGGCCTTATAGTTGGTCTCAAAGGTTGGTTTAGATAACATTAGAGGTTAGGGTATTCTCTAAGCATAAGTGACAGTACCATAAATGATAGGATTTCATAAAGAGTCCTAGTTTTAGATAAAGTGAATGAGTAAGAATATCTTAGTGGTAATATCTCTCATTAGTACATGATGGTTTTGTTGATATACTCACACTGACATTTCTGTTTTTAGTGAATGGATGGATCTAGCAGGCACCAAAGTGACAATAGGTTTGAAGGAAACTATGGTGGTTCTTTGATTAAGAGACTGGATGAAATGGGGTATTCAATGAGGAAACTTGTGGTTGTTCTAAACTAACTATAAAGGAGTCATGATCAACCACTTGAACCTTGGTATGTTCTGTAATGCATCATGTACGAGATGACCAATCGATGTGGAAGTTCAGGTAATAATTATAAAGGTAACCATTAGGGTTTATATGATCCTTACTTTTGAGGTAATTATGGGTTATTATATGTTATGATGGAAAATGAAAGGCATGAGATAAACTTGAGGTCAAAATATGTTATGATTATTTTTGAATATTTAATCTCATTTTGGGTAATGTTTTGAGAATTATACAGTTTTGGAAAAAGGACAACACGCAGACCGTGTGACAACCCATCACGCCGGACAAAGCTGCGGGAATCGAACCCACAACAAAAGTGCGACGGGTATTTATCGCCTACCACTGGACTACGTGAAGTCCCTAGTTAGTTTGACTGATTGTTTTTAGTTAGATGATTTTATGAATTAAGAGTAAGCTCATTTTGGGTTATCTATGGAAATTTATTAACCTATCATGGAGGATATGTGATTAGGTTAATTACTTTTCAATATAAGACTTTAAGAGTAACTGATGTTATTTGGGGATATGTGTTAATTTGTACCTTGGAAGACTATGTAACTAAATCCTTAAAATATTTGGGTTTCAATGTTAGATTGGTTTACTTTGAATTATTTTAGGGATTATTTGTTTATCGAATGGTCCTTGTTGAACATTGGGTTTTGTTGGACAAATTTTAGAGATTAATAATAGATTTTTCTTTTTTACAAAGGGTTATCCTTTTCTGGATTATCTGATCTTGTAAAAACCTTTTTTGTTTTGTTTTTGGATAGAGTCTAAAGACATTGTAAGTATATAGTTCTCTTTTGTGGATTAGGTGATTCTCTAGAAGTTGATTATAGTGCTCTTAATGTTGACAAGTCTCCTAAATACTCGTCTTTTGGGGAAAGTATGAGTTTGTGTAAGAAATATAGTAAAATTTGAAAGTCAACATGACAAGTAAGTATGTTTCCTTAAGATCAAGAATAAATTCCTCAATTAAGAGTAACTTAAAACAAAAATATTGTCTGTTAACATTTCCTAATGGGGAATCGAATACCGTTTAACCCATCACAAGTTTGTGATTTTATTATTGTTAACTTTCTCCTAGAAATGTTTACTATCACTATCCCTCAGAACATGACCCTTTTTTTCCTCCATATCCATGTTTTCCTACATGGAATCTGAGTACGGGTTAACTCGGGTGACCTTTGTACTTCTCTTTATTTATATTAAAGTGATTGTTTTACTGACTCTTTTTCCGATGTGGGATTTTCAATGAAGTTTCCAAGCCCAATTTTAAAAATGCGAGGACACAATTCCTAAAAGGGGGGAAGGATGTAATACCCCAGGAAAATAAAGAATATGACATTTTTATATTTATCCATATTTGTGAATAAAATATTAATATTACTTTAAAGGGTATGCTATGCTCGATGGCGTACACGCAACAACGAGTTTCTTGGGAATCTTACGTTGCACTCTAATAATAAAATAATATTATTTTAAATAGTAGTTAACGCCTAGCCGTTGTAATGGTGGGAATGAACAGAACAAACTACAAAATTATTATATATTTTTGTCAAATATTTTTACTTGTTACAATAAAATTTAGAGGATTAAAAATGCAAATTAATCCAATTTTAAGCGTAAACATTCTAATATTCTTTGAAAGGTCGATTAACCGCCTTTTGATAGCGAACCTCTTTTAAATCCACTTATTGACAATTTTATGTGTTATATTTGACAAAATAAAATTCCTCTTTAGAATCGGGACATCAAAATTTAATTTGTGTAAATTTTTGGTATTTTTCTGAAAATGTTCAATTTTTAATGAATAGTGAAAAATGTTGCATTTTAATTCAAAACATCGTTTTAATAAAATTCATTTATATGATTAGATTATCTTTTTAATTGGATTTAAAGTGAAAATATAATATATTTTTACCGTTTAATCCAATAGTGTTCGTTGGATTTAATTTCACGTTGAAATCGGACTTAAACTAGTGTCAATCTTTTGATACATTTTGTTTCATAAAAACACACTATTTGTTTTGAAAGCGGGAATTAATTATTAAATTAATTAATGAAACTTATATGTTTTGAATTTTGTAAAATAGAAATCAGTTTTGAATTCGGAATATCAAATATATCTTAGGGTGAATTTTTGGTAATTTTCTGAAAAACTTCAATTTTTGATGAATAGTGAAACCACTAAGTGGTACTTATAAAAACTGATTTTCCGTTTAAATGAAATTTTGCCACCATTGTGTTTTGAATTTCAAAAATCCGACATACATGGTTGTCATTAAGAAGTAAAATGTGGTTCAATGGGATTAAAATAATTTTTTTTGTGAATAGTAACTTATTAAGTTTTTAATCGCGATTAGAGGTAATTAGTGTAGTTTAAGGTAAGAATAATGTTTTAATTAAATTAAATGACCTAGAAACATGTCCTACCCTCAATGGATGTGTCATGGTCGACCAATACAATCCATGGGTCAACATGGGGACCCCATGGAGCCACTTTGGTTGGAAAATGACAAAAATACCGCTTTATTTAATATTAAAGTAAAAATGACACAAACATGAGATGTTTTACTAAGACAATTTTTACATGAGGTTATACAAGTCATATTTTTGACTATAAATAGTCATTATAAATATAAAAAGAGTTCCTACATCATTTTATTTTTTTTATAATTTTTTTACATTAAATAAATTAAATTATTTATGACATAATGATGATGCAGCGATGACCACATTATTTAACGATTTAAATAAAATGGAAAGATAAGGTAAATTCTAAGACCAACACATGTCCAAAACCTATTGGATGGGTGGATTTCGAACCCTTATCACCTTATCCTCGAAACAAATCAATGTGGGACCATTAAAATTCAAAAGTCATTCTAAAATAAAGTAACATTTCTTTACATTCCAAGAGTGCCCCTTCTCTCCTCTTATAAAAGGCCCCCATCTCAACACCTTACCCACACTTCCAAAGCCTTTGGCTCGAACAACCCCTGCCGATTTTGTCTCTCAAAATCCCTCTCTAACTCCTTGAAGCATCACTTTGGGCAGAAGTCTTCCCAAGGAAGCCTTTGAGCTCAAACAAAACGGAGTTACCCGATTTTAAGGTAATGTCTTCACTTGTGTCCTTTGGTTTTATTTTGCTTCTCCAACACCCTAACCACTTTTTATTCATTTATTTTGTAAAAAATATAGTATCTTCAATATAGTAGGATGTTTTTATAAGAATTAATCGAGCTAAACTTACACACACCTACATCTAAAGGTTAAAGAACATAATGTTTCTATGGTTGGCGATTTTCTGCCTCACGAAACGAAGATTGTTCAATATTATTTTAACACCTTTAAAGGTGTCCATTATGATGTCACTATATTTTATATATGATATATATGGTATTTATCTTTACTCTATGCTTATGTATTTGATATTTAAACCATAACTTTATTCTTTTCATGTTGTGTAAATGCGATAATTTCATATGAGGAAGTGTGGATTACCGCCCCCTCAAGTGATATGACTCGTACATGAAATACATGGAACGTATAAAGAATGAAATTAATGAACATATGTGACCTATATAACATATATATTATACTGTAATTATAATATATATATATATATCATTTATTTTTAATTCCGTTAATAAGACAAAGAAAAAATGAATGTAGCGTTCATGCGTACGTACGACCTACCGTCTCCATGAACCGTGCCTTTTGTTTTTATCTCCAAATGATATGGAATAGTAAAAAATGAATATGTACTGGATATATATGATATTTTAATCATTAATACTATTCTGGAAATTATTTACTTATAACTACATGGACAATCATTTTTGAAACAAGTTCATTTTTGACTCATGTACTAAACATCGGCAAAAACAACTGATATGAACTAACATTATTAAACAATTATTATAACATTATAATATGTGATATGGACTAAATAATAATCTTTAAAGGAGGTACTTAGGCAATTATAATTTGACCAAAGTTTACTATTCAGGAATATAATGAAACGAACAAGACAAGTTGGACTTGAGGTAAGGGATCTTACTCCTCTCTTTCTTTTTAAGTACACTCTTTTATGTCATTCCTTTTAAGCTCATCATTCATGTGATTGAGAAGTTCTTTTATATTAAACTTACTGTAATTTTTATGTTCATATTATGAGAGACCCTATTCTCTCTCATCAATCCATTTTGGATGTTTTGAGTGGCACCGTGAGTCTGCTAAATTTTCGTAAGAAATCTAACCTCTCTCTTTCTTTTTAAGTACTCTCCTTTATGTCACTTCTTTTAAGCTCCTATTTATTATGTTGGGGGGATGTTATTTTATATTCCTCTTTCTGTAAACTTTATGTTGATATGATGAGGGACCCTATTTCATCTCATCAATCCATTTTGTAAGTTTTAAGTGGCGTCGTTAGGCTGCCGAGTCATCGTAAGAGATTTTTCATCTCACTTTTATTCCTATGAGATTTATGCAACATTTTCCACAATTTCCTTTGAGTGTTGTATGTACTGCCCATTATTTTACTCATTGTGTAATATAATTTCATTTATGAGTATTTACATCAATTTTGTATTGTCCTTCTTTCACGGGGCGTATGTTTCGAAAGATACCCATGTCGGTAAGGGAACCTTTCACCCTCCTCTTTTTAAAAGACTTCTTTTGTTATGTATTTTAATTCACATAAAATTATGTTGGGATATGTTCTTATACATCCTTATTGATTTAAATTTTATGTCCATGTGATGAGATACCCTTTTTATCTCTCATCAACTCATTTTCTGAATTTTGTAGTGATGCCGTTAGGCTGTCAAATTTTTGCAAGGGAACTTCTTAACCCAAATTTGATTCATTGGGATAAACATGTACTCCTTGAATATTTCATTCTATGAATATGTTTGAATAACCTCTGATTGTTTTACACTTAATATCAACTTATATTTGGTGTATTCGTTTGTCACACATAATTATGTAATTGATTTGTCCTTAAACCAAGGATACCGTCTTTGTAAGGGACTTCATCTCAATCTCCTTTCATTGAGACATATTTTGTTTTATAGACAACTTTATTTTATACGGTGTATAAACCCCATTAACTTTTATGTTTATCCAAACGAAATATTTGTTATACGAATCATTTTACAAAATGACAAAAGGGAATGTTTTTGTCATACGTATGCAGAGACAATGACTTCTCCGCCACCATGACCATTATTTGAGTTTCAGCTTCCTCTACAAGCCATACCTTCTTTTTAAAAGAAAAATAAAACCATGTTTTACTTTTTTTATTTTGGTATTGAAAATGGTTTTCATAAGGTTTTTTATATCAATGTGTTTTATTGATATCTTGTGATTGAAATGTGGAAATGTTATGTTTCCTTTATGCATGTTTTATGTGATACGATTATGTTATGGTTCTTGGGAATTGTTATAAATATGGGTGGTTCCGTGATAAACTAAGGGTGGGTGACCCTGATATAGCTCTCCAATGCATTGGGTAACGCAAAGGAGTGAAACATTAAGGTTTCTCTGAAGAGATTTAGGGAATATACTGTGGTGGGTATTCCAAACGTAACCAAGAGGGTTACTCTCTACGTAAGAATGATATGAATGCCTCAAGTTACCTTTTATGTGTTATGATTTCTATGATTTATTCATGATTTGATGAGGTATATTAAAGTTCCTATGTTTTATGGGTAAATATGATTCTATTCTTATGTATATATGAACTCATGTTTCCTTTCCATATTTTTATAACCCTTACTGAGCTTTTTATGCTCATCCCAGGTTTTTTTTGAAATGTTTTTCATAGGTCAAGGGAAAGGTGCATGATATGATGATATTTTCAAGGAAGTGTCAAGAAAGAATCCATGTTTTATTTTAAATATGTTTCCATTGATGGGAAAATAATGAATACTATCTTTTATGTAACCACTTTGTTTAAATGTGGAATGTAATGTAAGTTTTATGATCTAATTCTCTAAAACTCTAAACCTGAAAAGATCCTCAATGTGTAATCTTGTAATAACTCAAGATTAAGTAATGTTTAAGGCTGGGGCCTTATAATATAAATCTTTATTTAAATTCATTAAGTAATTAAATCATGATCTATGTAAAATTTTCTAGAATAACAAGTAAAAACATGCATGATAAACAAAGAGATTATTACCCGAAACGTTACATAAACATGGAATTATTAATAAATGGGTAATATATAGTCTTCAAAAAATCATATATGATATCATAAATATTATGATGATTATTTTATAAGTTAAAATTATGTTTAAAAAAATTATGCAACAGTTTTAGACATGTACAAAGAGTATCAAACCTATTGTATGGGAATTCTGTCTCACTTTTTATTTTCATTAGATATAAGTCACTTTACCACCTTTTTCTTATTTGTGGTGAATGTACATCACCTATTATATTTTATATAATTTATAAATTTATCACCATGGTATATAAATATTTAATTGAATATATTGGGATTATTATTTAAATGTTCAAAGTTTAATGGGATTCTTTGATTGTGTAAATAATTAATCCTTTCTCCATTTAAATATTATTGATAATATCATACATATTTATTTATCTGTGATCATAATTAAAATTTTGTGTCTCTTAATAATTTCATTAAATTTTTTTAATGTAATATTTTTAAGGTTTTATGTAAGTGTCTCTTTAACTAAAACATCATTTTAAATGTTTTAATGATTCGTTCTTCTAATTATTTCTCCTTAATTTCCATGTTTTCCAAAAGTTTTTAAGGATTTATTTATATAGATATGAATGTTTTAAAATTTTAATTCCATTCAAAAGTATTAATTTGGTATCAAACACATTCATTTAAAAATATCCTTTTAAATGTCTTCTTTTATAAGTGTGTGGATTCTAAATAAATGAATTAAAATAAAAATTAGTCTTTTTCTAAAGATATCTTTTAATGATTTTAATATAGTATTATCATCTATGTAAAGATACTTTTTTAATATTATAGTTAATTGAGGTTGTTCTCTTATGATATCATTTACCGTATTTTATTGAACGGTTTATGATTAGTATGATTATGTATGTGCTATTTAGATATCATTATTGGTTTATCGTTAATGTATTCATTAATCATATAATAGTTTTTGATATGAATGATTATGTTTTTTATGTTTCACCATTTTCATATGAGGAATGTATTGGACTTTGTATTTGATGGTCGAGGAACTCTATACACCTTCTATACATCGATAGGTTTCATGAAACCAAATAGATATAGTTTTGGATAAGGAATTACCAATTTATTAGATTCTCGGCAAGAAGCCTTGAAAATATTAGATTCCTGGAATAAATCCTTGAATGTTCGAGATTCTTGGAATTATTCCTTGGTAGTAATAGATTCTTTGCATGAAGCATTAATAGTAATAAATTCTTGGCACACATATTTGATGCTAATTTTTAGATATGAAAAATTATGCATTCCCTCATTATGAGATTAGTTATTGTTAGTGCACGTGATTATTAGGATAATATAATATCCATGTGAATGTTTAAATTAAATTATTTGACTTTTTAATACCATATATTGTTGAATATTTTGTTTAAAAGGCTTGTGTTTCAATTTTATACCTTCCATTAAAATTTATTCTTATTATTAAAAGCTTAGGCTATATTGTTTACCCTTAATGAGAATCTAATCTCACCCCTTTCTTATGTTTTATTTTTCTCGGATTAATTTTTGTTCTTTATGATTGATATTCAGGGTTATGTTAAGAGAATATTGGAATTATTGACGAATTATATATGTTGTATTTTATGTTTTTAGTTCTAATATATATATAACTTATATAATCTTTTTTCCAATATTGATAAACAAATTAGTCATTTAGGATTTTATTTCTTATAATCAAGTCAATGTATAAAAATAATGTACCTCCTCAAGGATTCTGGGGTCGAAGAGTTACACACCCCATATGTAAGAATCACCAATCAAAATGATTAGCTAAACCTTGCAATGACCCCATAAAACCCAAAAGGAATGGTATTATATAATAATTATAAAAGAATGGGGAAATTCTTCCAAATAGGAGATCAAAAGAATATATGAATGAAGGCTTTGGATTGACGCCAAGGAGGAGAAAAAGATTCAGTTAGACAAACAAGACCGAATACAGGCTTGTGGATTAAAACAAGGTATAATAAACCTGGAGGAATTCATACAGACAATGGAAAGAATGGCTACTCTCCTTGAAGATCTCATAATCATGGATTTGGACACCTAGGTTAGTACTTTGAAGTTGGAATTATATAGATTGTCTAATAATAATAATCTTAGTATTGTGTTTAATAAATTTGTAAGCTCTTTCATCATGTAGCGGTGCCCTTGTTTTGTGAACCCTGGTTTCCCACTTTTTAAATAAATTTTCATAATAAAAATTATATCTGGTGGAATTAATTATCATTAAAAGCAAGAATATCAATATTGTAATCTCCAAAAACCCTCTTAGGAACCTGCACTATTGTCTTATATTTTTTTAAGGTTGGGATTATATTTCCACAACTAATTATATTGTCTCCAGACTATGTATATTCATCCCAAAATTGTTTTATGTAAATCATGTATGAATTTATTCTTTTTCTTTATCACAAAGCATAACATAGATGATCAAACTCACAAAAAATATTTTTACCTATCTTATACTTATTTTTGTACTTAGATAGCATAAATTGTAGTTTTTCTAGATCTTCATCTAATCTATTTTTTCAAGACCTTCAACACACACTCTCCCTCACTATCTCCTCTTCTTCTATTCTATTTATTGTGGAATCCTTGAAGACCCTTATTAACATATATCTTAAATAACAAGAGATTATTCATCAAGATCAAATTTGAATTTAAAATTCATATTCAAACTCCCAACATCCACTAACTACTTTTCAAGCTCTCCCACTTAATCACTAACATTTTGGATATATCCATGTAAGCTCACACATATATGAAAACATGAATTTATATATATTATAATGAAAAATAATCCCTATAACTAATTATAAAATGATTTAACCCTTTGTGGTGTGATAATTATCTTCATGAAAAAAATAAACAACATCCTTAATTTGGGACAACATGATCCCTATGTGATAAAATACACCATAGTAAAACCCTTTAATCACATGTTACTCTTCATATTTTAGAAAAGTATGTAACATTTTTGTGCCAATTAAAAACCATACATATTTGAGATAAAATTATTATTTTTTAATAGAATTATGTTCTAAATAATTTAAAAATTCTATAATCCTATGTAACAACCTTCAATGTAAAAATTTATTTTTTATTAATGATATAATACTTATTGATGAAAAATCATAAAAATAAAATTTTCAGAGAACCATTCATTCTAAAGTCATTAAAAAATTATTAATCATAATTAATATCAAACGTATCATATTCTTTAAAAAATGATATGTGGATGTTTCAATTTTTCAACCAAGTCTTCTTATATAAGACTCTAAAAATTAATATTAAAATCTTATGAATTGAGTAATTTTCCCAATTTTTAGTAAACTATGCATAAATTAACTCTTATATACAGAAAATAAAATCCTTATGTATTGAAGACATATTCATATTTATTTCATATTACATTAAGAGTAACTATTTAAAACTAAATATAAAAATAATATGTATTATTATAAGATCTAATAATTTTTATTTTTTTCCACATGAATGATTTTAAATATCACCATAAAAACAGACACATCATATGGAAAGTGTTTTATATCATAAAAAATATGATACATTACCCAGTGGAATCATTCCAATTTTCATTTTTCATAACTTATATCCTTGATTTATATTATGTATCACTAGATTATATTATTTTTTACACATCTCTATTTTACATTTAAAATTTTTAATTCTTTTATAATTACTATATATGATAAAATACATCATACAGATTAAAACAAATTTTAATGTTTGAAATTATTTAAAATTTTCTTGAAAACTTTTACTTAGAGAAAAATATCATAAATGAATATTATATTTTTTTTACCAAATCATATAAACTTCTAAACATAATTTTATCAATATAAAACACCATTCATGTTCCTTTAATGAATCTGAAAACATTGGAAGAATATTTACCTCAAATGAAATACCATGTAACACAAGAACTTGAACATGATTTATGTGTTCCCAATACAAGAAAACATAAAAACCATATCAATTTTTGTCATTACCTAATTATTAAACATATTCATCAATCCTTATAAAGCTCTAATCATGTCTCAACCACAACACTTCAAGTATCAACAACTCAATATCTCAACATATTCTTCATTTATAGTGTCAAAAGTATCCATTTTGGATTTTTTGTATTCTTCAAACATGAATCAATATTAAAACCCATAAAATTTAGTAATGAAACATCATTATATAATTTATTTCAATTTTGATAAAATATAGTATCTTATAGAATAAAATAAAATATTAATTATTTGATATCCTTTAATGTAATTTATATACAATTCAAAAAAACTATTATTTGAACATTTTTGTAACAAGTTCGTATATAAATGAAAAAAATATTGGATTGTTCAAAACTCATACAAAATGATTAAATCACATCTTATTCTATTTATAAAATCCCATTAAATGTTTTATCCTCTTATATAAGAGATGTATCCCACATTAGGAAAACATGTAACTTTAATTCTTTTAATATATAGTTTTCAATGCAATTTTTAGAAAATGTAACTTATAAATATGAACATTTCTATATTTTATTTCTTCCACTTAGATAGTAATGATATATTGATGAATTAATAGTGGGGACATATTCGTCATATAATATCCAAAAAATAAAGAAATATATGATTTATATGTCAATATATATAACATAAATTTAACTCCTCATAAAATTGATAACCACATTGATCATAAAAATTCATATTCAATACTAATTTAATACTTTTTTAACAGTTTTTAATATTCTAATAAATAATATATAAATTCATGGAACATATAATCTTGTTTTCATTTTCATGAAATTTTTTTTATAAACATTCATATTCATTACCTTAAATAGCAGAACCATCATCCGTTTGTTTAATAATTTATTCATTGTCCTCAAGAAAACTTGTTCTTGCCTCTTGATATGGAACATCATTCATAAAGTGTTATGAAACATTTAAATTATCACTATTAAAAGTATTCATATATCCTTGGATAAGATTATTTATATTGTTCTGAAAAATGAGTCATCTTCTTCTATATAAAAATTGATTTTATTCTTCCATGATAAAAAAATATTAATTTCTTTGTTAGAAAACCAGAAATAGGCTATCTGATGTTCACTGTCCTCTGATAAAAAATTAAATATTTCTAATTCATCAAAAAAAAAATTCTTCTTAAATATAACTTATTTTGTTTCAACATTGATTCAATTAATTCTTTTTAAATTTATCTTCATCCCTTAAACACAAAGAGATGAAAATATATTTGGATGTTTTTACGTAATTGGGTATATTATTAACAGAAAACGATCATATAGACTATTTATTTTTTAAAGAATAAAGTATATTGAATTTTGATGTTTATATATTTTTAGTGATGGATTTTTATTTCAATTCATAATTAAAATTCAAATACATATTATCCAAAGTATTATAGACGACTAGAATTCACTGTGAAGGTGTTTATATTTATTATGAGTTCATCATAGAAATGTATGTAATTTTTTTTCTCTACCAGAAAATGGATAAGGCCATTTATCTTTGTTTAGTTTGTTCTATTGGCAATATTGTTTTGATATAAACCTCAAAATATTTGGATAACCATAGTAATTTTTTTTCAAAATATTGATGTAATGATTAAATGAACACGTCATGTGGTTGGAAAAAACAATCTATAATGTTCGTAATTTTCAATAGATACCTCATATATGTAAACATAATTTTGATTACTTCTTCATATTATTGGGAAGAAATTTGAATGGTTGTGAAATATCCTCATTTTTTAGACATTTAATTATAAGGATCATACAATGTCATCATTTCATTACTTCTTATATTTTGTATTGTTTTTATACCTTACAAGGATCAATAATTTGGAGAATTAATAGTTTCTCTACATAATTAAAATCAAATTTCACAAATAAGTATTTTTTTAATATACACTAACCAGGATGATTTAAATGTGATTCAAACATGGATTAAACATTAAAAATGGCATTTTTTATTCAGTAAAATTCATAAAATCATTCATACTATGAAACATTGTTTGATTTGAGGAATACAATGAGGACCCATTATAGGTTAACTGTATGGTTGTGATCCAAATAGTGTAATAACAATGGAGAGACCCAGTAATGACTTTTAAAATAACCTATAGATGCAGAAAAAATAATAATAGAATATTTGAAATTGTTAATTAATATAAATTTTTTTATTTTTATTTAATAATAAAATTTGAATATGATTTTTCTCTTATTATACGATATAATATTTTTATATAGTATGCATAAATTGTCGACATGATTTGAATAAAATACTATACTCTAAATGATTCTTAAGAGTAATTTTTTCTGAGAGAATAAAAAAGTATATGTGGATGTGAATTTAATATAGATTGAAATTGAGAAACCTGTGATAATATCGGTTGATAAATATGAAAAGAAACTACAATACCAAAACATTTGGGAAGTCCAATTATATTGAAGAATTTATCATGGTTGAAAATTATTCATTTTTCATTGTAAATAGTTTGCGAGTAACACAAATAATTTATAATCCCTGAACATGCACTAGAAGACTACATTCTAATAAATTACCTCTATCTTTTAAGCATTGATACTGACAAGTGAGACACAATTTTATCCTTAAAAAAAATAAAAAATCAAATAAAAATACTACATCACATAAAAAATCAAGTATCATTATGATCTAAATTTTTATAAAATTAGGAGAAACTATTAAAAAACAATATATATTTTTTCAAAAGATAAATTTCTAACTACAACACATTTATTTTATTCCACAATAACACTTTAATATCTCTAATAAAATTTATTACACACAAACAATTTCATGAAATAATACATTTAACACCAATCATATTAATCATGGGAAATAGAATACATAATAGTGGTAAGCTCAAACAATCACTAAGGTAATCATAAGTATTAATAAATAAATTTCATCTGTGAGATTATGATAAAAATTTAAGAATAATTACATAATAAAATATAATGATAATTCCATAAGATAATTCATACTCATCAAAACATAGATCATAAATCATGATACTTAGTATCCAGATTTAGCATAGAAGAGTCATATATGTGAATAAGAATGAGCCATGTTAAAGAAACCCTTTAGAAAAAGACACATTTGATCTTATAATAAGGATTTTAAAAAAATCTATTGGTATATCCAAAAATTAACAATTCATCATGAAATGAAATGATAAGACAATTCCCATAACACTTAGGAGTATCTTACACTCTATAAAATCCATATTTTCAAATCAGTAGCAGATAATCAATTAAATTCATCATCTATTTATAGTGACATAACTCCATCATATCTTAGGACAAAAATCCATCAAATTAACTCTATCTCATTATCCAATACATTGGAAGGCTATAATATACCCACATTTCAGATATTAGGAAAATACCTATAAGTTTTTTTGTTAAATACCTAATATTTGTTACTTAAATATTATCTATGTACTATATCATGAAACAAAAAAATGGATTCTTTCATTTCGTCAAAGTTGCGATAGATATTTTTACCCATGAAAAAGAAATATGTTTCTTGATAATATATTTAAAACATCATCATAAACCACTCATATAAAGGAAATAAATGGTATCATAAGATCATATTCATATTGAATCCTAAGAATAGTCATTTTATATTTATATATAAGAAAATAAATTAAAAATAATAGTTAAAATGTTCCTTGGAACAAGGGGAAATACCATTTAATTTCAGTACTTTTAAAACCTAAAAATTAATTTTTTTAATTAAAATGATTTTATTTGAAAATATTCAAAGAAATATTAAATTTAATGTTCATTGAAATGTAAAATCATGATACCTATAAAATCCATATATTTTATTAATCTTGTAAGAAAAAATTCCATTTATTCATTTGTAAAAAGACAAAAAGAACTTGTTTAGAAAAACATTCATTAAAAAATATAATTTTAAAGAATTGTAAATAAAGTTAAAGATATTTAAAATAAAAATTTTTCAAACAATTAATGTATAGGTAAATTATTCCATTAGAAAACATTAATAATCTTCGTCATAGAAGAAAATTATTTTCAACCAAAAATAAAATAAGGTTTTTTTTAAAAAAACACTTGTTTTGAAATTTAAAGTTCCATTGAGAGGAAAATGGTACCAATACATGAAAATTCATATTAATAAAAATAAATCAAAAAGTTATATGGGATTTATGGGATAATATCTATATAATTTATTCTATGTAAGTTATCCATAGACTATCCTAATAGTAAATGAGATTGAAAAATAAATTATTTACCACATTAGTGACATTTAAAATAGAAGTAATTGAAATGAATAATATGATATAGATATATATATCCATGATTTACTTGAAATAATATTTCAAAAATTATTCACATGGTATTAATTTCTAAATTAAAGGAAATATCACCGTATTACATGAATCATGACTCAAGAAAAATTAGATTTTAACAATGAAACCCCCAAAAAAGATCACAAATTTATAAGTGAAAATTAAACAATGAAGTTTTTATAGGAAAATATATAAAAGAAAAAAAGTGGAAATAAAACAAAAAAATGAGACATTAATTTACACATAAGGTTATAACCTAATATTTTAGGTGTATTTCCTTGTAATTAAACCTGAATTATTTGATAGCTTTCCTTAAACATAACCTCGAGTCTATAGGAACTAGGATATAGTAAACCATTATAACCACAAATTAAATTGCTATGTATAAATATTAATAATCAAATCATGTTAATTATTTATAAATATTGTAAATAGTAAAAATTTATTTTATAACTCACAACTAATAAGTACTCAAGTGTACTTAATGTTATTTTATGCTCTAAAAATATTTCTTCTTCAAAAATGTTTTATCACATTTTTTCATGAGTTTTATAATTTATTTTTTTCCATTTAATTAATTTTTTTGAGGAAATTATTATCACTTTTTAAATTAACATTCTAATATTATTTCAGGGTTACTCTTTATGGATTTTTCGAAAAAAAATTTCTTTTTCAATGAATAGTGAATAAAATATCGATGTTTGTAAAAAAATATTTTTTTTTCAACTAAAATCCCCATAATGTTTTGAAGTTTATCATAAATTAAAATAATTATACATTAATTATTTATTTTATAATTAATTACTAATGAATTATCACTATAATTTATTTTTCTATATGCTCAATTTTTGGATTTAAAACAAATATTTCTAATTTTATTAATTTATGTGATGTTATTTTTGGTTAATAAATTAAACTAGTCCCAATTAGATAATAGTTTTAATTTAATTTATGTATTATATATTCATAATATATTTTATCATTCATTTAATGGATTTTACGATGAATAAAATAGATGTAATTTATGTTTGATTCTTAAAATTTTATTTATTCCAAAAATAGATTTTTATTGCTGTTTGGACAATTATTTAAATTAAAATAAATATATTATTGAAATTATATTAATTAGAAAGGATTAAAGTTTTGGAATCATCATATAAATTATCATTTAATTTGTTTAAATAATTTTTTTTGTTATAGTAAATATTAAAATGTATAAAATGTTCTTACCATAATCTGTGTTAAAACTTGTTTACAGGGGGTTAAAACATGGGATAAGGGTATAATTTCCACACAAAATTATGTCATTTGTTTTGATTTAATATATTTAAACCTTAAAATGTCTCAAACACTAATACATATCCATATTGAGGCACTTTATAAAGAATCTGAACTTATATCATTAATGTCTTTTATGATTTTCCATGTGTGTCCCTCCCTAATCTTATAATGGGGAATTTATTCTCCTGCAATATTGTAATAGTTTTATCCATAAATACCTTTAAATCGCATGAATTTGAACTCTAAAAAATCATTTAAATCATCATATATCTCATTTTCGTCTTCTAATAATAATCATTCAAGGGTTAATGTATAACACAAAGTGGGTCCCTCAAAAAAAAGATCAGATCACAACAAAGCCTTTTCAATTTTATTTATTCTTATACATACTATAAACGTATATTGTCCATAAAAACATGATGAAAAAATATCATAAATATACATAAATTTAATTATTATAATGTCACATTTATTTTCTTTCACTTTTCCAACAAATTCTAGATGAAATTATATCTCATGTATATTTATTGTCTAATTCTTCCACATAGCGATACGATTCATTTCCCATCAAAATAATTCATGGGTACTTATAATAGAGGATTTAATGTCTATAAAATAAATTTATAAAATATTTATATTTTTAAATTATTATATCTTATCTACAATCTTAATTTTCTATACATTTGTTAATGATATCCTTGCTCATGTGTATATGTGGACAACTATCTCTAAAAAGTTATATGATTTTATTATCATTTTTACTTCAATTGGATCATAAAAAGGTTTTACTTAATGAAAATATATGATATTAATTATATAATAATGATTCTTTAATTTTTAATTGTCCTTTTACTTTTTCCACCAATTGAAAAATGTAAACATCACTACTGTGTACATACATATAACCATCTCATTCTTAGGAATTAATTCATTTTTATCTTCATTTAATATGAATAGTAATAAATATGTATATAATTAATATACATTTTTATATATAAATTGATTCAAATTATATATGCAGAGGAACCATGATCAATTTTCAAGGACCGTAATTACCAAACTAAAACATAAAGAAAAACAATGCAGTTAACACCCAAAACGAAAAGTTTAATAGATAATTGTTAATAAAAAAGTGTTAAAATTATATAATTGGATATTCTATGATATTAAATATATAAATAATAGTATTTTAACTTCCCATGTAATTAATTAATAATATATATTTTTATATATGTCAATTAATGAATTAGATAGTGTTTTAGAGGCTTAAAATGAAAATAAATCCAATCTTAAGCATGAAATACACTAATATTTTTAAAAGATTGTTTTACTGCCTTTTGATGGAAAAACATTTTTAAATCTATATTTTGACAATTTTATAAGATATTTTTGTCAAAATAAACATATTATTTATGATTGGGACCTCAAAATTTACGCAGTGTGAATTTTTGGTATTTTTCTTACAATGTTCATTTTTTAATGAATAGTGAAAAATACTGCATTTTACATCAAAACTGATTTTTAATATAATTTATTTATATGATTAGATTATCTTTTGAATTGGTTTAAAAGTTAAATTATAATATATTTTCACCATTTAATCCAATGGTGGTCATTGGAATCAATTTCACTTTGAAATTGGACTTAAACTGGTGTCAATATTTTGATACTTATTGTTTCATAAACACACTCTATTTTTCATGACAACGGGAATTAATTATTAAATTAATTAATGTCACTTATATGATTTTAATTTTGAAAAATAGACATCATTTTTGAATTCGGAATATCAAATATTGCTTAGGGGGGATTTTTTGTAATTTTCTGAAAAACTTCAATTTTTGATGAATAGTGAAATCACTAAGTGGTACTTATAAAAACTGATTTTACGTTTAAATGTAATTTTTCCATCATTGTGTTTTGAATTTAAAAAATACGACATATATGGTTGTCATTAAGAAGTAAAATTTGGTTCAATGGGATTAAAATAATTTTTTTTGGTGAATAGTAACTTATTAAGTTTTTAATCACGATTAGAGGTAATTAGTGTAGTTCAAGGTAAAAATAATGTTTTAATAATATGAGATGAGCTTGAAACATGTCCTACCCTCATTGGATGTGTCATTTTCGACCAAGAGAATCCATGGGTCAACTTGGGGACCCCATGGAGCCACTTTGGTTGGAAAATGACATAAATAACTTTTTATTTAATGTAAAAGTAAAAATGACACAAACATGAGATGTTTTACTAAAACAATTTTTACATGGGGTTATACAAGTCATATTTTTGAATATAAATATTAATTATAAATATAAAAATATTTCCTATATGATTATATTTTATTTATAATTTTTAGACTTTAAATAAATTAAATTATTTATGACATCATGATGATGCAGCGATTACCTCATTAATAAAGTATTTAAATAAAATAAAATGATAATGTAAAATATATGACCTACACATGTCCAAAACCTATTGGATGGGTGGATTTAGAACCCTATCACCTTACCCTCGAATTATATCAATGTGGGACCTTTTGAATCCGAAACTCATTTCAAAATAAAGTAACATTTCTTTACGTTCCAAGAGTGCCCCTCCTCTCCTCTTATAAAAGGACCCCACCTCTACCTCCTTACCCACACTTCCAAAGCCTTTGTCTCGGCCAAACCCTGCCCATTTTTTTCTCTCCAAATACCTATCTTACTCCTTGAATCCTCACTTGGGGAAGAAGGCTTCCCAAGGAAGCCTTTGAGCTCAAACCAAAGGGAGTTACCCGATTTTAAGGTAATGTCTTCACTTGATTCCTTTTGTTTTATTTTACTTCTCCAACCCCCTAAACTCTTTTTATTCATTTATTTTGTAACAAATACAGTATCTTCAATATAATAAGATGTTTTTATAAGAAGGATTTGAGCTACACTTACACACACCTACATCTAATGGTTAAAGAACATACTGTTTTCGTGGATGGTGAATTTATGCCTCCCGAAACGATGATTATTCAACATTCTTATAACACCTTCAAAGGTGGACATTAAGATGTCACTATATTTATATATGATATATAATATGTTTATGTTTTCCTTAAGCTTCTGTATTTCTCATTTTGGTCATACCTTTATGGTTTCCATTATAGGTAAACACGATATCTTCATTTAAGGAAGTGCGGACTACCGCCTCCTCAATGTGATTTGATTCGTTAATACCATATGTGGGACATATAAAGGATGGAGTTATGATATTATATATGATATTAAATTTGAATTATAATATTCCTTTATATCATTATGATTCCATTCTATAAAATATGAAATAGAAATGAAAGTAGCGTTCATGCGTACGTAAGGCTTACCATCTCCATGAACGGTGCATTTCATTTCTTACCTCTAAATGATTATGTAATATTATAAATGCATGCATGTACTGGATATATATGAAATATATGATATCTACATCATGAATACCATTCTCGATATAATGGATATATGAAAAACTTGTAATTATAAAGGGTTTATTTTTTTACTCAAGTACCAATGATCGTTAAAACGACCGTTATTAACTTAAATAATTACATAGTGTTCATAAAATGGTAATAAGTGATATAAAAGGAATAATGAACTTGAAAAAGGTTCTTAAACAAGTATAAATTAACTCAAGTTTATTATTCCGGAGATTAAAGAATGACAGAGTAAAGTCAGACCCGAGGTATGGGGACTTCGTCTCAATCTCCTTTCATTGAGGCATATTTTGTACACAACTTTCTTTTATACGGTGTATAAACCCCTTTGACTTTTACGTCTATCCAAAAGGAATATTTTTTTATACGAAGTGTTTTACAAAATGACAAAAGGGAATGTTTTTGTCGTACATATGCGGCGACAACGACTTCTCCGCCGCCATGACCATTATTTGAGTTTCCGCTTCCTCTACAAGCCATACCATTTTTTAAAAGAAAAATAAATACCATGTTTTACTTTTCATCTATTTTGGTATTGAAAATGGTTTTCATAATGTTTTTATATCAATATGTTGTATTGATATCTGGTGATTGAAAGGTGGGAATGTTATGTTTCCCTTATGCATGTTTTATGTGATACGATTATGTTGAGGTTATTGGGCATTATTATAAAGATGGGTGGTTCTGTGATAAACTAAGGGCAGGTGAGCCCGATATAGCTCCCCAATGAATTGGGTAATGCGAAGGAGTGAAGCGTTCAGGTTTCTCCGAAGAGATTTAGGGAATATACTGTTATGGGTATTCCAAACGTAACCAAGAGGGTTACTCCCTACGTAAGAATGTTATGAATGCCTCAAATTACCTTTAAGTCTTATGATTTCTATGATTTACTCATGATTTGATGAGGTATGTTAAAGTGATTATGTTTTATGGGTAAAATATGATTTCATTCTTATGTGTATATGTACCCATGTTTCCTTTCCATATTTTTATATCCCTTACTGAGCTTTTTATGCTCATCCCACTTTTTTGAAATGTTTTTCACAGGTCAAGGGAAAGGTACATGATATGATGATAGTGTCAAGGAAGTGTCAATAAAGAATCCATGTTTTATTTTAAATATATTTCCATTGATGGGAAAAAATGAATACTAACTTTTATGTAACCACTTTGTTTAAATGTGGAATGTAATGCAAGTTTTATGTTCTAATTCTCTAATACTCTAAACCTGAAAATATCCTCAAGGTGTAATCTTGTAATAACTCAAGATTAAGTAAGGTTTAAGGCTGGAGCCTTATAGTTGGTATCAAAGGGAGGTTTAGATAACTTTAGGAGTTATAATTGTATTAAATTATTATCCAAAAATATATTTTTTTTCATGGTCAAATTGAAATGATATAGCATTTAAAGATTACCATGTTGCTTCATCTAAGATATGTTTGTTCAGAATGGTTTTCCAAAGAGGAAACAGGGAAGAAGTGCTAGGAAGGAATACAGAAGGAAATAGCCTTCCGAATCAGCAACCTGAGATGGTCGGAATTGGAACTGAACAGTTTGTTGCAGTAATGGCATAATTGACTCAAGTGATAAATGGTGGTGGTATCCATGCACGATATTATCCAGATAAACCACAGAGGAACATGTTAGTGGTGGAAAATTTCATGAGGCAACATCCCCCATAATTTAGAGGATCATCTGACCCTGTGTTAGCTGAAGGGTGGATTAAAGCACTGGAGAAGATTTTCAATGTCATGGGGTGTTCAGACAATAAAAAGGTTAGTCTTGCTATTTACCATTTGGAGGGTGAAGCAAATCAATGGTGGTCGATGGTTAAAAATATCAGGGACGCTGATGAGATTGATTCTCTTGATTGGGATGAATTCAAAGGTATGTTTCATGAGAAATATTTTCCTAAGGTTGTTCGACTTAGGATGGAAATACAATTCTTGTAATTGAGGCAAGAGGAAGACTCAGTGGTTGCCCATGAAGAGAGGTTTACTCGATTGGAAGGGTATGCTCCAAATTTTATCCGAGACCTTGATATTAAAATCAATCATTTTTACTCAGGATTAAAACCAAAATATCGAAGGGAATTAGCTTCTCATGAGTTTAAAAGTTATGAAAAGCTTGTTTGATGTGCTGAGAAGGTGGAAATGGAGTTTGCCGATGATCAAGTGTTCTATAACAACCAGTAGAAGAAGAGACCGAGGTGGCAGGAGAAAGGGAAAAATTATTCAAAAAAGTATGATGGGAAGAAAACTAAGTTTCTAGTTTGTGATAAATGTGGTAAAAGGCATGCTAGGGAATGTCTTCTGAATTCTAGAAAGTTCTACCAATGTGGAAAGATGGGACATAAGGCTCGTGATTGCACTGAAAAAGATCAAGGTGATGGTAAGTTCAAATTTGATTTACAGTTAGTGAAATGTTTTAAGTGAAATGAGATGGGTCACTTTGCAAATGAGTGTCCGACAAAGATCTTGAGTGATGGGAAGTAGTTAGAATACAAGTAGAAAGGGGTGGTGAAATCCTTTGCAACTACTTCAGCAGATGTCGGGCTATCAAATGAAGTTGTATCAGGTACTTTGTTTGTTTTTTCAGATTATGACAGTGTGTTGTTTGATTTGGGGTCCACACATTCTTTCATCTTTGAAACCTTTTCTAATAAAATGGGAATACAATCTCAAGAAATGAATCCTGAGCTAGTGGTAGAAACACTTGGGGGAAATGTTGTGGAAAAAATAATTTATACGAATCTTCCTATCCTTATTTGTGGAAAGAACCTACTTGAAAAACTTATTGTTCTACCTCTGGTAGAGTTTGATGTTATCCTGGGTATGGATTGGATCTCTATTTACGATGCTAAGATTGAATGTAGAGCTAATGAAGTTTCTTTTCATAAATACTTTCAGTTTGTGTACAAGAATGAACCCTTACTGTTGAAAACATATCAAGAGGCCAATAAACTTGTAAAATATGGAAATGAATGTTACCTTGAAAACATCATTGAAAATAAAGGAACTGTTCAGATTATTGATGTGCCAGTGGTAGATGAGTATCCTGTTTTTTTTTCTGATGCGTTTCCTAGAATAACACCAGATCGGGAAGTTGAATTTACTGTTTACTTAGTTCCTAATGCTAAGCCAATTTCAAAACCCCCTTATCAAATGGCTCAAATTGAACTTTTAGAGTTGAAGGAGAAATTGCAAGATTTATTAGAGAAAGGTTTCATTTGACCTAGCACATCACCATGGGGTGCTCCTGTTTTATTTGTTAAAAAGAAAGATGGTTCTACGAGACTTTGTGTTGATTATAGAGCCTTGAATAACATCACTGTTAAGAACAAATATCCTTTGCCTCATATCGATGATTTGTTTGATCAGCTCCAGGGAGCTCAGTTTTTTTCAAAGATTGACCTGAGGTCGGGGTACCATCAGCTGATGGTAAAGGAAGAAGATGTTCCGAAGACTGTGTTTCATACAAGATATGGCCATTATGAATTTGTAGTAATGCCTTTTGGGCTAACCAATGCACCTACTGTATTCATGGACTTAATGGATAGAATTTTCCATGAGTTCTTGGATATGTTTTTGGTGGTTTTCATTGATGATATTTTGGTGTTTTATAAAAGTAAAGAGGAGCATGAAAGACATTTAAGGGTTATTTTGAAAAACTTAAAAGAAAAGAAATTGTATGGGAAATTCAGAAAGTGTGAGTTTTGGTTACAAAAAATTTCTTTCCTTGGTCACATTGTTTCTAAAGATGGGATAACCGTTGACCCTGAAAAAACAAAGGTTATTGAATAATGGCCAAGAACCACAAATGTAACAGAGATTCATAGTTTCCTTGGTTTGGAAGGCCATTACTGAAGGTTTGTTAGAAGTTTTTCACGTTTTTCTAGCCCAATGACTAAGCTTACTCGGAAGGGTGTTAAGTTTATCTAGAAAAAAGAATGTGATGATTGTTTTCAGGAACTGAAAAGAGGATTGGTGAATGCTCCAGTTTTGGCACTACCTTCCAGGAATGGTGAGTTTGTTATATACAGTGATGCTTCATTGAAAGGACTTGGTTGTGTCCTAATGCAGAATGATCAGGTAATTGCTTATGCTTCATGACAGTTGAAAACTCATGAGGTAAATTATCCTACACATGATTTGGAATTAGATGCTGTTGTTTTCTCTTTAAAAATTTTGAGACATCATTTGTATGGAGTAAAGTGTGAAATATATACCGATCACAAATGTTTAAAATATATATTCACTCAGAAAGAATTGAACATGAGACAGATGATATGGCTAGAATTAATCAAGGATTATGATTATACAATTCATTACCATCCGAGAATAACAAATAAAGCGGCTGATGCTTTGATTTGAAAAATTAATGCTTCATTAACAATGTTGCGTTTGGAAAGTGATCCTTTGGTTAAGGATTTGATGAACTTTGGCATAGAAGTTTTTGGTGCAGGATGTCCTTTTGTTTTGTTTCAGGTATCAGTGAAATCTTCTCTACTAGACAGAATCAAGCAAGCACAGAAGAAAGACATTGAGTTGCAGAAAAAGGTAGAGCTGGTTCAGAAAGGTAAGTTTCCTGAATTCAACATTGATAATGATTGCGTTTTGATATTTGGGAAGAGATTGTGTGTTCCTTGTGATTCACAGTTGAAGAGAGAGTTGTTATGTGAAGCTCATAGTTCTCTTTTTTCAGTTCATCCTGGCAGTACTAAGATGTACAGAGATCTGCGGGAGTATTACTGGTGGGATGGAATGAAAAGAGATATTGCTTATTTTACAGTGAAGTGTTTGACTTGTCAGCATGTTAAAGCAGAGCGGCAGTTACCGAAAGGGATGCTTCAGCCTCTACCAGTGCCATAGTGGAAATGGGAGAATATATCCATGGAATTTGTTGTGGGATTACTGAAGACAGCTCAAGGTAATAATGCAATCTGGGTTATTGTTGATCGCTTGACTAAATCTGCTCATTTCCTTGCTATATGAGATACTTTCTCTCTAGATCAACTTTCCCGTTTGTATCTTAATGAGATAGTCAGGTTACATGGAGTTCCTCTCTCCATTATATCCGATCGTGATCCCAGGATTACTTCTAACTATTGGAAGGGCCTTCAGAAGTCGTTGGGTACTAAATTAACATTTAGTACAACATTTCATCCTCAATCTGATGGGTAGTCAGAACGAACAATTCAGATCTTGGAGCATATGCGACATTCTTGATATATTGATTATTAGGGATGTTGGGACCAACATCTTTCTTTGGACGAATTTTCATATAATAATAGTTTTCATTCCAGTATACAGATGGAACCATTTGAGGCGTTATATGGGAAGCGGTGTCGAACTCCAGCTTTCTGGGATGAAGTGGGGGAAAGGAAGTTGATGGGAAAATAATCAGAAGAAGAGATGGCAGAAAAAGTTCAGCTGATACAGAAACACATGAGAACAGCTCAGAGCATGCGAAAGAGTTATGCGGATAACCCGAGGAAGGATCTCTCTTTTGAGGTAGGTGATCATGTTTTTTTCAAAGTCTCACCATGGAAAAGTGTGATGCGATTTGGTAAGAAAGGAAAGCTGAGTCCAAGGTTCATTGGACCATATGAAATTCTGGAGAGTGTTGGATCAGTTTCTTACCGAGTGGCTTTACCTCCAATATTATCTCAGGTACACAATGTTTTTCACGTTTCGATGTTGAGAAAGTATATGCCAGATCCATCTCATGTTTTGGGTCCAGAGGTAGTTTAGCTGGAAGAGAACATATCTTATGAGGAACAACCGGTCCAGATTATTGACCACAGGGAGCAAGTGTTACGGAATAAGGTGACTAATCAGGTAAAGGTTTTTTGGAAAAACCACATGATGGAAGAGGCAACATGGGAATCTGAAAATGCAATGAGGGATAAGTACCCCCATTTATTCGATAAGTAAATAAATTGCGGGGACACATTTTTCTAAAGGGGGAAAGGATGTAACATCCCAAGTAAGTAATGAATAAGAGATATTTTTATCTATGTCTATTAATGAATTAGATAGTGTTTTAGAGGCTTAAAATGAAAATAAATCCAATCTTAAGCATGGAATACACTAATATTTTTAAAAGATTTTTTTACTGCCTTTTGATGGAAAACCATTTTTAAATATATATTTTGACAATTTTGTAAGCCATGTTTGGAAAAATAAACTTATTCTTTATGATTGGGACATCAAAATTTACTATGTGTGAATTTTTGGTATTTTTCTGACAATGTTCATTTTTAATGAATAGCGAAAAATACTGCATTTTACATCAAAAATGCTTTTTAATATAATTTATTTATATGATTAGATTATCTTTTGAATTGGTTTTAAAGTGAAATTAGAATATATTTTTACCATTTAATCCAATGGTGGTCATTGGAATCAATTTCACTTTGAAATTGGACTTAAACTGGTGTCAATATTTTGATACTTATTGTTTCATAAAAACACGCTATTTGTCATGACAGTAGGAATTAATTATTAAATTAATTAGTGTATCTTATATGATTTTAATTTTGTAAAATAGACATCATTTTTGAATTCGTAATATCAAATATAGCTTAGGGTGAATTTTTGGTAATTTTCTGAAAAACTTCAATTTTTGATGAATAGTGAAATCACTAAGTGGTACTTATAAAAACTGATTTTCCGTTTAAATGAAATTTTTCCATCTTTTTGTTTTGAATTTCAAAAATCCGACATACATGGTTTTCATTAAGATGTAAAATGTGGTTCAATGGGATTAAAATAATTTTTTGGTGAATAGTATCTTATTAAGTTTTTAATCGCGATTAGAGGTAATTAGTTTAGTTTAAGGAAAAATGATGTTTTAATAATATGAGATGAGCTTGACACATGTCCTACCCTCATTGGATGTGTCATGGAAGACCAAGAAAATCCATGTGTCAACTTAAGGACCCCATGTAGCCACTTTGGTTGGAAAATGACATAAATAACTTTTTATTTAATGTAAAAGTAAAAATGACACAAACATGAGTTGTTTTACTAAAACAATTTTTACATGGGGTTATACAAGTCATATTTTTGACTATAAATATTCATTATAAATATACAATTATTTTCTACATCATGATATTTTTTTATAATTTTTAGACTTTAAAAAAGTTAAATTATTTATGACATCATGATGATATAGTGATTACCTTATTAATAAAGGATTTAAATAAAATGAAATGATAATGTAAAATCTATGACCTACACATGTACAAAACCTATTGGATGGGTGGATTTCTAACCCTTATCACCTTACCCTCGAATTATATCAATCTGGGTCCTTTTTAATCCGAAACTCATTTCAAAATAAAGTAACATTTTTTACTTTCCAAGAGTGCCCCTCTTCTCCTCTTATAAAAGGCCCCCACCTCTACCTCCTTACCCACACTTCCAAAGCCTTTGGATCGGCCATCCACTGCCCATTTTGTCTCTCCAAATCCCTCTCTTACTACTTGAAGCCTAAATTTGTAAATAAGCCTTCCCAAGGAAGCCTTTGAGCTCAAACCAAAGGGAGTTACACGATTTTAAGGTAATGTCTTCACTTGAGTCCTTTTGTTTTATTTTACTTCTCCAACCCCCTAAACTCTTTTTATTCATTTATTTTGTAACAAACCCAATATCTTCAATATACTAGGATGTTTTTATAAGAAGTTTTCGAGCTACACTTACACACACCTACATCTAATGGTTAAAGAACATACTGTTTCCGTGGATGGTGAATTTATGCCTCCCGAAACGATGATTGTTCAAAATTTTTATAACACCTTCAAAGGTGGCCATTAAGATGTAACTATATTTATATATGATATATAATATGTTTATGTTTTCCTTAAGCTTCTGTATTTTTCATTTTGGGCATACCTTTATGGTTTCCATTATGGGAAAACGCGATATCTTCATTTAAGGAAGTGCGGACTACCGCCCCCTCAAAGTGATTTGATTCGTTAATACCATATGTGGGACGTATAAAGGATGGAGTTATGATATTTTATATGATATTACACTGGAATTATAATATACCTTTATTTCATTATGATTCCATTCTATAAAATACGAAATAGAAATGAAAGTAGTGTTCATGCATACGTACGGCTTACCGTCTCCATGAGCGGTGCATTTCATTTCTTACCTCTAAATGACTATGTAATATTATAAATGCATGAATGTACTAGATATAAATGAAATATATTATATCGACATCATGAATACCATTCTCGATATAATGGATACATGAAAAACTTGTCATTATAAAGGGTTTATTTTTTACTCAAGTACTAATGATCGTTAAAACGACCGTTATTAACTTAAATAATTACATAGTGTTCATGACATGGAAATAAGTGATATAAAAGTAATAATGAACTTGAAAAAGGTTCTTAAACAAGTAGAAATTAACTCAAGTTTGTTATTCAGGAGATTAATGAACGACCGAGTCAAGTCAGACCCGAGGTATGGGACTTCGTCTCAATCTCCTTTCATTGAGGCATATTTTGCACACAACTTTCTTTTATATGGTGTATAACCCCCTTTGACTTTTACATCTATCAAAAAGGAATATTTTTTTATATGAAGCGATTTAATAAATGACAAAAGGGAATGTTTTTGTCGTACATATGCGGTGACAACGACTTCTCCGCCGCCGTGACCATTATTTGAGTTTCGGCTTCCTCTACAAGCCATACCATTTTTTAAAAGAAAAATAAATACCTTGTTTTAATTTTCTTCTATTTTGGTATTTAAAATGGTTTTCATAATGTTTTTATATCAATATGTTGTATTGATATCTTTTTATTGAAATGTGGAAATGTTATGTTTCCTTTATTCATGTTTTATGTGATACAATTATGTTGAGGTTCTTAGGCATTATTATGAAGACGGGTGGTTCCGTGATAAACTAAGGGCGGGTGAGCCCGATATAGCTCTCCAATGCATTTGGTAACGTGAAGGAGTGAAACGTTATGGTTTCTCCGAAGAGATTTAGGGAATATACTATGATGGGTATTCCAAACGTAACCAAGATGGTTACTCCCTACGTAAGAATGTTATGAATTTCTCAAGTTACCTTTCTGTCTTATGATTTCTATGATTTATTCATGATTTGATGAGGTATGTTAAAGTGCTTATGTTTTATGGGTAAAGTATGATTTCATTCTTATGTGTATATGTACCCATGTTTCGTTTCCATATTTTTATATCCCTTACTGAGCTTTTTATGCTCATCAAAAAGTTTTTTAAATGTTTTTCACAGGTCAAGGGAAAGGTACATGATATGATGATAGTGTCAAGGAAGTGTCAAGAAAGAATCCATGTTTTATTTTAAATATGTTTCCATTTATGGGAAAAATGAATACTATCTTTTATGTAACAACTTTGTTTAAATGTGGAATGTAATGCAAGTTTTATGTTCTAATTCTCTAAAACTCTAAACCTGAAAAGATCCTCAAGGTGTAATCTTGTAATAACTCAAGATTAAGTAAGGTTTAAGGCTGGGGCCTTATAAGTATGGTATAAAATTAGAGTAAATTATAATTTATTATATAGGTAGTTAGCGTGCTTATGAATCTTGTCATATATAGTGTATGGGTTTCTATTCTAACATTTAGTTCTGTGTGACTGACACCTTATTTCACACTTTTTTCATTCATGGGTTGTATATAATACCCATTAGGAATTAAATATCATGAATCTAATTATATAAATGTTATTTAATGTTTCACTTTATTTTATTCCTGTCAAGGTGGTTATGATTCAAAAGTTACAAAAGTAGTAAAGATTTTCTATTACAATCTCATTTATACACTGTTTGTTTATGATGAAATTCTTAAATGATGAAATTATTTGATATATCTATCTCAAATAGTATTAATGTTTTCCACATATTCATTTCTATATATTCCATATTTTCTTTTTCATTTTACTCTCTTTACGTACACAGGAGACTGAAATAGTGTTGTAAAGGAAACCTTAGAATGTTTTTCTTCAGTCGAGACTCTTTTATTATATCTTCATATTTTATTTTAATGTATCAGAAAAATAATTTTAATATTATAAAAATATTTATTATATTCAATTTTACCTATTTTGACTTTTTTATTAAAAAAACAAATTTAATAATATGATTATTTACACAATGAGGTACCTTTTACTTTTTACTGAAAATGTGAAATAATTTTTTATTTTAACTGATACCACATTAATGGGTTTTAAAATAATAATTAATATTATTTTCTTTTAATCATACTTTATATGATTCCTAGGTTATTTTAAAAAAGTGAAATTTTTATTAATATCTTTTTATTTTTTATTTTAAATTTCATGTTTCAGAATAAAATATTTCATTCCACAAGACATATTACAGTTATATTTTAATGATATTTTGCATCTATTACAAAATGCTTTATGTTTCTTATGAATTATTAATGATATTATCAAATTAAACCATCTTTATTTATTCTCTTGATGTTTTCCAATTATGGGAATGATATTTTTATTAATCATATTGTTTAATCCATTATGTAATAATAAATGTTTTCATGATCTTATGGAATATAGTTTAATATATTATGATTATGTGAGGAGTAATTATATTATAAACCAAGGCTGAGTTCTTAAATTACAAAATAAGGATGGGTGGGTCTTTTATATCCATCCAATGCATTGGGTAATAATGACATAGTTTATAAACTCTAAATAGACAATATAGTAAATAAACTCATTATATACAATAGAGAAAACTATATTGAAATTACTCTTGAAAGAATTTTTGAAATTAAAGTGTTGTAATTTCTATTATGGTAATTTTACTATAATGATGTATCGAGAGTGAAAATTAACTAATGAAGTTATAATATGTTCATATTTTAATTCAAAAAACTGATTCCTTATTATTATATTATGTTCTCGTAGATAATGATTGATTATTTCTTGATTATACACCCTTATTCATTATATATTTCATTGAAAAAAATTATTCCATGATTTGTGAGTAATGGTCATTAATTTTTTGGGTAAGATCATTATATGGTTCAATATTGTGGTCATACCCATATTCTTATGTGATGTTTACTTATGATTAGTAATTGATAACCCTTATTCCCTCCATTACTACGAATCTGAGATTCTTGTTTATATATTTCCATTCCCCATTTTGTGAAAAAAGATTTTATGTATGATATGTCTAATAAGTGGGTTTTTATAAAGAATATAAATAGAAATAACGTAGATATTGTATATTATATTTGAATGTGTATCCATGTTTTATAACACAATAATCCTTTTTGGTTCTACAGTTGATCATTTTGAAAAGAAATGAATATTAAGATTAAAATATATAGTATTATTGTATGAAAATTTTGGATCTCTCTACATAATCATAGAATAAGAATGTAAATGAAGAAAAGTTACAACCTAATGGAAGTAAATTTAGTTAAGAATCCTTTTACCCCAATTCCAAACATGCCATGTAATTCCAATAAATTCTAACGTGATAAGGTTATATAAATTATTTAAATTTTTAAGAAAATTTCCAAGGGTTGATCCCTTATCATTAAAAAATTTATTTCATTTATTGAAATGAAAAATTTAATTAATTAATATTTTAATTTCCTATCAGATGATTTGAGGGTGTTATATTCATAATTACAAATAATAATATCGCTAGGTTGAACACAGTCAAAGGGTAATATTTCCATCATCTAAAAATAATAATCATTACATAATTTCCATTTTATAAATAAAATTCACTTTTTTAATCATCCATGAATTAACGATGTGAAAAACGAATCACATCGGTTAGTGGAAGTGGTATTCCACACATTATTGTGAGTTATATTATCATTTTATAATGAGTTTGAGGGATAGAAGGTATGTAATATCTTATATTTATGAAATAATAATTATTCAATTACTATTATCTATATTTTTTGAAATCAATATTACTATATAACCTTATGAGGTGGTGATGAAAAATGAAGAAGATCACTTCATCGAGGTAGTGGCTATATATAAGAATGAAAGATGGCTTCCTTCACTATTGTATGGAAAAGAAGATTAATATGGCTGTTTCATTAATATACTAACATATATATATATATTATATCTACTTATGGTTTTATATTTTAATGATTTGGAAAGAACTAAATGTGGAAAAAGAAGAAGTAAAATGATGGATGTCAATTAAAATTATTACATTCTCTTTGAGATGACTCTTTAAATTTATTATTAATGGCCATATAGATGGTATTTTTAAGAGTCTAGAAAAACTATAACTTGGATATGTATTTTGATAATTGGTTTTTTTCAGTTTTTTTATATATTATTTTCATGGTTGTGTAAATAAATAGGGAGAGATGGTTTCCTTTTATAATGAAGGAATGAAAAGATATGAAATTCAATAAAATATTTAGACATAATAAATCCAATTTGACTATAAATTGATGTGAATTTTAAAAAACATACATAAATATTACAATATATTATAAGAATATTAAATAATTTTATTAATAATACCATTTTAAAGTCCATAAAGGTTTATTGCATTTGAAGACTAGATAAATAAATATATTATCTATGTATAATCTTCATCAACTAATTCATCTTTATTTATATATGGTACCCTTATAGACTCATTATATATAAGACATTCGATCATTACCATAGGAATAAGAAGACAAGAATGTGTGATCTAAAATGCTCAGTAAGGGTAAACATGGGGGTATTAATCCACATATCACAAGATGATCGTAAGGGTATGCTATCATATTCTTGTTGACATTCTTAATGTAAAATATTAATTCATATCAAATAATAGACCATAAAATAAAAAATATACTCATATATAGAAGCATGATCAATAAGTGTGTCAAAGTAGTGAAAATATGTCACGACCGACCCAAGAGGGCTCGAGCCGCGACTCCCCAAGCCCGCCTCCAATAGGCCAGGGGCTGGCGACCAGCGCCGAGTAGGCTATCACACACATGGGAGGCATTAGCCTAAGGTACCTGTACACATGCACCCAAAAACACCTCCATGCAACAGTGCAGAGATAAAGAAACTAAAAAGTAAATGCATGCATACACTATCCCACAACCAGGGAGCAACAGAAAAAGTACAAAGGGAAAAACAGGGCCCACCAAAAGAAAACTACAAAGCACGTCCAACCTGCTCTGAAGAAGGGGAACGCTGCCACAATCACCCGCCAGAAAGCTCCCTCGGCACAGCTCCGGTGAACACCCCGGTCAACTCGCTCACTAAGCTCCGCCTGCTCCGGGTCCTCCTGAGACTCCGTCAAAAGGCCTGTGGTCTGCACAAGACACAACCATGTGCAGGCAAAGCCCGTGCAGGGGTGAGTATAAACATACTCAGTAGGCACCCCAAAAACCCAAAACCCAAGGGAGCAACTGAAAGGCAACAGTCCGCTCAACCCAGCCAGAGGGAACCCAGACGAGAGAGAAACTCCATCTCGTGACCATCCTTGGCTAAACACAACTAGTCAGCTCAGCTCAGCTCAGGTGTATGCCCATACATACACCTTGAACCATCCAGATATACACAGCTCATGCCACAAAGCCACAAGAGGTACCGACCTTATCACCAGCAACAATCCACAACCAAGAGAGTACACCACGAACACTGTCATAACAGATGACACACATCCGAGAGATACACTCCATAAGGTCCCAAACAAACATCTCAGATGCTCACCCGAGAGACCACGCTCGTCGGATAACATCACTGAGGAAACATCGCTGAAACACCATAACCACCAAACTCCTCGGATAGGGGATCGCCGCTAGGGTCCACTAGGGGATACCAAGACCCACTCCGGTATACGTAGCTCACAGATAGGGGATCACTCCCAGGGTCCGCTGGGGGATACCACGACCCAATCTGGAATACGTAGTTCTCACAGATAGGGGATCACATCGAGGATCCGCTGGGGGATACCACAACCCAATTTGGCGCTCGACAGAAGCTCAACACTCAGATAGAGGATCATCGTCCATATAAAGATGGTCACGAAGATACCAGAACCCTATCTGGTATAACTCGCGATGTAGGGGGATCAAACCGACGATGCCGCAACCCTACCGAAACCACGCGCTGAGTAGGGGATCGTATAACCAACGATACCGCAACCCTACCATAAACATCAAGCTGAGTAGGGGATCTTAAGCCCGACGATGCCACAACCCTACTGTGCATGACCCACCGCATAAGGGATCATATGTCCGATGATGCCACAAACCCTACGGGGTTAACCTGTTAGATAGGGGATCGCCGCCCGTAAATAAACGGTCACAGCGATACCAAGAACCCGATCTAGGGTAAAGATGCTAGAGGATCCACTTCGAGCCCACCGGAGGGATACCACAACTCTAACAGTTTAAACATCCCATCGAGAGGATCACAAACCCATACGAAGGTTGTGATACCACACAAACCCTCGTAGGAACGAACCAAGGGAGAACCCTCAACCACTGATGGTACAAACGTCGCTAACCTGAGAGACTCTCCACAACGCCACACTGAGCACCTCTGAAGCCAAAACCGAGACCATCATCGCGTTCCACACGGAAAAACACGCAGGATAGGCTGTTTACTTGCCCGAAACGGAGCACCGACGAAAATGGCACTATTCACCGTAGCTAGCTCGTGCGGGGCCCACACAGCGATCCTGAAACTCATCGAGGGGACCATACCACGACGATCCCCTCGGAAAAACAAGCGGAATCGACTACTCGCTCGCCCAAAACGGACACCCGGTGAAAAAGGTACTATTCACCGAAAGCCGGCTCGGGTGGGGCCCACGCCTGGATTCCGAAACTCATCGAACGGATCGCACCATTGCGATCCTATCGGAAAAACACACAGGATCGACTATTCATCCGCCAAAATCGGACACCTAGTGCAAAAGTTGCGTTTCTTCGTAAACGCCCAAACACGGCCTCATGGGGCCCGCACCCTGTTCTCAGACCCAACACCCGGAAACCATCACAAAAAGTCCGTCATACCATCAGGGTCTCAACGCCACTAACGGCACGTCAATCGGACGCTCCGGGTAGATGTTACAACGGCCCGAAGTCGTAAAATAATAAAATAATATTATTTTATACGACGTTTCTAGCTCCCGGGCCACGATCCCGAACCTTTAAACCCTCAAACCCATACCGGAGGGTTCGCCTCGTCGTCAGGGTCACGTCACCACAAACGGCGCGCGAATCCGACTCCCAGAGTGCATGATACGGGGGTTTAAAGACCCCCGTATGCGAAAAGAGGCCGGACTGGCGGGTCCGGCCGGCCGGGACCGGCCGCCGCCGCCGGCCCGCCCTGGCCGGCGGCCCTCCGCCGCACCGGCGGACCTTCCGCGGACCGCCGGGAGCACCCCGGTGGTCCGTTTTGCGATCCGGAGGTGTCTATACGACCCTTGGGACCCGATCTACACTGCTACAGCTTCAATTTGCAGAAAAATGCAGCAAAAACGGGATCGGGGGTTAAAACTCAAATCCGCCTACCTCGCGGGCGAAACGCCGACGTTCTGCCTGAGAACCACGCTCCAGAGCTTCCGCTGCGCACTCCAGGAACGTCCGCCGTCGAATTCTGAGATCGTGGGCGCTTCGTTTGCTCGATTCGGCGGAGTGGCGGTGAAGAACGACGAAGAACGACGAAGAACAATAAAGGGGGGGGGGCAGATATTTATATCAGCCGCCCGCCGGCGCCAAACCAGCCTCGGACCCGACGCCCGATGCGAACAAAAGTAAGGTCACCCCTAGGGTAAACACGCTGTTCTGAACGCAACAGCGGTCTCAAATTTTCCATCCGAGACTCCGTTCAGAAGTTATTTGAGCCGACGCTCGCACACTAACTTGCCACTAATTTACGAAAACGCCCCTCGTGGCGTTTCTCACCGCAGGCCCGCGCCCGCAAAGATTACACCCCGCCTAGGGTAAACGGCATGTTCCGGACGCAACCGTGCCCTAAGATTCCCGTTCTGAGATACCGTTTAGGAGATATCACACCCCCGCCACGTGCATAGTATAAAAAAATACTTAATATTTTTATAAAATTAATTCCGGGCACACCGGGCCTCGGAATCACACACCGTCTTCGCTCCTAGCTCTGGAATTATTCATAGAAATCTTCCAAAGTCTGACAGGGCCAAAAACCTGTGTCGCTACAAAATCATTTAAGATTCATAACATATAAATGTCGCAACATAAGAACCGGATATCATAATTTTGTAAAAATTGCTTAATGAAATCATGTTTTTTTTTAAAAATCCTACGAGAATAACAAGAAATTGATCACACTCTCACATAAAAATTTGAGAAATTATATTTTCAATAATGTTTATTTATATTCTTGTTGAGCATAGCTAGAAAAAAAATCATACTCATGATTCAATATGTTACAAATGATATTCTAAGTCATATCCACTCTTATCATCATCAACTCATGAGATGTAAATATCACAATACCCAACATATTTGAGGGTTATAACATTAAAAACCATCATATAATCATAATAAATTTATATGAATGCCTACATACCATAAAACAAGTATTATATCATCATAAAATAACCCTTTTAAAATAATCATATTTCATAATCATCTCATCATCATAATAAAAATTCATCCAGATAAAAAATAAGGATGGTATCATTAGGTCATATACATTGTAAATCAAAATTAAAATAAATGGATGTTACTAATAATGAAAATTTTCATCACAATTTTACTATAATACATTATGAGGAATTTTTCGTTTTTATACCACTTCTTTAAAATCCAAATATTTCCAAAATATTATATAAAACATATACTTTGAAAAGAACTATAAAATATTTAAATATAATCTTCTAAAAACAGATTTTTCATAAAAGTGAGAAATTATTCATTCCACAATTCGTTAGAAAATATCAGGTTCTAAATTTAGTAAAAAATTCCAAATTGTGGAAATAAAAAGACAATTTATTTTAATATTTTTATAAAAATATAAAATGTGAAAAATTAAATTTAAAAAATAATTTACTAATAGTCAAACATAATCTTGAATTTTTTTATAAAACAAAGATATGGAAGAAAAATGTTTTCCCACCCAAAGAGGAGAAATAAGGATGGATTTTCAAAAATATATAAAACTATTTTTTGTACCAAAGAGGGGAAAATTTAATTAACAATTAAAAAATATAAAAATAACAATTAGTGATTAATATTTATAGGTTTTTATCATATAAGTGTCATATATTTTATTCAATTTAAATTGAATAATAAACAATCCTGACTAAAATGGGATTAAATAATAAATCCCTTAGCTTTGGTCTCATCTTGATTTATAAATGTTGAAATATCATATATAATAAACATTAATGTATTTTAAATATATTACATAACCATATTTATATATATATCATAACATATATGATTCACTTATAACATCTTATCACATTTTTATTTTTAATTCATAATTAATTTGTTTTTTAGGTGATAAATGCTTCATTTTTCATATATGTTTTGGTTAGATGATTCTAATACATATATATTTTTCATGGTTCCATCATCTCTATAATATTAATAATTTTATAATTTTAATATTTATTTAAAAAACACATGTATAATTATTAATATAAAGATAAGATGGAAAACATAATTATAGAACTTCATAGAAATAGTAGTCTATACATACATATGATTAATGTTTACAATTTTAGGTTGTTGGGATGGGAGAAATAAAAATAGTACATCAAAATCACATACTCATTATTTTTTCATATATATCATGAGTACTGATTGAATTTATCCTCATTTCCATCTATAAAATGAGAAAATGAAAAATGATTCAGTTATCTTTATGGAAGTGGTGGTCGAAATGTACACACAACATATATTTTCTTTTTTACATGGATATAATGGAAATAATTGTAATTTTACTTAGTTTTATACACCCTCACGTGACCAATTTGGGGTTATCTACATGTCCTCATGTACAACATCTCATATTCCAATGGTAGCTGATTTGTAGTGAGGGTGTATTGGATGTATTTGGTATACTATACCACTAGGGAAAGAGTAGATATACATAAGAAAATATAATACATACTAGTATAAATACCACAAATAGAATAGTAATAAACTTGTTTCCCTATAATACAAAATAAAATATCTAACAACCCAATAGTAATACAATCATGTAATAATACGAAGAAATTGAAATAAATTGTATAAAGTATATGAAATAAATAAATGAATATAATGACTCAAACAATGGTTCCATGTACCTCTTCCCAACCCCCGAGTATGTATCATCACCAAGAATCCGACCATTATTTATGGAGAAATAATAGTAGGTACCTTTTTCATTATCCAACATTCATCCATGAAGTCTATCTGAGTATAGAATATTGACTTATCAAGGGTGTGAGTAAAACTAGATGGGTTGTCACCATCATGTCTAAGAAAATACAGACTGAGATATATAGTGAATTCAATAAAGATATAAAATAGGTATGACTTAAATCAATTAATAATGTATGTTAATAAATAAAATGCCCCTTGAGATCTTAGATGACACATGGGGTCTGCTAACCTACTTAGATACCCAACCATATATCTCTAATAATGTCGCAAAATCATACCATCCATTACGATAACCCCTCCATAGAATAACTACAAATCATCCCATGTTAACTGAGTAGAGCCCAATAAAAATTATTGTAAAACTGATTCAATACATATAACCATTTAAACATAATCATTTCACACACTATTATCATTACAATATAAATTTTTCTGGCCCAATGCATTACATCATAACCGGTTTGAGATTTATAAGAAATATAACATAACCAGGTCATGTCCTTTAAGAATTACATTATAACTCAGTCAATCCCTATAAGAATTATAGAATAAATGATTCATGAACTATATGTTGGATACCATAACTAGGACAATTCATTTAAAAATAAAGTAATAATCAGAAAAAAAACATAACAAAATTCCTCATAAGACAATATGGAAATTTCACCACGTAACAATTTTTTCCAATAAACCACCAAGTTCTTTTGCATGTGAACCAAATAATTTTTGATTGTGTGATTATTTCTCAATAAATCCCACCAATACCATAATTTATTCCAAAACAAAATGTTTAGAAAAAAATCATCCATGTTTTAAAAATCATGGGGATTAATACTCAATCTAACCATGTCCGAAGATAAGTCAAATGACAGAACACCTATTGGGTGTCCTCATGTCTCAATTTTAACACCAAAGAACCCAATAGGATCTAATGTATGGTGAATTCATGTGTAAATAATTGAATACATGGAAAAAATTAATTTAGGTGTCACAAACAGTATAATGGAGTGATCAAATATATTTCACAGACATGAATAAATGGGTAGAAAAATATTGATATATTCTAGACCCACCACCTCAAGGATGAATAAGATTAAAAAAACCATCTAATTTATAAGTGAGTGTTTGGGTCCTTCTTCCATCCCTTCATTGATGACCAATAAAACCATCAATAGAGCGGTATCCATGAGAAAATAAATGACCAATAAGAAGAAGAATAAAAAGAAGAATGATTTGAAGGACCACATTCATTCTATAAATTTTTAATACCACGGTTTGAAGACTACGGTTAAATAAGAAGAAAATGATATAGAATATAATATGAAGAGAACTATGGTGTTCGTAGGGGTTAAGAGGAAGGACTTTGATTGAAATGAGTTTAGATTGGATGGAGGTATTAATTGATAGTCACTTAAAACGATGATCATTTTGTAGGCTATTAGGGTTAGACCATAGAAATGGATAACATGGGAAAACTATAGTGCAACATAAAGGACCACTATAATTCTCCTTAGTCAAACCATTTAAAAGAACCATGGAGGAATCCACATCACATATCCTATAATGTTGTGGATAGAATATGGCATTGCCAAAGTCACAACATCATAAAAACCAAAATCCCTAGGGGACGACTACATTGTAGCTAGACTCCATGTTTCAGAGGGGGGGGGGGTCGATATTAGAAGAATATGGAAAGTCCTTACACCACAAACACTATCCCCAATCCATATTTATACAAAAATTTATAGTAACTTGGATTTTCCACCCCTAAGGACCCTACAAAGTTAATGGTATGACCATGATACGGTCATCAGTCTTATGGTGAAACCCAAAGCTCCTTGATAAATAATCATATCCATAATATTATTTCATTATATCTCCCATATCTCTCCCACCTATAGAAAAAAAGTTTGAAAAGATAAGTAAAATAAATATCTTAAACCAGCTCTTTACAAATACATTAATGATAAACATCCCTAGAGAAAGACATTCTCTTATAGCCACACATACATATAGTATATTATCGCTGAGATACTCTAAATTTCATTATTGTGTATCCATGAACAATTATATCAATAATGTTCACATATAAAACACACTCTCCTATGTATCCTCTTGTACTCACCCATTCATGTGATGCATTAATGCTAGATGTGTGGTCTTCCCTTAGAGATTTTTCTCACTACAATCCACAAGGTGAATTGGATCCTTCTCAAATAGTTCCACAATATCTAACTCAACATCATCAATTTCCATCTTATGTGATGGTTCTAGATGATATCTACAAATTTGTGATACATTAAATACACTATTCTAAATAATGATGTGATATGTAACGGATAAATGGTAATCCACTATACCAAACATTTTCACCATCTCAAATGGACTGAAAAACCTAGGCACTAGTTTTACCTAATTTTTAATTTGGTGATTCTACAACCAAGTGGACACCCTAATAAAAACGTGATTACTAACATAAAACTATAATGGACATATATTATGGTCAGGGTATGAATGCTATCAGCTTTGTATGGTCACTAACCACTTTTTGAGCAACTAAATCTAATCATACGTTTCCTAAACATGACTAAGTCCAATGATCACTGACTCTCCTACATGTAACTACTAATGAGGTGAACAATAATATATTCTGTATAAATCCCAAAATGTGTCATTATGGATCAAAAAATATAAAATATTATTATATAAAAACTCTATGATCTCTATAATTTTTCCGTAAGAACCACCAAAATCCAAGACACTTGCTCAGAAATCATCCTATAAAATAAAAATTTTCTAAAAAGATTTGATATCATTCTAATTATGATTGTATATACTCAAAATTACTAGTGTTTTTAAAAGCCTTGTGAAGTAATTTCAAAAATTGAAAGGTGAAATAAGGATATAGGTCTAAAATTATTCTTATACATAAATCATTAAACAAAACTACATCTCACACATAGTGACTACTTATATCATCAATTTTGGACGTTTCCTAGATAGGAAATAAGTGGGATACATTCATCATTTTATCCATGATCACAAAAAAAACATCATTCTCCCGGGTGAACTTGGTAATCCTATCACAATATCCATACTGACATCATCTCATTTCCACTCTAGAATTGGTAGAGGTGACAAAAACAAGAATACCTTTGATTACTGGACTTCACATATTGACTTGTGAATCAAATCTCCATGAATACCACTATATCCCATGTCACTCCAAACCAAAAGTATTTTCTATAGAATCATGAAATATCATTGTCAGACCTAGATGTTCCTTCTTCTTGGAATCATATAACTCCCTTATCATCCCTATTTATGAAACCATAGAAACCATTACTTGACCATAGTAAATAAGGATATCTCCACTACTAAGATACCATTCTTATACTGTATTCCCACCATATAAGTTTTTCCTCATATCTCGGCCCTCCAGATGAGATAAGTGGTCTCTCTTGATCCTATCAAGAATCGTGTCTATAAACAATGTTGATGTAACAGCCCAAGATTTTATAAAAAAATATTCTTTTTAATTTTATTAATGTCTTGTGTTGTACGCTACACCAAAAGGAGCTTGCACAACACACATCCTTGACTTGACTTGCATTACACTCAATCGCGACCTTCCTCGATAGCGTGTGTAGTACGCAATACCGAGTTTCACTAAACAACGATATGCTATTAAAATGTTATTAAAACTAGCCGTTATGAATAGTAATAACCACTTTTTGAAATTTTGTAAATTTTATTTTTCAAAATGGATTTCATTTTTGGATTCGGAGTATCGAATTTAGCCTAAGGTGAAATTTTGGTACATTTCGGATAACTTTCATATTCTGATGAATAGTGAAAATTACTAAATTTTAATTAAAAACAACTTTTTTAATAGAAATTATTAATAGTGATAAATTATTAATTTGAGTGGTTTTTAAGTATATTTAGAATATATTTTTACAATTTAATTAAATGTTGGTCATTGGTTGTAATTTCACATTTAAACCAGACATAATCAAGTGTCAATCTTTTGATAGATATTGTTTCTTAAAAACACGCTATTTGTTTTAACAGCGGGATTTAATTATAAAATTAATTAATTCAACTTTTGTGTTATGAATTTGGTAAAATAGACTTCATTTTTGAATTCGGAATATGAAATATAGCTTAGGATGAAATTTTGGCATTGTTCTGAAAAACATCAATTTTTGATGAATAGTGAAACTACTAAGTGGTAGGTTAAAAACTGAATTTTGCATAAAACATAATTTTACCGCTTCTGTGAATGGAATTTCGAAAATCCGAGAGACACGGTTAATATCAAGGACTAAAATGTGGTTCAATGAGATGAAAATAATTTTTCGGTGAATAGTAACTTTTTACTTTTTTTACCGCGGTTAATAGTAAATAGGGTAACTAAGGGTAAATATGATATTAATATTACCCTAACACATGTCCTAATCCTATTGGACAAGTGTATTTCGACCAAAAACAAACTTAGAAATAAAATATGACCATTTAGGCCCACTTGGATTAGATTAGGACATTTATTATTAATTTATTTAAAGAAAGGTTAAAATAGTTAAAATCAAAGTTTAATAAGTAAATCATTTTTAATATGGGGTTATACATAAGATAAATTCGATTATAAATATTCATTAGAAAGCTAAAAAGATTTCCTACATGATGGTATTTTATTTGTAATTTTTAGACATGAAATAATTTAATTTATTTATGACACAACGATGATGCAGTAATTATCTTATTAATGAAATATTGACATAATTGATGTTATAAACACCAAAATAAATGTAATTTGAAATTTTTTATGAATTCCACTAATTTTCTAGGTTATTATGATATATTAATGTTGATTTAATCAACTTGGTTTGAACATTTAATTCTGTTATGACTTTCACAAAAATCATATATCAAATAGTGTCAAAATTGACACAAAATAGTTTTTAAATCAAATATTATATTATTAATTGTTATTTTATTCCTAAAAATCTAAGGTTCGGCCAAATGACTTAGATAAGGATATATTTATTAATAATATACAATTTTGGGTTCGTTTGGCATGTTATAGTAAGTGTATTAACCATATAGTGAAAGAAAACAAAAAGACACGGTAAAAGTTAAATTATTTATCTTAGAGTTAAATCTAATTGATAAGGTTAAAATAATATCCTAAACTTGTCTAAATTTGATTGGTTGATGAGATTACAACCCTATCTCATCTAATATTCGAATATGAGTCATTTTTGGAGGTTTTTAAGTGGGGTTAGATTTATTATAAATTAATATTTTTAAGAATTCCTAAGGTGCCCCTCTCCTCCCCTATAAAAGGACACCTCCTCCCCCTCCTCCTCACACCAATTTGAGCACTCAAGCTCGGCCAACCCCTGCCAAAATCTCTTCTCCACTTCCCTAGAAACATCCTAGAGGTTCTGGTCTTACTCAAAGACCAATTTTAGTTCCCTAAGAGGAGGTCTCCAAAAGGCGCTTCAAAGAAGAGGTAATTACCGTTACCAATTCTTTCATCTTTATTTCTTCTTCCACTTCTTCTTCTTAGGTTGTTTCATTATGAAGTAATAACATCAGTATCACTAATATACTGATATGTTATTATAAGTATGAAACAACCCTATTTCACCATCTATCCATCCTACGGAAAAAGAAATCACCGCACGTGCGTACGTACGGACTACCGTCTCCACGACGCGATGAGATTCATTCTCCATGTTAACCATTTAAGAATGATTATAATGTATATATAAGAAATAATAATGAAATATATGAAATTATAAAGCTACTGGATTTATGTATATATATACATATGTATGTAATCTACTTACTTCCATTTCAAGACAATAAGGAAAGGAAAACAGCGTTCATGCGTACGTACGGACTACCGTCTCCATGAACGGTGTTTTTCATTTTATTTATCTACCTATTATATATATATATATACTGAATATATATGATATATAAATCATATTTTATATTCTGGAAGTAAGTAAATCATGATATAAGTAATAATGATGTCAAGAACAACAAGTCAAAACACCTACGATAAATGAAACGATTTTACCCAAAACGCTTCTTTAACATGGAGTTTACAAAAGAACGGGTAATATAATGTCATAAGTGAACCATATATGATATCATAACAATGAATATGATTCTGTAATAAGTCAATAACATGATTTAAATCATTATACAGGAGGTTCAGACACATACGAAGCAAATCGGACCTAAGGTAAGGGAAATATCACAATCTCATTTTTATCCGAGATTGTTTATATTTTGGTATTTACTGGGGTGTATTTTATCATCCACATCCATGTTTCTTCAATATGTAATATTATTTACATCCACCTACAATTGTTTAAATCCAATTTTACCCTTCGGTGAGTTTTTAGTTAAAGATATGAAAGGAATCTTTTGTCGTATTTTTTTTATACGAGGTACTTTTTGACTTTTCCGACAAAAGTACGAAGAATGTTTTTTTTAACTTATACGGCACGAACGGATTTATACTGTTTTATAAAGCCTTATTTTCATGAAGCTTCCTCTAAAAGATTTCATGACTATTTTCAATAAAATCTCTTTCTTTTAAAATTGCACGATGTTTTGTGAAAAGAAATTGATTTTGAAGAAGAAAGGATATTTTCCTCAAGAATTCAATTCAAGTGTTTTATCAAAATTATTTTACATATAAGATAATAAAGGGTTCTGTTTCTATCCATATTTTTACATTTATTTGACTATTTTGTGATGGAATTATGTTTATGAATTCCTTTATCTTATATGAATGATTTTATGATGTCATGTTGTTTAAGAATCCCATTTTTATTACATGGGTTATGCAATGATGTATGATTTATGATTTTGTGGCACACATAATAAAGGATTCATTAAGAGATGGGTGGGACCTATATCTCCCTCCAATGCATTGGGTAAAGATTTTATATCTCATGAGATAGACATGGCTGGAATGGTAGGTTATACCGGTTCAGTGAAACAGGACTGAAACGAGGATTACTCGATTCAGAAAGGGACTTTGTCCACTAAGATAGTCTTGGCAATGAGTCTTGACTAACAAGAAATGATTCTCTATGATTATGTGTGTATGCCACAATGAGTAATGTTTTAAGTTATGATTTCATTTTCACTTCTATGATTTATCCCACGTTATGATATTATGAGCTCTTTTGCAGGTTAAGATTTCCAAAAGCTATGTTCTTATGTATATGATGTGATTGATATTTCTTTTTTTTACCCTTACTGAGCATTTGAGCTCACCCTTTTATGTTTTCTTTTCCCCAGGATATAAAGAAAGGTTTTAGGTAAAAAAAAAGGAAGATCTTTGTGGGATATTTTGAAGATCTTTCCCCACGATTAGAAGATTACGTTCTGAGTTTCCAAAGACACTAAACTATTACGATCCTTGTGTGTGTATTTTTGTTATGTACTAAGTATTCCGCAAATGTAATGTAATGTCCATGTACGATAAGCTTCGGGTCTTTACAGTTGGTATCAGAGGAATGGTTTAGTCAACCTTTGGAAACTAGGATGCGAAAACGTTAGTGAGATCCCTAGAGATATTTCTACGGTATGTCTAGGGATGACCCTAAGGTTAAGTAGACGTATAAGTTATAGTACTAGAACTACGCTAACGATCATAGATTTAAACCTAAGATGTTAGATATTGAAGGTACTCCCCCTTTGTTATGTTGTTTTCCCTAGCATGATTTTTGCCTCTCACACTATTCTTTTTGGGTTTTAGAAAATTGCTGGAAACAAGATGATTCACGATAATGGGGGATATGATGGAAAATGGAATGATATTCTTCATAATGAAATGGGATTTGGAAGTCCAAACATAATTATCATGCCGAATCAGCAATCTCATAATATGATCAATAAAGTAAAATTTGGTAAGTTTCCTGACTCGGCTAATAAGAGAAAGATGGAGTTTCATGATGATCATAGAGGAAAGAAAGTTCATTTTCCCCTATGTAATTCATGTGGGAAGAGGCATCAAGGAGAATGTTTCAAAGGAACTGGAAGATGCTTTGGGTGTGGAAAAGAAGGACACAAAGCAAGTAAGTGCAAAGGAAAAGGTTCAGTTAACACCATGGATGAGGATAATGGTATTGCTACGACATCAAAAATGGTTAAGTGTTTTAAATGTGGAATGTATGGGAATTATGCAAACCAATGTCCTAAGGGAAAGACTCATGAAGAGAATCAGTATGGCCGTATGGGTAGTATTTATGTGGATGATGATGAAGAGACTACAAATGATATGTGAGATGAAAGAATTGTTGAAGCTCGGTTAATGGTTTAAGAATGTAGTGGAATGATTACATGTTTATCATGTGTAATGTTGTATAAGTAATCTCATGGTACTATGGAATAAAGAGACATGTAAGGATTGTTACATTGTTGTCTGATTAATGTTACCAGTAACCATGAACGGTTATTCAGATACTTTTGGAAAGTAGATGATAAGTGCATAATGAAAGGATAAGAAGATAATGAGATGTTTGATTGTATTCATGAGCTCATGATTGATATAAGGACTAAGTGATATCATGGTTTGAGTATAAATAATTTTGAGGATTTTGGTATGTGTAAAGTGTTAACTTTTAACTGCATTCAAGTTTTCACTAAGGTTCAATGGGTATTCAAGAGTATACATGATTAAGGACTTTGAATGTTTGGAATGTGACCAACAAGACATATCTTATGATATGTGCGGATCAACGACAGTACTAAATCTCTGGTAATCGTTGTCACTATATTATGAGAGTGGACTGCAGTATTATATATAAGCCTAATGATTAGACTGGATTATGTTGGACATAAGTTAGTATTGTTTAAGGATAGAAGATTTTCGATATTATTGATGGGATGTTATAGTAACGTAGTTTTAGAAAAAGGGACAACTTGCAGGACGGGCGACAACCCATCGCTTCGGACAAGGCTGTAGGAATCGAACCCACAACCGAAGTACGACTGGCCTTTATCGCCTACCACTGGCCTACAGGAAGTCCCTGTTTAGTAGAAACTAGTTTTATTATATTAAGCAGCATGATATATGAAGTATAAGTCCATTTTCGGAACCATATATGATTAATCTCACTATAGAATGACTTATGTATATTTAATAACTTTTGCTAACCATTTGTTTGAGACAGATGGAATGACCCGTCATTCTATTACATGATCTACTAACACTTCACGAATAACAAATTCAACTTAATTTATTTAAGAGATGAAGTGGAAATTGTTCAAGGCACGAACAACAGTGATATTGTATCAAAATAAAGTAAGTATTTATTCTAATTCAAATTTTCAACTTTAGGGAAATGATCTTGAAAACCAAAAATGTTGTCCTAGTGATCTTATACCTGATGAATTAGATGGTACCTTAGATCGTCACAAATTTATGGATTTGTGATTACTGGATTTTCCATAGCCATGTTCTCTACCACTCTCCATCAGAACATGATGGTTAGATTTCTCTTCCATATCCATATTTTCACCTATGTGGAAACCCAGTGATTAGTTTATTTGGGTAATCGTTACATTTCATACTTTAGTTTTTAAAGCCAAGTTTTGGTATTCCCTTTTACGATGTGGGTTTCTATTAAAGAAACTTTCAAATAGTAAACCATTTATAACCCCGACGAATTTCGAGGGCGAAATTCATTTTAAGGGGGGTAGAATGTAACAGCCCAAGATTTTATAAAAAAATATTCTTTTTAATTTTATTAATGTCTTGTGTTGTACGCTACACCAAAAGGAGCTTGCACAACACACATCCTTGACTTGACTTGCATTACACTCAATCGCGACCTTCCTCGATAGCGTGTGTAGTACGCAATACCGAGTTTCACTAAACAACGATATGCTATTAAAATGTTATTAAAACTAGCCGTTATGAATAGTAATAACCACTTTTTGAAATTTTGTAAATTTTATTTTTCAAAATGGATTTTATTTTTGGATTCGGAGTATCGAATTTAGCCTAAGGTGAAATTTTGGTACATTTCGGATAACTTTCATATTCTGATGAATAGTGAAAATTACTAAATTTTAATTAAAAACAACTTTTTTAATCGAAATTATTAATAGTGATAAATTATTAATTTGAGTGGTTTTAAAGTATATTTAGAATATATTTTTACAATTTAATTCAATGTTGGTCATTGGTTGTAATTTCACATTTAAACCAGACATAATCAAGTGTCAATCTTTTGATAGATATTGTTTCTTAAAAACACGCTATTTGTTTTAACAGTGGGATTTAATTATAAAATTAATTAATGCAACTTTTGTGTTATGAATTTGGTAAAATAGACTTCATTTTTGAATTCGGAATATGAAATATAGCTTAGGATGAAATTTTTGCATTGTTCTGAAAAACATCAATTTTTGATGAATAGTGAAACTACTAAGTGGTAGGTTAAAAACTGAATTTTGCATAAAACATAATTTTACCGCTTCTGTGAATGGAATTTCAAAAATCCGAGAGACACGGTTAATATCAAGGACTAAAATGTGGTTCAATGAGATGAAAATAATTTTTCGGTGAATAGTAACTTTTTACTTTTTTTACCGCGGTTAATAGTAAATAGGGTAACTAAGGGTAAATATGATATTAATATTACCCTAACACATGTCCTAATCCTATTGGACAAGTGTATTTCGACCAAAAACAAACTTAGGAATAAAATATGACCATTTAGGCCCACTTGGATTAGATTAGGACATTTATTATTAATTTATTTAAAGAAAGGTTAAAATAGTTAAAATCAAAGTTTAATAAGTAAATCATTTTTAATATGGGGTTATACATAAGATAAATTCGATTGTAAATATTCATTAGAAAGCTAAAAAGATTTCATACATGATGGTATTTTATTTGTAATTTTTAGACATCAAATAATTTAATTTATTTATGACACAACGATGATGCAGTAATTATCTTATTAATGAAATATTGACATAATTGATGTTATAAACACCAAAATAAATGTAATTTGAAATTTTTTATAAATTCCAATAATTTTCTAGGTTATTATGATATATTAATGTTGATTTAATCAACTTGGTTCGAACATTTAATTCTGTTATGACTTTCACAAAAATCATATATCAAATAGTGTCAAAATTGACACAAAATAGTTTTTAAATCAAATATTATATTATTAATTGTTATTTTATTCCTAAAAATCTAAGGTTCGGCCAAATGACTAAGATATGGATATATTTATTAATAATATACAATTTTGGGTTCTTTTGGCATGTTATAGTAAGTTTATTAACCATATAGTGAAAGAAAACAAAAAGACACGGTAAAAGTTAAATTATTTATCTTAGAGTTAAATCTAATTGATAAGGTTAAAATAATATCCTAAACTTGTCTAAATTTGATTGGTTGATGAGATTACAACCCTATCTCATCTAATATTCGAATATGAGTCATTTTTGGAGGTTTTTAAGTGGGGTTAGATTTATTATAAATTAATATTTTTAAGAATTCCTAAGGTGCCCCTCTCCTCCCCTATAAAAGGACACCTCCTCCCCCTCCTCCTCACACCAATTTGAGCATTCAAGCTCGGCCAACCCCTGCCAAAATCTCTTCTCCACTTCCCTAGAAACATCCTAGAGGTTCTGGTCTTACTCAAAGACCAATTTTAGTTCCCTAAGAGGAGGTCTCCAAAAGGCGCTTCAAAGAAGAGGTAATTACCGTTACCAATTCTTTCATCTTTATTTCTTCTTCCACTTCTTCTTCTTAGGTTGTTTCATTATGAAGTAATAACATCAGTATCACTCATATACTGATATGTTATTATAAGTATGAAACAACCCTATTTCACCATCTATCCATCCTACGGAAAAAGAAATCACCGCGCGTGCGTACGTACGGACTACCGTCTCCACGACGCGATGAGATTCATTCTCCATGTTAACCATTTAAGAATGATTATAATGTATATATAAGAAATAATAATGAAATATATGAAATTATAAAGCTACTGGATTTATGTATATATATACATATGTATGTAATCTACTTACTTCCATTTCAAGACAATAAGGAAAGGAAAACAGCGTTCATGCGTACGTACGGACTACCGTCTCCATGAACGGTGTTTTTCATTTTATTTATCTACCTATTATATATATATATATACTGAATATATATGATATATAAATCATATTTTATATTCTGGAAGTAAGTAAATCATGATATAAGTAATAATGATGTCAAGAACAACAAGTCAAAACACCTACGATAAATGAAACGATTTTACCCAAAACGCTTCTTTAACATGGAGTTTACAAAAGAACGGGTAATATAATGTCATAAGTGAACCATATATGATATCATAACAATGAATATGATTCTGTAATAAGTCAATAACATGATTTAAATCATTATACAGGAGGTTCGGACACATACGAAGCAAATCGGACCTAAGGTAAGGGAAATATCACAATCTCATTTTTATCCGAGATTGTTTATACTTTGGTATTTACTGGGGTGTATTTTATCATCCACATCCATGTTTCTTCAATATGTAATATTATTTACATCCACCTACAATTGTTTAAATCCAATTTTACCCTTCGGTGAGTTTTTAGTAAAAGATATGAAAGGAATCTTTTGTCGTATTTTTTTTATACGAGGTACTTTTTGACTTTTCCGACAAAAGTACGAAGAATGTTTTTTTTAACTTATACGGCACGAACGGATTTATACTGTTTTATAAAGCCTTATTTTCATGAAGCTTCCTCTAAAAGATTTCATGACTATTTTCAATAAAATCTCTTTCTTTTAAAATTGCACGATGTTTTGTGAAAAGAAATTGATTTTGAAGAAGAAAGGATATTTTCCTCAAGAATTCAATTCAAGTGTTTTATCAAAATTATTTTACATATAAGATAATAAAGGGTTCTGTTTCTATCCATATTTTTACATTTATTTGACTATTTTGTGATGGAATTATGTTTATGAATTCCTTTATCTTATATGAATGATTTTATGATGTCATGTTGTTTAAGAATCCCATTTTTATTACATGGGTTATGCAATGATGTATGATTTATGATTCTGTGGCACACATAATAAAGGATTCATTAAGAGATGGGTGGGACCTATATCTCCCTCCAATGCATTGGGTAAAGATTTTATATCTCATGAGATAGACATGGCTGGAATGGTAGGTTATACCGGTTCAGTGAAACAGGACTGAAACGAGGATTACTCGATTCAGAAAGGGACTTTGTCCACTAAGATAGTCTTGGCAATGAGTCTTGACTAACAAGAAATGATTCTCTATGATTATGTGTGTATGCCACAATGAGTAATGTTTTAAGTTATGATTTCATTTTCACTTCTATGATTTATCCCACGTTATGATATTATGAGCTCTTTTGCAGGTTAAGATTTCCAAAAGCTATGTTCTTATGTATATGATGTGATTGATATTTCTTTTTTTTACCCTTACTGAGCATTTGAGCTCACCCTTTTATGTTTTCTTTTCCCCAGGATATAAAGAAAGGTTTTAGGTAAAAAAAAAGGAAGATCTTTGTGGGATATTTTGAAGATCTTTCCCCACGATTAGAAGATTACGTTCTGAGTTTCCAAAGACACTAAACTATTACGATCCTTGTGTGTGTATTTTTGTTATGTACTAAGTATTCCGCAAATGTAATGTAATGTCCATGTACGATAAGCTTCGGGTCTTTACAGTTGGTATCAGAGGAATGGTTTAGTCAACCTTTGGAAACTAGGATGCGAAAACGTTAGTGAGATCCCTAGAGATATTTCTACGGTATGTCTAGGGATGTCCCTAAGGTTAAGTAGACGTATAAGTTATAGTACTAGAACTACGCTAACGATCATAGATTTAAACCTAAGATGTTAGATATTGAAGGTACTCCCCCTTTATTATGTTGTTTTCCCTAGCATGATTTTTGCCTCTCACACTATTCTTTTTGGGTTTTAGAAAATTGCTGGAAACAAGATGATTCACGATAATGGGGGATATGATGGAAAATGGAATGATATTCTTCATAATGAAATGGGATTTGGAAGTCCAAACATAATTATCATGCCGAATCAGCAATCTCATAATATGATCAATAAAGTAAAATTTGGTAAGTTTCCTGACTCGGCTAATAAGAGAAAGATGGAGTTTCATGATGATCATAGAGGAAAGAAAGTTCATTTTCCCCTATGTAATTCATGTGGGAAGAGGCATCAAGGAGAATGTTTCAAAGGAACTGGAAGATGCTTTGGGTGTGGAAAAGAAGGACACAAAGCAAGTAAGTGCAAAGGAAAAGGTTCAGTTAACACCATGGATGAGGATAATGGTATTGCTACGACATCAAAAATGGTTAAGTGTTTTAAATGTGGAATGTATGGGAATTATGCAAACCAATGTCCTAAGGGAAAGACTCATGAAGAGAATCAGTATGGCCGTATGGGTAGTATTTATGTGGATGATGATGAAGAGACTACAAATGATATGTGAGATGAAAGAATTGTTGAAGCTCGGTTAATGGTTTAAGAATGTAGTGGAATGATTACATGTTTATCATGTGTAATGTTGTATAAGTAATCTCATGGTACTATGGAATAAAGAGACATGTAAGGATTGTTACATTGTTGTCTGATTAATGTTACCAGTAACCATGAACGGTTATTCAGATACTTTTGGAAATTAGATGATAAGTGCATAATGAAAGGATAAGAAGATAATGAGATGTTTGATTGTATTCATGAGCTCATGATTGATATAAGGACTAAGTGATATCATGGTTTGAGTATAAATAATTTTGAGGATTTTGGTATGTGTAAAGTGTTAACTTTTAACTGCATTCAAGTTTTCACTAAGGTTCAATGGGTATTCAAGAGTATACATGATTAAGGACTTTGAATGTTTGGAATGTGACCAACAAGACATATCTTATGATATGTGGGGATCAACGACAGTACTAAATCTCTGGTAATCGTTGTCACTATATTATGATAGTGGACTGCAGTATTATATATAAGCCTAAAGATTAGACTGGATTATGTTGGACATAAGTTAGTATTGTTTAAGGATAGAAGATTTTCGATATTATTGATGGGATGTTATAGTAACGTAGTTTTAGAAAAAGGGACAACTTGCAGGACGGGCGACAACCCATCGCTTCGGACAAGGCTGTAGGAATCGAACCCACAACCGAAGTACGACTGGCCTTTATCGCCTACCACTGGCCTACAGGAAGTCCCTGTTTAGTAGAAACTAGTTTTATTATATTAAGCAGCATGATATATGAAGTATAAGTCCATTTTAGGAACCATATATGATTAATCTCACTATAGAATGACTTATGTATATTTAATAACTTTTGCTAACCTTTTGTTTGAGACAGATGGAATGACCCGTCATTCTATTACATGATCTGCTAACACTTCACGAATAACAAATTCAACTTAATTTATTTAAGAGATGAAGTGGAAATTGTTCAAGGCACGAACAACAGTGATATTGTATCAAAATAAAGTAAGTATTTATTCTAATTCAAATTTTCAACTTTAGGGAAATGATCTTGAAAACCAAAAATGTTGTCCTAGTGATCTTATACCTGATGAATTAGATGGTACCTTAGATCGTCACAAATTTATGGATTTGTGATTACTGGATTTTCCATAGCCATGTTCTCTACCACTCTCCATCAGAACATGATGGTTAGATTTCTCTTCCATATCCATATTTTCACCTATGTGGAAACCCAGTGATTAGTTTATTTGGGTAATCGTTACATTTCATACTTTAGTTTTTAAAGCCAAGTTTTGGTATTCCCTTTTACGATGTGGGTTTCTATTAAAGAAACTTTCAAATAGTAAACCATTTATAACCCCGACGAATTTCGAGGGCGAAATTCATTTTAAGGGGGGTAGAATGTAACAGCCCAAGATTTTATAAAAAAATATTCTTTTTAATTTTATTAATGTCTTGTGTTGTACGCTACACCAAAAGGAGCTTACACAACACACATCCTTGACTTGACTTGCATTACACTCAATCGCGACCTTCCTCGATAGCGTGTGTAGTACGCAATACCGAGTTTCACTAAACAACGATATGCTATTAAAATGTTATTAAAACTAGCCGTTATGAATAGTAATAACCACTTTTTGAAATTTTGTAAATTTTATTTTTCAAAATGGATTTCATTTTTGGATTCGGAGTATCGAATTTAGCCTAAGGTGAAATTTTGGTACATTTCGGATAACTTTCATATTCTGATGAATAGTGAAAATTACTAAATTTTAATTAAAAACAACTTTTTTAATCGAAATTATTAATAGTGATAAATTATTAATTTGAGTGGTTTTAAAGTATATTTAGAATATATTTTTACAATTTAATTCAATGTTGGTCATTGGTTGTAATTTCACATTTAAACCAGACATAATCAAGTGTCAATCTTTTGATAGATATTGTTTCTTAAAAACACACTATTTGTTTTAACAGCGGGATTTAATTATAAAATTAATTAATGCAACTTTTGTGTTATGAATTTGGTAAAATAGACTTCATTTTTGAATTCGGAATATGAAATATAGCTTAGGATGAAATTTTGGCATTGTTCTGAAAAACATCAATTTTTGATGAATAGTGAAACTACTAAGTGGTAGGTTAAAAACTGAATTTTGCATAAAACATAATTTTACCGCTTCGGTGAATGGAATTTCAAAAATCCGAGAGACACGGTTAATATCAAGGACTAAAATGTGGTTCAATGAGATGAAAATAATTTTTCGGTGAATAGTAACTTTTTACTTTTTTTACCGCGGTTAATAGTAAATAGGGTAACTAAGGGTAAATATGATATTAATATTACCCTAACACATGTCCTAATCCTATTGGACAAGTGTATTTCGACCAAAAACAAACTTAGGAATAAAATATGACCATTTAGGCCCACTTGGATTAGATTAGGACATTTATTATTAATTTATTTAAAGAAAGGTTAAAATAGTTAAAATCAAAGTTTAATAAGTAAATCATTTTTAATATGGGGTTATACATAAGATAAATTCGATTGTAAATATTCATTAGAAAGCTAAAAAGATTTCATACATGATGGTATTTTATTTGTAATTTTTAGACATCAAATAATTTAATTTATTTATGACACAACGATGATGCAGTAATTATCTTATTAATGAAATATTGACATAATTGATGTTATAAACACCAAAATAAATGTAATTTGAACTTTTTTATGAATTCCACTAATTTTCTAGGTTATTATGATATATTAATGTTGATTTAATCAACTTGGTTCGAACATTTAATTCTGTTATGACTTTCACAAAAATCATATATCAAATAGTGTCAAAATTGACACAAAATAGTTTTTAAATCAAATATTATATTATTAATTGTTATTTTATTCCTAAAAATATAAGGTTCGGCCAAATGACTTAGATAAGGATATATTTATTAATAATATACAATTTTGGGTTCGTTTGGCATGTTATAGTAAGTGTATTAACCATATAGTGAAAGAAAACAAAAAGACACGGTAAAAGTTAAATTATTTATCTTAGAGTTAAATCTAATTGATATGGTTAAAATAATATCCTAAACTTGTCTAAATTTGATTGGTTGATGAGATTACAACCCTATATCATCTAATATTCGAATATGAGTCATTTTTGGAGGTTTTTAAGTGGGGTTAGATTTATTATAAATTAATATTTTTAAGAATTCCTAAGGTGCCCCTCTCCTCCCCTATAAAAGGACACCTCCTCCCCCTCCTCCTCACACCAATTTGAGCACTCAAGCTCGGCCAACCCCTGCCAAAATCTCTTCTCCACTTCCCTAGAAACATCCTAGAGGTTCTGGTCTTACTCAAAGACCAATTTTAGTTCCCTAAGAGGAGGTCTCCAAAAGGCGCTTCAAAGAAGAGGTAATTACCGTTACCAATTCTTTCATCTTTATTTCTTCTTCCACTTCTTCTTCTTAGGTTGTTTCATTATGAAGTAATAACATCAGTATCACTCATATACTGATATGTTATTATAAGTATGAAACAACCCTATTTCACCATCTATCCATCCTACGGAAAAAGAAATCACCGCGCGTGCGTACGTACGGACTACCGTCTCCACGACGCGATGAGATTCATTCTCCATGTTAACCATTTAAGAATGATTATAATGTATATATAAGAAATAATAATGAAATATATGAAATTATAAAGCTACTGGATTTATTTATATATATACATATGTATGTAATCTACTTACTTCCATTTCAAGACAATAAGGAAAGGAAAACAGCGTTCATGCGTACGTACGGACTACCGTCTCCATTAATGGTGTTTTTCATTTTATTTATCTACCTATTATATATATATATATACTGAATATATATGATATATAAATCATATTTTATATTCTGGAAGTAAGTAAATCATGATATAAGTAATAATGATGTCAAGAACAACAAGTCAAAACACCTACGATAAATGAAACGATTTTACCCAAAACGCTTCTTTAACATGGAGTTTACAAAAGAACGGGTAATATAATGTCATAAGTGAACCATATATGATATCATAACAATGAATATGATTCTGTAATAAGTCAATAACATGATTTAAATCATTATACAGGAGGTTCGGACACATACGAAGCAAATCGGACCTAAGGTAAGGGAAATATCACAATCTCATTTTTATCCGAGATTGTTTATACTTTGGTATTTACTGGGGTGTATTTTATCATCCACGTCCATGTTTCTTCAATATGTAATATTATTTACATCCACCTACAATTGTTTAAATCCAATTTTACCCTTCGGTGAGTTTTTAGTAAAAGATATGAAAGGAATCTTTTGTCGTATTTTTTTTATACGAGGTACTTTTTGACTTTTCCGACAAAAGTACGAAGAATGTTTTTTTTAACTTATACGGCACGAACGGATTTATACTGTTTTATAAAGCCTTATTTTCATGAAGCTTCCTCTAAAAGATTTCATGACTATTTTCAATAAAATCTCTTTCTTTTAAAATTGCACGATGTTTTGTGAAAAGAAATTGATTTTGAAGAAGAAAGGATATTTTCCTCAAGAATTCAATTCAAGTGTTTTATCAAAATTATTTTACATATAAGATAATAAAGGGTTCTGTTTCTATCCATATTTTTACATTTATTTGACTATGTTGTGATGGAATTATGTTTATGAATTCCTTTATCTTATATGAATGATTTTATGATGTCATGTTGTTTAAGAATCCCATTTTTATTACATGGGTTATGCAATGATGTATGATTTATGATTTTGTGGCACACATAATAAAGGATTCATTAAGAGATGGGTGGGACCTATATCTCCCTCCAATGCATTGGGTAAAGATTTTATATCTCATGAGATAGACATGGCTGGAATGGTAGGTTATACCGGTTCAGTGAAACATGACTGAAACGAGGATTACTCGATTCAGAAAGGGACTTTGTCCACTAAGATAGTCTTGGCAATGAGTCTTGACTAACAAGAAATGATTCTCTATGATTATGTGTGTATGCCACAATGAGTAATGTTTTAAGTTATGATTTCATTTTCACTTCTATGATTTATCCCACGTTATGATATTATGAGCTCTTTTGCAGGTTAAGATTTCCAAAAGCTATGTTCTTATGTATATGATGTGATTGATATTTCTTTTTTTACCCTTACTGAGCATTTGAGCTCACCCTTTTATGTTTTCTTTTCCCCAGGATATAAAGAAAGGTTTTAGGTAAAAAAAAAGGAAGATCTTTGTGGGATATTTTGAAGATCTTTCCCCACGATTAGAAGATTACGTTCCGAGTTTCCAAAGACACTAAACTATTACGATCCTTGTGTGTGTATTTTTGTTATGTACTAAGTATTCCGCAAATGTAATGTAATGTCCATGTACGATAAGCTTCGGGTCTTTACAGTTGAAGTCTAAGATACTTGTCCATGGGACTCTTGAACATTGAGATGCATATCCATGAAGAGTTTTATCATCCAAAACTCAATGGAAGAGTACATAGTTTCTCATTTCTATATCATATGTCTCAAATAATCACCAATTATGTTTCCCTTTCCTATAATTCAATCCAACTCAATGTCAAAAGTCTGTAGAAACTTTAACCACCACCTCTACTGATGGTTATGGACTAACTGATAAATGATATATTTAAGAAAATTATGGTCCATGAAAAAAAATCTATCACCCAATAGATAGTTTCTATAACACATTGAAGTATATAGTACCATATATGATTTTAGATCATGTGTAAGGAAATTCCTCTCAATTGGAATTGACTATAAATATCCTAAACAATCCACTTTGTTCTTTTGTATTGGAACATCTCAGAGTCTCATTCAAGATACATCATAGTACATGGTATAATCCTTTCCTAGAAAAAGAAAAATGTGGATTGGTGCTAATTTCACTATTCTATTAATTTTTTTTAAAATCACATCATATGTATATGACTAAACAAGATTCAGCCATTTCATTTTCTCCATGGACATTGATCCTAACAAATTGAGGAATTCCTGGATAAAATTATGATAATAGTATACTAAACCGAGAAATTTACAAATCTTGAAGAAATTATTGGGTCCCCCCAAAATTCAGTGGATGGAAATTTCTCTAGGTTCACTTTCAATCTTTCCTCCTAGTTTACATGGAATTATATGTTCACTCAATCAATCTAGAGTTTTTATTTTGATAGTCTAGTGTAAATAAAATTATTCCTTTGTTTACATAGAACAATGTTAATACAGTGGTAATTATCATATTTAGACTAGGATTATAATTAGATGTATTTAATAAAAAACAATAGAAAAATAAAATAATAAGTGATGGAAGATTCATATCATAAAGGCCATGAATACATCTTGTGTATTTATTAAACCAAAAAACATAAAAAATAATTCGTACAATCCATAACTGAACCAAAAGGTAGTTTGTTGTATGTCTAAGTGTCTCATTACCAAATTAGGTTACTCTGACCTGAATTCAATCATGGATAAGATCCTACAAACCAAGTAATTATTTTAAGATATCATTGATTATTGGAAGGCCATAATGGTACTTGATTGTTAGTTGCTTGAGTATCAAATAATATACACATAAGTACAAAGTCCCATCATCCTTTTTCAATAAAATTAAGGGAGAACCACATGGGGAATAACAAGAACATATGAATCCTTTTCAATATAGGTCTTATAAAAAAAATTAGAACTCAAGAATCTCTTAGGGTGTCATACTGTATAGAGAATTAGTGACTGGTTAATCTCTCAAAATCAAATCGATCATTAAATCAATCTCCTATAAGGGTAGTATATTTGAGAAATCGTTAGGACATAAATCTTAAAAATTATCTATATCAAGATGAAATTTATCAAACTATGTTCCACAATCATCCATGCTAATTATTTCTAGTTGTTCCATGATAAAATGAGGTCTATAATTAATTTTTCTTACACAACCAACCAAAAAAACCAACTATCCTTGGTAGATCTAGCTCTACCTTTTGGAGGTAGAAAGGAAACCCTACATTGATAATATTAAATATTATCCAAATACATAACCATACAATCCAATCGAAGAATGAACTAAAATCATTTTATTTTGAGGCCAAGAAGATTCCACTGAAAACAACACCACCCAATTTCTAGAGAACATGCCTTGCAACACTTCATACCATCTGACCACACTCCCAATAGTGTTTTTCTGGACATAATTCCATCCAAGATCTCAAAGACCAATCCTAAACCATTGAAAAAAATGAGAAAATAAAAATTTAGTGTGATTATCTTATATCAAACAAACACTAGTAAGGTTTGATGATGCAAGAATCATACATTTGATGATATAGACCCATGAATCCAAGCTAGCTAAAGTGGATTGAATATCATGTAGCTCACTCAAACAACTACCTTGAGATTCACACTAAATCCACTAAAATATTACTTATGAATGTTATTGTTACTCTTATATTTGGATATTATATCCCCTACCTCAACATGATTGTATGATCAAAATATAGCTACTAGTCTACTAAGAAGTAGCTAAGTCCCTCATTAACTCATGTTACTTTCCTACACCCCTATAAGTTTTGTGTTAATGTGGAGTCATAAGATAACCATTTATGTTTTTTCATACTGCCATAATCATTATTTCTCAGATTCTGGCTAGCTGAACACTAAATAGAGGGTGAGTGGAATTCATAAAAAATTTATTTTAAAAAATCCTCCCTCTTTCGGTATGATCATTCAATTTTTACCCCAAATAAAGGTATGAAGTGGTAATATGATCTCAAATGAAATATATTGAACACATGATATTTATAGTGGTTCAGGAAATAACAATTCCCTAGTCTAATCCACAAACATTATGCTCTATGAGTTTAATTATTTTCACTATAAATGAATTTTTATCTGGGGATCCTAAATGAGTAAAAGTAGTAGTCTCTTTATAAAAATGTATAAGATCTCATAACTAGGATATACCTTTTTAAGACATATCCATGGTTTCAAAACAGAGTCATAAACCAAGTTTATACAAAATAGGATGAGTAATTATTGAAATAAATTGCTACAACACATAGATACAAACAACAACTGATAGTTGTTTATGATTCTTTCTAAGAATATAATATCTTTCAAGGTATATATTGGGATGATCATTAGTGAAACTAATAAAACCAATAAAAACAAAATGATGATATATTTTTGATCTATTATATGTGTCGAAATTTGAGGAATTCATGTGTATGAGTTTCTTAATAGTTATTCATATATTTCAGTCTTATATTCTTCTAATATTATCTTATAGTGACTAAATCTTCTTTAATATCTCATTTTTTACTAATTCATAGTATAATACAAATGGTAAAATGAGACACATATTGAAAAAATGATAATACATGATATAAAAGACACATATACATTCCTTACAAATATAGAGATTACTTTTGTGGTAGTGACGTCAGATATATTCTCATTCTTAAGATCATTCCATTCATGGAAAAGTTTGTATAGATCGATCATTCCTAAACTGGATAATCTATTTTCTAATACACTCTTTATTCATCAAATTCCTTTTTGAGATATTGGGAATATAATCATGAAATTATATATAATAGTTATATCTTTATAAGCGATTCACTAGGTGGTATTTTTATCACTAAGATAACTTCTCAAGAGACTTTATAAGATAAAGAATCTTTTAATCTTCTTCTTAAGATAGATCAAATTAAATACTATGAAGGATAATTATTTAGAATAATATAAATATTCTATGTAGGTATAATACTTATCTTTTATAACATATCTTACCCTCAAAAAGTAATATTTTATGAATATCTTTTTCATAATATAACACCTTCTTATGTTTTATTTCCAACTAAAGAATTTAACATTAGAATTTATTAAATAAAACATTATATAATAAGATAAAGTCTTACATATATGGATAAACATAAAACCCATTTTGATTCTGAGTAGAAGGAGGATATTAATTGATTCTTATAAGATAAAAAACTTTTTAATAGATTTAATAATTCACTTAATATAAGATAAAAATTCAAGAATATTAATTGTAACACCTATTCTAATCTTGTTATAATAAAACTATAAATTCATTGAATAACAAAATTCATAAAACCCAAGATATGTTAGAGAAAAATAAAATTTCCAACAATCACCCAATTTATGATAACCGTAAAACCCCTGAAATAGAAAAAAATCATAAAATATGTTTTTATCTTTCAAAAACAATTTAAGACAAAAAATTATTATTTTATATGCTTTCTTTTTCTTCTCCACATATAAAAAAATTATACCCTTGAAATTAATTTTCATCTCCCAAGAATAATGAATATTTTAAAACATTAATTTTTTCATTATGTTTTTATATTATCCTTTTCATCCCCGATTTATAAATAATGAAGATTATTTTTTTATTATTATAAATTAAAAAATTTAATTGTTTAATTTTTTAATATTTTTTTCATATCTCCCTTTTTATGATAAAAAAAAGAAGTTGAGTAAGGAATAAAATTAATACTACACATGAACAATTATAAATAGTAAATGATACAAATTTTGAATATAATTTAGAATTAGGGTGCATCAATTAGTAATAGATATCATTATGAAAATAAGGAAAATGAAATATGAATATTCAACATATAGTATAATATATTGATCATAAGGATACATTTTGTAAATAGAATAGAGTAAAAACATAGAGAATTCATAAGAAATGAATTGTGAATAAGTGTTCATCAAATAGGATAATATCAAAAATAAATACACTAATAATAATATTACAATATTTGAAGAATTAAAATGTTATATTAAAAATATATTGAAATAATTTAAAATTACATTAAACTATACATGATTCATATTTTTTCAATGATTCCATAAAACAAAGAATTATTCAATTGTTTTTAATGTTACTATCCACTAAGAAACCAAATTAAAAAAATAAATATGTTTACATGTATTAAATTATGATGTTGAAATAGTTATAAGGGGGTTTTTTATTAAAGGATAAAGGATTTCTAAAGGGTAAGGATGATTTAGGCTGCAGTGTGTTAGGTTTATCACCAAAAAGATCACTAAATGTTACTAGATGCATTCCAAGACCTAATTGATCTCCTTAAGAAACATTTTATGAGGTGTATTGATTGTTTAGAAAATTTTTATAAGCTCTATCCAAATAAAATGTCACTATAGGTATGATGGACTATTTAGAGGGAAGTTTAGGTTATGTTAAAGAAACTTGTTTTTTAAACCTGATATTCTCCCTTAGAAACTCATTTTCTAGGAAAAATTATTCCTTAATTAATGTGCAGTAGATCCATTAAATTAAATGATAGCTGGTACTGGTTGATATCTCCCTCACATCTTAAATAATGCATCAACATATGAATACATTCTTTTTACCAGGTTGTTTTTTAGTAGTATAATATTAGTGGGAATCCATACCAAACACACTAAAAAAATCTCTTAAGAAATAACGTATATCTCCTCTATCTGAAATAACATCAACAAACCTATTTAATTATTCAAACTGATTATCTGACACATTTATTAGATGACCAATAAAAAAAATTTCCCTTCCTTCTAAATATGGATGGGATTATTATTATTATATAAAAGAATTTGATTATTCTTCATCATTCCCCTCATACGATTCTTTCATTAAACTACAATCAATAATCAAATTCATGTCTTCGTGTTTTTTTATCTAAACTATAAATTATTTTCCAAATAATCATCGTTATTTTTTAATACCCATAGGATAAAAATCATGTCATCCCTACCTTTAGATGAAACACTCAAATCATTAAGAATTTTTTATTTCAATAGAAAGGATATCTCATTTCTAGGTGGTCAATCGACGCAAGATATTCCTAAGTAACAACCTTTTTTATTCTTAATTCACTAACTATGTACAGCTCAAGATCGTGAATGATTTATTATGTGATAAAATCATTCCAAATAGAATAAATTTATAAGGTTAATATGTTTATATCTCGAGACACACTTTCTAGCTTTCACAGTATATCACATTGATTTGTGATTTCTTTGAAGGATTTTGATTATAATTTCTCTATAATATATTGAAGTACTAGATTCACATCATTAACTTATTAATTAGAGATTATAATTTCATGAATATTCATAATTTCATTTATATATTCATCTAATTGTGTCTTCAAAGACTCCATTTCTAGTTAAAACTTGGAATAACTCTATTTATATTTCATAGAAACATTTCTTCTAACTTTTGGAATGTCACAATTTTTACCATATTCAAGAATAACAAAATATCCATCACAATGGACATCTATAATCTCACAAAAAATTGGTTGGATTTATTTATCATGGTGTACTTCTACAACGTGGTGTGATTATTAGGATATAGATATAATTAACCTTCCTTCATCCCATTTTCCTAATTCGTCAGAAATGAGAATCAAAAAATAAAAGTTATGTTCTGGGTTTGATTGAGATATTCATTTATTTTCTAACTCAGAACATATAGATGATGTTAGAGGACATCATTTCTCTATTTATCTAAATATAAATAACGGAAAGAAGTGAACTATCTTGATAACCAGTTCACTATCAAAAATTAAACAACAACCCCAAATTCCCATTACTCTTAAAAAAGATCCACAATATCATATTCTTATCATATTTAAATGATTTAGGTTGATCAATTTACTAAAACTGGTCCTTCCAGGAATGAAAACTCCACATGGGTTGAAATGGGTTCCAAATCATGTTATACTCCAGATTAAACATGCATCAACTTGTTTAGAGATACATAAAAATTACATTTTATTAAAATATTATAAATTTTGTTTTTAAAACCATAAAAATAACTGTGGTATTTTAAACCAAGAAAATTATTGAATAATGAAAAATGAGGGTCAAAAACATTCAAAAGGCATAAAAATTTATGGTTTTGTTATAAACCTAGAACATGAATTGTAATATATATCATTCTATATTAACATGTTTTTAATTCCTGAATAGATAATGTAGAGTAAAATTATGAAAAATAAATTTTTCAAACTCACCATTCCTTTGTGTGATTCTAAACATTATAAATTTGGTAACAAATTTTCATTTTGTCTTTATGTCATTTACTAGATTCTTTTCCATATTTTTTGTTCTAAATAGTAACTTCATTATCTATAGTAAAGTCACTCCATCCACCATAACTAAGGATGTACTAAAAATAATGTATCCATTATAATAGCTCTTGAATATTCCACTAACCGTACAAAGGTTATTGAGTGATTATTTTTGTTTTGTATTGTATTTACTCGGTATCTATCCTTATTGAAGTGAAAATGCTGACATTCATAAAATCCATGAACATCATTTTTGAATATAAATTCTTTTCTCTTCTCATCAAAGAAAAATTCATATCCTTTATGACTAATGACCTTCTTCTATAACATAAATATTTTTTCCAACAAATATAAATCAATTTGTAGGCCAATCAGTGCATTTATTGGGGTCCTTTATCTCTTTATTCCTCTTGAATAGGTACTATCAGTTATCTCTTTTTTCCATTAATGATGGGTTTTGAAATTTTGGAGGCTTAGGGAAAAAGGTTCTAGGAAACAAAGAGAAATAAGGTTCGGATTTTTGTAAATCATTTCACACATAGAGTTTATACACACTTCATTTCGTTTATAGTAATCGAGGGAATTCATAATAATATGATGTGTAATTATTACAAAAACTAGGTGACATGAAATATTTGAGATAACTACTACTTAAAATTTAATCATAAAAAATTAAATAAAATATGGTAAATTACGTGTTTAATATAAATATAATATTGTTATATAAAATAATATTATGTAATATTAAACTGTACTAATTTAAATTTAATTAAATAAAAACAATTTCTAAAGGAAAAGTCTTTGAAAAAATTTATGCTAATTTATTTTTTATGAAAAAATTCTCTCTCAATATATCATTATTTTGTTTATCATCTATTAATAAATTATTTCTCGAAAAAATGTGATTTATTATTGATGGTTTTATAGGATTAGGTGAAATGGTCATAAAACTTATGTTATCAAATTTTATTATTACAAAATAATAATTAAATCCAAAATACATTAAGACGTGTTTTATCTAATTCACTTGTGCAAAAAAAATCCCTGCTATAATATATTCTACTATGGTAGTTGAGAATAGTAAAGAGTGTTGTTTCTTACTTGACAAGGATACAATGTTTTTCTATGAAATTGATAGTTTCTTGATTTACACATTCTATCCAGCATCTATCCAAATAAATTATCCTCTGAAAACAACGTTAAATTATAGTCACAAGTCATTGAGAAAAAATAGAATTTGACATAGTTCCTTTAAAATATCCTAAAATCATTTTGAAAGTATTTAATATTGATTCTATTTTATTGAATTAAAATATTCCACAAAGACATAATAATTACATGATATCTCATCCATAGGTATTATGATATAAAAAACATCCAATGATTCCTCAATATAACTTGTTGTCATCTTGTCTTTCAGTTTCATCCGTATCAACTCTAATATTAGAGATCATTAGAGTTGAGTAAGTCCTATTATTTCCATGTCCAGTATTTTTTGGTCAATTGAATAAGTATTTTCTTTGATTTAACATATTTCAAAAGAAATTTTGATAAATTTTATATACTATAAATTTAATTAACTCTCCCATCAATATCATTTTGAAATCTTTTTTTTTGTATGTTTTGAAAAATCATTGGACAATTTTTTATTTTTTGAAAATAAAATAATATCATCAAATTATAATCTTATTAAAAAAATACATGAGGATGAATTTTCATTAAATAATTTATGGACCTCCATTTCTATTGTAAACAAAATTAAATAACTAAAATAACTTAATATTTCATACCATGCCCTTGGAGCTTTTACATATTCATAACGAGTTTTGGTAGGTTTAAAAATAGAATTATTAGTGTAAGGAGCTTCAAAACTAATAGGTTGTTCTATACGAACTTCCTCTATTGAAAATAAATTTATAAATGTTTATTTAACATCCATATGATATAATTTAAAATTAATAAAAGATTCATATCATATAAGGATTCTAATATCTTTTAACCTAGATATTGTAATAATGGATTATTAATAATCTATCCCTTCTTCCTTATTGTACCCTATGTAAAACTAATATAGTGTTATTTCTAGTAATTGAACCGTGATCATATTAATTGTGTTAAAAAACACATTTTTTACATTTACATGTTAGTAAAAGGGTCTTCCATATAATTTCAAAACACTATTTCTTTCAAATTCATTTAACTATTATTGCATGGAATAAAAATGAATTTCATTTAATTAGGATTATTCTACATATTTAGGTTCTATTTGGGATAAAAGGTGGAAAATTCTACTTTTATTTCTATGTTTCTTCTAGTTCTTATTCCATTATATTTTCCTATAAACGTTTCGAGAGGATGGTTTTTATGATTTATAGGTATTATAGGAAACAAACATTCAGTTTCACTAGTATAAACCCTTATTAGAATCAGATTAAAGTAATCATGTTCCTAATTATCAAACTTATTGTTGTAAAATACTATTTTAAGTCTCATATCCCTGATTGAATCACTTTGTTCATTAGTTTAAATTGTTTTTCAATCAAAAGAAACAATTTCATCCAAATTCACATGAGTTGATTCTTCAACTATCATTGACCTTTTTTTGAAAAATATATAGGCTTAAGAAGTTGTTGAGTAATATAGAAAGTTACATTCTTCATCCTTTGAATTTAACATGAAAATATTATCCTTGGTTTCAAGATAAAAACATACATCGAAATAAATTGAATTATCCTAACTTGGTTTTTCTATTATTCCATAACTCATAGGGTGTCTTCTTTAAGATATGACTTATTATAACTATGTTAATGAAATAACATGTTATGTTAACATCCATGGCGTAGAAATATTTGGGCATGTAATTTTCACAGAATGTATTCCTAGAAATTTATTATACAATATTATTCCTCCATTTAATAACACAGTTATGTTTAGGTGTCCTAAGGGAAGTGAGTGTGCGTCTAATTCCTTGATTTTAGAAATATGAATTAAATTCATGAATCTCAAATCCACCCTCATGATCACTACATAAAGTGATGATTTTATCATCCTTTATATTTTCAAAAAATATTATTTAAATTAATAAATATATAATATTCTTTATTGTTAAATCTGAAAAAGTAAACCCATGTAAATCAAAAAAATCACAACTAAATCATAAATAAACTATTTTTTCGTGAGTCTTTTAGTTATTTTAGGTCATAATATATCCGTATTTATTTGATATAGAGGTATATATATAGAAACATGTTTAGTTAGATTGAAATATGACATGTGTTTCTTTCCGATTTCTCATGAATCACATCATTTCTATTTGTCCAATTTAAGGATAAGAAAGTAATAAATCTAGTGTTTCTTGAACAAATTTTTATAGAATGAACATTATGATTTCAAGCCTTCTATTTCAAACCCGGGATTCAAAAATTTCATCATTCAAACCATTTTTTTTATAAACATGGAACTGAGATGTAAGGTGTAATCATTATGTATTTGAGGTTCTATGAACTTTAGAAACATTACATAGAAAAATAAACATGCATTAGTAGAAAAATAAATATAATAGAGATAATCACAATATCGAGGGAAAATTTTTTTGTTGTTCTTTAAACCATCAACATATAAAGAATTTTTTATAATAACAGACTATGTATTTCCAATAAATCCAATTCCAACTATTTTTGTTGTTTTGACGTCACAAACTATGATATAGCCTCCATCAATATTAGATAGTGATGGAAAATTTTATAAATCATTAGTCATATATCTTGAACATCTATTACACATAATTTTTTTCATTGATGTTGACATGGTTTGTTACATATAATTAAAAACCAAAAATATAATTTTTTGGTTCCCAAACACATTTGGGTATAGAAATGTTAGCTATAATAGGCTTAGGTAGCCGTTTTTTCTAAAAAACTCATAAACTTGTTTTGAAACATATTTTTTTAAAATGAATTTTTGATTCCAAAAAATTGATGGTTTTTAAAATATATATGTTATCATAGTTTCTTATTTCTCTATAATAAAAAATGGTACATTTAGAATGGTTTTTGATTTTGGAAGTAGATAAAAAATAATTCTTATAAAATTTGGGCTTTTCACAATGAAATCCAATTCCATACTTTTCATTTTTTAGTTAATTATGAACATGATTTTTTTGAGATTATATTATACATTAGTAAAGAAACATGAAATTTTTTTAATGTTTTAGAACTCCTTCTATGAATATTCATTTGTATTAATTTTTTTTATTATTTGAGGCATTGTAATATTCTAATTGATTCTTAAACTCTAAAATTTGTTTATTTAGGTACTCCACTTAATTAATAATATTATTATAAGAATATATAAATGACTGATTCTTATTTTTAAAAATTTAAAACATAGTATAAAAAGTTATAAAATTTCATTAAATTCTTCATTTGATAAGTTCTAATTTTTATATTCAATATCATGCTTATAATAATTAAAAGAGTGTACCTCATTTGGATGTCCCACAATGCATATGTTGGCCTTTTGGAAAATAGATGAAAATTTTGATTATGATGATATAATATTACATGAATCATAAGAAGCAGTACATGTGTCTTCATATCCTTTTTAACATTCTTATAATCAACCTTCTTGAAGTATTGTGTTCCCTTCTTCTCATCATACACACTTTTTAGACTACCAGGATTGATATTTCCGAGATTCTTACCTTCATAGAATCTCAAATCATTATAATTATCTTGATGACTTATTTATTTATTAAAAATTATTTTGAATACTTTTATCTTATTGTCTAACTTTTTTAATTTTTGATAAATATGTTAATGATCACCATTTGATCGAAAATTTCTAGATGAGTATTATTATTTAGATGTATAATATATTTATAGGATTTTCTCCACTTCAATTATTATAAGTGTAAACCTTCAAGGATGATATTTTCTTTTTTATAGTTACAGGTTTTTTTGAATCAACGTCAATTTTAGCTACATACATCATGAGAGTTCTGATGAGACTTTTATCATGAAAAAATTTACCTCTATTGAAATTATGATAGTAGTAGAGAATCCTATCCAACTTTGTGGTAATACTCAGATAACATTAAATGTCTTTTCAAGTTCAATGATATGTTCCCCAAGAGTATAAGTGTTATTAAAAATATCAGGGAGCCTTCTATTTAGTTTATTAGTGGAATATCCTTCATAAATTTTGAATGTATCTAACTTATTATAGGTTGTATCATATCTAATAGCATTCACATTGTCGATACCATCATATGAAATTGTTATAGTGGTCCACATTTCTAGTGTTTTTTCACATTTGGAAACTATATTGTACTCATCCGATCCTAATATGAAGATTGTAACATTTATATATTTGGAGTCAATATCAAACTTTTATTCATCTACAGGATCCCATGTTTTAGGTTCTATATTATGAATTTCATAGGGAATTACTTCTTTTATATAAACTCTCATACCATGATTCATTAGATATATGGTCATGTGAGACTTATAACAACTATTATTTTCTCTATTTAAGTAAAAAAACAAAAAACTTACATAACCTCTATGTTATCTTTCGTAGAATCCATTGAAAAATCGATCATTTTAATAAAATATAAGATGGTTTTGAACTGAATAGTCACTATCTTTAATTATAATTATTGTCCTAGGTAATGGATAGGTGAACACTCAAGAGGGGGGGGGGGGGATTGAGTTCTTTAATATTTTATTTAAATAGAACCACCCTCTTTTTGTATGACCATTTCAATATTTTTCCACAATAAAGATAAGTAGTGGAAATATATAAACAAAGTAAAGATATAAAATATAATATATTTATAGTTGTTTACGGAACAAAAACCAAGAAGTCCACTTCACCAACACTCTGGTCTATGAGTTCAGTGATTTTCTCTATAACAATTCTTTTAATAGGTTATCCCAACTAATTACCAAAATCTATCAATTAATAAAATATTCCAAGATCTTTCAATCAGGATCTATACTTATAATACCTATCCACAATCCCATAACACACTCTTACTTTGAGTGTAAAAAAATAGAATAAATAATCTTTGATAGAAGTGTTTGTAGAACATAGTCATAGGGAGAAACTGAAAGTAGTAAATAATTTTTCCTATGAACATAATATTATTCAATGTATTACTCAATATAATCTATTGGGAAACAAATAAAATTGGTAAGAAAAACATGATCATATATGTTTTATATATTTTAGGTACATGTGTTCAAGGAATCCATGTGTATGAGTGTTCTCATAGTTATTCATATATATCATTATCACATTCATCCTATATTATCAGGAATTGAATAAATCTTCCTTTCATATATTTTGAACTAAATAATTATATAATCCTAAATTTTTAAAGACCAATGTATTGAGAATTTTATATGAAATTTTATAAAGTAATTGTATCCATTCCATCCAAAATATAGAGATTACTTTTTCAACAGTGATGTGAGAGATCTTATTAGTCTATGGGTCATTCCATTCTGGGAAAGGCTTGTTCAAATCAATATTTTATTAAATGGATAATTGTTTTTTTATATGGTCAAAAAGAACCAAATGAAGATTTGATAGATTAGGAAAATAATTATGACATTCTTTATAACAGTTATATCATTTTATGATAATAAACTAGTACTATTATTCTCAATAAGATATCCTTTTCAGAGACATAATATTATAAAACAAATATTTATCTTCTCCATAAGATAAACTAACTTTAAATCTATATTTTCAAATTCTTAAGAATAAGATTAATATAGTACGTCAGTGTGATACCTAGCTTTTAGAAGTTATTTGGGTCCAGTAAAGTAATATTTTAAGTATATATTTTTCATAAGATAATGTATTATTTTATTTTTATTATTAATAGAGAATATAAATTGATAATTGGGTGTCCCAAACATTATCATCATATGATAAATTTTCACATAGCTATATAAACTTATAACACTTTCTTATTCTGAGTAGATTGATGTTATTCATCTATTCTCAAAAGATGAAACACTTTAGAATAGATTGAATACTCCACCTAACATAAGATAATGATTCATGACTATTGTATAAAACACTTAATTTAATATTCTAAGAATAAAATTAGAGAATTTGTGAATCATCAAAACCAATATAAATTGAGATATATTTTAACAACATAATCTAACCAAAAAATCCTGGCACACCATAGTAAGGTAAGGAAAATACATTTTGATATAGATAAAATTTCCATACTAAAATAACTACAATGAGTAATGGTTCTATGATTACATCCCACTTCCCTAGCTGTTAATCCCATTACTACCATGATGGTAACTTTCATAGTGGTGCTTCATTCTTCAAGATGAATAAGTCCCAAATTTCTCAACTAAAACTATCTTACCACCACTCAGAGACACTCTTATATTCTCTTATATGTTCTTATCTTGATTAATTTTGTTTATAAAAATTTACAGGTTAAATACATTTACCAGTGGCCTGATCTCATTGTGAAGCCCATCCTAATTATTCAATACCCTATCAACCTCATCAGTTTACAAGGATAGAGAAAAGAATTAAAGGTCATTGAATCATACAACATATTACATCACTAAAATAATTTCTTGTATCATGTGAATTAATTAATGATCCTTCTCATCCCTCAAGGTATTTAAGTAGATAGGCTGAAAAATGTCACCTCAAAATCCTTCAAAGGTAACTCCTCATGCTTTCAATATTATTACATGATGTTAAAGCAGTACATGGATGATCCATGAATAATATAAGTAGAAACATTCAAACTATTATATATAGTTTTTTCATGGTTCTTGAAGATCATATGTACTGAATCAATGTATATCACATCCATTAAGAAGCCTCCCTCAAAATAAACATAAAAGGATTCTATAGTTATAACTCCCTAATTATATAAAACATCGAATGTTCCATGCAAAAAATATCAATTTAAATGGATCAAGTGAATCATACAATATTCTTTCAAGGATAACCTTTCATTAGACTCCCTAGAGCCATAGGAAGTTCTAGCTCCACTATGTTAATTTTATAGTGATTACCATTCTTTAAATGCTCAATATAAGGATAAATTAGAGAAATTTTCCTATATAAAGGCCAACACACTCCATAGAAAACATGAAAACAACAAGGGAAACCTAAAAAAAGATATTAACCTCAAAAAACTGACTCAGGGTCCCTCTATATATTTATTAATAATTGGATTAGATGAAAATAATAATTTTTTCACATTTAATTCGTCAGATTTAATAAGGGTTTCATTTAGCTGTCTATATTGGAAGGTATCTCCCATGCGGTAAAAATGCCCATATAATAAAAATTTCTTTTCAAACTATATCCATATGTGCTCAACATGATTCATCAATAGTCATTTCATTTTATACTGTTCCATGGGTATAAATGTCAACAAACTATATCATCACCAAACTAGTGAATCACCCATGGTGAAATAATATAAAATATAAAATAATAAAACATGATGAATTATAATACCATCCTTAGGTACTCATATTTCCCACTTATATGAGGTATCTTCTTCTAGGCATAAGATCATTACCATGTATCGAAACAACACAGTATCCTTTATAAATTTCATATATAGTAACTTAAAAATGAAACTTGTTTCTCTATTACCACTTTGGACCATTCTTCAATCGAATACTACCTCTTTGGATAGAACCATGGTTTTTTATTAGACCTAAAGAATGCGTTATCATATGCCAATGGTTTTTTAATAGTAGCAATGGTGAAAGGGATGTAATGGTAAGACTATACTCTTAGTAATAGAGTGATTAAATAAAAGAAAAAAATATTAGTACAATTAGTGGGAAAAAATATTCAACATAGTGTATCCATAAAAGAATAAAAACAAATAAAACAACCCAATAATAATAGAATAATGTAATTATTTGTTGAAATGTAATGAAATGGTTTGGTAAATATAAAAAAATAATAATGAATAATAATACTCAAACAAAGAATCCCAGTCTCCAATATTTATCCCCATGTTATACCCATCACCAAGATCGAACCCATCAAGAAAGTAAAATCAATAGTGGGGACCCTTTCCATTTTCAAAAATTGTATCCATGAAAACTATCTGATATCTAAATGATAAAAAATTTAGGGTGGGAATACAATTGGTGTTGTTTCACTAAAACATTGTTTTTGGTCGATTTCATGTTTTTATATCAAATATGTTTTCTTATAAAATATTTATTACTCTTCACCAAGATATATTTTTGGGATAAAATCCTTGGAATATATTTCATTCATAAAGGTCATTGCAGTTCCCCACTATGATGAGAACCTAGAAGATACATGAAATTATTCTATAATAGTGTTTTTTGGATGGTGAATTTGTCAAAGGGGAAAATGAAATACAATATTTCAGGGGCATGAAGATCCAAATACATTAATATACCTTCCCATATTTTTCTCCCTTGTTAATCCCCAAGATATGCGGTTTTGAGAATAAGACAGTCAAAATTAAATACAAATTTCTACATATCACCAGATGTTCCTATATATGGATGTGTTTATTGATCATTAGACAATAATAAAATCCTTAATGAATATGATGAATCATGTAATTTTATGTATTTATGGAATCTGTTATAACATATGTTCTCTGTGAATTGGGATACATTGGGTTTTTAATGAATGATATATTGTTAATGTATAATGTGTTAAAGTATTTATCCATTTTGTCTCCTAATGAAAGTTAGTATCTTAGGTCCTTTGATGAGACTAGTACCACCTAAATAAATTTAATACCATAGTGAATGTTAGGTTACGTCATTTCTAGAAAGACAAGGAAAAAGACATAGATCATATAGTTGGATGGAATTGACATGTAACCTCTTTTATATTATATATTTAGATAAAAGGATTATATTACACATTAAATGATTTTAGGAGGTTGGGAACTTCTATTATGTTAAATTATTTTTCTTGGGATGTATTGGAATGTTTCTAGAAACAAATCTTTGAATTTATATTGTTATTATTAATGCCATTGAGAAAGAGGGAAATTTGTTCCCACATAATTTGTATTTGAAATCCCAATTAAAATCTAGAATTGAATTTTACATACTATAAAAGATTATTTATTTAGGTTGGGTTTATCAGTTAAATTTAATTTTTAGTTATTCAAAAGAATAAGTTAGAGAAGTAATAATATTAAATATTTTTTATGTTTGTGGTTATTATATTTATTAAATATTCTGATGAATAATGTAGTTATATTTATTTATAAAATAAATAGAAAATACTCATGTATCATTAAAGTGGTTGAGGGAAAGAAGACTGATTTTAATGGACCGATTGAAACATATATAAAATATATTTATTAATATTATTTAGGTTTTACACATGTAAAAATTTTAGTGATAATATTTATATTATTATTACTGTACATGGGTTCAATAACTGATTATGGAATTTGGCAAGGTCATGTATTCAATTTTAATCCCTAAACCAGCAAAAATAAAACAACTATTTATTTATCTTTCTGAAAATAAATTTTTGTGAACAATGGATACAGTGAGTCTCTCTAAATCACTAGATAGATATTTAGATATCCAATGCTCTACCCTCCCTTTATCTTTTACAAAAAATGAGAGATCATTAAGGGTTATTCATTTCTCAAGAAGAATTCTTCTCTGATCAACCACTTATAATGAAAGAGAATATAATTAGTTATGCTATCACCCGATGATTCTACATAAAGGATTATATATTTTGTTTCTATGTGGATCGCTACTAGCTGGATTCTATAGTGTAATTATACACCAAACTGATTTTATAACGTGTCTTATTACACCAAAAATCAATGAATAGATAATTATGGATCATGGTAATTCAATATACATTTTCAAATTTATTATAAATTACGTGTGAATAAAATTTTCCCCTATTTTTTGTGTTTTAATATTTTATTTTTATGCACTATTTTAATTGGACACAATATTTTTATCATGTTATGCAGTGATTACATGTTATTCCTCAAAAAAACCCTAGTGGGTCAAACCAGTAAAGTATGTTTCTGTTGCACTCAAAACCTATAAGATTTATCATAGTGATCACATGTTTAATTTATAATTATTTATCAGTCATTGTTTTCCTATAGTTTTTTATTTTATTTAATTTAAAACTATTCATTTTAATATCTAACTGAATCTTCTCTTATATTTCTCCATTCTAGGTAAAATTAGATAAATATTTAACGATTAATAAAGAATAATGATTCTATGGACACTATATGGAGGTTCTAATGGATCTTCTTTGGAAAACTAGTGTACACAGTGTGTACTTCCTGATTACATGTTGTGTACTTATGTTTCTTGCATGTATCTCATTATATCATTTTATACTTGAAATAATTATATCTAATATCAGAATATATCTGATCGGTGTGTGGATCTAGAAAAAATGAAACACGACTTGTAGAAATACTTGTCATGTCTGTAATATACATGTCGTGTTGTCTATATATTTTGATGAATGAGAACATGATATGTTTTAGAAATCTGTGTCTCTAATACATGACAAGGGGAATAATTTTCATGAAGCTATAATGACACATGTTGTGTATTCATTTTACAATCTATGTACCTCAAACACGTCCACAATAGGCAATATAGATAGATTCAAGGCATGTGATGTGGAGACAGGAAGACGAAAAGTACATTCCATGTACACTTATACACACCATGTAATTTGATACAAGATGTTTTATTAAATTTAATATATATAATAATTAAATATATAAACAAAACTATTTATTATATGTTCCTTGTATCGTTTTTTTACATTAAACACCATTTCATTGTGTTCATAGTTTTATATATTAAATAAATTCATATGTTAAATTTTGATGAACTCAAAAGGCTACCTTCAATAATTAATTTTACTATATTAATTTTGAATGAACATTATATTTTTTAATTATATATTATTTCTAGTTAATTATGGTTGGGTGTAATTTAGGTAATTTTATTTAATTTAATGAATTCATGAAAAATATCATAATTAAATAATGAATAATTGTAAATTATTACATGTTTGAAAATTTATTATTATTTCTTGTTGTGTGGATGATCATGTGATTAGGCTATCCCATTTGTGTGATTGGACTCAACGAAAATATTATTTATAGTATATGAGTCATCCCATACATCTCATTATGTAAGGGAATGTTTTCAAACAATTTATTTTATATAAACACCATTTATCAAAACCATTGGATCCTCTTAAATATGTGTGGGTAAAATATAATTTGATGATGGGACACCTAAGAAGGTGGATGTGGTCTATGTTAAGAATCAAAAATTAAACTAATTAAGTTGATACATACGAGCCAATGTGGAATATTTCAACCTGATCCAATATATGGTTCAGGGAGTTTTCAGCAAGGGAAGAGTGTTAGTTTACCATCTTCTACATAAACTAACCATTATAGAATCTCATTATCATGAAACATATATTTCATGTCTGTTATTTGTGTAGTTTTTTTTCTATCTACTCAATCATTACCAAGATAAATTAATTAAAATGTATTAAATATGGAATACCATTTATTTGGATTTTTATTTTATGTTTTTTCAAACATGGTTAGTAACATAAATAAAACACACTTTATTATAAAAAGGAATGTAAAAGTATTAAATGGGATTTAAACATAAGGATTAAATATCTCCATAAAAATATTAATCTATATTATAATTCTAAAAATTATATCAGAATCGACCTCATTGTTCAAAGTTTATAACCAACCCACGTTATGGCGCTTTTAATTATCAAGGAAATTATTATCCTCTTGTTTGGAGTTGAAATAAGTTAGTTTACATCATCTGAATAATTCCCAAGTGGTAAATGGAGTAACTAATAAGAAAAGTTTTGGGAAATACTAAAAATTGAATTTTATGATAGGGGAGTCCACTCAATAGATCAAGGAACTATGAGTTAAGGTATTTGGGAAGTTACACCTACCTAAAACGCATTAAAAAGACTATCAACTCTCAGTATAGTTTATGATAAGGGAATATGGATCCATGATAATAAAATAAATGAGGTACAATATATTCCAAATTTTATTTTTAGGGGAATATGGTTTAAAAAAAGTGAGAGATTATTTACAATTTAATTACTTTTAATTTTTTTTAAAAAAATTAATCAAAACAAGTACTAATTATCTCCTCATAATTTTTTGAAAATAAAAATTCAAAAAACATTGACCATATCACTATGATATATAACAGATAAGGATTACCTGCTTACCTATACAAATATAGAGGAATAATATATTCTCTTTTTTCCAATATGATTCCATGAACAAATATTTTACATGATTGAAACCCCAATTCTTTAGTTCCTTTCCAATGAGGCTAATGAGGAAGAGGTATCTCTCTACCTAAATCATGTGGAATATCAAATCTATGTCTTATGTTTTACGTTATCAACCATTTACAAGGATTTTTTAAGTAATTTGATTATATGGATGTGTATAACATAATTTATCAGCTTCAGTATCATTATCAAGGGAAGGTAGGATCAGAGAGATATGAGATCACAAAAAAATTCACATGAATTCATGGAGAGTCTATACTAGCTAGGGAAAATGTAGTCAATATGATCAGATACATTGGGTTATAGTATATTTTGGGTTTTTGAGATGATTGATGAGTTTCACTCATACCTCACCACATACTCACTACCCAAAAAAATCTCCATTTTTATTGTGAATTATGACATGAAAAATAGATAGATGACATTATTGTAACTGCTTACTATCATCCACGAATTTAACAATTATAAGGGGAATAACAAACCTAATGTCATTATGGTAAATAAGAAGATTGAGGAAAATGAAAATTTGAGGAATAATATTTGTGTGTCCAATTATTTGAAGCTACATCCCTCTATGAATAAAAATATCCCTAGGCAAGTAAAGGAATAAGATGTAGATTTTTTCATGAGGTAAGAAAGGAAACTAGAATAGGAATTTCACAAAAGAAAAGAATCAATGGAAATCATCAAGTGTGTTTATTATACAGTGTAATATTTATATATCTTCATGTTTGATTTTACATAATGTCGTGATAACATTTGTATCCAAATATAAGAACCAAGATGTTTTAGAAAGAATGCAAGAGGTGAGGTGGATACTAATGGAAATGGGACAACTACTATAGATATTAGAGACTACCATATCAAATTTTTGATATGACTGATTTGGGTTTTAAAGAAATATTATTTTTTGTATACATTTAGCAAGAACATTATTTATATTTCATTCATTTATATTGATGGATTTATTTTCAATTTTTTGAATAATTGTTTCAACATTTATAAATATAACATATGTTATGTTTTGAAAAAATTGAATAACAGTGGTTATATATTAATTTATAAAAAACAAATATTAGAAATTGATAACAAAACTAATATGTCTGACTCATATATCACCATGTTTGCACATCATCATCTTGATCATGTAAATAATGATAACGATCAATAATAATGGTTATTTAGACTCTTTTGAGATACATACACTTAAAACGAGTCACTATTGTTTACATGGTAATATAACCAAGCCATCATTTAGTGGTAAATTTGAATGGTCCATATAGCATATTGATTTCATACAAAGTCATGTGTGTAGACCATTTCACATTGAGTCTAGAGGTGCATACTCATATATTACAATGTTTAATACTGACTAGAGGAGGTATGAATATATCTACATACTGAGGTATAGGTATAAATACATTGATAAACTCAAAGAGTTCAAAAATGATGTTGAAAACCAATATTGTTACAAGATCAAGGACCTTTGATCAAATTGAGGAGGTGAATATCATAACCATAAATTTATCAAAATTTTATAGGAATATTAGATATTATCTAAAATAACAACATATTTTATACTACAGTAGAATAGGGTTTGTAAAATGAGGAGCTATACCTTATAGGACATTGTAAAGATGATGATGAGTCACAGAAAGATTCCATTATAATTTTTGAAATATGAATTACAAAAAAAATTATACTTACTAAATTGATTATTAATCAAATAAGAATATATTATTGCATTTGATTTGTAGAGAGGAAAAAACCCATTTTGGAACATGTTCTAGCATATAATTGTACAAAATATGTAAAGTCTAGGTCATAGAGAAAACATGGTCATTGACATATGAAGTGATCTTATATTGGGTACCCCATGGAAATAAGGGGATACTATCTATAAAATCATTTAGACTAGAAATTATCTATTGAAAGACATTATTTATTTATTTATAGAGAGAAAATTCTCACCATATATACTCAAAGAAAGATTTAATTCAATGAAACTGATACCCAAGATATACAATATTTGGTATAGGTATTGATTCCACAAGTACCCATGGGATATTTTTCTCATAAAACACAAGTACTACATAAGAGAAAAAGTGAGTTAAGAGAACTTGATAGATATAGTTTTCTAGTCACTCATGATGGTGACTCATTATTTATTGAAAATGATGATCCAATATCCTATAAGGAGGATATAGAGAGATTATAGGCTTCATGATGGAACGAATCCATGAATCCAAATATGGATTACTTGTATAAAAACCACGAATGGATTTTATTCATCTTCCATTTGATGTAAATCAGGACACTATTAAATTAGTATTCAAGAGAAAATTGAAAATGGAATGTAATGTAAATACCTATAAAGTATGAATAGTGTTCAAAGGGTTTATAAAAAATCAAAGAATTATTTATGGGAAAACATTTTCTCCAGTTTTCAGGTAAAAGAACATTAGAATCCAACTTTAAATAAAATATTTCCATGTCTATGTTATTTCAAAAATTAATCCACAAAATATATTCCTCAATAAGATCCTTTAGTTGGATAAGTATATGACACAACCAGAAGGTTTTGTGACTCTAGGAAATCAAAAGATGTTATGAAAGTTACAAAGATCCATTTATTAACTAAATGCATCCATGTCATGGAATATTATATTCGATGAAACTATAATGGAATTTTTTTCATTAAGAATTAAAGTGATCCATTTATTTAAAAGTATTGTAGTCAGAGTACAATTGTTCTCATTATGGTGTTTGTTCATGACTTATTACATATTAGAAATAATACAGCAGCCTTACAATTGGTTATGTAATGGTTGACCATGTTCTTCTCCATGAAGGACTTAACTAAAGCATCCAATATTATTGGTATTTGGATAATTAGTGATAGATCATAGAGGATACATTGGATAAGTAAAAGCATATATATTTGTAGTTATTGGGTGTACCATATGTGCTGGAGGGACAATGCCCAACTTTTATTTTTGACATAATCAATGATCAATCCATGGAAAATAAAATAAGGAATATGAGTATCCAAAGAATTGAATCAAGGATTTAGACAGAGAAGAATTTCTCCCAACACCAAGAGAGAGCATCACCATATTAATCTTATAATTAATTTATTTAAATCAAATAATTACCTCGAAGGTGTTTCTTTATTCATTGATTCATTCGACCATAGATCTACAGTGTTACTTTGTTTCATTATAGCGATCAAGGGTAGTTGTCTTATAACAGTGATACACATGTGTTCCATGTATCTATGAATGTCCACGAAGGAGACTCCAGTTACTAGATTGGAAGATCCTTACGCTTGTGATGTCCACCTTCAATCAACTTGATAACCGCTTCCAAAGCATTCACCTTGATCCAATAGAGGAGGATATCTCTTATTATTGAGAGTTTTCATGGAGTGGGATGAACTCTATCTTCTTGGGAAATTTTCATTAAGTCATTGTGCACAACAACAATAATGTGTTTCTTGGTTAGTGCTTGGCTAATAAAAGAATTATTTAACTAGGAATTTCATTTACTAGGGTTATAAAAAATAATTTTCAAAAGTGACTTAATTAATGTTTTAATCTTAAAGAAACCACCATGTCAAATAAAAATAGAAACATTATTATTTCCTCCATGTTCTTAACATGTGAATTATAATTAAATATTATTTATAAAATAATATTCAATATTATAATTTATTACTAAACCCTTTAATTGGTCTACAAATCCTCCACCATATTTATTGTACCTTAAATAATGAATATCTCTTAATTAAATAAATATCACTTTATTATTATCCAGTAAATATGTAAATATTATATTCAATAAATAGAAAATAAATATTTATTTATTATCCCAACTACATTATATTCTCTAGAATAACTAGTGTCAAAATAAATTTGATCATGATTACATGAATAAATTGTAGTCCACAACTAGGAAAAATAATTATTCAACTCGTTAACTAATAAATAATATATTATTTAATTGAGATACTGGATACACTTAGTGTGTAACCCTCTAGGCCACTTTCTCATTGTGATTAGGTGGAGCAGCCTAAAGTCCAAGGTTAATATCTTGTAGAACACTATTCCACCGATATATAAATAAGTTAATTCCACAATGACATGTAACCTCATAAAACTTCGTATCGTGTAATATAATCCCTTTTTCTTGATATCTCCAATCTAGCGGGTGCATAAAAATGGCGTAAACCCTTGTTCTCAATTTCTCATTCCTTTACTTCTCAGAAATTGACCTTGACTGTAGAACAACATGGCCATTGATTTATTTAGGATATATCATTTAAATTAAATGTCCTGAGATATCAACATCCATTATGGAACATAATAGACAAATCTCATATCGCATTATTCATTTATGTAGTATTATTCATGACATAGACAACAAATCCTACCTCACTGTGAACATATATCATCATGGTTTTTCTCCAATATGTATAATTGCGTGGTAAATAATACCGATTAATAATAATATTAAATTCTAAAGACCAATACACACATCTGTAGATCTGAACATCCAATGACACTTATAAATGTGGATTTCCTACTGTCAGATCTCGTTCTTATAATATCCTACTAGATATCACCAAGGGCGTACACCATGAGAAGTTGCCTCAAATTCTTATGAGTCTCTCCCCCTAATAGAGTATATCATTTCTGTCCCTAAAATGATATCATCCAGTTATAGAACATATATCTATGAATAATGTCCTGGAACTTCCTGCTTCTCATCATAGAAGGGAATTGCTATGTCCCTTTTTTGTGACACCAACTCATGGAACATTATCACATGCAATGTTACATAGAAGAACAATGATAATGTGATAATGAGTTCATCGATATCTATCCAATTTATATATGTTTATCATAATATACATTTAATTTGGTTATAGGGAACGAACTCCAACAGACTCCCACTTTCACTAGAAACAATTGCTAACAATCGTCAGTCCACTAGCTCTCACATGATATTCATAATTATTCAGATATAGGCCTTTATTCAAGGGGTCTTCCATGTTCTCTTCTATGGATAATCTTCTCACTTAAATTTCAACCCTTTGATAGAAATACCTCAATACTTGATACTTATAGATAATTTTATTTTTCCATTGAGGTGACCTTGTCTCTTTTTCAAGAGTCACTATTTCAATATTATCACAATACAAAGTGATAGGTTCTTTACTGCTTGGTACCATATCAAGATCCTCGGAAAAGTTACGAATATTGAAGGATTCCATGGCTGCATCAGAAGATGTTATATACTCAGAATCCATTTTAGAATCTGCTATAATTGAATACATTGAACTCTTCCATCTCACAAATCCACCATTGAGATAGAAAACTTATCCTAATTGTGACTTCATATCATTCTAATCATTTTAAAAATCATCATCATCGTATACTCTTATAAAAATCACATCATCCATGCACTAATAATATATACGTTTTTATTATTAGATACATAATGATAGTCTAAACAATATTCCAATACTTTTCTCATAGATCAGCTTATTATATTCCTTCCATGCTCATGGCATAGGAAACATCAATTCTAGTACATAACATGGAATACATGATAGATCACCTCATTTAATTATATGGGATCTTATAGATTATATCTTTGTCCTGTTGTCTCTGGGGGCACATTTTCATTGAAATCTGTAAACCATGTGACACTAGAACCAATCCCATTTTGGATTATTCAATTCATAATCTCTTTAGTATATGGTCAATATATATACTTTGTCTTAGTCCATGTATCCTCTTGTGTAATTTCATAGATTTTCTATGTTTTATTTTTAAATATTATATAGAATTATTATGATACCATGTACGGAGACGACACATCATTTCGAGGCCTGATGATCCCGTAATGGTGGTTTGAACTTTTTTAAGCTATTTGAGTTGAAGGGTGAGCACAGTTGTGGAAATTTCTAAACGCATTCTCAGATTAAAAATAGGAGGGCACCATTGCATCTAGGATGATGACTTCACCTAATAACATGCCTAACAATGACCGGTGTGAGTTGAGGGGAAATTTTATTTTTGATGTGTTTTTAGTAAAATAAAATAAAATAAAATAATTCAAAATTTTTATTTTATTTTATTTTATTTTGGAAACATCTACTATAGTCCAACGACAGGGCAGATGTTAAGATAATTAATACCACACTATAATGAATCAGAAATTACAATGTTGAAACATTAATTCTATAGTGTAACGGGACATAGAAACACATCCCCTCCTCTTAATGGGGTAATCAAATGATGGACATTGGAATAATATTGAGAGAAACTCTTGTGAATTCTTTTAACTTTGGAGAGATCTCCCGATGATGATGACAACTCAACTCCTTCGTCAGTGATCGATCCCTCCTCAAGGTAGGGGTTGTGTTTTAATGTTTTTCTCTTCCTCGTTCTTTGATATTAACAACGAATGTGGATCAACCTACAAAACAGTTGACCCATGTACCATCATTCTTGTAGGAGGTGTTTATCAGGTTAGTTTTTGGGAGTTTGATTATCAATTTTTTGATGCTTTTAATATTACAAATTTAAATATTTTTACAAGAGTGGATCAACGCAGTGAAAAATGATAGTAGAGGTGCATTATTCTTTTGGTATAGGATTTATTTTTTTTTCCATGGGTTCATCACAATTTTTGTGGGAAACGAACAAATAATCCTTGGGTATGCATTTCACCACACAATGATCCCAAATTGGAGATCCGAAATCGTGAGGACCTAGCAGAGGTGTGATGGTGAGGAAGGTAGAAGAATCGACGTGGTTCAGGAGTTCCCATTTTTCGAACATTCATCATGAGGGATGATCAGAACGTGTTTATGGGGCTGATCGGAGGCCTAAAAATGATAGAATCAGCTTCATGACGATCAGGCAGCCTCAAACCTTCAGTTTCATGGCGATTGAATCACCAGAATAGACATCAGAGTATTGAAGGAGGTGTAAAATGAAGGACTAATGATTCTGAAAATTTTGGAAGAACGTGGCATGCATTCCGAAGAACATGCCATGTGAGACCATCTCAGCGACAGCTATGGATCTGCGATGTGCGAAGCGGTGACACATCGTGTTGATCTAAGAATACATCATGTGGGTACTTAAGTGGGACATGGAGTGTATACAAGGGATACACAGACACAGGGTGGGGTACACAGCTGTGTACTCCTCCACATAGCCATAACAGGTTGACTACATGGGTTACCTCGTGTATCTGCCACACTGGTTGTGACACATGGGTTGAAGCCGCGTACGGGCACATGGCCAGCATACACGAAGTCCTCCACAGATGGAGGAACATGGCGTTTCACTCTCTTAAAGTCCACGTATACCTTATTCTACACGAAAACCCTTACTACACATGCCATTGCATGTGGGTAGTAACCAGGGTTAGAGGACACAGTGTGTGACCTTTCTACATGTCGTGTACTTTTCATTAAATGGCTTGATTTTCTTGACCACCATATCTTGGACATGTTTCATTTGGGTTAGTACCCCTTTCCTCATTTCCCTGATGGTCAGGTATCATTTCCTCCCACAAAAGAATGATACCTTCAGCAGGACTTTCTAAGATAGAGTCAAGTATCCTACCAAGTGGTCTAGAGAGAGATCCTCTATGCATTCTTGACCATAGGTAGAGTCAGGTATCCACATGACTATTTACACGGGGCATCAATCCTCTACTTACCAGGTAAATCCGGATGAGTCATGGTATCCTCCAAGGACCAAGTAGTGATCCTCATTTATGTATCAAAATATTTTTCCACTTAGGAGTGTGTTATCCCAGAATGAGTGTCTCTATCTCTCTTGATGTATCTCGACAGATAATACATCTCAGAGGAACATCATCAGAGCTATTAGACTCTTGGAGATAGTTATCCCAGACATGTTTTACGTGGATTCTTTGAACTGAATTCATAGCGAGGGTATTCTATTTTGTGACTTGTCTCTAGGCTTCAGGAATGGGTTTTGAGTATATCTATTGTGTGTTACTCATGATTTATGTTCAGTAGACATATACTATGTAAATATGATTTCACCTTTCTTTTTTGAATTGATTTGTGGTTTTTGGGGTACTCTACTAAGTATTATTATACTCACCCCTACATTGGCTTTTTCTGCACATATCATGTCTTGTGAAGATGAGGGTCCTTTTGACAGAGTCCAGGGCAGACTAGGACTTGACTGAGCATTTTTAGTTTCCTATAAGACAAGGTGCTCCTACGGTGAAGAGAAGATATCGTAGTACCTATTTGTGTTTACATATTATACTTTTTAGTTTTTAGACACTTGTTTTTGGTGGTCTTGTATTCTGGACCAATTTACTCAAAGTAATTTACTTTTTGTCGTACTCTGTTGGTTGTGTTTAGTTGTTTTCTTGCATTTGGTTCCTTAGTGTTTATTTTTAATTTCAACATTTGTGGGCATGGAGATGTGTGTGTGTGTGTACATGTACTTATTAAATTCCTCCCATGTTAGTAATATTCCTACTCGGTGCTAGTCATCAGCCCTTGTAATGTTTGAGGAGGGCTTGGGGAGTCACAGCGCAGGCCCCACTGGGAAGAGTTGTGAAAGAGTGGTATCAGAGGTGGTCAGTTCTACCATAGAATAAAGAGTTTGTGAGTTTGGTTTGGGGAAAATGTTTTTTGTATCTCAAGATCAGCATTTTGGCCAGAGACTCCAATTTTGGTGGAGGAAACCGATATATCCATACACCAGGACACTTACAACCTGATATTCAACTTGGTACATGAAAACACTAGGTTCAAGGAAATAATATAATGGTATATGTATCATATAATAATGGGTTGTGTTTTCCATGTCCTTTGTATCAGCTATCCAGATATATTCATTGACCGTGATACTTCTTTTTTCCTTACAAGATTCCTCCATGAAACATACCCTCTAGGATTCAGAAGAATGATAACGGGGATGACCCCCTCAGTGACAAGGCTTCGATACAGGGACCAGTTCCCCAGTCGTTGCCTCTAGGCGGTGGAACTTCAATATCACCACCAGTGGAGCATCCCGTGTCACCTGCAATACGGAGTGAAGAGGGGTGAAAGCTGAGCGTGTTGCACAAGTTCCAAAGATAGATACCACTTCACTTCCGAGGAGAGCACAACTCTCAGTCTGCTGAGGACTGGCTTGAGGCAGTGACCTGAGTTTTCCATCTAGTGAGAACACTAGTGGACCATATGGTTATCCTAGGAGCGAGCCATATTTAGGGATTTGAGGGATGATGGTAGAGTTTGATCACATAGACTCATTAAGAGGAGACTCTTTTGTGGAAGGAGTTTGAGTGACTCTTTAAGGATGAATTTTATCCAGTTATGTTCAGAGCAGTGTGCATCTAGGAGCTTCTTCAGATCTAGCAGGGCAGTTTGACCGTGGATGACTATACATCGAGTTGCACTATCCTTACCAGCTACTAAATGGATATGGTCGAAGAAAAGTACATCAAATATCGGACCGTTGAGTGAGGTCTAAGACAAGAAATCTGAGCTAGTTTCATCTCTATATGAATTTCAACTTATACTGGAGTGCTCGAGCAAGCCTTGGTGATCATTTCATTCTTCAAAGAGTAGAGACAACCGATGGCAGTTGGCAGTAGGTAGACAGGTGCAGCGACCTCTACAGTAGAGAACCAACATTAGGCACATGGATCAGGATGTGGGAGATGTCATAAGAGGACCCGTGATATGGGATCTAAATTCCATGGCTCTTAGGCTGGATCCAGTCATCCTAGGGTGAGGCGGTGCTACTCGTGTGACAGTGTGGGACATCTCGCTGGGTATTTTTCAACAAGTCATAATGCTGACAGGGTAGCGGTGGATGGACCATCAAGGCAGTGTCAGTGAGTGGATCAAATAGACTCGCTAGTAGGCAGACATGGCAGAGGAGTAGGGGGAGCTGCAGGTGGTGGCAGACGCTTCGATCTACTTCCACCACCACCCCTAGAAGGTCCGCACCAGGCTCAGGGAGCTGGAGGACAAAAGTCAGGACAACTAACTTTGGCCGAGGCTTATGACCTAGGGAATCTAGGGATGATTTGAGGCACGATCTATGTCTTCTCTACCTTAACTATAATACTTATAGACACAGGTGCCAGTCATTCCTTCCTCACCCTATGTCTTGTGTGAAAACATGAGATTCTAGTAGAGCTGTTGACACGATACTTACGCTTGGAGACACCTATAAAAGGAGACTCGATAATCATTCACCTTTTCCAGTAGTGTGATCCTACCATTAGAGGTGAGAGTTCCCATTGGAACCACTGAGTTGTAGCGTTGAGGCCTTACAACGTCATTCTCAGTATGGACGGGTTGTCTTCGGTCCATGCCCAGATTGACTGCTTTAGGTGAAGAGTGTGGTGTGTCCACAGTAATGGGACTATGTGTTCCATTTTCAAAATAAAGGAGACCCAGGAATCACATAATGGGCTCAGGCATAAGAGGGTGTAGTTGATCACTCATGAGTGGGCTAGACTTTCCCACAGAGCAGTAGATGTTATGAGCTCCCAGTTCCTAGTAGTAGTGGTAGAGTACAAGGATATCTTTCCCAAAGATGTTCTAGGACTACCTCCCCACTGGGAAATCGACTTCTGCATAGACGTACACCCCGGGACATCACCAACTTCCTCCCCAGTATATTGGAGGGCTATCGAAGAGATTCATGAGAAGAGGGTGCAGTTAGAGGATTTGTAGAGAAAGGGTCTCATAAGACCCAATGTTTCACCTTAGGAGGCCCCAGTTTGGTTTTCCAAAAAGGCAGATGGGATTTTGAGGTTGTGTGTGGATTATTGGAATTTGAATCAAGTAACAGTGTAGGAAAAGTATCCACTGTTGATAATCGAAGACATCTTCGATCAGCTAATTGTGGTACAATGGTTCTCGAAGGTTGACCTTTTATCATGGTTTCACAAGTTATGAGTGCGGGACAAGGATATATCGAAGAAGACTTTCAGATGAAGATACAGTCACTATGAGTACTTTTTGATGCCTTTTGGAATGACAAAGGCCCCCTTAGTGTTCATGGGACTAATGAACCAGATCTTCTGGCCATAATTATACTTGTCCATAGTGATCTTCATTGATGACATCCTTGTTTACTCGGTGTCAGAGGAGGACCATGCGAGACACCTGCAGATGGTTCTAGATGTACTCTGAGAGCACCATCTTTATGGGAAGCTCTTGAAGTGCTAGTTATGGATTCTGGAGGTCTAGTTTCTGGGGCATGTCATCTCAGCAAATGGTGTAGATGTGGACCCAACTAAGGTGGAGGCAGTGTGAGAATGGGAGCCACCTCAGAGTGTGATAGTGGTGCAGAGCTTCCCTGGGTTAGGATGATATTACAGGAGATTAGTTCATGATTTTTCATGGATATCAGCACTGATGAAGGCATTTATTTGAAAGGGGAAACCCATCATGTGTACATAGATGTCCCATCAGGCATTCAAGAAGTTGATATAGATTTTGTTGAGAACCTTTGTTTGAATATTGTCGAAGGAGAGTGCCTAGTACATAGTTTTCTATGACGCATCATGGATCGGGCTTGGCTGTGTCCTAATATAGATAGAGGAAGTGATTGGTTATGGTTTGCACTAGCATAGGCCACAAGATCATTACTTTGCGTCCCTTGATTTTGATTTAGAAGTAGTAGTCTTCATGTTGAGGATGTGATGACACTAACTTATGGGAAAGCAATTTATCCTCTACAATGAAAACAAGATATTCAAGTATATATGTTAATAGAAGGATCTAAATCTGAGATAGAGGTGTTGACTAGAGTTCCTCTAGGACTATTATTTAGAGGTCATCTATAATCCTTGGAAGGGTAACAAGGTGTTTGATGCTCTTAGAAAGAGATTGAGCTCGTAGCTGTTGAGTGAGGCAATAGAACAGTTGGCCTCATTGCAGTTATCCTTTTTGGATGGAGAGGATACATCTTACCTTCATTCTATGGTTGTCACCCCTCCTTTCTAACAACATGTTAGGGAGGCATAGGTTGGGGATGTCTACTAGGAAGCTTTACATGTTTAGTTATCCATAGGGCATTCTTTTGATGGATATTCACAAGGTGGAGAGCGCGTAGTTTTTTTCATAGGACACTTGGTTGTATCGGTGGAGTTGCAGGAGGAGGTCCTAAGGGAGTTTCATGCATCCTACTTGGAGGTACATCCTGGAGTTGAGAAGATGTACCATGATCTCTGACAATAGTTCTGGTGGTCATGCATGAAGAGGGCAGTAGAAGAGTTCATTTATTTATGCCTTACATGCCAGCAGGTGAAGGTCGGGCACCAGGTTCCAGTAGGATTAGCTCACCCCTAGAAGTTCCAAAGTAGGGGTGGGATGGGATATCAATGGAATTTATTATGGGCTTACCTAAGACATTTGAAGGGCATGATTCCATGTAGGTGACTGTTGACCGACTCACCATGTCATCCCACTTCTAGCTATCGGAGAGCATAGTTCCGTAAAGAACTTATGATGCCTCTATGTGAAAGAGATAGCTCAGCTTCATGGAATCCCTTTGACAATAGTCTTGAATCGAGATTCTTGTTTCACATCTCAGTTGTGGAAGGGATTGTATGAGGCTTTTGGTACTCATCTATGCTTGAGCACACTATTCTATCCCTATAGCTATGGTCAAAAGGAGAGGACCATTCTTGTTCTAGAGGATATGTTTTTGGCTTATATCTTAGAGTTTGGTTGCAGTTGAGAGGAAGACCTACCACTGGTAGAGTTTTTAAACAATAACATCTACCAATCCAGCATGGTAATGATACCATTTTAGGCCTTGTATGAGAGACTCTGCCGGTCACTGCTTTGCTGGACTGACCCCAAAGTTTCAGCACTCATGGGTCCAAAGTTAGTGAGAGATACCATCGAGAAGGTGCAGATCATATAGGATCAGATGAAGGATGAAAAAAGCTGATATAAGTCTTATGCTAACAGATGATGGAGACCTCCAGAGTTTAAGGATAGATACTACGTCTTCCTTTGGGTCTCACATTGATGAGGGTTATGGAGATTTGGCCAGGGCGATAAGATATCTACGAGGATCATCGAACCTTTTTAAAATTTTGTACAGAGTTGGTGAGGCGGAGTACCACCTAAATCCACAGCCACAGTTACATCAGGTAAATGATGTCTTTTACATGTCGCTGCTGTGGAGGTATGTGCATGACCAATCGCACGTCATCGACTAGGGAGAGCTGGACATCAAAGATGGAGTGACCATTTCTGAGTAGCCGATGGAGACATAAGATCAGCCAGAGATGATCCTCCATGGGTGATCAATTCCCTTGGTGAATGTCTGGTGGCTACACGAGAATCTTTAGGAGATCACATGGGAGATGGAGGCTCAGATCCATGCCCAGTACCCACATCTTTTTTAGTAGACTTTGTTTTTGATTTTTGGGGATGCATAACCCCAAGGTGGGGAGAATGTATTGTCTCAGATTTTCTGTGTCTTATTTTTAAATACTATATAAAATTATTACATGACCATTCACGGAGACGACATATCATTACAAGGCCTGATGAACTCAAAATTATTTTTAATTTTTTTTAAGATAAGTGAGTTGATGGTTGTACGCGGTTGTGGCATTTTCTACATAGATTCCATGATTAAAAAACTGAGGGCACCGTTTCATATGAGATGATGACTCCACCAAAGAAAAATACTAACCTCAACCAGCATGAGTCATAGGAAAAAGTTATTTTTCATAAATTTTTACTAAAATAAAATAAAATAAAATAATTCTAAATGTTTATTTTATTTTATTTTATTGTGGAAATATCTACTACAACGTAATGATGGGGAAAATATTTCAATTATAAATACAACACCATAATGAACCAGAAACAACAATGCTGACTCATTTATTCCATAGCATAATGGAACCCATAAATGTGTTCCCTCCTTTTAATGGTGTAATCAAATGATGGTCATTGGTAGAATATTGAGAAGAACTCTGGTGAATTCTTGGAACTTTGGAGAGAACTCTCGACGACGACAATATCACAATTCTTTATTCAGTGATTTATCCCTCTCTGAGGTACGAGGTGTGTTTAAAAGTTTTTTTCTTCCCTATTATTTAAATTTAACAACCAACGCGGATCAACCGACGAACCGGTCGACCCGTGTATCATTGTTCTTATATGCAGGGTTTATCAGGTTCATTCTTGAATGTTTGATTGTCATGTATTAATGTTTTTAATTTTCCCCATTTAAACCTTTTATCGAGAGTGTCTCAACACTGTTTCAAAAGAAGGTGGAGGTGTGTCCCTCTTTTGGTATTGGATTTCATCCCTTTTTCCTCCCGTTCTTCACGTTCTTCGTGGGGCGATGAACAACCGATCGTCACACCACCATTTCACAACGCAAAGATCCAAATTTGGAGATAAAACATAATGATGACCTAGTGGAGGTGCAATGGAGAGGGCATAATATGAATTGACATGGTTCTTTAGTTCTCATTCTTTGAGCGTTCATCATGCGGGTGGATCAGAACGTGTTTTTGGGGCCGATCGAGGCCCAAAACCGATGGAATCATCTTCCTGATGATTGGGAAACCTCAACCCTTTAGTTTCATGGAGATAAAATCATTGTAATCGATATAATAGGATCAAAGTAGACTTGGAATGAAGGTCTGGATATTCTAGACATTTCTGAAGAACACGACGTGTATCCCGAAGAACACGTCGTGCATGACCGACTCAGTGGCGGCTAGGGTTTTGCGATGCCCAAAGTGATGAAACCGAGTGTTCCCCAAATAACATGATGTTGTGTTCCTAAAAAAGTACTCAGCATGTGTCTAGGGGATACATGGACACATGGTGGGGTACACAGTCATGTACTCCACCACATGACCATACCAGGTCAGCTACATGGGTTACCCCGTGTACTGGCCACACAGGTTGTGACACACGGTTTGAATCCATGTATGGGTACATGGCCAGCGTACATGGAGTCCTCCCTATATAGGGGAACATGTATTGTCATTATCTTACATGTCATGTATACCTTCTTCTATATGACAAGCCTTGCGACACCGACCATTGTACATGGGCAGTACCAAGGGTTAGAGGACATGGTGTGTGACCTTTCTACATGTTGTGTACTTTTCAGTACGTTTCATAATATTTTTGTCCACCATATCTCATACATGTTCCCTTTGGGTTTGTACCCCTTTCATCATTTCCCTGACTGTCAGGTATCGTTTCCTCCAACAACAGTATGATCCGTTCAGCAAGACTTTCTGAGATAAAGTAAGGTATCCCTCTGTGAGGCCCGATGCGAGATCCTATATCAATTCTTGACCCTAGGTAGAGTCAAGTATCAACGTGACTATTTAAACAGGGAACTGATCCCCTACATTTCTCGTGAATCTGAATGAGTAACAGTATCCTCCATGTCCCTGGAATTGATCAACAACTATGTATCATGATCTTTCTCAACTCAGGAGTGTGTTCTCATGAAATGATTGTATCTATCTCTCGTGACTTTTCCTAACATAAAAAAATTCTTAGAGGGATATAATCAGATCTATCAAACTGATGGGGTGAGTTCTCTCGGATGAGTGTTATGTGGAATCTTTGAACTGAATCCTTAGTGGGGGTATTTGGTTGTGTGACTTGTCTCTAGACTTTGGGTCTGGGTTTTGTGTATATCTAGTTTTTGTTACTCTTGTAATATGTTCAGTAAACATATACTGTGTAATGAAGATTGTACCTTTCCTTTGTGTATTTCTTTGTGGATTTTGGGGTTCCTTGCTAAGTATTATTATAATCACCCCTACATGGGATTTTCCTACATGTATCATGTCTTGTGCAGATGAGTAGCCATTTGACAGAGTCCATGGTGGACCGGGATAGGACTATGCTTTATGAGTTCCGTACTGGCCAAGGAGTTCATACATCTATGAGCAGCAATCCTAGTACAACTTTGTGTTTACAAGTTAGACTTTTTAATATTCAAAATCTTGTTTTTTGTGGGCTTTTATTTTGGCCCGTTTTACTTTCAGAACATTACTTTCCATCATACTCTCTTGGTTGGGTTTAGTTGTATTCATTCATTTTGTTCCTTAGTGTTTTTTTCTATTCAGAATTAGTAGGATTAGAGATGTGTGCGTGTGTAAAAGTTCTTAGGAAATGCCTCCCATGTTAGTAATATGTCTACTCGGTGGTAGTCACTAGCCACTGGCCTATCTAAGACGGGCTTGGGGAGTCATAGCATGGGCCCCACTAGGACAGGTCTTGACATCTTGGATCTATCATGAATGTTCTTGATCTCTAGAATGTAAGTTGTTTCACCTAAGTTCTTCTTGGAGAATCACTTGTTCAACTGGTCTTTAATAGAATATAATACCAATATGCCATTTAAAATGAGTAATATGTCATCAACATATACTAAAAGGATAGTACCCCATTCCCATTAAACCTTTTGTAAGAAGATGACCCACATTCCTTTTTATTTTAAACAATTATTTTATAGACTTATCAAATTTAATGTTCCATGACCTAGATTCATTATTCAATCCATTAATGGATCTATGCTACTTGAAAATCCTTTTGGCATCACACGGTATCAAAAACCCTTCTAGTTTTCCCATATAGACATATTCCTAATGTTTCCCTTTAAGAAATGCAGTTTTGACATCCATCTACCAAATATCATAATAAAGAAAAGCTATTAGGGGAAATATTATTCCAATGGATTTAAACTTGCAAAAATAGTAAATTTTTTTAATCATATTCAATTCATTGATACTATTAGAACCCTTATTCCACAAGCCTTTCTTTATAGGTACTTAATTTATCTTCCATGTCAAGTTCCCTCTTGAAATCCCATTTACACCCAATATTATATACATTAACATGAGCAACCAACAAAATAAAAACTTGGTTTTGATACCTGGAATCCATATTATAATTCACAGCTTCTAGCCGTCTTATAGCTTATGAGCTCTCTAATGACTCCCTGTAAGAGATAGGTTCATCAATGTCCAATAACAATGATTCACCATCCTCAGTGACTAAAAAACAATATCTCTATGGTTCCCTTACCTCCCTTGATCTCCTACAAATTATTTGTGTTTCTGAAAATTATTTCTTCATGGGGACCTGTGGATATTGTTCTTGTACCAACTCTTGTGTATCATGAGCATAAAATTCATCAACGTCAATCTTTCTACCAATTTCATTTTTTATGATATTCCCTCTCTCAATAAATATGGCTTGTCTAGCGACAATTACATTCTTGTCTGTGGGTTTGTATAGGTAGTATCCCTTTATTTCATTAGGATACCCTATAAAGATACACCTCATGCCCTTGGGTGTTAGTTTGTTTCATGAGAAATCCTTAACAAATTCCATGCATACCCATACACATGTATGTGGAAAAATGGGTTTATTTCCAATCCATACTTTGAAGGGATCTCCATTTTCCACATTATTGGGTACTTGGTTTAGTGTGTATGCCACAGTTTGTAATGGATATTCCCAAAAGGAAAATGGAATATCTACATGACTTATCTTCGACCTTACCATGTCCAATAAGGATCGGTTCCTCATTTCACTAATATCATTACATTGTGGTGTATATAGAGGTGTGAGTTGAGATAGAATCCAAAAAACACGGAGAAAGTTGATGAAATCTTAGATAAGTTTTTCTCCACATCAATCTGATCGAATCTAATTTATCTTCTTACCAATATTATTCTCTAATTTATTCTTTAATTAATTGAATTTCTCAAAGTAATTATACTTATACCTCATCACGTAAATATATCCATATCTACTCAGGTCATCAGTAAAAGTAATGAACTAAGAATATCCACCTCTATTTTCGTCTGAAAATGGTCCATACATATCAGTGTGTACCAATACTACAATCTATGTGGAATTTTCAAACTATAAATTAAATGGTGGTTTCATCATATTATGTTGTAAACAAGTGTTAGATCAATCAATTGGTTTTTTCTCAGAAGTATCTAGATAACCATCTTGATAGAGGTTTGTCAAACACTTCTCATTTACATGATCGATATGGTGATTCCAAAATAGGGGTTCATATGAGTCATGTAAAATTGATTCATTATCGATTTACAACACATTTTTATTGTAATTTAATACATATTGACCGTTATTTAAATATTCTATACCATAATATATTTTTCCTTGTAAAAGAGAAAACTTTTTTAGACATGAAAATAAGCACATATTTATCCAAATTTGATATGGAAATTATGTTTTTGTTAAAACTAGGTATATAATAACTACCAAATAAAACCAAAATCATTCCCATTGGAAATATAAGGTGGTAGTCTCAAATGGAAAGAGCATCCAGCCTCTCACCATTAGCAGCTCGCAGATCCACCTATCCTTTATAAATTTTACAAAATCTACTTGGATCGTGTATTTTAATACAAATATGAGCACCAAAAGATATATCTAATATGAAATATATATAAATAAAATATTAAACTCAATAAAGAATGCATATTTTGACTTCCCCTACCTCTAGGTGTGGTTCCTCTCTAGTGGTATGATATGTCACATGAAAAGCATACTACCTCCTTTTAATTTTCTTTCCATTGGATCTTCTTCTTATTAGTTGAATAATGATCGATGGATTTAGTCATTTTACATTTATTAGGACTATTTTCCATGTCCTTCCTCTTCCTATTATCCATATTAATTGTGGGTTTTTCATTCCCCATGTCCTTATCCACATTCCAAATTAAAGTAATATGTTTTGATAGACCCTTCTCATTATTACTCATATTAAAACTCACAATAAAACTAGATAAGGTCCTGGGATATGATGATAGAATGAGATTTATATGCAAATCATCTGATAATATAATCCCTAAGATGTATAGATGAAAAATCTATCCAATAAGCTTGACTAAATGTGGCACAACTAGCGTATAATCTACAAGATTAGATGGGAATAAATAATTAGAGATATCATACCTATTTTGTCTTGAATTCTCTTAATAGAGATCTTGATGGTGAGAAAACATTCTATAAGAATCCATTTAATCATGTTTCATTTTGATCTCATTGATTTTAGATGATAAAAGGAGGCATTGAACATTCGTAGTATCATTTAGATGTTTCTCGTACATAGAGAGATCCTTATCTCTCACCTCATTTCTAGGTGCAACTAGTAAAGGTTCTTCTATAACATATAGTTTCCTTTCATGTAAATGGATAATAACCCTAATGTGCCATTGACAGTCCTAGAAATTCGTGGTGGTGATAAGGTTTTACTTATCAAGTATGGATCTCAATGATATGTTTCATGCCATTGTTAATTTTGTTTCTAAATATATGATGAACATAGTTTTAGTACTTCATATGGTAAAATTAAGATAAATAAATAAATAAATATTATTTAGTGTTCCTCTATTTTATTGAAACCTAATATACCTCACCACTAGCTTCTGAATATCCTTTTTCTTTGATATTATAGTGACAAGGATCTATATTTCCATTCACATTACCCCAACCTTTTTTGGTCAAGAAATTTGAATGGTTTTCTGTAGGCATTCCAAATTCTAACTACATTAACTCCCAGATCCTTGATCCATTGAGTGGACTCCACAATCCAAAAATAATTAATTTTGGATTTCCTCAACCTTTTCCTCTCAATTACAGTAAGGCCTTCTTTGGCATTCAACCTTGGATCTAAACCAAGTCAAGTAAACCCAAAAACCTGAAATTATAATTCCCTAATCCATGAAAGAACCCATACATTGGTTGGTCAATAATTTTGAAGTGTGGTTCGATTCTGAAAAAAGAAATGGAAGGCTATACCAACTTAATATTTTATTGTGGGATTTTATACTTTATTCATAAATTTCTATTTTCTATCATTTCACATTATTGTTAATTTTATGTGGGATAAACATAAGTGATTAACCATGTATTATATAATACTTATGCATAATATAGTTTAGTTTAGTTCCATATTTAATACTTGTTAATTCATTAATTATGTGATCACGAAAAATTATCCATAATAAACAACCCTACACCTGACTGAAAAAAAATAAAGGGTGTGATCATGAGCTTGTTCTAATGGTTAGTTTATCATATAGTTGATAAATTAACTTCTATCCTATGGGAGAAACACTTTGAACCAATTAGGATTGTGTTTACTACTTTTGACCTATCTACCTTTATATCTCCTTGGATTGGTTTTATGTTGGCCCTTAACTTGAATAGCCTCTGTTATCTTGGAAGTTCCATACATTACTTATTATTTCACTCTATCATAGGTGATGGGTAAAATTGGATTTATATAAAATAATCCATGGTCACATAGTCCCTTCATATTAATGAGGAGAGAAGGTAAACATGCCAATGTTTTAATTTAATTATAAATTTAAATAAAAACCAATCACTTACAAAGGACTAGTCTAGATCATGATCATCCACATGCATGAAACAAATTTTTTCATTTAATAGAGCTCGGAATCCATTCATTAATCATTCTTATTTAAGAAAAATCACACTGAAAACGATTCAATATTATAATTAATTAATCAATCCTTTAATATTAATTCTTTTTCTGAATTTCCTTGAGATTATCGTCGAATAAATTTTTTAAAAAAATTAACAAACTCGTTTAAAATTAACTATGTACATAACATGTACCTCGAAGATAAACCGGTAAATACCCATCCAAAACTACAAAAAATGTTTTATAATTTTATACACTTTATTCTTTGTGACATGTAGAATATACATAGAATTTTAATTGTAGTAAAACACATACATGATGCGCAAATCATTAACCAATACATAGATGTTAATTAAATAAACACACACACACAAGGGTTACATAATATGATAATAAATTTCAAATCTTTGTAATCAAGAAAAAGTGCACATCGGGAAAATCAAAATACATGGTGTCTACCCTCCTCACCATCCATCCGAAGTACAAACTGAAGGAAATGACATGTGAAGTGTACTTAGAAAGCGTCCTGAGTTCACAATGTGTCTAGTTGGACACACACCATGTTGACTCTGCATTACATGATCACCGGTTGGCTAAGATATTTATTAGATACATGGAATGACCCTAACCCAAAAGGGAATACACACCATGTTCATTGGGCCACACGAAATTTTGTTTGGCTGACCATGTGCCAACCTATCATGGTCAACACACAGTGTAATAATTAACTACACTGTGTCTCATTAATTCACACGAGTTGAGAAATTTTGGAACTACTCATAATGCATTGATAACAACTACATGGCATGTAGATCTGACTATACGGAGTGTACTACTATGCTACCTAGACAAAACACATGGCACCTTCAGATGATTTCCTCAATTTAATTTTTATCCAAATAAATTAATCATTATTGTTAGATTTGCAAGGAATGATAGAGGAAGAATAGATCTTATAATTCAGATTAAAAGAATGATTAATCATGAAATGAAAAACAAAATTATTAAAGTGTAAATCCTCAATAAATTATTTAAATTATTATAAACAAATAATATTTTCTCCCTGATACCACTTTTAGGATCCGAGAAGAGGGGAAACCAGGGATGGATTGTGTATAACTCTGATTTTTTCCATAATCGATTACCAGTCCTTGGTCAATACGACAATGAATTCCAGAATCCATAGAATTGAATCAAAGATTTAGTAAAAGTATAATTTCACTCATGACTAAGAGAGAGGATCGACATATTAATTTAATAATTAATTTAATTAAATCATAGAAATATCTTCATGTTGATTGTTTCTTCATTAATGAATTTGACCAGAGATCTACAATGTGCCTTTGTTTCATTATAGAGATCAGGGGTAGATCTCCTCTATAAGTGATCCACATGTGTTCCACATATCTTTAGATGTGAGTGAAGGTGTCTTTAGGTTCTATCATGGAATATCCTTGTTCTTGTGATGTCTGGCTTTGATCACCTTGATAACTACTTCTAAATCATTCTCTGCGATCTAGTGGAGGAGGATGGTTCTTGTTCTTGAGAGCATTCTTAGAGTGATATGAACTCTATAGGATTGGGGGATTTTCTGTAATTCGTTCTATAAAATAGTAATAATGTGTCACTTAGAATGGGTTTGGCTAATAAAGGATGTATATAACCAAGAATTTAATACACTGGGGTAATAATAAATAATTTTCAAAAGGGAAATAATTATTTTATTAATCTTAGAAAACCCCCCATGTCAAATAACAACAACAACATTATTATTTCCAAAAATATGCTTAACTAGTGATTTATACATAAATATTATTTAATAAAATAATATTCAATAATATTATTTCTCACCAGACCCTTAACTCATTCTTCCAATCCCCCACCATATTTATTAAACATTGAATAATGACTATTTTTTATTAAATAAATATCACTACAATATTCTACAATAAATATATCAATATTATAATCATTAAATAGAAAATAAATATTTATTAATTATTTCTCTAACATTATATTTTCTCTAGTAACTAGTGTCAAAATAAAAGTGATTAAGAATCCATGAATAATTATTAATCCATAACTGAAAATAATATTTATTCAACTTTCTAAATAATATATTTTATAATATATTATTGAGATGCTCGATACACATAGTGTGTGACCCTATAGGTCTCTTTCTCATTATCATTAGGCAGAGTAGCCTTAAATCCAAGGTAAGCATCTATAAACATGCCATTACAACCATAGAGAATGAATTTAATGCCACAACGTCATGTCACCTAATATGAACATTTAACATGTAATATAATCCCTTTTTATCAATATTTCTAATCAATCAGGTTGCATGCAAGTGCCATCAACCCATGTGCTCAATTTCTCATTGTTTGACTTATCAAAAATTTATCATTCCTATAGAACACCATGACCATGTATTTCATTGGGCTATAAAATTTCCATCAAAGGGCCTGAGATATCAGCTTCTATTATAGAAGAGATGGGACAAATCCTTTATCATGTTATTCATTAATGCAGTATTACTAATGAAACACCCAATATTTCATACCTCACTATAAACATATGTCTTCATGTTTTTTTCTCCAAAATATCAAAGAGAGAGAACAATTATACCCATTAATAATAATTATAAATTATAAGGTCCAATACGCACGTCCGTATATAGTAACCTTCAATGACACTTATAAATGAATATTTCCAACTATCGGGTCTCGTTCTCAAAATATCTTATGGGATATAACCGAGAGAGTTCACCATGAGAAGGTGTCTCAAATTCCTATGAGTCTCCACCCCTGATAACTTATAACATTTTTGTCCCCAAAATGATATCATTTGGATATAGAACATATATCTAAGATTAGTGTCATGGAACTTCTGGGTTCTAATTCTAGAGGGGAACTACTGTGACATTTTTGTGCGATAGCCACTCTTGGGACATTATCACATGAAATGTTATCCAAAGAAAAGTCATGATGTGATAAGGAGTTTATTAATATCCATCCAATGAATATATGTTTATCATAAAGTAAAAAAGAAGTTTTTTCTAGGTCACCAACACTAAAAGTATTTACTATATAATAATGATGTTCAATATATGAAAATATAATAGAGGATTGGTTCTATTTTCAAATGGTATTCATCATTACAATAAAATGTTTCCTTGAATACAAAAGTAAATAAAGATAAAGAGTAAGAACCCATATTCTTATATAACAAAATCCCAAATTCTTTCCATGTTATGTAGAAGTCTTGATGTTTTATATTCTTTAAGAATTGTGGACATGTATTGAAAATATCTAGGGAACATTTTTATCCTATTGTTATGGTTATCCTTAAATATTTATTGCTTACAAATGATATATTCATGTTGTATAGAGGAAATTAATAACTAGTAATAAGGTTTTATATAGATGCTAGCTTCTAGAAATACAATATATTGCATGAAGTCACATTACAGATATTACTTTTGTCTCAATGTAGGGGTTATGAGATAGTAGATTTCCACTAATCCAGTTATCACTAATTCTATAGTATAGTATATGTATAATTAAAATTATTATGCAGCCATGGAAGAATTTTGTATTCACAAATTTTTCTATTATCTGGATTTGGTTCCTATTGAAAAAATAAAATCATAGTTTATTATGGTAACAATGTAGTTGTGGATATTTCTCGAGGAACATGGAAATCCAAAAGATAATGAACATACTTTAGATGTTTCCTATCTTGATAGAATTTTCTTGACAAGGTGATGTTTAAATAATAAAAGTATCCATGTAATAAAATGTATTAGATCACATAATAAATAATTTACATCATAAGAATCAAGAGTATCATGTTGTATCTATTAGAATAGAAGCTATTGTTAGTTGTCTCTTGTGAAAGTGGGACACTATTGGAGTACGTTTGCTAGAACTATTTTGGTAAATACATTATAACTTATTTTTATTATTAAAATTTTTTTACTGTCATATATTTATTATTTTGTAAAATTATATGGGTATGTAATATTTTCCTTTTAAAATATGTCTCATAGAAAGGTCATAGTAGATCCCTATTATGATGAGAATAAAGAGATGACCTGGCATTATTCATGATCCTTATTCAATAAATGCATGTACAGTTTGATGGTAAATAGAAAATAAATTATATTTGGGGTAGGATGATAACAAGAAATTAAAAAACCCTCTAGTGGTTCTGATCCTTGTTAATCTTGAAGATAAGATGTTTTGAGAAAATTCATTTCAATAGAGATTCCACATATCCCGGTGCCATTTGATATTCCCATCATTGGTTATTTGTATTGATACTTAGATATTAATATTATAATTTATGGATATCATGACTCATATACACTAATGTGTTGTTGAAAACCAAAATGAAATATGTTCTTATAGAAGTAGTGTTCATATAGGGTGTCAGAAATCATATAGGAGTATTGGATAATGTGAAAATTACTTTATCAATTTTTTCAATTGGAAAAAGTTAACATCCCATCCCCTTTAATTGAAAAGAAAATTCATGAATAAATCAATGGGCATTGTGTGAAATGTGTTATTTCATTTTCTAAAATACAAAGAATAAGGAATTGAGAAAATAGTTGATGGCAGTAGAAGGTAACCTTATAGGTTTGAGATATTGTGATAAAAGAATTATATTAGAAAGTAAAAATTCATAAGATCTTAGATGACGTTGTGATGTTAACTTATTTGTTTATGGATTCTGTGGAAATATACAATATGTTACAATTTATATTCGAAAGTTATTCATAATTCAATTTATAATGAGGCGTAGAGGGTCAAACACTATGAGTATCTAAAATCTCTGTTAAATTATAGTATTAAATTTAACAAGTTAGAATAAATAATATATTTTTCAGTTTTTTATATTTACATAATTAAATATAATGTTATTTAAAATAATAAGTGAGTTAAATATTAATAATAAAATTTTGTTTGTTGTATTTGATAATATGGTACTAATTTTATTTATCGATGAATAATATAGCAATAATTATTTATTAAATAAATTGTTATTTTTCAAGGATCATAAAATGTGGTTGAGGGAAAGAAGACTGAGTTTAATAGCTTGATTGGAAATGTAATTAATGAGATGTATTTATATATTTTATGTATTTTAATTTTTAATAATTTAAGAAGAATATTTATATTATTTTTATAGGACATGGGGTCGATAAAGAATTAATGAATTTGGAAAGGGTTTGTGTGTGATTTTATAACCCTGAACCAACCAAAATAAATATATAATTATATACCTTTTCTATAACCCAATTGATCTAAAATCCTGATATATTAAGACTCTCTAAATACCTATATAGATATTAAGATATCCAATTAGCTCCCCTCCCTTTCTCTCTCAAGAAAGCATCATATCATGAAGAGTTATTCATATCAAGATAGTAATTCTACTATACTCACACCCAAACAACATAAACAATTATTCCCATCCATTATATAACCTGGGGATTCTATGAAATAGTTTAGATACTAGGGTCCATATGTATATCACTTCTACATGGATTCTTCGCTAAGACCCTATAGTGAAATCAGGTTGTAATGAGATCAATTCCACTGAACATTAATGGAGTGAAAATTGAGAGTTATGGTAATTCTATATCTTATTATAAAATAAATATGATGATCCTTCAACCATGTTTTTGGTTTTTCTAATATATTCATTTAATTTTTTTTTTCATTTTATTCCATGTTTTGATAATATAATGTAATGATTACATGTGATTCATGACTAAAATCCATGTTTTTCATACCAGAAAAGGAAGCTATCACTGCTCCAAAAACCTACATGTACAATAAGGTATATCGACACCAATGTGTCTAAAAAATATAGATTAATATATATAGTTCATGTACTAATTAGATACATAGATTATTAATTAAATAAATTTATACTTCATGTAAATAAATCCATTGACCCGTGATCTCCGGGATGAATCTCGAGGAAACCAAACATGCTTCATCATTATAGGTGATATCTACGGGCATGTTGTGGAATCATTCCAACCATAACCATAACCATTTCAGGGTATAACCATTAACCATAAAAGGATAACTTGGATGATACCTATATGAATTTAAACCAAACCTATAACATCTCTTTAATAATTACATCATAACATGGCCAATTCCTATAAGCATGACAATATAACATTGTCAATACCTATAATTATTACATTATAACTAGGTCAATACCTATAAGAATAAATACATAACTAGTACAAGACATACTAACATTACAACATAATTGAGTCAACACATATGATAATTACAACATATGTGGGAAAATATCTATAAAAATTACTACATGTCCATGTTAATACTTGTATAAATTACTTTTATGTAATTCCAAAACAAAATTCTAATCAAACTATAATAAATGTTTCAAACATCACATGGAATAATTATCAAACTAACTATGTCCCAAGAATGGTCAAAGATTGAAACACATATAAGGTCTTCATATATCCTTGTATCAACACCAATAATCTTGAAGGGATCAAATGGATGGTAAATAAATGTATAAATTATTGAAAAGAAGATAAATAATTTTCTAGGTAATAACAATGGTATGTCGTCATGATCCTATATATTACACATAATATAATTAAATAAAAGGATAGTTAGGATAAATTATATACCACCCACCACAGGGTCATAGAATATGAAGACAATCCTAGGTCATAAAATATAAAATATTGTTCATTATTATGGAATCCAACCTTCAGATTACCAAACTTTTCATCATATAGGACAAAAAATTATCATTTAATATATAATTTCTTAGAAAATAGGTACATAATACATAAAAATATGAAATTTTATTCAAAAATGCATTAAATTAATCTATATAAGTTCAATATATTCTAATTTTACTAGATATAATATCATAGGGATATACATCAAGTGAATGGGTGGGAAAGAATCCTGATAAGGGAATAAAAAAGGGAGACAAAAAGCATGTGATCTTGAGACATAAAATTAAGAATACGAATCATAATAGTATAAAATGAACAATATTTTAATACTAATAAAAACATGAATCATAGAATGGAAATTTGGATATAATATTTAAATAATTAATTCATAAGCTTATCACCATGTTTTATCACCATGGTGTCCAATAAAAATATTACCATGGTTATTCACCAAGGTATCAAAAAACATATTATATACATGGATTAAATTTTTACCCAATTACGTGGAGTACTATCAAGGTGGGACCTTAATTTTTCTTCATTTAATTTAATCCACATATATAATTATAAATAATTTCCTAAATAACCCTTGGAGAAAGAATAATGGGTTTATTAACAATATCATGGTGTAAAAACGTGATTAAATATTTCATCATTACATCATATTTAACCCAAGAGAATGGAATTAAAGATTAATAGATGTAATTACCATTATAAATATGTCATCTTTACATCTATTTTAATACCTTTAGAAAAAATATTCTTTTGGTATTTAAATAAAAAGGAAGATAAAATTTCTCTTGTAAATGAGATAAATTCGATTAATAAATTTTGATGAATGACTGGAATAAAACATTCATAAAGAAAGGGGAAAAATTAAAAGGTATGATGGTATAACATTGATAAAAGACTGTTAAATTATTTTGGGATATTATAATTTATGAAAAAGAAAATTGGTTTGGAAAATAGATGGCTTACCACAAGAAGGGAATATGAATTGCAAAGAGAAATGGAGATTAACCATACCTTGAAGAGTTGTTACTAAAACATGAGGATGAAATATTAGGGGATTGAGGAATACTTGGGGGAATACTTTGGAGTAAAAATAACCATGAAATAATGGATTATGTATTGGTAGTGAAGGAAAATGTTGAAATGGGTGGTTATTTTTAGGAAAAGTTGAGAAATTGTTTAATAATTTGAAAATATTTGTCTTAGAAATTTAGGTTATAAAAATTGAAAAACCATTGTCTTAAACAAGGGTTTTTCCATGGTTTGGGAAATTTTATTCACATTTTTGGTTATTTTATTTCACCATAACTGAACACCTTTTTTAAATACATCTTTTGGCATGGAAAAGTAATTTTTTACAAAGCAATGTTATTAACAAAAAATTTTCCATTCTAGAATTTTGATGGTCACATGTATATTTGGAAATTGAATAAAATCAAATGAAATAAATAATATTAATAAAATAACACAATTTATCTCTTTTATTATGGTAAATTAATTATTACATCATTATGACCTATATTTGAAGTTCTAAACATATTAAAAACCCATAATTATATTTTTATAAACTGAAAAATAAATCATTTTAGAAAATTGTTAGAAAAAAACCCTAACATAATTAATAAATTCTAATTTAAAATATAATTTTTTTACATAAATAACGTTTTAAATATTATAATATTATATTTTTAATGTAAATATCCTTGTTTATTGAAAAAATAGCTGTTTTTAGGCACAGTCAAATTTCTTGACACTTATAAAATTTTCATTGACATGATAAAATTATTTTATTATTTGTATTTAAATAATAGTGATTTATAAAAAATATTTATAAAAAATTGATATTATTCATAAAACCTTATTTTAAATAAAATAGTATATCATTTCTAGAAAAACATCAATTATGTTTTATTTGTGCCAAGAATCAATTAATCAAAGTTGTCTCAATTAAAAAATATATTTTGTAAGTAAATATATATTTAAACAATTAATTGAATCAATAACCATTTTATTTATACAATGGATGTTACACATTATATAACTAATTCATGGACTTATAACCCCTTATTACACCTTTAAACCCCTTAAGAGTAAGGTGTGAGATAGTGGTCGTTTCATGGGTTGTCTTGGATAACATCAACTGAGTGTTAATATCCACTAACTTTACCTTCACCCATACATAAATTTGTTCATGATATGATTATTGAATCTCAGATTGGTCTTGATTAAAGGATAACCCTATTAAAGCTACATCTCATCTAATTTTTGAAAAAAATGGATTAAAAAGGAATAAATCTGCTGGTTGAGGAATTATTTTCTCGGTTATACAACTATTATCTATTATTGTAACTACTTATGAACAATAATTATTATGGTAAAATTATTTCCAATGGGTATGGTTACCAATAGTCAAATTGACCAATGGTTATATTACACAATGGTCATATTTTACCAATTGTCATATAACAGTCATACAGTAATGATCACATTTCCCATTATAACCTATAAATACCACTTATAAATTCACTATGTATTCACTAAAATTATTCCTAATGTTAAATTTTCATTTTATAATATTTTTATTGGTTTACTAATATTTAGTATTATTTATATTGATTTTTCATCTAAGGAATTAATTCAAGAAGATTGAGGGAATCTATTTTTTTCCATTTTGGATATTCTATTTTATGATTCATGTCTAGTTGTAATGTTTGGAATGTTAATTGGTTTCATAACTACATAATGAAAAGATATTTTTATTAATTAGATTATGTTTTTTGGTTCTAATGTATTTTGAATTTTTATAATATTATTTTACATATATCACACATTTACTATGGATAAAATTTTATTTTTATGGAATCCTAGTTCATTACATTCTTTCCCCCTTAAGAAATGTTTTCCTCAAATTTTTAACTCATATTATTTGTTGAAAATAGGTGGGGGTAATTTTGTTTCATTACTTTCCTTAGTTCCTATGTCACATATTCATGCAAATGGGTCCTACACAACAAATTGATAATGTGAGTTATCCTGCTGTCTAGAACATTATCTCTATGGTCCAAGATCTCCAACAGTTACTCCTCATAAGAGAGATCATGTTCTAGTTGAACCACCACTATATTTTGTACATGTGAGGGATTATATATGTACTTCCTCAAGATAGATACATAGAAAATATGATGAAATTGATCCTGGTTTGGTTGAATTTCTAGATAATAAACCACTGCTTCTATGCAATCAAGTATCTGAAAGGGGAAAATATTTCTAGGGATAAGAATCCCTTTCATTCAAAATCATATTACTCCCTTTCATGTTGACATGAAAAGAAAAAATTCAACTCCTACATCATACTAAATGTCATTTTTATGGTTTCCATTATATATCTTCATCTAAATCTAAAATACTTTATATGTTGTTCGATAGATTGAACCTTTTCCGTCAACTCTTTTATAATATCGGCCCCAAGTAGATTTCTCTCACCAACTTCATCCCAACAAGTATGAGTTTTAATATCTTCCCATATATAGCTTTATATGGTTCAATTTTAATACTCAATTAGAATTTGTTATTGTATGATGACTCAACTAACTGGTGGTGTTGATACCATCCACATATAAATTACATTGAGCATGATCTCATCTTGTCATAGAGTTTCTGAATAGTTCTCTTTGATTGGCTATCAATTTGCTGGTTAATAGTCATGCTGAAATTCAATTTAGTCATCATATATTATTGAATACTTCTATAGAATTTATATGTGAACCTTGGTAATGATCCTAAATTATAGATAGTGTCACCACATGTTGCCTAACCACTTCTTTATATATATCTCATCATGTTGGACAAGTGAAAAATATTCCCCAAATAATGATGAAATGGGCAGTCTTTGAGATTCAATATACTATATCTCATATTGCATTGTTTTCTTTGGATGTTCTAGGTTGAACAGTTATGAATTCCATAGTGATATAGTCCTATATCTATGTTGGTATTGGTAGAGGATAAAATGACCATTTTGGAACTTTTCACTCCTCGTTCACAGGTTTACATACCAAGCACCATATAGTGTAGTGAGAAATTTCTCTTTTCATATTATCCCACTAATAATGATCACAAAGGGGCGAATACATTTTAGTTCTTCTAGGATTTAAATGTAATGTAATTCAATGAGAATCATGTATATGCTCATTCTTCATCTCTATTTTATATTTCACACACAACCTTTTATGAAATTTTAATAAATTTTCTTGATGAATATTAAACTCTGAAAACTCACCATTATTTTTACTCTCTATCGACTTTTATATCAAATGATCATCTCTTTGATCCTTCTTGATCATATCTAGTAATGATGGTTGAGAAATAATTTGGGATAAGATTGATGATTTCATTTCCCCCATGATTCCAAATTCCATTATTACTAGGCCCTCGATCAATGGATATCATTGAATTCAAATCATTTAGATCACAATAGGATCATTCCTAGTCAATGGATATGTGAAATATTTTGTTCTTCCAATGTGAAAATGAATTGAATAGATATAGTATTTAAGAAGTTTTAACCATATACTTTTTATCTTGTTAAATTATTTTTGTGTGAATATATACCTCAAACTTTATTTCATTGTCTATATATCACATCTCTACCCATAAATATAGTTCCTCCATATTTTCAAAGAAAAAATAACTGAAGTTATATTCATATCATGTGTAGATTAATTCTCTTCATGAGGACTTAACATTCGATAAACATATGTAATCACATTTTCATTTTATGTGAGGATGCACACAATACATTTCAAATATGTATCACTATAAATACTGAATATTTCACTAATATATGGTAGAGTTAACTTACGTTTAGTAAGCAATATCTTCTCTAGTTCATGGAATTTTTCTTCACAATCCATTTTCCAGATGAAGGTAACTGATTTTTGAGTTTACTTGGTTAGTGGATTAGAAAGTCATGAATTTTTTTTCAAAAACCACCGATAATAGCCCTTTAAACCATATAAACTAGGAATCTGAATTACTATTATAAGATGAGACCACTCCTTTAAATATATTGTCCTGAAAGGTTCAACTATTATTCCTTAATTGGTTATAATGTTCCTCAATAATTCAACATTCTGTCAAAAATCACATTTGTTAAATTTTACAATTCTGTTCTACATCTTATGAGTTTTCACTATAACCCTTACATGATATTCCTAATCCTCATGAAATTTTGAATATTTCGTAATATAATAAATATTAACTACCATGAATTTATCAAGGAAGTCCTTAAATACCTTATTCATCACACATATATATAGGAGGAGTCTTAGTCAAGATTAATGGAATAAAAAAATAATTCCCATATCCTTCTCAAAAGGCAGTCTCGAGAATAACTTTTATCTTCATAATTAATTTATGATACCCAATTCATAGGTTAGTATTGGAAAATAATTGATCCCCATATTTATGATCAATTAAATCATCAGTCATTGGGAGAGTCTATTAGTTCATCACTATGAAACCATTAAGTTCTCTATAATCAATTCATATCCACAGTCATCCATAATAATTCTTCATAAAAAGAACATTTTCTTTCAATGGATACTCATTTGGTCAGATAAATCCACTCTCCAAGTGATTTGGAAGTTGTTTATATAATTCATCTAACTTCCCATTTTTTATTCTACATGGGGACTTAGATATTTGCTTGGATCTAGGTATATGTTCAATACCAAACTCTACCTCTATTTTTGGGGGAGGTGTAGGTAAATATTTAGTAAATACATAAATGTATTCCTAAAAAGTGGTGGCATTATCCATAATTATACCTTCATTTACTTATTCCTCCTCACAAATCATCTCCATAAATAAGGATAGGGGAGATGCTTCTAGGAAAACTATGGTCGAGATGTCTTTCATTTGAAAATAACGATAGGTTTTCCATTCAAGACTACTATGATTTCCTTACTTCTATATTTGATCATAGTGTTATTCTTTGAGATCCATTCCATACCTATTATAGTGTTCAATTTCACCATGGTAATGAATACTATATTTTTTAAGAGATTGTACTTAAAAATTTTATCACTGGAGTTTTTATAAACTATTTATTCTTGGATAATATCTTCATGAGTCTTGAATAAAAACTATTCTTCAAGAATTTTATGGATTTATTCTATATCCTTTGAAAACATAGATGAAATAGTTGAATTTGTAGAACCATAATCAAGTATGTGACTTTCTATATTTTATATAACAACAAGTGTACCTACCACCACATCATTTTGATCATACACTTCATCCTTTGTGATAGAAAATGAATAACCATAATCCCTTAGCCTATGATAAGGTTGATGGTGGTTTCCCTCCATTATCATAATATTTGGATATTTATTGAAATTGTAACAATGTTGTCAAAAAATGAATCATTAAACTTCTAGAAGTTCATAAATTGTCTTACCATTATCATTATTGTTGAGATGTGGGGGTTCACCTCACCATGACTATTATAATATATTTTCCAATCTGTTGTTCTTTTTTCTCAATTTTCACGCCCTAGAATGTAGTTCCCCAAAAACTCCTTGCCAATAATTTTTCCAATGTAAAGTTTCACTTTCTTTTCTCTACTTCTAGGATCAAGTTTCCTCCATGAGTTAAGATGCATTCCCATCTTATTTTCATTCGATATGTCTGACCAATTCATCTCTCTGATCTCCAGTTCAAATTTCACAACACTCCACACTATCCCCTCATAACATATATAGTATATATTTTCTTTATATGTATCAACATGGGGTCTTCACCCACTGAATAATCTATCAACCTTTACCTTAGGATCCATAAAAAATATATAGGTGTGTGGAAAAAAGTATTGTAATATTAATTTCATATCTAGAAATTGAATCATTTTACATTTTCATCAACTCTAAGAACTCATTTCCATTTTTTCATATTGAACGGGGGAACTATTTATTGAAAAATACTCCCCTGAAATCTTCCCACTCCATCTAAAAAATCTCCTCTCCAGGGTTTTTGTTTTTAATCAGTTTCCACCACTGATCAAATTCTACATCAACGTGGTATACTATCATGTTGTGTATCTATATCTATAAACAATGTAGTACATAAAATAACATTTTATAGAGATAATCTATTATTCATAAATAAATCGGCCAGTAGATCCACAAAAAATTGGTGGTGGTTGATACGTGAAAGACCTAGCAGAAATTTATTCCTTTAAAGGTGAATATTTTATCTCTACTTGATTAAAGATATAATTCATAACATGATTTAGTTGATTAATTATCCTCAAGATGAATTCCATTCCATATTTAATTGGAATTTATTCAATGCATCATCTGTTTGACTCATCATTTAGAGTATTCCTACCATTTCTATCTATTTTATATAGGAGAATAAAAACATAGTGATAAAGGTGTTTCTTATAACAATATTATAATTCTAAAGGTATTTTATGTCTCAAAACATCATTCATAAATATATGGTTAATATCTACAAATAATAATTACATTTTCTCTATATCCTTCATAATAGTTCGTAAAAATAATGTAATTATCCAAAAAATATTCCGAAAGAGTTCTAAAATATGTGTGAAACATGTCCCATTATCAGGAACTTGTTCTTGATTGATTCTAGATCAATGATGTGGTTTCAAGTGTTAACCCTATGTACATCTGTCTTAGATCCTCATCCACTTGTAGTATTCGTAAAGGGATGTATTTGGATGGAAACTAGTTACTTAATATGTACCAAAATACCCATGAGATTTCCTATTTTATACTATTCCCAAGTTTTGTTACAAATGTTTTCATGTCCTAATATCCATGAGTAACTAAACCATAATTTCATGCCAACTATGGTATCCAACCTTTTTATTACAGAACATTTCATTACATAAGACAACATTATGGATCTTTTAAAGTGTATATTCAAAGAAAATATGTATATAATACATGAAAACATAAACCATTATTATAATACACTTGAAATAAATTATCAAGGGTTAACACAAAGTTACTTTTATTTCATATCATATTATATAAACATATATCAAAGGAAATAGGTGAATATAGAACCCAGTATGGTAATAAACAATGGAGACAAAAAACATGTCATCTTAAGACATATAAAGAAGAAAATGAGGCATATTAATAAGGCATAAACAAGAGGCATATAACAATATTAATAAGCTGAATAATAATAATAAAATGTGGTTAAAATAATTAAACGAGATATTCAAAAGCATATTACAATGTTTTATCACCATGGTGTCATAAAACAAAATTACCAAGGTTATTCACCAAGGCATAACAAAATATTTCATCTCTAGAGATTAAATTCTCTACCCAATGTTTTGGAGTTATATTAGCGAGAACCCATCATATGTATTAATTTCATGTGATCTCTATAGACCATTATAAATCAATTAATAAATATCCCATGAAGAAAGAAGAATGGGTTCTTAATAAAAAACATGGTTAAAAAAGTATTAAAGACAAGATCATTTCATCATTATTAACCCACAAAAATGAAATACAGTATTCATGTATGTAGTTTCCTAAATAAAAAAGTCATGTTTACATCTAGTTTAATATCAATTTAAAATAAAATAGGTTTAGTTATTCAAATAAAAATGAAATGAGAATTTCTCATCCAAAAGAATGAAATTTGAGAAACAATTTTGACAACATGATGGGTATAAAACATGGATTTAGAAAATGGAAAAATGAGAGGGGAAAAGGGTCTCACATTGATATAAGACTATTTTTATAGTATGGTATAATTCAAAGCTGATGAAATAGAATTAGTTTGGAGAATATAGGAAATTCCACAAGAGGGAACTTGAATGGAAATGAGAAATAGAGGTTTCCCTTACCTTGGAGAGTTGTTTAAATAACATGAGGATAGAACCTCAGGGTCTTGAGAACACCGTGGGGGGGCTCATTAGGATAATATATTTCTAGAATATCATTGAGTATGTATTGTGATTTTTTGTGAATGGTGACATGGTTGGGTATTTTATATCAAAAGTAGATGAATTGTTTAATAATTTTTAAATTTATATATTGGAAATAATGGTTATAGAAAATGAATAATTGTTACCTTAACAATTGGTTTTTCTCAAGATATGGAAATATAAGTAATATTTTAGGATATTTTAATCCACCAAAACCTATAACAAATTTTAAATACTTGTTTTGGCATGTAAAAATAAATTATTTGAAAATAAATGTTATTAAAATATAATTTTACATTTTAGAATATGGTATTTCACACATAGGTTTAGAAATTTATTAAAAAAATAAAATAAAGAGTATTAATAAAATTTCATAATTTAGATCATGGATTTTTTAAAATTAATTATTAAATTTTTATTAAATAAATATTAAGTCATAAAACATAGAAAAAACCCAAAACTATATTTTTTTTATTCAAGGAAAAATAATATATTTTAGAAAATCCACGCTAACCTAATTTCAGCATACTTATTTCAAATATATTATTTATTTTATCTGATTAATAATATTGATATTATAATTTTTACTTATAAATATTAAAATTCTTTTTATTGAAAAACTATATGTTTTTAAGGAACAAACAAACTGTTAGACACTTATAAAATTTTAAGGGTGATATTAAAATTATTTTATTATTTTTATTTAAATTAGAGTGTTTTATAAAATTAGTTTGTAAAAAAATTATTATTCAGAATACATTAGTTTATAAAAAAGGTATATCAGCTCTAAAAAAATAAAATTATGTTTTATTTGTGTCTTGAAATCAATTTTTTAAAGTTGTCTTAATTGAAAATTTTACTTTATTTAGAAGAAATATTATAATAAAAGAAATTAATATAATAACTATTTTATTTATACAAGTTACGTTACACATTATGTAACTGAGGCCTAGAAATATAACCCGTTATTACAATAACATGTGCCTTAAGGGTAATATCTGTGATAGTAGTGGTTAATGGGGTGGATTGGATAACAATGACTGAGAGGTAATTTCCACATATATGAAATTATATTGTAAGAAATTTCATTCAAGCTTCACTTTTTGGAGATAATTTTGGGATTCATCAAGGGAGAACCCCATATATTCTACAACACTCCTATATTATGATAAATGGGCTTCAAAAGATATGACTCCACTAGTGGAGAAAATCATTTCTCCATTCTATATCAATTATCCTTTATCATTACTATGTAAAAACTATAATTATAATGGAAAAATTATTAAAAATGGTTATGGTTTCCAATGATTCAATTTTCCAATGGTTTTATTAACCAAAAATAATATTTGACCAATGGTGATATAACAATCAAATACCAATGGTCACATTTCCTTTTATACCCAATAAATACCTCTTCATTATTCCACTCAATATTCACTAAATTGATGCACAAGGTTATATTTTCATTTCCTAATATATTTACTAGTTTTATATTATTTTTTAATTTATATAGCATTTTCTATGGAGTTAATGATTCTAGTAGACTTTGATAATCTATATTTTCCCATTTTTTGTTTGATTTTATATTCTTGGTATAGTTATAATTTTTACATCTTAATTAGATTTATAGATAAATAATTTTATGATATTTATTAAAGATATTAGGTTTTATTGGTTCAAATATATTTCTATGTGTATAATATTTTATAATATATTAATTTTTTTTACAGGAAACAATTATAATTTAAAAAATTATTTAGTCATAAAAATTATCCCTTCCCATCATTGATGATAAAAAAAATATCAACATGGGTTTTATAAAAGAAGTGCAATGTATAAAAAGAAGAAGAAGAAGAACCAAAAGGATTTCCTTCAAAATGTAATCTTGAGACCCCCAGGTTATAAGGATGGGGTGAATTTGATAAATAGATGATTACAAATCCTTTTAAAGCTATATGGGCTTCTTGGGGTTGAGAGTAAACACTTGTATCAAAACGAGTTCGTTGGGGATCAAGGTATTTATAGACAATCTATTAAAAATTGTCCCATGATGTAACCCACTGGGATTACACAACAGTCATGTATGATGTGAAAGAAACTATAGTGTAGAAAAAACACCACACCATATCCTCCTTGATTGAACCACTTCTAAGATCCATAGTGGCCTCTATGACATATATCCTATTAACTATAGGACATACTGTGACTTAGACAAAGCCACTGCACCATTAAGATAGAATTAATTTCAGGATGGCTACACTAAATCTAGCCTCCATATCACTTTCATGTAATTTTTTTGAACTTTCCAATTTCATCCCTGAGGTCCATATTCTACAGCCACTATCTGAATTCATTAACTATGTTAAAATTAGTTGTATCCCTGATTCTATTCCTCTCATGGCCCTATTTTTTAATTAAGATCTCCATATCATTGACACTAGAATTACAGTGTAACACTTAGATCTTAAAAGAATAATAAATTACAAATGATTATTTGATCATGACTCTCATCTTTATCTCTCTCTGAGTAATAAAGGATCAACTTGAAAAAGAAGTCATTTAGTATGGAAAGATGTTTACAAAAACATTAAATATGGCTACACCTAGAAAAAGGTATATCTTATAGAAATATAGATAATATATTATTGTTAATAAGTATAATTATTTCATTAACTTAATATATAAATATTAAATACATCATAATAACTAACCATGAAATGTTCTTATGGAGAATGAACTATGTCTCTTTATGGAGGGAGTACTCCCCAAGTACACATGAGCGATGCAATTGATTCCCATTTTTTAGAAAAGATGGTAAATATTGGTCGTCAGAAGTTCATAAAAACATCTAATTATATTTATGATAAATAAAATATTAATTTATGTTGAATAACATATATTTATATAAAGTTGAGGAAGAAATAAATCTAAAATATTAGGATAAAAGCAATACGACTTATTAAGACAAACTTCTTTAATTTTCAACTTGAAATCTCTAATATTAAAATTTTCAAAATATAATATATCTAGAACATGGGTTCTAATTTTATTATGAAATTTTAGTTTGTATTAACCATGAAAAGTAGATATTTAGGTGTGGAGAGGATAGAATATTTCATGTCCTCTTTTAAATTGTATAGAGGACACACATGGAATTTTTGAATGGATTAAAATATATTAATATATTAGTCAATCCAAATGGATCCAAAATAGTTTATATTTTAATAGGAGATGTTATAGTAATTATATATTTTAATAGAATAGGATTTATAAAAAATGTTATGATATTTTAAGCCCAATCACTTTTTATTAAACAATTGGTAGACTAGTTTTAACTTTTACCATAGTAACCATTTTTTATATTTTTTCATTTCATTATAGAAAATGATTCTGTAGAACTGTTTAGATAATATTCATTATGATGATTCTGAATATAAAATTAAATTAAATTTATATTGTTTTTATATTTTAATTCATACTTAAACTCTTAAAATATGATGAATTGAAATTTCCAGAAAAAAACATCATTTTAAATATAAAATTATTTCATGCCAAAATCTACCAATAAATTGATTTTGATAACTTTGTTTTGAGTACTCATAATTTGTAATATCCCAATATTTCATAGTACGTTATCTCATTAATGTAATTTAATAGCTTACACTACACGCAACACCGAGTTCGACCGCACGACAACATACCAAACTAGCCGATCAAAAAGAGGTTATGAATATTATTAACTGAATTTTGAATCATATATACTATATATAATTTTTAAATCGATAATATGTTTTTTATAGACATAATATAAGAACAAACTAATTTTTTAGACAAAAGAAGAATTATTCAGAAAATGCAATTTTACCTCCATTTAATAGAGAATCATTTTTAAAAGAAATATTTGACACTTTTATATATTTAATTTAATAAAATTAAATTCTTCTTTTGAATCCGGACATAAAAATTTAGTTTGTATAAATTTATGGTTCTTTTTTTATAACTTTCATGTATTGACGAATAGTGAAAAATACTATGTTTCAATTGAAAACAACTTTTTTAATCGAAATAATTTATAGTGTTAAGTTATGAATTAGAAATGTTTTTATGTATAATTAGATTATTTTTTATAATTTAATTCAATTTTGGTCATTATATGTAATTTCAAATTTAAATTTGACATAAACACATGTCAATCTTTTGACAGTTTGCATTTTTTTAAAACCCTCTTTTTGGTTTTTACAAGGGGAATTAATTTTAAACCAATAAATGAAACTTATATGTTTTGAATTTGGTAAAATAGACTTCATTTTTAAAATTTTAATATCAAAATTAGCTTAGTGTGAATTTTTGGAATTTTTCTAAAAACATTGAATTTTTGATGAATAGTGAAAAAATAATGCGTTATTATTGAAAAATGACTTTTTATTTTAGAAATTATTTATTTTATTTAAATTTATTTTAAGTCAAAATAGATATATAATACCTATATATGTTTTATGTAATTAATTGGGTCATTTTATAATAAAATGACATGTATAAAATTTTATTGAACTTTTTAACCTATTTTACCCACATTCTAGGCACGTTAGCAAATTTGCATAAAACAAAATTTTACCACTTATGTGAGTTTAATTTAAAAAATACAACAAACAAAATTGACATAGGTATTTAAAATTTGATTCAATAAGATGAAAATATTTTTTTTGTGAATAGTAACTTATTGACTTTTATTTACCACGGTTAAAAGTAAATAGGGTAATTAAAGTTAAAAAATGATATTATAATTACACTAAAAACATGTCCTAATTCTATTATATAAGGTTAATTTGACAAAAAACACCTTACGAATAAAATATTATCCTTTAGTTCCACATGGATTAGATTTGGATATTTATTATTATTTTATTGAAAAAAGAGTTAAAAGGGTTAAATTCAATGTTTATTAACTAAACCATTTTTAATTAAGGCTTATAAATAAGATAAAATTGACTATAAGTATTAATTAAAAAGATAAAATATTTCTTACATAATTATATTTTATTTATAATTTTTAAATATAAAATAATTAAATTTATTTATGACACAATGATGATGCAGTGATTACCTTCTTAATTAAATATTAAAATAGTTTATAGTATAAATATTAAAATAAGGATAATTTAAAAGTTTTGATTCCATCAACTAATTTTATAGGTTAACATGACATGTTAGGGTTAATTAGATAAAAAAATTTCTAAGGGATAATGTTTTTATGATTTTCAAAAAAAGAAAAAAACCAAATACTATCAAAATTTACATAAATAAATTTTTAAAACATATAGTATATTATTGGTTAATATAATATTCCTAAAAATATAACGTTTTTAAAAAGGGATTAAATAATATTATATATGATATTAATTAACCACTTTAGGTTCTTTTGGAAGTTTAGAGTAATTTTATTAACCATATAGTGTAAGTATACAAGAAGACACGATAAAAGTTAAACTATTACACTAAGAGTTAAATCTAAAAGATATAGTTAAAAGGGCAACCTAAACATGTATAAAACATATTGGTTGAAATAATTTGGACCAATAACCTTCTAAGTCTCGAATTAAATTCATTTGGATACATTATAAACCGAATATTATTGTATAATAAATTAATTTTTTAATCTTTTCCTAAAGCGACCCTCACCACTCTTATAAAAGGGCACCCACTTTCTCTCAAAATAACACCTCCAAAGCCATTTGGATCGGCCACACCCTACCCAAATATCCTACCAACTTCACTGAAATAAACCTAGAGACCTTAATATATTCATAAAGGAAATTTAAGGAGCCCTTTTGATCAACTCAAAAGGAAGCACCCGAATAAGAGTTAATAATTTCACCACCCGCTTTAAAGTTCATTTCTACTTCCACTTCATCTTTCATTGTTGTTTCCATACCAAAATAATTAATCTAGTACCTCATAAATACTGTGATTCTATTATAAATATATTAAAACCATATTAGTTGTTCTATCCATCCAATAAATGACAAAGTCACCATACGTGTGTATGTACGGCTTACTATCTCCATGTCGTGGGGTAGATTGTTATTCAAACACTTCATTATTTGTATGAGTATAATAATGAGTATCACTGATGTAAATAATAAATATAAAACTTTAATTATTCTATAAATATTATTAACCATACAATTACATAGAATGTATCCATCAAAATAATGATATTGTCGCTGGTGCGTACGTACGGATTACCGTCACCACGATGCGATTAGATTAATTCCCACGTTCAACATTCTTTGATGATTATAAAAATACATATAATTAATATCTATGTAATATATGACCTAATAATTATACTTGAGATATATATATATATATATATGTACTTACAAATATCTTATTCACTTACTTTCATTCAATGTGATATTAAAACGAAAACATCATTTATGCGTATGTACGGCCTATCGTCACCATAAACGGTGAATTCCCTATCATATTTCTATCTCTTAAAAATATTTATATTCTAAATATATATGAAATATAACTCATTTTTTATATTCTATAAGTATTTAAATCATGATCTAAATGATACAAGTTAAAACGAGAATAATAAAGAAAGCGATTATTATACAAAATGTTAATTTAACATTGAAGTCATTATTGAATGGGAATTATAAAGTCATAAATGAATCATGTATGATATAATAAATATGAATATGGTTCTGGTATATTTTAATAACATACTATGGTCATTATATTTTAGGTTAAAAGTACCCTCGACCAAAGGAAAGTGCAAGGTAAGGGTTAATTCTATAATCTCTTTACTTATCTGAAGTTGTTTTTACGTAAGTATCTACTGGGAAACATTTATTATACATGTACATGATTCATTAAAGTGTTTTAAAAGGGATTCTTATTAAGGTACTTTTTTACTAAAAAATCATTTTAAATGTTTTAAAGATTTATTTTACTAAACAATTCTCACTAATGTCCATGATTTCAAAATGGTTTTATGGATTTATTTATATTGACATGAATGTTTTAAAATTTTAATTACATTCAAAAGTTTCAAATTGGTATGAGACACTTTTATTCAAAAATATATTTTAAATTACATCCTTTATAAATTATGTTACTTTTAAATGATTTCTTGAAAAAGTGATATTTCTCTCAATGACTTTAACTAATCATTTTCAACTATGTCAGCATCCTTTATGGGATATTATTCCTGATCAAGGATGATTTATTAAGATAAAAATCTTCCATATTGTATTGAAGGTTTTGTGATATGTTTGACTATGGATGTTTTACATTTATACCATTTATGGTTTATGGATATATTATTGAAATTTCGTAAGCTAGTTTTAATATGAATGGTTATGTTATGTTTAGACCTTATTATATGAGGAATGCATTGGACTTAGTAAGTGATGGGTGGATCCCACTATATCTCCTCGATGCATCGATGGGTATCTTGAGACAAACTAGTGTCTAGGCACAAGTCTTTAACAAAATATTATTTGTATTCTTGGAACATGGCCTTGACTATGTGGTTATAAGGTCTGGCATTAGGTATTCCATCATTATGAAAGTGGTTATTCATATTGCATGTGATTATTCGACTAGTTGAATATTTATGTGAATAAGTAAATGGAATTATTTGATTTTATCATTTCCATATTATGCTGAAGTTTTAGTTTTAAAGGCTTTTGATTTAGTCTTATACATTGCCATAAATGTTTACGCTTATTTATGAAAGTTTCCGCTATATTGTTATCCTTATTGAGTATCTAAGCTCAAACGCTTCATTTGTTATATTTTCTGAGGATTCCATGAAGTTTATTATGATTGATAAACACAGTGAAGCTTCAGGGTTAATGTAATTCCCAAAATATCATTTATGTTCTGTTTTATTTTCAAATGTGTAATGTAACGTTCATGTATATAATCTACTTTCCAAGAATGCGAGACTGATCTGTTTTTCAGGACTTGATTCCTTGTAATCATGCTAATTTATTAAAATAATGCACTGACTCTGAGCTTTTATGGCTCGGGTGTTATAGTTGGTATCATAGGAAGATTAAAAACAACCATGGAAATAGATTTAGATAAACTCTGATTAGAGAAAATTACCCTAAGAGAGACTTTGATGATTAGTATATAGGACCTTTCAAGAATTTTGGTAATGTATAGATTTTGTGTATTTTACTAAAAATACATCCCTATATGGATATGAGTAGGTAGAGGTGGCTTTGGAACAGATGTACCTAGGAGTGAAAACTCTAAAAAGATGTTTTGGGCATAACCCGAGGTATCTGGGTACATGAAAACGGGCCTTGTTGCACTCTTGGTTATGACACTCTCGAAGGATATCTTTAATATAACTCACATTTTCATTACAAGCCATTATAAAGGATTTAGGAGTAAATACTTCTTGAAAGAAAACATTTTATGATTATCGATTATATGCATAATCTTTTCAATTTATATTATGGATTTTATATGTTTGGAATTATGCATTGTGATTCCTAAACTAACCTCATGTATGCCATTGTTTAGAAATAAAGCCTAGTAGAAGGAATGAGAATTCATGAAATACGCTTGATTGAAAGATTAAGAAGGATCTGATCTTGCATGGTATTAAGTCAACATTTAAAAGGGAAATAGTCTCCCACGTATTCTTAACATATGAAGAAATCATTTCATGTGTTAAAAAGATATGTAATTTTTTTTAAGTCCTATAGCTTTGAAGATAAGCAAGAGAAGAAAAGTTTGGAAAAGAGAATGATGGATAAAGGGAAGTGGGGAAAGAAGAATTTTCCCACATGTGATAACTGTGGAAAGAATCACATTGGTAAATGCTTTAAGGGAATGACAGTTTGTTATAAATCTGGAGAAAAAATACACCTATTATTTGATAGCAAGGGTAATAAAAAGGTTTCAAATGTACAATTCTTCATCTACAAGGAGTTGGGACACTTTGTGAATCAATGTACAGATCATCAGAGTATACCCCAAATGCTGCAAGTAGATAATAATGATGTTATGATACTATTGAGGATAAAGAGGAATTTTTAGAGTTCTTATGTTGTTATTAAATTATTGTGTCATATGAATATTGTATTAATGATGTACATGTTATAATAATTATAAAGTATATAAGGATTGTACTGCAGTACTATTTCATTATGGACTTGAGATTTTATAGAACCAAGAAATGTGACTCAATAAAAGGTTAATGTTTTTAGAAAATATATGGTTAAGAGAAAGATAAACAATAATATGATTCTGACACTGAGGTATTGATTTTTTAATTATATATAATTGATTTGGATAATTTTTATTGGATATTCTTGACTACCTTGAAACTAATTAATGATTTGTATATTCCAACATTGTTAGAGATTACAAAAATTTTGGATAGAAGGAGTATATCTAATATTTTATAAGGAATAAGGGAGTATGAATGTAATAAATAATGTTTTATGGTAATTCATGGTGTTACAGTGTTTTAAAATAATACATGATGAAGGTATTCACATGTTACTACGTGACATAAAGGATCGTCAATGTGTTTATCTTCCTTATAAATTCTGAACTGTGAGTTAGGACATAAGTATTTTGGATTAGTATAAAGGTTGGAATTGATTAAGTTTGACATTGGATTCTATTGTAAAGGTTAAATAATTTCATAAGATTTTTTTTGATTGTTATAAAAAGGACAACCCGAAGGTTGGGTGACAACCTGTCGCTTCTGGAAAGGCCGTGAGAATTGAACCCGCAACTGAAGGGTCACAAGGGTGCATCATCTACCACTAGACTACGTGATGTCCTGGTTTGTGTAATGTATTTTTTTTAACTTTTTTACAATTGAATTATAAATTAATTATTTTTGGAACCCCATATGATTAGGATAAATAAAATATTTTTGAATTATATTATCTTTTGAAGTGAAAGATGAGTGTGTGGTTAGAATTAGTTGAAGTACGAAACTCTAAATGTAAAGTATATGTTTTTCCTATTATTCTGTGAATAAATAAATTATTAAAATTTTGGTAAGGGATATTAAAACAAAAAATGTGTTCTCTTAATACCTTATGTTTTTTTGAACAAACGATATTTCAAATCATCATAGATTGATGGCTTTGAGGCCCTCAATTGTATACTTGTTTGTGATTTATGACCTCAATCACTCCCTACAAAAATTTAAGTTTTTCCTCCAATTATGTGTCTCTAATTTCCACCAATGTTCTCCTAATCGAGATCATAATTTGGTGGTGAATTTTTCATTACCTTTCCCAATTATTAAAACTAAAATTTATTAACCCAATTTCTGATATGGGTTTTCCACAAAGTTATTTTTCTATTTTTAACGTTTTATTTTTGAAGAAAAATTTTAAATTGTGAGGATACAATTTAATTAAGGAGGGGAGAATATAACACCCTGATATTTCATAGTACATTATCTCATTAAAGTAATTCAATAGCTTGAGCTACACTCAACACCGAGTTCGAGCGCACCACAACTTACAAAACCAGTCGTCCAAAAAGCATTTATGAATTGTATTAACTACATCTTGAATATTCTATACTCTATATAATTTTAACATACATATTATGTGATTATAGACATAATATTAGAATAAATTCATTTTTTCAGATAAAAGAATAATTTTTCAAAAAATGCAATTTTTCTTCTTTTAAGGGGGAACCCTTTTTAAAACCAATATTTGACACTTTTTTATATTCAATTTCATGAAATTAAAATATTCTTTATAATAGGGACATACAAATTTAGTTTGAATAAATTTTTTGTACTTTTCAGATAACTTTCATATTTTGACAAATAGTGAAAAATACTACGTTTTAATTGAAAATAACTATTTTAATCGAAATAATTTATAGTGTTAAATTATGAATTTGAAAGGTTTTGAAGAATAATTAGATTATATTTTTATCATTTAATATAATGTAGCTCATTATAAGTAATTTTTCATTTAAATATAACATAATCACATGTCAATCTTTAGATAGTTTTTACATTTTAAAAACCCAGTTTTTGTTTTGACAATGGTAATTAATTTTAAATTAATAAATGAAAATTATATGAATTGAAATAGGTAAAATAGACTTAATTTTTTAATTCTTAATATCAATATTATATGTGGGTGAATTTTTGGTATTTTTCTGAAAACATTCGATTTTTTGATTAATAGTGAAAAACACTCCGTTATTATTTAAAACCAAAATTTAATTTAAATAATTATTGATTTTATTTTAATTTATATTAACTCAAAATAGATATATAATATCTATATAAGTTTAATTATATTCATTGGATTCATTTTATAATAAAATTATATGTATAAAATTTTATTGAACTTTTTAACCTCTTTTACCCACCTTCTAGGCACGTTAACAAATTTTTATAAAACTTAATTTTACCACTTCTGTGAGTTGAGTTTCCAAAATCCGAGAGTCACAGTCGACATCAGTCATTAAAATGTGATTCAATAAGATGAAAATTATTTTTGGTGAATAGTAACCTTTGACATTTATTTACCACAGTTAAAAGTAAATAGAGTAATTAAAGGTAAAAATGATATTATAATTACACTAAAACATGTCCTAATTATTTTTGATAAGTTTAATTCTACCAGAAACAACCTTAGGAAATAAATATGATCCTTTAGGTCCACTTTTATTAGATTTGGACATTTATTATTAATTTATTTAAAGAAGAGTTAAAAGTGTTAAATTCAATGTTTATTGACTAAAATATTTTTAATGAAGGGTTATACGTAAGATAAATTTGACTATATATATATATTCATTAGAAAGATAAAAATATTTCCTACATAATTTTATTTTATTTATAATGTTTAGATATTATATAATTAAACTTAATTTATGACACAATGAAGATGCAGTAATTACCTTCTTAATAAAATATTAAAATAGTTTATATTTTTAATATTAATATATATATAATTTTAAATGTTTTTATGCCTTACACTAATTTTATAGGTTAATATTACATATTAGGGTTTATTAGATAGATGTTTTTGATTTGATAAGGCTTCTATGACTTTCAAAAAAACAAAATACCAAATAGTGTCAAAATTGACATAAATTAATTTTTAAAATAAATACTATATTATTGGTTGATATAATATTCTTAAAAATCTAGGTTTTGGAAAAAGGTCTTAAATAATATTAAATATGTCATTATTTAACCACTTTTAGTTATCTTTGATGTTTAGTGTAATTTTATTAACCATATAATGTAAGAATACAAGAAGACACAATAAAAGTTAAACAGTAAACTAAAAGTTAAATCTAAAAGATAAGGTTAAAATGGTAACCTAAACTTATCTAAAACCTATTGGTTGAGAGGATTTAGACCCATAACCACCTTAGTCTCAAAATAAATTCATTTTGAGCCATTATAAACTGAATATTATTGTATAATAAATTAATATTTTAATATTATCTTAAAGTTACCCTCACCCCTTCTATAAAAGGGAACTTCTTTTTCTCTCAAAATCACTCATCCAAAGCAATTTGGATCAGCCTAACCATCCACAAATATCCTTCAAACATCCATCACATCAAAATAATTTTTTTACATTGATTATAAATCCCACCTAATGGGCCCTTTTGATCATCTCAAAAGGAAACACTCGAGGAAGAGGGAATAATATCACCACAATCATTCAAGTTCATTTGTTCTTCCACTTCCTCTTTATTTGTTGTTTCCATACCAAAATAATATCTCAAGTACCTCATACATACTATTATGCTATTAAAAATATGGTACAACCATATTCTTTATTCTATTTATCCTATAAATGACAAAGTCCCCATTCGTGTGCAGGTACAACTTACTGTATCCACGTCGTGGTGTATTTTTTTATTCAAACACTTCATTATTTGGATGGGTATAATAATGAGTATAAATGTAGAGACCCAAAGATTTATGTACATAGACATTAAATTACTTTAGCGGAATACTTAATACATAACAAAAATAGACACACAAGGACTGTAATAGTTTAGTGTCTTTGGAAACTTGGAACGTAATCTTCTAATCGTGGAGAAAGATCTTCAACATCTCCCATAAAGATCTTCCCTTTTTTTCTTACCCAAAACCTTTCTTTATATCCTGGGGAAAAGAAAACATAAAAAGGGTGATCTCAAATGCTCAGTAAGGGTAAGCATGGATAAAATAAAACATACCATATACATTTGAACTTAAAAACATGAACATAATGCTTAAACATCAAAATCTTGAGCATTGACATAAAACATCGTTGTATGTAAGGCATAGATCATAAAGAAGCATTAAGAATGATAAAATAGCATGGGAATAAAACATTAAATTTTTGAAACCATTAAGCACATGATATTATTTCAATATTAGCCAAGGAATTGCTTCCAAGACCATCTTAGTGGACAAAGTCCCTTTCTGAATCGAGTTCACTCCTCATTCCAGTCCTGTATTACTGAACCAGTTTAACTTGCCATTCCAGCCATGTCTATCTAATGAGATATAAATATTTACCCAATGCATTGAAGAGAGATATAGGTCCCACCTCTAGGATGTTTCTAGGGAAGTGGAGATGAGAATTTGTCAGGGGTTGGCCGAGCATGAAGGCTCAAATTGGTGTGAGGAAGGGAGGAATGAGGTTCCTTTTTATAAGGGAGGAGAGGGGCACCTTTGGAAATCTTAAAAATATTAATTTATAATAAATCTAACCCCACTTAAAAACCTCCAAAAATGACTCATCTTAGAATATTAGATGAGATAGGGTTGTAATCTCATCAAAAAATAATATTTAGAAGTGTTAGAAAATTATTTTAAACATTATCAACTTGATTTATCCTTACTTAATAAATTTAATTTTATTTGTGGTAATAACACAATAAATTTTAAATTATAACAAATAATTACTTATTTGTTGTGAATTATCTATACTTGGATACCTTATAATATTTTAGACCATATTAATATAAATTTATAATTTTTAAATATTTATTTTGTTTTTAAACAATTTTATAATATGTTATTTTAATAAAATAACAACAGTGTCAATTTTGACAGTATTCATTTATTTAAATTTAAATAAAATATATACAGAAGATATGTTCGAACAAAAAGCATTAATTGATTCATAAAAGGTCATATGTATCTATAAAATTAGTGGAGAACATTAAATAGTTCATATAATATTTATTTTATTATTTTTAAAACCATTTATTATGTTTATCTCTTAATAAAATAATTACTACAATATTTTTGTATAAATATTTAATATACTTATTTTTTGCATAAAAATTTAAAATAAACTCCTATGATGAAGATAAATCTATTACATTTTACAATAATTCTTTTACTAGAATTTATCATCTCAAAATCACAATATTTAAATTTTTATATTTATTAAATTATGAAGGTGACACCTTTGGCACCATTTATAATAAAATAATATAAGTGTCATAATCACTTTTATAAGACTAAAAACGGTAATTTATTATGACATTGGAAGATTAAGGTGTATCTATACAATAAAAATAAGTTTTCTTCAGGTTTGTGGGCCTTTTAATGGGTATTATTATTTCAATAAAAACTATATTACTGATTTTTCACTTAATAAATAATTTCTGCATCATTAATGTATCAGAGTTAATGGAAATTATTTAATCTCTAAAAATTCTAAATAAATTATCATTATGTAGATAATTTTATTAGATTTTTGTATACTATTCATGTTTGAAGTTTTTTGATGTTTATCACTATGTTTAAATTATTATACTTATAAGATTTAAGAGAGTGACATGTTGTCACTTTCTTTGGTTTTAATAATAATTAAATTATTTTCATGGTCAAAATTCCATAAAATGAATCTAATCCGACCCTTAGGTGATACGGGTATACTTTTATCCATCCAATAAAATTTTTTCATGTGTTAGGGTAATTTTATAATATTATATTTACTCTTAATTACCCGATTTACCTTTAACTATGGTAAATAAAATTTACCGTAGTTACTATTCATAATTCCCAAAAATAATAAGTGGCCTATTAACATAATATGGACCCACTGATTCCAAATATGGAATCCATTGTTTCAAATTCAATACACAGAAGTTACAGAAATTAAATTAAAATTAACCCCATTGTCGAATGAAAACGAGTTTTTGATTAAAACATTGCAAAAGATTGAATTGATTTAACCTACGAATTCAATGTAAAATAAATGATAATGACATACATTATATTAAATGGTAAAAATAAATTCTATTTATACTTTAAAACAATTCAATATTATAATTTAACCACATAAGATATTACGATGAAGAAAGTTGTTTTTAATTAAAATATAGCATGTTTTTACTATTCATTAAAATATGTAAGTTATCAGAAAAATATCAAAACTTTATCCAATGTAATTTTTTATATCCTGATTCAAAAGAAGAATTTTATTTTTTCAAATTTAACTTATAAACATGTCAATAACTATATATAAAGTGGGTGCACTATCAAAAGGCGGCAAAACAGCATTTTTTGAAAAATACGTATTTTACCGGAATTTTTTTTGCTCCGATACCATGTTCTAGAAAATGTGAATGATTAATAATAATGTTATAAAATTCAAAATGTAGTTAATACTATTCATAATGGCTAGTTCATAATAATATTATAATAATATACCGTTGTTTAGTAAAACCCGGTATTGCGTACAACACACGCTATTGACGAAGGTCGGGATTGCATGTAATGAAAGCCATGTTTGGGTTGCATGTTGTGAAAGACTCCTTTGTTGTTTCATATAACAAAATCCAACCATATCTCATTTATACATTGAATATATATATATATATACACTAAATGTTGCGTAGAATGACTATTATCAAACAAACTTGAAATTGTGTGTAACACAATCTAAGAATAGTGTTGCGTATACTGCAAGCTAATACAATGTTGCATATAACACAAGATGACATCAAATAAATTAAAAAGAATAAAATCTCGCGGTGTTACATTATACCCCCCTTAAAATGAATTTCTCCCTCGAAATTCATCGAGGTTATACATGGTTTACTATTTGAAAGTTTCATTAATACAATCCCACATCGTAAAAAGGAATACCAAAACTTATCTTTAAAAACTAAATTATGAAACGTAATGGTTACCCAAATTAACTAATCACTGGGTTTCCACGTATGAGAACATAGGTGAAAATATGGATATGGAAGAGAAATCTAACCGTCATGTTCTGATTGAGGGTGGTAGAGAACATGGCTATGAAATAGCAAACAATCAGAAAGCCATAGATTTGCGATGATCTAAGGTACCATCTGATTCATCAGATATAAGAGCACTAGGAAAACATTTTTGGTTTTCAATATCATTTTCCTAAAGCTGAAAATTTTGAATTAGAAGAAATACCTACTTTATTTCGATATAATCTCACCATTGTTCGTGCCTTGAACAATTTCCACTTCATCTCTTAAAGAAATGATGTTGAATTTTTCATTCGTGAAGTGTTAGCAGATCATGTGATAGAATGATGAGACATTCCGTCTGTCCTAATAAAAAGGATAGAAATATTTATATACATAAGTCCATCTATCGTATATCGTTCCAAAATGGACATATACTTCATCTATCATACCGCTTAATAAAATAAAACTAGTTTATACTAACTAGGGACTTCCTGTAGGCCATTGGTTGGTGATAAAGGCCTGTTGCACTTCGGTTAAGGGTTCGATTCCCACAGCCTTGTCTGACGCGATGGGTTGTCACTCGTCCTGTAAGTTGTCTTTTTTGTAAAACTACATTACTATAACATCCCATCTATAATATCGAAAAAAGTTCTATCCTTAAACAATACTAACTTATGTCCAACATAATCCTTTCCAATCTTTAGGCTTATCCAAAATACTGTTGTCCAATCTCATATTATAGTGAAAACGATTACCAAAGAGTTCATATAATAAGCATGTTAATACCATTGTTAATCCCCATATATCATGATATATTTCATGTTGGTCACATTCCAAACATTCGAAGGCCTTAATAATGAATTCTATTGAAAAATTAATACCCATTGAATCTTAGTGAAAACATGAGTGCTGTAAAAAGTTAACTCTTTTCACATACCAAAACCAAAAACCATGATATAACTATTTACTTATATCAGTCATGAGCTCATGAATACTGTCAAACATTTCATTTTCTCCTTATCCCTTAATTATGCAAATATCATCTTTTTTCCAAAAATATCTCACTCACTTTCCATGGTTACCAGTACGATAAATTTTTTGAAAACCACAATAGACCAATACATAAATATTCCAATATTACATGATACTATATACAACATTATTTTGGAATCCCATTACATAAACACTTAATCATTCCACCAAATCATTGTCATATTCAACATTTCCAATAGCGATCGCAAGTGACTTCCCTTTGTCCTTTGCCTTAAGTGGTTGCTCATGTCGATCCTCACTAACCCTTGGATTAGGGAATTTATTAGCATAATGCCCCATTTAATTGCACTTGAAGCATTGAAGTGTTGGTGGTGTCTTCTCTGTAGTCTTTTCTTTATTCACATCATTAGAAGCCCTTTTTCCATTACTTTAACACTCAGCTGCTTGATGACCTTCTTCTCCACACTTAAAACATTTTCTAGTCATTTTAAGACAATCTCCACCATGCTTCTTTCCACACTTTGAGCATAAGGAAACATTCATCTTCTTTTCACCATTATTCTAGGATTTCTCCTTGAACTCCATCTTTCGTTTCTTGTCAAAACTATGAGATGGATAAGTAACACCAACTTCCATTTCTACCTTGATAGCACAAAGCACAATTTCTTCATAGCTACTAAAGTCTCTTATCAAAAATTCCCTTCAATGATTTGGTCTTAAGCCACTGAAGAATCGATCAACTTTAATTTCATGTTGGATGATAATGCCAGATGCATTCCTTGCAAGACTTGTAAAATTCGCTTCGTATATACCAACAGATTCATTATCCTTTTTCTTTAGTTCACGAAAATCCTTCTCCAACTTTGTTTGAAGAATATGAGGGATGTACTTATTGAAAAATAAGTTCATGAACTCGTCCCATTCCATGGTCTCAATTTCATCTCTTGGCCACATATTCTTGATAATATTCCACCATTTATCAGCATCACATTCCAAACGATATACTGCTAAGATGACTTTATCATGTTCAAAATATTGAAGAACTCAAAATATCTTTTCAGTGGTACTGATCCATTGTTCAGAAACAAGTGGATCAGAAGACCCACTGAAAGAATGTGGACGTTGCCTCATGAAGGACTCAATAGAATATTGTTCCCTTTTCTGCTCATTTGGAAGTCCAGAATGATTCATAGATTGTCTAAGTATAGCAATAAGATTTTGCACTCCATCTCCCATAACATTTTTTTGTTGAAGAGTAAAATCATTGCATTGTCCATTGCATTGATCATCATGGTTCCTTCGGGTTACACCCATCGTCTAAAACCCAAAAAGAATAGTGTGAGAGGAAAAAATCATGCTAGGGAAAACAACATAATAATGGGGGTTTACCTTCAATATCTATTATCTTAGGTTTAATTCTAAGATCGTTACCATAATTCTAGGATTATAACATATACTTATACATAACCTTAGGTACATCCCTAGGCATACCTTAGAAATATCTCTAGGGATCTCACTAACGTTTTCGCATCCTAGTTTCCAAAGGTTGACTAAACATTTCCTCTGATACCAACTGCAGAGACCCAAAGCTTGACGTACATGAACATTAATCTACTTTAGAGGAATACTTAATACATAAAAAAACATACACACAAGGACCGTAATAGTTTAGTGTCTTTGGAAACTTGGAACGTAATCTTCTAATCGTGGTGAAAGATCTTCAACATCTCCCATAAAGATCTTCCCTTTTTTTTCTTACCTAAAACCTTTCTTTATATCCTGGGGAAATGAAAACATACAAAAGGGTGAGCTCAAATGCTCAGTAAGGGTAAGCATGGATAAAATAAAACATACCATATACATTTGAACATAAAAATATGAACATAATGTTTAAACATGAAAAGCATGAGCAATAACATAAAGCATGGAAGTACAAAAGGTATAGATCATAAAGAAATATTAAGAATGATAAAATATCATGGGAATAAAACATGTAATTGTGGAAACCATTAAGCACATGATATTATTTCCATATTAGCCAAGGAATTGCTGCCAAGACCATCTTAGTGGACAATGTCCCTTTTTGAATTGAGTTCACTCCTCATTCCAGTCATGTATTACTGAACCGGTTTAACTTTCCGTTCCAGCCATGTCTATCTCATGAGATATAAATCTTTACCTAATGCATTGGAGGGAGATATAGGTCCCACCCATCTCATAATGAAATCATTATTACTTGTGCCACAAAATAAACATACATCATTCATAATAACCCAACGAATAAAACGGGTTTCATAAATATCATTCCATCATCACATAATCCATATAAAATAAATTGATATCATTTCATAATAAGAAAATTGAATGTATGTAAATCATAGAGACATTATAATTGAAACATACACATATTAAAATAATTTCATCTTAGATGGAAAATGGTTTTGATAAAACACTTGAAATGAATTCTTGAGGAAAATATCCTTTCTTCTTGAAAGTCATTTTCTTTTCACAAAATGCAATGAAATTTTAAAAGAAAGAGATTTTGTTGAAAATATTCATGAAATCTTTTAGAGTAAGCTTCATGAAAATAAGGCTTTATAAAACCGTAAAAATCTGTTTTTGTCGTATAAGTTAAAAAACATTCTTCTTGTACTTTTGCTGGAAAAGTCAAAAAGTGCCTTGTAAAAGAAAGATTCCATAAATACTATTTAGTAAAAGTCAAAAATGGGTAAAAAGGACTTTAAACATACATGAAACCATTTTTAGGAAACATGGATATGGATGAGAACAACAACCCCAGTAAATACTTACAAATACGCAATCTCGGATAAAAATGAGATTTGCAAAATTATCCCTTACATCATGTCTGATATGCTTCGTATGTTTCTGAACCTCCTGCATAATAATTTAAATAATGACATTGACTTATTAAAGAATCATATTCATTGTTATGATATCATATATGGTTTACTTATGACTTTGTATTACCCGTTCTTTTGTAAATTCCATGTTAAAGAGTGTTTTGGGTAAAATAGTTTCATTTATCATCCATGTTTTGACTTGTAATTATTCATATGATTACTTAGATCATGATTACATAATTACAGAATATAAAACATGATTTATATATAATATATATTCAGAATACACATATATATAATAGATCGATAAATAGAATGAAATACACCATTCATGGAGACGATAGGCCGTACGTACGCATGAACACTATTTTCGTTTCCTTATTGAGTTGAATGGAATTAAGTAGATGAAATACATATATATATATACATAAATCCAGTAGATTTATAATGTCATATATTTCTTTATTATTTCTTTTACATACTTTATAATCATTTTTAAATGGTTAACATGGATAATGAATCTCATCCGGTCGTGGACACGGTAGTCCGTACGTACGCACGAGCGATGATATCGTTACCATAATTATTGAATCAGATTGGATTGGATGATAAAATATATAATAATTAGTATTATGTTATAATAACTATGTATAGTTATTCTTTACACCATTATACCCATCCAAGTAAGGTGGTGTGGGAAAAACAGATTACACCACGGCGTGGAGACGGTATTCCGTACGTACGCACGCACTGTGATTTCGTTTTCCATAGGATGGATAAATAGTGAAATAGGTTTGTTTCATACTTATAATAAAATATAAGTATATGAGTGATACAGATTTTATTAATTCATAATTAAACAACTAAAAAAGAATAAGTAGAAGAAGAAATAAAGTTGAAAGAATCGGTAACGGACATTACCTCTTCTTTGAAGCGCCTCTTTGAGACATCCACTTAGGGCACTAAAATTGGTGTTTGAAAAGACCAGGACCTCTAGGATGTTTCTAGGTAAGTGGAGAAGAGAATTTTTCAGGGGTTTTCCGAGATTTAAGGCTCAAATTGGTGTTAGGAAGGGAGGGATGAGGGGCCTTTTTAAAAGGGAGGAGAGGGGCACCTTTGGAAATCATAAAAATATTAATTTATAATAACTCTAACCCCACTTAAAACCTCCAAATATGACTCATATTCGAATATTATATGATCTAGTGTTGTAATATCATCCAAAAATAATATTTAGACATGTTAGGAAATTATTTTAAACATTATCAACTTGATTTATCCCTACTTAATCAATTTAATTTTATTTGGGGTAATAACATTCTAAATTTTAAATTATAACAAATAATTAATTATTTGTTGTGAATTATCTATAATTGGATACTTTATAACATTTTAGACCATATAAATGTAAATTTATAATTTTTATATATTTTTGTGATTTTTAAACAATTTTATAATATGTTATTTTTATAAAATAAAAATAGGGTCAACTTTGACACTATTCATTTATTTGAATTTAAATAAACTATATACAGAAGATATGTTCAAAATAAAAGCATTAATAGATTTATAAAAGGTCATATGTACCTAGAAAATTAGTGGAGAACATTAAGTAGTTCACATAATATTTATTTTATTATTTTTAAAACCATTTATTTGGTTTATCTCTTAATAAAATAATTACAACAATATTTTGGTATAATTATTTAATATACTTATTTTTTCATAAGAAATTAAAATAAAATCCTATGATGAAGATAAATCTATTACCTTTCACAATAATACATTTACTATAATTTATCATCTTAAAATCACAATATTTAAATTGTTATATTTATTAAATTATGAAGGTGACAACTTTGGCTTCATTTAAAATAAAATAATATAAGTGTCATAATAACTTTTATAAGATTCCAAACGGTTATATATTAGGTAATTGGATGATGAAAGTGTATATATACACTAAAAATATGTTTTGGTCAGGTTTTTGGGCCTTTTAATGGGTATTATTATTTCAATAAAAACTATATTACTGATTTTCAATTATTAAATAATTTCTGCGTCATTAATGTATCGCCATTAATGACAATTTTTTAATCCCTAAAAATTCTAAATAAATTATCATGTTGTAGATAATTTTATTAGATTTACGTAGACTATTCATGTTCGATGTTTTATGATGTTTATCACTAAATTAAAATTATTATTCTTATAATATTTAAGAGAGTGACATCTTGTCACATTCTTTGGTTTTAATAATAATTAAATTATTTTCATGGTCAAAAGTCCATAAAATGAATCTAATCCAACCCTTATGAGATGTGGGTATACTTGTAGCCATCCAATAGAATTTATTCATGTGTTAGGGTAATTTTATAATATTATATTTACCCTTAATTACCCGATTTACCTTTAACTATGGTAAATAAAATTTACAGTAGTTACTATTCATAATTCCCAAAAATAAAATGTGGCCTATTAACATAATTTGGACCCTCTGATTCCAAATATGGAATCCAGTTTTTCAAATTCAATACACATAATTTTCAGAAATTAAATTAAAATTAATCTCGTTGTCGAATGAAAACGGGTTTTTGATTAAAACATTGCAAAAGATTGAATTGATTTAACCTACGAATTCAATGTAAATTCAATTATAATGACATTAATTATATTAAATGGTAACAATATACTCTATTTATACTTTGAAACCATTCAATATTATAATTTAACCGCAAAAGTTATTACGATGAAAAAAGTTTTTTTAAATTAAAATATAGTGTGTTTTTACTGTTCATTAAAATATGAAAGTTATCAGAAAAATATAAAAACTTTATCCAATGTAAATTTTTATATCCTGATTCAAAAGAATAATTTTATTTTGTCAAATTGAACTTATAAACATATAAACAACTATATTTAAAGTGGTTGCGCCTTCAAAAGGTGGCAAAACTGCGTTTTTTGAAAAATACTTATTTTACCCGAAAAATTTATTTTGTTCCTATACCATGTTCTAGAAAATGTGTAAGATGAATAATAATGTTATAAAATTAAAAATTTAGTTTATACTATTCATAACGGCTAGTTCATAATAAAATTATAATAATATACCGTTGTTTAGTAAAACCTGGTATTGCGTACAACACATGCTATCGATGAAGGTCGGGATTGCGTGTAATGAAAGACAAGTTAGGGTTGCGTGTTGTTGAAGACACCTTTTTTGTTTCATATAAAAAAATCCAACCATATTTCATTTATACATTGAATATATATATATATATATACACTCAATTTTGCGTAGAATGACTATTATCAAACGAACTTGAAATTGTGTGTAACACAATCTAAAAATAGTGTTGCATATACTGCAAGCTAATACGGTGTTGCGTATAGCACAAGATGTCATCTAATAAATTAAAAAGAACAAAATCTCGGTGTGTTACAATAAATGATGTAAATAATAAATATAACATGTTAATTATTCTGTAAATATGATATACCATACAATTACATATGATTTCACCATGAATATAATGATATTTTTGCTCGTGTGTATAAACGGATTACCATCTCAACGATGCGATGAGATTAATTACCACGTTCACCATTAAAAAATGACTATAAAAATATATATTATTAATAAGTATGTAATATATGAAATAATAATGATACTGCAGATATATATATATATATATATATATATATATGTCTGTGTATGTGTGTATGTATGTATGTATGTATGTGTGTGTGTGTGTGCTTATGTACTTACATATATCTTATTCACTTACTTCCATTAAATACGATATGAAAATAGAAACAATGTTTATGCTTATGTACGGTATACTGTCTCCACAAATGGTGCCTTCCATTTAATATATCAATATATTATGAATATTTATATTCTAAACATATATGATATATAAATCGAGTTTTATATTTTTGGAATTATTTAAGTCATGATCTAAATCATACAATTTAAAACACGAATGATAAAGAAAGCTATTATTAACCAAAATGTTAATTTAACATGGAAATAATTATTAAATGGGAATTATAAAGTCATAAATGAAACATGTATGATATAATAAATATAAATATGGTTCTGGTATAATTTAATAACATACTATGGTCATTATACATTAGGTTAAATGTATCCTCGACCAAAGGAAGGTGCAAGGTAAGGGTTAATTATACAATCTCATTACTTATCTGAGGTTTTTTTTACGTAAGTATCTACTGGGACATATTTATTATCCATGTCCATGTTTCATTAAAGACTTTTCAAAGGGATTATTTTTAAGGGGATTTTTTACTAAAAAATAATATTAAATGTTTTAATGATTTATTATTCTAAATCATTATCATCAATGTCAATGTTTTCAAAAATAGTTTTAAGGATTTATTTATATAGACATGAATGTTTTAAAATGTTCATTCCTTTCAAAAGTTTCAAAGTTGTATGGGACAATTTGATTCAAAAACTATCTTTTAAATGATTTCCTTTATAAATTATGCGACTTTTAAATGATTTCATGAAAAATGATATTTCTCTCAATGATTTTCACTGATAATTTTCGACTATCTCAACATCCATTTGAATGTGGATGTATTATTTTTATACCATTCATGGTTTATGGATAAAGTATTGACATTTCATATACTAGTTTTAATACAAATGTTTATGTTATGTTCAAACCTTCTCATATGAGTAATGTATTGGACTTAGTAAGTGACATGTGGAGCCCGCTATAGCTCCTCGATGCATCAGTAGGTCTCATAAGTCAAAATAGTGTCTTAGAACAAGGCATTAACAAAATATTATTTGTAGTCTTGGCACAAGGCCTAGACTATGTGGTTATGGAGTATGGAATTATGCATTCCAATATTATGAAAGTGACTATTGATATTGCATGTGATTATTCAACTAGTAGAATATATATGTGAATATATAAGTGGCATTATTTTATTTTATATCTTCTATATTATATTTAATTTTAAGTTTAAGAGGTATTTTTTATTCTTATACACTTCCTTAAATGTTTACGCTTATTTATGAAAGTTTCTACTATATTGTTATCCTTACTGTGAATCTGAGCTCACCCCTTTCTTATGTTTTATTTTCCTAGGATTCCATGAAGTGTATTATGATTGATAAGTAGAGTTAAGCTAGGGTATTAATGTCATTATAAATGGATAATTTATGCTGTGTTTTATTTTATAATTTGTAATATAACGTTCAAATATGTAATCTAATTTTTCAAGACTGCTAAACTGATCAGTCTTTGAGGACTTGATTCTTTGTATTTATTCGAATGAAATAAAGTAATTCACCCACTATGGACTTCTAGGGTCGATGAATTACATAATTTAAATTCACTTATTTTTACTTCAGTCACTTTTAATATAAAACACTTTGTAAATTATTGAAATGATAAGTTATTTTTCAATAAAAACTAGTATTTTTCATCATTCGTCAATAATTAAAAATTTCATGAAAATTGTCAAGAATTCACTATTTGATAAATTTAAAATGTTAATTTAACAAATAATATTTTTTTTGAAATATATAATATAAAATTTGAGGATAGTAATTATATTATCTTCCAATAAAAATTAAGAAATCCTTGTTGAGGGAAAATTTAATTTTATATCATATAATGACATTATCAAAATTTTATTACTTATTTATAAATATATTAGATTGATCTAAAATGATTATAAATATTTATGAAAATGTTTTTATTGCATTCTATAAGACCACTTTAACTACAAGGATATAATTTAAACCATATTATACATCATATATAATTTGTGGTTTGTGTATTAGAAGATATTAAAGAACATATATTTATTTGAATGGAAAATTGTAATAAAAACATGGGGGGTTACTTACACCCCTACAGAAGAGTTTTCACCTATAAATTTCAACACTGTAATGCAATCAAATTAGTATACATGTATCTCACCTGTCTTCTAGTTACCAAGTAGCTTCCTAAATTTTATTGTTTCGCTACAAAACTTTGACATGATAGATAATATTATTTCAAATCACCTTCCTTGATCAAAGATAACTAAAGGATATTCTTAATAGGATATATAAGGATCCAATCATATTATTTTGGAGTTCTGTATATGTGAAGGATCAGGTATGTACTTCTCATATTAGACACATGAAACATATCATGAACTTGAGAGAGGTTTGATCAACGGTTGGCGTGATAAGAACCCATCTCGATATAATAAAAAATTAATAAGGATAGATATAAATTTGCATCCAAATTTCCTTCGTTCCAAATCACAGAACTTTATTTCGTGGATATATTCATAGAAATACCTTGTTATAAACTTATAAATATATATATTACAAATGATTTTTATCATGACATTTATGTCAATTTTTATTTTCCCTGCTATATTTTTGAAGAGATATAAGTTCCCTTCCATTTCATTAAAAATAATAGATCCCAATAGATTTAATTCTCTATCATCATCCCAAAGCATTGACGTTCATCACATTCTTATATAGAGGGAATTATTAGGGAATATCTATGTTATTGTGTGAAAAATATTATAGTAATAATAATTTAAAAAATAAAGGTGTTAATACCAACTACCGTGGAAATGAATAGATCACTATCTCAATATTATTTCTAGAGTTTTAATAGTCCTATAATTCTACAATCTATCTGAAGATGATATGTAGTACCAAAACACAACTCAATATCTAGATCATGTTGATTAATTATCAAGAACTTCGAGGTAATCCTTTAAACCCAATATGATACAACAGAATTGTGTACTCCATAAAAAATTTACATATCCATAATGTATATTATGAAAAACTATTCAAGAGAAAATCATATTTTATTCTAATTCTATATGATGATTTTAAAAGGAGATCATATATAACCCAAATATCATTATTCCTGTGAGTTTTTTAGGAGTTTAATGTTGAACGAAATGGTATTAATTTTCGATTTCTATTATTGTATGGTCAATGTTTCTAACATACCCTTGGATTTATATCTCATTTATTTAACTTTATGATATTCTAAGAATAGAGATACATACACTGGAATATCCCTTTTAAATTTTCCCACAAAAAATACTATTTTAGTAATAAAAATATCTTTTTTACTTCTCTAACTAATAGAGAATGATAAACTATGAACTTCATCAAATGTATCGTTCTTCAGATCTAGTATTTTTAGGAAACATACACTTTTCTTGAACCTTATCATTCCATCCCATTCAGTGATGAACTCATGAAATGTTTTCACATTAATTTGTAACTATATATCATATATTTGTTTCTATTTATTAATCACATGAATAGATGATTTAACATTCAACTAACATATATAAGATATGTCCCAATTATAATTATTTATATATCTATATTTTAAATGATCATAAATTTAATTGCTCTTTAAATCCTCATCAAGTTTAAATAAACATGGCCTTTCGGAATCAAAGAATCTTGCACCTTGTTCTCCATCCTTGGGAGGTTATGTATTAATCAATAATAATAATTGATCAAATTAAACCATATTCTCATTAAATATTTACTAATTACATGTGAATATATACTTCTGTATTTTTTGTATAGGAATATATATCACACAATTCACCATGAGGATAATACGTCTTTCTTTTTAGTGCATAAAATACTACTACCAACTCCAAATCACGAGCCATGTAATTTCTCACATTAATATTCAACTAGAAGGAGGTATAATCTATGACTATATCATTATGAATAATGGATAATCCTAATTAATTATTTAATGCAACATTATATTTTATAAACCCTTATCCATTTCATGTTAATATATATATATATATATATATATATATATTCACCAACCTACCATATTTCCATTGGCTTAAAATTTTCCTTATATTTACTCATTCAATGAAACATAACTCCCTTCCAATTCAATATGATTGATATCGTAGATATAAATGAAAAATCCCTACAATGAATTTATAGTATACATAAAATTGAAGAAAACAATATATATCTATTATAATGGTTAGTCTCAGCTATTATTTAGTGACTTTTATATCTAAAGGATCCATACTTATAATATGATTTGAAATTATTGGAACCAAAAATGATACTTTCCAGAACCAAAATTCGGACTATGTTAATTTTTCATATAACTTCTCTTTCCTTATGGGATTCAACATAATCCTCAAATATACATCATTTTCCTCTATTTTCATTAGATATATATAATTATCTTCTGTAAATAAAACCATAAATTTATTAAGGTTACATTTTAAGACTCCATTCACTATATCCATGAAGATATTAGGATAATTGGAAAGTCCAAAGTGCATTAATTTCATAATGTAGATTCCATATATAGAAGGCTACCTTGGATATATCAATCTTCTGGATCTATAATTGATGATAACCATATCGAAGAATAATCTACAAAACTTATTGACCTCTATCCAATTGTTCAAAAAAATCACCAATATGGGGTATACGATTCTTGTTCTTGATAGTGATCTAATAATGTTCCTGATAATCAATGTAAATATGAATTCACATATCTTTCATATTGAAAAATGAATTGGTGTACACCATGGTAAATTACATGGATGATTGAATGCCTTATCTATATTTTATTAGAGTTACTTTCTTAATTACTACAACTCAATCAATGATATTTTATATAGAGTCTTCGAAATAGAAATAGTACTAGGTATGTATTCTTTTGAAAATTTACCTTCATGATTTGGAGTAAGACAAAGAATGAATTTAGAAAACACATCATCATATTATAAAATAATATGAATATATTTGATTTTTATTTTCCACCATTCCATTTGAGATAAAAATCCCCCATGCATAGGTAATAATACCCATATAATGGAATTAACATCAATTGGATGTTCATGTTCATCCTCACATAGAGAGAAAATTATAGAGTCTTTATGAATATCAAATATTACATTCATTACTTGGTAATTAATATGGATTATATATTGAGATAACCAATATATTTACAAAATCATAGAAAATTCAACTAGAGAGAGTCAAAATATTTTCACTAATCAAATTCCCACAAAATTCTATTGTAGTGTACCTCTAGACATGATATGTTATGATTATGATTGTAATAGTGTTCTAAGAAAACTCAAAATCTAATAATTGAGTTAATTATGTGATACCCATATAAAAATATTTATATTTAAAATATTAGGTACATATAAAATCAAATAAAACATTTTTAATTTTTTATTAGATGGTAAATTTACCATTCCCCAAGTCACACTTTATACCCACGTCATTTTGGATAGTAACAAACATTCATTTGTTATATTTTTAGGGGGTTACTGACTTCCATAATCTACATTAACTATTTTATATGGTAATTGAATCATATTAACATAATTAGTTGAATAATTCAACCCCTATTTTTTCTTTTTAGACATTTTTCTTTTCTTACTGATAATCACTAGATTTATGTCAATCCTTTCTTTAATTAAATAATTTTCTGGTTCCATTCTCTCAATTTAATAAGTAATTTGTTCCCATATTTTTGGCATGTAGGATACTGTAATTTCATTCCTCCTTGAGATTTACTATTTTAGTTTCCATAAAGATTTAATTTTTACTTATTTTCAATAAAACTAGAAAATAATGGGAGTTCCCACCATACAATTTTTTTAGAGAACATTAAATGATTTCTTCATAGTTACAAATGTCTCATCTGGGTAATGTATTCGGAATAATTGGGTTGATGCTGGTAAATAATTTATAAACATATATCCTAAGGTTAGTTATAATGCATGAATCATTCCATTAAGAAAATTTAATGTTTTATTCATAATTACCAATGGATTAATTAAGTGACCCCTTTATCTTCAAAATGTCCCATTCAATCATTGTATGAAGATTTTATTGGATTTTTTTATTAAGAAATATCTTATTAAACTCTTATCATTCCATGGAGTATTCTTCTTAATATTACATCATGTTCTTGATAGGTGTCCACTAATGAACAATATCCCATTCCAAATTATATATTGATAACATAACATTATCATTATATCTGTAATGAAGAATAGAATCTATATATTCTATCATGTTTATCCAATGCTTGGAAAATAGTGTATCAGAAGTCCCATATAAAGAGGGAATATACTGTTTCATAAAAGACTCAATTGACCATTTTTTCCAACACGGTGTATTTGGTAGATCAACAAGATACATGTTACTATTATTAGGTTGAGATAATCGAGTGAGCATAGTCAGAGCATTGTATCACATATCCGAAGGAAGTTAGTTTCCCTTTAGGATGGTTGTCACATTCATAGTCATATTCATTGTTCAATAAATTCCTTCAAGTTAAATCCATTGTCTAAAACCAATAATATAATTTACAGAAAAATATATATTAATCAGAGTGAACAATCATATACTAAGGAAAATAAACTCTCGATATTCCAGAAATGATTTCATCTTATTAATAAATTTGGACACCTTATGTTTATACTTGGTTATCTATGGTCATCATCTTCTCAAATCCTACTTAGAATTTCATAATAATATAGTAATTTATCCCAATAATATCCCCACTGATTTTATATCTGGGTGTAACTTCCTAAATCTACTCATCATACACTGGTCACAATAGAGTTAATACAATATTTTTTCCATTCAGAGTAATTACCCATCAGTGCTTCTATTCCATAACTATATCCACATTTCCAATGTCTATACATGGATGTATTTTTCTTTAATAACCACATGATCTCTACTTTAATGAGTAATAAAAATATTTTCATATACTTATGAATACACCTAGGGTTATCAATATTAATTTCAATTACTAGTTTCAAAATATTAAAAATACCCTGCTATAATACCAAATGATGAATCCTAAGGAAAATATATGTAAATATTAAATCAATTTTTTATGAATATTCAATTAATTTGACAATAATACTTTCCCTAGGATTGTAACGGATTAGTATCTTTGGAGAATATATAAATAAACTATATTTTTTTATAATATATATCATCTCAAACATTATTCTATATATATGGTACCCTTTTAGAATCATCACACCTATAACATTCAATTAAAACATGGGTAATAAAATCATAATAATGGATCCATTTACATTAGCGTTAAGGGTAAATAATAGAGATATTAGTTATTAAAGAATAAGATAAATATATGGGTACGGTAACATATTAAATTTCATGTTATCATTATAAAACATTCATAACTATAAAATCATCAATCATAAAATCAAAAAATTATTTCATATCAACAACAATGATCAATATGGGTGTCAAAGTAGTAATAATCATTCAAGAGTGATAACATAGGCATCAAACATCATAAGTATAAAAAACCATAATATTTTGAACATGGATAAATGGAAAAATTTCCATGAAAAATACTATGATAATAGATTGTATAATATCATACTCCAATATAAAAATTCGAATAAAGATATTCACAATCATGTAAATTCAAATTCCTCTGATCACAGATAGAAAGTGATCATACTCATGCATCAATATATTAACACATAAATTCACAATCATTTCCACTCTGATCATCATCATATATTGAGATATTAATATCATATTACATATTTTATTGTACATATATTATGGACCCAACATACACATAATCATAATTCATTTATATAAATACCGTAATATCACAAAAAAATAATCTTATAAACAAAAAATAATCATTTGAAAAAAATGTTTTATAAAAATATCATCATCAAAATCATAATTAGTACATAGAAATAATAAGTATGGTATATTAGGATCATATTTATAGTAAAGAAACATTAACCATGAATGATGTTATCAAAGATGAAATAATTATCTAAAAGATCACTGGAATATTTATTATGGAAAATACACATTTATATTGTAAATGACATACATAAAACCAAGATATTTATAAAATATTATAGATTTTTTTATTTAATATGAACCATGAAAAATATAATGATTTCTTAAAATAATAGATATATCATAATTGTGGGAAATTCTTTTCATGTTGTAATCATTAAATAATTATTATGATATCAACTTTAGAAATAATACATTTTTAAGAAAATTATATGATGGGTTTTTATGGTTTTTTGTTAAAAGGGAGACATTGTTAAACGTGAATTTAATAAATAATTTCATAATTTTAAAAACATTAATAAAAATATTTTATAAAACAAGTACATTGATGAAAAATGTTTTCTGTCAGAAAGAGTATAAATAACGAAAAAATTTATAAAAAAATTCTAAACAATTTTGTGTACCTAAGAAGAAAGTGGTACAATGAAATAAAAAATATATAAATATCCAGAGGATAAAAAAAATTATATAGTTTAATAATATAAGGAACAAATAATTTCATCAATGGCAATTCATGTATATATAATCCTGATTAAAAGGGGATTGAAATATAAATCCCTTACCTCGTGTCTCATCTTGAATTTTACATTTTCAAATTTCAAGTATAATAAATATATACTTATTTAAATATATTTTGGAACTACATTTTTACATATAAGAAAATATATTATGTACTTATAACATATTATCACCTTTTTACTAATAATGATTTATTAAAATTACTATCTTGGGTGATAAATATTTTGTTTTTAGTTATGTTTTAGTTTGATGGTTCTGGTACATACATATTTGTCTTGATTTAAGAATATATTAAATATTAATGAAGAAATATGTTTAATATTTATTCATTATATACACTATTATTATTATTTATATAAATTATTTATTAAAAATTTATTTACATAAATTTTTTGAGATGGTAGTTGGTATGTATGCACTAGTGATATTACCACTTTTCTATGGTTTCAAAAAAACCATAATTGCATTAATTATTATACAATTTATATCATGTATATTATTTAAATCAAACCTTTTTTCAAACCATTTAAATTGAAAAGAAAATCGCATCACTTTATGGTGTTCATAGTTCACAAGTACATAGGAGCGAAGATATCATTTTTCAAATGATGAATTGTTAGAATATATATAATACATTATGTTTCTATAAGAATAATTATATCATAATTAACATATATAAAAATTAAATATGTCATAATAAATAAATATGAAAAATGTTGATGGCGGATGAATCATATCACTATGTGGAGGTGATTGTCCACAGGTTTTCATGAGTGATAGTTTTGATTTCCAATTTGATATAAAAGATATAGTATATTTCTCGTTCCATAATGATTATAAAATTTAATTATATATAGGATATTTAATTTACTATTTTATTATTAATAAAAAAATATTTTGAGGAGGTACACGAAGAAATAAATGGAAAACATTCGGTGAAAAGCTGAACTTATTCTTCAGAAAAAAATAATTTCTTTGAACGTTATTTGTTATAACGTTGGTATTTTATCTAAACTAACAGCTCTATGATATAAGGGGGATTTTTAGGAAGTATTTTTTGTATGTATTGTCTTATCTATGTGGTACTTGATGTGTGTATATACAAGGAGAGTGATGTGATTTTATAGGTGGAAGGGCACACTTCGTATTTTTTAAATCATTAAAATAGGATAATGTCTTACCAAAGTGAAATGGACTGAAAATAGAAAATTTAAAAATATTATATGATATATAGATTAAATATTTCCATACAATAGAATTAGCAAAAGTTATTTTGTTCTATTAAAATATATAATTTTAGCTTAATAATAGATAAAAATTTAAATGGGCATTAAATGATGTAATGTCTTTTTAGAAAAAATTTCATCATAAATATGAAATATTTTTATACCAAATTCATGAATAGAATTTACACTTATAAAATTAATTGGAGTAGTAATAATATAAATTAATTAATTTTAATTTTAATCAATTTTAAATAAAAATTAATTTGTTTAAATGTAGGAATTGAAGGACAGTTTTAAATAAAAACTAGTTTTTCACTATTCATTGAAAAGTAAAAATTTTCAAAAAATAATGAAAAATTAACTATAAGATAATTTTTAGATGTTCATTTTAAAAAAATAATTTAATTTTTTAAAATATTAATTTTAATGTTTTATGAAAATAATTATAATATTATCTCACAAAAAGAAAAAAAAAACTATTTTTGAGGAAAAATGTATTTTTAAATCATATAATGACATGAGTAATATTTGATTATTTATTTAAAAATATACTTATTTATTAAAAATAATTTGTATAGATTTTTTTAAATTTTTTTATTACTATTAATATTATAAATGTTAAAAATAGTTTCTAATGATATACTATACAATATTTCATTCAGACACATGGTTTTCTATGTCATAGGATACTGATGAAAATAAATGTTTTTGATTTAAAATATATTGTATAATCATGGGGTGTTACTGATTGTTGAACCAAGTCTTATTAAATTAAAATATAAGAAATATAAATGTTTAAATCCTTTTATCAAATATTCTTTAACAATTTAATTTGAATTCTAATCATTATCATTGGGTTTAACACCTTCATTAAATAATTTAAACCTTTCCAGTTGTCACAACTATTTCTAATACTAATATGTTGTAAATTTACTTATACACTAAAAATTAACTAAAAAGTTTTCAATGGATATAATTTTAGACTATATCATATCTCTATTATCTTAAAAAAATTATTATTTTTTATAAGTCCTTTAATAAAATACTTTTTCCCTAGAAATTTCTTAAATAAATTTTCAAAATTATCATATTATATCGAAATTTAAAATATCAATATATCCACAAATTAGAAATATAAACACAAAATCTATTGCATATATTTACTAAATATATTAAAAAATTATAAGAATATCTATAATTGTTGAAATATTAAATTTTTTAATATTTCAAAAATAATTTACATAATTATACTTTTATTTTACTTAAATGAAGTGTCATCACGAAATAAATGTTATAGAGTATTATATTAATATTATAAATTAATATATAAATCCTTATAAAGATAATATATTTTTATTAATTATTAATATTTTTTTTCAATGTATATAGTTACTTGAATCTATGTAACCGAGTCTCATTTATTATGTGTTCTTTAAATTCAAAAAACCTTTTGTAAGTCCTAAAAAATCATTTTAGTGTGTTTCTTTTTATATGGCTCCAAAATTAATAAAAACTAGTAAAAATAATAAATTAAAATAAATAATAAATAATAAATTTTATGACATTCATGTTCATTATTATATATTATCATTATGAAACCAAATGTGGCTTTCCCAGTACATCGCAACCACTAAGCATCACATAATATAATTTTCATATTTATTAAGAAATAAATTTTAATTTATAAAAATTGAAATAATTTTTATTAATTTTTATTATATTAAAATAAATTATTTTCTATATTATTTATATATATTTTAATCATATTTATATTTTGGTGATATCATAAAAAATATTGTATCAAAAAAATATATTTTTTACTATTCAATAAAAATTTAACTTCTTTAGACAAAATATAAAAATTTTAACCAAAGAATCAATTTAATATTTGAATAAAAAATAAAATAAATTTTATTTATTTACATTTATTATATGTGTAAAAAATAACTTTTAATGTAATTCTTTAAAAATAAATGAAATAAAGTTTAAAAAATTGTGTTTTTAATCACAAAAGTGAACTTATAAAAAAATAAAGTAAAGAAATTTATTTTTAATTAATTGAATTATTTATCCCGAAATGAGTATTCAATCATGTTATGTTTATATTAAATGCATAATAGTACTTTTCACTTGAAATAAACTATAGTTATACAAATATTGGTATTTTTTTAAAATCACTAAAAATTTATTTCTATTAGAGAAATCCCATATTATAACCCTAAAATAATTTAAATATGTTTATTTAAAAAATGATACAAATTTTTTCAAATAAAATTTATAAAATTGTAATAATTTATTTATAATATTATCTCAAAGTTATATATAAAAACCATTTTTTAAGAAAATATACTTTTGTAGAATAAAATAACCTTATTTAATATTTTTTTTATTTATTAATAATTATTCAAAGAATTTATCTTATGTTATAAAATTTTAAATATATTTCAATATTTTGTTACTCATATTCATATCGAATAATTAAATGACTACGTTATCAAGGTCATAGTTTAATAATAACATTACCTCATTAGTTTATGCCCGGTGTCGTGTGCTATATTCACTAATGAATGTAGTGTTCCTTCAAAATTTTGACAGGTTACAGTCTCCCACCATTTAATAATTGTGTCTTAAAATTGTAAAAATTATCTCAACAATTAAGGGATTAACATTTTAATATGAATTTATTGAAAACCTACATTTTTTATGGGGAAAATAAAACAAAATTATGAAATGAGGGAAATCAAAATATGAAGTGAATCTTGAATAACAAATAACTTACATTCCAAATATTATAGAATTATTGGGAATTAAAAATATACTCATGTGGAGAAAATTAATATCCATTTAATAATGTAGAGTGATATTGAAAATTGATCATAAGAAAATGAATGATCCTGAAAACGTAAATGACCACAAAACCATAAACCAATGTGGTGGAAAAAAGACTATCAATTCATCAAAAATGTAGGTAATATGATAATAATTATTTCACAATATCATTTTCCTTGAGTTTGTTAAATCATTTACCATCTAGAAAAAAACATAATAAAATATAATTATATGATTTTATTCATATTCATAAATGTAATTTGGTTTTATTCAAGTTTCAATAATTTTCCACCATTAAATAATCTTATACTCCAAATGATGAGTATCAATATTTTATGCCTAAAGAAATATGATCAAAATTTATTGTCACCAAGGTATATAAAATGAAGAAATATATAATATTAATATCTTTGATAAAACCAAAATAGTCTTATCAGGGTATCATATAACCCTAAATTAATAAACGATTAGATGAATAAATAATAGATTCTTCTGCAAAATTCAATAATAATTCCCAAAGTTCAAATTAAATAATTCCAGAAATAATTAACCCCATATCCCAAAAAATATCAATAATAACATATTTATTTAAATGGATATATTATAAAATTATTTATACATTCCTAATATACAATAGTTTTCATTCCAAAGAATCCTTCATGTAATGATACACCTATGGGTAACTATTACATTATCCTATTAAATTTTATCCCAAAATATTATTAATTACATTGAAATAACATTGTATAATGACCTTAAAAGAGGTGTTTACACATTTTATATTTTGATTAACTTTATACTTATATATACATCATATTATCTATAACTCTTAATTTAACCTCTCATAGAGAAATCATAGTATCTAAATTTATATAAACCATAAATTAATACTGACTAAAATTTCCTCAAACTAGCAATCCTATATTTGGTGATAAAAAAATAATATCTAAATTTCTGGTTTTGATATTTATTAACAAGATATGGCTATGGCCATAAAAACATACAACATTAAATAAAAATATTAGATAAATTGCACACCTGAGGTGTATTTAACATAAATGGTATAAGGATTTCGAAAAACACAATTAAATAAAAATATACATGCCTTCAAATGATCATTTTTCCAAATATACCCATATTTTCTTTTTCCACAATAAGTATTTAACATCTCCTATAAAATTATTCATTCAATAAACCATTAAAGGAATAAATCATTTACATCAATATATATAATTGGGGGAAATGTAATAAATAAAAACGGTGAGCTCATAGAGCTAGTAAGGGTAATCATAAGGATTTATAATTGAATATCATTAGGGGGAATAAGATAATAATACATGTATGGACTAATAATCAAATTTCATGATCATAATGTAAGATAATTCATACCCATAAAAACATGGTCATTAATTATGATTCATGACATTCATCATAAATATAAGTCAATATTATTATATTTTAACAATCAATTTCCATATGAAAACAATCCTTTAGAATATGATCTATTAGAACATATAAAAATAATTTTAAAAAATATAAGAGGTATCCTATGAAATAAAACATTTGTCATAGAGTCATCTTAATAGATAATTCTAGGGTCTTATAAGAGTAGATATAGTTAGTTCACTCCATCATATATTATGTTTAACATAAAATCAATTAACACCATAATCTCTTATGGGTAACATATCATTATCTTATCATAACTGTAACATTTTTATAGTTTACACCATCTCATTACTAAATGAGTTGGAAGGAAATAACAGACCCACAAATCACATATCAATCGGTGTACCTTATGTATCAAGGTTCACTCCCTGGTATTTTCTTCATGCATAATGTCTAAACACATAAAATAAAAAAACACATGGATTATTTTATTTCATTAAAAAAATCCAAGCTTTTCATACCTATGAAAAATGAAAAGGGTTTTTTGAAAATATTTCCAAAACAACATCATCAAAAATTAAAATAATGGATTTGAAAGGTGTCATAAAATAATATCCCTGGTGAATGAAATTATTTTTTATTTTTTTTTACATATATAAAAGTACCTTTGAAAAACATTTCAAATGTTTCTTAGAGAATAGGGAAAAATACCCCTCTTAATAACATCCTTTAAAATATAAAAGTCGCAAAAAATTATTTGCCATGAATATAATCATTTTAACTTTTAATGTCTACTTTAAAGAGACTAACTAAAATTATAGTGGGAAAATATACTCATGTCATATACAAAAAATGAAATCATTCCGTTCCCACTTCTGTAAAAACTCAAAATGACATCATTATAAAATATTTCATTAAATGGATTCATTTAAATAAATTAAATAATTTAAAGGTTAATGAAAATGGATTTTTTAAAACATTTCATGTATATAAAAAATTCCATAAACCTATTATCAAGGTTATGGACATGGATGAAAAATTCCCTCGACTAAAAAAGAAATAATGTCACCATTTTATTAAAAAAATTATTAATAATTTCTTGTAACAAAGAGAATAAAATGGTAATAGTAGATAAAAATTATGATAATAACCAAAGGATAAGAAAATATATAGGTTTTAAAGGATATTATCTATATAATTTCATTAAATAATCATTTTTTATAAACAATGAAGAAAAGAAATGTGAATGTAACATAAATCCCTTATGGATTTGATAAATTTGAAATAAAAAATTAATTAAAAAAGAAGATTATATTTCACTATAAAGACCCTTTTTATATGGAGTAATATTTCAAGAATCATTATTAGGGATGTATAAATAATCCAAATAAAACATTTTTCTGGAAATGTAACTCGCCTCAAGAAAATGATATTGAACAAAAACCCTAATTAGAATAATAAAATGTGAAAATATAGATAATAAATTAATTGAGTATGTAAACATATTTAAATCCAAAAAAATCAAGTTTAAATATAATATAAAATAATTTTGAGATCAACTCAACCAAAATAATGGAATAACAATGTCAATGAATAAGTGTTTCAACCTAATGAAAGGAAATTGAATTAATAATCCTCTTACCTTGAGTACAGAATTTCTTTGAACGTCCATTACATTTCAATAAAATAAATTTATATTAATGTTTTCGTTTTTTAACCTTTTTTGTTATTTTTAACTTATAATTAAATTAATTATTTTATTCATTATTCTTACACATTTAGCATCTAAATGAGTTAAATCCATGTTGGGTTTCATGAGGATGTTTAATTTAAAATTAAAAAATGGAAAGGGTGTGTCGAATATGGTCAAATGGTTTATTGATAGATTGTATAATGATTAATATTCATGAAATAATTATCATTTTTTAAATCAAATAAGTTTTTTCAATTAATAATTAAATGAATAAAAATACCATTGTTTCGTGGAGGTGGTATTCTATATGAATGTTTGAGCGACATTACCATTTTTCAATGGATGGAAGTGTGAGAAGGTAAGTAATATACTATATTTAATAAATAATTATTATTTCAGGAAAATAATATAAATTTATTAAATCAATAATAATAACTATATTTGTGAGGTGGTGATGACAAACAAATAACATCACTTCAGGGAGGTGGTTTCTACACGTATGCACTAACAATGATTTTATTCCCCATATAATGAAAAAATGTTAATAATGATGTGGAATTAACATTATAAAATATTAGGATATTTTTTAAATTGATTTTATTATATTATAATCGATATAATGGAACTGAAGGAGGAATAATAAGAAGAAAAATATAAACTGTCTATTAAAATTATTACCTTCTCTTTGAGAGTGCTCCATTCAGTTTATCAATGAGGATCATAGGGATGGTCTTTTTAATAAAACTAAATATGTAAATCATTTATAAGGATATCTATTGGAGGTTTTTTGGGGTTGTTCTAGATTATTTTCTCATTCTATTGTGAATAATAAGTGATATTTTATGTCCCTTCATACTGAATTAAAAGACACACTTTAATGACTTTAAATATTTAGGTATAATGAATTCATTTTTATATGAATGTGGAACCAATTTGTAGAAATTTCAATCATACCACACCCCCCTTAAAATATTTCAATATTTTTATAATTATCTAATAATTTAATAATATATAATTAATAGGAAATAAACTTAATGACATTTTCATTTTAATCAATTTTTCATGAACATAAAAATATCATTACAATCATAGGATTAAAATATGTTCCAATTCAGTTCACATTAGCATTATTAAGTCTATATAATATTAATATTATATCTAAACTCATTTAAACATTATCATTTCTAATAATGTTAATTTCATTTACGTAATTTTTTGTTCTCCTTTTTCTAAACAGAGCACCATTATAGTGTAAGTGTTTTAGAAAAATGAAGAAACAAAAATATTAAAAATAAATCAATAAAATAATAATAATTGATTTTAAATGATAGATAATATTTATTTTCATTCAATATGTATATATTCTCATATAAATGTCCAAAAAATTATTTTGATATGTTATTTTTTACTTTCCTCTCTTTTTTCAAGTATTCCATAAGAATTTTAATATGTTTCATGTAATATAACTCTAAAATTCTCAAATAAAGTTAAATATATTGAAATAGACAAAAAAAATAATAATTTTGATAAAGTAAAACTAAAATTAAAAATATTATAATTAAAATGTGAAATTTGTAATCTCTTTTATAACATCAGTAATGCATCGTCACACAAATTAATTTACATATATATCATGAAATAAATTATAATTTTTATGTTTTAAATTTAATAAATTTTTATTTTATATTATAATTCATGTACTTTTTCATAAGTTTCAAGAAATATTATATCATATTTATGTCTTTTTTATATCATAAAAAGTTGTTGTATTTCCTAAAAAATATTAATTTTTACTATTGAAAAACAATTCAACATCTATATAATAATATAAAAATTTAATCCTAGGATGAATGTGACTATATTAATATAAAAATCAATTTCATAAAATTCAATTCAAAAAACATTCAGAAACTATTTTCATCCATAAATCCCAATAGAAAACATTTTTTTGATAAATCTGTTTTTAGCCCAAAAATGAACTTATACAAAAATAAACTTTATGTTTATTCCTTTGTTGTTAATATATTATTTAAAAATATAATATAATTATATTAATTTTAAATAATATTCAGATAATAATTTTTTATCAATTAAAAGAAATAAAAATTACAAATATTTAGTATTATTTAATATTCACTGAAAAATATATCATTTCATAGAAATCCTACAATATCACTCTATGTTATTTTCTATATAAAAATTTAAATAATGGTATAAATTTTATAAAATAATTGAAAAGTGGAAGTGAATAATTATATTATTATCTTTTAAAGATCAATGAAAACTATTTTTGAAGCATAAATTATTTTAATGAAAATTGTTTGATAATTTAAAAAGATTTAGATAATGATTTTTTATTTAGAAGAACCATTATATATATATATCACAATTCTCTCACTCCTATTAATATTCTCTAATTCAATGGCTAGTTCATATCATTCTTTTTTTAATAATAATGTTTAAATGTATGATTAATATCGGTGTTGTGTGTGGTATATTCTATCAAAGAAAGTGTCCATTTAAAATATAGTTGTGTCCCATTCTCTCTGCCATTAATAAATTTCATGAATATAAATCTAACATGGGATTAGTAATAAATGGAAGACCATTTTAAAATAACTCTCTTAAAATCCTTAATCATAAAAAGGGTTATAAAACCTTCATTTCAAAATCTAGATATGTAAATATTATGGTCCTTTTAAATAACACATAACTAGGATCCCAAATAAGAGAAAAATAGTGGTATGTAAAATATCTACATTGAAGGAAATTAATTCCAAAATTGTTATTAATAGTAAGAGAGATAATTGGTCACAATAAAGTGAATTATCATTTGAAATTCAACAACCACAAAACCATAAACCAATGAGGTGGGAAAAACATTATTTATTTCCTAAATGAATGTAATATGATAAAATATTCGTTTCAAGACCATGTTCCTTGAGTTAAGGAATTACATTACAATCAATGATATTAACATAAAGAAATATTCCAAATATGTTTTATTTAAATTCAGAAAGTCAATTTCTACCCTGGATTGTGTGTTCCAATCTATTTACACTATTATCTCATATTTTACTCAACATTATAAACATAAATATTTAATTAATGAATCGCTAAAATGAACATTTGAATGACCAAGATATATATAAAAGGATTAATTGTTTCTCTTCAACTATTGAATAAAACCAACTGTTTATCCCAATGTATGAGAGTAAAAAAATTGAATAAATCATAATATGAAGAAATAATACATTAATTTCCAAAATTCAAGAATATTACACAAATTTCAAAGTAAATCATTAAAAAAATTAACCCTATATTCTAAATTAACCCAATAATAACATAATAAGATCAATGTATATATTATACCATTAAACTCGCATCTGAAAAATTAAATTGCATTCTTCCCAAATAATGCATAATTTTATGATAAGCCTTATTGTTAATTTTACTTCAAAAAATAAATTTTATTCAAATATATCATTAATCAAATTAAAATAAAAATACATAAATACATCCAGAGATGATTATATGCAGTTGGTGTTATGATCATACTTAAATCTATTGACCCATTATGGTCTCCATGACTACTAATTTTACCTCTTAGGAAAACATCCTAATATTCAACATAATATACGAATTAATTTGATGCCAACTATAACCTCTATGAATTATAACTCGTAGATCCAATGGTAAACTGATAATAATTTCATTTCTATATTTTACATAGATAAACATGACCCCAATTCACTCATCCAAAATATTACACATCAAATGGAAATATTGATCATATATTAACCCAATGATATTTTTAGTTTAGATTTGTTTTAATTTTTTAAAAACTCTTAAACAAAAATACTCATATATTTAAATGATCGTTTTTACCACTATACCTATATTTTCATATTATCCATTAGGTCTTCAATATCTCCTATAATATTATTCACACATGAAAATATTATAGACCTAATTAATTTAGAATCCATCTTCATAACCTTGGGAAATGCAAAACATAACAATGGTGAGCTCAAATGATTAATAATGGTAATTATAATAATTCACAATTTGAAGGTTACGAATAAGAATAATATGAAAATATAGGAATGATGACATAATCAATGATCATGAGATTAACATAAGAAAATTAATACCAATAAAAAAGTTGATCATAAACCATCATATGTGGTATAATTCATTAATATAAGGCAATATTCATATAAATCCCAAATATTGATCCATGTGAAAACAAATTGATAAATTTATTTTTTAAAACTCAGAGCAAGCATTGAAATAAACATTGTGGGTATCATGAAAAATCTAACTTCGATCATCAAATTACTTAACTAGGTAATTCCCATATTTATTAGGAATGAAAAATAATTGATAAACTCTATAAACTCTTTTAAGTAACTATCAATCAGTATACTCTACCATATTTTAGGATTAAATTCCATGTAGTTAAATTTTGTTTCACTACAATATGAATTTTATGGCCATAACTAAACAATCTATTAGAAATCATAAAACATTACTTAAGGATTTAGTTTCACTCTCAAATCCTACTCAATTTAATTATATCCAATTAAATTTCATTAGCTATGAAACATTTATTCATTCATTTCATTAAAATTGTTATGACCATATTTGCAAAGACAAAATTAATTAGTTTCATAAAATTACTAAAAATTCATTATAAACCATTTAGAAAAATTAATTGAATGATATAATATGATCATATCCTTAGTGAAGAAAATGAAACATTTTTACCTTTTAGATACATGAAAGTACCATTAAAATACCTTTTAAAAATTTATTTCAAACTAGGGGAAACAACATTTAATATTGGTATCTTCAAAAAACAATAAATTTGTAATAAAATTGTGAAAGTGATATCATTTGAAAATAATAAAGGATATAATTAAATGAATATTTAATGAAAAGAACAGTCATAATGGTGGAGAGACTATTCATGACATATATTTTCAAAGAAAACAACTCATTAATAATTTTATAAAAATTCAACAATGACTTGTTCTGAAAATATTTCCATATAAATATTTATTTTAAAATTTTCTATTAAATTTTAATTAAAATTAAAATGGCCTAAATCATTTTATGATTCAAAAATATACATTCATAATTTTTTTAATAATATGTATATGCATCAAAATGTTCTTGAAAAAATGAAATATGGTCAGGTTCTCTTTAGAAACATTTTGATGATGTTTTTATGTACCAAGGAGAGCAATATTTTACTATTGGATAAATATTCAAGGAACATAAAGAGTAAATGATAATAAATGGTAATTATATTAAATAATACCTATTATTTTACTACACATAATATTTTCATATATAATTCTGATAAGAAATGATATTATACTATAAATTCATTACAACTTTGATAAATTTAAAATAAAATGTCATTTAAAGATAGAATAAGATACAAACCACTAAATAAAATGGATTAAAGGATTAATAATTTAAAAATTAATTCTTTGGGAAGTAAGCAATCCATTAATGGAATCATAGTGAGTGATATTAAACATAACTCAAAAAAATAAAACAATTATAAAGATAGCCTTTATAATGATAATAAAATTTCAAGTGATAATAAATCCCTAAAGTGATTAAGTGTACATAAGAAACTATAATTAAATTTTTTTACTAATCTTTTAAAAAAATAATTGATAAATACAGATATAATAATGTAATAATTATGTTAAAGAGTATTTTTTATAACATAAGGAAAGTATATATAGTTAATAAACCTCTTACCTCAAGTCCAAAATTTTTATTTTCATACATTAAATTACAATTTAATAAATTAATATTAATTGTTTAAAATGTTTCAGCCTTTTCTTGATTAATTATAATTTTATTAAACAATTTATTTTAGTTATTATAATTAAATGTATAATTACTAAATTAATAATTTTATGTTGGTTGTTTGGAGGATGTAGGTTAATAATTTCCAAAATAATTTCGTAGGTTGACCTAGTCGAAAGGGGTAAATGTTACAATATATATAGAATAATAATAATTAAAACATTATTATTTTTAAACATAAAATAGAATTTATAATCACCCATTAAAGGAGGAAATTTCATCATATGACAATGTGAGTGTGGTATTCCACACATATGAACAAGCTACACTATCATTTTTAATGGGTGGAAGTGATATAAAGTAATTATTATGTTAAATTTTTTAGATTATAATTATTTCATTAATATTTTTTATATATTTTATAACCATAATTATAACCATATTTTTTAAGAAATGATGAAAAACAAAAAGCATTACTTAATTGAGGTGGGAGTCCCAATGAGAACATGAAAGATTGTTTTATTCCCCAAAGAATGTAAAATCACAATAATAAGGCTGTTTATATGAAATAATAACATATAAATATATGGGAGATATTTATTACATTATTTTTTAATGGAAGTTTCAGAATTGAAGGAGGTAAAATATGAAATCAAATGAAATAGATCAAATAAAATGATTACCACCTCGTTGAGTGACCCCCTTTGAAATTATTTTTGTATACACTAGGGATGGTATTTTTAAGATAAAATAACATATATATCAATTATAAGGATGATTATAAAAGGTTGTTTGAATTTTATGCTGATCTGGATATCTCATTGTGATGTGAAGAATAGAGGAGATGTGGTTTCTCTTAATAGTGAAGCTATGGACACACATGCAATAACTTAATTGATTTAAATATATTAATTAACATATCAAGTGAATGTGACACCAATTTGAAAAACTATAAATGATAAATAATGAAAAATTTAAATTATTTTAAAAAATAATATTTGGAAAAGTTTATGTGTCATTTTAAACCATATCTTTGTGATAACCCCTTCATTAACAACTTTTATCCACAACCACGGTAACATGATTTTAAATATTATAATTTTATAAATTTACATATAATGTAATAATTTCCATACATATGGTCTAGGGATTAAATTTTGGTCCATATAGTACCGCCTTGTCATATTTCATGATTATTATAATTTATAAATCATTAAATAATATATTATTTAACAAATAATACACATAAATTCAATTTTATTATTAACTTTTTGTCTTGACTTTAAAAATATCATTACTACCAGAAATTTCAGATCTAATGACATATATTACCTCTTATACATCTTAAATAATATAAAATACATTGAGTAGCTAACATCATCTAAATATTATGATTATTTATTTTTAAAATTATTTACTTAAATTTTCTTATGTTATTTAAAAATGTTACACATCACAATGTAAATATTTTAAAAAATTATACCAATTATAGAAAATTAAAATAATAATAATTTTTCATAATTTAATATTATTATTTATTTTCATTGGATAGGGATTTTTACCCATATATATGTCATGAAAATTTATTAAATATTCAATTCTTATTTTCCTCACCTTGTATAAAGACTATACAATCATTTAGACATGATTCTTCTTATATAACTCCAAAATTCATTAATTTTTTAATATTATTCACTTAAAATCATAATAATAAAAAATATTTATAAAATAATTCTTTCATCTAAAATAATTTCTCTAGTAAACCAAAATTTACTTTTCTAGTACAACATAAGTACTGCATTAACAAGTAAAATGATTTCCGTATTTATAATTAAATGAATACTCTTTTATATGTATAGAATTTTTTCTTTATTTTATTTACAGTGTATTTTCCTAAATTATTATTTTAATAAGTTTCATATATTTTTATATCATATTAATTTAGGTTCTATTAAATAAAATATATTTTATTTTATAAAATATATTTTATTCCATAAAGTATTTTTTTACTATTCCCAAAAAACATAACTTTTTCAGAAAAACTACAAAACCCATCCAAGAAAAAATTTAAATATATGAATAAAAAAAATTCAATTTTATCTTTTTCAACTCATATAATTTTCATAAATTAAATTTAATAAAAATGTGTAAAACCTAATGTTAATTTTTAAAAAAAATATGTTTTTGTAATCCCATAAATTAACTTGTAACAAAAGAAGACAAATCTGATTCAATTTTAAATTACTAGATTAAATATAAATAAAGGATAATTATATTAATTTAACATAAAATTAAAATCATATTGGTAATATTCATTTAAATCAATTTATTTTTGTAAAATAATAAATATTTTTCATAATTTATTGAAAAAACGAACATTTCATAAAAATCCCAAAATTTCACAAAAATGTAATTTTGATTGATTATTTCAAAAATAATATAATATTAATTAGATAAAATTTTTAAAATTGGTAAATATTATTTTAAATATTCTCTCCCATTAAATTTGAATTACGATTTTTGAAGAAACTATATTTTTATCATAGAATAACTTTATTGTAAAATGACTTGTTTCTTCTTAAAAACTAATCAATACATTTGTTTGGAGTTGGGAAATACTATTCATTTTTTTGTAATTTAGTTACTCTAATGAGAATCCTCTAATTCCAATATATTTTTTTATCATCTATAATTAAATAAAAATATTTTTTGATTCGTTTAAGATCAATGTTTTTTTTCATATATATTATGGATCATAATGTTTTTTAAATCTTATTACGTTATATTTTATTCATTTATTAAATTCAATCCTAACAATATGATCTTGATCAAGGTAATCAAGTGTTTAAAATTTTAATATAACTATGTTTCCAATATAATGTTTTATAAAAAATAGACTTTTGAATAGAGGGAAAGGGAAATATGAAGGTTATCTAGAATAACACATTCTATGATTTCTAAAATTTCTAGGAATTGAAAATATGGATATGTACAAAATTGAAAATGATTAAATAAGTATGGAAACTGATAGTAAACATTGATCACATGAAAGTTAGATATCATAAAAAATTTAATGACTTCTAAATAATAAGCAGATGTTATGGGGAAAATAAAATTAATGCATTATAAGTAAAGGTTATAGGGTAAAATTTTCTTTTCATGATATTATTCCATGAGTTGAAGAATTCATTCACCATATATACTAAGATCATTGAGAAATATAATTACATTATTTTTATAAAATATATAATTTAAATTTGATTTTTTGATTCTATGTCTAAAATATTTTTCCACTTATTTCTTATTTTTTACTATAAATATTGATTATTAATATTTAATATTTAAAGAACTATAATTAAATTTATATTGAACATGAGGTATATGAAGGGATGAAATTTTTTCTTTATGTATTTCTTTAAACAAAAGTTTTTAGATTAAGGTAATATGATACACAAAAGGAATAAAAATATTTATATATAAATAATACATTAATCTCACAAATTAAATAATAATATCCAAAGTTTAAATTAATAATACATAAAATAATAACCCCTTTAATCCAAATAGCCTCAATAATACATGTTTAACCTAAATGGATATATTATGACATTAAACATATATCCCAAAAATTCAACAATATTTTTCCCAAATAATCCACATTGTATGATTCACTTATGGGTTATTTTTACTTCAATGAAATAACATGTGTCCAAAAATAACATTGATCACTATAAATTACCATTACATAAAAACCATAGAAGGAATGTTCATGTCTATGAACATGTAATTAAATACAATCTTATAATCAATTATGATATCTATAACTCTTATGTTAACTAATAATTAGAACATCATAATCTCCGAATGTCACGACCCATCCTCGGGGCCCGTGCCGTGACTACCCCAAGCCCGACATCCATAGTCCAGGGGCTGGCGACTAGCACCAAAGGCGTAATTCCCAATAACTGGGAAGGCATTGCCTTTATAAAAGTAAACAAAACACCACAGAGTACAAGTGGAATTAAAACACTAGGTACAAAGAGAAGTGTTGAAAGGTAAATGAGCCAGAATAAAAAACCCAAATGAAAGTACAACTATAACGGAACAAAGTACAACAGGAAAAGACAACAGCTGGAAGAATGGAAGCGGCTCTTGGGTCGTCCTCCTCGGATCCTACCTGAATGGTAGGTACAGATGGCGCAGCTCCTAGATCATCCACCACGGATCCTACCTGAAGGGTAGGTACAGATAGCCTCCACAACGCTCTCGCCCGTCAACCTCCTCCGAGTGTCGTCTCGCCGTGAAGTCCAAATCTAGATACTGACTCGTCGTGTAGTCCACCTCCAGGTACTGACTCGTCGTGTAGTCGACCTCCGGGTACCGTCCAGTCCCCGAACACTCAGCCTCTGTCAGCACTACCCGTCGTCTGCAACCAGCACAACGAGGTGCGGGCATAGACCGGGCAGGGGTGAGTATAACGATATTCAGTAGGGACCCTGAGACCCTCAAGGTCTCACTAAAACCAATAAGGATAACCACAATAATGATCTTAAATGATAACCTCTACTTAGGTATATGCTCATGCATATACCTAAGTTATCAGGTAACCCATCCCAATCATGAGGAAAACATCAAGATCATGAAATCAACGGATAACCACTACCCAGGTATATGCCAATACATATACCTAAGTTATCATTTGACCCATCTCAATCATGAGGTAAACACAAAGGTCAGAAGTCTCAGCTCAAACTAGAATTTTCATTATCGAAACCATAACTGCTAAAGAGCCCCATCTCTAGAGTGTACGGTGGTCCTGTCACGACTCCAAGTTACTGCTCACTAACCTAAGACTATTGAGGTACTTCTTCTGTCGAGTACCGCAGGCCTGCCACCTCACATAGTAGTGCTTCCCACCGGGGTCTGCCACCCAAACATAGTAGTGCCCCCCCTCATAGCCTATAGAGGTACTCCTCCTATCGAGTACCGCGGGTCTGCCACCTAAACACAGTAGTGCTCCCCACTGTGGGTCTGCCACCCAAACACAGTAGTGCTCCCCACTGGGCTATACAAGTCTCTCCGACTCGAATCGGACAAGCAGTCATTAGGTCCCAGCCAGCTATACGGTCTCCGTACTTAGTACGCTCGTCTCTGGGAGGGTCCGCTCCACGATCTTTTGGTCGATACTCCAAGTATATCAAATTCCCACGAAGAAGTATTTCAAAGGACCGTCTCGTCATAGGGGTCTCAACGCAACAGATGGCACGTCAATCGGACGCCCGGTCTGTGAGTTACTAGATTTTTCATCCCAGGGGCCCGGTTGGTTTCGTGAGCAAACCAATCCCGGCTATATCTCAACTGTACCCTGAACTCTCATAGTGTATAGTCATAGGGACCGTTTCTCAACGAGATCATCAATGCTGCTGACGGTTCATCAAACAGATGTCCTGTCTGAAAGATATCAGCTTTTCCGTTCCAGGGGCTCAGTTGGATTTCGGGTGCAATCTAACCCAGCCACTATCCAACTATATCCAAATCTCTAGGGAAGTATGCCAAATGTTCTGCCTCATCAAGGGGAATTCAATTAAACCGAAGGCGTGTCAATCGGACGCTCGGTCTGTGAGTTATTGGCCTTTTCATTCCAGGGGCCCGGTTGGTTTCGTGAGCAAACCAACCCGACCGCACTCCGCCGGAATCCAAACCTCGAGCGGAGTAAGCCAAAAGATCCGTCTCACTGAGAGGAATCCATAAAAGTTGATAACACGTCAATCGGACGTCCGAAACACAAGATATGAGTGTTTCCACTCAGAGGGCCCTGTTGGTTTCGTATCCGAACCAACCTGGCCGAACCCAAAGTGTTTCGAAACTTTGAGTGCGATATACCGAAATGACCGTCTTGATCCAAGGATCGCATCGCTGCTGACGGTGCATCGATCGGAGGTCTAGATCTCATGATATGAGTGAAATACCGTGAGTTTTCTGATAACGGGGGGTCTGGGCCCGGGCCGACCCGGCCCGTCCCCCCCCCCCCCTAGGTCGGCCAAAACCGGGTCGACCCGACCTGGGTCCGACCCGGATGGACCCAGTCCGGCCTGGCCTGGCCGTCTCGGTCCGGCCCGGCCGACCAGCCGTGGCTCTGCGTATCCGAGCCGAAGTCACGGAGCGAGGGGTGGTGCACGGGCGCCCTCGCCGCTAATTGGGGTCGGCGACGAACCGCCGCCTCCCATCTTCCGACGGCGCGCTCGGGCGCTGCCTCCGTTCACCGGCGGTGCCGCGCCGGTGACCCGCACCTTCGGGTGTTTCCGCGGGCCACCAGAGTTGCTCCGGTGGTCCGTTTTTAAAACCGTCTGAGCCGGTGTTCATCTCAGGTCTCGAACTTTACTGCGCAAGATCCAAAATTAAATTACGGCCCCGTTTTGTGGTCGCCCCTCAATCCATACGTCTTTTAACAAAATGCCCCGTTTTCGTGGCTCTCTGGCGCGGCGCGTTGACGCTGCGCCCCCTCACTGTGGCCCGACTCCGTCCGCGGATGTCTTCGGTTTTCTCCGACGCGGCGCGACGACATCACGTCCTTGTTCTTCTTTTCACGGGGCGGCGCGACGGCGCCACGCATTTCCTTGTCGCATGATTCCGTATGGTGTGATGGCACCACGCCTTCTCGTACCAAACCACAAAGGAACCAACATGAAAAAAAGGAGGAGGGTCAGCCGTGTTTGTGCGGTCCTTCCCCCTCGCGTTATTCGATAAATATTGGTTTTAAACCACGAAGATCTTCAAGTTGGTATTCATGAACAAAATAAATAAATAAAATTAAAACCCCTACCTTGGTTTCAAGAGCGGATCTTGTTCGGAGGTTCGTCGAAGAGAAAACGTCATGGTATTACCGTCGCAAAAAGAGGTGACTTGGAAAGAGGAAGTCGCGTTGCGGGAACGGCGTCGTTTAAAGAGAGACTTTGCGGAAGAACCGTTGCGTAAAGAGACGTCACGTCGTGGATCAGTGTCGCGGAGTCGGTCTTCGAGGACTCGACGTTCTTCGACAGAGTTCGATGCGTTCTTCACGTTCATCGTGTTCTTCGTCTAAGAGGATAAAGAACTCTAGATTTCCATATCTTTTCTTCTCCAAAGGCTCTCAAGCAACTAAGAAACTATCCCATAAATAAATTAAGCCTCACTTAATTTATTAACACCACAAAACCATTGAAATTCAAGAGTTTGAATTTAACTCACCACATTAAATTACACAAGTTGTCAAATTAAATGAAGGGGAGTTAATGGGGAGTTGAAGAGTTGAAGAATATGAAGGGGTGGGGTTCGTGTGGGCCCCACCTCCTTCATAACCTACAAAGGGAATTTGGGTAGTTACCCAACATCCTCCCAAAGAATAAAAACACTTAGAGTAAAAATAAAAATTGTTGTTAAATTTTTACTTTTAACTTCCACAATTTTTATCAACTTCTCTCGTGTATATGCAACTCCGGAATAGGAGTTACTAAGCAATTACCGGTGCTACGGTTCCATCGGTTCCCTTGGAATTTGATTCCGAGCACCGGTTCAAAAGTTAGAAATTCCCGCTCATTCGTTCACTGAATGTACCTGAGCTAAACTTTGGAAATTGATTCCGGGTACACCGGACCTCGGATTCAGGCACCGTCAGAAATTTCATTCTTGTAAAATTAAAAAGAAAATTAAGAAACAATTTTTCCTGAAATTTCCGGGTCTTTACATTACTGCCACCTTAGAGATTTATGTCCCCGTAAAGCTTCAACGCAAACTAGGGTCACAAAAGCGGTACATAGCACGCATCCGAGCCTTCCGATCCCATGTGCTTACCTGTAGCTCCGTAGTCAAAAGACTCTGCTGCCTGAAGCTGAGCTCTCCCATGTCCTCCTGTCCCCTGCGGTCGGGGTGGACCTCCTAGTAGTGGTGGTGGCAACATCCCGAAGTGTCGTCCACCTCTAGCTGTACGGACAGCACCTCTGCCATGGATGCATGCTCCTTGCGGTCTGCCCTGATCGAACCTCTGCCTCTGCCTCGGAGGTTCTTCATTTAACTGCTGGTCATCTGCATACCGGGTCAGACTGTCATGTGCCATGTGACCAACTCCGCTGCAGGAGTAACACTTCATGGTAGGTCTGGCTCTATCACTTCCCTTGGTTCCTCACACTACTTAACCTAAGTCATGCGGTCGACCACCTGTAGGTCTGGTCCTCTTGGACCTCTGCATCATCTATATACTGCCTGCTGTAGAAGATTCTGGAACATGCCAGCTAGTGGTGGGTCCTGCTGCTGGAGACTGCTCAGCAAGGAAACTCTCCAACAAAAGGGCTCTCTCCAACACCCCTGTCTGTGTCGGAATGCTGAGTAGAACCACAGAATCTCTAATCTCTTGCCTGAGCCCCTGCTCGATGGTTCGGGCCCTGAAGAACGGGTCTCGTACCATATCTGTGGAGTAGCGCGAGAGGTCTGTGAACCTCGCTGAATACCGTTCCACTGTCATGCTGCCCTGACGCAGCTGACGTAGCTCTTGTATATGCACCACTTGAAGGGTGGATGGAAGAAACTCTGCCTGGAACGGGCTCTCAAAGTCTGCCCAAAGAAGAGTCGCCTCATCACGCATCTGGAGCATCAGGCTCCACCATCTGCCGGATGCTTCCTGAAGAAGGCTGGCAGCATGGATCACCATTAAATCTGCTGGTGTCCCCACTAGCCTGAAAACTCTCACCATAGCCTCCAGCCAATCCTCATCTTCATGTGGGTCTGTCCCTCCCTAGAACCTCGGTGGTCTCTGGCACTGGAACTCGTACAGTTCATTCATGCGATGTGCACCCTCTCCTACTGGGGCTGGTGGCATCAGTGACCCAATGGTTAATATTACCACTGGTGCCTCCGCTGGTTCCTCAACTGTGATAGGGCCCCGTACTGAGGCCACGTCGCTCAACGGGCTATCAGTACGTACCACTCTCGGGGCTCTAGCTGGTCGTCCACGGGGAGGCATCATGAAAGAAACAATGTGACACAGTCAAACGATTTATACCTGGTGAGCTGACCTGGTTTGAGCTGATATTTAAATAAAACATCTGGAAACACACACAGAATCAGTGTTTTTGTGCACAAAGTCGGAAATTAGTTGTCAGGGACCTGGTGTATGGATACGTCGGCCGCCCGCACCAACACTGGACTCCCTGAACTGAAAACCAGACTTGGTAATCTTAACACTACAACTTCATAGAAAGAAAATATCAGAGTTATAAGTTCTGTGGTAGAACTGACTCCTCTGATACCAATTTGTCACGACCCATCCTCGGGGCCTGTGCCGTGACTACCCCAAGCCCGACTTCCATAGGCCAGGGGCTGGAGACTAGCACCAAAGGTGTAAATCCCAATAACTGGGAAGGCATTGCCTTTATAAAAGTAAACAAAACACCACAGAGTACAAGCGGAAGTAAAACACTAAGTACAAAGAGAAGTGTTGAAAGGTAAATGGGCCAGAATACAAACCCAAATGAATGTACAACTACAACTGAACAAAGTAAAATAGGAAAATACAACAGCTGGAAGAACATAAGCAGCTCCTGGGTCATCCTCCTCGGATCCTACCTGAAGGCTAGGTACAGATGGCGCAGCTCCAAGATTGTCCACCACGAATCCTACCTGAAGGGTAGGTACCGATAGCCTCCACAACGCTTTATCCCGTCAACCTCCTCCCAGTGTCGTCTCGCCATGATGTCCACCTCCAGATACAGACTCGTTGTGTAGTCCACCTCTAGGTACTGACTCATCGTGTAGTCCACCTCCGGGTACCGTGCAGTCCCCGAACACTCGGCCTCCGTCAGCACTTCCCGTCGTCTGCAACCAACACAACGAGGTGTGGGCATAGCCCGTGTAGGGGTGAGTATAACGATACTCATTAGGGACCCCGAGACCCTCAAGGTCTCACTAAAACCAACAAGGATAACCACAAAGAAGATCTTAACTGATAACCTCTACTTAGGTATATGCTCATGCATATAACTAAGTTATCAAGTAACCCATCTCAATCATGAGGAAAACACCAAGATCATGAAATCAACTGATAACCACTACCTAGGTATATTCCCATACATATACCTAAGTTATCAAGTGACCCATCTCAATCATGAGGTAAACACAAAGGTCAAAAGTCTCAGCTCAAACCAGGATTTTCATTATCGAAACTGTAACTGCTGAAGAGCCCCATCTCTAGAGTGTACAATGGTCTTGTAACGACTCCAAGGTACTGCTCACTAACCTAAGACTGCTGCGGTACTCCTCCTGTCGAGTGTCGCGGGCCTGCCACCTCAAATAATAGTGCTTCCCCCCGGGGTCTGCCACCCAAACACAGTAGTGCTCCCCCCTCATAGCCTACAGAGGTACTTCTCCTGTCGAGTACCGCGGGTCTGCCACCCAAACACAGTAGTGCTCCCCGTTGTGGGTCTACCACCCAAACACAACAGTGCTCCCCCACTGGGCTATACAAGTCTCTCCAACTTGAATCGGACAAGCAGTCTTCAGGTCCCAGCCAACTACACGGTCTCTGTACTCTGTACGCTCGTCTCTGGGAGGGTCCGCTCCACGAGCTACTATTCGATAATCCAAGTATCTCAAAGTCCCACTATGAAGTATCTCAAAGGACATCCTCGTCATAGGGGTCTCAAAGCAACAGACAGCGCGTCAATCCGACTCCCGGTCTGTGAGTTACTAGCCTTTTCATCTGAGGGCCTCGGTTGGTTTCGTGAGGAAAACAATCCCGACCGTATCTCAACTGTACCCCGAACTCTCATAGGGTATACTCATAGGGACCGTTTCTCAATGAGATCATCAATGCCGCTGACGGTTCGTCAAACGGACGTCCTGTCTGAAAGATATCAGCTTTTCCGTTCCAGGGGCTCAGTTGGATTTCGGGTGCAATCCAACCCGGCCACTATCCAACTATATCCAAATCTCGAGCGAAGTATGCCAAAATTTCTGTCTCATCAAGATAAATTCAATGAAACAGACGGCGCGTCAATCAGACGCTCGGTCTGTGAGTTATTGGCTCTCTTGTTCCAGGGGCCTGGTTGGTTTCATGAGCGAACCAACCCGACCGCACTCCGACGACATCCAAACCTCGAGCGGAGTAAGCCAAAAGGTCCATCTCACTTAGAGGAATCCATCAAAGTCGACGGCATGTCAATCGGATGTCCGGAGCCCAAGATATGAGCGTTTCCGCTCCAAGGGCCCAGTTGGTTTCGTATCCGAACCAACCCGGCTGAACCCAAAGTGTTCCGAAACCTTGAGTGCGATATACCGAAACGACCGCCTTGAACCAAGGATCGCATCGCCACTAACGGTGCATCGATCAGAGGTCTAAAGCTCATGATATGGGCGAAATACCGTGAGTGGTCCGAAAACGGGGGGTCTGGGCCCGGGCTGACCCGGCTAGACCCGGTCCGGCCTGGCCCGGCCGGCTCGGTCCGGCACGACCGGCCAGCCGTGGCTCGGCATGGCCGAGCCGAAGTCGTGGAGCGGGGGGCGGTGCGCAGCTGCCCTCGCCGCTAATTGGGGCCGGTGGCGAACCGCCGCCGCCCATCTTCTGGAGGCGCGCTCGGGCGTCGCCGCCTCCTGGCGGCCGGATGGCTCTGGCCACCGCCTCCGGTCTCCGGTGACCCGAGCCTCCGGGTGTTTCTGCGGGCCACCGGAGTTGCTCTGGTGGTCTGTTTTCAAAACCGTCTGAGCTTGTGTTCGTCACGGGTCTTGAACATTACTGTGCAAGCTTCAAAATTACATTTGGGCCCCGTTTTGTCGTCACCCGTCAATCCGCACGTCTATTAACAAAATGCACCTTCTTCACGGCTCTCCAACATGGCGCTTTGATGTCGCGCCCCTTCACTGTGGCCCGACTCCATCCGCGGATTTCTTTGGGTTTCTCCGACGCGGCGCGACGGCGTCGCGTCCTTGTTCATCTTTATACGGCGCGGCGCGATAGCGCCGCGCATTTCTTTGTCGCATGATTCCGCGTGGTGCGACGGCCCCACGCCTTCTCGTACCAAACCACAAAGGAACCAACACGAAAAAAAGGAGGAGGTTTGGCCGTGTTTGTGCGGTCCGGCCCCCTCACGTTATTCGATAACTATTGGTTTTAAACCACGAATATCATCAAGTTGGTATTCAAGAAAAAAATAAATAAATAAAATTAAAATCTCTACCTTGGTTTCAAGAGCGGAGCTTGTTCGGAGGTTCGTCGAAGAGAAAATGTCGTGGTATAACTGCCGCGGAAAGAGGCGACTTGGAAGGAGGAATTCACGTCGCAGGAACGGCGTCGCGGAAAGAGAGACGTTGTGGAAGAACCGTTGCGGAAAGAGACGTCGCGTCGTGGATCGGTGTCGCGGAGTCGGTCTTCGAGGACTCAGCGTTCTTCGACGGAGTTCGATGCATTCTTCGCGTTCCTTGTGTTCTTCGTCGAAGAGGATGAAGAACTCTAGCTTTCCTTATCTTTTCTTCTCCAAAGTCTCTCAAGAAACTATGAAACTATCCCATAAATAAATTAAGCCTCACTTAATTTATTAACACCAAAAAACCTATGAAATTCAAGAGTTTGAATTTAACTCACCTCATTAAATTACACATGTTGTCAAATTAAATGAAGGGGAGTTAATGGGGAGTTGAAGAGTTGAAGAATATGAAGGGGTGGGGTTTGTGTGGGCCCCACCTCCTTCATAACCTACAAAGGGAAGTTGGGTAGTTACCCAACTTCCTCCCAAAGGATAAAAACACTTAGAGTAAATATAAAAATTGTTGTTAAATTTTTATTTTTAACTTCCAAAATTTTTATCATCTTCTCTTGTGTAAATGAAACTCTGGAACAGGAGTTCCTAAGAAATTACCGGCGCTATGGTTCTATCGGTGCCCTCGGAATTTGATTTTGAGCACCGGTTCAAATGTTAGAAATTCCTGCTCGTTCGTTCACTGAACGTACCTGAGCTAAACTTCAGAAATTGATTCCGGGTAGACCGGACCTCGGATTTAGGCGCCGCCAGAAACTTCATTCTATTAAAATTCCATTGATAATTAAGAAAAAAATTTCCTTGAAATTTCCTGGTCTTTAAATTACTCCATCCTCTGGGCTTTACGTCCTCGTAAAGCTTCAACACAAACTAGGGTCACAAAAGCGGTACAGAGCACGCATCTGAGCCTTCCGCTCCCATGTGCTTACCTGGAGGTTTTCGTGCTGCCTAAGAAAATGCACAAGAGGAATCGACCGTCCTAATAGAATCTGCTCCTTTTGATCCTCGATCCCCACTGGAACCTCCGTGCATGACGCCCTATTATCGACGTCAAACTCCCTGAGGTCGATGATGTGTGAAGGATCAAGCACGTATCTCCTCAGTTGAGATACATGGAAAAACGTCGTGCACCTGGTGTAACTGAGGTGGATGGGTCAAGTGGTAAACCTCCTCACCTACCCTACTGAGGACCTAAAAAGGTCTACTGAACCTCAGAGATAACATGCCACCTAGGCCACACCTCTGTAAACCTCATCGAGGTGTGACCCATAGGGAAACATGGTCGCCATCCTCGAACTCCAGTGGTCTCTGCCTCCTGGATGACCTGGACCTTCTCTGTCGTGGCTTGGACCATCTCCGGTCCCAAAAGAGCTACAAAGATTTCTTCTTTTCCGAAAATATAAATCTGATCTCATCCACTGGATGAACCAGTTTATTTGCCTAATACAGTCAATCCCGACATGGATGATACTAATCCATACCAAGGATGACGTCGTAAGGCCTCGATGCTACTACCAAGATATCCAACCATTACTCTCGACTCCAAGGGTTGAGTCACACTGTCGGCTTCAGTGTGTGGTAACTTGGTCTCTTCCAGTAGGTATTTCACACGTGAGGGTCAAGTCAACAGTTTAATCTGGAACCTCTTAGTAACAACACAAAAGAGGACAAGATTGATAACATCACAAATGTAAGTGTCTTTATTTTATTGCAGCTCATGGTAAAAAGACACAAATATAACAACAACATCATGGAACTAGATATACACCACTAGTTCCGCTCCTGTCCACTCGCTTCTGGAGCTCCGTAGTCAAAAGCTTCTGCTGCCTGAAGTTGAGATCTCCCATGTCCTCCTATCCCCTGCAGTTGGGGTGGACATCCTGGTGGTGGTGGTGGCAACATCCCGAAGAGACGTCCACCTCCAGTTGTACGACCAGCTCCTCTGCCATGGTCGCCTGCTCCTTGCGGTCTGCCCTGATCGAACCTCTGCCTCTGCCTCAGAGGTTCTTCATTTAACTTCTGGTCATCTGCATGGTGGGTCGGACTGTCACGTGCCATGTGACTAACTCCGCCGCATGAGTAACATTGCATGGCAGGTCTGGCTCTGTCAATTCCCTTGGTTCCTCTCACTACTGACCCTAAGTCACGCGGTCGTCCACCTGTAGGTCTGGTCCTCTTGGACCTCTGCATCATCTGTCTACTGCCTACTGTAGAAGATTTTGGCACATGCCAGCTAGTGGTGGGTCCTGCTGCTAGAGACTACTCAGCAAGGAAACTCTCCACCAAAAGGGCTCGCTCTGACACCCCTGTCTGTGTCAGAATGTGGAGTGGAACCACATAATCTCTAATCTCTCATCTAAGCCCCTGATCGAAGGTTCGGTCCCTGAAGAACGGGTCCCGTACCATATCTGTGGAGTAGCGAGAGAGGTCTGTGAACCTCACTGAATACTGCGCCACTGTCATGTTGTCATGTTGCAGCTGAAGTAGCTCCTGTATACGCACCGCTCGAAGGGTGGCTTGTACAAACTCTGCCCAGAACAGGATCTCAAAGTCTGCCCAAAGAAGAGTCGCCTCGTCACGCATCTAGAGAATTAGGCTCCACCATCTGCCGGCTGTTGACTGAAGAAGGCTGGCAGCAAGGATCACCATGAAATCTGCTGGCATCCCCACTAGCCTGAAAACTCTTACCACAGCCTCCATCCAATCCTCAGCCGCCTGCGGGTCCATCCCTCCCTGGAACCTGGGTGGTCTCTGGCGCTGGAACACATGCAGTGCACTCAAGTGACGTGCACCCTCTGCTGTTGGGGCTGGTGGCATCGGTGGCCCAATGGGTAGTAGTACCGCTGGTGCCTCCGCTGGTGCCTCAACTGTGATAGGGCCCTGTACTGGGGCCACCTTGCTCGGCGGGCTGTCAGTACGTACCACTCTCGGGGATCTAGCTGGTCGTCCACAGGGAGGCATCCTGAAAGAAACAATGTGAAACGGTCAAATGATCTATACCTAGTGAGCTGACCTGGTTTGAGCTGATATTTAAATAAAACTTCTGGAAACACACACACAATCAGTGTTTTTGTGCACAAAGTCAGAAATCAGTTGTCAGGGTCCTGGTGTATGGATACGTCGGCCACCCGCATCAACACTGGACTCCCTGAACTGAAAACCACACTCAGTACTCTAAACACTATTGCTTCACAGAAAGATAATATCAGAGTTATAAGTTCTGCGGTAGAACCGACTCCTCTGATACCAATTTGTCATGACCCGTCCTCAGGGCTCATGTCGTAACAACCCCAAGCCCGCCTTCCATAGGCCAGGGGCTGGCGACTAGCACCAAAGGCGTAAATCCCAATAACTGGGAAGGAATTGCCTTTATAAAAGTAAAAAAACACCACAGAGTACAAGCGGAAGGAAAACACTAAGTACAAAGAGAAGTGCTGAAAGGTAAATGGGCCAGAATACAAACCCAAATGAAAGTACAACTAAAACTGAAAAAAGTACAAAAGGAAAAGACAATAGCAGGAAGAATGGAAGCGTCACCTAGGTTGTCCTCCTCGGATCCTACCTGAAGGCTAGGTATAGATGGCGCAGCTCCTAGATCGTCCACCACGGATCCTACCTGAAGGGTAGGTACATATAGCCTCCATAACACTCTCCCCCATCAACCTCCTCTGAGTGTCATCTCTCCGTGAAGTCCACCTCCAGATACTGACTCATCGTGTAGTCCACCTCGGGGTACTGACTCGTCGTGTAGTTCACCTTAGGGTACCGTCCAGTCCGCGAACACTCGGCCGCCGTCAGCACTGCTCGTCGTCTGCAACCAACACAATGAGGTGCGGGCATAGCCCGTGCAGGGCTGAGTATAATGATACTCATTAGGGACCCTGAGGCCCTCAAGGTCTCACTAAAAGCAACAAGGATAACCACAAAGACGATCTTAAATGATAACCTCTACTTAGGTATATGCTCATGCATATACCTAAGTTATCAAGTAACCCATCTCAATCACGAGGAAAACAACAAGATCATGAAATAAACGAAAAACCACTACCCAGGTATATGCCCATACATATACCTAAGTTATCAAGTGACCCATCTCAATCATGAGGTAACACAAAGGTCAAAAGTATCAGCTCAAACCAGGATCTTCATTATCGAAACTGTAACTGCTGAAGAGTCCCGTCTCTAGAGTGTACAGTGGTCCTGTCACGACTCCAAGGTACTGCTCACTAACCTAAGACTGTTGAGGTACTCCTCCTGTCGAGTACCGCAGGCCTGCCACCTCACATAGTAGTGCTTCCCGCCGGGGTCTGCCACCCAAACACAGTAGTGCTTCCCCCCTCATAGCCTACAGAGGTACTCTCCTGTCGAGTTCCGCGGGTCTGCCACCCAACCACAGTAGTGCTCCCCGCTGTGGGTCTTCCACCAAAACACAACAGTGCTCCCCACTGGGCTATACATGTCTCTCCGACTCGAATCGGACAAGCAGTCTTCAGGTCCCAGCCAGCTACACGGTCTCCGTACTCCATATGCTCGTCTCTGGGAGGGTCCGCTCCACGAGCTACTGGTCGATAATACAAGTATCTCAAAGTACCAAGAAGAAGTATCTCAAAGTACCCCCTCGTCATAGGGGTCTCAACGCAACAGACAACGCGTCAATCGGATGCCCGGTATGTGAGTTACTAGCCTTTTCATCCCAGGGGCCCGCTTGGTTTCGTGATCAAATGAATCCAGCACATATCTCAACTGTACCCCGAAATCTCATAGGGTATACTCATAGGGACCGTTTATCAACGAGATCATCAACGTCGCTGATGGTTCGTCAAACAGACATCCTGTCTGAAAGATATCAGCTTTTCCGTTCCAGGGGCTCTGTTGGATTTCGGGTGCAATCCAAACCGGACACTATCCAACTATATACAAATCTCGAGCGAAGTATGCCAAAAGTTCTGTCTCATCTAGAGGAATTCAATGAAATAGACGGCACGTCAATCGGACGCCCGGTCTGCGAGTTATTGGCTTTTTCGTTCCAGGGGCCCGGTTGGTTTTGTGAGCGAACCAACCCGACCACACTCCGACGACATCCAAACCTCGAGCGAAGTAAGCCAAAAGATCCAGCTCACTGAGAGGAATCCATCAAAGTCGACGGCACGTCAATCGGACGTCCGGAGCTCAAGATATGAGCATTTCCGCTCCGAGGGCCCGGTTGGTTTCGTATCCGAACCAACCCGGGCGAACCCAAAGTGTTCCGAAACATTGAGTGCGATACATCGAAACGACCGTCTTGATTCAAGGATCGCATCGCCGCTGACGGTGCCTCGATCGGAGGTTTACAGCTCGTGATATGGGTTAAAGACCGTGAGTGGTCCGAAAAAGGGGGGTCTTGGCCCGGGCCGACCCGGCCCGACCCCCCTGGGTCGGCCCGACCGGCCAGCCATGGCTCGTCATGGCCGAGCCGAAGTCACGGAGTGGGGGACGGTGTGCGGCCGCCCTCGCCGCTAATTGGGGCCGGCGGCGAACCGCCGCCGCCCATCTTCCGGTGGCGCGCTCGGGCGCCGCCGCCTCCGGTCGCCGGCGGCGCCGCGCCGGCGACCCGCGCCTCCGGGTGTTTCCGTGGGCCACCGGAGTTGCTCCGGTGGTCCTTTTTAAAAACCGTCTGAGACGCTGTTCTTCTCGGGTCTCAAACTTTACTGCGCATGCTTCAAAATTACATTGTGGTCCCATTTTGTCGTCGCCCTAAAATCCGCACGTCTATTAACAAAACGCACCGTCTTCGTGGCTCTCCGGTGCGGCGCGTTGACGCCGCGCCCCTTCACCGTAGCCCGACTCCGTCCGCGGATGTCTTCGGGTTTCTCCGATGCGACGTGACGGCATCGTGTCCTTGTTCTTCTTTTCACGGCGCGGCGCGACAGCGCCGCACATTTCCTTGTCGCATGATTCCGCGTGGTGCGACGACACCATGCCTTCTCGTACCAAACCACAAAGGAACCAACACGAAAAAAAGGAGGAGGGTTGTCCGTGTGTGTGCGGTCCGGCCCCCTCTCGTTATTCGATAACTATTGGTTTTAAACCACGAATATCGTCAAGTTGGTATTCACGAACAAAATAAATAAATAAAATTAAAACCCCTACCTTGGTTCCAAGAGCGGAGCTTGTTCGGAGGTTCGTGGAAGAGAAAATGTCGTGGTATAACCGTCGCGGAAAGAGGCGACTTGGAAGGAGGAAGTCGCATCGCGGGAATGGCATCACGGAAAGAGAGATGTTGCGGATGAACCATTGCGGAAAGAGACATCACGTCGTGGATCGGTGTCTCGGAGTCGGTCTTCGAGGACTCGGCGTTCTTCGACGGAGTTCGATGCATTCTTCGCGTTCCTCGTGTTCTTCGTCGAAGAGGATGAAGAACTCTAGCTTTCCTTATCTTTTCTTCTCCAAATGATCTCAAGCAACTAAGAAACTAACCCATAAATGAATTAAGCCTCACTTAATTTATTAACACCACAAAACCTTTGAAATTCAAGAGTTTTAATTTAACTCACCACATTAAATTACACAAGATGTCAAATTAAATGAAGGGGAGTTAATGGGGAGTTGAAGAGTTGAAGAATATGAAGGGGTGGGGTTCGTGTGGGCCCCACCTCCTTCAAAACCTACAAAGTGAAGTTGGGTAGTTACCCAACTTCCTCCTAAAGGATAAAAACACTTAGAGTAAAAATAAAAATTGTTGTTAAATTTTTATTTTTAACTTCCACAATTTTTATCAACTTCTCTCATGTAAATGAAACTCCGGAACAGGAGTTCCTAAGCAATTACCGGTGCTACGGTTCCATCGGTGCCCTCGGAATTTGATTCCGAGCACCGGTTCAAAAGTTAGAAATTCCCGCTCGTTCGTTCACTGAGTGTACCCGAGCTAAACTTCGGAAATTGATTCCGGGTACACCCGACCTCGAATTCAGGCGCCGTCAGAAACTACGTTCCTGTAAAATCCCAAAGAAAATTAAGAAAAAAATTTCCTTGAGATTTCCGGGTCTTTACACCGAAGTTATATGCACCATACTTTATTATAAATAATAACAACCATGATACTGAACTCTCATATCCGGTAAAAAAACCTAATATTTTTTTTTCTTTGATAATGATTAACAAAAACTAATTCTTTCCATATAAAACATACAAAGTTAAATGATATTATTGGGTAACTTGAGAACTTATGTTCCATTTATGATTAGAGATTTAGATAATTTGGGAAAAATATTTTATAATAATAACCTTTTAATAAAATGGTCTTTCCTCCAATCGTAACAAACTTTTATTTTTCCATGATAAGTAATAAATATCTCCAATATAATTCATCACACAAGAATCCATTCTAGAAATAATTAATTTAATATTATTATTAATATACTAGGTAAATAGAAAATATAATAAGTTTGGGATTAAACTTATACTATGTGTAAGTACATGTATTAACAATTTATTTCCATCAGTGGGAATAAGGTGAGAAAAAGGGTATAATAACATTTCCAAAATTCTTGAGAATAACATATGATAATCCATACCCATAAAAATCTAGTTGATAAATAATGATATATGGCATATATAATTAATATAATATAAGAGACACAAATGTGAACAATCATAAGCCATGTGAAAATAATATTTTTATAAAGGATATATTAAAACTCATAGAAAATATCGAAAAGTGATGTAGGTGTATTATAATATCAAAATTTCATTTTGAAATCACATAACTAGATAATTATCTTATCTCTTAAGAGTAACACATAATCTATTAAATACATCATCTCTAATGGTTAACTTATATTAATTTACGTTCATCATCTATTTGGAGTAACTTATGTCCAGTTCACTCTGTCTCATTACCCTATAAAATAGTGTGATATAATGGACCTTCCCATCAAATATCATAGTGTATTTCTTAATTATTTGGGGTAAATAAATAATCTCACATTAATCAATAATATAATTGTTTTATATAATTATATAAATAACATGTATTCTAACATTTTACCATGATATTCAGAGCTTCATTTACCCATTAAAAAAGAAATGTGTTTCCTAATAATAACATTATGACACAATCATAAGACACTTAGTGAGATGATGTGAATAGTATCATAATATATTATACCTAGAGAAAAATATGAATAATTATATTATTTTTATATAGTTCGAAATTTATTTATTAAGTTTTAAGACATTTTATATAAAATAGGGGAAAATAACATATTCTTATGGTACCATTAAAAATAAAAAATAAAAAATTATTATGAAAATGAATTTCATTTGAAAATAATAATTAAAATTTATAAGTAAGAATCCAATTAAATTATTTAAATTACCTCAAAAAATAATTCCTTGTTATATATGATAAAAGGAAACATTCCATTCAAATTTGTCTAAAATATCAAGAAAATAATATTCTGGAAACTTCCTTAAAAAATAGTTCAATAAATAATTTGTAAAAAATTTAAAAGGTAATAAATATTAAAATTTTAAAACATTTAATGTATAGTTAAAAACATCAATAAATATTTTTTAAGAGTTTTTACATGGAAGAAAATTTTAATCAATTAAAAATGTAATAAGGTTATGTTTTATTCAATGAAATTTCTTGATAATTTCAATATCCAGTGACAGGAAACAGGAACTAATACATATAAATTATTGGAATATATGAATTTTATTATAATATATGGTATTTAAAGAATATTATATTTATATTTCCCATCATTATATACTTAACATGGTAATCTTGAAAAGAAATGAGATTGTAAAATAAATCTATTACCTTTTTGGTAGCAATCGAATGATAAGTCATTAAAAGAAAGAATATGATATGTGTTTATAAATAAATATAATTACATTAATTAATATATAAAAAATTATTAACTAGTAGGTATTTATGCCTTTCAAAGAAGTCAGGATGCATGGCATGAAACATGTCTCAAGAAAATTGGATTGAAATGAAGAAATACCTTGGAAAGATAATAATGGTTGGAGTGATAATTAATCCCTAAAGCCATTATTTTAACATATTTAATACAAATAAAACAGGTGGTTTTAAATACGAAAAAATATATTTCTTTCACACATAATCATGGAATAAAAATGTCTTTGAAGAAGTGTTATAACTCTATAAGAAGAAATTTAGTTACGAAACCCCTTACCTCGAGCCCAGATATTATTTGAATGTCTATTACATTCCAATATTGTATATATATATATATTAATTTACTATTTGTTTAATAACTATTTCTCAGTTTATTCTATTATAATTAAAAAATTTATTTATTTATTACAGTGACATATTTTAGTACAAAATTAGTTAAGTCCACATCAGGTGTTTTGAGGGTGTTTTATTAATAATAAATCAATGAATTTGGTATTCTAAACATGGTAAAATCAGTAATTCTTCCATTATCTCTAGAAAAATAATTAGGAATGAATTATCATTTTTATACAACATATACAATATTATAATTACCCATCAAGGGAAGACATGAAAAAATAATCACATCGATTTTTGGAGGTGGTATTCGACATGTATGCATGACCAAAACCATCATTTCTTTACATATGTTAGGGTAAAAAGTATAATAATATATTATATTTATATAATAAAAATTACTCTATAAATACATATATATTTATTAAATTCAACCTAATAATCATCCTTGTGTGGTGGTGATGAAATGTGGTAGGCATCGCTTCGTTGAAGCCGCAGTCCACGCGTACACACAAAAGGTAATTTCATTCCCCAATGGATGGAAAAGGATATGAATATGGTTATTATATAAACATAATCACATATATGTATTTGATATATAATTGTGTTATTATATTTAACTTTTTATTATAATATTTATAGTGGTAAAATAAAAAGTAAAATGAAATAGATCAGTTAAAATGAATGGATCCTTCTTGGGAGACCTCTTTTGGATTCATTATTAAGGGTCTTAGTTGTTAAAATAACCTATAATTTGAAGATAAGTATAATTAGATGATCTTTATTAGTTATGTTGGTGCTATGTGTCTCATGTTGCTATGAATAAAAGGGTATATTTGGTTTCCTTTTACAATGAAGGAAATGACACACTTAGAATTATATAACAAATATATATATATATATTTAATTATTTTTCAACTCAAAGAGGCTCTAAATAAGAACATTTTCTAATATAAGATTGTTTACATTTTAAATAATTTCTTCTATTAAAATTTATATAGATTTATATTGAATTTTAAACCATATATTTTGGTTTAACTCCTTCATTAACCAATTTTATCCTTAACTGTGGAACAACCTTTTTCAAAACTCCTAGGAAATAAATTTACATAAAGGGAACCGATTTGATTAAAAAATTTCAAGGGTTTTATGTTTTGGATATTTATGATCCCTCATGTCTTTTTTCAATAATTTTATAAATTAAGAATATTTTAATAATATAAATTTTAACATAAAATCAACTTAAATTCATTTTTGTTAATATAATATTATCACCATTTTTAATAAAATTATAGAACCAAATTTATAATATAAATAGTTGTACAACACCATACCCTTACTAAATATCTATAAAATTCCTGTAATATATTAAATCATCATAATATTTTAATTTTTAACAATTCTAAAATCATTTACATTATTTTACTTATTTTTTCAAAAATGTTCCTCCATCATAGTGTAAATATTATATGAAATTATATAAAAATTAAAAATTTAATGAAATTAAAAAAATAAAAGTATTCCACATTCTAAAATTTTTTCTTTAGGACAAAAGAATGCATCTATGTGTTATTACACCCCTTAAGTGAATGGATAAATTTTCCCACTTGAGTTTAAGTGGGGAAAATGCACCTATGTGTTATTACACAGTTTATGTTGAATAAAGAAATTTTCCAACTTGATTTTGAGGAGGATAATTGTTCATATTCCCTCTCTATAAGTTGTTTAACACAAGTTATATTTTTTTTTCTTTTTCTATTTTTACTTTAGATGGTTATTATTTTATGGGTTTGTGCTAAATTATATCTTTGTTGTTTTTTGTCTTCCTCTAGTTGTTCTTGGGAAGGTTGTTTGTATTCAAATAAATTTCTCAACAGAATATTTAGAGTGAACTACATTCCCATTGGTTACTTAATGTTATCATATATAGAAGGCATGGTATAAAAAAATGTAAAATACTGTTATCACTAAGGTTCTTGGGTAAATATGGATCAATCAATGGATTAACATATCATATTTAATGGTGATCCATGTCAATATATTGTTCCATTAATGATTAGCAGTATTGAAGGTGATATTATTTCACTTAAATTGGATTAGAGGGTTATTTCAAGATGTAAATTTAAAATTAAATTAAATTATTGATTCCACCCCTCTCCCATCTAAATGATTTCTAATAATCTATGGGTTTTATTTAAATTTTTATCAAAGATAAAATTTTACAAAATTGTTATCTATGGTATTATGTTTACATGATTTGTATTTATCACTAGCCAGGGATATTTTCACAGAATATCTCTATTATATAATATACAACCATAAATCATTTAATAAAAAGGGTTTTCCATTATTTTATGGGAATTATTATCTTATATGGAGGAATATGATGTTTCTTTTCTTATTATTTATCTGTTTTGAGGTATTGGAAGCTAAAAACTATGCCCCCCACACATGTAATTTATTATAGTATTTAATTAATAGATATGTTTAATTTGGAAAATAATGGACTCACTCATAATTTTATGTTGGATTATCACTCATATTTCGAATTTTGGATTATCAAATGAACTGGTTTGACTTTTTAAGATATAATATATTTTGTAAATGTAAAACAGTTCCTAGAAAAATGATTTTATTATAAAATTCCATATTTTTATGTTAAAAAAAACTCCCTCTTAAAGACATAGAAATCCTTTTAATTTCATGTGTGATGAGAAAATTTAATGTTGTCATGGAAATGGTTAAGAATGAAAATGAAATCACATTAAATGAATCAAATAAAGGGATGTTTATGGAAAAGGTATATGATTTTGAAGCATGTTTCTTCAAATTCAGATTTAGATGAAAGCTTTATAAAAAAATTGAATCATATCTCAAGTAATGGGAGATGAGGAAATAGACATGTTTTGGGAAATATTCCACTAAAATGTTTCTTTTTTGTATACATTAGATATTTTACTAAAAATAATCCATGTTTGGAATATGATAAATATAGTTCTAGTGAAGAGGAAAGACAAAGAAGGTTATTTAAGATGAATGAATGAAATATAGAAATTTCCATTATTAAAATATAATTGGAAGAATTTATATTAATGAAAATGTGATAATTTTTATTTATGTTTAAAAAAAGTGAAATCTGTAGTGATTAAAAAGAAATTTAATCCTCCAATGATATTGAATAAAATAATTTAATTGACAAGATAACTTTTTTTATCATTTAATAGAGATGAAAGTTGAAATTATGGAAGTGATGAAGAAGAAAATATTATATAGATTATATTTATGAATTATTTGAAATAATATATATCAAAAAAATTCAAGGATGTAAAATGTGTTCAAAATTAGAGATAGAACATTTTCATTGATAAATGAATATTTCCATGCAATCTTGTTGGTCGGAGTGGATACTCAAGTGGGGGGTGAATTGAGTTCCAATTAAAATTTATATTATAAACGTTATTATTAAAATAAAAAATTCAAAACAACCCAGTCAATTAAATAAGTATAGATATATATGTTTAATTGCTCAAAAAGTTTCTCTAAGGTTTATTAGTCCCCATTTGAATCATTGTAACCACCAATTAAACTTTTGAAAGAGGTATACTGAATTAAGCACAAATACACACTAACCAAACCTAACTATCAGAGTTAGTGTAATAAAAATATTCTTTCTTTGAAAAATATAACCATCAAATAATGTAAAATATATTACTTGAAGATTAGAACAACAATGTAAACAAGAGGTTCTGATTGAAGACTAAGCCTAATCCTCTCCACTTGGTGATCACCTTCCACCATGATGTTTATATAAATAAACTTGATAAAGAACCTATATTGGGATTTATAATAGTTTTTGAAAACTGTCCATGTTCTACAACCTCTACCACAGTTCTATGTGGTAAAACAACCAACCAAGCCACACTAGGATTCTTCCACAGTTATTCATGGGAATCAAGAGTTGAGATAGTATTTAGTAGGGATTTCCAGTATCCCCCAGTTAAATAACATGAGACAGTGTGTGTGTGTGTGTGTAACAAACACACACTACTCAGAAATGTAAAATAAGGAACACACTAAATCTAAAAAAATTGAGGTTGAGATTTGAATGCTCTATGTATTTGAATATTAGCTCTGGACTTATTGAAGTTGAGGAAATGAAGGTTTTATTATTCTCTGCAACTGGCCTCCAGAAACAGAGTGTCGCAACTTTCAAGTACTGGCTTTCAGGTACTGAGATGTTCAAATTATTGGTTTAGGGAGTTGATAAAGCACAACAGGACATCCTTGAGTATGTTCTCCAATATGATATTCCTGAAGCTCTGGGATTTTTAGTATAAGAACTATTCTTCTTCTTGTTCTTCAGCACCATCATATATTGTTTGGGTTTTCCAGCTTGCACTTACTACACTCCCTTTCTTTTATATCGGTCTCCCTTTTAAATTCCATAGAGCTAACAACGGGAATGATCGAACCATGTGTTGTCTTCCTCATACCTCGTACGGATTCTTGACATGTCTGCAAACAATATTAATGAAGGTAATATGAATTAAATCAATCATATATGATCGTTATGATAATATTATGAAAAATTGATAACTTATAGAATATTTTATTTGTAGACTGTTAACATTATCCTATCAATCGGTAGAATTTTCAAAAGTAAGCTTAATCAGCATTAGACTTCCAAAAGTAGGATTATCCAGAGGTAGACTTCACCAACGGTAGACTTGTACAGTGGTAGACTTCAGGAATGGTAGACATGTTCAGCAGTAGAATTTACCAATTATAGGGATGTTCAGTAGTAGACTTTACTAGTGATATCTTCTACAGTGTACTACATAACAGTAGACTTCTATTAATAATTCTGACAGTGGACTTATGACAGAAAATCTTTGTAACAACAAACTTGTCACAACAGTGACCTATCACATTGATTTACCATATTTATGATTTGGTAAGTATTCCAACAAAATACTTTACAACAGTGACCATGTACTGGTGACTTCCAACAGTAAAAAAATAGTTGTTGCTCTTATAACGGTAACCTTCATCAGTGAGGTCTTCAATAATTTCCTTTTCACCAATGAATTTAAGCAGTAAGGTTCTAATGTAGGATTGTCAATGGTGACTGTGACAATGGCCTAAAACAGTGACCTCTTACAAGTAACCTTCAATAGTGACCTTTAAATTTGAGACTTCTTATACTATAAACTGATTTTACCAAATACATGATATTAAAATAGATTGAAACAGATTTTCAAATAACTAAACCATTATAGAATTAAATATGATTTGGGATTATTAAAATAGGTGAGTCCTACAATCTCCCACTTTTTGATAATCACAAATTATGCTGTTAAACATTAGAATAATTATAAGGTTATCAAAGATAATGAAAATTAGAGGTAACTTAATAAAAAATAGGTGTTACAGATAAGCCTATCACACATATATCACACATGTAATAGCATAGATTAATGCAATATAAATATTGAATCACTTTTGTTGTATTTTATTTACATTTGTGAATAGAAAAAAGAAATACACAAAAGGACAAAAGAGAATATGTTTATTAAGGAAATATCATTACATGATTCAAAGAGCAGTATAAAATACCTATCAAAGGATACAACCACACTCAATCCACATAAAAAATAGTTAATGAAACCTTCCCATTGGAAGAGGAAGAGGGATGGTCTGTAGGTGGAGGTGGAGGCCGAGGCCGAGGGATAACATCAATGATGGTAGGAGAATATTAAACATAAGATTTTGTGTCTGTGGAGGGAGTGACTATCTGAGTAATCATTGTAGTTAAGCTTCTGATGGCTTGAGCAGGAGACATTATAGGAGAAGCACTGGCCAAGGCTGAGAAAGTGGAGGCAGAAGGTAATGCTGGAGGAACAACAATGAGTGTACAGTATACATGGAGGAAGGGTAACACAAGATTCCTGAAGTCCATGATGATATTTCCACCTATCTCTATGGCTGAAATAAAGTCATCCTTATTCCCTATAAATTTCTCCAAGACAGGAGTCAACTGTCCCAGTTTGCTGACACGATCTTTAAATGCTCTGGTGACAGGAGGAATCCTCAGTTTTCTTAAGAGAAACAAGAAGTTCCCATCCATCTAGTGCTTGGTATAAACCCTTTATTAATAGAAGTGAACTTGATACTTGATGGACTTCTGATCTTGAGAAGCTTCCACTAAATAATTTCCCACAAGGGTATGAATTTCCCTGGTAATAGAAACTACCTAAGAGTCTGAGGTACTAGCACCAGAGATCTTTTTCAATTCTTCTCTAACAATGGATATGAAAGCTTTAATGTCAAATGAAGTAAAGTCTGAAGTGAAAGTAGATGCACCTAGATGTGCCAGAGAGAAAGTTCTTATCTCCTTAAAGGATTTAGTTAAGCAACTAATCAGTCTTGTCACATCATCATCTTGACTTTTCACATGTGTTTCCATGGACTTCTTAAAGACCTCAAACACATTTACCAACTATTAAACCACACTCTTGATATATCTGATATCTCTATCCACTTGAACCTGTGAATCCATATTGGAGTCCAAACTTACAATTGATTATTTCACATTTTCCACAGACTCTGTCAGCTCACACATTTGACTCTGACACGACTTTACTTCCTAGAGTATATTATATTGAATACTGAAGTGTATTATGGCTAAATCAGATGTTGAATTCCCTTGAACTTGAGCAACAATGTTGTCCGTCTCAGAGGACCTATTTTTAAAAGTTTTATGCAAGTCATATTTAAAATATTAAAGGACTAACTTACTTACATATTCTTGAAGAAATGAGATTACTAGAGGCACAAAAATGAAGTCTGAAATAGAAGGCACTGAAGGTCTTTTGTGGGACATTTCATCTTCTGAGTCATCATAATCTAGACCCAACACCAAAAACCTAGGGTCCTTAGTCCAGCCTTCAATGTCATGCACAAAACATACTAATACTTTGGATATATGACTCTCCCCCTCATTTAGAGATACCTACTGGACAACAATTTCAGCCGCTTTCAGCCTTGCAACCTCGACTACTGTTGCTACTTGTTCAACTGACTCACTAGTAGAGTGAGACACTTCTTCTACTAATTCATCCACAATTTCCATAGAAAGAGAAGTAGATACAACTTCTTCTTCTTTTTCACTTACTACCCTTTCAGTGAATAATATAAGAGGACTCAAACTGAGTTTCACTTCTTTACTATCCTTATTAGCAGGTGTCTCACATTCCTCATGTTCAGAATGGCCAGATTAAACAGCTTCTTCCTCTTCTGAGGTAACTCTAACAGTAATATGAGCCTCATCAAAAGCTTCTTCACTAGTTACTTCAACCTCATTGTCTATTAGGATATATTCTCCCCTCGGTAACTCTCTTGGAGGACTGGGCTCCCCAAAATCTACCATTATAACTAGTAGACTAGCTGGTAGATCAGGATCACTCCTATCATCTATATGAGTACCTTATTTCTGATGTTCCACAACCTCATCTACTTCTTCATCAAAATATATAGGTTCTTCCACATAAAGCTTCAGAACCATATCTCTCTTATCCATTGGCCAAGAAGGATTATTTACATGGTCAAACATCTCATAAATATTCCCTTCATCATTTACCCATTCTTTTCTCCACGTATTCCAGCTGATCTTCACGAACTTGAAAATTATATTAGAGATACAAGAAAATTTCATGGGTACAACTGTTTCCTCTTTATCTCCATAAATTCCCTTAACTTTCATCATCATAGAAATATGTTTGTCATGAAATAGAGCATCTTATTTAGAACATGGATTAGTCATGTCTTCCAACTGAGCCATCAACATCCTACACAAGTTGATATTATGTCTATGATTCCGGAAATACAATTTGAATATGTCCTGATACTTCAGCACAGCAAAGTCCCCTCACCAGAGACTTATCACATGTTGGATAAACTTGAACAGAAGTCTATCCTCTCCATTCATTTCAGGAGCAATAATCTTCTTTGAGGTCCCATTACTTGTCAGCTCTTCCAATTATTTATTATACCCAAAAATATCAGTGTTGAGAGGAATCACTCCAGAGTAGTAGTCACATATACCATCACGAGGTAACCTTATACATTCATCCCACTCATTAGATGAAAATAATTCCTCATTTCTATTTACTCTTGACACCAGTCGGTTTTCATCATCTGAATTTTTGAGTTTCAGATAATTTTAAAATTCATTGACTATCCTTGGGTAATATTCCCAATTATTTTTTGAAAATCACTCCACCCAGCCTTTAGTCTCTAGTGCCTCCAACACTAAGGATTTTCTCAAGATAAACCAATGTTCACTTAACTCCATTTCATCCACAATCATTAACTTTGACAGATGTGGGTTAACAGACTCTATTGATAAATTACTGCCACCACTAGACTCAGCTTGGGGTGTCTTGGGACTTGGTGAATCTACACCATCCTTAGAAGGTATCTTGACTCTTTCCATTAAGTTTTGAAGTGGTTTGAGGATTCATCGTAATGTTAGAGTTTATGTATTTTGAGTGCAGGGGTTCGATAGTGAGGAAGATATTGGATCAAAATGTGTTTGTGATCTACTTTTATCATTTATGGATCAAAATAAAAACCAATTGATAAAAAGAATATTAATAAAACGGTTCATATTCCTGCATAAAATACAAAGTAACGGTAAATCCCAACAGTGTGGTATCAATGGAGAGGTCTTAATGATGAGGTTCAATAGTGAGGTCCAATAGTAAGGTTCAACGATGAGGTTCAATAGTGAGGTGAAATAGTGAGGGTCAACGGTGAGGTTCAATAGTGAGGTGCAATAGTGTGGTTCAATAGTGACGTTCAACTTTGAGGTGCAATGGTGGGGTTCAATAGTGAGGTTCAACTTTCAGGTTCCCTATACTGAAATTAATCATCCCTAACTCATGTTTGATGTAGTTTAACCTCTCATAATTCAAGGACTTTTTGAATATTTCAATTAATTGGTGTTCAGTTCCAATGAACTGATGTGTGATTTCACCGTTTTGATAACAATATCTCAAAAAGTTATTTATCGAATCAATATTCTTTTTCCTAGAATGAGATACCATATTTTTATAAATGTTAATAGAACTTTTATTATTCCAATATATTGAGACATGTATGAATTGATATCCATAGTCTAGTAAAGTGTGTTTCATCTACAAATTTTGAGCACAAAAACTATCAGTAGCTATTTATTCAGCTTCGGTAGTAGATAATGCAATAGAATTATGTTTATTACTACACCATGATACCAGTGACTTACCTAAAATGTGACATTTTCCAGAGGTGCTTTTTCTATATAGCTTGAAACAAGCAAAGTCAGTATCAGAATAACTAATCAGATGAAATTATTTTCTTCTTGGAAAAAATATTCCTATGTTGGGAGTATATTAGAGATATCTGAAATTCCTTTTAACAAAAGATAAATGAGATTATTTTGGATTATCTTGAAAATGATTACACATACATACACTGAACATAATTTTAGGTATACTAGTTGTAGGGTAGAGAAGACTCCCTATCATACCTCTGTAGTTGGTTTGATCCACTGGTTCACCAGTTTCATCAGCATCCAACTTACAAGTTGTACTCATAGGTGTATCACTACCTTTACTAATATCCAAAAAAGTGGTTTAAAATATCCGTAACATATTTAGTTTTATTTAAAACAATACCATCTTTATTTTGAAAAATCTGAAATCCAAGGAAAAATTTAAGTTCCCCCATTAAACTTATTTCAAATTCATTTTGAATTATCTTTAAAAATAAGTACATAAAGAGTTTTTAGAGGATCCAAAAACTATATCATTTACAAATGTTTTACTATAAAAACATCTATGGAAATCCTTTTAATAATCAAAGTAGAATCTCTTATCCCTTTAGTAAAACTTTTTTAAATTAGAAAAGAACTAATTCTATCATACTAAGATTTTAGAGATTGTTTTAGCCCATATAAATATTTATAATGTTTGAAAACATGAACTAAAAAATGGGGATTTGTAAACCCATGGGTTTTTCAACAAACACATCCTCAAATATATACCCAGTAAGAAAAGAACTTTTAACATCCATTTGATAATGTTTAAAATTCAGATGAGCTGTATAAAGAAGTAGTATTATAATGGCCTCCAACCTAGCTACAGGTGAAAAGGTATCCTCATAGTCTATTCCATCATCTTGAGTATAACATTTCTCAACTAATCTAGCTTTGTTTCTAAATATATTTCCAGACTCCTAAACTTTTTTCTTAAATACCCATTTACTGCCTATTGTCAAAATTTCCTTAGGTCTTTCCACTAATTCCTAGAATTTGTTTCTTTCAAACTAATTTAATTCTTCTTGCATATATATTGTCAAAAATCCCTCATTTATATAATCATTGATATTTTTGGGTTCAAGTTATGAAGGAAAAGCTTGATGTTCAACCTGGTTTCTTAGAGAATCTCTACTTTGTGTTCCCCTATTTAGATCACAAACCACAGTATCTAAAGGGTGATTTATAAGAGTCCTAAAGCCTCTATAAAGGGTGGATCTAGATTCCTCAAGGTTGTATGTAGGTTCCAACTCAACGTATGAAGATTCATGAAAATTTCTAGATCTGGTCACTTTCCCAGGGGGTTCACTTTTTTATCATTAAGGTCCATAATTGACATATCATCCTCAAGATATTTAAGTGAGTTTTTAGGTTAATGTGGATCAATCTCACCAAATTTGACATTAACTGACTCTTCCACACATTTGGTTTTCTTATTGAATACTCTATAGGCTTTACTTGAGATTGAGTTTCCTAAGAAAATTCCATCATCAGTTTTGGGAGAAAAATTTTCAAGATTATCTTTAGTGTTAAGGATAAAGACTTTGTAACCAAAAAATCTAAAGTAATTAACCTTAGGCTTCCTATTATTATAATTCATATAAGGGGTCATTTTATGAATAGGTCTAATGAAGACTATTGATGGTATAAAAATATTTATTTACAGCTTCAACCCAAAAATAAATTGGTAAATAATTATCATTGAGCATTGCCCTATCAATTTATTAAAGGTTCCTATTTATTCTTTCCACTACTCCATTCTGTTGAGGTGTTCTAAAAGCTGATATATTATGACTATAGCCATTGTGTGAGCAATATGATTCAAACTCCTGATTTTTAAACTCAAGGCCATGATCACTTCTCAAGGTCTTAATTCTAAGTCCACTCTGATTTTATACATGCATGGAATACTTAATAATGTAGGAAAAATCTCACTTTTGTGAGTTAGAATGTATACCTAAGTATATATAGAAAAATAATCTACTATAACATAAACATAGAGTTTCCCATTTAAACATGAAACTCTTGATGGTCCAAAAAATTCCATGTGAACAAAATCAAGTGGTTGAGAAGTAGAGACCTCTTTGTTTGGTTTGAAGGAAACATTGTGTTTTTTCCCTTTTGACATGGATTGCACACTTTGTGTAGTGGGAATTCCAATTTAGGTACGTCTCTGACTAGACCATTCTTAGATATTTTCCTAAGTGAGTTCACATTATAGTGTCCTAAGATTTTATGATATAAACAATATTCCTTATGAAAAGCATTTATGGAAGAAACATTTTTCTTGGACAAGGATTTTAACTCAACAGTATACACATTTTCATTTCTACAAGAAGTGAATACTAAATCATTTTTGGAATTAAAATCATTGTATGAATCATTATCAAAATTGAAATTAAACCCATCATCACACAATTGTGAGATTCCAAGTAAATTTTACTTTAATGCATCAATAAAGAGTACTTTTGAAATTAATATTATATTAGGGTTACCAATCTGGCTGAAGTCAACGATTTTTCCCTTTGCATTGTCACCAAAAGTTATATGTCCACCATCAACATTGATTAAGCTCTTGAAGAAAGAATAATCTCCTATTATATGTCTTGAACATCCACTTTCTATGTACCATAGAGTCTTACATGAACTCTTTAGGAAACATCCCTGAAAAATAAATTATGCATGGGGTAACTTTGGTACCAATATTTTCTTGGGTCCAGAGAGGTTAGGAAGTAAAATATTAGGAAGCCATATTTTCTTTATAGGTTTCCTAATATCAACATACACATTCGAAGGTATAAATACTTTGTTACATTCTTTAGAAAAATTTATCTCAAAATACGGTCTAGAAATGTAAGTAGTAGTGAACTGTCCAGATTTTGGAACAAATTTGATTTCTATAATTTTTCATGGTCCTTATTAATATCCTAGAATAGTTTTATATTTTTGGGAAATCTATTTTACTAGAAACAGAGACAAGGTATCCCTACTGGAAGTAAAATTCTCAATATCATTTCTTAATTTCTCTTTTTATAATTTTAATTCTATATTTTCTATTAACAGAAGGGAGAATTTTTCTTTTTCAATATCCAGTTTTGAATTGTAATTTGCGATTAAAGAATGTTTTATCTTTAATGATTTATATTTTTCCTTGATCACATTGAAGGTATCCTCAAGCATTTCACAGTATTCAAATAATTCATCCTTAGTCATATCTTCATTATTATGTGACTAACTCTTATTCCCAGAATAATAGGCATTATGTATAGGATAATTATGTGTTACCTCAGATGTTTCTATCATGAAACCTAAGTTGTCATGATTGTTCTATTCACTATCAGATGCATCAGACCCACTAGAGCTATCTTTTGAAGCACTCCAAGTAGCTTCCATAGCCTATTTATAACCCTTTCCCTTATCTTCATATTTCTTCTTAAAATTCAGCTTGGGGAAGTCTGACTTCACATGACCTTTTTGTTTACACTCATAGAAGATTATTTTATTTGAGTTGTCATTCCATTTTATTTCTTTCTTCCACTGTCCTTTACTATCATACATTCCCTTTTAGTTTGACTTCTAATATAATATCCTCTTTCGGTATAACTTTTTCAACCTTCTAGCAAGACGAGCCATCTCCTCATCAATGTTTGAATCTAACTCTTCACTAGTGGAACTCTCTATAGTAACGTGAATATTTTATTTGTGTTTTCTCTTTGAGGATGAATTCTTGAATGCTACTAAATTATTCCTTGGTCCTTATCCTACTTCATGATTCACTTTACGTTCTTATTCATACGTCATTAGTTTTCCAATTAGCTCCTTTAAAACTAGATTACTTTTATCACATGACTCTAGGATAGAAACATAAGTTCCTCTCTATCTGTCTGGTAGGCATCAAAGTAGTCTCATGATTTGGCCCTTGTTGTCCACTGGTTTCTCAAGGAGACTCATGGTGTTCACTATTCCATTGAACATGAGATACATTTAAGAGATAGGTTCATCAGGATTCATTTTAAAATTATCATATTTTATAGTGTATGTATTTATTGTCATTTATTTATCATTGGTTGTTCCATCATCATAAATAGCTAAAGTTTCCCAAATTTCATATGCAGTTTTTCAACTAGATATTCTATTGAATTCCTCATCACCTAGAGAACAGTACAAAGCATTCATTTCAATACAGTTTATTATTATATGTGGATTTAGTCAGTTGAGACCATGTTTCTCTAGTAGTAGTAGGAAGTATATGTTGTTCTTTAATTATGTCATAGATTTTAGGTCCCATTATTTCTAGATACATTTTTCATTTTTAATTTCCAATGAGCATAGTTATTACCATTAATGAAAGGTGTCATGTTAGTAGCATCACCCTCAACTCTAGTTTCCATAGTTATATAGAATTTAAAGAACTGAAAATTTAGATATGATAGAAATTTTATGATCTTTAAGATACAACTAAAATCACAGTTGAGAATAAATTGAACATTTGAAAATAAAATCCTCTGATACCAAATGTTGGTTGGAGTGGATACTCAAGAGGGGATGAATTGAGTTCGAATTACAATTTGTGTTAAAAACATTATGATTAAAATCCACCAATTCTAAAAAGACCAGTCAATTAAGGCAGTAGATATATAAATGTTTAATTTCTCAACAATATTCTATAAGGTTTATTTGTCTTTAGTTGAATTAATGTAATCACTAGTTCCACTTTTGAAACATGTTTACATAATTAATCACATATATAAACTAACCAAAACTATATATCAGAGTGAATGTAAAAACTGTTTTATTTGTTTGAAAAATACAAGTAGTGGATAAAATAAAATAGTGTACTTTAAGATTATCACAACAATGTAAAAAAGAGGTTTAGTCTCAAGCTGAGACCTAATCCTCTCAACTTGGTGATCACTTACCAAAAATAATCTTACATAAATAACCTTGTTACACAACCTATATCAGGCTTTAAAAAAGTTTTTGAAAACTGTCCAGGTTCTATAACCTCTTCCGCAGTTCTATGTGGGAAAACAAACAACCAAGAAACACAAGGCTTCTTTATAGTTACTCATGGGAAACAAGAGTTGAGAGTTTTTTTAGTGGGGATTTTCAGTATCCCTTAGTTATAGCACGTGAGACAGTGTGTGTGTAACAAACACACACTACTCATGAAATTTAAAATAAGGAACACAGTAGAGATAAAGAAATTAGGGTTGAGTTTAAAATGCTATATGTGTTTTAATATCAGATCTGGAATTCTTGGAGTTGAGGAAATGAAGGTTTTGTTCTTCTCTGCATGTTTCCTCCAAAAAAAGTGTGTCAAAACTTTCTGGTACTGGATTCCAGGTACTAAGGTGTTTAACTTCTTGGTTTAGGGTGTTCATGAAGCATAACAGGACAACCTTGAGTATGTTCTTCAATATGATCTTTGTGAAGCTCTTGGATTTTTAGTATAATCATTGTTCTTTTTCTTGTTCTTCAGTGCTATTGGATATGGTATGGGTTTTCTAGATTGAACTTACTATACTCTCTTTCTTTTATATCGGTCTCCCTTTTTAATTTCACAGAGCTGACAAAGGGAATGATTGAACCATGTGAGGTATTTCTTGTACCTCGTACGGTTTCTTGACATGTCTGAAAACAATATTAATGAATGTCAGATGCATTAAATCGATCATGTATGACCATTATGATAATATTATGAAAAAATGATAAAGTATAGAATATGTTTTCAGTGGACTGGTAATAGTATCTTGTCAATTGGTAGCATCATCAAAAGTAAGATTAATATACAATAGACTTCTAACAGTAGGCTTATCCAGAGGTAGAATTCACCAATTGTAGACTTTTCTAGCGGTTGACTTCACCAATTGTAGACATGTTTAGCGGTAGACTTTACCAATGGTAGACATGGTCATCGGTAGACCTTACCTGTGATATCTTCCGTAGTAGACTACTTAACAGAAGACTTCCAGTAATATTTCTAACATTGGACTTCTAACAGAAACTCTTTATAAAAACAAAATTTTCACAACAGTGACCTATCAGATTGACTCATCATTTGTATGTTTTGGTATGTATTCCAACGGTAGGTTTTACAATAGTCACCGTGTACTGGTGACTTCCACCAATAACATTATAAATGTATCTCTTTTAATGGAAACCTTCATCAGAAAGGTCTTCAATGATGTCCTTTTCACCAATGACTTCAAGCGGTAAGGTTCAGCTGTAGGTTTGTCAATGGTAGCTGTGACAGTGGTCTAAAATAGTGATCTCTTAACACTAACCTTCAACAGCTAACTTTGACTTATATGATTTTTATATTATAAACTGATTTTAGCAATGTCATGAGATTAAAATAGATTGAAATATATTTTCAATTAACTAATCCATTATAGAAATAAACACGATTTGGGATTATCTAAATAGGTGAGTCAATCAAATTTTAACATCAATGGTATTGATTGAAATTCAATATTTGATGAAACCACTTTATTGTTAAAAGGATTTGTGAGTCACGATAGGAAGAAGAGTTGAAGGGAAGGAGAATTATCTTTATAATGTTCAAAAAATTCTGATAGAGGATGAGATGTATGTAAATAATTTCAAAATAAACGTCTGTAATTATATATAGTAAGTAGGAGATCTCTAAGGAAAGGGTTGTTGAGAAACATTTAAATAGTAATGTAATTTTTTTTATTAGAATACATATTATACCCAAGATTTTAAAGTTATTTAAAATCCTATTTATAACATAATAAGAAAAAGAAAGTGAAGAAAATATTGTTTTTGGAAAATAATAGGAATCTTAGATGTGAACTATAACTCTATGTTAAAACTATTACAACTAGTGTATCTAATAAGTATGAAAACTAACCTAAATTTAATAATAAATTTTCATGATTCCCAAAGAAATTTGGTTTTCAAATATGATTCAACTATGGAACTTTTATAAGGGTGCATGGTAAGTATACAAATTTAGACACCATTCAAGTAACGAAGGAATTTATGAGTTCTATGGATTCTATTCATCATATAGAGGATTCATGCATATAGAAAAGATGTAACCGTTTAAATAAAATTTTCCCAATGAGTATTGAACATTGGGGAACAAAATATATAATTGACTTAATTTATCCCCCAAAATAATAATGTTCTAAATTAAATTAAAATGTTTGATAGAAAATGGAAAACATATTTAATGTTCTTGAAGAATATTGTAAAATATATAATGAAACTTGTAACCATAAAACTAAATTCCTCATTATTGTTCACATATATAAAAATAAAAGTTAAAACCTCAAAATACTTTATACGTGATGAGTAGTGGTAATAAGAATCTTATTGTAGTTTATGTGGGATGTAAGGCATACAAATAGGCTTATATTAATATTCAAGATAATGGATGTTCTTCTCATATGTTATGGTATTTAATGCATCGAAAAAACAATGAAAATAGTAATCTAGGAAAAAATAAGTTTTTAAATGATTGTACAATCAGAATAAGTGTTATTGGATTAGCTGTGATTATGAAAGATCACCTAAAATCCAAGACCACATTATATATTGAAGGATCAAAACATGATCTTCATACTTTGTCTTAGTAACAAGATGAATGAAATGAAATGACCTTTCAAATGGAAGGATATTTTTGTAGAGATCATAAAATATGGGTTCATTTGGAAAAGAAGAATGTAATAAATATTATGTATATTTTAATTAGGTGATAATGAAATTTCATGTTACTTAAACATAAAACAAGAAAATCAATTTTTCTATCAAAGGATTATTCATCATGATCAATAGAACATGATTTGGTTCAGTGAGGTAGACAACTTTTTTAATGTACTAATTATGGAATGAGATATGAAATAGATGTTTAATAAATGTTAATGGTTTTTCATTTTTCAAATAATAAGGGAGTGAATAAATAAACTAATCACATAGAGATTATTCATTTCAAATTTTTTTGGATAATATAAATGGAACGACTAAAAACATTGATAATTATACATTATTTTTTATTCAATGTTATTATATTACATTTATTTTTTATATCAAATATAAGTAAAATCCTTAAAAGATGATTAAATAGTTTATAATAAGGTAAGAGTAAGAGTGTTATTTCTCCTTAGATATGGAAAAATAATGGTGTTGAAGTTATATAATGATATTTTATTCTTATATAAAGAAGAAACACATTTTGCACAAATCTATTTAACAATGTACATCACAATAAGTGGTTTTTTGAATGTAATAATATAATCATAGTAGATACTGATAAAATAATGATCACATACCATGACACCTCTGGGTATTTATAGTTACAAGCTGTTAGTACAACAGTTGAGACTCAAAAAAATTAATTGTATAGGATATATTTAGATATACACTTTTATGAGATTTATTAAAATACATATCCATGCTTGAAGTCTTTATTAATGTTTATATTATCTTATTTTATCTTAGAAATTGGTGAAAATAGAGGGATGTTTAAGGAGATAGGTATTGATGTAATATTCCTACGATTTCCACTTAATTGAATATGATATAATTTATATAAAAATAGTACTAGATTTATTTTTTATATATTTTATATAAAAGTTTTATAACACACAATGAAAGAAAGAACACATGGAGACCTATGTTCTATACGTGATATAGATGAATCATTTTTTATCAAATATCATGAATAAGTTTCACAATTTGATCAATGCATGGAATATATATAGAATGTAAAATAGATTAATCATTTTCTAGTGATGAGATAAATTAAAAATTATACTAATCCACGTATAATAACATTTTTTAGTTTCATAATATCATATATAATTAAAAAATCATCTTCAAACAAGATGAATTTTGTGGATAATTTCACATACATCCTTGTTTTATCTTTTTTTTTAAATTAAATGTGGAAAATGTTCAATCGAATATGTAGATGTATATGTATATTAGATGGAACAATACAAGAGGGGGGGGGTGAATTTTAGGTTTAATAACATTGTGTTTAAATACCTAAGAAATTAGTTTAAATGATCTTAAACTAATACAATTCACAATAAGAACAAACAACCAATATTGTATTGAAAATGAAGGTATGATATTATATAATACTATAAGAAAAGTAAAGAAATTGTATTTAAGATGAACATAATAATTAGAGTAATACAATAGTGAACAATTCTACCATAAAGCGTATAGAATCAATCGATACAATATGTAACAGTATAATTGTAATTGAAACAATTAAAAATGAATATGGAACGATGAAAGGAAAACAATACAATTACCTTACTTAAAACACAAGAGTTGAAATGTAATAGTATTTCAATTCTTTTGACCCAAAGACAAAGGTTGTCCTTTCACCTAGGATAGTAGGTCTATCTTACCACAACCTTGGTAAGCCCTCAATATGATGATCGGTATGTCTGTCTTGATATCCCCGAAAGCCCTCAATATTGCAGGTAATCGGCACCTCTGTCTTTCAATCACTTGAAAGCCCTCGATACGATGATCAGTAACACCATCTCCCTATCCCCGGTAGCCCTTGATCATTATCACATGATCGGTCGCACAAAGAAAAATAGAACTCTTATAGAAATACAAAAACTAAGAATGATACATTCACATTTTGTAATCTCAAGGATTTCGCACGAAGTAAGAGAGAAGTCACAACGTCTCTATCTTGAACTTTATATAAGAAATGTCTCACACGTTGTTTCAAAGTTGTCTCTCTTGGCTTCAAATGACCTTATACTTATAGGCCTCAGGTTTCAACAGTCATATTTCCTCTAACTATCATATTTCTCTAGAAAACTCGGAGGGACTTGGACATCTAGCATTATAATGGTCCTATTGAAACAGAAAACATGACATCGTTTTTATTAGTTTATAACTAACTCCAAGACATTGTTGTGTTTAAAGAAAAAGATATATAAATATGATAAACATGATTAATATTAATATAAAGCATGTGTTTTTGATAAAGGACCAAAACAATCATGTAATGAAAGTGAAATATGATAACTATAAGTATTACTTATTGTAAAGTATTGATACAATAAAAACTGAGTATGATTCATAAAACTCAGTACGATTAACAGGGTCAATAAAATTTCTAGAGTCAGTACGATAAACATGGTCAGTACGATCATCATGGTCAGTACGATAAACATGGTCAGTACGATTAGCATGATCAGTACGATAAACATGGTCAGTACGATCAGCATGATCAGTACGATCACATTGGTATGTACGATAAACATGGATAGTATGATCAGTATGATCAGTACGATCAATATGTTCAGTACGATCAACATAGTAAAAGACATTTGTGATTTCCAAAACAAGATATAAAAGTTAAAAGAGAACTTTTGACTCAACAATTTCCCCCTTTTTGGAAAGTACAAAACACAAAGTAAAAAAACAAAAATAAATACTTATCTACCCCTTTGTTATTGGAAACTCTTCTGAATAAGAAATTGAATTCAACTAAATCCCTCTTAGGTATGTACTTTCATAAGGATTGTATTCCTTGATTTTCCTTGATTTAGAAGTGTTTGATTAAATCATTCTTCCCTTAATAAAACATTCTCCCCCTTTTTGAATCATTCTCCCCGTTTGTGGATTACAAAAAGAATGGGGTAATCTTGAGTTGCCTAAAAAATTTAGCGAAAAGAAGGGAAGGCCAAAGAGAAGGGTAACAAAAGTCTCATTATGATAATAAAATTTTATAGTTCTTGAAAAGAAAAAAAAATACAAAAATCATTTGTTTTCTCTTTCCTTTTCCTTCTTTATCCACTCATGAAGAAAATATTTCATCTCTTTTATTTCCTTATTGTCTTCAGATATAGAATCACCCAGAGTTTTGAAAAGCTATTGTTGGTCGACAAAAAGCTGATCCTGATTCTTGATGGTCTCCTCCTAGACTCTGATTACTTCTTCAAGAGTATCAATTCTATTTTACATATTCTTTTTGTCTTTATATAACATAGAATTTTGTTTCTTCAATAAGACTAATTCATCTTTAAATGATGAAACCTTCGAAAACTCATACTAAAAAGCATTCATTCTCTCTTGCAACTCTTTCACTAAAGGAATATCGACCCCATGGGTATTTGATAATTGATTCAGCCTTTCAACAGTTTCTTTGTCAAGATAATTAAAAGAAAGCTAGAGATCATTTGAAAGCCTCCTTAAGTATTCTATTGAAATTTCATGATAATTAACCGAGATCTTTGTTTTGTATGGCCACTTAGTCATTCTGTTGCAAGCCTTTTTATGAGCAGCCGAACATTCAGATAGAACTTTCAAATCGACTTCAACATAAAAAACATTCTTTTTCAATTCTCTTACAGATCCAAACTTCTTTCTCTGATTTTTAGTAATGAAATCAATTTTTCCTTCAAGCCTGTGAAAGTAAGGAATGTTCTTATCAATTTTTCTCAAAACATGAACAATGAAATCAGTCCTTTTGAGAGAAATTTTCTGTTTTGAATCGGTATTCTCATCATAAGAATCCAGTTCAATTGATCTTCTTGAGTCTACAACTGGTTGTTTTCCTTTTTATTTTTCAATCCACTTTCTTTCTTCTTCCTCTTTGTCACTGATGAAAATTAGTTTTTCATTCTGAGAGGATTGATCACCTTTCTTTTCTTGAAAAGAAATTTTATTCGTAGTTTCAAAAGATTGATCTAGAGTTTGATCGGTATGAGGAGTTTTTTGAATACCTTCAATTTGCTTTGGAAACATTTCTTCTCTACTTTTCTTAGAGATCTGAATGAATTCCAAAAGAAAATCCCCTTCCTATTCTTCATCTTCCTGTATTTCTTCCAAAATTTGTTTCCCTTTCTCTAGTTCTGGAAGACTCTGTACGATGGGTTCCTGATATACATCTTATGTTACTTGAGAAATCGCATCCTAAACCATTTTCATCAGTTTTGAAAGATCAAAATTATGATATTTTCTTTTTAAAAGAGTCTTATTTTTCTTTTCAGCCTAAAGGGTATCCTCAACCCTTATCCTTTCAGCATAGGATTCATCTGGGTCAAGACCAAACTTCAGATCACCTTCTTTTCTATGTTCTCTTTCTTTTCTCCACCTTTCCACAACCTCTTTACTGTACATAGGTTTCTTCATTAACTTTGAACTGGTTTTTTGATCTGAGTTTTGAGGAGCACCAACAGATGGATTTTCTTTGACTGGCATAGGTGCCGATTGATTCTGTGCTAATTCGGCTTCTAAATCCTTAACAAAGAGCTTTCAATTCTAATCAAAACATACAATAAACTTCATCAACATACTCTTACTTATCCAGGAAGGCTTCAGCTCTTGTAATTCACCTTTCAATGGAATATTTCAAAAACTTATGAAATTTGTATGAATAGCTGGATATATGATCAAATGGGACTAAATTGCTCCTGAGTTAACATTCTTGATTTTTTCAAAAATGTATCCCATGAGATTTACTTTTCTCATGTTGACAAGATATTCAATCATAAAAATATCAGAAACATTTAGAGTTTCTCTATCCCCTTTCCTTAGGATAAGAAAACCTTGCATCCAAAGAGACACAAATCTATTGTCTTGAGAAATATGAGTACTTTTCTCTTCTATTCATTTATAAGAAACAATGATTTTTCAGAACATTCTTTGTAAAACATACCAACTTCCTCTGGTAGTTTATGAGATGGAAAATAAGAATCACCTTCTACTAGAACACTTAGAAAGTGGGATACTTGCTTCAGAGACATTGATATATTTCTATCGTACACACCAAAATTGATAGTAATGTTTTTTCCAAAAGACACAATTTTGTTGAACTGACTGACTTCATCAATAAGAACTGGATCTTGAGACATAGTTTTTTCAACACACAAATGCTCCCATCCTTGAAACAAATAATTATTTTATTTGTAGAATCGTAAGAATTGAAAAATTCCCGAGAAACAAAAATTTCTCTAAAAAAGGCAGTCTCTGAAAAATTCTTGGAAGACATTTCAGAAGGAGTGTTAGTAGAGGACTGAGATATATTGGTGAAGCCGATGGAAGATTGTACGGATTCTTAAAATAGGGAGGTCGAGCTTTTCCACAATATCTGAAAAAACCAGTGTGGGTTTGGGGAGGAGGGGTCTATTTATAGGTGAAAAAATGATTGTTGGTCTTCTACCATTGAGATTAGAACAAAAGAAATAAACATATAGGATTAAAATGAATTTTCTTTAAAACAATTTAGGAAAGTATGTACCAGCTGGAGATTGTAAGGTAATTTTTGGTTTAAATAGTATTAACATAGTGAATGAAAATACAAACGAATAGAGAGAAAGAATAAGATCGATTGTCATGCCGATGGAAAACAAAATCATTACCATAGTCAGACGTGCCGATGGAAAAGAAAGTCGTTACCATGAACTGATGTGCCGATAGAAAACAAACATGTTACAATGAACTGATGGGCCGATGGAAAACAAACTTGTTACAATGAACTGACAAGCTGATGGAAAACAAACTTGTTACCATGAACTAATAAGAAGATGGAAAACAAACATGTTACCATGAACTGAAAATATGATGGAAAACAAAGTCATTACCATGAATTGACGTGCCGATGGAAGAAAAACCTGTTACCATGAACTGAAAAGCCGATGGAAATCAAACTTGTTACCATGAACTGACGTGACGATGGAAAACAAACATGTTACCATGAACTGACAAGCTGATGGAAAACATACTTGTTACCATGAAATGACATGCCAATGGCAAACCAACTTGTTACCATGAACTCACAAGATGATGGAAAACAAACCTGTTACCATGAACTGAAAAGCCGATGTAAAACAAACTTGTTACCATGAACTGACATGCTGATGGAAAACAAACTTCTTATGGTAATCATTCAATACAATAAACAAAAAGGTAAATAATAAGATAAATATAAAGGTAAATAATAATAAGTAAACAGTAAATATGATAAACAGAATGGTAAATAATATGATAAACAGAAATGTAAAAACACAAACTAGGAGAATAAACAAATAAAAGACATAAAAAACACATAATGTAAAAATGTTCTACCCCTTACTAAGAGGAGTTTTTTAATATAAGGAGAAGGTTAAAACATGAAGCAGATATGAATGAGTATTTTAATGTAATCATTCCTAGATTCTGTTTTATAAACTCAAATCTATCAGAAGGTAATGGTTTTGTAAAAATTTCAGCAAGTTGTTCATCTGTTCTAATGAATTGTAAGATAATATCTCTTTTTGTGTGTGATCCCTAAGAAAGTGATGCATAACATTATGTGTTTTGCACGATATTGATGTGTTGGGTTCTTACTAAGAGCTATGGCACTAGTATTATCACAAAGAATTTGAGTTTTGGAAAAACACAATCCATAGTCAGTGAGCGTGTGTTGCATCCACAACACTTGAGCACAAAAACTTCCAGTAGCTACATATTTAGCTTCAGCATTGGAAAGTGATACTGAGTTTGGTTTCTTGCAAGACCAAGAAACCAAGGAATCCCCTAAGAAATGACATGTTCCAGATGTACTCTTTCCATCCATTCTACAACCAAAAAATTCAGCATCTGAATAGCTTTTTAAAACAATATCATTTCTAGAACAGTAAAAAAAGTCCTAAATCTAGATTGTATTTTAAATACCGAAAGATTCTATTTACATATTTTAAATGAGAATATTTTGGATTAGATTGGTATCTTGCACATAAGCATATGGAAAACATTAAGTCTGGTCGACTGGCTGTCAAGTATAACAAACTTCTTATCATACCTCTAAAAATAGTTTGATCTACTGGTTTTCCAATTTCATCAAGATCAAGTGTATTTGAGGTACCAATTGGAGTGCTAATACTTTTAGTGTTGTCTTAACTATAATTTTTGAGTAAGTCCATATATAATTATGTTGAGATATATATGTTCCTTATGGTTTTTATAAAATATGAAAACCTAAAAAAAATGTTATCTCACCCATCATACTCATTTCAAACTTAGATTTTATTAAGTTAGCAAAATAATCAGTTAAATATTGCTAAGTTGATCCAAATATGATGTCATCAACATAAATTTGAACAATGAAAACATTTTTATTCTCCACTTTTATAAAAATAGTTTGATCCGCTGTAGCTTTTTCATAATATTTTTTAAAAGAAATCCTTTAAGTCTATCATACAATGCTCTAGGGGATTGTTTAAGGCCATATAGAGCTTTGGTATGTCTAGAAACATGATTAGGATGTTTCGAGTCATGAAAGCCAGGGGTTGTTTGACAAAAACTTGTTCTTGAACAAAACCATTTAGAAAAGCACATTTAACATCTATTTAAAATAGTTTGAAATTGAAGTATGCAGTAAAGGCTAATAGAATATGAATAGATTCAAGTCTAGGAACAGGATAATATGTTTCTTCATAGTCTATTCCCTCTTTTTGATTATAGCCCTTTGCAACAAGTCTTACATTATTTGTTACAATGATTACATTTTCATCACATTTGTTTTTGAAAACCCACTTTACACCAATTATCATTGTTTCTTTAGGTCTTTCAACTATTGTCCATACTGAATTCCTTTAAAATTCATTTAGTTCATCTTGAATTTCTTTAATCAAATATTCATCACCTAAGGCCTCACTTGGGCTTTTAGGAGCGAATTGAGAAAGAAAGGAAAGATGTTCTATTTCATTTCTTAAGGAATTTATGGTTCTTACATGTTGATTTACATCACCAATGATATTATCACTATGATGATTCATATGAAAAAATTGATTTGGGTTTTTTAAAACCTATTCATCAACATATTGTAGAAATTCATCTGGGGTAAAAGTTTCAAGAACTCTTTCATGAACATTTTAATTATCAGAATAATATGCTAATAGAAGTTGATAAAAAAATTTAGAAAACACATCGGTGGATGTAGGTTGGGATTGGTTGAAAACAAAAGGATTAGTTTCATCAAATTTAACATGTATTGTTTCTTCAACAGTACACGTGTTTTTATTGAAAACTCTATATGCCTTAGAAGTTGAAGAATAACCTAGAAATATTCATTCCTCAGATTTTGGTGCGAATTTGTGAAGATTCTCTTTAGTATTCAAAATGAAAACTTTTCACCGAAAAACATTGAAGTATGAAACTTTAGGTTTTTGGCCAGTCCACAATTCATAAGGTGTTTTATTAATAAAAGGTCTGGTTAAAACATGATTTATAGTATTACAAGTAGTACTTACAGCTTCAGACCAAAAGTGATTAGCAAGTGAGTATTCAATAAACATGGTTCTTGTCATTTCCTGAAGAATATGATTTTTTCTCTCAACAAAACCATTTTACTGGGGAGTTCTTGGAGCTCAGAAATTGTGAGTAATACCTTTCTTACTACAAAAAGTTTCAAAATCAGAATTTTGAAATTCACCACCATGACCACTATGAATAGTTATCAGTGGTAGGTTTTTCTCATTTTTAACTTGGGCTCTACAAGTTTTGAAATATAAAAATGAATCATATTTCTTTTTTAGAAAATAGACCCATGTAAATCTAGTTAAGTCATCAACTAAGACAAATACATAGTATTTGCCTCCAATGCTCCTAGTTTGTGAAGGACCTAAAAGATCCATTTTCACTAGCTGTATTGAATTAGAAGTTGAAACTTCATTAATTGATTTAAATATAGTTTTATGTTGCTTGCATAATTGATAAGGATCCCAAACTTTTGAAGAATCATTTCTAAGATCCGGTATTCCCTTTACAAGACTTTTCTTCGAATGTTTACAATGGTTTTTTAGGTTGCAGTGTCCTAGTCTACTATGCCATAGCCATGATTGGTCTTCTATTGAACTTAAGCAGGGTAAGTTTTTGATTCTATGGTCTTCTATGTTAGTAGTGTATACACTGTCTTGCCTATGGGATGATAGAATGAACTCATCCTTTGAACTGTAAACTAGACACTTATCATTTATGAAATTTACAAGGTAACCTTCATCACATAATTGACTTATGCTATTTAGATTGTGCTTAAGACCTTTAACAAAAAACATTTGAAATAAGAACCTTTCCAAGAAAAACAATATTACCTATTTCGACAACTTTCCCTTGAGTATTATATCTGAAGGTAACCTTTCCACATTTTGTTTCTCTGATCTTTTCAAATAAATCTTTGTTTCCCGTCTAGTGTCGAGAACAACCAAAATCCATGTACGAAATGTTTTTGTTGGCACCCTTCGTATTTTCTTGAAAAAGAAACAATTAGGTTTTAGGAATCCAATCATTTTTGGATCCAGAAAGGTTAGATAAATGAATTTTAGGAATCCACATTTGTTTTTCAAAATGGACTCTATGAATTCCTAATGACTGAATTCTATTAAGAGAACAATCTATTTTCGAGTTTCCTCCACATTAACACTTAGAGAAAAAAGGTTTATTTTGAGGAAAAAAATGGTTATTACTAAACATTGGTTTAGAATGAGTATATCCAATACCAAAATGATTCCTCAAAGGTCTAATTTTAGAATACATTTTATCAAAGTTTTCCTTTCCATAAGTAATGTTTGACAAACAATTTTTCAAGGAAAAAATTTCTGATTTTAGTTTTAAAACTATGTATTTATCCTCCAAAACATTGATTTTGAACTAGAGTTAGGCTCTAAACCATTTTTCTTAGAAATTACATTTTCAAGATCCTTAGAAAGTTTATCCTTATCAGATTTGACTTTCTCAAGGGTTTTTAAAATACTTTCAAAATTAGAAGTTTTTTTATCAAGATCCTTAATAATATCTAAAAATTCTTTGGTTAAATCCAAAATTCTAGAATTTTCTTTATCAAGCTTTTTCTTGAGTATAAAATTTTCATTCTCAAGTAATTTAGAAAAACTAGATACTTCTTCATAAAAAGGTAATGTATTATCTTATGATGATGAAGACTCATTTGAAGATTCATAATACGTATTATTAGTATAATTCACATTCAAAGAAACATTTTTAATAGCTTCAGCATTGTGTAACTTAGCCATGAGACAATGATCTTAAATTAGTAATATGGCTATAAGTCCAATATTACTTTGCCCGGATAATTCATATTCTAAAGAATTATCTGATGAATCGCTACTACTTTCACTCCAAGTATCATTTGCCTTCAAGACTTTCCAAGTCATTGTATTTTAATACATTTTCTTATTTCTTCCAGAATGTTTCTCCTTTCTGTCTTTTCTATTTAGTAAAAGACAATCAGGCCTCAGATGTCCAAATTTCTTACATTCATAACAAGTTACCTCTAAATATTTCTTATCCTTACTATCTTTTTTTCTGAATCTATATTGGAAGTCTTTCTTTCCCAAAATCGTGTTCATCCTTCGAGCAAGATTTGCTAACTCATTATTTGAAAGAATACAATCACTTGAATCAGACATAACAACTTTCTTAGATTTGGATCTTGTTATCCATTTAGGTGTTTTACCTTTACACGTAGTAGTAAAAGATACACTTCCATTTCCATTTTTCTTCTTATTTAAATATGCATCTCTCTTCATTCTTGTCGCGTGCTGTAGAAGAGTTCCAAATAGTTCATCAAGAGTAATTTGGTAAGATTTTCTATTTTCATAAATAGTTTTACATTTTTGACTCCCATTCGTTCGGTATTATATCAATAATTTTTTCAACAAGAGCTTCATCATCAAGACCTTTTTCTCCCATAGATTCTAAACTGTTGACAATTGTCATAAATATTTTTTGTACTTTACATACAGGCTCTCCATAAGGAAAAAAGAAATCCATGATACTCTGCTCAAAGCATTGCTCTTCTTGTTTATATAACCTTAGATGTACCAAAATGTGTAACTTCCAATTTCTTCCAAATACATTTGGCTGCTTCACAAGATGATATCTGGCTATATATATTCCTGGTCATAGAACATAACAATGAATTACTTAACTTTTAATTCAGTTGATATTCTTGCTTGTCTTGATTAGTGAATGTACTGACTTCTTTGTCAGGAATTTTGTAACCTCCAGTAACCATAATAAAATTTCCTACACCAGTATTGATAACAAATGTCTTCATTCCTTCTCTCCATTACTCATCGTCGTTCCCATCAATGATAGGTGGTCTAGATGGATTTCGATTGTCAATTGACCCAATATTCATTCATTTCATCTAATAAAACAAAATCTTTTCTACTCCACACGTTAGTGTAGTAAATAGTTGAAACAAAAATTTGGAAGCAATAGAGCTAGTAATAAAAATCAGTGGAAGCCTCCTCTGATACCAATTGTTGGGTCGAATATGTAGATGTATATGTATATTAGATGGAACAATACAAGTGGCGGGTGAATTGTAGGTTTAAAAACAATGTGTTTAAACACTTAAGAAAATAGTTTAAATGATCTTATACTAATACAATTCACAACAAGAACAAACAACCACAACTGTATTGAAAATAAAGGTATGATATGATGTAATACAATAAGAAAAGTAAAGAAATTGTATTCAAGATGAACACAATAATCAGAGTAATACAATAGTGAAGGATTCTACCATAAAGCGTATAGAATCAATCGATACAATATGTAATAATATAATAGTAATTCAAAAAATTACAAATGAATATGGAATGATGAAAGGAAAACAATAAAATTCCCTTTCTTAAAACATAGCAGCATGAATGTAAAAGTATTACAATTATTTTAACCCCAAGAGAAGGGTTATCCTTTCACCTAGGGTAACAGGTCTATCATACCACCACCTTGGTAAGCCCTCGATATGATGATCGGTATGTCTGTCTTGCTATCCCCGCAATCCCTCAATACGATGATCAGTACGCATGTCTTGATATCCCAGCAAGCCCTCGATATTGCAGGTAATCTGCACCTCTATCTTTCAATCACTTGAAATCCCTCGATACGATGACCGGTAGCATCGTCTGCCTATCCTCGGAAGCCCTCGATCATTATCACTTGATCAGTAACACAAAGAAAAACAAATCACTTATAGAAATACAAAAACTAAGAATGCATCGTTCACGTTTTGTAATCTCAAGTCATTCGCACAAAGCAGGAGAGAAGTCAAAGTGTCCCTCTCTAGAACTTGATATATGAAAAGTATCACACGTTGTTTCAAAGTTGTCTCTATTGGATTCAAATGACCTCCTATTTATAGGCCTCAGGTTCCAACGGTCATATTTCCTCCAACGGTCATACTTCTCCGGAAAAATCAGAGGGACTTGGACACCAGGAATTATAACGGTCATATTGAAATAGAAAACACGACATCATTTTTATTAGTATTAACTAACTCCAAAGCATCATTTTGGTTAAAGAAAATGATATATGAAGATGATAACCATGAGTATGATTAATATAAAGCATGTGTTTTTGATAAAGGACTAAAACAAGCATGTAATGAAAGTGAAATATGAGAACTATAAGTATTACGTATTGTAAAGTATTGATACGATAAAAACTGAGTATGATTCATAAAACTCAGTAAGATTAATAGGGTCAATACAATTGCTAGAGTTAGTACGATAACTATAGTCAGTACGATAAACACGGTCAGCACGATCAGTATGGTCAGCATGATAAACATGGTCAGTATGATCAGCATGATCAGTATGATCAACATGATCAGTATGATCAGCATGATCAGTATGATAAACATGGTCAGTACGATCAGCATGATCAGTACGATCAACATGGTCAGTATGATAAGCATGGTTAGTACGATCAGTATGATCAGTACGATCAACATGGTTAGTACGATCAGTATAGTAAAAGTCATTTGTGATTTCCAAATCAAGATATTAATGTCAAAAGAGAACTTTTGACTCAACAAAATAAGACTTCGAGAATTATCAGTGGGTTTATGGTACTAATAATGAGTTGTATGATATTTAGAATAATGAAACTTGTGAATTATTACCTCTGTGGATAATAAAATTCATTTAAACAGAAACCATATTACAAAACAACTTCACTGAAACTTTTTATTTCATGATAAAAAAATTAATTGTTGTTTATAAATGATTTTAACATGTTTAAGTTGTATAACTATATTAGTTAGTAGAAATATTTTTTAGACTCAAGACCATTATAATATTTTTTTTATTTCATCCTAATAGAAATATATAATTTTTATGTTTATTTCATGTTTTACTCTTCAATGGTGGGTTCTATGATTAAGTATTCACTAAGAAAAATTGTATATTCATTGTTATATTAGATTAAAATATTTTTTTTCTAGATTAATATTGTTTTATATGTGTTAAAAAATCCCATGCTACTTTTATTTTTTTTCTTTACTACAGTTTGGTGAAGTTAATATTTAGAATAGGAAGAGTGGATAGAAAAGACTATATAAAAGATGGTATAGAGGTATATATCATATTTTTTATTTATACTAACGATATAATATCTGTTATAAATTATAATTAGTATTTAAAAATATATTTAAATTCATGATGGAATTATTTTACGATTTAATTCTTGGTGAATCGAGATATTTTATTTGTTTATGAATCTCTCAAGAGGAATAATACATATTTTTCTAAAGATAGGAATAGCACATTTTTTCTGATTGGTGAGGATGTTTATATATGTTTTTATATATGGTAGATTTTCTTATGTTAGAATGTGGTGTGTTTTTTTTCAAATAAATAATTATAATTCTATAAATTTTATACCTACTAATCTAGAGTATGTATATTCTACTAAATTCACAACTCAATTAATTTGTCTAAAAATTCTGTTGGATCGTCTCAATAATGAAGTGAAGATGCCACTTCTTCTTGAATATTCTAACAAGTATGTTATAGATATTTAATGAATATATTTTAGTATTCATGATCCAAGTACATTCAAATAACATTACACTTCCTCATGTAGGATATACATAGAAGTGAATTGATTTTTGAAATTGATACTATTGTAGATAAATTAAAAGGTGTATTGACCACACAACATTCTAAAGAAGTAGTTCAAAATATTATGTTTTTTTGAAGATCATGCTCATTATAATAATGATTAATTTATGGTGAATTAGTCCACTATATAACAATATTTATCTGTCTTATTATATTAAATATGGGATAAATTTTTAAAAAATATATATCATTATTTTCAAGCTCTTAATTTTTTCATAATTTGGGAGACAAAACTATATAGGGGGAGTACTCTAATGATATGTGTTAACCTTTTGTGACTAATTTCTTTAGAAAGATGATATTTTTGGAGATGTTTTTTAAAATTGGTAAGATGTTAATTTAGTATAATGTATTTCTGAACTATTATAATATTATTTATCAAAATTAATACATAAATTTATGTTTTAAAGATTATATGGACATATTATTCAACATTATTGATAGATCTATTGAGATTAAGGGGTTTGGATTAAAAAATATGTCATCTATTCTCAGATAAGTTAAGGTTTGATTTGATATGATAATGAAGAATTTCCAAAGGAACGAGGGATCCATTCTATGATAAATATTTAAGTAGCCTTATTTTATCAAGTTGAGGGAAGAAAGAACATTTTTGAAGATATATGAATTTAAATAACTATTTTATGGAAAAAATTAAATATTTTTTCAGTGTTATGGTTTCCTATAGTGAATTCACAAATATAGCCTTGGAATTATTTATTTATTATTCATTATGAATATTTTTTTTGTTTGATTGGAATTTTTGTTCCCACATTGTCAAAAAATCAAAGGGATAGAGTTTTTGATCTGATAGTATATTAGGATGCTGTGGAATACAAGGATAGTTTGATAAAAGAATATGTTGTCCAAGAATGTGGAATTTATCTAGATAATAAAGAATACATATCATGGAATTGGATATTATGGATTTGTGGTTTCTTTTTATCAATTAATAAATAATATTTCAAGCACGTAATTTAACATATTATATATGAGATAAAGGGTAATTAGATATACTGGATTTGGTTTTGAGTTAACTAGATGAAAATTTGGAATCTTGTGTTGTTATTAGAAAAAAGTGATAAGTCATTATGTAATTTAAATGTTTAGAAAATAAACAATATGGTTTATATAGGAAAGTCATAATTTTTGGAGTACCATAGTTCATATGGATGGAATATATGGTCATAAAGATTATATAAACACCTTGAAGGGCTCAAAAACCATGTGTAATTTGAGACATGACCTCATATGCTTAGGAAATGTCTATATAATGTTGAATTTTCATTCATTTTTATTAGAAATAAAAAACATATGGAATTTAAATTTCAACATATGGTCAAAAAAATCATCATATGGTTTAGCAATTATCACATTAAAGTTTATTCTAGTCCATCATCCGGTTTAGATACCTCACAAGGCTTAAAATTTTGCATAATTAGGATTTCTATTATATTATGTAAATAAATAATACACAATATATTTTATAAGAAATATTAATTGGGATAAATTAAATTTTGTTAAATCATGGATAAAACATCAAGAAATGGTATTCAAAGTTCAAAAGATAAAATAAAATGTTTTTTAATATATAGAATAAAATTATTATGAATAATAAATGATGTTATAGTGATAGTGTAAGTGATTGGTCGTGATAATAAGAATAATATGACACTAAAATAAACTATAGAATTTTTTTAACATAATATTAAGAATATTAAATATTATTTATTGGTTGGAAAATAATTTAGGAAGTTATTCATTGAAATTAAAATTTCAAATTTATATTCAAGGTTTCTTTTGTTTCTACTAGATTGATATATGTTTTTTGTATCATATTGGAAACAAGTTATGGTAAGAGTGAAAGAGTAGTATTCTCTCTATAAAATGATCAAAAATCTTGTTATGAAAAGGATGAAATAGAATTGTTAGTGAATTCCATATATAAGGAGATTAAGGAACTAATAACTATACATGTTGAGGAAGAATAAATGGTTGATGAAACAAATATTTATTTCTTGTTCTATAGGGGAAATTATTTTTTTAGAAAAATTAAAAATAACCCTTGAGAATTGTGCAGTAAGAACATAAAAATTTTCATGTCACATATATAAAGATAAAAGGGTATTTCCTACTAACATATACCTATGTTTTGACAAATGTTGGTTATATGGTACTAGTGAAATCTTGATCGGGACAAAGATTATTCAATCTTTTTGAAATGTGATACTTTTAAATTTTTTGTTTTTTTCATATGTGTATTCTATAAGGCATATTTCATATCTAATTAATATGTAAAAAGGCTTGTTTTAGTAATTAATTATTACAAAAATTAAAATAATAATTCACCTACAGAACAATTGCGGCATTTTCACATCAACAAATTTGATTATTGATTCCATAATGTCTTATAACAAAATTTTTCAACCAAAACTAAAATTTTGAGTAATCAAATATTTCCTCCTTTCAATAATCCTTTATTATTTTTCATAGAATCCACCAAGATATTCAATCCTCTTTAAGATTATTGTTGTGTCCACTATTAATTATCAACAGATATTACATTTGGGTCATTTTTTTGACCTAGAAATTTATTTACTTCTCCATTCCATTATCATTCCTAATATATTTTATTTCAGTATTTGAATTCATATAGTAACTTTCATCTATGATAGTGAAAAAATTTAAAGAAAATTAACCACTGAAGTTCACATATACTACAAAACACATACATTTTTTGGTTGTGTTTTTAACCATCATTAAAAAAAATTAGTTTTCACGAGAATATTTCTTCTTTATTTGGGTTGAAACCCTCAAAAGCGTTATATCCACAAACCTATTATATCATATAAATATTAATAAATGAAAAATACCCTTTACATGTTACTAGTTACATTAAAATTCCAAAAATTTATATAAATCTATATTTTATCTCAAATAACTTATTCTATATATGTTTATAGTTTTTATTATTTAGATTTGTATCTGTAATTTTTTTATTTATATTTGGAAATATAATTATGATTTAATAATAGAAAATTGATCTTAAATAATTATATTTTTTAATTTACAAGTAAACATTTTTATTAGTTATCCACTTTCCAATTAATGGTCCCTAGATTTAATTGATTTTTTATATTCATATTCTTTTTCCAAAAAATTTACATTCATTTCATCATAAATTGAATAAAAATTATCAGCAACACTATAATGAACATTTATAAAATATCAATGTGATAGTTTTTTTTATTATATGAATTACATCATTATCTGTAGCATTCAGTCCTTCCATAAACATCACCTTCGGTCTTTCCCTAACATCATGTATAAAATATTTTGACATTGAATTTGTATTTGTTTTATTCATTTTTACTCACAGTAAATTATTGTTTCCAAAATATCAATATCTATCCTATTTTTTCTTCCTTATCTTCTATTTGAACTTTAAAATTATTCTTTTCATTAGAAAAAAACTTTTATAACTTTTTAAATTAAATAAAAAACATTGACTCCTTTTTGAAATGTAGTCATTACTATCGGTAGATTATTGAAAATACATAATCAAAACTTTTTTCACTAATTAAAGTCATGATTAAAATCATTTTAATTTGTATCATAAACCTTATATGTATCCTCAAAACTATCATAATCTTAAACAATGATAAGATATTTCTCTTCATTAATTTAGTGAAATTATCCACATTCCAATTTTGAAAATATTTTAGTTTTTTATTAATCTATTCAAATTATGGAATATATTAAATATACTCACACACTTTATATAATTTTATACCTATAATTGCTTTAGAAATATCTCGAAAAGCTCTAAATTTAAATAGTGTATTTTCAAATTTCATAATAAAATACTTTTCCTCTTCCCACACATCTAGAAAGAAATTTTTTTATTTTTTTAATTTTTATTTCAGCATCATCATCATCATAAAAATATTCATCATCTTCATTAATTTTGTTACAACACTTATATAAATTGAAATCCTTAATATAATTTTTTTCCCTTATTAATCTTCATCTTATGGAAACATCCCATTACAGAGTAATTATATTTTTCAGAATAATATATAATGGATGTATACCCAATTCATAAACTTTATTTATTGAAACTGTTGCATCAATCCTCTCTTGAAAAATATTTTGTATATTCTTAACAATCATATAATTCACTAACTTCTCTCCAAAACATTATATGTAACACAAAATATAATTAAATATTGTTAAGAAGTCATTTATTATTTCCATATCATTTATTTTGAGATATTCATATATATATATATCTATATATCCATATCTATATATTTTTATTCATAAAATATGAAATTACATCATAAATATATTTCATTATATCCCAAATTGTTTTTAATATTTTGATACCTTTGATCTTGATACAATCTTATTCTAAAATGGATTATATGATAGAGGTTTAAGAATAATAATAAATATCTAAAAACATATAATCAATTAACTTTATCATAATAAATTTTAAATGAGGACAAATCCCATATATAATTGTATAAAATATATAATATAGTTGATAGAATATATATAATAATATAATCATTCCAAATAAAATACAATTTCCCATAGATTGTTTTAATCATCTTTATTCTCACTCATTTACTGTTTTCCATGTTCAAAATTGAATTTTAGAGACCATTTCTTAAAACAAAAATGAACACATTCTTGATTCTATAAATATAGATGAACTCAATTGTAAATTTAGTTCAACATCCTTCACAATACACAAAATCGAACTATTCAATATTAAATGAAAATTAGAATATTGGTATACCACTTATGATACCAAAGAAAAAATGTTTTTTCATGGAGGGGGGGACTCAATCTAGAGGGAATAATATGTTTTTCCACATTATTAATTATTAAAACAACCACTATAAATTAGATGATATAACTATATCAGAAATACACTATCATATATAAAATAATGAAAATAAACAGAGATCCTCCGACATAAAAGTATCACCAAACATAATTGATAGAAACTCTATGAACTGATAAACTAATACTCATGACCATAAGATCCGCTAGAGTAAACATATATGATATATGTGAGAATGTAATATCCTTGACATCTAAGATTTAAATAATAATACTGTTGTCTACAAATGATTCTTATAAAAAATTATAATGTTTTATTATACTTTGATAAGTTAGAGATTATCACACTTCCTCTAAATTTATTGTCTTAAAAAAATGTTTATATTAAATATAATTATATAATATAAAATGGGTGTGACTTAAAATTTCCTCTTAAAAAAACTAGTGTGATGTTCAAACTCATAACCAATGTGTGAAGTGTAACATCCAATCATGGGTGCCACTAAACAAGTTACCTGATATGGTTAACTACATAACCTCAGTGGTTCCTCCCTAGATGCCAAATACATCCAACTAGTAGCGATGGTTTATTATGTTACATGGGGTGAGTATACCCACCCTACAAGATTAATAAAACAACGAAATTTAATGAAAAAATAAAAAAAAATAATGAACTATGACTCAAAATTCCCATGCATCTGATAACCAAACCCTCGAAAAGGGTAAGTAACCACAAACGAACAAAATATGAATCCCATTTCATATTAGTGTCAGGTTTCAATGAAAACTGAAAATAAATACACATTGGAAATCCAAAAAAATAATTGATGTCTGTTTTGCTCAAATCATCCATGCTCCATCCCACAATCCTTACTCAACCATCTATAATAGGTCCCTTTCCCTTATTCTATTAGACAGACATGAAATCCAGTCGTCTTCCCATGGCATAGTTATAAGGGTGGGAGTAAAAAAATTTAAGCCTCTTGTAATGGTGTATAATGAAATATATAGTTTAATAAAAACAACGGTGTGTGCAGTATCATAATAACCCAATAAAAATGGAAATTAATAAACCATGTGTCACACTAAAAAATTATTTAATATTCCCATTAGGATCTTAGGTTACACTATGAAACAAAACCCATTATAATAGCTTCAACTATTATAAATTTCTGAACTATGAACCACCGATCATTGGGGGTAACCATTCTAAAAAAATCGGGAATTTATTTTTCCATTTCATATCCGAAGAGCAAAAGAGAATCAGTCCATATGGCCATATGATGTAATATTCTACCATTTACCAATCCTCATTATAACACACAATATATAAAAAAGAATATAATTTCAATTATATCATATTAGGGATAATGATTAAAATTCATAGACATCCTAAATCTTTGATATGGAATTCCATGTAGAACATCCTTTCCCATGGGTTTGGTGTGTCTTTCCCAACATTTCATAAAATTCATTATCAACCAAAATTTTATGGAATAAAAAATATAAACATCAATTAAATAATATAAAAAGGGTATATTTATTCAAAAATTTATGATTATTTATGTCCCATTAAATTTATCCCCTTTAACCCCATTAAAAATTAAATCATCTACACATTCATCCAAATAATTCAAAAGTGAATGGTTCATTGAACTGTTTAACCTCTCAAACATTAGCTTTTATCAATTTACATTCTCATCCTAGAATAGGTTCATAACACCTTAAATATCATAATTAATCCAAGTAACCCCTTATGTTATGGAAAAATGAAAAATGATACACATGACCATTTTAATACAAAAATACCTTTACCTCACAATTTACAATTCATTCACCATGTTAATGGGAAATGAACAACCCATGGGTGGACATATTCTTAGTGTCATAATCAGGAATAGTTATAATGGGTTCTAGTAATGGTATAACTCAGCAAATAAATTCGAAATTTACTAATTTTAGACAAATAATCATTTTAGAAATACATTTGTGAAAAATAAAAATCATCATACACATAAAGAAACATCAAGACTATATGAAATATAATCTAGACCACCTAGATTATCATCATAGAAAACCACTCATCCAACCTCAATACTTTATTAAATAAAAAAAGATCTCAAACACCAGTTAAAAGATGTCTATTGAAATAGGGATCATGAGATTTGGATGAGGAGAAACAAAAAAACAAATATTCTTCCATAAAACTAAAGGAAACATAATTTGAAGCTTATCAGGGGATTCACATCACAACAAAAAAACCCCAAAACATTATAATAAAAGGAGAACTACATATTAGAATAGTATGGATCTATTGGTTCACACCTTAGGATGCTAGGGAATAAATGTGTGTAAAAATTAGGTTATATCATTTATGTATTAGAAGTGAACAATAGAAAATTTGATTGCTTTAATGAGGCATATGATTTGACCATGAGTTTTTCCAAACAATAAACCAACCATTTTTTCTCCACTGTCAAAAGTGATGCCGAGAAACATTATTTTTTAGGGAGCCCAAATATTTTTTCAATGAAAGCGGATGTGAGGTGGTTTATCTAACCAATATGTCAGACATCATATAGCCCCCTATGCATGGTTTACAAACCATACATCCCCCAACTCTAGAGAACATGGTCATGGGGCCTGGTTAGTACAAAACACTTACTAACCATGTGTCATGCATTGTATGGATCATTTTTTATATTTTTCATGTCCTAAATCCATAGGTAACAAAAATGAACATTATATACTCCTAGAAATCTCCCAATTAACAATTTCTAAATTATTTTGATGAATAGTTAAAACAATAATGAACCTCATCAATATTTTGGATCTTATAACCTACAAATTTTATTTCAACTAATCCTTAATTTTTCCTCCCGAGAATTATTTTTCTTCCACGGTAAAAAACATAAGGCCACTTGGCCTATATATATCAACTTTTCTTTCATAATATTCCTAATGAAAACATCTATTACTCCACAACACTAAGAATAAATGTACAATGTTTCCCTATAGAATTTTCTCTCTACCATCCACAAGTTGAATGAGATGTTCTTAAAAGGGTGCATGAGCCTAAGGTTTAACATTATCATCATCATAAATCAAATTATAAGGGTATTGGTGATAATTCCAAAGTTTTGACACATAAAAAAATCATTCATATCACTATATAAATATGAAAGATCCAACTGTTATTTTATAGGTTTGATACTATCCTTAATATCCAATGAAACAGAAAATATGGGTACCATGATATCCTATTTATAAATATGATAGTGACCAAATCTTGGAGACACCTGAAGGAACACATGATCACCCAATATATACTCACAAGGTCTATGGTTTTGATCTGTGTAATTTTTTTGTCAAATATTCTTTATATATATACATATTAAGATCAACTAAAAACACTCTAATGTCTTATTTACAAGGAATTTCACCAAAAATTGGAATTCTCCGTCTTCCATCCAATAACAGTTGATTCACATGGCCTAAAATATAGTGCCTCCTACAGTTCAATCTAAAAAGTGACCTGATAAATTTTCTATTAGGAAAACTCAACATGTTCTAAGTGATCTTCCTACATCATTCCAAAATATAGGTAACATGATCCTTGAATTTTTTCTAACATTAGGATACTACATTCTAATTCCATGTCTATCTTCAAGTGATATTATGTAGTAAAACATAGATGAGTACCTAATGCCTTTTTCAAGTCCATCTTGAAAAGTGATGTAAAAATGGAAATTATTTGAAGTACTAGTATAGATCACCCCATGAAAACATAATATCTCTCACACAAAAATTTTTCCTAACTAATGGACTATGAAATTTACTCGATTCAGTATTAAATCTTCTACCTTTATCAATATATCCACAATAACCCTTATCATTTCCTTATTTTTTGTATTACATGTTAAAACTAATAAAAAATACATAGTAACATCATCCTAGTTCAATAAATTAGTGTTAAATGGATTAAATAGGATAGAAATCCATTGATACCTAGCCTTCACCTACTGACAGGTGTAACATCGCATCACAAAACCTATAATATATTTCTCCATTCATAGCCACCAATACAATATATAAATATCATGGTATATTTTCACTAAACCAGGGTACAACTCCCACTCGAATCATTATACTCATGCATCACATCCATATATATATATATATGTGGGCACAATAACATGGGTAATAACATGGATAATATTATCATAATCAATGATCCAATCAGAAGTCTTCTCTCTACCAACAAATATTTCTTTTAACACCAAAAACACCAAATACTTCTACTATATTTCTTTGATCCAGATCATAAGAGAAGGAATAACAGATATGGACATATGATTCATGTACTCCATCTCCCCATAGACACCAATACATATCTCAGCAAATGAGGCCATCACATTCCACTAAAAAAAGATCCCTAAACATCTTGAGTCTATGTATTCTTACTCAAAAAACATATAACATTGTTCCCTTTTACTAGTATAAAAAATATCTAAAAATAAAAATATTTTGTATAATGAACCAATAAATTCTATCAATGATTTAGATCATGATATAAAAAGATATATTTTAGGCTCTTATGATCATTATAAAAAATAAAACTCTCCCCAATAAAATAATTCTTCTAACACATTAAGGCATAAACCACTACACTCTACTATAGATTGTGTGTTAGATAATGCAATTCATGTTTAATCATCTATCATGATCCATACACCATGAATCAATCTCCATACATCATCATCACTCCATGTTTGATACCTGAGGAATAAAAATAAGTGGTATACTCCCAACATTTTTTTGAGTAATATTAGAATAGATGATGTGGTCAAACACCTATTTTGTTCTTTATTTATTTATAACTTTCTCTAGGCCATTCAAACCCTATACCCCTCATTTTTAGGCCTGAGATTGGTTCAAAAATGAGATGAGTGTCTTCGATGAACCTTTATTAATATCCTACCAATCCCAAAATTCTTCATATATCAAAATCATACTTAGGAGAAAACTAATATACAACTATTTTTAATTTATCGAGGTCCGTTGACCCAACATCCTTATAGGTGACGTGTCCTATTAAATATACCATTTTGATATAGAAACTACAATTACATATCTAATAAAACAACTGATCCTCACTCGGTATAATCATGACGATGTCATGATTTTTTGAATGATCATTATGATTCTAGGAGTAAGCTAAGATGTCATCAATAAATATAAAAAACCGATATATGTATTGATGGATGTTTTTATTATAGTGGCCATAAACACAGTAGAAGAATTTATCAATTCAAACAGCATCATGAATAACATTTAAAAATCATACCTACATCTGAAATATGTGTTCAGTATATCATAAGGTCTCACCCTTAGCTGGGGATACCCCAATCTCAAATAAATATTTGAGAATACACAATAACTTCTCAATTGGATAAATATATCATCAATGCAAGGAATAAGATATCAATTTTGAATCTTCATCTCATTCATGTTTCAATAGTTGACATGAAAGCACAAAATTTGGATGGATTTATTGAAAAAACATGAGAAGAACATGGTGAATACTTAGGTTGATAAATCCTTTATCTTCCATGTCCTCCAATAATGAATTAATCTCTTAGAGTTTTACTTGTTCCATTATAAAATAAGGAATAGAAAAAAACTAAACTCCTAGAATTAGAACAATTGTGAAATCAACATCTCTCTTAGTTGGAATCCCTTAGAACACCCCATGAAATACATCCTGAAACTGATCCACTACAAGGGGAGAGGCATCTGAATCAACAACCCCTTCGTTAAGTAACATACATACAATATAGTTTGTATGATAACCTTACTTCTAAGGAACTAGACATGCATGTCCTATATAAATATTCCTTTAACCATAGTGTATAAACTTCTCACCCATAGTATATGTGACTATTTCCATTTGATAGTGATAGTAAATGTGAGAATGATAAGAAACGAACTTTTTCATTCATATTATTAGGTCAAAATCTGAATTCCCATTCATGAAAATTCTAAAAGAAAATAGTACCCACCAGTATTGATGGAACATACCTCACAACAATGGATGATCATCTATCTCACCCCTAATGGTGTGTTAAAAAATATAATTCAACTAAATAATTCCATTCCCATAATCCAAAAATTCATGAGTTATGTAGACATAACATAATGTAAAACTATGGTTTAAAACAAATAACTATAAATAATATGATCAAGAAGAAATGTACCTTGGTTGGTTTATGGTTTAGCTTATCTCCAATTTTAATGAGGATAAAATGAATGTAGATGGATTGTCCCTCTATCATGAGATCATGTATGAGACCCATGCACATCACCACTCTGCTGATAAAAACACCCTCTCTCAATAGAACCTCATCCTCCATCTCAATTGGTAATACTACTGTAATTACTTTTCGAAGACATACATGGGGTAAATAATTATACACTATTACTCTACATAATCCCAGATCCTCAATTGCAAGTCATATCCTTAGGATTTATTGAGATCTCTGTAGGTTTCCTATCCTGCAACAAGATCAACACTGCACTGGTAGTCAAATATAATAACCTCACAAGTGAATTAGTTTTACACAAAAATAACAAACCTACATTCCACTTCCACGAGAGGATAACCATCCCCCCAGACTAGTCTTCCCCAATCCCCTTAGGCAATGTTCATATATCATTTCTTCCTTCTATCGGAATATATTCTACTTGATTTTTATGTGGATCCCACCTATCCATGACTAGAAGCTTCAATTCGGTTACCCAGAGAAATGAGAGTCCATTTTAAAAATTTTTCTCTATTATTCAACAAAAGATATTCACCATGTACTTTATCTCGTATATTTTTCCATATTAGATATTTTTTTCATGGCTTTCTCATCTCATGTCAGCATTAGAACAAAATGATACAAATCTGTAAGGAATCTATTATTATACTTCACCAAAACCATACTAGTTCAAATGTATGAATTCTTAAACATTCTCATGTATCAGTTTATATAGATAAAATTATTCCAAGAACATTTCTTATAAGTCCTTTGAATAATTACTCTTTAACTACTCATCCTATAATTGAATATTCCACCATCACTTCACTAGTCCTCACAACAAATAAGAATCCAACAAGAACCTATTATCAATATGAGTCTAAAAAATATCTTGAATTATATAGATAATCTCAATCCACATACTAACTTCATCTATTCCACCCTCTCTAGAACATGTTGGTGGATTCTATAGTGGAAACACTTTATCCATTTAAAAAACAATTAATACATCCCACCCAAGTTCTCACTCAATAAACTACATAAAATTGATAGAAAACATTATGTAAAATCCATTTGATCCTAAAACCGAAGACCAATGGTTTTTTTGGTTCCACTACTACATGATCGTTCTTTTTGACATCCTTCTATCACCCTATCAGTAGACACTTTGATGGAGGCATCCCTCAATAATTCTAAATAAAAATCTCATGACACATTATATATCATTCCACAGTTGAAAAAAATGTTTGTATCTAGAAATAAACATTTACGTATGCACACACTATCCCAATGGTCAAAACTAAATAATTATCACTACCCTTAACTATCCCTATCATGGAAGATGGAAAACATATGTTAAACTATATCCTTAAATTTAAAACCTTCCTTTTTATACAGTCTTAACATATTATATCATTAAAAAATATGTGTGAAATCTCCATTAGGATATATTTTGACCATTTCCATTTAACATATTTCAATTTAAACTATTAATACATATTTATTGGGAACTTTTATTTAAAACCACAAAGAAATAAATATAATTTTCTTTTTCAACAACCCAACAATAACCTTCTTTAACTTGAATTCCTAATATGATGCAAGCCACATAAAAACATGTGTGGATAAAATGACATATTCATGATCAACCCCAACTTTATAAAAGACCATAAGTAAAATATTGAAAAATAATACCATCATAAAACTAGTGTATCACCTAAAGGTAATATTTATCCATCTGTAATATGAAAACATGATGAACATCATTCCCACTATATGAAAAAGAGTTTTCCCATTTCCATGGGTTAACTACTCCCATGCATGATCTCATGACCAAGTCCAGAAACATTCTCTTCTCTTCTGTATCATCCCAAAATATTAAATAATTAGAAAAGAAAAGGCTTTGATACCACATTGTAATGTACAGGTGTGGGTTATACTAAATCATTTCACTAATTTGGTTAACAACGCGACTTAAAGTAAACCTCCCCACATGTCAGAGGAATCTTACTATTAGAGAGTTTCCAATAAAGAATGTGGGGATACTATACCCTATTTACAAAATTATGAAAATGGGGAAAATAAAATAAATAATATACATGTAATAAATATAAGTGTTTAATAGTAACTATGAATCTCATTATTGAAACCCAAAACAAGTATAGTACCCATAAACAAATTCAATAAATATTTCATGACATAGTAGTGTCATTTGTAAATGTAAAACCAAAATAAATACACATATAAAATCCCCAGATGTGGTTTGAATGTCTAGTTTGGTCCCATATTTGAAGTTATAATCCAAAACCATATCTCATATATCAATCATAGAGACGTTACCCTTATCATTTCCAGCACCCACTCAATATTATTTGGTACCCATGGAATCTAAATGAAGGTGTGTGTAAAACTCAATCATCCACCACCAATGGTGTGTAATGACATATCATTATAATAATAATAACATGGTATATAATAGAATAATGAATTAACATTCAAAGAAATAAATAAACCATGTTTCACAATAAATAATTCATTAATTTTCTCCTTGGGTTCTTTGGATCCACCACAAAATCAAATTCACTAAACTAGCTTCAGAAATACTGAAATTCTGAACCATGAACCTCTAGTCATAGGGGTTTAAATTGTTAATAAGAATGGAATTGATGTATTCATTTCAAATTATATATATCAGATATAATCAGTTTAATTACCTATATAAATTTATATTTTACTTGTGTCTGGTCATTATGTGGGTACCCTATTTAATTATAAAATAAACAATTTCCATTATATCATGTCAAGGAAATCATACCCCATGTCTAGACATCAAAAATCAATGATATGGAACACTATTTCCAACAACCATACTCATGGGTTTGGAGTATCATGTCCAAAATTCCAATCCTTTCATTAACAACTAGATTTACACATTTTAGTATATAGAAACTTCAATCAATAAAGATAAAAAGGTTGCACATATTTCAAAATTTATCATTCCCCAGGGTGAATTACATTTATCAACTCAAACCATGTTAAAAAAAATCATTTTTCATTAAATAATATAACTCAACAATGTAAGGTTCATAAAAAAATTTTACCTCTTAAACATTCCCCTTTATCTATTAATTATCTTATCACATTGTCAGGTCAAATTCTATTTAATTCCCCAGAAAATAAGAACATCCCCTTTTGTTATTATAACATTCCAAATAACAATAACACACTCAGTTTATTCATATAAACCCCTTTACCTGAACATTTATAATTGATTTTTCATTTCAATGCAATGACACACAGAATGGGTGGACATAATCTCCATCTCATAGTCATAAAAAGACTCTATATGATATATTAAGGGTCTAACACCTCATTTATATACCCAATTTATTAATGTTAAACAAAAAGAAATCGTGAAAGACATTTTTAGAATATCACAAACTAGATACAAATGAAATATATAAAGACTATAGAAAATAGTATTTAGGAAACCTAGACTATACTCGTCAATAATTGATCAAACAAAATCATTACTTAATTAAATATAAAATACCTTCTACAACCAAAGCGAGGACATCCCAAGGATTAGTGTTCAAGAATTATAGATTAATAGAAACAACCATGAAATTATTCTTACAAAAAATATATAAGTAAAGGGATTAAAATACATACCTATAGAATTTAATCGCAGTAAAAAAGTCCTAGATTTAAGGTGGTATAGTTTTCTATGTCAAATCCCATATGGATTTCAGATTCCCCCATGCATGGTTCGAAAATCAAGAATCCACCTTCTATAGGGGACATAATCATGTTGCACAGTTAGTTCTATCTCTAAAACAACCATGTTCCATGCATTGAATGGCTCCTTTCCCCTTTCCCATGGTATAAAATCCAATATAACTATTTGGAACATTCCCTAATCCTAGTAAGAATTTAATTAACCATTTTAAAAATAATTTAATGAGAATTTAATACAAAAATATTCCTCCTCAATGACCATGATTTTACTTATACTCTTCTATTAATTCATCTTGTACTTGTGCGACCGCAAGTACTCTTCTTTTGTGAAATTTTCTTCTCATTTATATGTATACTTATCTCCACAATCTTTTTCTGGGATAGATAGGTTAATGAATGATGTTCTGGGGGGGGGGGTGAATAGACAATATTATATATATAAACCAACAAATTGATTAATTCCATTAATTACTAATGTTAATTATTAAGGTTAATTAGCCGCTGAAAAAGTAAAGAAAAAAATGAGTTTTTATAGTAGTTCTGTCCAATGTTGGCATAATCTACTATTATACCTCTCTACTAAGTTAGAGATACATGTGGATTAAAAATGATTTTTATGGGGGAGTCATAACCCAATTACATACTAATTTTCAGGTGGTGGGATAACCACAACACTGACTTCTGTATGGGGACTCACAACCCTTAAAACCCGAATTTATAACCTGGGAGTCACAAATGAAATATTTATATCATTTGATATATAAATTCACAACCCTTAGATCTTGGATTTAGAATTCTGGAGTCAAAACCCAACTAAATAGAATATTAAATACTTCTTTTGTGTGTAAAAGCATAAATAGAAAAATAGAGTTCGTAAGAGAGATGAGAAAAAGTGTTAAAGACTCAGAAATATATGAAAGAATATAAACAACGTAAGAACATGTACATGTTTTTTAGGATTAGATTGGATCATCTTGTTAAGACAATTGTAGTTGAATTAAAAATTAACCAGCACTTGAAAGAACATCATGGTGGTGAAAGAGATTGTCGTAGGACATTGAATATACACATCAGGTTCAAAGTTCACTACACATTCTATTTGAGGATAAAATTACCAAATATGTTATCAAATGTGTATATATTTTATATATTTTTCCTTCCAATGAGAGTGATAAATATAGAGTGAATACATATTCAGTAGCTATATAAGACTTGTTTCTTTCATTAATTCAAAATAAATTGAGTCAAGAGATTTTATAAATATCTCCAAAACATTTTCAGCATTATTGACTCTTTATTCTTATAGAATAAATATTAATTATTATAATATTAAAATAATTTAAATCACTCTTTTAATAAAATATCAAGAAAAATAATAGTACTTAATAATTTAAAACCAAATTTAAATCCATTCAAAAATCTTTAAATTTAGTTTAATCATTTCATCAAAACTTGCATCATTATTTTAATTTAAATAAAATTGAAACCTACAAATTTTTGGAAAAAATATATTGAAATAATTTATTAATTTTTGTAAAAAAATAACAAAAAATTAAAAAAAATCAATCATATTCCATATATTAAATGTGAAATTTTACAATAGATAAACTTTTAAAAATAATCCATATATATATATATATATTGCAGATCAATTTTTAGCATAAATACCTAATGCGGCAGTAGAAAAGTATGGTACATAAGGTAGGCTATGAATAATAACTTTGTGTATGAACAATAACCTAGGAAATGAACAGTAACCTCATGAATGAACATTAACATAGGTTTCCAAACTATACATTATAGAAATGAATAGTAATGTAATGTAGTGTATGAACAGTAATGTAGGGTTTCCCTATCACGACCAATCCCATGAGGCCCACTTCAGGAGTACCCCAAGGCTGCCTCTGATATTATAGGGGTAGGTGACTAGAACCTAGTAGTCATATCCCACAAATGGAAGGAATTTCCTAAGAACCTTCAGACATGCACAAAACACCAATAAAAATATTTTAGAAATTAAAAACACTAACTAAATAAAATGCATGAAAAAAATACAACCCAAAAACAGAATGTGATAGAAAGAAAAGCTGTAAAGTACAACGGGACCCAAATACAAACTCACCAAATAGAATGATCCTGTAACAAAATTACTAAATATCATCCATATAAAAACCCTACTTGATCTAATTTCATGGTACGACACTATACTCTGGTCTATAAGCCACCAGAACACACATCGGTCTATCTAATCACATTAGGACCCACCAAGTCCAAGTATTCCCGGAAGACCATTCAAAAGTTGACTATCTGCACAAGACATGACACATGTGGGAAAAGATAGTGCAGGGGTGAGTAAAATAACACATAATAGGTCACCCTAAAACCAATAGTAATAGACCACAAAGGAAATGACACTATAAATAAATAGTCATCTCAGCATAGTTATATACAAAAAAATACAATAAGAAGATCAAGGTATACTCATAAAGGATTCCAAGATTCAAGGTCTCATACACTGCCAACCATATTGTTCTGATTGTAGCATGCTCTATTCCTGGAAATCTCACTCCTCGAGCTATATGATAGTAAGCACATAGAACAAGTCTACCAAAAGTATCTAAGATAATATTTGGTCTCAATGTGTCGTGAAGTCACCTAAGACATTATTTCTATTTAAGACAAGGAGTCTCAATATTATACAAATCCTTGGTCACAATATTATTTTCAAGGTACTCTCATTTTGGGAGAACTCACCCCTCGTGATATGAAGTCCTTGGGGACTCTTATAAGAGGTTCCACTAATTTAGTCCCGGGCGAAAGTGAATATGATAATCAAGATTATTTTTTAAATAGAGGGTATTCTCTCATATAATACCATGATCCCAAAATGTATTACACCGCAACGTATAGGATTCTTAGAGAATACCATGAACCATACCGATATAGCTCATAACATAGGATATTCTGAAGATTACAACAAACCCTACTAATATGGACCATTAAATAGAGGATTAATTCCCTTCACTTAGAGGTTACATCAATTCAAAAAAACTACATTAGGGGTGGTAGAGTATCCCTCCAGTCCCAAGAAAGATTCAATAATTCTATTCAGAGATATCTCTCTCGAAGGGATTGATATTTAATGTCGTACCGAACCCTTGTGGAAAGGACCAAGGAGAAAAGCTTCGAACCTACTCTAGCCCTAACTAAGGTCTCATAATGCTATCTCAAATTCACCACCTTTTAATATGGGTCCCAACGTCGTAGATGGCTTGTCAAACAGACATACGATTTGAATGTTATAGGGATTTCATAAAAAGGTGTTGGTTGGGTTCGGTCCTACTCTGTTGGGCCAAACTGACTGGACATGGGTTCTACCAACCCAACCTGGAGTCCACTGACCCAGGGTCTGTTGACCCAACTCAGGTCCGACCCATCCTGATTGGCTGTTGAGGCGGTCTAGTGCTTCCAGTCTATCCTGTATTCGACAGGACAACTTTCCTCGATAATAGAGCCTGACCTAGACACGTCCCCAGTCTCCCTCACATGAGGATGAGCTACATACGCTACCTCCAGTCAACACAGATGGAATATGTAGAGGGAAAACTCTATGTGACTGGAAAATCTTGCGGCTCTATCACGAGTCTGTTCTCCAACCAATATGTCATCAAAGTGACACATCTCACCAATGTCGTGGTATGCTGCAACCCCCATGTGCCTCCCATGGCAGGTCCTGACCCCCATGAACGACCCTCAACCACACTGTCGTAGGCCCCTCTTACATAATCTTCTAATCGGCCTACTGCTTGGCACCACCCCAACTCATGGCCTTCTACCTTGGGTGTTCCTGCCACTAGACGTTGAGCCAACACCCCTACATGTTTCCACATGCAACCTTCTCCTGTGGACCAACCCATTGCAGTGGTCCATACTGAAACTCTAGTCACCGTCGATGTGTTATTCCTTCGTCGTCGCACCACCTCGGTGTCTACACAAGGTCAAGTCATTGGTCTCAGGTCATTGCACCATGGATAGAAGGCGTAGTGATCACCTATTCATAAGCGATGAAGATGAGAAGAAATAATGGGGGAGAAGAACACATGATGGTTAGACCAAAGATGTTATTCGTGCCGACATGGATTCGTCTTTTATTGAAGGTTTAATAAGAAAAAACAAATCTCACGAATCAACTCCCATTAAATACGCCATGTTTAACCCATCTCGTAAAAATGAAGAAACATTGAATCAATATGATCAGGTTTTGGTTCATGTTTGTCATCAAATTTAATAATGGGGAATGAATCATAATGAAAATAATGTCCTACCACGATTTTGTTTGATCATTTATGAAGAATGGTCTCTGAATCGTCGTTAGTCGATCCCTGATCCTTGTTTCTTAATTCGTGATTCATGATCTGCAATCTGTCGGCTTTCATCGCTGCATTTCATTCACTATCGAGAGGATTTTCCAATGCCTTTATTCAGAGAATCCAAGGAATTTCTCTAGGATTATTCATCTGTTCCCATATTATAGGAATATTGTTAAATAAAGAAAGATGTTTCAGCAATGCTGTTTCGATATGTTATAGCATCACCACGTTGATTTATTTATGATAAGAGACAACTTCTTTGTCGTGGTGTCACAGTGTCCTTTTATCACTATGAAACCTTAAAATAAATAAAATAAAAAATTTCCAAAGATTATTTTATAACCTTTTAAAATGTTTGAAAAATTAACTTTTACTCTTAACCCATACCGATCGAGGTTAGGCCCTGCCTAAGGAAAGAACTACCTCACATGATCAATGGTACTCTCATATTTATAATCTAGGTTACCGTTAATGAGTTATAAGATATAAAACTAAAATAATTTTTACTTAATTATTTAATTTATAGATATATCCCAAAACAAATTCCATAGTTTACCCACATCTCCCTTTGTTTGGATTCGGCTATGTAAAATGCTCTATTATGAACTCAATGGTAGTCTGAAATCTTCAATCTGACGCACCATTCATGATTTATAAGGATTTGAAAAATAATTCAATTTTATTTAATTATTTTATTTACGATTAGGTTATTTTTCATGTTTTCTTTTTGGAGACCCAAGACGACTAATGTTTAGTCATACCTAGGGTAAAATCATTATCTTAAACACAACGGTGACCTTATATTTCTATTTTGGGAACCTATTTATGAGTTATTAAAAATTTCTTGTGAAACCCACTCACTCATCCTATTAAAAACATATCATTTTTCATCAAACCATTCCTAGAACACCAGGCCTCAGAATCGTGTGTCGTCTTAGCACATGGTCTTAGAATTTTGTGAAAAAATTTCTAGAAAATGAAACTGGGAAAATCTGAGTCATTATATTCTCCCCACCATAAGGATTTATTTCCCAAAATGACAAACCATGGGATACCCAAACTGATGAGGGTACTAGAATGATCCTAATCCTCCCACTCCCATGCGCTCTTTTAGATATTCTTGTGCTACCACCAGGAAAAAACTAAAGAATCGACAGACCATTAAGGGTTCTCTCATACTGATCCCCGATCACGATATCTATGATAAAAAGAGAGGATCCCTAACAGAAAGTATCATATATGGGATTTAAAGGAGTCGAGATATATTCTATATGTAGAGGTATCCCATGTAATCTACTAGACTATACTCCCAAAAAGCTAATAAGTGGATAACTTGATGTGTGGGTAAAAAATCACCCATATGGTATTGACTTCCTTAAACATACACAGGAAAACCCCTCAAAAATTCTATCTATATCATTTATCACTTCTTTCTTGGCACCCTAAGGATGAAAAGAGAAACCCCATCCAAGAACAAAGTCTCCACACAATGAGTTGAAAAACCACTAAACTAATTCAAACAAGTACTCAACATTTTTTCAACAAGTAAACCTAACATCAACCCATTCTTCCATCCTTGGTGTCCTCCATGACAACAACATGAATATTCCTATTCCCTTATCCACTCTTGGATTCCACCACTACAACCATGAATACTCGGAAAAGTATTAGGTTCTCCCCACCATTCGAGTATTCATAAGGGGTATTCCCAGATGAAAACTGACCAAATAAAGACTCACAGTTGATATCATCGAGTTGTGCCTCAATGACTCAATTTACGAGTGTAGGGGTAAAAAACACCAATTAGAGCGAAGTATCATCATCTATATCCATGGAGGATAACTATATTGATTCCATCTGATCTATTTCTTCCTTTTAAAACCATGAACTGGATCTCCTACTGATAACATCCACTACCATGTTTCCTTTACCAAGAGTATAGACTCTCTTCAAGCCATTGTCCCAGAATAACTCTTTCCAAAACCCTTGTCTCAAGTTCATGACCTTTGAAGAGAATATATACATGAGACTCTTTTGGTATGGGTAGATGATAAACCACCCAATCATCAGGAAGTGCCTCACTATCTTAAATGTGAAGACTTCAATTTCCAACTCAAAATTATGGGTCATGTTTATATGTTCATGTGGTTTCAACTAGCGCATACCATAGGCAATCAACAGTTGCCTCGACATTAGGAAACAACCATGTCTGGTCCTTGATGCATCCCAAAACACTACATACTCAGCTCCCACATTTAGAAAATTCAAGATTAGGGAACTCGTCAAACTCTATATTAACTGTTGAAAACACTGCAGACACCGTTCCATCCATACGAATTGTTGTCCCTTTCAACTAATCAAAGATTCCATCAGCAATTTTTTAGTGGATACTCGTTTTTATGGTCACTTGGTTAATGTTCCAGTAATCCATACAATACCTTGAACGCTAAGTTTTATTAAGCCTTACCTCTTAAATACCTTTACCTACACCCTCATCTCATGAATATATGTGAAAGACATTCAATATACTGATGCTGATACCAATTTCATCTCAGGGTGTAAAAAAATATAGAATTATATATCCCTATGGTGAGTTAAACCAAGAAACATCTCATTGAAAGGAATCTTTGTACTTATCCACTAATACTGGGAATTCAAGACACATAACATCCACTACCTTGAGGGTAAGGGGGGCCAAATCCTGAGTGATCAAATACACACTCCTATGCATGTGTTTATCCCATACCTCCTAGGTTTCATTTTTCTCCGACCAAGGAACAACCCCATTCTATCATTGCAAACATACCACACCCTTTTTCCTAAAAATGTTAATCTGAGTATGGACTGTAGACAACCAATCAATACCAAGAATGATGTCGTAAGGCATCGATGCTTCCACAAAGAGGATCCAATCGAAACAATCATCTCAAGAGTAAGATCACATTATCGAAATAAGTGTGATTATTGAGTCTCCTCTCAAAGGTAACTCCAGACATAAGGGTCTTATCAATGGATTAACCAGAAACTTTAGGTCTTGAACATGATTTTGGAAAAGAAAGAATGATTAACACCTATGTAAATTAATATGGAAGCTATAAGTAGACACAGACCATACCCCGAATCATTCCTGGAGCCCTTCGGACTTTTTTCTTAACTGAATTCACCTATCCCTCCCCATATCCTCTATCTCTTTGAGCCTCGTGTGGACCGCATGGTTGTGGTGGTGGTAACATGTTGAAATTTATACAACCTCCTATTACTCTCCCAACTCCTTTGTGATGTATTCAATCCTACAGATTCATATGTTCCGGTCATGGTATCTCCCTTAGTTTCCCATCCACAATTTCCCTTTCAGCACCACAATGAACTAGACAATCTATACTGATATGTCACATGTCATCTAATGACAATAAATTCCTCTCTCTATGATGACTGGACTCGCCATATGTGCCCAAATATGTAAATCCCATCTCCTAGAACCACTTTTTAGAACGTCTCACATGTCCAAGTCCCTATGATTGATGTTGGATTTCATATCGTATTCATCGAGTACCTATAATGGTCAATATACCTTGATGAATACTCATCTACTGACATGTCATCCTATGAATGTTGTAGAAGATCTAGGGCACACATAGAAATTATCTTTTATGGTGAGATCCCAATATTTGGGAAAGGTTCTCATACTCTGTCTACGAGAGACTCACATCATCATAATATCTCGAAATCCAGACCATGCTATCGCATTTATGAGCCACATTGAAGGCTCATTTCTAGGACCACCATATGATCTAATAGTGTCCTCACTTAAATGAAAATTCTATCACCACGTTAATCCAGTTCTTAGCTGCCTATCAATTGAGTACACCTTGGATCTTAAGGCATATCTACCACTAAAATCCGTGAATTGAGATCAACTTTCACATCTCATCTGCGGGTACTACAATTACCATGTACTACTCTACAGGTTGTGGTATAGTTGGTACACCACCTGAATGTTATTTATCTGGTACAAACCCCTATACCCATATCTCATCACCTTTTGTATCATCCTCATGATCATATTGTGGAATACTAGATGACTATCTACATGGATGAATCTAGAAGGAAAACAATATGTACCACGATTAGTAGATTATACCTAGTGAGAATACTCATGGAGGATGTGGGAAACACAACCCATTCCTATATGATGCATGTACCCAAATTTTCCCTAGAACTAGTGTTTTCATGTACTGAGTTAAAAAACCATAATTTGGGGTCCTAGTGTATAGATATATCGGTCACTGAACAAACACTGGATTTCGTGGCCTAAAAGGTGAACTAGAAACACTACACACCATTCCCCAAACCAAAGTCATTGACTCTAGGTTCTTAAGGTAGAACTGAACTCATATGATACCACCTTGTCAAGACCCATGCATTGGGGACTATGTCATGGCAACCCCCAGCCCAGTTATGATAGTCCAGGGGATGGAGACTGGTACCAAGTAGGCATATCCTACACAATGGAGGCATTTTTCTAAGAAACTCTACACACGCACACAACTCCATGCCAAAGAAGTAGAAAAGTAAAAAATATTATGTAATGAAAATTCTTGCATACCACTACAACCCAATAACAGAGTATGATAGAAAAATATAATTAATGTTCAACTGGGTTAGGAAACAAGCCCAACAAAAAAGAAAGAGTTTGTAACACATGTACTGATGCTTGTCTATAAAAACACCACTTCATCTGACTGTAAGGTATGACACTGGACTGTTCTTTGTAAGCCACCAAAACACACCTCGAACAATCTAATCATACTAGGACCCACCTAGTCCTGGTAATCCTAGAACACAATAAAAGAGATTACTGCATTCACCAAGCACGACACATATAGGAAAATCCCATGCAGTAGTGAGGAAAAAAATAATCAGTTGGGCACCCCAAAACACAATGTCAAAGACCACACACGAAACGATACTAAGAAGAAATAGTTAGCTCAACACATGTATATCTAAAAAACACATATAACGAAAACATACAAGTATACTCATAATGTATCCTAAGACTCAAGATATCATACGCTAGAATCCATATGGTTCTACCCATAGCATGCTTGATTCTGGGGGATCTCACTCCTTGAGCTACCTGATAGTAAACGCATATAACAAGTCTACCAAAAGTATAATAGAGAACATTTCATCTCGATAATTTATGAAGTTCTCTAATAAATCTGATCTCACTATAATAAGGAGTCTTAATATCACATCCAATCCCTGGTCACAAGATTATTCTCAAGGTACACTCGTTTCGGGAGAACTCAGTCATCAAGCTAATAATTCATCGGGGACTCTTACAAGAGATCCTAATATCGTTGTCCATATCCAAAGAGAATATTATGGTCATGATTATGTTATACATAGAGAGGATTCCTTCTATGAACTCCATGAACCCAATCATTATTACCCTATAGTGTAGTGGATTCTTAGAGAATACAATTAACGCTTCTTATGAGGCTTGTAACAGAAGATATTTCGAAGATTAGCATGATCCCTACTGATATGGTCCACTAGATGGATGATTAACACCCATCACTCTAAGGTCAATTAAATACCCAAAAAACTATATTAGGGGTGATATAGTATCACTCTAGTCCCAAAAAGTATTCCATAACACTATCTTGGAATCTGTCTCTCCAAAGGATTTCCATGAAATGTCATATCGAACCCTCGAGGAAATGACCAAGGGAAAATATCTTCACCTAATCTATGACCCATTAAGGTCTCCCAAATCCATCTCAAAAGGGAATATACATTACAAGGGTACCAATGCCTTAAATGGCTCCTCAAATGGACTTACGGTTTGAAAGTTACCAGGATTTTTAAAAAAATTGGTTGGTTTGGTTCGGGTTTTGTCCAACTCGATCGGACCAACCAGACCCGATCAGACCCCGATCGACCTGACCCACTGGGAATGGTTCAAGCCCACTGTGCCTTCTAGATTCAGCCCGTTGGTCCACTAGGGTGACCCAACTATTCTATTGTGGCCCACATTTAGCTGGCTTACTTGCCCTTCTAGTCATGGCCAAACCTAGCTATGTCCCCCATAACTCCAACAAGCGGATCTGGGGAATGGGCTGCCTCCAGTCCATGTGGTTGTTCCAAGATATCATCAGATCTAGCGACTCTATCATAGGTATGTTCTCAAACTATTATGGCTTTGGGGCCCCAATTATCCCTGACGTTGTGGCTGTCTGCCTCCACCACGGCTCCTGTGCACCACCCACAGCTGCACGACCATGGGCCCAAGTACAACCGGCTGCTGTGCTAGCAGCCACCTCACACTTCCACTACTTGTGACAGACCGTTCAGCTTGTGGCTCTGCCTATTGCTTCTCGTAGTCCTGCGTAGACCACGAGTCATAGTCGATGAGTTGTTACTTCATCGTAGCACGACCAAGATGTCATCAAGGGGTCATATCATTGATCTCATGTCATTGCACACTGGAATGAAGTCACAACGATCGGTCCTTCATAATCCACAAAGATGTGAAGGATGAGTGGGGGAGAATAATTCAAAAGAAATGCATAAGGATATATCATAGTCGTTGTTGTTGTTAGTATGAATTTATCATTGTTGAAAGCGTTAATGAGAAATATTAAATCACAGGAATCATCTTCCCTTAAATCCACACATGTTTATCCAATCTCGCATGAAAAAATGAGTTGTCGATCAACCTATTTGTGGGTTGGTCACATTCAACATCACATTTAGGAATGGGGAATAAATCTTAAATAAAACTATGCCAAACCTCCATTCAATTTGATCGGTGATGAAGAATGGTCTCTACATCATCGTTTGTCGATCCCCAATCATTGATCCTTGATCTGAGATTCATGATACACGATTCTTCATTGTTCATCATCTCTTTTCATTCACAGATGAGAGGATCCGCCAACGCCTATTCATTTCCTCGGCTTCCATGTAATTCCTCTGGGATCATAAATCTAATCATGTATCCCTATCAAGCTGTTAAATGAAGAAACAAGTTTCAGTGTCACCATTTTGTTGTGTTGCATCTTCACCATGCTAATTAATTTATGAAAGGAAACTTCTTCTTTTTTTATGGTGTTGTAGTTTTATTTCATCACTGAGAAATGTTAAAAGAAATAGAAAAAAATTATTCAAAATTTTATTTTATTACCTTTAAAACATATTAAAATATAACTTTTATCCTTAAATCATGTTGGTTGGGGGTAGGCCTCACCTAAGGAAATAACACCTTCACGAGCTCAATGCTACTTTTAGATTTCTAACCAAAGTTACCATTTATGAGCAGCAAGATTTTAAAATAAAATAATTTTTATTTAATAATTTTATTTATAGTTATATCCCAAAAAAATTTCTATAGTTGACCGATGTAAAATAATGATAGGATCTACCTAAGAAAAACACCCCATTATGAACTTAACGGTGGTATCATTTTCTCAATATGATCATTGTTCATGAGTTATAAGGATTTAAAAAATAAAATACTTTTATATAATTATTTTATTTATAGTTATTCCATTTTAGGGTTATCTCCCTGGACACCCATGCCAACTAAAAATATTTTTCAGATTTCCTCACAAACTAATCATGTTTAGATAAATCTTTTAGATATCCAACATGATAAGAATCATAAAAATACTAAACACTATAGTTTTATATTTCATCAAAATACATAAATCTTTTTATGTTAAGATTAAAATAACATGTAATCAAACAAAATCATAAAGTGTTAAAATAAAATATAAAATCATATGTAATCAAAAAAACAAAACATGCATATTGAAAAACAATCTCCCTTATTTTTATTAAAAAACGAAAACATTTAAACCACTTAAAAATAAATTTTAAAACATTTAAACCCAATTTATTTCTACCCCATTTTGTAAATAAACAAAAAGTGAAAACAAGCTCCCCCTAAAGAATATAGTAATGGAAATTTTAGAAACCAATATTCCAAGATCAAATTTAATGTTTTCAAACTAAGAATAATTTAATAGCTTTGAAAAAGAAATCTACTACATGATTTTCAGAATAAATAAGTTCTTAAATGATATCACCCTTGTTCACATGACTTATAATAAAATAAAATATAAGATCAATATTATTTTTTCTAGAATAATGTAAGGGGTTTTTAGATATAGAAATTATGGATGTATTATCACTTTAAATATAAAAATTATCAAGACAAACACCTAAATGACCTATGTTTCATTTAATTCATAATATTTGACCATTACTACTTGTGGTAGAGATATACTCATAATCTGCAGTAACTAAAGAAAAGATAGATATTTCTTATATGATCATAAAACTAAACATTTATCTTAAAATTGAAACATACATTATTTGATTTTTCAGCCAATCCTAATGCTTCCAAAATAAGATTCGGAATTAGATGTTAAATGAAAACAATTATATTTTGAAAAAAAACTAGAATCGACAGCTCCATTGACATATATAATTATTAGTTTTACATATTTAAAATTAATTTATTTAGGATCTACTTGAAATCTAGAACATAAACAAACAAGAAAAATGATGTGGGGGTCTATATGCATTTAAATATAGTAAGCTACCTATCTTGCCTCTATAAAATTTAATATCCACAATTTTAGCAGATGAATCAAAATATAATTTACAATTTGTACCCATATAATTTTTCATATATTTATAATAATGAAGACCAAATTGTTTAAATACCTATTTATAATACTTAGATTAATTAAGAACAAGTCTATATTTTATTTGAAAATTTTAATGACTATGAAAAAACATTAATTATCTAATTACATACATATCAAACATTGAATACATCAAAGTAGAGAATTTATTAAATGGAATTTTTCTAGATGATAAAAAAAATATATCATCAACATAAATTTGAATAATTTAAAGATCATTTGAAATTATTTAATTAAAAAGAGTCGGATCATAATTTCCCTTCATTAATCCATTATTTAATAAAAACAAAAAAAATATATTTTATAATAAGCATGGGGTTATTTTTTAAGACCATGAAAACCTATATACAGTTTAAAAACATGGTTTGGAAATTTTCCACTTTCAAAACCAGAGTCTTGAGAAACATTGACTTTATAAGTTATAAAACCATTTATGAAAGAACTTCTCACATCCATTTGATTTTAATTTAAACCTTAGAAACAAGAAATAACAAATTAAAGTCTAATTGCCTCTAACCTAGAAACAATTTCAAAATAATATTCAATGTATTTACATTATTTTTAATAGAATCCTAGAGAAACAATCCTTGATTTATGTTTAATGTTTTTTTTCAGATTTATCCAGCTCATTTCTAAAGATTCACATAGTTCTAATTACCTTCTTATCCACGGTACAATTCTACTAAAATCCAAACATTATTTCTAACAAACTAATATAATTCATTTTTCATAGAATCAATATAGTTTTCACCTTTTTAAGAATCATTAACATTAATAAGAATAATATTAGAAATAAATGGAATATTGGCACATTAATTTAAAATAGAATATCTATTTTTAACACCATAATTAAAATTTCCAATTATATTTTAAATAGGGTGATCTATGTGAATCTTCTAAGATTTGGATTAGGTTAAGAAGGAGTATACTCCCCCTCAGTTGATTCAACCTTATCTTGAGAAATTTTTTTCACCAAAATTAAATACTCTAAACTCATCATAAATAATGTTAGAATCAGAATTTAATATTACATTATTTTAATCAAATATAACTTTAACAAATTCTTCAATAATCATAGATTTTTTATTATAAATTCTATATGCTTTTCTATTATTAGAAAAACCAATAAAAATACCTTCATCACTCTTAGAATAATATTTACCTAAATTATCCATTGAATTTAAAATCAAAACCCCACATCCAAAAATTATAACGTAACCAACCTTAGGATTTTTATTTTTATATAATTAATTTGTAGATTTCTTTAACAAAAGTTTAATAATATTTATATTTCAAATATAACAAGAAGTAAAAATATTCTTATCCCAAAAAGTCATAGGGAAATTATATTCTCTTAACATAGTTCTAGAAATTAAAATAAGATTTCTATTTTTATGTTTTACAACACCATTTTTCTTTGGTGTTCTAGGAGAAGATAAATTATGAAAATAGTCATTTTCCTCAAAAAAAATTTAAATCTTTATTATGAAATTCACCTCATTTATCACTATAAATATATATAATTATGAAATATTATTCATTATAAATTAATTTTAAAAAATAATTAAATCTAGAAAATCTTTTATTTTTATAATAAAGAAAGTATACCCATGTAAATATAATATAATAATCAACATTGACTAAGGTATATTTTTTTCTATCAAAGCTAGAAATTTGATTGAGGAAAAACAAATCAAGATGTAATAACTATAAAGGACTACTAGTACTTATCTGATTGATGGGTATATATGAAATTTTGGGTTTCTTCCCATTCATGCAACCATCAACAACATGAAGATGTTCTTTCTTCAAGGATGGTAACTGTAACACATTCTAATATTTTAAGAGTTTATGTATCATTCTGAAATTAACATGAACTAAATGTCAATGCCAAAAGGACACTATAATTTTTTACATCATTAAAACACTAAACATGTATGAATATTTAGTCCAATAAAATCAATAGTATAAATATTATTTTTTGATTAGCTTAAAGTAATAAAGAATCAAGTTTAAAAACTAAATATTTATCATTTTGAAATTTCACATCCATTTCATTATCACATAATTGTTACATCCTAATTAAAATGTGTTTTAGGCCTTCAATATATAAAACATTAGAAATAAGAGTATATTTTTTAATACTAACATTACCAGAAACATTTACATTTCCTTTGTAATTGTCTCCAAAAGTAACATTTCCTCCCTCAAATGTGTTGTTAGTGGTAAACATTGATGGTTCTATAGTAAAAATCCTAGATAATAAACTATATATGTACCATATTTTGTTCTTAAGACATCTAAGGAATTTATCCTATAATAATCAATTATGTGACAATTTTGGTACACAATCTACATTGGGTCCAATAGAATTATTTATAAATTCTTTAGGAACCCATACATAATTTACACATGTATTTTATTCTAATCAAGATAATAAATATTTCGAAATATTTATTGTTGTAAATCCCAAATATTTTTTAAAGCTAAAATAACAATTATTTTCACAATGACGTTTTATTCCACATTTAAAATAAGTAACAATTTCTGTATAACCATTTTTAATATTAACAAAATTATTTGTATACATTTGAGGTAATATATTATCACAACCAAAACATATTTATTTTTATTATTTTTAGAAAAAGACTTCATCTCATTATATTTTTCATGAATATGAATAAAATCAATAAAACATTGTTTAAGACTTTCAAATTTATGTTTAAAATATTCATTCAAATCATGAGAAGATTTTAAATTTTTGTAAAATTTAAAATGAGAAGAATATGTAATATTACTTAGTTTTTCATTATTCTGTAAATTTATTTTATTTTAAGAAACATGTTTTTCACACTTTTCTTTAATCTTATTATAAAATTTAGTATCATGAAAAATATATTTTATTAATATTTTAATATATTTATTTAATTCAAAAACATTGGGTTTTTCAGAATCATATTTCGAATAAAAATATTGAGAATAAAAACAAGAAATACTAATATCGTCAAGTGATGCCATAAGCAAATGTTTTCAGATTATGTTTCATTTATAGATTTTTCACTGGAATCATATTCTTCTATACAACCCCAATGGGTTGTCAAAACATTTTTGTTCCTTCTTTTAGTATTTTTATTTATTCTTAATTTCTAGATAGTCTATCTTGATATGACCTTTATTGTTGCACTAGTAATAGGTTACATCTGATGTATTGAAATTTAGACTAACTTTCTAATCTACCATATATTTCTTTTTTTGAGGTTTTTTTCTAAACTAATTATTAAATACTTTATTATTTAGTATTTTGTATACTCGAGTCACAATGTGATCCATATCTTATTTTTTAATATCGTATATATAAGAATAATAAGATTAATGAGAAGATACATTCATAGATTTAAAAGATACACATTTATTTTTGTTGTCTCTACAGTAATTATGGTATTTAGTTCCAATTCGTACTGATGGAGTGATCCAATAAATTAATATAGGGTTTACTATTTGAAATTATTATTTTTATCAATTCTATCCATATTTTTATTCCATTTATTTGGTAAGGATTATAGGACTCATTCAACCAATATTTAGTATTCCAATTCTTCACGAATTGAATTCATTCCCTTCAAAATGCCTGTGAATCCATTAAATTTTTGGTTTACTGTTTAATATTTATCCATATTTAAGTCTTTTTACTTAGCACAAAGCATTCCATGTTTGGTTTAGATCAATTTTTATCATTCATGGTGAGTAACTTGAAGAATATTCCAAATTTCTTGAACTTTCTTACAAGAAGACACATGACAGAAAACATTTCTCTAAATAGAACAATATAAAATATTAACAAATTTTTAAATTAAAATATATAAAGTATAATTAATCTCTTTTAGAGTATATAGCTTAGAATTAGGTAGTTTGTACTATTTTGAAATGATATACCAGTGCTCAATGCTCAATAGTTCGAGGTAAGCATCCATTCAGTATCTCCAATAATCATAATTATTACCATCAAAATGAGGTGGATTATTGAGGAATCCAAGAATCATTCTGGTTCAATCCTTCCATATTATAAGATATTTATCCTCATACTGTGAGGTCTAGGAATAGGTTAGCACAATTAAAATATTAATGAAGACTCTATGAAAGGGTGTTCTAAATTTCATATGGAATAACCAATGATACCAATGTCTGGTGTTGAGAAAGATAATGATAGAGCTAATCTATTATTAATAAGGTTATCATCTGATACCAATTGTTAGGTTAGATAGGGTAACAACAAATGTTATAGAGTGGGATGGATAGATGAGATTAAAAATTTAAACAAACAAATTGAAAAATTAAATTAATTTCCAAACCTAATTATAATGTTTATTAGCAGTGAAACAAGAAAAGAATGCAATGATGTATTTTTTTAGTAGTTCGGTCTGATGTGGGTCTACTAAAATATTATACATCTCTACTATGTTATAGATAATTATGCACTAAAATAATTTTTATGGGGGAAATTTTAACCCAATTATAGAATACTTCTATAGTGGAGGGGTAACCAAATTATTGAATTTTGTATGGGGAGTCACAACCCTTATAACTTGACATTAGACACTGGGATTCACAACCCAAAAAGTATTGACTCCATATACAAGGGCTGGAAACCCTAATATTCTAATTCTAGTATCCATGAGTAGCATCCTGAAGAAATATAATAACAAATAATGAATTTCTGTGTAAAAGAATAAACAGAATAATAGAGTGTATGTGGGAGAGGGTAAAAAGTGTTATAGACTCAGAACCTGATAAAAGAAAATAAAAATGACATAACAAGTAATGGTTGGTGAACATTAGATTGTATCATCTAGTCAAGTAAATTGTAGTTGAAAAAAAAATTATCTGACAATTCAGTGAACATCTAGGTGATGAAATATATTTTCGTAGGATGTTGTAAATGCATAGCAGGTTCAAAGTTCACAACACTTTATCTATGAGAAAAAATGTATCAAATATCTTATCCAATGTTTATTTTTTAAGGAATTTCCATTCCATATATATATATATAATATTTAGTATTTGGAGCTTCTTCATTTTGTTTGAAAATTCAAAATAAATTGACTCAAAAGATTTCATAAATACCTCAAAAATAATCACATCATTATTGCGTCTTTATTCATGTAGAAAAAATCTAAAAATAATTCAAAAATAATTTGAATAATTCTTCCCATAATATATTTATAAAAAATAATAGCATTGAAAAATTTAAAACACAATTTTAAATCCATTCAATCCTCTTTAAATTTAGTCAAAACAGTTCCTGAAAACTTGAAGCATAATTTGAATTCAAATTAACATAAAACCACCCACTTTTTTGAAAAATATATTGAAATAATTTATTAATTTTTCACTTTCAATAATGAAACACAGTATTTATAAACTCTTCGATCATATTCCCTAGATTAAATGTTATTTTTTAGAATACAAAACATGAAATAATATATATATATATACAACAGATCAAATTTAAGCATAAATACACAAAGCATAATAAGAAAAATCGGGCACATAAAGTAGGTTACTAATAGTAATATAGGGTATGAACAACAACATAATGAAAAAAATAGTAACATAAAGAATGAATAGTATTGTAGGGTTTCCAAAACATGCTTTTCAAAAATGAACAATAACATAATGTAATGTATGAATAGTAACATAGGGTTTTCAAGACATACATTGCAGAAATTAACAGTAACGTAACATATACTATGAATAGTAATGCAGGATTTCTGAACCATAATTTGTGGAAATGACAACAAATCTAATGTAGGGTAAAAATAGTAATTTAGTGTAGGGTATTAATAGTAAAGTATCATATGGTATGAATAGTAAAGTAGGGTTTCCAAACCCAATATTTCATTATAGAGAAAGTGGTGGTGTCAAACCATACTTTTCACTATTCATGAAAGTATGGTTTCCCTTACTTTGTGAAAACTCGAGAGAAAACTCTTAAAACTTCATTGAATTTTTAAGGTCTATAAAATATAGATTGAGATTTTTTTTTGAATTTTTTTTAGAAAATCTTATTAGATTTCATGCAATCCAGAATCAATTCCATCTAACATGTAATACTTTAAGTATCATCAAAAAGTAGAAGCAACATCAATATGAAAAAAATAAATGTTCATAAAAAAAGGAATAGTTTAGAAAATTTAATCACTATCAAAATGACATTTTAAGACATAAATAAAAAATAATAAAATAAAGATAATTTTTTTATTTTACCAAATAAATCTTCATGAAAATCCAATATATATAGTAGTTTCATTAAAATAAATTCAAAAACTTTTTAAACCATAACATTGTAGAGTTTATAAAATTACATTAGCAACTTCATTGAATTTTTAGTTTACTAAAAATTAATTTTCAAAAATTTCTCATAAACTAAAAAAAATTATATAAATATTATTTTCTATAAAACGTGATAAGAATAAAAAAAACCAAACACATAAGTTTTCTATATCATCAAAATATAGATTTTATTTAAAATAGAATTAAAATAACATACAATCAATGAAAATAATAGTGTTAAAATTAAAATAAAATATCATATGTAATAAAAAAAAAGAATAAATGCACATAAAAAACATTTCCTTTACATTATATTCTGACTCCAACCCTCCCTTCAGTAATCATTTCATAATAGTGTTCTCGAATATCGTACAATACCAAAGAATCTTTATCACTATTAAATTTTAACATTAAATCTAAATTCAAACTCTTGAATTATTTCTATTACTTATTATATTTTGTTTAACATTAACATGTTGTACTTGATACTTTCGGACCATTATGGGTATATTATTTCCTAAATCATGGAATGGCTATATGTATTGTGTCTTGATAAATAGGTTCCGTTAATTTATTCTGAAATAATTTTTCCGTTTATCCTGGGATAAACATCTTATAGGAATAATACATTTCTTTTTTTCTCTAGATATTAATGTTCCTAACATGGAACCATAAAACTGAATGTAACACTTATTTTATATTCTGCACTAAAAGTTTTATAAAATTAAACAATAATTCTTTATAATATAAAAAATAAATTTATCTAAAATAAAATAAATATGCATTAAAAACTATATGTTTTGAGAACATTACCGTTTTACAATATCATGGAAAGTCCTTAGATGTAACAATAACCTAATAATTTAATATAAAATTATTATTTAATAAAAACCATTAATATCATATTATGGAAAAACATTACAATATGTGGAAATTACCAATTTTCCAATCAAATTAAAATCCATTGATGTCATAGAATGTTAAACCTTATATTATAAGGACTATATCATTTTTAACATAGAATTATTATTGTTACCCAAACAAATTTAGATAAAAATAATACAAATTTAGGACATTCATAAATTTATAACCTAGACCAATTGAAGTATCTCATAGATAATAAATATAAAAAAATTGAATTGAATACATTTCAATGTTTTTAACCAAGACATCATAGAGTCATTATTTCATATTAATGAAAAATGTATACGTATTATTATGATCATCTTCATATTTCAATTTTTCAAAAATTTAATGAACTGATGCAACCCATTAAATAACATACACAAAAATTTAAATATATAACATATTATCTAAATTATATTATGTATCCTATTTTATTCAATTATTTTATCAAATCACTTATATTATTTTTATTACCTCAAGATATTGAAATATATTTCTCATGGATAAAAGTTATTTGTATAATAGAATTTTATTAACTCAGAAAAAATTATGTTAAAAATCCATTATTAAAAATGAAAATTTCACTACATTATTAAATAGTTTCATTAATTTAATAGAATAATTCCTTTTAAAAAATGACCAATGACAGTTATGGAAATGCATTTGACCCTGGAAAAGTAATTTTGAATTTGTTTATTGGGTTGTGAATTTTCCTTCAACAAAATAATTTTGAGTATTTGTTTCAATAAAAATTACTTTCAATATATGGCTGAAAAAAAATAAATATTACTACAATTATTCATTATCAAATAGATATGTTTTTTTTGGAAAACATGTTTTGATCATATATGTTTTATTTATAAAATATTTTCATGTATTCTATGTATTAGACTTGTCGGATATTTTTAAAATTTTTTGAAAAAATAATCAATCATTCAAACAATTTTTCAAATTGGATATAAATAAATGTAATATAATTTTAAGGTGAATATGTTAGGATTTTTAAAATAAATTTTTTTTGAGTACAATGTGATTTTATCACAATACCTTAAACTGAAAACTATGGAGGATTTTTTGATAAAATTTTACATTATATAATAAATAATACATATTATGATTATTTTAATGTTTTTTATTATGAAAGTAATTATAATTATTTTTTTATTCATAAAAATTTATTATTCAAAATAATTATCTCCATTGAGTTTGGTGCACTTATTTTAAAAATAAATTTTACTAAATATATAAATGTAATATTATAAATTTAAATTATGATTTGGATTCATCATATTCATATTAATTTTACATAAAATTATATATTTATTACAATGAATTGATAACATGATAAATATTAATCACTATGGTAATTGGTAAAAGGGTTGTTAAGGTGGATAATCTAGGAAATAGGGCTTGAAATTTCACAAAAACATTCCCAAAATTGATTTTATATTGATTATCCAATGTTATAATCCTATATTTGGTTCTTAATACCATTAAATTGCCTTAAGATACTTGGAATCACAACCAAAAAGGTCTATTAATATGTTATTCTTTGTGAAATTGATATATACATAATTCCTATATTACATTTTAATACAAAAATTACAGTACAAATTTTTTGGGTAATAACATTATACCCCCATAGAATATCCAAATTTATATTACCTACTACACTTTTTGGATTCATGGGAAAAGGAAAAAAATAAGGGATATCTAAAATACTTACTAATGGATATGTAAAGGATAATCTATTATGAGTTATTAATAATAATTAAAAAAAGGTAAATAACTAAATACACATTCCATTTTACGATATAGATAAGGATTAATCAATATGTAATGATTAATACCTAAACACACATGCTATTTAAATTACTAGATAAGGAATAATCAATAAAAAATATAAATAATTGATAAGACATTAAATTTAATCAATAAAATTATAATTTAAGGAATCCATAGATTTTATCACAGTGACAATCATAGGGATAATAATCACTAAATTTTTAATGAATGCAATGTTGTATCTTTCTTATAAAACCAATATATTCAATAAAAATCTCATGATAATATAAAAAACAGAAAAACCCATTTAATTCAATCTTAAATAATTTATCTCACGAGATATACCGATACATCAAGGGGTTATATAATTTCAACCCCCACCCATTTCTTTAGTTCCAAACCATTCTACAAATATCAAATAATTGATTTAATTAAAAATAGTGTTCTATATCATAAAATATTCATATTTAGTAAGTAATACATATTTTTAAATATTTCCCTAGTAAGATAAATAACATTAATTATAAACACCAAATGTAAAATTTTTATACAGTTTAGAAACTAATAATATCTATGATAAATGATATGGATAAATAGAGGAAATTTAATTTCTCATGATCCTAAGAAATTTAAATTTTCAATGGAATGTTATTGACTAGAAAAATAAATCAAGGATGTGAATGTCAATACTTTCCTCGGTCAATGTAATCATAAATAATACATATGAATACTAAGTGTGGTATTTATAAAATATATAAACATTGGAGAAAGTGTAAATGTTTTTTTCACTACTTAATATACGAACCATAAAAATATAATTAAAATCATTCTTGTGAAAAATATAATTTATATTTTGAATTTTTTTTTTGAAAATCCTTTCCATAGAAAATAACTTCTAAAAACCAAAAATTTATAAAACACATTTGAAATAATTTAATTTGAAAATAATGTTTTTCACTTATAAAATAATCTTTTATATATTTTAGTGGTGATGATCGTAGGTAATTCCGTTTATGTTTTTCATGTAAATACAATGTTTCCTTTCACTTTTTTGTTAAAATAAAAATGAGAATAGTGTAGAAAATGACATAATATTACATTTAAAACAAAATAAAGGTGTAAAAATCAATGAAAATACCTTTACTATATATTTCTTAAATGGTTATAAATATTTGTAAAAATGTTTTTAGAATACACTATTTTGTAAGAAAATAGTATTCCGGCTAAAGAGTGAAATGAATTCAGATATTCTTAAAATAATTATCTAGATCATTTTATGTACTTATGGGTTTTAAAATAGTAATATTATTTGATATATATCATGAATATAAACTAGAAAATATAAGAAAACTATTTATTAAACAAATATGAAAGAATTTCCTTTAATAATATTTCAAGAATAAACAATATCGATTAGAATGAGAGTAAAAAATAAACTCTTTAAATGATCATAGCATGATATGAGAAATATTAAAAAAAATAATTTGTATCAAAATTAATTCCATATAAGCAATTTTAACAAAATTGATAGTTATGAAAAAATCACTATACACTTAATCATCAATAATCAATGATAATTTGGATGTAATATAACCCAATGTAATGAAATTGAGTTATGAAATTCATTACAACTTGGTATCTTTTAATTTAAATGATATTAGATTAAATTAATAAAATTAGAATATAATATATCATTAATAATTATGTATTAAGGATATTACAAGTCAAATTGGAAGTATATACACCATATAAAAGAAACAAGTTTTATAACATTACCACATGCCTCAATGAAATAAAATTGAGCCAAAAGCCCAGGCATTATGATTCCTTTTGGTTGAATGTGATTTAAAATCATGTATTGATGTTTTGAAAATGTTATTAAATTATACCAAAATAATATTAACATTTATAATATCATATATGACCACTTTCTAAAAAATTATTTTCCATTCAACAAACTATTTCATTACCATCATTGTTTCTGATGTTAATTGTCTTGCTTTCTCAGGCGTGTTTCATCCTGAATGATCTAGTTCATGCCCATATTATATAGTTCTATCATTTCCATCATAAATATCATGAAATAATTATCCAAATGTTACATCAATATTAATTTTAATACAAATCATGAATGATGGATATGAAAATGGAGTACATTATAACCATGGAGATGTTTGGTCTTACGTACACATGAATAACATTTCCGTTTCAATTGTTCATTATGAAAATGAGTTAAATAATATATTATATTTATATAATTACATAATATTATATATATCATATATTTTCTATAAATAAACACATATATAAATATATCATCCATGTGGTGAGGTGATGGAATTAAATTCACATCATTTTGTAAAGGCGGCTAACTGCACATGCACGAACAACATTATCAACATTTAATTTATATAGATGTAAATAAACATAAATGTATATATATAGATATGTTATAAATTACCATAATGATAAATATCTGGTTAATATCATAATTATTTTAGTTATATCATATATATAAATAATAATAATGTAATTACATTCAACATAAAAGTGTTAGTGAAATATGAATCACATAGCTTCATGAGGCAGTAGTCCACTGTACACATGAGTGATGTTATCGTATGTCCAACGGTATTAAATTAAAAAATAGAAATATTATATAATTACTAAATAGGTATAATAGTGTAATAAATACCAAATACATACTTTATATCGATCGTTATAACCAACCTTGAGAGGATGTAATGGAAGAATGAACAATATAAGTTCCCAAGGTGGTAGTCTTCCATACACACTGATAGCTATTTCATAACCCATTTGATAGAAGTAGAGAACATTTTCGATAATTCAATTAATATGAAAACATTTATTTATTTAGATTATAATAAGTTTAATATATCATCATGTCATAAAAGTTAATTAAAGAGACGGATATACAAATTTTATAAATACGTATGTGGAAGAAGATTACCTCTTCATTGGGTTTCATACTTAAGATTTCAGTAAATCATTCAAAATTAATATCTTTTATTGATATAATGATTATAGTATTATGGTATGGAATTTCGGAAGTTATTTTGGCATTAATTTTGGTTTTTTCTGTTTTGAAGTTTTGAGGAGTGGGGAGGGACTTTTATAAGTGGGTGAGAGGAAAAACTAGGCATATTTTAAAATAAGTTAGTTGTGCCATGTTTTTATCTAATTAAAGGATAAAATAATGTATTAAATTCTATAAATGAAGCATTATGTTGAAAATATGTCCATCTTATTAGTGTTTTAAAAGTATATAGGTCATTTTTAAACATATGTTTAATGTTTAGTTAATCCAAGAACTCATCTCATTCTTAATCGATGTTATTAATTTTAATTGTTTTCACTAATAATTATGGTAATGAATTAAGTTAAAAAGATTATAAATTAGATATTATTATTATTAAAAATATTGAATCAAGTTTTACTAATTAATATTACTGTAGTGTCTGAAATTAATCTACAAGGAATCTCGTAGATGAGATGAGAAAACAATTTTTTAAAGAGAAATTTATCAAAAGTTTACAATGTTTTTATAAACAATTTCAATATTAAATTGATTAAATTTTCCTATATTGGATTAATAGGTTAATGATTTAAAAAATTATACATTAAAAAATTTTAAAAATATTTTTTCATTAATTTATTTTTAAAAAAATTAAGTTTTCATTTAAAAGACAATATTTTTCACTATTCATAAAACAATGAAACTACGTAGAAAAATACAAAAATGACAACATAATATTATTTTGAAAATAAAAATTAAAAAATTATTATTAATTTTTAAAAAAATTATATAATTTCAAAGATATATTTTTAAAATAAGTGGGAAATTAAAAGGTGGTAGAAATGTGATTAGAAAAATTCAACTTTTTATACGTAAAATTGAATTTGTCTATATCTTGTTCCTAAAAAATATATCAGATGAGCGTAAAATAATTTGATTGATTATATAAATTAATATAAATCAATAATATTAATTTAATATATTATGATAAGATATATTTGTTCACATAAAAATAGTTTTTATGAAAAAAAATCCTTTATATTAAATTAGTTATTATTTTTATTTGAAATTAAATATTAAACAGTAAATTCATTTGATATTTGTTTAAATCATATATTTTCATAAGTTATTTAATAATATTTATACTCACCAATTTAAAATTTAGGATGGAATTTATATTTTAAATAATAATATTAATAGTTTTTGGTAAAATTAGGTTTCATATATAATGATAGTTATCAATGAAATTCATCATTGTGTGTCAAAAAAGATGAACTCGGTGTTGAATTAACTAAAAACTATATCATATAATGAATTTCATTAAAATATTAAATATATCATGATGTTTTTGGATGTTATATTCCCTTATAATCTTGGTGTTCCTTGTCATACATGCGATCAAATATGATATTCATATTTTAATGTTTCGACATTTAACATTCTCCCCACCTTAAATAAATTGCATCATCGAAATTTAAACTTGACCTCTGTTATTAAGGTTTTGATATTTTAAAATTCCATTATTAAAATAACAAATATTGAAAATAATTAATAAATTATTTTCTTAATATTTTAAAAATGGGAATTCACTGCTCATATGGAATGACATTTAACTAGGTTTAAAAATAACAAAAAATTAGTGGAAAGTGAAATTATAGACATAGAGAAAAATAAAAAATAATTAAATAGGGTGATTGTGGTCATAGATCAAAATAAATAAATCAATAAATGGAATTTTTATATGCCATAAAATCATTAGAAAAACATAAGTACAAAAAGTAATTGATATCATCACAAATGATGGTACAAGGATGATATATTAATTCGAGATCCATTTTTCTATTATTGATGAAATCCTTAAATACCTATGAATATAAGGAAATATACATACTATATACTCTTAAATTTAATAATCACAATTTCATCCTTTGGATGTGCTTCGATCAATTTCCAATTCATCCCCTACTATAAAAAATGAATATAAAAAATTATTTTCTTATTCCTAAGGCACTAAAATTAACATTTAATAGATCGTTTGGTCTAGAGAACAGAGAATTTTTTCTATCTATCTCTAACTATTTTCTAAATTCAATATGGCACATACATGTTATCCAACATAATAAATTAATATCTAATCCTCAAAATTAACCCATATTCAATTATCATTAACATTTATCTTTCAAATTGTTTATCTAATGACATATTAATCAGGCCATCTATTAGGCTAGTGGTAGGTGACAATCACTTATCATCCTTCAATCATTAGTTCAAGGCTCAATTCCTTTCTAGATTTGATGGGTTTTCTCTTCGTATACATGTTTTACCTTTTTCTAAAAACAAATTAATATAATTCCAAAATGAAATATGAAATAAATACATTAAATTTCATAATTAAATAAAACTTTTACAAAGGTTTTTAATAAAAATTATTTTTCCCACAATGTTAAATAATAATATTTCACTAATATTCGATTGTAATTATTCATCATATTAACCCTAAATCTATAAAAACTATAAAATAATATCTATAAATTTAAAGGAGTTATTCCAAAATTAAAATTTCCACTAAAACATATAATTGGAATATATTTCTCCAAAATTTCATTAATCTGGCCAGAATCCAATCACATAAACAATAAAGAGAATTGATTAAGACATTGAATATATGATAAAAAATAAACTCATAATCCCACTATTATATCCATTACTTTTATGTTAATACAGAAATGGTTCATAAATATAACAAAATCCTTAGATATTTCACAACTCTTATATCTGAAATACCATTGTTAAAATAAATCTATAATTTATTTTTAGAATCAAAATATAGAAATAATTCATCTATTTTATTCTAAAATAGGCCATTACTTATTATTGGGTTTAATATAATACATTCATTGTCATCATATATTAAAATCTATTATAATGGTTTGTAATTAAAATGTGAATTATATTAAGATTATCCCCTAGGAGTTACAATCCAGGTGTCCAGCTTGGTCTGTTGTCATGTACCAGGTAATGCTCGAGTCTAGAACAATGCACCCTTTTTGGGGTAATTTTCCCAAGGAAAAAATATTCTAGAACCACATCCACTTGTCATATGCAGACAATGACATACTATAAAGAAACCCACATAATCTCTCCCTTAACAAAATATTAATATTATCTTTTATATTTATCCTCTAAATGTATCTTAGTTTTGTGGTCATTAATCTATGTTTTACTAAATATAGTTTGCAAGGTTTCTACACAACTTCATATGATACCAAAAATATCATCCCTGACCTTAGATTCCTGGATTAGGTTCCTATTACCATTAAATTGGCATAATATTAAATGATTTTCATCCTAATGGACATGTTAGTTTTGTAGCCACAGTAAACTAGATACACACCTGAGTCCCATATTTTATTTTAGGAAAAAATTAAAAAAAATTATTTTATCAATTCTATAATTATTCCCCCTAGAATATCCATGTGTTTCTTTTTTTATACACTTAATGGATTCTAGGGGGAAAGGAAACATCATATGGGTGAACTCAAATGTTTAATGAGAGTTATCTACATCGGAAGATATCATGAATCAAGAAGAATAATAAATATTTAAATATATATAATTAAACACACATTCCAACTAAATAACTTGATATGTAATAATAAATATGTCAGGGGAAATAACTGAACACACAATCCATTTAAATAACTAAATAAGAATAATCAATATTTCATAGTAAATAACTAAATATGCATGATATTTAAAAAATAAACTAAGAATATAATGAATCCATATATTTTTGATAATGAATATCTCATGGATAAAAATAATATAATTCTGAATAAAGACAATTCAAAATTATTGGAGGCCATGTGTCAAGAACATGAAACCACTACCCTTAAAACCTTTCACAAGGCTTTTTAATATACAGAAAAAAACATATTAATGCTATATTTAATTATTTGTTTTAGGAGACCCATTAATGCATCAAGGGGATTAATAATTTTGGGTCCCAATCATCCCATATATTACAAACAACTACTCATATATAGAACAATAGATTTATTTCATAAATAATATGTCTCATCATCTAGTACCAATTTTGAGTAAAGAATATAGATTTATTAATATTACCCCAAGACATCAACTTAAATTCAAAAAAAACAATGAATTTAAAAATGGTATAAGGATTAGAATGTAATCATATCTATGATAAATTATATGGATAATTATTATAAAATTAAGGTTTAATGATCAAGTTAAAGTGAAAATTTGAAGAAAATGTTATTGCCTACAAAAATGAATCTAGGAATTGAATTTCAATAACATCATTGGTAAAAACAATAATCAACCACCCATAATATGACTAAGTATGTTGTCAATAAATATATACCCATTATAGTAAGAATAAATGGTTTATTTCATTAGTGAATAAAAATATGATATAAATATCTCTAAAATCATTCTTTACGAAAAATATCCTTTTCAATTTGAAATTTTTTTTTATAATCACCTTTAAAAAATAAAATATTATAAAAAAATTTGAAAATACATTTTCATGAAAATAAAATTTTAAAATTATAAAATAATATTTAAAAAAATTTAGGTTTCATAATGTATGAAAATTTTCTTAATGTCATACACGTGTAAACTATGTTTCTTTTCACTTTTTTAGTAAATTCCAAATCGAAATGATTTTGAAAATGACATGAGATTCATATTAAAATCATTTGGTGAATAGTTATAATTGGTGAAAATACAATTAATAAATCATTTTCAAAATATTACGAACATTTTTGAAAGTATATTTAGAAAGAATGGTCTTGGAAGAAACTATTTTTTTGAAAAAAGAGAGAAATGATGTCAGATTTTCTTAAAACATTTTTATATAAAATTTTATGTAACAAAGAGTGAAAAAATGGTACTATTATTTTAAAAAGATCTTTAATAACCAAAGGAAAATTAAATTAAATAGTCTATTAAATAAAGATAAAATTATTTCATTTAATGGATATTAAAGAATAAATAAACTTGATTTGAATATGATTTGCAAATAAACCCTTAAAATGATCATAACATGAAGTGAGAATAAAGAAATGAATAAATTATGTGTAATTTAAAATAAATTTAAATTTTTTTTATAAAACAATATATATTTAAAATTAATTATACACATTATCATATAATTTTATTGAAAATAAAGATGTAATTTAACCCACTAAAATGAAATTGAGTTATAAAATTCGTTACCAAATGGTAGCGTTTTATTCAAATCTACATAGAGAAAAGAAATCAAATTTAAAATTCAATTAAAATTAATAATTAAATATTCCAAATATTAAATTTTATATTGGAGTTATATATACCAAAAATATGAAAATAGGTTCATGAAATTACCATATAGCTCAATGAAAGGAAATTGAGATGAAATCCCATACATTTTGATTCCATTTAGTTGAATGTTATTTAACATCCAATATATTTGTTTTAAACATGTAATTAAATTATTATATAACCATATACATAATAATAATATCTTTTATATTCTCTAAAAATATTTTATTACCCGTTCATGAATAATCATTCATTATATTCAATGTTATAGGTGTCAATTTTCCTATTTTCTCATGCATTTTCATCATGATGATATAGTTGTTTTACATGTAATTTATTTATATCATGTCCATAATATTAATATTGAAATAATTTTTTTATTTTTAAATCAATTTTAATTTTAAAACAAATCATGAATGATATTTATGAAAATGAAGCATGTTGTGATCATAAAGACAGTATGTTGAATGTAGGCATGAGTAACATTTCCATATTCCAATAACCATTATTGAAAAAATTTATGTAATATATTATTTCTACATAATTATTATTACATCACATGTATCATATTATTTTTTTAATACACTTATATATATTTTCCCTTTGGGTGGTGATGAAAATAGAGTGACATCATTTCGTAAAGGTGGTAGTCCACACGTACATGAATGAAATTATCATGTTTTTTTATTAAAAGAGTAATGAAAATGATATGTTTATATATATATATATATTAGCCTTATATAATTATAAATATATCATGAATATCATAATTGTGTAGGGTATATTTAATATAATCCTTAATATTAACTTTACTACATTGAATATAATGATTTAGTGAATGATAAATCACATCATTTCATGAGGTGATGGTTTGATGTACCCATGAGTGCTGTTATTGTACCTCAAATGGCATGGAAATAAAAGTTAAAATATGATATGATGAATCTGTAGTTATAATAAGGTTATAAATATCACTTATATAATTTTTATCAATCATCATAAATATCCTTTAATTTTTTTAATGGAAGAATTAACAACATCAGTTTGCAATGCGAAAGTCTGTCGTATGCATGAACGATGGTTTTGTAAACCATTTGATAGAAGTGGATTAAATTTAAGGTCATTAACCGTTGTTATAAAATAACCTCCTTATATAAATGATAATGAGGTTATTGTATAAAAATTTTATAAAACTAAATAAATGATTTGTAGAAGTAAATAAAATAATCGTGTTTTTTTAGAATATTTCTACCTTCTTGGGTTGCATCCTTATACCCGAATAGCCCAAAATAATTCTCAGTTTTTATTTATTTTGGATAGTTCTCCTTTTTAAATTGGGGTGAGGAGGAACCCTTTCATGACCCCTTGGTCTAGTGGAAAAAGGGCCAGTATATGACCCAAAGGACTAAATGCATAATGCCCAATACATGACCCCAAGGCCCAACCCACTAGAACTGTCCCTCCTCATCATCTTCATTATTGAAGGCTCCTATCTCCCCACCCCGCATTTCTGATTGGCTAGCATTTCATTGGGCATGGAAGCATACTGCCTGGTCCTGATAGAGACTATCATACCCTCTATTTCTTTTAATCTGGAAAGATATTCTCTGGTGGATATTACATTTCTCTAAATACACTTTTTGGGCCTTCTCTAGGTGGTATCTGGGCTGATCCATAATCTATTGGCCCAAAGGCCCTGTGACCGGAAGGCCATGTTGCACGTATGCCCATATACATGGTCCAAAGGCCAAAATGGATAAATAGTTCTAGCTTCTACATCACTACTACAGTATCTACAACTGTGGTAGGGATTGGCTAAACAAAATAGGTTTTAAGGTTTGAAGTGGGGAGGAGTGTGAGTGAACTTTAATATGTGGGGGAGAGGTAACACATGGTATTTTTGAAAAGATGTTAGGAATATGCACATTTTCACCTAAAAAGGATTCAATAATGATTTTTTTTTTTAAATTAAGGGTTAAGGTCAAAATATGTCCATCCAATGGGTTTTGCACAAGGTTCTAGGTCATTTTTACTATAGTGTTCATTGTTTAGTCCCTCAGTGAACTCATTTTTCTTTAAATTGTTGTGATTAATTTGAATTATTTTTACTAATAATTATATTAAAAAATTAAGTTGGTCTTTTTATAAATTATAAATTATTCGGATGAAAAATATGGAATCCATTTTTTTAAATTCAAATCACATTGTTGGTACAAATTAATTTAAAACTAATTATATATATGAAACATGAAAGTGAGATTTTAAAGTGAATCTGTTGAAAATATTACATATTTTTTATTTTCAATTTCAATATTAAATTGATTAAAATAACCTAATTTTGATAAATAAATGTTTAATTTAACTATTTATACATTAAAACTAATTTAAAATATAATTAAATATTTTAAATAATTAAAATTAAAAGGAATTTCTAAATTAAAATTGAATATTTTTCATTATTCATCAAAAAATTAATTTTTCCAAAAAATACCAAAAAATAACATTAATTTAATTTTTAAATTCAAATTAAAAAATAATTTTGTTAATTAAAATTTATAAATGTGTCAAAATTTAGTTTGAAAAAATTCCTCCATTATAATATTGATGGCACCACATTCACCTGGTGGCACGTACCCTCGTCTAGTATTTTCTTGGTTTCGTTTGTGGCATGCTTTCACCTACTTCATTCTTGCTCTATTAGGTCGAACTAAGTGTGTTAATCTTCATCATTGAGATCTTGTAGGTTTTTTCATCTTTATATCATAGAGATTTACTATGGAATCTCTATCTTCATGCTTCTGTCTGGGATTACTCATTCATTGTCTTCCAGCTTCTCCTCTCTCGCCATTTTTTCATGTTTTAGATCCCATCACCTCTAATATAATGACAATAGTGGATTCATTAATGTTTGATTCATTAATGTGATCAAATTTTAGTTTTTGTGGGTTTTATACCTACTACCCTTTATATTTAGTCCTATCTAGACCAATACATCTTCATTAATTCTCTCATTATTCTATATCATGGGAGGTGGATTCTTGGTGGATGAGTTTGGTTCAAGTATGTGAGGGAGCCATGGTTTGGGGCAGGCCTTGGTTTGGAACATTGAGTATTGATCTAGAATTTCTTCAGGGGGAATTCTCATATTCTTAGTGTGGATATAGATTTAATTATGAAGACATCTTAGTTGTGCTTAAAGGGTGGTTATGACTTCTAGGTGTGTTTTCAAATGTTTTACTATTCTTTGGGTCTATTTCATTGTTTTTATTGCCGAAGACATCAAAATATTTTGTTCTAGTCATCCTAATTTGGTGTGGTATGACTATTTGTAGGTATTACTGGGAAAGTGAACATGATGTAGGAATGGGTGTGTTGACACACATTATTATCCATCTATTATCATTAACTTCTTTTATATAGTTGACTATCTGGTTTTTGTTTTGTTTTATTGGAAATGTGGTGAGTTTCAGACTACTTGTTGGGGAAGTGGCTAGAAAGATAGATAAGTGTGCTAACAATTTTCATCCGACCCTCCTTCTATATTCTAGTGATTTTTGTGGGGGTGCTCTTCCATGTTTTTTTGGTATCAAAACACAACATATTGATGGGGGGACAAGTCTTTTACCAATGCTTGTTTCATTTTTGTTTTCCTTGAAGCATTCAAATTCTTTTGAAAACATTGGATATTGTTTTTCATTGATCATGTGTTGATTTCATGTACGGTTTCCTTCTCCACCCTTTTCAAAACGGGATTCTTATATTATGTTCCATAAAAGAGTATTTTTCATCAACCATTTCAAAAAAAAATCTCATTAAAAGGTGGTAAACATATATTTATAAATATAAAACAATTTAGGCATAAAGTTTTATTTTTTATTATCTTGTGTTTTTCATATATTATTGATGAATGTAAAAAAATTTAAGGAATACATAAACTAATTTCATTCACTAAAAATAATCAATTTAATATATTGGGATAAAACACCTTGGGGTGTACTAAAATTGTTTTTTATAAAAACAGTTCCTTTTTATTCAATTGGTTTTTAATTTTAATTATAATTATTTAGTAACTAATGAATAAATTTTATATCTATTTAAACCATATATTTTCATAATTTATTCAATCATTTTCATAATTTAAAATTTAATGGCAAGGTTATGATTTTAAATTTAAATAATAATATTAATTTTTTTTGTAATACTTGATCTTATATATAACAAAAACTATCGAAGAAAGTATTTGTTTTATGTAACACATGATGAACTAAGTTTTTTTGCTTTGGAATATATATCATATATTGAATTTATTTTAAATATAAAATATATCATAACATCTCGATATATTATTTTCCTTTCTATGTTTGGTGTTGCCTATCATACATGCTATCGAATATGATATTAATATTTCAATGGGTGTTAAATTTTATTCACGTATTATGGATATGACATATCATTTTCTAAAAAATTGGGATTTTTTTGACCCTTTACAATGAAAATTATTTTATAGTATTTAAAACTATTAGTATTTATAATGGTTCCACCCCCACCTTTATAAAATGACATCTCATCATCTCTATTAATTACACGCACAGAGGAGTATATATCATCCAATACCTTCCAAATATATTCCAAATTTTTATCCCCACATCCTAGATGTTGTAGTGTACCCAAAATTATATCCTATGAAGTCTTATGGTGTAATATAATTAAATATTTTAAAACACAAGGTAATCCTCTTAACTAAAATATATTAACTTTATTTTCTCCTCCAATTGCTTAAAATATATTATATCCCTTCCATAATATTGACATATGTATAAAAATTATACTTAAATGTAATTATTTTCATTTAATAACATTTTTATACTTATCATATATCTAACATAAAATTAAAGTAAATCTCAATCAGGCCTATATACTACCATGTCAATGAAGTGACATGTTTCATTTTTCTACACTACCTCACATGAATGGTTATATTTATGTACTTCATGGATATATTTAATGTTAATAATATTATAATTATTATAGGATAGTAAATTATGTATTAACATCCATTAATTAAAAAAATTAAATATTATATTATCATTCACGCATATATTCAGATTACCTCCTCCACGAAGTGATATGTTTTAATATTCATCACCACCTTATATGGATTTTTTAAAAAAAATTATTGAATGAATAAATTTTATACTTATGATATGATTTAAGATAATTCAGATGATGAAACTGTGTCCATTTTCAACGTACCTATATTGTTTTCCTAAAACATGCAAGAAAAATGGATGTTTCAACACCCCAAATATTTATTTTTGTAGATAATTATTAATAAATGTTTTATTAGAAATTATAAATGATTCATTTGTAGTATGATATGTATGGATTTGGTTCATATATAAATTTATCATTAATATATATTTATTATAAAAAAAGTTCAATGTGTGTTGGAATCATGTATTATTTAAATTTTTTAACTCTTTGGTACAGAAAATACAGATGGGTTATCTCTAATCAATGCTGAACATATTTTTTTACTTTTATTTTGATTGTATTTTTATTTATTGGCCATGTTATTAAAAAGGATACAATTTTTATCTTATTTGTAAATCAAATATAATTAAATTCTATTTTAAATTAATTTTTGACAGAAATTGTTTGTTTTTATTGTTTTTTTAAAGGACACCTTTGATTCATTTTAAAAATGTTAAAACATAGCTTGTTTCTAATATTTACTGTATAAATTTTTTTTTACTTTCATGACTATTATATGTTTTTAATATTAATTTATTTTTTTATATGTATTTAAATATAAAATATTATTCCCATATTTATAGTTATTTTTAGTCATTAAATGTTACCAAAATAAAATGATAGTTATTCTTTATTAAAAATAATGATTCTAATAATTTTACATAAGTATTTTTTATCTATGTCTACAAATTTTAAGAATTTTTATGATTCACTTGGGGTTGATATTATGATACAACCGGTATAAATTCTGTTGATATCTTATAATGATGATTTTTTAATGATGTTTTTATGAAAAAAAATTCCCCTAGGTTCAATTATGATGTGATGAATTAATGAATGGTTATGTGATTTGGTGGCACATGTATGTTTTATTTTAATTATAAGATGGGTGGGAATAGAATTTTATAGTCATATAATGCATTGGGTGAATATTTATATATCATTCGATAATACGAAAGGGAATAGGGATTGAACCCACTCCAATATGGGACTCCATCTGCAATGAATGAAAAGGGAATGGGTAGTAAACTCAATCCACTATTGGACTATGTCCACTATGTTATTATGGTCTAAAATAGATCCTTTATTAGTGAAATTATGTTCTATTATTATGATTTCATCACACAATACTCTAAAATTTTCTTTTATTTATGATGTGTTCTTATAGATCATGAATAAATATTGATGATTTTATACACATATAATTCATTTAATTAATTATGATAGGTTTATATTCCATGACATATTTTTTATTATCAATGAGATATTTGGGGTTATTTATATATGTTGTGATCATGGTATCATATCGTTACTTTTATCTTATGCACCCTTATGATACTTCATGGATGTCCCCATTGTCTACCTTAAGAAAGTATCTAAGGTCACTATTTCATATATTTTTGGTTTCCCCATGTTATAATTGAAGGAATTATGTATGGAATGAATATATGGGGTATAATGTTAGATGATAATTTTTAGAGAAGATGAATAATTTTGATAAAGTAATTGGATTATGTATCTAGTTATCACGGGTATTTAACCATTATGGTTATGGGGTGTGAATGTTTTATTAAAATAATATTGTTTCCTCTAAAATGATAAAATATGTATGTATGTTATTCTGGTCCATCTCATATTGGGTTTGAGAAGGGTTTAGTTATTTTTTGTGATTATTCCATGAAGAATATGGGCAATGAAAATAAGAAAACCTATGATGAATTAAAAGTGATATATGATGAACCTAAATTGTGTTTAGTTGATTATAATTTGTTATAATATATAAAATCATTGGAATTTTTTAGTTATCTTATGATTTCTCTCCCTTTTTAATTATGATGGATGCATAAAAATGATTTTTAATTTTGGTTAACTGATGGACCCTAATTGAATCATTTTAACATGGAATGATGTGGTAAATTTAATGGTTTTCCTCATGGGAAACTAAAAAACATGGGGGATGGAATTCAATCCAGGTTTTCATAAGTTTGAAATAATCTTAGTTGTATATCAAAGAAATCTTTAAAATAAACAAAGGAAATAGAAACATATTGATGATTAATTCATGAGAAAACATACATAATTATATAGTGGGTCCTTTAATCAGGAAATTTTTGAGTAGTGGATTAGTATCACTAAATATATATTTTATATTCTATAGACATTAGATCATGAAATGTTTTTCTTATTTAATTACCAAATCGATAGTGAAGTTGTTTATTTTTTGAATCATATTAAAAATATGGTGTAAGATAAAGAATTTACTCTATAAAATTAGGTTTGTCTATGAAATTACATTCTAATTCTGTGCATTACCCATACTCTTTATATTAAAATGGAAAGATAATTGTTTGGGTTAAAGTATAAGGATGTTGAATCCTTTGGTATTTAATGATAAAATTTTACTATCCTTGTGAGGAATGATTATCTTTTTTATAAAAACTAATATAAATATTTTTTGATTCATTATTTTCTTAAAAATAAATATTTAAAATTAGTTAACCAAAATGTCCATTTGTAATTATGAAGAAATAATTTGATGTGATCCAAATGTAGATATTCATACAAGAGACTCCAATTATTCTCATTATTTTTGGTTTTAAAAAAATATGTATATTTTAAAATATTATAGTAACAAAACCTTTGGACGAATGACAATTAATCCCACGTCATATTAATTTTTTTTGATATTGGCATCTATTAAATTTCCCAATGGGGAATGGAAAATTATTTTTGATTATAAAATAATGTCATCGAGAAAATTAATGTAGATAATATATGAATTGGATGGTTAATGAGGTGAATTGGGTGAAAGAATAGTTAAATGCATCACCCAAACTCTATTATATAAATTAATATATGTATGGGAATTATTGATATATCCTACTGATATTTTATGGTATTTATCTATTTAAATAAATTTTATTTCTTGAAGATCTTTTGTTATATACAACCCCTATTTTAAATGAACCGTGATATTCTTTTGAGATATTATTTTTTAAGCATGATTATCAGAACCTAGCCAAAAAAATGGTGGTATAAAAAGGATTAATAAAATTATGAAAATATAAATAACGGTTTTATAGAATGGAAATATATTTATTAATTTTAATGAAAAATTAATTATTATTTTTACATAATATTATAGTTTAAAAATATTTTTCTTCAATTTCAGACTTTTAAAATTTTGGGTGAGAATATTAAAATTGATTTAAAACTTTTATAAACATTTTATTGGAAATATTTTATATCAATTTTTTAATCATCATCTCAAAAAATTAGGATAATATTTTGTGATTTTTATATAATGATAAATTTGTCAATGAATAGTATAAATATAGATTTTTAAGGAAATTTGTCTATTCCTTTGAATAATTTAAAATTATATTTTAATAAAATGGATTAAAAGTTAAATTAGTCATAAAATAATATCACTAATACTTTTAAAAGCATAATAATCAATTATTTTCCTTATTTTTATACAAAAAAATTTTACACTAAAGGAGACATTTATTCTAAAAAAAAATTTCAACGCATTTTACAGAATTTATTCTAAATCATATTTTTATACTTATATGAATTTAATTTTATAAAATATATAACATATCAATAGTTATCATAGTAAATATAATCTAATGCATTGAAATTAATAATTTTTTATTATTAATAGTTTCCATGGTAAATATTTATCTTCTCGATAAAAATGAAAAAATTGGATAAAATAATGCATAAAACATCCACAACTATTTATCATTGTCTTCTATCCAATTAAATTATTGGGATTTTTTAAAAGTTATTATTAATTAGTTAAATAATTTATTTTTAAAATTTTATTTTGAAATTATTATGAAAATATTTAATTTTTTGAAGATAAGTTATATTTTTCAAAATTTTAATCTATTGTTTTTGTCTCCATTTAATAAGATTATTGGAAGATTAAATTATGTTTTTCCATTAAAAAAGTATAAAAAATTTTAAATGGATTATTATTTAACTAAATTATTTTTTAAGCAATTGTTCCCTTTATTTCATAGCCAAATTATTTTTACTCTAATATCAGATATTTTCATGAATGGGGCTTTCAAGAATTATGTGGTATTATATTCAAAGGAATTTCTAGCACTAATTAAAATTGAATCTGATAAAATGGATTTCAAAATTTTAAGTAGTCTCAAAAAAGTTATGTATAAGGACTATTTTATTTTTGGTAATATAATGAATTAATCTTGGAAAGATGTTTAGTAATCATGTTTATGTTTAAAATAGGATTAAAGTGGTTTAACTTGAATATAATGTCTAAAATGCATCCAAAACAATGAAAAATGTTCTTAGTTGAGTTTATTTAGATCATATCACATAATATATTTTAATTTTTGCTTCCTTGGTTCATCATGAAATAATTTCGATATATATGTTATTTAGTATTTTTTATAATCAAAGGGTATCCTTTCCCCCATATAAAATGATAAACCATCTTATCTCTTCAACACATTTTATGAGCCCTATATATTTTCTGTTAACTACAATAATACCTTCCTATATTTTTTAAAAATATTTTACATCATTTGATTTTTCAAAAATTCCTCCCATTCTTGTATTAGGGAATAATCGAAATAATGTTTCTCAAAAACATTTATATATATTAACTAAGAACGTTTGATTTTATTTCTTCATATACCACCCAAAAATATATTTCATAAATTATAAAATATTTAATTTTTTATATCAAATAAACAAACTTTTTATTGTTTTAATTGAACAATAATTTTCCATTTCCTTTTCATTATATAAAAAATGAAAACATCACAATTGAATGTGTATGACATACCATCTCCAAATAAAGGTGTAATTAATTTTTCATCACCATGGTAATTTGATGGTTTTAAATATTTATCTAATTTTGTATATGATTTTTATGATATGAATATTTTTTTATATGGTAAAATGTTATTTATTTTTATTTCCTTATTTTTATAAGATCAAAACAATGTTCATGCGTATATATGGCCTACCATCTACATGAATTCTGTAAATCATTTTTCTATCATTAAAATTTATTATAACAATAATATATATATATAGTAAATATATATGGTATTTATATCATGATTAATAAAATTATTTGATGTAACCATGATCAATGTATATGGAGTGTCACTATTGAACTGATGTATGACTAAAAAATGGAGTTATCACATTGAATATTGATTTTAATAAATAATTATTAAGAAATGGGTGATAATGTGATACAAAAAAATTATATATATTATTAATATATAAATATATATTATTTTTATATAACATATTTATAATAAATCTATATTTATCATACATGAGGATCGAACATTCACTAAGAAAGATGAGACATGAAGAGAATGTTTTGTCACCTCAATTTTATTTTCTTGAGAGAAATTCTATATTCACCTCTTTTTTCCTTTTTGAGGTGTATATACTATGAAATTCAAATTTTATAAATTTATTATTGACAAAATCATTATATTTTATGTTTCATAAGAAGTTATTCTTACATTGGTATTATGATTAAAAAGTTACCAAAATGATATGGGATTTATGTTATAATATATTCCTTTATCGGTATTTTTTATGAATAATGTTTCTAATGATTAAATTCTGTCATCTGTATATCAAGAAAGTCAATAATTGTCTATTATTTTGATTTTTTTAGTAATTTTAATGTTTTTTTCATTTTCATCACATTAAATTCTCATGAGGCCGAAATAATGTTTTTAAGGAAAAACAATAATACTACTTTATTAGGTCACAAATATTTTTTCCTTAATATCTATGATTTACAATTTTTTATTAGGAATAATATTACCAACATCCAGTGATTATTTTATATCCATTTAAACCATATTTTACATTTTGAAAATGGATAAAAATGAATAATTTTTTCTTTTCTAAATGAGGTAATTTCAAATTTTCACTAAAAATGTAGACGAAATCACTATTTTAACATATATGGAACGAATATAATTTATAAAATTAATGAAAAATAAATTCTATGAATATTTCATATCAATTTTCAGTGGTTATATTAAATGAATATTCTTTTAAATATATTTTAAAATATTTAGATTTTAATTATCAGATTTCAAAGTGAAAATTTTTTTTTCTTCAAGAAAATTTTGAAATGATAATTAATTGAATTTTTACCTAATATAAAAACCCTTAATGTTAGATATGATATATTTATATTCAAATAAATTTATTTTCATTCATATAATGTCTTACATATAACAATGAGTTTAAAGGAACCATGATATACAATTGAAATATTAAAATTTAAACAATATAGTTATAACCTATTAGTAAAAATTAGTGGAATGAAATAGGATAGAAAAATTATGAAATTATTTATGTAGGTTTAAATGAATGATAGTACTATTATTAATTTATATTTAATAAGTACTTAATTTCTCTGCAAATTTATTTTATGTTTCAAAAATACGTTTTCTTTAAAAAAAATTATGGAATTTTGTGCCTTAATAATATATATAAATATTATTACATTTAAAAATATTATTAGAAAAAATGGATATTTTTTTTCAATTTATTGTTAAATATAAATATAAAATTATTTTTTTGGTATTTTTCTAAAAAGGTAAATTTTTTGTGGAGTAAAAGTATATATTAATATTAATTTAAACATGTCCCTTCATTTAAAGCATTTTAAAAATTAAATTTTTCTAAAATCGATAATAAATTAAATTATGTAACTTTTATTTTATATGATTTTATAAAAATAATTTAAATTTATTTTATTATTTATTAGGTTATAAATTTTTTTTACATTTAATAGTACATTTCCTCTGAAAAATATGCTTTTTATCATGTTTTGTGGGTTTAATTTTATATCAAATCATGTAATTTATGTGAATTTAGTTTGAAAATTTTATCACAGTTTTTCATTCATCATAATAATATAACTTAATATATTAAATTAAATTTTGTTTATTATGAATAGTATGAATGATAAATATTTTCCACCTCAAAAAAAAGAGGTAAAATTGGGTTAAAACCATGGGTTAAATATCAAAATAAATTTATCAATGTCTTTTATAATATTGGATTATTGGTGTTTTACCAATTGTATTATTAAGGATAAGAATTATTTATTTCAGAATATTATCTTGATATTATGGAACCGTTCTTTTCTATAATAAAGTAAACTAATATTTTATGCAAATTAAATACTATTTTGTCTCATCCCATGTAATGGAATGTTAGAAATTTTATATTTAGTTTTGACTTTCACAAAAAGTTTATACATCATAATTTTATTACTATTAATCCAAATTTTTTTTACATAAATCCATTTATAAATTTATTTGAATGGAAAATTATTTTTATGCTTGAGTAGGATAGTTTTCAAAAAAACTATTTTTATCATGAGAATTGTATTGATATATTACATGTAATTTCCTTGAGAAACATAAATTAAATATGGTGAAATTGATTTAAAATTTCAAAGCATTATAACAAAAAAATGGATTCGACATTTATTTTTTTTATAAATATGTTATCATGGAAAAATAAATATTTTCAGAATTACAAATAAAATGGTTTTAAAGTGGTTTAACTAGAGTATATGTCCAAAAATGTGTCCCACACATCCTAAAATGTGATTGGATGATTTTATTTTGACATTATAAAAAATTAAATTTTAATTAGGTGTTTCATTCTTACAAGACACATTATTATGATATATATATATATATTATAATATTATAAGTAATTCCAAATGTTTATTTACCCTCTCTAATAAGAGGACACCTCCTCTCCAATCTTCTATACAATTTTTTATACTTATATCTCATTCAATATCTATAATAATATCTTAATAAATTATTTTAAATAAACCAAGATAATATATTCATTCTAAATGACCAATTGTGCAATGCATAAAGCATAAGCTAAATGTTGTTTCGTAAATAATAAATATACCTCTTAACTGAGTACATTAAATTTTATTTCTTATACTACATCCTATAAATATATTGTATGAATTTCATAATAATTTATTAATAATATTCAATATAATTTATTGTTATATTCATTAAATAATAACTATTTTCGAACTCATTTTCATCCTATGGAAAATAAAATATCGCTCGTGTGTATGTAAGCCTTACCATCTCCCCATAGAAGTGTAATTTTCTTTTTATAACCATTTCAATAAGATGGTTATTTAGATTGAACTAATTTATATATATATCATATTTATTATGTAGTTATATTTCTATAATGACTATAAAATATTTTTTTCTTTATCCTCATATTTGTTCATAAAATAAACAATCATTCTTATGATTTCTTATGACATAACATCTCCATGAACGATGTAAATCATTATATTTATCTTTTATTGATAAAAAATAATATAAATAAATAAATATATATTATATATATCATCACTAATATTTTAGATATGCTGGATGTTTGATAAATGAAGAAGGGCACACAGACTTTTGAACTAAAACATAAATTAAAATCAAAGAAGTTATTACCCATTATTATTATTTCAATAAAATAGTATTAATATATAGGTGATAATATGATATAATGAAATAATATATTATTAGAAACATATGAGTACTTTTTTGGAATATGTTTATATTAAATCCAAATTTATTCAACAGGATATTCAAACATGAACAAAGAAAGATGGTACATGAGGTAACGATTAGTTATCTCACTTTTATTTACATGATATTTATTCCATATTCAATGCTTGTATCATTTATTAGGAGTATATACTACACCATTGACATGTTGTAAAAGTATTATTCTTAGTCTCATGATATTTAACATCTCATGAGACATTATTCTTATATAGGACTTCTGATCCAACAGTTACCAATATGGTAAAGTTTTGATGTTATATTATCATTGTTTATAATGAATATTTAATATTGTGTTTTTTATGATCAAAATTTTTTAAATAAATCTAAAGAGAAAAATATATTTTAATATATTGTGGTCATTTTTGATTATTACATGTTTTCATTTCCAAACATTTTCTACATAAGATATCTTGGAAATTTTGTTTTGAAAAATTACTTCACTTATCTATTGTGTCAAAAATAAAGATTATATTAATTAATTATGTAACATCCCAAGTATGTAATGAATAATAGATATTTTATCTATGTCTATTAATGAATTAGATAGTGTTTTAGAGGCTTAAAATGAAAATAAATCCAATCTTAAACAAGGAATACACTAATATTTTTTAAAAGATTGTTTTACTGACTTTGATGGAAAAAAATTTTTGAATCTATCTTTTGAAAATTTTATAGAATATATTTGTCAAAATAAACTTATTCTTAATGATTGGGACATCAAAATTTACTTTGTGTGAATTTTTGATATTTTTCTGACAATGTTCATTTTTTAATGAATAGTGAAAAATACTGTATTTTACATCAAAACTTCTTTTTAATATAATTTATTTATATGATTAGATTATCTTTTGAATTGGTTTTAAAGTGAAATTAGAATATATTTTTACCATTTAATCCAATGGTGGTAATTGGAATCAATTTCACTTTGAAATTGGACTTAAACTGGCCAAGACCAACAAATGTAATCGAGAGTCGTAGCTTCCTTGGTTTGGCAGGCTATTACTGAAGGTTTGTTAGAAATTTTTCATGATTATCTAGTCCAATAACTAAGCTAACTCGGAAGGGTGTTATTTTTATCTGGACAAAATAATGTGATGATTTTTTTCAGGAATTGAAAAGAAAATTGGTGAATGCTCCAGTTTTGGCACTACCTTTCAGGAATTGTGAGTTTGTTATATATAGTGATACTTCATTGAAAGGACTTGGTTACTTCCTAATGCAGAATGATCAGGTAATTGCTTATGCTTTATGACAGTTGATAACTCATGAGTTAAACTACCCTACACATGATTTGGAATTATCTGCTGTTGTTTTTGCTTTAAAAATTTGGAGGCATCATTTGTATGGTGTAAAGTGTGAAATATATACCGATCACAAACGTTTAAAGTATATATTCACTCAGAAAGAGTTAAACATGAGATAGAGGAGATGGATGGAATTAATCAAGGATTATGATTGAACAATTCATTACCATCCGGGAAAAGAAAATAAAGTGGCTGATGCTTTGAGTCCAAAATGTAATGCTTCATTAGCAATGTTGCGTTTGAAATGTGATCCTTTGGTTAAGGATTTGATGAACTTTGGCATAGAAGTTTTTGGTGTAGGAAGTCCTTCTGTTTTGTTTTAGGTATTAGTGAGATCTTCTCTATCAGGCAGAATCAAGCAACCACAGAAGCAAGACAGTGAGTTGCAGAAAAAGGTAGAGCTGGTTCAGAAAGGTAAGTTGCCTGAATTCAACATTGATAATGATTGTGTTTTGAGATTTGGGAAGAGATTGTGTGTGCCTTGTGATTCACAGTTGAAGAGAGATTTGTTATGTGAATCTCATAGTTCTCTGTTTTCAGTTCATCCGGGCAGTACTAAGATGTATAGAGATCTGCGGGAGTATTACTGGTGGGATGGAATGAAAAGAGGTATTGCTGATTTTACTGTGAAGTGTATGACATGTCAATAGGTTAATGCAGAGCGGCAGTTACCGAAAGGGATGCTTCAACCTTTACCAGTTCCAGAGTGGAAATGAGAGAATATATCCATGGACTTTGTTGTGGGATTACCGAAGACATCTCGAGGAAATAATGAAATCTGGGTTAATATTGATCGCTTGACCAAATCTGCTCATTTCCTTGCTATACGAGATACTTTATCTCTTGATCAAATTTCCCGTTTGTATCTTAAAGAGATAGTCAGGTTAGATGGAGTTCCTCACTCCATTGTATCGTACTATGATCCCAGGTTTACTTCTAACTTTTGTAAAGGCCTTCAAAAGTCGTTGGGTACTGAATTAAATTTAGTACAGCTTTTCATCCTCAATCAGATGGGCAGTCAGAACGAAAAATTCAGACCTTAGAGGATATGCTACGTGCTTGTTCGATGGATTATCAGGGAAGTAGGGACCAAAATCTTTCTTTGGTTGAATTTTCATATAATAACAGTTTTCATTCCAGTATAAAGATGGCACCATTTCAGGCATTATATGGGAAGCGGTGTCGAACTCTAGATTTCTGGGATGAAGTGGGTGAAAGGAAGTTGATGGGACCAGAATTGGTAGAAGAGTTGGCAGAAAAAGTTCAGCTGATTCAGAAGCACTTGAGAACAGCTCAGAGTAGGTAGAAGAGTTTTGTAGACAACAGGAGGAAGGATCTATCTTTTGAGGTAGGTGATCATGTTTTCTCAAAGTATCACCATGGAAAAGTGTGATGCAATATAGTAAGAAAGGAAAGTTGAGTCCAATGTTTATTGGACCATATGAAATTCTGGAGAGAGTTGGATCAGTTTCTTACCGAGTAGCTTTACCTCTGAGTTTATCTCAGGTACACAATGTTTTTCACATTTCGATGTTGAGAAAGTACATGCCAGATCCATCTAATGTTTTGAGTGCAGAGGTAGTTCAGCTGGAAGAGAACCTATCTTATGAGGAACAACTGGTCCAGATTCTTGACCACAGGGAGAATGTGTTACGGAATAAGGTGATTCACCAGGTAAAGGTTTTGTGGCAAAACCACATGACTGAAGAGGCAACATTGGAATTTGAAAATGCAATGAGGGATAAGTACCCCCATTTATTCGATAAGTAAATAAATTGCGGGGACACAATTTTCTAAAGGGCAGAAGGATGTAACATCCCAAGTAAGTAATGAATAATAGATATTTTATCTATGTCTATTAATGAATTAGATAGTGTTTTAGAGGCTTAAAATGAAAATAAATCCAATCTTAAGCATAGAATATACTAATATTTTTAAAAGATTGTTTTACTGCCTTTGATGGAATTTTTTTTGAATATATATTTTAACAATTTTATTAACTATGTTTGTCAAAATAAACTTATTATTTATGATTGGGACATCAAAATTTACTTTGTGTGAATTTTTGGTATTTTTCTGACAATGTTCATTTTTTAATGAATAGTGAAAAATACTGTATTTTACATCAAAACTGCTTTTTAATCTAATTTATTTATATGATTAGATTATCTTTTGAATTGGTTTTGAAGTTAAATTAGAATATATTTTTACCATTTAATCCAATGGTGGTCATTGGAATCAATTTTACTTTGAAATTGGACTTAAACTGGTGTCAATCTTTTGATACTTATTGTTTCATAAAAACACGCTATTTGTCATGACAACAAGATTTAATTATTAAAATAATTAATGTGACTTATATGTTTTGAATTTTGTAAAACAGACTACATTTTTGAATTCAGAATATCAAATATATCTTAAGGTGAATTTTTGGTAATTTTCTGAAAAACGTCCATTTTGATGAATAGTGAAACCACTAAGTGGTACTTATAAAAACAGATTTTTCTGTTTAAATAAAATTTTGCCATCATTTTGTTTTGAATTTCAAAAATCCGACATACATGGTTGTCATTAAGAATTAAAATATGGTTCAATGGGATTAAAATAATTTTTTGGTGAATAGTAACTTATTAAGTTTTTAATCGCGATTAGTTGTAATTAGGGTAGTTTAAGGTAAAAATAATGCTTTAATAATATAAAATGACCTAGAAACATGTCCTACCCTCATTGGTTGTGTCATGTCCGACCAAGAAAAGTCATGGGTCAACTTGGGGACCCCATGGAGACACTTTGGTTGGGAAATGACATAAATAACGTTTTATTTAAAGTTAAAGTAAAAATGACACAAACATGAGTTATTTTACGAAAACAATTTTTATATGGAGTTATACAAGTCATATTTTTGACTATAAATATTCATTGGAAAGATAAAAAGATTTCCTACAACATAGTATTTTTTTTATTTTTTTACATTAAATATATAAATGTATTTATGACATCATGATGATGCAGCGATGACCTCATTATTTAACGATTTAAATTAAATGGAAGGATAATGTAATATATAAGACATACACATGTCCAAAACCTATTGTATGAGTGTATTGCGAACCCTTATCACCTTATCCTCGAATTATATCAATGTGGGACCATTTAAATCCGAAACTCATTTTAAAATAAAGTAACTTATCTTTACTTTCCAAGAGTGCCCCTCCTCTCCTCTTATAAAATGCACCCATCCCCACCTCCATACCCACACTTCCAAAGCCTTTGGCTTGGCCAAAACCTGCTCATTTTGTCTCTCCACTTCCCTATCTTACTCCTTGAAGCCTCACATTGGGCAGAAGTCTTCCCAAGGAAGCCTTTGAGCTCAAACCAAAGGAAGTTACCCGATTTTAAGGTAATGTCTTCTTTTGAGTCATTTTGTTTTATTTTGCTTCTCCAACCCCCTAAAATCTTTTTATTCTATTATTTTTTAACAACTCCAGTATCCTAAATATACTAGGATGTTTTTATAAGATGTATTCAAGATACACTTACACACACCTACATCTAATGGTTAAAGAACATACGGTTTCCGTGGATGGTGAATTTATGCCTCCCGAAACGATTATTGTTCAACATTCCTTTAACACCTTCAAAGGTGGCCATTAAGATGTCACTATATTTATGTATGATATATAATATGTTTATGTTTTCCTTAATCTTCTGTTTTTTTTCATTTTCGGCATACCTTTATGGTTTCCATTTTGGGTAAACGCGATATCTTCATTTAAGGAAGTGCGGACTACCGCCCCCTCAAAGTGATTTGATTCGTTAAATACCATATGTGGGACGTATAAAGGATGGAACTATGCTATTATATATGATATTATAATGGAATTATAATATACCTTTATATAATTATGATTCCATTCTATAAAATACGAAATAGAAATGAAAGTAGCGTTCATGCGTACGTACGGCTTACCGTCTCCATGAATGGTGAATTTCATTTCTTACCTCTAAATGATTATGTAATATTATAAATGCATGCATGTACTATATATATATTACATATATGATATCTACATCATGAATACCATTCTGGATATAATGGATACATGAACAACTTGTAATTATAAAGGGCTTATTTTTGACTCAAGTACCAATGATCGTTAAAACGACCGTTATTAACTTAAATAATTACATAGTGTTCATGACATGGTAATAAGTGATATAAAAGGAATAATAAACTTGAAAAAGGTTCTTAAGAAATTATAAATTAACTCAAGTTTATTATTTAGGACATTAAAGAACGATCGAGTCAAGTCGGACCTGAGGTATGGGACTTCGTCTCAATCTCCTTTCATTGAGGCATATTTTGTTTTATACACAACCTTCTTTTATACGGTGTATAAACCCGTTTGACTTTTACGTTTATCCAAAATGAATCTTTTTTATATGAAGCGTTTTACTAAACGACAAAATGGAATGTTTTTGTCGTACGTATGCGGCGACAACGACTTCTCCGCCGCCATGGCCGTTATTTGAGTTTCGACATCATCTACAAGCCATAACTTCTTTTTAAAAGAAAAATAAATACCATGTTTTAATTTTCTTTTATTTTGGTATTGAAAATGGTTTTCATAGTGTTTTTATATTAATTTGTTGTATTGATATCTTGTGATTGATAGGTGGAAATTTTATGTTTCCTTTATGCATGTTTTATGTGATACGATTATGTTGAGGTTCTTGGGCATTATTATGAAGACGGGTGGTTCCGTGATAAACTAAGGGTGGGTGAGCCCAATATAGATCTACAATGCATTGGGTTATGTGAAGGAGTGAAACATTAAGGTTTCTCTGAAGAGATTTAGGGAATATACTGTGATGGGTATTCCAAACGTAACCAAGAGAGTTACTCCCTACGTAAGAATGTTATGAATGCCTCAAGATACCTTTATGTCTTATGATTTCTATGATTTACTCATGATTTGATGAGTTATGTTAAAGTGCTTACGTTTTATGGGTAAAGTATGATTTCATTATTATGTATATATGTACCCATGTTTCCTTTCCATGTTTTTATAACCCATACAGAGCTTTTTATGCTCATCCAATGTTTTTTTGAAATGATTTTCACAGGTCAAGGGAAAGGTACATGATATAATGATAGTGTCAAGGAAGTTTCAAGAAAGAATCCATGTTTTATCTTAAATATGTTTCCATTTATGGGAATGAAGAATACTATCTTTATGTAACCACTTTGTTTATATGTGGAATGTAATGCAAGTTTTATGATCTAATTCCCTAAAACTCTAAACCCGAAAAGATCCTCAATGTGTAATCGTGTAATAACTCAAGATTATGTAAGGTTTAAGGAGGGGGCCTTACAAATTATTTTGTAAAATGTTTTAACAAATTATTTTACCAATCCTTAATTATTTTATAAATATATTTTTACCCTATTTTATTTTTAAATTCATTTTAAAAGAATATTTTTTTCATTTTCTGAATAAGGTATTTAATTTTTACTGAAAAATGTTAAATTAATATTTGCGTTGATGTGCACATAATTAGAAAAATATCACTTTTTTGTGATTAATCAATGATTAGAATATTATTTTATATGTTTCTAAAGTTATATTGAAATAAAAAAATTCTAAAAAATTCTAGAAATGCCTATATTTTATATATTTTAATTCATCTAAGATTACATCTTATGATGTAACTTATTCATTACCTGGGATATAATCTAATGACCTATCCTTATTATTTACCTATGTGGTTTTCGAATATGATTATTAAGATTTTATAAAACCCTTTTTCTCAATGGTCATGTTGTGATGAAATGTTGAATTTTTTATAAAAACCCATTTTTTCAATGTGTTATGTCATATGATGAATTATTCATGTTATTGTGACACAAATATGAATTGATTATGATTATGTGATTTTTAGTTATATAATAATATAGCATTATAATTAATTTTGTAAATACTGATATCTGATGAGATAATAATGAATGGAATGGGAGTGAATGTAGTTCAGTAAGTGACCTAATCAACTATGATAGTCTTAAAATTAAACCATGAAAAATGATATAATAGAATATATTGTTAAATCAATCCAAAATTATAGTTTGGAAAGTTATCCTTGACTACGGAAATTTATTTCAATGATTATGTGTATTCCAAAAAATTAGTTGTTATAGTAATTAATTCCATCGTCTCCCAAATTGTTTTATTACATTATTATTCCTATCATATAAAATAGAATTTTTATTTCCAATGAATCATTATCATTATCTTTTATATTTAGGGTATGGATTTCAAATCATATCATCATGTTTACATACTCTTATTTCCATGTTACATTTATGTGATCCCTGACATTTCCCTTATATACCCTCACTAAAAATTTGAGCTAACCATTTCTTACAGTTTCTTTTTTTATGGTTATAATAAATTTGTTTTTGAATGATAAACCTTATAAGGGTTATAGTCATGAAAAACACAATTTTATATGGTATATATCTCCTATGAACATATTTTTTATGTATATATGTTACCAAATATATTAAATATATACAATTTTAGTGTGTATTGAAATGTTATTTATTGAATGGTATTTTAATACGATGTAATATTTATTTTGGAAAGGTATGGGTGTCTATAATAATGAAAAGTGTATGAATATAAGGGATGGGTATGAAAAATAATCATCATAAATCTATTACGCTAATTGGAAATGGGAAATACCATATGATCAGAATCATAAAAGTTGTCCATCAGGATAAAATATTTTGAAAGGAAAAATTATCACACACTCTTTAAATGAAAATATCTTATTTTATTCAAGAACTAAAAACTATTTTATATTTAGATAATTTTTAATGTGTATCAGAAAACCACCTTAATGACTAGATGGTGAATTAGCAGTGAAATAAATTGTGTGAATGACAATTCAATATCATGTCAATAGATCATGTTGAATAGAAGTTTTAAATAATATACTTCTTGAAAATCTTATTACTTTCCATATAGTTGAATTTTATGTGATTTAGGTCCTTGATCATCTCCCTCTATATAGATCACATATAAATTTATATATAAGGGAAGCGATTTTGGATCTATTGACAAATATAAGACCATATAATAAAGGAATGATGAATATGAGCATCCAAAGGAAATTAATTCCATTATATGGCTCTTACTACATTTTCATGATGTTTATTTATCTCCAATGGTTGGGGAGAAATTAAAAATTGACGATATTTTCATTTTTTTAGAAATATAAAAATTTATTTCCTAATGTTTTTCATAGTATTCTACAAAATCATGAGGTTTAGTTTTCAATAGAACTCATACCTGGTGTTTTACCAATTCAATCGACTCCTTATAGAATGGACCTATTCTACATTGAGAAATTGATCATGAATGTCCAAGAGAATATGGCTATGGTATCCATTTTTCCATGTACCTTTTCATGGAGAGAACCTATTCTTATATTAATAATAGTTATGGTTTAATGTATTATTATGTTAATTATAAAATAACATAAAAACATGCGATCGATAACAATAATGCTCCACCCAGTATTGATGATTTGGTTATTCATGTATAAGTAGTTGAATACATCAATGATAATGACATTCCATCTGTATATTAATATTCTATTTTAAGAGGAGATGAAATAAACAATATAGCCATTTATATAAGTTATAAACACTATAAATTTATTCTGATTCCATAGGTACTTATCAATTCCCCAAAAATCATTATGAATCTAATAAATAAAATAATTATAGATTACATTGTTCTATTTGATGTATTATTTTAATAAATTAATATCATATATTCTATGAATAGGAATATCATTTAAGTATTAAATTAATGGTCTTTAAGAAAGATAGGATATTTTTCTAATTTATAAGCTATAAATTTTTTTCTATAGAATATATAATTCAATGGTCTTGTAAATAAATTCATGGTAGTATTAGAGGATATATTAATGTTTAATGTCAATGAACATTTTTATATGTCATCCATGGTAATTAATATATACAAATTTCTTCTATTTACTAGATGTCATCACTGTGTTGAGAGAGGTTTCTCATAGATATAAAATCCACCAACCATGTTGAAATAGAAGGGATTTAATTTCATTTAGACCAGTGAATGTGAATTTAATTTCCAAAATCATAAGATAATGTTGGTCAGGGAACCTATACTCTCATGTCCCTATAGTGGAGAAGGGATTTTCAACTACAATGATTAATTAAATAAAGTAATAGGATGTGTTTGCAAGTATAATGAAATGGTGGTAGTGTATTCCTCTCTCTGATTGAAATTTCACAATAAAAATTATTCAAATCATGATATGAAGCTGGAAGATATAATTTTCTCATTAATGATGTGGATGAATTATCATTATAGTGACTAGTATAATATATATACTGGTCATAAAAGATTTATGTATACATTCAAAAGGGAAGAGTTGAAGATGTGAAAATATAATTTATTAGAGTTTATTATTTAACACAACTTCTTGATACATTACCATTATAGGATGGTGAACAAGGAGGCTTATTCACTATTCAAGAACAATCATGATACCATTTATATTATAAGGATTGAAAAAGAACTAATACTAGATAATTTATAGATGATGACCGTTTAAATCATATTTAAAGGGTATAAATCATTTATTTCCAATATTAATGCTCACCCTTTAATCCTTGTGATGAATGTAGAAGTATAAAAGTAGGATTTGATGTTGAAAAACAAGGTGTGAAATATTTCTGAGTTAATTAATGATAGAAATTAAATAATCTGTATATATATATATATATATCCTATCAATATTGGATTTTATGATAGAGTAGATGGGTAACTTTTGTAGCTCATATTCTCTCTACATCCATGGAGTAAAATGTTGTATATGGATCTCATAGTTTATTTCTTATAGGATAGAAATAAGAGTGATATTGCTGACTATATATACTAATTCTAGGTATCTCAACATGTCTTGGATTCACATTATAATTCTAAGGATATGATGCAACCAATACCCATACCTATATGGAAATTGAAAAAAATAACATTGGATTTAATTGTTGGACTCCCCAAGACATCTAAAGTTCATATTGACATTTCAGTGTAATCGATTATTCAGAAAAGTATTTACAATTTATTATTACTAGGGAATTCATATCAATCGGCCAACTAGCCATGGTATATATTATGTGTTAGGGTTTCATCGAGTACCAAACTCAATCATATCGGACTGAGATCTAAGGTTTAGAGTGATGTTATATATATGTGTTTTGTATTCGTTGAATACATAGTCGGACTATCACATTTCTTATCCTCCCAAGATAGATGTTCATCTCAAGATAACTATTCTTACTATATATGATATGTTGAAAACAACCTTTGGATTTCAATGTTCTTTGAGAAAAAATGTTCCTACGGATTAATTTATATAAAATAATATATTTTACGCATGAATTCATATGCCAAATTATGATTATCTATATAGAGAGTAGTGAAGAACTGCAAGAGCATTGGATTATGTTAGAGAAAAAATCCATTAGGACCTTATCATGTTCTGGAAATGAAAAATAAATATAGGTCCTTTAAATAAAAAATCAAGGTATCTTGGGGTCACTATAATAATCATTTTGATAACCATAAATAGTATACAGGTTTTTTTTGAGATATGAAGCTCCTATAGATATCTCCTTAAAATAAGGTTATGAGATTTATAAGGAATGTGAAGATGAGGCCCAAATATATTAGTCCCTTTGAGAATCCTAATTATGGATGATATCATATTCCCTGGATATTAAACAAAATATCACCAAAAGTATTGATGTATTTCATGTATCAATTTTGATGATGTATATTCCTAATCCTTAACATCTCCTTAACTCATAGTCCATACTCGTGAAACATTTTATTTTTGATAAGAAATAACAATTTGAAATCTTTTGTGATCGAGGTACTGTGCTATGGGATAAGTCTAATCACCTAGTTAATATTCTGTAATAGAAACATTTTTTTGAAGAAGCATCATGGGATCCCAAATATGCAATGAGGAATGGGTATCCTAATTTATTTTTATCAGAGTAATTGAATTCATATTATGAAATTACAATAAGTGGGTTATACTATAACAATATAAAATTATTGAATATGTTCCTCATTATGAAATAATTTTTTTATTGATTTTGATGAAAAAACAACAAAAATAAGTTATTAATATGTAATTATAAACAAAACATGAACGAAATTAACTGATTGTTAACTGAAATTTTAAAATAAAAGATTTTATAAAAAGGGAACAAGTGGCATATAGAAATACATTTGATCCCTCAAAAACTATTTTGAACTCTTTTGTTGAAGTATAAATTTTTATTTAAATTAAAATGTTTAAAAAATTATATTAAGATAAATTATTGATTAAATTCAATTTATTAAATCATATAATTAAATTCATGAATTATATAACAAATGATTAGTAATATCAGACTAGTATTTCATAGAGAGACTGAAATGTTTTCATTCTAAAAATGGTTTAAAAAAATATTATTTATTTAATATATAATATATTTATTTTAATTATAAATATTATAGAAAATTATTTATTACACTTTTTAAATAAATAAGGATAATTTATATATTTTTATCAATATTTTAGAAATAATGATAAACTAAAATAAACGAAAACAATAATTTTTTCAGAATATGCCTAGTATAATGGGAATACATTTTATCATAATAAAATAAATTAATAACTAATCATGTATTATTATTATGAAATTTGTTAATGATATATTAAATAAAATATTGTAACATTAATTTTGTGTTTTTCAAATGGAATTGAATGATAATAAAAAAAATCTATGCTTGTAAGGAAAATTTTCTATGAAACAAATATTAACTGTGTTTTTCTCTCTAAAGGTAAAATTAATTTTTAAAAAATATAAAAAATTTTATTGATAAAATAATTTCGATATTTGGGAAATAAATTCAAAATTTATATATAAAGACAATTTTATTTTTGATAATAATTATTGTTAGCATTGTAAAAAGTTTCGACCATAGTAACAATTAAAAGGTTTAATTAGGGGTTGAACTAAGATGTCATTGTTAATATATATATATATATATATATTGTATATCATTGATTAGAAAAGTTTTCATTGATACTATATTAGCTTATTTTTAAATTATTTTTCATTTTTTTTAATATACCAAGAAAATGGCATTTTAATATTTTCAAACAATTATATTTAATATGCTAGAACTCACCCCACTTATAAAAGTGAACCATACCACATCATGTATTCAAAAAAATTGAGCACTCTGTCATAGGAAATAAATAATGAAATAACATCCCAAAATTTCAAACCACATGATATGCTTTTGGTTCTCATAAACATACCATCGAAAAAATTGTTAAGGTGTAAACCAAAGGAAGGTGCTCCAAGAAGAGGTAATCATCTTAAATGGGTTAAATTATTTTATATTTCTATATCCTCCTCATTAGAACATATATTCTACGTTATAATATAATTACAAAATTTTAAAATGAATACAATTAAATGTCATTATATTTATGTTAAAGTCATTATCTATTTATTATCCATCAAATGGAAAATTATGGTTTCATTAAGGCATAAATTCAAATTACTATATCCTTAAATAATTCTTCATCACTACCTCACATGGATGCATAAAATTTTGTATTAAATTAAAATACATGTTATTTTTTATATAATTATGGTTTCAAAACCATAAATTTTATTTTAAATTATTTAATTCCATTCTTGAAAAAATGAATGTATCACCTATAATTATGTTTGGATTAGCACCTAAACAATGTAATGTATTTAATTTTCAACAACACCTTATGAATATTTTTATAACAGTTTATTTAGTGAATAAATGTTATATTAATGATTTAATATATATTTTAAAAATGTTGAAATAATTAATAGGGTGAAATGAATTGAATATCTAAACTAACACAACCATGAAAACAAAATAGTTAACACCCCAAATATTTATTTTAGTAGAAAACTGTAATTAAATGGATGATTTGAAATTGTAAATTAATATTATGCTGTCAAATAATTATGAATATAGTAAAGATATAAATTCTCTAAAATTCACAATTTAGCTATATGTGGTTAGATGGTGTATAATTCAATTCAGTACATGAGCCAAAATTTTATATTTCAATCTAATTTTTTATCATTATTGTTCATGTTTGAATCTCAATTGGCAATTTTGTTCTCTATATATCAACAAAATACAATTTTTTATTTTATTACTATGTTTTTTTGCGTTTTCCAACATATTTCCTATTTTGCCCTATTTGATATTCAATGGACCCAAAGGATATCTTAAACCAAGTTGGTCTTCTTTTTTCTTTTAGGTTGATGATTTTTAATTACCATGACCATAATCATTGAAATGTTTCAATAATTTTATTATTTATACATCATAAATTATTAAATATATATTGAAACTGTTTTTTTAATTTTTATAAGAAATTATTAAAAAATGAATCATTTCAATGTTCTTAGTACTGGTCACTATTGGAACTTTTTACAAACCTGAAAAAAGAATATCATTTAATTTTCACATAATAAATTCATTTTTTTCATTATGAAAATTATTCAATATCAATATACCTTTACAGGTTTCCATTTTTTAATAGAGAAAATATTATTACAATTTTTTGGGGTTTTCAGTAATTTATTTTTACTAAATGAGAATGATGTTTTCCCTCTTTATTGAGTCATATTTTTAATTTTTTAAAAAATAATTTTTCATTTATATAAATACTATTTATGGATTTTTTGGATTTACTAGGAATATGGTATTTTATAACCGTAAAAATAATTTTTCACTTCATATTATTAGTATTATTATTATTATTGTGTGTTTTTGGAATCTGTTTCATTCCAACGAGTTAATTAACCATTAATGAAATTAAGAATGTTTTTATCATCTTGTTGCGGATATATGTTTGGTTTTCATTATTTTATGAGTGGGACTATAATTATATATACTTACAAGGAATTTTTGAATGATTTATATCTGATGATATAATATTAAATAAAATGGGGAGTGAACCCAGTCCATTATGGGACTCGGTCTCCCAATACGTAAAAAGGATTACCTAGTAAACCCAATCTACTATCGGTTATAATTCTCTTTATAATGATTATCTTGTAAATTTTAATATGCTGATGAAATGTTTATAAATGTTTCTTATTTTTCCTCATGTTTTTATGACATGTTTATATTCTTTGTATATTCTCTCACTACTCATGATTGATTACAGATGATTCCACACTCTTATGACTATTATATTTTGTTTGGACAAATATTTATTCTAAGAATCATATTTATTATCAAATATTGATTGAGTATGGATTTTATATGTCATGATCATTCTATCCTACCCATTTCATATGTTATTATCATTTATGATGTTCAATTAATGTCTCAAATTCTTATGCTTAGTAAGAATCTAATCTCACCCTTTTATATATTTCTATTTTCCAATGTTTATAATGCAATACACTAAATAAGATAAAAATATATTAGGTACCATGATATGATAGATATGTTCTAGGTCTTGAATATATTTCATGAAACTAGTCTATTATGTATCCATTATTTATATAAACAATTATTTTATGGGTTTGTGGTATGAATTATTGTGTAATATGTTTTTTTGTCTAAATTAATGAAATATGTATATAAATTATGATCATGTGACCACATTATTTCCTTGTATGATATTTTATGTCACTAAAATATCTTATATATCACTCAGATCTCATTTCTATTGATTATTTTCTCTACCCTGAGTGATATTATATATTGTAAAATATATCTTATGTTTGAAAACTAATTCTAAACTATTAATTAATTTTTGATTTTTTAAACCAATTATTCTGGACACCAAACATCCTTAGGTAAAAATCAATAAATATTCCAAATACAACAAATATTCTTAATTTTAATACCATAATATTTCAAATGAATTCTAGGATTTATTGCATACTAGGCACACAACATTTGGGTTTAATAACCACGAAATATTATTATTTAAATATAATAGTTACCACATATCCCATGATTTTGAGGGAATTAACAGATATAACATAATTATTTAATAAATATACATGTGTATTTATATATATGGGCCTACTCAATACAAATATATTTACTAATTCTTAATAAAAAAACACTGAATTTTTTGTAAAATCTTGTCATTCCTAAAAGGTAGTTTTTATTCAAAAATAATTCTTTTCTCATTGTGATTGAATATTAAATTTAAAATATATTAAATTTATAAATATTATATGGTAAAAATGATATAATTTTTTAAATTTAAAATTTAAAATTATCCTATGGTGAATTTTTTGGATTTTTCTTAAAATATTTATTTTTCATTGAATAATGAAAATTATGATTTTATAAAAAAACACCCATTTCTAATAATTTTTTTATAAATTACCACTTGGTTTTTAATTAATTTGATAATATCATTTTGCAATTTTTATAAAAAATGTTATGATAAATGTTATTGGAATCCATGTTATTCTTAACATTGGTGTAAATAAATTATTGTACTTAAAAATGAATTTTCCCTAAATATTGTTTTTCCTCACCCTTTGAATTTTTTTTAAATGTAATTTATGAAAAATATATTATTTTAATATTATAAAATCAATTACTTATTTATAATAATATTGTTTTAAAATATATGCTGACTTTCTTTTATGTCATAAAAAATCGTAACCATGGTCAATGTTGATAACCATTGTAAATGGTAAACATTGTAAATTGGGCATAAAAAATGTGAAGAGGAATTAAAATCAATCAAATTAATTATATTAATATTTTATTTGAGTTTAGGTTGGTGAGAAAACTAATACATTACAAATCATGTCATTTTGGTACATTGTTTCTTCGATAAAGGCTATTATAATATTTTATGTAAATAATAATTTAAAAATCAAACATTCATAATTTTAATATATCTAATATGTACTCACAATAATTAATGAAGTTAGTAATTGTTATTAAAATTAATTTTAAAGATGAATAAATTTATTTTATTTTGGTCATTTAATTTTTAATTTTTAGAGAAAAAATTATTTCCTTAAATTCATAGGCAACACAAAATCAATGCTTGTGAATAGAGTAAAAAAATAAAGTGAATTAATTAAAAAATAAAACATATATTTAATTGGTATGTCATAATTTTAGAATAATTATTTAGAAAAATATAATATATCTCCTACATTTTAAATATTTATATTCAAATTACATTAGTATCATGTTATTTTAATGTTAATTAGGCGAAAAGTCATGAAAATGTACTTAATGGTATCTTATGCTTAATAATATTTTAAGAAATGATTCAGATTCCTAAAAATATTGTCTTTGGGAAATTGAATGGAATATTTATGAATATATCAACCTTTTCCACTAACGGGAATCTTTTCTTTTTATTAGAAATTTATTTACCCCAAAATATTGAAAACATTATCATTTCTGTAATCATTAAAACGGTTTGTAACATACTGTCACTCTTTCATGTATTCTTTATCCTTCTTGGGATAATTTATTATTACGTTAAATGAGTAAAAATTATTTATCAGTGAAAATATTATTGTTTTAAGCACATCACAGAATTGTAAAAACACCCAATTAACACCCCATAATATTCAATTGTATAATTTCTATGTTAAACATTGGGTAAGTATAAGTTTCTGAGGTTTGTAAAGTCTCATGGAGGATGGAATTGAAATATTAAATATATTATTTTAATCACAGACAATTTATTTAATATAATTGAATAAATCCAAAATGTTCTATCATATGAGAAATCTAAGCATACTGTAATGTTCTAAATATAGGGTTTACCCTAGGAGGGGTATAACATTCGAAGGCACCAGACTTTTGGATTCCTTTCTCGTGATATAATATTTCTAAATAATATTTAATATATTATTTATTAAAATTTAAATATCTCCCAAATGTTGCGTTGTATGATAAATCTGAGACCACCGATGGGTCTGTAATGAGGGGTTTACCCACGGCAAGGTATGACATTCGGTCACATCTGGTGTTTGGATACCTCGCTGGAAAGAATACCACTTTTTATATTATTTGATTAATTATTCAGAGTTTTCATTAATAAGTAATTAATATCTCTCAAACTGATAATCGTTTAAGGAATTTGAGACCACCGTTGGGTCTCGAACGAGGAGTTTACCCTAGAAAAGGTATTAAATTCATTCACAACTGATCTTTGGAAAAATTTAATTTATACATTAAATAATTAATTTTATTAAATTCATTTAATTGTTAAAAAACATTTAACTATTCATCTTCCCAAAAACCACGTTGAAACTCATTTGTTTTAATTCCACTTTCTCCAATGTTGAAAATGGATGGTTTTAAAACCTCCCTCAGAAACCAAATGTAACAACCGGGCACTGGGAGACCCCATTTTAAAGGTAACAACTGGGCCTCGGTGACAGCATAGACACCCCACCATAACATGGTCATTAGGTCCTGGCCCGCCTGGTGCCACCAGTTTCCTCGTAGGCAGGTGGTCCCAACCCTAGGGCCCACCCACAAGCCTGAATGGGTCATCTAACAAATGATAGTCCCCACATGACAACACATGTCCTTTCCAATGTACTTTTTCCTCACTCACACACACCCTGGGAAAAATCCCAGAAGGTCACCCATCCCGAATACTATTCCAATACAAGCATGCTTAACTATGGAGTTCTAATCTGGTAGGCTCCCAAAAATAAAGGTTCCCCTTGTTGACATGATTCATATCATTTAGTCATTTAACCCTTTAGCATTTGGGGATGTTACAATCACCCCCCTTTAGAGCACAACTCCCTCTTTGTGGACCCTACATCTCAACCCAAACAGTGAACCACACTTAAGGTAGGGAACCTTACTTTGATACCAAATGTAACAACTGGGTCCTGGTGACTACACATACACCCTTCCTCAACATGGTCATCAAGTCATTGCCTTCCAGGTTCCACCAGTTGCCACGAAGACACATGGTCCCCACCCTAGGGCCCACCCACGTGCCTGAATGAGTCATCTAATTATTGATAGTCCCTACATTCCAACACATGTCCTTTTAATGTACTTTTTCCTCACTCACACATACCCTGGGAAACATTCTAGAAGGTTGTACCTAATCCCAACTGAGGAGATCATGCGTATTGTCCGAGCATTCGGGCAAGCACCACCACCAGTCTCCATTTAGGCTCTAGTTGTGGAACCAGAGGTGGTGCTCTGCAAAAATTTTCTCAAGAGTTCATTAACAAAAAACCACCTACTTTCAAAGGCTCCAATTATCCTCAACATGATAAGGAATGGTTGTGCTAGATAGAACTTCTGTTTGAGTTCTTGTAGACACCGAACGAGATCAAGGTGAAATGTGTCGCCTTTATGTTGGAAGGGTTCAAGAAGGAGATGGTGGGACACGATATTGATGACAAAGAAACATGAGGGCTTATATTGGAAGGATGTCAAGGTTATTATCAACAAATAATTCTATCCAGATCCAATGGTGTTGGACAAATCTGTGTAGTTTTTCAAGCCTGAGCAGGCTAAAAGAAATGTGGCTCCTAAAAACATTTGGGGAACTTGCAGAAGTTATGCCACTTCTTTTCCACTCCATGTAGCGGCACAAGATCATCAACACCTTCAAAAAATACAAGGAAATCAAATGATTCATGTACAAAAGGGTTCCAACCATAGGCATTCGAAACGATGCTTCATCACACAGTGGAAGAGTCTCCAGAGTATGCCGATATTGGTCCAATGATCGTTAGTGGAATTATTACTATAGCTTTTTCATAGTGACCACTCTATTGATACGAGAGAATCTCACTCATTTATTTTAACCTGTACTTTTAATCTGTTTAATCATCATATAGAGATTTTATTTTGTGCAATTGATATCACTATACCACTCAAAATAAAAAGAGAATAGGGTCTCTGTAATTCCTCCCGTGGCTTCCCTCTATTAGTTTTCAAACATGCTTGGAGTTTTTTTGGTACTCGACATGAAACCTCTTGACATCATATTTGGGATGGATTAGATCATTTCCAATAAAGCACAAATTTATTGTTATCTTCTATGGGTATAGCTTACCATACCCAGTGGTGTGTCTCTTATCTTTTCAATGAGAATGGGACCCATGGTCGAGTAGGGGAAGAACTTCTTATTCGAAGTTGTGGAAAGTGATATCATTGTTTAATTTTGATACAGAGTGAGATTATTTGGGTGGTGATCCTCAACCAATTGTCATTGAGTTTCCCATCATGTTTTCTTCTGCTATTTCTAGTTTACCACAAATAAGAGAGGCTGTCTATTATATTGACTTGATATTAGTACCCAACCAGTTTATTTTCCCTCTTACAAAATGGCTCCAACTGAACTGAATGAATTATTGATATTATTGGACGATCAACTTGAGAAGGACTTTATTCACCCAAGTGTGTCACCTTGGGTGGCACATATTCTATCCTCCATGAAAGATAATGGTTCTCTAAAATCATCACTTCTCGAGATGATTCTTCATGAACATAAGGTTGTTGACAAATTCAGTAAGCATTAGAGACTCTCTTTATGGTGGGGAGACTGATTCCCAATGGTTATTCTCCAAAGAGGGTGTTCTGTGTTATCGTAACTGTTATGTTGCACCATTAACAACAAAGTAGGCTATAATGGTGGGATTCCATAACTTCCAATGGATTGTGAACCCATGAAGAATTAGTATGTTCTATGACTTGAAGTAGCCGTTTTGGTGACCACGTATTCTTGAAGGATTCTCCTTGGATGGGTCAGCGACGACTTGTCAGGTAAAGGAAGAATGATCCTTATTTTGTGGGATATTTTGAGGTTCTTGATTAGGTTGGAAAAGTTGTTTACCATCTAGATCTACCACCACATCCTACATTGATACATAATATGTTCCATGTATCACAGCTGTAAAAGTATCTCTCTGATTCATCGAATGTTTTTAGCTTGAGTGATGTTGACATTGAACCAGAATTATCTTTGAACGAATGACCAGTCAGGGTTATTGATTCTAAGACCAAGGAACTTCGTGGTAGGATTATACCTCTACTCCATCTACTATGGCAGTAAGGATCTCATTTTCCTGGCACATGGGAAATGGATGCACTGATAAGAGGGGAGTGACCTCATATTTTTGATGCGGAGGAATCTTCATAGGCTTTCTGGGAACATAATGTTTCTATGGTGGGGAGGTTGTAACATCCCATTACTATTTCAGGTATTCCTAATCCTTCTTGGGATTATTTATTATTATGTTAAATGGGAAAAAATGATTTATCAGTGACAATTTTCATTTTTGTTAAACAAGTTGCAGAATGGTAAAAACGCCCAATTAACACACCATAATATTCAGTTGAAAACTTTTTTTGTTAAAAATTGGGTTTGTATAAGTTTCTGAGGTTTGAAAAGTCTCACGAAGGATGGAATAAAAATATTAAATATATTATTTTATATATAGACAATTTATTTAATATAATTGAAAAAAACCAAAATGGTTTATCGTATGAGAAATCTGAGCATACTGTTATGTCTGAAATACATCTTTAACGCTAATAGGGGTATAATATTCGAATGCTCCAGACTTTTGGATGTCTCAATCATGAGGTAAAGTTTTTAAATAATATTTAATATATTATTTATGAAATTTTAAATATATCCAAAACGCTGCATCATATAGGAAATTTGAGACTACTGATGGGTCTGGAATGAGCGATTTACCATAGAGAAGGTTTGACATCTGCTCACATCGGGTTTTTAAAATTCCATTCTCACAAGAATACTACTTTTTATATTAATAAATTATTTATTCTGAATTTTAATTAATAAATCATTAATATCTCTCAAACCACTCATCATTTCAGAAATCTAAGTCCATTTTTGTTTCAAAAACGGGGTGTTTACCCGTGACAGGGTATTACTTTCATTCGCAACTGATCTTTGGCAACATTTAATTTTTACATTAAATAATTAATTTTATTAAATTAATTTAATTATTAAAAAAATGTTGCACTACTTATCTTCCCAAAAACCACGTTGAAACTCAATTGTTTTAATTCCAATTCCTCCATTATTTAAAATGGAAGGTTTTGAATCCTTTTTTTGATATCATTTTGTCACGAACCAGCTTGGATAACCTGGTAACCCGATAACTGAGCCGGTCCTATTGTAGCCCAAATGACATTCCCAATCCCCACAATACCATTTTGTCAGAAACCAGCCCGGGTACCATGGTAACCCGATAACCATGCTGGCCCTAACATAGACCGAAGGACGTTCTCGATCCCTACAAAAAATTATGCAACATGAGTACTTCGGAGGAGGTCACACATCCTAGTACTACTCTCTCCCAAGCACGATTAACTGTAGAGTTTTAATGTGATCTGGTGCATTAATGCTGGTGTGATCACATTTAATATTTTAATTGATAATTTGAAGTTATCTATAACATATAAAATTACATGTAATATTTTATTCGAAAATTTTTAGAATTATTCAGGAGAGAGAAACTATAATCGCATGTGATATTTTATTTCCCTTTAAAATAAAATATCCAGTTCTGGTTCTAGGAACCCTTGAAGATCATCAACCATTGGTGTGTCGATTATTATGCTAATAAGGCCACGAGGAGGTGTATTGAACCACATAGGCTGGTTTATCTTCGTCGCTAACATCGAAGACCACGAGGTAGGTGGTTTCGTCCCGACATTCCAAATTGATTATCCTTATATTTCTTCATTTATTTCAATTATTTATTTAAATTAAATTACTCAAATACGATTTCAATTAAATTGATAAAAATTTGATTCCAGTGAATCGAGGTATTTGTAATGGTTTTGGAATTAAAATTTAGAAAACCTCCAATTCATTTGAATTGGGTGTGTTTATAGAAATTTGATTATTTAAATTTTTTAATTTAAATTGTCGATTTGATTGAAATGATTTCAATTAAAATTTTGAATTTAATTGTGGAAATAAATTTTGTGATGATGAAATTATTTTTGATTGGATTTCAAAATGGTGAAAATGGCATAAAATGATTTGATATAAACCCATTATTTTTATCTTGTAAAAAAGGCATGTTTTTGAAAAAAAAACCTGTTTTGGTTTTAAATGGAATGGAATTTACATTTTCGACATGTAATAATGGGATTGATCAGATTTTAGGCAGTCTTAAAATATTTTTATGATCATGTAAGAGCACATGCAAGACTTATGTAGTTAGTGAGTTATTTGGATACACTCTCCGCTATGACAATATTCTAAAACATACATACGTCTGGTCACATCCTCGATGGGTCGGTGGCGATTCTTCTTTCTCCAGTGTCATAAGGACGTGTGTATACAAAATTTGTTGAGTTCACATAGAGAGTGTGGAATCTTATTACTGGTTAATACTATCATACCTTTTGGAAAATGACCATGTTGCTCGCTTGATTATTTATATTTTATATATAAATTTATGCCAATTCTTTTGAACTACTTTACATGACAACTGAATTTATATAAATTGTTTTATATAAATGTTTTATTTAATCCATCGTTTCAGAAAATTTCCATCATTTCTAAAATCATTATTTTAAATATTTATTTATGTCATTTGAAAATGTAGAGCATGTTTTTTTAAATATGCTTTAGAATTTTGAAACCTATTTATTTGAAAATTGAAAGTTTCCATTGGATAATCTATATTTTTCATCTGTTACGAAATCATTTGTGGTATCCTACTGGGCTTTTTCTTACACCTTACTTTTTTCCTTTGTGAGTTTTTAGACTTTTTTCTTCCAGGTTTGAGAAAAGGGATGGGATCTTTTGGAGGTGGATCACGCTATTGATCTTTGGTCTTAGTGAGTTGTGTCCTTAGAGACCTTGGGGATATTTTTCCATTTTTAGTACATGGTTTTTAGTACTTTGGGCTCTTTATGCCTCTCTGTATTCTGGTACATTACTCCAATTGGAGCTTCTTTTTGTTATGCATACTGTCTTATTTCTTTTTTTCTACATTGTTTGTGGAAAAATTGTTCCCACTTGCATGTTGTCTGATGCCATGTTCTATTCGCCAACCCATGGGGATTTGGAACGCCCTTCAGGCTATGTTAAGGCTAGCTCGGTTATCAGGATACCAGGGTACCCGGGCTAGTTGGTGATAGGGTAAATGAGAGGTTAGAAGTATTCTATAAGCATGAATACATTACTCACACTTGTATAAATTAGATTTTATGGAGTTATTTATAGTTATCTAAAACATATATTTTAAATTTATAATTTTAGTTTCATTTAAACATGAAGAGTAGTTTATAATAATTTATTATATTGAGAAACTCCAAGGCTTTCCCTATACTATCTAACATAAAGACACCACATATCATCTCATACTCACAATTCATGATCTAAATATCTCAATAATCCATAGAAAATTTTTTTTATGAACATACTTATATATATTAAAGAGGTTATGCCTTTCGTAAATGGCAATCCCAAGGGTACTTAATGAGGTATCGAAATGAGGTTCATCAATGATGTTGTAATCGTCTGAATCAAATGATTACATTTTATATATATATAAAAGACAATCAATTTTTTCCAAACCATTACATTATAATAGCATAAATATCATCCATATACTGATATTTTATTAATTTGATGGAATTACTTTATTAGTCTCATTCAATAAGGAATATAATCACCTTTCAACCCTATGTGTGGACTACCACCCCTACGAAGAGATGTGTTTTTTTTTCATCACTGACATTCATGGACTGTTATTATGATGGATTTAATGAAAATATATGATATACAAGTAAGAAATATGATTTTTTTAATATAATATAACATTAATATTCATACAATTCCTATAGTTAAAAATGGAATCATTTCATGGCCATTTGTATGAACTATCATCTCCATGGAGCGATGTACATCATTTCTGAAAAACCACATCACAAATAAGGTCATGGGGATGAATTAATTTAATTTATAAAATATTTTAATTGTTTTTTAAATATAATAAATTATTTATTTCTAAATTTTTTGGGGAACTAAAAGTAAAAACATATATCATGTACATGTTTGGACTACTTCCTCGAAAGCACATGTATTTTCTTTTTCTTAACCTATATTAAATTTTTACTAAAAACATTTATTTTATTTGTAAAAAAGACACTTTGTTGAGGATAATTCTCTTATAAATTATGGATTAAAGAGTTATTTGACCATAGGCAAGATATTAAAGTAGTTCATGGTATTGTGATATGAAATCAAAAAGTATAACATGAGCACAATTGATTTAGTAACCATTTAATATGTGGTAATAAATGAGATATTGTTGATTATGGTGATGATATGAAATAGAAAAAATTTCATAATTTGGAAGATAATTAACAAAAGTTAATTAAACATGAGTAAAATAATGTAAGTGAAAAATTGGGAGATGGGGTAACAGACATTCATTTAGAACAATATATTAAAAGATTAAACGTTTTTCTTTTATTTCCCACTAAATCCATGTACATTAAAATTTTTCATGTATGTTATTATTATTAATAAATTAATAATCAATTTCATTTTAAGACATGATTTCATATCTTTGATATTTTTTAAATTGATACCTTTAAACATTTTCCAAAAGTTTTGTTTTCAATATTTCTAAAAATGTGTGAAAGGAGTCAGTTTTATTAAGTACATGGAATCAAATTAATTTAAAATAATCAAGATCATAATTATTTATTAATAATACTCTTAAATTTTTAAATTTTCTAAAAATAATAACCATTCTCAAATTATCTTGTGAAATTTTCATGTTTTCTCTATGGGAAAATGATATATATGATTATTTTATAGTAAATTGTAAAAGTGATATTTCTTATGTGTTAAATAGAATATTTTATCATGTTTTATGATATAAATGTTATTTTATGAGTGTTTGATATATGTTATAGTCCTTTTATATTATTTATGATGATGGGTGAACCCAATATATATCTCCAATTCACTATGAAATTATTATGTTCTCTAAAAAATTATGTTGCATTTAACAGAGAAGGTTATTTCATTTGTAATTGTTCCTATAAGGGTTCTATAATGATGATATCCAATGGAAATTACTTGGTTTTTATATTATTTCAAATATTTATTCATTCAAATAATTTTATTCTATAATATAATATAAATATCTATTTTTAATTGAGTGGTTAGGCCCTTTAGTGGTAAAATGTTTTTTTTATGAAATTTGTTTTCATTGATTATCTTATTTTCAATAAAACCCATTTGATTTTGTTTTCCCTTAATATTTTATACATTTTGTTTTATAAAAATTCATGGGTATTAATGATATTTTTGTTTGTAAATAAATAATTATATGAGCTTAAATAATCTTATGACTAATTAAAACTCTCTTATATAAGATCATTGTTTTGAAAATGGTCTCACCATTTTATTATCCTTTTGTATATATCCCTTACTAAGATTTTATTCTCATCAAATATTTTAAAATGTTTTTAATAGGGTTCAATAATGAGTAGAATCATTAATAATGGCATTGTTTTAGATTTGGAAGCTACATTTAACGAACGAAGTGTGACCTTAAAAAATAAAATATTTGTGGAATTAACATGAGGGTTCCATATATTGACTATGATATAAGTGGATATGGGGAGGCATTCTTAGATATAAATTTGGTGTGTATTTTCATTTTCTTTTTCAATAAAGGGGTTCTGAGATGAATGATGAACCTCTTACTGATCAAAATGCATGAAATTATACTTATTATGAGGTCTTAGAAGATATTGATACCCAACCAAAGTTTATGGAGTAAGGTTTCATACAATAAAAAGACTTTGATACATCATTATGGGAGCCAAAAGACAGTGATTTCATATCGGGTGAACAATAAAATAATATTTAAGAGGATATTTAGAAAATTTACTCTTCCTCAAAAACCACTGATAATTAAAAAAACGTCTCTAATGATGATAGAGTGATGGAAAATTCCCAATTAATATTTTGGGGAGTGTTAAAACCCCATTAAAAAACAATATTACATATGGGAAGATGAAAATGATTGATAGTGATGAATTCATCTCTACCCCCTGAATAGAATGCTAAGGGAAGAATAATCAAATATTCCAATGATCATGTCTACCAGATTGTGTAATATGTTTTCAAGAAGCGTTGATTCTGATAATATCAAAATCATAAATCAACGTGACTCTCAATCAAAATGGGAAACTACCGATGAGTATGGTTATGAGAACCATTTGTCTAGTTATGATATTTAATTTTTCTTCTGTTGGATGATGTAAATTTGTTCCTTCCCTATATGCTTTCCTTGTTATCAATTTTTATTCTGTTAATAAATGGGCAGAAGAACTTCTTCTGACTCGATTTTCCTAGTATATTTTCCCATTATCATTATACACTATTATGTTTGACCAATCATCTTTAAAATCATTAATTACACATTATTCAAATACACCATATATAATTTTCCAATATATAAGACAACGTCAAGGTAATTAAATTGTAAAAATATACAATCATTGGTGATGATCTTTAAATTTTACATCTTATTTGAACCAAAATATCTTTCATTTTAAAATTATTCTAAAAATATTTTCTAGTTTTCAATTTTTCGAAAAAGTAATCATTATTGTCTCAAATTTTTTTGAAAATTAGTATAGCATAGTTATAATAGAAAATTTTATAGAGGATGCAGTTAGTAGGAATAAAAATGTAGAATACTATTTAGAATAAATAGAAACTATAATATCAATATTATCTCCCTATAAAGTGTATTATGAGAGTGAAAGACTTAATATTATGGTGGATTAATTTCCATGTTGAACACCTGTGATATATGGGATATCACAAAAGAAACGCAATATAAAATATTAGTTATATAAAAATGAGTTATATGGAATTATAAGAGGCTAGGAATGAAAATAATTAAACTCATAAATCAATTATATTATGATGAAAATTTTCTACAAAACATGTGTTTTAAAAACAACACATTGATGATTTGATAGAGGTTATTAGCATTTCTAGTTCTATAATATACACTGAATCATGTATCTCATTAGTCACTTACTATATATTACAAGAAAAAAATTACAATTGGTATAATATATAAAATTTTATAAAATTTTAATATATCAAATATTCTATATTATTACATGTAATATGTTCCTAAATTCAATAATATTGTAAAATTCAAATTAAATAAATTAAATATAAAAATATATATTATCTATATTAAATGATTTTATATTGGATTTTAACACTAAGGATACAATAGTTAAAATTTTAGATATATTTGGCCTACTAAATAATGGTAGGAAATCAATAAAAATGATTATTGACCATACCTACCACTCAAAAATATTAACTGTATTTGAACAAATTTTAATGAAACTATGAAATTAATTATTACTTGTGTATTATCCAACATAATTCTTAGACAATGATGATATGTAATATGTTTATAAATAATATGAAACTAAAAAAAATGTAATTTTATAGTATGTAACAATTATTTATATATAAGAATCTTAATTAAGTATTATTTAATAGTTATTAAAATTGATATTTTAATATTCTTAACTAATTTGGGTTATAATGTTCAAGAATAAGATACATTAATCAGGAAACAATTATCATGTGACTAAAATTTGATGGAATTTTTTTTAAATTAGTATATTATTCCAAAATTCCCTATAGCATACATTTCTAAATATCAATATAATTTTTGGGCTCAATCATTCAATATTATATCCTATCATCATTACATATTGTCATATATATAGTGTTTATTCATTACTCAGGATTTTTGATTCTTAATGAGTGAATTTTTAATTTCATTATGTAATTACAATATGATTATTATTTATACAAAAAGATTAAATTGATGTGGATAAAAAATATATATATAATTTTAATATCTTAATGTTTTGGATTCTTTGAAAAACAAAAATTAGAAATCATCATGGAAGATACACCATGTAATATTGATGAAAATATAAAATATAAAATTATTATTTTTAAACTTATTGAATTTTTTTTCAAATCTAGAAAATTAGCACATGTTTTTTGAGGTAGTGATATGCTATTGCTAATGTATATTCAGAATTATTTTATTAGGTTTTTTAAGGAAAAAAATTGGCAGGCGAAATCATTTTTAGCGGATAATTCATATTAAATGTTAGAAGCATAATTAGAAAAAATGAATTCTATATGAAGCTTCAAAAATATATTTTTTAATATTTTCATAATCTAAACTAAAGAATATGGGGTGATTGATAGTTTTACCATATTATAAAATGTTAAATATATATCATATTTAGACATATTCAATTTATAATTTTAAATAGATAAAAACATTTACTAACTTTATTAATTAAAAACTATATTTAAATAATTAAAATTTTAATTTGTTAAATGATTAGGGTTAAATGTAAATATATATTGTATCAAATTTCATTGAAAAACGGAAAATTTAAAATACACATTTGAATTAATCCTCTAATTTAACACTATGATTATTTATAAATTGGTCAAAAAAGATTTCACAAATATTAAAACATATAATAATAAATCATAATTTTTAATTTAGGATCCTTAAGTAATAAAAAGATAAATATAATTCTACTTATGTTGATTAAAAACAAAAAATCTAAATTTGTGTCCTCGTTTAAAAAAAATAATACTTGGTTTAGAAAAATTAATTTAATATTAATAAAATTTTTATGAAATTAATGCAATTTAAATTTCCATAAAAATATCATAAAATAATAATGAGTTGTTTCTACATTTTCTAATTTGTTTCATTCATGTAATCTTTTATAGAAACATTTTCCTTGGCCAAAAATTTCCATTTAAATTTTCTATTAATGATAACATAGTATAGAAATATATTTTTTGCACCACAAAACCATCAAATTATGTTAATGTTTTGATTCCAAATAATAATTTCAATGAATTACATAAACTCTGAAATGGATATTTCATAATCCTCAACATTAAAATAACATTACTCAAATAATAATTTGTGTCCAAGCCAATTATTTATAACAATGTTTAATACTTGTTTCTTATCACACCTATTTTATATCCTCTACCAAGTAGTATAATAATATTATATTTATATCATCCATATGATATAAAAAATTATTATTTAATAATGTATATTAAATAAACTAATTCAATGAAAAAAATTATACATGAAACATATATATTTAAAAAAATTATATTTATATAAAGAACATTGTTTAATTTCAATTAAAATAATTCAATATATCTTTAATATAATCATTGTATTATCCTATTATAGTGAAATTTGAATATATAACATATAATTCATCATAGGAGTTCATTAAAAATCATTAAATAGTTGAAATACGTCTTAAAATAATTCATTATATGTTGAATATACATTTTTAGTACCCAACACATCAAAATATTATATAGTTAAAATTTTTCATATAAATACATTCCTCATCTAAAACTCATTAGGGATCTATTGATAAAATTTCATTCTAACCCCTACTCAAACTGACTGAATAAATTAATAATAAAAAACAATCAATGAACATAATAACATTATAAATTATTAAAACATCTAATTATTATAATGTTATATTAACCCAATGTGAAATGATATTTTTTAAAAAAAATAGTCCATTTTATTATGTAAAGTACATAAATCTTATACTCATAGATATTTATAAATCCTTTATTCTACTCAAAATATTTCCCACAATACATAAATATTTTTTAATTATGGTAGTGAAACATTAACATGTTTTTCCTCATCATAAAAACTAAAAGATATAAATTTTACTTTCAAACTCATTGATTCCCCTTTTAATAAATTCCCATATACAATTTCAATGATAGGTTTTATGAAAATAGTAAAAAAAAATAAATACTTTAATTAATTGTTTTTCTAGGTATATATTGAATTTTTTTAATTAATAGGGGATTCAGTTAAATGAATTTTCATGTAATTATTGTTTTATATAATATAGTGGGTTGAATTTTGGATTTTTATAGGTGTTAATTTCATTAATTGGGGAATTTTTAATCTACTAGGAACCACGTATATCCCACTGAAAATTTAGTGGGCCGACTAAAGGGTTCTCGTACTTATAATTATCATGTGGATAATGTTGGATAGGTGTCAAGAATATATTATTATGCTTATATAATATTGATTTTATGGTGAATAATCTTTTAATGTACATAAGTCTCTATATTTATCTCTTATAATTCCTCGAAATGACCATTTTTATTATTCTCTATATTTCTAGATATCTTGGTCTTCAAGGATCTCTCCCTTTAGTTTTTTCATATTTAATAATTTGGAAATATACTTCTAAAATACTTATGAAATTATTTTTCATTATGTGGTTGGTTTTTTTTTTGGAAAATATAGATCTAAACCATAAGATTACTGATTTTATTTTAAACATTTTACTACAACTATCAGATATTATTCTTTTAATCATATTGTTTGATGTTTCTATGGATATTTAGGGTTATTTTAGAATTGATCATTCACTCCATATTAATATCAATTGTACACTTTTTAAGAGACCACAAATATATATTTAAATTTAATTCATTTTTTTATAAGTGTTATATTAATGTGATGTGTTGATTTAATAGTGGTGTAGAAAAAATGAAATGGGTGATGATTAAATTAAAATGAAATTATTATTATTGAATACATTAATATTGATTTTAATCCAATTGATTGAAAATAAATCAGATATTTACTATTAAATTGATGAAAATTATGTGATGTTTTAAAATTTATAAATATAATGGTTTTTATATTTCTGAATTATTATCATTAAATTTAAATTTTTTTTAGTGTGATATATTTTATGTATATGACATTAAATAATTTTTTTATTTCATTAGATTGATAATAATTTTAATGAAATTAAAATTTTGATATATCTAAGAGAGTTTTTATTTTTAAATCCAAATAATTGGTATTTTGTAAATATTTATAATTGTTGGATTTTTTTTCAATAACCTAAATTATTATGTGTTTGTAAATGTTAATAGTTATTTTAATTTTTGAGTATAGTGTAGGGTCCATTATAGAGTTAAGATTTAGATTAATAATCCAATATTTGGGGATACCTCAGGTAATGTTTATGGATGTTGTCTAGGGCTTATATGATAGCTTAGGTGCTTTGGTGTTATATTTTATACTAATAATATAGAAAAACTATTTTAAATAGAACACTCTTGTGTGGGATTTTGGCAAACTAGAAATTGTTACCCTTAAGTGTGTGACCCATACATTGGAATACCTTTCCATGGTACGAACATTAATGAAGCTTAAAAAGCCCAGTTCTTGATTAGAAGGTTGTTTGGTAGACCGATATCTGATTCCCCTTAACCGAGTCACATGACTGGGTGATTCAAAAATGTAGATCGTGGTATTTGTAGAATTTTAAAAATATTAAAAATATCTTATATGGTAGAGAGTGTAAATCCTCAATAATTTCCATATACTTGTGTAGAAAGTAAAAATGTAAGATAAATCCCCACACATGGGGAATCCACTTATGTGTAGATGACCCCTGTGTGGAGATCCCTTTGTATGGGGAATCATCTAACCTGGATCACCCTAATGTTGAATGGTCCCACTACATCTATTGATTCACCTAAGTGGAATATTTTTATATGTGACCTTATATAGAGGGATGTGAACAATGTTTCTTAAATTTTATGAAAAATACATAGAAAGGTTTCAAAATTTTATTTATGGTGTTTTAGGGAATTTTAACACATTGTACAAGTGGGATATGTGACCATGAAAGGGTTCCTAATAACATATTTTATTCTAAGTGATTTATCCATCAATTTCAGTGATCATATAGTCTAGTTTGGTTCAAAGGAGAGCATGAGGTAAATATAAAACACTATATTGGATCTTCTTCTCGCACCTTCTCCATTTTTTTATCCTGTTTCATCTATTTAGTTGTGTTTTAGTCATTTATTCTACTAGACCATATTGGAATAATTTCACTATAATGGTGATATTGAATAGATTGGATAAAATAATTTCCAATATGATGATTGGTCAATTTTTTGTGGGATTTTAATGAGTTATTATGATTTTTGGATTTTATTTAGTGGTTTTGAAATTCATATTAAATGGAAGGATTTATTGAAGAGATAAATTTTAGACTCTAAATTTTTAATGTATAAATTGATATTGGGTGTGGATCACCCCCACTTGTTCGAGTATTGGCCCTCAGGAGGTGATCTAGTGATTTTCTAGGTGTTGAGTCTAATTGAATTCAATATTAAATTTGTTATAAATTATTAAAATTATTATTAATAATTAATAAATAACTGATTATGATAAGTTATTGGATTATTAGACTTTTATGTTTTCATATGATATGATGTGTGGCTGGGTTTATTTTGAGAGATAATGTTCCAAATTATACATGGAAATAATGATTTCATTGATCCTGGTTGTCCCTTAAGAACTACACGATGTAAAATTTATTTTATTTATGTTGAATCAAATATGTGATCTCACCACTACAAGAGATCATACATTTTCATAAAATAAATTATTTCATATAGAAATTGTATTCTTATTAATGGAATTTAAAATGTCCCAAGGGCCATGATGGACCCTTACAAACATTCTTGATTCCTTCTCCAATGATGAATATGATAATTCATTAGAATCATGATCCTTGAGACACATAGATTCTTGAAAGGTATAACTTAAATTAGTTAAGTGTATATAGAGGGATTATATATGTTACCATCCATTCCATAGGGTAGGAATTCCTAATTAATTTGAATTTCTATCCCATGTAGGTCCTGTTAAAACATATATATATGACTTTAAGATCTCGTTTTATATTAAATGTTCACGAGTTGATTATTCCTCCCCCTAGGATTTCATTTCCCAAGTGGAAGTAACCATTGTTCATTATGGATATGTTTTTTGTGCGAGGATTGACGTATGATGTCATTAGGTCATGAGATTTCCATTATTCCATCACATATAATTAATTCCTAATATTGTAATCATATTAGGATTATGAGGATAAAATGTGATCAAGATGATTATTAGGGACCTTATATTATATATTTGTTGTTCAAGGACCTATGGGGTGATATTGATGTAAGGGGGCCCATGTAGAGTGAACGTTTCATGATGATACATGTGAGACCACAATTGGTTCTCCAATTATTTTTTAACAATAATGAAGGTTAGTGAGAGAGATTTTTTGATGTTGGGTTTCACCTTAAAAGAAGAAGGATGTTGGTGTGATCTTAGGGACATTATTATAATGATGTGATATATGATTGGAGGGTTATACATAATTATAAATAGTATGAATGAATAACCAAGGTATCACTTGGGATATCACAATTGAAGTATGACTCTATGGAAAAGTATTACCTTCATGGTATCTTTGTATAACTCATGAGTATTTATCAAATAATATTACCTCATAAGGATAAATTTTATACCTAATGACTGTTTATAAACTCGTATTAATTCTTAGGGATCAACTTTATTCCATATGAATATTGATTTATTTTATTACCTTTGAGGGATCAACTTTTGTCTAAGGATTATTGGTCACCTAGGATTAAAAAATATGTATTATATTTTTTCTTAATAACTATTTAACACATGGTACTACCACTTATGGATTGTATTGTTTCATGATGAAAATTAATTTCCTAACCTAGGGATTATATTTATGCTTAAAAACTACTAATCTCCTTAAATTACCTCATAGGGATCAGTTTTATGGCTAATGACTATTCACCACCAAAGAATACCTCGTGTGGATTATTTTTATATCTAATTATACATGATTTTATAGGATTACCATATAGGTATTTGTGTTATAATTTCTTGAATATTGTTATTATATTGAATTTCAAACTATTATAATAATGTATAATTGATCTCATGTTTCAACATAGACCCCAACGATCGATGGTTCATATATATTTAAACTTCCACAATCTATTTTTTTATTAAAATATGAATATAACATGTTCATACACAAATTTACTTTTTTTAGATCCACATTGGTTGTTACCTACTTATTCCCACCCACACACAACATGGGAGGCCATTGAAAAAGTGTAATCGAGTTTATATAACAGATTATAGGTCTAGGTTGGGTAGTAGCCTAAAGTATATTAATATAGAAGGATATATAAGTTATGATTGAAAAATTATATGTGTAGGATTAAGGATAGAAATAAGTCCTAGATATATATTTAATTATTTTATTTTATTTATATATATTAGATCAACCTAGTAGGAGATCATTTTTTTATGCTAGAAGGACCATGATTCTTTAAGACAATATTCTTTTTCATTTCATTTAATATAGAATGGTATTTTTTCATTAACGAACTATATTACTTTATTATAGTTATTTTTTAATTATTTATGGGTTTTTATTTACACTAATATGGTGGTATAGTCTCACAATGGTATTACTCAAGATCATTTATCTTAGTCGAAAATGTTTAGTGAATGGGGGGGGGGTATATGAGTGTAAATAGTGTCACTGAAAAAGACATCAGTGAGTGGTATCTATTTGGGGGATGTTATAAAATATTTTCATAACATTTTTAATTCATTGTAATATTTTTGGAGAATGTAAATATCTGATATAGATATTTTTTTGATCATGTGATTGACCACGGATTGATGTGACAAAAAATAATTTTTCTATGGGAGTTCACATTTACCATGGATGTGGGACATTTTTACATGATTCTACGTTCATAGTCCAATGATTTCACAAATAATGATGAAATTTAGTTTTATATTAATAATTTATTTGGTTTACGACATGACACATTAAAAAGAAACTTTTTTTAAAGATTTATTCTTGGATTACGGGACTCACATGAAATTAATGTTCTTCTATCTCATTGATATAACTAATGATGTGTATCAATTATTTAGGTTTTAACAAAAACATATTAGGAGTTTTCATATATATGTTTTTTGGATTATTTATCATATGAACAACAATATATTTAACCTTAATTAAATAAAATATAGATCTTTTGGAAGCATTCTTCATAATAATAACTATAATGCCTGTCTAGTTATGTATTTATAGTGACCCTTAATGGTAATGTGTTGGAACATGATTTCTTTTATTAATCTATACCAAGTGATTATGATTTTAATTCTAAAAATAAACTAGATCTAGTTACATAAATTTCTAAAACTAGGATATATTTTATTTTCTAATATAGATTCATGGCAGAATCATACATATCTAATCCATATGACTATAAATTCACTCAAAACGGTTTATCTAGGATGATGCAGTTACATATATATATATATATATATATATATATATACTTGTGTTTTTAGCTAGATGATATTTTAAATTATTGTCCTATGTGTGATAGTATCACATAAATAGACCTAGTGATGATTAGTTTACAAGAGTGGGTTGATGGTTTCAAACGTTATTCATGATAAGTATATATATATATATATATATATGTATATATATATGTATGTGTTCATGTAAGAGCCTAAGGGTAGGTGGTTAGAGTGTGTGTTAACTTGTGATTTAGGGATGTGGCCAAGGATATACCCCATGAGTGTTAACTTGTATGAGATATAATTCAGCACTTGGTGGGAGAACATAATTCCCATGGGATATTGTACAGGAAATTTTGGATCTGAGTACATAGAGTATGTAGAAGGATGGTTCCTACATCAATTGCGATGTGTAATATTTTAGATAACTAGAATTAGGGGTTAACTTGAACATTTGGGTACCATAATAATGGGGGTACAGGTACATGATTTAGGTTACGTTATCAGTGAATAGGAGTTTATATCAGATATATAGAGTATGCATTATGATATCATGGATTCAGTATTCAATGAATATATATTTAATTTCATATCAAGGTTCTGTTTTAAATACATGATCTGTAAGATTTCTAATGTTATTAATTTCCAATGTGGTTTCTATTAATATATATGATGATGATCTGTTATGGTTATATCTAGGGTGGTAAGAGAATATCTCAATGATTTTTCTTTATTGGGTATTCTGAAAATGGTGGAGTTTTAAATCCAACTCCCTCCAGAGGTACTAATCCTAGTTTGAAAATAAAGGAATAGAGATAATCGATTATATGTACCACCTCTATTTGGACACTAGTGGGAGGAAAGCATAGAGGGTATAGAAATTACTCATATAGAAGGAACTACCGAATATAAGAAATATCATCAGGAGATAGGACAAACAAACACCCTAAATCCCTAGAATAGAATATAAAATTAAAGAAAAAACCATCCACAATACATGAAAAATGTCAACAGATACAAATACTAGCCTCCAATAAAATACCGAAAAAAATCCAAAGGTAGTGTCTCAATCGAATATCCAAAACCCTATCTAGTAATGTCCACCCCAGTCTCAAAATACCACCTAGTAACACGAAAAATAGTTTGTGTGTGTGTGTAGTTGCATTTAATTATACTCAGTAGGATCATTCCCTATGTCTCATGTGAACAATTGAAACAAATATACTAATGTGTCAGTGATTCAATAGAATAACAAACATATATCTAGATATATCATCTAACCAATCCCAACCACACCATGGCTCACTCACAAAAGCACGATTCCAAAATAGCTATATATGATCAAGAATATAAAATGTTCCTTATTACCAGACACACATAGATTTATATCTCTAACACTCCAATTATAAATTTCATTTTCTCACATACCTTCCAAACACTGCATGTCACACATCCTTTCGTCTCTGATGGTGGTTGGGATGCATCTATAAATATGCCACCCTTGAAGGGTCTAGCATCTAATTTTAGCATTAGTTATCACTACTTCACATCATGCCCAAAGACACCTAGTCCATTACATCACATAAAAACGTTAGTCGCGTATCATGAAATTGATAAACATCAAGAAAATCATCTCCCCTACCATGATTTAGCCCCACTAAATACATACCACATAAATTCTAGGTAATAAAAAAAACAACTCATATAATCACTATTGAAGGAAGAGTGTAGAATATAGTGAAACCCACCACCTATATCTCCACCATTCTAGATATCAAGGAAAACACCTAGACTATATACATTTGGTCATTGGTTAGGTTATAAAACATCAGTGGGGAACATATATAAATGAAAAAATATATGGTATCTTGATAGCACATGATATCCAACCTATAGGTCCACAACAGTTAAACTATCATGCACCACCATGCCACAACTACACCACACTAAAATTTTCAAAACAACTTCCACCAGAGATACACTTCAACATGAAAAAACCAAATAAATACTCATAAGACTACATTAAATTACATGTTTTTACCATTAACCATATTTAATGTGTTTCCACATGTTCCCATTTAACATTTTATTTAATTTCACATTTCAACCGACAATTAATTTATCATTCAGGTTATTGAATCCAATTAGAAACATCAATTTCAATCCATTATTATTCATTTAATGAAAATGAAATTTAATTATTTCATTACAAATTATTCTATGGATAACAAGTAATAGAATAATGAAGCACCACAATACAGGTCTCCCATGCTATATAAAAAAACACCAATATACGACAGAAAACTAATTCAAATCACCACAGAAACCACATATCTCAACCACCACACAACATAACCATTAATCATCATAAAAACCACACATTGTAACCCCTTAAAAAAAACACCATCAAATGTCACAACCATTATACATCGCAATCATAAACCAACTACCCACATTTCAACCCATACATACCCCATATAATCACTACCCTACATATTTCACAACCTATATGGTCACCATCATGATTTCATGACTTCGCACATCACACAAGGAAACCCAAAAAGTATAACCATGAGTATATTGACATCCCAACTTCTAAAAACATGGATTGAGGTATTTAATTACTTTTAACTATTATTTATAATGGGTGTTATCAGTCAAATCATATTTCTAAGCGAAACAAATTCATTATCTATATATACATTATGATCCTTTTCATTTAGGGTGATATAAATAATCATTATTGAAAGTGTCTCATATATATATATATATATAATGAAACACATGTAAGGATCCCAATAGTTACGATTTTCATAAATTGAAACAAAAACAAATAATATCATCTAAAAAATCCCCAATAGTATAAAAAATTTCTACATTCTACTAATCCTAACAAATTATAGATTTAGAAAATTCATTATATTTATTAATACAACATTTATTATCAACCTAATATAGTGATAAAATCATTCAATCCCCACACATTCATAAATATAGGGAGACAATAAGAGTACCTTACATCAAAAAAATCATTTAAATTTTCTATTCACAACATGGAGAGTTATAGGTAAGCTAGAAACCATAATCACACTATGAAAACTCATATCACCCTGAACTATGCTAGGGGACCATAAAAAATGAATCCTAACCCAACTAGATAAAAATCATAATCACTAATAATACTCCTCAATGGATGAATGAAATGAACCTAGGGGATCATGAGGAGAATTCAACTGATATTTCCAATGATCAAATTTAGAAGCCCAAGGATATAGATGGGAGAAAATGTGATGGGTGATCAACAAAAAACACCAAGGGTTTAAACATATTATGAGGGGAATAATTAATTAATGTGTGGATTTTGATTAACTCATATATTTATAAATAGGATATAATATTCCACATTGAAATCTAGAATTCTGGATTCACATTGTGAATTTGTATGTAGCCTGTAAATTTTAGCCATTAAAATGTTCTCATCTTTGAAGACATCATATTTCTTACTGAGTGAAGATAAACATAATAAAAGTCATGAATATATATATTGACATTAATTAATATACCATATCATTATGTGAATTTCATATTCTTTTGATATACTTTTTACTACATCAAAATCGAAGCCTAAACATGGTTTAACCCCCTTGAATCTCTTATGCAGTACTCCAACTAAAAACATTAAAAGTGATCGGCTTTGAGAAAATGGATCATTAAATTATTTACATCTTAAATGTTTATCATATCTTAGATAAAACCAAACACAAAATAATTATAGGGTTTGAAATACCATCCCATTAGATACCTCTCTTGGATATTAATTCACCTACAACACTTCCACAAAAAAGTACTCTGAAGAAAAATATCTATAAAAAAACCCCACACAACAACATCACCATCCCACATTGGAAATAAAACCATATAATATATAACCAGCCATAATCCACCACTTTTTCATATAACATCCATTACTATGAATCAAACGTTTTCACTACCCTAGACAAAACCCACCCAACCATGTCACAACATATACTGAAAAAAATATGATTCAAGGAAGCTCTCCCTTTATATCAGTATATTGTCTTTTTTAGGTAGTATTGACTCACTCATATAGTTTTAAAATATTTTAAAACATCATGTGTATTTATTAAGAAGGGTTATTTATATTTTCAATTATAGGAAACTATAAATAATAATAAAATCAATGAAAAGAGAGAAACATTTCATAAAACTAGTATGGTTCAGACATCACCTCATCAAATAAAAACCAAAAAAAAGTTATAACTAAAAAATAATTTGATTATTTGGAATTGGACTATGTCTCATAATCCCATGTACACTATTCGAGTCCAACATTGCTCCACTAAATGAAAACCAATGGGATGATCCATTCACACAACACATTCTCTAAATAATCTTATATCTCTACTAGTCACTCCTTGGAAATCATGTTATCCATGATATCTGACTCTCTACAAACATTAAAGTGGGAGTTATAGTGAATATAATGATGATGATATGACATGTAGAATATGTTATGGATTTTATCTAGACATGCTGTTATTACTAAAAGACACCACACATCACCTTCATACACCATTACCTTGGAAGTCCCAACAAAAGGGTGATAAATCTTAATCCCCCAACAAATCCGATACTACCTTTATCTAGGGGAAACCCTTACAAACATATGGTTTCTATCCTAAACCCCCATTTTACTAATACTATACTTATAATATTCCCAGTATTGGTCACTCTCCAACCTCATCCTCTCTCGTAATAACATGATTCTCTCATTCATGCTCTCCACTACATCAGGACCAAGAATAGCTAACCTGAAAAACGCTTTCAAGAACAATACAAAATTATAAGTCCACCTATACAACAATATATTAGATTAATTCCAATATATTTGTAATAGATATTTTTGTATATGAACTCAACTAGAGGAAACTTCTTTTCCCATAATCATCCAAAATATTGGATTCATGAGCTCAACATATCATTCACCTTATGGATAGTTTAATATGTTGTCCCATTGAACTGGGGGAGGAATGAAATGGTAATGTGTAATTTGGATCCAGAAACATGATAAAATACCCAGTAGACACATACAGAAAAATAAGGATATCAATTATAGATAATGGTTCCTAGTTCCCTAAGAATAATAACCACATCATCCCCATACCACCAAACAAATACATCCATGACACTTAACTCGCGTATCGATAAAGAATGTAAAAATTAAATTAGTCGGTCCATTATTAGCCAAAATACATCATGTCCTTTCAGAGACATGGGAATCAAATGGATTAAATTCATTTAAATATACTCAAATTCAAACTAAATAATATCAAAGGGATAAAATAAAATCCTCAATGAAATAGTCTTCTGGTATCACCTATTGAAAAAAAAACATGTTTCCATAAACTCTTCCAATGAATTTTTCATCCCTAACCACTGGAATATCCTTCTAAATCCATGAAACAACATGGATACACTAGGATACACCACTAAAGGTGAGAAATGAAACTTATGGTGCAGTCCCTAATGAAACATAAATATAAAAAATTTCCTCCTCGGAAACAAATTATGGTTCTAACCATCCTCCGACCATCCCTATAAAAAATCAATATAGACATCAAGGTTAAACATCAATCCTACCTATGTGTCTCCCAATAGATACTTCTCAACATTATCCATCAAGGATAACTTAAAAGTTATATTATTAATAAACCTTGATCAATATACTCACCCATGTTATGATTAATTTGAGGAAGATCCTTTATACCATTCCAAACATCTGTAGACACCTACACCACATCTCGTCGAGACTTCAAACGTAGTACATGGACAAAACAGTTCCCAATTCCAGAGGTATATGATAACTTAAAATCATAATCCTAAAAAAACAATATCTACCTTCACATTAGTGTAGCCATTTTATACTAAGAGAGCACATTTATTAGTCTCTTATTATCTGTGAAATATTCAAATTTATCCATGATGAAGTAGTTCCACAACATCTTCTCCACAAACACAACCACAACTACCTACAGATCATGGGATGCATAGTTACATTAATGGGAGCATCACTAAAAAGAACCATAAGAGACCACTACCTTCTACTACATCAAGACACATCCCAATATAGGTTGGGAATAATTTCACAATACATTAATTATCACACCATCATCAGTTAAATAAATCACTATTGCGCTGAACTAATAATTCTATAGGTGACTAAATGCCCCTTAGAATAAGTCATTCCACATGATGGTGTGGTTATTATTATTCAATTATTTTACTGGGGAAACAATATAAGGTAATTAAAAAAATCTATCGAAAATTGTATGAAATAATAATAAAATGGTGTCCCTTTTCCCGGTTCATTGGTTCTTCCTAAGAAACAACTAGCTCGATCATTAGTGGGTTTATAACTAGAACTATCTATGATGCCACATGCCAATGAAAATACACATATCACTTATACAAAATTCACTTGGATAGGTTTCCATATATCTATAGGTATCAAAGTATATGTAAGGTATCTCTATGGTTTTCAACATGATCCTCCAAATATATCAAGTAAATCATGTTATCATTAATGAGAATGATGATGAATCAGTCCAGACACTAACAAAATATGGAGTCCATGAGCCCCATGAGCATGAATAGTGCATTCATGAAATTTAATGACATGACCATGTACTCAATATACACATAATTGTACCTAAATGTGTTATTTTGGATATAATAATTTTCCACACACATATGCAGATATCTAGTCCATAAGTCAACCTTCAAAAACCTACTGGAACCCTTTAACTATAAAAAAATTTCACTGATTCTTGAAAGGGTAAATGGTGGCTAATATTTAACGTATTCATCCTATGGTAAAAGAAAAAACCTTAAAATACCATCCATATTCATGGGGAACAACATTGGGGAACCCTATGGTGATACACTTGTTTAGAAGAAAGTCATTTACATTACATCATCCATCTGAATCCTCAACTCATGTATCAAAATATATAACACTCGATATGTATCCATTAAAATCATAGGCGATCCCAATATAAATGTTATCCAAAATTCATAATCGAACAGGGGTGGGGTGGGGGTAGATTCATAACCTCATTTAGTAAAATATTTAAGAGTTCCCCCCAAATCCTAGGAATATAAAATACCCCAGATTCCACTAATATCTCTACCAACAAATAAAAAAGAGGATTTACTTTCACACCACCAATCGAAAAACCAAGTTCACAAATGAAAACTATCATATGGCCATCCACATTGTTAAAAACTGTATTATTGAAAAATTTGAGGAATACATGTATTGAATATATCTAATTTGTGCCAAGGCTAAAATTTTATGATTGTAGTTATAGAAACAAAAATACTTCCACTAACCACTTATAAAAAATCCCTATCATTCTTCCCCTGCACAAATAAAAAAGTATTCAAAAATCCACTAGGTGAACATACCACTAATGTAACAAGAAGTATCCCCACATATACTTCAAAGCAAAAAAGAAATGTATGAATAACAAATGATGTTATCAAAAAATAACTAATGATGGTTCTTTTGGGTTGAATGGGTTTGTTGACAAAGTATAAGGTTGTTGGAAAAGGCTAGTTATCAAAGAATGCATAAAGATTTAGTGTCAGTGTTGAACCAAACTTGTGAAGTGCGAGTGATGAACTAATCTTGAAATATGATCACATGCAATGATCATAGTTTTCCTTGGAACATGAAATTGTTTACAAATATCATGGAAGGAAAACAAAATTTAAAATTGCATGATTTAATTGGATTGACATTGATTCTTAAGGTGAGATCTCGAGTAGATAAAATTATTGTCTATGGACCTAAAGTGATACTCATAGTTGTATTTGGAACTCGTGATGGTTCTCAAAAACCATTATATAAAAAATTCATAAAAAATAAAAAAAAATTGTGATTGGCATTGTGACTCAAGGTTAGATCCCACACATCGCAAAATATTTTCTTTGGGTCCTGTGGAAGGATCGAGCACAACACTCATGAATATCATTATATCTCATGCAATGATCTTACACAATGTGTGAATAGGAATCACACTTGGGACTTGGGAAAGTTGATGAATATAAAGTAAAAATATGGAAATGATGGATGGTATCCTGGTTATTAATGAAAATGAGAAGCACATGATTTTCTATGGTACTTGGACAAGGGAATCACATATCATGAATTCTGAACTGTGTTCACTGAGCATGAATGTTGAATGATGATTCACAGACTATGAATTATGAAAAAATGATCATAGAGAACAAACCAGACACATAGTTAGGGTTGGAAGAGAATGAATAGAACTCATTTTTAGAGGATGCATGGAGCATCTAATTCTTATGAAGTGGATTATTTTCTACGAATTTTGGAATTTAGGATGTGGACACTCACCAATAATTATACCAAGACCCTCGCATAATGATTGACAATGTTATAATTAAATAATTTATATTAAGATCATATGGGGTAGATAATCGTGGTGATATATCATGATATAGGTTTTCATAGGATGATTAAAAATGATTGGTATCACGTAAGTGTCACACATGATCTGAACAAGCTCTTGCACAAAGTGAAAAAAAATGGACCCACGAACGAGGACACATGAAGGTAGACCCATGGATGAAAAATGCACTTAGTGGGACACATGAAAGGTGGGAATATGGGATTTTACTAGGGGTTCATTGTGAGAGAAGTTCATACCAGGGGTTTGTGGTGAAAGTGGATCATGTTAGAAGTTCAGGTTGAAGGAGGATTGTTCTAGGGGTTCTTGGTGAAGGAGGATTGTGCTAGGGGTCTCACATGTAGTAGAGATTTATCAAGGCCCAAGGGGTTTGTTCTAAGGGACTCACAAAAGGTTAAACTCCATAAAGTCACCATGGTTTCACCCTAGGGGACCCACATAAGGTAGTACCCATGCAAGGTGCTAGGGTCTCGCAACAGGGTCTTGTGCAAGAGAATATACACTAGGATCTCACGAAAGTTCTTATGCGACAGGATCTCTGACATGGTTGTCACACTAAAATATTGCAGAAGGAGATATACACTTAAATTAACTTGGGAATAGTATCATTGTCAAATCTAAATTATGTATGAGGATTAGAAGATAGAGGATCTTCATTATCCGATAATTCTTATAAAATGAGGTTGTTCACTGAAACATTAAAAGTTGTGAAAGGAATACTTAACATCAATTAATGATCTTGCTAAAATAGATGTAGTTTATATGTATACAGTAAATAGAAGTCTATTCTAGTTTTTTGGAATGTGGAAGTGTCGTATCTATGTTTTTTCACATAAGTTAAGGAGAATCATATAAAGAGCTTCAAAAAAAATCTACATATAATGGAGGATGAATTAATTATCAATAATTAAGGGACACACATGTTCACAAAACTGCGTGGTTCTTAAAATTCCATAAACTATGATTGGATCTCTTCAAATATTAATGAGAAATGGAAGAGAATGATACTGATTCGTTCCACCAGCCGTGAGCTAGATAAAGTGACATAGAGAGTGACCCTTGGTAATGTAGTGATATGACCCTAAACATTATAAAGGCAGTGATCTTGGGCATAGAAGTGATATGTATAGAACATTATTATTGGTAGTGAACCATAGTGAATTTGTTACAATAGGCACATCCCTGATATACTCTCCTTACATGTATCCCAGTGAGGGTGAACCATGTAAAAAACACTATATCTTCTACATGATTTAATTTTGGTTCATATATTGATATAGAAAGAAGAGAGAATAGTTTTTTGTTTAATGAAAAAACAAGATCCAAAGGGGATGATATTTGAATATATCACACATTTATTTTCCCATCCCCCTCGGGGTATTTATCCAACTTTAGATAATGGAGGATTATGGGGATCTAGAGATAAACAATGAAAAAATTGTAGAAAATAAATTTATCCTATATCAGACAACCCTTTGGACTGTTAGTTCCATTTCCGGAAAATCAGGCATCTGACCACCCCTAGACCCTATGGATATCTATTATAGACCTCCAAGATGTATATTTATAATACGTTATTATTTATGTGGACTATCATAAGGTTTCCCAATGTCAAAACTAGCTAACCTTGGATGCTGGAAAAGCATTGACAATCGCTTTTGCTAAACCAGCCTTGGAGGAAACTACTGCTACTCCCAAATATAGGAATTAATGGCCATCTAAAATATTGAAACCTAAGTGGTATAACACTTTTCCAAGTTATAGTCATGTATCTTGAAGACATCATATGAAAAAGGGATGCCTAGGGAAGATGCTCAGAGGCCACGTGATCTAAAATGATGATAAATAACATATGATTTCATGTTTCCAACTAATATATACCTTGACTACTTGAACATTCATATCCCACTACAATGAGCGATACTTCTATAAATTTAATTATATCTAGTCTCTTAATGATAAACTCCCATTAATTACATTTTATTGAAACCTATACATTCATATAACACATCCATGTATTTAGAGAGAATAAATGGGGTGAATGAGTACCTAGTCACAGGGGACAAGGCATAATCCAAACATTATGCTATAGACTCGTCATCTTGAAATAAATCTATGGATAGTATAATAGGACACAAAACATGATCCAATGAACCTACACACTCAAGAACCCTGCTTGATGAAGAGAAACTTTTACTGGTTCACCACCTCTGTCCTTGATGATAAAAATTACAATTGGAAATTCATTTAAATATCATGTAACACCATCTTTTCCTCCATGTGTCACTATGATACAATGTTCACCACTAATGTGAATATCCACATAATTAACACGCATAAAAAAAGTACACAAACTCATCCAAAGAAGGAACCAGGTTGAAGGCAATCCCTTGATCCTCTACCTAGTGGTATATCTAAAAATATAAGATTTACCGCTCAAAATCCCAAAAGTCACCTAATGATTAGCACAAAATATAATCTTCTATTACCCATCCTTATCTATTTGTTTGATCCTTTTACCTCCAACCATATTAATATACTGAACCAAATTTTAATTTGCTACTTAGTGATAAAGACTATGATCTATTATTTAATAACATGGAGGATCACTAATCCCATTAGAATGAGATTTTATCAAAGTTTGTATAATTAAATCCCCAAAATAATATAGTTAAGAAATGAACTCAATCACTCATGACACAAGAACCTCAATTAGGGGAGTACTAAGAAGAAAGGTCCACCTCACTCAGTTGTTAAATAAACTCAGGTTCCTTGCATCCAAATTATGTGGGGCGAGAAACATGATTTCCTACTCAATCTTTCTAGACCATATTACATACCATGGTCTGTTGGAACTATTTATCTATAAACCATTGAAATCCTCATACTTTTTAATTTATACCCCCATCTTATATCTCAATTGATACATTTAATACCAATCTATCATGAACCACTCTCCCCAGAGGTAAACCACTTATGCCATTAAAAAAGGAATAGATTTAATTATCCATGATTCCCACAACTTATTGGTCTTGGGTTTGAAACAAAAAAAATCTTATAAATAAATCAGAGAGAAATAATTACCCTCTACAATAATATAGGATTAGAAGATAAAAACAATCACCAATAAACTTCAACATAATATTTAAAAGTTAACATAAAATCAACCAAAATCCATGAACAACATCAAAATATACATATAAAATCCCCCAAGTAAATAATAAATGATAAGTAATATAGAAAAAAATAAAAACAAGATCTTAAAATGATATTTAAATGTCATACACCTTCATAAAAGGCCACTTAGAATACTAAAAAATGATTATATATGTATAATGAGCATACAAGTATACTTAGTAGTACCATACCCACGAACATAAGTGTTCTAGTGAAAAGATCATACTAATGTTCCTGCAAATATATTGTTGATCGAAAAAGTACATAATCATGTAAAATAATTAATCCAATTATCTCCATGTTTCTTAAGGAATATATAACTTATAATATAGTGCCATTTTACCAAGAGTATAACAGCCCACCCGTTTTACACATCTCTAATGTTTTTATCACTCAATCCCTAACATCAAACATCATGTGCTCATATCCCTACAATACATAACATAAAACATATCTTGTATTCTTCAATGAGGGTTACAATGCATCCATACCCACCCCACCATCACAATGCCTAACATTCAGTACTTTATTTAGTCATCATCTAATCATATTCATATCTCTTGAAATCTTACTTAGAGACACATATGACATAACATCACATAACCAAGGAAATAGGGTATCACAAATGAAAATGATATCAACATCATTCCCACCTCCCACAAATCATAACCCCCAAAAAATATCACATCACATCACTATTGGCTAATCTCCAACACCAAACCCTATAATCACCTAGGAAGGAATAGTGGGGAATATGGTGTATCCAACTATCCATATTAACACTATCATTGATGTTGGGGTAAACACCTAAAACACAAAACCTTTGTTCATTGGTATGTTTATCCATACTAATTGGGGAACATATATAAATAACCCAAAATACATGATATGCATAACATATTATACCATATATATGGGTTCATTATCTTTAGTTTTTTAACCATTAATATCTTAAAAATGGATGGAAATATAATGTGTTTCCCACACATCCCCAAAAATAGGGATAGAACAAGTATCCCTGAACTGAAATAATCTTTATAAATCACTCCACAAAATAGGAAAAAAGAGTAACAACCCAAAAAATAAAAACACTCCAAAAAATCCCTTATCAAACAGAACAACACCAAGCGATCCTAAAAAACATCATACTAATACACCTCAAACGAAAAATCCATCGCCACTATGGATCCAAAGATGAATAATGGAAAGAAAAAGGGGATATAATGGGGAAATAAAAAAATTATGAATATAAAACATTAGAACCCACATATCATGGTGGGATGACAGTGGAAGAAATATCCTCCTACCCCACTATGATTTCGAACATTATATGAGATAAATGAAAAAAATATGGAGGTTTAGTTGAACCCATATATTTATAAAAAGAACAAAATATGTATATTCATGATGTTCATTATAGATTTATTTCATGAATTTTCCTAGATCCTATAAATTTATGAGGTGAAAAAAATTTAAGCCATGATTCCATTATTTTTCTTCCTCAAAAAACGTCTACTAAAATTCATTTCACATAAACCTATATTCAATTGAAACTATTAATTTGTATTTCATATCACAATCTTATTAACATAGGCCTCCTCAGCGGAACCTAATTTTTAAATAACAATCTTCACGTGATGCAAAACCAAATATCATGGTTCCAACTATGTATTCACATCATGAACATATTTCTATAAAAATAATGTTTCCCCAACTCAATTGAACGCACCTCAAACCTCATTAGAATGATTCCATCTAAAAAACCATAAACTAAATAGGATAAGAAGAAATAGATTATTTAATGAGTGATCGCGTGACTTCACTAGTAGGAGTGTCTTGCCCCTATTATAAATAAAATATTTTAGGTGATTATGATTAGATAATATTTAAATATGTTGGGTAATAGTTAGTGTTTTTGTATAATTATCCTAGGAAGAAATATATATGACTTTTAAAAGTCTATTTATGATAATATATAATGGTTCCCCCAAGGTTAACCTCATTGGGGATGATTTATTTTGCCATTGGGGAATGGTGAGCACTATTATAATGTATGGATAACATGGTGGTATGTGGTGTACGTGAATGGTTTTATATGATTGTTTCACATGAGAATGATGATGGAAATACTGATTTATCCTTGGTTAATAATATTTGAATCATAATATAATGAGTAGAGTTTTGTAAACTAGTGGTATTAGAGTGTAGAACCATTTTTAGAATGATATCAATGTGGTATACACCAGTTACAGGTGGTTACTGATGTTCATGGATTAATAAGTATCCATGTACTGGTCGATTACTAGTGTATTAATGAGACCCTTATGGTCATTTTGGGATAGTTTATTGATGAAAATTTGAAATTTATCATTAGAGAAAGAGTGGATAAAAATGTCGTATTGCGGTGTCATGATATGAGTGACCTGAGATTGTTCGTACACATTTATTTTCATGAAGAATCATTATTGGAAACATTTGAGAAGTTTTTCAATATGTGGTATATATAGAATACCATATTGTGTGATATTTACTATTTGTATTGGGTGGGTGTAACCCTCGTTAGGAATATAAATATTCTCAATTTTAATGATATAGTTCCTAATTATGTAGGATTATTAGGTGAATAATTTTCATTTCAAGATTGAAGTACATATGGGACGGAAAAATATAGTAATTAAAATTATGAATGGACATAGAATGTGACCTATAGGAAAGAACTTTTTTTGAAAGGTTGAAGGAATTAGTGATACCAGTCATGGGATAGTCGATATAGAACTGGGACAATATTGAATATGTAAATCTTATTATATCAGGTTCGTTGGTGAAAAAGTATTTTCATTTCATGTGTGATTTCTAGTGGAGTCTAGAAAATGAATTTATAGTTGGGATGGAATGTTATGTTATCTCAGAATGAACTAAAATAGACATACATCAGTGTCTAGGGTGAGATCTTGATGGTTAGATTCATTAGCCAAAGATTATAACATTGAATTATGTTGAATGTTGCGTTCAGATATCAGTGTGGATTTTGAAGTAATATCACAATTCCTCCAAGGATTTAGACATTAGGACTTGGTGATTTGATTGAATTTTTAATGGTGAGGCTGATAATTTTCTAGAGAGGTAGCCCAAAGAATTTTTGACGACTATGTTATTGTTTAATTGGGTGGGGTGAGTTGGAAACTACACAAATAGAGTCATGGTCATGTGAGAATAAATTTTTATCTGATATTTTTGTAATTAGGGTGTGTCATTTCATTGAAAAAACCTATATGAGTATATACATATAGTGGGTAGTATCATGACAGTTAATATGAATCATTATATGTTACTATAGGGTCTTGAGAAATATTATTTTAATTGTGTTTTATATTATTATTAGTAATGATTACGATATTTTTCATTGTCATTGATGAATAGTGAACCTTGTGTTTGGAGTTAAGTAAGTAAATAATTATTTGTGTTCCAACATTCAAATAAATGATTTAATCGTGAGTTAATGACCGTAAAAGGTATCGATTAATGTCTATGGATAACTATGGAATCTTGTGGAATAATTTTACTCGGATTGGGAGGTTATAAATACTTGAATTTATACTAGTTGGTAAATTTCAAATAGAATATCATTTTTTAACATCAGAGTATGGGTATTTTTGAGAACCAAGATTCGAATTGAAAATATGTGACTTAGAGATTCCGTCAGTAGTATTTGGGATTTTTTTCAAACATTAATGATGAATTTATCCGGTGAGAGAGGTACAATAGTCCAAGTGATCGGCTATCCATTTGTTCGAGGAAACCCCATATGTATGTTATGGAAGGCCTATTTGTGGTCACCCTTATATGGGGGACTCATACAATTGTTTCCCACAATATGCTGTTGAAATTTTATGTTTTTGAAAAATTCTATCCATTATTAATAATTTGGTTTTGTTAACCCATTTTTGGTGACCCTTTTATGGGTCACCCTTGTGGGGGACTCCTATGTGGAGATCCAATTACATGGGGTGACCATGTATGGGAAATCCTAAATTTAGGGACATGATACATGAGAAATTTGATTTTTTTGTCATGGTTGAGTATGAGAGAGGGTGTAAGAACCCCTTATGTGGCCATTCATTTATGTGGGGAATGACCACATTCACGAATTACCAATATGTGGGTAGGAAAACTCCATGGATAAACAATTATTTGGGGAAAATATTTATACATATCTCTCATGTGAATGTTTATCCCCCTATTTAAACCAATTTCTCTATATGGGATCTAATTACATGGACCCTTACATGGAGGTTGGTGAACATTACTACAGAATTAAAATTAACATATAAAAACGCATCAAATTCATGTTTAAGGAATTTTGGTGAATTTTATATCCCAATACACATGGGATATGTGACCCTAAAGGGGATCATTACTCCCTCTTTGATTATAAGGTTGTTGTCCCTCGATGATTTTTATAATAATTTTTTATTTTATCTATATGGGATCTCGATGAAAATATAAATATTCATTTTTATTCTTAATCATTTTCATCCCCTCTATTATAATCTCCCATTTTTTCTATGAAGATAGGGCATTTTTATCAATGATTCATATGGATAATTATAGATTAGTTTCTTTTTTTCTTGGGGATTATATAGTACTTAGATAAAGGAGTCATATGATTATGAACTCAATATATATTGGGTTTATATAAATAGTAATATTGATTATATGATTTAATTTAAGGATTTTTTTGGGAGAAATTGTTGTTGGGGGTAGTACACACCACATTGTTCAAGGATTCAAAATCTGGAGGCGACTTAGTGACTTATTAGCAATTAAGCCCCATTAAATATAATATTAAATTAATTATGAATTTTTAAATTGTTTTTTATGATTAATTCTTAACTTGTTAATGTTTTTTATTTCATTTTGTGGAATGATATTGGTTCTCGAGAGATAGTGGGAATCATGGATGAGCTTAGGTAAGGGTGGACTTATTTCTAAAAGGAATAAACTCTAGGATTTTTATACACGGTCTCATGAGAAAACCATAATGTAAGATAAATTTTATTATATAGCATGAAAAATGTAATATCCACAATTTTAGTGATCAACCATTCCATTTAAATAAATTTTTTACTTTAAAAACTAAAAGCTTATGAATGGATGGAATATTGTGTAATGTTCCATGATAAACCATTGTACTTAATCTTGATGTCCCTATAACATGTGGCTAAGGGTTTACATTTTAAACATGATCCACGAGAAACATGGACCCTGGATAGAAAAATATTTAATTAATTAGGATAATTTAAATGAACCATGTTGGTCCACCTAAGTTTTATTGAGTATGGATGAGTGATGAATTTGAATTTTTGGACCATGTGATCCCTAATAGAATATAAATTTTTCTTTAATCATTGATTCCAAGTAAAATGAACATGGGGATACTATTCTAAAAAAACCCATTATTTTATGAAATATATTTTTTAAAATAGTTTTAATTGCGTTAATATCTTGCATTACATGCGACACTAAGTTTTACTAAACTGGGATATAATATAAAAATTAAAATTATTAAAACATGACTATTTTAATCTAGCTATAAAATTTGGAAATTTTAATAAGAATAAACAAACCATTAAAATTATCTATAAAGGATTTATAAAAACACAATATATTAATAAATAAGTACTAATTATTTTGTAATCTCTTTATATGCGTCAAAAAAAAAATTTATGAAAAAATTGATTTTATTTTATTTTCTGAAAAATAATGTTAATTTTTCCCACTTTTAAAATATTAATTTTAAAAAATTATCATACTTTATTAAATTAAATATTAATAATTATAATTTGTTATATTATTGAGATTATTTTGAGATGTTTAATTTATTAATGAATAGTAAAAATACTGATTTTTACTAGAAACTACCTTTTTCATTAAACCATTTACATACACTAATTTTTTTTAACATAATTAAAATGTTATGTTAGTAAAATTATGTTATTAATGATCCTAATTATGTCATTTTTGTAACTTCCTGGCTTTAACCATGGTACGAACCATTTTATTTTTTTAAACTTTTAATTCAAATTCCATAAAGAAACCCACACTGTACACCCACGCGGTATGTTGATGGTCCTGAGAAGTAATTTTTTTAACGGTTGTGTGGGATTACAGAAACTAATTCATTGTTCCCTAGAAAAATGTTTCGGATTAAAAATAATTACAAGGATTAATAAAATTAAAATAAATTCAATGAAATAAAATTAAATGATAATTGAATAAAAATAAATAATAATAAAATGGTTAGATGAAATGTGGAAAAATTTAAAATGGTATTAACCCATTAATATTATTATTTATTTTCTCTATCAACTTAATTTATTTTTATTTTGTTTTAATTTTCCTTAATTCATTTGTTTTTCTATTTTTCCTCTATAATTTTTTTCTTTTCTTTTTTTTCATTCCTCTCTTATCTCCCTTTCCTATCCACTTGTGTGTTGTGCCCCCTCTTCTCCAGGTAGTGAACCACCCCCTTCTCTACTTTAGAATCCCACATGACCTCTATCTCTTATCCATTTTCAATGTCACCATAAGAATTATCAACATGTTTTAAAAAATAATCATCTATACTAATAATCATTGAGTTTCATCCACTCTCCATTATGTTATTTTTCATGGAATTGTTTCACCAAAAATGGGGGTTTTTCTTAAATCCTATTATTACTTTTATTTTAGTTTAAATCAATAAGTTCTTGTGGTGTGGGATATACTACGACTATGAGTTAGGTCATCCTTATTCTTTTCCATAATTGTTTTTCTTTAAATTTTCAATGTTGTGTCACCCGTAGGTTCCTATCACTAAATACCTAATAACGATTATCAATTTGAATAAACTGTATTCTTTGATCCTTGTATCCTATGTTTATGGAGAAACCCTTCATAGGTTGTTTCCATGTCATTGGACACATCTTTGTGTATAACGACATAATTGGACTAGTAACATTTAGCCTTGAGTCATCAAATTATGAATTACATGTGCATGGGCGATAATTTGTGTTAAATCTCTAAATTGAAGAAATTATTTAGGATTAATCATAAACTATGAATTAGGATTTCTATTGATTTTTTTTCTAAATAATTATTGTTGTAAGTCTTTACAATCATTAAAATTATTAAATTCAGTTACCACATTTTTCTATAGTAATTGTCTTTTCTATATAATATTTTATTATTATTATTAGACGTGAATGTTGGGCTTGAAAAATTAGTAAGTTTCATATTAAACAGTTAATTAGATGACTACAATCATAAATCCTACTCTCTGATATATATATATTGGTGTGTCTGTGTCTTTTTGTTTTAAATGAAATAAATCCAGAGGGCGAAAATGGGACCTATATTAAGAACCCAACATTAGAATCCTTATAATTAAAAGGTTACAACACAATACATTGGGAAAAAGATTTTTTAATCTCTCCAAGCAAGGGATTTCACTAAGAATTTTACTATACTAATGAGTCAGACTAGTTCCCTAAGGGGGAACTGAGGACAAGCCCATTGGAAAAATAGAAATTCCATGTCTCGGTCGATATTTAGTCCCTTACATGTGATACCAAAACAGAATCATAGTTATCACACCCCAAGAGATACTTGGCCTTTTGAAATGATGGCCTTGGAAGGGCTCAAGGCATTGGATACAATTGAATGGATATATCGTAATGATTCCTCAATGATAGGCTCAGACTCCACCTATGATATTGTTAATTTTTATATAAATGCGTGAGATGTTTTTATTGATACTCTATTGAGTTCATTATGTGTTTCGATACTTATCATATTCTTTTAGTGCCACTAGTGTTGACATATGGATTAGAACCTAAGCCAAAGCACAAGGTTGGGGGTATTCCCTTTTATTTGTACTTTGATGTTACTTAGGTCTTCATGTGTGTGTGTATATATATATATATTATGCTTTCTAGGAATATCATTAAGACTTCAGGATTTGGCTGAAGTATGTGGTATGGGAAGGGTGGTCGATTAGAAACTCGGACAAAGATATCATATTTTGTTGTTCAATTTTAATTGCATGTATTTATTATATATAGAACACTTTTTTTCAAGTATGAAAAATAAAGGTTTAGACACCATGTGTGTAGGACCAATAATATTATATCTAACAACCTAATCAAGAACTATTTGGTACCCAAGTAGGCATTTTGTTCACAGGTATGGATAATGGGAAGCGTTTCTCTCTCGGTTCTTGATTACATTGCTGCTTTCGATTGAGCATGGGGGATAGAGGACCAAGCCTATTCTCAAGATTTTGTGTCACAGTTTTTAGTCTTTTCAAATGTTTTTTTATGTATCTTATTATTGTACCCCATACCCCAGCCTGTTTATTTATTTCGATTTGACATCATACACTAACATCATCAGGGTATCAGTTATGACTATTCACCTTCTGTAGTTATTATTTATTATGTTCGGTCATTATCTATTTATATTAATATTTAATTTTTCTATATGATTCTTATACTTTTTATATACATTGTAATATGTTATGTTATACCTTATCCTCTGAGGTAATAGTATCTCCAAATACTTACTCAAGGCCCTCACTGCTACTTGGAAGCCTCTATCTTGTTGGAAGATGTCTTTGAGGTCTTGTGAGCCACCGTCTTGGGGCCCGATCCAGTGTTACTCAGGGTAGGATTCCACAAAGTGGAATTAGATGGGTTTATATTCTTTTTGACTTTTTATTTTTTGTTAGATAAAAGTCTTGGCCATTGGAAATTGGAATTTACTATATTCTTTGGCATAGCTTACCCATGTATAGTGGAAACCCAAATTTCCTAGGTTGGGATTTCAGTTATTGATTATGACATTAATTATTGATATGACTTCACTGTTGGGTGACACAGATGCTTTATTCTATTACTACTGTAATTATTATTGAGATGATGATTTTGAATATTGTATCCTGATTACAGTTGGGAATTTCATTTACATGTATCATATTAGGCACTAAATGGATAAAAATGACATGCATATTTCTATTCCATTTCTACTTTCAGTGTGAATCTACCTATTTTCATGTGAGTACTATAGTATTTAGCTATAATATATTTCTTTTTTTGTTGTTTATAAATATAATGTATTTATGTGTCTTAGTGTTCCTTCTAAGACCTCTTCTCTTTCCTTCTATAACTAGCTCTCAGAGTGGGTTGTCTTTGGTGTAAAACTCATAGGCATTCCATGTACCTATAATCATTATTTTCATTCCATACCATCAATTCCATTTTCATGGAGTCCTTTCAAAACTCTTTTTCTTACTTCTCAATTACTTGTTTACCTATTCTTCAATAGAATCTCGTCTAAGGGCGTGTTTCGAAAATTTAGAACAATTTTGCAGCGTAGTCTTCATGTCGTATTATTGTCGAGTAGCAGTGAGAACATTCCAAAGTTAGTGGCTCCAAAACAACCTTTATATCCTTGTATAGTATAACATCCCACCATTTTATAACAAAAACTTTTCATTCCATTACACGGAACTGATGATCTTTAAGGTTTAGTGTCTTGGAAACAAGGAACATAAAACATGAAAAAAAAACATTCTTCTTAAACACTTGAAAGGATTCTCCTCATGTTCACCCTAGGCTCATTACTGCATCCCATAACCTGGGGACATACATCAAAAGGAAGGGTGAGCAGAAGGCCCAGCAAGGGAAACAAGTGAAACATTTTACATATGAACTTGAGATACATCAATAAAGTCATGAAAAGAACTTTAAGGCATGAAAATGAAATCATGAGGCATATCATAATAAAAATAAAACTTTTTCATAACTTGAAGATGTGGCTACATAATTTAACATAGAAAATCATGAACATATCACCAAGGTCCATCCCCAAGGTGTCATTTTAAAATTACCAAGGTTATTCACCAAGGTATCGTGAAAATTGTAATCTCTAGTGGTTACATCATTACCCAATGCATTGGAGCGCTATCAGGGAGCAACCTTAAATTTTTTTTATTATCATGTGAGCCACATATATCATCATCAAACATTTCATAAATAACCCATATAGAATAAAGGAAATGGGTTTCATTTCATAATCATAACTTTTTAAAAATTGCTTTAAAGACATGATCTTTATATCACTTTAAAACCAACAGAAAAGGAAGGTGGGTCTCATGTATGTAAATCCTTGAATTTAAAATAGAACATTTTGGTATATATGTGAATACCCCTTTATAAGAAAGAGATTTGAGTATTCACTTAATAAAATAAAAGAACTTTATAAAAAGAGATAGACATTTTGAGACAGAAATTCTGCAGCATAATGACAATGTTCCGAGGTCTTAGAAGACATTAAAAGAGAGGTAAAATGGGTCAAACATTCATAAATGACCCATAAAATAGTACATGGACAGAATAAGAAGGATACATGATCATGGTAATGAAATTTCAAGGACATACCATTTGAAATGAAAAACATGGAAGGAAGAAAAAAAATTAGATTTCTCTTATGAAAATTCGGCAGCCTTACGGCGTCACTTAACTTCAAAAGAAAATGATTTGACAAGATCAAATAGGGTCCCTCATCATATGATCATAAGAGATCAGTATGATAGATATAGAGATAATTCCCCAACATAACAAAAAGGAACTTGAAAGAATTGACATGAAAGTAGAACTTCAAAACGAGAAGGGTGAAGAACCACTTAAAAATTCGGCAGCCTAACGGCGCCACTTAAAACATCAAAATACTGAATTGAAGAGATCAAATGGGGTCTCTCATCATATGAACATAAGAGTCCAGTATGATATATATAGAGATCATACCCCAATATAACAAAAAGGAACTTGAAATAATTGACATGAAAGTAGAACTTCAAAACGAGAAGGGTGAAGAACCACTTAAAAATTCGGCAGTCTAACGGCGCCACTTAAAACTTCAAAATACTGAATTGAAGCGATCAAATGGGGTCTCTCATCATATGATCATAAAAGACCAGTATGATAATTTAGAGATCATACCCCAACATAATAAAAAGGAACATGAAAGACTTGAATGAAAATAGAACTTGAAAACGAGGAAGGTGAAAGAATCCCTTAAAAATTCGGCAGTCTAACGGCGCCACTTAAACATTCATAAAACGAATTGATGAGAGCAAGGGGGGGGTCTCTCATCATATGAACATGAAATAGGCAGTGGGATGAATATAAAAGAACATCCTCCAACATAAGAACATGGAGTATAAAAGAAATGACATAAAAGAGATTACTTGAAAAGAAAGAGAGGGGTCGGATCCCTTACCTTAAAATGTAACTCTTAAACCTCAAAGGTTGGGACCTTGAGGGCTTGGTATTTTTAGGGAAAGTGAGGGGACAAGGCATTAATGGCCAAGGGACACCTCACATGTGCTTTTCTCAAACCCATGTGCTCTCCCTTGTCATTTATCATGGAGTTAGGCCACATGGGGCCCCCAAAACAATAATTCATCACCCTTGGCCGGCCAACCCTCAAAAGATCTCATGACATCATCATGACACCGTTATGATGTCATTAAACATACCGAAACCCTAAAACTGTATTTTTAATATTCCCTGAAAATTCAACTTTCTCAGAAAAATCCCAAAATTTCACATTAACCAAATATCAATGCTCTGATTTCAAAAATGAAATCCATTTTATAAAAATAATTTTCTAAATATTTTTAATTTAATTTTTAAATAAAAACACTATTCATCGAAAATTCATTTTTTCTGAAAAAACCCCAAAAATTACCATAACATAATATCGATGCTCTGAGTTTAAAAATAAAGTCATTTTTATAAAAATAATTTTCTAATTATTTTTAATTAAATTTTTAATTAAAAAACACTATTCACCCGAAAAAACTAATACTTGAATAATAATTAATGAAACCGTTATTTAACTATTTTATTGATTCACATTACTTAATCAAGGTGCCTAGATTATTTTAAAACTTTCTTTAAGTGAGATTACTAATCCATTTGGTCATATTACTAATCCTAATCATAAAATCACTATTCATAATTTACTATTCATCAAAAATCAGGTTGATCTTATTAGACTCTAAATTTAGTATTGAACATAATTGCAGAAGACCTTTTTTTGAAAATCATTACACATTTTTAATTATTTAGGGTTTACATAAACATATTTAAAATATCCTTTTTCTAAAATTCATCAAAAATATGCATACTATATTTATCCGGTCATTTCAAAATTCATAAACTTCATCATAATAAGAAATCCCAATTTTTATTTAAAACAAGGATTACCCAAGGTAGTTACGGTTTCGTTACATAACCCCTTATAATACCAGCATAGGACCTAAGAGTAAGGTGTGCTAGGGTGATAGAAGCTTGGGGCGGCTCAGTCAACATTGCCCGAGTAGTAATTTCTATCAGTTTGAACTTATCACGAAGGCGATTCCGTTCCAGCTTCACATGATGAAGTTCGGCTTGGATTTGATCCAGAGAAAAGCCCAGTGGTGCTACCTCCTTCCCAAGCTCTGTTAGATGGGCTTCGATCGGTCCAAGACTACTAGGTGAGGACATCGAATCTTCTTTCTATAATAATTAACCAAGATTACTTATATCAAAACATTTTGTTCACAGCGGTCATATTGACCGATGGTTATATAATAGTCAAAACCCACTGATCTCATTTTAATTATAATCATGTTTATCAAATAAAACGTTTTTGTTGAGTATAACAATAACACATAAAATTGGGAAACAAAATTTATTTAAAAAATTTCGTGTCGTTACAATCTTCCCCCCTTAAGAAATTGCGTCCTCGCAATTTTAAAATTGGGTTTTGAAATTTCATTGAAAGTCCCACATCGGAAAAGGAGTCAGTAAAACTATTACTTTAAAATAAAGAAAGGGAATTACAAAGGTCACCCGAGTTAACCCACACTAGGGTTCCATGTATGAAAACATGGACATGGAGGAGAAAGCAAAGGGTCAAGTTCTGAGGGAGAGTGATAGAGAACATGATTAGGAGAAAGTTAACCATGAGAAAATCCCAAACTTATGATGTGTGTAAACGGTCTTTGATTATCTAGTAGGAAACGTAAACCAACAACATTTTTGTTTTACGTTTCTTTTCATAATTTTGAGGATTTCATTTACTACATAGAACAAAAACATAAGAAAATATACCTACCTTCAGGTAGAGTTTCATCCTTTAACAAGTCCCTACCAACACTAATCTTTTCTGCAAATGATGAGAATTCAAAAACACTTGGTCTCATAAAAGCACTAGAATCATCTTCTATAGAATCACATAATCTAAAAAAGATTAACTATCTATTTCTTCTATCTTTAAACATTATCTCAAAAATAGAAATGTTAAGGTAAAACAACTCTTCAAAAAGAAAGAATCCCATAGGAATGGAAACTACTTTTAAATCATCAAAGTTCCATTGTACTACCCAAATTTCATCACAGACCATTCCCTAAAAAACGGTCCATAAAATTCCTCAAAACAAACCAAACTAATATTGAAACCCAAATACAATAATGATTTGATAACACAGTCTTCCAAAACAACTTCATTGTTCATCTCCAGACAACATCAACCACTCCTAACATCTTATAAAAAATATATCTAACCTAAACATATTTTACCCAAGATAGGTTAGTCATTCCCATAAGTAACCTAAATTACAATAAGTTCACCTTAAATTCATCGATTCTTCAAAATATTAGTCAACCTTACTCCTCAATGAAAATACCGTAGTAATCTATTTACCTCGATCAAATATGGTTCCCAAAATAATGAACGTCTTCCAAAATAATAATCATATTTTAATCCCCTAATCATCCCTGTCATATTAATACAAAAATCGTCGCATTTCCTATCGCATTGGTTGTCAGAACATGTTCTTCCATTTCCCACCATTAACTAAGAAGAGAAAGCATAATTAGGGGCTTAAGTACTTAGCTAATAATCATGAAAAGGAACTGAAAGCATATAAGGATAACTTTTATATGAAATGTGTACCCTAACTTGTGATCTCCTAGGTTCCCATCTAGGTTATGAATGATCATATATTCTTATGTGAACCTTTATTTTATTTTATCTTTGTTCCTTTAACAATGGTTCATACCAAGATTATGAATTAACCAAAGCATATCCCCCGGGAGTGTCGTAACCAAGAGTGCAGCAAGGCCCATTGTCGTGTACCAGTTCCCGTTCGAGTCTAGCTCAAAGCGGTGTTTTCGGGTTTTACCCCTATGTACATCTGTGCCAGATCCACCTCTACCTGCTCGTATCCAGACAGGGATGTATTTTCTTGGCAACCCCTTACTCAATACTCACCAAAATACCAGGAAAATTTCCTATATTAAACTTTTCTATAGGGTTCCTCCTAGAGTTTTCATATCCTAATTTTCACAAAAAACTAAACCATCCTTTGATACCAACTATAACATCCCGTCATTTTATAACAAAAACTTTTCGTTCCATTACACGGAACTGAGGATATTTAAGGTTTAGTGTCTTGGAAACAAGGAACATAAAACATGAAAAAAAACATTCTTCTTAAACACTTGAAATGCTTATCCTCATGTTCACCCTAGGCTCATTACTGCATCCCATAACCTGGGGACATACATCAAAAGGAAGGGTGAGCAGAAGGCCCAGCAAGGGAAACAAGTGAAACATTTTACATATGAACTTGAGATACATCAATAAAGTCATGAAAAGAACTTTAAGGCATGAAAATGAAATCATGAGGCATATCATAATAAAAATAAAACTTTTTCATAACTTTAAGATGTGGCTACATCATTTAACATAGAAAATCATGAACATATCACCAAGGTCCATCCCCAAGGTGTCATTTTAAAATTACCAAGGTTATTCACCAATGTATCGTGAAAATTGTAATCTCTAGTGGTTACATCATTACCCAATGCATTGGAGCGCTATCAGGGCGCACCCTTAAATTTGCATTTATTATCATGTGAGCCACATATATCATCATCAAACATTTCATAAATAACCCATATAGCATAAAGGAAATGGTTTTCATTTCATAATCATAACTTTTTAAAAACTGCTTTAAAGACATGATCTTTATATCACTTTAAAACCCACAGAAAAGGAAGGTGGGTCTCATGTATGTAAATCCCAGAATTTAAAATAGAACATTTTGGTATATATGTGAATACCCCTTTATAAGAAAGAGCTTTGAGTATTCACTTAATAAAATAAAAGAACTTTATAAAAATAGATAGACATTTTGAGACAGAAATTCTGCAGCATAATGACAATGTTCCGAGGTCTTAGAAGACATTAAAAGAGAGGTAAAATGGGTCAAACATTCATAAATGACCCATAAAATAGTACATGGACAGAATAAGAAGGATATATGATCATGGTAATGAAATTTCAAGGACATACCATTTGAAATGAAAAACATGGAAGGAAGAAAAAAATTAGATTTCTCTTATGAAAATTCGGTAGCCTTATGGCGTCACTTAACTTAAAAAAAATGATTTGACAAGATCAAATAGGGTCCCTCATCATATGATCATAAGAGATCAGTATGATAGATATAGAGATAATTCCCCAACATAACAAAAAGGAACTTGAAAGAATTTACATGAAAGTAGAACTTCAAAACGAGAAGGGTGAAGAACCACTTAAAAATTCGGCAGCCGAACGACGCCACTTAAAACATCAAAATACTGAATTGAAGAGATCAAATGGGGTCTCTCATCATATGAACATAAGAGTCCAGTATGATATATATAGAGATCATACCCCAATATAACAAAAAGGAACTTGAAATAATTGACATGAAAGTAGAACTTCAAAACGAGAAGGGTGAAGAACCACTTAAAAATTCGGCATCCTAACGGCGCCACTTAAAACTTCAAAATACTGAATTGAAGCGATCAAACGGGGTCTCTCATCATATGATCATAAAATATCAGTATGATAATTTAGAGATCATACCCCAACATAATAAAAAGGAACATGAAAGACTTGAATGAAAATAGAACTTGAAAACTAGGAAGGTGAATGAATCCCTTAAAAATTCGGCAGCCTAACGACGCCACTTAAACATTCATAAAACGAATTGATGAGAGCAAGGGGGGTCTCTCATCATATGAACATGAAATAGGCAGTAGGATGAATATAAAAGAACATCCTCCAACATAAGAACATGGAGTATAAAAGAAATGACATAAAAGAGATTACTTGAAAAGAAAGAGAGGGGTCAGATCCCTTACCTTAAAATGTAACTCTTAAACCTCAAAGGTTGGGACCTTGAGGGCTTGGTATTTATAGGGAAAGTGAGGGGACAAGGCATTAATGGCCAAGGGACACCTCACATGTGCTTTTCTCAAACCCATGTGCTCTCCCTTGTCATTTATCATGGAGTTAGGCCACATGGGGCCCCCAAAACAATAATTCATCACCCTTGGCCAGCCAACCCTCAAAAGATCTCATGACATCATCATGACACCGTTATGATGTCATTAAACATACCGAAACCCTAAAACTGTATTTTTACTATTCACTGAAAATTCAACTTTCTCAGAAAAATCCCAAAATTTCACATTAACCAAATATCAATGCTCTGATTTCAAAAATGAAATCCATTTTTTAAAAATAATTTTCTAAATATTTTTAATTTAATTTTTAAATAAAAAAACTATTCATCGAAAATTCATTTTTTCAGAAAAAACCCCAAAAATTACCATAACATAATATCGATGCTCTGAGTTCAAAAATAAAGTTATTTTTATAAAAATAATTTTCTTATTATTTGTAATTAAATTTTTAATTAAAAAACACTATTCACCCGAAAAAACTAATACTTGATTAATAATTAATGAAACCGTTATTTAACTATTTTATTGAATCACATTACTTAATCAAGGTGCCTAGATTATTTTAAAACTTTTTTTAAGTGAGATTACTAATCCATTTGGTCATATTACTAATCCTAATCATAAAATCACTATTCATAATTTACTATTCATCAAAAATCAAGTTGATCTTATTAGACTCTAAATTTAGTACTGAACATAATTGCAGAAGACCTTTTTTTGAAAATCATTACACATTTTTAATTATTTAGGGTTTACATAAACATATTTAAAATATCCTTTTTCTAAAATTCATCAAAAATATGAATACTATATTTATCCGGTCATTTCAAAATTCATAAACTTCATCATAAGAAGAAATCCGAGTTTTTATTTAAAACAAGGATTACACAAGGTAGTTACGGTCTCGTTACATAACCCCTTATAATACCAGCATAGGACCTAAGAGTAAGGTGTGCTAGGGTGATAGAAGCTTGGGGCGGCTCAGTCAACATTGCCCGAGTAGTAATTTCTATCAGTTTGAACTTCTCACGAAGGCGATTCCGTTCCAGCTTCACATGATGAAGTTCGGATTGGATTTGATCCAGAGCAAAGCCAAGTGGTGCTACCTCCTTCCCATGCTCTGTTAGATGGGCTTCGATCGGTCCACGACTACTAGGTGAGGCCATCGAATCTTCTTTCTATAATAATTATCCAAGATTACTTATATCAAAACATTTTGTTCACAGCAGTCATATTGACCGATGGTTATATAACAGTCAAAACCCACTGATCTCATTTTAATTATAATCATGTTTATCAAATAAAACGTTTTTGTTGAGTATAACAATAACACATAAAATTGGGAAACAAAATTTATTTAAAAAATTTCGGGTTGTTACATATAGTGCCTCCTATAGTTCATCCTATAGTGCCTCTTGTGTAACCTCATCCTAATATTCCCTTGGGTGATGATGCCCAGTTCAAGGATAATCTTCTCAGGTTCATACAGTCAGTTCATAGTATTCCCATGCCTTCCCCGAATATGGCAGACCTTACTTGTGAATTTACATGGAAACATCCTCCCACTCCCTAAACTGATGGAACACACAATGCTGTGGAGTCAAGGATAGAATCCATGAAATTCATCTTCAATCATCTTCAGATGCTTCCGGAGATAAGGGTCAAACTTGTTTTCATTATTCTTCATGACTCTGCAAAGTGTTGGTGGGATGTCACATCCCTGGAAGACTAACCTCGATACATGGATTGGGGAAACATCCAAAAAACATTCTATAACCACATATTCCCACAGACCCCTAGAGAATATCATTCTAGAGAGTTCGTACATATTCTGTAGGGAACTATGATAGTGTTTGAATATTCTACTTGTTTCACTAACCACTAGCATTTTTCTCTATCTCTAACTGATAATGCACAATCCAACATGAGACGCATTAAGGACGGACATAGATATGGTACCCACTCACTGGTGAATGTATTTCATTTGTTCACCATTAAAAAGATCATGAATCAGACCCTTTTTATGGAATGGAATTTTTGGGATGCTGATCTGGTGTTCTCGGGCAGTTCAGTTCTGAGGTTGGTAATGGTTCTTTGGTTAGTAATAAGCATCACATTGAGGGTACATGTAGGAGAAATTTCAACCAAAGATCATATAATGATAGAACTATCATATGTAATTAGCATAGTAGGATTGACCATAAGATTCCCCAGTGCACAGGGAACCCAATAGATTTTCGAGATTGTAGAATAATATGTCACCTATAGAGTTCTGTTATTATTTTACTTCATTATTTAGTGGTAGACGATCTATTCCAATGACTCTATTAGGTATGAGATCTAGGGTTCTATGTCAAGTTGGGAGGTCTTTTTGGACCATCCAATCAGGCCGAGGTGGTGTGTAGTACCCCCGGTTTGAGGTATGTGGCCTTTGTTTATGATTTTTTTTGTGTTTAAAGTGTATCATATGAGTTAGGAAGAGGTTGAGAGAGTTTGTAATTTTATTGGATGTGTTTGGAGGCTTTTAAAGGGGATCACAGTTTGAGAACGGTTAGTAGAAACCGTTTGGATTCTCCAAGAAACCATGCAAGGGAGACAGTAGGCTTCGCACAGCCTATGCATGGTTTTCCAAACCGTGTGAGGAAATTATGAGGACCCTTGCTCTCGAAGTAGTATAGTGCACACAGTTATCACACGGTTTTCCAAACCGTGTGGGCTAACCATGTGGCTACTTAAAATTAGGGTTATAAGTTCTGGGCTCCCTTTGGCTTAACCTAAAACAATCCAATATTCCTCCCACTAGAGACTCACTCAGGATTTCGGGTTCTCATGGGTTGTAGGGGCTCTCCCACTCGATTTAGAAGTGTTTAAAAGTGGTTTCAAGGTGGTTTGAAGGTGGTTTCTCCCGATTAAGTCTCTCCTATTGTTTCACTTGTGTTTTCCTCTAGATCGGCTCTTCCATCTTTCTTGGTTTTCTATATATACACTTGTTGTGTGTAGATCTAGGGTTTTGGTTGCCTTGAATGATGTTTTTAAAGATTATGGATGCTATGGGAAGGGATCTAGAGAGGTTTTGGTGGTGCGTTTGCCGAATTGGAGGTGTGGTGGCTTGGGGGTCGATTTCTTGTGAACCCTAAAGGTAGGTGTCTTCTCTTTCAACTCCACTTGGTTAGAGATAATGGTTTTGGTTACAATTAAATTGTTGTGATTGAAATTAATTGTGTCTGATGTGTTGAATTTGATCAAAATCCCTTGGGTGATGTTTTGGGGATTTTTGAGGAAAAAGGGTGTTTTATGGTGAAATTTTATTGTTGTAGATTTTAAAACGGATCTTTTACAATCGGATTCATTGGTTGATTTGTGAAAATGACTGATGGAAGGGTTTTCAATATAAGGGTTGTTTTATTGAAATGTTTTTTGGAATGGAAAATGGTTTTCAATATATGGGTGATTTATTGAAGTGAATTGATATGCAGTGGAATTGGTTGATTTCATGTGGTTGTGACCTTGGTGGGTTATATTCTCAGTATTGTATTGATTGAAATGTTGTGGGGAAGTGGGTGGGAAGTCTCACTATTAAAAGGGGATGGATAGTGGTCGGAAGAACCACTATATGAGTAGTGGTCGGGAAGCACCGCTAGTTGTGAATGGGTGAAAGGGTTGGTCGGAAGTCCCACCGTATTTATTGTTTTGATGTGAATGGGTGAACGGGTTGGATGGAAGCCCCACAATTTTGGTTGTTTGTTGTGCATTAATTTAAAATATGTAAATTTTTGTGCTAAAGTGTAAATGAGGAGTGGAATTGTGGCATGTTTGGTTGGATTTTCCCTTGGTAGCTTGGTTTGGGTGTAATGGCTTGGTAAGGGCATGTTAGGCGTATGAAAACTGTTTCACTTGTGATTTATTTTATATAAATTGTTTATATAAATGTGATAACGGTCTTATCATAGTGGCATGTGTAGGGAAGACATTTGAGGAAATATTATTGAGTTTTAATACTAACCCTTTACTTTGGCATGTTGGTGTCTTTTTAGACGTCGTGTTCCGTGATGTGGGAAAAGGTAAGGCATCACCCTCCTTTAGTGGAGCATTGTGATCCCTTGGTGGATCTTCAAGCATGGAGCTTGGTGTGGAGATGTGGTGGTGTCATGGCTTATAGTGATTGGTTTTTTAGTTTCCACAGTGTACTCTGATGTTGTGTGGACATGTCTGGTTTTATTGGTTTTGAGTTGTGTTGTGTAACAACATGGTTGTCTTTTAGAAATTCTTGGTTGGGTAATTCCATTGACATGCATCATATAGTAGTGGTTATTAGATTGTTGGTTGGTTTTTTCTTAAGGAAAAATCATTCCCCAATTTGTTCTAGAAGCCCTCAGCATTTATTTCCAGCCTTTGGCGCCATGGGAACGTCGCTTAAGGCCATGTATCCCTCACCTCCTCCTCAAGACAATGGGGTAGGGGTGGGGTGTTACAAGTGGTATCAGTTTGTTTGGTCCTTTTGAGTAGATTCTCGGATTTGGTGTTGAGACTCGTTGTGGTACATTCCTTGATTCAAGATGGTATCATGTTGTAGGAAAGTCATAACATGGAATGTATAGCATAAAAGGGCATATCTAACCCTTTTATGCTGAAATTCATTTTACCAGGGAGTTGGGTACATAAGTGTTTTGGAGACACTTATTGGGATTGAATATCTCACTGTCATGGGTGTAGCCAATGAGAAGATAATGACATGTATGGTAGAAATGAAATCCCACTAGGATGCGTTATTAATTGGGGTATAATGATTTCTGATGTGATATAAATGTGTGAAATTATATTTCGAATAAATGGGTATTTTGAAAATGGTTTTGTTTTGAAAATGGTAAAACATGGCACATGTGGAAAATGTGAACTGGTGGAAAGACTTGTTTTGATAGTGTTGTGTAATGTGATTTGAGATGGGATTTTGTGATGTCTACAGAAGTGAGACTCATGTTTGTTTGTTTTCTGTTTATAGAAATGGCATCGGGTAGGCGTCGCAAAGACCAACTAGTGGAGGCTGCTGGGAATGTGGCAGCACTAGAGCCACAGGTGAATTAGAAGCTAGTGAAAAGCATAGTGCAAGCTTTCCAAGCTGTGGAAGGTGGAAACAATGTGGATTAACAAAGGCATGTGGATCATGTGGTTCAGTTCCAAAATCAGAATCCACCCATCTTTAGGGGTTATTAAGAGCCGGAGAGGGAAGAAGATTGGTTGAATAGAATGAATAAGATCTTCGAGTTCTTGGAAACTTTTGTATAGTTAAAAGTGAAGTTGGCCACGTATATGTTGGAAGATCATGCCTTTCAGTGGTGGTAGTTGGTACTCCAAGTGGGGACAGACTAGGGTATGATGTGGGAAGGATTTGAGAAATTGTTTAATAAACAATTCTACCCACATACGTTCCGAATTCAGTGTACGACTGATTTCTTCTGTTTGAAGCAAGAGCTTATGTTTGCGACAGAGTATGAAACTAAGTGTGTGGTTTGTACCCAAGGTAGCGGGTATCACATCATTGAAGGAAAGGATCTTTGAAGTAGGATTAAGTCACGAAATCCGGTCAAATATAGCGGTGTGGTGTATAGATGATTACATAGAGATTGGGAATAGAGCCTTGGTGGCTAAGTGGGATCTGTTGGGAGATCTGGGCGGGAGAAGCGTTGTGGTACCCATGGGGAATAGTGGGAACTCTAAAGATGGATTCAAGCGAAGGAGGGACACTTATTCCCAAGGCAGGAATATGGAATATAATCCGATGGATGGATCGGTAAATCTTCCTTTGAAGTCCCAGAGCAAGCCATGATGTTTTCAATGTGGTTCTACGAACCAAATCAAGAGGGATTGTATGGAACAACCTCAAGAATTTCATAATTGTAAAAAGATGGGGAATCTGTAGCTTTATTTTCGGATTTCTTCAAGGTCGGGTGCACGTCACACTCCTCAGGGATCACAGACCTCTTATGCTTCGACAGGATGGGGGCAGCATCATACCCCTCCGTAGCAGGGTAATGTGGGTCATAGTGATTCTCGAAATACCATGACGCCTCACTAGGGAAATAAAGAGAAGAGTGTGGAAAGAAAACATGTGTTTGAAGCTGATCATGATGTGGTGGATGATCAATCGAGACCATCCACAGTGCGAGGTACTATTATTATAAATTCTACCTTGATGCATGTTTTATTTGATATGGGGGCTTCACACTCTTTTAGTCCTGCACGTGTGGTTGATTTTCTAGGTTTAAGGGTATAAATGATGACCTCAGTTTTAAAACATCAAACTCCTCTGGGTCAAAGAGAGTATCGATCCTACTTTTGTAGATCATGTTGTATCGTTGTGGGCGAGGTGGAAAAAGTGTGTAATTTCTTAGTGCTTGAGATGGATGGGTATGATGTAATCCTGGGAATGGATTGGCTGGTGGCGTTTAAGGCTCACATTGATTGTGATACACGAACAGTTTCTTTTACGACACATGATGGTGATAGACATCTCTTTAGAAGAGAGAAGCATGAAAGGCAGGGTGCAAAGGGTTTTTTGGTACCAGAAGTGGGTACATTATCATATCAGTTGGTGGTGTTGTTGTTGAAATCAGTATAGGTTGTTGAGAAGAGTGTTCTTCTAGAAGTGGTAGATCATTTCATGGATGTTTTTCCAGAAGAATTCTTCGGGTTACCTCCCATAAGAGAAGTGGAGTTAACGATTGATCTCTTTCCGGGGACTAGTCCTATCTTACTTCCATCTTATCGGATAGCACCATCTGAATTTTGGGAATTGGAAATCTATTTGTAAGAGTTAGAAAACAAAAGGTTTATCAGGCCTAGCATGTCACCATGGGAAGCGCCAGTGCTGTTTGTGAAAAAGGAAGATGGAACATTGAGGCTCTGTGTTGATTATCGCAGGCTTAACCAAGTTACGATGAATAATAGATATCCACTTCCATGAATAGATGATTTGTTCGACCAGTTGATGGGAGCTCAATATTTCTCCAAGATTGACCTAAGGTCGGCATATCATCAATTTCTGGTGAGGAAGGACGATATTCCTAAAACAGATTTCAGAAGTAGATATGGCCATTATGAATACACGGTTATGCCCTTTGGTCTAACAAATGTGCCAGCAGTGGTTATGGAATTGATGAATTAGATATTTCAGAGATATACAGATTCATTTGTTGTGGTCTTTGTAGATGATATTCTGTTGTATTCAAAGATAAGGGTGGAGCATGAGCAGCACTTGGAGATAGTGCTAGGGATCATGAGGGATCATCAGTTGTAGGCCAAATTGTCAATGTGTGACTTTTGGATATAGGATGTTTTTTATGGCCATGTGATTACTAAAAGATGTGTTTCAGTGGATAAGGAAATATAGAGGTCGTTATCTCGTGGAAACTGCCAAATAATGTGTTTGAGATATGGATTTTCCTTGGTCTAGCTGTGTATTATCAGTGTTTTTTTTCGTGATTTTTCACTTTTGGCTTCACTGATGACAGCTTTGACAAGGAATAATGTTCCATTCTAGTGGAAGGAGCAGTGTCATCAGTGTTTCAAAGAGAAAAAGGGTTTTCTTACATTAGAACCAATCTTGGTTCTTCCAGAACCAAGAAAAGGGTTCTTGGTGTATTGCAATGCATCAAGATCAGGGTTGGGGTGTGTTCTCAACAAGGGAGTCATGTGGTTGTATATGGATCATGACAGTTGAGAGTGCAAGAGAATAACAACCCAACTCTTGATTTCTAATTGGAAGCAGTGGTCTATGCTTTGAAAGTATGGAATCATTATCTATTCGGTGATAAATACTTGGTATATACAGATCATAAGTGCTTGAAGCATATTTTTTCACAATGGTATTTGATCTTGAGGAAAAGGAGATGGATGGAATATCATCATATGTTTGATTTGACATGATGTACACACCGGGTAAGGGAAATTCGGTGGCAGATGTATTAAGTAGAAAATCATATGCTCAGGTGGTGAAACAAGCATTAGACCAGTGGCAGTTGATGTTGTTGATAGCCAATATGTTGTTGGAATGTGAGGACCAAGGTGATAGAGTAGTCATCTTTCCAGTTTTGTTGATTCTTGACTTTGTAGGACTAGTTAATGAGGCACATATATCTGATTTTGAGTGTCTAACAATGGGGTCAAGACTCAATGATAAGGAGACTATTGAGGGTTGGAAAATGAAGGGAGATACAGTTTTGTGTTTTTGGAATCAGGTGGTTGTACCAGTTTCTTGTTAGGAGGATCTTCTCGGGGCGTATCATCATTCCATGGGGGTTGTTCATCCTGAAATTCAAGAAAATGTATAAAGTGTTAAAGTCACCGTTCTGGTGGGATGGTGTGAAAAGATGTGTGGCTGAGTTTTTTTTTTGAGATGCTTGAATTGTCAGTAGGTCAAGGCAGAGAATCAAAGGCCAACAGGAATGTTGCAGTCTTTACCAATCCCTATTTGGAAGTGCGAGCAGATAGCGATGGATTTTTTTACAGGTCTCCAAAGAATGGTCAAGAAACACGATACCATTTGGGTGATAGTGGATCAACTAACTAAGTCGGCCAATTGCATCCCAATTCATGAATCTCATACGGTGGAGTATCCGTCCAAAATCTATATACAAGAGGTGGTAAAGAGGCATGGTGTTCTAGTTTCTATTGTATCAGATAGAGATATGAGGTTTACATATTGTTTCTGGAAATCCTTGCAGCTAGATATTGGGACATAGTTGACGATGAGTACGGCGTATCACCCTCAGATGGATGGTCAATCCAATAGGACGATACATACTCTGGAGGATATTTTGCAGCCTTGTTTCATGGATTTTGGTGGCTCATGGGATGAGAACTTATCGTTGTTTGAGTTTTAGTACAATAACAGTTATCAAGCATCAATACAAATGGCTCTGTTTGAAGCATTGTATGGTCGGCCTTGTCATTCTCCACTATGTTGGGTGGAAATGGGTGAGGCCTCGATGGTTAGACCGAGCCACATCCAGGAGACTATGGAGAAGATCAAGTTGATCAAAAAGAGAATAGAGATGGCTCAAAGTCATCAGAAATCGTATGTGGATCATCGTCGATGACCATTTTGGTTCGAGGTGAGTGATCATGTGTTCTTGAGGATCTCTCCTAGGTTGGGACATCGTCAGTTTGGGGAGTAGGGAAAGTAATCTCTGAGGTATATTGGGCCGTTTGAGATTCATGAGAAAAGGGTGAGGTGGCTTATCGTTTGGATTTTCCACCTAGGTTCAGTGTGGTGCACAATATGCTTCATGTGTCGCAATTGAAAAAGTATCAGCCAGATCGTGACCATGCTATTCGATGGGATCACATTGAGCTAGAACTAGATGCTTCGTTAGTGCACGTGCTTGTGCGTGTTGTGGATAGGAAAGAGAATGACTTGAATGGTAAAATCATCGGTTTATTTCATGTTTTTTGTCAACATGGTTAGATTCAAGAGGAGACTTGGGAGAGGGAGAAAGACATGGTCAAGCAGTGGACTGAGCGCTTTCGGCAAAGGGCAGGTTCACTACATTTCGAGGATGGAATGTCTAATGTTGGGGAGAATTTATACCCCCGGTATGAGTTATGTAGCCTTTTTTATGCTTATTTATTTGTATAAAGTGCATGGGATGAGTTGGGAAGAGGTTGGGAGAGTTTTGAATGGTTTTGGATGTGTTTGGAGGCTTTTAAAGGGGTGCACATTTTGAGCATGGTTAGTGGAAACCGTGCAGATACTCTAAGAAACCATGCAAGGGAGATAGTAGGCTTTTAACGGCCTACGCATGGTTTGACAAACCATGCGAGGAAACCATGCGGACCCTTTCTCTTGAAGCAGTAGAGTACTCACAGTTAGCGCACGGTTTTCCAAACCGTGCGGGCTAACAGTGCGACTACTTAAAAATAGGGTTATATGTTCTGGGATCCCTCGGGTTTAACCTAAAACACTCCAATCTTCCTCCAACTCGAGCCTCACTCATGATTTCGGGTTCTCAAGGTTTGGAGGGGATTTCCCACTCGATTTAGAAGTCTTTCAAACGGGTTTCAAGGCAGTTTGAAGGTGGTTTCTCCCGGGTAAGTCTCTCGTCTTATTTCTCTTGTGTTTTCGTCTATATATTCACTTCTCTCTTTCTTGGTTTTCTAGATATACACATTTTGTGTGTAGATATAGGCTTTTAGTTTCCTTCAATGATTTTTTAAGGCTTATAGATTCTAGGGGATGGGATCTAGAGAGGTTTCAGTGGTCTGTTCGCCGGATTTGAGGTGCGGTGGCTTGTGGGTCGATTTCTCAGGAACCCTAAAGGTACATGGCTTCTCTCTCGACTACACTTGGTTAGTATAGAAACATGGCCTCTTATTACTTTAATATTACATCATTTCAAAGATAAAAAACATAATATTATTACACATAGAGGATCCAATGGTTTAGTGTCTTGGGAAAACTAGGACAATACATAACAAATATAACATCAACCATAATCATTTATTTAATTTCTTCTTCACTAGATTCTTAGTGGCACTTGTCCTATCCTTAGTAAATATAGTCACCTGAAGATATACATAAAAAGGGGTTCTCTAGAAGCCTAGTAAGAGGATAGATATGAAAAATATAGCATGGGGTTATCATAATCATAACATGGGAAAAAGATCATGAACATGAGAGGAGCATAAATAACAGACTTGAAATGTGGCAATGCATAAAAATGAAACATCATGTCGTAGTGGTTAACTACCACACATACTGGTGAACCAAGATAGAATCTTTTTCACACATCATTTCACATTTACTCTTGAGATTCATCACATTACCCAATTTATTGGACCGATGTGTAATTCTGGGCACACCCGTCACTTTGAAACATTAATATTGCGCTATATAATTCCGGGCGCACCCGTCACATCATAACATTATCATTATCATGATTGAAACATAGAACACATATCAAAAGTGAAAATAACTAACCCATGTAAAGGAATGGGTTTCATCTCATAATAATACATTCATAATCTTTGGGTTCCCAAAAGAAATATGGAACAACATACTTGATACAGGAACCATCAACCATGAATGAGAGGTAAAAGATGAGTTATTAAAAGAATTGTTCTTTTGGAAAACATTAATATTGACATTAACATCATTAGAAAACATGTATATCCAATAAATGGAAATAAAATGATGAAAAAATGATCTTTATGGAGTGACCATATCAAAAATGGAGTGAAAGAGGTAGAACCTGAAGGATGAAAGTTGGGTTCGAGAATTTCCGCTCACCTTGTACTCGAATGCCTCCTTCTCATTAATGTACTGTATAATGACATTATATTAATTAATTAGAAATCCATAAACATGTGTACATTAATAGGGTTAATTCTGGTTTCATTATGTCAAACTATCTTCTTTTGGATGATATATAGAGTTTAAAAAACATTGTTCGAGGATGTGCATTTTTATGGGTTTTCTTGGGTGGTTCACTTGTATTCTTAAATCGAAGTTCGGGTAGATCATGGGTAAACATCCAGAAATGATATTACATGTTATTAGTGATATTACAGGAGATTTAATGATTATATAATTAATTATATTATATCCATGTGGCATAATCATTAGATAAGAATTAAATGATGATTATTTGGGTTAATTTGAGCGGTTTTTGGATCAAAACGAACTTGTTTTAAATTTTAACTTTGTAATATGGCCATAGGTTATTTACAGAACATAAAATAGAACATATTACATATAAAATATTCTGGTTCAACAATAAAAATTGTTTCATGACCAGAGCTGAAGGTAGAAATGGAAGAAGAAAGTATATCGTTCTTGAAGGTGGTGAATTAACACCACACGAACAACGTTCTCTTTAATAAAATAAAAGGAAAAGGGAAAGGGTTTGGATGATATAAGATACCATTAGAATCATACAATTACAGTATGTGTATAATACTAGAGTTACAATACATTTTGGATGAAGATAGGTGGGGAGAGATCATGAAATGAACTTGAACATGAATGGAAATTAATGAAGAAGAGGGAGAGAAATTACCTCTTGAATCTTTCTCTTGAGAACATATTTAAGGGCCTAAACTTGGGCTTTTGATGAGACCAGAAGCACTTGGACATGGGGGAGGGGCTAGGGAAGATGTTTGGGAAGAGTTTAGAGAAGTATTGGAGCTTGAGAGGTGTGAGGAAAAGGGGGAGTGAAGGGTGGCTTTTATATTGGAGGGGAGAGGGGTTTCCTTAATATAAAATTGATTAGTTTATTATTTCCCCACAAGACAAGGAATAATGAGTCTTGAATGACCAAGAATAGTAATTTTATAATGAAATAACTAAACAAGTGGGATTACATCAGCATAACATCACACATGACCCAATAATTAGCTTATTTAGCTTATTTTGTAAATTATGGTATTTCACTTTTTATAAAAAATTCAAGTATCTCAGAAAAATACCAAAAATTTACCCCAACCATTTTTCGACATGTAGAATCCAAAAATGAAGTCCATTTTTCTAAAATAATTTTCTAAATATTATTAATTCAATATTTAATTAGAATCATAATTAACTTAAAAATAGTTTTTAAAATTAAAACTGATTTTATAGTGATTTTAAAAATTACGTAGCATCTTATAAAATCATCTAAAAACTATAAGAAATTGATTCAATAAATTTTAGGGAAATAAATATTTTTTTAAATTAATTAATTATAATTAATTATTTATGACCTACAAAATACCAAAAATGTTTACTAGGGTCAAATTGTTACTTTCTAAGATGTCTAAATTTTATTTAATTATTCATAGGTAATGTTACTCTTATGTTCGATGATTTACTATTCATAAGGGTCATATTACTATTCATAAGGGTATGTTACTATTCATAAGGGTAGGTCACTATTCACCAAAAATTATTTTTGTTTCATTAGACTCCAAAAATCATCTTGAACACAACTGTGAATATTTAATTTTCAAAATTCCAAACATCGGGGTGACAAAATTATGTTTACAGGTCACTTATCACTTAGTAGTTAATTATTTTGTGCTTTCATGTTATTTTGTGACATAAATATAAGAAGGGAATTTTCCATTGAAAAAATTTGGGTTGTTACATTCTTCCCCCCTTAAGAAATTTCGCCCCTGAAATTTCACATTACACAAACAGGTGAGGGTACTTCTCCTTCATTGCCTCTTCTGGTTCCCAAGATGCTTCCTCAAAATTATGGTTCCTCCAAAATAGTTTGACAAGACGGGTTGTCTTGTTGTGTAGAACCTTATCTCTCTGATCCAGAATCATTACTGCCTCCTCCTCATAGGAGAAATCATCTTCCAACTGCACCACCTCTGAGTTTAGTACATGTGAGGGGTCTGGTATGTACTTCCTCAGTAGTGATACATGAAACACATCATGAACTTGAGCCATATTTGGTGGATGTTCAAGACGATAGGCCAAGGATCCTATGAAGTCAAGGATCTCAAAGGGGCCAATATACCTTGGGCTTAGCTTCCCTTTCATCCCGAATCGCATGACTCTCTTCCATGGAGATATTCGAAGGACGACTTAATCTCCAACATCGAACTCGAAGTCCCTTCAACGGTTGTCAGCATAGCTCCTTTTCCAAATCTGAGCAGCTTTGATGTGTTTCTAGATGACTTGAACCTTCTCTGTAATCTCTTGAACAATATCGAGCCCATGTAGCATTCTTTCTCCAACTCCATCCCAATAGGTTGGAGTTATACATTTCTTCCCATAAAGAGCTTCATACGGAGCCATCTGAATACTCGAGTGGAAGCTATTGTTGTATGAGAACTCAACCGATGGGAGATGCTGATCCCAACCACCATTGAATTCAAGAGAGCAGTCTCTTAGTATATCTTCAAGCGTCTGAATAGTCCTTTCAGACTGGCCATTGGTTTGGGGGTGATAGGTTGTGCTGAAATTTAATTCAGTACTCAAAGCATGTTGAAGGATCCTCCAGAAATTATATGTGAACCTTGGATCACGGTCAGAGACAATTGAGAGTGGAACACCATGCAGTCTAACCACTTCCTTCACATATATCTTTGCAAGTTGTTCAAGTGAGAGGTCTTCCCAAATAGTGATAAAATGGGTAGTCTTGGTGAGTAGATCAACCACAACCCATATAGCATTATTTCCCCTTGACGACTTCTGGAGACCCGTGGAAAAGTACATAGTAACATTTTCCCATTTACACATAGCTATAGGTAATGGAGACATCATACCTTTGGACTTTTTTCGCTTAGCTTTAACATTCTGACATACCAAGCACCTTGAAATATATTCTGCAATCTCCTTCTTCATGTTCTCCCACAAGAAGTGTTCTTGGAGATCACGGTACATCATGGTACTCCCATGATGGATAGAGAATGTTTAGCCCTGTGCATTATCCAATAGCTCCTTCTTTATCTCGGGTGATGAAGGAACAAAAATCCATGTTCCAAACCTAATCACACCATCATCGTCGATATGAAACTCTTGAATCTTCCCTTCCTTTACTGCATTCACCCTCTTTTGTATCTCCACATCATCCCTTTGTGCTTCTTTAATCTTCTCCTGGATGGATGGTGGCTCAATCATTTATGAAAGGTAGGATGTATCCCCCACAATTATGATTTCCAAATACATCCTTTGCATATCCAATGAGATAGGGTCTTTCTCAATCCGAAGCATGGAAAGAGTAGCAGGTTCTTTTCTACTTAGAGCATCAGCTACCTCATTCTCCTTTCTAGGATGATAGTGAATAGAGCAATCGTAATCCTTGATTAGCTCTAAGAATCTCCATTGATGCATGTTGAGCTCCTTTTCTGTGAGTATATACTCTAGGCTCTTGTGGTCGGTGTATATGTCACACTTCTCACAATAATGGTAGTGCTGCCAGCTTTTCAAGGAAAAAATCACAGCCGCCACCTCTAGATCATGCGTCCGGTAGTTCTTCTCATGAATCTTCAACTATCGTGAGGTGTAGGCTATCAAATTATCATTTTTCATGAGTACACAACCCAAGCCTTTCTTTGAACCATCACTGTATATCACAAAACGTTCTCTACTTTTCGGTAGTGTGAGTACAGGTGCATTGATCAGCCTTCTGTTTATCTCCATGAAGCTTCCCTCATATTCTTCCTTCTAGACATACTTTACCCCTTTCCTTGTTAACTAAGTTAGCGGGCTTGACAATCGTGAGACGTTTCTCACAAAATGTCCGTAGTACCCAGCTAATCCAAGAAAACTACAGATTTCTGTGACACTAGAGGGCCTGGTCCATTCCTAAATCACCTTTGTCTTTGAAGGGTCTACAGAAATTCCCTCACTTGTGATCACATGTACCAATAACGTGACTTGATTCATCAAAAAGTCACACCTGATAAACATGGCGTACAACTTCCCATTTCTCTATATCACTAACACAAGTCTTAGATGTTCTTCATGTTCCTCTTTTCTCTTGGAGTAGATGAGAATATCGTCGATAAACACTACAACAAATTTGTCGACATAATGTCTAAAGACTCTATTCATGAAATATATGAAGATTACAGGGGCCTTATTAAGTCCAAAGGGAATCACCTCATAGTTCCCATAACATGTATGGAAGACAGTCTTCTGAATATCTTCCTTCTTCACCTTTACCTGATGATATCCAAAAAGAAGATCCACATTTGAGAAGTATTGAGCTCCTCTTAACTGGTTGAACAATTCATCAATCCTTGGGAGAGGATACTTGTTTTTTATGGTGATCATGTTCAGTTCCCGATAATTGATACACAACCACATTGTTCCATCCTTCTTCTTCACAAAGAGCACTAGCTCACTCCAAGGCGATGCACTAGGGCGTATGGACCCATTTCCCAGAAGCTCTTGCAACTTCTTCTTTATCTCCTCAAGTTTGATATGATCCATACTATAGTGGCACTTCGAGATAGAAGTAGCTCCAGGTATGAGTTCACTAGAGAACTCCACCTCACGATCCAGGGGAAATCCAGGTAACTCTTCGAGAAATAAATCACTATATTCCCTCATGATGGGCATTTATTTAAGGATGTAACATTCCTTCAACTCAACTATTTGGGCGAGGTATTCTTCTTCATGGGGGATGAACACCCACACCATTAAAGGATTTTTCAAAGGATATACATGATCTTCCTTGCATTTATAGAGGAGCATGGGATGGTTTGGAATATGAAAAGATATTTCCTTTTCCCAAAAGATGATATGTGCTCTATATAACGAGAGCCATTCCATTCCCATTATAGCGTCGAATTCCACCAAGGGAAGTATTATGAGATTTTCTAGAAGACTCTTTCCGCATACACCAATGGGAGAAGAGTCAAACACTTGGGTTTCAATTATTGCACCACTTATTGTTTTTAAAGATATCTCTACTTCAAAGTTTTGGGGCTTCAATTCTATAGTCCTAGCAGACTTGCAAGATATAAAGGAATCCGTTGAACCAGAATCAAATATGAATTTTTCCATTATTGAGTGAATAAGAAGTGTACCTTGTATGACTTCATTATCATGAACAACCTCCACAGTTTTGATGGCATAAGCCTTCCCTTGTTCCTTTGGCTTTGGTGGCTGCTGATGTTGATTACCCTCGAGAGCTTGAGGTTTAGTGCACTGGTTTGCATAGTTCCCTAGCTCCCTACAGTTGTAGCATTGAACCATGGGTGGTTCTCTCCTATCATTAGCTACATTCTCCTTTCGTTTCATGTCTTTTAGACACTATTGATCATGGTTTCCTTCTTTCCCACACTTAAAGTATTTCTTTGTCCCTTTGAGGTAGTTCCCATTGTACAACTTCCCACATTTATGGCATGTGGGTCATTGATTTTTTTCCCCCTTTATCATTAGATCCACCAGCATGAAACTCCATCTTTCTTTTCTTATCTCCATAGCCATGTGACCATTATCCAAACTCCATCTCCACTTTGAGAGCACACTGAACTTCTTCTTCGTGACTCCCAAATTCTCTAATTGCAAGATCCTTTTGAAGGTGCGGTTTTAACCACTAAAGAATCTATCAATTTTTCTATCATTTTTGATAATAAAACCCGAAGCATACCTTGAAATCCTTGTGAAATTAACTTCATAGGTTGTGATTGATTATTTTTCTTTTTTCTTGATCTCTATGAATTCTCTCTTCATCTTCATGCGAAGAGTTCGTGGGAAGTACTTATTAAGAAACATTATCTTAAAGTCTTCCCATTACATCTCTTCAATTTCCTCCCTTGTCTTGGTATTCTTAATCAAAGCCAACCACTGATCGGCTTCTCCATCTAGAAAATAAATGGCTAGAGTAACCTTATCCTTCTCATAATAGTGAAGCACAGAAAAGATCTTCTCCATGGAGTTGACCCACTGTTTCGCAACTAGTGGATCAGAAGATCAACAAAACGTCAGTGGTTGTTGCCGCATAAAACATTCGATTACTAGTTTCTCCCTCTTTGGTGAAGGAGGTTGTTCCCCATTATTATGGTTATTATTCATAACCTGAGATAATTGGGTAAGCATTTCCATGATGTTTTGAACTACACCTCCAAAATCATTGGGGATGTCATTTGGGAAATCGTTGCATTGGCCCTCAGAAGAGTTGTTGGCCTGATTTTTCCTGGATCCCACCATTTTCTAAAATAGAAATGTTAAGAACAAAACATAAGTAAACAATTCATGAATAAATTATTCATTTAAACAATTATACCAAAAAAATAACATATGGGATCCCTAGATAAATATTCTTGTGTGCATATTTGTACTTAATCTCATACTAGATGTTTTCTCTAGGGTTCACTAATCCTAATTCCAAAATTAACTAAACCTTTCCTCTGATACCAACTATAGCGACCTGGCCTATTCTTACATTACTATTAAATCGTTTAAAAGATAAAAAAACATAATATTATTACACATAGAGGATCCAAAGTTTTAGTGTCTTCGGAAAACTAGGACCATGCATAACAAATACAATATCAAGCATAAACATTTATTTAATTTCTTCTTCACTAGAATCTTAGTGGAACTTGTCCTATCCTTAGTACATGTATTCACCTGAGGATATACATCAAAATGGGTGAGATATAATCCCAGTAAGAGGATAGATAATAACAATATAGCATGGAGTGACCATAATCATAACATGGGAAAAAGATCATGAACATGAGAGGAGAATAAATAATAGACTTGAGATGTGGCATTGCATAAAAATGAAACATAATGTCTTAGTGGTTAACTACCACACATACTTGTGAACCAAGCTAGAATCTTGTTCACAAATCATTTCACATTTAGTCATGAGATTAATCACTTTACCCAATGCATTGGAGTGCTATATAATTCTGGGTGCACCCGTCACTTTGAAACATTCATATTGCGCTATATAATTCCGGGAACACCCGTCACATCATAACATTATCATTATCATGATTTCCACATAGAAAAAATATCAAAAGTGAACATAACTATCCCACGTAAAGGAATGGGTTTCGTCTCATAAGAATACATTCATAATCTTTGGGTTCCCAAAATAAATAGGGAACAACATACTTGGTACAAGAACCATCAACCATGAATGAGAGGTAAAAGTTGAGTTCTTAAAAGAAGAGTTCTTTTGGAAAACATTCAGATTGACATAAACTTCATTATAAAACATGTATATCCTAGAAAATTAAATACAATGAAGAAAAAATGATCATTAAGGAGTGACTATATCAAAAATGGAGTGATAGAGGTAGAACCCGAAGGATGAAAGTTGGGTTCGAGAATTTCCCCTTACCTTGTACTCGAATGCCTCCTTGTCATTAATGTCCTATATAATGACATTATATTCATTAATTAGAAATCCAGAACCATGTGTACATTAATAGGGTTCATTATGGTTTAATTATGTCATATTATCTTTTTTGGGATGATATATGGAGTTTAAAAAACATTGTTCGGGGATATTCGTTTTTATGGTTTTTCTTGGGTGGTTCACTTGTATTCTTAAATTGAAGTTCGGGTAGATCATGGATAAACATACAGAAATGATATTAAATGTTATTAGTGATATTACAGGAGCATGAATGATTTTATAATGAATTATATTATACCCATGTGGGAGAATCATTAGATAAGTATTAAATGATGATTATTTGGGTTCATTTGAGCGGTTGTTGGATCACAACGAACTTGTTTTAACATTTCACTTCATAATATGGCCATAGGTTATTTACAGAACATAAAAAAGAAAATATTACATATAACATATTCTGGTTCAACCATAAAAATTGTTTCATGACCAGATCTGAAGGTAGAAATGGAAAAAGAAAGTATGTCATTATTGAAGGTGAAGAATTAACACCACACGAACAACGTTCTCTTTAATAAAATAAAAGAAAAAGTGAAAGGGGGTTGGATGATATAATATACCACTAGAATAATAAAATTACATTATGTTTATAATACTGGAGTTATAATACAATTTGGATGAAGATAGGTGGGGAGAGATCAAGAAATGAACTTGAACTTGAAAGGAAATTAAAGGAGAAGCGGGAGAGAAACTACCTCTTGAATCCTTCTCTTGAGAACCTCTTTAAGGGCCTAACATTGGACTTTCTATGAGACTAGAATCTATTGGACATGGGGTAGGGGCTAGGGAAGATGTTTGGGAAGAGTTTAGAGAAGGATTGGAGCTTGAGAGGTGTGAAGAAAAGATGGACTGAAAGGTGGCTTTTATAGTGGAAGGGAGAGGGGTTTCCTTAATATAAAATTGATTAGTTTATTATTTCCCCACAAGACAAGGAATAGTGAGTCTTGAATGACCAAGAATAGTAATTTTATGATGCAATACCGAAACCAATTGGCTTACTTCAGCAGAACATGACACATGACCCTATAATTAGCTTATTTAGCTTATTTTGTAAATTACAGTATTTCACTATTCATCAAAAATTAAAGTATCTCAGAAAAATACCAAAAATTTACCCCAACCATTTTTCGACATGTAGAATCCAAAAAAGAAGTACATTTTTCAAAAATAATTTTCTATATATTATTAATTTAATATTTAATTAAAATCATAATTTATTTAAAAAACAGTTTTTTAAATTAAAACTGATTTTATAGTGCTTTTAAAAATTACGTAGGGTCTTATAAAATTATCTAAATTCTATAAGACATTGATTCAATACATTTTAGCGATTTAAATATTCTTTAAAATTATTTAATTATAAATAATTATTTATGACTTACAAAATACCAAAAACATTTACTAAGTTCAAATTGTTACTTTCTAAGATGTCTAAATTTTATTTAATTATTCATATGTAATGTTACTCTTATGTTTGATGATTTACTATTCATAAGGGTCATATTACTATTCATAAGGGTATGTTACTATTCATAAGGGTAGGTCACTATTCACCAAAAATTATTTTTGTTTCATTAGAGTCCAAAAATTATTTTGAACACAACCGTGTTTGTTGAATTTTCAAAATTCAAAACATATGGGTGAAAAAATTATGTTTAAAGGTCACTTATCACTTAGAAGTTAATTATTTTGTGTTTTCATGTTATTTTATGACATAAATATAAGAAGGGAATTTTCTATTGAAAAAATTTGGGTTGTTACAGTTAGAGATAATGGTTCTGGTTACAATTTAATTGTTGTGCTTGAAATTAATTGTGTCTGATGTGCGAAATTGGTTAGAAATCCCTTGGGTGATGTTTTGGGGATTTTTGGGGAAAAAGGGTGTTTTATGGTAAAATTCTATTTTTGTTGATTTTAAAATGAAGTTTTTAAAATGGGCTGTTATGGTTGATTGTTAAAAATTATTGATGGAATGGTTTTCAATGAAAGGGTTGTTTTATTGAAATATTGTTTGGCATGGAAAATGGTTTTCAATAAATGGGTGATTTATTGAAGGGAATTGATATGCAATGGAATTGGTTGATTTCATGTGGTTGTGACCATGGTGGGTTATATGCTTGGTATTGTATTGATTTAAATGTTGTGTGGAAGTGGGCGGGAAGTCTCACAATAAAAAGGGGATGGATAGTTGTTGGAAGAACCATCATATGAGTAGTGGTCAAGAAGAACTTATAGTTATGAATGGATGAATAGGTTGGGAGGAAGTCCCACCATTTTTATTTTTTTGATGTGAATGGGTGAACAGGTTGGACCGAAGTCCCACCATTTTGGTTTTGTGTTGTGGATTGCTTTGGAAGAGGGAAATTTTTGTGTTAACTTGTAAATGATGAGATGAATTGTGGAATGTTTGGTTGGATTTTCCCTTGGTAGATTGGTTTGGGTGTGATGGCTTTGTAAGGGCATGTTAGGCGTATGAAAATGGTGGGACTTGTGATTTATTTTATATAAAATGTTTTTTATAAATGTGCTAATGGTTTTATCCTAGTGGCATTTATAGGGGAGTCATTTGGGGAAATCCTACTGAGTTCTAGTACTCACCCCCTGCTTGGCACGTTTGTGTCTTTACAGATATTTTGTTCTGTGATGTGGGAAAAGTTAAGGAGTCACCCTCCATTAGTGGAGCATTGTGATCCCTTAGTGGAGCTTGGATATTGGTGTGGAGCTATTGTGGTGTCATGGCTTGTGGTGTTTGGTTATTTAGTTTCCACAGTGTACTCTGATGTTGTGTGGACATGTCTTGTTGTATTGGTTTTGAGTTGTGTTGTGGAACAACTTGGTTGTCTTTTGGAAATACTTTGTTGTGTAATTCAATAGAAATACATTATATAGTGGTAGTTATTGGATTGTCGGTTGGTTGTGTCTTGAGGGAAAATTGTTCCCCAATTTTTTCTAGAAGCCCTCGTCATTTATTTCCAGCCTTTGGCACCTTGGGAACATCACTTAAGGCCATGTAGGACTCACAACCTCCTCAAGCCAATGGGGTAGGGGCAGGGTGTTACATGGTGGAGGTCGTGGTTGAGTCAATCATGTTCTAGAACACAAAAATTAGTAGAGTGGACCTGCCCAGGCTTGTTAGGTAACACATCAGGGCCAAGGATAAGTCCATATGTATGCAGTTCAACCAATATTAATGGAGTAGAGTCTAGTGCCCTCAATAGTTATAGGTAGTATCCTTATAGCCTACACATTAGTTTATTCACTTTTTGATACTTCTTCTTCACACACTTTCATATATATTAAATTTTTTGAGAGTTTGGGTATTTATGTTGATTAATTATGTAGTGTTATGTCACTTAACACTATTTTTAGGGTTAGATCGGAGTGCATATTCTAGTTCAAGGAGTGCCCCTTGAGATAGATGAGTATAATTTTTTCTGGAATTTCATAACCCTCAAGATGGAACGCTTTTATTTCATTCTCGGTATGGACTGGAATATTTTTTATCATTACCAGGTCGATCACTATCAATATAAAGTTTCTTTCACAACACCCAAGGGAAGTGCATATATACAAATTAGAGAATGTGATATCAAAAAAGATAAAGTTGGACCTAAGCATTCTGGGTTGGGTGGGGTGACAACTCATCTAGAAAGTCTCTTTATGAGTGATCAGTGACTAATTTTAGTGTAATTCTGTCCCATTCTAGATAATTTTAGGGATTTATTCCTTAAAAAAGATACTATCTTTCCACCTATGTGGAATGTTGAGTTCACTATTGAGCTAGTGTCTGGTGTGTCACCATTGTTCATTCCTCTCAAGAAGATGGCACCAATAGAGGTACATGGACTCAATAAAGAAGATTGAAGATCTTTAAGTGCAGGTTTTCATCAGACCTAGTAAATCACCATGGGTTCACCAATCATTTTCACCAAGATGGTGGATGGGACCCTCATGTTATGATAGGATTACTATCAACTAAACCAGCTTACATTAAAGAATCGATATCCATTTCAAAGTACAGATTATAAGGCCCCAGCCTTAAACCATACTTAATCTTGAGTTATTAAAAGATTACACATTGAGGATCTTTTCAGGTTTAGAGTTTTAGAGAATTAGATCATAAAACTTGCATTACATTCCACATATAAACAAAGTGGTTACATAAAGATAGTATTCTTCATTCCCATCAATGGAAACACATTTAAAATAAAACATGGATTATTTCTTGACACATCCTTGACTCTATCATCTTATCATGTACCTTTCCCTTGACCTGTGAAAAACATTTCAAAAACTTGGGATGAGCATAAAAACTCAGTATGGGTTATTAAAAAAACATGGAAAGGAAACATGAGTCCATATATACATAAGAATGAAATCATACTTTACCCATAAAACATAGGCACTTTAATATACCTCATAAAATCATGAATAAATCATAGAAATCATAAGACATAAAGGTAACTTGAGGCATTCATAACATTCTTACGTAGGGAGTAACCCTCTTGGTTACGTTTGGAATACCCATCACAGTATATTCCCAAAAATCTCTTCGGAGAAACCTTAACGTTTCACTCCTTCGCGTTACCCAATGCATTGGAGAGCTATAACGGGCTCACCCGCCCTTAGTTTATCACGGAACCACCCGTCTTCATAATAATTCCCAAGAACCATAACATAATCATATCACATAAAACATGCATAAAGGAAACATAAAATTTCCACATTTCAATCACAATTTATCAATACAACACATTGATATAATAACATTATGAAAACCATTTTCAATATCGAAATAAAAGAAAAGTAAAACATGGTATTTATTTTTCTTTTAAAAAGAAGGTATGGCTTGTAGAGGAAGTCGAAACTCAAATAACGGTCACGACGGAGGAGAAGTCGTTGTCGCCGCATACGTACGACAAAAACATTCCCTTTTGTCATTTAGTAAACGCTTCATATAAAAAAGATTCCTTTTGAATAAACGTAAAAGTCAAAGGGGTTTATACACCGTATAAAAGAAAGTTGTGTATAAAATAAAATATGCCTCAACGAAAGGAGATTGAGACGAAGTCCCATACCTCGTATCCGACTTGACCCGACCGTTCTTTAATCTCCTGAATAATAAAATTGAGTTAATCTCTACTTGATTATCAATCTTTTTCAAGTTCATTATTCCTTTTATACCGTGTTATGAACATCATGTAATCATTTAAGTTAATAATGTTCATTTTGTCTGTATTTGGTTCTTAAGTCAAAAATAGACTTCTTACACTTACTTGTTGTTAATTTGGTCAAAGGTTAATTATATCCAGAATGGTATTCATGATGTAGATATCATATATGTCATATATATCCAGTACATACATGCATTTATAATATTACATAATCATTTAGAGGTAAGAAATGAAATGCACCGTTCATGGAGACGGTAAGCCGTACGTACGCATGAACGCTACTTCCATTTCTATTTCATATTTTCTGGAATGGAATCATGATGATATAAGAGTATATTATAATTCTAGTATAATAACATATATAATATCATTAACTTTATCCTTTACACATCCCACATATGGTATTAACGAATCAAATCACTTTTAGGGGGCGGTAGTCCGCACTTCCTAAAATGAAGATATCGTGTTTACCCATAATGGAAACCATAAAGGTATGCCCAAAATGAAAAAAACAGAAGATTAAGGAAAACATAATCATATTATATATCATATATAAAAATAGTGACATCATAATGGCCACCATTGAAGGTGTTAAATGAGTATTGAACAAGCATCGTTTCGGGAGGCAGAATTTCGCCATCCACGGAAACCGTATGTTCTTTAACCATTTGATGTAGTTGTGTGAGAGTGTAGCTCAAATAAATATAATAACAACATCCTTGTATATTGAAGATACTGGTGTTGTTAAAAATATGTAAATAAAAAGAGTATAGGGTGTTGGAGAAGAAAAATAAAACAAATGAACATGAGAGAATGAATTACCTTTAAAAGTGTAACTCTTTTTGATTTGAGCCTAAAGGCTTCCTTTGAAAGGATTAATCCCAAATGGAATCCTCTAGGATGAGGAGAGGGATGTTGAGAGAGTAAATGGGCAGGGGTTGGCCGATCCAAAGGCTTGAGGAGTGTGTGAAATGAGGTAGAGGTGGGGGCCTTTTATAAGAGGAGAGGAGGGGTACTTTTGGAAAGTAAAGAAATATTTCTTTATTTGAAAATGTGTTTCGGTTTGAAAAGGTCCCACATTGATAGAATTCGTGTATAAGGTGATAAGGGTTCGAAATCCACTCATCCAATTGGTTTTGGACATGTGTAGTTCATAGATTTTACATTGTCTTTCCATTTTATTTTAATCGTCAAATAATGATGTCATCGCTGCATCATTATTATGTCATAAATAATTTAATTTATTTAATGTCTAAAAATAATAAAAAAAATACTATGATGTAGGAAATATTTTTATATTTCCAATGACTATTTATAATCAAATATCTGATCTTTATAACCCCATGTAAAAATTGTTTTCGTAAAACATCTCTTGTTTGTGTCATTTTTACTTTAACATTTAATAAAAAGTTATTTATGTCATTTCCAAACCAAAGTGTCTCCATGGGGTCCCCAAGTTGACCCATGGCTTGTCTTGGTCGGCCATGACACAACCAATAAGGTTGGGACATATGTCTAGGTCATTTCATATTATTAAAGCATTATTTATACCTTAAACTACACTAATTACCACTAATCGCGATTAAAAACTTAATAAGTTACTATTCACCAAAAAATTATTTTAATCTCATTGAACCAAATTTTGCTTCTTAATGACAACCATGTATGTCGGATTTTCAAAATTCAATACACATTAGTGGTAAACTTTCATTTAACTGAAAAATCAGTTTGCTTGATTACCACTTAGTGGTTTCACTATTCATCAAAAATTGAAGTTTTTCAGAAAATTACCAAAAATTTACCCTAAGCTATATTTGATATTCCGAATTCAAAAATGAATTCAATTTTAAAAAATTCAAATCATATAAGTCACATTAATTAATTCAATAATTAATTCCCGCTGCCCGAGCAAATAGCGTGTTTTTACAAAACAATAAGTATCAAAAGATTGACACCAGTTTAAGTCTAATTTCAAAGTGAAATTGATTCCAATGACCAAAATTGGATAAAATGGTAAAAATATATTCTAATTTCACTTCAAAACCAATTCAAAACATAATCTAGTCATATAAATAAATTATATTAAAAAGCAGTTTTGATGTAAAATGCAGTATTTTTCACTATTCATTAAAAAATGAACATTGTCAGAAAAATACCAAAAATTCACACAAGGTAAATTTTTATGTCCCAATTATAAAGAATAAGTTTATTTTGACAAACATAGTTTATAAAATTGTGAAAATATAGATTCAAAAATGGTTTTCCATCAAAATGCAGTAAAACAATCTTTTAAGAATATTAGTGTATTCCATGCATAAGATTGTATTTATTTTCATTTTAAGCCTCTATAACACTATCTTAATCATTAATAAACATAGATAAAAATATATATTATTCATTACTTACTTGGGATGTTACATCCTTGTCCCCTTTAGAAAATTGCATCCCCGAAATTTATTTACTTATCGAATAAATGGGGGTACTTATCCATAATTGCATTTTCAGATTCCCATGTTTCCTCTTCAATCATGTGGTTTTCCACAAAACCTTTACCTGATGAATCACCTTATTCCGTAACACTTGCTCCCTGTGGTCAAGAATCTAGACCGGTTGTTCCTCATAAGACATGTTCTCTTCCAGCTGAACTACCTCTGGACTCAAAACATGAGATGGATCTGGCATATACTTTCTCAAAATCGAATCGTGAAAAACATTGTGTACCTGAGATAAACTCGGAGGTAAAGCCACTCGGTATGCAACTAATCCTACTCTTTCCAGAATTTCGTATGGTCCAACAAACCTTGGACTCAACTTTCATTTCTTACCAAATCTCATCACACTTTTCCAAGGAGAAACCTTGAAAAAAACATGATCACCTACCTCGAAAGATAGATCCTTCCTCCGGTTATCCGCATAACTCTTCTGCCTGCTCTGAGCTGTTCTCATGTGTTTCTGAATCAGCTGAACTTTTTCTGCCATCTCTTCTACCAATTCTTGTCCCATCAACTTCCTTTCACCCACTTCATCCTAGAAAGCTGGAGTTCGACACCGCTTCCCATATAATGCCTGAAATGGTGCCATCTGTATACTGGAATGAAAAATGTTATTATATGAAAACTCAACCAAAGAAAGATGTTGGTCCCAACTTCCCTGATAATCCATAGAACAAGCTCGTAGCATATCCTCCAATTTCTGAATTGTTCGTTCTGACTGCCCATCTGATTGAGGATGAAAAGCTGTACTAAAATTTAATTCAGTACCCAATGACTTCTGAAGGCCTTTCCAAAAGTTAGAAGTAAACCTAGGATCACGATCCGATACAATGGAGAGAGGAACTCCATGTAACCTGACTATCTCTTTAAGATACAAACGGGAAATTTGATCAAGAGAGAAAGTATCTCGTATAGCAAGGAAATGAGCAGATTTGGTCAAGCAATAAACAATAACCCAGATTGCATTATTACCTCGAGATGTCTTCGGTAATCCAACAACAAATTCCATGGATATATTCTCCCATTTACACTCTTGCACTGGTAAAGGCTGAAGCATCCCTTTCGGTAACTGCTGCTCTGATTTAACCTGTTGACATGTCAAACACTTCATAGTAAAATCAGCAATGTCTCTTTTCATTCCATCCCACCAGTAATACTCCCTCAGATCTCTATACATCTTAGTACTGCCCGGATGAACTGAAAACAGAGAACTATGAGCTTCACATAACCACTATCTCTTCAACTGTGAATCACAAGGCACACATAACCTCTTCCCAAACCTCAAAACACAAACTTATCCAAGAACTCATGGAAAATTTTATTCACAAGGTCCATGAATACAACAGGTGCATTGGTTAACCAAAAAGGCATAACTACAAATTCATAATGGCCATATCTAGTACAGAACGCAGTCTTCGGAATGTCTGCTTCTTTTACTTTCAACTGATGGTACCCCGACCTCAAGTCAATCTTCAAAAAAACTGAGCTCCCTGGAGCTGATACCACTTCATTCGATGGCCCAACATCTGCTGATGTTGTTGAAAAGGATTTCACCACCCCTTTCTGCTTGTAGTCTGGCTGCATTCTCCCAGTTGAGTTCTTCGTTGGAAACTCGTTTGCATAATGACCCATTTCATTGCACTTATAACATTTCACTAATTGTAAATCAAATTTGTTCTTACCATCACCTTGATCCTTTTCAGTGCATTCACGAGCCTTATGTCCCATCTTACCACATCGGTAGCACTTCCTAGAATTCAGAAGACATTCCCCAGCATGCCTTTTGCCACATTTATCACAAACTGGAAACTTAGTTCTCTTACCATCAGACTTTTTTGAAGAATTCTTACCATTCTCCTGCCACCTCGGTCTCTTCTTCTGCTGGTTGTTATAGAAAACTTGGTCATCAGCAAACTCCATTTCCACCTTCTCAGCACATCGAACAAGATTTTCATAACTTTTAAACTCACGAGAAGCTAATTCCCATCGATATTTTGGCTTTAATCCTGAGTAAAAATGATTGATTTTACTATCAAGGTCCCGGATATAATTTGGAGCATACCTTGCCAATCGAGTGAACCTTTCGTCATAGGCAGCCACTGAGTCTTCCTCTTGCCTCAATTCCAAGAATTGCTTTTCCATCCTAAGTCGAACAGCCTTAGGAAAATACTTCTCAAGAAACATACCTTTGAATTCATCCCAGTCAAGAGCATCAATCTCATCGGCGTCCCTGATATTTTTAACCATAGACCACCACTGATCTGCTTCACCCTCCAAACGGTAAATAGCAAGACTAACCTTTTGATTGTCTGAACACCCCATGACATCAAAAATATTCTCCAGTTCTTTAATCCACCCTTCAACTAGCACAGGGTCAGATGATCCTCTGAATGATGGTGGATGTTGCCTCATGAAATGTTCCACCACTGACATGTTCCTCTGTGGTTGTTCTGGATGATCTCGTGCATGGATACCACCGCCATTTATCGCTTGAGTCAACTGCGCCATTACTGCAACAAACTGTTCAGTTCCAATTCCGACCATTTCTGGATGCTGATTCGGAAGGTTATTTCCTTCTGTATGCCTTCCTAGCACTGCTTCCCTGTTTCCTCTGCGGAAAACCATTCTGAACAAACATGTCTTAGATGAAGCAACATGGTAATCTTTAAATGCAATATCATTTCAAAAAAAATATTTTTGGATAATCATTTAATAGAATTCTAACTCCTAAATTTATCTAAACCGACCTCTGATACCAACTATAAGGCCCCAGCCTTAAACCATACTTAATCTTGAGTTATTACAAGATTACACGTTGAGGATCTTTTCAGGTTTAGAGTATTAGAGAATTAGATCATAAAACTTGCATTACATTCCACATATAAAAAAAGTGGTTACATAAAGATAGTATTCTTCATTCCCATCAATGGAAACACATTTAAAATAAAACATGGATTATTTCTTGACACATCCTTGACTCTATCATCTTATCATGTACCTTTCCCTTGACCTATAAAAACATTTCAAAAACATGGGATGAGCATAAAAACTCAGTATGGGTTATAAAAAAACATGGAAAGGAAACATGAGTCCATATATACATAAGAATGAAATCATACTTTACCCATAAAACATAGGCACTTTAACATACCTCATAAAATCATGAATAAATCATAGAAATCATAAGAAATAAAGGTAACTTGAGGCATTCATAACATTCTTACGTAGGGAGTAACCCTCTTGGTTACGTTTGGAATACCCATCACAGTATATTCCCTAAAATCTCTTCGGAGAAACCTTAACGTTTCACTCGTTCGCGTTACCCAATGCATTGGAGAGCTATAACGGGCTCACCCGCCCTTAGTTTATCACGGAACCACCCGTCTTCATAATAATTACCTAGAACCATAACATAATCATATCACATAAAACATGCATAAAGGAAACATAAAATTTCCACATTTCAATCATGAGATATCAATACAAAACATTGATATAAAAACATCATGAAAACCATTTTCAATACCAAAATAAAATAAAAGTAAAACATGGTATTTATTTTTCTTTTAAAAAGAAGGTATGGCTTGTATAGGAAGCCAAAACTCAAATAACGGTCACGACGGCGGAGAAGTCGTTGTCGCCGCATACGTACGACAAAAACATTCCCTTTTGTCGTTTAGTAAACGCTTCGTATAAAAAATATTTCTTTTGAATAAACGTAAAAGTCAAAGGAGTTTATACACCGTATAAAAGAAAGTTGTGTATAAAATAAAATATGCCTCAACGAAAGGAGATTGAGACGAAGTCCCATACCTCGTATCCGACTTGACCCGACCGTTCTTTAATCTTCTGAATAATAAACTTGAGTTAATCTCTACTTGATTATGAATCTTTTTCAAGTTCATTATTCCTTTTATACCATTTTATGAACATCATGTAATCATTTAAGTTAATAATGTTCATTTTGTCGGTATTTGGTTCTTAAGTCAAAAATAGACTTCTTACACTTACATATTGTTAATTTGGTCAAAGGTTCATTATATCCAGAATGGTATTCATGATGTAGATATCATATATGTAATATATATCCAGTACATACATGCATTTATAATATTACATAATCATTTAGAGGTAAGAAATGAAATGCACCGTTCATGGAGACGGTAACCGGTACGTACGCATGAACGCTACTTCCATTTCTATTTCATATTTTCTGGAATGGAATCATGATGATATAAGAGTATATTATAATTCCAGTATAATAACATTTACAATATCATTAAATTTATCCTTTACACATTCCACATATGGTATTAACGAATCAAATCACTTTTAGGGGGCGGTAGTCCGCACTTCCTAAAATGAAGATATCGTGTTTACCCATAATGGAAACCATAAAGGTATGCCCAAAATGAAAAAAACAGAATCTTAAGAAAAACATAAACATATTATATATCATATATAAAAATAGTGACATCATAATGGCCACCTTTGAAGGCGTTAAATGAGTATTGAACAATCATCGTTTCGGGAGGCAGAATTTCGCTATCCACAGAAACCGTATGTTCTTTAACCATTTGATGTAGTTTTGTGAGAGTGTAGCTCAAATAAATTTTTTAACAACATACTTGTATATTTAAGATACTGGTTTTGTTACAAAATAAGTAAATAAAAAGAGTTTAGGGGGTTGGAGAAGCAAAATAAAACAAATGAACATGAGAGAATGAATTACCTTTAAAAGTGTAACTCCTTTTGATTTGAGCCTAAAGGCTTCCTTTGAAAGGATTATGCCCAAAGGTAATCCTCTAGGATGAGGAGAGGGATGTGGAGAGAGTAAATGGGCAGGGTTTGGCCGAGCCAAAGGCTTGAGGAGTGTGTGAAATGAGGTAGAGGTGGGGGCCTTTTATAAGAGGAGAGGAGGGGCACTTTTGGAAAGTAAAGAAATATTACTTTATTTGAAAACGTGTTTCGGTTTTAAAAGGTCCCACATTGATAGAATTCGTGGATAAGGTGATAAGGGTTCGAAATCCACTCATCCAATTGGTTTTGGACATGTGTAGTTCATATATTTTACATTGTCTTTCCATTTTATTTAAATCGTCAAATAATGATGTCATCGCTGCATCATTATTATGTCATTAATAATTTAATTTATTTAATGTCTAAAAATCATAAAAAAAATACTATGATGTAGTAAATCTTTTTAGCTTTCCAATGACTATTTATAATCAATATCTGATCTTTATAACCACATGTAAAAATTGTTTTCGTAAAACATCTCTTGTTTGTGTCATTTTTACGTTAACATTTAATAAAAAGTTATTTATGTCATTTCCAAACCAAAGTGTCTCCATGGGGTCCCCAAGTTGACCCATGGCTTGTCTTGGTCGGCCATGACACAACCAATAATGTTGGGACATGTGTCTAGGTCATTTCATATTATTAAATCATTATTTATACCTTAAACTACACCAATTACCACTAATCGCGATTAAAAACTTAATAAGTTACTATTCACCAAAAAATTATTTTAATCTCATTGAAACACATTTTACTTCTTAATGACAACCATGTATGTCGGATTTTCAAAATTCAATACACATTAGTGGTAAAATTTCATTTAACTGAAAAATCAGTTTGCTTGATTACCACTTAGTGGTTTCACTATTCATCAAAAATTGAAGTTTTTCAGAAAATTACCAAAAATTCACCCTAAGCTATATTTGATATTCCGAATTCAAAAATGAAGTCCATTTTACAAAATTCAAATCATATAAGTCACATTAATTAATTCAATAATTAATTCCCGCTGCAAGAGCAAATAGCGTGTTTTTACAAAACAATAAGTATCAAAAGATTGACACCAGTTTAAGTCTAATTTCAAAGTGAAATTGATTCCAATGACCACCATTGGATAAAATGGTAAAAATATATTCTAATTTCACTTCAAAACCAATTCAAAACATAATCTAATCATATAAATAAATTAGATTAAAAAGCAGTTTTGATGTAAAATGCAGTATTTTTCACTATTCATTAAAAAATGAACATTGTCAGAAAAATACCAAAAATTCACACAAGGTAAATTTTGATGTCCCAATCATAAAGAATAAGTTTATTTTGACAAACATAGTTTATAAAATTGTCAAAATATAGATTCAAAAATGTTTTCACATCAAAAGGTAGTAAAACAATCTTTTAAGAATATTAGTGTATTCCATGCATAAGATTGTATTTATTTTCATTTTAAGCCTCTATAACACTATCTTAATCATTAATAAACATAGATAAAAATATATATTATTCATTACTTACTTGGGATGTTACATATATGACCTCTTCAAACAACTCCAAGGAGAAACTATTTTCTCCAAGATTGATTTGAGGTCAGGTTATCATCAAGTGTATGTGTGAAAAATCAGATATACCTCATAAATATTTCCATAGAAAATAAAACATGTATGATATTTTGGTTATATTATTTTTTATGAAAAAAACATCAGTAATTTTCATGCCTCTCATGAGTCGGGGTTTTCACCCACACCTTGATTCTTTTTTTGTAGTCTTAATAAACGACATATTGGTGTATTCCTGCTACAGAAACAACCATGAAACCCATATTGAGATCAGGATGAGTGCACTGAGAAAGAACTAATGGTACACTAAGCTCAGTAAATAGAACTTTTTGATCAATAAGGTTCACATCTTGGGCCATATCATATTTGAGGTATGCATATCAGTTGACCCAAAAATAGCTAGTTCATAAGTTTCTTTGGAGAAGACCAAGAATGTGTTTAAAATACATATCTTCTTAAGATCGGTTGGCTATTACAAACATTTCATCCAGGATTTCAATAACATATCAGCACCTCTTATGTCCTTGACTAAGAAGGGTGTGTAGTTCATCTGGTCAATATTTTGTGGGAATTGTTTCCATAAGTTAAAGGGAAGAGTCATGATAGTTCTGATCTGGATTCAACCTGATCAAGTCAAAAGTTTTACTATTTACTGTGATGCTTCAGGAGAAAAAATGGGTTCATTCTTCATGTGGGGTGATTGAGTCATAACATGTGGATCCCACCAATAGAGTCCTCATTAGAGGAATTATCTTACAAATAATCTTGAATTGGTAGGCATGTTTCATGCTCTCTCCTATTGTAGACACTAATTTTTGGAAGAAATGTTCTTTATTTACACAGATTATAAAAATCTTGTAATATATCTCCACTTATTGAGACATAAATTTGAGGCAACATAGGTGGGTCAAATAACTATAGTTGTTCGACTTTGAGCTTGCTTATACCCATGGAAAGGGTAATTTTGTGGCTGACCCTTTCAGCAGAAGGTCAAAGACACAAGCCATCTGGGAATCCAGCAATGAGTAGCATATGATGGATTTGTTTTCTATGATGCATTTCAAGGTTCAGGAACAACACAAACTACCTGTTATACAATTTTTCTAGTTACATTATATAATTAAGAGTGGGGAATCATGTGATAGTTATCTGATCCAGAGGGGGCTGTTTTGAGGGAACGAATCACAAAGAGAACCCGACCCCTAGTTGGGTTTTTTATTTCAGAGAAACTCTACTCTATTGGGGCCATGTATGGGTCCCTTATGATATTCAGGAAGAGATGATGATGGAATACCATTCCTCTATTTGGGATGTTTATCCTGAATATACCAAGATGTAAAGAGATATGCATCTTCAATATTAGTAACCAGGTATGAAGAATAAAATTGAGGTTTTCATTACCTAGTGCTCCACCAATCAGTAGTGTAGGTATAGCACCAATGACCATATGGGATTCAACAACCTCTATCCATTCATGAGTTGAAATGGAATGTCATCACCATGAATTTTGTTATAGTCTTGTTGAGATCTCCTCAAGGCAACCATGTAGTTTGGGTGATATTCGATAGGTTGACCAAAGTGGCACAATTCCTACAAATCTAAGAGACATTCTATATTGATGAGTTTGGGAGGATTTATATTCAACAAATATTTTAACTTTTTGGTGTGTCTTTTTCTATTTTTTCAGACTAAGATACTGGTTTCATATCACGACTCTAGAAATTATTGTAGAATATACTTGGATTATAGTTTATTTTGAGTAATTCATATCACCTAATGACTGATGGGATGTTTGAGAGAACCATTCAGGTGTTCATGTATTTTTTTGCAGGCATATATAATTTATTTTTGAGGTTATCGGGAGATAAATATTCTTATAGTTGTGTTTTCATATAATAAAATATTACAGGAAATAGTAAAAATGTATTCATATGAGTACCTCTATGGTATACCATGTCATTTACCTCTTTGCTAGATCAAATCATGTGAGGCATCTCTTATGGGTCCTCATATTATTCTGGATACTTCTAAGAAAGTCCATATGATTTAGAATCATATCACTACAGCTCTATCCAAACATAATTATTATAGAAATCATAATTTTAGACCTCTATAGTTTGAGGTGGGACATCAAGTATTTTAGTGTGCTTCACTGTGGTTGGTTCATAGGTGAGTCATGAGACAAAAGAGGTTATTGTTAAGATATTCCAGGTCGTTCAAGATAGTAGGGAATGTTGGGCTAGTAGCTTATCAGTTTTTGTTACCTCTTAGGTATCATTCCATGTAAAATGTCTTCCACATCTCTTATATTTGGTAGTACCATCCAGACCCATCTCATTTATTTAACCTTAAATACATTAATCCGGAGGCAGATTCATCCTTTGAGGAGCATCTAATTTCAATCATCGATCGTAGCATGAATGTTATCTAATGTAGGTCTATTCCACTAGTCTGGGTGTTATGGCAATAGGGACACATTTAGGAAAAAACCTAGGAGTGGGAGCCTGATCTGTGTGTGCAGTGGCCTGAACTTTTCTAAGACAATATTCTCCAACCCTCAGAAGGGAAAATTGAGGATGAGTTGTCTTGAAGAGGGGAGGCTCTAACATACCGTATTTAACAAAGGTATATACTATTTAGTTGTTTTAAATTTTTAATTCCAATTCCTTAAAGAGACCTAGGGAGTATGCCAGCATGATCTATTGCAGGTCTTGATCAGCAATTTATTTTTTTAATCATTTCACGTGATTATGAAAAATAATTCATCATGCCCTGGAATAATGTTTATGGTTAAAATTAACTAAATGGATTAAAATAAAAAAATTAAATTAATCAAAATAAATGAAAAATGAATACAAATAAATAATAAAATAAAAATCTGTTAAAAAATTTGAAATAATTAAAATGGGCATAACATATTTTTATTATTATTTATTTATTTTCCCCATCCCTTTTATTTTATTTTTATTTTATTTTCTTTTTCCTTATTTTTTACTTTTCTTTTTTTCCTACCTTCTGTAATTTCTGTCCCTTCATTTGTTCTTTTATCTCATCCCTCCCTCTCATCTCCTCTTGTGTATCACGCCCCCTCCTCTCTAAGTGGTGTGCCGCCCCCCGTCTCTGCTTCAGAAGCTCACTGCACCTTTGTACCTTATCCATTTTCAATACCATAAAAAGTTTCATGAACCTCTTAGTAAGGACAATCATTCACAATGAGAATCTCTAAGTTTCATCCACTATCCATCAGGAAATATTCCATGGAATGTTTACACCTGAAATTGGGGTTTTATTAAGTCCTATGATTTCATCCATTTTAGGTCAAATAAAATGTTTTCACGAAGCATGGGATATACTATTACTATGAGGTATGGAGTCTTTATTCTTTCCCTTTCTTTAGTAGCTTCATTTAATTGAAACTATTTTCCACTCATATATTCCTATTAGTGAATCCCTAATCAGGCATATCGATTTAATTAATATTTTTTCTTGATCCTTGTGACCATTGTTTAAGGAGAACCACTTCTTAAGTTGTTTCCTTGTTTTTGGACACCCCTTTGGGTATTCCAACATAATTGACCTATTTACCTTTGGCATTGATTCTTAACATTATCAGTTATGTGTGAATTATTTATAATTTGGGTTAAAGTTCTAAATTGAATAAATTATTGAGGATAAATCATAAACCATGAATTTGGGTCTTCATTGATTTTTTTCCTAAATAATTATTTCTACAAGTCTTTTAATTCCTTACTATTATTAAATTTCATTACCTATTATCTCACTAATAAGTTCCATTTTTGTTTAATATTGTGTTATTATTGTTAGAAGTGATAGTTGGGATTGGGAAATTTGTAAGTGTGGTATTAAATTGTATAATTAGTAGGTTTAAATCATGAATGCTTCCCTACAATATATATATATATATACACACACATGAATCTCCTGTAGTTTAAATTGAAATCTTACCAGGGAGAGAAAATGGTTCCCATATTAAGAGCACACAATTAAAATCTTTATATTTGATATGTTATAGCACAATGTTTCAGGAAAGTTATGTTTTAGGCTCTCCATGTAAGGGCTTTCCCATGGCCTTTTACTATACTATTGGGTGATGCCAGTTCCCTATGGGGAAACCAAGGATGGACCCGTTGGAAAAATGGTTACAAAAAGACTTTGTGATACTCAGTCCCTTACGTGTGATTCCCGAGACAGACTGATAGTTACCATAGCACAGGTGATACTTTTAATTTTGAAAGTATCACCTTATATGGGCTCATGGAATTGGATATTATGGAATAGATTTACAATAGAAATACCTCATTGATGGGATTAGAATACACCTTTGATATTTTAAACTTTTAATATAAATCCTTGAGATTTTTTTATTCATACTCTATAGAGTTTCTTATTATTTCGGATAATTCTCATGTGCCTTTTCTGTGCATAGTGTTGACATATGGATTAGACCCCAAGCCAAAGCACAATTTTGGAGGTATTCAATTTTATTTGGTTTTCCATGTTACTTTGGTATATATATATATATATTCTACATACCACGTATCACATTCAGACGTACGGTTTAGGATTGAGCAGGTGGTATAGGGCGGGTGTCTTCTTAGGAACCCAGAACAACACACAACTTAATTTTTTTAAATTGATTGTGTTTATTATATATGGAGAACTAATATTTTTTTACAAATAAACTAAAAAGGTGTAGACGTTTTGGGTGTCGACCTTGTGATATTATAACTCACACCCTGCTCAGGAGACATTTGGTACCCGAGTAGTCTTTATGCTCACAAGTTTGGATACAGGGAAGAATACAACTCTTGATGCTTTATTTATTTGCTATTTTGGATAGATATTGGGGTAAAGAGGACCAAGACTATGATCGAGAGGCCATGTTATGATTTTCAGTCTTTTTGGATGTTTTTATTAGCATGTAGCTTATATAGGTACCCCATACCCTGTACATTTATTTATTTACTTTTGCAATCATATATTAACATCATCATGGTATTTATTATGACTATTAAAATTCTGAAATTATTATTTATTATGTTTCTTAATTTATCTATTTCTATTATTTTATAATTTTTTTCTATGCTTCTGCTACTTGTAACATATATTAATTTTTATTCTGTTATACCTTATCCTATGAGGGAATAATATCCCCATAGACATACCCAAGGCCCATTGTAGTAGTTGTTAGCCTATAGAGTTTGGGGAGATGTTCTTGAGGTCTTGTGGCCCACCATATCGAGGCCTAGTAAAATGGAACAAAGGGTGGGATGCAATATTTTTAATCAATTTTATTTCCAATTAGGATATAAAATCGTGTAATTCTTATAAAAATGATTTCATTAAGAAACTGCTTATTCATCACGTCTTCGAGTTTAATATGAATAAATGTTGTTCCATTTGTAATAATTGAATTTATAAAAATGTATTACATTTTTATTTTCAAAATAATTAATAATATTAATGGTTTAAAATAATATTTGTCCATAATGAATAGTAAAAAGTGTAAAAATTATTTACCGTGGTTAATGTTAAAACAAGTTTTCTAGGGGTTAAACTAAAAGTTTAATTTTTATAATTAACTAAATACTTGTCAAAATACAAATTTATATCCATATTTAGAACATATATCATTCTAGATTCGATAATGTTCTATTTTTATCCCTTTTCTGTGTGTAATGGGAGAGTATCTCATTATCTTTTCAAAATGCCAATATGTCCCCTCTCCCCTACATATGAAAGGGAACCCCATCTCCTCTCTTATTTACACTTACAAGTATTTTTTTATTTTACAATACCTATGAAAATCAATTCATTAATTCCCTCCTAAAACTCTCTGGGCATTTTTATAAATATAAACTTTTAAATATTCTTTAGGTGTAAACTAAAGAGGTTCTCTGATGAAGATGTAAAATACTTAACCAAGCATTTTTGTTTTATATTTAAGTATACATCAATTTAATATTCTCAAAACTATGATAATATAATAATATAATTTTATAAAATATAATTATATTTTATTATGTTTATCATATATTATATATCCATCTCATCCAGTATCAAATGAGGAACAAAACTATAGATCATTTATACAATGGACTAAACCTCTTGAATCATTGTAATTTATTTTCCAACGCCTTCTATTAAAGATTGATATAATTATGAATAAAATTTATTTATATAGTATTAATGACATATTTATAATCTTTAATTATAATATCACTTATAACTTATTTCCAAAGATCACTCATGCGTACGTGTGGACTACTGTCTCTATAAACCGACATTATTTGTTTTACATTTTATTTTTACATGGATATTAATAAGATATATTTAATGAATATATATGATATATATATATTATAAAATTGAATCAATAAAATATGATATATTAAATTTCATTCTTTATTTTTTTGTATCATGAAAATTTAAGTAACCTTCATGCATACGTAAGACTTACCATCTCTATCAATATTGTAATTCATTTTATATCTGTAAAATTATTCGATAAGTAAAAAAACTAAAATATATATATGTCTATTACATTTATATCATTAATAATAGTTTTTTACTTTATGGAACTACTATAAAAGTAATTGTCTTGAGAATTTCAAACAAAAACATTACAGAAAGAAAAAGTAATTATTACTCAAAACATGATTTTAACAATGAATTTTATTAAAAAAAGTAATAAAAGGTCATAAAAAATAATATACATTGTGATATATATGTGTATGGTTCTATAATATATTTATAATAAAACAATATTAATTATACATGAGTTTTGAACAAGTAGAAAAATTGTCGAGCCCTGAGGTAATGGATTTCCAGTCTCTCTTTTATTTTTGAGAGACATATGGCATATTAACCATTATTTTATGTTATGTAGTGTATATACATCTAATTCGACATGTTATTTAATTAATCCAATTATTTGAATTATATTTAAACATTCAATTTTTTTTTTCTTTCATGGGTCTTTTGACTCAAAAGATAACAGTGTTTTAAGGGTATTATTTTACAAACTGAATTTTTATCGAGGTTGTTTATGATTAAGTTCCAATGATGAAATCATATTAAATAACCCTCAAGAAAATATTTTATTTTATTATGTAATTTATATTTATATAAATTTTACTTTTTTACTTTTACTTTCCTATAATTAAATACTCAAGAGATCACAATGATTTTTTTAATTAAAACAAACTTTATTAATCATTTCGGCTAAAAATCATTTTATTCCATGTTTATGTTTTCAAAAAATGTTTTGAAGAGTGATTTTACAATCAACAAATTTTGTTTAAAAATATTATTACCCATGTTTTAAATTTTATTAAAATGAAAGAAAATAAATCTTCTTTCTATTTTCCAAACTAGTCACTTTGATGTTTTTACTAAAATGTTCAAGGAATATTCATTTTAAAATTTACAACATTAACAATATTTAATGAAATCATGGTTTCTCAATGATTGGAAGAATATATTAAATGTTTATATAGACATATTTAAATAATTTTTTTTTTCATTTTTGGTGATTTTTATATTTTGAATATGTTATTTCAAATTGTAAAAGACATTTTCCACAAAAAAATTTCTATATGATATTTTTAAATAATTTTACACCTAAGATGACATCATTTGTTTTTAATTATGTTTTTATACATATATTATTCGATGGTATAATTATTATCCCTTCCCAATATGGTTTAAAAATGTGGTGACAAGATGTTTAGGGAACCCATTTCATTTCAATGGGTTATATTTAAGAGAATAATTTCCTTTCCATGACTAATGTTAGATAAACTATTTATGTCACATGTTTATTTTCTACATTTTATTTTATAATGAAATGTTTATGAAATACATTTAATTTATATTGTTTAATATATTATTAATTTTTTATGATCATTTGACATTCATTTGTATCATTTTCATTATTTTATGGGTGGGACCTATATATGTCGCCATTGTACTGGGTAAATGTTGACATACTATGGGATAAATTGGACTATAATAGGGAGTGAGCATAGTTTAGTAAGTGACTTTGTCCACTTTTATATTCTTAGTAGAGATCCCTAACAACTAATATTGTTTAGGGAGTGACCCTTCAACTATTATATTCTTGGTTATGATACTTAACTACTATATAAATGATTTTCTATGCATGTCTGTATTCCATAATTCCTTGTCTTATGTGAAAGTTTTGATTCTATAGAACATTTTAAATGATTTCTTTATGACTGATTTTTTAACTAAAATTATTTATTTCATGACTCATGTTTATTATATATATTATGTAGGGCATGATTTAAAATATTTATTCTCAATTCCTCATACAGTTGTTTTCATGTTATGTCAATATCCCTCTTGATCACCCCTAATAATCATATAATATCACCCTATCATGTGTTTTATTTCCATATGTTATAATGAATTGAATTATTTATGATAAATATATGAAGGGTAAAGAGTTTGAATATGTTTTTTGGAGATGATATAGTTCACTTATGAACCATTTTTTTGTGTCAACATTTTCAAAGTCACTAGACCGAAATAATTTTGAAGTAAATCATCATGTTATATAATGAATATGCATCTACTAAGTTGAAATATATATTTATGAAATTTTTGGGTTTATATAGTTGTCATCAGATAAATATTTAGTTAACATTTGAAAACTGTGATGATAAATCTTTACTTAGAAACATAAATATAAATTTATGTATAAGATGTATGAATATTTCACCAATCTATATTCATTCTAGATGTATGAATTATTTATAAAAATATAAAAAAAGTATTTCTTGTGGGATGACATAAAGAAATATATTATAGAGTTCAAATATTTATTCTTAATTTGTAATCATGTGAACATTGAGAGAAAAAAATTATAGGTGATGTTACAACCATTACCCATTCCATAGGATAATTGGGAAACCATTTCCGTGGGATTTTAATTGGACTCCCCAATAAATATAAAGATAAAATGTTATATGGTTTATTATTTATCGACTTATAGTGTCAAAATAATTCATTTAAATTATGAATGAAATTTATCTAGATCATATTTCTAGAATATAATTTATGAATTTGGTAATGTTTAATGTAGTACATAATTAACTTGTATCTGAACGAGATTCATGGTTTAACTTGTTGTTATGGAAATGTTTTCAGCATGCTTTGGATACATAGTGGTGTTTCAAAACTATATATCATATTTAGATAGATGGTAATTTAATGATGATAATTAAAACCCTAGAGAATATATTAGGATATTTTCCCTCAAATTAAAAGTCAGTTGGGATGAAAACCTTCGTCTAGTATAGTTTTTAGACAAGAATAGCTTTTATATAGGAATACAGATGAATCCATTTGATGCCCTTTGCATAATGAACTCATGAATCCTACATGCTTACATGTTATTGGATAATGAAAACTATTGGGATCTAATATTTCTTTGTAAATTGCATAAAAATTCAAATCTAGTAAACAACGCATCAAGGAAGCTTGAATAAGAAAGAAAATCGATACTGACAATCATCAAGGTGATATATAGTTTGATGATGGTGAGAAGGTTTTCATGTGAATTTCAATATAGTATAATTTTAAGAGATTTTCGATTAATGTAATGTTTATACCTTGGTATATTCTACCTTTCAAGATTCTTGATTGAGTAGGGATGATTTTTTATCTCTTGGCACTTCCTCCAATCCTATATCAATTCCATGATGTGTTTGATATTTCTATCCTGAGGAAGTACATATCTGATCCATCCCATGTACTGAACTCAAGATCTACAATTCTAGATCATCATATTTTTTATGAATAGAAACCAATGGTTATTCTAGATAATAGATAGAATGTGATATTAAACAAGACCAATCACCCGATCATTGTTTTGGGGAGAAACAACCATCTTTAAGAAGCTTTATGGGAACCTGAGGATATGATGAAATATTTGTATACTTAGTACTTTGTATCAAAGTATCATAATTTTTTCAGTGAAATTAATTTTAAGGGGTTTATAATGTAATATATTGTTATTTTATGAAATATATATTTATCAGATAGATTTAATATCTTCAATAGCATATGTTACATGTGACACTATGTTTTAACGAACCATAATACACTATTAAAAGTATTATTAATTATGATTGTCATTTATAAATATGATGTTAAATTAAGAAACACCGAGATGAATAAAAAATTTTAAAATTTAGTATCATGGTATTATAAAAATAATATATATATATATATATATATATATATATATACTAATGTTTTTAAGGTCTTTATATACTTTGAAGAAAACATTTTTCCAAAAAAATATTTTTTTTACGATTAAATAATAATGTTTATTTCTTACAACGATAAAAAATATATTTTTAAAAATAAACTTATTTTTTAAATAAAATTTAACAATTATACTATAGTGATTTTTTGGATTTTTTTTTAAAAATTAGTTTTCAAATGAATAGTGAGAATTAATTATTTATAATGAAAATATCAGTTTTATTCAAATTTTTTAAAAAGTTATATTTTTATTAAAAATTATTTAAATGAAAAAATAGTTCTATTATGTTTTTCATATTCCAATTTGGTTCATTTTAATACATTTTATTCTAAAAATTTAATATAATTACATATTATACATATGAAAATGTTTCTTTTGGAAAATAATTTTTTGATCATGTCTATAGGTTCAATTTTAAATTTTAAATTTCTTATTTTTTGATTTTAATTTTTTTAATAATGGATTTAATATTATTAAGTATAATAATTAATATTATATAATAAGTTAAAATTAATTTTTTTTCATAATGAATAGTAAAATAGAAATAATTAAATAATGTGGTTAATGTTAAATCGAGTTTATTAAGGGTTAAACTAAAATGATAAGGGTTAAAATTAACTAAAAACATGTAAAATATATATTTTATAACCGTATTCTGACTTTATAAAATCTAATTATTTATAGTGATCTTTTTATATCCCTTAGGTATGTGTCAAATGTGGGTATAACCTTTTCCGTTAAAAAAATTCCAAATGTGTCCTCTCCCTCACTTATAAAAGGGAACCCACTCTCTTATCCTATATAAACATACAAATCATTTTTGTTCAAAACATTATTCCCAAATCCATTCCTTAAATCACTATAAAAGTTCAACAATCCTCAATTTTTTTGTAAACCCTCATATATAGGCTTTAGGTGTATACCTAAATTGGTTACCTCAAGAAGAGGTGTAGTCCTTTACTGAACATTTCCATTTTATTTATTCGTATAAATATTTAAAATACTATTAAAATATAATGATATAATACCATTACTACATGGAATATACTAATATGTTATTATGTAAATGTAATAACTAATAATAATCTCTTTATCCATCAAATGGAAAACAAAACCATCGATCTAGTGTATGGAGAACTACCACCTCACAAACTGATGTAATTCGTTTTTCATCACAACCTCTTATGAATATGGATAATTATTTATTTAATGTTTATAAATGATATATATGAAATATTCATACTCATTTAATTGTAATATAACATCAACCTTTATACCTTTCAATCTGTTGGAAAATAATAACATCGCTCATGCATAGGTGTGGGATACCACCTCCAAAAAGTGACGTGATTCATTTTTTATTTTACTTTTACATTTATTTTAATAATGAGTGATTAAAAAAATATATATGATATATTTGAAATAAAAATTATACTCATAATATGAAATTTTATTTTCCTTTCATTTCTTCCATCCTTTTTGAAACAGAAACAACATTCATCTGTATGTATGATATACTTTCTCTATGAATAATGTTATTCATTTACTAAATATAAATTTTATGGATTACATTAAATGCATATTTAAACAATATGTATTATATTTAAATAATTATTAAAATGTTTTAAATGATTTGACCTTGATAAATGGCATAGGACTAAAAATTATTGACCAAAGCGTTTATGAAAAAGTAATCATATATAACATAAAATGTGATTTTAACAAAGAATTGTTAAAAAAATGAAATAAATGGACATAATAAAAGTGTATATGGTATAATATAAATGATTATTTAATATACATATAACAATACAATATTTATTATATAGGATTTTATAATGTGTATGAACAAATTTGAGACTTGAGGTAATGGATTTTTTGTATCTCTTTCATTTTTGATAGACATATACCCAATTAACCAATAATTTCTTCTAAGTTGTGTAAGTACTAACATAATGACTTGTTATATATATTTAATTTCGTTACTATAATTTTATTTAATGTTTCAGTTGTTATTATTCCAATATGGGGTTATGATTCAATATATACCAAAGTGGTAAGGGTATTATATTATAACCTCACTATTAATTGTGGTTGTTTATGAATATGTTAGAATTTTAAAATATTGTAATCTATATCTAAATAAAGGAAATAATTTTGATACCATTTTTTTAATATATATATTATATTTTTGTCATTTCATATTCCTCTGATTATTTTCTGAAAATATTAAATGTTTATTTTTAGTGAAAACTGACTTTATTGCTCCCACCATTCAAAAATGATTTTCATTTATATTCATGTTTTCTAAAAATGTTTTAAATTAAATATTCAAAAATATATAATGATTTTTTATTAAAAAATTTATCCATATTTTTCGTTTTTACAAATTTTGTCTAAAGGAATCTTTATTCAATTTTAAAAATTATTCACTTTTTACTTTTTACAAAAAAATTGAATGGAATCCTCATTTTAATGTTTAAAAAATAAATGGTATTTACTACCATCATGATGAATCAATGAGATAATTATTCCTTTAATAATTTTCAATTATATTTTAAAATAAAATGTTTGTTCTATATTCGAGATTTATTTATATTTTTAACGAGTTATTTCAAATTGGAAGAAATATTTTAAAAAATAAATATTCTAAGTGATCAGTAAAAATGATTTTCCATCCAATATTTCATCCATTGACATTTTGTATAATTTTCTTGAGATATTAATTAATGAAACCGTCCATATCTTTTTTATAATTAGTTTATGATTATTATGATATGATTATTATTGAAGTCATATCTTTTTCATAGGTTATGTTTGTTGAACCTATTTATTTCCCATACATAATGCTATGATAGAATGATGAAATGTTTCTCAAATTTGTTTCTTTTACAGCAGTTATGTTACGATTAAATATTTATGATACACATTTAAATTCTATGGGTCACATTGTAGTGAATGTTTTATGATCTTCTGAAACACATTTTAATTATTTTAAATATGTGACATGTGGGACCTATATATCCCTCCAACTAATATGGTAAATATTGATATATCATGTGATGAAAATGAATGTAATTAGGATTGAGCCCAGTTATGTAAGGGATTTTATGAAATATGATAGTGTTGGGAGTGATCTTTTACTACTGTGAAGGTTTGAGGTGTAAACACACTCAATTATGATATTCTTAGCCATGATCCTTGACTATTGAGGAAATGACTTTATATGCTTATGTGTATGAAATATTTCCATTTCTTATGACAATATCATGAATCCATGGAACGTTATCATTGTTTCCTTGACGATTAATGTCTTATAAATTTCCATGGTTTATGACATGACTCGTGTTTGTGATCTATGTTACACAGGGTACGGTTTGAAATTGTTATTCCCATTTTCTCAAACCCTTATTCTCATGTTATGTTGGTATTTCAATTTTTTACACTTACATGAAACATGATATTACTCTTTATTATGTTTCATTTCCCTAGGTTATTAATATTGGTTTTATGTATGATAAGTATAATAATGGTTATATTTTTGAATAATTTAGAGTAAGATGACGTTTTTATGTTATGAATAAGTTTTTTCTATGTTTATGTTTCCAAATTCATTAGACCTAAATGATTATATCACTTATTATTTTGTTATGTAATTAATATTCATTAAATAATATGTGATATGTATTTATAAATAGTGTGTCTCACTATATTCTCCTCCCATATAGAGATATGGGTACCTTGGTGGGAATTTTGTAGGGGGATTATTGATAGGGTTGGTGGGTGAGTACTAGCATTAAATAACCATGGGAAATTGGATTGGTAATATTCCATAATTTTACAATTTAAAAAGTGGGGTTTATCCTTTAAGTCTAATGTGGATGAAATTGTGATCGAGATGATAATGAGAGTCATTAAAACCTATATGTGTTTGGTTGGGACCAGAAAGGTGCAATTAAGGAAAGAGAACCATTTAGAGAATCTATTTCATGATGAGATTAAGGGGGTCTTGATGGGTTATTCAGTGATATGTTTACCCTAGTGAGGCTCTGTTCAAGAGAGTTAAAAATGTTGACATGAAGGGTCATCTTAAACACTGAAGGGTCATAGAGTGATCCCAAAGTATTTATAATATTGATTTGATATATGATTATTGTAACATTTAGACCCCTGGATCCTGAAGTTGGCGCATTATTTTAATACATTCGAATGATTAAAAATATTCATGTCTCGAAGTACTGATATGTATATAAGTCTTCGAAAATAGATTACATATAGGAACATTACATTACACGTTTTAACATAAAACACAACATAATTAATACTTTTATGAGACCATTATTCCCATATCATAACCCTTCATATAAATTATAATACACTTCTTGGCATCCTGCGTAAAAAACATAAGAATGTGGTGATCTCAGATGCTAAGTAAGGGTAAATAATTCAGTGGATGATTTAAACATTTAAGGAAAATGTATAATAAAAATATGTGCCTTTTAAACATAAACGTTAAAATAATATGGCAAAACTAAGTCAAACATTACCATATAAACATGCACATATATATTCTACTAGTCAAATAATCACATGTAATAAATAATTTCATAACAAGGGAATGCATAATTCCAGACATAATAACTACTACATCAAGTCCATGTGCCAATACCATTAACAAATATTATAGCATGGACTTATTCTAAGAAACTAGTTTGTCTCATTAGACCTAATAATACATCTAAGGGATATAGAAGGTCCCACACATCACTTACTACGTCTAATTCATTCCCCATATGAAAAGGGTGAAATATAACACATACATTTTTATTAAAGGGAGAATACAAAATATCAATACTTTAACCATAAACCATTAATGGTATAAAAATAGCACATCCACAATCAAACATATAATAACTCATTTAATACATTATGGGAGATTGTATTATAATAAATCAACATCAATGAATAAAAATATCTAAGAATTTGTTTTGACATAGTTGAAAATAATCCATAAAACATTTTGTGATAAATATCTATTTTTCATGAAATAAATTAAAAGTCACACAATTTATAAATGAAGTCATTTAAAATAGGTTTTTGAATCAAAGTGTCTCATACCACATTGAATCTTTTTAAAGGAATTAACATTTAAAACAATCATGCCCATGTAAACAAATCCTTAAAATCATTTCAAAAACCCAGAACATAATTAAAAAGATTTATAAAAATGAAACTTTAAAACCTTTAAAATAATGATGTAGTTAAAGAGTCCCTTACATAAAACCATAAAATATTACTTTTGAATTTTTTTAGAAAAATATAAATTGATGATATGTATGTCCCAATAAAAACATACTTTTAAATAATATTAGATACTAATGAGCTTGATGAGTTAACCCTTACCTTAGATTTGATAATCTCAATATGTGTCTGAAACTCTTGTATAATGATTCTAAACATAATATTAAATTATATCAGAATAATAATAATATTTACTATATCATATATTATTATTTTATGAATTTATATTACCCATTTATTAACAATTCCAGGTTAATGCAATATTTCAGTTAATATCGCTTTGTTTATCGTACATGTTTTGAATTTATTTTTTAATCATATTACTGAGATTATGATTTACATACTTCCAAAAAATAAAAATATGATTTATATATCATTTATATTTATAATATATATATATATATTTAATAGATAGTTATAAAAAATGTAATAAATATTTCTTGGAGATGGTAGTTTGTACGTACGCATGAACGTCGTTTACGTTTTCATATCCTATTAAATGGAAGTAAATGAATGACATATATATACATACATACACAAATATATATCATTCTAGTAGACTTATTATTTCATATATTTTTAATTATTGATAATATATATATTTTTATAATCATTTGTGGATAGTTAATGTGGAAAATGAATCGCATCGCGTCTTAGAGACGGTTGGTCATACATACACAAGAGCGACGATATTATACCTTAATTGAATAAATGATATAAAACTGGATGGTATATTAATTTTATGTAATCATAATAATGTCATATTCATTATTTATATCTATTATATACAACTTTATACCATCCAAATAAACTAATGTGGAATAACAAATTACACCACAACATGGAAATGGTAAGCCATATGTATGCACACATGGTGATATTATTATTCATAGGATGGATGAAATGATTCACATAATTTTCCCATGATAATATTAACATATAATTATGTGGATGATATTTTATTTATTAATTTGTTATGGAAACAATATATAGAGAAGAGGTATAAGAAGAAAATAAATTTGAATAAAGGGATAAAATGATTACCTCCTCTTCAGGTGATTCATTTTGATTTGAACTGAAAGGCTAATTATGATGGATATCTACCAAATTCTATGCCTCGATGATGAATTGATGAATTTTTGGAGGCAAAATGGGTAGGTTTTAGCTATTACAAATAGACTATAGAGGTGTGAGTTAATGAGAAAGGGATGTTCCCTTTTATAAGAGAGGTTAGGGGAACTTTATGAAGAATCTTTAAATATTAGTTTATTATAAAAATAATTTAGGTCTATAATTTCCCCAAATATATTTATTTAGAGTATAAAAATTTTATGGTTCAAAATCCTCTAAAAAAATTAGGATTTAGACATGTTTAGGTCATAAACATAACCTTATCTTTTAAATTTAACCATTTGTAAAATTAGTTAACTCTTACCATGTCCTCTTGTATTGTTATACTACATTGTTAATATCTTTAATATAAAATTACAAGATAACCTAAATTGGGTCATTTATAAGAGTTGGATAAATATCTATGTTTTTGGAAGAACATTAGATTTTTATTATTTTTATATCATTTAACAAACTAGTATTTGTTTTAAAAAACTCATATATGTCCATTTTGACACTATTTTGTAATTGAATTATTTTAATGTCATAACAACATTATTAATTCAAACCACAGGCTTTAAATCATACCTAATAATTAAATGGAATCCATAAAAGTCATGGATGGCATCAAAATATTCAGATTACATTTATTATAATATTTATAAATTCATTTCCTTGAATCTTTAATTAATGAGGTAATCACTGCATCATAATTGTGTCATAGATAAATATATTTATCTAATGTATAAAAGTTATAAATAAAGTAACTTGATTTAGAAAATATTTTTACTTTTATAATTACTATTTATGGACATAGATATCAGTTATATAACCCTATATTAAATCTGATTTAGTAAAAGATATATGTTTATGTTATAATTATGTTTATATTAAATTAATTATTTTAACATGTCATTATAACACCCAAGTGGTCCCCAAATGCCACACTTTCGTCCGATATATGCTCATGGTTGAATATATCTCATCCAAAAAGACTAGGACATGTGTTAGGAAAGTTTAATATTATTATAATATTATTTTTTTACCATAATTTACCTCATTTACCATTTAAACATTGAAAATAAAAATCATTACTGATGTTAGTATTCATAATGTAAATAAATAAAAGCTACATATTTATACAATTTGTACCTTATGATTCTAAATAAGGAATCCATTTTTTCAAATTCACAACACAGAGATCTAAGTAATTAATTTATAATTAATTCAGGTCGTCAAAATCAAATGGATGATTTTTTAAGAAATAAAAACTATACAAAGATTGACATGTATTTAAATCCAATTTAAATGTGAAATTACTTCTAATGAATTAAATTATAATAAATGAAAAAAATATCTTAATAATATTTAAAACCATTCAAAATTATATTTTAACACTATAAAATATTTTTATTAAAAAATTTGTTTTTAATTAAAATTTGGTATTTTCCATTATTCATCAGAATATGAGAGTTATGACCAGTTATAAAGAATAATTTAGTTTCTTCAAATTGAATATATAAAAGTTGTTAATTTTTTTTAAAAGGGTTCTCCATTAAAAGGCATAAAACTTTATTTTTTGAAACATAGTTATTTTATCTGAAAAATTGAATTTGTATTTATATTATATCTAATAAAAAAAATTATGAATGTTAAAATTATATATGAAATAAAAAACTAAAATTTTCGTTAATACTATTCATAACTGCTTTTTAAATGACATGTTTGATATGTCATGGTGTGCTTGAACTTAGTGCTGTGTACATCACACCCTATTAAATTATTTAAAAATGTAGTGTACCATAGAAGCTTGGGGTGTTACATTATCCCCTCCTTCAATAATTTACATCCTAAAAATATAAACGTATGATTAAAAACATGGGTTTTGATATTTCAAAATATCTTATTTGAAATCCCACATCGAAAAATGGATAAATGAGACCTCTATTTTAAAATAAAGAAAGGTAGGTATGAAGGTTACTGGAAATAATCCAAACAAGGGTTCCATGTAAGAAAACATGGATATGGAAGAGAAAAATAACCATCATTATCTAATGGAGAGAGATGGAGAATATTATTAGGATAAATTTAACAATATAAAATCCATAAATATATGATGACCAAGAGACAATTTGATTCATTACAAAAATAAAGTACAAGGAAAATATTTATGATATTTTCATTAGAGATGAATAATTTCTTCATAGAATAAGATCACAAGGAGGAATAGTTCATTTACATATAAAGTCTCATCTGTTAACTAATTCCTTCTACAAAATCATCTTTCATTTCAAAAGCTAATAAAAATAAAAAATGAATTCTATTTATCTTAATCATATAAGGTTCAAAATATAAAATTATACAGTTTAAATAAAGAAAACAATATTATACTAACCAAGGACATATTGAAGGACAAACGTAGTTGATAAATTCTTGCCGCAATTCGGTAGTGGGTTCAATTCCAACAGACTTGTCTGACATAATGGGTTGTCAACCGAACTGTGATTTGTCTTTTTTTAGAACTATATTATTATAACATTATTAAAATAGTCCTAAGAAATGTTTTAACCTAAAACAATTCTCTCCAAAGTTTAAATTAATCCATTCTAACCTTTGCTGTTCTACAAAATACTTCTATCAAAACTCTGTTTAAAAGGTATCTAAATTTCAAAAATCAAATTTAACAACAAATTCCCCAAACAACATAATGTTTCTCTTATTGTCACATACTAAATATTTGATAACATTCATTGTATTAAAAACATAATTAAAACAAATAGTACTACAGTGAAATCTTTATATATATCACATTCTTCTTATAAGCATAATATAATTCTTGAAAAAATACATTAATTATTCCACTTTGACTGTAGAAAATCATTAGCTTGACCTTAAACCACTTTATTATTCAGAGAAATATTTACTTGATGCTTTGGAAAAACATTTGCATAATGTACCATACCGTTACAAATATAGAATCTCCAACTTCATTCTTTCCCTTACAATAGAGAGCATGGTGACCTTTTTCTTCACATTTGTAACAAACTCTCATTCCTTTTAGGTAAGTACCGGGGTGTTATTCCCACAATTATCACATAAGAGAAAATCCACCTTTCTCTTTTTCCCATTATCTATCTCTTTCTCTACCATTGTATTATTCCCTTTCATCACATTAATTTCAAAAGACATATAGAATTCTTTTTCTATCTTGATATCACCCGAGATTATATCTTCATATGTTGAAAAAGATTTTGAGACCAATGCCTAATGGAGGAATGGATTTAACCCATCAAATAATCGATCAATCTTACTTATTGGGTTATGTATATAGTCTGCATCATGTCTTGCTGACATTGTGTGGTTAGCTTCATACTTTTCAACATTAGCATCCTCCGCATTCCTTAGGATAAGAAATTTCCTTTCCATATCAGCTCGCTATTCACGAGGAAAGTATTTCTCTAGGAAAAGTTCATTAAACTCCATTCATTCAATATTTTCTACTTCTTCATCCTCCTTTGTGTTTTAAATTAATGACGACCATTGATCTATATCTTCTTAGAGATGATAAAACAACATGAAAACCTTTTCCCATTCATTAAATCCCAAGGAATGAAATATTTTCTCTAAAGAACTTATCCATTGCTCATCTAAAAATGGATTCATAATCTCATTTAATGTTAGTGGTTGTTGTCACATAAAGGTGTCTAACATTGATCCTCTGCATTGTGGATCACTATACTCCACACGGGTGATGTTATTATTCCTAACCCTAGCTATATATCCCAATATGGTTATATGTTGTTTAGAACCAGTTGTTTCACTAGTTCCACTATCATTATCTAGCATAGTATGTCAATCCCTGCATGGATTATGTGGATTGATACAATTTCAATTTCTTCCATTAGAATCAATTTCTAAACAATAGAATACACAAGATTAGGTTATGATTCATAATGCATAATTCCATACTATTAAAATACATAACATAAATTGAAACATTTATACATATATAATCCATAATCATAAATATGGGTTCTCCAAGGACATATTTACTCATAAATCCATCATATTTGTTTGTAAAGAATATATGAATTATCCAATGCATATACACAGGGATTGTCAAACCAGGTACACAGTAAGACCTGTTGTCTTGTACCTGGTTACCCTAAGTCAAGATCAGAATATCATGTTAGAGTTTTCACCCCTGGGTACATCTGTTCCAGAACCATGTTCACTTTTAGTATCTAGACCGGGATGTATTATCTAGAAATACCCACATAATCACTATTTCAAAGTTCTAGTATTCTCTTCCATACTTATCCTAAAATTCTATCTTACGGTAATGATACCTAATATTAGTTTTTTAAATCTATTTCCAAGGTTCTTCCTAAAATTTCTTTGACACCAACTGTAATGCCCCGACACCAAAATCCTAAAGCTAGTGCATTAGTTTAATACATTGGCACGATTACAAGGAATCATGTCCGAAAGGACCGATATGTTTAGCAGTCCTGGAAAACAGATTACATATATGAACAACACATGAAAATTTTTAACATAAAACACATCATATATAATAATTGGAGAGTGCCATTATTTTCCTAGCTTATCCCAACATATCAATTATTATAAAATTGTTCACATCTTGGGAAAGTAAAACATAATAAAGGGGTGATCTTAGATTCTAAGTAAGGGTAAATAATTCAGCGAAAGCTATAAACTTTTAAGGAAAGATGTATTCTAAAAATAGAATCCTTCTAATCACAAACATGAACATAATATGGAAAAAATAAACCAAAAATTACTATATAAAAATTCACATGGATATTCTAATAGTCGAATAATAACATGTAATAACTAATTTCATTACATTGAAATATATAATGCTAGACGTAATAAATACTACGTCAAGTCCTTATGCCACAAACATTCATAAATATTCTATCAAGGCCTTATGCTAGGAAACAATTTTCTGTCATGGGACATAACGATACATATAGGGGCTATAGTTGGCCACACTAATCTCATGCTAAGTCGAATTAATATCTCATATGGAAAGTGTGAAACATTACATAAACATTTATGTTAAAACTAGCACAGGATATGTCAATAATTTAACCATAAACCATGAATGGTATAAAAATATCACATCCACAATCAAACATATCATAACTCATTCAATACAATATGGAATATTTTATTTTAATAAATTACCCCAATCAAGAATAATATCAAATAAAGGATGTTGAAATAGTTGAAATTTGTCAATAAAACTCTTTGAGAGAAATATATCTTTTTTCTGAAATCATTTATAAGTCATACAATTTATAAAGGAATGAATTTAATAGTGTTTTTATAGTCAATGTGTCCCATACCACGTTGAAAATTTTGAAATGAATCAACATTTTAAAACAATCATTACTATATAAATAAATCCTTAAAATAATTATGAAAACATAGACATTAATTAAAATTATTTAGAAAAATAAATCATTAAAACATTTAAAATGATGATCTAATTAAAAAGTCCCTTCCATAATACTATAAAATATTCCATTTGAAAATATTTTTATGAAACATGGACACATATGTTATATATGTACCAGCAAATACTTATATATACACGATCTCTGATAATGATGAGATTGGGGAATTAACCCTAACCTTAGATCTGATACTCTCTGTACATGTCTGAAACTCCAGTATAATGTTTTTAAACATATTATTAAATTATATCATAATAATAATAAAATTTCTGATATCATATATTATTATTTTTTGACTTCATATTACCCAGTTATAAATATTTCCACATTAATGAAATATTTCTAGAAATTGAGATTTATTTGTCGTATGTGTTTTGACTTGTTATTCCGGATCATATTACATAGATCATGATTTATTTACCTCATTATTTTATAATATAAATTCTATATCATATATATTCATAAAATATAAATATATATATATGATATATTGATATATAAAATGGAATACACCGTTTATGGAGACGGTTAGTCCTATGTATGCATGAATATTGTTTTCGTTTTCTTATTGTATTGAATGATGGTGAATCAAATATATATATATATATATATATATATATATATCATTCTAGTAGACTTATTATGTCATATTTTTTATAATTATTAATAATTTAAAATTTTTATAATCATTATTGGATGGTCAAAGTTGAGAATGAATCTCATTGCGTCGTGGAGATGGTAGGTCGTACGTACGCATGAGCGACAACATAGTTCCTTTAATGATAATATTACATGGGACTAGTTGGTATAGTAATTATAAATAATCATAATAATTTCATATTTAGTATTTAGGTCTATTATACTCATCATTATACCCATCCAAACAAATTAATGTGTAATAATAAATTATACCATAGTGTGGACATGTTAAGTAATACGTACACACTCAAGGTGATATTTATTTTTAGGGTGGATAAAATGATTAATATAATTGTCCCTTGATTAAATTAACATCTAATTTTATGGATGAAACTCGATTTATTACTTTTTTAGGGATGAAATATATAAATAAAAAGTAGAATAAGTAAAGAATGTTTTTAGACGGGATATAACGATTACCTCTTCTTCTGGTGTTTCATTTTAATTTGAAGAAAATGGCTTCTTAGGATGGATCTATGACCAATTTTAGGGCTTTAGTATGAATTGAGGGAGGTTGGGGGGAGAAATGGGTAGGCTTTTTCTGATAAAAAAGGCCTTTGAGATGTGAGTTAAAGAGAAATAAAGGTTATCTTTTATAAGAGAGGTGAGGGGCACTTTAGGAAAAATCTTGAAATATTTATTTATTATAAAATGATTTAAGATTTCTAATAGGACAAAATGGATTTATTTAGCGTCTAATATGAGTATGGGTTCAAATACACTCGAAAAATACGCTTTAGACATGTTTAGGTCATAAAATTAACCTTTTCATTTATATTTGAACCTTTCTAAAATAAGTTATCTCTTACAACGTCCTCTTGTATTATTATAAAACATTGTTAATATCATTGCTATAAAATTCCAAGAGAACATAAAGTGGATAATTAATTAAATATTTATCACTTTGCAATATATTTGGATGAACATTATATTTTTAGGATTTTTATATCATTTTAAAAAATAGTATATGTTTTAAGAACTCATTTATGTATACTTTGAAACTATTTAGTTATTGATTTTTTGTTAAAGTCATAACAACTTTATTACATAAAACCAAATGCATTAACTCAAAAATCATATTTCAATTTAAACCAAAAAATTCTTGGATGGCATGAAAATGCTCAAATTACATTTATTATAAAATTTATAAATTCATTTATATGAATATTTCATTAATGTGGTACTAATTGTTTCATAATTGTGTCTAAAATAAATGTATTTATATAATGAATAAAAATAAAAATTAAATACGATGATATATTAAATCTTTTTAGATTTCTAAATAATATATATATACATTTATATTTGTTATATAAACTTATATTAAAATTTATTGAGTAAAAGACATTTTTTTTGTTATAATTATCTTTAATTATATTAATTCTTATAACATGTCATCATCAGACAAAAGTGGTCCCCAAATGAAAAAATTTCATTCTAAGGATGCTCAGGGGTGAATATATATAATCTAATAGGATTAAGACATGTGTTAGGGTAGTTTAATATTATTATAATATTATTTTTTACCATTATTTACCTGATTTACCCTTTAACCATGGTAAATAAAAATAACTAGAGAACATACTATTCAGAGTGTCAAAAAATAAAGGGTACCTATTTAGATAATTTGGACCTTCTGATTTAAAATATGGAATCCTTTTTTTAAAATTCAATACTAATAAGTCTATGTAATTAATATAAAATTAATTTGTGTTGTCAAAACCAAAAATTGGGTTTTTAAGAAATATAAATTATCAAAAGATTGACATGTGTTTATGTCCAATTTAAATGTGAAATTACTTAAAATGACTTAAATTATATTAAATGATAAAAAATTAATCTTAATATACTTTAAAACCACTCAAAATTATAACCTAACACTGCATATTGTTTCTATTAAAAAATTTTAAATTAAAATTTGGTATTTTTCACTATTCATCAAAATATGAATGTTATCAAAAAAGTACCAAAAATTTATCCAAACTCAATTATTATGTTCCTTTTATAAATAAGAAATTAATTTAATCAAATTTAATATGTAAAATTTTAATGTTTTGGATTTTAAAATGATTCTCCATTGAAAGGTTGAAAAACTACATTTATTAAAAAATACTTCTTTTATTAAAAAAAATTGAATTTTTTCATTATATTATTTCTGTGAAAAAAATAAGAAGGATAAAATTAAATGGGATATATAAAATAAATTTTTTTTCAAAACTATTCCTAACCTCTTTTTAAACAGCTATTTTGATGGGTCATGGGGCGCTTGAACTTGGTGTTGCGTACACTACATGCTATTGAACTATTTAAAAAGGAATTATACCATTGAATATTGTGGTGTTAAATTGGTAGATATATACTTAAATTGATTTATTATGAATTATTATCCAAGATAAAATTAATTTTCTACATTTATTTTCTAAATACATAACCTAGAATTACTATTTACGGATCAATTGTATTACTAATTACTATGAATCTCCCATGATTACCATTTAGGGAATTGCTATATGCACATAAGTATTGATCTAAAACTATAAAATCTATGGGATCATAATTATTAATGTTTATTATTGATCACCTAGTATTACTTTTGAGGGATCGACTTATGTCTGGAAACCATTCATCACCAATGATTACTTATTAGGGATTGGATTAATGCCTGATGATTATGATCACATATGATTCTCTGCTGGGGATTGATGTTTTGGATGATTAATATTGATCACTTGGGTTTACCTCAAAGGTATTACCTTTATTCTATATTACTATTTATTTTCTATTATTACCTACATTGGCTCATCTTTGTTCCTGATGACTATTGGCCACATAGGATTTCAACACAGTGATCATCATTATTCCTGATAACAATTGTTTAAATAGGATTAACTCATGGGGATTTTCATCATGAATAATATTTATAGATCTCTAAGTATTACTCCAAATTTGAAACATCCAGTTATTTTAAAATATATTTCTCTTCGAATAATTTTAATTTTATACTATATTTCATAACATGTATCGCCGAACATTAAGTAAATTGAGATATATTTAAATAATAATATTATTTAAATGGTATATCCAAGATATTGAATTGGTGGGTATGAATATGCGTAACTAAATTATAAAATATTTTTATAGTGGTCATTCTCAATAAATATTTGTTGATAAATTCAATATAAATGGGAATTCAATGTTATAGTGAATTCATTTTATACTTAAAATTTGTAATTTCTTCAAAAATGATTTTATTGAATTTTGTGAATGAAAATAAAAAAAAATCAATGAATTTTTGAAAATTTGTTATACATAATGATCATAATTTTGTGAATTAAAATTATCAAAATTAATTTAAGGTGAAATTTTAGGAGTTTTTTGAAATGATTTATTTTCTGGTGAATTATGAAAAACAAATAATTTTCAGATAATATCATTAGTTTTCATTAAATTTAGTAATATAATCTTCAAAATATATTTTTTTGTATTAAAGTGAAATTTTATCTATTTTATTTAAAATAAACACAGTAATAACATTTTAATCATTAATATTCATGATTCTTATATAAATTCAATTTTTATGATTAGAAAGGATTTTTTTCAAAAAAAATTATTTTTCATTGAATTATATGAGTTTATATTAATATTGATTTCTTCCACTTATAGTGATTGAATCATGAAAAATTTATAACATATATGGAATAATGAGGTTCATGTTGTATAAATAGACACCTTTTATTTTCAGCCATTTGGAATAGTAATCGTAGTTACATATATCACCTCGGTAAAGGATCGTCCTGTTAATTTAGGTTAAAAACTAATGTGATATGGCTTCAAATATTTTAAAAAACCTCAATTTATGTCATTTTTGGAGTAAATTTCATCAATAATCATTGAAAATTTAATAAAAATATATTTTCATCCATTCTACTTTTATATAAACCTTTTTAATATTTATGTATAAGATAACATAAAAAAAATATAGTTTATTAATTTTAATATATATAATGTTGTGTGATTGAAAAAAAAATATGTTCAATTTAAAATATTTATATAGAAGATGAATATTTTATTATCATATTAATTTACGTTTTATTTTTATTAAATTAATTATTACTTTAAATACTTATGCAACTGTGAAAAACTGCTCGTGTGAAGAGTAAAATAATATAGATAATTATTTTATTAATTCTATATGTATTTTTTTAATAAGTTATGTTTTTAAAAAATATTTATAGATACATATAAATTATTAAGGTTTCATGAAAGGGTTATATTTTAATTTATTTATTCCATGTTTTATTAAAATTCAGATTATATGAACCATTTTTAAAATGAAATGGACAATATATTTTGTCAAAAATATTCTTGTAGTATTTTTTTACTTTAAAAAAATTATATATCCATACTATTCAAAGGAATATATTTTACAATATGAAAAATTATCCATATATTGGTACCTTTTATATGTATAATAAAATCCTTTACCCTTAAAGAGAAAAAAATCTATGATATATCATTAATTGTCAAAAGGGTTAACATGGTTTAAGATAAATAGATATCAGTAAAAACATAACCAAAATTACAAAAAAATATTATTAGATGAAATTCTTTGTAAATTTACACACACTATATTAGAAATATATAAATTTGGAGAAACATTATTTTAAAAAATAATTTATATTAAATAAACACATTAGGTAATTCCTATGGTTTCCCTTCCATTAATTATAAAATAAATCCCCGTATATCGATTTGTTATAGCATATTAAGAATCCATGAATGGAAAAACCATGCTCAATTATATTCTAAAATTACATATCATTTAATTAAGGGTTCTTATGTTCTTCTAATTCTATTCCAAGGATCCTTAATATGGTATCTAAATTATGTCTATTGAAGAAGAGGTTATCATATTTACCTAATTTTTTCGATTCCATTCTTATTATAAATCAACTAGATATATTTTGATGCATATAAAAATAATAAATCTATTTTCATGAATATAAATTAATGTTACATGTATTATGGGAAAATAATTTTTCATCTCTTTTCCAACCAATGAAAAAGTGAAAACACCACTTGTGTGTATGCATGACTTACCATCTCTTTGTTGACATGAAATTTTTTTCATCAAAATTTTACTTAGATGGTTATAAATATTTAACTGACAAATATATATATATATATATACATATGTGTGTGTGTGTGTGTGTGTGTGTGTCCATGGTATTTATGAAATAAATATTTTTTAAAATTTCAAAATCATATCTACCTTCATATATTCTATACTATTGTAAAAACATAATGTATCCCATGCGTAAGGATATACTATGAACTCCACAAAGCAATGTGATATATTTTACATTTCTTATTAAATGGAATTTAATAAAAACTGATTTAAATAATTATTAATATATCTATGATATAATAATTATTCTAGGAATGTAAATTATTATTTAACATATCACACCCCAACCATGGATTTTTTTAATAATTTCAATTATTTGTAGTCTCATATTGGAGTTTTGGTTGTTAGTAGCTCAAATTTTAAATATTTTGGAGGATTTTCAGATATTCCACGGTTATCCCACATTGTTCGGAGAAATTGTGTGGTGTCCGTGCAGGTACCCAGGTGAGTTTGAGTTATGGCTCACATATTATGAATGGTTTATTAAATCATGAAAAAAATAATGTGGTTTGTCTATTTAAGTTGGCAGTGTCAGGCACATGGTTGGTACATGGTTTAGTAAACCTTGCACAAACATTCAGAATCACCTAAAAATTAAAATTAAAATTTTTTATTTTATTGTTATATTTATTTATCCTTAATATCCATTCATCTATTTTTATATTTCATCTTCTCCATGTGTGTCATGAAAAGCTCCACTTATCCTCCACTATATCCTCACACTACCCCTTTTGAACCCCCTATCCCCATCATAATTCCCCTATATTACTCCTAAATATAGGGTTTAATCTCCAAGGTAAAAACTCCACCTCCTTTCTCCTCTATTGATTCAGAATTTTTCCTCTTCCTATTTACACTACATAGCTCAATAGAACCCTATGGTTTTTATTCAACTTATTTTTTTATGTTTCTCTTTTCAATAGGGTGTTTGAGGGGTCTCTCAGGTTGTATTCATGTATATTTCAATGCCATATACTAAATTAGAATCATTTTAGACCATTTAGTTCTTCCGTCCTCCATTTTTGGGAAAGTTTCATTGGTTCTTTTTCATTAGATTAATTTTATATTAATAGTTTTTGGGTTTTTTTGAGTTTCTGGAAATTTTCTAAAGTGCATTAGATATCCTTGATTTTGTTTAAAGCTGTGATAATGAATAAATATTACATGTTCACACATAAGTAAGGAATATATAAATATGTACACCCTCATTTTACATATTCCCTCATAGAGTGAGGAATATGTGCAATGCATCATGGAATATTTATAAATATGTATACATGCATGTTCATGAAAGTGTGAAGGGTTTGTTAAAGTGGTCATCATCACAATGTATCATGTTTGAGGTAGGTTCCCCAAGACTAGACATTTAATTTATATTACATGAATGATTGATTGTTTTCAAAATGTGTTTTCAATTTTTATATGAAATAAATATGATATATATATATATATATAACTGGTCATGGTACTTGAAACAATGATTCACACATAGTTTCTAGTCCATCAATTAAACATTTCAAATGGGTTTTCTAAATTATATATGGTTTGAAGATTTCTTTTAAATGTTTTCTTCTTATGTTGTTCAATTATCCTTTTTAATGGTTTTAGAATTTTAATGTGCAGGTAAATCATGATTTCTATATTAATAGTGTCCCTTTTAAAATAATGAGTGTGGTTTGGATCTTTAATAATGTTTTATAGGATTGGAAAACCACCCTTAAGGCATTCCACCATATTTTAGAAATTTCATGTGTATGTTAAATGTTTTATTTTTGATATGTGCCTATTGAAGGGGATTTTTACTGTTGTGTGAAATTAAAAGGAGGTATGAGATCAAGGATAGAGATCAGTGGTGAGAGTTTTCATGTGTTTTTTAGTAAATAAAATGATATGTTAATGTAAGTTAGATTCATAAAAACACCCCAACACATTAAATATGGTACATATGAGTCATAGATACCTAGGTGGGTTAACTAGAACTAATACTCTTATTGAAATTTAAGTGGAATATCTCCAATTTATCTAGTAGGATTTACAATTACAATAATAAGTAAATTTTTATGGTGAATTGATACCATGAGAACTTTTCATGGATTACTTTCTAGTAGCTCGTGCATGAGTATGATTTGGATAGTGGTTGTTATACCACATTTCACTAAGATATAGGGTTTATAGATTCCCACATGAGCTATTCAATTGTAGGGATTTCACACAGTGTTCATTTTTTACATGATACTTTTGTTGTTGTGATTATGGGATGTGGTGGTTAGTGTCGGTATACGGTGGACATTGTGTAAATTTTGGTTTCAAAAAAATTTTCCATGATAAAGTTTTTCACTTAAAATTGTTTTCTCAAAAATGATTCCCATGAGATGTTCTTTGAATGTTTTTTCAATTATTCTTATGAATGTTTGTGTGGTGATTTTGGTAAGATTTTCATATTAGTTTCATCTTACTTGTTTCATCTTTTATTAAAATCATATTATAATTTTAACACATTTCCCTTCATTTTAAAATTTCTATGTATGCATGGAAAATATTTTTGAAATGTGATGAAAAAATAATATTTTTGATGAAAATGGAAGCTTGTTAATTGAATTTTAAAATAATGAAAATCCTTATTTTTATATGATTTTATTTTCAAACAAAAATGGACTAGATTTATTTTTAAAGGAATGGAATACTAAATAGTTTACCCAAGCACAACTATTGAGTTTTAATACCCATGAATATAGTTTCATTTTTGTTTTTATATTCTAGTACTACTTCTATATTGGATTTTGTCAACATGACACGATGTTTGTTTAGTGTTTAGAGGTGATATATGGGCTTACATGGTGGTAAAAGAATTTTATTTTATTTTCACCTCTAGTGTATATCATTTTATTGATTAGTTTATATTAGTTTTATTTTTCATTTTTTATAGTAAAAATAATTTACAATTTCTTTATTTTTATTACATACATGACTCGTTAGCCAGGGAAAATCTTGAACACCTCTTGGGACTTATTTTAGGCTGGATTAAGTGACTGGTTTAGGGTCAACTCAGGTTGCTTCATGATAAAATGGTATCAGATCAGGCCCTTGTTATTTGGGGAGTTAGGTAGCTTAGAGATCATGACAGTGGAGAATCGAGAGATTTGTGGATTATACATTTCTTGAACCCTTTATTTTTCAATGTTTTTAGTTACCAGGGGTAGTCGATGATTTGATTTTTCCTTTTTTGGTATGTGTGGTTAATTGATGAAAATGTAACTAATATGGAATTACACGATGATATTTCATGGAGTAGTAACCCATGTGTATATCTAGTACGATGTTAAAGGTGAATATTGTGGATGATAATCACTTTGAGAATGGTCAGTTATGTAATGTTGTTGTGTTAGGCATAACCACTAGTTCTTTTTTCATGGAAGTTTGATTTTATTTATGTTTGGGTTTAGTTTTTGTTTCCCTGAGTGGATTTTAAAAAAAATGAAAATATTTATTGACCTGAAAATTATCTATATAAATGGATTTAGTTTAATAGAATGCATGGTTTCAAGGGAAAAATAAAGGTTGTTTTGGAAATAATTTTGGGATTCTAGAAATACTTTTTAAAATGTGAAATGAAAATTGGTTGGGGAGTTGGGATTTAAGATTGAATGATCTGTTTTTGAAATGATAAATGTTTTGAAATTACCCTTGGTGTTTCTATGAATGATCACATAGATAGATATATGTATATGGAAACTGGGTAATTTAAGGTTTTTATGGATGGGTGGATAATATAGAATAAGGATATATATATATATCTCTGTGTGTGTGTGTGTGACATCATGGAATACCAATGGTGGGTATTTAAGTTGTTTTGTTTACTGAAATATGGTTTTCAAATAGGGGTTTCCAATATTTTTAAAATTGAGTGAGAAATCACTTAATGTTTTATTTTTATTTTGAGAATAATTTTTCATGGAATATTGGTTTTGAAATGGTGAAAATGATGTTGTAATGGTGATTTTGATTTGGGATTTCGTTGGGGGTTGAAGTGTGAAATTTTGGTATATGATGTTTTTTAATTCGCATTTAGGCTTCATGTAATTTGAGTATACTTACCAGAATGGTATCAAATGATTATAGAGAGTCTCTTAGATTTTTTGGATTGATCTAGACTCTTAGTCAGGTGGTGGGATTGATTTATTCTTGGTTGGTTCCCATCATTTGTGGTCATCATGATTTAATAGAAGCAGAAGACTGTCTTAATGACGTCGTCGGTGTTTTTAGGTTGTTGGGAACTCCCAAACCTGTGTGATTCCATGATTTTTTAAAGGTTAAAATTTGGATTAGTGAAATTTAATCATCCTAATTTCATTACAATATGGGATGTACTAGGAATTATTTAATAAAACTTTTATTTTTTGATTTATACTAGAAAAAGTTCGGGGGGAAAAGTGTTGGAGCACATGAGTGTTCAAAAAGGAAAATGACAGTGAATGCCTACATTGAGCATTTCAAAGAGTAGTTTAATTTTTTTATGGATGTTGTGTCATCAAATTTGTTGATGTCACCTCTCATTTGGGGTCTCCATACAAGGTTCAAGGAATAGTTCCTGTTGGTGTTCCTGAAGATTCTCCATCCAGTGAGGAGAGTGAACCAGAGAAACCTGTTTCAGAAAATTAATCATGTATGTTAAATATTTTTATTAGTTTTTTCACTCATGTTTTATTCTATTGTGTTTGGTTTGGGAACTTTTATCCATTTTTTAATCATACTTCGAAGTTTTGTTGTAGGGGTAGCTATTTGGGTCACTTAGGGAAGTTCCGTTAAGAGCAATGTCTGAAGGAGTCTCAGTCGAAGGATTTTATCATCTGATTGTGAGGCCTTGGATGATTCAGACATCAGGGATCCATCTATAGTCCCAAGATTAAATCATTCAAGAATTCTATAATTCTATGGGATGTGGGATACCTTGGGGGCAGTAGTTTGAGTTCTCTTTTTTGTCTTTCTTTGTTGGTTAATGTTCTTCCTTTTTCTAATAATTGGTAGACTAATTTTCTTGTAGTTATTGTGATTGTTTTGTATTTGGAACATGATTCCTTTATTAGTGGTTATTTTTTGTGTGTCACATGCTTTGATGGACCAGTTTTGGATTTGGTTTCTTTGTTGTGCTTTATTTGGGAATGTCCAGCTTCTATGGAAATAAACATACTTGGTTTAATATATTGTTTGGTTAGAGTTTGTCCAACGGTTCACCTTATATCATGTTTTTTGGTTTTAGTTTTCAAGTTGTTGATTCTAGTGGTGCTATTTTTTATCTTAGGCAGAGAAGCATGGGGTTGGTTTTTGTTACGAGTTACCATGTTGGTCCGGTATACAGTGGTGCCATGACGATATTCAGGTTATTGGGGTGGGGAGGAACTTTTTATTTTCCCCATGATCCCCGATGTTGAATTTATTATTACAGGAGGTTGGGTGTGACCTGTGTAATTTATAGGTCACCTCGAGGTTGATGTTTCTATTTTTCTTTGTTCCGCTTCAGGTTGAGCACTGTTTATCGATTATCTAGGTGACTTTCCCGGGGAAAAAATTGTTTGTGGTAGGGAAAATTGTCACAACATGATATTGTAATTTTTTTAATTTAGTTTAATTTTTTATTTATTTAATTACTTTCAGTCTCTATTTTGATTTTCGGTATTCATCGGGTCAAATTGAAATATTTTTGGATTCATTTTTGCTATTGCACAGTCAACCCACACAATTAGAAGAAACTCTAGGGTGCCAATGTGGGTTCCTAAGTGAGTCTGAGTTGTGGAACAGATATTTCACATGATTTTTCAAACAATAAGATAATAATGAAGTGTATATTTGAATGTGGGATATGTCCAGAACATGGTTGACACACATTTTTGTAAACCAGACACAAATCATGCAGATCTCACATAATTGTAAAATTTTTATTATTTATTTTCCATTGTCATTTATTTATTTTCATATCTTTATTATTTATTCTCCTCATGTTTCATCATAATATCCTCCCCTTACCCCCCTCTATAGTTATGCACCTCCCCCTTGTGATCCCCTCCCCTCCTCGTCGTTCCTTGGGATTTCTATTAGATTTATCATGGTATCTCTATAGTAAGCACTTATCCTATTCTGTCTACTTAATTTAACATTTTCTTCTTCTCCATCACCCTACCTAGATTATCCAAATTCTAGGGTTTCCAATGAGAATATTTTTTATATTTATCTTATCAATATGTTGTGGAGGGTCTCTCAGGTCGGTTTCATGTATATTTTGGTTTCCACCACCAAAAGAAAAGCATTTTGGACCATTTTGGTCAACACGCTGTCAAATTTGCATAGGCTTATTTAGTCCATTTACATTGTATTAATTTAATATTATGTTATTTGTGTTTTTTTAGTTTTTTTTTATTTTTATAGAGTATTTTGGATATCCTTTATATTGTTTTAAGCTACATAAATCATGAAGGCTATCTTGTGCACACATGGGCAAGGTATGCCCCCTGGTACATATTCCCTCCCGATGAGATAAATATATTAAATATATCTAGGGAAATATATATATATATATATATGTGTGTGTGTTTGTGTGTGTGTGTATGTATGTATGTATTTTTTTTATAAATTCTTGTGTGTATAAATTAAAAGGGTTGATATGAGTGATCGTTGTAAAAAAATGGCAGGTTTGAGGTAGGGCCTCTATGAAAAGACAATTAATTTAAATCCCATGATTGCTTGAATATTTTTTAAATGTGTTTTCCATTTTTATATGAAATTAATATTCTATATATATATATATTTTGTTTTTCTCCTTTTATAATGTATTCTCACTTGTTTTCTAGACATTCACTTAAGCTTTTAATATGGGTTGTTTTAATTATGCATGATTTCAAGCTTTCATTTAAATGTGTAGTGCTTTAGTTGTTCAATTATCCTATTAAATGGTTTTATAATTTAAATTTGTTGGTAAATAGTGTTTTCTAATATTACATTTTCCCTTTAAAAAAAATGAGGTTCATTTCACGCTTGTGAATTCTTTAAGGGATTGGAAAACCCCTATCAAGGCATTCCACCTTGTTTTAGAAATATTATTTGTATGTTAAATGTGTGATTTGGGATATGATCCTAGTGAATTGTCTTGTAAATTATTGTTTGACATAATAAGTGGGTATGGGATAAATGGATAGATTCATGTTGAGGGGTTGTATGAGTTTTAGAGTAACCAAAATGATATGTTCATGTATGTTAGTTCGATAAAAACTAACCTCCAACTGATATATATAACATCGGAAACATGGGTGCCTGCGTGGGATAATTAGAACATTTCCTCTAGTTAACTCAAATGTGGAATAGTCCAGATTCATCCAGTATGATTTATTATTACAACAATAACTAAAATATGGTGGTGATTTGATACCACTAGAAATTTGGATGGATTCCACTTGAGTGGCTCATGCATGAGGACTCTGTGGGTTGTGATTTCTACACAACGTTTCACCAAGATTCATGGTTTCTAGTGTCCTACTTGTTTTAATTACATATAGTTATTACCCATGGTTATTTCTTGGTACATTATACTTCTTTTTTCATGATTATGTGATTTGGTTCTCACCATAATTAAATTTTGGACCTTGTGTACATTGTGGTTTTGAAAAACGTTTCCTTACAAAAATTTCCATTAGAAGTGCTTTCTCGAAAATCTTTCTCATGATATTTTATTTGATAATGTTTTAAATTATTATTTTGATAATGTGCATGGTTATTGTGATGAGATTTGCATTTCATTTTCTTCTCAATTGATCCCTATTTTATGAAAACCATATTTTTATCAAAACAATTTCCCTTCATTTTAAAATTTCTATGCATGCATTGAAACTATTTTGGAAATGTTATGTAAAGAAAATTGTTTCTCTTGAAAATGGAATCTTTGTACTTGATTTTGAAATGCATGGAAATGATTATTTTTATATTATTTTATTTTCAAATAATCATAAATTATTTTTTACTTTTAGTAGTAATCCATTGAGAATAGTTTATCCAAGCATGCCTACTAGGTTTTAACAGTCATGCCTGAATTTTAATTTTTTTTAGATTCTGGTGGTATTTCAAGATTTAATTCATTCCTCATGGGGTGATGTTGTCATAGTAGTCAGTGGTGATCCATATGGTTAAATGAAGTCACAATCAATTTTTTTAATTTCTACCACTACTATTTATCTTTGTATTTATCAGTTTATGTTTGTTTTTGTAATTCATTTTTTTATGTGCCAAATAGTTTCAAACTGATTTATTTTGATGCCCAATACTAGTTTATAGCGCAATGTAACTGATAATGCCTGTCAAGACTTTTTGTGGGTCATCTTGGGTGATCTATTTTGGATGAACCTAGTCGGGTTCATGGCAAAACCTTCATTCCTTTCTTCTATCGAAAATTGAAAATGGTATTTATGCATACATTCATCTTGCAGAATTCAAGAATGGTGTAATTCATTTTTCTACACCTACATTTTTTAGATGATAGTGAATATATATATATGGAATAAATTTTATATTTAAATCATTAATTGTATTAGGTATATGATGGAACCATTTTCAATGTACAAGTACCAAAACTTCTAATCCAAAATTTTCCTGAAAAATGATGTAGTTAATGCCTAAAATAATTAAAATAATAAATGATTGTTAATAAATGGGAGTTAAATTGTTATAAATAGATAATATACGAAATTAAATATATTAATATTTTTATTTTATATATGTAAAATAAATATAAATTTATTATACATGAGGTCGAGATATCTTGGGAGGAATTTCAAACATGATTTAAGATATTTTCTTCACCCATTTATTTCACTCAGAGGCAAACCATATTCAATACATGTTTCATATATTCATTGTATATAATAAAAATGATTTTTATGGTTATTATCATGATAATAGTGGGTATAAACATATCCATTTATGTTTCTCACATTCATGATGTTTGGATTATTATGTCCCATATATGGTAAGGTATCAATATTATAATCTCATTTTATATAGGAAATTTTTATGATTATATTTATGATGATGAAATTTTGATATATATATATATATAACGAGACTCGTGAATTTTGTTGTCCAATAATTATATCTACATATTACCTATATTTCTTTCATTTCTTCTCTTTAATTAATCCGGATCCTGATAGAATAATTTTAATGAAAACAGAATTTATTCCACCCATCTCTTGAAAATACTTTTTCATAATTATCCTTGGTTTCTATAAATGAATCTTTAAATTCTTATAATATTCTCATGATTATTTAATTTTATTATTATACAAGATTTTATTTTTAAAAAATGGTTTAAAAGGGATACTTTTTTCATTTTCTAAATAAAGTATTTTTTAATTATTACCAAAAATATGAATCTATCTTTTAATGTACATTAAAAGAAAAAAATTCTCCATATTATTTACCACTCAATTATTTGAATGTTTTTTTCATGATTTGAAGAATCTTTTCAATGATATTTTTTTCTTAAATATATGTAAATATTTAGGATTTTGATAATTGATTTCTATGTGAAAATGATATTTTTCACCAATAAATTATCCAATGATCATTTAAATGTATTTTAAAAAATATCAACACAAATGTATGTTATTAGGGACATGATAAAAATTCAACTTTATTTTTTCTCTATAATTAATATGATGATTTTATATATATTACCTTTATTACTAATTTAATATATATAATTAAAGATATATAAGGCATTTGGATAAGTAATTGTATTCATCATTCAAAATATTATTAATGAATTTTATGATAATGTAATTGGTGGGGTAACAAATTATATAACCCCTTGATGCTTTGATAGGACTCGTGAGACAAAAGAGGGAAATATGATGTATAGGCTTAGGATATAAGATCATTTCATATCTTTTTTTGGTGTATGCTCTACTATAAAATGATTATTTCAATTTTGAGTGGACATGACTAAATGGCAATGACTTAGATGAGATTCATTGATGGTAATAGTCTTCTTTTATTTGTTGAGATTATCTAATATTGAATTTCAAGAATTAATAATTTCATTTATAAAGAATTCATATTTTATTATACATGTGTTTTAAATTCTAATATTATCTATGTATGATAATTGAACATAATATATTTCTTTAATGTACTATGATAAAATTATAAACTAATTCCTTTTAATTATTCATTTTTTACATATGATAATTTCTGATATAAAAACTCTTAATAAGAACCAAATATCATCCTTTATTTTTTTGCCTTCCTCAGGATCTAAAGAAGGGTATTATTAATGACTTAAAGGATGCAAGAATGTTTCCTATAAAATGATTTTTATATTTCAAACATTATATGGGAATTATATCTGTATATATTTTAACGTGACTAATAAACTATTATGTCATTTGAGATGTGATCTCTTAGATCTAGTTCCGATGCAATAAAGTAAGCACTGATTCTTGAAAACTACATTTTGGGTTGTTACTATTGGTTTTATTGAAATATTAATAGAAACCTTTGGAAATATATCTAGGAAATATTATATTAGGAAATATAACTATAATACGAACTTTTTGGATATTTCCAATTGTAGGAAAATATAATAAATGTTTTTTTATGTTATATATTGTGTAGTTTTCTAGTTAATACATCCATTCTTGAATACTTAAAAGTTTATTTGGTTTCCACATGGATGCATTAAAGGTTAACAATATTAAAATATGTTTGTAGAATATATCATAGCCATTATTCTAGTGAATGGTGAGTGTACCATTTCTACACCCCTAATTTGAAACTCCCAGGGGATATACTTTGTTTAAAGAACATTTTCCTTACAAACCATTATGTTGATTGATAAAGTTGAACCTAAAAATCCTATGAGATTCTATAGTTACAAGAGATAAACTTAATATGCACAGGTTGATATCTATATGGTTGATCATAAGTTTAATGGCATATATCCCCATTTTTTGGATTCATGTGATTCTATTTTGTCAACATTAATGATGTTTTTTGATACATTTATGGGAGTACAAAACTGTAGTTTGGTTTATGTTTTATTGTAAAGGTTATATAAATAATAAATATTTTATATATTTTTTGTTATAATTTTAATGTTCTTGATAACTATTAGGGGTAATATGGCAATTTAGGTTGAGGATTTTAATTTTTATTTTTGTAAAAGATTTATTATATTTTTGGTATTTATTTTTATCAAATAGATAATAATGGGATTTAAAATATATTTTAATACTAAGGGATTATTTTTGTTTTTAATAAATTTATATATATTAGTAATATTATAAGAATATGGTAAAGATAATAAAAAAATTAAAGATTGAGTTAATTTATGAATGAATATATGATTTCACTGTGGCTTTTCAAAGCCTTTGAATATTTATAGAAACAATTAACATGTTTCGGAGTATATGATCAGGGTATATAATTATTATTTATGATCATAGAGTCTATTGATATTATTTAGAGAGAGACATTAAATTTATTCAAAAACATACATGTAAAAACAATTCAGTGTTTTTGGTTTCAATGTTTTTGGATATATTTTATATGAGTCTTTAGGATAACTATTTTTGAAGTGGATTAATATAAACTATGGGTATTATTTTTGAGGTTATAGAGACTAATGTATTGTTTTTTCAATATTGTATGAATTTTTCTATATATTTTTGTTTTTTAAATATTTTAGGGAATTTTATAATGAATTAGCGATCATGAGATCGATTAAAATATAATTCTATTATATTGAGAATGAAATGAGCATCATTAATATTTATTTCATAGGATAATAGATAAACTGAAAAATAATAACAACTCGACCAAAGGTTTTAATTGTTCTTAAAAAAATGTAAATATTCAATATAAATATCCACATGTTCCCTATCTTGAAAATAAATTGATAAATCAAATTTAGGAAAATGATACTAAAATAAAAAAATAATCCTTATACATTCATTTTTGAGGAATTAAATTCCATTCCCCCCTCAATGACTTATAGTCGTTTAGTTTCTAAAATTCACATTTATAGGTTAATAGTTACTTTTATTAGATATTATATATTAGTCTTCTCTTTTATGTCCACACTTTAACTTCCCCCTACTATTTTCCTTATTCTGCAACTTGAATATATGATATTTTAGGTGTTTATTATGTTTCTTAGTTTTTATTCTCAAAATAAGTTTTATTATTCCAATGTATGATGTAGGTTTTCAATAATGGTATAACCTTTGATGAGCGAGACAATGTTGGGATGGTGAAATGTATTTAAGAGGATTAAAATCTAATATCTAGATATTTTATGATAAATTTCCATTGAAATAATATTATGTGATTAATATCTTTAATAACATACAACACTTAGCTTTATCTTAATTAATATTATTATAATAATACTGTTATGTACATGCGAAAACCAAGTCATTGATTTGGTGGGTATGGTACGATTAATGAAAGTATAAGATATTTTTATAATATTCTTTATTAATTAAAATTTATTAATGAATTCTATGTAAGTACAGACCTAATATTTTACTGAAGTCTTTTTATGATTCAGAAAATGAATTTTCATCATTAATGAATTAAAAAAAAATTCATTTAAATTATAATTAACTTTTACTACTTTTAGAAAATTTATTTTATAAAATGAGCATAATTTTTGAAATGATCATTTCAAAATTAAACTCTAGTAAAAAATTACTAGATTTCAAATACTCCAATTTTTAATTAAATCAATAAATTTAAAAGTCAAATACTATTATTTATGTGACATTAATGTGACATGTTATAAATTTAATTTAAAATAATATAATTAATTATATTTTAATATATTATTAGTAGGATTTTTATATAAGTTATTTATATTAGAAAAATAGAATTTTTTAAAACTTGTTTTTAATATCATTTTACACATACATATTGAAATTGATTTCCACCACCTATAAAGAATGAATTTTGATTAATGGATTATGTGTTTGGAATTAAGAGGTTCAAATTTGGTAAATAAGTGCATTTAATTGTTAGGTATTTTCAATAGTAAAACTATTACAATTAATCACTTGAAGAAATGGTAAATCATAAGATTAATGTTAAAAACTATTGTTATATGGGAAAAAAATTTCATTTAAAGAATGAATTTATTTAATTTGATGATTATATTTTATCTATATTTGTCCAATATTAAAAAAATATGATGTTTTGAAAATTAACATTGATATTGACCATCATAATATTTATATAAAAAATAAAGTCTAAATTGATAGATTCTTTATATTAATATCTATAAAAAAAATTTAGGTATAAAAATAATGTATGTTTGATTATATTGGGTTATTTTAAATATTAATAAATACTTTGTATCACATTAATTTGTTTCTAGTGTTATTTGTGGAAATAATTACCATAAATGCTTACGAAATTCTTTTACAATGCTTGTTTATGTATTATAAAAATAATGTAAAATATTTTAAAACTATATTTTTTTCATTATTATAGTGTACCTTGAATTATATAGATACATGTAAAATATTAGGGTTTCATGTAATATTTATATTTTCAATCCATTTTTTTCATGTATTTTCAAATTAAAAATATGTGAATATGTCTTAAAATGACATAAATTGTATTTTATTATAAATATATTTTTATATATAATTTAAAATTAAAAAAAATCATACCACTAGCATTCATAACCATATGTATCTTAGAATATCAATAATATTCTATTTATTTTATGCCTTTAGTTTTATTGAAACACTCATTACCCCTAAATTAGAAAAAATCAATGATATTGCAATAATCATCAAAACGGTTAATAGGTGTTAAAACAATGATATATGGGTAAAAATGTAAAGTAATTGTAAAAAATTAGGAGGTGATGAATTAAAATTATCCTCATAATATAATATAAATATATCAATTTGGATCCATATTTTTATAAATATTAATTAATATTAATTAAATAATTATTGTAATTCTCAGGGTGTCCCTCCGTGCACTTATAAATCAACACCCTTTCTCTTTTTTCTTCAAAAAATTCTACATGAAACTATATTGACCAAACCCAAAATAAATTATCACTTAAAATTAATATAAAATAATTACTAGTGCATTTATTCTTAAGAAATAAATTCAATGGTTTTTAAGAAGGGATCTAATAGAATGTCTACTGAAGAAGAGCTAATCATCTTTACTGACTAATTCAGGTTTATTTTTTTATACTTCCTATAAATATACTGTACACATTATAAAATAATTAATTAACTATCTCAAATATGATGATATTTAATTATTATTATGTCTTAATTTTTTTCCATCCCTTTTCCATCTTATGAAAATAGAAAACATCGCATCTGCATATGTATGGCATACCATCTCCACATAGCGGTGTAATTCATTTTTCATAACCAATATAATTGGATGGTTATAATGATAAAACTGAGGAATCTTTATGATATTTTTTTCATAATTTTTATTCTGAAATCATATATAAAATCTATTTTATCACCATTCAATCCATTGGAAAATGATAAGATCGCTTTTGCGTACCTGTGGACTACAACCTCCATGAAGTCCTGTGAAATATTTTTCATGTATGAATTTATCTGATGTAAATATTGATATATTTAATTAATATATAGGATATATATTCTCTTATAATTATTATATAATTATTTATTATTATTTTACTTTCATTCATTGCTTTTGTTAAAAAGTAAAAATAACTTTAAGGTGTACAAATGACATACCCTCTCCATGAATAATGTAATTTATTTATTTACATATACTCATTATTAATAAAGCAATATTTATGTAAATATATATAGTGATTATATAATATATTTATATCTTTAATTACATTTATTATATGATACAATTATAATCAAAGTTCACATAATAGAACAACTGAACAAAATTCTCAAGTAAAACGAAGATGTCATCACCTAAAATAATGATTATACAAAAATATTTTTAATGAATGGGTTAAGAGACATTATAAATGGATCATATATAATATTATAGATATGTATACAGATATGGTATATAATTTTTACAAATTTAAATTTGTTATACATTAATTTAAAAGTACTTATGAGGAATGTGAAACTTGAGGTAAGCGATTTTGGTCTTACTTTTATTTCTATAAAACACATTCCGTATTAACCAATTTTTTATCTCATGTGGTGTGTATAATACACATGATTGTACTTAATGATTATTATCCGAAAATTTATTTGGATTTACATATCCATTTAATATTATGTCCTTCTATAAATTTTTATTTGAAAGTTACCAATGTTGTAATATATTTTTTCATAATCTCATTGTTTACTGGGATTGATTGTGAATATGATTTCTATGATTATATTTTATAATCATTTCCTCAAATAACTCATTAATTTTTTTATTATAGGTATTTCTATATATTATATTTTTTTCATTATTTATATTATTTAATTTCAAAAGAGACCAAAGTAATATTTTTAGGGAAAACATGCCACATTTCTCTCTTCATCCAAAAATCCTTTATCTCCCATAGACATGTTATCTTAAAAATTTGACAATAGTGATTTTAATATTCTACAATTATTATTTTAGTCCTTTTTTATCAGTGAATTAATTCTTACAACATTATTTGAAATGAACCTTTTTTCATTTTTTGAATGACTTACTCTTCACTATTTACCAAAAAATATGAAAAGAATCATTGTTTTACCACAGATGTGATGAATATAATTTCACAAAATCATGAAAATTAAATATTTTAAATATTAATTTATATATTTACAAGTATATTTTCAGAGAAAAGTATTTATTTCATATTCTGGAATGTTCATTTATTTTAATGAGTTATTTCAATGTGAAAGGGGTATTTTTCCTCCTTATATTCACATGTGGTCTTTTAAAGGTATTTCAAACTATTAAATAAACTATTGAAATTACTGGGGATATAATACCATGGTATGATCTTATTTCATTATCTAGATAGTCTATAATGAAGGATTAATTATGTTATGTTTTCTTGAATAAATATAAAAAATTGTTGATTGATGAATGAAATTTAAGAATAAACTGTATTGATCATTGAAAATATAAAGAATAAATTATATTTTATTGAGAATATTAGAGTGAAAAATTATATATTCTATCATTTTATAGATAGGTATCATGAGAGAAAATATGTTTGAACGATTTATAGGAAGATGCTATAATATAGTGTTATAATAGTTGTGAATTTCGTGTATTCTTTTACATATAAAGATAATTTTATGGTTTAGGGGAAAAAGTTTAATTAAAATGTATTGTTTGAGGATCGTTGATTATAAAATTCATGAATTCGTAGTTGAAAGGACTTTATCATGAATCCTTAAAAGAATCCATTCCTTTATGATGAAATAATTATTCATTATCAATGTGTTTTCTTTGCCGATATTATCCATAGATGAAAAATTGTCCAAATTTATTGATTTATATTAATTTATTTTTATTAATCACTCTTCCATTTAAATTATTCATCATTTAATCAGGATAGATTTCACTATTTTCAACCCATACTTAGAATCTAGTTTCCTAATTTATTTATTTTTATTTCCCCATCAAACAATGAAGGATATTATGAATGATATCAAGGATCCAAGATTATTTATTAAGATGTGAATTTTTATATGTAATATAATATAAATATAATGTATGTATCAATTTTACCAATAATACTAAACTATTTTGTCTATTGGATGAATTCTCTCATATTTAGTACTCGTGTAACAAAGTAACCACCGACTATAGCCTACTAGGGTCAAGGTTTTCACACTATGTACAAACATTATTCCAAAAGAATATTTTTATCAATGGATATATGGATATTCAAACCTGAAGTTAGATAATGATATTATGTTAGATAGCATACCTGATACACAACACTGACCTTTAACAACAATGAAATATTAATATTAAAAATAGTCATTATAACCCACCTTCTGAATTTAAAGATATGTATAAGAGTTACAACATTAAGAAATGTATATATATCCTACTTAAAAATAATTTTCTTATTAATTATTTGGAAATATGGATTCACTTATTAGTGAACTAAATTTATGGTTAAAAATTTATAATTTTCCTTCAAATATGGTTTCTATTATTTTTATGTGGATATTATAGTTAATTTCCACCATATATATACATTAATGTTTATAAAAATTACATAATTTTTTAAATTAACATATTAAAATATACTTAAGGTTAAATTTTTGGATTTTTCTTAATTGATTTCTTTTTTAGGGATTAGTGAAAATACAGATCTTATAGAAAATTATAATTTCCTTTTATGTTTTTAAAATTTTCTAGTTTGTTTTAAATTTATTTTATGATATAAATAGTTTCTCTTTATTAAACATAAAACTATTAATTCCATTTTAATCAATATTAATATTAATTTTGAGGTTTAAACATTATTATACTTAAAATTGTTTTATTCTAGAAATCGGGTTATCATCACCTTTTCAAGTATTAATTAATTTTTTTTGTAAATTATAAGAATTAAATAGTATAAAATTGATTATATTTTTGGAATCATAATTTTTATATTTTTTAAATATGTTAAATTTACATTCAGACATAATGAGTAATAATAATTGATAAATTTATCATCATAGTAACAAGTACATTTGGTTTTTTAGGGTTATAACTAATGTGAACAGGATAATGAATTACCCCAACATATTATATTCATATTTTTGATGAGTATAGTTCTCACATTCCACTAAAATATTACAAAATATTTCATTTTTGTTCAATTTTAATTTTATTAATATGTTTATAATATTTTAGGTCATGAATAATTCTAGAATGTCACTTACTTAATTTTAATATTTATAGAATAAATTCATATAGATAAAAAAGTTATTATAGGTAGTAAATTTTTATTTTGAAAATGAACAATGTTTTTTATGATGGGAATTTATTTTAAATTTTTAGTGATATAATGGTAATCATAACTGCTTACAAAACATTGTTACACTACTTATTCAAGTAGAATAAAAATAATGTAAATAACCATCCAAACATTGAATCTTAATATTTTTTGGTCGATTTATACTGTTAAATAAATATTTTTAGAAAAGTATAATGTATTCCAAATTTTTTATTATTTTATATTATATATATATATGGATTGAATTTTTTTTAATTCATTTATGAAATTATTCCTAAAAAAAATTAATTATATGTTCTGTTAAATAATATTTTAATAAATGATTTAAAAAACATATTTTGAAAATAGGATTTTATATTTACATCCGTGTTACATTTTTTTGTCACTTTTATTTATATATTATCTTTTATTTCCCCTTAATATTATATATATATATATATATATATATATTTGGATAAATTTAAAAAGCATTAAAAGGGATGAAACTATGAGATACAGGTTAAAACACCAACTAAAAAGTTCTAAATTTTATTTCATATGAATATTTAAATGCATAATAATCCTTCATATGATTTATATTTAATTTTTTCCAGAATAACATTAAAATTAATTTATATTAATTTAATACTTTAAGTAACTCTAATGGAGACCCTCTAATCTATTTTATAGGAAATCAACCCTCCTCACGTACTTTTATTTCATGAGGAACATATCCTCACCCAAAAACCAAAAACTATTAATAACATCCTTATATATATTTAATATTTATTTTTTATTCATAAAAAACATTACCGAGGTTCCATAAGGGCAGATTTAAAGGTAGATTTTCAAAGAAGAGGATACCGTCTCCATTGATAATTTTCATTTTAATTCTTCTTATACCTCCTTTAAAAATGTCCTACCCGATTATATATAATATAATTAGTATCTCTCATAAAAAATATATGTCATTATTTTTTTAATGACATTATTCATCTTTTTTCTCTATGAAATGGGAAAGATCACCATTCATGCGTACGTGAAGACTACCTCCCCACATATCATTGTATTTCATATATCATCACCTCATTTAATGGTTGGTTATTACAATTTTTTAATATTAATTTATCAAATTCATCAAATTATTATTATTCATGAAATAAAATGTATCATCTATCTATATATCATCACAATTGGTAATAATGGTATCATCACACATGTGCACGTACATATAACCACCTCCAGATAGATACTTACTTGAATTTTCAAAAAAAAATTCTCAAGGATGATCTTTGGAATAGATTCAATGTTGGTATTTCATGTTTATAACATGATAAAAAAAATTTAATGATAAATTTAAATTTAAATTATTACTATTAAATCCAACTAAAAGTAAAAACATCCCCCATTTATAAGGAATAATAATCCCTCTAAAGAAGATTTATTTTAATTTTCAAGACTGATTTTCAAGGAATGATTAAGAATTTAATTAATTATATGAAAATGATAAATATTTCATAATAATAATTCTATAGAAGATGTATAATTTACCCCTTTACACATGGTCATCCTCCCAAAGTTGTCTTGTGACTTACAAACAAAATGACCTCAAAATTAGAAACATGAACTTAATCCTTTATATAACTATATAAAAAATGTTATCTTATGAAATATAATATATTATGATAAGGTAATTAACATAAAAAGGGGTTTTTAAAGTATAAATATTTAAAATTCGTTCAGTATATATGATTTAAATAATATACATATAATGTTTTAAGATGATGTATGAGGCTTTGTTTCACCAAATATACCTTATAGGTATACACCTTCATTGTAATACATGTAGGGATCAAATCCACAGAATTAAAGAACTAAACTAGAGACACTTATATTTTATGAAGGATTGGCTACCGAGTGTCCATATATTTATATTTATTTGATTTAAATAAGTATTTATTTAATTGAAAGAATCAAAAGACACACAATTACTTGAATTAAAATAATTATTGTTGATGGGTTGACCCTAGGTTTTTTTCTTAGGGTGTATTGGATGAATTTATTTTCATATAAAATTTCTTATCATTTATTAAAGATGTATTTAAACAATGAGATAATTCTCAAAAAAATCATTCACCAATTTAATCCCTATGCAATTCCAATGCTAATCACCAATTAACATAGAGGATCAATTTCATGATAACTCAAATGAATTGGATTATACTAGCACTTAGAATGTGTCATTGTTAAAGTGGGAAAATAAAAAGATGAATGTAAATAATAAAATGGAAAATCTAAAAATAACGTAACGATTTTAATATGAAATACATGAAATAACATTAAATATATAAACTTGATACTCCCTTGGAACAACCCATAAGATTCTATCCCTACATTGATGTTATTACTCCAATGGAACTTGGAAGTAGACTTATGGGGGTGGAATTCAAGAAGATGTAAAATATTAAAATAAGAAAACACTCTAACATTGTGTGATTGAATTCAAAAGTGTTGTGTGAATAAATTAAAACCATGATTGAATGGTATAAATTTGTTAATAGAAAGTAAATAAATAAACTAAGAAGAAGAAGAATAATTTTTATTAATAAATGAACATGAATGGAAACCTTTCCAGGGAAAAATTGACATTTAGATTATAAAATGAGTGCATGATATTAAAAATGAAATAAGAAAATTTGATAGAATAGAAAAACAAGGATAGAAAAAAAACATGGATTCTAATTCCCTTCACTACAAGCCCATTATATAGACAAAATTGTATCCTTATTTTGAACCCCCATTAATAAATTACTTCCCTATTAATTGATAAATTCAAAAGGAGGGTGAGAAAGTCAAGATAAATTTAACATTTCAACGTTGATAGTAAAATAATCCAGATTCATCCCCCTTGTTGACGTGTGATTTTTAACTAAATATGGCCGAATCAGAAAGGGTCATAGAAGGAAAATGTAATATTACATGTGTTCTCTAACATCTGTCAAAATTTTTGGCCAATTGGACCATCATTTTGGAAGTTATGCTCGACCAAGTGGGATTAATTTATCTGCATTCAAATCTTTTCCAACATTTAAATTTCAACATGGGCTCTCTTTATCTCCATGAAAAAGTCATAATTACATCCATAAATAGTTGAATGAAAAGTCACCCATAATGATTTATTTATGTAATAAATGATTTAATGTCTATAAAAATCATCTTTAAGATATAATCAATGAATAATTTTCCTTTTCATGGGCTAATCACACTTCCCAACATGAGGTTTGCTAGTCCCGAGAAAAATATCTCTCAAAAATATGAAATTGAATTTCCTTTTTCAAAAACATTTTAACATATATTTCTCACCAAAATACTTCATTACAAAAAATCATGAAGCCTTTCAATTTTATTTCTCATTGTATTGGTTCACAATCATATCCAAATCCCATGCCCATTACACTGTTAAAATTTATTTTCACATCTCATCAAATTTCAATGAAGCATGATTATGTGTTGTGTATATAAAAATACATGGGATTATTTTACAATTCAAGGGGAATAAAATGAATGTGCTTTTTTTGAATCACATTAAACCTTAATATGAGTGTCCAAAAAAAATTTGGACCAAAAAAATGAAAAGAATAACTCTAGGAAAGAAAACTATAGAGTCATTATCCCCAAGTGTCAGACACCACAAAAATTGTCTGTTCCATGTTCTAAAATAGAGATTTAAATACTAAATATGAACAAGAAAACTATCTAGTCATGATCCCCAAATTCCAGACTTTACAAATTTGCAAAAAACATTTCTCTATGAGGTCATTCTTTTTATTTTTTTTAGATACTCTAATTAAACCAAAAGTGACCTAAAACACTATGATATAGAGAAAGGGATCCAAGAAAACACGTTTACACCCACAACATAATGGACCTATATAATATCATTTTGATTAAAATGAAGAAATTGTAATCTTTGAAAAATTACATCATACAACCGCACTTTCCAAAAACTATTATAATGAATATAAACATGCATTAAACTCATAATCAAGGAATCCAGAATCATTTGACATTCAGAAGATTCATAGTGTATATTAATGCATCCGAAGATAATGAATTATATTTTTTATTAATTTTTTTTCATAAAATTAAATACTTTTGAAATCCCAAATTTTCACTCACCCCATCATAGAGTAGAACTACCCACAGTTTTGAAAGAAAAAAATAAAGGAGTGTAAATAATTAAGATGAAAGAGTGGATATGTGATTTGAAATTAAATTATGGAGTAAAACCACTTATATTGTCGTTGATGACCCATCAATAATAGAATTTAATAATTTCTCTTCAGGTCACAGTTATAATTCTCTAGGATTATTTATGGGTGGGTGTAATATTTAAAAGGTAAGTGTTTTATTTTAAAATTCTAAAATACATCAGAACCAAATTCTAATGTACAAGATACATTAGATCACATTTTAGACCCCCAGGGGTTTCCTTGAAAAATTTACAAAAAAAATAAAAAAATTAAGAAGTTGGGTCACCTCATGAAAAAAGGATAACTAAAAGTAATTAGCTCTACTTGGACCTAATATTAACCAATACCAACTTTCAAAATTTTAATTACCGCACATTTATCTTCTTGAACTAAATTGAGATTGAGTTTACCTTTGGCTTTAAAGTAAGTTTTTAAAATTGATTCATGAAAAATCATTAGGGTCTTAGTGAAATGGATAATCCCATGAATATTGAAATGGTTCATTCCAAATGCTTTCCTAATGATTCATAAGACTTCATATAGAATTTTATATTTATTAGATTCAAGATTGGTCCAAATGATGAAAGAATTTTTTTTTCTTATCCCTTATGATTGAAGAATTGAGAGAGGATGTTTAAAAATTAAATTTTATCACTAAGTTTTCATAACTTTCTGAAAAAATAGGGAATTTGAACTGAAATCAGTTTGATTTTAAAAACAACACATACCAATTGGTTCCCTTTGAATATATGTTTAAGAGGAAAAATTTTCTAGATTAGTGTTAGAAATTGGTATGGACTTGATGTCTGTGATTAAAAAAGAGGGTGTAGTGATTGGAGATTTTAAAAAATCATCAATGGATCCATCTAAATAATATTCAAGACATGGATATAGGTTTCCCTCATGTGAATTCAGAAAATAAATGTCATCATGATTTAGACACCCTTCAACAATTCTTTCTAGTTCCTCGTATTGACTCTCATTATTCCCTAACGAATTCACTACATCATCCAAATCTGATTTTTCATATTCTAAAGTGGGTTCATTAACATTTTTCTCTACTTTTGAAGCATCTAAGGGTTAAGTTATCATTACTTAATTTATTTCATTATTCTTCACACTAGTAGAAATTTTCACATCATGGAGTTGTTCATGGTAGGTTTTTATGTAAAATATTGTTCTATCAATGTTTAGGAAGGGACATCCTTTGTGGTAACCGGTTTTGTAGATGTTTCAATGGATTGTATTTATAATATCCTTGATGAAACTCACAAATTCATTTTATCCATTTTTCCACAGATTTGTTCATGAATGTTTTTGGGGATTGGGCTGAAGAAGAGATTGAACATGGTGGAATTAATTATATTTGATCTTATAAACTATTATTTAAAGGTCTAGAAATTTAACCTTAAAATTATTATTATCCCAAATATTGTAAGTCTCATCAGGTGAAGGGTATTCATTCAAGGATTGATCAATGAAATTTTCTATGTGAGACGATTCTGAAAATTTATTTCTAATTTGATTTCATGTTTAGTTTCAAATGGGGTAATGATGTTGATACTTCATTAGAGTAGAATTAAAATATGATTCATAGTGGAGAAAAGGTAAATTATAAGAGAAATTGGGGTGAGAAAAGAGAACTTTGTGTGAGAAAATAATGAGAGTGAATTAGATACTTACTTGGGTCCTAGAAAATAATTCCAAAATTTGGTTGTGACAAAATTTAACCTACAGGTATATGCAGTTTCTTTAGTATAGGTTGGGATCTAATCCATATGGACCAAAGAAATAGAACTTGAGACACTCAGATTTGATGTAGGATTTATTATATAGTATCCAACTATTTTTATTTAATTGATTTGAATAACTGATGATTAAATTTAAAGAACCCCAAAAATACATAATTACTGGATTTAAAACAATTAATGTTGATGGTTTGATCCTATGTTTTTTCTTAGGGTGGATTGGATGAATTTATTTTCTTTGAAAATATCATATAGTTTATTCAAGATCTATCCAAACAAGAAGATAATTCTAAAAAATCATTATACAATTTAATACCTACATAATTCAAAGGATAATTACAAATTCACAGAGAGGATCACTTTCATGATCACTCCAATTAATTGGATTTTGCTAGTACTCATAATGTTTCATAGTTAATGTGGGATCAGACAAACAAAAATGTAACCCATCAAACAGAAATAATAAAATAATGAAAATATTTAAAAATTAAGTACTATATATAACATTAAATCAATAACCTTGATACTCCCTTGGATAATCCAATAAGTGTTTAGTCCTCCAATGATGAAATTATACCAAGGGAAGTGAGAAGTAGACTTATGGATGCAGAATTGAAGAAGATAAAATATATTGAAATAAGTGAACACTCAACTATTGTGTGATAGAATTCACAAGTTCTAGTGTGAATAAATTCACATCATGATTGAGTAGTATCAATGTCTTACTAGAAAGGGAAAAAATAAATTAAGAATAATTATAATAATTTTTTTTAAGAAATAAACATGAATTTAAAAATTACATGAGAAAAATTGACGTTACGATTACAAAATCAAAGCGCAAAATTACAAATGAACGAAAAACAATAGATAGAAAGGTAAAACCGTGATATAAATGAAAATCAAGATTTATAACTCCCTTTACCACAAGATCCTTATATAGGAATATTTAGAGCCTTATTTTAATCCCCCATCAATAAATTTCATCCACATTAATTAAGAGAGTCAAAATAAGGGTGAGAAAATGAAGAGAAATTTGACATTTCAAAGGTGACTAGGAAAATAATCCAGATTCACCCCATCCTCTTAACATTTAAATTTCTATCTGAATATGGCCAAATTAAAAGTTTTTATAGAGGAAAATATATTATTCCAAGAGTCTTATAAAATATTTCAATATTTTTAGGCAAATTGTAAAAACTATTTAGAGGTTATGTTTGATCAAGTGAGATAACAATATGAGAATTCAAATCTTGACCACCATTTAAATGTCAATAGGGCACCATTTATCTCCATGAAAACCTCAAAATTAGATTTATACATTTTTTAGTTAAATGATACCAATAATTTCCTCTTTCTACACATAAAATTTAATCTTAATTGGGGATGGATTTTGGTCCCCACTTTTTTTAATGGGTCTTAGGTCCATTATGATTTTTCCAGAAATTTTATACTTGTATACCAAAATATATTCATCTTCCTTTTCGATTCATCCTTCAATCATAAAATTTATACTGTTCCAAAAAAAATTATCAATCATAAAATAAAATATAAAATTTTAATAATGAATAGAATTGATTCTAAAATCAGATGATTTCTTGGGCCCAATGTTTCACATTAAACATGAATTGAAAAAATTATGGGAAATAAAGTTCAATTTATGAAATAAATTAAAATAATGATTATAGACTTTTAAACATAGTAATATTATGATATAATTAATTAATAATATCTCCTTTCAGTTGTTAATTAATATTTTTCTCTAAACCCATATTTTTTACGTTTTTACATATTCGTCTCTTTGTCCACCATATGCATGTTCTTTAAAATGTATCAAGAATGTCTATAATGTAATGAAATTTATATAAAAATTAATTTCAAAAAATGTTTCACTTTCTTCAAAATGGTCCTAAAATAAATATTTTGATCATTTTAAAAATAGGTAAATTTTGATATCATTGTAGTAGTGTGAAAGGAATCACTTATTTAATGTATACTCCAATAGATTAATTTTATTACATAATGGTTATCGTTCATTGAGAAGAATATTATTCTAGTTTTATTGTTTTTTCAAATGAATATCAAATTTAACATTCCCTAATGAATGTTTTTTAAATATTTTTAATTGAAATTGTATTCTTATCACATTCTTTGCATAAATCCTGAAAGTACAACTACATAGGTGTAAAAATGAATATTTAATGATATTTTGTGGTGAAAACTAAATATTATATGTATTTAATTTATTTTATTCTCTTATTATATTATTTATGATGATAATGGACATATATATATCTCTGATACATTTGGTAATGATAATTTCCCCCTAAAAATTATATTAGAATTAATAGATTGTGTTATTACATTTGTAAAGGTTATTTTTACGGTACTTTGAAGACGATGTACCAAAGGAATATAATTGAAATTCCTATTAATAAATTTAAAATTTAATTTTTTTTAAATTATAATTAGTATGAGGATAGTTTTCAGATGAATGATTATTCCCATTAAGTGTGAAAATATATTGTTTTAATAAAACAATTCATGGATTCTCTTTTTTAATTATAAATACACATTATAATTATATTTCCCTTATGATTTCATTTAAAAACATTTATTGAAAATATTATGCTTTAATATTGATTTAATTTGTAAATAAATGATTATTTTATCTCAAACATTATCCTGTTAAAGGTAAAATCTCTTATATAATCTCTTGGTTTTGAAATGGACTAAAAGAATTTTGAATATGTCCATTAATTAGATTTGTTTCAATTATATAATTATTTAAAATGAATTTTTACATGTCTCCAAGATGAGTATAAATATTAATGATGCCATAGTTCTAGATATGACTGTTTCCTTGAAAGAATCAAGCATTTATTTATAAAGAAGTTTTTTCTAGAAAATTTGAATTATGGGAAATGTCCACTTTGTTATGTTAGATTTTTAAATAATTCTAAAAAACACTAAAATAAATAGTTATATGGGTATGTAATTGATGAAATATTTCATTTTTATGTTATATGTTTTGGATAGAAGAAATTGGGTGATTTTTATCAGTATAAAATCATGAAATGTAATTATTATAGTTATAGAAGATGATCCGGGAGTGCATGATCATGGCTATTATAGTTGGTATCAAAGAAGTGTTTAAACAACATTAAAAATAAAGATGTTTTAATGTGACTTTATTTCATTAAAACTTACCCCCAATGGTATTGCCTATTCCAGAAATGAGAGATGTCGGATAGTGCCCACATAAAGCCTACCTCGAATAGGCCATAGGTTAGCGATGAGAACTGAAGGTATATAATACATTAAAATGTGACTCATTAAACACTAACAGAAACATGTAAAATAGATATATATAGAATAAAATTACTCAAATACATCTCATAATGATAAAATATATCCCCTATTTATATGTGTAACACAACTGGAAAGGAAATACATGTAACAAAAGATAAACCTGGTAGTGTCCACGAAGCCGCAATTGCATCAAAAAAAACATGATCTTGTAATATCCAACTTAATATATAAAATTTTCCTTATGACCTAAATAACTATTTACATATATTTAGCTTGATAAAAACATTAATAATAAGTATGATCCTCTTGAGAACCACACTTGTAAATGATAAAGAAATCATGATAAATCATAATGAATAAAAAGTGAATCTAAATCATTACTTAAACAGGTATACATTGTTTCCATCCTCACCATGACTATCTCTCCCCATGTATCACACAAAATATATTATATACTATAGTAATGAAAAAACAAAAGAACCCCATAACCTCTTCCCCAAATGTTTTCCATTTCACCCCAACATCATACATCATGAGAAATATCACTCTCAAAGAAGGCATCACAATACAACATGGGCTACATATTGTGCACCAAATTTATCGCATCATCGCATAAACCCATTCCACATCACCATATAGTAAGAAAGTAGTTTCTATAATCCACTATAAATCATATATCTTATATGACACATTAAGTATTATACCTATAGACAAAGCATCTCATACACCGATTATGTGCCTCAAGCCATCACAACCCATTCATGTTGTGCCTAAAATAACCATTTAGATACTATATATGGAGATACATGTGTGTGAAATAAGCATATTAATTTACATCCCTATATATATTGGGGAATATAACCACCATAAATACCGTCACATTTTTCTATTAAGAGATGTTAGCAGGCATGGAGGGTGTATTCATCCATTCATCCATCAAAAACCTTGTTGTTACGAAAACAATAATCCCAATTTCAATATGTTTTTAGCATCCTTAACAATCCTATTTTAGGTGGCTTATGAAATCACAGAAAATAAGGGATATAATATACATGAAACCATACTAGGGGTATAACCTGGTCATTGGATCAACTGAATCTATTTTCACTCTGATACTAGGTTTCCATGATAGGGACTAGATATCTAATCAGAACGTAAGAATTTAAAAATACAATATGAAATTAATTATTTCATTTTTAGGCATGTATCAATATGTTAATTAATTACACGCCTATTAATAAACATTATTTTGATTACATTTAATTAATGATTCATGTGAATCCCATTACCACCATGAATAATCAAATATATTCCATGGTTAATTGAGATTAAAAAACATTTAATTCCAATCACCAAACCCATGGGATAAATCATTTTTTATTCTGTTTCAATTCCACAATTCATGGTATTGTAGTTAACTTCCTATGACAACATAATTTCAACCAAACCCAATCATATCTAGCTACCATATAAGGTGGGGGAAAATAATTTAGATACACAAGAGACTCATCTATCAATACCATAAATAGATTAATCAAGAATGCATCCCAATTAAAAGAAAAAATGGGTAAACTTATATTCTACCAGTTCTATCCACTTTTGTTGCATCCCTAGAAACCTCATGAATTTCCCCATCTATCTCACTATCATAGAGGTCTGCTAAAACCACACCCTTGAGACCCCCTACCTATATCCCCCCATCCATGCCAATATCAATTCACATTTCATAAAAAGTATCACATCCATAGAGATACCTAATAATGAAAATAACCAAAAATGTAAATAGGGAAAGTCGGTCCTAGAAAACATTATTTTCACTTCACATTAAATCATGATTTCAAAAACACATAACATAAAGTGTAGCCTTCGTAAGATAATTGGAGTCATTATCCCTAAACATTTATCTTTATCAAACAACCAGTTTTGATTCAATATTTAATTAACTGATTCAATTGTAACATGTTTCATATATAGGTATCCTTAGGTATTAGTTTTCATAATCTATCATTTATTAAATATGTTCACTAACATCCAATCATGTTCAAAATGACATTGATATGAAAAATTCTTATTTTATATTTCATTCATCATATAAAAATTTACATCAATTCCATTATAATGTTATTTAACCATATCCATTAACTTATAGAAGAAGAAATACAAATAATAATTCCATAAGATTCTATTTTATTCCTATAAAAATATAAGATTCATAGGATTCATTAAAAATGAATCTTAATTAATTAAATATACAACCATAGGGTTTTTAGACATACAAACATGAATAATTTCATCAAAACTACAAATTCTATGTCAAAGAATAACCAATTGGTTAAAAAAATATCTAGAGATATAACCCCATCTATAAAATGACACGGTAAACCATTATCAAGGCGGAATACAAAAACATATGATCACTGACTACAGATCAATTCATTCACTAATATGGTTTAATCATTTATTAGGTTAATTATATTACCATCCCATTTTATATTCCATGACAACATTATGATTAAATTGAATGTGAATAGAGATATAATAAATCCCCTACCTTATGAAATTTATGTTCTTCACATGAGAACAGATACAACACTCAGATATTTGATCACCTCTACTTCAAGGAAACTACATCAATCTATGGATTCCATTCCATAAAACCATTAATAACAATGATAGAAAATATATTAAAATAGTAAAGATAATAATACATAACATAGAAAGATAAAGCAATAGGAAACAATATTTATCATAGGATAACTCATAAGGAATATAGATGAACTCCCCCTAGATCATCACATACCAATATCAAGAATATAGGTATTAATCCTTGTTTAAAGTGGCTAAATAGATATTAAAAAAATATCATTAGATCCCAGGATTTGAGATAGAATATTAGTAGAAATTCATATTCAAATGGGGGTATGGGAATTTATAAACATCATTAAAAACACCACACCATGGTGTTGCCACATAAACTACACCACCTGATGGGATTCCATGAGACATAATATGGAAAAACATGTATTAACACACCATATATTTCCTAGTGAAATGAATGATCTATGAGAACAAAACGTTACATGGAGCATAACCTATATAACTGGGAGGAATATGGTGTATTATAAACCCTTGTGTTTTAGAACATATTTTCCATGGAAGTGGAATATGCCACAACAAAATCACCACATCATAGCTACACCATAAATTATCTGAGCTCCTAAATTGACTTCACTATAGCCCATATATCCACGCTATAGCCACTCAACAACCAAGGAAGGGCTTGTGATGTATACTCAATCCATGGTATAGAGACCCATAGGAGCTATTATATAGCTTCCTTTATAGTATAGCCATGCCAAAAATGGCATTGACTTTGAATATCTTCCCTAAAACTCTTATTCCATAACTACAATGAACCAAACTTTATTAAAATATTATTACATAATTTTAAAGACAAACAACACAAAATCATTAAACAATGAGGATACAAAGGTATAGTGTCATGGGAAAATTAGTACCATACATAAGATTTATATAATAATAGACAAACATTTATTTAATTACTTATTCCCTATATTCTTAGTGGCCCTTGTGTTCTCCTTAGTATAAGTAATCACCAAATGATATACATCAAAGAAATTAGTGACATAAAATACTAGTAAAAGGATAGATAAGAACATGAATCGACATAACCTGGGGTGAGAATAACCTTCAAAATAACATCCTCCTCATAATCTTGATATTAATCATTAGATAAAGGAATGAAATTTGTTAATACATAAAAATGAAACATCATGTCATAGTGGTCAACTACCAAACATAGTTGTGAACAAATATATATTAATTTCACGCATATATCAATTTATATCATGATATAAATCACATTACCCAATTCATTGGAGTGATATACAATTCTCAGTGCACCAGTCATATCATAACATTTAAATGTGCTATATAATTCTGGGTGCACCACCACCTCATAAAATTTACATAATCATGAATAATACATAGAATGTGAATCAATATTGGACATAAAATAACCTCTATAATGGAATAGGATTCATTATAGATGGAATACATCCGTGAATAGTCTTTGGGGTTCCCAAAATAATGAATGAATTATCTACCTGCTATAAGAATCATTATAAATAAACAATCTCATGAAAAGAAAAAGTTATATTTTTTGAAAGAAGAGTTATTTTCGAAAAATTATTACATTTGTCCTAAAATAAAATTGGAATCATGTATATCACAGAAAATACAAGTTATGTATAAATAAATTAATTTTAAGGAACATTAAAAGAACATCCATACTAAAAATAGTGTAAAATATTGACAACCCAAAGAAGGGGAGTTGGGTTTGAGAACACGCTTGACATATTTCTGAGTTCTTTCTTCACATAAATATCTAATATAATAAAATAATATTCATTAATTAACAAATAAATAATTATCTTTTCATGTATTTGATTTATTATAGTTTTACTAAATCAATTTATGGACTTTTTCCAATGTTATAAAGTTTAATTTAATCATTTGGAATTGTTTGGTTTCATGGATTTCATAATTGGATTGCTTGTTTATAAGTATAGAAGATCAGAAAAAATGAGAATGATTATCCAAAATTTAAATTATATGTTATTAATGAAGATAAAGGATTTTTTTTTCTTATATATTATTTTTTATACGTTTCTAGATGATTTATTACATAGAACATTAATGATAATGATTTAATTTATTTTCATAATTTTTTACGACCATTATGATCTTATGTAAAGTTTTTATTATCATGTTTATATATTGAATCCAAATCATTTCATTACTTGTAATATTTATAATAAAATCTTAAATATCCATAGTAACGGTTTAACGGAAACTCTAGAATGTTTTATTGAAAAATGAAAAAGCATCACCTATGATGGTGGTAAATCCACACACCACGGACGATATTTAACTTTTTAGAAAAAAATGAATAAAATAAGATATTTAAAGATTAATTATTCCATTAACATAATTAAATTATAATACATAAATTAAACTAGATTTATCATTCCATTTGGATAATTGTATATAAAGAGAATATAAGACAGGAAATGAAATTAAAACAAAATTACATGGAAAAGAAAGCACAATTTACATATTGAATTTCCCCTCCTTGAGAACCTCCGTAGGGAAAATGGTATGGCCTTTTGATGAGAACAACGTATCATGGACATGAGAGATAGGATTGGGAATATATTTGGGATGAACTTGGACAAGTTTCATGGATTTTATATTGAGACAAGAATATGAGAAGGGGTGGTATTTTTTGGGGAGGAGAGGGGTATTTTATCCTTATTTTATTCATTAAATTATTATTTTGGCCAAAGACTATGAATAGTTTGATAATTATCACTAAATATATTAAAATAGTGAAGGGTAGTTATAGATTATGGTAATTATATAAAAAATGATTATGGAATAGTATGTTTAACTTATAGTGTATATATACTTTAAATTATTGTAGCATACAATTCACCAAAAATTCATGTATTTTAGAAAAATCAAAAAAAATCCTGAACCATTTTTCAGTTTGTAGAATTAAAAAAAGAACTCTATGTTTTAAAAATTATTTCGTAAATATGTGAAATTTAATTTTTAATTAAATTTATTATTTATTTAAAAAATACAATTTTTATAATTATAACTGATTTATGAATGTATTTTATAAAAAGTTTATTTTCATTGAAGTTATTATGTTAATTATAAAATTGAACATATATATTTATGTTTTACAAAAATACCAATACTAAATTTATTATTTTTAAAATATTTCATTTCTTAAACAATGATACAATTAAATTATATTTTTATTTATAAGATGCCTAAATTTTATTTATAATTTCATAGGTGGGGTTACTTTTCAATTAGCAAGTTTACTATTTTGAATGGTAATGTTAACACTCTAAGGTCAAGTTACTATTCATTTAAAATATGATTCTTAATTTATTTAAATATCATTTATTTAATTATTCTTTTAATGTTTTTATAGGGCCCTCTATGTATGTGTTTTAAATCATATAAGATTATTATAATAATGAAAATAATTTGATTGATAAAATTTTGATTCATTGAATTCGTACACCGTTTTGAAACATCACCATATAAATTTCATTTTATATAAATAGGTGAGGGGACTTCTCCTTCATTGCCTCCTCAGGTTCCTAATTAACCTCTTTGTACTTTTGGTTAATCCGTAATACATTGAAAAAGTGGTTTTTCTTGAGGAGTAGAGTCATATCCCTATGGTCAAGAATCATTACCAACTGCACCTCATAGGAGATATCATCTTCCAGTTCTACCACCTCTGAGTTTAGCACATTTATGGGATCTAGTATGTGCCTTCACAAGAGATATTCATAAAACCTATAATGAATTTAAGGTATAATTGGTGGAAGTTAAAACTGATAGCCCAATGCTCCTATGTGATAAAGCATCTCAAAGGGGCCAATGTAACTCTGGCTAGGATTCCCTATCTTTTAAAGCCACAAGGAAATTTTTCTTGGTGATATTCAAAGTAAGACTTTATCTCCAACATCGAACTCCAAGTCCCTTCGACGGTAGTTAGCATAGATCTTTTTCAGACTCTGAGAATCTTTAACATGTTGTTGGATGGATTTAACCATTTCTATCTTCCATTTCACAAGATCATGTCTATGTAGGTTTCATTAATAAAATTCATCCCAATAGGTTATAGTTTTACATCATTTTCTATAGAGATATTCATATAGATCAATATGTATACTCAATTTGAAGCTATTGTTTTATAAGAAGTCAACCAATGGGATAAACAAATTCCAAACACCTTTGAAATCCATTAAGTCGGCTCTTATAATTTCTTGGAGATTCTAAATAGAACATTAAGATTATCATTCAGTTTTATGGTGATAGGAAATGGTGACATTCATCATAGTAGTCGACATATCTAGAATTTTGACGTGATCTATGGATCTTGATCAGAGCCAATTGAATGTGGAACAAAATGTTGTCTCACTACATCCTTCACATATATCTTTGAAAAAATTTCAAGGACATTATCATTGAGAATAGTTATAATGTGGGAATTCTTGGTGAGCCATTCCACCATAACCCATATCATATTTTTTCCATTGTATATATTTTGGAGACCAGGTACAAAGTCCATGGTGACATTCTCCCATTTCCACATCAGTAAATGCAAGGGTTTCATCATCCCTTTGTACTTCTTTTTCTCTTATTTATCTTTCTATCATATCAAGAAACTCAAGATATATTATAAAATAATCTTGTTCATGTTTCCTCACCAGAAGCATTCTCTAAGATCACGATATATCTTAGTACTTCCTAGATGAATAGTAAATGTTATGATATGTGCATTATCCAATGGCACATTATCTATCTCAGGTGATGATCGAACAAAAATCCTACTTCTAAATTGAATCACACCATAATAATTGATATGGAACTCTTGTATCTCACATTTCATTACTTATTTTTCCTTATTTTAAATCTTCAGATCATACCTTTATTCCTCCTTGATCTTCTCTTGGATAGATGTTTGAAAAGTAATTTGGAAAATGTTGGATGTATTCCCTTTTGTTTTTATTTTCAAATATATACATTTCATATCAATGACTAGAGCGTCATTTCCAGTCGGCATCATGGGTAGTGAAACAATTTATTTTCTACTAAGAGCATGAACTACCTTTTTTCCATTCAAGGATGATGGTGAAGAGATAAATCATAGTCCATGATTAGCTCTTGTTGACATTACTTTTTATCACATTGTCTAAAAGAATGGAAAGGGAAATGACTTAGCACAAATTGATTCATCCTTTGAAGAAAACATAAAAAATCGACACAGGCATGAACAAGGGATCAAAAACACATGTGTTGCGCAAGTTCTATCACTATCGCGCAAGTCCCCTTGCGCTCCACCTAGTGGTCGCGCAAGTGCCTTGCGTGACCTAAAGGATAACCACCCTGGTCTTCTTCAGCCTATAAATAGACCATGTTGGCCCCTCATTAAGGAGGTTATTTTTTTTCCAGAAACTCAGATTTGAGCTCCCGATTCCCGAGTCTCTTCTCAATGCTTCGGAAACACTTCTATGGTAATTTCTTACCTAAAACTGAAGATCTAAAGAGGGGGAGGAAAGCCTAAGTGTTGAAACTTATCAACACTTGCGTTCCTGAGTGGCCAGCCCTTAAGGTAAATGGCCACACTTGCGCGCTGCCTTACTCCTTCAATAGAACTTGCATGCCTCCCTTCTGGAAGAACATTAAAAGGATTCTAAAGGCATTTATCAAATTATCGCTCAAGTATACCTTGCTGGTTAAAAAAATCGTGCAAGTACCCATGCGTCTCAGAGGTATACCATGCCGACTAGACTTTCCATCCCACGCAATACTTGCGAGACTCTTAGGACTTGTGTTCCCTTACCTTTTTGGGTGCAATTCATGCCTATTTCATCCCTATTATGCCATTCCACCACTCCTTTTCTAAATTCAGTCTTCAAGACACTTTTCTTAACCATTTATGGAATGTCTCCTTGATTGACTTCCTTATCTAAAAGGAATTCTGTGGAATATCTCTCAGAACCTAGTGATTTACACATCTTAATTTCACTAAATATTGATATTTCATTAATTAAACCTCATCCTTTAAAAAATGAGAGAACCCTAATATGGGCATCCTCCTCAAGAGTAAGCCCCAAATACTCATTAACCTGGGCATCCTCCTCAGGAGTTAGCCCCAAATCCTCATTAACCCGGGCATCCTTTTTTAGGAGTAAGCCCCAGTCACAAATATGGGCATCCTTTTTTTTAAGAGTAAGCCCCAGTCACAAACATGGGCATCCTTTTTTAGGAGTAATCCCTAGTCACAAATATGGGAATCTTTTTTTAGGAGTAAGCCCCAGTCTCAAATATGGGCATCCATTTTTAGGCGTAGTCCCCAGTCTCAAATATGGGCATCCTCTTTAGGAGTAATCCCCAGTCTTAAATATGACCATCCTCTTCAGGAGTAAGCCCCAATCTTAATTCTTCTTAACAAGTCCTAATTTACCTTTGATCAGGGATTCCTTCTCAAGAGTAAAAACAAATCACAAGTACTATCCTAATTTGGTCCTCCTTTTTCGGAGCAAGCCCCAAGTTAGAGTATTCAAATATCCTTGAAGCACATATACCTTTATAGACCATGTTCCTGGATTACTTCCCTGAAGTAAATCCTAATATTCATTTATCTAGGAAGTCATACATACATAAAGTCCCACATTATTTCTTATGATTTCATATTTTATGACACAATTGTCTAGTTTTTACCAATACCTCTTGTTTCTCACACCTTGCATGAATCACGTGATCTTAGTGTGTAAAAGTGATTATGACATCCTTCTTTGAGCCATCAATCAAAAAAATCATACTCCCTTACTCGAACTACGTGGGTTCTGATTCCTTTTCTAAACAAAGGATACATAGGTAGCCCATCTACGGGTTTATCCCAACTCTGAAATAATCCATGTCCTTCTGAATGACAATAAACATCAAGTGCCCCACTGAGTGGCTTTAAAACAATCTTGGTCATCATAATGACCAAGAGACTTATATATAAATGTGTCAAAGGATACCATTGACCATGAATCTCTAATAAATACAGATGATTCTATATCGATGAAGAACCTTGAAACATATAAAAGATTCTCTAAATTTCTTACATATTTAATCATTGATTGTCATATCTGAAGGAAATCTCATTTTATACATGGTAATGTAATAAGGATTCATGAAAATAAGTTAAATCTATAAAGAAAGTCCCGGTGTAGACAATAATTCACCTAAAAAGTGTGATGAGTCTGACCTCTCATCCTATCGACCAATGAAAATTCTTAAGCCTCATCAGTCCACAAACTAATGAGCGCCTACCTTTGGAATGTAGGTCTATATGGATGTGGAATCACTGGATGTTTTCGGTTCTATAAACAAACCTGAAAGAAACCGATCAGAATGTTTGAACCTCCCATCATGGCGGTCAATCCCTGGATTCCAAGGGAAACAAAAAATGGTGAACCCGATGTGAATCCTTAACCAAGTTAAAATAATGTTTTACCTATTTGTTAGGACCCTATTTAAAACTCAAGGAGAGGGCCAACAAAAACAATCATTGACATATGTACTCATCCAAAAGATGTAGTGGCTGAATTTATCTTGATTACGTCTGTTATATCAAACAAGCACTCTTTTCCATGATCATCTGCATTTCTAGAATGGCTGCTCTCAAATTCATACCAGTGAATATTGCTGCTGCAAATACCACTGCTGCTACTCCTGCTGGATTGTCATCCATTCTAAGGATGACATCACCTACTCAACATCTTCAACGCTGGGTATCAAATGCGCTGGTTAAGGAGTACCGTCAACACAGTACCATCCCAACTCTGGAGGCTGCCCGACAAGCCATCCAAGTGAACAACTCACACCGGTCGTCCAAACAATGATGACCAGTGATCTAGAAGTAGGCGGTGCTGACTACCTTCTCCAACTGTTTTGGGTCGTTATCCCTGGAACACAATCACCACTCACTGCCTTATTCTGAGGAGGTGAATGAGCAGGTCCCTCAGGGCCTTAATTCAAGTAGATAGGAGTCCTTCCTGAGGGTTCCCACCAACAATCACCGCCAGACTCGTGATGAAGTGCACCCTCAACATGATGAGGGTACCGACTCCATGCATTCGGCTCAGGTTCCTCGATCCCGAGCAAGAAAGACGAACCACCAGAGGCGGAATCTGATCAATAGTGAGCAGGTTCTCATCTCTTCCATCTCAGGAGAAGTCCACAAACCTAACGTGGTGGCAAGAAATGAGTGGGCACATACACCTTCCCGTTTTAATTCTGCTGTCCAGCAGACTCGTCTGGAAGCATCACGCCGATACCGCCAGGAAAATCCGGTGGAGTACTATAGGCAGGAACATACACCAGTTTATACATCATCAGTTAGTCAGCAGGCTCGTCTTACGACATATGATGAACCTCGTCAACCACATTTTCCAAAGTGCAATCAGCAGGCACATACACCTGCTAGTATTAATCAATCCTACCAACAGTCTCGCTTGGTATCATTTGGATAAGTCAGTCAGAAAGCCCCGGTGACAAACATGAGGTAGACTCAGCTCTCTGCCCCCATAATTGCATACTATCAGGATTCACTGACATGAAAATTAGGACAGGATCAGGCACATACATCTACTCCAAGCACGGAATGGACGTATATCCCTGTTCTAGTAGCTGAAGTCACCAACCATATTCTATCAATGGTGAAAGAGCAGAAGAAAATCACTGCTCATATTCTGGATTCTTCCCAGGATATTATAACAACATCAGCAACATCTTAGGGAAAGACACATAAATCTATCCCTACCACTGGAGTGACACATTAACAGTTCACTCCAGAACAGACACACACTTCTGTTCCAGTCCAAGAGGGTTGTGGGGCATACTCTCCCATATCATACAAACAACCAAGTCAGGCACATACACCTGAATTGAGTGGAGATCGTTAGCCTAACCTATCTATAATTCCTGATCAAGAACATACACCTGCTTAGAGCATCCACATTCGTCAACAAGTGGATTCCAAGGAGAGTAATAAGGCGTCAATGAAAAGTCCCACCCAGCATAGTTAGGAGATCAAGAGAAAATCTGTAACATGGCCTTGCTCGATGTTGGAGTTCATGAAGCCCTCAGTCAGTTATCTATTGGAATTCACGATTATACTCCCTCAGTTCCCAATAATGGGAACATTAATTCCGAAGGTCTTCAATAGACACTTCCTCATGAAGGCTTGCTTCATGACAATTTGGTCGATCTCAAAGTTTCATCTTCATATGAGAGCCATAGGAACCATATGTGTGGTCAGAAGACCATGGAGCAAGAGATCTCATCTTTTGCTGTAACCCACTATAGTGGTCCTCCCCATGATGATGAATTTCTCTGCGAAAGTCCTCTAGGTAGTAGTGATGCACATTGCCCGGAAAATGCTCTAGTGGACGATGTAGTGCCGAGAAAGGCGTCTTATCTTGAGGTACTTCCAAATGGGAAACCAGTCATATCTGATACTTCATCGCTAGCAAGTGAAATAATTTCTCAATCATAAGATAGCCCAGGGTGTAGTTCATTCTCTGAACCACCCCTAAGTCATGCATCTTCTAGTTTGATCAATGATTTCTCTAGCAATCTGGTTAAATCCGATGAAGCAACAAGGAAACACCAACTCTGGTCAAATCAGGTAGAAGAATATTCATTGAATTATAAATAGTAAATGCTGAACATGAGAAAAGAACAGGAAAAAGGTGAAGTACCAGTAATGTTTTGGCCTCTGGATAACTCTCAGTATGACATTCCAAAGATGTTAACAGAAGATGGAATCCATGATATTCATCTCAACAAATGGAAAAATCTTTGTCAGTTGAAAAAGAAAGTATTATCTTATGATGAATATGAAAATAATCTTAAGAAAATAGAAGGGTTACAACGTCAGATTGATTTGGAATCTCTATCAGTATCTTGATATACGAAGGCTGAAAAACAAAAGAGAGCCCTTCAATGTTCATGCCTTGGAGCACTAAGAAGATTGCGTCAGTTAATTTCCAATGCCCCATCTGGAATTCGTGTCAGAGGATGGGGTGTTCATGGAGAACTTCATTTCACGGTGCTCTCCAGTCAGCAAAGCCCGCCGAAAATGGTCTCATGAAATGTTATTGCCCATGGCTGGGCACAGTCAATGGGCTTTTTTTGTAATCAAAATCTTTCCCAAGAACTGGCTTCAACTAGTTCCTCTCAAAATCAAGCATACAGAGAACAAGTTTTTGAATTACTCCAACATCAAGAAAACGAGAATCTTGAACAAGCTTCTCAAATGGAGCAAGCACATCATCAACTGATAGAAGTCTCGAAAATTATCCAACAGTCTTTTGAACCAGGTGACAAAAGAGGATACAGATTAATGCATCCAGCTATTTTCTGGACTAAGGACTGCAAGATCAAGAGAGATTTTAAAAAAGTATCAGACATAGCATGTCAAGAGCCACCCTAGCTTGCCTGATTGGGGACTCTTCTAAACCAGCCCTCGGAATCAACAAATAGGATTCGAGGAGTTGAGGTAGAACAACAGGAACAGCCCCAGTCCACCCGACTGGGGACTTTTTCAAATTATCAATCCCCTCCTCAGAGAAAGTCGGTCTTTTCTCGATTGGGGAAGATACCTCAAGAGGAATGAATATCCAAATTATCAGGTGAATCCCTCCAAATTACAGTTAGTCAAGAATTTCCTAAGGGATCGAATCAACAAAATTCAATGTCTCATCAACGACGTGGAAGAAGACAATATCATAGAAATGCTGATAGAAGGGATGTGATGCATTATGCATCAATCAATGTCATCAACGCCGTTGTTGCTGATCCACCAAATGAGGTTCACTCAGGGGACACAGATGAAGAGGGTCCTACTCCAGAAGATGTACACACCGACACAAATGAAGAAGGTGTGCGTACATGAAATCAAATGATTACTTAGAACCTAGGTAATCCTTTGAGTAACCCACTTCCCCCTCTCCGAAAAGGATCCAAAAAAGGGAGGGGAAAGAATCAGTTTACATATCCTTCCTCTAGAGAAGGTCAATCGATCTCACTAGAGCAAAGGTTTGCACAACAGGAGGATGAAATGAAGGAATTAAGGAGGTTGAATGCAAAACTACTTCAGGGTAGTCTTTGTTGTGAGCGTGCTGGAGTAAGTCAGCAAAGGGAATTTGTTGTAGCTTCTGAGATGGATCAAGAATATCCTTCTCTATCAGTACACCCTCACTGGCCTAATCATTTGGGTCAAGTGTAACAACAGTTGGCAGTGCTCCCATCAGTTGCAGCACCAGCCACCACATATGTCCAATCTCCAGTTATTGCACCTACCCAAGTCCAAGTTGAACCAGATGTTTCTCAAAAGTTAATAACTACCATTGAGTCATTAACAGCTCGGTTAGAAACTATGGAAGGGAAACGTGTGCAGGTTCAACCAGAAACGAAAGTTTACCCTGAATGGGTAGATTCAATCTCTCCTCCATCCAGTTTTGGAAACCCTGTATTCCCTATTTTCAATGGATCAGGCGACCCTGAACCGCATTTGACGCATTAAGTGTCTTCTTATGATCCTTTGATGGGAACTCCCGAGCAGCAAGAAGCAGTAAAACTCAGATGCATAATACGGACCTTGCAAGGACCAGCCTTTGTCTGGTATACAAGCTTGAAATCCCTGTCAATTACCGGATGAGAGGATCTTCGCCAAAAATTCCTTCTTCAGTTCATCTCAACTTTGGCAAAGACAACATTTTTTGATCTTACAAACAATAAGAAAAGAGAGAAGGAAAGGGTCTCATATTTCATTGCTAGCTGGAAGGGATTAACATATTCCCTAAGCATAGAACTTCCTCAAGAGGAATTGTTGCAAATCTGTGTGGCAAATCTGCATAACGAATTACGCACGCCGTTGATCCCTGTGAAATATACAGGAGGGTTCTGAGACCTTACATCAATATCTCAGTAGAATGAAGATTCCCTTATATAGGCTAAGGTTAAATCATGTGTAATTCCATAAGATCTAGGAAGGAGAATGGGTAAAGCAGAAACTGCTACAGTTATTCTTAAACAAGAACATCTACCCGTTTTTACTTCAAAACCATCATCTTCTCAAAGGGTTCCACCTTCTGAGCGCCAACAACAAAGACCATTTCTTCTATATGACCAAAGAGATTAAAGATGAAAACAATTTGAGGATTTGAAAAGAAAAAGATACTCTTTTTGAAATGAACATGTTCTTGGTTACTTCATTTCGGCTCTGGAAAATAATCAGGTTCAACTGCCATAGCCCAAGAGGCCAAACAAGGAAGGAGTTGAAGAACATCCCAATTATTTCCCCTTTCATCAAATGTTGGGGCATCCAATCCATGAGTGTTTTTTCTACATAGACCTCCTACAAAATATGGTTGACTTAGGACAAGTCAAGTTGGAAGGCTCCTTAGACCAGGTAGCATGTGTCACTTCTACAGTTCCAGAGGAGGAAGGTGAATGGCAAGAAGTCAAAAGCAAAAATGCATAGAAGTATAATGATGGGAGGGTAAGAATAAAAATCCACCGAACTCATTCTATTTTACGAACACAATTTAAGAAACCAATTGTGTCTTATGCCATGAATGTTGCGGAAAAACCCTCTTCATTAGAGGGAAAGTCCTCAAAGAAATGGCATGATTCAATGAAAGAAAATGAATCAAGAGAAGATGAGTATGTGTCAAAGACTATGTTGTCTTTGACTCTGGAAGACTTCATGCCATCTACTTCAAAGCCACGGGCACCGCCCCACCATACCGTACAACCTAAATAGGCTAATCAGGCAGAGTCTTTATCAGACGAAGAGTTAATCATCGGTTCTGTTAATATGATTCAATTAACAGATCCATATTCCAGTCGCAGTTTCAATTTTGATGAGCTTGAATTCCATGTATCAAACAAGGGAATCAGAGGAAGTTCTAGAGTCTCAGGATACAGGGGAAGACATGGATCTTTCAGAATCCACTACTCCAATTTTACCCCTGCTAGAACTGTGTACGCAGCAGAAACTCGTGGTAGACCCCTTCAGCGAGCTCAACAAGAACAACCACGTTCTTCTACCAATATCAAATTTAGTCATGGAACAGTTATTTTGGAAGACCGGTTTAAGGTTCCAACTTATTCCTCTCAGCAAGTAAATGGATCTAATCGGTCTAATCATCCAAAATATGGGATATTGTCAACTCCAATTCTGATACAAGATGCATCAACTTCCAATGAATCTACTCTCAAGGTACCTACTAAACCACATATTCCTGTTGGGAAACACAGACCTCTAGATCAAAAGAATGATGTATTGAAACACTTGGCCCATGTACCGGCCAAGTTATCAATTCTGGATGCTCTGAAAACACCTTCATACTTTTGATAATGTGGCCATTACTTGGGCCAAGTGTTTCAAAACATCATACATTTGATCCAGAGGTCTGCATTTCCCAACAGGAATAAGTGGTTTAGCAGGTACCTTGGAAGCAGATGATTTTGATGTTGATGCATCTTTTATCGGAATAGGAGTTGACAATATCTCTAATTTTGGAAAATTAGACCGATTAGATCCATTTACTTTCTGAGAGGAAGAGGATGGAACCTTCAACCGGTCTTCCAAAATAACTGTTCCAGGACTGAATTTTCTATTGGTAGAAGAAAAAGGTTGTTCTTGCTGAGCTTGCTAAAGGGCTCTACCACGAGTTTCTACTACGTACATAGTTCTTGAAGGGGTAGAATTGGAGTTGTGGCTTCTAAAAGATCCACGTCTTCCCCTGTATCCTGAGCCTCTGGAACTTCCTCTGATTCCCTTGTATGATACCTGAAATTCAGGCTCATCGAAGATGAAACTGCGACTGGAATATGGATCTGTTAATTGAATCATACTAAAAGAACTGAATATTAACTCTTTATTTGATGAAGACTCTTCCTGATTAGCCTGTTTAGGCTGTGCCGTTTGGTAGGGCTGTGCACGTGGCTTTGAATTAGATGGAATGAAGTCTTCCAGAGTCATAGACAACATAGGCTTTGACACATACTCATCTTCTTCTGATTCTTTTTATTTCTTTGAATCATGTTGTTTCTTTGAAGACTTTCCCTCTGATGAAAAGAGTTTTTCCGCAACATTAATGACAGAAGGGACAATCGTTTTCTTTAATTGTGTTCGCAAAATAGCATGAGTTCGGTTGATTGTATTTATGACCATCCAATCATCATACTTCTGTGCATTTTTTCTGTTTACTTCTTTCCATTCACCTTCCTGCTCTGGAATAGTAGCAGTGACACATGCTACCTGGGCTAAGGAGCCATTCAATTTGACTTGTCCCGAGTCTACCATCTTTTGTAGGAGGTCTATGAAGACAAAACACTCCTGGATGGGATTCCCCAACATTTGATGAAAGGGGAAATAATTGGGACTGTCTTCAACTCCTTCCTTGTTTGGCCACTTGGGCTTTGGCAGTTGAACCAAATTATTTTCCAAAGCCGAAATGAAGTAACCAGGAACTTGTTCATTTCAGAAAGAGTATGTTTTTCACTTCAAATCCTAAAATTGTTTTCGTCTTTGATATATTTGACCATCTGGACGAAACGGTCATTGTTGTTGTCACTCAGAAGGTGGATCCATTCGAGAAGATGATGGTTTTGAAGTAAACATAGGTACAGGTGCTTGTTTAAGCATAATTGTAGCAATTTCTGCTTTACCCATTCTCCTTCCTGGAGCTGATGGAATTACACGAGATTTAGCCTTAGCCTGTATAAGGGAATCTTCAATCTGCAGAGTGATTAAAGTATGGTCTCGAAAACCTCTTGTATATTTCACAGGGATCAACGACATGCGTAATTCATCATGTAGATTTTACACATTGATTGGCACCAATTCTTCTTGAGGAAGTTCTAAGCTTACAGAATATGTTAATCCCTTCCAGCGAGCAATGAAATCTAAGACCATTTCATTCTTTATTTTCTTACAGTTTGTAAGATCGAAAACTGTTGTCTTTGGCTAAGTTGGGCTGAAATGAAGAAGTAATTTTTCGCGAAGATCCTCCCATCTGGTAATTGACCGGGATTGCAAACTTGTATACTAGACAAAGGATGGTCCTTGCATGGTCCATACGAAGCATCTGAGTTTTACTACTTCTTGTTGCTCAGGAGTTCCCATCATAGGATCACAACAAGACACATAATGCGTAAAATGCTATTCAGGGTCAACTGATCCATTGAAAATAGGGAATATAGGGTTTCCAAAATAGGGTGGAGGATAGATTGAATGTACCCGTTCACGGTAAACTTTCTTTTTTGGTTGAACCTGCACATGTTTCCCTTCCATAGTTTCTAACTGAGCTATTAATGACTCAATGGTAGTTATTGAATTTTGAGAAACATTCGGTTGAACTTGGACATGGGTAGGTGCAATGAATGGAGCTTGGACCAATGTGGTGGCTGGTGATGCAACCTATGGTATCACTACCAATTTTAGTTTCACTTGACCCATATGATTAAGCTTATGAGGGTGTACTGATAGAAGAGGATATTATTTACCCATCTCAGTAGCTGCAACAAATTCCCTTGGCTGACTGACTCCAGCACGCTCACGAAGAAGACTGCAATGAAGTAGTTCTGCATTCAACCTCTTTAATTCCTTCATTTCTTCCCCCTGTTGTGTAAACCTTTTATCTAGTGAGAGCGATTGGTCTTCTCCAAAAAAAGGATATATAACCTGATTCTTTCCCCTACCTTTGTTGGATCCATTTCAGAGAGGGGGAAGTGCGTTACTCGAAGTATTACCTAGGTTCTGAGTAATCCTTTGATTTCGTGTACGCACACCTTCTTCATTTGTGTCTGTGCATACATCTTCTTGAGCAGGACCCTCTTCATCTAAGTCCCCTGAGTGAACCTCATTTGTAGGATCAGCAACAACGGCATTGATGACATTGATTGATGCATAATGCATCAAATCCCTTCTATAAGAATTTCTGTGATATTGTCTTCTTCCATGTCTTTGATGAGACATTTCCTTTTGTTTATTAGATCCCTCAGGAACTTCGTGACAAACCATAATTTGGTTGGAATATGCTGATAATTTTTCTTTTCGTTCCCCTTGAGGTTTCTTCCCCAATCGAGAAAAGATCGAATTTTCCTAAGGAGGGGATTGATGGTTTGAAAAAGTCCCCAATCTGGTGGACTGGGGCTGCTCCTGCTGTTCTCGCTCAACTCTTTGAATCCTATCTATTGATTCCGAGGGTTGGTTTAAAAGAGTCCCCTGTCTGGAAAGCTGAGGTGGCTCTTGACATGCTATGTCTGAGACTTTCTTAAAATCTCTATTGATCTTGCGAACTTTAGTACGAAAATTAGCTTGATGCATTAATCTGTATCCACTTTTATCACCTGCTTCAAAAGACCTTTGGATAATTTCTGACACTTCTGTCACTTGATGTTGTGCTTACTCAATATGAGAATCTTGTTCAAGATTCTCATTTTCTTGATGCATGAGTAATTCAACAACTTTTTCTTTTTATGCTTGATTTTAGGAGGAACTAGTTGAAGCCTATTCTTGGGAAAGCTTTTGATTACAAACAAAACCCATTGACTGTGGCCGGCCATGGGCAATAACATTGCCTGAGACCATTTTTGGCGGGCTTTACTGACTGGAGAGAACCGTGAAATGCAGTGCTCCATGAACACCCCATCCTCAGACATGAATACCCGATGGGGCATTGGCAATTAACTGACACAATCTTTTTAGTGCGCCACAACATGAACGTTGAAGGGCTCTCTGTTGTTTTTCAGCCTTTAGATATCGAGAGGCTAATAGAGATGCCAAATCAGTCTGACGTTGTAACCCATATATTATCTTAAGATGATTATCATATTCATCATAAGATAATACTTTCATATTCAACTAACAAAGATTTTTCCATATGTTGAGACGAATATCATGGATTCCATCTTCGATCAACATCTTTGGAATGTCATACTGAGAGTTAGCCAGATGCCAAAATATGACTGGTACTTCACCATTTTCCAGTTGTTTTCTCATGCTCAACATTTCCACTTTATCATTAAATGAAGATTCTTCTACCTGATTTGACAGAGTTAGTGTTTCCTTGTTGCTTTATCAGATTCAACAAGATTCGTAGAGAAATCATTGATCAAACTAGAAGATGCATGACTTAGGGGTGGTTCGGAGAATGACCTACACCTTGGGAAATCTTCTGATTGAGAAAGTATTTCACCTACTAGCGATGAAGCATCAGTCATGAATGGTTTCACATTTTCAAGTGCCTCAAGAGAAGAGTGATTTCTCGGTACCACATCGTCCACTAGATCATTTTTCTGGGCAATGTGCATCACTACTGCAGAGAGGACTTTCACACCGAAATTCATCATCATTGGGAGGACCACCATAAAGGGTTATAGAAAAAGATGAGGTCTCATGCTCCTTGGTCTTCTGACCACAGAGAGGGTTCCTGTGGCTCTTATCTGAAGATGAAACTTCGAGATCGACCGAATTTTCATGAAGCAAGCCTTCATGATGAAGTTTCTGTTGAAGACCTTCGGAATTAATGTTCCCATTATTGGGAACTGAGGGATTAGAATCTTGAATTCCAACAGATAACAGTCGGAGGGATTCACGAACTCCCGCCTCGATCAAGGCCTTATTACAGATTGGCCCTTGATCTCCTGAATATGTTGGGTGGGTCTTTTACTTAAACGCCTTCTTACTCACCTTAGAACCCACTTATTGACGAATGTAGCTGCTCTGAGCAGTTGTATGTTCCTGATCAAGAAAGATGGTCAGGTTAGGCTGACGATCTCCACTCAAATCAGGTGTATGTTCCTGACTTGGTTGTCCGTATGATATGGGGGAGTATGCCCCACAACCCTCTTGGACTGGAACATATGTGTGTGTCTGTTCCGGAATGAACTACTGATGTGTCACTCCACTGGTAGGGATAGATTTATGTTTCTTTCTCAGAGATTCTACTAAAGCTGTTATAATATCTTAGAAAGCATCCAGAATATGAGCAGGGATTTTCTTCTACTCTTTCACCATTGATAGAATATTCTTGGTGACTTCAGCTGACGGAACAGGAACATACATCAATTTTGATCTTGGAGTAGGTGTATGTGCCTGCTCCTATCCTCTTTTTCCTGTCAATGAATCCTGATAGTACTCTTGTATGGGGGTAGAGAGTTGAGTCTGCCTCTTGTTTTTCGTAGGGGATTTCCAACTGACTTCTCCAAATGCTACCAATCGAGATTGTTGGTAGGCTTGATTAATACTAGCAAGTGTATGTTCCTACTGATTTCACTTCACCAATCGTGGTTCACGAGCTTCATCATATGTAGTCAGACGAGCCTACTAACTAACTGATAATGTATAAACAGGTGCATGTCCCTGCGTATAGTACACCACCATAATTGCCTGGCAGGATCGGCGTGATTCTACCAGACGAGTCTGCTGGACAGCGGAATTAAAAAGAGCAGGTGTATGTGCCCGCTCATTGCTTTCCAGCATGTTAGGTTGGTGGACTTCTCCGGAGATTTCAGAGATTAGAACCTGCTCACTATTGACCGGATTCTTCCTCTGGTGGTTCATCATTCCAGCTCGGGTTCGAGGAACCTGATCCGATCGCCTGGATTCGGTACCCTCATCATCATGAGGGTGCACTGCCGCATGAGTCTAGCGGTGATTGTTGGTGGGAACCCTCAGGAAGGACTCATGTCCACTTGAATTAAGGCCCTGAGGGACCTGCTCATTCACCTCCTCAGAATAAGGGAGTGAATGGTGATTGCGTTCCAGGGATAACGACCTGAAACAGTTGGAGACGGTATTTAGCACCGCCTGCTTCTTGATCACTGGCCGTCGTTGTTTGGACGACCGGTGTGAGTTGTTCACTTGGAGGGCTTATCGGGCGGCCTCCAGAGTTGGTATGGTAACATGTTGATGGCACTCTTTAACCATCGCATTTGATACCCAGTGTTGAAGACGCTGAGTAGGTGATGTCAACCTTAGAACGGATGACAATCCAACAGGACTAACAGTAGTGGCATTTGCAGCAGCAGTATTCACAGGTGTGAATTTGAGAGCAATTATTCTAGAAATGTAGAAGATCTTGGAAAAGAGTTCCTATTTGATATAACAGACATAATCATGATAAATTCAGCCACTGCATCTTTTGGATGAGTACATATGTCAATGATTGTTTTTGTTGGCCCTCTCATTGAGTTTTAAACAGGGGCCTAACAAATAGGTAAAACATTATTTTATCTTGTTTAAGGATTCACGTCGGGTTCACCATTTTTTGTTTCCCTCGGAATTCAGGGATTGACCACCTTGATGGGAGGTTCAAACATTCCGATCGGTTTCTAACAGGTTCATTTGTAGAACCGGAAACATCCAATGATTCCACATCCATTTAGACGCACTTTCCAAAGGTAGGCGCTCATTAGTTTGTGGATTGATAGGCTTAGAAATATGCATTGGTTGAGAGGATGGGAGGTCAGAATCATCACACCTTTTTGAGGGCAATTATTGTCTACTCTGGGACTCTATTTATAGATTTATGTTATGTTCGTGAATCCTTATTACATTACCAAGTATAAAATGAGCTTTCCTTCAGATATGACAATCAATGATTAAATATGTAGGAAATTTAGAGAATCTTTTATATGTATTCGAGGTTCTTCATTGATAGAGAATCATCTATATTTATTAGAGATTCTTGGTCAATGGTATCCTTCGACACATTTATATAGAAGTATCTTGGTAATTATGATGATCATGATGGTTTTAAAGCCACTCAGTGGGGCACTTGATGTTTATTGTCATTCAGAAGGACATAGATTATTTCAAAGTTTGGATCAAACCCACAGATAGGATACCTACGTATCCTTTTTTTAGAAAAGGAATCATAACCCACGTAGTTCGAGTTAGGGAGTATGATGTTTATGATTGATGGCTCAAAGAAGGATGTCATAATCACTTTTACACTCTAAGCTCACGTGAGACATGCTCGGTGTGAGAAACAAGAGGTATTGGTAAAAATTAGACAATTGTGCCATAAAAGATGCAATCATAAGATATAATGTGGGACTTTATATATGTATGACTACCCAGATAAATGATGATTAGGATTTACATCAGGGATGAAATCCAGGAACAGGGTCCATAAAGGTATATGTTCTTCATTGAGATTTGAATATTCTAACTTGGGGATTACTCCTGAAAAGGAGGCCCAAATAAAGATAGGTCTTGTTATTGGGTTTTACTCCTAAGAAGGAATCCCAAATCAAAGGTAAATTAGGACTGGTTAAGAAGAATTTAGACTGGGGCTTACTCCTGAAGAGGATGCCCATATTTAAGACTGGGGCTTACTCCTGAAGAGGATGCCCATATTTGAGACTAGGGCTTACTCCTAAAAAAGGATGCCCATATTGGAGACTAGGGATTACTCCTAAAAAAGGATTCCCATTTTTGTGAATGGAGCTTACTCATAAAAAATGATTCCCATGTTTGTGACTGGGGCTTACTCCTAAAAAAAGGATTCCCATATTTGTGACTGGGGCTTACCTTAAAAAAGGATGCCCAGGTTAATGAGGATTTGGGGCTCACTCCTGAGGAGGATACCCAGGTTAGTGAATATTTGGGGCTTACTCTTGAGGAGGATGCCCATATAAGGGTTCTCACATTTTTTAAAGGATGAGGTTGAATGAATGAAATCTCATTCTTTAGTGAAATTAAGATGTGTAAATCACCAGGTTTTGGGAGATATTCCATAGAATTCCTTTCAGATAAGGAAGTCAATCAAGAAGACATTCCATACATGGTTTAGAAAAGTGTCTTGAAGATTGAATTTTGAAAAGGAGAGGTGGAATGGCATAAGAGGGGTGAAATAGGCAAGAATGAAACCCAAAAAGGTAATGGCATGCAAGTCTGGTCGCGTAGGTATACATGCGCGACACATGGGTACTTGTGTGATTATTTAACCAGCAATGTATACTTGAGCGATCCTTTTATCAATGCCTGTAGAATCCTTTTTATGTTCTTCCAAAAGGGAGGCACACAAGTTCTATTGAAGGAGTAAGGAAACACACAAGTGTAGCCATTTCCCTTAAGGGCTGGCCACTCAGGCACGCAAGTGTTGATGAGTTTCAACACATAGGCTTTCCTCCCCATCTTTAGATTTTCCATTCTAGATAAGAAATTACCTTAGAAGTGTTTCAGAAGCACTGAGAAGAGAATAGGGAGCCGGGAGCTCAAATATGAGTTTTTGGAAAAAAAAATATCCTCCTTAATGAGGGGCCCATAGGGTCTATTTATAGGCTGAAGAAGACCCGGGTGGTTATCCATTAGGTCTCGCAAGGCACTTGCGCGACCACTAGGTGGCACGTAAGGGGACTTGCGCGACAGTGATAGAACTTGTTCGGCACATGTGTTTTTGAACCCTTGTTCATGCCTTTGTCGATTTTTGATGTTTTCTTCAAAGGATGAATCAATTTGTGATAAGTCATTTCCCTTTCCATTCTTTTAGACAATGTGACAAAAAGGAGCGTCAATAGCTCTAACTATATCCTTTAATTCTTGTTGAGATACTTTTGTGTGAATATATATAATAGGATATGTTTTTAGGTATATATGTCACACTTCTCACTATAGAGATAGTGCCACCAAATATTCAATTAAATGAATAAGAGATATTATATCCAAATCTTGAATTAGGTTGTTATTCTCATAGATCTTTAAATATCATGACTCTTAGGCTATCAATTTACCATTTATAATTAATACACAACAATATAAATTCTCCATAGTTTCATTATATATCACAAAAATTTATACACTTCTTGGTAATGTGAGTATAGGTGTCGTGATCACCCTCTTCATTAGATCCTTAATGCTTTCCTTGCATTCATATATCCAGACATACTTGTACACTTTCTTTCCTAACATAGTTATAGGATAAATAATTGTGATAATTTTCTCACAAAACCAAGGTAGTACCCTTCTATGCAAATAATAATCTTGATTTCCATGACACTAGAGGTTCTGTTCAATTCAGAAATTGAGTTTGTGTTTGAATGGTCCATAAAAAAATCCCTCACTTGTCATCACATGTCCCAATACTATGCCTTTCTACATCCAAAAGTCACAGTTTCTTAACTCGGCATTCAATTTATCCTTCCTCAATGTTTCCATCGGAATACTTATATGTTCTTCATATTCCTCCTTTCACTTGGAGTAAATGATAATATCATTGATAAACAATACAAAATTATTTAAGGTAACGTATAACCACTATATACATCAAATCCGTGAAGATTATAGGGGAATTAGTATGTTTCAAGGGAATCACTAGAAAATCATAGTTCCCAAACTGTGTATGACAAGTAGCCTTTTAAATATCATTATTATTCAGATTTAGTTTTTGATATCTATAATGAAGATCCCACACTAAAATATATTGATCTCCTCAAAGATGATCAAAAATGTCATCAATACTTGGAAGAGGATAGTTGTTCTCTATAATGATCTTTTCCAGCACGTGGTAGTCAATACACTATCTCATTGACACTTCCTTTTTCTTTACAAGGATCAATGGAACACTATATGGATATTAACTAGGGCGAATAAATACTTTATTAAAAATTCTCTTACAAATGCTTTTTTAACTCATCCAGTGCGATAGAGACCAACCTATAGGGAGATTTTGAGGAAAAAGTAGATTCAGGCATTTATTCTATTGAGAACTCTACCTCATGATTTAGAGGAATTATGGGTAACTCTTTGAGAAATACATCAGTATATTTCCTAAAAATGGGAATTTACCCTATGTTGATAAACTTAATTTAACTCAACCATTTGGGAAAAGAATGCTACTTAATAGGGAATCAACACCCACACCATTGATCAATTTTCCAAAGTACATTCATGTTCTTCCTTTTATTTTTAGAGGTTCATAGGATAGTTCTAAATATAAAAATATATTTTCTTTTTTTGAGAGTTGACATGTTCTTTATAAAATGAGATCCAATCTATTTCTAGTATAGCATTGAATTCCACCAAATGATGTATTGTGAGACTCACTGGAATAATATTCTAACATACAACAACAAGAGAAGATTCCAATGCTAGGGTTTTAATTATTTCAACACTAGGTGTTTTATATATATCCCTACAATGAGGTTTTAATTTTTTGATTCAATAGTTCTAGAAAATTCTATAGATATAAATGAATGTGTATAACCAAAATCAAATAAGGATTATTCTATTCTTGAGTTAATAGAAAATGTACCTTGTATGGATTTATTTTCCCTCTCCACTTTAGTCCTATTGATTGTATAAGACATCCCTTTACCCTTTGAATTTGGTGGATACTGATGTTGATTACCCTCTAGCACTTGATATTTAGTGAAGTGACTTGTTTAAAGCCCTTTCTCCATAGAGTTAAAGCATTGAACCATGTGTGGTTATCTCCTTACCTGATCAAATTGTACATCTTTTTTATACCTCTATGAAATTAATGAGATTAGTGGACTTCTATCCAACACTTATTACATCTCCTTGTTCCTTTGATGATTTTCCCATGATTCTTCTTCCCACATTTTTTACATGTTAGTGGTTGATATTTCTTTCCACCTTTCTCATTAAATCTCCCATCTTAAAACTCCAACTTTCATTTTTTATAACCATAGTCATGGGAACATTATACAAACTCTTTATCTAATTTGAGAGAACATATAAAAACTTCCTCATAACTACTAATGCCTCTAATTACAATTATATTTCGAAGGATTGGTTTTAAACCACTAATTAATCAATCAATTTTTCTATCATTGGTCATACTAAAACCTAAAGAAAAACTTTCAATTCTTTTGAAATTTTCTTCATAGTTCATAATAGATTTACCATCATTTTTCTTCAACTCTACGAATTATCTCTTCAAATATTCAAAAAATTAGTTGATAGAAATACTTGTTAATAAAAATTGTCTTAATGTCTTCCCACTCTATCTATTTAATTTTTTTTCTTCAAGTTGGTGTATTTAATTAATGCCTACCATTGGTCAGCCTCTCTATCTAGATGATGAACATTCAGAGTCACCTTCTCCATATTAGAAAATTGAAGTACCAAAAATATCTTATCCATTGAGTTGACCCCAAGTTTAGTAATGATTAAATTAGAATATCTATTAAATTTTAGAGGTCTTGCCACATAATAGAATCGATGGTCAGTTTCTCCCACTTAGGTTATGGTATAAATTACACATTTTTAAAGTTTTTGTTTATAGCCCGATACAACTGGGTAATAATTTCCATGAAATTATGAACCCCACCTCATAAGGAATAGGGGATGTCATTCGAGAAATTTCTACATTTTCCCTCATATGGTTTGTTGGACTAGTCTCTCCTAGTTCCCACTATTTTGTAAAATAGGAATTTTTTAACAAAACCTTAGTAAAAAAGTCATGAATAAATAATTAATTCTTTTTTTCAATTAACAAAAAATCATTAACTTATGGGATCTGTATGTTTTTCATTTTTCAAATATAAAAATGATTTGGTTCTTACTTATACATACTCTTATAATATGGGTTTTCACTAAGTATCTATTATCAAAATTCCAAAATTAACTAAAATTTTCTCTGATACCAACTATAGAGACACTAATTTTCTTACATGATTATTAATAATATTACATATAAAAAAATAAAGGAGATAAAAAACTTGGATCAAATGATTTAGTATCTTAGAATAATTGAGAACATACATAATTTTTACAAAATAAAACATAAATATTTATTTAATTCCTTATTATCAATCTTCTCAGTGGTCGTTGTGTTCTCCATAGTACTAGTAATCACCAAAGGATTTATGTCAAAGAAAGAGGTGAGATAAAATCTAAATAAGATGATAGATATGAAAAATAATAAATATAACATGTGGTGAGCATAACCATCATAATAAAATCATCGTTACAATAATGAGAGGATATATTAGACAAAGTCATGGAGTTTTTAAATGCATTAAAATGGAACATTATGTCTTAGTAGAGAAATATCATAAATAATTGTGAAAAAATATAGCATCAAATTCACTCGTATTTCACTTTATCCAATGAGATTAATCAAATTAACCAATTAATTGGAGAACTATATAATTCCTAATGTACCTATCACATCATAACATTTACTTGCACTATATAATTCTGGGTGCACCCATCACATCACAACAATTAAATAATCATTAATTCCATATAGAATACATATAAATATTGTATATAAAATAATAATAGAAAGGAATAAATATTATTTCATAAATTATATATAATAGAATAAACATTCGGGTTCCAAAAATAAATAGGTAATAACATAATTGGTGTAATATTCATCAAGAAGAAAAAATCTCATGAGAACAAAAATATGTATTTTTAAAAATCAGATTAATTTTTGAAAAATCCTTCAATTTTTCATAAAATTGGGTTGGAAACATGTATATCATAGAAAATATAAGGGAAGTATAAAGAATATTTATTGAAGTAACATTAAAGAAACATCCATACTTTAAATGGATTGAAAGAGTGATAACCCAAATAAAGGGAGTTAGATTTGAGAATCCACATACCTTATGTTTGAGTGATTTCATCACTTTAATATCATGTATAATTTAATTAAACTCATTAATTAAGAAATAAATAACAAATTTTACAGGTGTTTTATTACTATAGTTTTATTAAGTTAATTTATTCCCTTTTTCATGAGTTATAGAGTTCAATTTCAGGTTTTGCAAGTGTTCTTTTTCATGGTGTTCATGATTGGTTCGCTTGATTATACATATGTAAGTTCATGTATAATAAAAATGACTTTCTAGAATTAAAATTATATGATATTAATGAACATATAGATGTTTAATTTTTTTTATATATCATTTTGTTATATTGTTTAATGTTTATTTATTAGATATAACTTTAATGAAAATGATATAATTTATTTGGGTGCGTTTTTAAAAAGATTATGAGATTATATAATTTTATTTAATATCATTTTTTATTATTCCTTCCATTAAATTTTATAGATTATAATTTGTATAATAAATTATTATTTATTGATATTAGGTTTTTTATTACCAGATTTGAATGTGGTAGGGAAAAGTGAAAAACATGTCAATGGTGGGGGGAAATCAACACGCCACAATAGATATTTTCATTGTTATAAATAAAAGGAACAAGGGAAGATATTTGATAATTAATTATTCTTGTAATATAATAACATTACAGTATATATAATATACTAGATTTATCATTCCACTAGGATAAGTGGAGGTCAAAAAAGTATATGTAGGGAAATTAAATTAAAATGAAATTAAAAGTAAATGAAATTAGATTTTACCTCTTGATGTTATCATCACTAAGAACCTCTTTATGGAAACATATTTGGTCATTAAATGTGATCAAGGGATCATAGACATGGGTTAGAGGATTGGAGAGAATTTAGACAAACATCAAGGATTTGGAGTTGTGAGGAGAAGGGGGGTGGTATTTATAAGGGAGGAGAGGGGTGCTTTCTCATTATTTTATTCATTAGTTTATTAATTTTTCTCAAGACTTTATATATTTTGAGAATTTTAACTAAATATATTGAAATAAAAAAGGTGGGTTCAAGATTTTGGACATTAAATAAGAAATTTCTCATGGAATAGTGTATTTATCTTATATTTTAAATATATCGTAAATTACTGTATTTTACAGTTCACAAAATTCAATTATTTTAATAAAATATAAAAAATTCACCCCAATGATTTTTTAATGTGAAATATTAAAAAAGTAACCCCATATTATGAAAATAATTTCCTATATTTGAGAAATTTAAATTTTAGTTAATATAATTATTTATTTGAATAATATTGCTGAAAATTATCTTTTTTTTTTGGATTTTCAAAATACCCGCTTTATGTGTATGCGGTAACCATAACAACACAATTCAAAATTCAAAAAGTTACAGGACCCGAGGAAACCTCAAGCCACGAGAACCCTCAATAGTAAATCCCATCGCCATCCACCATCACGCATTCCAGAGCACCTCGTCTGCTGAACCGACATCCCCATCAAACTATTCACCATCATCAACAAAACCCTCGAGCCGTGAGCCTACACCGCCTCGAGCGCCACATCACTGGATCGCCGTCGAGCATCACCGGCATCCGTCGTCGCCATCACCAGCAAATCCATTGAGAACCCGACGTCACAGATGCAACTTCAGGGGGCAACGAGACCATCACCCGCACCACAGAAAATCACAAAACCAGAAAATCAACTGCCACTAATGCGCAACACGAACCAAATCACCCAAAAAACATGAAAAATTATAGTGATTCACAAACATCAAAGAACCACCGAGAAAGGAACCAAAAATCTGAATCTGTCAACCAAACCACTGGGAAATGTCTCTTAAGATCCTCAAACTACTCAACCACACTGGGACAATGGCGACCATCAGAAGCTGAGACCTCACCACAGGACCAACGAACTACCGAGAACAAACCTGGAGCGCTCCGAAGGGTATGCTGGAGAAAACTCGGTCTTACACCCGCAGCTCTGAATCATCAACCACAAAATCCCATAGCAAAAATCCACAATAGGAGAGGAAGCCACGGTACCACCGCAGGGAGAACAGAGGGATCGATGAAAAACCATCACTAGAGAGAGAAACCCTAGAACATCCTTCACAGAGAGGGAACCTTCAACCATAAAGAAAATCACAGAAAGAAAAAAACCATGAAGTGAAGACCTCTCCTCGATTAGATGAAATGAGGTATTGGGTTCTCTAATATTGAAAAAATATCATTAGATGTGGGTAAATGAAGGTGATATTATATTCGCCTATTTTTGATATCAGAATGGAAATTATTAGTTCATTATGACACCATTTGGTGTTATTTACACACTATTTATGGTCATGGATTTGATGATCATTGTGATCTAAGAGTTCATGGATTTTTTTGGAGTTTTTTTGATAGAAGAAATCATTTTATACTCCATGTTTGATGAATAAATACAAATAATTTGTGTTCCATTTTGGGATAGTTTTATCATCAGCATATTTTGAAACGTTTAAGTGTAATTTTTAGGATCATAATGTTTGTTTCATAGGGAATATTGTGTCCTATATAGTAGTATATATGTATACTTCAATGGTTGATGAATTTGTTTCATGAAAGCCCCCAAGAACTTAATAGAGGTGAAAATATTCTTTCATATTACAAGAAATTATAGTATGTTCACTGAAAATTAACCTTAGGATTTGACCCCTTTGATATCCTTAGCTATATATGATCATGAATTCTAGTAGAATGATCAGTTTCAAGTAGATTTTGAGTACCTAAAAAATAATTTGGTCAGTTATCTATTCATTAGATTTCCATAAGAGAGTTCAATTTGAGGTTTTCTATGATGCTTTATGTCATGGGTTGTTTTATTCTATATTACAATAATGATCAGTTTTTTTAATTATGTGTATCAAGATTTATATATCCATATGAATAACTATATCAAACACAATCGTGAGTTGGAAGAAGTTGTGTTTTATTTGAATTTATTATTCCATCACATCATTAGAGAGTGTTTTTTATTGATCATAATATATCGAGTTAGGTAATATCTCATAACAACATAAACCTGTAAAAGTGATGGAGGATAAAAAAAATTAGGATTATTAATTAAATATTTTATATAAACCATGTAAGGGAAATTATTTTTCTAATTCATTGTGTATAAATTTATGATGTGATGTCATAGTTGAATCTATAGATTCCTTGATAGTTATGGAAGATCTCTTAGTGATGAGTCTTGATGTTGGAGAGGTTGGAGGTAGATGTATTATTTTTCAGACAACAATGTAGTTTTCTTAGTGAAATGGATGTAATTGTATTTTATAAAGTATTATGAGGTGGATTTTTGTAAATACCATGTCATCATTGGTGATTCCCCTAATTTTTGGTTTAAATATGATAAACATTAGGTGTTGTTCTATTAAAGGATTTTAATCCCTTTATTGATTAGTGATATAGTTATCTTTGAGTTCCATAACTCACCATTATTGGTACATCATTGTATAAAAATGATGTACTATGATTTGGAACACTAGTTTTTGTTAAATGGGTTGAATGAAGTAGTTACATAGTTTGTGTCTCAATGATTAGTATTCTAGATGGTAAAGTTTGAGCGTTGTGGTCTTAGTGGTTCACTCCATCCATTAGATGATCATTATTGGAAGTGGGAAAAAATATTGAGGGATATTATTACTAATATACATCTAGATTAGGAAATCTATGATGATACATGGATGATAGTGGTTTTATGTGAAATAATTCTCACATTTCTGTGGTTATGTATTTGAACTATTTGGAGGTTTTGTCATGATAGTACCTGGAGTAGGTTGAGAGGCTCAACGGAGTCCTAGGATGATCGTTTGTGGTCATGGTCATTGTTTTACCTCTAGGGTTTTGGTATTTCAACAAAATTATTTTATCCTTTACTTATTCCTTAAAACAACTTTACACCCATAGACATACAATCAAATAGAGAAAAATATAAAAAATTATAAAGACTTGTTCTGTTCATCTATTGTTGATTTTGGAGTTTCTTGGATGAGGCAGAAATCATTAATCCAGTTTAAATACAAATTTTTTTTCACTCCACCATTATTATAACACATTTTGAATATGTGTTACTATGAAATTATTATCCTCTATTCTGATAGGATGGGGATTAAGAGGCAACAATTCTGAATCCATAAGTAGTGAAATGAAGGAAATAAATGGTTTAGGTAATTAATTAATTGATAAAGGTAGAAAATAATATTTGTAAGGCCTATATTGGTTACTGTTTGATACCTCCATAGTGTAATGTTAGAGATATTCAGTTCTTTAAGATGTTATCATGAAACGTGAATCCAATATTTGGTCATGGGTGTAATATTTCACATAGTATTATTAGGACTTTATAGGTGGTGTATCATGTTGGATTCATGGTGTATTGGATATCATTTCCGTTATGGATAATATGGATACATGATGTCTTCCATGTGTCGTAGATCCATAGTTACCTTCATGATGATTATCACATCATTTATTGGAGTGAGACCGATGATAAAAATGATACAAACTTATAGTAGGGGCCTATGGATATCCATGGCCTCTAATAGAATGTGTTTTATTGTTGTTCTATATCACTGGTTCGTGTCTCGTGGTAACACGATTTCTGGGAGGAGAGAACCTGAGCATGTGAGTCACCAGTGCTTGTATGGTACCCCAATATATATTTTAGCTATTCTCTTATAGAGTTACTAGTTTTTTATGTGTTAAAACTTTCTTATTATAGCATGTTTTATTATTCTTGATAGATATTGTTTCATTTTTCTTATTTCAGAGGTAACTTAATAAAATATTTTTTAAGATATGGTTTCCACTTTTACATGGTTTTTATCATAGTTCTGTTAAGTGATATGGTTAATCCCTTATGGAGATGAGATTTATGAGAGGTGTCTCATAGGGCAGTCTGTCACATGATTAGAGAGGCTTATGATGTATGTTCTTAAATACTAGTGGAACGTCTCCATGTGTGGATGAGGTTTTGGAGGTTCCAAGATGAGTCTCGAGGTGATGGTAAGGGTGGTAAGATGTAAAATCTCAATTATAGTGGATTTTTGACTATAGACACCTTGGTTGCACCATAAGGGTGGTTAATCCGGCATAATGTGGATAGCTATTGGAACGACCCAAAATTTTATCAATGGATTTATTTCCATTCTTATAGTCATATTATATTCTATAAAACACACATATATCCTAGAGATCCAAATAAAAACATTTAAATGATAGTGAAATAAGTTATATTTAAATAAATTCAAGAACATATACAGAATGAATAGTAATCTGACTGTTGGATTAGTATCATCAAGAGATCTTCCATAACTATCAAGGAATCTCTAGATTCAACTATGACATCACATCATAAATTTATACACAATGAATTAGAAAAATAATTTCCCTTACATGGTGTATATAAAATATTTAATTAATAATCCTAATTTTTTTATCCTCCATCACTTTTACAGGTTTATGTTGTTATGAGATATTACCTAACTCGATATATTATGATCAATAAAAAACACTCTCTAATGATGTGATGAAATAATAAATTCAAATAAAACACAACTACTTCCAACTCACGATTGTGTTTGATATAGTTATTCATATGGATATATAAATCATGATACACATAATTAAAAAAACTGATCTCTATTGTAATATAGAATAAAACAACCCATGACATAAAGCATCATAGAAAACCTCAAATTGAACTCTCTTATGGAAATCTAATGAATAGATAACTGACCAAATTATTTTTTAGGTACTCAAAATCTACTTGAAACTGATCATTCTACTAGAATTCATGATCATATATAGCTAAGGATATCAAAGGGGTTAAATAATAAGGTTAATTTTCAATGAACATACTATAATTTCCTGTAAGATGAAAGAATATTTTCACCTCTGTCAAGTTCTTGGGGGCTTTCATGAAACAAATTCATCAACCATTGAAGTATCCATATATACTACTATATAGGACACAATATTCCCTATGAAACAAACATTATAATCCTAAAAATTACACTTAAACGTTAAATATACTGATGATAAATCTATCCCAAAATGGATCACAAATTCATTGTATTTCTTTATCAAACATGGAGTAAAAAATGATTTTTTTTTATCAAAACAACTCCAAAAAAAAATCCATGAACTCTTAGATCACAATGATCATAAAATCCATGACCATCAATAGTGTGTAAATAACACCAAATGGTGTCATAATGAACTAATAATTTCCATTCTGATATCAAAAATAGGAGAATATAATATCATCTTCCTTTACCCACATCTAATGATATTTTTTCAATATTAGAGAACCCAATACCTCATTTCATCTAATCAACGAATTTATCAATCCATGGAAGAGGATATAATTTCTACACTATCTGTTAAATAATGTGAAAATTATAAATACAAATACTAAAAATGAAGTTAGGTATCTTCATGAACAAAATTTGTGAAACCTAATGTGACACAATTGACCAATATGACGCAACAACGAAGGATCATCTGACCAAAATTACAGATCTCCAAACATAGAAGGCTTTATCATATAAAACGATATCAATAAAGAAGAAGACCACAATTTTAGCTCAATCTCAGACTTGTTCTCCCATTAATGGGCCAACATAAGATCTTTCTCTAGAAAAACATCAGGGTTCTCTTTCACAGCCTTAGGAAACACCTATGATTGAACCTCAATTAAAATCAGTATCATCTTGAACATCAAATAATACGAGGAGATAATAAACCTTTGACCCATACAAGGGTCTCTATCAATAAATAACACTACCATATATCTAGTATTATCACATAACACAACAAACATTATCATGAAATATACAATGTACTGTAACAAATAAAGGTATATTCTGTAGAGGATGTTTTCATGTGGTAGTATCCATAAACATGGTAAGTATTCTAAAGAGAGGTGGTACCCTATCATTAGTTTTATGTATATATACACACCATGTAGGGAATCTCTACCTCATACCTGCATGTTCAATTCTAAGGTAAATATAAGTCTCTCCACATTAATTCATAAATCATGGATTAGAGAAGGTGGTATGAAGGTGTTTTTAGTTCCTAAATCCGACAATGCATGAACCCAAGTAGAAATTTAAAATATAGTACCTCAAATGATGTCTGGAACACATGAAACTGGAAATTATTGAGAATAATGTTTACCACATGATCAATGATCTCTTTATAACTTATTACAATAACCTCTATGATCATTATCTACTCTTTAATTAATATGAACATGTCACTGTTGTCTTGTGCATACTTCATTCTCTCTATTATTACCCCAATATGGTGCATACTACTGATTCTTCCTTGGCTGAAAATGCCTTAATGGAAGAACTTGAATTTAACACCAATTGTATAGTGACTACTCAGAAATATCATGCAATCTTATTATTTATTGCCTTATCCCGCACAACTAAAACAAATGGTTTATCCTTTAAAAAGGTCATGAGATATTCCACCGCTGGAGAACAAATTTTTTAGGTCATGGACGTACCCAAAATCTAACCAAAATCACTTCTCTCTAAAAAATGGGATACCCAAAGCATAAATATACTATATGGGGATTCAGGATGGTTCCCCTATCATGTTAACTCAATTTTGTACCATATACTCTCAACAAACTATTCTATCTCTACCACCTCATGATTCATTTGCAACACAAATGGTTGAACTGGAACTCGATATCATGATGTGATGCCTCTTAAAAATTAATCTCTTGGGGATCGACATATATCAGAATTTTTAAATCATATTGTATCAAGGTCGAGAAATGGATCCCAAGCTTCGGTAAACTACTGCCCTTAATGAAGGTTAATAAAGTATTTTATATTATCCACATTCATTGTTTAATAAAGAACATATTCTTAAAAATACTCCCTATAAATATCACATGAGACATTTGAATCTGCACAACCACCAACTAATAATATTTAAAACTTCCTCAATGCTCTGTGCAGCATATTCATGACCAATAAATGTTAGTTCTCCTTTTGAGAACTAATCAAAATAAATTTTATCTTAATCTCCCCAAATCAGTATTTTTTCACTAATTCTATAATGGAGATATCATACTTCTATAGACTTTGACAATTACACTCTTCAATTTTCCTCTTCCATGTTTCATCATCAGTAACTTCTACTCTTCAGTATAATTTTGGAATGTCATACAGAACAAAGACTGTGTGGGCCTAATGGGGACGTCAACCTAGAGTTATACCTACTAAAGAATAAATGGTTAGGGACTTCTAAACCAATAATATAGAATATTTAATATTAATTAACAAATTATTTTATAAATTTATGGGTAAACCTAATTCGAAGTTCTACCCATTTCATAAACAAAAACAATGGAGACTGATACATGGTTCCTCCCTTGGTATCTACCTTGAAACTAGTATCAAATCACTTAGTAGGCTCAATAAACATAATATTATTTGAATAAAATCAAAAACATACCTATAAACCTATATCTTTTACATTCCCCCTTATTTTCATTTCATAGTAAAGATCTATTTCATTGTTTCCCTTCACACCATTATAGTCATTACCTATGTCATGCTCTAAACTCCATCTTATCCCCCAAACTGAACCCTTTGAGACCACATTGCAAAGACACAATCCAGTCAATGGTATCCATCCCAAGACATAAATGAGGGAAGGATGGTAGTGAACATCTAAATATATAATCTAATAGAGCACATGTTGGCGAAAATCCCCAAGAGAAAATTATACAAAAAAATAGGAGGGATTTCAATCTAAGAGAAACAAACAAAAGATATAGATAAGATATAAAACCAATGAAATCTTACTCATAAATATAGAAGCAATACCATATGTATACATGTGATGGAACACCTAACTATTACAATTGAAAAAGAACTAAATGTACCAAAATAAAAACATAGTAGTGACCAAGAATCCCAAACAGCTCTACTAAAATAATGAGATACTGTTATAAAGTCTAATATCCAACCATATCATGCTAACTTGATGAATAATTATATATTACTTGTGTGAGGAATAATAATTATACTCAGTATAATCCTCACCAGAGCCTCTCATGTAAATGATAAGGAAAAGATTCTAAAAATATGGATTAATAAGTGAAAATACCTCATTATCTAAGTAAGTAAACTATATTCCAAACCTCTCCAAGTCTATCTCTAAACAAGTATCACAAACAAGATATCTAATATTATATTAATGAAACAAGATGTTTCCCCCAATTCAACACAACTACTAGTTTTTTTCTCTACCCCAATCTCGTATGCCCCGATCTATCTCTCCACAATAGAAACGAGTCTGATGAATGATGAGATGTATATCATAACATTATCCTCATGTATCACATCGTCACATAATCCCATTCCGCATAACCATATTGTTACTAAGTAGTTTTTATGAGCCACCATAACCCATAAGTTGTGTCTTATACATAATTTATTATACCTCAAAGAATGACAATAAATTCACTGAGTGTTTACATCAATCCATCACAACCCACACATGTCCAATATATAATCACCATTTGGATTATATATCTAGATATATAAGTGTGTAAAATTACCAAAAGCCATTGTGACCCAATATAAATATACACGGGAAAGATAACCACCATGCCTAAGAAAACATAATACCACATGGAGGGGAGAGCGAGGCCAAATGGGGTTAGTTATCCATCTATTTCTGTTTAACCAAAATGCATGCGAAAACTACCTCTCAGAATCGACTATAGATCAATCACCCCATCCGACATGGAACCAATATTGTATGAAATAACAAGAAAATAGAAGAGATAATATATCTAATATCCAAACAATGGAAATAAGTTGGTTCTAGTCTCAAATGAAATTATCACCACTCAGACACCCCACAACCACTATTGGGGATTAAATATCCTATAAAAACAAAAGCATTTAAAAATACTAATTTAAATAACTTCTATTATATATAAAAATTTAACCATACATTAAATAAATAATAAGAAATTAATTAAGAATATTCGGATTACATTTCATCATCCATGAATGTGAAGTCTATTCCCTCCTTTAATAATCAAAATGAATCTACAATTTTTCAAGATTAAAAGAATTGAATTCTAAACAACAACCCCTTAGGTGATATCAATTATTATTCTCATACTGTTTCATAATTCCATACGTTCATGTAAAAATCCAAATCAGCCATAATGAGATGAAAAACCAACAGCATCCAACTACCACAAGATTTGGAGAAAATAATATAGATAAACAAGTAACTGGTCTATCTAACTGTAATCTAGATTCCTCAAATAAGCATCCAACATAAGAAAAAAACGGATGATCCTAGCTTCATCATATACCATCAACACTAGTCACACCCCTAATACCACCATGCAAATTCCAATTTATCTCACCACCACAAGGGTTTTCTTTTTCCACAAACCTTGGCCTCCACTCCCTTATCTCATCAGCCATCCTCATATCACACTAAATTTCACAATACGGATCACATCTAGAGTAACACTGAATGAAGAAACCAAAAAAATCATCCATGAAAATCAGTCCTAAATTAAGGTATCTAGCCTTTAAATAGAAATGATCTCTCATATAACCATTATAATGAATTTATCCTTTATAAAACAATCATAAAACTTGGTCCCAAAAATTTAATTTTATCAAAAACCAGTTATTATTCTATATTGAATTAAATGATTCAATTATTTTAGATCTTAATTTTTCAAAACATATGTAATCATCTATCACAACATATTTTTTAAATATTCCATTAGAAAAAAATTCAGTTTTAAAATAATATGAGAAAAAAAACTCACATTTAATATGAATCATATTTTTTCAATATGAACATAAATTCTATCCTTATGTTCATTAAAATTTTCATTTAGATTATATAATAAAAATACAATTTAACATTCATTTAGCATTGATTTTATTTTCATAAAATTATATGAATTTTTTGTTTCATTTTACAGTCTAATTTTTAGTTATTTATCCAATCGAAGAATTATTACTGAAATTACATTGATCCTAATTTCTAATACACAACATATTCTAACCAATGAGTAAAAAAATTATGAAACATTATAGGAATAGATAACACATTATAATGAAAATCAAAATGAACACAATTATAATAATGGAAGAAAATAAATTTCTATCACAATAAAAAAATTATTTCATTAATCTAATTTAATATTTATTAAGGTTAATTACACCACCATCCAGTTTGATAAAACATGATAACTTTATGATTTAATGTAAAATAAAAATAAGTATAAATGAAAACCCTACCAGGATAAGTCAATATTATTCACATGAGAAAAAAACATGTGGATATCTAGTGACTTCTCCAATAGGGATAGCTAATACCACCAAGGATGTCTTTCCACAATCGTGCGAAAAACCAGATAAATACCATAAAAATAATGGATATCATCCTCCTTAGCATGGAATGATGAAGTGGGAGGAAAATGGGTTTAATAGAAGATAAACTATAAGAAAACAAGAGGAACTCACCTTTGATCATCATAGACTGAACTCAGTTAGTTGAAGATTAATACATCATGAAATATATGCCCTAGTATTTTAAAATATCTCTTGGGTATGTAGGGGTTGAAAGCGAAACATGGGAGAAAAGTGGCTCTTAATAAAGGTTTGGGTATTTATATACACCCTGTAAAATAGCACACTAGTAATATCCCCTATGTCCACACCAAGAGATGGGTTTATAGGGGACATTCTATGGCCAACATGAGGGACCATGTATTATTATTCTTAGTCAAAGTCATTTTTTTGGAACACACCACATTACAAAATTAGTAACCTCTAAACCCAGGGAAGGGCTACTACATATCCAAGACCACCACGTGGTAGGAAATAATTTCCATGGAAGGGAACGTCACTGCATCCTACTACCTTTGGTATATCCAGCACCCAAATTAAAAAAAAAATTAAATCAATATTCTAAAGCTAGGATATCGACATAGTATTCATTCGATGACTATGGAAGGTCCTACACCACACACTATGGAAAATAAACCCTATCAGGTAGTCTGATAACCAACCCCCACAGTATATGCATGCAAAAATGGATGTTTCTAAAAACCCATACCTTGTGCCCCTATATCAAATGCAGTAACTCAATTCCATAGAGAACACCATAATAGTGTATCTTAGGTATCAATGATGTAAAATTCTCTACGATTTATATTTTAAATCATAACTCCCTTTCCTTCTGCTCGAGCTTCCTATTAGTACCTCTGACACCTCAACCACACAGAGGGAAGAGATACCTAGATCCAAGCCCTTACGAGTTATCATAAGAGTAATAGATTGCATCATCAGTATATAAGATTAAGTTTAATTTAATATTCCTAGACACTCTTTTTAGGTTTGATTTTATGGTATTTTATGTTTATTGATGATGATTTTGGAGTCATTTAAATCATTTTGATAAATGTTTTAGGTATAAGAATGACTTTAATTTAATATTTGTTCTTTTGTAAAGGGTAATTAAATAATAATTGTTTTTTTGGAGATAAGTATAATGGTATTGATAACCATTAACATTATCTTGATCACCGATGTCAATGTAATTTTTGGTTATTGGGATAAATTGGTTAGCACATTTTTTTGAACGTATGTTTTATCATATAGATAACCATTTGATTGAAATGCGATTTTGTGATTATATGATGAAATTTATTTTTTAATATGTTTAATATTTTATGAAAATTATATTATTAAGGTAAATGTAAATACATTTGGTTATGAATAGATTTAATTTGATGAATAATGGTTGAATTATCATTTGAATTATATATGATTTTATACTATATTTATAGTGATCCAAATTATTTATTGAAAAAAATATCATATTTTGGAGATCATATGATTAGGACATATAAATCTCTGGGTATATGAACTTATGAGAAACTAATGATATTTGGAGATAAATATTAAATTGATTTCAGAATAATATTTGATCAATTCATTCTGATTTTTTGCGTTCTTAATATAGATAAGAATATTCAAAAGATATCTAAAGTTAGTTATTTATGGAATGATTAATGATTATCAATAGGTTTTCTTATTTATTATATTAAAATTAATTTAGGATTTATTCATAATGGATATTATCTTACCTTATTCTAATCATATCATATTTTGTTGGTTTTTAATGATAGGAGAAATAGCATGTTATCATGTTGTGGATCATGTGATCCATTTTAATTTGATGTCAGTGATACAAGAATTAAAAATTCATCTTAAATATTAAATTATTAAAAAAATTAGCAACAAATGTAGGAATTTATCAAAGAACAATCAAGGCATGATATTTTGATTATAAAATGGAAATGAATCAAGAAATGATATTTCATCATGTTCTTTATAATAATTGTATATTATATTTTAAAAATGTATAAAATTATCTTTCAAATGCATATAACTTCTATTAAAATTTTTTCACAACCCCCAACTGTTCTCCTCATTTGGAAACCTTGAAATGTATTATTCTTGATGTCCTTGAATTCTATTTTCCCTCATTTCAAGTTTATGTTTTATTAACACTTTTTATGATGTGGGTTTTCAATAAAATCATTTTCAAATTTATACTCATGAATCACAATACATGAGTTAAAATAGAGATGAAATAATTTTTTATAGGGCATATAAATTATTACCATGATATTTTAAAATTGGAATATGTTTGATATTGTACATGACATGTAACATCAAGCATTAACAAATGAAAATGTTACAAATTAAATATGGATATTATAACCTAGTAATTGAATCAGAAGGTATGAATGAGTAATCAAATTATGATATATATATATATATACAAATCAAAAATATAGTGATTAATTCTCATGAAATAAACACTAAGATTTTAGTGACATAATTTCATTAATCAAAAATTATTTTTCTTCAAAAAATTTATTAATTGATTTTTTTCATGAATAATATAATTAATTTCAAATATTTTTTATAATATTTTTTATAAAAATGTTAGAATTTTATAATTCATCATATCAATTTTAAAATATAATGATGTTTTGGTATTTTTCTAAAATTATTAATTTTTTAGTGAGTAGTGAAAATTATAGATTTAATAAAAATGTATCTTTTCAATTTTAATATGTAAAAATAATTTTTTTTTATTTTTAATATATAATGATTTATTTTCTATTACACATAATCCAATTAATGTAATTTTAATTTTCATCATGCATAATTTTAGGGTAAATTTTTTTTATACTGAAAATGTATTTTTCTAGAGAAATGTCATTCAACCTATTAATGTAGTTTATTCAAAAATAATTTATGAAAACTATATAAATTGAACTTTAAAAAATAGATTCCATACTAGGAATTATAATTATGAAACATGGTATTTATTTTATCTATATTTTTTTCATGATTATTAGTAACCATGGTAATATTTATCACTACATTAAAGGGTAAATTTGGGTTACATACGTTAAAACAAAACTGAAAAGGCTCTAAGATAACCATAACACATTCTATTAATTTTTTTGTATGAGAATATTTTGAAAAACCTCTTAAAATCATAGAAAATATTTCATTTTTTTTTTGTAATTTTATCTTTGTTATATTTCATTATATTAAATTAAGTATAGAGTAATTCCAAAATGTTAGTGTGTTGATTTTAATATCTAAAAAATATTTTCACAAGGCTAAAATCATGTTATGAATGGATATAAAATTTTATTTTAAATATTAAATTTTTTTGGATGTTTATTTTAAATTTTTAGTGATAAAATAATTATCTTATATTTTTAAAAAATGATGGCACTGTTCTTGTGCATGAAATTGATAAAAACAAGTATGTGATTTTGAAAACATTAAAAAGTAACATTTGATCACTGAATTTTGGTGTTACATGAATGTTTCTTATAAATATAATGTCATAGTGTCATGTCAACATTTAATAATCAAATTATTTCACTTTATTGGTAATTTTCAATGCTAGTTACATGAATAGTCCCAGATATGACTTTAATAGTATTTTATTTTAAATTATATTTTAACACATTATTTAAAATTTATAAAAAAATATCCATCAGAAAACATAATGGTATATAGTATATTATTATGACCATTTCTAATTTATTTTTCACTTGTACTTATATTGGAAATTTCTTGACCCATAAAAATTATTAAAATTTGTTAACTTGATTATTGTCAGAAAGGGTTAACATATGTTAAAACTAAGAGATAATGGTTGAAACATAACATAAACTTGTCTCTATATTAATTTATAAAAATATTTTTAATCATACGCATAATATTCTATAAATAAAATAATTTTCTTCTTTATTAACATGAAAATTAATTTATACTAGTTTAACATTTTAGTATATTCCAATAGTTCCCCTCTCCCCTCAAATATAAGTACTCCAACTCTATCCTCGTACTCACATTTATTGGGCCACAAAACTCAACCAAAATATTCCAAAACCATTATTAACATCCCAAAATACATTATATATGTATCATTATTCTTAAAAGTCCATACCTTGGGTCCTTTTTTACCGATCAAAATAAGGTTTTTCCAAAATGAGATAATCATCTTAACCTAGGGTTTTCATTTTACTTCATCTTTAACCTCATTAAATCTTGTCATAAACATTTAAATGTAATAAAATAAATATATCCGATAAAATAAAAATTTATTATGTTAATTTAATAACAATATTTATTTCTATTCTCATCAATTAAGAGATAAAACCATCATTACTATGTAAGTGCCTACTAAAGTTTTATGAACTGCTATATTTCATTTCCCATCAGAACTATTCATTTTTTTGTTATTATGATGTATGTAATTCTTATATATTTCATTTTAATGAAATAATTATTTCCCTATAAATATAAGGTAGAATCTATATTTAGCCATTATAATCGTTAAAAATGGAATCCTCAAACATGCATTTGATGCACTACCATGTATAAGGCATTTCCACTTGGTTCAGTATCTATAAAATGATTTTATGGATGGATTCTACATGATTTTCACAATGTTAATGTATCCTGATAGGTTTTTCGGGCACTAAAGGATAAAGCATTGATTCTATGAGGTTTGGAGATTTAAAAGGGAATTGGAGTCATAAGGACCCTTTTTCCCTTGATTATGCTGGAAGGGAGTCACTCATATCAAACACATGAAATGAAGTACATAAATTTTAGGAATATGAAAGGTAGAGATGACCCAAATGGTAGCCGTATGGTTATCCAAAAAGTGGGAAAACTATGCGGGAGGAGATTCCAATGACAAAAATACCTACACGGTTGGCACACGGCTTAACCAAACCATGCGGGCCATCCAAGAAAACCTTGAAATTCAAAGATTCAAGGCAGAAGATGCCACATGGTTAGCACATGGTTTAACAAAACTTGTTCCCAAATAGTGTGGCTAAAGTATTTGAGATAGAATCCTCCTCACATCTGGTCCATGGTCTACCAAACCATGCGCCCAAACCGTGCAGACCACTATAGTCTCCGTTTCCTTTAACACTTTCCAACAACTTCTTGACCAAGGATTTCCTTTGATTTTTGCTTTTGGACAACTAGGAATAGGCCCTTTTAACTAGGGATACATTGGGGGTGAGCTGGGGGAAGAGAGGTAAAAAGGGATAAGAGGATGAGGTTGGAAAAATGGAGAGGAGGGGGAAGGAGACAATTTTCTATGGGCACCTGTTTTAGTTTTTGGTAATATTGTACTTCTGACTTTTCTTTGGGTTTATTATAATGAATTCCCTAATACATTTTAGTAAGTTTCTTTCTCTTTCAATCATGAGTACCTAAACCCCCCTTTTGTTGGGTTGGAAAAAATGTGGGTTCACTAAAACCATTTTCTCTAATATTGTATTTGTTCATGATCTCTCACCTAATTCTCCCAACACCTTCATATATTATTTCCCTGGAAACCACATATTGACCAAGAATGGTGTTTCCAGGGATCTTTGGGAGAATTACGAAAAGAATATCCCTGACCATTGAATACCCTTGTCGTTTCTAAAGGATGGTTCCTAAATTTAGAGTCAGTAGATATCAATTGTCAGACCAAGGAATAGATTTCTAATGACTTGATCAGAACTCACCAGACCAAGGGAATTACAACACATATGAAACCCATAAATGTGGGTTATTACGAACAATAAAACACAATAGGGAATAAGGTTTAATGTCTGACACATGTCCAGCCCCATCACATTTTCATCATTATTCATTAAAATGTGGTTTTAAGTAATCTTCAGTTTCAATTTTAATTGTTAGTGAATTAGAATAGCTGAAGTAACTAGTTACCTTTTGAGATCCATTCCATGAACCAACTAAATGTATTTAAATTCGGCATCTTCACGTAATTACTTCAATTCAAGAAACATAAAATACCACCACTCTTCCCTGTGGACCGACCCTGTACTTTCTCTCTATACTAGTACAAGTTAGGGAAATTAAATTGGATGAAAAAAATATTTTAGGTAAACAAAAGACAAAATTTTGGCACCATTTTCGAGGAATAAGAGGTCAATTTTTTCAATTTAATTGGAATTATGTAGTGAAAAAAATTTAACATTTTTCTTAAAAACCAAAAACAAAACATAAAAAAAAAACTTTTCCTCATCTCATGTCTATTTTTCATTATTTTTTCCTTTTTACATAGGTTGTTTTGTATATGTTGTGTAGGCCTATAGTATATGAGTGGTCAAGTCACTCGTTACCATAATGTCGAGTCGTCAGATTTAAACCTGATAGACCCCGGAATCGAAAGAACGTTGTCCAGGAGACGTTGTGCACTTATGGGTGACAACAACGAAGATGATCCCGTGGTGCATCAGAAGGAAGAACCATGGGCTGTCCAAGTCCTTGGGCAACCATTTGTTATTAAAGGGAATCCACCACTAGGTGAAGAGGATGATCAACAACTGAATCCACTGGGGGCTTATATAGAATATCAGCCGAGGAACCAACAGCGGCCACCAGCTCAATATGTGCCAGAGTTCGTGCAGCCACTACAGAGACAATTTATTCCACAAGAGAAACCTCCCTATATGCCTCAGAACCCACAAGTCTTCTATCCACAGGAGGAACGAGAGTTTATTCCCTTGGCGCCTTAGGAACTGGTGCCTCCACGCTGGACTATTATAGAATATGGACTTCCATCCATTCAGGGAGCGGACACTATAATAGTTCAACCATCAGTGCAGGACCAACATTTTGAAATAAACCTGGCGATAATGCAGTTAATCCAAAATACCATGCAGTTCGGGGGTTTTCCATGCGAAGACTCCAATACTCACCTCTCCAACGTTTTGGAGATATGTGACAATTTCTGGTATCATAGAGTATCTGAGGATGAAATCCGCCTAAGGCTGTTTCCCTTCTCATTATGGTACAAGGAGAAGGAATGGATTAAGGGGTTCCCTCATAGATTAATTCTTACCTGGGAGGCATTGGACCAGGTATTTTCATCTAAATATTTTCTTCCTTCGAAGACAGTCACTTTAAAAATAGAAATTCATTTCTTTCAGCAGCATGACTTGGAATCGTTGTATGAGTCATGAGAACGATTTAAGGAGATGTTGAGGAAGTGACCACACCATAGACTACCATTGTGGATGCATGTCCAGAATTTTTATGGTGGACTCACTACTAAAACAAACTCCTTATTTGATGTAGCTGCTGGAGTGACAGTCATGAGGAAGTCCCTTGAAGAGATATTTGAATTGTTAGAATACATGTCAGCCAATAGCATTCATATTAATTCTAAAAGAGGTACATAGAAGAGGGGCATGCATAATATTGATTCCACCACCATGCTTGTGGCTCAAATTGATTCCATCTCAAAGAAGATCGACACTTTGAATCTCAAGCATCCATCTCAAGTTCAAACTGCCAGTCCACCAGCATGTGGTAATTGTGGTGACAACCATTCCATGGGGGAGTTCCTATAGGACAATGTGGGATCTTCTTCTAGTGTGGTCAATTATGTTTCATAGAACAGGGAACCCAACAAATATCCTCAATACTAGAACCAGGGGTGGTAGTAAAATCAAAATATAGGTTGGGGCAGCAATAGAAAAATCCTCAGCCCCGACCACGAAGACCACCTGGTTACGGGTAACAACAGTTCCAAAATCAGTAACTGACGAAGAAACAGAGTAACCAATTTCAGCCGGGAACATAACAGCAACAAGGGTATCAATACCCGCATCACTCTAAACCATTGAGACAACCACCTCCCCCACAAGTCGCCCAACATACTCAACAGGAAACTCCCTAAAAGTGGAAGGAAATGTTTTCCAAATTCATAACAACTGCTGAGACAAAATTTCAAAACCAGGAGGTGTCAATCTGAAGCCTCGAGAACCAGATTGGGAAGCTTGCCAATCATCTTTCCCATAGACAGCCCGGTACACTATCGGGAAACATAGAGAAAAATACACAGCAGGAGGAAAATTCTGTTACTCTATGCAGTGGGAAAGAGCTGACGCCAAAGGTTATTATGTGTCAGGGTGCCCCAACATCAATGCAGTCCATGCCCTCAGGTGGAGAAGTTGTAGTTGAGAAATCATCCCCAAGACATGTGAAGTATAAAGAAATTGAATTCCCATAGGATAAGGGAAAATATGTGATCAAAGCATATGAACCTACCTTTCCATTTCTAGTGACAACGAAACAACAGAAGATGGACCAACAATTTACTAAATTTAGGGAAGTCTTCCAGAAGATTCCTATGAACATCCCCTTTGCCGAGGTATTAAGTCAAATGACCACCTAAAAAAAGTTTATGAAACAAATCCTTTAAAACTAAAGGAAATTGAAATACTTGGGCACCATTCCACTGACCAAGGAAAGCTCGACAGTTGTCTAACATACTCTACCTCTTAATCTCCAAGATCCGAGAAGATTTACTATTACATGTACTATCGGACCTTGTGAGTTTGGAAAAGATCTTTTTGATTTGGGCGTGAGTTTAAATCTAATTCCCTTTGGGGTATTCAATAAGCTATGGCTGAACGATCTCAATTCAACCCGAGTGGCACTCCAACTAGCTGATTGTTCTATTAAATACCCCAGGGTGTTATTGGAAGACGTATTAGTTAAATAGGGGAAGTTGATTCTAATAGAAGATTTTAGAATCCTTGATATGGAATAAGGCCAAGAAGAATCCATAATTCTTGGAAGTCCCTTTCTGGAAACCGGGAAGGTGTTAATTGATGTGAACAAAGGTGATCTAATCTTATGTGTTGGTGATGAGAAGTCTTTCTACAACATCATAAAGGTGGTAAAACAAGTTTCACTAATGGCTCAAGAGGATTGCTATGATTTGACAACAACGGTTGAGTGCTTCGGCCTAGATGAAGATGATAAGAAATCTTATTCTTTCAGTAAAGAATTCATTCTGGAGGATGACCACCTTGAAGAAAACTAGGAGGAAGTAAGATTCATTTTAAGGCCAAGGTGGAAATTAACGGAAAAGGAAAATTGTTCTAGATTATTTAGAGCGTGCCGATGTTGAGCCTATCTTACCGTCCATTCTCAGGGATCCCCATCTTGAGTTGAAACCTCTCCCTCCCTCATTTAAGTGTGGTAATTTGGGAGAGTAATATAAAATTTCCCATGATCCTAAATGCATCACTCTCAAAAGATCAAGAAGAAGCTCTTCTAGAAGTCCTCCAAAGGCGATAACAGGCCACCATCTGGACGATTGCTGACCTTAAGGGTATAAGCGCCACTATCTGCACCCACAAGTTACTTATAGAGGAAGGGGAAAAAGTATCTCGCCAACCACAATAAAGACTTAACCCCCACCCCATGAAAGAAGTGGTCAAGAAGAAGGTGATCAAATTACTCGATGCTGGTATTATATACCCAATCTCAGATAGCCCATGGGTGAGACCTTTCCTGGTGGTTCCTAAAAAGGGAGGCATCATGGTCGTCACCAATGAAAAAAATGGGCTCATCACGATGCAGACAGTTATGGGATGGTGGGTTTGTGTTGATTTCCGAAAGTTAAATGATGCAACTTGGAAGGATCATTTCTATCTCCCATTTATGGAAGAGATTCTTGAAATATTTCTGGGGAAAGAATTTTACTTTTTTGTAGATGATTATTTACGATATAACCAGATTTTTATCGCTCTTGAGGATTAAGAAAAGAGTACCGTTACATTTCCTTATGGGACCATCGCCTACTGCAGAATGTCATTCAGAATGTGAAATGCACCAGCCACCTTTCAGAGGTGCCTGTTTTCCATCTTCCATGATATGGAGGAGCAGATTCTAGAGGTCTTCATGGATGACTTCTCAGTATATGGGAAGTCATTTAACACCTATTTGACGAATCTGGAGCTGGTGCATGAGCGATGTGATCATACCAATCTGGTTTTGAATTGGGAGAATTTCCACTTTATGGTGCCACACTGAATATTTTTTAGCCATAGGATCTCAATTCAATGAATTTAGTTGGATCTAACTAAAATTGAAGTTATCTCGAAGCATCCCATTCCAACATCAGTCTGAGTGATTCTGAGCATTTTGGGGCATGCAGGTTTTTATCGAAGATTCATCCATTACATCTCCAAGATTGCTCATCCCTTAACCAATCTATTATCCAGAGATGAATTTTTGGAGATTGATGATAGATTTGCCTCATACTTCCAAATTCAAAAGGAAAAATTGGTCGCTACACCTTTCATGATCACTCCAAATTAGGAGGAGCAGTTTAAAATTATGTGTGATGTGAGAGATTATGCTATGGGGGAAGTGCTTGGACAATAGCTGGATTGTATTTTCATTCTGATATATTATGTCAGTCAAGCATTAAATGAGGCATATCTGAATTAAACCACCACCGAGAAACATATGATGGCTGTCTTTTTTTCATTCGACAGGTTCCGCTCATAATTAGTAATTCTTAATGTTGTGGTTTACCCAAACCATGCTACTCTAAATTATTTTTTGAACAAGAAGCACGCAAAACCACGACTAATCAATTGGGTGTTTCTCTTCTAGGAGTTTGATTTGGAAATCAAGGACAAAAAGGCTAGTGACAATGTGGTGGTTGATCACCTCTCCCAGCTGGAACTGCGACACTTAGAGAGAGAATAGGATCAGGAGTTCAAGGAAGACTTTCCCGATGAGAAACTATTTTCCATCAGAGTGCCGCCTCAACCATGGTTTGTCGATCATGAAAACTACTTAGCCACATGAGTTGTCCACCCCGACAAAACATTCCAACAGAGGAAGATTTTATTCCAGAGGTAAATAGGTATTTCTAGGATGACACCATACTTTTCCACTCATGCGGTGATGGGGTAATCTGCCATTGTGTCCCATATGAAGAAATTCAAATTATTTTAGAATTCTGTCACTCTTCTCTAACAGGAGGACATCATAGGCCAGATCAAACAATTGGAAAAGTTTTACAATCAAGATTATTCTGGCCGACCATGCATAAGGACACTCATCAATTTTTCTCCTAATGCGATCGATACCAGCGGACGGAAAATGTAGGCCGTGATGCCGAGATTCCGAAACACCAAATACTTGAGGTTGAAATTTTTGATGTGTGGGGAATTGACATTATGGGTCCGTTTCCCCTATCCTTGGCCACACGTACAATCTAGTATTTGCTGATTACATATCCATGTGGGGGGAACCAGTGCCTACCACTCATAATACAACTCATTTTGTCATCACTTTTCTCAAGAAAAATATTTCAAGTCGGTTTGGGACCCTTAGAGTGTTGATTAGTGACCATGGTACTCATTTTGACAACACACTTATGAGAAATGTGCTCCTAATGTTAAGGGTAATGTACAACCAAGGGACGCCCTACCACCCACAATCTTCTAGTCAGGTAGAGGTTCCAAACAGTGAGTTGAAGAAAATACTGGAGAAAATGGCAGGTGCAACAAGTAAAGGTTGGTACAAGAAATAGGATGATGCGTTATGGGCTTACCAATCAAATTTCCAAACACCCTTGGGTTTTTAACCTTCTCAATTAATCTATGGAAAACCCTTCCACTTACCGGTGGGGATGGATCATAATGAATGTTGGGCTATCAAGGCCCATAACTACGATCTCAAGGATACAGAGGAAAAGAGAAAATTCCAATTAACAAAGCTTGATGAGATAAGGCGGGAGGCCTATGAGAATGTGACACTGTATAGGGAGAAAACGAAGGTTGTCCATGATTGAATGATATCTCGGAAATCCTTTTGGCCATGTGATAAAATCATAATTTTTAACTCTCTTCTGATGTTTTTTCCATGAATGTTGAAGTCCCATTGGTCGGGACCCTTCACATGGATAACTTTTTTTCCCACAGAGCGGTGGAAGTGGATAGCGCGGATGGACAAACATGTAACGTTAATAGGAAGTCCTTGAAACTATACTTTATCATGGAAGACATGGTGTGTACAATTTCTGTCATGCATTTGGGGTAGCTCAAGGGCTAAGTTATTCGGGATCGAGACTGAAAACGTAGCACTGAGAGGGAGGTAACCTGGAATTTTTAAAAACATTCAATTTGAATGATTTGTTTGCTTGAGTGTGCTTAGGATTGCATACTAGTGTGGTTTTCTATTATTGTGTGTTATAGTGTAGGATTCTCACTCCATGTTGGGGTATCATATGGAATGCTGTTAATTTGATTCTTACACATTATATGGAAAATCATAAATTGTCTTTTAACATAAAATGGGGGAAAATTTTTAATTAAAAGGGTCTATTTTCAGTTTAAAAGGGGAAAACATTAAAAAAATATTCACATAGAACCAACCGCATGGAGGGTGCACAGTCTTTCTAAACCATGAATGGCCCATGCTCCTTGGACCCCCCAAGATAGTGGATTGTGCATGGTTGGCACATGATTATGTTAAACCATGTGTATCTCATGTGCCCTAATCCCCTCACTCCAGTAGATGCCGTACGTTTATGGCACGATTTGAAATAACGTACGCCCAAACCGTGAGGCCACTTGAAACCTGATTTTTTTATATAACTAGAATTTCATCCCCCCCGCCCACTTCTATATGTGCTCTTGTGTGATTTTTTTGACTATATTTTTGTGATTTTGTACAATTATTTTCTTTTCCTACAACTCGTATTACTTTTTCCTGCTTCACTTGAATGGTTCTTTTGTCTTGCCAGCAGCCTTTTCATTTATTCTACATGAGCCACTTTTTCATTCAGCGGGCTGTCTCACTCCACCTATTTTTCACACTTTCCATCCTTCAAGGGAACTTTTTAGTTTTACTTTTTTCATTCTTTCTTTGGCCCTCACATTTCATGATACTTTCCCACCCTTCTGTACATTATTACAATTACGGTGGACCGTGCTCGGTTTTAAGTGTGGGAGAGGGAACCCTTAATTGGAACCCCATTTTGATTGATTAATTTCCCATGTAATTAGGGTAGCATATTTATTTAGGTGTTTTTAAAGATTTTTTATTAATGTCATGGGTATATACAAATTAGCTAAAGCTGAATTTTGGAAATTATCTCTGAAAATGGCTCATATGTCCAGATTGTTGAACCTAGTTTGTGATGTGAATAAAAATTATAGCACTTGAAAATGAGAATTTAGGCAATAATATAGAAATATAGTCTGTTTAAAGATGATTTTTGTGATGGATTAATTTGAATTGAGAAACCCCATAAAATGGAAGTCGAATTTTGTATAAGGAGAGGTGAGGTTTTGGGAATTGTTGTTTTTTCACTAGTGGATATTACACAGACTTAATTTCATAAACTCATGACTTGCTCAAACATTCTATCATGTGTTTAAATGAGTATATTGGGACAAATTATATGCTAGTATCTCACACCACTATAGAGAATAATATTATATTTTGATATATGTAAATGCATGCCCAATAATTTTGACGACCTTTCATCATTTTTTCAAACAACACAAGTAAATGAGGGTGTGGGACCTATAAAATTGATATCCCATCATTTGGCGATGAAAAAATCTGGCCTTAGCTAATATGAGTGTATAACGAGATGAAAATGAAGGTAGAAACCCTCTATGAATGATGAATGTAAATCTCACATTTAAGAAAAAATTGATTTATAAATTAATGGTTAACTGGTTTGGATTAAGTCTACTTTGTTTGCTAACTTCATACTCTTGGGAATCCATGAAGTATGAATTCTGTAATTTTTAATAGTAATTAGTTCAAAATTCATATTCACCTAATTGGTTTAATTTGTGATATTTCTACTTGTCACTTTTGTGACACCTTGGTTATGACTGTCTATGCTTTTGTTTGAGGACAAACAACCAATCAAGTGTGGGGGAGTTTGATATTGTACTATGCACAAGGCATTTCCACATGGTCTAATATCTATAAAATGTTTTTGTGGATGGTTTTTACATGAGTTTATCAATGTTAATATATCATGGTAGGTTTTTTAGTCACCAAAGTATAAAGCATGGATTATAGGAAGTTTGGAGATTAAGAAGGGAATTGGAGGCCTAAGGACACTTTTTACCCTGATTATGCTAGAAGGGAGTCACTCAGATCAAACACTTGACATGAAGGATAGAAATTTGAGGAATATCAAAGGCAGAGATGACCCGCATGGTAGCCGCACATATATTAAAACCTTGTGAAAACCATGCTTGAGGAGATTCTGAAGACAGAAAGGCCTGCACGGTTGGCACACATCTTAACCAAACCATGTAGGCCATCCAAGAAAACTGTGTGGTTCAAAGATTCAATAAACCAGCTGCCACACGATCGGAATGTGGTTTAAAAAACAGTGTGCTCAAACGGTGTGACTGACGGATTTGAGATAGAAACTTCTTCATTGATGGGGCACGGTCTACCAAACCGTTCTCCCAAACTGTATAGATCACAACATTCTTTGTCTTTTTCTTTACCACTTATCAACAACTCTTTGACCTAGGATTTCCTTTGATTATTTCATTTGGAAAACTGGTAAAAGTAACTTTTTGACTGGGGAGACCCTGGGGGTGAGCTGGGGGAAGAGGGGGAAAATGGGAGAGGAGGAGGAGGTTGGAAAAAGGGAGAGGATGAGGAAGAACGAGACAATTTTTTCTGGGCACTTGTTTTTTGGTAATATTGCACTTCTGAATTTTCTTCTGGTTTTGTTCTAATGAATTCATATATGCATTTTAGTATGTTTCATACTCTTTTGATCATGAGTAGCTAAACGCCTCTTATGTTGGGGCTTGGGAAAATATGGGTTCACTAAAACCATTTTCTCTACTCTTGTATTTGTTCATGATCTCTCACTAAATTCTCCCAATACCTTCGTGTCTTATATCATTGGAAACCCCATATAGGACAATGAATGAAATTTACAGGGATATTTTGGAGGATTTTGACACAAATGTCCAAGACCATTGGATTTAGTTGTCATTTCTTGAGGGTGGTTCGTAAATTTAGATTTAGTAGAAATCAATTTCCAGACCAAGGAATTGATTTCTAACGACTTTATTAGAACTCACCAGACCAAGGGATTTCTGACACATATGAATCCCAGAAATGTGAGTTATTATGAAAAATAAAACACAATATGGAATAAGGTTTAACGTCCCACACATGTCCAGCCCCGAAACATTTTCATCATTATTTCTTATAATTTTGTTTTAAGTAATCCTCGGTTTAAATTTTAATCAGTAGTGAATTAAAAAAGCTCAAGTAACTAGTTACCGTTTGAGATCCATTCCATGAAATAAACAAATGTATTTTAATTCAGCATCTTCATGTAAGTGACTTCAATTCAAGAAAAATAAAATTCCACCACTACTTCCCGGTGGACTGACCCCGTACTTTCTCTCTATACTAGTACAAGTTAGGGAAATTAATTTTGGTGAAAGTAATATTTTTGGTAAACAACTAGCCAATAATCATCTCAACAATCTTCTCCAGATAGTTTTATATTTCATTTTTCAAATACCACCACTCATGGATGGTCATAGGGATGAATTTAATAAAGATATTATATATATATATAATAAAATAATTACTCTAAAAGATTATAATTTATTTTAATTCCCTATTTTTTACTGAATAAAATTAAAAATGTATGTGTAATGTTGGGAGATAAGGAAATAGATTATTCATTATAACCATATTTTGAATTTTATTGATGTTTTAACTGTATTTTATACGACATATATTTTCATTTAAATGTTATTTCTATGTTATTTATATACATAAACGAATACTGAAATTCATCTGAATTCATTGGTGTCTTTTTTGAAATGGTTTTAAATAAAGTGTTTTTAGTTTTTTCCAAAGAGATCATTTTTATCATTTTTAAAAAAATTTAAAAAATATTATTTGTAAAAATATAATAAATATTAAAGATTTCCCATTGTCATGATTTTTTATCATTAATAAGAATACTCTATATGATTTAATGTTACTCTAAAATAATATCCTATTTTCATTCTTCTGGGAAGTTTTTATTAAATTGTTTTTAAAGAAAACAAATTTTTTCTAATTTTTACATAATGCACGAAAGGGATTCATCATTTGTATTAATTGGTATTATTTATTTTATTATATTATTGAAATGAATGGTTATCTATCGTTGTATTTAATTTTCCTTGAACATTTTTTATGAGGATGTTTAAGCCCGATATTGCTCTCAAATCCTTTGGGTAAGGATTATATTTTATAGAATTTTTTTTCTAATAAATTGAGTTGGTTATTACATTTATAATTCATGTTTTATGGGTTCAATAAAGGTGATATCTTCATAAAACAACATTAATTTCCAATATTTAGAGAATAATTTTATTTTTGAACAATTTTATTTAAAAAGTTAATATAATCATATTTTTTAAAGGATTAATTATCTTCTTTGAGGTTTAAATGAATATGATTTTGAAAATTTTTATTAGATTGAAATGTTTTCTTGTGAATCTCCATGATTGTGATTCTGAAATTTTATTTTATTATAATGTTTTTTTATGATAAATTCATGGTAGTTAAGATGATTTCATGTGTTGGTAATGTTATTTTATCTCAAAACATTATTACATTAAAGGAAACACTCTCATATGATCTAATTATTTTTGAAATGGAATAACATGGTTCATTTATCATTTTTATATTTTCTTTAATTATCATTTATTATTCATCCCACATTTTCAAATTATTTTCCATAGTGAATCCTGATTATTTGAAACATTAATAAATTCATATTCCTGATATGGGTGTTACATTGATTAAAGAAAGTGTGATTTATAAAGAACATTTTTTTAGAAAATTGATATTTTGTGAAAATTTATGCTTGATTATGTATGGGATTTAATAATTCTTTGATACTATAAGACTAAGAGTTCCATGGGTTTGTAAGTGATCCAATATTTATTTTTTTTGTTTTGTGTTTTAGGTGAAAAATCAGGTCATGTTTATTAGTATCAAATCGAAAAATGTAAATATTATTTTATTCACACGAGATCTAAGAGTGTGGTTTTTTGTATATTATATTATCTATAGATGAAATATATAGATTCAATCCATGGATTAACCTTAAAATCTGGGGATCAATGATTACTATTTATTTATACTCCCATATTGTATTTATTTATTAAGATGATCGTATAAAATCGTCATACACTTCCTTAATATATTGGATTGGGAAATTTTTTATAATTTGAAATACCTTAACTTCCTATTAAATTTTTGTTATGGGTGTTTGAGGTGTTTTATAAGAGGTTTGAGGATGTTTTGTGGAGGTTGGAGTTGTTGAAAAACAGTTACATGGAATTCACATTGTGATAGGGGATATATGATATACGTTGGAGATTCTTATTAGGTGTGTCCAATGAATTCGGGAAATGTATGTGGTGGATAAGTAATAAGTGAAATGAACTCACATCTTGAAAGGTAAATTCATGATGTGGGTTGAATCCTGGACAACACAACATGGTTTTTTTCAGAAACTAATGATATAAGAGATTCATTCCATATTAGGGTTTCATGACATATAATCCCTGAACCCCATGAATTTATATATATTAATATAGAATTAAATGTATACATGAGGAGACATTCAACCAATTTATATTGTTTCAAATCTATATAAACCTCTCACTCTACACTCATTGCCTCTCATTTTTCAGTAAAACCTAGAAACGTTTTGAGGATATTCTTATCCCTTATCTTCATTATTGACCCTTGGGTTCTAGAATTTGGTCTCTTGCGATATGAGGTGATCTATTATCCCTTTTACCTTGTCATTAAATATTAAACCCGTAAGTATTTTATTTTGTGACATTGATTCGGTTTCAGGTTTTTCTAATGATCCCTTAGTGCAGTTTAGGTTGATCCAAGCATTCCATTTGTGGTTTTTGGTATTGAGTTATTTCATCCATGTCCTCTACTGAACAAACAACATAAAATGGAAATATGTGTTATGGTATCCCCAGTCTAAAAATATTTATGAAAAATATATGTGGATTGAATGCTTTTTCCTTAATTTGGATGGATATAAAGGGAAATATTAATAAAGAAAATTAATTGGAAAACCTTAAACTGATGGGTATAGGCCTAAATCAAAAGATTTTATATTTTGAGTTTATTAGTGATGATATTATGCATACTTTGCCCGATTCTAAAAATCACAAATTTTGGGATTCCTTCTTGTTATGTAATCGATTTGAATATACAATACCCTTAATGTGTTATTTTTTCATATAAATCTGAATAAAAGGATAAAGAATATATATGTGGATAATAATTTATTTTCTATTGATATATGGTTTGTGTGATAATACCCCTGGTAAATAATGAAGTAAAATTATTAAATCACTTGAATAAATTTTTAAATTTAAGGTGTGATACTTTTTTGCTTATTTTTAATGTGTATTTGTGTGTGTTGTGGGTTGTTATGGGTGGTGGTGATTGGATGGGATGTGAGATTTTTTGGGTAGTGATGTGATGTTTTTTTCATGTGATACATTAAGGGATGTTGTACAATTCCAAATTTTTTGTATGGTAGTGATAGTGACTAGCAGCGTTGTGAGATGCGTAGTGAAGTGATGTGATGGCGTGGACATCAGATAAATTGTGTGTAGTTTTGCGATATTTTTTTTATGTGTGGTGGTGTCATGTGATATGGTGGTGTGTGGTGGTTTCGTGTATGAGTGGTTGATATGGGTGGTTGTTTCGGTGAGATAGCTTAGTCTTTGTAGCATTTTGGTGATGGTAGGATTGTGATTAGTAAGAATTTTTATAGTGTGGTTGTGTTAGATTTCTAGTTTTCATGGAAATAAATTATAATGACGATGTTTAATATGATGGATGGGTAATGAATATAAATGGGATGTATAATAATGTTTGGTAATTCACATTAGTTATTTGAATGATAAATTAATGGTTTGTGTTATGTGAAATGAAATGTCTTGTCAAAAAGAGCACGTAGAGTCTCATTAAATCTGGAAAATGGTAGGATAGGTAGTTGAATGTTAAAATATATATCTTTTTGTGGTGTCTATTTTGAGTGTTTCATATATTTGTGGAAACAATTTTAATAGTTGACATGTGTTCTAGTGGGGTTGTTTTGGTGGGCACTAGTGATGTTGTTTTGAACCCAAACGCTCGGTATTTTGTTTTATCTAAATTTCATGTATTATATTTAAATTATATGTGTTCCCCACATGAGTTGTATATCCTTAAAAACTCAATGAGGGTCTACATTTCAGGTTTTTTTTTCAAAATATCCATGATCATGGTTATTAAAATTACAAGATACCCCATATTCCTTGATTTCCTTCATTAGTTATGATACAGTTTAGTGTTGGAGATTAACAAGATGTGATGGACATGGTTTTATCAGGTGAGATCAGATGTGAAGAGGCTCTAGTTCAAAGTTATATGTGGTGTGGTCAGGTGTGGTAGGATGAGTGCATTATGTTGATGTCCTTTAAATTCATAATACCACTGTTTTATGACCCCTCTATCAAAATTAATCCCTAATTGGTTGGAAATAAAGGAATATATATAATGAATTATGAGTACCAGTACCAGTAGGCCCCAAAATAGAGACAAGCACTATTGGTATAAAAATATCTCAAATAGAATGTATTAATAAATGATCTAGTTGGTCTGAGATAGGATGATGGTAGTTAAGTGCCATTAAAAGGTATATTCTAATCATGGGTGGAGGCCCCGAGAAAACATGGATGGAGACCATATGTTCTTAAAATTATAACCTCGATGAGGGATGCATAGGTTTGTCAAGGGGAGTAAGATTTCGTCACATTTAGTTGGGACCTTTGAGGTATTGGGGAATGTTGTCTATCTAGAGTATTGGTTGTATTTCCAGCACAGATGGATATGATCCATGACATCTTCTACATGTCCTAGAATCATTGGTATCTTCATGATGATTCCCACATCATGTTCTAGGGAGAGTTGGGATTCATGGATGAAGAAAATATCATGGGGGGACAAGTAGATTTATGTTCATCGAGAGAAGGTGTGTCATGGTTGAAAAATTACATTAGTCTACGTGTTATGGAGGTAGTGTTTCTTAGAGGATACTAATTTATAGAGACATACATAGATGTATTCCATTTACATAAAGTTTTATTAATATTTTATTAGTTATGATTCTCTTAAAGATGCTGTGTTTGGATCATTTGAATTAACGATATTTTTATTCCATTGATGATGTAATGTGTGTTAAATATTTAGGCATGTAATAAGGGGAAAACTGACGTCATAATCAAGATGTGTAATATTATTACAGGTCTAAAAATATAAATGTTAGTAATTGGAAACCCAAGTAGATAATAAATTGATATGGAAGGTAAAATTCCTTGATTTGAGCATCTTAGTTAGTGTTGTGTGTAATTTTTTGTCTTTGGTTTATAGAGGTTGACCTGGTAGTGAAAATGGTTATATGGAAATTAGGTGACATGGGATACCACATTCTAGAGGGTATTTAGCGTTATCCTAGGGAAGGATATGTAGGCTGATGCATGTCTATAATTTCATCGAAGAGGTTTGTAGACCTCTGATGCGTGCAAGAAAAAACGTATTGAAATAAAAACATTTTTGGTGGTGGGATTGTTGTAAATTTGGGACACCAGAAATAGGGAGTGAACTGAAGGATGATATAGCTTAGTTTTTCCATGAAATTTTGATTGAGGTTTCACGAAATTGATTTTGGGTCCTTGGTGTGGAATTTGGATAACATACAATCAATAATAAAGGTAATGGTGGTAATTAAAAGTGTTATCTCTTCACAAAACATTTCTTGATCAAGAATATGGGTTTTCTAAAAAAACCCTTACTTGGTTTTAAACTCAATGTGGATGGTTCCAATGGGATGGGCATAATGCAAGGGGGAGGCATTGTTAGTTTTCATGATAGTGTAGTTTTATGGTCGTAGAAACACTATTACAACCATTTCCAATGCCTTTCTTAATGGGGTTGAAGTTTTATTGAATTGAAACATCTAGTTTTCGATCATGGAAACAGATTATTTAGTCATTTACAATGCCTTGAAAGTTATGTCATATTCCCCTATCATATAAAGTACCTTATTCAAATATGTAAAAATCATATTTTTAATGGAAGTAGTGTGTTTCATACTTAGTGAGAAGGAAATAAAGTGGTCCAATTTATTGCGTTATAGGGAAACCATAACAATCCCTGTAGGCTTTTTCTTTCTTGGTGAGCAATCCATCAGAATTTCTTGGACATTTTTGAGATGACACACACTGTTTAAATTATTTCAGATAACCCAAATCCCCTAAAATATTTATTTCTTATTGTCCTTTCAATATCTTTTTTCACGTAGTTTTTTGAAACATTACAAATAAATTCTATGTTTTTCTCGTTTCTAAAGAAAAAATATGTAGTTCATTGGGGAGAGGGGTGTCTTATTGTTGGTATCAAGTGATTTTGTGTTGTGATTTGTGGTGGATTGTGATTTGTCTGTGTGGGGTGATTTTTATGTGCTTTCATTTTGTGTGTTTTCATATAAGTGTCCTTGATACCTAATGATAACCTTGAGGGGTATCTCATGGGATGGATTTTCGGACCATATCCTTTCTTTTGGTTATGGTTTTTATTCATGAGGATACTAATTGTTTTGAGTGGTATCTAATGTGATATTACATACCTTCTAGTATGTTACATTACTTTTTTGGTTGTTGGAGGAGTTTATATCAATTATTTTTGAGGTTTTGTGGTTGATGGAGCTTCATTAGAACTGTAGTAAAAAATTTACATCATTAAAATTTGAATCATCGGTCTATATAGTGATTCACATCATTTTAGATTAGTGAATTCATGAATTGAATATTGAAATGTATTAATTCATGAAATCGATTCACATCACGAAAGGTAAATTCATGATGTGAGTTTAATTCAGGCCACTGTTCCATGAATTTAAAACAAAGAAAATTATAATGCATTTTCACACCTTGTAGTGGATTCAAAACACGTAATAAATGGACCCAATTTAATTCACAGTGTGAATATAGAAATAAATCCATGAATGACGAATCATTTATCTTGTATACATGGTTGACATTTGGATGAACACTCTCACTCCAAACTTGTTTCCTTTTATTTTTGGATTAACCCTATACCCTTTAGGTGGAGTACATATCCTTTGGTTATAAAAATTGATAAGTGTACATATGAGGTGATTTTTTGTCCCTTTCCCCAATATCCCCCGGCTCATTCCTCAAGGACTCACTATGTGTCATTTATCTGGTTAGCGTGTATTAGGGTTTTATATTCTTAATCCCCTATTGTAGTTTAGATATAACCAAGGTTTCAATTTTTTTTGTTTCCATATAATTTATTATTCATTATGTGATGTGAAGAAAAATTAAAAATATTTATTTAGGTATAGTATCCCCATTATCACTATTTTTATGTGCAACATGTGAGTATTGTAGGATTTTGTGTTCCACTAGGTGGATAAAAAGTTTCTTCTTAAAAAATATAATCATTATAAAAACTAAAAATTGATAGTGTGTCTAGAAATAACATTATTTAGTGATTCAATGTGATTACTAATAATATTATTCATTTTGATACCAAAAATGAAAATCATGGATATTGGGATCCTTGATTTTGATAAAGATATTTTGTATGTTTGAGAACTATATTGTTTTTAATTTGATCTCACCATTAATAAAATGTTAAATAATTCATATATGTATAATAATTGTTTTCCATTGAAATATGGATCATGTTATAGTACCGCTAATAATAAATAATTTAAATAATGATCTTTCATGAATAAATTTAGAATTTTGGGATATGATGTTTTTTGTGGTTTTCATTGATGTATTGATTTATTTATTTTGGACTGCTATGTGGTTTTGGTGGTGAATGGTTGGTACGTGATATGTGTTGGGTAGTGTTGTGGTAGTGTATCCCTCAGATATATTTTGGGATGTTGTTTGATGTGGTTGTGTTCTCTGGTTGTGGTGGTAATCATTTCGGTTATGATATATGTGAGGGAATAATGTGATGTTGTGTACATGGGTTGTGTTTTGGGAATTTGTGAAATTTTATTGTGATATTTGATTGTGATGTGTTTTTTTTTGGGTTTGGTGGTTTTGGGATGTGGTGGTTGATATAGGTTGTTGTTGCAGTGAGATGGTTGGGTTGTCATTGCATTGTGGCAACGATTGTTGTGTGATAGTTGAGTTCTTGTATGGTGTGGTTTAGTAATTTGGCCATTTTTCATGGTAATAAATGTTAATGATCATGTTAAATATTATGGGTTGGTGATTAATAATAATTTGATGTAAATTGATGTGTGGTAATGTCTTAAAATAAATTAAACACTAAATGAATATGTTGTGTTATGTGAAATGAAAAGTCCTGTAAATGGGTTTTTGTGTAAAATTATTAAATTTTCAAAATATTGGGATTAGGGATTGAAAATTTAATTGTGTGGGTTTTTATGGTGTTTCTATGGTGTTTTTCAAATAATGGTGGAAGAATTTGTAATAGTTGAACTATGGAGTAGATGTGGTGTTCATGTGTAAATTAGTTATGTTATTGTGAGTTCATAGAGTGGGTACATTATTTTATCTATATATAATGTATTTTATTTTATCTCTATATAATCCCCACCCATATTTTATATGTTTTCCAACACTTATAGGTTCTAATTTATGAGGTTTTACCCAAAATAAAAGATGTTGGTGATATTGATGAGTAAATACCCCACTTCCACGTTATCCATTCAGAAATGATGATACAATTTGTTTTTTGATATTACTTGGTATTATTAATAAATGATACTTGAAGTGAGATTTTATATGATGAGGATGTAATGTTATATGATGTGATATTTGGTGGGGTCATTCATGGTTAGATGATGGAAGAAGTTTGATTTCCTTCACATTCATGATACCCTACTTCATGGGGTATGTGACGAGATGTAAAATGATGGAATAGGTGTATATATGTCATATTTGGTGTCATGGACCAGGTTTCTTCAGCTGATATGTGATATGATGTAGTTCTAATGAGATTTTTTTTTGATGTGATGAGATAATTTGAAATTTGAGTTTGAGTTATGAGAGAAACAAATTATCGAGGAAGCGATAGTGGGGAATATTTTTATGTTTATGATACTATGTTATTATAATGGACCCATGATTTCGGTGAGTGATCCATGATGTGGCTATGATTGGTTATTTGACATACTTTGGTTCTTATTGGATATGTTTTTGGTTCACCGACATATTAGTATGACATTTTCAAATGTGTATTCGAGACCATGGGAATGAGCCTACAATGTATACTTGTATTATTTTCCTATGCATATAAACTATTTTTTAGTTTTCTAAGAGGTCTTTCGGGATATAACTAGTCATTTCTATCTTTTATTTGTTGTTGCTATTAATTTTATTATATAAGTAATTTCTTTTGAAAAGTTACTTCCTAGATATTATTGTATCTATTGACATTTTTCATGTATTGTGGGATTTTTTTGAGTAATTTTATATTATATGTAAGAGTTTCTTGGGTGTTTTATAACCAATCTAACAATACTATATTATTATAAGGTAATTCCTTCTATATGTGATATTTTTATATCCCATTTTCTTGTCAACAACCTGGGGCCTACTGAAGGAGGGACTTGTGGTTCATTATCACTCTACCTTAATTTCTATCCCACAATGGGTATATTAGGAGGGGAGGGGTCATGAAATAATTAACGGTTACCTAATAAATTTTAATGACACAGTGGTTGAGAATCCTTGTAATATGGGTACATAATCAAATCGAACTAACCATAGGTCTATGTTGGGCCGTGGCCCAGTGTAGCTTGGTTGGTGGGTTAACTCAGATGGGATTAGAGACTATGAAGAGGAGGCTCAAGGTTGGTATTAAATCCATTTGGTAATTTTATTTCATTTGTTTAATATTTATATTATATTTAATGAGTTGAAAATTATTTATTTTATGGTTGAATGATTGTGTGTCAATATGAATACTTACTTCTACATTTCATTTGATATAGGCAGTTTTGTCGTGTTTTCTCATATTATTGATTATTTTTTATCGATATTATTTTTTATTTAATATATGTTCTTTACTATGATATAAGGTTATTTTATCCCCATGGAATCACCATAAACCATGAATAATATTCCATAGACATTTGTATGTAGGGGGGTTCACTTCAGTCCATGTGGCTCCACCAAGTAAGGCATTTATGAGTATCCTTTACTCTGAAGATATTACATGTTAATAGTTTATTACTATTATGGTATCTGTCTAATCACCTATTGAACATAAGAATTGATTTTCAATTGATTACTAGGACATATGTAAGTATTATAATATTATGATTGATCTTATATTAAGAGTTGATATATAAAATTACAATGACTTAATGTTTTAGTCCATAAAAAAATATTGTAAGTGTATTGAGAATGAGATATGAATTTAGGTTTTGAAGAGATAATATATGGTTATTTTTTTAAATCTATGACTTTTCCATGATGATATATAATAAAGGGTTTAAAAATATATATTGAAAATAATTTACAATATTTTTTTTAGAAAAGAATTTTTTATTTACCCAATACATGCCAAATATTGTATGTATTAAATTATTATGGTTTAATCAATTATAAATAAATTTTATTTTTAATTAGTTTAATTTATTTAGGTTATAATATTTCATTTCATCATACATATATAAATATTTTATGTAATATGAAATTTTTTGGTCCTTATATTTCATTCCAATTGATAATTATCAACATACCCAGTACATACAGACCTATTGTATATTAAAACATGATTGATTATAATAAAAGAAGGGTTAAATAAAATATTTATGTGGTTGATTGGTAGTTAAGACATAGATATTTATATTGGTGTATTTTGACAATACTACACCTCTATTTTTATTTCATTTTATATTAGAATATTATCATGTTTTTTTAGGGAACATGTATTCATATTTGAACATCATTCTATATGTAAATATAGAAGACACTATAATATTTAGAGAAACCTAGTTATTTACAATACATTAATTAAAATTTCTTCTAATGTTTCAATTAACATATTCATATATAAATTTTATATATGTATATGTTTTGAATTACTCCAAAAATTATTCTCTCAAACCATCAATTCTATGTAAAGGCATTGAATTATAATAGGTAGTATATGTGTTATTTTGGATTCATCAATGTTATAATGTCCATGTTAGGGAAATACGTTTCAAATTTTTATTAGAGTAATGTTTTTTATTTGAATTTCAAATATATGTATAATGTTATAAAGGATATATAAATTTTCAAACATGAAAATGAAATTTAGTTTTCACATGTACAATATATATAATGAAATTTCATGTCACCATGAAGTGAGGGTTTTGAATTTATTGGATTTGGTGGATTATATATAGGTATTGTAAAATTTGTAAAATTTATCTTGATTTTTTTATCTAATTTTAAATATTTTTTTAATTATAAAGGACATTATACAACATCATTAGCATATTTTACCATCTCTTATATGTTTTTGCAAGATTTTGAATAAATATTTAATTTAGGTTGAGAATATTTATTTAGTAACATAATTTAATCAAAAATATTTCAATTAATGCGTTCATAATAAAATTAATAAAATTGTTAACTAACCATTAATATAGATATGGTAGCTTATTCCATTCATTTTTATTTTATGTAATTCATGTATACAAATTATAATTAATGATTATTTAGCTTGAGGAGTCTTATGTAGTGAAATGTTTGAAATTGTAATTTTTTGTTAAATATAATGTTTATGAATAATATATGAGTAATTTGGTATGTTTTTTTAAAATAATATTTATGATTTATTGTACAGTGATATGTAACCAAAGATGAATTTTGGAGAAATTTAGGTTGATGTTGATTTGGAAAGAAGTGTTGAAGAGTTTCAGTGTGTGAAGTTGAGTATGATAAATTTAAATAGTTCTTAAAACTAATATTAAAATCTATTTTATAGAAAATAATATTGGATCAGAGTATTCCACTAAGTGATGAATTCTATATTTATAGGTAATTATTAATAATATCATTAAATAATTATGGGTAAAATAATATCATACAATTAGTAAAGATATTGGAAATCTATAATATATATAAATTATTGAATGGCATAATAACATAGTTTTTTAGTCTATGGTATTAATAATAATAAATTTATATTCATTATATTAAATATATATGTTCTAAGAAAATATAAATATAATTCCATGAACTACCAAAGTTTAAAGATTTAAAATATTATTTGTGCATTTTAGAGTTTATTTTATGATAAATTTTATCCTGAAACATTAGGGATATAAATTCCAAATGAAATTGTATAACTAATTTTACACAATTTTTTATTTTGGAATTAATAGAGGAAATCATTCATTGACATATGATTCCAATTATTTTAGATAGATTGATATAAATGGTAAAAGAGATGGTTATAGATATTAAAAAAGGATCATTTATGTTTCAAAAAATATTTTTTATAAACACTTATTTGGATTTTGATATTTTAGAAAAAATAATTATTATGTTTTTTTATATATTTTTAATGTAAATATATTTTAACCATATAACTTCCTTTAATTATTTCAAATTTGTATACTCTATTTATACAGAGTATAATCTAATTATATTTTTTATATTATAATAAATTAGTTAATCACATTTTAGTCGAATAGAATATTTTTTAGACTCTAGTTTTTTTAGTGAAGTGTGGATCTAAAATTTTGATAGAATATCAAAGGAAGGATGTTTTTAAAATATTTATTTGTCTAAATTATTGATTTAGATGTGTTAATAGTTTTGGAAAATAACTATAACATGTTTTATGGATTTTGGTAAATTACATTTTTGGAGGGTGAGGAGTATCCACCAAATACTTGATATCATTCTCTTAGTTTTGGAGGGTTTTTTTCAATTAGTACACAATAAAACACTATATAGTTAGTGAGAGTCCCATGATCACTCAGTACACCTCAAGAACCTTTCTATATTTTTGGGAAAAGGTAAATTTTCCATTTTTTAAAAAAACTCACTTGAGGGCACTGAATGGGTAACCTATAGGATATGGGGTCTTCACCACTTTCTTCTCAATTATATATTACATAATCTCATTTTACAAGGAATTATTTTTAGTTTTATTCTATTAAATGAAATATAAACCTCACCAACTCTCTTATATTTGTCACATTTTCCTTCCCAAATATTTCTAACTCATTCTATAAATTTTTATTATGATTCCACAAAATTTTTGTGGAATATAATTTTAATAATCATGTTTTTATTCTGGACCTATTAATGAGAATAAATAAGGTAAAATTCCCTCCATTAAAATTTATTTTGGTTGAGGTGTGTCACAAAATGATATTATGTATTTCATAAAATTTTATATAAATATATCATTGATTGTTGTTTTAAAAAAAGTTTCACCAATTTATTATAGTCATGAAGGTTTATTTGAAGTGGAAAACAATAGATTTTTTTGGTTTAAAAATCATATTATTACTTGAGAAGTGATTCATTACTTAGGTAAACTAGAGTTATTTATTTAAAATTATTTTTTTATTAAATGATGATGCTTATTAATGGTATAAGTAATTCTAGTAGATGGTGGTGACTAAAATGAGATTTAGATGATTGAAAATATAGTAATAAGGCACATGTGGACTCTACTAATTGAGTATCTTGGTCATTTATTTTATACTATTCCCATTCAAAATTAATACTATAGTGAACATTATTTTTTAAAATTGTATTTTGTCACACTTGAAATAGAATTGTATAGAATTTTTATAATAGTCCATAATGACCACATATCATGATAAATGGTCCAGTTAGGTTGATTCTATTGATCATTTATTGGTTCCCATTATATAACTTTAAATTATAATTATCTTGTAAAAAAATATAAATTCATTCTCCCTTTTAATATCTTAATTCAATGGTATAAATTCATAAAAATTATTTCAAGAAAAAATGTGTTTCACCATTAAATCAATATTTTCATGGGAAATATGGGATTTCAAAATGCAAATTGTGATTTAATGTAATGGGATTTTAGTGGAATTCAATAAAATATAATTTAAATTCTAAATATTATTTTAAATGAAATTTTAATTGAGGTCCATAGGTGAGTAAACCAATACATGGTACTATATAAATCAAATAAAATGGAGCTGTGAATGGTATTTTAAAGATGTACCATATTATTTTCAATGTTTTTTATATGGTTGAAACTTTGTTATAAATCCATATTTTTAAATCATAATTTATTTCTTTAGCCCTTTTTTGTTTTAATTATTTTTGAATATTATTTAATATTAAGAAATGTGAGGACTATAAATGAATGAAAATACATAACATTTTTGACTATTTGGTTATAAAAGGGTGTTATTCCTAGTGATAATTCTTTATATTGGGTTCTTCAATAGGCTTTAGGGTGTGAAAATATATTGAATTTAATCTAGTATAGGACACATGGGAAACCAAAACAATATTATTGGTTGAGGAAGTTATATAACACTCTTACAACATGACTACCTGTAATTTTACATTGATATAAGAGGAAATAATTAGAATTGATTTGGAAAATTAATATTGATTGAGTGACAAGTTAGATATTTCAAAAATTATAATTCATAAAATGACTTCTATACACAAATAATAGTTTCATTATTTAACACTTATTATAGTTCGCTCTAATAGGCCTATATGGGTATAGTTGAGTATAGTTGCAGTACCAGCATGTTCATAACATGAACCAAAATATGAAAATATGAGGGCACTTCATTAATCGGTCCCAAATATATGTTTCTCATGTCCAAATAAATAATAATATATCCAATAATTATTTTAATTCATGAATAATGAGCCTTATCAAATATCTTTATTGTGTACAGGATTCAAATTTATCAATATTCCTCAGTTAATTAAGTATCCCATAAGTAAAAAATTTTGGTAAAAATATCATTAGGTTTATAAAACTATCATATCCATTAAAAAATAATTTTTATATTTAATATAAATGAAATTTACAATGAAATATTATTACAATAAATTGATTGTTTCAAGAAAATGTTAACAATCACAAAGGAAATTGAGATAGCATAATACCTTTTAACATTTGCAAATTTTCAACTCAAATACATTGAATGAAATAAGTCAAATATTAACAAAAATTATTTTATGGATAAACTCATAATGATATTACATTTAAAAGGTGAATTATATGAACCACATAAAAGTGAATTGGTGCAGAATAAAAAATAAGTCCCAATGGAATGTAAATTGAGATGAAATCTCTTACATCATATTTCCTTTTGAATGTACATTATTTAAACTCATTTATAGTGCTTTAAAACTTGTTATTAACTAATTAAAGAATAATATTGATATAAATAATATCATATATGACCCTTTTATAACATATTATTACTCATTCATTAATAATAATTCAAAATTTCCATTGATTTAGGTGTTAATTTCCATGTTTTATTATTTGTATTTCACCATGAAAGATCTGAATATAGTTTATATTATATAGTTCCATAACCAAGAGAATAATAATAAATAAATAATTATAATATTTATATATCAAATACAATTTCAAAACAAATCATGAATGATGGTTATGGAAAATTAAGAATGTTGTGATCATGGAAATGATAGTCCTTACTTACGCATGAGTAATGTTTTCTATTTTTCCATAATCATCATGTAAATGGAGTAATTAATATTTCACCTTTAAATAATGATAATAATATCATTAATACCATATTATATACTTATATATATCATACATTGGGTGTGGTGAAGAAAATAGAGTCATATCTCTTCTTGAAGGTGGTAGTCCACACATATGTGACTGACGTTATCGTCTTTCATTGAGTGAAAATGTAGAAAACATAATGATATAATATATTTACAGAATAATAAATATGTAATGAATAAAAACTATTTAATAATTTTTATCATATATAACCATTAACATTATCTTTATCACCTTTAATGTGATGTGTTAGTGAAAGACAACTCACCTCACTTCACGATATTGTAGTCTGTCATACACACAATGATTTTATAGTGTCTCCTGGGTAATGGAAGGTGAAAAGAATAATATGACATAATGACATCATATTTATAATAATTTTATAAAAATACTATATATATATATATATATGACATATATAAACTTAAAATCGTTCATTATTCCCATGCATGAAAGTTTGTAATGGAAAAATGATCGACATCAGTTCGCGTGGTGGTAGTGCGTTGTAAACATGAACGATGATTTCATAACCAATTTTATGTAAGTGTGTGTATTGGTAGGTATTAACCTTAACATAAAACAATATTAGTGTTTCCAATATAATTAGGTTTTTATATAAATATGTTATAATAGAAATTAAATGTGTTTGGGAAGGAAATAAAATAAAGATGCGTGTTGAAGAACATTAACTCTTATATGGGAATCCTCATTAGTTTTGCACTAAAAACATAATTATATAAATTTATACCCAAATTAAGTATTATAAAATTATGTGAGGGAATTATTTTAGTGAATTTAAAAGTTTTTTATGATTCAAAAGGCTTTAGTGGTGTGAATAGGTGAGGATAGTGGGCGTCAATTTATAGTTGAGGGGAGTTGTATTCTTGTAAATACCCAAAACTATTCACTATTGGAAGGTCAAAATTAGCTAAATTGCTTAAAATATTTATAATTAAAGGTTTGTAGATATTATAAGTTCTATAAAAACCTCTACGATAGAATTTTTTTTCATTTTGTTACTTAGTCTTTATATTTACTCAATTTAAATCTTTTTGTTTTTACAATTATGGCGAGTTTTAAAAACTTATTAATTTTTCTATTGAGCATAAATTAAATTTAGAAATATTATAAATTCTTTTATAAAAAATTTATATATATTATATAAAATTTATAAAATAAAAATACCATGTTTTATGAAAGTTAATTTTACCCGAAGCCCATGTAATACGAAAAAACACTACATTAGTCCCTTACCATGCTAACAACGTTTTTACTATATAAGGGTCAATATTTTTTTATTATAAAATATATATTGGACTATTAAAATTTATTTAAAATTTATTATAATTTAACAATAAATTTGAATAACATATATTTTTAATAATTTTAAATCATTTTATAAAATATCATATACTATAAAATAACATTAATATCGATTTGGCATTAATTATGTAATTTAAGTTTAAAAATATCAAAAAACAAAGGAATTTGAATTTATTATGTTAAAAATTATATGAAATGTCATATTAATATAGAAAATTAATGTAATGTAATAATTAATTCGATCCAATTCACTTTTAATATTTTTAGTGTATTTTATTTTTGTTAATTATTAAATTATTAATTAATGTTTTGGCATTTTTTAAGAATTTTACATAAATAATTATTCCAAAAAATTAAACATAAATAATTATGATAACATTAACACATTTTTATTTAAATATAATAAACATTACTGATCCAAATTGTTTTTCTTTTTTATCCCAAATCATTATAGATATTGAAAGGAAGGAAAATATATTTTCTCTCTTTTTATTTACTTAACTTATTATGTGGGTCATTTTCAATGTCAAGGGAAAATAAATTAAAATATTTTCGCACATTTGATATCTAAAATATGAATAATATATTTACACAAAATTTATAAAATATTTTAGGATATTTTCTCAATTATTATTCTAGCTTAAATAATAAATAAAGTCAATTTTACTTTAATTATAATGATTATTTTTAACTATTTTCACTATTTACTTGAGAAAAAATTATAATTTGGCTAAATTAGAAATTATATACTATGATTATTCTAAATATGAAATAAAATATTATTACATAAATTCAAAGAAGTGGGAAAATTTAATTTAAAATTAATCCTTCATATAGAACAAAAAAGTAGGTTTTGAAGGTGAAAATGTTCAAAATTTTACTATGTTTTTATTTCAAAATTACATATAAATATGATCTAAATTGAATTGATTTATATAAAATATAATTAGTTAATCCATATAATGAATTTACAATATAATTTATCATTATTAATTGTTTAAATGAAAACCTTTTTTCAATTAAAATCAGGTATTTTTAATTATTTATCGGAAGGTGAAACTTATTATAAAAATAAAAAAGGATCACAGTAAGTGAATTTTGATATTCCAATTTAAAAATGAAGATTATTTTTCAAATAAATTTTTTAAATGCTATAAAAATTAATTTTAAATTATGTATGGAAAATATGGTTAAACTGTATTTTTAAAAAATAGTTTATTTAAAAAAATTTCCTTTTATTTAAAATAATTTATATTCATTTATAATCTGTATATCTAATAAAAATGTGTAATATTTATATATATATATTCAAAATTTAATTTATCATATTCTTGACATCGAATTTAATGGATTTGATATAATTTTCATTATAATATTAATTGTATTTAGTTAAATAAAGTCTTGCATGTAATGAAAGCTGTAGTGGAAATCCATTGTTTCATGTAATGAAGTGTAACTCAGTGGTACATGAATTTCAAGATATATCATATATTTAATTTATTTAAAATAATAAATATAATGTAAATTCCTAGGATGTGATATTCTCTTCAATTATTAGTGTTACGTGTCATACATTCTATTGAATAAAATTTTATCCATTAATACTTGTGGGGTGTTACATTGATGGCTCAAAGTGATGTAAGGAATCAAACAGAAAAGTGTCCTTTTATAAGTGGGTAGATGACACATCTCTTGTTTCTTAAATAATTAAAATATTTTAATTTCATTATAAAAAAAAGGCTTCTAAATGGACACAAATTCTATGTTGGAAGATTATTAAGTCTAAAATGGGAAAAAATAGGATTGAGACATGTTTAATTTGAAATAATACCCTTATCTATCGATTAAACCCCCCCAGTAAACCTATTTAAACATTACCCGTGATAAGAACTATTAATTTTAAAAGGGTCATGCTTTTAATTATTAGATAAAAATTGGATCATAAATGTCCAAGGGATGAAATTATAGACCATTTCAAATCTTACATATACTGTAGAATTTTTTTTAGGATTTTAAACTAATATAATAAAAAATTATTTTTCAAAAAATATCATTAATTTCATTGTTTGGTACTATTCATTTAATTTGACTTTAAATACATCATGATAAAAAATTATTCCAAATATTAACTCTCTAACAATAATTTATACATTATTATTCACCATAAATGTAGATGAAATCAAAATTCATCAAAAAAAATATTACTTTTAATGTTTCCAAAATCATTAACATTGATTTTTCTACTCCTTTCACAAGAACATTGTCAGAATTTTGTGAACATTTAATGAAATTATACCTTTAAAAAATTAATAAATTATATACCATTATCAAAATAAATTATTATTCATCAAATAAAACTTTAGTAGTCATTTATAACATATTTGTATCCCTGTATGAACATATAATATAATTTTAAAGAAGGTGATTAGTGATTTAGAAATGTTCATTACTTAAAATAATATATATGTCATTATCAACAAAAAATAAAACCAAAATATCATATGTTCCAATTTTATAGGGATATGGTCAATTTAATCAAATAAAATGAAATTAAGGTAAGTATTGGGTTGATTTTGAGACCTTATCTCAAGATTATATCAATAATTAACCCATTTTACACTTAGCAATGTGTAAAATATTTAACATAGTTTCCATTCATAAAAAATAAATTAAATAGGGATCTATTTTAAAAAATTTAACCTTATGGTTACAAATATGGTATCCATTTTTCAATAATAAATTTATTGTAAAGACTCAGAAAATTCAATGCAATTTTTTTATTTTAGGATTATTACGAGTCTTCGAAAATTTAAGGCATGTGATTCTCTGTCCCGGAATAAATTTCTGAACTTTTTAATGTACGTTCAGTAAAAGTGCATTCATGTGCTTTCTAGGTTTTGAACCAGTGCTTTGAATTGAAATTCAAGAGCATTGTTGAATCTGTAGTTCTGAGATTTTCTTAAGAGAAGCTCCACTTCAACCGTAGTTAGTCGGGAGAAAAAGATAGTTTTTGAAACTTTTAAGGAATAATAAAATAACATGTAATTATTATTTTGTTTTTTATTCCAACAGATGAGCGGTGGTGGTGAGACCATTGACTTGTCAAGCCATATAATGTCTTGACTCATCAACTGTGTAAATCCACCGTTATGAATTAAAAAAGGTTTATTAATTCATTTAATTAACTTTAATTAATTATTTAATGTGTTACTCACCTTTCCCACTCCTATTTAAATGGATCTTGGGGTTGCGTTTTGGCATGGATTTTTCATGAAAGGAAACACTAAAAAATTACAGAAGAAAAAACCACTTGGAGGACGAGACTGGCTTTATTGAGAAGTGATGAGCACCCCCAAATCATGAATCGACGACAACGACAAAGGAGGTTTCCTCGATCGTCGCTGGTGGATGTCTCATCCAGGTAGGGAGTCTATGTTTATTTTTGGTTTAACATTATTGAAATGAGTTTATTTAATCTTTAATGTTTGAAAAATATTCTCCCGCTTGTTACCATGTTAACACAGAGGGTAGGGGACAATGAACAAGGCTCATACCCACTTTTTCTTCTTCATGTTGCTTTCTTCAGGGATGTCTTTCCTCAATTTGGAAGGAAACACGAGACATAGTGTCATGTTGTGAAGGATGTAGTCTGGCAGGCTCATAGGCTTAGATGGAACCAAGAACAGACTACCTGAGCATGATTGGTGTCATGCAGAAAGAACCATCAGCATGCCATTGCATCAGTGTCGGAGGGGCCCAAATAAGGCCTGTGGTAACCAGCCACGGGTGGTGGGGAGGCAGTTTGCCGTCGTACACCATGGTGGCCAAAGGCAGCCTGCCCGAGCTGGCCGTGCGAGAGAAATGGCAGCGGCCACAGGCACCTTGGCTGGAGGCGGCAACACCACTAGAGATGGGTCAGCCAGCTGGCCAACCCTTGCAAACGGTTGGGCAGCGCCCCACCAGCTGGTTGAAATGGCATCGCATCTGCAGGGCTAGTGTGGGTTGGACAAGACCCACTCAGTGGGTTGGGCCAACCGCTGCTCGAGCCTACAAACCATATGGGCCGACACCGATGGTCCAGACCCAATGAAATGGGATGACCCTTAATCGTATGGACCCACGATGAGTCAAGTTGACCCTGGGACCTGTTGCATCGGGCCGACCTGAACGAGTCGCAATGATCCCAGACCCAACCGGCCCCCAAATAAAGAAACACTCATAACCGATGAAATGTGTTTCCATTTGACACGCTGTTAGTGGCATTGGGACACCATTTTAGAAGTGTTCCCTTTGGCATCATCCAGCGGGCCTTACTGAGCTAAGCCTGATCAAGGTGTGATCACCCCCATTTCACGGAAAGGGATATAACTAATAGACCGGGTGTTCGATCGATGCGACGTCTGTGGTATAAGGACCCTTGTGAAAAGATGGTCTTTTGGAGATACTCTAACTGAGTTTTTATGGAGTTTGACTTGTGACTTGTTTTAGATCATACATGAATCCAACCGGACCCTTTTTACAAAAGTGTACATGTCTCATAGAGAGAGCGCTTGATCGATGCGCCATCTGTGATATTGGGACCCTATGACGAGTGGTCCTCTGTGTATGATTTTTGTGGGACTTCATACTATTTGAAATATGACCAATGGATTGAGGAGTATAGCCTTCCAGAAATCATGGGTACTTCATGTAGGAATCTAGTGGTTGGATGTGACATGAAGAGACAAAGAGACTAATATGGGTCACCATCACAAACTCCCGAGTGGAATGAACTAGATATATGACTAATAATCCCTACTTATTTACCAGCGACCAATATGGGTTAGCACCAGCGACCAATATGGGTTAGCATCTAGCGGCCAATATGGGTCAACACCAACGACCAATACGGGTCAGCATCTAGCAACCTATACGGGTCAGCATACAGTTCCCTATATGGGCCATTGGTAGAGTTACTACAAATAGGATTATATGGCTTTAAAACTAGTCATCCATATCTCAGTAACCTTTATGTTATACCATTTGAGTGATATATCTCTTTTTCGTTGTGCTTCATGATTTAGATCATGCTTGTGATATTACCTTTGTGGTATTTCTATAATGTTTTCCTTTGTGGATTAATGAGAGATCTTTATGTGTCTCGGGGTTCCTATTGGGTATTGTTATAATCAACCGTGCATGGGATCCACCCGCACGTGTGTGTCTGGTGCATATTAATGATGCTACGAGGAACACTTTGGAGGTTCGGGACTTCGTAGGCTTGGTGCGATAGGAGCAGTCGATATCCTCTTCTTCGACTTCATACGTACAACTGCTAACCTCCAGGTAAAGCTCCAGGGCAGATGCGACAACTTATTACTTCCTTTTCTGTTTCTAGGGCTTGTATTCCAGCCCACTATTATCAGTTTATAGTTGTACTTGTGGTTATATTTTACTCTCTTGGTTTTACCTTATTTTGTAGGTTGTTTACTTCTGTTGAGCTTTTGAGTCTATACAGATCTCTAAGGAAATTCCTCCCCTATTCGAGAAAAGCCTCCAGGTGTGATTCTCCAACCCTTGGCCTATGGAAGGCGGTCTTGGTGTAGTCATGTCTGGGCCCCATAGGACGGGTCATGACAAAGTGGTATTAGAGGGAGGTCAGTTCTACCAGAAGAACTAAGAGTCTACCTTTAATGGGGAAATGGTGTACAATGTCTTGAGTTCGATTTTTAGTATAGGGAGTCTAGTTTCGGTTCAGTGGACTATGTATCCATAAACCAGGACTCATAATTCTGTCTTCCAACATGGTACACGAAAACACTGGTTTCTAGTGTTTTGATATGTTTTTGTGATATTTCTTTAGTCAACTCACTAGGGTCAACTTATTGAATGTGGATCACCTATTTTTTAAAGGATTACTCCATGAAGATATCCATTTACTATTCTTATTATAGATCGTGATAGTGTCCCATCGAGTGATGAGGCATTAGTACAGGGACCACTCATAGTGATAAAACCTTCAGGTTGTGTACCAGTTGGACCAGCACTCGTTGAGTAGAAGATGCTACCTGTGGATCATGCACGCCGGTTGAGCACATTTCAAGAGTTCCAAATATTGAGGCCTGTGAGTTTTCAAGGTGATATTGACCCCCAGTCAGTAGAGGATTGCCTTGAAGTAGTTTTGCGGGTCTTTCCCTTAGTAGAGACACCCACCGAGTAGATAACGATCATTGATATTAGAATTCTTCAAGGATTGATAGGACGATGTGGGTTCTTGATATTATAGGTGTATGAGGAGAATAACCTAACCTGGATGAACATTGAAAGACTTTTCTGGGTGGTGTTTGTGCCAACGAAACAACGATATATACATATTCAGAAGTTGTTTCATCTGCAGCAGGGAAGCTAGACTCAGGCATAGTATTCAGTGAGATTTACTGAACTCTCCCAATACTCCACTGACATTGTATGAGACAATTACATCCAAGTCTAGACCATTTAGTAGGGGCTCCGAATAGTGATCTGAGCTGCAACAGTTTCTCTCAGTATCCTGATGTAGGTTGGGGTGCTAGAGCAAGGATTGCTGATGGAGAGCATCCTTTCCGAGCAGAAACCAACAGTGGGAGCCCCTACCAGAAGCAAGTAGAAGATACATCTACAACAAGTATTATACAGAAGACACAGAATTCCAAGAAGGATAGACTTTCTGGAGGGAGACCTGATGACGTAGGGTTAATGGTGCGAGGCTCAAGAGGCCGATAGATCCACCAGTAAGGCATGGCCTATTTTTTCTATGGGGTACAGGGTCCTAGGGATCGTGACTATCTGACTCCCCATGCGGATTATTGGTAGATGGTGTAAGGTCCACTGAGCTAGTGGTAGAAGTGTGAGTGTCAGTCAGGCAGTAGACGAGGCAGGGGATAAGGACGTGCAGCAGGAGGAGGTCAGGGTCACCAGGCACTACCACCACCACCCCTAGGCGGTCCATGACATGCTTATGGAGCATGTGGATGGGGGTACTACCAGCTACAGGATGTAGAGGCACACGATCCTAATGTCCCTGAGATGATATGAGGTATGATCTGTATCTTCTTTACTTTAGCAGTAGTTCTTATCAACATAGGTTCTAGCCATTCTTTCCTTTACACAGACATTTTTTGGGACTATGAGATTCCGACTGAGATTTTAGCTCATCATTTTTGTTTGTATACTCTTACAAGAGGATATTTAGTCATGACACACTATTGCTGATAGTGTTATCTTACTCTCAGAGGAGAGAGTTTCAGATGTGAGATTCTAGTAGTGGCATTGAATCCCTACGACGTCATTCAAGGAATAAAATGGATATCATCATTTCATGTACAAAATTATTGCTTGAGACATAAAATGTTATTTATGTATAGAGGAGATGAAATAGACATTCACTCAGGAGGGTGTAGTCGATTACATATCAGCTATCTTTCATGACCTTCAACAAGGTGGATGAGGTGAGTCTACAGTTTCCTGCAACTGTGGACAAGTACAAGGACATCTTCCCAAAATATCTCCTAGGAAAACCTCCCCGTAGATGGGTAGAATTATGCATTGACTTTTACTAAAGAACAACACCTATATATATACCAGAAAATTGGATGGCCCCTATACAACTTCGGGAGATGAGGGTACAGTTGGAGGACTTGTAGAAGAATGGATATGTATGTCCCATTGTTTCTCTATGGGAATCCTTGGTGTTGTTTTCCAAGAAGGCAGACATAAGTTTGAGGCTATGTGTGGACTTATGGTGCCTAAACCAGGTGACCGTGAAGAAATAGTAGCATATGATGGGGATCAATGATCTATTTTAGTAGTTGAAAATACCTCATTGGTTTTCCAAAATATAACTTAGATTATGTTATCACCAGCTCAGGGTACAAGACAAGGATGTACCAAAGATAGCCTTCAGATGTCGGTATGGACATCAAGAGTTCTTGGTGATGCCATTTGGCATAACCAATGCATAAATGGTTTTCATGAGGCTCATTAACAAGATCTTTCATCCATAACTCAATCACATTGTGGTGGCCTTCATCGACGGCATCTTGGTGTACTCAGCGTCTGAGGAAGAGCACATTGTACACTTGATGATAGTTCTGGACACACTCTTGGAGAACTAGATATATGGGATGCCCTTGATGTGTGAGTTCTAAATACAGAAGGTCCATTTCCTAATACATATCATCTCAAAGGTAGGAGTTCCAGTGGATCCAATGAATATCGAGGCAGTAGTTTCTTGGGCGACAGCCAGGAGTGATACTGAGGTGTGGAGCTTCCTTGGGTTAGCAGGATATTATTGGAGGTTCATACCTGATTCTTATATGGTATACGTACCTATAACTTAATTAAATAACTACATGAAACACTTACTTTGATCAGAGACGTGCTAGATGAGCTTCCAACAGTTGTGGCAGAGCTTCACCAGCACTCCCATCCTGAGGTTTCCAGAGGAGGGCATTGGCTATGTGGTTTGCTGTGATACATCTGAGACAAGAATTAGCTGAGTCTAGATGCAGGATGATGCAGTGATTTATTATGTCTTAGGACAATTGAGGACTCATGAGTAGAATTATGTAAATCATGATTGGGAGTTGGCAGGAGTAGTCTTCACGCTGAAGATGTGGTGACACTACTTGATGGGCGAGTGGTTCATTATTTACTCAAAACACAAGAGTCTCATATATATATATATATATATTCACACATAAATATATGAATCTAAGATAGAAAAATGTGCTAGAGTCCCTCTAGGACTATGAAATTGAGATAGCCTATACTCCTGGGAATGGAAACATAGTTGCAGATGAACTTAGCAAGAGATTGGGTTTGTAGCTATTGAACAAGACTTCAGCGAAGTTAGCCTTGATACAGATATCGTATGTGGATTGAGATGTGACAGTCAACCTCTAGTCAATGGTTGTTTCCCCTCCAATCCTTCAGTGATTCAGAGATTCAGAAGTCGGAGATAGAAGCTGTGAGACTACATGTTCTTAGATATCCTCCGGCCATGCACCTGACTGATATTATATAGGTGGGGAGCACACTATCGTTTTCCAAGGATGTACAGTTGTACCAATGGCACTATGAGAGGAGGTGTTGAGAGAGTTCCATAAATCCCCATTGGTAGTACATCCAGTTGTGATGAAGATATATTAGGACCTCCAACATCAGTACAGGTGGCCAAGGAAGAACAAAGATATAAAGAGTTTGTTTCTAGATGCCTCACTTGCCAGAAAGTGAGGGTCGAGCACCAGGTACCAGAAGGCTAGACCCAACCCCTCGAGATACTAGCGTGGAAGCGGGAAGGGATATTGATGGAATTTGTGATGGGGTTACCACTTGTGTCCAGAGGGAACGATACCATCTGGGTGATCGTTTACCGACTCACCAAGTCGACCCCCTTCCTTGTTATTAGAGATAAGGATTTGGTAGAGAGGTTGGGACGTCTCTACATTCAAGAGATCATACGACTTCAAAGGGTGCCTGCAATGACAGTTTTAGAACCTGAAACAAGATTCACATCCAAGCTGTGGAAAGGATTTCAGAAGGATTTTGGGACTCATCTTCACTTGAGAATAGCTTTTCACCCACAGATAGAAGATTAGAATGAGCGGACCATCCAGACCATGGAGGACATGCTTCATGCATGTGTCCTGGATTTTTTTCATAGTTGGGAGGAACACCTACCCTTAGTGGAGTTCACGTACAACAACAACTATCACTCCACCATTGGTATGGCCCCTTTTGAGGCATTATATAGATGACCATGTAGATCTCCTTTGTGCTAGATGTATCCCGGTGATCCAGTACTCATGGTCCTAGATATGGTACATGCTACCACTGAGAAGATGCATGTCATTTGAGAAGTTGCATGTCACATATGATGATAGGTGATGGAGAAAACTAGAGTTCTAGGAGAGGGAAAACATATTCCAGAGAGTCTCCCCTTGACAGGGACTATAGATATTTGGCAGAGGTGGAAAACTCTAAATGAGGTTTATCGAACCATTCCTGATACTTTGGAGGATTGGCAAGGTGGCCTACCTCTTGGCACATCCACCGCAGTTGGAGAGGGTGCACAATGTCTTCCATGTATCCCAGCTGAGGATATACATGCATTACCAATCTCACATCATCAACCATGCAAAACTGGAGTTTGACGATGGGGTGAATTTTGCATACTACGTTGTGTAGATAGAGGATCAATAGGAGCAGATCCTTCGTTGACATTCTATACCTCTAGTGTATATTCTGTGGAAGCATGGGAATATCTAGGAGATAATATGGGAGCGCGAGGATCAAATGTGTGCTTAGTACCCCTATTTGTTTGTGTAGACTTGTTTGGATTTCGGGACATAAATCTCCATGGTGGGGAGAATGTAGAGACATTGAAAATTCCATGTAATATTTTTTATTTTTTAGAAATATTACTAGTATATGAAAATTGACGGCGCATGATTCTAAGGCTCAGGGTCCCCAGAATGAATTTATGAAAATTTCTTAAGGTACATTCAAGAAAATCGTGGGTGGTGATTTCTATCATTTGAACTGGTGATCGGAATTGAATTCTAAGATCCCTGTTGAATCTACACTACCGGGATTTTCTTAAGAGAAGCTTCACTTTTACCGCAGTTGGTTGGGAGAAAAATATTGTATTTGGACTTTTAGGGAATAATAAAATAACATGTAATTGTTATTTTATATTCTTTTTCTCCAATGGATGAGTGAAAGTGGAGAGATTAATGACTTGTGAAGCCATTTAATCTCTTGAATCATCAACTACGTAACTCCACCATTGTGAATTAAAAGTGGTTAATTAATTAATTTAATGTACCTCATTAATTCTTCAACGCATTACTCACCATTCCCCCATCAATTTAAATGGATCTCAGGGTGGGTTATTGGAATATATTATTCAGGAAAGGAAACAATGAAGATGTATTATGACATCATCCACCTAGAGGAAAAGACCAGTATTAGTGAGCAGTAATGAGCACCACCATATCACGAACTGACGACAACGACAAAGGAGGTTCCGTCGATCATCGTCAGTAGACATCTAATCTAGGTAGTGGGTTTATTTTTGGTTTTGGTTTAACATTATTGAACTGATTTTATTTTATATTTTATGTTTGATAAATTTTCCCTCGCTTGTTATCATTTTAACGCGAAGGGCGCAAGTCGACGAACAAGGACTGGAACCTCCACCGCTTTGCTCATGTTGCGTTCTTTTGGGATGAATTTACTAAAATTTAATGGAAACATGAGATAGAGGGTCACACTGTCACAGTGGTAGTCTAGGAGGCATGTAGGTGCAGACGACACCAAGAAATGACCACCGGATCATGACCAGTGTCCTACAGAAAGAATCACCAGCGTGCCCTGTTGGCGATGGCTGAAGGAGGCCTAGGGTAACCTGATATGGGCGAGGGGGGGGGGGTGTCGTGTCATTATGAACTATAATGGCCAGAGGTAGCTGACCTAAACAAAACTCATGGGTGAAAGGTGGTGCCCATAGGCGCCTCCAGCAGTAGCAGCCGCAGCCAGAGGGCCGTAGAAGGAGGGGGCAGCGAGGCCCCACATCACGCCTTATCGATTGGAGACCAGTCGACCATCTGGATGACCATTGCATGTGGTGGGGTAGGGCCCCACTGGATGAATGAAACGACCCCACATCTAAGGGGCCTGATGGAGAAAATGGTCCACCTTCCAGAGGACAGAGTAAGAAGTCGGTCGGGCCTGACACACGACCTATCGGGCCACCGTGGGTAGGCAGAGTCCAACCCAGCTGGCTGGGCAATGTGGGCTCGGGACCGCGAACCAGTCAGGCTGATCCCGATAGGCTAGATCCTGTGAACCGAGCTGGCCCTTAACGGGCTGTACCCGGGCTGGGTCATGTAGACCCCGGGACCCTTTTTGTTGGCCCGACCAAACCGAGTCAGACTGGGCCCAAAACCAACTTTCCCCTGAATAAACAAACGCCCATAACTGATGAGCTAGGTGTCTGTTTGACATAATTTGAGCAGCATTGGGAACCCTTTTTGGAAGAAGTTCCTTGGTCTTATTATAGGGGGCTCGACCGAGCCAGGCCAAACCGAGGTGCGATCACCCCCATTTCATGGAAAAGTATGTAACTAACAGAATATGCATCTGATCGACCCATCATCTATGGAATAAAGACCGTTATGACAGGAAGGTCCTTTGGAGATACTCTATGTGATTTTTAATAGTGTTTAACGTGTGACTTGGGTTAGATCAGACTTGAATCCAACTAGACCCTTTTTATAAAAGTGCCCATATCTCATAGATCGGTTGTCTGATCGACATGTAGTCTATCACGTTGGGACCCCTATGACGAGGCAGTCCATTGGGTATGATTTTTGTAGGATGTCATACCAGTTGAAATATGACAGATGTATTAAGGATCAGCATCTTCTAGAGATCAGTCTTTCTCTTTGCAAGAATCTAGAGGCTAACTGTCACATGAAGAAGAAGAGAGACCAATATGGGTCAGCATCAAAAACTATATAGTGGGATGATCTAGTTGTACGACTAATCATCCATAGCTCTATACCAAAGACCAATACGGGATACCACCATTGACCAATACGGGTCAACATCTAGTGACCAGTAATATTCAGCATACAGTGACCTATATAGGTCAGCAGTAGAGTTACTACGAAAAGGATGATCTGGCTTTATGACAAGTCATCCCTATCCCTGTATCCTTCAAGTTATACTGTTAGAGTAAGTTGTCTCTTGTTTTTTGTGCTTCGTTATTTAGATCATGCTTTTGATATTACCTTTGTGGTATTTCTTGGGATGTTTTTATTTATAGATTGCTGAATGTTATTCGGGTATCTTGGGGTCCCTATTGGGTAATGTTATACTCACCCCCGTATAGGATCCACCCGCATGTATGTGTATGGTGCAGACTATTTCCGTTTCGAGGAAGACTTTGGAGGTTCGGGACTTGGTAGAGATTGGTGCGATAGGAGAAGTCGATATCCTCTTCTTCGGATTCATACATACACATGCTACCTTCCATGTTGAGCTCCAGAGAAAACACAACAACTATTTACTTCCGTTTTAGTTTCTAGGGAATGTATTCTGGCCCACTATTTTTAGTTACAATTGAACTTATGTTTGTAATTTAAACTTGTTGTCGTAACATAATTTTCTGGGTTGGTTACTTTAGTTACTCTTTTTGAGTGTGTACAGATCTCTTAGACAATGCCTTTCCTGTTCAGGACAAGTTTTCAGGTGATAGTCACCGACCCCTGGCCTCCTGAAGGCTAGCTTGGCATCGTAACGTCTAGGCCCCATGGGAGGGGTCGTGACATTTATATAAATATATTATATAAATTTTAATATAAATGTGTAACATTTAATGAAATAATAGTATTTATAAAAATGCATTTCTAAGAATAATATTTAACTTATATAAAAAATGTGAATGTTACTAATTAAAATAGAATTAATTATAAAATTATAAATAAAATGAATCAGTTCTAAATTTAAGAAAAAATAAAATATATAATGGTACATTTAAATTACACGATTCAATGAAAATAAATGAGGGTTTTGAAAAATTACTACCTTTCAGGATTCGTTGAAAAATCAATGATATCATAAATATACCATAAGATAAACCAATGTTAATTTTTATATGATGAATTTAAAATTTATTTTAATATTATAAATTATAATTTCTAAAATTGTAATAAATTAATTATAATTTAGAAAAAATATATGAAATAAGATCATTTTTAAAGAAAAATTATTTATTGTAGTATCAAATGAATTTATTAAAATTTGAGAAATTATTAAATATTAATAAAAGAAATATATAAAAATTTTATAAATTTTTCAAAAAATGGTTAATTTCCTGATACCTAGAAATCCAATTTCTTAGTTAAATCCATCACATTAAATAATAATATTTTAAAAGTATATTTTCATTCACATAAAAATTGATGTTACATGTAAAGAAATCTATGAAGAGTAATTTTATAAATTTTCAGGGTTTTACATTAATCAACCTTAAATAAATTGTTCCCTTAAATTTTGGACACAATCATCAAATGTTCAATATTTTAAAATAACTTTGTTGATAACCCAAATTTTACCTTGGGATAATAAAACATACTTTTATATGGAGAATTGGGAATAATAAAGGTTTCTGTAAATAAAATAAATGAATAAACTTGTTAGATAAAGAGAACATCAGTGTAATGTTAAATTATAGAAATGGAGGAGAAAATGTACACATAATAACTAATAGAGAGTGATAGATAAAATGTACATGGGAAAGATAACTACCACTAAACTATAAACCAATAAGGGATTAAAATACCACCAATTCATTGAAAAACAAGGTAAAAAGATAACATTTTCATTTCAATATTTTTTTCATGAGGTTGAGGGATTCAATAACTACGTAGATATTGAATAACGGAAAATTTACATACTATATTCTTTTTAATTTCATAATTACAATTTCATCTTTTGTTTGTGGATAGATGAATTTCCACTTTTTTTATTCAAAGAAATAAATATTCACGATGAATTATTTATCATTATAAACATTCATTTAATATGAGCTTTTTATGAATAAAAACTAAAAGTATCTTTTAAAAAATAATAATATCTATAAAATAATTAAAATTCATTCCTTATTTCTCTAAATATTTTAAAATTAAAAAATGGTTTGCACAAGTTTTCCAATATGGAAAAATATAATACATTAATCTATATAACATCAAGAATAACACACAAAGATCAATATATTCCATTCGATAAATATTTTTCCATAAGACTCATCTAAAACATGTCTGAACAAATTTAAACCTAAAATTATGAAGTATTTGATCACATGTTTATAAGAGATAAATTTGACATTTATCTCTAAGAAAAAGTAATCACTCATATATTTATATAGTAAAAATGTATATGCATTCTTATATAATCATAAAAATATTTTAATATTTCATGTAAATAACCTAAATATCCATAAATCCTAAATTAAATAATTTATTCTTAAAATATATAAGACAATGTTTATTCTTCAAATAAAATCGCTTGTTTCCAAAAATATTTACATATACTATTATCATATAATGTTCCCATTATAGTGTAATTCTTTAAAAATATGATTCATGAATTTTAAACTAGAAGGTTATCTATATGAGAAAATATATATTCCCAAAATGTAATAACCCATTTATCCTAATTAACTAAAGTTCATATTAAACTTAATGGGTTATAAATATCATTAATATTATTTAACAAAAAAGAAAATAAATATTCCAAAAAAAAATTCACTTAAACACATATTAAAAAAGAGTTCTATTACAATAAATTTCACTCAAAGTATTCTTAATCATATAAAAAATATTTGACTTTTCAACCTAAGAGGGGATATTTATTCTCCCATCACATTATTATTAAACTCCCATCACATAAAACCATAGTGGGGATATTTATTCTTTTAAAAATATAAAAAATATTATAGTTTTCAACCCTAGACACTTTAGGTTTACCCTATATCACTATGGAATATCACAGTTTTTCATAGGTTTTATTATCTTATTCGTCATAATTTTTCATGAAAAACATGAATTAACTCAAGAATAACCTTTTTGAGTGTCAAATGAGGTACTTAGTGAGGGCACACTCACCATGAACTTGAATGATGTCTAACAAAAAATCAACCAACTATTTTCTAGGTTATTAACCATAGATTCATCTATTCGAAAACCATGTCAACATGTAGGATCTATATGGGGATTTATTTATAATAATAAAACATAAAAATTATCATAAAAAAGATTTATGATATTATCCTATAATTAGATATATACTCATGGTTTTTCATATGTTTATGGTCCCTAATATATATTTTATTAAATTTAGTCCCTCTGTTTTCTACTAAAATTTCTCTTATATCAACTATAAATACCTCAATTACAATAGCCTAGAGTTGGTCTTTAATTTATTATATTTGAAAAATATATAATAATTTTCATGTTAAAATAATTAATAGTTTATTTTCTTGGTTAACAAGCAATATACTTGAATATAACATTACATTTCAAAACATAAAATGCTACATAGTATTTTCATTGAGAACATCTGTATTCACTCTAGATATCCTTTCGAATCATTCAGAGAACAATTTCTAGAATCTTTGGGAAAGGAAAAAATAAGGGTGAACTCAAATTCTCGTTAAGGGGTATTTAAAATAGAATCTATATTAGTTAAATAAATCAAAATCAATATTTAAAGGTGAATATTTGAAAACACATTCCATTTAATTAATTTCTTGAGGATGTTGTATAATATGGTAAGAATAAAGGATAATTAAATAATTAATTGTAAATATTCACATGAGCTTGAAACATATCCATATAATATCATAACTATTACAATAATAACATTGAAATCATTATCCAATTTCATAATTATGTTTTTCATAATTTAATACATCTTAAACGTATCATGGAGGCCTCGTGCTAAGATAAATTACTTGAATGGGCATGTTCTCATATAGAACACAAACTATTTTTTCTCATAATACCTATCAATGAATCAAGGGTATATATAATTTCATGACCCACCCATCCCTTAATTATTCCCATGAATTCATTATATGAATAAATAATAAAAATTAATCAACTTTCCATAATAATCAATAACTATCTATATTCGAAGAACTAGCATATGAACTGTCAATAATTACCTCCATTAAAATTGATCATAAAACATATTTATAAAAACATTGGATGGTATCATTATAAAATATCTTTATTAAATCATAATATTTTATATACGATGTTTTCATAGTAGAAAATAATTTTAAAATGTCTCTTGAAAATTTGGTATGGAAAATACCCTTTTCATTTTGAAATCACTTATTCAAAATATAAAAAAATTATAATATATTAGTTAAAATTATTTATTTATGAATACATATAGAAACATGTAAATTTTTATTCAAAACTTTTATTTTTCATGATAGTGGGAAATTTTGTTAATGCCAAATATGTTAAAATAAAGATTTATTTCCCATTTTTTGTAAAAATTAAAAAGTAACTCAGTTGAAAAATTACAAGAAGATTCCTCTGAAAAAAATTTATATTAATTAGAGAATTTGTGAAAATTAATTTAATAAATCATATTATTATTGTAAAAAAAATTATTGAAACATTTTAAATAAAATATGAACATATAAGAAAATATTTTTTGACTATGTTGGAAATAAAGTTTATTTTCAAAAAAATATTTTCTATGTCATTTTAGGTAACAAACAGAGAAAAAATGATACCATTACTTAATAATTCCATGAATAACTATATTATAAAATAATATATATTTTTATAAATAAATATCATTTAATTATTTTAATAAAGATATTAATATAAACAATCATGAATAAGATGTACTTTTGAATCAAAACCTAATGAAATTAAAAACCATATATGGATATGAAAAACACAATAAAATTAATTATATTAATTTTAAAGTAAATTAAGTGGAATTAACAACACTATATAATCGAAATTAGTGGTGAATATGGAATATGTCTCACTGAAACAAATGTGAGATTAAATCCCCTTATCTTATGTCTTCTTTCTTTGAAGTGATTTTATCATATAATATAATAATCTTAAATTTACTATACTATATAAAATAATCATTTTAATACTTATAATATCATATATGATCCAATAGTAGAATTTTAAAACATATATATTAATAATTCCTTGTTAAAAACATCATTTTCATGTATAAATTATTTCATTTGTCATGGATGTTTTGGATTTTTAGTTATAGTCATTTTACATTCATCTAGTTCCATAATTTCAAAAATTATAATCATGATAAAAATATTATATATATTAATTATTCACATATTTCTAATAATTCATTAAATTTAGTGATAGGAAATTGAATTACAATATTCATGGAAACTGTAGGACGTACGCACGCATGAACGTTATTTTTGTTTTTTGATGGATGGAACGAAAGAAAGGTTAATAATAAATCAAAATTATAGATTAATTATTATAAAATATATACCATATATATTCATTAAATTAATCCTTATTTCCATCGATGAAAATTATAAATGAAAAAAAAATGAATCACATCGCGTCATGGAGGTGGTAGTCCACATTTACAAATGAGAGACATTTTCATTTTCCAATAGATGTATAGATAAATAGATTAATAACATACAAAAATTTTGGGACCATAGTTATTTAAAAATATCATATATTCTAATTATTTCCATTTTAATTACAATCCAGTTAAATTGATGATAAAAACAAACTACACTGCTAATTGGTGATAGTAAGTTGTATTTATGCACAAGTGATATTTTCTCTTTCAATGAGATGAATTTTTTTTGTAAAATATATTTCAAAGAAAAATAATAACATATATATATATAACATACTAGATTTAAAATTTTAGGATGATTATAATAGATTTATAGTAACTATAAAAAATAAATAAACATGAAAGAATCAATAAAGACGAGTACCTCTCCTTCACTAGGACTACTTCAAATCCCATATTAAAGACCCTTGGATTGGTCTTATAAGAATGTCGTCACCACTATTTCATGGATATGGAAGTTTCTAAGATACATTTGTAATTTTTTTGAGATATATGTCTCAAGGAGTTTTAAATAAGATAATGTAGAGGTGTCCTTTTATATGTGTGGGAGAGGAAACATTTGGGATTTCTTAAAATATTATAATACTATAATATCAATTTAAAAAAAGATTACAATTGAAAAAATAATCTAATTTTGGATATTATGAGTATAAAATATTTCCATCAATTAGGATTTAGAAATTTTTAATTTGGAAACATACCCTTATCTTTTGGTATAATTTCAGGTAAACTCGTTTTAACAATCACCTTAGTAACAACGTTCTCATTGATAAGGGGTTAAAATGTTAATTTGAAGGGAGAAATTGGATCATAAATGTACACATTAATAAATTTTATAAATATTATTATCCCAATTTTCCACATGAAATATTTTTATGATTATTAAATAATTTAATAAAATATCCTATTTTATACAGTGTCTTTAATACATTTTTTCTTCATTTCATTTAATTTGATTTTAAAGACAACATGATAAAAATGATTTAGAATATAAACTCAATAAATATAAATTAGAAATTATTATTAACAATAAAATTATTTTTTAACTATAATTCATCAAAAAATATAACTCTTTATGTTTTTAAAATAATTTATTTATATTTTTCTGTTTCTTGAACAAGATCTATATATGTATTATTTAATATTTTATTGTAATTATATAATTAAGAAAGATTAGAATAATTTATAATTATAAAAATAAATTAACAATGTTCAAAATAATCTTTTATATTCATTTATAACATGTTTTTATCCTAATGTGAACATATAAAAAAATAAAAAAAAATTATAGTTGCATTTTTGAATTTTTATTACATTAAATAATAGGAAATGTAATTACGAAGGAAAAAATGGCACCAAAATAAAATGTATTATATATTATTATGGATATGGTATAATTAATACTATAAAATTAAATAAAGGTATGTTTTTGGTTCATTTTAAGATCATACCTCTTAGTTTTAACCATGTTTTACTCATTTTACCCTTACTACGGTGAGAAATATTTACCACCGTAAATATTCATAATGGATAAAAATAAAAAGATCTATAATTAAAAAATATGAAACTCATGAATCCATAAATTATATCAATTATTCAATATTATATTAATATAAGTGATAGAAATTAATTTTAATATAAATTCAAAAAACACAATGAAAAATAGTTTTTAAAATAATGTATTTTTATGCGTAAAAAAATCTTATACCAAAATCAATAATAATGATAATTAAAATTGAATTTATTTTATTATTTTATTTCAAATGAATAATTTTTAAATTTAGTATGAAATCCAAAATTTATGGGTAATTTAAATTATTTGATTTATTGAAAATAAAAGATAGTATTTGAAAAATTAATATTTTGACTCTTCATTGAAAAATAAATGATTTCATAAAGCTTCCAAAAATTTCACCCTAATATGATTTTTATCTTATAATATTAAAAATAATGTTAATTTTATAAATTAAATATCTATATTATGTAGATTTTAATTATAATCTCTATACATAAAATGAAATAAAATCATTTTTGAACGAAATTTTTTTTAAGTATAAAATGACTTTATTAGAAATTAAGTAATTATTTATTGCTAATAAAATAAATATATAAAATCTTTATATATTTTACCATAATGTTGTAAATATTATAAAAAACCAACAATCCAATTTTTGGTCAATAAAGTTCTCATTAACTAATTATATTTTAATACTATATTTCAATTCATTTAAAGCTTAGTGTTATATGTTACGAAATGTAACACACATAGTGTTCACAATTTTAAGGGTTTCACAATTTGAATTCGTTATAATATAAATATCTTAAATATTTTCCTTGAAAATATATGATTTAAATTTATTAGTTTTCAAATTATATTCCATCTAAGAAATCAAACTGTGTAATCCATATTGATGTGTAACTATTTACACAACCCATAATTCTAAGTTACCTAAATATTAGAGAAACAATTATTTAAATAGATCCAAAGGAATTGTACTCATATGGTACATAAACTATTCATGTAAAATTTTAAGGTTATACGAGTTGTGGATGTCAACGTGTGTAAGATCATAGCAATAGATATCCAAACTTATTCACCATTCTTAAAAATGCATAAATCTCAAAGCTGGTAGGTAGTATGAACTCATATCCCGCTCTCCACGGAGACTTTACTCAGAATAAAATTCAATTAGTGATATCACCAAAACCTAATATACAAAAATTATTCCCAATAACTAAATGAAATATAATAAATCAAATTACAAATCAATATTAAGGTAGATAAAAAGGTAAATTTTATTGAGTTGTGCATTGCATGTAATGTGATACTTTTTCTCCTAGAACCAGTTTAACAATGAAACTATAATATACACATTCATAATATAATGAATTTACAGATACTATTAAATTAGAGAATACCCTTTTTAATAAATGATAATTCAATTATATAAAAATAAGATAATAATTTATGAACAATTCATATATAAAATCTAATAATAAAAATTATAATTACACTTATCATTATAGATATTACATAATTTTATTAAATTATAAACACTTTAATCTAATATGAAATTTTACATATTCATCATTGTATAGAATTTTCCTTTAACAAAATATATTATATTTTATGAACTGTAAATTAATTATAATATAATTTCAAATATATAATTGTAGTATATAATATAACTATCATATACTAATCATTCCATGTAAGGACTTGTTAATTTCAAAAATTCCAAATAATTAATTATGAATGATTAATAATTTAAAATATAAACCATTTTTATATTTTGTATTATTTATGTAATTTATACTCTTTAAAAATTACTTATTTTGAATATAAAATAAACACTTTTATTTTAATCCTTAAATCCATCCAAATATATTTATTAAAATGTATTCTAACTAATATTATTAATATATAATGAATATTAAATAATATATGTTTCATCAGTATTTATGAATTAATTAAAAATATTTTATTATTAACTAATTAATTAAATATATATTAATTAATAAATCCCCACAAAATATCCATAATCATTATTTATAAAAAATTTATATATAATTAAATTTAATTCAAAAATAATTATTTTTTCTCTTCCTTAATCATTGTGTAAATTTAATTTGGATTACCATTAAGAAAAAGTTGCACTATGTCCTGAATTTTTTTTTTCCAATTTACATGGATACATTGTTATGTAAATGTAAAAGAACCAACCATGATGTATTACACATCATAGTTTAACATTCAGTGTATTTCTTTAAGAAGAATGCAAGTAACTATAGCAGAAAGCACATGATGGTGCATGATAAGATAAATGACTCAATTTCAATCAAGTACAGGATAATATCTATATTATGATTAAGATAAAATATATTTTTTACATGAATTAACTCTTAAAACCTAATTAGTATAAATTGATTTACCACGTTCCATAATGCAAACCAAGTGGGTGTTTTATCTCGAAATGTGTTACCCTTATTTTATTCTTCATTTTTTCAAGATTTCGTAAATGTAAACACATGAGATTCTATAATATTATTGATTGGATTTTTTAGGGTTGAATAATTATTATTAGATAAATCGAAATTTAATAAATACCTATAATGAGTATTTCATTGAAATAAATACAAAAATAATTTAATGCCTATAAATGAAGAATACTGAAAATCAATACACCTTACATCAATGATTCTACAAAAATGTTTTGATCATCATTTAATATTATTGATAAAATCCAAGGTGTTGAATCCAAATGTTTTTCCACCTCCATAGGTATCCCTGGGTTTCACCTTAATTGGTTATCTTATAAACATGAATCTCTTTCAACCATGGTGTTATAACACCTCATCATTTATAGGATAAAGAAGATATATTCATGTTTCTGAGAGTCTCAAAAAAGTATAGAGAATAATAAACATTTATTATCTCATTAAAATGGATTTATATAGTAGTGAAAAACATCTTTAGTTCTAATGAATTTACTCATTGTCATAACACTTGAGTAACTTCCCTGACCAATTCATGCATTGAATACATTAATGAAAATATACCATCATGTTTAATCTCATGAAATATCCCATTAAATTATATCCATATGAATGGTTGTTCTCTACAAACTATCCAATCCAGTGGTGTGCATATTTCATGAACTCGATATAGAAATTCCCCTTATGAAGGTTATGTGTAATGCCCCCTCCCCACCCCTCCTAGGCTGACAATGAGAGAACAGAGGAGGTAATATTCTGAGTTCCTAATCTAATAGTTCTCGGGTTAGAGAATAGAATTTTAGATAATATATATATATATATATATATATATATATATATATGAGGCATTACCCAGCATGAGAACATGAAAAATATAGAGATAAGAAGTATACATCAATCCAAACCTTCTCTAACACGCACACAAAAATATATATATATCCCAAGTGAATATATGTAATTCCATAGATTACTAAAAAAACTAAAAGGAAATATACAATAACAAAAAGGTAATGATGAAAATGACTGCAAAGCCCAAGCAAATCCAGAAAAAACATCATCTACTAATATCTAGATTGATCTTCAACCTAATCCAGATAACCTAAAATAGTTTACATATACATTTGATAAGAAGAAAATAAAAATCAATACAATCCTCCTTGGACCATATAATTTAAATGATAAATAAAGCATACTAAATAACATTGAACAATAGTGAAACTAACATTCCACTTAAAGTGGTATTCTATGTTATCAGCATCACCATGGCTAACTCTCACCAGTTATCCATATAAGAGTGTATATAAGATAATACTGAAACATCGAGGGTACCCTAATCCCACTTCTCCCCTAGTTTATATATATACCCCAACATCGTATGTCATAATCTATCTCTCTCTAAATTAATCTATCCCAAAGACACTAGGAATAGAAATCACAACATGCACCTTATGCATCAAATCATAACATGATCCCATGACACATTACCATATATTGTAACAAATTGTTTTTTAGGAGCCACCACAACTCCTATGACATGTATCATACATATAGTATTATAACTCAATCTAGCACAATCCATACACTAAGTTAGTTAACAAATCCATCATAGATTGTACACATCATACAGAAAAATAATCCTTTAGTTAATTTAACTAGTAATATGTCTGTGTGATTTAACTACACTCTATCATGGCCCTTTGTGCATATATTTGGGGAAAATAACCATTTTGTATGCCAACATTAGTAACTAATATGAAAAAATAGTGAGTCAAGATAGGGTAGTTATCCATCAATCTTCCAACCATGAATTTGGGGAAAACATCCTCTAAGAGTCCACTGGGATCCAGTCACCCTAATAGGAAAGGGAGGTATTTAATAAAATCACTATTAATACATGGACAAATATATCTCACGACCATAATATAAGGATAACATATTATTATACTTAAATGAAGCTAAAATCACTTATACTCTCAACTTCCACTCATAAGAAAAGATATCCTATAAGCACACAAAAAATATAAAGATCATTATTAATTACCAATTTTTTTTTTAAATTTAATTTATGTTTATTAATTCACCATCCATTAACTAGCCAATATAAATATTCTAATTTCCTTGAATTTTTTCATTCAAGTAAATTAAAATCCCTCTAGGCATAATCCAAATCTAGCCCATGGTTTATCAAGATTAAAATCTCACCATCATTTTCATTTCATCATTACCAACCCTATGGGTTAAGAATTTAGTAAACATTATTACTTTCCACAATTTCAAGTACTGTAGGAAAACCATCCTAAGCTACTACCTGGAGTAAACATGCAAAAATGCTCATAAAACATCGTCAAGTATTGTGGTAAAGAATAAAAATAAAATAAAAAAATCTGCCATCATCCAAAAAACTAATTAATTTCAAGAAAGAACCAGCTTCCTCACATCAACATGTAAGACCATATTGAACCCATTTTATCATCTCTAGTGTCATCCTCAACACTGACATGCATATATTGATGCATCTCACCATAACATGTGTAAACTACTACCCATAATCTGTGCCTTCCTGTCCTATATCACATCATCCATCCCTGGATTATCCATCCTAGGATCATATCACAACGGTCATACCAAACTCATTCATCCAAGTTACCTTGGAATTTATTACACTAGATGGAGGTTTAACTAACTTATAAAGTGGGAAGATACAATGATATTATGATGGGGATGCACCACCTTTGGGGAGACTTCATATGATTATGTATAAGGCCATATGACATCATATATGGAATGGATTTATGTATTTAGCGTAGGATATCATAAATCATTTCAAGAGGTTGGGTGAGTTCTATTATGTTGGTAGATATCTGTTGGTGTTTTTTGGAGAGAAATTCTACTAAATGGATTAATGGAATGTTTTATCCTACCGTATTTGATGGATTAATTAATTTTGATACATTAGAGGGTTAGTAGTTGGTTTTTTCTAGGATTGTAGAATAGTACCCTGATGTAATTACATCGGAACTCATAGTGTTACCCCCTTGGTGGTAAATCATTTTTTAGAACGAGCTATAATCGAGAATGTATTTTATAACAATTTCACAGTATGGGACATCTTTTTTTGAGTTGCGAGATATGTGAGTACAGCTCGACGATCCTTTGTAGAGAGTTATTGTAGGTACAAGTGTTCGGCCTTGGGGGAACCATATTTTTCCTAATAAAATTTGATAGTGGTTTGTAGATTTGAATCTGTTATCATCACTTGAACAATGTGATAGTGAATAACCACTTCCATCTTCATGGATTGGTGATATATTTAATAATCTAATGTGAGAAAAATATTTCTGGAAAATTGATTTTCAATTAGGGAATCATCATATGCATGTGAAGGATGAGGATATTCAGAAGAACACTATGCCTTGTTATAATGGGAATTGTTATTATTTTATTCTGTTTGGTGTGATACATGATTAAAATTTGTTCATGGGGTTGTAAATTAAATCTTCATATAGTTCATGAATAATTTTTTGATGGTTTTAATTGAGGAAATCCTTATGTACTTCGCATTTGAGGAGGATTATATAGAGAATAATTGAGCCATTTTAGGAGTTCTTCATCATCATCATCACTTCAAAAAGTTGTCAAAAATATGATTTTTTTGGATTTTGATGTTTTTTCCATTGTACATGTGGTATCCCATCTATAATTAGTTGTGTATCTTTTAAATATATAGGTATTTATGTATTGTGAAGTCCCCAAGATAGTGTATGATATGTAGATTTTCCTTCATCATGTAGGATATTACATGTTTCTTTTAGATTATTTATCATGGGTTTTGAATCATCTGACATCCTTGAACATAATGGATCAAACTTTCTTGTTGACTGACCATTATTAGGAAGCAGTTGAGTATGTAATAAAGAATTTTTTTAGTACTTAAGTTCATTGTTTTCTAGAATAAGGATTTTAGTTTGAAGATTTATATAAAGATTCTCATATTGTTTTAGGTTAGGTTTTAATATAGAAGATATCATTTTTTATCATGGATATCAGTAGTTACATACTATATAGCATAATTATTCCACCCATGATCTCATGTTTGCAATAGTTTTGTTTTCCTGGAATTTGTGGTGACATTACCTCATCAGTGATCCTTTTGTGGTTTTCACTGACTAGAAGATCTTGAGGGATATATTCTTCTAATGTGACATGAAATTGTGTCATAAAAGGTGTATGGAGTTCTTATTGGATTAAAAAATTTATATTTTTTATATACTATGAATGGAAAAAAATTAGTTGATGCACTAAGAAAAAAAGTCATGTAGTGATACTGTGTGTGAATCTAGATGTTCATTGAAAGTGAGGGAAGAATTATCAATGATTCAGCTAGATATGGGGAAGGTTGGAGGAAGATGTTTTATTTTTCAAATAATGTCACAATCATCTTTGGTATAGTAGGTGGAGGAGTCCATGATGGGGGATTTGGATTTGGAGGTATAAAGGGACCAAGTTGTTATTGTGATTCCCATAATGGTTGGCCTAAGGATATAATGCATCATATTTATGCTAGAAAGGGATTTTCACCCATTTAATGATACGTTATAAGGTTCTTCATGAGTTACATAGCTCTCCATTCATGGTACATTCTATTTTCATGAAGATTTACCGAGCTCTGATAGGTAAATTTAGGGGGCATGGGTCAAAGTGTGCAGTTTTAGAGTTTTTTTCTTACTGTTTAGTATAACATAATGTAAAGGATGAGAATAGTTTTCCTATTCGTTTTTTCTATCCCATATATATACCTCATTGGAATTGGGAATAAATATAGATAGAATTTGTTATCGGCTTACCTCATACTCAGTGAGGCTTTGATGATATATGGGTAATACTACATCATTTGATGAAATCATCCCATTTTATATTGATCTGGAAGACAATATTATGTATTTTTTGTTGATAAAGTATCTGGAAAGGGTTTAGTGACTGTACGGAGCCCTGGCAAAGATTATATTTTATTAGGATCTTCATTCTACCTCTAGGGTGTGGATAATAATCCAACATGCTTTTTCTCTCAATTATTACTTAGCAATAATTTTCATCCATAGATAGATGGTCCAACAGAGATAACCATATAGAATCTTAATGATATGTTTCACTATTTTGACCAATGTATTGGAGGTTCCTGGATAAAAAATCTTCCCATTGGTGATTTATCTTCAAATAATTTTTTCATGTCCACCATTGGTATAATTCCATTTGAATATTTGTACAAATGACCTTCCTTCTCTCCATTATGATGCAACAAGGTCGTATAGGAAGCAATTATTAGGCAATAACTAGTATAAAATATGATAGTGATGGTTTTGGTAATTCATTAATGGTTGAAGGCAGTTTAAGATCCTGAGAAATCCTATGTCAATCATTGGAAAAGTCATCTGGAATAGGATATTAGAAATTATGTGTCCTATAAGGTGACTCCACATCATGGGAAAAAAAAATTTAGTCATAGTAGTACTATTTCTCTCTAGTTATTTGGTTGTTTCAAGGTGTTGGATATTGATAGAGTCAATGAATATTGTATAGAACATTAACCATATATAAGTAGAATGCATGATGTTTTTCATGGATTATTATCTTCATGAAGACTCTAAATTCATTTATTGTAGTGAGATCAATGTTGATGATGACATGACCATAAAGGGTCATTCTATAGGTATTTAAGGATTTAAGGAGTAGGTGTTGTGTGGACATGCTATTTTCATTGTCCGTGTCTTGTGGAAGCATAATGGCATGGTAGAGAGATCTTCAGAATGTGAGTCATAGATCTGCACTCAATACCTCAATTTTTTTATGTTTAGAATTATCTTATAATGTTTTTATTTTTGTGGGGGTTTTTATGAATTGGTTACCGATTTTTTCTTTTCAGTAGCCTTACAATAGTTTTAGAGGTATCATTCCTTGGAGAGTGTTTACGAGTTTTTTTTTCTATTTCAGTGTTTAATTATTTTTTCGTCTTATGAGGTTATTGTTCAATATTTATGGGAATATCCATGATATGTATCTCATTGTGTGGATATTTAGTGACCCCTTTTAATTGTCTCTCTGGTTTTCATTTTTAATTCTTGATGAATTGGATGTAAATTCATTGATCTATCTAGTCTGAACATTTGTATGTTTATAAAGCATATGGTTCTCAGAGGAGTCCTAGAGCTGGCTTAAAGGTTTTTGGATAATAAAATATAGAATCAGAGAACATTCATGACATTTAAGGGTTTCATATCAGGATTTTTTGTTAACTATTTATGTGAGATCCAGATTCAAATTCAGTCAAATCATCTATGTGGACCCATCAGTTACATGGATCCATCGACTATGTAGAAGTATTTTCTATCTGAATCATCTACGTGGTTTGATTGGATATGTGAATTAGATATGTGATAGGATTGGCTATGTGAATTAGCTACCTGAGTGATTAGATATTTGAGTTATGTCTATGTGAATCATCTATATGGATGGATCAACTGTATGAGTGATTGACTATTTGATTGATCAGACACATGAATCAGATACATGGTTAGATAGGCTATCTGGATCGACTGCATAAGGGATCAGACCCGCTATGTGAATGATCTACTATCTTAAAATAACTATGTGGTGATTTTGGCTATATGGTACTTCTGGCTACATGAAATCTTCTATGTGTACATTTCTTCTAGTTTCATGAAAATGGCCATGTTGACCTTTTAGTTGTGTCAAATATGGTCTTTAAAAGGATGGTTAGTCAAGGATAATTATATCCATGATATTCGTATGTTGGTAGAGGATGTATATGTGTCCTTTCACATGGATTTTTTCAGATATGAAATGGTATGAATTAAATATATATATATATATATATTAAATTTTTTTTGATCATCCTATATCTATTGTCTCTTAAATGAAGATCTTTTCCTTCAATCATCCATGTTTTCTGTCACTTGAGATTAGTTGTTTTATTACTATAGTACACCATGTTTCTAGTATGTAACCTTTACTTGATGATTATATGGTTATAATTTTTATGGATGATGTATTGGATATATGAGAGAACTTTGGATGTATTTTTGGGGAAAAATAGAAGGCGTATGGGCGGCACATGGTTTGTCTAACAGTATGGACAAAACCATGAAAAATGGTCATCTTAAGGTAGAAACTAAAGAATGGATTCCAAACGGTTAGGGAGAATGTGAAAGGAAGTTGTGAGAGGTCTGCCTAGGAAGTATCTAATGCATTTTTAGCTCACGGTTTGTCTAACAGTGCGATCTAACCATTCTAATGGTTTAAATCAGATCCTAAAAAAGTGGTTCTCACTAGTTTTTGCCTCTAAGTAGATATTTTTTCTCTTAAGTGACCATAATTCGGGATTTCTATTTATTTAAGGCAGTGTTACCTCTCCCTAGAGTTTTGGAGTCAACCCTTAGGCTTTCCTTGGTGAATCAAAGCCAGATTCCTGAGGTATGTGATCATACTTCTTCGTTCTTGATCGGTTTCATAGATATATTTAGATCTACTTCTAATATTCTATTGGTTTCTTAGATTTATTCCCATTATGAGTAGATATAGGTGTTTGGATTTACAATATGATGATTTTTGGTCTTTATCATTCTAGGAGAAGAGATCTAAGGTGGGTTCTTTGAGAACCGACCCGGTTTTCTTGTGTGTTATTCGTTTGTTGGGGTTTTTTGTCAAAAACTTCAAGGTAGGAGGATTATATCTTAATTCCACTTAGTTGAACTATTTAACATGACTCTTAATTGAATGTTTGGTGTGAAATTATTGTTATTTGGTTGTTTAACCCTTGTTGAAAACATTTTTGAGTGATGGTTGTGAAATCTGAAAAATTGGGAGTTTGAGTAATGTAATTTTGCTCTGGGATTTAAAATATGTATTTTATGAAAGGTATTTTTCAGGATTTTTTTGAACATAAATTTTGTTGGATTTTTTATATAAATGTATTGTTTTATTGAAATTAAATATTTCTTTGAACTTTTTTGTGCTTTGGTTTAAAATAAAATTTCAGATTTCATGGAATGGTTTATTTTGGTAATGGAAATGTTTGGTTTGATTTCATACTTAAGGGGACCTTACTAAGGGATGAGTACCATTGGGGTACAAGGTACATTAACCTAGATCTATGGCTTGTGCCATTGAGACACAAAGTAATTGGACAAGAGACCTCCAATGAGTATGGAACTGTCAAATTGGAATGCATGTGTGGGTGTGTTTTGATCTAGAGAATAGATATGCCAAATGATAAGAAGAATTGGTTTTAAAGATTTGATTAGATATTTTTATGGAAAAATAACTTGCTAAAAATTGGTTTCATTTAGTTTTGTTTTCACTGGGTTGCAAATGGTTTTTGGAACTTGTTTACATTTGGTTATAAACTATTTTGGTAAATTGTTTTATATAAACTATTTTATATAAAATTTGATAACTTTTATATCCTTGTGGCGCCAGTAAGGAATTCATTGGGGAAAACCTAATACATTTTATAATCACCCCTACTTTTTCAATTTGCTGCTTTTTCAGATGATATCATTTGGGACCAGCGAAAAGGTAATGTTTCCCATGTTTTTAGCACTACCTCATGATATTTTGTCCATTTGTTGATTATGGATCTTGGAGCATATGGATCATGGAGTCTTATGGCCTCTTGAGGATCTTTAGTTGTTTATCTGTTGTGTACTTTTATACTAGAGTGTTCTTTTACGGTTTCTCACTTTGATATGGTTTTGAGATACATGAAGTTGTTTATTTGTCTTTCTTGTGTTGATGCATCATTTAGTGAATGGTTTTATGGTTTAATAGTTTATTTCCTAAAGGATAAATCATCCCCCACTTGTATTCAAAACCCTTCCCACTTATTACCAACCTTTGGAGCCTTTGGGATGTCGCATAAGGCCATGTAATGACTTCTTATGCTATCAAGCCAATGATAATGAGCCGTTCATTACAATAACCCTTTTCATAGAGTTGTGGAACAATTATTATGGTGGTTTTATTTCTATATAAGTTATGATATCATGTGGGTCCACTCTATTCTTGGTGCAGCAAGTCACGGGACTCTTATTCCTTTCAGGTAGGGGATTTATTACTTTTCCAATTTAATTACATAAAATCCTAATGTTATCACTATTTATGCCCTTGGAAGGTGATGGAATTAGCCAGATGAATATTGAGAATAATTAATAAATAATTCTATAGTGATCACCTGTCGATGCTATTTATTTATATTCTGATAATAGTTGCCTCTTGGTTTTCATGATAGTTTGATATCTATAATATGCTTGTTAGCATAATTTGTTATGGCATGGATTTTCATGTTTTTTTATGGAAAGTGGTAAATAAAATAAATTCTAAATTAACTAATAATTAATTGTTTGGAGAATAAATAAGCATGTTTAATGGATTTTATAGCAACCTAGTCTTGATATACATATACATTTAATAACTTTTTTGGAATAGATAAAATATTATACAAATAGATGTCCAAATACATATTAGTCTCATGATATTGTAAACATGGAAAGATAATCACTTGTACATAAGTGAGATACATTATATCCCACTAGGTTCTTCTTTACTATAACCCTTTATATACATATAAAACATAATAGTTTTTTTTATATCCTAGTGAAGTAAATATAAAAATTGGTGAGATCAGATGCCCAATAAGGGTAAACATGGGAGACATGTTAGCAAAAACATTAGCATAAGGATATAAGAACATGATCTTGAAAATAAAAGATCATACCCTACATATCAAATATCACAATGAGGAATCATAGCATAAATATTGGAATTTCATAAGACATAAATCATAAGGAAATAAAAAACATAACACATGAAATCCTAAAAAATTAATAATACGTGGAATTATTAAAAACACATAACCATATAATATGATTTCCATAGTAGTTAAAAAATAACTACTGAGGGCATCTTGGTCGTATGCGTTCACTCCCAATAACATTATGGTAATCATGGTTCACACACATGGCCAACTAAGTACCATGAGTTCACTCGTCATACCATCTTGGTAGTCATGGTTCACTCCCCTGGCCATCATAGTATTTAAGGTTATAGGATCAAAATATGAATATATATGCTCAATTACTTGAGGGGGTGAATTGTATTATAAAAGACATTGATTTTTAACCTTAAGGAAAATTATTTTTAACAAGGTTAAATAATGTAAATTCACAAGACCACTTTTAGTTCTACAAACATGCTAGGTTCCAGAAACGTGGTTCCAGAAATGAAACTTAAGGAATGTTTACAAGGAAAGGATTCTACCTTAAAGCATATAGAAATTTACTTATCAAAGTATACTAAAGAACAAGAATGTATAAGAAGGTTTACTTTCTTCCTTTATCAAAATATAGCTGAAATAAACATGAAACAAAATAAGTAACAAGTGTGAAATCTTGTAACCCAAAGTGAAGGGTATCCAACAACCTTGGATAAAGGACCCTTGATTTATACTTTTTAGAAATTCTATCATACCCACACCAGGGTAAGACCTCTATAGGAATATTAGAATCTGTCTTGCTATACCCGCAAACACTCAAACTTTAAGGTTGTTAGAACCCCTATCTTTCTATCCATGTATATCCTTGAACATTAAGGTAGTCGACACCTCTGTCTTCCTATCACCGGAAGTCCTTGATTATACACAGCTAAAATCGGAGTTGTACAAAGCATGTGGAACAAGATGTTCAGTATGCACATGGCATGAGAGTTTCTCTCTCTAGAAATCACTTCATCAAAATACCATCTCAATAGTGATGGATCAGAAATGAGCTCATTCAAATGAGATCATATTTATAGGAACTTCTTCAATGTTTGGCTCCCTCCTCCAATGGTCATATTTTTCCTTGAATTTCAGAGGGTCCTATACATGTTTAACTCAAAAAACTCTTAGTTAGAAAAAGAATGTATGACATATTTTCGAAACTATGAAAAAGGTTCACTCCTAAGACCATCTTATTCTTTCCTATTAGATAAAAATATTTACCCAATTCATTAGAGGAAGTTATAGGTACCACACATATCAAAATTACAATATACATCTATGTGCCAAAAAATCATAAAAATCATATCATAACCCATGAAATGAAATGTGTATCATAAACATGTAATCATATCATAACCTATAGAAAATATTCATTTTTCATAATAATTTAATCAAAATAATAACCCATATAAAGAATCAATATTTATAATAATATAACCCGTGAAATAGAAATGGGTTTCATAATCATGGCATTAAAATAATAACACATGAAAAGAAGCGGGTTTCAAATGATTATAACATGTGAAAGAGAAATGGGTTTTATAAACATCATGTCATCAAAACATAATCCATTAAGAGAAAAAATAAGAATGGAAACATTGAATAATGTCTATATAAAGGCATGATTAACACCAACCAATGTTATATTAGATGGAAAATAATTTTAAATGTATTTTTTTTAAAAATACTAAAGAATATATACCTTCTTTTTTTAAATGGCTATTTAAAAAATAAAAACATTTGATACCCATTTTCATGAAAATAAACATAAAGTATTATATAGTTTCATTTGAAAAAAATGGAAAACTTTTTATTTATATACATAAAAATAGATATTGAAATAATTTTGAAAATCATTTTACATAAAACATTTTTAAATATTTTAAATAAAGATTGAAAACATTTTGAAAATCATTTTATTTATAATACATTGAAACCCTGTAAAGAATGCTTGATGTATTTTGGAAAATAATATTTTTGAAAATACATTGAAAGAATATAAATAAATATTTGAAAATTTTACAAATAATTTAAAATCATTTTTTCATGAAAATTATCTTCATATATCCTTTGAAAATATTTTTCATTTCATTTTTTAAAACATGGTTTTGAAATAAAACAAATTTTGAACCAAAGAGAGAAATATTGTTAGTTTTATTTTAAAAAAATAATTATATTAGGTGCCAAAGAGTGTAGAAATGGTACCATTGCTTGAATAATTCATTAATTATCACATGATAATAAAATTATTGAATTTTAATGAGATATGGATCATAATATTTCCTCAATGGAAGAATAAACAAAAATAATCATGAAAAGTGATGAGATTGTTTCAATAATATCTTACCACATGGTAACATTGAACTATACTCCCCATGTATGAAAATGAAATTAAATTAAGAATAAAAATTAATTTAATGATTTATATTCCTTATATAACATTTCAATGTCAGTATATACACCTCATGAAAATTTTTTGGATCCTGACATGTCATGTGTCTCAAAGTAGGGAAATTGAGACAAAACTATCTTATTGATTTTGTTACATTTTAAACATAATCCTGATGAAAGATAGGTAATATCTTTGATATTTAAATACTCATATATTAAATAATAATAATCATAGAATAAATCCATTGTTAGTATACACACTACACAAAAAAATGAGTGGTTATTAAGGCATGTATCGAACATAAATAAAAAAGCGAGATGAAGTTCCCTTACCTTATGTCTCAGATCTATTCATACTTGAGGAAAAATCCTATATAATTAATGTAATCTTATTATAAATATTTTATAAAAGAAAATTATTATATATGATATCCTATATGGTTTCATTATTAATATATATTACTCGCTTGTTAATAATTTTATGTTATGGTTTCACTTAAGGTAATATATGATTTGTTCATTGCATGTTTCATAATATGTTATATCGTTGGTCATTATACTTATATCATGATTTAAGAATATAAAACATTATAAAATTATCAATTATATTCATTATATTTTTTTATATTAATCCATTGAATAGTGAAGTATAAAATGGAAATCACTATGATTGAGATGGTAGGTTGTACGTACGGATGGATGTTATTTCTATTTTATTGTCATATTTAAAGAAAGAGAGTAAGTGAAATATATCTATATATATGTATATATATATACATAATTATTCATGTATAATTATTATATCACATATGTCCCCTAAAACCATATTTAATACATTCCTTGTATTGTGTGAACAGATCTCACCGCTTTGAGGGGGTGGTAGTCCACACTTCCTCAAATGAAATTATCATATTTACACAAAATAGAAATTTTAATAATATGTGTTGTAAAAGAATTAAATAAGATTAAATATATTATAAATACCATATATATTTCATATATAAATACATTTTCCATCATAATTAACAACATTATTGGTGGTAAATTAAGAATGAAAAATAAATTTTTTGTTGGGCGGTAGATCATCGTACACATAAATTGAATGTTCATTACCCATTAGAAGGAAGTGTGTATAAGATTATGTATAAAAAAGTTCATAAAAACACACTAGTACACTAATTATACTAGCGTGTTTATAAAATCATGGAATAATATGAGTTTAGCAGTTGGAAAATTGAAATAAAATAAAAGAACTTGAGGAAGAATGTTACCTCGTATTCGGGTAACTCTATTAGGTTTCCAAAGAGATTACTTGGATTTAATTCTACAAAAGTGGGGGGATTCAAGGATAAGGGGAGGTATGTTGAGGATCTATTTTTTTGGATCTTGTTCAAGACAAATCAGCTTCACATGAGTGAAGAAGTGGTGGTATATGATGCATTTTATAGTGGAGGAGGAGTGACACTCTTGTAAATTTTGGGAAATGGACATCCACCCATGTTTTTATCAATAAAGGTAGATCCAATAGTGGTCAAAATTATAAAAAAATTATTATAAGGTATAAAAATGGACATAAAATTGCCTTTATAGAATTTTATAGTTCATTTATTCCCTTAAAAATAATTTTTAGTCGTTAGTTAAGCTTAATTTTACATTAATCATCGTAATTAATTTTAATTACACTCTTTTTTAATTTTTATCAAAAAATAAATAGAAATTTTAATAAATTATAAATTATGATTATTCCAAATTTGGAATACAAATTTCCAAATTCCAATAATATGTGTTCTAGAAATTAATTTAAATTTAATCTTGTGATCGGGTCGATAATGCTTGTTTTAAAAGTAAAAATGTTCAAAAGATTATTATTTTTTTACAGTCAATTTCAAAGTGAAAATTTGTTGAATGACCTAAATTTTATTAAAAAATAAAAATATGATCTAATTAAAATTCAAAACCAATTGAAAATATAATTTAAACTTATAAATAAATTAGATGAAAAATAAATTTTCAATTCAATTTTAGTATTAGTTTACTATTCAGTACAAAAAGAAAATTCACAAAATAATACAAAACATTTACCCTAACCTAATTTTAATATTTATATTTCAAATATAAATTTTATTATGACATATTAAATCTATAAAATTTCAACTAAAATTTATTTAATATCATTTATTCATTAAAAGGCGGTAAACACACCTTAATAAAAATAAAGGGTTTTAAGCATAAAATTGGGTTTTTTATTATATTAAGCATATAAAATCTATTAGATGAATATAAAATATATTTTCATCGAATATATATCATATATATTACATTAATATGACTCACTAATTTTAATAAAAATAATTTAGTATGGTAAAATATCTTTGTGACCATAAAAAAATAATATTTTCCATTATATTCAATTACTTTTAATATTCATTTCTAATTAATTGGTAACATATGAATTAATATTATATTTTTGTAAACCATATATTTTAATAATTTGGATAATAATCTTCATAACTTATAAATTAACAGCTATGTTATATCTTATTATATTAAATAATATATTTTTAATGAAAAATTATTGTTTTGTAAAACTTAGTCTTACATTTTACGGAAGCCATCAAGGAAAATAATTATTGCATGTAATGTAATATGACTCAGTGTTCCATGTAGACAAAGTTAAAATTTATGTTGCATGTGGTGGATGATTGACATGGTTTTGTTTATAACACAATCCAAACACAGTAAATTAATATAAAATAAACTATTTTCAGTCTTGCGTGAGATGAAAAGTATCAAAAAGGTTAAATGTATTCAATAAATTATAATTAAAAAAATTGAGGTGATAAAAATCTGTTGTTTGGGGAAATTTAACTATAATCAAACTGATTTGAGTATTCATGTTTAATTGAATAGGCATTTCCATGTTTTGGAGTAATTTGATAAAAATGTGAATCATGTTATTACTTATTTATGAGAAGAATTAAAAAGTCATACTAATGGGAATTGTACTTATCTAGGTTTTTTTGAAAATAGTTTTAATGATAAAATCGTGTATAGATTTTGATAACTTTATATATCTTGATTCCTTAGGTTACACATAGATGTAAACTGTTATTAATGAATTAATTAATTCAATAAGGAATAGACTCAATTGTGTGATAAATATAACTGTGAGGTCCTGAGTTTTATATTTTCTTGAGAAGATCAAGTGCCTTGTAATTTTATTCTTGATAACAAAATTATGTGATTTATGAATGGCTTGTTTTAGGGACTATATTTTAATGTTCACTATACTTTTTTGATTTCTTATTTTAATTATCTTTTGATATGAGCTTGTAGTGTGATATTAGCATGAGATGGATGGTTCTATGATGGATGATGTGATATAATTCTGGGATGGATAAGCCTGGGATGGTAGATGTGATATGGGGCGGGGAGGCCCATATGATTTGGTAAAAGTTGGCACCTACGATGAAAATATGCATTAGGATATGAATTTGGGTGTTAGGGATGGCACCAAATATGATGAAACGGGTTGTATCTCGGCTTACCAATTTATTTTTTAAAGCTTATTCTTGATACAAATGAATTTGTTTAATGAATGGTGGTCGGGTTCCTTATTTTATCTACATTCCTTTCCCACTCATTGAGAATATTGGTTATGCATGGTTACATTTTTCTTCTTGGTGGTATCTTAGGATGGTTTTCCTAGAGTACCTAAAAGTATGTAAAGTGATAATGTTTAATAAATTATTAACTCGTGAGGTGGGAAATGATGGAATGAAAATGCATGAAAGATGTTAATCTTGAGAAATCATGGATTGGGTTTTTTTATTCTTGGAGGGAATGGAACATACTCCAATAAATAATTTTATTAAATTCATAATAATGTTCAAAGTTAATAAATGTATAATTAATTAATTTATGTAAATTTAAATTTTGAAATAAAATAATTATTTGATATAGAAATTTAAATGCATGTGCGCTTATAGGATATCTAGTCTTAGTAGTGACAATTGGGACTCTGAGTGATGTTAGTTATTGTTGAGTCTAAGACTAGATTTTTCTAGAGTGTTTTTTTGAGCCATATTATATCATGTATGATTTTTTTATTTCATAGGATACCATATCCATGTCAATTAGGGAGACTCGAATCAAATAGTCTCTAGAATGGGTTTTTCCCAAACATCTTTATGGGTGGATGGATGGTTGAATACACCCTCTATCCCTTCTTTCTTATTTAAGTAGTTACTTGTTCTTGTTTGAAAAGAGATTAGTTTTCCTATATATTTTTGGAGATTAGCATTGTAGATTTTGGTTATTTAAAACACACATATTACTAAATATAGTATGTAAATTATTATTATAGTTATAATATGTATACGTTGTGATATTTTATTGTACCTTACTCAGTGTATTGGTTGTATTGGTTTGTGGTATAAAACTTGATGTATGATACATGACATACATGATGTTGTGGATATTTGAAACTGCATAGTTACTATATACGGTGATGTGATATTGGATAATTTGATTATGTGATTTACAGGGTGCATGTTATGATTCATATTCTATGTATCTTTGCGATAAAATATTTTAAATAGAGATGTCTCATGATGTTGGAGGATGGGGAAGATAAGAAAACTATTTGGTAAGTTGGAGTTGGGTACCCTAGATGTTAAATTATTATATTACATTCTATATTGTGTGTGAAACAAGGTGAAATATATCCATGGTGAGTCTGATAACTTTGTATGAATATTTATGTGGGGAGTTATTTTCTCTATTGTTCATTGTGCTTAACACGCTTTCATTATCTTTTGAACAAGGGTGTCCGAGAATGATCCTAATGATTATACTATTATGCTCACCCTATGTTTATATAGACCATTTTTGGTCATCTAGAGTAGGTTTTATATCTGGCTAGATATTACCAGCTCCTGGTTTTTCATGATCTATTTAGTCTTCATGATCACTGTCATATTTACCTTTTTTCTTCTTGTATTTTTCCTTCTAGTTGATATAGTTTTTTATTTTTCATTGTATTTATGATAATGGGATCTTATTATATTTGTGTGTCTGTGTGTGTCTGATCAGGTTTTTATTAGTGTTTCCTTATTATCTCTCTCTTATGCATGTTCTAATTGATTGTAATTCCTCTCGTATGTATATTTATTATGACTTCAGTGCTAGTCACAATCCCAAGACCTACTGGAGGTAGGAATCAAGTGGTCACAATCTCCCTTATCTATTTTTCGGACTAGGAGGTTTACTCTTTGTGGGAAGTAGGTAATGACATTGTGTCCATTTGACTTGTATCATTCACACATGTAGTAACTAGTGACACAACATCAAGATTACATGGATATTATATTACATCAAGATATTATATCTTTCATACATATTTATAATAATATTGAGATCCACTACATCCTATTTGAGAAGATACCTACATCAAGTCATTATATCCTGGACATTCCTACACATCATTCTACAGTTGAAGGGAGAGTGGTGAGGAAGGGGTAGTCAACTAACTAGTCCCTCAAAAACCAAGACGGTGGAAAAAATACCTAGAATTGAAAAAAATTGGGCGTTGGTAGTCGGCTTAAATCGAGAAGTAGATAATATAATATCATAAACCCTAATGAATAGAATATCACGGAAACAAACTAAGGGAAACTACCTAAAATTAAATTTAACTTCATAAATCATCCCACCTAACACTTAGTTTCCAGTGATATGTTCTAGAAAGAAAAATCACCAACAAGAATGAATGATTCAAGATTCAACATCATTATTAAATTATTAATTTTAAAATTATAATTTATTTTATTAATTCAATCATTAATTTTGGTTTAATCATTCATATTCATAAAAAATATATGAATATATTATATTTATAATATTAAAGTCAAAAAATTCATCTTATTCTATTAGAGCATTAATCCAAGCATCTCATGGTTATAATTTAATATTTCATTACCATTTTAATTATACCAACCCAATAATTCATGACATCATTTATAATTTAATTTAGCATTCCATAATATAGGTATTATAGGAATTAGCTTATCATTGCACATAGAAGACACACTTTAAATTAATAAGACAAATATAGCAAGTAATTGGAAAAAAACAAAAACCAATCATCAATAAATCCACCCATATAGAAGAAAATATCACGGAAAATATAAATCTCATCTCTAAAAATATAGTAATATTCTAGTCAATATGCCAACGAAATAATCTAGAAATACGTAGTTTTATCCCTCAACCTAAACCATCCACATCATCTGAGCATCATTGACACTAAACCACTTTCATAACCAATGAAAATAATATCATCCCTCACCAATAATTCAACCATATCTTTTACACAATAAAACATAGCATGGTTTCTAACATCCTATAGAAAAAACATGGAATTGTAAAAAAAAATAAGCACATAAAATTTAGAAGGAAATAAGTCCATCACATCAAGGAAAACTCATGAAGCATGAAAAACTAGACTAATAACAACCCCATGAACTTTAATTTCATCAATCATCATTACCCCTTACCATTTGTAATTAAATTATTTTTTATGATAATGTTTCATCAACAAGAAACCTAATATTATGCAACTAAAAATGAATCCAAATTAACCAAATACACAAGTCAATAATAACATTCATGCTCAGTGGGTTTTAAGGAAAAAAGTAATAAAATTAACTTGACTCATTCATCATTTATTTTATCTTACCATCATAACATTGTTTAAGAAATTCCAACATGTCAAATAAAGTATAAAAAATAATAATTATAGTGATGATAAATCACACTATATAGAAAATATCAAGAAAAATCTAATAAACAAATAATACACCACATGTGACCACTACACTCTATTCCAATTATAATAATTCTTGATTTTCAAGATTATTATATTCATTAATCTCAATCCCAAACTTCTAATAAATGAATATAAACCAATTTAATCCCACAATTGTACATAAAAATTAAAATTCATTGATTCCATAAATCAATAAAAAACATTCTATGTTCCCTGAAAAATATTAGAATAATATTAAAATATCTCTAATCACCTCTCCCTTGAAGAACCCATGATCATTAGGCATATCATTTCATCCAAAACTACACCACCAATAATCTATATAAGACCATGAAAACTAAATAAGTTAAGATTCAGTGTATATGATGATGGAAGAAAATATAATGATACAAAATTGTGACAAAGGAAACTCAATTAGGATAACACATAAATCGATATCTATAATTTAGGTGCTAAATACATGTGAAGGGACCTCAAAGGAATATGTATAATTCCTCAAGTCTCCAAGGGGTTTATATAATAGGGTCAATCCCATATGAAATCAAAGTGACTTTGATATTTTTTATGGTTGGATAAAATATAATAATGTGGTGAAAAATCCATAACCATACCTCAATGGTCATATTTTTCACTCAATCCACAACATTACATGGCTGGAAAAACAAAAATGGGTCCAATAAAATTCCACCTTACATAAATCACAGCTTAAATTTTTTATATCTCTGACTTTCCAAAACACAGTCAAAACCTCATATCATATACCCATGGGAATGAAGTAGTTCAGTCGATACACCACACTATGATAGTCCCCATATAATTAAAACTAAGGGTCACAACCTATAGTACTCTAGGAAGTATCCAATACACTATTCCCTAATGACCCTTTTGTAGGCATAGACATGAAACCTGGCCCCCTATGCTCTATGGTGATGTTATAGAAGCCATATTGTAGATCCAATCAAGGTGGAATATATAGGATCCCAGGCCTTAGAGATATATAGTGCATCCCAAATAACCATGCTATAACTAACCCCAAAATAATATGATCCACCATATCCTTCATCTCAAACAGAATGATATAAGGGCCATGGGATATAGAAATGGTTATCCCATTGATTATACACCATAATCCACCCCAACATAACATTTTACAATCCTCCTCATCCAGATAATGTATTATTTTAATAAACCTCATTCTCTATCATCATTTCCCAAACACCTTAAATCATCCAAAAATTCATGGGAATCTGAAAAAATTGGCCTTTATATCCATGTTGTAGAAGGGTTATACATTTTTACCCTAAATTCAAATTTTCAAATAAATAATTTCTTGTGTCCATAGGAATATAAAAAAAGTAATGAGAAGTCACATGAATAATAATTAAATAAACCAAAACTTAAACTTTTAACATAAAAAAATTAATTTTCCCTTTTGTAAAATAAATCTTTTTAATTGATGGTAATATCCCATCAATAGATATATAGTTCTAATATTTCTTAGTTCTATAATTATTTTTCAACACCATTAATACATCCAAACCTTTTCTTCCAATAGTAAACATATACAATGCTTATTTAAATTTCATACCTTGGCCTTTTGCTTCACATTTTCAATTTTTACATCTTCTAAATAATATAACACTTTTATATTAGTGTTTTAGAATAATTAATTAGCTTCTCATTTTCTTATTTTAAATTTTACATCTCCAAATCAATATTATTTTTTCCCTCAATTAATCCTTCATGATCATTCTTCTATTTCATGTAGTCATCTCCTGGAGTTATTATACTATCCTATAACAAATCAATATTTTATTTTATTTCATTAGAACTAGTATTATAATCTATGAAATCATCATTAGAATGTAAATAAAAATAATTATTTTAAATTATTATTTAATCCATGCTACCCATTAAAAACATTTCATCGTACCGTATATATTCACCTATTATACATGAGAAACATTGGTGAGAAAGTTAAAATGATAGTTTAAAACATTTATCTCTAAAAACTATCCTAAATATATTTTTCACTTCTAGAATCATCACATGAGTCATAATTTTCATAGCAAATCTATGTATCTAAATACTTCTTCCCTTCATTCGTAAACATTTTGTATTTTATTTTATTCTTCATACTTGGGTCATATCTCTTGATGTGTATTTCATTCCTTAACTCATTTCATATATGATCTAAATTATATATATTTAAATTTTAACCACATTTCTTTTTATCATTTATAATTTTTTTTCTATCTCTTATAAAATATATCTTCTATATATATCATTTTATACTCATTTCACAACCATATTTAACCTATTTATTCCATCGATTGAAGTACCAAACTCAAAATCAGTGAAACTAAAAAACAGAACAAGTATTTTTAAATAAATAACATAATTCTTCTTATAAACATAATTCATAATAATTTTTATCTCGAGAATATATTGTACAAGTGTAAGGGATCAGATCCTTGTGGATTGTCCCTTAGCGTGTTTTAAAAGATCGAGGTGCTAGGGTAATGCTCAAATGAAGTCTGTTGGAGTTTCATCATGAGAACATGGAAGCAGGGGGGATACATTATGTATCCTAGAGGAACATGAAATGTACCATATGGGTCTTCTAAAAATAAAATAGAGTTTCAAGGTGATGTTTTTTTAGCATAAGTCATCCTCGAGGCGGCACACGACGTGATGGGGAGGTACACATTGTGTACTTCCCCACCAATGGGTATTTTAAATCCACCCAACCGCTTGTGCTTTTCAAACCCTATTGATTGAGTGCACCCCCTCTCAACCCCAGACAACCTGGATTCCTCCTTCCTCAATGTTTAGGGATTCCTTTATCCTATATCGATTCCCTACTTCCTTCTTTGATCCATCCTCGATCTGAGGTAAGATCTACCACCATTATTTTGTTTTCTTTGATCCTTCTTCTCCCATTCCAATTTTACATTCAATGGTGTCTAATCTCCATGGTTATACGAGAGTTTATTTTGGTTGTTGTTGATACACCTTCGTCGCGACATCCATGGGTTTATGTAGTTGTTGTAGGGAAGGAGATCTTGATCTATTTCTTTGATCCATTCTTGAGTGGAAAACATCATAATCTTTTTGAGGTATGGGATTCACTGCTTCTCTATTTACTTACATGAAATTGTAGAGTTATCATGATTTATCCCTTTAGATCACAATAAAATTGGCTTAATGAACTATTTTAAGTAGATTAAATAATTGGTTTGATCGCATGGTGTTTCTACGCACCATGATAATAGTTTTCCACTTGATTATCTCGATAGTGTGATATATATATATTTATTTGTATAATTTTTTTCATGATGAAATTGGTAAAAATTTTAATGCAATAATTAATTAATAATTAATTTCGTAATGATAAATAGGAAAGTAAATCAATTTAGTTGTTGTATTTGGATTTTATTCAAATTGATGTTGTAATGCATGTTTTTTGAATTGGTTAGAGAATCTGAATCATGTTGATGCTCGTTGATAAAATAACTAAATGAAAGTTAAATTAAGTATTTAATTAATTTTTGATAGCTATTATAGATTTTTATTAGGTTTCCCATGGTTGGAATGAGAATAATGATTCAGTTAATTTAAGATGGAATAAAGAACCAGTTGTGTGATAAAGATAATGTCTTTGTGGGGTATGAGATACCCTCTTTCTTATAAGTTCAAGTGTATTGTGGTTTGCAGCTATGAGATATCATTGTGTGGGAAGGTTGAATCCCTTTTTTAGGGCCCAGATCCAAGTTTCATTATTTTTCCTACTTCTTGTGTTTTGTTGTGATCTTGGGATGTCTGAGCCGAGGATGCTATTGTGATATGTGGGGAAGGGAGGCCCAGTTGTTGTGGTGGTGTCAACTGGTTCCTAGAGTGGGGAGATGGAACTATTTATACATTTTGTTGAGAGGGAGGACACTGTGGATAATGAAATGGGATGAATATGGGATTACTCATTAATGTTAAATTGGTTTCATATTGATTATATTATTTGTTTATCTGATTTACATTACCCACTACTTTAGGTGTCTAGTATTTCATACCCTTCTTCCAAAAGATGAAAATAATTTTAGGGTATTCCACGTGCTTTCTGTGTTTAGCTTCATGTGTTTGGATGGTTTTGTTCTCCTGTTATATGTGGAAAAGAGGCGACGAGTAGTTCATTTAGTCACCCTATTGATCCCCTTGTGCTGGGTTCCTTAGTTCTGGACTTTCTAAATTTCCTGGAATTATGGTAAGTAATAATTCTATTTATAAATGATTGAATAAATGATTTGAATCCTATGGGGTTGGAGCTTGCTGGGATGAAATGTATAGGTTATGTTTTTGAGGAACCATGGACTTGGTTTTGTTATGCATGCAGGGAAAGGAAATTTGTTGTGATACTAATGAAATTAATTATAAATTTTTTTAATGGTTAATTAATGTTTAAATAATCAATTAACAGAATGTGAAATCGATTAAAAGGGATAAGATTATTTAATAAATCTATTTAAATGGTTGTGTGCTTGTAGGATATCTAGTCTTAGAAGTGGAATTTGGGAGTCCGAGAGATGTTAGCTTCATTTGTTTCTAAGGTTAGTTATATCTTATAGTTTTGTTTGAGATATATTAGATCATGTACTTTTTTTGTTTCTATATACTACCCCACCCTTCCAGTTAGAGTGACTGACACTCCCGGAATTATGATCCCTGGGGGTTTTTATTCCCAACATCCCAGTGGGAGTGTGGATAGATGACTTCCCCTTTGGCCCGACTCTCTTCTCTTGGACGTTACCTGTGCCAGTAGGAAAAATGGTTAGTTTTCCCCATATATGTGTTTAGAGGGTTGTAATGTCTTGTGATTATTCAGGAACATATATTCAAGATATAGTTTCATATGGAATACTATAAGTGTAATGTGTATAGGCAATGATGGCTTGAGGATCCTTACTCAGTGTATGGGTTGTATTGGCTTGATGTATAATGCCCAACCAATATAACATGTTATGTGAGATTTGGTGGCTCCTAGAAACTACCTGGTTACTTTGGTTACATGGACATAGTGTTTTTTTCATGATTTTCATATTGTGGTTTTTTTCCCAGGTGTCTGCGGGAAATCCTTTTTTGAGAGAGATGTTTTGGATGTACGTCGTTGGGGTAAAGAGGAAAACTAGTGGGGATGTGGTAGTTGGGTACCCTTGATATTATTTTTTATATTATATACTATTGTATATGATACATTTTGAGAGTATCCACAGTGAGGCTGGAAACATAATAAACCTATTTAGGTGGTGTGTTAGTTTCACTTGTTGTTCACTATACTTTTGTATGATTTTTCTAATTTTGCATGACAGGAAATGAAGAGGATCCTACTATGTATACTGTTATACTCAACCTACATATATCTAAACTATATGTTAGGTCACTTGGAGAATGTTGGAGAACAGACTACTCTCTAATATCTTGGAGTTACATGAGCTATTCGGGCTTCGTGGTCACTGCTATTTTTAATTTATTTGGGTACTTTCAGTTTTCTGTTACAGTATTAATAAATTTTCCATGAAATTATATATGTATAATTGGGATTTATTTTATTTTTCATTTTAAGTAAGATTTTGTTGATGACTATCTCGACTTTCTCTTCTGTATGTGTTCTCTTAGAGGGTAATGCCTCCCATTAGTGTGTTTATTATACCCTTGGTGCTAGTCTACCACCCGGGGCCTACTGGAAGTGGGAATTTGGGGTTCACTATCATCCTTCTCACATTTCCAACCTAGGAAGGGTTCACATTATGGGGAGGGGGTTATGAAAAAGTCATATCAGATGTCAGGTTGAGGGATAGGATGGTGTGTGGTTTTACGCACAGGTGAGGTTGCATGGGGTGGAAGGGAAACAATGTCAGTTAAGTCTATAAAGTGATGTGAACACTAAATACTAACTGATACATAAGTGTTTAGGGATCCTTGTGATTTGATGCATGGGCCATTATGTTTACTGTGTCTACTAAATGAGGTGTTACCGGTTGCAGGGTATAGACCTAGGAATGGTTCATGAATAATTATTCTTTGTTCTCGTGTTTGATTGGGTAGACCTTGGGATAGGTTACCCTAAAATTAATAAAAGAAAAAAAATTAATTAATAAATGTCATGTCTTCCATATTCTATGTTTAAGAGCTTTAAATGATTTCTATTTTTTTAGTATGGCTCATGGTCAATATCCTCATCAGGTTTTCATTGAAGATGTCATGTTGGATGCACTAGCATTTCACCATAGGGTAAAGGTTGACAATGATGAAACTTGGAGGAGGAAACTCTAAGAGTTTCAATACCACAGTCTACAAAAGTATGAGGGCTTTGTTTCAAATCTGGCCACGGGAGACTTGTTAGGGGTAGTTGAGATAGACTTTAGTTCGATCTTTTCATGAATGGATCCCCGAGTGTCTTTGGATGTGACGATGCTATGTGGGGAAACATGGTAGTGGTGGTTCTTGTTCCTTGGGGATCACAAGGAGTTGGTGATCTCATGGGAGGATTTTTGAGACATGTTCAGAGCTGAGTTTCTTTCTTCGACCATGAATGTGTCGAGTCACTAGGAGCTACTTACCCTCTGATAGGGTAGCTCCAGCTTACGAGAGTTTGGAATCAATTTCAGTAACCTTTTATGATATTCATCGGACCTATTTCTATATGAGAAGGTCAGATAGAGACATTTCGAGGATGATTTTTGTCTAGAGATCCAACGGCTTGTCACCCCATTAAAAATGAAGACATATATTGAGGTGCTGGAATTGGAATAGGTCATCGAGAAAACATTGGACATAAATAGATCACCAGGATAGGGGAGACTTCATGATTCCTCGTGAATTAGAGCTATGGTTTGGGTTACTGATTTTATTGGTAGAAGAGTTTCTGTTCATCTAGGATTAACTTCCATCCCTCAAAATATCATTACTCTGGGGGAAGTGTCTCTTAGATCTATTCCAATGGATAAAATGATTTTTTTTGTGGAGGCTGAGTTCATTAGTCATGATAGTGCCTAACCTTTCAGAGAAGTCACTATGAACCCTGTGTTCTACTTTAGGTTCCTCCATTGAGGAAGTTCCAGTTGAGGCAACAACAAAAGGTTGTACTTGATTTTGACTATCAGAGAGTAGATGGGGTAGGTAAAGGACAACCCCAATACACTCTCTATCCTCATACTTCATAGTGTGTTTGTGGTGGAGGTTGTCATTAGAGGTCAGAGAGGCCGTGGAGGAGGTCATTGCCAACTTCAGGCATTAGCATTGCCAGCGCCATGTGAACCAAATGTCATTCAAGGTAACCTTTTCATGTTTTCTATATGGTTTTATGCCTTGTTATAAATAGGTTCCACATACTCCATCATATCATATTCCCTTGTCTAGATTTGGGACTTTAGGTAAAGCGGTTTTTGGTTCCCTTTGTGTTGACTACACTAGTTGGAGGTCGAGTTTACTTGTCTGAAGTATGTAAAGATTGTGAGCTAGTGTTGGGGTAACACTACTCTTAGAGAGATTTACTATGTTTACAGATATAACCATATGATTTCATACTTGACATGGATTGGTTTTACATAGTTCAAGCTATCATGGATTTCTTCAAGTGGTAGGTGGTATTATTTAATCCTAATTGAGAGGTAGTAGTGATTTTTTATGAGTGAGACCATCATATGTCTTAGAGGTGTGTTCTATCATTTTCAACCTTGATAGCTGAGTTGATGCTGAGTTATTCAGATGATTAGCCATTGGCATTTTCTAGGGTCATAGAAGAGTACCCTGATATCCTTCCAAAAGAGGTTGTAGCATTACGCCCCTTAATAGGAGATCACTTTTCGAAGCTACATCCAAGAGTGTCTACTATCTTTATGTCCTCATATAGGATGGCCCATTATGAGTTACAAGAGCTTCGTATATAGATCTATATTCTATTACAGTGTGTTTTTATGGCCAAATGTGTCACCGCGGGGTGCACCATTTTTTTCGTGAAGAAGGATGATAGAATATTTTGGTTGTGTATTGACTATCATCACTTAAACAGAGTAATAGTGAATAATCTATATCATTTTTTGTTGAATGAAGATTTATTCAATCATATGAAGGGTTCAAGTTGGTTTTAAAAGAGTGAATAATAGTCAAGACATAATCAGATTCATGTAAAAGAAGAGTATATCCCAAATACCACTCTTTGTTGTCATCATGGACATTACAAGTTCGTTGTAAAGTCATTCGGTGTAACGAATGCTTTATCTGTATTCATGGGATTGAGGAATTTCATGTTCTTTGAGTTCTTATCTCTGATGGTGATGGATTTTATCAATGACATCCTTGTGCACTATGAGTTTGAGGAGGAGCATGCAGACCATCTGCATTCCATTTTGGCAGTTCTTCATTCACATCAGTTATTTGGGAAGTTGCCTAAGTGTGTGTTTTGGCCTCGAGATGCTCGTTTCTTGCGGCATGTAGTGTCACAACATAGAGAAGTTGTGGATCCGTCAAATATATAACCAGTTATATCATGGGAAACCCTTAATATAGTGGCAAAGGAGGGAAATTTCCAAGGTATTAGAGGCAATTATAGTAGGTTCGTAGATGATTTATCTCGGGTTATGTCTCCTCTCACAACATTGACGAGGTAGGATCAAGTTTTCTTGTGGAATGACCAGTGTTAGGAAGCTTTTTAGTTCTTACTGAGAAGTTGTTAACTGCTCCAGTTCTTTTTCTACCAGAAGAGAGAGTTCTGTTTGACATTTTGTATAATGCTTCACATCTGGCGTTAGGCTATGTTCTGACGCAGTAGATATTAGTTTATTCTTATGGGTATTAGTAGTTACATCTCCATGAACTTAACTATGCCACCATGGATCTTGTGTTGGTGGTAATGGTGTTTCTTTGAAGTTCTGGAAACATTACCTCATTGTCGAGTATTTTTTGGTTTTCATAAATCATAAGAGCCTGAGGTATGTTTTCTCCCAGCAGGATGTAAACTTGTGGTTGTATTGGTGGATGGAGTTCTTACAGGAATACAACTTGGAAATGTTTTATAAAACTACAAAGGGGAATGTTTTAGGAGATGCACTGATCAAGAAGTCACATAGTGATTTATTGCATAAATCTGGTGATTCCTAGAGAGTGATGGAAGAACATTCATAAGTACATCTTGATATGGGAGAATTTGGTGGTATAGGATGTCTTTTTCAGATAAAGATGTAGTCATATCAGGTGTAGTAGGTGGAAGATACCAAGTTGGGGGATCTAGAGGTGTAGGTCTAGAGATAAAATGTTATTTATGGTGAGTCCCCAGATGATTGGTCTGAGGATGAACAACATCGAGTTTTGTACCAGGGAAGTCTTTTCGTTCCATTAGAAATGTGTGAGATGGTGCTCAGAGAGTTATGTAGTTTTCTTATAGCAGTGTATCCAGACATGAAAAATATGTATCGAGCCTTGAGGATTCAGTTTTCATGCCCGAGGCTAAAGCATGAACTTGTGGAGTTTGGGAATTGATGTTTGGTCAGCCAGAAGGTGATGGCCATGCATCGTGTATCTAGGGGTTTTCTCCGGCCATTAGATGTCACTCAGTGGAACTGGGAGGACATCTCAAAAGTCTTTGTCACTATTTTACCTTCAGCTCAGGGAGGCCATGGCGTTATTTGGGTGGTAGTGGATCCTCTAACAAAATCATCCCACATTATAGCAATCAAGGAGTCTAGATCATTGGAGGTTTCTTAAAGGTTGTATGTATAACAAGTGTTGATACTCCACTGAGTATCTAGGATGATCATTTCCGAACGAGGTATTCTCTTAACCTCTAGGGTGTGGAGAGGTCACCAACATTATTTTTGTTCTCACCTATGCCTTAACACTACTTTCAATCTATATACTGATGGTTAGACAATGTGTAACATCTATACTCTTGAATACATGTTTCACTCTTGTGTCCTGGATTATAGAGATTCATGGATGAGGCTCTTAACCATAGTGGAGTTCTATTAAAACAATAGTTTTCACTCAACCATCAGAATGGTACTGTTTGAAGCCTTGTATAGACAAAATTGATGTTCTCTATTGTGCTAGACTAGGATTTGAGATTCAATAGTTCTCGGGCCAAAACATGTACAAAATACGATAGATATAGTTCAGGATATTCGTGTGTGGATGAAGGTAGTGTGGTATTGTTAGAAGTCCTATGCTGATCAAAGGAGGAGACCTCTGGAGTTTTTTTGGGGATCTTGCATTTCTGATGGTGACTCTCTATTGTGGGTAGATAATTTTTGGTTGTGAGAGTAAGCTTTCTCCCCAGTTTTTTTGGACTCTTGAGGTTTTGTCTTGTGTTGGAGCTGTGGTGTATTGAGTAGCAATCCCCCCAAAAATGAGTACGGTACATGATGTTTTTCATGTGTCACATATCCTTCATTGTCTTCATGATGACTCTTAATTCATTTATTGGGGAGAGATCAAAATTGAAGATGATATGACCTTCAAGGATCTTCCAATGGAGATCCAAGACCGCAAGGAGATGTTGTTGCACGGACGTTATATCCCTTTGGTTCATTCCTTCTTGAGACATGGTAGCATGGAGGAAAGTACCTGGGATCATGATTTGTAGATACATGATTAGTATCCCGAAATGTTTGATGTTTATCACTTTCCTTGTAGTGATTTTCATTTTGTGTTTATAGACCTTTATTGTCATTGAGATGGTTTTTTGTTTCTTGTTTTTGATTGCTCTATTTGAGATTTATCTCCCTCGGGAGTGAATTTAGAAGCTATTTATGGTTGTTGTGATGTGTCACATTGTTTTTATATTGATGTAGTTGATCCCCTATGGTGGTGAGAGCCTTGAGAGATATCTCATGGGGTGGTTTTTCAGACAACCCCTTTTATATTTCCACTTTAGGTTGGTTTTTTATTCTCAAGAATTGAAATGTATTTAGAGGTATCTGATGTAATGGATTAGATCTGCATCAATGGACCCTTGTCATGTTTTTGAAGACCAATATTCTAGTAGAAAAATTAGAAAAATTATGGAGGAGTTCGGTCATGAGAAGTTACAAAGGGGGGATATATGATGTGACCCAGGGGAACACAACATGTATCGTTCATGTTTTACAAAAAAATATCATGCCAAGGTGAATTTTTTTTGGCATAAGTTGGCCTTGAGGCAGTACATGGCATGAAGGTGAGGTACACATCATGTACTTCCCCACTATTGTGTATTTCAAAGACACCAAGATGTTTGGGGTTTTCAAACCCTATGGATTGAGAGCACCACATCTCGACCCTAGACGACCTCTATGCCTCCCTCTTCAATGTTTGGGAATGCCTGCATCCCAAATCAGTTCCTCACTTCCTTCTTCAATTTATCTTCTATTCGAGGTAAGATCACCTCAATTATTTGGTTTTCTTTTATCCATATTCTCCTTTTCCTCTTTGTGTGGTATGGAATTTGATCTCCATGTTTCTAAGGGAGATTAGTTTGGTTTTTTATGCATTTTTGCTGTTACATCCTTAGTTGGATGCAATTTTTGTAGGGAAGGTGATTGTGATATGTTACTTTGATCCATTCTTGAGCGAAGAATGTTAGAAAGCCTTTGAGGAAGGGGATTCACTGATTCTCTATTTACTTTCATGAAATTGTATATTTAGCATGATTTATCACTTTGGGTCATAATGAAATTGTCCTAATTAATTATTTGAACTAGATTACAGAATTGGTTTGATCGCATGTTCTTTCTTTTCACCAGGATAACAGTTTGTCTCTTTATTTTCCTAATTGTGTGATATCTATGTCTTTCTTGTTAACACGTTGTTCTTTATGAAATAGGTTAAAAATTTCAATCTATAATTAATTGATAATTAATTTCTTAAAGAAAAATATGGAAGTAAATGATTTTTGTTTGAGTATTTTGTGGTTAATAAAATTTATGAAGTCATGCATGTTTTTTTAATTGGTTAGAGAACCTGAAGCCTGTTGATTCTTGTTGATAAAATAACTAAAGTCATGATAAATTATTTTTTAAATTAATTTTTTATAGCTGTGATAGCTTGTTTCTTAGGTTTTCCATGGTTGGAACCTGAATAATGAATCAATTAATTCAAGATGTAATAAATAACTGGTTGTGTGATAAATATAATTTCGTTGTGGGGTCTGTGTTACCCATTTTCTTGTAAGTCCATGTGTCTTGTGGTTTTGAGCAGTGATAGATCGTTGTGTGGGAATTATGAATGCATTGTCTAGTGAAAAGAGATTAGTTGATTTATTTTTACTGCTTATTTTGTTTTTTTTATCTTGGGATGGCTAAGCCTGGGAGGCTATTGTGATATGTGGTGAAGGGAGACCTAGTGGTTGTGGTGGCAATAGTTTGTGCCTAGAGTGGCAAGATACATTGGTTTATGCATGTGGATATCGGGGAGGACACCGGGGATGATGGAATGGGTTGAAGTTAGGCTTACCCATTGATGGGAAAGTGGTTTCATTTTTAATATCTATTTTTTTATCTGCTTTACTTTCCCCAATTCTTTATGTTTCTTTTCTTTCTTACCCTCCTTCCAAAAGAGGGGAAGATGTGTGGGGTATGCCACATGATTTCAATGTTTAGCTTCTCGAGGATGGATGGGTCTATGCTCTTGTTGTAGATTTAAAATTCATGATGAGTAGTTCATATAATCACTATGTTGAGCCCATTGTGTTTGGTAGCATAGTTTTGTATTTCTGAGAATGCATGGAATTATGGGAATTAATAATGTTGTTAATAAATTATTGAATAAATGATGTTGAACCCATGGGGTTAGAGCTTGCTGGGATGCAATGCTGAGGTCATGTTTTTGAGGAACTATGGACTTTTTTTGGTTATGCATGGAGTGAAAAGAACTTTGTTATGATGATATTAAAATTAATTTTGTACTTTTTAATGGTTTTGTGCTTATACGATATCTAGTCTTATCAATGGTAGCAGGGAGTCTGAGAGATAATAGGTGCAGATGTGTCTAAGACAAGGTTTTCCCCATACTCTAGTTGTCAGCTTTATTATATCATGTGATTTTGGTGTTTCTATATGATAACCCACCCTATTGGTTAGGGAGATTGACACCCCAGGGATTCTAAGCCATGGGGGTGTTTTCCCTAACATCCCAGTGGGAGGATGGATGGCTGAAATTCCCCTTTAGCCTCTCTCTCTTCTCTTGGTAGTTACTTGTGTTGGAAGAAAAACTAGTTAGTTTTCCCCATATATGTATGTAGAGGGCTGTATTTGGTTTTGTTTATTCAAACACATTTATTTTGGATATATTTTTCTATGGACTACTATAGGTTTAACGTGTATAGGTCGTGATGGCTTGGGGATCCTTACTCTGTGTATGGGTTGTAATGACTTGAGGTATAATGTCTGATGTATGATACACATTATGCAAGATGTGGTGGATCCTAGAAACTACTTGGTTACATTGGTTATGTGGATGTATTGGTTGTGTTGCATTAGGATCATATTTTGGTTCTTCGCCCAGGTATCTGTGGGCAATACTTTTTTGGAGAGAGATACTTAGAATGTCCGGTGTGGGAAAAAAGTGCAAAACCAATTGGTAAGTGGAATTGGGGTACCCTTGATATTCCATATTATATTATATACTCAGGTATGAAATAGTTGGTGAGAGTCTCTAGGGTGAGGCTGGGAACATAATATATATGTTTAGGTGAAATTTTAGTTTCACATTTCGTTCACTGTGCTTTCACATACATTATTTACTTTTCCACAAGAGGCCCTGGGGAAGATCCTACTAAGAAAACTCTTATCCTCGCCCTACATATACATAAATAATTTTCCATATCACTTAAAGAAGGTTGGATATTAGGCTGGTTACTACAAGATTTGGGTTACAAGAGCTTTTCAGTATTTATGGTCACTAATGTTTTTACTTTATTTTGGTAGTTTTAGTTTTTCAATTAAGTTTTAGTATTTTTTAAATGAAAGTACATATGTGTACTTGGAATTTATTTTCTTTTTCAATCTGAGTTGGATTTGGTTGGTGTCTATACTATCTCTCTCTTCTTCATGTGTTCTCTTAGAGAGTACTGTCTTCCATTCGTGTGTTTACTATTCCATCAGTGTTAGTCGCCAACCCAGGGCCTACTAGAGGTGGGACTCAGGGGGTAACTATCTTCCTTCTCACATTTCTTTCCCAATAAGGGTACTCCTTGTGGGGAGCGGTTCATGAAAACAAGTGATCTAATAATCCTATGAAGTGTATTCTCTTTGAAATTATCACTTCCATCAATGGATGCCCTATTAGACTACCACTTCCTAGGTAAGGATCTCAAAACTATTTCATCTGTTACTATGTTGTACATGGTTTCCCCAAAATAAATAATTCCATTTAATATACTTCTACATATATGTATCATCTGGTTTATAGATTATTCTTTTTCCATCTTAAAATCATTATATCCATCTCTCAACATGCCTAATTTGGTTCTCCCCAACCTATTTTTAAAATAGTGGATGAATTTGAAAATTATTCACGTGTCTTGAGTTGTTATATATACTAATAAATGATTAAAATATTTCCTACTAATTTCGCAATATAATTAATTTTGAAATATTTATTTTAAAACATTTTTTGTTGCATTATTACCTATTGAGAAATCAAGATGGGTTTCGAGTAGTTTGTATAATTTTATAATAATAGTTTAGTTTTCTTGGATAGTATTATTTAAATAAGAATTCATTGATTCTCTTTAACATTCATAATCATTTACACATAACAATGGTAGACTCTACTGAATCTATCTATAATTATGATTAATACCTGGAATGTAGACTTTGGTCTTCGACTTATATAGTTAAGTATGTGAAAAAGTTTAATAATAAAATATATCCAAAAGAGTCTGTACTCTCATAGAAATTTTTAAAAAATAGGTAGTGATATAGAAATAAATAAGTAGTGTTAATAATAATTTTAAAACAATTGTAATAAATAAAACATTATTGTGTAATTTAGTGGATATGAAAAATAATTTAACATAAAAAAAATATTGTAGTGAGTGAGGAGTGAAATGAGTTAATGTAAAAAAGATTGAGGGAAAGGATTTATAGTAATTTTTATCTAATAAGTAAAAACTATATTATTTACACTCACTATAACTCTTTTAAATCTATTGGAATCTTCTACAACATCACTTTTAATGAGAGTGTAAACCATATAATAAACCTTCCTTTCACTGGACCAAGTCACAAGCAAACCTCCTGCCTCATTCATACCATGAGCCACAACCCAACCACTATTTTTTTCCAGGTAAAAGGGAAAACTTATGATATGTTTCATTCTGATTATGTTATAATAACCAAGACACTGCCTATTAATAGAAGAAGAACATATATGATTTGTGAGTACAATATGGTAGAGACTATAAAACATAGATGATAAGAGTACAATGAAATTATACATGAGATAAAAAAATGAAACATGAAAATAGTATGAATCTCTTGATACATAAAAATCATCCCTTTTGTAATAATATATAAAAATTATATTAAAAAACTTGTAATTCCATATAAATCTAAAATAGTGTTTTATAAATTATCTGGTGTTTTCAATAAAGAATAATTTTCGTACCTGAAATATGATTTCTCTATTTATCACTACCTCTTTACTTATGACATATTTATAGGAAAAAAATCATTTTATAATTACATCAAAATAGTCTCAATGATCTTTCTCATGTGGGTTTTTTTATAATTTTTCTTCACAACCTTTATGAACAAAGGTTCTATATAAGAAAAGAAATATGATCATTACCTATACATTGAAATATAATGTTTATTCTGGAAATCACAATCTCATGATTTCATATCCCATGGAATTATCATATTTAATGTAATCTGGATAACAAAATTGATAATACATTTTCTACTACTACAGATTTGGGTTTATTCCCCACTATACTTTTCAGTGCTAAAAAAGTACTAATAAGGGGGGTACCTTTATCAGTGCTAAAAAAGTACATATAAAATATAATTTTATAGTGATAAAAATAGAATCTATAAAGGGTACTTTTATCGGAACTTTTCTTATTGATGATAAAATTATGCATATTATCAGTGCGAAAAAGGTTTTTTCAAGATTAGTAAAAGGTATATTTCAAAAAAAATATCATTAAAAATAAAATATTAATATATTAATATATTAATATATTTATACTTATTTAAAAATAATATATTTTATCAAATATGATTTATTTAATACTAAATATGTAATCATAGTCATTATATAATATGTTTCGTGAAAAATAGTTTATAAAAAAATTTAAAATAATATTAATTAATAATTTTCTAATTATTAGTGTGTAATAGTTATCTAATAACATTTTGATGAGATAGAAATTCAATTATTTAATAAAAAAACTCAAATAAGTTGAATTCATGACGCGAAGTTCAAATATTCATAAATTTTGATTTGGGTGTCTGTATGATCTCCAACACAAATCTAATCTAAATTTATGAAAATATATACATAATGGTGAACTGAGAGGACCCTGGTAATTATTATTTAAAGGTCAAAAATGGCTTATAAGGCCTCTAAAATTGATTATTTTTCTTGGGATACCTTAATTTTTAATAATTAACGAATTTTTAGCCTTGTTTAAGGGGGATTTCTTATTTTTTTTATTAGAAACATAATTTATTCTTAGATGTTTCACTCATATAGATATTATGACATTCCAATTTTATCCCTTTTTAATATTTTCAAATTATTTATAATTAAATGTATACACATAAATACATATCTGTATACATTTCTATGTAAATATTTTATTTTATAAATAAATATAAATTTATATAATTATATATATAGACACACACAAATGTTCAAATATATATGTATGTATGTATGTATGTATGTATGTATGTATGCATGAATGCATGCGTGTATGTATGTATATATGTATTTATTTATGTATGTACATATGTATGTATGTAGGTTTGTATATATGTACGTATGTACGTACGTATGTATATATATATATATATTTATTTATAAACAAATACAATCAAAACAAATTTTATAGGTGTATGAATAAATAATTATAAAATGTATATATATAAATATGAATAACTATATGGATAAACAATGTAACTAAAAATATATAAATTAATAGATATATCCTTAAATAATGTATAATATAACATAAATCAGTGCATAAGGAACTAGCGTGTGAGGGTGGAGGTCCGAGGTTCAAATTCAAGTGATGTGCATAAGGGTGTGGACAATAATAGTTGTTAATAAATGATATATGGATGAGGGTGAAGATGATAATTTAAAGTATATGTCTCCAAAATGAAGCTTTTGACATGACTTGAAAGTTCTTACAATAACCATTATTTAGTATAATCACCACAAGTTCTCATGTAGCCAATTCATGTTTCCCAACATCCTTGATTCATAAAACAGTTTTAATTCATCCAAAATAATATCATAATGATTATTCTTTTAAGGTGTGGATCTGATTAGAAATTCAGAAATAATAGAAAGCTTTCCAATAAGTCCGATATTTTGATATTCCTGCTTCTGATCTCCTGGATCTTAATTTTTGATAATTTGAAAATATGGACTTCTGATATTTATAAACTGAAAAACTCATTCTATAATAATATTGTATCTTTCAATAATTTCAATCGTATGTACTACATAAACCATATAGTATTTTTAAATTCTATGTAAGTAATAGTTAATAATATTATAAACCAAATATCATAAAGGTAAATTAAAATATTTTAACATTAAATTCTTGCACAAAATAAAATCAAAATTGTGACAAATACTAAGAGTAAAATCCAAATACAAAATAAACCTAACATTTAATATAAAAGTTGTAAAAGTATAATACTTTTAGAAAATTTTGTAATAAATTATTAATACAGAACATGTAATATAATATAATTAACCTTCTATATAATAAGTGTAAAATGATATTTCCTAACAGTAATTTTAAAAAATAGAAACAAAAAACTAAAAATTTTATTATATTTTAATTTGATAAAAAACTAATGAAAATTAAATATATCCATTACTAAATAAATCACTATGATGTGTATGTTTTTACCTTTAGACTAAAAATATAAATAATCATATAAATAAGAAATTAATCATATGTTAGACATTTAAATTTACCAAAAATTTTATATTTAATGCTTTAAATATATATAAATAATTAGACTTAATATATTATACATTGAAAAAATTCATCAAATGGGAATAAATAATATAAAAATAAATAAAAATTCAAATAAAATATAAGTAAAAAATAATGTGTGGGATTTTTAATTTTAAAAACATAATCTGAAAGGAAAAATCATCCACTCTAATATCATATCAATTATTATTTAACTAGAATTCCTACTATTTTTTCATGTTTTATCAAATAAAATAAAAGTAACCCTTTTACATGGTTTTTGTCTAAGAATGTTTAAATTGAAGTTTTATAAATTACATGGGACTCAATTAAGATTATTTGGATCATTGTTACATATATTATTTAACATTTTGGAACTGTTCAAATTTCAAATATCATGTTATAATTTTGAGAAGGTTCCCCCTTAATGGTATATAGGTTTTCTATATTTTATAGATGCCAACCTAGAATAGTTATACTAGTTGAGCGTTGTGATGAAATTTATATTCCCTAAAATTTTATAACAATTACACTATACTCTAATATGGGTTATGATATTTCCTCAATTACATTAGAAACATTTATAACTCCAAGGACTAGTAACCGAGACCTTGAATTCATTTTACACTTTTACCAATAGGTGTATCTACATATGAGTACATGTGTAAGATAATAAAGGCTCATTTAGTGCTACTCATAGGGTATGGCATAAAAAAATAATCTCGAATCGTGACAAAAAATTCAATGTAAATATGTTGGTATGGACCCTAACCTAATGGGGAGTAATTTTTAGAGGTAAATTTACATGTTTTAATTATCTATTGTGCTATATTATTTCTTCTATGATTCATCCTTACCATCTGATAATTGTTGACATTCACTATGCTTTTATTATCTTTTTAATGGTGAGGTTGTGACCGCCTATTGAGTTTTCATACCCACACCATGCTAAGGAACTTCTAAAAACATGTTCAAATCCTTTAATTTATGATAATGGGATGAGGATTCCATCATATTATTAGATCTAGTAATACACATTAAATATAGGTCGTCTATTACTATTATTGGGTTTTTTTGAAGGATAGGTTACATACATGTGGGCTTTATCTAATTCATTTTTCGGAAAAAAATGAATGCAGAAGGGAATCACCTTGGGTAATTATGGATTATTTGGCCTAAATATTAATGTGAATATTGGGTTTCTTCATGTTTACACTTACCTTTTATTTTTGTGTTTTTTTAATAATTTTAGTATATCATATGCATGTTCATGTTTCATTTCTCATTTATACAGTGATTTATGCTATACTCACTTCAATTATTATTCAGTTGTAAGCCTTATCTAAACGAATCCCTAATTAGTCATTACAAATGTAATCATGTACATTAATTATTTACATTTGACTTTTGAAATGGGTGAAACCACCTCCCACAAGCAATAGGTTTTACCCTTAACATCTATGTTATCCTTTGGTTATTGGAAACTATGATTAAGGTATTGTGGTGATGTGAAAATTTTATTTTTCCTGTATTTTTATCATTTTTATTATAACGCATGAGTAAATAAGGAATATTCCTTGAGTTTTGTGGTATTATGTCAATGTTATCTCAGAAGAGGTTGCAAGAATGTCTTCAAGATGGAAGATTTAATTTGGGATTTATTTAGATTTAGGTGTTTCTCTTATTTAATATATGGATTATAATATTTAATTAGTGGATCTTTCATAGTTTCATATTTAAATAGATGAGTTATTATAGTAAGGATTTACTATGCATAGTGTGTCTCCATGGGTAAATCTTTTGTTTTTTATGAAGTGTGTCTATAAGAGATTAAGATTGTGTTTAGATTATTTGTGGTTTAAGAGGGTTAATATAATCAATATCTATAACTCTCTAAGAATAGATTATTTTTTAGTTTTAAGGAGTGAGTATTTTTTATAAGATCAATTTATAATTTTCATTTAAAAATATGATGTTAATGGATAAAGACATCCCTATAACACATTTTGGGTATCATCATGGGAAATTTAAGTTTATAGTGATATCATTTTGAGTTTCAAATACTCCAATTATATTTATGTGGCATATTTATATAGTCCTACAACTATATCTTAATTATAATGTTTATATTCAATAAATATATTTTAATTTACTCAAAAAGAAATCACGTTCATTCTAAGAATATCATATTGATGTTAAACATGCTCGAGGAATATCAATTTTATAGAGATATTCCTATTCTATGAGTTTATAAATGTGAGGTGATTTTTAAAGGTCTTGTTATTTTAGATTGTAGTGTAGTAATGGGATCTGAAAATATTTAAGATGTTTTGAAGTAATTCTCAAAATAATGTTTTTTTGAGTAAGGAGTTTCGAAGTATGGTACAATCATTATAGGAGGATCATACATATTATTTCTTATATTTTGAATCCTTATTTAACTTTGAATAATAGAGGGAATTATTTTTATTGATAGAAAACATTCAAGTTAATCATGAATTATTGAAGGATATATTAAATAGTGACCCAATACACCAAATAATTGTGCGGGATGTTACATAGGAGGTGTATTGTGATTCAAACAATTAGGATTTCTTAGTTTTTTGTATTTCATCCTGATAAGTTTTTCTTTATGGGGATAGATTGTAATTACACATGAACATAACTATGCTACTTGTTTTTTTGGATCTATTAGTTATGGTGTTTTCACTTAAGTGTATGAGATATTATTATAGCTAAGATTTATTTATGTTTTGTACAAATTTTATGATGTTGAGATATATCACTTATCAGAATGATTTTAATTTTTAATATCTAATATTAGATGATTTTTTATTATAGTTTATATAATACATATACTCTTAGAAAGGGTAATGTGATAGCTGAATCTTTGAGCTAAAAGTCTAATGTTGTGGATTCACTATAGATGAGTGATAAATGGATAGTGGTATATCTGTTGTATTATCTTCACCTTTTATTTAAGTATATTGATGAGAAACAATTTATTTATAATAATATTGTGATATATTCATTAGTTTATGATGTAGATAAGTCTCAACTAGAATATTCCATTATAAAAGGGTAAATATGGGACATTGTGAATAGTGATACTTTGGATATTTGCATTGAGGATGAGTAATTTTGGGTTATTTACCTCAAATTTTATCTTCTAAATATAGTATATTAGAAATAGTTTTTTATGAGTTCAATATTTTACCATATGTTTTGAATTAGGTTATAGTAAATTAATGAACCCAGGTACTAGATAATGTATCGACATTAAGGGGTAATCTATGATTTCTATTTTTTAAATTTATTTTTTGAATTACCCATTATGATATATAGATATATTATATCCACTCCTACTTTAATCGTTTCCACTTACACATATCCTACCAAATAGAAAACATCAAGGCACCCAATGTTTTTACATGGTTTAGTCCTAAATTGGGCACTTAATACTTATACATTCATGTCGAGTCCTAGATGATGGTATTCATAATATTAAGTAGATGAATACAACATGTTATGCTCCAAAAATCTTCTTATATCTCTTAAAATTAATAATAATTTCTTTATATATTTATTTATATTCGTTCCTTCCAGTTTACAATGCATCTATCTGGTATCCCTTACAATGATATTCAAGACTAATCCAAATATCAATACAGTGACACTGGTGTGATCTTATTCCTTAAAAATAGGTCTTTAATAGCCAAAATATGTTTATCAACACTACTTGGGTTGTCATGGAAGTCACACTAAAAAAATCAGCATTGCTATTGATAAGACTACTGAAATAATGATCATTGAACCATGGGAACTTTAACTTTCCCTTAACTAATTTTTCTAAAATTAGGAATTCATTGTACCCTACACATCATACTATGTCAAATATGCACACACCTCATCAAAAGAATATAATTAAATTAAAATTTATTCAATTAGAGTAGAAAAATTATTAAATGAACATATGATATTAACATGCTTCAAATGTTTCGTCCTATGTGCACATGAGGAACGAATGTAAATTTATTATATTATTGAAAGTGAAAAACATTACATAAAATAGGAAACATTTTTAGAAATATTAGCTACATAATTATTAACTCTATATAAAACTCTAATTCTCTATTTAATTATCATGTATACAATTCAATATCGTGATATCTTGTGTGTATTGTAAATTCCTTTTACCTTTCTAGGATACATTGTTCAGGGTTAGATTCCTCTCACTTTTATAAAAATGTATAACTTTTATTTTTCACACCACCATTCCATATTAATGCAGGGGCATCCATATGGGATGTAACTATTGGTCTTTAATAACCTTTTTCACCTACACATCTTGCATTGGAAAATAGTTATAGAATATTTCGTTGAGAGGATTACATCTAGAGAGCTCTCCAAAATTTTCTTATATCTTTTATGTGATCAGAAGATACAAAAATAATATGAGCCTTCTACTATTAAAGTGTTAAACTATCGATTCCTTCATATCGAGACTAGCCTACATCCACTAAATAAAATTTTAATTTATGTTTTTTATTTGGATGAACATATGGTCCTCTGTAATGAGTATTCACATCCCAAAAATATCATATTTCAATAATTCTTCCATGGAATGTATATAACATGATCCTCAATAAAATTTCTCCCTTTCTATTATCCGTAATAGTGTTCCTGATCTTTTTAAATTCACCCAAGCGCCACAGAGGTGTGATTCTAAACCAAACATTCTTAAGAAAAAGTCATTTTGAACATTTTTTCTGGATATTAGCTACCTAAAAAATTCTAGAGATCTAACACTTTATCGTGTAGCATATTCTTTATTAATTGGTTCTTTAGGTTGATCTGCTTTTTCCATTCATGAAATATAGGATTTTATCCAAGTGAATTCCACTTTTTATAGAAAATTTTTTTTAGCACCCCCATTTTCTGGTACATAACCCTTATTTATGATTTTCATGAATATAAAAATTACATTTGATGGTTTGTAATTTTTGGAGAACATTTTGAGGGTTTTGGGGATAAAGGGGAAGGTGCAGTGGATGCACATATATTGTCTAAACCATGCGGATGCTAAGGAGAATCTGCGCAATGTAGTAGATGTTGGAAAATAGTTTCAACTTAGTGAGTGCAAATCTAAGAAATAAGTGTGATGAGGCCATGCTAGGGTCTTTTTAAGAAGTAGATAATGCACTGTTAGCACATGATTTGTCTATCCATGCAACTACACCATGCACAGGGTTTATGTGAGATCTTAAAAAAGTAGATCACATATGTTTTTGACTATTTAGGCTTCATGTTTCTTTTTATGTAGCCCTAATTCAATAATACACTCTATTGATGTTTTAGGAACCTCTCCCGAGAAAATTAGAATCGATCTAGAGCTTTTTCTGGGTGTTTAAAAGCTCTGTTATTGAGTTTTGTCATCGGTTCTTATTCGTTCTTATCACGTTTTCATAGATCTATTTAGATATAATTCTCCGTTCCACTTAGTTTCACAAATATACCCCTATTTTTGGTTGATATTATATTTTATATTGTAAATATGTTTTTATTTCGTCTCTTTATTTATATGAGAAGATATCTATGGTGGTTTCATGGAATTCATACCCGATTTCATGAAGGTTCTTCATCCATTTTCTGTTTTCACCAAAACAGTCGAGGTAGGTGGCTTTACTCTAAAATCCTATTAGTATAATTTATTTTAATTATTTCATATTGAAAATATTAATTGGAATTAATTTTTAATTGGTTTTTTAGAAATTTTTAAAAACCCGCATTAGTAACATCTTGGTAAATTGTGCAAATCTAGAAAATTGGTGTCCTTGAATAAAGTTATTTGATTCTTGATTTTAAAACGAATATTTTAAAAGTTGGATTTTTAGAATTATTATAATTAGATTTTATTAAAAAAAATTCAATAAAAGTTATTATTTTATTGAAATGAAATGTTTGATTCGAATTGGGTTTTTAATGGTTGTAAAAAAATAATGGTTTTATTGAAATGGATTGAATTTGTTTAGTTGAATGGATTTGGCATATATGGGTTGTGTGAGTTCATGTTCGACATGTCCATGAACAGGGGACATGTGCGATTGGGGTAAAAGTTGTGTGACCCTGGATAAGGGGCGTTTGTGAGTGGGATAGAAGGTAATTGGATGAGAGACCTCTATTGTGTATGAAACTGTCAAAACGAAGCATGCATGATTGGGTGTGTGAAAAATTGGAATGGAATGACTATGCCAAAATGATATTGAAGGATGGTTTTAAATCAATGTTTGGTTTTCTTCCTGTAAATTTTACTTCCTTGAAAATTGGTCGAAATAGATCTTGTTTACTCTTGGATATAATGGTCTTAGGAACTGGTTTATATTTAGTTATAATCTTTTTTGTAGAATTGTTTTAGAATAATGTTTTTATATAAATGTTCTAACTTTTCTATCCTAGTTGTGGGAGTAGGGAATTCATTAGCGAAAACATAGTTCATTTTATAATATCCCTTTATTTATCCCCTTGGTTATTTTTTAGATTCTATCTTTCAATACATGGGAAAAGGTAAATTATCACATGTATTTAGCACCACCTCGTGATGATTGGGTAGTTTGGTGATGTTGTATCATGGAGATTGTGGAGAATGGAGTCTTATGGTTTCCTTGTAGTTTATTGTATTTATATTCTTCTATTTACATTGACAGATACTAGTCTTCAATTATGGTACACCTTGGTGTGGTTTTGATATAAATGAAGTGGTAGAGTTTTCTTTTATTTATTTACGCCTCAAATAGCGAGTTGTTTGGTTATGGTTGTTGGGTTAACGATTTTTCATTCATAAAGGGTAAATTTTCCAACAAAATAATTTGAAACCCATCAGCATTTATTACCTACCATTGGTGTCTTGGGGATGTCTCTTATGTCTAAGTAATGATTCATCATATTCTCAAGAAAGTGAGAATAAGTGGTTTTCTTAAAAATGGTATCAATTTGTTTGATCCAAAATCTTTTTTGAGATAAGTGGTATCATCTTGTTCCATTCCTTGTGTAGAAAGTAATTATTGGTTTTCATGGTATTAGTGTTTAAATTTGTTCTTGTATATTCCTTGTCATGTGATCTTAAAAAAGAGAAGGATTGTCATGATTTGAAATTTATAGCATAAAAATATGTAGCTAACCTTTTTATGGTGAACATCAAGTCATAAGGGAGTTGGTTACAGAAGTGTTTTGGATACACTTATAGGATATTGAAATCTCATTATCATGGGTTTAGCTAAGGATATGACCATAAAATTCATTGTAATGGAATGGCTTTCCACTAATATTTCATATTTCATTTTGAGTAATGATTTCTTATTTTGTGGAAAGGAATAAGTTTTTGAAAAAAAAATTAATTTTTTTTCAAATGAATGATTTTGAAGATCATTGTTGATGAATTTTGAAAATGGTTTAATTTTTAAATGTGGGAATGGATTTTTCCAAAAAGGTTGATCTTTGAAAATATTGTTTTTGGAAAACAAGGTTTGATAGTTTATGTGATAGAATTTTAAATTATTATCCTTTAGATTCAAGAGATTCAGAATTATAGAGTTTGTTTTCGGTATAGAACATGGATCCTTGTATATATTTTAGAAACCGACATGAAGAAGCTTTGAAGAATGTGATTTCATTGGAACCATAGGTGAAGAAATATCTGGTTCAGTGTATCCAATCATTTCAAGTTGTGGGGATAGGGAATTAGAGGGATGAACCAATACATGTGGATCATTCCATCCAGTTCATGAAGTAGAATCCACCCATCTTCTGAGGTGATTTTGAACCCAAAAAAGTTGAGGTGTGGATAAATATGATAAATCAAATCTTTAATATCATTGGTACACCAGTGGAGTTGAATATCAAACTAAAAATGTATATACTCAAGCATCTTGAATGCCTGTGGTGGGATCTAGCATTGTAGGATAAACTGGATCATGATATTAGTGGGTAGGATTTTGGGGAATTTTTTAATAAGCAATTCTTCTCTCACATGTTCTCTATCTAGTGAATGACAGACTTCTTCATCCTAAAGAAGGAAAGTATCATTGTCATTGAGTATGTGGCTAAATTCATGAATTCAGTGCTCTTCACACCCAATGTTTCAATGAGTCTGGCCTTGAAAGAAAGAATCTTAATATCGTGGATATAGAAGGATATTTTCTCAATGATTGTGGTTCTTGGTATTATATATTATACAGAGATGGTGAGTAGAGAGACAATGGCTAAATAAGATAACTCAAGAACTATGGGTGGAAGATGTATGATGATACCTATGGGAAATGGTGGGTACTTTAATTATAGGAGAAAACAAAATAAGGATTCATATTTCCAAGGTTAGAGCGGGACTCAAGATCAAACAGATGAATCAGTAAACCTTCCTCCACGAACCATGAGAAAAAAAGGCTATTTTAAATGTGGTTCGCTAGACCACAAAAAGTAATAGTTTATGGAACAACCTAGAGTATTTCATAACTACGATATGATGGGGTAGCTTTAGCACTATTGTCATTGTGCTCCTAGGTCAGCTGCTCGAGAAAATACTCAGGTGTTGTAAGGATCATATGCTTTGATAGGGCGAGGACAACCGAATCAGACTCATTAGAAGCATAGGTATAGCCATGTTTATTCTTATAACACAATGACTCCTCATAAATGGAAATCATAGTAAGGAAACATGGAGTAGAGTTTAGTAATGAAGCAATTGTACATAGCTGAGAAGGTGAATGTGGATGATCAAGTTGGCCAATCTATGGTGAGATGTATAATTCTGTTGAACTCTACCCTTATGTATGTGTTGTTTGATACTGGTGAATGGAATTCCTTTATTTCTTCTTGTGATAGTGATTTTATATGTTTAAAACTAGTGATGATTGCCTCCATGTTAAAAATTCAAACTCCTCCCAGTAGAATAGAATTTTAGCCTTTTGTGTATTGCATGTTTTATAACCATTGATGGAGCTGAGCAGAAGCGAGACTTCTCAATGATGGATATTGATATATTTGATGTAATCATGGGCATTAATTGGTTGAAAAAATTAAATGATCACATCGACTATTATAACATAATAGTGACTTTCACAAATAAGGATGGCATCGACCATCTCTTCACAGGAAAAAGGGTTTTAAAGATAGATGTAATGGGCTGTTTAGAAGCAGCATTGGAAACAACCTATTACTAATTGATGGTGTTGAACCTAGAATTGATAGAAGAGATAAATGATATCATTTTTCCACAAGTTTTGGGTCAATTTATAGATGTCCTTCCCAAAAACTTCTTAGGGTTACCACCAATAAGAAAAGTGGATTACATGATTGATCTCCTCTCAGGGACCAGTCCTATTTCCCTTCCATGTTATAGGATGGCACCAATAGAGTTAATGGAATTGAATGTGTAGTTAGAAGATATGGAAGGAAAAGGATTCATTCAAATGAATACGTCTCTGTGGGAAGAACCAATCTTGTTTGTGAAGAAAGAATACGGAACTCTAAGGATACGTGTGTATTATCGTAATCATAAACATATTATGATAATGAATCAGTATACACATCCACTAATTGATGATCTATTTCATTAATTGACTGGAGCCTGAGGGTTCTCTAAAATTGACTTGTGATCAGGATATCTCCAATTTCAATTTCAGATGGTAGATATTCTAAAGGCATCTTTTATAAGTAGATATGACCACTATGAATACGTACTAATACCTTTCAGACTCAAAAATTCAACAAAAACCTTTATAGAATTTATGAATCAAGTAATTAAGAGATTTCTATATTCTTTTGTTGTGGTGTTTGTTGATGGCATATTAGTGTATTCAAATACAAGGGATAATAATTATAAATAGTTTAAAATAGTGTTGGGAATCTCGATAGATCATTGTTTGTTTGAAAAATTGTCATAGTTTGATTTTTGGATACAAGAGGTATGCTTTCTCAGCCATGTAATTTTTAAAAAAGGTGTTTCTGTGGATCTAGCAAAGATAAAACATGTTATATCTAGGAAACCTCAAAATAATGTCTTTGAGATATGAATTTTTATTATTCAAACTAGTTATTACTGTCATTTTATATGTGACTTCTCACGACTATCCTCACCAATATCATCTTTGACAAAGAAGAATATTCCATTCCAATGGAATGAGGAATGCCAAAAGTATTTCAAAGAACTAAAATTCCATTTCACATCAGAACCTATCTTTATTTTTCCATAATCAGGAAAGGGGTATATGGTGTACTATGATGCTTCATGATCAAGGTTGGGATGTTTTCTCCTGGATGGAGACCATGTGGTTTCTTATGGTTGAAGGCAATTGAGAGTGCATCAATATAATTACCCAACGAATGCTTTGGAGTTAGTTGTGGTCATCCATGCTTTGAATACTAGGCATCAATATCTATTTGGTGAGAAATTTACTATGTTCATGTATTATATGATCCTGATATATATTTTCTCATAGTGATATTTGAATCCGGAGCAAATAAGATGGATGGAGTATCTCCACATGTATAGATTTTGCAGGATGTATACATTAAGAAAAGGTAATTCAGGGGATGATTCATTTATTAGAAAATCTTATGCTCATTTGGTGAAATAATTCTTAAATGAATGGATGTTGATGTGAGTCCTAGCCGACATGCATGTGGAATGTGAATACCGAGGTGATGTTTCAGTCTTCTTTTCAGTTTCTATGGATCTTGATTAGGTAAATATGGTTATAGGGGCACAAACATCTAATGTAGAATGTATGGTTGTAACATACAAACTCAATGGTGGGGAGACCACTGAGGGAAGAAATCTTTAAAGGAGTTTGGTTTTGTGGTTCATAGATCGGATGGTAATACATATGGATTAGAAAGAACAATTGCATAATTCTTAATACCATTCTAGATGAGTTTTACATATGGGTATATATAATATGTATAAGGTTTTAAAAGCATAGTTTTGTGGGATTGCTATAAAATGGGAAGTGGTTGATTTTGTCTCAAGGTGCTTAACTTGTTAGAAAGTTATGGTGTAACATCAATAACCACAATGTTTGTTATATTCAATACCTATTCTAGTGTGGAAATAGGATCAGATATCCATGTATTTTGTTATTGGTCTCCCATGAATGGTTCGGAAACACGATTATATATGGGTTAGAGTGGATCGGCCCATGAGGTCAGCTCATTTCATCTCTATTTGTGAAACTCATATGATAAAGGATCTTTCCCAAACATATATACAATAGGTTGTAAAGAGACATGGAATAATTATTTTTATAGTCCTATATAGAGATCTAAGGTTCAAGTATAATTTCTTGAAATCCTTAAAAAATCCCTTGGCACTCAGTTGAATATGACTGTGTTGTATAATCCTACTATTGATGGGAAATCTATAAGGACAATAAAAATGTTGGAAGAAATGTTGTCGTATTTTTAATGACTTTTTGTGTCTCATGGGAATAGTGTATACCCATAGTTGAGTTATCCTATAATAATATCTATCAAGTCTCAATACTTATGAATCCATTTGAAGCATTGTATGGTAATCCTTGTCGTTCTCCACTTTGTTGGGTGGAAATATATAAAATGTCACTTTTGGTGTCGATCCTTATCCATGATACAATATATAAGATTACATTGATCAGTAAATAGATGGATATAGCTTATAATAATCAAAAAATGTGTGTGGATCGTCATTAAATACCGTTTTCATTCACAATGAGTTCATGTGTTCTTGTTGATTTTTCAAAGTCTTGTAAATCATCATTTTGGGAAGTAGGTTAAGTTATCTCCTTAATTAATTGGACCTTTTGAGATACTCGAATGGGTTGGAGAGGTGGAATATATGTTGAAATTTCCACCATGGTTCATTTTGGTGCATAATTAGTTCCACGTATCTCAATTGAAAAAGTACCAACTTGACCCTGTCCATGTGATCATATGAGATCACATTGACCTAGAGCTGAATACATTATTGTTACATATATCCGTGTGGATTGTGGATAGGAAGGATAATTTCTTTAATTGAAAAAAATGTTATTCTAGTATGGGTTTTATATAAGCATGCCATATTTAGTAAGAGACTCAGGAACACGAGAAGGAATGAAAGGGATATGGTCATAACTCTTTCATTACAAGGATGGTTTTCTACTTTCTTGGGAAGGAAAGACCAATAGTGGGGGTAGAAGGTAATACACCATGGTTTTTAGTATTCAACCATTTCATTATTATCTTCATGAATATAATTTTTAAGGGTGATGGTTGGGAGAGTTTGGAGAATATTTTGAGAGTTTGGGAAGGTGCACAAGATGCACATGGTTTTTCTAAACCATGAAGAATCCTAGGAGAAACAAAAAAAAGTTACAAATATTGGATAGTATCTTTTTTAGTGTGGGTTCGTAATTGTGTTTGATATGGAAGTAGGATATGCAAGGGTTTTTCTAGGGAGTATCTAATTCACAGTGAGCAAACACTTTGTCTAACCGTGTGACTAAATTATGCGCAAGTTTTAATTGAGATCCTATGAAAGAGGATCTCACACATTTTTAGCTCTTCAGGATTTATTTATCCTACTATGAAGCACTAATATGATATTACTCTCTACTTAAGGTTGGGGATCCTCTCCTAGGAAAATTTTTATTGATCCAGATCCTTTCTCTGGTATTTTGACGCCCGAATCTTGAGGTATGTCATCATTCTTCTTCATTATTGTAATGTTTTCATAGATCTACTTCTCCTCTCTGCTCGGTTTCTTATATGTACAACCATTATGGGTAGATAGAGGATTATAGATTCCAAATATGTTTACATTTATTTATCGTTGTTTATAAGAGATGATATATAATATGGTTTCATGGAATTCATACTCAGTTTTGTCAGTATTCTTCGTCTGTTTTTAGTTTTCACCAAAGTGGTTGAGGTAGGTGGCATCAATATTGAATCCTTTTAGTACAAAAAATTGTAATGATTTCAATTTTAATATATTGTGTTTAATAGATTATGAATTGGTTGTTCATAAATTTTTGGAAACCCTCTTAAGTGATGGTTTGGTAAATTGTGGAAATTTGGAAAATTGCTGTCCTTGAATAAAGTGCTTGGATTAATGATTTTAAAATGAATATTTTAAATTATTATTATAGATAATTGTTGTAATTATATTTTATTATTGAGTATTCAATAAAAGGTATCATTTTGTTGAAATGAAATGGTTGATTGTATTTGTTTTTTAATGGATTTCAATAAAATAGTAGTATTATTGAAATTGTTTGAATTGATTTATTTGAATGGATTTTGCATATAAGTGTTGTGTGAGTTCATATTTGATGTTCCATTGAGTAAGGGATGTGTACCATTGGGGTAAATGGTGTCTGACACTGGATTAGGGGAATGTGTCAGTGGGACACAATGTAATTAGATGATAGACCCCTCATGAGTATGGAACTTTCAAAACTAAGCATGCATAGATGGGTGTGTGAAAATGTTAAATGGAATGGTTATTTCAAAATGATATTAAGAAATGTTTTTAAAGACATGTTATGATTTTTTTCATGAAATTTGAATTTTTGGAAAATTAGTTGAAAATAGAACTTGTTTACTCTTGGTTATAATGGTTTTTAGAACATGTTTATATTTAGTTATATACTATTTTTCAGAATAGTTTTATAATAATTGATTGATATAAATGATTCCAACATTTCAATCTTAGTGTTGTGAGTAGGAAAGTCATTGGGGAAAAACTACTATGTTTTATACGCATCCCCTAATATGGAACCTAAGTGCTTTTGCAGATGCTATCTTTCAAGACATGTGAAAAGGAAAAGTATCACATGTATTTAGCACCACCTTGTGATACTTTGGTTGTTTGGTGATGTTAGAGCATAGAGCTTGTGGATCATGGAGTCATTTAGTTGTCTTGGAGTTTCTTTTAGTTATTTTATTTGATTTACATTGAATGTTACTTGTCTTACACTATGGTATACATCGGTTTGGTTATGATATAAATAAAGTGGTTGAGTTGTATTTTATTTATTCATGTATTATATATGGAGTTTTTCGATTGTGGTTGTTTGTTTAATTGTGTCAGTTCAAAAATGGTAAATCATCCACCACTTTCATTTGAAACCCTTCATCATTTATTTCCAGCCTTTGGATTCTTGGGAATGTCACTTAAGGTCGGGTAATTATTCATCGTATTCTCAAGACAATGAGAATAAATGGGTAATTAAAAAAAATCCTTCCTTCTTAAATTATTCTAACATCCACTGATAATTACTTCAACCATATTATCTACTTCTTAAATTTTTTTACTTATTCATACTCTAATTCCATTGTATATAATGTATCAATCTTTTATATTTATAAAATGAAACTTATTATTGGACAACTTTAATAAAACATAAACGATTGTTTTCTCTTCCTACTACCTTAGTTTATAGAAAAATAAACATCAACAAATTCATATAAGGGATCTTCTTCACTAAAACAAAAAACCTAATCATTCATTCATTCTAAATACTGAAGGATTCATTTAATAGATTACTTATGGTCCTTTGCAGAGATAGATATATATCTCCTGAAAAAATCCCACCATAAATTCTATATCTGGCCATGAAAAAATAATTCCATGCATTATATTTCTAATAGCTAGAGAATAAGGTATATTTCCTATATACTAATTCTCATGTTTCATTATAGGTGTATATATCTTTGAACATTTAGTGTATCAATAAAGAGTTTTTGTGATAGGTTTTTATTCAAAAAAATAAAAACACATAATGAATATATATATATATATAATCCTATGTTGGATCCAAAATTATAGTCCCCTATCTCTATCAATCCACATGTCCAATATATTCTTATCATTACCTAGATCTTTCATCTTAGAAAATCTACACAAATTATTCTAAAATTTATAAATCTTTTTAGTATTTTTTATGACTAGAATATTATCATCTATGTACAACAACAAAATAATGATGGTCATATCATCCCAATACATCTAGAAATAATAGTTATTTACATCAGTTGAACCGTGAAGATCAGTCCTTTACCAAGTTTTGTTAAAATTAAATGAATCAGAATCTTCATTCATAGAGAAATACATATTCTTATATTCGCTAAGTAATGATTCCTCCTATGATTTTTTTTTCATTTTCATATATTAGAATTATAACATTTATGTCAACCCCATTCCCCTGAACTACTCTACAAATTTTGGTTGAACTCCTGAACTACATCTTCTAAAAAAATTTCTTTATCTGCTCTCCTTATTAGTACTAAAATTTCACGTAATTAAAATTTTTGGTGTATTAATTCTAGTTCTCCCATTTTATATTCATATAACATTTAAATTCATACTCATTCTGATGGTATTACTCTTTAATTTTGTTTTATCTATAACTCATATCTAATTTCACTAGTTTTTGTGAGCTATAGGTACTCTGATCAACCAATACATCAATAGTTATTTCTCCTTCAACTTCATTCAAAAAAAATTCTATCTCTATCACAAAAACTTATCATTAAAGAAAAAATCTCTAATTCCAATGATTTATTTTCTATCACCATCTGATAATAGATATTAAAAAATTTCACCTTAAAAAAGTGAATATTTATATTTATATTTTTATTCATTTTTTCGATATTAATTGAATTTTCAATTATTTATGGAAAACTGGTAAAAAAATTATGATATTGAGATTCATATTTCTTCCATATCATAGCTCCTCTAGAGTTTCATTTCATATGACTGATTTTGGATTTATGTTGGTGAGATATGATGCCATGTTGAGTACCTCTTCCCAAATTAGCATATGCATTCATGAGTGATATATAATACTCAATGATTTTAATATAAGATAATATGTAATTATTTTTTCATATTTATTTTTCTATAAAATTTAAAGAACCATCTTTTAATGTCTTATTCCATCATTTTGGAAGAAATTATAGATTGGTTTTTGAATTTATTCTACACTAGATGTGTTCTAGGATCACCTCATATTCCATCCACAATCCATTTCTTTCAATTATTTCCACTTATTAAACACATAAAATAAATCTTATTTATATTTAAATAAATACCTTCCTTATAGAATCATTAATAAAATCAATAATGTAAAGGAAACCAATGTATGACTAAATGTGGGTAGGTTCCCAAACATATTAGTGTAAAAATTCCAAATTCAGATTTATGGGCTTTCAACCATCTAAGTTAACGGAAATTATTTTCATAATTCCATGCACATAGCTTTCACACTATTTGATTTCAATTTGGTCATGATTCAGTATATGTTTTTATAATAAAAAAATCATGTTATTCTCATATATGTGAATGGGCCTATAGTGCCATAATTTTGAATCATTAAAAGTTAAACATTCAATTGTTGTAGTTCTGTCTGAATTTTACGGTATGTAAAGAGTTTTATCCTTATCACCTCAGGAAAATACAATGGATCCTAATTTAAATTTCTATATCCCTTTTTAAAAGGTATTTTTTAAACCTTATTCATAAATCAATCAGATATAAATAATATTTTTCCATGGACCAGGGATGTTTTGAACATCTTTTAACTTCGAAAATATACAATTCTTCATCTAGATGTATACCTCTCCTTTTCAAAATAACATCTAAGCCTTCACCATATTCTAGATATCCTTTCAACATATTTATAAACACTTAATTATATATGAATATTTCATCTCTAGTTGAATGATAATATTATCTAGAATCAATCACCCAAAATCCAAGTAGATTTTACACATTCTCTAGATAATTTTATATATCACTTACTTTGTTAACCAAATTTGAACTCCCAGATGATTCTTCCATTATTATTTTGACCTTGTGTTTTAACCAATCCTTCCTGATATATTGTTTCTTCACAAACTTCTAGAAGGATCCATGAGTAACAGTCAGTTTACACTAACACCTCACACTATAATTTTCATCTGATGGTTTTATTAAAAAGTTTTCTTTGGATGGTGTGATTATACACTTTCATACACATTAATTTCTCTATAAAATTGTTCCTAATCTACACCTCACTAAGTTTTTACATTCAAGAAAAAATTATAGATATCATCAAACACCATATTTTCTAGTGGAGTAACTAACTGTGGTATTTATTGAATCCCTGCTCTCCAGAAGTGATGATACTATTAACAATACCCATACATCATCTAAACAATTTTCTTTTATCAATTGGAGTTTCCAAAGACTCGTGTTGAATTCATTAACAGGATGTTCCATTAGTTATCCTTTTGATAACTTAATTTGAACAACCATCAGTACCTAAAAACATTGTTAATGTAAATCAGTTTTTCATACATATATTCCATGGAATTAATAACATATATAATTATATTATATTGTTTTATGTTGAATAAAACATTCCTTTCTAGAGATATCATTACCATCACTGGAACTTTTGTATCCCGCATCTCTCATTCAAACTTCTCCATCCACATTATCTTCTCTCTATAAAATTATAACAACAGATTTCCTTGATACAATTTATTTCATGATTTATTACATAATGGTATACATAATACAATCCAAAAAGATTATAAGGAATAGTATCATTGAGAAATTAAATACAAATAATAATAACCATTAATAAGAATACAATGAAATTATTGAAATAATCATCAACATGATCCTAAAATTAGTTGTTCTTCAAAAACTACAACTGCAAACCTAGGGAAAACATAAGAAATGGTTGAACTATATAGCCCAATATAGAAATAAACAAAGAATATAATTAGGTAAATAAAAACATGTGATCCAATAGTCATATAAATGTAACATATGCGGGGAGATAATCATAATATTGAAAAATATTATATGATATAACATTATAGTATAAACGAACCATGGGAATGTGGAAAAAATACAAAACATGAAGTCATAAATATAATCAATGGCTAACTTCAACGAAAACGTAACATATTGTGATTTAGATAACCTCTATTTCACAATAAATAGAATATCACGAGATAAAAACATTACCCAATGAATTTAAGGGATATATAATTCCACTACCACCCATCACTTTCATATAATGTACATATATATGTGTGCCACATGAATTATACATTATAAGGATTTATTTCATAAATTTTGACCCCATGATTAATGGGTGTGTGTTACATATATGATAATAACCAATAAGATAATGATGGTTACAAGTAAGTGAATACCCGTTAGTGGAAATATAGATGGGTACTCACTATAGAAATGTTTGTAATGGAAAATAATAGGACAATGTTGGCATCATAATGGTTTTATAGAACGGATTTTATAAGGGGTGAATGAGAATACAAGGGGTCTCTTATTACATGGGAATCAAAAGGAAAATAAGAGGTACATTTTAAAACAAATACTAAACATGAAAAATTAGAAATCAAAAGGCATGAAATAATAAAGGTGATTGTATATAGAGGATAAGGAAAGGATCACATATCTTGATATGAAACTACTAAAATCTTGAAAAGAGAATCATAAGAGCTTCGGGGAACCTTCAGATTAATCTTGAGAGGGAAGGTAAGAGTAATGTCATGCTATAAGCATTTTTTATATAAGAGGAATGAAGTTTGGGTGTTTATATAACAAAAGAGAAGATAATTATTTATTAATTTCCAAACATAGGTTTTAGACTCCATATGATGATGAAATAAAAATAAAAAACCATCCCATGGTTTCAACCAATGTAGTGTGGTTTTCAATATTTTACTAGTTTAACAATCAAGATCGTTATAATTATAACTTTAGTGATGTAGAAGTGAGTCATGATTATAATTAATTGGTATTGAAAACATAAAATATAATATAGGTTTTTTATAATTCATTAGGGGTTTATAAAATTAATAAAATAACTTTAAAACACATTATTTTAATTGGGAAATATGAATTTGGTTGTGGAAACCTTTTTTCCATATATTAAATCACTTTTGAGACATTATATTTGAATTCAAAAAATCATATTAGATTTTTTATTTTATAAATACTATTTAATGATAATATTTTACTAAAATATTATTTATTTCAAAAACTATTAAATTGAACTAAAAGAGTGTCTTGATTAAAACTATATATATTTACCAAGAAATACAATTTGTGTTTCATCATGTCAGAATGTAAATTTTATAAAACTCAATATTTAATTATATAAAAAGTAATATAAAAAAGGATAAATATAATCATTTGTTTATTAAAAGTAAAATATTAAAATTCATACTATTAGGGTCTATATATAAAGAGATTTATTAAACCAATGAATAACTAAGGATAAGGTGTGTGATGGTGAGAATTTCATGGGGTTATTTGCAAACATGGTCTGGTTTTTGTCTCGATGATTTTTAACATTTTTATTAAATAGTTTTTCTCACGATATAATTATTGAATATCTTCTGGTTATTGGTCAACATAATATCGTAGTGATGTTATATCCGTCGCAAGATCTGATAAATGGGCTTCATATGGTATAATCCTACCGATTGAGACCATCACTTCGATTGTATATGTCAATATAAATTTTTCACAACCCTTAATATAATATATTAATGGAAAATATAAGATTTTTATATATTGAATGGTTATAATTGTTAATGGTATTTTAAATTTGAAAACCCGTATAACAAAACAAAATAACCAAAGTTGTGCATGTGTTTTCTATAACTTCATTAATTGATGTCTTAGTTAGTCTTATCAAGGAAGAATATCATTTACAAATGTTTGGGTCATTACAATAATGAAACTTATAAGTCATTTTAACTTGATTACCTTCAATATATTATCCAAAATCCAAAATTAGATCCATCAAATTTATCATTCCAGGTACTCCCTTATTCTGATGTCATACATGTGATACTACTAGTGTTCTTAATATGGTTGGATCTAATTCTACTTGTTGTGAGGGAAGACACACTAGAAAAAAAGATCCATTTTACTATATATAAGAGAACTAGAAGAATGAACATTGAACCACCATATTTTAAATCTCCCCTCAACTAAGTGTACCAAATATAAGAAGTTATTTTTCCCCACCCACTATACTATGTTGAATTTTCACAAAACTGATCAAAAACATATATTGAAATGGAAATAAAATAAATAGTAGTATATAATGTAGTAAATGAGCAAAAGAGACTACTCTTCTTTGGATGAGATTTCTTATATACAAAGAAGGAACCACTATTAATTTTTTATAATACTATTAGAAAAAATATTACATACAACTGATAAAACCTTTTGTAAAATTAATTATAGAATTATTAACAATTTATAAGACTCTAATTCACTATGTACCCTTCACATGCACTGTTCAAGATCAAGATATGTTGTGTGTATCAAAAATTAATTATTCCATGATAATGATACAATATTTAAGGTTGGTCCCAACTAACTTTTATAGGAATCTTTGTAAAGTTTTTTAAATCACACAATGTTCGCATATTCATAAATATGCCCCAATTTATAATGTTATAATTGATCCCTAATAATGTGATTTTCCTACAATAATTTAATTAATAAACATTTATATATTATTTGGTTGATTGAATTCAATCCAGATAATTATCTAACAATATGGACTCTCTTTAATGTAATTAGATGTTATTAACTTCAAATGAACTTGATTCCACTAAAGAGATGAACTTTCACTATATTAAAAATATTCCAATTATATAATAATTGACCAAAATTCCGATGTATAAGTACTCTAGTAGATGAAATTTTAGTTCTCTAAAATTATTCTTTACATCCCAATTGCTTGTATGAAAAACATATTTGAATAATATTTTATTTAACATTTTAATATATTATAAAATAGTACATTATCCCTTTTCCTAACATCATTTTTGACCCATGATATAACGATCCATGTATTTTAAACATATTATCACATTATTATCATACATAAATATCAAATAAGATAAACATCAAGATTGTGAGGCCTAGTTTTATTGGATGACTAGGTTCATAATACATCCCAAGGAAACTTAAACTTGTCATCCAAATTTTATTATCCATAATGAGATACTAAATCCATTTGAGATCCTAAAAAACATAGGACAACATGGGGAATATATAAATTAAATGGGTGAGCTAAAAATACCAATAAAATATTATAAATGATAATGACACATAACATGTGAGTCAAACTCATAACATGATATCATAAAAGATAAGTATCATGAGTAATCAAATGGGAGAAAACAAAAATAACATGGTATCATAAGATCATAGAAACATATGAAATATAGAACAAACATATAACATAACTTAAACATGATTCAAGACCAACTACCTAGACAATATCAAATGGTGGAGATAGTCTCATAATGGATTCAGTTTACTCAATAATATTATACACAAGGTTCTATAATAAAAATGATTTACACTATGACTTAGACCACTATTGGGGTGAACACATCATAACATGATAATGATTTTTTGTGCTACAAATTGAAAAATAATCATAAGGTCCAAAAAAAATTACCCACAATGGGAAATTATTTGAATAATATTTCCTCATATCATAATAAAAAATCACAAAGGATGAATTAGATAATTAAACATAAGACAGGTATTAACCCATCAATTGAAAGAATAATAAGTAAGGTATATATGTGAGATATATATATATATATATAGTTTAAAATCAATCCATAACATCAAGATTTTCCTTCATTGATTAAAATTTATTTAAAATATAATATTTAATTCTTAAAATAAATATACCATTTTCACTCTGAAATTGCTTCTTTAAAAACTTAAAATTAATGTGATTTTATTAAAAAATCATTTAATGTAAAAATAAAAAAAATTAAAACAATATTTTAAAAATTGAGTACTCATGGTTGTGGAAATGTTTTTCCATATCATATAAGTTAAATAAAAAAATTACTTTCACACTTTTATAAAAAAAGTCAAAAATTACTTTATTTGGAAAACGATTAAAATATTTCTTTTAATCAATTTTTGATAATATTTAACATCAGTAAAAATATATTTAATAAATAATTAGATAATATAAAAAATATTCTTTAAATTTTTTAAAGAAAATATGGATATTGAAGAAAAAGCATTTTGACTTAAAAGAGAAATAATGTTATAATTTATTAAAAAAACTATATAAATAATTTTAAGTACCAAATAAAGGAAAATGGTACTATAGGTGAAAATTTAATAAATAATTAAATAATAATATAATTATTTCTTTTTATTATATAATGATCAAATAATCTTTTTTATTGAATATTCAAGCATAAATAACCCAGATTAAAATGAGATTGAAGCCTAAACCCTTACCTATTTTGAAGCTTTTGAATCATAAACCCCATGAAATAAATATCTATAAATGATACATTAATTACCCTAAATATAAATTAATTCATGATATAAAATATAAAATTGTCAATAGATACATCTCATAAAATTAAATAGGTGCATAATACCAAATATGTCTCAATGGAGTGGAAATTGTGATGAAATATCTATCAAATATCATTCCATTAAATTGTGCATTAATAAATGAATTAATTATGTGTATAAAATTTAAATTTGAATAAAAAATTATAAATAAAACATAAAATAATAAAAATAAATTTCAACAATAATCTTATAATATCAAATACAATGAAGAGGTATTATAACCCAATGATAAGAAATTGTGTTATGAAATTCCATGCCACTTGGTAAATTTTATTTCAGATGACCCTAGATAAAATAATACAAATTGAAACATATAATACCATGAATTATAAATTATTAAATATTTTACATGTAAAATGGGTAGTTTATAAACTACCTAAAAAAATAAGTGGTGAATATGACATTTATCCTACAAAAATAAAAGTGAGACGAATATCCCTAACCTTGAGTCCAAACATATAATTTATATCATAAATATTCAACATAATAAAATTATAAAAATTATTTTATTATCAAAAAAAATTTACAATTTTTTTAACTTAAACATAATACATTTAATTAATTTATTTTAATGATATATTTTATTTCCTAATCAGTTATTTCCAACTCAAGGTTTTTTAGGATATTCGGTTCATAAATTTATGATTTCATCGGTGTGTTGACCATAGTAAAAGGTGTCATTTCTCTATAATATTTAGAATAATAATAATGAAATAATTAAAAATTTTATAAATTAATTATACTTATAGAACCAACCATGGAATATTTTAATGAAGAATTTGCTACATTATAATCATGGAGACGGTAGGTCATAAGTATGCATGACTAACATTTCAATTTTTAACCGATCATGATATGAATAATTTAAGAATTATTTTATATTTTTACAATGATAATTATATAGTAAATTTAATATTATTTAAACAAATAAACTTACATATACCATATATGTGATGTGGTAATAAAAACAAATCACATCACTTCGTGGGGTAGTTGTCTGTCGTACACATGAATAACATAATGATTTTTTAATAGATAATATGGTAAAACATTATATGAAATATAATTTTTTTAGAATAATTTCTATTTCACTAATATCATATATATATATATATATTAAATTAATCTTCGTTTATATTCATGAAAAGTGATAATGGAAAATGAAGGTTCGCATGGTTGTAGGCTGCCATACACTCAAACGCTAGTTTTTTTACCATTTTATAAAAGTAGAGATGGATGTAGGTTATGAAATTAACATAATATAATATAATTATTTTGGATATACTTATGTTATTATAGAATCATGGTAAAAATTTATTTCTAGGTGGTGGAATAAGAAACAAAACAAAAACTCTCAATTAATGATGACACCTATACTTTGTGCCATCTTTTTAGGATTATACATAAATCATTCGTAGATTTGATTTATGTTCATTAAAATCCCTAGAGGATTTTTTGTAATATGGATTCTATATGGGATTCTAAATTATGGAAAATAAGGCTTTGGAATTGTGGAATGGAGAGTAGAAGAGGTTCACTTTTATAAGTGAGGAGGAGTGGCATTTTTGTGAATACCCAAAACTATTCAATAATGGGAAGTCACTCTCAAACCATGTTCCTCCAAAAAATGATATAAAATATATTATAGGGATAATATGGTCAATATTATCCTTATACATTAAACAATTAAATAGTTTTAATAATTTTATTTCATTTAAAAATATGGTTACTCAATTAAACTACTTTTGTTTTTTACAACAACATCTAGTTTTTCTACCGTGTTATTATTATTCAATACGACAAAAATTAAGTTAAAATTATTAAATAATATTAATTATTATGATTCAAAAAAATTCATCCATTTTACCAAATTCAAATCACAGATGTGGTGGAATTCAATTCAAAACTAAAATAATAAAACATACTGAAAAATGATTTTTATAAAATTCATTTTTCAAGCAATAGAAGATCTTATATTAACTCTATGACTATAAATCATCATACTATTAATCTAAATTCATATAAAATGATTTAAAATATATGAATTTCATTTAAATATATCATTACTAAGGGTTATGTTAATTAAATAAAATGGATTTACTTTATGTAATTAAGAGTAGTTTGTAGAAAACCAAGTATTTTTGAATAAACATTAAATTATACCAAAATCATGAAAAATACTAATTAAAATGAAATTAATTATATAAAATATATCTAAATAATATTTATTTTACTTTTAATTATAATTAAAATAATAATGGGACTATTAAAATAATTATTTTATTGAAATGAAATGAAATTCTTACAAATAAGCAGTATTCTTCACAATCCACTGAAAACCCATTCTTTTCAGAGAAATTCCTAACTTCACCCCAACATAATTATGTTTTTTAATTTAAAAAATGATATATTTTTTTATAAAAACAAATTTATTTTAATTATATTAACTAAATATAATAACCACTGACAAAACTAAATTAAAACAATTTTTGAAGAAAAATTAATATTGAAGCATAAAATTACTTTTATCATGACCCACCCATTGGGGCCTGTGCCGTGACTACCCCAAGCCCACCTTCAATAGGCCAGGGGCAGGAGACTTGTACCAAAGGAATAAATCCCTAAATTGGAAAGGCATTTCCTTTATAACAATAAATACACACAACAGAGTTCAAGCTAGAAGAAAATAACTAAGTAAAACTGTATACAAAGAGTGCTGAAAAGTAAATGGGCCAGAAATACAAGCCCAACTGTAAAGTATATGTAAAAATGAAAAAGAAAAAAACTGTATAAAGGTTAATAGAAGCTCCTAGATATTCCACCATGGATCCTACCTAATTGGTAGGTATAGATAGCCTCCACATCACTCCATGTCCTTCCATCTCCTCCGGGTACCAACTCGTCGTAAGGTCCACCTTCGGGAACCGTCCAGTCCTCACTAGTGCAGAAAACATTTTTAACGTCACCATTTATTACGTCGGTTATTTTTATCCGATGTGAAATTCTGTGATATGTAATTTTTTACATCGGTTATTTTATAACCGACGTAAAAAATACGGAGTGTAATGTTTTTACGTCGGTTATTTTAAAAACCGACGTCAAAACTCCTGCGTGTTCGTTTTTTACGTCGGTTATAAATTAAATGATATAAAAAAACCAAAAAGTGGAATTCTTTAACCCGTTTATTTGATAATAGACATAAAAATGAGGTATCTACATATTCTTTATGTTAGTTATACAATAACTGACATAAAAAAGGCCGCATCTGAGGCCTTTTTGACGTCGGCTATTTGATAACCGACCTAAAAAACCAACCCGCAAAATTTTTAACATCGGTTATATTATAACCGATGTAAAAAACCAACACCCAGAAGTTTTTACATCGGTTATAAAATAACCGACGTAAAAACTGTGGTTTCTGATGTGTTTTTTACGTTAGTTATTCTATAACCGACGTAAAAAACCAACACGCGGCTTTTTTTACGTTAGTTAAAAAAACGACGTTAAAAATGTGATATCTAATACATTTATAACATAAGTTATTATAATAAAAACAATTATAAATGTAATAAATTTTTTTTATAATGTCTGTTATTAAATAACCAACGTTATAAATCATTTAAAAATTTAACACGCCCCGTGGATTGTCATTTATGATATTTCGATCGACAGACTAGTGACTTGTCTCTCTCATGTGGAAAACACTAATCAACTCTTCGATCTCATTTTCTTAAACTCGTTTTTCCAACATTTTTTGTCATCTTTACTCTCCTCAAATCTATCATCTCCACTCACAACACTAAGGTAATCCTCCTACGAATTTATTTCGTTTGTTTTTTCCCGGATAGTGTAAATTTACATTTGGTGATTTTTTTGTTTAAACATTGTAAGATTAATTGATTTCGTACCACCTTACCTTGTTTTTCCATTATCTTATTATTTATTATCACCAGATCTATTCGATCGACTTGCAATATTCACGTAAGCGTCACCTACTTCTATTTCGTTTGTTTTTGTTTCATAGATTCCTGACATAGATTGTAATTTTTGTTGTCATTGATAACTAATGATCTCATTTACCTATATTACTGCAATTTATATGTAAACCATTTTGATAAACCCAATCTATGTACCAGTGTGATTCATTTTATATGTATATATGGTTTTTCATGGTGGAATGTTTTTTTTTGATCCTCCATTGTTTCTTTTTTGGGTATCACTTTTTGTTTTTCCATAATCTATATATGTCACTTATTTTCATAGACATTTATAAGTCTTTATATGCTATTATAACCTGGTTCATTTCACAATAGAACATTTTATACTAGTAGGAGATATAGTTCATGGTACTAATTTTGAATAAAGTCATGATACCAAAACTAGTAGCGTGAGGTTAAAATCCCAAGATATTCCAAAAATAGTAGCTTGAGTTTTAAAGCCCATGGTTCTGGTGGACATTCAAGAGGGTTGGTGGCTGTCCAGGGGGTTGGGGGTTGTCCAGAGGGCTTGAGGCTGTTCAGGGATTCCATGGAGGTGGGGGGGGGGGGGCAGTCCAGGGGTGTGTGTGGGGGGGGGGGGGTCCAAGGGGGTGGTGGTGTCGAAGGGGGTGGGGGGCTATTGAAGGGGTTGGGGGGGATGTCCAAGGGGATGGGGGCTTATCCAGAGGGTTTGGGGGGTTGTCCAGGGGGTGGGGGCTGTCCAAAGGGTTGGGTGTGTCCAAGGTGGTAGGGGGTGGGGGTGGTGTATAAGAGGGGTGGGGTGTGTTGTCAAGAGGGGTGGGGGCTGTCCAGGGGGTGGGGGATGTCTAGAGGGGTGGGGGATGTCCAAGGGGGTGGTGGTGTCCAGGGAGTGTCGAAGGGGGTGGGGGTTGTCTTCAGATGGTTTGGGGGGGAGGATGTCCAGAGGGTTGGGGGTGTTGAGGGTGACCATGGAGTTGGGGAGGGGGGAGTCTAGGGGTGTCTGTCTGTAGGGGGGTCCAAGGGGTGGGGGGTGTCAAAGGGGGTGGGGGCTGTCCAAGGGGGTGGTTGGGGTGGGGGGGCTGTCCAAGGGGGTGGGGTCTTGTCTAGAGGGTTTGGGGGGTTGTATGGGGGTGGGGTTGTCTAGAGGGTTGGGGGGTGTCCAGGGGGTAGGGGTGGGGGTGGTGTCTAAGAGGGTTGGGGGTGCTTTCTAGAGGGGTGGGGGATGTCCAGGGGTGGGGGATTTCTGTAGGGTTGGGGATATCGAGAGGGTTGGGGGTGTCGAGGGGGGTGTCCAAGGGTTTAGGGGGTGGGGGTGGTCTACAAGAGGGGTGGGGGTGCTGTCTAGAGGGGTGGGGGTGATATCTAGAGGGGTGGTGGAATGTCCAGGCGGTGGGTGGGGGATTTCCAGAGGGGTGGGGGTTGTCCAAGGGGGTGGTGTTGTCAAGGGTGTGTCCAAGGGTATGTGGGTGGTCTTCAGAGGGTTTAGGGGGCTTTCTATAGGGTTGGAGGGTGTCCAGGGTGTCCATGGAGGTGGGGGGGGGGGATGTCTAGGGGTGTGTGTGGGGGGGGGGGTCTATGTGGGTGGAGTGTCTATGGGGGTGGGGGCTGTCCAAGGGGGTGGGGTCCTGTCCAGAGGGATTGGGGGTTGTTCTGGGGGGGCTATCTAGAGGTTTGGGTGGTGCCCATGGGGTTTTCCTAGTGGGTAGGAGGTGGGTGGTGGTGTCCAGGAGGGGTGGGGGTGTCTAGGAGGGGTGGGGGTGTCCAAGGGTGTGGTGGTGTCCAGGGGGTGACTAAAGGGTTGGGCGATAAGTGTCAGATGGAATTGACTACTGCATCGTGGTTTTTGAGATTATGGCATGATGATTTTATTGTCTCATGGATATTAGTGTTGCAATATGATTCTATTTGGTTATATATTTTTTGACAGTCATTGACTATGAGAAAATTATGGGTTATGGGGGAGGCCATGTCTTGGTTTTTAAATATGAATAGTTATCCTGACCCCATTGTGTCTTGATGATTGGATTTATATTGTGATTTTTTCTATCTGAGTTTTTATTATAAATTTGATTTGATTCTCAGGTTTACACCATTTTCTCCAATTTTCTATCAACCATTGGAGGCCCCATGGTATTCATTGATTCAATGGAATTTAAAACTATTATATCTAACTATATATTATTTTTAAAATCATATTCAAGCATATTTTTATAAATACGCATCGATTTTTTATATATTTCCAAATTGTTTTAGTTCATATTATGATTTTTTTCACATAAAAAAATATTTTTCTTGTCTTAAAAAGATTTACAATTTTTCTATTTGTTATAGGTAATAATGAGTCGAAGTTGGATTACGGAACATCGAATAAGAAATGAATATGAGGAAGGTGTCAATGCCTTTTTTGAATTTTCTAAACAAAATGTTCCAAGTAGTGACATTTTTTTCTTTCAATGCCTGAAATTTTTGAATATGAAGAAGTTAAAAAGTAGAGAGATAAAAGATCATCTGAATTTTCAGGGTTTTAATCTGAGTTGCATCCCTTGGATTTGGCATGGTGAAACTGGATGGAATTTCACATCTGATGATGATTCACAATATGGTAACTTTGATGGAATTGAAGAAATGATTTGTGATATTACAGCAGAACAAGTTGAGATAGAACCGACAGTTGCGCGTCTATATGGTGATTCTGAAAATCCATTATATCCTAGTTGTATAGATATTATGGTTTTTTCGATGATGTTATGATTGATTAACCTGAAGGAAAAAATGGATGGAGATACAGAAGTTTTACAAAGCTGCTACAATTGATGAAATACATTCTTCCAAAAGATAACGATCTTCCAGATTCACATTATAAGGCCAAGAAAATATTATGCCCGATGGGATTGGGATACAAGAAAATACATGCCTGACCGAATTACTATATTATATATAGGAAGTAAAATGAATTTCTATTAGAGTTTACTAAATGTGCGACATCACAGTATAAAGTGAAAGAAAAATCACAGGCTGATGTAGAGATTACAAAGATTCCTTCAAAGGTATTTTGGTATCTACCTATAATTCATCATTTCAAACGTTTATTTCCTAATTCACATGATGCCAAAAGGTTAAGATGACATGATGATAAGCATTTATGTGATCGAAAAATACGTCAACTAGCTGATTGTCCACAATGGAATAATGTTGATGAGTAGTATTCTACATTTGGAAATGAAATTTTCAATCTCAAACTAGGGTTGTGCACATATAGAATGAATCCATACCGAACCCTTAGTAGCACAGATAGTTCATGGCCTATTTTATTGGTAATTTACAACCTCTCTCTTGATGTTTGTATGAAGCGCAAATATGTCATGTTGAGTATAATGATCTCTGGTCCGAAGCAACCCGACAATGATATTGATGTTTACTTGTCACCGTTGATTGATGATTTGTAACTTTTTGGGGCTGATGGTATTAGGGTGTATGATTCTTTTAAAATTGAATATTTTCAACTTCAAGCAGTGTATTTGTTCACTATAAATGACTTCCCAGCATATGGAAATTTTTCTAGATAGAGTGTTGAAGGGAAGAAAGCATGTCCAATTTGCGAACAACATACGTCATATTGTCAATTTCATCATGGGAGGAAAATAGTGTACATGGGTCATCTAATGTTATTGCCTATAGATCACCCATATAGAAGACACATTCAATAGATCACAAGAATTTGATATTGCTCCAAAACCTTTATCCCCTGATCTATATTTTGAGAGGGTGAAAAACCTTGATGTGACTTTGGGAAAGACACATAAATCTTGTAATGATAGACATATTTGGAATAAATGGTCAATATTTTTTGAGCTACCATATTGGAGATATCATGAAGTTAAACATAATATTGATGTCATGCACGTTGAGAATAATATATGTGATTGATTGATTGGAACATTGTTAGATATTAAAGAAAAGACAAAAGATGGATTGAATGCAAGATTAGACTTACTATCAATGGGAATAAGTTTGAAGTTAGCTCCCACTCCTAATGGAAGACAGACATTTCTTCCCCCGACTTGTCATACATTATCGAAGTGGGAGAAAATTAGCTTTTTTCAGTGTCTTCATGATATCAAAGTGCCTCAAGGTTAATCTTCAAATGTAAAATAATTTGTCTCATTGAAGGACTTGAAGTTGATAGGTATGAAATAACATTATTTTCACATCATGATGCAACAAATTCTACCAGTTTAATTGCATGGAATATTTTCCACCCATGTTAGAAAGACTATAATGAAGTTGTATTATTTTTTCAATTCAATTTTTAAAAAGGAGATTGATGTGAATGCTCTGAACAATTTGGAAAATGATTCAATTTTTATACTTTGTCAATTTGAAATGTATTTTCCTCCACCCTTTTTTGATATAAAGGTGCATTTAATGATTCATCTGGTTTGATAAATAGAGATTTATTGACCTATATATCTTCAGTGGATGTATCCTTTTGAAAGGTATATGATAATATTGAAGAGGTATGTTAAGAATCCATATCGACCTAGAGCCTACATTATTGAAAAGTATATTTCTGAGAAGGTTGAAGAGTTTTGTACGAGCTACTTGGATATGGCGTAGCACATAAGTTTTCCACCATCTCTCCATGAACGAGTTAATAATGATAGAAAGGGGATTCATGGCATTAAAGTCAAATCATTGTCAGCTGAACAGATGAAGAAGTTAGAATCATACATCTTGAATAACATAGCTCATGCTCAACCATATATCACATTGCATATTAATGATTTAAAACAATGTCATCCAATGATGAAAGAAATGTGGATTTGGAAAGAGCACAACAAAACATTTTTGTCATGGCTTAAAAAGAGCTTGCTTGGTAGATCATATGTATCAAAGACATTAAAATGGACAGTGGGTGGTCCATGTTTAAATGTGATAACATGTTCCGGTTATGGAATTAATGGCTATACATTTTATACAAAAGATTAGGACAACAGAAGTTCAGTTCAGAATAGTGGTGTATTGGTGTTTGCAGAAAAAATGCATTTTTCGAGTGCTAAGGACAAAAACCCAATTTCTGCATCAAGTGAATATTATGGAGTGATTGAAGACAAATGGTAGGTTGATTACATTAATATTAATGTTCATGTTTTTAACTGTAAATGTTTTATCGGCAACAACAGTGTCAGACACGATGAATTTGGAATGACACTTGTTAATTAGAATATATAGGAATACACAACTGATTCTTTTATAATGGAAACACATGGAAAACAAATTTTCTATGTAGTAGATCAATCAGATATGTAGTGGTCTATTATTTTACAAGAGAAAAACAATTTGTTGGTGAGGATGAATTTGATAAAGATGCTGATTTATGTGAGATTCCTAAATCCATGGAATGATTAACAGAACATAATGATGAGCATGTTTAAGACATGGTTTATGCCATAAGGAACGATCACGACGAAGGAATTTAGGAAAACAATTCATTTTCACATTCCTAAAATTATAGGTAACATATGTTTATTTCTTGTTTACATTTATTTTTTTTCATAAAATGTTAGATATTGTATGTTTTCTCTTTATTAAAACATGTATTAAAACAAAATAAGTATAAGTTTTTATTTTTTTTATGTTTTTTAGATTTATTTATCATGTTTACCATTACATGAATTATATATCAGTTATATTTGTTCAGTGAAAATTACTTTACCATGTTTAACAGGTTTACTAGGTTTACAATGTTTACCATCTTGACCATCTTTACCATCATTACCATCTTTACCATTGTTTAACATTCTTACCATATTAACAATGTTTACTATTAGGTAACTTTGTACAATATTCTCTTTTCTGTTTACAGTAGTATTAAAATATTTGAATTTGTATATTTGTGAACTAGTGATTGTTTTTTTGATTTGAAGGATAATGACATATCATTCAGTTGATCAACCACATGATTTTGGAGATGAGCATATCGGTCATACCTCTGGGGAGGAACATTCACATGCTCCTCTTGATGTTCACTAATCTTCCTAATGTGCTCCTATTAAGACAAAAAGATCAAGAGTTTGTAAATGTGGGTGCACACGTTTACCAAAATTATCACTTTCCTGTACGCAGGATCAGAGGATACTCAATGAGTTTGATGATGATGTTATTCCAAGAGGTCCAAATGAAAAAGCTTTTATGAGTTTTGTATCAACTACGACTAAGAGAAATGTAATCATTTTGTATTATTACTGGAGAAGTGTGGATAAAGTGATAATCTATCAGTTGTAGGAGGCGATTTTGGTAAGATATTTTTCTATTGTTTGAAGATTATTTAAATGTTTCTAGTATATATAATATGTTTAACCTATTCTTTATCAGATGACATTTGATATTCCTGACACTGGATGAATTAGGAAGAAATTCATATCGATTGCTGCGAGGAGATAGAGGGATTTCAAATCAACCCTCTCATATAATTTCATTTTTGGTCATAGGATTCCTGAAAATCCATGTTGTATATTTCCTTTTATATATGAAGGCACATAGAGAAAGTTTGTTGAAAGTAGAAGAAAAGATTCATTTTTGGTAAGGGGAATGTAAACTTTTATAATCTTTCTTTTATAAATTATCTTATTAATGTTTTGTTAATGATTTATTATTCTTAATTTATAGTAAACAAGGAATGATCATTAGGATATCCAATCTAAAAATGTATACCCTTATAGTTTATCTTGGGGAGGGTATACATTTTTGGAAGAAAAAATGATGGCGGAAAAATCTAAAAAACTAAGACCTAAGTCTTCAAGATCTGGAGAGGTGGCCCCTCCATCCCCTCCATCTAGACATGAAAAATGTAAGAGAGCTCTGATGGGAAAAAAAAGGGCAATATCATTCAGAAGAATAGAAAATCGTAGCTGATAGGATTGTAAGATATCTATTTTATTTATTTAACTTAACTATTTTCTTCATATAATTTCAATCATTACAGAAATGTTCAATTAATTTATACAGGACTTTCTTGAGGAGCAGAGCTCACAGGGGGAATTTTCAGCTACATGGAGGCAAGATATTTTATTTGTAGCATTGGGAAAGCCTGAACATCCTGGTCGTGTAAGAGGATATCTGGCAAGTGTATCGGTAAGAAAAGTGTTTCCACGTTATTCAACTTCTAAAGATGAGGGTGTTTATAAAAAAAATGAATCCTTAGAGGCTGAAGTTCATAATATTAATGCGACGATGGAAGAAAATATTAGATTGTCGATATAGCCTATGTTTTTAGACATGCAAAGACAATTTCAGACTGCAGGTCCCACTCCTCCACCTCCCCCTACAGACCCCATTATTTATCCTCCACCTCCGCCAGCAGCTCCCACTCCCCCAACTCAGCATGCATACCTCATTTTTTATCCTACTCCTCCTCCGCAGCTTCCTACTTACTGTGAGTTGTATGTTGATGATCCTCAACATCATATAGTTTCATATGGGTTGGTTTATTGTATAGAAGATACAGTTCGTCATCAACAATTAGAGGTAGAGAATCAGAGGGTCACTATACAATATATTATAGATAGATCAACTTGAGTACCATTACCTACAGATGAGGTGATGACAGTTGGACATAGTATCAGCCGTTTTTTAATTTGGCCATCCAGACTTCTTCGACTCATTACCATAGAGGTATCAATGTTATATCTTTTAGTTTATTTTTTATTAAATTTGTTTTATCATTTGAAAACTAATATATTTTTCTATTTATTTTTATAGGAATACTTCAAAGGTAAAGAAATACTGGATACAAAAAAACAATGACAAATGGATATGACATCAGATACAAATTATAGTAGTCTTGACAGATTGTTATGATATTCAAATTTTTTGGTGGGTCATTCTGAGTTTCTAATGGAATCTCATGTTTGTGGATGTGCAATAACAATGAGGATTATGTAAACTAATATCATGGAGCTTGTTACTGAATATAAGATGGGCATCAACATGGTGAAATTTTTTTCCATGTATGTCTTAACAACTTTTCCCTGCATTATATTTATTAAATATGTATACTTATGTATGTTATGTATTATGTATCTTTATAACATTTGTGAGAGTAATGATCTGACAGATGTATATGGATTCATAGACCTGCAATTGATGTCCCCTGAAGCATGTGCATTGGATGAGGAACAAAGAATTCATTATATTGCTAAAAGAATTGACCAGAATATTGTCACATAGTGTTGGATGATTCCTTTTTGTGAGAGGTATGAAACACATCTCCCTCAAAGAGTTCATTATATTTTAACATAAAAACCACTAACCTTAAATTTTCTTTTATCAGTGACCATTTGATGTTAGGGGTTCTTTTCCCAAGGGAGAAAACACTTTATTGGATATGCTCTGTCCATGATGATGTGCGGGAATGTTTTAAGAATATATTGGAAAAGTACATTTAAATTTCTCAATAGTTTTATATATTTTAATGAATTTTAAATTTACACCATTCGTATTATTTTCTAATAGGGGATGGGTCTACTTTTGAAAAAACACAAAGAAAAGGAGTGAAAAGATCAGATATGTAAATGCGAAGGTAAATATACATTTATAATTTGTACTTTTTGATTTATTAGATAAAAATAATATATTTAATTTACACTCATTCAAACAGAATTTACATGAACAACAATGCTTCATCGAATACAGATATTATATGGTAAGATTTATGTATGAAATAATAACAAATGGGACAGTTGTAAACATTGACCTGGTAAGATTTATTTTTATACTTTTCCATAATATTTCAATTTTATTTATTCATTATAAGCGTTAACTACTATCCTTTTCATTTGTAGCTATTTTATGTCCCTCAACCCTATACTACTCAAGACATCAAACACATACAAGTGGATTGGTCAAATTATTTGACAGCTTTGATTGAATTTTAGTTGTTTGTAGTGTAAAATGTAATTTTGAATATTGTCATTGTAATTGTGTATTTGGTACTCATTTCGGTTGGATTTAGTTTTTTTGAAGTTGACAGTGTATGTTTTGAATGTTATATATGTGAATGTTTAATTTTTCTCTACTTCTTATTCTGGTCTACTTTTGATGGTTTTTCTGGTATGGATTCTGGTCTGGGGGGGGAGGTGTTCCAAGGGTGTGGGGGGGGGGTGTTCAGTGGGGTGGGGGTGTCCAGGGGTGTGGGAGGGCTGTTCGGTGGGGTGGGGGGGGGGGTCTTGGGTGTTCATGAGAGTGGGGGGGGAGGGCATTCAAGGGGGTGGGAGAGTTTCCAAGATGGTGGAAGGGTTGTCTTGGGAGTGGGAGCCTATTCAGGGGGTGTCCAGGGGTGTGGGGGTGTCCTGTGGGGTGAGGGGGGTTTCCAGGGGTGGGGGGGGGGTTGTCTAGTGGGGGGGGGAGTCTAGGGGGTGGGAGAGGAGGCGCCGCCATCCCTTGGGGAGCTGAACGCCATTGGAAGGTATTCATCACTCCCACATGTGAAACATTTTGAGAGCTCAAGCTTCACATGTGGGAGTGATGAGTACCTTCCAGCAGTTTTACCCTCGAGGGGGTGTCCATGAGGGTGTCTATGAGGGTAGGGGGTGTCTTGAGGGTGTCCAGGAGGGTGGGGGAGCAGTCCCGGGGGTGGGGGCAGTCTAGGGGTGTGGGGGTGTCCAGGAGGGTGGGGGTCATCCAGGGGTGTGGGGGCTATCCACGGTGTGGGGGGATGTCCATGGGTGGGTGTGTCCATGAGTGTGGGGGTTGTCCAGGGGGTGGGGAGTGTCTAAGGGTGTTGTGGGGGTAGTCCAGTGAGGGGAGGGGGGTCACTACTAGAAATGCATGATTTCCCAATGGTTTTGAACCATTGGGAAAGGCTGCAGAATCGTTGGTATATATTGTACAAACGGTTCTACAAACCATAGGGATGTAAGCCTTTGGGATAGGTTTTCCCAACGGTTTACACTGATCCATTGGGATTGGTTAGAAAAAATGAACCTATCCCAATGGTTGTGCCAAACCGTTGGGATGGATTTTCCCAACGGTTTGGCTTGAACCGTTGGGAATGGAGTTTTACCAATGGTTCATTGAACAAATGGTAAAAAATGCTCAGAGAGGCTATGAGAATGGTTTCAAACCATTGGCACAGCCTATCCTTTACAAATTGCATAATAGCCTACAATTTGCACAGCAGCTCTAACTTTTGTGCAATTTGCACAGCAACATTCCCTCTCATTTTCAATCACTTCCAATTATTGTACCTGTAATAAACTAAAACATACATATAAAATTATTGTACCTAAAATAACCAACTAACAGATACATATAGGGAAAAAATTCATACACATTTAACATATAATTCATCCTGGACCTATACACATCAATAATTAAATCAAAATTCATAACATAATTATAAACATATATAATTCATTTAGAATTAAATTTTAAATTTAGAGGGCTATTATATGTGGAATCCGGAATTCAATTAACAATATGAGCGGTTTTTTGTATACCATATATTGTTACTAGAAATGATGTCCATTTTAAACAAAATACATACACCTGGAGTGATAACGACCACACTGTGCCTCGGATTGAGGCGAGGTAAACTCGTAGATGTCACAAATGACCCATGGATACTTTTCCTAAAGTATCAATATATTCTGAAAGTGTTTGGTAGGTTTTCTGTATTTCAATTGTTGTTTTCACTTTAAATAATGTGCTTCTAAAATAAAAGAGAGACACTTTGAATGGTTTCGGCCACATCACGCCTCCGATTGAGGCAGGGTTGACTCGTACATGTCCCAAATGACAAATGGATCATTGTGCTAAAATATCAAGACAATCAGCATCTGTTTGGTCAGTTTACCATATGTACTTAATATTTTTACCATTTTAAACATAACAAAGACACTTTGGGTGGTCCCGGCCACACTGTGACTTGGATTGAGGCACGGTTGACTCATACACGTAACATATGACCCATGGATCATTGTCCTAAAATTTCAACAGATTCCGAATGTGTTTGGTCAGTTTTTCGAATGATAGTTGTTATTTTCATTTATAATCCTGTCCATTTTAAATAAAAGAGACACCTTTAGAGTGGTACTGTCCCCAAAGTGTCTCGGATATAAATAGGGTTGACTCGTACACATCTCAAATGACCCATGGATCATTGTCCTAAAGTAGCACACAATTCGAATGCATTTGGTTGGTTTTCCGTAAGCCAGTTGATGTTTTCACTAAAATTATTGTCCATTTTAAACAAAAGAGAGACACTTAGAGTGGTTTAGGCCACACCGTGCCCCTTCTTGAAGCATGATTGATTCGTAAACATCACATATGACCCATGGATTGTTGTTCTAATGTATCAACACAATCAGAATCTATTTGGTCAGTTTTATGTATGTACATAAAATGTTGCCCATTATAATCAAAAGAAAGACACTTAGAGTGGTTCCGACCACAGCATGACCCATATTGATGTGGGGTTGAATCTTACACGTCACATATGACCCATGGATCGTTTTCCAAATGCATAAATACAATTTGAATGCGTTTGGTCTTTTTTTCGTATGTCACTTGTTTTTTCTCTTAAAATGATGTCCCTTTTAAACAAAAGAGAGACACTGTGAATGGTGTTGGCCACACCGTGCCTCGGGATGAGGTGGGGTTGACTCGTGCATGTCACATAAGACACATGGATCATTGTACTAATGTATCGACATAATCAGAATCAGTTTGGTCGGTTTTCCATATGCTAGTTATTGTTTTCACTTAAAATGAAGTCCATTTTAAACAAAAGAGAGACACATTGAGTTGTGGCGGCCACACCACGCATCGGATTGAGGCATTATTGACTCGTACATGTCACATATGACCCATGGATATTTCTCCTAAATTTTCAATGGAAACTGAATGTGTTTGGTCAGTTTTCTTTATGTCCTTAAAATGTTGTCCATTTTAAACAAAAGAGAGACACTTAGAGTGATCCTGGCCACAACGCGACTCGGATTGAGTCTAGGTTGGCTTGTAAATATCACATATGACCCATGGATCATTGTGATAAATTATCAAAAGATTAGGAATGCGTTTTTTTCGGGTTTTCATATGCCAGTTGTTCTTTTCACTTATAATCATGTCCATTTTAAACAAAAGAGACAAAGATAGAGTGGTACCGACCACACCGCATCTCATATTTAGACAGGTATGACTCGTAAACGTCTAAAATGACCCATGGATCATCTTTATAAAGTATCAACATAATCCCCATGAGTTTGTCGGTTTTCCGTATGCCAGTTGATGTTTTCACTTAAAATGATGCCCTTTGAAACAAAAGACAGACACTTAGAGTGGTGTCGGCCACACCACATCTCATATTTTGGCGGTGTTGATTCATACACGTCACAAATGACCCATGGATCATTTTGATAAAGTATCAACACAATCAGAATCCGTTTGGTCAGTTTTCCGTATGTGCATAAAATGTTGTCCATTTTATACAAAAGAGATGCACTTAGAGTGATCTCAGCCACACCGTGGCTCATGGTGAGGTGGGGTTTACTCTTACATGTCACATATGACCCATGGATCGTTATCCTAAATCATCAACACATTTCGATTGCGTTTGGTCTGTTTTTCGTATGTCAGTTGTTGTTTTCACTTAAAATGATGTCCATTTTAATCCAAAGACAGACACTATGAATTGTGTTGGCCACACCGCACCTAAGATTGAGGCAGGGTTGACTCATACACATCACATATGAAACATGGATCGTCGTTCTAAATTATCTACACTATCACAATCCATTTGGTCAGTTTTCCGAATGCTAGTTGTTGTTTTCACATAAAATGAAGTCCTTTTTAAACAAAAGAGAGTCACTTTGAGTGGTTTTGGCCACACCACACCACTGATTGAGTCAAGGTTGACTCATACACATCATATATGACCCATGGATCGTTCTCCTAAACTTTCAATGAAAACCGAATGCGTTTGGTCAGTTTTCCATATGTACTTAAATTGTTGTGTATTTTAAACAAAAGAGAGACACTTAGAGTGATCTCGGCCAAACCGCGAATCAGATTGAGCCTGGGTTGGCTCGTACACGTCAAATATGACCCATGTATCATTTTGATAAGTTATCAATAGATTCCAAATGCGTTTGGTCAGTTTTTACTATTCCAGTTGTTCTTTTCACTTATAATCCTGTCCAATTTAAACAAAAGTGACACAGTTAGAGTGGTACTGGCCACACCGCATCTCAGTTTTAGATGGGGTTGACTCGTAAACATCTCAAATGACCCATTGATCATTTTACTAAAGTATCAACACAATCCGAAAGAATTTGGTCGGTTTTCCATATTCCAGTTGATGTTTTCACTTAAAATGATGCCCTTTTGAAACAAAAGAGAGACACTTTGAGTGGTGTCGGACACACTGTGCCTTGGATTGAGGCGGGATTGACTCTTACACGTCACATATGACCCATGGATTTTTTTCCTATGGAATCAACACATTTTGAATGCGTTTGGTCAGTTTTTTGTATGTCACTTTATGTTTTCACTTAAAATGATGTCCATTTTAAACATAAGAGAGACACTATGAATGATTTCAGCCACACTGTGCCTCAGATTGAGTTGGGGTTGACTCGTACACGTCACATATGACACGTGGATTGTTTTACTAAAGTATTGACACAATCTGAATCCATTTGGTATGTTTTCAATAAGATAGTTGTTGTTTTCACTTAAAATGATGTCCATTTTAAACAAAAGAGATACACTTTGAGTGGTGTCGGCCACATCGTGCCTGGGATTGATGAGAGGTTGAATTGTACTCGTCACAAATGACCCATGGATCGTTCTCCTAATGTTTCAACAGAAACTGAATGTGTTTGGTCAGTTTTCCATATGTACTTATATCGTTGTCCATTTTTAACAAAAGAGAGACACATAGAGTGATCCCAGACACACCGTGACTCGGATTGAGCCCAGGTTAGTTCATACACTTCACATATGACCCATGGATCGTTTTGATCAATTATCAATATATTTTGAATGTGTTTGGTCAGATTTTTGTATGCCAGTTGTTCTTTTCGCTTATAATCCTATCCATTTTAAACAAAAGAGACACAGTTAGAGTGGTATTGGCCACACTGAGCCTCAGATTTAGATGGGGTTGACTCGTACCCACATCAAATGAGGCATGGATCATTTTCCTAAAGTATCAACACAATCCCAAAGCGTTTGGTTGGTTTTCCATATGCCAGTTGATGTTTTCAGTTAAAATGATGTCCTTTTGAAACAAAAGAGAGACACTTAGAGTGGTGCTGTCCATAGTGCGCCTCATATTGAGGCAAGGTTGACTCGTACATGTCACATATGACTCATGGATAATTTTCCTAAAGCATCAACCCATTTAGAATGCGTTTGGTCAGTTTTTTGTTTGTCGCAAATTGTTTTCACTTTAAATGATGTCCGTTTTAAAAAAAAGAGAGACACTATGAATGATGTCGGCCACACCGCGCCTCATATTGAGGTGGGGTTGACTATTAAACATCACATATGAACCATGGATCGTTTTTCTAATGTATCGACACAATCAGAATCTATTTGGTCAGTTTTCCGTTTGCTAGTTGTTGTTTTCACTTAAAATGAAGTCCATTTTAAACAAAAGAGAGACACTTTGAGTGGTTTTGGCAACACTGCGCCTCAGATTGAGGTATGGTTGACTCATACACATCACATATAACCCATGGATCATTCTCCTAATGTTTAAATAAAAACTAAATATGTTTGGTCGGTTTTCCATATGTATTTAAATTGTTTTACATTTTAAACCAAAGAGAGACACTTAGAGTGATCCCAACCACACCGTGACTCAGATTAAGCCCAGGTTGGATATTACACGTCACATATGACCCATGGAACGTTGTGATAAATTATCAATAGATTAAGAATGTGTTTGGTTGGTTTTTTGTATGCTAGTTTTTCTTTTCACTTATAATCTTATACATTTTAAACAAAAGAGACACAGTTAGAGTGGTACCAACCACACCATTCTTAGATTTAGACGAGGTTGACTCGTACAAGTATCAAATGACCCAATGATAATTTTCATAAAGTATCAACATAATCTGAATGCATTTGTTAGTTTTTCCGTAGGCCAGTTGATGTTTTCACTTTAAATGATGTCTTTTTGAAACAAAAGAGAGATACTTTGAGTGGTTCCAGCCACACCGCACATCGGATTGAGGCGGGGTTGACTCGTACACATCACAAATGACCCATGGATCATTGTCCTAAAGCATAAACACATTTTGAATGCGTTTGGTTAGTTTTTCGTATGTCATTTATGTTTTCACTTAAAATGGTTTCCATTTTAAATAAAAGAGAGACACTATGAATGATGTCGGCCACACCGCATCTCAGATTGAGGTGGGGTTGACTCGTACACGTAGCATATGAACCATGGATCTTTCTCCAAATGTTTCAATGGAAATTGAATGCGTTTGGTCCGTTTTCCTTATGTAGTTAAATTGTTTTCCATTTTAAACAAAAGAGAGACACTTAGAGTGATCTCGGGCATGCTGCGACTTGGATTGAGCCCGGTTTGGCTCTTACACGTCACATATGACCCATGGATCGTTTTGATAAATTATCAACAGATTCAAAATGCATTTGGTTGTTTTTTAACATGCAAGTTTTTCTTTTCACTTATATTCCTATCCATTTTAAACAAAAGAGACATAGTTTGAGTGGTACCAGCCACACTGCATCCCAGATTTTGACGGGGTTGATTTTTACCCGTCTCAAATGACCCATTGATCATTTTCCTAATGTATCAACACAATCTGAATCCATTTGGTTGGTATTCTATATGCCAGTTGATGTTTTCACTTAAAATGATGTCCTTTTGAAACAAAATAATGATACTTTGAGTGGTGTCGGCCACAGAATGCCTCAGATTGAGGCGGGGTTGACTCATACACCTCACATATGTCCCATGGGTTGTTTTCCTAAAGAATAAACATATTTTGAATGTGTTTGGGTAGTTTTTCATATGTCACTTGTTGTTTTCACATAAAATGACATCCATTTTAAACAAAAGAGAGATAATATGAATGATGTCAGCCAACCCGCGCCTTGGATTGAGGCGGTGTTGACTTGTACATGTCAAATATGACCCATGGATCGTTCTCATAAAGTTTCAATGGAAAATGAAAGCGTTTGGTCAGTTTTCTATATGTACTTAAATTGTTGTACATTTTAAACAAAAGAGGGACACATAGAGTGATCTCGGCCACACCGCGACTCGGATTGAGCCCGGGTTGGCTCGTACATGTCACATATAACCCATGGATCGTTGTGATAAATTACCAACAGATTCTGAATGCGTTTGGTCAGTTTTTGTATGCCATTTTTTCTTTTTACTTATAATCCGGTCCATTTTAATCAAAACAGATAGATTTAGAGTGGTACCAGCCACACCGCATCTCGGATTTAGAAGGGGTTGATTCTTACATGTCTCAAATGACCCATGGATCATTTTCCTAAAGTATCAACACAATCCGAATGCATTTGGTTTGTTTTCCGTATGCCAGTGGATATTTTCACTTAAAATGATGTCCTTTTGAAACAAAAGAGAGGCACTTAGAGTGGTGTCGGCCACACCATGTATCGGATTGAGGCGGGGTTGACTCGTACACGTCACATATGACCCATGGATTGTTGTTCTAAAGTATCAACACAATAAGAATCCGTTTGGTCATTTTTACATATGTACTTAAAATGTTTTCCATTTTAATCAAAAGAGAGGAACTTAGAGTGATCCTGGCCACACCATGCCTCTGATTGAGGTGGGGTTATCTCATTCACATCACATATGACACATTGATCGTTCTCCTAAAGAATCAACGCATTTGAAATGTGTTTGGTTAGTTTTTTCTATGTCAATTGTTGTTTTCACATAAAATGATGTCCATTTTAAACAAAAGAGAGACACTATGAATGGTGTCAGCCACACCAAACCTTGGATTGAGTAGGGATTGACTCGTACACATCACATTTGACCCATGGATCGTTGTGCTAAAGTATAGACACAATTAGAATCTGTTTGGTCAGTTTTCTGTATGCTAGTTGTTGTTTTCACTTAAAATTAAGTCCATTTTAAACAAAAGAGAGACACTGTGAGTGGTGTCGGCCACACCGCACATCTAATTGAGGCAATGTTGACTCGTAAACGTCACATATGACTCATGGATCATTATCCTAATGTTTCAAAGGAATCCGAATGCGTTTGGTTGGTTTACTGTATGTGCTTAAGATGTTGTCCATTTTAAACAAAAGAGAGACACTTAGATTGATCTCTGCCACACCGTGAATCGGATGGAGCCCAAGTAGCTCGTACACATAACATATGACCAATGGATCATTGTGATAAATTATCAACATATTCCAAATTCATTTGGGATGTTCATATTCCTGTTGTTATTTTCATTTATAATCCTGTCCATTTTAAAGAATAGAGAGACACAGTTAGAGTGGTATGTTAGTTTTTTATTCAGTTATTCAAATACACTATTTGAATATGGGTATTTAAATTAATTTATTTAGGAAAAATTTAAATTTAAAATGATAAAATAAGAAAATTAATAGAAGATAAAACTTTTACTAAAAATCCTTGTGGAAATATTAAGGTACACACGATTTATGAGAATCCTCATGTTTCTATTAGTTGAATGGTATTTACATAAAATCTTGTGGAAATTCATATAGATTATTTTTATATCATTCATAGTATGTATTAGATTTTAGTTAATCATGCTATGAAACATTTCAGAGCTATCAATGCCATGCCCAATGAATGCATCCCTTTTATAACATTACAAGAATATTTGATATTGATTAGATTTGTAAATGTGATTTATATTGATAATCATGATGAAAATAAATAGAATATATTTTATAGATTTTCTAGTAGTAAATGAAATCGTGGAGGGTGGGGGGGATGTCTGGGGGGGGCTGTCCGGGGGGCTGTCCGGGGGGTGTCCGGGGGGCTGTCCGGGGACTAAGGAGGAGGGTGGAGGGGTTGTGCGGGGGCTATCCGGGTGGTGTTCGGCGGGTTGTCCGGGGTCCAAGAGGAGGGTGGGGAGGTTGTCTGGGGGGTTATCCAGGGGATGTCTGGTGGGTATCTGGGTGGCTGTCTGGGGACCAAGGAGGAGGGTGGGGGGCTATCTGGGGGGTGTTCGGGCAGTTGTCTGGGGTCCAAGGAGAAGGGTGGGGGCTGTCCAGGGACCACAGAGGATGGTGGGGGGGGGGGGCTGTCCGGGGGCTGTCTGGGGTCCAAGGAGGATGGTGGGGGGTTGTCCAGGGTCCATGAAGGAGGGGTGCTGTCGAGGGAGTTCGCAAACACACAATCACTAGGGATAGTAACATCCATAAAAACAAACAATATATAAAAATAACTCAACTCCAAAACTATACTACGGGTCTAGATAAAACCAACAACTAGAGTAGATTAAACATAAAATCTCAGTAATATTAGTAAAAAATGTAACGGATCAATTTTTCCCACATCACCATCACCATCATGACCCTCATCCTCATCCCCATTATTGTCCCTGCCCTCCTCAGTGCCCTCCCCCTCGCCCTTGCCCTCCTCCTTGCCCTCGCCATCTGCCTCGCCCTCCTCCTCACCCTCATCTTCCACATCATATTCCTTGATATGAACATCGTCCTGAAAACCACTATAACTGCCACCTGGTGCACCATATATAGAATGTAACAACAACATATATTCATCAAAATTTAGGCTGGCCTCTGCTGGAAGTTTTGGACGTAGAACTTCAATAAATTTTATAAATGCACTATTTTCCCTAGCAGACGGTTCTTCCATCTTTTTGGCCCTTTTCTAAGCATGTTCTACATGTACCCTAACTTTTTGTATCTCAGTGGCACTACAACTCATACCTAAGAAGGGCCAATACCTCGTCGGGGATATCCTAGGTCAGCAGCATACTCTGCCAGGATGCTCCTCTCCCATCACCTGATGTAAGTGATCAGTTGGCCCAAAATTGTCTAGTTCTTGGGAATCGAGGGCCTCTAAAGTATCCTGTTACAAATAAAAATATATTATTAAGTTAAAAAATTGATATTAAAATATAAAATCAATATATTAAATCTTACAATCTACAGCTAAGTTTTTCATTAACGGCACTTCCATCCTTTATCCGTCTACTCGAGCAAAAACAGTTTTCTCGAGGCACACATCCTTAAATATTCTGTATTTTCCACTACAATGACATTGAAAACTAATGTTATATGAAAACATAAGCTAATGATTAAATAATTTAGGAATCAAAAGAAAATGTAAGTTGTAATGAAAACATATAAACAATTGGCATACCGACTTCCTCTCATGATCCGGACTCATAGTACGTCCTAGTGTGTGGAGGTATTTTTTTGCATCAATGTTTTTTTATTTTTTATTTCATATGACTCGTAAATAAAATTCGATAATTCAAAGGAAAATATTAATTCAGAACATAAAAATTATTATTTAAATACCTTAAATGTAATTCATACCTTAAACTGGGTACCAGTCCAATGAGTAATCATCTGACGATATTGATCTATAAGACAATCATCCATGAATGGTACCGCCTCTAGATCAATGAAAACTATAGCATGCCATCCAATATAAAAATCATTCTTTTACGCTCTCCAAAGCTCGCCTAAATCATTTAGAAGTTCTGGTCGTTCACCCTCACTATCGGGAAAATTAAATCGTAGATGACATCAAAATATTAATTCATATTAATACAAAAAAAATCATGGAATTATATACAAAATATTTTTTTACCCATATCTCTGCCCAAGATCTATCCTTGACCTCATGTGTAAAATGCCTCCATGATAGCGGGCTGACGGGAATGACGTCGGAGTATTTGGAAAGCGTCGCCAAAAAACTCCAACATTGCTGCCCTGTTTTCTCAACCATTTGGTTGTCTTCATTGTAATCCACCATAACCTATGTGTAGAGGTTCCACACCGAACACATGAGTGTACGGCCCCGCCCCCGCCTCCTTTTAGTATATGTATCTTTCTTGAAATAAAAACAAATATTTTATCGAAACATTTTATAATGAAAATAAATAGTACTATAAATATTTGTTAGGGTTCTATAAATATACATGTTCCAGTCTGATCGTTGAGCACCATTGGATCCCCATAAATTGATGGAACACCCTGTGGTGGAACAGGAGTTGAAGATGATGGAATATAGAAGCTCAGAGAGACAAAAGTAGAAGGAAAAGAAGATGGGACAGCTGTATGACCAGATTCTGACTGGGGAGTGGGAATTATCATGGGATGTGAAAATGATGGGCCAGAATATGGAAAAGGTGGAGAAAACATGGGAGGCCTAAATATCCCATGTGTCCCTAATGACACACTGGGATCAGAATGTGGGAAGGATGACATATTAGTGGGAGGGGCAGGGTCTAGTCGGGTACACGAAACTGCTTGTCCTCCTCTGGTACGAACCCTCATCGTACCACTGGCCTGAGTACTCGGACCAGTACTAGGCTCATCGTCGAATAACTATCGACGTATAGGTGGATCCTACAAAAATGTTTACAAAAAAATTAATCACATGACATTAAATATTCTTTAAATATATATATTTGAAATAATGTACTCACTATTGGCACTAATGGTGGAACGCCCATCTCCACCATTAGACGATTGTTCTCCATCATTTTTTTCCTTCGTATCTCTTCAATTAGATGTATTTGATACTTTGGAAAACAAATATTTAATTAATTAGTAAAAGGAAATTAATGTGTAAACAAAAAAACTAAATATATGAGGGAATATGTGGATTCATTGGTAATTTATCTATCAAATGTTTTAGAATAGCTTGAATGGATTTAATAAATAACACAGGTGGTAATGTTCACCAAGTTAGAAATATTGTTTGACTAGGTTTGAATACAGTTCAATTCCAAATTAGAAAATGCAATTCAAATAAATCTGTAACCAATAAACATTGAAGATTCACATAACGGTCAAGTCAACTAAAACATATTTGTGATCAATACTAAATCAATTTGAATATTACCAACCTTAATAAACCAACTCATGGTAAACCAAAAGAATTGAGAACATTGATGAATGATTCTATAGATATTCAAACACCACTTCAGGTTCACAATACACTCTGAAAATTGATATATTAGAGGTATCAAAAGAAATAAATGGATTGGTTCTATGGGAACTAGGGACAATGTCAATTCCAATATCACCATCATCAATAATATGTCTTGGAATTAATTCAACTATGATACCAAATTCTGGTCGAAGTTGGTCTTTGACATAAAAAAAATGTTTAACCATTAGTGCCAACACATATGGTTATTCAGTAGCAAGAGTATGAGTCATATTAATTACTCGAAATCCAATATCGTCAATAAATGTGCCCTATATCTTCATTGAATTAAACCAATGTCATTTCATCATTGTGACTCGTCCATGAGATTCATAATCCAATATTATTATTTTCTCAACAATTCCACAATAACCCACATTTTCGAATCACGGTCTACTATTTAATACACCGGCATAACACTCTGTTGTGGAAGTAACCATAACACCATTGTGTTGTGTTATCGTGTTCTTTTATTATTCAGTGACAATAAATTTTTACCCATTAATAACAATTTATTTACAGTCACGAACCATGGTATTAGGACCAAAAGCCAAAACTCTTATTTCCTCATAGATAGAGTCAGCAGAAAAACACATTACCTGCAATATAAATTACTATTAAACATAATTATATATTGATATAATTATTTTAAATAGTAATATTTTAACCTTCAATTTTTAAAAAGTAGAAAACTATTTTCTATGAAATGTTTCTCTCCATCTCAAAGATAAAGAATGATGCTTCCTATTTATCAATGTTTTATGTTCCCTGTAGATAAAAAATATGAATAGTTTAACAGATATATATGTAAGATATACATATTCAATTTAGTTACCTGATATAGTCATCGAAAAAATCAGATTCGAACAAAACTCTACAATGTGCCATCTCCCACTCTTCATGGATTAATGTCTTCAATGTATATGATCCAGGAATTCCTCCTGTTTGAGGAAGTGATGGAAAACTGGGTTTAATTTTCTTAAACTATTCCTCTTCATTTATCATTGGTCTTTTCATTCTTGTACTAAGATCAGACAAATACATTGACCAGACACACATACATTCTTAAGCCAAGTAACCATTCAAGATAGAAACTTCAAGATGATTCCAGTTTCGGGCAGAAGACTTTAATGTGTACATATTTCTTTCAGTGGGATACATCCAAGGAAAAGAAATAGGTCCTTCGAGAAGTATTTCAGTGGGAATATGGACAGGCAGATGCAGCATGCATGTGAAAAATGATGGAGGAAATATTTTTTCCAACTCACACAAAATTAATGGTGCATCTGTCAACATTTTTTTGCAAGAAGGACTTGGAAAACATCTTAGCACAAATATCTCTAAACAAATGGAACAACTAAATAACAGTCACCCTTACATTATCAGACAAAAGTTGAAGGATTTATATTGGAAGGAACTCATTCAGTAGAACGTGATAATCATGAGTCTTCAATGATTTTAGCTTTAACTCTCTTCTGTTGACCCATTTAGATATGTTGCTTGAATAACCATCCAGAACTCTAATAGTCTCTAATACTTCCAAAAAATTTTTTTTTCATAGGTTTCATCACATAAGAAACACATAGAAGTTTCCATTTATTTTCACTGATACGTACAGGATGCAATTCTGGTCTGATGCCCCAATCCACCATGTCACGCCGAGATCATAAATCATCTTTTGTATTCGCCTTGACATTTAGATGAACCGAACGAAACATTTCACCTATATTCTTTTCAATATGCATTACGTCTAAGAAATGACGTAACAAATTGGTTGACCAATAAGGAAAATAAAAAAAGATACACCTCTTCCTCCAATTGTAACATGTTTTAGTGGAAACATTTTTTCTGTAGAGACCTGAAGTTTGACGTACATGAACATTACGTTACTTTTTTCGGAATACTTAATACATAACAAAAACAGACACAAAAGGACTGTAATATTTTAGTGTCTTTGGAAACATGGAACATAATATTCTAATCATGGTGAATGATCTTCAACATCTCCCATAAAGATCTTCCCCCTTTTGTTTCTTACCTAAAACATTTCATTATATCCTGGGGAAAAGAAAACATAAAAAGGGTGAGCTCAAATGCTCAGTAAGGGTAAGCATGGATAAAATAAAACATACCATATACATTTGAACTTAAAAACATGAGCACAATGTTTAAACATCAAAATATTGAGCAATGACATAAAAAATGGAAGTATGTATGGCATAGATCATAATGAAACATTAAGAATGATAAAATATCATGAAAAAAAACATGTAATTGTGGAAACCATTAATCACAAGATATGATTTCCATATTAGCCAAGGCATTGCTGCCAAGACCATCTTAGTGGACAAAATCCCTTTCTGAATCAAGTTCACTCCTCGTTCCAGTCCTGTATTACTGAACCGGTTTAACTTGTCGTTCCATCCATGTCTATATCATGAGATATAAATCTTTACCCAATGCATTGGAGGGAGATATAGGTCCCACCCATCTCAGAATGAAATCATTCTTACTTGTGCCAAAAAATAATCATACATCATTCATAATAACACAATAAATAAAATGGGTTTCATAAACATCATCCCATCATCACATAATCCATATAAAACAAATGGATATCATTTCATAATAAGAAATGTTAAACCATGTAAATCATAGATACATGAAACTTGAAACATACACATGTATAATAATGTCATATTTGATGAATATGGTTTTCAAAATACACTTGAAATGAATTCTTGAGGAAAATATCCTTTTTTCTTCAAAATCATTTTCTTTTCACAAAATGACATGAAATTTTAGAAGAAAATGTTTTTTTGAAAATAGTCATGAAATATTTTGGAGGAACCTTCATGAAAATAAGGCTTTATAAAACCATAAAAATTTGTTCATGCTGTATAAGTTAAAAATAACATTCTCCTCATACTTTTGTCAGAAAAGTCAAAAAGTACTTCGTAACGTAGAGAAAAGAAATATTACTTACATACCATGTAGTAAAAGACAAAAATGGGTAAAAATGACTTTACACACACATGAAAACACTTTTATAAAACATGGACATGGATGATATAAATAACCCCAGTAAATACTTACGAATTAACAATCTCGGATGAAAACGAGATTGGAAAAGTTATCCCTTACCTTAGGTCCGATATGCTTCGTATGGATCCGAACCTCCTGTATAATGATTTAAATAATGTCATTGACTAATTTCAGAATAATATTCATTGTTATGATATCAAATATGGTTCACTTATGATTTTATATTACCCATTATTTTGTAAATCAATGTTAAAGTTGCATTTTGGGTAAAATCGTTTCATTTTTCGTTCATGTTTTAACTTGTAATTATTCATATGATGACTTAGATCATGGTTACTTACATCTAGAATGTAAAACATGATTTATATATAATATATATTCAGAATATACATATATATAATAGATCGATAAATGGAATGAAATACACTGTTCATGGAGACGGTAGGTCGTACGTACGCATGAACTCTGTTTTCGTGTCCTTATTGAATTGAATGGAATTAAGTAGATGACATACATATATATATATATATAAATAAATCCAGTATAATTATTATATCATATATTTCATTATTACTTATTATATATAATTTATAATCATTCATGATTGGTTAATCATTGAGAATGAATCTCATCGCGTCGTGGAGACGGTAGTCCGTACGTACGCATGAGCGATGATATCATTCCCATGATCGTGGAATTTTATTTAAGATTAAGTATAATATTTAAGAATAAATATAACTTTACAATAATCATATATAGTCATTATTTACAACATTATACCCATCCAAGTAAGGTGGTGGTGGAAAATAGATTACACCACAGCGTGGAGACGGTATTTCGTACGTACGCACGCGCAGTGATTTCATTTTCTGTAGGATGGATAAATGTTGAAATAGGTTTGTTTAATATTTATAATAACATATCAGTATATTAGTGATAATGATGTTATTACTTCATAATGAAAAAACTTTATAAGAAGAACTGTAAGAAGAAATAAAGTTGAAATAATCGGTAACGAACATTACCTCTTCTTTGAAGCGCCTCTTTGAGACCTCCTTTTTGGGCACTAAAATTGGTCTTTGAATAATACCAGGAGCACTAGGATGTTCCTTGGGATGTGGAGAAGAGAATTTTGTAGGGTTTTTCTGAGCTCGAAGGCTCAAATTGGTGTGAGGAAGAGAGGGAGGAGGTGCCCTTTTATAAGGGAGGGGAGGGGCACCTTTGGAAATATAAGAAATATTAGTTTATATTAAAACCCAACCCCACATAAAACCTACAAAATTACTCATTTCCGAAGATTAGATGAGATAGGGTTATAATTTCATCATCCAATAAAATGTAGACATGTTAGGAATTTATTTTAAACATTATCAACTCGATTTATCCTTATTTAATCAATTTAAATTTATTTATGGTAATAACATTATACATTTTTACTTATAACAAATAATTACTTATTTGTTGTTAATTTTCCATAATTGGATACTTTATAACATTATAGACCATATAAATTTAAATTTTTAATTTTTGTATATTTTTTTGATTTTTAAACAACTTTAAAAAATGTTATTTTTATAAAATAACAATAGTGTCAATTTTGACACTATTCATTTATTTGAATTTAAATAAAATACATACAGAAGATATGTTTGAACTAAAAGCATTAATATATTCATAAGATTTCATATGTATCTATAAAAGTATTGGAGAACATTAAATAGTTCATATAATATTTATTTTAGTATTTTTAAAACCATTTATTTGGTTTATCTCTTAATAAAATAATTACTACAACATTTTTGTATAATTATTTAATATACGTATTTGTTGCATAAATATTAAAAATAAGGTCCTATGATGAAGATAAATCTATTACCTTTCACAATAATACATTTACTCGAATTTATCATCTTAAAATCACAATATGTAAATATTTATATTTTTTAAATTATGAAGGTGACAACTTTGGCATCATTTAAAATAAAATAATATTAGTGTCATAATCACTTTTATAAGACTCCAAATGGTTATATATTACGTAATTGGATGATTAAGGTGTATATATACACTACCAATAAGTTTTGGTCAGGTTTTTGGGCATTTTAATGGGTATTATTATTTCAATAAAAACTATATTACTGATTTTTCACTTAATAAATAATTTCTGCATCATTAATGTATCACCATTAATGACAAATATTTAATCCATAAAAATTCTAAATAAATTATCATGATGTAGATAATTTTATTATATGTCTGGATACTATTCATGTTTGAAGTTTTAGGATGTTTATCACTAAATTAAAATTATTATACTTATAAGATTTAAGGGAGTGACATGTTGTCACTTTCTTTGGTTTTAATAATAATAAAATTATTTTCATGGTCAAAAGTCCTTAAAATGATTCTAATCCGACCCATAGGTGATATGGGTCGACTTGTAGTCATCCAATAGAATTTTTTCATGTGTTAGGGTAACTTTATAATATTATATTTTCCCTTAATTACCTGATTTACCTTTAACTATGGTAAATAAAATTTACCGTAGTTACTATTCATAATTCCAAAAAATAAAAAGTAGCCTATTAACATAATTTGAAACCACTGAATCCAAATATAGAATCCATTTTTTCAAATTGAATACACAGAAGTTGCAGAAAATAAATTAAAATTAATCCCGCTGTCGAATGAAAATGGGTTTTTGATTAAAACATTGCAAAAGATTGAATTGATTTAACCTACGAATTCAATGTAAAATCAATGCTAATGACATAAATTATATTAAATGGAAAAAATATATTCTATTTATACTTTAAAACCATTAAATATTATAATTTAACCACATAAGTTATTACGATGAAAAAAGTTGTTTTAATTAAAATATAGCGTGTTTTTACTATTCATTAAAATATGAAAGTTATCAGAATAATATGAAAAATTTATCCAAGGTAAAATTTTATATCCTAATTCCATAGAATAATTTTATTTTGTAAAATTGAACTTATAAACATGTCAAAAACTATACTTAAAGTGGTTGTGCCATTAAAAGGTGGCAAAACTGCATTTTTTTTAAAATACTTTTTTTACCAAAAAAATTTATTTTGTTCTTATACCATGTTCTAGAAAATGTGTAAGATGAATAATAATGTTATAAAATTAAAAATTTAGTTAATAATATTCATAACAGCTAGTTAATAATAATAATATAAGAATATATCATTGTTTAATAAAACTCGGTATTGCGTACAACACACGCTATCGAGGAAGGTCGCGATTGCATGTAATGCAAGCAAAGTCAGGGTTGCGTGTAGTGCACGACTCATTTGTTTCTACATATAACAAAATACATTGAATATATATATATATATATACTCAATGTTTCTTAGAATAACTATTATCAAATAAACATGAAATTGTGTGTAACACGATCCAGGATTAGTGTTGCGTATACTGCAAGCTAAAACGATTTTCGTATAGTGCAAGATAATCTTGGTGAATCGTACAATAGAAGATATGAAATAAATTAATAAGAATATATCTTATAAAATCTAGGGTTATTACATTCTACCCCCCTTAAAATGAATTTCGCCCTCAAAATTCGTCAGGGTTATAAATGGTTTTCTACTTGAATGTTTCTTTAATTGAAACCCACATCGTAAAAAGGAATACCAAAACTTATCTTTATAAACTGAAGTATGAAACGTAACAGTTACCCAAATAAAATAATCACTGGGTTTCCACATAGGATAACATAGGTGAAAATATGGATATGGAAGAGAAATATAACCATCATGTTCTGATAGAGAGTGGTAGAGAACATGGCTATGAAAAAGACAACAATCACAAAGCCATAGATTTGTGATGATCTAAGGTACTATCTGATTCATCAGATATAAGGTCACTAAGACAACATTTTTGGTTTTCAAGTTCATTTCCCTAATGTTGATGAATTGAAAGAAATACTTACATGATTTTGGTACAATCTCACTGTTGTTCATGAATTGAACAATTTCCACTTCATCCTTTAATTAAATGAAGATGAATTTGTTATTCATGATGTGTTAGCAGATCATGTGATAGAATGATGGGTCATTCCTTCTGTTTCAAAGAAAAGGTTAGCAAAAGTTATAAGTCCATCATATGGTTAGATTAATCATATATGGTTCCAAAAATGAACGTATACTTCATATATCATACCGCTTAATAAAATAAAACTTGTTTCTACTAACCAGGGACTTCCTGTAGGCTAGTGGTAGGCGATAAAGGCCAGTCGCACTTCGGTTGTGGGTTCGATTCTCACAGCCTTGTCTGACGCGATGGGTTGTCGCCCATCCTGCAGGTTGACCTTTTTCTAAAACTACATTACTATAACATCCCATCAATAATATCGAAAAAAGTTCTATCCTTAAGCAATACTAACTTATGTCCTACATAATCCATTCCAATCATTAGGATTATCCAAAATACTTCTTTCTAAACTCATAGTATAAAGAGAATGATTACAAAAAAGGTCATATAACAAGCACGTGAATACTATAATTTATCCCTCATATATCATGTTGGTCACATTCCAATCATGTTAATACCTTAATCATGTATTCTCTTGGAAAATGAATACCCATTGAACCTTATTGAAAACATTAATGTTGTCAAAAGTTAACTCTTTTCATATAGCAAAATCCAAAAAAATCTATATACTCAAACCATGATATAACTTTGTCCTTATATCAGTCATGACCTCATTAATACTATCAAACAACTCATTATCTCATTATACTTTCATTATGCACATATCATCTACCTTCTAAAAGTATTTGAATAACCTTTCATGGTTACAAGTACCATTCAACATATACATTCAAATAATTTAGGAAAAACAATAGTGTAATAATCCTTAGATGATTTTTTTATTCCATAGTATCATACATTATTCTTGATAAACATAGAATCATTCCACTAACTTCTTAAACCACTAACTGAGCTTCATCATTTCTTTCATCTCATATTTCATTTGTAGTCACTTCATCATCATCCACATAAATACTACCCATGTGACCATGCTGATTCGTTTCATGAGATTTTACCATAGAGTATTGGTTTGGATAATGCCCATACATTCCACATTTAAAACATATAATCATTGCTGATGTCATAGAAATACCATTATCCTTGTCCATAATGTTAACGGAACCTTTTCCTTTGCACTTACTAGCTTTGTGTCCTTTTCCACACCCAAAGCATCTTCTAGTTCCTTTGAAACAATATCCTTGATGCCTCTTCCCACATGATTTACATGAGGGAAAATTACCATTCTTTCCTCTATGATCATCTTAAAACTCTATCTTTCTCTTATTACCTGGGTCGGGAAACTTACCAATGTTGATATTAATGATCATATTATGAGATTTATGATTAGGCATAATAATGATTTTTGGACTTCCAAATCCTGTTTCATTTGGTTTCTCATGAAGAATATCATTCCATTGTCCGTCATATCCTCCATTATCATGAATCTTCTACTTTCCAGCTATTTTCTAAAACCCAAAAAGAATAGTGTGAGAGGCAGAAATAATGCTAGGGAAAACATCATCGTAAAGGGGAAGTACCCTCAATATCTAACATCTTTGGTTAAATTCTATGATCATTACCGTAGTTCTAGGACGATGTCCTATACGTATACTTATCCTTAGGGATATCCCTAGACATACCTTGGAAATATCTCTAGGGATCTCACTAATGTTTTCGCATCCTAGTTTTCAAAGATTGACTAAACCGTTCCTCTATTACCAAATGTAGAGACCTGAAGCTTGACGTACATGAAAATTACATTACTTTTGCGGAATACTTAACACATAATAAAAACAGACACAAAAGGACTGTAATAGTTTAGTGTCTTCGGAAACTTGGAACGTAATCTTCTAATCGTGGTGAAATAGCTTCAACATCTCCCATAATGATCATCCACCTTTTTGTTTCTTACATAAAACTTTTCTTTATATCCTGGGTAAAAGAAAACATAAAAAGGGTGAGCTCAAATGCTCAGTAAGGGTAAGAATGGATAAAATAAAACATACCATATACATTTGAACTTAAAAACATGAACATAATGTTTAAACATCAAATTCTTGAGCAATGACATAAAAAATGGAATTACATATAGAATAGGTCATAAAGAAACATTAAGAATGATAAAATAGCATGAAAAAAACACGTAATTGTGGCAACCATTAAGAACATGATATGATTTCCATATTAGCCAAGGAATTTCTTCCAAGACCATCTTAGTAGACAAAGTCCCTTTCTGAATCGAGTTCTCTCCTCGTTCCAGCCATTTATTATTGAACCAGTTTAACTTGCCATTCCATCCATGTCTATCTCGTGATATATAAATCTTTACCTAATGAATTGGAGGGAGATATAGGTCCCACCCATCTCATAATGAAATCATTCTTACTTGTGCCACAAAATAAACATACATCATTCATAATAACCCAATAAATAAAATGGGTTTCATAAACATCATCCCATCATCACATAATCCATATAAAATAAATGGATATCATTTCATAATAAGAAATGTGAAACCATGTTAATCATAAAAACGATACTTGAAACATACACAAGTATAATAATGTCATCTTAGATGAAAACGGTTTTGAAAATACAATAGAAATGAATTCATGAGGAAAATATCATTTTTTCATCAAAATCATTTTCTTTTCACAAAATGTCATGAAATTTTAGGAGAAAAGGTTTTTGTTTAATATAGTCATGAAATATTTTGGAGGAAGCTTCATGAATATAAGTCTTTATAAAACCATAAAAATCCGTTCACGCCGTATAAGTTAAAAATAACATTCACCTCGTACTTTTGTCAGAAAAGTCAAAAAGTACATTGTAACGTAAAAAAAGAATGATTCATTACATACCATGTAGTAAAAGTCAAAAATGGGTAAAAATTACTTTAAACACACATGAAAACACTTTTATAAAACATATACATGGATGATATAAATAACCCCAGTAAATACTTACAAATAAACAATCTCGGATAAAAACGAGATTGGAAAAGTTATCCCTTACCTTAGGTCCGATATGCTTCGTATGGATACGAACCTCCTGTATAATGATTTAAATAACTTCATTGACTTATTACAGAATAATATTAATTTTTACGATATCATATATGGTTCACTTATGATTTTATATTACCCATTATTTTGTAAATTAATGTTAAAGTAGAATTTTGGGTAAAATCGTTTCATTTTTCGTTCGTGTTTTAACATGTAATTATTCATATGATTACGTAGATAATGGTTACCTACATCCATAATGTATTACAATATTTATATATAATATATATTCAGAATATACATATATATAATAGATCGATAAATGGAATTAAATACACCGTTCATGGAGACGGTAGGCCGTACGTACACATGAACGCTGTTTTCGTTTCCTTATTGAATTGAATGGAATTAACTAGATGACATGCATATATATATAAATAAATCCAGTATCATTTTTATGTAATATATTTCATGATTAATTATTATATATACTTTATAATCATTCATGATTGGTTAATCATTGAGAATGAATCTCATCGCGTCGTGGAGACGGTAGTTCGTACGTACGCACGAGCGATGATATCATTCTCATGATCGTGGAAGTTTATTGAAGTGTAAGTATAATATTTAAGAATAAATATCACTTTAAAATAATCATATATAGTCATTATTTACACCATTATATCCTTCCACGTAAGGTGGTGGTGGAAAATAGATTACACCCCGGCGTGCAGATGGTATTCCGTACGTACGCACACACGGTGATTTCATTTTTTGTAGGGTGGATAAATGGTAAAATAGGGTTGTTTAATATTTGTAATAACATATTGGTATATGAGTTATACTTATTTTATTACTTCATAATGAAACAACTAAATAATAATAAGTGCAAGAAGAAATAAAGTTGAAAGAATCGGTAACGAACATTACCTCTTCTTTGAAGCGCCTCTTTGAGACCTCCTCTTTGGGCACTAAAATTGGTATTTGAAGAAGACCAGGACCTCTAGTATATTTCTAGGGAAGTGGATAAGAGAATTATGTAGGGTTTTGTCGAGCTTTAAGGCTTAAATTGGTGTGAGGAAGAGAGGGAGGAGGTGCCTTTTACCAGGGAGGGGAGGGGCACCTTTGGAAATATAAGAAATATTAGTTTATATTAAATCCCAACCCCACTAAAAAACTTCCAAAATGAATCATATACGAAGCTTATATGAGATAGGGTTGTAATCTCATCAACCAATAAAATTTAGACATGTTAGGAATTTATTTTAAACATTATCAACTTGATTTGTCCTTATTTAATCAATTTAATTTTATTTGTGGTAATAACATTCAAAATTTTAAATTAAAACAAATAATTACATATTTGTTGTTAATTGTCCATAATTGGATACTTTATAACATTATAGACCGTATAAATTTAAATTTATAATTTTTATATATTTTTGTTATTTTTAAACAATTTTAATATATGTTATTTTTATAAAATAACAAGTGTCAATTTTTACACTATTTATTTATTTGAATTTAAATAAAATACTTACAGAAGATATGTTCGAAATAAAAGCTTTAATATATTCATAGAAGGTCATATGTATCTATAAATTATGTGGAGAACATTAAATAGTTTATATAATATTTATTTTATTATTTTCAAAACCATTTATTTATTTTATCTCTTAATAAAATAATTACTACAACATTTTTGCATAATTATTAAATATATTTATTTGTTGTATAAAAATTAAAAATAAAATCCTATGATGAAGATAAATATATTACCTTTCTCAATAATACTTTTACTCGAATTTATCATCTTAAAATCACAATATTCAAATTATTATATTTATTAAATTATGAAGGTGACAACTTTGGCATCATTTAAAATAAAATAATATAAGTTTCATAATAACATTTATAAGACTCTAAATGGTTATATATATTAGGTAATTGGATTATTAAGGTGTAGATATACTCTACCAATATGTTTTGGTCAGGTTTTTGAGCCTTTTAATGGGTATTATTATTTCAATAAAAACTATATTACTGATTTTTCACTTAATAAATAATTTCTGCATCATTAATGTATCACCATTAATGGAAATTATTTGATCCCTAAAAAGTATAAATAAATTATCATGATGTAGATAATTTTATTAGATTTATGGAGACTATTCATGTTCCATGATTTATGATGTTTATCACTAAATTAAAACTATTATACTTATAAGATTTAAGAGAGTGACATGTTGTCACTTTCTTTGCTTTTAATAATAATTAAATTATTTTCAAGGTCAAAAATCCATAAAATGAATCTAATCCGACCCTTAGGTGATATGGGTCGACTTTTATTCATCCAATATAATTTTTTCATTTGTTAGGATAATTTTATAATATTATATTTACTCTTAATTACCCGATTTACCTTTTACTATGGTAAATAAAATTTATCGTAGTTACTATTCATAATTTCCAAAAATAAAAAGTAGCCTATTAACATAATTTGGACCCACTGAATCCAAATATGGAATCAATTTTTTCAAATTAAATACACATAAGTTGCAGATATTAAATTAATATTAATCCCGTTGTAGAATGAAAATGGGTTTTTGATTAAAACATTGCAAAAGATTGAATTGATTTAACCTACGAATTCAATGTACAATAAATGCTAATGACATACATTATATTAAATGGTAAAAATATACTCTATTTATATTTTAAAACCATTCAATATTATAATTTAACCACATAAGTTATTATGATGAAAAAAGTTGTTTTTAATTAAAATATAGCGTGTTTTTACTATTCATTAAAATATGAAAGTTATCAGAATAAGATGAAAAATTCATCCAAGGTAAAATTTTATATCCTGATACAAATAAGAATTTTATTTTTTAAAATTGAACTTATAAAAATGTCAAAAACTATATTTAAAGTGGGGGCGCCATCAAAAGGCTGGAAAACTGCATTTTTTGAAAAATACTTAATTTACCCAATAAATTTATTTTGTTCTTATACCATATTCTAAAAAATGTGTAAGATGAATAATAATGTTATAAATTTAAAAATTTATTTATTACTATTCATAAAGGATAGTTTATAGTAATATTATAATAATATATCATTGTTTAATAAAACTCGGTATTTCGTACAACGCACGCTATCGAGGAAGGTCGCGATTGCATGTAATGCAAGCCAAGTCAGGGTTGCGTGTAGTGCATGACTCCTTTGTTGTTGCGTATAAAAAAATACATTGAATATATATATATATATAATCAATGTTTCGTATAATAAATACTATCAAACAAATGTGAAATTGTGTGTAACAAGATCTAGGATTAGTGTTGCGTATACTGCAAGCTAATACGATGTTGTGTATAGCGCAAGATAATCTTGGTGTATCGTACAATAGAAGATATGAAAGAAATTAAAAAGAATATATCTTATCAAATATCGTGTTATTACATTTTCTCATTCCAGATTTCATTTCACCCTTCCCGAATGAAAAACTGAAATCTTTCAATTCATTAAGCACATCAGTTCTAGACATACACTGAGGTGGATCATCGGTATCTTTGGTATTATCAAATCTTAGACGATTCATTATATATGGATGAACATTTGGAAAGAATCGACGATGTCCCATAAAACTAAAACTACAGTGATCTTTCAGTCTTCTGGACCATGTATTCTTCATACAAACTGGGAATGACAGTTTTCGCTTCGTCCTCCATCCAAAAATCATTGCATAAGATGTAAAATCATTGATCATCCACATAAGCGCAGCACGCATCGGCAAAATGTCTTTCAAACATGCATCGTATTTGTGCACACCCACCTCACAAAGAAGTTTCAACTCTTTTATTAAAGGTTTCATGTATACATCAATATCAATTTCAGGATCATAAGGACTAGATATGAGTATACTCATGAAAGTGAACGGTTTTTTCAAAGACAACCATATGGGAAGATTATAAATGTGTATAAAAAGTTTCCATGTACTGTGCGAAGTAAGCATCTACCCAACCAGATTAAAACCGTCACATGAAAGACCCAGCCTCACATTACGCACGTCAGCTGCAAAATCAGGATGTCGAGCATCAAATCTTTGTCATGCAAATTCTTCTGCAGGACGAACCAACTCATCATTAGTCTTCTTTCTCTCTGTAACATTCCATCTCATTTTTATTGATATTTCAGTAGAAATAAAAATATTCTGGAGTCTAGGGATCAATTGAAATTGCCACATTACTTTCTGTGGAACGCGGGATGGTGTTCCCTCAAATTTTGACTTCTAGCAGGATGTCCCACATTTTATACAATCATTTCGATCAGCGGGTTCCTCCCAGAATAAAATGGAATCTTTCAGGGAAGCATGAATTTTGTTTTTTGAAAATTGAAGTTCCTCAACTAACTTCCATGACATATAGTGGTTTGAGGTAATATCTGCATCATCTGAAAGTAAATCCTTCAAGAGGGTAAGAATGTAATCGATTTTTGTATTAGAAATCCCATACATAGTTTTCCCATGAAACAATCGGATTAAAAATTCCAGCTTTTTCATTTTACCGCATTGTCGATATACTGGATTCGTGGCAACATCATTCAAATTTTTCACCATATAAATATCTTCATTTTTACTAGATGCATCATCTGTCCTCATATAGAAGTCTTCTTTGAGTCGAAATCCTTTCTTTTTCATGATGACAAATAAACGGAAACTGATCATCTAACAAATTCTCCATTCCAGCCCTTTCATTTCGATCATCACCAATTTGAGATTTCATTTTCTCCCCATTTTGATAGCACACAAAGTAGTTTTATTGAAAACCATTTTTGGTTATGTGGTATCTGACTTCTTCATGGCTCAACCAAGGTCTACCAACACTATTTCAACATGGGCAGTGTATGCCACCACTATTTGAAGCATTGTGAGATGAAAAATCTATAAATCTCTCCAAATTGTTTTGAAAATCTCTTGAGATCCGATCAGTTTCATACATCCAAAATATATCCATTCCATAAAAGGAATTTATATAAGTCATTTTTTCATAAACAATTCAATAGGATTGAACATTAATAGAAAATACATTTAAGTAAATGATAATGGAATAAGTTTCTAGTCGATGTAGTGAACTATTAAAATAATGTAAAGAATAAGTACTCATAAATTAGATTAATATTTATTTATATTCATTTTCATTAGGTCTATAAGAGGAAAATTCCTCAGGTCCCATCATGTGGTATCGGCATCCCAAATCATTCACTCATTTTCAATAACTCATTATTGGCCCTTCTATGGTCGTACCATTCATCACCCAATTACTTCCACAAGTCAAGCGCACCCCATAGGTGAATAAATTTTAGGATTCTACACTAATAGGTTGTTCATGGCCTATAAAAAGATTTAATTTCATTAAGTATAGAAAAAAAATTATTTTTAAAATTTGATATTAATAATAAAGTATATCAAAGATAACAACATTTCTAAATTAAACATGAGACTTATCTAACATTTTTATGGATTTCTACACATTCCCATGTGGGTAGTGAAAAGAACCCCACCCTTATAATCACATGATCCTCATGATATTTGAACCACGTAGTCATGATTTTTGAGATGAAATTGTATCCATGAAACCATATGAGAAAAATGATTCAATACATGTGTTTTTCTTATTTTCCCAAGAATTTTGAGGAACCCCAAATCAGTGAAAATGGTCATTGTGTTTTAAAAAGGTGATTGAATAACTCATGTATGATGTTGAAGGTAGATTGATTAATGGTTATATTAGGAAAAATAATATTCATTAATATTTCTAATTTGACATTATGTGAATTAGTTTCTCGACGAAGGAGGAAGTACTAATTAGGTACCACATACTATTTTGGATAGTTCAATAAGATACTCCATATGTTCTATTGTGCAAAGGATAAGTGAGAAATGTTTAATTATATACATATATATATATAGATTTTGATAGAAGTATGATACATACATATTATGTAATACACATAGTGTACAAAAATTAAGATGAACAAGATCCTCATGTTTGACATGATCTTAATGAAATGAGTGATATTCATGAAATACTATGAATAAATATTACAAACAATTTCTTATGAGTTCATATTCATGAAGTTGTAATATTTGAAGCATTGAGATTAAAAAAACTATGAATCTTTAAAATTAGAACACAATAAATAGACCCCATGCCCTTATAAATGTATATGTGTAATGAAAACATTAATTGGACAATGTGTACACCGATGTAGTGATTTGAGTACACAATTCATGGAGTAGTGAATCATAAAATTTTCCAAAATCCCAAAAAATTGGGAATAATTATATCCTTGAGAATAGAAGGATATCTTGGATAAGAGGTGGATGGATATCCTTGAGAAAATGAGGAAGGATTCTAACCTGGTAGGTGATCGGATAGAAGAGGTGCACCTGTGCTGGGGGTTCTGAAGGGATTCTGTGAGTCGGAATCAGTATTGGGAGAGCCACAAATTTCTTTTGGAAACTGGGTGGGGATTCCTGGATTAGGTAAAATTGGGGCTACTTTTTCTCAAAGTTTTTTAAAAACTATTGAAAAAACACCATCTTTTACAACGGTTTAATTAAATTGTGGGGAAAACACTTATTTTACGCATCTTTCCCATCAGTTTTATGAAACCATTGGGAAACTTTTTTTCCCATCAATCCCAACGGTTTCATAAGTCCTTTGGGAAAACACTTTTTTTACACATCTTTACCAATAGTTTATGCAAATCGTTGGTAAAGATAACCTATACCAACGGTTCAATTGAACCAGTGGTATACAATTGTTGGGAAAAGTATGTTTTCCAGTAGTGGGTTCTGGTCTGTTATTGGTAACTTTTTGATCTGTTTTAGGGGTGTGGGAGGGTTGTCCAGGGGTGTGTGAGTGTTTTCCAGGGGTTGGGGTATATACATGAGGGTGGGGGTTTTCCATGGGTGTGGCAGGCTGTCCAGGGGGTGGTGGATATGTCCGAGAGTGTGGGGGCCTATCGAGGGGGTTGTGGGGCAGTCTAGGGGTGTGGGGGTGTCCAGGGGTGTGGTGGGTGTTGTCTAGTGGAGTGAGGGGGGCTGTCCAGGGGGTGGTGGGGCAGTCAAGGAGGGTGGGAGTGTCCAGGTGTGTGGGGTCTATCTAGGGGCGGTGGGGATGTCTAGGGGTGGGGGTGGTGTCCAGGTGGTTGGGGGTTGTACAGGGGTGTTGGGGGCTGTCCAAGGGGTGGGGGCAGTCCAGGGGTGTGGGGGTGTCCAAGGGTGTGGTGGGTTGTCCAGGGGTGTGGTGGGGGATGTCCTGTGGGTTGAGGGGGTTCTGGTCTATATTTTGAAACTTTTTTGGTCTATTTTAGAGGTGTGGGAGGGCTTTCCAGGGGTGTGGGAGTAATGTCCAGGGGGGTTGGGGTTACAAAGAAGGGTGGGGGATGTCCAGGGGGAGGTGGTGATGTCCAAGGGTGTGGGGAGGTGTCCAGGGGTGTGGTGGGGGCAGTCCAGTGAGGAGAGGGGGTTCTGGTATGATTTTGGTAACTTTTTAGTCTTTTTCAGTGGTGTGGTAGGGCTTTCCAAGGGTGTGGGTGTACTGTCTAGTGGGGTGGGGGGTTGTCCATGGGTGTTTGGGGTTGTACAGGGGATCGGGGGGCAGTCCAGGTGTGTGGTGCGGGCTGTCCACTGGGTGAGGGGGTGGGAGGGCTGTCCAGGGGTGTGGGAGTATTGTCCAGGGTGTGGGGGTGTATACATGAGTGTGGGGGGGGGGGGGGGGTTGTCCCAGGGTGTTTGGGGCTATCCAGGGGGTCAAGGGGTAGTCCAGGGGTGTGGTGGAGGGTGTCCAGTGGGGTGAGGGGGGCTGTTTAGGGGGTGGTGGGGGTTGTCCAATGGGGTACGTTTTAAAATTTATCAATGTAAATGATTAATTATTCTTTTCTTCTTTTTTTGGTATACTTATATTTTTGAGTTAGGAATTATTGATTTAGTTTCTGGTTATTTCTGGGGGGAGCATAGGACTGCATTCCATTAAAAAAAATATTGGTCTTCCACATCGGTTATTTTATAACCGACATTATAATGGAATGGGGAAGGGTTTATCACATCATTTATTTGAATAACCAACGTGATAAACAACTGTGGAATGGTTTATCACGTCGGTTATTTAATAACTAACATGATAACACCCCCCCGGACTGGTTTATCAAGTTGGTTATTATATAACCAACGTGATAAACCATTTCCAAGGGGTTTATCACAATAGTTATTAAATAACCGACGTGATAAAAATCATCTGCACTATTTTATCACGTAGGTTATATAATAACCGACGTGATAAACCCCCTTGGTTTATCTTGTTGATTATGTAATAACTGACATGATAAAGGCCGGAGAAATTGTTTATCATGCCGGTTATTATATAACTGACATGATAAACACCCCCACACTAGTTTATCAAGTCTGTTATATAATAACAGGCGTGATAAACACCGTTATGTTATGTTTTTTACGTCGGTTTTTAAATAACTGACATAAAAAACAATATTTATAATGTCGTCCGTATTAAATTCGGCTAAAAAAAACGTAAAAAATGAAAAATAACCGACCTTAAAAACGTTTTCTACACTAGTACCTGCTACACTGATCCTCGGTCAACATTGTCTGTCGTCTGCAACCTACACAATGAGGTGCGGGCATAGTCCGTGCAGGGGTGAGTATAATGATAATCAGTAGGAGCCTCGAGACCCTCAAGGTATCTCAAAATCTACCAAGGATAAACCAAAGTGTATGAAATCAACGAATAGCCATTACATAGGTATATGCCATACATATACCTATGTTACCATGTAACCCATATCAATCATGAGGAAAACACAGGAAACACTGACTTAGCTCACATAGGTATACAACTTAAGTAGAGAGTTAGAGATGATCAGATATAACCACTTAATTATATAAGCTGTCGGACCCACACAGGATCCAGGACCAACAATTAGAACTGTCGGACCCACACAGGATCTATGAATAGTAGCTGTTGAACCCACATAAGATCCAAGACCAGTGGTTAGTACTATAAGACCCACATAGGATCCAGGAACAGTAGTTAGAGTTATCAGACCCACACAAAATCTAGGACCAGCGGTTAGTACTATCAGACCCCCACATGATCTAGGAATAGTAGTAAGAGATGTCGGACCCACACCAGATCCAGGACCATGGGTTATTACTGTCAGACCCACACAGGATCTAAGAATGTATTTGGAGCTTTCAGACCCACACAAGATCCAGGACTAGTGGTTTGTATGGTCGGACCCACAGAGGTTCCAGGAATAGTAGTTGGAGCACAGCTAGCCTTTAGGTTTCCACTAGAGCACGCTTGATTCCAGAAGGATATCCTCCTCAAGAAAAGAGCCGATACATCAAATTCCACAAAGTCCCACAAATAAGTAACTTAGAAGTCCGCCGCGTCATAGGGGTCTCAATGAAACTGACGGTGCGTCGATCCGATGCTCGGCCTGTGAGTTATTAGCATTTTAGTTTCGGGGGCCTGGTAAGATTTTGGTACGATCCAACCTGACCATATCTCAAAATACCCCGAAATCTTGTGGGTTATTCTCAAAGGCATCATTGAATTCCAAGACCACCAGTTCCAATGACGGTTTGTCAAACGGTCATCCAGTGCCGAAGATATAGCCAAAGAATGTAAAGTGTCGGTAGTGGGCCCAGGCCCTGTCTAACAAGGTCGGACCGACTCGGCCCAACCCAGTCTGGGCCGACACATCTGAGTCGACCCTGTCAGCCCACTAGGTTTGACCCGGTCCGCTGGGCCCGGTCCAACAGACTGCGGGGGCATTTTGGCCCGGGGGTCGCCACGTAGGAGGCTCGGCCTAGAGGCTGGGGCTAGTTCATCCATCGCATCGTGGGGCATGACACAGATGACTCGGCCCATTATGCTAGGTCCCGCCCAATATATTGAGGGGGAATTTCGGCCCGTAGTATGCCGCGTAGGTGGCTCAGCCTTGAGGCTGGGGCTAGTTCGACCATCCCTGCGAGGGGCGTGGCTCGAACGACTCGACTTAGAAGGCCGAGCCGGTTCTGCCAACGATGCCGAAAGGGACGCTGTGGGCCAACTCTCAAGGATTATATGGTTCGGAGAGGAGCTGAGGTGTGGCCCGGGAGGCCGGTGGGGCATCCAAGTCAGGCCTCGGGCAGGCGCGCGGGGCGCGCGGTAGGGCGCGGGCGGGCCGGGCAGGGTGTGGCTTGAGCTGACGCATGCCGGCGCTATTCAGCCAGGAGCACTGGAGCACCGTGGGGGTGGTGCGGTTCACAGAGGCCGTGGGTAGTGCAGTTTTTTTCGTCAATTCCTTCATCTTTTCGTCACCTCTTCACCATGCTGAGGATCATCTCAATCAAGAACGGTGGAGGGGTAGGCCATTTTGGTATGGCCCGCACCGTCCGCGTTTATGGTGATATCAAGAGGCTGAAAAGTATGTGGCACAAAAACTCTCATTATTCGTTTTGAGAGAATGGAAGAAAATGGGAAAGATCATACATAGATAAATTTAAACCCCTACCTTTGATTTTTGGTCATCGATGTTTAAAGGAGTCGTGGAAATCAGATGAAGAAGGTCATCTTTCATCGCGTCTTCCATGCAATTCCAAACCCAGGCTATGTTGGCTCATTGACGACAATGCGGAAGTCGGTCGTCGAAGACATCTCATGATGGTTGAAGCTCTGAGGAAGAATTCTATGAAGGTCATTGTATTCATTCTTCGTCGAAAGAAGAGGTTCTTCATTGGAGAATTCTTTTCCTCTCAAGCTCTCCTCGAAAAAGGAATAGATGTGCCAACCCCAAATATAATTAGAGTTTGAGATATCATGTCATTTTTTTGGCAGAATATTCAGAAAAAATAGATGAATTAAATTAAAAGGCCACACCTAATTAATGTGAAGGATTAGGCATAAAAAATTATGTGTTGGCCCAATTAATAAAAGGGAGTTGGATTCATTTAATTAAAGGAAAGGTGGAGAGGGTCTCCCTTATTAATGAGGGAGAGTTAGGAGGTTTTATTCTCCTACATCAATAGGGGGCTTATCCCTATGTGGTCCCCACGTCGTAACCTCTGGTGGTAGGTTATGTTATAGTGGGCCGCTCCACCATAACCTCTCAATGAAGGTTATGGTCTGGTGGTCCCACCACCATCTTCCAAGATGAGGTTTCAACTACCACTCACCCACCTGATGGCTCAAATGAAATTAATTGTAGCTCACCTTATTTTATTATTCTTTTTATGAAAATCCAAAAACTAACTTTTATTCTCAACTCACTGTCGTCGAAGTAAAAGTCTTGTCAAGAAAATATCGGTGCATCGAGTTCAACGATGCCCCCATATTTTAATTCTGAGAAACAGTTCAAAAGATATAAAAACCTGCTCATACGTTTTCTGAATGAATATGAACTGAACATCAGAAATTAAATCCAGGCACACTGGGCCTTGGAATCATGCTCTATCAATTTTCACAGACTCGCAAAATTCCCATGAATTTAAGAATAAAAATTCCACGGAAATTCTGGGTCTTTACAAATTTTCAGTAATTTGAGTACATATTTATTATGAAATAATAAATAAATTTAGATTATGTAAAACCTTTATAGTTATTTATTATAATATGGTTGTTCCTATTTAGAAAAAAAAATTAATAGAAATATTATAATGGTCACATTTAAATATTATTATTCTAATATTATATCACCTTTTGTTTAATCTTGGTGTTTCATGTTATATACTCTATCAAACATAGTGTTCTATTAAATTATATCAGTGTCAATTTATACCCCAATTAAATATATCAATTCATTCAAATATTAACATTTTCTCAGTAATTTAGTGTTTGACAATCGAAAATTATTATGTGAAAAACTCACATTGTAATATTAGTTAATAAAAAATCCTCTTAAAAAGTGGTAAAGATAAATACCAATAAAATTTGAAATAACCCAAAAATCAATTTAAAGATAATGATAAAATTACAAGGAATATAAAAGGTGGATTTATAAATAATAATCATTTAGAAGATAAAATTTTACTTTTGTATGATAGAAGAGACCATTGAATGAATGAATTTTATTTTTATTTGATGATACATTTCCTAAATTTGAGGGAACCATTTACCATCTAGGCTAAGAAAAAATGAAATATACTTACATTAAAAGTATAATTTCAAAATTTAATCATTTTCATGACAATATTATCTTATTCTCTAGAAGATGAGTATTCACAAAGAACTAATCATGTCAAGATCACAAAAATAATCTTCTAATAAATTACATAACTCACAAAAAAATAAAAAAATACTCCTACAATCATAAAATATTAAACAACAATGAAAGAGTTTCTATAATGTATGATAAAATAAAAAAATGTAAAAACCATTATAGTGATATAAAAGACAATTTTTCAACATAAATCACCCCATAAATAAATAACCATTTATCCTCAGTAACCTTAACATCAAGCACATAATAAAATTTATCCTTTCAAAAAAAAGTTATTTTTTTATAAAATATAACGTAACCCATTAATAACCTTTTTATATTCTTATAACCATTCAATATATTCTATAAAATCCATTATGTAATACTACTACATAAAGATCCTTAGAAGTTTCATTAATTTTTTAACCAAAATATATAAAATACCTCAGCAAGATAATGTTAGTGTTCCAAAAACCTAAAAATATCAATCATTACACTTCACTAACTATAATAATATACAACCTTAAGAAGTAATATATGTATTAGTAAATTGACTAAGATAATTAATAAGTTCCCAATATCCACAAAATTGAAATTTTAGTTATTTCTTAGGATGAAATTTATTTCCCTACTTCTTGTTTACATGAAACTTCATTTTTTTCATCAATTTTCTTCTTTATGACCTCATTTTCTACCCATAAATAATATTCTAGTATTTTAAATAATATTCCATAATGACACTTCCCATATTTTTTACATATAGGTATGCTAATATTGTTTTTTGGGTATTTAACACTTTAACATCCATAACACATTCTCTTTATCTTATTTTATGTGTTTTGAAATTAAAATATTTTCTTAATATTTAATCAAAATTTAAGATCTCTCCTTTTTCATGATCATAAGATATCTATCTTTTTTACCATTAGTTTAGCAATATTGTTATGAAAATCATATAATTTCAATCACATTGGTTGTTGGAATGCTTTCACTTGTTTACTTCCATTAAATAAAAATAAATAGAAATAAAAATATGATGGTGTGTTAACATATAATTTGTAAACTTGTAATACTAGAAGGAATAAGATGAAAAAGATAAGTATATCTTTATTTATGAGTATCTATGTTTCAATATTTTTTATCCATGGGAATGTTTCCATTTATGTTTTTCTAACCTAATAATTCATTCAAGCACTCATGATAGTACAAAAATTGTATTTGAATTTTGAAAACATATAACCTTGGATTTTAAAACCATGTATGTAGTAAGTCATGTGGTCATGCACAGTGTGAAGATTGAGTCCATCCCAATGAACCATCTTCAGTGTTATTAAACCTTGGTAAAAATTATCCAGATCTACATCCACTTGTATTATTAATACATGGATGTATTTTCTTCCAAACCAGTATAATATATACATTACCAAATATTTATGATGTTATCTGATACATAGATTTATCCCCATGGTTTTTATGAAATTTTTCTAATAATAATCCCCAAAAATAACTATACCTCAATATAATACAAACTATAAGGACCCATTCCTTTTTCACATATTATGATATTATTTTTAAACATAAATATCCAATAACTACATCCCAAATATCATGATTACTAGTGTATTTGGAACACTTGGTTCATAAGACATATGAAATAATCTAAAATATGACATGATAATTTTATTCTCAATAATGAGATCTTATATCCTTTTAATACCCTAAAACTATAAGGATAACCTAGGGAATACATGAAAGATTTGCATGAGCTAAAAATTCCATTAAGGGAATGAAAATGGTAATGAAACATAACATATGGTTCAAAGATATAACATGATATCATAAAATAAAATCACTCATCGGTAAGCACATGAGGGAACAACGTAAATAACATGGTATCAAAAGGTCATGTAAAAAAAAGTAAATGTGGTAAAAACATATAAAAAGACATGAATATTAGTGAATTTTAACTTCCAAGACAATATCACACGGTGGATAGAGCCCTATAGTGGATTAGGATTACTCCATAATCCAATACATATTTTCTTATGAGACAAAATATTTAACCATTATTTTGGATTACTATATTGGAACACCCTTCAAAACTTGTTATTGGTCATATGTGCCACAAAACGAAACAAAATCATAAATAATAATCTTAATAATTACCCATGGAAATAAATGGTTTGGATAATTTAGAATTATTTCATAAACAATGAAAATTTCATGAAGGATGCATTTGAGAAATGAATATAAGACATGTATGACCCCTCAAAAAATGAAACAATAAGATAGGTATATTTATGAGAAATATAAACAAAATTTATATTAAATCTATAACATAAAAGTAGTTCATCATTAATTAAAATGACATAAAAAGATAAATTGTAATATTTCTTGAGGAAAATTCCCATTTCACTCATAAATCACTTATTTAAAAAATAAAAATTTCAATATTTTATAGAAACAAAATTCTTTTAAAATATCCCTGGAAAATTGTCAATTAATCTTAAAATTATTGATAATTAAATTAGGGAATAATTTTCCTTCATATCATATAGGTCTAAATAAATCATTCATTTTATATATTTTGTAAAATAAAGTGAAAAAGTACCCTATTAAAAAAAATTAATATTCCATTTAAACCATTTACAAAAATAAAACATGAAAAAAATGATCTTCAAAAAAACATTTAATTAAATGAAAAATTTTCCATAAAATATTTTGAAGAAAATATAGATATGTAAGGAAACATATTTTATATCGAAAATAGAAATAAGGTTGGATTTTGTTAAAAATATTTTCTCAATAATTTGAAGTACCAAAGAGAAAAAAATGGTATTGTTACCTAAAAATTTCATGACTAATAATAGGATAATAAAATTAAATAATTTTATTATATAATGATCAAATAATTAACTTCAATCACAATTCAAGCATAAATAGTCCTGGTTAAAATGAGATTGAAGCATAAAACCTTACCGCTTTGGTAACATTAGAATAATAACATTCATGAATGAAATGAAATAAATTGAAGAATTAAATACAATGAATATAAAGGGATTAAGTGTATAAAATATAAAAGGGTAATTAAATACACCTTATAAAAAAACTATGCGAATAATACCAAATATGTCTCAATGAAGTAAAAATTAAGATGAAATCACAAACAAATATCATACCGTTGAAGTGGGGATTAATCAATTAATTGATTATGTATATCAAATGTAAATACAAATAATAAAATTTCATTTAAAAAATAAAAAATTAAATTAAATTTCACATATAATCTTATAATATCAAATAAAATGAAGAAGACATATAACCCAATGAAAAGAAATCGAGTTATAAAATTATTTAACACTTGGTAACTTTCACGTCAAATCCCATTAGTTCACATGATTAAAATTTAAACATTAAATTCCTTGAATTATTAAGGATTCATTATATTACATGTGAAATGGGTAGTGTATAAACCACATAAAATAAAAAAGTAGTGAATATGGCATGTGTTCCCTAGAAATAAATGTGAGATTAAAATCCCTTACCTCGAGTCCATACTTGTTGTGTATATCATTTTAACTCAAATATAATAATCTTATATCCATTATTTAATTTGTTGAAATTATTTTACATGTTTAATAACTTATACTTACCATTTAATTCATTTTTTTAATGAAATGTATAATTAGTTAATCAGTTATGTCCACATTGGGTGATTTAGGGACATCCAGTTCAAAAATTTGAAATGGAATTAGTGTGTGGATCATGGTCAAAGGGATCATTTTTACCTCATATATACAATAATATTAGTTAAATAGTTATAATTTGTTAAAAACAAACCATGAAATATTGTTATGATAAATGAGGTATATTAAAATCATAGAGATAGTAGGTTGTACGTACGCATAAGTAATGTTTCCATTCTTCAAATATCATGATGAAAATAAGGTAAGTGTTATTTTATCTTTATACAATGATAACTATATCATAAATGTAATATTATTTATTTGAACAAACTTAAATATATCATCTGTGTGATGTGGTATTAAAAATGAATCTCATTGCTTTGTTGGCCAGTAGTCATCCATACACACGAATGATGTTATAATTTTTCAAAGGATGGTTAGGATTAGAAATATTATTATATGTAAAATTTAAGTATTTATTAAAATATAATTAATATCTTCTATAAAAATTAAATCAATCATCATGAGAATCTGCGAGAGGTGATTATTGAAAACGAATTACATCGGTCTGTGAGGTGGTATTCTGTCGCACATGTGAATGGGGGTTTAACCTAAAATTTAATAGAAGATGAGATAGATTTAGGCAATGAAATTAATATATTAAAATATCAGTATATATTAGATACATTTTTCCTTATATCATTATTTTCTAATAATATTTTAATTATGTGGAAGAAAAAATAAAATAAAAATCCTCAGTTAAGAATAATAGTTCTTCTTCGGACAACATCCTCAAGATCATTCCACTAGCCTAGTAAGAATTGATTTATAATAAAAAATGCCCTAATAATGTGTTAATGGAATAAATGATATAATTTAGGTAGATTTTAAATAAAAAATATTTTAATGTGATTAATGGAGAGTAGAGGACGTTCGATTTTATAAATGAGTAGTGGAATTTTTTTAAATACCAAAAACAATTTAATAATGGGAAGTCACTCACAATCCAAGTGCCTTCAAAATTTATAATAAATGGAATTTATAGTTTATATGTTCAATAAAAAACACAAAAATTAAAAAATAATCATGTTCTAAATATGTTATTTCATTTACCTCTAAGGTTACTCACATTTACCCTTTCAGTTTTTCTGCAAGAAAAATAGATCTATTTTTAACTATTCATTATGACCAAAAATTAAGTTGAACTTATTAACTAATATTATTCTATGATTTTTAAAAATATTTAATATATTTTATCAATATTAAATCACATAATTTTAATAACTAAATTAAAATTAAACCTGAAACATGTTAATTTCTTTTTCAATAAATGATTTTTTAACAAATAGATGATCTTATATTAACTCTATGACTAGAAATAAAAATTATATGAATTTAAATTCATATAAATATATGTATAATATATGATTATATTTTAAATATATCTATATTATGGGATAATTTAATTAAATAAAATGGATAATCATTATGCACATAAAAATTATTGGATGAAAAGGGTATTCTTAGCAAAAAATAAACATATATCAAAATCCTGAAAATAAATTTTTAGTATGAAATTATTTAAATTAAGTATAAAAAAAATAATACTTATATTAAATTTAAATCAAATTCAATTCATAACAGAACTTCTTAATTACATTATTTATTGAAAAGAAATGATTGGTTTAAAAAATTAGGTATTTTCACTATTCACTGAAAAATCATTCTTTATAAAAATATACCAAATTTTAACCATAAGATAATTAAATTGTTTGAAATTAGAAAAATAATATCTTTATTATAAAATATCATTTCTATAAGTTATAGTAACTAATTATAAACCTCCCTAAAAAATATCATTTTTGAAGAAAATGAATTTTTGAAGCACAAAATGAATTTATTGAACTATGACTACTTATTTATTTTAAATTAATCAATACATTTAGATTATGTAAAATTTTTAGAGGTATTTTTCATAAAATATTTATTACAATATATTTCTTTGATTTTAATGTATTTGTTATATGTTTAAATAATAAAATTTTAATAGTATATATTTGTTTGTTTAATATTTGTATTGTGTATTGTATACACTATCAAACATAGAGTTATTTTAAAATCTAAAGGTATTAAAATATACCAAACTTAAATTAATTTTATCATTAATTATGAACTTATGCTCATTAATCAAGGGTTTTAAATTAAAAAAATCATTTGTGGAAAACCCACATCAAAAAAATAGTTAATAAAAATTCCTCTTAAAAGAAGCGAATGGGAAATACAAACGCCATACAAAAGAGCACAAAACAAGGTTAAAATATAAGGATAACATTGTAATGTAGTTAAAACATTTATTTGTAATGAAGATATATTTAAGAGATAATGTTATTGTAGGGTCCTGAAAACATAGTCAAGGGAAGAAAATACTCCCACAATCACTTGGAAGAAGGAAGAAGGCATTCTTTCAAGTCTAGTAAAGTGACTGTACTCAAATTGGGTTGAAAATTTTAGAATAAACATGAAGGAATTAATATTCTCAAGGAATTTTATGTGACCCATATACCATCATCAGGATGGGTTCATGGACCACATGAACCGTAAACAGCTAGTACGCAAAATGACATGTGAGGCACTGGCCTGTGGAGCTATGGAAAGAGAACCTAGGCCCCTGAAAACCAAATCATTGGCTGAATAAAGTGTGTGAAATAAATACTCATCAAATATTGTAAAATCAGCAGTTCACGGATGAAGAAAATATTCAAGGTTCCGCAAACCATGACTCACAAACCACATCCCCTACAAACAAAGGTTGACCAGGTCTTCCGAGGATCAAGATATATCTTCATGGGCATCCAAAAATGGTATTGAATTCCGATAGATATGATTTAACCAATGATCTATAAAAGAAGCACAGAATGAATTGGGATAAAATGGATGGAAAAAACACAGAGGAGACCCCAATGGTTTGAAGAAAGATTTCATAGATGATTCCTGCTTTCATCTTAAATCATCGGCGAGGCCCGAATTGAAAACCACATTTTCCGCAGGTATAACCATCCTCGAACCCTAAAATAAAGGATCTTAATAATAATGGGGGAAACTGAAACCTAATGGGTGAAATGTCGAACCACATATTCATTTTGGATGAATTACCTCTGAATGGTAGTCCCCATGACACTCCTTTGATATAGTGTTCGACATAGTGTATTGCTATGCTGATTTAACTTGGCACCGCATACTAATGGAACTCAAAGTGGCGTGGGGGACCGCATTCAGTACCGTACACCACCATGGTGTGCAGTGGTCCATGCCCAAGCCCACATACTACTTAAGTACATGGATGAACCCTCTACCCATATACGACTATGGTATTCGGAGCTCCCCCCAGCCCACAGAAGAAAATGGTAAGAAGAATGGGGTGTCTTCAAGTATTCTTCTTGCCAACTCTAATCTCATCCCTATGTTACTGACTAGTCCTCAATAGATCCTCTACAAGCTAGTCCCTCGGAAATAGGCCAAATCCTCCCCAAAATCCACCGGACTCATATGATCAGATCATCAGGTGCATCAGCGTGTCCCTTTGATTCTACATACCCATTGGAAGTGGAGCCACGAAGGCTCTCCCCACAATAGTTCGTAATCCATGGATCTTTATAAGTATAAATTCCCATGGTAACCTTGAGCCCAACGTTGGGATGCTGACATGAAATTCCATGTTCTATGGATAAAGGGTGATCAGTTTTATTTTTATTAAATGAGTAATGGTGATTAGTTAAAGGAATCACATTCGCTCCTCCTTTTGACAGATACATTCGTACCATTTCCCAGAACACATTATTGGGTCACTCCCACTAATGTAAGTCCCTAATATTTTGAGGGTTGAGCTTCATGAATTGAAATGTATAAACACATTAAAGGGTTCATTTCTCTTTGCCTTCTTCCTCGGTCAAATCATCTTATTCCGTCATAGGCCTACCCTCTCCCATCAACGGTAGAGGAGGATTGTGTTTGATCAGATCTCTCACATCCTATTGTTTCTCACACTGAGTATGACTCGCATGGGATTAAAGACATGTGATGTTCACAACTTCCACACAACTGAACCATGTCTGAACTATAAGAACGTTTATTCCCGGTAAAACCCAGATATGTAGGATGCATGCTAGAAGGACAAAGCTCAAAAGAGTTACCTTCCCAAAGGGTTTACCCAATCATGGCCTCTCAAATGGGAAAATTCCATGCATAGCCCCAAGTTTCCTGAAATATGTGGACTCTAATTCCTCTCCCTAGGATACTTATGAAGGCCATCCTATGGATATGATCACAACATCAAGTCACCTTCCATCCCCCTGGATGATAATAAACTCTAGAGTTCCTTATTTGATGGCTTAAATCAGCACTGCATCGGTCGCATCAAATCCATGTATGCCTATGATGATCCTTCAATCCAGGGGTGGACCATGGACACACTATTTGGGAATGAATCAAGGATTAAAAAATATTCAAATGTGGATTTAATATATAAGAGAGTCCAGAAATAAGAAACAATCCCCCCCCCCAAATGGTGTGGTGATCCAGAATTCCCATCCTCTCGGCCAATGGAATCATTACGTGTTGTTGGCCAAATCATCATCCAATGATAACCTGGCATTGTAAAGTAGGTCCATGAATCATAGATACTTGGGTTGTTGGTTGTTTCTAACTTGACGAATAAACTCGTTAGAGACCATCTGAGGATGTTATATCCTAGGAGGACTGATTTCACAAGTACTCGACCCCCATACAATCACCTGTTGGGACAATTTGACTATGGAACCTTCTTCTTAATATAGAAGGGATAAAATACCAGGTCCACATAGCGTCAATCAAGTCCTCCTTTAAAGGATGACGATGAAAATCGAGTTGAAACAATGATGGAGACATGAAAGTTTCTATAATAACAAACAAATTCTTTTCACCTATCAGATCATTATTTTCATGCTTCCCCACATGTTCACACCACATCTCCCATTGGGGCGAAACATAAATAGTGAACTCAACATATATCCTTAACCAAGGTGTTATTCATAAGTCACTGAATCCACTTCTCCTCACAACAAAAAAGGGCGAAAGAGGCCATGATAAATCATAAAATATGCATATGTTCAAGAGAACGCTACTTTGACAGGGTTTTGTTGGTCTGTATATGACATATATTTATATATGAGGTCCCCACATTGATACCAATGATCCAAATGACATCCTGATGACCAATGAAGACACGCGCCTCAGCGATCCCACAGGCGGTCGGGGCCCTAATGAAGTGTATGACCCCCTCGACTATCTAGCGTCCTTAACACTAGGTATTCAACACTCTAATCAAAGAGTACCACAGAATTGGTACACTGCCCATGGTGGAGGTCACTAGATAATCCCTCCAATCTATAAAGGCTTGCCAGCCACCTCCCCAGCTAAAACCGGCACCACCTCACAAGGCGGCCCTAGTGGTCGTCTCAAACCATTTTTGGAGCCTATCCCCAGAATTTGAAAAAGCGTCCCTCCCTTATCTTAGGGAGGAAGAAAATTAAATTCTGATAAACTCATCTCAACTCCATAGGGTTCCTACTGACAGGCCCCTGCTAGAGAGCATCGCCACTGACACTGGGTTACCAAGTCTTCTCACGTTAAAGAGGAACTTATACTGAGCACACCTACCGAATTTCAGAAGACCGAGGGCCCTTGGACTACCCGCTGAGTTAGGAAAATATACAATTAGAAACATGCTCTCACTCTAGTTCCTGAGGATAAATATTGTCATACAAACGTGGTGGAATTCCATGGGTAGACATACAACTCTTCGCTCTCCACTAAATCCCACAATATAAATATGGTGGCACAGTACGAGCACATGAACATTCCTATTAGTTCCCTCCAGTTCCACCATGCAGATAGAGTAGACTATTTTAGGAAGATACAGATAACTGTCAATGCACAAGAATCCCACCATCCAAATAGGGTAGCATCTAGCTATAAGTAAGCACAAATAACTACTAATGCATATTCATCCCTCCATCCAAATAGGGTGGAATCAAGTGATACGAAGACAAAAATACCTACTGATACAAACAAATTCCACCATAAAAATAGTGCAGTAAAAAAATATGTAATGATTCAAATTCCCTTTTTATGCATATAAATCCCGCTATCTAATTACGGTGGTAAGAAAAAGAGTCATATTTTTTCGGATTCATATAATGCATGTAATAAAAATACATCGTCAAGCGAGTAGATGAAAATCCACACTCATGAATATGAATCCCACCAATCGAATACAGTGGAAACCAGAGAATAAAACCAGTTTCATAATCATTCCGATGTCTAGAAATAGAAGAACTACCAGTATCTACTGGAAACCCATGGTGAACTGGAGTAGGCACAAAATTTTTCTCTGACATCATAATGGGCCTTCATAACCATTCCATCCAAAGATGTATGTTATTACATTTGGGAAATGATGGATGATCATATGTCAATTCCAGTCCATATCCTCCACACATTCCAAGATATCATTACACCAATTTAAAAGGTGAGAGACCAGGCTGACGACCCAATTTCCTCTAACAGAATGACTTAGTTGAAAAATGGTTCAGTCACACCAGAGCAGTTATGCACCCCTGATCTAGTCCAGGAGGGTCAATGGTAATATCCTTCAATACACAAAAAACCGAATTGGGAACAAAACCCTATTCCAACTTGGAGACAACGGTCCAACGTGTTGGCCACTCCAGGGTAGGCATATATCCCTACCAAAACTCAATATGTATATCACCGTATCTCGATGGAATCACAGAACACAAAAAATATAGGGACATGTATATGAAGGTCATTACCAATATTAGGCGGACCTGATTACCCACAAGAGGGCACTCAAAAATGAAATGCGCTAAAGGAAACCAGAAAATTAAGAGCACATACATGATCCTACCCTATTTGAAGCGGTGTTTTTTTATTATCTCAAACATATACCAATAAAGGATCAAGACACTATCAGTCTATTAAAAAATTATGGAAGTTGCAGTTGCAGTTGCAGAGTCCCTCCCTGCGATGTCGCTACCAGCAACTCTGAAGGTCCTCCCCAAAATACCCACGAGGGATTAATCTGTGGGCCAATAAGGATAGATCATGAGAGACTATCTCCTGATTTTATTCAGGGTAACCCTTCACTTGATCTAAATATCATACAACAATAAGGTCCTCCTATTGTTTTCTACTGCACTGATGGTCTGTTGTAGGGTATAAATTGCATATATGCTTCTCCCTATATTCATACGTCAAGTCATGATTGCAGTCCTCTCTATGATGACAGTCATTAAGAAGCCCCCCCATAATGGTTGTTGTTGTGAAGGCCCTACCCATAGTAACATCAAGCAATGAGAAGGTCATCCCCTCATTGTAGTACGTCTTGAAGGTCCTCCCCAGGATGTACACAACAAAAATTCCCCCAACATTCAGGTATTAAGTTGTGATAGTATTCCTCTCCATCATAGATGTCATAAAGAATGTCCTCCCCTCATTGTAGTACATCTTGAAGGTCCTACTCAAGATGTACATGGTAGAAATTTTCCCTGCATCTAGGTATCAAGCTGTGATAGTATTCCTCTCCATCATAGAAGTCATCAAGAAGGTCCTCCCCTCAGTGAAATCAAGAATCAATATTTTAATCCACTTGTTGTATCCTGGGATGAAGGTCCTCCCTTGGGTATATGTTGTAAAGAAATTTATGGAAGTCAGTCATTGATTTGAAATGGTAGTCATCACCATTGTGGCACCAATATCAGAGGTCCTCCACACAATCAAACATCGCACTGGAAAGAAGTCCTTCACCTTTACTGAATAAATTCATGAAATATCTCCTATTTCAATGTGCTCAAAAAGATGAATTCAGACATATCAAGAACTCCTTCTAGGATGAGTGATATCCTTTCTCAACTAGAGAATGGTTTGGGGAAACAGACATGTTCGGATCCACCCCCGCACCATTCATAAATCAATGAGGATCCCTCCAACCAAGCTGTATAGAACAAAACAATTAAGAATCAGTATAACTAGGAATATCGCGTAGGGGAGTCCCATGAAGAATAGTAGTAGGATATGTTTCTAGTGAGAAGAAAACTAGTTAAAGATAACATACACGTGATGTGTTAGCCTACAATAACTTCTCACTTCAACATACCAAGGGAGTTTTCTGGGGAATGTATTCATGACATTCACCTCAATATATGGACGACTATTTGTGAGATAAAATAAAATTTCTTTCCCTACAAAGGATATGTGGGACATGGAAACATGTTAGGGGATCTTCACAATCTAATCGACCTAAAATCCCTCCCATATGCATGGAATCCATGATCAGAAATGAGAAAGAAAAACCTTTAATGGACATGCCTCCATGAACTGCACTTGTTGTGTTACCTCATTGATGATGCCCCAACTGGAGTTCATATTCAGGGAAGGAGGGAACATGGAACTCTACACCTCACCCAACATCTCATTCAGAAAACCTCACTGGAAATAAAATCCTGCAATGTTATTATCCAAAGGCTGTGACCAAATGAAATCCTTTCTCATGTAAGATGGAATACTCAACCAAAACCCCCTGAGGGAAATTCTCAAAAGTGTAAGGACCGAAGTGATCAAGCCATCAAAAAGCTTCTGAACCAGGAAACCGATATCATCCAACGAGATTCTTGTATAATGGAAGTCAACTAGAAAGAATATATCATGTATTCAAAATCCCATAAATCCCACACACGTTAGATGCCATAATCGTCTCACACCTATGTGGGAGTGAGTGATATAAAAAAGGTGGCAGTAGTGGCAGCTACCACCGCAATGCGGGAGTATCCCCATCCCATAGAGATGTGGGAATTTTTATCTCAAACTTCCCCTATAATACCAACAAATCCAGGCCATAGTGTATCAACTGAAGTGTGGGAGCAACCCCAGACTGCAGGGTTGGGGTCATTTTTACCTCAATTCCCCATATAGTAGATTTCTATCTTCTACCATCTGTGAAGAACAATGAGTAGAGAAGTCACCTATTTCACCCCATCACAAGGGACCCTCTGAGATGAAGGCACATTATGAGGTCAGATCGGGGATCCCTTTAGGACAATATTCATTAAGAAACCTAAATAATATCATAGAATGGAATGAAAAAGTCCAATGAAGGATATAGAAAGCCTTCCTATCATTCATCAATGGGTAAACCACCCCTAATGCAATATGCATCAGTGAATGTGGTAAATATAAACCCCATAGATCTCATAGGAAATGATACAAAGGGAGAGGATTACAAAAAATATGGTTACATCCGAGTGGAATTCCTTACCAAGCCCAATGGGGTGCATACTCAGAAATTGAGGGTGGTCCTAAATTTAGGTTCCCCCACAGCTAATCTGTCATTAACACCACCAAAAAACCCCAACACAAAGAAGAATTAATCCAATGTCATCTATGACTCACCTCTACATCCCCTGGAGAAACTTTTCATCACACACGAAGAAAGATTTTCCATGAATGAGAAATAAATGAAAGATCTTAGTCGAATTGGTGTCAAGCTACGTTGAGGGAGCTATCTTGCTGGATGTGTTCCCCCTACAGAACATCAATAGCTGTTCCCAGAGGTAGTTCATTATCCATAGGCACACATCCTGATAAATGAAGTCAAGCATGGAGTCCCATATAACCTAGCACTGGGACTGTCAACCAACTTAAATCAAACCCTAGAAGTACATCAAAACATCCCCCCGCTGCGATGGAAGATAGAGTATATTCATATGAACCCATAAAGTATGCCCCCAGCTGGGTATCCACCCGAAATTTCGGAAGCACCAACATGTCTAGATTTGTCATTTGTAGCACCCACCCATGCTCAATCTTAGGAGAATATACATCAAGGGATTTTAAATATTGTTGAACAACTAATAGCATGACTAGAAGCCACAGAGGGGCAGCACGCTCCAATACAACTAGAGCACAAAATGTACTCGGATTGGGTGAGCAATGTTATGACATCTCTGAACATCTGAAACCCCATTTTCCCAGTGTTTAATTTCTTGGAAGATCCAGAACAACATCTAATGAATTATGCCTCTTAATTTGACCCAATTATGGTTACTACGGAGCAACAATAATTAGTAAAACATAGATTCTTCGTGTGAACCCTACAAGGCTCAGCCTTCATATGGTATACTAGCTTGTCGGATAACTCAATCACAGGCTGGGAGGACCTCTGGTGATATTTTATCTTCCAATTTAGTTCAACGTTTCCTAAGAAAATGGTCATTGACCTCATAAACTACAAGAATTTTGAGAATGAAATAGTTTCAGACTTCAGTTACATATGGAAAGGCATGACTTATTCCATGAACTGGTCGCTCCCCCTAGTTGAAATGTTTTCTATGTGAATCGATAACCTTCATGATGAATTGTCTACACCACTCATCCTAGTGAAGTACACAAGTGGGTTCTGAGATTTCTCTTCTATTTACCAAGAGGAAAAAAGATAGCCTATAGTGGACCAATCTCATGTCCCATGTTTCCCCATAAGACCTTGTAAAAAGATTTGGAAAAGATGAAGCAGCTTTTGTCATGCTTAAGCCACCCCAACACCAGCTCCAATTGCAAGGACTCCACTAAACCATGCAGGACCCCATGGATGCCATCATCCACCCCCACCTCGGGAACATGATTGAAGGGGTACTAAATGAAATCATTTTGAGGAGAGAAGAAATAAATTCTACTCATTCTAAGATGTCTTGGTTCGTGGCTAATTCATATCCTGCATGAATTAAAACATTCTACAACTACCAAAGCCAAAGAGAGCTGATGAAGTGGGTCTCAGCAACATTCTGAATTATTGTCCAAATAATCGGATACTAGAACACACAATCCAAGAATTATTTATCTTCAAGGATCTACTTCAATGTATGGTGGATTCTGGGTATGTCAAGTTCAGTCCGCCACCACCACAAGTGGCGTATGTTACCACCTCATACCCAAGAGAATAAGAGTAATGGAATTTAGTTTATAGTAAATAGAATAAATAAATTGGAAATTGGATAACTCGGAAACATTCGACCGAGTTCATGGCATCCTCTAGGCATAGTTGAATCAACTGACTGTACCCCCAAATGCTCATGATGAAACAAATCCATCCTCCTTAAACTCGTGGTCTACTAAGGGATGGAAGGGAAAAAATAAAAAGCAAGAAGATGGGATACCACCAAAGCTGAAGTAATTCATGAAACATTAGAACTTCATATTAGTAGACTTGGTACAATGGGTGTTGCCTCTCTAAATTGTACAACAGGAACCACCCCGACAAACAGCACCACCAGAAAGAAGCAATCAGACAAAAACATTGTCAAATAAAGAACTCATCATTAGTTATATTAATTTATTTCTATTAGTAGACACCTTCTCTAATGGATAATATGTCCACAAACCCAAACTATCCACGTCCAGTTGGAGATCCTATGAAAGAGGCAGCAATGGACGAGGGTTTCCTAGAAGTAATGATTTTGGTAGGAGTCAAATTCCTAGCCACACCATAACTCAAACCGTTAAAATTTTAGAAACTCATGGAGGGACCCTTCGAAATATACATTGAGAACCACAGTGTTCCTCCACCCCCACTAGAAGAAATCAAAGCCCAGCTATCTTGGTGTATCTTTCAAAGTAAGAAGAAATATCAAATCACCCAAGGCATACATGCGGACCAGTTCAACCGAACCTGGAAAGCATCACAACACCACCAACTCCCATCAGAGAGGTCGAACTATCTATGTCCGAATATCAAGGCACTAAAGTGTATGTGAACGAAAATTTCTGATCTAGAATGTGCCAATAGTTAGAGATTAAATATGATATTCTTAAGAATCTAGCTTCTGTACCATCAAATATATTAATTGTGGATGCTTTGAGTCTATCTGTAGACCTTAGATAGGTTCTCATCGAATCCATACTAGGTCCCCATGAATTTGAGGCTGAATTAGCAGCAGGCAGAGTCTATCAGATAGAGACCAATCCTGAAAAATTTCACGTCATCATCTCCTTCACAGACAGAGATGAAGATACCATCATGAAAGTGAACATAAAACAATTATATGTGTCAGGTAAGATAAATGACACTGATGTCTAGAGAAATTTCATCGGCAATAACTCTGGAGTCCACCTCCTCCCTCTATAAATGCTTCTTCGGTTGCGCTATTATGAGGATATTTTAACACCCTACACCACAACTATGTTGGGATATGACAAAAGTGAGTAGAATCTATTGGAATGAATCAGGCTTAGAACTTTTCTGTGGGACCTTGTGTCTGATTCTGAGTTCCTAGAAGTGTAGAAAATCACGAACATCAATGTCCTATTTAGGAGGCGTTGGCTGCATCAGTATGTTGCAATTCCATCATCACACCATCAGTGCATCAAATATTGAACTATTGGTAAAAACGGTAAATTTCACACCAATAAATACCCATTTGAATCCTATGAGTCACATTATATCGATGTTGGTTTCAATAAACTTGAATAGAAGTAGTGTTTGGCCAATAATGTTGATTGGATCAATGCCCAAAATGGATTGGAAATGGATTCCGTTGAACCCCTCTAACTACCTGGGGAAGAGTATGTATTACCCATCAACCAAATAGAGTGCATAAATTCAAGGCCAGATACAGACCCAATTGTATACGTGATTTTCATTATGGCCGCCAAGTCCAAAGACACATAAGAGCAGGCCCACTCCTATGATGTTAGGAAAATACATAACAAATATTCTTTCTACCCATCCTTAGGACCCCAAACTGTCCCCACCATACTCACTAATGAAAAATAGGATTTATCTCCCAACATTGGAGATTTCATATTGATATTTCTCTCTCTATCACAAGTGGTATAATAGGAAGAACAAGAAGAACAAGACCACAAAAATTCCCCTCCCGTGTTCGAAGAAGGTGTCTCTTCCACAATCAATGAACTTAGGGAGATAATCCTAGGCACTGAAGATGACCAGAAACCCACTCTGATTAGTGTGGCTATACCTGTTAAGGATCACCATGCATATTTATTCTTCCTAATGAAAAATTGAGATTTTTTTTCCTGGGACTACATAGAAATTCTAGGCCTTGATCACAATGTCACCACTCATCATCTGGGTCTCCCAAAAGATCACAGGGTCTATAAGAAGGCATCCAGAAGGACCCACCCGATTTATGATGCTAAAATAGATTCTAGTGTTGAAAAGACTATCAAATATGACTTCATGTGGGAATTAAAATATCCGATCTAGATTGAAAACATTGTCTATCTCAAAAATGAGAACAAATATATTAGAATCTACATCGGCTTCAGGGACCTTAATCATCACTTCCCAAAATATTATTTTTTAATCCCAATCAAAAAATTGTTAATCGATGTGACTACTGAATATGAGGCCCTCTCTTTCCGGGATGTCTATTATTGATAAAATTCGATCTAAATGGACTTAGGAGATTAATAATCCACTGCTTTCAGGGCCCCTAAATGACTTTTCTATTATAGTGTGATTCGCTTTGGTCTAAAAAATTTTGGCGCTACATATTAGTGCTCCATTCACCTCATTTTCAAGACCTTCTTGGGAAAATTTGTTGAGTTCTATGTTGATGGTCTGGTGTTTAAATCACAAAACCAATAAAAATAACTATAATATCTTAAAATATTCTTTAACAAACTATGACACCACATTTTAAAGATGAATCCCCTAATGTGTGCTTTCAGTGTTGCCTCTGGGAAATTCTTCAGCTTCATCGTACACCATCACAGCATTGAAGTTGACCCAGAGAAGAAAAAATCCATCCATGACATGCCCCCACCTCACAACCTCATTGAGTTGAGATGTCTTTAGGGGCACCTGGATTTCATTCGGTGCTTTATAGCTAACCTTTCTGGTAAATTTTTACCTTTCACCTGGTCAATGAAGAAAGGGTTCACGTATGAGTAGGATAATGGTGTTTAGAAAGTGTTCAATAATATAAAAAGATATCTCCAAATACCACTAGTGTTGACTCCACCAATTTAGGAGACACAACTCATTTTGTATGTAACTACCTTGGAATCGTCATTAAGAGCCTTCCTCATGAAGAAGAATGACATCAGGAGTGTGGAAAACCTCTATTATCTCATTCAAACAATGATAAATGATGAGAATTGATATTCAAGAATAAAAAAGAACTGACTATACTTAATCTATGTAGTTCAGAAACTCAGGAAATACATGTAGTACCATGAGGTCCACATAGTCTTCCGCTATAACCTACTCAAATATATTCTCAACTGTCCCATGCTAATCGGATGCCTATCATAATGGGTAGTCATCCAAAAATAGTTTTTCATATAGTTCATGCCCTAGAAGTATGTCAAATTCAGTGCATTATCATTCTTCCTGGAAGAGAAACCCTCAGAATAAAAAACCTCGTTGGATGCTAATCATCTTTTTGAGGAAGTGTTCTTCATCCAGGAGAACCCCCAAACATGGGAAATGTACTTTGATGGTTCTTTATGAATCCCAACAAGGAAAAGGATTATGTTCTCCAATCTCATCAATGTGGGGCCCTGAGTTATACTCGGATCTCCCTTATATTCCATCTTTCCTTACTCTTTCCTAATTTCGGAGGAATATACAAATAATGAAGTAGAATACCAGGCCCTCATTATGGTCCTAGAGCCTGCACTTCATGCACGAGCCATACACTTGAAAATAAATTGTGATTCACAGATTGTCATAAATTAGGTCAATGGTGACTATTCTATTAAGAAATAAGTATTGGCCCTCTTAATGAACAATGATTGAGAATAGATGGACTAATTCATATCAGAACCAACACTAACCTATGTCCTCTGGTCAAAAAATGATCAAGATGATGCATTGGAGAATGCAGCCACAACCCTGGATGACCTAGAACTAGATGAAGTGGTTATTATCATTTCCCACATCCAGATGGTATTTCCATTCATTCAAAATAATACAGGGAAAATTGATGAGAATGTCCTCAGTTCTGAGCCCTATGGTCACACCAACATCTAGATGAATCCCATTTAAAATTACCTCTGGGGGGAACTCCCATTAGCTAGGGCTAGAATGGAAAAGATCCAGAGATGGATAGTTAGCTTTTTCTTATACAATAGAGTAATCCAATAAATGGTTCTCCACAAGTGAGTGCCTGATAGAGTCCTTATCAGGTGCATCGATGTTGAAGAGACCACTGTCATCATAAAATAAGTGCACTCTAGAGCTTTTGGAGCACACTAATCAACAACCATGATATCTCGACAAATTTTATGGCTTGGATACTATTGGCCCACTATGAAACAACACTGTTCCACATTCTTTATGAAGTGTCGTTCCGGCCAAGTTCATGCCAATTTTATTCACCGACCCCTAGAGTTACTTCACACAGATAAGTACTCATGAACATTTTCCATCTAGGGGATGGATGTTTTGAGACCATATCCCCCGGCCACAGCTAGGAAATTCATGTTCATACTCAGAGAAACTTCTTTCTTTTCCAAATGTGATGAAGCTGTACCCCTTAATGATGTTGGGGTGGAAAGAATCGTTAGTTTCATGAAGGCCAACATCATTACCATATTTGGTGTCCCTCACACAATACTGATGGATAACGACACCAACTTCTTCTCTGATGAGTTGGAAAAGTAATACCAAGTGAATAGAATCAACAACAACAGTTTATCCTACTACCATGTTGTGGCCAATAGGAAGATGGAGGATTTTAACAAGACTCTTTATAACATACTTCAAAATATGGTAGATAAGGATAATAAATTGAAGCCAAAAAAGATCCTTCATGCTTTATGGTCATACCAAACCACAACCTTCACTACCACCTAGGTAACCCCGTACTCACTAGTATATGGAGCAGATGCAGTTTTGGCTATCAAAATTCAAGTACCATCACATCGTGTATGAATTTGCAATCAACTAACCATGGATGAACGATCAAAGAGATGGTTTGATGAGTTGTAGAAGCTAGATGAGAAACGGTTTCACACTTTAAACCTTTTTTAATTCTACCAAAATAAGATCTCATGAGCCTTCAACAAAAATATTCAACTTCAATATTCCCTCAAAGGGGAGATGGTTTTGGTCATCAGAACCCCTACGATTTCCAAGAATAACCCACCAAATGTTGAACCAATGTGTGAGGGACCATATGTATTACATATTGACTATTATAATGGAGCATACACCTTGATATCAATTGACGGAAATCCCATCATGGATCCCACAAATGCAAGGTTTCTAAAGAATTACTTCGCATAATAGCAACACCCATTGACAGTCCAAAATCTATGACCCTAATCTATGAGTTATCATTTTGACCACATGACGTTAAACAATATGGTATTATTCCATGTAACAGAACATTAAACTAGAATATTAATTTCCACACTACATGACTCTAAACTGCAGAACATAGAATCAAAGATAAAAGATGTTAAACTGCAAAGCAGAAATCATCCAAATTGCCTGATGATAAACTGAACGGTCCCTCAAAGAACTAAATATGGAATGATTCCCATTCTACAAGTGGGATACGTAGTAATTACTTGATCCTAAATCTTGGCACAGCCCCCATAGAAAAAAATTCCTATATCATATCCTTTATATCCCCATATTTACGAGGGGATCCCTTTCCACTCCAAGTTTCTCACATCGAGTATAAATCACGTGATCTTAGTATCAGAAGTAAATATTTCCCTACATAACAAAAAAAATATAGAAATATGGCTGGACTATCATTGGTAGATAATGAAACTAAAATGCCCCTACTCTTATGTTAGAGCCAGATCAGTATTGGAAACATCCAGAACTTTGTACGTCTTCATTCTTCCCCTTATTGGGTATGTAGTGACTCTCTGATTTGGCATCTCAGCCCAACCACCAACAAATAAAATTCCTCTTGTGTCCCTATAAATGGATCGAACTATTGTAGGGAATGTTTAGAACTATGCATGGCGTGATTCTTTACCTTGCAGGATACATAGTGATTCCTGGATCTAGCATCCTATCCTAGGCACCATTTAAGAAATATTGACCCTTCCTCCATGCAATGGTCAGACTTGTATGGGTAGTCTATGAAAGGTTCTAACCACATGAAAATAAACTGTGAGGTTCCTCAAGAGTCACATGTGGCCTTACTCTCAATATTATGAGATCTCCTACATGCCCCCACTCATAAGAAGTCAAAATCCCATGCTTCCCCCCACACATATTAGTCAGATCTATATGGAAGTTCTAGTAGTTCAAGACTAATCATAGTCTGGGTATTTTGTATGTTCCAAAACAAATATTTCCCATTTTTCAAACTTCATACTTTAGGAAATCTTGGATCCCCATAAATATTAATGTCCATCAGAGATGGAAGGAAAATTTCCTATGGACACCTTTTTTTGACTATGCACATCATGCCCCCAAGGCTCTACATATTATTCTTACAAGATGGTTGTCGATTAAAGGCATGTTCGTCCCCATGATAGTCCTCTTCTACCTTGGTGCTCCCAATGTCTTTCAAGACCCGTGTCATTTTTCCTTATCCATGTTTCCCTCAGAGACTATGGTTTACACCTTATATCATCAATCATGTATAAGGAATGCTAGAATATCCTAACCACGATTATTGCAAAGTTATTTTTGGTCTTTGTAATAGCATAATGTCCTCACTGGATGACTCTAAATTACACAGAATAATGTTCCCCCTGCATGACTCTAAAATGTACAACATAATGTCCTCAGTGTGTGATTATAAACTACCCAACATAATTTCCCCACTATATGAATCTAAAATCCACATCATAATGTCCTTGTTGCATGACTATAAACTACACAACATAACTCCCTCACCACAAAATGCTAAACTGAAAGGCTACAATCTTCCTTGTTGTATGACATTATAATTCATAGAATTGATTGAAGACTAAAGTGTTCCATATTTTTTATTATTCTATTCGTAATTGGAGATTCATAATTCTTAAAATACCTTGTTTCTCACACCAATAATAGCTCACATGATCTTAGGGATCTCATCAATAGATCCACCATGACATCATGGAGAATTAGTCCAGGAATTTGGTCCTAGAAGCATGACCATAAAAGACATGTCACAGTTCAATTACGTGTAAGGTACACCTTGTCATGGTTGTATGATGATAAAATACAGGTAACCTAAAGATGGGAAGAATGCCTCACCATGCTTATGAGTCAGATCTACATAAGGTATACCTGGTTCCATGAGTTAATAACAACCTAAATGTCTCTAATGTATCTGGATACACTCCATCCATAATTTAAACTGTGTTCTCTGAGTGATCCGGAATCCTCAAAATCTTCCATGTCAATGGAGATAGAAGGACGGTGTTATGTGGACACCTTTGTTTAACTATTTTCATCATGCCCTAGTGGCTCTGCATATGTCCCCTACAAAACAACCATCAATAAAAGGAATGTTTGTCCCCAGAAGAGTCATATCCTATCTCTATACTCCAAATGGCTTCTAGTCCTTAGGACATACCTCCAGAATCAAGGGTCCCCAAATTCATGGTTTACATTCTTCATCCAACCCATGTCCTGGATATATTAGAACATTTTGGCCCAATTCACCTCTAGTATCTCTTGAGGATTTTGTAAAATAAAGATACCTCTTCTATATGTGTGTAGTGGATCCGCATATAAGAAAAAAAAGTCTCTTATTTATTTTTTTCTTCCCCTAGAGAAGTATAATGAAATGTCACATTTCATGCTCAATCATATACCTTATCAAAGGTAATTTTTCATGTTCCGAAATGTCCCAATATCAATAATTCTTTATATCCATCGGAGATGGAATGAAAATTTCCTACAAAAACCCTTGTTTAACTATGAACATCATGCCCCGAAGGCTCTACATATGTCACCTACAAAGCAGTCATCAATAAAATGGTAATTCTTATTTTGAAGAGTCCTTTCTAGTTTTCGTACGGTCATATAACATTCAGTTCCCATATCACCCCTCATATTTGGAAAACCCCTTTGGAAAATGGATTACATATCCTCCCCTTTTCAAATGACAAGACATAAAAAAAGATTTCTAATTGAACTGACCATTCACCATCTCTCCCTTACACAAGTAATAATCAGGTGGGACCGTTTTCTAGAAAAAATATGATATGAATGTCCCCAATAATTTCAGACATCATCACATAGATAGGCTACCCACTGTGGCTCCCAACATTAAAACAAATTAAAATTGTTGTAAATCATCCGAGACCATCAGAGATGGAATTCTAGTGTATCTCAGACACCCATTTTTTACTATAAACATCATGATCTAGTGGATCTTCATATGTATCCTCCCAAACTACTATAAATCAAAGAAAATTCATCCTAATGGGAATCATCTCCCACCTCTGTACCCCTAAAATGGCTCCCAAGCCACATGCATGTCCAAAATCTCACAAATTTAGGGTAAATAAAAATCCCTTATTCATGTGTGAAAGATATTTGGACATTCTCAGATGATGAATCCAAAATTGAGTCCCCTTCCCCCATCAAGTTTGATTAAATATATCGAACCTATAACATAAGTAATAAGTTTTATTGGTAGTACTGTGAACTATTAGCGAGAAAGATTCCATACTCTCCAGAGTGAAAATTTGCATAGGGATCCTCTGAATAAAAGCTAAGTATCATTTCATTAAACCTATACCATGTCTAGTTTAAAAAGAATAAAATGTTTTGAGCTATCAAAATAGACATAAAACATGTTATGTCAAAAAAAATAAAGGGTATCCTAAGAAAAACTCAATATGTACCTGCTAAGACCATATTATGTAGTCTTTGGAAAAAAGTAGGGTGATAATGAAAAAGGCACAAATGTTCATGTGGTTTTCCCAAAAACCTCAGCAATAGTCGAACTACAGTTGTTGATTCCCACATATTAGGATAAAATTTGACCTTGATTCGATTATTTCACTTTATTTGTTTCAAATCATGGTTTAAATTAATACATGTTTGAAGAGATGTTTATATGATTGATTGTGATCAATTTACATGACAAGAAAAGGAAAAAAAAGAAGAATTCGAAGGAATATTAGTATCATTATTTTCAACAAAAAATGGAGGAACATCCCCAGTTTAGAGTCTCTCTATATCATCAAAAGGAATATGTGTACACATCATGATTTGGTTAAAGTTACAATATGTCCTGGATCACCCTTTCCAAAAAAATGGAAAGTGACTGTTGGGGATCATCAAGAGTTTTTTCTAAAGAATCTCTCTCATCTGATTCATCCTTGACCATTTGGCACACAAGTTCCATAATGGGTTTAAGGACTCTCCCTTTATTCTAGATAGCTTCATAATTAGCAAACAAAGATGCCAGTTGAGCCTTGAAGCTTATTATGCAGGACTCAAACTCCCACAACTCCTTCTTTTGGGCAATCACCAAATCATGAGCCTTGGCCTTTTTGGCTATTAGGTGATCGAGTTCCTTTTAAACATCTTGTAATTTCATCACATGATAATGGGAATAATTGAACGTTACATGTTTCTCCTCACCAGAAGAAAGGTCTTCCCAGGGTATTACGATATGAAAGATAAGGATATATAAGTGCCAATAATCAAAACCACTAGAACCTAGCTTAGTTAATAACAGCTGGGAGTTGTCTGTCTCATTATTAAATCTGGCCATAAGTGTTTTTTTGGTGAGGACACATAACTAATTCCATGCCTGTATTCACAATGCCTCGTGCCTCCCCGCGAAAAGAGTACTTTGATCATCCCTCATAGCAATGGGCATATAGGTAGTAAGTGTCATTACGAGAGTGTCAAGGGACCTAAGATAGATTACCCTAGATGGGTGGCCATCGTTACCCACATGTGGTTTGACCACAATAGTCTGATGTGGAGCACTAATCATAACATATGTGGTATCCGATAAAACTCTGTTAGGGCCAGACTTGTTAGGTTCATGTGCTGTATTCATGGGTTGGAGTAGTCTAAATCAATCCTCTCTGAGATAGGTCATACCGATGAATCCCCTTCTATATTCTTTGGGTGGAAAATTGAGCATCTTCTTACCACAAGGTCTTGATATATGGCATAGCCATCATGGATGCTATAGGGATATGAATAGGAGGTGTGTCTATCATAATTATCACATATGAAGTAATGTATATAATGGTTTTTGAAATCAATATGGGGAAAATAATGTTTCGATACTTCTAGACCAACCAAATTTTTCTTCTCATCACCCCATCAGGGTAACATCCAACCCATATTTGGCCATATTTATGTGACAGAAAAGTGGATCCCGTCATATTTGGGATGATAACCTCCATATCAGAAATTTCCCGCATCATCATAAGACATAACAGGTGAAGAATTAGGGGATAATATTCTCCCCTTAATTGAACATTAGGAAGAAGCATAGTTTATTTGGGGCACCCAAATTCCCTGGAAGACCACAAAGGGAGGTATGGAGCACAAATGGAAACTTGATATATGTGAGTAGCTAGTATACCATCCCGAAGCATGATAATGTATGAGTGTTTCTCTAAATAACCACACATGACTCCTCTTAATGAACCATAAGGGGCTGGATGCGGTGATAATGAGAAGCAAGAAGTGTTATTCAATAGCCCGACTACGTCACTAACACCTTAAGTCCTTGTATGAACAACGAAAATTTTGAGAAGGCTTAGTTGAAATTCAGAGTGATGAACTTTTGTAGTGTGTTGATATTCATAGCAAGGGAAGTGTTCTTCTATCCACCCATATATGAATTGAAACACTCCAGTCAGATGATGTGGAGGTCTACCTTTTTGTATTTATCCCAATAACTCATAAATATGGGAATGAGTAGGAGTGGCTAGATTAATTGGTCTAACCTCTTCTATTATAACCTCCATCAACAAAGTGCAGGCCCAGAACCCAGTACATACATTGTCGTATGGGAAGATCCATCCACTAAAAAACATGGCAAAGAATCTTTTTAATCAAAGTGCATGTGGCATGTCTGGTTGAAGCTCATATCCCCATGTGGTATATCATCCTACATCGATGATAGCACAATATTACCATAGAATATATCCAGACTGGCATGATGGATGAGTTTGAATATAGTGATCTCTCATCATAAGATTATTCCCCTTCAAAAATGTCACTATACACACATATAATGGGATAAGAGAGTGAGCTTGGAGGGTATGATCATGTAATCCCTCTACCACAACCAGTTGGCTCTATGAAAAAGGGGATACATGGTCGATATTATCCCAAGTAGTGGTGGTCGGGAGAACTTTTCATACATCTCTCCAAGGATGGAGAGCTCTCTAAGATGGTGTATATAACATAAGATGATTCCCACCTCCCCATTTTTCAAATGGAAGGTGTTGGTGCAAGAGCACCAGTGGATCAGTAGTTAAAGAATGATTTCACATGGGGAGAAGGATGCAAACTGAGAAACCGAAGCTGCCTAATATTAGGTCACCAACTTCAATTGGTCTGAAGACTCTAAATAGGTTTGATGTACCCAGAATTCCCATGCCCATTTTTCATTGAAACATCATCCATCTTGTAGGTCCCACGTGGTGCTCCACCCATCATTGGGGTTTTCGCAGGAAATGTTGATAATAGATGGGTAATATCGGGTGACTAGCCTTTAGGTACTGATGCAACACAAAAAAATAACCCTACGTCCCTGATGAAACATCAAATATGAACAAATTTTCATGAATTGTAGTACCTGTGACTTATTATAGTAGGGAAATATTGGCCCGATCATGTACTTGTGGTTCCTCTAAAATAATGCAAGTTATATTGCTGTCAGCCAATGGTAGAGGAACATCATCAGGAAGACCAACGTTATAAAGTGGAAACTGTATGAACGATGGGTAATCTAGGAGATCTGGCATGAGATGATATTTTATGAAATTTTTGCAGAGAACAATGTAGGATCGATGATGGTCCTTTCTGTCCCCCTCCCATGGTTTCCATCGTCTTGGTCAATTTCATCAAATCCTATGAAAGATACATTGCATCGTACACAAAAATATACAAAATATCAAAAAAAATTAGGTCAATAAAAATTGTTTGATAAAGGCCACAAAAAATTTATAAAGGACATAAAAATTTATACATGGGGATCCGTGTACTATTCCCCAAATTGTTATACAGTAGCCAATTCTCATATGCTCTGTGATATGAAGAATCAATCCTCGAGTGATCCATGATATGCGGTTTCCATTTCCCACATGTTTCATGATACGTGGAATAAATCCCCATGTTTTACAAGATATGCGGAGATAAACCCCACATACTGCTATGGTACATGGAAACATTATACCTCAGATAGCCAGGGTACGCGAATGTCCTTTGAGGTACTAGCCCATGAAGCGTTGGCTAGTGAACAGAAGGGTTCACGGAATGCAGATACTGTGAACCAAGGCCTTTTCAAGTCCATATTCAAAGATGTGGTTTAAAAGTTTTGGTTTGGATTATTAAGGATTAATGTTCATTTTTCCGGTTCATGTTCTGTGTGCAAGGCACACAAACCACATAGCATTTTCCTATGTGGAGGTAGATATTTTAGTTATAAATTTCACAAGACAGTTCACAAAAAGAAAAATCTGGTTCGCAGGTAGATGCAGTGGTAAGATGTTCAGTTCATGGTTTGTAAGAAGTGGTTCATGAATATGTATTTTGAAAAATATATGGTATACGATGGTAGAGAATGTTGAGGAATAGCTGAGAGAACTTTTCACTGAGAGAAATAGTAAAGGAAAAATGACATTGAACCTTAATATATAGTTGTGGTCCCCTCCTTCCAGACCTATCTATTCTACTATGAACCACATCCATTTAGGACTGATTCTACATTATAAAAATCTCCTCTTCGTTCTTAATGGACCCCATTCCAATGGAGGCATTTGTAGGGTCCTGAAAAATTTTCCAAGGGAATAAAATACTCAAACAATCACTTAGAAGAAAGGAGAAAGCATTCCATCTAGTCTCATAAACTGAAAGGAATCAATTTCAGTTGAAAACATCAGAAGAAACATGAATGAATTAATATTCTCAAGGATTTTTATGTGAACCACATACCATCTCCAAGAAGCATTCATGGACAACATGAATCGCGAAACACTAGTACGCAGAACGACCAACGAGGAACTGGCCCGAGGAGCGATGGCCAGTGAACCCAGGTTCTCACAAACCACATCACTACCTGAATCAAGAACAAGAAGGACATCCACATACCATCTTGAAAACTCAGTAATTCATAAACGAATAAAATTTCAAGGTTCCACAAACCATCCCTCGTGAACCACACCCTTCGCCAACCCCAGTTGACCGAGTCTTCCATAGATCAAGATATCTCTTAATGGGATTCCGCAAATGGGGTCGAATTCACATAGATATGATTTCCCCAATGCTTTATAAAATAATCATATAATCAATTAAGAGAAAACGAACCAATAAAGCAAAAAGGAGACCCCATATCATGGAATAAAGAATTCAGAGAGGATTCTAGTTTCTATCTCAAATCATTAGCAAAGCCCAAATTACAAACCACATTTTCCATAGGTATACCTAGATGCAAACCATAAAAAGAAGGAACATAATAAAAATGGGAGAATTGTGAACCTAATGTGTGAAATCACAAACCATATATTCCCCGCGAATAAACTCCAAATGTACAATATCCCCTAAGAACCTCCATTGATATGGTGTTCCTCAAAGTGTATCAATATGTACATTTAACCAGGAACCATGTATTGAATCAATATGTTGATGGAACCCAAAGTGGTGTGGCAGACCACATTCAGAACCTTGAACCAATGTAGTGCACAGTGGTCCATGCCCAAGCCCACATACTGCTTTGGTATGTAGACAAACCTTCTACCTACATAGCCATATGGTATGCTGATCCCCCCCATCCTGCATAAGAATACAATATGCGTAATGGGGAATCTTCGGGTATTCTTCCCTCCATCTTTAATCTCACCCCTCGGTTACCATCCAGTCCTCCACAACACCTCTATGTTCCAGTCCCCCTGCATCAGGACAAAACTGCTTTCAAATCCACGAGACCCATATGCTCAGATCATCGGGAACATCTGTCATGACCCGACCCTACCCAGGCTCGAGCCGCAACTATCCCAAGCCCGCCTCCGTAGGCTAGGGGCTGGAGACTAGCGCTGAAGGCACAACAACTCGGGGAGGCCTTTGCCTAATCACCTATACACACCCGCACACAGCACACTCAATGCAAAAGTGCAGAGTAAAAAGAAGAGTAAAAGGGTAACTACTATAAATAAACCACAAGAGTGCATCAACCTCTAAACAGTACAGGGTACAAGCTGAAAAAAGGGGAAAAACATGCGCCCAACCTAAAAGTGCCACAACCCGGCAACAGGTAAACAAAAAGAAACAGCTGACAGGTCTCCCACCTGGATCCCGACCACGACCATCGCACGTGGTCCAAGCTCCCAAGCTCCTACGCTCCACTGGCGTCATGACCGACCTGTCCATCGTCTGCAAGGGCACACCAAGTGCGGGAAAATCCCAAGTAGGGATGAGTATAAAAATACTCAGTAGATACCCCGAAGTCTCGAGGGAGCAACAAAGGAGGCACGAAGGGTGAGCAGTAGAGCGAGAAAGGAATAGAAAGGAGTACAACCAAGGGTGCAGTAAAAAGTAATAGCTCAACCCATCAAGAGAAAGATAGAAGACTTGTCCTAACACAAGGAGCTTGGAACGGTGAGAAGATGCACTTCTCATCGAGCTTTAGCTTACTATAGTAGGAGAGTAGACTCAACCAACCACAAGAAGCTGGACGCTGAAAGCACGTGGCATACCCTGCGTGTCTTCACCTCTCCCGAAGGAGAGTAACCAAAACCCAAGGAGTGGGTACTCGAAACATGGTATATCTGAATCTATATGCTCTGTCGAGAAGCACGAACAACGTCGTAAGGGGATCTCCGTCCTATAGCTCAGCCCAAGGAAAGAGTTTCCAACAGTCCCAGGAGTAAACTCCATCGATTCCCAGCATCCTGCACGTCTTCCTCGAACTAAAAATCAAGGGGCTCAAATCACCGCACCTCGACACTATCCTCTTTGGGCGGCACTGACTCGCCCGCACGGTTTTAGGACGCGTCACAAGGACGCGTCTCGGTGGGTAAAGTGCCCCTCATACATGAGAGTTCTGGGAGAACGTCAAACCACAACTCGTCACTGCCCCGCAGTCGAAAGGTCTCCTCAATGTTAAAGCCGTCACAACACTGACCTGTATATCCAAGGGTCCCGCTCCAGTAAACACGGAGGAAAGCCACAGACTAGCCAAGTAGGAAGGACTAATTCTGGAATGCTAATAGGTGTCCCACTGTCCAGCCCCACTGGAGGGTAATTCATAACCCAATATCAGGTGACCCACTGCCCAGCCCTACTGGAGGGTAAACCCTAATACATCAACCGGCAACCCACTACCTAGCCCCGCTGGAGGGTAGACCATAAGACATCATCAGGAGACCTACTGCCCAGCCCAGATGGAGGGTAGACCATAACACATCATCAGGCGACCCACATCCCAGCCCCGCTGGAGTGTAGACTGGGAATACGTGGAAAGGCGACCCACTGCCCAGCCCCGCTGGAGGGTAGATCCTAAGAGGTTTTCGGGTGACCCACTGCCCAGTCTCTGCTGTAGGGTACACCCTAGTAGCGTCGGGTGACCCACTTCCCAGTCTCTGCTAGAGGGTAGACCCTAGTAGCGTCGGGAGACCCACTGTCCAGTCTCTGCTGGAGGGTAAACCCTAGAAGTCAATGAGTAGCCCACTGCCCAGCCCCGCTGGAGGGTAGAACTCAAAAATTCTCTATCAATATCCACTGGAGGGCAAAACATAGGCCAACCGAAAATGGATTAGGTATCGTTCAACCACCCAACTCTAGCATAGCTCACCCAAAGGGGTTCAGCGCCTCTTCCATCATGGGGTGCCACTAGCACCGCTACTGGCTGATCTATCGAGAACGAAAACTGGGGGAGACCACTCAACCCTGCTGGTCAAACAAACACATAGAGGGGCCCTCTACGTAGCGAGAGGTCCAAGTACGCAAAGCAGAACCTAGCACGCACGTGGGTCCCACACAACGTGTGGCCCCATCTCAACCCCAACTGAACACACCAACGTTCTCAGGTACAAACAACCACATGTACCTCCAAGCTCTCTCATATACTCCCAGAGTATACCACGTCTCCAGCCCAAGGGCTATCGTGCACGCTGCACCCAACAGAAACACGAAGGCGTGACGTAACAACTCCACCTCAAAGGCCCAGGCACGACCAACCACATCTCGTGAACCATTTACGTCACTTTCCCAAGAGTGCGCGATCTCACGCCAAGGGTCCGCTACAAACAAGGTAGGGCGAACCACCACTAGAGCACCTTCCATGCTCCACATTCAATAAGATCATGCAACAAGCTCCGCACAACCAAACGGATCGCAACGTTGTAATCCTCATGGAAAAACACACGAGATCGACTACTTACTCGCCTCAAACGGATGTTCGACGAAAAAGTAACCAACACCGCGTCACACCCAAACGGCGTCCTCTGATCCCGAGCCTCGGCCCCGAAAACAGTCGGGCGCATCACACCATTGTGATTCCCTCGAGAAAACACGTCAAAAGCACTACTCACTTGAGTGCAACGGATATCCAGAGAAAAATTTGCATCCCGGCGCACCGCACTTGAGTGATTCCACGGGGGACCCGCATCCCGGTCCCAAAACACAACGAACGGATCGCACCGTTGCGATCCTCTCGAAAAAGCACAAAAGATGGACTATTCATTTTTCCAAAACGGTTTCCCGGTGATAAAGATGGAAATCACCGTCAACTCCCGAAATGTCCCTCGCAGGGCCCGCACCATTGTGCGGAATTACAGCGGGCAGACTACGCCAACGCGATGCCCACGGAAAAACACCCAACATCGACTGCTCGCACGCCCTGAATAGACGTCTGAGGAAAAAGCCGCTAAAAGTTGTATACAACTCAAAAGACGGGTCGTGGGGCCAACGCCTCAAATTCGGCCTCCAAGCTTGGAACATCCATGGAAATCTACGCCTTGGTGCCAGGGTACCAACGCAACTGACGGCGTTTAAATCGGACATCGGACGTGTCTGCGCCGTCCAAGACAAGTTCTCCCGGAATACGACAAACCACTTAAAGATGCGTTGAGACTCCGCAGCCCCTCATTTTGAGAATATAAAAATTCTCAGAACCATCTCAAAAGATCCGCCTCTGTGCCAGGCCCGCGCCTCCGCAGACGTCGTCCAAAACGGACGTCCGTAGCATTCGCTACGGACGTCGGAGTTTATAAGGGGGGGGGACCCCCCTTGGGCCGGACCGGCCCGGACCGGCCGGTCCGCCCACAGCCGGCCCGCTGGGACCGCGGCCCAGCCGCCTCTCGTGAGCCCGCCTCGCCCGTGCACCGTGCGGGTGCTTCTTCCCCTGACCGGCCGACACGGCCGGTCGGCTTTCCACACGAAGACCCGCGTCGCGCGGGTCTCTGTCCAGCCGCGGGGTCGCGCGCCTGCGACCCCGCCGTCTCCTCTCACCGGCTCCTACAGCCGGCGCCCTCAGCCGGCGAGCTGAGCCGCCCCGCACCGTGGAGGTGCCGCCTAGCCTGTCGGATGGCCGGCCGGCCTTCCGCCGCGCCCCCTCCTCGGAACCACCGTCCGCCGCCAGTATCTGCCGTAAATCCAGATTTCCGGCCGGAACTTCCCGGGACTCAGATTTTCGATTCGAGAAGAGCGCCAGAATCCTTAGAACATTCTCCACGTGACCATGGTCTTGGATCGAAGATCAGGCTGCAATTCGACAATATAAATTGGGCTCAAATATTGCGTGAATTTGAAAATGAAAACGAAATAACTCCTACCTCTTGGGCGATGCCCGTCGCTTCGCGTCAATCCGCCGGCACCACCGCACCTTGCCGGGGTCACCACGCCGGAGCTTCCTCACCAGAGGTGAAGGAGGGGGAGGAGGGTTTGAGGAAGAAGAAGAAGAAGAAGAAGGGGGGTGGGGTGTTTAATTACAAATCACTTAAACGCCCGCCCGACAGCCCCGAACCCAAACACCCGACGGGGTCGGGATTTAGCCTCCCCTAGGCTAAGAACCACACTCTGAGCACAATGGTGGTCTCCGAATTTTTTCTGAGACCCCGTTCAAAAGTTACTAAACTTATCACCCGAGGCATCCAAATTACGAAAAAACCCCTGGGGCCATTTTTCACAGATGGCCCGCGCCCACGAAACGTATACCCCTCCTTGGGTAAACGGTACGCTTTGAACTCAATGGTGCCGTCATTTTTCCAATCCGACCACCATTTAAGAGATACTTGTGTTTGTCCCTTAAACGAATTAATTTATTGTTTTAATCTGTTTAACATTCCAGAAGCGGGCGAGGAGTCCAAACGTCCCGCGCCGACAAGTTTTCTGTCATTCCTAGGGTAAACACCCCATTCCGGACCCATACGTACACTCGGATCTTTAATCTGGATCTCCTTTTAGGAGTTATCCCATTTATTTGGTGTTCCTAGTGTGAACGCACTGAAAATTTAATTCCGGCCACTTCGGGGCTCGAAATCACACGTCGTCTAAAGGCACTGCTCTGGAATATCATCAAGAATATTCCAAAGTCTTTCACAGCAAAAACTTGGTTCTTACAACATCTGTTGACCCCTTTGAGTCTACATACCCACTGTAAGGGGAGTCACGAAGTCTCTCCCCACAAAGGTTTAGACTCCAGGGATTTCTGTAATTCTACATTCCCATGGTAACCCGGAGTCCAACCTTGGGAAGCTAATGTAAACCTCCCCATTCTATGGATTGAGGGTGATCACTTGATTTTCTATTCAATGAGGAATGGTAATCAGCTGAATGAATCATGTTTTCTCCTCCTTTTATGTAGGTGACATTCCTAACCATTCATAGAATGAATTAATGGGGCACTCCCACTGAGGTAAGTCTCTAATCATCCAAGGAATGTTCCCAATGACCTATAATGTTTGCCCACATTGAAGGGTTTCCTGCTCCATGGCCTCTCCCATAGTCAAATTGACTTTTTACATCGTAGGCCCACCCTCTCCCATAAGTCATAGAGGAGGTGTTTGGTTGGTCAGATTTCTCACATCCTCTTGCTTCCCACAACAAGTATAACTCATGTGGGATTAGAGACTTGTGATGATCCCAACGTCCACACATCCAAACCAAGTCTAAACCATGAGAAATCTAATTATTTGTCCATCCAAGATATGCTAGATGCCTTCTTGATGGCCTAATATCAAAAGGGTCCCCATATAAAGGGGTTCACCCAATCATGACCTCTGTAATGGGAATCTCCCATGAGTAAGCCCCAAGTTTCCCGAACTACGTGGGCTCTGATTACTCTCCAGAAGATATGTAGAAAGCCCATATTATGGGTCTTCTCCCATATTCAAGTCACATTCCACCCACTAGATGATGATAAACTCCAGAGTACCTTATTTCATGTATTAAGTTAGAATTTCTTCTATAGCAACAAATACATGTATTCCTATGACGATCCAGAAAACTAGGGGTATCCCCTGGACACACTATTCGGGAATAAACTATGTATTAATGACTATATAAACATGACATAAATCTATAATAGAGTCCCAGAATAAGAAATAATCCCCCAAAAAGGGTGTGGTGAGCCCAACTTCTCATCCTCTTGACTAATGGAGCCCTTAAGTGTCCTTGAACAAATCATCATCCCACGAGCACATAACTTTGGAATGAGTATCCATGAATCATGGATACTAGGTTTATTGGGTCTATTTGGATCCATGAATAAACTCATTGGAGACCATCCGAAGACGTTATATCCTAATTGGACTGATTTCACTAGTACTCTACCCCATGAAATCACGCGTTGGGACCATTTGACTGTGGAACCTCATTCTCAATATAGAAGGGATAAACTACCCAGTCCCCATGGGGTCAATCCAATCTTCCTTTATTGTTTGACGATGCAAATTGGGTTTAAACAAATATGGTGACATGAACATTTCTATAATAATAGACAAATGGTTGTCACTTGTTGGAACATTATTTTCATTTTTTCCCACATATTCACACTACATCACCCTTAGAGGTGAAACATTTATACTTTTTTAGTAGGGAATAAATTATAAATTTAATGAATTAAATTTTTATTTAACGATCCTTTCATAAAGTTGAGAGATATTTTTACCATCTTGAAAAAGAAAAAAAAGGAAATATAATTAATTAAAAATGATAATTTTATGCATTAATCATTTTTCCAAAAATCTCATCTATGTATCCAAGTGATGAGTGTTTACAATGAATTTTTCATGAATGAAGCACTAAAATAAAATAATAATAGATCACATTACCCTTCAAAGAATGATAATTTATTCCTCCTATATCTAAAAATTATCCAAATCTAAAATGTTTACTGTGAGTTAAGGTAATATCAAAAATTTATAAACCTTTATATTAATCTCTAAATCCAAAGTGAAACTTAAATCATTCTATAAATAAATTACTATGCATCCTAAATAACCTCAACATCAAGAACATATTAGTGATTATATTTTATTCAATAATGTTTTTTACATAAAATATCACCTTACCATTAAATCACATCTCTTTGTTATTAGTACCATTCAAGAATATTCTTGAAATTATTTAAAAAAACTACTTTACAATAATGCTTAAAAGTTTCCTAGTTCTTATAAAAATAATACCAAAAATAATTCAACAACATGATTCTTGAGTTCCAATTCATAAATAGTTCCATCATTCAAATTCATTGATTTTTATAACATTAGCCCTAAGGAATTAATTATTAGATTAGTGAATTGGCTCAGATAATGATCAGGATTCTCATTTTTATGAAATTGACATGTTAGTGGTTCCTTAAAATGAACATTATTTTCTTGTATCTTCTAATATGACTCTAAAATTTTATTTATGAAAAAAAATTATTCGCTCTTTTTCCACACATAATGTAACATCCTATTACCTGATTTTAGGAAAATCCTTTCTCTTTATATGATTTCCTCTTAAATTTTGTGTGTCGTGGGACTCTTAAAGAAATAGTATTTTTTGGGGGGAAATGAACTAAATAATAGGGATTTGTGTTTATTTTAAATAATGGAGTATAATTATAAATTTTTTAGTGAATTTAAGGGGTTCTATAGAGGTTTTGAAAAATCTGTATTTGGTTGGAGGGTTTTGTAAAGAATCTATAGTTTCTACAGTCTACAAGGGAAATACACTCCTTGTAATGGGAGTAAAAAATGATTATGATGTGAAGTGTGGATGACGTGGATCTGGTACATAGAGTAAAGTGTGTATATTCCATGTACTTATTACCCACCATGATGTTTTAAAAGGTCGATTTTATTTAAAAATGTGATGGGTTTTACTATGTATTTGTGTCCCAAGGATTACACAATGTGTAATGGTATTACACATCATGTAAATGTCACAGACATGGATTTTAGTACATTTCATGAGTGATGTGTATTTTCATTAATCCATAGATATTGTTTCTATCAACCTAGAAGACTTATTTAGAAATTTTGGGAGTCTTTTTTAGACATGATTTTATTCGTTTAGTGATTAATCACCATTGAGGTTAGTTTTCATCTATCTAGGTGTGTGAATATTTTTTTTAATATTTTCTTTAACCATAGTATTTTAATTTCATTTTATTATTATATTGGTATACCCATGGGGATGTTTCTTTATTTTTCCTTTTTGATTCATTTTGTGATATTATTCAAGGGTTGTTTCATTGTTGGTTATGGTGTGATGGGTGTACTTTTTTGAGGTATTTGTTGATTCCATTTCTCCTATGGTCATTTTCATAAGTTCAATCATTTCTATGATGTTTATTTTGCTTATAGGGCCTCCATTATTGTTATTTAATCATTTATTATGGTAGGATCCATTTCATGCGTTTAATAACCCCGTTTTAAGGTTGGATGTTTCATCTATATCTTATGTGGTTGAACTAAATTTCTCATGTTTTTTTGGTAAATTGATTAATTAAATTAAACTACATTAAAGATTTATTTTTTTGGAGTTTTGGAAGTTAATTTTTATGAAATATGACTTTCCAATAGTTTTGGTAAATGGAAAAGGGTTTTCAATGAATTTTGAAATGGTTTTGTGAAATAATTTTCATTGTATGGTTTAAAGGAAATGGTTTTATGAAATAGTTTGGAAAATAGAGAACATGGTAAGACTTGGGTGCTTAGGTGGAAGGTATGGTATTAGTTATCATCAGCTTTGGGGGAGTTTTCTTTTGGGTCTTTCCTCTTCTCTCTAGGTCCTTAATTTTGGGGACCTATTGGACCTATTGAGAGGTTCACTTGTTTGGGTGTTACTCTACTCTCTAGTATCAATGCATATGTATAGTTTCTTGATGAGTATGTGATTATAATTGTTAGGTATGAGTTTCTTAGTTATTCCTACCTACTATAATCCCTCGAATAATGGTACATGTGCATCTTCATTTTGTTTGTAATATTTTGTTTTACTTTCAATGATTTGATATGGTATGTGATACATGATTTTCTATTGAAATGATATATCTATTGTGATATATGGATATTAAATTATTTGAAATATTTTTACATGATTAATTTTTAAATGTGGAAAAGGGTTAAAATATTTTTCCTTTCTGTTGATAATAAATTGTTACTATTTTATAATTCCTTGTTTTCTTTAATGTTTAGAATACTTGGATTATTGTTCAGAGTTTTGATATAGAACAATTAGGTGAGACCCTATTGAGCTATTTCACTCAATCCTTGTGTACCCTTATAGTGGTTCATATAACAACTTATGTATTTCAGGGAAATGAAATGAACTACAGTAAGGTGGTGACTTTTTATTTCTACTACGATGGGTAGCTTGTTGTTAGATGGTGGGAGTTTTCCCACACTATCAAATAGACTAGGTGTGTTTTCCTGTTTTAGTGGTCCTATATGGTTTAAATTTCACTAATAGATTTTTTATAATCTTGGGTTGTTTAGTTTTTATTATTTAATTTATTAAATGGACTATATTTATCCTTTCCACGGTTTCCTATGTTATATATATTTTCCATGATTTGGATTGAGGTTGGAAGAAATTATTCCCTTCATTTTTCTTAGGATCTCCAAGTGATAGTCGTCATCCCATGGTGATCTATAACACCTTTTCAGTATGCGAAGCATTGTTTTGAGTACTAGTTTGAGAGGGTATTTTTGTGGGTTCATCATAGTTCAATATCAAAGTCCATCTATTCTCTATCGTCCGTATCTTGGGACATATGGTAGACTAGAGATATGATTTTAAGTTAATGAGAGGTATATTACAGTGAGTTCATAGATCCTTATTTCCATGGTGATACTCAAGTTACCAAGGGATGTTGGGATATGCGTCTCTTATTTTATGTTCTTTATGTTAATCTTTGTTTTTATTATGTTTTTTCTAGTTTGAACTAGTATTTTTCTATAGTATGGTCATTAATTTTGTTTTGGTGTGAAACATTATGCTTCTGAGATGTGTTCTGTGAGTCCCTCAAGAAGGTGAAGTTGATCCTCCACAAGAAAATACTCTAATGGTTCATAACATTATTGAGTATATTGTGTGAGTAGTCTATTTTTTGACCACAATGTTCCACCGGTTCATAACATAGTTCTGTTGGTACATCTAGGAGTTGTAAGAGAAAGAGATAGATCGTGTATGTTATTGTGCGATAAACCCCAAACCATTAATGGTAAAAATAAACCTCAAGTGACCAAGGACTGGATTAATAAGATCAGTTAGATCTTTGACATTCTTGATACACTTAATAGTATCTAGGTCATGTGTGTAGTGTTTAGAGTTTAGGGTTTGATAAAGTACTGGGGGGGATTCCTTGGTATAGATATATAAGCACATGGGATTGGATAATAAGGGTTTCAATACTCTATTTTTATAATATATTTTGTCAAAGTCATTGAGTATTTAAAAGCCTCTAGAGTTCCTATATTTTTAACAAGGAGAGTGTTTTGTATTTCCATACACCAATCAGTTTGCTGACCTAGTTCATTTTGAACAAAAGGTTGGAAAGAATGATGAGCAGATAACTCATAAGCACATTTAGTGTTTTCAACTGGATATCAGATCACATGTGTTTATAATGAATAATTTGACCTATGTAGAAAAATTAGATAGTAACAGTATGGTATAACTGAATATAATAGGCATGGAGTTATATTCTTACCATTCACTTCCACTAGTGGTGGCTTCAGTAGAGTTCTAGGGAAAAAGAGGAAGTAATAAGATCATCGAAAGAGTGGTGAGGGTTGTTCTTAGCAGAATTCCTCACCAGAGTTGTATATAGTAGTGTGCCGTTTAATTTATATCAGTGTGTAAAGGACCAAAATACATTGTGTTCTTGTCCTTATCCAACAATTTTGTCCAATAGTTTTGTACATTTTGGTCATCTTCATCATTTCTGGAAGGCTATGTCAAATACTTGATATAGTTATGGATCATTGGATCCAAAGAATACTTTCTCATAGTCATATGACTCAAAGACTGTAGGTATCCATCCATAATCCTCAATGTGAAGAACCTTCACATAGTATATCAATTTATGGTGGAGTTAGTCATGGTTCTAGAGATAGTGAGAGGTACCATGTTTGTTTCATCCTTAGTAGTGGTTTATTTATTTGATACTAGTTATTATCATAAATTTTTATCTATATATTCTGCTGATATTATGTACCCTATAAAGAAAATCATTTTTCATTCATAGAGTTAGGGAAAAATATTTGTAAGAGGAAAGTGAATGGGTTTAATTGTCCTTGAAGTGCAATATTGATGGCTAATGCAGAGTTAGTTTTCAATTTTCTAGTTTGTGATCTAAATTTATTTGAAGTCATTATTGGGATGGATTTGTTGGTTGATCATCATGTTGAGGTTTATTGTTATCATTAGTGTGTCACATTTATTTAGGGTTAAGGGAGATTAGGGTTGTTTTAGAGAGATTATGATCCAAGGTCTAGACAAGTAGAGCCTCCCCACCAAGAGTTTAGGAGTTTTTTGTATACTATAGCAGTTATGACTAATGAAATTACTTCTTTTGTTTATATTTCTGTCATTGTTTGAGTTTTCTGGGTATTTTCCCAAAACAAATCTATAGGATTCATCCATAGAGGGTATAAGAATTAATGATTGACCTAGAGTCAGGGAATCATCCGATATCAGTTCCTTCTTATTATATGGAACCAGTGATGATAAATGAGCTCAAGATTATATTTGATGATATGGTGAAAAATGGTTTTATCTACACTAGTGTTTCCCTTGGGAATCCCCAATTCCATCTTTTAAAAAGGAATATGGTTCATTCCGATTTTCTGTGGACTTTTGAAAGTTGAACTGAGTGATGATTGAGAAAAAGTATTCTTTTCCTCATGTGTATTATTTTTTTAACATTTATAGGAGGAAAAGTAGATTTCAAATATTTTTCTTCAGTGAGGTTATCATCAGATCAATTTTTTGGAGTGTGATATACTAAAGACAACTTTTATGAATAGGTATGGCCACTAATAATATTGGGTGATAATGTTTTGTCTAACTAAAAAACCTACAATTTTTGTTCCTTTAATGAATTTTATATTCCATAAGTTTCTCAACACTTTTGAGGTAGTGTTCATAGATGATATTTTAGTTTATTAAGGATTTTAGCATGAGAAGAAGCACCATATAGGTTTGGATTTTGAAATACTATTAAGTCATTGTTTGTATATAATTTTTTTTAAATCTTACTTTTGGATTCAATAATTCAAAATCTTAGGGCATGTGATTTATGATCATGTATTATCAGTTTGAAATTATATGGTAATGTTTATCTTGTTGTGGGAGGAGTTATAGAATGTCTTATAGATTTGTACTATCCTTGGCCTTGTAGGATACTATAAGAAGTTCCTCCATGATTTCTCAAATTTGGTTTCACTACTACAAAATTCACCTTTAACAGCGGTGGAATTTACGAATGCTAGAAAAATGAACTGAGAAAGTCCATCTTTATAAATTCTTTATTTTAGCGCTGATAAATGTTACCCTTTATCAGCACATTATTTTCAGCGATGATAAAAATTACGATTTATGTGTTCTGAAAAATCACTGATAAATTGTAACGTTTATCAGCTCTTTACTAGCACTCATAAAGGTCCACAATAAAATGAAACAATTAAAAAAAATTAAAATAATTAAAATTTTCATTAATTAATTAGTTATTATTTAAAATGAATAAATTGAATATATATATATATATATATATATAAATTCTATATAAACGTTTCAACCCAAACCTGAAAATACTACATGAAATTTCTAGTTGTCTACACGATGTGTAATCCAGAAACCATGTGACACCTATTCTTGGTCAACACATGGTGTCTTTAAGACTTAGATAAACTCCAATTAAATGACTTGATTTGGAGGACTAGCCCCGATGCATTGAACTTTTATGTATGATGTGTGAATCCAACTACATGCCATGTATTCTGGTGTTGTACGACTAGGAACCATTGGTACCTCTAGATGAGATCCTCTAGTTTGTTTTAATCAAAATTAAAGGAACATATTATTTCGTTAAGGTGAATGAGAAACAAAAGATGTGGAACAAATCTCAAGATTAAAATTTATAGAATGGTTAACGTGAATTGACAAACTAGATTATTAAACCGAAAATCATCAAATAATTATTTAAATAATTATAAACTATGATGTAACTACTCTGATACACTTATAGGTTCCAAGCGCTGTGGATGCACGGTTGTGCCGACACCCAACATTAATTCTTTACCATAATCAATGATTATTCTGGGATAAATATGATGATGGACACCAATATACATGGAATATAATCAACGATTTAGATAAATAATAAAGAGGAATGAAACAATTAGATAGGATCTAAGACATCATGTTTATAATTAATTTAATTAATTTCATAAAGAAAATAATACCTTTGTCTTCTGTACGTTCTTTTCTGATGATGTTGATCATCCAGAATGACCCTTCGGGATTGTCTCATATCACTTTCTAGTATCCAAACCATAATCCCTCTAGCGGTGATCCACATGTGATGTGATGACCTCTAATAAACACAACTTTTTCTCCATGTTCTAATGCTGAGAAGTGAGTGTCTTGTGTCGATTGTTCTTGATCTCTTGTTCTTCAGCCTTGAATAATTTCTCTAATTATTATGAGGGGAGGGAAAATGATTCTACAGATAAATTTTTTATCTGAACATTTCTCAATTCACCAGGTGTGAAATTCGATACATGTAATAGAATTTGTAAATGTCTATTTATTGACATAAGCCATGAGTAACAATATTTAATTGTGTAACAAAAACGAAATTTATTCATAACCATAGAGAAAACCCATTCTTTAAATAATAATACCATGTCATTAATTATGATGTGCCAACTTAGGTAAAATATAATTATAAATAAAATTCCGCATTACAAAATAATAGCAATATTATTATTTTAACTTGTTCTAACTGGTTAAATAATTATTTACCATATAGAAAATAATTATTTTACTATAAAACTAGTCTTGGTCTGATAAAACTCCAATTCCATTTATTGAATAGACAAATAAATAAATAAATAATTTTTTCTCTGAAATAAAATTTTATTCACAAACTAGTAAATAAATATTTATTAAATTTTCAATAATATAAATAAATATATTTTACCCACAATCCGGTGAATACATATTTACTTAATTTATGCAATCATTTTAACTTAAATAAAATTATTCCACTATATTGAGAATAATATTTATTTCATAAACTAAATTAAAATAGAATTTAACTGAGACGACCAAAAACACTTAGTGTGTGAACCACTTGGAATATATCTCTTTTGTATTAAGGAGGATTTCTTAAAGTCCAAGAGTACTATTTAGAAATTAGTCAATAAACCCAAGAAAAAGATATTAAAGTTTCAATAATGAAATCCATATATGAATTCTCACTGTGTAATATAATCCCTTCATCTCAGTATCTCATCATACTAGTTTGAAGATAGTTTCATTAACATCTATTCTTGATATGCCATTCTTTTACTTCCTAAAATAAACATGTCATTACACAATGGACAGGAAATTTCAAAAGAAGGTTCTATTTAAATCAAAGGACTGCGATATAAACTTACATAAATTGATGATACAAATCCTTCCTTGAATTATCCATTAATAACATGTCACTCGTGATAAACCCAACGTACCTACTTCCTACCAACTATCTGCATGATAGTTTTCATCAGTAAATAAAAGTTCATGAGTCATGAAACGTATTAATGATAATATTAAAGTCTACGGATCATTACACACTCTCTTATAAAGGAATATCTATTCACAGAAAAACATGTGTAATTCTTACTAGTGGGTATGTTCTCATAATCTCCTGTCATGGAGATTACCATGTATGAACGTCATTAGAGGGAGTCTCATCTGCTTAAGAGTACTCCACCAGATGGCATGTATACATTGTGTCCCATTATAGTATGTCATAAAACCACAGAACAATATTTATGAATATTGTCATAGAACTTCAAGGTTCTCATCATAGTGGGTAACTTCTATGACCATGTCAATGTGACAAATACTCCATGACATTATTACACTATAGTCATGCATAACAATGAACAACATGTAATAAGATGTTTAATATTTACATATATTAAATATTCATGTAATAAAAGTACAACTTGTTGGTTCTAGGACACCAACTATTACAATAATAAATGAATATACTTTAAAATACAATAAGTTATCTAGAAAGGATAAATGTGTCATTGGGAACCTCGAAATATGCAAGTAAAATAGTCAAAACCGGTGACATGATCTCTTATACATTACTACCAAATGGAAATCATCCTCAGTAGTCCCATTAAACTATCTAGAGGACTATAATTCTTCCATAATCCATAATAAATTTCTATTATATCACTCATTGTAGAAGGCCACTAGAAATTCCACTAGCTCACTCAGTCTAGAGGGACACTATCCCTTGTTAGAATAAAAACTAAACAAAGACTTTAACTTATCCATAACTCTACATAGTCCCATAGGTCTCCCATGACCATCATCGAATGGAGGGTAGAAATTACATGCATCAATGTATATATCAAAATAGATAAATCTCATCTCACCTCCTACACCCTCGGTAGAAGCATCCCCTTCACATTTCATTCACTTCATATCAAATATTCAATATTCCCCTTAATACAAAATTCAAATAAATAAATAAGAAATTTCTTCCTCAGGGGTCACAATACAAAAAGGTGGTTCAAGAGGGTCTCACACTCACACACACTATTTCGAATTAATAAAAAGTTCTTAATGGGACTTTACCCAAAGATATCATCATTCCAAGACACTTATTAATGGTTTAAATTCCCACTTTAAACCATTATTTAAAACCAAACCCTTGAAATCCATTTATAAAACATCTTACCACAATAATGTACCAAAAACCATTTGGAAGAATGATTTTAAGAACAAAAAAAAATTCATTAATAATACCCAATGGTCTTAAAACACCATTTTGAATTCAAATTTTGACCCAAATGGGGTCAATGAATTTAAGACATCACACTCTACTTAAATAACTTCATTCAAAATTTTCAATAAACCTAAAATTTTAGATCACCACTTGAAATACTAAGAAAAAATATTCAGAATTCCAAAACTACCATCACCAATAGTTTTAAAGGCCCAAATGTGGTCAAAACACTTTAAATTATGTAATTTACTTAAAATATATATTTAAACAAATTATCACTACTTGAACATTCATGTACCACTTGAAATATGAAGTAAAACCCCATTTTAATAAGTGGAAAACCACCTTAAACAACTTTATAAATTAAATCAAACCACTCCAAATGGATTTAATTTAATAAAAATGATATTTAAAGCCACTAACTAGACAATGAAAAATTAGTTTAAGGTAAATAATAAAAACACCTAAATTATTTCAATGGAACTGAAGCAAAAAAGTCATTTCCTATGATGGTGAACTCTCCAACAAGCATCAGGGGACCTTATGTAAGGACTAATATGTAAATCCCCACGAATCATCAAATATAAAACCTAAAATCAAAGTAAAAATCCCCTATGGTTTTAAGGGGATTTAAAAACCATAAAAAATTTAAGGTTTGGAGAAAAATAAATAACATAGGGTATAAATTGAAGGAAGCCCTATAAAATGAGGTTATGGAGGCTTTAAAATCCCTAGGAAAGCTGGGAAGAATGTCCTAGGGTGTGAACCTAGTTTGTATTAATTAGAGGGATAAAGGAGGAAGTCCTTAGGGATCTTAAAATTTTAAAAGAAAATATATGTATTCACTTTTAAGAGACCCTATGAAACTCACACAATTTGGCTACATGATTTGACAATCGATGGATATCAATGTAGTTAGAACCACCTCTCTAAAACTTACTCACATGGTTACTCGAATATATTTGTACAGTTATATAACAACGAACTGACTATGAAAAATATAACTATTCAAATTCAAATATATATCACACATATGTAACATGGTTCTCCTAACTGTGGAAAATCAGCGTGTTAGATAGGCCAAATGAAAGAGGATCCAAAAGATTGAAACTAATATCCACCCAAAACATATACTCCCCATGTAGTTCAAACCATGGAGATTTGAAAACTACAAGAAACTTCCCCACATAATGGAAATCACAATATATATTCTTAACTGTGTACCCCAAAACATGTATAGAAGAAAAAATTATAGAAGATTCAAAAAAAGAAAAAATTAAAAAATTAAATTTCCACAAATTCAATTAATATAACGAAAGATACAATGACACAGGTGTTGAAATACATGTATACACAACATTAATCAAATAAAACCAATAGTGTTGAGGATAAGTGGGAATTTCATCTCATATCTTTAGTAGTATCCAAGAAAAGTGGTCATGTCATCCTATGACTTTCATAACACCAATGATAAGTGGGAATATCATCCCATTCCATTAATAATATCATATCCAACTGTGAAGACCATCCTATTCCTTCAACAACATCAAGGTAAAATGATCATGGCATCCCATACCTATCACAATACCAAGGATAAATAGGCATTTGATCCCATTCCTATCATAATATCAAGGTATCCACTCAGGTTTCTATAGTTTTATCCTTTGAATGTTTATATATATATATATATATGGATTTTCCTCGAAGTTGGCACTATGTTTTGGGTGTCGTATGACCCTGTAATTAATATATTAAAAATATTAATATAAATTAAAGCATACACACACATATATTTATAATAAATGTTTTACCCAATGATCCAAACCTTGGATATAAAATATGATACCATGGTTGTTTCCAGAATATGGGGTTTTCCCTAGGCACAAAATAAGGTTAGTCAGTGTTGAATGTTCTATGGGAGGAAGTCATTAGAGGGTGTAGTATATGAATTAAATATTTATTTAATTTAATTTCATAAATGTTTAACCTCATCCCATTTTCTATTTATACACTGTTATGAAGGATCTATAAGGATATCTACATAAACTTATGAGATTAAGTAGAAGGATGTGGGGATCCACTATTGTAGTTGATGGACACATGAACATGGATCAATAATAAATGATATAGGGGATTCATGGCACAAACAAAGAACGTAGTGATATATTCATCTTTATAACTAGATGAAATAGTCTTCACCAATGATCAATCTTCTCTTGAGGTAGGGATATTGATTCAATATATTCATTAACTATTGATTTAATTTATGGGAATAAATTATTATCTATTTAATTTCCATGATTCACGATATTTTCATGGTCTTATTTTAAATAACCATTGTGTTTTTAATTATTCTTTTTTGTGTTTTCCCATGTTTCACTCCATTAGATTTCCATAATTAGTAATCATTGGTTAGTATAACATTTTCGCATGACGTTCTCATTTTTTTCTTCTGTATTTTCTTACCATGGTGCTTCGTGTTCTTTGTTATTAGCCCATGGGGTTGGAAATTAAACAATGCTAGACCATTTTGAGATTAATTAAACCTTAATATTAAAATTTTTTGTGTAAATTATAATGTATCGCTGGATTGGGGTTAGATCGAGGTAGTAAAATAGATTATAGATGATTTAATAGAGGGATGAAGACCGGATTTAGTATTGAGAGGTGTGGAAGATCATGTTTGTACAAACATAATCCTATTTTATGACCACTAGAGGTTGGAAAATTATTATTGAAGGCACTTTCAATTTTTTATGTGGATTTGTGAAGGTAAAAAAGATGTGAAGGGTGGAGGAATTGGTGGATCTGGAAAATTGTGTGAAGACTTGGTCTGTTTTCAGAAAACACGACTACACATTGTGCATTACAGAGGAACACATGTTGTATTTCTAGGAATATCACAGAGGATAGGGATTGATCCTTCTATAAGTACCACATTTCATTTGGAGAACCTAAATATCATGTGATATTGGTTGGGTTGCCCAACTGCGTATAGATAGTGGACACCTCTTCTACCCATGTGGCTAACATGCCGTGGACATTACAGTAGAACCAACGTTCCCCTACATGACCAGAGAACCTATGTTCAATGAAGAACATGAATTGAACCCTAGGTTGTCGCAAACATTGTTTCAACTAGATTCCACACCATGTACATTGTTTTTTACACATCAAGTGTATTGGTGGGACATGGCTAGGAGTGGATTCTTGAGACACGCCATGTACACTAGTAGGACATTTCATGTACTCCTATACGAAACATTTAACTTGCATAAATTATTCTCCAAGACTTGGATTTGGTCTTATGAATAGACTATACTAACTAGTTTCCACAAAGAACATGATGAAATCCTTCTATTTTTTAGAGATATGAAAAATGTTTTATATGTGAGGAACTTCTCCAACAGATGCTTAGTCGATGGTAGCAATAGAGTTTGACCTTCTGAGAGATTCCTAGGTCAGTACTCCCCTATCTCACTCAGGCATGGGTACCACATAATCTTTATACAGGAAGATTCATAACTTCCCCAAACTATATAGGGTTAATGTCCTCTATATATGGAGTGGACTCCCCCATCATCAAGCTCTGGTTTGGAGTGAGTCCTCCACTGGATATAATTCTATATTGTCTAGGGAGCATAGTTAAAAGGTTCAGTCTCTCTACAATGATTCTATTGAGGTTTCACACGGTGTTTAACATCATAGTTAGGGCCTTTTGAGCTGTAGGAGGACTCATCTTCATCCTTATCTAGCTATGGAATTTTAGACATTCTCATATTTCAACTGGGGTTTCACTATGATCATATTTGATGTTGGTTCTCTTACCTATTTTTCTTATGGGATGAGTTGACTATTTTATTCATTTACCCCCTCTTGATTTTCAAGGATTCCTACTGGGTAATTTTTTACTCACCCTTGTATGATCTATCACCACACATTTCTTGTCTTATACAAATTTTAGACAAATCGGCAGTGACCTTGGTCGACCTAGTATTGATGAATTATAGTGTTATTTAGAGTATATAGGTATTTGGAGGTTCTAACCATGTTTTTTAGTCGATATCATATATTGTGAGTAGAGTTATCATTAATTCCAACTTTTCTCTTTATTGATAGTTTGGGGACCCTTTTCTAGATGTGCATGTATTTCTACCTTTTTAACTTCATATTACTGTGTTTTAATTTGATATTTTTCCAAGAGGTTGTCTCTTGTATTTATTACAATATATGTATCAGTATTTTATTCACCTATATATTGTTTCAAGGATATAGGTGTTTGAGTGAGTATAGGTACATTAGGATTAGTCCTCCCATTGTTGTGATAAGACTTTCTCAACACTTTTCATTATCCCTTAGCCTATTTGTGGTGGGATTCAGTTGTCAACCTTGGATTACAACCATCCCAAGTCAGATTTAGGTGGGTCAGGCCATGACAAAGTTGTATCAAATGAGGTTTTTCCTATTTTTGGTTTTTAGAGTTGTAAATTTTGTAATGATTGGTTTGGGAACTTATGGTAATGATTTCGTAGTGTCTTGAGTTCTCCCCTCATGCTAGGGAACCCAATAATTGTGCATAGGATAATGTACTCATACACTAGGACTCTAACTACAAGTTTATTTATTGCACATACTCAGCCATTAGTTGTAGGGAAACCAATGGTACATGAATCATTTCAGATGGGGTCTTTTGGCTTTCATGTCCTTCTTAATACAACTACCTAGATATGTTCATCTAACCATGGTATGTCTTGTTAACATTTAGGAATCTTCTGTGATGATATACAACTAGGAATATGATATAGGGTTGTGAAAATTACTAGTTGAGTGATTATTCCTCAATGCATGGTCCTATCCACGAGATATTCCCTCTAGATGAGCATGGAGTAGTTCTTTCACCCAATGGGGGGAATATAAATCCAACTATAGTGTTCCAAGTGCATGATTGACTAACTATTGGGTATCCAATAGCTCTATCGGGTTATGAAAATGATGCACCTAGTCTTATAATGTTATGAGAGTTCCTGAAATATAGATCCCCCAGGTTCCATATCAATCCAAACCCTCAAGTAGTGGAGGATTAGATCAAGCCACTGGTCTGAGTTTTCTAGCTTGTTCAGAACCCACCTGATTATATGATTATGGTTGGAACCAATCTTCTTTATGGGGAAGTAGGGAACTGGTCATGTATGATCATTCAAACACATAATGGTATGATTCTCACATGATTATACATTAAATAGTTGTTATAAAATGATCATTACCCTTCAACATTACACTCTATATGGATCTAGAAGATTGTTGAGCTATAGTGGGGTGATATTTCAGTTATTGAGTACACCTATAGGTATAAAAACTTCATACAATACTATCAATATGATATGGGATATATAATTTTGATCATAGAGGTTTTATTAGGTCCTTCACAAATTCATAGATGTTACCATGATCTATTTATGCAATCCCACTTATGATGAAGTGTTGAAGTAGGATTTGATTACAAAGAACATTCAAACAAGGGGAAACGGGGAATCTAGTTCCAAAAGTGAACATCATGTAGATAATTAATCTATAGAAACTAACAAGTTCTAGTCACTAAGGTCCTTTTATATAAGCAACACTCATTACCAGACTCATTCATATGGCTTTTTAGCGTATGGATTGTGTGAAGGATCCAATCAACCTAGAGAGGGAAGATTCTATTCTTATAATGAGAAAGGTCACATGAATTCTTATATCCTAAAGTGAAATTATTTAGATGGAAGAAAATATATAAACAAACCTCCATATCAGAGGCAGTTTAATGATCGTGGATCTCTTAGACATTGTTATTGAATCCCCCATGGACATAGTGCTGATAGAGTGGTTAATGGAGCTCTGGAGGGAGGTGTTATAGGAGAAGGAATACATTATAAACTATTTCCACCACCACTACCACCACAAGCTGTACCACACTAGGCTTTAATTGATGAATGATGAGATTGTGTTTAGTTTAATTCCATGGAGGGATATGACCAGGCTGCTCATGAGATGATTCAAGGTACGATCTATGTCTTCTCTACTTTATCTTCATAAATTTTAGACATAGGTGTGAGCCGTTACTTCATTTCCATAGCACATTGTGCAATATTTAGAGCTTCTAGTAGAGAATCTATCCCATGAGTTGTTTCTAGAGTTTTATACATCATGTGATTCTTCTATATCCCACAACTACTAGTAGTGAGAGTTAGCACTCATGGGAGAAAATTTCTCATGGAACCTATTGGTCGTTATGAGAAAACCATATGATTTCATCATAGGTATAGATTGGTTTTCTAGGGTTAAATCCAAGATAATATATACTAATAGAAGAGTTATATCCCATCATATATATGGGAAACAATCCTCCTTAAAGGGATAAAAGGATCTTATATCTAAGCGAGTGGGGATAACATGCAGAACGCTTCAACTTATCACTCATCAGTAAGAAAGTTTTACCCTAGGTATGATAGACTCTTCATGAATCTGGATTCCAGTGTTAGTGGTGTATTATACGGACATATTTCCAAAATAATACACCAATATAATTTAACGGTTCTCTAGGATGATATTCCAAAGAATAAGCATGGTTGTTTGATATGGTTTATAATTTCCTTGAAAACTATGGGGTCATTTTTCACACATAAAGGAATCTCTAGTAACATTGCATGTTTTTTATAAGGAGTTTTGTACCTCCCCCTTGGTTATATATCTATGTGTGGAAAATTTGTACAAATACCTTTAGTGGTTGTTTTGGTGGGCTATTATAAGGTGATGTGTTTCTATGTTTTTCTCTTGATTCTTAACTTGTGAGTAGGTAAAGGATTGAAATTAGGTTTCAGTAGATTATAATAACACTCTTAAGATCCTAGAATGGAAGTTGGATATAATATTAAGAGATAATGTGATAGGGATTCCACATATAGTGAGAGTACATAATTTTATCTTGGTGTTTTTTTTGATGGAATACCAATTTAGTGCACTTTATTTCCATCCAAGAGCGGTGTTCAGTTGAGAGTCTAGGGATTCTGTACCTACATGAGATCTTTTAAATTCATGGAGTACCCACGATGTTCATCTAAAACCATGACGCCCATTTCATATCATGTTTGTGGAGAGGTTTTTATGAGGATTTTAAGACCTTGTTATGGATCATCACAATGTTTCACCCTTATACGGATTTCTAGACTCAGCAGTCCATCCATGTTTTGGAAGATATTCTAAGGTCATGTGTGATAGAATTTGGATAAGCTAGGAGGATCACTTTACAGTAGTAGTGTTTTTCTCTAATAAGAGATATCACTCCACTATCACTATGTCTTCTTTCAAGGAACTTTATAAGAGACACTACAAGTCACTCTTGTACGAGACTGTGATTGGTGAGACATCTCTAGTTTGTCTAGATATGGTGTTAGAAACAATGGAGAAGTATCAAGTGATCCATTAGTATATGAGTAAATCATAGAGTTGATATAAATCATACAAAAACTGATGTCATAAACATTTATATTTCAAGCAGGGAGACTATTTTTTTAGTAAGTGTCCCCTTCGTGAAGGTTATAGAGATTTGGTTGGGGATGTAAGGTACCCTCGATGTTTATCAAGTTGTTCTAAATGCCACATAGGGTTGGAAATGATTCTTAACACTTGAAATTACCCTCATATTTAGACTAAGTGAATGACATATTCCACTAATCACAACAAAAAATATACATGTATGACCCATCACATGTTTTTGACTAAGGAAAACTGGACCTCAAGGACTGAGAAACATTCTTAGATTACCCTGTGGCGATTGTGGGTCGATAGGATAAGTTAAAATGTGTGTGTAATATTCTTTTGGTTCGAGTGTTTAGGAAGCATTGGATCATATAGGAGATATCTTAGGAGAATGAGATCCAAATTCAAGCTTAGTACCCCCACCTTTTTTATCTTATTCTTTGTAGAGAGAAAATACATGGAGAGGATAATGTAACAACATTGGTTTTAATAGATTCATCCATTGAATATTTCTACATATATATTCCAATTATTCTTCAAGGTTGGGGCTTTGTTTTAGGTGTTGCATGACCACAAATTTAATATACTAAAAATATTAATATATTTTAAAGCACGTGAACACATCATTCAATGAATATATGGTTTACCCATGAATCAATACCTCATATGGAAATGTAAGACAATGGTAGTTTTTGTAATGTGGGGTTTATCCTAGGTATGACATAAGGTTGGTTAATGTCGGATGTTCTGTGGAAGGAAATCATGGTGGTTTCATTAAATGAATTAAATATTAATTTAATTTAATTTATTAAAATTTTAACCTAGACTTATCGTATATTTATATTTTTTTATGAAACATCTCCATGTTTATCCATATAAACATGGGATATTAGAGAGGAGGAAGATGAGATCCACCATTGGTGTTGACAAACACAAGAATGTTGATCAACAATGAATGCTCAAGGGGATTTTTGGGGAGTATAATAAACATTGAGATTTATTCACCTACATCACTAGAAGATCTATTCTTCACCAATGATCAATACATTCTTGAGGTAGGGATTGTTATTTATTAGATTCACTCCATTGTGATTTAATTGATGAGAATGGATTATTATCTACTTAATTTCCTTGAATCCTGATATTTTCATGATCTGATTTTAAACGATCATTAAGATTATTATAATTTATTTATGTTTCACCTATGTTTCACCCCCTACGATTTTCAAAATTTTATTCATTATCTAGGATCACATAATACAAATATTATCTTAATGTTCTTGTTCCCTTTCCTAACATTGTGCTTCATGTTCTACATCGTTGGACCCTGGGGTCATTTATTCTACATTTCTGGACTCGTTAGAGAATTACTAAACCTCCAGGTTCATAATTTTTGTGTGAATGATAATGTATTGATGTATTTAAATTTTATTTATGTAGAATAATATATTATAGATAATTTTTTCTGTGGATCAGATCCTTGTTTGGAATGATAAGGTGCGACAGATCATGTTATGGTGACCATAATATTGTTTTATGGAAACTAGAGGCTAGTAAATGATGATCAAAGATACCTTACATAGGTTTTGGTGTATATGGGTGATTAAAGAGTTTTGATGGTTAGAGAAACTATAAATATGAAAACCCTCATGATGACCAGACATTTATACAGAAAAAATGACTATAGGTTGTGTACTCTGGAGGAACACAAATAGTGTTTCTAAGAATCTCATGGTGGTTAGGGTTTCAACTCACTTAATGTACCTCACACTATGTGGAGTACCATCATTCTTTGTGAAATTTTCTGGGTATCCCTCTAATGTATTAGTATTAAATTACAAGAATAACTATGTGGAATACATTACATATATATTAGAGTACACCCTGTGTACCCCTACTTGTCTAGAGAACCCATGTTCGGTGAAGAACAATGCTTTGACAATCAGTGTTCTTGTCATGACCCGATCCACCAGGACCTTCCTGGCTAGCAGTAGGTTGAGTGAGACACCCCAAGCTCACCTCCTATAGGAAATGAGTTTGAGAAAATACCTATGTATTAATAATACTAAAATGGTTGTACTTATCCAAAATTACTTATACGTATACGCACAACATGATCTATGAAATTGTGGAGAGATATAATAAAATTATTAAAAATATAGGGCATAATGTATGCCTGAAACAACCTCTAGGAAATCATCAAAGTAAAACATGATTGTATAATAAATATAATATGGATAAATACATGTTCAAATAGAATTATGGACCCAAAATAACAATAACTATAAATAATAAAATATTGAAGAGAGACTATATCACAATTTACATGGCCGACCACTGACCATGGTCAACACTAATAGGTATAGAAATGCTCGCCCAAAATCTGGTCCACCAAAATCATTTCCAATTTTTCAATAATCTGCATGAGACACAACATGTGTTGTTAAATACCAAGTAGGGATGAGTATATACATGCCCATTATATCTCCTTGAATACCAAGAAGGTAGAAATAAAAAGATATAACAGTCAAATCAACCAATAAGTATGAGAGCAAAGAAACCATGTATCATATATGCTAAAAATAAACCCAAGAGAAGAGAGAAAGGGTATCTCCATATCCATAGCCGAGTGAAGCATGATGAGTATTATTACAACTCCAAATGTCCATTTTCAATGCCTAACACAATTCACAGCCTCACAAAAATATGAATAGAGGGGCCCGATCCACACCACTACACTCCACAGATGAGAGATAACTGGCACTATTAGAAGACCCAATCACTAATAAATATTGAATTTGTGGGAGTACCACTGAAGAGATTGTGGAATCACACCCTTATAAGTATGGGGGAGTATCAAATATATCTATTTAAAGAGTATGGGGGACTTGAACCCTGGTGTGAAAGGAGAGCACTGACCCTGAAATATCTTTGGTGACAAAACCCAATCACTTCTATCATCCAAGAATCACTGAATGAATAATCACACTCATAACACCTCATGTCATATCTATGATACCAAAATACATGCCACCATCACATCCTATATGAAAAAAATGCTTAGGATAAGATACTTGTGGACCTAAATATTAGTCCATTTGAAAGAGATACACTAGTTTTAAGTACTATTCAAAAAGTACACAATTTTTATATTGTATACATGGTGTATCATGGATTCTCTAGGTATTCCTATGTCTTCCAGCCTGTGCCTATATACTTCAGCCACTGCCCATATACTCTGGTAGTTCTCATGTACATTGGTTTTTTTGGGTACCTTGACCGTGTCTAAGTACATGTCCATGATCGTGTACTCTGGACCTTACTACGTACTCTTGAGGTACATTCCATGGTTCCAGCATTAGGTCACATAGTGTGTTTGGGTCATACACAATTTGTGATATTTAATTCTTCCCAAAACTCTAGCCACCGCAACCGGGGGACTACAAGATGCGTGTTCATCTAAACTACATGCCGTGTAACTATGGATTTTCTAGAAACTCTTGAGGCCTTTATGTATCTCACACATACCACTTCCACCAATTTTTCCACCATGAATCACATAGAGGAACTAATATATAGGGTTGAACATGCCTGATTGTTCACTGATGGCATGATTCCAACCACCCAAACTGTGTGAGGATCACCCCCATCACACCACCCTGCCAAATTGCCTCACCCATGGATGAAGACCCACAATCAAAACTTAGATCTATGTTTCCAACACCTACATACCATTTCACATCATCATATAATAACAAAATTATTATATACAACTCATTCAAACATCCTCTTTAAATATGGGGGTTTGATCATACTTTTATCTGTCCCAAAAATATCGAACCATGACCCAATGATCAAATGGAGAAGAACATGATGAATAGTAGTAGGAAAGAAAAATAATAAAGTAAGATCGTAGTTGGTTGATGTTATCCTAAATGAACAATAATTATAGAAACAAATGTGTGAATCACATGAGTAACAATGATAAAAAATGGGTTTAAGAATACCAAATGGAACAAGGATCATGTGGAGAATAGAAAATCACAGTAAATACAAAGATCTATAATCAATGTTCATCAATATAATAAAATAGGGAAGTAATACATGAAATAACATTCCCTACCTTAGGAATGGATTTATCATTGGTGAATAACACATTCACTAGTGATGAAGATAATGAACCCATTGTGTTTTCTGTTAATCTCACGATTCCCCTCAATCATTCACCGTAGATCCTTGATCCAGATATTCCATTTCAAGTGATGATATACTCATCCTATCTAATCTCACAATGTTATTCATATAATATTAGGTATTTTCCATAGTGAGGATTATAAAGAGGGTTATTAGGGTTATATGTATTTTTAGTAAATTAATTAAATTAATTGATTGATTGATTAACTCACCTTACAATGGTTACCATCTACCATGTAACGAATGTCGATCGACAATATATTGTGACTGTGGTAAAACATGAATTTTATTAAATAACGTGGCCTCATATTCTCCATTTGACCTCACAATTAATATGAAAAACATTTATTCTTAAATGATGCATATATGTGATTTAATATATAATAGTATTTTTAATATATTAATTCTGGGGTCCTACGACACCCGAAAGCATCTATAACTCTAAGGAAAAATCTAGATATATATATAAATATTCAAAGGATTAAAATACAAAAATAAGAGTTGATTCATTCTCCCCTCATTCATGTATTTTCACCCTAAAAAGAAAAACTTACTAAAAATGTGGGGGGTACTAATTCTGCTTTTGACTCTCATATTCCTTACTATTAAAGAACATGAACAAAAGTGATGGTCCATCCATATAGGATCCTCCCCTACCAATATTTGATCACCACTAGGTACTCTGAAAAGGAGGATATTTTCTTGATGTCTAGATCACCCTAGTTAATAAAGTGTGTCGGTTCATGCATGTATCTCCTCATCTATGACACATAGAAGAAAACATGTATATGATCTAACTATGGGGGCATGTCCATGTTGTAACCAACCTCACCACCCCTATGATGGATTTTGAATGAACCAATAAACCCAAGGGATAGATTAATTCCATAAAAAATCTTCACACACCTCATCTTAGAGAAACTCTTAGTAAAACATGGTTTCCCTACTAAAACTAAAAAGTCGTATGATGTTGGTATGCATAAAATTTCTACTGAATTTGAGACGTCCTAATATAATCATGGATCATCTGAACTTTATGTTTCATTGACTTCAATATCTCTACCCTAATATTATATTCCTTTCTAATCTCATTCTTGAAAAAGTGTGACCAACAGGGTCTCCTGTACAAGTCCTAAAAAGGTTCAATGATGATAATAGAGTGATAGATTATATTATAAGAAAACCTAATATGGGGAAAGTGATCCTCACATATCTATCCTACATAAAAAATAGGAGGTATTAGTATATCATCTTACACCTGGATAGTCTAATCTATCTAACCATCCAAGGGGGGGGGTGAAATTTCATGCTCATCCGTAAATGTGTATTGAAATACACCTATAAACCTCTCTAAAACCATGTTGTGTACCAAGAATCATGGTTAATGATGATCATCATGGGTACCCATGAATCTAGATGAACTCATACATGTATAAGTTCCCCAAAATATCAAACAAACACCACTCTCTAATAGAAATAAAGTTATCCAAATTGGTAAGTGAGTTGATAATCACCTAGATAACGTCATGGAATCTCACTATCCATGAAAACCCCATAAAATAAAAATTGGTATTCCATCCCAATTATATTATAGGATCCAATGAGGCTAGTTCAAGCTTGATGGATCCTAAAGTTCATACTTTACCTCTTGACATCAGAGACATCAAAAAACAAACTCATCATTTCTCGACCTCATGAAATCCCACCAAAACTACCACTAAAGGACCTGGCACATATTCTCCACACCTTAATGTATTGCAAATGGATAGGTATGAAAATCCCTCTATACATACTCACAAAAAATGACTAGAACCACCATCTATCCTTTGTATAGTATGACATGCTCTCTTCCTTCATAAAATCTATATGGTGCTTCTACTGAGGATATTTAGTCATGTAGAAACTCAGAGTCAATGTCCCCCAACTTGAACTCCATCACATGATGAAGAAGATTAGATTTCACTACTATATACTATGGATAAGATTACCCCCTTCACCACACCACGGTTTGCTGAAAAAAATCCCACTCCTCAGAAGCCTCCGTCACCATGCAAGAACATGATTTTATGCTAAGGGAATCAACCACTAAATTTCCCTTCCCAGGAGTATAGACTATCTCATAGTAATATTATCTTAGGAACTCTAACCAATACCTTTATATCATGTTTAAATATATATATGTGAAGTTTTTCTTGAGCCTATAGTAGTTCGACTAAAAAAAAAGCTCACACAGAATATAGTTCCTCTATATCTTTAGGGAAAATACTACCACTAGTCATGGACTATGTAATTAGTCTCATGGGGTCTCAACTTCCTCAACCCATAAGTGATAACTTCCCACATTTACATTAACACACATCTGATCCCATATTTGGAGGCATTGAAAATCACCACATAATCAATTCTCTCCTCTAGTAGTCTTAAAATATGATTAATGGGTAACCTTTTCCTAAGCTCATTGAACGCTCATTGAAACTTCTCACTCTAAGTAAATGACTTCCCTTTCTGAATTAAGGTAGTCAAAAGGGATTCTATACTAGAATTGTTTTCCATGATACTCTTGTAGTTCCCCAAAAACCCATTAAACTCCATACCCATGAGACTCACTTGGGTGGTTCCCAAGAAAGAACTACATCAATCATAACTGGATCGGTAGCTAAAATTTTCTCAAAGATAAAATAACCCATAAAGTGAACCTCATATATAAAAAATTGAAACTTCAAGAGCTTACTATATAGATGGTTCATTGGGAGTAAGTCCAGGAACATCCTAAAATAATCTACACGGTCTTCCAATAACATAGAGTAAATGATTATATCATCGATGAAGAAAACTATGAAGTGGTCAAACTATGGATAGAAAACCTAGTTTATAAGATCCATGAGCACAGTGGAGGAATTAGTCACTCCAAAAGACATCACTAGGAACTCATATTGTGTGTATCAACATTGTAATGATATCTTCATAATATAATCGTCAGGAATTCTCAACTGATAGTAGTCATACCTAAGAGAGATCTTTGATAAACAAATCAAACCTTCCAACTGGATGAAAAAGACATTAATCCTTAATAAGGGGTGATTTTTCTTTATATTTACTTGATTCAGGTGAGGATAATCAACAAAAATCCTCAAAATCTCACCCACCTTTTTCAAGAACAACATTACAACCACCCAAGGGACACACAATGTTTGATAAAACCTTTCTCTCTAAGGGTTTTCAACAACACCATATGCTCTTGGAACTCATTAGGGTCCATATAATATATCACTAATGATATAAATGTAATATCAGTGGGAGATTTGATTAGAAATTTAATATCCCACCTTAGAGGTAGTCCCCAAACATCTTTAAAAAATACATCGATATAGGCCACCATCGATACTAGAAACAAGATGCTTGATGAGCCAAATACAATAGGGGATATCCTCCCTAAATGAATGGTAATATGCTGTAGATTACTTATTATGAGACCCACTTGATCAACCATAATATACATCTCACCCAAAATGAGAATCTAATACTATCTCTATAAAGGAATCTATACCTCCCACAATAATAGTGTATTTGAACATGAAATATAGACAACTAGTCAATACTCAATATGTTGACATATGGATTCATCACAATGACCAAGAGGTCCCATGAAAAACTATCTCCACTAAAATCCAACTCACACTATCGGTAGATGTGACATATAAAATAATCAATCCCTATAAGAACCTCTACCCATAGCTTACAGTCTAAAGACTTGAGTAGAAGATCTAGATCTCGCACAAGGGATATTGATATAAAGGAATAGCTTTCATCTACATCTATAAGTACAATAGAATGATTATAAAATACTTATATTGTAACTAGAATCATCTCATGAAAATCCTAGTCATATCCCTCCATATCCTGATGCTTCCCACTACTTCAACTATCAGCCCTATGAGACTGGTGTGATCCACCTAGTGGTGGTGATGGGAGTAGCTCACAACACTATCCTCCTCCAGTAACTATTCTATATAGAGCACAATCTGGTCCTCTAGCAACACTAAATCATTGGGAGCCTCCCTAACCATGCATGGGATATCCTTGATCATGATTTTTCACATTTCATGAAGGTATATCCACTACCTTCCAACCTTCCTCAGCACATTAGGTCTGGAAATCATGATCTGTATGACCTCACCTATCCCAAGTAGATCATCACCCATCTCATTGCTAACCAGACCCTCTACATGAACCCTATACTATAGAGCCACATGTCTGAGTCCATGAAGGAATATTCCTCTTGCATCAAGATCCCAACAACTAATGCATGCTAGTTACATCAGAATACTTACACCCATAATGAACCCTACTTACTCCAACCACCTGACATCCCGTTACTAGGAAGCTATCTATAACCATAATCCACTACAAAACTCAAGTATAAGTGGGAATTAATAAGGATACAACAATATCAAGATGTATCTTTGATGTCCCTAATCAAAATTCCACACTTAGAAGTATCCATCTCACACTATATCGATAGTGTGGAACATGAGTTTAGTAAACCTCACAGTGTACTCAACAACTAACATATCACCTTACTATACTTTGAGAAGCTCTTAAATCTACCCAAACTACAATATTGAATTTTAGTACACATCATGGAATAGTTCATAAGAGTATAAACATGATAAAATTTCCTCATCAAGCATCTGAGTGGCTAGACTCCACTAGCACCCTGCTGGTCCATGAAGAATACCGGATTCAAGTAAAACCATATGATTGGATGAGGTCTGAGCAAGATTAAAAACTCATTCCAATATTTTGATCCAATCCTCTTCTTCATGATGGTATATATTTCCATGAAACCTTAATGGTATCTATTACTGGAACTCTATTAATAAGAAAATCTTGTGTTCATCATCATCCAGACCTTCCAAATCTACTTCTATAAAAAAATATTCAATCCTCCACCTCGATCATTGGTAGAAATACATCATGAGTAGTTCCCTAAACTGAGGCCTCATCACTAAACTGATTTTTATCACGATCATGTATCATTATCCTAACAACATGTCAATGTGAAGGAATTATAATAGTTTTTAAGATGTACCAGAGTTAGATGAGAATATATGAGGATACAAATCATGAAGATCATGAAATTGACTCTTATATAATGGATATTCCATTGGTTTCCTACAATTGATACCTCATTATGTCAATTCAACAAGTATGTATTCAATGTCTTGGTGAATTGATGCATCAAATGTTGAACCAATATTGTTTTACCTAGACATAGAGTTATTCTCAAGAGACTATAATATTGTTTCCCAAATTTCCCAAACCAATCCTCTCAATAATCCCAACACTAGAAACAAACTCGAGGGCTCACCACATATGATACTACTATGTCATGACTCAACCCACTGGGGTATCCCTGGTCAGTGATAGGATAACTGAGAAACCCCAAGCCCAACTCTATGTGGCTAGGGGTATGATAAAAACATCGAGTTTTCATAATACTAAAATAGGAGGACATTGTATAAAGTACCTATATGAACACCTCAAACAAATTCTATACAACAATGAATAGATATAATAAATGACAAAAACATTAAGAGTTTAACCAAGAATGCAACAAAATCTAGAAAAGAAAAAAAGTATAACATGATCGTACAGTGTATATAAAGGGTAAATCTTCACACCTAACTAGAAATTAGGCTAAGAAATGAACAAACTATAATGATGGAAATAATTGAGAGAGTCTGACTCAAAATCATTGACCACTAAACATGGTCAGCACCAGTAGGTACAAATAAGCACCTCGGAAAAACATGTCTGCCAATATCACTATTGAAATATCATTCATCTACATAAGACATAACATATAAAGGAATATACCATGTAGCGGTTAGTATATATATACCCAATAGGATGCCGAAAAAAACCAATAAGTGTGAAATAGAAAGATATAATAGCTAACTCAACCCATAAGCAAGAGGGTAAAGAAACCCAACCTCATATATGACAAAAAAAAGTGAAGAGATAAGTGGGATCTATTTCTAAAAAACCCAACCAAGAATGATTATCCTACCTAAAATTTCAATGTTCCATCTTTAATACCCTGTACCACATGCGACCTAACTAGAATCTCAATAGAGGGGCCCACTTTTAGTACTGAACTCGATAGTTGAGGGAGAACTATCTGTAGTGGAGGACCTTCTCACCACTAAAGTTCAATGATGGGGGATTACCACACTCTCTATAGAGGACCCACACACTACTGTAATATGTGGGAGTACTGATTCTACATAGTTAAAGTGTTTGGGGGACTAACGCCATGGTTCAACAGGGGAGTACTTACCCCGTCATCTCCCCAGTGACCAAACCTAATAACTGCCATTGACGAAGAATTATTTAAGGAATCCTAATGCTCATAAAAACTAATTTCATATATTTGAATATATAATTAAGGCCACTATTGTGTATTAAATGTAAAAATACTAAGGAGAGGATACTGAAAGGCCCAAATTCAAGTTTTAAATATGGAGATACAGAAGGTGGAAGTCTTTGGAAAAAATTACATGGTGTGTATTGGGTATACACAACATGTTTTGGATTTCTCAGATATTATCATGTATTTCAATTCATTGTAGTATACATTGACCTATTACTGTGTGATCTAGCCATGCTTGTGTGCACTTGACTTGTCTGTGTACCTTGTCTATGTCCAAGTACATGGTCATGCTTGTGTACTGTAGATGTGCCCATGTACTTGGCCATGTCCATGCTTTTATACTCTTAGGGTATACAATGAGGTTATAGCACCAGGTCACATGTCATGTATGGGTCAAACATGGTGTGTGATATTCAATTCCACCTGAAACCCTAACTACCATTGTAGAGACCCGAAGCATGACGTACATGGACATTACATTACTTTTGCAGAATACTTAATACATAAGAAAAACATACACATAAGGACCGTAATAGTTTAGTATCTTTGAAAACTCGGAATAAAATCTTCTAATCGTGATGAAAGATCTTCAACATCCCCCAATAAAGATCTTCCCATTTTTTTCTTACCTAAATCATTTCTTTATATCATGGGGAAAAGAAAACATAAAAAGGGTGAGCTCAAATGCCCAGTAAGGGTAAACATATAGAACATAAAACAATCCAAAAACATTTGAATGCAATAACATGAACATAAAATCTAAACATCAAAATCATGAGAAAAGACATAAATCATGGAATTACATAAAGCATAGATCATAAAAGAATATTAATCATGATAAAATAGCATGGAAGTAAAACTTGTAATTATGGAAACCATTAAGCACATGATATTATTTCCATAGTAGCCAAGGAATTGCTGCCAAGACCATCTTAGTGGACAAAGTCCCTTTCTGAATTGAGTTCACTCCTTGTTCCAGTCCTGTATTACTGAATCGGTTTAACTTTTCGTTCCTTCCATGTCTATCTCATTAGATATAAATCTTTACCCAATGAATTGGAGGGAGATATAGGTCCCACCCATCTCATAAGGAAATCATTCTTTCGTGTGCCACAAAATCATAAACCATACATCATAGCATAACCCATGTAATAAAATGGGATTCTTAAACATCATGCCATCATAACATAATCCATAAATAATTGATATCATTTCATCATAAGAAAATTGAAACCATTTAAATCATAGAGACATTCTACTTGAAACATGCACATATGAAATAATTTCATCTTATATGGAAAATAGTTTTGACAAAACACTTGAAATGAATTCTTGAGGAAAATATCCTTTCTTCTTTAAAATCATTTTATTTTCACAAAATTCCAGGAAATTTTAAAAGATAAGTGTTTTGTTGAAAAAAATCATGCAATAATGTAGAGTATGCTTCTTGAAAATGAGGCGTTATGAAACCATAAAATAATCCATTCACTCTGTATAAGTTAAAAAACATTTTTCTCATACTTTTGCCGGAAAAGTCAAAAAAGTACCTGATAACGAAAAGAAAAGAAAGATTCCTTACATACAATGTACTAAAAGTCAAGAATGGGTAAAAATGGATTTAAACATAAACGAAACCCCTTTTATGAAACATGGACACGAATGATAGAAATAACCCTAGTAAATACGTACGAATAAGCAATCTCGAATAAAAATGAGATTTGCGAAATTTTCCCTTACCTTAGGTTCGATTTGCTTCGTAAGTGTCCAAACCACATGTATAATGATTTAAATAATGTCATTGACTTATTACAGAATCATATTCATTGTTATTATATCATATATGGTTCACTTATGACTTTATATTACCTGTTCTTTTGTAAATTCATGTTAAAGTAGTGTTTTGGGTAAAATCGTCTCAGTTGTCGTTCGCGTTTTAACTTGTAATTATTCATATGATTACATATATCATGATTACTTAAATCCAGAATGTAAAACTTGATTTATAATAAATATTAATAATATACATATATATAATGGATCGATAAATGGATAGAAATACACTGTTCATGGAGACGGTAGGTCGTATGTACGCATGAACGCTGTTTTCGGTTCCTTATTGAATTGAGTGGAATTAAGTAGATGAAATAAATATATATATATACATCAATCCAGTAGTAGTATTATGTCATATATTTCATGATTACTTATTATATATACTTTATAATCATTCATCAATGGTTAAAATTGGGAATGAATCTCATCGCGTCGTGGAGACGGTAGTCCGTGCGTACGCATGAGCGATGATATCATTCTCATGATTGTGGAATTGTATTGGAGTTTATGTATACTATTTAAGAATAAATATAACTTTAAAATAATCATATATAGTTTTTATGTACACCATTATACCCATCCAAGTAAGGTGGTGGTGGAAAATAGATTACACCATGGTGTGGAGACGATATTCCGTACGTACGCACGCACGGTGATTTCATTTTCCATAGGATGGATAGATGGTGAAATAGGGTTTTTCATACTTATAATAAAATATCAGTATATTAGTGATACTGATGTTATTACTTCATAATGAAACAACCTAAAAAGAATATGTTTAAGAAGAAATAAAGTTGAAAGAATCGGTAACAAACATTACCTCTTCTTTGAAGCGCCTCTTTGAGTCCTCCTCTTAGGGAACTAAAATTTGTCTTTGAAGAAGACAAGGACCTCTAGGATGTTTATAGGGAAGTGGATAAGAGAATTTGGCAGGGTTTGGCCGAGCATTAAGGCCCAAAGTGGTGTGAGGAAGAGAGGGAGAAGGTTCCCTTTTATAAGTGAGGAGAGGGGCACCTTTGGAAAAACAAAAAATATTATTTTATTATAAAGCCAAATTCGTTATTAAATAGCTCCAAATTGATTTATTTAAAAGATAATGTGGGGAGGGGTCTAAATAATATCATACAATATAATTTGGACAAGTTTATGTTCCTATTTTAACCTTATCATTTAGATTTAACATTAAGTTAAATAATTTTACTTTTACCGTGTCTTCTTGTGTTCTTATACTATAAGGTTAATAAACGTACTATAACAATACAAAAGAACCCCAACTTGTTTATTATTAATATATATAACATTATATAAGTCATTTGGCTGATACTTAGATTTTTTCGAATAAAATAACAATTAATAATATAATATTTGTTTTAAAAACTATTTTATGTCAATTTTGACACTATTTAGTAATTGATTTTTGTGAAAATCATAACAGAATTATTAGTTAGAAAAAATTTAATTAAATCACTAAGAACATGTCATATTAACCTATAAAATTAGTATAATTCATAAAAAGTCTCAAATTACATTTATTTGGGTATTTATAACATCAATTATGTCAATATTTCATTAATAAGATAATTACTGAATCATCTTTGTGTCATTACTAAATTAACTTATTTAAAGACTAAAAATTTAAATAAAATATCATTATTTAGGAAATCGTTTTAGATTTCTAATTAATATTTATAGTAGAATTTATCTTATGTATAACCTTATATTAAAAATTATTTACGTATTAAACACTAATTTTATCTATTTTAACCCTTCTTTAAATAAATTAATAATAAATGTCCTAATCTTATCCAAGTGGGCCTAAATGGTCATATTTTATTCCTAATGCTGTTTATGGTCGAATTAAACTTATCCAATAGAATTATTACATGTGTTAGGGTGATAATAATAACATTTTTACCCTTAATTACCCTATTTACTTTTATCCGTGGTAAAAAAAGTAAAAAGTTATTATTCACCAAAAATTATTTTCATCTCATTGAACCAAATTTTACTTAATTATATCAACCATGTCCCTCGGATTTTTTGAAATTCCACTCACAGAAGTGGTAAAATTATGTTTTATGAAAAATTCATTTTTTTAACAACCACTTTGTGGTTTCACTATTTATCAAAAAATAAATGTTTCCAGAAAAATACCAAAAATTAGGCCTAAGATATATTTGATATTATGAACTGAAAAATGATGTCAATTTTACCAAATTAAAAACATATCAGTTTCATTAACTAATTTAAAAATTAAATCTTGTCATCAAAACAAATAGCGTGTTCTTAAGAGATAATAACTATCAAAAGATTGACACTTGTTTATGTCTGGTTCAAATGTGAAGTTACATCCAATGACCAACATTGTATTAAATTGTAAAAATATATTCTAAATATACTATAAAACCACTCAAATTAATAATCTATCACTATTTATTATTTCAATTAAAAAGGTTTTTTTTAATTAAAATTTTGTAATTTTCACTATTCATCAAAAAATGAAAGTTAGCCGAAAAGTACCATAATTTCACCCTAAGATAATTTCGATATTCCAAATCCAAAAGTGAAGTCCATTTTGAACAAAAAAAGTTATAAAATTTCAAAAAGCGGTTATTACTATTCATAACGGTTAGTTTTAATAATATTTTAATAGCATATCGTTGTTTAGTGAAACTCGGTATTGCGTACTACACACGCTATCGAGGAAGGTCGTGATTGCGTGTAATGAAAGGCAAGTCAAGGATGTGTGTTGTGAAAGATCCTTTTGGTGTAGCGTACAACACAAGACATTAATGAAATTAAAAAGAATATTTTTCATAAAATCTCGGGGTGTTAAATTCTACCCCCCTTAAAATGAATTTCTCCATTGAAATTCATCAGGGTTATAAATGGTTTTCTACTCGAAAGTTTCTTTAATAGAAACCCACATCATAAAAAGGAATACAAATACCAATATTTAAAAACAAAATTATGAAACGTAATGGTTACCCAAATAAACTAATCACTAGGTTTCCACATAGGTGAAAATATGGATATGGAAAAGAAATCTAACCATCATGTTCTGATGGAGAGTGGTAGAGAACATGGCTACGGAAAATCGAGCAATCACAATGCCATAAATTTGTGACAATCTTTGGTACCATCTGATTCATTAGATATAAGAGCAATAGGACAACAATTTTGGTTTTCAAGACCATTTCCCTAATGTTGATAAAATTTGAATTAGAGGAAATACTTTCTAGATTTTGGTATAGTCTCACCGTTGGTCGTTATTTGGACAATTTCCACTTCATATATTAAAGAAATGAAGTTTAATTTTTCATTTGTGATGTGTTAGTAGATCATGTGATAGAATGATAGGTCATTCAGTCTGTCTCAAACAAAAGGTTAGAAAAGTTATCAAAAAATACATAAGTCCATCTATAGTGAGATTAATCATATATGGTTCCTAAAATGGACTTATACATCATATATCATACTTCTTAATATAATAAAACTAGTTTCTAATAAATAGGGACTTCATGTAGGCCAGTGGTAGGTGATAAAGGACAGTCGCACTTCGGTTGTGGGTTCGATTCCCACAGCCTTGTCTGACGCGATGGGCCATCGTCTGTCCTGCAGGTTTTCCTTTTTCTAAAACTAAAGTAGTATATCATCCCATCAATAATATCGAAAAAAGTTCTATCCTTAAACAATACTAACTTATGTCCAAAATATTCCATTCCAATCATTAGGCTTATCCATAATATTGCAGTCCATTATCAAATTATAGTGAAAAATTTTACCAGAGATTTCATATTACAAGCATGTTAATATCATTGTTGATCCACATATATCATAATATATTTATTGTTAGTCACATTCCAAACGTTCGAAGGCCTTAATCATGTATTCTGTTGAAAAATGAATACCTATTGAACCTTAGTGAAAACATGTGTGCTGTCATAAGTTAACTCTTTCCACATACCAAAACCCCAAAATTCTATATACTCAAACCATGATATAACTATTTCCTTATATCAGTAATGAGATAATGAATACTATCAAACATTTAATTATCTCCTTATCCCATCATTATGCTCATATCATCTACTTTCCAAAAATATCTGAATAACCTTTCATTGTTACTGGTACGATTCGTCATACACTTTCAAAACTTAAGGAAAGACAACATTGTAACAATCCTTAGATGTATCTTTATTCCATAGTACCATGAGATTACTTATACAACGTTACACTTGATAAACATGTAAAAATTCCACTACCTTCTTAAACTATTGATCCAGCTTCAATAATTATTTAAACTCACATATCATTCATAGTCTCTTCATCATCATCAACATAAATACTACCCATACGACCATACTGATTCCCTTCAAGAGACTTTCCCGTAGGGCATTGGTTTTCATAATGCCAGTACATTCCCCATTTAACACATTTAACCATTTTTTATGTCGTAGAAATACCATTATCCTCATACCTAGTGTTAACTGAACCTTTTCCTTTGCACTTACTGGATTTGTGTCCGTATTTTCCACACCCAAAGCATCGTCCAGTTCCTTTGAAACATCCTCCTTGATGCCTCTTCCCACATGATTTACATAGGGGAAATTGAACTTTCTTTCCTCTATGATCATCATGAAACTATATGTTTCTCTTATTAGCCGAGTTAGGAAACTTACCAAATTTGATTTTATTGATCATATTAAGAGATTTCTGATTCGGCATAATAATGATATTTGGACTTCTAAATCCAATTTCATTTGGTTTCTCATGAAGAATATCATCCCATTGTCCATCATATCCTCCATTATCGTGAATCATCTTGTTTCCATCAATTTTATAAAACCCAAAAATTAATAGTGTGAGAGGAAAATATCACGCTAGAGAAAAAAATATAATAAAGGGGGAGTAACTCCAATATATAACATCATGGGTTATCGTAATTCTAGTACTATAACCTATAATTATACTTAACCTTAGGGACATCCCTAGACATACCTTAGAAATATATCTAGGGATATCACTAAAGTTATCGCATCCTAGTTTCCAATGGTTGACTAAAATTTTTCTCTGATACCAACTATAGAGACCCGAATCATGACTTACATGGACATTACATTACTTTTGTGGAATACATAACACCTAAGAAAAACAGACACACAAGGACCGTAATAGTTTGGTGTCTTTGGAAACTTGGAATAAAATCTTCTAATCATGGTGAAAGATCTTCAACATCTCCCAATAAAGATATTCACTTTTTTTTCTTACCTAAAACCTTTCTTTATATCCTGGGGAAAAGAAAACATAAAATGGATGAGTTCAAATTCCCAGTAAGGGTAAACATAGATAACATAAAACAATCCATAAACATTTGAATGCAATAACATGAACATAAGATCTAAACATCAAAATCTTGAGCAAAGACATAAATCATGGAAGTACATAAAGCATAGATCATAAAAGAACATTAATAATGGTAAAATATCTTGGAAGTATAACTTGTAATTGTGGAAACTGTTAATCACATGACATGATTTCCATAGTATCCAAGGCATTGCTGCCAAGACCATCTTAGTGGACAAAGTCCCTTTCTGAATCGAGTTCACTCCTCGTTCCAGTCCTGTATTACTGAACCAGTTTAACTTGTCGTTCCTCCCATGTCTATCTCATGAGATATAAATCTTTACCCAATGAATTTGATGGAGATATAGGTCCCACCCATCTCATAATGAAATCATTCTTTCATGTTCCACAAAATCATAAATCATACATCATAGCATAACCCATGTAATAAAATGGGATTCTTAAACATCATTCCATCATAACATAATCCATAAACAATTGATATAATTTCATCATAAGAAAATTGAAACCATTTAAATCATAGAGACATTCTACTTGAAACATACACATATGAAATAATTTCAACTTAGATGGAAAATAGTTTTGACAAAACACTTGAAATGAATTCTTGAGGAAAATATCCTTTCTTCTTTAAAATCATTTTCTTTTCACAAAATTCCATGCAATTTTAAAAGATAAGGGTTTTGTTGAAAAAAATCAAGTAAAATTGTAGAGGAAGCTTCTTGAAAATGAGGTGTTATGAAACCGTAAAAAAATCCGTTCAGGCTGTATAAGTTAAAAAAACATTCTTCTCGTACTTTTTGCGGAAAATTCAAAAAAGTACCTCTTAGCCTATACAAAAGAAGGATTCCTTAAATAACATGTAGTAAAAGCCAAAAATGGGTAAAAATTAATTTAAACATACATGAAAACACTTTTATAAAACATGGAAATGGATGATAGAAATAACCCCAGTAAATACGTACGAATAAGCAATCTCGGATAAAAATGAGATTTGCAAAATTATCCCTTACCTTAGGTTAGATTTACATCATAAGTGTTCGAACCTTCTGTATAATGATTTAAATAATGTAATTGACATATTACAGAATCATATTCATTGTTATTATATCATATATGGTTCACTTATGACTTTATATTACTCATTCTTTGGTAAATTCATGTTAAAGTAGCGTTTTGGGTAAAATCGTCTCATTTGTCGTTCGTGTTTTAACTTGTGATTATTCATATGATTACTTAGATCATGATTACATAAATCCAGAATTTAAAACAAAATTTATAATAAATATTCATAATATACATATATATAATGGATCGATAAATGGAAACAAATACGCCGTTCATGGAGACGGTAGGCCGTACGTACGCATGAACGCTGTTTTCGGTTCCTTATTGAATTGAGTGAAATTAAGTAGTTGAAATAAATATATATATACATAAATCCAGTAGTATTATTATGTAATATATTTCATGATTACTTATTATATATACTTTATAATCATTCATCAATGGTTAACATGGAGAATGATTCTCATCGTGTCGTGGAGACCGTAGTCCGTACGTACGCACGAGCGATGATATCATTCTCATGATCGTGGAATTGTATTGGAGTGTATGTATACTATTTCAGAATCAATATCATTTTACAATAATTATATATAGTTATTATGTACACCATTATACCCATCCATTTAGGGTGGTGGTGGAAAATAGATTACACCACGGCGTGGAGACGATATTCCGTACGTACGCACGCGCGGTGATTTCGTTTTCTGTAGGATGGATAGATGGTGAAATAGGGTTGTTTCATACTTATAATAACATATCCGTATATGAGTGATACTGATGTTATTACTTCATAATGAAAAAACCTAAAAAGAAGAAGGGGAAGAAGTAATAAAGTTGAAAGAATCGGTAACGGACATTACCTCTTCTTTGAAGTGCCTCTTTGAGTACTCCTCTTAGGGCACTAAAATTGGTCTTTGAAGAAGACCAGGACCTCTAGGATGTTTCTAGGGAAGTGGGGAAGAGAATTTTTCCAGGGTTGGACGATCATGAAGGCTCAAAGTGGTGTGAGGAAGCGAGGGAGGATGTGCCCTTTTATAATGGAGGAGAGGGGCATCTTTGGAAAAACTAAAAATATTATTTTATTATAAAGCCAAATTAGGTTTTAAATAGCTACAAATTGATTTATTTCCAACCTAAGTTAGGGATGGGTCGAAACACTCTCATCCAATATAATTTAGACAATTTTAGGTTCCGCTTTTAACATTATCATTAGGTTTAACATTAAGTTAAATAATTTTACTTTTACCGTGTCTTCTTGTGTTCTTATACAATAAGGTTAATAAACATACTATAACAAAACAAAATATCCCCAAGTTGTTTATTGTTAATATATATAACCTTATCTATGTCATTTGACTGAACCATATATTTTTAGGAATAAATTATCAATTAATAATATAATATTTGTTTTAAAAACTATTTTATGTCAATTTTGACACTATTTAGTAATGTATTTTTTTGAAAATCATAACAGAATTATTAGTTTTAAAGAAGATAATTAAATCAATATTAACATGTCATATTAACCTATAAAATTAGTGTAATTCATAAAAAATCTCAGATTAAATTTATTTTGGTATTTCTAACATCAATTATTTCAATATTTCTTTAATAGGATAATTATTGTGTCATCTTTGTGTCATAAATAAATTAACATATTTGAAGTTAAAAAATTACAAATAAAATATCCTTATGTAGGAAATCGTTTTATATTTCTAATGAATATTTATAGTAGAATTTATCTTATGTATAACCCTATATTAAAAATTCTTTTCTTATTAAACATTGATTTTAACTATTTTAACCCTTCTTTAAATAAATTAATAATAAATGTCCTAATCTAATCCAAGTGGGCCTAAATGGTCATATTTTATTCCTATGTTTTTTATGGTCAAATTACACTTATCCAATATAATTAGAACATGTGTTAGGGTGATAATAATAAAATTTTTACCCTTAATTACCCTATTTACTTTTAACCGTGGTTAAAAAAAGTAAAAAGTTACTATTCACCAAAAATTATTTTCATCTCATTGAACCACATTTTACTTACTGACATCAACCGTGTCTCTCGGATTTCTGAAATTCCACTCACAGAAGCGGTAAAATTATGTTTTCTGAAAAATTCTTTTTTTTAACTACCACTTAGTGGTTTCACTATTAATCAAAAATGAAGGTTTCTAGAAAAATTCCAAAAATTTGGCCTAAGATATATTTGATATTATGAACTAAAAAATGATATCTATTTTACCAAATTCAAAACATATCAGTTTCATTAATTAATTTAAAAATTAATTCCCGTCGTCAAAACAAATAGCGTGTTCTTAAGAGATAATAACTATCAAAAGATTGACACTTGTTTATGTCTGGTTTAAATGTGAAATTACATCCAATGACCAACATTGTATTAAATTGTAAAAATATATTCTAAATATACTTTAAAACCAGTCAAATTAATAATTTATCACTATTAATTATTTTGATTAAAAAGGTTGTTTTTAATTAAAATTTAGTAATTTTCACTATTCATCAAAAAATGAAAGTTAGCCGAAAAGTACCAAAATTTCGCCCTAAGATAATTTTGATATTCCGAATCCAAAAATGATGTCCATTTCGAAAAATAAAATTTACAAAATTTTAAAAAGTGGTTATTACTATTCATAACGGCTAGTTTAAATAATATTTTAATAGCATATCGTTGTTTAGTGAAACTCGGAATTGCGTACTACACACACCATTGTTTCCATTATGAATCCTGATAAGGTACTTAGATATTGGTCTAATCACACTACATCCATCATCAATGGACATATTTTTACCACCTAAACTACATATGGATCATCTTTGTAGCAATACTCTACTGTGTTTCCTTACCTGTAGATGAAGACCAACAATCCCTCCTTTGATCAGTGTGACCAACACCCACATCACACTCCCAATAATAATAAAATAACAAAAAATTAATCTCCAAATTATTCTCAAATCGACCATGAATATTGGGGTTCAATCATGCTCAAATCCGGTGTGAAAATGTCGATTCGTGAGCCCATGTGACAACAATGAAGAACATAAATAATAGTGGGGGAAAATTACAAGAACAATGTAATATAATTGTTGGATGATACGATCCTAAAAAATGACCATGAAATATAGAAATAAAGGGGTAAATCCCATGAGGAATAAAGATAAACAAATTGGGCTCAAGAATACAAAATTTAATAATGATCTTGTGAAGAACATAAAATCACAGTAAATATAAAAATGTATAATCCATTCTCATCAGTTGAACAAATGAGGGATTTAATCTATGAAATAAAAATCCATACCTTGAGAATGGATAAAACATTTGAAAATAAAACAGCCTCTAGAGATGAATATTATGATCCCCCTGTGTTAGTTGTTCATCGCATGATTCCCCTCATCGTTCACCATTGATCCTCGATCTTGATGCACCAGTTTCAAGAAAGTTATACTCTATATCTCTAATATCCTAGGGTAATACAAATAACCTTGTTTATTTTTCATAAAAAAGCATATATATATATGGTGATTAGGGGTTTAGGACATTTAAGTAAATTAGTTAAATAATTACTTAACACCACTTTCAATGGTCTCTATTTACAGAACGCATGACAGAAAACAAATTTTTTCAACACCTAGGGTAAAACCCACATTATAGAAATAATCATGGTCTCATATTTATTATATAAGGACCTAATCAATGGGAAAACCACATATTTTGAAATTATGTGTGCATGTACATTAATATATATTAATATTTTTTATATATAAATTTTAGGGTCCTACGACACCCATATACAACACTGACTCTATGAAAAATATTAGATATATATATATATATTGAAATGATAAAACAAAAAAATGAGTTTTTATGGGTCCCACACTTCACATAACCAGGATGAAACACTGTGTACTTTGGTTTTTACACACGGAGTGCAGCGGTGGGACATGAACAAAATTTGACTTCCTGAAAAATATTTTGTACCCTAGTAGGACATGCCGAATACTCCCCTTAGAACCTCATACCTTGAGAATATTCTTCTTTAGGACTTGTATGTGGGCCTATAAATATCCCCTCCTAAGAATTTATTTTTTAGGATGCGAGGATAGTCTGTGTTTTAACATTAGTGATATAACAAGAGGTATTATGTGCTACATGATTCTTCTATTGATGGTTGGATGATTCTAGTGATTGATTTTTCTGATCAGAGAGATTCTATGATCTCCACACCTCTATCACACTAGGGAACACATCATCCATACTCTTAACATAGGCAGAGTCAATAGTCCCCCAAAATACAGATGACACAAGTCCTCTATCTATAGAGTGGTACACCCCCATCATTGAGCATTGGTGTGAGGTGGTTCCTAAACTAGATTTAGTTCCCCTTTGGATAGGGGTAGAGTAGCACATAGAGGGACCTACATTATAATTATAGTGGAGTAGTTCATGGTTATTGGCATTAGAGTTGGGGAATTTGGATCCATAGGATGACTCATCATCATCCTTATATGGTTTTGGATTTTGAGACTTCTATCCTCGTTCAACTAAAGTTTTAGTATGATAATATCTGATGTTGGGCTTCCTTACCCATCTTCCTTATAGTATGAGATAGCCATTTTATTCTATTACTTCCCTCATTGTTTTAGAGCATTCTAATGGATTTTTTATACTCACCCCGGCATGGTCTATACCTAAATGTTTTGTGTCTTATATAGATGACCGATATATCAACAGTGACATTGGTAGACTAGGTATCAGTAGTGTATAGTGGTATTTATAGGATCTAATAGTGTTAAATGGTATGTCTTAGAGATTTTCGGTCCAGGATCTCTAAAGTTTCAATTTTCTAGTTATTATTAGGTTGGGACCTCTTTTCTGGTTGGATGTGTGTTTTTTCATTTCCCCTTTTTATTACTCTGATATACTTGAATATGTTTCCTAGAGTTTTTTTCATTTATTGATTACAATCTAGATGTTTCAGTATTTATTTACCTCCTCACTGTTGTATAGAGATGGGTGTTTGAGTGAGTATAATTAAATTAGGCTGAGGCCCCACATTATAGTGATATTCCTTTCTCAATGCTTATCACCATCCCTTAGACTATTGGAGGTGGCCTTGAGATATCACCCTCAGCTTAGTGTTGGACTAGGTGAGGCCTTAGTGGGTTGGGTAATGACTTTCAAGGATAAATGGGAATATCTGTAACACTTTGTATAATGTTGATGTATGAACTGGTTTGATTTTTTTTAAAAATATGTTCTATTTAATTTTTTTTCCAAAAACCTATATATTTAAATGTTTTGGGTTGGAATATATAAGTTTGGGTATTCCAAAATAGTAAATTGGGTCAATCCTTGGAGATACTATGTGAATTGGAATCCTTAAAGATAATGAGGGTGTTGTAATTGGTTGTAAATTGAGTCTTGGAAATTTATTAGGTTGTAAGAAATATTCAGCTTCTATTTTCAGTAGGTTATGTGTTTAGAGGAAGAATTCTGGTGTTGAGATGGATTGGGAATGACTTGGTATGAATTTATTTATTTTGTAGTTGAAATATTTTTCAATTTTTTTCCAAATTATAAAACATTAAATACTACAGGGGAGAAAAATAAAATCCTTATGTATAGAAATGGAAATCTTATTTATGAATTTAAATTAATACATTGGTATTTTCATTAAAGGGATAAACCTTACATATGGAGAAAATATATTATGTATATAAAATATATATTAATTATTGGTATATATATTACTTATATGAATTTTATCCAAGTGAAAAACCTTACATATGACATATATATTACGTATGGAATAAAAATATTACATAAGAATAATCTGTCTATATCAAAAAAATTAGTCTAATTAAAATATATTATATACTCATGAAATATTTTATTCACCAAAATTTGACTAAGGGGAGAATATTAGTTATGGATAAAAAATGCTACATATCGGTTTTTCCTCATTAGATAAACCATACATTTTGATTAATAATATTACGTATGGTTTTTTCCTATGGGAAAAACCTTGCACATTGATTGGAAAAAATAGTATACATTGGTTTTTCATGAGGTAATTTTTTTGTATGAAGTGAAATATTATGTCTTGGTTTTTTCTAAGGGGATAACCTTTCATATTAAACTAATATATTACATATTATTTTTCCATAAGGGGAAAAATTTACATATTAAAGTAAAATTTTATGTACAACGATCTGGATAGGGAAAAAACCTTACATAGAGGAAAATATGTTATGTATGGGTAAAAATGATATATATGATATTTTTATTAAGGTAATTACATTTATAATGGTAAAAAACCTTACATATAACGAGAGAGTTTGTCCATGTTAAAAAACATGTGTATTATATTTCCATGTTAAAAACTATAATGTTTTTAGTTGATGTTGTGGGTAGTGTGCACCCCTTTACTTATGGTTTTTGGCAAGGGAGATCACTCAATGGGAGATTATTTAATTATTCCCTAAATATTAATTATGGAATACTTGTTTTTACTGGTTCAATTAATTATTATTGATTTAAAATTAATTAAAATGGACATTTGGTGGAGTTAGGTCCTCATGTTGATGTATGATGGCCCGTTTGGTTTGGATGAGATTAGGTAGTGGTGGCCGAGATTTTATTTAAAGGGAATAACTCCATGTGAGTTTGGTGCTCCCTAAATTTATCTCTAAGGTTTGTGATTTTTTACAGGCATGTGATATGTGGTATCACAACTTTTATGTGACCAACCTTGAATTAAAAATTAATTTTTTTTCTTATAATTCCTGATAATATAATGGATGGTTTTAATCCCCAATGGACCCTTGAACACTAACTTTATGCCTTCCTCACAGATGGTCATGGGATTGATCATGAATGCATGCACTATGGTATATGGAACCCAAATTGGTATTAATTAAATTAATTAACATAGTGGACCTTTTGATTGGTTCCCTTGGTTTCCTCTAACTAGAGAATTTTTATTAACTGGGAATATAGTCCCATGGGTCGGTTATATAGAATATATAGGTTCTTTAATTCCTCTCAGCTAGTTGAATAGTATATGAAGTGAGTGTTCCTATTCTACCTTTATATGTGTATCCTTGTGGGGATAACTTATAAAGTATTTATGTTTAGGTTCAATGATAGGACCAAAGTAGTTTGACCTTGGAAGTGGGATGGGTGTTACACGATATTTCTAGTGTGATGCCTATGTTGTGTCACTACCATGGATGATTAGACTATGATGTGACTGTGGTTACATTGAGGGACACTATTCCCTCTGAGTGGTTTTATTTAAACCTAGAATTTGAGAGATGATAAATTAACCCATGTGTGGTGTTCAAACAATAATGTAACCTAGTTGACCAGTGAAGTGGCATAAGTCTTTCATTGACTACAAGGAAGATTAATTCATGAGGACCAGGGTGGCCATAACATAGTATGAGCATATAGATGTGTACAAGTTGTGTTCTAGAGAGTCCAACCTAGAAAATTTGGATCAGTTTTGTGTTACTTTCCAACCCATGGAACAATGATATATGAGACATGAAATAGTATTAGGAAGAGAGTATGCCACTGATTGTATGATATGTGACGTTCTGGTGTGATAATATCCCTAAGTGTATATGATTCTAGGTAAGGGTACCATTCCATCCGGAATATTATATATTAAAATTATGAGGTGGGTTTTATTCCCCCTAATTATATATGTAGTTTCAGGGAGGGGTACTATTCCCCCTTGATGTGATACATGACTATTACAGGGTGAGAACTATCCCCCCAGTGAAATATGATTTCATACGTGGTTGAATCTATTCCCAATATTTATATATGTTATAATTTTGAGGTAGGTACATCATTACACTCTCATGTAATATATGGTTATTATAGAGTGGGAACTATTCCCCCCGATGATATATGATGGTATACTTAGTGGGTGATATTCCCCCAGATGATATATGATGGTATATAGGGTATGTGATATTTGTATTAATGATATATGTTATATGATGGTATATAGGTTGGGGTATTGTTCCCCATAGATGTTGATGTATCATGCTTAGATACATCCAACACTAGATAATTTTGGTATTGATAACCTTGTATATCACCCTAAAACTTGGGGATCTATGATGATCTATTTTATTTTTCTTCCATACTTTATTTTATTATACTGAGTATATCTCATTGTACATGCACTATTTATTTTGGTTATATTGGGGAAACTATTGGTGGTGGCCTAATGAGTTATACTGAAATCCATGTCAAGTGGCCCTGACACATTGGTATGTGAGAAGACCTCTTTAACATAGGTGTAGGTAGGAAATATGCCCAAAGTTAGATAATTGGATTGGATGGATTGGGAGGAGTTAGGAGATGGGACAAAGTGTGGAACTTTGGGCCATGTGTTGATCTTTTTTTATTTATGTTTATTTTGTTGGGATATATATTATTGTTCTAAAAGTTATATTATTGATTATTTCTTAAATAAAGTACTATTTTAGATTGTTCATTTATTATATCATGGTGTGTTATTTATTTCAAATGTATTTTTGAGTGATGTTTATTTATTTATTTAGATATTTTGATGACTAGTTGTTTTTAATTTGAACTATTTTTAATTACTCTATTATGAGGGTATATACTCTCCATAGTAACACCTTAGACCGTGACTGCTAGTTCGTTTCCTCTGGTTTATGTGTATATGTGGCTAAGGTCTTATTATGAACTGGTACGATTACTATAGAGTTATCCAGGATGGGATGTTACAAAGTTGTATCAAAGAATTATTTTATTTGTCTCTCTATTTGGGATATTATAAATAGAATATATGACTATTTAGAAATTATGATGGATGCTATTTCGTGTTCCAAGCTAGCACTAGTATGTACTAATGTCCATGATATCATGGAGTTGGTATTGATGTCTATATTTTCAATGTTAAAATTGTGTTGACTTTTGAAAAGAATTATATTTCAAACTTAATGAAATATAGTTTTTATCTAATCTTAGAGTGGAAATAGGCACAAGTTTATGCATCATATAAGGAATATAGGGTTCACATGACTAGTGCTAGCTTGTATGTCATTATGAAAAGGGAAGAATGAAAGAATGGAATGAGGTTTAGTTACATGAAATGTAAAAATTGTGATGTCTCATGCTTGGTTCACTCATAAGTAAACCAACCTGTTGGGTCACATGGACTCAAGAACGTCTCCCCTTAAGATAGAAGCTAATGACTAGTAGTGAGAGTCTAAATGTGGTACAATGGGGAGATTATACGATGAATATCAATAAAAAATATAGCAGAATCATGAATGAATGAAAAAATATGGAAGATGATAATAAATGATAATTAACAATTACCATACCAATGAAAAATAATCTGACCATGCATGAACATCCAACTCCACAATACAATAAATAAACATACAAAATGTAATACATAAAATGGTGATAAACTAATAAAAGAATAAATAAATAAAATACACTAACACTAGAAGGAAACCTGAATACATGCTATGATATTACTCCCATGACATGTCCTAGCCCAGAAGATAAACAACAATGAATAATGATCCATGTTCAAACCTGTAGTGAGGATATATGTTCAGGTGATAGATAATGGCCCAAATAGGGACCGAGTAAAACATAGTATTCCACCACCAATATGGTCTAATTAAAATAAATAATGAGAATATAAAATGTTCAATATACAAATATATAAAAAATGAAATAGTAACATAAATACGCACAATTGTAGTCTTAGGTTTCTCATTGGATATGTGACCAACTGTACCTACTTTGGCCTATGCCAAACAACTCTAAACATAAGAATAATAATGTAGAAAAATAAGACCCATGACTATAATCCTGGACATCCATGTGTAAAAATAGTTATGTGGGACCCATAAATAATACAAGGAATCCATATATAATTATTTTCATATAAGGTTCTACACGATTCCTTATATTTATGATTTGGAAATTGATGGTAATTGAAATAGAAACCAAGTATAACATAATAACATTTTTTCTGTGATCCCATCCATGGTATTCTGTATCAAAACACAACTGTCACCCAAAGAATAATATAATTCCATTTAACAATTGAGTCTATCCAATCCATTATGTATGATAACTCTAGTTTTACCCAAGGATTTATATAATTCCATTCAACCTATGATTCTATCCATGGTAGCCATATCAGAACCAAAGTATCACCCTAGGGTCTATATAATTTCACTTATGATCCCACCCAAGGCATTCCATATAAGAACCTAAGTATCACCCAAGGGTTGATAAAATTTAATCTAATTTGTGAGATCATACATGGAATTGGATATCAAAATTTGATTATTTCTCATGGAATGAATTGTTAAGGGGGAACATATCATCTCAAAATTAAATATAGGCCACGAGAAAATATCCATGACAATTTATAATCCAATAATACCTTAAATCATTTAATTTTCATGTTCCCAAAAGGCCAAGTGTCACTATCATCTCTTAAAAGTTTTCCAAGTTCAAGTGAATGTTCTAAACCATTTATAATTCCTTTATTTCATATAGCCTCTAAATAGACAAGGAAATTACCAAGCCTAATCTGAGAATAATAAAAGGAAAAGTAAGAAACCAATTGCATTTTTACCACGCAATTGGATCCATTTAGTCCTTAAAGTATTATATATAAGCTAATACACCTTAAGATGGTGTTTGGTTACATATTCAATGCATTGTTATATATAAATTTTAATATCACACACCCAAAGAGGTGGTCCAAACCAAGGTCCTAAACCACCGATGGTATCAAGGGACTCATATTCATGGTCGAATTAATTTATCTATAGGAGTTTCACATTTAATTAATCATTCTATTTAACCAAGGAAATATTTAATATCCCAACATATAATAAGTGATATGGTCTTACCATATGTATTACACTTAAATAAAGTTAACCAAATCAGTTATGAGAGGAAATTTTACACACCTCAAGAGGTGGTTTAAGATAAATGAAAACAATAAAGACTAATGACACTTGAAAAACACTATAATGGTGGTTCTAGTGGGGGTAGACAGCCTCCAACCATGTTAATGGGACTAAAGAACATCAAGTTTATAGTTTGGGCATTTAATTTAAGGTATTTCATAATTTAAGGGAAACACATGGAAAGTATGACATGAAAAACCACTAGAACATTTTATAAATGATTGAACTTTTATGGAAGAGTCATAGAGGACATAAGGTATACCCTGGAATCTCTAATCATCCATTATTAACCTTTGAATTGATACAAAATGAGAGAAAATTAGGAACCAAATGAATGACCTAAAAATTTGGTGTATTAGGTCGCACAACAAAAACATTTATAAGAACAATGAAAGTAGAGAAACCAAGAAAGAGGAGTTATAGAATCACCTCTATGATTCTAATACACCCAATTGAGATAAAATGAGACCACGAAATAAGGATAATGACACAAGAGAAGAGGAGAAATAAAAGGTACATATATAAGATTTACTCATAGAAGTGATGGTGGAAATAGTGTAAGATCCCATTAATGTCTAGAGGGAAAAAATATAAATATTTTCTCTTTTATCATGGAATATGGTTATTCCACACGATTAGGAAAACATGAAAAAATTATGGAATCCTCACCTCCCAAAAACCACTATTCCACATGGTTGGCTTGCATAGTTAACAGAACCATGTGTCGGCTGGGCGGTGCTACTATCCATGTAGATTCATACCTTTAACAGTTGATGTGAACTGTTAAAAAAACCATGACCCAACCATGAGCGTGAACTAAAATTTATTTCAGACCTTGAATATTTATATAGACCCCCTTTAATGGTTTACACAACATTGTTCCCTAATAAATAATTTACATGGTTGTGCTACATTGTTAATAATAACTATGCACCAACTATGCACCCAATTCTATCACTCCTGAAACTAATCTTTAAAATATATAGGATCTAAAAACTCATTAAAGATTATAATACTCGTATTAGGATTTAAAACCTATCAAAATAAACATTTTATGGATTTATACTCTCATAATTCCATTCTAAAGTTTGGTTTAAGATTTGGCCTATCCACCAAAAAATTTAAAATACTATAGAAATTTCCAACCGGTTCAAAAAATGAGATCTTACAACATCCCCACATTAGATGATCACATTATTGAGAATCTTTGGGGGTAAAAAATGATAAAAACCTTATCAGGGTCATGAATATCCCCGCTCAAACGGCCTTATTGTGTTTTAGAATGCCCAATATGCTCTTAAAGTGACCCTCTGATAATAAAATGCTCTAACTGATAAAAGTAAATCATATAATATTAAAAAATAATAAGATGATAAGATTATTATTAACTAAGCCTTTATAACTTGAGACACGATTACATCTCTATCACTTTCATCAAATGACCTATGGCACTTCCTACCATAGGTTTTATCTTCTAACAGCTAATTATAAACCATGGTACTTACTCCACCTAATCAATTGTGTGGAAACTACTCTCAGTCCTCGATTTATCGGAGTAATTGAATTCCAATCGACCAAGCTAGACCAGTCACACTGACCTTTCCTTGATAATCCTAGGATAACCCTTAGAGTACACTCTTTTCATCCAAACAGGGTGCCCGAGGTGGTTCCTCACTATACCCATAAAAATACTTGATGGAACTTGGGTATAAACACCTATAATAGAATAATTTTAAAAAATGATAATCTTTATTCACTTTCGTATCACAATTAAAATATTTCAAATCCTTTATAACAAGGGATAATGTGATTGTTATGAGCAAGATCATCGAAGCCCGTACTAAATTTCTGGTGAAATATTCTAGAAAAACCATCCCTTATCCAAAACCGTCACCATGAGACAACCCAATAATCAACACATACCAGATGAAAATGCATGTATTGTCACAATCCATCCCATCCTGACTCTCGCACTCAGACTCCAAAATATATATATTTGAACATGTACTTATAATTTAGTGAGAAAAAAATCCATACACTATTCAATTTAATCAATGCAATTAAAGAGACAAAATGGCCATAACACAACTTAACTCAAGGAGACACAAACCTCCTCACATGAGGGTCACCACCAGTGGAAAATCTCCCACTCCACACCTTAGTAGAATCCTTTTCATCACACCATTGAAAAGAGTTCTTGACTATAACAAACCATGCATCATCAAACCCTAATCTTAACAACTAGCATGGATAAGAACCCACTCATTATTGATTATTAAATAAAACATCACCCACTACTCATTCCCACTTCCTGAGAATAGTTAGGATGGTGTTTGTTGAGTTTCAACTCACAAAGAGGGTCACCACCCTCAAATAGACAATGATTCACTCCACACCGTTTGGATTACCTTAAAATACTCCACGAGTTTGAATCCTAAGGAGGAACCCATCAATACAAAAAAATATATTTAGATAGATTGGATCACAGTCGATTCGCTCTTAGAATACATATGATGATGTCAATATATTGGGCATGAATGTCTCTAAACAAAGAGTACATGAAGATTCCATAAACAGGTGTATCTAACTCTCCCCAATCAATGCTCACATAAAACTAGGATACACTTGCCTTAACCAACCACTAACCCTATGTATCCCAAAAATTTGTTTCAGGGTCTACCCATAATTCATCCAACTCACTAAACTAGGTTTATTAACAAATAATCACTATGCATGGGAAAATCCTTTAATTTACCCAAATATTTGGGTCTCTATTTCTGCAAGAATCAAATTTGAAACCATAAATCCTCATTCCAAACTAGATTTTCTATACCAACTAGTTACCATGTTCAACTAATGTGAAATGAAATTTTCAGAAACAGTTGGTGTACATCCCATCACACCCGACTGAAGACTCGACTCGTGCTTCTTCAGGTTTCATGTTACAAAAACCATGATAAATGTGATACCAAAATGGTCATACTTAAATATTCAAGATCTCCCTTGGAACACCTCTTCAAAATTGGGTACATAGTTATGCAAATATTTATCGAATGACCACCCACCTCATGAAATTGTTTCATAAATTAAGGTGTCAACTATAAACCAACTAGTAATCCAGGACAAGAACCCAAATAGTTCTACACATTGAAGCTAGTCGTGATACCCAAGTACCATAGGAGACTCCTCCAAATTCACAGGCATTACAATACCTACACCGTAAAACCCTAGCACCTTATGTGCATCATTCTTGAAATGAGTGTACAAATACTATCACTTCATCAAATTCATCCATAAACGTGAGATGAACTCTATTGAAGGTTTCCATTGATTAAAAAACCCCAATTGATTCATCAAGGTTTGATTCGAAACTATGGGCCTCTAGATACCGACCTATCCAAATCATTAAAATCTCAAAATAGGGCCAATATTTTTATCCAATGAGCCTTAATATCTCTCATACAAGAAACATTTACCACCTATAGGACTCTCTTCTATAGTATATAGCACAACTGGAAACTCTCTCTAGAGAGGTAAAATTAGAAGCTGGAAAAAAGAACATCGACCCATAAGGGTCAAATTTTTTGAACATCGGCATAATGATATACTTTTACAAGCATTTTCCAACCATGTATTGATCCTTTTCGAGCATCCTCATAAGAGAGTCCTCTCTAAAGGTTGAAAATTCCATTTCAAAAGGATATGTATTTTATCGTCACCATGTATCCATATATGTTAATACACCCTATAGGTTCCAATTACCAAACAAGAACCCGCCTATCCAGGGGTTTAGTTTAATCATCTAATAATCCTACCCTACTCACATTGGAAAATAGATATCAATTACCATGCTTAAAAACATTACTCAATAGTATACTAGTTTCTTATATATAAGGGAACCTCTAAAATGGGTTAACCAATCACTTTCACAGGACATTGATCTTAAAAATATATTCACAACTAAAAATTCACATGGCCCTATCATTTAATATCTAGGACAAAATAAAAAAAAATAAAGAATCCAAATACGTTTTATGGGAAACATCCACATTCTCAATCAATAAATATATCAAAGAAATTCTAAAGTTAACCCTTACACAAGGGTTCTTCATTATCAATACAATGATTTTTTATTTTATCAATTTCACAATTTCACATTTATTACAAATATCAAAGAGAACTATATATTGGAAATATAAAGTACCAGTTATAAATTATTTTTAAAACTGTAGCTAGAACTTATTTATCCAATGAATAATAACATTTTAGGTAAATAATATCATAAATGTATTTTAAACCATTATTTAGCCATAATTTATCATAATAGGTCATAATTAAAGGAATTTTAAATTAAAATATATAGATCAAAACACCATTTTGGGTTAAACTAACATTTTAATTAACAGATGCCTTATATTAATAAAGCACAGAAAAGTGACAGATGGTATTTCATTGATTAAAGTGGATTGGTCACGTAAGATTACACGATATATTTATACAAAACACCATATGTATGACTAATTATACTTTAAACAACCATACCATTTAACATAAACATAACCATAGGGGTTAAGTGGAAAGACATAAAAATTAAATAACTAACTGATGAGGGTAAAATCATGAAAGCCCGGGTCAATTTACATAGATAGGCATTCCCAATTTATGGACTCAGCAATTTATAAATTAAAATTGAAAGCCCATTTAAGAAAATCCAATAATAGTTATTTTATTCAATATTTAAGACTACCTTGATGGATTTATTTAATAAATGGATCATGCTAAAACTAACCGACATTGGAAAATTTCTGCATTTAATGATTCAGTTAAACAGGTTTTCATTCCCATTTTATGGTGGAAACTACTCTATAAGTTAAAATTGGAATTCCTATTTAACTGGTGTGCATAAAAAATGAATAGAATTTGTCAAAAAAATGAAATTCATAAACATTCAAAAAAAGTCACTTAAGATAACTCATTCACCATTTCAAAACCATTTTATTTCATTAATTAATCTAATATTGATTAAATTGAATTCCACCATGACGTTATCTAGGAAAACAACAGTTAAGTTGGTAAAACCACTTTATTTAACTCAAGATAAACCATAACTATACAATTATAGTTATCACATTATCATTTAATATAGGTATATAAGGAAGGTAATCACACAATCTTGTTATACAGATATGCATGATTATTACAGTTGAATCTATTTGTTTGAAACTCTGCATGAACACACATCATCTCATTCTATACCATCCCAAGAGATAAATACAATAAATTTGAAACAAAAAATGGAAATAAAAGACACTCTAGGTGAAATAATAATCAGCTATAATAATAAACAACATGGAAAACAATCCCATCATTCGAAACTCGATATTTACCCTATTTATGGGTTAAAAATTCATAAACATAAGCTATTTACCATGTTTTTATGTATTTCTATTCTCCAATATACCATTCCAAAACTAAAATACAAAGGGAAAAAATATATAATAAAAATTTGTGATGTCCCAGGCCTGGTTCACTAATAAGTAACCCAACTCGATGGGATACAAGGCCTCAAGAATGCCTCCTCATATGATAGAGGTAGCTGACTAGTAGTGAGTGCCTAAAGGTGGTATAGTGGGGAGACTATAACCTCTATATAACTATGAAATATAGAATAATCATGAAAAAATGAAAGATAGTGGATGATGGTAATAACTAATAATTAATAACAACTATATAAATAAAAAATAATAAAAACATGCATGAACATGATAATCTATAATAGAATATGTAAACATATAGTATGTAATAAATAAATAGGGATATAATGATGACAAATAAAAAAATAAAAAAAATAAAACTCGAGATGTCATCCTGAGTACATGATAAACCGATACTTCAATTCTATGTCCTTTTCCATAAGATACAACAACGAAAAAGTATGAGCCATGTTTTAACCTACAGTTGTGAGATCTTTCTAGGTACCAAGTAAGCACCTGAAATAGGGTGTCTGTAAAACTTTGTAGGATACCATCAATGGGGTCTAATGAAAATCAAGTTTTTGAATATAAAATTTGTATTTTTTTTGTATATAAAAAGAGAATTGTAAATATAAATATATACTATGTTAAGATCAAGCTCCTCATGGGATACCTAGCTAACTCTACCTACTTTGGCCTAAGAAACATGTCTCTCAAAATAAGAACTATAAAGTAGAAAAATATGCCCCATAACTATAATCCCAGGAGTTCAAGTGTAACACCAGTCACACGTGGCCTAAGGAGGATCCAAGTCATCTAAATATAATAATGATCATATAAGGTTTAACATGGTTCATAACATTAATGATTTACAAATTGAAGGTATTACAAATAGCAATCCTGTATAACATGATATCATTTAGGATATGAGCAAATATAAGGAACTCTGAATCAGAACCTGATTATAACCCAAGGAATAATATAATTCCATTTTACCTATGATCAAATCTAATTCATTTTATATCAGAACCCATGTATTTTCCCAAGGATTGATATAATTTCATTTAACATATGAACCCATCTAATGCATTCTGTATCAGAACCTGAGTGTCACCCAAGGATCAATATAATTTCACTTAACTTAAGAGACCATCAAAGTCATTTTATATCGATAGTATCACCTAAGGTTTGATATAATTTAATTTAATATATGATCCTATCCAAGGAATTCTGTATCAAAATCTATGTATCTCTCATGGAATGTAGAAATAAGTATGTACATTTCATCTAAAAAATAAACATAGGCCATGAGAAAATATCCATTGCAATTTTAAATCCAATAACACCTTTAATAATTTCATTTGGAAGTTTAAAAAAGGACAAGTTTTATAGTCATCCCTTAAAATTTTAAAAGTTCATGTGAATAGTCTACACTATTTATAATTCATTTATTTTATTTAATATTTACCTATATAAGGAAATGCACAACCCTAATGTGGGAATAATAAAAAGGAATGTAAGCTACAATTTCCATTTTCACCACTTAATTAACTCCATTTTTTCATTCAAGTATTAGAGATAATCCAAGACACCTTATGGGGGTGTTTGGTTACATATGAGAAGCATGTTAATATATAAAATTTAATATCAGACACCATAAGGGGTGGTGTAAACCAAGATCAACAATCCATATTGGCTTCAAGGGACTCATAGTCATGGTTGAAGTAATTTAGCTATAGGAGTCTCACATTTAATTCAATACCCTTTTAATCTAGGTAATACATCATTAATCAACATGGTCTAAGTGACGTGGTCTTACCATACACATTAAATTTAAATAAATTTAATGAACTCATTTATGAGAGGTAACTTAACACATCTTAATAAGTGGTTTGAAGAAAATAAAATCATAAAAATCAATGGAAATTAAGAAAAACACCATAATGTATGGTCCTAGCTCGTTTATACATCCTATAACCATGTCAAGGGGTAAAAATAACATCAAGAATATATTCTAGTCATTTAATTTAAGGTATTTCATAATTTATGATTAATTCACAGAAGGTCCAGCATGTGACACCACAATGATAATTTTTAAATGACAACACTTTGAGGGAAAATTAATAGAACACACACCTTCTACCAAGGATCATAAAATCATCCATTATATTCCTATTATTTGAGAGAAAATGAGAGAAAATGGATAACTAAATGAATTACCTTAATATCCTAAATATTAGGTCACGTAATGAGAAAATTTCTATGAACAAAGAAAGTATAAACATTAAGAAAGAGGAGTTATATACTCACCTCAATGCTTTTAATGAATTTGATTATGATCAAATTATACAAATAATTAATTAGAATAACCCATGGTATGAGGATAAATAGGAGGTAAATGTGGAGGGTTTTAGGAGAAGTGAGGGTTTAAATGGGTTAAAACCCATTTAAGGCAAGAGGGGGTAAATGGTAAATTTTATCCTTTTAATGAAGTGGATGGTTTGGAAAACCATACCCCAACCATATGGGATTCACTACCTAATAACAAACATTCCACATGGTTGTATCACATGATTTATAGAATCATACACCGACAGTGCAATGCTACTATCCAAGTACACCCCTACCATATATGGTTGAGGATCAAGGTTAAAAAAACCATACATCAACCATGCTTGTGATGTAAATTTATTATTGAACCTTGAATGGTTAGATAGATCCCCTTGAATGGTATAGATTCTCGTGTTCCCTAACAAATAGTTTTATGGTTGTGTCACATGGTTATTATTAACCATTCTAAAACCATGTGCCGAGAGACATCTCTCCAAAACTTAATTTTTCAATTCATAAGGCTCGCAAAACTCATCTGGGCTTCTGAGAAACCTCTTAGAATTTAAACCCTATACAATTTTTAAGGAGATCCACTATAATAATTATATTCAGAATCATTGTTTAATATTTATACCATCCATTGAACAAAAATTTAAATTCCATAGAAAATTCCAATCGGCTCAAAACACAATATCATAAAAAATAATCTATATTAAATTTTTGTTGGGATCAGGTGTGAGAACTATTTTTTAGTTTAGTTTGTAAGATTAACATGTTAATTATACAAAATTTAAATATTAATGTACCGGATAATGATAGATACACATTTTCCATTGATTTCAGGTTCTCGTTAGGAATAGAAATTCATAAAAAAAATTAGTTGTTTAGTTGATTGGAAGTTGTTCAATGGAAGTCTCATTTTGAAGATCATTGGAAGATATATGAGTGATTAAGTTTATTATAACATATTTTAATTAGTTTTGAATAAGAATTAGTTGAATATAATATTGTATCATTTTGGATACCATAACCTAGTGTGGGAATATAGAGGAGGATTGTTTGATGAATTTACATGGGGGAATAACTCTTATTCCTGAGGAAGGAGTGATACAAATGGAAGAGATGTTCTATATGTATCATAAGTTCTAGATTATGTGGCGATTTTGAGGAATTTAAGACATATGTAAAAGTGTTTTGTGATGTTACATGGAATTATTATTCTCATATATTTGTGGAAAAGGGATATTTATAAGAGTCTTTAGAGTGGATTGAAAGAGTAATGTTTATTGTTCTTTGGAAGTTGGAAGTCAAGGAAGCGTATTCTATAGGAAAAAATATCTTTAAAAATCCAATAGTGGGGTTTCCATGAATGGAAGAATGTTTTGGAACTTTATTATCATAATGGACATATTACAATGGTAGGATTGGACCACATGTGAAAAGGGAATGACATCATAGGATGGAAGAAGCTAAGGTGGACCACAAGGGGCCAATCAAGACATAGCGAGGTTTGTTCTAGTATTGAGATGGAACACCCGTGTTTTAAGGCCTTGGGGATGATAGATTTATATATTATAAATAAGGTAAAAATACAGCATGGATAATTTTTAGAATACAAAACTTTTCGATACATTTTTCCGTCTTATTCTAGTAGTTTGGATAGGGTTTTTGAACTTGGTTACCTTATAACTTGGATGAATGTTTCCTAGAATAGATTATGCCACTATTCTAGCATGGATGTAAGACATAAGTATTAACATTTTAATCTAATATATGTTTATCCTACTTGTTTTTCTATCATGTTTATGTTTCTTACTTGTTCACTTGTATTAAAATAAAGGACATGTGGTGAACAGAACAAGAGGTGAAATTAGTATGGTGGATACGGTTCTTGAAATTTTAATTTACAAATATTTAAACACAAAGAAGTTATATCATAATATATAACTTCTATTGATCAATTTCTGCTTCCAAATCACAAAATGTGGTTTAAAAGATTGGTTCTAAAGAATTGGGACAACCTTTTATAAAGGACCTAGATGAGTTTCACTCCAAAGGTAGTGGTGGTAAGAGATGTTTTTTGGGAATATCCATATTGCCCCTAATAAGTTCGAGTCTAATGACAATTTATATTATTGAGGTGATAATACTAGATTGGTTGTGGAAGATTTATAGGCTCCTATAGTTAGGTAGTTTTCTAAATTTTCAAAAGGATGATTACTAGGAAGATGGTGGTAGTACCTATGTATTTTGGGAATATTGAATGTTACCCCTAATGGTTGTATCTAGAAGTGTTTTTATTTATTTTGTAATTGACATTGAAAAATTAGTGGATGTCTACTTGATACTTTTGAAAGATATCTCGTGATCCATTGTGTTTCCAGATTCAATGGGAGTGTATTTTTTTAGAGGATAACATTGCAAAATGTTAGTCAAAATTTTATATTTCAATTGTAGAGGATACAAAATTTTGAGGATGTTGATTTTATACTCCTAAGAAGTTTATATGTTTGGATTGATTGGTGATTCAATAGGAAGTAATGTTTTAGTATAGATAGAAGTTAAAATAGAAAGTAAACATGATGTTTTTTTTGAAATGTATAATTAGGTGAATTTATTAATGTATCAGTATGAGGCTTTAATGTTAACATAGAAGGTAATAAACTTGATTTTTTGGGTGGTAGTAAATTATTAGTCATTTAAGTGGTTGGGACTGGAATCTTAAATCTATATATTTACTTTCCAGAGGTTTTAAAAATTTCATATCTAAACGTATGGTCTATATCACAACTACCAAGTGTTCTTAATGTCTCTTGAAGCTAAAATTTTTTAATATGGGGGTTCTTATCAGTCAACATTTCAATTAGTGTAGCATCTTCTTATTTTTTTTAACGTTCAATATTATTAGATAAGTGGTGGTTCTATTCAGAATAGTAATAAATGGAAGAGTGTGACATGAATATGGTGATCAATTATAAAAATAGATTAAGGATTGTGGAATGGTGTGGGATTCATGTTGGGGAATCATGGTTATATTCATGTCTAAAAATGATAATTATTGATGAATAGGGTACTGGAAGATGGAGTCTATGGAATGGTTATCTGAGAACATAGAAATTAGATAAGAAAGGGTAAAAATCCATAGTCTTCCAAATAATGAATGTATCTCAAAAAGAACTGGGAGTTATTTATTATCCAAAAGTAAGGTACAATAGTGAATTAGAAATTGTGTAGTAATAGTGGTTTCTCTCAAGGTTATTGTACATAAACACAAATTTATAGATGAAGTGATGAAATGATTCATACTTTGGTTTTCCATAAAGAACAAATCTAAGGAGCATCATAACATTAATCCGAACTAAAATTGATGGAAGAAGTGGACTAAGTGATGGTTTAGTAGGTGAGATTTCGTATAATAAAATTGAGTTTTATAAGATATATTGGTAGTGCTTATCTAAAATTTTATTATACTACATATGAAACACATGAAAATGTTTCCCCAGAGTAGATGTTTATACTTGATTTAGAAGTATTGAATCACATGGTAGATGTAACACCTGAGATTTTATGAGAAATATTTTGTTTTTATGTATTATGTTATACGCAACACCAAATGAATATTTTCACTACACATAACACTATCTTAGCTTTCATTGAATGCAAGAGAAACCTTCCTCGATAGCTTGCGTTGTACGCAATACTATGTTTCACTAAACAATGATATGTTATTAAAATATTATATAAACTAGCGGTTATGAATAATAATACCCACATTTTGAAATATTATAAATTTTATCTTTCAAAATGGACTTCATTTTTGGATTCAGAATATCGAAATTAGCATAGGGTGAATTTTTGGTATTTTTCTGAAAACGTTCAATTTTTGATGAATAGTGAAGACACTGGGTTACTATTTAAAAACCGAAATTTTATTTAAATAATTATTTATTTTATTTAAATTTATTTTAGGTCAAAATGGATACATAATACCCATATAAGTTCAATGTAATTCATTGTTGTAATTTTATAATAATTTTATATTTTATTGAACTTTTGGCTGTCTTTTACCCACCTATTAGAAGTATTTGCAAATTTACATAAAAAATATTTTTACCACTTCTGTGAGTGGAATTTAAAAAATCCATGAGACACAGTTGATATAAATAAGTAAAATGTGGTTCAATAAGATAATTTTTTTTGAATAGTAACTTTTTACTTTTATTTACCATAGTTAAAAGTAAATAGGGTAATTAAGGGTAAAAATGATATTATTATTACCTTAACACATGTCCTAATTATATTAGATAAGTTTAATTTGACCAAAAATAACCTTAGGGATAAAATATTACCCTTTAGGTCCACATGGATTAGATTAGAACATTTATTACTATTTTATTTAAAGAAGAGTTAAAAGACTTAAAATCATTGTTTAATAATTAAAACATTTTTAATAGAGCTTTATACAACAAATAAATTCGACAATAAATAATAATTAGAAATCTAAAATTATTTCCAACATAAAGGTATTTTATTTATAATTTTTAGAAATTAAATAATTTAATTTCTTTATCACACAATGATGATGTAGTAATTACCGTATTAATGAAATATTAACATAATTGATGTTATAAATACCCAAATAAATGTAATTTTAGACTTTTTATGAATTAAACTAAATTTATAGGTTAATATAACATGTTAGTATTTATTTAATTAACATTTTTCGAACTAATCATGCTGATATTATTTTCACAAAAATCAAGTACCAAATACTGTCAAAATTGACAAAAAATATTGTTTAAAACAATTATTATATTATTAATTGTTATTTTATTCGTAAAAATCTATGGTTCGAAAAAATGACATCGATAGGGTTATATATATTAATAATGAACCACTTTGGGTTAGTTTGTGTTGTTTTAGTAAGTTTCATAACCATATAGTGTAAGAAAACAAGAAGACACGATAAACGATAAATTATTTAACTTAGAGTTAAATTTAAATGATAAGGATAAAATAGTAACCTAAACTTGTATAAACCCAATTGGTTGAGATGATTTCGACCCATCCCCACCTTATCTTTGAAATAAATCTATTTTGAGATATTAAAAACTTAATATGACTTGATTATAAAATATTATTTTATGTTTTTTCTAAGGTGCCCCTCTCCCCCCTTTTAAAAGGGAACCTCCTCCCTCTTCTCTTTACACAAAATTGAGCCTTCAAGCACGACCAAAACCTTCCCATTTCACTTCTCAACTTCTATATAAACCTACTATAGGTCCTTGTCTTCTTAAAATACTAATTTTAGTGCCCTAAGAGGAGGTTTCAAAGAGGCGTGTCAAAGAAGAGGTAATATCTGTTACTAATTCTTTGAAATTTATTTCTTCTTCTACATCCTCTTCATTAGTTGTATCATTATGAAGTAATAACATTATTATCAATAATATAATGATATGATATTATAAATATAAAACAACCCTATTTCACCTTCTATCTATCCTATTGAAAGCAAAATCACCGCGCGTGCGTACGTACGGAATACCGTCTCCACGCCGTGGTGTAATCTGTTTTCAAACACCACCTTACATGGATGGGTATAATGGTGTAAAGAATAACTATATATTATTATTAAAAAGTTATATTGATTCTGAAATATTATACATACACATCAACACTATTACACGATCATGAGAACGATATCATCGCTCGTGCATACGTACGGCCTACCGTCTCCACAATGTGATGCGACTCGTTCTACATGATCTTCATTGAATATTGGTTATATAAATGAATTGAATGAATAAATATGATATATATTACACTAATACCATTCTATAAATGAGGTATCTATATCCTAAAAAAGAATAATAAGAATTTATTTGACGAAACATTCATAAGAACGTAAATCAATGAACACATGAATAACAAGTAGCAATGAAATATTACTAATACGAAGATACGAATATGACCATATATGATATCATAACAATTATATGATTCTGTAAATAATTCAATGACATTATATAAATCATTATAAATAAGGTTCAGATACATACAAAGAAAATCATACATAAGGTGAGGGAAAATCTCAGAATCTTATTTTTATCCGAGTTTGTTTATACTTCAGATTTTACGGGGTTATATTTATCATCCACTTCCATGTTTCCTTAATATGTAATATTATTTCTATCCTCCTAAAATTTTTAAATTCCAATTTTACCCCTTGGTGAGTTTTTAGTAAAAGATATGAATGGAATCTTTTGTTTTTTTAGTACGAGGTACTTTTTGACTTTTCCAGCCAATGTATGAGAAGAATGTTTTTTAACTTATACGGAATGAATGGATTTTTATGATTTTATAGAAAATTATTTCCATGAAGCTTCCTTTACATGTTTTTAATTTTATTTTTAATCAATTTTTTTAGTTTACAATTTTATGACATGTTATGAATGGAAAAATGTTTTTGAAGTAGAAAGGATATTTTCCTTAAGAATGAAGTTCAAGTGTTTTATCAAAATTATTTTCCATCTAAGATATTATAGGTTTATGTTTCTATCCCTATTTTTACATTTATTTGATTATGTTATTATGAAATTAAATTTATATGTATTATGTTATGATGACGTGATGTTTAAGAATCCCATTTTTATTACATGGGTTATTATATGATTTATGATTTTGTGGAACACATAAGAATGGTTTAATTATGAGAAGGGTGGGACCTATATCTCCCTCCAATGCATTGGGACAAGATTTATATCTCATGAGATAGACATGGCTGTAACGGCAAGTTAATCCGGTTTAGTGATACAGGACTGGAACGAGGGGTGAACTCAGTTCAGTAATGGACTCTGTCCGCTATGATGGTCTTGGAAATGAGCCTTGACTAATATGAAATTATTTTCTATGATTATGTGTGTATTCCAGAATGTTTCATTTTTTACTTTATGATTATTGGGATTACATTTAACTACTATGATTTATCCCATGTCATGTTATTATGATCTCTTATTCAGGTTAGGATTTTCAAAATGTTATGTTCTTATGAATATGATATGGTTGATATTTCTTTTGTTTACCATTACTGAGCATTTGAGATCACCCTTTTGTATGTATTCTTTTCCCCGGGTTAGGAATAAGCATATTAAGTAGGATATGCCAAAAGGGTGTCTATATATGATGAAATAAAAGAAAGACAATGTAGATGATTTATAAAGCAGTTTTTTATGTTTCCCAGTTTCTAAAGACACTATACCTATATGGTACTATCATGGTTTTCTTATATTTTGTAATAAGTATACTTAAATTATGAAGTAATAACCATGTATGTAAAGTATGGGTCATTATAGTAGGTATTAGAGGGCGGGTATAGTCAAACTTTGGAAACTAGGATGTGAAAGCCTTAGTAAGAACCCCCAGTGTGTGTCTATGCTTAGAAAACAATCATAGTGTTTTAGAAATGGACATTAGTAACCTAGGAAAAGATCTAAAGTGTGAAATTTTATTATTGATTATGTTGTTTTCCTATTATAATTAGTCTTTCTCACACTATTCTTATTGGTTTTAGTCAATGGCAAGAACCCGAAGGAATCGTGTCAATGCAGAATGTGATGGGAAATAGAATGATTTTCCCCATGAGAAACCAAACATCATGGGAGATAGAATAAAAAATATTGTGGCCATTATCACACAACATTCTCAAGCTATGAATCATGCAGTACTTCCAAACGAGAAAAGAAAGGAGCAACATTCTATTGAATCCTTCATGAGGCAGCGTCAACCCTCATTTAGTGGGTCTAGTGATCCATTAGTGGCTGAACAATGGATCGGTACCATTGAATAGATATTTTTAGTTCTACGATGTTCTGAACATGTTAAAGTCATCTTAGCTATATATCGTTTGGAAGGTGATGCAGATCAATGGTGGAATCTTATAAAGAATATGAGGAAAAGAGATGAAATTGAGTCCATGGAATGGGATGAGTTCAAGAACTTATTTTTCAATAAGTACTTACCTCGCATTCTTTGAACAAAATTGGAGAAAGAGTTTCTTGAACTAAATCAAAATGATGATGAATCTGTTGGTACCTACGAAGAAAATTTTACAAGACATGCAAGTTACGCTTCTAGGATTATTATCCAACCTGAGAGTAAGATCGATTGATTATTTAGTGGCCTAAAACCAAGTCTCCGAAGGGCGTTAGCCATAAGAGACTTCAATAGATTCAAGGAAATTGTGGGATGTGTTATCAAGGTTGAGATGGGGATTGGAGTAAACCATCAATCATATGGGTTTGATAAGAAGAGGAACATGGAATTCAAAGGAAAATCTAAAGACCACACTGAAAATAAGATGATTTTTCCCTTATTCTCAATGTGTTGAAGGAAATATGGAGGGAATTGTCTTAAAGGGACAAGTAAATGTTTTAAGTGTGGAAATGAAGGTCATCGGGTAGTTGAATGTCGAAATAATGGGAAGAAGATTTCTAATGATGCGAACAAAGAAAGGGATACACAGAATGCACCTCCTACACATCAATGTTTCAAGTGTAAGGAAATGGGGAATTATGCCAATCAATTACCTAATCCAAGGGTTGTTGATGATGATCAACGTCAACAAAATCTTAAGGCCCAAGAAAAAGGAAAGTCACATGCAATTTCTATTAGCGATGTGGAGTATGATAACGAAGTGATGAAATGTACACTTACCATCAACTATAACGTATAAAATTCTTTATTTGATTCTGGATCCACCCACTCTTTTATTCCTGAAGAATTTTCTAAGGGTATAGCTATATTACATCAGTAGTAAGATATTGAGTTAGTTGTTACAACCCCTAATAGCACAACAGTCGCATCAAAAGTTTACAATTATTCTTCGAATGAAGTTTGTGGGAAAGTCCTTCCTAAAACTATTGTGATCCTTCCTATAGTGGAATTTGATGTGATTCTTGGCATGGATTGTATTTCCTTATATGGATCTCATATCAATTTCTAAATAAGGGAAGTCACATTTCATATTCCAGATCAATCTATGATCGTCTATCGATGCAAGGATGAACATAACCTTCTAGTGGAAATTTCATCCATATTATGGGTCTTGATTCCAATAAATGAAGTTTATTTGTCTCAAATGGGTGGATAGAAACTCACGATTAAGAATACAACCATTGTACAGGTGTTTGATGATGTCTTTCAGGAGGAATTTCCTGGTCTCCCACCAAATCATGAAGTTGAGTTTTCAATAGAACTCGTACCAGGTGCTTTACCTATTTCAAAGACACCATATAGAATGGACCCAATTGAGTTGGAAGAGTTGAAGAAGCCACTCCAAGAGAGTCTTGATAAGGGATTCATACACCCTAGTGCATCGCCTTGGGGAGCACCTATTCAGTTTGTTAAGATGAAAAATGGATCAATGAGACTCTGCATTGATTATCGAGAACTTAACAAGATCACTATAAAAAAAAATATCCTCACCCATGCATTGACGACTTATTTGACCAACTATGCAGATCTCAATACGTTTCCACGATTGATCTTCATTCAGGGTATCATCAATTAAGGGTCAAAAGGGAGGATATACCAAAGACATCTTTCCGTACAAGGTATGGACCCTATGAATTTATAGTGATTCTATTTGGTCTTAATAGTTCCCCTGCTATCTTAATGGATCTAATGAATAGAGTCTTTAGAGACTATCTTGATCAGGTTGTGGTAGTATTTATAAAAGATATACTTTTCTATTCAAAGAGCAAGTCCGAACATCAATATCACTTGAGAATTGTATTAAAGACCCTAAGAAAGGAGAATATTTTTGAAAAAATTACCAAGTGTGATTTCTGGCTCCAAAAAGTTGTATTTTTTGGTCACATAATCTCAAAAGAGGGGATATCTGTTGATACAGCAAAAATGGAGGTTATTGAAAGACGGTCAAGATCAACAACAGTAACTGAGATCCAAAGTTTTCTTAGTTTAGCTGGGTACTATCGACATTTTTTGAATGATTTTTCAAGATTATCTAACCCACTCCCCAAATTGACTCAGAAAGAAGTTAAGTTTGTTTGGACAGTGGAATGTGAAGAGAATTTCATGGAGTTATAAATAAGATTATCCAGTGCACCTGTGCTCACACTGCCTTGTAGTGGAGAAAGGATTGTGATCTACAGTGATTCATCGAAGAAGGGGCTGGGGTGTGTTCTCATGAAAAATGATATGGTTATAGCTTATTCCTAACGATAGTTGAAAATCCATGAGTAAAATTACCCAACTCATGATTACGAGTTAGTTGTAGTAATCCATTCATTAAAGATTTAGAGGCATTATCTTTTTGGCGAATGTTGTGATATTTATACTGATCATAAAATTTTAAGTATATTTTCCCACAAAAAGTGCCGAATATGCGCCAAAGAAGATGGTTTGAGTTGATTAAGGACTACGACTTCTCAATTCAATATCACTTTGGGAAAGTAAACAAGGTGGTAGATGCATTAAGTCGACAAGACCATGTTAGCTTATCCATGATGAGGATCACAAAAGATCCAATATTTATAGATTTAAAAAGGTTGGATCTTGGAATTATAATGGAAGGGGAAAATATTATCTTTCCCAAATGAATTTTCAACCATCTATACTTGTGAAGATTAAATTGGCATAGAAAGAAGATGTAGAGTTACAAAAGAAGGTTAGAAATGTTCCAGAATTCAACCTTGATTGTGATGGGATTATAAGGTTCATGAATTAGGTTTGTGTTCCTCCCATCCTAAAATTAAAGAAGGAGCTCCTCAATGAGGCTCATAGTTCTTCATTCTCTATTCATCCTGGAAGCACAAATATGTACAGGGACCTGATAGTGTACTTCTATTGGGATGGCATGAAAAGAGATGTTTCTGAATATTTCCCTCGATGCATGGTTTGTCAGTAAGTTAGAGCTGAGAAAGAGAAGTCTAAGGAGATGTTTCAACCATTACCCATACCCAAATGGAAATGGGAAAACATCACTATGGACATTTTCACCGGAATTCCTAAAACATCCAAAGGGAATAATGCTATCTGGGTTATATTTGATCATCTTATGAAGTCGGCACACTTCATTTCTATTAGAGAGGATTTCTATCTTGATCAGATTTCCATGATATATGTAAAGGAAGTGATAAGATTGCATGGAGTACCACTTCCAATTATATCTAATCGGGATCCGAGGTTTACCTCGATGTTTTGACGAAGTCTTCAGCATACTCAAGATACAGAGTTGAGTTTCAGCACTGCTTATCATTCTCAGACAGATGGTCAGTCTGAGAAGACAATTCAAACTCTAGAAGACATGTTGAGAGCTTGCTCTATGGATTTCAAAGTAGGGTGGGATTAACACCTACCTTTGGTGGAATGTTCTTATAATAATATCTTTCACTCCAGTATTCACATTTCTCATCATGAAACACTATATGGAAAGAAATGAAGGACTCCAACTTGCTGTAATGAAGTTGGGGAAATAAAGCTATTTGGAACTGATCTTGTTGATGAGATGGCAGAAAAGGTCAGATCTATTCAACAACGCATAAGAGTATCTCAATGTCGAAAAAAAGATAGGTCGACAACTGAATAAAAGACCTAGAGATTGAAGTGGGTGATAAAGTGTTCTTACGAATACCTCCATCGAAGAGAGTAATGATATTTGGAATGAATGAGAAGCCAAGCCCTAGGTATATTGGTCCTTTTGAAATAATGGATCGTGTTGGGAATGTAGATTATTGATTGGAGGTTCCACTGAATCTCTCTCAAGTTCAGGATGTGTTCCATGTATCTCTCCTGAGAAAGTACATTCCAGATCCATCACATGTACTAAGCTCAAGAAGTTGTACTGCTGGAGCAAGATCTTTCTTATGAAGAACAGCCGATAGAGATTTTAGATAGTAGAGAAAATGTCCAATGGAACAAGACCACTCTCTTGGTGAATGTTTTATGGTGGAGCCACCAATTTGATGAAGCTACATAGGAACTTGAGGATATGATGAGGGAGAGGTATCCTCATCTTTTTGTTACAGAGTGACAAATTACAAGGGAAAAATTCATTTTAAGGGGGGTAGAATGTAACACTTGGGATTTTATGAGAAATATTTTGTTTTTATATATTATGTTATACGCAACACCAAAGGAATCCATTCAATACACAAAATATTGTCTTGTATTTCATTGCACGCAATATCAACCTTCCTCGATAGCTTGCGTTGTACGCAATACCGAGTTTCACTAAATAATGATATGTTATTAAAATAATATATAAACTAGCCCTTATGATTAGTAATACCCACTATTTGAAATTTTATAAATTTTATCTTTCAAAATGGACTTCAATTTTAGATTTTGATTATCGAAATAAGCATACGGTAAATTTTTGTTATTTTTCTGAAAACTTTCAATTTTTGATGAATAGTGAAAACACTGGGTTACTATTCAAAAACGGACATTTTATTTAAATAATTATTTATTTTATTTAAATTTATTTTAAGTAAAAATCGATACATAATACCTATATATGGTCAATGTAATTAATTGGAGTAATTTTATAATAATTTTATATTTTATTGAACTTTTGACAGTCTTTTACCCACCTCCTATGAAAATTTGCAAATTTACATAAAATATAATTTTACCACTTCTGTGAGTGGAATTTCAAAAAAATAAGAGACACAGTTGACATCATTAAGTAAAATATGGTTTAATAAGATTTTTTTTGGTGAATAGTAGTTTTTTACTTTTATTTACCACGGTTAAAAGTAAATAGGTTAATTAAGGATAAAAATGATATAATTATTACCCTAACACATGTCTTAATTCTATTTGATAAGTTTAATTCGACCAAAAACAACCTTAGGGATAAAATATTACCCTTTATGTCCGCTTGGATTAGATTAGGACATTTATTATTATTTTATTTAAAGAAGTGTTAAAAGAGTTAAAATCAACGTTTTATAACTAAAACATTTTTAATATAGGGTTATACATAAGATAAATTCAACTATAAATATTAATTAGAAATCTAAAACGGTTTCATACATAATGGTATTTTATTTATAGTTTTTAGACATTAAATAATTTAATTTATTTATGGCACATTGATGATGCAGTAATTACCTTGTTAATGAAATATTTACATAATTGATGTTATAAATACCCAAATAAATGTAATTTTAGACTTTTTATGAATTACACTAAATTTATATGTTCATATGACATGTTAGTATTGATTTAATTAACATTTTATGAACAAATAATGCTGATATAATTTTCACAAAAATCAAATACCAAATAGTGTAAAAATTGACATAAAATAGTTTTTAAAACAAATATAATATTATTAATTGTTATTTTATTCCTAAAAATATTAGTTTCGGAAAAATGACTTACATAAGGTTATATATATTAATAATGAACCACTTGGGGTTCTTTTGGCTTGTTATAGTATGTTTCATAACCATATAGTGTATGAAAACAAGAAGACACAGTAAAAATTAAATTATTTAACTTAGAGTTAAATCTAAATGATAAGGATAAAATAGTAACATAGACTTGTCTAAAACCTATTGGTCACCATAGGTTTGAAATAAATCAAATTGGAGCTATTAAAAACTGAATATGACTTTATTATAAAATAATATTTTATGTTTTTCCTAAGGTGGCCCTTTCCTCCCTTATAAAAGGGCACCTCCTCCCTCTTCTCTTTACAAAACATTGAGCCTTCAAGCTTGTCCATCCACTGCCCATTTCACTTATCAACTTCCATATAAACCAACTAGAGTTCCTGGTCTTCGTCAATGACCAATTTTTCTGCCCTAATAGGAGGTTTCAAAGTGGCGTGTCGATGAAGAGCAAATATCTGTTACCGATTCTTTCATATTTATTTCTTCTTCTACTTCCTCTTATTTAGTTGTTTCATTATGAAGTAATAACATCAGTATAAATCATATTAATATATGTTATTATAAATATGAAACAACCCAATTTAACCTTCAATCCATCATACGAAAAATGAAATCACCACACGTGCGTACGTACGGAATACCGTCTCCACGCCGTGGTGTAATTTGTTTTCCACCACCACCTTACTTGGATGGGTATAATGGTGTAATGAATAACTATATATAATTATTATAAAGTGATATTGATTCTTAAATAGTATACATACACTTAAATAAAATTCCACGATCATGGGAACGATACCATTCCTCGTGCGTACGTACGACCTACTGTCTCCATGATGTGATGCGACTCATTCTACATGATCTTCATTGAATAATTATTATATAAATGCAATGAATGAATAAATATGATATATATATTAAACTAATAACATTCTGTAAATGAGGTATCTATAACCTAAAAATAATAAAAGAATTTTTTTGACAAAACATGCATAAGAACATATAGCAATGAACACCCAAATAACAAGTAGCAATGAAATATTACTAATAAGAAGATACGAATATGACCATATATGATATCATAGAAATGATATGATTCTGTAAATAAGTCAATGAGATTATTTAATTCATTATACAGGAGTTTCGGATACGCACGAAGAAAATCCTACTTAATGTAAGGGAAAATCTCACAATCTCATTTTTATCCAAGATTGTTTATACATCAGAATTTACGGGGAAATATTTATCATCCACATCTATGTTTACTCAATATGTAATTTTATTTCTTTCCTCCTACCATTGTTTAAATCCAATTTTTCACCTTGGTGATCTTTTAGTAAAAGATATGAAGGGAATATTCTGTCGTTTTTAGTGTGAGGTACTTTTTAACTTTTCCGACCAATGTACGAGAAGAATGTTATTTTAACTTATACGACATGAATGGATTTTTATGATTTCATAGAACATTATTTACATGATGCTTCCTTTACATTTTATCAAGTTTATTTTTTTATCAATTTCTTTTAGTTTCAATATTTATGACATGTTAATAAAGGAAAAATGTTTTTGAAGTAGAAAGGATATTTTACTCAAGAATTGAGTTCAAGTGTTTTATCAAAATTATTTTCCATATAAGATAATACAGGGTTAGGTTTCTATCCCTATTTTACATTGATTTGATTATGTTATAGTGGAATTAATTTTATATATATTATGTTATGATGGCAAGATGTTTAATAATACCATTTTTATTACATGGGTTATGCTATGATTTATGATTTTGTGGCACACATAAGAATGGTTTCATTATGAGATGGGTGGGACATATATCTCCCTCCAATGGATTTGGTAAAGGTTTATATCTCAAGAGATAGACATGTCTAGAACATCAAGTTAATCCAGTTCAGTGATACAGGACTGGAACGAGGAGTGAACTCGGTTCATTAACGGACTTTGTCCTCTATGATGGTCTTGGCAATGAGCCTTGACTAATATGAAATAATTTTCTACGATTATGTGTGTATGACAAAAAGTTTCATTTTTTATGTTATGATTATTGGGATTACATTTCGCTACTATGATTTATCCCATGTTGTGATTTTATGATTTCTTTTGCAGGTTAAGATTTCCAAAATGTTATGTTCTTATAAATATGATATGATTGATATTTCTTTTGATAACCCTTACTGAGCATTTGAGATCACCCTTTTGTATGTTTTTTCCCTAGGTCAGGAAAAAGGGTATTAAGTAGGATATGCTAAAAGGGTGTCTATATATGATGAAATTAATGGGAGACAATGTAGATGATTTATAAACCAGTTGTATATGTTTCCTAGATTCTAAATATACTATACCTACACAGTCATATCATTGTTTTGTTATATGTTGTAATAAGTACGCTTCAATTCTGAAGTAATAACCATGTATTTAATGTATGGGTCATTATAGTAGAACCCTAAATAATGTATTATATCTAACGTATGCCTAATGGTTCTATTAGGAGGCGAGTTCCAGAAATGGTGGTACAAGATGTTTGGGTTCAGTTGCAACCTATGAATTATATTGTGGTTCAAGGATATTATATTTTCCATTTTGGGTAGTATCTTATAGATATATTAATATTTCTATAATATTGAATAGTTTGTAATCTCTCATCATTAAAGTCTTCTAAAAAGTCAACGATGACCATGCTAAATCTATTAAATAGAAAACACAAGGAATATTGGTACTATAATAGACAACATAAGCCATTGGTATGGGGATTAGATAATTTTTATCATTGGAAAGAAAAAACATCATTGTCTTTGGGGATCCAATCCCTTATAAGGGTATAAGTATATCCTGTGACTTGATTAAGAAAAAAATTAAATGACGGATCACCCCATTAAATTTGGTAACACGTTAAAATGTATCTTATTACTGGAAATCATTTCTTAATGTATCCTAGGATGAACATATATAAACAATACGCACATGGTTTGATATCTTTTTAAAATTCCAATCATATAATTCTAGGTGCTAGATTAGACCATCGTTTGATCCTTCGATGTTACAATGTTCACCACCACTCTGTTCGTTTGAAAAGTGAAGGTGTTCTTAGATCAAACACTCTAAAGGAGTCCTTTTCTCTTATTTATGTTGGTATTAGGAGACAAGAGCACTAAAATTCATGCATGTGAATAACACACCTAAAAATACATCCTCTATTCTTATATAGTGGTGGATAAATATCTGGAATGGGCTACCCAACCTCGGTATAAGAAACACCCATAAATAAAAAATAAATGACATGTTATGATGAAATAAATGTTTCACAAAGATCATTTATATTTTATCACCTACATTTAATATATAATAAATATATTACATGATATAACAAAGTCATTAACTTGATCCATAATTCCTACCAATATTAAACGAACCTTGGATATTAAAATAATATTCTTTTATATAATATTTTTATATTTATTTACTCAATCACCTGTGAATAATTTTAATAAAAAATTTAAACCCAATTAATCTATACTCTAATAATGATGAATTTATTAAAGTTTTTTGTGATCTTGAACACTTGAAAATCTCTCAAACCCTATGTTGTGGCCCACTATGTCCCATTCTCCTACTCATCAGAATATGGAAGACTCTTGAATATGCTATTCTGTGTGACCCTCTATGACCTTATGTAGATAGAATAGAATACTTTTCAGAGGTTAATAGTATAGTCTTGAACCCATTCAAGTCCCCTAGAGAGATGATGAATATTCAAAGCAACATCAACCTTCATTAGGACACATGTCCTATAATATAATCACATTGTATCGTTGTATCTCATAAAGTAGAGTGCACACTTCGTGTCATCATACATTTAGATTTATTATTCATTGACCTATCTAGATAGAATTACATTTTTCTACCATCTCTATGGATGTAATTATGGTTCTACAATATTGCTAAACTAGCCCAAAGATATCTCTTCCTAGCGTAAGTGAAATATTGTATCTTGATTATTTAACCAACACCATACCACCAAAGACACACCCAACACAAACTACCTCTCCCCAGTTTCAATGACATTTTTTATAATTTCATCAAAGTACATGATGAAATGGTACACATTGATAATTATATCATGTTAAGAGACTAATACACATGGTCAAAGATAGGAACTACCAATGACACCTAAAACATGTGGTGTTACTATTGGTATGTCTTTCCTCATGATCTCATCTACTCAATATCACAAAGTAAGAAATTCATGAGAATAAGTATTAATAAATATGATCCCCTGAAACATGATAGTCAAGAATCATATAGGTACAATCATAATGATTTATCTATACCACAATACATATGTTTAGTATTAATGTCACAGTATCTCTAGGTCTCATTATATCATGGGAACTACAATAACCTTTTGAAAGGACATGTAATACAAGAATATTACCACATAAATAGTGAATGCACATATATGAACACTATTATAGGAAGTTTAAATCATGCATAACTTACTGTATACATGATTTGGTAATAAAAAAAACTATTTATGTTAGTTCAAGGGTTCCCATTATAAAAACTCTCCAACTTTAACTAGTTCCAAATTGATAACTAAAATTTTTATCACTCATATTATAAAAACATGATTTTGTTGAGTTTTGGGTTTTGTCATGGGCTGACCATGTCTCCGCTTCATGGCTATTCTATCATCCATGACTTCATTTCCTTTAGTAAAAATATTCAAGAGATGATATCTTTGGGTATATTACTTTTTTTCATGGTCAAAACATGAAATCATGGATAATAAAAATATAAGAATTATCATAAATTATATTTGGATAAAACATTAATTACTAGTTTCAATTCTATGAACTGGAAAAAATCATTGAATGTTTAACATCACAAATTTAACTACATTAGAAGCTCCAACATACTTCGTATTTATAGATATGGTTACCATAGTCAAGAATGAGATTCTCTTTCTTTTTACCTTATCTAGAATGATATGTTGGATCATATTGATATAAATTAATACCTTTTTGTTTCTAATTAAACCAGTGTAACTTCCTCTCTAAATACTAGTAACATATCTTTTGTACACTCTCATATAAAATTAGACAGTTTTGACTACTTCTTGTATCGATGTCATGGATATAACTGATATTTTCTAACTACAAATAATATGTTGGATATATAATATCCTTTAAATAGAATGAAATATGAGATTGATCCATCGTAGTAGCATATAAAATTCTACCTACCACATTAATCTCCTCCTATGTATCATACATGTCTTCATGGTGTGATTTATGACATGTGACATTAGTAACAATCCTCTCTAAAATTTTTCAAACATAGATTTTTTAATACCATATCAGTATATATAATTTTGACTTGGTCTAAGAAACTATTACATCCACCTCAGTATACCATATTCCCTAGAACATAGACTTCTAATTTATTTCATTCATTGAAGAGTTACTTTAATCCCTATATTAACTAATTTTAAGACAGATAATTGTTTTCTATATGTTATAAAACATATTTTACATCGAAAATAGTGGTGTACCCACAAGCCACTTGTAAACATATGAAGAAATTAATTTAAAATGAATATTATATGGTCTTTATGCTTACATTAACCCAAAATTTTATTTTAGTAGCTTTCATCCCTTATTGACATTCTTTGGTGTCACTATCCCTTTTTAGTCGCTTGTTATAGATGCCTACCAAGATTGGTGTTCTCAACATCCAATTCCCAATTTAATGATCATAGAAAGTAGCTATGAAAATTAAAATTATATTGGATTTAGTCGTAAATACTTGATATTACCAATCAATCCTTTTCGGCACCACTCTTATACCACCCTTGTATAATACCACTTGAATACCCACCTCCATATTCAATATAATAAGATGGTGTGCTTGGATACATGAAACACATTATTTAATTATAATTAATATTTTCAACCTTATCTTTCTTATATTTACATATTATTTATAGTATAAAATATTTTATATGAATAATGTATTATCATAGGTGGTGAATTTAAAACCATTACCATGGTTCTAACCTTCCTATGTAATATGTGTATCTGAAACATTATTTTTTATAAGCTCTTGTAGAATATCTTCTTATGCCATCTATTTGTTCATCACAAGAATTGAAAAAAATCAAGACAATATTTCTCCCAAAATACCTAATATAGAATTGCACTATTTTGTATAGAAATAATTTATTACTCGACTAAAAATTTTCCATCATTGGGTTTTTTGAAATATCATTAAAAAACATTAGGATTATTACATTGATGAACATTTTTTTTATTAATGAATGTTTGTTAATATAATAACCAAATCTTTTTACATAAACAAATTTTATTATGACATGATGAATTTCTATTACTGTTATTCATTTGATATCCATATGTCATTATAGTTGGAATATGGTTCTGGGATAACATTGATATTTTCAAAGCATGTCATAAAAAATAATGTAAGTCGCTATAATGGATATTAGTTGCAACATTGATTCTATATTTACGTATATAATAACACTAATGTGTATAAGTAAATAGGAGTTTTGCAATTACTCAATGATACATTTTATTAATAAATGTTTTCATGTAAGACTCATCATCAATTATCTTTCCTCATATCATAAATTCGATGTGTATAAGGAAATTTTCATTTAGGAATTACTCTTCACTATATTTTTATTTTTTGATAAATGATTAGTTAAGATATTCTTTGGTACACGATCCTAAAGAAAATAATATACTCTAACCATGCATATAACATACTCAATTTTTAAATTCATTATAACTCTTAAAGGAATATAATGAATTATATTTACCACGAGCTCTACATGGAACAATTCATGCTCTCTAACTAAACTAATTCTGAAATCGGTATGACATACCTATATTTATTAATGTTTCATTAGAAAAAATTATTTATTTATGTGTGGTGATAATGCCTATTTTTTTAAATATAAGGTGTCTAGAACCATTTTATATATCTCCTAGAAAGATGCTTTGTTTTACCAGAAAAATACTTATCTTTCCACAACTTGGTATAAATCAGTCTTACATTTTTATATTCACCAAGTGGTGACAATGATTTAAACATTATTAAACTATTGTTTGAGTATTAAACACCACAAAAAACATTCATTATCTAACTATAACAATTTCTCCTTACACTTAAAGGACACATGAGATAAATGTTATGGTTATACTCAATAAAATTTCTACTAGAACCAATAACTTGGAAATTAAAAATTGTGTACCTATCTCTATTAACATATGAATCGACCTTTCTCAACCTCTTATAAAATTTATGTTACTTATTGATACATTTATATTTTTACATGGTTACTATATTTTAGTAAACATATGTGATATTCATATTGTATTTAATACCCAATAAGTATATCAAAAACATTACATACAATTGATGAATAAACCAGAAGAAGAAGAAACCTTCTTCTTCAATTGCATTTTATCTTCCATAGAATTATCTCATTTCATGAAAAGAAAAAAAAACTCATGTATGATGATCAAAATATGTTCTTTGATGTAATTTTCAATGTTTTCTTTTTTTCCATACTTTATATTGTCCTTTTCACCGTATATTTTAACTTTTTCACCATAATAACTACATATTATAGTTTCTTTATGTTTTTATTTACGTTATGAACCCTACATAAAAGTTAATAAAGGTTTTACTCCATAGTGTTCGTTTTTTAATATTAAACAAAATTTGAGTAAGTGGGTGAGAAATATATTAGAAAGGTATGTATTGAAAGATCGTGATTCATCTTTCAATTTACACAAGTCCAGTGTAATCATGAACCCATTTATATCTAGCTTCACTCTCTCCTTGCTTGCTTCTCAGAGATAAGACAACATGTGAAATAATTTATATCCTAATGTTATATTCACAACTCACATCAGGAATTGATGATTTTATTATGATATAAACATCAAATGGGACACACTTGAGTCTCCGGTAAGCATATTTTACACCCTCACTTCTTGATTAAGCTCTATAGGTCTTGGGGACTATAGCACATTGAATTTTCTATATCATTTTACTATGCATGTGCTCCTATAATAAACATATGAACTCATGTAGGGGAGGAAATCGACCTTGTCTAATATTAATTGAAATGTGTATGTGGTCTTACATTCCACTTTTCTATAAATATATACACTTACAGATTGGTACTTTTATCAGGATTGTTGATTAGAAATTACTAATTAATTTAATCATTAAATGTCTCCCACTATTTTATTGAACCTTAGTATCCCTCACTAATAGATTAATAATACACTATATCAAGATTATTATACTTTAAAATATCCCTAAATCCTCTCTACATGGTCCATGCTATGACTAAGAAACTACTCAGAGAGTTTCAATGCAGGAGCTAGACTTTCCAACAATAGTGACTCATAGTTCCTCGAACTATTGAGTGATGTCCCAATATCTCATAATTCTATCCTTGATTCCCTCAATGAATTGTCTCTAAAGTGATAAAAATATAAATATATATACTTATTTTCTACAATATTTAGTTAAGCCAATTGATCTCTCTCATAATAACTCTCTAGTAGAAGGAGACACCCTCAAATGGGGCTGATGAGCACCTTGTATGCCTGATTTTGTTCAAATTCAAACAATGGAAGGCATTTGTGACTTAATATTTCTTTGATGAGTTTTTTATATTACTTTATAAATTAATTACCTTTATATTTTATATGTTCATACTATGATTTCATGATCAAAAATAATATACAAAAAATAGAAAAAATTCATCGGATTTTATTTTAAAAACCTATACATTATTTGTATACTATATTATATGTTTCTTGTAAACAAACACATTAAACAAAATAATAAAAAATGAATAAATTAAATAAATTACTAGTATGATATCAACTATTTCATATTGGTTGACCCATTTATATTCAATGTATCAAATTTGACCTAATGGGTATAATACCTGAGTCGTGTCTTTACTTGTATTACAACTCACACCCCGGTCCATTGTTTTTACACCTCATCTAAGATACTACCTTATATGGTCATGATCCTTGTTTTACAGCATCACCATCACAACATAAATGTACCTGTGTGTAAAAAATGGGGTCTTGGGAAGAAAAAATACGTACATATAAACCAATGCTATCATAGGACCTTATAAATATTAAATTCATAAGGAAAATTCACTAACCATCAAATTAAAACCTAATTAAATATTACAATCATCGTAAATAGATGTATTAAATAATTAAATAAAATAAAACTCAGACAATAATGGTAAGTCAATGCTTAAGACCCATCGAAGGCTAAATAAATGCATGATAAAAATTAAAATGAAATAAATTTAAGCATGAGGGAAATTAAAGAGGGGAGGCTACCCTATATGGAGGCCGCTAGAGGTGTTATATCTGATAATGATGGGTATTGGTGATTGGGATCACATCATTTATCTATCGTGTGTGTGGGAGTCACTATGTGGCCTGAGAAATAATGATAGACAGGTTGACCAGGATTGTGTAAGCATGGTGGCACTTGGTAGCTAGTAGGTGAAGGTGATTAAAAGGATGTTCTGGGGACTCCAACAGATATCAAGGGTTGTGTCCAATGAGAAGCAGTTCCTATGAGGGTTGTGATGGCTTTTGTACGAGTAGAGGTGTAAGGAGACTTAAGGAGGAAAATATTCTGAGAGGCCTTTGAAGGCCATAGGGTGGTCAGTCATAAGTTATCTATTATATACCATCTATAAAAGTGAGGACCGATGATAGATCTAAAAGAGGTGGCAGTGGTGTCGGGTGACTGATCGATAGCGGCACTAGCTGATCAGGTGGGATATGGATGGGAGGTTATCTTCATATGGAATGTTTGTTCATTTTTGTGATTTTTGTTGACATGAGGACCACCAACCCATATTTGGTGGTTATTTTAAATGTTATTTTTTTTCTTCTGTAAGTAGCACTGCCTAGGATTACCATTTTTTTTCAAATTTCTATTTTTTAGAAAACCACCACACCCTCCACCCATTTATGAATATTAAACTACCTATTAAATATAAATTTTAATGCATTTATTATATTATAAAATTCCATAATAATTTGAATATTCCCATAGGTTGTAACTTTTTAGCCATCAATTTCTCAAAGGCACATGGCCCTAAAAATTGGAAACATTGGAAATCTCCACTGGAGACTGAAAACTGAACTTGGGCTTTTAAAAATTTCCCACAAATGATATTTATAAAACTTTTTAAATGGCCTTAAAATCTATGTACTAAATCAGTTTTATGTGCATTATATTCTGTTGGGATTGAAACCAATCCCTCTACTTAATTTAAATAAAATTTAATTTATATTGGCTCAAAAATTTTACATGATTTCTCTAATACTATGTTTTGGTATTAAATCATGCAATTGAAGCCGATGATCATGGTATTTAAATATTTTCATCACCAATATGATTAAACATGATCATTTATAGAGATTTCATCCATGATAGAGGTCTAGGGATTTCATGTGAATTTATTAAGCACAAAAATTAATTGAATGATTACTTCATTATAATAGGTGGAGAATTCGACTATAGCTCAACACCAGAAATCATTACTCAAATGATCCTAGGAAGAACCCATCTAGATCACACAAAAACTCTTCAATAGCCTATAGGAACACCGATCATTGAATGTTGGGTGCTAGCATGGGGTTCTGAGGAATCCATATATGTTAAAATGATCACCAATACTCCGTTCCTTCAATCAGTGATAGTGTTCTTGGATCAAACAATCGAAATGTGGATTTCTCTCTCTTGAATGTGGGAAAAAGGAGGGAGGATCTCTCAAATTCGTGGTTGTGAATAGTACACCTAAAAACGATCTCCTCTTTACTTATATATTGGTGGATAAATACCTAGAAAGGGTTCCCGGACCCCCATATAAGTAATTCCCATTAAATAAGAAATAAATGGCATGTTATGAAGAACTAACTACATCATAAAAATCATTCATATTTTATCACATACTTCTAATGTATAATAAATATATTATATGACAAAAAAATTTCATTAACTTGACCCATAAGTCCAACTAATATTATGAAAAGCTTCAATATTTAGATAATTTTTTTTGTTTAATATTTTCCACGTATTCACTTAATACCTTATGAATAATTTTAATAAATAAATTCAGCCCAATTGTTCTATACTCGAATAATAATGAATTTATTTATTTATTGTTGATGATTAATACTTAAACATCCCTCAGACTATACGATGGGGCCTTCCATGTCCAATTATCATATTCATCATAATGGGGAAGACTCTTATATACGCAATTGTGTGTGACCCTCTAGGGATTTATCTCAATATCAGTGAATACTATTCACAAATTAGAGGTATAGTCTAGCAACCCATCAAGGTCCCTAAATAAATAGATAATAGTTATTGTAATGATAAACATTCTATGAATGAACACCATGTAATATAATCTATTTGTCTCAAGATATATCATAAATAAGGATACACACATAGTGTTATCATACGTTCTATCTTTATTATTAATTGACCTATATTGATAGAATTGCCTTCTTCCACCATGGATTTGGATTTAATTAAGTTATTATCATCTTGTTCAACTGGGCCTAGGATATCTCGTTTCATCCAATGAAATAAATTCTATCTTGATCATTTAACCAATGCCATACACCAAATACACAGCCAACAAAATATACCTTTCCACAACTTCAATGTCATGGTTTTTGACTCACATCAAAGTACATGATCAAATGGTACCCATTGATAATTATTTCAATTTAGGAGACCAATAAACATTTTTATAGATAGAAAAAACCAGTGGCACATGAAACATGTGGTGTTCCTATCAGTGATTCAATCCTTGTGGTCATAACTAATCAAGCTATCTATGTGAAAACTTCATGAGAAGAAGTCATAATGATTATGATACCCCAAAACCTAATAGTAAAACATCATCTATTCCTAGTCAGAATACTGTATATATGCCATAAAAGATATGTTTAATATTTATGTCATATTATCTCAAGGTTCTCATTATAGCTTTGGAACTACTATATCCTTATGATACAACTTGTAATATAAGGACATTACCCTAAAAATTCTGAATGTAGAAATATAAACACCATTATAGTTAGTGTAAATAATTAATAACTCAATATATACATAATATGTTAATAGAAAATTATTTTTTAAGTTGGTTCTAGTGAACCCAATATTACAATAAGTCTCGGGTGCATGTTTCTTTGTAAAGTTTATAAATAATGAATTTGGTGGGTTCTAACACTGTGGAAATAATTACCCAAATATTATAAGATTATTAGAAGTTTATTTATAATGGAGTGATTTGTATTAATGAATAGAAATTGAGGCTTGAATATAGTGGTAGTAAAGGAACACAAATTCCTTGGTTACACTAATGGATGATTTCAGTGGGGGTTTTTTGTTCGATGAAATCACACTTTCCAAAAGATAAATTTCTATATGAAGGTTGGTTATGATGTTATCAATAGGGCTCAATGTATCATATATATCTTAAATATTGTGGACGATCAATGGTAGAGTCTTCATAAGTGAATGTTCTTAAAGGGTTGGGTCCATATAAACAGTACATGACACAACCTATTGACGGTACTTCAACATGATTCAGATGATGCTCAAACATATTTTCACTATTTTGATTTCTATATAAGAACTCATAAGGTTTCCTAGGAATTAAAATATAGATCATAGTCTATAGGAATGATGAGGTTAATTCCAATGGGAGGATTAACATGATCAAAAGTAACGTAGAGGAAAACTATGCAGACACTCTAAGGGTTAATTGTAATTGGCCAAAGGGACATTGGAGGAAGTATGAGAATAGTCTTTGATTGGGAGAGAATTGGGTTGAACTCTAAAAGAAAATTTCTCAAGTGGGATCCTATTGGGTTTTGGTGTGAGATATATTTTATGGTTGAGAATGGAATCTCTATAAGTTAATTGTTTAGAATTTATTCTTAGATTAATTAGATGAATATAGATTCACATTCACCATGATTTTCTAGTTCTGGTTAGTGTAAGATATTTATAGAACGGTTTATCATAATAGTTTAAAACAATTTGTTCAACTGAATCCTCGTTTTACATATCATTTGAAGATAACTGAGTGGTACACTTTAGAAAATTTTTATTGAACAGGTGATAGATGGAAATTATCTTAGTCGAAGCATACCATAGTGTGGATCCTATGAATAATTATGGTAATATATAGGAGTATCACTCAATGCCTGCACCTTGGGAAAATTTTCATTTTTTATAACAATGAGTAATATATATGGAATAGATTTTTTTGGGTACAATATAAATATTAAAGGATGTCGTGAATGTGAAAATGTTATGAAATATATAAAAATATCTTATAATGATGCATGAAAGTCTTATTATCTTGTATTTATGATAAATATATATTTATAAGAGCCATAAAAGTGAAATTTAAGAGTAATGTTCACTTTTACCAGAAATTTGGTAGTCAAGGTAGAAGATGATAGAGGGAAATATTGATTTACAAAGCCAATGGCAGGCTCTCTACAAATGTTGAAAAGATATAGAACCAGATGACCAGATTTGACCCAATATAAATGTATTATTGGTCCATATATGAAAATTTATTGGTATAAATGGTTGAATGAAGATTAGGTGGATAGAAAAGGTCTAATTAGGGAACACCCAAGAATGTTTTAATATCATATTAGCACACCCAAGTTATAGAGGTGTTAGGGACAAGGGTGGAATTTCATAGATGAATGTTTGGATGATCAGAAGTATCCATACCGGAAGATTAAACTACCAAAGGCATTGGTAATTCTTATTATATTAGTCTAGGTTGGGTTTTATAACCTATTTCCCTTATAAATTTTATGAATTTTTCCTTGAATGGAAGATGCATCCATTGTCCCACGTATGTAGGATGTAGGTCTAAACTATAAAATATCTTATGTGTTGTGTTTTCATGTTTTTCTATAATGTTCATGTTTTATACCTGTTCAATTTTTTTGGAAGGAAGGCCTTAAGGTGTCTAGAACCAAGAGATGGGAATATCATAATGTTTGTTGGAGTTTTTAGACTTACTAACTCTACATTATGGACCATGGTGGATGTTTCAAATGAATCATCTAACTTCCAGGGATTGATGTTCTACTTCAATGCCTAATAGTTTTCGCATATATATTCTTGGAAGTATTCTACTTAACTATACCACATGGATATGACTTGTTCAAGAAATATAAAAACAAAATATTGTGTATGTTCTTGTTGGTAATGTGTTAAGAATAACTTATTTAGTTTTTTATCAAATAATTTATCGGTTTAATTATACTTAGCCGAACCAATAGGTGTTGTTTTCCTAATATGAATCATCACATGATGATGCCATCATTTTTGAGTATGTGACCTTGATCCTTGAGGGAGTATTCTAGTACATGGATACCATGTGCTGATTTGTACCGTAGATTATGTGGTTGAATTGAGTATGATAATCCTGACGTGTGTGTGTGAACCCTAGAGTGGGTATGTTGACATGTGATTCATCTTGTGATATTAAAGATGAGAGTATTGATGATGCTTTCTAAGATATAACATAGTTGGGATGTGACTTATGGACTTGGTGGGAGAGACTAGTTATATTGAGATATGACGGAATATATTGGTGATTTGGTAATATAATTGAGTAGCATGATGCATTCCTATTCTATTTGAGATGATTTGTGATGAATGAGGGTAACTTGAGAGGGAGAGGATAGTCGAGACACCTGGGTTACATAGATATAGTAAGACTGGATTGATGCTTATGTTTAAGATTTATACGTGGAAGGTTCTATTGATTATGTAATATAGGATTGGAGAGGCCTTATATATTTTAAATTTTAAATCATTGGAAGTTATTGTGATGTGATGGGTTTGACATGTATAAGAGGCATGGTCAGTTCAATAGTTAGGCCAAAATAATAGGATTTATGTTATATGAATTGATATTTTATGATCCAGAAGGTATGATTGGGAATCACCATGGTGTTACCTATACTGTAATGCCTTTTTTAGGAAATAGGGGATGTTGAGCACCATTTTGAGATCAATCAGACGAACACTCTCTTTCAATGGGTATATAGGGTGGACATTGCTTTTCCAACATGGTGGGATTATTAGTCTAAAATAATATCGACCATATCTAGTTTAACATGTTTCTTGATTAGTCATGAGGGGCCTTAGATCACATATAGGACATGTTGATGTGTAGATTTGTGGTAATCTTTAGAATTGGGAGATGGAGTTGTGTGATGGAACAATGTTTGTATGAAATGGTTTTATAAGATAATTTAACTTGAAATGGATTTTAAAGTGATTGATTTCGTAATGTTTATATCTTATTTTATCTTGATAATGTATGTGGAAAAAGGGCGTTGAACCTTTATTCTCTGATAAATATTGTTTAATGTAGTGGCTACTCTGGGGAATAGTTAAGTGTGATTGACTAGTGGAAACTACATCATGAGAGTATGGATGGAATGTTATATAAAATCTATATAGTGTGATAATATAAAGACCAATAGGTCATGATAGATGTATATATATAGATATTCATAGCTCATATGAGAGATGATTTGGAAACTTTTGTGAAAAATGTGAGATGTGGTGACATGACTATTAGATCTTATGTAACATAAAGGGGAAGATAAATCCAACCTGATGAAGAAGGAACCAAGATAGTGACTCAAATATGATAAGTTTACCATTGTGGTTACTGTGAGTTGATAGAAGGACAAGGAAGGTCCCATAGCAGGATAGAATGTGAGAGTGAAGTGATTTTGAATAGGTTATGGACCTTAGTTCATATCCATCAGGATCAGGGTATGGGGGAATATTACTGATAGAGTTTAAAAGAGATTTCAAAAGGAGGAATAGTATCATTGGAACCTATAGAAGGGCTCAAGATATGGAACTATTTGAGATATATGAGTGGGGATCATGAGGGTCAGTGTCTATATAGTGGTGGATATCAGGTATTTTTGTGCTCGAGGATTTATGATAAGGGGAATTATATGGTGGGGAAAACACCATAAATTGTATCAAAACATCGAGATCATTTTCAGTAGATTTTGGTGAATGTAATGGGTGACATTTTTATGGAACCAATCCTAAGGTGGTTGTTGTTTTTTATGACACTTGGATGTAAGTGGTTTAGTTATGTGTGTTAAGTAGAAAATACACAGATACAAGTATCAATTATTGAGAGTTAGGTTATGTTAGTATAGTCGATAACTTAAAGGTGTTAAATGCATGATGAAAGATGGGTTATATGAATGATTATTTGGAATATCATTACTTATAGAGATGTATGATGGTTGATGCTGAGGTGGGATTTGTATTATGGATATGGCCTCATAAGTGAGACTGTGGATTCTGATCAGAATAGTCAGGTGATACTTGGATAAGGTTCCATGTAGGAGAACGCACAATTTAGATTATTAACATAAACCAATAGGGGTATAACGTATATGGTTTTAGAGTCATGTATGGCCCAATATATAGGGAAACAACATAAAATTAGTGTAAATAATTGGTACAAGAATTCATATATTGGTGAGATTTTGAGTAGTGAATCTTGTTTGGGTGCAGTACGGCAAAAAAACAAACTTAAATCATGACATTTGGGCCACTAATTGATTCATGGTGACCAATATGGTTCACATATGATGCAGGAGGAGACTTCTATTAGATGATAAGAATTATAAATAGGATATTTTAACACCCTAGACCAATTTGAGGTATGAACTCGCTTGAATTTTTATTAGAAACTAGGGTCTGATTGAATTATTATTAAATAACAATATATTTGATTGCTTTGGTATGGTATATCTTGGGTTTGGTATTCAAAAATATCAAATTAGGTCAAAAGTTGGGTCAACCATGCGTATCAGAACCCCATAGAGGTATCAATGATATTGTAATTAGTTGGGAATAAAATTATGGGAATTGACTGGAATGGGGGTATATTTACTTACTATTTCCAGTAATTTATGTTTTTACAGGAATATTATAGATGATGAAATGGATTGGAAAATATTAGGGATTAAATTATTATTTTTTAAATTACAATAGTTATTTAAAATTTTTCCTAACTCTAAAACCTTTTGTGTTACAGAGGATAAAAATAAAAACAAAATGTCTATAAAAGGATAACTTATGTATGAATTAATAATATTATCTATAGTCTTTTAAACAAAGGGAGGAACCATACGCAAGGGAAAAATATCTTACGTATGGGAAATATATATTATATATGATATATATATTACATATAGGTATTTCTTCCAAGCTAAATCCTTACATATGATATATATATATATATATATTACATTTGGAACAAAAATATTATGTATGGGTTTTCTATCCACGTAAAAAACCCTATTCTGGAAAAAATATATTATGTATTAGAGAAATATGTTACATACAGAAAAATAAATAATGAAGGAATACAAAATATGGATAAAAATGTTATGTATATGTTTTTCCTTAATGGAAAACACTTACATATCCAAGAAGGATATTAGGTATGGATTTTTTATAAGGGAAAAACCATACATATTGAGAGAAAAATACTATTCATGATTTTTCCATAAGGGAAAACTCTTATTGAAGAAGTAAAATATTATGTATAGATTTTCCCTAAGGGAAGAACCTTATATATTATAGTAATATATTAAATATGGAATTTCCTTATGTAAGACCCATTCATATTGAATGAAAATAATTTGTATGGATAGTTGGATAAGGAAAAAACATTATGCGTGTAAAAATATGTTATGTGAATGGTAAAAAAGTTACATATGGGATTTTACAAAGGAAAAAACCTTACATATGGGAGAAAACGTTATACAAGAAGAGGGTATTTATTTATGTTAAAAATCATACTTAAGGGGTTCAAAAACCTTATGTGGGGATTATTTTTAAATGTAATCTAAAAATTAATTAAAATAAATTCAAGGGACATACAGAAACATTGGGGGGGGGTCTTATATTCTATAAAGTAACACGATCCTCCATTATTCAACCCTTATCTTAAGCTTGCCTCTTACAAAATGAGATCTTCTTTGTTCCTCAATGGTTTGGAACACTATTTGATCCAACTGATAGCTAGAGGCAATTCTATCACTCGAATTCAATTCATCGTCAGTTACATCCTATTTTGAATCCTTGCTGATTTTTTGTAACCCAAGATGGGGTTTTGATAATTATTCTCATAGATCCTGGTGCAATCAACATGATATAAGGTTGATTTTTTTTATTTGGATAAGGGTGAATTCAGGAGGATTAATGAACTATATTATATTCAATTTAAATGAGGTATCTCACTACTTTATTTATTTCGAGTTTTTCATCAATTTTGGAGAAATTGATGGATTTATCAAAATAAGAATTTGGTCTTTTGTTTGATAGAGTTCTAGAAGAATGTAGGGAGAAGTGCACACTTATTAACTTATGGTTTTGGCCATGAGAAATATCTTAGTGGATAATTCTTTTCTTATGTCCTAAATATTAATCACGGAATAAATATTTGTTTAATGTTTGATTTAATTATGAATTATTTATAACTCATTGAAATGGTTATTTGATGGATTTAGGGATTCATGTTTATAGATGAAGGTTGGTCGTCCTTAGATGAGCTTAGTTTGTTGTGGATGGGATTTTATTTAAAGAAATAACTCTAAATGAGGTAGGTGTCACCTAAATAGCTCCCTAGGATTATAAATTTTGTTATGATAATGTGACATACATTATTTAAATTTTCATGTGATTGAAATTAAATTAAAAATGACTTGTATTATTAAAATTACATAGAATAGAATATAAGTTTCTTAGATCACAATGGCCCCTTGAACACTAATTTGATGCCTTCGTCAATGATGGTGGTGGGATTTATCATAAGTGTGTGATTTTTGACATATTGTAAGGTCCTGGGTATTCCTATGAGGTATAAATCTTTTTTTAATTAAATGCTTTTTTTGTCATATTATGGATAGCTAATGAGTTAACGTGAGTTTCAAGGGTTTCCATGCCAGTTTGGAGCCCAAAGACTCTCTTTTTGGAAAAATAAGCTAGGTTGTATAGTTAGTAAAAGATATATGGGACAAGATGCACTGTTAATAATAATCATGTTGGGATAGACAGTGAGGATAAATAGGACACACTGTTATAGGAAACAATGTGACCTGAGGCATATGCCCATGTGAGTTGTTGAAGAACTTTGATAGATGCTCAACGCATGGTCGGTGTATGGTTTTTCTAACTGTGCACCATGACCATGTGAGGACCCCATGAGTTAGAGATGGGTTCGAGATTAACACACGATTTGGCCAACCATGAAACTAAGTTCTGTGAATAAGTAAAAATTATTGAAATGATATAAATTCCCTTAATAACTCTTATAAAATAAAACTATTTTTTCTTCATCCACTGGTGAACAGACCCTCACATTGGGTGATCCCTTTTTGAAGACAATTCATAGGATTTGGACCCTTTTCTTCATACGAATCCTGATTTGAACATCGCATGTCTTGTTGGATCTATAATGATAAGTTCTATGTTCCTCTTGTGTCATTATTAATTGGTCATCATATCTTAGAGTTTATTTAGGTGTAATAAAATATTCCATATTTTTAGGGTTTTTATGATTTATTAGTTTTTATTTTGATCTAGACCGAATTGAAGGTCGATACTAGATGAGTTCTATTCGATGGACCTCTAGTACACTGTCTATATCTTTCCCTCAATGTTTGATTTTTTATAATCATATTTTTAGTTTTTTTGCATGCATGAACTTCTGTTATTTCCCCTAAAATTAATTGAATTCTTTGATTAAATGAATTAGGACATTTCAAGGTTTCCCACTAGTACCCTTCAGATTATCGGAGGATGTTTTCCCTAACCTATGTCACCCATGGGGTGATATTTTGTATCAGCTTTACATTATACCACCCCACTGGGTGTGTGTGTGCTCACCATATTAGAGGGAGACTTTATAAATTTAATTATAATTAATTAAATGATTAGATTAAGGTTATTCGTTCTTTCCATGTAATTACCTAATGTGTTTTGGTTTAATTGTTTATATAGATGATGTGGATATGGGTTGGATTAACTCATGTAATGTGAATGTTTATTATATGATGAATGTAATGATATGATGAATTGATTATGGTAGTGTATTCCTTTGTTGATATACCTTGGATCATAATTCCATAGGCTGCCATTGAAATTTATACTCCATGGGTCTTGATTATGGTAGTGGATTCCTTTGACCTTTTTAGTTCATGAATCCTTATTCTCTATGATGTTGAGGGCCTTGCTATCCCTTGGATCTTGCTTGCTTGGACTCGAATTTTACATTTTCTATTGACATTCTCCTTATAATCAACCCAAGTCCATACCGAATTTCCATTGACATGTTCTTGGGTCTCAATGAGGATTCCTTTGTATTATATAACTTGGATCCATTCCTTCTTGGTATGACACTTTTGATTACCCAGAGAGGCTATTTTGGTTGACTTTGACTATACAACATGGCTTTAGAAATGTCATATAATGTATAATATGGTGTGGATGTGGAAAATGTTATAAACTATAGTATATATCATGGTTGTGGTATATTTTATTCCTTATATTACACGATATAAGGGTAATGTGGATGTTTATTATTGCTTGATTCCACAACATGGACATTGTGGTTTATTTGTCTTAATTTATAGTTAGCTCATTCTTATGATGAATTTTTTTATTGTTAACCCTTGTTATAGTAACTTGTTTTTTGTTGATAGGATGGGTTGTATCACATTACACTTATAACATATTCTGTGGGAACTTTAATTGTACTACTATTATACTTGTTATATATATATTTCACACTAATTAGTTTTTTATACATAGAATGGAATTTTAATAGACACCATTGGTGGTTTCCTACTTAGTGTTATCTCAGACCCTCTGAGGGTCATTGTTTAGTACCTAGAAATACTTATTGGATGCGGGTAGGGACCATGACAAGTTCCCACTGTACGATGCAAGATTTTCTTATTGCTTAAGAGTGTGAGATCACATGACCATGATAGGATCGTGATTCTATCTAGAGATTGTTATTTTTTATTTGGGGTATTTCGATACATTTATTTTAATGGATACTTGTATACCTATTTTTATTTTTTTTGTAGAGACATGACATGAAACATCATTTTGAATATGATATTACCTTTGGCATTTTTTATACATTAATGTCTTGGATTTTCTATCTTATGTATGGTTCCTTTACTGCTTCTACTATTTCCTATTTATATTATACCATTGTGTTATGATCTAACATGAAGGGAATATTCCCCACAAAGACACACCCTGGGCCCTCACTACTAGTTGGAAGCCTCTGACATATGGGGGGTGTGCTTGAGGCCATGTGACCCAGTAGCTTGGGGTACTGTTTAGTGGCACCTGGGACAGGACATTAAAAAGTGGTATTAAAGTATTATATTTCTAAATTTAAAATTTTGAGACAATAGATATGGATTATGAATGTATTGGAATTTGGTAATGATCTATGCCTAAGATTAGCTAACCCACCTATAGGGAAAAACCAAATTTCCATGGATAGAAATGTCTATTTTTGGATTATGATATTAACATTGTCATGATTCCACCATTTGGTGATGCAGATGATATGTGATGTTAAAATATGATTGTTATTTGGATTTTATTATGACCTGATGAGATGAAGGTATGCCATATCCTGCATCATTTAGGTAATTTACAAGATTCTCATTCCATGCATTATGCCATGTCATATAGAATTCATTACTTAAATATGTGAATTTATTATATGTGCCTTTTGTGATATATTTTTTGTTTGATAGATTATATTTCTAGGTAATTGAGAAATATGATTGGTACATAGAGTGCCTAACATTACCTAAATGGTGTTTTCCAACATAGGCTACAATAATCACCCTATACAGCCAATCATGGAACATTTATTCATGGACCATTGGTCGCATTAAATGAAACATGTCATGGTTTGGATTATGTGGATTCCACAATTTAGTTCGTGAGGTGTATGGGCCCTTATGGATCATAAGTGGTGACCCATTTTGTTTAACCATTTAAATATAATTATGATATAAATATGAATTTAAATGAAATTGAATTTGTGAGAGAGAGAAATGAACACTAGTCGTACACAATGAGGGTGGTTACGACCATTCTTCATAGGTGGTGGGACATGGGACGCCAATACATCCTCCTATAGTTCCAATTACAGAACTAGGGATTTTACCAAACATGGGTGCTAAGGAACAATTTTATGAGAGTTTTATATGCTTTATGTAGACAGTTCGAGGTGCACCAAAACCTATCTCATCTGTTGAATAAGTGACATGTGAGTTCCATTTTTCGAATCTGCCCATTTTTTGGGAGTATAGAGGTCTATAGGATGATGAGTATGGATTGAGACTAATTTTTTGATTTTAGATAAACTGGATACCCATACTAAGAGGATAGTAAATCTCACAACATATTTGATTTGGGGAGAAGCTATGTGTTGGTGGGATGTTTTATACAAGGATGATATACTTTAGGATATGGTTTAGAGGGATTTCCAATATAGGTTTTACAATTAATTTTTTCTTCAAACCTGAGATCTGAATGGGCTTGTGAGTTTATGCATCTGAAGTAGGGAGTTATGATCGTTATGTAATATTTGTGATTCTTTGTAGAGATTCAGAGTTTTACACCTATTTATCTTGTTGATGAGATATTGAGGGAAAGTCGCTTTGAGGAAGGTATTGGGAATTTTGTTTGATCTTGGGTTAACCTGTTTTAGTTGATTAATATTATGAAGATAATGAATTTGGAACTTATTACTATGTGGAAAATGAGGGAAGCTAGAGGTCAAGAGCATGGAAATTTATTCCCTTGAATATGTGGTTCAACATTGAGTGGTATGAATTATTATTCTTAGTATTTTGATGAGGGTATTACTAGCCAGGATGTTAGGGCTGGTGGCTCTATTTTCTATCATCTGTTTGGAAGATAGAGGAATATAAGGAATCAGTGTTTTCAAGACCTAGTAGAGTGCTGAGCTTACGGAAGGATGGCTCACAAACATAATTTTTATAGGACCTTCCCTACAATTGTTAGTGGAATGGGATCGACTCCAACTCCATTTTTAGGACCAGGACTCCCAAATATAAGTCACATAGGGAGTTAGAGTATTATTAGTCATTTTGGATGATGTGGTGCTCATGATTAAGCTATATTGGGACTAGTAGTACCTAGATAGCAGAGTAGGCATACTCCGGGTAGTGAGGTTGTTTCATTGGGCCATGGGTTAGGCCATATATATTATGTACATTCTAACCCTAATGTGTATTTCACTGAGACATCTATTGTGAGAGGTATGATCGTGATATCCACTATTCTATTATATACTCTTTTTCATATAGGTTCATCACATAGTTTCATATCAGTACTTATTGTGGAAAGCCTTGGGATTGTATAGATTTTTTGAGGGTGTTATGACACTTTCCACTCCATGAGGTAATCAAAACAGAGGGTGTACAACAGTTCAGGGAGTGCCCCCATGAGATTAGTGGGTTTCACATTATATGGGATATTTTTTCCTCATGATGATTGGTTTTGATGTTATACTCATGATGGACTAGCTAATTTATTATCGATCCCATGTCAATTGTTATCACTAGAGGGTGATTCAACATCACCATATGGAAGAGTTCTTATTAAAAAGAGTAAATGAGATGTCAAAAAGATCGGATCTAGAAATACCATCATCAGATGAGTGGGATAACATCCTATATAATTGGTTTATTTTTTAATTATAAGGGATCATGTGTGGAAGATTTTCCTCAAGTGTTTGATCATTTTAGGGATATTTTCTTAGATGGATTTTTTAGTTTACATCTTGAGAGAGAGGTGGATTTATCCATAAATATAGTGCTAGGATATGTATTAGTGTCCATTACTCCTTATAGAATGAAATCATAGGAGTTACATGAGCTCAAGAGGTAGTCAGAGGATTTGGAAGCATAAGTGTTTGTATAACATAGTACATTTTCTTGGGGTTCACCAGTCCTTTTTTTGAAAAATGGAGATGGTACCATTAGTATATGCATAGATTATAAGATGTTAAAGAATTTAACAATTAAGAGTTGGTATCCTTTTCCATGGATAGATGATATTTTTTTCCAGATCTGAGGATCTTGGGTATTGTTGAAATTTTATTTGAGATTGTGTTATTAGTAGGTTTGTGTTCGACCCATAGACATAACTCGTACAAATCATCATAGTATGTATGATCTATATGATTATTTTTATTTTTCATTCAGTCTCATGAATTTTATAGATGTTTTCATGGAACTGATGAACTTAGTTTTCCATCCTTTTATGGATTTGTTTATGGTCATATTCATGGATGATATCATGGGGTATTCTCACAATCGACATAATCGTATCAAACCTATTTAGATTATTTTGGTTACACTGATAGAGAATCAGTTATATGCTATGATCACAAAGAAACAATTCTAGATGGATAAGATTCAATTACTAGGTCATATTATCTCAAATACAAGAGTATTAGTTGACCTAGAGATGGCGAGAGGTATTGTTTTATATAAGTATCCCAAGAATGTCGTCGATATTAAGAGTTTCTGAGGGCTAGATTGATATTATAGTCATTTAATATTTGACTCATCATGATTAGAAGATTTTATGATGGGATTAATTAATAAATTTGTGATGTTTGTTTGGATAGATACCGAGGAGATAACATTTTATGAGATTAAAGGGATTTTGACTTCAGGGTCAGTCCTAATTTTTCTAGTGTAGGGAAGGAGAGAGATTCATGACATATGAGTATCAACCACTGAGACTACACAAGTTGAATTTACCAACACATGATCTTGAGTTAGTTACAACTATACATGATTTGTGCTGTTAGAAACATTATTAACTAGGTGATCATTTTGTAGTTTACATGGACCAAGAAAGCCTCCAATATATACTTATACAGTGTGATATAAATTGGAGGTAGTGAAGGTGGTTTGAGTAGGTATTTTATTTTTTATTTGATATTGCCTATACACCTTGTAAAGGTAATGTATTGGACGATGTACTGATCAGAAGGACTCAGATACAGGTTGTCCAAGAGGCTAGTAGTGAGTAAAAACTTATGGTCTTGTTTTTAGAGATGCACTTGGAGGTGCAGGATAGTTGTGGTGAATGTTTTATATTATCCTTAGTAGAGACATATAATCTTTTGGATAGAGTGATGATGAAGGAACTATCAGATGATGAGGTCCTAGACCTATGGGAGAGTATGGTAGGTGAGGACCTACCTCCTGGTTCGATTGTGGGAAATGATGAGATTATGAATATTCATGGTCGTGACTGGGTTTTAGTAGACATACATGAATAGATTATGTTGGAGTTTCATGCCTCAGTTTTGGAAGTACATATCAGCATTACCAAGATGTATTATGATTTACATCACTATTATTGGTAGCCATGGATGAAATGTGAGGTAGATGGGTTTGTTACAAGGTGTTCCACCTGTCAGTAGGTAGAGGTAGAACAGTAGTGACCAGCTAGACTCTTATATCATTTTACTATTCCCATGTTGAAATGGGATGATGTTGAGATGGATTTCACGACTAGGTTGTTGAGGTTCCCTCATGATAGTGATACTGTATGGGTTGTTGTGAATAGGCTCTTGACGTTTTCTCATTTCATGATAATTAGAATGAATTTCTTAGTATATGAGGTTAAGAGATTACATGTCTATGAGATAGTTTTTCTTCACTAGTTTCCCTTAATCATTTTATCAAATAGGTATTCCTGATTTATGTCTCAATTCTAGAAGAGTTTAATGAGGGAATTGGGTACACAAGTACTTCTGAGCAAGACATACCACCCTTAGACTATTGGCCAGTCAAAGTACATGATTTAGGTTCTTGAGAACATTATTAGAGAATCTATCCTTCATTTTAGGGGCTATTGGGAGATGCATATAACCCTATCTTAATTTGGATAAAATAATAACTATTAGGAGACTTCATATATGGAACCTTATGAGTATTTATACGGTAGGAAGTTTCGATCGCCACTGTACTAGCTAGAGGTAGTGTTTCGTAGACCTAATCTCTCTTAAGAGACTTTAGATTAGGTTCATATGATATAGAAATGGATGACTAATATCCTTTATAGATAGAAATACTATTCCAATCTCCATCAATAAACTTTGATTCCACAATTATATGTCAGGATGTAAGAGATTTTAGAGAGAGGGAGGCCATTAGATTATTAGTTTTAGTTACCTCAGACGTATTGATCCATGGCTTATATCTTCCATGTATGTACATTATGTTGTTTTCACTAAGACCCATCTCACACTCTATAGTGGGATAGGGTGGTGCTACAGGTTGTTGCATCCTTCAAAGATCATCTTATTCATATCATTGATAGGACAACAAATATTATGTATGGCTGATTAGTTCATCTAATATGGGTGATATGGAAGAATGACTGTTTATCAGATGAGACTGGTGAGTGGGAGGTCGATGCACATGCTTAGTTGATGAAGTTATTATTAGGTGATTCTTAACCACCCTTGGAAGGGAAATTCATTGACGAATTTATATAAGGGGGGATATTTTAAGATTGTAGGTTTTCCTTTGAGACATGGATCATTGTTTTCTAGTTTAGATGATTTATTTTTGACCTATTATAGTTTCTTAATGAGGTCACAAGATTGGGGGGGGGGGGGGGGGGTTCTAGGGCATATTTGGAGTCTAGAAACCATCTTTTTGGTAAAATAAACCAGGCCACACAATTAGTAGATAACATATGGGACATGTCATATGGTTACTACTAACTATGCATGTCTAGATAGTGGGGATTATGATGCTGCATAGTTTGTAGAAACCATGCGACCAGAGGAACATGCCCATTTTAGTTGCTACAGACCATTCACATAGGCTCAACGAACAGTCATCACACAATTTTTCTAACTATATACCAAGATCATGTGAGGTCCCCCATGAGGCAAATATGGGTACACAATTGGTAAAGGTTTGACTAACTATGTAACCTAGTAAAAATTTTGGAAATAACCAAAATTTCCTTAAAATCTATTATTAATTAAATCTATTTTTACATCTTCCTCTGGTGGATAGACCTTCACGTTGGGTCTCCCTTCTTGAATTCAATTCATAGGCTTTACTGTTTTCTCTTTATCTAATGCCTGATTCAAACACTATTTGTCTCATTAGATCTATGCCGATATGTTCAATATTCATCTTGATTCATTCTTCATTTGTATTTGTATGTACATATTTATTTAGGTGAAAGTTAATATGCCCTATTTCTTGGATTTTTTCCCATTATTCGTTTTTTCTTTTGATATGGACCAAATTAGAGGTTGATACTGGATGATCACTCTTATAAAAACCTACAGTATGTGGATTATACCATTCCCTCAATGTTTGGTATTTTATAATATTTTTTGTAGTTTTTCTACATGATGAACCTTCCAACATTACCATTAAAATGATCCTAATGCTTCAATTAAATTAATTGGGTCCTATTATGGTTTCCCATTGAATCCCTTGAAATTTTTGGATGTTGTTGGCCCCAAACTAGTCCACCCATGGGGTGTGCCTTTGTATCTAACTTAATTTATACCACATAACTGGGTGTGTGTGTTCTCTCCTTTTCAGGGTAACCTTTATATTTTGAATGTGAATTTATTAAATGATTAGGATAAGGTTTTTCATCTTTTCCATGTGATTAAATGATGTGTTTTGGTTTAATTATTTATTTAATCATATAGATATAGTTTGGATTAACTCATAGAATATGAATGTTTATGAATTGATGAATGTGGTGAGATGATGTATTGATTATGGTAGTGGATTCCATGGTTGGTATACCTTGGATCTAGATTCCATAGGATTCCATGGAAATTTCTATTCCATGGGTCTTGATTATTGTAGTGGATTCTTTATACCTATTTAATCCTTGGATCATTGTTTCATAGGATTTTGAGGGCCTTTCTTACCCTTGGATTCAACTTTCTTAGAATCATGTTGGACATTGTTTTTCGACATGATACTTGGAATCTAAGAAATTAATTATCGATTTTTCTTGGAGATACTCTTGATACTCGATGTGGATGAATTGGTCTTCTATACCATGGATTCAGACATTCATGGCCCGAAACTTTCGATTACACGGTGAGGCTATTTTGGATGAATTTGGTTATACGACTTCACCATGGTAAATATTATACAATGGATTATATGGAATAGCCATGATAAAGGTTATACACTAGATTATATATCATGGACATGGTAGATGTGATACCTTGGATTACATGGAATTAGAAAATGGGAAAGGTTATGATTTCTTGATTACATGACATGGACGTTGTGCTTTATTTATCTTGCTTTAAATATCAACCATGCTTGCGGTGGCTTTGTTTATTGTTGACCCTTATTATCGAAACTTGATTATTGTTGATAGACTGGAAAATATCACATTACTTTTATCAAATAATCTAGGAGATCATTCCTTTTACTGTAGTTATACCTTATATATATATTTTTCACAATACTCTAGCTTGTTATACACAAACTAGAATTACTATAGACACCGTTTGTGGTGACCTACTAAGTGTTATCTCACTTGCATTGGGGGCATCGTTGGGTACCTGGATAGACTTGTTGGACTCAGTTTGGGACCGAGGAAAGATCCCACAATACGATGCTTGATTTTATTATTTCTTATGATCAAGAGTCTACAATACTGAGCTAGGATTATGATGATATCTAGAGATAGACATTTTTTTTATCTTTTTTGTATTTTGATACATGTATTGTACTGGATGCTTGTATACCTATTTTTCTTATTTTATAGATACAAGACATGACACATCATTTTTATATTATATTTCAATTTACATTATTTATATATTCTTTTCATGGGTGTTTATCATATGTCTAGTTGATCTAATGCCTCTGCTATTGATAGTTGATATTATACCAATATTTTAAACCCTAACATGAGGGTATATTCTTCCCACAGACACACCCTAAGACCTTTCATCTTGTTGGAAACCTCTGGAATATGGGGATACATTCTTGTGTCCATTCAACCCACTATATTGGGGCACCATTTAGTGGCACCTAGGTTGGGACATTACAAATATGTACCCAAAAGGTGTATACATTCAATTAAAGAACATAGTGGACCTTTAGATAGGTTCTCTTATTCCCCTATGTTTGGGAAATATTAAATAACTGAGAATAATTATCCCAGTGGTAGGATATATGGAATATATAGGTTATTAAAAGCCTCTTGACTAGTGGACTAGTGTGAGGATTGAGTGTTCCTCCTGAACTGGTATGTGTGTATCCTTATTGGGAAACCTTTTCTGGGATTTAGTTGTAGGTTTATTGATGGGATTGACATAGTTAGACCATGAAAGTGTAATTTTCATTATTAAATCTCTCATGTGTGATTCCTATGTTATGTTAACATTATAGACAATTAGACTATAATGAAAACACAATTTCATTAAGGGATCATAATACAAGCTTAGACTAGTAATCCTGGTGGGAGGCCATGAAACTTTTGTTCAGAAAGGTAGGGTATACTAGACCTACCATTATGGGTTCAGTTGGGGTGCCTTGAACCCCCTATGGCCCGCCAGAATTCATATGGGGGTACACCAGAGTTATGGTGAGATCCTTAGCCCCCATTTTTATTAATGATAATTTAGTAATTTTCGGGGCCTGATTATTTTAAATTCCCCCCATCCAACAGGTTATATTAACCCTATCATTATCTTCCTTGGTTTCTCTCCTTCCAAATTAGAGATATATTAAATTTTTTCTATAAATAAAGTGTTAATCAATATATTGGATTTGTATAGGTGAGTCTAATTTTTCTCCTCTATATATTCTAGTTTTTTCACACTAATTTGATTTTATTTTACAAAAATCCCTAAATCTTGAGTTATTGATTGAATTACGGATTTATCATCATTGAATTTGAATTAACCTATGATATTTAATGAGAGGGGTACTACAGATAATGGTTGGTAGTACCTTTACATTATCATAATCTTATATGAGTATTCATGTGATGTATAATATTAGGTTTATTGAAAATGTGAGAACATGGCTTGAAAGGAACCTAAATTTTATTTATGATCACTTTATAAGTGAAGTAAGGATTATTAAGGATGTGAGTGGTCATTCTTATAAGATATTATGACTCAGTAGTAATCAATAACCATGATTTTAAAGGAATATGTTATGTACTTTTTAATTTATGCCTAACACAATTTTCCTAGGATATGTAATTTCATAATGTATCTTGATATATTTCCATGATCATTACTTGATGAGATAAAAAAATTATATGAAAGTTTTTCATGATGTTATCATTGAGATGGGGTTTTGAGTTTATTATAGTCATTTGGATTATTAGTAAATGAAATGGGTGAGGGATTCCCACCTTTATGTTAGAATATTGTAGGTATATTGTACCTTGTTTATTTGTTAAATATAAGGGGTATTGCGTTTTGACCTAACCTAGAATTTATAAGAGATATAATTGGATTCCATTCGAATACATGTTATTCTTTGTTATGTGATATGACTTGGTGAGTTATTTTATATTCCTTGGGATATATTTTATGGTATTTTCAATAGAATGGGATTATATGACCATTTTCCTTAGTATTTCTTACATAAATTATAATCACAACATTCTTGGGAATCCCTGACACTTTAATAATCGATAAGAGTTCATGAATGTAGGTTAAGGTTGTGAAAAGGCCAGGAGTTTTGCAATTAATAATGATAGATTAGAAAGAGCCAGGATTTGAGACTGAATGTGGTACTCAAGACCAAGTGTTGACCATTTTTTATGTTTATTTTGTTTTAGTATTTATATGATATTACCATGGGAGATATTTTTTATATCTTCTCGACCCATGTTATATTTTAGACAGATCATTTGTTAAAACACAGTGTGTTATTTTTTTGGTGACATTGTTCATGAAGTTTATTTCTTCATTTAGATGTTTTGGAGAATAGTTATAGGTTATTTTTATAATTATTCATCCCTCTATTATGTGGTTATAGTCTGCCAATAGTAACACCTTAAACCCCAATTACTTGTCAGAAAAGTATTACATTTGGGGAGGCATGCTTGTGGTCTCATAACAAACTGTTATAGTAATTGTAGCATGAAATGGGAAAATATGTTACAATATCTTCCCATTCCATCCACAATATTGAGGGAAAACAGGAATTAAATCCCATTACACTCACAATATAAAGGATAAGTGGGCATGTCATCCCATACCATTAACAATGTTGATCCCATGTGAGTATATCACCATATGCAGTTTTCAATATCTATGGAAAATAACAATCCATTCCATGAATCTCAAAATATAAAAGATCGTTGATTACATCATCCCAAGCCTCCCACAATATATGGTAAATGTGGTCACATCATCCCATGCATTTAACAATATGGTGGGAAAGTTGACATATCATCCCATGACTTAAGAAATATCCAAATAAATGGGAATAAAATCCCATTTTATAAGAAAACTAATATTAAATGTTCATATTTTTTCATACCATAACCATAAAATTTATGTGATCATAATTTACCATACTATATTAATATCTAATAAGTGGAATAACATCACCCACACCATCAATATCCATATAAGTGGGAATATAATCCCATGAATTTAATGATAACCAGAAAAATGTGCATATAATCCCTTTCCATTGAAAATATCATAAAATATATCTCAAGGAATATCAAATAACTCACTAATACATATCACATAACACATCATAACATGTATTGGAATGGAATCCAATTATAACTCACATCAATTATAGGTTAGGTTGTGCACACAATGTACATTCTCTTTATCACCTAAACAAGGTAAAATCTACTTTTAACTATACAACTTAAACATGTGAAACCCTCACCCCTTTTATTTACTTTCAATCCAACCAGCTATAATAAACTGAAACCCCATACTGTGGTTAACATAATCCAAATATTTCATATAATTTTTTTATCTTATCAAGGAATACTTAGAGAAGTATATTAAGATCCACTATGTCATTATATATACTAGGAATACCATATCAGGTTTAAAGTATAAGGTACAAAACGCTTTCCTTTACAATAATGGTTATCGAGGAACACTAAGTGACAATATCTCACAATAATGACCACTCACATACTGAATAATCATTAATACACTCTTAATGTGAAGAGAAATAAAATTTAGGTTTGTAATAGGTCATGTCCATTGATTTTACATAACCATCATATAATACATCATATGAAAACTCATATTAGTTGATGAAAAGGGCAATGTACTACCAACCTTGAGCCGTTGGACTCGACTCATCATGTATCAAAATTTGGGTCAACATGAAAGAAGGAAAAAACCTAATTTTGTTAAAAACTCTTGATTTTGGGCTTTTAGGAGAATAACATCAAATTTGGGAGAAATAAATAGAATAATCAGAGGATTAATTTTAGACTCACTTCTAGAAATCCAATATATTGGTTGATAATTGATTTTGAGAACAAAAATTAAAATATATCCACTTCATAAGGAGAGAAACCGAGGAATATTATGAGAGTTTTCATATTAACTATTATAGGGGGATAATTTTAAACACATTCAATCCCATAAAATTACTAAACTACCCCTAAAAAAATAGTGGCCAAGGTTCCCACTAGAAATATAGTGTCCCCAATAGGAACTTTGGTGGGCCATCGATGTTTCAAGTAACCCCCAAAAGACCCCAAATGGTAGGGGGTTTCCCCACTTCCTTGGCCATAAAATTTTTATGGGCCCCCACTGGGCTTCCAGTGGGAAAACTACTCCCTGGAAACTATCAACTACCTAACCCATTTCCTCAATACTCAATTCTGAGCCTCATCAAACCCCATTCACTTTCAAGAAAAATGAAAATGCACATAGTTTCACTATAATTAACATAAAACCACATCTATATGGATTTTGTTTCTTAAAAAATCCATACTATATAAAAAACATCCTTGAGATAAATCATCAAGAATTTTTAAAAAAAATCCATCCACTATACTCGCACATCCACCAGCTAAGCCCAATTCTACTACATGATATGTTTTTTCATCTCAATATACCACCACAATGATCCTTTCTATATAATATACTATAAATTATGTTCATTCAATAAATGATGCATTAAACTGATATTCAACATTATTTTGATCTATTATATAAATAAGTCCTCGACGACATGATTCAATCAATATCAAAACCACTCCACTCAAACATGTGCATAAAAAACCAACTTACAATCAATCACACTGACTCAATATAAAATCCAATTACCCTCACAGAATGATGCTGAGAAAAATAAAAAACTCAAAAAAGAGGCCCCACTGATTATCTCTTGGGTCAGATCTATCACCCCTTTTATTTTATTTACTTTAACAAATCTGTGTTTCTCATCTGAGATCCAGCAGGGGAGGTATGAGGAAAATATTATATTAGGAAATATATCTTGGACCTATTATGGATAGTTACACTTGTTGATTAGACAAAAATTCTAAAGAGATAAAGGGTCTTTAATTTTTTGGATTAACATAAGAGTAGTCGCACTAGCCAAACGGGGAAGAACACCTCCCCTGAAAATGTATTGGATCAGACCCACCAGTCACAATTGATGGTGTCCCAAGAGACCCTATAGAAAGCCCCAGGAAAACCATCTAGAACTGCGGAACTCTCTAGGTTATGACCACACAACACCACATAAACCTCCTTCTCATCATGTAAGGATTCAAACATATCATTCACAAAGGATGAAACCGAATGAGGGACTACATCAAGAAGGTCCTAAAAGTCACATGGGTAGTCACCTTGCATATTAGGATTAGAACCTATAAAATTGATTTAATGTAAGATTCATCCATACCTATGATCACCTATCAACCATCATAATAGTTCCCATTCTCCATCAATATGTTCCGTCTAGTAAAAAATATTTTTTATTTAATGCAGGAATGAAAAAATGAAGAATTTTGATTTCCTTCTTATAGCCAGTTTATTTTTTCCTGTTTACGAAACTGGTACTTCTATCTTAGTAAAATGTCATCTAGCTGATCCTTATTATGATTGAGAGAACAAAACATAGATTCAAGACAATTATTCTCAAGACTAATTTCATACCATTAAATGTCCCCCCTCCACTGCTTCAACATATGAAGATCTAGGAAGATGGTTCTTGTCCTATGCCTAAAAATCACATTTAAGACTTCACAATTTATGGTGAGGACTTTTCCAAGAATTACCATGAGAAGGATTATTCCACGAGTCCCTAACTACATCATGAAATCCCACTATGTTAACTCAAAACAAAGAGAATGAAAAGAAGCCACCTATTTTTTCCCTGGAAGAAATCACCACTTGAAGAGGGCAGTGATCAATTATGCTCCTCATTAGGTGGTTCCACTTCATAGTAGTGAAGAAAGATATAGCATGGAAATTTGATAGACATATGTCAAGGTAGAACCAGGTACAATGAAATCCCTTCTGATTATTATACCACATAAATGGGTCACTGGAGTATCATAGATCAATCATGATTGATGGGAATGAACCACACTAGGGGTTTCCTTATACTACCAAAATCATGAAAAATATGGCGATTCCTATGGTGGGAAGAATCATGTTGCTTCATGAGGAATCTGTTTTGGACACAATACTATGTTGAGTATAATGGGTGTGTTAATAACAGTCTCGATTTTGGAGGATAGAGAGATTTTTTCTTGTATTCTAGTGTTCATCCTCAGATTCATAGAACAATGACATAATGAGAGTTTAGAATTAAGAATAACCTTGAGAAAATGATTTAAATTTAGTGTTGGAACATGGGGAAACCCCTTGTGCATGAAAGCCATGATAGATCATTAGGTGTAATTTTCATGACACCACAACTTCTTGGGGATGAGAATCATTATGGTGGGGATATTATAACATCTTGTGCCATTATGTGTTGAAATTTATTAGGAATGCATGAAAATTTCATTTTATGAACTATACCTTTTTGGAACTGAGAATCCAAATGTGGTTATGATTGTTTGAGCATTTAAAAATAGTATTTTCTGATGTATTTTAATGCTTTAGTGATAAATCTGGGGGTCCGAGAACCCAATAGAGGAATGAGCGGGGGCTCAAAGCTCTCGAAAAGTGCAGCATTGGCTTATTAACATTGTGAATATGGTATTAAAAACATGATAATGATTCATGGGGTGTGTAAAAGTGGTTTAATTTCACAACCCCCTCCCTCCATAGATACACTAATGAAGGAAGACAGATAAAGGCACCCGTGTCTCGCCACCTGCAAGCCTCAGGTTTTTGACAAGCACTAAGGGTATGAAAATCTCATAAATGGGAGGAATTACACTCTATAATAACATATGATCATGAGATATTATAAATCAACCTCAATAAACTCAATGAAATAATATACAAAGGAAAAAAAACCATCCCACAATTCATATATAAAAGAGATACAGATTAAATTATCTAACTAAAAGACTATAAATAAAATCAAAGGAAACAAAATAACAACTCCAAAGGTCCAAAATAATAATTTCATCATGGTACAAAATGTCCTCCATGAAACATAAAAATTGTTTTATATACATTGGATGAGAATACATGTATAATCAGTAGGAAAAATAAATCCTCGCATGTATATATTAAAAGAGAATACCAATACACCCATGAGAAAATAGTAGAACCAACAAAACCTAAACAGGTTAACTAACCAAAACCCAACCTCACCAAGGTTTTCTCACAAAATAATGAATCTATGTAAAATAATATAATATTAACCATATCAATGATAAGTCCCCTTCACCACATTCCTAATAATTAGATACTGTCATACCCCAACAACATACATCCTGGAACTACCACCTCTTACACATAACATAACATAACATCACATCACATCCCACCCATAGACACCTGGTCAATCACATCATGTCACATCTCACCCAAATATGACTAGTCCATTATTTCACATCATATCTCATATTAATTTTACTAGGGTGTCATAGACATGAATTACATCAACCTCGTGCCCTCCTATTACCATGCACGACCCCCACAACAATTCATCTCATTACATCTCACTCAAAGACTCGGGGTCTAACACAACTCATTACATCACATCATGATATAATTACATTTTACTTCTAGCCATCACCTCCAATGCATGTAATCATCTTCTAAAAGAGAGAGCAGGGAAGAGATAGTGGATGACCATCCATTCTCCCACCGAGATGTTGGAAAAAACGCCCCACACTATTTAGGTCATCAGCACTAGGTAATCAACATGGGTGGGTCATGTGAATAAATCATTAGGAAATAGAATATATATATATATATATATATAATGTTATAACACACACACCCAACCTATGGGTTTAAAACAAGATAACAAACCAACTCACAATATTACCACTTTTACTCACACCCCTAAATTCACAAAACCACATAAACAATCCACATGGCACTAGCCACATTACTTTTCAAATAAGAATTTTTTTTGATTTCACACTTTAACCAAATTTGATTTAAACATCCAATACATTCCATTATTTCTAGCCCATTGAATTTCAAATTAACCGTTAACCATACATAACCATACTTCCCTTATTTTTAATTTTTTCTTCATATCCATATAATTAATCAAACAAACCCATTCATTTCAATTTCAATAGTATTATTTAATTATAATACAAATTAGGGAATTACCACAGCACAACATACATTCACAAAAATAGATCACCCTCTTTTCCATAGACACATCTCATAAAAAATGTCATATTTTTAGTTTTTGTAAAGGGGACTTTATCCATTCAATTTCATTATTTAATGGGATTCTCACATAATCCAATATTCACTTGGGGAAACCATTTTATTAGATGGATATAGGTGATTATAGAATTATATTTAAAGTGATGTAAAAAACACACACCAATAAAGGTTCCACAACACATATCAAATCATTACCAAAAAATTCTCCCAACAACAGTGATTTTTAGAAAGGCAAAAGCCCATATAATCCTGTACTCAATATTATAACATAAGAAAATAATTCAAGTGCTTCCATTTTATCAAATGGAATAATAATTAATTACATGTGATTATTAATATATCTCTAGTATAATTTTTCAATTATCCAAATTAACATAACATGGAATAATATAGATATTTATTCATTATGCATATGATAATACTTTCCAGGGAAACAATTATCAGCAACATGAAGAAATCATGTAAAATATATGTGAAATTCATTAATTCCCCATCAATTAAAATTAACCAATTAATTTATGATTATAAATGACACTCACAAGGCCCGACATAATGTTGTGGAGGAAAACCCTGACAAACTAAAATGACTACTAGATGAAAAATGGTTCAACATGATCATTGAACTCATAACTAGATGTTAACATTCCTCAAAAGTGGTACCAAATTAATATATAATCATTTTATTCTCTATATTTACCAATTTATGAACAAAACTAGGATTTAACTAAATATAGAAATTATACTCTCTGCTTTTTAAAATAACCTAGGATTTTACCTTCTACTCATCAAAATGAATCCAATATAACTGATGACAAATCAATCCAATTACTCTATATGATGATATTGTATAGGGAAGTTAATCAATTGTGGGATTTTATTATCCCAATTTTAACAAGAATTACCATAACAAATTTCTATCATATTAATTATAAGAACTAATTAAATTTATAAAAAAAATTCTCTTAATTTCATATATTTTTACCAATTTTAAATTAAATTTTTATTTATAAATAAATTGAACACAATCTCTCTTCAATATAACATTTATTCCCCTTTAAACAATTATAACTCTCTACATGCCAACCTCATTCGAATTCTTTATTTGTTTTTAAAATTTTCTTCTCAATTAATTTGTCTCTCTAATCTCCTTTCAACTATCCTTTTTCTATATCATCTACAATTCATCGCCTTATTTTTTACTATTTTTATTCTCCTTTTTAATCCTCACATCCTCTCTTCACAGTATATATATCTTAAATGTTTTTTATTTTCTTTTTTCCTGTCAATGTTCCACTCTCCTCTATCATCTCAACTCTCTTTATTATTTTTTTCAACACTAATTTTTTTACACCTCACCCCACCTATGAACCGTCCATATTCATTTATTTTAATTTCGTTATTTCATATTTTTTCATTATTTTTTACTTATTTTTTTAATGCCATATATAGTTACAACATATATATATATCATGCAGTTTTTAAAATCCAAATAATTATAGATATATATATATATATATTCAATATACACCAAACCATATATATATTATGATATATACACACAATACTTTTTTAGGTGTAAAAAATTAAAATACACACAAACACAAATATATACAAGTATAAGCATAATATGTAACTATGCAACACACACATATGTATTTACATAATAATTTAGGGTGTGTGTATATATATATATATATCCCATAACACGAACATTCTGGAACATTTAATTACGACATGAGGATTTCGAATATATATATATATTTACACATGTGTGTAATATGTTGTATAATGTTTAATATTCCACACATAATTAAAATTTTGAAAAATATATTTAAATTAAATAATATTAAATCACGTGTAATTAAATAAATTTATCAAAATTAAATCACTTAAAAAACATATAAAATATATTTCAAAACATAAAAATTACAATCAATAAATTATCAAACCCATTTTAAACCACTATAAAATTTTGTAAAAAACACAAAAACTTAAAAATCACGAGGAAAACCCCTAGAATGAAAAAAAATACTTGAGAATATTTTGAACCATTACATTAGGAACCTCTAAAATAATTATTATCCTTGAGAATTAAAAAAACTACAAAGAAAATAGAATGGTGGTCCGGACAACCAACCCATGATATACCTATAATGGTTTTTGATATAATAAGAACACAAAAACAACTAGTTAAAATAAGTGTAATGCTACACAACACTTTAAATGATTTCCCCTGGAGATACCTATTAATCATTAGTAATACCATTAATAAATCATTGCATCAAGGGAGTAAATACATATAATATATCAACATGAGATAAAATAATTCATCACAACAAATCAAGATTTAAAAAAATTGGAATATTGAGAATGAATTTGTGACTCTCATTCCCAATAAAGGTCACACATATATAAAAAACAAAGCTAACAAGAAAAAAAATATAAATCAGTCATTGGAAAAACCTCAATATTAACTAAATTGTTCCTTAAATGTATAAATTTATAACTCCATGTTCAAAAAAATCATTTATTTAAAAAAAGTCTATTACATTTAAAATAATCATTCATTTCAGGATATTTTTTCAAATCTGTATCAAAAAACACTTCATACGATCCATTTTTATTTTAAAGGATTATTATTATTTTTAAATCAATTTAATATTTTGAAATCCATTAAAAAGGTTTTTCAAAATTTCTATCCTTTCATTTCAAAATAAACATTTAATGTTTTTATTGAAAACCAATGCATTTAATTTCAAATCATACAAAATAAAATCACAAAATATTCTACACCCTTTTCATTACATCAAAATTATTCAATAAATAATTATTTCATCTCATGAAAATTTTCTTAGAAATAAATATATAATTTTTTAAAAAATTCACCATTAAGGGTTTTAATTTCACACACCATGCCATTTCAAATCATTAATAATGAATCTAAAAATTTTCATATGGAACAAAATGTAAAAAAACAAAGAATACGATTTGAACAATCCCATTTATCAAGATTTGTTTATTATCTCAATTTTGGTAACAAAATTTATTTATCTTGAGCATACCGATGAATAAACATTACATACAATTTCTTAATAAACAAAATCACTCATATTAGCATAGATAGAGCTACCACAAGTATAAAAATCAATGTAACACATCCACCACATTAATGATATTTTTATCTTTGGGAAACACAAACATTCCCACATGGTTTTAAAATGTGTCATAATATATCTCATCTTGATGCGAGAAAGAGTGTCTATATATACATATGTTTTGTAACACCAAAAGATTCCATGGTATGTTTCTCTCTGAGTAATACAATAGTGTGTGATGTACGCAACACCGAGTTCAAGCGCACCATGACCTATCAAACTAACCTTTTAAAAAGAGTTTATGAATAGTAATAAACAATATTTTAAATATATATATATATACCATATAATTTTAACATTAATATTTTTTGTTTCTTAGACATAATATAAGGATAAACACTGTTTTTCAGATAAAAGAAGTATTTTTTCCAAAAATGCAGTTTTTCAGCCTTTTAATGATGAACCCTTTTTAAATAAAATATTTGACAATTTTATATATAAAATATGATTTTGTTTAATTCTTATTTAGAATAATGACATAAAAATTTAGTTTTGCTAAATATTTTGTACTTTTTTGATAAATTTTATATTTTGATGAAAAGTAAAAAACAGAAAATTTAAAATAAAAACAATTTTTTTAATTGAAATAATTTATAGGGTTAAATTATAAATTTAAGTGGTTTTAAAATATCATTAGACTATATTTTTATCATTTAATATAATTTAGGCCATTAGATGTACGTTCACATTTAAATTGTACAAAAAAACATGTCAATCGTTTGATTGTTTTTACTTCTTAAAACCCCGCTTTTTAGTTTTAAAAATGGGAATTAATTTTAAATTAATTTTTGAAACGTCTGTGTTTTGAATTTTGAAATATTTATTCCATATATTGAATTATGAGGTCAAAATTCTGTAAATAATTAAATTGTATTTTTAGACATTATGAATAGTTACATCAGTAAATATTTTATTTACCATGATTAAAGGATAAATATGGTAAATAAGAGTAAAATATAATATTATAATAAAATTTAAATTCCCCTAGCACATGAACTATCCTTATTTTCTTATACATCACTGACTATGGGAATCCCTGGGTGGATTTTGGGACCACAAGGCGCAACTTGTGAGTGATAATGATGTTTTATTTTAATTAATTTAAAGTAAAGTCAAAAATAACAAAAGCACGTATCTTTTAATAAAAAAAAAATTATATGAGGTTATATAATTTTTCTCTTAGACTATAAAAATTCATTATAAAGATAATTTTTTTTATACATCATGATATTTTATTTATATTTTTAGTCAAGAAATAAATAAATTTTTTTACGACAGAATAATGATGTAGTACTTTCCTTGTTAATGAATGAATAAATAAATTATATAATAAATATTAAAAAAATTTGATTTTAAATTTTTGATGACATATAAGAATTTTATAGGTTAATATTACATGTTAGGGTTGATTAAATAAGTTTTCTTCAGAGTAATAATGTTTTTCTGACTTTCACAAGAACAAAATACCAAATAGTTTTAAAAATGACATAAATGAGTTTTTAAAACAAATACTATATTATTAAATTAAATAATAGTCCTAAAAATTTAAGGTTTAGCCAAAGGAAAAATATAATAATATATATTTCATTAATGAACCAATTTGGGTTCTTGTGAAAGTTTTTAGTAATTTAATTAACCATGCAATATAAAAAAAATACAAGAAGACATTATAAAAGTTAAACTATTTAAATAAGAGTTAAATATAAAATATAAGGTTAAAATGGAAAACTAAATTTTTATACAACATAATTATTTAGAGGCTTCTGATCCATCCTCACCTTATCCATAAAATAAATACTTTTAAAGTCATTATAAACCGAAAATGATTTTATAATAAAATAACATTTCAAGCTTTTCCTAAAGTGTCCCTCACCACTCTTATAATAGGGTACTTCTCCTTCTCTCAAAATCACACCTCCACATCCAGTTGACTTGGCCAAAACCTACACTAATATCCTACCAACTACCCTCACATCGACCTAAAAGAAATAATTTGATTATAAAACCATCCTAAGGAGCCCTTTTGATCAAATCAAAAGGAATCACCCGAATAGGAGGTAATTATTTCATCACCTCTTTCAAAGTTATTTTCATCTTCCACTTCCTCTTTCTTTGTTTTCTCTGTACCAAAATAATAAATCCAGTAAATTCTACATACTGGGATGTCATTATAAATATGTTAAACTCTATTCATTTTTTAATCCATCTTATAAATGATAATGTCACCATACATGCGTACGTACAACTTACCGTCTCCACGTTGTGGTGTAGTTTGTCATTCAACACTTCATCATTTGGATGGGTATAATAATGGGTATAATTGATCCAAATAATTAATATAATATGTTAATTCTTCTTTATACATGATATACCATACAATTACATACTATTTCACCACTAATAGAATGCTATTGTTTCCCATGGGTACGTATGGCCTACCGTCTCCACTACGTGATGAGATTTCATTCCCCATTGTAACCATTCAGGAATAATTTTCATTTGAAGATTGAAAATAATTTCTAAGAACATAATATTATTATGGATATGAATCAAGTATTTCCTATCCATAACAATCATAACTTACGTAACAAAACATATAAAGGAAAATGAATTAGTTAACACCCGAAACAATGATACTATTTAAATATTATTAAAAAATAAATAGTAGAGGATCATATATGATATCATATTTATGTATGTGGTTATTTTATAATTTAATAACAATTATTTAAACATTATAAATGAAGTTAATGTACCATCGACTATGGAAAAGTACAAGGTAAGTGTTAATTTTACAATCTCTTTATTATCCGAGGTTGTTAATATGTATGTTTCTACTGGGAGTTCTTATCATCCACATATGTGTTTCTTAATAATGTAATCCAAATTTTTTTTACTGTTTTTATACTATAGGTTAAAGTCATTTATACCCTTGTTTGATTTTTTATAATTTTTTTGGAATTGGAATCCTTCCATATTTTTCCAAACAAGGTTCTTTATGATCTTTTCGACAAATTAAAGAATGTTTTTTAACTTATACGATGAGTGCAGCTATTTCCTTCCATTATAAGACCTTCAATGCTTCCCTTAAAAGAATATAAGAATATTTTGAAAATAAATTCTTTCTTTTTTAATTACATGACTTTTAAATTATTGCAAAATAGAAAGAGATATTTCTCTTGAATAGTTTTGATTGCATCAATGTCAACATCCATTGTTGTATTTTATGCTTGTTCGAAGTTGATTTATTATGATAAAATATTCCATGTTGTATTGATGGTTTTATGATTTGTATGACTACGTATGTGCTGTTTTATACCATTCATAGTTTATGTTTAAAGTATTTACATTTCATATGATAGTTTTCATACGAGTGTTTATGTTATTTTTCAACATTTTCATACGAGGAATGCATTAGACATAGTAAGTGACGTGTTTATCCCCTTATAGCTCCTCGATGCATGGGTAGGTCTCATGAGAAAAACTAGTGATTTTGCACAAGTCCATGACAAAATCTTATTTATAGTATTCACATGAGACCTTGACTATGTCGTTATGATGTCTGACATTATTCATTCCATCATTATGAAATTAGCTAGTGATATTACAAGTGATTATTCAACTAGTAGAATATCTATGTGAATAATTAAATGGAATTATTTAATTTAACATTTCCATATCATGATAAATTTTATGTTTAAAAGGCATGTGTTTCAGTCTTATACATTGCATTAAATATTTATTCTTATTTGGGAGATTTTCTTCTATATTGTTATCCTTACTGAGCATCTGAGATCACCCCATTCATATGTTTTATTTTTCCTAGGATGTGGAGAAGTAAATTATGATTGACCTGTAGTGATTAAATAAGGGATTTGAGTGTATTCTACGGATACACAATGTTTCTTTTTCATTTCATCATGGTATGTAAAACATATATATGTATCTAGTATATCCATGGATACAAAACTAACCGGTATTTCGAGTCTTAATCTATTGTGATCATGAAAATGTTATCTAATAATGCACCGAATTCGGTTAACTAGGGTCAGGGCGTTACAGTTGGTATCAGAGGAAGTTTATTACAACTTTGGAAACTAGATTTATAAAAAAAACTAATTAGAGAAAATTACCCTAAGATAGACTTTGAGGATTATTATAGAATAACATCCTAGAATTTTGGTAATGTAGATATTTTTTTATTCTTTCAAGAAGTACATCCCTATATAGATACGAGCAGGTAGAGGTAGCTCTGATACAAATGTACATAGGAGTGAAAACTCTGACAAGGAGTTTTGGGCTGGACCCAACGTATCCTAGTTTATGACAATGGGCCTTACTGCACTCTTGGTTACGAAACTCCTGGGGGATATGCTTAGGATAATTTAAATTTTCATTACAATCCATTATTAAGGATTTATGAGTATATACTTCCTCAAAGAAATTTTTTTATGATTATGGATTATATCCATATCCATAATTATTTCAATTTATTTTAAGTGTTATACAAATTTGTAATTATGTATTTCAATTCATAAAATAATATAGTGTATTCCAATGTTTTGAAATGGTGCCAATTGGAATGAATAAAAACCATATCAATCCACGTGATACATTTAAGGATGACCTTCTACTCAATATAATTGTAGTGGATTTGGTGATGCAACTGGTGCTGATCAACTTATCAGCATAATGGAATAACTCACTCAGGTTATAAATAATAACCTTACCTTTATGGAGCACCTTGACCCACAATGTGGAGGATTAATGTTAGCCCACTTCATGAGTCAAAAACCCCAAACAATAAATGGGAATACAAATACACTTGTAGCTAAGAAAATGATAAGTTCCTTAGAGAAAAGATTTCATTCTTTGGGGAGTAGCAAAAGTGGAAAATTTGTCATGGTATTTTATCAACTCACAGGATATAGATTTCAATGGTGGTCCTTAATTCAAAACAAAAAGGTATATGATGAAGTATCAAATATGGAATGGAGGAAGTTTAATGATCTTTTCATTGAAAAATAATTCCTTCATTACCATCGAGCGGATATGGAAAGGCAATTTCTGAGTCTGAGGCAAAAGGAGGATGAGAATTTCGCAAAGTATAAGGCTAAATATACAAGGTTATAAATACATGAATCAGATTATATACACAATTCAATGAGTTATATTGATCAATTTTTTGATGCGTAAAAACCATTTCTTTTTCAAGAATTAGTCTCACAATCCTTCTAGACATATGAAGATATAATATCATGTTCTATCAAGAAATAAAAGGAATTTTATAAGTCCTATGACATTTAAGTAAAGAATAAGAATAAGGGAAAGATGGAGTAAGAGATAGATAATGAGAAAAAAGGAATGAAGGATTTTCCCTTATGTGATAATTATTGGAAGAAACACCGTGGTACTTGCCTAAAAGGAATGACAGTTTGTTTCAAATGTGGAGAAAAATGTCATCAGGATCATGATTGCAGGGGAAATAAATAGGATTTCAATGTTGAATGCTACAATTGTAGATAAATGGGGCATTATGAAAATTAATATCCGGAGCACCATGAAAACTTAAATCAGAAAACACCAAGGTAGAAAGACCATGCTTATGCTGTTAGTATAGTTGAAGTGGAAGAAATGTTGTATTTATGTTTTTGAATTCAAGAATTATATTATGGTAATAAGAATAATGTGATATATATAGAACGATTGTACTACAATACTTTTTGTTTTCATTAAGGTTTTAATATGATGAAAGAAATAATATTTTTAGAATGTTACAATAATTGAAGCATTACGTTGTTTGGGGAATCTAATGTTACAATTGATTTTGAAGAACTCTTAGAGAGAGTTGGAATGATGTATTTTGTAAAACTACAATGTTTGGAATGGATTAAGATAAAAAATTTATAGTATTGTTTAAGGTTAAAAAATTTCAAAAGATTATATTTGGAATATTATAATACTATAGTTTTAAAAAAAGGACAGCCAGGAGGTCCAGTGATAACCAGTCGCATCAGAAAAAGCTGTAGGAATCAAACCCACAACCAATGTGTGACAAGGATTTATCACATACCACTAGTCTACTATAACTCCTTGGTTATTACAAAATATTTTTCAATATTTAAATGGTAAATAATTATATGTGGAACCCTATATGATTAGAATAAATAGAATATTTTTGCGTTTTATTATGTTTTGGATTTAAAGATGAGTTTGTGGTAGAAATTAGTTAAATTATGTAACTCTAATTGACATGTTTTTTTTCTTATTATATGAATAAATTAATTCTTAAACTTTTCGGAAAAAATCTTCAAATGAAAAATGTTTTATCCTAATACCTTATATTTTGTTGAAATGACGATATTTTAAAATATCATAGATTTATGTCTTTGAGGCCCTCAAATTTCCATTCACTTGTTTGTGATTGATGACCTCAATCACACCCTATAATTATTTGGGTTTTTACTCCAATTATAATTTCCACCAATGTTATCCAATTCAAAATCCTATTTTTTGGTGACTTTTTCATTCCCCTTCCCCACTTTTTAAGATTGAATTTTGTTAATCTTATATCCGATGTGGGTTTCCAAAAAGGTATTTTTCAACTATTTAACCTTTTATTTTCGAAGAATTATTTCAAATTGTGAGGAAACAATTTATTGAAGGAGGTAGGAATGTTACACCCCATGTTTCCATGTTACATTTCTCTTTTAATAATACAATAGCATGCGATGTACGCAACACCGAGTTCAAACGCACCACGACCTATCAAACTAGCAGTTTAAAAAGTGGTTATGAATATTAATAACCACATTTTGAATTATATATATATATATATATTATTTTAAACATTAATCACTTTTTTTCTTAGATATAATATAAGGATAAATTAAATTGTCAAATAAAAGAATTGTTTTCCAAAAATGTATTTTTTCCACCTTTTAATGATGACTCCTTTTAAATCCAATATTTGACGCTTTTATAAATTTGATTTGATGAAATTAAATTCTAATTTATAATAAGGACATAAAAATTTAGTTTTGATTAATTTTTTGTACTTTTTTGACAACATTCATATTTTGATGAATAGTGAAAACCACTAAATTATAATTAAAAACAACATTATTAATCGAGATAATTAATAATGTTAAATTATTAATTTGATTGGTTTTAATGTATCATTAGAATATATTTTTATCATTTAATATAATTTTGGTCATTGGATGTAATTTCACATTTAAATTGTAGATAAAAACTTGTTAATCTTTAGATAGTTTTTTCATCTTAATAACCCACTTTTTGGTTTTAAAAACGGGAATTAATTTTACATTAATTTATGAAACATATATGTTTTGAATTTGGAAAAATGGATTCCATATTTTTAATTATTAGGTCCAATATTGTGAATAGGTAACTTTTATTTTTAGAAATTATGAATAGTTAGTTCAGTAAATATTTTACTTACCATGGTTAAAGGGTATGTTAGGTTAATAAGAGTAAGAAATAAAATTATAATTATATTAAAATTACACTACAATGGGTCCTAACACTATTTTATGATACATTTTTAACTATCAGCATCCTTATGTCGATTATGGTACCACATGGAGCCACTTGGGAGTGTTAATGGAAATTTATATTAATTAATTCAAAGTAAAGACAAAAATAACAAAAGCATGTTTCTTTTCGTAAAACAATTTACATATGATTTTATATAAATTATATCTTAGACTATAAATATTAATTATAAATCTAAAACTATTTTATATATCATGATAATTTTTTATAATTTTTTGACATAAAATAAATATATTTATTTATTACACAATAATGATGTAGTATTTTCCTTAATAATGAATGAATCATTAAATTATATTATAAATATTAAAAGAATACAATTCGAATATTTTGATGATATCCATGAATTTTATAGGAGAATATTACATGTTATGTTTGACTAAATTTTTTTTGAAGTTATAATGTATTTATGACTTTCACAATAACAAAATACCAAATAGTGTCAAAATTGACATACATTTGTTTTTAAAACAAATACCAAATTATTTAATTATATAATAGTATTAAAAATATGTGGTTCAACCAAAAGAATTATATAATAATATATATTCCATTAATGAACCACTAGGGGTTCTCTTGGAATTTTATAGTAATATTATTTTATACCTAATATAATAATACAAGATGACATTTTAAAAGATAAACTATTTAACTAAGAGTTAAATCTAAAAGATAAGTTTAAACTGGGGAGCTAAACATGTATAAATTCTATTGGTTGAGGGGACATCGACCCATACTCACCTTATCCTTGAAATAAACTCTTTTTTATCAATTAGATTCAGAAAATTATTTTATAATAAAAAAAATTTTCAATCTTTTTCTAAAGTGACCTTCACCTCTCTTATAAAAGGGTACATCCCCTTATCTCAAAATCACAACACCAAGGCCATTTCTATCAGCCAAACCTTACTAAAATATCCTCCCAACTACCCTAAATTCTATCTATAGGACTTACTTTTATCAGAAATCCAACCTACGGAGCCCTTTTTATCAAATCAAAAGGAAGCACCTGAAGAAGAGGTAATTATTTCATAACCTCTTTCAAATATCGTTTCTTCTTCCACTTCCTCTTTATTTTTTCCCCATACCAAAATAATGAATCCTATACCTTCTACATACTTCCATGTTATTATAAATATGCTACAACTATATATTTTATTCTATCCATACTATAAATTACAAAGCCACCATACGTGCGTACGTACGACTTACCGTCTCCACATCGTGGTGTCATTTGTAATTTAACACTTCATTATATGGATATGTATACTAAGAATATAATTGATTTAAATAATAAAATTAATATGTTAGTAATTATTTATATATCATATACCATCAAATTACATATTATTTCACCACTAATAGAATGATATTGTAGTTCGTGCATACATACAGCCTACTGTCTCCACGACCTGAGGAGATTTCATTCCCTGTCAAAACCATTCAAGAATAAAATTCATTTGATGATTAAAAATAAGGTTTAATAACTTTATATAATAAAATATATGAATAAAATACATCCTATCCATAATAAAAATAACTTATGTAACAAAAATATGAAGGAAAATGATTTAGTTAACACCCGAAACAATAATACATCTAAAATATTATAAACAAAGGAATAGTAGAAGATAATATATGATCTCATATTTATGTTTGTGGTTCATGTATAATTTAATAAAAATTATTTAACCATTATAAATGAGGTTATAATTCCCTTAAATAAGGAAAATTTCAAGGTAAGGGTTGATTTAACAATGTTTTTATTATCCGAGGTTGTTTATACGTATGTATCTACTGGGAATTCTTATCATCCACATCTGTGTTTCATAATAATGTATTTAAAAAAATTATACTATTTCATATACTATATATTAATGTTATTTATACCCTTATTTTATTATTTATAAAATGTTGTGAAAAAAATCTTTCCGTCGTTTTCCAAACAAGGTACTTTATGACCTTTTCGACAAATTGAGGAAAAAATGTATTTTTAACTTATATGGAGGGTGCATCTATTTTTTCTATTATAACACATTAGAATCTTATCTTAAGATATTATAAGATTATTTTCAAAATAAATGTGTTATTTTATTGTTACATTACTTATAAATAATTTCAAAATAGAAAGAGATATTTCTCTCGAATAGGTTTTATTTCATCTTAGTCAATATCCTTTGTTGGATTTTACACTTGTTTGAAGATGATTTATTATGATACAATCTTACATATTGTATTGATGGTTTTTTGATATGTTTGAATGTGGATGTGCTATATTTATAGCATTTGTGGTTTATGATTAAATTATTGACATTTTTTACGATAGTTTTAATATGAATTATTATGTAATTTTTAAACATTTTAATATGAAGAATGAATTGGACATAGTGATAGGTGGAGCCCTCTATATCTCCTCAATGCATCAGTATGTCTCGTGAGACAAACTAGTGTCTTGGAACAAGTCTATGAAAAAATATATTTTTTAGTCTTGGAACGAGGCTTTGACTATGTGGTTATGATGTCCGAAATTATGCATTCCATCACTACGAAAATAGCTATTGATATTACATGTGATTATTAAATGAATAGAATATCCATGTAAATAAGTAAATGAAATTATTTGATTTATCATTAGCATAATATACTGAATTGTATGTTTAAAGGTATTTTGTTTTAGTCTAATAAATTTCATTAAATGTTTATTCTTCTTTATGAAATTTTCCACTATATTGTTATCCTTACTGAGCATCTGATCTCACCCCTTTCTTATGTTTTATTTTTTCTAGGATGTGATGACGTATATTATGACTATCCTGTCAGGATAGGACAAGGTATTTGAGTGTATTCTACAGATACACAATGTTTCCTTTTTATTTCATCATGTAATGTAAAACTTATATATGTATCTTGTACTTCCAAGGCTACTAACCTAACCGGTCTTTCGAGACTTGATCTCTTGTGATCATGACAATGTTATGTAATAATGCACTGACTCTGGGTAACTAGGGTTAGTGTGTTACATGTTTGAGGTAACAAAAAATTCCATAAAAATAAGATACATCACAAAAAACCAAATTACAAATATAACAATAAAATATTACTATTACTTAATAAAATTATTTAAGTGTGGGAGGTAAGACCATCTTCATTCATTTCATGATTTTCCAAAAACCATTTTGCTTTTATTTCCTACTTTAAGTTATTAACCATTTCATGGGAGGTGGTTGATTACATCAATACAATCACACCAAAACACAAAATAATATATCTCACCAATACAACCACACATCACATCCACCATATATCCCCACCAATGCATACAACAACCACTATCCCAAACTCACCAACCAGTGAAAACATCCCCAGACATATAACACAACCACATCACCTCACCACCTTACCATCTATAAGAAAAAATAATTTTCAAATGAACACCTTCTCCAAATAATAATTCAAATTACCCAACCCAATTATCAATACTATAATAATAGATCAAATCCATAAACACAAATATCAAGGAATTACCTCTCCCATGTCAAGATTTTATTTTCTTTGGCTGACACTGACTTTTTCACAAGGTCTTAATCACATCAATGTATAACTCGTCTTTATTGGGGACCATGATTACCCATATTTTAATTCTTTAAGTTTTTAATCATGCATCACACAAATAAACACAACAAAACTAAAAAAATAGTAGTAATTCATTCTAACTTACACAATTGTTCATGGGATTACAATACTTCACCTCATTATTTAGAATGATTATTCTCAAATAATTTTAAATTTTCTCTGGGGAATGAGTTAATCAACCATATATAAATGATTATACATTTAATTCATGGTGAGAGTAATCATGTAGTCACACCAAGGGTCTCATAATCCACAACAATCATATAACAATTAAGTTTTCCAAATACCGTTATTTTTAGAAAGGAATATCAACCCTTTAACATAAAAATAACAATGTATCTATAAAATACACTCAATGTTCCCATGTAATTTCTAGTGAAACACCGTGAGTTTAATTTAAATGTATCTAACATGATTCCAAGTTAAAGACAAAACCGCAGACACATCATCTCAAACATAATGTTTAGTAACTTTAAACAAGACATCCTAGGTTCATCATGTTATCAAGGTAATACACTTCCAAATTATTTTAAAAAATTTTACATCCTAGGTTATTATGTATATTTAAAATACCCCATTACATATGCAATATTGTTTAATAGTTTTCAAAATAAAACATTCTCTCTAATCAAAAAAACAAAATTGATCATGTTGTATTACTTGGTGTCATGCTTTATCATGCTCAAACTAAACATTCATTGATCATTTTAATTCTCAAGAAAACATGATTTTATCATAAAGTATGTATAACATGATTCAACTCCCATATTGTAATAAAAAAATATTAAACATGCTACATTTTCAAGTTCGACATACTAAAAATTACATAGTTACCACAATTTATTTCAACTATATACATGATTTATATAAGAAGTTTCCGATGAATTAACATGCAAGGATAATTTATTTTTGAAATAAAAATTATCATCATTCATAAAAATAATAAGTTTAAAATTTTAAATAATTTCAAGTCTTAATAGGTTACCAAAAATTATGTTTATCATTTTACAAAATTTTGGAGAAAATGTCACAAGAATTTTCATCCAAACAAATGATTGTGACATGTGATTATATTAATACTTCAAAACTAAAATCATTAAAAAAATAATAAGAAAGTTATTATTGTCATGGACTTAAAAATTCAAAGGAATTATCAATAATTAAGATGGTAATTTTTAAAAACTTCATAATTTAAATGTCCAAAACCAAATTTTAAAATAATTCTATAATACATGTTTATGAGAAATTAAAAATTGAAATTAATGAATGACATATTAAATCACAGGGGAACTAGAATAATTCATAGAAAGGTTTCAAAATTATTCATTTTATCATGCTAGTATGTAATATATTCATGGTAACATGCTTCATAAGGGTTTTAAAAATTAAAAACTCCTTGATAACAAGATACAGTAGTCATGATTATCTAACTATTTAAATCATTATGAAACAAATATGTCATGTAATAAATTTTAATAAAGAAAGAAAAATTCAATTAGCTAAGAATCATGTTTTAATAGGAAGGGAAACAACATATTCAATCCTAAAAAAGCGTTAAAAATTGATCAAGCCAATTAAACATTATTCTACTCTTCCCTCTTAGGTCATACGATTAATTAATCAAAAAATAATAGTTCATTACCAACTATAGTATGAGAAAAGATAAATAAACACTTATAAAATTTCACAATTTATTTAATTAATATCCTTGATTTCCTGAAATCACCTCATTCAAACACAAGAGAAATCAATCATAATGCATATATATTTCCTTTTTATCTACCATGAAAATAGATCAAACTCACTTGGTCATTTGTAGGCTTATATTCCTTGTATCAGATCATAGGTGGCCCTTAAATATCATTTCATAGTTAGTATTACTTGGCCTATCTCACACACCATGATCATCTAACCCTATTTCCCTATTAACTCATACTATCCTCACTGTTCCTAACTACAAACATCATAATATCCCTCAACCATAACATTGATACCACTCTTTCATGACCCCATCCCCCAAATATATCTTAATTAAGGAAGAGATATAATGAACCCCATATATTGCATCTATTAGGCCCTAGGTTAGTGACTAGCACTAAGGGTACGAAAATATCATAAATGGGATACATTATACTCTATAATAAAATAGGATATGTAGATAAGATATATAAAAAATAAAAAAAATAAGTAATATAAAAATGAAAAAAAACAATCCCATAATTTTTTTATAAATTAGATATAAAAATATGTCTCCAACTAGAATCCCAAAAATAAAAGCTAAGGCATCGACACAACAACAACTCCAAAGGTCCAAGAAAATAATGTACATCATGGTCCATGATATCCTCTTAGAAACCTAGTGATATATATATATATATATAAGGTTTGCATAAAAGTATACTCATAAGGAAAACCTAAGTCTCTAATGTACATGTGAAAAGAGAATACTAATGTACCTATGAGAAAATAATAGACTCAACAAAATCTAAATGGACAACCTAAAAAACCACATACCCACCAAGGATATATAAGAAGAAGACATTTTATAGAGATTTATCAATATTTTGTAGGTATTATTTTTCCTTATGTTGAGTATATTTTGTTTGTGGTTTATCTTGGCTTTGTTCGGGTGAAAATTGGACGTTTTTAGGGAAATTGGGAATTAAACGATTGGCGCAAAGATTTCCCAAACCGTACACCCAACCCAGAAAAACATGTACACTTCAGATAGTGGAGATTTCACAGTTAATACACAATTTGATAAACCATATTCCCTATTAAAAGGAATCTTGTGAAATCCCTATGTGAGATGCACAATTAGGGGAAACTGTGTGCCCCATACAAGAAACGATGCATGTAGAAATTAAATCCCCCAGAAATTAGTTTCAAAATACTAAACCCCCTATTATTAATCCCAAATCAACAATAATAGTATCTAAACCCATTCATACAAATTATAAAGTCTAAAAATGGATTCTAAGCCCTCCCAACCACTTTTATTTGTGATTCAATGGTCTTATTGTTAGATCTTCACCTCTCCGGGATTGTATTTTCTTCCCATTTATATCAATCTCTCTATGTCTCTCTCTAATCACTATTCCTCAATAAAAGAGGCGTTTTTATCTATTTTTGGTTCTAGATCTAGATCCAGGATTGTTACATCTTGATTCATTTTATCTCGGTTCTAGGTTTTAGATCTAGATCATGTCCTTTATCATTGGTTTGACCTATCTGTTTCAAATATGGGATTTCTATTAGGTGATCTCTCATAAATTAATTGAGGTAGGTGGTCTAAATTACAATACCATATTCTTTATTACATTATGAGCATGTAATTATGATAATTATAATTTCCATTATTGGGAAAATTCATTGATAAATGAAATGATTTTTTTTAATATCCATGTGCTAGCATTTTCGGTTAATTAGTGAAATTGAATTGTTTAATTAAATTAATTAATTGTTGAATTAATTAATGGGATATTGGTATTTTGAAATTGAATGTGAAACTGGATTATTTTACTTTTGAATTAATTAATGTATTTTTGAATGGTGGAATTAAATTAATTATTTATTGAATTAATTAATAAGATGTCGAGGTTGTGAAATTGATTTAATTAATCAATTGTTTAATTAATCAATGAGATGTTGAGATAATGATGTTTATTGGAATAATTAATTTTTAATTAATTATTGGGTTATAGAGATTGTTGAATATGATTAATTACTTTTTAAATTAATTAATTGAAATTTTTGTGATTATGTAATTGATGGAATTAGATTAATTAATAGCTGAATTAATTAATAGATGTTTTTTTATGAAATGTGATGATAACTTTAATGTTAATTAACCACAAATTATGTGATATATGTGGTATATGTGTGACTTTTATATTTTTTTTGTGGGACATGGTTTGCTACATTCAAATACTATAGTGAAAAATTGTGATATTTTTGTGTAGGACATGGTCCATTGCTTTCAATGCCCATGGTGACAAATTGATTGATCAATGTGTCTTGGAAATGGTAAAATAATTCAAAATCCCATAGAGATAATTGTTTTATAATTGATTGTGGAATATAGAATACTACTTAAAAATCCCATAAAGTCATATGCATGGAGAAATAGACCCAAACTTTTGGCATTAGACCATGGTTCCAACTTTTCATATTCTAAATTGAAATGATGTGGACAATGAAAGACAATTTTATATAATGAATTGTGAATTGAATATGTGATATGGTTTAGAATCCAAAATGGAAAAAAGAAGCTATATAGAGTTCAGGTGTCCTTGAGAACCTGGGGTTTCTGTGGTTAAATAAATAATAATTGAACAAATGTAATCTCTTTACATTATTGCTTCTATTTATTATTTATACAACTAGATTCACTAATTTTAAAAGATTATTTTTTAGACACTGTTGGTGGTGGTTTACCGAGTTGTACTCACACCCTACTTGGGTTGCTTAATTGGTACCCATAGCGATTTCATGGTTGCATGATAGGTTAAGTGTAAAGGACCTATGTTATATGGATATGTTGGGATAGATAATGGATGAGGAAACCAAACATGATTTCGGACATGATTGGGATTTTCAATGTCTTTATTTATTTTTGGTTTTGTATAATTAAATTTTACAAATATTGACATGAAATATCAACGGTTTAGTTTGGATATTATATTATCTATTTTGTCCATCATGTGATATTGGTATTATTGTAGTTATGATTATATCTTTTGGGTGTTGTTTATTTATTTTAAAATGTTTTTCTAGTTGAAAATAAGTTTATATTCACCCCATGATGGATATTATACCCTCGTTTATAGTTAGTAGCTTCTAGTATTGAGGGAGGTGCACTTGAGGTCATGTAGAGAATCGGATCAGGACATCATTGTGTCACACCTGGGTTAAGGCATTAAAAAGTGGTATTAAAGGATGGTAAGTCTTTTTTTTATTTTATCTTATTATTTGGAAAAGGAATAAAATAGTATAAGATGAGTCAATACATAGATATGATCTCATGAATGGGAGTATCTAACCCATGTACGAGGTTAAAATCCAATTACCCAGGGTGGGATTTTTGTTATTGATGTGTGTTGTTATATTTGGGGCAATTTAGCCTTGAGTGATACACTTTTTTGTGTTATGTGATTATTATTTCTCAAATTTTATGATATTTGGCTCATGGATCAGTATGGCATGAGAGTTGAGTATGCATGCATCATTCCAAAAAAATAGAATTATTTTTTGACATGTATCATTTTAGGCACGCACATGCAAATGGGTTTTAGGTATGTTCTAAAAATTGAATTGTTTTTCTTTCTTGTGTAATTGAAATAAAAAAGGTTCCTAATATGATATTGAAATTTATAAAAGTTTTAGAATATGAATAAATGGGTTTCTAATGAGAAATTTATTAATGGTAATGATTTTATCCTTTTTTAACCATGACCAATATGTCGGATGGTTAAGGGTAGTGATAGTGCCTCAATTTTGACCATGTGGTGAGGTTCATGGAAAATGTTTTTTACATATTATTATTATTTTCCACTTATGTAAATCTGATAATGTTCTATTATGTGTCATATGATATGTGTTCAGAATTGTATAGAAATGCCTCCATGATAAAATTTATTGTGAGGATGGCATGAGGATATAACGGAGAATGACCCTATAATGGTGGAACCTGAGGCACCAATACTTCCGGGTGAGGTAGTCAGAGATATGATCTTAGATAACTTTTTTTTTGGTTTATGCTATTCATGGAAATATTTTTAGGGAAAGTTTTGAAAATAATTTCTAATTCAACTATGGCATTTTAGTTGCAGAACCCTCTGAAATTTATTGGCGAGGGTGGGGTAGATGAGCTCAGGATTGAGTCCATATAGACTATAATCGACCACTTGGAGACTCCTACCAAGAAATGAGTCAAGCTATAGGCTTACATGTTACCTGGTCAAGATAAGTGATGGTGGGACATCTAGACATGGGATGAATATATGAAGAATGTGATGTGTATGGAATTTGAAGAGAAGTTTATAGAAAAATTTTATCCTATGATGATGAGAAAAGAGAGAGTAGCTGAGTTCATGTAGTTGAATTACGGGATCATGTTTTTGATGGACTTTTCAAGATGCTTTACAGATTTTTAGCACTATTTCTAGCATTGGGGTAGAAGAGTCTACTTTATAAATATAGTTTCTGGATGGGAATAAATTTGAATTTAAGTACCATGTGTATACCTTCAGAATGAATAAAATTTTAGAGGTGGTAAATTAGGGTCTCATTTATGAGGGGAACATGAAGTAGGATTCTAGTGGAGGATAGGTGGTTCCTACTAGATGGATAGGAGGTACGAATTTTGAGAACAATAAGTGTTACTACGAGAATGTTAGATGGGGTGATTACAATAAGAGTAGTTAGGGGGAAGGGTTAGTTACAAAATACGATTATAATGTGATCTATCGCTAGTTTGGTAGGTCAGGAAACTTCGAAAGATAGTTCCCTCGATAACCAGTAGAGTACCAAGGATACAGCAAGATAAGACATATACATAGGTTCTGTAGTAACCCATGACAAACGGGTATTAATGGAGCATCTATATAGAGCCATAGTGTATGAATGGGATCTTCTAAACCTTATTAGTCGAGAAGTTAGAGTTATACTAGACATGGAGGTAGAGGCAGTGGATGTGAAGCTTTTAGGAAAGAGTTCCCATATCAGCAGAGTGGTGTAGCTCAGGGGACTTAGACTGTATCACATAGAAGAGGGGTAAAATAGTTCCATCTTGTTCATCTTAAACTTGTGGATAATGAGGCTGGAATATCTATAGTTATATGTACTATTATTTTTTCTTATATCCAATCTAGTGCCTTCTTTGATACCAGGGACTCTCACTCTTTTATATTTTCACAACTTGTGAATGGTCTGAGCATGGTGGGAAATTTCATGAGTGGGCTGATAATGATAGATACACCATTAAGAGTACAGTAAAGAGATATCTTTTTATGAAAAGGGTGTTCTATTGAGTTTGGAATATATAATTTTCTATTTCATATTTATATTCTTACCATGTCTGGATCTGACCTAATTTTTGGTACAGACTAGTTAGTAGCATACTGATCCCACATAGATTGTTACCATAGGAGGGTGACTTTTACATCTTTTGAGGGTGAAAATTATATTCATTGAGGAGAGTGAGAAATACAAGTAGGCTATATAGGGATAGTTCATAAGCAACTAGGGAAGCTAACCACCAAGGTTGAAAACCTATTACTAGATGATGAGGTTGTGAAGCATAATGTCTTTCAACCTGCAGTGGATCAGTTTTAGGATTTTTTTTCTGGAAGACTTTTCAGGGCTCCCACTTAAGAGAGATATATAATTTATTATTTATCTCATGCCAGGGGTTGAACCATTTTTCTATTTCACCATAGAGAATGAAACCGATTTCACATCAAGTGCTCAAGACATAGATAAAATAATTGATTGAAAAGGGTTTTATCCATTTGAGTACGTCACCTTGGATTTAACTAGATTTATTTACAAAGAAGTTTTCTGGGACTCTACAGATGTGTGTTGATTAAAAGAAGTTGAACCAAATGGTAGTAGAGAAACAATATCCTATTCTTCAAATAAAATATCTATTTGACTAGTTGATATGATCTTGTATCTTCTGCAAGATTGAATTAAAATAAGGGTAGTATCAGTTGAGAGTTTGACCTTATGACATACTGAGGATTTATTTCAGAATATGTTATGTACTTTATTAGTCTGTATTGATGCCGTTCAGGCTGGTGAACACACTAGTAGTGTTTTTGGCCCTGATGAACATAATATTACAACCATACCTAGATCAGTTCATGGTAGTGATTTTGGATGAAATCTTGGTGTACTCCAAGACTCATGCATATCATGCCCAACATCTTAACATCATTCTAAGTAAATGAAGAGAGCGTCATATATATTCCATGATATCTGAGTGTATGTTTTGGATTAATCAAATACACTTCTTAATTTACATCCTAGCATAGAAAGGTGTGTCTGTAAACCCATAGAAAGTTTAGGAAATGGTTTCTTGGGAGCATCACAAGAATGTTTTTGATATCTGTTGATTTTTGGGGTTAGTAGGATATTATTGTAGATTCATATAGGACATTTCCTAAGTAGAAGTTCCACATTATATATTGAGAAAAAAGGGAATAAAGTTTGAATGGTTTAGAGCATTTGAGAATTCCTTCAAGGATTTAATGAAGAATTTGACTACAATACAAATTTTGATCCTACCCATGCCAGGTGAGAAGAATTCAATGTTTTTTTGATTCTTATAGAATAATTCATGGAGTAATGTTTATGTATGGTAATAGATTTTTGGTGTATAGGTATTGATAGTTGAGGCCACATGAACAGAACTATCTTTCACATGACCTTGAATTATCTATAGTTTTTTATGATTTGAAGTCATGGTAGCATTATTTGTTAGGTGAGAAGTTTACTATGCATAAAAAATCACAAGATCTTAAAGTATCTATTTTCTCAGTGACATTTGAATCTTTGATTGTGCATATGGGTTTAGTATATGATGTCATTCATCTTTGATCTAGCATATATGCCTGGGAAGGGAAACATTTTTACTGATGCTCTAAGTTGAAAAGCTCGGAATCAGGCTATTTAGGAGTCTAGTGTTGAGTAAAAAATGATGGCTTTGTTGGCTGAGATGTAGGTTGTAGATCAGGAGAGTAAGGAGAATATGACTCTTGTATCAGATTTATTAGAGTCTACACTTTTGAGATAGATTAGGGAAATGAATTATCCGGATCTAGAATATTTATCCTTAAGATAAATCCTTAATGGTGGGGAGTCACCATCTAATTGTAAAATAATTGAGGATGAGATCATCAATGTTATGAATTGGGTTTTCATGCCTATGATCATGTAGGAGGAGCCAATGCATGAAATTCATTCCTTAAAGTGAGCAGTGCATGTAGGTATGAATAAAATTTACTTTTCCTCGGGATAATAGTTTCAGTGGATGGCCATTAAAATGGAGATAATAGGGTTCGTGACATGATGCTACACATTTCAATAGGTGAAGGCCAAGAATCAACAACCTAGTGGTTTTTAACATCTATTTCCCATTCTAAAATAGAAAATGGATGATGTTGCCTGGGATTTTGTGGTGTGTATCCCAAAAATGCCGTGAAAGAATGATACTATTTGGGGGTTGTGAACTAAATGATGAATGTATCACATTTATTACTTATATAATAGTGTTTCTTAGTGGATAATTTGGAAGGCATCTACATTAGGAAGATATTCCATCTGCACAGATTCTATATACTATTTATTTAGACCATGAATCATGCTTTACTTTGTTCTTCTAATAGGCCTTATAAAAGGAGCTCGGTACACAAGTTTTGCTGAGTACACCATTCCACCCATAGACAGATGGGTAGTCAGAGTATCCTATATATGTGCTTTAGGTTATGCTCTAGGTGTGTGTCTTAGAACTTGGTGGGTCTTGGGAGAAGTAAATAGATTTGGTGGTGTTCTCATATAAAAAGATTTATTGGGAAACTATACAGATAGAACCATACGAGACTCTTTATGGTAGGCCATGCAGATCACATCTATGTTAGATGGAGGTAGATGATTTAGAGTTTTTAGAAATGAGTCTTGTATAGGAGACATCAGAGTAGGTTCAGTTGATTCAAATGCTTAAATATACAAATTAGAGTACATAGAAGTCATATTCTGATAGACATCGATTAAAACTAGAGTTTACAGAGGGAAATCATGTATTCCTTTAAGAGTCACCTAGATTGGGTCACCACATGATACAATGATAGGGGAAGTTAGATCCCAGGTTTGATGGACTGTTTGTGGTTGTAGAGAGAATCGAGATGGAAGAATATCAATTGGGTCTTCTATATAGGTATAGTGCTATGCATGATGTCCTTCATGTGTCCCAACTTCATTGGTATCACCCTAACCCTTATCATGTCATTGATGTGTATGATGTTGATCTTGATATTGATTAATCAGTTTAGAAGCATCTGATATGTGTGTGGGATCATAGTGAGAAATTGTTGCATGGAAAGACCATGCTGATAGTTAGTGTATTGAGGAAACATGATCATGTTCAAGAGGAAATATTTGAGAGATAAGTGTATACTCGGGCTTAGTGGACCAATCTTTTTTACTTGAAATCATAGAGATTATTGGGATTATAGCTCAAGGAAGAGCTGTTTTAAGGTGGAGAGATTGTAAGAAGTCGACCGTTTATAGATATTCTCGAGATTATTTCCAGGTATTATTTTTTCCTTATGTTGAGTATATTTAGTTTGGAGTTTATCTTTGTTGTGTTTGGGAAAAAATTATATGACTTTTGAGGGAAATTGGGTAGTGAATAGTTGGCGCATATTTTTCCCAAATTGTGTGCCCATACCAACAAACCAGGTACCCTTGATGCAGTGAGGTTTCCATAGTTGATGTATAGTTTGATAAACCATTCACCCTCTTAGGAGAAATTGTGTGAGGCCCCGAGGTGAGGCCCACATTTGGGGTTCACGGTTAGTGGAAACCATACATCCCATATTGGAAACCATACATGCGGAAATTAAATCCCCAAAAAATTAGTTTTAAAATCATGAACCCCCCAATATTAATCCTTAATCACCCATACATGAACCTATACTCTTTCATACAAAGTTTAGAGGCTCTGAGATGGATTTTAATCAAACTCGACCTTTATTATCTATGATTCAAAGGTTTTATTATTAGATTTTTACCGATCTAGGTATGTATTTTATTCTCATTTAAATATCTCTCTCTTCCCCTATCCTCCGCCCAAAAAAATAGGTATGTTTATCTACTATTGGTTCTAGACCTAGATCTAGGTTTATTAGATATTGATTCATTTGATATTGGATCTAGGTTTTGGATTTATATAGTGTTGTTCCTCATGGGTTTGATCTATCAGTTTCAAATTGTGGATTTACTTTGGGAGATCACTCGTCCACAATTTAAGTTGTGTGCTCTAAATTCCAATACCATATTCTTGATTAAATTACATGTATTTAATTATGATAATTAAAATTACCATTATTGGTAAATTTAATTGATAATATAATTGAATTTTTTAATTTCCATGTGTTAATAGTTTAGGTTAATTGGGGAAATTGAATGGTGTAATTTAGTTAATTAATTTTGAATTAATTAATGGGATATTGAGATTGTGAAATAGAATTTAAAATTATATTAGTTAATTGTTGAATTAATTAAATTATTGTTGAATTGTGGAATTGAAATAATTAATTTTTGAATTAATTAATGAAATGTTGAGATTGTGAAATTTATTTGATTGATTGATTTTTGAATTAATTAATGAGACATTGATATTGTGAAATTTATTGGAATAATTAATTGTTGAAATAATTATTTGGTTATAGCGATTTTTGGATAGGAATAATTAATTGATGAATTAATTAATGGAAATTGCTATGATTATAAAATTTATCAAATTGGATTAATGAAATTTTGACTTAATTAATAAATGTTTTGTTTATGAAATATAATAAAAAGGCTAATGTTGATTAACCTTAAATAATGTGATATATGTGGTATATGTGAGATTGTGATATTCTTATGTGGGACATGGTCTGCTGCTTCTGAAGCCCATAGTGATAAATTGTGATATTCACGTGTGGGACATGGTTTACTGCTTCCAAAACCCATAGTGATAAATTGATTGATAAACATGTATGGGACATGGTATGTAGCTGCTAAATCCCATAATGATAAATTGTTTGAAAAAAGAGTGTGGGACAGGGAATTATAATTCAAAATCCCATGCGGTCCTAGGCATGGAGACATAGACTCCAAATATTAGCACTGAAGAATGGTTCCAATTTTCCATATGATTAATTGAACTAAAATTCCTAATGAAAGCCCATTTTGTTATAATGATATGGGAATTGAATATGTGATATGGTTTAGACACCATAACAGGAAAAAGTAGATATTGAGAGCTCGGGTGTCCTTGGGAACCCATGGGTTATGTGGTAAAAAAAGAGTATTGAATAAATGTAATCTGGTTAATCTAATGATTTTATTTTTTATTTATAAATATACCTAAATTGTTTTTATTGGATATTTATTTAAATACCATCGGTGGCGGCCTACTAAGTTGTACTCACACCCTACTTGGGCTGCCTGATCATTACCTGCATAGATTTCTTGCTGGCTGGACAGGTTAAGGGAAAATCCAAATGTTAGATGGATGAGTCAAGATAGAGTAAGGATAAGAGAACCGAATGTGGTTTGGGACCCACTTGGAAGTTGAAAGTGTCATTATGTATTTCAGGTTTTTCGTATTGACACTTGGCACACATCAATAAGACATATATAGTGCTTATTTTGAATATTTTATTTCTTATTTTGGTCATCATATGATATTGGTATTATTCTGGTTACTGTTATATCTATTTGTTGTAGTATATTTATTTTTCTCTATTTTTCTACTTTGATAAAGAGAGTATAGTCTCCACATGATTAATATTAGACCCTCTCTAATAGTCAAGAGTCTTTGGCATTTGTGGAGGCATGCCTAAGGTTATGTGGTGAAATGTCTTGGGGAACTGGTGTGTGGCACCCAGGTTGGGATGTTACAATATATCTCACCAAATAATGCATCCAAGTATAATAATATAATATGAATCATATTAATGACATGGTCCCCACACTACTTTCCCACTCATTAGCTTCTCTCACAACATAATAAAATATTTCATGGAAATCCCACCAGTTCTATATAATATCACATCATATCACATCACATCAAATCCTAGCCATAATCAATTAGTAAATCACATCACATCACATTTTCACCTAATACACCTGGTCCATAACATCAAATAATATCTCATAACCATTTTAGTCGGGTAACATGAATATAAAGGACATCAACCTAGTGTTCCCCTCTTACCATGCCTGACCCCCACTATAAGCTATCTCATCAAATCTCGCCTGAAGACTCCTAGGCCATAATATCTCATCACATCACATATTTACAATGGAATGTTTTACTTCTATCCACCACAACTTGTGCATGTCATCATTTCTTGAAAGATGGAGCATGGAAGAGTTGGTGGCCATCCAACCATCCTCCCACTAGGCTATTGTGAAAAACAACCCCAAAATTATTGTTTGTCAACATTAGGTACTCAACATGAGTGGGTAACATAAATAAATAACAAGGAAATAAAATTTATATATATTATATCATAACACACAATCCCAACCTATGTGTTTATAAAAAGAGTGCCAACCAACTCAAGAAAATTACAACTTTCACATCCACCTATAAAATCACAACAGCACATAAACAAGGAATAAGAGAGTAACAATATTTCATTTCAAATATTCCATTTTATATATTACACATGAATATCTTATTTCATTTTAATATCCATTTCATTCAATTATTTTTATCCCGTTTAATTTCACATTAATCATCAACTACAATTAACCACACTCCCCTTATTTTTTATTTCATTATTTATTTCTATGTAATTAATAAAAATAAACCATTCATTTCAATTAAGAAATCATCATTTAATTCCAATACTACCCAATAAACTAACACAACACAACATACACACAAACAAATAGCTTATCGTCCTTTACATAACAACATCACATCGAACATGGAATTTTTCAATTTTATCATGTGGGATTTTTTCAATTCCAATTATCTATTTAAGAGAATTCTCATAGAATCCAATGATATCTTGAGGAATCCATTTTAATAGAAAAATATAATTGATTTTCAAATTCTATTTTATGTGATAACAAACAATCACACCAATCAAGGTTCCACAAAAAATTTCAAATTAGAGAAAATAAAGGATCCCAACAAACACGGGTTTTAGTGAGGCATCAAGCCTGTATAATCCTTTATATATTATTATAACAAAATAAAAAACATGCGAGTTATTTTTTATAGAAAACAATAATAATTAATTTCATGCAATCATCACTCTCTCTCTAGGATAATCATTCAATTTTCTAAATTAACACAACATGTGATAATAAGTTAAATAATTATCTACGCATGTGATAATACATTATATGGAAAAAATTATATATAACATGAAGAAATAATATAAAATATAGGAAAAACTCCCTTATTACGCATCAATTCATATAAAACAGTTAATTACATTTTCTAAGACAATTCATACCAGCATTCCAAAAAATAAAGAAAACGATGATCCCAGCCACATGTTACGACTAGAATAATGATGAACAATACCATTACTTGATTCGTGAACCGAACCAAGATTAGAAAATATGTTCATAAGGACAAACATGAAGCTGCAAGGGAAAACCCTAACAGCCCAAAATAACTACAACATGAACAATGGATCAACTTGATCACTGAACTCATACCTAGATGTTAATATAAGAAAAATAAAATTCCAAATGAATATATAATGATTTTATTCTCCATCTTTAACAATTTAAACACAAAGATAGGATTTAAATAAATTTATAAATTATAACTAGATGCATGTGAAAACAAACTAGTAACTTACCTTATACTCTTCAAGATGATTTCATTGAAACTAATAGAACATCAATACAATTTGTATTGATAGAGATATTTTAGAAAGAAGTTGATAAATTTGGGTTTTTTATTTATACAATTTTACATGAATTCTTATAACCAATTCATATAATTTTAATTATAAAAAAATTTAATTCATAAAACCAATTTAAATTAATTTAACATGTTTTTTTAATTTTGAAATTCCATATTTTTTTATATTTAAATTCAACACAATATTTATCTAATATCACATTTACCCCCTTTGGAAAATCATAACTCATTACACTCCTACCTCTTCCCTTTTCTCGATTTTTTAATTATTCCTCTCGTTTAATTTCTCTCTCCAATCACATTTCAATTATAATTTTTTCTAGAAACCCTTTTATTTTCATCCTCATGACATGTAGTAGAAGCAGGTACATCCTGGGATCGTGGAATCATTGTAAGCGCATGACCAGTCGATATATAGTTGTTTATATGTTGTGTGTACATGGTGATATTATTCTATGTTTCATAGTTATGTATTTATTGTTTAATTATTTATTAGCTTATCACATGTATGTATACATCATATTACTAACTAAGTACTAGACTATGTTGGTGGTGTCCTACTGAGTTGTACTCACACTGTATTCGGGCAGCCGTGATAATTAGGTACCGAAAACCCCTTACTTTTTGCAGGTACATGTTCAGTTGATGTCCAAGTATAATTATCTACCAGGATTGTTCACTATGTGTTGGGGAACATGATTAGGTGAGAGGTATGGATTAGTATTCTAGATCCTTTAGGTAATATGTACATTTCATTATTTATATACATGATCAGTTTAGTGGTAAATCGATTGTTGTATCATTATTTTAATTTTTAGTCTGTTGTTTCTATGTAAATCTATGCAGTTGGTATGTTATTATTTTATAATATCTCTAATTTTATACTCTTTAAATTTTAGGTTTTCTATTTTTACCATGAACTCTGTTTGTGGCAATAGGTTCCCCAAGTTTCCACACAAGACCCTCACTTCTAGTAGGTATCCTATAGAGTATAGTGAGGATCAACTATGGTCATGTGGAATTCCAGCTCAAACCTGATGATTTGGAGTTTTTTTTACAAAATTGTGTTAGAGTTACATGCTATTTTTTTATGGGTATTTGGTTTACGGAAAACATAGGAATAAGTCATAACATGATATGGATCTTTGTCACGTGTGTCACAAAAATATTTTTTGAAGAAATTATAGGTTATTGAGGCATGGGATTGATGTTATTAGTTTTCACTATTGTCATATGTTTTCACTTCATGTAACATATATGTATTTTTAGGTTTTGATTTCATATGGGTTTGACTCTTGGATATATCAGAAATAGGCATCACATGCATCATATTTAGAATGTAGGTTTCTCATGACATGTATGCTGCTTGTGTGTGATTGTACTAGTCTCTATGCTTGTGTAATTATGAAAGAAGTCCATATGAAACTATAATTTAGTGCACCTATGTGATGATGATTGTGATGATGAATACAATAATAATGGCAATGAAGATGCGGTCCCCATGTGCACAGACAATACAATGCACTTGTCGGTCGTTTTTATGCATTAAATTCCTTAGTAAGAACATTGTATGAGTAACCACTTGATAGGTATGGTTAATTATGGTGCATAATATAATCTACATGGTGTTATTCATATAGAACCTAGTCTAATGTTGTTTAATTGATCTATTCACCTATGTTCTTCAATATGGTTAGTCTAAGAGTGAATCCATAATGACCTATATTTGGAGATGTTCCAAGATGACTCTCTATGAGTTGTAACCTTCTATAAAACCTTGTGTGGGTTTTTGAAACACCTGGTGGTGTTAAATGTGACTCTAGATATTGGAAAGTTGGTGTCTTTTACTTATTATAAGTATCCTATGAAACTATATTCCTTGTGATGAAATAGTCATTGTTAATTCCAAGGGTATGTTTTTATCAACTAAAATTCTCTGAGAATGTTAGTAAACTTTTAGAATCCCTAGAGGATGGTCTTGTAGGTTTTCATAAAACCCAAATGTATAGAGTACCTTGAGTTTTATTAATTTTGATACAAGGTTTGTTTAACGAGATCTAGTATGCTTGTTGGATCTATAATAAACCAAGGGTTGTTTTTCATGTTAGTTCATAATGAAGGTCTCTTTGTTTGGATACTCAGTGAATCCTATGTGGTCGAGCCTAGAAGGGTTTAGTGTGGCTGATTCTCAGTAGCATGAACCGACACACATGTGTTGGGTGGTTCTCAGTGAATCTCAAAATAAAGGGAATTTTCTCTCTAAATATGATCACTTTGTGTAATCAGGTATGTAGGAAAGGAACCTTGTGGTGTGGAAAACTAAATACATGTGGGTCTGGCCCATAGGTCCGTGAATCACCCACAATCACTCTGTTAGTGTTATTGAGTGATGTTATTGATCATTTATAAAAAACAATAAATTCATGAGAATGAATAAAGTGGTTATGTGTAGATTTGGTTGAATTGTTGGAAGAAGGGTGGTGAAAATTCTATTTTGGATATCAGTGGTTTTATGGATGAACCAAGTGGAACTGTGATAATGTGAAAATACTGAGTTTATTTCAGGGGAATGTTTTTTTAGTAACTATCAGGTTTGGTGTGAAGCTTATAGGTATTGTAAATATAGATTTTACTATTAGTGGAGTTGTCGTTGTGGTGGAAGACAACCTCGACAATGGATTAGGGTACCATTGTGTGGTCAGCCAGAGTTTTCAACGATAGAGACACTATAGATTGGGATATTAGCTTGCATAAGATGATGATACTTATTTGGGTCAAGATTATTAACCTACATCAAGGATATTGAAGGACATTATTCACATCAAAATAGATCATTGGATGCATTAGACTACATTTTGAGTAATCCGGGTATACACAGTGTGTGATGTTATCTTAAAAATTAGTTTGATTGGGAGATCACATTTAGTCATTTCATTTGGTGATGGACTAGTTAAGGGATGGGTTAAACAACATTAGCTTTAAAATTTTAATTTGAGGGTACTTCTATGTTTGGGAACATGGACTTGGTCAGTTATGAAATGATCACACGTGTGGGAAGGGCCATAGTCTTATGTAAGATAGACCATTGAATTATCATAAGACTTCAGAAACCATTGTGTAGTGGAACCGAGTGTATTTGGTTCCATATAGAATTTGATATGTTTTATTTATATGTAGTACTGGGTGGATACCAAATGTATGTTTTTGACTTCGATGAGGAATTAGTTCATTCATAGGAGACAAATAATTGGCATGTTGATGCATAGTTGAGAGCCTTATGGTTGGTGCAAGTGGTTGGTAAACCAACTAGAGAAAAAACACCATCGAATTCAGTTTAAACATAAGTTATAATGTTGGGATGATTTAAAAATACTGCTACAACTTCTGGTATCATGATCAATGGATTTTTGGAGTGTCTATTTCTTAGATCAGGAAACTTTATAGGCAGAAAGTTGGAGATTACCAATTGGTGTTACCTCATAAACTTAATTTTGTTGGGTTTAAACTGAATTGAGCTCATCATATTGCGTATGATTGGGTTGTTTATGAAATGAATGGGACTATTTAGGAATGATCAACTTATGTTGGTGGTGTTTAGTTAGAAAATACTTTTTTATTAGTTTGGAATAATGAATGAGGCATGGGTATATACTTTTAACCAGTGTCTTGTATTGATTGGCTGGGATGGGACCAGATCGAACTGGGTGTCTTGTTAGACTACCAAAATATGTAAAAAATTTGTTATTATAAGGTTTAGAATCATCTTTATTCTTTAGGAGGAATCTATTAAGGTATGTTCATTGTGTTAGGTTCAATGGAGTTGGTAATAATGATCTTGATGTTGGAGGAATGAGAGCATTTGGCTTAGTTTATGGTTATTTTCCTCAGAGTCTCGCATTAGTGCTGTTATGGGAATTCATAAGTAAGCATATAACTGAGGTAATTTTTGTAATTACTTATTTTAATGAGGAGGAAAATACTTTTGGATGATGGTCATGATAGATTGGGAGGCATGTTACATGTGCTACCATATATTCTCAATGATGAGATGTTTTATAATGGGGAGAATGTAATGGGTTGTGCCTTTATTTGTCGGGATTTCTTAGGGAATCATGAAAATTTAATTTTTTAATGGCTACTTCTCATAAATGGTAATAATAGTGAGTTTTCAGTGTTTGAGAATTCCAAAATGGTGTTTTCAAATGGAGTTCAATGCTCAGGTGATGACCAAGGGGTTCGAGAGCCCACCAAAGAACTGGATAGGGCCCTAGGACTACTAACAAGTGCATTAGTAGATTATTCGAACTATGAATATGGTATTAATGATTTAAGGATGTCTCATGGGGTTCCTAAATGGGTTTTAGGATGTGAAAATGGATTCGGAGGGTAGAAATTGAAAATTCACAACATGAAATTATGTGTTACGCTGTGACACATGTTGGAATGGACTAGTAAAGGATTTTGGTTCAATTTTTCTTGATGTGAATTGATATCTCACATTGTAAATAATACCATGAATATTTAGGGATTCTTGAAATCTGTTATATATTCCAGATACCGTCAAAAACCATTCCATCGATTTCTCTTTGAGACTTTGGATGGGAACAAAGGGTTTTACCATTGAGGAGCTCCTCTAATCTAATTTTTCCATTGATTGGATAACCGCCTATTAGGATGGATCCCTATTAGTAAGTACTTACCCTTTAAATACTTTGATTTATATTTCTTTTAAATTTAATTTTGTAGTTTTTTTATTAGATAAATTAGATATCAATTTCACCGAATCATAAAAGAATCATCTAAGGATGATGAGACCATTGATCAGTTTGGAAAGGGTATGTCATGTGGTGATGAACACACACAGTTGATGGGTGTTTTGGTTAAGGTATGTCGCCAGTTTTAAATCACCAATCTTTTTTAATTTAATTACATTGAATTAGTTGTTTTTACATTAAAACATGAGGGGTATTTTTCCTAGTTTGGTAGTAGAATAATTAAACGGACCATCAATGGAATATTGGTCACTCTTCCAGTAAAGTCCCTGACCCTAGTATCCCAGAGTTAGTGCCTTATATCAATAAATTAGAAAATATTCAATTCTCAAAATAAAAAAACAGACCAGTTTAGTTGTTTTGGAATCTATATTACATACAAGAACTTTACATTATAACTTTAAAGAAAAAACATCCTAGACACTCCACTAGTAACACCCTAAAACTCTTAGATTAACCCTTCAAGTCATTCATAATATTCATATTCATATCGTGGGGAAAAATTAAATATAATAATGGGGTGATATTAGATTATTATTAAGGGTAATTAATACAATAGAATCTAATATAAACAATAAGGCATGGTGAATGACTAAAAAGTTATTCCATTAGAACATAATCTTGAACATGATATGAAATGAATAAAAGATGAATAAATAATGTCGTATAAATAAATACATGAGAAAGAAGATTAAAAATGGATATAAAAATAGTTGAATATTCACATTGATAATCAATTGCTAATATCATTATTAGGGAATTCATATTCTTCTAATTTGAAACATATCTTCAAGGTCTCGACTAAGGAATTTGAAATTGATTAAGGCCATATCCAAAAATATCTCTGAAAATGAGAAAGGCCTAGTCCAAATCCACATCTATTTTGTCTAATGAGACCTACAGATGAATCAACGGGATATAGAGATCCCCAAAAATCAGTTGATAATTCCAATTGATTCCTCATATGAATGGGGTTAAACATAAACAACATATACATTTGAACTGTAAATAACATTCCCCAATTTGTAAACACAGTCACTAAACATTTTGAGTAACGTAATGAATTATATGAAGATAGCACATTCACCGTCAAATAGATCATAAACCATTTAATAAAATAGATTACAATAATTATATATCAATCTCAATAAAGAATAAAATTCAATAGATATGTTGAAATTGATGATAATACTCTAATAAAATCATCAAGGAATTCTGGAGAGAAACACACCTTTTACTTTTTAAAGAATATATATTTTGGAAAAATCATTTTTATTTGTCATAATTTTATATGTAAAACCCAAAATTAATATATATATATCTAAATACATACATAAATATATATATTGAAAAATATAGAGATTTTATAAAAATAATGGTGTCTTAAATATAGATTATGGTTGGTACATGAAAATAGTTAGGAAATGGAGATGTTCCCTTTAATCTGGTTTGGGAAGAATTTAGAAGGGAGCCTTGTAAAAAATGTTATTTCTTTATAAAATAATGATAAAATGATATGGATATATGATATTATAACATATAAGTTAAATATTTAAGAAGTAAAAAAATGAAATAAGCATTATATTGTGGTAAAGAAAGTGAAAGAGTAACCCAAATGAAAAATGAAGGTTCGGGTAGAAACCCTTACCTTATATTCAATAACATTATTCACTCGTACTCAACATACATGATAATGACATTAGGTTCATAAATAAATTAACATAAAACCTATTCAACATGTATTTGATTTATTATGGTTTTATTAATTTCATATATGGCCTTTTTGAGGTGTATTGTAAATAATAGAAATAATCATTTATTAATGAACATACAGAATATTAAACGGTATTATATAATATTTTATTTCTAGATATGAGGATTATTCATTATATTGAAATTAAATGTTAATAGTTTAGATAATTTTGTCAGTTCTTCGATCAGCACAAAATATATTTGTCTTATTAATTAATACCATTTATATATACAGGTTCTAGAATACTAAATAACTTGTAATATGTATAATAAAATGTTATTTTACCAAAATTATGGTTTTATGACCAAACATGATGGCATTAATGGAAAATGATAATGCAGCATCCATGATGTCGATAAATTTACACATCATGGGTGATGTTTTCATTTATAGAATTAAAGAGATATAAAAATGAGTTTGAAGGTAGATATTCTATTAAAATGATAGAATCATAGTATATAAATGTTGATAGATTAATCATGTCTCTTTTGATATGAGATGTCACGACCCCCTACCCACAAAGTTTACCCATCCTGGGTCGACAATAGGAATAGATAAAAATAATCTAATAAATGTTCATTCATTAGATCAAAGGGGGACCTAAATACCCATGCATCGGATCACAGGATGCCCTAAATAGCTGTGTCTCAACCATTATCCCATGTCTATAGAACTTGATAAACTTATCTAGCACCATTTACCTACCAACCCATGCAAACTCACAAGTGGGTAACTCTAAACTCAAACCAATCCATCAAATATAGCTCTAATTACATTCTGTCATGACCACCTCCCCAAAATTTGTACACCACATAGTCTAGAATTAGGAGAAAAGAGATAGTGACACCAATGTCCCACCTCCAGTAGGCCCTGAGTTGGTGATGAGCACTGAGGGTATCACAAACACACAGATATGAGGTATTACCCTCTGAGAGAATACATGTGAAAGAGAGAGATAAGATAGACACCAAACAACTCATGCTCAATATAAAAGATAAATTAATACCCATGTACATATATGTAATGTCATGATTGAAATACTAAGATAGAAAGGAAACTGAAAGTGTCAAATGGAAGTAAAAATGGCAGTGACCAAGAAGCCCAAACAGCTCCTTCAAAACCCTAAGCTAGTAGTAACCATCCTTATCTCCAACATACTCCAGCTGGAATAAAAAAATTATATAAAAATGGGGTGAGTATAACTATGTTCTCAGTAGGATCCTCCCTAGATCCTCTAATGAAAAAGTAATGAAAGAATTCTAAAGCACAATGAACAACATGTGAAATTAAATAGTCACCTAAATAGGTATACTAAGTTCCCAACATCACCATAGATACTCTTACCAAGTATTACATAAATTATAATATCATATAATAATGAATATCTTGGGTACCATGCTACCACTTCGCAAATTATTTTCCACTTTTCCCTAATGTGGAATGTCCTGAGCGTTGATCTCCAAAAAGCTATCCCAAAGACACCGAGGCGAAGCTCAACAGCATGAACCTCATGAAACACACCACCATAGCCACATAACTAAAAGTTACCAGGTAGTTTCTATAATCCACCATAGCCCAAATAATGTTTTCCATAGATTGGGTATTATACCCCAATCCATCACAGCCCATACATCAAGTAAAGAACCTCAATCCATCACAACATATTCATGTTATACATATAGTTGTACTTAGAAAACTATATCTGGAATATATGTGTGTGAAATAACCATAATCTATTAAATCGATCTATACACATATATGGGGAAAACTAACTTCTCTATATACAAGCACAAATAACTACCAAGAGAAGAGAGCGGGACCAAAGGGGATAGGCAGCCATCCATCCTCCCACAGTGATGTTTGGGAAAACACCCCCAATGCCCAGAATCAATGGGGCGTTAATTTCCTTAATCTATGAGGTGGAATAGCATGTAAAAATAGAAAAAGTACATGATAAAATATATATTGCAACTACACTATGGGAATAAGCTAGTCTCAATCTCAACTATAGTTAACATCTTTCAGACTCTCAACTTCCACTGGTAAGACAAGATATCCTATATGCACATAACCATTTAAATAGCTACACTAAATTACTTTATTCTTTTTTATTAGTTTCACTTTACATTAATTAATTATTTATAATTAATTAACCATTATCATTTTTCCACATTTCATTACATTAGATTCACAACATATTTCCACTCCCTCCAATCATAAGAAAACCGAGTCCACGATTCTCAAAATTATAATATCATAATTGCATCACAACAGGCTCCATCCCCATGGGTTAAAAATTATTATTTAATTTAAAAAAATTAAATTACATATTTCTATGTATTCTAAGAAAAGATTATAAGCTACCAAACACAAGGGGATTTACACGACAAGTTGATTAACTACCCATCGATTCTTCACCACCTACATTAGGAGTGAAAACTCATCTAATAACGAGAAACTAAACATAGAAATCTTGTGGAATACCCCTCACATCATTTCCACTCTTAGAAGAGAGTAAAAAAACAACTACCTCATGCAGTGGGGAAAGGAAAATAGATAAAAAACAATATGGAATCCATCCAAACAATAAATTAAAACAAGAATTTATCTTTCATATCAACGAGTAAGCCCAGTTTCATCCCATTACATCATCTCTACTGTTCTACCAGACACCGACATACATAAACTAATGCATCTTGACACTACAAGAATCTTCTAAAACCACAAAAACTAAGCCTAACCACACCACATACCACAACATCCCTTGAGGATTAGCCATCCCAGGCTCATGTCACATAACAAGAATCATGAAACAAACAAGAAACTGAGATCTTTTCCCTAAAACAAGGAATTTATCCATCACACAAAATGAGTTATCATGACTCCAAATCAAAAGGAACATAACCTTTAAAATCAAAAAAGAAACTGATTCCCCTACAAATGCATTATATTTTATCACAGAACCGGTTCTTTATCCCATCGTTAATTAAATGATTCTTTATTCACGAGTTCTAACTATAGGAATGCTATGCATCAAGATATCACAAGCTATCATAAATTAATTAAACAACTAATTTAAAATTCCCTTAATTACTTTTAAAAAAGAATTATAATGCTTCGGGTTCATTAAATAATCCAATTAAACATGCATATCTACATCAATTTGATTATCACCAAATTGCAATAATAACAAAAACCAGATTCATTAAACATGACTCTTTAACCAGTTAGACAATTAATTGTCATTTAATTCCATCATTATGTTCTTTACCAAATTCTGTTAAGAAAAACATGAAAAAAACCAACATGACATAGATATCACACTATCTTGAAAATAAAGAGGCAAACCATTATCATTGTACTAAGAAACAACATCACTATGCGATCAATACCAATTCTTTTATTCAGTTAAAATAATTATGAGGTTAATTAAATTAAGATACTAGGGGATAAATCTTTCTAGATCTAATGTATCATGTAAATGGAATAGATAAGCAATTAATCCCCTACTTTTAAAGGACAATGATATTCTTCGTATGATAAAGGTCCAAAATGGATCTCGATCCTCTATCCCACAACAATGACATCCACTCGAGGACACCAAGACACAACCGTAGTAACCAACAACCAAGAAAAAACCTATCAGAAACATGTATATCATGCTCCATCACATGGAAAAGGGAAACAGGTGGAAGCAGATTAATGAAACCTCATGAATTGAGGTAAATCATACCTCGTATCAAAGATGGATCTCTACACATCAAAGGAGGGAATAAGGAATCAATCCATGATGATAGAATCCCCAAAATATTGAGGAGGGATTCTTTAGGTCATTTGGATTCTAGGAAGAACTACTGTAGTCATAGTTTTTTATAGAACTGAGTGATTGGAAATGTTATAAAACATATATTATTTAGGGATTACATGACATGTAATACCCTTTCAAATCGTGTAATCCTCAAAATTTGGTTTTCGAAAAAAAAAATGATTCACCTCTTCACATTAATTTATAATTCAAACCCAAAAATATAAAATTTCATAAAACTCTCTGTCATGTCATGTAATATTCTTTCACTATGTGAACTATCCCTATTTCCATCTTTTAGCAGATGGTCCCTTTGGACTTCCTCTGATCCTACTTTTAGAACCACAGTCTTAATAAACACACAATGGGTCGATCCACATGGATCCAGTACCATGCATTGATACCTCTAAAAATATTCTTGTCCTAGAGAATCTAAAACCATCCCAGAGAGGAAACATGAAAGTGGTCATCCAAAAAGACACCCCGTGAAATACCTCTCAAGGCTCTCACCACCATAAGATCCCAACTACATCATTAAAGGATCAACATAAAACCACAAAAATCTCTTAAACAATCTACCAGGGGAGATACCTCTCAAAATAAAGTAAGCAAAAACAAGAAACAAAATAAATCCATCCCATAAATTTAAAAAGATCTAAAACCACCAAATGAACAATGTTGGAAGGGAAGGGATAAAAATCAAATAGATTGGGGTACAATTTGTGTATATGTGACTCAAATTCCCAAATACTCTTCTCCATACCATTGTGCATCAACAAGACACAAAAAGGGGGGTAGAATGCACACACACCACCTTCTCTTGGTGGTCCCTGATCCATATAGGCCACTCCTCAAAGGTCACATCATTATCAACATTGATCTCACCCCAATGGATTATGTGAGAGATTTCATAATGATAATGACAGAGCTATGACACCTGAAAAGAATAGTGTATCTGGATAATCTATGGTGGAAGTACTATCTGATATGCCATAGCTCCAAAATAATACAACACCTCGAAAGGCTCAACAGACATGGGAGAAATCTTACTCCCATGACCAAACATTCATTTCCCATGATGAGAGTCACCATAAAAAACACATGATCCCCAACATCAACCACAATAGGTCTCCTCCTATGATCAACATAGGATTTATAAAGATTTTGCACTTCCTTTAACCTCTCATGAATCACCTGAACCATATCCATTGTATTGTGTACCATTTTTGACCTGAGAATTAGTATCTATCCCACTCGGTCAAGAACATTGTGGAACATCAAGGTCAGCCATAAAATGCTTCAAATGTAACCATGATGATGGTGGAGTGAAAACAATTGTTGTAAGAAAAATCTAAAAAGGGATGGTGTCTCATACATGAAACTCCAAAATCTAGAACACAAGATCACAACATTTCAAAAGGAGTCTAGATGGTCTGATATGTCTGACCATCCATCAATTGATAAAAAGTAGTTCTAATTCATAACTGAGAACAAAAATATTGCGGGAGACCTCTTCCCACCCTAAATGTAAAATAAGGATCTCAATCAGAAGTGATCATCCTCAGGACCACATAGAGTCTCACCACCTCCTCTAGGTAATTCCTCAAAAAAACCTCCACTGAGATCAACTTCTTGATATCTATGATGTGGGCAGATTTTTTCAAATGTTCGACTACCATCCATATAACATAAAAGACTCCCTGATCTCAAGGTAAATTGGAAACAAAGTCCATTGATATGTCCTCCCACTAACACTAAGGAACATCTAACAGCTTTAGAAAACCACTGAGAACATGGTTCTCGATCTTCACCTTCTAGAAGACAACATCGAGACACAAAATCTACAACTTCACACTTCAACCCAAGCGACCAAAAATGATTCCTCAAATCTTGTTGGATCTGTTTCATCCCATGAAGTACCGATAAGGGTGAACTATGGAATTCTCAAAGAACCATCTAATGCACCTCCAATGGAATGGTCCTTCCCCAAAACAACAATTGGTGATGTTCATCCTTAGGATAACCATCATGGGTCTCAATACAAGCAACTCGGTCTATTCATACCTCCACCTGAAGATCCCAAACTAGGATTCCTCAACCTAATGCACTAGATATTACTACACAATCATTTTAAAAATACTACCTCTTCACCTAGCTTCTCCCATAACCAGATGTAATAATGAATGTTCTTCCATTATCTACTAGAATAACCATATTAACACATTGCATCACCATCACGACTTCCCACTCAACGCATTAGCCACAACTCTACATTTATAGCAGTATATGAAATTGTGAATTAATAATCCTATAATAACTCCATCCACTGATGCTATCGCAAGTTCAAGTCATGCTGGGAGAAAACATACATCTAGCTTTTATGATCGGTGAAGATGACAAAGAACTTGTAGATGAGGTAATGTCTCCAAAAATTTAAGTCAAACACCACCTCTTCCAACTTGAGATCAACGGTGGCATAATTATTATCATAGGGATGCGACTACCAAAACCCATTATAAATGACTGATATCTACTACATAAAAACACATCCCAAACCAACATGTGAAGCATCAAAAAAAACCTTGAACTAATCTCATTCTATTAGCAGATGAAGAACTAGAGCACTGACCAACTTCTCTTTTAGATACTAAAAAGGTGCCTCACACTAATTAGTCCATAAGATAACCTGATCTTTTATTGTAAATTATATCAGAGCATTTACAACCAAAGATAAATTAGCTAAAAACTTCCTATAATAGCCTAATGAGAATAAGGAACCTTCACACTTATAGAAATAATTTTTGGGCTTCCTAAGAAACAACTACTTCTATATTTGATGGATACAATGTTACACCTTTATGGGATTCATCATTCCCTAAGAAACAGACTTCTCGATCCCAAAAATCACACTTCAGAAACATCCCAAAAAACTTCTCACGGTGAAGAACTCCCAAAATGGCACACAGATTCTATGTGTGTTCCTCCTTAAACGTGGAGTACATAAGGATGTCATTGATGAAATCCACCAAAAACATATATAGGAACTCATAGAACATAGATTTTATTAACCCCATGAACATACCTGGAGAATTCCTCACACAAAATGACATCATGATTTTTTTTAATTCCCATGACAAAAAAAGATTGCAGTATTTAGGATATCCTCATCATTAACACACATTTGATGATATCCTAACCAAAAATCAATCGTTCAGAACTATCTTTCTCCCTTCAGTTGATAGAATAAATATTCAATCCATATAGGAGGATATTGGTTCTTCACTTCCACTTGGTTCAAGAAACAATAATAGATTCACGACCACAAACATCCATTGACCTTATTTACAAACAAAACTGATGCACCCCATAGTGACACACTTAGCTGAAGAAAACCAAAATACAATATACCATCAAGATGTATACACAACTATCACTTCTCAAAAGAACCATCCTATGAAGACACATCGAGATAGAAGATGCACCTAGCAGTAGCTCACTCCTGAACTCAATCTCTCATCATGGGGGTAATGATATAACCTCTTATGGAAAGAAATCGGGGTATTTTTTTATGACCATATGAAATTTCAACTGCTGAACCTCTAATGAAATCTGCATTATCTCATCCATAAAGGATGATAAGGATGGAACATGACTCGGACTCGTCCGAGGGTCTCGCTCACCAATAAGCACTACTGGATCTACATCATCATCAAAGAACCCATCCTACCTTCTGAACCAATCCAAAATAGCCAGCACTGAATACAACTAATCCATACTGAGGGTGATATCATATGTTTTTATCCATAAAAATAGGAAATATCTCTAAGAGTAGTGCTTCCCCTACACTAGCTCACAGTCTTTACATACATCAAGCAAGTCAGCTTGAACTCCAACTAGCATAGTCAATTCAAAGGATAATCGAAGACTTTCTACCTCAAGTACAAAATCATGGAAAATGGAATATGATATAAATGATTGTATCACTATTGGATCAAAAAAGGCATGCACCAAAGTAGTAAACAAGAAACGGGTACCTAAAAGGACATTTTTCTCACCAGGTGTTATCAATGAAAGATCATGAAGGTAGTCATGACCTTATCCATGACCTCTATAACCCTAATAACGACCACCTCCATGGATGCGATCTACTCTCTATGGACATAGATCATCCCAAGGATGTATTATTCCTATACCATATACTCTCTGCTGATTCAAAACTAGTGCAACCTACTGCTGCTACCTCGGCTAGAACTACATTGATGAAGGAACCTGAAGTGGAACACCTGGAACATACTGAATACTCAAAACAGTTGGGAACTATAGTTTCTAATGTCCATGGATTCTATAAAAAAACACACATATGATCCCTTGGTATATGAATGAGATAAAATTCCTGTATAGAAATGAGACAGTGAGGGATGGGACCTACCCCTAGCCAATAAGATGCTCTTCTAACCTGATGATTGGGAACCCCAGACCATAGTTATGCTTCATGAAGAATCAAAATGACTCCCCTATTATGATTATCCAGTTCTGGATAAAAACATTTTTGATGACATCTACTCTCTCTAGACTCACATGGTTCATCTTCAACATAAATGGGGTGATATGACACAGGTTATATGGATTCAAGACTCCTCGAAATGCCTCACTCTTGCCTCCTCATCCAGAAATAGTTCTAATGAATGTCATATAAAGTTTATAAAACAAATTCAAAGATATTGAACACTGGATCTCCACTTCCGAAGGGTAACTAGCTCCTAGAGACTGTCCTCCTTCATATTCAATGAAAGAAACATAGATCTGAACTGGACATTAAAATCCTCCCATGGGACTTATGATCCTCACAATCTCAAAGGAACAAGAACCAACACTGCCTCACCTCCCCATGTAGAACCATCACATCCAACGACACCCATTACTCTTTACGATTGTGGATCATACTGAAGGTTATCCCAACCACCTACAAATAGTCTTCTATGAATGAATCATAAATGGAACCCTCATATCTTTATAGACTCTGGTACTAAAAATCTCCAATTTTCATCCTCTATGTGTTTTTTTATTAAACCTCTACTCTGTGGAGATCTATAGGTTCATCCTACTGAACATATTCTATGAAAACTGTATGAGGACGTCAACTGATATCCATACATGAAAAATAGAAAATAATTATATCTCATAATCCTAGAATATTAAAGACTTCAAATTTAATTAATTATTTTATTGTATTCATTTTAGGTTAAACTATCCTAAGGTCTACCCATTCTAACAAAGGTATAAAGAAAAATGAATCATGATCCTTTCCAATGTCTATACCCTATAACTAGTACCACCTCATTTAGTATCCAATGTAAGATTAAAGGTCTTTGCATAAGATCATAGGGGGACCAAAATACCTATGTCTCATCTGGTGTACCATGTTTGATATGTTTAATAAACATAGTTGACATTGTTTCTCTACCAACCCATGCATCCTCACCTGTAACTACGTCCAAAATTCATGCTATCCCTCAACCCGAGCTATGATACCATTCTGTCATGACCCCCTCCCCACAATGTGCACACCTCTGAGATTAGAAATGGGAGAAGAGAGATAGTGACACCCGAGTCCCACCTCTAGTAGGCCCTGGGTTGGTGAATATAATTAAGGGTATCGTAAACACATATATAAGAGGCATTACCCTCTAAGAGAACACATGTGGAAGAGAGGGATATAATAGAAACCAACAAAATTATATTCAATTTTCTATTTAAAAGAAAACCCAAGTACACATTTTCAATATCATGCTAGAACTACTTCAAAAGAAATGAAATTGCATGCACCAAAATAATGTAAAAACATCATCAACCACGAAGCCCAAATAGCTCCTACAAAACCTAGAGATAGCCGTAACCAACCTAATCTCCAACCTTATCCAACTAACCTAAAAAATTATATAATCATGGGGTGAGTATAATAGTATACTCAGTTGGATCCTCCCAAGATCCTCTCATGAAAAAATAAAGAAAACATGCTAAAGGATAGTGAACAACAAGTGATACTATCTTATAACCTAAAAATATATACTATGTTCCCAAACTCACCATGGATACTATCACCTAGTATCACATACAAGAGCATATAATATATAAAGAAATATCATGGGTACCCCACTACCACTTCCCCGATGGTCTGCATTTTCCCCCCCACCATTGCACATCATGAGCATCTCTCTCCAAAAAGGATAGCCCAAAGGCACCTTGGCGAAGCACCACAACATACAACTCATGAAACACACCACCACATCCACATAACCAAATGTAAACAAGATGTTTTTGGGAGCCACCATAACCCGCATAACGTATATAATACATTAGACATTATACCCCAAGCCATCATATCCCATACACTGAGTAAGGAAACTCAAGTCATCATAGTCTATACACATTATACCTATATTAATCCTTAGAAAACTATATCCAGAATATATATGTGTGAAATAACAACAAGTCATTACATCCCTCTACACATATATATAGAGAAAACTAACCAGCGTGCATACCTGCATATGTAACTACCAAGAGAAGGGAGTGGGACCAAAGGGGGTAGTCGGCCATCCATCCTCCCACTAGGATGTTAGGGAAAACACCACCATTGACTCAAAATCCCCTGGGTGTCAGTTGACCAAAACAATGGGGTGGATTAGAAAATATAAACACAAAAAGTACATGATATAATATATCTCAGAACCACACTATGGGTATAACCTAGTCTCAGACTAAACTACAACTAACATCTCTCGAACTCTCGATTTCCACTATTATGACTAGATATCCTATAATCACACAACCATTTAATGTGTTACATTAAATTACATTATTTAATTTTATGAGTGTCGCTTTAAATTAATTAATTATTTACAATTAATAAACCATTATCATTTTTCCACGTTTTATTACATTAGCATCACAATGAAGATCCACAACCTCCAAGCATAATAAAATCAAGTCCAAAACTTCTTAAAATTATAATCTCAGCAATTCATCCAAACAAGTTCAAACCCCATGTGTTAAAAATTATTAATTAATTTAACAACATCACCTTACATATTTCCAGTCATTATAAGAAAAAATTTTAAGCTACCAAACACAAGGGGCTCAACACAATGAGTAGATGAACATCTCGTCCAGTCTTTGCCACCTATAGTAGGAGCATAAACACATCCAACCATGATAATACAAACATGTAAAGCATGTGGAATACCCTACGCATCTTTGTCTCTCTTGGAAAGAGAGTAACCAAAACCATTTTCCTCAAGAAATGGTGAAAGTAAAATAGGTTAAAAAACATGGCCGCCATCCAAAAAACTGATTCAAACAAGAATCCATATTTCATATAAATGGGTAAGCCCAACTTCAACCCATTCTGTTATCTTTGGTGTCTTCCCCAACACCCAAATGTATAAACAGATGCATCTCACCACTCCAAGAGTTTACTGCTGCAAAAAAACCGGTCCTCCCCATCCCACATACCACAATGACCTGCAAGCACTTCCATCCAAGGCTCACGTCACAACTTGTCTTTCCCACTCCACATATCACAACAACCTTCTAGGTTCAACCATCCTAGGATTACATAACATCAAATATAGTAGGAAACAAACATGAAACCAGACTCATGGCCCTAAAACAAGGCATTTATCCTTCACACACAATGAGTTCTCACAGCTCCAAAGCACAAGGAACTTAGAAATTACAAGAAAATAGGAAACTCGTGACCTATAATGGAATTATATTTTATTACACAACTAGTTCTTTATTACATCTTGAATTAATCGATTCATTATTCACTGGTTCCAACAACAGGAAACCTAAGAAACAAGATATCACTATATATCAAAAATTTATCTATACAATTAATTTAACATAATTTTAATTCCTTTCTTATAAACATTATCATGCTTCAGTATCATTATCCAATTCAATTAAATATACATATCTACATGAATTTGATTGTCATTAAATTGAAACAACAACTACTAGATTTATTAATCATGCATATTTAACCAAATAAACAATTAATTATCATTTAATTCCATATTTACATTCTTTACCAATTTCCATCAAGGAAAACATTCCAAAACAAGCAAGACATAGATATCACACTATCTATAAAATCAAGAAGAAATTTTTTATCATTGTACAAAATAACAATATCAATATGTGATCGATAACAATTATTTAATTTGTCTCTAAAAGTTATTAGGTCAATTTAATTGTCATACAAGGGTATAAATCATGATAGATCTACAATTGGACATTTATAGAATAGAGAAGAAATGAATCCCCAACCTTAAAGCCTATCAATGTTCTTCGCATGAGAACAGAAAAAGAAATGGATCCCGATCACCTCTCCTGCAACATATGCTTACACCTTAGGAAGCCACATCACAACTGTACCAACCAATAACCAAGAAAACACACATTAAAAACAAGGAGATCATGTTATATCACATAGAAAAGATAAATAAGAGGAAACTAATTGAAGAAACCTCAAGAAAAAAGGAAGATCGTACCATGGATTGGAGACAGATTGCTAAATATAGAAGCAGGGAGCTAGGAATCCATGTTTGATGAAGGAATAAAAAAAAATCAAAGAGCGGTTCATCAGGTTGTCTGGAGTAGAGGTATATCTACCATAGATGTAGGGTTTGGTAGACCCGAGCAATTGGAAATGTTTTAAAACGTACAATGTCGGGGTATTACACAATGCGTAATACCCTTTCACATCATATAACCCATAGAATTTGGGTTTTTTCCGAAAAATGCATCGCCTATTAAATTTATTTTATTTTTGAAACACTGAAATATTATACATAGTGAAACATTGTTTAACATAATATAACTTTCTTTCATGACGTGAAATCTTCCCCCATTAATCTTCTAGTATCTAGGTCCCTCTGGACTTCCTCTCAGCCTCCTTCATGAACCTTGATCTTTGGAAACACATAGAGGGTCAATCCACCAAGAATGATCCCTAAAATGGGAGGTGAGGTAAGGATAATAAAATAAAATAAATTGAATAGAAAATAAAATAATAGAAAGAGGATTTCTACCTCTTGAATTATCCTCCTTGAGAACCTCTTTAAGGGGATTGGTTTTGGTCTTTTGTTGAGACCAAAGGCTCCTGGACTTGGAGAAAGTGTCATGACAAGATTATTGGATATAAACCTGACAAGTCTAAAATCTTTTAATGTGTCATGAGAATAAGTGGTGAGAAACGGTATTTATAGCATAGGAGAGGGGTGTTTTTTAAAAAAAATATTCATTTGTTTATTATATTAGCTCAAGACTATGAATAGTTTGAGAATTAGAATAAAAAATATTAAAATAATGATGGTAATCTCAATATTATGGTTATTACATCACTCATGAATCAAATAATATTGTATTTATCTTATAATGTATACATACCATAAATTTCCATATTTCATTATTCACAAAAATTCAACTATTTGAGAAAAAAACCATAACATTCACCCTAACCATTTTTTAATGTGTTTAATTTAAAAATGAACAAAATTTTATTTAAATAGTTTTCTAAAATTGGAAATTTAATTTATAATTAAAATCATATATTATTTAAAAAATTCCAATCTTATTATTATAACAGATTTTATAACACTTTCAAAAATTATCTAAGGTCTCTTAAAATTATATTATAATAATAAGAAAAAAAATAGTAATATACGAATCTATTTTATGAATTTAAATTTTATTTTGAATCATTATATTAGTCTTAAAATCTAAATTAAAAATTAATGACTTAAAAAAATAAAATCACTTAATTAATAATTTTTAAAATATTTATTTACATGTACTATGATATAATTATACATACAATCATTTATAAGATGCCTAAATTTTTTTTATACTTTAATAGGTGAGGTTACTATTAATTTGGAAAGTTTACTATTCTTAAGGATTCATATTACTATTCCAGAGGTCATGTTACTATTTCATCAGTATAGACTCCTTAACATCTAGAAATACCTCATATCGTATTAACTATTCATTTATAAAGTTTTTGTTATGTTCGTAAATTTATTTTATGTGATTTCAACTATATAAAATAAGTAAAAAAAGGAAAAATCCATTTAGAGAATTCTTAGTCATTAAATTTTCCCCTCCTATAAAAATTTAATCATCAAAATTTCCAGAATGCCAGGTTATAAAATGATTTGGGTAGTTCGTCATCATAATTTCCTTTGGTTCCCATGTCACCTCTTTAGTTTTATGATTTTTACAATGTTCTGTTACAATTCGAGTCATATGAATCCTCAGCACATGTTCTTTAGTGCCCAGAACCTAGATAGGATCATGACAGTAAGATCAATGAGGTTCCAAATCTATGCCTTCAAAAGTGAGGAAATGTGTTGGGTATGATGTGTACATAACAATGATATGTGGAACACATTATGTACATTATAAAGGCTAGGTAGCCTCATCAAATGATAACCCAAAGCACAAACTCTCCCTAGGATTTTAAATGTTCTAATATACCTTGGGTTAGTTTCCATTTCATTCCAAATCTTATAACACCCTTCCATGTAGATACTTTTAAGAAAACACGATCTTCCACTTTAATTCCAAATACATCCTTCGATTATCAGCATAACTATTTTTCCTACATTTATATGCTTTGATATGTGTTTTGGATAGTCGTTTATGTTGCTATTGTTTCCTTAAAATTCTCTAGGCCTACAAGATTCCTTTCACTAACGTCATCCCAACAAGTTGGTGTACGACACCTCTTTCCAAAAAATGCTTCATATTGTGCCATTTGAATCCTAAAATGGAATCTATTATTACAGGAAAACTATACCAAAGAGAAATAATAATCCCACTTGCCTTTAAAGTCATGTGATAATGATATCAACATGTATTCTAAATATTGAATCTTTCTTTCTTACTACCAATCAGTTTGATGGTGATAAGCAGTACTCAAATGGAGATCAGTATCCTAATATTTTTGAAGAATTTTCCATAATTTCGATGTAAATCGAGGATCATGATCAGAAATAATTGAAAGAGGTTCTGCATGAAGTCTTAAAACTTCATTAATATACTCTTGCAAGGCGCTATAGTAAAAAATCCTCCCTTATAGAAAGGAAATGTGTTGATTTTTTAATTCTATGAACAATAAACGTATTGCATCATTATTTCATGGAATCCTTAGTAAACTAGTGAAAAATGCCATACTAATGTCATCCCACTTCTATATAGGAATAGGTTGAGCTTGCATGAATCCTCTAGAATGTTGTCTTTTATACTTCACTTTTTGACAAACTAAATATCATGACAAATAATCCAAAATTTATCACTTCTTATTATCCTACCAAAATATTCCCTTAAATATCTATACATCTTAGTGCTATTTGGGTTTATAGAGAAATTCAAGTAGTGGTAATAATCCAATAATTTCATTTATAACTTGGGTAAAGAGGGAACCGAAAGTCTCTTCTTAAATTTCAGAATTCTATCCTTATACAAAATTCCATCAAATTCCCATCATTCACATATTTAATTTTCTTTTAAAGAATATTATCATCAGACTGAGAAATTTTAATTCATTACAATAATGATTTTTTTGAATCCATTTAAAAAATAAATGACTTTTCACCTTCCTTGATAATTTCCATATCAATATTTTCAATATCTATATACTTAAGATCCATTTCAATCCTCATTTTCTTCATAACTCAGTAATCCTTCCTACTCAATGAATATAATACTTTATTCACCTTCCATGGGTAGTAGTGCATTAATAAGTCATAATCCTTAAATATCTTGATCCATAGCATTTGCCTGATATTGAGTTCTTTATGTGAAATGATATATTTCAAAATATTGTGATCTATATATATCAAACATCTTCCAACATAGAGATAGTGTATGTATATCTTCAAAGAATAATTTATGGCTACTAACTCAATATCATGAGTTTTATAATTCTATTCATGAGTTTTTTACTACCTTGATTCATAGGAAATAACTTTTTCAATCTATATACGAACACAACTGAGTACTTTATTTAATACATCACTACAAATAAAAAATCCACCATTTCATGATGGTATAGTCAATATCAAATAATTCACTAATATTTTCTTGAATTATTAAAAACATTATTTACATTATTTTTACATAAAAAATTAACCCCTTAACAAGTAATCTTGGTTAATGGGTTAGATAAATGGGTAAAATTTTGAATGAAATGTTGATAGTAACCTTTTAAAAAATGAAACTATATACCTCAGTTATGTTCATCGATGTAGGCCATTTTAAAACCATCTTTGTCTTTTGAGGACCAACTGAGATTCCATCCTTAGAGAAAATATAGCTAAGAAAAGAAAATATTTTTAGACAAAATTATCCCCTTCTAAACTTACCATATAATTCATTTCTTCTAAGAGTCCTCAGAACCATCCACAAGTGATTCTCATGTTATTTATAGATTTTGGAGTATACTAATATATCATCATTAAATAACACAAAAATTCATCAAGTTATTCATTAAAAACTCTATTAATAATATCCATAAAACCATAAGGTTCATTATTTATTTGAAATGTAATTACTATAAACTGAAAATATTTATACTTGGTTTGAAATGATATCTTTGGATTTTCATCCATCAAAATATGCAATTAATGATATCTAGATCGAAGGTCAATATTAAAAAAATAATTAGCTCTATAAATTTGATCAAATAAATCATCTATGTGAGGTAGGGGATACATATTCATTATTTTTATAACATTGATTTCTCTATAGTCAATGCATAGCCTCATTGGTCCATCTTTCTTCTTGATAAAGAGAACACGAGATCCCCACGGAGAAACACTATGGTGAATAAATACATTATCAATTAATTAATATAGTCGTGTCTTTAGATATAATAATTCTATATTAGTCATTGTATTGAGATTATTTGATATTGGTCTTGTAAAAGGAATTAAATCTATAGAGAACTAAATTCCCCAATCTAGATGATTTCTAGGTAAGTCCTATTGAAAATCATTAATATATTCTTATACAATAAGTACATATTCAATTTAATTATTTATTTCCTTATCCATAAATAATTTTTTCTCTTCATCCCCAAGAAAATCATTTCTAATATATACTATAGGTAGATCAAGATATGACTCATATGATGACGTTTATTCTCTAAAGATAAGGGATTCAACATCCCCCTCACCAATTGTAATTTCCTTATTTTTTCAATATATTTTCACATTATATTTTGAATGCCAATCCATATTTAATATTATATCAAATTAAATCATATTTATGATGACAATGTTAGATACTAAATCACATTTATGTGTCATAATGGGGGAAAAACGACACATATTTGTTGTAATGATACTTCCCTTAAGAGTTTTGAATAATAAATGCTTTATTAAATCAAAAGAAAAATGTATTATTTCTTTAGAAAAACTAGGAAGATATAGAATAATGAGATGATAAAAAATCGAATAAATAATTGGCTAAGTTTTTGGAAATGATTAAAGTACCTGCCACCACAATCATTAATAACTTAAACCTCAACAGTTGTGTTTTCATAGGCTTGGCCTTTCTCCCTTGGTGTTTTCAAGGAAACCTTTCCTTGAAACTCAGGGAAATCATTTTCATAGTGTCCCATATCCATAAAATTTTAGCATTTAACATTTTTAAATTCGTTTTTTTCCTTTAAATCTTGACCATGATGGCCTTTCTCACCGAAATTATTGCAAACTCATTTTCCTTTTAAGTAGCCACCGGACTATTTCCTCCCACAAGTATCACACGATGAAAAATGTATTTTTTATTCTTCACTTTATCCATTATTTTATCTACTACAAATGGATTTGTATTCCCATTGAAAGATGAAGGTTGTTATCATATAAAGTGGTCAAAAATACTCCTATACATTGTTGATCAATATTATTTATACGGGTAAGGATATTTTTAAAAAAATGAGTCAACAATCCCAATATAGTTTTAAGTCTCTCAGCAATAGTCATATATCCAATAACATCATTATTATCTTGTATATGAGTAAAACCCCTATTTGGGATACATGTATATATATAGTTTCCATTCCTTACACAAGGAGCCATTTCTAAATAATGGAATACACTAAGTTAGGTTATGAATCATAATGTATAATTTCAAACTTGAAAAACACTCATCATATATTGAATTTTTATGCATAACTAATCTCATAATTATAATCATTTTTTATTTGGGGATTCATTTATTTTTAAATATTTCATAATGGGTTGTAATGAAAATGAAAATTATCCTATTAATATTTCATGGTATTGTCAAATCAGGTTTGCAGTAAGGCCCATTTTCATGTACTAGGTTACCCTGAGTTTAGCTCGAGACACCTTGTCAGAGTTGTTACTCCTAGGAACATATGTAACAGAACCACATCTACTTATAGTATCTATATATGGATGTATTGATATTACTACAAATATAATATCTACTTTAATATATTTATTGGATTTTTTCTATTATTATCCTCAAAGTCTATCTTAGGGTTATGTTCCCTAATCTATGTTTTCTAAATCTAGTTTCCAACATTTCTACTAAAATTCATCTGATACCAACTGTAAATACACTGACATTAACAGAATATATTCCATGCCTTATATTAATAAATTAGCATAGATACAATACTTAAATACCAAAGGACTAATTAGTTTAGTTGTTTTAGAATCCAGATTACATACATGAACTTTATATTAAAACTTGAAAAAAATAGAAACTCCATTGGAAACACAGAAAACTCTTAGATTAACCGTTTAAGTGATTAATAATATCCGTCATTATATAAAGGGGAAAAATTAAACATAAGAAATGGGTGAGATCAGTTGCTCAGTAAGGGTAAGTAATATAGTAGAATATAATATAAAAAATAAGTCAAGGTGAATTCCTAAAAACAAAAGCCATTAGAACATCATCTTGAACATGATATGGCAAGAATACAAGCTGAATAAATAATTCCATATAAATAATCACATGAGAATGATTCGTAACCATAAATATTATACTATTTTAATATTCACATGGATAATAAATTAAAAATTAAATTATGAGGGAATTCATATGATAGAAATCTGAAACATAACATTAAGTCCTCGACCAAGACTTATGAAAATTATTAGGGCCTCAGTCAAAAACATATCTGAAAATGGGTAAGGCCTTAGTCAAGTCCATATCTTTTTTGTCTTATGAGACCTACAAATGAATAATGGGGCTATATTTGGACACACCAATCACATTTTAAGTAAAATTCATTCCTAATATGACTTTTTTAAAACATAAAAAACATATACAAATGAAATGTAAGTATCTTTCCCCAATATATAAACATAATCAATAACTATTCTTAGTAACATAGTGAGTGGTATCAAGATAGAACATCCACAAAAAATAGGTTATAAACCATATAATAAAATATGTTATATGATAATCATAGGTGATAAATATCAATAATGCATAAAATTCAATATAGGTGTTGAAATATATGAAAATACTCTAAAAAATAATTGAGGATTTCAAGAGAGAAATACCCCATTTACTTTATAAAGAAGTGTTCTTTTGGAAAAATCATTTGTATTTGTCATAATTGTCTGTATAAAACAAGAAAAGAACAAATATAGTCATTTATGACATAATTAGTGTTTTAAAAAAAATAAAGGTGTCTTAACATATATTATATCTGGTACATGAAAATGGGTATAAGATTGAGATGGTCCCTTTCATCGGGATTAAAAAGAATTGAGAAGGAAACCTTGTAAAACATGCATTTACAAATAAAATAAAGATAAAATGACATGAATATATTATTTTCAACATATAAATATAATATATAATAAGTACACAAAAATAAAGAATCATTATATTGGGGTAAATATAGTAAAAGAATAACCCAAAGGAAAAATGATGGTTCGGGTAAAAACCCTTACCTTATGTCTGAAAGTGTTATGCACTTGTACAGAACATCCGTGATAATAAAATTAGATTAATTATGGAATTAAATCATAACCTATTAAATATGAATTTTATTTATTATATTTTTATTAATTTCATATATGGACTTTTTTAAGAGTTTAATAGAAAATTTCATTGTTTGGGAGCATTTGTTTCCTTGGATTTCATGATCGGTTTGGTTTTACACGTATATGAAGGATCATGAAAAATGGAAATAATTATTCATAATTATATTAATGAAAATACAAAATATTTAATGGACTTATAGATATTTTTTTCTTCATATGAAGATGATTTATTAGATATAATTTTAATGATAATCATTTAGATCATTTTGGCAGTTTTTTGATTGACATGAAATAGTTTTCTCTTATTAATTAATATCATGTATATAAACTAGTTATAGAGTACTAAATAAAATTTAATATATATAATATTATTTAATCATAATTATGGTTTTACCACCAGCCTTTAAGGCGTTAATGGAAAATGAAACTGCATCGTCCATGATGTCGATAAATTTACACATCACGAGCGATATTTTCATTTATAAAATAAAAGAGACATAAAAAAGAGTTTGATGATTAATCTTACATTAACATGATATAATTATATGATATAAATGTTAATGGAGTTATCATGTGTCTTGGAATAGTAAAGGTGAAGCAAGTATTAGAAAATAAAATAAATTGAAAATAAAATAAAAGAAAAAAAAGCAGATTTTTTCCTCTTGAATTTTCCTCTGTGAGAACCACCGGCAGGGGACTGGTCTTGGTCAATGTTTGAGATGAAAGGCTCTTTGACATGGTGAAGAGTCTTGGGAAGAGTATTTGGAGGAAATTTGACAAGGAACACTGTTTTGAATGTGTGAGGAGAAGAGGTGTAGAGGGGTTTTATTTATAGTGGAAGAGAGATGTGGTTTTTGAATATTTTATTCATTTGTTTATTATTTTGGATCTAGACTATGAATAGTTTGAGAATTATCAGAAAATTAAAATTAAAATAATGAAGAAATTTAGAGATTATACTACCTACATCATTCATTACTCTATGAATAGTGTATTTATCTTATAATATATATATACTGTAAATTACTACATTTCATTATTAACTAAAAATTCAACTATTTTAGGAAAATCTAAAAAATTTACTATAACCATTTTCCAACATGTGTAATTAAAAAAATTACTTCATTTTACAAAAAAAAAATCTAAATAATAGAAATATTATTTTTATATAAAAACCTCATTTATTCAAAAAAATTCTAATTTTAATTTTATAAAAGATTTTATGACACATTAAAAAATAAAATAAGGTCTCATAAAATTATCCTATAATCATAATAGAATAACATTTTAAAATATGAATCTATTTTATAAAAATAAATTTTATTTTAAAAAATTATAATAATTATAATATTGTAATAAAACGTTCATGACATACAAAAATACCAACACTTAATTAATAATTTCTAAAATATTTATATACTTATACTATTATATAATCATATCAAAACTTCATTTATAAGATACCTAAATTTATTTCATACTTTCATGGGTGAGGGTACAATTCATTTGGCTGGTTTACTATTCATAAGGGTCATATTACTATTCCTAATGAAATGTAACTATTTCATCGATATGGACTCATTAACTTATAGAAAAACCTCATATTTCATTAATTATTAATTTATAATGTTTTTATAGTGTTATCTATGTTATTTTATGTGATTTATACTATATTAAATAATTATAAGAATGGAATTTTCTGTTATAGAATTCTGGTTTATTACAGTTTTGACTTGGAGAAGTTTTCTTGTATGTCCTTCAACTTGTAAGCCTTTCAATTTTAAATAATGGTATCTTTATAATTGATTAATTAATTATTTTATTTTAATAATTAATCAATTTGAGTTATTGATAATGACATTGGAACTTGCGACATTTAAGGGAGGCTATATGGACTTGGTCGACATGGATAAAGTCGTTGGGATTTACTAGGATTAGAGTTGACAATGTATTAGGTAGCTAGTCCCATGTAAGCTACCCTTTGTTATTTATCCATATTTATTGGAATTTAGTATGAGGTTTACCACCTAGGGAGAATGACCCTAGTTTTCATAAATAATTATGAATAATAATAATTATTAATTAATTAATGAGGCTTGTGTCTAAATTAATTAAAGGAACCACGCCTAGTATAATTGGAAAATGTTTCAAGGGCCCTGATGGACCCTTATAAAATAGAATAATATGAACCACGATGGGTGAGGCATGATCACATATTAGTGAATTAGACTATATGGACATCTTGAGGTGTGTTGTTGTGCTTCTCAAGACTTAGAGACTATAAAACTATTCTTTATGTTTGATCACATGTGTAGCTACTATAAATCTTAAAAATATGTCACAATCTATGAATATATTCACTATTATTTCATCGATGGGATACCTATTTTGGAATATAATTTTTTCCATGTATGTTTATGATAGTAAATGGGTGCGTTCATAGACATGATTCCCTTTTGAATGCCTATTCCCATGAGTGTGATTATGAAACCATTTTTTCTATGTCTGATTAACAATCACATGTTATGTTTGATGCTATAGTTTCCTTTGGATTACATTCAATGATATGACTATTTTTCTCTATACCCAGATATATGTGTGGGACATACCTATGGTGGTATTTATTCTTTATTTGGAATTAGTGGACCATCATAGTGTGGTTTTCCATTATAGGGAAGTATTAATGGATAATAACATTGATGAAAAATGACCTAAATACATGGTTGGAGCATGATAGCCTAGTTGACCAACCATAGCTCAATGCCTTGAGGATTTTTAGAACATACTAGTACTCGATGCCCTGTGGATTTTAGTTAATATGATCCCCTTTATTCCTTGTGGGGTGTTAGAGACATATAACCAAGCCATGTGGCCAATTGGACTTGTGTTGTGACACGAGAGTTGATGCATTGTAGATTCTAAGTACATATTCACTAGTTATCCATGTGTCCCAACATAGACTCGATTCCTTGAGGATACCGAGATTCTTGACACCAACCTCATGGATAGAACATGATCACCTCTAACTCCTATTATGTTTATCCTTCTGATATAGAGCTGAAGCTCGTAAGATTAGGGTTTGTGGATGCTTGGAATGCATACTACTGTTTGAAAGATTTTTGTTTATTACTTCTGTATTCTTGGTAATGTTATTATATGGTGCAAAATAATGTATTTACTATTCACTTCTTGTTAATATTATCACATGCACATAAGATTCATATTACCAGTTGAGTACTAGAATACATTGGTGGTGTCTTATTGGGTTGTACTCACACTCTTCTCAGGTTACCATAACACTTGGGTACCCAATCATGCCTCACTAATTATAGGGACAGGTTGGGTTGAGGCCCAGGTATGATCATATAGTTTTACACTTCACTATGACTTGGAGATCAAGATGAGGTGACAGGTGAGGCTTACTGTTTCAAAGCCTCCTTGTACTATATACCTTTATTTTTATACATTATTGGTCTAGTGGGAGATCAATTGTTGTATCTTTATTTGAAATTTTAGTTTTTTGTTTCCACATACATCAAAAAAGATGGTATATTATTATTTTCCACTTAATATGATTTTATATTATTTACATGTTGGGTTATTTATTTTTATTGTGCACTCTACTAGGGTGTCATAGTCTCCCCATGGTTCTACATGAGACCCTCGCTGGTAGTTTGTGTCATCTAGAATAAACACAAGAATGACAGAGGTCATGTGTTATTCTTGATCAGAACCAATGAATTAGGTCAAATGTTATATGTGAATTTGGAAGAATATAACTCCTTTTAAGGGTTTTAATGTAGCAATATATATCCTCATGATCCCTTACTTTGCAGGTTTTGGTTATTGGGAGTGTTTAGAGGTGGCTCGAAGGAAGTATGGAATGGTTTTGTTACTAAAGGATAAAAAGGGGGATTACATATTTTGTAACTATATTACAAGATATGAGGCTCTGATTCATGGATTTTTTTATATATTTCACAGCATCTAATATTTTGGTGTTTGAAAAAAATATAGAGGTGGCGTGTTTTTCAGCAAAAACCAGACCTGAGGTACTACACAATGTGAAATGGGAGTACACGTCATGTAATAACCCAATCCAATTTTTTTTATAATTATTTTGGATGAAGTTTCATTCATTCAGTTGTTTTTATCCTTCCTCTCATTCTAGAAGAACCCTGGGTTCTTTGATGAGTTATTTGAGCCCTATTACTCTATCTTAAATCCATTGATCTTGATGATCATTCATTTTTAATCCTTGATGATTCAAGTTGAATTCTCCCTTTATTTTCTTACAGGTTATACTAGTTTTATCTTATTCTATTCCATATCTTCTCACCATGAAATTGAATTCACTAACCCATGTTCCTACTAGGGTTTCTCTTAGTTGTTTTGGGTGAGATGGTGCTGCAACATCCTCATATTGATGCAGATCTGGTATGATAGATTATCGATGTACCGTTACGTGATCTATTTTTGTGAAAAAAAAACATTAACACCACTTAAAGTAAAGATTCATTTCATTCTATTCATTTGTGAATAATAGAGGAGTGTTTTTTCTTTTTTCAATATGTGGATCACAATTTTTCTGACTTAAATCAAAGATAAAAAACTAGTTAAATTAAATTGAGGGGAAATGGAGTTTTTTCACATGATTTTATAGCATTGATATTGATTGTGATGTTGTGATTTTATGGAATTAATGTACCATTACAAATGGTGATTGTTGGTGGATTTGTTTTCACTGTTTTTAAGTGTTGTGTTGTAACCTTGGTTGTGGTTGCTATGGTGTCACCTTATAAATGATAATCTGTTAATTATGAATACTATGATAATGAATGGATACACTATGATTATATATATTCTGTGATAACCCCTAAATTAAAAAGTGTAATTGAATAAGGTATGCCTTATTAAATCTGAGATGGCGTTTTGTTTGGTTTGTGTTATGGTGTGGTTGTGAGCATAGTTATGTGTTATGAGATATCGTTGGTGGCGAAAAAAAATCTCATGTTGAGAGATTGATTGATTGTGGAATAGATGAGCAGTGTTATTTATTGGGGTTGTGATCGAGTTATTATATGTTCGTGTTGTTAGAGGTGGTTGAGAGATTGGAGACTTTTTTGGTTGTTATTGGTAATTCTCCCAGTGTTTCTCTAGGTATGACTTTTTCCATGTTTCTTGTTGTGTGTTGTGCTTGTTAGTTTCCCAAATATTAATAGAACAAATGAATAAATAAATTATAATGAATTTTTGGATTTATTGTGTTAGTTTGGTTAATTTAATGAATAAATAAATATTTAATATGGAATAGAAATTTGATTAAATTATTTGTATGGGAATATGAGTTGGGTTTGTGGCTTATTGTGTGGAGTTGTGCATTTCGAGGTAGCAACCAAGTAGTAAGTGTTGTGATTTGGTTTTATATTTAAGAACCAATAGGTTTGGTTTAGTTTTTGGTATCATATATATATATATTGGTAGTTTCATTGTGATTTAGATACACAACACACCCTAGTTGACCACTATGTGTTGAACACACCCACCATCTTGGGGGAGGGTGTCTTCCCCAAAATCCTTGTGGGGGGATGGATGGCTGGCCACTAGCTCATCTCTACTCCCTCTTCTTGGCTGTGATATCGCAATATTCTTCGGGCATGTTGTACTGTGTGAGGCCCAGGTGGGTGCAGGTGAGTTTTTCTTCCCTGTGTGTCTTCAGGAAGGGATCTTTTGTGCTTTCCCTTGTGTATTCAGGATGTGATGTGTTGTGATTTACCATGTGTAGTATGGATGATATGTATATTTTTTACCCGGTTTATATAGGTGGGATGTGTTTTGTTTGTGGCCCAGGTGTTTGCAGTCTGGATTTGATGTGGTTGTGGTCGAGGTGTCTACGGGTGGGATGTGATGTGGTTGTGGCCCAGTTGTCTACGAGCAAGATGTGATGTGGTTGTGGACAGAACTTCTATGAGTGGGATGTGATGTGGTATGTTCAGAAGATTTAGGATAACCAAGATGTTTTTTATTAGGGTGTGAGAGCAGTTAATCAATGGTAAAGTGGTGCGGGGTACCCTATCATTCATGTGCATTATATTACATTAAATTACATATGCAATTTTGTGAGCGTTCCCTGGTGTGGTTGGGATGGTTAGTATATCTGTTAGGTGTTCTTTTGTTCTGTTGATTTCACTATTGGTATTTTTTATTCTTTTTTCACATGTGAAAGAGTGACTTTGGTTTTCCTGATGAGTATACTTGTATTCCCACCATACATATAAAAAAAATTTCAGGTTTCCAGGACTACTTCTTAGAGTGTGATGGACCTTAAAAGATTGGATCTTGACCATTGTTGTCTCACTGCAAAAATTTACTTTTGGTATTTAATATATAGATTTTTGTTTTTTATCATTTCAGTTTTAGGTATACATGTGGGATGGATTTTGGTTTTCTGTTATGTTATGTATTGGAGTTTCATTGTGGATGATTTATATTATCTCCAAATACTGTTTCCTATTATGGGTAATGCCTCCAATTTTTTTAGATTTTTGTTTCGTTGTTTGTAACGCCCCGACCCCAGTTACCCAGAGTCGGTGCATTATTACATAACAATGTCATGATCACAAGAAAGATCAAATCTCGAAAGACCGATTAGTTTAGTAGCCTTGGAATCACTAGATATATTCATAAAGTTTTACATTATATCATAAATATGAAAACTACAACAACATAGTCTCCATATTCCACACTCTTATCCCATCATAATATCCCTGATGGTCATTTATAATTTCCTTCTTCATATCCTGGGAAAAATAAAACATAGAAAAGGGGTGTGCTCAAATGGCTAGTAAGGATAACAATATGGAGGAAACTTTCATAAATAGGAATAAACATTTAAGGCAATGTATAACTAAAACAAAATCCTTTTAAACTTGAACATCAACATAATATGGAAGAAATAAAATGAAATAATTCCATTTACTTATTCACATGGATATTCTACTAACTGAATAATCACATGCAATATCAATAACCACTTCCATAATGATGGAATGCATAATGCCATAACCACATAGCCAAGGCCTCGTACCATGACTACAAATAAGATTTTGTTAAGGCCTTGTGCCAAGACACTAGTTTGTTTCATAAGACCTACTGATGCATCGAGGAACTATAGCGGGCTCCACCTGTCACTTATTAAGTCCAATGAATTCCTCAGATGAACGGGTTTAAACATAATATAAACATTCGTATTAAAACTAGCATACAAAATGTCAATACTTTCTCCATAAACCATGAATGGTATAGAAATAACACATCCACAGTCAAGAATATCACAAAACCTTGAATACAATATGGACGTTTTGTATCATAATAAATCAACATAAAATAATATTAAAATTCATCAAATAATGATGACATAGATGAAATCAAAACTATTTGAGAGAAATATCTCTCTTTTTTAAATCATTTAAAAGTCACACATTTATAAAGGAAGTAATTTAAAAGAGATTTTTGAATAAAAGTGTCCCATACCACTTTGAACCTTTTTAAAAGAAATATCATTTAAAAATATTAATGTCCATATAAATAAATCCGTAAAATAATTTCATAAACATGGAAATTAATTAAAAATATTTTGAAAGATAAATCTTTAAAACATTTAAAATTCTGATCTTGATAAAGAGTACCTTTCACAAATTCAAAAAATATTCATTTTGACATCATTTAAATGTAACATTGTTATAAAATAAAAAATTTACATTGAAAATATTCTTATAATCTTGTAAGGGAAGCTTCGATGATTTTATAACGGCGTAAAATATTTGTACCCACCGTATAAGATAAAAAACATTCTAACCTTAATTCTGTCGAAAAGGTTAAAAGCACCTTGTTTGGAAAATGACGGAAAGATTACTTTATAAACCTCTTATAAAAATTAAACAATGGTATAAATGAATTTATACCATAGTCTTTAAAATATTCAGAATGATTTGAAATTCATTTTTAAGAAACATGGATGTGGATGATAAAGAGGTCCCAGTAGATTATTACGTATAAACAACCTCAGATAATGAAGAGATTGTGAAATAAACCCTTACCTTGTACTTTTCCTTGGTTGGGGTAGGTTAACCTCATATATAATGGTGAAATAAATGTTTTTTAATTATACAAGAATAATTTACATTAATATGATATCATATAAGATCTTTTAACATTGATTTGTTAATAATATTTTAGAATTATCGTCGTTTCATGTGGTAACTTATTCATTTTCTTTTATATGTTTTGTTATGAAAGCCATGTTTGTTATGGATAGGTTGTATATTATTCATATCCAGAATAATATTAAATCCTTAAACATTATTATTAATCTTAAAATCAGAATTATACTTTAATGGATACGATGGAGAATGAATCTCATCGCGTTCGTGGAGACGGTAGTCCGTACGTACGCACGAGTGACAATATAATTCTTTTGATATTAAAATAATATATAATTGGACGGTATATCATATATACAGAATCATTATCATGTTATATTTATTATTTAAATGAATTAAAAATCATTATTATACCCATCCAAATAATAATATATTGAATAAAAATTACACCACGACGTGGAGACGATAAGCCGTACGTACGCATCTATGGTGACATGTCATTCGTAGGATGGATAGAATACTGAATATGCTTGTACCATATTTATAATAATATTACAGTATATAGGAGATACTAGATTTATTATTTTATAATGGGAATAACAATGAAATAAGATATTGAATAAGAAATGAATTTTAAAAAGGGTGGTGAAAACATTACCTCTTCATCACATTCTTCCTTTTGATTTGATCAAAAGGGCCCCTTAGGTTGGATTTATGATCAATCAATGGCATCTAGGTTGTAGTGAGGGAAGTTGAGAGAGTATTTGGGCTGGGGTTGGCCGAGCCAAAAGGCTTTGAATGTGTGAATTAGTGATAAGGGGGAGTTCCCTTTTATAAGAGAGGTGAGGGCACCTTTGGAAAAGCTAGAAATATTATTTTATAATATATTCATATTCAGTTTCTAATGGCTCCAAAGGGGATTATTTAGAGATTAAGGTGGGTATGGGTCTAAAACCACTCAACCACTAGAATTTATATAGGTTTTGGTGATTATTTTAACCTTATCTTTTAGTTTTAAGTCTTAGTTATTTAGTTTGACACTTACCATGTAACTTTATATTTTTATATTATATAGTTAATAAAATTACTATATACATCCAAGAGACCCCCAAGTTGTCCATAAATGATGAACCTACCATGATATAAGTCTCTTGGCTGAACCATAGATTTTTAGGAATTGAATACCAATTAATAATAAAATATTTGTTTTAAAAACTTTTTTTTGTCGATTTTGACACTATTTGAAAAATTGATTTTTGTGAAAATCATAACAGAATTATTACTTTGAAAAAAGTTAATTAAATCATTTATAACTTGTCATATTAACCTATAAAATTAGTGTAATTCATAAAAAGTCTCAAATTATTTTTATTTGGGTATTTATAATATCAATTATTTTAATTTTTCACTATTATGGTAATTACTGTATCATCATTGTGTCATAAATATATTAAATTATTTATTGTATAAAAATTATAAATAATACATAATTATGTAGGAAATATTTTTAGCTTTATAAATGAATATTTATAATCGAATATATAACATATATAACCCTATCTAAAAAAGGTTTTTTTAAAAGATATATGCTTATGTCATTTTTGTATTTATTTTAACTTAATTAATATAAAGTGTCATTATCACATACAAGTGGCTCCATGGGGTCCAAAAATCGACCCAAATATGTCCATGGTCGGACATGTATCGAAAAATAAAGTTATGATACGTTTTAGGATGATTTGTTATTATTATAATATTATTTTTTAACCCGTATTTACAGGATTTACCATTTAACCATGGTAAATAAAATATTTACCGAAGTAATAATTCAAAATGTATAAAAATGAAATTTACCTATTTACATAATTTTAACATCCAAATTCCAAATATGGAATCTATTTTTCTAAATTCAAGACACAGAAGTGTCTGAAATTAATTTAAAATTAATTCACACTGTTAAAACAAAAAGTATGTTTTTAAGAGATAATAAATATCAAAAGATTGACACTTGTTTATGTCTGGTTTAATTGTAAAATTATGTAAAATGACCAAAATTGTATTAAATGGTAAAAATATATTCTAAATATACTTTAAAACCACTCAAATTTATAATTTATCACTGTAAATAATTTCGATTAAAAAATGTCTTTTTAATTAAAATTTAGTAATTTTCACTATTCATCAAAATATAAATGTTATCCGAAATGTTCCAAAATTTCACCCTAGGATAAATTAGATATTCCAAATCCCAAAATGAAGTCCATTTTGAGAGATAAAATTTATAAAATTTCAAAAAATATGTATTACTATTCATAACGGCTAGTTTGATTGGTTGTGGTGTGTTAGAATGTCGAAGTTGCGTACAATGCACACCATTGCATTATTCAAATGGAAACGTACCATGGAATCATGGAGTTTTTCATTGTAAATTTTTGATGTCCCTATTCTGAAGAATTTATTTAGACAAATTGAATATATAAAAGTTTAAAATATTGGATTAAAAAAAAGGGTTTCACTATTAAAAGTTTGTAAAAGTGCATTTTTTGAAAAATACTTCTTTTATCTGAAAAAAATGAATTTTTTCTTACATTATGTCTATGAAACACATAATATGGATTCTAAAATAATAAGTATTATATAAAGTTTAAATTTTTTTTAATACTATTCATAACCTCTTTTGAACGGCTTGTTTGGTAAGTCATGGTGCACTTGAACTCGGTGTTGCATGTAGTGCAAGTTATTGAATTATTTTGAAAAAATATGTAATGCCCTGACCCCAGTTACACAGATTTGGTGCATTATTTTAATACATTGGCATGATTACAATGAATCAAGTCCTGATGGAATGATCAGTTTAGCAGTCTTGGAAAATAGATTACATACATGAATGTTAAATTTCACTTTAAGACATACAAAACAACATAAATAATCTTTATGAACGCCATTATTACTTTGGATTAACTATTCATATCAATCACAATACACTTCTTGGAATCCTGGTAAAAATAAAACATAGAAAGGGGTGAGCTCAAACGCTCAGTAATTGTGAGCAATACAGCAAAAACATTCATAAATAAGCATAAACATTTAAGGCAATGTATAATTAAAACAAAAGCCTTTGAAACTTGAACTTCAACAAAATATGGAAAAAATAAAATGAAATAATTCCATTTACATATTCACATGGATATTCTGCTAGTCGAATAATCACATGCAATATCACTAACCACTTTTATAATGATGGAATGCATAATGCCAGACTATCATAACCACGTAGCCAAGGCCTTGTGCCAAAACTACAAATAAGATTTTGTGAAGGCCTTGTTCCAAGACCCTAGTTTGTCTCATGAGACCTTCCAATGCATCAAGGAGCTATAGCGGGCTCCACCTGTCAGATACTAAGTCCAATGCGTTCTTCATATTAAATGTTTGAAACATAACATAAACATTCATATTAAAACGAGCATAAAAAATGTCAATACTTATCCACAAACCATGAATGGTATAAAAATAGCACATCCACAGTCAAACATAACTCATTTGATACAATATGGGAGATTTTATTGTATAATATTAACCTCAATCGAGAATAATGAAGGATATTGACATAGATGAAAATAATAATCAAATCTATTTTAGAGAAATGTCCCCATTTTTCATGAAATCATTTAAAATTCACACTATTTTTCAAGAAGCCATTTAAAAATATATTTTTGAATCAAAGAGTCACATACCACAATGATACTTTTAAAAGGAGTTTAAATTTTAAAACATTAATGTCCATATAAATAAATCCATAAAACCATTTTTAAAGCATGGACATTAATTAGCAAGATTTAGAAGAATAATTCTTTAAAACATTTAAAAATGGTATTTTAGTTAGAGTTTCTAACCAAAAGAGAGAAACTTGAATAAAAATAATTGAGGTAATAAAAACATTGTAATATCATGAGAATAAATGTATTCATGATATATTATGTCAAAGTAAATTATATACACCATATAAAAGTGATTTGGTGTATAACAATAAAGGAGTATCAATGGAATGTAAATTGAGATGAAATCTCTCATAAAGGTTGTATCCTTAGGTTAATGATAAATCAATAACATAATTATGTGTGATAAATATTAATACAGTAAATATGATCGAATATTCAATGTAAAACAATCATAGGAAATTCACACATATTCTTGTAAAAACAACACCAATGAATTGGATGTTTATCTCAACAAATCGAGATTGAGTAAAAATTACTCGTATCAAGTTCATACCGATGACATGAGAATTTATCAATGGAGTGATTATGTGTATAAAAAGTATATCCACATAAATTGTAGTGTAAATTATGACATAATCAAATTAATAGTGATTCCACACATAATCTTGGAGTAAAATAATCAATAAAGTATGCATAAAGTCGAATGAGTGGAAATTGAAAATTCAATTTCCCTTATCGATTTGGTATCTTATGAAACATTCACACATTAAATAAGGGAAATAAAATGATGATTTAAATATCCATAAATTAAACTATATTACAAAATGAATATAATCATGGGAAGTACACACACCACAAGCAATAAATAAGCGGTGAATAATGGAAATCTCATGGAAATAAAAGTGAGATAAGAAACCCCTTACATTGTACTTTTTCCTTGGTCGGTGGCTGGTTAACCTTATTTATAATGGTGAAATAATTGTTATTTAATGATACATGAATCATTTACATTAATATTATATCATATATGATCTTTTAACATTGATTTGTTAATAATATCTTAGTATTATCGTCATTTTGGGTGTTAACTTACTCATTTTCCTTTATATTCTTGATTACGTAAGCCGTGTTTGTTTTGGATAGGTTGTATCTTATTCATATATATAATTATATCAAGTACAGAAACATTATTCTTAATCATCAAATGAGAATTACACTTGAATGGATACGATAGAGAATGAATCTCATCGCGTACGTGGAGACGGTAGTCTGTACGTACGCACGAGCGACAATATCATTCTTTTAATGTTAAAATACTATATAATTGGATGGTATATAATATATATAGAATACTAATAATGTTATATTTATTATTTATATCAAATATACATCATTATTATACCCATCCAAATAATAATGTATTGAATAACAATTACACCACGACGTGGAGACGGTAAGCCGTACGTACACACGTATGTTGACATGTCAATCAAAGGATGGATAGAATACTGAATATGGTTATACCATATTTATAATAACATAATAGTATGAAGGAGATACTGGAGTTATTATTTTATAATATAAATAAAAATAAAGAAGAAGTTGAAGAAGAAAGGAACTAGAAAGAAGGTGGTGAAAATATTACCTCTTCATCGGGTTCTTCCTTTTGATTTGATCAAAAGGGATCCTTAGGTTTCCATTCTGATCAAAACAAGGCATCTAGGTTGAATTGAGGGAAGTTAAGAGAGTATTTGGGCAGAGTTTGGCCAAACCAAAAGGCTTTGAAGGTGTGAATTAATGAGAAGGGGGAATGCCCTTTTATAAGAGGGGTGAGGGGAACCTTTGGAAAAGCTAGAAATATTTAATTTATAATAAATTTATATTCGGTTTCTAATTTCTCCAAAGTAAATTATTTAAAGGTTGAGGTGGGTATGGGTCGAAAACCACTCAACAAATTGTATTTAGACATGTTTGGGTTACTATATTAACCTTATATTTAAGTATTAACTCTTAGTTAATTAGTTTCACCTTTACAATGTCTCTTTGTATTTTTATATTATATGGTTAATAAATTTACTATATACATCCAATAGACTCCCAAGTGGTCGATTAATGATACAAATATCATGATATAAGTCTCTTGGACGAACCATAGATTTTTATGAATTTAATATTAATTAATAATATAATATATTTTTTAAAAACTATTTTATGTCAATTTTGACACTATTAAATAAGTGATTTTTGTAAAACTTATAACATATTGATTACATCGAAAAAATTTAATTAAATCAATTATAACATGTCATATTATCCTATAAAGTTATTTTTATTTATAAAAAGTCTCAAATTACATTTATTTGGGTATTTATAAAATCAATTATTCAAATTTTTCATTAATTAGGTAATTATTGCATCACCATTGTGTCATAAATAAATTAAATTATATAATGTCTAAAAATTATAAATAAAATAAAATTATGTAGAATATCTTTTTATATTTATAATGAATATTTATAGTCTAAAATCAAACAGATATAACTATATCTAAAAATTGTTTTCCTAAAAAGTTATATGCTTATGTCATTTTTGTATTTATTTTAACATAATTAAAATAAAGTGTCCATATCACCTACAAGTGGCTCTATGGGGTCCCAAAATAGACCCAAATATTCCCATGGTTGGACATGTATCCCCCAATAAGGTTAGGACACGTTTTAAGATAATTTAGTATTATTATAATATTATTTTTAACCCTTATTTACCGGATATTCCCTTTAACCATGGTAAATAAAATATTTATCAAAGTAATTATTCAAAATGTCTAAAAATACAAGTTACCTATTTACACAATTTGGAAATCCTGATTCCAAATATGTAATCCATTTTTCCAAATTCAAAACACAGAATTGGCAGAAATTAATTTAAAATTAATTCCCGCAGTCAAAACAAAAAGCGTGTTTTTAAGATATAATAACTATCAAAAGATTGATATTTGTTTATGTCCGGTTTAATTGCAAAATTATGTCCAATGACCAAAATTGTATTAAATGGTGAAAATATATTCTAAATATACTTTAAAACCACTCAGATTCATAATTTATCACTATTAATTATTTTGATTAAAAAAGTTGTTTTTAATTAAAATTTTGTAATTTTCACTATTCATCAAAAAATAAAGTTATCCGAAAAGTACCAAAATTTATCGTTAGGCAAAATTAGATACCCCAAATCCAAAAATGAAGTTCCTTTTGAGAGATAAAATTTTTAAAACATTAAAAAATAGGTATTAATATTCATAACGGCTAGCTTGATTGGTTGTGGTGTGTTAGAATCTCGAATTTGCGTACAATGCACTCCATTGCATTATTCAAAGGGAAACGGACCGTGGAAACTTGGCGTGTTACATTATCCCCTCCTTCAATAAATTGCATCCTCATAATTGTTTTAAAATTAGGCTTGAGAATACAATGGAAATTCCGACATTGGAAAAAGAGTCAATAAAACTATCACTTTAAAAGAATGGAAGAGAGGTATAAAGGTCACCCAAGATAACCCATACTAGGATTCCATGTAGGAAAACATGGATATGGATGATAAAATAAGTGTTAAGTTATGATGGAGAGGGATAGAAAACATGATTAGGAGAAGGTTAACAATAAGAAAATCACAAACATGTGTTGGGACAAACGATCATTAGTCTCCCAGTAGGAAATGTAAACGGACAAAATTTTTTGTTTTAAGATAAATTATATAAGGATGAGGAATTCATTTATGATATTGACTAAAAACATAAAGAGGTATAATTACTTTTTAATTAGAGTTTCAATATTTAATAAATTTTTACCACTAACTCATTTTTTTTGAACAATGAGTATTCAATAATACTTGTTAACAACGGAAGAGCTATAATAAACTTTTATAGAAATACATGATCCACGTAGGATAAACTATATATATTTACCTTGTCTTTAGAGATTAATCAAAACAAAAATGGTTAGTATAATATCTGATGATCCCCCAAATGTATATTCCATTAGAAAAAAACAATAATCTTAATTTCTAAAATTAAACCATCAATTCCCCAAAGTTAAATAAATACCACTCAATAATCAATTTTCCTTAAAATACTTTAATATAATCCAAACTAATATTTAAACCAAAAAATTATAAGAATGTAGTCTTCTACGTTAAATTGAATCTCCAAATGACATTAATTACTCTTAAAGTCACATACTTAAAAATAATTAACCTAATCGTTTCCATAAATAACCCAAATCACTATAAATTCACAATAAAAACATAGATAAAAATCCACCATTACTCCTCAAATGAAATCCCATACTACTCTATTTTCCTTTGGCATATAGTGTTCACAACAAAGTGATCAACTTCCAAAAAAACATTTATCACTTAATCACCAAATCATTTTCCTATACTAAGGGTATTCATTTGATAAGACATAAGATACCAAATCAAATTATTAATGATCAATAAAATCATTTAACTAAAAAAACAGCCACACTAACCAGGGACTTCACGTAGTCTAGTGGTAGATGATAAATCCCAATCGCACTTTGGTTGTGGGTTCGATTCCCACAGCTTTGTCTGAGGCGACAGGTTGTCACACGGTCTGTGTGTTGTCCTTTTTCAAAATCTATATTTTATAACATTACCAAAATGAGATAAATTACTGAAAATATTCATTACATAATTTAACCACAAATATTATCTCATAGCTTGCATTTTCATCCCAAATTAAAATAATTTATAATTTCCTCAAACCCAACGATCATATAAAACCAAATGGTTATTTATAAGTATATCCACAAGAGAAAAGATAATTTTTCCTCAAATATCATTCTCACATGGAAAACTATAGGCTAAAATATACAAGAGTGAATTATTCCAATTAAACCCATCAACAAGGAGCACTAATACTTTTTAAACATTTTTCCAACCATTTATTCTCATATAGCTTTTTCTATGACTAGGAAAATATCCTATAGATTAGGGCATTCACTCCGGAAATGGCCAGGTCCCCTACATTTATGGAAAATGACTGTAAATAGATTCTTGGGACCATTTTTATCTTATTACATAGTACTCTTCATTTTTATTCGACAATTCTTCACTTTATGTCCATCCTTCACACACGTAAAGCATTTATTTTTCCCATTGAGACACTTTCCTGGGTATCTCCTTCCACATTTCCTGCATGATAGAAATTGAGGATTCTTTTCTCCATGGTCTCTACTGCTGGAGCTCTTATCATTCATCAACTTTACCTTCTTTGTTGAGTCCGGGAATTGGTCAATATATATATTTTTGATCACATTTTTTGAAAATTTATTTGGCATAAAGATGATATCTTTTACACCAATTGACATTACATTTTTTTGCTCATTTACACCACCATTACCACCTTGTACATCATTCTCAATGTCACTATGACTTCCTTGGAATCCAGCCATTGACTAAAACCAGAAACCATTGTGTGAGTAACAGTAGTCATAAAATCATTTAGAGATTAATATGTCACCATATTCTCAATTTGAAACACATTAAGATTAACCACGGTCATTTACTCTCATCTTATATATATAATACTTCAAATCAGTTTGTAAAGAAAATGTAAATTATCCTAGGCATATCCACCAGGAGTGTCATAACCAAGAGTGCATCAAGGCCTGTTGTCGTGCACCAGTTCCCATTCAAGTCTTGCTCAAAGCGGCGTTTTTAGGTTTTACCCCTAGGTACATCTGTGCGAGAGCCGCCTCTACCTGCTCGTATCCAGATAGGGATGTATTTCTCAGAAAAATCACAAAATCTCTATAATACCAAAATTCTAGAAAGTTCTTCTATACTAATCCTCAATGTTCATCTTAGGTCTACGTTAACTAATCAGAGTTTATCTAAATCTAGCTTCCAAGGTTATTCCTAAACATCATCTGATACCAATTGTAACAAACCGACCCCAGTTACCTAGAGTCAGTGAATTATTTAAATACATTAGCATGATTACAATGAATCAAGTCCCAAAGGACCGATCAGTTTAGCAGTTTTGAAAAATAGATTACATACATGAATGTTACATTGCACTTTAAGACATACAAAACAACCAAAATAATTATTAGGAATGCCATTATTACCTTGGATTAACCCTTCATATCAATCACAATACACTTCTTGGAATCCTGGGAAAAATAAAACATAGAAAGGGGTGAGCTCAAACGCTCAGTAAGGGTAAGCAATAAAGTGGAAACGTTTATAAATAAGCATAAAAATTTAAGGAAATGTATAACAAAAACAAAAGCCTTTGAAACATAAATGTCAGAATAATAAGGAAAAAATAAAATGAAATAATTCCATTTACTTATTCACATGTATGTTCTACTAGTATAATAATCACATGCAATATCACTAACCACTTTCATAATGATGGAATTCATAATGCCAGACTATCATAACCACGTAGCTAAGGCCTCGTTCCAAGACTACAAATAATAATTTTTTAAAGGCCTTGTGCCAAGACACTAGTTTGTCTCCTGAGTCCTACAAATTCATCGAGGAACTATAGCGGGCTCCACACGTCACTTACTAAGTCCAATGAATTCCTCGTATGAGAAGTTTGAAACATAACATAAACATTCATATTAAAACGAGCATACGAAATTTCAATACTTATCCACAAACCATGAATGGTATAAAAATAGCACACCCACAGTCAAACATAACTCATTTGATACAATATGGGAGATTTTATTGTATTATATTAACCTCAATCGTGAATAATTAAGGATATTGACATAGAGGAAAATAATCATCAAAACTATTTGAGAGAAATATCCCCCTTTTCTTGATATCATTTAAAAGTCACACTATTTGTCAAGAAGCCATTTAAAAATAGATTTTTGAATCAAAGTGACCCATACCACTTTGAAACATTTAAAAGGAGTTTTAATTTTAAAACATTAATTTCCATATAAATAAATCCTTAAAACCATTTTTAAAACATGTACATTAATGAGCAATATTTAGAAGAATAAGTCTTTAAAACATTTAAAAATGGTATTTTAGTTAGAGTTTTAACCAAAGAAGAGACACTTGAATACAAATAATTTAGGTAATAAAAACATTTTAATATCATGAGATTAAAGGGATTCATGATATATTATGTCAAAGTACATTATATACACCATATGATAGTTATTTGGTGTATAACAATAAAGGAGTCTCAATGGAATGTAAATTGAGATGAAATCTCTCATAAAGGACGTATCCTTAGGGTAATGATAAATAAACGACATAATTATGTGTGAAAAATATAAATACTCTAAATATGATTGGATATTCAGTGTAAAACAGTCAAAGGACATTCACACATATTCTTGTAAAAACAACACCAATGAATTGGATGTTTATCTCAACAAATCGAGATTGAGTAAAAATTACTCTTATCACGTTCATACCGATGACTTGAGAATTTATCAATGGAGTGATTATTTGTATAAAAAGAATATCCACATAAAGGGGAGTGAAAATTATGACATAATAAAATGAATAGTTATTCCACACAAAATCTTGGAGTAAAATAATCAATGAAGTATGTGTAAAGCTGAATGAGTGGAAATTGAAATTTCAAGTTCTCTTATCGATTTGGTAACTTATGAAACATGCACCCATGGAATAAGGATAATACAATGATGATGTAAATATCCATAAATTAATTTATATTACACAATTAATACAATCATTGGCAGTACACACACCACAAGCAATAAATAAGTGGTGAACAATGGAAATCTCACGAAATTAAAAGTGAAGTATGAAACCCCTAACTTTGTACATTTTCCTTGGTAGGCGGTTGTTTAACCTCCTGTATAATGGTGAAATAATTGTTATTTAATTATACAAAAATTATTTACTTTAATATGATATCATATATGATCTTTTAACATTTATTGGTTAATAATATCTTAGTATTATCATCATTTCGGGTGTTAACTTACTCGTTTTCCATTATATTCGTTGTTATGTAAGCCGTTCTTATTATAGATAGGTTCTATCTTATTAGTATCCAAAATTATATTGAGTCCTTAAAAATTAATTGTAATCATTAAATGAGAATTATACTTCAATGGATACGATGAAGAATGAATCTCAACGCGTTCGTGGAGACGGTAGTCCGTACGTACGCATGAGTGACAATATCATTCATTTGATGTTAAAGTAATATATAATTGGATGGTATATAATATATAAAGAATCCTCATAATGTTATATTTATTATTTAAATCAAATACACATCATTATTATACCCATCCAAATAATAATGTATTGAATAACAATTACACCACGACGTGGAGACGGTAAGCCGTACGTACGCATGTATGGTGACATGTCAATCAAAGGATGGATAGAATAATGAATATGGTTATACCATATTTATAAGAACATAAAAGTATATAGTAGATACTGGAGTTATTATTTTAGAATATAAATAACAAATAAATAAGAAGTTGAAGAAAAAAGGAACTTGAAAGAGGGTGGTGAAAATATTACCTCTTCTTCGGGTTCTTTCTTCTGATTTGATGAAAAGGGCTCCTTATGATGGCATTATGATAAAAATAAGGCCTCAAGGTTGAATTGAGGAAAGTTTAGTGAGTATTTGGTCAGGTTTTGGCCGAACCAAAAGGCTATGAAGGTGGGAATTAATGAGAAGGGGGAGTTCCCTTTTATAAGAGGGGTGAGGGGAACGTTTGGAAAACCAAGAAATATAATTTTATAATAAATTCATATTCGTTTTCTAATGGCTCCAAAGTGGATTATTTAAAGTTTAAGGTGGGTATGGGTCTAAATCCACCCAACCAATTGGATTTATATAGGTTTGGGTTACTATATTAACCTTATCTTTAAGATTTAACTCTTAGTTAATTAGTTTCACCTTTAAAATGTCTCTTTGTATTTTTATATTATATGGTTAATAAACTAACTATATACAACCAAGAGACTCTAAAGTGGTCCATTAATGCTACACATATCATTATATAAGTCTCTTGGCCGAGCATTAGATTTTTATGAATTTAATATCAATTTATTATATAATATTTGTTTTAAAAACTATTTTATGTCAATTCTGAGACTATTAAATAATTTATTTTTGTAAAAATAATTAAAGAATTATTACTTCAAAAAAGTTAATTAAATAAATCCTAACATGTAATATTATCCTAGAAATTTATTTTAATTTATAAAAATTCTCAAATTACATTTATTTGGGTATTTATGAAATCAATTATTGGAATTTTTCATTAATTAGGTAATTACTACATCACCATTGTGTCATAAGTAAATTATATTAAATAATGTATAAAAATTATAAATAAAATACCATTATGTAGTATCTATTTTTATATTAATAATGAATATTAATAGTCTAAAATCCAACATATATAACCCTATGTATAAATTGTTTTTCTAAAAGATATATGCTTATGTCATTTTTGTATTTATTTCAACTTAATTAAAATAAAGTGTCTATATGACCTACAAGTGGCTCCATGGTGTCCCAAAATCGACCCAAAGATGCCCATGGTTGGAAATTTATCCATCAATACGGTTTTTACACGTTTTAGGGTAATTTAGTATTATTATAATATTATTGTTAAACCTTATTTACCGGATTTTCCCTTTAACCATGGTAAATAAAATATTTACCGAAGTAATTATTCAAAATGTTTAAAAATAAAAGTTAACTTTTTACACAATTTGGACATCCTTATTCCAAATATGGAATCCATTTTTCCAAATTCAAAACAAAAAAGTGGCAGAAATTAATTTAAAATTAATTCCCACTATCAAAACAAAAAGCATGTTTTTAAGATATAATAACTATCAAAAGATTGATACGTGTTTATGTCCGGTTTAATTGTAAAATTATGTCCAATGACCAAAATTGCATTAAATGGTAAAAATATATTCTAAATATACTTTATAACAACTCAAATTCATAATTTATCAATATTAATTATTTTTATTAAAAACGTTGTTTTTAATTAAAATTTAGTAATTTTCACTATTCATCAAAATAATAAAGTTATCCGAAAAGTACCAAAATTTCACCTTAGGCTAAATTAGATACCCCAAATCCAAAAATAAATTTCATTTTTAGAGATAAAATTTCTAAAATTTTAAAAAGTAGGTATTAATATTCATAACGGTTAGTTTGATTGGTTGTGGTGTTTTAGAATTTCGAAGTTGCGTACAATGCACACCATTGCATTATTGAAAGGGAAACGTACCGTGGAAGCTTGAGGTGTTACATTCTCCCCTCCTTCAATAAATTTCAACATCACAATTTTTTAAAAATTGGGCTTGAGAATATAATGGAAAGTCCCACATCGGAAAAAGAGTCAATAAAACTATCACTTTAAAAGAAAGGAAGAGAGCTATAAAGGTCACCCAAGATAACCCATACTAGGAATCCATGTAGGAAAACATGGATATGGATGATAAAATAAGTGTTAAGTTATGATGGAGAGGGATAGAAAACATGATCAGGAAAAAGTTAACAATAAGAAAATCACAAACTTGTGTTGGGACAAACGATCATTAGTCTCCCAATTGGAAAAGTAAAAGGAAAAAATTTTTTGTTTTAAGTTACATTACCTAAGAACGAGGAATTAATTTATCATATTTACTAAGAACATAAATAGATATACTTAATTTTTATGTAGAGTTTCATTATTTAATAAATTTTGACCACTAACTCATTTTTTTTAACAATGAGTATTCAAGAAGACTTGGTCACAATGGAAGAGCTAGAATAAACTTCTATAGAAATATATGATCCAAATAGTATAAACTATATATTTACCTTGTCTTTAGAGATTAATCTAAACCAAAATGGATAGTATAATATCTGATGATCCCCCAAATGGATATTCCATTAGAAAAAAACACTAATCTTAATTTTAAAAATTAGACCATCAATACCCCAAAGTTAAATAAATGCAATTCAATAATCAATTTTCCTTAAAATACTTTAATATAATCCAAACTAAAATAGAAACCTAAAACTTATATGAATGTAGTATTCCACGTTAAATTGTATCTCCAAATGACATTAATTACTCTTAAAGTCACATGCTTAAAAGTAATTAACCTAATCATTTCAATAAATAACCCAAATCACAATAAATCCACAATAAAAACATAGATAAAAATCCACCATTACTCCTAAAATGAAATCCCATAATACTATATTTTCCTTTGGCATATAGTGTTCACAAAAAAGCAAACAACTTCTAAAATAACATTTATCACTTAATCACCAAATCATTTTCATATACTATGTGTATTAATTTGATAAGACATAAGATCCCAAATAAAATTATTATTGATCAATAAAATCATTTAAATAAAAATAATAATCACACTAACAACGGACTTCACGTAGTCCAGTTGTAGGTGATAAATCCCAATCGCACTTTGGGTTTGGGTTCAATTCCCACAGCTTTGTCCGACGCGACGGGTTGTCACACGGTCTGCGTGTTGTACTTTTTCAAAAACTATATTGTATAACATTACCAAAATGAGATAAATTCCTCAAAATAACCATAAAATAATTTAACCACAAATATTATCTCATTCCTTGAATTTTCATCCCAAATTATAATAACTTATAATTGCCTCAAACCCAACGATCACATAAAACCAAATGGTAATTTAAAACTATATCCACAAGAGAAAAGATAATTCTTCCTCAAATATCATTCTCACATGGAAAACTACAGGGTTAAAAATACAAGAGAATATTACTCCAATTAAACCCATCAACAAAGAGCACTAATACTTTTTAAACATTTTCCAACCATTTATTCCCACATAGCTTCTTCTTTGACCAAGAAAATATCCTATAGAATAGGGAATTCACTCGGGTAATGGCCAGGTCCCCTACATTTATGGAAAATGACTATAAATAGATTATTGGGACCATTTTTATCTTCTTCCATAGTACTCTTCATTTTTTGTAACAACCCAAGCTTCCACGGTATGATTCACTTTGAATAATGTGATAGTGTGTGTTGTACGCAACATCGAGTTCTAACACACCACAACCGTTCAAACTAGCCATTATGAATAGTAATACCTAACTTTTGAAATTATATATATTTTATATTTCAAAATAGACTTCATTTTTGGATTCGAAATATTGAATTTAGTCTAGGGAGAAATTTTGGAACTTTTCGGATAACACTTATATTTTGATGAATAGTGAAAATTACTAAATTTTAATTAAAAACAACTTTTTTAATGGAACTAATTTATATTGATAAATTATAAATTTTAGTGGTTTTAAAGTATATTTAGAATATATTTTTACCATTTAATATAATGTTGGTCATTGTACATAATTTTACAATTAAACCGGACATAAACAAATGTCAATCTTTTGATAGTTATTATCTCTTAAAAACATGCTTTTTGTTTTAACAACGGGAATTAATTTTAAATTAATTTCTGACACTTCTGTGTTTTGAATTTGGAAAAATGGATTCCATATTTGGAATCATTATGTTCATATTGTGTGAATAGGTAACTTTTATTTTTAGAAATTTTCAATAATTACTGCGGTAAATATATTATTTACCATGGTTAATGGTAAATCCGGTAAATAAATGTATAAAAATAATATTATTATAACTATAAATTACCATAAAACGTTTCTTAACCTTATTGGTAGATACATGTCCAACCATGGGCATATTTGGGTCGATTTTGGGACCCCATGGTGCCACTTGTAAGTGATAGGGACACTTTATTTTAATTAATTTAAAATGAATACAAAAATGACACAAGAATATATCTTTTAGAAAGATAATTTTTACATAGGGTTACATATTTTAGATTTTCGACTATAAATATTTATTATAAATAAAAACATATTTCCTACATAATGATATTTTATTTATAATTTTTAGACATTAAATAAGTTAATTTATTTATGACACAATGATGATGCAGTAATTACCATAATAGTGAAAAATTAAAATAATTGATATTATAAATACCCAAATAAATATTATTTTATACTTTTTATGAATTAAATTAATTTTATATGATAATATGACATGTTAGGATTGATTTAATTAACTTTAATCGAAGCAATCATTCTGTTATGATTTTTTTAAAAAAATCAATTATTGAATAGTGTCAAAATTGACATAAAAGTGTTTTTAAAACAAATATTATATTATTAATTGATATTAAATTCCTAAAAATCTAATGTTCGTCCAAGATACTTATATCATGATAGTTGTATAATTATCGGACCACTTGGGGGTCTCTTGGATGTATATTGTAAGTTCATTAACTATATAATATAAAAATACAAAGTGACATGGTAAATGTCAATCTAATTAACTAAGAGTTAAAACTAAAAGATAAGGTTAATATAATGAATCAAACCTGTATAAATTATATTGGTTGAATGTTTATAGACCTACCCAAACCTTAGCCTTTAAATAATCAACTTTGGATCCATTATAAACCAAATATTAATTTATTATAAATTAATATTTCTAGATTTTCCAAAAGTTCCCCTCACCCCTCTTATAAAAGGGCACTCTTCCTTCTCATTTCTTCACACCTTCAAAGCCTTTTGGTTCAGCCAAAACCTTCCCAAATAATCTCTCAACTTCCCTCAATACACCCTAGAGGCCTTGGTGTGATCAAAAAGCCATCCTAAGGAGCCCTTTTGATCAAATCAAAAGGAAGAACCTGAAGAAGAGGTAATATTTTCACCACCCCTTTTCAAGTTCCTTTCTTCTTCCACTTATTCTTTATTTGTTCTTAAAATTCTAAAATAATAAATCCAGTATCTCCTATATACCGTAATATTATTATAAATATGGTACAACCATATGCAGTATTCTATCCACCCTTTGAATAACATGTCACCATATGTGCGTACGTACGGCTTACCGTCTCCACGTCGTGGTGTAATTGTTATTCAATAAATTATTATTTGTATGAGTATAATAATGATGTTTAATTCATGTAAATAATAAATATAAAATGATAATTATTCTTTATATATGATATAACATCCAATTATATATTATTTTAATATCAAAATAATGATATTGTCGCTCGTGCGTATGTACGGACTACCGTCTCCACGAACGCGATGAGATTCATTCTCTATCATATACAATCAAGTATAATTCTCATTTGATGATGAAAAATAATGTTTAAGGACTTGATATAATTCTGTATATTAATAATATACATCCCATTAATAACAAATATGGCTCACATATCAAAGAATATAAAGTAAAATGAACCCGTTAACACCCGAAATGACGATAATTCTAAGATATTATTAACAAATCAATGTTAAAAGATCATATATGATATCATATTAATGCATATTATTATTGTATAATTAAATAAAAATTATTTCACCCTTATACAGGAGGTTAACCTACCGGCGACCAAGGAAAAGGTACAAAGTAAGGGGTTTCTTATCTCACTTTTAATTCCATGAGAATTCCATTGTTCGCCACTAATTTATTGCATGCGGTGTGTGTACTGACCATGATTGTATTAATTGTGTAATATACTTTAATTTATGGATGTTTACATCATAATTGTATGGTCCTTATTTCATGGGTGTATGTTTCGTAAGTTACCTAATCGATAAGGGAATTTGAAATTTCAATTTCCACTCATTTGGCTTTACGCATATTTCATTGATTATATTACTCCAAGATTATGTGTGGAATCACTATTCATTTGATTATGTCATAATTTACACTCCCATTTCTATGGATATTCATTTTATACACATAATAACTCCATTGATAATTTCTCAAGTCATCGATATGAATTTGATAAGAGTAATTTTAACTCATTCTACATTTATTGAGTTAAACATCCAATTCATTGGTGTTGTTTTTACAAGATTATGTGTGAATGTCCTATGATTGTTTTACACTAAATATCCAATCATATTTAGTGTATTTATATTTTTCACACATAACTATGTCGTTGATTTGTTCTTAACTTATGGATACGGCCTTTATGAGAGATTTCATCTCAATTTACATTCCATTGAGACTTCTTTGTTGTTATACACCAAATCACTTTTATATGGGGTGTATAATGTACTTTGACATAGTATATCATGAATTCATTTATTCTCATGATATTAAAATGTTTTGATTACCTCAATTATTTGTATTCAAGTGTATCTCTTTTGTTTAGAAACTCTAACTAAAATACCATTTTTAAATGTTTTAAAGACTTATTCTTCTAAATCTTGCTCATTAATATCCATGTTTTAAAAAATGGTTTTAAGGATTTATTTATATGGACATTAATGTTTTATAATTAAAACTCCTTTTAAATGTTTCAAAGTGGTATGGGACACTATGATTAAAAAATCTATTTTTAAAAGGCTTCTTGACAAATAGTGTGACTTTAAATGATTTCAAGAAAAAGGGGGATATTTCTCTCAAATAGTTTTGAAGATTATTTTCATCTGTGTCAATATGATTCATTATTCTCGATTGAGGCTAACATGATACAATAAAATCTTCCATATTGTATCGAATGAGTTATGCTTGACTGTGGATGTGCTATTTTTATACCATTCATGGTTTGTGGATAATGTATTGACATTTTGTATGATAGTTTTAATACGAATGTATATGTTATGTTTATAACTTTTCATATGAGGAATGCATTGGACTTAGTAAGTGACGGGTGGAGCCCACTATAGCTCCTCGATGCATCGGTAGGTCTCATGAGACAAACTAGTTTCTTGGCACAAGGCCTTGAAAAAATCTTATTTGTAGTCTTGTTACAAGGCATTGACTATGTGGTTCTAATAGTCAGGCATTATGCATTCCATCATTATGAAGGTGGTTATTGATATTTCATGTGATTATTCGATTAGTAGAGTAACCATGTTAATAAGTAAACGACATTATTTCATTTTATTTTTTACATACTATGTTTATGTTCAAGTTTAAAAGGCTTTTGTTTTAGTTATAAATTGCCTTAAGTGTTTATGATTATCTATGAAAGCTTCTGCTATATTGTAATCCTTACTGAGCATCTGAGCTCACCCGTTTAAGGGTTTTATTTTTCCGATGATTATGAAGAAGTAATTTATGAATGACCTGCAGGGATAGCATGAGGGGTTATGAATACAAGATGTTTTTTTATGATGTAATGTAAAACTTTATGAATGTATCTAGTGTTTACAAGTATACTAAACTAATCGGTCTTTTGAGACTTGATCTTTCTTGTGATCATGCTAATGTTATGTAATAATGTACCGACTCTAGGTAACTGGGGTCGGGGGGTTACAGTTGGTATCAGAGGAAGTTTAGTATAATCCTTGGAAGCTAGATTTATATAAACTCTGATTAGAGCATGTATACCTAAGATGAACTTTGAGGATTAGTATAGAAGAACTTCCTAAAATTTTGGAATTGTAGATATTTTGTGAGTTTTCCGAGCAATACATCCCTATCTGGATACGAGCAGGTAGAGGCGCCTCTGGCACAGATGTACCTTGGGGTAAAACCTGAAAACACCGATTTGAGCTAGACTCGAATGGGAACTGGTGCATGATAACGGGCCTTGGTGCACTCTTGGTTACGAGACTCTTGGGGGATATGCTTAGAATAATTTACATTTACTTTACAAACCAGGTTGAAGTATTATATATATAAGTTGAGAGTAAATGACCTTGGTTAATCCTAATATGTTTCAAATTGAGAATATGGTGACATGTTAATCTCTAAATGATTTTACGAATACTGTTACTCACACAATTCTTTCTGGTTTTAGTCAATGGCTGGATTCCAAGGAAGTCATGGTAACATTTAGAATGATGTACAAGGTGGGAATGGTGGTGGCAATGAGAAAAAAAATGGAATGTTGATAGGCGTAAAAGATATCGTCTTTATGCCAAATCATTTTTCCAAAAATATGATCAACAACATATATATTAAACAACTCCCAGACTCAACAAGGAAGGGAAAGGTGATGAATGATAAGAGCTCCAGCAATGGAGACCATGGAAAAAACCCCCTCAATTTCCATTATGCAAGAAATATGGTAGGGGACACCCGAGAAAGTGTCTCAATGGGACCAAGAAATGATTTACTTGTGGGAAGGATGGACATAAAGAGAAGAATTACCGAAGAAAAATGAAGAGTTCTATGGAAGGATAAAAAAATGGTCCCAAGAGTCCATTTAGAGTCATTTGTCGTAAATGTAGGGGACCTGGCCATTACCTGAGTGAATTCCCTATTCGTATAGGATATTTTCTTTGTCAAAGAAGAAGCTATGTGGAAATAAATGCTTGGAGAAATTTTTAAAAAGTATTAGTGCTCCTTGTTGATGGGTTTACATTGGAATAATTTTCTCTTGTATTTGTAACCCCACAGTTTTCCATTTGAGAATGATATTTGAGGAAGAATTGTCTCTTCTCTTGTGGATATAGGTATAAATAACCATTTGGTTTTATATGATAATTTGGGTTTGAGAGAATTATATGTTATTATAATTTGGGATGAAAACGCAAGGTATGATATAACATTTGTGGTCAAATTATGTTATGGTATTTTGAGGAATTTATCTCATTTTGGTAATATTATAAAATATAGTTTTTGAAGAAGGACAAAACGTAGACCATGTGACAACCAGTCGCGTCGGACAACGCTATGGGAATCGAACCCACAACCAATGTGTGATTGGGATTTATCTCCTACCACTGGACTACGTGAAGTCCCTGGTTAGTATGACTATTATTTTTAGTTAAATGATTTTATTGATCAATAATATGTTGATTTGGGTTCTTATTTCTTATTAAATGAATACCCTTAGTATAGGAATTTGATTTGGTGATTAAGTGATAAATGTAATTTTGGAAGATGTTCACTTTTTTGGGAACACTATATGTCCAAGGAAAATAGAATACTATGGGATTTCATTAGAGGAGTAATGGTGGATTTTTATATATGTTTTTATTGTGGATTTATAGTGATTTGGATTATTTATGGAAATGATTAACCTATAATAAAGAATATGTGATTAGGTTAATTACTTTTAAGAATGTGACTTTAAGAGTAGATGATGTCATTTGGAGACACAATTTAACTTGGAAGACTACATTCTTATAAGTTTTGGGTTTCAGTATTAGTTTGGATTATATTGAAGGATTTTAAGGGAAATTTATTATTTAATGTTATTTATTTATCTTTGGGGTATTGTTGGTTTAATTTTAAAAATTAAGATTTGTATTTTTTTCTCTAATGGAATATACATTTGGGGGATCATCAGATCTTATACTAACCATTTTTGTTTTGATTAATCTCTAAAGACCAGATAAATATATAGTTTATCCTACGTGTCTCATGTATTTCTATAGATGTTTATTCTAGATCTTCCATTGTGACCAAGTCTTCTTGAATACTCATTGTTCAAAAAAATGAGTTAGTGGTAAAAATTTATCATAGAATGAAACTCTACTTAAAAAGTAAGTATATCTCTTTATGTTCTTAGTAAATATCATAAATTAATTCCTCGTCCTTATATAATCTATCTTAAAACAAAAAAAAATGTTGTCCGTTTACATTTCCTACTGGGAGACTAAGGACTGTTTGTCCCAACACACGTTTTTTATTTTATTATTCTTAACATTCTCCTGATCATGTTTTCTATCCCTCTCCATAAGAACTGAACACTTATTTTATCGTCTATATCCATGGTTTCCTACATGGAATCCTAGTATGGGTTATCTTGGGTGACCTTTATACCTCTCTTCCTTTCTTTTAAAGTGATAGTTTTATTGACTCTTTTTCCGATATGGGACTTTCCATTATATTCTCATGCCAAATTTTATAATAATTTTGAGGATTAATTTTATTGAAGGAGGGGATAATGTAACACCCCATGCTTCCACGATACGCTTCTCTTTGAATAATGTGATAGCGTGTGTTGTACGCAACATCAAGTTCTAACACACCACAACCGTTCAAACTAGCCGTTATGAATAGTAATACCTACCTTTTGAAATTATATATATTTTACATTTCAAAATAGACATCAATTTTGGATTCGGAATATCAAATTTAGCCTTGGGTGAAATTTTGGAACTTTTCGGATAACACTTATATTTTGATGAATAGTGAAAATTACTAAATTAAAATTAAAAACAACTTTTTTAATCGAACTAATTTATATTGATAAATTAAGAATTTGAGTGGTTTTAAAGTATATTTAGAATATATTTTTACCATTTAATATAATTTTGGTCATTGTACATAATTTTACAATTAAACCGGACATAAACAAGTGTCAATCTTTTGATAGTTATTATCTCTTAAAAACACGCTTTTTGTTTTAACAATGGGAATTAATTTTAAATTAATTTCATCCACTTCTGTGTTTTGAATTTGGAAAAATGGATTCCATATTTGGAATCAGGATGTTCATATTGTGTGAATAGGTAACTTTTTTTTTGAAATTTTGAATAATTACTTTGGTAAATATATTATTTTCCATGGTTAAGGGTAAATCCGGTAAATAATGGTTAAAAAATAATATTATAATAATACTAAATTACCCTAAAACGTGTCCTAACCTTATTGGTGGATACATTTCCAACATTGGTCATCTTTGGGTCGATTTTGGGACCCCATGGAGCCACTTGTAAGTGATAGGGACACTTTATTTTAATGAAGATAAAATGAATAAAAAAATGACAAAAGCATATATCTTTTGGAAACACAATTTTTAAATAGGATTATGAATGCTGTATTTTCGACTATAAATATTCATTAGAAATAAAAAACTATTTCCTACATAATTATAATTTATTTATAATTTTTAGACATTATATAAGTTAATTTATTTATGACACAATGATGATGCATTAATTACCATAATAGTGAAAAATTAAAATAATTGTTATTATAAATACCAAAATAAATATAATTTTAGACTTTTTATGAATTACACTAATTCTCTAGGATAATATTACATGGTAGTATTGATTTAATTAACTTTTTTAGATGAAATAATTCTGTTATAATATTTACAAAAATCAATTATTGAATAGTGTCAAAATTGACATAAAAGAGTTTTTAAAAAAAATATTATATTATTAATTGATTTTAAATTCCTAAAAATCTATGGTTCGTCCAAGATACTTATATCCTGATATTTTTATCATTAATGGACCACTTGGGGGTCTCTTGGATGAATATAGTGTGTTTATTAACTATATAATATAAAAATACAAAGTGACATGGTAAATGTCAAACTAATTAACTAAGAGTTAAAAATAAATGATAAGGTTAATATAATTACTCAAACCTGTATAAATTCTATTGGTTTAATGGTTTTCAACCTATCCACACCTTAACCTTTAAATAATATACTTTGGGGACATTAGAAACCGAATATGAATTTATTATAAATTAATATTTCTAGCTTTTCCCAAAGTGCCCTCACCCCTCTTATAAAAGGGAACTCCACCTTCTCATTTATTCACACCATCAAATCCTTTTGGCTCGGAAAAACCCTGCCCAAATACTCTCTCAAAATCTCTCGATACAACCTACAGGCCTTGGTGTGATCATAAAGCCATCCTACGGAGCCCTTTTGATCAAATCAAAAGGAAGAACCCGAAGAAGAGGTAATGTTTTCACCACCCCTTTTCATGATCCTTTACTCTTCCACTTATTTTTCTTTGTCCATCCCATTCTAAAATAATAAATCACGTATCTCCTATATACCATAATATTATTATAAATATGGTACAACCATATTTAGTATTCTATCCCCCCTTTGAATAACATGTCACCATACGTGCGTACGTACGGCTTACCGTCTCCACGCCGTGGTGTAATTGTAATTCAATAAATTATTATTTTAGGGGTATAATAATGATGTTTAATTCATGTAAATAATAAATATAACATAATAATTATTCTGTATATATGATTTAACATACAATTATATATTATTTTAATATCAAAATAATGATATTGTCGCTCGTGCGTACGTACGGACTACCGTCTCCACGAACGCAATGGGATTCATTCTCTATCGTATCCAATAAAGTATAATTCTCATTTTACGATTAAATATAATGTTTAAGGACTTGATATAATTCTGTATATGAATAATATAAATCCCATTAATAACAAATATGGCTCACATAACAAAGAATATAATGTAAAATGAACCCGTTAACACCCGAAATGACGATAATTCTAAGATATTATTAACAAATAAGTGTTAAAATATCATATATGACATCATATTAATGCATATGATTCATGTATAATTAAATAAAAATTATTTCACCATTATACAAGAGGTTAACCTACCGTCGACCAAGGAAAAAGTACAAAGTAAGGGCGTTTCTTATCTCACTTTTAATTCCGTGAGAATTCCATTGTTCGCCACTTATTTATTGCATGTGGTGTGTGTACTGCCCATGATTGTATTAATTGTGTAATATACTTTAATTTATGGATATTTACATCATAATTGTATGATCCTTTTTTCATGGTTGTATGTTTCGTAAGTTACCTAATCGATAAGGGAATTTGAAATTTCAATTTCCACTCATTTGGATTTACACATATTTCATTGACTATACTACTCCATGAATATGTGTGGAATCACTATTCATATGATTATGTCATAATTTCCACTCCCCTTTCTATGGATATAATTTTGATACACATAATCTCTCCATTGATAATTTCTCAAGTCATCGATATGAATTTTATAAGAGTAATTTTAACTCATTCTCCATTTGTTGAGTTAAACATCCAATTCATTGGTGTTGTTTTTACAATAATTTGTGTGAATGTCCTTTGATTGTTTTACACTAAATATCCAATCATATTTAGTGTATTTATATTTTTCACACATAACTATGTCATTGATTTATCCTTAACCTAAGGATACGACCTTTATGAGAGATTTCATCTCAATTTACATTCCATTGATACTTCTTTGTTGTTATACACCAAATAACTTTTATATGGTGTGTGTAATGTAATTTGACATAGTATATCATGAATTCCTTTATTCTCATGATATTACAAAGTTTTTATTACCTCAATTATTTGTATTCAAGTGTCTCTCTTTTGGTTAGAAACTCTAACTAAAATACCATTTTTAAATGTTTTAAAGACTTTTTCTTCTAAATCTTGCTCATTAATGTCCATGTTTTAAAAATTTGTTTTAAGGATTTATTTATATGGACATTAAAGGTTAATAATTAAAACTCCTTTTAAAAGTTTTAAAGTGGTATGGGACACTTTTATCCAAAAATCTATTTTTAAATGGATTATTGACAAATAGTGTGACTTTAAACGATTTCAACAAAAAGGGGGATATTTCTCTCAAATAGTTTTGATGATTATTTTCATCTATGTAAATATCCTTCATTATTATCGATTGATGATAATATGATACAATACAATCTTCCATATTGTATCGAATGAGTTATGTTTGACTGTGGATGTGCTATTTTTATACCATTCATGGTTTGTGGATAAAGTATTGAAATTTTGTATACTAGTTTTAATACGAATGTTTATGATATGTTTAAAACTTTTCATATGAGGAATTCATTGGAATTAGTAAGTGACGGGTGGAGCCCGCTATAACTCCATGATGCATCAGTAGGTCTCATGAGACAAACTAGTGTCTTGGAATAAGTCCATGACAAAATCTTATTCGTAGTATTGGAACGAGGCATTGGCTCTGTGGTTATGATAGTCTGGAATTATGCATTCCATCATTATGAAAGTGGTTATTGATATTTCATTTGATTATTCGGTTAGTAGAGTAACCATCTGAATAAGTAAACGAAATTATTTCATTTTATTTTTGCCATACTATGTTTAAGTTGAAGTTTAAAAGGATTTTTTTTAGTTATAAATTTCATTAAGTGTTTATGCTTATCTATGAAAGCTTCTTCTATATTGTTATCCTTACTGAGCATCTGAGCTCACCCCTTTCAATGTTTTATTTTTCCCAGGATTATGAAGAAGTAATTTATGATTGACCTGCAAGGATAGTATGAGGAGATTTTAAGACAAGATGTTTTTTTATGATGTAATGTAAAACATAATGAATGTATCTAGTGTTTCCAAGACTACTAAACTAATCAGTCTTTCGAGACATGATCTTTGTTGTGATCATGACAGTGATAGGTAATAATGCACTGACTCTGGGTAACTGGGGTCGGGGTGTTACATTTTTCTTCGCAATTTTTCACTTTTTATCCTTCCTTCTCGCACGTAATGCATTTCTTTGTCCCATTGAGACACTTTCTTGGGTGTCTCCTTCCACATTTCCTGCATGATGGAAATTGATGATTCCTTTCTCCATGGTCTCCACTACTGGAGAGGTTATCATTCATCAACATTCTCTTCTTTGTTGAGTATAGAAATTGGTTAATATATATATATATATTTGATCATATTTTTGGAAAATTGATTTGGAAAAAAGATGATATCTTTTACACCTATCAAGATTCCATTTTTTTTCTCATTACCATCACCGTTTCCACCTTGTACATCATCCTGAATGTCACTATGACTTCCTTGGAATCTAGCCATTGACTAAAACCAGAAAGCATTGTGTGAGTAACAGTAGTCATAAAATCATTTAGAGATTAACATGTCACCAAATTCTCAATTTGAAACACAGTAGGATTAACCAAGGTCATTTAATCTCATCTTATATATAATACTTCAAATTGGTTTGTAAAGAAAATGTAAATTATCCTAAGCATATCCCCCGGGAGTGTCGTAACCAAGAGTGCAGCTAGGCCCGTTTTTGTGCACTAGTTCTCATTCGAGTCTAGCTCAAAGCGGGGTTTTCAGGTTTTACCCCTAGGTACATCTGTGCCAGAGCCACCTCTACCTGCTCATATCCAGAAAGGTATGTATTGCTCAGAAAACTCACAAAATCTCTATAATACCAAAATTTTAGGAAGTTCTTCTATACTAATCCTCAAAGTTCATCCTAGGTCTATGTGCTCTAATCAGAGTTTATCTAAATCTAGATTACAAGGTTATTGCTAAACATCCTTTGATACCAACTGTAATGCCCCGACCCCATTTACCCAGAGTCGGTGCTTTATTTTAATACATTCGCATGATTACAATGAATCATGTCCCGAAGGACCAATTAGTTTAGCAGTCTTGGAAAATAGATTACATACATGAATGTTACATTGCACTTTAAGACATACAAAAAACATAAATAATCTTTATGAACACCATTATTCCCTTAGCTTAACCCTTCATATCAATCACAATACACTTATTGGAATCCTGGGAAAAATTAAACATAGAAAGGGGTGAGCTCAAATGCTCTGTAAGGGTGAGCAATACAGCAGAAACTTTCATAAATAAGCATAAACATTTAAGGCAATGTATAACTAAAACAAAAGCCTTTGAAACTTTAACTTCAGCATAATATAGAAAATGTAAAATGAAATAATGATATATACTTATTCATATGGATATTCTTCTAGTTGAATAATCACATTCAATATCACTAACCACTTTCATAATGATGGAATGCATAATGAAAGACTATCATAACCACGTAGTCAAGGCCTCGTGCCAAGACTACAAATAATATTTTGTCAAATCCTTGTGCCAAGACACTATTTTGTCTCATTATACCTACCAATTCATCGAGGAGATATATTGGGCTCCACCCATCACTTACTAAGTCCAATGCATTACTCATATGAAAAGTTTGAAACATAACATAAAAATTCGTATTAAAATGAGCATATAAAATGTCAATACTTATCCACAAACCATGAATGGTATAAAAATAGCACATCCACAGTCAAACATAACTCATTCGATACAATATGAGAGATTTTATTGTATCATATTAACCTCAATCGAGAATAATGAATGATATTGACATAGATTAAAATAATCATCAAAACTATTGGAGAGAAATATCCCCCTTTTTCTTGAAATCATTTAAAAGTCACACTATTTGTCAAGAAGCCATTTAAAAATTGATTTTTGAATCAAAGTGTCCCATACCACTTTGAAACTTTTAAAAGGAGTTTTAATTTTAAAACATTAATTTCCATATAAATAAATCCTTAAAACCTTTTTTAAAACATGGACATTAATGAGAAAGATTTAGAAGAATAAGTCTTTAAAACATTTAAAAATGGTATTTTAGTGAGAGATTCTAACCAAATGAAAGACACTTGAATAAAAACAATTGATGTAATCAAAACTTTGTAATATCATGAGAATAAAGGGATTCATGATATATTATGTCAAAGTACATTATATACACCATATAAAGGTGATTTTTTGAATAACAATAAAATAGTCTCAATAGAATGTAAATTGTGATGAAATCTCTCATAAAGGCCATATCCTTATGTTAAGGATAAATAAATGACATGATTATGTGTGAAAAATATAAATACACTAAATATGATTGGATATTTAGTGTAAAACAATCAAAGGACATTCACACATATTCTTGTAAAAACAACACCAATGAATTGGATGTTTATCTCAACAAATCAAGATTGAGTAAAAATTGCTCTTATCAAGTTCATACCGATGACTTGAGAATTTAACTATGGAGTGATTATGTGTATAAAAAGTATATCCACAAAAGGTGGAGTGTAAATTATGACATAATCAAATGAATAGTTATTGCAAACATAATATTTGAGTAAATTAATCAATGAATTATGCGTAAAGATGAATGAGTGAAAATTGAAATTTCAAGTTCTCTTATCGATTTAGTAACTTATGAAACATGAACCCATGAAATAAGGTTAATAAAATGATGATTTAAATATACACAAATTAAATTATATTAAACAATAAATACAATCATGGGCATTACACACACCACATGCAATAAATAAGTAGTGAACAATGGAAATCTCATGGAATTAAATGTGAGATAAGAAACCCCTTACATTGTACATTTTCCTTGGTAGGTGGTAGGTTAACCTCCTATATAATGTTGAAATAATTGTTATTTATTTATACAGGAATCATTTACATTAATATGATATCATATATGATCTTTTAACATTGATTTGTTAATAATATCTTAGTATTATCGTCATTTTGGGTGTTAATATACTCATTTTCCTTTATATTCATTGTTACGTAATCCATGTTTTTTATGGATAGGTTTTAACTTATTCATATCAAGAATTATATCAAGTCCTTAAACATTATTTTTAATCATAAAATGAGAATTATACTTGAATGGATAAGATGGAGAATGAATCTCATCGCCTTTGTAGATACGGTAGTCCGTACGTACGCCCGAGCGACAATATCATTCTTTTCATGTTAAAATAATATATAATTGGATGGTTTATCATATATAAAGAATAATCATAATGATATATTTATTATTTACATCAAATACACATCATTATTATACCCATCCAAATAATAATGTATTGAATACCAATTACCCCACGACGTGGAGACGGTAAGCCGTACATACGCACGTATGGTGACATGTCAATAAAAGTATGGATAGAATACTGAATATGGTTATACCATATTTATAAAAACATTACAATATATATGAGATACTGGAGTTATTATTTTAGTATATAAATAACAAAGAAATAAGATGTTGAAGAAGAAAGGAACTTGAAAGTGGGTGGTGAAAATATTACCTCTTCTTCGTGTTCTTCTTTTTGATTTGATCAAAATAGCTCCATAGGTTGGAATTATGATCAAACTAAGTCCTCTAGGTTGAATTGGGGGAAGTTGAGAGAGTATTTGGGAATGGTTTGGCCGAACCAAAAGGCTTTTATGGTTTTAATTAATGAGAAGGAGGAGTTTCCTTTTATAAGAGGGGTGAGGAGAACCTTTGGAAAAGCTAGAAATATTATTTTATAATAAATTCATATCCGGTTTCTAATGGCTCCAAAGTGGATTATTTAAAGGTTATGGTGGTGATGGATAGAAAACCACCCAACAAATTGGATTTATACAGGTTTGGGTTACTATATTATCATTATCATTCAGTATTAACTCTTAGTTAATTAGTTTCACCTTTACAATGTCTCTGTATTTTTATATTATATGGTTAATAAACTTACTATATACAACCAAACGACTCCCAAGTGGTCCATTAATGATACACCTATCGTGATATAAGTCTCTTGTCTGAACCTTATATTTTTAGTAATTAAATATCAATTAATAATATAAATTTTTTTTAAAAATTATTTTATGTCAATTTTGACACTATTAAATAATTGATATTTGTAAAAATCATAACAGAATTATTACTTCCAAGAAAGTTAATTAAATAAATAATAACATGTCATATTATCCTAGAAAATTATTTTTATTTCTAAGAAGTCTCATATTTTTTTTATTTGGGTATTTATAAAATCAATTATTATAATTTTCATTAATTATCTAATTACTGCATCACCATTGTGTCATAAATAAATTAAATTATATAATATATAGAAATTATAAATAAAATACCATTATGTAGGATATCGTTTTATCTTTCTAATTAATATTTATAGTCTAAAATCCAACATATATAACCCTATGTAAAAATTGTTTTTCTAAAAGATATATGCTTATGTCATTTTTGTATTTATTTTAACTTAATTAAAATAATGTGTCCCTATCACCTACAAGTGGCTCCATGAGGTCCCAAAATCGACCCAAATATACCCATGGTCGGACATGTATCCACCATTATTGTTATGACACGTTTTAGGATAATTTAGTATTATTATAATATTATTTTTTAACCCTTATTTACCGTATTTACCCTTTAAACATGGTAAATAAAATATTTACCGAATTAATTACTCAAAATGTCTAAAAATAAAAGTTACATATTTACAAAATTTGGACATCTGGATTAAAAATATGGAATCCATTTTTCTGTATTAAAAACAAAAAAGTGGCAGAAATTAATTTAAAATTAATTCCCGCTGTCAAAACAAAAAGCGTGTTTTTAAGATATAATAACTATAAAAAGACTGATACTTGTACATGTCTGGTTTAATTGTGAATTTATGTCCAATGACCAACATTGTATTAAAATGTAACAATATATTATAAATATTCTTTAAAACCAATCAATTTCATAATTTATCACTATTAATTATTTTGATTAAAAAAGTTGTTTTTAATTAAAATTTAGTAATTTTGACTATTTATCAAAATATTAAATTTATCTAAAAAGTACCAAAATTTCATCTTAGGATAAATTCCATACCCCAAATCCAAAAATAAAGTTCATTTTGAGCATTAAAATTTCTAAAATTTTAAAAATTAGGTATTAATTTTCATAACGGCTAGTTTGATTGGTTGTGGTGTGTTAGAATCTCGATGTTGCGTACAATGCATGCCATTTCTTTATTCAAAGGGAAATGTACCATGAAAGCATGGGGTGTTACCTTCTCCCCACCTTCAATAAATTGCATCCTCGCAATTTTTTTAAAATTAGTCTTGAGAATATAATGGAAAGTCCCACATCGTAAAAAGAGTCAATAAAACTATCATTTTAATTGAAAGGAAGAGAGGTATAAAGGTCACCCAAGATAACCCATACTAGGATTCCATGTAGGAAAACATGGATATGGACGATAAACTAAGTGTTAAGTTTGGATGGAGAGGGATAGAAAACATGATCAGGAGAAAGTTAACAATAAGAAAATCACAAACTTATGTTGGGACAAACGGTCATTAGTCTCCTAGTAGGAAAAGTAAACGGACAAATTTTTTGTTTTAAGTTACATTACATAAGGACGAGGAATTACTTTATGATATTGAATAAGAACATAATGGGATATAATTAATATTTAAGTAGAGTTTCATTATTTAATAAATTTTTACCACTAACTCGTTTTTTTTGAACAATGAGTATTAAAGAAGACTTGGTCACAATGGAAGAGCTAGAATAAACATCTATAGAAATACATGATCCACATAGGATAAACTATATATTTAACTTTTCTTTAGAGATTATTCCAAACCAAAAGGGTTAGTATAATATCTGATTATCCCCCAAATGGATATTCCATTAAAAACACTAATCTTAATTTCTAAAGTTAAACCATCAATAACCCAATGTTAGATAAATACCATTCAATAATAAATTTTCCTTAAAATACTTTAATATAATCCTAACTAATATTGAAACCCAAAACTTATAAGAATATAGTCTTACATGTCAAATTGTATCTCCAAATGACATTAATTACTCTTAAAGTCACATAGTTACAAGTAATTAACCTAATCATTTTCATAAATAACCCAAATCACTATAAATACAAAATAAAAACATAGATAAAAATACACCATTACTCATCAAATGAAATCCCATAATACTCTATTTTCATTTGGCATATAATGTTCACAAAAAAGCGAACTACTTCTAAAATAAAATTTATCACTTAATCGCCAAATTATTTTCCTATACTAAGGGTATTCATTTGATAAGAGATAAGATCCCAAATAAAATTATTATTGATCAATAAAATCATTTAACTAAAAATAACAGTCACACTAACCAGGGACTTCACGTAGTCCAGTGGTAGGTGATAAATCCCAATCGCACTTTGGTTGTGGTTTCATTTCCCATAGCTTTTTCCGACGCGATGGGTTGTCACACGGTCTGTGTGTTGTCCTTTTTCAAATACTATATTTTATAACATTACCAAAATGAGATAAATTCCTTAAAATAACCGTAACATAATTTAACCACAAATATTATCTCATACCTTACATTTTCATCCCAAATTATAATAACATATAATTTCCTCAAACCCAATGATCATATAAAACCAAATGGTTATTTAAAACAATATCCATAAGAGAAAAGATAATTCTTCCTCAAATATCATTCTCACATGAAAAACTGTAGGGTTAAAAATACAAGAGAATAGTATTCCAATTAAACCCATCAACAAGGAGCACAAATACTTTTAAATCATTTTTCCAACCATTTATTCCCACATAGCTTCTTATTTGTCCAAGAAAATATCCTATAGAATAAGGAATTCACTCGGATAATGGCCAGGTCCCCTACATTTACGGAAAATGACTGTAAATATATTCTTGGGACCATTTTTATCTTCTTCCATAGTACTCTTCAATTTTTTTCAGAAATTATTCACTTTATGTCCTTCCTTCCCACACGTAAAGAATTTCTTTGTCCCATTGAGACAATTTCCTGGGTGTCTCCATCCACATTTCCTACATGATGGAAATTGAGGATTCCTTTCTCCATGGTCTCCACTGTTGGAGCTCTTATCATTCATCAACTTTCTCTTCTTTGTTGAGTCTGGAAATTGGATAATATATATATTTTTGTCATATTTTTGGAAAATTGATTTGGCATAAAGAAAATATCTTTTACACCTATCAACATTCCATTTTGTTGCTCATTTCCACCACCGTTCCCACCTTATACATCATTATCAAAGTCACTGTGACTTCCTTGGAATCCAGCCATTGACTAAAACTAGAAAGAATTGTGTGAGTAATAGTAGTCATAAAATCATTTAGAAATTAACATGTCACTATATTTTCAATTTGAAGAACATTAGGATTAACCATGGTCATTTACTCTATTCTTATATATATAATACATCGAATCAGTTTGTAATGAAAATGTAAATTATCCTAAGAATATCCCCCGGGAGTGTCATGACAAAGAGTGCAGCAAGGCCCATTGTCGTGCACCAGTTCCCGTTTGAGTCTAGCTCAAAGCTGTGTTTTCAGGTTTTACCCCTAGGTACATCTGTGCCAGAGCCACCTCTACCTGATTGTATCCAAATAGGGATGTATTGCTTAGAAAACTCACAAAATCTCTACAATACAAAAATTCTCGGAAGTTCTTCTATACTAATCCTCAAAGGTCATCTTAGGTCTACATGCTCTAATTAGAGTTTATCTAAATCTATCTTCCAAGGTTATTGCTAAAATTCCTCTAATACCAACTGTAATGCACTGACCCCAGTTACCCAAAGTCGGTGCATTATTTTAATACATTGGCATGATTACAATGAATCATGTCCTGAAGGATCGATTAGTTTAGTAGGAATGGAAAATAGATGTCATACATGAATGTTAAATTACACTTTAAGACATACAAAAAAACATAAATAATCTTTATGAATTCCATTATTCCATTGGATTAACCCTTCATATCAATCAAAATACACTTCTTAGAATCCTGGGAAAAATAAAACATAGAAAGGGTTGAGCTCAAACGCTCAGTAAGGGTAAGCAAAACAGCGGAAACTTTCATAAATAAACATAAACATTAAAGGCAATGTATAACAAAAACAAAATCCTTTGAAATTTGAACTTCAGCATAATATGGAAAAAATAAAATGAAATAATGCCATTTAATTATTCACATGGATATTGCTCTAGTAGAATAATCACATGCAATATCACTAACAACTTTCATAATGATGGAATGCATAATTCCAGACTATCATAACCATGTATCCAAGGCCTTGTGCCAAGACTACAAATATGATTTTCTCAAGGCCTTGTGCCAAGAACCTAGTTTGTCTCATGAGACCTACCAATTCATCGAGAAGCTATAGCAGGCTCCACCCATCACTTACTAAGTCCAATGCATTCCTCATATGAAAAGTTTGAAACATAACATAAACATTCGTATTAAAACGAGCATACACAATGTCAATACTTATCCACAAAGCATGAATGGTATAAAAATAGCACATCCACAGTCAAACATAACTCATTCGATACAATATGAGATATTGCATTGTATAATATTAACCTCAATCGAGAATAATGAAGTATATTTACATAGATTAAAATAATTATCAAAACTATTTGAGCGAAATATCCCCCATTTTCTTGAAATCATTTAAAAGTCACACTATTTGTCAAGAACCCATTTAAAAATAGATTTTTAAATCAAAGTGTCCCACACCACTTTGAAACTTTTAAAAGGAGTTTAATTTTAAAACATTAATGTCCATATAAATAAATCCGTAAAACCATTTTTAGAACATGGACATTAATGATCAAGATTTCTAAGAATAAGTCTTTAAAAAATTTAAAAATGGTATTTTAGTTATAGTTTCTAACCAGAAGAGAGACACATGAATACAAATAATTGATGTAGTCAAAATGTTGTAATATCATGAGAATAAAGGTATTCATGATATATTATGTCAAAGTACATTATATACACCATATAAAAGTTATTTGGTGTATAACAATAAAGGAGTCTCAATGGAATGTAAATTGAGATGAAATCTCTCAAAAAGGTTGCATCCTTTGGTTAAGGATAAATCAACGACATAATTATGTGTGACAAATATAAATACACTAAATATTATTGGATATTCATTGTTGAATATTAAATGTACATTCACACATATTCTTTAAAAAACAACACCAATGAATTGGATGTTTATCTCAACAAATCGAGATTGAGTAAAAATTACTCTTATCAAGTACATACGGATGACTTGATAATTTATAAATGGAGTGATTATGTGTATAAAAAGTATATCCACATAATGGGGAGTGGAAATTATGAAATAATGAAATGAATAGTGATTCCACACAAATCTTGGAGTAAAATAATCAATGATGTATGTGTAAAGCCGAAAGAGTGGAAATTGAAATTTCATGTTCCCTTATTGATTTGGTAACTTATGAAACATGCACCCATGAAAGAAGGGTAATACAATAATGATTTAAATATCCATAATTTAAATTATATTACACAATTAATAAAATCATTGATATTACACACACCACATTCAATAAATAAGTGGTGAACAATCGAAATCTCACAGAATTAAAAGTGAGATAAGAAACCCCTTACGTTTTACTTTTTCTTTAGTCAGCGGTCGGTTAAACTCCTGTAAAATGGTGAAATAATTGTTATTGAATTATAAAAGAATAATTTAAATTAATATGATATCATATATGATCTTTTAACATTGATTTTTTAATAATATCTTAGTATTATCGTCATTTCGGGTGTTAACTTACTCGTTTTCCTTTATAATCTTTGTAACGTAAGAGGTGTTTGTTATGGATAGGATGTATGTTATTAATATCCAAAATTATATAAAGTCTGTAAAAATTATTTTTATTCATCAAATGAGAGTTATACTTGAATGGATACGATGGAGAATGAATGTCATCGCATTCGTGGAGACGGTAGTCCGTACGTAAGCACGAGCAACAATACCATTCTTATGATGTTAACATAATATATAATTGGATGGTATATCATATATATGAAACCCTCATAATTTTATATTTATTATTTAAATCAAATACACATCATTAATATACCCATCCAAATAATAATGTGTTGAATAACAATTACACCACGACGTGGAGACGGTACGCCGTACATACGCACGTATGGTGACATGTCATTCAAAGGATGGATAGAATACTGAATATGGTTATACCATGTTTATAATAATATAATAGTATATAAAAGATAATGGAGTTATTATTTTATAATATAATTAAAAAATATAGAAGAAATTGAAGAAGAAAGGAACTTTAAAGAGGGTGGTGAAAATATTACCTCTTCTTCGGGTTCTTCCTTTTGATGTGATCAAAAGGGATCCATATGTTGGATTTATGATCAAACTAAGGCCTCTAGGTTGACGTGAGGGAAGTTTAGAGAGTATTTGGGCAGGTTTTGGCCGAACCAAAAGGCTTTTAAGGTGTGAATTAATGATAAGTGGGAGTGCCCCTTTATAAAAGGGGTGAGGGGCACCTTTGGAAAAGCTAGAAATATTATTTTATAATAAATTCATATTCGGTTTTTAATGGCTCCAAAGTGGATTATTTAAATTTTAAGGTGGGGATGGGTCTAAAACCACTCATCCAATATGATATAGACAGGTTTGGGTTACTATATAAAACTTATCTTTAAGTATTAACTCTTAGTTAATTAGTTTCACCTATACAATGTCTCTTTGTATTTTTATATTATATGGCTAATAAACATACTCTATATATCCATGCGACTCCATAGTGGACCATTAATGATATAAATATCATTATATATGTCTCTTGTCCAAACCATAGATTTTTAGGAATTTAATATCAATTAATAATATAATATGTGTTTTAAAAACTATTTTATGTCAATTTTGATAATATTAAAAAATTGATTTTTTTAAAAATTATAACAAAATGATTACTTCGAAAAAAGTTTATTAAATCAATCCTAACATGTCATATTATCCTATAAAATTATTTGTATTTATAAAAAGTCTCATATTTTATTTATTTGGGTATTTATAATATCAGTTATTCTAATTTTTCATTAACTTGGTAATTACAACATCACCATTGTGTCATAAATAAATTAAAGTATATAATGTCTAAAAATTATAAATAAAATTTTATTATGTAGGATATCGTTTTATATTAATAATTAATATTTATATTCTAAAATAAAACACATATAACCCTATTTAAAAATTGATTTTCTAAAAGAGATATGCTTATGTCAGTTTTATATTTATTTTTACATAATTAAAATTAAGTGTCCCTATCAGCTACAAGTGGCTCCATGGGGTACCAAAATCGACCCAAAGATGCCCATGGTCAGAAATGTATCCACCAATAAGGATAGGAAATGTTTTAGGATAATTTATTATTATTATAATAATATTTTTTAACCATTATTTACTGGATTTACCCTTTAACCATGGTAAATATAATATTTAACGAAGTAATTATTCAAAATGTCTAAAAATAAAAGTTACCTATTTACAAAATTTGAACATCCTAATTCCAAATATGGAATCCATTTTTCCAAATTCAAATCACATAAGTGGCAGAAATTAATATAAAATTAATTCCCGTTGTCAAAACAAAAAGCATGTTTTTAAGATATAATAACTATCAAAAGATTAATACATGTTTATGTCCGGTTTAATTGTGAAATTTTGTCCAATGAACAAAATTGTATTAAATGGTAAAAATATATTCCAAATATACTTTAAAACCTCTCAAATTAATAATTTATCACTATTAATTATTTTGATTTAAAAAGTTGTTTTTAATTACAATTTAGTAATTTTCACTATTCATCAAAATATTAATGTTATCCGAAAAGTACCAAAATTTCAACATAGGCTAAATTAGATACCCCAAATCCAAAATTTATGATCATTTTTGAGAGATAAAATTTCTAAAATTTTAAAATGGAGGTATTAATATTCATAACGGCTAGTTTGATTGGTAGTGGTGTGTTAGAATCTCGAAGTTGCGTACAATGCACGCCATTGAATTATTCAAAGGGAAACATACTGTGGAAGTTTGGGGTGTTACAAAATAACACACTATGATATCCTGGGTTATTACATTGTTTCTCATCACCAAACTAAGGCTTACTAGAGGTGAGACTTGGGGGGTCATTATCTCTCTTTCTTCATTTCCAACCAAGGATGGTTATCTTTGGATGGATGGGGTCGTGAAAAATGATATAAAAGGTTATGGTTGATAGATAAATGGAGTTTAGAGTTAGGCACAATGATTATTTCATGGTTTGGTTGGGATATAGTGTCCGGTGACCTTAGTTCATGACATAGGATAGGGAAGACCGGTTAGGACATGGGATTTTACCCCCGATAATCTGATGTATGGAATATGAGGCTATCAAATGACCATGTGATGCCACACCATTTATAAGATTGATACCTAATAGAGGTACATACATCATAATGACTTGTTTTTTTATTTTAATTGCATATTTTTAAGGTTAAAATTGATAAAATTAATAGAATTAATTAAAAAGAATCTAAATGAAATTTCCATACTAATAAAGATTGGGAAATCATGTTTTTCAATTCATCTATAGCTCCCGGTCATCTTTTTAATGTGGCTCAAAAATTGGATGTTCAGTAGGCTAGTTCGGTTGACCGCCATAGGGTTGATCCAGTATAGGAGTATGGTTAGTTTCATAAGGAATTGCGTTCCTTATAAATGTAGGCTTTGTGAAATTATGACGGAAGTGATTATGATGTAGAGATAAAAGGTTTTATAGAGGAGTTGGTGATTGCCTTTAGATGGATCTGGGTCCCGATAGAGTAAAAGGTCCTTTTAGATGTTAGTCAGTTTCGGGGAGCTACACATTAGTGGTGGAAAGTGTTTCTAGGAGAGTGAAAGGAGGCAGATGTGTTGTGGGTGGAATTCTAGATGGAGTTCCGGGCGGAGTTCCTTTAATCGACTATGAGGGATGAGAATTGGTAGGAGTTACACTCTCTTCAGTAGAGAAGTACTATAGTGATGGATCTTGGGTCATGACCAATGATCCTCTTTATTTTACCCCTGATAGTTTTGATGATGACGACTCTCATGCGATACATATCAAGAAGGCGCCTCAACCTTTTATATAGTACGAAGTTACTCATTTTATGTTTTCAACATATTTGGAGTCTTAGAACAAGGAAGTGGTGGTAAAGAAGATTCACTCGCATGAATTTATACCATGAGAGGGGATCCAGTAGAGTTTATCGAGAGGTGGGGTTATGTGTGGCAGGTCCCAGGCACCACGAACATTGGGTTTTTTACTCGTAGGGAGATGAACTTAGTAGATTCCTTTTTGGCCATCTGGGTTCAGTGCTCTCCAGGAATTTCATATGGGATTGGGTCCAATGTATTTCTTCAGTGGGGTTTTCAAATATCGTTAGAATCAGTTCTTAGTGGCTTCCCCGGCTCAGTTTGGTGGAGGTGGATAGGTTCAGCATGAAGTTTAGTATTTGTTTTGAGTGCAGCAGTATTAGCAACAAGGAAAACATTATTTTGCTCTACCGAGGGGATATGGGGAAGGTAGGGGCCAACCTCAGGATGTACCTTGTTAATAGCTACCATGACCTGAGTGTGGTATTGGTGGTGGTCATCATCATAGAGGTATACGATCTGGGCATGGTTAGTTTCACGCCGTAAAGGCAACAGTTCCAACAGGGCCATAGACCGTCTGTGGTACGATCAGTTTGTTCTGAAACCTTTATTGTGCTTTGTTTTATGTAGGATCATTACACTCCTTTATTAAACCCACTCTACTCCATGCTATGGGAATAGACATATAGAGGCTTCCCATTCCCATGGTGTTGAATACACCAGTTAGAGGTCATACTAGCTTGTTTTCTGTGTTCAGGGGGTGTAGACTGATGATGGGGCCACATCATTCCTGATGGGATCTATTCTTATTATAATGAATCCATACCTTCTATTCCTTACAATCGACTGGTTGAATTCCATGCAATCATCTATCGAATTCTTTCATGTAATAGTTCTATTTTTAGTTGTGGATGATTAGCGTGTGGTTTTCATTGGTGAGTAGGGTGTTTAGGTGGGAAATCGGTATGTGGAGCCTCTACTTTCCTTGTTGGATGATATGTAGGTAGAATCAGTACACTCTGAGGTGTTAGATACTCTAAGGGTCATTATAGAGTTCCTGGATGTTTTCCCCAAAGAGGTTGTGACTCTTCTCCCTCAAAGTGACGTTGAGTTGGGATACACTTGTATCTTGTTGCTTCTCAAATATTAATGGATCTTTATTTGATGAATCCTTCTGAGATACGACAGTTGAGGATTCATATTGACGATCTAACGATGAATGTCTTTCTCTATCATAGTCTGTCACCATGGGGTTCTCTAGTGTTGTTTGTGAAGAAGGTCGATGGTGGTTTGAGGTTATGTATAAACTACCATAGGATGAATCGGATGATGGTTATGAATTTTTACCCTCTCTCAAGGATATAAAATCTTTTCGATTAGCTGGGAGGGGCATGTTGGTTTTCTATTATGGATCTGCGGTTGTGATATCACTAGTTGAGGCCGAAGGTGGGAGATATCCCAGATTCTACTTTCAGAAGTAAGTATGAGAAATTATAGTTCATAGTTATTTTGTTTGGTGTTATTAACACACCATCCATGTTCATGGGGCTAATGAACACCATTTTATATGAGTTGTTGTACTAGTTCATGATCACATTCATCGAGGTGTTTTTGATGTACTTAAAGGTAGAGGAGGAGAACATTGAGCATCTTAGAACTATCTTTTAGGTTCTTTAACTCCACCATTTCTACGGAGAGATTTCAAAGTGAAAGTTATGGACATTATATGTAAATTTCCTTGGTCATGTGGGTTCTTATAAGGTTTTGGAAATTTACCTATCGATGGTTGATGCACTGGTTTCTTGGGAAGCACCCTATAATGTGGCTGAAGATTGTAGTTTTAATAGTTTTGAAGGAAATTATCAAAGGTTTTTTCCTGATTTATATTGAATTACATCACTGTTGATGGATCTATCTATAAAGGACCATGATTTTTTGTATAGTGGCCAGTTTCTGGAAGCATTTCGTTACCTCAAGGAGAAGTTAGTGAGTGCCCCATTGCTCTGGTTTCCAGAGGAAGGTGTGACGTTTTAGGTGTTTTGTGATGCTTCTCGTATGGGTTTGGGATTCATGTTGATGCATCAATGAGTAGTGATATCTTATGGGTCTAGGTAGTTATGTCCCCATGAGCATAACTTTGCCACCAACAATTTGGACTTGATAGTAGTTGTGTTCGTACTGAAGTTGTGAAGGCCTTACCTCATTGGGGAGTGCTTTTTGGCCTTCCTGAATCACAAGAGCTTGATGTTTATGTTTTCCCAGCATGGCCTAAATCTATGAAAGCATATATAGATGTTGTTTCTTCAGGATTGTGATTTTGAGATCTCCTACACCTCAAGAAATAGAAATTATGTGGTCTATGAATTGAATAGTATGTCACAGAAGGAGGATATTTGGGAATATGTGGATCCTTGGGAATATGCGGATCCTTGGGAGGTGATAGTGAAGTTAGCAGCCTTGCACAAAGATTCTAGGGCGGATGGTGGTAGAGGCTGTTTGTTTTAAATTATACTGTAGTCTTCTTTGATGTAGTAGTTGGTTGAGTCTTAGTGGGGAGACTCAGTGGCAGAAGTGATGTACAATTGTGTTGACCATGGTGATACTCAAGAAGGATAGTCATAGGATTGTTGTAACGAGAATATTTTTTAGATGAATTTGTTTGTTCCAGTGCTGTCTCACATGGTATTTCTCCATGAGTTTAATTGATCATCCTTAGCAGTGCAACCATGGGTTTCCATGATGTATTGTGGCTTGAGGATGTTTTTTTGGTGGCCCGAGATGAAACAAACTATGTCAGATTTTGGGGAAGTGCTTAGAATAACAGTAGGTAAAAACTGAAGAACCATGTCCCTGGTGGTTTTTTGCACCCTTTGGACATCCCTGAGTGAAAATGGGATGACATCTCAGTGTATGTTTTCACCGGGTTACGCAGAGATCAGGGAGGCTATGATGCTATCTATGTGATAGTGGATCAAATGATGAAATCATCCCACTTCATAGCGATCAAGGAGTCGGGTGGAGTGGATGCCTTGGCTAGGAGGTACATGGATGAGGTGGTTTGGTTTCAAGGATTTATAAGGTCCATTATCATAGATTGGGAGACACATTTTACCTCAAGAGTTTAGAGTGGATTTAAGTATGATTTCGTTACACAACTATTCCTCAACATTGCTTTCTACCCTTAGAGAGATTGGATGACATAACTAAATATCCACAGGATGGAGGATATTTTTTGGACATGCATTATAGACTTTGGAAGATATTGGGTACAACATCTTCCCATGGTAGAGTTTTCATATAACAATATCTATCACTCGTCTATTGGTAATGATCTATTTGAGGCATTTTTTGGGAGACCATGTTGTTCTCTATTGTGAGGGAAGAAGGTTGGGGAGGTAGCTATTATTGGTCTAGACGTGGTGTAGAGCATGACCAATAAGGGTCAACTTATTCAAGAGAGGATAAAAGAAGCACAAGATAGGTAGAAGTCTTATGCCAATCGTATGAGGAGACCCTTGGAGTTCAAAGATAGGGACCACATGTTCTCGAAGGTTTCCCCTCGATGTGTGCAGTAGAGGTTTTGTAGAGTGTGTAAGATTTCTACAAGGTTATTTGGACCTTTCGAGGTGTTGGGATGGGATGGTAAGGTGTCATATTGGTTGGCCTCTCAATGATAGTTAGAGGAGATCCATGAAATCTTCCAAGTCTCCCAACTTCTTTGGTATCATAACGATGAATCCCAAGTCTTATACTGAGGAGAGTTGGATATTGAGGATGAAATGACACTTATGAAGTGGCCTGTGGAGATTTAGGATCAATGAGAGAAGGTGATGAATTACTAGACTATTCCTTTGGTTTGTTTGTGGTAGATGTATAGTGGCTGACAGAAGAGTACATGGGAGTAAGAAACACAGATTCATTCTTGGTACTTAGAGTTGTTATAAATCATTCTTTATTCTATTTTGTTTTAAAGTGTAATGTTTGAACCCTATTTTATATTATATGAGATATTTTCCCTTGGTAGTGTTATGTTTAGTGCATTGTGTGATAAATTGCTGACGTGTGGAAAGGGTAGGACCTGATTCCGAACTAATAAACTTTAGCTGTGACGTGATTAAACTCATGCGGTTGAGTTAGTTCCACCCAGAGAAGATAGTATCAAGACATGGAAGTCGAAATTCCCTGATTCATGTGTTCAGATGGTGTAGTTTGTTGGTTGTATGGAAATTTGGTTCGTTTTTTGTAGTGTTCATGTGTGGTGTGTTTGTGATCAATTGGGTTCGCATGTTTAGTTGGTGGTAGTATGATGAGATCCTTGAGAGGTATCTTGTGGGGTGGTTGTTCAGAACTTATTTTTTTAGGGTTGGTTTTAGATTATGAAGGGAAATAATCATTTCAGAGGTATCTGATGTGACAGTTTGTGTCCCCTTGGTATGTTACATTATGGGTTTTGGTTGTTGGGAGTGTTTGGAGGAGGTTCAGAGAGAGTTTGGGGAGCTTAATAGATAATGGATTGAAAAAGGGGGATTACACATCGTGTAACTATACAAGATGTGAAACACCACATTATGGATTGTCTGGGATATTTCACAGAGTGTAATATTTGAACATTTTAAATATATAATAAATCGAGAGATGATTCATTTTTCAGTAGAAATCGAACCCTAGGTAATATAGGATGTGAAAGTGGATTACACATCATGTAACACCTCGGTCCAGTTGTGTTTTAAAATTCATTTCAGCTGAAATTTCATTCATTTGGATGTTTTATCTCTTTCCTCTCACTCTAGATGATCTATAAGATCTCTGAGGAGTTATTCAAACCCTCTTCTTACATATTCATTCTATTAATCTCGATGATTTTTCATCAGTGATATGTATTGATTTAAGGATCATTCTCCCTTTGTTTTCTTGGCAGCTTCTCCCAGATTGATCTCATTCTCTTCCATATCTTCTCTCTGTGCTATGGAATGCACTTACCCATGTTTTTAATGGGGGTTCTATTGGTTGTTGTTGGTGTAGTGGTGCCACAAAATCCTCAGATGGATTTAAATATTGCAGGATTTGTGATTAAAGGGCCGTTACATGATTCGTTCTCATGTGAAGAACATTGAAACCACTTGAGGTAGGGATTCCCTTGTTTCTGGTTAGTTGTGCATCATGCAGGAGGGTTTTTTCATTATTCTATATGTGAATAATAGTTTTTTCTAGATTAAATCAAAGATAAACAATTGTTTAATTGAAATTGAGGGGCAATGGGGTTTATTCACATGATTTTAGGGCCTTGATATTGATTGTGATGTTGTTATTGTACTGGACGAATGCCCCACTAAAAATGGTGTTCGTTGGATGAGTTTTTTGCATTGGTTATAATTTTTGTGTTGTTGATTTAGTTGTGGTTTCTATGGAATCACCTTATAAACGAGAATAATTTACATACATATTCTCAACTAATTAATTGAATCACATGGATTATATAGATTCTATGATAACCCTTGAATTAAAACGTGGAATTGAATAAGGGATTCATTATTAAATATGAAATTGTTTTTTGTTTTTTTTAGTGGTGCGGTTGTTCGAATAGGTATTTTTTGTGATATTGCTTGTGCAGTGAAATAGAACCTTATGTTGAGAGATTGATTGAATTATGAATGGATGAGAAGTGTTTTGTAGTGGGGCTATGACCGGGTTGTGCTTCATTATTATTATTCGAGGTGGTAGAGATACTTGGTACTTGTTTAAGTTAGTATGGTTAATTCGCCTGGATTTTCTCAATGTATGACGTTTTCTATGTTTCTTGTTTTGTGTGTGCTTGGTAGATTCCTAGATAGTAACAGAGAGAATGAATAAATAATTTATAATGATTTTTGGGATTTCATGGTTTGGTTTGGTTAACAAAATGAATAAATTAATTGTTAATAAATAATGTAGTATTGATTAAATTATTTCGCTTGGATTATGAGTTCGGTTTGTGGATTATTGTGTGGTGTTGTTCATTTATGGGTAGCAAAAAAGGTGGATTTTTTTTGAATTGGTTGTATGTTTTGGAACCTATAGGTTGTGATTAGTGTTTGGTATCATATATATATACTTCTATTTTCCATGTGATTTCTATATGCACCCTACCATAGTTAAGCACCATGTGTCGAACACCCCCATCGTCATGGGGTAGGGTGTCTTTCCCAATATCATGGTGGGAGGATAGAAGGACGACCACCTTATATTCCATTCTCCCTCTTCTAGGTGGTGATAGCCCTAGATTATTTGGGTAGGTTCTGTTCTGTGAGGCCCAGGTGTGTGCGGGCGAGTTGTGCTTCCCCATGTTTCTTCGAGTTGAGATATGTTTTCCTTTCCTATGTGTCTTTTCGATGAGTTTTGTTGTTCTTTCCTAGGTATCTTTGGGATTATATGTATTTTTTGGCCTAGGTGTCTACAGTAGGAATGTTATGTGGTTGTGGCCTAGGTTTCTATGGGCGGGATTTGAGGTTGTTGTGGCCCATGTGTCTGTAGGTGGGATGCGATGTGACTATGGCCTAGGTTTATGCGGGTATTATGTGATGTGGTTGTAGCCTAGCTATCTACAGGTGGGATGTGATGTGGTATGTTCAAAATAGGTGGGAGCACCAAGATGTTTTCCATTAGGGTGTGAGAGCGGCTAATTAGTGGGAAAGTGGTGGGGGTACCCCATCATTTATGTGCATTATATTATATTACAGGACCTGTGTTATTTGGTGATCATGCATTAGTGAGGTTGGGATGGTCAATATTCCTATTGGGTACTATTTAGTTCTACTGTTTTCTTATAGGGGCATTAGTACATTTTCATCACATGTGCATGATATAATTCGGTTTTCCTACTAGGTATACTTGTATGATCACCACATATATATATATATATATATACTATTTCTAGGTTTCCTGGAGTAATTATTTGACCATATTTGAGCTTACTTCCTCAAATTTTGACCGTCGTTTTTTCACTTCCAGGATTTACTTTTGATATTTACTTTGGAGATTTTTATTTTGTATCATTTATATTTTATGCATTAAAGTGGGATGGATTTTAGTTTCTTTTATGTTATGTCTTAGAGTTTCATTTTGGAAGATTCATCTTATCTCCATATCTTTTTTCCTACTAAGGGAAATTCCAACTATTTTGTGAGATTTGTATGCCCTTGGTGCTAGTTGCCATCTCAGGGCCTACTGGAGGCATGACTCTGGGGTCATTATCTCCCATTCATTATTTCTATCCCAAGAGGGGTATCTTTGGAAGCATGAGGTCATGACATCAAATGATACTCAAGAGGCATATGATTTGTTGAAAAATATTGAGTTTTTTTTGAGTTCTTAAAAAAACATGACTCAATAAATTTGAAATGTTTTACCTTTAGTCTTGAAGGGACTAGAAATAGGTATTGGGATTCAATTTTTACAACAAATAAACATGATGGTTTATAGTGGAAATGTTTTGGAGCACTTTTTTCAAAGTATTTCTGTTGAGATTAATTGTTCTGGAAAATTATATAGAGTTTATATGCCTTCAACTATGTGATAGAACCAGGACACAGTCTGGGAAAAACTTTTATAAACTTGTATAATTTTATCGTGAGGAATTGATGAATGAAAAGATGAATGCCTTGATATTTGATATGAGTCTTGGATCTGATACCCAATATTATATTTTCACTTTGAAACTCACTTCTTGTATGAATGCGGTATATTAAACTTTTATGTCTTAGATTGACCTAGCTAGTAGGTCAAGGTTGATTAGAGTTCCTATAACTCTCAGGGGTGTTCAACTAGTTCATTTAAAATAAAGAGTATGTGTGATGAGTCTTACGGTGCATCACAATAATAGAAATAATACACACATTATGTTGTGTTTTTAAGAGGCCAAATGACTTTCTTTCAAGAGTTTGGGAATCCAAATAATGTTTGAATATAGAAACTAAATATTTTTGGTTTATGTAGTTTTTTAGGCCACCTATATAAGTTCTGTAATTCATTTTCCCTATATAGTGGAATAATATCATTTTCAATAAATTGTATTATAATGAAATAAAATTCCTAAATAACTAATGGGTTCTTGCCACAAGAGTCTAGAATGAAGCTTAATTGCACAGTAGAAGAGTCATCAGAGAAGCTTATGTGGGTCTAATGATAGTGAGGGCTTCCATCACTATAGATTCATCTCTAGTGACTTATTTATTTAATACTTGTTCATCTCATTTTTCTGTACTGACTAGTATTTTAATTTTATGAACCTTCCTATGGATATTATGTCTTATATAATATTTATTATCACACCCCTTAGATGATAGATAGAATAGGGTCTCTGATGACCATCCAGTGTCTTTTATTTATAGAAGATTGAGATCACAAATAATTTTATGGTTCAAGATATGGAAACTTTGTACATAATTATTAGTATTTATTGAATGATTTCTCATAATGCTCATATTGAATATTATCTTCAACGGGTCTCATTTACTTCCCCTGATGGGTTGTGATGTGTTTTTCAGAGAGAACATGACATGAGGTTGAGTAGATCCAGACATCCTCTTCTAGATTTAGGTAGGATATAACTATATTTTATTTTTAAATGGAGTAATAATATTTCATTAGTGATATTACTATATTAGTTGTCAATTTTTCTAATGTGTTTCCATATAACATTTCTATATTTCATCCTGTGATGGAGGTAGATTTTTATATTGAATTAGTACCATATACTGATCCTTTCTCTATTCTATTTTACCATATATCACCAGCTGAATTAAATAAATTGATGTATTAGTTGGATGATTCTTAGGATACTGGATTTATTCTCCCGAGTGTGTCACCTTAGGAGGTGCCTTTTATTTTTGAAATTAATGTTGATTGAACACTTCATCTTTATATTGATTGATAAAAAAACAATCAGGTTATAGAAAAGAAAAAGTATATGTTGTTGTGAACTGATGATTTTTTTACTATTTGAAATTGGATACATGATTCTATAAGATCAATATTCGATTTGGTAACCACAATTTGATTATAAAACAGTTGGTATCATAATGACTACCTTCCAGAGTAGGTTTGACCACTATGAGTATCACGTTATTCCTTTTGGTCTAACCAATTATCCTAGATTTTTTATGGAACCAATGAATATGATATTCCATGAGTATCTTGATTCTTTTTTGGTAGTTTTTTGGATAAAATATTGCTTTACATTAAAACCAATAAAAAACATGTGCATCACATAAGATCAGTTTTAGAAACTTTGAGAAATCACCAATTAAATTCCAAGATATTAAAAATGTTAATTATGGTTTTAAGAAATAAAAATTGTGGGATATGTGGTCATAGAACATGGTATTTTAGTCAATCTTGAGATGTTGAAGGATTTTATTTCATAGGAAAAACTAAAATATGTTTTCAAGATTCAAAGATTCTTAGGTTTAGTGTTGTATTACTACCAGTTCGTTAATGATTTCTCGAATTTGGATTCCCAGATGAACTACCTCACTAAAAAAGATGTAAATTTCTTGTGGGATTCAATATTAAATACTTATTTTTATTATTTGAATTTCAGTTTTTAACTATCACACTAGTTTTGATTCTTTCAAAGGTTTGGCTGAGCTACGTAGTGTTTTACAATGTAATAGGTTTGGGTTTGGGATGTGTCACCATGAATAGTGATCATGTAGTGACCTATGGTTCCCAAAAAGATAGGCCGTAGGAGAATAACTATCCTAATAATGATATCAAATTTTTATATATGATACATGACATCAAAAGATATAGATATTAAATATTCAAAGAAAGGATCACCATCTATTTTAATCACTAAATCCAAAGTAAATTCTTCTCACAAAAATATTTGAATCTCTGTTAGAGGTGATGGGTGGAGTACCTACAATATTATGATTTTTAACATTTCATATACTCTTGTAATGGGTAAATTCCCTACTGAGTCCTCACATATAAAATTTTGACCTAGGTTGAACATGAATTATTAGAAGAGTGTAATTTTATGGCACTCTTTTTTCATATGCACTTAAGAATTCTGGAGGATTGGATCAAAATTATGTTGAAAAGTGTTTAGTTGAACTCCTATCTTATTGTGATAATTCTTTAGTAAAATCTACTTAAGGATGAATTTTTTATAATTATGGACTCTAGTTATGGTGAGGATACCATTAGTGGTGTAAAAAATTCCTAGTCGTCCAATATCATCACCCAAGCCCGCCCTCCCTATGGCTCGATGGGCATTCCCAGTCACAATGGGCTAGAGACAAGAACTGAACATAACCGAAAATATACTAGGAATGGTTTATCCCATGATAATATAACATGAACCATCCATAAAATGAGATAGAAAAACCACTATCATCAAAGTAATCAGCAAGCATAAACATTCATAATAACACAACATAAGAAAAACTGATACCATAACAAAGAACAATACAACATAAAAAAGCATGCCATAAAAATAAATTTAAATGGTATCTCATGTAAAAACTAAAAACACAAAATAATGGGAAAAATAATAACCATGTCCTATACATACATCCCAAATATGCACAAAATCTCAAAAATCACTCCACTTAAGAAAACTCTATATGACCATGTGTCCTCCACAAAACACGGATGAAGGTAATTAAGAATAACCACCTAGGTAAATAATTTCCTTTTCCTTTACTTATTTCCTACAAAATGAAATGTACATAAAAACAAAGGAATATATAGGGAGTGATACCCAAATCCCAGTGGGATACCACCATGAATCAATTTATTGGTGTTACCCATGAATGCTAATAAATATGTGTAAAAAAACTTTTCAAAAGTAAACCAATTTGAAAACATATTATTTTCTAATTAAAACAACGAAATTCATTTGGTTTTCCTTTTCAAATAAAATTGGTTTCCCAAATAAAAACCCAAACATTACTGAAATAGATAAACAAAACCACAATTCACAACATTTTCCATGTATAAAATAAGTAATAAAAAGGGTTCAATATAACATCAAAATCATACAACCATATAAATTGAAATTTTAATAATATATACTATCACATTAAAATGTAAATAAAAAAATGAATAAAGAATTTTGACCAATATAAAATGAGTAACGTGAACCTAGGGATATAAGAATCATTCAAATTGTGATTCAATAAAAATAAATATTCTTGCTATCTAATCAACAATTAAACCTCTCATGGTCTTCCTTGGGCCCAACTCCAAGAGCTCTCATAGTCTCTCAGCAACCAACCAAAATATCTCCCAGTCTTCCTTCCCAAATACACCAACACTCCCTTGGAAGAAAAAAATTAATATCACATGGTCTTCCTACTAAACGCTCTCATGGTATGTTAAAGAATCCCTCACTCACACCTCTGTTAACCCATGTTCTACTCCATACCAACACAATCACACACACGTGACCATATCAAACAAACAATTTCACAAGATATTTTCATAAAAAATATTCCGATTTTATGAGAAACCTTTACATAATGTTTATCAATTTCCAAAACCACGTATCAATCAATTAAGAACCATAAAATATCTTTAACTCATCTTATGAAACACTTGGTTTGAATACAAGCCACACCCATTTTAGAACCCCCTTTAAACTTTTAATTACCAAATTAATTCATAAAACACAATAATCATGGGATAAAAATAAATAATATTTCATTTAATTGGAAATTAAACAAATATAAACCAAGGGTTATTCATAATATAATGGTAAGGAATGAAAAACTACCTTAAATAGAGACACATGCCTTAGAAATGGTTCTAAATATGCCGTCTTCGATGAAAAACTCATAAAATAGGAAGATCAAGGCCTAACACAACTATGACAGAAGAAAAAAACCACATACACCATCAAAACTCTAGGTTCAAATAACCCCACCATCTATGATTCCATATCTCCCTGAAAGAGGAAGAAAAAGTAAGAAAAATGGGAAATGAAGAATCAACTAGTAGGAAATTGACTTACCTCAAGCTATCCCACCCTGAATCTAAAATGAAAATAGCATAAACGGAGTGGGAGAGAGTTAGGGCCATGGAAGAGGAGCTTCATGTGATAGGGGGAGGAGAATAAGGGACAAAGGATTAAAATAAAAAAAATGGTAAAATACAAATTTTTATGTGATCTGGAGAGGATGAATGGTTTGGAAAATTATGCACCAACCACGCGACAGTCACTATCTCCTCAAAATGGGTCACATGGTTATTCTTGTGTGTTTCATGGTTTAAAAAACTCCAATCAGAAAATTAAAACCCTACAAACACCCCCTAAATCCCCTTCCACGGTTAGCCAAATAGTCCGAAAAACCTTTTTCTAACCATGTTTCATGGATTTTTTCCAAAAACACCCATTTTCGACCCCTAACAACCAGGAACTATATGAAAAAATCAAATGGTATATAAAACTGAAACTTAGAAAAACCGGTGACCAAGAGGGTGTCATGGGTGGATGGTCATTATCTTTTGAGGGTATCCTATGCTTCCAGATCTAGTACATTATTCCTTTACCTATAATAAAAGTTGTGATGGGTGATTTACATAAAACCCAATCGAAGGTACACCCAAGAACCATGAAGATTATCTATGACATGAATCAATTATTCTAGTGGATTAGTATAAGATGAAATATCATTGATTTTGTTTCTGACTATTATACATGTTAGCATGTCAACGATGATCACCAGAAAACTTCATGTTTTCTTCAGTCCCCTATTATACTAAATTTTAAGTAGGAATAGATATTCGATAGAGATGCAGTTGGGATTCTATGTACCCCTTGAGGGAAGAATGTGACATGAGTATTGGTTGATCTGCTAATAAAAAAACTCACTTTATTCCCATACATGATATAAGAATAGTTTAGGACATGGGGAGACAATATGTGTTGGATATCTTTAGGTTTTATAGAGTTCCCTTCATTATTGTCTCTGATAGGGATCCCCATTTCACTTCTAATTTTTAGAGAGGCCTCTAGGTGGGTATGAGATACTTGGTTAGTTTGGGAATGAAATATTATATGTAGATGGATGAAAATAAATAATTATTTAAAAAAATCCTCAAATTCATGCTTCTTTCTTGAGTTCTTGAATTTGGTGAAGATTGGGATAGCCACATGGGATTAGTTGAGTTTTCCTATAACAATAGTTACAATTCATATATCATGATGATAAAATTGGAGTCTTTGTATTTTCAGATGAGTAAATCACCATTGCATTAGACAAATATTGGAAAGGATTTAATGATTGGACTTAGTTTGGTATAAGAGATGATTAAAAAGACTTAGTTGATTCATCAAATAGATGTGACAACTCAAAGCCAGCATAAATCCAATTATAATCTTTGTAACGTCCCGGTTCTGGATGCCACCCAGAGGTTCCCCATAACCGGTTGGTCACATGGCCTCAAGAGCATTTCCCTAAATGACAGAGGTTGCCGTCTAGCAGCGAGGGCCTTAGGTGTGATAATGGGGAAACTATGCCTTCATTTTCAGAGTAACACAGTGGAATAAAAAAATAGCAGTAGCGGAAATAATGAAAACCTAACAATGGTAAACAGAAGAAGACTGGAAATAATAAACTGAAGCACACACACACACACACATATATATATGAATGATGCATGATACATATTTCTAGGATAACTTTCAAAAAAATTAGAATGTTGGAACACAACAGTACTAAACCAAAGTACAAAAGAAAGAAAGTAAAAAACTTCTCATCCTCCAAGCCATAGCTTGGTCCCATGCTCTCTATCTCCACAACAATCAAGTACCTGAAGTAGAAGGGTGCATTCCCTTATCTATACCTAAAACAATATAATCTGTTTGGGCCCAAAAATATGGCCCAAAATGTGTGTGAGACTAAATCCCAATAGGCAACCAACACAAGATTTGTGCCTAACAGTTAGTGAATATATGGCTGGAAATGTACGGAAGGCGGTAAACAAGGAAGTACTCAGCAGTAAACAATCCAGAGTTTCAATGCATTCAAATCACCACATAACATGTAATAGTTAATCAAAATAGATAATAACAACTTTTAACCCTCTAGGAAGTACCTACAACATATGCCCTCTGGTCTTACCTAGAAACACAATCAAGCAGCTAAACACAAGGTAACACCTTGGGCAGTACACTCAATCTAACCCATCTGGTTCAGCTTAATCATAGACTCTCTGGGGAAGAACTCACCTTCAATTCCTCCAATAGTCTCGTATCAGTATATAAAGGTTCTCTTGGGAAGCAGTTACATCACATTCCCTCTACAGCCTACGTCAAAGAACTATATACCCTCTAAGGAAGCACTCAACGTCAATTCCCCTTATAGTATCGCATCTTATATAAAAAAGACACTATGGAGAAGCCCTCAATTTCCATTATCCCTATGGTCTATAAACTTGGTTCTGACAGCCTTGTGTAATTAAAGCAAGTGTTGCAGTATGTATCAGCCAAGGTAAGACTCAAGAACTACTTGGCTTTCATTCTATAGCATAACATCATAATAGGACAACAGTCACACCATCCTATAATACTAGGCATGGAAAAGTAAACAACAGCCTAATAAGAAAACAAGACCCAATAGTAAAAACAGGGAAAACATGCATGGGAAACACATCCAAATCACATCACTTCTCCATATTAACAATTAATTATCATCTACTCAAGAATACAAGAATAGAAGGAAAAAATATGGCTAAAACGGTAAATGCGCAATACCCCGTTCATGGGTATTTGATAAAATTGCACATATAACACAAATACTTCCTACAGAAAGGCACAAACCACCATCCTCGATGTTAGGAGATCTCTATAAGTTAACATTGAGGCTTGAATCACCATAGAACACTGAATATCTAAAAAAATGTCTAAAACATTTAATAGAATATAACTTGAGAAATAATAGGAATCATAAAATGAGGATCAAGTAAAATAGGGAGCTTACTGAGGCGATCCCAATGCAATCAATGGTGATCGAATCAGAGTTTGGATGCCCGGTCGGGGGATTAAAGGAAGATTGCAGCCGCACAGGTTCTTTAGGATGAATAAAACCTAGAAGAAGGGTGTTCTATTGATTAGACGTGACCCTAATCCATTTAATGAAAAAAAAGTACATTGTGTCTACTTCTTAGGTTCATGGAATGTACTCACCATTTATGTACTCCACATTAGGAAGCCTCCAAGTCAACCCCACACAGCCGTGTCTTTGGCCATTACCTGACCAATACAAGGCCTCCTATGGCAACGCAGTACATGGTGTGTACTCATAAAGTAAACGACATGTAATTCAGAAATTTTCATAAATTCGTCTTTTTCTCAAAAAAGTCAAGAAATTGAAAACATACATGAAAAAAAGATCTACGTTCTTACAAACATCCCCCATTAAAGAAATTTGTCCCTGAATTTCCCAAGCATGGCATAGAAGAAGAAACACGGAACAGCTCTGACCACTGTTCTCATACATCGGACTCCCTCTCCTAAGTCTCATCATGTACCCGCATGTGCTGCCATAGCACTCGTTCCAGAGAAATAGACTAGTCATGGAGAACCTTTGTACTATGATCCACAATCAAGATAGGATGCTCCTCAAATGATGAATCCACTTCCAAATGAACCTTCTCAGGTTGGAATGTGTGAGACATGTCTAAGAATTAATGTTGAAGCTGAGAAAAGTGGAAGATGTTGTGAATAGACTGGTACCTCTGAGGTAACTGCAACTGATAGGAAACCACCCCAACTCCCTCTAACACCTCAAAACGGCCCGACGTACCTCGGTGAAAGCTAACCCTATATTTTAATCCTCTTGTGTCCGATCCTTGGTGTGACATGCAAGAAAACATGATCCCTGACCCTGAACTCTAGAGGTCGTCTCCACTGATCAACATAAGAATTCTGTCGAGACTACGCAGTATCCATCCTCTTCTGAATCTCCTATATCTGCTCTGTGGTCTGTTGAACATGAAGAGGTCCCAAAAAAGCTGCCTCTCCTGCCTCCATCCAACATAAGGGTGATCGACATGGCCTACCATACAAAACCTCATATGGTGCCATCTGAATAGTTGATTTAATACTATTGTTGTAGGAAAACTCCACACGAGGTATATGATTCTACCAAGAACATCCAAAATCCTGAATGCATGATCAGAGAATTTCCTCAAGTACCTGAATCGTATGCTCTGACTGGAAATCTGTCTGGGGGTGGTACATTGTACTCAAAAGTACATATGTACCTGAAGCCTTATAAAGCCCCTGCCAGACCCGATACGTAAAACAGGGGTCCCTGTCTGAAACAATGGAGTGTTGAACTCCATGCAGTCATACAATCTCATGAATGTACTACTGTCCTAGCTCATCAACACTGAAGGTCTCCTTGGTCAGAATGAATTGAGAAACCTTCGAGAGTTTTTCAATGACAACCCAAACTGCATCATTACCTCAAGGCGACCTTGACAAACTAGTCACTAAATCCATTTCGACATCATTCCACTTCCAGTCAGAATTGGGTAACTGCTGCAAAAGCCCTGCTGGATGCTGATGTGCCACCTTTACTTGATGACAGGTGGAACACTTCATAACAAACCCAGCAACATCTTTCTTCATACCTGGCCACCGATATTGACGATGTAGATCACAATACATCTTGGTGACACCAGGATGAACTCCCCAACCTAAGAAACGAAAGTCCCACATCATCTCCTCACGTATGTCTGATGGAACCCATACGTGCCCCTGGAAATGCTAGATCTAATCCTCACCTATGTTCCATCCAGGAATAGGTTCCTCTCCCAACACGCTCTCTCATAGGACTAGGCCTTCTAAATCTGATAGCTTTCTGATTCCCACTAGATCAATAAGAGTAGAGGTAATAGGTAAAGAAGATAGAAGTGTCTACCCCTGTCTCTCATGAACTTCAAAATGCATACTAGAGAACAGAGCCATAAGATGTCACTCACTACTGGCCTCCTAAATGACCTGTATCTGAGTCCTCCAGCTTAGTGCATCAGCCACCTCATTGCCTTTCCCAGACGTATAGGAAAGATCGAAGTCAAAAGACTGAAGGTACTCAACCCAACTTCACTGTCTCAAATTCAGATCACGCTGAGTGAAGTTATACATGAGGCATTTGTGGTCGGTGAAAACCAAAAAAATTACTCCTAGAAGATAATTTCTACAACAGTGTATGTCATGAAAAATAACAGCCAACTCAAGATCATGCGTCGGGTAATTCCTCTCATGTGGTCATAACTACTGAGACCTGTACGCAACGACTATTTCCCCCTATATAAGCATAGCACCCAGCCCGATACCTGATGCATCACAATACATAGTTTAGCACTTTCCCATATCTGTCAGTACTATCATTGATACTGAATTCAACCTCCCCTTCAGCACTTGAAAGGATGACTCGCAAGAATTTGACCACAAGGACATTGCACCATTCTTAGTTAGAGGCGTCCATGGTAATTCTAAGGGTGAAAAGTCCTATATGAAGTATATGAAGTATCCAGATAGACCTAGAAATCATCGCACCTCAAAGACATTCTTCGACTGATCCCAGGAAACTATTGCTCTCACTTTCTCTGGGTTGACTAATACACCTATCTGTGAGATAACATGACCCAGGAAGTTAATCTGATCCATCCAAAAGTGGAATTTTGAGAGCTTAGAATACAACTGATTCTCTCTCAGTGTAGTCAAAATGATCTTAGGATGTGTAGAACGATCATGTTGAGTGTAGGATTACACCAAGATATCACCCATGAAGACCACCATGAAGGAATCCATGTATGGATGGAATACTCAGTTCATTAGTGCCAAGAAAACTGTAAGTGCATTTGTGAGACTGAATGACATAACCATATACTTATATAGACCATACCTACTCTTTAATGTTTTGAGAGGTATATCAGATGATCTAATGCTCAACTGATGAAAATCAGACCTCATGTCAATATTCAAGAACACCTGGGCTCCTCGATGTTGATCAAAGAGATCATCAATCCTTGGTAATGAATATCGGTTCTTGATCGTCAATTGGTTCAACTTCTGATAATCCATACAAATTCTGAGGGTACTGTCTGCCTTCTTTACAAAAAATATAGGCAAACCCCAAGGAGATGTACTGGGTTGGATGAAACCCTTTGCCTACAACTCCTCCAACTTCTTCTTGAGCTCCTATAACATTGGTGTAGCCATCCTATAAGGAGGAATGGACACCGGAACTTCTCCTGGAACGGGCTCCATAGAAAAGTCCACCACTTTCGTTGGAGGCATACCTAAAAATTCCCCTAGAAAGACATCCTTGAAACGATCCACCACTAGAGGAATGTCTAACTGTGAATTCAACTGATCATATATATATATAAACTAGAAATATGGGCTGTAAATCCTCCCAACCCATGATTCTCGTGTCCTGCCCTGCTCGCTTGGACATCCCACTCCCCCTTATGAAGAAAAGATCCACCCTCTGGTGATGTGAAACCCACCCAATGATGTTAACAGTCGATGACTGCCTATAAGGGAACTAGCTAGTCCATTATGAGAAATACATCATAGCCTATCATCTCTAGGAAATAGAGGTCCCAAAAATAGTGGAACCCACCAACCTCTAGAGGGAACTCCTTACTCTGAAGTACACTAGCCATTATATTTCCCAACAAATTGTCTAGTTTTAAGATATTAGCAGAAGAAAAGGTACATATCCCAATACTCTCCTCAACAGCAACAAATATAATGCTATGGAAACCCCTTGTTTCGAAAAGAGTAGAAGATAAAACTAAGGCATCTAAGATCGTACCTCGAACTGTAAAGGGTTCGGGATCCTGCTCCTGCAAGGTATGATCCACTGCAAAAGTCTGACCACCCTGAGAAGATCCACCTAGTTGCTAAAAATTGAGCAACTGGCTACCACAACCTTGACCTTAACCTTGGCCCAAATGGCTGGAAGAACTCTAGTTCCCAGACCAGTGAAAAACTGCTGGTGTAGCTCATGAATGAGGAGTCATGGAAGAACCCCTGTCACCCCCTGTTGGTGGGAATATTTGAAAGAAACGCTAGAGGTGACCCATATTGCTACATGAACGGCACTCCCCTAGGTTTTTCGAGAAATGTGGTCTTGTATTCCCACTCTTCCCGTATTGGTATCACACAACTGACTACCAGAAGAAGGGTATCAGCTTCTTGGATCACAGAGTGAAGACTCCGTATGGTGCTTCCTTCATTAATTAGGAGGAATACTAACCCCAGATTCTGAGCCACCCTAGCTCGAAACTCCAGAATCCCTCAGATTGAGATATTTGATCAGCGCCTCGTTGACTATAAAAGTCATATAAGTCAACCGGAAGATGTTCACATGTGATCAGATGTTGTGCCTTAGACCATCCTCGATATTTCATACCATGAATAACTGATCACCTCTTGGAATAGGCATGAAGAACTGTAGCTTGGTAAAGTGGGTGGAATACTCTATGAAAGAAAGAGTTCCTTACTCCAAACTAATAAATTCTCAGGCTCGATCATCCCCTAGGGTCTCTAGATAGAAGTAGTCAAAGAAGATGCACTGAATCTCATACCAAGCCATGATATGCTGGCGTCCTGCCTATGAGATCACTTCCCACAACATCTTGGCGGAATCCTAAATCATATAGGCAGCGAGATTACCCTTCTTTAGTAGAGGCTTCTCCAGATGCTCGAAGATCGTAAGCATGGATTCTATCCATGACTCTATAGGTTGGGTTCCTCCATCCCCTAAGAAAGTGGGAGGAGGCTACTGCTGGAAGACCCACATCAAATATACCATTGATGGGGTAGGAGGCGGTGCTCCCTGAAAGGTCTGCATCATCCTCATAAAGCCTTCCCTGAACTATGTATCAACACCTATGTCTGTTATAACGGTTGGTTCCAAGACTGTTACAACAGGAGGATCTTCTAGAATTCCCTAGTAATCAATATACGGTGTCTGATCACCACCTGGAAACTGGTGTACAACTGAAGGATATCTCGGTGGCATGACTCTGGAAGGTCAAGCAGACACCTTAGATGAAGATTATTAAGGCCTAAAAACTAGATGTGTAAGAAGTAAAAAATGAGGAAAAATGAATTCAAGTTTTACAAAACATGACTACATGGTGTGTATAATTCTCACACAGCGTGTTCCCTTAATCCATTCACATGGGTGTGTACTTCTGCAAAAACAGGCCGTGTAACACCCAAACTACAAAGCATGTTGTCCAAGCACACATCGTGTACTTGAATCCTCTTCCCCTGCCCGAGTCCTCCTTCATAGCTAATCCACACGACTCTCTTAATACTAGACTACACAGTGTGTTGAAGATAGACACATAGTGTACTAGAAAATCTTCCCATGGCCCGTGTGGTTAGTGACACTACCTAACACACAACTCACACTACACGCTGTGTTCTAGATGGACATAGTGTGTATGAGAAAGGGTAACACCAAACCGTGTTGTCTGTGACATGTCCAGGTACCTGGGATAGCTTACACAATGTGCTTAGATGGTACACAACGTGTATTAGATAAGAATTGGCCAACTTGTGTTGTTAGTTACATGGGTGGGCATAGGGTCGACACAACACGACGTGTATGGATGGTACACGGTGTGTTCACTCTAGCTTTTCTCTATCTCGTGTCCCTGCCCACATGGCCTAAGAGATGACTAGAGACTACACGGCATGTACATACAGTAAATGCTATGTACTTAAGAAAAAAAATTTCTATCCGAATAGAAGAAACATGGCTTATAGTCAAAACTACAAGGCATGTATTCTGGGTTTTTCCATATAGTAAGCCTCAAAAAGTACATCGGAGCCCAGAAAAACACTGAAACAAACATTGAAGTTCCATATTATGATCTGTGAGGGCCCATACACCCTGAAAATAAATTATTGGCATATATACATGTTATAAAAGAGGTAAACTAGGTAATGATCCACCAATTTTCAGTCTATGAGGGCCCATAACACCTCAAGAATCAAAGTATGTAATCCGTTCAACAAACACTTTTACACAAAACACCCTATCAATAAGTTGGTATTTAATCAAGGAAACTATCACAACAACATGCATATCTGGGACAACATCTATCAAAATAACATGAAATGGCTAATTCACTCTAAATGGCATGGAAAAAATTCATGACATGTGATTTCTAGCAAGTGCATATATGATCCATGAGATGGCTTACCCTCATATCATCGGGTTGTGATAGAAATAGAACCTTAATAATGTTAAAATTAATAGCACAAAGCATGTGGGTCACCCAACGTTGAAAATAAAATCAACCGTAAACTTGAAAAACCATAAAAATTACAATGAACGAGGTAGATTGGCATTTCCCTATACAAGGGTTAGCTACTCTCGGGCATAACTTATTAACAAGTACTTATTCCTTCTTATCCCTAGCTAAAGGCTCTAAACAGTATGTCAGTAGAAATGAATTCCTCTGATACCACTATGTAATTTCATGGTTCTAGAAGCCACCCAGAGGAACCCCGTAACCGGTTGGTCACATGGCCTCAAGTGCATTTCCCCGAATGCCAGAGGCTACCGACTAGAAGCGAGGGCCTTGGGTATGATAGTGGGGAAACTATGCCCTCATTGGCAGAGTGACAAAATGGAAGAATACAATAGCAGTAGAATAAATAGTGAAAAACCATACAAAATTAAACAAAAGAATACTAGAAATAATAAACTAAAGCACACATATATATATGAATGATGTATGATACATATGTATAGGAAAACATCCAAACAAATCACAATGCTAGAATAAAATAGTACTAAACCAAAGAACAAAAGAAAGAAAGTAAACAACTCCCCACCCTCGCAAGACATAGCTTGGTCCCATACTCTCCAGCTCCACAGAAATCAAATAAATGAAGTAGAAGGGAACTTACCCTTAACTATTCCTGCAACAATATAATCTGTTTAGGCCCAAAAGCATGGCCTAAATAGGGTGTGATACAAAATCTCAAGAGGCAACCACCATGAGATCTGTGCCGAATAGTCATTGAATATGTGGTAGGAAATGTATGGAAGGCAGTAAATAAAGAAGTACTTAGAAATAAAAAATCCATAGTTTCAAAGTATTCAAATCATCACATAACATGAAACAACTAACAAAAATAGATAAACAAATCAGGAAACCCTCTCGGAAGTATCCACAACCTATCCCATTTGGTCCTACCTAGAAACACAAGAAAGTAGCTAAACAAAAGGTAACCCTATGGGAAGTACTCATAGCCTATCCCCTCTGGTCCTACCTACCAAGTAAAAGAAACCATCTGGTTAGTACACTCAGTCTAACCCCTCTCGTTCAGCTTAATCATAGATTATCTAAGGAATAAGTCACTGTCAATTCCTCATATAGTCTCGTATCAGTATCTAATGGCTGTCTAGGGAAGCAATAATGTCACATTCCCTCTTTGGCCTACATCGATAAACTACAGACACTCTGGGGAAGCACTCAACGTCAATTCCACATATGGTCTCTCATTGTAAGTAAAATAGACACACTTGAGAAGCCCTCAACGTCCATTATCACTATAGTCTATACATCAGGTTCTCACTGCCCTATGTAAGTCAGGAAAGTTTAGCAGTGCGTATTAGCCATGGTAAAACTCAATAACTACTTGGCTAGAATTCTACAGCATAACAAAATAATAGTAAAATAGTCACACCATCCTATAATACTAGGCATGGGAAAGTAAACAGCAGCCTAATAGGCAAACTAAATCCAATGGTCAAAACATGAAAAACATGTATAGGGAACACATCCAAAGCACAACAATTAACCCTATTCATATTCAATTATCATATACTCAAGAATACAATCTTAGCAGGAAAATAATATGGCCAAAGCAGTAAACACACAATACCTCATTCATAGCTATTGGAAAAAATTGCACATATAACTCAATGATGTCCAATAGAAAGGCACAAACCACTTACCACGATGTTATGAGATTTCTATATGTGATCCCCGAGGATTTAATCACCATAGAACATCGATGATTGATAAAAGCATCTAAAATGTTCAATAGAGGATAACATGAGAAAGAATAGGAATTATGAAATGAGGCTCAAGGAGAAGAGAGAGCTTACGGACGTGATCCCAACACAATCGACATCAGTCTAATCGTATTTAGGATGCTCAGTTGGGGGCTCGCTGGAAGATTGTGGCTACACGGGTTCTCGCGTAAGAAGAAAACCTAGAAGAAGGGTGTTCTATCGATTAGAAACGACCCTAGTCCATTTATTTAAAAATAAATAAATTACATGGAGTGTACTTTTGAGTTAGATAACATGTAATCAACGTTTCCATACTCCACTTTAGGCGACCTCCTAGTCACCCCCACATGACAGTGTGTGTGGCCATTACACGACCATCACATGGCCTCCTGTGGCAATGCAGTACTCGGTATGTACTCATAAAGTACATGTCGTGTACTTCAGAAATTTCTAGAAATTCCTAATTTTCTATGAAAAGACCAGAAAAGGAAAACATACCTGAAATGAAGATCCAGGTTCTTACAATATTCATTGATGCCATTTATATTTTCTAGTTTGAAACATGGTTTTATTGAGAGTTTCACTTTAGTTTAGTCATCCATATAAGAAAAAATAGGGAATGATTGAACATAGATATATGGGACCATTGTTTTTGAAATTTTTTGAAAGGTGGAATACAATTTAGATTTTCCTCCTTAGTTGACATAGATTCTTAACATGTTTCACGTACCTTAACTTAGAATGTATCTCTATAACCCATCCCATGTTTTTTACTGGAAGGAACCTGATGTGGATGCTTATTTATTTGTGACTAAGCATCCACTTGAAATTGTTTATTATGAGATGATGGTTCTTCTTGTAAAGTTTGTACCTCTAGTTTATGTGAATTAACAGAATAATTTTGAGTCACATGATATTTGGGAATGTAAGGTACTAATGAGAGAGTAGTGGCCTGATCTATTTGATATGTAGTATTTTTAACAAGATTTATTAGTGAATAAATAATTCATATTGGGTAGATTATAAAATATTTTTTCTAAATTTGAGACACTTCATTATTTTTTATCATAATTTTTTATCTCTAACTTCTAGTCATTTTTTGGAGCCTTTTTCAAATTTATGGATGCTTCTAGGGATTTTCATGGTTGGTACACAGTTTGTGAAAACCCAAAAGGTTGGTCTATGAAACTTTAGTCCTTGTCATAATGTTCTATATGTGGCATAATATTAGAAAAATCCTTCTATCATCCACCGAGAACTATGTGACTTATCATAGTGTGGATATCATGATTGACTCATAATTTCCAAACAACGCGGCCAAACTATGCACCCCTTATCAAATATCATAGGAGATAGAACAGAATTCATGTATAATTTGTATAACAATGTGTCATTACCATGATACACTTTCATGAAGCCTTGTGTGGGCACAAAATTAGTCACACAATTATCTCTAACAATGTAGATTAACCCAGGAAAACATGGGATGAGATTATTAATTCCATAAAAATCATAATTAAATTCTTGATCCCCCGTTAAAAATTATAAACACCTCTTAATCAAACTTAATTTAACCCTTTTTCTTATAGAGGCTCTCTAGAAAGGATTATAGCTTCTTCCATCACTTTACTTATAATTAAATATACCAAGACATCCATCTAAAAGATGCTTGAACTATCCCACCATCGGCAGAAAGGGTGTTCCTGATCCCCATGTGATGGAAACTTGTGACTAGGAATCACAGAAGCACACTTGGGAATGGTTTCACCAAATAATTAGAGTAAATGAAACAACAAAAATAATAATAAATAGATCTTGCATAACCCATTAATATATCAGATGTCCAAACTAAGTAAAAAATGTATAAATCAACCAGAAATATAATAAGTAAAGAATTAAACAACATGAGTACACAAATTCCTTGCTCACTACCCTTGTCTCTTTCTATATAAAGGAAAAGATTCCCATTATTTTCTTATCCTCATCCACTACAATATCACTATACCTACAATAGTATAAATAAATAAAATCCTAATTGGATAATGTAAATCAAATAAATGGTATAGTTTCCTAGACACTCAATAAATGTAATGTAGGTCCTACAAAAATCAGGTAATAGTCATACTAGATAAATGCTATGAAATATATAACATAACTCAAATCCCCAGATAAATAAACACTCAAAGAATGGTCTAAATGAGTGTTAATAACATGAAACTAATATAATAATATAGGAATGATCACAAAATCTCTCAGTAAACCATGACAACCCACATAATTTAGATAACCACTATCATATAACATCTTAAAAATTCTGGTTTTATATAAAATAGAAAAATATCCATTTTCAATAAGGTTTTAAAAAATAATAAACCACACATAAAAGTGTGATAAAAATTATATTCTAGGATTTCCCTTCAAATGAAAAAAATATCTTGGAAATCCCTTTTCCTTAACTAAAATTATTTAGTCAAAACACTATTTTAAGGTCTCACTTTAATACCATTCATTGAACCCATTTTTTAGAAATACTCATTTAAAATATTAAAGGTTTTTATATAAATCACATTGTTTTCGAAAAACTATTTTATGACAAACCATTTTTAATTATAAAAAAATGGACAAAAACCCCATTTTAAAACCCACGCACACTTCATGTTTCAAAATTTGTTTTACAATATTATCACTTGATAACACATTTCAAAATATTTTTAAAAGTAGTTTAAAGTCACTTTAAAATTAAATTTTTATTTTTTCCTTCTTTAAAAATCCTTTCACAAATTCTTTGAAAATAATTTTAAAATATAACCACACAATGAAGGAAGAAGACAAACATTTTTGCAGCACATGCTCAATACCCAAAAAAATAATATGGGTAAGCATAAATAACATCATTATACTACTGAATGAATGAAAATGGGTATAACACATGATATCAAATCCAGGAAGGATCTAATAAAATGAAAAAAATCATTTTAATAAAATTTTAATGAGTAATGGGCACCAAGGTATCCAACCATAACAATCTAATGTGATTGAGTCCAATTTTTTTTCTAACATGATAATCAAGTGGAATTTTAAATTTCTTCTCCCTGATGGACTCTAAGGGATCTCATGGTATCTTTGAAAATCAATTGAAAGATCTATTAGTATTCCTACCAAATGTTCTCATGGTCCCTTGGATAAAAATCGATTCTCTAACGATCTTTCTATCCAAAGGCCCCTGTATTACCTTGGGAAAAACCCTATCACACCCTAATTATCTGATGTGATACTCAATGCCATACATAATCACATCACAAGTAAAAGGGTGTGTTCATAAACAAACATTCATAACTAATGGAGAAGCATTTAAAACAACTCCTACAACACCTTATTCCCAAATAAAATAATACCCATAATCATGAAAATGAATCACACATAACGAATAAAAGTAAACATCCACACATAGGATCATATTCCACTATGGGATGTAAGATTTACAAAGAGGCTCAAGAGGGAATCACATCATTTATGAAAACTAATTTTCAAAAAAAATAAAATGGGAAACTTATAAAAACAATTTTAGTGTGCCAAACAATTCCACCAAATCACATTTGAAATAAAAATGGGAACTCACTCTTCCCTTTTTAATATCAAATTTGAAATATTCAAATCCAAATGATTTTAAAAATAAAAACCACATGGATTAAATCACCCATTTAAAAAAAATAACCCATGTTTAAACATTTAATAATATGAGAAACACCCAATAGTATGTTTGAAATCAAATTTAACTAAATATTACTTTTAAACACAACATGTTGGTTCTCTCCACCACATTAAAAACAATAATATTTCATTAAAATCTAATTGGTTGTTTTTAGAAACACATGTCATGGATTCACGTAACATGAAAAGGTTTCAAATCACATTCATATAAAAAACCTTCATAGGTTATACATATAGGCATAATTATTAGAGGAATCACTTTTAAAATAATAATAATTTAATGTAATTTAATATGAAGAAATGATAAATAAATATCTTCCTCAGACCAATGAAAATCGAGTGAGATGAAAACTACAATGATCCAAAACACATCACCTTAAAAGTAAAAGTTTCCCACATGAAATAGAGAGTCCCTCTGAACCCTAAAAAACAAAAAAATAGAATTTTTAACCATTTATATCCCTAGATACAACCCAAAAATGATTAGGGTTCATATAAGGGGGATAATCATAAGAGAGAGAGAGAGAGGGATAATAAAGGAGAGGAGAGAAGGAAGGATTACTACATAAAGATCACAATTGAGGAACCATAAAAATTTGAAGAGGATGGAGGACGACTGTAGTGGTGGGGTCGAGGGAATCCTTGGGAGAGTAGCGCATGATTGAGAGGTGTGAGGGTGAGTGTATTATAGTTTTATGGGTTTTAATTTTTAAAAGTAATTAAAAATAAATATAAACCACAATGTTTCTAAAAACCTAGGTTGAATATATGGTTATCCTACACGGGTTTCCAAACTATGCAGTAATTATGCACTATATAGTTCCTATCAAAAAACACTTCACATAGTTTCTCTAAGGCTTTTAATGGTAGGAAAATTAATACTCAAACCATATTAATCGACACATTGTAATTAAAGATCCAAACCACAAACTTTTCACACCATTTAATTAATCGCATGAAAAATGTGTGCTACACACTAGACTCCATAGAAGCCCCAAAAAATCTCTCATAGTACTCACATGGAGTCCCACAGAACTAATGAATTAACTATGTACTAAAGAAATATTTAAAATATTCCATGTTTCTAGAAAAAAATCCATGGAAAAGTAAAATAAATGTTAATATCAAAAAAATAATATAAAAATTTAGAAAAAAGTTACATAGTGGGTGTCAAAAATGACACACCAAACAAATATATACCCTGATAATGTATTAGGATGAATTAGATTTAAAAATAAAATGAATTCTTATGGAAACTCCAAATAAAATAAAAATCCTCAAGAAATTGAACTTCCTCAAACAGACCCAAAAAACAACTAAACTAGGAAAATATACTAAGGAAACAATGACTATGCATTAGTCTCACAACCTTTTGAAACTAAACTAAAATGATGGAACAACCAACAACCTCTTTTCTCATATAAAATAACATCACCATGAAACTAAATTAAAAAAATATCTAAAGGGAATCCTAAAACGTTACATGAACAATTCAACCACAATAAATTCATTGAAAACCACATAGAGAGAACTACTCCTAAAAGCATCCCAATGTTTCAACAAACTAGGTCACCAAACCTAAGGTTTCTGAAAACCAAGAGGTACAAGAGCATGATATATTCCTTTTTAATAAATGATAGGGTTTGAACCTAAGGTTAAAACTTAGAATATGATGGTGTCTACATCAAACTCGTAGGAATAGTTTCCCATGTATATTCTAATAGAAAAAACAACCTAGTGACATCCATAAGACAATTAGAATAAAAAACTATACTCCTTATATCCAATCATGAACCATAAATCCTTCCCATGTACAAACTAGCAAGTAGAACCTTTCCATGGTCTACACCACAAATTGGTAATAATAAAAATCACGCATTGAGTAATGGAAAATTCCCAAAAGGAACACCACCCATACTTGGAAAACAAATAAAAACCATAGAAAACACTAGTCTAAGGCCTCTTAAAGTAATAAATACTATAAAAACAATGAGCACAAAACTCAAAATGGTCAGTCATCAATGATAGATGCAACGAAACACCCAATGGTTACACTAAATGATGGCCAATCAACTATCAAATCTAAAACATATCTAAGGGAAAATAATTAAATTTCTTAAACTAGATCTCATATTGGATATTCCAAAAGAAAACTTATCATCATTGAACTAACAATAAAATAAAATTCATGGGTCTAAACACTTCCCTATATAAATCTAATGCATGGAACTCCGAGAAGAAAACTAAACATTCCTCTCCAATTAGATTCTGGGTATTTGCTACACCCCTAATGTCACTTATATGGGTTGTATTTGAGGGATGGTTTAACCAATAATGTTAGAGGTGTTTTGGGATTAAAGGGTTAAATTTTGGGAAAATATTCTAGGTATAACAATTAAGGAACATGGTTAAAATAACAATGAAACCTATGTGTAAGGATCATACAGCTCTTGATAGTGGGATCTACCCACTTATATAATTTTTTATTAATCCATGCTGTTAACTTATGAATCCTAATCAAAGAGAAGTAATTTTTACCTTCTACCTTATTTTCTATGTGGTATTTCATCACTTGGCCTCCCCACTTATTTTACCCCAACTTAAGAACATTATATAGAGGTATTTCTCTCTCTAAAGCCCCTCCAAATTGATTTTTTTGTTAGTTATTAGGGATTCTTCACCCAGATCAAAAAGTTAGATCTTGTATTCTTTTATTATTTGGTTTTATTTCATTTTAACCTTCTCCTATAACCTTACTGGACATGTTTGGATGATTTACATGACTTGGGTGTAATGACCATGACCCTAAAAACCTGTACCAGGTGTCTTTATTAGTACACTGGAATAATATATGGGGAATCACATCCCAATGGACTTTATTGTTTAGTAGTCTTGTTAAACTGGATACACACTTGATTCTTTTATTTAATTTGAATACAAAACATTTTTTGAGTATAATTTTTACCTATAGAATTTAATTTTACATCATTATTATTACACTTAATGTATTCCTAGTAAAGGAAAAAATAATTTTAAGCTCAAATTCTCAGTAAGGGTTAAATAATGTGAAAGCTATCACGAATCAATAAGCATAATAAACATGGCAAGATAAATAACCAAACCACATTCTTTTAAATCAATAACGTTACAATCTTGAATAGATAATACATAATCAATATGGAAAGATAAATAAATAAACAAACACACCTTCCATTTAAATAACTTGACTATCATGAATAGATAAGGAATAGTCAATATGGAATGATAAATAACTCACAACACATTCCATTTAATAAATAAATATAGAATTAAACGAATCTATATATAATTACATTGTGAAAATCTCATGGTAATAATAGAAGAATATTAATTAGGAAAATTATTGATTATTATACATCATGATATCAAGATTCATGATACCTCTACTATCAAGGATTTTCACAAGATAGTTTAAAACTATGTGTAAAACCCATATAATGCTAGATTACTAATTCAACTCATGAGACTACTGATTTATCAAGAGGATACATAATTCTAAGCCACACCCATCACTTCATGTCTAAATAATTCCTAATATATAGAATAATAAATGTAATTCATGAACAATATTTCTTATCCTCAAATATCTGTATTGAGTAAATAATATTGATTTATCAATATTTCCCCAAATAAAAAATAAGTTTCAATGTGGAAAACTATATTTATATATTATATATGGTTTAATAAATTAATATATCCATCATAAATAATATTTATATTTAGTGTAAATTTAATGTACAATTTTCACATGAAAGTGATTATTTATATGGAATATTAATGATGATAAAAATGAATCAAGAGAGTTAAGATCAATACTTTCCTTGGAAGAAACTGATCATAAAAAATCCATAGAAAGAATATAGATGGGATCAATACAACATATACCCAATAGATTATATGTAAAATAATGGCTTATTGTCATTGATGAATAAAAATACCATAAAAAGATATTTAAAAACATTATTGAGGAAAATATCATTTTCACATTGAAAATATTTTATTAAACTAAAAGTACACAATTTTTTTTTGAAAATACTCTTATTTGAAAATAAATTTTCAAACATATAAATTATTCATTAAAAAATTAGTGTTTATGATGGTGTGAAATATTATACATGGTGTACTCATTATGACAAATATTCCTTTCACGTTGTCATTAAATTACAAAAGGTAATTATTTAGAAAATGTAATGAATATTCTTCTCAAAAAATTTTGTAAAAATTGAAACATGGGAAAAATTATATTAAATAAATCATTTGGATAATTTTAAAAACAATTATGTTTTTTTAGAAAACATTGTTTTGAAAGAAAAATGATTTTTTACCAAAGAGATAAATAAAGATGAATTTTATTAAAACATTTTCACAACAATTTTAAGTAAAAATGAGTTAAAAAGGGTACTATTACTTGAAAAATTCATAAAAAACCAAATAATAATAAAACTAAATGGTTTTATTATCCAATAATAAAATAATTTAAATCAATGTAAATTCAAGGATAAACAATCTTGATTAATGTGAGATTATAAAATAAACCCATACAAATATCATAACATTGATTTAAAACATTACCAATGAATTGATTATGTATATAAAATTTAAATATACATAAAAAAAGTGTATATAATACATATTATATTAAAAATTAACTATAAAAAACAATCATACAATACCAAAGATAATAGAAAAGTTATATAACTCAATGAAAAGAATTTGAGTTATTAAATTCATTACCACTTGGTAATTTTAAATTTAGATCCCCTTGGATGAAAAAATTCAAATTTAAAACTCAAATACAACTAAATAATAATGAATCCTGATATTACATGTAAAGGGGGTAATATTTACCCAATATAAAATAAATTTGGTGCATCACATTTCAACATTCCTCAATGAAGGGAAATTGAGATGAAGTCTTTTACCTCACTCTTAATTTTTGTTTAGAATTATTTAAAATTATATATAATTTGTTTAATAATGTTATTAATTAATAAAATAACCATATATTTATTTATAATATCTTATATCATACTTTTATAAGACATTACCAACAATTTTTTAATAATATTTCATTATTTTCATTGTTTCATGTATTAATTGCCTTATTTCCTCATGCATGTTTTGTGTTTAATGTTATGGTTATTAAACATGTTATATTGTTAAATCATAGAAAGAATTATATTAATGTTATAAATTTCATTTTTTTCATTATATATATCTCTATATTTATTATTTAAATTTTAACATGGAGAATGGTTCGTATCGCTTCGTGGTGATGGTAGGCCATACATACACATGAGTGACATACAATTTCATTAATGAGTGAAAGGGTAAGGAAGTGTGTGATATTTTAATTTCAAATAATAAATAATATTTCATATATATTTTATATATTTCTAAATGGTATCCTCATTATCTTCTATGAAAATTGTAATTGAAAAATGAATCATATCTCTTCGAGAGGCGGTACTCTGCCATACACACGAGCAACATTATTGTACTTTAAAAAGAATGTAAATTAAGAAGGTATATGTGACGTTATAATTTTAAAAGTATAATAACATCACAAATATGTTATTAATGTTGTAAATCTATCATTATATCCATAATATACTTTTTGTTATACAGAATGAATTATATCAGTTCTTGCGGAGATAGTCTAACATACAAATAATCGATAGTTTCTACTCTCATTTGAAGGATGTGGAGATTGATATTGGTCATAATCTTAACATAATAGCATATCAGCATATTTAATATACGGATTATACTATATTATCATCTTTTAATAATATTTGAAGTATGTGGAAGAAGAATTAAAATAAAAATTCTCGTTTAAGACCAATACCACTTCTTCAGTTAATTTCTTTAGGTTTGCACCGGAATCCTACCCAGTATGGATTTATGATAAAAATGGACCTATTATATTTTTAATGGGGTAACTAATATATTTGGGTTATTAATGGAGGAACCATAAGTATTTTTAAGTGTGAATAGGGTAAGATAGTGTTGATCTTTTATTAGAAGGGGAGAGGACACACATGGATTTTTTTGGAAAAGAATAAATGAAAACCACATTTTTATCATGAAACTAATTAGAAAATGGACAATCATTGACCAGTAGAGGTGATAAGGTATACATATAGCCATAAAATTTGTTATTTGAAAACTTTTATGTACTTTTAACCCTTATATTTTTATTTTAACCCTCGGAAAATTATTTTTAACCTTAACCGTGATAATTAATTTTTACTGGTTTAACTATTAATAATTATACAAAATTAATATAAACATATTAGATAATATAAATTATAATTAATATAAATATCTAAAATATTTTTTAGAATTCAATTCATATAATTGGCATAATATAATTTAAAATAATACCTATAGAAAGGATGAAAAAGATGATTTCCAAAGAGAAAATTATCATTAGTATAAAAGGTGAAAAAATACAAGATTAATATGATATCAAATTAACTGACATGAATTAGTTAAATTTTTATATTATTGAAATAATTTTAATTTAAACCCATTTTAAATAACATTTATAATTTTCAATAATCTAAAAGAAAAGTATGCTTTTATTAAAAATATCTATTTTTCACTATTCATAAAAAAAATAGTCAATTCAAAAAAATCAGAAAACTTCACCCGTGTATAATTTCGACATATAGATTTCAAAAATAAATTATATTTTATAAAATAAATTTTCTAAAAATTGTGTAAATTTATTTTTAATTATGTTCACAAAGCACTACTAAGTTGTCTTATAAAAAATACAATTTTTTTCAGAAAATATTTATTTTTATTTTAAATTGTTTTAATTTTATTTATAAAAAATATATAGGTTTTGAATTTGTTTTATAAATTTATGAACCATATAATTTTTTAAATTTAGTTAGTAATATTTATAAACACCAATTTAATTGCTAGGTTATAAGAGTGCATTATATTATGATTCTTTTTGGATTGGGGTTCCATGTTGTAAAAGCTATTGATGAAATTAAATTTAATGAAATAATTCTCATTGGTTTTTTAATATAAATGTTGTGTATCACAGAATATATTGAATACAATATTATTTTTTAATAACTTCTCTGTGTCACATTCTCCCCACATTAAATAAATTTCACACTCAAAATTTGATCTTACACTCAGAAATAAAGGGGTTGATATTTGAGAATTCATTTGTTGAAAAAAAAACATTGTAAAAAGAGTTAATAAAAAACCCTCTTATTAAGAGAGAAAGGGAAGTACAAATTTCATATTAGATAAAATAAAACTAGGTTTATGAGTAGTGGAACATTAGTGATATGAGAAGATATGGCTATGGAATAAATATATAAATAATTAAAGTGAGTAATAGTGATCATTGATCGTAATAAATTGGATGATCAATGGATAGTTAATAACCTTAAAACTGTAAATATATTATGATTTAAAAGACCATTTGGTTCATCATATATGATGTAATATGATAATTTTTTTGTTTCATGATCCTTTTCATAATGATGAGGAATTCTATTACTGTATAAGTATATATGGAAATTTACTTACTTGATATATTTATATTTCATAAGAACAATTTCACCCTTTGGTTTTCCATTGATAAATTTTCAATTCATAGCTTACACTAAGAAATGAATGTCCATACATGATTTTTTATGACTAAAACACTGAAATTATTTTTTAAAAAATCATAACATCCAAAAAATAGTAAAAATTATTTCCACCTATCTCTAATGATTTTACAAAAACAATATGGTTAGCATAAGTTATCCAAAATAATAGACTACTCTCTAAAACTCAATACTAAAACCACAGGATAATCATTCATATTTATTTATCAAATATTTTATGTAAAAACAATGAAATATTAAGTAGAACATCATATTGGCTAGTGGTGGGAATTATACGCTTATCAACCTTCATTTATGTGTTTATACTACAAAGCATTTCCAGATGAGATGAGTTTTAACTCAGCATGTGGGTTGTACTTTATCTAAAAACATATTAATATAATTACAATACCATTATTAAAGTGTAATAACCCATAATTACGTCAACATTAAAGATAATATAAACCCTAAATGTTAATAATACCTTTAAAATTACTCCCAAAATAGTTAGGGAATTCTTTCATCAATAACATTTTCACTAAAATATATACTAAACCAATGGGTTTTATTGCCATAAATGTTTTCCATGAATTTTATTAATAAAGTTATATTCCTACCACAAAAAAATTCAAAAGGGGTGTTTAATACATTTTAATTATGATAATACTTAAACACATATACCCTTGATGGTATGCATAAATATTAATGTAATTAATAAAATTATGTTTATAAAATTTAATAGAATCCTTAGAGGTTTATTTATTCTTATAACCAAAATACCATTGATAAACATAATTCTATAATATAATTATAGAATACCAAAAAATAGTTCAACCACTGTATTTCACTCTTGGTCCCTCCTTGGTCTAGGAGTTAAAATTTAAAAGTGGTAATTAACTCAGATAATTCCCACATTCCCCACAGTTAAGACAAAAAAACTATAAATGGATCCCTAGGATGCAATTTATTCCATTCCACCGTACGTTTCATTTTTCCTCAACAATTCCTTGAATTATTCCATTTTTTCACACATAAAACATTTTCCCATTCCTTTGAGATGCCTTATTTTTAATATATGATACCATTAGTTTAACATTGGTTATTCATTATCATCATCTATTCAAATCCTTTATAATGTTTTGTAAAGATAATTTAAATTATCCAAGTCATATCCCCAAGAAGTATCAAACTAATTGTGTAGTAATTCCCATTTTTTGTACTAGGTAATGATTATGTAAAGATCAATGCACTATTTTGGTTTTATTACTCTTATGTACATGTATTGTACACCACTTACACTTGTAATATCTAGACAATGATTTATTTCTAGGAAAAAATACATAATATCTACCATATCAAAAAATTTTGATGTTACTAAATAATTATACTGAAAGTCTATCATAGGGTTATGGTTAATAATCTATGTTTTCCTACATTTCGTTCCCAAGGATTCAACTAAACATCTTCTGATACTAAATATAATGACCATTACCCCAATAACCTATATCTGGTATCTTCTTATTATATTTTCATAAGATATATGGAATCACATCTCGAAGAACTATATATTTTAGAAGTCTTGGTAAAATAGATACATACATGAATACCATATTAAATTTTAATAAAAATTTATAATTTCCTTTTGAGAATACTATTATTTACTATATCATATCTTTTCATATCATACATAATACACTTCCTAGATTCCATGGAAAGGAAAAACATAAGGGTGAGCTAAATCTCTCAATAAGGGTTAAGTATAGTAGAAGCTACCAAGAATCAATAAACATAATCAACCTAGAAAGGTAAATAACTGAACACACATTCCATTTAATACATATATTTAATATCATGAATTGATAATATATAATAAATAAGTAAATAAAAAGAAATGAACACACGTTTCATTTAAATAAATCAATTATAATGAATAGATGAGGAATAATCAATATGGTACAATAAACAACTGAAAACAATTACAATTTAATAAATAAAATAATAAAAAGTCATATTTATGTAATATCATTGGAAAATTTCTCATGGATAATAATAACTAAACTCTTAATAAATGAAATTCTTAATTATTGAAAATTAGAATTATAGGAATCGTCATAAATCTACTATTAAGAACATTAAGATGAAAAATTAAAATTATGGTTAAAATCTCATTTACTTCTTGATTATGGTTTCACCTGATGAGACTACTAATGCATTATGGGAATATATAATTACATGCCCCACCAATCACTACACATCCAAATAAAATCTCATATATTGAATAATAAATTTAATTCATAAACAATATTCCTTATCATAAAATATCTATATTGGGTAAAGAATATGGATTTATTTAATATATACAAGGCTAGAAAATTTATTCTCAATATAAAATACAATATATAGAAATGATATAAAATTTAAGAAATAAACATATACATGATAAATAATATGGATATATATAGGAAATTTAATATCCAATTATCACATGATAGTGAATATTTCGAGGGAATGTTAATGACTACAAAAATGAAATGAGAGAGAGGCTTTCAGTAATTTATTTAGTCAAAGTTAGTATAAACCATCCTGTTAAATAATAAGGATGGAATAAATAAAACATATAACTAATGAAGTATAAGTAAAATTAAGGGGTTTTGTCACTAATGAATATAAATACCAGAAAAATATATTTAAAAACATTATTAAGGAAAATATCCTTTTCACTTTGAAAATAAATATATTATTGAGTATAAAAGTTCACAAAATATTTTGAAAATAAATGTTCACAAAATATTTTTAAAATAATTTTATTTGATATTTTTTAAAATTATAAATGAATCTTTAAAACATTGAGTGGTCATGATGCCAAAAATTTTAGCCCGAATGTCCCGAAGAGCTTCATTTTTATTGATTGTTCATAACCCCCCTTTTTAGGGATGAGGGGGAACCCTTACAAAGACCGAAGACTTAGATATTACAAGTCCCGAAGGCTTAGGGGATTACATGACCCAAAGGACTTTGGGAATTCATCCAGACTATCTATAAGTAACTACCCCTTCCATTGATCTGCATCATCATAGTAGCTCTCCACCCTTGTATGGATGTCTGGCTAGGTTTCTCGTGCAAGCACAGGCTGGTTCTGATGGAATAGCCATACCTTCTCATTATGACAAATCTATTTGGGTCTACTCTAGTGAGTGCACCTACATTGAATCCTCTTTTGGGGTTGCTCCTTTTTTGTAGTGAGTATGGGGAAACTACATGCGGCCTGAATCCCTTGAGGAGGCTAGAGGGCCTTAAATGTGAACCAAATTCCCTACTGAACCGAAGTCTTGGGTGTCCGAAAGACTTTAAGACTCCAAGCCCGAACCGGTGGCCCAAGGTGAATAGTTCCAGCTACTACAGAACTAAACAATACCTACTACAGTAACTTCTAAAGTTCCTATTACAGTACCCACACAGTGTCCAGTTCTACTAAAATACCTATACAATGTACAGTTCTGCTACAGTACATGCACACTATACAGTACTTCTACAATACCCAGAAATATACATCTACCTAGTTTTGAACCTAGGTCTTATGGATGCAGTTTTGGATACCTCACCAACTGGGCTGAGGCTCATGTTCTATGGATAAAAATTTAGTACATGCCATAAATGTTAAAAAAAAGATTCATTCCATATTTTTAGTAAAATCTAAATGGTCCTTTTTTGAAAAATTATATGTAGATTCCTTTAATTTATTTTTAAAATTCAAACATGGGTAAAAATTTATTTAATTTATTTTTTTTAGAATTTTTTTTTAAAATTTATTATCTTTAGAATACATGGGTTTGGAAGAAAAATAGGATTTTTGACCAAAGAGAGAAATGAATTTGGTTTTTATTAAAACACTTTTTCAATAATTTTAAGAACTAAAGAGTGTAAAATGGTAATATTAATTGAAAAATTCATGAATAAAAGTATAATTATAAAATTAAATGGTTGTATTATCCAATGATCCAACAATTTCCTTCAATGGAAATTTAAGAATAAAAAATACCGATTAAAATGATATTGTCAAATAAACCCTTATATATATCATTACATTGATGAGAGAATTGACCAATGAATCAATTATTTTTATAAAATATAAATACAAATAAATTCTTTTTATATAAAACATTGTATATTTGAAATTATATGTACACATAATAAAATAATATCACAGACATGAAGAAGTAATATAACTCAACAAAAAGAAATGTAGTTAGGAAATAAATTACCACATAGTAATTTTCAAGTCAAATCATATTGAATATAACAATTAAAATTAAAATTTAACATACTGTTAATTATTAATGAATCATGATATTAAATGTCAAAGGGTAAGAATATACATGATATAAAAAAATTCGGTGCATAACATTTCAATATACCTCAATAAAGCGAAATTGAGATGAGGTCCTTACCTCATTGTTCATTTTGGTTGAGAATGATTTAACCACAAGAAGATTGGTTTTTAATAATTTTATTATTTTATAATAGAACCTAACCATATTTATAATATCATATATGATCCGATTATAAAATTTTATCACTTTTTTGTTAATAAAATTTCATTATTTTTATTATTTTTGGTTCTAATTGCATTCTTTTCTCACGCGTTCATTGTCATGAATGTTCCAGATATTAAAAATATTATATAGTTACATAATATATAGAATTATATTAATGTTATAAATATTTCTTTTCATTATATAAATTTTTAAAATCATTATTGAAATTTGAACATGGGTAATGAAACACATTGCTTTGTGGTGTCTATAGGCCATACGTACACACAAGCGACGTTATCATTTCAATAATGGATGAAAAGGTAAGGAAATACATGATATATTAATTTTATAGAAAAAATATATTGTCATATATATAATATATATTCACTAAATATATCACAATTATTTTCCATCTAAAATATAAGTGAACAACGAATCACAGAGGCTGTAGTCCATCATACACATAAGCGACATTATCATATTTTAAATGGCATGGAGAGGAGGAATGTATACATGATATTATAATTAATTATTTTTAATAATATCATAAATATAATATAAATGTGTTAAATCGATTATTATATCCAACCTTGATAGGCGGTGATTGAATAAAAATTACACCGATTCTCTTGACCGTAGTCCTCCATACACATGATTTATGGTTACATTTCCCAATTGATAGAAGAGGAGATGGATGTTGGAAATTCCATTAAAACAATAACATATAAAAATATTTAATTTAATGAGTTTATTATATTACCGTGTTTTAGTAATAATTTATCTATGTGTAAGTTGAAATAAAATAAAAATTCTCATTTAAAAACATTACCCCTTTTTTCAGACAAATTCTTTAGGTTTGCAATAAAATCCTTCCTAAGATTCCTTTATAATAAAAATAGTGGATATATGATATTTTTAGGGTATTATGTAAGTGATTTAGGTATGGATATTTCTGAACCAAATGAATTTTTATGTTTCGAGTTGGTAGGATACATGATGGCCTTTTATAAATGGGGGAAATGACACATATAGTGTTTTTGAAAAGAATCAATTGCACCAATGTTTTAATCATACCAAAGGACTCTAAAATGGTTAATTATTGACCAATATATGTGATAAAGTCTATATATGGTCATAATGTGGTTTTTGGACACGTTTTTATGTTATTTTAACCTATATCTTCTTAGTTTAACCCTTTAGTAAATCAGTTTTTACTTTAATGGTAATTAATTTTTACTCATTTTACTATACATAATAGTGAGAAATTATGTTTATATTATTAGATAATATAAATTTTTATGATTCTAAATATCAAATAATTTCTTATAAATTTAATAAATATATGTTTTAAAATTTATTTTCAAATTATACCTCTATATGCGATGAAAAAGAGGGTTTTTAAAGAGAAAATTCCAACAAGTATAGAAGGTTTTAATACCAAAATTCAATATGATATTGATTTAAATGAACTAAATTAGTTAAATTTTAATATATTTTTACTAATAACACTATAAAACCAATTTTAAATACAATATGAATTTTTAAATAATTTAAACAAAATGGAAATTTTCATTAAAAATTAGTATTTTTCACTATTCATAAAAAAAATTATTATTTTCCAAAAATTATCAAAAACACACCCAAGTATAATTTTTAAATTTAGATTTAAAAAATTAAGATTATATTTTTAAATTTTTTCTCTAAAATTGGAAATTTTTAATTTTAAATTATTTATGCAAACCACGACTAAACCATCTTCTTGAAAAAAATACAATTTTCCAGAAAACATTATTTTATTTCAAATAATGATTATTTTTTAATAATCAATAAATACTTATTTAATTTATTTTATACATGTTTAAACCATATAATTTTCATAATTTTTTTTAAAATTTTTACCTTCCAATTTAATGGCTAGGTTATAATGGTATATTATATTTAAATTCATGTAAGATTGGGGTTCCATGTTCCACAAGCAATCAAAGAGATTAATTTTTTAAAAAATAAATTTCATGGCCAATTTATGCATAGTGTTGTGTGTCAAATATCCTATCAATTTTTTTTTCTTATTTTAAAAATTTGGATTGTTATATTGGGTGGTTCTAAAATTAGGGTCTTGCTTTCTTGGGGTTGTGATCCCTCAAATGAGATGTAATCCAGAAGATTTCATTAATGGGAACATGATTCCACCAAATGAGGTAGGTTTTTTCAATTCTATTCCATTAATTTTATATTTCCATGATTTATTGGTTTTATAAATTCATTTTCAAACTAGATAATTGTGATATAGATTATATATGTTTGATTTGGGAATGTTTCCTATAACATAACTTGGTTTTCATGTGATTTAATGGTTGGAATTTCATTACTAAATGGTACATTGGGATAAATTAGTATTTTATGAATTAAACATGATTGATATAATTCCAAGGATTATTTTCAATAATAAAACACTTTTTCATTGTATTTTAAGTCAAATGGGGTATTCAATGTGGGTTTCCCTTTGGGGTTTAATGGGTTTCTATTGTTTTTGAAGAATGATGTTTTTTTGAAAAGTAAATTGCAGTTTACCTTATGCTTGTTGTTGATTATAAATTTATTTGGAATTGTTTTTGGACTACTAGTCATTAAAAAATGGGTATTTCAAAATCTTTATGCTATATTTCATAAGATAAATCTTGGGTATGAACTTTTTGATGTGTTGGTAGGTTGGTTGTTGTTTTTTCCTTTATTGAGTCTATTTAATTTGTTGATGATTTTATACTTATATGTGTAATGTATACATTGTTATGTTTTTTATGATGTGATTATAGATTGAGGTTCTTTTTATGGGTCGTGTGGGAGGCTGTAAGGATGTGATTGTGGTGTTAGCCCTTGGGGATCTGTTATTTCAGGTGATGACATTATTTTTTCATAGACCACATCCATTATTATTCCATGAGGATATCAAGGCAACTATGTAAGAAGTATAGGGATAGTTTTTGGTATATAAATTTTCACAGGATAACCACCCTAGCTGTATGTAACACATGACTTGTGGGATTTTTGATCGAGGGTATTGGTTAGAGTGATTCAGTTAAGGATTGTGTGATTATTAACATGTCTGTAGTAGGCCCACCTATACATGCCTTGAGCTATCCTACTAGTCTCTGTAGTGGTTCCTCATGCTATTTATTGATGTGAAACATTTTTTTGTATGTATAGGAATATGTATTTTTTATTTCATAGATATAATTTATTGATGTGTTGATATTCTTGTGGATTAGTCTTTTTGGTGACTAGTTATATTACAAATGTTTATTAGAATTTTTTGTGACCCTATTGGTTATGTATACATTAGTTTTTCCTTTTTTACTTATTACCATTTATTTTGGTGTGTGTAAGCATTTAATGGAAAAATGGGGAATGTATTGAGTGTAGAATAATTGATAAAAAATTATTTTTAATTATTTTCAACTATGTGTATGTTTATATTCAAAGAATTTTGTCTTTACGAGAAATAGATAGCACATTGAAATGGATTGGTTTTTGTTTAACACCTTTTAATGGATTGTTTTTTGGAAAATTGTTCGTTGAGAAATCGTATATTCTAGGTTATTTATTCCTATAACATGTAAAGGAAAATTAAAACCTATTTATTTATATTATTTCCTTACTAGAGAACTTGTATTATTTTATAAAAGGAATGAATTAGACTTATGGTGATATCATACTGGATTCGAATCACACCCCATATACTCATGTTGGATATAAATATTCATGACTTGTGTGGGTTTATTCAGGTATTGGATCTTAGGTTGCATATGGTGCTATCTTCAATGGGAAATAGATGGTTTTTGGGATCATGGTGGTGACCTAATTTCACATGGAAATACTAATCAGTCCTTTGGTTATATAGAACTTGTTGGATAGATCTTAGTTTAATCCCTTTTGATCTTAATTTTTTTTCTTTTATCATTTGTTGTAGTTTTGTAATATTTGTATTAAATTCTTATTTACAAGAATTTTCCATTTTCATGAATCACTATTTCTAAACTATCAATCCAGGATTAGTTGTTAATATTTAGATTAATGATGGTGAAACCATCCCAAACAAGTTATGTTTGATACCTTCGATGCTTTTCATCATATTAGGGGGCTATAGATGACCCTTGGGTATATGGAGAGCCAGATTAGGAATCTGTTTGACGGATGAACCTGGTTGATTTGTTACAATAGTGTTAAACATAAGGAGGAATAACCCATAAAACAAACCCTCTACTTTAATAGGAGACCTTTCTTGGGAGGGATCAAATCAAACAAACTAAGACATAGAATCTCATGCACTCATGTCCCTAAAATCACACAAAGATATCACAAAAAACAAAAGGGGGAAAATTCATGATTTATTAAAGCTAGAAGAGAATTTTTTTTTTCAAAATTCTATTTTGAAACCCATGGAAACATTAAAATCAGGCATTCTTTAATTAAAAACCTAATGGAAACAATTTTTAACATTAAAACACCAATCCCTTTTTTAATTTTAAAAAATTTACAACACTAATTTCAAACCAACCACCAATTGTATTAAAACCAAAAAATCATTCCAGGTTTCAAAATTAAATACAAACTTCCATTTAAAATTGTTTTCAAATCACTTACACTTTTAAAATAAAAAAACAAGGGTAAAAAATTACGCCATTCAAAAAAAATAAATATTGAAATTGCTAGTTTAATTAAAAATATTAAACCCATCTTTAAAAAACCATGTACAATTGATTAGAAAAATCAATCTCACATAAAAAATTTTCTAAATTCCCAATGAAATAAACTGCTTCAAAAAATTTCATGAAACCAACCTCATTTTGAAAAAAATCCCTAAGACCTTGTTTTAAAACAAGAAAAAATATTTCTTATGAAATCCATTTTTCACACACACAAAATTAATTTCATAAAACATTCACAAATGCATAAAAATAGAACAAAACAAGCCTCAATCAAAACAAAATTCAAATATTCCATGATACCACAAGGCCAACTGTGGATATTATCCCATTTCCCCTACACACACTAGTAAAACCAATGATCAAGCTTTCTAAATAAGAAAATAGACGGGATATAGAATCATTCCTAACCTAGATACATGGTTGAAAATCCCATTACAACTAGGTATCAGTACTTAAAATATTACCAGACTTAAGCGTTTAGTTTTTACATGGTTTGTCAGTCCCTAAAAACCAACCAAACATAATGACTTTTTTCTTCATCACCGTGTCAAAAAATAATATAAAAAATTCAAGGAAATTAAAGTTATAAAAATGAAAATTAAAAAACCACTACCATTGGAATCAAACCATATTATAAATATTCCATCAATAAGAACAATAGAATCAATGGGAAAACCAGAACCTCCCATGGAAAGTCATGAATCCGGGCAAGAAAGAGCTTGAGACACTCTCCCTGTACCTAACTCTCGAGACCTGAAATACTTATCTCTAAGATAAAAACAACCCGAATGTTAAAGGGTGTTCTAAAGGATTAGGATTATATATAAAATATGAACCAAATCCTATGAAACCATTTTTAACAAATCATCTCAGGACATCTATCAAATGAATGCTCAAACAACCCTGAAGGATGTTCCCGATCCCCATGAGATTGAAACTAGTGTCTAGGAATCATATGAACACACATGGGAATGGTTTTAACCAATAATTAGTGTAAATTTGACCATAATAATATAACAAAATCTATCACGACTCATATATATATTGGGAATCGATGCTAAATTAGAAAGGAATAAATAAACCAAACACATAATAAAGAAATGAGTAAATAATAGGAACACAAAAAATGTCCCTCACCACAACGGTATCCCTCTATTTAAAGGAAAAGTTACCCAATATATTCCTATCCTTAGCCACTACAATATAAATAATCCAGCAACTGTAGAATGTAATAAAATACTAATTGGCCAAAAAAATCACATAAAGGGAACAACTAGTCATACACCCTATAAAATTAAAGAAGGTCCTACCCAAATCATGTAATAGGAACACTAGATTGATTACAAAAAATAAATAAATCACCTTGAATCCCAAAATAAATCAATGATCAAAGAGTATTATAATGAATATTCAAGAATCCTCAAGTGAGATAATAATATATGCATGAGTACAAAATCACATAGTAGGCCATAAAAACCCACCAAATACAAACATCCACTTTTATATTACATCCTAAAAATTCTAGTTTTAAATAAAATAGAAAATTTTAAATTTTCTATAAGGTTTATAAAAGAAGAAACAAAACACCAATGTTTATTGAAAACTATTTTCCATGATTTACCTTTAAATCAAAACAATCACTTGAAATATCTTTTCCATTGACCAAATCACTTTTTCCAAAACACCATTTTAAATACTCACTTCAAAACCATTTAATAAACACCTCATTTTTGAAAAACCCATTAAAAAAAATATTACTCTATCCATCACATGGTTTTTCAAAAAATATTTAAAAATTAACCATTCATTAAACCAAGAATAATGACCTATACACCGATTTTAAAACTCAGCCATAGATATTGTTTCAAAACAAACCATTTTTTATTTTTCTCACATGATAAAAAATTTCAAACATGTTTTAAAAATATTTTTATTAAAATATAAAATGAATATATTATTTTCCTTTATTTTAAAATCCTTTCATAATCTCTTTTCAAAGAATTTGAAAAGATAACCACGCAAGGAATTTAGATGGAACACATTCATGCACCACATGCTCAATACCCAAATAAATAATAACAAGGCTAGGCATATAAATTTTCATAATATAACTAAATAAATAGAAATTGAAATTATGGAATCCCACCTTTTTATAATATAAAACTATATTAAATTTTAAAAAGATAGGATCTTTAAAGATTAGTTTGTTAGAAATAATGTACATATTACATGAAAACAAAAAAAATTATTAGAATCCACTTTTATGGTTTCATCATAGGTTCACTGTAAAAACAATTATTTCATCTCATAAACTGAGGACATATATTAATGTAATGGGTGAGTATAAGGCCCAATAAGGGAAAAAAAGTAAAATAATTTACATGTGAACCTGAGAGATATTAATAAAAACATGAGGAATATCATGAAAAAATGAGAAAGAGTCATATAATAACAACAATAAATTTAATAATAAATTTAAAATTTGTCACAAAATTTAATTTAGATATTCGTAATACAATCACCAATGTCCATCCCCTAATCTCATAAAGATCACTATGGTTATTCACTAAGGTATCATAAATCATGTCATCTCTAGAGAATATATTATTTACCTGATGCATTAGAGTTCTATCAGGGTGAACCCGTTATATGTATTTATTTTCATGGTATCCAAATACATCATAATCAAAAATTTCATAAATAACATAAATATAATAAAAGAAATGGGGTTCATATTAAAATCACGACGTTTTAAAAAGTGCTGAAAACATGATCATTATGTCCTTTATAACCCACGAAATGGGAATTAGGGTTTAATGTATGTCGATTACATAATAAAATATATCATTTTTATGCCTTTAGTAATACCCATATAAATAAAATAGGATTGGGTATTCACATAAAAAAATATAATAATTTCTTAAGAAAATGAGAGAGATTTTTAGACAAAACTTCTACAACATAACAACTATGAAACCTGGTATTATAAAACATTTAAAAGAGATGTTAAATGGGTAAAAAACTCATAAAAGTATCATAATATAGTATTTAGACAATATAAAATGGAAATAAAAAAATGGTATGGGAACTTGAATGACATACCAGATAAAACAGAACTTGAATGGAAAAGAGAAGATGAGGATTACCTTACCTTGGAGAGTAACTTCTAAAAATCTATGATTAGAACATTGAGAGCTTGAGGACGCCTTGGGAGGATCGTTGGGAGATAGAAATAGAATAAAATTATGTAGGTTAAATTTATAATGAATATAAATGAAGGAATTTGTGGGTATTTATAGTAAAATAGAGGGATTTTTTTATTAATTTTAAAGGACACCTCTTTAGGGGTATTTACAAAACCATGGAATTTCCCATGGTATATTACCATTTTAATTAAAAATTGGGACACCTAATATCATATTTTATTCCTCAAGATTTTAGCATAATTATTAATTCATTAATACATAACTAATGATGTCATTAAACATACTAGATACTTGAACCTATATTTTTACTATTTACCAAAAAAAGTATTTCATAACAACATCATAAATTCACCGTAACATGATATCAACATTTGGAATTAAAAAATGAAATTTATTTTATCTTAATAAATATCTAAATATTATAAATTTAACTTTTAACTACAAAAATACGTTATTATTAAAAATAATAATGGATGGAAAAGTCATAGTGACATGCATAATACAATATTCAACGCTTAAAAAAATAAAATTATTTTATCATTTCAAAATAAAAATGAGTTTTTATAACACTATTTAATTATAAAAAAATTTATCAATAATTAATTATATTAATAAATGTACAATTTTTACTTGAAAAATCAATTTATCAAATTCCATCATAATTTTAAAGCAAAACTATTATTAAAACAAAAATGATGAAATAACAATTTTATTAAAAAAAATAGGCTTACATTTTATGTTCCTAGGTAATTAAATCATAACTCCATAAAACACCCTCATATGACCCAAGTGTAATGTGTGTGATGGTGATGGAATCTTGGTATGTCTCGGATAACATCACCTCAGTGGTAATCTCCACTAACATGAAATTCTCACGTACATGATTCTGTTCAAGCCTAATGTGTTGAAGCTCAGCTTGGTCCTGGTCCAAAGTGGATCTTAGTGATTCAACCTCCTTCCCATGCACTAAAAAACGGGATTCATATGGCCTGATTCAACTGGATGAGGCCATAAAATCTCTTTTCTGCATTTATTATCCATTACCATTTTATTTATAAATAATAATCATAATGTTAAGATAATAATTTCCAATGGTAATATGGACCAATAGTCATAATTAACAAATGGTTATATAATAGTTGAAACCCAATGGTCTCATTCCAATTATACACACTTCATTAATAAAAGGATTCTGTTTTTTCGAGTATAAAATAAAATAATACCCAAATTTAGGAAAAAAATAGTATTCAAATGACTGGGTCATTACATTCTTCCCCCCTTAATAAATTTAATCCCCAAAATTTCAACTCATACCCTCAGAAGAGAAAAGGTGTTGGTACTTCTGTATCATAGTTTCCTCTGGTTCCCATGTGGCTTCTTCATATATTTAGTTCCTCCACAACACTTTAACAAAGTGGGAAATTTTGTTTCATAGAACCGTGTCTCTACAATCTAAGTTCTCCATCAGCTGCTCCTCATTAGAGCGGTCATGTTCTATTTGTACCACCTTTAGATTTAATACATGTGAAGGGTCAAGTATGTACTTCCTTAAGAGGGATTCATGGAAAACATCATGAACTTAATCAAGATTTTGAGGATGTTCAAGCTGATATGCCACTTCTCACATAGGATCAATGATTCATAGGGGCCAATGTACCTAGGTATGAGCTTTCCTTTCTTCCCAAACTTCATTACTATCTTCAATGGAAAAAATAGAAGTAAGACCATATCACAAAAAACAAACTCCAAGTCCCTTTGATGGTAGTCGACGTAACTATTTTGTCGACTTTGTGTAGTCTTTATGCATTGTTGGATGAAATGAACCTTTTCTGTCATATCTGGTACAAGATAAGGCCAAAGAACTATTCTCTCACTAGATTTATCCAAAAAAGTTGGAGTTCTACATCGCTTCCCAAAGAGATATTCATAAGGTTCCATTTAAATTCTTGAAAGGAATTCGTTGTAGTAAAAGAACTCATTTAAGTTGTGATGTTGATACCATACACCTTTATATTCCACTGACCATGTACTAAGCATTTACTCGAGTGTTTGAATAGTCCATTTTGATTATACATCAGTTTGGGGGTGATATGCTATACTGAAATTCAATTCAGTACTCAATGCATGTTGAAAAATTCTAGAAAATTTTGATATATACCTTAAATAATGATCAGATATGATATAAAGTGGAACCCCTTGCATCCTTACAACTTCAATCATGTAAACCTTGGAAGGTTGATCAAGGGAGAAATCTTCTTGAATAGAGATAAATTGGGAAGTCTTTGTTATATATACACTATGACCCATATCACATTGATTCCTTTGGATGTTCTCAGGAGACCAATGAAAATGGGCATAGTGATATTGTCTGACTAAAAATCTAGTATGGGTAGTTGTTGTAAAACCCCATTAAGAATTGTTTGCTCTACCTTCAAATGCTAACACACCAGGAACCCTGTAGTGTAGTCGGAAAACTCCCTTTTCTAGTTATCCCAACATTAATGACCACTATGGTCTGTATAAATTTGTTTTCTTATATGATGTATAGAGAATGTAGAGCTATAAACTTCATCCATAAAATCCTTATTTATTTCTATAATATATTGAACACGTTGTCTGGTACACAATTTTAGTACACCGTCTTGGTCAATATTGAACTCAAGACACATCTCATCCTTCATAGCCTCAAAATTCTTTTGTAACAAAGGATATTCTTTCTAATATTTCTTGATCATCACTATTAATGATAGTTGAGAAATTATTTGGGATATGGTTGATGAATTACCTTACCTTAAAATTCGCATGTTTAGTTTTAATAGGTCTTTGATAATGGGATCTCCTTGAATTCTCATCATTTCCAGAACAATAGGATCCTTCCTACTTAATGAATCAATCACATTGTTTTCTCTTCTGGGATGATAATGTATTGAAAAATCATGGTATTTAAGATTTTCCAACTATATTATCTATCTCTTGTTCAATTACTTTTTATTGAACATATACTTCAAAAATTGATGGTCAATGTATATATCATACTTCTCTCCATAAAGTTAGTTCCTCAATATCTTCAGAATAAAAACAACCGCAACCATCTCCAGATCATGCATAGGATGGTTGTACCCATGAGACATCAAATGATTAGATGCATAATAAATAACCATATCATTTTTTATGAGGCCACACCCAAGGCCGAACAGAGATGCATCACTAAAAATAACAAACCATTATCTTATCGAGGGTAGAGTTAACATGGGTGCAGTAACAAATCTCTTCTTTAGCTCTTGGAAACTATCCTAACACTCCTTTTTGTGGAAAAAATAAACCCTTTTCAGGTTAACTTTGTTAATAGATTATAAATTCATGAAAAGTTTTTCACAAATATCCAAAAATAGCCCGTTAATCCAAGGAATCTTATAATCTTAGTTATTTTTTATATGCTGAGGACACTCCTCTACAAGATTTGTCTTTGTAAGGTCAAATGAGATTCCTTCATTATTTAAAATTTTACCGAAGAAAGAAACTTGTTGTAACAAAAATTCACATTTTATGGGATTCCCAAAAAGTCTCTCCATCCATTTTATTTGTAAAATAACTTATATATGATCCTCATGCTCCGTTCTCTTTTGGAATATATCAAAATATCATCAATAAAAACTACCACAAAGTTATCTAATTAGTCATAAAAGACACTATTCATAAAATCAATAAAAATAAAAGGAGTATTAGTCCATCTGAATTTCATTACAGGAAACTCATAATTCCCATATCTTTAATAGAAGGTAGTTTTTAAAATATCTTCTTTCTTCACCTAAATTAATGATAACCCTATCAAAGATCACTCTTAACTAATAATTCAGACCCATTAAGATGATAAAATAAGTCTTGAATTCTTGCAAGATGGTATTTATTCTTTTCTGTGATCCCGTTCTGTTCACTATAATCAATGCATAACTAAATTGATCCATCCTTCTTCTACACAAAGAGAATAGGTGCTCCCAAATGAGACACACTCGGTCAGCTAATCAATTTCACCAAAATATCTTGGAGATGTTTCTCTAATTATCCCATATCCACATTTTCCATCCTATACGGTGTCTTCGATAATAAATGAGATCCTGGTATGAATTCAATGGATAAGTCTATCTCTCTTTCTATGGGAGGTCAGGTTATCTCCTCTGGAAAGTTGTCAATGTATTCCTGGTTGATGAGGACATATTATATCCTTATATTCTCATTTTATTCTTCATCCTAACTAATAATCTCTATAAATAAGGATATATGTGGTGTTATATACAATACTCTCATTAAGAAATATATCCCTGGAAGATAACAATAAAATTCCCATTAAAGAGTACTGAAATTTATTTTCTTTTTTGTTTGATATTATCATTATACATTGAGAGTCATTCTATCCTTAGTATAATGTTGAATTATTAGATGGAAAATGGCTACATGATTTTTCATAATATTGGGATCACTAAAGTAAATACTAAAGTTTCTAAACATTGTTTATTCTTGGATAATTACTATATTATTTTTAAATTATAACTATACTTTTAGATGATCAGGAATTGATTCTATATTCCTTTAAAACATGGAAGAAATAAAGGAATACATAGAACAAGAATCAAATAATGTACATGATGTCATTGAGAGAAAAAAGAGTACATTCCACCACATCATTTGGAGCTTCAAATTCAGTTCCCATGAAAACAAAAGAACAAACTTGCTCCCTTGGACATTGTTGAGGCAAATGGAGATTCCCTTCTATTTCCCTTGGATTTAAATATTGATTGGAAAAGATCCCAATATTTCCACACTTGAAGCACTAGACTTCTGGTTGGGCATTTACCATCATCCCTTTGTCATTAGTGTTTTGAAGTTGAGGCTTCACCTCACAACGACAATTCCGAGAAATATGACCATCTCTTCCACACGTGTAACACTTCACACTCCCGAGCAGTTGGTTCTCAGAATGATTCTTCCTACATTTATTACATGTGGGATGTTTCATTTCCTTTCTGACTATTCCCTGATCAATGATCCTTCACAATATTAGCCCTATTGATCACTTATTTTCATTGGATTTGTGAGAATACTACATGTCACCAAACTCTACATCAACTTTCATAGCACTCCGCATGATCTCCACATAGCTATTATAGTCTCAATTTGCTAGATTCTTCCACAGATGAGGTCTTAGTCCACCAAAGAATCAATCAACATTCCCATTAGGATCCATGAAAAATGTTGAGATGTATTGGGGATGTCTTGTAAATTTCATCACATAGATTCCCACAGATTGTTTCTCATTATGCTTCAGCTCAAGAAATTCCTTCTTCATTTTCATTCTCATCGAATGAGGTAAATACTTATTGAAGAAGATTCCCCTGATCTCCTTCCACTCCAAATCTTGAATATCCACTCTTGGACTCATGATTTTAATCCATTCCCACCACTGATCAGGTTCTTCCTCTAAACGGTGAAAAACCATGGTGCTTTTCTCTTCTTCTGAACAACAGAGTACAAAAACGATATTTTCTATTGAGATTATCCACTATTCTAAAATCAATGGGTCGATTGATTCACAAAAGTTTGGTGGTAATTGATGCATAAAGGACTCAAAAAATGTTTTTCCATTCTTGGTGAAATCAATATCTCAGCCTAATTCAAGTTATTTTCTATAACTTGAGTCTTTTGACTCATCATTCTCATAAAATCATCCATTTAGGCTTCCATCAGAGGTCCGTTAGTGCATGATCCATTTTAGTAACCATTTTCATGGTTCCCCCTATTTCCTATAATTTTATAAAAGAAGAAAACCTTAGTGAGAAATTTATTTAATTTAAGAATCTTATAAATATAAAGGATTTTTATCTCTTAAAACATCATTCTTAAACATGTTATTCACTATTAACAATTACATTTTCTATAAATTCTTCTTAATGGTTCATAAAAATGATTGTTATTAACCAAACCTATTCCCTAGGAGTCTAAAACTAGGAGTGTATCAAGTATAGTTTTCATGCACCATTTCCCATTTGATTCTATATCAAAGAGGTTTTTTGGGATTTACCCTTATATATATCTATTCAAGAGCCACATCAACTTGTTCGTATCAAGACATGTATTTATTTATTCAGAAACAACTTACATAATATTTCACCAAAATACCATGAGGTTTTCCTATATTTAAAAATTTATATAGAAATATTCCTAAAGATTTAATATCATAATTTCCATAAATAATGAAAATATCATTTGATACAAACTATGGAATCCCACCATTTTATAACAAAACAATGCATTACATTTTACAAAAAGAGGATCTTTAATGTTTAGTGTCATATAATTAAGGTACAAACTACATGAAAATATAAAAAATTCTTCTAATAATATTGTAAGGATTTATCATATGTTCATCTGAAGTAAAATTACCACATATTATAACCTGCTGAGATACATCAATGGAAATGGTGAGTAGAAGGACCAGTAATGGAAAACAAGTGAAACAGTTTACATGTGAAATTGAGCAATATCAATAAGAACATGAGAAATATCATAAAGGAATTAGAAAGAGGAATGTCATAAGAATAATAAATTGATTAATAACATTAAAATTTGGCCCCAAAATTCAATTTTTACATTCATAAGGATATTACCAAGGTCCATCACCATGGTTTCATAAAAATTACCATGGTTATTCACCAAGGTATCGTAAAACTTTTCATCTCTAGAGATTAATTTCATTAACCAATGTATTGGATAACTATCAGGTATAACCCTTAATATATCTTTTACATCATGTGATCCACATAAATCAAAATGAAATATTACATAAATAACACAAATAAAATAAAATAAATGGGTTTCATATCAAAATCGTGATGTTTTAAAAAGTGCTTAAAATCAAGATAATTATGTCATTTATAAACCATAGAAAGTGAATGAGGGTATTATATATGTTAATTAAAGAATAAAATATATCATTTTTATGAATTTATGAATACCCATATAAATGAAATAGGTTTGGGTATTCACATAATGAAAATTAAATAATTTCATTAGAAAAAGAGGGAGATTTTGATACGAAAATTCTACAGCATAATGACTATGCAACATGGTTTTAGAAAACATTAAAAAGATATGATACATGGGTCACCCATTCATAAATGTTTCATAATATAGTATAGATACAACATAAAATGTAAATAATAACTTGGTATAGAATATTTAAAGACATACCACATAAAAGATAACTTGAATAGAAAATAGAAGTTGAGAATTCCCTTACCTGGAAGAGTAACTTCTAAAACTATATGATAAAAATCTTGAGGGCTTGAGGAAGCCCTGGGGGGACTCATTGGGAGGTAAAAATAGCATAACTTTGTGGAGGATGAATTTGGAATGAATTGAAAAAAATTAATTGGTGGGTATTTATAGTAAAAAGAGGGATTTTTTTATTAATTTCAAAGGACACCACATTAGTTGTACTTGAAAAACCATGGGCTTTCCCACCATATTTTCCCATGGTACTAGTCACATGGGAGCCCTAATATCATATTTTATTCCTCAACAATCGAACAGAATTATAAAATCATTAATACATCACTAATTATATCAATAAACATACCGAAAACTCATAAATTTATTTTTTACTACTCACTAAAAAATAAAGTATTTTATAAAAATATCATAAATTCATCATAACATAATATAGATATTAGGAATTCAAAAATGAAATTTATTATATCTTAAAAATATATATATTTATGATAAATTTGTCTTTTAACTGTAAAAATACTTTATTTTTAAAAATAACAGTGGATGGAAAATGCATAGTGACATGCATAGTAAAATTTTCAGCACTTAAAAAATTAATATTATTTTATCATTTATAAATAAAAAGAAGTGTTTTTATTACACTAAATAATTATAAAAAAAATTACTATTAAATAATTATAGTAATAAATGTATAATTTTTATCTGAAAAAGTATTTTTATCAAATCCATCATAATTTTTAAGAAAAACCTTTCTTAATGGTGAAATGATGAAATAAAACTTTTATTAAAACAATGTGATTAAATTTTAAGAAACTAGGGAGTTGGAACATAACCCCTTAAATCATCTGTATATGACCCAAGGGTAAGGTGTGTGATGGTGATGGACTCATGGGGTGTCTCAGATAACATCACCCAAGTGGTAATCTCCACTAACTTGAACTTCTCCCATATATAATTCCGTTCAAGACTAATGTGTTGAAACTTGTACTTTTGCTGGTCAAGAGTGAAGACTAGTGATGCTATCTCATTCCCAAGATCCGATAAATGGGATTTTTATGGCCTAAGTCTAATGTATGAGGTTATTGACTCTTATTTCTCTATTTATTATCCATTATCATTTTATATATAAACAATAATCATAAAGTTAAGAGTAGAGTTTCCAATTGATATATTTACTAACATTCATAATTATCCAATGGTTATATAATGTTCAAAACCCAAAGGTATTAATTCAATTATAATCACTTCATAAAAAACGATATAGTTTCGTTGAGTACAAAATAAAATAACACACAAATTCAAGAAAAAAAATATTATTCAAAAGTTCATGTTGATATAAAAATTACATTTGATATCACATCAAAAAAGAAACTAATAAAATTTTGAAATTATATGAATATAATAAAAATGAGTAATTTGAATCTATGTATCCAACCATAAGAGTCTAATGTGATTGAGTCCAATTAAATTTCTCTAACTGAATAATCAAGTGTAATATCTAATGGTATTCCTTGGGACAAACTACAAGGGCTCTCATATTCTCTTGGACAAAAAAGTGGAAGCTCTCTCAGTCTTCCTACAAAAGGATTTCATGGTCCCTTTGGAAAAAATGAAATATCTCATAGTATTCTTAACCAAAGGATCTCTTGGTACCTTGGGAAACACCTTTTCACACCCCATTTATCCCATGTTCTACTAAATTCAAAACATAATTACATAAAAAGTCAAAGTATGTTTGTACATAGAAACATTACTTACTAAAATATAATCATTAAAAATAACACAAGTACTACCTCCTACCATCAAAAAATCATCCACATAATAATTGATAAGAATTATATAAAATATATCAAGGTAAAAATCTTCACATGGGATTACATGACACTATGGTCCATAAGAATTAAAAAGTGGTTCAAGAGGGTATCACATCAATTATAAATACTCATTTTCAAAAAAGAAAAAAAGAAAAATGAGCAATCTCTTTAAAACAAAACAGGATTATAGTGACATACCATTTCACCAAATCTATTTTGAATCTAAAATGGGAACATACTCTTTCCATTTAAAAATAACTTTGAAACATTTAAATCAACGACATGTTTTAAAATATAAACCACATGATTTAACTCGCACCGTTAAAATAACACATCCCATGTTTAAAAATTTAATAACCGTGAAAATTACCAACACATAGTTTGAAAGCTACTTTAAATAATGGAAACATATTAAAACAATGACCTGGTTCTTTACACTACATTAAAAACCAAAATATTTATTTCAAATAGAATTAAGAATTTTCACAAACACTTGGCATGGATTGACATCCCATGTCATGGTTTAAATCACATTAATATCAAAATGGGCCAGCATGAGTTATACATATAGGCATAATTAAAAATTTATACACTTTAAAAACAATAATAATTCAAAGGCATGTAATATAAAGTGGTAAAAAATGAACAACTATCTCAAACCAACAATAATTGAGATGGAATAAAATTACAGTGAACCATAACACGTCACCATTGAAGGTGATGTCTCCCACCTGAAAAAAAGTTTCCATACTAACCTTAAACACCCAAAACATTTTTAGGACCATACCTAAATATATATATACAAACAGAAAGTGATTAGGATTCATGGAAGGGTGAATATAGGGTGACTGATGGAGGGAGAAGAAAGTAGATGAGTGAAAGAGAGGTTATTGCTTGAAGATTTCAAGAGAGGAACCGCCAAAAATTGAGGAGGAAGGACGAAAAATATAGGGGCTATGTTAAGGGATGATAGGGGAGGATGTATCACAAGTGAGAAAATATACATCTGTTCATCCATCCATCTATAAACCCATACATCCATACTTCTATACATCCATACATCCATACATCCTTATATACATGAATGAATGAATGCATACATACATACATACATACATATATTATTTATACATATATACCAACATATGTACATATATATGTAAATACATATTTATATACATAAACACATACATATATCTATAGATCCATACTATGATGCCTTGTGTCCTCACGAGATTTAAAAATCAGGGGAAATATGAATTTCTATTCCTAGAAACGTTTTAGGGGAAAATATAAATTTAACCTATAATATGATATTATATTATTTTTAACTACTCATTTGGTCCTAGAATAGAGTTTTTACCCTAGTATAGAAGTATGGAGGAAATCCTAGTCATTTGATTTTTTGGGGATTAATTAATATTTAATTAATTAAATAATAATATATTCAGGTGTGGTTATTTGGTGATATATTTTCAAAATAGGGTAATATTGATTTTTTTTATCCTCAGTTGAGTGTGTAATGGGGGGGGGGGTTCTAGGAAATCCTTAAGCTCATTATAGGCACCAGGGTTAGGGTTGAGTCCCTTTTCCTTTATTATTATGTTTTCCCATTTTCCTTGACACCCATTTTCATATTTATTTCCCCCAATGACATTGTGAATACACCCTGGTAGTATACACTCATTATGGTCTTTAGATGGGACAGGGAGAGTAAAAAATAGGGAGAGGGATGAGGAGGAACTTCCTGGGGAGCATGTTCGAAGGAATATCGAGGCTTCGTGGGTGTGTGGTGCAGCTTCAGTGTGATGCTTCAACAGTTTATGCCTATAGGTTAGAAATGTTTATGTTTTCACCGTAATTACACAATGAGTGGATGTGTTTATGTTTTTAGGCCTTGGATTGGTTATCAGGGAACCCCTATGTAGAATGAAACAATCAAGATACCCTCACAAACTATCACCCAACCCAATATTCCACATACACTAAGGGAGTTCCCAATCCCCTCAGGCTGATGACTAACACCCCAACATCAACAAAAACAACTAGAGAGAACACTTTCAACCAAAATGAACAAGATACATCGAATATACATACATAGAAAAAATAAACAATGGAAGAATAACAAGAATAAATATATAAAATAACTGAAGTAAACCATTGTAAATGAGACAATAGAAGTAGGTAGAATTGTCCCAAAGTAAATAACTTACATAAAAATGAAATAAAATTGAAATTGAATGATCCATGTGATAATGTGGGAAAAATACAACCATGTCACCACCAACTACCCAAAATCAATAGATCAAGACCTCACTTTCTCGTTGTGGTTCCTTTCAGTTTCCTACATCAAAAGACATGACAAGGTATACAGACTGCTGAAGAGGTTGGATGGGTGTGAGATAAAGAGGATCAGTTGTAACCCACCCAGGTGTTCCATAACAATTCCTTATAAAATAATCTAAAAAATTCTAAACTTTTATGAAAAAAAGGAATGATAATTAGTTAAATAGTTTTATATCAAAATAATGGATATATATTTCCCTTTTTTCTTTCCATTATAAATAATCTTGGTAAAATAATTTCAATGTTTATCACATATATCAAAGTAGTGAATAAAAGATCAAATAGTAAAAAATCAAAGTATAGGTAAACCATTCCAAAGATCACTATAGTTGAGGATATGTAGAACCATATTACCCAAACATAAACAATCATGTAAATCAATCCCCTAGATATATGAATGGAATATTTGGGACAGAGGAACACCTTAGAATGTAAACCTACCAATAGTGTATAATATTTCCCTAGATCAATGGTCCTAGGGAGCATTGGAACACACCATGAGCGAACCCATAATAGTATCAAAATATGTGGAATATTACTACAACTTCTACCTAAAATCCAAATATTCCTTTATTATATATTTTCCAAACCATTTCGTCAAAATAATGCTTTGAAGACCACTTTAAAATGGTTTTAAAATAAATTTTCATTTACAAAAACTAGGGTAAAACACTTTTTTCTCAAGAAACTATTTTTAAAACAAAAATTAATCAGTAAATACTTAAATTTTATTTATAAATGAATTTTTGAAACTAGCTAATTAATTTTTTATAAAACATAGGCTTATGTAGGAACAACCTACATCATACTGGGGTCACACACACCCGCAACAAGATCCACTGACAAGGAAAGAATTAAAATAAAATACCAAAGGCCTTGAAAATAATTCCTACATCTTAGAATAAAATCACCTAAATGAGTCTAATATTAGGGAGAATAAATTAAAAGATACCTTTTAGTAACCACACACCACACAATAATAAAATTATTATTATGCCTTTTAGAGAAGATCACACCATGAATCTAGAAAGGGTCAATAATAATATTAAAATAAGATCAAAGGATATAAAAACACAATGCAAAATTTTTTCCACAACTAATGAAAATAAGTAATGAGAAAGATATATTACTTAAAGTGATGTAGTGAAATAGAAAAAAAATGAAAAATCACTGAATGAGATGATCTAGAAGGAGTGGATGTACTGATAATCACCTTAGAGAGCACCTAGGTTTTATGGTAGGATAACGAAAGTGAAAGATTTTTATTTTCAGGAATATAATGCTTAAAAAAGTAAAATACCTAATAATTTCATGGAATAAAATTCATGATTCATGATATTAATTCCATGGAATTCATATATTCTAAAAAATGTGTCACCATAGATTAAAAAACTGATAAAAAGTTTCATGATGTGAATGAGTTTAACAACTTTTAAAATTTTCAATCTCTGAAAAAGATAATGACATCAGCCCTATAATGGATTCATATCATTTAACTAGTTCATAATGTGAATATTTCTATTAGGTAGTCAATTATATATATTCTATATAAAAAACCCAAACCATCCCTAAAGATCTTTGACCCCAAGGATAACCCTCTAAATACATTGAAAAATATGTACCTAGACTCTATTATTTAAATAAAACATGCACCCCACACTTTCGTTCATCATCCCTGATGAATTATTTCCATCCTTGAGAGGCTCTAAATTTACCAAATAGAAAGTTAAATGAAAAAAGAGATAAAAGGTACCTGAATAAGGTACCACCATGTTACAAACTCTCCACCATAATACTTTCAATTCCTGGAAAATGAAGTGGAAGAATGATTCTATGAAAAAAGGAGAGTCCATTGCTGCCTCACAAATGTTTCATCCCCCATGTATCATACCAATCTGTTCCATATCTCTATAACACTCTAACTAATGGGATTTACTTCTCATGTACGACTTTCACCAGAGAATCGATGAACTCCACTAGTTTCTCCACAATGGAAAATTAGGCCTCTAGATCAATCTATTCCCAAGTACAAACATGAGAGGGATCAATATGGTACTACATGAACTATGATATGGGAAATAAATCATATCTAATTATCAACTGAACATGAAATTCCAATCGATAAGTAACCTTCCCTAGATTCTAAGTGTCTTAAAATGGTCAAACATATCATGGAAAAAGCTTTAATCATTTTCAATGATAATGGTGACCCGACATAGGGAAAAATTTCAAGAATGATCATTCACCATCAGAAAACTCTAATGGATGTTGATGATTATTTTTATACAATTTCTGTCAACTCTGCACTGTAATATAATACTGACGTGTATCTCAAATCCTCACCGATATCTCATGAAAGAAACACGGTCTGACAAGATAGGCCTTTCACACCTTTTACCAACAAAGAGGTGGTCTACATAGGCAACCATACAAATCCTCCAAGGGTTATATTATAATAAATGATTGATAAAAAATTTTATAAGAAAATTCAACCAGTCCTATATGTCTATCACATGATCCAAAAAAATTCAAGACATGACTACGAAGCATATCCTATATAATCTGAATAGAATGCTCCATATAACTATCTATATATGGGTGATAATATTTACTCTATCTTAATTGTGTCCCCATAACCTCTTAGATACTATTATAGAACCTTGAAGTTAACATGGTATCCCTATATGAAAAAATTGTAGTGGGAACCCCAAATAACCTCATTATATCCTTCACATAAAATATACCCAAATCTTTAAATTTATTTGTGTCCCCGGTTAGATTAAATGTGTCAATTGAAACAACTAATTAACCAATACCAAGATAAAATTCTTACCATGGGGGGTATATAGTAATAAGGACCCAACCTTAAACATTACAAAATCTATTTTTTCAGAATTCACTTTCTTACATTCAAAACGTTATTTTCAGTTTATATTTTTAGTTAATTAAAACAGAATTTATACATATTAACCAATAAACATACGAAGTGGTTACTACTAAAATATTATCGATTTCCTTCATTATACGAAATTTTGTAATAAAACGTAAAATATTTTAAGAAATAATCTTCACAAAAATCATCTTGGATTCCCATTTTCTTTTACCCATCCATAAACCCTATGAAAAAAATTTAAAACATGAAATGAGAACAAAAATCTTAGTAAGGGACATAAATAATGTAACCATTAGTCCATGAATACTTATATACATATGAATTCATTTTCAAAAATACATACTTCTCACCTATAAAGTATCACATACTTAGATTGTAAAAATAAGAGACTTCTATAAAAGATAGAAAACACAAATAAACTATTTAGGTAACTTCGGGAATGAATTATGATTGTAACCCTCATTGATACCATACTATTTTTTTTACTCCTCATGTGTTAATCATGTTTTAATGATCACAAATCTTATTACTGTTAATTAATCTCAATCTTCATTGCACATCTTGCCAATGCTCTTCAATCTCAATAATAACTACACATCATGATTTACTGATAACAAATGTTATGATGTTAATTACTCTCATTATTATTTACAAGTCTCACGCATGATCAATAATATCACATATATTATCACACCTTTATATTTATGATTCAATATCTTTTACTCTCTCATTATTAAACTTAATCCATGTTCTGCATATTACTGTCTAAGTCCAAATATAGATATTTGTCTATGTATGGAGACACCGTGAAGGACTCACCATGACCAGACACCGTGACCCGGACACCGTGACTAGACACCGTGAAGGACTCACCGTGATCCAGACACAATGACCAGACACCGTGACCAGACACCGTGACTAGACACCGTGATGGACTCACCGTGACCACATTCCGTGAACTAATCACTATGAAATGGACATATCGTGAACCACATACCGTGAAGAAGACATTGTTTCTATAATCACTGTCACACCATTTCGTAACTTTTTGTCAATATTATTTAAATAATGATATCTGTCATATTTGTTGTTTTCAATGCATTTAATGTTATTTAATGATAGTTGTTGGCATGTCAGGAAACCATATATCGTACCTATGAAAAGTGAATCATTCCTGCTTCCAGAAATCGTGGAATATAAGAAATATTGAAATGCAGTACACATGAAACAACAACAATGGGAAACAAGAAAGACGCAGTGTGCAAGTGTGAATACACAACATGAAGAACCTACATACACCCGAGTGCACTATACGGAACAATCAGAATAATCCCGGACAAGAAGGAGATTGCAAGTCATTCAAATAACTCTCATGAATCCAATCTAATACCACTGAAGAACATACAAATAAACAATATATCTTTCTCACTCCTATAGAAGACAAACTGAACTACGACACTCTGTTTTTCAATAGAAAAACCAGAGAAGGACTCAGAAGCACTCCTGCTGAATCCAACGAGTCTCGAGCTACATTGATAATCACTGGAGCTTTATAAACTCTTATCTATATTCTCTACGTGATTTATTTATTAACTTTTGAGCAGCGTGGTGTAATCTGTATTTCTTATACACACACTATCTCCTGTACTAAACTGGAGGATATCAAAATCCTCACTCCAAATCTCTTAACTCTTGTTTACCATTGTCAACTATGGAAGAGGTCCTTGTATGGCCTGGTCATTTCTTTGTTTCCCACGAAGAACAGTGGTAGAGGTCCCTTTGTGGCCTGGACAGTTTTGTAAACTATTGTTAACCCCGATCTAGGGTGTGGATCAAATTTATATATATATTAGAGGACTAAGTCTTGGATTGAGACTGAATCTCTTGTTATATCTGTGGTGCATCTTTAATTCAAGTTTAAAGTATACTACATATATCTTATTTATTCTGTTGCTATTACTTTGAAATAAAAAACTATTTTGAAGCTACATTGATAGTTAAATTAGCATGTGTAAACACTTATTGTAAATCAATAGGTTATCTTAAAAAGTTAGTTTGACCTTATGGTTCTGTGACCTAATAAATCATTGAGAAGCTTAGTGAAAATTTATAATATGTATAAATTCACTACTGTTTAACTTGTTTTATAAATTAGGGGATCTTAACTAGTCAATATTTTAACATAAATTTTAATCAGAACACAATTCACCCCCCTCTTGAGTTTCTACTCTGACCAACATTTGGTATCAGAGGATTGGTTTTTGCTTAAGGATTTTCAAGATACTTTGTTTTTCAACTTTGATTTTAGTTGCAATTTTTAAGGACATAAAATTTCTGTTAGTTCTAAATTTTTATCTCTTTAGATTAACATTATAAAATCTAGTTATAGATAATAGACTAGAGGGTGCTACTACTAACATGCCACCTTTCTTAAATGGTACAAAATATGCTCAATGGAAACTGAAAATGAAAATTCATTTAAAAAGTATGGGTTTTGATATTTGGACTGCCATAGAATCAGAATATAAAATTCCCACTACTGTTAGATCCACTTGGGATGAACCTACAAAGACTGCTTACAATAATAATTGTAAAGCTATGAATTCCATGTTCTGTGCTTTTGGAGATGAAGAGTTTAACAGAATTTCTGCTTGCAAAACTGCTTTTGAAAGTTGGGATACTTTGGGTGTTTCTCATGAAGGAACAACCAATGTTAAAGAAATGATATTAAATACTTATACTATTAAATATGATAATTTTAAAATGAATACCGATGAACCTATTTTTGATATGTATCTCAGGTTTAATGAGATATTCAATACGATGAATTCACTAGGAAAAGCTGTTCCAGCAAACGAACAAATTATTAGAATCTTGAGATGTTTACCAGACCGATGGAGAGGCACATCTGTTTCAATCAGAGATTCATGTGACATTATGATCTACCTGTCAATGAACTCATTGGTTAGCTTATGGTGTATGAGGAAGAACTAAAGGTAAATAAAGAGGAAGATGAGGAACCTAAGAGAAAATAAGTGGCTTTCAAGACTACTGCTTCAAAGAGATAGGATAAAGATAAGGCTCAAATACCTACTGACAATTCAACCAGTAAAAATTCTGACTCTGATAGTGATACTGAAATGCCTCAGATAGCCAGAAGTTTTAAGAAGTTTTATAGGAAAAATAAATTCTTCAAAAAGTCAAATTACAAAGGAAAGTATGACAATAAGGGACAATGGAAGAAGGATTGGAAAAAGCCAGATAAAAGTGATGAAGTTATCTTTTATGAGTGAAAAAGAAAAGGACACATTAAAGTAGACTGCCCAAAGCTAAAATTCAAGAAGAAATATGATTACTAGGGCAGTAAGTATAAAAAAGCTATGAAGGCTATCTAGAGTGCTTCTGAGGATAGCACAAGTGAATCTGAAATGTCTGATTCTGAAAAGAATCGTGCCAACATTTGTTTCATGACAAACACATCTGAGGAAACCATAGATACTCCCATTTTAAATTTATATTATTCTGGGGAGGATTTTGATTATGAAAACATGTCAAAATCTGAACTGTTTGATTACTGTGATATGTTGGAAGAAACCTATAATGAACTGAAAGGTAAATACAAAGGTTTAAAGAACCAGTATGGTTTAACTGTTATACGTAAATCAGATCTTGTCATAGAAATAGAAAATAATGCTCAGTTGCTTAATGAGAATACTAAACTGAAATTGTCAAATGAGAAACTTAGGAAGGATTTAGTGATGTTCACAAATTGAAAGGATACACTAACTCAAATTCTAGGAATGAAAGTTGCACCAAAATACACTACTGGAAAAGTCTACAAAGATGGACAGAGACAGATTACTAAGAATAGATTTACTCCTAAATCTGGACAGAATACTGCTAGTTCTAGCTCTGGACATTCATATGCTTCAAGTAGTTATTCACATATATTTATAAATCAAATAAATTTTATCTTTCAAAATCATTTGATTCTGTAAATTATATGAGACCCATAAGACAAATTTGGGTACCGAAAGCTTTGATTGCTAACCTGTCTGGACCCAAGAGGATATGGGTACCAAAATCATTTCCTATCTAAATCTGTTTTGTAGGAAACCTTCTTAAAGAGTTCTCAAAAGAAGAAATGGTATTTGGATAGTGGATGTTCAAGACATATGTCTGGGGATTACTCATGCTTCAAGAGTTTAATAAAGGTTGATGGAGGCTTTGTCACCTTTGGTGATAATTCTAAAGGGAAAAACATCGGCCTATGCCAGATTGGTAACACTGACTCAGTATTAATTTCTAAAGTTTTATTTGTTTATGGACTTAAATATAATCTGTTAAGTATTTCTCAATTATGTGATGATGGTTTTAATGTTAAATTTGAAAATGATTCTTTCAATATTTTTAATTCTAAAAATGCTTTATTATTTTCTTCCCTGTGAATGATAATATTTATTTTGTTGATTTAAATTCTTTATCAAAACAAAATATTACCTATTTAAATGATTTTCATAAAGAGTCTTGGCTTTAGAACATAATATTAGGACACTAAAATATACACTCACATAGAAAACTGACTAGGAAAAACTTAGTGAGAGACCTACCCAAACATGAGTATCCAAATGGAAAAGTTTGTAATCTCTGTCAAAAGGGAAAGAAACATAAGGGTTCTTTTATGTCAAAGAAAGAAGTTTCAACTTCTCAACCTCTCAAGTTTGTTCACATGGATTTGTTTGGACAATCTAGAGTTTCTAGCTTAAAAGGGAAGCACTATTTCTATGTCCGAGTAGATGGCTTCTCTAGATATACTTGGGTATACTTATTAGCTCACAAAAGTGAATTTTGTTCTTACATTGTTAAATAATCCAAATATGTAGAAAATCTCAGTGGACTTATGATTAAAACACTAAGAAGTGATCATGGCCGTGAGTTTGAGAATCATGAATTTGAATCCTATTTCTCACACAATGGCTATAGTCATAACTTTTCTTCCCCTAGGACACCTCAGCAAAATGGTGTAGTAAAAAGGAGGAATAGAACCCTGCAATACATTTCCAGAACCATGCTAAATGAGTATGACCTACCTATTTAGTTTTGGGATGAAGCTGTGAATACAGCTTGTTATATTATCAATAGAGTCTTGATCAGACCCGTTCTTAGGAAGACCCCTTACGAGTTGTGGAACCATATGAAACCTAAGGTTAGCTATTTCAGAGTCTTTGGCTACAAAGTCTTTATACTTAATACCAAAGATAATCTTGACAAGTTTTAATCCAAGAGTGATGATGGAATTTTCCTAGGTTATTCTATTTCTAATAAAGCCTATAGAGTTTTCAATAAGAGAACCATTTGTGTGGATGAATCTGTTCACATCAAATTTGATGAAACTGACCCACATGAGCCTAAAATATCTCTTGAAAATATTGAAGATGATTTATCTGTTCTGTACCTTAATGACAAATCAAATGAACCTGCTATAAAGACAACCACTTCTGGAAATTTTCCAGAACCTACTTCTCTTGATTCCCAACCTATTGATGAACCTGAAGTTTCTAGTCCTACCTTTACTAGATCAACTAGAATTCTAAAGAATCATCCTTTAGATGCTGTTGTAGGAAATCTTAATAGAGGGGCACATACTAGGGCTTCTCTTAGAAATCAGGTTGAACATCAAGCCTTCATGTCATAGCTTGAACCTAAAAACATTTATGATGCTATGAATGCTGAATTTTGGGTAATTTCTAGGCAATAAGAACTTAATCAGTTTGAATGAAATAAAGTTTGGAATATTGTTGAAATACCTATGGACACTTTCACAAAAGGCACTAAATGGGTGTTTAGAAATAAAGTAAATGAATCTGGAAACATAGTTAGAAATAAATCTAGTCTATTTGCACAAGGCTATAGTCAAGAAGAAGCTATTGACTATGACGAGACTTTTGCTTCAGTAGCCAGATTAGAAGCCATTAGGATTTTACTTGCTTATGCTGCACATCTAAATTTTAAACTATATCAAATGGATGTCAAGAGTGTATTCTTAAATGGATATATTGCTGAGGATGTTTTTGTTGAACATCCAACTGGATTTTAAAACCCTCATTTTCCAAATCATATTTTCAAACTATCAAAAGATTTATATGGTTGAAAGCATGCTCCAAGAGCTTGGTATGATAGATTAAGTACTTTTCTAATTTCTAAAGGTTTTACAGAAGGAATAGCTGATCCTACTCTGTTTATAAAACGAATTTTTGAAGATGTTTTAGTTGTACAAATTAATGTAGATGATATTATTTTTGGATCTCCAAAAACTACATTATGTACTGATTTTTCTAAAATGATGCAAAATGAATTTGAAATGAGTTTAATGGGTGAACTTAATTTCTTTCTTGGTTTTCAAATCTTTCAAAATTATGATGGAATTATTTTATCCCAAAGTAAGTATACTAGAGATCTTTTAAAACGTTTTGGATTTGGATAGCACAAAAAGTAGTTACACTACCATGAGTACCACCTGTAAGATGAATCTTGATGAAAATGGTAAATCTGTTGATCAAATCACTTATAGAGGAATGATTGTAAGTCTACTCTACCTGACTACTAGTCATCCTTAGATTATGTTTAGTGTGTGTATGTGTGCTCGTTTTAAAGCAAACCCTAAAGAGTCACATTTGAATGTTGTAAAGAGAATTTTCAAATACCTGAAGCATACTACCAATTTAGGACTGTTCTATCCCAAAGGACAATCATTTAAATTATTTAGTTATTCTGATACTGATTTTTCTGGATACAAGTTAGATATAAAAATCACCTCTGGAAAATGTCATCTTTTAGGCAAGTCATTAGTATCATGGTGTAGTAAGAAACAAAAACCGGTTGCATTATCTACTGCAGAAGCTTAATACATAGCTTCTAGAAGTTGTTGTGCACAAATTTTGTGGATGAAACACACATTACTACACTATGGATATCAATTTAGGCATGTCTTAATAAATTGTGACAACCCACGTGCTATTAACATTTCTAAGAAGCTTGTTTCTCATTCTAGAACAAAACATATTGACGTAAGACATCATTTTTTGAGGGATCATTATCAAAAAGGTTATATCACTTTGGAATTCATTGGTACTGAATATCAACTTGTTGATATATTCACCAAACCATTACATTCTGAAAGATTAGACTACATCATACATGATCTTGGTATGATTAATCATAAATTAATATCTTACTAATCTTGAAGTTTAATACTTTACTGTACTTTACTTCATGGTTTCATACTCACTATTTCTAAGTTACTGTGTTATGATCACGGTCTCACCATCAAGACATTATGCTCACGGTCTGTCATCTCACTGTCTCACCATGACTATAAAAAATGCTCACTATCTCACAGTGATGACTAGTTTTCTATCTCACCGTAATGCCTAATCACGGTCTCACCATGAATATTTATTTATATTTTTATTTTTAACTTGTATCGCGGTAATTTTTATTTCTCCGCGATTTGATTTCCCGCTTTTTTGTTTTTATGACGTTTGACATTCCCAAATGATAAAACTTAAGGGTTTCATTCGATTCCTTACCCGAACTCTCTCCTGAACATTCTCTTCCCTCTCGCCCAAACCCTTATGGAATGCCAAGGATGAAGTGTCCATCTTCACCCTCGTCTGAGAAGCGCCGCACTAAGAAACAAAAGAGAATACTGAGGACATCTCCTGAATGACCTCTAAACCCAAACCTGGTAAGTCGTACAGTTGTACCTGGAAAAGAGGTTTGTGCAGAGTGGTTTTTGTTTATAAGATCGTTAGTTTTGAATGTTTTAAGAGAACAAGGATGGCATTAATGGTTCACTAGACAGAATAGACCGATTTACCCAAGGCCTGTATATCTATTCTATTAGTATGTGAAGTTATCTTTTGAGTTTGGAGAAATCATTATGGTAACAAGCTAGATTGATGGATATAAGTGCTCATTTTATTCAAGGATATGGGATGCATGCCTAAGAATTCCTCATGAAGGAGTTTGTGAAGATTACTAGAGAGACCCTCCTCCAACAACCGACATCTTTGACCTAGAGACTACTTTGGAAAGTCTAACAGAAAATGGCACCAAGCGAAGGGCCATAGCTGCTGAACTAGATGTGCAGACAAGACTTCTGTTCAAGATTGTCCAGAATTTGGTTAGTCCAAGAAAAGGAGATTTTGTTGTGATGAAGTATCCGAATTTTTTCATGATTCACCTATTGAAGAATGGCCATAAAATCAATCTTTGTATGTATGTATATCTGTGAGCTGATCAAAGTAACTTCCAAATCCACCACCATATTTTATTCAAGGATGATTTCAGATATGTTAGTTGCAAAAGGGATGGTTGGACCGAATGAAGAAAAGTTAGAGGACCTTGATTACTTCCTATCCATGCCTGTCATCAGAAAGATGATGATTAGCTAGAACCCATGGAAAAAGCAGTGGGTTGAGGATAATGATCAACTATATAAAAAGTTTAATCCTGTTGACAATCCAAGAAGGCCTAAAAATCTATTTGATCCTTGTTTGGAACCAGATGAAGTGGCTAAGTATTTACAAGAAGAAGAAGAGGAAGTAACATCTGAAGTATCTCCTAGAGAAGAAGCTAGAAGACCTCAAATGGAAACATCTTTTGTTGAAAAAGAAAGGACTGTTATCCCTATTGAAATACCTCAAGAGGAGTAAGTTGGTGTTAGTTTGAGAGAATAGGAAGCTCCTACTTCTAGTGCGGATGTAAATCCATAAGCTCATCATAATGCTGCAAGGAATTTGGTTTTTCCTGATTTAGAATAGTAAGAAACCTTAGAGGCAGATCTTGTTGAAGAAAATAATTCTGTTTAGAAAGAAGAAAGTCTGGATGTTCATCCAGTGGAACAGTCAGTTCCAGAGATTATTCCCTCTACTGATGAAAGGATAGAAATTTACTTTCAGCTGGTAAGGCAAGAGTTTGCGGAAGTGATTAGGGATGATCCTTTGGATCTTGTCCATGTTCCTGAGCCTCAAGAATATGGAAGGGAAGCACAAGTTGAGGAGGAGGAACCTCAAAACCTTGATATTTTATAAGATGGATCTGCAGAAACTTATGAACCTTCTATCACTTTTTCTGTGTACTCTCTGTATGAGTTCCCAAGCTTCTATGATGTGAATGAGTCACAACAAGTGACTTCAACTGGAATGGATCTTTCTTCTCTGTTTCAACTGATGTCCTTAGCTCATCCAAAACTAGAACCAGAGCCCCAACCTCAATCCGAATCAGAATCTGAGTCTAAATATGACTTTGAACCTCAACTAGTATCTGAACCTCTACCTTTCCCTGCATCCTTACCTGAGCATCACCCCTTTGTGACCAAAGATGATCTGAAAATTTTTGGAGAGACATTGTTAGCTGGAGTTGAGAAAATTATCTCCACTCAACCTCCCCCAGTAACTCAGTCATGTCAAGAAGATGCATCAATTCTCTTGGAAAATATTATCTTTCATATTCAACCAAGGTTGATCCGTGAAATTCAATAAGTCAGAGTTGAGAATAAGCTGTTGAGTGATAATGTTGCAAATCTGAAAAGTATGGTAGTAAGCTTGTAGAATGAGTTATCTTTGAGATCAGAGCCTACTCCTGTTTCTTCTCCTACACCTATTGCTGCTTCTCCTGAGCCATCTGATTCCCTCTTTTCCAGGGAGATTTTTTCTCAAGTTCATCAATACCTAATTTCTTTTGATGAGAAAATTGAAAAAAGGAACACTAAGATGTTGGAATGCATGAGAGAGTTTGTGGAAAATCTGAATAATCTTTCAAATTAATACACTGGATGCCTACAAATAGTTCTGAAACAGCTCAATGTTCTAACTGAAACTGTCAAGGCTTCACCTGCTTCGGGTCAAACCATCACACCTTCTTTGGATGATTCTATGCTGAGATCCATAATCAAGGAAGAACATCAGAGTGGCTTGAGTGGCTTGGATCTATCTTCTTTGTCAGAAGTTATTCAGAACAGTGATAGAGCATTGGACTTGGTTAAAATTCATTCTAAGATAGCCAATGATGCTCAATAAGAGATCACCAAGAAAATATATTTGTATCTCTCTCGGATTTTCTCTAAAAGTGATATGACAGATCACTTTATATATCTTGTGGAAAATTTGAGAATCCCTCTGGTGACTCAAGGTTTTAGAGATCAAGTTCAAAAACATACATAATTCACAAGATTGTCGGACAGATATATGGATAATAAGGATGATTTTGAAAAGGATGTGCAATATGGTGGTGAAATCATTACTAATTTCGTCAATCTTTTGAAGTTGTATCTTCATGTGCAGAGTACTACTATAGTTGCTCCAGCACCTGCACCCCTTCGACCTGGTTTACCTACCTTAGCCTAAACTGCCATGACAGTTAGTCAAGCTCTTTCTCAGATCCGGCCAGTCATTCTTGACCAACCACTGCATAGATCTTCTAATGATCCTACTTTGGCTCCATCTATTTTTTAAGGTCTACCCTTACCCTCGTTGTCTACCTCATCTCTACCTTCTTCTACTTCTGCACAATCTCCTGCTGCTGATAAAGATAAAGACAAAGTGGATCCCTGAAGAGTCCGAGGACTGCATTTCGTTTTGATGTGATGCCTTTTATTGTTTCATGTTTTATTGTATTCTGAACCCTCTATTTAATGCCAAATGAAGTATTTCATTTCATTATCTCTACCTTTTGATAATCCCAAAAGGGGGAGAAAAACTAAAAGTGTCAGTTCTATAATAGTATAAATTGGGGAGAAAAACTACAAGTGTCCATTCTATAATGCTTTTTTCTATTCTAATATGCTAGTTTCTTTTATGTTACATTTCATTTATATTCTACCTATATCTGATTTTTGATCATCAGAAAGGTGGAGATTGTTGGACTCCTCATGTGTTAATCATGTTTTAATGATCAAAAATCTTATTACTATTAATTAATCTCAATCTTCATTGCACATCTTTATAATGCTCTACAATCTCAATAATAACTACACATCATGTTTTACTGATAAAAAATCATATGATGTTAATTACTCTATTTATTTTTTACAAGTCTCATGCATGATCATAAATCTCACATATATTATCACACCATTATATTTATGATTCAAGATCTTTTACTCTCTTATGATTAAACATAATAACTGTTCTGCATATTACTGTCTAAGTCCAAATACAGATATTTGTCTAAGTATGGATACACCATGAAGGACTCACCATGACCAGACATCATGACCTAGACACCATGACCAGACACCGTGATGGACTCACCATGATCCAGACACCGTGAACAGACAACGTGAACAGACACCGTGATGGACTCACCGTGACCACATACTGTGAACTACTCACCGTGACATGGACATACTATGAACCATATACTGTGAAGAAGACACAGTTTCCATAATCACTAGGAAACCGTTGCATAATTTTTTTAATATTATTTAAATAATTCTAATGGTCATATTTGTTGTTTTTAATGCAATTAATGTAATTTAATGATAGTTGTTGGCATGTCAGGAAACTGTATCTCGTACCTATGAAAAGGGAATCATTCCAACTACCAGAACTCGTGGAATATAATAATGATTGAAATGCAGTACACGTGCAATAGAAACAATAAGTAACAAGAAAGACACGGTGTGCAAGTGTGAATATACAACATGAAGAACTTACAAACACCCGAGTGCACTGTACTGAACAAGAAAAACAATCCTGGACAAGAAGGAGATTATAAGTCTTTCAAAGAACTCTCATAAATGCAATCCAATACCACTGACGAACACACGACGAATCAGGAGATCTTTCTCACTCCTGTAGAAGACAAACTGAACTACGACACTATGTTTTTCAACAGAAAAACCAAAGAAGGACTCGGAAGCACTCCTGCTGAATCCAACGAGTCTCAAGCGGCATTGATAATCACTAGAGCTTTCTAAACTGTTATCTATCTTCTCAACGTGATTTATTTATTAACTTTTGAGTACTGTGGTGTACTCTGTATTTCTTATACACACACTGTCTCGTGTACTGAACTGGAGGATATCCAAATCCTACTCCAAATCTCTTAAATCTTGTTTACCCTTGTCAACTGTGGAAGAGGTCCATGTGTGGCCTGGTCTTTGTTTTTTTTTTTCACGAATTACAGTGGTATAGGTCCCTGTGTGGCCTCGACAGTTTTGCAAACTTTTTTTAACCCCGATCCAGGGTGTGGATCAAATTTATATATATTTGAGAGGACTATGTCTCGTCTTGAGACTGAACCTCTTGTTATATCTATTGTGAATCTTTAATTCAAATTTAATGTATACTACATATATCTTATTTGTTCTGCTGTTATTACTTTGAAATACAAATCTATTTTGAAGCTACATTGAGAGTTAAATTAGCAAGTGATTACACTTATTGTAAATCAATAAGTTAGCTTCAAAAGTTAGTTTGACCTTATGGTTAAATTAACTAAGACCTAATCTATCTTTGATAAGCTATGTGAACATTTACAATCTGTATAAATTTACTATAGTTTAACTTGTTTTATAAATTGGGGGATTCTAACTTGTCAATATTTTAACATAAATTTTAATTGGAACTCAATTCACCACCCTCTTGAGTGTCCACTCCGACCAACAATTTTTAACCCTCATGGATACCTTACAATTTAACCATCATGGATACCTTATGATATAACCCTCATAGCTACCATATGGCATGACCATCACTGTTACACTTGGAATAACCATTATGATCAATTTACAACATAAACATACCCAATGCATTGGAGAGAGATATAGGTCCCAAACTACACCGTAAAATGTTCCTAATAACCAAAACATAATTACAAAACATTAATACTTACATCATAAAATCATTCATTTTAATTTTGGTACAGATAGAAATTGAAATTTGATTTTTAATGAAAATCCCCTTACTTCGGGTTTATCTTACATTATACATGTTCAAACCTAATGTATAATTGTTTAAAAAGAGTTATTAACATATCAAATAACATTATTCCTTTCTATAATACCTTATAAGATCTTTTTATAACAATATTCAGACCAGTTATTAATAATATATAGTTATTTCTGTTGTTTTAGGTGCATTCTTCTCACGGTTTCCCTGGTAAGTTCATTATGGATTTTCATATCAAATGGTAGGAAAACTTCTCTAGTGGAAGAAAATTGTGTTCATGTGTTTCCCTAATTTTAAATGATACCATATATCATTTTTTCCTAATATGAGTAAGATTTATTATATAAAATTTTAATGAAAATGACTTAATTTATTATGGTAGTTTTTGCAACCCTCGCGATATCATATTATTTTATTTAATGCAATGTTTGTATATTTGTTGAAAAACATTATATAACTTATAATATGTATAATAAAGTCTTATGGACCCATAATAATTTTTTTATGACCATACATGAAGTTGTTAAATGAAAATAAAAACACCTCCATGATGATAGTAAATTGACACATCACAGACAATGTTTTCATTTGTTAGAATAATAGGGAAATAGAAAAGGTTTGATGATGGATATTTAATTAACACAATAAAATTATAGTATATTTAAGATAATTGAGTTATAATTTCACTTTGTATAGGGTATGTGAGGATATAATAATAACATAAATGAAATTGAAAATAAAATAAAATAAAATGAAATAGGATTTTACCTCTTAAATTATCATCCTAGAGAACATCCTTATAAACTTGGTTTTGATCTTTTGGTCAGACCCAATGGTCTTGGAAGTGGGGAAGAGTTTTTTGGAGGTAATTGGGTAGAATGTAAATATTATACATGGTATTTAGGTGTGGGTAGAAGAGGTTTTGAGGGGTGATATTTATAGTGGAGGAAAGGGGTGTTTTCAATTATTTTATTCATTAGTTTTTTATTTTGGATCAAGGATATAAATAGTTTTAGAATTATGAATAAATATATTAAAAAAACAAGGACAGTTAGATATTATGGTTATTATATCAGGGATGAATCAAGGAATAATATATTTTTCTTATAATTCATATATACCATAAATTACCGTAATTCACTATTCACAAACATTCAACTATTTTAGAAAAATCTCAAAAATACACCCTATATATTTCTCGATGCATGGAAGTAAAAAATAAAATCCATTTTATAAAAATAATAATCTAAATATGAAAAATTAAATTTTATTTAAAATCATCATTTATTAAAAAAACCAATTTTAAAATTATAACTGATTTTATAACACATTTAAAAATTAATTAAGGTCTCATAAAATTATTATATTATCATAAGTCAGAAAAATATTAATTTATGAATCTATTTTATACAGATAAATTTTCTTTTAAATAATTGTATTAATAATGAAATTGTAAATAAAAACATGTGTGTCATAAAAATACCAAAACATAATTTATCATCTCTCAAAACATTTCATTAGTTATTCCATGATATAAATATATAGTAATTTCACTTATAAGATACATATATTTATTTATACTCTCATATATGATGTTATTATTCTATTTGATTTAGTTCCATAATTTATATAAATACAACTTATTTCATTATACATTTAAAATTAGTTTAACTATTTAATTCTTGAATGATAAATAATATATTTTATAAGTACCTGGGTTGTTATATTCCCCCCATCTTCTAGAAATTTAATCCGTGTAATTTTTATTTACTTATTAAATAGGGGAGGATGCATTTTCATCATAGAATTTTAATATTATCATTTTTATTCTTTAAACATGTAGTATCTCCACAAAACCTTACCTTGGTAAAATACCTTATTCTGCAATACTTTCACTATATGATCAAGAATATGAATAGGTTTCTCTCTATAAGTAAGCTTCTATTCCAGTTGAATTAATTATGGGATAAAACATGAGGTAAATTTTACACATACTTTTTTAACATTTAAACATGAAAAACATTGTGCTCCTAAGATAAAATATGATTCAATGATACTTAGTTGGAAACTCGTCCAAGTTTCTCTAGTATTTTATAGGGACCAATGAACTGTGTTCTTAGCTTCCCTTTAATTAAAAAATGCATAAAACTTTTCGAAGGATAGTGTTTAAGTAAAGGATGATCACCTAACTTGAAAGAAATAATTTTGTCCTGTTATCTTCATAACTTTTCTACATGATGTGATATGTCCTCATGTGTTACTAGATCATCTTCACATCCTTATACACTTCCTTTCTTAATTCTGGTATAATCAAATTTCATTCCCAGACTGCATCCCAAAATGATGGAGTTCGACACAACGTTCCATATAATTCCAAAAAATGTACCTTCTCTATACTAGAAAGAAAACTTTTATTATAACAAAACTAATCTAATGGAATATGTGGATCCTATCTTCCTTGGTAATCCATTAATCAGGAATGTAACATGTATTCCAATGTCTGAATTTTTTTCTCTATCAATACATCAGATTAAGGATAAAAGGCTGCGTTGAATTTTAATTCTGTTCCTAAAAACCTCTAATAGTCTTTCCAAATGTTCAAAGAGAACATGGGATCTCAGTCAGGAACAATGTATAGAACAAATCCCTGAAAACTAAAAATCTTTTTGAGGAATAGTTGAGGAAGCTGATATTGAGAATTTATGTTTTGAATAGAAAGGAAATGTGTAGATTTAGTCTACCGATCAACAATAACCCAAATCCAATTTTTACATCAAGGAGTCTTGGGTAGTACCACTATGAATTCCATGGATATATTTTCCCATTACCACTATGGAATTGGGAAATGATGAAGCATCCCCTTAAGTAGTTATCTCTCTTCTTTAACCTATTCAAAATTTAAAAAAACCATTATAAAATTAGAAATATCACTCTTCCTTCCATCCCACCTATAATACTCCTGATGGTCTCTTTATATCATAGTGCTGCCTGGATGAGCTGAAAATAGAGAACTATGATCTTCACATAATAATTATTTCTTCAGTTAGAAATCCCAAGGTGTACATAATCTCTTTCCAAATCTAAAAATGAAATCTTTATCAATGGAAAATTCTTGAAACTTACCCTTTTTAACCTATTATACATTTTTTTCAAGTCACTGAATTCCTTATATGCTTTCATAATTATTTATAAGAGAGAGGATTACACTAACACCTGAAAAAAAATCAAGGAATTTTTTGCAGCAACAACTTCCAAGACACAATTAAAAAAATCATTAATCAAAGGGAAATGTTCTTAATGTATCATGGTTAATTTAGCATGATGTTTTCGACTAAAATAATCCGTCACTTTTTTCTATTTTCCTTAATGGTAATTGATTTTGAAATCATAATCCATTATTAGTTCCAAAAATCTTTTTTCCTCATGTTCAAATCCTTCTGAGTAAATATATAGTTAAAAATTTTGTGGTTAGTATATATTTAACATTTGGCTCCATATAAATGATGTATCTAAATTTTTAAATTTAAAACAACAACTTCTAATTATAGATAGTGTGTAGGATAACATAACACATGAGTTATTATTTGTTTTGATGCATAATCAATTACATGATTATTATACATAAAAAATCAATTACCTTCAATTAAGAATCATTTTAGGTGAAAAATTACCATTTTGGGAAGGCATGTACCAAAATGAAGCATCCACCAATCTTATTTTCAAATCATGAAACAAAAAAATGTATTATGTTTAAATAAGTTTTAACCATTTTAATGAAGTTTTTAGCAATCCATCTGTAATAGCCTATTAATCCAAGAAAACTGTGATTCTTAATAAACTTTTTAGGTCTTGATCATTCATAGACCACTTCTATTTTGGTGGGATCAACTGTTATGCCATCCTTACTTTCCTAAGAAATTAAATCTATTGCATCCAAAGATCACATTTTATAAATTTTCCATATAAATTATATTTTTTAGAGTTTATTGGAAATTCCATAAATGACTTTCTTGACCTTTGTAACATTTTTAAAAGACCAAAATATCATCAATAAAGACAATGAAAATATTATCTGAATATTCAAATATTATTATATTCATAATATCCAAACAAACAGTTGGGGAATTTATAAAACCAAAGGGAATAAAAAAAATCATAATTCACATATCTAATTCAGAAAACTATTTTTGGAATTTCATCCTCATTTAACTTTAGGTGACGGTACCCATATCTCTAGTCAATATTGAAAAAATACTAAGCTCCTTGGATCTGATCAAACAAGTCATCGATATGAAGAAATCGATAATTATTCTTAACATTAATGTTATTCAAATTTATATAATCTATAAAACATATCATGAAACCATATTTCTTCTTAAAAAACAAAATAGGACCATCCCATGTCGAGGTGAAAGAATAAATTAAATCATTATCAGGAAATTCCTAAAATTATTTTTCAATTATAGAAGTTCCAATTGATCTATTTGAAATGGTTGTTTTGAAATTGGCTTAACATTAGGAACTAATTAAATATTAAATTCAACTTCTTAATCAGGTACAACACGGATAAACCCATTGGGAAAAAATATAGGTATTTATTTACCACTATTACAACATTTATTTGATAAATTACCTCATTTTTATCAATAAGTGAAATATAAAAATAAATCCAAACCATATTCAACATAATATCAAACTCCAATAAGGGTAAAACAAAATGGTTTTAAGGTCACTTATTTTCACATAAAACAACAATAAAATTATTATAATGCCTTTTTCTTAATATTTCACAATGGTGTTTTACCATAGGTTTTAATTTCATTCCTTAATTTGAAATTTCCATTTTACTAGAATGTTTCCCCTAAATAAAGGAATTTTTATACACCATATAATGAAAGAAATTTGAAAAATATGAGTAAACAAACAATGTACCTAATACCACTTCATTAGATGGCCCAACATCTGCTGAAGTAGTAGAAATGGATTTGACTACAGCTTTTTTCATAAAATCTGGCTCTGTTCTATCATTTAGATCTTTCTTTGGGAATTTATTTTCATATTCCCCCATGTCACCACATTTTAAGCACTTTATAATTTTCTTATTAGAGTTAATCATACCTACAATAATATCACTTTAATTGAAATATCGATCCATATGTCAAATCTCACCACATCGAAAACACTTCTTGATTTTGTTAAAGAATTTCCAAGGGTAATTTTTACCACACATTCCAAAAACAATAAAATGAAATTTATTAGGTTCATATTTATTTGATTTATTCTTACCCATTTCATGTCATCTATAAATTTTATCCTACATGTTTTGAAATTACACATGATAATCAATAAAATCAATTAATACCCTCTCATGACATCAAACAAGTTTCTTATAACTATAAAATTCAAATGAGAACAATTACATTTGATATCTGGCCTTAAATTCTGAGTAAAAATTATTGTTTTTTCGATCAATATCCCAAATAAGATTTGGAGAAAACCTTTCAAAACCTGTGATGTTTTCTTGATAATCGGCCACTGAATCTTCCACTTTTTGTTTCAATTCTGTGAATTGATTTTCTATCATATGTAAAAACACCTTAGGAGAATATTTTTCAAGGAATGCATTATTAAATTCATCCCTTTTAGAGGCATTAATATACTAGTTATCCCTAACATTATTGACCATTAACCACCACTATTAAGCTTCAACTTCAAAATGATAAATATAAAGACTATAATTTTGATTATATAAACATCCCATGACATTTAATATCTTTTCATTGGATTTAATCCACACTTTTTCCACCACTGGGTCAGAATACCCATTGAAAGTAGGAGGGTGTTGCCTTATAAAATATTCCACTATCATCATGTTCTTTTGTGTTAGCTCTGGTTGTTCTCTTGATTGATGACACCATTATTTATAGCCCATTTCAACTGATCCATTATGTTTATAAAATTATAAGTTGAAATTATCACCATTCCATGTTACAAATTCAGAAATATATCATCTTCTTGGTTCCATCCTACTTCAGCATCATTGTTTATTTTGTGGAAAACCATTCTGAATAGACATATCGTAGATGAAGAAACATGAAAATCCTAAAATTCTATATAATTTAAACGTTAAAATAAGGTAATTATCATTTATAGTATTATATTAACATCATTATAATCTCAAATGTTATCAAAACCATTCATTAACACCAACTATAGGGACCTGAACATAAAAATTTCATAATCTCACAAATTCTTTTAGAATTAACGTTCTTACCTTCCAAAATATCTTTTTAGTTTAGAGTTTTAGTGAATTGTGGAATAATTATTACATATTAACTGATAAAAAAAATCAAATTTGGTACTACTAAATAAATATCCATTTCATTAATAATACAGAATTTTTTAATAAAACATGAAATATTTTCAGGGAAAAATATTCACAACATTCATCATGGATTATCCTTTTCTCGTACCCATCCATAAAACCAATGAAAAAAATTTTAAAACATGGGACGAGAAAAATAATCAATATGGTAAATAGAATAAAGGAACCATTAGTCCATGAATACTTATAAAAATATGAAATCATTTTCACAAATAAATCCTTCTCACACATAAAGTACCATGTACTTTTTGAATACAATATATTTTTATAAATCATAGAAAACATAAATAAACTATTTAGAAAACATGGGTAATTAATTACATATGATTAAAAACCTTATGGATATCATATTATTTTTTATACATTATAGATACCTTACAATTTAACCCTCATGGATACCTTATGACATAACCCTCATAGCTACCTTATGGTGTAACCATGGCAGTTACACTTGGAATAACCATTACAGTCAACTTCCAACATAAAAATAGCCAATGAATTAGAGGGAGATAAAGGTACCACCCTTAATAATAAAAAATTCCCAACAACAAAAACGAAATCATAAATCATGAATAATTTCATCATATATACATTCCTTTTTAGTTTTAAAAAGATAGATATTTGGGAGGGCATTTTTAATGAAAAGTCCCTTACCTCGGGTTCGTCTTACTTAAAATGTGTTCATACCTCCAGTTTAGTGGTGTAGAGTTTGTTATTATCATATTAAATAACTAAATTAATATCTATAATACATTATATAATATTTTTATAACAACTTTCAACCCATTTATTAATAATATATTTTTATTTCTATTGTTTCAGGTGTGTTCTTCTCATGGTTTCTAGGGTCGATTTGTTTTGAATTTTTTTATCGAATGGAATAAAAACATCAGAAGTGGAATAAAATGGTGTTAATATGATTACATAATTTAAAATGATACCATATTTTTTTTCCTAAAATTAGGATTATTCATTAGATAAAACATTAAATAAAATGATTTAATTTATTTTTGTTGTTTTTATGACCATCCCAAAATCATATCATTTTATTTAATTTCATGTTTATATATGTGTTAAAAACATTATATAACATATAATATGTTTAAAAAATTCTTATTTAATAAAAATAATTTTTCTATGACCATCCTAGAATGTATTCAAAAATAAATAAAAACACATCATTAGTAATGACGGTAAATCGACACATCATAGACCATATTTTCATTTTTTAGAATACAAGGAGAAGAAGAGAGGTTTGATAATGTATATGAAATTAAAAAAAATAAAAATATAGGATACATAATATACTGGATTTATCATGTCACTTTTTACAAGGGATATGAGGAGAGAATAAAAAATAAAATAAATTTCAATGAAAATAAAATAAAATGAAAGAGGATTTTACCTCTTGAATTGTCCTCCTTGATAACTTCCTTTTGGCACTTGGTTTTGGCCTTTTGGTGTGACTAGAAGGTTTTGGACCTATGGAATATGATTGGGGAGTGAACTGGGTATAAATTAAACAATCTAATGTATTTTTAGTGTGGGGAGAAGAGGTTTTGAAGGGTGGTATTTATATTGGAGGAGAGATGTGTTTTTTTGATTATGTTATTCATTAGTTTATTATTTTGGAACAAGAATATGAATAGTTTTAGGATTATTATTGTATGTATCAAAATAATGAATGGTGGTTTGATATTATGGTGATTACATCAGTTATGACTCAAGGAATACTATTTTTAACTTATAATCTATATATACGTTAAATTACCATTTTTCACTATTCATAAAAAATTCAACTACTTCAGAAAAATCCCAAAAATTTACCATAAATATTTTTGGAATATTATAATTGAAAAACCAAATCCATTTTATGAAAATAATTTTTTATGTATTGGAAATTTAATTCTTAATTAAAATCATCATTTATTAAAAAGAATAAAATTTTAAATGATTTAATAATACTTTGAAAAATTAGTTATAGTCTCATAAAAATATATTATAGTCATAAGACAAAAAAATATTAATTAATGAATATATTTTATGATGATTAATTTTCTTTTAAATAATTATATTAATTATAAAACTATAAATGAGAATTTATGTATCAGAAAAACAGCAACACTTAATTTATCATTTTTATAACATTCTTTACGTATTCCATGATATAAATATATAATATTTTTAATTATATGATATATTATTTTATTATAGTTTCATAGGGAAGGTTGCTATTCTATTTTTATAGATTCATCAATTTATATAATTATAAATTATTTCATTATACATTTATAATAATTTTAACAATTAAATTCCCGAATAAAAACAAATTATTTTATAAGTACCTCAGTAGTTAGAGTGGTAATATAACAAGAAATACCATGGACACCTTATCCCATTTAAATAGAAACATCATATGAGGATTTAAAAAACTAGAATGTTTTAGATGATTTGCCTTTATTTGTTGGAAGGTGTAATAGTGGGACACATAATATAAAATGTTGTGCTTCATACATGACCAACGTAATCACCATATCATGTGATAATACATATTTATAGCTACTATATGAATGAACCAAAAATAAATATGATAGTATAAGAAACCTAATATCTTCATAGTTGATGAGATGAAAAATAAATCCCAAAATCCTAGAATACTATCTGAGGGGAGTGACCAACATGAAATGGTATCCCCATCATAAAGGGTTTCTCAAATTCGTTTAAACTCATCATCCTACTGATGACCCTATAGAATAAACTCAAGGAGAGATTATGATAACTAAAATCTAGTAAGAACCATACGTAAAAAATATTCTTAATCATCCTTATGAAACTAATAAAATATTCTAATAAGGTTTTACTATTACTTCAATTCCAAAATTGATAGTTATTACACAATTATGTTAAGAGTCTTCATATGACGTTCCCATTACCTGATGTATATGAAAAATCAATGTCAAACATCTGAAGGAATTCCCCAAAAATTCTATATCTATAATTCATGTATATCTAAGAAAATATATATATCAAACTCTTATGGTCAGAAAAGGAAAAAAAACCTCTCCCTAAAGGGATAGTGATACCAATATTAATGCACATGCATAACCTCAATAGGCTCCAAATCATGATTTGGGAAATTATTCTAATGTGACTAAATATGAAGAGAGATATAATACACAACATGATCACCCTATATAATCAAAAAAATGAGAACATCACTATAATAATAACAAAAAAACCACATAACCCTTACCAAGATCAGGTTAGATCAAAATAGGTGTTGTTGTCAGAAGTCATTTCAGTTCATTGAAAGAAGACTTAAATTTCACATGCAAAGTGAATTTCAAGACATTAATAGTAATATAAGTAAAAGGTGATCATAACCTTGAAAAATCATTAAAAACCCATCAATTTTATCCAGTATGACCAAGGAATCCCCGAATCTCAAATATGTTTTATGTATCCAGCAATGATAAGACATCCTTTACCTTCTCAGGATCAACTAATAGGTCTTTTTTAGAAATCATATGTCCCAAGACCTTCACTTATTTTATCCAGATAATGAATTTCAAAATAATTCCATATAAATTGGAAATCCTTAGAATTTACTAAAACAAACTCATTTGGTGCTCATGATCATACTTAGATCTCAAATAAATCAAAATATATTCTATTAAAACTATAGAAAAAGTGTTGAGATACTGATGGAATACCAAATTCATTAGATCCATAGAAACTATAGGAGATATAGTTGTAATAAAAGGAATAAAAATATATTCCCAATGGTTATTCCTTCTCCTAAAATTCATATTCAAATATCATTCTCTAGAATGTTAAGCCGATGATAACTCAAACAAAGATAAATATTCAAAAACCATGTTCCCCTTTTAACTGATCAAAAAAAATTTCCAAAAGAGGAAAATGATACGTATTATTAATCCTCATCTAGTTAAACATTCAATATCTAATCCATAGTTTAATTGAACCATCGACCTTATTGAAAAATATAAATGGTGATGCTGAAGGTAAAACATTTGGGAAAACAAAATTTTTTCTATCAAATCATCCACATAAATCTTTAGCTTTCTTAGATCCACTAGTTTTATATGATAAGAGGGTTTCGAGATTGGTTGTTTACCCAACACCAATTCAATCCAGAATTCCACCTCCCTCTCTGAGGTAATACTGTAGAATTCATTCGGGATAAAAATAGGAAAATCCCCAAAAACTAATGTTGGGTTACCAATAGAGAAAACATCATTGGGGTTGATTGAAACAGCTAATAACCAAATTCATAATCTTTGGAAAGAAAGGTCCTGCATGACCGAACCTCAGATCCTAATCTCTTTGAAACACCCAAGAGCTCCTATAAACAGTAATGAACATGACACACCATTGATAACAATCAATATCACCATAAACAGTGATAAAACAATCCATCGTTATGAAGATGTAAATATATCCATATCAAGAATGAGGAAATCACAGACTAACTTTGCATTATTTATTGATGGATAATAATGACACAGAAGTACCTTCTCTTCCCTCTTTCCAAGAGGTTTCTCAAACTTCATAAAAAATGTGATGAGATCTGTGGTAATTTAAGACGTATAAAAAAAATATGAAGATGTAAATGAGTAGGATGAACCTGTATGAAATAAAGAAGTCACTACCAAAGATGAAACAAAGATTTTACTTATCACTATCACTAGAACCACGTCAAAATCTATCAAAAATTCATCGACTAAATGAAGGTGCATCACTACTATGTCTTATATCTAAATAACTAGTGTATTTAAATAACATTACTATGTTGTAGTAGCCTTTGGATCTGATGATCCTTTTCCATAATGAGGCATAGACATAGCCTGATAGAATAACTGTAGATGGCCATAGTGGCCACAAACCTTACACATATTTGAAGGTATATGACAAGACATATAGGTGTTTCAAACATTACCACATTAATATAATATCAAGGGATCACTAATAGATATAATTGATGGTATAGGAGAGGCTCACTACTGAAAACCAACTCCACCACTTTTGAGATTTTCATGGCACTTCCTCTTATTTCCCTACATTCAGTAGATTATTCTACCAAGTGGAAGTGAATGGGAAGAATGATCAAACCTACCTGCCATATCCATTTCATCCATCATATCCCAATCTACTATCTTAAAATAGGTAAAAAATACAGTATGAACACCTACGATTTATTATCTGATCGAAACTCTATAGGTTATTTTGAGCCTTCAGTGACTCATTATACAATACCTCTAGAGAATAATATACCAGCTATGAAAATTGATTGGTGTATGTTGACACCAATCAATCTACATAAAATAAAGATAGGAACTCTATCAGATTATATATCATCAAATACTCTCGACATAACTACTGGATGAATAGGGTCTTGAAACCCATCTATTCCAAGTCCACAAGCCTATCTTCCTATACCATGGAATCCTACCACCACTTATTGGGACCCTCGAGTATGAACACCACACACATCACCTTGAAATCATTAGGTGTATATATGAATTTTAAGATATGATTAATATTGTACATATTTTCCTCCACCTCTTAGGGCTCATTCATACCCTTAAATGATGGTGGATCATTACGTATGAGCTCTTGATATCAGTCACTTCCTCCATCATATATAGGAATAACCTCAAAAACTATATTCTATAGTTATGATATTTCTTGGTCCATGACACAAACTACTTTAATTATATTCTCTATAAAATTATGTTATAAAGGCTGATATCCACGAGGAGCATCCACTGCACCATTCTGTGGAACCTATAGAAGATGTCTCAGAGGCATGCTATTACACATTAAAAAATAGAATCTCATAAGATTAGAAAATCTCAGTTTAAACTAGAAAACCGTAATAAATATTGAGATTATGATCAGTAACTCAACATTGGAAACATATATAGCAACATCTCATGGTAACTTGAGTCTTTTCACAAAAATATATAGCCATGCATTCACTAAAACATACCTCTCATATCCCTGAAATCCAATCTCCATTCAAACAAATGTCCCAAAATAAGTATTATTGATGATAAACCATATTTGATACCAATTTGTAATGAACCAACCAAGAAAAAATACCAAAATGGAACCCAAAATAATACTAGACATACCCAAAGAGAATTCATAGTCTCCAAAGGATGAAGACTAGCATCTAGACATTAAAAACAACCCCAATGAAAGACTTATCCCAAAATAAAAGAGACTCATGGAATATTTATAAATAAAAAAAGAAAAAATGTAATAGTAACCAGAATAAATATATACCATAACTAAAAAAAACAATTATAAATGATACAACTAGAGAATTCAAAAAAATCCAAAAGTAAATGTCCTATAACAAAGAACGAACTAAAATTGAAACTGAATACTCTATGTGATAACCTAGGAAAACTCCCACCATGTCGCCACCAGCTACCCAAACCTTATTGAATTAAACCTCACCACCTCACTGTGGCATATTTCCCTTTCCTTCATCAAAATACATGATAAGGTATACACACTACTGAATGGGCAGACAGGGCATGAACTAAATAGGCTATGTAAAATCCCACCATGTTGTTTCAAAACAAGTCCCTATATAATAATTCATAAAATAGTAATATTTAAAGAAAAAATGAAAGATAATCATTTAAACCATTTTATATCAAAATAATGGTAAAATATTTCTCCTTTTTTTACCTTTCTAAATAATATTCGTAAAACAATTTTAAATCATATCACCTATATCAAAGCAGGAAATCAATGATCAAATAGTAAAAAAACCATGTACAGGTAAATCATGCCAATGATCATTACAAGTGAGTATAGAGTGAAAAATCAGAACAAAACCTATAAAATCATGTGTATCAATCCCCTATGCATATGTATTAAATCTATGGAAAGAGTAATAATACCGCAATTGAACCACCAAACATTGTCTAACATGTCTCTAGATCAATGGGCCTATGGAGTGTAGGAACACCCCATGAGTGAATGCCATGATAATATCAAAATATGATGAGTACTACTACACCTTCCACCAAATTACCAAAGGATTCCCATGTTCTATATTTTTTAAAACATTTCATCAAAAACTTATTTAAAAATCCATTTCATAAATACATTACAAAATGCTTTGAAAATACCTTTTTATTTTACCAAAACAATGGGATAACAACTTTTCTAAAAAACCAATTTCCATAAAAAAAATCAATCATTAAATAGTTCCATTTTATTTATAAATTAATTTATAAATCTATATCAATAAAGGTTTATCCAATATAGGCCAGAGATGAGACCACCTACCTAAAACATGGGTTATATGCACCCAAAATGGGATCCACCAGTAATAAATGATATAAAAGACTACATCTAAGGTCCTGAAATAGATTACCATTTATTAGAATCAAATTCCATATAAAATAATAATGAAGGAATGAATAAAAAAACCATACCTCAATGTAACCTCATGCCACACCACAATTAACACTATGATTATCCTTATTAAAATATAACACCACCAATCTAGAAAGGATCAAGAAGAACGTCACCACTATATTAATAGATATAAAAATTCAGTGTAATGACACTACTGTAATTATTAAATATTATGAATTAAATATATTTCATATAAAAAGAGTCATAGCACAACATACATGAAGCTAAATTTCCAAAACAAACTGACTAGTAAGGAGTAGAGGTACACCAAATCAAATGGGAAAGAACCAAGGTTTCAAGGTAAGAGAAGGATAGTGAATGGAGATTTTGTTCTGGAATACAACATATGAAAACCCCAAAACATTGATTAAGTGAATTCTATAGAATTTATATGCACTTAAAAAGGTGTAACCGTAGCATTAAAAAAATACTGATATACCTTTTCATTATGTTAACTAGTTCATGTATTGTAAAATTTTCACATTTTAAACCAGTTCATGTCATCATATCTATTATAGATTCATGTCCTATAACTAGATCATGACATGAAAGTTTATAGATTGTAGTTTTTATTCCATATTATATATAAAAACCCAAAACATATCTAATCCTCTATAGACACATGGTTAACCCTCTTAAACCATTGAAAAATTTGTACTTGAGATCAATTAATTCAAACAAAAATACATCCATGGACATCAGGTTAGCTTATTTGATGAAAACTCTCCATCCTTGATATCCCCAAAACATGCCCCAACAAAATGAGAAACAAAAATACTAACAAGAGGTACATAAAATAAGGTAAATGGATGTTATAATAAGGGTCAATCTAGGATTAATCGGGGTGAAATGGGGGATTAAGGAAAATTTGGGTGTTTTTTTGTTCAGGAAAACAAATGTAAATGGAATTTGGTTCATAGAACGCATGTATTATGTCCTCACTATTCATATAAGATGAGTTATTTGAAATGCACACCATGTATTAGGGTAAAATCCATGTAGTTGTGGCTTGGGGTGTACCAGGGGTACATGGTCATGTAGTGTACATGGATATAACACATGAAAGGTACATGAACAGAGGTTGTGTACTGTGATTATCCCAACCATGTGTGGTGGTACAAAACTAGGCACATAGTTGGGTACCCCATGTGGGGTATATTGTATATGTGGTAAAACACATCATCTAGTTTGACGGTGTACAATTCGAGCAGGATGGAGGTACACTGACACCTACCCCATGTGGGGTTAGAAAACAACTATAGTTTCCATACACTATGTACTTTGAGAAACTACATAATTTATGTTTCATGGTAAATATGAATAGGGGCCTTTAGGGTTACACACCATGTACCCATAATTACAAGTAGTTTATTTTTCTCTCATGGTGCATTTTTCATGTTTTCCACCATGGAGTAAGAAATGGACTTCTTGGTAGTCCATTATAATCATTTTTTCACATTGATCTTGATGGTTGGATCATTTTTGTTTTTATAGGACATTTTTATGGTGATTTTGATTGAGAGTAGCTAGCAGTTGGATTTCATTGATCCTTGGTTTCAGAATCCCCGAAAGGGATGTGTTGAGAGATGTGAGGCTTGAGTGAGGATTAAGAGCCTAGTGATCATTCTAGTCTAAGTATTATATGATGATAAATTTGAGGTCTCTTGAGATATATCTCAAAATTTTTGGTTGAGCAGTGTCTCTAAGGATTTATTTGTTTCCCCATAGTTATTGGGATTGGTTAATCAAGGTTATAGTAGTTGTGGTTTATCTCTTCTGTTTGAGGACTGGAGATATTACTGCATTTGGGATTGGGTAGATTCCTTTGGATGAAATTTATGTATGGAATATATTGATATGGATCTATAGGAATCATTTTGGGTGCCCTTGTGGATTATTTGGTACTCGAGGATGGGTTGTTTTCCAGGAAGTACAACTATGGATTTCTTATAATGGATTTTACCCAAGGCCTCATTTTTGCTGAGGAGCCCATGTAGATGGATTTTTTCTTTTAATGTGGTCATGGGGACCATTTTAAACACCTTGGTTGGAATTATTTTCTTTTCGATGACTCTATGGATGTATGTTTTATTGAGGTTCATTTGAATGCCACTGATGTCAATTCAAGATGTTCTACACTGGGTGTATCCTATGATTTGGATGAGCTAAATGAACCACTACCAGGGTTCCATTAACTTAATATTTTCATTGATAGAGTTTTGGATATTTAGATGGGCATTTAATGAGAGATTTGGTATAGGAGAGATTCCTTAGTTGGGAATCACTTTTTGATATAACGCTAGGGACCATGGGAGACACGAGTTTGGTTCGGCCCTGAGGTGGGTTATAGAGAGCCTGTTGTGGATGTTTTAAAGACTATAATATCTATGGGGCAGGAAGAGATCCAATTATTTGTTGGTCAAGAGTTTATTGGTGATTCTAGTTCATCTGTTTTGACAGTGGGATAAAGAGTTGGATTGTACCACATTATGGTGGCCTTTGTCTAAGATGTTTGAGTCATTTTATACCAAGGAATTTGGTTTGAGTGGGAGACACCTAGAATATATTAGATCGAGTATTGGTATTGAGTTTGATTGGGTTTTCTCCTCCATTATATGTATATTGTTATATGGGATTAGGGAGATAATGGGTGATATGGATCAGTGAAACCCCTCTATAGTTGAGTTTGAGCCCTAGATAGAGTGGAATTGGGATCATGAGGTGTTGTGGAACTTACAAAGGGAGTTTTATTCCACCATGGATGTTGTTACACTCCCAAACATATGGATTCTATATGATATTGGGTTTATTCATGGGGCCCACCTATTTTTTGGTCCATAGCTTTTGGATGATTTATTATTGCGGACTTTCAAGACAGACATGTTCTATGGTGGTTTTGACCAAAATGTTCTTGACACTAGTTCATATAATGCTATTAGAGTCAAAGAGCACAAAAATTTCTCTTTATTCATGAAGACACCTATAGTTATTGCCTGGGTTTGAGTATTAATTTTTGATGAATTTATAAGTCTTTGATCTCCTGTGTAGATTTGATCCACAAGCCTCATGTTGTGTGGTTGGGTGGTCCACTTGTTATAAATCATATGATAGGGGCCAAAGAATGGGTAGATTCACATCCGGTGTTAGGATAGAACCCATGGTTATATGTTTTCCTTATTTTTTGGACCCACGTATATTTATGTAAGATGTTATTAGTTTTATGTTAGGAGATTCATATGATATTTTCATGTAATTATAACGATAGTAGATAATATGTCCACCATTGAGGTTAGTCTACTGATTTTTATTTCTCACCCCTATATGTGCCCCTAGATGTGCATGATAACCATATGTTTTTTTTCAAGTTTGATATTATGTTTCATAGTGGATGGGGTCGAGGCCTAGTGTTTCTTGATCTATCAATCACTTGTGTGGGGTCATAGGATTGAGCTAATGCAGCTCCTGGAGTGTAAAGACTAGGAATGTGGTTCAGCTTAGAGTTGGAAGTATAGCATGTTGCAAATTTTTAACTTATTTTTTATATTAGGTCAGTATAGTGGGTGACTTGATATTATATGATTGAAATGATTTGAGTCTGCATGACTATATGCCACATTTCATTTATTTTAGCATTATTTTGTTTCAGTTATTTATTATAAATATTCTATTACTCATCTAGGCATATGAGCTTGGTTATTATTACACTATTATTTCACTCTAACCAAAGGATATAATCTCCCAACTACATCTTTTAGAGTCGCACCATTGGTCGGTAGCTTTTAGAGTTTGGGGATGCATGCTTGAGGCCTTATGGTGAGCCAAATTGGGTGACATATATGGTTGAATCGGGCTAGTTCATTACACATACATCTGTACATTCATACATGTATACATAAATACATAAGTACATACATACATACATACATACATACATACATAAATACATACATACATACATATATACATACATACATACATACATAAATACACACATACATACATATAAACAAACATACGTACATACATACATATATACATGCATGCATGTATGCATATATACATACATATAGACAAACATCCAGACACACACACACACACACATACATAAAAAAATAGATCCATCCATCCATCCATACATACATACATACATAAATACATACATACATACATACATACATACATACATACATACATACATACATACATACATACATACATACATACATACATACATACATACGTACGTACATACGTACCTACATACATACATAAATACATACATACATAAATACATACATACATACATACATACATACTTACTTACTTACTTACTTACTTACTTACTTACATACTTACATACATATTTACATACATACATACATACATACATACATACATACATATGCCTATACATGCATACATGCACAAACAGACACACACATCTATGAATGCATGCATGCATGAAAGCATACATGTATTTATACAAACACACATCTATCCTTCAATCCATACATACATATATACATCCATACATTGATATGTACATATATACATGCATACATACATACATAAAAATATACAAACATATAAACATCCATTAATCGATACATCCTGTTAAGATCCAACCTAAATAACTTAGTAAATCGGTTCCAGAATAGACACTTACAGGGACCCAAGGGTGTTCCTGATCCCCACAGGTTGGCGACTAGGGCTAGGGAATCAAAAAATGGTCAGATGGAACAATTTTACCCTAGGAATAGACAATGAGTATATAAAACAACAAAAGATAAAACACTGACCCATCTGTATGCCAAACACTCAAAGAGAAAAGTACCACAAGAAATTAATTAAATATCAAAATATTACATCATCCAAAATATGAGATAGTATCCATCAAGAAGAAATCTTATAATATCCATGTTATGAGTGGATCACAACACCACCTACCACTTCCATCAATCATGGTACCATGAAGTAAGAACATCCTCCACCACTAACTAGTGCTTTCCCTTTTACTGAGCTTGGCATAAAAAAATTATAAAAACTCAAAAGGAAAATGTAGAGTGTGAGAAAAATATCATAGTAAGATTTCATAAAATGTTCCATAAGATGTTCAATAATTAATAAAAAAAATCTTCAATTTAAATAAAGTAAAGTCATGGTATTTTTTTCCCATTTTTAGTCAATCATGATTTCAAAACAAGTAGATAAAAATTATATGAAAAACTATCATAAGTGAACATTTAAATAAAAATAGAAGGGTATGAATAAAAATAGTTCAATAAACAGTTGTGTATAAAAAAAAACTATGATCATATTTACTGAGTTTAGTTATTTTATATATCTAGGATCCTCACAATAGATGTTTAGTAAATCATGGATCGATGTGTGAACATATCTCTAAGGATCAGGTGACCAAGATATAATCAATAAACATCTTTAAAGGGAAAATAATGCTGAATTTGGTTTATTTAGAGTTTTCATCATCAATCAATTTCTAGGGAGTTAGGGCTGAAGTGTGCTTGTCCTATTACCCCACTAACTACCTATTCTAAGATGATCTTTCAATCAATAGACTCATCCATAAATTGTATAAATATCAATTCAATTCATTATTTATAGTTTAAATGCCCATGTTCAAGTTTCAACATACCCTTTAAACATCAAATAAAAAGAATATGTTTTTATCAAGTTCATTCTTTTCAAAATAAGCTTTCATTTAAGTACATTTCTCTCAAGAATCAATATTAATTCATTTCATCAAATAAATTTTTATTTCAAACCATATTTTCCCAAAATAATGACCTAATATTTTCAAAAACATTGAAAAAGAGTTTTGTTTCAAAATTCCCTAAATTTTATAAATAGTCTTAAAAATAATCTCAAATAAATGTTATGTAATAAATTTAATATAAATTTAAATTCATATAATAAATAAATGATTCATGAGTAGGGAAAATACTTATAGAAGCACCAATATTTAACCACATGATCAATAAATAACCTGAAATGGGAACAGTGAATGAAAAATTGAAGGAAAATAAGATTAAGAAGGAATCAATAGAATTAATATCCATAAAATAAAGGTTTATATACACTAAACACATGTGTATCCATTAAAATCAATGAAAGAGAGAAGAGGGAAAATATGGATTCCAAATCAAACAGATAACACTTACTAGAGAGGAATCAATCACATCCACCAATAACTTGATCTAATAAGAATGCGGTGGGAGTATAAAAAATAATCACTAGAGTGAAAACAATACAATGGGTTATAATAGGTTCAATTAGGAGGTGTTTAGAATTTATAAATGGGGGTTCATGACTTTTATTACAATTTTCATGTTATTAAAAATCACATCACACAGTTTCATAGTTTAGGCTACACAGTTGGAGCTAACCATGTTCCCAATTATGCGCCTTTACTGGGATTATTGAGAGTACCAAATAGTTAGAAAAACCATACACTAACCATGAACTCCCTCATGGGATATTGGAAACTATGTGCATAGTTTGGATAATGGTCTGGATAACGTAATTCAACCGTACTCTCCCCATGTGCCAAACTTCTTGGGTTTAGAGGATAAAACATACATTTTTTTCTAACCATGTTCCCCATCCAGATCCTCAATACAGGGTTCATAGATTACTATTATAACCCATATGGTTTTCCCTAACACATTTCCAACCATTCATAATGCCTAAAACATCAAAACATTCCATAAAGTTCTCAAAACAACTTAAAACAAGACCAAACAAAGGATGATCAAAACAAGGGGTTAATTGTTTTTAAAATCTAGTAACATGATGTTACAATCTACCCACCATAAATGATTTATAGCCCAATAAATACTATCAAGAAGACTCAATAACAAATATATGAGGGAAATACTTTTTCATAAATTCCTCATGCTCTCATGTATCATGAGAATGAAACCATTATACTAAAGAACGTGAACCGTAAGCATGGACTTCTCATGAAGAACCTTCATCTCAAAATCAATAATCATAACTAGATACTCGATCAAAAATAAATAAGGTTCCACCTGATGGTCCTCCTAAATCAATACAAGTTATGGGTTAGAGAGATACAATCTAATCTATAGAACATGAAACACATTATGAATCAACATCAATTGAGGTGGAAAATCTAAATCGTAATCCACCTTTTTAATCTTCTCAACAAACTTGAATGGTCCCATATATCTGAGATCCAAATTTCCCAATTTTCAAATCATTGGTAACCTAAATGAGGTGAAACTCTCCAAAAAACCTAATCACCAACTCAAAACTCTAAAGGGAATTGACGATGTGGAACATAAGATTTATACGAGCCTTTTTCCACTATAATTACCTGATGAATCAACAAAATATTTACCATTTTCTTTTATAATGTAACTTCCTGTTATTATATTTTTGATACTTTTGACCTTTTTTATCATTCTTTTTTGGACCTTGTTATATTGTTTTTTGGGATATTTGGAAAAAATTAGAAGATTTCGGTGTAACACCAGGTTGGTACAATGTTAAGAAAAACCGTGTCAATTTTCATGGAAATAATATGCATCGTTCGAGGTTCAGAAGTTGTGGCACATATATTGTCCAAACTATGCATCCTCCTCCCTTGTTTTGGGACTATAGTGAATTGGGAATGCATAGTTGGATCATAGTTTATTAAACCATATTGAAAAACCATGAACACTTTTCTATTGGACCTTGAGGGAGTGTACAATTGGAACACATTTTGTCTAACCGGTCAGCCTAACCATGTGGAACTCTGCATAAGCCCGGTAAGGGCACACTATTAGGCGCACAATTAGATATATCTATGTTGTCTAACCCAATAAACTGTTTGATGGGTTTTTAATCCCTTAATATTAAATTTAATATCCCAAAATCATTGTCAAAAATTCCATACATCTCCTAATCAAACTTAATTCGACCATCAGTATTTTAGAGTCTCTATTGAGATGATTTTGGATTCTCTATCCCCTCTATTCTTAGATATAAGTGTCAGTGCATGAAATTTATCTCTCTATAGAAAGTGTGTTCCCTTTTATTTGGAATCCTACTTCCCAATTTTATATCCTTATTTGAGATTGATGCATTCTCATAGTTTCAGTGGATCTAAACCTTTATTTTTTGGATTATAATTCAAGAGATTCCTATTTGATCATCCTAATATTCTACTATCAATTGTTAGTTATTGATTCTAGTGTTTTCTTGATTTTTTTATTAAAGGTATGTGTTTCTTTAAGGCTTTTAACTACACTTTAAACCTTTATTTCATTCATGATTTAAAACATATTTTCTTATGATTTTTAAACATTTATTTTATTGTTCTAGAAAGGCACATATATGTGAAATAAAAAACCTTTATCAAAGGCATTGATAAATGGGGATTATTATGAGAAAATCTAGATAAAAATGTGAAATTTTTAATGAAATGATTATATTTTTCTTCTTGATGAAAATGAATTTAAATAAAATATGATTTTAAAACGCATGAATTTGATTAAAAACAATGATTTCGTTTTTAAACTGAAATGAAATTTTGAAAATTGTAATTAATCATTTTAACTTTAAATTGAATTGAAATGAATGAATTTACCATGATTTATTGATTTATTTATTGAAGTCATATGTGATCCTAGGTAATTAGTGGGTGAATATGACATGAATGCTCTGAATTTGACTCCATAGAAATTCATTAATGGTGAAAAATATAAAAAAACAATGTTGAACGTGATTTTACTTGATGGGGTGTTGATTGATCCTATTATAATGGAATGAACATTTGGGAAGTTTGAAAAAACTTTGATCTATGATGGTTGACTAAGTAGTGTATGGATTATATATATAATAAAAAAATAAACCCAGAGCTTATGACTATGGTTTTTTTTCATAATTTTACAATTACTTTCTTATGATTTTAGGACTATTTTATTCATGTAATTTTATTTATTAAACTATTAATTTAATCCTTATTTGATATAATTTCAATATTCAAATATATAAATCATGTTTGATTGAAAATGTGAAATTATTCTCCATGACTTATCTTTATTAAAATTTCAGTATAAATTGTTTATTTGTATTGGAAATGCTTCTAGAATTTTTTGTGAAATACAATTGTGATTTTTTCACTCACCCTACCTTTTCCTTTGGAAATTTCTAGATTATGTTATTCAAATTCTTGGTAAATTGAAATAAACACTTAGAGTTTGATGGTGTTCTTGAGAATGAGACTTGGGTGATGGTGGTAAATAGTAGAGTTTTGATCTACATGTTACATAGAGATTCTTATTTTTTATCATAATGGTTATTAAATTGTCATTTTAGAGGATGTAAACCTTTGGAATATTTATCTGAATCTTTGTGGAACTCTTTTATATTTTAGTATTTTCTTCCATACCTAATTTTATTGTGTTATCATTCATTATTATATGCACTAAATATATTCTGTTGAGGTGAAGTCATTTAGTTTGAAAATTTGTGTTATTCCTCGGTGTTGGTAACTAGCCCATGGGGATCGGGAGTGCCCTTCGAGTCATGACAGTGTTTGATTGAGTAAGGATGTATTATAGAATTCAGGTTGGTACATGAAAAAACTAGTATCAAAGGCTTAGGTTGATTATCTTTCCATGATATTGGTATGTAGTATGGGATGCACTGGTAGATAAGAGGAAGTATTATTGGGTTTTAAGGGGTAGTTTACAAGTGAGTGCATTGAAATATCTCATCGTAGTGATCCTTAATTCACCATGGGTGATTGGAAAAATTTCTTTAGGAATAAATTGATCTCATTCTGGGCTTTTTCAAATCCCGAGCTGAGTATTTTAAAATACCAAATGTAGAATTATATATTATGGATTCAATATTACTATATCTCTGGATTGAGTTGATGATCTATGTATCTTTTCTAATGTTTTAAGGATGTTGGGTGATGTTATATAGTACCATTCCCCCAAGAAGACATTTTAATAGACCTCAAGAGTGAACTACCAATGATCCATGACAATAGAACCCTCAATTTGATTAAAACCATATTGAGATAGTGGTTCATACATTACAATATATAGAATAGGTTCCCATATCCATTCCCATTTAGGATCAAGTTGTGAAATCTCAAAGGGATGAGGATAGAGATAATTTTATGATTATTTTATATTGAATCAACTAGATTTAAAAATGTTGAATGACATTAAATAGGATGATTATTGGTTGAAAATGATTAAGAATAATTTTTAGTTATTGGAAATTACTGATTTAATAATGGTGAAATTTTCTACCTTTAAGCTTGAAGGGCCTAGTAGGGTTTGTTGGATTTGATGGTTATAGTGAAGAAACATGAGGGATTGGAGTAAAAATTCACCAGAGATATTTTCATGGAATAGTTATATCCAGAGTTGATGGTATTATAAAATTATATGAAGATTCCCATCCTATAACAAGGAAATATAACCATGAATGTGTATGTAAACTACTTTCTTGAACATCTTCAGTTTTCTATTAAGCTAATGATGAATGAAAAGATGATGGCTATAGCATTCAATATGGGTTATGGATTTTATATTTAATCTTATATTTTTATATTAAAAATCACTTCTTATAAAAACATGATGGATAGAGATTTGAAGGATGAGGATTCCATGGATGGTAATTCAAGGTTGATAGGATTTCCTCTTACTTCTAGTGGTAGTTTTGATAGTTACTTCAAATGAAATAGATGTGTGATGAGTCTCATATAATATCATAATAGTAAGAATCATCTATACCTTCTTCAATTTCCATAATATTCCCATTTATTTTATTTCAATTTGTCAAGGTTGGGTATTGGAAGTGAGTTCGTACTGAGCTACCAAAAATCTGTTGTTCATGTGGTCATTTAGGACACCTATAAGAAATTTTGTCATGTCTTTTATACCTTGAACAATGACTCATGATCATCAAATATTAATTGTAATGTAGTGAAATTATATTCCTCAAGAACTAATGGGTTCTAGACAAAAGCATCCGGATGGAAGCATCTTCACATAGTAGAAGGGTCGCTATTAGAAGATGATGCAGTTCTAGTGACAATAATAGGTACCATAACTATTGATCCATCATTAGTGACTACATTATTTGATACTGGTGAATCTCATTCATTCATATGAAATCATATTGAAAATTTTATAAACCATCCTATAAATCTTATGTATTATTTGATGGATATTTCTACACCCCTCAAAATGATGAGATAGAAGGGTCTATAATACCATTAATGTGCCTTCAATTTTTTAGAGAGAGAGATCCCATATAATTTTCTATTTCTTGACATGAAACCAATATATTTCATTATTATGATGGATTATATAGTTACACATGACATCTTTATTGTCTATTACCTTTTCAATGTCTCCTTTACTGCGTCGGATGGGGTGTGTGGTGTTTTTTGGGGATACTGAGAAATAAGGTCATGTATAGATGAGAAACCTCTCCTAGGGTTTGGAAGGGTGATATTTGTGTTTGATTTTTTTTTTATTAAGAATCATTGAGAAATTATATTCTTCTAGTGGCCTTCATGCTTCCTATTGTGTTTCCATATAACCATTATGAGTTTCAACTAGTAAAGGAAGTAGAGTTATCTATTTAGTTAGTACTAGATACATAGCTTACATACAGACCCTCTTACAACATGGAACTAGTTGAAATGAAAGAGTTAAATAATCAGCTGGATGATTTGTTAGTGAAATTCTCTATTCACCTAATTGTTCCACCTTCGTAGGTACATGTTATTTTCATGAAGAAAGTCGATGGGACACTTTATCTCTAAATTACTCAAAGAAGTTATTGTAATGAAAAATTATTAAATTCCTCTGATTGATGATTTATTTGACTTTCTAAAGGGTTAAATTGGTTTTTAAATTATATCTTCAATATGTTTATAAATAGTTGATAATAAAATAATTTTATATCCTAAAGACCAACTTCTGGAGTAGGTATGGCCATTGTATGTACCATGTTATTTCATTTATTCTAACCAATGCTCTTATAATTTCTATGTAAATAATGATCAATTTATTCCATGAGTATGAGTATATGTTTGTTCTAGTATTTTTGGATGAAAATGTTGATTACATTAAGATATAGGAGGACCATGTGCATCCCCTTAAGAGAATTTTTATATTTTTAGGGATCACTGACTTTATTCCAAGCCTTCAAAATGTAATTTATAGATTTGGGAAGTTACGTTCTTGGGATGTGTGGTCTTATAATATGGCATGTATGTTGATCCTAAAAAGGTAACGTCTATTATAACATGAGAACAATTGTATAATTTTTTCAAGATTCAGAGCATCTTGGGATTAGTGGGGTATTACAAATGGTTAATTATATATTTCTCAATGTTGTATTATCTAATGAACACTTTCACTCATAAAGGAGTAATTTTATTATGGGATTCAAAATTATAGAATGCCTATGTCGATTTGAAGCACATATTGACCTCTACACCAATGTTGACTCTTCTAGAGGTTGTTCATGGATATGTGGTCTTTCATAATGCATCAGGTTTTCAATTAGGCTGAATTCTCATGATGGGTGGTCAAGTGGTGGACTATGGTTCCCAAGAACTTATAAAAAATGATAATAATTATCATACTCATGACCTAGAACCTATAGATGTGATGAACTCTCTTAAGATTTACTGGAATTACCTTTTCAAAGAAAGGTTTACCATCTATTCCAATCCCAAAATCTTGATTTATATCTTATATAAAAAACATTTGAATATCCATTAGTGGTTATGGGTAGAGAACTTATATTATTTTGAATTCTACATTACCTACACCTTTTGAAAGTGGAATTACATTAGTAATGATTGATTACGGAATTTGTAACCTTAGAAGTAATGGAATGATCCGAAATGAAGAATATGATGGATCTATTTTCCCATATTCATATTAAAGTGTGGGAAGATGAAATTGAGAATCTTATAAAAAGTGTATAGTCTAAATTCTATATTGTTATTGTTATTATTTAGTAGGATCATCTCGATGTTATGTTTTAAGGTTCGAGGGAATCTCATTATGATAGGGGAGAACATTAACAAGTGGTCATCATCCATGGAGGGAGTCCTATGTTTTCAAAGTTGTTATGTTGTTCCATTTCTTGTGAGAAAGGATATGATTTTGTATTTCCATAATTCCTAGTGGGTGGAACACCCTTACACCAAGAATATGTTCTATAATTTTTAGTGATTATTCTAGTGGCCATGTATTTGATGAGTTATTATTTATTTTTTTTCTTGATGTTATACCTATCATTAGGTCAAATTAAAAAAACATGAATCCTTTAGGTTTTCTTCATCCCCTTCCCTTGCTGACTTACAAGTGGGATGAGATTTAGATAAAATTTGTGGTTTGGTTGTTAGGTAATTCTCAAGGGATAAATTGGATATAGGTAGTGATTTATCCACCAAACAAATTGGATCACTAATCCCCATTCATGATAAAATCAATGTTGATGAATTGGGAAGTATTTATATGTAAGAGATCTTCATATTTCATAGAATCACATCTTTTATAGTTTCTGATAGGTATTATAAGATTATTTATATATTTTTTAGAGAGAAATACATGATAAAATGGGATCCCATGTTAGGTTGAGCATGAAATATCATTCATGAATTGATTTATAGATATGAAAATCAGTAAATATCCTTGGGAACATACTTTATTCCTACATTTTTCGTTTTACTGGACCATGGAATACACACTTGGTATTAGTTGACTTTTTATATAACTATAGTTACTAATCATCCAACAGGATGGAACCATTTGAGGCCTTGTATATCCTACTGTGTAAATATCCAGTTTTCGGGTTAGAGAATGGTGAATCCTCTTTGGTTGGTCCTATCTTGGTCCAAGAGTTGATGATAACAATTTATTTGAGTCATTAGATTCTTGTGATGGAATAATTCTAGTATAAATCAGATGATGGTATTCGTTGATTCCCATTGGAGTGTTAATTTGGTTACTATGTGTTTTTGAGTGCTTCACCTCAGTTATGTCACCAATGTCTTTGTAGATAAGGGAAGTTACCTCCAAGATACATGGGACAATTTGATGTTGTTTACTAGGTAAACTTGTTGGATTACAATTTTAATTTTTACCACAATTGAAATTGATTTGTAATGTGGTTCCCATATAATATATCAAAATCTATATCTCTAACCTAGAACATATCTTCAGTAGGGGGAACATAATGTGGAACCTGATTAATCCATAACTCAGTAGCCCGAAAATATTTTTGATTCTGAAATAAATGTTTTTTGTGGAAGGTCCACACATTTGGTAGTATTGTTATGATTATCATGAGACTTGTGAGGGTGATACATTGTTCAGATTGATGTGAACTCATCTCTTTGATATGGAGTTTTATTAATAAGATTTTTTGGGGAATAAATTGTTTATTGTTGAGATATTGAACCATCCAGTTCCAAAATTTTATGTACTTTTTACACTTTTTTATTATATTTTGTTTAAACCCTGTTCTGAGTTGTTTTATCATATCTTTTAAATATTTTACTAGTTTTTGTGGATTTCTAAATTTGTGTACAGTTCAAGAAAATAGTGAGGTTTGGCCTAAGAAATCATGTGCCTTATTGTAGGTTCTTGAGTGGTGGAAAATGGTTAGTCCGGACTATCTGGCCTCCTCCCAAATCATGTGGCTAATTAAATTAGAGAATGAATAGTTGGCACATGGTTTGTTAATCTATGTGACCAAACTATAAAACCTTGTCTAATAGAGCATAAGGGATTACACAAATTTTCTAACCATGTTGGATAACTATGCAGTACTTTTCCAAATATCAGTAAGGGAGCACGGTTCAGTTCATAATTAGTTCTAACCATGCGTCCTGACCTAGGAAACCATGTGATGGGATTATTAATCCCCTAAATATTGAAACTAACATCTCAAACCCCCCGTTATAAAGTATAAACACATCATAATTGAACCTAATTTTACCCTTAGGATTTTAGAGGTTCTGTAGAGAGTATTTTGGATTCTCCAACCCCACTAATCTTGAATAAAAGTGCTGGTGCATGAAACTGATCACTCTCTAGTAAGTTTGTCCTTTTTTACTTATAATACCCCTTCTTTATCTTATATCATTCTTTGACAGTGAAGTATTCTCATGGATTTATTGGATCTAAACATTGATTTGATTTATTGTAATTATATGGATTCGGCTTAAATTTGCCTCACCTTTGGATCTCCATTAGAAATTCCCAATTTCGATGTTTGATTGAACATGTTATTAAAGGAAATAAGTTTCATAAATATTTTCACTACACTTTAATACTAAATTTATTTTTCTAATTGAAATAGTTTTTCAATTTATTTATGTACCTTAATTTTATTATTCTACAATTAAATGTATTTTTTAAATTAAAACCCATTTTCAAAGTCATTAAAAATTGGGTGATTTATTAGAAAAGATGGATTGAAATGTGAAGTGTTTTTATGGAATGATTACATGTTACTTATTGAGGACAAAGTATTTAAATGGATGATGATTTTTAAAGGAATTAATTTTATGAAAAATTAGGAAATTGTTTTAATACTAAAATGGGATGTCGAAACATGAAATTGGACATTTAAACTATGAATTTATTTAAAATGAATGAATTAAACATGATTGATAGTTTGATTGATTGAAAGAACATGTTATCATAGGTACTTAGTGGATGATTGTGACAAGAACAGTAGGACTCTGGCACCATTTAAATATATTGATTATGAAAAATATATCTAAACCATGATTGACATGATTTTCCCTGATGGGGTGTTGATTTTTCTATCCTGATGACCCAAGGATTAAGGATGTGTGCACACACCATGATGTGTGATGACTGACTCAGCAGTGAAAGGATCATAGAGCTAGGAACTAACTAACCCCACAGATTATGATATTGGTGATTTTTTTGATTTGATTACTATATTACAATGATTATAGAACTATTTTGTTCATATATATTATTTTTTAAACTATTAATTTAAGATTGTTTTGATATACTTTTCAAAAACATTTTTTGAAATAATGTTTGAAAGAAAATGTTAAATGATTTTTCATGACTTACCTTGAATTAAATTAAAGCATAAATGTTATATTTTTGTTGGTTAATCTTATGGAATATTTGGTGGAATCCTTTTAGGTTGTTTTACTCACACCCTACCTTTTTTGTTTTGGGAATTTGTAAATTATGTTATATCTGGTCCAGGAAAAGGGAATGTTATACTCGAAGGTGGAAGGTGTTCTTGATCATGGGAACTGGGTGATGACCGTAACTAGAATAGTTGCGATGTACTAATCACCTACAGATGATAGTTTTTCTAACTTAATGGTTATTGTGTCTTCATTTTGGATGATGTATACCTTTGGCATCTTTTCTAGAATCATTGTGGTACTCTTTTTTCCTTGAGTATTATTTGGAAAACTAACTATTATCAGTGTTATATTCCATTGTAATACGTATTGATTATTTATTCTTGGGATTAAATCATTCCCTCTAACCATTTGCGTGATCCCCTATTGTAATTCACCTGCCCACAGGGATCCGAAATTATTATTTGGTTATGTTAGTGCATACTTAGGTAATAGTGTACCAGGGTGTTCATGTTGGTTTTTCACATAGAGAAAAAAAGGTATAATCAGGGAAGTATCACCAATATTAATCTAATATAATGGAGATTTTAATGGGATACCAAAAAATTACAAAAAAGCGGATATCCTAATAGATAACTAGTAACTGTTGTTATATGAAAAATCAACCAAACCGAAGATGTTATCCTAAGATCTACCAAATTCATGATTTAAATCATAAAGAAATTATCTATAATTTATATATATCATTTTGTATAGAAATCCATATATAGATCATATCCCATTCTAAAACTAACATGAGATCCCATTAGCTCCTAGAATCATCCCTAGAAATGAAATGTGAATCACATATCGCTATTAAAAACAATAAAATATGGGACTCTATGAAATTTAACGATCACCTACACATATATACTTGCGAAGTCTTTTAGTTATGTTTTTTTACAAATGGGGATTAAGTGATCTGATTTAGTTATCATAGCATTCAAATCCCATATCACATTATACCCTCAAGGTGTATGTGAATACCCAACCATGAAATCCATCTACATATAACCCCACTTGAAAGTCAACACAAGAACAAGTCGAAGCAAACATGAAGGATTCTGGAGCTTGGTCTTAACCTGTTGATAGGTATAACAATGGGAAATGAAACCATTAATATCTCATCTCAATCTCAATCACCTGAATTATTATCACATAAAATAGAACATCATCATGGTTCCAAGGAGTACCACCCACTAGAAAAAATGGCTATCCTTCACTATATAATTTCCCATTGGAAAAGTGACGATGTATTGGTTTTGATATAATAGGATACCCATAAGAAATAATGAGAACTCGCCGATGGTCTCCCAACCATAAAGAGAGTACCTAAGGAAAAAAATAATCATTGAGCTAATTATCCTAAATAAATGTTTCAAGAAGAAAAATATTAAACTAAAAAGTTTCCAAAACAATCTCAGTGCCATCCTATCAAATTCCTATAATCATGAAGAAAAATATATTCATAATGTTTTACTCTTACGATGATTATTTCATATATTGGGTTAGCAGTTTCATGATCAATTCATCATCAATGACATTACCCTTACCACAGGTGTAAAAAATGTTGAAATAAAATGATTTTAAGTACTCCTCCCATAACTCTTACAATGATTCAAATATTATTATGAGAATATATAACTCCAAATTTTATAATTAGAATAAACAATAAAACATTCTCTGAATACGTAATGATGTAAAATACTAAGAGTATACATGAATACATTGAGGTCAATATCATGAGTAGGATACTTATTCTCTTAGGTCCTAAGATGATGGGAACCATAAAGAACAATGTGATCATCCAACATGAAAAAACATCCCAAACGTAAACCTAATTTGTCACAAAATTATACATAAATGATATGAAGCTTAGGAAGAGTCAACAATGGAATAGAATTCATAAAGATATTAAAATCATGAAAATAATTATGAAATTTTGATTCCCAAAAAGAATATCACTCCATTTCGACTGATAATGGTAATTGTAGAAGCTACCTTTTAGAAATTTTTAACAAACTGGTTGTAATAGCCTACTAAGCCCAAGAATTTCAAAATATTGAAAACATTTCATAGTTATTATCATTTCATAAAATCCATTAAATTCTTATGATAAATGGAAAACCATATTCTGAGAAAATGTGTCCCAAAAAAATTACGTCTCAAATCCAAAAATTTAATTTCGATAGCATATCATAAATTCAGTGATCTCTCAAAATTTATAGAACTACTCTTAGATTTTGCAAATGATCCCCTCAGCATTATAGTAAACCAATATTTCATCCAACAACACCACCATTATTGGATTTAGATACCCATGTAATATCCTATTCATCACCTCCATAAAAAATTCTAGAGAATTGGTTAATCTAAAATTCATAACAAGGAACTCATAATGGCCATAACTACTATGAAAGGTTGTCTATAGGATATAGAATTTTATAATTCTCAACTGGAGGTAGCCAAACGAGAGAAAAGCCTTTTTGAACCAGTTTTCTTGTTGCAACTATTCAAAAACACCATCAATATGTAGAAATAGATACTTTTTATTTACTATAGCTTTATTTTATTTTTATAAAATAATGAAATGGTATACTATCCAATCAGCTTTTTTTTATAAACATTCACAAAGCTAGATAAAAAAATAGGGAGAATGAATCATTTATCAAAAAAATCAATAAATTGAGTATATATCTTCTTTAATTAATCCATTTTCATATTATAAAAGGTAATAAGGATAGGATGGGTTCTTGGTACCAAATCAATAGAGAAATATAGATCCCTCAACGGAGGCAAGCCAACAAAATTAGATGGAAAACTTTCTAGAAAATCAACAACCTATGAAAGAATATAACCACTCCTAGGTTAATACTCCTAGTCAAAGTAAAACATAGATATCAATATTCCCAATCTAGAAGATCAGGTATGCATCAACTTGATGTTGGATCCCAATATCCCAAGAAAAGATGACACACCTCATTGAGGGTTGTAAAGGATACCCGAGGAAGATAATAGTCAATATGATCTTTGTGGAAAATTACATAATCCATCCTAATAGTGCAATGCAAATATATCCTATAGAGAACTATAAAATCTAAGATGATCTTGATCTCAGATAAAGATATTGTGCAAGTGGTGCATCATAGACCCTCCTATCACTTTATTCCTAGCGGTATAAAAGTATCAATCACATACGAAATAAGAACTGTAAGAAGGATTAAAATCCACAATATTAGTTGATACAAATGAATGAAGTACACCAATATCAAAAAACACATACATTAAATATTAAGCTATAATGATGGTACCATTCACTATAATTCTACCACATAAGCATCCTCTGGGGACTCATTTATTACGTGAAGAAGACTTAATATAGAGTCATATGGTTGGAATCCCTTAGTTCTTGACGATTATGAATACACAGTAATAAAATTTGGTGATCATGCGGTTGTACCATTACACGAGGTAGAAAATATATGATATAACTTTTGTTGGTGTCCTAGGAAACCACTTGAACAACACATATTTGGTTTCTAAGTACAAATGTTCTATTAATTCCTGACTATTCCATATTTAATGTAAGTCAATGGGACTCTTACAGACATAAAAAAAATGTTCTGGATGATGAATGATTTCTTAATCCTCCATGAGACTCATAACGCTTCCTATTTCATTTAAATGAAATAATAGAACTACCACTAGGAGCACAAGAAACATCTGTGAACCCTAAATTACTATCCTGGTCAAGGCTATCCATCCATGATCTATAGATCATATATTCACAAGAAGTCAGATTCATCATGAAAACATAATATTGTCTATTAGACTGAATACCCATCATATACCTTTGGTCCATTCTATTTTTATTTGTTACTTCCTTGTAAGAAAATAGAAGAAGTTTAACAAAGTGGTTTTTATATCGGTTCACTATTTTATATCCTTATTGTCGGCTATGAAACTCCATATATTTCACAAAAACCATAAAATCAGGATAGACTTTATTTAAGAAAAAATATCTTTGAAGTCATTATACCTCATGAATTCACGTTTCTTCACCATAAACATATAATCCCACCACTTATTGATAGTACCTTCAATCTTGAAGGTAACACATTTCACCTTTATTAGATCAATAATTTCCAAGAATAGGAGAAGCCACTCAATCATTTTCAAAAAACCTCTACCTCATATGGATCATTTTATCCTTGGAAAATGTGTTGTTTCTATCAAAGAAACTCTTAAAAAATATTTATAGCTTAATCCCTTATAGGCTCCAAATATAGATCCTAAATGGGGAAGGGTGTATCCATTAGTCTTAAATCTTGAATTTCACATAACACTATCTCAATAAGGTTCTAAAGGACTAGAGGGTTCAGTTATTGTGGTTTATCAGTATCCTCTCATGTGGAATGTTAAAAAATATCCTTGGTAGAATGGTACTACATAAAATAAATATGAAATACAATAAAATCATCATGTATATTTAGATCATCAACTCAATTAGGAAATTCAGGAATATTAATTCCATAAGATAGAATTTAATTTTTTTGTAATTTTAGATTTCTCATATCATGTTTGTAAAAAACTAGAATCAGATAAGTTTATTCTTCATAAATGGATTCCAAAACAGCCATAGTGACTTAAGGCTCACCCTGATTGGATCTAGCTAGGTAGTCTCTCATAATCTAACCTTTATGTCTTGAAAACACTACTCCATGTCTACTATGACAACCCATACTTCATACCGACATCAAAGAAAGATGATCATCCTTTTCTGATACCATTTTTTCATGAATCAACATGAATAACCTGGTAAACTAGTAATCGAGATGGAACTGACATAGATCAAAGGGTTTTTTTGATCCCCATGTGTTCGTGATTTTCACTAGATAATCATTAAATGGTCATAGATAATGATTTATCCCCAAGATAAAACAATCCGTATATAAACCAATAAAAGATAAAATAACGAAAAATCATTATTATATGTACTTATCAAGGATAAAAGTAGAACAAGAAGATAAATAATGATCAAAATGACACATAATCCGAAAATGACATAGTATCCATCTTGAAAAGAACTCAAAATCTCCATGTAATGAGTGGATCACACATACACACACACAGACATACATACATATGTATGTACATATGTACATACGTACCTACCTTCCTTCCTACCTACCTACCTACCAAAATACATACATACATACATACATACTTACATTCATACATACATACATACATACATACACACATACACATATACATGCATACACACATACATGCATACAGGCATACATGCATACATGCATACATGCATCCATCCATCCAGACATACATTCATTCATTCATGAATACATACATACAAACATATATATATACATCAATACATATATCCATGCATCCATGAATACATTTGTACAAGTATAAACACAAAAAAACAATCATACATACATACATACATACATACATAAATACATACATAAATACATACATACATACATACACACATACATACATACATACATACATACATACATACATACATACATTAGTACATACATACTGTAATGACCCGCAAAATCTCATTGGCTTTAGAGTACCACAAGTCATTACTAGGCCTTAAGAGACATCCCCAAGGCACCAAAGGCTAGAAATAAATGACAAAGTGTTTCAAGTACAAGTGGGGGATGATTTACCCTTTAATAAATAAACCCATAAAACAACCAAGCTTAACATAAAATTCACTATATGATGCCTGAACAAATGAAAGACCAACAAACAACTTAATTTATATCGAACCGCATCAAATTAAACAATAGTAGAAGACCAAACTAAGAATCATAGTACATAGTGGAAAAACATATCAAGACTCTCAAAAGTCATCGCAACTCCACGCCCCACCATCTCTTAGCTCCACAACATCTCACAAGAATCGCCACACGCCTCTAGCAGGAAGATGCCTTACCTTTACCTATTTCCCAGAATAAGACATCTACAAAATCACCGATGTACCAAAGCAGGGTTGAGTATAAAACTATGTAGGTTTTCCCCCCAATGACTTACCTACTCACTCCACTAGGATATAAGAGTTACCCACATTTATATAAAAATAGTTTTTAGAAAAACATTTCTCCAAAGCAGTTTATAGCTAAATATAAACAAGGTTCCAAGACCATTCACAACCAAAGGTATTCCAAGAGAAATTGAAACCAATTTTACAGTAAGTTATTTTTTAAGAAAAATAACCAAATAATCTTTAGAACCATTTCACAATATCCCTTTTTGGCATACCCAACAATTTCACAACCCATGAAAACAACTATGCATGCTACATTATGACAGTTCCATACTCATGATTGGTTTTTTGTCAATCTACCAAGTCCTCACAAGGTAATTGTTTCCCATATGTCATTACCCATTTGGCAATGAGCACAAGGTCATATTTCAACCAAGCCTCGTACATATAGTTACCATGTTCTATTTAAAGTTTGGAACTGAGCACAAGGTCCTATTTCAACCAAGCCCCGTACATGTAATATGAACACACACCACATATTCCAATCAATCTTTCCAAAAAAAACCCTTTCAATAAAAACACATTTTTATGGAAACCCATTTCCATTAAAACCATTTCAATTCCAAACCATTTCAATAAAACTCCCTTTTTATTGAAAACCAATTCCATCAAAGTCCTTTAAATATCAATCCATTTCAATTAAACACCATTTTTATTGAAAACAATATTTTCACCACACCATCTACAATTTCAGAAAATCCATAATTTAAAATCAACATTTTATATTCAACAAGCTAAATCACATTGCACTAAAATTCACCAAGATTTCACAATCTCATCAAAACCATAATTCATCACTAAAGAAGATTTATTCTTTTATTTTCACAGTAAATTAAATTCAAATAAATCAATATGGATCATGGAAAATCAATTATAGAAGGAGGAGTCGAGAGTAAAGCCTCCTACCTCAAGGGTTTTGATGAAAACCACTACGGATGAAGAAAGCATAAGAAAACTGGGTCGATTCTCCAAGAATTCTCCTTAGATCACTTCTCTTAACATAACCAAGACCAAATCATGTCCTATTTTTCATCCACATAGTTAGATCTACCCATAACATGTGTATATATAATAAACCAAGAGAAGGGAAGAAGTAGATCTAGAAAAACGATCGAGAATGATCACATACCTCATGAATCTAGCTTCAATTCTCCAAGAGAAGCCTTCGGATCACCTCTGGAACGATGGGAGAACCTTCAATGACCTTAGGAGAACCAAAATCCAGAGTTAGGGCCACTTAAGAGCATAAATGAGGAATTTAGAGGCCAAAACATGTGAGATCCACAATTTAAGGATCTCATTTAAGTGACTGCATGGTTAGTTCACATTGTTTGACAAACCGTGTGTTAATCATGCATTTTCTACTACCTCAAACTCCCTTCTCACAGTATTTGGCCGTACGGTAAGACAAATCGTGTGCTGACCATGTGGGAGATATTGTCTCCAAGACCCACTGTGCATGGTTTGGCCACACGATTTAGACAAACCGTGCACTGCCTAGGCGACTTCCCCTTTGCCTCAAAACATCATTCCATGTTCTCCCGACTCTCCCATTCAACACCCTTAACTTTAAAACCATGGAAACCATCATGTAAGTGTTACATAACAGAAACTGGGGGTACTACATTATCCCCACCATTGGTCTTTCCATCCTCGGAAAGTTGAAATCCTTCATCCAACTAAAAGTGTTCCAGCCACTGGTCTTTCATTTCCTTTTCACGTTCCTAAGCCTCTTCCTGAATTTGACCATGATGCCATAAAACCCGTACTAGACCGATTCTTTTTCCACGCAAGAATTTTTCTTGCATATCCATAATCTGTAATAGGATATGTATCAATGATGCATCCATCTCTAGGCCAACGTAATCCCATCTGATCACATGGTCAGGATCGGGCTGATACTTTTTCAACTGACATACATAGAACACGTTATGCACCGAACTAAACCTTGGTGGTAATGCCAACCAATATGCCACATCTCTACCTTGTTCCAGTATCTCAAAAGGGCCAATGTATTTAGGAGATATCTTTTCTTTCTTCCCAAAAAGACAATGTCCAACCCTTGGAGATATCCTCAAGAAGACATGATCACCCACAACGAACGACAATGGTCTTCGATGGTGATCTGCATAAAATTTCTGCTGACTATAATCCATCTTCATCCTCTTTCTAATAAACTGAATCTTATCTGTTGTTTCATGGACAATTCTCATCCCAAATAGTGATGTTTCATGAGTTTCCACCCATCATAGTGAAGAACGACAAGGACGCCCATACAATGCATCAAATAGATCCATGTGTATCGAGGCTTGATAACTGTTATTGTATGATAACTCTACTAAGGATATATTCTCCTACCATGAGCCACCAAAATCCATTACAAAAGCATGCAACATATCTTCCAATGATTGTATCATCTGCTCAGATTTCCCATCCGTCTGAGGATGATACGTCATGCTCATAGTCAACTGATCCCCAAGGGCTTGCTGTAATGATTTCCAAAAATGAGATGTGAACCTCAGATATCTATATGAGACTATGGACACTATTACATCATGCCTCTTTACCACTTCGCAGATATAGATTTTTGAATGATCTTCCACCATATGGTTTTCATGAAAAGGGATGAAATAGACCGACTTGGTTAGATGATCCACTATCACCCAAATGACATCTTGTATCCGGACCATTCTTGGAAGAACTATAAAAAAATACATTACTATTAGATCACATTTCAACACTATGATAGGTAAATATTGTGACATACCGGCTGGTCTCTAATGCACTGCTTTAACCTGCTGACAAGTTAAGTACCATTAGACAAAATCGACCACCTTCCTTTTCATGACGCTCCACCAAAACTGCACCTTCAATGCCTTATATAACTTCTGTGTACCTAGGTGTATATCCTATCATGAATGGTGATAAGAAAGAAGGATTCGTTCCTAAAAAACCATATTTACAACCATCCAATATCTGAAACACAAAACTGAACCCTCGTCAAGTTTCTAGCCATCAATAGTCTCCCCACCATTTAGTTTTGAACTTACAACCATAAATTCTGCATTAGATTTTTATACTTCTTTGATCATATTTACTAAATCAGGAACAAGTGTATCTGAAAAGAATATAGAAACATCACCTTGGTCTTCACATTCCACATGCATTCCTGCTAAGACTTACATCATCGCCCATTTGTCTGAATCTTCTTTCACCAACTGAGCATATGAATTTTTACTCAATGCATCTGCCACCAAATTTCCTTTTCTGGGTGTGTACATCAAGTCAAAGTCAAACATTTGGAGATACTACATCCATATCCTTTGCATAAGATTCAAGTCTCAATGTGAGAAAATGTGTTTCAAGATTTTGTGATCCGTAAACACAGTAAATTTCTCACCAAAAATATAATGTCTCAGTGTTTTCAAAGCATGGACGAATGCATCCAACTCTAAATCATGTGTTGGGTAATTTTATCATCACTCTCAGCTTCCATGAACCATAAGAAACCACATGATCTCCTTTCATGAGAACACTACCCAACCCTATTCTTGATGCATCACAATACACCACAAACCCATGTCCGGATTCAGGCAAGATCAAGATGGGTGCCGATGTAAGATGAAACTTTAGTTCCTGGAATGACTTATAAAATTATTCTGTCTATTGGAATGGAGAATTATTCTTTGTCATAGTTGTCATTAGTGATGCTAGTGGTGAGAAATTATGCACAAAGAACTGGTAGTAACCAGCTAGACCCATAATCTTTCATATAACGAACACATTTTTCAGTGGTTACCAAGAGATAATGACTTTTATATTTTTTGGATCAATAGAAAGGCCTTTCTCAGAAATGACTTGGGAAAGGAAATTTACTTCTTGTATCAAAAAAACCCCCTATGATAATGTTGTATACAAACAATGATCTATCAATATTTGTAACACTGTTTCCTGGTGCTCCTCATGATCATCCCTTTTCTTTGAATACACCAAGATATCATCCACAAACACCACAACAAAATAATCCAGATTTCACTAAAATATCCAATTCATGATATCCATGAAGACCATTGGTGCATTCATTAGACCAAAAGGCATGACTACATATTCATAGTGGCCATATCAACATCTAAAAGTTGTATTTTGAATACCCTCCTTCCAAAATCGCAATTATTGATATCTTAATCGCATGTCAATCTTGGATAAATACTAATCTACCTTCAATTGATCAAACAGTTCATCAATTCATGGAAGTGTATATCTATTCTTTATCGTAACATGGTTAAGTTTATGATAATCAACACACATACAAAGAGTTCCATCTACCTTTTTCACATAAAAAATTGTGTTGTCCACAGAGGCTTACTTGGTCAAATAAAACCCTTGCTTTCTAGTTCCTCAAACTGTGATTTCAATTACCGTAACTCTATAGGTTCCATCCTATAATATGGAAGGGAAATAAAAATGGTCCCTGTAAAGAGATCAATCATAAACTCCACTTCCCTTAGAGGTGATAACCCTAAGATATTCTTGGGAAAGACATCTAAAAATTAATCCACCACAACTAGAAAACTATTATCCTCAATCTCTTATATTGATGTCAAAGTCAATGCTGCCAATTGGTAATAGATCATTCCCACCATTGGATCCAACAAGATCTTTACACCTTTCATTATCATCCTCTCTCCTTTGTAGAGATGCTCAATACCATCCATAGTCTTGAAACTAACATTTATCCTATAACAGTCGATGTGAGCCTTAAACATTGTCAACCAATCCATACCAATGATTACATCGTAGAAATCCACTTCCAAAATCGAGAAGTCCCATTTTAACTCATCTCCATAAATAGTTATAGCACATGCTCTATACACAAAAGCTTGACGATCTCTTTCACCAAGGGGAGTTTTCAGTTTCAAAACAGAAGGCAACATTTCCTGTTTTAAACATAGAAATTCAATAGCACGAGAATAAATGATGGAATGTGATGCACCAGTATCATAGAGCACTTTCCCAGTGGTAGAATTCAAAAGAATCATACCTCTCACCGTAGATGGTCCAACCTAATCATCAACCATTATCTGCTCAGCTCCATAAAATTTCATCATCCATTCACTGCTATCCTTTTTGCCGTGTTGGAATTTCCCCAGTTGAGGAGACATGGTATTTCAACAATCACCATGGATAGATCTATTATGCTGAAGATACTGACTCTTCTATCATCTTCATATCAAAGCATATGATGCTTGCGATGCCGGATAAATGTCCCAAGCACCCGACCTAGGAGCACTGTGACAATGGCACTGAAGATGTCCCATCCTTTTGTAATTATGACATGCTCTAGGTTGTGTCGTACACTCTCGCTTTATGTGGTCAGTTGAACCACATTGAAAGCAAACTGCTTTTCTCTGGGGATGTAGAGAAAGGATCACTTATCCCGATTTCTGATAGTGATTTCCACTTGCACCATGGAAATAGGTGTCCCTTTTCCTCTTGTTCTCAGATGTTGAGTTCCCACCATTTTCAGTAGGTATCAAAATTCCTCCTCCTATCGATCATGAGATATCACATTCAACAACAGTTTCTCAATTCACCATCTCTCTATAATCCATAATATAGAGCACCACAATCTTTGATTGAATCTCTTTCCTTATCCCATATTTGAAGATGCATGCCTTCAATGATGCACTTTTCACAACCTCTGGTGCAAACCAAAATAAATTCATGAATTTAGCCACATACTCTGTGATAGAGAGGATTTCCTACTTCAAGATAAATAAGTATGTTGATTTCTGTATCTTGAATGTGTGAGGATAGAATTTTTTGTTGAACAATTCTTCAAAATCTTCCCATATAACGCCTTCTTCCAATTTAGCCTGCACCGCTAAATCCCACCACTGACATGCATGATCCTCGAGCATATGTGTCACTATCATTACATTCATCTCTAATGGTGTGATGATGAAATCGAAGATACGATTCATCCTACTTTTCCACACCTCTTCCTTTTTAGGTTCAGCATTACCCCGAATGTTTGGTGGATTATGCTTTATGAACTCGATGGTATGATCCACATGCCTTGGTTCATTCCTTCGATTCCCTGTATCCACAAAATGAAAATACTAGACAATACAATGAACCAGCTCTTGGTCCACATGTGGTTTTGGTGCAACCACATTCTCTGCAGCCTCTTCGGGTTGGTTCCATCCACTCATACCGGGTGCCATTTTCTAAACCAACAACAAACTCTATCAATATCACTCTCTAGAAATTAATGGTTTAGCATTTTAAGTTCTACCACATCATATATCTCAACATTTTTTTCAAAAACATTCTTTTTCCCCATGTTCATCCATTTTTTAAAACATTATGCAAGCTTTTGAAAAAAAGACCATTTTCAAAATACACCAAATACCCTTTTTCAAAATCTTTTACTCGAAAACAATTTCTTCATTTTTCAAAAATTATCACCTTGTCCAAGATCCTTATCATTCCTCACAAGGAGTTATGAAATCCTAGTGGAATTCCATTTCTCAATAATTCATGTCATTCTTATCTCATTGGATAAACCCCTGACAATGATATTTCAAAATTCAAGAGGTGTCTCCAAACACTTATTTACCCAACTCCCTAGAAACATGATTTTATAAATAAAGGGGTTAGCTATGTCCTTTGATACAATACATTTCATGTTCCGACAATCATATTCCTATCTATGATTTTGACCTAAGGAACAGACAGGAAGGAATTTTGACTCCAAGACCAAAAACATTGATGTCTACATGTTAGTCAAGGACTGGACAAGCTGATACCATTTGTAATGACCTTCCAATTCTCATTCTCATGAGAGTACCACGAGTCATTACTAGGCCTTAAGTGACATACCCAAGGCACCAAAGGAGGACAATAAATGCTGAAGGGATTCAAGTACAAGTGGGGGATGATTTACCCTTTATGAAATAAACCCATAAACCAACCAAGCATAAAAACACATTCACTATATGATGCAAGAACAAATGAAAGACCAAGAAATAACTTCATTTATATCAAACCACATCAAAGTACACAACATCGGAAGAACAAACTATTCATCAAAGTACACAATAGAAGAACTACTCAAGAATCTCCAAAGACACCACAACTCTATCCTCCACTAGCTCCCGCCTCCACAACTTCTCCCAAGCATCACCACTAGCCTCTAGCAGTAAGATGACTTACCATTACCTGTGTCGTGGAATACAACATCTGCAAAAGCACTGATGTGCCAATGCAGGGGTGAGTGTAAAACTCAGTTGGTTTTCCCCAATGACTTCCCTACACACGCCACTAGGATTGAAGAGTTATCCTCATTTATATAAAAATAGTTTATATAAAACATTTTCTCAAAAGAAGTTTAAAACTAAATAAAAAAAAGTTTTCAAAACCATTCACAACCAAAGGCATTCCAAGAGAAATTGGAACAAATTTTACAGCAAGTTATTTATCTCAGAAAATAAACAAACAAGCTTTAGAACCATTTCACAATATCCTGTTTTTGCATAAACAACCTTTCCACAACCCATCTAAATAACCAAACATGCTACGTTGTGACAGTTCCACACTCATGTGAAGTTTCTCGTCGATCTACCAATTCATCACAATTTAATTTTTTCCCATGTGCCATTACCCATTTGGCACCGATCAGATGGTCATATTTCAACCAAGCTTCGTACATATAGTTACCATGTTCTATTAAATGTTTGTCACCGATAAGAAGTTCCTATTTCAACCAAGACCCATATATGAAATATGAACACGCACCACATATTCTCATCAATCATGCCAAAACACCCTTCCCATAAAACAACCTTTTTAATGAAGACAATTTCCATTAAAACCATTTTAATGCCAAAAAATTTAAATTCCAAACCATTTCATTTAAAATACCTTTTTGATGAAAAACAATTCCATCAAAGTCCTTTCAATCTCAAACCATTTCAATAAAAAACCCTTTTTATTGAAACCCCACTTTTCAACAAACCATCTACATGTTTAGCAAATCCATAATTTAAAATCAACTTTTTAAACTCAATAAGCCAAATCACACTTCACCCCAATTCACCAAGATTTCACAATCCCATCAAAACCATAAATCATCAATATAAAAGATTTTTTCTATGATTTTCACAATAATATCCATTCAAATAAACCAATTTGGATCTAATACAATCAATTATAGCTAGAGGATTCAATATTGAAGCCTCCAACCTCAAGGGTTTTGATAAAAACCACAACGGACGAAGAACACACAAGAAAACCGGGACGATTCTCCAAGAATTCTCCTTAGATCTCTTCTCCTAACATAACCAAGACCCAATATCATCATATTTGTCATCCAAACACATATATATACCCATAACCTACATAGATCTAAGAAACCAAGAGAATCGTAGAAGTAGATCTAAGTATATCTAAGAAACCAATAAAGAATGATCACATACCCCAAAAATCCGGCTTCAATTCGCCAAGAGTTGCCTTAGGATTGACACCGGAATAATGGGAGAACATTACTTGACCTTATGAGAACCAAGATACCGATTTAGGGCCACTTAAGAGATTAAATGAGGCATTTAGAGGCAAAAACACATGAGATCCACAATTTAAGGATCTCATTTAAGTGCACACATGGTTATTTCACATGGTTTGAAAAACCGTGTGCTAACCATGCGTTAGCTACTACCTCGACCTCCCTTCTCACACGGTTTGGCCGAACAGTTAGACAAAAATTTCACTGGTTGTGCGGGAGCTACTGCCTCCAAGACCCACTGCGCACGGTTTGGCTGCACGGTTTAGACATACCGCATGCCGCCTGTGTAACTTCCCCCTTTCCTCAAATAATCATTCCATGTTCTCCCGACTCTCCCAATCATCACCGTTAACATTAAAACCCTGAAAAGAATCATGTAAGGGTTACATACAGAAATCGGGGGTACTACACATACATTTATACATAAATAAAATAAAAAGAGAAATACCAAAGGGAATGATTTCACCCAACCTGAAATAAGTTACATGGAATATACATTAAGATGAAAGAAAGAAAGTATATAAAAAATATTCCATAAACAAGAATGATAGAGTTAGAGATACAACCCAAGAGTAATCAAGAAACCCTAAAAAAAAGTCCAACATCCAATTTGGGAAAAAAATAAGAACCAAACACTCAATGTGATATATGGTAAATGCCCCACCATCTAAACACCTGCTACCTGTACCTAATTGACATAAACCTCACTGCCTCACTACAGATCCTTTCTTTCTCTTGCATCAAAAGACAATACAAGGTATAGAAATTAAAAATGGAATGTGTAGGTTTTGAGTTAAATATGTCCAATAATATCCCACACAGGTGTTCCATATCATGTCTATAACATTTATTTCCATATTTAAGGTACATCTTGAACCATTATTGATCATTATAATGAACCATGTCAGGTCGACCTAACACGTCACCCAATCTGGCTTCCCATAAGACCTCATTCACTCATTCTTATAAGCAAGAAAATGTCGAAAATTATTGAGGGTGTAAAAGATAATGTTAAGAGACTATACTCTATGGTTATAGTACAATAATAGAAAAAAATAACCAAAACCATACATAGGGATCAACATCAGAGTACACATAATAAATAATTGAAATAGAAGAATGATATAATTAATGGAATGAAATATACAAACTCAAGGAAGGAAAAAATATGCTCTACCACTATGATGAATATAGATACAAAATAAACATATTTTAAATAAGGACAATCAAATCTAATCCCCGTGAAGATCCAAAAAACCAACCCAGTCTACATTATGCTTGAGTTGAACCAGCCTAATCCTAAGACTCCATGCCAGAAACTTCTCTCAATCAAGCTACATTGGGCCTCGACCCCATCTACTTTCCAACCTCTAATCAAACTTGAAAGTTGAAATCATGTATGTATGAAAACTGAGGATCATGTATTAGGGATAAGAAATAAATCTTAGTAAGACACCCCTAATGGTGAATCTATAAACATACGATCATAAAAAGTGAATGCACATGTGATATCCCATGAAAAGTTCAAAAATAATAGAAAATTTCATAAATGAAACCACTACATAGAAAGGGGTAAATAAAAAAAAGAATCGAAGCAATAGGTTTTAGCATTAATCCCACGGTAAATCTACCCTCACTATAGACCCTAATAGGTGATTTATAACAAGTGGATAACCCAACCATATGAAAACCAGAACATTCAATAGATCTATATAGCCCTTCCAAGATATCTAAAAACAAAATTCATGAATGACTCACCCTAGTGAATAACCATAGGAATCCACAAAAACAAATAAGATCTACTAGAAACTACGACTACGAAGGCATGATTTAAATGATGAAAAATCTCATTCCACCCACCTAATAAACCATAATGTCCTAAAATTATTTTAGAAGGAATCATGATCTAAATGATGGAAATATGGTATTAACCTTTCCAAGGGAAACCATCAAATGTGGTATCAATAGAGGTACATTCCCAAGGGACATTATCTACCCAGAGTTCGAATAGATACCCTATCCTAGGTATCCCACTCCTGTATTTGGGAGCATGAACATCATCCATGTCATATTACCTCTAGAAAAGGAGAAATCTAAACTAGAGGGGTGCACTCATATATAAAGTCTATCAGCTCCCTAGGACTGTCTAATAATAAAAGATAACAATGTTGAGAACGAGATCACCGCTTAGGGCTAACACTTGTTCCAAGATATCCCAAGGGTATACTTATTAATCCACAGTCCTGAGTAGAAACTACCTCAAACATCTTTTCCAAAGACCATCGAATGTGGGATGAACCGACAACAATCCCACTTTCCAAAAATAGAAGTAATATCATAGATAAACTATTGGCCAATAAACATGGTTCTCTCATGTCCCCTATATCTCAGCATCCAAACTAAATATCCCCCAAGGGTTCTCCATGACCTACCTTAGAGTCAATCCAAACTTGGGGCACAAACAGTCCATGGGGCCACAATATAAAGTGACGTCCACCACAGGGTTCCCGTACTATATCAAATATTTTGGGACACACCCACAAAACCACCTCAGTTATCCCAATTCCCACATGAAGTGCATGACACCCTATAAGGGTTTCTCTAGCTCATCCAAATGCACAGGATACACCCCGTGATGAAACATCCCAAATGGCCCTTAGTGGCCTCCAAATGACCCTCAATCAACAATGCACCCAAAGGGGAATTAAAAAGGACAAAACATACAGTATAGGAATTCAAAAAATTCTTCATGACCACCTATTAATATTGATACCCACTAAAAGGGTTCTTTATCATGATCCAAAACAAACGATTCCATACATGCATTCTCAATAATTGACTATGACAACCACTGATCACTTGAGAAAAAACTATACTACAAGGGAATTCAAAATAGTCCCTCACACTTATATTATAATCATAGTGGAACACTAATATATCCCCCAATCAAATTCATCAATACAACCTAAAGGATCCAACAACTTTGGTCCACAAACCCAATAACTAATACTCAACATCTCTAACCTCAAGCAACTAGTCACAATATAGAGGGAAATCAAATATCTCCATAGAGATAATACTATATCTTTACATATGCGATCTATTAGAAAGAACCTTGAACAAAAATAGCTAGAATCCATAATCCACAACCAACTAATGATCTCACTCCCCCACATGGGCCTCATAGCTCATAACCCAACCCTCATTAGAAAAATGAAAAAATCACAAGAAATCCTCCTACAGAACTCTCATAATTAAAAAAACTATTTCTCTCCAAAAACCAAAATTATATCACCATAGAAATATATGTGGGAAAATGTTCAGAATATAATAATCATAAGTCTAATTTTGATAGTTGGGAGAAAAATAGGTAAAACAGCCCAGGGAAAGGAAAGTACATGACATGCACTCCGAGTACACGACTTATACCCATAGAGGCCCCCTTTTCCATGTGAATCAGGCCACTTGACATGTATGTTTACAAAGTACACATTATGGTTCTCCCATTATTTAGAGTGTAACCTAGTATGGGTACCTACTTCTATACGTCAGCCCCAATCTGTGTGTAAAACAGATGAGTACATGGCTTGTACAGCTAGTACACTGTGTATAACCCCCAAAGGGGTCCCTAACTGTATACCTAGCCACACACAACAAATGGATATGTACTCATGCAAGGTGTGTTCCACACATGATCATTGGACATGTACCCTACCTGACTATGTACAAGTATACAGGGTGTCAGGACCAGTACTCAACCACAACCCGGAATCCAAATACATGGCGTGAAACCCCAATACACAACATGTAGTTCCCAAAACTAATTTTCAATAAAATGGAATAAAAAATGAATGTGTGTTCTCTAAAAAACATGTTATGTACATGGGTTTTACAAAATGACCCCCCCCCCCCAAACGTCTTGAAATGACTGATTTCCCCACTAAACCCATAGAACAACCAACTAGGGGTCTCAAACAACCCCAAAAAGTCTATAAAAATAGAAATAACATAATATATGGGGGTTTTTATAATAAAAAATTAAACAATCATATATCAGGATGGAACATTCCAAATATTCTCATCGATCCATGATCTACAGTTGCATCATGACAATCCGGCACAACCCGAGTTCCACAACAGTGCCTCCTCTTCTTCATATCACTATTATATCCCTGTACTTATTTCTTTCACATGGAAGTAAGCCTCCATAGTCATATTAAGTAAGACAAGGGAAAACAAATAAAAATTAAAAAAGGAAAAAAAGAAAAATAAAACGAAAATAAAATGAAAATGGGGCTACGACCTTACCCCAATGCCTAAAAACCTCTCATTTTGGACCGAAGACTGGGAAATAATATTAATCTGATGCCCATTTTAAAAGATTGGTTTAAAAGAACATGCATGAATTAATGAATATTTAATAAATTAAATATTAAATATTCCATGAAAGTTTAGATGGCCTAGATTTTTGTTAAACTCACGTCCTAGGGTGAAAACCCTATTCTGGGGCCAGTAGAGTGGTCTACAAAATTATCAAAGATCATCTCGTAGGAAAAGTTACCAATTTCCCAAGAAAATATTCCAGGAAAAAAAGGTTCTAATTTCCCCTGACTTTAACAACCCATGATGATACGAGCCATCAAACCCCCATAACAAATGATTCTCATCCCTGGGAATCCCTAGTAGATAGACACTATCCATGTTAAACCTAAATAACTAGTGCAACCGATACTATCTTGTCCATCTAACTACAATTATTACATCATCCACATCTCTCTACAAATATGAGAGACATTCTACATCAACTGATATGATTCTCTCAACCACAAGATTATCCTCATCATTTCAACATTTCCCAATGACAAACCACATGACCCATGAAACACCCATCACCAAATACGAAGGATATACATGGATAAACTTCTCACACCTGAGCACCAACTCAAAAACCCAAAACCCCCATTCTATACAAACCACTTAAATGAGGGACATGACATCCAACAACATTTGTTTCACTCCCAACCACATGAATTCCCTTACTCCAATCTTTGAACACACAATATGAATCACACTCACACATTCAAAATACTAATAAAACTATGATAACATAACTAAAAACATTGACCACCCGACACATGGGAAAAGGTACAAAACCAAAAAACACTAACCACAATCTCACTATGGTACCCAATGTATAACAAAAATAATAAGATCTCGGGTTCTAAAAAAACCTTCTCTCTCAAGACAGTCCCAAAACAAGGAGCACTCCCATCACTCCACTTCTCAAACACCACTCATACTCATTCCTGACCACTTACTAGTGATAATATACCTAAACAATCCACCAAGAATGAAACCCATGCCCCCCAAGTCATTGATGATAGTAGTAAAACATGCCCCATCACCTAACCCGACAGATAACACATAGAATGAATAGTTCACTCCCAAGAAACACAAACCTAGGACATCAAGGGAACCACCAACTCACGGAAACTGAATCCCAAACCAAGTATCCCTTAGGCATTCATTACCTCATTGATCTACCAACATGGTATTCCAAGCCTAATTCGGACCATCATGGGTCTCAAGGCATCCCTCATTGAAGAAATTACACCACTAACAACAATAAACCTCTCACCACATGATCCACATGAATTATCATCAGGATATAATATAGATTAAAATACAACAGACAGACATATGTATTGTGGATCATGTGTTCCTTGAAAGGTGAATGAAAATTTCTCTCTTTTCAATGTGCCAATAGCTAAAAACCAACCAAAATCATAAATCCCCAAACACATGTGTATCACACTATGTGAAATAACACAATCATAAAAGTGTATACCAACAACAAAAATACTACTCCATGAAAACTTATACATCCTATCAAAAAAGGTGTTTGCGATAAACAAGTAAGATATCCATCAAATGTTTTAACACGTTCCTAGACCAACTATCCACTACCTACAAAAATAAAAAAACCCACCTCACTCCGATGAGTTTTTGTAATGAACCACCCCTGGTTAACAAGACAAGTCACCTGATCAATCTCACCATAAGGCCTCAAGAATTCTTACGTATATGCTAGAGTCTACCAAAAAGTAGTGAGGGTTTAAAAGGTACTTTGAAGTGACTATACCCTCTTGTAAAAGTGAAATAACAGATGAAAATAACCAAAATCATACATAGGGATTAACTGTAGAGTACCCATAATTAATAAATGAATGAAAATCAAGATTTAATAATTTGAATGCAACATAAATACTCAAAGTAGGAAAAACATACAATAGTTGATCACCCACCAGGTATACCATAAATTCTAAATAAAAAAATGGAAATAAAGGTAACCATATCTACTACCAAAGACAAGTGCAACTACATTCCTAGTCTCCATGACGCTTGAGTTATAGTACCCTGATCTTCAGACTCTAGAAAAGCATCTCTACTCGATAAAGCAACATAGGACCTCATCCCCATCCACTGGGAAACCACTAAACAAATATTAAATAACACATATGGTATTAATAATCAATGAGGTTCATGTATAGGGTGTGATAAATAAATATTAGCAGTACACGACGAATTGTGAAACTATAAACCAACTTTTATAATAAGTGAAAGCATAAATGATATGCCTGACCTAGATGAAAAATAAAAAATGGTGGAATAAAAAACAACTAAATAGAATGGGGGAAAAAGAAAGAAACAACTAGAAGGTTTTTCTTAACATAACTGGTAAATATACCCCCACTCTAGCCTATGGCAGAGTATTTATATCATGTGACTCAACCAACGGCACTAAAACTGGTGTGTCCACCAGATGTAGCCATGAAATCCAAGATGCCTTAACTTAAAAATACAAAATCTATACATCATATAATAACCATATGATTCAACATGAAAAAATTGTATCTACTAGGAATAAATAATTTCATGACACAACTGAACTGGTGACAGATCTCACTCCACACAGCTGAGAAACTATCACACCCCGAATGTCATACTGAATGAATCAGACACTAAATGAGGGATTGATGGTATAAAACTTCCAGGTTTACATCTATAAATGTGGTTACAACAGAGGTACAATCCCAAGGGAAATCATCTACCCAAAGATTTGATATATACCCTATCCCAGGGGTCCCACTCTAGAAACCAGAATCATGAACAAAATCCACAACATATAATTTCTAGATAGGGTTAATAATCAACTAGAGGGGTGAACTCATACATATAATCCCACAAATCCCTAGCCCCATAAAAACAAAAAAAATCTAATAGAGGAGAAAATCATATAAATAATTAGGGGTAATTCCTAATCCAAGATATCCAAAGGGTCTCCTCCTTAAACCACGGTCCTATCCATAAATAGCCTCAAACATCATTTACAACATCTAAATGAATGTGGGATGAACCAAACTCGACCCTACCATCCAAATAGATGAAATAAAAGAACTAATGGACTCTGATAGAACAAGAACAAGGCTATCAAGATCTCATGAATCTCATCATCTAAACAAAAAAGCCACCATAGGATCTCCATGACCCACCTCAGGGTCAAACCAAACATGGGTCTCACACAGTCCCCAAGGCCACATTATAAAGTAACCTCCACCACAAAACATCACTGCCACACCCAAGATTTAAAGAAACCACACAAAAAAATCCCATACTAGCCCAAATACCTCTACAAGAGTAGGAAACCCTAATTGGGTTCCAGTACCTCATCGAAAATCATTGGACAATCCCAATACTGAAAAATTCCAAATGACACTCCATGGACTCCAATTGATCCTTAATCAGCATTGCACCAAAAGAGGCATCCAAATGAACAATAATTTCAAATAGTTAATTCAAAAATGTTATGATGAACATGTAAATAGTAGGAGACACTTTAAAAGGGTTCCTAATAGTAAGAAAAAAAAATATAACATATAGTTTTTCTCAACAACTGATTATGGAAACTGCTAATCACTTGATCAGGAACACTCCCACAAGGGCATCCTCAAGAGTCCCTTAGACTCATATTATAATAACAACAAAACATGGTTGTAACCATCTTCCAAAGGAATCAACACATCCTAATGTTATTAACATCTCTAGTACCCAAATCCAAGAGCTAATGCTCAATAGCTTTAACCTTGAACAACTGCTCACGACACATAGGGACAACCAAGATCAGCTAAAAGATTCTAATAAATCCCACATTATGTGTTTTATCAAAAAAAACACAATAAAACTATACATCATCCAAAATACAAGGAAAAATAACTAGCTCACACCCTCACATGGGCCTCATAGCTCACAACCCATCCCCTAGGAGGAAACTCGAACTACCACAAGAAATACTTATATAGAAATCTCATAGTCTATAACACCATCCATATAGTCTCTAAACACTGAAAGGATATCACCATCATGATCTACATGAAAAAATTATAATAATGGACTACTCACAAGTCTAATTTTGAAAATATGGTGAAAATAGAAAAAACAACCCAGGGTAGAGAAAGAACATGTTGTGCACTCTAGGTACATAGTGTGTACTTATAGAGGTACCTATTTTCAATGTGCCTCAAGACACTCAGTATGTAATTTTCAAAATTATACTATATATTCCTCTTGGTACACGGTGTGTAACCCAAGATGAGTACCAACCTGTGCACCTCATCCACACTCAGTATGTAAAACGACCAAGTATATGGAGTGTACTACCAGTACACTTCATGTACACATACATGGGGTCCCTATCCATGTACCTAGCCATGTACCCCACCTGATCATGAAACAATACATAGATTTTTCCCCACATGGGAACTGTTCATGTTCCCCACACTACTAAGTACCCCCACATGGGGTGTCGGACAAAGTACTCTACGACACCTCAGAATCCTACTACATGACATGTACCCTTGATATAAGACATGAAGTTCCAAAAACAATTTCTACCAAAAATAAAAAGAACACATGGCATGTTTTCTCTAGACAACATGCCATGCACATGGGTTTTCCTGAATGGAAACCCCAAAAAATGACCTAAAACACCCGATTTCCCCACAAAACCCATAGATAAACCCACTATGGGTACCAAAAAACCAAAAAAACATAAAAATGAAAAAAATATAGAAATTTGAGGCATAAAATCTAAAATATACTTATGTTTAGGTAGAATGGAGGAATCTTCACACCGATCAATGATCTGGAGCTTCTACACGACAATCTGGTATGACCCAAGCTCTACGGTGATGCCTAATCTTTTCCCTCTTTCTCTTATATCACCCTCCCTATATCACAAGTGTTGAATTAATCCATCATGGGTGTACATGGAATGATAAGGTGAAATAAATAGAAAATAAAAAAGTAATAAAGGAAAAAAGAAATAGAAAAGAAAAAGAAAAGGAGGCATGAGACCAACCTTGATGCCAGATGAAAGGTTATGAATACAATAGTAAAAACACCCATTTCATAATCAATATAAGAGACATAATATCAATATAAAACTTTTTTTAAATATATGAAGGAATAAACATGACAAAATAAATTAATATTTACTTAATTAAATAATAAATATTCTGTAAAAATCTAAATGGATCATATTTCCATAAAAATCATATCCTAGTTTATACACCCTATTTTAGAAATAATAGAGCGGACATAAAAATTATCCAAGATCATATCATAGTATAATTAACCATTTTCCCCTAAAACACCCCCGATAATAAAATGGTTCAAATATTCCCTATTTTTCATAACCCATGACAACAAAGGTCATCATTGTAACACCCCGAGACATTTTAATATTTTCAATTATAAATAAATTTAATTTCATTGATTTCTTTCTTTTTACACGAAACCATGTTATGATTATGATAAACATAAGAATTTGTTATCCTGCATTACATGCCAGGCCCAGTTTTACCAAACAATAATATATAAATAAAATATTATTATATTATATAAGGCCCCACCCTTAAGCATTATATAATCTTGAATTATGTTAATAATTAAAATTAAGCATCATTTCGGGTTTAGAGACTTATATAATTAGGTAAAAACTTATACATAATAACTTGAACATTACAAGTAGACACATCTTCTCACTATCCATTATTTTTATAATATAAAAAATCTTTAAAAAACACATTTCTAGTTCCATAATTTAACTAGCATGAATTTTCTCGATCTCATCCTTGACCTTATTCCACTTTTATGTCCTCTGAAAAACATTTCAAAAACATGTGATGAGCATAAAAATATTAGTAAGGGATATATCAGGATGGAAAACTGTTAGTTTTTCAAAACAAAATGTAAACAATGAATACTTTATCATAATGTAATACTTTTCACCTTAATGAAGCAGAAAAAACACTTCACTTAATATAAGCTCATTAGTTACCATTTTGTAACCATCATTTTACCATAATGTCTATATAAATAAACATATACAATATAAAAGTAACTTAGGACATAAACATTATTAAATGGAATAATCATACAATAAAATACCAAACATATCACTAAATGGAATAACCATACGACCGACATCCATACAAAATTCATTGGTGGTTATAACATAACGATCTGTACATGGTTTATCATAGAACCACCTATCTATTGATTCATTATATAACCACCAATAAAATTTCCAAGTACCATTATATAATCATCACACATAAAAGATTGAAAATATCAACATTTAAATTTAAAAATTTCATTTGAATCACAAGAAAAAATTTCAAGATATTGTAATAGAAAATACACTTCCAAAAACATTTCAAAACCAAAATATTGAAAAAGGGTATCTAGAATTTATTTTCCATTTAAAAACATCATGGCTTGTTATGGAATCCAAATATCAAATAATGCTCATGGTGGTGGAAAGGTCGTTGTGACCACATACGTTAAATAAATTACTTTTTTTAGTAAAAATCTGCATAGAAAAAATAATCACTTTGATTGAAATTATTGGTATAAGAGGTTTATTATACACTTATTTGAAGAAGGAGGTGTATATTATTAAAACATTCATAAATAAAAGTAGATTGAGATGAAGTACCTTAATAAAAATTCAGCAGCCTAATGACATAACTTTAAAATTATGAAAATGAGTTGATTGGAGAGAAAAGTCTCTCTCATCACTTGGAATTAAAATGTATATAAATAAGGATATATAAGAAAAAATCCCATTATAATAAAATATAAAATAATATAAAATAAGTCTTCAACTAAAAGTGGAGGGTGAAAGGTTCTCTTACCTCGAGTCCGACTTCTCTCATATGATACTTATTATTCTTTAATAATAAACATAATTTCATTTTTTCTCTATTAAGAATCTTTTCCAAGTTTATTATTCCTTTTATATCACATATTACCTTTCTATAACAAATATTTAATTATTTATGTTCATATCAGTCATATTTTTGATGTTTGAACTTGAGTAAAAAATGAACTTGTTATAATTAAAAATTGTCCACGTGGTCAAGAGTAAATTAACTTAAGAATGATATTCATGATTTATATATCATATATATATATATATATATATTATATGTAATTATAATAGTCCATAACATTTGTATATAAGATATAAAATGCACTCTTCATGGAGACGATAAGTCATACGTACCCATGAACGCTAATTTCAGTTTTTTCATATTAAATTGAATGAAAAACAACTGATACATAGGTATATTATAATTATATTATAATATATATTTTATATATGTTACATAAGTTCATTAATTTCATCCTTTATATGTTCCATGTATTGAATGAACGAGTCATATCACTTTGAGGGGCGGTAGTTCAAACATCCTCAAATGAAATTATCATATTTATACAACATGAATAGAATAAAGGTATGTTCTAAATGAGAATAATAGAAACATAGAGATAAAAATAAATATCATATATATTATATATAATTATTGTGGCATCATAATTGCCATCGTGAGAGGTGGTTGGTAAAGATTGAACAATCCTCATTTTGGGAGGCAGTAGTTCGTCGTCCATAGAAATCATATATTCTATACCAATTAGATAGAGTTGTATCTAAGTGTAGTTGGAATCCATCTCATAAAAAAACCTTCAAAATTTAGTATAGTTTTGTTTTTATATAATCAAATAATGATAAGATCATAGGGATCGAAGAAGGAAAAATAATTGAATGGAACATAAGAGAAGATATTACCTAAAATTGGGTAACTTATTTTCATTTGAAACAAATGGATTTCTAAAATTGAATTTATCCTAGGGGAAGGCTACTTTGGGAAAGAGAGAGATGTTGGGAAATTATTAGAGAAGATTTTGGACTAGACAAGGGGCATAAGTGTTGTGAGTAATGGGTTAGATGTGTTGTTCTTTTATAAGAGGGCGGATTGACACTTTAGGAATGTTTTGAAATATTATTTTATTATTAATAAATGATTGAAATTTAATAACACCGAAGTAATATATTTAGAAGTGAGATGGGAATGGGTCAAAATCCTCTCATATAATAGGTTTTAGACATGTTTTTGTTTCAAATTTAACTTTTTCATTTAGCTTTTTCTGTTAGCTAACTAATCTAACTATTACCATATCTTCTTGTATATTCATAATATATAGTTAAAATAGTTATAATAAAATGACAATAGAACCTCAAGTGGTTACTTAATGAAATTTTAAAAAATATATAATTCATTTTTCTGAGTCTTATATTTTTAGGACTATTATATCATTTAATAAAATTATAATTGATTTCAAACTCATTTATGACCATTTTTATACTATTCGTATCGTAACTTCTTAAAAAATCCACAATAACTTGATTAATTCAAAAAAAACATAATTATTTAAAATATTACAAGCCATAATCCTCTTTAATTTTTTTTATGGAATAAAAGGTTTCAAAATAAATTTATTTTAATATTTATATTCTCATTTATTTAAATCATTCATTAATATGGTAATCACTACATCACCATTATGTCAAAAATAAATTTATTTATTTGAGGTCTAATAATTACAAATAAAATACCATGATGTAGGTAATCTATTTATATTTCTAATTAATATTTATTGTATAAGGGATCATTTATATAACCCCATATAAAAATTGTATTAGTAAAAGATACTTGTTTAAGTTATATTTTCCTTAACTTTAAATTAAAATTAATTGAATGTCATTTCCACACACAAGTGGCTCCATGGGTTCCTAAAATCTACAAAACCATGAACATGGTCAGAAATATTTCATAAAATAGGGTTAGAACATTTTTTACGGTAATTTAATATTATTTTAATATTATTTTTTACCCTTATTTACCAGATTTATCCTTTAACTATGTTAAATAAAATATTTATTGAAGTTACTATTCATGATGTATGAAAATAAAAAGTAACCAATTTAAACAACTTGGACATCCTGATTCCAAATTTGGAACCCAATTTTCCAAATTCAAAACAACGAATTTTCATAAATTAATTCAAAATTATTTCACTTTGTCAAAACCCAAAAGCATATTTTAAAAAGTAAAAACTACCAAAAGATTGGCACGTGTTTATGTAAAATTTTAATGTGAAATTACTTTCAATGACCAAAATTGGATTAAATGATTAATATATAATCTAATTACACTTTAAAGCCAATTAAAAAAACAATGTAATCATATAAATAAATTATATGAAACGACAATTTTGACTTAAAATGCAGTATATTTCACTATTTATTAAAAAAATGAAATTTATCAAAAAAATATAAAAAATTTACTCAAAGTAAATTTTGATATCCCATTTCTAAAGAATAATTTTATTATATTCAAATATAATATATAAAAATGAAAAAATCTATATTTAAAAAGGGTTCTCCATCCAAAGGCGGTAAATCAATTTTTTAAAAGAATATTAGAGTATTTCATGCTTAAAATCGGATTCATTCTTATTCTAATCATCTAAAATTTATTGGATAAATGAAAACAAATATAAAAAAATGTGAAATAATAATTTAGTTAGTTATGTTTAGTCCCATAAAAACAATAGCTATTCATTAACTAACATTAAAAATAATATTATTGGTATATTATTTTTTGGTATAACTCAAAGATGTGTGCAACATAAGATTTCAAAGAAACTGATTGTTGTGTGTTGAGTATACTATAAAATGATGTGTCATCCTTAACATAAAATTAATATCCAATTCATAAATATTAATAGAAATGAAGAAGTATTATTCTATAAATACATGGGTTGTTACAACCTTCCCAGTTATTGGAAATTGCATCCTCTCAATTTAAAAATTGTTCTTGGAAACATCATTGAAAGTACCACATCTGAAAAAGAGCCAATAAAACAATAAATTTCCAAGAAAAGAAAGATAACTAAAAAGGTCACCCAAGATAACCCATAATAGTATTCCATGTAGGAAAACATGGATATGGAAGGGAAACTAACCGTCAAGTTCTGATAGAGATTGATAGAAAACATTATTAAGAGAAAGTTAACCACAGGAAAATCAAAATCTCGTGGTTGGTTAACGGTCTATGATTCCCTAGTAGGAAAATTAAATAGAGAACATTTTTTTATGTTTCTTTCCATAACATTGAATATTTTATTTATGAGCTTGACTATGAACATAAGTAAACATAATTACCTATTAGGTAGACTTTCGTTCTTTACTAAATTTCTTCTACAAACTCATATTTTCTCCAAACAACGAGCATTCATGATGACATGGTCACACCTGAAGTGCTAGAATCAACTTATATATAATCACATAATCCACAAAATATGTCCTATATAATTCCATTGTCTTCATAAATTAACAAAAAAAATGGTTAGTACGAGATCAGATAATCCCCAAAAAGGAAAATCCTTTATAAAAAATAATACTACTCTTAATCTCCAAAATTTAACAAACAATACCCAAAGTTAAAAAAAGACCATTCAATACACTATTGTCCTTAAAATTATTCAATATAATCCAAACTATGGTTGGAACCCAAAGTTGAAAATAATTTAACCACATAGTCTTCCATATTAAATATTAACATTTATCTCCAAATAACATCTACAACATCTAATGTCTCATACTGACATTTAATTAACCTAATCACATATTCTCTATGATAGGTTAAACATTTCCATCACCATATGTCCACATAGATCCTTCCCAAAATAAAATTCCACCATTAATCCTCAAATTAAAACCCATTGTATTCTATTTTCCTTAGATATATAATGTTCTCTAAAAGAGAGAATGTCTTCCAAAATAACATTTATTACTTAAACAGAAAAAAAAAATTATACTAATGTCATCCATTTGATACAACATAAGTTCCCAAAATCAACATATTATTGATTCTTAAAATCATTTAACTAAAAATAATTATTCATACATACTAGGGACTTCACATAGTTTAGTGGTAGGTGATAAATCCTAGTCACACTTTGGTTGTGGATTCGATTCTTGTAGCATTGTCCCATACAACGGGTTGTAAAACTGTCTGTGTGTTGTCCTTTTTTAAAAACTATATAATTATAATAATATTAAAAAAGGTAAAATTCTTAAAAATATCAATAACATTTTTAACCTTAGTGTTTATTTCATACCTCAAATTTTACATTCCAAAAAATAATAAACCATAATTGTATAAAAAACAAAAGATCACATGAACCCCTATGGTTATCCATTATTTCCCCACAAGAAAATATAATTATTTCCTGAGTAACATTCTCAAATATCAATTATCAGGGATACACATACTAGAAAATAAATCCCAAAGTAATTCTATCATTAATAAATTTAAACATATCATCATCCATAGATCCAACATAACTCTTCATATCCTAGACATCTTAATCATCGAACTTTTTTCATGATACATTATCCATGTTTTTCCATATTATTAATTTATATTTATTTTCTACAAAAATCATGAATAATTTCCTAAAATTTCAGTAATATCAAAACATAAGCTAAAAAATAATCCATACCTTTCATATGTAATTTTTAGTTTCCCCATCATTAATTGTAATGACATTAGTAATTGGTAAACATATATTTGTATGATCCTGCTAATCCCATTCCTGAACCTTCTTCATATGATATATATTTTTATAATGACAATGAAGACCACATTTAAAGCATTCAATTGATCCTTTGGAATGAACTTCTTTCCATTTCATGGAGTCAACTAGGTGCTTCCTTTTTCCACGGTAGGCTATTTTTTTATGACCTTCATTGCCTCATCCTAAACATCTTCTCATTCCTTTGAATCATTTTCCTAGGTATTTCTTTGAACATCTTTGAAACATAGGTTTTTTAATATACGTACCTTTATGATTATTATTTGAAATTCTATTGGTATTTGTTTCTTGCATATATGATTCATTAAAAAATTAACCATGGTTACAGTGGGAAATCAATACTCTAGATAGTTGGTTAATAATAACCACAAGAGTTCACATTGTAGCCCTCATTTCATTCAGTTTATCATTGATAAAACCACCACAGTTTCCTTCACATACATTATTACATTGGTTCCTATTATATTAATCCATTTAATGAAACCAAAATGGTCAGTGTGATTATATGGGTAAAATCATCATATACTATCTTATGAGGTGGGTAAACACTAAGATATACTTATTATGGTTATCTTAAAATCATTAGATTTATCTAAAATAACTATGACTCTTTCTAATATTCTAACCATTATGGTTATATCAATTCTTCTTAAATAACAACCTAACCACTAAAAGTATCTAAACTGACATCTGATACAAACTATAAGGCCCTGGCCTTTAGCATTACATAATCCAGAATTATGTTAATAATTCACAGTGATGATCTTTTATAGTTTTTATATTTAGAGAATTAGGTCATAACTTATACATAACAACATAAATATTACATTTAGACACTTATACTCACTATCCATTATTTTCATATTACGAAAACTCTATAAAAAAGTCATGTTTAGTTCCATGATTTAAACCGCATGACTTTTTTTGATCCCATCATTGACACTATTCCACTTTATGTCCTATGAAAAACATTTAAAAAACATGGTATGACCATAAGAATATATGTAAGGGATGCATAAATAAGGAAAACTATTGGTATTTCAAAACAACATGTAAACTAGGAATACGATAACATAAAGTAATACCATTCACCTTACAGAAGTAGCAACGAAACATCACTGAATATAAGCTCATTGCTTACCGTTTTTGTAACAAAAGGATTGTCATAGAGCCTATAGAATGAAAAATATAGAATATAAAGGTAAATTGGTACATAATAATACCTAAATGTAATAACCATATGGTCCACATCCACACATATCAGAAAATGGAATAGCCATATAGACGACTTCCATACCCAATGCATTGGAGTTTATAAGGTAACCACTCATCCTTTTTTTTATCATAGAACCACCTGTAATTTGGTTCATCACATAACCACATGTCCAATTTCAAAGTACTATTATATAATCATCACACATAAAATATTATAAACATCAACATTTCAATCATAAAATTTTATTTCCAATCACAAGTAATAATTTCACGATGTGGAAATAGAAAATCCACTTTCAAAACAATTTTCAATACCAAAAGTACATAATATAAAGAATGATAATAATGATTTATATATCATATATATAATATATATCTATTATATATTTATTTATAATAGTCCAGATCATTTGTATATAAGAAATGAAATGCACCGTTTATGGAGACGGTAAGTCGTATGTACACAAGAATGCTACTTTCATTTCCTTTTAATATTTAAAGGATTTAGAAAAAAATGACACATAATTATATTATAACTCCAATATAATATCTATGTTATATATATTACATAATTTTATTAATTCCATCCTTTATACATTCCATTTATATTATGAATGAGTCATGTCACTTTGAGGGGTGGTAGTCTGCAATTCCTCAAATGAAATTATTGTATTTATACAACATGAAAAACAAAAAATTTATATTCAAAATGAGAATTACATAAACCTAAAGATAAAATAAATATCATAAATATCATATATAATTATTCTTTCATCATAATGGCCACTATAAGAGGTGGTAGGAGATGATTGAACAATCATCGTTTCGTGAGGCAGTAGTTCGCCATCCATAGAAACAATATGTTATATACCCATTTGACAGAGGTGTTTGTAAGTTTAGTTGAAATAATTTACATAAAAAAATATATTGAGGATACTAGTGTTGTTATATAAATAAATTATATGAAGAGCATATAAAGTGGAGAATGAAAAATAATGGAATGAAACATGAGAGAAGACATTACCTCAAATCAGGTAACTTCATTGGATTTGAGCCAAAGGGTTTTATTAAATTGCATTCTTCATATGGGAAGGCTTGTACGAGGAATAGAGGGATGTTTGGATCTTATTGGATCAAAGTTTGTACAATTAAAGGGGCCTGAGTGGTTTAAGTAATGGGTTATAGGTGGTGTCCCTTTATAAGAGGGAGGAGGGTGTACATTAGGAATGTTTTGAAAAATTATGTTATTATTAATTTATTTTCTAATTATAATAACAAAAAATTAATATATTTTGAATATTATATGAGAATATATCTAAATACTCTACTCCAATAGTTTTTATACATGTTTTGGTTTCCAATTAATCCTTACCATTCAGCTTTAACCCTTAGTTAACTAATTTAACTATTACGATGCCTTCTTGTATATTCATACTATATAGTTAATATAGTTACCATAAAATGCACATAGAACCTAAAGTTGTTCATTAATGAAATTTACAATATTATATAATCCATTTTTATTGATATTATATTTTTCGGACTATTATATCATTTAATAAAATATTATGTTATTTAAAAACTCAATTATGTCAATTTTTATACTATTCATATCATAACTTTTTAAAAAATACATAACAAGTTTATTAATTCAAAAGAACAAAATTAATTAAAATATAACAAGTCATATTCATCCATAAAATTATTGTATTGCATAAAAAATTTTAAAAATAAATTTATTTTAATATTTATAATCTCATTGATTTAAATCTTTCATTAACAAGGTAATCACTACCACACGATTATTTCATATATAATTTTATTTATTTGATTATTAAAAATTATAAATACAATACCATGATGTAGGGAATATTTTTATATTTATAATGGCTATTTATAGTATATTATATCACTTACATAACCCCAAAAATTGTTTTTAGTAAAAGATACATGTTTAAATTATATTTTCCTTAACACTAAATTAAAAGTAACTAAATGTCATTTTCACAAACAAGTCGCTCCATGGAATCCTAAAATTGACCCAAGGATTTTCATGGTCGTAAATATCTCATTCAATATGGTTAGGACACGTGTTAGGGAAATGTAACATTATTATAATATTATTTTTTCACTTATTTATTATATTTAGCCTTTAACCATAATAAATAAAATACATAATGAAGTTACTATTCATAATGTCTAAAAATAAAAGTTACCTATTTAAACCAATTGGACCTCATGATTCCAAATATGGAATCCAATTTTCTAAATTCAAAATAAAAATGTTGTAGAAATTCAAATAAAATTAATTCATGTTGTTGAAACCAAAAATCATTTTTTTAAGAAGTAAAAACTACCAAAAGATTTACATGTGTCTATATACAATTTAAAAGTGAAATTAATTCAAATGAACAAAATTAGATTGAATTATAAAAATATAATTAAATTAAACTTTAAAACTAATTAAATGGACAATATAATCAATTAAATGAATTAGGTGAAAAGACAGTTTTGACATAAAATACAATATTTTTTACTTTTCATTAAAAAATGAATATTATTAGAATAACACAAAACATTTACCCCAAGTAAATTTTTATTTCCCTCTATTAAATAATTAGTTTAGTTTTTCAAATATAATATATAAAATTGACAAAAACTAGATTTAAAAAGGGTCCACCTTTAAAAGGAGGTAAATCGACGTTTTAAAGAATATTAGAGTATTTCATGCATAAATTAAGATTCATTCTTATTTCATGCCACTACAATTTATTAGATAAATTTATATACATTTAAAAATCATTTTTAATAATAATTTAGTTAGTTATGTTCATTCCCATCGATACAACAACTATGTGTTAACTATCATTTAAGATATTATTATTATATTATTATTTTTCAGTATAACTCAATGTTGTGTGAAATATAAGATTTCAAAGAAACTCATTGTTTTATGTTGAGTACGCTATCTAACAAAGTGAAATATTTAAGATAAAATTAATTTCTTTTTTCTAAATTTTAATTGATATGAAAAACTGTTATTCTATAAATACCTAGGTCGTTATATCCTTTATCCATTTTGGAAATTACATCCTCGCAATTATGAAATTGGGATTGGAATCATCATTCAAAGTCCAACATCATAAAAAGAGTCAATAAAACTATCACTTTAAAATAATAAAAATAAGTACTAAGGTGACCTTAAATAACCCACACTAGGATTCCATGTAGGAAAACATGGATAATGAATAGAAACTAACCATCATGTTCTGATGGAGAGTTATAGAAATCATGATTAAGAGAAAGTTAACCACTAGAAAATAATAAAATTGTGATGGGTTAAATGGTCTTTGATTACCTTGTAGAAAAAGTAAAAAAAAATTGTTTTAAGTTCATTTTCCTAATGTTTAGTAATTTATTTATGAGCTTGACAATGAACATAAGGAAACATACTTACTTGTCTTGTAATATTTCATCCTTTTCTAAATTTATACCACGAACTCATATTTTCTCCAAATGATGAGTATTCATGATGACATGGTCACACCTTAAGATCTAGAATCAACTTCTACAAATCACATAATCCACAAAATATGAACTACATATTTCCCCTGTCTTTAGAAATTATCCAAAACAATAAATGTTTAGTATGAGATCAGATAATCCTCAAAAATAAAAATCATTTATAAAAATGAATACTACTCTTAATCTCCAAAATTCAACAAACCATGCCCAAAGTTCAACAAAGAACATTGAATGCACAATTTCTCTTAAAATTATTCAATATAATCCAAACTAAGATTGAAACCGAAAACTCAGAGGAATTTTATCACATAGTCTTCTATAGTAAATCTTAACATTTTTCTCCAAAAAAAATGACTACTCTTAATATCACATACTAATGTGTAATTAACCTAATCACATATTCTCTATGATAGGTTAATCATTTCAATCATCAAAAACCAACATATATTCTTCCCAAAATAAAATTATTCCATTACCCATCGAATGAAAACCCATAGTATTCTATTTTCCTTAGGCATATAGTGTTCCCTAAAAGAGAGGGCATCTTCCAAAATAACCTTTATCAATTAATCACCAAACTTTTTTCCTATATTAAGGATATACATTTGATAAAACATAAGTTCCAAAAATAAAATTATTCGTAATCCATAAAATGAATTAACTGAATATAATTATTCATACTATCCATGGAGTTCAATTACTCCAGTGGTAGGTGGTAAATCCCAATCGCACGATGGTTGTGGGTTTGATTCCTATAGAATTGTCCGACAAAATGGGTTATCACATGGTCCATGTGTCGTCCTTTTTCAAAAACAGTATAATTATAATAACATTATAAAAAAGAGATAAAATCCTTAAAAATGTCCATAACATGTTTTAACCTCATTGTTTATTTCATACCTCATATGTTTCATCCCAAAAACTAATAACCTATAAACATCTAAAAAAAGATCACATGAACCCCTAAAGTTATTCATTATGTCCATAATAGAAATGATAATTCTTCCGTGAATAACATTCTCACATATCAAAATTTAGGCTTACACATACTAGAAAATGTTTCCCAAAGTAATCCTATAATTAATACATTTAAACATATCATCATCCATAGATCCAACACAACTCTTCAATTCCTATACATCTTAATCATCAAACATTTTTATTGATCCTTTATCCATGTTTTTCTATCTTATTATTTTATACTTCTTTCCTACAAAAAAGATCATAAATAATGTCCTAAAATTGAATTAATGTCAAAACATGAGCTAAGAAATAATTTATACCTTTCATATGGAATTTTCAACTTCCTCAAATTTAATTGGAATGCCATTAGGAATTGGTAAACATATATTTTCATGATTCTACTGATCCCATTATTGATCCTTATTCGTTGGAAATATATATGTATAATGACCATGCACACCACATTTAAAAAATTCAATTGATGCTTTGAAAATAAATTCTTTCCCTTTCCTGAAGTCAACTTGATGCTTCATTTTTTCCATGTAATGTTATTACATTATGATGTTCATTACCACATATGAACTATCATCTAGTACCTTTTAAGCACTTCCCTAGGATTTTATTTCCAAATCCTTGACACATAAGTTTCTGAATATACATACCTTTGTGATTATTACCTGCACCTCTGTTGGGATTCATTTCTCACATATACGATGCCTTAGAAAAATTAGCAAGGTTCAAGTAGTCTATCATGACTCCAGATAGTGGGTTAAGAATAACCCTAAGATTTCTCATTGAGCTCCCATTTAATTCAGTTTCACATTCATAAATCCACCACAGTTTACTTCACATCCATTATTACATTGGTACATACTAGATTCATTCATTTACTAAAACCAAAAAGGTTAGTGTGAGTATATCAGTAAAATCATCATATACTATCTTATGGGGAGGGTAATCACTAAGATATTCTTATTCATGTTATCATAAAATCATTTGATTTATCTAAAATAACTATGACTCTTTATAATATCCAAACCATTATGGTTATGTAACTTATTCATAATTAACAACCTATCATCTAAAGGTACATAAACCGATAATGATACAGACTATAAGGCCCCATCATTAAGCATTACATAATGTTGAATAAAGATAATAATTCACATTGATTTTCTTTTTAGGTTTAGAGAAATAGAGAATTAGCTCATAACTTATACATAACAACTTGAATATTAAAAATAGACACTTCTAATATCTATACATTATTTTCATAATACTAAAACTCTATAAAAATAGACATGTATAGTTCCATGATTTAAACATAATGAATTTTCCTTGATCCCATACTTGACCCTATTCCACTTTATGTCTCGTGAAAAGCATTTATAAAACACTGTATGAGCATAAAAATCTTAGTAAGAGATACATAAATAATTAAAACTATTAGTTTTTCAAAAAAACATTTAAACCATGAATAAATTATCATAAAGTAATAATTTTCACTTTAAATAAGTAGCAAAACACTTAACTGAATATAAGCTCATTTCTTACCCTTTTGTAACTAAAATATTTCCATAAACCCTATAAAAAGTAACATATAGCAAATAAAGGTAACTTAGGGCATAAACATAATTAAATAGAATAACCATACCGTCGACTTCCACACATATCACTAAATGAAATAGCCATACGACTGACTTCTATACACAAAACATTGGAGGATATAATGTAACAAACCTTCCTTAGTTTATCATCAAACCTCTGGTCATTTAGATCATCATTTATCCACCTATCAAATTTCCAAGTACAATTATATAATCATCACACATAAAATATTTGAAATTTCAAAATTTCAATCATAAAATTTCATTTGAAATAAAAAGAAATAATTTCAAGATAATAAAATAGTAAATCCATTTTAAAACCCATTTTTAATTCCAAAATATGAAAAAAGTGCATATAGTATCTCTTTTCCATTTAAAAACATCACGACTTGTTAAGGAAGCCAAATATCAAATAATGTTCACTAGAGTGGAAAGGCCGCTATTACCGCATATGTTAAAAAAATTCCTTTTTTCATTTAGTAAAATGATTTATAGAAAAATTATTACCTTTGAATGAAATTAAAATTCAAAGTGGTTTATTATAAACCTTTTAAAAGAAGATGGTGTACATTATCAAAAGAAGCCTCAATGAAAGGAGAATGAGATGAAGTCCTATCAAAACATTTAGCAGCCTAACGACGTCACATTAAAATTCAAAAAATAATTTTATTGGAGAGAAAAGGGTAAATAATAACTTGTAAATTCAATTTACATTAATAAGGTTATGTAATAACATATCCCAACATAATAAATTGGAAAATAACATAAAATAAGTTTATGACTAAAAGAGGAGGGTGAAAGGTTCCCTTACCTCGAGTCTGACTTGTCTCGTATGTTACTTATTCATCATGTCCAATAAACATAAGTTAATTTGTATTTTATTTATAATATTTTTCAATTTTATTATTCTTTTTATATCACATATTACCTTTATATAATAATTAGTTAATTATTCGAGTTCATATCAGACATTTTGTCGATGTTCGAAACATGAGTAAAAAATGAACTTATTATAATTACAAATTGTCCATGTGGTCAAAATTAAATTATCAACATAATTATAGTAATGATTTAGATATCATATATATAATATATAACTAGTATTTATGTATTTATAACAGTCCATTAATTTTGGATATAAGAAATTAAATGCACCGTCCCTGGAGACGGTAAGCCGTACGTACGAATGAACGCAACATTCATTTATTTTTAATATTTAATGTAATGAAAATTAAATGATACGTAGGTATATTATATCTATATTATAATATATATGTTATATATGTTACATAATTTCATTAATTATATCCTTTAAATGTTCCATGTATAGCATAAACGAGTCATATCACTTTGAGGGGGCGGTAGTCCGTAATTCCTCAAATGAAATTATCGTATTTATAAAAAATGAAAAGCATAATAGTATGTTATAAAAGATAATTATAAAAGAATAGGTAAAAATAAAAATCATATATATTATATCTAATTATAGTTCCATCATAATGGCCACCATGAGATGTGGTAGGATAATATTGAACAATCATCATTTCGTGAGGCAGTAGTTCGTCGTCCACAGAAATAGTAGGTTTTATACCACTAAATGGAGGTGTATATAAGTTTAGTTGGAATAAATATCCTAAAAAAACTTTTGTATTTATGATATTTGTGTCTTTATGTAGACAAATAATAATAATAGCATAGGGAGTGGAGAAGGAAAAGTAATGGAAATGAACTTGAGAGAAGACATTACCTCAAATCGGGTAACTTTTTTTTATTTGAGCCAAAGAGACTTCTTGAATTGCATTCTATGTAAGGGAAGCATTTTAGGAGTAAGATAGGGATGTTGGAAGATTATTGGAGTAGAGTTTAGACAAGACAAGGATCTTGAGAGTTGTGAGTAATGGGTTATAGGTGGTGTCCTTTTATAAGAGGGAGGAGGGTCACTTTCGAAATGTTTTGAAATATTATTTATTATTAATTTATTTTAAAATTTTAAAAACAAAAAATGAAATATTTATAATATTAGATGGTTATAGATATAAATAATTTCATCCAATAGGTTTAATTCAATTTTTTGTTTCAAATTTAACATTATCATTTAGCATTAACCCATAGATAACTAATTTAACTATTACCATGTTTTCTTGTATATTCATACTATATAATTACTATAGTTAACATAAAATTACAATAGAACCTAAAGTGGTTAATTAATCACATTTAAAACATTGTATAAGTAATTTTGATGAATATTTTATTTTTAATACTATTATATCATTTAATAAAATATTTATTTATTTAAAAATCCATTTATGTTAATTTTTATACTATTCATATCATGACTTTTAAAAAAATCCATAAAAACAAGATTAATCCAAAAAACATCATTATTTAAAAAATATCAAGTTATAATCATCCATAAAATTCGTGAATGGAATAAAATGTTTCAAAATAAATTTATTTTAATAATTATAATCTTATTTATTTAAATCTTTCATTAATATAGTAATCACTACATCACCATTGTGTCAGAAATAAATTTATTTATTTGTTGTATAAAAATAATAAATAAAATACCATGATGTGGGAAATATTTTTATCTTTTTAGTGAATATTTATATTTGAATATATCACTTATTAAACCCCATATATATTTTTTAGTAAAAGATACATGTTTAGGGTATATTTTCCTTAACTTTGCATTAAAAGTAATTAAATGTCGTTTTCACAAAAAAGTGGCTCCATGGGGTCCTAAATAGACCCAAAGATTCACATGGTCGAAAATATCTCACAAAATAGGGGTATTACATGTTTTAGTGTAATTTGATCTCATGATAATTTGAATTTTTATCTTTATTTACACGATTTACACATTAACCCTGGTAAATAAAATATTTATTGAAGTTAGTATTCATAATGTTTAAAAATAAAAGTTACATATTTAAACAATTTGGCCCTCCTAATTCCAAATATGGAATACAATTTTATAAATTCAAAAAACATAAGTTTCATAAATTAATTTAAAATTAATTCCCATCATCAAAACCCAAAAGCATGTTTTTAAGAACTAAAAACTACAAAAAGATTGACATGTGTTTATGTCCAATTTAAAAGTGAAATAACTTTAAATGGACGAAATTATATTAAATGATAAAAATATAATCTAATTACACTTTAAAACTAATTAAAGGGATAACCTAATCATATATATAAATTAGATAAAATGTTAGTTTTAACATAAAATGCTGTATTTTTTACTATTCATAAAAATTTGAACATTATCTGATAAATACCAAATATTTACTCAATTTTTTTCGATATCCTCCTACTAAAGAATAAGTTTATTTTTTCAAATAGAACATATAAGAGGTAAAAAACCAGATTTAAAAATGGGTTTCCATCAAAAGATGGTAAATCTTCAATTTAATGAATATTAGGGTATTTCATGCATAAAATCAGATTAATTCTTATTTTATGCCTCTAAAATTTATTAGATAATTGTAATTACATTTAAAAAACATGTGTAATAATAATTTAGTTAGATATGTTCATTCCCAGTAATACAACGACTATGCATTAATTACTATTTAAAATAATAATAATTTTATATTATTTTCCGGTATAACTCAATGATTTGTGGAACATAAGATTTAAAAGAAACCCATTTTTTCGTGTTGATTATTCTATCTAAAAAAGTTTCCTATTTAACATAAAATTAATATCTTATTCATTAATATTAATAAATATGAAAAAGTATTATTTTATAAATACCTGGGTCGTTACATATTACCTTGCCGTTAAATTTTCAGTTATCAATAGTATTAACCACATTTTGAATTTTTATGTTAAATATAATTTTAAGATTAATATTTGGTATTTCCTAGAAATCACATAATAGAAAATTCAAATTTTTAGATAAAAGAAGTATTTTTCAAAAAAATATATTCTTGAAGACTTTTTAATAAAGAACGCTTTTTAAATAAAATATTTGACCAATTTATAAGTTCAATTTGACAAAAAATTAAACTTATTATTTAGAAAAGGTTTTTAATAATTTATTATCGATGTTTCTTTGTGCTTTTATGATAAATTTGATATTTTAATGAATAGTGGAAAAAAATTGCAGCTTAATTCAAAACTGAATTTTCATCTAATTTATTTATATTGATAGATTAAACTTTTAATTTGATTTAAAGTATAAGTAGATTAAGTTTTTATCATTTAATCTAATGTTTGTCATTAGAATTATATTTACATTGAAATTTGATATAGCAACATACTAATATTTTACTGGTTTTTACTTTAAAAACCTTCTTTCTCATTTTGAAAACGTGAATTATTTTTAAATTAATTTCTACAAATTCTATGTATTGAATTTGGAAAATAGATTCCATATGTATAATCATAAGGTCCTGATTATTTAAATAATCCTAATTTTTTTGATATTAGGAATAGTAATTATAGTACTTTTTTTATTTAACACGGTTAAAAGGTAAATCAGGTAAATATGTGTAAAAACAATATTATAATGACATATAACTACCATAACACAGTTCTTAATCCTATTGGTGTATAGTTTGATGACCAATAAATCCCTTGGGATGAAAAGTTGGAATTTGGAAGCCACATGGGTGTGATTATGACACTTATAACTTTTAATTTAATGTAATGGAAAATATATTATAAACATATATATTCTTACTAAAACAATATTAAAATGAGTTTATATCAGGGATATATTAGACTATAAATAGTCATTAAAATCTAAAAATATTTTATACATCATTTTATTTTATTTATAATTTTTATACATTAAATAATAAAATTTAATTATGACATAATGATGATGATTTGATTACTTTATTAATAAAGGAATCAAATAAATGATATTATAAATAATAAAATAAATATTATTTGACATAATTTATGTAAAACACAATTTTTAAATGTGAATATGACATGTTATAAAACTATTAAATTCTTTTTTTTGAACGTATCTCTCTATTAAGATTTCATTTAAAATCAATAAAGTGAATAGTATAAAAAAATAACATAATGGACATTTTATAATAACGATAAATGATTAAATTATTCAAAAATCCAAAAAATATTCTAAATCACAATGTGATTATGATATGGTTGAAAGGTTCATTACGTTTCCATTCAAGGGAAATTAACACCATATAAGTAAAATTAATAGCCACCTAATAATTAAAATGTTGTTACTACAATTAAAACTAAAAGAGAATAATTAAGGTTAAAACGAAAAGATAATGTTTTAAATAGAGTAAATATATTTCTAGGAATTATTGGATGAGATGATTTAGAAATATACTCATATTATACTAAACATGACTCAATTTGTATCCATTTTTTAAAATAAATAATTTATATTAATTTAATAATTTAATACTTTCTAAGGGTACCCATCCCCTCTCCTATAAAAAGGAATCCATTAATCTCTTTTCCTTAAACTATAAAATCATTTTGGTTCATCCATTCCCTAAAAAAACTTACATTAATATCTAAAGACATAAAATAAATCCTCACATAGGTGAGAAAGTCTCCCAAGGAATCCTTTTGGTAGAAACCAAAATCAGTTACATGATAAGAGGTAACACCTTCTATCATTATTTCTAGTTTCATTTATATTATACACTCCATATACTATTATTATTATATGATTACATAAAAAACAATATAATCAATTTAATAGGATTTTTTATGATAAAGTTTCAACCTACACTTACACACTACTCCATCTAATTGTAACGAACATACAGTTTCTGTGTACGGTGAACTACTGCCTCCCGAAATCATGAATGATCAATTTTTTTCTACCACCCATCATGGTGGAAATTATAATGTAAAATAATTTTATATATGATATATATGATATTTATATTTTATCTAGACTTAATTAATTTATATTTATAACATAAATTGATACTTTCCTTGTTGTGTAAATATGGTAAAGTATGGACTACTACCCCTCAAAGAGATATGACTCGTTCATACATTATATAGAACATATAAAGGATGGTTTGAATATAAATATGTAACATATATAACATATATATGATAATAGATTTATAATATACCTATGTATCATTTAATTTTAATACAATAATTAAATTAAGGTAGCATTCATGCGTACATACGACCTACTGTCTCCATGAACAATGAAATTCATTTTTAATCTCCAAATATTATGTGGTACTATAAATACCAATGTACTGAATTTATAAGATAATTTATTCATGGTTTTAATTATATTTATTATTAATCCATGATATATTTAATAAGAAAAACAAATAACAATTCAAACTGTACTTGAGAAAACTATGCAATTAAGACCAGAAATAGTCAAAATAATGAAAGATTGTTGACAAATGAGTAACAAAATGTTTTAATAAGTTAATATATGGTATTATAAACTTGATTATGGTTATTTTATTAGTTATTAACATATTTTAAACCACTATAAATGATGTTAAATACCACACAATTAGAGGAAGGTTAAAGTAAGGATTTTCATCTAGCATTTTAAATCAGTGAGAATAATGTGATATTCACTACTTACTTCATTTGTGTGCCATACCTAATGGACATTTTTGATATATTATATAACATATCATATTATTATCATAATATTGTACAATTAATTTAATTTCATTCCATTTGGTGATTATGATTTGAATGTTTCAAAGCGTTATGGGACACTTTGGAATGTTTAAATATTATTCTCCTCAAGAATGTTCTTAATATCACTTACATTAAGGATTATGAAATTTCTCTTGAAACAATCACTTTATTGTAATAAATTCTAATTGGAAATTTAATTAAATATCCATACTCTTATATAATGGATATTGGTTTTTCCTAAACCATACACCATTATTCATTCGAGGGTTACTTTGAAAATTATTTAATTAATTGGGGAATTATTGATAAATCCTTGATTCTCAGTAAATACAATTATTTGGAAAGGAATATTTGTTATTTTGATTATTCAATATAAGTAACATTTTTGATTGGAAATAACAAGTGAAGATCAAATTGTATATAACTCCTCAATACATCAATAGGTTCTCATGAGATAAATAATTTGGCAAAATTAAATGGGGTTTTATCCATGTTTTAAATAGTCCTGTGAAACGACATTATGTTAATAGGATTTCATATTCCTGAGAAATGAAATCCAATAAGAAATAAATTACCCTCATTTTGTTTCAGTTATTATGTATCCATGAGATTTGGTGTCAACATATCTATGGATAAAGTTCATTATCAGTTAATTGATTTATGGCACGTGTTTCAGTTACTTTCTTGCCATATTATTTGTGCCTTATCTTGTTTTATAAATGAGATGTATGCTCATTTATTTACCTTTTCATATATATTGATTCATTAGTTATTCCTTTTTACTCACCCATACTAAGTATTTGAGCTCACCATTATTATTTTTCTCTTCCCATGTTATAGAGAAGAAATTTTTTATTAAGTTTTCAAGGATGTAGTTTATTTCAGTTATTTTTTAGAATGTTTTATTTTATTGTCTCAATGTATTATAAGTATCATTTATGTAATCTGAGTTTCCAAGAATTCTAAACAAAACAATAATTTGTTATTTTCTTTGATTTGTTAATTCGATATAAATTAATAATCCACCTGCAACAGGATTCTGGGGTTGGGGCATTACAATTATAATCATCCTTATTATATGCCTTGGTTTAGGTTGTTTTATATGATTTTTTTGATGTATTGTTAGATGTTCACAATTGGAAAATTTCTAGTGAAAGTAGTATGGTTTATCCTTTCAAACCATCCACCATGTGTGGTGGTTTTAAAGGGTCATGAAAAGATGGTGCATAGTTATTTCATACCTTGTGGCCTCCCCTACAATGTTTGCAGCCTTGGACAATGAGAGTTTGTATGGTTGGTGCATGATTAGTGTAAAAACATGATCAAACTATTCACCCTTTCAAGAATCCCAGTGGGGCTATATGGTTAGGTTAATTGTTATTAATAACCAGGAAACCTAACCTAGTATACTATGAAAATGATTCTTAAATATTCAAAAATTTGTAATTAAAATCTAAAAACCCCTATTATGACTTTTAAATTCCATTAATTAACTATAGTCTAATCATTTATATTTTGGAGGCTCTCAAGAGGTTAATTGGATCCTTTAAAATTCCTTCTTCTTGGATCCATGTGCTAGTGTATTCGATTGAGATACCTCTGATAAGTGAAACTTCTCTCATTTGGAACCCCCTTTAATATCTTCTTTCATCTTTTTAGAGTGAATAATCCTCAAATTTTTGGTGGATCTAAACTTTTAATTGATTGATTATGAATCTTGGTATTTTTCTATGATATTCCCCACAATCAATTCTCTATTATAAAATCACATCTCAGGTGATCCATCATTTTATCATGTGACTAAATGTATGTGGTTCCATGTGGATTTTCCCTACACATTAAACCTCGATCTTTTTACTTTAATAGAAATGAAATATAAATCATTTTGCATGAAATTGAGTAATTTTGCCTTTTTATTTCAAATGGAATGGATTTATGAAATGAAACCCTCTTTCATGTGCTATGATAAATTATGTGTTTCTTGGGATAAATATGGATTTGAATGAAATTCATTTGTTGGAATGATTTGATGTTTACACTTGAGAATAATGTAACTAAATGGGAGATGATTTTAAAATTCATGAACTTGATAAAAAACCATGATTTGGTTTTGATATTGAAATGAAATTTGGAATTTTGAAATTTGGAATTTGAACTATGAGTGATGAATTTAATTAAAATAAATTAATTTACCATTATTGATCATTTATTGAAATCACATTCTAGTATGAGTAGTTAGATGGTGATTAGAAAATAGCACTATGAATTTGACACCCTAGTAATGGAATGACAATGAAAACTCCAACTAAATGAAGTTAATAATGATTACCCTAGATGGTGTGTTTTTTATTAGCTTGAGTCTAAGGGACATGTGTATGTACACTTGAGTTGTGATGATTTAATGTGTAGTGAGAGTATTATATTTCCATGAACTAACATACAATATGGATTATGAACATGTTTCTTGGTTTTGATTTGATTATTGCATGTCGTTGATTATAGAACTATTTCATTCATTCCCTCATGTTTATGTAAAAAATTTATCTGAACCTATTTTGATATACGTATCATATACATGATTTGAATTAATTTTTTTGACTAATAAATGTGAAAAAAATTCCATACCTTATCTTTATTTGAGTTAAATCATAAATAGTTTATTTTTAATAGAATTACTTATGGAAAATTTGGTGGAATCCTAATGAGATGCTTTTATCATTCTCATTCTCTAACATTGGGTGTTTATATATCATATTATTCTAGGTCTATGAAAAGTTAAAGTTATACTTAGTGATGTTGGGAGTGATTTATTAATAGGAACATTGTTAATGGTTGTGACTTGTGGAGATATTTTCCACTTATTACAATGGGATTTTGAGATTTCATCTAGATATATGTTTTGTGGTATTTTGGATAATTTATTGTATTTGGGATATATTTATCCTTGTAGAACCATTTTATCCTAGAGGATTTCTTTACATACTAACTATTATCTATTTTATCCTATATTTTTATATGAATTCATTTTTTGTTCTTGGGTTGAAACCATTCCCTCTAACTTCTTGATGATTCCCAGGTGCTAGTTACTAGACCATGGGGATCAAAAACACTCTTTGAGTGAAATAAAACCAAAATCATGTATCATTTCAATATAGTATTTGGGTTTGTTCGTGAATAAATGATATAAAATTAGGGTTGATCCTCTTTCCTTGATGTTGGTTTGGGATGTCCTGGTAGGTAGGAGGTTGGATTTTTTTGAATTAATTGTTTGTTAAGAGAATGTTCTTATCTAGCACTCATCATAGAAATACTTGAGTCACCATGGGTGTTTGGGAAAATAATTTTCTAGGAATTAATTTATTTAATTATAGTCTTCTTCAAAAATTGATTTGATATTTTTAAAATACCAAAACATTTAATTCTATGTGATGGAAATGATATTTCAACATCTCTTTGTTGAGTTGATGATATGAGTATAATTCGTAATGTTATTACATTTTCTATTGATATTTTGTAGTACCAATAAATGAATAACATATTTGAATAGTCCTCATGAGGGATATGTTTATACACCATGCACTGAGAACCCTCTATTTGTTTATAATGTCAATAAGGTAGAGGTGTATGCATCAATGCTTTGGGATATGTACCCACACATCTTATTATTCAGGATATGGTATTGTAACTTTTATGGGATGAAACAAGAAATCATGATCATGATTATTTTATATAGAAAAAACATGCTTTCCAAGATTTTATTGATCCTCAAGTGGCAGAGGATTGGATTGAAAATATTGGGACACTTTTTGAGTTATTAGCATTATATGACTCAATAAAAATGAAGTGTGTTACCAAAAAAATTAAAGGTCTAAGTTGGAGGTGGTTTGATTCAATGGTAATATTGAAGAAACCTAATGTGTTAGAGTAAAAATACTTTAGAACGATTTTCAAATAATAGTTATATCAAGATTTGATAGTTTTGGAAAAGTCTATGGTGTTTTTCATCTTCCAAAAAAGCATTATAACTAGGACTTACTATGAAAAATATGTTAATGAAATTGTCTAGTTTTCTAGTAATGTAGTGAAAATGATAATATTAAGTTTAAAATATGTGATATTATAATTTTATTTGATATTCAATCTTAATTTTTCTTACAGAAGATCACTTATTATGAAGACATGATGGAGAGAGATTTGATGGGTGGGCCTGACCTGGTTGTTATGTCCGGGTTGGTGTGATTTACTCTTACTCTAGTAGTAGTTATGTTGGTTCCTAAAAAGGAATAAGGTAGCATGATGAGTATCATGGTCAACCACAACATTATAAATCCTCTATTCATTATGAAATTTCTATAATAGTTCCATTGATTTTCATTTAATATGGACATGCCATATATTCAAAGTGTGTTTCTATTGATTCACCAAGGATCTATGGTCTATGTGGTTGCTCAAGTCAGCTACAAAAGTTATATCATTTATTTTTTCCCATGTAGTGGAATGGGAAAGTAAAAACCTAAATGTATTACGTTTCAATCATACTATTCAATAACTAAGGGTTTATAGCCATAGGTGTCTGCAACAAAGTTTCTTCACACAATGGAAGAGTCTCTAGAGGATGTTTATTCATGTCCAGTGACAATGATATTTATCATCACTATAGATTTATCATTAGTTACTACATTATTTTATACTCATGTATAAAATTAATTTGTATTTAATCTTATTTTTACTCTTATAATCCTTCACATGGATTTTATGTATTATGTGATGGGTATTGATACACCCCTCATAACGAAGGGATAGTAGGGTCTCTGATTCCCTTCATATGCCTATTGTTTTTTGAAGATAAACCTCAAATAGTTTTTTTGGTTCTCAGCATAAATCCATTATATGTCATTCATGGGATGGATTAGTTGGTCACCTATAAATACCAAATTCCCTTTTAACTTCAATGGGTCTCCTCTAGTTTTATCAATTGGGTGTGTCATGTTTTCAAAGGAGAATTGGTCTTGAAGCTGTGTAGAGATGAACCACATAATTCAGAGTTAAGGAATGCAATATCATAGATTAATTTTGAGATAATGTGAGAATATTTGGGTGGAAATTTTCATCTAATGGTTATAAATCTTCCTAATGTGTTACCATCGGCATTTTTTGGATTAGTATCGATAAGGGAGGTGGAGTTTTATTTTAAAATGGTACTGATTACACATATTCTATCTATTCCCTATTATAATAGGGAATGAGACTAAATAAATGATTTAAATACTTAGTTGGATGATTTATTGGATAAATTATTTTATATGCCTGAGTGTTTCACCTTGGAAATACATTGTCTTCTTTTAACAAATACAAATGGACGAATACACCTGTATATTGATTTTGAAAAACTCAATCTAGTTATGGTAATGAAAAAAAATCCGACATATCATATTGATGATTTTTTAATAGTTGAAATGGTTGAGGTATTTCTAGAAATTTATATTTGGATTAGTTATCACTAGTTGAGAATGAATTAATCCAACAATCCAAAGGCCGCAATACATGGTAGGTATAGAAATTATGATTAACTTTTTATGGATTTTGGTTTAACCAATGATCCTATAGTCTTTATAGTGAATAGTAAAATGATATACCATGAGTATGTTGACTTGTTCATGGAAATTTGTATTCATTGAATTTTGGTTTACTCTAAATTTGAAGAAGATAATATGAGCAATTTGACTGCAGTTCTGGAAATCTTGTGAGGTCACCAAATTTATTCCATGTAATCGAAATGTGGTTTTTAAATTCAACAATTAATTCTTTTTGGAAATGGGGTATCAAAACATGGTTTTTCATTGGATCATAATAAGGTGAATGTTGTTATGATTTGGGATAAATTGTATAATGATTATGAGATTTAGAGCTTCTTTGGTATAACAGGGTAATATCATAGGTTTTTCCAAGATTTCATAACGTTGGATTCTCCAATAACCTCTCTCACATGGAAAGTATTGAATTTTTTATGGGATTTGAAGTGTCAAATTTATTATGATGATTTGAATTTTATTTTTATTTCTTTTGCACAGTTGAATCTTCCATAGGTAGGGTAGGGTTTTATGGTGTTTTATGTTGCATCATGTTTGGGTTTCGGCTATCTTCTCATACATGGTGATCATGTGGTGGCCTAAAGTTCCCTATAACACTGTCCACAAAAGAATAACTATCATAGTAATGATCATGAAGTCAAAACTCTGATGCAAGATCTTTATAGTTAGAGGAATTAATTTTTGTATAATACTTTACCATTTATTTAGACATAAAAATCTTGAGTTACATATTATCACAAAACTATTTCAACCTCCATCAAAGATGATGGGTGGAGTGCATATAATCATTTGATTTCAACATTAACTACACCCCTATAAAGGGTAATGTCTTTGTTGATTCATTACGTAGAAAAATTAGAACCCAGACTATGGAAGAATCATTATAAGAGAAACATATTAAGGCTTTAGTTGTACATATGCATATGAGTGTGTGGTAGGAAGAGTCCAATATTGTTTTGTCAAAGGCTCAGTTGACCTCATATGTTCTCAAAATAATTATTTAGGACCATCATCTTGATGATGAGTTCCATTGCATTATGCATTCTCTTTATAGTTATGAGACCATTGATGAGTGGTTTATTCCTTATGAGTGTATCATATGTATTAAAAAACATTACATCATACCTTCTCTCCTTAAAAAATCTATGATTTGGGACTACCCCATTTCCGAGTGGTTTTTTACCCTATCACCATAATGTTTTTCTATGAAATTCAATGATGATTATGGTTGTTAGGTATGAGATGCGAAATTATTGATTCTATTTCTCATTTTTATTTTTTCTATCATGTAATAATAGATTACTAGAAACCTTTGAGTTGGATTCAACCCCTTCTTGTATCGACATGGATGTGAAATAATATTTTATAGACTTCATGATTGGGTTTCCTTATACCCATAAAGGGATAAATGAAATATGGGTACTGATTGATATAATAATCAAATATTCTCCAAATATCCCCATTCATGATATAATAAAAATTAATAACATGAGAAGCCTTTATGTAATAAAGATTGATATATTTCATGGAGTCTTTTATTTCGTAGTCTCTAATAGAGATCCTTGTTTTACTTCTTGTTTCCCGAGATAACTCCAGGTGGAAATGGGATTTGAGGTTAGTTTGAGCATGACATATCATCCATATAAAAACATACATAGATAAAAAAATATACAGATCGTAGAAGGCATCATTCATGCCTACATTGTTCAATTTTGTGGATCTTGGGATAGCCAATTGTATGTGGTTAAGTTTGACTCTAACAACATTTACCTACATGCTATTACAATGTAACCCTTTGATTCCATGTGTGGTCATCCATATAAATATCCATTATGTTGGTAAGAGATTGATGAATATTCCCTAGACGGTCCAAGTCTACTTCAAGAGATTACATAGATGATTCAGTTGATTCATTAGATAATGGTGACAAAAAATAGCCAATAAAAATCCTATAATGTGCATTATAGATCCTCATTAAAGTTTTTATTTAGTGATATGAATTTTTAAGAGTTTCACATGAGTTGGGTCGCAAATTGTTTATAAAATAGGGTAATCTTACACTGAGATACATTAAACCATTTGAGATTGCTGAGAATGTTGGTAAGGCCGAATACTATATGGCATTTCCATCTAATTTGATATCCAATAAAAATGAGCCTCATGTGTCATAGATCAAAAATTATCTCTATAACCCTTATCATGTGTTGATCTAGGTGGACCTTGATGTTGATCCTTATTTTTCAATGACTGAGTATCCAATTTGAATTGTTGATTTTTAGATTAATTTCCCTCATGGAAAGTATATTCCTTTGAAACTTGTAATTTCGTAGCATAGTTCTGATTTAAATGTGACATGGGAGTGTAATGAAATGATGAAAGAGCAGTGAACTCATATATTAAATATTGAGTCTTCTTGATAATATTTCTAGATATAAATAGTTTTTACGATGTGGAGATTGTAACTTTGTGCAACCAGATTTTTGGTACTTCTTCACCATTATTTTAATTATATTTGATTTGGGACTTGGTTCATGTTTTTTGCAATGTCTTTTTCCGACATTTGGATCTTTTTGGGATGTGTTTGGTTAGTGGATGGTTATGTAAAACCGTGTGGTATATCCTTGAAAAATGTATACCCTATGTTGTTGTTTTAGATGGTGGAACTTGGTTTGTGCACTATTAGTCTAAACTATGTGGCCTCCCCTCAAAACCATGCAGCCTTGGCAGTTAGGGTATTCACCATTGGCACATGATTATTATGACCATGTTGACAAACCATGTGGCATAACCCATTAAACCATGAGAATGGTTCTAAATACCACAAAAATTATAATTATAATTATAAAACCCTCACTATAACTTATAAATAGCTCCCATTTTACCCTAATCCGATACATTGGTTTTTGGAGGCTCTCACGAGGTGAATTGGATCCATTGAACCCTCTTTTTCTTGGATCTAAGAGTCAGTGGTTGTGATTGATCTCCCTAATGTAATTGAAACTTATCATATTTGGAACCCTCCTCCTGTTATCTTCTATCCAATTTTAAGAGTGATGACTCCTTATATTTTTCTATGGATCTAAACCTTGATTTGATAGATTATGATATTAGGGATTCCTCTTGAATCTTCCCCACCCTAGATTCTTCGTTGGAGGTTCCTATCTTATGTAATTGATCATCTGATCATGTGATTAATAGTAGGTAGTTCTGTAAGAATTTTCCCTACACTTGAAACAATGAGATTCTTGATTGACTTGAAATGAAATTTTAATCATTTTACTTGAAATTGAGTAAATTAGATGTTGATTTCAAAAGTCATGTATTTTTGAAAAGAATCCTTTTTTCAAAGGATTTGATAAATTGAGTTTTTTATAGAAAATATATATTATATTGAAATTTATTTGATTAACTGAATTGACATTGATCATTGCGAAAAAAATGGCATTAAATGAAAAATTATTTTTAGGGTACAAACATAATGAAAAACTATGATTTGGTTTTGAAATTGAAATGGTATGTTGAAACATTAAATTGAGAATTTGAACATTGATTTATTAATTGAAATGAAGTGAATTAATTTCCCAAGATTTATTATTAATTGAAAGAACATGTGATATTGAGTAGTTAATGGGTTATTAAGAAAAAATAGACTATGAATCTTACTCCCTAAGGATAGGTTAAAAATTAATACTATAACTAATCAAAATTTGACATGACTTATAAAAAAGGGGTGTTGATTGATTATCATTATGGCTTGATCCATAGGGGAGTGCACACACACACACACAAAAGAAGTGATGATTGGCTGAGTAGTATGAGGATCCTATACCCAAGAACAAACAAACCTTAAAAATTATGATTATATTTCTTGTTTTTTATTTTTTTATTATATGAAAGTGATTATAGAACTATTTTATTCATTCCCATGTATTTGCTACAAATTTTCATTTATGTCTATTTTGATATAATTTCTATCTATATGAATTAAAGTCTTGTTCTAATTGTTAAATTTTGAAATGATTTTAAAATCCAATTGTTTATTTATATTGAAGAATAAATGGTTTGTTTTCATTCTAATTTATTATGTAACATTCAATGGAATCTTATTGGGTTATATTTCTCACACTTTAACTTCACATTCAATTGTATTTAGAATTTTTTATTCTAGATCTAGGAAAATGGAAAGTTACACTTGGAGTTGGTGGGTTTTATTGATTCATGGGACCTTTGGTAATAGTGGTGAACGATGGACCTATAGTCCACTTGATATAAGAGGATCTTAAGTTTTCATCCTGATGAATGTTGTGTTATATTTAGGATGATATTTTTCATTGGGATCTTTTTCTGCTTAGGGAAATATTTTCTCCTTAATTTGTGTTTGGAATACCTCTATTATCAGTTTTATCTTCCACTATTATATGCATTGATTTTTTTTCATCGGGATATATTATTCCTTCAAAAATCATGATGATTCCCAGGCAAGATTAACTAACCTATGGGGATAAGGAATCCTCTTTGGGTCATTTCAGACCCAGTTTGAGTATCGGTGTACTAGGGTATTAAGGTTTTTTCATGACAAAGTCTCTATAAAATAATATTAATACAATCAATTTATTGACAAAATATGGCCAAATAAATAGTTAATATGCTTAATATAATAAATATGGTGAAAAATTACCCTTTTTCCATAGTTTCCAAAAGGTGGATAAAAAAGTTTTCAAGAATAATTTCAAAAACATTTCACATTTATCAAATCAGGTATATCAAATCCAACAAGGTAAAAATCTAAATAATAATGATAAAAAACTCCATGGACGACATACAGTTAGGCTAGTTGGGACCCTCACACGTAATTTATAACTAGTGTGCACAAAAAGTCCCTAAAACCATTGAATCAAGGTCTAGGGAATGAAGGAACACCTATGAAAGGGAATCCTCCTACCGTGTCAATCAACTCATAGAGACAAATGAATATCTATCTAGGGGTAGAAGAACACCCTAGAAAGTGAACCCCATTATAATAACAATCGATGATCTATAATAATACACCTTCTACATAGGTACCCAAGGCTCCCATTTGATACATTTATCAAATAATTTAAAGTGGGATTATAAAATATCAGAATATAATTCTAAATAACCCATTTTTCTATTAAAACGTGTTTTCAAAACCCATTTTTCAGTCCATTTCACTATTCTTTGAAAAACAAAATTCTGTAATGAAAATGAGGGGAAAAACATCATTTCTCAAAAACCCATTTATAGACACACAAATCTGTTAATCCCATAGAATAAAAATTTGTGGGAAAAAATTACAAAATAAATAGAAAATTACAGTTCATCCAACATAAGAAAAAGATACAACCACTTACCTAAAACCTGGGTCACACACAACCTACACTTAGATCCACAAACACTGGAAAGGGACACTTTAAAAAAAATAAAGGATCTAACATTAATTATCACATCTTAGAATCGAGTAATATAAGTAGAAAGGATTGTAAGTGAAGCTAGATCAATAAAAATGTTAGGATAGGATTCTAACACACTCCATTATAACTAAAATAAAGAGAGACCCAAAAAATATGACAAAAAATCATATCTAATATTAATAAAATAATAATCACATACCGATCATCAGTTTCCAAAAATATAGACCAACACTTCTTTTTAACCAAGAGAGAGAAATAAAAAACTATAGAAAGAATGAAACACTCCACAAAAGGGAGGCAACAAACTGAGCTGGAGATCAAGGCACTAAAAAGAGTAACATGGAATAGATGGAAGCCACCCAAATTTTCATGGAAGAAACCTAGAGTTTTATAGAGAGAGAACATATTAAATGATATTATATTGAATCATTTAGTGTATAAAAACATACTGGAAAAAAGGGATTGACATTATAAATCATTGATTCATGATGTAAATATTCCATGTTTAATGTACGATGAAATTGGGTTTTCCTTGTTTAGAAAACCAAAATATGGATTCATGAATTGAATTAAATTAACATCATGATATTTTTCATGCCAACTCACATTAGGAATCTAGTTCATGGCATGAATTTTTTATGTATAAAGAACCCAACAAAACCCCTATAAGAAACTTCGAAAGCTTATCAAATCCTCTCCGATACAATTTTAACCAAGGAAACACGCTCTTAAAAATTACAAGATAGTGTAAATTTTACCATTGTTTTAAATTTATCCACATTATATGAATTTAATCCCTCATAATGTCACATGGAATAAGGGTTCTCCAGAAAAAGGTTAGGCCACTGCTCTCACGGAATAATTTCACTCTAATGACTCATGAGAATCAGATCCAAGAAGCCATAACACTTTGACCAATAAAATATAATGTAAACTATAAAATTTTATCTAATAATCAATGATCTCCATTTTTTTCTCCTCAATAAAAACATCTGGCTTCAACTAAATCTTCTCACAACATAGAACATGGGAAGGAACAAGATGGTACGTCATGATAAGAGATATATGGAAAACGTCATGAATACTTATAAACTGGGTGGGTAATACCTACCAATAAGAAACCTGACTTATCCACTCATTGATGTTAAATAGTCTAACATATCTCATGGATATAATCTTGTTTTCTAATATGATAGAGAACCAAGTGAGGAGTGACTTTCAAGAAAACTATCTCACCAATGAAAATTTCCAAATAAAGATGGTGATGATCCACATATGATTTCTATTGACTCTATACTATAACTAAGTTTTGACATATATCATAAATAATTAACTCTATATTTTGAAAGAGTCCTAGTTTCACAGAAGAGTCCTTTCCCACCACTTCCCAAAAAAGAGATGGCCAGCACAGGTGACCATACAAAGCCTTGAAGGGAGGCTTTCTAATCGATGACTGGTAACTATTATTATAAGATCACTAAACCAGTCCTAGATGGCTATCCCCCAATCCTAAAAAATCATATACAATGGTATAGATAATATCCTCTATAAATTTTATAGTATTCTCTGTCTGGTCATCCATTTATGGATGGTATGTTATACTCATTATAACTTGAGTCCATATCTCCTCTTAGAGACTCTTCCAGAATCAGTAAGTAAAAATGAGATCCCTATCTGTGAAAATGGATAAGGTAACTCCATGGATCCTCATGCTCTATTTCATGTACAGGTTACCCTGATCTATAACCATGTTGGTATCCCTATTCAAAATAAAATGAGTATATTTAATAAACTTATAAATCACCACTCAGATAGTAATCTTCCCTCACGTATTCCATGGTAATCTGAACAAAAAATTCCATAGACACCTTATCCCATTTCTAAATCATTGTCAAAAGAGGTTAATGTAAACTATAATGCTTTTAGTGCCCTAACTTTATCTACTAGAAGGTGTAATAGTTGAAAACATAATCAGAAATGTAACACTTCATACCTATCAACTATAAATGATCTCTCATTTCATTATACATTTTCAATGTTCCAAGGTAAACAAACCATGCAGAAACATGAAAAAAAAATTAAAAAGTTAACTCCACATGGATAATGGGACAAAAAACCAATTATTAATGTGGATAATACCATCATACGGGAGATTTAAACTGGAAATGGTAAATCAACCATATAATGTTTACTAGATTCCTATAAACTCTTCATCTTATGGATGGACCTATAAGATATAATAATGGAGAGATGATGAGAAATGAGCACTAGTAGGAAACATTATTGAATCAAACTCTTACATTTCTAGATGTAGCTACATTAAAATCCCTATTAAGTTTCACTCCTCCTTTGATTCCAATAGAGAATGTGATGTATCATTCCAAAAGAGGGTGTTTGCAACAAAATCCCCCCTCTTATGCTATAAGTGATGTTGAAGTCGAAGATCTATAGGTTTCACACCCACCTCCTCTACTTAATATTGGATTCCTTTTGAGAAAATATATATCTTAAACTCTTATTTTCATAAATGACTCGTTACCTGTCCCCAAAAAGATAGTTTCACAAACATTTGAGCCCATTTATAACTGTAGCAAGATCAAAATCATGATTGGTTTAATTTTTCTCATGTATATGAAGCCGCATATAGACATATGACACAATGTGATCATTATACATCAGAAAAAAAAAACATATAATAGCACATTATGTATCATAGTGTACAACATAACCCTTACTGGGATTAGGTAAGATCTGAACAAGAGAACATTTTAGCATCTCTTTCAACTCATCAAAATAATTCTGAAATTTTGTATCCCATGAGAACTTCAACCCTTTCATTGTGAGATAAATAAAAGGTGTTGAAAAATTAGAGAATCATTAATGAAATTTTGATAATATCGATCTAGACCGTAGAAGTTTCATACGTCAAATTCATTCCATGGTTCTTACCTTGAATAGAAATCCTTCACCTTCTCAGGATCGACTAAAAGTCCATGTTTAGAAATCATGCCCCCCATAAACTACAATTGATGGATCCGGAAGATATATTTTGAAATATTTATATAAATTTGAAGAATCCACAAGATTTTAGAAAACATATTTTGATGATGGTAATGATTTTTATGAGACCTCAAGTTTACAAGAATATAATCTAAAAATAGAAAAACAAAGGTGTCGAGATTCTTATGGAATAAAAATTTCATCAAATCCATAAAAACTATAGGATTTTCAGTTATACCAACTGGTATTACAATATATTAATATTTTCCATACCATCTCCTAAAATATGTATTTCGTCTATCAAATTACTTAACCTAGAGCTCATGACAACCCAAACAATGATTGATTTTTGAAAAACACTTCACCCTTTTAACTAATAAAGAAATAATCAACATGGGGAAGATAATACTTATTCTTAACCTTTACCTAATTAAACTTCTTTTAGTGCACACACAAATGAATTTAACCAGTTTCATTCTTGTACAAGATCTTGTGGGTTCCTATGGTGTAATTATTGAGAGAAAAATCCCTTCTCCACTATATAATCCAATAAGATATTGATATCTTCTATCCCATATGGTTCTTTGAAATGAGAGGGTATTAAGAACTATGGTGTACCAAAAAAACATATAAATACTAAAATGTGCCAATCATTTGGGAGGAATATCAAAGAAGTAATATGGGAAAACAAAAGGTACATACAAAACAATGAATAGAGGAACAAAAATAAAAGGAACATCATTGAGCTCAACTGCAATGATATACATCAGACTTTCGATCTCTATGATGGATGCTCCTACACAAATGGACCTCAGATCCCACTCTCCCTAAAACACCCAAAATATCTCATCAATAGAAAAGAACAGAACACCAAAATGATAAAAATAAATATGATCTTGATGATAATGAATCTAATTTATCATGAAGATAACATCGATATGATCTAGATTGATAAATTATAAATCGATGACTAACTCCACATCATCTTTTAATAAAGAAAATAGCAGAAAACAAAACCCTTACAGCCTCTACTTTCCATGTGGTGACTCCATATATATAACAAAGAGCATCATATCTACTAAAAGTTTCAACATATCAACAAAAAAATATAAATGAGTTTAAGGAACATGTATCAAATATAGTATACTCTATATAAGATGAAATTAAAATGGAACATATTCCTATATTTAGGCCCCTATCGTCCTTTACTGGAAAGTCATCCATTTAATGACGGTGATTTACCCCCTAAGTATTGTGTTTGGATCCTTGTGGAGCTTTACTAATTTTACTATGTTGTAGTGGCCCTGGGATATGAAAATACTTGACCACAACAAGGAATATACATATCCGTGAAGAACTGCTACTGATGGCCTCATAATCCACAAGAATTTATATCTTTATAGGTGTGGGAAAAATATATTTGTTGTACACTACCATTCTACACTAATATCATCTCAAGTGAGCACTATTAGCTACTACTGATGGTATAGAAGGGGACTATTGTAGAGAAAAACCTACACCACCATTGCCATTATCATTCCATTTTTTTCTTCACCTACACACTATTGAAACTTCCACTCGGTGAAATTGAAAATATATGAAATCCATTAATTCCTGTTAGATCTATTTATTCCATCATCACCCTATCAACCATGTTAGAATACATGTTATGATTCATTATGTATATTCATGGTTTGATATCTAGTATAAAAACATTCAAAAATATTTGTTCTCTTATCCGATCATTCATCACCAACTCTATTTAAAAATGACTTAAATTCCCAAAATGGTTGGCATAAACCAACACTAAATTATCTACCTTTAGAAAAGAGTGCCAATCCAGATTCCATTATATCATCAGAGAATATGTATAGAACCATTGAATGAAGTGAGTCTTGAAACCATTTCAATCCAAGACCATGTTTTTATTTTTATTTTCCATATATTTCCACCACCGCTTTCTAGGACCTTCAATAATAAATATTGATCACTTCACCTTGATATCCTCATGTGTATCCATTTATTTGAGTACATGGTTGATATTTTTCAGCTTGTCCTCCACCTCTTAGGGATCATTATTACCCATAAAGGTGGATTATCATATAGGAAGGTACATGATCTGTACCTATCTTCTCATCCTTTTATCTACACCATAATAAATAGGTTTTAATCTCATGTTACATTTTGGTCTATGGAATAAACTATCCATCTGATAGCCTCTAGAAGATTTGGTTACAAATAAGGATTTCCTTGAGAATAATCTCTCACTGCACCATCATAAGGGATCTATGTAAGATGTCTTAGTGGAATGTTACTACCCAAATAATTTTTCAAAAAATATTTCAGTGCTCAATTTTAGAGGAAACAACCCATCTCACACGAGTTAAGAATATCAATCAAGAACCGAACATATATCCCTATATATAAAATGTGTAATATAAATAATAATGGTACCATATTAATGAAATCATGTGAAATGTTACAAACAAGAACTAGAACACCTCCCCTCAATCTAGAACAAACCAAGAAAATTAATGTGTCATGGTCCTACACAAATGTCACTAATATGAAAAGAATGTAACAGTATAAGCATATAACCACCTAAACTAGAGACTTTTATATAATAAGTCCATATATGTCATCCTATTATCCCAGAAAAATAAGTTCAATGTTGGAAACCCCCCACCCAACACTTGTACCTCACATGACTGGTGGGAAACATGCATCTTGCGAACTAGCTAGAGAAATATGATAGATCGTCCACTTAGTATTGATGTATAGTGAAAATTAACCAAGTTTAACATGAAATGCATAACTAAAAATACACTCACCTCTAACTCCCAATTATTAAATTCACCATGCACATAACATGAACTCACGATATAAAAAATCATATTAACATATAAGGGTTGAAAACAAGCATCACATAAGGATCACAGCCCACACAAGGTGTAACAAGAAAGGGGAAATAAAGGGTAAAGTATACATATATTATTCTAAAAAAAAGTTTCCAATGGGAATTTAACACCAAAACATGGCTCGAAACACCAATCCCGTTCACATTTCAAAAATAATTTCCAAACACCATTTGGAAAATGATGCAAATCACACTAATTTTTCAAACATTTAAAATTTACCCATATGAAAATGTAATATTCTAGAAAAATATATAACTTGAAAAATCTTTTATTTCCATCCAAATTTTCCTAAAATACCACTTAAATATTTTAAAAGGTTTGAAGAAGTCGCCAATTTATATTAAAATGTTTCAAAATCACCTTTCAATAAGGGTCTTTGTCTTTGAAAAACCAAAAAAAGACCAAAGGCCAACCATTTACCATTAAAACCAATAAAGAAAGACAACATAGAATTTCACAAAGGGGAAAACAACACAAAAATTTTGAATCACCAATAGAAATACATTAAACTACCCCTTTAAAAACCATTTATAGGCCAACACGTCAATTAAAAACCTATATTCCCTTTAAAACATCATTTTCACTCATTGTAAAACAAAATTAGGTAAATTCCCATTTCAGATAATGGAAGTCATCTCAAAATACAAATGGAATTTCAATAGGGACTTATAATAATTTAAAAATTACATTTCATAAATGAAAAACATGGATTTTTTCGATTAATAGTTATTCCAAGCTAAAAACATTAATAAATGGTCCAAAATGTCATATAGCTATCACATATAATCATACATTCATAAAAAGGGAATTTTGAAAGTGAAATCCTGATTAGAATTCCAAAATGAACCAATTTCATAGTAACACCTCAAAACATGTTTCATTCAATGGTTCCCAACACCATGAAAAAACTGAAATGGTGTCGAGAACCGCTATATAGAAAAATCAACTTCAATAAAACTACATGAAAACCTATACTTATGCCACATGATATATAGGGTTCATGGGTGAAACCAAATCCAAGAGAGAAGAGTCGAGGAAAGAAGGTGGATTGAAAGAGGGAATTAACTCACATCAATTCTCTCGGAACACACCTTTGGAAAAGAAATAATCAAGGGAGGTGGGAGGTGGAAAACCCCCCAAGGGATTCCAAGGGTCAGTATACACATTTTGGAAAAATATGGGTGAAACAAATCTTAAAATATTGGAGGAAAATTTGATAAAACCAATATTTTTAAACACCTGGACAACTCACATTGTTTGGATGCATGGTTAGGAAAACATTGATCCAACTGTTTGGGGGTGACTGCATGAAAAAAAATTATGATTCACAGTTACTCATGAGAGGTCACATTATTTCCAAAATTGTGTGCCTCACTCTAGAACCACCCCAGTCCTCACAAGACATTCTAAGGTTCCCCAAATAGTTTAAAAAACTATAGAGAATCCATACAAGCGTATCTTTAAAAAATTAAAAGGTCAATCACATGATTCCTGTATGGTTTAAAAATTCCATGAGAAAGTCATGTACCACACCCCAAACACACCGAAGACCTCACGTAGTTTCTCCTAGGGGCTACAATATTTTGACATAACCATGCACAAATCACGATGAAAAACAATGTGTAGTTCAAAATAAGCCAAAAAAGGATCTTCACAATGTGATCCCACATGGACTCCCTTTAAACATGCACCCTAACTGTGATCAATAGGAAAAACTCAAAAATCATAATGTTTGGAGGCATAAATATATTAAAATAAATCATATACCTCAAATAATGAAAAAATAACAACACCATGATATGGGGGTGTAAAAAAATCCCCACCATACCACTATCTTATCACAAAAAGTATCGGCTAAACAATATACAAAAAATAGAATATCTAAAAAATAAACTAATTGAATGAGAATAACAACACAACTTAACCTCAATGACAAAAAAAAGATCCTAAAAAATATAATCATAAATAAAATACCTAAAATATGTATGAAAAAACTAGATAAGAACCTACAGTAAGAATCCCTACGAATAATGAGAGATCTAAAATGGATTCCCACCATTTATAACTCCTATAAAATTATCTCTCCAATAATTAGGGTTTATATAACATTGTGATATGACATTATCACTTTTGATAACACATCGTCAAAAAATTAGGAATGCATGAGAGAATAACACTCTCACTTAAAAGTTCTTCCAAATCCAATAGGAGGAAGACAAAAAACAGAGAGTCTTAAAAGAACGAAAAAACCACTCAACATGGGCCATGATATAGGCAAATAACCTATGGTGAACTTTTGAGCACCCTGACCTGGTTAATCCCACAAAATTCATACAAGTAAACACAAGTTAGTATACCACAATCAGCTCATGTATCACACACCCGAGTTACTCAATCATGTACACAAATGCATCAATCATGTAAAAACAATGAGAACCACTATTATCAACCAAAGTAATGGCTATAAAACACTATCAACAAGAACGATTTCCCAAAACAGTAAGGCTCAATACTCTGGCACTCACAACCCAACAACAAAACACTAAAGAGGGAGGGAGAGAGGGGAAATTAGACAATAGAACAATAAATGCGAAAAAACCATCATTGAAATCGTACATAAATACATTACAAAAGGAAACCCCCTATAAATAATATCCTGTAAATGGTAAGTCATCCAAAAAACTGACCACATCATTTGAAGATTATGAAACTGAGGTCACAACATTGAAAAGAATGTCTTAAAACCGCCAAAAACATTCCAAAAAAGATGAAACTTATGAACTCTTCAAAAAAAAGTTCTTAACAATCTTCTGAAAAATGACACAAAGGCTATAATGAAGGTATTCCAAAATAATCCCAAGATCTTTTTCCCTTCCATAACATTAGGAAATAACTACTAGATGAACCCTCATGTAGCCAAGGATGAGCCAATACTCCTACTATCTCTGCTAATACTTCTCAACAGGATCTCAATAGCTCTTAACTGAGAATCATTACATGCCCCATGAAAATTGAGGATCACATCAATCTCTTTCAACCACCAATTTTCCCCTAAGATCAATAACATTTTTATAGAGAGCACTCCTATTAGAGTTTGGGTAGGCACTGAAACTAAGGAAAAATTTTCAATATTTCTAGGGAACATAAATAATAATGACTTGAACTAACTCAATCCATGTTCCAAAATAGAAACCAAATGATTCCACCCCATGTTAGGAATCATAAACACTAAAACATTCCGTCAAACAAGACACATTAAAAAACATTCCTTTTGAAAACCACTATTTGGCCATGGAATTTTAAAAACACCTTACACAAAGTAATTTCATGAAAATCAAGACAACAAAAAAATAAATCCAACCTTAGTGGAACACACCCATTATGAAAATAAAGAAATATACCAAAATTCTTTAAAAACCACCTTTCAACATTAAAAACCAATAATCTGAAATGATTTTTTAGACTTTTTTCCATTTTTCAAAATCACTCTACAAACATGATTAAAAAAAATTATTTTTTGAAAAATTTAAAATACTATAAATGAAAAAATCAATTTATTAAAAATTTCATAAAACCATAAAAATACAATATCACCATTATTCGCAAAACCATGTTTTAAAATAATCATTTTCATAGAAACCCATATATATTCAAAATATTGTTTCCAAAACCAATCAAAAGAATCACTACACAAGAAATAATAAAAGGAACATGAACCACACCTTAAATGGGCAAAAAAACTACCTTCATTGCACCTCTTACAAGTGAAAACTACTTCTAGAGAAATATGAATTTATATAGGAGACCATGCAGGATTGTTAGGGATAAAATATTATGACCCATGTTTCTCATGCAAGGATATTAAATCATTTTAGATTAATATTCATCACATTAAACAAACATGCACCTAAGGACCATAAAAGGTTAGTACCTTGGAAAACATGGAACAAAATATTTTAATAAAGTGAAACATCTACATTGATTCCAACAATGATCTTCCCATTTATAACTCTTCATAGATCTACATTATATAAAACCTTTCTTCATAACATGGGGAAAGGAAACATAAGAAAGGGTGAGATCAGATGATCAGTAAGGGTAAACATAATAGATAAGAATATATGATCATATGAAAAAATAAGATGCTAATAAGTGTATGGGATAATGAAGATAAATTACAATGTTCATAACCAATGTGTCATAGATCATAAACATGAGTCATGTGATTAAGCATTATTATTTCCAAAAACATTTCCTATAAGGGTGATAAATCACCATTAATAAATCATGAACTATAATATTATGTCATAAAAGTGTATCATCATTAATATATAATCCATTTTATAAATCAAGGTTAACTACCAAGACTATCAACGTAGTGGATTATGACTTTTCACATATTTTCAATTTTGGATCCGGATGCTCATATTTTCCATTGTGGATTCGGACACACATATTTAATTTAGTGAATGAGAGAAGACCAATTCCCATTGTGGATTAAGACACACCTATTTTCCATAGTGGATCATGATACACCAGTTTCCTATAGTGGATCATAACCTACTGAATTTCCATAGTGGATCATGTCTATTGAATTTCTTACCATAATTATCTCAGGAGATATAATGTCATGACCTGACTTCACCAAAAGGAGGGTAGATTTAGCAGATTTCCAGACCCTTCCTTCCTTAAGTTGATGGAGAGATAATGACCCCAAATACCCACCTTTAATATGTCCCGGAGTGGTAACTAGCACCAAGGGTATAAAAATTTCTCACAAATGGAAGGAATTACAACTTTTTGTTTCATAGGATCGGGAGATAAGATGATGAAACCCAACAACACCAAGGTAAAAGAAAAGTAAAATCAAAAGTACACCATTCCCACATGAATGATTCAAAACAAAAAACCACAAAGTACAAAAGGTGACAACAAAGGCAAGTACCAATGAAAGAAAAAAAAAACAGCAACTGCAACTACCCCGAGGGTCCGAGCTAGTATAGTCCCGCGCGATCCCCGAAGTCCTCCTGGAAACCTGAAAACAGTTTTATATACGTAGGGTGAGCATACAAGTACACTCATTAGGGAAAACCAAAGACTCTCGTGCACAAGTGGGGGAACATGCCAATGTTCCGTGAGAAAAGGAGTAAACCAAACGCCTATCAAGGCAAAATATCCACCGAAGCCTCACCAGGGAACACTCCCCAAATAACGAAAATCAAGTAATATATATAATAGGAGCTCATCGATGTTTGGTTACCCCGCGCTGCTTTCCCACTGGTTATTGACACATCATACGCATCGGACCAATCCCATCATTCTCACCGCAGTCCCACTACCATACCCACCCGCACACACCTCGGACACAACCACACGCAATCCCACTGCCGAATCCCACCCGCAAACAACTGGGACACAAATATCACATGTAACCACGCCTGCAAACTCCCAGTCCATAACAACCACCACCACGCCCGAAGACACCTGGGCTAGAAAATCAACTGCCACGCCCGAAGACACCTGGGCCTCATCCCGAAGACACTTGGGAAACCACCTACCGCACACACCTGGCCAACCCCCACACTACCCCGCCTGAAGGTTCTTGGGAAAATAATGGACCTTAGGCCATCACAACCTGCCTGAAGATACTTGGGCTATCCGGAAAAGGGAGTAGAAAAGGAGCTAATAACCAGCCACTAATAATAGTGTTGGGAAAAACACCCTCTCCCATGAAATGGGGGTGTTCGACACTAAGTGCTCAACTTGGGTGGGGCGTGAATAAGAAACACAAAACTACAAATATATACATAGGTAACAAGCACTCACCCAAGGTTAGGTTTTTCTTCAGACAGCCTACGGATCACAAGAGTACTGAAGTTCGAGTCACTACTCTCGACAACAAAACCCATTTGTCCCATTCTTGTTTTCATGTTCAGTGATAATTTTTAATTATGTTTAAGCACTACTGGGAAACTAAGCCATAAGCATAACCAAGGAATGAAACCAGCCATGCATAAACCATAACGCCCACACCCAGTTCTCGACAACAGAGGATGCCACCCCAATTCGTGATATAAACATGTACCCACCCGGTCTTAAAACTCACAACCACCGAATCCATACCAACAGGGGATCACATCCCCAATTCGCACAACCACTAAGAGTATAAAGACAGGGGATCCCATACCCTCCCACATCTCCAACAATCATCCCATAAATGAAAACAACCAACTACCACCACCAACACAAGTCAGGGAAATGCCGGTATTTTCATATTTAAATGACTTAAGACACTCCATGATTTCAATTTTCATGTGTTTTAACCGGGGTTATCATAGAAAGATTAATCCTGGTGCCTCAATTTCTTTGGCTGGATATACGTGATTAACCAATTACATTTCACAGTAGGAGTTTACAACCACCAACAAGCCATTTATTACATCCCAAGAGTTCATTAGTGCACAAACAATGACCACTAACGACCTCGATTTTCAGAAGGCATAAGCCAACACAACTCAACAAGATGGTCATAATAAAAACAACATCAACGATCACACCCCCCCCCCCACTTTTCATTATAGAAACTAGTTCATTATCTTTATTTAAGTCTAGTTTATCCAATTCTACAAAATAGAAACATGCCCACCCCACATGATACACAAAAGAGAGAGACGAATGAGAAATTCCCTAATTGTTGATAGATGATCGATGTTTAGACCGGGAGCGGAACATTAAAGATAACGATGCGGCGCGCCCGATGCACTAGAAGCTGTCTATGAAAAGTCGCGATCGAGGAAAGGAGAAACCATGGCTAACCCTTAGTTTATAATAGCCACAGACGATTGAGGTGAAAACGCAAAACCGCGTAAGGCGCGGTGGTCGTGGGTTGACCACGCGGCTCCACTCGTCATTAAAGGGGGTAGGGTGGTTTAAACCGACTCATTAATTGAATAAGTATTTAATTAAAACTCTTATGCATGTTACGAGTCATTAAAACACGCTCAAACATGTCAAAATAGCTTTTAAAACCCTATTTGCGCTAAAGGGAGCGCTACTGGAAATAACCCGCGGGGTAGGCCAGAGCCACCGGTAGCTGAGAGCTACTGGTGGGTGACAGATACTGGTAGGCAGCAGCTACCAGTAGCCGGAGCTACCGGTAGGCAGCAGCTACCTGTAGCCGGAGCTACTGTTAGGCAGCAGCTACCGGTAGACCAAGATACCGGTAGTCAGAGCTAACGGTAGCTACATCTACCGGAAGACCGAGCCTCCGTAAGACAGAGCTACCGGTAGGTTCTGGCTATCGGTAGACCGAGCTACTTATAGGCCCTCTACCGGTAGGCTAAGCCTACCGGTAGGCCTACTCCACCGAGATTCCCAGACCAAAAGGCCCAACACGAGATTTTCACAAAGTAATGGACCCCAAAAACCCAGGCCATTTCATCAGATACCTCTAAAAAGATTCTCATCCTCGAGAATCAAAACAAACCAGAAGGGAAGAGAGGGTCCGAACAACCACCTCGAAAGATAAATCTTAGGAGTAAACCCATGCTAACTAAAACATTTCCCTGCCAAGAACCAAGAAACAAACCATTCCAAACTGCTCGGGCATGTGGGTTGGGGAGTCATCTCCCCCATGTCAAGATATTATCTACTTTGGGCGGCACTGACTCGCCCGCACGAGGTTAATCGCATCCACCTTAATGCATCATGATTAGGGGTTGGGTTCTCTCCTCCCCCATAGCCAGGGCTTTTCACACAAAAACAGAGTAAAGAAACCAGTACATTTCCTAGCCAAAAGACAAAACGTTCTACTACAATAGGTACAACAAATAACAAAGCACAAAACAACTCCGGGTACTGGGCACGCATCCGTGATTCCCTCTCCCATGTACTCTCCTCAAGCCCACCATTTCTCCACAACACATGAACCAAGGGGATGGTTCATCCACGAAGAACCTTCTCCTTGCGATCCTCTATCATCACTGGTCTCTCCACAAAGGTCACGTCGTCCTCGATGTCCAGTTCTCCCAAATGAAGGACGTGTGAATCGTCATGCAGATACCGATGGAGCTGGGACACATGAAAGACATCATGTATCCTTAGTAGTTGTGGTGGTAATGCTAGCTGATAAGCCACTTCTCCAACCCGCCGCAACACTTCAAAGGGTCCAATAAACCTGGGAGAGGGTTTTCTCCCCTTACCAAACCTCCACTTCCCACGCCGAGGGGAGACCTTCAAGAACACGTGGTCTCCAACCTCAAACTCCAAGGGCCTCCCCCTGGTATCCGCATATGACATCTATCGGTCCTGGGCCGCTTTCATCCTTTCCTGTATGAGCTGAAACATCTCTGTCATGCTCTGCACCACCTCCGGGCCAAGGATGCCTGCCTCTCCTACTTCGGTCCAACACACAGGTGAACAACATGGCCTCCCATACAAAGCTTCAAATGGGGCCATACCTATGGTAGATTGGTAGCTATTATTGTAGGAAAACTATACCAGAGGAAAGAATTGCACCCATGATTCTACTAAGTCCAGAACACATGCCCGTAGCATATCCTCCAAGGTCTGGATGGTGTGCTCTATTTGTCCATCTGTCTGGGGATGGAAGCACTGATAAGGCGTAACTGGGTGCCAAACGCATGCTGCAATCCTCTCCAGACTTGCGAGGTAAACCGTGCATCCCTATCCGAGACAATAGACCTCATAACTCCATGCAACCACACCACCTCATCCACGTACTTTCATGCCAAAGCATCCACAATACTCGACTCTCTGATTTCCAGAAAGTGATCCGACTTCGTCAACCTGTCGACTACCACCAAGATGGTGTCGTACCCTCCTTGGACCTTGGGTAGTCCCGTGAAGAAATCCTTTAAGATGTCATCCCACTTCCACTGGGGAACAACTAGAGGCTGTAGTAGGCCGCCTGGAACTCGGTGTTCAGCCTTCACGTGCTAACATACTAAGAACTTGGCCATAAACTTTTCCACCGCTCTCTTAACTCCAGGATACCAAAATTGCGTCTTCAAACCCTTGTACATCTTGGAAACTCTTGGGTGTACCTCCAGGGTTGAGTTGTGGAACTCACTGATAACCTTGCTGCGCATCGCCTCCAGGACAAACAACCTTTTCTGGAAAAGCATCCGGTTCTGACCATCCTCTGTCCATCCTTTCAGAGCATTTCCCTGGTCAACCCAGTCACGCATCACTTCACACTCTAGGTCTCCCCACTGAGACTCCACTTGCTTAAACAGGGATGACTGCACTGTCATCTGATATAGTCAACATCTATCACCATCCACCCTCGCATCTATGTGCAAGGTAGCCAACTCTCCCACTGCTTTCCAGGCGTCCGCTGACTCTCGGAAGACATCCTTCTACGTCCTCCTGCTCAAGGCATCAGCCACCACATTTCCCTTTCCCTCAGTATAAGAGATCTCAAAGTCTTAATCCTGGAGTAACTCCACCCATCTCCACCGTCGCAAGTTTAAGTCCCGTTGGGAGAAGATATACATCAAGCTTTTGTGATCCGTGAAGACCACCAAGCGTTCCCCGATGAGGGAGTGCCGCCATAACTTTAGCGCAAAAACGCCTGCTACAAGCTCCAGATCGTGGGTGGCATAATTACGCTCATGGGGGCATAGATTCCTGGACTGATAAGAGATCACCCCTTGTCTCTGCATCAACACGCATCCCAGGACCGGTCCTGAAGCATCACAGAATAACTCATAAGCTTCCCCTTTATCTGGTAATCTCAACACTGGGGCACTAACCAACTTCTCTTTTAGATAGCTGAAGGTTGACTCGCACTGCTCAATCCACACGAAAACTAGGTCTTTCTTGGTCAGTGCTGTCAGAGGGGCCGCAAATCGGGAGAAGTTGGGTATGAACCTCTGATAGTAACCTGCCAGCCAGAGGAGACTTCAGACTTCTACCACATTCTTGGGTGCTGCCCAAGAAGCAACTGCCTCAACCATTCATGGGTCGACCGCTACCCCCTGGTCAGACACTACGTGCCCGAGTAAGTGCACTTATCGTGTCTGGAACTTGCATTTCGACAACTTCCCATAGAGCTGGTGTTGTTGGAGGACCTCCAGAAATGTCCTCATGTGCTCTGAATGGTCCTCTTCTGACCTCGAATAGATCAGGATATCGTCAATGAACACAACCACGAACTGATCCATGTACTCCCGGAAGATGGAGTTCATAGGCCCCATGAACATAGTCGGGGCGTTCGTAACACCGAAGGGCATGACTATGAACTCGAAGTGTTCGTACCTGCACTTGATGGCTGTCTTCGGGATGTTGATCTATTTCACTCTCATCTGGTGGTACCTAGACTGCAGATCAATCTTCGAGAACCATCTTTCCCCTTTCAGCTGATCGAAAAGATCGTTTATCCTTGGAAGAGGGTAACGATTCTTGATCGCCACCTGATTCAGCCTCATGTAGTCTATTCATAACCTGAGACCACCATATGCCCTCTTTGCAAACAATACTGGAGCACCCCATGGTGACGCACTAGAATGAACATAAACCCTCTTCATCAGATCGTCAATCTGGATATGCAACTCCCGTATCTCTGAAGGCTCCATCTGGTAAGGAGCCATCGAGATCGGTTGAGCGCCAGGCTGCAGGTCTATCCCAAACTCAATATCACGCTGAGGGGGTAGAGTTCTTACCTCCTCAGGGAAGACGTCCATTAACTCAAAGACGATCTCTGGAACTTCCACCATTTCAGTATCTACTGATTCCACTGTCATCTCGGTCAACAAGGAGAGGAGAGGTTGCTCTCTCCTATTTCCCTTCGGACGGCTCCGCTCTCCGGTGAAGGTAACACGCCGGCCGTCCAAGTCCGAGAACACCACCCTTATTCGGAAACAGTCGATGATTACACACACAAAAAATAGCTAGTCTATTCCTAGGTTGACATCGTATGGAAGAATCTGTAGCAGAAGAAGATCCCTAACCTACTGATGTGGCCATATCATCAGTCTGCATCCCCGAAAAATGAATAACAAGTTGGTCTGACCTCTAACTGGTGTGCTCAACACCAGGGGCACTGGAAGTCTCTCTGCATCTAAACCCAAGGCATGTGCTAGACTGGGTGTAACAAAGGAGTGTGAAGCTCCAGTATCGAATAAGGAACAAGAAAGAGTGCTAAACAGACTGATCATACCTCGAACAACCTATCGACCCTGCTGGAACTGCTACCTCTGCAGCGTGTAACTTTCCACGCCTAGCTCCCCTTCCCCTCGGCTATCGGCCACCTCCCCGACCACACCCTGGTCGAGGTCCCTATGGAGGGCCCTGAGGTAGGCCTCCTCCTCCTACGTCTACCCTCGGAGGAACGGGAGCTTGCTGCCCCTGCTGCTGCTGCTGGAAAGGTCTGACTCGAAGCTGCTACTAGGGAGGGTGCTGGGGATGACTGCCACTGTTGTACTGCACCCGATCGAGGAACTGACTCCGGAGATGTCCACGGCTCCCACAGATGAAGCACCGCGGTCCCGGGCCCGAAGGAAAAGGGCGAGGGCCGGGGGATCTAAACTGAAACTGCTGCGGTCTGCTCCCTACTGGTCAGAATCTGGAGGGTCCTGACGCTGGAGGACTAGTGCAGACAGCCTTTCCCTTCAATGGTCCCAGCTGGATCCCCTTTCGTGACACTCCTCCTAGAGCATGCATCCTCTCCACCACTTTGGACTTCTTCTGGACCTCCAAGTACATCGGCAGGGTAAAGGGGGTAACAGCATACTGGAGGGAGGGTCAGAGAGCCTCCTCTAAACGTCTTGCCTGAGACTCCTTGTCAGGAAAGAGGTCCGGATCAAAACATAGGAGGTCCTTAAACATGATCCCTAGCTCTCTCATGGACATACTCCCATGCTGGAGGGAGAGTAGTTCCTGGCTCTTCTCTGCCTTCATCGTCGAGGAGAGGAATTCCTCCCCTAACTCCCTCTCAAAATCCTCCCAAGACACCTCAGACTCTCTCCTGTCCCCCAGGTAAAGAGTCCACCACTGACATGCCTCTCCCCTCATCTGGCTAATGGCCAGAGGAACCCAGTACTCGTTCGGGGCCCGAATCAGGCCAAAGGCTATAACTAGCTCCTCCAGCTAGCCTTCTGTCTTAATAACGGAGGTGCTTCCCTCATACTTCTCGAGACTCTATCGCTGGAAGGCTTGAAGAGTCTTCTGCCACAGGTCATCCTCTTCCTCTCGATCAGCTCTCTGCCGATTGGCCAAAGTAGTCTCCCGAGCCTCGATAGCCTGGACCATACGTGGTCTCCTTTCAGGTGCCATAGGTGCAAGGTAAACAAGAAATGCCTAAGCCCAAGTAGTGTAGAATATTGTTCTTAAAACTTTTTAAAATTTTAAATTTATTCTTAATTCCCACGACATCCCAGAAACACAAGAACAAAAGTACTTATGATGCATGTACCATTCCTAGGGTCTCTACCCTGCAATCTGTGTGGCATCACATGGTCGTTCGGTAGGTCCAGAGTCCTTGCATCGGATCATGGGGGGAGCTAAAATCGCGTGTCCTAACCGGTCTTCCCTAGCCTAATTCACTCACCAAGGACACCCAACACTGTTTCCTTACCATCCCATGCAATCCTCACTGTCCCTAACTCCAGACTCCATCCTATCTCTCAACCATCACCTCTGATACCATTCTGTCATGACCCGCCTTCACAAAAAGGAGGGAAGAGTCAGCAGATTGCCAGGCCCTTCCTTCTTTAAGTTGAAGGAGAGATAATGACCCCCGAGACATGCCTTCAATAGGTCTCGGAGTGGCGACTAGCACCAAGGGTATAGAATTTTCTCACAAATGGAAGGCATTACCCCCTTTTGTTTTATAGGTTCGGGAGATAAGATGATGAAACCCAACAACACCAAGGTAAAAGAAAAGTAAAACCAAAAGTAAACCATTCCCACATGCATGTTTCAAAAGTAAAAACCACAAAGTATAGAAGGTGACTACAAAGGAAAGTACCAAATAATGAAAAAAAACAGCAGCTCCAACTGCCCCAAGGGTCTGAGCTAGTATAGTCCTGCGCGATCCTCGAAGTCCTCCTGGAAACCTGAAAGCAGTTTTATATACATAGGGTGAGCATACAAGTACACTTAGTAGGGAAAAACAAAGACTCTCGTGCACAAGTGGGGGAACGTGCTAAAGTCCCGTGAGAAAAGGAGTAAACCAAACGCCTATCAAGGAAAAATATCCACCCAAGCCTCACCAGGGCACACTCCCCAAATAATGAAAATCAAGTAATGTATATAATAGGAGAACATCGATGTTTAGGTATCCCATGCCTCTTTACCACTGGTTATTGAGACATCCTACGCATCGGACCAATCCCGCCATTCTCACCGCTGTCCCACTGCCATACCTGCCCGCACTCCTGGGCCACATCCACACGCAGTACCACTGCCAAATCCCGCCCACAAACACCTGGGCCACAACTATCACAAGTAACCACGCCTGCAAACACCTAGGCCAGAACAACCACCACCACGCCCGAGACACCTGGGCTAGAAAATCCACTACCACGCCCGAAGTCACCTGCACCACATCCTGAAGACACTTGGGAAACCACCTTCCGCACACACCTGGTCAACCACCACACTACCGCACCCGATGGTTATTGGGCTAATAATGGACCTCAGTCCATCACAGCCTGCCCGAAGATACATGGGATATCCGGGAAAGGGAGCAGAAAAGGAGATAATAACCAGCCACTAATAATACTGTTGGAAAAAACACCTTCCCCCATGAAATGGTGGTGTTCGGCACTAAGTGCTCATCTTGGGTGGGGCGTGAATAAGAAACACAAAAATACAAATATATACATAGGTAACAAGCACTCACACAAGGTTAGGTTTTTCTTCAGACATCCTGCATATCACAACAGCGCTCAAGTCCGAGTCAAAACTCTCGACAAAAAAAACTCATTTGTCCCATTCTTGTTTTCATGTTTATTAATAATGTTTAATTAAGTTTAAGCACTATCGGGCAACTAAGCCATAAGCATAACCAAGGAAAGAAAACAGCCAAGCATCAACCATAACGCCCACACCCAGTTCTCAACAACAGAGGATCCCACCCCAATTCTTGATATAAACAAGTACCCACCCGGTCTTAAAACTCACAACCCCCGAATCCATACCAACAGGGGATCCCATCCCCAATTCACACAACCACCGAGAGTATAAAGACAGGGGATCCCATCCCCTCCCACATCTCCAGAAATCGGCCCATAAAAGAAAACATCCAACTACCACCACCAACACAAGTCAGGGCCATGCCTGTATTTTCATATTTAAACGACTTAACACACTCCATGATTTCAATTTTCGTGCGTTTTAACCGGAGTTATCACAGAAATATTAATCCTGGTGCCTCAATTTATTTGGCCGGATATACGTGATTAACCAATTACTTTTCACAGCATGAGTTTACAACCACAAAAAATCCATTTAAAACATCAGTAGGGGTTCATTAGTGCACAAACAACGACCACCAACGACCTCAATTTTCAGAAGGTATAAGCCAACACAACTCAACAAGATGGTCATAATAAAAACAACATCAAAGATCATAGCCCCCCCCCCTCTTTTCTTTATAGAAACCAGTTCATTATCTTCATTTAAGTCCGGTTTATGGAATTCTACAAAACAGAAACACGCCCACCCCGCAAGATACACAAAAGAGAGAGACGAAGGAGAAATTCCCTACTTATTGATAGATGATCGACGTTTAGGCCAGGCGCGGAACATTACGGATAAAGATGTGGTAGACCCAATGCACTAGAAGCTGTTTGTGAAAAGCCGCGATCGAGGAAAGGAGAAACCACGGCTAACCTTTAGTTTATAAGATCCACGGATGGTTGAGGTGAAAACGCGAAACCGCGTAAGGTGCGGGGGTCGTGGATTGACCGCGCGGCTCCAATCGTCATTAAAGGGGGTCGGGTGGTTTAAACCAACTCATTAATTGATTAAGTATTTAATTAAAACTCTTATGCGTGTTACATGTCTTTAAAACATGCTCAAAAAAGTCAAAATAGGGTTTAAAACCCTATTTTCTCTAAAGGGAGCGCTACTGGAAATAACCCGTGGGGTAGGCCAGAGCCACCAGTAGCTGAGAGCTACCGGTGGGTGACAACTACCGGTAGCCGGAGCTACCGTTAGGCAGTAGCTACCGGTAGACCAATCTACCGGTAGTCTGAGCGACCGGTAGCTGCAGCTACCGGTAGGCCGAGCCTCCAGTAGACAGAGCTACCGGTAGGTTGAGGATATCGGTAGACCGAGCTACCGGTAGGCCCGCTACCAGTAGGCTAAGGCTACCGGTAGGCCTACTCCACCGAGATTCACAGACTAGAAGGCCCAACCTGAGATTTTAACAAAGTAATGGGCCCCAAAAACCTAGGCCATTACATATAAAACATTATAAATGAATTTGTGGGAGATATATGTCCCACCCATCTCACAATGAAAACCAAACTTATGTGTTCCACAATATGATATTCAACATATTATCACATCATAACCCATGTAAAGAATACATGTTTTATAAAAAATTCATCAATTCACTATAGAATAACCCATGAAAAATAAATCATCTTCATAAAAAATTTTCATCAAAAAAATTAACCTTCTAGAGAAATAATAAGGATGGTATCAACCAATCATATCCATATTAATGAATATGTAACATTAGAGATATCATCTTTGATGAAAAATAGTTTTGAAAGGATGCTTGGACCATTTCATGAGGAAAATAAATTTTCATTATTAATCACTTTTAAAAAATATAAATTCATAAAATATTTGGGAAATGCATTTCCTTGAAAATAACCATTAAAACTTATAAATAATTTTTTAAAAATCATTTATAAATTTTATTGAGGAAAACTAATTTCCAATTTCAAAAGAAATTTTTATAACACATTTTTTGGGAATATTCTTTTATTAAAAAATATCCATGAGGAATTATAAATAAATCCTCAAATAAAATAATGGTCATGAGGATAGGATGTTTCATTCATATTGTACATGTTAAAAAAAATCCTCCTTTTATATTTTCAATAAATGAAAAATGGGATTTATTTGGGAAATGACATGATGATTCCTTTACACTAATTTTTTAAATATTAAAACATGGATATAAATCATAGTTGAATAATAAATTGTTTTCATGAACATTTTTATAAAAAATGGTTTTGATTGAAAATGAATTTCTGACCAAAGAGAGAAATAATGTTAGATTTTACTAAAAACATTTTCTCAATTATCATAAGTTCCCAAGTGTTAAAAAATGGTATTATTACTCAAAAAAGTTATGAATTACTATAGAAAAATAAAATTCAGGAGTTTCATGATATACATATCATAATAGTTTATCATTATAAACACAATCATAAATAATTTTGATAAATGATGAGATTGTAACATAAAATATTTTCCAAATTGATAACATTTAATCATAATACCCACGAGGTAATAACATAATATGGAACATATAATATCACCAAGATAAATAAATTCATGATATTACAATTCAAATTAGATTTATATACCCCTTTTAAGGGAATATAAGTACATAACATGACATATGTCTCAAATAAAAAATTTGATAGAAAACTCCCTTATTGCTTTGGTGAAGTTTTAACCATAAAACCCATGAAAGAGTGATCTTGACATTGACATGTAAATACCCATAAATTTAAGGATAATAATCATAAAACAGATTTATTGGAAGTATATACACCATGTAAAATAAACATGTGGTCAATATGGAAGGTGTCTCATATAAAAATAAAAGAGGGAAATAAATCCCTTACCTTAATTCAGGACTTCCTTCATACTCGTTCAAAACTGATGTATAATAAATATAAGTTCATTATACATATATTATAGATAAATATTCATATATATCATAAAATATATGAATTTATTATTACCTTTTATTACCTATTTGTTAAAAATTCCATGTTTATGTCATATTTCGAGCAATAACTGTTGTTTTTAATATTTGTTTTGACTTGTTATTTTTTTTGGACATATTACCTTGATAATGGTTTAATAATATCAAGAATGTTAACCATGAAATGAATATAATATATATTAATTATATATTCGTTTATATTAATCCATAATATTTAGAAATATAAAATGAAGTACATTGTTCATGGAGACAGTAGACCAAACGTACGCATGAATGCTATTTCAACTTTCGTGTTAGATTTAATGAAAGAAAACATTAATGATATATATGTATATTATAATTAAATAATCATGGTTATGTAAAATATATCAAATATTTTTATTAAATCCATCCTTATTAAATTACATTCATTGTGGGAATGAATCACATCACTTCGTGAGATGATAGTTCACCATAGAAAGTAGTGATATTAGCGTATTACCAAAAAATGTAAAGCATTAAGGTATATGTGATATAATAATTATAGAATCATAATAATACCATAAATATCATATATAAATAATAAATAAATCATCATTTCCAACTGGTATTGGTGGTAATGGAAAATATATGACATGAGTTTGCGAGGCGGTAATCCCCCATACACATGAACAATGATTTAGTAACTCATTTTATGTAAGTGGAGATGGTTGTAGTTAATTAAATATAATAATAAAAATTAAAATATATGTAACAAAAATATATTTTTATATAATAATTTTATAATAATTAATTAAATGGGTGTAAGAAGAAATAAAACAAAAACTCTCGCTGATTAACGTTACCTATTCTTCAGGTACCCTCCATAGGGTTGCACTAAAAGCCTTCCTAGGATAGATGTATGCCCAAAATAAGCATTTTATGATGAAGCTATGGATTCTAGGAAGTTATTTTGTGTTTTATTTATGGAAAATAAGTGTTTTTATGGTGTGGAGAAGAGAGGATACGGGGTGGCCTTTTATAAGTGGGGGAGAAGACATACATGGTATTTTTGAAAATAATTTATTACACCCACGTTTTTAATGTGACAGGGGTCCAATATGGACCACTCTAAAATGATCATATTAGTGGTGTAAATATGGAATTACAATCATTTTTAGAAAACTTTATATTTTATTTGTATCTTTATATTTTTTTAACACCCAATAAACCCATTTTTACCTTTATAACAAGAATTAATTTTTACTTCATTCACTATTCATTCTGGTCAAAACATAAGTTGAAATTATCTTATAATATAAATTATGATTATTGAAAATATTTATTACATTTTTACAAATTCAGATCATAGAATTTAAAAAATTTAAATTTAAATTTAAATTATTTTATATATACATGATGATAAAAAGTGATTTTAAAGGGAAAATTTTTAGAAGTTTTCAGTCAAAGAGAAAAAGTTCACAAGTTAACAAATTATATATATATAATTTTATATAAATGTTATTCCAATGAAAATAATTAGATTAATTGATGAATAATTTAACAAATTTAACATCAAAAGATATTTAAAATATAATTTTACTTTATAAATAAATTATACAAAAAAGTTTTCAATTAAAATTCAGTATTTTTTAATATTCATCAAAAACTAAAAAATCTTTTTGGAAAAACCTCAAAAATTAACTATAAGATAATTTTTAAATGAATATATAAATAATGAATATTATTTTATCAAATTAAATTTCTAAATGTGTGACAAATTAATTTTATTCAAATTTATAAAAATAAATAAAAATAACAATTTTTGAGAGATATTATTTGAAAAACATATAACGACATTAATGAAAAATTAAGTATTTTTATATAAATTATATTAATTTATATAAAAATATTATACATTATATTTAAAAAATTAGATATTAATATTAATTTTACTAACTTTAATGTCTAGGTTATAATGATAATGTTTAATAAATACTAATAATATATCTTGGTTTTGTTAAAACTCAGTATCATGTGTAATGAAAACAATCCCAGTTTTGTTGGTAGGGAAAAATATAATTTTTATTTCATGTTAAAATAGATATACTATTTTTTTCATGCAAAAAAAAATTATTAAATTCATTTAAACAATATTTCAGAAAATCTCGGGGTGCTACATTTTATCCATTTAAAATGAATGTTGCCCTCGAAATTCATCTCGGTCATCAGAGGTTTAAAATTTGAAAATTACATCATAAAAACTCACATAATAAAAGGGTTAATAAGACATAATATTGAAAAAGAGAAAGGAATGTATGAAGGTCATCTAGAATAATGCTTACTAGGTTTCCAAATGGGAAAATATTGTTATGAAATGATAACATGGACATAGAAGGGAAAACCAACACCCAAATGCTGAATGATAGGGATTAAGAACAATTTTCACAAGAAAGTGTCTGATCAGGAAAGGATAATGGGCACGATTTCATTTAATAATGTGGCATAAAATAGGTAATATATATCATCAAAAATTATGTTAATAGGATAACATTTTATTTCAATATTATTTTACTAATGTTGGGGAATACCTTTTCTATCTAGACTGAGAACATATCAAAAAATACTTACCTAATATCATTTATTTTCAGAGGATCAATTTTATCCTTCGGTTGTTTCTTGAACAACTTCCACTTCATCTATTACTCTAAAAAATGATGGTTAATTTGTTATTATTTTAGTAATAATGGATCATAATATCCATAAATAGAATCACAAGTAATTTTTCTTATCTTCTGTTATAATCACTAAAAAATACTTAGCCTAGATTATACATAAATATTTATATAGTGAAGTATTTAATTAATATCTAAAACCACATCCAATATTCAATTTAAACCATTCTATAAATTAATAACCTTATAACCGTCCAAAATTCTTAATTTAAAAATAAATTCACCTAATTTCCCAAACACAACATAATATTAATCCTTTTAAAACATGAAATAGTTCAAAATTTTAACATGCCAATCATGTGAATACCACCATTGTGTATTCCATTGATATTTAAATTACCATTGAACTTCAATGAAAACATACACTATTTCCCATTTCATGAATAGAACCAGATATTAATATTGGTATTCCATAAATCCAATAATGATGTAAACTCCATCAACGATTAAATAAAAAAAATATGCACAAATCAATAATCAGTTACAAGGTTATCCATACTATCCAATTTAATTTATCCAAATCAAACATCTCTTTTTCCCAACATAATTATATCAAAATCAAGTACATATTAAGGGATATATTTAATATAAAAATGTGATTTATATGAATACCACATTTCCATTAAATAACTTTTCTAGGACATCAGCATCTTTTAACATATTCTTTTAAATCTTCAATGAAAAACTTATACTGAATAATATTTATTTATTTCACAATTCCAAAAGAATAATTATTGAATCAAAATACATCAATAATTTAATCATTTTACTTCAATTAATATCATGTAATATTTACTTACATGTAATAGAAGATAATTCATGGACTAGGACAGTGAGTTTAGTAATTACCATGTTCCCCACACATAAGGCAATGAACTCCTCTATATTTTTGCACCATATGACCGTCTTTTCCACAAAAATAACATATTCCCCTCTATTACACATATTCCTCTAGATTATTCTTCCCACCATATAGACATGTAGAAATACAGATCCTCTTTTCTCTATGATCATTTCCAAATATTCTTTCATAATAGTCTATCTTCCTCTTATTTCATGTGTTAGGAATTTCACCATAGTTCGCGTTATTAATTATATATCCCAATATATGATTAGGAATAACCAAAAGATCTATATATATATTAATAATCAAACTTTGGTTTATCATTGTCACTTGAATTTACCTCAATTTCAATGTTAACATGATTTATTATGGTTCTAGTCGTTGGCTAAAAACAAAAAACATTTTGTGGGGAATAGTAATCATAAAGGGGGACTACAAAATCCCTATAAATAATTTATTAGATGTATAAATTATGAAAACATCATTCAAATATATGACACCATAGGTTTATCCTGCTTCATTTATAACCATGATCAATTTAAATCCTTTATGATGGTTCTTAAAGTGTTTTTGAATTTCCAAAGCATATCCCTTGGGAGTGTCAAAGAAGGAGTAAAAAAATACCTGTTGTCATGCACTTATTCTTGATCAAGTATAACTCAATACTATGTTTTTAGGGTAGTTAAACCTAGAAAAATCTATGCCAGAGCCACAAACTCTTGTAGTATCCTAACAGGGATGTGTTTCTAGGAAACGACTCTCTCTATCCATTTCCAAAATTTTAGGGCATTTTCCTTTATTTTGACTCATCCTTAGACTTATCCCAAGACATGTCATTAGGGGTCTCAATAAAGATTTTTTTAAAACATTTTTCCAAATGTTAACTCAACCATTCCTCTTATATCAACTATATCAAACCAGTCATCTCATACATGGATGTTATAACACCCCAATATTATAAGGTATCGATCTTTTTAAATTTATCTTTTTCTATAGTGTATATTACACATAACACATAACATAAAAAATGATTAAATATTATAATTATGATAGTTATCACCTAGATATTGCAATGGAGGTAATGAAATTTATGATATATATTATTAATTTATATCTTACAAATATTAATAAAATTATACCTTTGATTTCCAATTAATTAAAAAATGAAAATGAAAATTAATTGGACATAAAAGAGGTAATATTTATAAAAGACTATTTTTATTACCACAATTGTATTATAAATTAATAAGTTAAATTAAAAAATATTAGTGAAATATATTAAAGAAAATTATATGTTACATATTCAACTAAATGTTCTTAAATTCAACCAACATGTTTGATAGGCCTTGTATAAAAATAAAACCAATTTTATGCATATAAGACTATATTTTCTAGAGATGGTTTTAACACTTTTTATTAAAAAAATGGTTTTAAAAATAAGTTTCGACTATTTTATAAATTCTTTTGAAAAAAAATCATTTAAAAATAATAATTTCAAAATTATATTAGGTTTTTTTTAAAATATTTATTTTCCAGTGAATAATGAAAATCCCAATTTTTACTATATTTATAGTTATATTAATAATATTTTTATGATTTGAATAGTAATCTCTCTATGGAAGTACAAATAATATGTATCTATTTTATAAATGATGATATAATATATTTGTATCATGGAATAAGTAAATAAATGTTTTTAAAATGATAAATTATGTACTAGTATATTTGTGAATAATAAATTTTTATTTATAATTTTATATTGAAAATAATTATTTAAAAGAAGATTTATCATCCAATAATATATTAATAAATTAATATTTAGTTTTCTTATTATTATAATATAAATTTTTGAGACCTCAATTAATTGTTCAAAGTGTCAAGAAATTGGTTATAATTTTAAAATCAGTATTTTTTATAGAAATGATAATTTTAATTAAAAATTAAATTTCTACTATTTTGAAAATTATTTCCATAAAATTTAGTTCATTTTTAAATTCTACATGTTGAAAAATATTTAGGGTGAAATTTTGGGATTTTTCTAAATTACTAGAATATTTGGTGAATAGTAAAATACAATAATTTACTGTCTTAATAAATTATAAGTTAAATACAAAATTAATTTACTCATTTATGATATAATAAAAATAATCTCAAACTCACCTTAATTATTTTAATATATTTAGTTATATTTTCTAAAACTATTCACAGTCTTAACCAAAATAATAAGCAAATGAATAAAATATTCAAAAAACACCCCTCTCCTACACTTTAAATACCACCCATCACCACCCTTCTCCACACACTTCCAAATCCTTTAATCTTGATTTTATTTTCCACATTTTATCTCTAAAACCTATACTCCACATTATGGCCTATTTTGTCTCACAAAAATACCATTTCCAAGTCCCTTAACGAGGTTATCAAGGAGAAGAATTCAAGAGGCAAATCTTTTTTAGTTCTCTTTCATTTTATTTTAATTTATTTTTTTATTATTCTATCCATACCAATTATATCTAAATATTCATGGTAAATATAGTATCTTATATTTTCTAAAATTTTGTTATGAAAATTGAATAATCATCATCAAATCCCTTCTCCTCTCTCTTCTATTCTAAAAATGAAAATATCATCTGTGAGGTGTCGATTTACCATCTTCATGGAAAATGTGTTTTATTTTATCAATTTCGTCATAAATACAGGCCATAAAACCATTTTTTTGGTTAAAAAATATTATATTATATGTATTATATCTTATTTAACGTTACATGACCAGAATATATACATAATATAATTAATAAAACTAAACAATTTGTTAATGATAAAAAAATGCCAAAATAATCTAAATGATTATCACATACGTTTTATCTAACTATTCTTTTCCATAACATATAACTTAATTAAATATATAACCATTAAATATTATTCACATTAATTAATAACTTATAATTTCCATTCTAGAAAACTAATCACATTTTACATGATTTTCCCTAAATATATAAATGGAAACTGGTCATGAAAACAAAGGAAACGAATGCTCCCTAATGATAAAATTGTAATTTATAACTCATAAAAATGGATATAAATGAACTTAAAAAAATTATAATAAATCTAATACCGGTATGAAATATTATAAATTAATTAATTATAGTATTTAATTTGATTATCCAGGATATTTAGATCAACTGCAGAATAAATTCGGACATATGGTATGGGACTTCGTCTAAATTTCAATTTAATTGAGACTCGCATGGTATTGTGCACCTAATAATTATTATGTGGTTTATATAATACCCCTTTGAGTTCATTATAAATTTTACATTATATTCCTCTTAAATATCAATATTTTTTTTATATAATGTGTATGATTATTGTCTAATCCATATAACTTCTTGACATACAGTATTTAATTTGAATGTTGAAATATTGATAAATCAGTATTTCCTACTGAATGAAGATATGTTGTTAAGGAATATATTTTTTACTGAATATACCTTTGAATAATGATTTTTAAATTTAGTGATAGGTGGGTCCCATTATATCCCATCGATGTATCGAGATGATTCATGAGACAAATCAATTGGCGAAAAACCCTTCGTGTCTGTTTCCAAAACATAATTAGAAAGGTATATACCCATAGACCTAAACCATTTTCATGGTATGATGGTTCGTGTCCTAGATTCATGAAGTCCAATAATTAAGAATTTTCTTCATTAAGCATTATGTTATCGTTATACAAAGTATATTAACTATGAAAAATTCTATTGATGCATTTTAGTTCTCACAGTATTGATGGCGTGTGTTTTTCAGTTATTCACCTTAACATATTGATTATTCTTAATTTATTTTGATTTAGTTATTAGTGATTCATGTTTCCTATATATTAAACCCTTACTGGTCATTTTAGGTCTCCCCCTTCTTTTGTTATATTTTCTTCAAGATGTGACGATGTGTATTATTAATGACTTATATGTAAAATCTATGAGTTTATTTATGTTTCAAATGGAGTTCATATGTCATTTTACATTTCAAGTGGAAACGTAAAATTATTTTTTTATTTAATTTTCGAATGATACTAAACTATTCAGTCCTTTATAGTGCAATCACTTTTTTATAGTACCAACGTAATATATTTAGGCACCATCTCTGGGCGATTAGGGTTGGGGCCTTTATAGTTGGTATTAGAGAAATTATATTAGATACTTTGGAAACTAGGATTAGGAAATCCTAGATTAACGAACAAAACCCTAATATATACATTGAGTATAATAATATTACAACATCCTATAATTTTGGAATGGTAGAGATTACATGGTTCTTCTAACAAATACACCCATATTTGGATACTACATGTGGATGTGGTTTTGATACAAATTTTCCTAAGGGTGAAAACTCTGACAAGGTGCGTCGGTCCAAACTTGGCGTAACCAGGTACATGACAATGGGCCTTACTGTACATCTATTTTGACACACTTGGTGGATAATCTTTGGATAATTCACATTTTATTTATAAACTGATATAAAGGATTTAATAGTAAACATATCCCCAAAGAACCCCTATTTATGATAATGAGATTATCAACGCATATTTTTTTTTAATTTATATTAAGTATTTCACTAGTATTGGGATTATAAATTATGTTTCATAATGTTACAATCTAATCTAGTTTATTCCATTGTTTTGAAAAGGTTTATAGAAAAAGGAATAGGAACTGTATTAATTCACATAATCAAAAGAGTAAAAATGATTGTTTATTTGATGGGTTTAAGCCAGTATTTTGTAGGGAATTAGTATCCCAAATATTCTCATCATTTGAGGAAATAATACCATCTTATAACAAGATAAGGAAATAATTATTCCTATATTATTGATTTAAAGGGACGAAATATAAGAAGAGGAAATTTGTGAAAAATATTGATAAAGAGAAGAAGGTAAAGAATTATATTCCCACTTGTGATAATTTTGGAAGGAAACACCTTAGAATATGATTAAGAGGAAAATTAGTTTTCTTCATGTGTGAATAAAATGAAACCATTCTCATGATTTTAAGAAAATGAAATAATATTCTAATGTCCAGCGCTTCAACTATAAGTAGATGGGATAATACACAAATCAATGTATCCAGCATCAAACGAATATACCCCAAATTAATATAAAGGATTATGGTAATGATTATGCTACTACCTCAGACAAAGAACAATGATTAATATTCTTCTTTTTAGATTGAATTATTATGTGATTTGAGTATTTTAACAATAATTATCTAGTTATAAGAATCTTGAGATATATAAGGATTATATTATATTATTTCTTCTTTATGTTTTTGGAAGAAAACATGTTTTCATTAATTTTTTAAGGTGATAAAGGTATTCATAGATTTGGTATGTGGGATTAAGAGATACATTATTTTTTGAATCTTATGTTAATTTGATTTTGTAAATTTAGTAACCTTATTTAAAATATTTATATGTTGAATTTTGAAATAATTTTTTTTAAATGAGTTCTAAGATTAAATACTTATGGAATTGATCATTTTAATCATGTTAAATAATTATTTGTTGATAAAATCTCTTAACCTTATTGGTTTAAATAATTATTAAAAAGTTTTAGGAATGAATTAAGACCATATGTTTCATTTAATGTGCTTTAGGTGTGAAAAATCATCTGGAACATTCATTTCCAAGTGTAAGGGATGATGTGAAAATTGATCAAACCCCAACCAAAGGATGAGATTTTTCTAATGACAAGGAAAATAATCAAGTAATATTATTTTTTCACATGATTCTATGGATATTAAAATAGTATCTCTACTCTAATAAATGGATTTTAGAAAAATATAATCCTTTTAATTTTCTTTCTAATAAATCAATGTTCTTTAACTAATCACAAATCGTTAGTTTTATGATGGTAGTTCTTCTAATGACCATGTATTCTTCCACTCTCTATCAAAACATGATAGTTTTATTTCTCATCCATGTCCCAACTTTAACATTTGCCTAAATTTTATCCTCTTTGAAAGCCTAATTATATTGTAACATTCACATTTCTATTTCACTCTTATTATATGAATTATTTATCAACCCTATATCCTTTTTTGATTTCCCATAGAGTAATGTTCAAGTATCAACCTTTATTTTTGAAGTGTAATTTTAACTAATGGGATGCATTTTATTGAAGGAGGGTATAATGTCATACCCCATGATTTTAAGGTATCTATATTTTTTAATTAATGTTTTTCGATAGTGTACATTACATCGAACTACTCCCACGCATGTGCATACTCATGGATCTATAATTCAAATATAATTTTCAAAACTGTATTAAAATATTGAGTTATTAATAATGGAAGTTAGTTAAAAAAATGTTAAAATTACATATTTAATGATAGATAATATTTTAATGGAATTAAAAATATGAAAATGTATCAGAAAATATATACGAAAAGGAAAGAAAAGGAAAAAACATGATGTAAGAAGATACTGAAAAACATGATGTATCACTTAGTATATATCAAAAACAATGAAACGTTTGTTTCAAGATAGAGAAACAAAAAAAACAATGTATCATACATTTTTAATAAGAAATTGTAAAAATTAGCATTGAATCGTTAAAATTGAAATTAGGATAGTAACATATTACAAATTATTCTGATACTGAGGAAAAATAATAAGATGTATATTGAGAAGGTTTTCATTGAAAAAACTTGGGTGACAAAAGTAACAATTAGTATTGTTTTTAGAGTATGTGTGGTGCACTTCATAATGACATAATGTGAGAGATATAACTATTACTACTAGTTTGACAAAAGTTTCCTATATCGTTGCTACAATCCCCACATCCTTATTTATTAGTAGAAATGGTAATATTTTCCTCACATCATAAGGACTGCAATTTGCAAAAGTTAATGACTACAAAGTGGTTTCATGCAATGTTGACATCATTATTACAATCCTCACATAGCTGCTACAATTATCACATCCTAATGACTTCATAGTAGTTTCATGCAGTAGTTAAATATAGAACATAAAAATTAATTATTAAAATATAATCAATGTATATTCGTTAACAAATAAAATCAATCATTCATTATAATCATGTTTAGAAGTGAATTTTTAAGTATTATTAATGACAGAAGAATTTCATAAAGGCTGTATGAAAATATATAATAATATTCATAATTTTAATTTTAATTTAACACCAACAATGAATAGAATCATTAAAAAATAAAAAAGTATGGTAGCCATTTGAAAAAAAAAATCTATCAATTAAGGAGATAAAATTATGTGTTTCTTCTATTTGAGATCATGTTGAAGAAGTAGTTTAACTAATTTATTTTTTCAATTTATGAAAACAAACATGTGATTGAAAATAACCATAACCACTAAGGTATATGAAATAGAATAAAATAAATGAACATCATAAGAGGTAAAATATTTTACTATCATCTTAAAGGGATATGAATATTATATTGTAACATTATAACAAAATAATAAATTCTCCAATTTCACAATGTTATGTTGCATGAATATAATATATTATCCGCACACTATTATGTTTCATGATTACAATTAATGGAGAATGAAGGAAAACCATAGAGGTGATTCATAGTGGAAAATCAATGCATACCAGAATGCATACAATAGTCATGTCACATTGTAATGTATACATCAAAAAATAAGAACAGAACTGAATATGTATATTGAAAAATAAATAAAATTATGAAGCTGCATATAGTATATGTTTATATAGAATATGGTGGAAGTATACACCACGCCACTATGTATTGTCTACAATATATTTCAGTCTTGCAGTACCATGGTGGCTCAAATCTATGGTGGCTCGGATTGAGGCTCTAAGCTTCTGGGTCTACAATCAATATATTTCTATGGACCACATGTTCAAAAAGGATCTGAGGGGATTGATGATGAGGAAGGGGGGTGAAGCCTTTGTTCTGCCTAAGATTTTTGTAAAGGGGAGTTACATGGGAGGTGGTGAGCATGTGGTGTAGATCACAGAACAGAGAAAGTTGGAGGATGCACTGAAGAATTTGTCGACATTCATAGGTCTGACCATATACAAGTGGTATGGGGTTCCAGATCCATTCCATATTTCTGATATAATTGTTCATGACCTATTTCAGCTGCGATGGGAGTTGTAAGATTAGTGTGTCCATAAAAGGGAAATATTTTAGTGAAGCAACCATGTGTAGTGGTGGAGAGGTGCCTCAATTTTAATAAGAATGGTTTACTCCTCTACTCTGTATTCACTTAGCCTCTCCATTTTTCTTTTAAGGAACTGCTAATTCTTCATTATCTTAATGCCTCCTATATCAAATTCCCTTGCCATGCAACTGTTGTGGACCATTTTATTTATTGTAAATTGTTTCAAACTATATTTTTCATGGGATTGTGTTTTTATTAGAATATGAAACATGTATAAGTACATACAAAAATGAAATTATTTTCTATATTCATTTCCCATCCCCATCCCCAGACTCATCTTTATCCCTTATTTCCCTCTCTGAGTTTCCATTTGGTTACTATCCTCTACCTTGGGTTGTAACCCCAGACTACCCAACAAATTAAAATAGCACATCTATTACCCGCATTTTTATCACTCAAGAAAGCAAAACATCTTCTTCTACATGATATGGCCAAAGCATGGAAACAATTTAACTCATTTCCATCAAGAGAAAACAATTGTCTTATTGTCATGATCATTTTAATAGTCATATAGCAGTAGCATAATAGCCCTGAAACCAGTATAACAATAAAAGATGAAAATAAGTATTTCTTTTGTTTATGCACATATATAAGCTTGTGATTATAAACCTCAAAATGAATTATTTTAATGATTTATAAAAAAATGATTAATGATGTATATTTTATTCAAAAATATTCTAATAATAAATGTTTCAATATAGAATAGAATAAATTATATATTTGATCTGGTATGAGCCTCACCAAAAATCAAGTTTCAGCTATCTTGTAAACGCATAGAATGTATCTTTTGTATCAAATCCTTCTTGATTGAATTCATGTTCTAAATATTTGTAAAAATAATTATATAAGTAAAATGTGATACAAACTTCATAACTATAATGATATATAATTGAATGTACTAAAAATGAACTCTCATTTTAGTAAAAATGGTTTTATCTATTACTAAATGCTCTAACAAATCAATTTGAAGGTGAGGTTTCCAATGATACAAATAATTATGAGTCTCATTTACTGTGTTATTTTTATTTAATTGTTTGGAGTTAGGTTTCAAAGTGGTGAGAATTGAAACTCCAATACATAAAATATACTAACATATCAATTTTCAGTACTGTCTAAGCTTCATGTTGTATATAGAATGAAATACTGCATGAAATAAAAATGTATAGGTTAGTCCATTGAATAGAATATATGGTAAAAATGGATTGGTTAGTCAACTGAATGGAACAAATTCATGTTCAATTTTATCCCTTCATATTTAATGTACTGAAATTTTTAGAAATAACAAAATGACTGTTTCTTTTCTTATTCATTACTGCATATTTCGAGTATCAAACTACAGAAACTGAAAATGAACTTTCATTGTATATAGACCATCCCAATGGACTAACCAATAAATTTTTAGAAAAATTACTCATTTAATTGAAAGTGTCGAAAATTAAAAAGTATTTTTTAACATAGTGTGTATCCTATATTGTTTTTCCCCAACATTTTTTTTCTCAGACAAGATGTACATACATTTTTTCCAGCTGGCGTGTATGCTATTTTGAAACTCCATTAGAGTTTGGGGGAATCTATGGAGTCTATGTAACATGCTACTTCTAGGCCTGCATAGTCCAACGTATAACTATATTTTTTATAACATTAAATTAAATTAAAAATTTTAAAACCTAAAATAAGAAATATCATGTTTTGATTCTAACCCTTATTAGATAGAATTCTACAGCAAACATTATATATCAATATGTCCCTCCAATTCCTACAATTATTTGAAACATGTATATATATTGATATTGTCTTCCGGTTAGAAGACTGCCAACAATAGAAACCATAATATGGATATCTATATCTACATTCATTATATGTGTAGTAAATTGATGAGAGTACGAAAATAACAAGAATGATATAAATTGAGTGAGTGAAAATCCACAGGGAGTTGAGAAATATATATATATTTCCATTATTTGGAAAAACCTAAAAACATAATGTATCATGTATACAAGATTATTCATATTAATTTCATTAATAAATCATATCAATAATAGCTGATAGGTCATGGATTTGAAAAGCACATAAAAATATCTTATTGGAATTAACCATAATGACATCAACTACAACTGCATTTGAATGTTAAAAAAATTATACCTCTATTAGAAGATCACCAGCAAGGAAGTAATAAAAACCTTAAAAAAGGTATCCTCAAACATGCATTTTTTTATATTGTATGGTAAATATAGTTTCAAATAGATTATGTATCACATTCCAAAATTTAAGTAGTACCTAAATATCAATCTTTATATAGTAAAAATCTAATTCTAGGATGCATATTGAGTGAAAAAATCAAAATCTTGAATAATATAATTGAATGTAAAAAATTATCAGCTCACAATAAATAAAAAATAACCAATTAAAATAGAAGAGTTTAAAATCAATAATGTAATAGTGATGAAACTGAAATTCATATAGCAGTAACATAAAATGATAACAAAGGAGAGTCACATGGTGAAAGAGAGAACTTAACGCATGTTAAAAAATACATACTTCATTATAGCAGTAACATACCTCACATAAACAGAGTTAGATTATTACTTTTTTACCTCATGGTAATAACTATAAATTATGTCCAAATAGGACATTTCTTAGTCCAGTGATGAAAGGGGACTTATCACATAAGATCAAATGTGAGGTAAAATTATCATTTTTTGGGTTCTATAATTAAAAATCGGGACTTATTTAAAAATTGAAAATAAACATTGAATTTCAGAGCCAATAGATGTAAAATATTAAATTATCCTCACCAATCCCTTTTATAAGTCACATTGAAATATCATTGTCAATACTAATGCCAATGATTCATCACCTGAAATCATAAATCAAATTAGTAAAATGATAAAAATACGAAGTGGTTCATTAATGAAAATAGAAAACATATTAATTTTAATCATGAAAATAAAATGATATCACAATTTCACTCTTTTTAATGACATTGATGTTGGAAAATGGAGCAACATCAACTAAAACAGAGATTCCACCCCTACATTAAAAAAATTAAACAACCAAACATGAAACCACATAATATTATGGAAATATGAGGATGGGGAATGAGTAGAAACTTTTAAAAAATGCACGTGCCAAGAATTTATTGAAAAATGTATCACATCTCACTCAAAATGTGGGTTCTATATTTTTTTAAACTTTATCAAAGACAAATAAAAAGTCATTGAACACCGTCATTTTTATCGTGGTTAACTGATCATTGATGGGAACAACATAAAACACAATATTTTAAATGATTAGACTCACATCATTAGAGAATATAATCGTAGGAACAAGAAAATAGAAATCATCTGAATATAATTAAAGATAGTACCATACTAATATTACCCACATGCTTGCAAGAAATAAAAAGAAATAAAAAATAAAAAGGATGGTATTATAAATTCGGATTTGAAGGGAAAGGGTGAAATTAGAAGCTTGTTAGAAACCATAGGATGAAAAAAATGCTTGGATTACAAAAAGAAAATCTTATTGGGACCCAATTCCTACAAATTGGTGAGGGATAATTTTCAAGGACTTACAAGAAACTAATTTTTACACTCAATTTCAATTATTTAGGACCTAGACAAATACAGAATGTTTAAAAGTATTTTCTCATTATCAATAAAAAAATTAAAAAAATAAAATATGATCATAATGGTATACATATGTTATGAAGGGTAAATTACCATCTGTGGGATTATTTGGGAGGTGGAGATGCTATAAGAGAAGCATGGTGAGGAAGAGGAGGTTAAGGAAGAGCAGCCGAAGGTGGATCTGGAGGAGCCAGAGTAGCCAGAGTAGCCGTAGGCAGAGCACCAAGATTCAGATCATCCGGAGGTGGAGGAGTGTAAGGAAATGGAGTATTAGGTGGAGGAGAATGAGGTGGAGGAGTCAGATGTTGTGGAAATGAATGTGAAGTATCCTGATGTGGAGGATTTAGGTGAGTAGTAGCCATAAGGAGTAGTGAATGCATGGTGTTAGGGGTGGAGGAGGAGGCAGAGGTGGGGGAAGAGGTGGCAGAGACGATAGAGGTGGAGGTGGAGGTGTCAGCGGAGGCAGGGTTGGAGGCGGAGGCAGAGACAAAGGTGTATGTGGGGAAGAAAGGTTTTTAGGTGATGGGCGATGATAGCTGTGGTGTGATGGAACCCTAGATCGAGAGGAGACGAAGCACAACTAAAAGGTGAACCTGATGGAAATAGCAAGAAAAATGGGGTGGACGGACAACAACATGTCAAGGGTATATGTAACATATGAGGGTATGAGTGTGGAAGGATTATTATTTGGTGCGTGGAATGAAGGGATACCTATGTTAAGTATATTTAGTAGAATACTGAACTTAAACAAAAGATTAAATATTATTGTTATTATAGTTATCACCTAACCATTGGAATGGAGATAATGAAATATATTATTTAAATTATTAAGATATAGTTTACATAGATTTATAAAATGATTTATTTTGTTACCAATTAAATATAAATGAAATTAAAAATAAATTGAACATAAAAGATGTGTTTTTTGTAGAAAAGTTTTTTATTACCAAAATTTCATTCTATATTAATAAATTAATTTCAAAACAACTAGTTAATGATCAAAATGAAAAATATATGTTATATATTCAAAAAATAATTCTTAAATTCAACTAAAAAGTTTGAAAGGGATTATATTAAAATGAAACCAATTTTATGTATATAAGACTATATTTTTAAAAGATACTTTTACAACCATTAATTGTGTAGTTATTTTAAAAATAAATTTTGACACATTTATAAATTCTATTGAATGAAATAAAATTCATTCCAAATAGCTCAATGTAAAAATTATCTTAGGGTGAAATTTTGTCATTTTTTGGAAAATATTTATTTTTATGTGAATAGTAAATAATCCAGATTTTTATAATACTAAAATTTATGTTATATTATTAGTCTATTGATGATATTAATAGTATCCTAACCTATATAATTATATATAAAATTTATGAATATTATGAATGAAAATATAATATATTTATATCACATAATATTTAAATAAATGTATTAAAAATGATAAATTATGCATTGGTATTTTTGTGAAACATAAAATATTATTCATAGTTTTATAATTAAAATAATTATTTTCAAGAAAATTTATTTTCATGTAATATATTCAAAAATTAATATTTTGTTTTATTGGGATTATAAGATAAATTTTTGAGACCTTTATTAATTTTTCAAAGTGTCGTAAATTCACATATAATTTTAAAATCGGTATTTTTTCAATAAATATTGATTCTAATTAAAAATTTAATTTCTAATATATAGAAAATTGGTTTCCAAAATTTTAGTTCATTTTATAATTCTACATGTATAAAAAAAATTTAGAGTGATTTTTTTGGATTTTTTAAAATACATGAATTTTTGGTGAATAGTAAGACACTGAAATTTACGGTATAAATACATTATAAGTTAAATACACAATTCCTTGAGAAATTTCTAATGTAATCACCATAATATAAAACTAAAATTATTTAATTTAATATATTTAGTGATAATTTTCAAACTATTCATAGTATTTAGCCAAAATAACAGTCAAATGAATACAATATTCATAAAAAACCCCTCTTCTCTACTATGAACATCACACCTTCTCCTCACACTTACAAGGCCTTGATGATTTCTTATATTATCCTAATTTCATCTATAAAACCTACCTCTACATTCTTGTCTTTCTCATCTCACCAAAATACAATTTCCATGTCTCTTAAGGTGGCTCTCAAGGAGAAGTATTCAAGAGGTAAATCATTTTTGTCCTCTTTCAATTTCTTTTAATATATATTCTTTTTATTCTATCCTTACAACTTCTATCAAAACATTCATGATAACCCTAGTATATTTTATATACATTAATTTTACTATGATAATGTAATAATTATCATAAAAATCCTTCTTCTATACCTTTTATTCTAAAAATGTAAACATCGTTCGTGAGGTGAAAATTTAATGCCTATGTGGACGACATGTATTCGTTAATCAACTATGGCTTAACTGCTGGTCATAAAACAATTTTTATGGTAAAAATAGACTACAATAAATGTATTATATATTATTTAATGTTTTTTAACCAGTATATATATACATGATATTAATTAATAAAACTAAACTAGTTCGTGATGATCAAAAAGGACCAAAATAATCTAAATAATTAAAAGTAGAATTTTATCTAATGATTCATCATAATACCTTTTAAACGAATGAAATATATGAACAATAAATATTACATATGTTCATTATTAATATATAATTATTAATTCTGGATATAAATTATAATTTTTTATGAATTTCCATACATGTATAAAAGTAAGCTAATCATGAAGACCATGGAAATGAACACTCTCTAATGATAAAATAGTTTCTTTTAACTCGTAAAAAAGGACATAAATAAACATCTTAATAATATTCAAAATCAAATACATGTAGATAAGGTTATGAATGAATTACTTAATTATTTAATCTAATTATTTAGGACATTAAGATCAAGTTAAAAACATTTAACTAAATATAGTAAGTGAATTCATCCAAATATCAATTTCATTGAGAATCACATTGTGTTATGCTCCTAATAATTTTTATGTGTTTTATATACTAAAATTATGATGTCAATTTAAATTTTAATTTATATTCCTCTTAAATATCCATATTTTCCTGTATCATATATTTTATTATTTCTTATGTCATATACCATTTTCTATATATGGTATTTACTTTGAATATTGAAATATTGAAAAATTTCTATTTCTTACTCAATATAGATATAATGTTAAGGCTTATTATATTTGAAAAAATTTATGTATGAATAATAACCTGGACATATAGTTATAGTTGGGGCCCATTATATCCCATCGATTCATCGACATGTCTCATGAGACAAAATCATTGGTGACAAGCCCTTCTTGTTTGTTTCCAAAATATAATCAGATAGGTATCTACCAACAGACTTAAACAACCTTTATGGTATAATGGTTCATGTGCCAGATAAATGAAATCCAATAATTAATAATTTTCTTCATTAAAAATTCATTTATAATTATCCAAGGGATTTTCAGTTTTAGAAAATATATGATTGAATTTTCATTCTTAGTGTATTAACAACTTGTGTTTTTCAGTTATTCCCCGTGAGATATTTACTATTCCTAATTGATTAGGATTAAATTATTATTAAATCATGTTTCCTCTATATGTAACCCTAACCAATAATTTTATATCACCCCTTTTTTATGTCGTATTTTCCCTAGGATACTAATATGTATATTATGAATGACATACTGGGATAATAAAGGAGTTTTTGAATGTTTCTAGTTGATTTGTTATGTTTTTTTTCCTTTCATGTTTTAATGTAAAAATTATGTTTGTATCTGATTATACAAATATTATAAAATATTCTATCATTTGGGATGATATATCTTTTGTATCATACTAAAATAATAATCTAAGGCACCAACTCTGGGATATTACAGTTGGGCACTCTATAGATATTACATCTTTTTAGATGGATGTTCGTTACTTTACACAAACATACACCCGAGGACTATAATAGTTTAGTTACTTTGAAAAATTGAAACATAATGTTCTAATCTTGGGAAAGTTATTCAATTTTTACCACAAATATCTTCCCATTTAGTACTTTTTATAGACATACCCTATATAAAAAATTTATTCATAACATGGGGAAAGAAAACATAATAAGGTGTGAGCTCAGATACTCATTAAGAGTAAACATAAGAGATATCAATAAATGATCATATAGAAGAACAAGATAAGCATAAGGGTATCTAATCATTAACACAACTTATAATGTTTATAAACAAACTATCATAGATCATAAACATTATTGCTAGAATAAATCATTTTCACTTCTAAAAACATAGGCCATAAGGGTGAAAAATAATCATAAATCAATCATCAACCATAAAATCCTGTAATAAATCTATGAAACCATCATAAATATATAAAAAACATTCATACATCAAGGTTAAGCACCAAGAGTATAAAAATAGTTGATCATGACTTAGCATCTGTATCCCATTATGAATCAGGATGCACTTGTTTCCCATTATGGATCATGACACACTTGTTTCCCATAGTGGATCGGGATACACATGTTTCCCATAGAGGATGAGGACACACCAATTTCCCCTACTGGATCATAACACACCTATTTCATATAGTGGATTAGGACACAACTATTTAACATATTTTATAAATTATCTAGACTTTTTTCCCATCATTATCTCATTAAACATAAAGCATTACCCAATGCATAAGTGGACGATATAAGTCCCACCCATATACTAATGAAAATCATACATATTTGTGTTATAATATCTTAAAAAACATTCAATATATCATCACATCACAACCCATATAATGAAAAAATGGTAAAAAAAATTCATCAATTCATTATAGATTAACCAAAGAAAAATAATTGGGCTTTATTATCATTTCTTTAACATAATCATTAACCATATATATAAATGATAAGTATGGTACCATTAAATATTATACCTAGTAAAATATTTGTTATATTATGGGATTTCCTCAAAAATGGGAAATAATTTGTAAAGGACGCTTGGACCATTTATTGAGGAAAATAACATTTCATTGAAAATAAATGTTTAAAAATAAAAATATCAAAATTATTTTGGAAATATTTTTCACTCAAAATGAAATGAATTATTATAAAGGAATATTTAAAAATCTTTTAACACATTTCTTGAGAAAAATAACCTATTCGTTTTGAAAAACATTTAAAACCATAAATTTTTTATAAAATATTTATATTTTAAAAAAATATGAAAAATCATAAGTAATATTTTAATAAAATATTTTCTATGATGACAGTAATTTTCATTCATGTTGTACATGTTAGAAAAAAATATTCCATTCAAATTTTTGGTAAAGTACAATAAAAACTTATTTTCAAATCTACAAGATGATTCCATTAATTTTTTAAGAGTCATAGATGGGTAAATATTTGATTTTAAAATTATTGTATACAAATAAAACATTTTTTGAATTTTTTTTTGAAAACATGGTTATGAAGGAAAACAAATTTTTGACATAAGAGTCTAATAATGGTGGATTCTCTTAAAAATCATTCTCCAATATAATAAGTACCAAAGAGTGAAAATGATAATATTACTTGAAAATATCATTAATAACTATATTATAATATAATTAATGGTTTTATTGAGATTTTTATAATATTATATAATCATTGGAAACATAATCATAAACAATCCTGACAAACAAAGAGATTGTAACATAAAATCTTTACCACATTGGTAAGATTGAATCATTATCACCAAGAAGGAATAGCATAAGATGGAACATACAATAATATATAGATAAATAAATTAATTATATTACAGGTCAAATGAAATTTATATAAACCTAATAAAATAATATAGGTTCATAACATGACATATGTCTCAATGAAGGAAAATTTAGACAAAAATCCATTACAACATTGTTAATGTTTTATCCATAAATCCCATTAAAGATATATAATCAAATGGATATTTAAATAAAATTAAATTTAGGAATAATAATGAAAAAAATAATAACTTGGGTCTTATATACAGCATATAATAGAATTATTTGGTGAATATGACATGTGTGTTATAGAAAAATAAAACTGAGACGTAAATCACGTGCCTTCAGTCTTGACTTCCATCATAATTATTAAAAATTAATATAAAATAAATATAATTTTATTATAAATATCTTTAAGAACCATATTCATATCTATAATTCTATATATTATTTTATTATGACCTTATATTAGCTGTTTATTAACAATATCATGTTAAAGTCACGTTTTGGGAAAAAATTCTTTGTTTTTCATGTATGTTTTGACTTGTTATTTTTTTGGTCCTATTTACTTGATCATGGTTTCATAATATATATAATTTTAGCCATTATATAAATATCATATATATTAATTATATTGTTATTTGGATTTATCCACAAAATTCAGTGATAGAAAATGAAGTAGACAGTTTATAGAGAGGGTGGGTTGTATGCACGCATTAACATTATTACATTTTCTTATAGGATTGAAAGAAAAAAAGTAAATGATATATATGTTATATTTAAATAATAATTTATATTTCATATATATATAATACTATAATTAAATTAATCCTTCAAAAATTCCACATAATGCATTAATGAATTACATTGATTTATGAGACAGTAGTCCACCATACACACGAGTGACATTATCGTATTCCAAAAAAATGGAAATCAAGAAGGTATGTGTGATATAATAATATAAATAAGCATAATTAAATAATAAAAATTATATATAAATATTAATCCTTAATTATTTCTAATATTAAAAGATAGTAATGGGAAATGAGTGACATCAGTTCCTGAGGTGGTAATACCCCATACCCACAAACTATGATTTCGTAACCCAATTGATGTAAGTGGAGATAGTTGTAGGTCATGAAATTAAAATAAAAAAAAATATAAGTATAAAAAATATAATTATTTTATTATATAGACATTTTATAATAATAATTTAATGCGGTGGAGGAATAAATAAAACAAAAACACTCATTAATCAACATTACATCTTCTTCGGGTATCCTACATAGGTTTTCAGTAAAAGACATCCTATAATGTATTTATATAAAAAATAAGGATCATAGGATGATGGTAGGGAATATGAGAAATCATTTTTTTGGTATTGTCTAACATAATATTGTTTAAATGTGTGGGGAATAGAGGAGAGGGGTTCCCTTCTATAGGAGGGGAAGAGGACACACTAAGTATTTTTGAAAAGAATTTTGTTCTCCCACAATTTTCATAGGTCAAAAGTGTGAAAAATTGACCATTATAGTACCTTATAAGTGCAATTGAAGAAATATTTTTATTAAATAGTTTTTAGACAAGTTTATAGTATATTTTTAACATTATATTTGTAGTTTAGCCCGTCGTAATCCATTTTTTACATTAACTATATAAATTAAAATCTACTGCATTCACTATTCATTCTGGTAAAAAATGATGTTATACATATTATAAAATATAAATTATCCTTATTCAAAATATAGAACCCATTTTTCTAAATTATATTCATATAATGAGAAAAATTTAATTTAAAATTAAGCCTAGAGACATGATGAGAATGCTAGGTTTTGAAGAGAAAAATTTCAGAAGTTTACAATGTATTTGTATCAAAATTTTATAGTAAATTGATTTAAATGATCTAAATTGGATTATTTTATGAATAATTGAAGTAAATTAACTTTAAAATAATTTTAAAACACAATTTAAATATATAAATAAATTAAATGAAAATGAATTTTTCAATTAATGATTTATATTTTTCACTATTCATATAAAAGAAACATAACAGAAAAATCCAAGAAATTCACCCAAAGATAATTTTACCATGATTATTTAAAATATAATTTTATTTTATGAAAATAATTTTATAAAATTGGGAAAAATTATTTTTACAGAAATTTACAAAAAGAAATAAAAATATCAATTTTTTAGAAAATAGTATTTAAAAAACCTATAAAGACATTATTGGAAAATTAACAATTTTTCTATCAATGTGTTTTATTTATATAAATAATTATATGTAATTTTTAAAAATAATTTATTAATATTAATTTATCTATGTTTAATGTCTAGGTTATAGTGGTTTTATTTAAATTATATTAATAATATATAATAGTTTTGTTAGAACTCTATATCATGTTTAACACATGGTAACCCATTATTTCATAGAGCATAAGATTATATTATTATTTAATGTAATGTAAGATATAATATGTTTCATTTGTAAAAATATATATTAAAAATACTAAATTAATATTAAAAAATATTTCAAAAATTCATTGAAAGTTAATGAAACATTTTTATGCATGCTTTGACAACCATAGTTTGGGTGACTGGGTGCCAACCATGCGATACACCATGGTCATAAGGAAAAATTGACCACATGGGCACAAAATAGTTTCCAATGTTATGTAATCTAAATATTCATCTCATGTGCCCTTCCACCTTGAATCCAAAGATTTATCCCCAATATGACTCAATAGTCAAAGGGGACCCAACATTAATCACTTCCAAAACCACAAGAAACAACTAATATCATCCTCAGATTCACAATTCAAAACCCATAACCCTTAATTGTTTAAGGTTAATGATATGAAAGAGCTAGATAGATTCGCACCACACTCACCTATAAAGCTCTAACATCCTGAATATCCCATCCACCAGTAAATCTTCAAATAAAACGGAAACTCAACAAGAATATGTTCCTAATAAATGAAAACCTAAACCTAACTTTGATTACATTTTGTAAAAAACCAACACATGATTTCATTCAACATGGCTCTCAAACTAAATCCTCACAAGGACCAAAGTGTTTTCTTAATCCCCATGGTCTGGCCAAAATCTCCTGGCATCATCACAACTCCTTTGGGAATAGTTTTTCCCAAAAAGTGATGCAACACAAAAATAAGTAGACACCAAACCCAAAATAAATAAATAAAAATTAAAAAATCTGTCATAAATAAATAACATGATCCAAAAATTTTGTATATCCATGATCAAAATCCATAAAAATATATATATAACTAAGATGAATTGAAAAGATACAACACCCACTGAATAGAAAACTAATAAAAACTAACTACCTGAAGTCGAGCCTGAAACCAACTCCATGCAAACTATGATGGTTCACAACTTCCCAAATAACCCTACATCATCCTGGACAAACAAGAAAGACCTACTAAGAACATGGAAGATGGTCTCTTTTGTGCGTGATATAAAAATCCGAGTAGGTCACCCCATCCCGCCAAAACTATGCAATTAATTTTATAAGGAAATTCATAAATTATAGTTTGAAAATAAATCTAAAAATTATAATTTATATAATTACCATATACGAAAAAATTATTCCTTGAATCAATTTCAAATAAGTTTACTTTTTTTTTGAAAAAAACCCATACATTTCCGAAATACACACATTCATGTTTCATTTCTTTAAACAACTAACATGTTTTTTTTAACTGGAAAAAATTTAATGTAAAAATATATCTTTAATCAAAAACCCATTTTTAGATCCAATTTTATCCACTCAAAGACGTGTCTTTGAAAAAATTCAAATAGGTTTTCATAAACATTATTGAAAAATCATTTTCGATTGAAACAACCCATCTCACATAGGTTAAGCATATTAAGAAGGAACCAAACATATCTCTCAGGGCTTAAAAGTGAAACATAAATAAGGAATGGTTCCATATAAATGAAAGTAGGGGAAATGATAAAAATAAGATGTAGATAAAAAATCCATAAACCAATAACTCACTGAGAAAACGAATGTGTCAGGGTTTTACCAAAAGGTCACTAATGTGCCAAAAATTTAATTGTATAAGGGTATAAGCACCTAAACTAGCTAAAGACATGTTTATGTGCCTAAAAATCATATTGGTATCCCATATAAGCATAAAGGTGATGAAAATACCCCACATAGACCTATTTATTAGAACGTATGCTAGGAAACTAGTGGTCTGTGATCCAACTAGAGGAACAAACTAGATCTTCCACTTAATAAAGGATTTTCCATGATCAATAAAGGAAGCAATGTGTAGAAAAATGAACCATGTCTAACATGAAAGGCATAAAAAAATACCCTCACCGCTGACACCTAATTATTTAAATACCAATATGAATAATATGTACTCAAGGAACAAGAAGAACATTCCTACACAGGGAGAGAAAAGAAGCATCATATATCGATCACAACCCACACAAGGGATAATAATAAAGGGGAAATCAAAGGTTCCCTTCACATATACCATTAAAAAATGATATTAATTAGCCTTTAACACCAAAATACAACTTGGAACACCAATACATTTCACATTTCATAATATACATTCCAAACAATATTTGAAAAATGAAGGAAATCACCCAAATATTTACAAATTTTTGATGTCAACCCTATGTAAGGGATTTATAATTTGAAAATATAAAACATGGAAAATCCATTATTTACATCCCTATTTTCATAAAACCCCACTTAAAATTTTAATGCGTTTCAATGAGATTTTCTATTCATGTTAGAACAATTAAATTACATCCTTTTATATGGGTAATTTTTATAAAAAACAAACTCTATGACCAAAAGGGAAACCACTAACCATTAAACCATTAAAAATAAGAAACTATGGAATTTAAAAAAGGGTAAAACCACAAAAATATTTAAATCAACACCTGTAATACCTTAAATACCCCTTTAAAAAAATCTAACGGTCAACACCTTAATTACAAAACCAAATTGCCTTTAAAACATTGTTTTCAGTCATTGAAAACCAAAACTAGGTCAAATCCTATTTCACCACATGAAATTCATCACAAATGATATATGAAATTTTAAAATGGTATTATAATAATTCCAAAAAAATCCATTTCAATCATGAAAAACATGGAATTTTCAAGAAAAATAATTATTCCAAGTCCAAAACATTAATAAATGAATCCAAAACACCACAAGGCTATTACATATAATCATAATTTCAAAAAACGTTATTTTATAAAGTAAAAAAATTCATAAAATTCCAAAATGAAAAAATTTAAAAGAAATAATTGTATCATTTAGTGCATTTACAGCCTGTTTCTTTGCGGGTTTTGGTCGTTGGAAGTTTTAGGGGAGGCATAGAGACATTTTAGAGGAGTTCAGTTGCAAAAGGCTGGAAATAGGGGGATTATCCATCATGTAATTGGATTACATGGTGTGAAAATCCATTTTATTGTTTGTATTAGAGTTTTCATTATTTTTGATATTTCAGGGTTTGAAAAATAAATAAAATGGTTAGGTGATGCAGTTTTGGTGAAAATCTATCCTCGGGTACTACATGATGTGAAAAAAGATTGCACATCGTGGAATTCCCCGATTATGTGAAATTTTAAAATAATTTTCTGGATGAACCCTCATTAATTCAGCCTTAGATTCATTTTCCTCTCATTTTGGGTGAACCATAGGTTCCCCAAAGTGTCATTTAAGCCATTATTTTCTCCTTTTTGATCCATTGATCCCAGATTATGTTTTTTGGTGACCTATAGTGATTTTTTTCTCTTTCTCATATGTTTTATTTTGTTCTTCATCTAGGGATCTACAGTAGTGATGTTTCATTGGTTTGGGGGTGTGTTGGGTTGAGTTTTGATGGATACTTTGTGCGGTATAGGTTGATATTCCATTTTTGTGGTGTGGATATGATTCGTGAGCATTCTTCTTCACCCTATGGTGTGAAAAAATTAGAAAGTTACTTTGAGGTAAGAAGCATATCATTTTTCTCTATTGTACATCATACGAGAGGGGTTTTACTTCTGTTTATCTAAGAATCATGCTTGTACAAGCTTAATAAAAGGTTAATAATCTTTTAAATGATTTTTTAAGGTGTAAAGGGGTTTTATCTGCATGTTTTTAAATCCTTATTGTTATTATGATGTTGAGGATTGTTCAGGCTTGATGCACTACTGAAAATTTTGGTCATTAGTGGACTCCTTACATGTGATACATATTATGTGGTTGTTTATTTTTTTGAGATTTGTTTGGAATCACCTTAAATTGAAAATTGGCAAAGCACGTACACATTGTTAAATAATTGGTTCCTCTAGGATCTTAGTTTTTGTGATAACACCTGAAATTAAATGTGGAGGAATGTGATAAATGTTCTTATAAACCTTTAAAATGTTTGGATGTGGTTTATATGTTTGGGGGAGTGTATTAAATGTGTTTATATTGTGTGGATGTAATGTGTGTAGTATGTTCATGCAGCAAGGATACATTACTGTTTGTGCTATGTGTTTTTATTGGATGTGGTTGTGAATTGAGGGTTTTTGTGTGTTGGTATGGTGGTTTGGGAAGGATGAATTTGAAAAAGGAATGTATTGATGGGTATGGGTAATTCACCCACATTTTCTCAATGAGTAACATGTAGAAAGCTTCACACAATACCGAGAGGTAGTGGTATGATGTTTCTTTAATGTGAAGCTGCCTAAATTGATTAGGTCTCTTCACCTTCTGAAATGATTGATTATGTATTGCTTAGTTTCTTGGATAGTGATGTAATAAATAAATAATTGATTAATAAATATTGTAAATAGAGTGGGTTTTTTTCTCTAATAGAATAGAAATGGATAAATAAATTTGGTTGGGAATATAAAATGGGTTTCATAGGATGATGTGTGGTGTTGTTCATGTAGACATGGCAGCAAAAGTGATAGTGTTTTAAGATGGTTTTTTTCTAAGAACGCTTAGTTTGGGCTTGAGTGTTTGGTATCATATGTTTATATAAATTTATTTTCCTGGTTATTTCTATTTTCACCCCCACCCTATTTTAGAACTATGTGCCGAACACCCCCATTATCATGGAAGATTGTGTATTTCCCAACATCTCGGTGATAGGATAGATGGATGGCCACCCGATCTTCCCTGCTCCCTCTTTCTAGTGATGATGGACAATGTTTCTTTGGGTATGATGTGGTGAGATGTGGTATCTCATGTGTTTGTTGGAGGGGAGGTTTGTTTCATAGGTGTCTTCAAGAAGAGTTGTGACAGGCTTTCCCAGTTGTCTTCAAGATGATATTTAATGTGGTGTGAGGCAAAGGTGTGTGAGGGTGAGATGTGTTATGAGGTCCAGATGTGTTTGGGTGGGATGTTTTGGGAAGCATAGGTGTGTGATGGAGGGATGTATTATTAACTATGAGAAATATGTGGGAGAACCAGTACATTTTCTATTGGGGTCTGAGAGCGGCTAATTAGTGTGTAAGTGGACCGTGTAACCTATCATTAATGTGTTTTATGTTATATTACATTACTTGTGTTACTTGGTGAGGATTCCACAGTGAGGTTTGGTTTTTTAAGTATACCATCATACGTGTCGTTTGGTTCAGGTGTTTTTTTAGGTGTTCATTTGTACGTCTCTTTCACATGTGCATGGGAGACATTGGTTTTCCTAATTAGTATACCTATATACTCATCCTATGAATATAAAACTATTTTCAAGTTTCCAGGAAGATTTTTTATACCATTTGGACCCTAATTTCTAGGATCTTGACAGTTGTTGGGTCACTTCCATTATTTTATTTTAGGTATTTACTTTAGATAATTTTTTATTTTAATTAGTTCTATTTTACACATGCATGTGGGACGGTATTTTATTTCCTTATATTATGTCGTGGATTTTCATTATGTATGATCCATAATATCTATCGATAATGCTTCATTATAAATGGTAATGCCTCTCATGTAGTGAGATATATACACGCTTGGTACTAGTCACAAACCTTGGGCCTACTAGTGGTGGGACTTAGGTATCATTATCTCACATTATTCATTTATATCATGGGAGTGGTATCCTTAGAAGGAGGGGGTCATGAAAACGACAACCTCCAAGACATCAAAAACAAGGTGAAGCACCTAGGAAAATTTCAACATCAATGGATACCAGCCCCATGAGATAAGAAACGGTGTCCAAAACCCCTAGACCCCAAAATCCCCATTAATAAATGCACCGAGAACCCTGAAATTGATCAACATGACAACTAGGGTTCATAGGGAAAACAAAATACATGAGAGAATATATAGATAATTAAGGAGGAGGGAATGATATGAGTGACTCACCTCAAACCTATTGGAAGAAACCATTTGAAAGTCAAGAATCAAGGAAGGAGGAAGTTGGAACACCCCTGAGGGATCCCAATGGTCAGCCGACTCGTGTGGTGGAGAAAAGAGGAGAAGAACTATTAAAAAACAGGAGGGAAATTTTGGGGAATCCAAAATTTTTATATTCTGGAAAATATCACATTGTTAGGAAAAATGTGCACCAACCATGCGGACGTTGCTTCCTTCCTAAAATTTCAAGCTTCACAATTATTCATGAGTGGCAGCATGGTTTCCCAAATAATTTTCCTCACTAAAAAACTATCCAAAGCCACACAGAACCTACTGGGGTTCCCCAAGATGTTTAAAAACACTGCATGGAATGTGTGAAAGTGGGTCTCCAAAAAAGTACAAAACCAATTGAATTCTTGTTTTATATTTTAAAAAACCCTTGGCAACTCAGGTTCCACACCTTACACACACTGGGGACCCTATACTATTTCTCTGCTGGGCTGCATGGTTTGGATATAACCGTGAACTACCCATAGCACTACTACAACTTGTCCTTCTATCAACGCTAAAAACTGACATTAACAGTGCTAGAAAAGTGATGTTAATTTCGGTATAGATAATGTGGGGTCCCCTTTATGTGCGCTCTGAAAAGCGTAGATAAAGGCGTCCTTTATCAGAGATAAAAAAGCACTGAAAAAGGACCCCCTTTATCAGTGTTTTTTAGTGCTGATAAAGGTGGAGTTTATCAGCGCTTTTCAGAGCACCGATAAAGGGAACCCCCTATCTACGATGACATTAACAATGCTTTTCTAGTGCTGATAAAGGGGTTCCTTTATCAGCACTATCTTGAGCACTGATAATAGGGCCCTTTATCAGCGCTCTTTTAGACGTGTTAAAGGTGTCCTTTATCAGTGCTCAAAAAAGTGCTGTTAAAGGTACCTTCCCCTACACTTGCATAACTAGGACCATCACACCTGCACACCTACACAAACCATCACCTACACACCTGCACAAAATTTCACCTACACACCTGAAGAAATAGAACCCGCACACAATATTTTGAAAAAAATTCTATATAAAATTAATTAACATCATGAATACAAAAAACACACGCTATATACATTTTAAACAATTTTTTACATGGTTACAATTAAAATTATCCAAAAACAGTTATAAATATTAATGTTTCATCCTTTGATATATGTGATGCTCTCTCAAAAATTTTCATCCATGTTATTTGTTTCTGAACTACGCATCTTAAATCAGGGAAAAAAATTCACCTATAAAAGAAAACAAATATTATGTTAGAAATACAATAATGAAATAAATTAAAACATTTATATGAAACAATACATAAATATGGAAATGTGAAATTATGATATGGAAATGCCAAACTCAAATATTTTCATTCTGATAACAATGAAAGGGAATAATGTAAAATCAATATGTTTTTGGATGATTTATCTCATTCAATAAATACAGAGTCTTTATATAATGAAAAGAGATACTGGTTACACCGTGTGTCATATTAAGGTGAGGTTGATTTGTACAAGTCATTAATGACACATGGATAGTTTTCCTAAAGTATCATAACAATTTGAATGTATTTTCTCAGTTTTCCATATGTCACTTGTGTTGTTTTCTAAAGTTAATGTCAATTTGAAACTGATATCAGACACTTTTGGCCATTCGGGTCATACTGTGTGTTAGATTGAGGTGCAGTTGATTCGTACACATCCAAAATAACCCATGGATTGTTTTACTAAAGTATCAAAACAATCCTAACACATTTGATTAGTTTTTCGTATGTCACTTGTGTTTTTTTCTAAAGTTAATGTCATTTTGAAACTGATATCTGACACTTTTAGCCATACCGGTCACACCGTGTATCAGATTGAGGTGAAGTAGATTCATACACCTCACAAATGACTCATAGATCATTTTCCTAAAGTATCAAAAACAATTCAAACATGTTTTCTCAGTTTTTGGTTTGTCACATGTGTTGTTTTCTAATGTTAGTGTCTATTTCAAAATGATATTAGACACTTTTAGCCATAACGGTCACACCATGCATCGGATTGAGGTGTGGTTGATTCATTAACATCAAAAATGACTCATAGATAATTTCCCTAATGTATGAAAACAATCGGAATGCATTTTCTTGGTATTATGTATGTCATTAGTGTTTTTTTTCTAAATTTTATGTCAATTTGAACCTGATATCAAACACTTTTAGCCATACCAGTCACACCGTGCATTGGATTGAGGTGAGGTTGATTCTTTCACGTCAAAAATGACTCATAGATCATTTTACTAATGTATCAAAACAATACAAATGCGTTTTCTTAGTTTTTAATATGTCACTTGAGTTTTTTCTAAAGTTAATGTCAATTTGAAACTAATATCAGACACTTTTAGGTATACGGGTCATACCACGCATCGGATTGGGGTGCGGTTCATTCGTAAATTTCAAAAAGGACTCATGGATAGTTTTCCTAGAGTATCAAAACAATCCGAATGCATTTTCGTGGTTTTCCTTATGTCACTTGTGTTGTTTTCTAAAGTTAAGGTCAATTTGAAACTGATATCAGACACTTTTAGCCATACCAGTTAAACAGTGTATCAGATTAAGGTTCGGTGGATTATTAAACATCAAAAATTACTCATGGATCATTACCCTAAAGTTTCCAAATAATACAAACACAATTTCATGGTTTTTCATTTGTCACTTGTGTTGTTTTCTAATGTTAATATGAATTTCAAACTGATATCAGACACTTTAAGCCATATCGGACACACTGTGTGTCAGATTGAGGTGAGGATGATTCTTACACATCCGAAATGACTCATGTATCATTTTCCTAAATTATAAAAACAATCTGAATTCATTTTATCAGTATTTCATATGTCATTATTGTTGTTTTCTAAAGTTAATGTCAATTTGAAACTGATATCAGACACTTCTATCCATACCAGTCACATCGTGTGTCATATTGAGGTATGGTCGATTCATAACTATCACTAATGACTCATGGATCATTTTCATAAAGTATAAAAACAATAAAAATGTGTTTTCTTGATATTATGTATGTCAGTAATGTTGTGTTCTAATGATTATGTCAATTGGAAACCTATATCTGAAACATTTAGACATACCAGTCACACCGTTCGTCGGATTGAGGTGCGGTTGATTCGTACATGTCAAAAATGACTCATGGATCATTTTCCTAATGTATCAAAACAATCCGAACATGTTTGATCAGTTTTCCATATGTCACTTGTGTTGTTTTCTAATGTTAATGGCAATTTGAAACTGATATCTGACACTTTTATCTATACGAGTCATACCGTGCATCAGATTGAGGTGCAGTTGATTCATACACGTAAAAAATGAGTCATGGACCGTTTTCCTAATTTATCAAAACAATCCGAACGCATTTTCTGAGTTTTCCATATGTCACTTGTGTTGTTTTCTAAAGTTACTGTCAATTTGAAACTGATATCAGATACTTTTATCCATACTGGGCACACCATGCGTCGGATTGAGGTGCGGTTGATTCCTACAGCTCAAAAATGAATCATGGATCGTTTTCCTAAAGTATAAAAACTATACTAATGTGTTTGCTCAGTTTTCATATGTCAGTTTCCTTGTTTTGTAATGTTAATGTCGATTTCAAACTGATATCAGACACTTTCAGCCATACCGGTCACACTGTGCATCGGATTGAGGTGAGGTTGATTCAATAGATACAACATGGCTCTCAAAGTAAAATCTTCCTTTTTGTAAGCATCATACAATGTAACACATAAATCCCACAATAATTTCAATTCTTCGATTGATGGAGCTAAATAACCATCAATATCATTACCTGGTTGTTTTGGTCCTGATATAAGCATAGAAAACATGATTTAATTTTGGTTCATGCATAACCATGGTGGTAAATTATAATTTACCAACATAACTGGCCATGTACTGTGACTGTTGATTTGAAAACCAAAAGAATTCACTCCATCTGTAGATAACGCAAGAATACGTTTTTTCGACTCATTTCCAAATTCAAGATACTCATGATCAATTCTCTTCCACTGAGGAGAGTATGTCAAGTGACCTATTATCCTATTTTCAATTCTTGTAACGGCATGCCATGCCAATTTTCCTATAGTCTCCCCACATACAAATAGGAACCTAATCCTTCAAATTATTGGAATGTACCATACAACTATAGTATGACTAGATTCATCTTTCTTGTATCAAGAAGCACCACACATTGGGCATTCTTTAAGTGATCTTTGGACCTTGAGAAATAGTATACAGTCATTTGTGTAGGTCTGTATTCTTTTATAGATCATACCCATTGAGAATAACATTTGTTTGGCGTCGTATGTTCGGCTCGGGAGCTCATTATCTTTTGGGAGAATGTCATTCAGGAGACCAAGTAGTCCCATAAAACTGGTGACACTCCACTCATTGTCTACTTTCAAATTATACAACTTCAGTATGGCGGAGAGTGTTCTATATTTAGTGTAACCAATATAAAATGATGTCACTACAAAACTTTTTAACATATCAAAACATTTTGTGCAATCACGAAGTTTATCTTCGACGGTTTTTGTCATTTCCTCAATATTTTCTTTATCATCATTAAAATATATAGTCACATACTCCACACAACCATCTTCATTGTTCATACATGTAATCATATCATATGATCCATAAAATGCAGTGTTATCCCAGCCACTACCAACATTTGTTGTTTCCCCGTGTTTATTCCAACACGTATAACTCCGATCTATTCTGTGATAGATCAAGTGCTCTTCCAACTTCTCTGGACTAATATGTTTTGAATAAAAATAGCATAAACATTGGAAAAGGATTAGAGAAGGGCCATATAGATGATGTTTTGTAAACGTGATAAGCTCTTTCACGCCTTATTCATATTCTTTTGTCATCAGATTGGTATTAATTCATTATTTATTTATATTCTACCTATTTGAAATCGAAAGGATGGGTATATAGGTAATTGGAGAAGGAATATGAGTATAATTTAGATAAAAAAACTAGATACTTCAAAAATGGTGGGGGGTGTGCTCATTAATATCAAATCATGGGTGGTTCTTGGGATTCATCCATTCTCTTCCACTCTTCAATCCCCCTAATAAGGGGTGGTTATTGGGAGTTTTTTATATTGCATTAGTGAGTTCTTCCCTAATACTTTCTCCATTACTATTATCCTTTATTTCCCTATGATTTGGGATGATTTTAACTAGGATTTTTGTGATGATTTCACTATACCATCATCAAATCAATTCAGATGATGTAGATTTTGTTTGTATTAGCTAGAGGTTATCCTCCTATGATGAACACACGATGTTATGTGTGGTTTAGGTGGTGTTGTGTTTCCCAGGGTTTTTTAAAATATTATTCCCAATTATATTATGGTGAATAATTAATTTTAAGTTTCTATAATTAATTTTTGGGAATTGTTCCTTGAGATTGGGTCTTAATCATTGGTACAAGATTAGATAAGAATGTATAGTCATGGTTGAGGATGAGTTGATCTTGGTGATGGGGTAACTCCATTTTTTGAGGAAGGTGGACCCTATAATACAAAACCATGTTCCAATTTATGCATGATTGTGCATTCATCCATGAGTATATGTGTTCCTGTGAAAGGGATAGAAATCAAGAGCAAACTAAGTAAATAAATAAGGTGTTTTTGATCCACCAAGAGATAATGTGAGGGTTCTATTGAATGTTTGTGGTTTTTTGATCATCCTGAGATTATGTCTCCAGGGAGATGAGGTTTCTATTTGTGTTTATGAGTGGATCGGGTTTGATATGAGATTTTTATAGCCTAGTTTGGTTTTCTAAGGCTATTTGAGTAGTTATTAGAGTCTTAGGCCTAAAGATGATGGATAATATAGTTTTATATATCACATATGATGGGGAACAACCTCTTAAGTGTATATAAGATTCATGGTGTGTGTGATGAGTAGGATATTCCATATAGGGATTAGTGAAGTGTTACATAGAGTATTTCCTCCTTATAATTGTATTAAGAGATCTCCAAGGGGAGATATGATATGGTACCTAAGTGAGGGTCATGGTAATAGTCTTGATTACTTAGCATAGGGTATCCAAGGCCCTTAGTGTGAGTTTCTTAGGATGGTAATTAATTAGTTTTAATTAGTTTTTTGTGGGAATTAGAAGATGATATAGACTAGACTATTGAGGACTAGATCAAGTATAGCATGTGGGTTGTGACATTACCATGTAGAGATGAGTGTGTTTTGGTATCAATGAGTAGAGATGGGTTAGGTTTGTAGATCCTAGTAGATTCCCTTATAGGAGGAATTAGATTGTTGATAGGTGGGGAATAATTTTCATGTATAACCAAGAAGTGGATAAGGAGATTATTATACAAGGAAAAATGGATGGTGACTTTTATCATTTATTTTCAAACCGACTAAGAGATTGGGACTTCAAATAACTTTAACCTAGTTGATGTATGATAATCCATGGGGCCCACCTATTGATTATGTGGTTTAGCTAGTACGAGAGGTTGGATATCTAGATACCCTCCTTAGATTACTATTTATATGTTTTGTGGAATAAGACAAGATGGATGACGTTTATTTAAGTGATAAGGTGTTGGTAGTACCCTACATTGAGTGAGAAGGCATTCGTCAAAGGGGATTGGTGTATGGATTCCATGGGATCCACCTATTGATGGTTCATTTTGACATGTGATAGAGGTTGGATATTATGATTCCCTCCTTAGATCATTCTTTGTAAGATAATATGATTCGAGATATAGAAATGGGGATCACTTAGTATTGGTTTGGAGTAGTTTTGTGAGAGGTTATCTATAGAGATTCACTCCTAAAATTGTATTTTATGTGATGTGAAGGTGAGACCCACCATAAGTGAGAGGGGGAAGCTACTTTGTTGTGGAATTAGAGGATATGTGAATAACACCCAATATGAGAGGTTGGTGGTACTGTTCCGTTATAAGAAAAGATGTGATATTTAAATTGGTATATGACCCAACAAAGATAATAGTGTACAATATAGTGTAAAATATAGAACATACTAAACATATGTCTTATCCCGTTGGCATGACTCCCTTAATGACATGAATTCACCAACATAGACGGTTCGAACCCTACCTGGCCTAACTATGGGGTCGTGTCCAAAATCAGAAAAAGATCCATACTCAGGACCACTGGACGGAGTGAAATCCTAATCTAGTGTAACAACCTTTCACAAAAAATACTCTCTCTTTTCAGGTTTCTATCACAAGGCTATAGTGGGGAGAGCTAATCAATATCAAACAAGTAACCAACCACATATACATGTGTCCCACACACATGCATCACACACAAGAATCATGCCAAGTCATAATTAATCTCAATATTGAAAATAAATGAAAATATAATTAATTCATGCAAATTTAATTTTACTCACCTTAAGGAGGAGGACCTGGTGGTGGAGAAGGAGGAGGCATCGACAGCAGAGGCAACGGAGGTAGCGGAGGCAGAAAAGCCAGCACATAGGCACCGTAGAGGCAGCAGAGGCTGCTTGGAGTCAGTGAAGGCAGCAGAGGCAGCAGAGTTGGTGGAACAGGAGGAGGAGGAGGAGGTGCCAGTGTAGGAGGAGGAGGAGGCCGCAATGGTGGAGGAGGAGAAGGAGGAGCCCCATGGAGGAGGAGGAGGAGGAGGATCCACGGTAGAGGAGGAGGAGGAGGAGCCGCGGTGGAGAAGGAGGAGGAGGCGCCACGGTGGACGAGGAGGATGAGGAGCCGCGGTAGAGGAGGTCTAGGAGAAGTAGGTGCCAGAGGGGGAGGAGGAGGTGGCGGTCGTGGCCATGGAAGTGGAGGAGGAGAAGGAGGAAGTGGCGGAGAGGAGGCGGCGACGCAAGGTAGGGCATCCGCGAAATCTTGACAGGGTTTAGGGAGGAGGAGGACCTGGTGGATTTTATAAATCTCATGCGTACATTTATCAGTGTTAGAAAAAAGCGCTGATATAGGGGACTTTATCAGTGCTAAAATGAAAATCGCTGATAAAGACCCCCTTTATCAGTGCTTTTTTGGCACTGATAAAGGTTGGACTTTATCAGTGCTTTAGTAGCACTGATAACAGGTGACTTTATCAGCACTTTTCATTTTAGCGCTGATAAAGACCCTCTTTATCAGTGCTTTTGTAGCACTAATAAAGACATACTTTATTAGCGCTAATAAAAGGGATGATAAATGAATAATTTTAATAAATTTTTCATATTATTATATATTTATTGAAATTGATATTTATGATAAATATATAGATTTATTAATAATTATAACTCTAAATAAATATATCTTTATTTATACATATAAAATTATAATAAAGGTATATTTATACATATATCATTGAAAATATAAAAAAATATATATTTTATTTTTTAAATATAATTAAATTTTTATTATAAGTGTACATTTTTTAGAACATATAACATAATGAATTATAAATCAATAACACATCAACGTGATATGTAATTATAATCTATAAATGAACATTATTCATGCACATATATATATGCATGATATATTCCTTGAGCCCAATTCATTTGAAACCACATATATATTCAATAATTTTAATTATACATATATATTAAAAAGTATTATATATTTTTAAATAAAACAAAAACATTAAATATAAACAAATATAATAAATATATATATTAAATATAAGGAATTAATAAATCTATTAAATCTAATAAATATATTTATTATTAATCTTATAATTATTTAATTATATATAAATATTTAGTTATAACATGTGTTCATTATTTATTGTATACAATAAACATTATCAGCGCTAAGAAAAGCGCTGATAAATGTGACCTTTATCAGCACTAAGAAAAGTGCTGATAAAGGGATATTTAAAGCACTGATAAATGTACCCATTATCAGCGGTTTTTTTAGCATTGATAAAGTATTACCCCTTTATCAGCGATTTTCCATTAGCACTGATAAAGGCAAGCGCCTGCCTTGCCCATTTTTGTGGTAGTGTACTGACAAACGATTATAGTTCAAAATGAACTAAAAATGGCTCCCCAAGAAGTGAGGCTGCCCAATTTCCCTCTAACCATGCACCCTAACTGTGCATAGTAGGAAAACCTAATTTTTTTGGATGTTCTCAAACAGAACTCCATAGAAATTCAACCCCAACCCCCACTTCTCAAATGAACAATAAAAGAATAACACCATTACAAGGGGGGGTCACAACATACATATGTACATATATCCCTACAAACATACAAACATATATAAAGACATACATACATAAATAAATACATACATACAAGCATACATCTGTCCATCCATCCATGCATGCATCTATACATCCATCCATCATAAATACATATGTACGTACGAACAAACATACATCCAAACATGCATCCATCCATACATATGTACATTCAGACATACATGCATTGATACATACATACATACATATATACATACATACATACATACATACATACATACATACATACATACATCCATACATCCATACATTCATACATCCATACATCCATACATCCAAACATCCATACATTCATGAATACATATAAACATATATACAGGCACACACACACACAAAAACATACATAACTATGTACATACATACGTACGTATGTACGTACGTACATATGTACAAACATACATACATACATTCTTACATATGTACATACATGAATACATACAATTATGTATACATTCCTACATACATATATACATACACACATCCATACACACATCCCTCCATCAATTCATCCTTACATTCATTCACACAAACATGAAAGCATACATGAATGCATGTATACATCCATACAAACATACATCTGTACATCCACACATCCATACAACTAGACATTCATACATCCATACATCCATTCATCCTTACATTCATACATCCATACAATCATGCATTAATCCATCCATCCAAACAAACAAACATACATACCGACATACAAAACTATATACATATATACATGCATGCATACAAACATGCATACACACATGTATGCATTCCTGAATACATACACGAATGAATTCATGCCTCTATAAAAATATACATACATACATCCATACATCCATACATCCATAAATAAATCAGTCCATCCATTCCTACATATATTCACTCATGCATACATTCATGAATATATACATCCATACATCCGTACATCCGTACATCTACATATCCACACATCCATCCATCCTTACATACATCCATCCATACATGGATTCAAGCGTGAATATATACAAACAAAAAAACATACATACATAACTACATGCATACCTATATACACACATAAATACATATATGCATACATACATACATACATACATACATACATACATACATACATACATACATACATACATACATACATACATACATACATACATACATACATACATACATACATACATACATACATACATACATACATACATACATACATACATACATACATACATACATACATACATACATACATACATACATACATACATACATACATACTTACATACGTACGTACATACATACATACATACATACATACATACATACATACATACATACATACATACATACATACATACATACATACATACATACATACATACATACATACATACATACATACATACATACATACATAAGTACATACATACATAAATACATACACACACACACACACACACACACACACATACAGACATACATACAAACATACATACATGCATGCATACATACATACATACATACATAAATACAAATATAGAAGCATGCACACATAAATCAATACTTCCATACAAGTATACATGCATAAATACATCCATCCATCCATCCATCAATAAATATATCCAGACATCCATACATCCATAAATCCATCCTTCCATCCATCCATCCATCCATACATACATATATACATTCATTCATACATAGATACATATATACATACATTAAAACAAAAGTACATACATACATACATACATACATACAAATATACATAAATACCTATCATGAACCAACTCAAATACCCATGAATCCATCCACCCAACCATCCATCCACTCATACGTACAAGGAAACATACATGCATGCATTCAAACATCCATACATACATACATCCACACATCCCTACATACATGTATCCATACATACATACATACACACATCCATTCATGCATGAATGCGTGAATCTATATAAAAAACATATATACCTACATACCTACAGACATACCCATATACATACATCCATTCATGCATGCATACATATATGCATACATCCATGCATGCCTGCATGCCTACATACATACATTCATACATATATAAATACATTTATAAATCCATACATCCATCAATCCATCCATCTATCCATTCATACATTCCTGCAAACATACATGCATTCATGAAAATTTTAACACCCTGAGATTTTATGAGAAATATTCTTTTTAAATTCATTGATGTATTTTATTGTACACTACACCAAGATTAGCATGTACTATACACAACACCGTATTAGCATGTAGTATACGCAACACTATTCCTGGCTCGTGTTACACACAATTTCAAGTTCATTTTGGGGAAATTATTCTACGCAATAGTAAGTATATATTTTATTTAATGTATAAATGAAATAAGTTTTGATTATGTTATACGCATCACTAAAGGGAGTTTCACTACATACAGCCTTGACTTGTCTTGGATTACACGCAATGGTGACATTCCTCGATAGCGTGAGTAGTATGCAATACTGGGTTTCACTAAACAATGATATGTTATTAAAATATTATATAAACAATCCATTATGAATAGTAATACCAACTTTTTGAAATTTTATAAATTTTATCTTTTAAAATGAACTTAATTTTTGGATTCAGAATATCAAAATTAGCCTAGATGAGTTTTTGGTATTTTTCTGAAAACTTTAAATTTTTGATGATTATAGAAAACACTGAGTTATTGGTTAAAACCGACTTTTTATTTAAATAATAATTTATTTTATTTAAATTTATTTTATGTCAAAATAGATACATAATATATATATATATATATATATATAAGTTCAATTTAATTCATTAGAGTCATTTTATAATAATTTTATATAAGTAAAAATTTTATTGAACCTTTTACCGTATTTTACCCACCTCCTAGGTGAATTTGAAAATTTCCATAAAATTTATTTTTACCGCTTCTGGGAGTGAAATTTAAAAAATTCAAGAGAAAAATTTTATATCTGTAAGTAAAATGTGGTTCAATAAGATAAAAATAATTTTTTGTGAATAGAAACTTTTTTACTTTTATTTACCATGGTTAAAAGTAAATAGGGTAATTAAGTGTAGAAATTATATTATTATTACCCTAAAACATGTACTAATTCTATTGGAAAAGTGTAATTCGACCAAAAACAAACTTAAGAATAAAATATGACCCTTTAGGTCCACTTGGATTAGATTAGGACATTTATTATTATTTAATTCAAATAAGAGTTAAAAGAGTCAAAATCAATGTTTAATAAGTAAAAACACTTTAATATAGGGATATACATAAGATAAATTTGACTATAAATATTAATTATAAAGATAAAAAGATTTCATACATGATGGTATTTTATTTATAATTTGTAGACATTAAATAATTTAATTTATTTATGACACAATGATGATGCAGTAATTACCTTATTAATGAAATATTAACATAATTGATATTATAAATACCAAAATAAAAGTAATTTGAGACTTTTTATGAATTAAAATAATTTTATTGGTTAATATAAAATGTTATGGTTGGTTATATGAATTTTCTTTAAGTAATAATTCTTTTATGAATTTATCCAAAACAAAATACCAAATAGTGACAAAATTGACATAAAAGAGTTTTTAAAACAAATAATAAATTATTAATTTATATTCTATTCATAAAAATACAAGGATTGGAAAAAATACATATAATATAATATTTATGACATTAATGAACCAATTGAGATTCTATTGGTAGTTTATAGTAAGTGTATTAACCATATAGTGTAATAATACACGAAGACCGGGTAAAAGTTAAATTATTCAACTTAGAGTTAAATATAAATGATAAGGTTAAAATGGTAACTTAAACTTGTCTAAAACCTATTGGATGAGAGTAATTAGACCCATCCCAATCCTAGACTATAAATAAGTCACTTTAGAGCAATTATAATCCGAATATGGATTTATAATAATATAATATTTTTAGTTTTTTCAAAGGTGCCCCTCACCTCTCTTTTAAAAGGGAACACCCTCTTCTCTCACATTCACTCCTCCAATGCCACTTGGCTCGGCCAAAACCTGCACAAATACCCTACCAACTATCATTACATAATCATATATGCATTCCTTTAGTCATAAATCCACTTTAAAGAGCTCTTTTGATCATATCAAAAGGAAGAACCTGAAGAAGAGGTAAATATCTCACCACATATTTCATGTTCCATTGTTCTTCCACTTCCTCCTTCTTTGTTGATTCCATTCCTAAATAATAAATCCAGTATATTATGTATAATGTGATGTTATTATAAATATGGTACAACCATATTTTTTTAGTTATCTTATGATTGAATAAGTCAGCACACGTGCGTACGTATGGCTTACCATCGCCATGTCGTAGTGTAGTTTGATATTCAAACATTTCATCATTTGGATGGGTATAATATTTATTATAAATGATATAAATATAAAATATAAAATTATTATGATTTTTTATATATGATATACCATTCAATTATATACTATTTTAATATCAAAATAATGATATTGACGCTCGTGTGTATGTATGGACTACCGTCTCCACGAACGCGATGAATTTCATTCTCCATGTTAACCATTCAATAATGATTATAAAGTACAAATAATAATTAATCATGAAATATAAGATATAATATTGCTACTGGATTTATGTGTATATATATATCTGTCATTTACTTACATTAAATTTAATAAGGAAACGAAAACAACATTCATGCCTACATTCGGCCTACCGTCTCCATGAACAGTGTATTTCATTCCATTTATCGATCTATTATATATATTACATTCTGAATATATATTATATATAAATAATGTTATATATTCTGTAAGTAATTAAATATTTATTTCTGTAATGATATCAAGAAAAACAAGTCCAAACACGTAAGATAAATGAAACGATTTTACCCAAAACGGTGCTTTAACATGGAATTTACAAATGAACGGGTAATATAAACTCATAAGTGAATCATATATGATATAATAAATATTATTTTTGTTTTGTTACAAGTTAATAATCTATTTAAACCTACTATACTAATGATTCGGACATGTACAAGAAGAAATTGGACCTAAGGAGATTCGGACATGTACGAAAGAAATTGGACCTAAGGTAAGTGATAATTTTTCAAATCTCACTTTTATCTTTGATTGCTTATACGTAAGTATTTACTAGGGTTATAGTTTTCATTAATTTACATAAAAATGTTTATCATAAATTTTTTAATATTCTTCTATGTATGGTTAAAGTAATTTTTACCCTTTTCTGACTTTTCCACATTATATAGAAGGAATCTTTCCATTTTTTACCAGATAAGGTACTTTCTGACTTTTCTAGGAAAAGTACGAGAAGAATGTATTTTTAACTTATACAGAATGAATATATTTTTACAGTTTCATAATGCCTAATTGTCATGAAGCTTCCTCTATAATATTTCATGATTATTTTCAACAAAATCCTTTTCTTTTAAAATTTAATGGCTTGTGAAATGAAAATGATTTTGAAGAAGAAATGATATTTTCATCAAGAATTAATTTCATGTGTTTTGTCAAAACTATTTTCCTTATATGATGAAATTATTTAGTATGATTATGTTTCAAGTATAATATCTCTTTTATTTAACTTGTTTTATTTTTCTTATGATGAAATCATATCCAATTGTTTTATATGGATTAAATTATGATGGGATGATGTTTATGAAACCCATTTTATTATTTATGTTATGATGAATGATTTATGTTTATTTTGTAACGAAAGTAAGAATGATTTCATTATGAGATGGTTCAGACCTATATCTCCCTCTAATGCATTGGGTAAAATTTATATATCATGAGATAGACATGGCTGGAACAGAATGTTAATCCGGTTCACAGATACAAGACTAGAATGAGTAGTGAACTCAATTCAGTAAGGTACTTTTTCCACTATGATGGTATTTGAACCAATGCATTGGATACTACAGAAATAATATCATTTGCTTAATGGTTTCCACAATTACATGTTTTATTCCCATGATATTTTATCACTATAAATGTTCCTTTATGATCTATGCCTTACGTACTCCAACATTTATTTCACAACTCAAGATCTTGATGTTTAATCTTTATGTTCATGTTTTTTTATGTTCAAATGTATGTGGTTTGTTTTATTTTCTCCATGCTTACCATTAATGAGCATTTTAGCTCACCATTTATATGTTTTCTTTTCCCCATGATATAAATAATGTTTTAGGTAAGAAATCAAAAGTGTATGATCTTTATGGGAGATGTTGAAGATCATTCACCATGATTAGAAGATTATGTTCTGAGTTTTCAAAGACACTAAACTGTTACAGTCTTTGGTGTTTATTTTTTTTATGTATTAAGTATTCTTCAAAATTAGTGTAATGTCCATATACTTCAAGTGTGGGTCGCCACAGTTGGTATCGGAGGAAAGGTTTAGTTAAACTTTGGAAACTATGATGCGAAAACGTTAGTGAAATCCCTAGAGATATTTCTAAGGTATGTCTAGGGAAGTCTGTACGATTAAGTATAATTATAGTTTATAGTCCTAGAATTAATGTAATGATCATAGAATTAAACCTAAGATGTTATATATTGAAGGTACCCCCCATTTATTATGATGTTTTCCTAGCATGAGTTTTTCCTCTCACACTATTCTTTTAGGGTTTTAGACGATGGACGAAACCCGAAAGAAAACGTGTTGATCAATGTAATGAACAATGAAATGATTTTACTCCTGAACAAACCAATGTTATTGGAGATGGAGTGAAAAATGTTATTACTATACTTACACAATCTATGAATCATTCTAGACTTCCAAATGAGCAGAGAAAGGAACAATATTATATTGAGTCCTTCATGAGGTAACTACAACCTTATTTCCGTGGGTCTTCTGATTCACTTGTTACAAAATAATGGATTAGTACCATTAAAAATATATTTTCAATACTTCGCTGTTCAGAGCATGAAAAAGTCATTTTGGTTGTTTACCGGTTAGATGGTGAAGCCGACCAGTGGTGGACTCTAGTTAAAAATACAAGGCCCCAAGATGAAATTGAATCCATGGAATGGGATGAGTTCAAGAACATGTTTTAAAATAAGTACTTCCATCATATTCTTCGAACAAAGATGGAAAAGGGTTTCCTTGAGCTTAAGCAAAAGACTAATGAATCTGTTGGTATATACGAAGAAAATTTTACATGTTTTACAAGGTATGCATCGAGATTTATCATCCAACCTGAAACTAACATTGATCAATTATTTAGTGTCTTAAAACCAAGTCTTTGAAAGGAATTAGCTATAACATACATCATTAGAAATGAAGAAATTGTGCACTTTTCTATCAAGGTAGAACTGGAAGTTGGTGTAACATATCCATCTCATGGTTTTGACAAGAAACTAAATATGGATTTCAAGGAAAAATCTCCGAAAAATTGTGAAAATAAGGTGATTGTTTCTTTATGATCAAAGTATGGAAAGAAGCATGGAGGAGATTTTCTAAAAGGTACTAGAAAATGGTTTATGTTTGGAAAATAATGTCATCGAATAGCTGAGTTTCAAAGTAATGGAAAAAAGGTTTCAAATGACATGAATATAGAATAGACTACAGAGAATACTCCAACAACACTTCAACACTTCAAGTACAAGGAAATGGGGCATTATGCTAATCAATGCCCTAATCCAAGGGTGAATTATGATCGACGTGAGAATCCTCTTACTGAAAAGGACAAAGGGAATCCACATGTGATCACTATTTGTTATGTCGAGTATGAAAATGATGTTGTGGAAAGATTATGTGTTTATGTAACAGGATTCCAAAATAATGTTGTTGAATCTCATTTATAGTATTGTGGTATATTGTAATATCTATGTATTGGTTTATTGTGGTTTTCAATAATTATATGGTACTAGTAACCATGAAAACTGATTTAATTTTTTTGGAAAGCAGATGATATGTGCATAATTAAGGGATAAGGATAATATAATATGTTTGATAGTATTCATGATCTCATGATTGATATATGGACAAAGTGATATTATATTTTGAGTATATATAATTTTTTGTATGTGGAAAGATTTAAATTTTGACAACATTCATGTTTTTAATATGGTTCAATGGGTATTCAATTTTCAAAAGAATACATGATTATGGTAATCTCATGTTTGGAATGTGACCAAAAAGATATATCTTGTGATATATGAGGGATAAATGATAATATTCATGTTCTTGTTATATTGACTTTTTATTAATCTTTCTCTTTATACAATGAGTTTGGAAAGATGTATTTAGGATTAGTCTTAAGGTTGGAATGGATTTTGTTGAACATCAGATAGTATTTTTTAGGCTAGAAATTATTTTTGATTTTATTTTTGGAATATTATAGTAGTATAGTTTAAGAAAAGGGACGACCTGCAGAACGAGCGACAACCCACCACGTCGGAAAAGGATGCTGGAATCGAACCCACAACCAAAGTGAGATAGACCATCATCACCTACCATTGGCCTAAATGAATTCCTTGGTTATTAGATATTAGTTTTATTTTGTTAAGCGGTATGATAGTTGGACTCTATGTCTATTTTTGGAATCATATACAATTAACCTCAGTATAGATAGACTTATGTATATTTAATAACTTTTTCTAACCTTTTGTTTGAGACAGATGGAATGACCTATCATTCTGTCACATGATCTACTAACACTTCAGGAATGACAAATTCAACTTCATTTCATTAAGAGATGAAGTGGAAATTGTTCAAGGAATGATCAATGTTGAGATTGTACAAAAATCAATTAAGTATTTCTTCTAATTCCAATTTTTGTTTTTCATCTTTAGGAAAATGATATTGAAAACCAAAAATGATGTCCTAATACCATCATATCTAATGATTCGGATGGTACCTTAGAACATCACAAAATTATGACTTTGTGATTGTTGGTTTTTTCATAGCTATGTCCTATACCACTCTCCATCATAATATGACGGTTATATTTCCCTTTTATATCCATATTTTCACCTATGTTCTCCTATGTGGAAACCTAGTGATGAGTTAATTTTGGTAACCGTTACATTTCATACTTTAGTTTTTAAAATTATGTTTTGGTATTCCTTTTTATGATGTGTGTTTCTATGAATTTTTCTTTAATGTAATAAACCATTTATAACCTAGAAGAATTTTGAGTGCGAAATTCCTTTTAAGGGGGGTAGAATGTAACACCCCGAGATTTTATGAGAAATATTCTTATTAATTTTTTTGATGTCTTATATTGTATAGTAGACCACAATATTCATGTACTATACTCAACACCATATTATCTTGCAGTATATGCAACACTATTTTTCGCTCGTGTTACACACAATTTCATGTTCGTTTTGTGGAAATTATTCTACGCAACAGTAAGTACATATTTTTTTAATGTATAAATGATATATGTTTTTATTATGTTTTACGCAACAACAATGGGAGATTTCATTACATGAAGCCCTGTCTTGGCTTTCATTACATGAAATCGTGACCTTCCTCGATAAAGTGTGTAGTACGCAATACCAGGTTTCACTAAACAACGATATGTTATTAAATTATTCTATAAACTAGTGGTTATGAATAGTAATACCCACTTTTTGAAATTTTATAAATTTTATCTTTCAAAATTGATCTCATTTTTCAATTCGGAATATCGAAATTAGCCTAGGTTGATTTTATTGAATTTTTTTGAAAACATTCAATTTTTGATTAATAGTGATGACACTCAGTTATTTGTTAAAACAAAATTTTTATTTAAATAATAATTTATTTTATATAAATATATTTTAGAACAAAAAAGATACATAATACCTATATACGTTCAATTTAATTCATTTGAGTCATTTTATAATAATTTTATATATATATATATTTTATTGAACTTTTTACCGTCTTATACCCGCCTCCTAGGAGAATTATTTAATTTACATAAAACATAATTTTTCCACATCTATGAATAGAATTTCAAAACTCTGAGATAAATGGTTGATATCAGTAAGTAAAATTTGGTTCAATAAGGAAAAAATATTTTTTGGTGAATAGTAACTTTTTACTTTTATTTACCACGGTTAAAAGTATATATGGTAATTAAGGGTAAAAAGGATATAATTGTTACCCTAACACGTGTACTAATTCTATTGAATAAGTGTAATTCAACCAAAAACTACTTTAGGAATAAAATATGACCCTTTAGGTCCACATAGATTAGATTAGGATATTTATTATTATTTAATTCAAAGAAGTGTTAAAAGAGTGAAAATCAAAGTTTAATAATTAAAAGATTTTTAATATTGGGTTATACATAATATAAATTATACTATAAATATTTATTAGAAAGAAACCAATATTTCCTAAAGAATCATATTTTATTATTAATTTCTAGACAATAAATAATTTAATTTATTTATGACATAATGATGATGCAGTAATTACCTTATTATAGAAATATTAACATAATTGATATTATACATACCAAAATAAATGTAATATGAGACTTTTTATGAATTACAATAACTTTATAGGTTAATATAACATATTATGGTTGGTTATATGAATTGTTTTGGTAGTAATAATTTTTTAATTAATTTAGAAAAAACAAAATACCAAATAATGTAAAAATTGACATAAAAACCTTTTTAAAACAAATACTAAATTATTAATTGATATTATATTCCTAAAAATATAAGGTTCATCCTAAAGACATATATAATAATATATATTACATTAATTAACCAATTGTGGTTCTATTGTAAGTTTATTTTCTGTTTATTAAACATATAGTGTAGGAATACAAAAAGATAAGGTAAATGTTAAATTATTCAACTTAGAGTTAAATCTAAATGATAAGGTTAAAATGGTAACCTAAACTTGTCTAAAACCTATTGGTTGAAATTATTTCGTCCCATACCCACCCTAAAGTCAAAATAATTCACTTTTGAGCCATTATAAACCGAATATGAATTTATTATAAAATAATATTTTATGTTTTTCCTAAGGTTCCCCTCACCGATCTTATAAAACGAAAATTCCTCTTCTCTCACATTCACTCCTCCAAAGCCTCATTGGTCGGCCAAAACCTACATAAATGCCCTATGAACTATCCTACATTCTTCCTAGAGGCCTTACTTTAGTCATAAATCCAACATAAGAATCCCTTTTGATCAAATCAAAAGGAAGAACCCGAAAAAGAGGTAAATATCTCACCACCTATTTCAAGTTCCTTTCTTCTTCCACTTACTCCTTCTTTGTTGTTTCCATTATAAATTAATATATATAGTATATTATATATAATATAATTTTATTATAATAATGTTACAACCATATTAGTTATTTTATCAATCCTATGAATGAATAAGTCACCACACGTGCGTGCGTAAGGCTTACTGTCTCCACGTCGTGGTGTAGTTTTTTATTCAAACATTTCATCATTTGGATGGGTATAATAATGAGTATAAATGATATAAAAAATAAATATAAAATTATGAATATTCTATATATATGATATACCATCCAATTATATACTATTTTAATATAAAAAGAATGATATTGTCGCTCGTGCGTACGTACGGACTACCGTCTCCACGAAGGCGATGAGATTCATTTTCATGTTAACCATTCAATAATGATTATAAAGTATATATAATAATTAATCATGAAATATATGAGATAATAATTCTACTTGATTTATGTAAATATATATATATATATATTTCATTTACTTCCATTAAATTTAATAGGAAACAAAAACAGCGTTCATGCGTACATACGACCTACCGTCTCCATGAACTGTGTATTTCATTCCATTTATAGATCTATTATATATGTTATATTCTAGATATATATTATATATAAATCAATTTTTATATTCTGGAATTAATTAAATAATGATATAAGTAATGATATCAAGAACAACAAGTCCAAAAACGTATGATAAATGAAACGATTTTACCCAAAACGCTGATTTATCATGGAGTTTACAAAAGAACGGGTAATATATAGTCATTAGTGAATCATATATGATATCAGAAATGTTATTATGGTTCTGTTACAAGTTTATAATCTATTTTAACCCACTATACATTATATTTTTACCCATACATAATAAATTGGACCTAAGGAGATTTGGACACATATGAAAGAAATTAGACCTAAGGTAAGGGATAATTTTTCAAATCTCATTTTTATCTGAGATGGCTTATACGTAAGTATTTACTGGGGTTATATTTTTCATCCATTTCCATAAAAATGTTTTTCATAAATTGTTTAATATTCTTCCATTTATGTTTAATGTCATTTTTACCCTTTTTTGATTTTTACCACATTGTATGGATGGAATCTTTTTTTTGTTTACCATATAAGGTACTTTTTGACATTTCCGGAAAAAGTACGAGAAAAATATTTTTTTGACTTATACGGAATTAACATATTTTTACTGTTTCATAATGCCTAATTTTCATGAAGATTCCTCTACAATATTTAATGATTATTTTCAAAAAGATCCTTTTATTTTAAAATTGAATGGCATTTTGTGGATAGAAAATGTTTTTGAAGAAGAAATGATATTTTCATCTAGAATTAATTTCAAGTTTTTTTTCAAAACTATTTTCCATATAAGATGAAATTATTTAGTATGATTATGTTTCAAGAATAATGTCTCTATTATTTACATGGTTAACTTTTTCTTATGATGAAATCATATCCATTTTTTATATGGATTACGTTATGATGGGATGATGATTATGAAACCCATTTTATTCTTTGTGTTATGATGAATGATTTATGTTTATTTTGTGGCACAAGTAATAATGATCTCATTATGAGATTGGTGGGACCTATATCTCCCTCTATTTCATTGATTAGAGATTGATATCTGATGAGATAGACATGGCTGGAACGACAAGCAAATCTGGTTCAGTGATACAGGATTGGAATGAGGAGTGAACTCGATTCAGTAAGGGACTTTGTCCACTATGATGGTCTTGGAAGCAATGCCTTGGATACTATAGAAATCATATCATGTGCTTAATGGTTTCCAAAATTACATGTTTTATTCCCATGATATTTTATCATGATTAATGTTTCTTTATGATTTATGCCTTACATAATCCAACATTTATTTCACAACTCAAGATATTGGTGTTTAAACATTATGTTCATGTTGTTTTTGTTCAATTTTATATAATTTGTATTATTTTCTATATTCTTACCCTTACTGAGAATTTTATCTCACCATTTATATGTTTTATTTTTCCCAAGATATAAAGAACGATTTTAGGTAAGAAAAAAAAGTGGAATATCATTATGGGAGATGTTTAAGATCTTTCACCATGATTAGAAGATTATGTTATAAGATTCCAAAGACACTAAACAATTACGGTCCTTGGGTGTCGTTTTTTGTTATGTATTAATTATTCCACAAAAGTAATTTAATGACCATGTATAACAAACTTGGGTCGCTACAGTTGGTATCAGAGTAAAGGTTTAGTTATCCTTTGGATACTAGGATGTGAAAACTTTAGTGAAATCTCTAGAGATATTTCTAAGGTATGTCTACGGATGCCTCTAAGGGTAATTATAAGTATAGTTTATAGTCCTAGAAATACTGTAATGATATTATAATTAAAACTATCATTTTATATATTGAAGGTACACCCCCTTTATTATGTTGTTTTCCTAGCATGATTTTTTCCTCTCACACTATTCTTTTTGGGTTTTAGATGATGGATGGAACCCTAAGGAACCATGTTGATAAATGTAATGGACAATGCAATGATTTTCCACCTGGACAAGCCAATGTTATGGGAGATGGAGTGAAAAATATTATTTCTATACTTACACAAGCTATGAATTTTTCTGGACTTCCAAATGAGAAGATAAATGAACAATATTCTATTGAGTCCTTCATGAGGCAACTTCCACCTTCATTCAGTGGGTCTTTTGATCCACTTGTTGCTGAACAATGGATTAGTACCATTGAAAAGATATTTTCGATTCTTCACTTTTCATAGCATGAAAAATTTATTTTGGCTATTTACATGTTAGAAGGTGATGCAGACTAGTGGTGGACACTAGTTAAAAATAGAAGGCCTCAAGATGAAATTGAATCCATTGAATGGGATGAGTTCAAGAACATGTTTTTCAACAATTACTTCCCTTATATTTTTTGAACAAAGAACTAAAAGGAGATCCTTGAGCTTATGAAAAATGATGATGAATCTGTTGTTATATACGAAGTGAATTTTACAAGGTTTTCAAGGTGTGCATCTAGCTTTATCATCCAACCTGAATGTAATGTTGATCGATTATTCAGTGTCTTAAAACCAAGTCTTTGAAGAGAATTAGCTATAAGAGACTTCAGTAGCTATAAATAAATTGTGCACTGTGTTATGAAGGTAGAACTGAAAGTTGGTGTAACATATCCATCTCATGGTTTTTACAAGAAATGAAAGATGGAGTTTAAGGAAAAATCTCAGAACAATGGTGAAAAGAAGTTGAATGTTTCTTTATCCTCAAAGTGTGGAAGTAAGCGTGGTCCATATTGTCTAAAAGGTAATAGAGAAGGTTTCAAGTGTGGAAAAGAAGGTCATTGAGTAGCTGAGTGCCAATGTAATGGGAAAAAGGTTTCAAATGATGTGAATAGAGAAAAGACTATAGAGAACGCTCCACCAACACTTCAATGCTTCAAGTGAAAGGAAATGGGGAATTATGCTAATCAATGCCCAAATCTAATGGTTAATGATGATCTATGTGAGAAACCTCTTAAGACAAAGGACAAAGGGAAGCCACATGCGATCACTATTTGTGATGTTGAGTATGAAAATGATGTTGTGGAATGATTATGTGTTTATGTAATGGGATTCAGAAACAATGTTGAGGAATCTCATTTATAGTAGTATGGAATATTGGAATATCTATGTATTGGTTTATTGTGGTTTTCAATAATTATATGGTACTAATAACCATGAAAAGTGATTGAAATATTTTTGGAAATTAGATGACATGTGCATAATGAAGGGATAAGGAGAAAATAATATGTTTGACAGTATTCATGAGCTCATGACTGATATAAGGAAAAAGTGATATCATGGTTTGAGTATATAGAAATTTTGGGATATGGAAAGAGTTTACTTTTGACAGTATTCATGTTTTCACTAAGGTTAAATGGGTATTCATTTTTCAAAAGAATACATGATTAAGGTAATCACATGTTTGGAATCTGACCAACAAGATATATCTTGTGATATATGAGGGATAAATGATGGTATTCACGTGCTTGGTATATGTCCTTTTTAGTAATAATTCTCTTTATACTATGAGTTTGGAAAGACGTATTTTGGATAAGTCCTAAGGTTTTAATGAATCAAGATAAACATCAGAAAGTATTGTTTAAGTCTAGAACTTTTTTTTAATTTCATTTCTGGAATTTTATAATAGTATTGTTTTAGAAAAGGGGCAACCTGTTGAACAGGTGACAACCCATTGCGTTGTACTAGGATGCACGAATCGAACCCACAACCAAAGTGTGACAAGCCATTATCTCCAAACACTGGCCTACAAGAAGTCCCTGGTTAGAAGAAATTAGTTTTATTTTATTAATTGGTATGATAATTGGATTCTATATCCATTTTTTGAATCATATACAATTAACATCAACATAGATGGAATTATGTATATTTAATAACTTTTGATAACCTTTTGGTTGAGATAGATGGAATTTCCTATAATTCTATCGCATGATTTTCAAACACTTCACGAATGAAAAATTCAACTTCATTTCATTGAGAGATAAATTGGAATTTGTTCATGGAATGACCAACGGTGAGATTATACCCAAATAAATTAAGTATTTCTTCTAATTACAATTTTTTTTTCATCTTTATGGAAATGATCTTGAAAAACGAAAATTTTTCCCTAATACCCTCATATCTAAAGAGTCAGATGGTACCTTAGATCATCACAAATTTATGACTTTGTGATTGTTGTCTTTTTCATAGCCATGTCCTCTACCACTCTCCTTTAGAACATTACAGTTATATTTCTCTTCAATATCCATATTTTCACCTATGTTCTCTTATGTGGAAACCCAATGACGAGTTAATTTATGTAACCATTACATTTCATACATTAGTTTTTCAAATTATGTTTTCGTATTCCTTTTAATGATGTGGGTTTTTATGAATGAATCTTCCAAGTAGAAAACCATTTATAACCATGACGAATTTAGAGGATGAAATTCATTTTAAGGGGGGTAGAATGTAACACCCCTAGATTTTATGAGAAATATTCTTTTTAATTTCTTTTAGGTATTATATTTTACACTACACCATGATTAGCATGTACTATACGCAACATGGTATTATCTTGTAGTATACGCAACACTATTCTTGGCTCGTGTTGCACACAATTTCAAGTTCGTTTTGTGGAATTTATTCTATGAAATAGTAAGTATTGATTTTGTTTAATGTATAAATGAAATACATTTTGATTATGTTATATGGAACACCAAAGGGAGCTTGCACTAAATTCATCCTTGAATTGGCTTTCATTACATGCAATCGCGACCTTCCTTGATAGCGTGTGTAGTACGCTGTTGATGCTCCTTTCGTCACAAAATCTAAAGATCAGAAAAGGGAATATCTGAGCTCAAAGTGATTCAACCTTTGAAGAAAACATCAAAAATTGACGAAAGGAATGAACAAAGGATCAACAGCAACTGCACCGCGCAAGTTATCTCACTGTCGCGCAAGTACACTTGCGCGGAAACCTTGGTCGCGCAAGTGACTTACGCGACCTAAGGGGTAACTGCCCGGTAACCGCCCGGGGTCTTCTTTTGCCTATAAATAGACCCTGTGGGCCCCCCATTCAAGAGATCTTTTTCCAGAAACTCGGATTGAAGCTCTCGATGCCCAAGTCTCTTCTCAAAGCTTCCGGAACACTTCTAAGGTAATTTCTTACCTAGAATGGAAGATCTAAAGAGAAGAAAGAAGGCATAAGTGTTTAAACATATCAACACTTGCGCGCCCACTTATTTCCTTCAATATAACTTGCGCGTCCCTTTTCTGGAAGAACCTAAAGATGATTCTAAAGGGTTTAAAAAAGAGTTGCTCAAATATTTCAATGCTGGTAGAAAATCGCGCAAGTACACCATGTGTCGCACAAGTATACCTGCGCGACCAAAACTTGCGCGCCCACGGAAGACTTGCGCGACATTCAAGACATGTGCGCCCATACCTTTTTGGGTGCCCATCTTTCCCATTTTACCCCTCTTAAGCCATTACACCTTTCCTTTTCAAAATTCAGTCTTCAAGACACTCTTCAAAGCCATTTATGGCATGATTTCTTGATTTTACTTCCTTATTTGAAAGGAATTATGTGGAATATCTCTCAAAACCTAGTGATTTAAATATCCTTATGTCACTAAATATAGAGAGTTCATTCATTCAACCTCATCCTTTAAGATGAGAGAATCCTTAACTTGGGCATCCTCCTCAGGAGTAAGCCCCAATCATAGTCCTTTAACTTGGGCATCCTCCTCAGGAGTAAGCCCCAATTTAAAATCTGGGTATCCTTCTTTAGGAGTAAGCCCCAAATTCTTAAAGTTCCCAAACTTGGGCATCCTCCTCAGGAGTAATCCCCAAACCTTAATTCCTTTAACTTGGGAATCCTCCTCAGGAGTAAGCCCCAACCTAAAATATGGGCATCCTCCTCAGGAGTAAGCCCCAAACCTTAATCCCTAACCTGGGTCTCCTTTTCAGGAATAAGACTCAGTCATAATCTTGGGCATCCTTCTTAGAAGTAATCCCCAAGTCCCCTAACCTGGGTCTCCTTTTCAGGAATATGACTCAGTCATAATCTTGGGCATCCTTCTTAGGAGTAAGCCCCAAGTCCCCTAACCTGGGTCTCCCTTTTAGGAATAAGACTCAGTCATAACATGGGACTCCTTTTTAGGAATAAGACTCAGTCATAACCTGGGCCTCCTTTTTTAGGAGTAAGTCCCAGTCATAATCTTGGGTTTCCTATTCAGGAGTAAACTCCAAGCCCCCTTAAATTTCTCTTAACCAGTCCTAATTTACCCTTGATTTGAGTTTCCTTTTCAGGAGTAAAACCCAATCATAAGTCCCCTCCTAACTTGGGAATCCTCCTTAGGAGTAAGCCCAAAGATTAGAGTATTCAAATCTCCATAAAGCACATATACCTTTATGGACCCTATTCCTGGATTTTCTCCCTAAAAGTGAATCCTAAACCTTCATCTATCTGGGCAGTCATACATAACTAAGCCCCAAACAATTTATTATGATTGCATCTTTCATGGCACAATTGTCTAATTTTTACCAATACCTCTTGTTTCTCACACCGAGCATGACTCACGTGATCTTAGAGTGTAAAAGTAATTATGAAATTCTTCTTTGAGCCATCAATCATAAACATCATACTCCATTACTCGAACTACGTGGGTTCTGATTCCTTTTCCAAAACAAATGATACGTAGGTAGCCCATTTATGGGTTCGATCCCAACTTTGAAATAATCCATGTCCTTCTGAATGACGATAAACTTCAAGTGCCCCACTGAGTGGCTTTAAAACCAGCCTGGTCATCATAATGACCAAGAGAATTTAATATAAATGTTTTGAAGGATACCATTGACCAAAAATCTCTAAACAGATATAGATGATTCTCTATTGATGAAGAACCTCGAATACATATAAAAGATTCTCTAAATTTCTTGAATATTTAATCATTGATTGTTAAAACTAAAGGAAAGAACATTTTATACTTGGTAATGTAATAAGGATTCACGAACATGTCTTAAATCTATAAAGAGAGTCCTGGAGTAGACAATAATTCCCCTCAAAAAGGTGTGATGAGTCCGACCTCCCATCCCCTCGACCAATGAAAATTCCTAAGCTTCATCAGTCCACAAGCTAATGAGCACCTACCATTGGAAAGTGGGTCCAAACGGATGTGGAATCATTGGATGTTTCCGGTTCTATGAACAAACCCGCTAGAAACCGATCGGAATGTTTGAATCTCCCGTCAAGGAGTTCATCCCCGAAATCCGTCGAGGAAACCAAAATGGTGAACCCGACGTGAATCCTTGACCACGTTAAAGTGGTGTTCTTCTTATTTGTTAGTCCCCTTGGGCTAACAAAGAAATCATTGACATGTGATCATCCAAAAGATGCAGTGGCCAGATTCATCTTGATTATGTCTGTTATATGGAACATGCACTCTTTTCTCAAGATCTTCTGCAAAATGGCTTTCCTTAAATTCACCCCTGTGAATACTGCTACTATGAACTCCTCTACTGTGAGGTCTGCTGCTGTGAAAACCAATGCTGCTAATCCTACTGGAACGTCATCCGCTCTTAGGATGACATCACCAACTCAGCGCCTTCAACGATGGTTTTCTAATTCACTGGTTAAGGAGTACCGTTGCAACGGTACTATCCCAACTCTGGAGGCCGCTCGTCAAGACCTCCAAGTTAACAACTCTACCTGGTCGTCCGGACAACTGCAGCCAGCGACCAAGAAGCAGGCGGTGCTGACTACCGTCTCCAACCGTTTAGGGTCGTTATCCCTGGAACACAATTTCCATTCACTCCCTTACTCTGAGGAAGTGAATGAGCAGGTCCCGCAGGACCTTAATTCAAAAAGATAGGAGTCCTTCTTAAGGGATCCCATCAAAAATTGCCGCTAGACTCGTGCGGTAGTGCGCCCTCAACATGATGAGGGTACCGACTCCAGGCATTCAGCTCAGGTTCCTCAAACCCGAGCAGGCAAGATGAACAGCCAGAGACGGAATCCGGTGAACAACGGGCAGTTTGTCATCCCTGCCATCTCCGGAGAAGTCCACCAACCTAACTTGGTGGCAAACAATGAGCAGGAACACACACCTACCCGTTTTAATTCCGATGTCTAGCAGACTCGTCTGGCAGCATCAAGCCAATCCCACCAGGCAATTTCGGCGGAGTACTGTATGCAGGAACATATACCTGCTTATACATCACCAGTTAGTCAGCAGTCTCATCTGACTACATATGATGGATCTCGTCAACCTCGTTTGGAGAAGTGTAATCAGCAGGCACATACACCTGCTAATACTAATCAAGCCTACCAACAGTCTCTCTTGGTAGCGCACGGCGAAGTCAGTCGGAAAGTCCCGGCGACAAACAGGAGGCAGACTCAACTCTCTGCCACCACACTTGAGTGCTGTCAGGATTCACTGACAGGAAAAGGAGGACAGGAGCAGGCACATACACCTACTCCAAGCCCGGAATGGACGTATATCCCCGTTCCGGCGACTGAAGTCACCAAACATATTTTGTCAATGGTGAAAGAGGAGAAGCAAATTCCTGCTCATATTCTGGATGCTTTCCAGGATATCATAACAACTTCAGCATCATCTCAGGGACAGACACACAAATCTATCCCTAGCAGTGGAGTGACACATCAACGATTCACTCCGGAACAGACACACACATCTGTTCGAGTCCAAGAGGGTTATGGGGAATACTCCCCCATATCAAAAGGACAACCAAGTCAGGCACATACACCTGATTGGAGTGGAGATCGTCAGCCTAACCTGACCATCTTTCCAGATCAGGCACATACACCTGCTCAGAGTAACCACATACGTCAACAAGTGGTTTCTAAAGTGAGTAAGAAGGCATCTAAGAAAAAGATCCGCCCAGCACAGTTAGGAGATCAAAGGCCAATCTGCAACAAGGCCTTGCTCGATGCTGGAGTTCTTGAAGCCCTCAGACATTTATCTGTCGGAAATCAAGATTCTACTCCCTCAGTTCTCAATAACGAGAACATTAATTTTGAAGGTCTTCAACAGACACTTCCTCATGAAGGCTTGCTTCATGAAGGTTCGGTCAATCTTGAAGTTTCTTCTTCAGATGAGAGCCACAAGAACCCTCTGTGTGGTCAGAAGACCAAGGAGTAAGAGATTTCATCTTTTGCTGTAACCCATCATGACGGTCCTCCTCATGGTGATGAACTTCGCTGGGAAAGTCCTCTCCGCAGTAGTGATTCACGTTGTCTCGAAAATTCTTCAGAAGGCAATGTAGCGATGAGAAAGCCCTCCTATCTCGAGGAACTTGCAAACGTAAAACCAGTCATGTCTGATGCTTTACTATCGGCAGGTGAAACTCTTTCTCCATCAGAAGATAGCCCAGGGTTCAGGTTATTCTCCAAACCATCCCTGGGTCATTCATTTTCCAGCATGAATAGTGATATCTCTACCAATCTTGTTAAATCCGATGAAGCAACATGGAAACACCAACTCTGGTCCAAACAGGTAGAAGAATCTTCATTTAATGATAAAGAGGAAATGCTGAACATGAGGAAAAAACTGGCAAAAGGTGAAGTACCAGTCATGTTTTGGCCTTTGGCTGACTCCCAGTACGACATTCCAAAGATGTTGACGGATGATGGAATCCATGATATTCGTCTCAACATTTGGAAGAATCTTTTTCAATTGAAGAAGAATGTATTATCTTACGGTGATTATGAAAATCATATTAAGATAATAGAAGGGTTACAACGCCAGATTGATTTGGCATCTCTATCAGTCTCTCGGTATCTGAAGGCTGAAAAGCAACAAAGAACCCTTCAACCTTCATGCCTTGGCGCACTAAGAAAATTGTGTCAGTTAATTTCCAATGCTCCATCTGATGTTCATATCAGAGGATGGGGTGTTCACGGAGCACTACATTTCACAGTGCTTTCCAGTCAGCAAAGCCCGCCGAAAATGGTCTCATGCAATGTTATTACCCATGGCCGGCCACAGTCAATGGGCTTTGTTCATAATCAAAAGCTTGCTCAAGAAAAGGCTTCAACTAGTTCCTCTAAAAATAAAGTATATAGAGAACAAGTTGTTGAATTGCTCCTACATCAAGCAGGTGAGAATATTGCACAAGCCTCTCGTCTAGAGCAAACACGTCATCAAATGACAGAGGTTTCGGAAATCATCCAACGATCTGTTGAACTAGGTGATAAAAGTGGATACAGGTTAATGCATCCAGCTAATTTCTGAACAAAGATTCGCAAGATCAAGAGAGATTTTAAAAAGATCTCAGACATAGCATGTCAAGAGACACCCCAGCTTGGCAGACTGGGGACTTCTCTAACCCAACGCTCAGAGTCAACAAATGGGATTCGAGGAGTTGAGCGGAAGCAGCAGGAACATCCCCAGTCCACCGGACTGGGGACTTTTTAAAATCCTCAATCCCTCCCTCAGAGAAAGTCAGTATTCTCTCGATTAGGGAATAAGCCTCAAGAGGAACGAAGAGCCAAGCTATCAGGAGATTCTCTCCAAGTGACGGTTCTCCAAGAAGTTCCTGAGGGATCAAGTCAACGGAATTCCATGTCTCATCATGGACATAGAAGAAGAAAATATCACAGAAATGCTGATAGAAAGGATTCCATGCAATATTCATCCATTAATGTCATCAATGCCATTGCTGCTGATTCACCAGATGAGGCTCAATCAGAGGGATCAGACAAAGAGGTTCCTGCTCAAGAAGTTGCGCACACAGACCTAAATGAAGAAGGCGTGCGCACACGTAATCAAAGGCTTACCCAAAATCTGGGTATTCCTTCAACTAACCCACTTCCCCCTCTCCGAAAAGGATCCAATAAGGGGAAAGGAAAGAATCAGGTTACTTCTCACCCTTCCTCTGAAGGAGGTCAATCGCTCTCATTAGAGAAAAGGTTTGCATAATAGGAGGAAGAAATGAGATAATTAAGAAGGTTGAATGCAGAACTACTTCAAATTAGTCTTCTACTTAAGAATGCTGAAGTCCGACAGCCGAAGTAATTTGTTGTAACTACTGAGATGGATCAAAAATATCCTCCTTTATCAGTACACCCTCAGAGGTCTAATACTACGGGTCAAACGCAACAACGGTTGGAAGCACTACCATCAGTTGCAGCACCAACCACCACGTCTGTCCAAGCTCCATTTATTGCACCTACTCAAAACCAATTTCAACCTGATGTTTCTCAAATGTTAATAACTAATATTGAGTCATTAACAGCTCGGTTAGAAACTATGGAAGGAAAACGGGCGCAAGTTCATCCTGAAAAGAAATTTTACCCTGAATGGGTAGATTCAATTTCTCCTCCATCCAGTTTTGGAAACCCTGTTTTCCCTAATTTCAATGGATCAGCCGACCCTGAACAACATTTGACGCGTTACGTGTCTTGTTGTGATCCTATGATGGGAACTCCAGAGCAGCAAGAAGCAGTGAAACTCAGATTCTTCGTGCGAACCTTGCAAGGACCAGCTTTTGTCTGGTATACAAGCTTGCAATCCCGGTCAGTCATCGGATGGGAGGATCTTCGTCAAAAATTCCTTCTTCAGTTTAGCTCAACTTTGCCAAAAATGACAGTTTTCGATCTTACAAACTGTAAGCAAAGGGAGAATGAAAGAGTCTCTGATTTCATTGCTCGTTGGAAGGGATTAACGTATTCCTTGAGTTTAGCACTCCCTCAGGAGGAATTGTTGCCAATCTGTGTGGAAAATTTGTGTGACGAATTACGCATGCCATTGATCCCTGTGAAATACACAGGAGGGTTTCAATACCTTACTTAAATCACTCAGAAGATTGAAGATTCCCTTATACAGGCTAAGGTTAAATCTCGAATAATTCCATCAGCTCCCGAAAGAAGAATGGGTAAAGAAGAAACTGCTACAGTTATGCTTAAAAAAGCACCTGTACCTATATCTACTTCAAAACCTTCATCTTCTCGATGGACTCCACCTCCTGAACGCCAACAACAAAGGCCATTTCGTCCAAATGATCAAAGAGATCAACGACGAAAACAATTTGAGGATATGAAGAGTAAAACATACTCTTTCCGAAATGAGAAAGTTCCTGGTTACTTCATTTCAGCTCTGGAAAATAATTTGGTTAAATTACCAGTGCCCAAGAGGCCAAACAAGGAAGGAGATGAAGACCGTCCCAATTATTTTCCCTTTCATCAAATGTTGGGGCATCCCATCCAGGAGTGTTTTGTCTTTAAAGACCTCCTGCAAAAGATGGTCGACTTGGGACAAGTCAAATTGAAGGGTTCTTCAGCTCATGTAGCGTGTATTACCGCTACAGATGCAGAGGAAGGAGGCGAGTGGCAGGAAGTCAAAAGCAAAACTGCGAAAAAATATGATGATTGGATGGTCAGAAAGACAATCAATCGGACCCATTCCATTTTGCGAACACAATTGAAGAAGCCAATTGTGTCTCCTACAAAAGCTGCAGTAAAGCCTCCATCAAAAGACAAATCTTCAAAAGGGCAGCGCAATTCAAAGAAGAAAGAGGAATCAGGAGAAGATGATTATGTATCAAACCCTAAATTGTCTTTGACTCTGGCAGATTTCATGCCATCTACTTCAAAGCCACGGGCACCGCCCCATCAAACGGCATAGCCTAAACAGGCTAACCAGGCAGAGTCTTTATCATACGAAGAGTTAATCTTTGGTTCTGTTAATATGATTCAATTAACAGATTCATATTCGAGTCATGATGAGCCTGAATTCCCTGTATCAAATAAGGGAATCCGAAGAGGTTCTAGAGGTTCAGGATATAGGGGAAGACATGGATCTTTCCAAAGCCACTACTCTAATTTTACCCCTGCTAGCACTGTATATGCAGCAGAAACTCATGGTAGAGCCCTTCTGCGAGCTCAAAATGATCAAGCAAGTTCTTCTGCCAATGGCCTACTCAGTTTTGGCGCAGTTATTTTGGAAGACCGATTAAAGGTTCCATCTTCATTATCTCAGCAAGTAAATGGATCTAATCAGTCTAATATTCCAAAACCAAGGATGTTGCCAATTTCAATACAAGATGCATCAGCTTCCAAAGCATCTGCTTCCAAGGTACCTACTAAACCGCATATTCCTATTGGGAAACACAGACCTCTAGATCAAAAGTATGATATATTGAAACACTTGACCCAAGTACCATCCATGTTATCAATTTTGGATGCTTTGAATCTGTCAAAAGATCTTCGGGAATCCCTCATCGAAGCTTTGTCAAGTCCTCAGGAGTTTGAAGCTGAAATTACTGCAGCTGAAATCTATCACATAGAGAATAATCCTGCAGAATTCCATGCAGTGATATCTTTTACTGATAAAGATGAAGATGATGTTGTGCATGGGCACATAAAACCTTTGTACTTATCTGTAAAATTCAATGGTATAGATGTTCGAAGAGCTTTCATTGACAATGGTTCATGAGTCAACCTCATGCCCATTCGTACACTTCGTCGATTGGGCCTCACGGAATCTGATTTATCTCCTTCTACCATGATTTTGCAAGGATATGATAAAAATGAACAAGAACCACTGGGAGAAGTTACACTCAGAACTCAGTTTGGAGATCTTGTTTCCAATTCGGATTTCATGATTGTTGATCAGGACTCAGCTTTAAATATCTTTCTTGGAAGACCCTGGCTACATCAGCATGCAGCTATTCCGACATCATACCATCAATGTCTCAAATACTATTTCGATGGTCAAGTTGGAACATTGTATGGTGATAAGGCCCCGTTCAAGACATGTGAGTCTCAATACATTGAGGCGGAATTTTATCACATGAAGGGAAGAGAAAAATCTACAATGAAGGAAATTACCAAAGTTAATGCTCCATATGGTTTGGAGGAAATTCCAATAAATCCATTTTCACATGTGAGTACATATTATGTATTACCCATCAGTCAAATTGAAAAAATAGGCCGAAATCAAAATACTCTTATGGAAACATCCATAATGTCAATTACGGCAATCGATCCAGACAACATAGGAGAAATTGGTAACTTACCAAGCAGTGATGAAAGCATAAGTGGTGACGTTTTCATTTCGTCTGCTGAAATCCAAAAAGTCTATACTTCTCTAATCAGGCCAAAAGAAGTTATAGAAACACCAGAGGTTAATAATGATGTCGATTCTCAATCCATCATCCCCTCTTTATTTCCCAAAGAAGACCCTTTATCATCAATAGGGTCGGAAATGGAAGCTTCTTCTTCAAAATGTGAAAATTTTGACATCTCTTATGATCATGAGAATTTCGTTTTTTCATCTACTTTTCAAGTAGAAATGGAAGAAATAACACATGATGAAGAGGAAGAGGAAGATCTTAGAGATGCTCCTCCGGCATTTGAAGAGGGTATCTCTACCACTGTGGATGAACTCAGAGAAGTAAATCTGGGTACATAGAAAGATCCACGCCCCACTTTAATTAGTGCGACCATGACCCTTGAAGAGCAAGAGATGTATATTTCTTTTCTAAAGCAAAATAAAGATATTTTTTCTTGGAATTATACAGAGATGTCTGGCCTTGATCCTGATGTTTCAACCCATCATTTGGGTTTTCCAAAAGAACATCGAGGATTCAAGCAAGCCGCGAGAAGAACACACCCAACCTATGCTTCCAAAATTGAGGCTGAAGTGGATATGCTTATCAAAGCTTACTTCGTTAGAGAAGTTCAATATCCCAAGTGGTTGTCTAATATTGTCCCTGTAAAGAAGAAGAACGGAAAAATTAGGGTTTGCATCGATTTCAGAGATCTTAATCGGTATTGTCCTAAAGATGATTTCCCAGTTCCGATTATAGAACTCTTAATTGATGCGACGGCTGGCTATGAAGTACTTTCTTTCATGGATGGATATTCTGGATATAATCAGATCCGAATGGCCCCAGAAGATGAGTAATATACAGCCTTCAGAGCTCATCAAGGTGTGTTTTGTTACCGGGTGATGCCCTTTGGTTTAAAGAATGCAGGTGCAACATATCAACGCGCCATGCATCGTATCTTCAAATATATTTTAGGGAAGTTTGTTGAATGATATGTAGATGATTTGGTAGTTAAATCCAAACAACGTTCTAATCACTTGGATGATTTGGAATTCATATTCTACAAGCTTCGACAACATAATTTGAAGATGAACCCCTTAAAATGTGTTTTTGGGGTATCCTCAGGGAAATTCCTCGGCTTTGTTGTAAGCCATCGTGGTATTGAAGTTGATCCTGAGAAGACCTAATCAATCCTTGGTATGTCACCTCCTCAGAATTTGAAATAATTAAGAGGACTTCAAGGACACTTAGCCTATATTCGGCGTTTCATCGCCAATTTGGCAGGAAAAAGTTTACCCTTTACCAAATTATTGAAGAAAGGAGTCACTTACCAGTGGAATGAAGAATATAAAGAAGCATTTGATGTCCTCAAGAAATACCTCTTGAGTCCACCAGTACTTATGCCACCTGTTGAGGGTAGACCTCTTATCCTCTATGTGACAGCTTTAGAGCGATCATTGGGTGCCTTTCTCGCTCAAAAGAATGATGCTGGGAATGAAAATAGTCTCTACTATCTCAGTAGAACTATGCTTGAAGCAGAAACCCGGTATTCAAGTATTGAAAAGTGCTTCCTAGCATTAATCTTTGTAGTTCAGAAACTGAGACACTACCTGCAACATCACGAGGTCCAATTGGTATCTCGTAGTAATCCGCTCAAATTCATCCTTAGTCGTCCAATGCTTACAGGACGTCTGGCAAGGTGGGCGGTTATTCTTCAGCAGTTCGACATTCAGTATGTGTCTCAAAAGGCAATTAAGGGCCAAGCTCTGGCTGATTTCCCGGCTAAACATCCTTCAGTGGAAGACACGTATTCAGATATCGAACTCCCTGATGAGGAAGTTTTCTCTATTCAAGAGAGTCCTCAAACATGGGAAATGTATTTTGATGGTGCTTCTAGAAGTCCAACAGGGAAGAAAATGGAAAATCCTAAATTCAACAAAGTTGGTTTAGGAATTCTGCTAATTTCTCCAGATAAGGTAGTGTTACCTTATTACTTTTTGTTGTGGGAAGGTGGTACCAATAATGAAGCTGAATACCAAGCACTCATTACAGGCTTGGAGTTAGTGCTTCAAGCACAAGTGAATCACTTAAAGGTGAAAGGTGATTCAGACCTGGTAATCAAACAAGTCAATGGGGATTATGCCATCAGAAAAGAAGAATTAATCCCTTTGTATGATTATGTCAGAGAGTTAATGTCGGAATTCCCTTCAGAACCGACATTTTCTTATGTCCCAAGATCACAAAATACTCAAGCTGATGCACTGGCTAATATAGCCACAGCTTTAGCAGATCCAAATCGGGATGAGACAACCATTTGTATTGCTCACCGTCGTGCAATTTCACCTTATGTTAAAGTCAGAACAGAGGAAATTAATGAAATTAGTCCCATTCCTGAACCATATGGTCATACTACAGGATGGATGTCACCTATCAGGGAATACCTTCAAAATAGAACACTTTCACCTAATAGAGCCGAGAAAGAACAAATTCGGCGACGTGAGGTCAATTTTACTCTTTATGATAGCCCAAACCACCTCGAGAAAATTCTTTACAAACGTGGTTTTGATGGAGTTCTCTTCAGATGTATTGATGGTGAAGAGACAATGGCTGTCATAAAAGAAGTGCATGCAGGAGTTTGTGGTGCCCACCAGTCTGGACATAGACTGTCTGATCAAATTCGAAGGCTTGGATACTTTTGGCCTTCAATGATACAAGATTGTGTTAATTTCACAAAGAAGTGTCATTCATGCCAAGTATATGCCAACTTCATTCATAAACCTCCAGAGTTTCTTCATACAGCTAAATACTCATGGTCATTTTCCACATGGGGAATGGATGTGGTGGGACCATACCCTTCAGCTACGTCCAAGCAGTTTAAGTACATTCTTACTGCTACTGATTTCTTTTCCAAATGGGCAGAGGCAGTACCTCTCAAAGAAGTCAATTCTAAATGCATTGTTAGCTTCATCAAGTCTAACATCATTACTAGATTTGGTGTCCCTCATACCATATTGATGGACAACGGCACCAACTTATGTTCTTCTGAGGTAAAGAAATTGTATCAAGAATACAACATTAAGTCCAACCATTCATCTCGATATCATGCAGTGGCTAATGTCCAGATAGAGGCCTTCAACAAGACTCTTTCAAATATACAGCAAAAGATGGTGGATAAAGATAAGAAGTCATGGCCTAATAAACTCTTTCATGCTTTATGGGCTTATCGGACTACCACTCGCAATGCAACGCGGTCAACTCCATATTCATTGGTATATGGAACAGAAGCAGTCTTGCCAATTGAAGTTCAATTTCCCTCACTCAGAATAGCCATTTGTGATCAGTTATCTATAGATGAGAAATCCCAAAAGCGGTTGAATGAATTGGAACAGTTAGATGAGAAAAGATTGTGCACTTTTCACCACTTGGAAATCTATCAGAATCGAATAGCATGAGCTTTTAACAAAAAAGTTCATCTTCGTTCATTCATTCAGGGAGAATTGGTATTGGTTCTCAGAGCACCAATGATACCAGAAAAGAATCCTCCCAAGATTGAACCAAAATGGGAAGGACCTTATTCAATACATAAGGTCTACTCCAATGGAGCATATTCTCTAATCTCAATGGTTGGAGAACACATCACGACTCCAACTAATGCTAGATTTCTGAAGAAGTATTTTTTATAAACAGAAAATATTGTTCCCAGATCCAAAAACAATCACATTGGTTCATATTTTGTCCTACATGACAGTAAACTGTATTATGTCCTATCTACATGACATTAAACTGTACAGAAGTTCCATATTTTTTCCGAGATGACATTAAACTATATTGTGTCCTAGCAACATGACATTAAACTGTGTGGCACTTTCATCGTCCAGCATGACGTTAAACTGTAAAAAGTCCCCGGAACTGATATCCTCATATTGGTTCACCTTAGTCCTAGCTACATGACTTTAATCTGTACAACACCAGTTCTTCCTTGCTATATAACGTTAAACTATACAGCAATGGTCCAGTATGAGTTTAATCTGCAACTTCATCCCACACGACATTAAACTGTGAAAAAGTTCCCTAAACCATCCAGCATGACCTTAAACTGCATCATCCCTTGTCCATGTATATGACCATAAAATATTTCCAAATCCTTTATGTCCAGCAAGACGTTAAAATGTGACGTCCTAACCACATGATGCTAAACTGTATAAAAATCCCTCACGTCCGGAAAGACGTTAAACTATATAATCTCAAAAGTCCAGTATGACATTAAACTACACCATTCACGGTCCATGCATATGACCTTAAACTATTCGCACTTTAGTCCGACATGACGTTAAAATGTTACACTCTTTTGTCCTTACTGCATGACATTAAACTGCACAGTCCCCCTTTCGTCCAATATAACGTTAAACTATATTGTCCCCATCGTCCTAACTATATGACGCTAAACTGTACAGAAAGTCCTTGATATGTCCTACATGACATTAAATTGTTATTTTTTCCCTGCTACATGACACTAAATTGTGCAGCACCAATAGTCCTAACTGCAAGACTTTAAACTGCATAGTCCCTTTTTTTATGTCCTACATGACATTAAACTGTGCATCGTTAAGGATGTTATTACCTCTTGCTTCTCACACCGAGTATGACTCATGTGAGCTTAGAGCGAACATCAACCATAACACTCCCTTTGGGCCACTAACCATGTATAAGTCCCAACAACATTTTTTATTGAGATCATTGTCCACAAGAACAACTTGATCATTAATTCATTCTTTAATTGAACTACACGGACTTTGATCCTTGCCCTCCAGGCTGGGTATGTAGGCAACCTCCCAGGGTTCAAGCCCAAAAACAATCTCTTCACATAGGTTCACCACCATCTCATATGATGTTGATTTGTGAAACCGCCCCTGGATCAATATCTTTACATTGATTCACTTTCGTCCTTGTTATATGACGTTAAACTATACAACACTTTTGTCCGGTACGACAATAAACTAAAATATTCTTTGACATCGTCATTTGAGAAGGAACCATTATTGACATTGATTTTTTCAATCATGTTTCATTTCAAAAGACTACATGCATACATGGTAATGCCTAAACTTTTTATCTTAGGTTAAACCATCATTGCACTAATGTCCCATTTCACCCTTCACATGTACGAACCAAATATGTACAAAGGGTAGTCCTTGAACTACGTGGACTTGATTCCCATCCTTATGGGATATGTAGGAACATTCGAGTATCCCTCGAATCCAGTCCCAAGTCTTTTGGGCCTAACCCCAAATTTCACTTTCAGTCCCTTGGCTGAAAAGTCCTCATGAAAACACACACTGTGTATTCATTATTATGGTCCGAATTCTATGACCCTAAACTAAGATCACTCTTACTTTCGTCCTGCACGACGTTAAACTGCATTTCAAGAACTACGCATGGCTTTATTCTCATTCTTATGAGATATGTAGTGAAGTCCAAAATTTCAATTCAGGACCCATCCACAACATGATTATGGTTATCATTGACCTATGTATCTCTACATACATTGGACAATACCCATATTTATGTGTTATAATCCTAACCTTAAAATATTTTCAGATCTTCATAACCCTTTTCATGACTTCTAGTCACAAAAATGTCAAACTTATGAGAATTCTTTTGCCTGACTATGCAGCACGTGCCCATAGCCTTGCATAAACAGTCCACATAACAGACTTGTCAGCTGAAAGATACTATTTATTTGACCATGCAGCCAATGCCCATAGGTGGCCCTGCATGTTTCAACCCCCTAACGGGTTTGTTAAATAATGGTAACTTCATTCTTGGGAAGAATGCCTCTTTTTTCCTTATTTTTCTTAAACGACAGTATGTAGGGATCCGTAAAAAAATAGAAATCCTTAACATATTTGTCCCATATCCTTTTTCATGATCTGAAAGTATTCAAGTCTATGGTTTATTCTTCTTCCCTACGTTTGGGTCAGACCTTCGTAGGAGTGATATTCATCCAGTTCTTCGATATTCTTGTTCGGAAATATCTTCTCCATATTAAAGGACCTCTTTCCATACAACAAACACTATACTTTAGAAAATTTGAATCTCCATAAACTTTCGCTGGCTTTTAGCACTAGGAAATTAAATTTCTGGGAGTTCTTTTTCCTGACTATGCAGCACGTGCCCATAGGTGGCCTTGCATAAACAGTCTCCATAACAGACTTGTCAGCCGAAAGATGCTATTTATTTAACCATGCAGCCAATGCCCTTAGGTGGTCCTGCATATTTCAACCCCCTAATGGGTTTTTTTTAAATAATAGTAACTTCATTCTTGGAAACTACTTCTTCTAATGCCTTTTAGCTCTTTTTTCATATCATTCCTCAGATTCAAATATTCTTAAGCTATAGTTTACATTTTTTCTCTCATAATTGAGTATGGTAATATGTTTTCAGATAAATTGTCAAATAATTGAATCAATTTTAATCCATTTTTTGGTCAAAGCTATTTTTGACCTTAAACATTAGCCCCTTTATGTCCGGCATGCATGACTTTAAACTGCCCACAAAAGACAAAGGAACTCTGAATAAAAGTCAAGTTCCAGCTCACTAAATATACATTTTTTGTATAATTTAGGTAATATTGAGCAATTAAAAAGTTCAAAGTTTTTAGGATTATTTGTAATAACCCTAGTAAAAATCAAACTATACTTACTAGGCCCATTGGCTTAAGTAAATTTGAAGCAGGTAATGAAAGAATGCAGGTACAAATGATTGAAGACAAAAAGTGTTTTTCATTGATACACAAGAGTTAGAAGGACATCCACAGACTGGAGTCTCTTCTCTTTTTCGAGAATTACAAGAGGCTTTCAACATAACACTTCATTTGATTTACGGCATCCCGAGCTTCATTATCAACCACCTGGAATTCATTCATTCAACTGGATACAATAAGAGATGCAGTGATACGAGCTCTTCTTGGAACAATTGTAAAAGGATGTTCTTGAGTGAGGTTTGAGAAAATTTTCTGCTGATCAAACAGTGACTCTGTTTCTGTCCAAGAGACTTGGAAGATTGATACATGGATTTGAGAATGGAGCATTGGAAGTAAAGAGCCATTTGGAGAGAGTACTCTTTTCAGATATTGCTCTAATACCATGTTTGTCTTCTCTCCACCAACCATTAGTGGAAAACATTTCAGCCCATGGGTTTGCCATTTTCATATCTGCAAGGAAATGACATGGAGGAAGAATTTGAAAGTTCACACCATTGTTTTTACTATTAATGCACAGAATAACCGAAATAGAGAAGTAGCAGTGCAGCTGCATCTCAGGTGTATAATTGTTTGCATTTGGAACATTGACTACTTGCAGATGACCATGACCACACAGAGACAGGTAGATGCTCTGTGGGAAATTAAGATGATATTTCTTCAAGTACTTATCCAAATCTGGGAAAGTGATGTCGCAGATATCATAGTAATCATGGCCAATAATGTTCATCATGTCATCAATCCGCTTGCTAGCCAGTTCATCAGCTGTTCCAATTCCCTTAGGAGCCATTGAATCTGCACAAAAGTTGAACAAATTTAACTCTTAAATGGTTTTTTTTTCATAAAATTTGTGAAAGAATTCGGAAAAAATGGCCAAGGGATTAAGTCGCGCAAGTCTAAAAAATGTCGCGCAAGTATTTCGTGTGTCGCGCTAGTTTTTGACACGCAAGTATAAACCGTGCAAGTACGAATACCTTTACAGGAGCGCGACTGTGAGGGAACAGTGGAAAAGAGACTTGCGCGAATTAGGTGACCTGCGTGGTGAGAGCTCGAGAAGATATGAAGTCCGGAAATCCGGATGCTTGTACGGAGGTGAGGCCATGTATTTATAGTCCAGGAAGCCTATCTGCGCGCCGTAGCCAGAGCGCTTAAGGCCTGCGCGACGAAAACTTGCGCGCCGACCTCTGTACACTGAAGACTTGCGCGCCCCCTTTTCCTTTGAATGGATTCGATTTCCTCAGAGTCAAATCCTCATTTCTCTCTGGATCCAACTCTGAGGGGGGACTTTTGTTGACGCTCCTTTCGTCACAGAATCTAAAGATCAGAAAAGGGAATATCTGAGCTCAAAGTAATTCAACCTTTGAAGAAAACATCAAAAATCGACAAAAGGCATGAACAAAGGATCAACAGCAACTGCACCGCGCAAGTTATCTCACTGTCGCACAAGTACACTTGCGCGGCAACCTTGGTCGCGCAAGTGACTTACGCGACCTAAGGGGTAACCGCCCGGTAACTTCCTGGGGCCTTCTTTTGCCTATAAATAGACCCGGTGGGCCCCCCATTCATGAGATCTTTTTCTAGAAACTCGGATTGAAGCTCTCAACTCCCAAGTTTCTTCTCAAAGCTTCCGGAACACTTCTAAGGTAATTTCTTACCTAGAATGGAAGATCTAAAGAGAAGAAAGAAGGCCTAAGTGTTGAAACTTATCAACACTTGCACACCGACTTATTTCCATCAATATAACTTGCGCGTCCCTTTCTTGGAAGAACCTCAAGAGGATTCAAAAGGGTTTAAAAAAGATTCGCTCAAATATTTCAATGCTGGTTGAAAATCGCGCAAGTACACCATGTGTCGCACAGGTATACCTACGCGACCAAAACTTGCGCGCCCACGGAAGACTTGCGCGCCTTTCAAGACTTGCGCGCCCCTACCTTTTTGTGTGCCCATCTTGGCCATTTTACCCCTCTTAATCCATTACACCTTTCCTTTTCAAAATTCAGTCTTCAAGACACTCTTCAAAGCCATTTATGGCATGAATTCTAGATTTGACTTCCTTATCTGAAAGGAATTCTGTGGAATATCTCTCAAAACCTAGTGATTTAAATATCCTTATGTCACTAAATATAGAGAGTTCATTCATTCAACCTCATCCTTTAAGTTGAGAGAATCCTTAACTTGGGCATCCTCCTCAGGAGTAAGCCCCAATCATAATCCTTTAACTTGGGAATCCTCCTCAGGAGTAAGCCCCAATTTCAAATCTGGGCATCCTTCTTTAGGAGTAAGCCCAAAATTCTTAAAGTTCCCAAACTTGGGCATCCTCCTCAAGAGTAAGCCCCAAACCATAATTCCTTTAACTTGGGCATCCTCCTCAGGAGTAAGCCCCAACCTAAAATATGGGAATCCTCCTCAGGAGTAAGCCCCAAACCTTAATCCCTAACCTGGGTTTCCTTTTCAGGAATAAGACTCAGTCATAATCTTGGGCATCCTTCTTTAGGAGTAAGCCCCAAGTCCCCTAACCTGGGTCTCCTTTTCAGGAATAAGACTCAGTAATAATCTTGGGCATCCTTCTTAGGAGTAAGCCCCAAGTCCCCTAACCTGGGTCTCCCTTTTAGGAATAAGACTCAGTCATAACCTGGGCCTCTTTTTTAGGAATAAGACTCAGTCATAACCTGGGCCTCCTTTTTTAGGAGTAAGTCCCAGTCATAATCTTGGGTTTCCTTTTCAGGAGTAAACCCCAAGCCCCCTTAAATTTCTCTTAACCAGTCCTAATTTACCCTTGATTTCGGTTTCCTTTTCAGGAGTAAAACCCAATCATAAGTCCCCTCCTAACTTGGGCATCCTCCTTAGGAGTAAGCCCCAAGATTAGAGTATTCAAATCTCCATAAAGCACATATACCTTTATGGACCCTGTTACTGGATTTCTCCCTAAAAGTGAATCCTAAACCTTCATCTATCTGGGCAGTCATACATAACTAAGCCCCAAACAATTTCTTATGATTTCATCTTTCATGGCACAATTGTCTAATTTTTACCAATACCTCTTGTTTCTCACACCGAGCATGACTCACGTGAGCTTAGAGTGTAAAAGTAATTATGACATTCTTCTTTGAGCCATCAATCATAAACATCATACTCCATTACACGAACTACGTGGGTTCTGATTCCTTTTCCAAAACAAAGGATACGTAGGTAGCCCATTTATGGGTTCGATCCCAACTTTGAAATAATCCTCGTCCTTCTAAATGACGATAAACTTCAAGTGCCCCACTGAGTGGCTTTAAAACCAGCCTGGTCATCATAATGACCAAGAGACTTTTATATAAATGTTTTGAAGGGTACCATTGACCAAGAATCTCTAAACAGATATAGATGATTCTCTATTGATGAAGAACCTCGAATACATATAAAAGATTCTCTAAATTTCTTGCATATTTAATCATTGATTGTTAAAACTAAAGGAAAGCACATTTTATACTTGGTGATGTAATAAGGAGTCACGAACATAACTTAAATCTATAAACAGAGTCCCGGAGTAGACAATAATTCCCCTCAAAAAGGTGTGATGAGTCCGACCTCCCATCCTCTCGACCAATGCAAATTCCTAAGCCTCATCAGTCCACAAGCTAATGAGCGCCTACCTTTGGAAAGTGGGTCCAAACGGATGTGGAATCATTGGATGTTTCTGGTTCTACGAACAAACCCGCTAGAAACCGATCGGAATGTTTGAATCTCCCGTCAAGGAGGTCATCCCCGAAATCCGTCGAGGAAACATACGCAATGCCGGGTTTCACTAAACAACGATATGTTATTAAAATATTATATAAAGTAGCCGTTATGAATAGTAATACACAAATTTTGAAATTTTATAAATTTTATGTTTCAAAATGGACTTCATTTTTTTATTTGAAATATCGAAATCAGCCTGGGGTGAATTTTTGGTATTTTTCTTAAAACATTCAATTTTGATGAATAGTGAAAACACTGAGTTTTTGGATAAAACCAAATTTTTATTTAAATAATAATATATTTTATTTTAATTGATGTTAGTTCAAAATAGATACATAATATCTATATAATTACAACGTAATTCATTAGATTCATTTTATAATAATTTTAGATATATTAAAATTTTATTGAACTTTTTACCGTCTTTTTCCCACCTTCTAGGAGAATTTTAAAATTTACATAAAACATAATTTTACCGCTTCTATGAGTGGAATTTAAAAAATCCGAGAGTCACGGTTGATATCAGTAAGTAAAATGTGGTTAAATAAGATAAATGTTTTTTTTTTGAATAGTACCTTTTAACTTTTATTTACCACGGTTAAAAGTAAATTGGGCAATTAAGGGTAAAAATGATATTATTATTACCCTAACACATGTCCTAATTCTATTGGATAAATGAAAATTGACCAAAAACAAGATTAGGAATAAAATATGAACCTTTAGGTCCACTTGGATTAGATTATGACATTTATTATATTTTAATTCAAAGAAGAGTTAAAAAGAGTTAAAATCAATGTTTAATAAGTAAAAAAAATTTAATATAGAGTTATACATAAGATAAACTCGACTATAAATATTCATTAGAAATAAAAAAGGTTTTACTACTTAATGTTATTTTATTTATAGTTTTTAGACATTAAATAATTTAATTTATTTATGACACAATGATGATGCAGTAATTACCTTATTAAAGTAATATTAACATAATTGATAATATAAAAACAAAAAAAAAATGTAATTTTAGACTTTTTATGAATTACACAAATTTTATCGGTAAATATAACATATTAGGATTGGTTATATGAATTTTGTTTCATAGTAATAATGCTGTTATGAATTTAAAAACACAAAATACCAAAAACTACCAAAATTGACATAAAAGAGTATTTAAAACAAATACTAAATTATTAATTGATATTCTATTACTAAAAATATAAGGATTGGAAAAAGGCCTTATATAATAATATATATGACATTAATTAACCAATTGGGGTTAGATTGGCAGTTTATAGTATGTTTATTAACTATATAGTTTAAGAATACAAGAAGACACTGTAAAAGTTAAATTATCCAACTTAGAGTTAAATCTAAATGATAAGGTTAAAATGGTAACATAAACTTGTAAAAAACTTATTGTTTGAGAGGATCTTGACCCATATCCAACCTATCCTTAAAATATGTAACATTGGAGCCATTATAAACCGAATATGAATTTATTATAAAATAATATTTTTAGTTTTTCCTAAGGTGCCCCTCAGCTCTCTTATAAAAGGGAACTACCTCCTCTCTCACATTCACTCCTCCCATGCAACTTGGCACACACAATCCCAACCCAAATAACCTCTCAACTATCCTTCCATCATCCTAGATGCCTTACTTTGGTGAGAAAGACAACCTATGGAGCTTTTTTAATCCAATCAAAATTTATAACCCAATGAATAAGTAAATATCTCACCACCAATTTCAAGTTCCTTTCTTCTTCCACATCCTCATTCTTTGTTGTTTCCAATATAAAATAATAAATCCAGTATATTATATATACTGTGATATTATTATAAAAATTTTACAACCATATTATTTATTTTATCCATCCTATGAATGAATAAGTCACCACACGTGCGTACGTACGGCTTACCGTCTCCATGTTGTGGTGTAGTTTGTTATTCAAACATTTAATCATTTGGATGGGTATAATAATGAGTATAAATGATATAAATAATAAATATAACATTATTATGATTCTTTATATATGATATACCATCCAATTATATATTATTTTAATATCATAAGAATGATATTGTCCCACGTGCATACGTACGGACTACCGTCTCCACGAACGCGATGATATTCATTCTCCATGTTAACCATTCAAGAATGATTATAAAGTATATATAATAATTAATCATGAAATATATGAATTACAAATTCAACTAGATTTGTGTTTATATATATACATTCCATTTCCTTAAATTCAATTTAATAAGGAAACGAAGACAACATTCATGTGTACGTACGACCTACCGTTTCCATGAACCGTGTATTTCATTCCATTTATCGATCTATTATATATGTTATATTCTGAATATATATTATATATAAATCATGTTTTATATTCTAGAAGTAATTAAAATTTTATATAAGTAATTATATCAGTAAAAACAAGTCCAAACACGTACGATAAATGAAACGATTTTACCCAAAATGTTGCTTTAACATGGAATTTTCAAAATAACGGGTAATATAGAGTCATAAGTGAATCATATATGATATCATAAATATTATTATGTTTTTGTTACAAGTTAATAATCAGTTTAAACCCACTATACTGGATATTCGGACATGTACGGATGAAATTGGACCAAAGGTGATTCGGACACGTACGAAAGAAATTGGACCTATGGTAAGGGATAATTTTACAAAACTCATTTTTATCTGATATTGCTTATACATAAAAATTTACGGGGGTTATATTTTTCATCCATGTCAATAAAAATGTTTTTCATAAATTTTTTAATATTCTTCATTGTATGTTTAAATTCATTACCCTTTTTTTGACTTTTACCGCATTGTATGGAATTAATCTTTTCTTTGTTTACCATATAATATACTTTTGGATTTTTCCGGCAAAAGTACGAGAAGAATGTTTTTTTAACTTATACAGCATGAACGGATTTTTACAGTTTCATAATTCATAATTTTCATTAAGATTCCTCTACAAGATTTCATGATTATTTTCAATAAAATCCATTTCTTTTAAAATTGAATGGAATTTTGTGAAAATAAAATGATTTTGAAGAAGAAAGGATATTTTCCTCAAGAATTCATTTCAAGTGTTTTATCAAAAATATTTTCCATCTAAGATGACATTATTTAGTATGACTATGTTTCAAGTATAATGCATCTATTATTTACATGTTTTGATTATTCTTATGATGAAATGATATCTATTTGTTTTATATGGATTACATTATAATGGGATGATGTATATGAAACACATTTTATTCTTTGGGTTATGATGAATGACTTATATTTATTTTGTGGCACAAGTAAGATTGATTTAATTACGAGATTGGTGGGACCTATATCTCCCACAAATGACTTGGGTAATGATTTATATCTCATGAGACATACATGTCTCGAATGACAGGTTAATCCGGCTCAGTGATACAGGACTGGAACGAGGAGTGAACTCAATTTAGTAAGGGAATTTTTCCACTATGATGGTCTTGGGAGCAATGCCTTGGGTACTATGGAAATCATATCATGTTCTTAAAGGATTCCACAATTACATGTTTTATTCCCATTCTATTTTATCATTATTAATGTTATTTTATTTTCTATTTCTTACGCACTCCAAGATTTATTTCAAAACTCAAGATCTTGTAGTTTAATCTTTATGTTCATGTTTTTTTATGTTCAAATGTATATGTTTTTTTTTATTTTCTCCATGCTTACCCTTACTGAGAATTTGAGCTCACCCTTTATAAGTTTTCTTTTCCCTAGGATATAATGAAAGGTTTTAGGTATGAAAACAAAAGTTGAAGATCTTTATGGGAGATGTTGAAGATCTTTCACCATGATTAGAAGATTATGTTCCGAGTTTCCAAAGCCACTAAACTATTACAGTCCTTGGGTGTCATTTTTTGTTATGTATTAAGTATTTCGCAAAAGTAATGTAATGTAATGTATGTCAAGTGTGGGTCACTACACATATTCCCATCTATCCATAGAACCACATATCCACACATCCATACATCCATACATCCATACATCAGTCAATTCTTGCGTACACTCATCCATAGATGCTTGCATGCAAGCATTCATACAAATAAACAAACAAACATACATACCTACATACCTATATACATACCAATATACATACACGCATGCATGAATTCATACATACATGTATACACACTTACATTCATGCGTGCCTACATACATATATACATCCATACATATATCCATAAATCCATACATCCATCAATCCATCCATCCATCCATTCATACATATATACAAACATACATGCCTGCATGCATACAACCATGCACACATACATCCATACCTCCATACATCCACACATACATACATCGGTACATCCTTATGTCCATCCCCCCTTACATACTTACATCCATACATTCAAGCATTCATGCATACATACAAACAAACAAATGTACATCCATATCTGCATACATACATACATACAGATACACACACACACACACACATACATACATACAAACATACAAACATACATACATACATATATACAAACATACATACATACATACATACATACATACATACATACAACCATACATACATACATCCATACATTCATACATGTACACATGCATACATTTATACATACATACATATATTCATCCATCAATCCATCAATACATACAATCATACATTCATAAATCCATACATCCATCCATCCATCCATCCATCCATCCATCCATTCATGCATACATATATACATACATATATACATACATATATACATACATACATACATTCATATATACATATATAGATAAGTACATACATACATATCTACATACATACATATATAGATGCATACATACATGCATACCTACATACAGACAAACATACATACATACATACATAAATACCTATCATGAACCAACCTAGATACCTAGGAACATTGATACCCAAGTTGGCTCTAACATAGCCTGAAGGGTGTTCCGGATCCCCATGGGTTGGAAACTAGTACTTGGAATCAACTAAGGGTCGAAGGGTACAAATTTTTCATACGAATAAACAATCATATATAATTGTAGAAGATAGATCAATACAAATTGGTTATGCTAAAAATTACTAATGGAGAAATGTACCATATGAAGAGAGATAAGGATACCAAAGTAAAAAATCATCTAGAAGATGATATAACATGAATCAAGGATAAAATCAATTTCTTCCTGAAATTAATGGATCACAGCTCCCCTAGTCACCACCGTCACTCAAGGTCCTGTGATCAGAAACACCTTCCACCTCTAAGTGATACTTTCCCTTTTCATATAATTGTTATATGAAAACATATAAATTCATAAAGGTAATGGTAGGGTGTGATATCGACATCCTATTAGGATTTCAACAAATGTTCCATAAGTAATTTGTGACACTATCAGGGTTACTTGTACTTCTATTTTTTAGTTTTATTTATCTTTTGGTGAGTTAATATTTCTCATATGTGCTGAGGGTAAAAATTGAGTGTTTTTAGGAAGATATATCATGGTGTATAATTAGTGTACGATTTTTATAACCCTGAAAGGGTGGAATAGAGGTATATAGTTGGTTTTTATATGTTCTAAGAATAGTCTAAAATACTATCTACCAAATAGGAGTAAAACAGTTGTCCAATTGTGGTTGGGGAATTATTACTCGCAAGGTTGGCACATTGTTTTTCTAAATGGGAAATCTGTCCAGGTCAAATAAAATTATGTATTTTTCCATTATTTTTGTATATTTTTAAGGATTATACCTCATTTCCCATTCCCCTATCTCATGAAGCTAATCCCCTATGGCCTTGTTGAATTCTCCCTCCTTTGTGTGTGGTTTCCTCTAAGATTATTGGTGATTTAGAATGCGGTAAGTCCAAATCTTCTTAGCTTCTTATTCCCCCTTATTCATGCTTAGTATTCCACTTTAATGGATGTTTATAACCATATATGGGGTTTTGGGAGAATATAGGGAATTTAATGGATGTTTTGTTTTGTTTTCATGTGGTTTATTTGTGTGACGCCTTGATGTACCTATTATGGGTGGTTATCATCGAAGGAGATGAGGATAGAATAGATTACAAAGAAGGTGTCTCTATTTAAGGGTGTCTTATAGGGCTTAAATTTAAATTTATAATTTTCTTTGTTTTTTTTTGTTTAAATTTCAATTAAAATGATTTATTATTGATTTTAATTCTATTTTTGATGTGATTCATGTATTGGTTTGTAAATTTGTTAGTTTTACGAAGGCTTTCCAAATGGGATTGGCTTGTATACACACTAAGTGTTTGATGAAATGGATCAATGAAATTTTATAGACATAAATGGATTTATAAATGATTTTTAGAAATAGTTTTACATTCTGAACATGAGTTTTTATAAAATGGAAATGTTTTCTTATGAAATTTTCTTGTGAAATGGATATTCATGGATTATAACCTGTTCGTGATTATGTTGGAATGGAGTAAAACATGGGAAAACTGGGTTTTGAGTGAGGGGTTATCCAAGGGACTGTGAGATACTTAAAGGAGGATGACCATGCGAACATTCATTTTGGATTCCTTGTGTAATTAAAAAACCTTGGTTGACCGAACCTATCTCCCAAGTTGGTTTTCCAAATGACCCAAAGTGCATTCCCGATTATCACGGGCTAGAGACAAGCACTTGGTATATCCAACTATCACTTGGGAATGATTTCAAAATATATTAAAAAAATAACACATTTATAAAATAGTATTGACAACTAATATCATTATAATCAAAAAAATGACAAGAAGATACCATAAACAATTCCATACATCAAGTACAAACATACCATAATAAGAGATATACATGGTATCTCAAAAATAAACCACCTAAACACAAAAGAATGTGCTATAATGTCAAAAAAGTTCCAAGTAAAACCCATTAAGTAAAAAATAAAGAAAATTAATCCACATGAGTCCATCCCTTTGGGATTGTGTCTACTCCACGAAACACCGAATTTGATTAACCAAGAAGAGACGCCCTAGAACATGGTGCCCATGCCTTTATCTATATCCTACAAAATGAAATTTCCAATTGACCAAAAGGGTCCAAGTATGTTGTGAGGAACAAATCCCGGTATGATGACACCATGAATCTATTAGATTATTTTATCCATGATATATATAAACTAGTTTGTAGATATTTTCAAAACAAATAACCACTTCAAAAATATAAAATTTCATGTAAACTTTCTAAATCAATTTGTTTTTTCCTTTTTTGAAGAAAAAAATTGATTTACAAAATTTTTTCCACACATGGATTAGGTAAATAAACAAACCCATAAGGGAAAAAATGATCAAACATTACTAAAAAATAATAAACAAGGTAATAACTAAATCAACTTAATATAACTATATAAATGGAAGATGAACAAATGTTCAAAATAAATATCATAAAATAAAAATGGAATCAATAAAATTATTATATAAAATAAACCAAAACCACATGAGAAATGTGAACCTATGGGATATAAAAATTAGGTGTAATATGACTGATTAAACAATTATGCTAGCTAGTTAAGAAATGAAATCTCACATGATCTTCCCCACACAAAGCTCCAACATGTTAAATGGTCTATTGACAACCATCATGGAAGCACAAACAGTCTTATTACACAATGGATCTATTGAGAAAATGAAACAATTAGAGGCTCAAATGATCCTCCCCTTGAAGGCTCACATGGTCCCTTAAATAATCACCTCACTCAGCCTTAGTTACCCACATGCTACTCCTTTCTAATACAATCTCAAACAATTTACCATATCAAAATAGAAATAATAAAATACATTTCATAAGAAAACATTACCAATTAAAAAAATGTCCCTTATAAAAGTAAGATTTTTTCTAAACCACATTACAATTCCATTGAAAACAAATAAACCTCTATTGGCCATTCATGAAACACTTGGTGGGCATTAAAGACACACCCATTTAAGAAATACCACTTTAAAAACAAAAATCACATAACAACCAATGAAATACATAATGAATTGAATATACACAAAGAATAAATTATTTTAATATAAATTTAAATAAAAAAAGAAATTTTAAATAAAATTTAATGGTATTCCATAAAAACAGCCGTAAATAGGGACATATACCCTAAAATTCGGTCTAATTATTATCACCTTTAATAAAGGCCATATCAAATATGTAAAACCGAGACTCACAAAATTATCCCCCAATAAATAAAATTAAAACCCCATAAATAACCCTAGATTCATCCAACACCAACCTTTTTCACCTATAACACCAAAAAATGGATGAAAACGTCTTGATGTGGGGAGAGGAAGAAAAAATCAATGAGAAATCAACTTACATCAAGCCAAACATCCAAGAATCCAAAAGGAAATCCACCAAGGAGGGAGGGGGAGAGCTCCACCAACAAGGTAAGAAGGCCTGACATGATAGAGGAGGAAGAAATAACCAAAACCATTAATAAATATATCATGTAAAAAGGTAATTTTTAAATTTTTTTTGAGTTGGAAAGGGTCATAGGATTGGGATTCCTGGTTAGGAAAAAGTGCACCAACCATATGAGTGACACTATACACCCAAAATAATATGCAATTTTTTATGTTGGGGTTTTAATGGTTTGGAAAAAATTTTAAAATCATATTAAACCACACTATCAAAGCTGAAACACCCTTCATATAGTTCCCGCATGGTTAAGAAAATTGTATACTAAATGTGCATCCTAATCTATCTTCCCCAAAACTCCTATTTTTTTCTTGACACCCTAGAATTCCACAATATAGCTAAATGATAAGTAAAACAAAAAATAAAATGTACTAATGAATCAAATGGAGTCATAAAATCAACATACTTCCACTTTCTTCCACCATAATTTCCTCAAGGATCAATAGAATATAAAAGGTGTGGTCACAATTCGCTCACAAAAATTCCAAATCTCATGTCTCATGAATATCACATCCATGCTTACAGAGAACAAAGATAAATGGCATCACCTTCCAATTGAGTTCTTCTGAACATCCATTATATGAACATGAAACTCCACCATGGTGAAATCATGATCTAACTCTAAATATTCCCACTCTAGCACATGATATGGTTCTGGATGGAATCTCTTTAGATAAGAGACATAGAAGACATCATGAATTGTGCTCATCCGTAGTAGATGATCCATCTAGTATTATACCCTTCTAAGATACTCCATATATTAAAATGGAAAGAAATAACATGACACAATATTCCTTTGTTTTCCCAAGCAGTGATGTCCCAAATGAATTTTCACCCAGAGAAACACTTGATCACTAACATGGAACTATAATTGATGAAAATGGTGATATTCATATGGATTATGATGGGTCTGAGCCGTCTTTAAACAATTTTAAATCTTCCTCACTCTATCAGTGATCTCATGGATAAGGCATAGTTCCACCAAAGAATAATCTGTCACATTAGCCCAACACAATCGGTATTGAAATGTCCTCCCATACAAAACCTCAACCAAGTCCATCTTGATCAACGAATAATAAATATTATTTTATCAAAACTCATCCAATGGTATGATCATTTCCAAAAAAACAATAAAAACAATCACACACACTCACAACATATCCTCAAGAGTCTGGATGGTCCACTCAGGATATATATCCATCTATAGGTGATAAACTATGCTTAACTTCAACAAGGTTCCCAATTTCTCCAAGATTTCCTTACAAAAGTGACATGTAAAATGAGAATCCCGATCAAACACTATCACATAGATAAATACATGAATTTGAAAATCCTCTAGAATATATATGAATCCATGTGCCTCTCTGTTTTTAACACCATGATGGGTAAAAAATGGTTATATTTCATCATAATATCGAAAATCACCCATAAAGAATCTTTACCACTTGGATTATGAAGTAGTAAGATCACTAAATTCCTATAGATCTTATCTCACATCCATAATATCATGGTAAGTGTATTAAAAATACCAACTAGTCTCTGATACATAACATTGATTCACTATAATTCCAGGATTTTGGAAAAACATTAAATCAGGACACATATCATCCTGTGCCACCCATATCATCCTCTCATGGTATAAAAAATCTTCATCACATTGGGGTGAATGGGAAAAATAGAATGATACACATCATGGATCACTTCCTATATTAGACTAAAAGGAAATAAAAAATTTCTTTCATAAGAGAAGAGAACAATATAGAGACTGTGACCAATCACCCTAGGTCTCCCCACCATTTAAAACATTTCTAATCAACTGGATCTCAGGGTTGGACGCCTTCTCAGTATAAATCACACAATGAGAGAGGGTGAAATATATACAATTTCAAAGAACAATTTCCCTCCATAATCTTTAATATATAGTCTTATATTAGAAAAAAAATCTAATTAGACCCCACTTTCCCATTAATTCATTAAAAAACAACACTGGATGCTTAATGATCACTATGTCGACAACCACATTTCCTTTCTTAGCTGAATAAAAAATATCAAAATAAAAATTATGAATATATGCCAACCTATGCCTCTTCCTAAGATTAAGGTTTTTCTAAGTGAAAATTTACTTTAATATCTTATGATATGAATAATTTGTGAAATTATTTTTTCATGGGTAATTTTTCCTCATCTTTATCACATGAATAACTGCAACCTACTCTAAGTAATTCTTGGGATAATTATGCTCATGTAAGAATAGATGCCACAATTCATAGGCCACCAAATAGTTGTATTTCATCAGTAAAAACCCCAAATCCACACTATAATCATCACAATACACCATATAATCTCTCCCAAGATTAGGTATAAATAAAACTAGAGTGTATGTCCGATGTTTTTGCAACTTCTCAAAATCACACTAGACCTTCTCATTCCACTAAAACTTCACCCCATTACTGTTTAAAGTCATTAATGGAAAATATATCATCAAGAATTCCTAAAAACATCTATAATATTTATCCAATAAACAAATATATGGATATTAAACACTTTCTTATGATTCTCCCAAGACATGTCTGGTAAAAGCATCATGGGATCCATAAAAACTCGTGCATCAGAAATCATTTGTCATAGATACTTCACTTCATGAATTGAAAACTGGCACCTGGGAAACCGTAGATGTAGACTATTCTCTTTAAAAAACCTTGAAACAACCTCTAGATGTTCCACCTAATACTCTATATTGGAATACACTGATTTCTTGTCCAAAAACATGACCACAAAGGAGTCTAAAATCAATGAAAGACCGGTTTAATTAGGTATATGAAAATAGTGGGAGAATTGGTAAACCCATATAGAAAAACCAAATAGAATAAATGACCATTTAGACTACAAAAGTTGTCTTTTGGAACATACACCTCTTGAACCCTCAATAGGTGGTACCCCGATCACATGTCAATTTCTGAAAACAAATCAACCCCTCTCAGATGGTCAAAGAGATCATTGATTTTTAGATAATGGGTATTTATTGAATATTGTCACCTAGTTAAGCTTACGGTAGTCTAAAAGGTTAGAGGATACCATCTTCCTCTTTTGTAAATAGCACAAGGAAAAAACACTATGATATAATGTGGTGAATAATACCATTTCCCCAAAGATCCACTATATAAAATTTTTTCTACTTTAACTCAATTAGATCCATCCAATATGATGGTAAGGAAATTAAGCTCATTTAAGGGGAAGATAATTAGTAAATTTGACCTCATGATGGGGAAAAAATTCAAATAAATCCGTTGAAATCACATATAGGAACCTATCCATGACCATTGGATTTTCACCTGAAGAGTATTTCTCAACAGACTCAAGGAACAACCTAAAAACATGGCATGAGACCAACCATAACTTTGAATAAATTGTTCTTTCCATCCTTGAGTACAGATCCCACACACCATGAAAGATGTGGGTTCTTCTATAAAGAGTAAGGAACTTGACCCTATTATGAAGTAAACTGACAAGAGCCTTGAAATTAATAAACCAATTTGTGCCGATGAAGAGGTCAAACACATAAATTTCTAGAATAAGGAAGTCTCAAATGACCTCCATTCAAGGTAAAAAACATTTCACTTAGCGAAATTAAAACCTTGATTATTCTTCATTCCCAATGGGGTTATAAAATTCATGACATAAGATATAATATCAAACCAAATACCCAAGAAATAAATATTATCATATGAAATGAAATAATGGCATACACTCATGTCAAATAAAAGCGATTCCATATAATAATCATTAAACACCATACCTCAAATCGTAGCTGACCCGAAATCTAAGTCCCATGGAATGAACTCTGCTGTATGGAGTCAACATGGCTAAGACCTTATTAAAGTATTCTTCCGATAGTGAGAACCTACCTTTATGTAAGGAAGATATCCTCCAACCATATAATTCATTGAATAAACATGAGATCCTTTTAATAAAATTGAGAATACACCCCTCCCACATGAATCCAATGGACAAAAACACTAAATAAGGACCGAATTCCCACATTGGTGGAACTAACTTAGAGTCTTTGAGAACTAAGGCTTGGTGTGACTAGTATTCTTGATATGATAATATAAAACAGGTATACACAATATAGAAACCATTGGACATGATCTCAAAGACTTATTGATATTTTCTCCACTACCTCTTTGAGACTCATCCCACTTCCTCTTCTATCCAGAAGAAAAAATATGGCCACCACACATAGAAGGAACATGAATGTGACTTATATTTCTAGATAAATCCACCTCTTTCATATCATCCTTATCAACAATGTCTAAATAGGTTTTCAGAAACATAATAACAAGTATAAATATGATATCCGACCTCAAGAACATCTCCAAACACTGATCCTTGAGGTAGAAATTTCAAAGGAGATCTAGAGATATGTGATCTAACTGAGAAAATCTAGCAGCGTTATGAATCACTGAACTATCAATGTTATTTATCTTTATAAACTCATAGGGCTTATCCTCTATCAAGGTATCTAGGTATGAAATTTAATTAAACACCACTTTAATTGTTTTCCACGTGATATCCTCATCATTCCTCAAAAGTACCATTGTCTCCCATCACTTCTTACATGGTCTTTCTGTAACATACATTGAAAATCCCACTTTTAAGGTAAAATATGTCCTCACAAACATGAATATCCAATCAATATGATTCAACCAATCCTTATGATCATTGGTTCCCTTTTCCACATAGAACCCTACTGGATTATGCCTAAAAAAATATTAATCATGATCCATGATCCGTGTCTACCCACAACTACCAACTCGACCCAAGGTTTGGATAATATGAATCAAGAAATTCCCCAGATCCAAATCAATTGGAGGGTTCACGCATGAGTTACTCTCTACTACACCCCCTCTTCATATGGATGAGGTCCTTCTAGGAGGAATTTTCTACAGTACAAAAAAACACATGATCCATCAAGCATAATTCAAACTTTAACCACAAAATGGAGCTAAAATGAATCCCTCAAAATTGGTATTAAAAAGTATCAATAACATCACATGAAACCCCAACCTAGGAAGGGAAATAATTTTGATAATTTTAATAATTTCCCACACAACATGGTTTGGACACATTATATGAAAACCCATTTTTCCACCACGTGGATGTAACTGGAGTTGGGAGAAAGGCAACCTTGGCTACACATAGTTATTACTAACTGTTAGAAATATCCATGTACCTCTTCCAGACCTCCCTATTTCACCCCCAAAATTCAAATTTCCCCTAATATTATCTTAAAACATTCCAAAAATTTAGAAATTGTTTGAAATATAACCCCAAAACAACCCATGAATGGGTTGAAAACCTAACCACAATCCATAACAACATAAGGAAACTCAAGGTTCGATATAGAGAAGAGTTGTCTAGGAACTCCCCCATTCATACCACTCGAGTCTTGATGATCCCAACTCTAAACTAACACTAATCCCTAAATAAATATCAGCATTTAGATACTATTTTGAAAATAAAAAAACCAAGGTTGACCTAAACTATCAACAGATTTGTCCCACTACATGACTTGAAGTTCGTTCTTGATTTCCATTGGATGGCGACAAGAACCAAAAAAATGAACTATAACTTGGGAATTATTTCAACAGAGGTAAAACATCTTGGCATATGCATAAAATGGAATAGAAAACCAATATCATCAGTTTCAACAAAATAATATAAATAGATACCATAAACAATGACATACATCATGTACATACATGACACAAAAAGTATACATGGTATCTCTAAATAAACAACTGAAACTCAAAATAAAATGGTACAATGAGAAACAATGCCTAATTATAACCTATCTGGTACAAAATACAAAAAACTAATCTATATGATTTTATCTATTTAAGACAATATATCAACCAAAATACACAAGGTAATATTAATCAAGAAGACCCACCCTAGAACATAGTTCCCTTTCCTTTACCATTGTCATAAAAATTGAAAATTTCAAATTTCCCAAAGGGTCCATGTAGGGTGTGAGGCACAATGTCTGGTAGGATACCACAACAAATATTTTTTATTGATTTTACACATGAATCCAATAAACTAGATTGAAAATATTTTTAAAACTAAAAACGACATTGAAAATATACCATTTCCATGTAAACATTTAAAATTAATTTGGTTTTTCCTTTTTCAAAAAAAGCATGTTTTCCCTAAACAATTTAAACACATGAATCAGATAAATAAATAGATAAAAAGGAATATCATGATATAAAATTTCTAAAAAGGAATAAATAATGTGACAATAACATCAACATCATATAACCATATAAATGGAAGATGTGAAAATTGGAAATAACATATATAATCACATCAAAATGGCACTAATCAACTGCATAATGAATATAATCAAAAATAACATGAGTAATTTTCACCAAGGGTATATAAAAATTAGGTCTAATATGACTGATTAAACATGTATGCTAGCTAGCTAATATATGTCAGCTCAAACGGTCTTCCTCAGGCCCAACTCCAAGAGCTCACATGGTCTCTCAGAAAATACATGGAAGATCACATTGTCTTCTTACTTAAAGGATCTCCCGGCCCCTAGGAAAACAAATTTAGTCCCACATGGTCCTCTCTCTAATGTATCTCATGGCCCCTAATAGAAAACCCTTACTCACACCTTTGTTAACCCATATGATACTCTATGAAAACACAACCAAAAAGAAGATCACATATCAAAAAATCCATAATAAAAGAAATTTCATAAGAAAACATTCCCATTTTAACAAAATATCATTTCCAATGGTAAAATAATTTCTTAAAAAACGTTATAAATTTATTTAAGACTAAAAAAACTATTTGATCCAATTATCAAACACTTTGCGAGCACATAAACGATACCCGTTTGGAAACCCCCACATTGAAAACCAAATTTCCAAAGCAACCCATAAAATATATACAACATGGAATACACACCAATCCTAAATCATATTAATGGAAATATAAATAATTAAAACGAATGTAAAAGTAAAATTTAAAGGCATGACAAGAAAAACGCACTTAAATAGAGACACCTACATTGTATTCCATCCAATGATTGCCGTCATTAATGAATGCCACCTGGAATATGTAGAACCAAGCCTCACACTCCGAATCCTCAAGAAATCAATCCAAAAACCCAATAAAAAAACTATATTCAGAAAAATCCACACATAGAGTTCCAAAAATATTTTAAATGGAAGAAATTTTTTTGAGGAGTTGAAATGAAGAAGAAAATAGAGATAAATCAAATTAACTCATGATAAAACACCATGAAACCAATATGAAATCTGATAAAGAAGTGAGGAGATATCTCAACCACAAATAGAGGAGGGGTGCACACAATAGAGGTAGAAAAAGAACCTCAAAACCATAAGATAATGATAGGGGAAAAGGGTAATTTTACAATTTTTAGTGAGTAAGAAATAGTCTGATGGTTTAGATTCAATGTTAGGAAAAACATGTTCCAATCAGGCCACTACCACTATCCACCCAAAATAAGCCACATGGTTTTCTTTGTTGTGTCACATAGTTTGAAACATCATATGGAACCACATTGTAAAAATTATAGCACCCCCTGCGTGGTTTCTATATAGTTTATACAAAACATTCTTCATGGCATTTCTTCCCAAAAATCCACATTCCGACTCACATAACTTCATAACTCCTTAAATGAAATAAAATCTATGTTAAATTAAAAATAAAACATACCATTGTCCAAAAATGTGCCACAAAATCCGCACCATGCCAATTTTTACCCCCAAAAAGTCCTCATGCATTTCTTGAAGAAAACTAGTGAGACCATTGCTCCCACACCCAACCTTCCCACACCTGTATCTCATGACTATCACCACCATGCTTCTAGATAACATGGACAAACTAGATCAACTTCCCATGGAGAACATTATTCTAAACATACAAAATTAAAATAGAATAAAGAACCGTGGTGGCATTATGATATAACTCAAATTAGTCTCATTTTAGTATATGAGATGGTTCTAGATGGTATATGTTCAGAAAGGAGATGTAGAAGTAGTCCAAAATTGAGTTCATTCATGTTTTTAGTTCCAATAGGAAGGCTACCTTTCCAAGACACTCCACAACATGAAATGTCCTAAAAAAACATAAAACTTACTTCCCATTATTTCTAAAGAATCATTGTCTTAACTAGACTGATACATGGATGAATATCTAATCACTAAACCATTACTAAAAAGGATGAAAAATATGGTTTGCTTTTGATGATTTTGATTTGTTGATACATATTTCTAAATCAGCCACACTATCACAATCGTATCATGGATGAGGCTTGTTCCATCCAAAGAATGCTTCCCACCTCAGTCTAGCACTACATGGATTAAAATGACCACCTATACAATGCTGCAAATGATCCCATCTGGATCAATGGATGATAAATTTAATTGTATGAAAACATATTCAATAGTCACTACCTTTTCCAAAAACCACCAAAAAAACACACACCCACAACATACCATCTAGATCCTATATCGTCCACTCAGACTGGCCATCCATCTGTGAGTGACACTTTATGATCAACTTCATCTTGGACCCCAATGCCTCCTAGAGTCCCTTCCAAAAGAGGGATGTAAAACTAGAATGACAGTCTAACACTATCACTAACTGAACTCCATGAAACCGAAAAACCTTTCAAATATACATTATTTTAAGGTACTCTACTTTTATTGACTCCATGATGACAAGAAAATAGGATGATTTCATCACAAAATAAAAAAAACCAATATGGTATCCTTCCCACTAAGAGTAAAATGTATTCCAATCACAAAATTCATAGAGATATCATCCCACCTCCTCAGTAACACAAGATGTGATTGCAATAACCTGTCTAGTATGTTATTCTCAACATTGATCCTATGGTTGGTCAAGTATATAGAAACAAAATATACTACAACATGTCTCATCCTATCTAAAAATATTGGCCTATCATGGTATAAATCATCTTGGTCGCCCTGGGGTGAGTGACCTAACTAAAATGATGATCCTCATGCAATACTATTTTCCATAGACTAAAATGAAAATACTGCAACTTTTGGATGATTATAGAACCATCCTGATACAATGACCAATAAATCATGTTATACCGACCATTTAATGAACTTCTAATCTACTGATACTTGAGGTTAGATAGTAGCTCAGTCCTAACCTACTCAGTGATATAGGGTGTAATAATCACACTAATGATGAAAAAAATTCTATCCATATTCCTAAAAATATATTCTTAGATCAGTAAAAAATATCATTAGACACCACTCATCTACTAATTCTTGAATATCTTGCATTGGAAGATTCCTTCTCGACATGTCGATGACTACATTTCCCATTCTGGGTGTATACGCAATCTTGAAATAAGAAGTATGAAGGTACACCAACCAATGACTCTACCAAAGATTCATGTCCCTCGGAGTGAAAATGTAAATCAGTTTCTCATGATTCATGTAAATCAGGAAATTTTCCCCAAGGAGGTAATTTTATCAAGTCTATATTACAATCATAAAAACTACTAACTCCAAGTCACGGGTTGGATAATTCCTCTCATGTGGGCATAGCTTTCAAAAGCCATAAGCCACAACATGGTCATCCTTAAGTAGAATACACCAAAAAACCACATCTAATGTGATAGAATACACTACATAATATATCCCAAAAATAGGTATAATCAAAACTATGGAGGATGCTGTAAATGTTTTCAACTACTCAAAATCTCTCTAAAACTTCTCAATGCATTGAAACTTCCCCATTTAATAGTAAATGTTGTCTAGGGAGATTCTATCTTGGAGATATATAGAAAAAAACATATATAATACTTAACCAATCCCATAAATCTATTGGCCTTTAATACAATCTTGTGTTTCTCCTAATACATGATTTCTCAAACCTTGTCTGGATCAGTTAAAACTCTTTTCTTTGATGTCATGTGACCTAGAATCCTCACAACCTGTTCCCAAAAAGGGAACATAGAAAACATGGAATATAGATGATTCAATCTATATATACCCAAAAAAACCTCCATATGGTTAGTTTGATGATCTTATGGCTTTGAGTACATCAATATTTCATGCAAATACCTGACCATGAAGGATTATAAAATGAAACGAAAGATCTGGTTCATTAGAACCATGAAAACATACGGAGATTTGGTAAGGAAAAATGGTATAAAAAAATATATGATGTTTTATACCCACTTTTAAAGGCGGTTTTTATAACATCCTCTTATTGAACCCTCAACTAGTTGTTCTTTGATCTCAGGATGATTTTAAAAAACCAATGGGCCCCCTTCGAGATGGTCAGATAGATCATCAATTTTGGGAAATGAGTATTTATTAATTATTGTCACATGTTTACGATTATAGTAGTCTATATAAAGTTGAATGATACAATATTTCTAATTTTCAAATATCATTGGAGGATATCATTATGACTATAGATGCAGAAAAGTGCTTAAGTGATAGAGAATGTTTCGACAAGACAAAGCGAAGTAATATTCGGACCCAGAGACTTGGTCCAGGGGGCCTGGAGGTGTTGCATGAAAATAAAAGAGAATTGTGCGAAAAAAGTTGTTCCGTGCAGAAAGGGATGGGATTCATGAAGCATTCCCAGTGCAGGGGCCAAATAATTTTTCTCCCACGCCCCACGCGATTGACATTTTGCGCTGCTACCTTGGGCATGTGATAATTTCACACCGACCTGTATTTCGCACACCTAGCCACCTAAAAATAGAAGTTGAACCCCTACCTTTTCTAGGATGAAACATTCAAACTGCCTCTCGTGCACAAAATTCACATTCTGCGTGCGTGAAATATGGCCTTCTGCTATGGTTATTTTTCATGCCAAGTCGCCTAGGGGTCCACCTTCACGCGAGATCCTCGTGGATTATAATAAATCCGAGCCCCTTTGGGGTCCACCACTTGCGTGCAACCCCTTCCATTGCGCGCAAGCTAGCCAAGAGGTGAAAAATCCTTCGATTGCACGCACACCCCTTCCTTTGGGCACCATCCATCATTTGGATGCCATCCTTCCTTTGCGAGCAATCCTATCGAGTCGCATGCAAAACTGCAGCCCCCCTAATTCATGAAAGCATCATAGATTTCACACCAACCTGGTGCTTTTCACACCGAACACCTTTATTTCACGCAAAGCCCAGGGGTTTCACAAAATCCCCTGTGGCCCTTCACCTCGGTGCTCCCCAGGATATTCCCTCTTTCTGGGTGCCATTCATATGTGTCTTGAGCACCTCAGGCATCTGCATCATATGTGGTTTCCCTGTATTACCTTCAAGGCTTGTACGAAGTAACTTCAATGTCCCTTGGAAAATCCTTCCCATTACGTTGCTTCGCCTCACGCTTCTTCGCATAGGCACTCTAATGACCATTGCTTCTTCACATAGCCACGCTAATGTTGACCCCTCGATGGTTTGCTCCACGAAACCCCCTCCTGACGGCCTTGCCGGTTCCTTCCCTTTCACAAGGGGCAGAGGGTACTGGTCATGTAAGTCCTAGAATTGCGGAGAAAACCCACCAATTATGAGTTGCTGGACGTTAAACTACCATGCACCATCGTCCTCAACACATGACGTTAAACTGTGACCTCACCCCATGCCACACACGTAGGGCTCCCCACCATGGACATTCTCCATTCCCAATTGTCTCCACGAGGATGGGATCACCCCTCATAGGGAATATATACTACTCATTGGAGTGGTGTTTGTTCACGGGGAGGGCAGCCACTTTGGTGTAATCCCCTAGCTTAGTGTGTAGGAGGCAGCAACCCTTCTATTCTTCACTTCCTCGGTGTCAAGGCCAGAAGAGGGTATAGTAGGGAATGTGAATCCTTTATTTCATCCCAAATCCATGTCCCGATATGCTTTGTCTCTACGGGACTCCATCTTAGAGTATGTCCAGACACCTGGGCCGCTCAACGCGTAAGCCCCTCTTCATTTCCCCTGGACGCACCCTTCGCGACGTGATCGTCTGGTGTCTGCTAGCTCTTGTTTCTCACATCGAGCATGAATCACGTGAGCTTAGAGTGAACTCCAACCATGATACACCTTGGGCCGCCTCAGAGCATAAGCCCCAAATTCACTCGTCCGAGCTGGAGGACGTTAAACTACTAAGCACCCTCGTCCCACATGATGTTAAACTATACACATGAACTACAGGGACTTTTATATGTTCTAAGGCATGGTATTTAGGAATCCTCCACGAGGTTCAAGACCCAACTATCATGGGACGCCTCAGATTGTAAGCCCCAACCACCACGGGCCGCTTCAAAGCGTAAGCCCCACCACCTTGGATCGCCTTAGAGTGTAAGCCTCAACCATCCCAAACTACATGGACATTGATTCACTGCAATGAGGATATGTTGGAAGCCTCCACAAGGTTCAAGACCAACACCCATCGGACCCCCGGTCCATATTCACGTAAGTTCACCCTCGTCCCACATGAGGTTAAATTATACACCCGAACTACAGGGACATTGATTTTTGCTAAGGCATGGTACATAGGAATCCTCCACGAGGTTCAAGCCCCACCCCCAGTCGTTCCGACCCCATTCATTTTAGTTCACCAACACCATGGGCTGCCTCAGAATGTAATCCCCATAACCGTCCCACATGATGTTAAACTATATTCACCATATAAATTATGTGGTCTTTGATTCCCTGCCACGAGGATACGTAGGAATCCTTAATGAGGTTCAATCCCAACACCCATGTCTCACCCTGATCTCTCCCTCGAGCCCTTGTGTTTCGGGGAGATCATTCCCTAACCCTGAGGTTCCACTTCCTTTGGGTCCCATCCATGCATCCATTCTCGCGCGTCACCTCCTCAGGTGTGCCATCATTCCTTCGAACTATGCGGACTTTGATTCCCTGCCATAGGGATACGTAGGAAGTCTCTTCAAGGATAAATCCCAAAACCATCGTCAATCCTGATTATTACCCGGGCCACCACATCCCGGTGAGATCATGCCACCTCACTCCCCTCCATAGCATTCGAGAAGTCTCCCAAGTGTTGACCCCAAAATCTGTGTCCCCTCCGGTGGTTGCACCCATCTGATCCAATCTAACCTGTGTTCTGATCAGTCTGATCCATTCCTGATGGATGTTAAAATTGTGGCATACCCTTTGTTAGACATGGGAAGCTGAAGAAAATCATAGATACATGCCTATGGCATACAATTCCTTGCGTTCGATGTGGGATGCCACGGGATTCCGCACCCTCAAGAAGCCCTATGATAAGGGACAGAATACAGACATGCCAATCCCCAACATCAAGACATGCCAGTGAATCCCCAATGTGACTACACTCCTAACTGAAGGTTGCTACCCTGAACGGAATATTTTGATTCTCCTGACAGAAGTGGCATAATTAACTGTCATCCATGAAGATATGGCGCTGGGAAGAGATTCACGAGCTATGTCCAAAATCTATTATGGAGACCCGAACTAGGTGACGAGCTCTGAGGAGGATTCCACGGAAGGAAGAACAAACATCACATCATCCAGTTTCGATTAAGGAGAAGACATCCCTATATAAGGAATGGATGTTTCCCACCTTTGGAAAGTGGGAGTGTGGGGTAACAGCAGCGCGTCCTCTATGAGACAGACGCGGGTGCCCTGGTGAAAGCGTCAGAAACAGAAAATGTTGAAATCGACGTGAATGATCCTCTCTTCAGCATGATGGCTTGTAGCATTCGAGGCATCAGTGGATATGCATGTCATCTGATCTCTTCATCCGTTATCATGTCCCACCAAGTAGTCCTGACGTGAAACTCGCCAGAAGATAGGACAGTCAGGACGTTGAGCATTCCATCCTGTGACGTTGTCAGCGTGGATCCCTCTTACCGGCCACAGAAGATGGAAAGGCTCTAGGGACCTGGTTGTAGATTTCTTTTCCTTACAGTGTTAATGAGTTCATCTCTCTTCTTTCAAAAATCAAGTTGGTGAATCTGAATCTCGTTCACCTACCCACTAGCATAGGAGCAGGGGAAATATCGATGCAACTACCCCATTCGGTTTTGCCTATTAAATGACAACCTCGACCGCCAGGACTTCTAGGTGCCCACATCCCCTCTCTCCATTATAAATTATCCAACTAAGGGTAATCAATGACCTTGTACGTAGGTATGAAGAGGAGGGGGTCATCTCTACAAGGGACATGGCCCACCTAATTCTCGAGGCAACTACGTCTCACCATCGACGCCGCCCCTGAGGGCTGCGTAGGGAGCCGCTTCTCCCCAACCCAACATTCAATCGCTTCAGGAGATTTTCCCAAGTACTCCTTGAAAGCTCCCTCCCATACGCCAACAAAGTAGGGGGCATCCGAGACGGCCCAATCGGAGTCCCACTTCAAGGGCTCCTAGTGAGGGTCCCTACAAGGACGCGGTAGCTCCGCCTCCCGTTTCCCCAAGCTGCGGAGTAGGTAATCCATGCACCTGCACCACTTTCTCCAATCCATTTGACCTGACTCCATTGTCGGGCATGAGCCGAAGAAGATGCTCATCAAGGGGTGTTAATGTCAGCGATTACTATGGTTCGAGCCACTGCTGACTCATACCTCAAAATACCTACTTATGGTGAGCAGGGATAGTTTTACGCCCGACCCAGATCGAGGCCCCAACCGCTCCACGGGTAGGTGTGGTCCAGTCTCCTAGTTGCTGGCACAGGCAATGGCTACTGCGGACCAATTCGCAACAGTGTCGCCCAGCGCGGAGGCTCACTCCGTACAACCACTACAGAAGGTGGAGGACCTCCCTACATCCACCCTCGGCTTAGATGTATTCCTAGCACCAAATTCAACCCAATAGAGGGTCTTCCTCATTACAGAAACACTATGTGTGAGGGTCTCTCTTGCACTCACTACACTAGGTACAGAGTCACTCCCACTACTGTGGACCGCCAGTATGGAGACATTGCATGTCCAGTAACTCACCAACATGGGGGTCCTCCCCATGTCCCCGTGCCAATCGACAAATGTACTCCTCACCCCAGAAATCAGAGACGTGGAAGTCAACCCCACTTCACCAACACCCATCACAGAGGACCTCCCCGTGTCCTGTTCGACTTTTGTCCCGGTGCTCCCAGCACCCAGGATTTTTCGGGTGGAAACCCTCTCTGCCCCAGCACTTGAGCAACCAGAGGACCCCATGTCAGAAATTAGCCCTGCAGTGAAGAACCATCCACGGGAAGGAGAGCAGGTCACCGCTACCGCAAGAGGAATTCTAGGGAAGGCCGAGCGGGAATCAGACCAGTCCACTTCTCAGACTCTGAGGCCGAGTACGACTCGAAACTGGAACCCTCCCCGTAGCCCTCCAAGTTATGGACTGGGGTAGGAATGAGGCACATCAACTTCATACTCCCCGAATGCATGATCAAAAAGATCCATGTTTCCCTCTGAATGTATATCTAGGAGGACGAGAACATGTCATGCTCCCTAGGGCCAACCATGCAGTCACTACCACTGTCTCCAGAAGTGCCCTCTTTCTTGGCTGGAGGTTATAGAGAGCTATTTTTGGGGTCAATGGTAGGAGATCCATGACATGGCCCACCCTCGATAGACACTGATGTTGTTTCAGGAGTGCTATTCTCCGGTTCATCCTATCGTGATATAGCAGCTTGGGCACTGCAACCTTCAGAGGACAACCAAAGATTCGGTGGCCAATCAGCCCACTCACCATATTCTCCGCAGGCCAGTATTCCCTCCCAGTGTCCCACCTCGGCACTGCTGACAGTACCTCATCCACCCTCAGTTGAGAAGTTGGGATATCAAGGTCCAGACCTTTAATCTGAGCCGAGGAGCTTTTGGAACATCCCCGTAGCAGGCCGCTTCCCAGAGAAGTTTTTGCCGGTCGTAGGATTGTGTTTTTGTATGCCAGAATCACTCACCCCAGAGGATTTTTAATGTTTTGACCATACCCTCTAGATGACTCACCTTCGTCTTCACCATCGATGGGTGACATATCTTGGGATCCAAATGCACCTTGAAGACATTAGCGAACAATGCCGTCTGGTTGAACTAGCCACGCTCCCTGCGGTCCGGCACTCTGAGTCACCTGGCCCCCACAGGGCCCTCTGGTAGCAATGCATTCAAAGATTCCATGTACTCCAATAAGTTATCAAGGAGGATACCCCCCAGACGCAAGTCTGTGGATTGGGGCATTACGCTACCCTCCTCTTCAGTGCGATTCGCCGGTAGCTTGACTCACTAGGTGATAGTGAGGGCATGCCCCCGAGAAGAGTGGCGGTCAACATAAATGATCTTTAAGGAGGGGAAATGAACTAGGATGTCTTGATGGGGACGTCCCCCCTGAGGATGTGCCACCAATGGACCCATCAGGGAGGATTACTTTCAAGCAGAAGAACCTCCTAGGTATCCCTCCACACACCAGGGCATTAGTGCAGAGCAGGAATGTCTTTAAAGGCAAAGAGCACATTGGAGCTCTCATGCTCTCTCACCCGTCTACCTTAGTGCAGAAGATGGAAGAGGATCATGAGAAGGCCACGCTGCACCAGCAGATTTCTGAGCAAAAGAACTTAGTCAATGAGCTTCTGGATGAACACATTTCAGAGTAGTGACCCGAATACGGTGATCCTAGGCTGGGGCATTAGGGGCAGGAACAACTACCCCATAGCAAGATTCTCCCAGGAAACCCTGATCATACTGTATTCGCTGACAGAGGAAAGGTCATAATTCATGACAAGAGGGAACAATATGTCTCGCTGAACATTCCTGAATGGCATGAAAATCCATGGAACCCCACTCGGGCTCCTCTGGCAGCCCCAAGGGGCGCTCCACCAGCCGCTCTATGAGTCACTGAGCTTGGCTACCACATTGAAGAGCCCAGAAACACACTCATGGTTAGGGATACCCGTCAGGACATGGACCCACACCCAGAAGATCTGATGGTGGGGCTCATTGCCCGCATAGAAGCTTTGGAAATACGATAGGTGGCTATCCCACGTGATGGAAACCCATTCCTTGCATGGGTGGATGACATGTCAGCACCCCCGAGATTTGAGAATCCCACATTTTTCCCATTTAACGGGATGGGGGACCCACCACAGCACATGACCCACTTCAACTCGAGGTGTGGTCCTATGTTAGGGACCCAGCATAGCAGGAGGCCACCAAGCTCCATTGTTTTGTTTAGACACTGGAAGGACCATCATTCATCTGGTATAACCACCTCCCCATTGGATCTGTGACAAGCTGGGAGGACCTTCACAGGAAGTTGCTTTACCATTTTAGCTCTACAACCTAGAAGAAGAACATCGCAGACCACTTTAGGTGAAAGCAAATTCCCGATGAGCGAGTCACTGACTTCATCGCCCAATGGAAGGGGCTCACATACTCCCTTGACATGCCATTGACTCATAAAAAATTACTGATGATGTCCATGGGGAATGTTAAGACAGAATTGTTTCTCTCCGTGATCACTCAGAACTATCCTTGAGGGTTTCGAGTGTTTTCAGATAAGGTTCGTCTTCTCGAAGAAGACCTACAACAGGCCAGCCAGGAACGCCTGCGACGTCTTGTAATTCTGGTAAGGGTGGTTGGTAGAGTCGAGCCTACCGTGGTGGCCCAAGTAGAGGCCCTGGGTAGCTAGAATTCCTACCAGTGGAGGCTTCTCATCAACCCCGCAAGGTTCCACCACCACAGGCATAGTTTCCAGCCTAGCTGTTCTCTCCCTAGAATAGGCAGGTGCCCCGCGTAACGTGCCACCATCGCCTAGGAAAGATAATCAGGTTCCACCTCCTAGCCAGGATCCTCTACCCCCTCTTTAGGGATAGGATCCCAGAGCCCCCTTTCTAGACAGAAGGAATTTGGCCTACTCGTTCGATGAGGCTCAGGTACCTGGCTACTTCTGTAGGGCCTTAGAGAAAAGAATCGTACAACTGCCTATGTGCCGAAAACCAGAAGAGGCACATCTCACTGGAATACCCAAACTACTGCCCTTATCACCAGATCCTGGGACACACCACCAAGAAATGCTATGTGTTCAAGTACTATCTCCATGACCAAATTAACAATAATATAGTCAGGTTGGGCTCAAACCCGACACAAGTGGAAAGTGTCTTTGTGAGAGAAGATAACAGTAGCGATGGTGAAAGTGGGTGGTAGCAGGTTTCTAACCATAGGTTCTATATGTATAAAGATTGGATGGCTCGTAGGATGGTCGCCCGTACCCATGGAATTATTCGTGCACACCTAAATCAGTAGGATCCCTCAGAAGCTGTGGCCACCACTCCTGCATAATCTCATCATCTGAGCACTTCTCAGAAGGGAAGGCATCAGTGACGCAAGAAGAAGTAGTGTGCCCCACCAATGCCATCGTCGTCCAGCACTCATAGAAACTTCATGCCCCCTGGGATGGGTATCCCTCCCAGAATTTACCCAGTGGTGGATGGTTCATCAAGTGATAGTCAAGGGTACGCTTCGGTTAACACCGCCGAGTTTCTAAATCCCTATATGACTCCCGACGAGGGGGAGTGCCAGGAAAACCTCTCCAATATCCCCAGATGACACCAATGTCAGCAGAATCGCATCCATATGGGTCACCGGGGCACGTCAATTGGAACCTCTAACGAGGCTGTGCATGCCACTGAGACCAGAGAACAGGTACAACGCAAAACTCAGCATGCAAAGCCTCTTCATCGGGTGTCGACAGGTCTTCCTCCACCACCATTTGAGCTAATGGATCAGGTTGATCCACTTTGACTGTATCGCAACCAGCTTCACCCTGCTATAGGATGATCTCAGTTGCCCGGTCCACATACAGAAGCTACTCTTCGAGCTTTGATGAGTGAGCAGCGGGATTTCCCTAGTACTAGTCAGCCGCCAGTCCGGCCGGTAGGGCCTACCATGCTTTCTATCGTAGATTGGCCCCCTGTAAGCAGGACATTTCAACTGGAATTTAAGTATTATGTTCTCAAGAACCTTCCCAACATCCCAGCAAGGATTTCCATCCTCGAAGCCCTTCTCCTGTCGCCCGATATGTGAAAAGCACTCACTGAGGCCTTAAAGAGCCCCCTCCAATTTGAGACGGAGATAGTAGCTGCAGAGGCCTTTCATGCTGAAGCAGTTGAGAATGCCGAATTCCAGGCCATCATCTCATTCTATGTATAAGATAAAGGTTCCCCCATACAGGGGAACATCCGCCCACTATACGTCACCAACCAATTCAATGACGTGGAGGTTCACCGCAATCTCGTTGACACTGGCTCCGGGATCCACCTTATCCTGACACGGACACTACGGAAGCTGGGGTATCTGAGGATGACCTGAATCCATTTGATTTAAGGATCCAGGGATATGATAGGACAAATTAGACACCATTCGGAATGATCCATCTCAAGACCCAGTTCGGTGGCCTAATTTCAAGCACCAAGTTCATGGTTTTCTCTCCAGACACCGCATACAATGAATTGATGGGAAGGCCATGGATCCACCTACACGTGGTGGTCCGCTCATCATATCACCAATTCCTCAAGTACTCCTTTAATGGTAGATTAATCAGACTCCAAGGTGATGAATCACCTTTAACATCTTTTAAAACCATATACTTGGATGCTGATAATTAGAAGAGAACGGATAAACAAGTCCAAGAAAGTGATGTTAAGCCCGTTGCCGCTACGACCGACCGTTCGGCAGGCCTGAATGATGCCTATGTCTTCCCAATCCATCGTTTGGATGCCACAAAACCCGATATGGGGCAGTGTTTTGTCATTTCTGGGAGAAGGGGGAATCATGCTCCCAAATCCAAGTGGCTTCGGAAGATCACTTCGTATTCTTATATGAACCAGGATCCAGTAATACAAGATCCCCACAATCTCGTCAGGTATCGAGACATCCATCTCATGGAAACAATGGTGCTTCATACTTTTTTGTTTCACCGGGATGGAATATGGCAGCTCTGGATGACGCACCACTATTGCTTTGATATTTTCAAGCATGGCCCCTTAGGCTGGAGACCAGATGGGATCAGGTCGACAACATTCATATACATGGTCTCAGCAGTGTGAGAGGGCCCCAATGTAATGACCATTGCTGCTCAAGCTCGTAGAAGCCTCCCATCAAGGTTTGGTAGGTCAGAATCAGCTGAACCCATGGAGGATCCCTCCATAATTGGAGAAGAAGATATAGATGATACTCCCCCTGCCTTTGAGGAAGGCGTATCCACCACTGTCGATGATCTAGTACTGGTGAACCTTGGAAGCGTGATAGATCTGAGACCTATGTTGATCACTACAACCATGACCCTCAAAGAGCAGTAGCGGTATGTAGGCATCCTTAAGCAGCACCATGATTTATTCTCCTGGAGTTACAGCAAGATTTCTAGGATAGATGCTCATGTAGTCATCCACCGCCTCTGTCTTCTGATGAATCAACATGGATTCAAACAGCCTCCCAGAAAGATGCATTCATCTCATGGTGCCATGGTCGAGGCCAATGTTGACCGGCTAATCAAAGCCAACTTCGTCATGGTGGTCCAGTACCTCAAGTTTCTATCAAAAATCATGCCAGTATGGAAGAATAATGGGAAGATTAGAGTCTGCATAAACCTCTGATATCTTAACCATCATTGTCCGAATAAATATTTTCCCCTTCCGATGACAGAATTTTTGATCGACGCTACGGCTGGGTTCCAAGACCTCCCCTTCATGGATGGTTATTCTGGATATAATCAGATCCGGATGGCCCCTGAGGATGATGAGTCTACTGCTTTAAGAGAGCCACAAGGTATGTTCTGTTACCAGGTTATTCCCTTTGGACTTAAGAATGAAGGTGGAAACTATCAGTGGTCCATGGATCACATATTCAAGATGATCCTCAGGAAGTTGGTGGAATACTATGTGGAAGATCTGGTAGTAAAATCTCACTAGCTCCATGACCATCTCAAGGTCGTTGAAAATTTGTTCACCTTACTCTGTTCCCTCCATTTAAAGATGAACCCGTTGATGTGTGCCATTGGGGTCACCTTCGGGAAATTCCTTGGCTTTGTTGTCAAATATTGGGGCATCGTGATCGACCCATAGAAGATCAAGGCAATTAGACAGATGCCTCCCCCGAGCAATATTTAAGAGCTTCAGGATCTCCAAGACCACTTAGCCTACATACGCAAATTCATTGCGAATCTGGCTGGCAAGTGTAAGCCCTTTTCACAGCTCATGAATAAGGGAACCAAATACGAGTGGGATGACGATTTCCATACTTCCTTTGAGGAAATCAAGAAGTATTTGCTCCAAACTTTGGTCTTGATGCCACCCGTCTCCAGAAAGTCGCTGATTCTTTATGTCACCACCCTGGAACGGTCCCTCGACACCCTTATCACCTAGAAAAACAATGAGGGGACATAGAACAACCTTTATTACATCATCTGCATGCTCCTCGATGCAGAGGCACGATACTCCCCCATCATGAAGGGTTTACTCTCACTCATGTTTTCTATACAAAAATTGCGGAACTACCTGTAGCACCATGAGGTATAGTTGATCTCTCGGGTTGACCTGCTGAAGTATATTTTATATTACCCCATGTTTACTGGATGACTAGTGTGGTGGGTGGTAATCCTCCAGTAGTTCAACATCAGGTTTCTACCTCAGAAGGCTATCAAGGGACACACATTGGCAGAATTTTTGGATGCCCATACAACCTCCGCAGATCAGTCCTTGTACATTGAATTTTTATGATGAGGCATTCCTCTCGGTCTATCAAGCCATTTCATGATGGCAGATGAACTTTGATGGTGCATCCTAGAGCCCTAGTGGTTGGAGGCTCAATGATCCTAGGCTCAACAGTGTAAGCCTGAGTTGTGTCTTTATCACCTCGACACAAGATGTCATACCCTAATCATTCCTATTATCAGAAGGTTCCACTAACAACGAGGCAGAGTATCATTCCCTCATTACTGGTCTCAAGATGGCCCTTGAGATTGACGTGCCCCATTTCCATGTGAAATGGGATTCCGAGTTAGTCATCATGAAGGTCAATTTTGAATATGTTTTCAGGAAACTAGAGCTCGTACCATTGTTAGAACGCACTCTCTAGAAAATGACATAGTTCCCTTCTCGTACAGAGGTTATCCATGTCCCTCGGTCATAGAATGGTCAAGCAGATGCTTTGTCCAGTCTGGATGCATCACCCGTAGAGCATGAGTAGGATGATCTAATTAACCACATGGCGCATCAGAGTGTCATTTCTCTCATCACCCTAGAGGATGACGACGGCCCACAGGTAAGCCATCTTACCACTAGGGCTTCCACATCGGGAGACCGAGGTTATTAGGGGTAGTGGTTGAAGGAATTCTCGACTGGAGAGGCCCTTTTGTTTATTACCTTCTAGACGGTAATCTCCCATCAGACTGGGCCGACCACGAGCGAATTCAACACTGCGTGCTGTAGTTTACTCCCCAGAGTGGTCCCAACCTTGAGCAGTTTCTCTATAAATGCAGATTTGATGGTTTTCTCCTCAGTTTCATTCAAGGGGTTGAGATTCCACAATTGATGCAATAGGTTCATGCCAGTTCTTGTGGTTCCCATCAGGATGGTCCAAAATTGTCTCATCGGATTCAGAGATTAGTGTATTTTTGGACCTCAATGATCCACGACTGCACCGAGTTCGCCAAGAGGTACCATGCATGCCAAGTTCATGCTAACTTTGTGTATCGGCCTCTAGAGCCTCTCCATACTACCACGTACTCTTGGCCCTATATAGTCTAGGGGTTAGATGTCATGGGACCATACCCACCGGTAACGGATCCCCAATGTTGATTCCTTCTGACCACTACGGATTTCTTTTCCAAGTGGGAAGAGGCAATTCCACTCATGAAATTCAAGTCATGTACTATCATTGACTTCTTGATTTCCAAAATCATCTATTGGTTTGGGGTTCCTCAGGCTATCCTCACCGATAACAACACCAACTTTCGTGTAACAGAGTTAATGAAATTGTACGCCAAGTACAACATTCTCTCCAACCATACCTCATGCTCTCACGCGCAATCGAATAAACAGATTGTGGTGTTCAATAAAACCCTCCCAAACATTCTATAGAAAATTCATGGTCAGAACGAGAAGAGTTGGGTGGATAACACTACAAAATATTTCACTTTTTCCAGGAAGAGAATATCTATTGGTAAAATTACATTATCTAATGGTAAAACATTTTACCAACACATATGTCCCTATCACTAAACTGTTGGTAAAAAATCTATCGATAAATGTTATTGTGACAGATAAAATAATTTTTTACAATTAAAATAATACCAAAAGATAAAATATATGTTGGTTAAACTATTTAGAGACATATTAATATGACTAATATATCTGTTGGTAATATTATTTACATTTATAAACAATACCAACAATCAATATTTATTTGTGAATTATATTCTAAATATTTATATTCCAATATTTGTTGTTAAATTTTTTTATTATAGATATTTATATAATCATATATATTATATTAATCTATTTATTCTATTTATTATATAATAATTACAAAATTAGAATATATGGAACACTAAAAACCTGAGTCATTATTTAAAAAAACACTTAGAAATATAATTCAAATATATGTTAAAACTTCATGAAAATACAAGAAGATCTAAGAAACATTACAAACATGTTCAACCACTAAGATACATTACATAGAAATCAATGAAACTTTGTCAATAATCTATTTTTCGCAAATAATAAAGGACACTGTCATGGAATACTCATCACTTCACATAAGTTATAATTTACAGCAGTGGGTTGGGATATGAACAACATCACCATCATCCCTTTGATTTCAGTGGACCACCTTTCTATTCTTGAAGAATAACCTATCCTAGCTCCCTCTACTTTATACATGCACCACCACAAGCAACGTCCTGATCACACAAACACAACAATTTGAAAATATTTTTCCTTTAAATGCATGACATAAAAACAATAACACATGATATAAAAATATCATCCATTGACCACAACAAGAGGATAATCTAACCAGTGGAAACAACAAATATATGATAATATAACTAAAGACCACAATAAACTACAAGATTATCCCTCTAGAACACAAGAATAATATATAACCAATGACCAAAATGATTTTCATAACACGTGATCTAAAAAACAAGTGAGCACAACAATAGAAAAATGACTAGAACCAATAACTGCCAAAAATTTTACAACTCACCACATTAACAGTAGATATACAGTGACCACAACAAATTAAAATGACAACACACCATATAAAAATAACAAGATTATCTAACATGTGACTATACTAACAGAACATATCTTGAGACCACAACAAATGAAAATGATAACACATGATATAAAAATAAAAATAACAAGAGATTTACCTTCATTTCCAATTGCATTCAAATATTGAAAGAGTTTGATATGTTTTTGCTTGATCTTTTTTTCTTCTGACTTCAATGCACCTGCACCCTAAAGAATTCTAACCAGCTTCATGACATGACTATTCATACCATATTTGTCAAGCCTCACCCTGTCTTCTTACTTTTCTAGTGCTATAACATCTCATAGAATTCATTCCTATCCTACCTCCTTGAAGCATAATATACATCAATACCCCTATGTATCTTTGACTACACATCGTAGAGCCTTATCTCTTGCATCATCCTCATGTGGTGGTCGACACATTCCCTTCACAGAAGTTAGTTCATAATTCCAGTTAAGCATGTGTAGATCCCAAATGAAAAGAATAACTACTCATTTTTATCAAAAAAACCCATAAAAATGCCATGTTTGAAATCATAATCAGTCTACTTCATAGAGAATAATTATACAGGATCAGCTATTCTACAAAATCTAGTAACAACACATGTAGCACTAAATAATATCTTAATGATTTGTAGTGTTTTCATTCCCAGTGACTCTGCATATGAAAATCAATGGTCATGTGATTCTACTGACATCAATGCCATGCTCAGTCAGCCCCATCATACTGATCATCATATTGATGCTTCTCACTACTTATGATCCTTCAACTCCCTTACAAAATGCAGTGAGATCACCATCCAATGCCAAAATTAAAATCTCAGGCTTCACTTACCATCTCAAAAAATATGATGGTAGTACTGAAGCATCACTGCATCAAATACCATCATTCAAAGAATCCCTACAACATCATAGAAGAATATGGTTGAACTATATTGGGACCATGAATTCAAGTACAAAGGGAATGATACATAAAAGTAAGAAGTGCATAATAAAACCAAGCTATGCATAATAAACTCACAGATGATAACATAGAAACAGGTATGTTAATTTTGATGATAACACATACTCACAAAGGCAGAAAGAACACTCACATACTCACAACATGTTCTAACTCACAAATGCATAAAAATAGCATTCATTGTTAGTAGGAACACTTTCATCATGTTCCACCACTATAGAAGAGCAGTCCCATGGATACAACTCTCCACCAGAATCTACACAAATCAACACAATAAAAGTAAAAAACAGAAAACCAAAAAATATATTAAAAATGTAAAGAAATTTACAAATCATATACAAGGTGGTCACAACCCCATTCTTATATGCTCATCCCCAGGTCATATCCTTGCGTGGGGTCTCCTATCTTGGCCTTTTATGACGAATGAAAGGCCGTGTTCTTTCCTGTTCATTGAAGTTCCTCTCGTGATGCCAAATCTCTCAAATGGGGGTAGTGTGCATTGTAATCTTGCCATGGATTGAACTACTTCCCTCGACTGGTGGATTGCATTCGTCAGCTTTTTTTGGCCCCTTCATATCATCGATAGCACTTCTCTACAACATCATCATCACTGCAATGAAGGATCTGGACTGGCAACAACCTTGTTCATATCGTTCTCGAATAAATCTAGCATTTCTCATCCTAGTAATCTTCATTGGTGATGATACCCCACAATCATTGACAACTTTCCCTCATTCAAAGTCGCGGGTGCTGGACCATGGTGAAGGAAGCTCATGAACCCGTGGATGATGTTTTGGGAGAGGTTGCAGAAGACGATATGGTGAATGTAGGTCGATGGAATGCGGTAGAGGATGATCAAGATTGGTGTTTTCAGGCAGAAAATTAGAAGCTTGAACATGATTTCTCATTAATAAATTTTTTTTATTTTTTATATAGATATAATATTTATTTATCTAAATACATATAAATATTATTATATTATTCATATTTTAACTTTGTATATAAAAAAATTATTGAAAAAATAATGTGTTGATACTAAATTTTTAATAAATATTTTCAATTTGGTAAAATAATAATTATTTTTGAATAATTTATTGTAATATGTTTTGAAAATGGTAAAATATTTACTAGTAATTCAAAAAAAATAGATTCATTTTTTGGTAAAAAAATTGTTACTATTAGTATGATGATGCAACATATTTTAATGTTAGGAATAGATCTCTAGGTATAAAATGATTAATATCAACATGTATATATATGTTGGCAAAAAAAATCATTATTACATGAAATTAATACAAATAAAACATAATATTTGATGGAATTATAGATTTATTCCAAAAAATATATTAATTGTTACAAAATTTATGTTGGTATAAGTCAACTTTTTGGTAGTGTAAGCTCCCCAATGCCCTCTAGTCTTCTCGGACAATGACCTGTACTTCCACCCAGGTGACCCCATATTCCCTGGTGTACTTAATGGAGGTCGTCCTTCCCATCAAGATTCAATTTCCCTCATTGTGCACAACATTTTATGTCCAACAGGTGCCGGATAGAGTGGATGAGATCCATATAGCTGAATTGGAAGCATTAGACGAATATAGGCTTCATGCCCTGAACAACCTAGAAAGGCATCAGAGCAGGATGGCTTGAGCTTTCAACAAGAAGGTGTGCCTCCGCTCATTCCTACAAGGTGATTTGGTATTAGCTCTTCCGGCACCAATGATCCCAAGCAGGAAAACACCCATGTTGGATCCCAAATGGGAAGGACCTTTCATTGTTCATAATGTTTATCCCAATGGAGAATACTCCCTGGTAACCATGGATGGTGAGCGTATAACTCCTCCCACCAATTCCAAGTTCCTTAAGCAATACTTTTCCTGAGTTTTTGGTCCTGCATGACCTTAAACTTCATTTAGTCCAACATTTGGGCCCTTACAGTCCCCTACGACCTTAATCTAGATTAGGGTCCTCCATGAAATTAATCTAGATTATGGTCCCGCATGAACTTAAACTGCACGCTCATCCCGCATGACGTTAAAATTCACACTAATCCAGCATGAAGTTAAACTGTATTTCATCTCACTTGACATTAACTTGCATCTTCAAGAACTATGTGTGGCTTGATTGCAATTCATATGGGATATGTAGGACCGCCTGAACATTCATATTTTGGGTCCATCCCCATCTCTTAGAGATATACCGATATCCCAGTCAACTAGGCCCCTTGGCCTTTCCCTCTCCATGAGGGGGACATATAGGTGTGGTACAAGGTTATTCCCTTCTTTACATTGGGGTTTTGGAACCAGGAAACCTTCTTTCAGGAATCCACAACCTCTTGGCCGCTCTCAAGATAAGCCCCTCGACCATTTTCAGTAGTTCTACAATGTGTTAAGAGTACTCTGGTCTAGGACCTGGAGTGTCAGATTCAACTTAGGCAAGTTCCTTCCGCTTTTCAAGCTTCATGTTCCCCTTCATTTCGGCCCTCATTATCTTTCACACCCAGAGGGACCCCCACGAATGGCATGGATACCATGCCTAAGGTATCTCCTACCATTACGGGGCAATTACCCCAAGGGTTTCAGACAAAAAATTGATACAAATCCCACGTTTTGATTATGGTTAGCGGTCGATGCTCATTTGTTTGTCCCCATTTCAGGCTAACGTGACAAGATGTTGTGTTGCGAACATGGTCAGCAGTAATCCTCCATCATCATGCCCTCCCTATCAGGACTTGAAAGTTGGTTGTGTGATTCACACTATGTTCCACTCCATCATGTCTAGGTGGAATAACAACACTTTTGGCACTATCCCTCAGTTCACCTCCACACGTCCGGGGGACAAAGCTGCAATACAGCATCTCTCGGGGCTCTCGTGATCCAAGTGCTATGATCATAAACTGGGATCTTCTCTAAGAGCTATGTGCAGCTTGATCCTCATCCTCATGGGATATGCAGGATCACCCATACATTGTGCTTCCGGGTCCCGCTCAACTGGAAGCTGGCGTCTCCTACCCCTTATCCTCTGACCCTCACTGGCCTTTTGGATTGAGCCTCCATTGCCGGAGTTGCACACAGTTGTGATTTAGACATTGTCCTCATTCACGTCGGGTATGATTTCTTGCATCGTGCACATTCCCCCAGGTCCTCCCACATGACCATAAACTGTGATAATACCGTCCTGGCCGCATGGTGAAAAACGACACTGTATTGTGACGACCCCATCATAGAGGACATCACATTGGGTATCGGTTGTTTACCATACCATTTTTCAACGCCTTTATATGACTTGATTATTGTGGCGATGCCAAGAATTTCTACCCTAGGCTGGTTTCTCCACAAAAAAACCATTTACCTTAAAGGAAAAACAAGATACATCAAATGTCGCTTTTTTGTGTGAGGGATAGACCTGCATGCCCCATTAATCCTTTGCACAAGAACCTTACCGTGCCGCGGCACCCTCCAAGAACTATGTATGGATTCATTATAACACTCATGAGATATATAAGAGAACCCGAGAAGTTCCCTATGGGCCCATCCTAACTTTTGTGTTCTATCCCTTGACATGAGAACTTCCCCATGAAACACATTGTATGTTGGGCTTATGTCCTCATTCACATCATGTTTCATAATCACCTTACCACATGTCTCTTTCCCTCCTTACCAATCGTTGGTCTAATTTCTATGACCATAAACTAAGACCCTTTCAAGAACTACTTGCAGATTGATTCTCATCCTTATGAGATATGCCGGAATGCTTAGACATTTCGTCTCAGTTCCAGCTCTGGGAATCACCAATTCCATCCCCCCTCATTGTCATCCCCTTGGACTGACTTCCTGAGAGTCATGTAACTACAGCATTTTCCCTGAACATTTTCAGGATGTCCCATGATGACATTCGGAAGTGACAATTCCCTCGCCAGATAGGTCCTATCTAAAAGTAGGGATGATCCATGATCAGATTAATGCGCCTTCCTAATGTGCTTCTACCATGGTGGAATAATATTGGGAGTATTATATTCTATTCGAACAAGCCACCAATTCACTTTCCATGCTTTTCATTACCCTTTATTTGGATCTTCATTGTCTTTCACATTTGAAGGGACCCGCTAACGGTATGGATGCTCGACTAATGGTCTGCCTGCTATCATGGGCCAATGTTCCGAAAGATTGATCATGTTTTTAGGGACCCTATTATAGTATGGATGCTCGACCAATGGTCCTCCTCCTGTCCTGGGACAATGTTCCAGAAGAATGATCTATGATTTTTGAGTTACGTCCCGTTTTGTGAACATGGTCACTGGTATACCGTCATTTGTTGTCCCCATTTAAGGCTAGTTCAATATGGATTCTGTGTTTCGAACACGGTCAATAGTCATCCTTCACTGCCACTCCCCTATCGTAGTGTTCCTAATTTGTTTAATGTGATTCACATTTTTCATTTCCCTATGTTTGGACTGATTCTAATGCCCTTGGCGTTTCCCTGATCATGCACTAGATCACATTGAGAAGACGATACATCGATTGGTATGAAGTCCACTTCCATTGGATGTGCCTCCCTCTTCTCTGTGGAAATCCAGGTTCGAATTTCGAATGCTCAAAGCTTGTTTGATGCTCCCATGATCAAACAATGTGATAGTATGAGCCTCATTTGCTTCTCACGTCCCACATGAGCTTACGGATGGATTGATATTTATTTCAGGATTATGGTTGAGCATGTTAAACCAAAGGGACATGTATGTTATCCAAAGGGGAAAGTATGTAAATTTTTCTATAAATACAGTTCAAAAGAACAAGAAGTAGTGAAGCGAGATATGTTTATGGGTTTGGCCAAAAGAGGGCCCCTAAGTGTCCACTTCTTGGATAAATAACTCCAATGACACCACCTTTTCGTTGGTGGCCTCTAAGACCACATCTTGTACCATCAGGACCCTTTCTTCATCTGCGGCCATGGAGCACAACTCGCTAACCCTGGCCCATGCCCACGTCTATTTAGTCTGGTTCTCGGTTATCTGGCGACTCGCTTCTACGACTTGATCTAGATCATCCTCTAGCTAGACCCTTAACTGTTCCACAAGCTCAGAGCAGTTTGCGATGAATATCTCTTGTTATTTTGTCTACTCCTCGAGGTGTTGGAACTCCTGCTCCACCCTCAAAAACACTCAGGTGCTCCCCGACTCCTCCAGTTATCGAATGACGTCAGCACACCAGATGCTCTCACGCATCTTTTTAGCCATGTAATCACGGACCTTCAGGTGAAGGCATTGGGTATTTTCCCCTCTATCACACAGTAAACACAGCCAGGTGTGATGTGACCCCATCCGCTTTAGCCATTCTACCTAGGGATGATTGAGAAAACACCGAATGCACTTCCATCATATGTGTCATGTCATCAGACTCTCCTCAGCCTCTTCTGAATCTGAATCGTTAATTTATTCAGGATCATCGGGCCAATAGACAAGGAAGACGACCAATAGGGTAGCGGTAGGGTCTTCCTCATAGATTCCTCCTAGGGGAATAGCCTGCTCAGCATCTGGCGGACATTCCTATCTCCCCTCGATCCTGGTGGCACCCTTGTCAACTTCTGACCCTTCCCCGAAAGCAGCGCCACTGGTGTCCACCAATCCATTCATACCAATTGATGGAGCCAACTCAGTGTGGGAGGAATGTTTTGGAAGGGTCGGTACGTTTTCCATGAGCACGCTCAAAGATGGTTCAGGCTCAGTAGATCGACGATCCTCCACTGACGTAATCACTGTACAAACAAGGAGCACCTTGATCAGTTGAGTCATCAGACAGTGAGTGTCGGTATCAATGAAAGGAACTTACAAGAACCCAAGGCTTCAGCCTCTTGTTCCCTGGACACTAAAGGAGTTATCATGGAAGAGGATCCCTCAACACTCGTCAGCTCGATAATGACCATTGGTTCCCCACCTTGTTTTATTGGAGATTCTACACCAATTGGGGATTCCTGATCAGTCCAAGCACCAGTGTGCTCCTACGCAAGATAAGGAATATGGGATAAGGGTTACAAGGAATGAAAACAAAAGTAAAAGGGAAGAATAGGGTCAAAGCATACCTCGAGTATCTCAGTTACGTATACTTTATATCTGATGATCTCACCGCTCTCCTCGAGACTCCCTTGGTGGGACGCCCCCTGTGACCCTTCAATTTTAGGCTCCCCTTCTCCTTATCCTTATTTTCCTCCATCACCTTCCCCTTCCCCTTCAACCTCCTCTCCTATTTCACCACCCTCTGACTCCTTATCGCTATCATCTATCCCCGTTGTCATCCTTTTCGTATCTTGCTCCTAGACGAGCATCACATTCACCAAGAGAGGTGGCTCCAAACTCTGACACCGTTGGCGTGTGTATGTTTCCATGGCTGTAAGATATGCATGTCATCGGTGGAAGTTCACTCTATCGGAAACCCGGGCAAGCCCGACTTCTAGCAGCTAGATCCCATCTCGCAGTATCTTCTTCCAGAGGGACTCCATAATAACTAACTTCCACATGTTTATCCAAGCTGACAAAAATGAAAGGAAGATAGTGTCATGGGAAGGTTGAAGCATGTATATTATTTTATTCACATGAATTTCACTGATAGCTCCATGGGACCCTCCTCCTATAGGAGATGAGGGCACGACCACACCATTTAATTCCCCCACTGTTGAGGTTCTGGCCTACGTGGGCCCCATTGCTTGAGGCACCTTTGATCCTCCCCCTATAGTTGCACCATGACTACTCTCTCACTGCTGAGGATCCACACTGGAAACTGTGAGATGTCGGACTCGCTTCCACAAATGATCCTCAGGGTATGCTATGGTTTAATCTTTAGAATACCTGGTTGAGAGGCCAGTGTAGTCTCTAGTGGGTGGAAAATTGATGTTGTTACCAAAGCCTTAGTTTGTGAACATCATCCACAGCTGATGAAGAATACAGGGATGCCTCTCCTCTTGGAAATCTTTTTATATTCTCTTTGTTATTCGCTGGAGGAATCCGTACTTCCTAGAGAACCTGGACAGCACATAAGGTTCGCAGAAGATCTTCCCATCATTCTGGGCCACAGGCACCCTGCCTTGATGCTATGGAAGTACTCCTTCTGCTCTAGTGAGCCTTGATTATCGTCTATCAGCTGACCAGTTGGAGTAGGGAGTGGGATGAAGGTGATGTTTTCATGTTTACCATTCTCGATCTATACTCCCTCCTCATTGAGCGTCATCGGCATGACCCCAACAATATTTAGCAGACAATTTTGCAGGCCATTTCCCAGAGCACGAATGGAATTTGGGAAGGTGTAGCCACCGTAGTGAGCCACAACCCAGCCATAGATGATCTGGAAGGGGCCACATACTCTCCTAGGGGATCCCACTCTCGAGATGTGTCCCAAGATGGCGTACAACAGATCCATCATGGGGACCCCTAAGTTGAACCTCTTGTTGGCATCCATGATTCCAGCCGTCACCATAGTCGCTGGACGGAGGCCCATCGTTGCGAACCGCACCAGCAGGAGGCACCCGCATAGGAATGTGGTGAGGAATCTGGCATACCGAACATTCGGGTCCAAGACCTCATTCTTGCTGTAGCACCATGATTGGAATTTCCTTGCCTCTAGGATCCACCAGTATGATCCACTCTTGCTTCTGTGAGCCGTGGTTGGACAACGTTTTCCCCGCCTAGGCATCTTGACTTCTAGATTCTTCTCCGGGAACTGGCTGAACCAGCCCTTGTAGGCGATATCCTTTAGAACGTCCTTGACTATCAGCTTCTCCTTGGCCAGCTCCAGTGGATGTCACATCAGAATGGGGGTTCTCGACCTCTCACCGCATATGTTCATCGGCTGGAGGAAATCATCATATTGATGGCCCTCTAAAGGGATGACCCCAATGTAGTGGATGTCCTAGAGGCTGATGCCGACTTCCCCATGGTGAAGATGGAATGTGTTGGTATCAGGGGACCACTGGGTGAATAGCTCTGGCCAGAGCTCAGGCTGGTGGTAGATGTGAAACTGCGATGTCCACACTGCCTCGAACAGACCAATGTGCCACAGATCGACACCAAATTGGTTGCATGTGTGGAAAATCCAGTACGCCTAGGCCCACTCGATGGTGATGTTGACTCCAAACCATTGGTCCCAGTCCGACAACCAACCTTTAGTCTCATCAGTGATGATCTGACATAAAGTACTCGTGTAGAGGGCCGGTGAGCCCTCCGCAATAGGATCACCCATAGAAATTGTCCTGGTCCTGGTATTCATGACATCGAAATCCATATGCATGGTTTATCTGGAATGATGACCCTTATTGGTAATTTTTTATCAATGAAGGTCATCTTCTTGGGTCATCCATGACCGTGGTGTATCAACCTCAAAACCCTACAAAGGGGAATCCTCTAGAATGTCGAAGTCTCACAGTGGTAGATTGTTAGACAATGTTTATTCTTTTTGGGAGGGGGTTATCATGTTTTAGAGGGTGTAATTATTGGAAAAAACCCTCTTTGCACCATAAACCTCCGGGTCTGTAGCCATTTTAGCTCTGCGAGCAACAGCTTCCCCTTCATCAATGCAGTTTGTGGCCATCTTATTCCGATAAAGTGTTTCAGAAATTGGCACAAAAACTAAAAGGATGGTGCGAAATCTGGGAGTCAGGTGTGTAAAAATATCCATTTTTTGCAAAATTTCAGGTTGTGGCATGAAAAATCCCATGTTGCGCATAAAAATTCTCTTAATCATGGAGGAAATACGTGCTACCAAGGCGGTTTTTCACTAAGGGGAAGAAGAAATTTTGCGCACGAGAGCTCATGTTTATCACGCGAGATATTTCGTACAGAGCATGTGACCCTTGGCCGCATTTATAGGATAACCCTGGGTTCTGCGCCCACGTGAAAGGCGGATTCCACGTCTGGCCAAGATTTGCACGCCGCTCGAAAGTTTTTCCTACAGGGGACCCACGGAGCCCAGCATTTCAGCGTTTCCCTCAGAATCCGATCGTTGCGACCCCTTGCCGATCCGATTCCAAGGGGGGGCATTTGTAGACGCCGAAAAGTGCTTAAGTGATAGATAAAGTTTCTAAATGAAAAAGATAAGACATATTCAGACCCAGAGACCTAATCTAGGGTTCCCAGAGGTGTCGCGTAAAAATAACAGTGATGTGTGTGAAAAAATCTCTGCCGCACCGAAAGGTCCAAGATTCACGAAGAGTTCCTGGCATAGGTGCGGAATAATTTCACACCTGCGCCCCATGTGGTTGCAATTTCATGCTGCCGCCTCAGGCGCGCGATAATTTCTAGCCGACCTATATTTTGTGCCCCGACCGCCTATATCTAGAAGGTTACCCCATTCCTTTTCAGGTATGATGAATTCGAACCGCCTCTCATGTGTGAAATTCGCCTTCCGCACAAGCGCAATATGGCCTTCAGGTATGGTTCTTTTTCATGCCACGTCTCTCTAGGGGCTGCCTTCACTTGAGATCCCCATGGCTTAGACTAAAATCCAACCCCCTTTGTGGTCCACACCTTGCATGCATCCCCTTCCGTGGCACACAAGCTGGCCAAGCTGCGCGTAATCCTTCCTTTGCATGGCCACCCGTTCCTTTGGGTGCCATCCTTCCTTTGCGTGAAATCCCTTCGAGTCTCGCACAAAACATCAGCCCCACTATTTCACGCAAGAATCACTGATTTCGTGCGATCCTAGGGATTTTCGCGCCGAACCACATTATTTCGCGCAAAGCACAAGTGTTACGTGAAATCCCCTGGGTCCCTTCACCTCAGTGTTCCCTTGGTGATGCCCTCTTTTTGGGTGCCATTAATAATTATCTTGTGCACCTCGGGCAACTGCATCAAACATGGTTTTCCAGTATGTCCTTCTAGGCTTGTACTAAGTAACTTAAAATTCCCTTGGACAATCCTTCTCGTTGAGTTGCATCACCTCTTGCTTCTTCGCATAGGCACACTAATAACTATTGATTCTTCGCAAAGCCACACTAATGTGGACCCCTCGATGGTTCACTCCGTGACACCAACTCACTAAGGCCTTACTGGTGCCTTCCCTTCCACAAGTGGTAGTGGGTACCTATCATGTAAGTCTTAGGGGTGTGGAGAAAACCCACCTCATCCGAGCTGAAGGATGGTAAACTACAAAGCACCATCATCTTCAACACATGACAATAAACTGTGACCTTACACCATGCCACGCACACAGGGCCCCCCACCATGGACATTATCCTTGCCAAATTCTCTCCACGGGGATGGGATCACCCCTCGTAGGGTATGATATCCTCTTTATTGGAGTGGCGTTTGTCAGCGGGGAGGCAACCACTTTGGTGTAAGCCCCTAGAAGTCCTTGAAGGAGGCAGCACCCCTACTCCTCCTCACTTTCGTGGGGCCAAGGCCAGTGGAGGGTATGATAGGGAATGGGACTCCTCCTTTATTCAGTCACAAATCCCTCTCCCGATGTGCTTTGTCGCCATGGGCCTCCATCCTGGAGTAAGTTCCGGCACCTGGGCGGCTCAAAACATAAGGCCCTCTTTATTTCCCATAGACACACCCTTCATGACGTGATGGTCGAGTCTCTAATAGCTCTTGTTTCTCACACCCATCATGACTCCCGTGAGCTTAGAGTGAGCACTGACCATGACACACCTTGGTCCACCTTAGAGTGTAAGCCCCCAAATGCCCTCGTTCAAGCTGCAGGATGTTAAACTGCCAAGCACCCCTGTCCCATATAACGTTAAACTGTACACCCAAACTATTAAGACATTTATCTATGCTAAGGCATGGTACGTAGGAAGCCTCCACGAGGTTCAATCCCCAACCACCATGAGCCGCCTCAGAGCATAAGCCCCAACAACCGTGGACTGCCTCAGAGTGTAAGCCCCAACCACCATGGGCCGCCTCAAAGAGTAAACCCCACCACATTGGGCCACCTCAGAGGGTAATCCCCAACCATTAATAACTACATTGACATTGATTCCCTACCACAAGGATATGTAGGGATCCTCCACGAGGTTCAAGACCATTACCCCTCAGACCCCAGGTTCATCTTCACATCAGTTCACCCTCGTCCTGTATGATGTTAAACTGTACACCTGAACTACGGGGACATTGATCTTGCTAAGGCATGGTACGTAGGAAGCCTCCATGAGGTTCAAGCCCCACCACCCTGTCCTTCTGACCCCATTAACATTGATTTGCCAACACCATGGGCTGCCATAGAGTTTAAGTCCCATACCCATCCCACATGAAGTTAAATTTTATTCTCCATCTGAACTACATGGTCTTTTATTCTCCACCACGGGGATTCGTAGGAAACCTTTACAAGATTGGGTTTGTAGGTTGTCTAGGATGAGATGGAATAAACTTTAATGATTAATTGTATTCAATGGATTGGTTTCAAGGGATATCACAGCCTTCCACTTATTATGATTTTCGATTATTTCATTACACTAAATGGGTTGTTTGTTTAAGTTGAAATGATATAAGATGGTTTTGCATTATGTTATATAATGTGATTGGTGATGCCACTGATATGATTATGTTCTTATGATGTGTTTCGGTGTGGGTAATTCTTACCCAATTATCATGATAATATATATATATATATAAGTGGGAGGTATTCTAAACCTATATCATTTATGATATGAATGTATGGTTAGGAGGGATTCTTAACCTACACCAGTATAATATCAATACGTGTATCGGTGTGAGGCTTTCTTACCCCACCCTAGTATAATATCTATATATGTTTGGGTGGGGGGAATTTTTTACCCCACGCCAGTTATGATATGTATGGGTGGGAGGCATTCTTACCCCACACTAATAAAATCTTCTATATACATGTATTTATGTGATTCATTCTTAACCCTTTCTAGTCATGAGCTATATATATATATGTATTCGTGAAAGGCATGCATACACCTTGCCAATTATTATATATTATATATATATATACATATGATGACCATTTTAGACTTACCAGATTTAAGATGATGTAGGTAGACCCATTAGGTAACCTTTAGGAACCTGTGAGGGAAACTAATTATTTATTCAGCATTGGTTTACTTACCCATTATGATTTTCACACTGTTAAATTACAACATTATACTGAAATTGCACATAGACACCATTGTTAGTGGCCTACTGAGTTTTTTATGTCACACACTACTTGGGCCACACATTCCACTAGGGAAGACTGTATTCACGTTGGTTTGGATAGAAGAAAACCCCACTCTTCATATTGTTGATTCTTACGACATTGTCAGAGCTTAGGAGAAGAAGATTCATCTTATTCAAGAGATTATATAAAGATGATTTTGGATTTTATTCACTTTTTTACTTTTTTGTATAGGATGCCTATTAAATGATTTATGTTTACTTCTACACTAGAATTCCATGCTCACATGGTAGAATGAGACACTATATATGAGGTATTTTCAATGTTATTCATTTATTCCGACATCCATCATATCTTTTTATGCTTTGGATGTATAATGTATCATTTAGTTTGGTTATGATTTGGATACTATTTATTAATGTTTCTTATATTGTGTACGCTAACATGGTGTTATTTTATCCCTAATTTGTTACCTTCACACCACCCTACTACTCAGTAGCCCATGGCATATGGGGAGATGCGTCAGGGGTCATGTGGCCAACCGGGCTTGTGGCATGGGTTAAGTGGCATCCGGGTTTGGGAAATACCAATGTGGTATCATAGTGTTTCAATTCTTACTATATTATTTGGTGATAATAGACTATATATTTATAATTCTTGGGACTTAGTCGCAAGCTATGATTAGGCTTTGTGAACCCATGTAAGACGTAAAGGCCTAGTTTCCCTAAATGAGATTGTTCATGTTTCTTCTATTTACTATTGATAAAATTTTACTATTGGGTTATTCAAAAGTTTTTTAATGTTATTGATAATTATTATATTAGAATTATGATCTCATTTTTTGACCTGTTGAAATGTGGGTTATGTATTATAACATGCATTACTTTTGGTACAATATGTGTAACACCCCAACCCCAGTTACCCAGAGTCGGTGCATTATTACATAACATTGGCATGATCACAAGAAAGATCAAATATCAAAATACTGATTAGTTTAGTAGGCTTGGAATAACTAGATATATTAATATTTTTTACATTACATCATAAAATGAAAACTACAAAAATATAGTCTCTATAGTCCACACTCTTATCCCCTCATACTATCCCTACACGTCATTCATAATATACTTCTTCATATCCTGGGAAAAATAAAACATAGGAAAGGGATGAGATCATATGCCCAGTAAGGAAACAATATTGTGGAAACTTTCATAAATAAGAATAAACATTTAAGGGAATTTATAAATAAAACAAAAGCTTTTTAAACTTGAACATCAACATAGTATGGAAAAAGTAAAATGAAATAATTCCATTTACATATTCACAAGGATATTCTACTAATCGAATATTCACATGCAATATCAAAAACGACTTTCATAATGAAGGAATGCATAATAACAGACTATAATAACCACATAGCCATGGCCTCATGCTAAGACTACAAATTAGATTTTTTCAAGGCTTTGTTCCAAGACACTAGTTTGTTTCATGAGACCTACCAATGCATCGAGGAGATATAGCGGGATCCACCAGTAACTTACTAAGTCCAATGCATTCCACATATGAAATGTTTGAATCATAACATAAACATTCGTATTAAAACTAGCATACGAAACGGAAATACATTATCCACAAACCATGAATTGTATAAAAATAACCCATCCACAATCAAAAATAACTCATTCGATACAATATGGAAGATTTTATTATATCAGATTAACCATAATCAAGAATAATGAAGAATATTGACATAGATTAAAATAATCATGAAACTATTGAGAGAAATATCCCCCTTTTTCTTGAAAACATTTAAATGTCACACTGTTTGTCAAGAAGCCATTTAAAATAGATTTTTGAATCAAAGTGTCCCATACCACTTTGAAACTTTTATAAGAAATTTTGATTTGAAATCATTAATGTCCATATAAATAAATCCTTAAAAACATTTTTAAAACATGGACATTAATGAGAAATAATTAGAATAATAAATCTTTAAAACATTTAAAAATGATATTTTAGTTAGAGTTTCTAACCAAAAGAGAGACAATTGAATAAAACTAATTGAGATAATAAAAAAAATTTAATATCATGAGAATAAAGGGATTCATGATATACTATGTCAATGTACATTATACACACAATATAATAGTGATTGGGTGTATAACAACAAAGTAGTCTCAATGGAATATAAATTGAGATGAAACATATTATAAAGACCGTATCCTTAGGTTAAGGATAAATCAATGGCATAATTTTGTGTGAAAAATATAAATACACTCAGTATGATTGGAGATTCAGTGTAAGTCAATCTGAGGACATTCACACATATTCTTGTAAAGACAACACTAATGAATTGCATATTTAACACAACAAATTGAGATTATGTTAAAATTACTCCTATCAAGTTCATATCAATGAATTGAGAATTTATTAATTGAGTGATTATGTGTATAAAAAGTATATACACAGAAAGGGGAGTGGAAATTATGAAATAAGCAAATGAAGAGTGATTCCATGAATAATATTCGAGTAAAATAATCAATGAAGTATGCATAAATCCAAATGAGTGGAAATTGAAATTTCAAATTCCCTTATCGATTAGGAAACTTATGAAACATACACCCATGAAAGAAGGATCATAAAAATATGATGTAAATATTCATAAATTTATGTATATTACACAATTAATACAATCATGGGTAGTACACACACCACATGTAATAAATAAGTGGTGAACGATGGAATTCTCACGAAATTAAAAGTTAGATAAGAAACCCCTTACCTTGTACTTTTTACTTGGTCGACGGTAGGTTAATCTACTGTATAATGGTGAAATATTTGTTATTGAATTTTAAAAGAATCATTTACGTTAATATGATATCATATATGATCTTTTAACATTTCTTTGTTAATAATATCATAGAATTATCATCGTTTCGGGTGTTATCAGATTCATTTTCCTTTATATTATTTGTTATGTGAGCCATATTTGTTATGGATGGGGTGTATATTATTAATATCCAGAATGATATCATGTCTCTTAAAATTATTTTTAATCATAAAATTGCAATTAGACTTGAATGGATACGATGGAGAATGAATCTCATCACCTGCGTGGAGATGGTAGTCCGTACGTACGCATGGGCGACAATATCATTCTTTTGACATTATAATAATATATAATTGGATTGTATATCATATATACAGAATCATTATCATGTTATATTTATTATTTAAATGAATTACACATCATTATTATACCCATCCAAATAATAATTTATTTAATAACAAATACACCACGACATTGAGAATGTAAGCCGTATGTACGCACGTATGGTGACATGTTATTCAAAGGATGGATAGAATACTAAATATGGTTGTACCATATTTATAATAACATCACATTATTTATAAGATACTATAGTTATTATTTTAGAATTCTAATAACAAAGAAAGTAGAAGTTGATGAAGAAAGGAACCTGAAAGAGGGTGGTGAAATCATTACCTCTTCTTCGGGTTCTTCCTTTTGATTTGATCAAAAGGGATCCTTAGGATGGCTTTATGATAAAAATAATGCCTCTAGGTAGTAGTGATGGAATTTGAGAGAGTATTTGGGAAGGGGTTGGCCGAACCAAAAGGCTTTGAAGGTGTTAATTACTGAGAAGGTGGAGTGCCCTTTTATAAGAGGGGTGTGGGAACCATTGGAAAAGCTAGAAATATTATTTTACGATAAATTCATATTCGGTTTATAATGGCTCCAAAGTAGATTATTTAAAGGTTAAGGCAGGTATAGGTAGAAAAACACTTATCCAATATAATTTAGACAGGTTTGGGTGACTATATTAACCTTATCTTTAAGTATTAACTCTCAGTTAATTAGTTTCACTTTTACACTATCTCTTTGTATTTTTATATTATATGGTTAATAAACTTACTATATACATCCAAGAGACCCCCAAGTGGTCCATTAATTATACAAATATCATTATATAAGTCTTTTGGTCGAACCTTAGATTTTTATAAATATAATATCAATCAATAATATAATATTTGTTTTGAAAACTCTTTTTTGTCAATTTTGACACTATTTAATAATTGGTTTTTTTAAAACTCATAACAGAATTATTACTTCAAAAAAGTTTATTACATCAATCCTATCATTCCATATTAACCTATAAATTTTTTTTATATATATAATTTCTCAAATTAAATTTATTTGGATATTTATAATATCAATTATTCTAATTTTTCACTATTATGGTTATTACTGCATCACCATTGTGTCATAAATAAATTAAATTATTTAATTTCTAAATATTATAAATAAAATACGATTATGTAGGAAATCTTTTTATCTTTATAATGAATTTTTATAGTCGAAACTCCAACATATATAACCCTATTTAAAAAAAATTTTCTAAGAGATATATGCTTTTGTCATTTTTGTATTTATTTTAACTTAATTAAAATAAAGTGTCCCTATCACATACAAGTGGCTCCATGGGGTCCCAAAATCGACCCAAAGATTTCCATGGTCGGACATGTATCAAACAATAAGGTTAGGATATGTTTTAAAGTAATTTATTATTATTAAAATATTATTTTTTAACCCTTATTTACCGGATTTACCCTTTAACCATGGTAAATATTTTATTTACCAAAGTAATTATTCAAAATGTCTAAAAATAAAAGATACCTATTTACAAAATATGAACATCCTGATTCAAAATATGGAATCCATTTTTCCAAATTCCAAAACACAGAAGTGGCAGAAATTAATTTAAAATTAATTCCCGTTGTTGAAACAAAAAGCGTGTTTTTAAGAGATAATAGCTATCAAAAGATTGACACTTTTTTATGTCTGGTTTAATTGTGAAATTATGTAAAATGATCAATATTGTATTAAATGGTAAAAATATATTCTAAATATGTTTTTAAACATCTCAAATTCATAATTTATCACTATTAATTATTTTCATTAAAAAAATTGTTTTTAATTAAAATTTAGTAATTTTCACTATTCATAAAAATATAAAAGTTATCCAAAAAGTATCATAATTACACCCTAGGCTAAATTTGATATTCCAAATCCAAAAATGAAGTCCATTTTGAGAGATGAAATTTTTAAAATTTTAAAAATATTTATTACTATTCATAACGGCTACTTTGATTGGTTGTGGTGTGTGTTATAACTCGAAGTTGCGTACAACACACACAACTGTTTTATTCAAAGAGAAGCGTACCATGGAAGCCTGGGTTGTTTAATAGTAAATTTTTGATGTCCCCATTATAAAAGTAAATTTTTTTAGTCAAATTTAATATATAAATTTTTAAAATATTGGATTTAAAAAGGGTTCACTATTAAAAGTTGGTAAAAGTGCAATACTGACAATGAATTTGTTCTTAAATTATGTCTAAGAAAATAATAATATGGATTCAAAAATTATAAGGATAATACAAATTTAAAAATTTAGATAATACTATTCATAAATTCTTTTGAACAGCTTGTTTGGTAAGTCATGGAGCGCTTGAACTCGGTGTTACGTGTAGTGAAAGTTATTGAATTATTTTGAAGAAATAACACACTATAAAATCTTGGGGTGTTACATTCTCCCCTCCATCAATAAATTGCGTCCTCGCAATTTGAAATTGATCTTCGAATATAAAACGTTGAAAATAGAACATATCTTTGTGGGAAAACCCACATCAGAAATTGGGTTACTAAAATTTATTCTTAATATGAGGAAAAGGAAAAAAAATGGTCACCACCAAATTATGATCTATATTAAGAGAACATTGGTGGAAATTAGAGACATATAATTGGAAGAAAAATGTAAATATTTATAATTAGTGATTGAGGTCATCAATCACAAACAAGTGTAAAATTGAGGGCCTTAAATTTATCAATCGATGATGATTTAAAATGCTATCAGTCCAGCAAAACATATGGTATTAGGATAACACATTTTTTCTGTTTTAAGATCCCTTCACTACATTGTAGGAATTAATTTCTTCATTGAATAAGAGACGAAGAAAAATAAATACTTGACAAGTAGAGTCTCATCCTTTAACTATTCTCTACCACAAACTCATCTTTCACTCTAAAAGATAATAGAACTTAAAAATAATATTCTATTTATCCTATTCGTATCGGGTTAAAAAAATGAATTTTTAATTCATCTAGAAGAACCATAAAAAACAACATTATTCAATCCAGGACATCACGTGAGTCAGTGGTAGGTGATACACCCTTGTCGCCCTTTGTTTGTGGGTTCAAGTCTCGCGGCCTTGCCGGACACGACTTGTTGCTGCCCGAACTCCGGGTTGTCCTTTTATGGAAATCCAAAATAATCCAAACTAGAACTATCCAAAATACTTTAGTCTAAAATTTATAAGGAATTTAAACACAATGAAGATCCTTTTTTCCATGTAATAACATGTGAACACCTTCATCATGTATTTTTTTAAAACACTGCAATATCCTGAAATAAAATAAATCCATATTGATTACATTCATGATCCCTTATTCCTTAAATAATAATGGATATACTCCTTCAATCCAAATATGTTGTAAACCCCAACAATGATGGAATATACAAATCATTAATCAGTTTCAAGGTAGTAAATAAAATCCAATATAATTTATCCAAATCAATCATATATTATTCTAAAATCACTACCTCGGAATCAGAACCATATTATGGTTTATCTTTCTCTCAACCATATATTTGCCTAAAATTTAACCTGCTATTGAGTCACTTTTCTTTGTTCCACACAATCTCATGTCCTTAATGAAATAGTACTACAGTACAATCCTTATATACTCCATAATTTTTATAACATGTACATTGTTGATACAACACTCAAATGCCATAATAAACATAAGAACTCTAATCATTCCTCTTCATATGTGGTAGTATGTTAACTTGATTTTTATCTAATAGCATCAATTTGCGGCATAGTATGATGACTGGGACATAGGATCGCGTAGTGTCCAAACTCCTTGCAAATGATCCATTGTACATTTGAAACCATTTTCTTACCCTTGCAGTAACGTACTTTGTGCAATTTTCCTCCACACTTATAAAAAACTCCCATTCCTTTCAGGAAAGTTCCAGGGTGTTTCTTCCCATAGTTATCACATATGGGAAAATTCTTCTTTTCCCTCTTCCCTCAATCCATCTTTCTCTCTTTTATCCTTTTCTTCTCTTGATTCCCTTCAAAGCCATAGGACTCAGTAAACTCTTTTCTTGTCTTATCAACACATGATATTATTTCTTCATATGATGATAATACATGGGAGACTGTTTCTCTTATAAATTTTGGCTTAAGACCATGAAAGATATGATCCTTCCTTCTCATTTGATCATGTGCATTGCTGGAGTTCTCATTCATTCTACTGGGAGCCATTTCTAAAAAATGGCATACACTAGATTAGTTTATGAATAACAATACCTATTCCCAAACTTGTAAAACACATAACATAAATTTAATACTTTATGGATATAATCCAGAATCATAAAAATGTCTCATTTGAGGATGTATATACTCATAAACCCCTCACAATGGTTTGTAATGAAAATGAGAATTATCCTAAACATATCCCCTAGGAGTGTTGTAACCAAGAGTGCAGCAAAGCCTGTTGTCATTCACTAGTTCATGTTCGAGTCTAGCTCAAAGCAGTGTTTTCGGGTGTTACCCTTAGGTACATATGTGCCAGAGCCGCCACTACCTACTTGTATCCAGACAGGGATCTGTTGCTCGGAAAACTCACAAAATCTCCATAATACCAAAATTCTAGGAAGTTATTATATAATAATCCTCAATTTCCATATTAAATATATGTGCTCTAATTAGAGTTTATCTAAATCTAGCTTCTAGGGTTTGTACTAAACTTCCTCTAATACCAACTGTAATGCCCCGACCCTAGTTACCCAGAGTCGATGCATTATTACATAACACTGGCATTGATCACAAGAAAGATCAAATCTCGAAAGACCATTTAGTTTAGTATTCTCGGAATAACTAGATACATTAATAAAGTTTACATTACATCATAAAATGAAAACTACAAAAATATAGTCTCCATAGTCCACACTCTTATCCCCTCATACTATCCCTACAGGTCATTAATAATTTCCTTATTCATATTCTAGGAAAAATAAAACATAGAAAAGGGGTGAGCTCAAATTCCAAGTAAGGATAACAATATAGCGGAAACTTTCATAAATAAGAATAAACATTTAAGGCAATGTATAACTAAAACAAAAGCCTTTTAAACGTGAACATCAGCATAGTATGGAAAAAATAAAATGAAATAATGCTATTCAGTTATTCACATGGATAATCTACTAATTGAATATTCACATGCAATATCAATAACCACTTTTATAATGAAGGAATGCATAATACCATACTATCATAACCACAAATCCATGGCCTCATTCCAATACTAAAAATAAGATTTTTTCAAGGCCTTGTGCCAAGACACTAGTTTGTCTCATGAGACATAACGATGCATCGAGGAGCTATAGCGGGCTCCACCAGTCACTTACTAAGTCCAATGCATTCCTCATATAAAAAGTTTGAAACATAACATAAACATTCGTATTAAATTTAGCAAACGAAATGTCAATACTTTATCCATAAACCATGAATGGTATAAAAATGGCCCATCCATAGTCAAACATAACTCATTCGATACAATATGGAAGATTGTATTATATCAGATTAACCTCAATCAAGAATAATGAAGGATGTTGACATAGATTAAAATAATCATCAAACTATTGAGAGAAATATCCCCCCTTTTCTTGAAAAAATTTAAAAGTCACACTATTTGTCAAGAATCCATTTAAAAAATATTTTTTAATCGAAGTGTCCCATACCACTTGGAAACTTTTAAGAGAAATTCTGATTTGATAACATTAATGTCCATATAAATAAATCCTTAAAACCATTTTAAAACATGGACATTAATGAAAAAGATTTAGAATAATAAATCTTTAAAACATTTAATATGATATTTTGGTTAGAGTTTCTAACCAAAAGGGAGTAACTTGAATACAAATAACTGAGGCAATCAAAACTTTGTAATATCATGAGAATAAAGGGATTCATGACATACTATGTCAATGTAAATTATATAAACCATATAACAGTGATTGAGTGTATAACAACGAAGGAGTCTCAATGGAATGTAATTCGAGATGAAACTTCTTAAAAAGACCATATCCTTAGGTTAAGGATAAATAAATCGAATAATTTTGTGTGAAAAATATTAATACACTCAATATGATGGGATCTTCAGTGTAAATCAATCAGAGGACATTCACACATATTCATGTAAAGAAAACACCAATGAATTGGATATTTAGCACAACAAATGGGGATTGAGTTAAAATTACTCCTATCAAGTTCATATCGATGACTTGAGAATTCATCAATTGAGTGTTTATGTGTATCAAAAGTATATACACAGAAAGGGGAGTAGAAATTATGACATGAGCAAATGAATAGTTATTCCACACATAATCTTGGAGTAAAATAATCAATGAAGTATGCATAAAGCCGAATGAGTGGAAATTGAAATTTCAAATTCCCTTATCGATTTGGAAAATTAAAAAACATACTCCCATGAAAGGAAGATCATAAAATAATGATGTAAATATCCATAAATTAATGTATGTTACACAATGAATACAATCACGGGTAGTACACACACCACATGAAATAAATAAGTGGTGAACGATGGAATTCTCAGGGAATTAAAAGTGAGATAAGAAACCCCTTACATGGTACTTTTTTCTTGGTGAACGGTAGGTTAAACTCCTATATAATGGTGAAAAAATTGTTATTGAATTATAAAATAATCATTTATATTAATATTATATCATATATGATCTTCTAACATTGCTTTGTTAATAATATCTTAGAATTATCATCATTTTGGTCGTTATCGGATTAATTTTCATTTATATTATTTGTTTTGTGAGCCCTTGTTTTACGGATAAGGTGTATATTATTCATATCCAGAATGATATCATGTCTCTAAAAATTATTTTTAATCATAATATGAGAATTAGACTTCAATGGATACGATGGAGAATGAATCTCATCGCGTTCGTAGAGACGGTAGTTCGTACGTACGCATGGGCGACAATATCATTCATTTGATATTATAATAATATATAATTGGATGGTATATCAAATATACAGAATCATTATCATATTATATTTATTATTTAAATGAATTAAACATCATTATTATACCCATCCAAATAATAATTTATTGAATAATAAATACACCATGACGTGGAGACGGTAAGCCGTACGTACACACGTATGGTGACATGTCATCCAAAGGATGGATAGAATTACGAATATGGTTGTACCATATTTATAATAACATCACAGTATTTATAAGATAATAGAGTTATTATTTTAGAATGGGAATAACAAAGAAATATGAAGTTGAAGAAGAAAGGAACTTGAAAAAGGGTGGTGAAATAATTACATCTTCTTTGGGTTCTTCCTTTTGATTTGATCAAAAGGGCTCCGTAGGTTGGCTTTCTAATCAAACTAAGGCCTATAGGTAGTAGTGGGGTAAGTTTAGAGAGTATCTGGGCAGGGTTTCTCTGATCCAAAAGGCTTTGAAGGTGTGAATTAATGAGAAGGTGGAGTGCCCTTTTATAAGAGGGGTGAGGGGCACCTTTGGAAATTCTATAAAATATTATTTTATAATAAATACATATTCAGTTTATAATGGCTTCAAAGAAGATTATTTAAAGGTTAAGGCGGGGATAGGTCGAAAAACCCTCAACCAATAGAATTTAGACAGGTTTGGGCAAATATATTAACCTTATCTTTAAGTATTCACTCTTAGTTAATTAGTTTCACTTTTACAATGTCTCATTGTATTTTTATATTATATGGTTAATAAACTTAGTATATACATCCAAGTGACCCCCAAGTGGTCCATTAATGATAAACCTATCATTATATATGTCTTTTGTCCGAAACATTGATTTTTAGGAATTTAATATCAATTAATAATATAATATTTGTTATATAAACTCTTTTTTGTCAATTTTGACACTATTCAATAATTGATTTGTGTAAAACTCATAACAGAGAGATTACATCTATGAAAGTTAATTAAATCAATCCTAACATTCCATATTAACCTATAAAATTATTGGTATTTATAAAATGTCTCTAATTAAATTTATTTGGGTATTTATAATATCAATTATTCTAATTTTTCACTATTATTGTAATTACTGCATCACAATTGTGTCATAAATAAAATAAATTATTTAATGTATCAAAATTATAAATAAAATACCATTAGGTATTAAATATTGTTATATTTCTAATTAATATTTATAGTCGAAAATCCATCATTCAAAACCCTATTTAGAAAATTGTTTTGCTAAAAGATATATGCTTATGTCATTTTTCTATATATTTTAACTTAATTAAAATAAAGTGTCCCTATCAATTACAAGTGGCTCTATGGGGTCCCAAAATCGACCCAAAGATGCCCATGGTCGGACATGTATCAACCAATAAGGTTAGGACACGTTTTAGGGTAATTTTTTATTATTAAAATATTATTTTTAACCCTTATTTACAGGATTTACCCTTTAACCATGGAATATAAAATATTTACTAAAGTAATTAATCAAAATGTATAAAAATAAAAGATACCTTTTTACACAATTTGAATATCCTGATTCCAAATATTGAATCCATTTTTCAAATTCAAAACACATAAGTGGCCGAAATTAATTTAAAATTAATTTCCATTGTTAAAACAAAAAGCGTGTTTTTAAGAGATAATAATTATCAAAATATTGACAATTGTTTATGTTCGGTTTAATAGTGAAATTATGTACAATGACCAATATTGTATAAAATGGTAAAAATATATTCTAAATATACTATAAAACCACTCAAATTCATAATTTATCACTATTAATTAGTTTGATTAAAAAAGTTGTTTTTAAATAAAATTTAGTAATTTTCACTATTAATCAAAATATAAATGTTATCTGAAAAGTACCAAAATTTTACCCTAAGCTAAATTTGATAATCCGAATCCAAAAATGATGTCCATTTTGAGTGATAAAATTTATAAAATTTCAAAAAGTATGTATTATTATTCATAATGGCTAGATTGATTGGTTGTGGTGTGTGTTAGAAATTGAAGTTGCGTACAACAAACACTATTGTTTTATTCAAAGAGAAGCGTACCATGGAATCTTGGGGTGTTTCATTGTAAATATTTGATGTCCCCATTTTAAAAGTAATTTTAATTAGTCATATTTAATATATAAAAGTTTAAAATATTGGATTTAAAAAGGGTTCACTATTAAATGTTGGTAAAATTGCAATACTGAAAATGAATTTGTTCTTAAATTATGTATAAGAAACTCATAATATAGATTATAAAATTATAATGATTATACATAGTTCAAAATTTAGTTAATAATATTCATAACTTCTTTTGAACAGCTTGTTTGGTAGGTCATGATGCGCTTGAACTCGGTGTTGCATCTAGTGCAAGTTATTGAAATATTATGAATAAATAACACACTATAAAATCTTGGGGTTTTACAATATGAATAGTCCATGTATTTTACCATGTCATGTTTAATTTCCCTCAATAATGACATGTTTAATATTAATTGTTCATTGTCTTATATGTATAAAATTGAACTAACCCTTCTTGCAGGTTGTGGACCATGAAATGGTATGAGTTTAGTGGGTGATACTCTTTGGTTCATAAGGTGTATGTTCCCTGATGGACCATAAAATAGAATTTTATATAGGTCAACCATTTAATAATGAATTAATCACATGGATAAGAATAATTTAAATGATAATAACATCCAAGTGAGTTCCATATTTTGGTTTATAAGGTGTATGTGACGTTATTGGACAAACAATTATCATATCATTGGATTTAGTCAATTCAAATGCTTCAAATTTTAAAATAGGAAATTAATTATAACCTTATAACAACTATCTTGCACATGCCTAACCCAAAAACTTACATAAACTTGGCCTTTGTAGTTGGTATTGGATGTTTATCCATTCTTGTGGCCAATTATGGATTGTTCCCACATATATATTCATGTTTCTTGATGTTGTAAGATTGGTGTGTTCGATCATACATGAAGGATTAGTACCTATCCAAGCGTTTTAAATGCACTCTTTAAAGATGCCCAATTTTCACTTCTGCGATGTTCATTTGGAATTGTAGCATTATTCCACCATAAATTCTTCGATCCACACATCTGAAAGGTAGTGATGCTAATGATCCTAAGGTAATGGTATTTGAGCCACAAGTCATCCCTCTTGTTGAGCCACCTATAGTTCCTCTTCTAATTCCTAATGTGGACACCGATGCCTAGTTTTGAGAGGGAATCATGGATATAATGTTTTCTATGCAAGGCGAAGGTCGACCTACCATAAGTATTGAAGATATCACTTAAAAAGTTCCACAAAAACATTATCTTAATTTATCAGGGGATAATAGACAATTTTTTATGGATTCTTGGTTAAAATTGATCCTGTCTATATTTGAGAACATAGAGAAACCTCCTGAGAGGAGGGTTAAGATAGATAATTAAATGTTACATGATTCACCTAAGAGGTAGTGGGATGTCATAACCTATGATGGACAACATATATCTTTGGATTGGGATGACTTCTAGACCACCTTCTATGACAACTTCATTCCCCAGACATTGAAGGCTGACAGAGCTAGAGTGTTTACGAATCTATAGTAGGTGACTATGTGAGTTATAGATTACTCATCTTGTTTTACTATGCTGCATGAGTTTTCTCCCTCTTTGAATTTTTATTATCTGATGGCTACTAGTATATTTGGGAATAGATTGTTTTATGCTATCCGGTGACAAGTAAATGTTTTTAGGATGATGAAAATTTATATGAATTTCAATCAAAACATAATTATAGAATAGAATATAAGAGAGGAAAACAATGAAAGATATGGTGGTTCAGAACATACGGCTCCTATTGGATAATCATCTAGGATAAAACGACACCTCTATGAGTCTCTTTGTGGTACATGTTGAAATGCACATTTTCGGGTAGTTATCCTATATGATAGTAGTGAAGAGTGCCATGGCACCTCAAGAGGATGAGTTTCCAAAATCCGTTTGAGTTAAGAGGCTGTGGTAAGATGGGACACCTCACCATTTCTACCAGACATTACCTACATTACATGCCTAGTAAGGATCAACACCATCTCCTCAATTTAGAGTGGTGTCAGTATGATCTTTTAATACAGGAAGTTGAAATAGCACCGATCGATCAAGATGAGGTGGTGACAAAGGCAAGAGAAATCAGGCATATAATTCACAGTGCTAGCAGAGTAGGGATGCTTAGGGCAGTCAGGTAGTGACTCAAGGACATGATAAAACCAAGTTACAAGTAGTCCATCTTATTCTGTAGGATCATAGAACTTGACCATCTACTGTACAAGGTACTATTCTAGTATCCACCACATTAGTGTCTTCTTTGTTTGATATAGGCGCATATCACTTATTCATATCCAAATAAATCACATAGAGTTTGGGCCTCGATGTTGAGATCTATCTTAGAGTAATGAAACTAGTTAAAACCTTAGGTATGCATTCAGAGGGAATTCACCACATTCAAAATTTCCCGTTAAGATTTGTGGTTACCAATTCAAATGGAATTAGTATGTTCATGAAATGATAGGTTTTGAGGTAATTATTGTGATGGAATCAACAGTTACTTAGATATCCCATAATGATTGTTGTCATAGGAGGGTGATTTTACATCACCATAGGGAATTATGCATGTGCACAAGGGTGAGTGGGATGTTAGTATGACATGAATAGTACCCGAGTAGCCGAGGTTGGGTAGTGTTACAACACAGGTTTCTAGTATTTGCATTGATGATCAAGGGTTAAAAACCTCTTTGTTTATTCTTATAGTGGATCATTTTATAGATTTTTTTATTAATGACTTATATGGTCTAACTATAGTAAGATAGGAAGAGCTTGATTTTGAAATTTTTCTAGGAGCAGCACATGTGACCATTCCTCCATATAGGATGTCACCTAAGGAGCTTCAAGGGATCATGATTCAGTTTGGAGTATCTGGAGGAGAAATGATTTATATGTCAAAACATTTATACATGGGGTTCACCTATACTCTTTTATAAGAAGGACGACGATACCCTTAGGCTTTCTGTGGATTACCATTGGTTGAATCAGATGACTATCAAGAACTAGAATACATTTCCTAAAATAGACGACCTATTTGATGAAATCTGAGTAGAAAAGGTGTTTTCAAATATAGATCTGAGGTTGTTCTATCATTTGGTGCACTATGAATTTATACATACCCCAAACATATTTCAGGAGAAGTTATGGTCTCTATGAGTACCAGGTTATGTCGCCTGGACTCATAACGCACCTACTGTCTTCATGGATCTTTTGAATTAGGTTTTCCACTTGTATCAAGATTCATTTATTACTCCCTTTTTTAAAGACATATTAGTGTATTCAAACTACATACACATCCATCTAACACATCTTGAGATCATTATGAATCAACATAGAGATAATGAACATTATTCTAAGATCAATAAATTCCACTTCTAGGTCGACAAATTCAATTTCCTAGGTCATAAAATCTTGGATTCATGAGTTTAAATACACCCAGATAAAGTGATAGATATTCATTCTTGGGAGTATCCAAATAACATATTTGATATTCAGAGTTTCATAGGGCTTTTCAGGTATTAATGATGCCTAATTTAGGATTTATCAAGCCATGCAGTGCTTCCTACGGTCATGAAAAATATGCATGAGAAATTGCAATGGTCAAAATATTGTGAAGGATCCATTTAGGATTTGAATGGAATAATGACTTAATCACTGATATTATTTTTTTCATAGCCATGAAGGTCCAATACTGTATACAATGATACCTAAGATATTTTCCATGGGGATATTTTCATGAACGATGAGAAAGTTATTGCATATGGTTCTCATCAGTTGAGGCCTCATGAGTTGAATTGACTGATGAAAAACCTGGAGATCAATGATTTTGTTCACGAATTACACTTTTGGAGACACTATCTATTGTGAGTGAATTTTATGGTGTTTAAAAAACACTAAAAACTCAAGTACATATTCACAATGCCGGATCTAAATATCAGGCAGCTTAGGAGGGTTTAGTACCTATAATCATTTGATTTTGAACTTTCCTACTCTCTTGGAAAAGGGAATTCAGTGGTCGATGCTCTAAGCTATAAGACTCTGACTCAGGTAGTTTAGGAATCTAGTTAGTAGTGGATGATTATGGTCTTCTTCTTAGATATTCACATTGATGTTCAAGAGGACCCTAGTAAGACTATCCTCTTAGCCTTAAAAAGAAATAATTTTTTTGGATTGAGTAAGGTTGAGATAGTTGTCTGATCATGATGTCTTAGTCCTAAAGAAATGTATCACAGATGATGATACTTCTGGTTGTTGGATAATTTAGAGGGATGATATTCTTGTCTTCCATTGGTGCATATGAGTCCTAGAAGATGATAAAACATACATTGAGTTTCCTTTCAGTTGATCATCCTTCAAATTACTTTATAATAAACATATAATAATTTTTTACTTGATCCAAAAAACCTTTTCATATTTATCATTACTTTTACTTAACATAATACCTTGTTTTTTATAACGACTAATATATTTTTTTACGTTGGGTCTTTTGACCAAATTCGATTTATGTGTAAAAAAAGTCTATGGTTTATCAGCTATGGTAAATGATGTAATTATATAACATATAAAAAGTTATAAAAATGTAATAATTATCATTTTTATAAATTAATTCTAATTTCAAAATCGATCATTAAATATGGTTATGAAAAATGAATCGATGTTGCAATCAGGGAGATAGTATATCGTATGTGTGCTTGCATAATGTTCTCATTTTTCAATAATAATTATGGAAAGAGGGTTAGTAGCATTATATAATTCCAAAATGATAATTGTATCATAAATACCATATTATTTAATCACATATTCTAATATATATAATTATTGTGATGAAAAATGAATCACATCATGTCGAGGAGTCAGTAGCCCACACATCCATGAATGACGTTATCACTATTTATGTGTGTGAAAGGGTAATAAAGAAAGTGATATAAATTATATTTATATAATATTAATTATGTAATTAATATAATGGGTACTTTATTTATGTCACCTATTTTTAATTAAATTCATCTTATATACATTCCATGTATAGTGTGAACGAATCACAATGCTTTGATGGAGTGGTACTCCACACTTCCATAAACGATGTTATAATTTTTACACAAAATGGAAAGTATAGATATAGGTATTTTAATAGAATTAAATAAGCATAAATACACAATGGATATCATATATAACACATATAAATAGTGATTCCATCATAATTACCATTATGAATAGCTGTGAAAATATAACAAACAATCATTATTTTGTGAGGCCATAGTTTGCATTTCTTATAAATAGTATGTTCATAAACCATTAGATTGATGTGTCTCTAAGTGTAGGTTAAAATAAATAGTTTATTTAGGATACTAGTGCTATTATATGACCATGGAAGAGTAATATTTGAGGTGGTGGAGAAGTAATTGAATGAAAAGTGATCGTTGGAAAGCATTACCTTAAAAATTGGGTGACACATTTTTGTTTATACTAAATGGATTCCATGAAAAAAATTATTCACAAAGTGAGGCTTCACAGTATATGGGAGGGATTTTGGAATGATATTTGGGAAAATATTAGACATAACTAAGAGGTTTTAGATATGTGAGGAATGATTATAATTGGTGGACTTTTATAAGGGAGGAAAATGACTCGACAATGAAATGTTTGTGGATGAACTATGGAAGGTTTTTGGATGAACTATGGCCTGGAAATGGGTTTTGGAAATGTTTATAGGTCATTTGGGCCCCTAAGTTAATGGTTTTACCTTTATTAAGCATAATTTTGCCTTTATAATTGTAAATAATTTTATTTTCTCTCATTATTATTTTTTGTAAAAAACATATTGATCTTATTAGAAATTATAAATTATTATGGTTCCAAATAGGGGATCCATTTAATAAAATTCTATCCAAATAACTGGGAAAAATCAATATAAATTCAATCCCACAAATAGGATGAAAATGCAGCATTTTAATGTAAAAATGTCTGAATATTTTCATTAGTTTTGTTTATCAATTTCAATGTGATATTGATTAAAATAAAATAATATGTATTCATAGATAAAAATATTATCCACTTAATATTTTAAAACAAATTTAAATAATAATATAACCATTTAAATAAATTAGATGAAAAATTAGTTCCGAAATGAAATTGAGTAGTTTTAACTATTTATTAAATATGTAATGTTTCTAAAAAATATTAAATATTCACTATAATCTAATTTTTATGTTACTATTTAAAATTTGAAGTTTATTTTGAAACATTAAATAAATTTAAGGGTCAATATTTATAATTAATGTGGATTCACCATTAAAATGTGGAAACATTTCCTTTATAAAAATATAGGTTTTTATATTAAATAGGGTTAGATCTTATCTGACACATATAATATCCAAGGGATGACTATAAAAAATATATGATTGATTTTATAAAATTTATATGTAATTGAAATAAATAACTAAATATTATTATTAATGCATATTAAGACAAAATTATTTTGGAATCATATAAATAATAATATTTCTTCTTTATATCCAATTGGTTCTAATTTATCTTTTTGATTAATTGATATCCAATGAATTCATTTTATATTTTTATAAAGAATAAATTTTAGTATTCTAGATAATAATTTTCATAAATTCTAACATAATAGCTAAGATATATCATATTATATTAAAAATAATATCTTAACAATATATTGTTATTTTGTGAATCTTGGTCTTGCGTTTAACGCAAGCTGTAGAGGAAGTTCACTCTTATTTATAACTCAAGCTATCAAAGAATTTATTTCTGGGATGTGATGCAAGATAACTATTTGTTATTTGTATTACATTCTATATCAATATTGAGTTTATTTAAAATAATAAATATATAGTAGAGTGTAGTGATTTAATTTCCCTTATGTGTTAGGTGATGCATGTCACACACACTATCGAATAAAAATTTGAAATTTAGATTTTTGGGGTGTTATATTCTCCCCACCATAATTAAATTTCATCCTCTAAATTTAAAATCAATATTGTCAGTAGATTGTTTTATATTTCTTATGTTGAAATCCCACATTATGAGAAGGGTTCAAAGAAAATCATCTAGCAAAGAGGGCATGTGAATCACAATGGTCACAAGTACAACCATGTAATTAGGTCTCCAAGTAGAATATAATTAGTAGAAAGTGAAAATATTTACATGGAGGGAAAGTGTAAATATTTTTATTTAGTTAATTAGGTTATCAATCACAAACAAGTTATTGATCAATAGAAATATTTAGGACACAAATCTATAAATATTCAATGATTCAAAAGACCATCGATTCAACAGAAATTAAGGTATTAGGAAAACATTTTTTGATCATTTTACTAATGTTGATTAATTGTTTTACTTCCTATGTTTACATACATTCTATATTTTTATCAATATAATTTCAAAATTGGGTTGTTATTCGATCAATTTTCAAATTCATTCAAAAATTAATTTAGATGCATGAAGCCCTAAAAGAAGAATTTAAAGGATCATAAGTCCTATTAATGTTTGACAAGTCAAAATATTTGTTTTTAAGTATCTTCCAATACAAATATAGTCCATAGATTATTATTTAATCCTCCAAAGGGATACTAATTGTTTAACATTAACATTTATTTACTAAATTATATAACTAACAACAATGATAAATAAACCAGGGTATTTTGTGGGTCTGTGGTTGGAATCAAACCCTCATCATCCTTGGGTCATGGATTCATGTCCTGTAGCGTTGCTAGATATGATTTCTTATCACCAGACATACATTTTTTTCTTTTCTAAAGCCTTATTAATATAATTTCGAAAACAAATTTGATGGATATCCATAAAAAATCATTAATCACTAAATATCATTTTATTAACAGTTTTCAATACATTCCTAATACATAAATAATTCACCCACTTATTTTCACATATATCCATCCGTGATCTAGAGAATATCAATAATATCATTTGTAGTATTTTGTAATCATGGAACCTTATATTAAATCTAAAACCCAATAGGTTTAGCCTTGGTTTTTAATTGTCAAAATCCTTCATATTGAGTTGAAAAGAAAATGTGAATTATCCTAAGAATATCCCCAGGGAGTGTCAAACCCGGTGTGAAATAAAGACCATTTTCATGTACCATGTTACCCTAAGTTAGTCTCAAACCTCCTTATTAGTGTTATTACTCCTAGGTCTATCTTTTCTAGAACCTTGTCTACTTTTAGTATCCAAGCATGGATGTATTTATAAGAATACCCACATAATCTATAACTTACCAAAATTATAGGATGTTATTCTATATTTATCATCAAATTACACCTTAGGGTTATGTTATCTGACCTATGTTTTCACAAATCTTATTCCCATGGGTTCTGCTAAACATTCTTTTTTAATAACTATAGCGACCTGGCCCAATAATCCTAGAGCTGGTGTCTATTATCACTAATATTGAAATGATTAATTTAATCAAATCACAAAGGAACTTATGTTTAGTAGTCTTGGTAAACCAGTCAAATACATAACTATTGTATTAAAATTTATAGGACTAATTACAACATAAGTTTTTAAAATAACATTGTGGATGATATTATTTCATCTTGTAAATCCATGAATATCTTTCATAGTACGTTTCTTGGTTTGATGGGGAAATAAACATAATATGGGTGAGGTCAAATTCTAAGTAAGTGAAAAGAATAGAAGAATAAATTATGAATAAATCAGAATAATCTATATAGAAAATTAAATAACTATGAAGAGATTCCATGTAACCAGTTACTGAGAACCAGGATAGTAAGTAATATGACAAATAAAAATAAAAAAAACACATTCCATTAAATTAACTTTATAAAGAAAAATCTATATGAAAAGGTAAGAAAATGAAAAACATATCACTTATTCAATGATCTAAATATGGAATGTTTCCATAGATATTTCAATGAAATATCTCATGGATGAATAATAACTAAAACTAAATAAAGGAAATGATTTATTAATGTATGTTATGTATAAGGAACATGAAAACCTATACCATGTCGACTTTTTATAAGATTATTTAAAACTAGGGATAAAAACATAGTTACTTTACAAAACTTATTTATCTCATGAGGACCTGCGGATGTATCAAATAGGTATATAAGGTCTGAGATCCTCTTGTCATTCCATGTCCAATTAATTCTTTATAAAAAATCGTAGAACAAATTAAATTCCATATCAAATATCCATATTTATTGAGAATATGAAAATATCACTATTTCCCAAAATAATCAAATAACAATCAAAGTATACACCTTTTGTAAAATTGTATATAGTTAAGGTGAAACTAATATCCATGAAAAATGAAATGGATAATTTAAGGGGAATTAATTTTTCAATGATCATAGTAGGTTTAATATTTCAACAGGACTAACAAATGAATCAAGGAAGTTAATGTGAATAATATCCATAGTGAAATAAATCATAAACTATCCAAATGAAGAATAAGTATGGTATTAATAAAATCTATCCCATGTGGTGTAAAATAAAGGGTTGTTGTAATTGATTAATAGAAACAAAAATTTCTTTTAGAAACATTCTTGGGGACAATGTCCAATTACTTTGGAAAACATTTTGAAAAACTGTTTCATTAAAAATCAATTTTGAAAACATTTCTATGAAAAAATTACTCTTTTAAAAATGAAAAGTAATCTTCAAAGAAATGATGGCATATAAATCCATACATTCTGTATGAGGTAAAAAAAAAATTTATTTTTCATGTTAAAAAGGATAGAAAAATGACTTGTTAGGAAAAAAATAAAATGATTCATTTGAAAAATCTGTAAAAGAAAAAGAGGGAAAAATTTTCTTCACAAAATAATGTTAATTAATTTTTGAAATCATTTTTAGAATATAGGTTTTTAGAAGAAGTCAAGTTCTCTGACTAAATAGATAAATAAATTCATATTTTCTTAAAATCATTTTCTAAAAAAGGTTGAGTACAAAAGAGCTAAAAAGTTATAATATTACTTAATAATGGACACGTATAATCATAGGAGAATAAAATTATATGGTTCATTACCCAATGATAAAATTATTTCCTCTGATGGGAATTTAAGTGTAAACAATTCGTAAAGAATGAGATTGTAAGTAGACCCTTGAAAATATTATTGTATTGGAGTGTGAATCAGTCAATGAGTAGATTATGTGTAACAAATGTAAATCCAAATATGGAAGAGAAAATAAATCAATAGATATGAAAAATTCATTATACACATAATCATGTAATATTAACATCTACAACAAAGTAATATAACCCAATGAAATTAAATTTGGTTATGAAATTCTCTTCTAGTTGGTATCTTTTAACTCAAATATGCATGAAGGAATAATTCAAGTTAAGACTCAAAATATCGTGACGAATGAACGAATCACGATATTATATGTAAATTTTGTAGTAAGTACAATATATATATGAAATTAGGTTAAAACAATAATTTGATTGTTTCAAGAGAATGTTAACAATCAAAAATGGAATTGAGATTGCAAAGATAATCATTAAAAATGTTCTTGAGGAGAGTAATCATTAAACATTACAACGTGTCCCATACCACATTGAAACATTTGAATAATAATATTCATGAAGTAATAAAATTAAATAAAACTTATAATATCATGATAATAATGAGTTTTAGGATATCACATGTCAAAGGGAAATATATACACTATGTAAAAGAATCCCGGTTCATAACAAAAAATAATTCTAAGTAGAATATAAATTGAGATGAAATCCTTTTCGTTGATTTTCTTTTTAGGTCAACATACATTAAATTAATGTACAATAAACTTATGTCAATTTTATACTTTATTAAGAACATTTTTCATTTTTATCAATACTTGTATTTCACTTATTACAATATTTTGTCCAACTACTTCAACAATTATGTTTACGTCAGGTGTTTTTACAAAATTCGATTTATGTGTCAAAAACAACTTTTGGAGGTCAAATATGGTCAAAGGTGTCATTATATAACATCTATATAATAATAATGAAAAGATTATAATTTTGATACATTAATTATAATTTTTAAAACAATTCTTAAATATATTTATGAAAAATGAATTAACATTATAGTCACAGAGATGTTAGGCCATACATACGAATGATTAACGTTATCATTTTTCAATTATCATTATAGAAAGAAGGTAATTAGAATTGTATAATTACATAATTATAATTATATCATAAATACCATATTATTCAATCATTTATAGTTTTATATATAATTCATTTTATCAGAAATGAATCACATCATTCCAAGGGGGGATATTCCACACGTCCACAAATGACATTACAACTTTTTAAATGTGTGAAAGGGTAATAAAGAAAATGATATATATAATATTTACAGAATGTTAATTAGTTAATGAATATCAAATAAAGTGTTTTATGTCACATATGTTTAATTAAAATAATCCTCTATACAATCCATGTATATTGTTAATTAATCACATCACTTTGAGGGGGTGGTAGTCAACACTTCCAGAAAGGATGCTATAATTTTTACAAAAAAACTGGAATGTATAATGATACGCACTTCAAAATTTTTAAATAAGCATGAAAACATTATAAATATAATAAATAAAATATTTAAATGGAGTTTCCATCATGATTTTCACCATGAGAGGCAGTAAAGGAAGAATAAACAATCATTAAATGAACAAGATAGTTGGTATGGTAGATTTTATTATAATTAAATGAATAAATATATTGATACATTTGATGAGAGTAAAAAATTATTGTATATTTTTCATGAATGTAAAAAAACCAGGTATCTTTAGTCATGATTTCGCATGGTTGAATAGAATAGGGAAAAGTTGAATGTCATTTTAAAAAATAAAAGGAAAAGAAAGGTATGCATGGTTTTATGTGTGTAGTGTTAGTGTTAAATATTATTCATTACAATGTTCCCCAAATGATAGTTGTAATAATTAGAATGTTATTGGATTTTATCCAAGAATTAAAAGGGAGAATCACTTCAAATGGGTGAATGTATCTTCCAAATCTCATATAAACATATCACTAATTTCTAATTACCCTCATTCAGATAATGAATATAGTGTTACTTATTTATAGGATGAAATGATTTTCACATTATTTAATGAGAATAATATACCTATATTCGATGAAATGACTAGATATGTTACATTATGACACAAAAATAATTTGAATGTTACAAAATAATATTATAAACCCAATGTAGAACTTGCTAAATATAATACTAGAATTTCTAAACATTAGTTATTTATAAAAATACTTCATTATTAAGATAAAACATTCCAGATTAGTAATAGATGATAATAATGTAGTTATAAAATTCATTTATAAAATTCTTAGTATAAAATATATTATTCCAAATTTAAATTATCAGAATGAAAATTATGAAAATTTATAATAATTCGGAGAAAAATCATGTAAATTCATAGGGAATTGGTTATAATTTTGAAAAACCTCACAATTAGTTAAACTGTTTTGTTTATTAAAATGAACTCTTTCTATGAAATTACAAAGATGGTGAATTTAGATAAATGAATTTTCGTTAAATCAAATTCAATATTTGGGTTACTAAGATGATATTATTTCTAAATAATTTTTAAATTTGTAAAATAAAAATGTTAAATAGTAGTTTAATATGATTGTTATAATTCATAATAATTCCAGATCCAATCAAGTGTGGTTACAATTTTTTTTTATTTTCAATATGAATGTTTTAGTGCTGATTTCCAAAATATATTCAATATGAATAGTGGTATATAAAGGAAAAAAATATGGTAAAAAAATTTATATAGATAAATACAATTCAAAAAGGTGGATATGAAAATTTTAGAGACAATTCTCCTGGAATAATATATAGATAATTGATTCTTAATTTCATAGTTAAAAAATAATTTTTAAATTTTAAATATTAGAATAAATTAAAAAATCCTCATCTGTATAAGTTAATTATATGATAATGGTTATCTTGTGAACATTGGGAATCATAAATACATTATTCAATTTTTATAAAGGTATGTTCATTATTTATACTGAAAAAAATTTAATGTTAACAATTTAATCATATAATCCCTTAGAAAAAAATCTAAATTGATTAAGTGAAATGAAATATCTATCATGGTAGTGTCATATTTAATTAGGACACTGTAATATACGAACAGTTTCTAAACAAGATATGTATGGTCTTATGACTGATTTACAATATCTTACATTTATGTATTTTGAAATCTATAACCCTAGTCAGTATTCTAGGACACATAATTCTAGATATAAGTCAATTTGTGAAATATCTAGTAGTTATTATGAATAGAGTTTTCACCCTGATTTTTTTTTGAAATACTGGATGTATTGGAGGAAATTAGTAAGTGTATTTATTGGTAAATAATTTTTGTAGATATATAGGGATCAATTTTGTAAGAAAAAAAATCCGAATCCCTTTTTAGTTTTAATGTTTTTTTCATATGTTAAAACTAATATAACACAACATTTGGTTACTATTCATTGATATGATGGTGATTTTTTCTAAAATTTTTATCACGAGGATCTTTGTTGTAAGAATGGTGTTAAAATCAAATTTTCATCACATATGTCATCTCAACTAAAAGGTGTATTTGAAAAAGAACTTATAATCCTTCAAAATATCACTAGATCCATTTTAGGAGAATAATCAATATATAAATAAATTTAGGTTAATTTTATTGGTATTGATTTATATAATATAAGTTGGGTTTTACGGAATCATTTTTCCAAAAAAAACACTTAATGAATTATAGATAGGATTAGAGGAATAAATTCTTCATTTATAGTTTTAACATTCAATGTGTTCTCTTATAATACTAAATATAAAATGTATAAATTTTATCTAAAAGATAATGAAATAATTTTTCCTAGAAATTATACCTTAAGTAAGAATTTTCATGTTTTAAATTAACAAACAGACATATTTGAGGAAACGTAATTTTTTTTTCATGAAACTGATCCTATCATCTAAGACAATTAGAAACTATCCCTTGGAATGATGATTTTTAAACTAGTCCTCATGCCATGTGAAGAAATGTTTCATATTTTTGAACCACAAAAGAAACTACTAATGATGTTGTAACATTAGAATATGATTAAGTTGAATTTGGAAAACATCATTTGATGGATCTGAGGAACCTGTCAATATTAGAGAATCATCCCACAAATAATATCATTGGATAAGTGAATAAACTAGTCAATAATAAATGTTCTATAAAAAATTAATGCAAACATTGTGTATCCTTATCTCAGTTAAAAAAATATATATTGAGGCATTAGGTGATGAATATTGGATTAGTAAAATTATGGATTAACCCAATGAATTTGAAAGGAATAAAATTAATTCTATGGTTACTTGATGAATAGATCATTCTCTGATTGGAGGAAATTGAGTTTTAAATAATATGGATCATTTAAATGTAATTATTTTTAGATATTATGAAATAATTATTTCTATGGGGTATATTAAACAAGAATTAATTGATTTCGATGATGTATGTTCACTAGTAGCGAGTGTTGACTCTATTAAAAAAATCATATATGTTGAAGCTTTTTTAAATTTCGATATTTATCATGTTGGTGTGACATCATAGTAGCATAAATAAGAAAAATCTAAGTAGAAAACATACTTCAATACATAAAACTTTTAATGATGGAATCCTGAGACTGCTTCACCAACATGAATATACATTTTCATATATATATATATATAAATATATCCACTGATCCCAGCACATATTCCCCAGACTATATGGGAACATGTGCAAGGAAGATCTATATATATACATTCCTACCAATGTATATACATCTAGATCTTTTCTAATGACGACTTGAAAACACACCACAATGACCATGATACACATTAACAATTGCAAGGGAGACTCAAAATTAACAAAGACACCAAATACAACCAAATTAAATAAGTAAGGGAGAGAATACTCACCTCGATCAGTGACTGATGGACTGAAATGAACTGAAACAACATGGAACCATCATAATCACCTTAAAATAAATTTTAGATTCTCATAAATCACAAAACCCCCAAATATAATCTATTTAAAAAGTTGAATTGTGGAAAATCATAACTAAAATCATTGGCGGGAGGACCAAATCGATGCGAGAAACATAACCTATGATAGTGGTTGTTGGAACACACATGGATGGGTCCCAAGAGATCAATCTCACCCCATATATAAGGAATTGACACAAGAGTGTATCCAAAATCAAAAACTGTAGAACCATAATGATCGGCTGAACCGTGTAGGGGAGACGAGGAGAATAAAATTGGACTAAATATGGAGGAAGAGAGAATATGAGGGCTTATAATGGGTCTTCTGACCAAAAAAACTCAAGAATCTAGGTGAAAACAACAACAGAAGGTATATCGGGAAAGAGGGGGGTTACGTAGACATAGAAGAAGATGGGGGAGGAGACCAATAGTGATGGAAGCAGTGGCATATACTGAGGATGGAGTTGACTACAGCGGCGGGATCCAGGGAGGAGGTCACCAGCATGGCTTGTTGGTCGGTAAGAAAGGGGGTAGGCTCTAGTGGGGGGGTTCAATGTGACACACTGGAAGATGGGGAGGGTCCCACGTGAAGTACACCAGAGAATGTTGGGAGAAAAGAGAAGGGAAAAAAATAAAAATAAAAAATAATCATAAAAATGAAATAATAATAATAATAATAATATCACTAATAATAATATTAGACCAAAAATAATTTTATAATGAAAAATAAGACACAATCTACCAGGTCAAGGAATGAATAACATGAGGATGTTTAAGTTGGGAATGTTCATGGGGAACAATATTCAACATATTTTACATGAAAGGTAAATCTAAATATTTTTTTGTATCCAATGTTCATTAATAATGATTTAATAAACCTTCATGAATTTTAATATGTTTGAAAGAGGAAGCCCCAATCGTAGATAAATATGGTTATTTCAAGTATGAAACAATTTTACAGATGATATTTTTATTTTTCAATGCTATGAGTAATATAGTAAAAATATAAAATTATATATTCAGTTGAAGATGTAGATGTTTTCAATATAATGTTCATGAGAATAGGATAGGTGAAACTTTTTTAATATATCTGAAGATACAATGGAGGAAGACAAATTAAATTATTAATTAAGCCTTTAAAGAATTAATGATGAATAAGAAAGATAATTAATCATATATTTATAGTTTCAAGATTGAGGACACTATGGAACATGATTTTAAAGAACATGTTTTAGATATTATAAATGATGATGAAAATGAATATATAAAATAAAATAAAGAAAAAATTGGATTGATATTTCCTTTGGAGAAGTGAATACACTAATGAAGATGTTGATATGTAGAATGTAGAATTTAATTTAATTCTATAAATAGTTGAAAAATATTGTACTATATATATTTATTTTTATTAATAAGAAAACATTTCCCCATATAATCCTCAGACTATCTATTAGTCTATCCCCACATTATGAAGAGAAGTTCTGCAGATATTTTGAAAAGATAAATGAATGAAATTGGTTGTTTTTATTTAATAATTTCATTAGAATATCATAAAGGGTGAAAAAAAATTTATTGATGAAAAATATTATCATATATATCTATCTATAGTACAAGGGAGATCGAAGACTTGGAGAAAATCAGAATAATTTGGTAATACTATCAAGAGGATATTAGATTATGATTAATCTTCTAGGAATATTTAATTCCAATTAATCTATCTATTCGATGAGTACAAATATTCCTTATTATCATTGGGAGAAGGTTATTAAGATAGTGAAAAGAATGATATAACTATTATAAAATTAAAACAACCTCACTATGATGATGTTATCAAGATTGAATATGTTTCCAAATAAAAATTTCTTCAACAATAAAAATCACCACAAATACTTAGGAAGGATCTCTTACATTAACTATATAACTAATCCATAAATTATACATAGAGTAAAAGTCCTAAATGGATACAAATTAAGATGAATTACTTTAATGAAGTAATAAATTGCATTGAAGAAATCATTGAAATCTCTATATACATACATTTAAGATAAGTAGATAGTATTGACAAAAAGAGAGACAAGTTATATTTTAAAATTTTATAAAAGCATAAAAATAGCGGGAGAGTTTTTAAGATTAGAATATGATATTAATCCTTTATCTATTCAATGATATATGATATCTTGCAATAAAATCAGAAGCCAGATTTGAGGGATGAAAGGCTTATTGTACTTATGTAGAATAAATACTAGTTTGAAAATATATAAAATGATCTTATCAAGATGAAAAACAGTTTGAACAAAATTTCTACTAATGAGTGATCTTTTTATTGAAATTTATTTTTAATAAATTAGACTCCAACAATTGTTTTATATAGTATTTTTATAATATTTTAGGGAGCTATTTCTACTATATAACATTCCATTGAAATTATTTAAAAAAAGTCATAAAGGGAAAGAAGATAGAGTACACGAATGTTTTATATGTAAGGGGGACTGTCTTTAAATGTTTTACATCAAAAAAATCACTGATATGTTATGTATAGTAATTTTCAAAATGGAAGAATATTGAGTCAAATACTTATTTCTATCAATTCCATTGAAAATAAAAATTCACTTTTAAATTTTTATATAAGTAATATATACTTCTTAAAAGGTTTAATGTTTTCATAGGATGAAGATAAATTTTACCAATAAGTGAATTCCAATTCAATCAAATTAGTAAATACTAATAATATTATACAAAAAACTATAAAGTGAGATGGATGAAATGGTAAATAAGTACATCTTATGGACATTAATATAGAAAAATTGAAGGAATTATAATTTTTTTTATCAAAAATAAGGATTTTAATATAATAACACCAAATCTAGTAACCCAAATTTTTGTGTCTACATTGTTATATTGGCTTAGATTCAAGGGATATAATCTGGAAAGAATAGTAATTTTTGTAGTATTGAATAACCACATACATAAATTATAAACATATTATATTATAAAATATAAAATACATCAAAAATAAATTCTTGCATCTTTGATATTATTCATAATATCATACATCATATAGTGGGTGAAGGAAAACATACAAATTGGGAGATTAGATTCAATGTAAGAGTTTTTTAAATCAAAATCTCTTCTCAATCAATATGATATAATTTAAATTGAATGGATAGTAAATGAAAACAAATTATAATTAATCAATAACATTATTGTTAAATGAATCCATTGATAATATCAATGTAATTACCTAAAAAGCAATAATAACTGAATTCTCATGAAAGGAAATTATTAATATTTTATTTATTGATAACTGATATAATGATATATATATATATATATATATGTGTGTGTGTGTGTGTGAAATAAGAACCTTTTCCATGATATATTGATCAATTTTTAGGTATACATAGGAAAACCAGTTAATTATAGAATATTGATTGGCCTCATGAGGTCTGTTTATGTCTGTAGGGGATATAAAATTCAAGGCCCCACCCATTATTGAATTTTCAATGGATTCCATATATAATTAATTAATTATTTAATTCAAGAAACTTATTCATTCTCAATACAAATTCTTGTTTAGTAAAGAATATTGATTTATCATGGTTTTCCCATGTAAATAAAAAATCATTGTAAAATACCATTTTTGGAAATTTTATACCCTTTAAGACATAATCATTTAAATTAAAATAAATATAGATATTTAAGGAAAATAATTCTCCAATTATCATAATAAATTGTATATTTCAAGGGAATGTTGATAATTATAAAATTAAATAGGAAAGTTAATTTCAATAATTTTCATGTTTGATCTAATAATAATGAATTCTTAGAAATATTTAGTATGGTATCAGTACAACATATCCTAATTAGGTTATAATTAAAACTAAGGTTTATATCATTGAGTAATAGAAATATCATAATAGGAAAATTAAAAAAATTCTTGAATAAAATTACATTTGATATTTGAAAATAAATTTTATACAAAATAATTCTTATTTATTAAGAAAAAATATATTTAAATATACTTCTAAATAGTTAAAGGATTATTTGAAATAATGAATGGTAATGAAATTAGGGAAAATATGTTCATGTCATGTTTGTTAGAAAAATATTCATTTTATATTTTCAATAAGAAGTCATAAACTACCACATTCAGAAATTTATATGATTATTATGTTGAAGACCGTTTTTATAATTCTTATTTGGTAAAAATATCATTAATAAATAATTTTATTTATAAAAACTATTTTCAAATTATTTTTTATTGAAAATATCGATATGGAAGAAATATTTACCTGATAAAAAATAGAAATTTGATCATATTTTCATTAAAACATTCTAATTGAATGGGAAAATTTAACTTAGACCTTAATCATAAAGAATATTTTGATATTAAAATAAAATACCTCAAAATTAAGTATATACACCACATAATTTTTTTTTGAATTATTCCAAATATTTCTCAATGTAGTGAGAATTCAAACAAAATCCCTTACCTCATTCTTGACATGACCTATAGGTTATCTCACATACAATATTAAGAAGTTTAAATTTATAATACATACATACTATAAGAATAATAATATCTTTAATATCATATCTAATCCATTAATAATATTTTATCACTAGTTAGTTATAAATATTTTAAATTTGTCATTATGTCTAGTGTTACTACATTCTATTCAATTATGTTTTTCAGCACATTTTCTTTTATGGCTCAAATCATGGTAGAATTATGGGGTGCCAAATCTAACTAGAATAATCATTGTAAAAACATCATAATTGAATTTTATTTTATAATTTTTAAGGATTAGTAATCTTCCTCCTAATGTAAATTTGGATGTCATATTAAATCCTCCTTTTATTAGATGGGTCATATGTAATTATAAAGGTACGTGAATAGTGAATTTAGTTTATGTGGGATCTAGTTTAGTTTTTAGTGTCCATAATTTTAATTCCAAAAGATACCATTATGTCCCAAGAAGAAATTGAATCATTTATTGAGTTTGAAATTATTTGAATGATCAAAGGGGTATAAATGGAAATATAGGGAGGATGGAACAACTAATGGTTTTAATATCAGTTTTTTGCATTGTATATGACGCCAAACATAGAAATAATATAAAATCCTATGGTGCTACATTTCCACCATTTCATAAATTGCATATTCACAATTTGAAGTTATGCATAATAATAAAGGTTTTTACATTTTTAAATTAATTTTTATAAAAAAACACTCTAAAAACGGTAAATAAAAATCATCTTCAATAAATGGAAATAGAAATATAATGGTCACAAAAATATTAGGTTTCAAATTTGGAAAAAATTTGTGGGTAGTGAAAATATAGATATAGAATGGGAAAAATTAGGCCTATGGATTAATATGGAGTGACATAGAACATGATCATAAGACAGTAAATAACTATAGAACCACAAATATGTGATGGATGAAAAGGCTATTGATTCATAAAAAATTAATATAAATGAATTTTTTTTTAATTTGATGGTACTCTTTTTAATTTTATGGAATAACAATATATTATATAATATATAAATAAGAAAATATTCTTAAAATGGAAGTAAAATTACATATTTTGATAAATGACACAAAAATCAGTTCATTTCTCTAAATGATGAGTATCCAGGATTTATTTTTCAAACTTGATACACTAAAATAATATTATAACACAATACATATTCCAAAAAAGGAAAACCATATATTTCACCTATCTCTAAATAACGGCCAGAAAAAATGGTTTCCATAATGTAATATAATATCTAAAATGTATAAATCCTTATATGAATAAACATTTAATTTTACATAAATATTTACAAAATTATTCAAAAAGATAAAAATAGTTTTTTTTACTATACAATATACCATAATTAACATAACATAAAATAAAATATGAAAATAACGTGTTATTTTGTCATTAATATATTATTATTCCTAAAAGATTATAAATATTACAGTCACCTCAATATCTCAAAATGATTTGATCATATAATATGTCACTCAAAATAAACCCATCTTAATTCATCAAGAAGGTATATGAAAAAATAAATTCATAAAAACTATGACATCATGTAGGTTTGTGGTAGGCATTGCACCCTTGTTGCTCTTTTGTTGTTGGTTCTAGCCAAATGGCCTTACCGGATGGTATAGGTTATCACCTTGGTTTTTTTAAAATAATTTATAAACATAGTACCAATAATGTTATAAAAAATATGACAATAATCCAAAAAAAATTATAAATCATTCAATCACTATTAACTCCCATGGTAACATATATGATAAAAAATATATTCCATAATTGTAATAACCATTATGTACCTCACCACTAAAGAACATATAAATCCTAAATGTTATAAAAACAATAAGTTTATTTTCATAAAATATGAAATCATATTCATCAAATAAATGTTTCTCTAAAAAAAGTTTTTCATAATTGTTTTATACACCATAACTAACTATTAAAAATCAATTAACATCTCTATGGTTTATTACATTCATAGAACTATAGAATGGGTATATTTTACATTAAAATTAAAAAATAAGTATACATATTAACCCATGGTGGTAACTAAAAATTGTAAAATATCCCCATATTAATAATAATATTAACTTATTTAGGGAATTTATCAAATTTTATCATGGTGTTATGTTCCCAAATATATTATTTCTTCAATCATGTTTCAATGATTTCTACAAAACATACATATGATACAAACTATAACAAACAAAAATTTAGTAACCTATCATTGATGTATAATTTATTACATCATCTTTGTAACATGGAATCTAATTTTGAAGCATTTATTAGTTTAGTAGTTTTTAAAAACAAGATACATAGGTGATTTCCATATTACATTGGACATATAATGTACATAGTTAAAAAACAGTCTTCTACCATTGATATTATTCATAATATGATGGTTTATATCTTGGGGAAAATAAAACATGTAAAATGTGATATCAAGTCCTCATTAAGAGTTAGGTAACGTAGAATCTATAATAATTTATGAGGGAACAATCTATACAGCATGGAAAATAACTAAAACCGCATTCCATTTAATCAATCACATGAGAATGAATGAAATCCAAGGATAATATCAATGTAGTATTCTCATGAAAAAATATAATATAATTTATAATGATGGAGTTGAAAATATTGGAGGTCATGATAGCATAGATTGTGATATTTATACCATAATGAAATTGAATATTGTTAGTTTAATAAATGGGTTGGTATACAGCAGTGAATGAGTTATTTCAAACATACTAATTAATCTCTTGAAAACCTTCCTTGAATAATGAGGATATATATTTATGGGACCCACCTGTCACTGAATATCCTATTTTTTCTTCAAATATTGAATGATCGATTTAATTTATGAACCTTTTGACTAATCTATAAAATATATACTAAGTAAAGAAAAATGATTTATCATGGTTATTCGTAGTCAATCAAATAATATTCATATAAGAAGACTATATTTATAAATAAAATATGGTTTGAACAATAATCATATCCCTGATAAATAAAATGGATTTTAAACTAAAATTAAATGGTAAATGATCACATGAAAGTGAACGATTAAATAGAAAAATATAGTCTACAAAATTAAAAATGAAAGTGAATATTAATAATTTCCTTTTTCAAAAGGATCATAAACTATTTAGAGAAAGATAAATATGGTATCATTATAAAATATCCTTAGTGGATTATAACTAATATAATTTATTACACCTGGATACATGTATTTAACCCTTTAATTATGATGTCCATGTTCATAAAGTATAAGGGTGAAATTTTGGAGGGTTTTGAGACCTTTTAGATTGTTTTGGGGCTATTGGGAGGCACAAGGGATGCACATAGTTTTTCTAAATCGCATGGAATCATAGGATATACCATGAATAGTTGTAGATATAGGAATGTAACATTAGCATGGTGGGTTCATGTTTTATGAGGTCATCTAAGGAGGCTGTGAATGTGTCATCCCAGGTTATAGCTAACACATGGTTAGTGTGTCATTTTTCTAACCATGCAGACTAGCCCTGCACTGGTTAAAATTGGGATCCTAAAAAAATGGATCTCACAGGTTATTGACTCTATCTCCATTTTTTATCATATGTACTTTTATATAGGGATTCAAATCCATTAAATGTTGGAGAACCTCTCATAATAAAATTGGAATCGATCCAAAGCCTTTACTTTATGTTTAGAATCTTATTTCTTGAGGTATGTCATCATTATCCTTTGTTATTTTCATTTTTTCATAGGTCTACATAGATCCTAATTCTCCTCCCTTTTATAATTCTCACACATATGCCCATTATGGGAAGATATAAGATTTTTGAAGATAAATATGATTATTTTAAGTATAATTCATGATAGGAGATGAGGTGAAAGGTGGTTTCATCGATTTCTTACATGGTTTCTTAAGGGTTCTTCGTCCATTTTCAGTTTTCTTCATAATGGTCAAGGTAGGTGGATTCACTCTCAAATCTTCTTAGTATAACAAAATAAAATGGTTTAAAATTGATTACATTGTTTGGATTTGATTTTGATTTTGCAGGTTTTTGAATGATAAAAACCATCTTGAGCGATGGTTTGTGGAAATTTAGAACATTATAGTTCTTGAATAAATTCTATGATCCTTGATTTTAAAATAATGATTTTAAAATAGGACTTTTATTGAATATTGGTAATTGGATTTGATTAAAGGGGTGTTCAATAAATGTAATGACATTATTTAACTGGAAGGGGTGCGTAGAATTTATATGTTCTCTTGATGTCTATAAAAGAATGGTTTTATTGAAATGGGATTAAATGGTTAGTTGTAATTATTTTGGCATACATTGTGTTTTGTGGGAGTTAAGGATTGATTGTCCCTAGATATGTGGTGTGTACCATTAGTGTACAGTATTTTTAACCAAAGACTGGGGGCATAAATCATGTGGACACAAGGTGATTAGACATGAGAAAACTCATGAGTATGGAACTGTTATAATGAAGTATGAATTAATGGGTGTGTGGTTAATCAAGTAAAGGGTATGCCAATATGAAATTAAGAAATAGTCTGAGGGATTATTTGGATATATTGTTTTTGGAAATTTTACTTGCTATAAAATTGGTTAATATAGAGCTTGTGAGAGTTTAGTTATTACTGTATTTGGAACATGTTTATATTTAGTTATGAAATGTTCCGGGAATTATTTTATATAATTTTATTATATAAATGTTTCTACCTTTTCTATCATAGTGGTGTGGGTAGAGAATCCATTGGGTAAAACCTACAATTTTTTATACTCACCCCTATTTTTATCTTCGATGATTTTTTAGATTCTATCTTCCAAGATATGGGAAAAGGTAAAGTATCACATCTATTTTACACCACCATGGTATTCATTGGATGTTTGGTCATTGGAGAGTGGACCTTGTGGAACAAGGAGTTTTTTTATCTTTAATTATAGTAGTTTCCTTTACACTATATACATTGATAGTTGGTTTTTCATCATCTATAGTACACTTTGGTGTGGTTTTGATATAAATGAAGTCGTTTAGTTGTGTTTCATTTATTCATTCATCTTATATTGAGTTCTTTGGTTATGGATTCACAGGATATTGGTTTTATTTCATTAAGGTTTAATCATCCCCCATTTTCAATTGAAACACTTCAACATTTAATGTCATCCATTGAAATCTTGGGGATGTTTTTTAAGGTAATGTGGCATCTTACCACCCTCTCAAGCCGAGGATATATGATTGTATGTTACAAATGGTAAAATATTTTTTGGTCCATTCATAACAACTGGAATTCATTTTCTTAGTCTTATAGTTGAATTAATTCTTATTTATTCTATAGGTTGTAATCTAAGAAAGTAGTAGGTTTTTCTAGACATGAAATTTATAGCATAAAAATACATAGCTAACATTTTATGTTCAATATAGAGGTACCAGGGATTTGGTTACAATAACTCTTTGAAGACTCATATAGAATATTGGAAGATCATTATAATGGGTTTAGCAAATGAGATGAGCATATTAATCATTAGTGGAATGGATTCCCACAATGATTTCATATTTAATTTTTGAAAAATGATATATAACGTAATTCATTATAATTATTTTATTTAAAAAATGATGAAATGGTTTTCCAATGAAATAATTTAGAAAAATAATGAATGATTTATTTTAAAAATGGTTTGATTTTCAAAAGCAGGAATGGATTAAAAATGGTTAAAATCTGAAATTAATGATTTTGGTAAGTTATGTTGTGATAATTGATTTGATTGAATTTGAAATAATAAGCCATCGGTTTCTAGATAGTTAGACATATAGATATTGTTGATTATTTAAAAAAATGGAACGCGATAGGCATTGTAGAAACACACTAGATGAAGTTGCAGAGAATGTGGTTGCACCTGAGACACAGGTTAACCAAAATATGGATCAGAGTAACATCCATGCATTCCAAGATGAGGATATGGTGAAACAATAGAAGGAGCCAAGGCATGTTGATTATTATATCTAGTTCATGAAGAAAAATCGCTCCATTATCCTATGTGATTCTAAACTGGAAAAGGAAAAGGTGTGGTTGAATAGAATGGATTGTTTCTTTGATTTTATCATCACACTACGGTAGTTTAAGGTCAAGATAGTCACATATATTCTCGAGGTTATTGTCTGCTAGTGGTGGGAAATAGTGGTGTAGGGTATCCTGGATCAAAGACTTATTTGTGAGGATTTTGATAATTGTTTTAACAAATAATTCTATACTTACATGTTTAGAATCTAGAAAATGATGTAACTCTTCATCTTGAAGCTAGATAATATATTTTTCACATAGTATGTAGTTAAATTCATGAATTTAGTGTAATTTTAACTAGAAGTTGTGGCTTGTGTGACCATGAAAGAACATATCTTCAAATTAGAGTTAATCCAGGAGATTCTATCAAAGATTGTGGTTCTCAGTATTAAGTATTACACAAAGATGGTGTAGAAGGAGACACTGAATGAATATGAAATCTAATGATATATGGGAATATGAATCATAAAGATACCTATAAAGAATGGTTACAACTCCAAATCTGGGAGAAAGTGGAAGACAGAGCCCTATTTCCAAGGTAAGGATAACACTCATAATCAGAAGGATGGATCTGTGGATGTTCCTCCATGTTCGAAGAGAAAAAAGGTTGTTTCCAATGTCTTTCTCTTGACCACATAAAGAAATATTTTAGGACATAACCTAAAGCATGTCATGACTAATTTTTTTTGGGTATCTTCAATGTTATTTTCATAATGCTCTATGTTCATGTTCCTAAGACACTTATCTGGTGTTGCAGACATTGTATTCAATAAAAGGATGAGGGTAATGGAATCAATCACATCTGTAGAGAAGGGATACCAATAGAGATTCATGGAATACCATGACTTATCTACAAGGGAAATCTCAACAAGGAAGCAAAGAGAAGAATGAATTGATGATGCAAATGTATGGAGGTGAGAAAATGATTGTGGATGATCAAGTTTAACCATATATTGTGAGAGGAATGATTCTATTGATTTCTACATTTTTATAAGTATTATTTTATACTGGTGCATCACATTCAATCGATGATTTGTGTGTGGTTTATTTCTATTTATAAAACCAATGATGATTCCTTATATGGTAAAATGTCAAACTCCTCTTGGAAAAGGAGAGTGCCAGGACTTTGTCTATAGAGCATATTCTATATCTTTATATGGATATAATATGAAATGAGACTTCTCATTATTGTAGATTGATGCCTATGATGTAAACCAGGGTATTTATTATTTGAAAATGTTTAAGATTCACATTGACTATTATAGTAGAGTTGTTAGATTTACAAATGAGGACGATCCTCAATAACAATTTAGAGGAAGATGTGTTGTAATGAAATGTGTAGTGGGATTATTGGTAGAAGAAATGGCAATAATATCTTACATGTTGGTGGAATTAACCTAGTGATTGATTCAAGAGATCAAGGATATCAGTTTCCTCGTATTTTTGGATAAACATTATGATGAATTTCCAAAGAACATATCAGGATTACCACCTATAATAGAAGTGATTATTATCATTGATCTCCTCTCAAAGACACTCGCTATTTACTTTACATCATATAGGATATAATCGACAGAGTTATGGGAGTATAATGTGTATTAAAAATATCTATTAAAGATAGGTTTCATTTGGATTATCATGTTTCCATGGGAAGCACAAGTCTTGTACATGAAGAAAGAAGATGAAAATATAAAGTTGTGAGTGGATTATCATAGGATTAACCATGTTGAAATTAGGAATTGATATCAACATACACACATTGATCGTCTGTTTGATCAATATAGGGGAGCACAATGGTTTTATAAATTTGTCGTGCAATCAAGATATCAGAAATTGTCTATTCAGAAGGAGTACATCTTGAAAACAATATTCCGAAGAATATATAGAAATTATGAATATGTAGTCCTTCCTTTTGGTCTTATTAATAATCCAATGGTCTTTATGGATTTGATGAATCCATTATTTCCACGATATCTATATTTTTTTCTCATAGTGATCATGAATGACTTATTGGTATATTCAAGGAACAATGATTTGCTTGATAAACACATGGAAATAGTGTTGGAAATATTAATAGATCATCGTTTGTATGATAAAATATAATAATTTGTATTTTGGATATGAGATGTATGTTTTCATGGCCATGTAATTTCTAAAAAAATTGTTTCAGTGGATCTGTAAAATATTGAAGTTGTTATCTATTAAAAACCACCAAATAAAATCTTTGAGATAGAAAGCTTTTTTTTGGTGTAGTTGGTTATTACTAATGGTATGTGCATGAAATATCTAAGCTATCATGTCTTATGAATGCTTTCATAAGAAAATAATATTCTATTACAATGTATAGAGGAATTCTATAAATATTTTCATGGGATAAATGAACACCTTACATAAACACCTATTTTGATTTTTTTGGTATCCGGATAAGGGTACATAGTGTATTGTGATGCATCGTGATCTATTTTGGGATGTGTCCTCATGTATGGGGATCGTGTTTGTTGGTTATTGGTCAAGGCAGTTGAGGGTGGGTGAGAAGAATTACCCAACACACAACTTTTATTTAGTTGTTGTTTGTCCATTCATTGAAAACTTGTAATCATTATCTCTTTAGGGATAAATTCACTGGGTTCAGAGATCAAAAGATCAGGAAACATATTTTATCTCCATGAGAATTGAATCTAAGGTAAAGGATATGGATGGAGTATCTCTAGATTATTGAATTTTACATGATGTATACACCCATAAAATTAAATTTGGAGGTTGTAGTATTATAAAGAAATTCATATTCTCAGTTGGAAAAAGAAGAATCAGACGAATGGATTTTGATGTCTTCCTTAACTGATATGCATGTTGATTGTGAATACATAGTGGATGTTTCTATTTTCATTTCATCCATGATTATTCCTATTTTTTTATATATGTGAAAATATGCACAAACATTCGACACTGAATGCCTGTTTATGAGCTAAAAACATAATGGTGGGATGACCATTGATGGTTGGAAACATGACAGGAGATCAATTTGGTGGTTTAAATATCAAATTATTATACTGATGGATTTTCTAGAGAAACTTCTCCATGCTCACCAACATTCAATATGGGCTGTTTATTTGGGAATACAGAATATCCATAAGGCATTGAAGGCATATTTTTGGTGGAGTGGCTTGAAAAGAAAAGTGGAAGAGTTCATTTCGTAGTGCTTAACATGTCTATAGGTTAAGGTAGAGATTCCAAGACCTATGGGAATGTTGAAGTCTTTACATATTCTTGTATGGATTTATGAGAAGATAGTTATGGATTTTGTTACAGCTCTGCCATGAATTGTTCAGAATCATGATTCCATATGGGTGATAGTGGATAAGCTCATAAAGTCAAACCATTTCATTACTATTTCAGAAACCCATATGGTGGAGGATATGTACAAAATCTATATCTAGGAATTGGTAAATATAAATGGAATACTAATTTCAATCGTGTTAGATAGAGAACCTAAGTTGACATATTGTTTCTAAAAATCCTTATATAAATCCCGTGGTACTCAATTGACTATGAGTATGATGTATCACCCTCAGATGGATGGACAATTCTAAAATATGTTAGAGGAATTAGAAGACATGTTGAGGGCATGCATAATGGATTCTGGTGTGTCATGGGAGGAGCATATACCATTATTGTAGTTCTCTTATAATAATAGTTATCACACCTCAACAAATAAGGATCGTTATGAAACATTTTATGGGTTTCCTTGTTGTTCTCCACATTTTTGGGTGGGAACAGGTGAGACATCACAAGTTGGTCTGAGTTTTGTCTTTGAAACAATATAAAATATTTAGTTTGTTAGGATATGGATTTGGACATATCAGTTTCATAGGAAAATTTATGTGAATCAACAATGAAGACTGTTGTTGTTTTCAGTGAGTGATCATTTGTTTTTAAGGATCTCTCCAAGTCCTACACACCATTGTTTTGGCAAGTAGAGTAAGTTATCTCCTTGATACATAGACCCTTTATAGATATTGTAATTTCTTAGAGAGGATTCATATCATTTAGAATTTCCACAATAGTTCAATGGGGAGAATAATGTGTTTCATGTAACATAGTTAAAAATGTATCTGCCTGATCCTAACCAAGTGATCAAATGGATTCATATTAACCTAAAATCAGATTATTCATTGGTAGAGATATTGGTGAAGATTGTGGATAGGAAGGATAATGTCTTGAATGAAAAATGCATCCGTCTATTGTGGGATTTATGGAAACATGGTTAGACTCAGGAAGCGACTTGGAAACATGAAAAAGAAATGAGAGAGAAATGGCCGGAACTCTTTCATGGAATGAATGGTTTTCTACATTTCATGGACGGAAAGACCAATGTTGGGGAGAATATAGTACTCACAGTTTTTGGTATGTAACCCATTCATTATGATTATAACGTTTATAAATTATAATGGTGAAATATGTAAGGTATTTTATAACTTTTAGAATGTTATTGGGGAAAAAGGGAAGGAGAACGAGATATGCACGGGTAGTCTAAACCACATAGAAGCCTAGGATAAAAATTGCTGAGTTGCAGAATTTGGATAGTACCATTGGCATGTTCAGAACATGGTTAAGGAGGATATGTGATGAGGCTATGAAAGTTTCATCCCAGAAATTAGCTTAAAAATAGTTGGTTCACTATTTGTCTAACCTTGCAGACTGACCATGTGCGAGGTCAAAGTTTGATCCCAAAAAATTGGATAGAAAATGTATTTTAATATAACTCCATCATTTTATCTTCTATTCACACCAAACATGGAATTCATCACCATTTAAGGTCGGTGAACATCTTCTATGAAAATATGAACCAATCTAGTGCCTTTCCTTAGCGGTTAGAAGCTAACTTGTTGTGGTATATCATCTTTCTTCTTCATTATTGTCACGCTTTATAATATGTACTTGGATATACATCTCATATCTTCTAGGATTCTTGGATATATGGATATTATTTGTTTATATATTATTTTTATTCCAAATATGATGGGTTTTTGTTCTTTTCATGATGATAGACAAGATCTAAGGCAGTTTCATGGATTTCTTTCAAGGTTTCTTAAGTGTTCTTTGTTCATTTGTAGTTTTCATAAAAATGGACGAGGTAAATGGACTCACCCTTGACTCCACATAGTAGAAACAAATTTCATGGTTTCAAATTTACTACTTTGTTCAATTTTGATTATGATTTGGATGTTCGTTGATTTTTAGAAACCTTCATGAATAACAGTTTATGGGAAAAAATTTGGTGTTCTTGAATAAAGTGTTTGATCCATTATATTAAAATGATGATTTAAAATATAATTTTCTATAATTTTACTGTATGGATTTGATTAAAAAGGTTTTTAATAAATGGAATTATTTTATTGAAATGGAATTGGTGTGTGCAATTTTTCTGTTTATTTGTTTTCATTAAAAGGTTGGTTTTATTGAAATGGGTTGAAATAATTATTTGAAATGGTTTTGGAGTATATTAGGATTTGTGGGAATGAATGCTTTATGGTCACTAGATAGTGGAAATGTACCATTGGGGTACAAGGTACATGAACCTGGATTGGGGTCATGCATCATTGGCACCTAAGGTGATTGGATGAGAGACCATTCATGAGTATGTAAATCTCAGAATGAAGCATGCATGTGTTGGTGTGTTGTGAATCATGGAACGGATATGCCAGGACGATATAGAAAAATAGTTTTAAGAATTCTTTGGTTATTTTATTTAGAAATATTACTTTCATAAAAATTGGTTAAAATATAACATGTGCTAATTTGGTAAAAAATAGTTTTGGAAGTTTTTTGTATTTTGATATAAACTATTTGGAAAATTTTTTCATATAAACTATTTTAAATAAATTTGTGTAACGTTTTTATCCATGTTTCATGAGAAGAGAAGTCATTATGAATAAGCAACAATGTTTTATACTGACCTCTACTTTGGAACATTGATACTCTTATAGATTTTATCTTCCTAGACTTGGTAAAAGGTAATGTATCCCATGTATTTAACACCAACTCCTAATACATGGTCTATTTGGTGATTTGTTCATTGGGCTAGTGAAGCATAGAGTATCATTGTCATCAATGATTTTATTAGTTTTCATCCTTATATTTACATGGACTATTTCTTTGTATACTACTATAGTATACATCAGTGTGGTTTTTATATAAATGATTTAGTTGATTTGATTATCCATTATTCATTTATCATATAGAGAGTTTTTTGTTTACGGTTTAGTAGGCTAATGTTTTTAGTTCTTTAAGGGTAAATTTCCCCAATTTGCACTTGAAACCCATCAACATTTATTGCCATCCTTTTCCATATTGGGCACTAATGGAAAATTAGCATCTCAATTCCCTCTCAAGCCAACAGGATATGGTGGGATGTTACAAATAATTTGATGTTTTGTTGGATAAAGAGACAAATAACAAAAATATTATTAAAACTATTTTTGAGGAAAATGACAACATTCCCTCAAAAATCACATTTAAAAACACAAGATTCCCATAATACTATGGGAAAAAATTATTTGCAAATAACCTTGTGAACATGTAACATAATATTAAAATAAATAAACATTCAGGATGATAGAAAAATTCCATTCCTGCCATGTAAAGTAAAAAAAATATTCATTTAAAATTTAAGGTAAAAATTTTAAATATACATATATTGGGAAATAAAATCATTATTCTTTTTAAAATATTTCATAAAAATAAAAAATATATAAAATGACTTTCAAAAATAATTTTTTGAAAACAATTAAATATTTATACCATTTTAAAAAATATGGATATGGTTTAACAATATACCTGATAAAATAAAAAAATATGATAGGATTTTCTTTTAAACAGAGTGAATGAATTATTGACATGAATTGAAATATTCATCAACATAGATAAATTAATATTCAATTGAAATTACTAAATGGGGTGGTATATATGATGACTAAATATAAATAGATTCATGACACTAAATATGTCTCAATGGATTTGATATTGAGATGAAATCCATTACTTAAAGTTTGAATCTCATTATTAGTGATCTAATATCATGTATAATAAATTTAAATTTATTATCATTTAATATAATAACAATATTAATATCTATAATATAATATATGATATATTTATAACATTTTATCAGATTTTTTATTCGCATTATTTAATATAATCATTATTTCAGGAGTTAATTAGATTATTTTTCACTAATGATTTGACTAAGTGTTCAACCTGTTTTTATATCTCAAAAGGATACATCATCTACAATATTTTATTGATGATATAATTATCACTTATATTAAATATATACATTTAGAATATTATTTGAATGAATCATATAAAAATATAAATTACACAATTTAGGGAGACAATAGCATGTATGTATGCTTGGACACACTTTTCATTTTTGGATGGATGGGATAAAAGATATGTACATAATAATTAATATTTATATAAACATTATTAATTCATATATACAATATATATTAATTATGTATATCATTATTACCATCCCTGTAATGTGTGAATAAAAATTTGTTATCACTGCTTTGTGGAGGAGTTATTCCACACCTATACATGAAAATAGTTATAGTTTTCTAGATGATTTGAATAATAAAAGGTACATAATATATTATAATTAATGAGAAAAATTATATCATAAATGTCATATTTAATTATTATTTCCATATTTATAATTATACAACATAAATGATGTTAAATAAAAAAATTACTACTCTATACGGAGAACAAGCCATATGTATGAACAAGCGATCAATTCACTTTTTATAGGATGGAAATAGATGAAAAATTGTTTTACCATTAATATAATAATATATATGAATATTTATGATACTAAAGTAATTATATTATTTTTTATAAAATGCATTATCTAGAAATATATGAAGAAATAAACATAAATGACTAGATGAAGATGATTTTGTATTCTTTGGTAGACATCCTTTAAATATTCTCTCCAGGGATTTTGGATGGTATTTTAGAATTAAAAAAACCTAGAAAACCAATAGAAGGGTGTTTATAATGGAAATTGTATGGGTTTGGTTGAGATAATATTCTTAAATTTTTATAAAGGAATTGTAAAAGTGGTTAACATTTGTAATTGAGGGGAGTTTCATTCTTAGAATCTCATAAATTATAATTTTAATAGAATTTATTATTCATATAAAACTTTTTAAAAATAGAAATAATTAATATGTATGATTTGGATAAGTTGTAGTCATATTAACCAATAAAATTTTGACATGTTTTTGTTTTTCAGTCACCCTTTTCTATTAGGATTAATTCAACATTTACCCTTTTCATGGTTACCGAAATATCAATGTTTTCCACAAATTAATTTTCATAGTTGTTAATATATCTTGATAAATGAACTATAAATGTTCTACGATTTATTTTTTGATCGAAATAAAATTCATTTCACTGAAAATCTATTTTAAAGAACCCAAAATCATTTAATAAAATAATAATCATATAAAAATATTATTTATTACATTTATTGCACTATTAATTTAATTTTACATTAAATACATTAAGAAGAAGAGTGAATTCAAATATAGTTATTTCAAACATCCAAAATATGTCATATAGATCAATAAAATTGATGGGGGACATTAATTTATTCATTTTATTTTTACTTTTAATATTTGAAAATCATTTATTTTATTTTTCTGTTAATTGATAAATAAAATATTAGCTTTGGAAAAAAAATTAGTGTAATTATTTAATAAATAAAAATATAAATAAATTTTAATAATGAAATTAATTTAATTATTCTCTAATTATAAATTTATGCTTATTCATTACATTCTTATTTTTTATATGGGAACTCATAAGTGATATTTAAAATAATGAGTGACACTTTGTATCATTCTTTACATTAAATATTATATAGGTCAATTTTGTTGGAAAATGTAATCCTAAAAAACAGATTTCAATAATTAGGTGATAATGGTAGAATTTAATTCATCCAATAAAAATTATTATTAAAATATATGGTATTATCACTTATTTGTTAACACGATTTACCCAATTTAACATTTAATGAGAAGATAAAATGTACCATATTTACTATTCATGTCGACCAAACATAAAAGTGTACTATTTAAAAAAAATTGACACTAAATTAGAAATATAGAATAAATTTATGTAATTTCATAAACAATATGTTTCATAAAATAATGTTAATAATCACACAAAATGTGATGACAACTTCTTTTAAAAAAATAATTTTTAAGATTAATAGATGGATTTTATATTATTAAATGAATAAAAAATATTAAACGAATATTAAAAAAATGATATAATATATTCTATTTTTCATTATTGAAATCACTCATAAATAGTGATTACATTTTTTTATTAAGATAAAAATACATTACAAACTTGGAAATACTTCATCTGTAAAAATGTATTTTTTGTGTAATTTTTTTTAAGAAATTAAAACATAAAATTGTTACAATGATATTAAATATAATATTTATAGTATTCTGGAAATATTTCTGGATTTGAATCATTTTAAAATTATATTTATATTTTTCTACTAGAAACAAAAAACAGTTTTTAATGAAAATTAATATTTTTCATTATCCACAGGAAAATTACTTTTTTCAGAAAAGACCCAAAAGTCTACCATAAGTTAAATATAATATGATTATATAAAAATATATATTTTACAAAATAACTTTTATTAAATTGAAATAAATTAAATATATTTTCTATGCACAAAAAACATTTAATTAATTTTTTACGAAAGCATTTTTTTGGCTATAATAATATGACATGGAAAAAATGAGTGATTATTTCCAAAGAATAAATCAATAAATATGTATTGAGTCGGAAAATTACATATACATCAATATTATATTAATCATATTCAGACACCCCAATTTAATTTCTATGTTGTAGCAATCATATTTAAATAAAAATATTCTATTGTTCATTAATTCTCGATGTTTCATGTTTGATACACTATCAAACATAATGTTATTTTAAAATCATAGATTTTTAGTTAAAAATTATATTCTATGGAATTATTCATATTACATCTGGTAGATAACATCAGATGGATGCATACACTATCCATGAGATGAATATTCACTAATTTTACTAAAATATGTTATTTAAATTATACTATATGAATATTTAATATTACATTAGGATAGTATCCTTTAATGAATTTTAATGATGATAAATATTAATACCATTGAAAAAATCATACACATTATTAAATAGAAATATTATTTGAATGATATTTATTTAAATGATACAAATATTTAGTAGTAGATATATTTTTAAATAGGAATAAAAAGAAACAATGTTCAGAAATTCATAGAAATAGTGATCTTGAGTATGTTTTATCCACATAAACTATAAATTAGTTAATATGGATAGAGACAAACTTGGAATATTTTTTTATGTGATGTTTACCCTTTTACTCAGTTATGATAATCCATGATATATTAATCTAACTAAGAATTCAGTGAAACATTACAAGTCATAAAAAATTGATTTTATATATTACTTCATTAAAAAACATGAGGATATTAATGAACTAACAAAAGAGTTTGTTCATAAAAATATAGAAAATTTGTTGATATCTTCACAAAAACGCCTATAAATGAATCAATTTTTAATTTTATGGTTCTTATATGTGTATAAAATCATAGTATTAATGTTTTATAGTTCGAGTTTCCCATCTCCTTTCTAATCCTATTATTGGATAGTGTAATCAAAGGGGGATAAAATAAGTAACTGAAATCTATCTATTATTATTTTTATTACTAATAAATTAAGTTAAAATACATATAGAGTAATTTAAAAAATGGGTAGCTATGACTTCAATGTTTGTGAACTATATTAGTAGTTCAATAAAGGGGTTGGAGGAACTTTCTCATATGGTTCGAGTCAGTTTCTCCTAATATAATATTTTTTATATTGGAAAGATGTGGTTTTTGTTAAATTATTCTTGCTTCCTATATATATGTTTCTCATGTAGTATTATATGTTTTTTATATTAATCCATTTCCAATTTTTCTATATTTATTGATTTATGAACATTTTCTTATATGAAAATCCAAAGGGGAATATTTTCTAAACCAATAATCATTGAGAGGTTGTAATATGATGAATCTAGTTATAGATTTAAAACGATTTTTTTATTTATTTTTTATTTTTTGTACAATATAAATCTTATGGAAATGTTAATCCTTATAATAGATTAATGTTAATTTAGAGAGTACAAAAGATCAAGATTATTAGATGGATAAATTTAATTCTATTGGAAAGAAACTATTAGGTGGATGGTTTGAGAAATGTTTTTGTAAAACGTTTTTCTATTATATCTAATTGAGTATTTCAAGAAAAAAAGTTGATTCAGTGTTGACATTTAATCTTTAAATAACATTTCTATAAAAGTACACTGATGAATCTAGATATATTATATGAAAGAAGAATATTTTTGGAATATATTTAGAACTAGAATTTTCTAATAGTGGTATTTAGAAAGATGTTTTTTGACTAGGTTATTATAATAATGTTGTTTATGAGTCCATTGGATAGAGATAAATCTAAGTAAAATTATATTTACATTGAAATAAGAAATGTTTTGTATGCCTAATATACCATGATTTCGGGAAAAGTCCATCAGATTAACCCATGCATATAGAGTTCAATAGATTAAGGTTATATTGAAAAGTGATATGCATGATGAAATCAAGAATAAAATTTTATACTATCATCACATAGTTATTTAATTGTGATATATTTAGAAAAATGAATAAAGGAATCATAAAGTGGCTTCCTAAAAAATCCTTCAAATACAATGTTCTTGAAAAATTCCATCAAGAAGTGATATATTATATAATGTTTTATATAAAATAGGCCACCAGATGAATACGTTCTTATGGAGTAGTATTGATTGAACGAGGAACATAATGTAATGAACAATAGGTAGTTACAAGATGAATAATATCTAGAAAAAGGAATTTTATAAAGATGTGTTATATGATGTTTTGATAGAAAAATAACTTTTTTAAAAATATAAAAATGATGAATATGTTGAAATAGATGTTCAATGATTCAATAATTATAAAATGATGAATTTTTTTCATGATGAGATTTAAAGAAGTCTTGAATGGACTATTGAAACTAAGATACGATGACATTTCTATGAATTTAGTTGAATCCTGTTTGTTGAAAAATATTAATGGTGTTAAATTGATGAATTATTTGACTGTGAATTCAATGTTTTAGTGGGATAATTGAATTTTATTTTAATGGTCATCGTAACGATTTTAGAGTATTGATGATTTTTAATGGGGGAGAAGGTGTTACAAGTAGATTGATGCCGATTTTCAGGTTGTTAAACAAGTATATTCCAAAAAATTATTTTAGAATGATATATTGTGAAATAAGGTAATGATAAACAAAACGTTATAGCATCAAAATAGTTCCTACTATACAGAGAATATAGAATAGTAGGAATTTGACAATTACTGTGAAGAAGTAATTGGTAAAAATGGGTATTCGAATGAGGATATCATACCAAGGGAACCAGAAAGAGGCTATCTGATCGATAGGTTCTGATAACAATTATGATTCAATCCTTTTTCTCTCTAGTACGAATTAAATTAAAAGAGAATTACAATATCTCACATGATGTAATATTTTAAAAAAAAATATATAACATCATATAAATGTGGGAAAATGGATTTGAATCATATATTATTTTTTCCAAAGTTACTACATCGTATTACTTATGTGAGGATCAAATGAATTTTCAATGGACTATTGTGCTATGAATGTGATGGATATTTAATTAAAGTTATAAACCACCTGTGAATTCTTTTCTAGTGGTTATGTGGTTTTGTATTATATATAACAATTACAAAGGGCTAGTTACTAGAAATTGAGTTGTGATCATTGTGTAAAATTATTTTTATCTCTAGTTGTAATCATTATAGAGTTTCCTTCAAGAATATTTTTGTGGTGTTATCTTTGTAAATGATTTATGGGGTTTCAACTGTAAATCTTTTTTTGGATTGTGTGATCAAGGGATCTTGAGTATAAATAGATAAATTTTTTTCTGATCTGTATGATAGATGCATCATACAAATAAAATACTGATATTTTCCCAATTAGCTATATTCAGGGATTCCATTATTTTGAAGACAGACCATATGACTGGACATAGTCATTAATATCGTACGTATAGTTTAAAAACATCCTAATAATATTGTGTGAATTGAATTCCTTTATGATAAATAGTTATATATGTTTTTTTCCATTATTTATAAAATTTTTTATATTTTATTATTCTTGTTTCTATATGTTTTATCTCGATTTTGATGTAATGTAATTTATATATATATTTACCTTATTACTATGATGTTATAAAATATATCATAGATTCACTTTTTCTTATATACATTCCTAAAAATATGGTGTTTAAAAGACTATATGCTTTAATTTTTATAAATAATAATTCATGACTCCCTTATAGTATTTTCAATAATTTGGAGATTGTTAAGTTTTAAAGTTGAAATATTTTAGTTGAAGTTCTATTATTTTTACAAAAAAATTATATCATATTATATATGATAGGAGAACATCCACTCATGAAAAATATTATTGTCATGCAAGTGACACATTTTGACATCTTTTTGTAAATGAGAAACACTTGTTTTATAGTGTTTTTGTGGTCTTGAATTATTTTAAACCGAATATATGGACTAACTAATCATATTGAATAATGGACCTTGTATGTACTGGTATTCTTATGGGTATACTTGTTTTTTGTTTTACCAAAGTGTCAATTCTCACCAACTGAAGGTGAATATTTTTTCTAATATATGAAAAACTAAAAATAAGTGAGCATAGATTTCCCCCTTCCCACTCATGTTGATTAAATTAAAACTAATTGGTATATTCACCATTAATCTACATGACATATATCTCAGCCATAATATCCATATTCACTACATCTCCATACACAAGTCTATAAAAATAAGATTCTAGATTATTTATCAAGTCAAATACTCATTTCTCAACTAAACAGCTATAGGGTTTCATTAAAGAGAATACTATTTTAAAATCATAAAAAATTAGTAAAATTTGTTTCATTATTAATCACTTAGTTTTTTCCTTATAAATATATTGTAAATCCTAAAAATAGACCGTATTTATCTTCATGGGATACATTTTTTAACATAAGAGTTCCATAAATGATTTCTATGTGAGATCTTTGTATAACGTTACATACACTATTGACTCCAACCATTTTTAACTAAGAATTATTATTACATAAATAGTAAACATAAAATTTTATGCCTCATGTGCCTATATAAAATCATATATCCTCCTTATTTTTTAGAAATACACTTCCTCCTTTTGGGTTTCGGGATCACCATGAAAAATAGGTTGGTTTTGAACTGTACAGATATGATAATGATCAATTGATCAAATTTGATCATACTCATCTTCTCCACCCAAAATCTAGATATTAAGGATGACATAATAAACTATATTAAATTAATTAATTGATTTTCCTATAGGGAATTATCTACAGGTTCCTAATTATGATTCAATATCACTCTATTGAGAAGCCTTATTCTTTAATACATAAAAAATATATAACTATAAAAATATAAATAAAATATATAAAATATATAAAATTTCAATATTATCGAGAAAAAGTTTGATATATCAAGAACATATATGATATAATCCCAAACAAGAATCAAACATCAAAATATATTATATTCAAGCATTATTTTAGAAATATAATCAAAGTAGATGGATTTTAGAAATTAAATATAAGAGATCCATAGTCTATGGAATATTCATCCAAACACGAAAACCACATTTTATTACGTATAAAAATAAGTAAAGTCCCAATGAAATATATGAAGAATGTTCATTGTGAATGTGAAAACGAGTATTTAAATAATTTTGTTCAATAATATATAAAATTATATCAAATTACATAGAGTAATTTTATCTAAATCTTAATGTCACTCAATAAAAAAATAGTCACTTAAAATGATATGGAAAAGAGGTCAAAGTTAAATATAAATAATAAATTTCCCATGGAATCTAAAGGAACATTTCTAGATGTTTTGGCTAAAAAATTCTTTATAATCACCTCCACAAGTTCCAAAAATCATGCCTTTTTTTAAATATTATTGAAAATAACATACATAATGAAGATTATAATATAATTTTATAACATGAAATCCAAAATATATTATCAATGTACATGATTTAGTATGCTATAAGGCCATAATACATTCCTAATCATCATCATAAGGATACCATTACCACGTTATCAACCATTTTCACATGTGAATAAGTTCAGCCTCATTAATATCAAACAAGTAACACTCACATTTCAACCAGTATTCCAACATAAAATATCCACATATTTGACATTCCATTGTAATTGAAAAATAAAACTACTTAAATAAAACATAAACAAAATTTAATAAATTACAATGGAATATAAACCAAATAAGAGAATACATGAAAAAATATAAAAAACATCCAATAGTTACCAAATAAAAATATGCTTACACATTTACAAAAATATAATAGTTAAAAAGAGATATAGATAAAATAGTGATTCCCACTATGATATATATACATATATATATCTAAATGAAAATAAAAATTTCGAGGAACACAACCTCTAGGTTTCCCATGATCTCCTCATGATATTTTCCACACTATAGATCTAATGAGTAACTATGTAAAAAATTACAAAATAAAGAGATCACTTCTATTTTGTTCATTTCTATTCATCATTATTATTTCTATTTGGGCTGGAATTCAAGAGTATAATCGAGATTGGGTTATACCCTTTATAAACCTTGGAAAATGCGAAATGTTTCTATGATGACTAAACCATCCATGGTGGCATAGTCATTTTTAGAAATCTAATCAATCTACCTATAACCCTTTTCATTCATGTATTTGGAATCAATGAGCTACTAAAATTCACTTAATATGATCTATGAATTTATTTTTTAAATTAAATTAAACTAAGAAAGAAATTTAACAAATTAACATTAAACACATGAGGTATGGAATTGTATGAATTGCGAGAGCACAATCTTAATCGGTAATACAAGACCACACATGATAAATTTGCAGTGTTAAAATATAATCCCTAAAGACAATTGATCCTCATTTCCAATGTGGATATATACTATAATTAACAACTGACCATAAGCTAACCTAAGAACATCGGTCAAAGCAGGGTGATACCATTGCATGTTCCGAAACTAGCCTAGGTTTATGTAATTTCGTAATTGTGGATAAGTTAACACCCATAGGGTTCTAGGGTGTTTCAAATGGGATTATAAATAAGTCGATGTTAATTTAAATGATATTGATAAATAATTAAGTGAATATGTAGATTTAGATCGATTAAACCTTTTAAATATTTTCTAAAAAACATCTTCTTGTTGTGTCATTTTAATCGAACATTATTTCAAATATACATAAAAAATATAATATTCTAGAAAAAATATTCTAGTTTTATAAATGAAAAAATCTTCCGTCATTTCATGTAGTGCTTTTATAATCCTTTATTTTATATTTAGAATACATTTAAGAAGTTGTTTCAATTTACTTCCTCATTTGAGAGATGAATTTAGTCATACACCCTGCAACACTTTAGTTCCCCAAAAATCATTAATTATTTGAGGGAACCCACGTCAGCACCATTCCAATTATAATCCTTTCTGGGGATGTATGTAATTATTTCATCCAATTAGAGGTATTTATTTTAATTTACTTTTTTATTCTCTTCTTCTCTATATCTTATTTTTTACCCAATCTGATTTTTTTCTTATTTTATTTTCTTCTTCTTATTTATGGACCATCAACTCAAACTTCTCATTCTAATTGTGGTCTACATTAGTTATTTTTATCTCTATATGATTTATTACGCAAAAAAAATCCCGAGGATCTTTTATATTTTGACCTTGATATTGAACATAGCCTTTAGGCTCCGATCAAACCTTCTTAGTCAATGGGAAGTTTCAACATTCATCTAGTTGGAAAATTTGTCCACTCAAATAACATGGAAATTGGAAACACATATATGTTTAACTTAAAACAATAACCAATGGCTGAAAATAATGGAAATGAACTTAATAGAACCATTCGATAGCTGGATGCCCCAGATATTAATTATTTACTAAATTGCATTGCGTACCAAAATATCGAATTGGAATTTGAAATGAAATACTGATTAATTCTACTTCTTCGAAATTTTCATGGATTATCTGGTGAGATCCAAAAAAACATTTAAAAGAATTTAATGTGGTTTACTCAAACTTAAAAGAACGAATTTTTTTGAATATCAAATAAAGGAAAGGTCATTCCCATTATTACTTGATGGATATTCAATGAATTGGAAGTATTATTTACCACCTGAATATATAACATATTGGAACAATTTGAATTGTCATTCATGCAATGAATTTTTCCAGCATCGAGGACCACTTCCATTTGTAAGGAGATATCAGGGATCAAGAAATAACAAGGGGAGTCAATGTATGAGCACTTGGAGTGATTCAATATGTTGTGCACAAGTTTTCCACATCACCAAATCAGTGAGAAACTCCTCATCTAGTAATTTTATGAAGGAATCACAAATAGAGGGAGAAGCATGGTAGATTCCATACCTGGATGAGGATTGGTGGAAAATACATCAGTAGCTACACATACATTGATCAACAAGATGGAACAAAACCCTCAATAATTTGTTGGTTGAGGTAGACCACATATTCGTGCAGTAACTCAGGAAAGTCCTTCTTCTATTAAATTACATTTGATTGATACAATGTTAGAATAATTATATGATATTGGGAGGTAGAATTCATTGTATAAAAAGACATCCAAACACATTCCTTTAAGTCCTTGTGGCATTTTCACTGAGACAAGCCACCCAAATGACTTTGGCACCCAACTACAAAAAACAGTAGATTGTGCATCAATGTTTCTTGGGGGTCCATATCAGTAGAAACAACAACTGTATCCCTAAAAGAATCTTGATTTATTTTTCCTAACATAAAACCAAGAGTGTGAGGATCCATCAGACATGAGGTATGGATTTGAACAATAACAAAGGTCCCCTTTTCAATAAAACGTACAACCGCCTCGGCCTTACAAGATTGGTTTCCAATAATCCCAAAAGAGATTTGATGACTAAGAATCAAAACGAAAAAACAAGGGAATCCCCCACCCAAGGTAGATTCTAACACTCCTGAACATTTGATGCAAATTGTTCATAATCAACATAATTTGATGAATAGTTAAGGTATATAGTTGAGGGATATGAAGACACAAATGAGATAGATTGCCACCTCCCTCCATTAATTGATAAGTAAGAAAATCATAAATATTATTTCCCATCCTACACCAAATCCCAAGGGAAATATCAGTACAATCACATTGAGATGTGGGAAGAATAAAATATACATATTCACCTATTGTTCCACCAGGATTCAACTCAACTCCAAAAAAAATTCATTCTACACCATCTGTTGAGGAACCCAATGAGAAAGATTAATGTAATAAAAAAATTGATGATGTTTATCATAAACCACATACCTTTCCAAAAAGGGTTGTACAATCCAAAATGATAGCTATAGAGGTGGTACGAAAATTTTTTTTGTATACATTCAAGCGTGAGGATATCAACATACCTTTAATGAAGCCATTAAACAAATACCCATGTACACCCAATTCTAAAAAGAAGGATGTACCAGTCGAAGAGGCCTCAATTTAAACGAGAGGATCAATATTGTAGGGAATGTTTCTACAGTAATTAACCCAAATATATAAATTCCAACAAAGTTAAAGGATCCCCGGACATTCACTATCCCTTGAACCATAGTGGAATTTCACTTTTCTGATGAACTTTGTGATTTATGAGCTTTGATAAATGTCTCCTCTCTCTCTTTATAAACTTCTTTATAGGTTGGTGAGTTAAAACCGAAGAGAGTAGTGGTGCAGTTTGAAAATAGAGCTACAACATATCCAGTAGGAGTCCTTGAGGATCTACTTGACTGGGTAAGAGGCATGATCTTCCTAGTAGATTTCTAAATGTTTATCATGGAGGATGATCAGGTAAGTTCTCATTACCCAATTATCATAGGTATAACCTTCTTAAAAACTATCAAAACTATCATAAATGTCAATGAGGGTACACTTTTAAGGAAGTGTTGGGATGAGGTTGTGATTTTTAATGTTATGGAATCCACGAAGTACCCCTCAGAGGACCATTCTTCATTTTTTACCTCCCATTTTAACCAAAAAATAAAACCCCATGGAATTTTGTTATCCTATTCTTAGAAAGATTATGAGTATTGGTTCTAGTTTAATGCCTAACAGTACTTCAACTCTTATTTATAATGCACAAGACTCGCTTATATTTGATTTTGAAATGGATTCATATTTGGATTCTAATCATCTGAACTCTGATTATGACATGGATGTTGAGTATGCTGATAGATTTGAGGATTTTTTTCGGATTTTGATGATGTATATTATGATAATAATGTTCAATGTGCACATATTTCAGTACCTTAAATTTCTCCATCCAAACATAACCCCCTAAATTTGAAATCCAAATATTACCACCAAAATCTAAAATAATCATATTTGTTAAGTGGTTGGAAATTACCTATTATAATTGCTAACAATATCCCTTTTGAACATTAAGAAAAACTTTTGAATCTTTTGAGGGAGTACATCTAGGAAATCGGTTGGACCTCAGTTGACATTTCAGGTATTAGCCCCTCTATTTGTAATCATAGTATTATTTTGGAGGATGGGGCTAAACTGCTTAGGCAACGACAAAGGAGACTCAATCCAACACATTTGGAGGTTGTTAGAAAAGGATAAAAAATTACTTGAGGCAGGTATAATCTATCCATTTTCACATTCCTAATGGGTGAGTCATATTCAATTTTTTCTTAAGAAAAGTGGTGTTACTTTTGTCAAAAATGAGAAAGATGAGTTTGTTCCAATGAGGGTGAAACATAGTTGGTGTGTGTGAGTGTTGATTATAGGAAACTAATTCAATATAATCATAAGGAACATTTTCCCCTCCAATTTATTGATCAGATTCATGAGAGACTTATGGGAAAACACACTATTTTTTCATGGATGTATTTTCTAGATATTTTAAGGTTCCTATCGATCTGGATGATCTAGAGAAAACTACATTCACATATCCCTTCGACACACTTTTCTACTGGAAAATTCCATTTGGACTTTACAATGCCCGGGTACCCTCCAGATTTTCATGGTGAGTATTCTTTATGGTTTTATTGAGAACTGCATGGAGGTATTTATTGATGAATTTAAAGTTTATGGATCATCCTTTAATGAATGTATAAGTAGTTTGGGATAGGTGATGAAGAATTCAATTGAGAATAATTTGGTCTTGAACTTTGAAAAGAGTCATTTCAGGGTAGATCATGGAATTTTGTTAGTTCATGTAGTGTAAAAACATGGGGTATAGGTCGATAGATCTAAGGTAGATATTATTTCATCCTTAACATATCTTCCCTGTGTTCATGGGGTTAGATATTTCCCAGCGCATGCAAGATTTTATTGGTGCTTCATCAAAGAATTTAGTAATATTTCACTTCCTATGTCACGATTACATCAAAATGATTATAATTTTGTGTTTGATGATTCTTACAGGAAATACTTTGATGAGATAAATAAGTTTCTAACCACTCCTCCTATCAAACAGTCTCCAAGGTGGGAGATTCCTTTTGAACTTATTTGTGACACCTCAAACATCACAGTTGGAGTCATCTTATCTCATAGGGTGGAGGGACGTTCCCATGTGATTTCTTATGCATTGAGGACATTGGATTCGGCCCAATATTACTACTCAATCATAGAAAAATATTTTCTTTCTTTTATATTTTCTGTAGTTAAATTCCATTCATATTCATTGGGATCTAATGTAGTTGTTTTTTCTGACCATACAGCTCTACGATACCTCTTGAAGAAGCAAGATGCAAAGCCTAGAATTATCTGATTGATTCTCCTTCTTTAGGAATTTGATATTGATATAAAGGAAATGAAGGAGTTGGAAATCTATGTGGAGGACCACATGAGTAGGCTTACTCACACACTAGAGGATGCCACCTTGGACCATGTACCACATCGTCATAGTTTCCTAAATGAGCATCTTTATTCCATCTCAAGTATGCATCCTTGGTATGTAGATTTGGTTAGCTGCCTTGTTTCCTCTGAAATCCCTTAAAATTTAACGAAAATGAAAGTCTAAAAAATAAAAATTGAGTATTGGAAATATTTGAGGGATGATTCATACATCAAGAGCATGTATAGTGATCATGTTATAAGGAGGTGTGTTCTTGATCATGAGCATGTGTCTCTTTTGCAATTCTGTCAAACAATTTCTTGTGGTACACACATTAAACCCCAATAAACATATAGGTATGTTTTGGACTCTGGATTGTATTGGGCTAGTTTATTCCAAAATGGTTATGTGTTTTTTAAGTCATGCTGACATTACCAATACACATGAGAGATTTCACAGAGACAAGAGATATCCCAACAACACACACTATTTTGTGAGATTTGTGATGAATAGGGAATCTATATTTTGGGTCATTTTCCATGTACCTTTAGTTTTTTGTATATTTTTGTTGCTATTTATTATATGACTAAATGGGTGGAGGCTAATGGCACCAGGATTGATGATTCTCATGTTGTTGTGTACATTGTCAAAGTGAAGATTTTTTGCAGGTTTTGTAGTACCGAAGGCCATCATAAGTGACCAAGGGACACACTTCTATAATCGAAATCTTACTTCCCTTATTCAAAAGTATGGAGTGACACACAAAACAACAACACCATAACACCCCCAAACAAATGGCCAAGCTGAGGGTTCAAATCATGAGTTGAAACAAATTATAGAGAAAACCGTGCAGCCAAATAGGAAGGATTTGAGCAAGTTAATGGACGATGCATTATGGGCTTATAGGATAGAAAACAAGACACCTATCAGTATGTCCCTATTTCTTATTGTTTTTTGAAAAGTGTGGCATATCCCCCTGGAAGTTGAGCATTAGGATTATTGGGATAAAATGAAACACAACATAGATTTGTCACATGCTGGCATCCAAAGGAAGATGAAAATTCAAGAGCTTGAGGAGATTCGATTGTATTCATATGAGAACTCAACTATCCCAAACCAACCCAGGTTGACCATAAATTGGTCACTCATGCTGGTCCACAACATGGCCTGAGATGGGATCCCAGTCCGCCTAGGTCTGGTGAAAAGTGTCCGCACATCAATATAGAGAAATATGGAACAATTTCTGCCAATGAAAATAAATAAAGAAGTAGAAAGAAAAAATAACAATGAAAATTAAATAAACAACGTGAAAAAAATAATGACCAATGACAAAAAACTAACCTGGCCATGACCAATACTCCTCGCAACCCCGAGAGTTTCTTACCAATACAAACCCAACTCTTTCCCACAGTGAGAAAACACGAGTTGAACCTACAAAAGAAACTATAAATAGGAAAAAAAACTGGAATGAGTATTAAAACCAAGTAGGCATGCCCAGAAATATATTCTCAATGCATTAACATTAATAAAGAGTTTACCAATTACATGCTTGAACTAATTTATATAAAATATTGGTTTCCACACACACTTTTATTTCTAAAACATGTAACTGTCCATTTCTATTTTTAATTTAAAAACAAGTTTAATATTTGAAGGGAAAAGGGTGCATTACATTTTCAATCATTTTCACAAAATATTTAGAAAACCAAATTTTAGATGTTATTAAAGAGTAAAAACACACACAACACACAACACACAACACCCAACAAAGGTAATGAGAATGTAGAAAATGGGGACTAGCAACCAAACTAATCCCATGAATCATCTTCCACATACATATAAGAACTAAATAAATCATGCATCGAATCTAGGTGATATTAAATAATCTAGAACATACTATACATGTGACTCATCCTGAAGACATTCCCTACTCAATGATGTCATAATTACCTAATTCTCGGTGTTTCCCTACATGCCCTAACCGATGTCCCCAATCCCCTATTAGAAAAAATTACATTCTAAGGCCCACTAGCCAGTGTGTAATCTAAATAGTGTAACAATAATTCTCAAGAAGATTCACTAACTATGTCAGGTTCCCATGTCAACAAGTATAACAAACAGGGTGACTGAACAATTTCAAACAAGCAACCAATTCCAATCCACAAACAACACGCACACCAACACACAAAATCAACATGCACAAAATGATCACTCCTAAGTCACCTCAAAGAATGTTTTCCAAAAAAAATCATTATTATCAATGTTCCAAATGGGCCTGATATAACTTTTAAAAGAAACACCATTTCTCAAGAGAAACCAAACTATTTCCTCACACATCAGAAGAATACATTTACCAAAAAACAAAAACCACAATTAAAAATATGTGAATTATGTTCAAAGTCCAAACAATCATTGTATCACTATTTTGCGTCAGTTAATCCATAAAATATGGTAGGTGTCATGTATAAAATAAAAAACTTCGTCTACATCAAGAAATTATTCAAAAATTAATTATAAAATTCTATTTCAAACTTATTAAAATTTACAAAATATCCAGAAACTAATAAATTCTAAATATAAAGTTGTGTACAATGGGGGACCTATCATGACTCGCAGTCCTAACATGATGACACGACATGCCTCGAGTAGGCGCAAAAGCATGCTCATGTGGATGACTGTAGTTTTGCAGAAATACCATTCCAATGTGCTACAAAAAACACACAACTACTAAAAAACCACAACCACTAACTTAAGAAAATCTAAATGAACAAATGGTGTAAAAAACAACCTCACCATGTTTTCAAAACATACTTCGCACCATATAAATTATTTCTTAAAACAATTTAAAATTAATGAAATTTTTTTTAAAAAGTATCTCACACCTTTACACACTAAGAACCCCCTTCAAACCCAATTATATTTCAAATTAAAGATCCCCAACATACCTGAAAAAAATATGACCTACACAGTCGAATAAACTAATTTCACAAAATAATAAATTACACCACACGTCAAAATACATTTTGAAACCATAAACACGACACTTTAGAAACCATAATCCAAAAGTACACTTGAGGAAGTTCAATCACTAATTTAAACATCACATTTATACTTCTAAGATCAAAATATTCTTAAAAAAAATTACCAATCCCTTGAAAAACCATCCAGTGAATTCTTAAATAAAAATATTGTGCAGTACATGACAATTTCTTCCAAATGTTCAAATAAACTGAACCAAAACACCACATACCACAAATAATGACAATGATATATATTGTAAATAACTAATTACTATCTAAGGGTAGTGATAAAATAATAATTCAATGGAATAATAAATTTAAAGGTGACATGCAAAGGGTTCATAGTTCAACTCCAATACGGAATGAAAGCACACGCCCGAGACCGGTGTGCAATCTCATTCACACCTTATTTTCATACATCAAAATCTTAAACAAACCATGCACCATAAAAAAACCCAATAGTGAGGGAAAGACTCAAAAGAAAAACCCCTAGCATTTAAGGTCTGGACAAAACATCAAACTCATTAAGTAAATCCTATTCTGAGGGAGAAAACGTGAAAAAATGCAACAAAAGAGGCAGTTTCACAGGAGATAATGGTCGTGTAGGTGGGAGGGATGCCAATAGAGGGGGTTGTCCAGGAGAAGTCACACCGGTAAGTGGGTCAGCCAGACGAGAGGTGTGGCAGCAATTAGTTGTGCCGAAGACGAGCCAGCCGAATGAGAAGATGGTCAGGAGTGGAGGCAGAGCAGGGTGAGTGAAAGGGGTGTCGTTGGGGCAAGAGGAAGGGGAAGTGGTGCATGTCAAGGGAGGTGCACACCGGAAGGAGGATATACTGTAGCGTAGAGTCTCTAGAGGGGTTATTCGATATAAGGTGGGTGGCTGGGAGAGATGTGCGAACTGGGGTGGGGGTGAACTGGTGGTGCTACGGGGTAGGAAAAGGCTTGTAGGGGGCACCATTAGGGTTCAATGCTCCATTTTTTGGCCTCTAAAATAAGATAAAAACTTGAAATAATAACAATATGAATAATAATAAAGTCTTGTTTATAATATAACTAATAATAATAATAATAATTATTATTATTATTATTATTATTATGATAATACTTTAGCATTAAAATAATTCCAATTGACAACATTAATTAGATATAATTTTCTAACGACATGTGGATTGTGTTGTTTCTTGGGAAAATCCATGTGGGGTTTCCAAAATGCACTCGAGTTGTGTGCCCAATGACGTTGACTAAAAAACAAATGATTTTTTTTGAAACATAAAAATATCATTTGGGATTCAACCCAAACCATGAAAAAAAAATTTCAATGCCAATTAAAATTATGAAATAAAAGAATAGATAAGTCAGTGTATGACAATTCACCCCAAAATAACACTTTCCATCCTCAATAAGCCACAAAAAGATCTATACCCAAAGAGAAAACTTATCAAGTGTCACCCACCTTCAAATGGTTAGGCACCTCCAGTTGATCGATCCAAAAAGGCAACAAAAACCCATGACACAAAACACATCCTTAAAACACGATCACCTTAACCAATACTAACTAGAACTAAAACCATCCCTTTCATCCATGGGACAAATGAACTTGAACCATGCCCAAATCTTATTCCCATCATCCATGTCCCAACAAAATATTGGGTATACTCCAATCCAGATGTTTACCCAAGAGGAAGAACATAAAATTAAGTGGTTCCGCATGAGACCACCTACCACGATAAAATACATGAAAATAAACTATGAAACTTACACGGGGAGGTATGAATGGACTCCCCACCAAAATGATCAGGATAACACTAAATTACTTCTAGTGTGACTCTGTGAGACCCACTGTGGGTCTCTTCAACCAAATAACTGACGATATTAACCCAACATGAAATTTTTCCACATGGACCAGGCACCCCCCACCACAAGGGGGGAGGAAGAAGGGAATGGGTCAACTGATAGAGAATAAAAACTACCATAGTTAGCCCATCAATAGTGTCATTGACTCGAAAGAACATAAAACATTCCACACTAAGGACAATGGTTAAAGAATGGCCCCTTTTTTCACCATTGAGATTCTATTGACTATGCTCCAGCTTCACTCCAGGGCCTATGGCTAGTGAACCAATGATTAAAGCATCTCCTACCTCACAGTCATGATTTAGAAATTCCCAAACATATCATATGAATCTGAATTTTACAAAACATAAATCCATTAAAACAATGGTTTCAAAGATGTTCAACCAAAACCATCCTTAAAAGTGATGGAAATGAAACACCACAAAATGGTACATGAGATGGCTACTAATCCAAGGAACACTACAAATAAAAAACTCAAAATGATCCAAAAACATCACCTTACTCTGGATAATGGGATGAGGTGGACTTTGACGAGCTAGTTCTAGCATCAGTGCGGTTCTAGGAAACACCTCAGCAGAATCGCTACAAGTCACCCAGACATCCACATGTGTGGCAGGGTCTTGGAGCGTTTGAGCATATCAGCATCTTGTGTCACCGCATACCGTAAAAGGGACAGATAAAGGCATTATGCTGTGAAAAAGATGAATGAACGTCTAAAGGCATCGTGATTCTTCTATTAGAGCCACCAGCATCATGTCTCTTCCCATTCTTCCAATCGCCATACTTTTAACTACTTCCCAAGGCCAGGGGAGGATTCACCACCACATGTCCTATGGCTAACTCTACTTCATCCAAAAGGATTTCCACACAACATCGGAGAAGGTGGTTAGGTTAATCTCTTCAACATTCAACTTTTTTTAGGTCGGATTCCAGAATCAAATTTTCTTGCCTTCTCGAGATCATTTGCAACAAACCATTGGTCGTATGAGACTAGGTATGAGAAATTTCAATAGAATTCAAGTACAAATTCAAATCCCTACAGAATACCACACAACTTAAACCTCTTCCCCAGCTTGGTCAACTCAGAGAAATATTGTTGGATGAATGAAGACATGAAGAACTCCCACGTTAGGTCTTCTCTAGCCTTATTCAGAGAAAAAACATCCAACATTTACAGGTAAGACCTTCACCAATAATGGTATCCAAATTCACCTTAAATGATTCAGGAATCACAATGAAACTGAAGGTTCTATCAATCTTCCCCACCCACTCCTCCACCTCCAGTGGATCTGCATGACCATAAAATAGGGGAGGGTTCAGCTTCGTAATTCTGGAACCTAGTCTATAGGTTTATCAACCTAAGGATTTTCTAAGGATACACCACCCAATGTTGCACCTTGGGATTCCATCAAACCGTCATGTGGGCGAACACTATGTAATAATGAAAAAATGGGAGAGATCAAAACATGGTCATTGACATTTTAAAATCCTCTTTTCAAAATTTCCAAAATAAAACATTATAAAACAACTCATAAAAGTAAATAAGACCCAAATTCTCCACCAGGATAAACTAGTCTCGATGGGTGACTCAGACATATCGTTGGAGTCCATATGCTAGTCACACCACCGTCACAAAGAGAACTCTAGGGTAATGTCCCCGACTCCACATGACTTTCCAGACCATGCGAGGTCACAGAGGTCACTTTCCCAACTCCCGTTTCATTTCCCAACAAAAAAAAATTCACAACAATCAATGGAATCCAACATGCATGTACATACCATGGTAACCCATGGTTCAGAACGAGCAAGGGTTCATGACGTCCCTCTCCCCCCTATGCCCCGAGTCCCAACAATCCGACTCCTTCTACAATGAGAACCCAAAATAACAATGGGCACTGTGAAAAAAGGTCCTCTCAAGAGTCGACCTCCTCTAATACAAGTTTTGTCATAAACCAACCTAGGTCAACCTTGATCTGGTCACCCGAGCCTGTCCATGACATGGCCCAAGAGGAATTCTCGTTCCACTCGGGCTAGCAACAAGCACCAAGTTATCAATAGAGAGAAAGAGGGAATAATTTAACCCAATGAAAATAAATAAAGAAAGGAAGGAAAATATAACAATGCAAAGTAAATAAAAAAACCAAAGGAAAGATAGCACATCCATATTCATACTAATCAGAAACCATTCATCATCATATTTTTGATGATATCATAAGATATAAACCTAAATGAATTAAAAGATTCAATAAATGATATTGACATAGATGAAGATACATTGAAATTAGGACATTGAAAATTTCATGGGGAAATAATCATTAAACATTCCATAGTTTCCCATAAAAAATTTAAAAATTCAAATCATAATCCTTTATAATATCATGATAATAAGGATAATCTCCTTATGATAAACCAATGGGTGGTACAGACACCACATGCATGTGATGAGTGATGAATAATGCATATATTCAATAAAAGTTAATGTGAGATGAGAAAAATCATTTTTATTTTTGAATGAAGTGTTCTTTTGAAATATAATTTTTATTTGATAGTAAATATTATTATAAAAATTTATATCCAATAAATTACAAGTCCAGTACATTGAAATTATATTTAACTAATAAATGATGTCTGTCTAAAGTGAAATCATGTAAAAATAGTTCTTAAGAATATTTATAAACAAAATATTTTGGACAATTTTAAGGAAACTAATAAGGAATATTTGAAAGTGTAAAGTAATGTTTGTTTTCATAAAAACATAAACGATCCAAGATAACTATTCATGATAAAATGAGTTGTTTTAAAAAAACAATGGTGTCTTAAGACATATTCTATCATGCTCCTGAAAACAGGTAAGAATTCGAGAAGTTTCCTTGAATCATGATTGTTTATTGGGATGAAATGTTTAAAGATCATTTTAAAAGATGAAAATAACCATAAAATAAAGAATTATTAAAGTTGGAAAAAAATTATAACATTCACACCGAATTTATGTGATTTACATTCAAATAAATAATAATTTCATTAAGTTAAGTAGAGAATAAGAGTAACCCGAATGAAAATGGAGGGTTAGGTAGAAATACCATTACACTTTGTAATCCATCAATTGGTAAGCCGCAAAAATAATAACATTGATATAATAGAGAAAATATCATGATTATAAAGTGATTAATGATATGATACATCAATTGGATTTATATATACAAAATTCATAAGTAATTCTATGGAATAATGAATATCTCATTAAAATGAAAGTGAGATGTGGAAACCCCTTATTTTATGTCCGATGGTGTTTATCAGATGATCTTAATGATATGAATATTAAAATTTAGGTTAATTAATTAATAATTAAACAATATCTTCTACATTCAATTTACTTATTATACCATATTATGTTCATTCATTCCATTTTATGGGTTAATAGATTCAATTTCATTGTTTGGAAGGGTTTTTTTCCTTGGTATTCATGATCAATTTACATATACTTATGTATCAACAAACATATAGATTGATAGTGTATTTATAGAATCAAATTTGACTTTTATTAGTGAAAAAATATAATATTAAATTTTCATAAAATTAGTTCGGTTATTGGGAGTGATGACTAATCATTATATAAATAATTATTGAAAATTGTTTGAATTATTTGGCAGTTTTTTATCTCTATGAACTCATATGGATTTATAAATAAATATATTAGATAAAAAATTATTCCAAAACATTAAATAAGTTATAATAAATATATTATTTCTTATTGAAATAATCAAAATGGTTTCTTGACTACAATTGAATACCATAATAGAGATTGATATCACACCGCCCTTAAATAAGATAAATTAACACATCTTGAATGATGTTTTGATTTCTAGTATAAAAAATTAGGAAATAGGAGATAATGAATATGTATTCATTTATCATAACAAAATTATATTACATGTATGGTACTGGAGTGATCAAAATATTTGGATTAAAAGAGGTGGTGAAACAAAAATAAAACAAAAACCTTGAAATAAAATAAATAAAAAGTGGATTTTACCCCTCTAAGCAATCGTCCTTGATAGAAACTTTTGGAAAGATGTTTTATTATTTTTAGGAGACTAGGGGATGATGTAATTTGGATGGAATTTCTAGAGGATATTGGAGAACAATCTATACATGGGATAAAGCTTGATATGAGTTAAGAGAAGAAGAAGTCTGGGTGGTTTTTATAGTGGTTGAGAGGAGGTTATTGGATTATTTTAATCATTATAAAATTATATTGGCTCAAGGATATGAATAGTATGGATTATTGTCACTAAAAATAATAATAAGTGAATGTTAATTCAAAACAATGGCCATTTACATCACATATTATTCAAGCATGATGCATGAATTCATTTATTTAGCATATTTCTTAAATTAATGTATTTTCCTTATTCGCCAAAAATTCATGTATTTCAAAAAAATACCAAATATTTATCCTAACAATTTTTTGATTTGTTGAATCCCAAAATAAACATCATTTTACGAAATTAAGTTTCTAAATAAGATTAATTTAATATTTAATTTCAATCAAAATTTACATGAAAACTTATAGTTCTTTAAAATTATAACCCTTTTTATAGTACCACTAAAACATAACTAAGGTCTCATTAAATTATACCAAAATTATTGGATAAAAAAATATTTCATTATGAAGGTTTAATTGAAATATATTTCAAATTAATTTATTTATTATAAAATTTTTATTAAATAATATTTTCTCACCAAAATACCAACACTTATCTATGAAAGATTAAAACATTCACTTTCATTTATAAGGTGCCGAAATTTAATTTATACTTACATGGGAGAGGTTTCTATTCATAATGGTAAATTAATATTTATATGGGTGTTTTTACTAATCATAAAGGTATATTACTATTAATGAGGATGAAATTTATATTAACCAAAAATTATGTTGATCTTATTAGACTCTAAAAACATACTGATCGCAACGGTGTATGATCATTTATTAAAATTAAAAACATAGAACTAAATTTTTTTTGTTCATTGTCTATGTTATAAAAAACTGTTGTTTTAGAGTGACTTAGTTTTTTTCACATATAAGATATCTAATGAGTTGATATTTTTTAAGGGGAACATTCCATAAAATCTTGTGGTGTTATATTTACAGTGAATGTATTAGTAACATAATTTACAATTTATCAAAATAATTATAATATTCAACATATGTATTATTCTTTAAAACATATAATTAAATTATCTATAGATAACACACATATATTTATTTTTAAATATTTGGTTAGGCATAATAACACTGTAAAATAGTATTTATTTTTTAGACCATTATTTAATTAATTTTAAATCTTTAAATTATAATTTTTTATATGTATTATAATTAATTAAAACACAAAAATTTAAATTATTTACAATTATAAACCAAAATAATAGGGTGTTACTTTATCCCCCGTCAACATAATTGCATCCTCACAATTAAGAACTACACTCTGATAATTAAAGGTTGATGCAATAAATTTTCTTTATGGGAAACCCACATCAGAAATAGGGCTAATAAAATGTCCTCGTAAAAATATGTTGTGGAAAATGAGGTGTTTACCAGAAAAAATATTCTTTTGAATGGGGTAAATTTTTTTCGATGTTAACACATAGACATGGATGAAAAAAATATAAAGTTTAAATGAAATGTGATAGAGAACATGATCAGTTTAAATTTGATTACTAAAAAACTATAAACTACTGTAGAAAAATCATTAAAATTATCAATGATTATCATAATAGGACAAAAAATTTTCTATGAAAATTTTACATGAATTGAAAAATTATTCCACACTATAATAGTTTAAATATACATTACTTTTTCATAAACAAAATATTATCCTTTGATTATGCCATGAACTATCTATATGTCATCTCTTAGCACAGGTTGATCCATGTGGTGTAATAATACATTAATCTATAAAATTTAATAAAAATAACTACTCAATCCATTAAAAAATTATTAAACATTGCTTAATTAATCAACACTTTAGATGGAGAGTCTATGAATTTCAATGATGAACATTTCATTAGACTGTAATCAACATGAAGCAGCTCTAAATTTTCACATTCGAAACATATTAATGTCTTTATAATGTGTCCTTTTGAAATATGGTAATACCTAAAATTCCCATAAAAAATTAATGGAAACATGAATTCATCCTTAAAATTCTATTGGATATATTACTTATATCCAAAAATAATGTAAACCCCATCAATGAGAGTATAGACCAATTGACGACAAGTAAATAATTAGTTTTGAGGTGGGTAGTACATATCCAAATCTATCATTTCACCATCATTATTATTATCATAAAGAATATATTTAGGGTTTTTTTTCAGTCAACCATATAATTTCTTATTATATAAACTATTTAGTGAGTCACTTATCATTGGTATATTTTTTCATACAACCTTAAATACTTAATGAAATAATACTTCAGTTCCATCCTTATATATTCAATAATTATTATAACCGATAAATTTCTGATAAAATAATCCAATTATATGATTATTGAGGAGGAATATTAACCATTCCACTTCATCTGTGATAGTATCATGACCTGATCAATATTCAGTAACATCATCTAGGAAAAATTTCCTTGATTCTTTAGACGTTGATTCACATAGTGTCCCATCTCTTTGTAGTTGAGACATTGTACATTGGAAAATGTTTTCTTACCCTTTCAATCACAAAAATTATGTCATTTTTCTAAACACATATAAATAACACCATTTCCCTGAAACCATTTACCATTGTGATTCATTCCATAGTCATCACATGAGAGAAAACCCTTCTTTCCCTTCTTTCCATTGCCCATCTTTTTCTCGGCAATCCTCTTCTATTATTGATTCAATTAAAAGCCATAGGACACAGATTACTCTTAAAATATCTTGTTAACACATGATACTATATCCAAATATTATAGGGATACATGGTAAAAAATATTTTGTCTAAATTATTGATTAAGACCAAAAGTGATATGATTCTTCTTACTCTTTACATCACGTGCATTTTTGATGTTATCATTCCTTTTTCTAAACACCATTTATAATCCATTCCATATTATATATCATCACATGAACTCTTTATAACACTAAAAATGTCAAAAAGTAATTACCCACAAATACTAAAACTATATACTTTGGTTACTTTGGTGGCATAAATCCTTTATAATGGTGGGTAATCAACCTATGAATTATCCTAAGCATATCCCTTGGGAGTGTCAAACTAGGTGTGTTGTAAGGGCCAATTTCATGTACTAGGATAACTTGGGTCAAGCTCAAAAATCCTTCTCAGAGTTCATACTCTTATGTACATTTGTGCCAGAACCACGTCCACTTCTGAAATCTATACATTGATGTATATTCTAGCAAGATCAAAATAATATCTTCCATTCCAAAATTCTAGGATATTCATGAATACTTATCCTCAAAGACTATCTTAGTGTTTTGTTCTCTAATATATGCTTTTTGAATCTTGATTTCAAAATTTCTACTAAACTAATTCTGATACAAATTGTAACACCATGACCCCAAAATCCTGAAGCCTGTATATTATTGCAATACATTGAAATGATTAAACGGAAGTAATATCCAGATGTAAAGATAATTTTAGTAGAGTTGTAAAAACAGATACATACATAAGTTCATCTTCAGAACATGAAATGCAAGATAAAAAATGAGTTCCACCGTGAAAATCCACCACTCTAAGATTATCCATGAAAGCCATTCATAATATATCTCTCCATGTGCTAGAAAATATGAATCATGAACAGGGGTGAGATCACAATCTCAGTGAGGGGAAAAAATAAATCAGAAGATATCATAAATATAATCATTAGGCCTGATGAAAAATTAAAAACTCATTAATTTTAAAAAATAACTGTGATCATAATAGTGAAGTAATATGAGTTGAGTTAATATTTACATAAAAAAATATAATCATGGGTATTCTACAGGTCAAATAACTACACGAACTATGAACTTCTAGAATCATAATAAGGTAAATTAATATGAAAAACATTTTGAAAAATTCTATCAAGGCCATAACCAAGATATATAAAAATGATTAACGCCTCATCCAAAACTATATCTAAAAATAGGCAAGGCCTCGACCAAGTTGATATCTATTTTTCTCATTAGACCTACCAATGATTCGTGAGGCTATAGAGGGGCCCACCAGTCACATTATATGTAAAATGAATTCCTTATATGAATTTGGTGAATATAATCAATATATACATTCATATTTGAGGCTAACATATGAAATCTAAATAACTTTCCCCAACCGTGTAACAGAAACACTAACCATTCAGAGTAATATGGTGAAGGCTATCAAGATAGCATATTCATAGTCAAATGAGTCAAAAACCATTAAAAACATGTTTTATATGATATCAAAATAGATAAAACCCAATTAAGTACAATATTCAACATGGTATGTCCTCATAGATGAAGATACTTTTAAAATAGGCCATTAAAAATTTCGTGGGGAAATAATCCTTAAACATGGCAATGTGTCCCATAAAACCTTGAAAAATTCAAATCATAATCCCATAAAATATAATGAGAATAAGGATTCTATTGATATGATATACCAAAGGGTAGTACATATACCACATGAGTGGAATGAGTTGTGAACATGGAATATATTTTATAAAAAGTTACGTTTAGATGAGAAAAATATTTTTCACTTTTAAAAGATGTGTTTTTTGAAAAATCATTTGTATTTGACCAAATATATGTTTGAAAAAATGTATATAACATAATATAAAATTAAAAGACATTGAAATTATATTTGACGGATAAATGATTTATCACTAAACTAAAATCATGTAAAAAGAGTTCTTAATAATCTTCAAAAACAAAACATTTTAAAGAATTTGAAGGAAATTTCTAAAGAGAATTCTGAAGAGGAATGGAATTTTTTTTCATAAAACATGAACATAAATATGATCATTTCTTATGATAAAATTAGTGGTTTTTTAAATATAATGGTGGATTAACAAAACTTCTAGTTTGCACATGAAAACGGGTAAGAATTCGAGATATTCCCTAGAAAATGGATTGTTTGTCTGGAAGAAAATTTTAATGGTCATGTTAAAACATGAAAATACCCATAATATAAAGAATTATTCTTGTTGGTAGAAATATATATAACATTCATACCTAATTTCTGTGTTTTTCGTAAGAATAAATAATAATTTTATTGAGATAAGTAGAGAATAAAAATACTAAAATTGTAGATTCTGGTAGAAATCCCTTACCACTTTGTAATCAATTGATTTGTTTGACCCCAAATATTTATCATAAAATTAAACATTTATTTAAATTAAAATAATAAAATTGATGATATTATACATAAATTGGAAGTAGACATACACCATTTAGAATTATTAGTAGTGGATAAGGAATATCTCCCATAATTGGAAGTGGGAAAAGGAAATCCCTTATTTTAAATCTGATGGTGTTCTTCACATGATCATATTGACCTGAATAATCAAATTTTTGTTCATTAATTAATATGATCAAAACCTCATTTACTTTTTATTTATTTATAAAAACCTTATAATTTTTATTCTGGGCCATTAGATGGGTTAAGAGATTGAATTTCACTATTTGGGAGGATTTTCTTCCAGGTAATTCATGATCAGTTTACTTATATTCATGAATGGATAAACATGTATAATGAAAATGGTTGTATAGAATAGAAGTTTTATGTTATTTTTTAACAACTATAAGATTAAATTTTTATAAAATCATTTTGGTTATTTAGAGTGAAGATGAATCATTACATAAAACTGTAATGATAATATTTTGGGTTAATAGGCCTTTTTTGATCACAACTAACTCAATTTGATTTTTAAATTAATAGCATGGATAAAAATGATTCTACAACATTACATAAGACATAATTCATATATTAAAGTCTTTTTCAACCATAAAAATGGTTTCATGGCAAGAATTTAAGATGGTAAATGAGATTGAAAACTTCGTGTCCTTGATTGTGATAAATTAACACATCTTGGATGGTGTTTTAATTTCTTTTATAATATAAGGGGAATAGTGAGATGATAAAAGAATTCTTACTTTATCAAAACAAAAATATAGTACATGAATGGTAGTAGTGTCATCATAACATTTGGATGAATGTAGGTGGTGAAATAAAAAGAATGGAACGAAACTTGAAATAAAAGAAATGAAAAGAGGAATTTACCATTGGATGTAATATTCCTTGAGAGCCTTTTTATGGGAGAGTATTTGGTATTTATATGAGTCCAAGGGATTATGTACGTGTGAGAGGATCTTGGGATGGAATTTTAGTATAATTGAGACAAGGTACAAGGCTTGAGAGGAGCGAAGAGAAGAGGAATTGAGGGGTGGTTATTATATTGGAAGAGAGGAGTAGTTTCCATTTATTTAATCATTATTTAAATATTTTGGTTCATGAAATTGAATATTCATGATTTATATGACTAAAATTAGTAATAAGTTCATTTGTTTTCAAAATAATGTGAATTTACATCTCTTATGACTCATGCATGATGCTGAAATTCATTTTTATAGAATATTCCCTAAATTAATGTATTTTCACTATCCACCATAAATTAAATTAAGGAAAACCCAAAATATTATTCCTAACCATTTTTCTATATGTATGATCCAAAAATGATCTCCATTTAGTGAAAATAATTTTCTAAATAAGAGAAATTTAATTTTTATTACAATCACCATTTACTCAAAAAATGCAGTTTTTAAAATTATAACTATTTTTAGAATACCCTAAGAAATTAAAAAAGGACTCATTAAATTAATCCAAATCAAAAGATAGAAAATATTTTTTATGAACATAATTTATGAATTATCATTTAAATTTATTTATTAACTATACAATTTTAATTAAATATTTATTACTCACAGAAATACCAACACTTAATTATTAATGACTAAAATATTTAGTTTCATTTATAAAGTGCCTATGTTTTATTTATACATAAATTAGTAATTTTAATACTAATAAGGCTACATTAATATTTATAAGGGTCATGATAATATTCATAAGTGTATATTACTATTCATAAGGATCAAGTTACTGTTCAAAAAAATAAAGTTGATTCTATTAGATTCTAAAAAACTTATCATTCACAACAATGTATGTCTGTTTTTCGAAATTCAATACATAAAAGCGACCAAATTATGTTCATTGGGTTGTTTATAACAAAATATTGTTTCATAGTGACTCAATGTTTTCAACATAATCTATCTAATGAATTGAAATTGTTTAAGTAAAAAATTCTCTAAAATCTTGGGGTGTCATATTAATAGATAATTTATTCATAACATAATTGTGTATTTATAAAAATAATTATAATATTAAATATATGTATTATTATATAAAATATTTAACTAAATAATTAATTGATAAAATACATATATTTATTTTAAAATATTCTTCTACGAAAAAAATAGTGTAAAATAGTATTTTTTAGAACACTAATTAATTAATTTTAAATCTATACATTATAATTAATTATAAGTATTATTATTAATTTACTCAATTAATTTAAAATTATTTAAAATTATTAAACAAATTAATAGGGTGCTACAATGATTTATGTTGTTGACACATTCCTATGATACCATGATTACATGATCCCATGATATACATGTTATACATCCATATATCAACTCATTTATTTTTATATCATCATTGTATGATTTATAAATCATGTGCTATGCTTGATTTCTATGTCAAATCCCTTATTGCGTTTTTATCTCAACCCATTGTTCATGTATTTTCCAGTTTAACCAATGAAGATGTAGGATCTCGAAAGATGTTAGTATCTCAGTATGTATGATAAAAAAGGTTATGCTCAATTTTATTCCAATGTTTTTAGTTTTATATGTCCAATATTATAAAGACACTAGAATTTACAGCCCTTGGTTTTTATTTCATGCCATGTTAGGCTAAAATATTGTAACAATATGTGTAAAAGGCTAGGTCCATTATAAAAAATGTGTCCAAAAAGATTCAGCATGGGTTATTATGGATAACAATAAAATGAGTACACATTTTTATAAGAACAAAGAATGATCCCACTAATAATTCATCAAAATTATATATTAATGATTTTGTGAGGATTCATAGATCAAATCTATCGATTACACCTGATTATGACCATTATTTCTTATTAATATTCTAAATATTTAACTAGTATGATTTAATCACTCAGATAAATTTTATAATTATTTATTATCATTAAACTAATTGATACTTTAAATGAATCATCTAATAATTATTTTACATAATGATGTCATTCATAGTTGAGATTTTAAGAACATGAGACAAGTACCCACATGTAGTGGATTTTTATTACAAAAATATAATTCATTTGAGAAAAAAATGATTTTCATGGGGAAATATTTCATAATATAACCTATTAGGATCATATTGGGGAAATAATTATTGTCGATCATGAACTATTTTGGAAGATAACTGACGATGTTTGAACCAACCAAAATCATATCAACATGGATCCAAGATGAAAAAGAATCAATTTTGATAATAATAAAGTCATGTTCTTTTTAGTAAGGCATCATGTGTTCTAGAATACATGTTCATATAAGGGAGATATATGGTTTTGTATGAATTGGATGATGAATCCATCATACCATTAAACTTTTGGTTTCATATAAAATCATATATATGTTTCTTGTATAGATATTCAACCCATCCTCTCTAAATTTAATGATGTATTCTATGACTCTCAATTAACTAAGTATGTATAGAACCCAATGAATGTATCTATGATCATATAAATCAATATAGATCCTATATTTTCATATAATAAATATCCTATACTAATTAGTGATAATAAATATAATGATTTGTGGAAATAAATAAATCTATTGGTGGTAGGAGGAATCACAATAAGGAGGAATCAATATGGGAACCAAAAGAATCTATGATGTTGAATTACCCTCATTTAATGATGTATAAACCAAATTTCTAGAATGAAATTATTTAAATATGGGGAGTAGAAAACCAAAGATTTTAATATTGTAAATAAATTATTCTTTATAATAACCCTTGAATATTTCACATTCTATTATATGAAAATTATATTGAAACTTAAATATAAAATATTATATTAACTATAATAGTGATAAATAGTTAACCTAAACATATAATAAAATATAAAATCACCATAATCATTTACTAATGTGGATATTATTGTAAAATGTATAGTAAGAAGAAAAGATACATTACTATCATTGTTAGAAAATATAACTTTCTCTTGTTAGAGGATTAAATTGAATAAATATGATTATCAGTAGAAGGATTCCCAATGGATATTGAATTCATAATTCTGGTTCATAGTTCCTTTGCATCCACATGTTTTTTCTCTTTTTTCCAAAGTTATCTTATGAAAATTACAAATGGTCCTACCCTTTCATGACTATGCCCAAGCCTCTGTATGGCTATTCCTTTAATGTAATTCCCTTCCATCATCTAATGATTTCATTTTCAAATCTATTGGGGGTCTCGACTCACTAATACCAGGGGAACAAGAAATTGTGGATAATTACTCTATTAAACTAGCACCCTACCACTTTTTGATACAAAAAAATTCCCATGATTACTATTTTTGGAACCCATGCATTGAGTTCCTAAAGGTGACACATTAATTTTCCCTCTCACATTCCAAGGCATCCCATTTCTCATTTAGATTAATCCATATGTCAAAAAATAACGAAAAATAATATTAAATATTTTAATTTGGGATATTTGAATGTTATGAAACCAAAAAAAATCATTAAATAACACATAGAATATGATTCTCATAATCATAGGTGAAGGTGCATTTCTCAAGATTCCAAATAGTGTGCCACTTTATGCATGACACTTAAGAGAATCCAATTTGGGTGTCACTTCACCCAAGCTATCTTGTAAATTTGACTTACAGTGATACTTTACCCATTAAACCTAGATTAATACCATTATGGATCCACATCACCAAGGACTACTAGGATAACATACTAGTGATACAGACCTCCTAGTCTTCTTGAATGAATCCCCTTAGGGTGCCACTTTTACTAGTACAACTAATGCAGTATACAATGGTAAAAAGTTTCCTAGGCCATCTTTTAGATCATATTATGTTTCGAATTTTCTAAACTCCCATTACATTAGAACCATTTAATCAATGATACCCTTTATTGGAAAATTAAAATTTCCATTATCTTGTTTTAAATTTTTATTGGGACCCCATTTTCTAATGAAATTTTAGTGGAAAAACATAGTTTCCCAAAAGAAATTGGAAAAAATATTTATGCAATCAATTATTAAACTTAGTTTGATCGAATTGAATTCTTGAGATACATGAGTTTGTTATCTAAATCAAAATTATATAATATGGTTATGTATCTTGTTATCCTATATATTTTCTTTTCCACGTTTCTTTTATAAATTTTAAGGGCCTTAATTTATTTTCAATCATATTTTCATATTATTAGAAAGATTGTATGTTTTAGGGGATCAAGTTTAGCTTTTCATTCCCCACCATCTTGGATCAGCTTACATAATAATTTCTAATTGGCACCCATAACACCAAAATTACAATGAATTTTTTATTAACCTTAATATTCAATTTAATGATAAATTAATATGAATGGGTCTCAAATAATATCCTATTTTTCTCTAATTATGAATGAGTTTTCAGTTGATATTAACATTATAATCAATATAAAATCATTACAAATCAATTTTTTTATTTTATAAAATCTCTACATAAAATGATTATTGCATTAAATTGTTATATTTAATGTTTATTCAATAGTTTTTGGATTTCATAAAGGATGTATTAATATTTGGATATTGGAATTTATTTATTGAATATTTTTTAATTAATCTATTAAATGTTTTTATTTACTTTGACATTCCCTAGATTAAAACCATTATTTAATTATATGTTTTTACAATGTTTTGTGAAGGTAAAAAATAATTTTAATTAGAAGTGTTATGGTAATGAATATACTCCCTTAGATGGAGAAGTCCTCAAACTCATATGAAAAAAATCATCAATGAGTATCTAGTGACTTCATATTGATTATAATTTACAACATGATTAAATATACCACATAAAATACCATTATATTATACTGAACATAGTTAAAAGAGGTAATATCATGGATTGAACTCCTATTGATTCACCATAATATTTTTGAATTTGTTACTCATCATAATAATTGGCTACGAGTATCTAAACTAGAAATACACTATATGTTAAAGGATTATCTAAAATGAAAAATATACCAATGTTTTTTATAAATCATATTAATATTTAGTATATTGTCAACATGGAATGCATCCATAAATTGATGACGGGAATAGATCATATGGGGAACACTGATAAAATAGAGGATTTAGGAATAACCCAACTAACAAATCTTACCCACTATGACAACACACAATGATATGATATAGAAAAGAGATAAAATGTATTCATGGTACTGAATGAAATGAGTACATTGAATAAGATTTATTTATTCTTTAAATATTTTCTCCTCTCAAATTTAATAATATTCATCTCTTTCAATTTATAATTGGTAATTTTTATTGTTTTTATTCATTTTTAATTTCATTCAACTCTATTTATTTGTCCTATATATTATTTTATTCCCATTTTTCAAATTTATACATATATATAATCTTATATATATTCTAAAAATAATATCAATGATGATTTGTTAACTCTTGGATCACACACTAAATGAAAAACAGTTAACGAGAGTCTAAAAACCAAATCTTATAATTTTTATTTTATTCTATGAATCTAGAGAGGGTTAGGGGATTGGGGAATAATTTTATATCATAATAAATTCATTCCCATTTCCTTTAAAAATACTGAAATCAATTTTATATTCTTGTATAATTTTTATAATATTGTGACTAGTGGTTTGGGATGTTTATGGACTCATTAGTGTGACCCATTTCATAGTCTGATGAGTTAATTAGTAGGTGATTCTTCCTGAGTGTGAAGTCCATTATCACTAAATAGGAAGTGAGGCTAGGATTATTTGTTTCTAATATAAAATTGATAATATTTATGGTGAAGTATAAGAGATTATGATGAATCAAAATGGTTGAATCAAGAGATATATTCCTATCTTTCATTCATTTTCTATACATTTAATTTCATTCGAATACAATAAACCAATACACCCCCATATTTTATCTCCATGTCATTGTTGTAAAACATATTTCATGATATCTGGTTAAGCCAAATAATAATATTTCACATTCTATCTCCTAGTTCATTTGTATTTTCATTATGAAAATCATTGCATCATTTTCATGATTAGAAACAACTAAATTTTTTCTTAGTTCCAACCAAATTCAAAAACATTGAAAAACATAGTTTGAGAATCCATAATAATGTTGTAAATAATATTATCCTGGAGAATAATTCATGGGTTTTATAAATCATGACATGCACTTTTTAATCAATGACACCATATTTTTTTCTTTGGTTATTGAAGGTAATTATCTATTAAAATCTATTATAATGGTTCTTAATGAATGATTGAATCAAACTTCTTAATTCAAATATAATTTTATATTCAGGTGTATAGTATTAGGCCTAGTCATCATCAACTATAGATGACCGAGATATTACCTAATTTGTGTCAGTTAGATTTATTACCCCTTTGTGTACGTGTTTCATATCTACATCCACATTCTAGTATCCATAAAGGGATATATTTTCTAAAAAACCATACAATCTCTAATTTAACATAACTAAGGATTTTCCAATATACATAGTATTATTTAAAGTGTTTTAATTAAATATTTATAAACAAAATCATTGAAATTAATTAATCTACTAGATAAAAACTGAGGAGATCTAACCATTACATAACTATAAATTAATTTTTTTTTAAAAATATACTATTTATCCCATAATAATAATTTTTTTAGAACCATAAAATCTTTTTTTTCTATACGACTAGATTCATACTTGAATTATTTATTGAATGATAGTCAACATCCCTGACAGTGTTCTTCTCTAAAATAAATTCTCATCATCATACCCTACATAGAAAAATTCATTATATCCAAGTGAAAAGAATGTTAATAAAGGGTGGCCTCATAATTTTTGTAATGGTAAAAGTTATAGATATCAATTAATTTTCATGTGTGATAATTACATGAGAATATGAATTTTAGAATATATGTTTATCATTTTTGAATTATACCACTTTCCATATCTCATAATTATAGACTAAGGCTTCAGTTATCATAATAAATGAATCATAAAAAGATAAAATATCATAATTCTATATCATTATATTATGATGATTTCTGAAATAGTTTCATAAATATGACAATAGTCATATGAATTTAACCAATTTTCAAATATATCTACCAAGCCATTCTTCACATGTTATGTGAGGGAAAAAAACCTATGTACCCTCATTTGACTTCGGATAACCTTTATTGTACCCTTTAATATCATAATCCTTATGCATTTTCTAACAAATTTAATTTTAGTGATAGACCCACTGATTATATAATCAAAATAAATTCAAAAATATTCAAAAATATTTTGAATACATTTCCCATTTCATTATAGCTTAAACCGTGGAATATAAAACAGTTTCATGCACATATTATCAACACAATAATTAAAAATATAGCAAATGAATAAAAATAATATCATTTTGTCAAATCCCTATTGAAAAATAAGTAAAATAAATGTATGTTATCCTAGATGTAATATTTTATTAAAAGATACCTAAAATATTTCATTGTAAATTTACCCTTTTCTCTATAAAATATCTTATTTAAAATATAAAACATTAAAAAAAATTAAAAAAAGTGTTTTTAAAAAACATGGAATCATTTAATTGATTATTCAAAAAAAAGACTATTCATGATGATGGAAAATTACCTTCACTCCGAAATTGTTGATACAAAGACACATTCCACACCATATGTAAAATATACCTCATTCAGGAAAATGAAATAATGTTTAATTTTGAACACTTTTGGTTTAAAGTAAAAATTAATTAATTATATATGTAATAAATAATCATAGAATAGAGAATACATATATAATATGATCTTAAAAAATATAATAATTTATGAAAATGATTCATGACTGAAGAGAAAAAATTTCACCTTTTTATTGACAAATTTGTCAAATGTTTTATATGTTAAAGAGAGGAGAATGAAATGAAAACATGAAAACAATAGAAATAACCATAGGAAATGAAAAAAAGTGGTTTTAAATAAATGGATCATATAATATCCCTAAATAAAATTTTAAGATATACATTTTATAAAGAAATGAGATTATAATAGAAATCATTTAATGATTTGATAACTCTCAAATCATAATCCTTGGGATAAAATAACATGAATTGTAATGTAAAATACAATTAATTAATAAGGATTCATTATATAACATGAAATATATGACATATATAAATCTCATGTAGATAAATAGGTTCATAAAATCAATCATGACTCAACCAAACACTGGTGTGATGATGAACCCTAACCTAGTGTCCTATTTGATTCATAAGCGCTATATAATCATATATAATAAATATATTTTTATTATAATTTTATTACAAATAAATTTAAATACTTATAATATAATATATTATCCACTTGTAAAATTTAAACACTGAATTATTAATAAATATATTTAAATTCTAATTTATTAGTCTTAACTATTACATTTTCGGAACTATTTTATTTTATAATTTCCTATCCTTATATATTAATCATTATTCCATCACATATATAATTTTTATAACGTGAGTTATATAATATTACAGTATTATGTCACCAGAATTTATCATTCATTAGTTGTTAATGATATACTAATACAATGATCCTTATGTATGTGGTAAAATTGATATAAACATGAGTATGATATAAATACTAAATGGGCAAGGAAAATGAAAATTATTAAATTAGAAAAAATTATTTTATCTTATTTATTTCATATCTATCATATATAAATTCATTATTCATTATTTATTTATCTTTTTTATAATTTTTATATTGAGTGCGGAATAAGTCTCTCTTGTAGGGAGTATTCTGTACGTACACATAAACAATACTTCCTATTTTTAACTAGTAAATTGAAATTAATGTAGATAATATTTTTTCATTAAAAAATAGTCAATCCATCATAACTATAAAAAATATGTAGGAAATAAATCATCATAAATTGTTATATGATGCAATGATGGATAACGAATCAAATCACATTATCGAGGTGGTAGTCCACACATTCACATAAGTGATGCATTCATTTCCCATTTTATGGAAAGAAGTGGAAAATGGATGTAACATAATCATTATATAATCTATGTACATTTTATATATTGGATAAAATGTGTTTATATGGAGGTGCTATATTTTATGAATGTATAAGAAGAGATAATCTATGAATGATTATGTTATGAATATTACCCCTTCATAGAGAGACCACCTTTGTTTTATACATTATATCATCTTCATGTAGTTTTAGGATAAAACTAGAATCTCAATAATGATGATAGTGAATTTAAGCAATTATTAGGTTAGGGATTTTACATGATAGAAGCCATAAGCATCATTAATACGGGAGGGGAGGTTGTCCATTTTATAATTGTGGAGAGGAAACACTTGGAATTATTTATAATATTTAAATATAATAAATTTTATTCACAAGTAAAATTATTCAAAATTCCCATGTATTCATTGATAAAATGGGAAATACAAAAATATATTTATAGGATAAATTTTTTGTGGGTATTTATTTAAAATTCAAACATATCTCTTTTCTTTAACCAATTTAGTAAACCTTTAGTAATCTATATTCAAAATAAAATAATTTATATCCATTAAATGTTATAAATTTACTTATAAGGTGAAAAGTGTACCAAAAATGGTCCATAGAACAAGTTTAATACCATTTAGCAATGATCTACTCTGTTTTGGTTTTTTTATTTTACAAAAAATTGATAATATATTAATTGTCATAAAATATCATTAATGGATTTTATTGTAACTATTTATTAAATTCTTCTATAATGTAATATTTATTTAAATTTATTTTTAATATAATTTTTTTACCATAAATGTTAAAATATTATCAATAATAAAATTTATTGAATATTTTAATCCATCCAAAAAAATATATATTTTTTAATTTTTTAAAATCATTAACTTTAATTTTCCTTCCAGTTTCATAGGCATTGAGTCTGCGTTCTATATGAATTTATGGTTATTATACAATCACCCTACATTTTATAAAAAAATAACTCATAAAAATAATTTATTTATTTTAGAATTTATATTTTATGTTAATTTATAGAATTTATATCACTCTAAAAACATTTAATAAAAATTAATATCAAGAGAGTGAAATCTTTCATTTATCATTATCTTAATATAATATCAACAATTTAATCATAGGAATGTGGAAATAAATTTCAATATTCTTATATCTAAAATGGATCTAGACAAAACAAACTCATCTAATACAACAATAGAATGTGTTAGAGAGATTTTAATTCCTTAATCAATAGTTATAGATCTATTTTCACTATTACACCCATATTGGGGTGACATATCATTATCATGACAACTTTCCAAAATTACCCATAAGAGAAAGGTAATTATTCACCAAATTTAAACCACATCATTAAAAATATGGAATTCCATTTTTGAATTCAATTTATATATGTGAAAGAAATTATTTTTAATGTAAACATGCAACACATATAAAGTTATTTTTTTGAGAAAAGTAATTTATAAGGATTAATTTGAATTTATTGTTTTTTGTTCCAAACTAAAATACATCATATTAATGAATAAAAAAATTATGGAATATATAATGTAAAAATATAATTAAATCCATTCATAAGATGTGGTTAATTACATTTATTTTGATAAAAACAAATTGAACACATTAAAAACGTCTTATAGAGAAACAACAACTGTTAACTTCAAATGAATATTTTTTTATCACTAACTAGTTGATAAAAAATGAATTAATATTATAATTCTGTAAAAAATCACTTTTTAAAATTTATATAGTCCCATTCATTTATCATGTTTGAGAACTAGTTTATATTGGCCACATTGAAATAATAATATATTTTAAGTATATCATAGTATTCTAAAAGGATTGTGTTTCATGTTAATTAATCCTCCAGGATTATTAGTCAAGAAAACTAATTTATTGGATTGTTATATTAAAAAATCATTTTCCATGTCATTTCTAACCATGATGATATTGTTTTTTAAATAAAATATATTTTTCTCGAAATTTTAAAATTTTAAATTTAGTTGTTGTTATTTACTAATTTTAATAATAAATTTAAAACATTACGCGATACATTTAATAATAATTCAAATTTTATATTTAGGAAATAACTATTTGTGATAGTAAATAATTTATATGTTTTATTTCGACAATTAAGTTAATTTTATGTTTTTTGTATCTGGTATAATGTTTTATAAAATTATGGAGGATGGTTTAAAGTATAATTAATGGGATATTGTAACAATAACCTAAATATATATAAACCATTTATTTTCCAATATAAGATATACAAATTTCATTACATCAGTTATACCGTATCCCTATTCCCTTGGTATTGTCTTTGTAAACAAAGTCATAAATATTTCTCTTCTTGGATGGTGTGGGATGTTATATTTCCCTACATCTAGCCCTAAAAAATGTGATATTATAGAAGCTAGTGACAATAGGTATAGATACTCACGGTATTAAGAGTTAGTTTATTTATTGATGCATTCCCTTATTTCAATGGATTGTTTTTTATTTTTCTTTGTTGTATCACAGTATTTTTATTACATGCACATGTCATTATTTCATTCAAGGAGAGGTGGAGTGGGTACCACATAGTGGGCATATTATAATAAATCATAGTGTGTTCCAATTTATTATGTGATTATAAATTTTCTTCGAGGATCATATCAAGAGAAGGATCTAGTTCCTGGATTCTAGTTTCACTTAGAGTGAGGAATATTGGTGTTGTATTTTTATCTTGTAGATGGATACCCATTATGACTACACATGGTACATCCTGATTGTTCACTGATAAAAATTTTACTTTTAGAGACACATAAATTGGCTTTTGGGGGAATGTTTTGAAATTTTTAATAAAAATTACTATATTATCTACATCTAATCTATTTTTGACACCCTATGTGCATATTTTGGTTATTGAGATATGATATGACTCTGAATTCTCTCCACCATTATGGTTTATACTACATTAATCATCTTAAACCAATTTTGTATTCCCCAATATTGATATGGATATTTTTTAATTTATTAGTTCATGATACAATGATACACCATATCCTATAAATATTATACATATCTCTGATCATTTATACCATCATCAAGATATCAAGATGTGTACATGAGCTATTTTTGGGAAAAGACTCATTGTTATTTAGCTAATTGAGTTATAGTATTAAAAAACGATAATGGTATTATAGTTCATGTTTTATTATAATAATTAGAATATATTTTGAAAGATTTTTTAAGATAGCCTATAAGTGATATCCCATAAGTATACCCAAAATTTAAGTTGTTATTTGTGTTATAGAAAAACACTAACTAAAAATCATTCATTATTATGTAGTTATTGTTTTGGAAAATAATAATTTATCAAAATTGAATTTGATTATTGATTACAATATTTATGATTCTTTATGTGAATTGACTGGAATAAATGAGATATATTTATATATAATTTTTTTTCTAAATAATAACTATAAATTTTATATATCATCTGATAATAAAGACCAAGATTAATGAGGAACTATTTTCAATTTTTTGAGATATTATGCTCGGTATAGAAATTATTTATGAGATAGTAGAAAATGTATCCATCTGAAAATATCATAGTAAATTTATCGTCTTACAACATTGTTTTCATAAAATGATAAAATGTTTTTTAAAGTGTTGTTTCAACAATAATATTTTATTTCAATAGTGATGGTGAGAAAAATAAATTAAGATGATTGTAACATAGGTATTTATGAAACATCCCATATATATATATATGATTGCGATGAATTTGTTTTAAAAAAGGATAACTATGAGAAAAATTATTTCTCATAACTATTATCATCTTGTATTTATTAATATTTTAAAATTAATGGTATTTAATTTATGAGAATATTATTCCACCAATAAAATATTAAATAATCATAAACAATATTTTTTATTTGTTTTTAAGAGAATTTACTTTCATTTCAATGAATCTGAATTCATCAATATTCCATTGAATACATGAAAAAATAGGTTTATATAAAAGGATATGTAGTATTTTTTAGTGATTTTGATGGATTTTATGTTTTAATGCTAATGAGAGTTTTATAAGAGACTAAGTACGTTCCATGGAAATGGTATTAAATGATAAGAAATTAAATATAGAATATAAAAATTTACAGAGTAAATATCGATATATATATATATATATATATATATATCAATGGCGATGATTCAAAATCACTTTCAATGATTGTGTCTATTAAAGATATTGTTTTATAGAAAAACTAGGTGATCTATATGGTTAATTTATATGAAAAATGAAAAATACCACTGAGATTTATATGTTAAATTATAATGAATTATTTTTTGGATTACAGGTCTTGAACATAAAATTTTCTATTATTAGCAAATAAAAGAAGTATAATAGGAATCAATAATGATGTTTTTCATGTAATAATTGGTGGATAACTATATATCTATATAACTGAGGGAAAATATCTAAATGGATTTATATGTAATTTTTTTTATGAAATGGATCTCAAGTGAATTTTTCATGTCTATTATAATTGACAATATCTAAACTATAAATCATGATTTTTGGTACAAAATTTATACTATTAAAAAACTACCTAAGGAGGAACTAGTTATGGTTGAAAATTAGATATTTCAGTAAGAAATGGGAATATTTATTATTCCTGAATGTTTTAAAAGGGTATTTATTTTTATTCTTATGTCTATAATGATTTGGATTGGACAAGGGCCTTTAGTGATAATATTTATACATCATGAGGTTCATTATTTATCAAGGAATGTTATGTTACGGGGACCTCAAATAATTAAAATCCCTTTACTTTTGGAACAATTGATTGTATTTATATTAGGGAAAGAAAATAAATAATAAAAATTATTTCGATTATGTTTAATTATTATGACCTATGGATTATTATAACATGAAAATCGATTACTTTTGTTGACAATTAATTTCTAATATTATTTGTGATAATTTTTACTATATTCAACATTGAAAAATATTTATATCAAGTAGTAAATCATTAAAAATATGGATTATTATAATGATATTTCAATAGAGTATGCTTATTATTGTTATAAAGTCACACATATAGTTACGAGATGTCTAATTGAGGATGAATTATAATCATAAATAATGTAATTGAGAGTCAATTTTCTCCCAAAATACAAGTAACATTTTTTTTAAAAATCATTCATTATGTCTAAATTGTAGGAAAAAGTCGATAATACAAAGGATATATTATTATAAACACATAGACACTATATTTAATTTTACATTTTATTATTAAGGGGAAAAGGATATGAATATTTTTTTCTTAATAGAGGCAACCTGATTTGGTAGATTAACATCATTGATAAACTCAATGATTATTTTTAACATTTATAAATTAAAATTTTTTTGATATTTATGTGACCTTATGGGAATTGAATATTCCATTATGGTTGGTTAGGGTTGATGTGTTTTGGAGATAGAGAATCATTAATCATGTGAATTATCTAAGGAATACCATATAGTTATCTTGATAAAAAATTTTTATATATTCAATTGTTACCAAAATAATTCAATTATAAGTTGTATACCCAACATATAACAAGAAAATTATTAAAATAAAAGTAATAAAAAAAATGAAAACAAGTTGTGAAATGTATTTTCACTATGTTGAGATCTAGAGATTATATAATGGGAGTAAAATAATAATAGGAAATCAGTTCAATGTTAATGGAAGTAAAATAAGACATCTACCATATTGCTATGAAAACATGGGCTGAATCATCAGATGAGGTAATTTTGTTAAATAAAAGATAATTTCTCTCTTTATAATTTAATAATGATGAAATTAAAGATATCCCAATGATGAAAATGGTAAAACCTTCCAAATGCAATCACTGAAATCTACACATAATCCATTAATTCATATTGACAATAGAAAATTTGTTCCTTCATAAATAATTTCAAATAATGGAAGAAATATAGTAAGTGAATATTTTATTATACCATAAACAATTATTTCATGAATCATTGAACTTTTTCAAGTGTACCCTATATCTACTAGGATCAATCACCAAGACAAGGAATATAATATCTACATGAGTACTAATAGAACCTGATAGAGATGGACCCTGCGTTGTATAAGAAATAGCTAAATTTAATATATCTAGAGCATGATTAACCACGTGAGGGAAAATATGCATAACCTTCACTTTGGGTATATATATAAATATATGTATTAGAGTCTCTATATCAATTGTTAGTGAATCATATAACTTTTTTGGGTAGATGTGGCATCTTGAGGTGGTATAATCCCATCCATTAAATATTGCAACACCAACTTTCCAAAAAGTTATGAAATAATGTCCATGATGATGTCCCCTAGAGCTAGAAAAGAACATATTAAAAAACAATGATATTTCTGAACATTGACACATCAAATTAAAAATATGATAAAAACAATATCATGAACCCTAGTGAACATACCTATCAATCCACTTAATACCTAAAGGGAATCAAAATAATCAAAAGAAAACATAAAATACACTATATTCACATGATATCTAATAATTATCCCACTCAATCATATGAGTGCAGATGGATTCTTTATAAACATCTAAAAATAGGGGAGGTAATGTTCGTGTAGATTCCCCATTAAAAGATCTAGTCCATATCATATAAATCGTAATGCCAGCTTCTATTATAAATTAGTGGGTTCCCACAATAAGATAAAAAATGGATGATTCATCACATAAAAATTTACAATATGTATATGCTATATCAATAGAGTGAATCTCTAGAAAAACGATAAGGATCAAAAAAACAAAAGAAATTTCATCATACACTATTCCTTATACAAGGACATGAATTTAAAATTGGGTCTATTTAGTGTCTTCTAAAATTATTTTGAAGTGAAAAATTCCTCCAAACATCATAAAAATTCAGGGTTAGCAGTTGTAATTCATTAATATCCATCAATAGAATGATACACTCTAAATATTCCAAATAAATTTATAGAAAATCAAAATATATGTCACTATCATGTTCAAATTCAACCCTATAAAACATATTCCCATGGATAATTGGATTATCATCATTAGTAATCTCATTTTTATAATATAATCCAAATATATTATAGTATTTTTCTTCGATCCATGGGTGAAATTATATTATATGACCCTATTTATTAATATAGGTTCAATTATTTATCTTAATCACATCCTCGGACTCCTCTGACTCTCTCGAATCCATGGTTTTGGATAAATTCTATTTACATTATGATGAGACAAGATGAAAAAAAGCTGTTGGCCAAGGAGGGATATTGGATTCTTCTAATTGAATCCACAAGGATCTAGAGATTGAATTTATCTCCATCTTAGAGTAATAAGTACGTTTTTGTGTCTTCTTAGGTGTGTATTAATAAATGTTTATGTGTTGAAAATTAGCCTTTTCACTTTATTATCACTCAAGTGTATATAGTCATCCTCAATTTGATGTACATCATTATTGGATTAACTATAGTCAGAGTGTGTATACGGGTTTTCCTTCTAAATAGTGGGTTCACCTATTAAGGTAACAAATGTTGGTTGTGAATTATTATCAAAATTCAAAAAGGAATGGAAAGTATCAAAAATTAGACATAGATGATATGACTATATAGAATGTGTAGCCACATTCTTGTTCTGTGTTGTCTTAATAGGAGTCACCTTTTTGATAGCTTCATGGTTTGGATGGGAATTATCCATTAGCATAGTCTCCAGGGGTTGTTGGGCATCAACATACCTTACAACTGCCATAGGATTTATTGAGTTCCAATCATCATAATCCTTAAATTACACAAGGAATAATTTTTTTACCCTTTTCCACCCTTATTTAATATTTCTCAATTAAAGGAATTGAGATTTTTAATTCAGGATTTCATGGTTTATATTAACGAAAAATCATGTTACAGTTGTTAAAATAGGCTGAAATATTTTCATATGTTACCTATTGATAAAATCGTGAATCCGCATTTTGTATCCAAAAAATGGATGTTAGTGACTGAGATATGTCAATTGCAGTGAAAACCCTCATAATTGAAGATCATGAATGGTTTTTGGTAGAATATTCCATTTTCAGTGGCTTTCCTATTAAGATAGAAATTGGAAAAAGAGGTGGATGTTTGTAAAGGATAAGAAGAAGGCTGAAAATCCTTTATGTATTGGGATTATGGGTGGTTTGAAGTAGGGATTTAATTATCAGTTTCATTTAGTAACCATCATGGTGAATCCCCCAAAGACATATGAATTCCTATTGTAAAAATGATATTAATCATCTTTAGAAGATAATTGAAATAAAACATTTGAGGAGTTTAATAAGAAAATATGAAATCTAACAAACCCAATATACACAAATTACTATCCCAAGTAGTTAAAATAAGGCTTATACTTAATAAAATTAAAAATAAGAACAAATCAAAGAATTGTGGAGAGGAGTACCTCATTTTAAGAGAATGTTATATCCAAGTGACCACAGTGTGGAAACAATTAGGTTCAATGCAATGTATAAAACATGGTTCCGTAGGAGATCCTTTCAAGTATATATCATGTATGGTAATGAAATATGAAATAGAAGGAGCATTAGTGTTAGAGTTTGAGGAATGTTAGGGATTAATGAATGTTTGACCTAAGGAGGTCTCTCAATCAATCTTGATTCCCATATATGGTATATTGATATATTGAGATTCCAAAGATGTATGAATCGTGAAATGAAATGTTTTATAAAAAATAAACATTAATTTTAGACGTTTTTCTATTTAATTTTAAAAAATATTACACAATTTTGAGTTATAGGCCAATTAGGGATGATATATATTGAAAATAAAAGAAATTTTCTTAATTAAAAATGGATTCATAGTGTAGTTGAATAAATTAAAATAATATATGAATTTATAGGTATTAAACTATAATAATATAAAATTTCATGAAAAACAACATCTATGAAAATGAATGAGACTCCATATAATGTCTTAGGAACATTCAATGATTTTGAAGAATTTGTATTATAATAACTGTACAACTAAAATGATGTGTTCTTATCATATCTTAATCTAAAAATAAATTTCCCAAGAGTAAGGACAATAAATTTTCAAATGTCTATGATATTATTTTTAGTATATAATTTTTTAGAATATTGTATAAAGGGTTTCCAATCCAAAATAGATTTGTAATTTTTTAGTAGTATTATTTTTTTTCACAAAATGACCCAATGAATTTTTGATTGGGATTTTAATAAATTTGATTCGATTTAAAAAATGAATTTAGTTCAAAATATGATTAAGAAAAATGTTACCCTAGAATTTTTGTCACATACCAATGATATTAATGTGATTGGGATGGAGTGGTGTTTCAATATAAGGAGGATAATATAGAGGAAAAATATCTCAAAATAAAGGTCATATTTTATTAATGTAAAATTCCAAATTGAGGGTATTGAATTTTATGAGAATATTATTCCACATGTATAGTATGAAATGATCATAAATATTTTTTTATAATTTAAAAATATAATTTAAATTCATTAAAATGAATTTGAAGACATCATTGTTTAATGGTAAACAAACTCACTTACAATGATTGTGTATATTAATGATATTAGTTTCTACAATAATAAAAAGAAAACATATGGGGAATTCATATTCAAGATGAACAAACTTTTTTTATTAAAATATTTAAATATAATAGATTCCATTTAGGATTATAGGTCAATAAAATAAAATTTTCTATTATTATCCCATAATGGAAGTATAGTAGGAATCTATTGATGAAGTCTGACATGGATGAATTGAGGGATGTCTCCACAACTATAAAACAAGAAGAAAATATATCAATATATGTATAAAGAATTAGTTTCTATAAAATGTAGTTCCATAATTTTATTTCTTCCATTATACTTGACAATATCAAAATTATATATATTTTTTGATGTTAAACATTATTTTGCTATTCCAAAATAACGAAATGAGAAACATGTTATTGTTCAATGATAGATATATCAATAAGAAATGGTAATATTGATTATTCCTTAATTTTTTAAAACTGTATATGATTTCAGCATAATGACTATCTTGATTTATATTTTATAGATTACTTCAGTGATAATATTTATATACCTTGAAGTTCATTATTTATTAAAGAAATTTGTTTTACTTGGATCATGAATAGTCAAAATACTATCACCTTTTGAACAATTGGAGTAATTTATATTGGAGCATCAAAATTAATCATAAAATGGTGTCTATTAAGATAAATCATAGGGTACCATGGATGAATATCTCATGTACAATAATTATTTGTTGATAAAATTATTTTCAAATTAATTTCCTAATTAATTTTTTACAATATTCCACTTTAAAAAATATTGATATCATGTAAGGAGTCATGTGAAATAATCCGTATAATAGAGATATTTCATTATAGTTTGTTTTTGTTAGGTATTAAGTCTAACATATCCTTAAAAGACCCATAATGATAGATGAATTATGATACTAAATTATGTAACTAATATCCTATTATATCCCAAAATAAAAGTAATATTTATTTATTATTTTCTAAAATTCATTTCAATTTTTTTTTAAAAAATACATATAATACAAATAATATGTTATTGTGAATACATAAAGAAAATATTTCATTTTAACTTTGATGATCAATGGGGAAAACAGATGAATCTATTTTTCTAAGGGGAGACAATAAGAGTTAGTAGCTATAAATTATATATGAACTCATGGATTGTTTTTTTATATTCATAATAAATAAAAATTATGTTATTGAAGTTCACGTATGGTTTATTAGAGTTTACTGGATGATTCGTAGGGATGATTATATTTGGATCGAGATAATCCATCATCAATAAAATCTTTTAAGGGAGACCAGAGAGATAATATCATTTCACATGTGTTCTATGTAGAAAATTTCTTTTCACTATGTGTTTAAGAGTTATCAAAATCATAATTTTACCATTTGATGTGGTTTTTTTATAATATACACATTGTAATAATTTAATGAAATATCTTATAATAAAATTAATCTTGTCATTTGGTAGTTTTTTTATGTTTAATTTATAATATATAACACAAACATTATTTAAGGGGAAATTAGAGATGAGGTGGAGTGAAAATAAATGAAAATTTCTTATGTAAAAATGAAATCATAGTGTAATAGATACATTCAATATTGTATATTAATGAATATAGAGAAAACTACTCTTATATAGAGACCCTAATATTAATAATTATTGTTTAATTTGATGGTGTCCCTAAGGTGTTGGGATGTTCATCTCTAATGATGACCAAATAATATGATTTGTTAGTATAGATCAATCATGAGGATATAAATTTTTCTATTACATATATGTATACCCATTAATAGAAACATATTTCAAAACACAATATTATAAGACAAAAAGTCTTTCAACACTGGAGGATAGGAGTTGAATGGATCATGTTTTTATATGGATATTTTGGCTAGGTTTGAGGATAAGAACAACGGTGATCACTTGTTTAAAATTTTAATGGACCATTTCATGTTAATAAAATGTTGATAATTTTTCTCATAATAAAATAAATATTTCTGGGATATTGATTACTATACCATATTTATATTATATAAATTAATATTTTTTACAATAAGATTTAAACATTGTAATTAGGATAAAAAATGTTACAAATTTACTAATATCCACTCGAAAGCAAGAGTGAGCGAACCATGAAAAACCAATTTTCAATTTTTAATGACTCTCACTCAAACATTAAAAGTCAAATTATTTTCATAATATCTATATTATTAGCCAATCATCCGAAATTATTTTGAGGATTTGTTTTTTGGAACCATTTATTCCCTCTCCTCATCCCCTCTGTGGTGGTTCACTCTCTCATGGGAATATCAGCTAACATAACTTGTATGGTTAAATAGAATTAATTAATACTAAAATATTATTCTATATAAATAAAATAATAGAATTTATTTATGTATATAATCATATATAAACATTTTCCTTTAAAACCTGATAAACCCAATCTCACCAAAATAACATGAATTTATTTTTTGACCATATATATCTTCATATATTTCCAATTATTTTCAATAGTTATAAATGTAATAAACTTAATTTCACATGATTTTATAGTTTTATGTTTTAATTTTAAAAAATATATCTCTAATGTGAAATCATACCATATATATATACCACAAGTTGTATAATGTTTTTTTGTTTTTGTTATTTCTTCAGAAACATGACTAAATTCATCAAAAAAGTATAGTCATTATGATTATACAGGATTACGACCTACATAAAATAAAAAATAATATGGTTGGAAGAACATTATTAATAATTAGCATGTATTAATTATAAAAAATTACAATGTTTGAGATCTTACATAAATATTAAACTACTATAATAGTATTTTATAATCATGTAGTCAAATTTACTGTTCATTTTTATTATTAGTTTTTCATTAATGTTTTATGTGGATTGTATTATAATGAATTTGAATTAATATTTAATTAATAAACTTTTTTAAATTTTATGAATTAATCTTAAAATCAATTAATAACGGCTTTCAAGAATAATTCAGAATATAATTATTTGTTGAAAAATTCATAATAGTTTGCATTAATCCATTTATCATGGGAAATATAAAATAATGTTCACTCTCTAATAGGGTTATCAAAAATATATATTGTGATATCTATTTTATTTTTAATATTTTATGATATGTTATATATAAATTTATAAACACATCCTGAAAATATATATTGGTTTTTCCTGAATCTACATGATATTTATTTTGTAAAAAAGACCTCAATCTGTTCATATACATCTCAATCATGTAAATCAACAAAATCATTACAATTACAAAATGTAAGATATAAATAATTAATTTTATTAATAAGTGAATAATTACATCAATAAAGAATAATTCTATAATCTTATCTATATAAAAAGGGGTCAATAAAAAAATCATCTGTAACTCTTCAATATTTTTCCCAAAATTTCAATGAACATAGTTTTTTATATGTTATTAAAAGGAAGATATAATTGATCAGATATATAATCATTTAAGAATTTATGTATATCAATTTAAATTAATTACAAAACAAATATTTGATTAATTTTCCTCTTTTAAACATTTGAAACCTTTTTATTCATCTGAATCAATATTTATATTTATAGAAACAACAATCAATAATTATTTGGGTCTTTAAAATGGATGAAATAATTTATTTATTAATCTTTACCACCATAAAATATGAACTAGGAATTTATTTCTTTTAAAAATAATTAAAATTTAAATGTTTCATTTTTCACAAGGCTCTTTCAAGTAAATCATTTCATGTTTTTTTGAATAAACATTAATCTCAATACAACTCAAAATTATCCAAAAAATATATATATATAATTATATTAACTTATAATAATAATGATTCTTTCATTTATTAAGTTGATTTTCTATATAAAAATTGATAAAATATTCTTATTCATAAAATTATGATAATGTTATTTTTTAATAGGAATTTCATGAATCAGAAGTACCATCAAATCCTAAAAGTAAAAAATTTGGTGAATTTTATCCTATGTGAAATGAATTTAATATGTATCCCAAAATATATTATTATTGTTCCAAAATGATTCATAATCCCCTTGAATGATTTTTTACTATAAATATGAAAAAAGTGAAATATATTTTAATGTTATATTCTTAGTGTGGTTGTGGAATGTTATATTAATTTTATATTTCTACTCATTTTCTATAAATTTTAAAAAATTGTAAGGTCAATTATTTTTTATATATAAGAATTAATTTTTCATTAATTTTCATTGCATTCATAGTCAATAGACATGAATGCATCATCACAATACTCATTTATCCCTAAAAAATTAATGTTGAATGAAATCAAGATCTATACCACCAGAGGATCTTGGAATTTTAATAATATTAAATTAAATCTGAAAATATTTCTTATATGATAACCCTAGAGCAATTGTTTATTTATGTAACATAATTATTTTTATGCATGATATCGACCAAAAAAATTTAAACAATCTAACACAATATTTAATGAAAATAAAAATATATAGGTTTTATGTTAATTTCATTCTATCTAAATATATTTATATCATGGTTTAAATGATGTAAGTTATCTACTATCCACATTTTTATTCCTATCAATAATTTCCACTTGTTAAAAATTTCATATTTTATGAAAATCCTAATATATATTATTTTATTGGAAAATATCATTTTTTATTTTTGGGTGTATTAATGACAAGTTTAAGAGAACCATAAGGCTATTTTTAAGGAGTTAGAATTCGAACATCATGATTCATTGATGATTTTATTATACAATTCGGGCATCTAAAATGGTTTTCACCATCATAAAAAGATTTTTTTGTTCAAACAAGAATTCATAGTATCCTATATAAAATTTAAAACTAATAATAAAATTCAGGAATATTTATAAGTATTAGAAAGCATCTCACCATCATGGAAAATTTTGTGGTATCATATAAAATTATTTTACCATACAATTATTTTTATCATTACATTTTAAATAATTCACTATAAAAATAAAATTATTGAATAATTTTCAACTAGGGTGATACTTTGTTATAGAAGCATCATGTATTATTTTGATATTTGTTTCATCTTCACAGGAATATTGGATAACCAAAACAACCCCACGTATATCTATATAAAATTATTCTTCTCTATATTTTAGGGAAAAATTTGAATAATAATATCATATGAGTGTTCCCACTAAGATTTAAGTCATTTAATAATTATCCTCTTGGTATAAAAAAATAGTTTTCCCCGTCCTAATACCTCATCATAAAATTCATTAAAAATCATTAAAAATCAAATGATACATTATATATTTTCAAGTTGAAAATTCTATACTCTAGAATTTCGTACATGGGGTAGAAATATATTTAAAATCAACTTTCCTTAAGGGATGAACTAATTAATTAACTAAAAAATTTCAATACATATCTATTATGATAATAATTCAAACCCTTATATAAATATCTCATTGATTATGAAAAAATTTCTTTTCAATTAGAACTGTGGAAAAAATCAGTAAAATATTTAAGCAAGAAACATTTCATTTAAATGTTTTATGTTTTTTAAATTTTATATAAATATATATTTGAATTTAAATCATTTTAAATTTAATTTCTAAAAAATTATACGAAGAAAGTGAATAAAAAATCTAAAAAGAGTAAAACATGAAAATATATTTAAAACATAAAAGTTATTTTTTCCTAAAATAACATTATATAAAAAATCAGTTATGTTTGAAATTACATTATCAGTTATCAAACACAAAAAACATAGTTTATATAAATAGTTATTATTTTTTTAGAGAACTTCTGTTTTTTCTTTATATTTTATTATTTATACATGATATCTTTTTCTCTCATTTAGGTGAAATTTATGAATAGATTATTATTTTTTGATTGAAAAATCATGATTAAAATACATGAAAAAATATAAGCGTAATATTTTTTGGATTCATAAGAAATTACCTATTTTATTAAATAATTTCTAAAATACATTAATTTCCATTCGAATATACCCATCAAGAAACTACAATATATTGAGAATAGATCATTAATTCATTTTTAATTCTTATATCAATAAGTTGGTTCATTTCTATAAATACAAATAGAATCCCATGATTTCATTGTGTTTTATTATTTTTATTACAATTATAATGATGATATCCAATTAATCGAATTTTAATACACATAATAACACAGTGAATGCGCTAATGTATTGTAAAGATAATCATATCCAATTAAAGTTGCACAATATAGAAGGTAAATACTAATAAAGGAACATGTGTTGATTGAATATCCATTTTTAATTAGGGTTGTTTATGATTATTGGAGTTTTTTGAATCCCTACCTAAATTGAATTAATAAATGGGATATTCAAGTTTATTATAATTTATATATAATAAAATTTGAATTGATCTTATACAAGTCATTTGAGTACTCTCAAAAACACCACATTTACTTTTGTGTGGGTTGTACATAACATTATTTTTGGAGTAATTTTGTTAATAGATTATAAATTCAATTTCATCATGATTATTTTAAATAAAATATGTTTCATTTATAGAAAAAATTATAATGGATCACTAGAGTGTAATTGAGTGTAAATAAAAATGAAATGGTTTTGTGGAGATATTTCACAAAACTATGTTAATGATGTGTATTTTGATAGTCGAAGTGTTGATGATGAAGAGTGTCACTATAATGCAAGAACATGTGATGTTTCTAGGTTTGATACAATGTGAATAAAATAAGGGGAAGGATATCCATACCACAAGATATCTTATTAAACAATTTTAGACATATATAAGAAATTGGTTAGAGTGGTTTCAGTATTGAAATGGGTTTTAATTTTTTATGTCAAGCTATCTAGCGGCAATATTTAACAATGTCGCAATGTCACTTCTCATCAATAATAGATATTTTAAATTTTTAAATTCAAATCAATGAAAATGTACCCCAATAACAATTATAAGGAAATTATATACATTGTGTATTGGTGTACCCATTCATGTCACTACATGACTTCTAATGATATTGTTAAATATATGTTGATGAATTATTTATACTAAAATTCACAATGACTGACCTCAATAGAGTTTCAAGATATTTTAGATTCAGTTTCCATATCTTTCTAATATGTGGATCAAATTATAATTGAAGAAATCACATAATAACACCTATTTTTAATACAAATAAATGGGTTCCTAACCTTAAAATGTAGAAATACAATATGAAAAAATAATAACATAGCCAATCATTAATTGTTTGGATAATTAAATGGAAGGGAAAATTGTGATTTGAGATGAAGGATAAGGTTTCACTCACAATCTAAAATTTGGTTGAATTTTTAGTTGATTAATTAATGACTAATCAACTTGTTATCCTAATACAACCTTTCATATCCTCTTGAGTTCATAAATATCTACCTTATTTATTATACATTTTTATTGATATGAAAAAATAGGAATGTTTGTAGTGACATTGAAATAGTTTCACACTGGTAATTTTCTACATGATAACTATAAGTAATGGACATTATATTTTCCCATGTTTTATGTTGTTCATTCTCACTTTTTATCATTATTGTATAATCCAAATGGGTATCCTTATGAACTAACTAATGAATGGAAATAAATTTTGGGATTTTTTTCATAAAAAACGTATTTACACCTCTAAATGCATAGTGGTGGTTTAGCCTCTCAATTTATAGTCTGTATGTATTAGAGAATTCATCATGTGGTTCAAGAAATCATATTGGATCTGGTCCTGTTTTTTGACAATTATATATTTTATTAATGAGATCTTTATATTATATGAACAAAATTTTACCAAATCTAGATCCTATTTTTTATCGAGAAGTGTTCATTATATGGATTGAACTACAGATTCGATATCTTATATCACCTTTAATAATTGTTTCTGAATTCACCAAAAAAATTTATATCTTCCCAATTTTAATACATCTTATACGGTACATGAAAGTAATAAGAAAATTTGTTATATAAGATAATTAAAAGGTTACATACCTCCATCCAAGTGGTGGAGTTTTAAATATTGTTGTGGTTAAAAAATGAATTAACTTTGAATGAAGCCCCTGATAAGCATGAGAGGGCTACAATAATTTTTTAATAATTTTTATAAACATGAAATAATAAATATTAGGATATTCAAATGGGATAAAATTAATATTAGATGATTTATTTATCCTGGTAAAAAAAATTATACACACAATTTACGATTATGGTTAAATACAAGATAATTTTACCCTTATAATTAAATTTATGAGAATACTAATAGTTAAATTTTTATAGAATATTTACACTAGAGGGGAACAATATATAAATTAATGGGACATGGATAAAATAAATAATATTCTAATTATATTAAAATTAGGTTTGTAAAATCAATAAAGGGAAAATACAATTTTTGAGAATATAATGTATTTAATATCCATATGATGTTTGGAACATCTAAAGTGTAAGAATAATAATAAGGAAAATGAAAATTTCAAGGATGATGAAATATATTTTAGGGATAATATATTTTTATTCTAAAAAGTCATGTAATGAGTAAAAGTAGAGTACATGGGGTAAAATTTCATTCTTAAATTTATTTTATTGAAATATGGTATTTTTTTTGGAAATCAACAATATATAATAAACATGATGATAAACATGATCCTCAGTCACAAAGGTTACTATGAAGGGGAAACATGTAAGAATAATGTCATGAAAAATAATTTTCTTCATAAGATAAATATTTAAGAAAACAGTGAATCATATTTATTTATATTCAAATTATAAGGGATTATGTTGTGATTAGTAACATAAAATAGAGAAACAGGGCATATAGTATGAATGGGTAATGAGTTTTATATCTAAATCAAATTATTAAAAAATTTCTTCATGTAATGGATAAGAACAGACTAAAAATAAAAAATAAAAAATGTTATTTAAAAAAAGTAATATATTTTTTAAGGTTGATTTTTTTGTAAAATGAAGGAAAAAAATATTTAGTGAGAAAATAAATAACTAATATTTTTGAATAATTCACTAAGAAAATTTCTAATGAATCCAATTATTAATATATTTCTAAGATTCTAGTGGAATCCCATTGAAAATTGTACATCTAAATGAAATACATTATAATATTGATATGATTATTTATTTTAAAACAATTAATCTCATTTCTAAGAATTGAATAAGTAAAATACGTTGAAGGTAATGAGTTTTATGATTAAATTTTATTATGAAGCACTCAATATGGGGTTCAATTTTTTTAAGGATGTTTTTGGGAGATCTAAATTTTTTTTACAAGTAATAAGAAACATGTTTAATTTCCCATAGTTTATGATATACCATCCTTCACACCCATGAATGAAATAATAGTTGTAAAATTTATAATAACACTACAAATAAGAATATTTTTTCATCCCCAATAAGGGTATGAAACTAATTTACAAATTCACCAAGGGTTTTAATTATTCAAATAAGATAATGTGTGTGATAATAGGATTTCTAAATAATGGACTAACACATGGTCAAAGTGGATAGACATTTTCAAAATAATGGGAATCAAGAATATAAATAGAAAATTTAGAAAAAAAATTTAATATATTTTTAGGAATCCATCAATTACTAAAAGTGATTTTTTTTGAAGCATGGTTTTTGAGTTTCAGTCTCTGCAGATATAAATAATATTTCTACTACTGAAAATTTTCTCTTCCTTAATCATATAGAGGCTATGTTTTTTGCGGTATAAATCCTTATTTTTATGAATGTCAAATGAGACTATATCATTTGAAAATGATTTATTGATATGATTATAATATTTCTATTGTGGAATCATTTATGGTTCATGATAAACCTATACACAACACCAACAAGTGTATCAAAATGTTTCCAAGTCCTTGAAAAATATTATTTTAAATCTATAAACTGTAGAACTAATCAGTACAATGAAATGGGGGATGCAGTTAGATTCAATGATGGATAAGGATAGAAGTCTTATATACATGAGAGTGTTATCTTTAAATACATTGATAAAAATATAATTTTTTTTGAATGAAATACAATTCTAGGATGTGGGAGATAATACATTTAACAGATATTGATCACATAAAATGAATGAGGATAGATTCAATACAATCTGATAGAAGAAAAATATTTATTGTAAATATTTTAATGGCCAAAATAATATTCTATTTAGTAATATTAAACATTTATATAATGGTAATGTGATAATATTTTTTTTGGATTGATGTTCTAAAATTAAGATAATGATATCAATGACAGGATTATTTTGAAGCAATAAAGTGGTAATATATTTTATGTTTCCAATTCTCAAGAAACATACTGCTTTTATATAATTTATAAAAATCATTTACTATGTAGTATAAATGTTTCTTATGTTAAAAAGAATATGCTAATTCATATAAATCTAGAATATGTGAGGCATTTAAATATAATTTATAATTAATGGTTTAAATATTTAAATATATTTCATAGATATAAATGGTGATTAAAAACAACAATTTTGAATAAATCATGATTAATATACCTTTTATGACGGTGTAGTAATATGTTTGTGGTTTGATGATCAGGATGTAAAATAATTTTTACTAGCTTTTCATTATATTTAATGATGATTTCTTTGGTATAACTTATAATTATTTTATGAGGATTAAATCATAAAATATTCTATTATTTAAAAAATTAAAGTATTTTTAATAATTAAATGGTTTATACTATATAAAAACTTATGACTAATTATGGATCTAGAAAAAAATTAATTTTTTGAGGTACCTACTTAGAAGTAAAATATGCCTGAATATATTACCCCATTTAGACCCATGAAAATATGGAGTGGTTGAGAAAATGAACAATATATTTTTATACATGGGGAGAATCAAGTAATTATTGAATTTAAATTTGATATTCAATTAGAGGAATTCTATTAATACAAATTCCAACATTCCCAATCGTTTCTACATCTGTAAAATTCATACAATTCACCAAATTAGTGCTATTTTTGTAAAATTCCATTTTTCAATTTAACAAATAATTTTTAGAACCTTTAATTTTATCATGATCAATGTTACATATTTTTCAAAGCCCAATGAACATATTGATAAATGAGTTTTTTTTTGTGAACACCCATTCCATGGAGTTATAAGTGTTATAAAAATTATTTTAGAAAATATTATTGATACATTTTATGTATGTATTTTATAAAATATAATGAAATCAAAACATAAAAACCTATTAATGATATTTTTAACAAACAACTTATAGATTCTTTTTCAAAACTGTAAACTATGCGGAATGGAAAAAAATATTTTCAAAACTCTAATTATGATTATGAAATATATTTTGATGATGTATCCTAAGATAAATGTGAAACATTCTTATTGATAATAACAATGGGGATAATATTTATTGTAGCTTCAAAAATAATAATTCTACAAGTTATCATTCACATGTTGAACAAAATATTCTAACAGAATCATTCCAACATTAGTATTTGATAACGATTATGGAAGAATATCTAAATGGAATTAATAATGATGACACTTGGTATTTTTTTCCACATCTTAATGAAATTAATTTATACTGTGTAAATTGGATTTTTAGGAATATAATCATTTATAAAGGTAATGTATATGGGAAAATATCATTAATTTTCAATATATAATACAATCAATTTGAGGGTATTGATTTTATTGAGTGATTAATCCTAATCATTGGGCCTGGAAAAATTAAAAACAATGTAAACTATATGAAAAATAGAATTATCATGTTTTATTAAGTAGACATGAAGTTAATTTTTTTTAAATATGAATGATTCCAAGTGGTCTATATTGAATAACTACATGGATTTTTTCATTGTTGTGATGGTTCTCATGTTTGAAAATGTATGGTTGCCTCATATAGGATTGAAGAAGTTTTTTATCCTTGTTTTCAACATTGGAAAACAACATAAATAGTATGTAACTAAATAAATTATATGTATATTTATTATATATTTCATTATATATGGGAACAATTCCCACATATGGATAGTTTATGTTGAAGAAATAATTTTTACCATAATTATTAAGAGGCTTTTCCAAAAATTTCATCTGAAATGAAAAAAAACTATTAAATTTAAATGATCAGTCATATGAAATTACTTGATTTTTTCAATTAATAAACCATCAATATTCTATATTTCTTTAAAAAGAGTGTATATTTATGAGTTATGGATGATTGTTTTCTTGAAATAAATGAAATAAGTATCTAATCCTATGGTATAAGGTAAAAAATAATCCATTGATGAAAAGTATGTCAATAAAATAATGTTCTAGATGCTTATTTTCATCCAATATTTTTCTAACAACATCAATATTGGATATTGTTTTCTAGTTAAACATTGTTCCTTGATTCTATGAAATTTTAATGGGTCATATGTTGTGGTGGTGAATTTAATCTTATATTATATCATTGGGATATTTATTATTGGTTTTAGATATTATTAGAAGACATCATTTTAGTTTTATAGTCACTAGAATGTCAATTGTTCAAGATATGGCAGAGATTTTAGTCTACACATGGAGTCTCATTCGTTTTTGTCAGATGTTCTGTTGTTTAAAATGTTGTGACGTCAAAATATGGAACATTAAGGACATTATAAATAAAATATATACTGGTAAATAAATCCATGACATATATAACATGTATAAAGTAATATCTCAAGGATTATATTGAATTTATATGAGACAAGTTTATGATTCGTAATTATAATATATATAATGTAAAATAACCTATGAATTTTGGGTAATATTAAATGTGGAAAAATATTTAACTCAACTGTAATTTCATTAATGAGAATGTGGAGTATGGGAAGATTTAATTATAACATGTTTCAATCAAGGGGAAATCCACATCAATAATGAAAATAAACTTATAATGGATTCATTATATAAATTGGCCATGTTATTTAGAGACCCTTATCTCTAAAAATTCTATTATATCGTATTGTATGGATTCCAAATTTCATTCCTTTCCATTTTTTGACAATTGGGGAGAATACACATTTATCTATTATGTGAAATTGATATAAAAACTAGTTTCTTTTTATAGGAGTTGATCAATGTAATATCTAGAACCTTTGATACAGTTTGGTATTGTTTAAGTTTATGTTCAATGCCTTTTTAATGGTTTTCGAACTCTTCATTGCTGTAGGGAAGGACTCATGTGCATCCTGCATTTGTGGGAATTGAAAAACATTAAATTTATAAATCACATAGAATAAATCATGATTAGCGCATGTTTTGTTTTAACAATGCACCTTGACTATGTGGTAGTGGACAAGGGGAATCACAATTTCGCAAATTGTGTGTGGTGTCTATGAGACCATGCACCATAAATTAATAGTAAAACACAAGGATTACACAATGTTTATCAAACTGTGTGGAGGGCCTATAAAACCAGGTGACCTAATATTTCCATAGATTGATAAGGTTACACAGTTGCCACATTTTTTTCTAATCCACATGGCCAAACAATCCACATTATTAATGTATTTGATTTTACATTTTTCCTTTCAAGGATTGTATAATTATTACCCACTTTTTCCCATTATTTCCTTCCCACAATCAATGGGTGTGAACCATGATATCCCTCCACTACTATAGTTGGTTTCCCTTATAATAAAAATAATTTTATGTTCTATTTCTTGTGATTCAATTCCCTAGGTCTATTTAGAAGTCTATTTCCTTCTATTTTATGGAATATACACAACATGGATTCCACAATTCTTATATGTATCATGAAACCTATTTCAAATTTGTTCATTATGATTTTTATTGATATTGTTTTATATGTAATCAAAGGTGATGGTGTATGATTAATTACCTATGAGTATAAGCATTAATTTCTAAAATATTGTTCCAATAGTCTTGATTTTTCTCATTTTTATGTGACATGTGCTATTGTGCCAATGTGATAAACACTATATTAGCGGGTTCACTCATATGAAAATGTATAAAGAAGGTTCTTTTGATCGAGTATCAATGAGTAACTTGAGGGATAAAGTGGTTAAAATACAATTGTTTAATTGTAAATAATTATTTATTTATTACTCTATATAGTATTCTAGATACTATGAAAACATTATTGGTTTTTATAGGATTTCTCATTAGACACTATTGATGGTGACCTACTATGTTGTTCTTAACATATACATAGGTCACAATTGGTACCCAATCAAATTTCATGGTTGTAGATTATGATAATTAAAACGGTCTTATGTTAAATGGATGTTGTGGGTTTCAAGATAGATCATGGATGAGGGGAAAAATTATTTGATTAATAATATTGCATATTTCCATGGTGTATATAATTTGGGTTTCACTTTACATTAGACACACTATTGATGTTACACATACACTGTATTGGTTTATTGGCATTTACCCTGTTTTGGGAATTAGTTATATATTGTATAATTAACATCCTATATAGTTTTTATAAATTAAATATTATTTAATGTATTTTATAACTATAATAATGAGCTTATGGTCACCCCATTTTTAATATTAAATCCCCATTACTATTCAGTAGCCTCTGCCATATGGGTAGGAATGATTGGGGTTATATAATGGACCAATTTGTATTATAGATCAATGTGATCCATGAAATGATGTTGTAAAATGGTATTAGACATTTTCTTTTATTTTTATGTATTATTTTGAAAAAATATAAAAGTTACTAGGATGTTTCATTCCATGGTATAGAGTTCTTGCATGTGAGTAGCTCTTGAAGTTCCTAGTCACGATCTAAGTATCACTGAGAGAGGGAGGCGGTGAATTAGTGACCCCTTTTTGTTTTTTATTTTTATTTCTTTTTTAAACAAACATCACCTCATGTTAAAGATATTCTTCCTTGATAACTCACACAACCACATTAATACAATATTTACAAGGTTCACTACACCACAAGAGTAGATACGTCCTTGGTATAGTGCAGAAATAATATCATACCACACAATCCACTAAAAACAATCTTTTGATGTGTAATACAATGAGTAGGATATACCCTTACAGTCATGTAGCACTTGGAAAACAATCTGCATGTTTGTGTTCACCCTCTTAGAAAACAAAACAGGGAATTATATTATTTTAGTTCTTCATTAAAATTGAACAAGTGTATTATTTGAAGTACAAATATTCACTTTCTTACCCAGAAGTTGGTAAAAACTATCTTACACACAACTGAATACATGTTAAGAAACAAAATTATTTGGGAACCCTTTTAGGTGTCTTGCATGCAACTCTTATGCGACACATGCAAGATTTGATTTTTGTCATGAACCACTTCTTGCACACAACTTCTATCTTACACACAACTATATTTTTGTGGGAAACTATCCTTTCTTGCGCGCAACACTTCCTTCTTTCATGAAACTACCTTTACATATATTTCTTATTCCCTTAGGAGCTCAATATTTCTATAAGTGTCAAGCATATTAATGTTATAGGGGTCACCTCTTATTTTTAGAACTCATAAACCCCCACGTGAGAAAACCCCAATGTGTTATGCATGATCCTGATGCATTGTGCGAAACCACATTTGATGTCTCATTGGGAACGTAAGTATATTTTTCACAAACCTCATCTTTCATTCACTTATTGAATCTTTTGCATGATTCATGCCTTTTACATTTTTGATGTTTTGACCATGAATCATTCCTTTCACACATTGTTCCAAACTCCCTTAAAATAATAATGCAAAATCCTATGTTTCATGCAATCCTCTACTTTTCCATATTTTGATGTTTGGATCATAGATATCAACTTTCACACAACATACCAATCCACCTTCATACATGCCCACATAATCCATATTGATGGTTCCTTTTCCATGATTCTATTCACTATATTCCATAAACGTTATTTATATTTCATCCAAAAATCTACTATCATGATATGTACCCTTTTATCGAACAGCATTAGTGTTTTCAGGATTTCAATAGGAAGTAATTCAACCTCTCTTTCTTCTATCATCATCATTCTTTCGAATCAAAACTAAATATGAATTGAATAATATTTTCCAAAAATTTCCTTTATAAGGCATTCATCACATGTTCTTCTAACTTATGATATTTTTAATATACAAATAAGAAATGGATCGTCAGACTTACAAGCCCTTTACAAAGTGGATTGATTTATATTCTTTGACAACAAAAGACAACACTATGTAACACCAAACTCTTTTTACTTACTCCTCCATACAAATTAGTCCCATCATATCTCCCAAGTGTATGGGGAATACCAAATTCCAAGGGTTGGATTTCAATAATTTATGTTCTACTATTATTGATAGAAGTTATTTCACCTTTGGTGATATTGATGTAGGGGATTAAATTTTTCTTATTTTTTTCTCTCCTAATGATATAGGATGAAATTGTATATACATGCACCATTTTAGTAGCATAAGGATTTATGTGGAAAGAATCATATTCTGTATACATGAGAAATTATGTGATGGATTTCTAGGAAGAAATTAAAATTATTTTCATTTTATTTATTAGTTTTAAATAAAACCTTCCAAATAAAAATGATGAAATTTATAAAATTGAAATATAACAATACAAATTGATAAAATGGTGATTATTTAAAATTTTAAATAATGAGAATGTTTTTACATTGAGTCAGCCAGTGGACTTAGGTTGGGATGGTTGGGTGCGGTAATGGTGTTGTGGTTATAGAGATTATGATAGTTTATATTGATTTGATTGATATGGATATTTATGAGCCATATTTTACTTAAATGTGTATGTTATATGTTATATTACATGAGTACCCGGATTGAAATTAATAGTAATGCCTTTTTGGTGATTTTTTAGTAAGTCGAGTAGAGGTCATTGTTGGGAATATACCTCTAGTAATTGGACGAGAGTCCCCAATGGTTTTAGTTGATGTGGTGGAAGAGAAGATCCAAAATTATTTTAATCAATTTATACTACTTATATATTGAGATGTACTTCATGTTTTTTCCTGAATGTTTGAATTGATAAGATACATCCTGTGACAAAATCCACCAAAAATCATTAAAGAGGTTGAACCTAAGGATGTTGAGTTCTAGATTGAATCTATAAATTTGATTTTGGGTCACTTGAATATCTTAAAGGGGAGGGGATTATGATAGAATATTAAATATTATGGGGACTAATTGAAAACATATGTTATATTCTGATTTATGATTTGTGGATATAGGGTATTAACTACAAAATAATTTAGAAGGAATTCGTAGAATAAATTTCAACAGAGACTATTAGGAATCAATTAGACAGATAGTTTGCGTGTTCTACTTAGGGGGATATTTAAGGGATGAATTTTTCAGGTTGTTCCACAAAAAATATTAATATTATTCCAACATTGGAAGATACAATTTTATCTTCAAAAAACATTTCTAGTATGGAAATTTCTGTACGATCAAATCCCAAAAAAAATATCATAATTTTTAATATGTATTTCTTGGGGTTTAATTAGAAACTCATTTACTAGAGAAAACTAATGGATGATTATAGTGGTTTGAATTTTGTTTTAGTTGGTTGACATGGTGGTACATATTCTGATCATAGGATTTTTTTGAGAACATTTTCCTTGTGGTGGCAGTTAGAAAAACAATGGGAGAGGATCATCCTCTAAAGAATGTGAATAGTGGTGGTACATTATTTTGTAAATACTATTTTCATGAATGGTCAGTGAATTTGATCTATAATTGAGTGTTGACATTGTCATAGGATGGGAAAAATATAGTGGTTTTGTAGGAACCCATGAAATATGTATATAGAAGGTGGAACCAATTAGATTCATTGCACTAGAAGTGGATCTTCTACCCCATAACTACTTAGCAGTTGGGGTTCTATTAGATGTACCAGGACATGAGGTGGACATGTTTTATAAGGATAACGACATCTTAATTAGTATAATGCTATAGTACATGTATATATGGTATTTTATAATGGTTTAGGGATAGGTTAGTAGAATGTGATTCATCCTACACCCATTATTAGATAGGTCAGACCATTGATTGTATGAGGTTTTTTTCATACAGATTTTGAACATGTTATTCATTTATTTGACATAAGATCCTCTTATTCATTTATGTCATCTCATATTTTGAATTTTTTTACACTATAGGTGGTGTGATTGGGTGGGGTTATTTTGATCATCACTCCTTTTTTAGGTTAGATTGGAGTGAATATGTTTATATAAGTGGTTTCAATTGAGGGTTCTAATTATCAAGTCCATTGGTATTAGTAAATTCTTGAGATGTTAGGTTATCGATTTATACATGATATAGGCTAGTTGCCTTTATATCATGACCACATTTACTATTCTTAAATGATAGTGAACATAACATCACATGATGGTATAATCTATGTTCTTCATGGGGAATGGAATATCCTGTAAGGACCTGAAAGACCAGTTAATCAGTAACTAGGTGTGATAACATCCTATGTTTGGATTCTGTTTCAAGATGATAGAGGGATGGATAATGATTTACACCATACCAAAGTGGATCATTTTATAGTGGAGTTCCCTAGAAATTTCAGCATGATTCATCATGAGAGTGAAATTTAGATTACTTATGAGTTGATGCTGAAGACACGACAATTTTAATTCAAACAAATCAAATGTAAATAAAATTGATTCAAGAGTTTATTACTTAGTTAGAGGGATAAAAGATAAAAGATTTATATATCTTATTATCTCTCCATGTGGATATATTATTATATTTTCCAAGAATCTTGACAAAAAATAACACTTGTCTATTTACTAACAGAATTTAATCCTGATTATTATTTCGAATTGTTTTTTTATTTTACATAATACGTGTTTTTTGAATATTTCTAGTGTGTATGTGTAATATCTAATTTTTTTGAGATTAGTGTTTCATATACTATAGGTTTTACCATATAATATTTCACAAACATCTTTTAAAAGTTTGTATGACATGTATGAGTGTGTTGTGTTTATTTTCAGGCTAATGAAGACACATAATATATTTAGGTCCCTGATGAAATCAATCAATGACATATTTGTGGAGCAATTTTTAGTAGTTTATAATGATGAACTAATTTTGTAAAAATTGTCACATGATTATCATGCTAAAAATCCTAAAACTATATTCGGTATAATGAGAGATATTAGTTTATAAACCATTATTTATATGTTTCATTTATGAATAGAGAATCTACATATCTTGGGAAAAATAATAATAAAAGAAGGTGTTTCATTAGACCCCAAGAATGATAGAGATATTTTCTCATAGTGGTAGCCCAAAAAGGATTTTTATATGAGACTATTTTTGTTCTAACCACTTATTATTGAAGGCTAATCTGATGTATTTCTCTCTTGGTAGTGCCACTCACATGCACGATCAAAAGGGAAGAAAAATTTAATGGTTGAAATCATGTTAGAGTTGTTTATATGAATATAATTTCTTCTTTACCATAGTATCTATTATTATGATAACCTTATTTGGAATGTAATACACATTAAATTATAATTCATTATAGATCAAACTTGGGATAATATTGATGTTGGGAGATGTAGTTATTATTTATAGATTACGATAGATGATACCATTCTAATCAAATAATACTAAGAATGATAATGAAATTTTCATGGTAGTTTAGGCCTGAAAATTTTTATGAATTATCTCCCATGTGAAAATATTATATTGTAAACTAATAAAATGATCTGGTAGCATAAAATTTATCAATGTGATAAGATATACCTAATTAGAGGTGGGTTAAATAAATGAAATATTTTTACATTAAGCATGTTTATATGACCAATAATGTAAATAGTGTTTCTGTTTATTTGATTCAAAATACAGTAACATAAGTATTTTAAATTTCTAGTTCTATTTATAGGATTATATCATTTCTTGTTGAGATGTATATAGGTTTTTTAGGGGATTGAACATATAGAACTCGTGTCTTGGTTAGTTTCACCAATTATTTGGAAGTAGTTTATGATATGGACATATGACGATTTAAAGTTTCCAATATTGAGGGACATCATTGATGGTGTGAAGCTACCTTGTAACAGGAATAATATTAAGGTTATGATTATTCACTTTCATGGCAGTATTTGTAGGCATAGTTTTAAGGTGGAAGAGATTATTCCAAAGATTCACTCTTAGAAGTGGAAAGTAAATGAATGATTAAAATAATGCACTATGTTTTTAATAGATAGTATTGGTATCTAGAAATTAAAAATGTGACAACAATTTTTATGATGTGTTGAAAATAAAGTTTGTTGGTGAAGCCAAGATTCAATGGAATGCTAGTATTTGACATTCAGATCCCATTTCGTAAAGTTAGTGGGATGATTTTATGTTGATTTTTCATGGGGTTACTAAGGGATTATTGAAACAATGATGTGATATTAGTCGAATTGGATTAGTTTAAAATAGTAGCATAATTATTATTTATCTGAGATACATTCACCAATAACCAGTTAGGAAACTTATTTGTTGAGGATATAATACATTTTTATGGGTTTCCTATGTATATCATTTAACATATTGATCCATATTTTTATTCATTATTATACATATGGATGAAGAAGTTTCTTCGCCCCATGTGTCCTTCAGTGCAAAATTCCACCCACATATGGATAAGAAATCAGGATATTCTATGTAGGTATTAGAGTAATAGGTGAGACCATGCATCCTATAATTTGTTAAAACCTAGGATAAGTACATTGGGCTTGTTCATTTTTCCTATAAAAACATTTTTCAAGAAACTATTCCAATGTTACCATTAAACAAGCTATGTGGTATTCACATAAGATCATCATTTTTTTAGAATCATGTGAAGATTTTGTGTTATTAGGGTTCAGTATCATGTAGGTGGTTAAAAAGAAGGTATAATTGAACCGAATGTGTATATATATGGAATAGAGAAAAAATAATTCAAATAATGATAAATTTCATCGACCTATTGTGTTTTTATTGGGTGACCATGTCTTCTTTAGGTTTCCATTATATTGGGTCACATTCAGATTCATAAACCGGGTGAGTTACTACCCAGGTACGTTATCCGTTAGTGGTTGTGGATGGGATTGGTCTGTAGCATATCAAATGTATCATAAAAAGGGGTATTTTTTTTTCATATTTGACATGTTTTTAGTACTACTCCAATTATTACCCTATAAATGATGTTGATGATGTTGATATTGACTCTGATTAATTATTGGAGGAGCTTCTATTTCATATATTGGATCCAATGTGGTAATGTTTTTGGGTTGAAACCATGAGTTGGTAAATATTTTGGGTAATTGCAACAATATTTAGGAGTATTCATGGGAATGTAACGATGAAAACCTATCCTAATGGCCCGAAATTCTCACTATGGATTCCTATTGTTCCATAGAAGTGAATGTCAACTGTGAGGTCTTACATTGTGTGGACATTATCAGATCTTGTAAATTTGAGGGGGCATACTTTTGAGTTAGTTTTTGTTTTATAAATTTTCAATGGATTGATGAATATTTATATGTATTAGGGAAGGTATCAAGAGAATAATTTTTTTTTTGAATAGATAAACCTAATAATTTAGACTTATCATTTATGGGACTTGGTTAGGATAGTGTCAGTGCTAACAGTTCACCATTACTAAATTCCATGGAACATGGGAAGCATGGTTCTCCAAACTATGTTTGGATTCCAAGAGACCATGAGATGTATGTCAAGCATACAGATCCTCAGTTTTTATATGTTGATGTTAAATCATAATATCTGAACATAAATGAAATATCATAATTTTTGGTCGGAGTGGATACTCAAGAGGGGGGTTAATTGAGTTCCAATCAAAAAATTTCGCTAAAATATTTTCTATTAAAATCCCCCAATTTATAAAACAAGTTAAACTGTAGTGAATTTTTAAAACTTTAATGGTTCAATTAGATTCTCAAAAGATTGATTAGTTATTAGTTAATCTAATTAGAAAATTAAATTATCTTTTGAAACTAACCTACTAATTCACAGTAAATACACAACAATTCTAGATTAATTATGAAAGTAACATTAAAATAGATTTATATTTCAATGTAATACGAAGCGGAATATAAAGTAGATATTGTATATTTTGAACATAAACTAAAAATGCATTGCATATATAACCAAGATGTTATGTCTCAAGTCGATACTTTGTCCTCTCAAATTTATATATATTATTGATCCATACCCTGGATCGGGTTTGACAATAGTACAAGACTGTCCAAGCCACGTAGGGACCTCTACCAATGTTTTTCATGGGAAACAAAAATTAAGAGCAACCCCACACGGACCTCTTCCATAGTTTTCGTGGGTAAACAAGAGTAAGGAGTTTTGGTGTCAGGATTGTGATATCCTCCAGTTTAGCACAGGAGACAATGTTGGTGTAAAATAAATAGGATACACACACTGCTCAAATGTAAATAATGAAATCACATAGAGAGAGTATATGGAAGTTTAGAAATCTCTAGTGATTGGTAGTATAGCTCTGGACTCATTGGATTCAGCAGAAATTCTTCAAAGTCCTTCTCTAGTTTTTCTGTTGAAAAATACAGTGTCTTGGTTCATATTTTTTTCCTCTAAGAGAGAAGATGTTCTCTTGACTCTAGATTACTTAGTGTGTTCTTCAGTAATGTATGATTGCATGTATGGATATTCTTTGAGGATCGTGCAATGTGTTCTTCACAGTTGTACTAAGGATTGTTCTTCAGTTCAGTACAGAGCTCGCATGTATTGTAGTATGTGTGTCGAGACGTGTCAAGCACGAGAGTATCCTCTACTGCAGCTCAATCGTCTTTATATTACATGAGCTCCGGTGATAGGAATGATTTCCTTTCTATAGTTACGAGGTATGATTTCCTTACATGCAACAACTATCATTAAATAACATTAATTGCATTAAAAACATCAAATATGACCGTTAGAAATATTTAAATAATATTGACAAAAAGGTTAAGAAAAGGTGTCATAGTAGTTGTACAAATAGTGTATCTTTGAACTGGTGTCTTCGACACGGTATGTTCTTCATGTTGTGTTCATGTCACGGTGTCTAGCTCATGGTGTGTCCTTCATAGTGTCTAGGTCACGGTGTGTCCTTTACGGTGTCTGCGACTTAGACTTCATGGTGTCTGTGTCTTGCACATATTCTATCTTACTATGTCAAACATCACGGTGTCTTGATACATAGAATAATAACGGTATTCAAACATAAACAGTAATATGCATCTTGTGAATTAATCTTGACCATTATAAGGTATGCGATCTTGAAACATAAATACAAGGGTTTGATAAGATACGTGAGAGTTGTGAACATGAAAAAGATTTGTAAATAATAATGAGATTAATTGATAGCAAAAAGAATTGCAATCATTAAAACATGATGTGTAATTATTGTTGAGATTTGTGATCATTAAAATGTGATTAATACATGATTAGTCCAATAATATTCCTCTTTTTGATGATCAAAAATCATGTATAGTTAAAATATAAATGAAATGTAACGTTAGATAAAATACCTTATATAATAATAAGTGATAAAATACTAAGAGATAACTCTTCTCATTGTTTCTCCCCCTTTTGGGATTATCAAAATGTAGAGAGAGTGGAGTGAAACACTGCATTTGTCATTAAGAAGGTTCAAAATAAAACATACAGAAGAAATACAAACACTAAACAACAAAAGACATCCCATCAAAATTAAGAAACATTGGTTGGAATCATTGATTGGATTTCTCATTGCCTTTATCCGTAGGATCTGGAGCTGATGTAGAAGGCATGGAGGTATTAGACAGAGATGGTAAAGGTAGAACATCAAATATAGAGGGAGACAAAGTAGGAACTGTAGATGATCTAGTCTATGGTTGATCAAGAATGACTGGTCTGATCTGAGAATGGGCTTGGCTGACTGACATAGAAATTGAGGCTAGGGTAGGTAGACCAGGTCTAAGGGGTGAAGCAGCTAGAGGAACAATAGCAGTACTCTTCACATGAAGATACGACTTCAAAATATTTTTGAAATCATAATGATTTCTCCACCATATTTCATAGGCTTTTCAAAATCGTCCTTATTCTCCATAAATTTGTCCAACAATCTAGTGAACTCTGTAAGCTTCTGAACTTGAGCTTTAAAAGCTTGAGTCACATGATGGATTTTCAAATTCTCCACAAAATACTTAAAGTGATTGGTCATATCAGTTTTGCGGAGAATCCAGTTGAGATAAACATCATTCTTCATGGTGATCTCATTCTGAGAATCATTGGCAATCTTAGAATGAATTATGACCAGGTCCAAAGCTCGATCACTGATCTTAACCACTTCTGACAAAATATACAGATCTAAACCACTAAGGGCATTCTTAATTTCTTCCTTGATTATGGATCTCAGCAGAGAATCATCCAAAGTGGTAACAGAAGACTGAACTGTGGGAGGAGAAGCCTTTACAGCTATGGTGAGAACTTTGAGTAGTTTCAAAACTTTTTGAAGACCGCCAGTGTACTATTCTGTGAGATTATTAAGATTTCTTACAAGCTCCCTCATGCATTGAAGAATCTTGGTGTGTCTTACACCAATATTCTCATCAAACGATAGAAGATATGGACGAACTTGAGATAAAATCTCTCTATAAACGATGGAAAAATTTTGTTTAGGAGAAGTAACAACAGGTGCAGGAGTAGAAACTGGAGCAAGCTCGTATCTCGAAGTCAGTTCTATCTGCATGTCTGCTACCATACATTTTGACGGTGCAACAACAACACATAGCAGCATATTTTCAACTCTGACTTCTTGAATTTCATGGATCATCCTTGGTTGAATATACAGAATGATGTTTTCCAAAATAATCGAGGCATCTTCCTGACTTAGTTGAGTCACAGAATGAGGTTAAGAGGATATAATCTTCTCAACTCCTGCTAAGATAGTCTCTCCAAAGACTATCAAATCATCATTAGTTGCAAAAGGTTGTTGGTCAGGTATGGGAGTAGGTGACGGTAGTGGTAGAGGTTCTGGTTGAGATTCTGCTTGAGGTTTTGGGACAGAAGTATGTTTAGGTTGAGGCTCGGGGACAGTAAGAGCGACTAAGTTCAAATGAAATAGAGAAGACCAGTAAATTCCAGTTGCAGTCACTTTCTCTGATTCACTCACATAATAAAAACATGGAAACTCATACCAAGTGTACACAAAATATGTAATTGTTGGTTGAGAGGTTTCAGTAGATCCAGCTTCATCAATCTCATGGTTTTGAGGTTCCTCCCCCTCAAAATGTGATTCCATTATAGATTCTTGAGGGTCTGGAATTGGGTTAAGATCCACATTATCATCTCTAATCTCTTCAGCAAATTCATGCCTTGCTAGCAGAAATGCGATTTCCATCCTCTCTTCAGCAGAGGGTATTTACTCCGGAACAGATTATTCCTTAGGTAGTGCTGCCAGACTTGCTTCCTATTCAATGGGAAGATACTCTTTATTAACATTTTCCCTAACATGTATTTCTCCTAGCTCGTCTTCTTCCATGATAGGGAGGTCTTCTGCACCACTAGATTCTTCCATGGGTTGCTTCTCTAAAACAGGGATAATCAAATCTCTTGCAGCCTCAGGTTGAGTTTTCTGATCAACCTCATCTCTAGAATCAAGAGATTCTTCTCTAAAATATTTTGGAACTACCTCTCTAGAAGGTATTTTATCAAGAACATCAGCAGGGACAACAATCCTTTCTTTCTAATTAGGAGTTGCTTCGTCTCGACGTATTTCAACCTCTTCTTCTTATTATTCCTCTTCTGGGTACTCAAATACATCATCTGGTTCAAAACCAGGATCATTTATATTATTTTTCCTTCTTGGATAGTCAATAGGATTATACTTCTTATAATGTTGATCATTATTTTCAACCCACTGCTTCTTCTGGGGGTTTTAATTAATATTCACCCTTCTGATGATAGGCTTGGATAAACAGAAATCAAAATCCTCTAGCTTTTCTTCATTCAGTCCAACTACTCCATTGGAAACTAACATGGCCAAAATCATACTTGAGTAAAAAAAGGAGGTGGATTTGAAAGTTACATTAATCAACTCACAGATTTGGTGAATGGCATATTTTTAAAGATTGATCTTATGGTTATTCTTCAAAAGGTGAATCAGGAACACATCCTGATACATCATCGCAACAAAATCTCATTTTCTTGGACCAATCAAATTATGAACAAATTTGAACAACAGTCTTGTCTCCCCATCCAATTCAGCTTCTATAGCCCTTCATTTGGTGCCATTTTCAGTCAGGATCTCTAGTGCATTTTCCAGATCAAATATGTCAGTTGTTGGAGGAGGGTCTCTCTGGTAATCATCACAAATCCCTTCATGAGGAATTCTCAGGCATGTAGTCCATATCCTTGAATAGAATGAACACTTTTTTCCATTGATCTAGCTTGTCACCATAAACATTTCTCTAGCATCAAAGGAAATATTTATATACTGGAAAAACTGAGATACCAACCTCGGGTATATAGGTCTATCTATTCTATAAAACCATTCAATCCATCCTTATCATCATAAGACTTTTAGAACTAACGACTTACTAGATAGAATACATTTAGGGAAAATCTCTTTTTCATGTACTACAGAACGGCTTACTAGGTTAGAATTTAGAGGTCCTTCCGGTGCAATCTTCGAAGCTCTTTTTTGTTTCTTCGTGTGGTGCTTCTCAGATAAGGGTGAAGATGGATGCTTCATCCTAAGAATTCACTAAATGTTTAAGTGAGAGGGAAGGAGAGAAGGTTTGCAATATTGAGAAGGTTTATGAGAGAGTTCAGGTGAGGATTTGAGTGAAAACATTATATTTTATCATTTGGGAATGTCACGCGTCACAAAAATAAAAACGAGGGTAATCAAATAGGGGTGAAATAAAAATTACCGTGATATGGGTCAAAATAAAAGTATAAATAGTCTTCATGGTGAAACAGTTGGTGGTCATCACGGTGAGATAGTAACCATTTTGTGCAGTCACGGTGAGATAATGTGTGAACTGTTCTGTTATGGTGAGCCAGTTAAGTGACAGACCGTGAACACAAGGTGTCAACTGTGAGACCATAAGCATGAAACAGTAATTGAGAAATACTGAACATAGAACAGTAAAGTAAAATATTGTAAAAATTATAAATAGTAAGATCAGTTAGATGTCTATTTATGATTGATCATACCAAGAACATGTATGATGTAATCGAATCTCTCAGAATTTAATGGTTTAGTGAATATATCAGCAATTTTATATTCAGTACAAATGAAACCTAAAGTGATATCACCATTTTGATAATGATCCCTCAAAAAGTGATGTCATACATCAATATGTTTTGTCCTAGAATGTGAAACAAGATTCTTTGAAATATTAATAGCACTTTTGGTGTCACAATATATTTGTACATATCTAAATTGATATCTATAGTCTAGTAATGTGTGTTTCACCCACAAAATTTGTGCACAACAACTTCCAGCAGCTATGTATTCAGCTTCTGCAGTGGACAATGGAACAAATTTTTTTTCTTACTACACCATGATACTAGTGACTTGCCTAAAAGGTTACATGTTCTAGAGGTACTTTTTCTATATAACATGAATCCAGTAAAATCAGTATCATGATATCTATCTAGTTGAATTGATTGTCCTTTTGGATAGAACAGTCCAAAATTGGGAGTATGCTTGAGGTATTTGAAAATACTCTTTATAGCATTTAAGTGTGACTCTTTATGGTTTTCTTGAAAACAAGCACACATACAGACACTAAACATAATATCAGGACGACTAGCAGTTATGTAGAGTAGACTTCCAATCATTCCTCTATAAGTGGTTTGATCAATATATTTTCCATCTTTATCAAGATCCAACTTACAGGTGGTAATCATGGGAGTATCACTACTTTTTGTGCTATCCAATCAAAAAAATTTTAAGAAATCCCAAGTATATTTAATTTTTATTAAAATAATTCCATCATTGTTATGGAAGATTAGAAATCCAAGAAAGAATTTATGTTCACCCATTAAACTCATCTCAAATTCATTTTGTATCATTTTAGAAAAAAACAACACACAAAGTCCTTTTTTAAGATCCAAAAATAATATCATCTACATAAATTTGTACAACTAAAACATCTTGAGAAATTCACTTTATAAAAATAGTAGGATCAATTATAGCTTTTGTAAAACCTTTAGAAATTAGAAATGTACTTAGTCTGTCATACCAAGCTCTTGGAGCTTGCTTTGAACCATAAAAATCATTTGATAATTTGAAAATATGATTTGGAAAATGAGGGTTTGTAAATCCAGGTGGTTGTTCAACAAAAACATCCTCCCCAATTTATCCATTTAAGAAAGCACTCTTGACATCCATTTGAGATAGTTTGAAATTTTGATGGGCAGAAAAAGCAAGTAGAATTCTAATGGGTTCTAGTATTGCTACTGGAGAAAAATTATCCTCAAATTCAATTCCTTCCTCTTAACTATAACCTTGTGCAACTAATCTATCCATGTTTCTACATATGTTTCCAGATTCATCTACTTTATTTCTAAACACCCATTTTGTGCCTATGGTGAAAGTGTCCTTAGGTCTTTCAACTAGTTTCCAAAAATTATTTCTTTCAAACTTTTTAAGTTCTTCTTTCATAGAAATTACCCAACATTCATCACTAATAGCTTCATAAATGTTTTTAGGTTCATGTTGTGACAAGAAGGCTTGATGTTTAACCTGATTTCTAAAAGAATATCTAGTCTGTGTACCTCTATCAAAATTTCCTACAACAGTATCTGAAAGTTTATTCTTTAAAATCCTAGTTGATCTAGTAATGGTAGGACTAGAAATTTCATGTTATTCTCTAGCTTCAAGTTCATTCGGAGCATATTCTGAAATATTTCCAGAACTAGTTGTCTTTAGAGCAGGTTCATTGATTTTATCATTATGGTTCAGAATAGATAAATCTTCGTCAAGATTTTCAAGAGATGGCTTAGGTTCATGTGGATTAGTTTCAACAAATTTTACATGAAAGGATTCTTCCACACACTATATTCTTTTATTGAAAACTCTATAGGCTTTTCTAGATATAGAATATACTAAAAATATTCCTTCATTACTCTTAGAAGCAATCTTATCCAGATTATCGTTGGTATTGAGAATTAATACATTATAGCCAAATATTCTAAAGTAATTATCTTTATGTTTCATATTGTTCCACAACTCATAAGGGGTCTTTTTGAGAACATGTCTGACTAATACTCGATAGATGATATAACAAGATGTATTTATGGCTTCAGCCCAAAAGTAAATAGGCAGGTCATACTCATTTAACATGATTTTCGCAATTTCTTGCAGGGTTCTATTCCTTCATTCTACTACACCATTCTGTTGAGGTGTCCTAGGTGCAGAAAAGTTATACATATAACCATTTTGTGGGCAGTAAGATTCAAAATATTGATTTTCAAACTCACGACCATTATAACTTCTTCGTCTTTCAATCTTAAGTCCACTAAGGATTTCTACAGACTTAGAGTATTTAACAATATAAGAACAATCTTCACTATTGTGAGATAAGAAATATACCCAATTACATCTAGAAAAGTCATCTATTAAGACATTGACATAGTGCTTCCCATTTAAGTTAGAAACTCTAGATTGTCCAAACAAGTCCATGTGAACCAACTCGATAGGTTGAGAAGTTTAATCTTCATTCTTTGATTTGAAAGAGATTTTGTGTTGTTTTTCCTTTTTACATGGATTTCAAACTTTGCCATTTGGAAACTCAAGTTTGGGTAAGTCTCTAACTAAGTTCTTCCTAGTAAATTTTCTAAGTGAATGGATGTTGCGGTGTCTAAATATCCTATTCCAAATCCAACACTCATTATGAAAATCATTTATACAGGTAACAATTTTCTTAGATAAATAATTTAAATCAACTGTATAAACATTTTAACTTATTAAAGAAGAAAATTTTAAAACATTATTATAATTAAAAACATTACAAGAATAATTTTCAAATTTATCTTTAGTGACATCATCACATAATTGAGATATACTTAATAGGTTATATTTCAATCCATCAACAAAAAACATTAGAAATTAAAACTGAGTTAGTGTTACCAATTTGGCCTAGGCCAATGATTTTTCCTTTAGAATTATCATCAAATGTGAAATATCCTCCATCATCCTTTATTAAGCTCTGGAAGCATGAATAATCCCCATAAATATGTCTTGATCATCCACTGTTCAAGTACCATATCTTCTTATGGGAACTCTTCAAGCAGGTTTCCTATAAAATAATTTTAAACAGAGAATGATTTTGTTACCCAGATCTTCTTGGGTCCTGACAGGTTAGCGATCAAAGATTTTGGTAACCATATTTGTCTTATGGGTCTCATATAATTTTCATAATCAAGAGATTTTGAATGATGAACCCAATTTTATCTGTAACTATGTGAATAACTTGTTGAAGCATATGAATATCCAGAACTAGACCAAGTAGAATTTTGTCCAGATTTGGGAACAAATCTTGTTTTAGTGAACTATATTTTTCCAAACATATAACCTATTCTAAAAGTATACATTGGTCCAACATTCCTTCGTAGAATTTGAGTTATAGTGTCTTTTCCATTTGTGAATTTTTCTAAGTCCTTTCTATATTGCTAATTATACATTTTCAGTTCTATATTTTCCTTTAATAGTTGAGAATTATTTTGTTTTTCTATATCAAGGGCATATTTAACATTTGTAGTGAGAGCATGTTGTGTCTTAAATGACTTATATTTGTCCTTAAATTCATTTCATGTTTCCTCTATCATGTTCCAGTATTCAGATAATTCAGCTTCATTCATGTATTCAGAATTAGAATCAGATTCAGCATCAACTCCAGAATAATTGGAATTTAAAACAACAGTATATAAGGTTACCTCAGATGTGTTGGTCATAAAACACATGTTTTCACTATTCTTTTCAGAATAAGTAGCTTCTGATTCACTTGTACTGTCTTCTGAAGCACTCCAAGTAGCTTTCATGGATTTCTTGTACTTATTGTCCTTGTAGTCATTTTTTTGAACTTCAATTTTGGATAATCAGCATTTACATTTACTTTCCTTTTTCACTCATAGCAGACTATATCATCAATTTTATTTGGATTTTTCCAATCATTTTACCAGTGACATTTTTTGTCATATTTTCCTTTTTAGTTTGTTTTTCTGAAGAATTTATTCTTCCTATAGAATTTCATAAATATCTTGGCTATCTGTGCCATTTCAGCATCATTATCAGTGTCTAAATCATCACTTATAGAACATTCAGTTTGTATTTGAACTTTTTCTTTGTCCTTGCTCTTTAAAGTAGTAGACTTAAATGCCACGGATTTTCTCTTGGGTTCATCACCTTCCTCCTTATTCACTTTGAGTTCTTCCTTATACATCATAAGCTTACCAATTAGTTCTTTAACAGGCAGAGCTCCAATGTCACATGATTATCTAATTGATGTAGAAGTGCCTCTCCATTCATATAGAAAACATATCAGTATCCTCATGATTTGTTCCTTTGCTGGAAGAGACTTTCCAAGTGAACCCATTGTATTAAAAATCTCATTAAACCAGAGATACATGTTAGAAATAGGTTCATTAGTCATTATTTTAAAATAATCATATTTAATAGTATAAGTGTTTACTCTAATTTCTTTAACATTAGTTGTTCCTTCATGGGAAACACCTAAAGTATCCCAAATTTCATATGCAGTTTTACAGGAAAATATTATATTGAACTCTTCATCTCCTAAAGCACAAAAAAAAGCATTCATAGATTTACAATTATTATTATAAGCTACATTAGTAGGTTCATCACAAGTTGTTCTTTTTGTTTATGTAATTTTATATTGACTCTCTATAGTATTCCAGATATCAAAACCCATACATTCTAATTGATTTTTCATCTTAAGTTTCCACTGGGCATAGTTTATACCATTAAATAATGGTGGTCGGTTAGTAGCAGCACCTTCTTGTCAATTATGCATAACTAGATTTTAGAAAATATAGTTAAAGAGATAAAATTTAGAACTATCAGAAATTTAAGATCTTTAAATATGCAACTAAAATCACAGTGGAAAAACAGAATGTTTTGAAAAATTGTATAAAAAGAGCCTCTAAAACCAAATGTTGGTTGGGGTGGATACTCAATAGGGGGTGAATTGAGTTCCAATCAAATATTTCTGTTAAAATATTTTCTATTAAAATCCCCCAATTTATAAAACAAGTTAAACTGTAGTGAATTTGTAAAACTATAATGTTTCAATTAGATTCTCCAAAGATTGATTAGTTCTCAAATAATATAATCAGAAGATTAAATTAGCTTTTGAAACTAACCAATTGATTTATAAAAGATACAAACAAATTCTAGATTAACTATCATAATAACTTTAAAACAGATTTGTATTTCAATGTAATAAGTAGCGAAATATAAATTAAATTCTGTATATTTTGAACTTAAACTAAAAATGCACAACAGATATAACCAAAAGGTTCAGTTTCAAGACGATACTTAGTCCTCTAAAATTTATATATAAAATTGATCCACACCCTGGATCGGGGTTAACAATAGTTCAAGACTGTCTAGGCCACGCAGGGACTTCTACCACTGTTCTTCATGGGAAACAAAAATAAAGACCAGGCCACACATGGACCTCTTCCATATTTGTCTTGGGTAAACAAGAGTAAGGATTTTTTGTGTGAGGATTTTGATATCCTCCAGTTCATCATAGGAGATAATGTGTGTGTTAAATAAATAGGAAACACACACTGCTAGAAAGTAAATAATGAAATCACTTAGAGAGAGAATATGGATGATTAGAAAGCACTAGTGATTGGTAGTGCTGCTCTGGACTCGTTAGATTCATCAGAAATGCTTCTGAGTCCTTCTCTGGTTTTTCCTTTGAAAAACTGAGTGTCGTGGTTCAACTTTTGTTCCTCCAGGAGAGAAGATGTTCTCTTCACTCAAGAGTACTTCATGTCTTATTCATTAATGTGGGATTGCATGTATGTAAGTTCTTTGAGGATCGTGCAATGTGTTCTTCATAGATGTGCTCAGGATTGTTTTTCGGTTCAGTACAGAGATCACATGTATTGTAGTATGTCTGTTGGGACGTGTCAAGTGTGAGAGTATCCTCTACTGCAGCTGAATATTATTTATATTACACGATATCTGGCAATATGAATGATTTCCTTTCCATAGGTAGGATGTACGGTTTCTTGACATGCAACTATAACTAAATAATATTAATTTCAATAAAAACATCAAATATGACTGTTAGCAATATTTAAATAATATTGACAAAAAGGTTAAGAAACGGTGTCACAGTAGTTATGAAAATGGTGTCCCTTTGAACCAGAGTCTCCTTCATGGTATCTGCTCCACGGTGTGTCCATGTCACGATGTCTAGCTCACGATGTGTTTTTCAAGGTGTCTAGGACACAGTGTGTCCTTCACGGTGTCTGCGACATAGACTTCACAGTGTCTGTGTCTTGGACACAGTCTGTCTTACTGTGTCAAACATCAAAGTGTCTTAATACTTAGACAAATAACTATATTCAAACATAAATAGTAATATGCATAATGTGAATTAAGCATAACCATTATAATATAAGATAACTTTAATCATAAATTCAAGGGTTTCATAAGATAAGTGAGTTTTGTGATCATGCAATAGATTTGTACATAATAATTAGAGTAATTGACAGTAAAATGATTTGCAATCATTAAAACATGATGTGTAATTATTATTGAGATTTTTTGTCATTAAAACATTATTAATACATGAGGAGTCCATCAATAATGATCAATGTTATATATTTATAGTTCTAGTGCCTTTATAATGATGCAAACATAACCCACTGGTTCATCATAGAAATTCATCTTCTCCCATTGAGATATTTATCCCTTCCACCCTTATTATAATTATCATGAATTAATAAATTCATTATAATATTGGTAAGGAATCATAATAAATATTGATCTCAGATGCTTATAAAGGGTAATCAAGAGACTTATCAACAATTACATTAGAATAACATGAGAATAAGGGTATGTGAATATGATTATAATATTTTTAAACAATATAATTTTTAAAATAGACAATAATCATGGGTCATTGAAGAAATAATTATAGTTTATAAGAAAATCATCATAAATAAATCAATGTATATAAGCCATTAGATAATATCATTAACATAAGAAATGGATATTTGGCATACACGTATGTGTAGATAATTATTTTTTTTAGAATTCAAGGCTCATTGGGATGATTATCATAGTGGAATGGGTTCAACCACAGAACAATTAGAGTTGTAAAGGTTTAATCGAAAGACCATTATAATATACATAGTCTCTTATTGAATTTTTTCACTCCCCATTCAATTTTTTTATCCTGATATATCATTGTTTTACATATTAATTTGAGGTAGATATAGGCCGCTCTAGGAAAATAATGAAAATCATATCAATGAGTAACATAAGACCATACAGATTACATAATATTATAACCTATACTAATAGAATGGGTATCAAATAAAATTTATATAATAACCCATGGATATGAAATTGTTTAAATAATTATTTTAGCAATTCATCATTTCATTACATATAGAAAAGGAATGAGTTTTATAAAAATATTTTCAAGACAATAAATTGCCATAAAAAGAAAAATAAAGCTGATATCATTGCATCACATCCACATTAATACTTAATTAACTTCAATTTAGTTTTTATTCTTGGAAAATGATACTGGAAAATCCCATGGAGCATTTCTATATGGAAATTCCCATTTCAATTTGGATTTTTTTCAAAAACAAGAAGTTCACAAAACATTGTGAAAATAATTTATTTTATAACACCATTGTAATATTAAAAAATATTATTTATTAAATTTAGTGGTCATTAAAGTGTGAATAATTTTTTTCATGTTATACAACATAAAATAATGATTCGATTAACATTTTTTTGGAAAATGGTCAAAAATGCATCCCTAGGAAAAACGAAATAATGGATCCATATAAATATTTTTCATAAAATGTAAAACATGTAGAAAATTTTCAATAAAAAATAACTTTATATGTGTAAAAACATTATTTGTAATATTTTTAGAATACCTAGACAAGGAATAAAAATGGTTTTCGGCTAGAGAGAGGAATAAATGTGGTTTCATCCATAAAAAATATAGTTCAGACTCTTTAGTACATAAATGGATGAAAATTAATGAAAAAAATTTATTTTCATGAAATATCCAGAGGATAATTAAATTAATTAGTTTTTTAATAGTTATATAAGGGGATTTCAATAATACAAATAGAACTATAAATAATCGTGCTGAATGACGAGCTTCAAATATAAAACCCTTACAAATTTAGTATCTATTGAATCATAGATCCATAGAAAGAACTACATCAAATGATAATTAAAATTTCATTAAAATATTCATATTGATCATATATGATGTCAATGGGGAATTATGTTCACCCCAAAAAATAAATGAGTGCTAAATATGTAATATGTCTCCCATAAATAGAAGATATACAAAAAAATATGTTACGTTTAGTCTTAAATTTCATTTTAAATGTTCAAACATCTTATAAAACAAATATCATTATATTATTCATCTATACATTAAATATACATACATACATATATATATATATCATATAAAATTTAATTTACTTCTCACATTTTCTTACCTCTTTATTTACAAGTCATTTTAAGAATTACTTTTTATGTAATTACTACAATTTTTCATGTATGTTTTGATTTGGATGTTCTAATATCCTTACATTTATAATTCTTCCATCATATAATTAACTATAAACATGATATAAATATCATTTATAAAAATTATATACATATTTAGAGTAATATATTAATGGTACTTATTGGAAATGAATTACACTATTCATAGATATAGTAGGTTATACATACACATGAATGTGGATAATATCCTTTCAATATTATTAATTAATATTTATTAAATTTATTTTTAATTATATATTGAAATATCTTAACTGTCGTAACCATTAAAAATGGATTCCATTCACATTTTTCGTAAAAATGAAAAAATACATCCCTTGTAAAAATGAAATGATGATTCTTTATAAATATTTTTTTTAGAAAAAAACAACAAGGATAATAATGGAATTAAAAATCATTTTATAAGTCTAAAAATATTCTTCTTAATTTTTTTAGAATTTATAGACGTGAAGAAAATAAGTTTTTCCAAGAGAGATAAATAAATTTTTTTTCTATAAAATAAATTTAAACTCCTAAATACAAAAATCAAGAAAATCAATGAAAAAGTTTATTTTCCTTAAATAACTAGATGAGAATTAAATTAATTAGTTAATCAAGATGTATATCATGTGATTTCATAAGTGGTAACATAACAACAAATAATCCTAATAAATTATGATCCTGTGACATAAAACCCTTATCAATTTTGAATCAATTGAATAATAGACCCATAAAAAATATTATATCAAATGAAAAATAAAATTTTATTAAAATAAGTAAATTTATTATATAACATATTAATTGGTAATCATGTACATCATACATATGAAAAGAGTTGTTAATCATCATATGTCACCCATAAAAACAAGAGAGACCCAAAATCTCAATCGTTGTGTCTTGAATTCCGGTGTACACATTCAAATCACATACATAATAAAAAAATTAATCATTAATTTATACTCAAATAATAATTATATAAATATAAATATCATATCATATATGATTTACTTTTTGAAATTTCATTATCTATTTATATACAAGTCTTTGTAAAAACAAATTTTTGTATAATTGATACTTTTATTCATGTTTGTTTTGATTATAAATTTTTATTCTAATTACATTGATAATGGTTCAATCATATAATTAATTATAACCATGATATAAATATAATATATTTTAATTAAATTTGTGTTTATATTAATATTTTCATTTTAGATATTTGAAATGAATTACACTAGTCATAGAGATGATAAGTCGTACACACACTTGAATGCTGTTTCCATTTTCCTGAATGATAAAGTGAAAGGAAGGTCAATAGTAAATAACCTTAAAAATATTAATTATTAATTAATATATATCAAAAAAATTAATTATATATATATATATATATATATATATATATTTATTAACTTCTATGTAAATTGTGTGTGAAAAATGAATCACATCGCTTCAGGAGGTAGTCGTCCTCTGTAGATATGAGAAACATTACCATTTTATAACCTAATATAAATTAAGAAGTTATATATGATATTATAATTATAATGGATAATTATTACATAAATATAATATATATACTTTAAATCCATCATTATATTCAACAATTATTATCAATGAGGGAAAATAAATTACTTAGGTTTGCAAGAATGAACTGTTCCATACACACAATGAAAACATTCATTTCCCATTTAATGAAATTGTAGATAGAAGTAGGGTATGCCAAAAAAATCTATGTATATGAGATATAAAATTGTTATAAAATCATAAATATTGATGAATATTTAATGATGCAAAAAAATAAGTAAATTAAAATAAAATTAAAATAATTTTACCTCCTCTTCGAAGATCCTCATTAGGTTTATACCAAAAGTCTTCATAAATGTATTTCATAATCCAAATAAGACATATATTATGTGGGGAATGAATTAAAAAATATATTTTTTAGGTATTGTTGGACTGAATAGGCTAAAATGTGTTAATAAGTGAGGAGGAGTGGCTTTCTATAAGTTGGGGACAGGACATACATTGAATTTTTGAAAAGGAAAATGTAGACCCAAATATTTCAGATAAAAAAAGGATCCAAGTTGAATTATAATTGATCCCTAGATGTTATAAGTTCAAAATAAGTGTATAAATTTTTAAATTTAAATATTTTTATGCCATTATAACTTTATCAAAAGAAATCAATTATCAAGGGTTTTTTTTTCAGAGGATCTTCGACATCTTCTCACGTGTTGTGAAGATAGTGGAAACCATGACGGTCCCTCATCCATTGGTATTAGAGGGAGATAATTCATCCTTCAAGGAGATGGAATCTCCCTTCCCCCCTATTCCAAAACCAAGATTCATACCCCATTATAGAAATATTCCATGAATCATATGGTCCTCGACTTGTACGATGGATTCACTAATCCTCTATTGTCTATCGTAGTGTTTAACTAAGCTTTCGTACTTCTCAATAGGACCCTAATTGATCAAATCGTGAAGATATATCCTTCGGTGGACACATTTTATAGATTTATTTTGTATGCGGGATCTAAATGACCGGTATACTATTGGATATCTTAGAGATAAGAACATCATAATCCGCTTAGACTTGGAGGAATACCTAATCAATCCTTTATTAAGAATTCCTCACAGATGCAATGTGTTCTAATTATTCCTACATAGATAGAAAAAAAACTACCATATAATGTTTTACTCCCATTATTTGGAGATTTGGGTGAGTTTCCCAAAACCTCCAATACCATTTTGGAATCATATGACTATTAGGATGCTTAAAAACCTCGTAGGTAGGTTTATATGCTCTGATAGTTGAACCAATGTAGTGTGTCATCCATTTAATCCACGTGTGTGTGTAAGTGGAAATGTTGATGATTCATGAAATACATATAATTAAATTAGTATTATAGTAGTATATGAATACCATTTTAGGTATAAGGTGGTGTATAAATCTTTCTATTTCTTTTGTTCTGTTTGAATGTGATTTGGCCATTCCTCGGAGGGCTATATTCGTGGGGTGAGACAGTATGGTTTACAGATGTCTCAATCTAGTTGTGTGGATGTCACCTCTTGTATGGGCCACTGGCTATAAAAATTGAGGTTGAGGTGGTTTATAGTTAATAATATACTGGGTTTTTTTCAACATATAATATGGATGTGGAATTACAATGAATGTGTATGGTCATTGATAATGGAGATGATTATAGTCTAAAGACTCGTATGTTTCAACCTATTCAAGGAGGTGTTATCTCCATGGGATGTAATAAACGGGAGGTCATTATTTTTTATTCATAGAAGGGTGGGAGGTTGGTAGTATTTTTGTCAACTATTAATATTTCATATGGCCTTCCAATTAAGGTCAACCTTTCATATAAAGAGGCTCTACTAGCACTCTATGAACCAAATGTTGCAGATATTTATTTAGAAATTGAAGCTTGAACAAAGATGGAGTTGAGTAACTGAATTAGAGATCCTAAAGAGTGAAACATTAGATGCACCTCATGTGGTTTTAATGGGAGTGGTAAATTTTGAAGAATATCTTTAGAAGAGGTTCGATGAAGATGAAAAAAATGCCTGGGAATCTATAGATAATAAAGACAATGAAATATGGGTGAAGGTAATAAGTGGGATGAGAATATAATAAACCAATAAAATTGTTTGAGTTCACAAATATTTTTAGTGTCTTGAGGTTGATGAGATGGGAAAATATTTAGATAGGGTCATGTCTCACTTTTCGGCTACTAAGGAGGTCTTTTTCAAAAAACAAAATTCATCAAACCACCGTACTAACATCTAGGTATCAAAGGTGAATGAGGTTCATGTTGAGCATATTTATGATGAGTCTAGTATTTTTCAGAAATTTTTCATGAATATAGATTCTAAACCACATGTTGGTGGACTCATTTTAGATGTTAAACATGAAAATTTTTATAAATAGATTGAAGATATTTCTTAGGAAGTGGAAAGTGATATGGTTAGTCCCTCAATGGATGGTTGGAAGGGAATTTGTAAATAGAGGAATGAATACACCTTATTTCATCTTCCTATAGAGACATGGTCAATGAAGAAGTCAAAATCCAATTATATGGAATAATAGTTCAATTCAAGTTTTGTTCTTGATAAATCCTTGTAAATTTCTTCTGAGCTCGGAAGAATAAGTGGTTGAAAATTTATCGTCTCTCAATACTACTGATGAAGAAACAAGTAAAATTATCGGGATAACTCCCAATTTGGATAAATATGCATATATATACAAGAAATGACTAATCATAGATGTAGTATTCAATAATGGGATGATTATCCTTTGAAAGTATCTACAGTCCTGGGACATGGTGGCCTCCCAGTTTGGTGATCTTCTAATGGATGAACCGGACACTCAGGTTAACGACATCTCATAGAAATTGTTTTAGGAGATTAATTTTTGTAAGATAAAATTGTTCTTTAATAACACCAATATTTCATTTTTTGGTTGAAATTTGGTTTCTCACATTCTCCTTAAATGTTTTTGGAAAATAAAAATTTAATTTTCAGTCATTTTAACCCGTATATTTTAATTTTAACCCATATTAAACCCATTTTAGCATTAACTATTGTAAATAATTTTTATTGTTTTTTCTATTAATTGTAATTAAACATTATGTTTAACATATTATTTAATATTAATTGTTAGGATTAAAAATATGGAATAAATTATTCCAAATATAATTCATAGATGAGGAATATTATTATTTTTTAAATTAAACCCTAAAACTCATTAAAAGAGTGGTTTTCAAAGGTGAAAATTAACATATATATAGAATGGTTTCATATGAAAAATTAACATGAATTTGATTAAAATGAACAAAATTTTATTAACAATAACATAATTCAACTAATATTACTTTTGAGAAAACATTATAATAGAATAAATCTTGTTAATAAATTAAATTAAAAGGTCAGTTTTAATAAAAATCATTTTTACTATTGATTGAAATGTTAATCATTTCATAAAATTCTCAAAAATTTACACAATGAGATTTTTGACAAGTGGATTTAAAACATTATCTGAATTTTATCACATAAAAATTTTCAATGTTGAAAAAATAAATTATATTATATTTTCAAAATTTAAATTAAAATCCATTTTTGATGAAGATTATATTTTGAAACATATAATTACTTTACTAAACAATATGTACATATTTATTAATATTGTTTTTATTTAAAAACATTATAACGTTTTTTATAATATGGATATTTATATTCCTTCGAAAAATTGTATTAGCTAGTTAATAATGACCATTTTAAATAATAATATTAATAGTTTATAACGGTCTATAAAAACATTGTTTTCATTGTATCCAAATATATCAAAAAAATAAATTTATAGGGAAAAAATATTTTATAAAATCTATATAGGTTTCATTATACACACTATAAAATGAATTTATCCCTCTTAATTCCACAAATTTGGTAAAAATTAATTATTAATACCTCTATCTAGTTGAATTTAAAGGTTTCTATATAGGTTCTTCACGCTAGTGGTTTTTCCACAAAACATTGACCATTTGAGTTGGATTATTTCATAGAATATTCTATATATGATATATAATGTCAACCAATTTTCCCTAATAATGAATTATATTTATCTATTAGTACAAATTCAACATTTAGCACATGATATGAATTAGGTATGTACTTATTTAGAGGATATACATGGAAGATGTCATGAACTTAAGGGAGGTTCAATGGAAGTTACACTTAATAATCTACAGCACCGATGTGATCAAGAATAAAAAATGGATTGATAAGACTATGGTTTTTTTCCATTACTTTCAAATTTCATAATATAATTTTATGCATAAATTCATAGAAACTCAATTTTACCAACTCCAAATTATAGATCAAGTTGACGATTATCATTTTGAATTTTTTATTCTGTTTTTTCTTCCCATATGAACTATTGAATGGATATAAGCATACATTTCATTTAATTAGCAATTCCATGTTCCAATTTATTTTATTATATAACGTTATCCCAGCACATTAGAGTTTTATAATTTTTTAAAAATACAGCTGCATAAGAAGAAATATGAATGATCAAATGAAGAATTTTTTTGAAAGAAATCTATGAGATAGAGGTGTTGATCCCAAAAAAATTGTAATCATTATGGAATGTTCAAAAATATTATCTTGGGTTTTAATTTTTTCATTATATTGAAAAACTATGTAATGATGATACTCAATGACGATACTCAATTATATATGAAGGGATCGCTAAAAACATCTCCCAAACATTGTGGTATATCTCTCATCTTGATCAGATATAATAATATAAGATATCCCATATCTCATTAAAAGTTCCCTTTTGAGTATCCAATAAATCTCATTGGGAGGGAAATATTCTCTAATAGAAATTAATTTTGTTGACTCTATGAGGATATTTTCTAAAACACATATACCATTTTTCCCATAGATATTTTTTAGGAGTCTAACAAGTGAAATCATTGGGATTTTTTACCATTACTATTCATGTATTGGTAATGGTTTAATCCTCCCATTACATTTTTTTCTCTCAAAAATAACATGAGGAAATACCAAGCACCAATAAAAAACTTTGTAATATCTATATTCATTCCATCCCACCATAAATACACATTAAAATATAAATACAAATTCATACTTATTACCTAAATAGACAATGATGAACTACAATATTCATTTAACAGATCCTTATTCAAACTTTCAATAGTTGGATGAAATACAAGGTTCTATAACCGTTTATGTCAATAAAAATCACGGTTATAGTTTGTAACATTCCCCACCTTCTTCTTCAATTATACATCTACCCTATATGACTGTTTAATTGTCACTTGTATTGATGTTGGGACACTCATTTCAAAAATTAAAATTTTTTTTCCTTGCATCAGGATTTTCCAAACCATACATTTTAAAATATAGAAATATTATATCATTTTTACTTATAATAATATATAATCTAAAATTAAATTTTTTACTCAATGCATTGATTTTTTTATTCTTATGGTGGTAATAATACGAGTAGTAAAAAGACATTATCTAAAATAGCCATATTCTATGACACATGCTTATCTATATCTATGTGAACATATACATAAATATTTTTATCATTATATATATGACTCTTTTCCCCATAACGAAAATTCATACAATCCATTAACATAAAAAATAGAAAATTTTACTCGAAATCAATAGGTATATAATTATTATCCTGAAACACATTTTTTCTTGAGGATAACATATAACAATGCAATTATGCAACAGAATACATCCCAATCCAATCATAGATTTATCATTATAGATTATAAACCCTTTCCATGATAGGGTAATGTTATCATAGGTGCGGGGAATAATCATCACTATAGTATAATTAAATTTTACTGAAAATTCATTCATCATGGGGAAATTAGTTTTTTTCCATGTTAACATTATATGTGTATTACATAGTCATGAAATAATATAAAAAACCATTATTAATAACCATCAATAAAAATTAAAAAATGGATCTCAATGAAAATTCATGGTTTGGTCTAGGAATCTACAGATTTCATGATTTTTGGATGAATCGATATACCCATTCGTGAGATAGTATGTCCAAAAAAATGAAACCTATTATATTTAAAGTTCACACATTGCAAATTTTTCATACACTTTCTCATTCGATAGGGTTTTTCGTATAATTATAAGTTGAAGTAATATATTATCACTCCATTCATTAAAAATGTAAATATCACTGGGAAAATGTATTGTCACATGGAATCCCTATATAATATTACTGTCTATACCTTATGCAGAATGTGGCCTTTAGAATATCTAGCTTCGTGAACCTCAATTAATGATATTCAGAATAATGGAAAATCTTAGAAAAGTGTTTAGCTCACTGTAGATGATCAATATAGTCATCAATATGGGATAATGGATACTTGTTCTTTCTTTTTGTCCAATTTAGCACAGTATAATCAATACAGAGATACATTGATCGTTTATTATTCACAAAAAATGAAAAGGTGCACCCCCTGGTGACACACCTATCTTAATAAATCACTTTTCAAGACTCTCATATAGTTTTATCTTCATTTACATTAATGTAAATAAATACATTCTTTAGAAAGTCATTAAAATAGATGTGATAGTATGTATAAGTTTTACTGAAACCTCAACTTCATGATTCAATTATTTAGTATGAATTTCATTCCAAAATTATTCATCTAAATCTATAAAAGTAGGCATATCATGATTTATATATTCCGCATATCCATATGAGATAAATATAATTTTTCATTATGAATCAATTCCATAAAATATAAGTGATTTTCATCAAATAGTCATATAAATAGTTCCATTTATTTCCTATTAATTTTTGGTTCATTAAATAATATTTAAAATTCCTTCCTCAAATAATTATGTGATAATTATGTAGTGAAAGTGAATACATGTCCACGAGATGAAAAAAGTTATCCATAGGATGAATGAACTAATTCACAGTAAGAATGTTCCTCAAAAATAAAATTGGAGAGGAATATTATTTATTATATGTGATCATCACACAATAAAGTATTTTAACTATTAAATATACATCAAATATTTTGGGTGACATCTTGATACCCTTGGAAAGTTCATAATATTTAAACTAAGGGGTTTATTAAGAGTAAAATTAGACATTTTTTGATCTATATTTGAAGGTAGGTGTATCATTGAGCACAACATTATCATACCCTCATTAGAAATAGTTGTCATTAATGATTACATTTTTTAATCATCTTAATATCTTGTTAAAAACAATCCTCATCATTAATATTTAGATTTGTCTCGAGTAATCATAATTAGTTTTCTCCTAGAATTTTATACACAATAGTGTGGGTGGTGTATTTTATGAGGATTTATACCTATTTTCATCAATGGATATCTTTTCCTTGTCTATTAATTGATGAATTTCTCAATGACCATGCTTTCCAAACATAGAAAAACTACCAATCGACATAATAAAATTTCCACCATATTTCCTTCCACACATAAACCATAGAGGAAATTTCATCATCTTACCTCAATATGTTAGAGCTTCCTTGGGATTTCAAATTCTATTTCTTATCAAAGCCATGAAATTGATTTGTAGAAATGAACATAATTTCCACCCTGAGAGAACATAATTTTTTTTTCAATGATAAGGATTTCCATTATGTTTAACATATTTTATAGGCACTAATTTAATCCACTGATGATTTTATCAACCTATCTTTCTAGCTAGATGGTGAATCTAGAAGCCTACATCAAATGTCAGGTAAAATATTCTACAAATCTAAATATAGATTAACAATCCATCTAAATTATTATAAATAAAATTATTCTCTAATTTTAAATGAATAATATAATAGATATTCTTATCAAAAAATAAGGTCTTATTATCATCCAACTCCATGTAATCAGTTTCACCATGTAGCCTCATATTCATGAATAGAGTCCACAAATAACTCACTTCTCCATTCCCCAGATTGAATACCAAGATGAATTTTTACATTTGTAAACATTGGATAATAGGAAATAATTTTAAAAATTTACTAATCTTTTTCTCTGAAATAATTAAAATAGTGGAATGATTGAAATGAGATGGGCGTTTCCTAATGAAGGACTCAAAATAATGTTTTTACCTGATTTTAACATTTATAATTTCAGTATGATTCCTTTCTAGATAAAATTATGTGAAAAAATAAATTAAAATTTTCATTCCTTATCCCATTAAATTGTATTTCTTAGGTGCACAATCATTTTCATTATACATCTCATACATAATTAACATGTTTGTTTTTGTGTTCCATTCATTGACTAAACACAAAAAATATAGTGTGAGGAACAATAATACTTTTGGAAAACAACATAATCATGAAAAATCTCTTATAGGATGTCTAAATCATGAATACTCATTATTAATCAATGAAACATTAGGATTAACCTAGGATGATCATGGTCATTATCCATTAAAATCATTAATGGAGGTTTCTAAAGAACATTTTAATTAAACAAATAATATCCCCCAAGAGTGTCAAACAAGGTGTGTCATAAGGGAACACATACTATGCACCAAAATGATGGAAAATATATACATGAAAAATTATTTTTAGGGTTAAGAACCTTATATTCAGTTGGCCTAAAACCATATACACTTTTATTATCTAGACATGTATTTTTATCTTTGAAAACCACACTCCTTTCTTTTACAATACCAAGGATGTTCCCATATACCTAGGATTATCATAATTGTTCTCACTAATGTTTTATCCTCTATGATCTAATAGAGAACTAAACTATTCAATAATACCATAAATACAAACCCACATTTTTCCTAAATAGATAATACATCTAAAAATTTGTACATTCATTACTATACATAATTATCAACACAATAATTATTTAGGTCCAATAACTATGCAGTCATGGAAGCCTAAACAACTAGTTTATAAGTTAACTACCTCATTCTCCCACTATATTCATAATAAATTAAACTCTTTTTAGACAACTTATATAAAAACCATTATATTTATCAAGGGGGACGAAAAATTAAGAAGGGTGATCTCATATACTCATTACAAGTTAAGAGAGAATATATCAATGATCATGTAATAATTAAATGAGAATAATGATATGAGAACTAGAGAACTATATTATAAACAATACCTTCATATCACAACAATAAAACATGGACATTTAATATAATTTGGGACTCATAAGACAAAATTCATAAATAAATCAAAGTACATAATACTTGATATCATAACAAAGTCACGATAAAAAAAATTAGTATATATATTAACATTGAAAATAATTTCCTCAATAGTCTAGGTTTATTTCCACGGTTATCACAGATTAATTGGATCACTCATAAATCCATCATAGTTTTCAAGGTTCCATACCAATACCATCATTGTGTACATAGTCCTTACAATGTGAGGTTCACTCTACATTCCTATCTTGATTATCTCACGAGATATCGATATTTACCAATTACATTGGAGGGGAATATAGGTGCCACCTATCGTGTAATGAAAATTATACAGATTTGTGAAACATCATTAATTGTTTTCATAGAATAACCCATATAAAATTAATTTTTTTAATAAATATTTCACCTTTGAATAACCTATATAAAATAAAATTATTCAATAATGATTTCATCAATTCATTATAGCATAAACCATGGAAATGTAATTTCCCTAATATACATATTTTAATATTAGTTATACACAACATAGAGAATAATAATGATGGATTAATATGATAATATCTCTAGTAAATATTAAGTAACATCATGGGATGTCATCATAGATGGTAAATGACTTCTAAAAATCAAAATGAATATTTCGAATGGAAATAAACCTTTGTATTTAAAAATATATTTCACTCAAAATTAAATATTAAAAAAAAAATTTAAAATACTTTTCTTTAAAAAATCCTTTCAAAATATATAATGTAATATTTAAAAAATTTATTGGTAATGGAATCACGAAATATTGTCCATTCCATACGCATTAAAAAAAGTTATCATTCATATTTTCAGTAAAAACATAATGAGTGTCTCATTCAGAAAATAAAAATAACATTCTTTAAAATACATCTAAAACATATTTAATGGGTATATATTTCATTAAACAAATATTTATTTAGATTAAATACATTATTTAAAACATATTTAAAAACCATTGTATTGACTAAAATGTGTCTTCGACCAATCAGAGTAATAATGGGTTTTTCTGTAACAACAATTTTTTGACTGTTGGGTATGTACAGTAAGGAATATGAGAGAATGGCTTGTTTTTTAATTAAATAACTAGATGATAAAAATATTTATCAATATCTTAATAATTATATCATAATTTATCATCAGTGGAAACTCAACAATAAATAATCTTGATAAACGTTTAGATTGTAACATAAACCCCTTGCCTATTTACTACATTATGAATAATATGATCAATGAATAAATTATATAAAAACAAAAATTAAATTTATTCAATAGAAGGTGAGTAATTATAAAATATTTCAATGGGAAATTATACAAACCAAAAAATAAAGGGGTTTTGGATATGACATATGGCCCCCAAAATTAAAAGTGAGACTAAAAATCCATTACCATAAGACTAATACACCATTATACACGTTCAATTATCCTCTATAATAAATTTTGGAATATTATAAAAATACAATATAATGATAATTGTTTATATCAAACCATAATATCTTCACTTTTGACCTTTTATTAACAGTTTATTAATAATATATATGTAAAAAATGTTTTGGGTAATAACTTCTTTTTTTTCATATATGTTTTGATTTTGTTTTTTCCATACTTATATATTAATCATGGTTGGATATTTTCAATAATATTAAATAGGACATAAACATCCTATATATCGATTATATAATACTTCGATTAATACCTTAATGATAGATATGGAAAATAAATTACACTGTTTATGGAGATGTTTGGTCATACATACACATGAATGTCTCTTCCCTTTTCTGGGTGATTGAAATGGAATAAGGTAAATAATATAGAAATTTGTCCATAGTAATTATTAAGTAATTCATATTAAATATATTCATTAAATATTCACTTATTACCTTCCATGTAATGTGTTTGTGAAAGATAAATAACTTCACTTCACGTGGTAGTATTCTATCATAAAACCGAGAGACATTATCATATTTCCAGTGAATAGAACATACTATGATATATATCATATTATAATTATTGAAATAAAATTACGTAATAAATAATAAATATATATAAATATAATTCATCTTTATATCATACATTGGGAGGTGGTGATGTAAGACATATTACATTAGTTCACGAGGTGGTCGTATTTTGTACACAGAATCTACGATTTCATTTCCCAGTTGATGGAAGATGAGATGTATATTGGCTATAACACTCAAATAATAACATACTATAATATTATAGATATTTAATCTATTATGTCTTCATATATTGTGAATATTCAAAATTGGTGGAAAAATAAATGAAATACAATTCAATTATAGAAAATTTACATATTCTCTAGAGAACCTCTTTAGGATTACACATAAAACCTTCATAGGATATTTTCATAATTAGAATAAGTAATATATGATATAGTATGGTATGTATTCAATATATTTGGGAAGGTATTTTCCCAACCAAAATAGTTTGTACGCTTGATGAGTAATGGATAAGGGGTCTACATTTATATGATGGGAAGATGACAGACATAGTATCATTACAATGAAAAAGTTGTCCACACATTTTTCACAAAAAAAGATACCTAAAAAATTATATATAATAGAAACATAGATGATATAAGGTATAATTATTTATATTAATAATTAAATTTATAAGTTTTTCGGTCATTCTACCAAATTTTCTTTTTATGTAACGTCTTCATAAACTTGTTTTCACTATAATGGAAAATATAATTGTTTACCTTTTTCACTGTTAACTATTGCCAAAAAATAATTTTTACAAATTATATAATAATAAAATATTTATTCCTTTTATGGAATAAATTTTTAATTATTCCATGAATTTAATTTAAAGACAAGAATTAAAAATTTATCCCACAGAGACGAAGGAAAACTATTCTATCGAAGATAAAATTTTAAGAAAGTATAAAATTTTTAACCTAAAAAATTAATATATATTTGATTACAATGGCATAAATTGGATTTATTATAATGAATATTGAATTATTATTAATTTTAAATACATATTAATAAAACTTAGCTTGATAATTTATTCAAAAAAATGCAATGTTTAATAGAAATCTATATTTTTTACAATTCAGGGAGAAATTAATATTTTCAGAAAATTCTAAAAAACTCTCCCTAAGATGAGAGAGAAATTTAGATTTAACAAATATATTAATATTTTGAAATAAATGATCTATAATGGGAGTAAATAATTATATTATATTATCACAATGTGTAATAAATTATATATTTAATGAAAAATTTATTTTGAAAGATATTGATACATTACTAAAAATTAATTTATTATCTATCAATATATTTTATTTATCAATTTTTTTTAAATAAAATAATATAATATATTACTAAAAAAACGACCAACATTAATGTCAAGGACATGAAGATAAATTTAAAATAATAATATAAACAATATATTACGATTTTTGAAACCTAGTTTTGCGTGTATCAAGAGATATTGATGAAAATATTTTTTTATGAAAATATATATTTCAGAAAATCACATGGTGTTAGAAATAGATTCATCCAAATTGATTCCCCATCGTTTTTAATTAATTATGGGTGACCTATAAAATCATTCGACCCATTCATTCCATGGACATAAGAGGCCACACAGTTGGCAGATGATTTTTCTACGAGGTGGTAAAATCATATACCTCATTAAAATTTTGAATTTTCTCATTTTCCATACAAATATTCTATAATTCAAACACAATTTTCCCATCATTCAACTACCAGTAATAAAGGGTGTGAGAAATTATCACCCTCTTTCTAAACCATTGTTCTATATTGATTCGATATAATTTGACGTGTTGTTTATTGTGTTTTAAAAACTCATGAATGTGTAAGAGTGAGTTTAATTTTATATTTTATAAAATTTTCATATTGGTTTACCCTATTGCTTATATATCATGTGCCATAATAGTAACATGTTATTTTCTTTTGTGATTAAATTCATTTCATAGTTTATCAATGGTTAACAGTAAATGAGTAGGAATCATTATATATATTTTAATTGGTCTGAAATATTTGTTTCCTATAATATTGATTTTGATATTATTTATATCGGATTTTTTATTATGGAATCATGGTGGAAAATATCATCATTATTTATGAATACTACATTGGACCTCTAAATGGTAGTCTATTCTTTTCATGGATCCCTTTAGGTCTATTGATTATTATGAAATTGTTCTTATTCCTACCAATGGAATTTTCAATTCATTTGTTTATATTAAAAAGGTCATTATGTGATATAATTGAGGTCTTATGGGTTTAAACTGATTAGACATGTTACATTACTTTTTATAATGACCTAATTGGGTCTTATTTAAATTTCTAAATTTAATTTTTTATAAAATAATAATGATATGAAATGATAAATGGGTAGAAATGAGTTTGTTTAATATGTCAAATGGTCTTAATGAACATTTAATGGTTCTGGTATAATATTTAATGATGAAATTGTTTAAAATGTTAAATGAAATTAATGGAATTGAGTTTCTTATGATAGGGTGGATAATGATTAATTAAAAAGTAACACCTCTGTTATATTGATATGAAAAATTGTGATGTTTGTTGAACATAGAAAGATGGATCGTGAAGGAATTGTATGGTGATGATAGACATTTATCTCCACATATTTTGTACTAAAATTGTTTTACTGATGCTCCAAAACCCTGGGAAAGGATGATGGGAATGAAATTCTATATCCTTGTTTTGGGAGGGCTATAAATGATGAAAAATTACTTGATATGAAATGTAGACATGGTGGAATTAATTATTGGTTATTGTTCCACCAAGATTATTTGAGAACTAAAATAATTTGACTTGGTGAAACTAATAATAACAATGATTACATGTTCCATGAATTGAATTATGTAATGAACACTCATATTGAATTGATGTGGACAACACATATAGTATATGGTATGTATTTTTTTCTTTGGGAAAATAAAGTTTGGTTTTCCTAGGTGACATGGTGGAAAATGATGGACAATGTGGTTTAATAATAAATGATTAATTATAAATCATGTTTCATTTTATATAATTTATATTATTAGTGATATTATACGTACAATATTTTTATACCGAATATTGATTTACTAACCATTAGTGGTGGACTACATAGTTCTACTCACACAATGCTCCGACATCCATTGGAACATGTGTAAAAATTATGGTTTAGATATAGATAAGGTATAGGGATCTGTATTAGATGAGTAATTTGGGATTTGAGTTAGAGTATGACTATAATGATTTTGGGACCCATTTAGTTTGTTTTAGGGGTGTATTTATGTTAGGTTTTTTTTGAAACATAAAACTACTACGACATGTATTTTTTACTATTTTGGTTTGTGGGAATCAATACAATTTTTGAGGAATTGGATATGGGATGCACAAATATTTTTATATATTGTTTCAAAATAGTTATTATTATTTCCTCAGGTATTCACTCTAATAAAGATGTTATAGTCTCCACATTTTCCTTATTAGGCCCTCATTGCTAGTTAGCAATCTTTGGAATATGGTGAGGTACACATGGGGTCACATATTGAAATGTTTTACCTACTAGAATAGAGGTTGTTGGGAAATGACATTTCTAACAATAAGATACATGAGGTTCGGGTAGTTAGGATGATTCGTAGAGTGATCATTCTTCAATTCACATGATGACGACAAATCAAATTACTGTGATTAAATTTCTATCACAATATTGGAGAGAAATTTATGATTTTTTATAGTTTATGAGTTTAATAGTTTATATTTTCCCTTGTTGACATGAATAGATACTAGGGTGATATGTGTTGATATCATTTGAAACATAATCTAAATGTTATTTTCCAAACACTAATTCTGTGAGTAATTTAGAAAAAACAATTCAATCACGTGGTGTGGTGTGGCGAGAAACATCTAGTTTGAGTAATTATATGACTATTATCTTGATGAAATTAATTAATTGAAGTTGGAAGGGGTTTAATTGTTAATTTATAGAAAAATTTATAAAATCTTTCTATGGAGGATCTTTAGAGTTAATTTTAGCTGAAATAAATGAACCATTGCTGATTTAAGTAACATCACCTAATAAATAGTATAGTCCACTATAATTAGATTATTTCTAATAAATATTTTAAATCTAATTTGGGACAACACAAACAAGTGTGTTTTGTTTCAAATTGAAAGTAATTATGTGAAAGAGAGACACATCACATCAAAACGCTTTATAGCCCAACACATTTATATAAGTAATTATGTGTACTGTTTGCATCAAGAAAACATGACATTTCTTTTTAGTTCGAAAATGCTTTGAACAATAATTCCCTCATAAGGAAAATTTTATTTTAACATCATAATGAATATGGTATTTTCATCGTGTGAAATATTTTAACATCATGTTCTTCACATGATTTGATGAAATTAATCCCATTAAATCATATATAATTTTTTTCACTAAAAAAATTCATAAAATTATATTTTAATAAATTTTTTAATATTGATTTAACATCATTGTGAAAACCCCTATAATTTTTTTTCAATAATCATCATGAATAAATTTACATATAATTTGGATAGGTTGATCATTCCATGATGGAATTCCTCAAGTTAAAATTACTATCTATGTTATATATAGAACTAATTATTTCCAAAAAATGTGGAGAATGATTTTTAAAATTATTTTAGCTATCCTACCATTCATTTATTAGATAATTAGTTTACATATTTGGTTATGATATAGGTTGATGAACAAGGTTACACATAAGATAAAATTTTCATGGAATTTGAGTGAGGGGAAGTGTATAATTTTCTACTTTTTAACTCTTTTTATTCATTCATTACATAAGAGTTTAATGCCATTTCTGACTCTATTAATAATTCATATAAATAATAAAATAAAAAAATTGGTATGGGACCACAACCATTACATAGTTTGAATTATCTAGAAGAAAAAAATACATAATGAAACATGATCTCTACAATTTTATCATATGATTTTCTTCTCTCTCATACTCGTGGTATAGAATCATCACCACCGTGATCCTTAGACAAACATGAGTGAGGATAAATCATTTCATAGGGTTTTTTAAGTCAAACACTAATTCACTAATATAAATAATAATGTAATGTTAAGATAAAAAAATCTTTCTTATTAATATTAATTAATCTGATTCTATAGAACTATATTCATTATAAGAATATTACGTAATTTTTCATTCAAAAGGAGAAGTCATTATCTTTATTAAAATTCTGGTTTCAAGAATTATATGTTTTTACTTTAAATATTGATAATATATATATACAATAAAATGGAAAATATCCACAATTTTTAAAGTCATTATGTCTAACTAATCATAGAAATAAAATTTGACAATTTTATGAGATATTTTAATTATAAATGAATTTTTAAAAATAATGATTATTATTGAAAAAATTTATTCAATTTACAAGAATTTATATAATCCAATTATATTATTGATTAGATTAAAATTTTTATTAGTTAATATTTATTAAAAATAAAAAAATATATTATATTGAAATCGTCACTATAGTTTAATATAGAATAAAGTTTTATATATATATAATGTTTAATTTTTTAAAAAACCATTTCCATTGTATTTTATAGGACTAATTATTATTAAATTATACCATTTCTATGAATTTTAATTTATAATAATTTAAATCATTATTGTAATCTTTTGGTTAAAACATGATAAATAATACCTTTTGTTCATTATGAATAATTATCAAAGTTAATATTTGTCACCTATGAAAGGGAATTAAAAATAATTAAGGTTAAAAATAAAATCAAATGGACTAATACATACCCTCAAAAACGATTTTAATATGTTAGAATAGTGTTCTTATATTGTTCCCATAAATGATTATATTTTATGGTGATTTTTTGACATTATTTTAGAATAGTACTTATTTATTTTTTATTTGATCAAAAAAACAAAATTCCACTCTCTTGATTTTAAATTCCAATATTTTGTTCATATATTGTTCGTAATATGTTTTATATTAATATGAAAAGGTATAATGTGATAAATTAATTTATTTCTTTTGATAATTTTTTTAATTGTTAAGGATTGAATAATTAATGTAATTTATTATCCAACACTCACATAGATCATTTCAAATCAGTAATAAATTAAAGTAAATAGTTTTATAAACATGTAGTGTAATAGTTTTTTCTAGATTTCTTATGTTTCAAAATGAATTTATTATTATTATTAATGTATTATTTTAGTGAAATTGATTATATTTGAATTCCATTATTTTAATCTTGTTTTCAATGTCAAGTATTTGAAATTTTATAGAATCACATTAATATTGTTTATTGTTAAAATATTTTATAAAATCAATGAGATAAAAAATTCAAAAAATTAAAACTAGAAAATTATTTTGATCAATGAATAGAATTACATCAAAAAGAAATATATTTTCCAATTTTTTAAAATTGAATTAAATTTTTAAACATTTCATATTTAAATATTAATAAATGAGATTATTGTTAAAAATAGTTATAATAAGGGATAAAAAAAATGATAATTTATAAAATTATTTCAAAACATGTAAAAATTTAATTTTACTATTAAATTAATACCATATAATCCTTATCGTTGATTATATTTCATTTTGTAACCATTTTATAAGAAATAGTAAGAGATTATATTATAATATATGATGTAGTTACAAAAGTTTGCCCTTGAATTATAAAAGGTATCCACCTCGCCTATGATATACACACATATAGGTAATTTTTATAGGCAAAGAACACAACAAATAAATTATCAATACCACTAATAAAATTCTATTGGTATTATTTTAATTATAATAGGAACCACGGAAGGATTAAGGTGTAATGAAAAAGATTTTTCCTAAAGAATATGAATTAATTTTAACATAATGTTTTAGTTTTATTTCGTCTTATACATATTGAAAATATTTTAAAACCATTATAAAAGAATTAATTTTTTATATTAAATATATTTATATTTTATTATGTTAATTTTACAACCTATATATATATACTTTTAAATTAAATATTAAATGAAACTCTAGTTTATTTGTACGAAATACTATATCCTCGTGAACCGATGTAATTCATTTCCCATCACTACATCACAAGGATTGTTATAATGATGGATTTACTTTATATATAATATATTCATAAAATAAATATAATTTTTCAAAGATAATATATCATTTATTTTTACAATTTAATCCATTTAATTTTGATAACATTGTTCATGTATACGTTTAGATTACCACCTCCATTATTTAATGTGATTCATTATTCATCATTATACAACATAATAGGTTTATATAATAAATTGTATATTATGAATATTATATTTATAATATAATAATAAAATTTTAAATAAAATATTATTATTACCTTCTTCCTCAAGCTAGTTGAAAAATGGAATCATTATTATGTTGTATATAGAACTTACTGCTTCAACGATTGTAAGATATTTATTTTTTCATTATCTTCATTCATGATTTCATTTAATATTGCTATTAATTTATTAATATTATAATTATTTAATTATTATTAGTCTGTATTTTATGGGATTATTACCACTTTGAACATAGTCAACATACAAAATTAATTTTTGACATATTAGTTGAAAATTGTCAAAACAACTAAAATGAACATAATTGATTGTGTAACTAAATATAACATAGTAACCAATAAAATAAAAGGACTTATAATTTTAAAAAATTAAATTAAATATTTATATAATTAACATATATTTATTATTTTTGATGATAAATAATGTTTTCAATTATTCATACACGATGTAATGTATATAATACATTAAAAACATCATTTTAAATATTTTAATGAAAATTATAGAAATTTCATTCTTCAATGTCCATATTTATAAAATTATTTTATATAAGTATTTATCTTAAAATATTTAAAAATTATATGAAATTTTATGTCACATATTATTTTCATTCAAAATCAATCAAAGAGAAAAAAATAGTTATTTAATAAGGATCATTTTAGAGAAACTGAAAAAATGACTGTTCAATTTTAATGTATTTGACATCTATAAATTTTCCCGACATAGAGAACATTATATTATTTTATTTTATACTTTTAAAAATTTCAATCTTTTATTGCAATAAAATCCATCCTTACCAATTTTCTAGTTATTTTAAAAAATGGTTTTTGAATTGAATGGATATTATGATATCTAGAAATGTTTTTCTTATGCGTGGATAGAATAATTTTTATTAGAATTATAATGAAAATAATAGATATCGTGTGTTATGATTATTTTATGGGTATAATGAACTATATTAGATGAAATATTATACTTATATAACTCATGATGATGGGTCATCCCGATATAGCTATCCAATTTTTTTAAGGGATAAAGCTAACAAGATAAGATTCCATGAAAAGTTTTTTAAAATTTACTATATACGTTTTTACACATTTAATATAGAGATGAAAAATATGTATCATGTTACCTATGTTATTTATCATTTATATATATTATTTATATAAATATTATTATTTTACAAGGTATGGTAAAGTGCATAATTTTATTATAAAAATTATTATACTTGTTAATGGGGAAATATATAATTATGTGAAAAAGTATTCATGAGTTTTATTGATTATAAAGAAAAAATTAGTTATTTATTTATCATTTAATATTTCTTATGAAATTATATATGGAAATTTTTGTAAATTCAGTTGATTTATAGATTATATAAATTTTTATTATGAGATGAAAGATAATTTTGAAAAAGGGAAATATTTATGAGTATTCATGGACTACGAAACGTGTGTATTTTGTTTTAAATGTCTTTTACAGGGATTTTTATTATCCCCATAAGTTATCAATATTTTTTATAGTGTTTTAAGAATGATAAGTGAGAAGGATGAAGAAAATATATAAATTTTTATAATATGGAAAGAAAATATACATTATTTCATTATTAATGTTTTATAATTTAAAAAAGATGGAAACTTAAATGAATTGTACACTTTGTAATAAATTGGTTTTTTTTGTTGGAGTTGAGACATAATTTTGTAAAATAATTTTTTGAAAAAATCCTATAAGTTAAATAAAGTTAATTCTATTATAAAAACTCAATTAATGGAATGTACATGCTTGTGTCATGTTATAGTCAATATTAGAGATATGTCTTAGAGAAATATTGAGGATATGTCTTATTTCATGTGATGATAACATAAGAATTCTAAAAACCTAACGTGTTTATAATTTTTATTTTGATCATAATTTTAATTATTTTAAAAACCAATTGACTATGTATGTCCTTGGGTTTTTTGGAAGTTAACTATATGTTTGGTGAGAATTTATTTGGTTAAGGTACATAAAATACTTATGTTTATCTAGAAGGATTATTTAAGGATAATTATATTACATTTTTGTGGATGTTTGTTGAATGAAATGAGAAAAAAATAATGTTAAAACAATATTTAATGTTTCGGTTATTTAGATTTATTACAAGATATGACTAATTATAATTAGAATTATTTAATTATAACATTTGGTGTTAATTATTTAAATTTTTTCGTAAAATGATTTATTTCTTGATATGATGGTTTATACATTTATTAAATTATATTACATTGTGATAACAATTTTACTTTCGGTTAATACCAAAATTCTCAGGGAATAAGTTGTTTTCATTTTGGGGAATATGTGATCAATAAGATGTTAGTTTTGGTGTTGTGGTTATAAATAAATCAACATGAATCATCATCTTCTGGATAAATAAATGATCTTGTGGAGTAAATTTTTTAATGAATGAATGTCTACATGTGAATATAGAATATTTCCTTATGTTATTATTATATATAGAAAATTCCATCATATAACATTTATTTCTATTTAATATATATTCATTTTTTAGTCTCATTATTGTTTTAGTTTTTTAGTGAATAACATTCCAATTATCATTCAATTTTTGGGGATAAATGATCTCTATTACTCTCCATTATTAAAAAGAAATTATGTTTTATATCCATGTATATTTTTTCACATTACCCTAATGTTCTCCTATTTGGAAAAATAGTTAAGTATAATTCCATATGACCTTCATATTTAAATTTCCCTATTTTAAAAATTATTTTTTATTGTTAATTTTTATGATGAAGGTTTTTATTAGAGATATTTTTGAATATTAAAATATTATTTATTTCATGCTTGTATGTTTTATCACTGACTCCATGGAATCAGTTTCCAAAAACATTTCATGTCTTTTTATCGAGCACGAGAAAATAAAAAATGAAAAAATTTAATGTGGTAATTTTAAAACCAAATTTAATGACACTGTAAATAAATTTAATTACATAATAATACTAATTGATTTTATTTTATAGGGATATGTTAATTATTTAAATATTAATTAATTTTTAAATAAAAAATAAATAGATTTATATTTAACTAATTTGATTTTTTATGCATTATATTTGTTTATTTAAAATATTTATTTGAAATTTTTCGATTTTTAATTTAAAAAAATGAACTTCATTTTTGAAATCACCTTGATGAAATTATCTTATTATATATATTTGATGATATTATAAAAATGTTTTTTGTAATGATTAGTTTGAAATATTGATATTTATTGAAAAATATCATTCCGTTTCATGTATTTTAAACCTAACATTCTATTGTGGTTCATTTTTAAATTTCATTAGTTATATTTTATTAATTATAAGCCAAATTGTTTTATTGGTGTTAGAATTTTAAATTAATTTGAAATAAAAACATTATTATACTTAAAAAGGAGTTTTTATGAGGAATGATTTTTTTCTTATTTAGTGGGTATATTTCTAATTTAAATTTTAAAAAATTTGTTATTTTAATTTTATAAAATTAAATAAATAGTTATAATCATTATTTTAAATCAAAATATATAATTCTCTTTTATTTTTTCAATACAAATGGTAATCGTATTAAATATTTATCATTACTGTATGGGTAAATCTGGTAATTAAAGTTAAAAAAAATTTATAGACTAAACATAAATCTTATATATAATGTTCTAGATGAGTTTTGTTCTACCATACACATCATGAAATTAATATTTTTTATTTTTGTCAAATTTTATTTGAATATGACTTTTATATTATAATTTCTAATGAAATATACAAAACATCACAATCTTGCATTTAAATTTATATTATATGTTCAGGATTGGGTAATAATATGTTCTGAATTAATATTGCAGTTTATATTGAGTTTAATGTAATTATTTTAATTATAGGACAATATTTTTATTTTTTAGTGATGAAATAATTAAATCAAATTTTACTCATCGTCGATATTGTGTTTGTGCAAGTGATAAAAAATTTATGTAAATGATTTTACAGACATGAAAAGTTATTTTTTGGAATAATTATATTGATAAAATATTTACTTTAATAATATTCATTTATTATGATGAAATGGATTACATTATATTTCAATGACAATCAAGTTGTTTTAAAATAGAAATTATGTGAATATTTCCTAAAATAAAATTATTCTAATTTATAGTAAATATACTATATTAAAGTATTTATATTTCATAATAATATTTCAATTTGATAAATATAATGTAATTTTATCAACAAATATTAATGAGTTACCATTTATTTCGAAATATTTATCATTCATAATAATTTGTACTACTTTTCTTTTAAATTGTTTTACAAGAGTTAAAGTTAAAAATAGTTATTACAAGAATTAATAAAATAGATAAGGATTATAATGATATATATGCTTATAAAAATATTAGTTCATGATTTTATTAAGACCAAATAATTAATTTCATTTATTAAATTTCATTTTGGTACCATTTTACATGATTTTGTGAAATATTATATTATAATATTTAATGAATTTCAAAAATTACCACCCCTGACTTATAAATTGATAGCTTTTATCCTCTCTTATACATGAATCAAGAGCCTTTTTTCACTACAAATCCCCCAAAATACCTTTTATATAATACAAAATCATCTAGTAGGTCTTATTTTTTGATGAATACCAACCATATTGATTTTAACATTTAAAAAAAGGAGGTTGTATGAAGAAAATAGAATGCTTTTCATTGATTGTTTTAGTTTTATATTTTCTTATACCTACATAAAACAATTTAATAAAATTTAAATAAAAACATCACAATATTAATTAAAAATAGATATTATTTTTTTTAATTTATTAAAAATTATCCATATATTCTTCCATTAAATGGGAAATAAAACTATTGTTCATGTGTACAGTGGATTACCGCCTAAAAACTGATATAATTCAATTTCCATCAACTTCTCTCAAGGATGGTTATAATGAAGGATTGAATATATATATATATATGTTATTAATTAAATAATTATACATATATAATTATTATATATCATCTATTTTATTACTATTTTAACAATTTAAAAGTGAAACGTCGTTCAAGCATACGTGTGGATTACAACCCCCATGAAGTGATGCAAGTTATTTTGTCACTACATGACATAGAATGCATATATAAGTTTATATATTGTGAGAATATTATTGTTAAGATATAGTTATAACTATATAATGGTAAAATGTTGCATAACTTCGTTCCCTCACACACATTGTCAAAATGAAAATGTTACTTATGTGTTTGTAAAATTTACCATTTCAAGGATTGTAACAAAATTTATTTTTTCATCGTCATTTGTAGTTAATATTAAAACTATAATTAATGTAAAATATTTATAGTTTTTTCTTGTTAACTTATCCTGAGATTATTGAATACGTAATTATTTCAATATTATCAATGTACATAATTCATTTTGGATATGTGAGATGAATATCAACAAAACATATAATATTAAAATAATTTAATATAGAAGGAAATATATTATATTAAGAAAAAAATAAAATGAAAAATTAATGAAATTATTATTAATAAAGTAATTTTCTTTCATAATTTAATTATTTAGGATGATAATTAATGTATGTGATGAGTCAAACTCTCATAATTTTACACATTACCTTAAAAGCAAAAATATATTTTCTTTAAAAATTATTATATAAATATTCAAATTCTATGTACATAATACTAATATTACATTATGGTCATTTACATAAATTTTCTATCATTATAGAAATAAAATCATTCATGTTTAATTATTATTTTATGGTTATTTTAAATTGTATATAATTATAGGTGATCCTGATATATATCATGATGATGGGTGAGATTTATATTGTTCAGTATTGGATTGGGTAATGGGATATCTAGATTGGTTTCTCCTAAAAGAATATTGGAAATTACCTGGCAGGTTATTCAGTTTGAAATAGTTTTTGAAAGAGTTATTCCAAAATTACATCCCATGTAACCTTTATTATGTATCTATTCATTCTATGGGGTACTATAGAAATATTATGATTTATAATTTTAAGATGATGAAATTAAGATTGATGGTATGTTTATGTATTTTTTTAAATAGTGAAATGTATAATGTTTTAAAAACAATATAATGTTCTTTAATGATTCTAAATAAAAATATATATGTATTATATTTAAATTACAATTTATTATGATATGTTTTATGAAAATATTTGGGAAATTAATATGATTTGTTGTGTAAGAAAAAAATTATTTTTATCCCAATGAATATTTAGTTAATGTTAATTATTATGAGTATTTATGGACTAACATGTCTGTTTATTCCTTCTTTATGTCTCTTATAGATATTTTTTTAATAATCCCTTGGGTTCAAGTATTTTTCAATGGATTTTGGATGTTTTCTATAGATAAGTATGATGTCATGATAGAAATGATAAAATATATAAATAAAATAAAACATGGTTCATTATAAATGTTTTATTGGGTGAAAAAATATATAAAGAGTGGAAGTGAAACATTATAATATTTGGGATTTTGACAAAATATTTATGATTTAGTTCTCCAAAAATATAAATGGGAAATATAATATAAATGATATATTTTTAATATTATTGGAAATATTAAATTATTATATTGTTCAATGATGGGTCTTTCTATGGCCACTACTCTCTATGGTGATTTACCATCTAATGGGCATATCAATGAGTGAATCAATAATTCCTTGACTCATCATACATTATGTATAGGTGATAAAGAATGAAATGTTATTATTTCACAAATTTTAAAATATTAAATATCAATATCATGGATCATATATTTAAAATAACACGAATAATCCTTAAAAATAAATTTTTGGTGACTATAACATAGTGGTTTTAGAATTATCATAATTTGAAATATAATAAATAATGATATGAAACTCCATAAGTTACCTTAATTATTCTCCAATGGGAAAATAATGAATGATAATTGATTTTTATAAAGTATGTGTCAATATAATAGATCATGAAGAATATAAATATTACGACACATTTTCACTTAAAATATTTTTTATCATGTTTTAAAAATAAAATGTCACTTTCAGCATGGTATTTTTATCATTTTAGAGTAGTTATCCATTATTTTCATAATTTAACATGGATATAACATAATTACATCAATATAAATTTAATTAGAATGATTTTTATCTCTATCTTACAAAGTTATATTTTATAAACTTTCAATATACAGTTATATGATGCCACTATTCCCACATTCCATCTATTCATTATCAATGGATGTAAAATAATTTTCTATATCTATATCCTTAAACTATACAATTTTTCATCATTTCTTATTCACATGCATGACCCGCCTATTTTAACAGTCTATGCCTCTTAAGATTCACTCGGGGTCACATAGGTCCATCATCACAATCGACTATGGATTCTGATGTCTGATTCACCATAACCACTGAATTAAAAAAATTATTCTACATTATCATATCAAATGAACTACATTACAAACTCAATATAACAACATTATAAACTAACCATAAAAATCATAGTTTAATTAACTTAATAAATTTTCTGTTATGTACTTATTGTGTGATTAAAATTTCATAACACACATATCTTCCTCATTATCTTCAAGTATAACACTAAGAAAATAAAAAGGTCAATAAAAAAATTTATTGAATTTAAAAACATGAAAATATGGCTTTTAATTTCAATTAAATATATTTATATTATTTATTTCACTTAATACTTCAAAGTAATAAAAATGTTTTCTTGGATCTATGAAATACACAAATATAAAATCAATAATTATTTCATGACTTAATTGTTAAAGGGAGAACAAATGAATATTGAAATTATTGTGCAAATGGTCTATAATTAAACACAATAAAATAAACATCTATTCATATTTTTTTTAAATAGATAGTGTATCTATAATTTAAAGATAAAATACCAAAATTATATAAATATATAATGTTAATACAATAAACATATCTAATATTTCTAAACTAATATATACTTTTAATAATTTATCACAACGTTTAAAAAAAATCAAAGCTTTCCAATATTCAAATTATACTTATCATTTTTATAAATATAAAAATTATAATATTATGTACCATAATTTATATTATCATCACATAAGAATAAATATTAACGTTTCCTCTAAATTAATATTAATATTAATGTACTACATATCTCGGTTGTGAATTAGATATCTCTATTCTTATGATATAATTTTTTTATCCATAAAAGTATAATTTTATTTTTTATTTTTCATTTTATGGTGGGGAAGAATTTGAAATAAAATACATAAGTAAAGGACATACTATTATTGTAAATTGAAATATTATAATTCATACATAAGGAAAATTTAATTACTAGCTCCTTTATAATATTTATTACTCGTTAACAATACATATTATTTATTTAGTTATTATTTTTAAATAATTTAAGCCAATATAATTATAATCATTTATGGGAAAAAATATCAGTTACACTCATGAATCACACCTTATCTATCCTTATTTCACGATGGTTTCTGAAATACATATCAACGAATCCAAAATAATGATCAAATACCAGCCCATGTTTTATTTTTTCATTTAAAAAATTTGATAAATAATTTCCAAAAAAAAACAAATCATATTAAAATAAAAAAATCCTGAAAAAATAACTTCTCTTATCATTTTATCCCCATAAATTTATTATTATTATTCTTTATTTATTATAAATTATTTAAAATAAATTCTCCCAGATCCCAATTAATGTTCACATTTGTATCCACACACATAATTTTACATACCAAACTATAATTATTATTCATTTCAATAAATAATTATGTATGAAATGATTTTAGTAATTTTAAAGAAAAATTGTACTTGAAAAATACTCACATTACATTTCAAATATCCACAACAGAAGAGTAATTTTTCATTAATAAAGTGAACATAATATGGTTAATTAGAAGTTAATGGAATGTATGTAAAAACTTGAAATAAAATATTTAGGTATAAAAGAAATATTTAAATAGTTATATTTTGATTCATGATAATAATTAACACATACTAAAGAATTCAATCACTGAAAAATTCAGGATAAACATAACCTTGAGAAATTGATTCTCCCTTTGTGGATTCATTAAAATGAATGACTACTATTTTTATGTAATAGATAATGAAACTGGAAATGAGAATTAATATAAATAAATTCTTGCAGTTTTCATCTTAACATGACAATTAAAACCACAAAATAATTTAAACCTGTAGGAATATATTAGTGATTCCCTAAAATTTCCTAATGTAACCCAACCCCCTACTAAATATATTGTTTGGAATTACAATAATAAAAAATACCCAATATCTGGGTCAATATTGATTTATATGGATCTAACATGCATTTAAAAAATGAATTTTATGTGTTATATGGGATTAAAAGAAGTATAAAATATAATTGCAGATCAGTGAGACCGAAGGATAGTATCAAATAAATGTTTAAAAAAATTTAAATTATTTATGAAGCATTTCTTCTTTAAATAATTAAATAGTATATTTGTTAACATATCACATGTATTAAGATTATATAACATCTTATGGGAATTATAAATAGAAAATAAAAAATTTATATATAATTTAAGGGGAAACCATTGCATAGTCTATAATGGGAATAGATGTTAAAAATCATTTAATATTATATGTATTTTGGATATTTAAAATTTGCAGACTGGAAAAAAGTTAGTAATATTTGAATTATAGAATATTAATGTTAGATAGTTTTTTATATGTAACTATGTGTTTAAAAATTCATATGACAACTATCAATTAAAATTATAAAAATATTCTTACTAAAAAACAAAAAATAAAATTTAAGAGTAACATTATTAAAAATATTATATATATAAATTTGACCCTTCTTCACATTTAATTTTTTTATTTTCTCTAATTTGATTCTTTTGTAATAAAAATTTTCAATATAAAAACAATCAATGTAATATATGAGAATGGTATACAGATAAAACATAATAATATATTTTATATATATTTATGAGAAGATTTAACACACATTCTTTTTTTTCAAAAACATTTTATAATAGTACATTTTCCTCCTTCCAATGATAATGAATATATTAATTTTCTAAAATAAAATTACCACCACTCCACAATATACAAAAAAATAAGTAATAGAAATTATTTTAGAAATATAGAATGCAATTTATCTATACTCAATCTCAATTTGGTGTATTATATGATTAATTAGTCATTAATTTTAAATTCCATCCTTAATATGAATTTTATATATATTGATATTATTTTCTACTTCTATAGTTTAAAATTGTTATAACCCTCAAACTGTATTTTATTTAACCCTCATATTTTCTACCTCATTTATTCTCCACCTCTAGATAAATCCATGTTTCATGTTCTGAGAGCATTATATATTTTGTGTTTAATTTATAATTAACTTTTCAATCTTCTCAAATATAATAATATGAGTAGATATCATTTTTAGTGTATTATAAAATGTATTATAGTCTTTTAGTGGGTCTTTAAGAGTTTTTTTCCAATAATTAAGTTTCAGTTTCACTATCTTCTCTAAAATTAACATTATTAACCTATTGGATACCTCATCCTTCCCATTACAATGTAACAATATGGGGTATTTATTTAATTTAATTCAATCAATCTCTAAAATGTTTGAAGAATATTATTGATATTTTTATAATTGACCACTTTTTATATCTCTTGGAATCGAAGGCCTAAAAAATTTTAGATATTCAAATATCCAAAACATTATGAAATTTATTGTTTCTTAAATCCTTATCATAAAACATTTTGGAGTCATATAAAATAAGAAAAAAAATTCTTTCAAAAATATTCCACAAATAAATACCCAAATAATCATAAAATCCCAATGATTTTTCAGATATTATGGCATTTCATTCCCCCTAAAATGGTTCAATTCTGTTGGAATTGTCTAAAATTAATTATAATTACATCAGTAACATGGAATAAAATAGTTTGAAAGAAATAATTAACATATTTTTCTAACATTATGTTGTGGTTAAAATTGGACACAACAAATAATGGTGAATAAAAAGATGAGACCAATATTTATTTCATAGTCACCAATGTTTATTATAATTATACCAACACATCCATTGAATAATGTATCTATCTTCAAAAAATATATTTTTTATATTTTATTTAGTCTAAAAATATACAATTTATTTTAATTGGTATGATCTTATAACCAAAATATTTGGATTACTATGTAAATATACTATAGGTGTTAACTTCATACTCTATATTGTATTTCATCTAGGAATGAATCACTCAATGTTATTTAATTATAATGATTTTCTATAATGTGTATTTAATACTAATCGTATGATTTTAAAAAATATTTAATGATCCAATATGATTTTAAATTTATTATTTAATTCATATAGTAATAGAATACATCGGGTTAGTTAAGAATTAGCTATAATTTTCATTAGAATACGATTTTATGATACATTATCAAATTATTTTTTTAATTTAGATCATAAAAAATATTAATATATATTATATAAGAAAATATAATATCTACAAATTATTTTAAATATGTTTCTATATTTTTTTAGGATTATTTTCTTCCTTGAAAAAATGAATATATAAGGGGATTTATTTGAACAATTTGAGGTATTGATAATAAAATAAAAATGTTTAGTGACTCAAACATGAGTTTTAATTGATGTTTTATATGTGATGGTCATATGAATTTTGGATTTCTTAGAGAATTTATTACTTTTGGAATAATTCGATTATAGTTTTATTTAATATATAACCCTTAAATTTCATTATAATACTCGATTATATAACTAAAACAAAAATCTTAATGATCTTATAATTAAATACATCATGTCCCATGACATATCTAACATCTTCAACAGAGGTAGGAAATGTTATATGATAAATGATATAAATTATTTATTTATACCCCACTATGTCATACTAAGAAAAAAAATGACTTATGAAAATGATTTTATCTATTATGAAATTAAATGTTTAAATGCTCAATACCTAGTTGGTCTACCCATAGTGGTGAAAGGAGTTAATTAAATTAGATTTTTCATTATAAAATGATAATCCTTATATTGAGATTTCATCTATAAACATGATCAAGTGTTGAAAATTTAAAATTAAAATAAAATATCACATTCATCATTTGAATAAACCTAGTGAAATTATATGAAAAATGGAATCCTTTAATTTGAATATTTATTAAATTAGAATTTAAAAAATGGGTTTTCCTCATCCTCTAGAATACTATAAATATTAAAATACTCATATGGACAATCCAAAAAATATATGATGTATTTTTATAATATTACATAATATTTTAGTGATTAATTTAATCTTTAATTGGTTCTTTCAAATTGAAATATTTGACATCCTTTAACCAACACACAGTATTTATCACTTATAATTTACTATCGGTACAATGTTATTTCTCTCATTCTTAAAAGTGGGATTTTTTATAATTTATAATTACATCATATACTAGTTTAGCTGAATGATATTATATTATAAGATAAATTAAAAATATTTTACATATATGTTCCACTTTTTTCTAATAATCATATAAATATATTTTATTTTTAAGATTTTATTGCATCTTAACTGGTTTAACAACCACCTTAGGTAACATTTAATGCATGGATATAGTGGTATTTACAAATGATAAATATTATATCATATATCATAAGGGATGTATATTCTAAATTAAATGTTCTAAGAGTTTTTCTTCATGAGGATAGTCTATTATTAAAAATTTCTATTAGAAAAAAATCTATCTATCATAAATTTTTTTTTCGTGATATTTTATAGAAAATAAGAGAGTTAAATCACTAACAAGTTCATTAAAGATAGAATAATCATTTTTCCAATGATAAAATGACAATCTGTATCATGTGAATGATTTATATATGAGGGTGAATTATCTGAATGTTTTCATGTATTTCCAAACCCATCAAAAAAATTTCCCAATCATATCAATATTAGATAGTTCATAGTCTAAATCCATATAATTATTTATATGTTTTACATAAAAACAATCAATTCTCATATGATGATATTAAAAACCCCAAAAATTTAGGATTTCATTATTCAAGGAATTATAAAAATATGTAAAATTTCAACTATCTAATTGGAATTTAGTAGCAAATTAATATTCTATGGAATGATATTTCGTATATTCCAAATGTAAAAATGAAAAATACATTATAAAAATTCCATCAAATGTGGTTCATAATGATAATTAATTTTAAATTTAGTTTCTTTAGTGATTAGGTTTCCATAAATTATTTATATATAGTAATTTATCTTATAAATTTTATATTCAAAAAAAATATTATATAAATTTAATTCAATTCTCAAAAAAACGACATCCTATAAATCTCAGGTAGGATATATTTCAGATCCATTTTATTATTATACTGAAACTTAGTTCATAATAAAATATCCAATTTCTAATGAAGAATATGTGGAATGTGGAAATAAATTTATTAAGTAACTACAATGAAAAAATCATTAGTATTTCTAAAAGACAATATATTTACTGAAATTATGAAGATTATAGGATCATTATTCTATGCTAAAATCATAGATATATTTTTCATCAATTCATATCTTCAATGATATACTCTCTCTTTTCTGTTTTAGATAAATTTTATTATCTTTCATCTCTTTATGATATTTTATCTGAAATTCTATTATGATGGATTTTTTCATTTAATTGAATTTTAACCTCCAAATCTTATAATTTTTTTAATATTTCATATTATATTTCATATTGGAGTATATTTATGGACTAAACTATCCTAAATATAAATGGAAATCACATTAAATTATTTTTATGCATATTTTTTATAGCATTTAATGTGATTCATGACTTTTTAATGATTTTTATTTGAACATTATCATCTATATCTTAAAATTATTATATATTGTTGGAATCTATTATGTTAAATTTTATTTTCAACCTAGAATCATCTAAAACTATCAAATTTATCACGATAATTTCCACTTATAAATAATTATTTGTTTGGCATGTAACATTGAAAATACATGACTTAAAACCTAATGTATAGCTAATTGAATCCTACCCATCTGAGGCTTTTAATACTAAAAATATTTTCCAACACTCTTTGTAGTTACTTTCATATTAATCCTACTATAATAAAATAAATTGAAATGTTTGGGGACACTTTATCAAGTGTTCTCTCTTGAGGAAGCTAACAGATGTACAATTTAGATTAATTATTATTTTTTTAAATATTAATTTTAATACAAATCCAGATGAAATGGGTGATAAATTAGAGTACAAATATATTACATTGAAAGAAATATTATTCCTACATGGGGTAATTAATGAGGAATAAAGTGTTCATCCATTGGATAAATAACTAGTATCTCAATATTGGAAAGAGTTACCTATAATAATTTGGACCAGAGGAGGTGAATAACCCTTTTAGACTAATTAGACATAATCGATGAATTATTATTGTATTATTTATAAAAAAATAAATTTATGAATATTATTTATTTTTTCTAACAAATAACCTATTCACTAAAAATAAATAATAAGAACACCTGTTTTTTTATGTTAGTTTGTTTCATAGTGAATATACTCTACTCTCGAATCCCCTATAATATAGCAAGATTAGCCATATCCCATAAAATAATTGGACAAAAATACTTTTATAGGAGGATACTCAGTCTAATCTATTACATGGAAAATAAATACTTTTCCTTTCTTTGGGTTAAAAAAAACCCATGATTTTGTATGGAACGTACCAACATATAACTCTTCCTTTCATAGGTACAAACAGAATCCTATATATTTTATATGATACACCAAACATATATGATTTAGATTTTGATTAGGTAAGAATAAAGATAACCTAATAATTCAAAATGGAGGGATAAATGTTTGTAAAATAAGAAATATATAATATTTCGTTGAAAAAATAATAAAAAAATTATTTCCCGAAGATTTGAATGAAGGATAAAGTTATGGAGAAGTGATGTCGAGACCTTATAATATTGATATAGAAAAAAATTATTTATGAAACTAATAGTTCTTTAAAGAAATTATGTCTCCTATAGAAATGTTATAAACTTTATTTATTTACATTATTAGAAAAAAACTATTGACTAATATTATTTAACAAAAATAATAGGAATATTCTCCATGTGGGTTGATTCTTATTTCATTAATATGCTTAAAAATAAAAAATTAAACAAATTAAATTGTAAACATATTTTATTTTCCCTTATATTTGAATTAATGTTCTCAAATTCATCAACAAATTCTAAAGCTTCATTCATTCTATTATTTCTATGACAATAGAGGGACTACATGTGGGATGATCTTTTATGGATGTTCCACTCACCGTATTAACATGTATGAATAAGGGTAACACCCAACTTATAAGGGTTTCATGAGGGAAAGTCATTGGATACCAAATATATGTAAAGGTAGGCTATAGAACTCGGATATCCTTATAATGAATTTACATGGAATTTGAAAAGATACTGATCTATTTTAATAGGATGCATATGGTTAACTATATTTTATATAAGTGGCATAAATATAATCATGATTATATATATCTTGTTGGGTTCTATCACATTGGTCAAGGATACCCGATAATCCTTCACCAATGAAGGATTAATCCCTAAAATACTCAAATTTGGGGATTTATTGGGGTTTTTGATGGTGGTGGTAATGAATGATGTGTTCAGATAATGTGACACTTCATGTATAAGGACCTTTTCAAGGGGTGATATTTAGAAGTCGGTATCTTTTTTGGTAGGGTGTGTATCAAAGGCTCCAACATCCGGTAAGGGTGGTCAGTCATGAAAACAGAGTCATTGGATGTTGTGGGGGTGTAGGGATGAAAGAGGCATAACAACAGGGAGTGTGTTGGAAGTATCATATGCCACACAGGGGTGGTTGGGACAGATGATGTGATACACATGATGTAGTGGGGGGGATCCAGTGTGTAATAAGAAGATGTTGGAAAATTTTGGGACATCGCTATGGTGGTGGATTACAGTCAACTTCAATGGACATGAATAAACATCACGATGGTGTTTGGAGAAAAATGTCGTGTAGAAATGGTTGGATGGTGAGGATGGTGTCATGAAGCAATAAAAGAGTTGTAAAAAATGGAAAACCAAAAAGACCAATTGATTCCCCCGTATGTGATGATTCAAATTTGGTAAATGGAATAACACCGTAATTTGTAGGGATTCTATTTTAGAATGTTTGATATGTTATGACATCATCCATCGAGACCAAGCACCTTGAATGCATTTGGAAATAATATATATTCAGCCTTAAAAGTGTGTGAGTTTGATCATATATATATATATATATATATACTGATATGGTCAGTCTTGTGGTGTTAGTTCTCTTATGTTTTTGGGATATATCTGCTCTATAATCCATATATGTGTTACCTCTCACCCAAAAAAAGGATTATCCAATAATAAAAAAATGTCATTTAGGCCTTTCAGAGTTCAAGGGTATATAATATTTTCAACATGTTGAATAATGTTATGTTTCATTTTCTATAATCTTCATAATGATATAGTAGTTTATTATATAACAGTAAATGGAAATTTGTATATGTTTCATTAGAGTAAAATAAAGCATTAATAAGGGTAGAATGATGTTCCTTAAAGGTAATATATATTTTATATAATCTATATAAAGGGTGAATCAATGTGTGTGAGGGTAACATGTAAATTCAATATTTTGTTTAAGGGTAGTATACAATTAGATAATGGAAAGGAGTAAAAACTATACACTTTGTAAAGGTAATAACCAAATTACATAGGCAATATAATGGAAGGAATGAAGTTGTGTAAGGGTACCCTAAATTCGTTATACAGTATATAATGGCGAATAAAACATTACACAAAAGTAATGTGTATCTAAATCTGGTTACAAAAGGTAATGAATAGAAGTTGTGAAAAGTTAAAGAGTAGTTAGGTTATGATATAATGAAATTTTTACTACCCGTGTACGGGTAATGAATAAGTCATTCAATTGTAAAATGGAAAATTACAATGGATATGTATGTGTAAAAAATTAGAAATCTAGGATTTAATAATAATAAAATATAATTAATTATAATCAATAGTAATAAAAATGATAAAAATTGGGTAAAATTAAACATCAATAAATTTAAATGAATGTATTATAATATAAATATTTTCAAACCATCTTTAATATTTAAAAATTAAGGACAAATAATTATATATCTATTTAAATTTTTATTATATGTAAAATAAGTTCATTATATTAATATGAATGAAATATTTAAAAAATTAAAAAAATTATTTTTTCTAGGATAAAGTAAATAAAACATTAATGAATTAATAAATGTAAAATACAAGTAAAACTAACAAGTAAATATATATACACCATATTTTTCATTTGTTAATTCTTTTAACAAATTAGAAGAGTAATAATTTTTTTAAAAAAAATTAATCGAAATTCCAAGACTAAAAATATCACATTTTTCCAAATTTCATACCCAATCATTTTAAAAAATAAAATAAAATTCTTAACGTATTATTTAATTTCCCTAAAAGTTTTATAAAATGAGAAAAAATGAAAAAAATAATTAAATTCACTAATGAATATACACATATATCCTAACCATAAAGTTATGCTTATATATAACATTCTAAAAAATATAATTATATTATGACATAGAAAATAGTTTCTAGTAAGAATCGTTTTAAAAAATAAAAAATGATATTTATGATTCTAATATTTCATGTTCAAACATTATTCTATCAAAATATGTATCATCTAATGGATTAGTGAATACGATAGAAAATTTCATTTAAATTAGAATATGTCTTAATAAAATATCACCATTATTCATATGATATCAAATGAAATGAAATCTTGTATCTATATTCAATATTTTATATTATTTTATTGTATTTTTTAAAATTTAAATATTAATAATAATATGACTATAAATTGAAATTTTATCAAAATTATCATGAAAATAAAATATTTTTTATCTGATCTGATGAAACTAAGTAGAAAATTAAAAAACAATAATATATTCTACCGTATTTACAGATAAATATAATGAAGTAATATTATTTGACCATTAGAAATTAAATATTAAATAATTAATTAGTACATATGTGATATACATCTCTGATCAATCCTACAACCATTAATGTTAGAATGAGGACAACAAATCAAATTAATGTACTTTTTTAGAAGAAAATATACGAGAATTAACAATTCTTTTTATTTATCTTATTAAACATTGAATCAAATTAGGACTTATCTCTTTAGGATTTGTTTGACACCATTCACATAAAAAACATTGATCAATATATTCGTTTTAGAACTGTTTTTGTAAAGAATACTACTAGAAATTTTTTTATATAAAGTTACATCAATAAGTTTTCATGATTAATCACTATCCAAATTTTAATTATTTTTATCCACCTAATCATTTAAACTAGTTCACTATAATTTTTATATTGATTAAAAATATCCCAAATATTCTATTTGGAATATTAAGACATATAAAAAAAATTAATACTCGCATTCATCAGATCTTTAACGCATTTTTGAATGTATTGGGAAATTAAATAAATATGGATTCAGATAATTTTCCACAAAATATATTATCAATTTTTTTGATAATCAATATAGATTTGAAGAAAATCGTTTTGATGAATTTTTTAAAAACTTTTCATTTATTAATAAAATTTCTAGAAGAATCATATTTATTATTTTGATCAAATATCTAAAAGCATTCTGTAGACATGACAATGAATTTTTGAGTATAAATGCATGGATTGTAAATTTTGTATTATAAAATATATTGTATTATTTACACATAAATTAAAATAAATAACACCATTATGTAATGATATTTTAACATCCATTATATAGTGTTTCATTGAAAAAATATATAATAATGTCCCTATAAATAATTTAACATGTAGTATTAATAGATTATTGGCCAAAACAATTATGTATCATATTCATTTATCACTGTTTCATCCATTTCTAAAATATTACTAAACTCTTGTTCAATAGTATCATTTTTTGTGGTAATCTAGAAGCTCAAAAATTATGATAGTATCCATTTTCTTCAAAAATATTCTAAAAATAAAAATTTGAAAACACACCAAAATTAACAAATATTTTTTAAAAAATCAAGTTCCCTTTTTAATCTTGATTAATTTTGTCACGAACTATCCCCCATGGCATGTTCTGTGACTACCCCAAGACCGCCTTTCCTTGGACAGGGGCTGGTGACTAGTACCAAAGGCATAATTCCCAAAAAAAATATGAAGGAATTGCCTTTATAACCTGTAAACACACACAACTGAGCACAAGCTGGAAATAAAACACTAAGTAAAACTGTATAACAAAAGTGTGCTGAAAGTAAAAGGGTCCGGAAATACAAGCCCAATAGTAAAGTACAAGAAACTAAAAGTACAATAGAAGAAAGGAAAAACTACCACTGGAATGTCCTCCAAGATTCCTACCTGAAGGGTAGGTACATATCGCCTCCTAAACTCTCCAGGTCTATCCATATCCTCCTTGACCATCACACCATAAGGTCCACCTCGGGTACCGTCCAGTCATGGTACTCTCAGCTTCGGTCAGCACTATCTGTCTTCTGTGTCCAAGAAAATGAAGGGCGGGAATTTCATGTGCAGGGGTGAGTATAATTAAACTTATTAGGGGCCCCGAGACCCTCAAGGTCTCACAAAATCCAACAACGATAAACCAAAAAGTATGAAATCAACATATAACTCCACTTAGGTATATACCCAAACATATACCTAAGTTATCAATTAATCCATCTCAATCATGAGGTAAACACAAAAGTTACTGACTCAACTCACATAGGTATACAACATATGTAGATAGATAGGGATGATTATATATATACACTGAATCATCAACTCTTTCGAACCCACGAAGGATCCTGATATTGTAATTAGAGCTATCGAACTCATGTAGGATCATGTAACAGTAATCAGAGCTATAAAACCCACGTAGAATCCTGGAATAGTAGTCAGAGGTGTTGAACCAATGCAGGATCCTGGAATAGTAGTCAGAGTAGTCGAACCCACATAGGATCTTGGAAGAGTAGTCAGAGCTGTCGAACACACGTAGGATCCTAGAACAGTAGTCAGAGCCGTCGAACCCACGCAGGATCCTGGAATAGTAGTCAGAGCCATCAAAACCACATAGGAACCTAGAACAGTAGTCAGAGTTGTCTAAACATCAAATTCCACAAAGTCCCACGAATAAGTATCCCAATGGTCCGCCACGTCGTAGAGGTCTCAATGAATAAGACAACACTTCAATCGGATGCCTGGTCTGTGAGTTATTAGTATTTTAGTCCTGGGGTCCCAGTGGGATTAGTGCATGATCCATCCTAACTGTATCTTAACTATATCCTAAACTCTAGTGGAGTATAATGAAATTGAATGTCACATTCCAAGAATACCAATGCTGGTGATGGTTTGTCAAACAGACTTCTGGTTCTAAAGATATGGCCAAAAGAATGTTAAGGGTCGGTAGTAGGCATGGGTCCGGTCCGACCGGTCGCACCGACCCGGCCCGTCTTAGTCAGGTCTAACCTAATTTGGGTTGACTCGGCCTGAACCGTTGGGTTCAAAACGGCCTTCTGGGCCAAACCTAGCAGGTCACGAGGGTAGTTCATACCGGAGGGGGCCGCGTAGGCAGATCGTCCTGGTGGCGCAGAACCAGTTCGTCCCGGAGTGTTGTGAGAAGCACGAGAGGCCGACTCGGCCGGGGCACCGCGAGGGGTGCGGCTCGGGTGGGCCGGCAAGACGCCGCGAGGGGAATGGCTTGGGAGGCATGGCTCAGAAGCCGGGAGGCCGTCCGGTGGCCAGGAGGTCAGGGGCGACTGGGAGCGGGGAGGCAGGCTGGTGGTCGGGAGGCCCAGAGCTAGATGGCCGGAGCACTGCAAGGTGCGGAACAGTTTTCGAAGATCGCAGGTAGCATGGTCGTTGCTTATAAACTTCATCGTCTCATCATTTCATCACCATGCTAAAGAACAACACAATAGAGATCGGCGGAGGGAGTCAGGCCATGTATTTTTGGCCCAAATCCTCTGTGTTTAGGGTGGTCGCAAGCGGTTCAAAACCATCTTGATTTCCAAAGAACTATCAAGAAACGATGATAGGGGAATAACACCCCAAATCGTCCCAAAAATAATGGTTCCCAACCCAAAAGGTAACATCCACAACACTACTTTGTTTTAGAAAGGAAGAAATATTAGAATAATATCGTATTCAAATAAAACCCCCACCTTGATCGTTGTTCATTAACGGAGTCCCGGGAAAGAAGACAGATCATTGGAAAAGACAGACATTGGCTTTTTCCTCGATCATTGGTTTGTGCGCTGCCTCATCGTAGTCAAAGACGTCCTATAGCGAAGGAGGATTCGAGGAAGAAAGTAGAAGATTCTCCTTTCTGGTGTTCTTCGCTGGAAGAAAGAGTTCCTCATTCTTTGTTGGTGTGAGCGTTTCTCTGTACGCTCTCTCCTCTCTAATGTTCCACCATGATTAATATGCGAAGAATAAATAATAGATTATGTTTATCTATTATATAACTCTTTTCCCAAAATCCAAATAGGTTAAACAAGTAATTTATACTATTGGATCAATTAACTGATGATGAGGATTTGGCATTATTAATTTAGGGGATTTGGTACACTTAATAAGGGAGGTGGTGGGACAATTAATATCATAGATTTGGTTAAGACACTCTCCCTAATTTAATTAGTGGTTTAAGTCACAGGTGGTCCCCACACTGTATCCTCTTGTGGGAGGTTAGTTCATGGGTGGGCCCCACCACTATAACCTCTAATGGGAGGTTATGATGTGGTTGTCCCCACCTCCAAGTTCCACATGGAGGCTTTAAGCATCAAAATAAAAATAAAGCTACACAACTTTTTTTTATTTATTTCACTAAAAACCAAAAACAATCTTTTATTTTCGACCCACTGTTATCGATATTAATGTATCGTTAAGTGAATATCGGCACTGTGAGTTCAATGGTGCCCTCAAATATCAATTTCGATCACCGGTTCAAAAGCTTCAAATATGTCGCTTTCACAGTTACTAAATTTAAAAGAAAAAAAGTTCAGAAAAATATTTTCAGTCACCCTTGACCCATTCTAATTAAGGATAGTTCCTAGGTGATAAAAACCCCAAAAAACCCAACATTACTCTCGGATCATCAATAAGAGTTACCGTTTATGTGTTATGAATTTTACAACAAAATAATCGTCACCTAATTATTTTATTTGCAGCCAAAAACTAACATTCTCTGATGTCCTGCGCCGGCCAAAGGTAGTATCTTCTTAATGAATTAATACCCTCAGAAGTTCAGCTATGGTCTCCAATTTTAAATCATAGTTACCTTTTGTGAGTTATAAGCATTTCAAAAATAAAATAATTTATCTAATTATTTATTTTCAATTATTTCTTTTTTGGGTTTTCTCAAAGGATGATCATGCCAACTAATATTAATTCGCGCCTAGTGTAAACCTGCCATCCTTAGCTCAATGGTTCCCTCAGATTTCTGATCCAGGTTACCATTTACGAGTTATTCTACTTTTTCATGAAAACATCATACACACGTTAGCATAAGCTTAAACAAACATCAATGGATCATTCTAGGCACTACGGGACTCGGAATCATGCGCCGTCAGATTTTGTGGACCCATAATATTCCAATTTATGTAAAAAAAATTTATTGACATTCTGGATTATTAAATTCTCCCCACCACAAGGCTCTACATCCCCGTAAGCCACAACTCGTCTAGGTAAACAAGTGGGGGCACTGAGCATGCATCTAAGCCTCCCACTCCCATGTTCTCTCCTGGAGGTTCCCTTGCTACCAAAAAATCCACATTAGAGGTATCGACCGTCCATGAAAGACACACTCATGTCAATCCTCAATCCCTACTAGAACCTCCATAAATGTTTCCCCATCGTCAATGTCCATCTCACCATGGTCGATGATGTGATAAGGGTCGTGTAGGTATCTCCTCTGTTGGCATACATGTAAGATGTCGTGCACCCCGTTCCACTAATGTAGAAGTGATAATATGTATGTGTCATGACCCGTCCCCCGGGGCCCATGTCATAACTACCCCATGCCCGCCTTCCATAGGCCAGTGGATAGAGATAAGCACCAAAGGCGTAAAACCCTATAACTGGGAACGCATTGCCTTTAAAAAATGTAAACTCACACAATCAGAGAACAAGTAGAAGCAAACACTAATTCAAGAAATGTAACAAATGTGATAAAAGTAAAAGGGGCTAGAATACAAGCCCAACATAAAGGAACAACTACAATTGAAAGGATGAAAAACTGAAAGAAAAACAACTGGAAGATGGAAGTAGCTTCTGAATCGCCCTCCGGGTTCCTACCTGAAGGGTAGGTACCAGTGTCCTCCTCAGCACTCCACATCCATCTGTCCGTCTGTCCATCTCCTCCGGGTACCAACTCGTCATGAGGTCCACCTCTAGGGACCATCCACTCCTCATACATTCTACCTTGATCAGCGTTGCCCATCGTCTGCATCCATCACAACGAGGTGCGGGCATAGCCCGTACAGGGGTGAGTATAACTATACTCATTTGTGACCCTCAGACCATCAACATCTAACTAAATCCAACAAGTATAAACCAAAAATAAAGATATCAATAGATAAAATTTATATAGGTATAAGCCCATTCATATTCTTATGTTATCGAGTAACCCATCTCAATCATTAGGAAAACACAAAGGTCCTTGACTCAGGTCAAACCAGGATTTTCATTAATGATATCAAAACCAAAACTGCTGAAGAGATCCTCCTCTGCCGAGTACAGTGATCCTGTCATGACTCCGAGGCACTGATCACTAAACTTAGACTGCTAAGTTACTCCTTCTGTCGAGTACTGTGGGTCTGCCACCCAAACACAGTAGTGCTCCCCGCATTGGGTCTACCACACCAACACAATAGTGCTACCCCTAATTTCCTACAGAGGTACTCCTTCTATCGAGTTGCACAAGTCTTCCACCCAAACATAGTAGTTCTCCCCACTGTGGGTCTACCAACCAAACACAGTAGTGCTCTCCGCTCTGGGTCTGAAACCCAAATACCGTAGTGCTCCCCACTTGGCAAGTCAAGTCAATTTGACTCAAGTCAGAAAAGCAGTCATCCGGTCTCAGTGAGCTACAAGGTATCCATACTCTGTACGCTTGTCTCCGGGAGGATCCTCCCCACGAGATACAGGTCGATACTCCAAGTATCACAAATTCCAACGAAGAAGTATCTCAAAAGAACGCCTTGTCATAGGGGTCTCAACGCAACAGACGACGCATCAATCGAACGCTCGGTCTGTGAGTTATTAGCATTTCCATTCCAGGGGCCCGGTTGGTTCATGTATGAACCAACCCAACCATATCCCAATAGTACCCCTAACTCTCAGGGGTATACTCAAAGGACTGTTTTCTCAATTAGATAGCCAACACCGCTGACAGTTCATTAAACGAATGTCCGGTCTGAGAGTCATTGGCTTTTCCTTTCCAAGGGCCCGGTTGGTTTATAAGCTAAACCAACCTGACCATACTCCATCTGCATCCAAACCTCAAGTGGAGTATGCCATAAAACGGTCTCATCAAGAGGAATCCAATGTAGTCGACGACACGTCAATTGGACGTACAATCCTCAAGTTATTAGAATTTCCTCTCCGAGGGCCCGATTGGTTTTGAATTAGAACCAACCCAGCCAGATCTACTATTCACCAAAACCATGATTGTAATATACCAAATCAACCATCTCAATCAAAGGAATCATCTGCAACTAACGATGCATCGATCAGAGGTCTGTATCTCAAGTTATACCTGTTTATCCGAAATCAGTCTGAAAAATAGGGGGTCTGGGCTTGGTCCAACCTGGCCCCTCACCCCCTGGGTCAGCCCTAACAGGGTCAACCCGACCTAGGTCCAGGTCCGGCCCAACACAGTCGGCACTGCTTGGCGCTGGAGGCCCCGCTCGGCCGACATGATCCGGTCCACATGGCCCACGATGTTGGCCGCGTGGCTGGGCGACCAGGGGGGTTACACCCCCCAGTTTTCTATAAATGGTCGGCATTTAAGGTTGGACCTTGGTATCCATGAGACCCCTTCAGGTCCCGCCACTTGAAAGCACTGGTGGCCAGCTCAACCGGCCACCCTTCCCGGTCTGCAGCGGCTTTGTTCGACCGGTGCGGCGCGACGGCCCCGCGCTCCACCACCGCAGCCTGCCCCGGTCGCGAACCATTATAGCTCCCGCGCGGCGCGACGGCGCCGCGCTCCTCCACCGCGGCCCGGCTAGGCCGTGGTCTGACTATACTCTACGTGGCACAATGGTGCCTTGCCTTTACAATGACCTGGAAATCATGCGCTGATGATCCTTTCGTGGTCGGCCCGACGCCGGCCTGTTCTTCACAGTCCGCCTCCATCGTCCACAAAAAACAAATGAGAGGGGAAGGGTCGGACTGTGTTCATGAAGTCTGAGCCCTTCCTTGTCATGATGGTAACAAGCGACCAAATGGAACTCAAGAATTTAAAAATGATGAAGATGTATTAAAATAGGAACAAAACAACCAGTACCTTGTAAAACAGTGGTAAATAATGGAGAGTTGCGGATGATGGGCGTCACAGAAGACATGTGTCGTTCTTTCAACGTCGGGAAGGAAGGAGTCGAGGGTGGCGTCGGCGCTCTTCGTTCTTTGTTCTTCGTTGGAGGAAGAGGAAAACCCTCTATTTGTTGGGTATCGCGGTTCACTGCTAGCGTTCCGCTGCTTGAATAAGTCGTCCAGAACTCCATCCCATTGACTCCTTTATATAGGAGTGGGAGGGTTCTTCATTAGCACACAAGTTATAAATGGAGTATTTATGATAAAGGGCTCCACCCAATTAATCTGTTGGGGTGGTGCATTAAAATGGGGAGGAAGTCAAAAAGAGGTTTAATGCTTGGGTGGTACCCTCGTTAAAAATGGAGGTTTCACCCTCCTCAATTAAGAGGGGGTATTAAACCATTGAGGCCCTCCCTCATAAATGATGGGAAGTCAAGGAGTTATGATTCCCCTCCCATTAATGGGAGGCCTCGTGTGGTTTCCACCACAATCAACCTCATATGGGAGGTTGGATCTCGGTGAGCCCCACCACCAACTCTCAAGTGGAGCGTCTAACCAATTTATCCACACGACATGTGTTTAACAAAATAAATGAAATTTTTCACTTATTTTATTTTATTAACCCACGTAAAACCCCCAAAACTAACTTCCATACCTGATCAAATGCCGTCGGGGTGAAAGTATTCGTAAGCGAAAACCAACGCTGCAAGTTGAACGGTGGCTTCCCATTTCAATTTCGAGCACCGGTTCAAATGATAGAAAATACCGTTCGTTCATTTACATAACGTACCCGATCTAAAGTTCAGAAATTCATTCTGGGCACACCGGGCCTTTGAATCAAGTGCCTTCAGAAGCCACAGACTCTTAAAAATATGTATAAAGTAAGAATAAAATTTCATTGAAATTTATGGGTCTTTAAATTTTTCTCACCTTAGGGCTTTACGTCCCCGAAAAGCTACAACACACACTAGGGAAACAAAAGAGTGTACAGAGCACGTATATGAGCCTCATGATCCCAGGTTCTCTACTGGAAGTTCCCGTGCTACCAATGAATACACACTAAATGAATCGACCATCCACGTAGTACCCATTTCTTTTGATCCTCATTTTCTAATGGAACCTCCGTGAATGTCTCCCTGTCATCAATGTCCAGCTCTCCGTTGACGATGATGACTGTTAGGTCATGCTCTCATCTCCTCAGCTAAGATACGTAGATGATGTCATGCACCCAGTGCATCTGAGGTGGAAAGGCAAGGCGGTAAACCAACTCAACTACCCTACTGAGGACCTAGAAGGGTTCGATGAACCTAAGTGATAACATGCCACTTCAGACACATCTCCGTAGTCCTCGTCGAGGTGAGACCCATATAAATATGTGTTCACCATCCTCAAACTCTAGAGGCCTCTGTTCCCAGTTTGGAACTGAACACTGAAAACTCCTACTACCACGAGGGTAAGGTTGGCCAACTCAAGGGTGATCGGCGACACCCTCCTATGCATGAGTTTATCCTGTGCTACCTAGGTTTCCCTTTTCTCTGACCAAGGGAAAACCCTACCCCAACGTTGTAGATAAACCACAACCTTTTTTCCTAATACATTCAATCTGTGTATGAACTATGGTTACCCACTCCATACCAAAACTAATGTCATAAGGCCTCAACGCTGCCACCAAGAGGTTCTGACTGAAACTCTATCTTCAAGGGTCAGATCACACCGTCGGCATAACTGTGATTATCGAGTCTTCTCCCAAAGGTATCTCCAGATGCGAGGGTAAAGTCAACTGCTTAACCGGAAACTCCAAGACTGGGACAAGATTTGTGGAAGGAATGGATGATTCGTATCAATGTCTAATGTTACGACAGCTAGTAGTAGACACCGACCGTACCTCGAATCATTCCAAGATCCATTGGGTCACACTCTTTACCGAATGTAGCTACTCTCTTCCTCGTGCCTCCTTATCCCTGATCTTGGTGCGGAATACCAAGGCGGGTGGTTGTAACATTTCAAAATGTACATCACACATGCCGCCCTCCTAGATCTGCTTCCACGTCTGCTGATTTGCAGATTTATCTATCCTTAACGCTTCCTATTATTAAAACATTTTACATGCCTAATTCTCCGAGAATGGAACCGGTTTCCAACATTCCTACTGGTAACATTCACTGGATGTATCCACTCAGCCAAAGAATTCTCAACCATAGAGGTTCTCTCTAGCACCCTAACATATGTAGGAATGCATAGAGGAAAGGTGCTGGCTCAGATGTCCTTAAATGCACCATGCTCATGAGTCTGAGCCCTGCAGTGCTGATCATATCATAGTCATCATGTACTAGGAAGGATCGGTACACCTCGATGATTACTCAATTACGACATGTTGTCCTACCGAAGCTGTATAAGCTCTATAAAACATTCAGCCACCTCCTCAAGCTAGTCCTCAGCTGCCAGTGAGTCAGGCTCACCTCAGAACAAGAGGGGTATCTGATGTTGTAACACATGTAATGTAATAAGCCTACATGTTTCATCTATCGGTACCTCCAGTTGAAACCACTGACCAAGAGGTAGTGATATAGATTGAACACTACCCGAAGGTACTATCTCAGACATCGGTCCACGTACCGAAGTACCATCACTATTCCATCCATCCTCATGGTCACTCACTAGGAAACACCAGTATCTAAGATCACCATCTACTCTACTAGTGTCTATACTAGGTGTAGAACTCTAGATATTGCCTCCATCCAGTCCACTACTTCCTGGGAATTTGTCTCACCTTGTATCCTCTAAGGCCACTACTGCTGGAACTCGTGTAACGCACTCTGTCAGCGTGCAGCGTCCTCTAGTACAGCTAGTGGCATCTGCTGCCCAATGACTGGTGGTGTTGCTGGTACACCACCCGAAGGTGCCAACATATCAAGGGGCTTTGTACCGGACCTGATCGCTCTATGGGCTGTCATTGTGCACTCTCTCATAACTCCAACTGACTGCCTACATGGAGGCATCCGGAACAGATGTGACACGGTCAAACCATTTAAACCTAGTGACATGACCAAGTTTGAGATGATTTAAGACATACTTTTTTAAACACACACAAAATCAGTTTTTTTGTGCACTGAGTTGGAAATCAGTATTCAGGGTCCTGGTGTATGGATATGTCGGCCGCCGCACCATCACTGAACTCCCTGAACTGAAAACCACACTCGGTACACTGAACACTATTTCTTCATTAAAAGGAATTATCAGTGTAATATGTTCTGCGGTAGAATTATCCTCCCTCTGATACCAATTTATCCCGACCCGTGCACCAGGTCCCGTGTCGTAACTACCCCAAGCTTGCTTTCCATAGGCCAGGGGCTGGCGACTAGCATCAAAGGCGTAGAACCCTATAACTGGAAAGGAATTGGCTTTATAAAACGTAAACCCACACAACCAAAGAACAATTGGATGAAAACACTATGTAAATCAGTGTAACAAAAATGTTGAAAGTACAATGGGATAGAATACAAGCCCAAGAGAAAGGTACAACTACAATTGAATGAAAGTACAACTAAAAGACAAACAGCTAGAAGATGGAAGAAGCTGTTGAATCTCCCTCTGGGTTCCTACCTGTAGGGTAGGTATAGGTGTCCTCCTTAGAACTCCACATCCATCCGTCCGACCGAACGTCTCCTCCGGGTACCGAATCATCGTGAGGTCCACCTCCGGGTACCATCCCTTCCTTGTACACTCGACCGTGATCAACGGTGTCTGTCATCTGCATCCAACACAATGATGTGCGGGAATAACTAGTGAATGGGTGAGTATAACAATAATCAGTAGGGACCCAAAGACCCTCAAGGTCTCACTAAATCGAACAATGATAAACCACAAAGAAAGATCTCAACATATAACCTTTACTTAGGTATATTCCCATAGATATACCTAAGTTATCGAGTAACTCATCTCAATCATGAGGAAAACAGAAAGGTCATTGAATCAGCTCAAACCATGATTTTAATTAATGTTATTGAAACAAAAACTACTGAAGATATCATCCTCTACTGAGAATGGTGATCCTGTCATGTCTTTGAGGCGCTTATCACTAACCTTAGACTGGTGAGGTACTCCTTCTGTCGAGTACTGCGGGTCTGCCACCCAAACATAGTAGTGATCCCCACCATGGGTCTGCCACACCAACATAGTAGTGCTCTCCCAAATTGCCTACAGTGGTACTCCTTCTATCGAGTACTGCGGGTCTGCCACCCAAACATAGTCATGCTCCCTGCCGTGAGTCTTCCACCCAAACACAGTAGTGCTCCCCACTGGGCTAGTCATGTCACTCCAACTTGAGTAGGACAAGTAGTCATCCGTTCTCAGCCAACTACAAGGTCTCCATACTTCGTACGCTCATCTCCGAGAGGATCCTCTCCACGAGTTACTGGTCAATACTCTAAGTTTCACAAAGTCTCACAAAGAAGTATCTCAAATAACTGCCTCATCCAAGGGGTCCCAACGCAACAAACGACGCATCAATCAGATGCCTGGTCTATGAGTTATTAGCATTTCCATTCTAGGGGACCGATTGGATTCGTGTATGAACCAACCTAACCGTATCCCAACAGTACCCTGAGCTCTCATGGGTATACTCAAAGGTACTGTTTCTTAATGAGATTACCAACGCCACTGACAGTTAGTCAAATGGACGTCCTGTCTGAGAGTTATTGGCTTTTCCACTCCAAGTGCCTGGTTGGTTTATAAGCTAAACCAACCTGACCATACTCCATCTACATCCAAACCGCATATGGAGTATTCCAAAAGTACTGTATCATCAAGAGGAATCCAACACAGTCGATGACACTTCAATCAGACGTCCGGTCCTCAAGTTATAAGCTTTTCCACTCTAGGGGCATGATTGGTTTCGAATTCAAACCAACCTGGCCATATCTAAACCTCACCAAACCGTGATTGTAATATCCCAAAACTACCTTCTCGATCCAAGGAATCCTACAAAATTGATAGTAAAACGATCGTAGGTCCGTAGCACATGATATTCACATTTAACTGAAAACAGTCCGAAAATAGGGGGCTTGAGCCCGGTCCAACCCGGCCCAACACCCCATTGGTCGGCCCGGACCAGGATAACCCAACCGAGGTCCAGGTTAGGACTGGTTGGGGGCAGCCCAGACCGACTGGCGTGGCCTGGCTGGGACCATTGCGTCTCTGATCTGGCGGCCCGGTCCGGCCGACGTGGTCAAGTCCACGTGGCCCACATGGTTGGCCGTGTAGCTGGGTGACTGGGGGGGGGGTTACACACTCCGGTTTTTCGTAAATGTTCGGCCATTAAGGCTATCCATTGGTATCCATGGGACCCCCTCAGGTCCCACCTATTACAGGCACCAGTGGTCAGCTCAGTCGGCCGCCCTTCCCAGTCCGCCACGACCTTAGGCCACGACTTTGTTCGACCGGTGTGGCGCAATGGCTCCATGCTCCATAGCCATGGCCCTCCCTAGCCGAGACCCCTTATATCTCTGGCATAGCGTTGTGGCACCACACTCATCTGGCGCAGCCCAGCTAGGCCGCAATCCGACTCTACTCTACGCGGAATGACGGTACTGCACCTTTGCGGTGACCCGACAATCATGTACTGACAATCATTTTATGGTCTGCCCGACGCTGGCTGGTTCTTTTCATTCCACCTCCATCGTCCACAAACAACAACCAAGAGGGGAACGGTCAGACCTTGTTCGTGCGGTCCGATCCCTTCCGCGCCATGATGGTAACATGCAGCCAAACGAAACTCAAGAATTTAAGAACGATGAAGACGGTATTAAAACATGAACACAACAAACCCTACCATGTAAAAATGTGTTAAATGATGGTGAGTCAAGGAAGACGAGTGTCATGGAAGATAGGCATCGTTCCTTCAACTTTGGGAAGGATGGAGTCGAGGTGGCATCATCATTCTTTGGTCTTTATTCTTCGTTGGAGGATAATGAGAACTCTCCATGTGCTGGGTGTCGTGCTTCACTGCTAGCATTCCGCCGCTTGAAGAAGCTGTCCAGAATGCCTTCCCATAGCCTCCATTATATAAGAGTGGGAGGGTTCATTGTTGGCACACATGTTATAAATGAAGGATTTATGACAGAGGGATCCACCCAATTAATCTGTTGTGGTGGCACATTATAATGGGGAGGAAGTCAAAAAGGGGGTTAATGCATGGGTGGTCCCCTCATTAAAATGGTAGGTTTCATCCTCCTCAATTAAGAAGGGGATTTAATCCTTAGAGGCCCTCCCCCATAAATTAGGGGGAGTCAAGGAGTTATGATTCCCCTCCCATTAATGGGATACCTCGTGTGGTTTCCACCACAATCAACTTCATATGGGAGGTTGGATCTCGGTGGGCCCCACCAGCAACTCCCTAGTGGAGCGTCTAACCACTTTATCCGTGCGGTATGTGTTTAACAAAATAAAATAAATTGTTCACTTATTTTATTTTATTAACCCACGTAAAATCCCAAAAACTAACTTTGGTACCTGATCATCTACCGTTGGGGTGAAAGTCTTCTTAAGCGAAAACTCGCGCTACGAGTTCAACGATGCCATCAGATTTCAATTCCGAGCACCAATTCAAAAGATAAAAAAACATTTTCGTTCATTTACTAAACATTCCCAAGATAAACTTCAGAAATGGATTCTGGGCACACTCGGCCTCAAAGTCAAGTGCCGTCAGAAGCCACAAACTCATAAAATTTCAAAACAATTATGAAAAAAAATTCCCTAAAATTTCCGGGTCTATACAGTATGAAACCTTGAAAACTATTCTTATGAATTGAAAATGTCCGATTAATCTCCCAGATAACTTACCACCTCGACCAAATCTCGATAAACCGAGACGAGGTGAGACCCGTAGAAAGATGTGGTCACCATCCTCAAACTCCATATGTCACCATCTCCTGTCAGCATAAGTCTTATGCTTGCTCTGTGCAGTCTCCATCCTCTCTTAGATGATCTGCACCTTCTTTGTGGTAGCATGTACCATCTCTGGTCCCGTGTGTGTTGACTCCCCTGGGTCAGTCCACCACAGAGGTGATCTGCAAGGTCACCCGTATAACTCCTCGAAAGGTGTCATCCCAATGGTGGAGTGATATATTTTGTTGTATTCAAACTCCACTAAAGGAAACTGATCCTCAACGATGTGACCGATGTCAAGGAAACAAGCACACAATAAGTTCTCAAGAGTCTGAATGGTCTGCTCAGTTTGAATATCCGTCTGAGGATGGAAGGTGCCGCCCAAACAATGCTACATCTCGAAAGGTTCTGGAAACCCCTTCCGTAACTGGGACATAATGAATGTGTCATGATCAATGAAAATCATCAAAGGTGCCCCATGTAGCTGAACAATCGCTTGCACATAGAAGTGTCCCAAGATATTTACTGGAATTTTCTATCTGATTGGTAGGAAGTGGGCTGACTTGGTGATCCGTTTGACAATTACACAAATCGAGTCATGTCTCCTGGATGTTAGTGGAAGTCCTATCACATATTCCCTGGATATCCCATATCACTTCTACTCTGGGACCTCTAAAGGCTGAACCAAGCCTATTGGTACCTGGTGCTCCACCTTCACTTGATGAGAAGTGTGGCACCGAGAGACAAACTCTACAACTGAATTCTTCATTCCCGACCACCAGGGCTGTGGTCAGAGGTCATGTTACAACTTCTCAACTACTGGATATACCTCTAGAATAGATCTTTGGACTACCTCAAAACATCCTCCATAAGTGACACTGGTACCATGGTACATCCCCTGAAGAGAATGAAGTGCTCCTAATCTTCAGAAAATCCATTAGGTACCTATAATGTGGATATCTAAGCACATCATGTCTCATAGTCAGCGTCTTCATGCTGCACCTCCCTAACTCACTAAAGGAGTGGGGGAGTAACTGTAAGAGACTAAAGAAAAGATTCCCCTTCTCAATCCACAAAGGATATCTGTAAAGCAGTTAACTGCTCTGTCACCTCACTCAGCAGATGGATGCCATTTCTCCTGCTGAATGTGTTTGCTACCGTGTTCCCCTCCCCAGGAATATAGACTATCATAATATCAACTTATGCTGCCACAAGTGTGAGGTTGGCCGACTTAAGAGTGATTGGTTGCACCCTCCTATGAATAGGTTTATCATGTAATTCCTGGGTTTCCTTTTTCACTAACCAAGGAAAACCCCTTCCCAACATTGTAGATAAACCACAACCTCTTTGCCTAATACAATCAATCCGAGTGTGAACCGTGTTTGTCAAGTCTGAACCCAAACTAATGTTTTAAGGCCTTGACGCTGCCACCAAGAGGTTCCAACCGAAACTCATGCCTCAAGGGTTATATCACATTGTTAGCATAAGTGTGATGATCGAGTCTCCCCCCAAAGGTATCTTTTGACTTGAGGGTCAATTAAATGGTTTAACTAGAATCTCTAGCTTCTAGACATGATTCATGGAATGAAGGAATGATTGGTACCTATGTCTATTGATACGACAGCTAGTAGTAGATATAGACCGTACATCTAATCATTCCTATATCCATTGGGTCACATTCCTTGATAGCAGAAAATACTCTCTTCCCCTGTCCTCCAACTCCCTAAACCTGCCAGGGACCACAAGAAAAGTGGGTGATTGTAACATGTAGAAAAGTACACCACTTCATGATTCTCTCCTAGCTCTACTACCACGTCTGTAACCCATAATAATCATCTATCCCTTACACTTATTCTACCTGAAATATTATACATGCCCAAGTCTCTGATAATCATGCCAGTTTCCTGCTTTCCCACTTCCAACATTCACTGCCTGTATCTGCTCAGTAAAAGAACATTCAACCACAATGGTTATCTATAACACACTAGATATATAAGAATGCAAAGAGGAATAGTTCTATCTTGGATGTCCTTTAAATACACCTCACTCAAATGTTTGATCCCAGAAGAACTGATCATATCATATTCATCAAGTACCAGGAAAGATTGATACACCTCGATGAATCCTCATATACCGACATGTCATCCTGATGAAGCTGTAGATGTTCTAGAGAACTATCAGCCACCTCCTCAAGACAGTCCTCAGCCGACTGTGACTTAGGCTCACCTTGGAACCTTATGGGTATCACATGTTGAAACATGTATAAGTCACTAAGCCCAAATGTATCTTTTATCGGTACCGCCAGTTGTAACTGATGACCAAAGGGTAGTTATATAGTTGGCACACTACACGACGGTACTATCTCGAGGAACAGTCCACGTACCGAATCCTCATCACTAAGATGAACATCCTCAAGGTCACTCATTGAAAAAGACTAGTACATAAGATCACAGTCTGCTCTACTGGTGTCTCAACGAGATGGGAAACTCTCGAAATTGCCTCTGGCCAACCCTCAGTTGTGTGGGAATATGTCTATCCTCAAACCCTTATAGGCCTATGCTACTTGAACTCGCAAAATGTTCATAGTCGGCATTCACCATCCGCTAGTGTGGCCTGTGGTATCTGCTGCCCAATGGGTGGAGGTGTTGCTACTGCACCACGTAAAGGTGCCAACATAGAAAGAGGACCCTACATCGGAACCTCGTTCCTCAGTGGTTTGTCAGTGCATACAACTCTCAAAACTCTAACTGGTTGTCTACGTGGAGGCATCCCAAAAAAAACAGATGTGACACTGTCAAAAGATTATACCTGGTGAGTTGATTCAAAGATATCACAATGAAAAATTTTCAAAACACACACGCATTTAGTGTTTTCATGCACTTATTCAGAAATTAGAAGTCAAGGTCCTGGTGTATGACTACATCGGCCGCCACACCAACATTGGACTCCTTGAACAGAAAACCACACTCATCACCCTTAACAATATTGCTTCACAAAAAATATCATAGTCCTATTTTCTATGGTAGAACCAACTACTCCGATACAAATTTTTTATGACCCATCCTTCGGGACCCATGCTGTGACTACCCCAAGCCCACCTTCCATAGGCCAGGGGCTGGTGACTAGTACCAAAAGAAAAATTCACTAAAACTTGGAAGGTATTGCCTTTATAACCTGTAAACACACACAACATAGCACAAGATAGAAACAAAACACTATGTAAAACTATATAAAAAAGATTGTTGAATTTAAAAGGGCCCGAAAACACAAACCCAATAGTAAAGTACAATAATCTAAAAGTTCAACAGAATAAAGGAAAAACTACCATTGGAATGTCCTTTGAGATTCCTACACGAAGGGTAGGTATATATCACCTCCTCAGTACTACAGGTCCATCCATCTCCTCTGTGTATCGTCACAACGTAAGGTCCATCGCCGGTATTGTCCAGTCCTGGTACTCTTAGCCTCAGTCAGCGCTGTTTGTCATCTTCATCCAACACAATGAGGTGCATGCATAACTCATGTATGGGTGTGTATAACGATACTTAGTGGGGACCTCGAGGTCCTCAAGGTCTCACAAAATCCAAAAAGGATAAACCACAATGTATAAAATCAACAGATAACACCATATTGGTATATGCCCATACATATACCTAAGTTATTAAGTAATCCATCTCAATAATGAGGTAAACACAATAGTTACTTACTCATCTCACACTGGTATACAAATTCTATAGAGAGATAGAGATTATTAGATGTAGCCACTGAATCATCTACTCTGTCGAACCCACGAAGGATCTTAGTACAGTAATCAAAGCTTTCAAACCCACATAGGATCCTGGAATAGTAATCAGAGCTACTGAAACCACGTAGGATCCATGAACAGTAGTCAGAGCTGTCAAACCAACATATGATCTTGGAAAAGTAGTCAGCTCTGTCGAACCCACGTAGGATCCTAGAAAAGTAGTAAGAGTTGTCGAACCCACGTATTATCCCGGATTTGTAGTAATAGTTGTTGAACCCACGAAGGGTCATGGAATAATATTCAGAGCTGTGAAGCACACATAGGATCCTGGAATAGTAGTCAGAGTTGTCAAACCCATGTAGGATCCTAGAATAATTGTCAGAGCTATTGAACCAAGGTAAGATTCTGGAACAATAGTCAGAGCTGTCGAACCCACGTAGGATCTTGGAATAGTAGTCAGATCTGTCGATACATCAACTTCCATGATGTCCCATGAAGAACTATCCCAATGTTCTTCCACATCGTAGAGGTCTCAACGTAATAGACGACACGTCAATCGAATGCCCGTTCTGTGAGTTATTAGCCTTTTAGTCGCGGGGGCCCGGTTGGATTCGTGTGAGATCCATCCTGACCGTATCTCAACTATATCCCAAAGTCTAGTGGAGTGTACCTAAAAAAACAGTCAAGCTCAAAGATTACCAATGTTGTGGACGATATGTAAAATAGATGTTTAGTGCCAATGATATGGCCAAAAGAAAGTAAAGGGTTGGTAGTAGGCACGTGTCCGGTCTGACCTGGTCGGACTGACCCGACCAATCTTAGTCCGGGCCAACCAGGTTAGGGTCGACTCGGCCTGAACCGTTGGGTTCTGCCTAGCCTGGTGGGCCCAGCCTACTAGGTCGTGTGGTTAGTTCATCCTAGAGGGGTCCACGTATGTGGTTTGTCCTGGTGGCACGGATCCATTTTGGCCCATAGCGTCGCTTGGGGCGTGGGAGGCCGATGGGGCACCGTGAGGGGCGCGGCTCGGGTGGCTCGGCCAGATGCCGCGAGGGGCGCAACTCGATCTGCTCTACCAGGATTCTAGGAGGCCAGCTGGTGGCTAGGAGCTGGGAGACCGATGGGTGGCCGGGAGGCAGGAGGTCGACAGGCGGCCGAGAGTCGGAAGGCTGGTGCGCCGTGAGGGGCGGTGCAGGTTACGGAGATCGCGAGTAGCGTGGTCATTTCTTGTTGCCTTCACTGCCATGTCATTTCATCTCCATGCCAAATAATATCATAAGAGCGATTAGCGGAGGGAGTTGGACCATGTTACTTTGGCATGCACCCTCTGCATTTAGGGTTGTAGCATGCAGTTCAAAACTTTCTTGATTTTCAAATAATTGTCAAGAAAAGTAGATAGAAGAATAACACCCAACATCATCCTGAAAATAAAGGTTCCCAACCCACATCATAACATCCACAATGATACTTTTTTTAGAAGGTAAGAAATATAGTAATAATATCTTATTCAAAAAAACATCCTACCTTGATCGTTGTTCATGGACAAAGTTGCGGGGAAGAAGACAGATCCTTGTAAAATATAGACGTCAGTGTTTTCCTCGATCTTCGGTTTGTGCACTGGCTCATGATAGTCAAATATGTCCTACATCGAAAGAGTTTTTTAGGAAAAAAGTTGAACAAGCTCCTCACTAGAATTATTCAGTGGAAGAACACATTCTTCCTTGGTGATATATTTTCTCCCTATGCTATCTCCTCTCAAATGTTCCACTGAGATGAATATGCCAAGACAAAATAATAGATTAAGTTTATTTATTATATAAATATTGGCACATATTTCTAATGGGATAAAAAATTAATTGAAAACATTGGCTCAATAAAATGATGAGGAGGATCTTTCATCATTAATTTAGGGGAGTTGGCACACCTAAGAAGGGAGGTTGTGGCGCCATTAATTGGGTAGTGGTGTTCAAGAAACTCTCCCTCATTTAATTGGGGGGTTTAGTCCTGGGTGGACCCCACACCGTAACCTCTCATGGGAGGTTAGGTTAAGGTGGGCCCTACCACCATAACCCTTCATGGGAGGAGAAGGTGTGGTGGTCTCCTCCTAAAACTTCCACATGCAGGCTTTAACCAACAAAATAAAAATAATGATACACAACATTATTTTTATATAATTCCTTCACTAAAAACCCAAAAAAAAATCTTTTATTCTCAACCCACTGCCATCGAGGTGAAGTTCTCCTTAAGAGAATACAGGCGTTGCGAGTTCAATGGTCTCCTCGGATTTTAGTTTCGTGCACCGATTCAAAAGTTAGAAAAACCCCACTCAAACGTTTACTGAATGTACCCGAACAAAAGTTTGGAAAATTAATATCAGTCTCCCTTGACCTGTGTCAGTCGAGGCTCAGAAATGCCTAGTTGAAAAACACCCCAACAAACCCAAAAATACTCTTCGATCTTCAAAACGAGTTACCTTTTATAAGTTTTTAATTTTATAATTAAATAATTTTCACTTATATATTTTTTTGTGGCCAAAAACTAACTTTCTCTGGCGGCCCGCATCGGCCAATGTTAGTATCTTCTTAATAAAATCATACCCTCACAAGTTCAGCAGTGGTATCATATTTTTAAACTGATTTACCATATGTGTGTTATATGAATTTGAAAAATAAAATAATTTATTTAATTATTTTATTTACGATTATTCCATTTTTTGTTTTCTCACAGGAGGCCCGTCACGACTAATCATAAGTCGCGCCAAGGGTAAAACCACCATTCTGAACGAAACGGAGTCATAATATCTATAATCTATGTTACTGTCTAAGATTTATTCTTCTTTTTAAGGAAAAACATTTATGCTAGTTTACTTAATCTTAACAAAACATCGAAGGATCATTCTAAGCACTCCAGGACTTGGAATCGCATTCCTTCATGTTTCACGGACCCGTAGAATACCCATTTTTCTAAAGAAATTCATGGAAATTCTGGGTATTTACAAATTTACAAAAATTTATGCATAGAAAAATAAGCAGGATTATGATCCCTAATAAAAGTCCATAAAACCTGTTATAGTAATCAACTGTTATAAAAACCTACTTTTTACCACCTAATCTTGAATATCTCATAGGTTTAAAAAACCAAGATATATAAAATTCAATCATCTAGAATTACTAAATTTGGTAATAGATAGAAATATTACATTCTATTTATTACCTATTAAATGAAAATCACATACAATGTATTTTACTACCATTAACATGGAATGATCATGAACATGTCTATGTTTAGACAAAGTATGTATTTACTGAATATATGTTCGAAAAATTATCTTATATTGGAGAATATATTCGTTTTATTCATCATTTCATTATATATAATTCATCTTGCTTAAATGATACAAAGTAGTTGTATAAATTCTACCCTTCCAATTTACATATAATAAAAATAATTCATATTTAAATATTATACATATATTCAACACTAACAAGCATCCCATACTCATAATGATGTAATATAATAATTTAATTATATGTATATCCTTCAATATATGGAACAACAGATATTATAACAGATTTATAGATATCTACTTTTCCTTACCATTTAAAATTTCCAGTACCATTATCTCAAAATAGGACAGCTCCACTATCCCATTGATCTAAAAATAAAAATATTGATTGGTCTACAAGCATATGGAATTATAAAATATTATATATATAAAATATTTCCTTTCAAATTTTAGCAATGGTTTAGTGATGTAAATTGAAATATAATATTTTTCTGTGAACAAATAAACTTTGGGTCCAACTTAATTAGTAAAATATTATATTGTACACAATATACTTAAGATATTTTTTGTAGGGTAAAATAGAAGGTAAATAGTTTTAAATTAATTTTTTTATAAAATTAAATGATTGAGTACAATGATGTGGACACTTAATTTCATAATATTATTTCATAATATATTTGAAACATGTTGTAATGTCCCACCCTTGGAGCCACTAAAGAGTTCCCCAGTCCTTTTGGTAACATGACCTCATGAATACCTCTCAATTTGATAGAGGCATCCGACTAACTATGAGGGTCTATGGGGATTCTATAGAGACAAAATTCCTTTCTTGACATAGTGTAATGGAATGTTACAATATCAAAAGTCAATAGAGGAATCAATAAATCAACCAGACCAATGATAAAAATCCAATATAGTAATACATAAACAATGCCAATGGAAATATCACAATCAAAATGTTATGTAATGTATCAAAAATATAGAAAATAGGTACCCAATAATTGAGTACAATACATGTATCAAAATAATAAATGTACAAAAAGTATTTCTTCTCATAGAATCATGATCATTATTGGGTCCGATGCTCTGCTTCTCCAATAAAACAATACAATATTTCACTATATTGTGGGATCTTTCCATTGGATCTTTCAAAATCTAGGATGTTTTTCTTGGCAGAAAAAATACCCCAAATGGGTGTGAGGTAATACTCAGTATGACACCAACAATGGTGTATAAATCAAATCTAGAATATTTTTAACAAAATATGATGTATGAAAAATATATTAGTGACATTAGTGAATGTTATTAATGAATATCAAGTGATACTACCTGACCAACCATGGATACCAGTTAGAAGATTTCATTCATCGATAAACAAGAGTACCTGTGAATAATAAATAAAAAAGTAAAACAATATTTTCTATCAACCATAAATTGATATTATTACCATAACTCTTTATAATTATAATAATAATATCCACAACTTCCATGCCATGTAATCATGTTTATAACATCTACCATTGCCAAGATGTATAGTCCATAGAATACTACCCATCATGGCCATGTCATATAAATAAAAATGTATCCTACCCAAATTGATCATACCGTGTAAAAAATATTCATACCATGAAGGGCTAGTCAATGGTATATAAGTCCAACGAATTCACATTGAGTGCAATGAGAATTTCAATGAAAACTTGGTAATGACACCATTGGAGTCCAATGATAATTTCAGCCTACAGCATGTAACGAGAGTACATGATTGATAGATATACGGGGTAACAAGGCCTTTGGAATCATAAAGAATTGGTTCTAATTAGTAAAAAGGTCCATTAAATCCAATAATATAAGTATGACCAATGGTGTAGAAATTTCCATGGAATCATATGGAATTATGATCCATTGTATACCAACCATGGAATCCACTACGATAATAAATTCACTATATAATTGAATAATAATTTCAAAATCATTATTATTTCATGAGATTATCTAACCTATATTCATATATAAAAATGTAATCAAAAGTAAACACGTTTCATGACATGGTAAAGAGCAACAAAATATCTCCTATTATCTGAATTCAATTATCATTCTGTTTAAAAAGACTCCCTTTAGAAAGAAGTGATATCATAAACCAATGAAGGATGTATAAAATTGGTCTGGTAAAAGGGAACTCCACCTGGATGGTCTAGGTTGGTTCTAACAACTTCAAACAATCGTAAATGTTCTAATTGGAATCCTAAACTAGTTTAATAAAATTCCATAAATTTTATAAGTGATGTTGTAAAGTCTATAATGTGACATAATGAAAACCGACTATATAAATCCTCCAACATGAAAGAAAGGGTATAACCACCAAATATATGTCTATATTAGAGTAATTGTCTGATATTGAGCTCATATTTTGTATAGATGAAGAGAAAAATAAAGGTTGGAAAAATCCTGGAAATAGAAAATATTATCTTTTAGATAAAATAATAAACTAATAAGGATGAATATTAACAATCAAATAATATGATTTGAGAAAATAATGGTTTGGATCCAATGAGACAAAGGTGATTGAATCTGAGTTTGTTCAATAAAATATAAGCAAAGCATTTGATTTTGAATTAATGGGAGTTTCAAAATGCATGGGATGTCCACAAGAGGATGAATGAAAAATTGATTTTATAATAAATTTATTTTATGTTAAAAAAATTACATGTTTCCTAAAGCATATAGTGTCATATGGGTTTTTTATACTGTTATCCAAACTGTGTACAAACCATGCACCCTTGTCTATCTCATAGGAGACGCCACATAAGCTATGCACAAGGTTTGAAAATTATGTCAAATCTTTGAGAAAGTAATATCACCCACCCTATGAAATCCTCAAGGGTATGCACCTTAGATTATAAATTTTTAGACATCCACGTGGCTTCCTATAACCCTCTGTTCAACCCCCCATGGTTACCAGTAACCATTACATTAACCCCACATGGTTTCTTCTAACATTGGGCCCCAACCTACATTTTAAAAAAGTGGGTCTTTGAGTAGTGAACATTCCCTAGACACCCTCGATAATCTGATTATATTATTGGGTACACATAATAGGCCAAAAACAAGAATTTATAATGAAAAAAATTATCATTAATGCACATGAATTGTCAGGGTCTTACAATCATCCCCAATTAATGTAATTTGTCCTATAATTTCATTTATTACAGTGGTTATGAATTTTTTGATAATTAATTGAGAAACTGAGAAGTTCATCATATTCTCTCTCCCATGGTGCATCCTATAATAATTTTTGCATCCATAGACCATATACTAGAAGAAAAATACACTCTCATAGAAAATTCATGTTATTTTCAATGATACGAATTAGATGCTCCTCCAAGGGAAAATGTATATATAGATTTATTTTATGTTGATTTTGAGAGTGAGATGGTTATGAGTGATAATGAAATTGTTTAGATACATTGAATACATTATTCATATCTTAATACCTCATTTATAACTACCTTATATAGGATTTCTACATGAGTATCTCTAGGATCTTGAATAGCCCGACATATCATGGTAAAAGATAACACAGTATCATAACCTTTCTACGTCCCATCCTCTGTATGATATGAAGAAATACCAAACCCCTAACCTCAAACTACATATCCCATCAATGACTAATGACATAATATTTAGGTATCTACGTTATTGAATCTATCCCTTTTTGAATCATTTGGATTGACTTGGAGGTCTCTTAAATTAGAATAGATCATGGAAACAATACCTCGCGAACATTTAACTAGCACTGGGAGAATTGGAACGACCTACTATAATAATAATCATAATGTTATATATATATATATATATTCTACTGATTAAAATTATTTTTGGATAAATCGATAAGGGGTGTATACCTCTCCCAAGAGTCCCTAATTTCAATGGCGCACTCTTACATCATTTTTTCTAGAACCTAAATAGTGAAATCTAACTAGCCATCAGTCTGTGGGTGGCATGTTGTAATAATAATATCTTATGTTCGTGAATCCTTCATCATACTCTTGTAGAAATTATAGCCAAACCTAATATCGCAAACATAAATACCATTTTGAGAAACCCCATGAAGGTATACTATCTAATAAGTATAAAACCAATCAAGATCATCCACAATGAATAATTCCATGATCTATGAGAAATTTGAAAACATTTCATTCATATCAGAAAAAAACAGATACAATGTCACTAACTCAAGGAGACCTTAGAACCCCCATTTCAAAGTCCATCAAAACATCATTACAATACCACTTGGGAATATCTAACTATTTTAAACATCTATCTAGTTACAAATGTTCTGAAATCACCTGAAGATAGGTGGAAGAACTAATAAATAAACTAGATACTTCTTGTTTCATCCTTGATCACCAATATTGGAGACAAATATCCTAGTACATGATGATAACACCTGGATTATTTTCCCAAATCCAGGCCTACAAATCCAAAATAATATCCTCATTATTTTCTACTATAACCAATACATAACCATGTCTATGAATAATTTAATCCTTTCTCATTGTTCAATAAGGAAGTAGGTCCTAACCTTCCATAGTCTCATATAGGACTAGGCCCTCAGTAGAAAATAAATGTCTCATCCCCACTCTTTATAGAATATTGGAGGTAACAATTGATGATGAAAGGAAATTTTGACCAAAACCATCGCACACCTCCATGAGGATATAATAAATGAAATACATGAGTTTCCACTGCTACTAGAATACTTAATTACTTGTATATGAGACCTCATTCTCAATTCATCAGTAGAATCATTACATTTTCTAGGTTTATATTAAATATCGAAGTCAGAAGACTTCTGTTTCTCTACCGACCTTCACTTCCTCAAATTCAAATCATTCAATACAAATATACACTTGAGGATTTTATAGTATGTGTAAACAAAAAAATTATCTCCCATTAAATAATTCGTCTCAAAACACATAGCTTGAAATTTGACATGTAACTCAAGATCATGTGTCAGATAATTCCACTTTATTGGACTTCATAGAATAGGCTCATATGGGATGACTATAAACCCATGAATCATAACTACTCAAAGAATACTAAATATTGCATCACAATATACAGTGTAATTTATTCTTATATTAGGAGGAATCCATATAGACACTTATTTTTATCTACGTTTCAACTCTAAAATGGATATCTCATAAGTATTTGTCCATAAAACACGATTTCATTATTATTAAAGCCCATAAATGTTGCAGAAAAAATTGAAATATTTTATATGAAACACCTATAATATCTTGATATCCTTATGAAAAAATCAATGATGAAGATATTCTTGGGATACTACAAGGAAACATCAGGTCAAACAATCTCTAGGTCAACTGATACTACATTCTATGATATTATATGACTCTAGAAGTTAATCTTAACCATTTAGAAGTTTATTTTGTAAGATTATCATATAATTGATACTCACTTAGTTTGTCTAAAATCATCTGAAGATGTTTCTCATGGTTGAGTAGATTGTGAAAATACACTAAAATATTACCCATGAAACCCAACATAATCAAATCCATGTATGGATAGAAAAATCAGATCATTAGTTCTAGGAAAACTACTTGCATGTTTGTGAGACTGAATGAAATAACCAGATACTCATATAGACTAGACCTGCTATAAAAATATATACCAATCATGTCTATATGATAAATAGTAATATGTAAATATCCACACCTCATATCAAATTCATAAATATATAAATATTTTGTACCCCATTATCACCCTAAATTAATTTCAATCAGATAAAAACTAATCAATATACTATAAAATATAGAAATATTGTTATAGTTTGAAATTTACTCTATAGATCCACCATAATAATATAAAAATATTCCAGAGTTAAATTATAATCTTGAAGTCTAATATACCAAAATTATCACATCAAATGAGAAATGGAGAAATAAATTTAATGAAAATTGGTAGTAAAAATGATGATTTTCTTTTTGTTTTTTTTTCACATCTATTTACGGGTTTTCTAAAAAAAATTATTTCATATTTTTTAATAAGAAGTCATATTATGGGGTGTATCAAAACAATGCATAATTTCAATAAATGTTTGGGGTATAAATTTTATATATACAATAAAACATATAATTATAACTCTTGGGTTACGTTAAACTATAATTTTTCATATCCAGTTAGTTCTTACATTACTGGCAATGGAAGTTATAAAATACATGACGTGGATATATAATAGGATATTAAGAAGTTGAATATATAAAACATTAAGAGTGAAATACCAATATTATTATTAGGAATATATTATATTCATTGTAATGGAATAGGGTATTTATAAAAAAAATTTATAAGATACAATATAACAATGATAGGTTTTAAGAAACTTGTTTGAGTTACTATAATCATAATTTAGATTTTATAAAAACTAATATTTAATTTTTATAAATTTTTTAACAAAACCTAATGATGGAATAAAAAATATGATGAAATAAGTAAAATAGTGAACTTTTTTACAAATACTATATAAGGGAAATCAATAAAATAAAAATAAATTCTATTTGATAAGGATCATAATAATTAATATAATATTTTATGATATTATTTTTTCATAATATTGAAAATAAATATCAATAGGAAGAGAAAATGTAATAAAATAATGCAATATTATTTAAGGTATACTTTAAAAAATACTATTATATTTATAGAATCATTAAGAGTTATATTTGGTTCTCTAAAATAAACTAATTTGTACATTAGATTATATATATATTTATAGTTTGAAATATAAAAAAAACATTTTTACCTGTTCAGTGTTCTTATTCATAACATTAATGTGATACTTCTTTAAGAGTATCTATTATTTTGAAATTTTCTTATAGTTCCATGCTCGGATGAAATATTTGATATGTTTTCATGATATTCTAAAATACATATTTTGTGGATATATTAAATAAATATGTCAGGATAGAGATGGTTCAATCTATTATTTTCATGGGGATCATAAGACATTGGGACTTCTCTACATTATGCTTTGAATTTTTAATCTCTAAAACAATTATGAGAAGATGCATGCCCATTAGTGTACCACATGATATATATGTTTCTAGACATTTCAATAAACATATATGTTTATTGGTACGTTTATATTACATAATAATTTATCTATATCGTGAGTCACACATATTAATATATTAATTAATAATATGTATGTATATGTTCATTGTAAATAAGTAAGACATTAGTAAATCATGAATGTCGTAAAAAAAATGAATTATTAACATTTCCAAATTAGGGTATATTTATATCTCAATAATAATCATTGGAATGGAACTGTTATATTAGGTCCATAGTAATTTAATTTTCATCAAAATGGTAATTTATCTAAAGTAATTAAATTATATATCGAGCACATAGATTTATAAAACATGTAATAAAACTCTCTTGATGTGTTGTTATAATAAACGGGGATAATTGATAGGATTTTTTTCTCTCTTTGATATTTAAATTATTTCTATATGGGTTCCTTGATGTGTTTATAGACAGGGATCATGGTATTCAAACATGTTATCATAAATCAATAGAGAATGATGCACAGTTGGGACCACACTTAGTGAGTCCATAACTAATGTTTAATTATATTAAAAGATAATATTAGAAATATTATTATTATATTATTCTAATGATATATAATAATTCATGATTAGATGATCAAAAATATATATTCTATAGTTATTTAAATTAATATATGTTTGATTTGAATAATGAATAAATATTTATTCAAATGTTCCGTTAATATAATTTATATTTATTGAACGAATACTATAATGAAAAGTATTTATTTAATAAATATTACTTTTTAATTGTTCAATAACTACTAAGGATGGCATATTGGTTAAGATAAAGGCTATGGGGATAATCATATAGTAAAAACAATTTATATAAAACTCATTTTATTTGTGGATAACAATATTAAACATTAGTATTGAACAAGTCAGGGAAAAAATATTAAAAATATTAAAATTAAAAAATATTAAAAAATATGGGGTTCTCTTGGAATTATGATAAATTTAAAGGGGCTTTATACATTAACATATTCCCTGATAGATGAATTTAAATAGGAACATATCAATTTTTATGTGAAAAGATTGTTCTGTACACCATTCTCTAGGTAGAATCCTCCCAGGACCTATAGACAAATCACTCCTGAAGGCTCTAAGAAATAGAGGTCATTTTCCACAAACACATTCTCAAGTAGTCATGAAAACTAAAAGAATCCTTAAAGGACCAAATTAAATCATTGTTTAATCAATAGTGAACAAAAAATTTCTATGAATCATCCATAATAGGATCTTTTGATTTTTCCATAATGTGTCTAGGTTCATAGAGCACATGAGGACAATTAAATATTGATTATTCACATGGATCTTTTGATTCATTGATTCTATGATAATATTGGCAAGTTGATTCAATATTGAAGTATTATTTTGAGGGAAATGAATTTTTTTTATAAAAATAAATTATAAATTATATTTTGAAATATACACTCATGAATGTTTTTGACTAGGTTACTATAGTAATACATATTTAGAAAAAAACAAAAAACCATTTTTTTGGAATTGGATTGACCCCATCAACATAACCTGAAAAATTATTGATTTTTCAGAGTAGTCCAATAATAATTTATAATTATTTAATAGAAATTGATATAATTCCACATTAATCATTAGTTTTTCAATTGAATTTTTTGTTCAAAAGTCATACATATGAGATATACTACTTCTTTTCATTAATATAATGATGAATAGGTTGATTATAGATAATGAAGATTAAAAAAAATTATCTAGTAGTATTGGTGATTTATTCAAGATGATAGAGTTACCATTAATGTAATTGGACTGAACAAAATGTGTAGCTAGATGGACCAAACCAATAAGTCTTTTGGAATATCTAACACATCCTTGGAGAGAATAGTATGACCCATCCCTTATTTATTTTAATTATTGTATACAATTTTCATGGTTACATGTCATGTAGTCAGTGTACATGATGTGTAACCCATGATGATGTTATGGTCATGTTGTTAATGGATATGTTGTGTAATTAGTATAATTATAATGTACTTACTACCAGAAGAAAAACACAAAACAAATGAGATTACATTGTCTGTATATGGAATACATATCCTTTAACTCATAAGTATCCTCCTGGAATACACATCAATTACCATGGAATGTTTTGTTAGTAAAAAATAGAGTATATGACATTTAGGTTGTTTTACAAGACATATTACTCATACAACCTCTCATTGAGTACACATTGACCCAGAGTATACCATGTGAGTCTAATATGAAGAGTAAATTAATTAAAATATTAATCTTAATAACCTGCCATGTAGCTATTTTATACATAATGTGATATTGTTTTTTTCCTAAATAAATGGGATGTTATATAGTGGTTCTCACATAAATAAATTCTCTAAATTCATTAATTTCATTGTTATTTTTGGAAAATATCATCATGTATGGTATTTATACACAAATTATAAATCAGGATTAGTAAATTTTTTACACTACCATATATTAATTATGTGTCATTTGGTCATACATTTTGTATAGAAAATATTATTTGACCTAATAAACAACTAATCATGTAATATCATGACACAACATCTATAATTATATTCCATGTAGAGATACATTTTGTGACAAAAACTATATAGAGTATAGACACAATCCTTGTGCATTATATCACATGTTGTGTTAAATGATACATGTCATGTTACCTCTACTACATGAATGTAAATTTTTATGAAAAAACTGCTTTTTGTTACATAATTAAACATAATTTATTACATACACATCACTTGATACAACATAGAATATCGAGAGGTCTAGTGTCTTTGGGTCTTAGGATCATTACATAAAAACATAAAACATGATATAAAACATCATTATTGAAAAATTATTTTTCATGACCATTAAATATACTCTTAATTTCCATTGTATGGGATAACCTGAGGACATGCATAAGAAAAGGGTAAGCTATAAAGCCCAGTAATGGATTAATCAATGAATAACATGAGGAATACAGTACATGTTGGACAATAGGCATATCAATAGAGCACAATAGAGTCATAAACATAAAGGTATGATAAAGAATAAAAATCATAACATTAAAATGTTGAAACAACAATTAATATGGAATTAGCATGAGCCAAGTCTAATTGAACATGGAGCATGTGTAAACCCTCATTGCACATGATGCACGAGTAAACCCGTGTTGCACATGGAGCACGATTAAAAACTCATTGCACTTATATTAGAATGTGTAAACACCCATTGCACATGACGTATCATTATACTATACATTACCCAATTCATTGAATCTCTATAAAGGCGTACCCTTCTTAAACATTTGATTTCATGCATAAGTGTGTCACATGGATCATCAGATAATGAATCATTCAACATAATATATTATTCCATGATAAAAAAAGTTAAATAAATACATAAAACTATTTAAACAGTATGTAAATGTTCATAATGGTGAATACCCTTGATAGAGAAATAGGCATGGTATTCAATATATAATGTCTTTCGATAGGAAAAGCACGGTTCAATTTCAGCGGCATAACAGTGTGACATAAGTAATCATAAAAATAGTTGATGAGAGAAAAATTTGGGTCTCATAACATTTACATGACATGGACAGTTAGGGTTTATATATATACATGTCCCAACAAATTTAATGAATTTTAGATTCATGATACAAAAAAATTTCTTGAATGTAAATGAAGAGAGAGAAATTCCATTCAGAATTTTAACATAGTAACGGGTGTACATGGGAGGCATTTAATAAGAGAGAAAGGGGTATCCAATCATTAAAACATAATAAGGGTAGTATGGTGGAGGTGAGAAAATATACCCAAAAATTTATAATTAAAATTAAAATGGCATAACAACTTAACGAATATTGGAAAAAATGAGAAACGAAGAAAACCCTTACATGGAAATGTGCTTCCAAAGGATTGAGAGAGGCTTGAGAGAGGCTTATTGGGAGTTTTTGGAACTTCGGAGGATTATAGAGAGAATATGGTAGAGGTTGTATGAACTCAAAAGTATTTGAGTGAGGAGGAAGTGGGAGCTTGTGTGGATTTATAAATGAAAGATGAGGGAATTCATTATTATTTAGGGTTGGGACACCTAACATTAAACTAATCCAAACCACAAACCAGCCCATAGTCATTACCCATGGTTTTTGGAAGAGGGAAGTGGAAAAAATATGTTATAAGGCCAATTTCAAAACATCATAAAATAATTTCGATGCTTATGTGGAGGTGAGTCACACTCCATAGGAAAACAATTTAAGAAAACAAAATGATAAATAAGTCTTGAAGGGCCCACTAAAACATTGGAAAATAAATCAAACAAACACAATATAAATTTATTTTAATTTTAAAATATATATTGGCAGAAAATAAAGTTTATAGTATTTTATTACATCACTATTGGATCATTATGATGTCATAATACTGATTATATATTTATATATTATCTAATTTTCACCCAAAAATTTGATTGTATCATAAAATTATGAAAAATTCATGGTTGGATAATTTAAACATTCTGATTCCAAAAATAATGTTATATTTATAAAAATAATATTCTAAATATTTTAATTTTCTCTTTTAAAATACAAACTGATATTTATTGATAATTCATGGGTTTAGACAAAAATGTCTTTCAAACCATAATAAAAATTACAATTGCATTCATGAAATTATAAAATCATTAATATTTAATAAAAATTAATTTAAAAACAATAATAATATTTTTTTAAAATATTATTTAATTCAAAAATCCATTAATTCATCAAAATAGATTTCATAATTGAAATTAACTAACAATACTATGTGTTCTTTAAAAACTATTTATATGGTAAAAATAATAAAATGAATGTATATTCATTATTATATACACAATTAATGTACATAACCATAGTGCTATGGTCTTATTATATAACACCTTATAAAACCTGCATAAGTCCAAAGAGTAAGCTGTGTGATGGTGATAGACTGTTGTGATGGCTCAGATAACATTTCTTGAGTGGTAAACTATATCAACTTCCACTTCTCTAGTAGGCGGTTTTGCTTAATCCTATCATGTTCAAGCTCTACTTGAGCTTGTTCAAGAGCGAAGCTCAATGATTCCACCTCCTTTCTGAGCATTCAAAAATGGGCGTCGTATGCAGCACATCTACTGGATGAGGCCATTTCTTTGTCTGAGTAAATTGGATATATTAAAGCCCAATATTTATACTAATTGTGTGATCATTGTTCAATGGATATATTAGAAACAGTCACAATTCCTAATTGTATTTTAAAATCCAAATATATAAAACCATGGAAGATGATGATTTATATAAAAATTTTACATAAAGAGGAATTTAATTAGATCAAAAGGGTTTTCCACTAATGAATGTCTGGGTCATTACAATATTCCCCCTTATGAAATTTCTCTCTCAAAATTTTCTTTTCCCGCACTACAATAGATGTGGGTAACTCTGCTTTATAATTTCCTCTAATTCCCATGTCGGTTCATCAAACATGTGGTTTCACCACAACACCTTGATGAGGGCATTGTCTTATTTCATAGATATTTTTCTCTACGATCTAATATATTCACTTGTTGGTCTTCATAAGAAAGATCATCCTCTAGTTGTACTACCATTGATGAGTGTACATGTGAAGGGTATGGTAGGTACTTTCATAAGAGGGATACATAAAAGACATCATGAAATTTTTCCATGGTAGGTGGAAGTGTTAGTCGATAGGCCACAACCCCAACATGATAAAGAATCTCAAAGTGGCCAATGTACATTGGACTTAACATCAATTTCCTTCCAACACTCATGACCTTCTTCCATAGAGATATGCATAAACATACCATGTCTCAAACTTTAAACTCAAGGTCTCATTAACATTTATCTGCATAACTCTCCTGTCGACTCTGGGCTGCCTTGATACGCTGCGGAATGGTTTTCACCTTATCCACCATTTCTTCGACCATTTCTGGTCCTACCAGCTTACGCTCATCGAATACATCCCAACATGCCGGTATTCTACACCTCTTCCAATATAGGGCTCCATAAGGTGCCATTCAGATGCTAGAGTGGAAACTATTATTATAAGAGAACTCAACCAGAGAAATATATTGATCTCATCCTCATTTAAAGTCCATTGAGCTTGCTCTGAACATGTACACAAGTGTTTGTATAGTTTTCTCGGATTGGCCATCAGTTTTAGGATGATAGGTCGTACTGAAGATCAGTTCAGTATTCAGAGCATGTTGAAAAATCTTCCAAAACATAGATGTGTATCATGGATCTTGATCAGACATATAGATAGTGGACTCCATGAACCCTTACCACATCCCTGATATATATTTGTTTCAGTTGATCCAATGAGAAATCCTCCAGAATAGAAATGAAGTGTGCAGCCTTTGTAAGATGTTCCACAATAACCCAAATTTCATTTTTGCCTTTGGATGTCTTCGGAAGTCTGATGACAATGACTATAGTGATGTTCTCCCATTTCCATTCTCATATGGGAAAAAGTTGCATCATCCCCTTAGACTTCCGGCTCTCTGCCTTCACTTACTGACACACTAGGAACTTTGACGTATATTGAAAGATCTCCTTCTTTATATTATCCCACCAATATTGCTTTTTGAGATCTCGATACATCTTTGTGTTTCCTGGGTGAGTAGATAATTTTGAACTATGTGCATCATCCAAAAGTTCCTTGTTGACCTCTAGACATGATGGAACACATTGTCTTTTCCCAAATCTCACAATTACTTCTTCATTTACATTAAAATCCAAGGATTTTCCATTTTCGATAGCTTCCACTTTTTCCCGAATTCCCACATCATCCTTTGAAGCATACATTAACCTTTCCAAATGTGACCCTTGAGCAATAATTTGTGAAGAGATTGATGACGTTCCCCTCTTTATGATTCCCATGTCCACATTCATCATATCTAATGAGTTTGGATCCATTCTAATTCTCATTAATGTTAGAATCATTGGGTCCTTTCTACTTAGAGAATCCACCACGTTGTTCGCTTTCCCTGGGTGGTAATGGATTGAAACGTCATAGTCATTGATCAGATCAAACCATATTCATTAGAACATGTTCAACTCTTTGTATGTGAATATATACTTGAGGCTTTTGTGGTCTGTATATATTTTACACGTCTGCCCAAAGATATATATCTGCCGAATTTTCAAAGAAAAGATCACTACAGCCAACTCGAGGACATTTGTGGGATAATTTTTCTCAAGAACATTCAATTGACTTGAAGCATAGGCAATGACTTTGTCATATTTCATCAACACACATCCCAGCCCCTTCTTTGAAGCATCACCGAATACCACAAAAAGTTCTCCACTTGTGGGTAAAGTGAGAACATGCATAGTGATAAGCCTCATTTTCAACTCCTTGAAGCATTCTCTGCATTAATCACTCTATGAAAATTTTACTCCCTTCCGAGTTAGCTTGGTAAGAGGGTTGAACAATCATTAGAAACTTCTCAAAAATCGTCGATAATATCCATCTTACCCCAAGAAGCTACGGATATCTGTTATCGATGTTGGCCTCATCTATCCCTCAATGGCATCTATTTTAGAGGGATCAAAAGACTTCCCATTTATTTTCATGATATGGCCCAATAATGATACCTCCTTCAACCAGAACTCACACTTGTTGTACTTGGCATAGTGCTTGTCCTTCAGCATGGTCCCTAGTAAAGTTCTAAGATGCTCTTCATGACCCTCTTTGGATTCGGAGTATATCAAAATATCATCTATAAAGACTACCAAAAATTTGTCGAGGTAATCTCTAAAGACTCTATTCGTCATGTCCATTAATATAGATATATCATTAGTGAGTCCGAATGGAATAACAATGAATTCATAGTGCCCATATATTGTACAAAAAGCAGACTTGGGGATATCTTCCTTCATCACCCTTACTTGATAATATGCCGACTGAAAATCCACCTTGGATAAGTATTGTGCTCCACACATCTGATCAAACAAATTATAAATTAGTGGGAGAGTATACTTGTTCTTTATTGGGATTTTGTTAATCTCATGATATTTAATGCAAAGGCACATTAACCCTTCCTTCTTCTTGACGAAGAGGACTGGTGCACCCCATAGTGAAGCACTTGGGCATATAAACCCTTTATCTAGATTCTCTTATAGTGATTTCATCAGCTCCACAATATCCACAACATCCATTCTATACGGTGTCTTGGATAATGGAAATTCCCGAGGTATAAGATCAATTTAGAATTCAACATCCCTTCTTGGAGGGAGACCAAGAAATTCCTCGGGAAACACATCACCGAATTTCCTCACAATATGAATGTCTTCAAGGATGGGTGCTTCCTTGGACTCATTCATCCGATCTAGATACGCATTCTCATCGTGCAATAATATCCATTCTTAAGATGATGGAGCTAATGATGATTCATCTTCCTCGTTTCACTTTTATAGAATCAGGGGTTGATTATCCCCATGGAGAGTGATTTCCCTCTCTCGACAATTTATGTTGGCTCTATATAAAGATATTTAATCTATGCTAATTATCACATCAAATTCCACCCGAGGGAGTATAAAGAGGAATTACAAGAAGTTTAATCCACAGATTATGACATGGGAGGAGTTATGTTCATGGGGTGGCATGATTAACCCATTTATCATACTAACAGACATCTTCACTTCCAATATTTGTAGTGGTGCTGAGACTGTTCAACTAAACTTTTGAGATATAATATAATGTGTAGAACAAGAATCAAAATCTATGTTTTATATTCTTGAATTAAAAACCATTGTACCTATCACCACTTCTTTTTCGGGGTTCACTTCAGTAGTAGTGATGGAAAAAGCTCACCCTTGCTACCTTGGAGGTTGTTGGTTGCCTCCAAAATCCCTTGTATTGGGGAACTGATTTTCAAGATGACCTATTTCTTTGTAGTTTTAGTAATGAATAACGTGTTGAGGTTCGAACAAGGCATTCCTATCCTCTATTGATGCCAAGGGTTTTTATTTTCAGTAGTTAACAGCTAGTTTCCCTTCTCTTCCACACCTAAAGAATTTCTTTGTCCCCTTCAGACAATTTATAGGGTTCTTCTTTCAACAACATTGGAATGTGGGGTACTGGATCTTCTTAGCACTGTTTGATTTCTCTATCAGACTTCCAGCATTGAAGTCCACATTTCACTTCGTATCACCAAGATACCCCAAGGATTCCCAGATCTCCATTTCGACATTGTGGGCACATCAGACATTTTCCACATAGTTATCGTAGTCACGGATCACCAGCGCTTTCTACAGGCCAGGTTTCATCCCACCAAAGAAGTGGTCAACCTTGCATTCGGGGGAAATGACAAAGCTAGAGGCATATCCTGAAAGCCTTGTGATGTTTTCCCTATACGATTTTATAGATTCATCATGTTGTTTCTTGATGGTAAGGTAGTCCCATTCCATCTTATGTCGAATGGCTTGTGGATAAATATTTTTCAGAAAAAATGATCCATAAATATTTCTATTCAAACACCTCGATATCCTCTTATGTTTCATATATTTGATCAATTACCGACATTGATCAGATTCATACTCCATATGATAAGAATCTAGGAGAACCTTCTATTGTTTAGAACATTGAAGGATGGAGAATATCTCTTCAATGGATTTGATCCATTGTTCAATGATTGAGGGATCACATCATCCATTAAAAGTATGAGGCCTTTGTCTCATTAATCTGTTGATAGAGAGATGATATTTGGGGGGGGGGGTTGAAAATTTTTCATGACCCAATTTTCTATTCAAATCAAGAGATAGATAAGAGAGAAGCATGAATATGTTTGTGATTCCTGCTCCCATTGGACTGGGCATCTCATTAGAATAGTCATCACATTGATCTTCCCATAGGTTGTTAGCCTGAGTCCTCCTATTACTGGCCATTTACTGGAATAAAATTAATGTTAGTAATAACACATAAAGAGTAATCCAAGGAAAAAATGTTGACTTATAAATAACTTTTATTTCCTTGACATATGAACCTATTGGCTTCAGTATATATTATCCTTGATCTACTTTCTAACATATATTCTTTAGGTATTTTTTTAGTCCCTCAATAGTGGTTCATACTAATCTTGTGAATTTACCATATCATATCCCCCGAGAGTGTTGTAACCAAGGGTGAATCAAGGATTGTTGTCGTGCACCAGTTCTTGTTTGATTCTTGATCATAGTGGTGTTTTTGGGTTTTACCTCTAGGATACATCTGTTCCAGAGCCACCTATACCTACTTGTATCCAAACAGGAATTTATATGCTTGATAAACCACTTACTCAATACTCACCAAAACATAGGGATGTTTTTTATTATACTTAGTATTTTCTATAAGGCTTTAATAGGATTTTCTAATCCAAATCCCAAAAATAACTAAACCAGTCCTCTAATACCAACTATGACAACCCTGGTTTATATTACACAATTAAACATAATTTATTACATAAATATCACTTGAGACAACAGAGAAGATCAAGTGTTCTAGTGTCTTTGGGGATTAATATCACTAAATAACATCTTAGAACATGAAATACAACATCTTTATTGAAAAAAGCTTTTACATGACCACTAGATTCCCTCGTACTAAGCATTGCATGGGATAACCAGAGGACATGCATAAGAAAAGGGTGAGCTATAAAGCCCAGTAAGGTATTAATCATGGAATTCTTTGAGGAATACAATACATGTTATAAAATAGGAATATTAATAGATACCAAGAGAAGAATAAACATAAAAGTATGATATAGCATGATAATAATTACATGGAAATGTGCCAACATCACTTCACATGGAATTAGCATGAGCCAAGTCTCATTGCACATGGATAATAAGTAAACCCTCATTGTTCATTAAGCACGAGTAAACCATCACTGTACATAGAGAACGAGTAAAACCACATTTCACATGAATTAGCATTAGTAAACACCCATTTCACATGATTTAAAATGATAGAATAATTTACTAAATGCATTGGAGCGCTATAAGGGTGACCCCCATTAAACATTTCATTTCACGCATAAGTGTGCACATTGATCATAAAACATTGAATCATTAAACATCATATTTTATTCCATGATATTGAAATGTAGAATAAATAAATTAATCTAAATATAAAATATGTAAATGTGAATAAATATCAATACCCCTGATAGAGAAATAGGCATGGTATTCAATACACAATGACATTGGCTTGGAAAAGCGCAGTGCAATTTCGGTAGCATAACGGCATGACATAAGAACTTCTAAAAATTGTTGATGAGAGAAAAATGGGTGTATCATCATATTTTCCTATCATTAACAGTAAGGCGTTCATATATATACATGTACCAACATATGTAATGGAATTTAGATTCATGATACAAAATATTTTCTTTAATGTAAATGAGGAGAGTGAAATTATTTTCAGAATTTCGGCATAGTAACTGGTGTATATGGGAAGAGTGTAATGAGAGATAAAGGGGTCTCCCATCATTAAAAAATAAATAGGGACATATGGGGGAGGATAGAAACAATACCCCCCAAAAAATATTTGAAATTAAAAGGGAATAAAAATCATAAAGAATATTGGACAAAAATGAAAAAGAAGAAATCCATGAATTGGATGTGTGCTTCCAATGTCTTGAGAGAGGATTCTTGAGATCTTGGGGACCCTTAGGAGGATTCAAGATAGAGGTGGACAGAGTTTGGATGAACTAATAATTCTTTGAGTTATGAGGAAGTGGGAGGATGGGTGGGTTTATATAGGAAATGTGGGGGAATTATTTATTATTTAGGTTTGGGACACCACACATTAAATTAATCCAAAACCCAAACTAGCCCATGGTATTTTCCCTTGGTTTTTGGAAAAGGGAATTATAAAACCATATTTTATAAGTAAAAAGTCTGAACATAAAATAAAGGGGATGCTTATGTGGAGGTGAGTCACACTCTAAAGGAAAACAATTTAAAATGAAAAAATGTTTAATAAGTATTGAATGGTCGACTAAAACATTGTAAAATAAATCAAAAAAAAACAAAAATTACATTATTTTAATGGAAGAACATATATTGACCGAACACAATGTTTATATTATTTTATTACATCACTATTGGGTCATAATGATAACCTAAAACACATTATATATTTAAACGGTATCTAATTTTCAGCCAAATATTTGACAGTCTCAAAAAATTATGAACAATTCACCGTTGGATATTTTCAACATCCTAATTCCATAAATAATGACAATTTTATCGAAATAATTTTATAAATATTTATTTTTTCAATTTTAAAATAATAATCGACATTTATCTAAATTTAATGGGTTTAGAAAAAAATGGCTTCCAAACATTAATAAAAATTACAATGGCATTCATAAAATTATATTACCATTTATATTTAATTAAAATTAATTTATTAACAATAACAACGTTTTATTAAAATATTATTTAATTCAAAAATCCATTAATTCATCAAAATATTTTTCATAGTTGAACATTAACCTAAAATGCTATTTTTTTCTTTAAAAAACTATTTACTAGGTAAAAATAATAATATGAATGAATATTTATTAATACATATAAAAATAATGTAAATAACCATATTCATATGGTATTATTACAAAAACCCTTATAAAACTCACATAAGATTGAAGATTAAGGTGTGTGATGGTGACAAACTCTTGGGGTGGCTCGAATAAAATTCCTTGGGTGGTAATCTCTATCAACATCCAATTCTCTCATATGCAGTTCCGCTGAAGCTTAACGTGTTCAAGCTCGGCTTGAGCTTGGTCAAGATTAAAGCCCAATGACTCCACCTCCTTTCATATTTCAAAAAAATTGGCTTTTTATGGGGCACATCTACTGGATGAGTCCATCGCTTCCATTGTCTGGGTAAATTGGATTTGTTAAATCCAGATATTTATACTAATCATGTGATCATTGTTCAATGGCTATATTAGCAACAGTCACAATTCATTATAGTATTTTGAAATACAGAAACATAAAACCCATGAATTTGACATTTAATATAAAAATTCAATATAAAAAGTTTATATAAAGATACATTTAATTAGATCAATATGGATTTCCACTAAAGAATGTTTGGGTCGTTACACATTCATCTTATAAATTTAATATTGACTAGAAGAAGACATTAAATCTACCTTATCAGTACAATCCTTATATATATATATTAATTTCAAATTATTTTTTATTTTTGAAATTAATTAAAATCATAATTGATGATAATTGTTATGATTATTGGGATGGAAAATTAAGATAAATGGACTAATTAATTATTAAAATAATTAATTCAGGAATTACCAAATTTTTATATTTAGGAAGTTCAAAGTGTAATTAATGATAGTTAATTTTAAATTTTTAGTAATTAATGCATGAATGATCATGAAATTCATTTGCCTACATATCAAATGGAATTCATTCAATATTATATTTTTTTCAAGTGTTTTTGACCATTATTATTATATTAAAATTAGGAAACGTGAATCATCCCCTCCTCTTATTAAATGAAGGATTGTGTATACATTATTTTTATTATATAACCCTATAATATGGGTTCCCCTAACCTATGTTTGAATGAAAATAGAATTGATAGAGATCTCAGGAGATTGGTGTTGGTTCATGGATGATTCAAGGTTTAATAAACCAATTTGAATCAATGGTGGAAAATAGGAATGTTACAAATCAAATGAAGTAGGAATACAAGAGTTACTCTACGAGGAGAAAATTTTAGTTTATCATTTGATTGATAAACCAACCAATATATATTCTCAGGATCATTCCATATATATTTATTTTATTTTGATGTATTTCATTTTTAACCAATCTGTATTGGATTATTTATCACAACCACACAAAATAAGTGAACTAAAACCATGAGTGATGAAATAAAATTAAATATTTGTTTTTTAATTATTTGGAATAAAAATGGTTAATTAATTAGATAAAATAAAAATAACATTAAGATGTATGTAATAGGATTAAATAATGAATATTTATTCAGAAATTATAAAAATTCTTTAAGGTAGTATTATGTCATATATTCTTTCCAATACTTGATTTAAAAAAACCATTGATTAAAATTTTGGTATGCACCAAATCATAAAACATCAATCCATCTGGTTCATCTAAAGGATTTTTTTATTCATTTTCCCAATATAGATGTAGGATTAGTTTTTTTCAGAAGGCCTCGATGAACATGGAGGATTTTTTTTGCAATCAAAGAAGTAGATTTCAGTATCAGGGAGTACACTCAATGGATCAATGTGTAGAGAGTTAGTGTAGATAAAAGGCCCACCAATATAAATACTTACTCATAAATTGATGAATCCCCCATCTATATTATTATAAGGTAATTAGGGATCCTATTAAGTAGAAAAAAATAAGATACAATATATTGAATCAAATGGAACATGATAATATGATATTATAAAATATTGGGAGTATAATAAATTATTTTTATTAATATTCTATAATAATGATAAATTATTAAATTTTACTTAAAATGTTTTTATAAAATGTAATTTAATATGATCTTCCAATTATCACTATCTTTGACACAAGAAAATTTTAATACTATCATTGAAAAAATATCCTATAGTGGAGATGATTATCTCACAACATAATATTTCAATAATGTAAATTATAAATGTAAGAGTCCCATATTAATATAAGATATCCTTTTAAGGATACTATTGAGGAAGATAAAGATGTATTTTAGAATCATGTAGATTAAAAATTGGATGTACAATTCCTATATTATCTTCAAATCATAGTAACATCCATAGACTATAGGAGGATATGAATGCATAGATAATTTTGTCATATATACATGGTCATTATTAAGAGAAATATAGAGATGATAGGTACAATATATCTAAGTCATAGGTCAATTTTAAAAATTGAGAAGGTGAACCAACAATTCCTTATGTATAAACAATTATTGGATATGTTGAGAATTTGGACATCTTGGATTTTAATGTTCCTGATGAGTTGTATACAAACCTCTTTCTTACCTCACTACCTCATAGATTATTTTCTATTATTTGGAATGTTATTATGACTAGTACTCTATGAATAATAATCAGAATATATGTTTAATATGACGAATATATTGTAGAATGTGTAATTACCCGTGATTTTGGAACCTTTAAAATAATATTTTCTTTCATGGATTATATCTTATTAAACACAAAGATATCTCCAAAACCTACTAAAACGAACCAATACACATATAAATTATCTAATAAATATTATCATCAATAAATAAAAATAAATAAATTAATTAAATATATTACAAATTATTCTTTTACATTGACAAAATTTTTTAAATGAAATTATGCATTTCAAAAAACCATTTTTCATAAAGGGCATTGTATTTTACCTTAATAAAATAAATTTATCATAAAAATGTTCATCTTTAGAGATAAAATTTTGATTTATAAACTATTATTTCAATATTAAATTATTTATATATAAATATGAACTAATATTAAAAATACTTAACAATTAAAAATGAAATTATTAAATATAAGTTGTTTTTTCATGATTTTTGCTCATTTTATATATAAATTATAATTTTAAAATATTTTAAAACATTTAAATTTTTCTTGTTTAATCATGTCAATGTTAACTGTAGTTGATTTTTTTAGAATAAAAGAAAACAATAATATTTAGGTATATAGTAAACAATATTGTGCTTAGTAATGACAAGAATATTATCTCATTATTAGTATATATAAATGAATTGGAAAATAATGAAACCCTTCGAAAAGACCGGGTATTTTATTTATAAGTTAATTTATTGTTTATGAAGTGTTGGTTTTAAATTTCAATCACATATTTGATAATTTCGATCAAAAGTAATATATTTGTTAAAAAAATTTAATAAATTATACATTTAGTCATTAAAATTAAATTTTATCACATTTTGAAAGTGAATAAAATAAATTGGATTTAGAAGATGTAATTAATATTTATAGATTTTGTAAGAAGTGATATTCAATTATTAGTCATAAAGTATATGTCAACACAAGTTAAATCTTATTACGTTGTTGAAAACTAAAATTTTGAATATAATGACCCATTCATTTCTTACAGAGTTAGTATATCTATAAAGATGAAGAATGAAAATATATAATCTAAATTAATTACATAATCATATCTGTTTAGTTCCTTTGAATAATTATACACACAAAAAACTGGTTCATAAATGCTCTATATCATCTACCACTATGTTCTTGATAACTAAGAGTTATCTTAGACACATAATTTCTAAAACATTCGTTCATAACCTAGTGAATGGAAACATAACAATTGGTGAGAACATATTATTAGGTAGGTTATATAATAAAGATATCAGTAAGAATTGAAGCATAACATTAGAATAAGGGAATGAGAACAAAAACGTAACATTTCAAAACTACACCTTGCATATCATATATCGTAATGTTGAGTAATCGAATAAATATTTTTTGTTCTTAAATAATGAATGAAAAAACAATAAAATAAAATAATTTGTGAGATAATGACATTAACATAATACATTGATATGTGGAATACATATAAACGTATAAATTTTTGAACATGTTTAAATATAATCAATTTCACTCATTATGTTAAGGACATGAAATCATGTCCTCAAATATATATATGGAAATGAAACTAAGTATAAACATAAAATTATGGACATGAAATCCAGGTAAAAACAGAAAACATATGAGATAAATATCCATGTGAAAAAAATAAAATAATGGATATGAAATTCATGAACACACATAAAAATTTGAACCTAAAATCATGTACATATATAAAATATTTACCTATTACTATTTAAACATATTTAAATAATTCAATGGAGGGATATATAGGTCCCAATAGTCAAAAAAATCATTTATTTGAGTTCCACAAGATCATTCAACATTCATAAGACAAAATATCATTAAATGAAAATATTTTCATCAAATTAAAACCAATGAAAAAGGGAACATGATTCATTAAAATATCATCATAATCAGTATAAGCCATCATGAAATAGAATAAGGATGGTATACATGGATTATATCCCCATTAAAACATTATTTTCATTAATTAAATTCATCTTAAAAGGAAAACATATTTTGAAAGTTCACATGTAATATTTCTTGAGGCACATAGATTTTTTAATTTAATATTAGTTCTCTTTTAAAAAAGATTCACACATACAAAGGAGAACATTGTCATTGAAAATAAACACATAAACATGTAATGATTTCGCAAATCACAAAGGCATAATGATGCTAACAAAAGATGATCATGATATATAAGTGAAAAAACGTTTCTTCAATATTATATTTTGGAAATTAAAAACATAAAACATTATGAAAATGATAAAAATAATCCTTTAATACCATTTAGTAAAAATTAAAACATGGTAATATATGAAATAAGGTAAAAACAATACTAAATAATTTGGAAAATGAGAAATTAAACATGACCGCATGTATCATATTTCCCCATTCATGTGAAAACCAAATATATAATAAATATAGATTTTTATTCATGTATTCCTTGACCATAAATATACAATTCATTATATGAATAATATATATCTTATTAAAAATCATTCATTAATAATGTTTCAACAAAATCATTGTTCTGGGTGATAACTGCTTTATTTTTACAATCATGTTTTGGTCTGGCTGTTATGTTTTGACTAAATTAATGAATGGAAGGTAAATAATCAATAACCTTTATATAATTATTATTATTTCCTATAAATCATATATATTCATAAAATTCAACCTCATAACCACTAATGTGAAATATCTTTGAAAATGAGATCACATCACATCACATCATAAAGATGGTAGTCCATATGTTAACAATAGCGACATTATCGTTGCTCCAAAAATTTGATGACAGGAAAGTAGAAATGATATCATAATTATAGATTAATAATTATGTCATAAATAAAAAATGTTAACATTATAACCATCATAATTAATATCCCCAAAATATAGTCATATATAATTAATTTTATCGATATGAGGAGACAGTAAGTTGTACATACTCACAAGTTATACTATCACTTCTTAGTTAATGGTAATGAGGATCTAAAATTGTATTTTTGTAATAATAAAAACATTAATTAATTTTTTTGATACATAATTTATTATTTAATGATAAATTTCATAGATTTTGTGGTGGAAAATAAGAGTATGAATATAATGTGATTGGTAAGAACGATTACAACTTATTCGAAACGACTCAATTAGATATAATATAAAGGGATTTGGGGATGGAAATTTAGGAAGACCATCCCATATATAATCTATATAGTGAAGTGGAGAAGATTTTTTTTACAGTTTGGTCGAACTAGGATGCTCAATGTGTTGTAATGAAGTGAGGGAGACGTTTTTATTTTATAATTGAGGTGAGGGGTAATTCAGAAATTTAATAAAAAATATAATAAGAATATTATAGACTCAAATACTTCCATGTGGACATTAAGACAACCCCACTGTTTTATATGGTCTAAATAACATTAAAAATATAATATTCGGATAGTTTTATGTTCTATTTCAAATGTTATATTTTCTATTAACCACTTAATTTATCTATTTTATCACTAACTATATTAAAATAATTTTCAATCTTAAAGGTTATAATATTTCATTTAAGGTAAATATTTACTCAAAATTGGACAATGAATTATGTTTTTTACCTGATATTATTCCATTTATCTTCATTTAATATTTGTATGATTTTAAAAATTTTAAAAAAATATAATTTTTATAAAATATCATTATTGAAAATTTTTAAACTATTCAATACATTGACATTAATAATATCATTAAAGCACATAGAACATAAACCCATTATTTTAAAACATCTCCAAAATGTCATGGTAAAAAATAAAATTATTTCATCACTTTAATTATCTATAATTATAAACAAAATATTAATATCAATTTTTTTGATTTGTCATAAATGTAATAATTACAACGTCATAATTGTATAATTATTTAAGATAATTATTTAACTCATAAAAACTATAAAAAATTAACATCATTAATATATAATCATTTTGAAAAATACTATTACATTCATTCATAAGTAATTAATGTCTTTTATGAACATAAAAATGATATTTATAACAAAGTGAATGAAAAATTTTCAATTCCGTTGGTTTAGATAATAAATATATCATTTTCATATAAATTTTTCCATTAAAAACCCAAATTAACGACTAAGGTGACAAGGGTTGAATTTAATTCATTAAATAGATATTAATAAGAATAATTATATCTTTAGGACTTAGTTTCATCCTTTATTTACCTGATCTTTCATTTACAGAATTATTAAATTTTACTATGTATACTATTCATTTTAACCAAATATAAAAATGTACTATATATAAAATTTTAACCATATGATTATAAATGTTGAATGCGTTTTTAATGACTTATCTTCTTGTATAAGATGAAATTATTTTGAATATAAATAAGTAAAATGAAATGAAAGAGAGTTTTCTTAACAAAATTTGTTTTATGAAAAAAATGCAGTTATACCAAAATCATGTATCATGAAGATTCAAATGAACTTAATTATACTGTATATATTTATATAAAACATATGTTTCATTGATATTGAATTAATATAATAATAATACTTTATATGAAATTATTATATGATTGATTGTAACACCCCAAGGATTTATAAATAAATTTAATATAGATTTTAATTCACAATACACTCAGTCTCTTCAAAAAAACCATGCTCTTATATCCTAGCCACTAAAAATAACATTCCCACCACTATGAAATAAATTTCAATAAATATATATACATGGATATGATCAGTAAGATATTTGGAGTCTGATATAATCAACATACATTTTTTTGAATAGTATCTTGACCCTTATAAATAGTAATATGACCCTTATGAATGGTAACCTCACCAATGTTGGTATAAATAAAATTTAGGCACCTTATAATTATGAGTGAATATTTTTAATATTAATAATAATGTGTTAGAATTTTTGTGAGTAATAAATAATTATTTATAATTTTATAATAATAAATTTATTTAGAATAATTTTTAGATTCCTAAAAGTTATTCCTAAAAAAATTTCCAAATGATTTTAGGAAAATTTATTGGGAACTCAATTAATTTGTGAGTTTATTTTTAAATTTGTTTTAAATTTAAAATCAACATTATTTAATAAAATAATGATTTTATTTAAAAATTGAATTCTACATATTTTAACAATAATTTTGATAAAATTGAGTCCATTTTTTAATTCTACATATTGAAAAATGGTTGGGGTGAATGTTTGTGAATGTTTTCTAAAATAAATGAATTATTAGTGAATAGTAACATATGATAATTTATAGAATAAATAAATTAGAAGCTAGATGCACTATTAATTAATCCATCACTCATGTATGAAGTTTGGGTTTTAAATCACAAACACTTATTACTATGTTTGTCACAATAATAAACACTATTCGCTGTCATGAGAAAAATAATAAAATAATGAATAAGATAATCCAAAATCACCCCTCACGTCTACTATAAAAACCACATCTCAATCCCTCTTATCCACACTTCCTTAAGCATCAATGATTCTTATAGTTCTTTTCAAATACTCTTCACTACTCTCTCCCCACCTCTATGATCCCTTCTTCTTTGAAAAATATGAAAAAGTCTTCCCATAAAGAGGTTCTCAAGGAGGACGATTGAAGAATAAAATCCACTTTCATTTTCTTTTAATTCTATTTAAATTTATTTTATTTTATTGTTTTATCCTTAACTACTCTATCCATATTATCATGATAAATCCATTATAATTTAAATAATATAATTATATCATTTTAATGAAAGAACCATCATCAATATATTTACTCTCTCTCTCTCTCTCTTTCATATATTTTATAAATGAAATCATCATCTGGGATCTTCCGATTTAAATCCTTCATGGATGATGAAGTATCATTATTCAAATTATTCTTCAAATATATTCAGGATATCTTTTTAATGGTTGATAAATATGGTAAAATTTATAATATTACTTTTTTTATGTTCTTGAATTAATATATTTACATAATACATAATGATGCTAAAAATGGGTCTTTTATGATCAACAATCAACATAATAATCTAAATGATTATAACCAAATGTACTATCTAATAATTAATACTCATAATATGTTACCAAATGATATGTATAACCATTTTAAATTTTTTATTCCCATTAAAAACTTGAAATTAGAATTCTGGAGAATTATACCAATTTTAAATGAACTATATTACTTATAATAAAGCGAACTGATCATGAAATCAAAGGAATGAACACTCTAAAATAATAAATTCAAGAATATAACATATCGATAAGGGCATAAATTAACATAATAAAACTATAATGAATAAAATAAATATACTTAACATTCTTAATTAATTAAATAACAGTTTTTATTTGATTATCTTGGATGATAAGGTCACGTGTAGAATATATTAGGGCAAAAGGTAAGGGTTTTCTACCAGAACCTCTATTTTCTTTCAGTATAATCTTATTCTATACATAAATCCATTAAATTAGTATATATTATTATGAACTCATCCTAAAATTTTTGTTTATTTTCTCTATATTTTTACCAATCATAGTCTGTCTTTATTTTATGGGGAGTAAAAAAAATTTATAAAGATCTTCTACAATTCTTCTCGATAAACAAGCCCAATTAAATGAAACTTCTAAAAATGTAACATAATTTATAGAACACTCTATTATCTAGTTTACATAACCATTATTTTCATAAAATCACTCATTTACACATGGAAAAAATACAGAAAATAATTTCTCATTTTATAGAATGATTATTCCAAAAGAACACTTTTATTTAAAACCAAAAGTTCACTTATCTCAAATATTCATCAATAATTATAATAGAGTATTTTTATTATTTATAAAAATTTGGGGAATTTTATATGTTATTGAAGATGAAATATTAGGTTTATCATCTTCCATATTTTATTAAATGGATTGTGTTTAGGTTTGTGGTGGATCTTTTATTTTATTACAATTCAATTTGTTACTAGGAGTTTCTAGTGATTACATTTATAGATTTTAGAAAGTTATTTACATTTCATTTAAATACGATTTTTATGTTTGTAACCATTTATATGTGGAAAACATTTGACTTATCAAGTTATGTTTTTGGCCCAATATTTCCCCTTTATGCATTGGTAGGTCTCATGTGACAAAACATAATTGAGTTTTAGCTGAGGCCTTACCCTAGTATTTTCTAACATCTTGGCCAATTCCTTGACACTATGTTTCAGATGTCCAACATTATGAAATGACTCATTATGTTACTATAAATTGACAATGAATGTTATTATTGGACTAGAATAATATATTTGGTTAGGATTAAATCAGTTATGATCCTTTTTATGGATACATTTAATCATCTTACAATTCCTCTATATTTTTCTAAATGACTATTTTAAAAGAATGTGTTTTTAGTTGTTCGCAATGCATTGTGTTTATTTCATTGATTACATACCCTGTATTAAATAACCTTTTTGATAAATTGATCTCACCCCTTCTTATGTTTTATTTTCTCTAGGTTGTGAAAAAGGTTATTATGTATAACATTCAGGGATAATCTTGGATTTTATTTGTGATTAAAAAATAGTTGATATGTTTCATTTCCTTTTAAGTTTTAATTTTTAACATATGTATGTATCTGGTTCTCCAAATATTCTATACTATTAGTTCCTTCATGAAAGATTTCAGTATTTATATTCCAATGTAATTAAATAAGGAATCACCTCAAGGAAATCGGAGTCAGGTCATTATTGTTGGTATTAGCGAATGTTTTTTAAAAAACATGGAATTTTAATTTTTCAAATGTTGACTCGGGAATAAAACCCAAAATTAGAAATTTAGGATAATAATAGAAGAAAATCCAATAATTTTTTAAGGAAGTGATTATATGGGTCTTCTAAGATAAAATATCCATTTCTTGATAATACAAGTGAACTTGGTTCTTGAACATATCTACATATGAGTAAAAACATCATCATGGTGTTTCATTCTTGACAAGGGGTAACTTGGTACATGATAAGGAGCCTTAATACACACCTGGTTTTAAAATCCCGACGTAAATTCATAGGATAATTTACATCTTCTTTACAATCCATTATGAAGGATATATAAGTAAATTATTCCTCAAGGAAATCATGTTTATGATCATGGTATTTTCTATGCATTGGATTTCAATTTATGTTAATTATTTTTCTAGTACAAATTATACACCCTGATTTATAACCTAATTTAGTGTATGGTATTATTTATTCATGGAGAATAGTGGAATGAATAGAAACAACCTGAATGTATATATCCCATTTATGTATTTTCCTCTAATTCAAGATAATTATGATAGTACTTGAGTTGTGAATGGTGTTGACTGTCTTATAACTATTCTGGGATAGATGACTCGGGTCATGAACAATAAAATTACCCATAAGAGGCATTTTTAACCAAAACGTGGAGGTGGAATGTTAAACCACATTATGCAAAAACAACCTCCATCATTCAATGGGACTACAAACCCATTTGTTGCTATGAAATGGATAGGTTCCCTAGAGACGATATTTTTCCAAAAGGGGATGTAATAAAATAAGGAAGGTTATCATGGTAGTTTATCATCTATTAGAATATGTGGAACAAATGTGGTCATTGATTTAAATCACAATGGAGGAAGATGAAATAGAAGAAATGGAATATATTTACTTTAAGTAAATATTACTAGATATATATTTTCCTTGATGATAGTGAGAAAATATTGAGAGGAAACTCTTGATTTTGAAACAAAAGTGTTTGAAAAAGTAGTGAAGCAATAATCCAATTTTACAAGGCTAGAATGGAATTATTATATATATATACACGTAATATTAGGAGCAATATTGATTAATTACTTGATAGTTTAAAACCATTCCACCAAATGGAACTGATTTCTAAAACGTTCTCATCAAATGAATATATAGACTCATGTGAAATCAAGATAACAAAACAATTCTCTATGTCTTATTACTTCAATGGAAATCAAGAGTAGAATAAGGAGGAATAGAAAATAATTTATAATTGGAAGAATAAAAAGTGTAGTTTTCTAACATGTGATACTTGTAAAAATAAAAACCCTAGATCCTGCTTAAAAAGTAAAGGAGTCCATTAAAATTGTGGAGAAAGGGGAAACAAAAATCAATATTGGAATGGAATGAATGATACAACTACTGTTCAATGATAAAATTGAAAATAAATTGTACATTATTCCAATTATATCCCTAAGAATCATGGAAACATACCCTAGAAAAGTCCAAGGGTGAAATCCCCTGTTTATGTGATCAAAACCACTAAAGTTAAAGTCCTTAATGATATTGTGGTAGGTACTATAATAATTTCCTCAAATGTGGAAAATGATTTATTTTATTCTATATCATCTCATTCAAATACATCTTCCTAGTTTTCATTAATATTTATATATTTTCATTTATTCATATCAAGGGTGTTGTCAGTAAAAACCCCTAATGGAATCTCATTATAACCAATATGTGTCATTAAATCCCTATTATGGCATATAAATGTGCATTATTTACTGATATAATCATCATATTAATGGTTTAATTTGACATAATCCTTGATATGAATTGTATTTCAAAATATGATGCAAAAATCTATTATCATAAGACAAAAAATACAATTTGTGAGTAAGGTAAAAAATTCATTATCTTTATAATAGATACATCATCATCTGATTATTATCAAGATCCACCCCTAGTAGATCTAATAAATTCAATTCATGGGGAGTAATATAAAATAATACATATATGTGAGGAAAGAAATATTCAAATTGAGTATGTACCTATTATGAAAGAAAACATTTATGTAATTCTAGATTATTTACTAGGACATTCATTGAATTGGTAGGTTGAGAATTAGATTGATTAAATCTCTGGTTAAAGGCATATTTCAATGAACACTTATAGAATGACCAAAATGGAATTTGTATAGTTGAAGAAAAAACTTGTGGAAATGAGTGAAATATTATTTATTCGGACAAGTGTTTCTCCAACGGTAGCCCCTATTCACCTTGTCAAGAAGAGAGATGGATCTATGAGGCTTTGCATTGACTATAGAGAAATAAATGACATTAAAATAAATAACATGAATCCCCTAACTCATATTGATGATTTATTTGATAAAATTCATAGAGACCAATATTTTTCAATGATTGACCTTCGATCTGGATATTAGCAGTTGCATATGAGGAAAGATGATATTCCAAAGATATAATTTACAACTTGTTATCGACATTACAAGTTTAGTATAATGCCTTTTTATTGACTAATTAACCCCTTATTTTCATGGATCTAATGAGTAGTCTTTTCATGTAATATCTTGATGAATTTGTTGTGGTATTAATTGATGATATCATGGTATATTCTAAAATCTATCAAGTTCATGATAATCACATTCAAATTCTTCTCAAGACTCTTAAAAGAAATGATTTATATGATATCTATATAAATTATGAATTATTACTTCAAATACTTTCCATTCATAGGCATATTATCGATATAGATAGAATTTTAGTGGATCTTGTGAAGAAAGAGGAATTTCAAGAACACACTACACCAATGAACATAATTGATGTACATAGTTTTTCTTGTTTAGAAGATTACTATCAGCATTTCATTATAAACATCACATGTTTATCCAACACATTAATCATCATTACTCATAAATGGTTTAGTTTTACATGGACAAAACAATGTGAAGAACATTTTAATGAATTGAAGAGGAGACTGGTGAATTCTCTGAACTAGACTCTACCATTAAAAAATGGATTATTTTTATCCTTAATGATGCATCAAATACTAGGCTTGGCTATATCCTCATATATACTGATAGAGTTACTACCAATTCATCAATGAAGTTAAAAATTCGTGAATAGAACTATCCAACCCATGATCATGATTTAGAAGATATAATATTTTCTCTAAAAATATGGGCACACTATTTCAATAGAGAATTGTGTGAGATATATACAGATCAAAAGTGTTTAAATTTTATCTTCTCACTGTAAGAAATCAACATAAGGGAAATGAAATGTCTCCAATAACTCCAGGATTATGATTATTCCATACATTACAACACATGAAAGGTAAATTAGGTAGACGATGCATTGAGCAAGATGAATCATGGAGTTTTAATCAACATGAGGATTGAAAGGGGTCCTTTATTTATGGATATAGTAAATATAGATAACTAAATTATCATAAATGGCGAAATAACATTACTTTTCCAATTTTTTTCTCGGCTGTATTTATTGGAATGAATTTAATCATCACAATCTAAGGATGAGAATATTAAAAATAAAATTAGTGATTTGAATGATGGATAGATGAATGAATTTGTGTTTGAGTATGAAATTCTAAAATTTTGGAAGAGGCTATGTCTTCCCTCTATAGCCGAGTTGAAAAGTGAGTTATAGGATGGTGCCTTAATCTCGAATTTCTCTATACACCCTTAGTGATTTCAAGGAACATTTATTTTGTGACAACATGGAGCTTGAAATTTATGATTAGGTATCATGACTTCTTGTCTTTCAAAATGTTATGACTACATGACAACATCCTAGAAGAATCATGAAACCTATTCTTATTCATACATTGAACCGGGATGACATTACTATTGATTTTTCCACTTGATACTCCAATAAATAATGATACAATACATGTAATTACTAATTTACATAGAAAATATAAACATTTCTTCACTATAAGGGAAGAGTTTTCATTAGATATCATTACATGAGTAAATATTTTTGATGTTTTAAGACTTCATGGAGCACCTCTCTCAATTTTTCTTGATCATGATCTATGATTTACATCAAAATTATATAAATGTGTTCATAAGGCATTGGATATTATGCTTCATTTGAGTAATTATTATCACACTCAAACTGACTGGAAGTCATAAAGTACATTCCGAACTATAGAAGATATGTTGATATCATATTCACTTGAATATCATGGTACGTGGGATCCATATTTACATCTGGTGGAGTTTTCCTACAATAATTGTTCTCATTAATTAATTCAAATGGAACCATATCCGTAATTGTATAGAAATATATGTCATACACAAACATGTTGGGATGATGTTGGGTAAAGGAATCTTGTAGGCACAGAGCTTGTAGATGAAACAATACTCACAGTAAAAACTATTAAAACCCACATCAATGAAACAAAAATATTGAAAAGATCTATAATGATAATCGAACGAATGATTTGGTATTTCAAGTGGGAGATCACATTTTCTAGAAATTATCTCCATGGAAGGGTGTTATATGATTTGGGATGAAACGGTAATTGATCCCAAGGTAAATATGACCTTTTCAAATTATTAATAGAATTGGAGTTTTGTCTTATCATAAGAGAATATAGGCTGGGCTTTATAGTGTACATAATCTATCCCATGTCTCATTGTTAAGGAAGTACAATCTAGACACAAAAAATGTACTCACCTATGAAGGTATATAAATGGAACCTTAGTTATTATACTATAAATATCATGTCAATATTATAGATACTAAATAACAGGTGTTGGGGAATTAGATGACTCGACTAATAATGGTATTTCGGTAAAACCCTAAAATTGAAGAAGTGATGTGGGAGCCTGATGAAATTACGATGAATACCAACCCCAATCATTTTATGATTTTCCATATTTAATATTTTGTGGAATTTTTTTTTGTAATGGTGGAAGAATTTATCACCCCATGTATTTACTTATAAATTTAATATAAAATCATATAAATATAAAAATGATTCTCTTTGAATAAACACTTTGTTATTATAACCTATCATTTAACCATAATTTTTCTACCTTTGTGATATGAATTTCGAAAATGGACACACATGGTTGTGATTAGTTAATTATAAATAGTTTGACCGGATCAACATAATTTTTTGGTGAATAGTTTCTTGACCCTTTTGAGTTTTTATATGAACCTTATGAAAATCATTATCATCTATGTAAGAACAAATAAAATTAGGCCACCTAATAAATGAATGTGGATATTAAAAAAAATAATAATTAAGTGTTAGTATTTTTTTTGAGCAATAAATATTTAATTATAATTTTGAGAAAATATATTTATTTTAAATATATTTTATTTATCATAAAATTTATTCCTAAATTAATATTTTTTTGACCTTTGATTTTATTATGATATTAGTATACCTCATTTAATTTTTGAATGTATTACAAAATAATTTTTATGTTTAAAATCAATATTTTTTATGAAAAAAATAATTTTATATAAAAATTATATTTCACATATATATAAAATTATTTTGATAAAATTGAGTATATTTTTAAATTTTACACATTGGAAAATGGTTTGGGTGATTCTTTAGTACTTTTCAAAAATACTTGAAATTTTCATAAATAGTAAAACACTGTAAATAATTGTACATGGAAATTGGAAGCTATATAAACAATTAATCGAGTAATATATTATCTAAGAACACTTGGTACAAAATCACATGAACTTAATAGTATTTTTGGACATAATTTTCAATAATATTGTTTATCTAGAAAAAAATAATAAAATAATGTATAAGAAATTTAAAAAACACCACTCCCTCCACTATAAAAACCACCCCTCCATCCCTCTTCTCCTCACATATATAATCCTTTAAACTGCCCAATGATCTACCCAGATATGATTCCCCAATTTCTCTCCACATATATGTGCCCTTATACTTTCCAAAAGACCAAAAAATCTTCCCTTAATGTCGTTCTAAAGTAGGTTGATTCCTGAGTTAATCCTCTTCCATTTTTGTTAATTTCATTTGAATTTATTTTATTTTATTATTTTATGCTCACATTATATTTCAAAACGATCCGGATAAATCCAGTATCATTTATATACTATAATTATATCATGTTAATGTAATAACCATCCTCGGTCTCTTTACTCTATTTTTATTTATCATGATAAACAAATTTGTCATTTTGGAGGTGAAAATTTTCAACCTTATTGGGTGAAAAAGTTTTTTTCCTAAAATTATTATTACAATATATTTAATATATCATTTTAATGTTTGATACCTTTAGTAAAATTTATAACCTAACCCTTTAATGTTCTGGATGTATCATTTTTAAATAATTCTAAATGATATGACCAAATAAGTTCGTTGTGATCAATAAATGCCGTAATAATCTAAACAATTATAACTAATTGTACTATATAATTATTCATTATTATAATATGTATCAAGTTGATATATATAAACCCATAATCATATATATTTTCATTGAAAACATGATATTCAAATTTTGAAGAATTATATAAATTCTATATGAACTCCATTACTTATAATCAAGCAAACCGATCATGAAATCAGGAAAAAAACACTCCAGAATGATGAAATTAAACAATTTAACATATTTATACAGAAATTAATGACAATAATGAAATAATAATGAATTATAAAATGTAAATAAATTTCATAATTAATTAATTAACGGATTTAATTTGATTATTCACGATGTTATGTTCGCATTCAAGACACGTTCAGACATAAGGTTAGGTTTTTCTATATGAACCTCCATTTTTTTGTGTTACTATTATTATCTACATACCTCAACTAAATTCATAATTATTCTCATTTACTCCTCATAAATTAATTTGTAATGATCTATATATTTTTTTCAAAATAGATTACATCCTTATTTTATTGGGAGATAAAAGTTCTAAAATGATATGTTGGAATTCTTCTCGATAAAAAATCTCAATTCAAGGGAGCTTGTAAAATTATCACATATTTTAAAATTAATTATTTAATATGTTTTAATTCACCATTTTTTTATAAAACTACTAATTTTATAATGAATAAACTACCATAACTCATTTCTATATTTATTCAACGAGTTTTCCAAAAGAACTCTTTCTTTTCATATAAAATTTGTATATCTATCAAATATTTCTCAATCGACAACTGAGGTCGAGTCCTTAAATTGTTTCAAAAAATATGTATTTTTCTATAATCATTGAAATATAAACCATTACAGAATAATAAAAAAATTTAAATAATTTTTTTTGATGATTTTGATTTCAAATATGAAGTTAGTTTAATAAAAAATTCTTTCTAAGAGTTGAAAATATTAATTATAATATAGTTACATAAACAAAAAAAATCTTTCATAAATACATAGTTTTGAAAAATAAAATTTCATTACTATATATTTAGTGATTAATTAAAAAGTATTTCTATTTATTATTGAACTTATATATATTTTTTAAATTAGTTATTTCTATTCAAACGCTACAATTTAATAGATAGGTAATAATAATATTTTAAATAGTTTATCAAAGTTCATTTGAACTCATGGTTTTATTTATCATAAGCCATCATAGATCTTAAATATATTTGAAAAAATATATTCATAAAATATAGATGTGTTACATTCTCCAAACAATTAAAAATTTTCATCATCATAATTTATTTTTAGTAATCAATGATTTCAAATTTGAAAATTTCTTTTTGGAAACCCATATCATATCAAGGATCAAAAAAGTTCTTCTTGTAAAGGCATGATAGAAAGTATGAAGGTCATATTGATTAACATGTAATAAGGATTCTAAATAGAAGATCATATGGGGTATGAAAGAAGATGGATATTTAATAAAAAATTAAAACTAAATGACTGGTAGAGGTCACATTTAGGAAAAATTAAACAATCAAAAAATTGTATGTATATCATGGTTAAGAAATAATTAATTACATTGTATAAAAATTAACGAAATATTTTTTTTTATTTTTACGTACATTTCTTAATGTTTTGTGATTATTTTAAAATTAAAAAAAACAAATTAGATAATAATTATACTTGATTTATTTCAATATTGTAATAGTAATCTAATATTTTGGTTGTCTTTGATCTATTTCCACCAAGTCTCTTACTCTAAGAAATTGATATTGTAGATAAATATTTCATATATGATGCAAATTTAATCAAACCATAAGACTCATATGTTACTCCTTAGACCTCTAATTATTTATCAAAACTAAAATGTTTAATATAAGTTATTATAATTCATTTGTTAACCTCAATCTAATATATCTGAATTTTAAACATAAGCCCTTCCACAAGTATTTAGACATAATAATCCAAAAAAATATTTCCGAGTACATTCACTACCCAAAAATGAATAGATCTCATATCATTCCATGATAAATTAATTTAAGTACTAATTAATAAAAATACGAAAAATATGTATTTCATGATATCATATTTTCCAATGTTGAATTAACATATTCCCAAAATATCACAATAAAATACACATTTACTCGATAAATAACCATTTATTTTTAAGGAATATTATATATTATCCAAGAATATTTCTACTAGTGGTTTGGGTTTATCCTTTCTTTGATAGATAAATATACATTCATTATAAATATAAAAATTTGGCCATATTTGAGTATTTTATAAGAAATCAATGTCAGGTGATCTAATCAAGTCACATAATTTCATACAACTTTAGTAAATTATAATATTTTTATAGGTATTATTCATAAAAAAGGAAAAATGGAATGAACTATTTTAGAGTGGATCATATGTGTTAGTTAACTATCAGGATTCTCTTTAACAACTATAATTGAAAAATTATTCCATTATTCAATTTAATTCATAATTTATTTTTGGATTACTATATTAAATATCCCTAAGATAACATAATTGATTCAAAATGTTTCCATTATTTTTTTAATTTTTTTAGTGATGTGTGAGTAGTAAATTTTTTGGAAACTCTTTAATTATTTCATTTATTGGCCTCTTTATGTTACTCAAAAATATTTTTTCTGGTTTCCCATGATTCCAACACTTAATACACATTCTTTTTTATCTCACAAAGTCTCTAAAGTTCTCTTATCATATTTTTTGAATGTAGGAGATTAAAACATTTTCTTCCCTCTACGTGGAAACCGATTTGATTTTCCATGATGCTCTTTATTCCATTTCATATAACCAAACACATTTTGATGTCCATATTATAATTTAAAATTTTGAACACATCAAATGATATCTTTATAGTATCTAAATTCATTTCTGTATAATGCATTTTGATGGCATAATTTCATGAAACTAAATAATTCATCAATTTTTCATTCAGTGATGATGATTAAACCTTAAGCATGACCTAAAGGTCTTATAAAAGTATCTTATTATCTACCGATAAACTCATCATACTTATGAATAATCTCATGAAATTACTTTTTTGTTTTTTATGTATAATATGAGGGAAGTACTTACTGAAAAATATTATAGTAAACTCATCCCATCCCATGAAGTTAATTTCCCCCCCTTTCTTAATATTTTGAATACTATTCCACCACTGATCTACTTTTCCTTCACAATGATCAAATATTAGGAAACAATTTTCATGGTATAAGAACTAATGAATGGAAAGTATCGTTTAAATTACATAGATTCAATTCCATGGAACAGGTTGATTAGAATGCCTAATGAAAGATGGTGGTCTTTGTCACATAAAACACTCAATAATATGATTCAAACTGTTTAGTTTATTTCGAAGAACAAAATGATCTATATTTCACAGAATAGATTTAGAGTGTTTAGTGATAATATTCAGGATATATTGTAACCCAAAACATAATCCATTTTATTTACGATGAGGATGATTTTTGTTTTGGCCATCACATTCCTGTTCAAACTATTCATTCTCATTTATCCACTAACCAAAACCAAAAATAAAATTTATAAAATGATAATCATGGTGAAAAATTGCATACACATTAAAATTCATTCAATTGATGTTTAAATAATGATATATTAATTTGATTCATTGAAATATTAGGTTTAAAAAAGAGCATAAATGATAAAAATATTTAGGATTTCATCCTATTATTAGACCTTTCAATAGGGTTATTATTAATTTATTCTCATCCCTATTTATAATATATAACTAAACTCTATAATGATACCAACTATATAAAGCCATAAATTTCATACATAGTTACTAAATGTAATTATATGAAAATTTACCACGTAATGTTTCTATAAAAAACCCAAATCATGTAGGTCTACAGACTTTGAAAAAATGGTCACATAAACAACTCATTCATAAATGATTTATATCATATACCACTAAGTTATTCATAACGATAATTTTTTAATCACAACATCTTTATATAATTTCACTAAACCCTAGGTAAAGGAATCATAATAAAGGGTGATGTAATATAATTAATAAGGGTAAACAAGAGAGATATTAATAATCACATTAATATAACATTAGCATAAGGGTGTGAGAACATGAAAAAACATTTTAAATCTACACCTACGTATCATAGATCATAATTTTTATTCATGGAATAAAAATATGAAGCTATTTTAGAAATGAATCACTAGTAAATAAAACACAATTCATGATATTATACAATTAATATATATGATGTATGAAAATTATTTGGATAAATCACATTGAAAAATTATAGAGCTAAATAACTTTTCTATTTTAAAATAACATTTATTTTTTAAAATATATTAACTTATAAATAAAAATGTTTTATTTGAAAATAAAATATTAAAAATGTAATCTAATATTAAAATAATATAATTTTCATGATGGCTATAATAGAGAAGCATACTATAAATCTCTTAATAAACATTCAATTTCAAGATTTATTAGAAAAGCCAAAAAATTACTTAGATGGAGAATGATAAGAAAATTGCATCCAAACAATTTATTAAAAAATGGAACCTTAGTAATAGTGACATTAAAAAAATAATAAATAATATTTAAAAACCTTTTTATTTATTTATAAAAATTGGATTAAAAACAAATAATCCCAATTGGGGAGTTAAACATAAACTATCACCAATAATTTCGTGATTTTAAAATAAAACCACACCTTAATTCATTCCTACCCTCAATCACATTCAAACCATATGTATAATAAATATGGATTGTTTTACATGTATTACAATACCATATATATATTAAAATGTATTATATAATTATAACATCTTTTTAGTTATTTATTAATAATATTTATTAAAATCATTATTTGGGGCGATAAAGCCTTTGTTTTCAAAACTATGATTCCATTAGGTATCCCCGACCCTTTTACATTGATCATAGTCCCATAATTTCTAAAATTTTAGAAATTATAAAAAAATATATTAATTATACCAAATTTTAATGTAATTAATTAATTATAGGGAAAAAACAATTAATTATTCTATTCATGGAGACAGTAGGTCATATGTACGCATGAACGATGTTTCTATTATTTGAATGACAGAATGAAAGAAAGAATGTCAGTAATTTCACAAACCATACTTAATGTTATATAACATATATCATATATATTAACCAAATTCGTCTTTATTAGCATCAATGTGAAATATAAAATAATAATAAATCACATCGTGTTGCAGAGATGGTAGTCCACATGTATGAACAAGTGAAGTTATTATTTCTCAAAAGATTGATTGATAAGATGGTAGGCATGATATTATCATTTATAAATAATAATAATTTCATAAGTATCATATATATTCATTAATACCATTACTAGTTTTCTCTTTAAAAACTTTTATGCAAGATGGATTGTATCACTATATTGAGATAATAATCTGTATGTAGGAAGGAGGAATAATTTCACTACATATTTGAGGAGAAGAAGGTTCTGTAATGGTGTTTTAAGAATAATAATATAATTTAATCATATCTACTATATGTAATATATTTTTCTATTTGGAATATCAGATACTTATAGGATGTAAATAATTTTATTAAAAGAATGTGATTGGTTAGTGTCACGAACCGAATCTGGTCACCGCCAAAACCGGCACCAAACGCAGCCCGTGACATGACCCGAAGGGTGTTCCCTATCCCCACGGGCTGGCACAAGTGCCCGGGTATCATTTATTTAGGTTTGGGAACGATTTACCCGAATATGAAGGCATAAACCATTAAAAACAATCAATAAACTGAATCTGAAAAATTTATACCAAACGATGTTTAAAAAAAACCAGAACTGAATACATAGGTTTAGAGTCAATACAAAAGGTCCAAAGACACAATGTAACAGAAACAAAACAGCCCCATGGACTCCACATGACAAGGGGTCATCACCCCCAAGTCGTCTCCACTACTCCTCCCCAAGGATGAGGACTAACACCCTGAACTGTCAACACCCTTAGCCTTTCCTTTACCTGGGTCAAAAAAAGGGTCTACTTACACCCAAGGGGTGTAAGTAGGGTGTGAGCCGAAGCCAAATAGGATACCACCCTATGATTCCAAGATGCATGCAATACAAGGTGAAAAAGCAAGCAGTTTTAATATGCTATTAAAAGTGGTGACAAATTCCACGAAATGAAACTTTAAATTGAAAACATTTTTCAAGATAAAACTTTCAGAATGTTAACAAATTTAAATAGTAATATTAGATACTGAATTATAATTCCAAAGACACCAAAAACAAGGGAAAATACCACAAATCCACTAAGCAACAAAACCGGGAACACCCCTAGGCACTAGATAGTCTCAGGCCCCATGTACCTCGTACCTCAGTGTAATGTAACCATAGTAAAATCCTTTCTCGTGCACGAGCCACTAGTAGGGAACATACCCATAACTTAGTGGTCCCCAATCATCATCCACATAGTTTAGTTAGAGTTGTCGTTATCCAAATGCTAAGTGAAACAGGGACAAAACCCATCCGGTCCACTAGCCATACTAGTACAAATCCGCCCCACCTAGGTACCCGGGCTTCCCCCTTTGTGCTCAAACAATTTCAGGATTTAACACACATCCATTTTAAGGTAAAACATCACTACTGGTCACATACACCAAATACAGTAGCTATCTCATTTTCCACCACTTAAAACACACAACAAACTCTTTGAATTTGAATAAATCAATTTCACAAAATCTCGTGTAGTTTTGCACACAAAACCCCTTAAGAAACCCACTTGTACACGACGTTCACAATTTTAAGTTACCAAAATAGTAAAGGAAGACCAATAAATATCAATTAAAACAAAAAATCAATTTTTGGGCATCCTCATGTTAAACAAGAAGTGTTCTCTTTGTAAAACCTTCATTTTCACACAAAAGTGGAACCAAAACTTCACTTTCTTTACAAGCACAATTAAAACTCATTATTTGAAGCAATTACCAAAGGGGATAAACATTATAAACAATATTTTATGCCTTATTACAGCTCAATAAAAACAACTAAGTATTTATAGGGCATCCCCAAATAAACAAACAAAACACTTCTTTGGAAAACCCCCAATTTCACACCAAATTGGCATTTTAAATTCAATTGCAATGGAAACATCATTAGAACCAATTTTTGTAGCAATAATAAAATTATATTAATCTTAAAATATGATAAATATATCATGCTAATACACAAATATTGCATCAACATTGGAATCACCTACCAAATCAAATGAAACCATTGAATCCTTTGTGGGAAAACACAAATGCACCACCGCCGCACCTCAAGAAGGGTAGATCAAACCTAAAAATAGAAAATTGGACCAAGAAAACCCAAGGTTAAACCTTAGCTTCGAACCCCTACCCACTGGTCATTGTTCAATTCAACAAAAAGGGAGGAAACCCTAAAAAAATAGAATGAATCCCTAATCAATTTGAAAGGGGAAAAGAAATGGACAAACTTACATGAGAAATCTAGAATGAATCGCCCCAAAACACTAGTATCTGAAATTTAAAACGGACAAAACTCAGGGGATGGTCTCACAAGAATTATTAGGTCATTTAGGAATTGGAATGGAGGGAAAAGATTAAGAATATAAGGAGTTATGAAAGGATCAATTTACCTCTCCAAAATCTGGACGATTTCTGAAATGCAGAACGTTTCGACTATTTTCGAGACTCTATCGAGCTCCAAATTGTGGTAGGAGGGCATGGGGTCGCGCCTGGGCTTTTTAGGGTGGATAGGGAGGTGGAATCACTGAAAAATCCATTTTAATGAATACGATATTAATAAATTAATGAAACAATTTAAAACTGGAAAATGGGCCTTCGGGTTGGCCCAATTCTCAAATAAAAAAACAAAAATCCCCCACGCTTATGGATTTATAAAGGCCCAAAATTTAAATTTGGGGTTAATATATCAGGTGAGAACAATTAGGAGTTGGAATGAGTCAAAAATATTAAAAATTGAAAAAGTTATAAATGAAACAAAATTTATTTTTAAATCTGGAATTGGGCTCGCAGTTTGGCCCAATTCATGAAAACTCACCTATTCTCAATAAAACCTTTGGAAACCACCAAAACAAATAATGAGTGGAAAATAAATTTAAAATAACCCTAAAATAGGTTACGTACGTGACAATTCTCACCACCATGAAAACTTTCCACCCCGGAAAGTCACAGCAAAGTCAAAGCAACAACCAAACCCAACTGAGAAACCAATAGGTACACCCTTGCCAGGTTTCACCCCCAAAGGTCAAAACACCTCCAGTGATCAATGATGGAAGGAATACTATCACAAACAAAACTTACACCACTTTCCTGAAACAATAAAGTACATTCAGGATTTATCCCAAATGAAAACTCCTAAAATACAATCTGAACAATACTCAATCAATTTACCCAAAAAAAACAACAACATTGAACAAAGTTACACTTCCCTACTATAACTAAACCATTGGAAACTCTCCAATATCAATGTTTAACCAATGAATGTGTAGGTAGTTAGATATCTTAGAATGATAATACCTACTTCCCATATAAGTCCAAAGAAAAAAATATGAGTTACTCGTATGAAGAGACACAAATGGGCTCCCCACCATAAGAGACAACTTAAATTGTTTTCCCGAGACAGAATCAAGACACTAATAGTGGGAGGCCCAAACATACTCTCTAGTAAAAGGGATATACTTCAATTAAATGTTTATGAAGGAATATTCAAGAGAATCATAGTGGGTCTCCCCACCATAAGAACTGACCATCTTAACCGACCAGCATGGGCCGACACATAAAGACCCAAAAAGAAATCAAAGATTTAGGAAGGGCGCAGGATTAGTCTGCATGGTTTGGGAAACTGTGCACTAACTATGAATATAATTCTTTCTACATGACTTCCTAGCACACGGACACTACTAAACGTGCAAAAACTATGTGCTCAACCATGGAGAAACCATAGGTTTGAACTATTCCCATCTTTCATACTAAGGATAGGACTTTGTACAAGGGTTTAAATGGCCCTGGGATTTTCCCTGACTACGAGCCAGCTTCTCTCCGAGACCTATGGTTGGAGCTCAAATGATTGAAGCATCTTCGGCCTCGTAGTTAATATTTGGAAACCCACTGAATGAGAATTCTTCTTTTCGGTGCCACCAAAAACTACACCGCAGTCCCAAATAAGTTTTCTAGACATAACACATTCCAAACTCACTTTACCTTATCCCGATATTTCACTGAAACAAGGGCTGAGAAGATACACACACATCACAACTTGTTTCTTCAGGTGAGAAACAATAGAAGTAAAGAACACCTACACTCACATTCCTCTAAAATAGATGATTTTGATGTTTTTCCAAGGGAGACATTTTCCCAACATAACAGGGACTCTCAGAGGATTTCACTACTTTCACCTATACAGTCAATCGAGTACATGACATCATAAGGCATCACCAAACATGACCATTTCAACTGATATAAACAATTCATGGAGAGGGACCTTATACAACATCCCCAAAGAACACACAATTCTAGAAAGTGGCCACAATATCCTATCGTGACCATATTTCCCACACCGGTGGTTTAACATGAATTAATGCATCAAAGAAACTTTGAAGAACCCAAAGGTCCTCTTAGACACCATCGAGACACTCATCCACACTTACAACCAAAGAACACTTCCACCTTCGATGAATCATGAAACATTAGAAACTAAGGTTTCTTTCAACCTTCCACAATAACTTTACCACTACAAGAGGATCCAAAAATCAACGAAATGAATGGGTGTAGACTCAATCAATAATTATCGATAAAATATTTCTTATATTGATCAACTGGAGGATTTTCCAATGGCCAAACAATATGGATTGCACTTCAGCTGTGCATTAACCCTTAATGGGGGCATACCTTATCCAATGAGAGAACCCAAGGACCCAAACAATCTGGTCCATTAGTCAAAACATGCCTCAAACCAGATCCAAACACATGAAGGGAACCACCATAAAGGCATCCCAAAACATTTTTCAAAAGAGACCACTAATCGTCCCTACAACACAACTTACTGACCAAACCCAAACCCAAAACACAGTTCAAACAGGAGGGGTTCTTGGACTCAAAACATCCCACAACATCAACATTTTCCGAAAACACATAATATACACCATCCCAAAAAAAATTATCAAGAAATCATGTTTTTTTTTATTTAAAAACATTTCTTTGAAAACAAATGGTTCAGCGGTAAGCGCATCCACCAATGGTACCCCATGGGCCTTACACATGCAGGATTCTATGCCACACTAGGCACCCTCCTCATTTCCATCCCGACACTCATCTAGTCATGTCATCAACCATCCCTCTTCCCATATAACCACATGCATGTGGTTTCTCATGAAAATACCAAAGGTTAAAACAAAAATTCTTTCCACTTTTCAAAACCAAAATGGTCAACCAACACATCCTTTTTCTCAAAACCGCTAACCACGAGATCAAATTCCAACTCACATCTTACAAAAATTTTCAGAAATTCACAACCATTTAAAAAAAATAACTCTCTTTCAATATATTCACATCAATATCAAAACATCTCATCCCATTAAAAAACTATTTGATTGTTTAGAAAACTCTATTGTAAACACTTTTCAAAACCAACTTCAATATAGTTCTTGCTTTCAAAATATGTGTAAAAACACCATTTTCCATTTCAAAACAATTATAAAAATTCAGTTCCACCATTTCATAAATCAATCCATTCCTTATTTATTTGAAAATTATTTCAAAAAAACTTTATACTTCTTAAAACCAAGTCCTTTTAAAACCAATGTTCCAAGATTGCAAAACTATAGTACAAAACAATATGATAGGAAACTAGTTTCAGTGGGTGACTTGGACATATGGTTGGCGGCCATATAACAATCACTTCACTATCACAGAGAGTGTTCTAAGGTATATCCCCAGCTCCACATGGCTTGTCAGGCCCTGCTAGCTTACGGAGACCATTAACCCACCCCTCTTTTCATTTCCCCTAGCCATCATTAAAACAAGAAAACCAAAGGACTTAGATAAATCCTGACTTCCCTAGGAAACTTGAATCCTTTCATGAGGTGTGGTGATCAAGTACACTACCCATAACTATAATACCAAGTCCCTACAATCCTAACTCCATGATATCCTGACTCTTCCCGAAATAACATGACCCAAAGAGTTAACATGAACCTCCTTTGATACCATTTTTTCACGAACCGGATCTGGTCACCACCAAAACCGGCACCAAACCCAGCTCGTGACATGACCCGAAGGGCGTTCCCTATCCCCACGGGCTGGCACAAGTGCCCGGGTATCATTTATTTAGGTTTGGGAACTATTTACCCGAATATGAAGGCATAAACCATTAAAAACAATCAATAAACTGAATCTGAAAAATTTATACCAAACGATGTTTAAAAAAACCAGAACTGAATACATAGGTTTAGATTCAATACAAAAGGTCCAAAGACACAATGGAACAGAAACAAAACAGCCCCATGGACTCCACATGACAAGGGGTCATCACCCCCAAGTCATCTCCACTACTCCTCCCCAAGGATGAGGACTAACACCCTGAACCGTCAACACCCTTAGCCTTTACTTTACCTGGGTAAAAAAAAGGTCTACTTACACCCAAGGGGTGTAAGTAGGGTGTGAGCCGAAGCCCAATAGGATACCACCCTATGATTTCAAGGTGCATGCAATACAAGGTGAAAAAGCAAGCAGTTTTAATATGCAATTAAAAGCGGTGACAAATTCCACGAAATGAAACTTTAAATTGAAAACATTTTTCAAGATAAAACTTTCAGAATGTTAACACATTTAAATAGTAATATTAGATACTGAATTATAATTCCAAATACACGAAAAAACAAGGGAAAATACCACAATTCCACTAAGCAACAAAACCGGGAACACCCCTAGGCACTAGATAGTCTCAGGCCCCATGTACCTCGTACCTCAGTGTAATGTAACCATAGTAAAATCCTTTCTCGTGCACGAGCCACTAGTAGGGAACATACCCATAACCTAGTGGTCCCCAATCATCATCCACATAGTTTAGTTAGATTTGTCGTTATCCAAATGCTAAGTGAAACAGGGACAAAACCCATCTGGTCCACTAGCCATACTAGTACAAATCCGCCCCACCTAGGTACCCGGGCTTCCCCCTTTGTACTCAAACAATTTCAGGATTTAACACACATCCATTTTAATGTAAAACACCACTACTGGTCACATACACCAAATACAGTAGCTATCTCATTTTCCACCACTTAAAACACACAACAAACTCTTTGAATTTGAATAAATCAATTTCATAAAATCTCGTGTAGTTTTGCACACAAAACCCCTTAAGAAACCCACTTGTACACGATGTTCACAATTTTAAGTTACCAAAATAGTAAAGGCAGCCCAATAAATATCAATTAAAACAACAAATCAATTTTTGGGCATCCTCATGTTAAACAAGAAGTGTTCTCTTTGTAAAACCTTCATTTTCACGCAAAAGTGGAACCAAAACTTCACTTTCTTTACAAGCAAAATTAAAACTCATTATTTGCAGCAATTACCAAAGGGGATAAACATTATAAACAGTATTTTATGCTTTATTACAGATCAATAAAAAAAACTACGTATTTATAGGGCATCCCCAAATAAACAAACAAAACACTTCTTTGGAAAACCCCCAATTTCACACCAAATTGGCATTTTAAATTCAATTGCAATGGAAACATCATTAGAACCAATTTTTGTAGCAATAATAAAATTATATAAATCTTAAAATATGATAAATACAGCATGCTAATACACAAAGATTGCATCAACATTGGAATCACCTACCAAATCAAATGAAACCATTGAATCCTTTGTGCGAAAACACAAATGCACCACCGCCGCACCTCAAGAAGGCTAGATCAAACCTAAAAATAGAAAATTGGACCAAGAAAACCCAAGGTTAAACCTTTGGTTCGAACCCCTACCCACTGGTCATTGATCACTTCAATAAAAAGGGAGGAAACCCTAAAAAAATAGAATGAAACCCTAATCAATTTGAAAGGGGAAAAGAAATGGACAAACTTACTTGAGAAATCTAGAATGAATCGCCCCAAAACACTAGTATCTGAAATTTAAAACGGCCACAACTCAGGGGATGGTCTGACAAGAATTATTAGGTCATTTAGGAATTGGAATGGAGGGAAAATATTAAGAATATAAGGAGTTATGAAAGGATCAATTTACCTCTCCAAAATCTGGACGATTTCTGAAATGCAGAAAGTTTCGACTATTTTCGAGACTCTATCTAGCTCCAAATTGTGGGAGGATGGCATGGGGTCTCTCCTGGGCTTCTTAGGGTCGATAGGGAGGTGGAATCACCGAAAAATCCATTTTAATGAATAAGATATAAATAAATTAATGAAACAATTTAAAACTGGAAAATGTGCCTTCGGGTTGGCCCAATTCTCAAATAAAAACAAAAATCCCCCATGCTTATGGATTTATAAAGGCCCAAAATTTAAATTTGGGGTTAATATATCAGGTTAGAACAATTAGGAGTTGGAATGAGTCAAAAATATTAAAAACTGAAAACGTTATAAATGAAACAAAATTTATTTTTAAATCTGGAATTGGGCTCGCAGTTTGGCCCAATTCATGAAAACTCACCTATTCTCAATAAAACCTTTGGAAACCACCAAAACAAATAATGAGTGGAAAATAAATTTAAAATAACCCTAAAATAGGTTATGTACGTGACAGTTAGACAGATCATCTTTTCATCAAAATGACTCTAAATATCTTCTGAATTGATATAGCTGTGGTCATTGGTATGATCAGATCCTATATAATGATGACATGTAAGTGATTGATATATTGTTTTTTTCAGATTATGTTCGACATTGAAGCCATAATGTTGTGTAATGATGTAATGGGTGGCGGTTTTCTTTTATTGTTTAGTTGAGTGAAACTTCTGGAATTTCATAAAAAATATATAATATGACTATTTTAGGGACATATAATTCCAAATGGAATAGAATTTAAAAATGGCATGATATGGTTGAGATATAACAAAAAAATAATTTTATAATAGGTTATGTTCTATTTTAAACATTATCTTTTTGGATAACACCTTAATTAACCTATTAAGACATTAACCATGGTAATATATATTTCACACTTAAAAGGTCATAATTTTAAAAGTAAGGTAACTATTGAATGAAAAATGGAAAAGGGATGAAATAATAGAAAATATTTTATCCTATATGTCTTTATTTATGAATATTAGTTTTTTATAATTTAATAAAATATTTTTTTATTATATTGATATATTCAATTTAGATTGAATTCAATATATTGACATTGATAACCACGGAAACACATATAATTCTAGAAAATTATTTAATACATCCCAAAAATATCAATTGCTTCTATAAAATTCATGTATCACGTTAATTATCTTATAATATAACACCTTTAATATTATTAATATCACCTATTTGTTTTTTATATAAAATTAATAAATTATGAATCAATATTATGAAAAAATTATGGTAATAATTAAACTCCTAACAATTATAAAAAAATTGACATTATGAGTATAATATAATTGGAAAGATAATATCATTCATTATTCATTAATAACTAATTATTTCCCCATGTGAACACATAAATGTTACTCAAAACTAATAGAGTGACATTTTTTCACATCTTTTATATTAAATAATATATAAGTCATTTTCATGTAAAATATTCCATAAAATAACTCCAATTACAAAATAGGGTGATAATAGTATAATTTAATTCATCGAATAAGAGAATATGAATAATTAATGCCTTATCACTTAGTTTTAAACTACAATTAACCGATTTACCTTTTACTGAGGTGATGAATTTTACTATAGTTACTGTGTATTTTGAGGAAATTTAAAAGTGGAATATTTACCAATTTAAAACAAATATATATAAATATAAAAATAATTTTACTGATTAAATTTATATATTTTTCAAACATTAGTTTTAATATAGATACGTAATGTAAGAACCTGGGTTTTCATCCTTTAAGACTTCAAAATTTTCATGATGTTATTCCAGAGTAGGGCGTTCAGACGACATGTGATTCCGAACCCCAGTGTGGTGAGAATTAAATTTTAAGTGTGTTGACACTAGACACCGCAAATAAAGAAGACAACTCCAAAACTATTGCTTGTATGGTATAACTGAGGGCACCATTGAGTTCGGAGCATGTCGTTTACCTTATAAGGGGTTTAAGATTCACAATCATGACCATTCTTTGAAAAACGCCACTAGGGGAGATTTCATAATTTTGTGGTCTCAGGTGTAAACTTTATATCTTATGAATGGAGGCTTAGATTAAAATTCCTAGACCATATTTTCTCTCAGAACTTTGATTTTACCCTAGGAGCGGCTTAACCTCTTCCTCGTCGAGAGTTCAGGTACGAACCTACTGGTGGGTGTTTAAAATTAATTTAATTTTAATTAATTATTTCCCTACTTAAACACATCCACCCCTCTTTATTCCCCCTTACAATCTCCATAGAAGAAGATATCCCAACAAAGGATCCACCTTCATTAGTTTCCTCTCCCCACCTCTCTATAGTGATTGCGGCTCCGGTGGATCATTTGTGAAGTGACGGGCTACCCCAAGCGAGGTAGGATCATTGCGATTTCATTTTAAATTTCCAGAAAATCATCGAACTCAAATTATAGCATTGAAATGCTGTTTAATTATTTAGTGAAAGCCATAATAGAGTAGAGATCGATCCAAGAATTCCAACAATTCTTTCGGAAAAAAATATCGAGTACCATGGTTTCTAGGGTGACCCCAAGAAGATTTCGGACCAAAACCCATATTTTCCTGTGGTTCCAAGGCGGTTTGGCGGCTCCGCACGGCGGACCGTAGGGTGACGAAAGTGGCGAGGGCTCTCCAAGAGGCAGTACAGGCTCGACATGTGACAACGTGACTCCTCGGTGGTGGGCGCAAGTGAGCGTGACGACGTTCCGACGGTTTGATCCGGGGGGGGGCTCTGGTCAGCTTCACCGGTCAGCGTGTGGCGAGAGACCGGGGTTGTCGCAACCCCGAGAGCAGAACGAGACCCGCGAAACGCGGGTCTAGTGTAAAAGTTCCAAAAGGGCTTAAGACGGTCCAGGTGAAATGGTGTGGCCCGTGTAGTGAACCACATGCCGCGGTGGACTGGGTGGTCCGGGCAGCCGAGCCGTGGACCGCTGGTCTAAAAAGGGTGGACGGGCTGAACCGGTCCGGACCACCCTGTCTCCGTCTGTTGGCGTTAATATTCTTTTAACATACAGACCGAGTGTCGAATTCATGTGTCGTATATGGCGACATGATCCTCAGATCAAGACAGAGGTTTTGAGATGCTCTCGGGGATTTTTAACTCTCAATACGGGGGCTTGATGGCACGACACACCCATTAAGTGTAGCTTAGCACCTCGTCGAGATTCTTGTTTCGGATGGCACGATCACATAAAGAGTCTATTTTAGGTTCCTTCAGTTGTGTTGTGACCCTAGAATTGTGATGATGTTGTCCAAGGAGGGTTCAGGCGTTGATTCCAGAGTTGAGGGGTGGCCTGCACGAGCCTTTTTTTAGCTGTGTGCATTGTATTGCAACTTTTTCATCAGACATCCATTCGAGGAGAATTAATAGTCGATTTGGAATGTTTTTATAATATAATATCGATGGAATAGTTCACCTTACCTTTTTCGGAACTGATGTGTGGGCCACACAAGATGACGTATGGTCACAAAGCGGTGTTGAATATCTTTTTTTCGACCGTCTGTTTCAGGAGAGTAAGTAGTCAATCTCGCATGTTTTTCCCCGAGTATTTCATCTGTGTAATATTTTTGGGCTTTAAGAGTATCATTAGAGATATCATTAAATGTAGAAACATGAAAGGGTGTTAGTCAGAGATCCGTTTGACACAATTTGAACCAACGTACTGTAGCGATTTTAGTGACACCTAGTGATGACACGAGCACTGTGGAGTTATTAGAACAATTATGGGTTTAACCTCCAGTGAGTCTAGGCAGTGGGTTACCCATCGGCATATCAGGGTTTCCCTCTAGTAGGGCTAGGTAGTGGGTTACCCGTTGATCTTAGGATTTACCCTCCAACTGGGCTGGGTAGTGGGTTACCCGATGTCTTATTTCAGAATCAGCCTTTCTATGAGGATAGAAAGTGACTTTCCTCTGTGATTACCAAAGTGGGACCCCTGGTTTTATGGTTTAGTGATGATAAAGCCTTGACGTGCGGGACATTTGGGCACCAGTGATGGATATCCTTAGAACTGTTGCCGGCTTTTCTTGGTATGAGCATAGAGTTGTACATCCCCTTACACACTCGTTCAGGATTCTTATTGAGCATATATATATATATATATACATACAATATACATTTATTCCAACTCCTTGGGTATAGTTACACTCCTTCTAGGTTGGGTGAAGATGCGTGGGGTATGCCACATGCTTTTTGTGTCTATCTCCCCTTGAATGGACAAGTCTTCTTCCTTTCTCTTGTTAGGTTGAGTTACCCTCTATTTACTATACTCTTTCAATATTCTTCGTTTGGTCTACTGCTCACCTTTTTGGTGACTCCTTTTTGCTCTCTCGAGATTTCGGGTCATCCTACTGAGTATCGTTATAGTCACCCCTACTTGGGTTTGCCGGCACCTTGTGTTCCAATGCAGACAAAAGACATGTTGATCGTGACTATTTCGGAGAATAGACGGCAGAAGATCTTGGGCCACATACCGGGGTCACATTAGAGTTTTCATGTGTGGAACTCTCCAATTATTTAGTTTTTTTTACCTGTTGCTGGGTTGTGGCACCTTTCGGGTTGGGAGCGTGTTTTTCCTTTTTATGTTTAGTTTATTAGTCAATACTTATGAGCACTTAACATGTTCTATTTATAAGATAAAGCATGACTGTGGTGGGGTTATAGTTGTTTGTGCTTTGGTTTTCTTTTTACTCTGCACTTCTGCATTGGGTGGGCTGTTTGTGTATGTACAGGTTCTTAGGTGAAGACCTCCCCAAGATCGTTATGCTTTCAGTGCATGTCTCTTTCCCCTGGCCAATGGAGGCGTGTTCGTGGTAGTTGCGGCTTGAGACTGGTTGGGTCGGGTCATGACAAAGTTGTATCAGAAGATGATTATTTCATGGGGCGTTATTCAGATGTCCCTAAAAATAAAATTGGTTGGGATTTAGGTCAATTGTGTTGATGTTTCTTGAGATCATCTCCCAGGCCAGAGAGTCTAGTGATGATACGGGTGGCTGACATATCCATTCACCAAGACCCTGATAACCCGTATGTCGACTCGACACAATAAGAAACTTGTTGTAGGGAATTTGGAACATGCGTCTTGTAGGATTGATTCATTGACTGTCCATTATGAGTCATATCCCCTTTTTTATTAATGATATATATATATATATATATATATATGATCATCTGATCGCCGAAATCCTTGATAATTTTCTAGATTCCCCCATGACAGCAGCCAGCAAGGTTACCCTCTCCAGTTCGTGACGACAACCTGGAAAGTGATGAGGTGTTAGTTCAGGGACCCTCACATGATCTCCTTCCACCCATTGGTTCAGTAGTAGCCCATCCATCTAGAGATCAATAGTTAGTACAGTCAGCACAGGCTGAGGTTGAGCGTAGGCTGAGTGCGCTCCGAGACATCCAATGTCAGCGGCCGTAGAAGTTCTGTGGGGACCCAGATCCCTAGGTAGCGATAGTCTGGATAGAGTCGGTGGACTGCCTTTTATGGCTGGTATAGACACCATGGGACTAGATGGTAGACCTCGCTGCCAGCCTCTTCCTCGGGACGACCAGGCATTGGTGGGGTTTGGTTACGTATACCCACGATGAGTTGTCTCCCACGTGGTATAGCTTCCAGTAGCTCTTCTGGGGGAGTACTCCCCCTCTTGTTTACTATCTGTTTGGATTCAGGAGATTCTTGAGCTGAAGCAGGGGGGATGACTATGGCACAGTACTCGTACTGGTTTATCGATCTGACATGCTACTCATATGATATGATCCACAATAGTTACTTACAGGTGCGACCGTTTGAGCAGGGTCTTCACAGGGAAATACATGCTAGTGTAGTACCCTTGTGCCTCCATAAATATACCGGGGTGATAGAGTAGGCGCTCATGACAGAGAGATTCTTGGATGAGGGATGCCAGATGGAAGGGCTTAGTAGTGGCCTTTTCAGAGTAGTGTCTTTGGTAGCAGGAAGGCCATAGAGAGCAGGGCCATAGTTGAGGAGACCCTTCTTTGAGTAGACTCGGGGGCAGCGTCGTACACCGTAGTGGAGCCATAGAGCACCAGGGAAGTCAAGAGAGAGCTGGTTCTATGCTTGTGATGGAAAGGGTCACCTAGAATGGTACTATCCGACCAGGAATACCGAGCATCCATGGTAGGTAGTGGGCACACCACAGCAGCAGAGGCAACGCCATGACTGGGGATCTCCCAGGCGAGGATATGTTTGTCCTCAGGGAGGTGTCATAGGTAGAGCAGCTCGACCTGGTGGTGGGGGATGATGTTTGGAGGTCTTTCCACTGCCACCACTAGGAGGCCCATGCCCGGCTCAGGGAGCTGGTGGTAAGGGACGCGGGTAGCCTCAGGATGTGGGTGTTCGGGACCCCCCAACACATGAGACGGTTCAAGGTAAGCTCTGTGTTTACTCTACTCTTGCTTCAGTACAAGTAGACACATGTACCAACCACTCTTTAATATCACTGCTTTTGGTAAAGGAGTTAGAGCTCCCAGTAGAGTCTCTAACACCTGCTCTTATCCTCGAGGTTCCTACAGGATGTTCCCCATTAGTGACCTTTTTTGATGACAGTGAAAACTATTTTTCGAAGGATAGAGTTTCACGTGGGACCTAATGGTCATCAAGATGGAACCTCACGACTTCATCCTAAGCATGGCTTAGCTTTATATGGTTCACTTCCAGATCAACTGTCATTACAGACGAGTCAGATGCATGTATTCTGATGGGACGAGGTTCACCATCCTCGGTGAGTGAGACCTCATGGTAGAGTAGATGGGTACTCTATGCAGGATACCACGACCTTTTCCCCACTAGTTGGTGTGAATGGATCTCATAGCAGAAAATGCTACATGTACCTAGATCCCTACCATTGTAGAGGACTATATGTACGTTTTTCATGAGGATGTCCCAGGACTAGCTCTGAGGTGAGAGATGGAGTTCTGCATTAACATTTAGCCAGAGAGTACCCCAATTTCATGTCCAAAATATCGGATGGAACCCACAGAGCTTTGGGAGATATTAATTAAGTTGGAGGACCTTCTTGAGAAGGATTCATCAGGCCCAGTTTGTCCCCCTGGTCTGCTCCGGTATTGTTTGTGAAAAATTTAGATGGGAGTCTACAACATTTTGTAGATTATCGTCGCCTGAATCAGGCCACAATAAAGAACATGTACCCTTTTCTGAAGATTGATGAACTCTTCAACCAATTGAGAGGTGAGAAGTGGTTCTCCAAGATTGATATTTAATTTGGCTACCACCAATTGTGTGTTCGTGAGCCAGACATCAAAAAGTTGACTTTCCGTTGTCATTATGGGCATTACAGGTTTCTGGTGTTACCCTTTGGAGTGATTAATTCCCCCTCCGTTTTTCATGGATTTGATGAAACAGATCTTCCTCCACACATGGACTGGTTTGTGGTTGTTTTTATTGACAATATACTCATATACTCTGTGATAGAGAAGAAGTAAGAGAACCAATTAAGGATGGTCCTAGACTTACTTCGGGAGATCCTACTATATGGGAAGCTCTTGATGTGTTAGTTCTGGATTCATGAGGATAAATTTCTAGAGAATATCATTTCAGAATAGGTTTTAGCCATAGATCCTGGAAAGATAGAGGCAGTTCTTTCTTGGGATCCACCCAAGAATGAGTCTGATGTGCATAGCTTCCTTGGTTTGGCTGGGTACTATAGGAGGTTTGTGGAAGATTTCAACATGATTTCTACCCCTTTGACCACATTGATGTGGAAGGGAGGACTATTGACCTGGACTGATCAGTGCCAGAAGTCCTTCGAGGAGTTGAAGAAGAGGCTGACTAATGCCCTAGTGTTGAGGCTGCCAGAGGAGGGCATTGAGTTCGTGGTATACTATGATGCTTCAGGAGCTGGGCATAGGTGCATGCTGATGCAGTAGTGGAACGTGATTGCATATGGGTTGAGGAATTTGGGTCACCATGATAAAAATTATGTTACTCGTGATTAAATGCGGGAAGCAGTGGTCTTCGCCTTGAGGTTATGAAGACACTACATTTTGGTTGATCGTTTTGTGGTCTACTCATACAACCAGAGCCTCATGTACATCTTCACTCAGAGGGATATAAAACTAAGGTAGAGGCGCTGGCTAGAGTTTCTACAGTAATATGACTTCGAGGTAGTCTACACTCTAGGTAAGGGCAATGTAGTAGCAGATTCCCTTATCAATGAATCCTAGGCTCTTCTAGTGTGGGAAGCATCAAAGAAGTTGGCTTCTCTACAACTGACCTTGGTGGAGCATGAGACTATGAATTTTTTGTAGTCGATGATGTTGACTTCATCGGTCCTTGAGTGTGTGAGAGAGTCCTAACTAGGGGCTATCGATAGTTAGGTACAGCTTGATCAGATTTCCATCGGTGATGCACCTGATGGGTATTTTAAAGGAGGGAATCACGGGATCCTATTCCATGGGCGAGCTATAGTACCAAGGGTGATGTAGGAGGAGTTGATGCAAGAGTTCCACACTTCACCCTGGGATGTAAATCTAGGTGTGGGTAAAATGTACAAAGACCTTAAAAGTTATTTTTGGTGGTCTGTAATGAAGAAGAGCCTAGCTGAGTTCATTTTTCGGTGTCTTACCTCTCTGCAGGTGAAGGCAAAGCATCAGGTTCCGGAAGGGTTGTTGCTGCCCCCTGATATCCCAGAGTGGATATGGGATGGCGTATCTATGGACATCTTCACACAGCCTCCTTGAACATTGAATGGCCATTATTCCATTTGGGTGATATTGGACCAACTCACGAAGTCAGCGCACTTCCTTTATATCAGGGAGCATTACTCAATGGAGAGTCTAGGGAAGTTGTACATTCAGGAGATCATCTTCCATCATAGAGTACCCTCGACGATCATCTCTAACCATGACATGCATTTTACATCATGATTATGGCGATGCTAGTAGGAGAAATTCAGGACTCAGCTGCGGATGAGTATATCTTTTCACCCCATGACAGATGGGTAGACAGAGCACACTATCTTGGTGTTGGAGGATATGATCAGGGTGTGCATGTTAGATAATGTCCTATGATGGGAGGATCACCTTACCTTGATGGAGTTCGCATATAACAATCTTTACACCTCTATTATCGGCATGGCACCTTTTGATGCCCTTTATGGGAGACCCTTTAGGTCACCATTGTGCGGGACGAAGGTTGGGGATACCTCCCTCGTGGGCCCAGAGTTGGTGCAGGTGGTGATGGAGAAGGTTCAAGTCATTCATGGGTGAATGAGGACAACTCAGAGCAGACATAAGTCCTATGCAGAACGTCATCGTAGGCCTTTGGAGTTTGAGCTGGGGGAACATGACTTTTTGAGAGTCTCCCCATGGCGTGGAACACTTAGGTTCGACCAGGGAGGCATGCTATCCCCGAGGTTCATTTGGGCTTTTGAGATCGCGCGCAGGGTTGGCGAGTTTTCCTACTGTCTTGATCTACCACCACAGCTGGAGAGAGTGAATGATGTCTTCCACGTGTCGTAAATGAGGAAATACGTGAATTCCCACATGAACATCATCAACTAGGGAGAGATAGACATTGTTGATGGAGCCACCTTTACGGAGCATCTGGTGGCGATTGAGGACCAGCAGGAGAAAACTCTGCGTGTATGGACCAATCCCTTGGTTCGAGTGTTGTTGCAACACGTGAGGATGCATGAGAGAACATGGGAATGGGAGATACAGATTCGGGATCAGTATCCCAAGTTGTTTTTGTAGTTTTTTTGGGGATTAAAAACTTGAAGGAGGGAATGATATATGATCCTGAGTTTTTGTCCTATAGGTATTTGAAATTTTCAGGATGTTATTATAGAGAAGGGTGTTCAGACGGCGTGTGATTCCGAGCCCTAGTGTGGACGAAGTTAAATTTTAAGTTTGTACACACTAGATAGACCAAAAGAAAAAAATAACCCCCAAAAAGTAGGTCAGAGAAGGGCATCATTGAGTCTGAAGCATGTCGTTTACCCTAAGTGGGGTGTAACTTTCACGGACGTGACCCTTTGGTGGAAAATGACACTAGGGGAATTTTCATAATTTAGAGGCCTTTAACATAAACATTATAACATTTGAAAAAAGTATAATATTAAAATTACAAGAACACTATTGTGCTTAGAACGTGTATTTCACCCTTGGAGCGGCTTAACCTCGAACTCGTCGAGAGTTCGGGTACGGGCCTACTAATGGGTGATTAAAATTAATTAAAATTAATTAATTTTCCCCTACTTACACAAATCCACCCCTCCTTCTTCTCCCTAACAATCACCCTAGCAGATGATATCCCAAAAAAGGATCCACATTCCTCATGTTCCTCTCCCCACCTCTCGAAGGTGGATGCGGCTCTGGTGGATCGTTTGTGAAGCGACGGGCTACGCCCTGCGAGGTAGGATCGTTGCGCTTTCATTTTAAATTTTGTCAAATTCTTCAAACTAAAATTATAGCATTTTAATTCTCTTTAACTATCGAGTGAATGAAATATTTGAGTATGGATTGATCTGAGCATTCCAATGATTCTTTCGGATCAAAATTTCAAGTCATGGGGTGTCCTGGGTGCCCCCAAAAAGATTTCTAGGAAAAACCCCTATTTTCCGGTGGTTCTAGGGTGGTCTGGTGGCTCTGCGTGGTGGTCCGGTAGGAGACAACGGCGGTGAGGGCTCCCCAGTCAGTGGTACGGCTCCTCAGCGGTCAGAGTGGGTGAGCGGGATGGTAGCCTGGAGGTTCGGTCCGTGGGGGAGGGCACGCTGGCAGGCTTTGTCGGTCGGCGTGCGACGCGAGACCGGGGTCGTCGCGACCCCAGGAGCAGAATTAGACCCATGAAATGAGGGTCTCATTGATAAGAGTTGGACTGGCTTAGGCTAGTCTAGGTGAAGAGATGTAGCTTGTGTTGTGAACTGCAGGACACAGTGGATAGGGCAGTCAGGGAGGTCGAGCCACGGACCGCCAGTCTAAAAGGGGTGGCCCGACGGAATCGGTTCGGCCCACCCTGTCACCATCCGTTGGTATTAAAACGCCTCTAACCTACAAACTGAATTTTGGATTCACGTTCCGTCTATGGAGACATGATCCTTAGATCGAGACGGAGGTTTTGAACTAGTCTCAGGGATTTTTAATTCCTGAGATGGGGTCTCAGTGGTGCGACACACCTGTTAAGTGTTTCTTAGCGCCATACCGGGATTCTAGTTTCGAATGGCACAAGCACATCTAGAGTCCATTTTAGGTGACTTCAATGGCGTTGTGACCCTGGTCTCATGACAGAGTAGTCCAAGGTGGTTTCAGGCATTGAAGCTGGAGTTGATGCATGGGCCCATGGGCCGTCTTTTAAGTTTTATGTTGCATACTGCGACTTTTTCATCAGATGTCCATTTGGGGAGAATAAATAGTCTATTTGGAGTGTTTTTTTTGAGAGAATCATGATGGAGCAGTTCCCTCAACCTTTTTCAGATCCTAGGTATGGGCCCCATGATACTCTGTATGGGCATAATGTGGTGCTGAATATCTTTTTCGTTGGGATTCCGTTTCTTGTGAGTAAATAGTATATCTCGCGTGTTTATATGTGGGGATTGTAAAAGTTTAATATCTTTGGGAATGCAGAGTCTCATTTGAGATCTCATTAAATGTGATAAAATGAATGGGAATTAATTGAAGGTTCCTTTGACGCACACCGAACCAACACACGGTAGCGATGTTAGTGAAATCCATTGATGGCACATGTAGTACAGAGTTATTAGACCAGTTTTGGGTTTACCCTCCAGTGGGGCTAGGCAGTCGGTTACCCACCCGTGTATCAGGGTTTACCCTCTAGAGGGGATGTGTAGTGAGTTACCTGTTGACCTTAGGGTTTAACCTCTTGTAGGGCTGGGAATTGGGTTACCCGTTGATCTTAAGGTTTACCCTCCAACATGGCTAGGCAGTGGGTTACGCAATGACTTTTTCAAACTCAGCCTTTCTATGAGTCTAGTCAGTTAATTTTCTTCGTGATTGCCGAAGCGGGACCCTTGGTTTTACGGTTCATCAATGAGATAGCTTTGATGTGTGGTGCATTTGGGCATCAGTGATGGATATCCTTGAATCTGTTGGTGACTTTTTTTGGGCTGAGCCTAGAGATGGATATCCCCTTACACAGTCATTCAGGATAATTGTTGAGCATATATATATACATACACCATAATATCGTTCCCACTCTTTGGGTTCAGTTACTCTCCTTCTTGGAGGGGCGAAGACACGCGAGGTATGCCACGTACTTTCTGTGACTATCTCTTCTTTGTTATAAGAGTCTTCTCCTTTTCTCTAGTTTGGTTGATTTGCCCTTTAGTTACTGTACTCTTTCACTATTCTTTGTTGAATCTACTGCACACCACTTTAGTGACTCCTTTGTTGCTTTCTCGAGCTTTTAGGGCATCCTACTATGTATATTTATACTCACCCCTACTTGTAATTTGCCCTTACCTCATGTGACCTTGTAGATGACATACATGTCAATCAATACTATGGTTGAGCAAAGAGGGGACATGAGTTTGGGCCATGTACCAGGGTTGCAGTAGAGTTTGCAAGTGTGGGAGTCTCCAGTTGTTTACTGTTGTATACCTATTTCTGGGTTGTAGAACCTTTTGGGTTGGTCGGGTGTTTTTCTCTTTTTATGTTTAGTTTCCTTGTAAGTAATTATTAGTACTTGAATTTTTCTATTTAGAAGTTGATTCTTGACTGTGGTTGGATTATAATTCATTGTCCTTTGGTTTTCTTTTTACTCTACACTGCTGCATTGAGTGGGTTGTGTGTCTGTGTACAGGTACATTGGAGAAGGCCTACCTGAGATCATTACGCCTTCAGCGCCTATTTCCATCCCCTGACCTATGGAGGCGGGCTTGGGGTAGTTGTGGCTCGAGACCAGTAGGGTCGAGTTCTGAAACGTAAAATTAAATGAGAAAGGTTTTTTTGGAAAAAATATTATTAAGAAGGAAAAAATTATTCAAACAAAAATCACATATAATTATGACTGAAATGAATGTACTTAAATTTTATATAATTAAACAAGAATTATGTTTTATGAGATCAAATTATGATCATATCTATACTTTATATGAAAATTAAAATGTATGTTCTATAAAAAATTTTATTTTTAACTATTCACTAAAAAACCTACGTTTTTAGATAAATACCAAAAATTTCACGCAATGATAATTTCCATATATTAATTTAAATCTTTATGTTATTTATTTAAAATATAATTATAAATTTTCACTAATATAAATATAACATTATCCTAATAAAATAAATTTAATGTAATTTTTTAGAAGAAAAACATATTGTCGAAATATATGATGACATTAATAAAAATTTATTGATTGTTAACAATGCGTTTTTATAGATTAGGGAATTTTTATATAATTATTAACATAGTTAATCTAATTCATATAAAAAAATTAGTATCTAGTTAAGTTTGATATTTTATGTTGTATATTTTGGTCTTCATAAACTTTTATTTGATGTAACCCAAGCTATCAAAGAAGTTAAATACTTTTGTAGGATATAATTCATAAAATATCAGGCTGTTACAGTAAATATGAGTAAGATTATAGATAAAGGGATTAAAATTCATAAAACATGTTTGTAATTTAGTTTATATTCTATTTAATAAAGGTATCACTAATCCACTCCATTGAAAAATAATTTTGGAGCAACCTTCCTAGAGAATTACATTTTATTTTTTAATTGTTCTGGGATTTTATAAAAAAATCATCTCTTTTTCACATATAAAAAGGAAATCCAACTCATAATTTTACTTCACAACACATCACATTACATTGATACCAAAAGTTAAAATAATATCTCTTACAGTCATAGTGACCTTAATGAGGTTTTGGAATTCAAAAGATACCATCCCTAAATAGTTTAATCTTATTATCAAAATAGATAACACTAGAATTGTGATATAATTTCCCTGTCTATAGTTCTCTCTTAAAAATCATTATGTGCATTAATTATTAAGAAATATATTTTCCCAATATCTTATTGATAATTTTTTTATCACGTCTATAATTTTACATTATTTTCATTATGGTATAATAAATAACTATCCTCTACTTTTCAATTACAAAAAATGTAAAAATTAATCATTCATTTTGCATACTACTCCCTCCATAATGTAAGATGTTTTATTTTCCATCACTACCATAGAAATATGGTTCTTATTGATATGATTAAAAATAAATAGAATATTTTTGAAATATTGTATGTTATGAGATAATAAACCATATTAATCATATTCCCAGTTTCATGGAACATAAAATTTTCAGTCATTCTTGCATCTAGAGTACCACCTCCCTAAAACAATCGATATATTTTCTAATTTCTTCACTACCTTACATGGATGGTAATAAGAATCATTTTAATGGATTAAAATAATATTTTTCATATCAGTATATTTATTATAAAAAAAATTTAATATCTAAATAATTATATGATTGGTAAACAATGTTTATTGAATTAACACTTTAAAATAAGTGAGCTAAGATTAAACAAATTATTCAAACTATAAAATTATATTCATTCCATAAAAATATCTCATATATAAATATAATTATGATATACCACACTATTTAACATTAAAATAATTCAAAATACCGTTGGTATAATGATATTTTAACATAATCACCTCATTATTATCACACGTAGAGTTTTTATGATGTATTTCAATTTTAAGGAATTCTATTTCATTGATAGATTGATTTAAAATAAAAAGTAGAATTAAAAAACCACGAAATAAATTGAGATATTAATATTTTAATATAATGAAATTATTTATTTTACAAAAAAAATATTATTTTAGATTTATGTTATGTGATTATTTAAAAGATTTATTTTTCAACAAATTGTGAAAAATATCTAGTTTATTTAAAGTATCCTTTATTTTCAAAAATAATGTAATTTTAAAGAACCTTATATTTTTATAAATGTTATATAATATCCTCAAATTTAAATAATATAATAAATTATACTTGGATTATAATTTTACATGATTATATCATAATTCAATTTTTAATATTGAAAAGGAATTTTCTAGAAAATTGTTTATCATAAGATTTTGTAGACTAAATATTAAATTAATTTATGAAAAATATAGATTTTAAATTTTGTTAAAATGTATTCAAAATTAGGAATCAAGAATTCAAATCATTTAATATCCCCTTATATTTTTATTATTTATGATTAATAACATTAGGAAAACAAATTTCACCTCTATAAGAGTAAAACATTAAAATAAGGTTAAATCATTGATATAAGGACTTAAAATTTCTCCTAAACATGAATGTATCCTATTTGATGAGTTTAGTTATAATATAACCATCTATTCCATAAAATTATGACAAATTTCTTCCTTTTTTATTTGACATCAAGATATATATTATTTTTAGTAATGAACTAAAACAAGATATCACTCTTTTGACAATAAAGAAAAATATTTTTCTCATAAGGATAAAAAGAGGGTATTTATAATTTTTAATTTTTATTTGAAATATTAATTAATTTTTTATAGGGTAATTTATTTTTAAATTTTATATATTGAATAATTACTTTAAATTATTATTCAATTCCAATATAATATTTATTTAATTAATATAAATAAAAAATAAATGAATTTAAAAATCATCAAAGTTATACAATTTGGGTGAAATATTTGGTCACCAGTATTTTTAGAAAAATTTAAAAAATTTATGATTTGTTAAATGATTGTATTCTAATTACATTTTTTTAAGATGTTATTATTAAATTAAATGATATTTCTAAAAATATACATTAATGATATTTTATAAAAAATATATTTTACCAAATTATTTAAAAACAATAAAAATCATCAAACTTCAAAAGGTTTATAATGATATAAAATTGCATTCCATTTCTATTAATGATTTAATTTTACACTTATATGTAAATTTATAATGATTTAATTTTTAATTGCATGTTACATTAGTTAATATAATTTTTTTAAGTATGTTGTTAAGAAAAAGAGAATGTTTAAAATGATATAAAAACCTATCTAAATTTACTTTTATGAATCTTGGGACTATATACTCATTTTCATATAAACCATGTATTTTTCTATGAACATGGAAATGGATTTACATTATTGTATTTTAATCTTCTGAAAAATTACATATGTGACAATACCTTATCTAATAAAATAAAACCCATTCTGTCTTTTCATTATTGCACATTGACCGACCATGTTACAAAACCCAATAAAATTCGATTTTTATAACCTTATAAAGTCATTATAGTATATTTTATTCATAAAATAATATTATAAGGGTCCATAAAATGGGATCTAAAATATTTTTATCAAAGAATAGGTAATCTTATTTATCATCTCTTTAATGTTTATATCTTATTATACTTATTATAAATATGTTGTAACCACGATAAATTATAATTTAATGTATTATTAATATCTTGATATATTTTTATAAATATATGAAAACCACTACCAATATATATTCCATGAAATTAAAAATAGAATCACTACTTGTTCGTGCATATGGTTTATCATCTTTATGTAGCGGTCTAATTCATTTTTCAACACCACATTACACATATTTTTATCAATATTAAATGAAATAATATATATTACATTATAAAATAATTACTCTTCCATTATTAAAAAATCATATCTAACGCCGTACCATCCAATTCGTTGGAATATGATAATGTTGCTCATGCATACATGTGGACTTTCAACTATATGAAGCGATGTGATTCATTTAAAATTTCCACTTTACATTTGTTGTAATAACTAAATATTTTGTAATATAATTGATATATATTACTCAATAATGATAAATTAATGGTTAATTTTCATTTTTAATTTTTTTTCTCCACCTGAAGAAAATTGAAATTTACGGTCATGGTTAAGTTTGAAAATCCCTCTCCATGAACTGTGTAATTAAATTTTATATCTCTACATTTTATGGATGAATATAAATATACATATATATATATATATAATTATTAAAATTTATATTTATATCATCATTTAATTTCTAGATATTATGGAACTGATATCAATGAAGAAGGACTATAACATATCAAAGAGAAAATACATGAAAAAAAACAAGTTAAGAATTCTAAAAGTGATAGTAATAAAAAATTATTAACAAACATGTGTTAACATAAAAAAAATTAACCATATATGATATCATATATTTTCTTTTTGTTAAGGTATTTAATTATTATAAATCTAAATTTATTATTTTAGAAGTTAAATGTACTTATGAGGAATGTCAAACATGATGCACGAGGTTTCATAACTCAATTTTCATTCATTTGGTTATAATTTTACATCATAGACTATGTTATTCCATGCTTTTAAGAGAAATATTTTATTAATAATTTATTATTTATTTCAAATTTATTTATGTGAATTTACATTTTTTACGCATAATCACTTCATTGATTATCTATCTATTGAATTATTCAATCATTGGAATGGATTTCATCTCAATTGTCTCCTTGTTGACTTATTTTTATTATGAATCTGTTTAATTTTCAATGGTATATATAATCCAACATTCAGATTAGTTATATTTATATATATTTATTCTTGAGGATTCATGTTTCAATTCATGTTCTTTATTTTAAGGTGTTACAATCTTATTGTTACCAAAGTGGAAATAATTTACATTAAAACATCATTTTTGGAGTTACACATATTTTCATTGAAGGAATATAATTATATATCCTTTATATAAGTAACCTATTTTCTTATCCTCTATATATCTATGGACATTCATTGTTTTATTACAACATTCAAACTCTTCAACACTAGAATCAATCTATGAAAATATTAAAAAATAATAAGTTCTTGATTAGTAATCAGGTGTATTGTTCTTTCACTTTCATATGTATAATTATTATATTCAAAAGAACATATTATTTAATCTAATTATTTATTAAGAATATTTTATAGCAGACATGATTTTTTATAATGTCCTATAAGAATATTTAAAAAAATTTATGAAAGGAGAATTTTTGACATTCAATACAAAAATTTGAAATGAATTTTTTATTTTTATCATATATGGTGTTGATGGAAAATACCATTGACATTAATATTTTATTATATTTAGATTGATAAATTATTTTTTATTATTTAAAAAAAAACACTTTGTGGAAACTTATTTTATTTTTTTTCAAATATTTTATTTTATTTTAAAAAAGTAATAAATTAATTAGATAACCGATATTGTGGATGAATTAGTCATCATATTTTATCATTTATTAATTTTGTTGTCATAAAAAATATCTTGATTCATTTAATTAATTATGATCATAAGTCATTTGATATTTAATTTATATTGAATATTTATAATATTTTTGTTATTGATATGATTATTTCCAAATCAGTAAACAATTTTTAAATATTGTGTTATTTTATGAAAATTATTTGTCTAAATGGGGAAATATTGATATTCTATATACAGTAATCATTAAAAAATATTATTTGATTGGAAATTTTGTTTATGAATTAGATATATCATTCAATATATGTGTAATGCAATGATGGTATAGTGACTGGTGGTTCCAAGAATTATATATCCCATGAATGCATCAAATTGTATCTTGAGAAAATATAAATGGGAAAATTTATCAACTGGGTTTTTAGTGTGTACCTTTCCATAAATTAAACTATCGTGACACATGACTAGATGGTAAAGATATCATGATTTTTGAGGTCATTAATACAAATATTAAGAATTTACTTTCATGATAATGCAGTTATCAGTATTGATTAAATTATAACATTGGTATTAACTTTGATTCATTTCATGGTGATGTTATTGATTAAATGGAATGTATTTTTTAGTCATTTATCATTCTATATTTATTATTCCTTCTTTAATTATGATAGATTCCACTGAATGAACCCCTTAATGATCATTTTTCCTCAAAAAATATTGGATTATTTTACCGTTGATCTAATGATGAATATTATGAAAAATGTAAATAATGAGATAATATTTATTAGGTAATATATTTTAGACTTACAATGTCATATGTGAATCATGCATATATCCAGACATTCAAGACTACTAAACTAATAGATCACTAGTGATGTGATACCTGTAATCTTTTGAAAATTTAATTTAGTTGGCATTGATTATATGTTAATGGTGTTTGGGTTGTAGCTTTTAGTATCATATAATGCTTATTAAAAATTTTGGGGACTAGATTTTAAATTAAAATAGGTAAAATGACAAGTATGATAAATACATATAGTATTTTGTAACTTTTAAAATTATTTTGATATTTTGTGTGTCTTAATATTCAATATGAATTACAGATAAGATAGTATATTAAACAATTTTAATATTAATCCTAGTATAAGAAAAGGAATAATCACCTGTAGTCATTGTAGAAATTTACTTAAAGATAAATCCAATATAGCATCTCTTGGAACTGGGTAGAACATGGCTATAATAGGGTAGATTACTAATTTTATGATTAGTAACCATTATTGTATCGAAAATAATTTTGTTCCAGATCATGATTAACCTATGTTAGATCACATTAAATGATTTGATCTTCTATATTTTAAGGAAAAAACTAATACATTAACTGATAAACAATATATTTAGTCCCTTGAAATGCAATTTTTTGACTTTGGATATTTCATATGATATTCTGAATCATCCTTTTATAGTTTATCAGTGTGAGGATGAACCTATACCACCCATGTATTTTACATTCATCGTATTTATTTTTATACCTATTCATGAGTCATGATTATATATGGTGGATTGGTAGAAGCTAAAAATTTATAATATTTAAATTGTACAAGTGTTCATTGATAGATTTATAGAATATTTTCATGTGATTTCAACTAAGGAAGAATTCGATTTTTTAACAGAACTCATACTGGGTACTACCCCAAATTTCCAAGAATCTATATTGAATAGCCAAAATTGAGTTATTGGTGTTGAAGAAGAAACACATACAGAATATAGATGAAGGATTAATTCAACCTAATGCTTCACCCTGGGGTACACCTGTTCATTTTTAAGAGACTATTTGGGTCAATCATATTTTTACTTATTTTTTCGTAGTTAACAAAATGAAAATTAAGATCCTGAACCCTCAACCACATTTCTATGGTCTTTATGATCAATTATGAAAAGATCCATATTTTTTCATGACTTATCCTCAATTTAGATATCTTCAGTTTAGGGTAAATGAAGATGATATTCCCAATAAATCAATATTTACAAGGTATAATCATTATTAATTTATAAAATTTCCATTTGGACATTCTAATGCATGTTATATTTTTTTGTATTTAATGAATAGACTCCTTATAGATATCGTTGATCAATTTTTGTCAGTTTTTATAGATGGTATTCATGTATATTTGATCTCTATGTAAGGGAAAGGACAAAATTTGAGGATTGTGATAATGATAGTGAGGAAGGAAAATCCATATTCTAAATTTACCATGTGTGAATTTATGGTATAAAACGTATCATTATTATTTCATATAATTTCAAGTGAGGGTATATTGATGAATCCTTAAATGACATAGGTAATTAAAAATTGTTATAGAAATCCCAAGATTACCATGATAAAAATTTATCTTGAGATGGATAGATACTAATTCCATTTATGGATATATTTATCAAAAATATATAAACCATTCCCCATGATGACTCATAAGGGGGATATGTAAGTGCAGAAAAATAATTATGGTGGTATGGTTAAAGAATATATGATAATAATAGTCAGTGTGCGAATACGTTGAATTTCATAAGGTAGATAAGGGGTTTTTATATATACTGATGCATCAATGAATATATTTTGTTGAAAACACATGTTGAATAATATAATGATATATTATGCCTATCAAAAATTGGAAATTCATGATGATAGTTACCAGACACATAATTTAGACTTCGTAATGTTAATTTTTACATTGTAAATATGAAGGAATTATCTATATGGTGACAGGATTGATATATATATATATATACTGATCATAAAATATTAATGGATATGTTTTCATATAGATATCTGAATATGGGAAATAAAATATAGTTTTATTTTATCAAATATTCTTACTACTCAATACATTACCACTATAGAAATTTGAATGAGGAGGATCATGCATTATGTTAGAAATATCATTCCAGTTTTTCAATTATGGATAATAAAAGATAAATAATATTTATTTATTTTCATAAAAGGATATATAAATATAAAAAATGGTAAATATCTTATATTTACTAGATATATGTTCATCCATCCATTTATGTGAAGGTTAAGAAAGAACATATGGAAGATATGGAATTATAGAATTTGGTGAGGAATTTTCTTGATTACATCATGACTGTGATGGATTAATTATGTTCAGAAACAAAATATTTTATTTTTTAATAAATAATCTGAGGAAGGAGCTAATGGATGATGCACATAAGTTAGTATTCCAAATTTATCCAGGAAGAATGAATATATAAAGTGATCTGAAAGAGTATTTTTCATTGGATAATAAGATAAATGATATTTCAAAGTATATATCTTGATTAGTTGTTTTTCATCATGTTAAGGATGAGATATATAAATATATAAAGATATTATAACCTTTACCCATCCCATAATGGAGATTGAAAAACATTACTATTGATTGAATCATTCTAATCTCCAAAAAATGTAAAGGGAACAATGTTTTTTTGTTCTTTAATAATTCTATGTATGAAATGAAAACTTTTGATCACTAATAGAGATGATTTAATTTTTTGATTTGGTTACTCATTTTTAAATTAAGGATGTTGTGAGATTTCATGAATTACACATCTCAATCATATAATATTTAGATCAAAGGTTTACCTCATCATTTTGAATAATAATTTAGAAGTATTTTGATATAAGTTGTCTTTCATTATTTTTTTTCCTCTTCAAAAATATGGTTAGACTTAGAGGACCATTAAAACGGATGAATACATGTTAAAATCATGGACTATGGATTTTAATGATGTATGAGTTTTATACCACTAATATCTGTTTATTACACCAATATCATTCACATGATAAATAAAATGTTTTTGTTAATATCTCTATAGAAATATGTGTATAAATTCAATGTATTAAATGATGTTATAGAAACAATTATATCGGGACAAGATCTAGTAAAGGAAATGGTAGATAATGTTAGATATATAAAACAACACATAAGGGAAGTTAAGAGTTTCCAAAAATTATTTGATGAAAATCCAAAGAGAGATATAGAGTTATATGTTTCTGATAAGATATTTCAATAATTCTCAAATTGGAAGAAGGTTTTGATATTAGGAACCTTGATTGTGTTATAAACATTAAAAATAGGTCCCTTCAAATATCATGGTCATATGGGCACAAAAGCTTATCACTATGAATTTCCACTGAATCTCTCTAAAGATCTTGATATATTATATGTATCACTATCTTTGAAAGAAATAATTGACCATTAAAATGTAATGAAATTATAGTTCAAACCACTATATAATGAACTGACTTATGAGGAATAACCTATAGAGATTCAAGATTATATGTACAAAGTGATACAATACATCATCAATCACTTGATCACAGTTTTGTGGTGAAACCATAATTTCATGGAGTCTCTTTGGGAATCCATGGACTTGATGAGATAGTTATATCTATAAATTTTTGTATTAAATTGAGATAATTTTAACATAAAATATTATATAAGGGTGTTAGAACATAGCATCCCACGATTTTAGTATTTATTTATTTGTAAATAAATCTAATTTATTTGATATATTTGTTTACATGGAACACTAATCATAAATGAAGAAAATAAATTAATAGAAATATATTTTTTATTATTATATCCTTATTTCCTTTCATAATTCAATTTTTATCATAGGGTAATTATTTTTGATTTTTTGAAAATATTTTTCACTGTTTATAACAAAATTTTTGATATTTGTAAAACTGGTATTCCATTTAATTAAATAATGTAATTTAGAATAATCATTAAATTTTATATTCCATGTTATTTAAGTTTAATTTTATATGAAATATAACAAATGACTATATTTGTTTCAAAATATTACTTGGTTTAAATATAAGTTTATTTTTACGCTTAAAACACATTTTTTGAAATCATTTTTCATCGAATTTTTCTGAGTAATTTAAAAGTTAATTTCAAAAACTTGTAAGATTTTAATTTTATAAAATGGATTCCATATTATGAATTATGAGGATCATATTTGGTGAAAAATTACCTTTTATTTCTACATATTATTATTAGTAATAATGATATTCAATATCACCCCAATAAGGGTAAAACTCATAAACAGGGATAGAAATCTGAGATGAGGCTATAAAATTTATAAAAAAACATTCTTTTAACATATTGTATGAGTGGATTTCAAAAAATATCATCAAATTATAAAAAATAAGGAATCATGGTTCCATTTTTCTTTGATATTGACATTTATATGATATTTAAAAAATTATAGATACAAAATGTCACTTTCAAGACCTTAAATCTCAAATATTTCTCATTTGAATAAAAAGATGTTATGTTTGGTTATAAATATTTATTTAGAATATAATTTTATTTCCATTTTAATTGTAAAATATTTTTAGTGATTTAATTGTTAACTGAAATGAAAAACGCGACACTAACATATTATTTATTCAATTTATTGAAAAATTAAATGAATAATATTAATATTAATAAAATTTATAGAATCAAGGTGAATGTTTTTGTTCCAATAATATTATAGATAAATATATCAAATTAGGAATGTTTTAATGGGTTATATTCTAATATATCATTGTTTTTATGTCTTTAGTGAAAAAGAAAATTAATTATTTCAAAAAACATTAAATATATTTTACAAAAATAAAATATTATTTATTTATTTAAAATCATAAAAATATTAAACTTTTATAATGGGGTTTTTGTTTTAAAAAATATCCTCCCTTGGCCATTTTTGATCCATTTACACCGTATATATGAAATTATAACTTTTAAATATTTGAATAGTTGGTACATCATTTAAGGTTAAAAATAGATAAAGAAGGTGTTAATAAAAAATATAAGGTTTAAAATTATATCTAAAACTATATAAAATTTATTAGATGATTATATTAAGAAAATACACTCATTATATTTAAACCATCTAATTTTTTTACCCCATTGAGTAGTAACAAAATCTTTTGACAGATTGATATTTTATATTTTTAGATAAATCTTTATTACACCACCAATCACACTCTTTAGGAACATAACAATTTAGTTCCTCTAGAAACATGGAAAAACACAATATAATTTGGTCAATTATATTTAAAATCTTTAATAAATATCTCCCCTTTACAAATATTCACAAACATACCCTACATAAACCCATTCATAATAACCTATCGAAAGGAAACATAATAAAGATTGAGCTCAAATTCCATTTAAGGAGAAACAAGGGAGAAAAAAAACAATATCATTAACATAAGTGTATGATAACATGATCATAACATTTGATAACCATTCACTACATGCAAATGATATTTATCATAAGACCACAGATAATGATAGTTATTTATTAATAATTTAATCATAAGGGAATCAATTAACATTATCGATAAGTTGGTAACATTTTTATAATGCAATTATTTATGGCATACACATAATAATAAAAACACATATCCATTGTATTCGTGTCTCACTGTTATGGATATCATATAATAATGGGTTTTCCCTCAAGACCATCATAGTAGTAAAGGTTATCTCCCAATACCATATTTAAAGAAAATTCCGCTACTGGATAGGGTACACACCCCATTCCATTCATAACAATTCCCATGAGATATTAATGATTACCCGGTTAATAGGAGAGAAATATAGGTCCAACTAGTCTTATATTGATAATCATACTTATGTGTTCTACATGGTCATAAAGAATTCCTCATATTGTAACCAATGAAATTGAATTATTTTCACAAAAATTTCATCACATCATAACCTATGGAAATGATTGAGGAATCATACTCATTTAATCATATCATTAGGGTATAACGTATGAAAAAATAAATGAGTTTCATAATAATTTTTTGCTAGTATAAAATGTTTAAAAGAAATGGGTGTCATTACCATATTTTCACTATAAACAATTAATAGAATGAACAACATTGATATCTTTCATTCATATCCAAATGAAGGAATAAGTTACATAAAAGTATGTCATCCTAGAGGAAAAGTAATTTTTTATGGTATATCACTTCGAAAGTTATTTTGGAAAAACATTCTTTTAAAATAAATAGATAAAACTAAAAATGTTTGTAAAATCCTTTACCCTGAAAATAAACTTGATGAACATGAAATAGAGGAATTAACAATATCATTTAATACATTTTGTCAGCAAAATAAATTTTTTTACCATAAAAATAATCACATAAAAAATATCCATTTTTCTATATTGAAATAATTTATTTCAGATCCAAATATTTCTCAAATAATAATAAAAATTTTTAATTTGAAATTTTTTTTTAAAAAATTTAATCGAACTATGATATATTTTAGCATTCATGATATAGAGAAATATTTTCCATTCAATGTATATTAAAAATATGATTCTTTTTTGTTTTTGATAAAAGTCAAATTATAATTTTTTGAAAACTGAAATAAATAATTATTCAAAAAAATCCAAAACTTTTAAATGTGGTTTTAAATTTATTTAATAAAAAATTAAATTATTATTTTTAATATTTTTTAAAAATCTATTTATAAAACATTGTTTTGGGTAGAATGGGTTATCGTGTAAAACAATATTTTTCAAAAAAACATTCTTTATGAACTCTTGAGTACCTAAATAGATGATAATGACATGAAATCATTTATTGTTAAGAAATAACCAAGTTTGAATAAATTTCATATATTTTTTGGAAATAAATCATAAGAATAGATCATCGAAAACAACGACCTAAATAATCATGATAAATGATTAGATTGTAACATAATATAATAACCACCTTGGTATCTTTGAAAGATATGCACCATGAATAAATAAGATTAATAGAAACATAATATATTATGAGAATATATTAAAATATGATATTTCGTATCATATGGTCTGTGTATATACCTCATATGAGAGGATATTTTCATAACATTATCATTTGTACCAATAGAATTAAATGAGAGAATATCATACATTACCGGTTAATTATTTTTTAAATCATAAACCCAATGAAAGAAAGAAACTAAAAATGATTCTTAAATCGAAATAACTTTCATATTAATGATAATAAAAAAACTCATTGGTATTATGTACCCCACATAAAAGAAAAAGGTTTCTGATATGTCGTGTGTGTCGAAAAAAATAATAATGAGATATAAATTCCTTACCTTAAGCCTCAAAATCCATTTTACATATTTTTAACTAATGTGAAATAAATATATGTTTATTATACATATATTACTAAACCATACTTATATATAATACCATATATGATTTACTTAGGAACTATTATTACCTGTTTATTAATAATTCCATGTTAAAGTTAGGTTTCAGGTAAAAACCACATTGTTCTTTGTATATGTTCTGATTTTTTATTTTTTATTTCTTTAATTTGATAATAATATAATCATATGAAAAAATATAAAAAATATATAAATATCATATTTATTAGTTATATATGGATTTATATTAATCAATATTACTTAGTCAAATAAAATCGAATACATCATTCAAAGTGATGGTAGGTCATATATATGCATGGATGCATTTTCTATTTTCTTGTCTTATTGAAAGAAATCGTGGGAAATGATATATTAAATTTATATAATTATTTTTATGTCTTATATATCCGAAATATTTTTTTAAACCATCATTATTTCCTTCTATATAAATAAATAATGAATCACGTCACTTCGTAAGGCGGTATTCCACTATATATAAGAGCGACACTATTATATTCCTAAAAAATAAATTGTATGAAGTTATGGTTGATATAACAATGAAAATTTATAAAAATGTCATACATATAATTCATAAATAATATATATATAATTTGATTAATCCTTTAGAGGAGGTAGTGAAAAATATATTTTCATCGACTCGTGAGAATGTAGTCTTCCATACTGACAAACTGTTATTTTGTATCACATTGGATAGAACTGGATATGGTTTTATGTCAATATCTAAACATAAAAATTTATTAATTTATATAATTTACTAATTCAATTTATAATAATGGTATTTTAATAATCTATGAATGTGGAAGAATAAATAAATGATAAATGGTTATTGATCAGTGTTACCTCTTTTTCGAGCATCTTCCACATGTTTTCACCAAATATCACCCAAGGATGGATTTTTATAAAAAATAGGGTTTATAGTATGACATGAGAGAAGTTATGAACTTTATTTAGAAGTATTTGGTAAATAAAATTGGATTTATATTTGTGAAAAAACTGAAGGGAGTCAATTCCATTTTATAATCGATGAGAGTTACATTTTTAAAAATTCCATAATCTACTCAGTAATGGGAAGTCAATGCCACCCAAGTGGGAAAAATATTGATAATTAATTTTCTTGATGGATAATATGTTCTATCAACATCTCCTATACACTAAAAAACTCATGTTTTAAAAATGTTGTTCATTAACATCAAATTTTCCTTACATTTATCATTATGGATCATTACTATGGTAGTATGTATTTTTAACTTACAAACATCTCTTTTAATTTTAATATAAAATTATCCTTATTATAAAATTTTCACACACATATTATAAATATTAATTCTAATTTTTAAAATTACAACCTAATGTGTGTTCAAAATTAATTTTAAGATTAGATAATTTAATGTGTAAAAACATTATTTTAAACTTAACAACAACTAATATTTTTTTACTATTTTGGTGTAAATATATTCATTATAAAATAAATTAATTTCTATTAATTGAACATAATTTTTATTTTTGAACACATATAAGTCACTTTAAAGAATATTTTATTTGAATAATTTTAAATCATTAAATGAAATATCTATTTTATATATATAAATATTATTTCCAATTTTGACAATATTATTTTAATTGAAATTTTAAATAAATAAAGAAAATTATTGAATTAGAATATAATGTGTTCAAAAATTTATAAGTTGATATATTTACCTAAAGAGTTAATTGAAAATCTTAATTTATTCAGTTTACATTAGTTTTATTATTTTTGATATCATTGATTTTAGTTTTAAATTAGTAAAATAATTATAGAGTTAGTATTTATTAAAAATTTAGTAAAATTATTTAATATCTACAAATTATTAATAAATTATCACGAAAAAATATAATTTAACTTTTAAAATAAAATTTACCAGAAAACAGTTTTTTAGTCCCTATCCCAATTCATTAGAGATATTAAAATCAATGATGGTTCATTTTCAGTCTTTTTCATTTCATAATTTTCTATAGATAACAATTTAATTGATAGAACTCATTAAAAGTCATAAAAATGATCCCATAGTGATAATGGTATAAATATGTTCATTCATATGGCTGTGGAAACCATTATTATCTATATTTATTCATAAACTACATAGTTTAACCCTTAGTAAGCTTATTTTAAGCTTAATCGGGGTAACTAATTTATATTATTTTCACTATCTATTTGGATAAAAATTATCTTAACGATATTATAAATTTTAAATTATAATGAATAAAAATATAGAATTTATTTTTTAATTTTATTCACATAATTAGTCAAATTTAATATAAAAACAACCTCACTTACGAGATGAGAAAGGGTTTTTTCAATTAGAAAATGTTCAAATGTTTATAATGTTATTTCTCATATTATATAAATAAATGAATCGGATGACCTAAATTGAAATATTATATATATAATTGAATTAATTTTACATAAAAAATAATTTAAAAAATAGCACTATAAATATTGTAAATGAAAAGATTGATTTCAAAAATAATTATATATTTTTCAACAATCATTAAAAATTATTTTTAAAAAAACAATAAAAAATGCATCATAATATTATTTTAATATTTTTTATTTCTAAAATGAGATATATTTTTCCAATTAAATTTTCTAAATGTTAAAAAAAATATTTCCAAATAGATGAATGAAGAGTGGAAAAAACATTTATTTTAGAAAAATATATTTTTTATTCATAAAATTGGTTTATTCATATCTATTTCGTCGAAAAAAATATGATTAATGTTAAATAGTTGATTGAATATATAATATATTAATTTAATTATAAAAATTCAGCAAATTGGGTATTTTAATTTATTCATTTGTGTTTTGTATGAATGAACAATAAAACATTATTTAGAAAATGTTTTTCTTTATTTTGACATGGTTATTATTTTATATATAAGAACTGGTAATAATTGAATTCAATTTATATACAGGTGTAAACAATATATTTTCCTATGTTAGTTAATCATATTAATGTTATAAATTGAAATGATTAGGTGATAAAAATTAAGTGATAATAATTTTATAATATTACACATTTCGTTTAAATATTGTTTTGTAACTAAGAAATGTGAAAATAAGTATTTAATATAATAAAAAATATTTAATATATTAAATTTATTTCAAAAAAATATGTTAAATGAAATATTAGGGTTTTACTTTCTTCCACCCTCTGAATGAATTTCTCCCACTAAATTCAATACTTTGTTTCCAAAAAAGAGGATTATTTTATATCATTAAATACATAAATTATTCAAGATAGTGGTTTCACCACCAATTACTGACCTGGTATGTGGTCGTTCCATAAAAAATATTTTATCTTACATCCAGAATCATTAATGGTTGTTCCTCATAATTAATATCTTTATCCAGTTCCATGACCTTTGAGTTTAGTAATTTTGATGGATCAGGTTTGTACATCTTCATCATTGATACAAAAACACATATATAACCAGATAGGGTATCAGTATAAGAACCAATTGATTTGAAACCATCCTAATATGATCAAAAATTTAAAAGTCTCTAATACACCTATGTAATTTTATCTTTTTTAATCTTAAAAAAAATTTCATCATTTGATTGTTCTTTGATAAATATACTCTCAATTTGTTACTCTGAGAAATGAATATGAATTTTTTATTCAATTTGACACAAAATCCATATTCTATTATAAATCAACACATCCCTTAATAGCTCATTCCATTCATATGTAATTAATATTTTCTTCATAGTTAGTAAAAGAACCATTACATTTAATACCATGTTAATTCTCTTCATGTGTTTTCTCATTTGTAAAAAGATTTTCTTAACTCCAAGTCATTCACTTTTATAAAATTTCAATGTTCAGGATACCTTATAAGGACCGTTATTCTAAATCATTTTCTTAACCACAAAATTCATTTTTCCTTTTCAATTACATGATTTTTCCCTAAATATCCTTACCCAAAAATCATTTAATTAATCTATGAAATTTCCATGAGTTTTTATCACACATTATCAACATATAAGAGAATTAATCATCATTACTCAATGGTATCCACTACCTGATCTCTCAGATAACCCTATACATCTCACCATTGGTGAGTATAATAGTTTTTTATAGTGCCCATTGAAAATCATTTTCCATGATAACTGATTAGCAATAAAAACAATATACTTAAATCAAGTCATCATCCCATTTGGCTACTCATTAGAAGTTGTTCTATAAAATTCAATGTTAATGTAATTATTTTAGGTCCCAACATTGACTAAAACAAAAAAATAATACTATGAGAAACAAAACCGATTGTGTAAAACCATATTATAATTTAAAATCACATTGGATGACTAAATCATGAAAACATAATTTTAATCTATGAAAAAATAGGATTGTCCTAGGTAATTCATAGTATTCATCAAATATTAATCATTCATGATGGTTCATAGTGATTTCTAATATTTCCTAATCTCAAAACCTGAGAGTTTAAAAATAATTGTGTAGTAAGGCCTAGTATCATTCAATATATGATGACTGAGTCTAGATCGATGTTCCCTTTTTCGAGTTACTAACCATAGATACATATGTTCCTAATATAAATCTATTTTTTGTATCTATAAATTAATGTAATTTCTTGTAAACCACCTACAATATCATTAACTAGATAATATATAAAATTTCTTCTACATTGAATAATCCTTATATTTATCCATGGACTTGTCCTTAGTGATCAAACTAATGGATACTAATCCTAATTACAAATGTTTAACTAAACCTATCCTATGATACCAAAAATAAGGACCCAGAAATTTCACTTAATGTTATGATGACTTTTCTACATGAATAATAATTACAATACACAAATAGACTTCCGAGGGACATAATGTTTTAGAGAATTTTGAAACATTGAACTAAATAATATAATTTTCTAAAATATGTTTGAAATATTCCACAAATATCATATCCTTTAGTACAATTCAAAATAATTACCCACTTATAACCTTTCATTGTAACCTTTTTGAGTGAAACATATTTAAGGGTGTGCTCAGATGATTATCAAGGGTTTACAAGGGAGATAAGTTATTCTCAATTGTTCATAAGTGTATGAGAAAAAGAAAATAACTTTTGAAAATCATACCCACAAATAAATTTCATAATCAAAATTCAAGGAATAATTATTATTAGTTAATATGATTTGAATCACAAGGTAATCCAAAAAAATAGATCCATGAGAGAATAAAAATGTCATAAAACATATTTTTGTGGCATACACATGGGAAAGTAAAATCATTTACATATTAGTAAATTTTCAATTGAAATGATATCATAATGGAATGTATCTACTCAAAAAACAATCATAGTTGTCATGGTTAACTATCAAGACCATAATAGCATATAATAAACCATTCTAAACTGGGTTTAGTCCCCATTATATTCATGTCTATCGCATTATATATAAATCATCGCCAATTTCATGGAGGGAGATATTTTACCCACCAACATCACAATGAAAACCATATTTATGTATTTAACATGTTAAAAAAAATATCATGTCAGAACCCAAAAAATGAAATTGGATTAATACAATTATTATCATATCATAACCATTGTAAATTACACTGTTTTCCTAATCATTTCAATATATCATCAAATAATAATTGGTGAAATAGAAATATGGTTCATAATGATTTATTTATTTTATAACCAAAGAAACCAAAATGGGTTTAAAAAAAGTCTTATCATAATAAACCATTATGATAATCAATACTAATGGTATCCTTGGTTTGTATCCCCATGAAGTCATAAGTTACATCAAATGATGTCATCTTAGATGGAAAATTATTTTGAATTATAAATCACATGGAGCATTTCCTGGGGAGTATAAATTTACATTGAAAATCTATTTCTAACAAATAAAATATATATTTTTAAATCTACTTAATTAAAAATAGACAATAAAATTATTCAAAGGATGATTTTAATGAATTATTTATAAAAAGTCATGAGGAAAATAACTTTTCCACTTTGTAGAAGGAACTCTTTGAATCAATCTCCAAATCTTCTTTTATATTAAAATCAATTATATAAAATAAAAGTATTTCAACAATATTAATGAAATAATTTTCATGTTATAGAACATTGAATACATGTATACAAATATTTATAATATTGAGGAGACATGAAAATGTGAAATACTATTTATGTTGTAAATGATGTAAAATATATATATTTTTCAAATTTTGATTAAAATCCCTATGGTGATTGTTTGTAAAATGACATGAATAATTATTTAAAAAAATTTCATAAAAAATATAATGATAGTTAAAAATTTATTAAAAAATAAATTATAATGCTGGTAAAAAAAATTTGTATTATTTTTAGAAAAGCAGTTTTGAATGATAATGGTTTTGACAGAATGTATTATATATCCTACGAAAATTGTTTTTTAACCCTTTAAGTGAAAAATATGGGAAACTTATTGGAAATAATTTATTCATATAACAAAACAAGTGTAGAAAAATATTCAATTTTTTCTTCGGATATGGATCACAAAATAATATCATCGAAAACATAGTCATACAATATCCGGATAAACAATAAGATTTGAAAGATTAAATTATAACTACATTGGTATCATTGATATATAGACACCATAAATTAATACCAGTAAAATTAATATATAATATCAAGATGCTAAATAAATTCATGATATTTGAATTTATGGGATTTGTAAATACAACTCATGAATGTATATAGGTGCATAACAAACCAATATGTCTCAAAGGGAGAAATTAGTAAACCCAATCCCTTACAAGGAAGTTATCATTTGAATCATAATCTCAATAATATATAGATCCTCAACTGAATGATTAAATCCCAATAATTATAATGAGAATCACTATAAAATAAATTATCGGGTAGTTTATACAACACATAAAATAAACACATGGTGAATATGGAAATTTTCTAAATGAAAAATTAAAATGAAGAATATTTACACTACCATATGTCTTTAATTACATCGTACACATTTGGAAATCCTATATAATTAATATTAATTATTTTAAATATTTTATGAAACCATAAGTATAAATAACATGTTTTAACCCTCATTCTATTATATTCATTCACTTTTCTAGATTTACCCTTTATTTGGTTTTGTTTTGGAAATATTGTGGATATAAAACATTTACTGTGAAAATTGGGATAATGTTTGGGGATGTTTGTTATTCTAAATTAATGTATTATGGGTGAAATTGTTTTAATTTAATTGTGGGTTCCACCAATGATTATAGAACACTTGAGTTGGTTTCTAATTTTTATAATGAATTTATAGGTATCACTTTCTATAGAAAATTTACATTCCATGTAATAGGGGTATATGATTTGAACTAGTATCCAGGTCTAATGCCGGATCTGAATACAAAACATGAAGGAATAAACAGTGTGTAAGGATTACACATGGTTTTAATTTTAAATGAATGTTTTTAATAAAAAAGGTGATGGGGTTTTTTCGAATATGATTCTTGAGTATTACATGATGTGTGAAGTGACTACATGACAAATAAATGTCGCTATAATGTATTTAATGACATTTATCAAATGATATTTTTATTAATTCATCCATATATCTGACCCTTATTAACCCCGGGGTCTTGTCTGGAAATTTTTTAGAGCCACCATTATTTCATGATCAATTCACTCATCATTAAATCATTATGGATATTTGGTTTCATCTCTCTAGGTAATCTATCCATTTTTCATCATTATTCACTGTAATCAAGATGGATATGTTGTGTTTCATTGTCAAATATTTTGACCAATGGTGATGTTTCCATTGATATGTTTATAGATCCATTTTTTGATAATATGTTCGGGTATGAATCTTTTTTGGTTATGGTACGGTGAGAGAGCATTCATAAGATATGTTTTGTTTCTTTATCTCTAAAGAACCTTTTATTTAATTGAATAAATTTTGAGATGGGTAGATTTGTCTTAGAGACTCCTATTGTAGAGACCCGAAGCTTGACGTACATGTACATTACATTACATTTTCGGAATACTTAGTACATAACAAAAACACACACTAAAGGATCGTAATAGTTTAGTGTCTTTGGAAACTCGGAACGTAATCTTCTAATCGTGGTGAAAGTTCTTCAATATCTCCCATAAAGGTCATCCCTTTTTTCTACCTAAAACTTTTCTTTATATCCTGGGGAAAAGAAAACATAAAAGGGTGAGCTCAAATGCTCAGTAAGGGTAAACAAAAGAAAAATCAATCACATCATATACATAGCTTTTGGAAATATTAACCTGCAAAAGAGCTCATAATAACATAACATGGGATATATCATAGAAGTGAAATGTAATCCCAATAATCACAACTTAAAACATGAAACTTTGTGGCATACACACATAATCATAGAAAATCATTTCTTGTTAGTCAAGACTCATTGCCAAGACTATCTTAGTGGACAAAGTCCCTTTCTGAATCGAGTAACCCTCGTTTCAGTCCTGTTTCACTGAACTGGTATAACCTACCATTTCAGCCATGTCTATCTCATGAGATATAAAATCTTTACCCAATGAATTGGAGGGAGATATAGGTCCCACCCATCTTATAATGAATCCTTTCTTATGTGTGCCACAAAATCATAAACCATACATCATAGCATAACCCATGTAATAAAAATGGGATTCTTAAACAACATGACATCATAAAACCATTCATATAAGATAAAGTAATTCATAAACATAATTCCATCACAACATAGTAAAATCAATGAATAATAGGGATAAAAATAGAACCCTTTATTATCTTAGATGGAAAATAATTTTGATAAAACACTTGAAATGAATTCTTGAGGAAAATATCCTTTCTTCTTCAAAATCAATTTCTTTTCACAAAGCGTCATGCAATTTTAAAAGAAAGAGATTTTATTGAAAATATTCATGAAATCATTTGGAGGAAGCTTCATGAAAATAAGTCTTTATAAAACCGTAAAAATCCGTTCGTGCCGTATAAGTTAAAAATAACATTCTTCATACTTTTGTCGGAAAAGTCAAAAAGTACCTCGTATGAAAAACGACAAAAGATTCCTTTCATACGTATTACTAAAAACTCACCGAAGGATAAAAATGGATTTAAACAATTTTAGGTGGATGGAAATAATATTACATATTGAGTAAACATGGATGTGGATGATAAAATACACCCCAGTAAATACTTACGAATAAACAATCTCGGATAAAAATGAGATTGTTATATTTTCCTTACCTTAGGTCCGACTTGCTTTGTAAGTGTCCGAACCTCCTGTATAATGATTTAAATCATGTTATTGACTTATTACAGAATCATATTCATTGTTTTGATATCATATATGGTTCACTTATTATATTACCCGTTCTTTTGTAAATTCCATGTTAAAGAAGCGTTTTGGGTAAAATCGTTTCATTTATCGTTGGTGTTTTTACTTGTTGTTCTTGACATAATTATTACTTATATAATGATTTACTCACTTCCAGAATATAAAATATGATTTATATATCATATATATTCAGTATATATATATATAATAGGTAGATAAATAAAATGAAAAACACCGTTCATGGAGACGGTAGTCCGTACGTACGCATGAACGCTGTTTTCCTTTCCTTATTGTCTTGAAATGGAAGTAAGTAGATGACATACATATGTATATATATACATAAATACAGTAGCTTTATAATGTCATATATTTCAGTATTATTTCTTATATATACTTTATAATCATTCTTAAATGGTTAACATGTAGAATGAATCTCATCGCGTCGTGGAGACGGTAGTCCGTACGTACGCACGAGCGATGATATCATTTCTATAAATATTGAATTGAATTGGAGTGGATTATACAATATATCAGAATCAATATGATGTTGTAATAACTATGTATAGTTATTCTATACACCATTATACCCATCCATGTAAGGTGGTGGTGGAAAATAGATTACACCACGGCGTGGAGACGGTATTCCGTACGTACGCACGCGCGGTGATTTCTTTTTCCGTAGGATGGATAGATGGTGAAATAGGGTTGTTTCATACTTATAATAACATATAAGTATATGAGTGATACTGATGTTATTACTTCATAATGAAACAACCTAAGAAGAAGAAGTGGAAGAAGAAATAAAGATGAAAGAATTGGTAACGGTAATTACCTCTTCTTTGAAGTGCCTCTTTGAGACCTCGTCTTAGGGCACTAGAATTGGTCTTTGAGGAAGACCAGAACCTCTAAGATGTTGCTAGAGAAGTGTAGAAGGGATTTTGGCAGGGTTTGGCCGAGCTTGAGTGCTCAAATTGGTGTGAGGAGGAGGGGGAGGAGGTGCCCTTTTATAAGGGAGGAGAGGGGCACCATAGGAATTCTTAAAAATATTAATTTATAATAAATCTAACCCCAGATAAAAACCGCCAAAAATGACTCATATTCAAATATTAGATGAGATAGGGTTGTAATCTCATCAACCAATCAAATTTAGACATGTTTGGATCTTATTTTAAACCTTATCATTTTGATTTATCCTTATTTAATCTATTTAAGTTTATTTGTGGTAATAAAATTATAAATTTTAAATTATAACAAATAATTACTTATTTGTTGTGAATTTTCAATAATTGTTTACTTTATAACATTATAGACCATATAAATATAAATTTAAAATTTTTAAATATTTTTGTGATTTTTAAACAATTTTATAATATGTTATTTTTGTAAAATAACAATAGTGTCAATTTTGACACTATTCATTTATTTGAATTTAAATAAAATATATACAGAAGATATGTTTGAACTAAAATATTTAATATATTAATAAAAGGTCATATGTATCTATAAAATTAGTGTATCATATTAAATAGTTCATATAATATTTATTTTATTATTTTTAAAACCATTTATTTGGTTTATCTCTTAATAAAATAATTACTACATCATTTTTGTATAATTATTTAATATACTTATTTGTTGTATAAAATTTAAAATAAAATTCTATGATGAAGATAAATATATTACCTTTCACAATAACACTTTTAATAGAATTTATCATCTTAAAATCACAATATTTAAATTGTTATATTTATTAAATTATGAAGGTGACAACTTTGGCATCATTTAAAATAAAATAATATAAGTATCATAATCGCTTTTATAAGGCTCCAAATGGTCCAATATTCGACCATTGGATGCTTATGGTTTACATTTACATGTCCAATAAGTTTTGGTTAGGTATTTGTGCATTTTATGGTCACTATTAGTTTAAAAAAAACACTATTCTTGATTTTTCACTAGATAAACAATTTCTGCATCACTATTGTGTCATAATTAATGATAATTATTTAATCCCTAAAAATTATAAATAAATTTATATGATGTATATAATTTCATTAGCTTTCTGTAGACTATTCATGTTAGAAGTTTCATGAAGTTTATCACTAAATTAAACTTAATATACTTATAAAATTTAAGAGAGTGACATGTTGTCACTTTCTTTGGTTTTAATAATAATTAAGTTATTTTCATGGACAAATGTTCATTAAATGATTATAATCTGACCCTTAGGTGATATGGGTCTACTTTTGGTCATCCAATAGGATTTTGACAATTGTTAGGGTAATTTTAGAATATTATATTTACCCTTAATTACCCGATTTACCTTTAACTATGGTAAATAAAATTTACCGTAGTTACTATTCATAATTCCCAAAAATAAAAAGTAGATTATTAACATAATTTGGACCCACTGATTCCAAATATGGAATCCATTTTTTAAAATTCCATCCACAGAAGTTGCAGAAATTAAATTAAAATTAATCCCGTTGTCGAATAAAAACGGGTTTTTGTTTAAAACATTGCAAAAGATTGAATTGATTTAACCTACGAATTCAAGGTAAAATCAATGATAATGACATACATTATATTAAATGGTAAAAATATATTCTATTTATACTTTAAAACCATTCAATATTATAATTTAACCACATAAGATATTACGATGAAAAAAATTGTTTTTAATTAAAATATAGCGTGTTTTTACTATTCATTAAAATGTGAAAGTTACCAGAATAATATGAAAATTTTATCCAAAGTAAATTTTTATTTCTTGATTACAAAGAAGAATTTTTATTTTGTCAAATTGAACTTATAAACATGTCAAAAAATAGATTTAAAGTGGGTGCGCCATCAAAAGGCGGCAAAACTGCATTTTTTTGAAAAATACTTATTTTACCCGAAAAATTTATTTTGTTCTTATACCATGTTCTAAAAATGTGTAAGATGAATAATAATGTTATAAAATTCAAAATTTAGTTAATACTATTCATAACGGCTAGTTCATGACAATATTATAATAATATAACATTGTTTATTAAAACCCGGTATTGTGTACAACACACGCTATCGAGGAAGGTCGCGATTGCGTGTAATGCAAGCCAAGTCAGGGTTGCGTGTTGTGAAAGAATCCTTCATTGTTTCGTATAACAGAATCCAACCATATTTCATTTATACATTTAATATATATATATATATATATACTCAATGTTGCGTAGAATAACTATTATCAAAATTGTGTGTAACACGGTCCAAGAATAGTGTTGCGTATACTGCAAGCTAATACAGTGTTGCGTATAGCGCAAGGTAATCTTTGTGTAGAATACAACATAAGACGTTAATGAAATTAAAATAATATTTTTCATAAAATCTCGGGGTGTTATATTCTACCCCCCTTAAAATGAATTTCGCCCTCGAAATTCGTCGGGGTTATAAATGGTTTACTATTTGAAAGTTTCTTTGATAGAAACCCACATCGTAAAAAGGAATACCCAAACTTATCTTTAAAAAACAAAAGTATGAAACGTAACAGTTACCCAAATAAACTAATAACTGGGTTTCCACATAGGTGCAAATATGGATATGGAAGAGAAATCTAACCATCATGTTCTGATGGAGAGTGGTAGAGAACATGGCTATGGAAAAGCTAGCAATCACAAAGCCATAAATTTGTGATGATCTAAGGAACCATCTGATTCATCAGGTATAAGATCACTAGGACAACATTTTTGGTTTTCAAGATCATTTCCCTAAAGTTGAAAATTTGAATTAGAATAAATACTTACATTATTTTGGTACATTCTCACTGTTGTTCGTGCCTTGAACAATTTCCACTTCATCTCTTAAATAAATGAAGTTGAATTTGTTATTCGTGAAGTGTTAGCAGATCATGTGATAGAATGACTGTTCATTCCATCTGTCTCAAACAAAAGGTTAGCAAAAGTTATTAAATATACATAAGTCATTCTATAGTGAGATATATGGTTCCTAAAATGGACTTATACTTCATATATCATACTGCTTAATATAATAAAACTAGTTTCTACTAAACAGGGACTTCCTGTAGGCCAGTGGTAGGCGATAAAGGCCAGTCGCACTTCGGTTGTGGGTTCGATTCCCACAGCCTTGTCCGAAGCGATGGGCTGTCGCCCGTCCTGCAGGTTGTCCTTTTTCTAAAACTACATTACCAAAACATCACATAAATAATATCAAAAAAAAGTCTAATACTTAAACAATACTAACTTATGGTTAACATAATCCATTACAATCTTTAGGCTTATCTAAAATACTTCGGTCCAAGCTCATAGTATAAAGAAAATGATTACTTGAAATGTCACCAACCAAGCATGTGAATACCATCATTTATCCCCCATATATCTTGTTGGTCACATTCCAATCATGTGAATACTTTAATGGTGTATTCTCTTGAAAAATATGAATACCCATTAAACCTTAGTGAAAACATGAATGCTGTCAAAAGTTAACTCTTTCCACATACCAAAATCCAAAAATTCAATATACTCAAACCATGATATAACCTTCTCCTTATATCAGTCATGAGCTCATGAATACTATCAAACATTTTATTTTCTCCTTATCCCTTCATTATGAGCATATCATCTACATTCCAAAAATATCTGAATAACCTTTCATGGATACTGGTAACATTAATCAGACAACAATGTAACAATCCTTACATGTCTCTTTATTCCATAGTGCCATGAGATTACTTATACAACATTACACATGATAAACATGTAATCATTCCATTGCATTCTTAAACCATTGACCGAGCTTCAACAATTCTTTCATCTCACATATCATTTGTAGTCTCTTCATCATCATCCACATAAATACTTCCCATACGACCATACTGATTATCTTCATGAGACTTTCCCTTAGGGCATTGGTTTTCATAATGCCCGTACATTCCACATTTAAAACATTTAACCATTGTTGATGTCGTAGCAATACCATTATCCTCATCCATGTTGTTAACTGAACCTTTTCCTTTGCATTTACTTGCTTTGTGTCCTTCTTTTCCACACCCAAAGCATCTTCCATTTCCTTTGAAACATTCTCCTTGATGCCTCTTCCCACATGATTTACATAGGGAAAATTGAACTTTCTTTCCTCTATGATCATCATGAAACTCCATCTTTCGTTTCTTGTCAAAACCATGAGATGGATATGTAACACCAACTTCCATTTCTACCTTGATAGCACAACGCACAATTTCTTCATAGCTACTGAAGTCTCTTATATCTAATGCCCTTCGAAGACTTGGTTTTAAGCCACTCAAAAATCGATCAACTTTACTTTCAGGTTGGATGATAATTCCAGAAGCATACCTTGCTAGTCTTGTAAAATTTTCTTCATAGGTACCAACAGATTCATCGTCCCTTTGCTTCAGTTCAAGAAACTCTTTCTCCATCTTTGTTCGAAGAATACGAGGGAAGTACTTACTGAAAAACAAGTTCTTGAACTCGTCCCATTCCATGGACTCAATTTCATCTCTTGGCCTCGTATTCTTGATAAGATTCCACCATTGATCAGCTTCACCTTCCAAACGATATACTGCTAAGATGACTCTATCATGTTCAGAACATTGAAGAACTGAAAATATCTTTTCAGTAGTACTGATCCATTGTTCAGCCACAAGTGGATCAGAAGACCCACTGAAAGAAGGTGGACGTTGCCTCATGAAGGACTCAATAGAATATTGTTCCCTTCTCTGCTCATTTGGAAGTCCAGAATGATTCATAGCTTGTGTAAGTATAGCAATAAGATTTTGCACTCCATCGCCCATAACATTTGTTTGTTCAGGAGGGCAATCATTGCATTGTCCATTGCATTGATCAACACGGTTCCTTCGGGTTCCAGCCATCGTCTAAAACCCAAAAAGAATAGTGTGAGAAGCAAAAATCATGCTAGGTAAAACAACATAATAAAGAGGGAGTACCTTCAATATCCAACATCTTAGGTTTAATTCTATGATCGTTAGCGTAATTCTATTACTATAACCTATACGTATACTTATCCCTAGGGACATCCCTAGACATACCGTAGAAATATCTCTATGGATCTTACTAAAGTTCTCGCATCCTAGTTTCCAAAGGTTGACTAAACCTTTCCTCTGATACCAACTGTAGAGACCCGAAGCTTGACGTACATGTACATTACATTACTTTTGCGGAATACTTAGTACATAACAAAAACACACACTAAAGGATCGTAATAGTTTAGTGTCTTTGGAAACTCGGAACGTAATCTCCTAATCGTGGTGAAAGTTCTTCAATATCTCCCATAAAGGTCATCCCTTTTTTCTACCTAAAACCTTTCTTTATATCCTGGGGAAAAGAAAACATAAAAGGGTGAGCTCAAATGCTCAGTAAGGGTAAACAAAAGAAAAATCAATCACATCATATACATAGCTTTTGGAAATATTAACCTGCAAAAGAGCTCATAATATCATAACATGGGATATATCATAGAAGTGAAATGTAATCCCAATAATCACAACTTAAAACATGAAACTTTGTGGCATACACACATAATCATAGAAAATCATTTCTTGTTAGTCAAGACTCATTGCCAAGACTATCTTAGTGGACAAAGTCCCTTTCTGAATCGAGTAACCCTCGTTTCAGTCCTGTTTCACTGAACCGGTATAACCTACCATTTCAGCCATGTCTATCTCATGAGATATAAAATCTTTACCCAATGCATTGGAGGGAGATATAGGTCCCACCCATCTTATAATGAATCCTTTCTTATGTGTGCCACAAAATCATAAACCATACATCATAGCATAACCCATGTAATAAAAATGGGATTCTTAAACAACATGACATCATAAAACCATTCATATAAGATAAAGGAATTCATAAACATAATTCCATCACAACATAGTCAAATCAATGAATAATAGGGATAAAAATATAACCCTTTATTATCTTAGATGGAAAATAATTTTGATAAAACACTTGAAATGAATTCTTGAGGAAAATATCCTTTCTTCTTCAAAATCAATTTCTTTTCACAAAACGTCATGTAATTTTAAAAGAAAGAGATTTTATTGAAAATAGTCTTGAAATCATTTGGAGGAAGCATCATGAAAATAAGTCTTTATAAAACCGTAAAAATCCGTTCGTGCCGTATAAGTTAAAAAAAACATTCTTCATACTTTTGTCGGAAAAGTCAAAAAGTACCTCGTACGAAAAACGACAAAAGATTCCATTCATACGTATTACTAAAAACTCACCGAAGGGTAAAAATGGATTTAAACAATTTTAGGTGGATGGAAATAATATTACATATTGAGTAAACATGGATGTGGAAGATAAAATACACCCCAGTAAATACTTACGAATAAACAATCTCGGATAAAAATGAGATTGTTATATTTTCCTTACCTTAGGTCCGACTTGCTTTGTAAGTGTCCGAACCTCCTGTATAATGATTTAAATCATGTTATTGACTTATTACAGAATCATATTCATTGTTTTGATATCATATATGGTTCACTTATTATATTACCCGTTCTTTTGTAAATTCCATGTTAACGAAGCGTTTTGGGTAAAATCGTTTCATTTATCGTTGGTGTTTTTACTTGTTGTTCTTGACATAATTATTACTTATATCATGATTTACTCACTTACAGAATATAAAATATGATTTATATATCATATATATTCAGTATATATATATATATAATAGGTAGATAAATAAAATGAAAAACACCGTTCATGGAGACGGTAGTCCGTACGTACGCATGAACGCTGTTTTCCTTTCCTTATTGTCTTGAAATGGAAGTAAGTAGATGACATACATATGTATATATATACATAAATACAGTAGCTTTATAATGTCATATATTTCAGTATTATTTCTTATATATACTTTATAATCATTCTTAAATGGTTAACATGGAGAATGAATCTCATCGCGTCGTGGAGACGGTAGTCCGTACGTACGCACGAGCGATGATATCATTTCTATAAATATTGAATTGAATTGGAGTGGATTATACAATATATCAGAATCAATATGATGTTGTAATAACTATGTATAGTTATTCTATACACCATTATACCCATCTATGTAAGGTGGTGGTGGAAAATAGATTACACCACGGCGTGGAGACGGTATTCCGTACGTACGCACGCGCGGTGATTTCTTTTTCCGTAGGATGGATAGACGGTGAAATAGGGTTGTTTCATACTTATAATAACATATCAGTATATGAGTGATACTGATGTTATTACTTCATAATGAAACAACCTAAGAAGAAGAAGTGGAAGAAGAAATAAAGATGAAAGAATTGGTAACGGTAATTACCTCTTCTTTGAAGTGCCTCTTTGAGACCTCCTCTTAGGGCACTAGAATTGGTCTTTGAGGAAGACCAGAACCTCTAGGATGTTTCTAGAGAAGTTGAGAAGGGATTTTTGCAGGGTTTGGCCGAGCTTGAGTGCTCAAATTGGTGTGAGGAGGAGGGGGATGAGGTTCCCTTTTATAAGGGAGGAGAGGGGCACCATAGGAATTCTTAAAAATATTAATTTATAATAAATCTAACCCCACATAAAAACTTCCAAAAATGACTCATATTCGAAGATTAGATGATATAGGGTTGTAATCTCATCAACCAATCAAATTTAGACATGTTTGGATCTTATTTTAAACCTTATCATTTTGATTTATCCTTATTTAATCTATTTAAGTTTATTTGTGGTAATAAAATTCTAAATTTTAAATTATAACAAATAATTACTTATTTGTTGTTAATTGTCAATATTGTTTACTTTATAACATTATAGACCATATAAATATAAATTTACAATTTTTAAATATTTTTGTGATTTTTAAACAATTTTATAATATGATATTTTTGTAAAATAACAATAGTGTCAATTTTGACACTATTCATTTATTTGAATTTAAATAAAATATATACAGAATATATGTTCGAACTAAAATATTTAATATATTAATAAATGGTCATATGTATCTATAAAATTAGTGTATCATATTAAATAGTTCATATAATATTTCTTTTATTATTTTTAAAACCATTTATTTGGTTTATCTCTTAATAAAATAATTACTACATCATTTTTGTATAATTATTTAATATACTTATTTGTTGTATAAAATTTAAAATAAAATTCTATGATGAAGATAAATATATTACCTTTAACAATAATACTTTTACTAGAATTTATCATCTTAAAATCACAATATTTAAATTGTTATATTTATTAAATTATGAAGGTGACAACTTTGGCATCATTTAAAATAAAATAATATAAGTGTCATAATCGCTTTTATAAGGCTCCAAATGGTCCAATATTCGACCATTGGATGATTATGGTTTACATTTACATGTCCAATAAGTTTTGGTTAGGTATTTGTGCATTTTATGGTCACTATTAGTTTAAAAAAAACATTATTCTTGATTTTTCACTAGATAAACAATTTCTGCATCACTATTGTGTCATAATTAATGATAATTATTTAATCCCTAAAAATTATAAATAAATTTATATGATGTAGATAATTTCATTATATTTCTGTAGACTATTCATGTTAGAAGTTTCATGAAGTGTATCACTAAATTAAAATTAATATACTTATAAAATTTAAGAGAGTGACATGTTGTCACTTTCTTTGGTTTTAATAATAATTAAGTTATTTTCATGGACAAATGTTCCTTAAATGATTATAATCTGACCCTTAGGTGATATGGGTCGACTTTTGGTCATCCAATAGGATTTTGACATTTGTTAGGGTAATTTTAAAATATTATATTTACCCTTAATTACCCGATTTACCTTTAACTATGGTAAATAAAATTTACCGTAGTTACTATTCATAATTCCCAAAAATAAAAAGTAGCTTATTAACATAATTTGGACCCACTGATTCCAAATATGGAATCCATTTTTTAAAATTCCATACACAGAAGTTGCAGAAATTAAATTAAAATTAATCCCGTTGTCGAATAAAAACGGGTTTTTGTTTAAAACATTGCAAAAGATTGAATTGATTTAACCTACGAATTCAAGGTAAAATCAATGCTAATGACATACATTATATTAAATGGTAAAAATATATTCTATTTATACTTTAAAACCATTCAATATTATAATTTAACCACATAAGATATTACGATGAAAAAAATTGTTTTTAATTAAAATATAGCGTGTTTTTACTATTCATTAAAATGTGAAAGTTACCAGAATAATATGAAAAATTTATCCAAAATAAATTTTTATTTCTTGATTACAAAGAAGAATTTTATTTTGTCAAATTGAACTTATAAACATGTCAAAAAATAGATTTAAAGTGGGTGCTCCATCAAAAGGCGGCAAAACTGCATTTTTTTTAAAAATACTTATTTTACCCGAAAAATTTATTTTGTTCTTATACCATGTTCTAAAAATGTGTAAGATGAATAATAATGTTATAAAATTCAAAATTTAGTTAATACTATTCATAACGGCTAGTTCATGACAATATTATAATAATATAACATTGTTTATTAAAACCCGGTATTGTGTACAACACACGCTATCGAGGAAGGTCGCGATTGCGTGTAATGCAAGCCAAGTCAGGGTTGCGTGTTGTGAAAGAATCCTTCATTGTTTCGCATAACAGAATCCAACCATATTTCATTTATACATTTAATATATATATATATATATATATACTCAATGTTGCGTAGAATAACTATTATCAAAATTGTGTGTAACACGGTCCAAGAATAGTGTTGCGTATACTGCAAGCTAATACGGTGTTGCGTATAGCGCAAGGTAATCTTGGTGTAGAATACAACATAAGACGTTAATGAAATTAAAATAATATTTTTCATAAAATCTCGGGGTGTTACACCTATATCATTGTTGGATCCCTTCATGTGGTGGATTTTATTACATATTTGTTTGGAATGAGTATTGCAGTGGGTAGTTTTGTCTCTTGCATGTGATTTTGAATTTCATTTACCTCTTATTTTATAATTTTTTTTATAATTGAAATGGAATAATATAGATGATTTTTTTGTATGTAACTAAATTCTAATAAATATTGTTTTCCACTAGTTTCGGGTAAATGTAATGGTTATTCAATGCATTATGACGGGGTTTTATAAAAGGGTTTTCAAACCATTAAATGATGAAATTGATTGATTAAATGGTTTGGAAAATAGATCACATGGGAAACCATTGTAAATTAAGAGGATGGTATTATAATATATCTTTTACACTAATTGGAGGTTCGATCATGGGTAATTTATATACTCTCTAGGTTCATTGTCATATTAAATTTTATACCTATTGAGGCTTTCACTTTCTAGGATGTTCCTTTTCTCTCTGAACATGATGTATATGTCAATATTCTTGATGGGTGCACAATTTTCAATATTTGGATAGAGTTTCCTAGTTATCCAAACATATTTTGATCATTAGAATTATGATTACATATTAATATTCCTAGAAAAATTTGGCTACATTTGAATAGTACTATTTTTATTACACTTCCATTGATTTTATATACCATTTGATGCATGATTTTTCATGAATTGATATATCTGTGTAAGATTTGAATATTAATTGATTTGAAACTAATATGAATATTTTAGTTGGGAATGTGGAAAGAGGGGGAATAATGTTTTTGATGATTTAGATTTAAAAATGGGTATATTTTATAGCATTCCATAGTTTACTTAATGTTGAAAATGCTTCAATTTTTTTTCCCGGATACATATTATGGAACTACTTGGTGAAACCCTACTGATCATATTAGCTAACAACATTTTTACCCCTTCTGCAATTCATAGACCACATTATGTCTTTTCATTCTAGGGATGGAGAGGCACCATGGTGAGGTGGAACGGTCTTCTATCAGTAGGGTTTTGGGTAGATGGATGGTCATATGTAGATGGTTTTCCCACATTATTAACTGTATATTTTTGTAGTATCTATATATCTATTTTCCCTTTATAGTTATACATTCTTATTAGTGATTTTTTTTCTATTTTTTAGATTAATTTGTAATTATTATATTATGAAATTTATATTTTCACTAATTCTTCAATTGTTTAATTAATTACATGTGTATATATATTTCAGGTAATCTTTTCTATGTTGGACAATTTTTTACCACTATTTGTTTCTGTTTCTCATGTTCTAGTTGATATCCTGGCAGTATTGGGAATTCCCTCCAGTTATGTAATTTTTTAGGTCAGGTGCCAATTTTAGATGGAATTTGGGTCAGGTTCACTATAGTTTTTTATCAATGGTTTTTTTCCCTCAAGAATCATATTATTTGGAAATTTTATAGATTACGGATTGTATTTTCTAGATAGTAGTTTATTATTAATGTGAGTGTATTGACAACTATTTCCAATATGATAGTCATGGTACAAGGGGAAGATGGGATGTGTCTCCACTATTTTAAGTTCATGTTGTTAAATTTAGTTTTGGAATATGGGTTTTCTAGTTTGAACTATGATTATTCTATTCTCTGATTGTCTCCTCTATTTGAGTCTGTATAAAAATTCATTTGATATGTTTTTTACGTGTTCTTCAAGAGGTTCCATCCATTTATCCTCAAGGAAATCCTATTATAGGTCATAATATTGTCCAGGATATTGTGTGGGATGTTTTTGTTATGAACCAGAATGTATTGCATGTTCAGAATGTAGTTGTTTACCTATAACTGAGAGTTACGGGAGACACATATTGATAAGGGGAGTTCATTCATGGGAATCCAATGTAGATTAATTGTATGAAATAACATTAAGATGTGGGGACTAGCTGGAAAAGATAGATTAGATCATTATATTCTTATATAAAAATGTAAGTATCAAGGTGTTTTGTGTAACGTTCAGATATGAGGGTCTGAATATGTGATGGAGTGATTCCATGTTATCATTGGATTGTCACAAGGTCTTGGACGAGAAGGGTTTCAATACACTATTCTTCTAGTAGTTTTTTTCTAGATACACTAAGGATGGTTAGTTATTTTGAATTCCTCTTTTTTAGAAGGGAGAGATTTCAGTATTGGGGTACAAATTAGTTTGTAGAGATACTTCATTTTCCACCTTAGGTTGTAACAAATGAATTGAAAAAATCTCAAAGGTACCTATAGCCTTTGTGATAAAATTTTACATCAATGGTATTTATGTTAAATATTTTCACATATATAGATATAGTGGGTAGGTATATGATGTTAGAGATTAATATAGTAGGGAGGGTTGGATATTACCCCTTCTCTTCCAACTAATGGAAACTTCAATGGGCTGCAAAAGGAAAATAAAAAGTGGTTGGATCATAAAAGGAGTGGTGGAGGTGTTTTTAAGTATATGGATAGTCTTAAACATCCTGATTCAGCTATAAGTGTATCAATGACCTCGTATAGTGCGTCAAGGATGGATACACATGGTGATTTGGTCCTTATCCAAAAAATATGTGCAACAATTGTGGGTCTTATAATCATATTCATCATTTCATTTAGGCTATGCATATACCTAAACATGGATAAAGATAATTAGATGTAAAGTGTAATAAATCACATTTAGATTATACATCGACTAGAGGACCCCATCTAGAGGCCTCAAGAGTGAATCACCTTCACATAACAGAAGAGTTTCTAGTAGAGGTTGATGCAGGCCCAAAAAAATTAGAAATACAATTATTAGTTAATATATTATTGTGAAATAGTTATTTGATACAGGATCTTCACACTCGATTATATCTCGAAATATTGTTGAAATATATTACCGTCAAACATGGCTCATATCATGTTTATCAAGTTAGTGAGAAGTCATTGGAAGTGTAATGAGTAGGGGTTTCAATGTCCTTCCTATGAATTTTTTATAGATGATGTAGAGATATTCATCTATTTTTTATTTATAGTCTAGATTTGTTTGGACCGAACATAAGGATGAATTGGTTTATTGCTCATTATACTAATAACTATTTTTATCATTTGTGCATCTCATCTCCTATGGCCAATGGGAGCTCATGGGTGATTCAAAGAGAGTGGGATCTAAGGCCTAGTCATGCAAGATTCTCTTGTCTAAATCTTTGGATTTTGTTCTCCTATTGCAGTTAATCTGAATAATTTTTCTTCTATTGTTTATCTTCATTTTTTAATTTTGGATTTTCCTATCATTTTCATAGATTATTTATACAGGTTTCATCTATAGGGGGAGCTGTAGTTCATGATTCACTCGATGCCAAGTATGCAACTAATTTTAATAAATTCTTATCTTATTGTAACAGTGAAGCTAGAAGTTCTCAAGATTCAATTAGAAGACCTCATGGATATGGATTTTTTTTCATCCTAGTTTTTCACATTGGGAATCCCTTGTTCACATTTCCATGAATCAAAAGGGTTCACTGTGATTTTTCTATGGACTATAAGAAGTTGAATCAAGTTACAATTTTTAGAAATTATCCTTTGTGTCTTGTAGATGATTTTATGGTCAATTAAATGGTGAAATTTTGTTTCTAAAATTAATCATTGTTTAGAATATCCTATGATAAGGCTTTTGGATTATAGTTTCACATATATATATTTCATGCTAAGGTATGGCCATTATAAATATATTTTATTTTTATTTGATCGTTATAATATTCATATAGTTTTATTGAATTATATGAATTTGATATTCCATTAGTATCTCACCAATTTTTTGGTAGTCTTCACTGGGGATGTTTTCATGGAGATATAAGCATGATTATCAAAACTATTTGGGTTGGTTTTGGAAATCGTAATGAGTCACTATTTGTAGGGAAATATTTTGAAATTCAATTTCTAGATACAGGTAGTAATTTTCTTATATCATGTGATTTTGAACATGGAATTTTAGTTGAGCCAGGTAATTTAATGTCTATATTGTCATGAGAAGAGCCCCAAAATGTGTTTGAGATTCATCAATTATTTGTTCTTCATGGATAATATCAAATATTAGTCAAGTATTTCTTGAATATTTTGTTATCATTGACATATATTACTATGAAAGTAGTGTTATTCACATGGGATAGAATGTTTTAGTATTATATTGTTGAGATAAATTATATTTGGACATTATATCCATCTTTGATCTTACCTGATCAATGTAAGGTGATTTTGGTTTTCCGTGATGCATGTTATGCTATTTTGGGTTTTGTGTTTATACCATTCCATCATTTTGAATGTTCTTATGTGTTAGTGGAACTGTTTTTTTGGGAAGAGTCTCATAGTCTTTTTTGACTGTAAGTGATTAAGATATATATATTCTAAAAATATTTGAATATTAGATAGATAATATTGGTAGAATAACAATATATATTTTACATTATTATCCCCTACACCCTATGGATGGGGAATTTCATTTTAGATGATCTTAGAATAACAGTGGAATCAATAGTTTTTTAGGAATAAAAGTAAGTGTAGAACTATATAGGAATTTTTTCTCAATTGAATGTGGACAGTTAGGAAGATGTTTTTGAAGAAATTTTAAGAAGTGTTCGATTATCATCACCTCTATATAACTCTATTCATTAGGTTTAATAGGAGGATGATGAGATCAATCAATTTCTAAATTCCCTAAATGGTGCTGAGACCATTTCAGGTTGTTCAATCTCTTGAGATGGAATTATCTAGATTTTATATCAGTTTTTCATCCTGGAATCATTGATAATATTTGTTTATTTAATATTCAATATACATTGTTATTTGTTCATCCTTAGACTGTGAGGAAGTATTATGATATGAGATGATGATTATGGTCGATGGGTATGAAGCATGGCATTGCTGAGTATGTTTTTTACTGGTGCATCTTCCAATAGATAATAGAAAATCTTATGAAAGCATATGGTTTAATATATCCTTTTCGATTTCTAGATTCGAACTAGAATTAGGTATCAATTATTTTTTTAGATGTATTACTGTGGAATAATCAAGGGAGGAATTATATCTGGGTGGTGATTTATCAAATCACTGATTCAATATATTTCATTATGAATAGATAAATTGAAAATTATAATGATATGGGTATGTTTAATGTGTATGAAATTGTGATGTTACATTGGGTTAGTTGTATCATTGTCCGAAACAGGGATCCTAGTTTCACATTGATGTTCTAGATGAGTCTCTTGGAGGTTCTAGGGACTCAGGTTAGGTTATGTAGAACATATCATCTATAGATAGATAGTCAGATAAATAATTTTTTTATTATTACATTGGTTATGATTCCATCCATTTTCATGGATTTTGGTGGATCTTTTATTTACTATTTAGTATAAGTGGTGTTTTCTTATAAAATAGTTATTATTCAGAAATTATAATGGTAATATTTTTTGATTCATAATGTATACCATTCATATCAACTCTTTTATGGATACATGTTAGAAATGATTTAGTTTTGGGACATAGTTTTATTAAGGATTCATCATTGAGGATTCATGAAATATGTTGTTGTGTAGTTATAGAGTAGAGTTAACAGAAATATTATATAGATTAATGACATAATCCATTGGAGTTTTCCATTGGTGACATGGTTTTATTTAATTATTCTCCTTCATTGAGTCACAATCATCATGATAAATGAGGGATATTATGGTCAAGATATGTGTGACCATTTCAATTCATTGAGTGTCTTAGTTAGGTAACTTATCGATTATCATTATAGGATTACTTTCTTATTTCATGATTATTTCCACATATCACAGCTCATAAAATACAATCTTGATCACCATTATGTTCTAGGATGGGACAAGAATGTGGTAGAGAGTAATAATTATATTGTAGAGCGTATAATACATATCATTTCATCTAATGTGAAGGTCTTCTATACAAAGTCGATTCCATTGGAAAAATTGTTATTCTGAAATGTATCAGATACTCATCATACATGGGAGCATGAGTAACTAATGAGTGAGTAGTTACCCTAACACATAACCATAATTCATTAATCTACCTGACCTATCGTGTATGAAATGTCATAATGTTTGGATTTTGTAACATCATGTTATTTACATTTAGGTATTTCCTTCTCTTTTATAGTTTTCCTCTATAATTTTTCCTTTCGTGGGAGTCCTAATTTTGGGTAAAATTTTTTAGGATATATGATATAAATTTTGGGGGTGTTGGATTTTAGGAATTAATTGACCACAAGATTTTTTTTATGATTTCAATGCTTCTACTAGAGTTCAGAGATCAGAAGAGTTGGTTTGTTGTATTGGTAATAAATATGTGAATTTCACTTTCTGTACTAAATTTATACACTATTTGATGGGATTAAATGATGTGTAATAGTTTCCATGCTCATTTTGTGAGATAAATATGAAATTTGATGGAATACATTATGTGAATAGATTATAGTCCATGCAGTACTAATTAATCGTTTCTTAATTAAAGGGTGATGGTAATATCGGTGTATCTATTACCCCATGATTAGTCAACATGTAATTGTATTACACACAATGTAAATATCTGGATCCTGGATTTTAGGGTGATACTTTGTTATTATATTTATTCATTCATCCATAGGTCAATCAACAATTATAATTATGTTTCATATATAGTGACTTCGAGGTCCTCCAATCATTTAGGATTTATTTATTTAGCATTGGATCAGTACATTATATTGTATTATTCTTTCCAGATAATAAATCATGTATTCTTATTCAATTTAATTGATCATACAATTTTTTTATATCTCAGATTCATTTAAAATTGTTGGTTTTTCTCTATATTATTTTATAGAATTTGTGTTTGATATTGTTCTGGTGCAATATTCATTATCGGTGTTATTGTGGCTGGTGTTTATTAATGCGTTATTTGTGGTTTCTTGTTCTCATCAAACACTTATTTTTCATTGATTCAATTATGATTTGTTTATATTGGTTCTATGGCCTTCATTTCATTTTTAGATCCTTTATTTTTGTGGATTCTATTATAGTCATGTTTGACCCATCCTTTGATGTAAGTGGTTATACCTATAGCTTGTATTGGTGAACTACATTGGTCGAATTTTTGATTAATTATTTTAAAAAATAAATTAATTGTATGACTGATTTTAATTATTTTAGTGAAATTTTTTTTATATAAAAAATGGATTTCCCCTAGTTTTTGGTAAATGGAAAGGCTTCTGAAAGCATTGAGAAATGGTTCTTCAAAAGGTTTTTCAAATAATGATAATTGACATAGTTTGAAGAAATTATATGTAATATAATGCTTGTTGGTAGACTGGGGAACCTTGGTGGAAGGTATAGGTATAAGCATCATCTACTATATAGAGGTTTTCTCTCTGGGATTTCATCTTTTCAAAAAGACTATTGTTCTAGGGACAATCTAGTCCCATGTGTGGGTTCACTTTCGGAAGTTATCCTCTACTCTATTGTCTCAATTCGTATGTCTAGAGGTTTCATGTGTGAGTTTTTATCAATGTTAAGTACGGGTTTCCTAGAAATCATAACCTAATGTGATCATTGGAATGATGAATCCCTGTACTGCATTAGGGATGGTTTGGGATGCTTTTGGATTGACCTATTTATAGTGTACTTATATAGAGTTGATATGATATGTAATGAATTATTTTTTTACATAGTATATCTATTTGAGATATTTATATATAATTCTTTGTAAATGGATTACCTACATTATTTAGGAATGTGGAAAATATAGAAATTGAATTGTTTTTTCATGTATTTTTTATAAAAATGATAAAATGTATATAATTCCTTATTTTATTTTATGTTGATAAATTTTGGATTATTATTCAGTAACGTTATACTGAAAACCTAGGCTAGACACTACTAAGCATGTCAGCTCACACCCGGTGTACCCCTTAAGTGGTGCATAGAACTAGTAAAATATTTCAATGTATATATAGGAATGACACCATAGTGGGGGATTCATTTTTTAATAATATGGTTTTTTGGTAGTTATATTGTTAAATGGTATGAATTTTCCCACGATATCACTAGGAATTGTTGGAATAGTTGTTTATAAGTTTTCACCTATTTAGTTGGACTTGTTTCTTGGATATATTTATTATATATATCCAATTAAATTTATTATGTTTTTTTCTTTCTGTTATTCAATATATATATTTATATTATTCCATTTATTATATACATGTCTATACATGTCTTCTTTTATGGTTCAGGTATGGAAACATAATTCCATCTATTTATTTTTGATACATGGTTATTAGATACCAAATAATGGGGATCACGAACGCCCTTCAGGTATGTGATGGCTCTGTTTATTACCTTTTTGAGAGGGTATTTGGGACCTTTTCACCAAATTATATATCATACAATATATTAATTTAATTTGATATACATTTACCTAGTTATTAAAAAATCCATGTTGATTTTACTTTTTACATAATAAATACATAATTTTGTGTACATGTTTTGATTTTATATTTTTAGTACTCTTATTTTGATCATTATCTCATCATATATATAATGTCAATCATGAGATAAATATCATAAATTTGATAAATATTCTTTACATATTTGTTTATAGTAATAAATAAAATTTAGTGATTGAAAATGAAAAAAACAATTCATAGATATGGTATGTCATACATACGTACAAATAATATATCCATTTTTTTGAATAGACTGATAGAAAATTAAAGGATATATAATAATTCATAAATCATTTATTTTTAAATTAAATCACCAACTATAATTAAACCTATCATTATTAACTTTCTCTCTTGATGGGAATGAATCACATCCCATTTTGTGGTTGTACTTGGCCATATTCACGGGCTATGTTATCATATTCCACAAAATTAGAGAGTATGAAGGTCTATGGGAGATAATAATTTTATAATTATAATAATACCATTAATTTAAAAAAAAAATTAAATACATCATTATTTCTGGCCTTAAGATATGGAAAAAAAAATTGAATGAAATTGGTTCCGGAGGTGGTAGTATACCATTCACACGACCGATGATTTCGTAATCCATTTTGAAATATTTCAGAATATTGTAGGTTATTCCCTTAACATAATAAAATCTCATTATTTTGAAGATAATAAGGATATTTATATCATCATTGTATAATAATAAATAATGGTGGTTTCGGAATAAATAAAACAAGAATTCTCTTTGACGAATGTTTCTTATTTATGCAGTATCCTTATTAATATTATCTCAAAATAATTCCTAAGATGGACTTTTATCCAAAATAAAAAATTTAGGATGAGTGGAGGGAAATTTGGAAGTGATTATTGTACTATTTGGTTAATAAAAATGGCTTGAGATGTAGAAATAACTGATTTTAGTGAGGTATGTTTAATAATTGAGGTGGTGTCAAATTTTTATAAATTCACAAAACAATTCAATAATATAAAATCATTATCACACCATGTGGATCTAGAATTTATAATTAAAATGTTGGATGGATGCTCTAGTTGATCCACAAGTCCAGAAATTTTTTTTAAACATGATTTTTTATATCTTCTATGTTTCTTTTCTATAATATTTATTTTACACTTTGGTGACTAGTGTTTTTATCATAGGTAATATTTCATTTCACCACAAACTAAAATAACCCATATTATAAAATTTAGACACCAATATTCTAAATATAAAATCCAATCATTCAAACAAAAAACTTATATCTGTTGAAAATTAATTTTATCACAAACACATGTGACTTGGAAATGAATCATTTTAACTTGTCAACGCTTAACATAGTTTTTATTATTTATGGTTACATATGATCATTATAGAAGAAATATTTTTCAATTAATAATCATTATTTTGTTATTTAATCATTTATATGTAACTGGAGGAATATTTATATACCTTCATGGCCATAAATATTATAATATCTTTATCTTTAGTCAAGAAATTACTTTCTTTGGGATTAGTGGTCATTTTATATAAGATTATTAATGAAATTAAAAAAAAATCATACAATGTAATCCCTCACATTACAAAGGGAAAAAAATAAACAGTATACATTTTTTACAAATGATTCCATTTTAAAATAAAATATTGATTATTTTTCATGAAAAATTTTCATTACATTCAAATTTAATTCCATCATGATTTATCTGATTTTATACATTGTGAAAAACATTTTAAAACATTGGAATAGATGAAAATCACAGTGAGGTACATAAAAATAACGAAAAATAACATCATCTATTAATACATTTATTCCGAAGAATAAAATTTCATAGATTTATTCACCTCACACAAAAAATAGTGTAAAGACATGGAATTTCTATAGAATTTTTTTAAAATTAATTTGGATTATTAAAAGTCTATTAAATTTAATGTCACATCATTTCGAGGCCCAGAGTGATTGGAAAAAAATTCTGATCTTTTTTAAGTTACATTCAGTAAATGTGCGAGCGAGATTTTCAATATTTTGAACCGATTCTCAGATTGAAAATCCAAGAGAACTATTGAATTTTTAGATCTAGGATTCGCTTAAGGGAAGCATAACATTGTTCAGAAAATGTTAGACAAAAAAGTTAATTTTTGGATCTTTTGAACTAATATAATAAAATAACTAAAGGATATATTATTTTTTTCCAACCATTGAGAGACGGTGGTGGGACTGCATTGCACTATCAGACATAAAATAAGATACTTTTAATGTATTGAACCTCCCATTTCTTTTGTTTTGAAATGACAACGCGTTTGTGTTTAATTAGATCATTAACTATGGTTAATTAATGAATCATAATATTAACACCAAGTGGAATATTATTCTCTTATTTAATGAAATATTTATCATGGTTTTTGGATACCCTAGATAGGAAACACTTATGAAATGCTGGTGATATCTCTCTTCAACGAAGAATAGAGATTCGATGATGCCACCAGTGATTTGATCTAGATATAGAAGAATGTTGATGAACAACTTCAAACATGGGTTCACCTTCCCTCATCCACAACGCCTCACAACGAGTTCTAGGTAGGGGTCTTATTTAAGAGTTTTTATGAATTTCATATTCTATTGATGATGTTTGAGCTCTCCCCATGTTATAACCCTAACGTAGAGGGAACATGCTGAACAAAAAAGGCCCAAACCCTTTGTTGGGTTTTATTTGGTTGCATTCTTCATGGTTCACCAAGGAAAACAGCTACAAGGAAAAACTTGGGGCATTGTAGGGATGGTAGCATCCTGGGAGGCCCGTAGGCGCAATCAGAAAATATGGACCTTTGGAGATTCACTCGAAGATCGTGGAAGCTACATCGTCATGGCGGCGCGGGTGACTAAAGGATGTTGTGGCTGGATCTCGCCATCTATGAGTGGACATTGGAACCCAAAGGCGCCCTAGCTATGGGTGGACTATCACCCATGGGTCTGGATATTGATTGGTCCACGTGGACCGGTCAAGTGGAGCAACAACACCATGTCACCGGTAATTGGGGTGCCCAAATAGACATACGGGGTGACAGACCTCACCCAGCAGGTGGACCGTGCCCAGTCGGGTGGGATAGGCTGATCCCATGGCCTAGCAGGCCATATTGGGTGTAGCTAGACCGGTCCAAGACAAGCCGGTTCTGGCCGGGCCCATCGGACCGGGTCGGGTTGGTTTGACTGGGCCTGACCGGACCTAGACCTAAAGGGGATTAGTTTCACTAAATGGGGCTTCTCTTCTAAAACCGATGAATGTTTGATGAACTGTCTATGGAGCTAGAATCCTTAGGAAGAGGAGGTAATTTTGGGATACTCCACTCGAGATTTGGAACATTTTGGATTATGAGTGGGTTAGATCGAACTCGAATCCAAAGGGGACCTCAGCACTAAAATGTCTATATCTTACAGATTGTGTGTCTGATCGACACATCTTCTATTATGTTGGAAGACATTGTACATGGAGGTTATTTGGGATACTTATTCAGGGAAATTTCTAGGGGATGAGGTATTTCCAAGGTATTGTGGAGTGGATCGTCCCAGAATCAAGCGTGCTAAGTGCAAGAGCCCAGGGGTTGGCTATGACATGAAAAATGAATAGTGACCCTATATGGGTTAGAACCTATCGATCCAGTGTGGGTCAGGACCTATCGATCCATTGTGGGTCAGCACACAGAGAACCTATGTGTTTCAGTACCTAACGATCATATGTGGGTCAACGCTCAACGATCATTTGTGGGTTAGCGCTAATCGATCAGGTGTCGGTCTGTGCTCACCGATCCTGTGTGGGTCAGTGCCTTGCCAACCTATGTGGGTCAGAATCTATTGATCCTGTGTGAGTCAGCATCAGAACCTCTTGATAGAATAAGATGATCTAGCTTTATAACTAATCGTTTTCACTTCTAGACTTATGTTATACATTGTTTGAGCTATCTTCTACTTTGTGATTTTTGAATGAGATCTTGAATTGTGGTTTTACTTTGTGGAATTTTGAGAGACCTTCAGGGGTCTTGGTGTCCATACTGAGTATTTTCATACTGACCCCTGCACAGGCTTCACTCAAATCATGTCGTGTCCTTTATAGACAATGGGAATCTTGACTGAGATTTGGGATCTAGGACATGACAGTGATCAGAGGTTATAGAAATACGTGGTGAGTGGCAGTGATGGTATATAATGAGTTGTACCTACCCTTCAGGTGGGATTCTTGGTCGATGACCTTCAGAGAACAATTTTACCATTTTCCTGTATTTTTTAGATGATTTTTTATTTCAAAACCTTTACATCTAGTACATAAATTTACTATCAAAATTTATATTTGTGGTTTGGTTTACTTTCACGAGTTCTAGAGTTAGAGGCCTCTGAGATTTTGAGCCAAGATAGACCCGCATGTAGCCAAGGACTGGCTGGAGACTATGGCATGAGTTATTCGTTAGGTTGAGACACCCATAGACCAGATGGTGATCCTAGAAGCTAGCCTCTTCTAGGGAACAATAGGGAGATGGTGGATCCTGATTCTAAAGACACACCAGGAGTGGAAAATATCCTAGTTGGACTTTAAAGGCCTTTTTAGGGTGAATTTTGTTCCAGCGACTCTATGCTCTATGTGTATTTAGGAGCTCTTCCACTTAAATCTGAGCATCCTCATAGTAGCCCAATACTCAACAAGATTCAATGAACTCTCTCACTACTCAACTGATATGGTATGAAACCCTTTATTTAGGGCCCAAACCATTGATCAGGGTCTCCGATGAGAGATCAGAATATTGATGATATCACTCAACATACCGATGTAGGATGGAGTGCTAAACTGAGAAATGTAGGTGGAGAGCTTCCTAGCTGAATAGGTATCGATGGTGAATGCCACCACCAGAGGAAAGACAACTATATCATCTGAAATAGGTAGTAGGCTGATGATGTAGAAGTCTAGGTGGGCCATAGATTCTAGAGTGTGACCCTATGATCTCGATTCAGAAGTGTGGAGGTCACATGACATTGGAGGTCAGTAGAGGAGCAGATTATGCTACACATGTAGTGGGAAGAGTCACATGGATGGCGACTGCCCGCCCCTCTAAACTGAGGACCGGCTAATCGTCGAGTGACTGCTGAGGTAGAGGTAGATATTTGTTCTGGGAGTTCTGTAGTGTGGCATACATGGTAGAGGAGCTAGCCGTGTAGTAGGAGGTGGGTAGTGATTTGAGGTTCAACCACCACCACCCCTAGGTGGTGTAAGTCGACCATAGAGAGAAAGTAGATATGGGAAAGCTCAGCTTCTTGTGTAAGAGACCTATGATCAAGGAAATATAGAGATGATTTGAGCTTTGATCTATGTGTTATTCACCCAATCTATAATACTTATAGACAAAACATTCAATCAAGAATTCATTGAAATGACACTCTTTCAGATCTCGAAGATTCTGATAGAGATGTTGCCTCAATCTTTACATTTAGAGACTCCTATGGGAGATGATTTGATGATTACACACTAGTACATGTACTGTGATATTACGTCAGGAGGAAAGAGCTTTAGCTTGGATCTTCTAGTATTAGCTTCATGGCCATATAACATTATCTTGGTTATGGACTTGTTATCCAAAGTCCATACTCAGATTGACTGTTTCAGGAACAATGTACAGTTTGTCCATGAGGATGGGAGATGGATTTCTTTCACTGGTGAGAAAGAATCCTTTATAAAATAAGAAGGACTATATCAGAGGAGGGTGATTCCTATCAATAAATAGTTGGCTAGACTCTACCTCTATGTAGTGTAAAAGAGGCATCTAAGGTATCATATTTTGGTGGACAAATATACTGATTCATCCCGATGATATTCTAGGACTAACTCCATATAGAGAGGTAGAATTTTACATCAATTTGTACCCCATTATGAAAATGATATCTAGAACAGCATATCATATGGCTCCTATGGATGTTTAGGAGTTTATGGTATAGTTGTAAGACTTTCAGAGAAAGGGTTTTGTAAGGCCTAGTGTTTCTCTATGGGTAGCCCTGATTTTGTTTTCCATGAATGTCGATATGAGTTTGCGGATTTGTGTGGACTATCGATGCCTGAACTAGGTGACAATGAAGAACAAGTATCCTCTAAAGTATTGATGATCTATTTGACCAGCTGAAGGGGTCACAATGGTTTTCGATGGTAGACCATACATCGGACTGTCATCAGCTCAGGGTACAGGATGAGGACATACCGAAGATAATATTCAGATGTCAGTATGGCCACTACAAGTTCATGGTGATTCCTTTTGGCATAACCAATTCTCCAGTAGTGTTCATGGGACTCATGAACATGATCATAAAACATTGCCTCAGTCACTTCGTGGTGGTCCTCATTGATGATATCTTGGTATAGTCGGCAATGGAGGAGGAGTATGGCACGCATCTGCAGATAGTTCTAGATACACTCTGAGAGCACCAACTTTAGGTAAAAATACTGAAGTACCAATTCTGGATATGGGATTTTGTTTTTATAGGGATTGTTCTCTTAGAGTCAATAGTTAAATTGGATCTAGAAAAGATAGAGGTATTACATTATTGGGATCCACGGAGGCATGTGATGAAGGTACGAAGTTTCCTAGAGTTTTCTAGGTACTACTATAGATTGGTACATGAATTTTATAGAGTATAAAAACCCTTTTCTGCTTCAAAAAATAATGTAAAACCTTTCATGTGGACAAAGTGATTCCAATAGAGTTTCTAGGAGATGAGGCGATGACAGGAAAATTCCCTCATCATGAGGCTACCAAAAAAAGCATTGGGTATATAGTCTACTGTGACACATCAGGGACCAGACTAGGATGTGTCATGATACAAGAGAATGCAGTGATCCCCTATGGCTCATGGTAGTTGAGAAAAAACAAGTATAACTACACTACCCAGGGCCTAGAGTTAGAAGTAGCGGTATTTTGTTTGAAGATGTGGTCTCACTACTTGATGGGTGAACGGTTTACCGTCTACTCCGACCACAAGAGTCTCAATTATATATTCTCACAAAAGGCCATGAACATGAGACTGTGAAGATGGTTGGAGTTCCTATATGACTATGACATTGAGATAGTATACACCCCTAGGAAGAAGAACGTGGTGGTATATGCACTCAGTAGGAGGTCTTGAATACAGGTGCAGAGTGAGGCGATAGCACGGAAAGCTACATTACTAATATCCTCAGTGGATAGTGATGAATATAATTACATCCAGTATATGAAAATGACTCTCCCACTCCTTCATCAATTCTCGGAGGTACAATTTGGGGACCTTCACTATGATGCCCTACGTTCTTAGATATCCTCTGGATGGGATCCAGAAAGATTTTTTGAAGGTGGGGAGCATGTCATCCCTTTCAAAGGATGGGCCATGGTACCAGTAATGCTATGAGAGGAGGTTTTGATGGATTTCCAAAAATCCCCTTTGGTAGTACATTTTGGTGGAGAAAATATTTACCAGGACCTCCGTCGTCAGTAGTAGTGGCCAGGGATGAATAAAAGGTGGTATAGTTTGTATCACGGTGCCTCAAATTTCAGCATGTGAAGGTAGAGAATCATGTTCCAACATAATTGGCAGAGACACTTGAGGTGCCAGAATATGTGTGGGGTTGTATCTAAATGGAAAACGTGGTAAGGATACAACATACATCAAGGGGCCACGATTCCCTCTGGTTTATCATTCACCAACTCACCAAGCCATCCCACTTCTACCCACATTAGAGCAGGGATCAGTAGAGGGCATGAGATACCTATACCTACATGATATTCTACTTTTTCACAGGGTACCAGTGTTGATCATATCAAATAATTATTCCCATTATACATCATGGTTGTGGAAGAGATTACATGATCCATTTGGGACCCAACTACTCTTGAGCACCGCCTGTCATCCTCCGACAGATGGTCAAACTAATCATACCATACAAACACCCATGGAAATGCTTCGTGCTCGTGTACTTGATTTTGACTGCAGTTGGGATTACCACATACCACTGGTGGAGTTCACATACAACAACATTTATCAACCCACCATCGGCATGACTCGGTTTTAGGCCTTCTACGTGTGACCTTGCAGATCACCTCTATCTTGGACAGACCCAAGGGAGTTATCACTTATGTGTCCAGAGTTCGTACAGGATACCACCAATAAGTTGTTTCTCATCCTACAGTGAATGAAGACTTCATAGAGGCGGCATAAGTCTAATGTCTACATGAGTTAGAGGCCCTTGGAGTTCAAGGAGGGAATCCATGTCTTCCTACGGGTCTCACCTCGAAGAGGATTGGAGAGATTTGGCTAGGGTGGCATGCTATATTAGAGGTTCATTGGATATTTTCAAATCCTCATCAATGTAGGTGAGGTGGCATACTTTCTAGATCTTCCCCAACCGATTCACTGGGTTCATAATACTTTCCACGTGTCGCAACTGAGTAGGTGGTTCATGATCCAACACATGTTATCAACTAGTGGGATCTGGACATTGATGATGGGGTGATGTTCATTGGGTTCGCAGTGGAGACAGATAATTGACTGGAGTGGGTCCTTTGAGGGGGATCAATTCCTATTGTGCGAGTTCAGTGGTAGCACGAGAACCTCTAAGAGAGCACATGAGAGAGGGAGGTTCAGATACATGATCATTACAACCATTTTATTCCAAAGATTTATGGAATTCGTGGAATTAAATCCCTATGGTGGGGAGGATGAGAAGACACGGAATATTCATATTTTTTTAAAAACAATTTGGATTATTACAAGTCTGCAAAAATTGAAGGCATGTGATTCTGAGGGCCGATGTTCCTAGAACGAAATTTTTGATATTTTATGGTACATTCAATAAATGTTCAAGTGGGATTTTCTATCTTCTAAAATAGTGCTGAGATTAAAAATTCTAGAGCAACAATGAATTCCTAGCACCGATATTCGCTTAATGGAAGCATAAGTTTGTTCGAAAAAAGTCGGAGGGAAAAGTTAATTTTCAGATCTTTTGGGAAAAAATAATAAAACAACTAAAAGTTATTTTATTTTCTATTTGAAAACGTTCAGAAATGGTGGTGGGACTGCAGTGCAACAACAGACATTAAATAAGATAATTTTAATGACTTGAAACTCTTGTTTCTTTGGTTTTGTAAAGACAACACTTGTTTGTTTAATTAACTCAGTAATTACAATTACTTAATGAATCATAATATTAAACACAACATGGTAGATTATTATATTTTTAAAACAATGATTTGGAATGGGTTTTGGATACCCAAGAGAGGAGCCTCTAACAAAACGCTAGCGATGTCTTCCTGAAATTATGAATGGAGATTCAATGTTTCCATTGGAGATTTGATCTAGAGATAGATGAATGCCGAAAACACCTTTGAATGTGGGTTCTCCTTCCCTCATCAACATCTCCTTCCAATTATTTTTAGTTAGGGGTTTTTTAAGAGTTTTTTTGAATTTAATCTTCTCGTAAGGATGTTTCAACTCTTCCACTGTTATAACACTAACGCAGAGGGTGCGGTCCTAACCAAACAAGGCACAGACCCTCTTACCATTTTCCTTGGTTGCATTATTCGTCGATGACTGAGCAACATGGTGCCAATAAACCCCGAGGGATTGCAGTGATGGAAGCATTCCAGGATCCCCATAGGCATAGTTAGAAAATAATAAGGACCTCTATAGAATCACTACAGGCCCGTGGATGCTTTGCTGGTGTGGAAGCACCAGTGACTGGAGGAGATGGTGGTGGGCTCTCACAGGCTGCAAGGGGATGTTGGTGCCCAAAGGCACTATGATGGATAGAGGAAGTAGACCCTTTTAAACAGTATTGATTATGGGAGACATACCATGATGATGGGAGGACCTACACCTACAGGACCCGTAGTTGACTGGTCCATGAAGACCGTTTAGGTGGAGCGGCGCCACCATGGCACTACTTATTGGGGGAGTCCAAACGGACATAGTCCATTCTAAGAGGCAGACCATGCCCAGCTAGTAGGCCGAGCCCATGGACCAGTGAGAATAGCCCATGTCCAGTGAGTTGATCCTGGCCAGATTGGGTTAGGCCTTTCCAATCATGTCACATTGGTCCGACTAGGTCAGACCAGACCCAAACCCATAGGGGCCCAGTTTCACTAAATCAGGCTTATCATCTAAACAAGACATCTGTTTGATGAACTGTCTATGGCGCTGAAATACTTTGAATGATAATGTCCATTTTATATACTCTAATCATGTTTTGGATAATGTGGGAGTATAACTAGGTTGGATCGAATTTGAATGCATCATGTCCATTGACAATGAAATGCCTATAACATACAAATCAGGCGTCTAATCGATGTGGAGTCTGTTGTGTTTGAACCCTTATTATATTGTGGTTCGTTGGGTTACATCTTCATGGGATTGAATTTCATTTGATTTGTGACCAATGTCTTGAGTATTGGATCCTCCTGGAATCAAGTCTACTAAGTGCGGGAATTGAGTGGCTGACAGTGACATGAAGAATGAATAGTGATCATGTTTGTGTCAGTACCTATCTATCCTTGGTGGGTCAGCGCTCATCGATCCTATGTGGGTTAGGACCAATCAATATTGTGTAGGTGAATACTCCATTATCCAATGTGGGTCATCACCTATCAATCATATCTGGGTCAGTGCACAACGATCATGTGTTGGTTAGCACCTAGCGATCATGTGTGGGTTAGCATCTATTGATCCTGTGTTGGTCAGCAATAAAACCTCCCTAAAAAATATAATGATCTTTATTTACAAATAATCATATGTACTAAAATACTTATGTTATAATTGTTTTGATATTTCCTTTACTTTTTTCTTTGTGAATAAGATAATCCTCTGTGGGTTTCATTTGTGGAATTCTGAGAGACCTTCAGCATTCTCGGTGTCCCTATTGAGGTTTTCATACTCACCCCTGCATGGGTTTCACCCTAACCTTTTTATTTCACGTGAATATGACGAGATTCTTGTCTAAGAATTAAGATACAGGACTAGACGATGCACAAAGGTGATAGATAGACGTGGTGAGTGGTAGTGACGGTAGACGATGAACTATACCTACCCCCCGGTAGGATTCTTGGTGGATGACATCCGGAGAATGGTTTTTCACTCTTTTTGTATTTCTTTTTCAGTAGGGATTGAATTATAAACCCTTTACTTCCATTACATTATTTTAGTATCATCAATTCTATTTGTGTTTTGGTTTTATTTTATACCTAGTCTATGTGTGTGCAGGTTTAAAGGCAATTCCTTCCATTTTTCAGTTTCACCTTTCCGTTGCTAGTCACTAACCCCTGTCATATGGATAGTGGACTTGGGGTAGTAATGACATGGGCCCCAATGGACGTATAATGTTATAATTTTTATGTGCATGGAAAGGTAAGAACATGTGTGATATATTATATATTAATTAGGAAAAATATGCCACGAATTTCAAATATAAACACTAATTTTTTCATTTTTATGAGCCTTGAGAGATGGTGATAGAAAATGAATTATATCATTTTGCAAGGTGGTTGACCACCATACACATGAATGATTAATTATTTTCTCTTTGATGGATGATCATATGTATTTATATTATTATACTAATATAATAAATAATCATTATATGTATTGTATTGGAGTTATTAATTAATTGGTTGAATAACATTTTGAGTTGGTGGAAAATAAATAAAATAGAAATACTTGATTGAAACAATACATCTTCACATGATATCTTTTTCTCCCAACTGTATGACCACTAAGGCATATTTAAGCCTAAAATAATATCTCTACAATGAGTCTATGGAATCTAGGAAGTGATTACTATAGATAATTGCAGAACCAAATAGGTTTTCTTGTGTAAATAATATAGTAGAAGTGGAACCCGTTTATAAGTGAGGGGAGGTGCACTCTTGAAATTCATCATAATATTTAATAAATATAAATTAATATAAAATTATAATTGAATAAGAATCTATTTTTTTAGAATATAAGATAATTATGGGTAGAAATAAATTCATCCAAATAAATAATAAGTTATTTTATTATTTTTTTAATACTTATATTTTTGTTCTTACGCTTTTTAACACCCTTTAACTCGTACCATGATATCATCAAATTTACAATTTATGGGTTAATATATTTATTGTAAAATTCTAAAAGACCACTAAATGAGTTAATTATTAGATTTAATGACTTAAAAAATAATTTGGAATAATTTTAAATCTTAATAAATTTTATTTCATATAATAAAATATTATTTAATTTATGATACCATAAATGCCAATTTGATTACTATTCATTTCTTTTTCATCTAAAAACTAAAATAAAAAAGATAAATACAAAAAATTACTTGTAAAACATATCATACATGTAATAACAATCTATAAATTAATTTATTAGGTTAATTATTTAATTTAATAATTATTTGAATATTTTTAATAACACTTAACTGATATTTCTATTTATTTACCTATTATTCCATCATCATAGTGAAAAATGTTACTATTAATATTTATTTGATAAAAATTAAAAATAAATTATATTGATGGAAATAAGAATTTTTCATTTTCAAATAGTATTTATAGTCATTAATATCCCCTATATAGCCACATATTGAAAATATTAAATTTGTTAAAAAAATTATGACAAGATTAACATTTTATTGAATAAAATACTATATATTTAATAAATTAAAACAAGTGGAACCAATAGAGAAGATAATCATTACAATTTTTATTTAGTTTGAAAATATATCTTTTCATAAAATTATGAATAGTATTTGGGTAATTTGAAATTTTTTATAATATTAATTTTACCTCCAATTACTTGATTTTTCATTAAATGTTATAATAAAAATCCCTAAAATTAATATTCATATTATCCAAAAATAAAAGGGGATCATTTACATGTTTTTACATACTAATTTCTATTATTGATTCCATTATTCAACATTAAAATTAGTTAATTGGCTAAAATTTAACTAAAATTATTCAGATTGATGATGTGAGAAAATGAGTTATTAAAATGAAAACATTGAAGAGATTGAAATGTTTTTATAACCAAATTAAATGTGAAATTAATTATAATGAATGAAATTTAATTAAATGATATAAATTTGATCTAATTTTATATTATAAAAAACATAAAATCGAATATAATAAATTAAATTATTTAGGTGAAAAAGTAGTGTTTAATTAGAATTCAGTATTTTTCACTATTCATCAAAACCTGAAACTTACAAAAAAATTCAGAAAATTCAAAAAACAAACTGATATTGAGTTTTAAAATAAGAGTTTTATTCTAACAAATAATATTTATAAAATTTTCCTAATCTATATTTAAATAATGTGAAACATTAATAGGCAACAAAAAAACATTTTTAGAAAGAATATATATTTTAGGCATAAAATATGATATGTTTTTTCATCATTTACAAAAAATTAGTATAAATGATAAAAATTATATTGAATATATTTTATTTATATTTATCAATAATATTATCCATAAAGTGTAATTTTTCTATTTATTGTTATATAAAACACTTCTTTACATTTAAATATTTATTTTAAAAAAAACATTTCCTATTATTTTAAAAGTGGTTATATTTTAATTTATAATTAATTTGTAAAATTATTGATTATACATAAATTATAAACCATAATTTCCTACTTCATTTATTCATTATCATACTCTTCCTTATAATTTCTAGTTTATAATGGCTACTTTTAAATAATAATATATATTTGTTCATTTAATCACAATGTGGTGTGTTATAAACAATCTCAAACATAGTGTTTCTTTATTGATGTATTTGGATTTTACATTCTCTCCCATTTTATGACTTTTTTTAATTTAAACTCAGGATCAAAAAATAGGGGTATTAATATTCAAAATACCTATGTTGAAATCTGAAATTTGAGAAAATATTAAAGAAACATCGCATTAAAATTAAGAAAAAGAATTACGGATGTCACCTTAGATAAAACATTAAAGGGTTCCATTTAGGAAATCATTGATAAGGAATTTAAAAATAAAAATCATGTTCATAGGATTATTGAGTGATAAAATCATCTTGAGAATGTTAACAATAAAAAAACATAATTTTGTGATGAGGTAAATGGTCAGCGATTTCAAAGTAAGAAAAGTAAAAGGAAAATGTTTTTTGTTTTAAGATCTTTCTCATAGTGTTGAGTAATTATTTTACTACATGGAAAAATATCATAAGAAAATATACATATATATATAGTAGATTTATTTCAATTAATCAATCTCCACCTCATACTCATCAATTTTGACAAACTATGAGTATTTAAGATGATTTTTAATGCCTGAAGAATTAGAATCAGATTGTGCAGAGAAACAAATCCAGAAAAGTAAACCTATATATTCCTCACACTAATAGACATTACCAAAAACAAAAATGGTCAGGATAATATAATAAAATTTAAAAAAATTGAATGACCCATTATATGGTGAGAAACCACTCAAATCTCAAAAACTCAACAATAATACCCATTGTTCAAAATAGATTAATCATAAAATAACTATCTTTAATCAATAACTATTCTAGACTATGATTCAAACCCATAAAATCCAAATAATTTGATCACATATTCTTCAAAATAACCCCATCTTCCCTAAATTTACCATAATATCAATCTAATTTCACAAATCACATTATCTCTATGTTATGCTAACTATTTCCATAAATAAGCTAAATCACCATAAATCCATTATACATTCATATTTGACTCTAATGTAAATTTATCATTTATTGTTAATAATATAATATTTCCCTTAATATCATAGGATTCAAAAAAATAGAGAATATTTTCCAAAATAAAATTATTTTCATATTCCCTAAATCATTTCCAATCCCATGGTTATATATAAAACATTTTTTCCAAAAAGTTCACATCCTTTATCTGTCTTATTTTTTAAATAAATGAAAACCATTATATACAAAATTGGACATCACATAGTGTTATGGTAGGAGATACACCATGTTTTTCCTACTACTGTGGGTTTAATTCCCATGGACTTTCCAGACTCAACAAGATATCACATGATTTTGGGTTTTCCTTGTCCTAAATCGATATTAATTTAATCCTTTGGAAAATTCAAAAAATTTGGGGATCATCCTAAAAATGACCATAATATGATTTAACCCTAAAGGTTATTTCATAATTTTATTTTTTTCATCATAATTGTAAAATACCATAATTACCTTAAAATCAATGATCATGTAAACCATAATGGTTACCAATAAATTTATAATTATGTCAAGATAAGAAAAGAAAATTTTTCCTCAAATAAAAGTTTCACAAAAAAAATATAATGCTACATATAAAAACATCTAAAAAATTATTCTATGTTAACCCCATCAAGAAAAGTGTTTTAATAAATTAAATCATTTCATCGCCCATAGTTCTAACATAAATTTTTATTTCCTTATATATAGACATCTTAATCATTCACCATTTTTTAGAATCACTTAACAAATGATTTTCCACCTTATTCATTAATACTTATTTCCATGAAAAAATATAAATCATGTACTAATATTCAATAATGTTAAAAAAATTAACCCTAAAAGAATCCATACATTACTTATATAACTGGATGTTTCATAATATTTAATACTAATGGAATTAGATATTCTTTAATAGATATCTATATGGTCTTGAGGATTCCATTCAGGATGCTATATCCTATGAAATCAATTTTAATAATTAAAATAATTCTCACATTTAAAGCATTCAATTGATAACTCAGGAAGTACTTCTTTCCCATTCATTGAGTCAATTTAACTCTTACTTTTTCATTAGAATATTTTTTCATTTATGATATATTTTACCACATTTAAAACATATTCCATTAAAATTAATAAATTTTCCTCAGTGTTTCCATCCACAATCATGTCATGTATGTCATTTATTATAGTTATATTTATGTTCATTATTAATTGAACTTCCACAAGGATTCATTTCTCTTATAAATGATGAATTATAAAACCCAAAAAGTTTCACGTGATTAATAATTACTCATGAGAGTTTGGTTATAATAACCACATGAATTCTTAGTGAAATTCCCATTTTATTTGATTTCTCATATTGGGAACCATTGAATTGTTATTCAAATCCTTTATAACTCTGGTGCCTACTGGATCAAACAATTTACTATTACCAAAAAGGTTAGTGTGTGAAATAAAATCATAATATAAAAAACTATGTGGATTAAAAAAAACAAAATTTTATTTATTCTTATTATTTAAAACTCATTCAATTTAACAAATATAACTCCAACTCTTCCAACCATTAAAACCATTGTGGTTATATTCAACAAGTATCTTAGGTTTAAATAACTACCTAACCACTAGAGTTTTCTTAACCATCCTTTTGTACAAATGGATTGTGCATGGTATTAGAAATTTCAAAACCCTTATTGGTATTCATGAAATTAATTTATTTCACTATAATGATATTTTTAGTTTACATTTTTTGGGAATTAATAAAAAATAATACAACGAAAACCCATATATTTCAAGTGGAATAGTATACATATTGTTTATTTGGTCATCCATGTAAGCCACTTTATAATAAATCAAGAAATCTTTTTCATGAAAAATCATCATAACTTTCATGATTATTTCATTTTTATAACACATCATTATAACCTATGAAAAAATTAAAACATGGGATGGGAAAACCATCTCCATAAGGGATACAAAAATAATGAATTAAACGATTATTCCTTAAATACTTATAATCCATATATTTTTTTCTCCACAATGTAATACTTTTCTCCCATAACACATAATCTCTTTAGCTTACCTCAAGAAATCATAAGTTTTCTATCAAAATACATAAAAAATATAAATCATAATGCTAAATTTTGGTATCCTTTCATTATCACTCATAAATTGTCTATATATATCACTGATATATTTAGAGTAAACTTTATTGTTACATTTTATATGACCACTACTGTATATTCCCTTATCTTATTTGTAAAAACCCTATAAGTTATTAATGTCACAAAACCCAAATCACTGGATGTCTATAACAGGCTCACCAACACCCATTTTATCATTAAACTACCCATACTCATAATCAATTCCCATGAATAATAGAATAATCAAAACAGATAAATATAACAGAAATGAAAAAAATAAACATTGAAATATATAATAATATTTACAATGTTGAGAACTCCTAAATGAAAATTCTATATTTAAGAGATGAAATGTTGTAAACACATAATTTAATATTCATAAAACTAATGTGACATGAATGTGAGAAATTAAATTCAAGTTTTATATTTTAAAAAGTCATTAATTTATTTTTTTTAAAAAATAGTTGAATTTATAACATTCCTAGAGGTTTTTAAAATATATTTATTTACTATGAGTGTGAATCATCCCAAAAAATATTTATATTACTGAATAATAAACATAGGATAATTATTTAATTTAATGAGAATATTTTTGAAATATTGTTATTCATTTTATATCCCTTATTATCATTTTATAAAAACTATACATTTAATTAATAATAGTTATGATATTTTGTCGATATTCAGTACATGATTACAAAATGAATTTGGTATGATATCATTATTCAATGTGGTCATAAGTAAATAATCTCCAAAAAAATATTCATGACATGATTACCATTTTATACTAAAATTATAATTTTAAATAAAACCATTATGTATAGTTATGAAGGATGAACTACTTTATAATCATCGAGATGATAGGCCGTACAAAAAAATGAGTAACATTTTCATTTCTCAATGATAATTATGGAAAAAAGGTATGTACCATAATATATTTTAAGAACTAACAAGATACCATTAATTTCATAATTAAAATTTATATATACTTATATAAATCCTCCATGTGACGTTGTGATTAAAAAAATCACATCGCTTCATGGAATTGATAATTCACGTGTTTTCATTAACAACATTATTAGTTTTATATGTGTGGAATGGTTTTAATGTAAATGATATATTATAATTTAATAATGATAAATATTTCTAAAATATCACATATAATAATAAATTTCAAAATATTAACTAGTATTGAGAGACAACCACTGAAAATGAATTATATTTATTTGTTAGGTGGTAGCCCACTATATACACGAGCGACTAATTATTTTCCCATTTTACGAATTTAGAGATAGATTTATGATATTATATTACTATAACAACATATCACTATATTTAGGATACTAGAGTTATTTTTTGATCACGGTTATAAACTATTTAGAAATTGGTTATTAAAAAAATTCACATTCTTTGGATGATCTCATTTTCTTAAAAACATAAGATCACAAAGGGTGGTGGTCTTGAAAAAATAAAATTACTAGGATATGTGGATAGATTCTAGGAGGGGATTTTTCCAGGATTGGGTGAAAAAAAAGTTTTTATGTTTAAAAATAGATAATAACATGTTCCTTTTTATAAGAGATCAGCGTGGAACTCTAGGAATTATTCAAAATATTGATTCATTATAAATTAATTTTCTATTTCAAATTGACAAAATGTGAGTTATTTAGAATATATAAAAACTATGGGTAGAAATAAATTCATCTAATTAATATTATAAATGATTTTTTTATTTTTAAGCTTTATATTTTTTTCATACCATTTTTACCCCGTTTACTCTTACCACGATATCATGTAATTTAAACATTAAGAATTAATATAATTACTATAATTTGAAAAAAAAATAATATTTTTGAAAAATTTAAAGAAATATCCTAGTAATTTGATTTTTTTTATATTTTTTGAAATTTTATATGATTCAATAAAAAAACCTTCTTTTAAAATGTCATTAATTTTAATTAATACCTTCTATAATATTTTTTATTTTTCAAATATCAAAATGAAATGATAAATTTAGACCAAGACTTATAAATCATCAATAACAGGTCCATGTAATTTATAAAAATCTTGGACGATATTATATGTATCAATTTATATTTTTTAATTTAGTATTTATCATTTCATTAATATGATATCTATATTGATGAAATAACTATAGTATCATCCTTGTGTATGCCTTTAATTTAAAATTTTAATTCATAAAAATTAAAATTAAAATTATAATGATAAAGATAATTATTTTATATTTATAATAATATCCATAGATGATCATTTCTTTAATATATTACCATATTTAAATGTTATCATTTGTTAAAAATAATTTTATAGAAAGGATGACTTTTCATGGAATAAAATATAATAAATGGAAATATGTTATCCAAGTGTCCCTAATAGCAAATAAAATCAATCCCAAAGATTATCTTTGGATTGAAATAAATCATCCAATAGAATTATGACATGTGTTAGTGAAATTTTCTTATATTTATAGTATCTTTATATGCTTAATTACCTTATTTACACTAAACCATGTTAATGAAAATTATTGAGGATTCTATTTGTATTGTTCGAAAATAAAATGATAAAATTTAATAAATTTAGAAATTCTTATTGAAAATATAAAATCCTATTTTCAATATTCAATATACCTAAATTTAAATAATTAAATTAAAATTAATTCCATTGATCGTGTGAGAAAATGAGCAATTAAAGTGAATGTATGAAAAAGATTAAAATGTTTTTGTTTCCAAATATATTGTGAAATTATTTACAATGAACTAAATTGGATTAAAAGATATGAAATTCATCTAATTATACTCAATATCTAATCAATAAAAAGTTAACACTATAAATTAACTATATTGGAAATAATTTTTCAATTAAAATTCATTATTTGTCACAATTCATCAAAATACGAAAATTATTAGAAAACTACAAAAAAATTCAACCAATGTACATTTTGAGATTGAAAATTCAAAAAAAAATTATTTTCTAAAAAAAGTAATAATGTGTTAAAAACAAGAATTAAAATAAGTTCCCCATAGAAAGACTATTAAAGGAAATTTTTTGACAAATACATTCTTCATTCAGAAAATTGTATTTATTAAAATATTTTTTATAGAAGTAACATAGTATGAATGATATAAAATATACTGAATATACCCCACCATTGGTGGTGGGGTGGTAAGGGTTTGGGGGGATGAGGGGCAGGTCGTGGGGTCAAGTCCCCGGGCTTGCAATTTAATTCAATTTTCTTCCTTGTGTGTGTGCCGCTTTTGGGGTTGTACCCAGTTTTTTAAAATATATTGAATATATTATATATATATATATATATCATAAATATAATAAATTATGTGTGATTTGTTTTTTATAGTATAAAAAACATGTGAATATTTTAATAGATTTTTTTGAAAAACATTTATCTTTATTTTGAAATGGGTTTTATTTTCATTTATAACTAATTATTAAAATAATTAATTATATGTACATTGTAAAATATATTTTAATAATTCAATTAATCATTTTAATATTTTCCATTAAAAATGATAGGTTATAATGGTAACATTTGAATATGAATATTTAGTTGTTTTTTAATGCTCAATATAGCATATCATATACTCTATGAAACAAAGTGTTTTTCATAAAATATTGGGATATTTCACAATTATTTTAGGAATTTGAAATAATTTATTATAATATCAATTTTATAAAATAACATTAATTTCAACATTAACACTTTTAAGTAATATTAAGTTTACAAAATACTGAGACAATGATTGAATTATTATTTAAAATTTTCATGAATGTATAAGATTTTGTGTTTAAATATAAAATTAATAGAGAATAATAATTCAATCAATTTTAATTACTTTTTATTTTTATAATTTATATTATTTTACTTTTATTTTAACTAAATATTTTCTAAGAATCATTTAAAGAAATTATTTCATATCTAAAAATATAACTAATTTATCCTTAAAAAAGCACATTTATATTTTAGAATTATATTAATAACCAAACACTTGTTGTATTATTCCCTATCCTAAAGAATTATAAATATTAAAAGAAATAAAGGCTCATTTTTTACCTTTTCTATACATAACATATTATATTGGTCACTTTCATGTAAAAGTTTCTGAAAAACTTATTAAAATAGAGAATATGGAGGTAAGGTTAGAACTATGGCCAGAATGTGGGGGTTGAAAAATTTTTAATGTCATTATAACCCTTATCTTCAATTTTTAACCCAAGGAAGGAACATTTATTCATTTATGTGGGTATTTAATTTTTAATATTTTCACTATTTATTTGGGAAAAAAATTAAGTTGAACATATTATAAATTTTAATAATTAGCATTTAACATATAGATTCAATTTTTTCCAAAAACATTCAGAGAGGTGTCTAAATTTAAAATAAAATTTATCCTCGATACATGATATGAAATAAATTTATCCTATAAAAAATAATTACCAGTTTATAATGTTTTTATATCAATCTTAAATAAGAAACTGATTTTGAATGAAATAAAATGGATTGAAATACACAAACATATTATATAGTTTAACTAATATTATATTAAAAAATGTAATCTTTTTTAACATTATAAATAAATTTAAAAAAATCCATTTTCTATAAATATTGAATTTTTTTATTAGTAATAAAAAAAATTAATCCTTTTTGGAAAAAAAATTAATAAAATTAATATATTATAATTTAAAAAATTAATTTTTTTGGAAAATAAATATTCAAATAGTGAAATAAATTATTTTGAAAACAATTACATAAAAAGGGGATAAAAATGTTTCTTTTTTGAAAAAAAAATTATTTTATTAATAAAAATATATTTATTGTTATCTTGTTTATAGAAAATAGATAATATATATGTTAAATAGTTTATTTAATTAATAGTTTTAAAATTTAATTAAAAAAATTAATGAAATATTTTTTCTTAATTTATTGATGAAAAAGTGTTTCTCTTCCTAATAATAGTTTTTTCAGAAAATAATTCCCTTTATTTTTCAATTCTATTTAATTTAAAATAGAATAATTCATTTTATATATATTTTTATACCATAAATTTTCTTAATTTAGTTAATCCTATTCATCCCCGTCATTATAATTTCTAGAAGAAAACTATTGTATAATAACATTTTAATATTATGACACATTTTGTTTAAAAAATATATTTCACAACATATTGGGGTTTTACAATTATTAAAGAGTGTGACTATATTATATTTCAATATTTTGAAAAATTACATGTGTTCCCCTAAAATCAATTATAAAAAGGACACTCCTAATATTTTCTCATTAGATGAGTGATAAAAACATAATTATATAAAAACACACACAATTAAATTCAACGAAACTTCATCCATGAATTATCTGTTATTTTATTCATAAAATACAATACTTGGGGTCATTATGATGTGATCTACTAGAAGTATATTTGAGAGTAGTTAATCATTTTTTTCATACTTGTTCATGATTATTTCTTATTATATAACCTCCTATATTATTATACCCATACTAAAATATTATCTGTAGTATCATTAATACGTTGATATTTTATTATAATTTACAGATGAATATATTCAATCTTTTTTCCAACCTATAAAAAGGGAACACAATTTTAATGCATACTAATAACATAGCATCTTCACGTAATGTTGTAATTAATTTTCCATCACCAATTTTGATGTTTAGTTATAATGATGAAAATAATAAAAATATTTTATTTTTATGATATAATTATATGTCTAGAAGAAAAATATCATTTATACATTATTACCTTATAATATTATAGAAAATATGTTTATTAGAATGATATAATAATATAAAAAACCACCACTTTAACATTATATATATTATATGGGAATTACTTTTTTGGCGTTCCCAAAAGCATTTCTAGTCTGAGTTGTAGTGATGGTTTTTTCTGCTTAATGTGTTGTTTGATACATTAAGTCTAGTGTTTTTGGGACACCTTCTATTGAAGCAGGTTATCCTTCCTGGAGATGTTTTTTTCTTATCACATTTTGGACTATATTTGTATGTATCATCATCCTCTAAGGATTTTTTAGAAGAGACGACTATAGACTAAGCCTATGATGATGCGTTTTTCATTCAATTTCGTATTTTCTCCCCAATAGATCTTATGTGAAACAGCTAGACTTATCATGAGGATATTGATTTATCTAACATAACTTGGTTTTATGTTATCTTTATAAGATCTTGGGTGGTGGTTTATTTTATTCTATGTTATGGTTTTCTCTAAATTTTGATGATGTAGAGGGAGATATTTCTTAGCCAGTGACTTGTTGGTTCTTTAGGCTATTCTTTAAAATATTGGGTTTGGTATGTTGAGTGTCTTTTAGACTAAGGGAAAGAGGATGAAATATCATTCTCTTAGTGCTATATACTACTTCTGTTCGGAGAGATATTTTCGAAAATTAATGGGGTTTTCCTTTGGTGGCATGTTTTGGGTAGCAACTCTTATATCCATTTATGGAGGTAGTCTTTGATAGATTAATTATGGGACATTTTAGACATGATATATACAACATGGGATGTTTTCTGTTATTCTTTGAAATCTATGATTTGATTCCCAAAAATCCCCATTTGGTGTAAGTTATTTACACCACATTCTTATATTATAATATTTAATTTTAATAAAATCTTATGGGGAATCAATTAGGTGAGTAATTAATTTCATCTATATTTTTAAAAAAAATCCGTGTTTATGATTTCAAATTTTCTACCCTCACTATGAATGGTGTAATTAATTATTATTTCTCTAAAATTTATCGATTACACTAAATATATTTGTAATTAATTTTATTATATTTATATCATAATTAAATTTATAAATTTTATGAAATCATAATCAATTTAAAAGGGAAATATATAAAAAATTAAAACATAGACGAATAATGAGGTAGTTAATAGTGAAACCAATGATAAAAAAAATATTATTAACAAATAGGTGATAAAATTTTATCATTAGATAATATATGATATTATAAATATAAATATGGTTTTTGAATTTAATAATAATAAATTTAATGTATCATACAGTATGTTAAATTATCTTATTAAGAATGATTATCTTGTGGTAAGGGGTTTTTTAAATCAATTTAAGTTCATTGGGTTATATTTGACATCATTTATATGTCATTGAAAAATTATTTAGGAAAAAAACTATGATTTTATTATGTTTTATTTAAACTCATTTTTTTATCTGTGGAATTTTTTAACACATAGAATTTTCATTAATTTTTCCCACACTAATGATACGATCATTGTATGGGATTTCATGTCCATTTTTACTCCACAGATACATATTTGATATTATTCCCATATTTATTTTTATTTGGTGTATATAAATAGTCATTGATTTCATTAAACCAGATAAATATTTTTTCCATGATGATTAATGTTTCAATTCCTTTTTATAATATTAAGGGGTTACAATTTGAGTGTTACCAATTAAGAAGGAAATTATTTCACAGTCTCATTTTTGGAATACTATTGTTTACATTAATAATATAATATAGTAATTATATTATAAATATTATCTATTTTCTTGTACACTATATATTTAAAAAGTTTCAATATTTTTTTCTAACTTTTCATGTCATTATAATTTAAATAAATATGTGATATTTTAAAAATAAATGCTAGACTAATTTCTCATTTGTACTGGTTATATTTTTCATCCAAGTACATATTTTGAAAAATTATTTAAAATTTATTATAAAAGTTATTTACTAATGAATTTTAACAATATCCATGAAATATAATATTTTTTAACAAAATATTTTTAATTTTTACTAAAAGGGTCATTTTTTAAATTTGTTTATAAAATATAAAAAATAAGGTTTTCTTTTGAATAGATACATTGTTAAAGGATATTCTTACCCACATAAAAATTCAATTACATTTACAATATTATTCTATTTTTGAATGGATCAATAAATAAACCATTTTAATGAAATATTATTTCAATGTTTTCCTTCCATTTTATTTTATTCTTCCAATGAAATGATTTTATTAGAGAATGGATATTTTTAAAGAATTAATTATCATATTTGATCGCTTATTGATATTTTGTCATTAAAATTCCATTGAAACATTCATTTTTCGTGGTCATATTTATTTTTATCTAATATTTCACTTAAATTAGCATATTATCCATATCTTGGATATTCATATTCACTAAAAAATATACTATATCTACATAAGGTGTTTTATTATTAAATTTTATTGATTGAATAGTTAATTTGTGATATTATGTATCCTTTAAAAAATAAGGATATTTTTCAATAAATTTCACCCCCGTAGACATTTTGATATATTTATTGTTCAATAAATGGGTTCCTTTACATAGCTTTTAACACACGTAACCCAGATTATAAATGAACTGTAACATTGTATAACATTATAACAATTCCATTATATTTATGGATGTAATTAATGTAGACTAGTTTAGGAATATTACATGGTTTACACAAGTATAATAATGTTAAATTATTATAAAAATATTAGGAATATAAATAAAAATCATTTTAGTGAATAAAAGATATGTTTTCTGAAAAAAAATTTCTAAAAAGATATTAATTTGGGTTTTTCTCATTTTTTTAAATTATATTAAAAATTTCACAGAAAATGTTAATAAATTCGTTATTAATTTCATATATAAATATATATATAATTACCTTAGTGTAAAATTTGTGAATTTTCAAAAATAATTAATTTTTCAAGGAATATTGAAAAATACTATTTTTTATTTAAAATTGCCTTTTCATTTAAAATAATCTAAAATTTTCATTTGATTAATAATATTTAAAGGTAAAATTATTTCATTTAGGTAATAATTAGTATAATTTAGGCTATTCGAAGTAGTTTTATATTGATTTTTGATATAAAAACATTTTACTCTTTAAAAAAAATTTCATTGCAAAACCATGTTTCAATCTAATTTGGGGTTTAATTTTAAAGAAATTTATACCACTTATATGAATTGAATTTGGAAAAATGTATTACATTGTTTTAATGAGAATAAATAATATTAGTCATAATGTTAAAAAAAATTCATTCATGATCATTGAAAAGAGTAAAAATTAATTTCCAGAGTGATGTTTAAAATAAGATTACCATGGGTTAAACAAGAATATTATGTTATTATTTGAATTAAACATAAATAAATATTATTTTATGGAAATATTTCAAACATATAGAGTCCCAAATTTTATTCCAAGGTAATGTTTATTCATTTTTTCGGAATTTATTTAAATTATAATATTTTATTGGGAAATTTAAAAGTTGTTTCAATGTTGAACCACTACATAAATAATAAAAGGACAACACTCTCGTATCAAATAAAAACATATAGATAAATTTTTCAATAATAACTTAATATTATTCCTTAAATCCATCACCATGACCTATAATCCAAATTTTGAATATAAAACCATCATAGGAAGGCTTTGGGTAGAAACATATAGAAATTCTGAGAAGATGATTTATAGCTTTCAACCATGCATCATCATTTTATTTATTCTTATATAGTATTAAAAGAGTTTTAAAAAATTAAATGATAATAATTTCGAAATATTGCATATACTAATATTTTTTTATGTTAATGAAATAACCTAAATCAATATCTTCTTCCATCAAATGGGAAACGAATCCATCAATCATGTGATCATCAGAACACCGCCTTACAAACCAATACAATTTTTTCCCATCATCATCTCTCATGGATGGATATAATGATGTATTTGATATATATATATATATTATTTAATTACACTTATATATATATATTAAATTCTGCCTTTTTACCTTAGAGTTTGTTGGAAAAAGATAATTTCAATGTTTTGTACGTGTGAACTACTGCCTCCACATAGCAATGTGATACATGTTAGTTTTTATTATAAAATTAAAGGTAATAAGATATATTTAATTAATATATATGAGATATGATATTTAGTAATTATTAATAAAAATTATTTACAATTTAAAATCATTTTTTCCATTGTTGGACCAACTGCAAATAACATTCATGCATACAAACACCATACAATCTCTATTGAAGATAATATTAATTTTTGAATCAAAAAATTTTATAGATGAATATATATATGTATATATAAAATATATATGATATTTAAATCAACATTAATATCTAGGTGATAATGGAACTATGATCAAAGTATAAACAATTAAATTACATAAGAAAAACATACCTAAAAAATGAAGCAACTATCACCTGAAATAGTAATATAATAATTAATATTTAATATAATGGTTATAAATAGTTATAATTATATAAAATATGGATTGATATATATTATTGTGGTTCTTTAATTGTTTTAAATTCAATTTACATTTATTATAAAATATATTCAAACATGAAAAAATGATGTTGGACCTGAAGTATGAGTTTTTCCTCTCAGTTTTACAAATGTGAGACATATTCTATTTCTACTACTTGTTTATATTTTTTTAGTGTATATACCTTTCAATTTAAAATTTTATATCAAGAATAAATTTATCATCATTTTATTTTATGTTTCACTTGAAAATATATATTTTATGAGGGTAATGATTCAAACATCACCAAATATTTAAGGGTTTATTTAGTAATATCAGCTTTATCTATGATTCTGTAGGTTTATGATTACACAGTGAATGTTATTATATATATATATTTATTAAATACAATATAATTAATTTTCCTATTTTTATTATTATAAAGACCTGGAAATTTCATGGAATGTTTTTTCTTAATTTCTTATGAATTTTACGAGTCTGTAGCTTCTAACGGCGCTTGATTCCAAGGCCCGGTGTGCCTGAAATCAATTTCCTAATATTATCTTGGGTATGTTCAATGAACGACCGAGCATGTTTTTCTATCTTTTAAACCAGTTCCCGTAATTGAAATCTGAGGGCAACGATGAACTCACAACGTCGGTAATTTCTTAAGGGGACCTTTACCACGGTTTCATTTGCACATGAGGAGAAGTTAAAATTTTTGGATTAAATGAGAAGTGAATAAAAATGTGGAACAATTTTATTTTTATATCTAAAGTGGTTATATCCTACATGGGGGAGTTAGGGTGGGACACACATGCTTATAACTACCCATATAAGGATATTTGTGAGGTGGGCCCACACAATCCCCAACCATTCATATTACCATAAATCGCTTTTATCTCTCAAAAACTCCCTCTTTAAACAAGACAACTCCTCTTAATTAATGAGGACTCTTCCCCTCCTTATCTCACTTCATTAAAACATTCCAACCAGTGACTTAATTTTTTAAACCACTCTTGATTTAATTAATTAAGTGAAATGGATTTTGAATTTTGAAATGCATGGATTGTTGAAATAAAATAAGGGGTGGCCATATTTTATTTATTTTTGGCTTATTGTGTGGGGGAAATTCTTTGTGAGAGAACTCTTGTGAAGAAGAGGTGGATTTCTCCTTTGATGAAGAACATCAACTTAGTGACCATGGATCTTCATCCTCTTCTTTCTACTTGGAAAGGGAGGATACACCGATGTGGCAACTTGTTAGCGATGGCGCATCTTCTATTTTTCTTTCCATGACATAAGAGGAGATGCCTCTTCCTCGGGTGCACACCGATGATGACGGAAACAACACCATCATCCATGACTCTTGTCAACCGTGAAACTCAATCGAGGTTGGGTTTTAATTTGTGAATGTTAATATTCCAATGATTGTTCCCTTCTAAAACAAAGAACATAGATCGACTCAATATGAAGTTGATCCGCGAATGTTTTTATTTATGGGTTGGGAATAATTATTTACTGGGGAATTGTAGGGGAATTTTTTTTATTTATCAATTATGTGGTTTTATCTCGTGATCATGATCCTTTTTTTATATAATGTTAGTATAATATATTATTGAATAAAGTATACCCTTGTCAATGTTGAAAGCATGTTTTCTATTATTGGCAATTGATAATGCCTAATGCAGAGGGCGCGAGCCAAACAAACACAGCCCGACGAACCTCCGTTGGTTGTTATTTTGTGCATGAATTGATGTGAAAAGATGAAACAGGGCCGCAATGGAGTATGGACACCATAGTAGTGAAGGGTGGGTCTTGGGAGAGACACAGACGTAGACGGCGGGCAAATCGGACCATAGGAGCGCGTCCAGTGATTTGCGGAAGGTACTGCCAGCGTGTCGCACCGCCGGGAGAAATCCGCTGCGGCGCATCCGCGGTGGCGAAGCTCTGGACCTCTTGGCCGCACGGGATCCAGGAGGCGGGGCGGAGCTAGCTGGCGCCACTGGTTACAAACTTGGGGTCGTCCCCCCCCCCCCCCTCGGCGCGATGCGCTCGGCAAACTGGTCGAGCTAGCTCCCCCGGCTAGGCTGGGGGGGGCACACGGGCCGGGCCACACCTGTCGGGCCAGACCGCGCATGATGAGTAAGACTCGGGACTGGGTCGGTTCTCCCGGTTCTGGCCGACCCAAGGGGTGTTGGGCCGGGTCGGTCCAGGCCCATACCCCCTATTTTCAGACCTTCATCACCTAAATTCCCATAAATTGAGTAGTGGAATTCCGATTGATGCACCTTCGATTGTTTATGATTCCTCGGATTGAGGCGGTGGTTTCTGTATATTACACTCAAGGATTTCGGCGATATTTGGGTACGCCCAGGTTGGTTCGAACCCAAAACCAACCGGGCCCTTGAAGCAGAAACTCTTATAACATGAGCGCGGGACGTCTGATTGACGTGCAGTCGACTATGTTGGATTCCTCTTGATGAGACTGTCCATTTGGCATACATCACATGAGGTTTGGATGCAGTTGGAGTATGGTTGGATTGGTTTAGTTTATAAACCAACCGGGCTCCTTGAACGGAAAAGGCAATAACTCTCAGACCGGATGTCTGATTGAAGAATCATTAGTGGCGTTGGTAATCCCATTGAGAAATGGTTCCTATGGATATACTCCATTAGAGTTTGAGGTACAGTTGAGATATGACCCGGTTGGTTCATACATGAAACAAACAGGGCCCCGAGAATAAAAGGCTAATAATTCACGGACCGGGCGTCCGATTGGCACACCCTCTTTTGCATTGGGACCCCTTTAGAGAGGCTTTCCTTTGAGATACTTTTTCATGGTACTTTGTTATACATGGAGTATCGACCTGTAGCTCATGGAGTAGATCCTCCTGGAGACGAACGTACGGATTACGGAGACCTTGAAGCTGGCTGAGACTTGATGACTGTTTGTACGATTCGTATCAGAGTGACTTGACTAGCCACGTGGAGAGAACTACTATTTTGGGGTGGCAGATGCATAGCGGGGAGCACAACTATGTTGGGGTGGAAACCCTGCGGTACTGGACAGGAGGAGTACCTCTGTAGGCTAGTAGGGGGAGCACTACTGTGTTGGGGTGGCAGACCCTTTGCGGGGAGCACTACTGTGCTGGGGTGGCAAACCCGCGGTACTCGACAGGAGGAGTACCTCAACAGTTTAAGGTTAGTGATAAGCGCCTAGGAGTCATGACATGATCATCGTACTCGACAGAGGAGGATCTCTTCAGCATTTTTGATTTTTATATCTTTAATGAAAATCCTGGTTTGAGCTAAGTCAATAACCATTGTGTTTTCCTCATGATTGAGATGGGTTACTTGAAAACGTAGGTATATGTATGGGCATATACCTATGTAAAGGTTATCTACTAAGATCATTCATTGTGGTTTATCCTTGTTGTAATTAGTGAGACCTTGAGGGTCTCAGGGTCCCTATTGAGTATCGTTATACTCATTCTAGCATGGGCTATGCCCGAACCTCGTTGTGTTGGATGCAGATGACAGAAAATGCTGACATAGGCCGAGTGTACGAGGACTAGAAGGTACCGGGAGGTGGACCTCATGAAGAGTCAGTACCTAGAGGTGGACCTTATGATGAGTCTGTACCCGGAGGAGGTTGACGGAAATGGGCTCTGAGGAGACTATCTGTACCTACCATTCAGGTAGGATCCGTGGTGGACGATCCGGGAGCTGCGCTATCTGTACCTACCCATCAGGTAGGATCCGTGGTGGACAATCCAGGAGCATCATGTCACCTTCTAGTTGTTTTGTCTTTTACCTTGTACTTTATAGTTGGGCTTGTATTTCCGGCCCCTTTATACTCTCATCACAATTGTTTTACTACTTTACTATGTGTTTTCTTCCACTTGTTCTATGGATGTGTGAGTTTTATAAAGGCATTGCTTTCCCAGTTATAGGGATTTACACCTTTGGTGGTAGACGACAGCCCCTAGCCTATTTAAGGCGGGCTTGGGGTAGTTATGACACGGGCAACAGGGGACGGGTCGTGACAATTATCATATATTGAAATCATCCATTTTAATTTACTCATATTATGTAACAAATATACTAAAAAATTTATTTATGACAAGACAACATATTTTTCTACATGCTCATGAATATTTATCTTTCATGTAGATATTTTTATGAAAATATTTAATATGATCTTATTTCCATTATCCAATTATTTATTAAAGGCATTTTTCCCATGACATACATTAATAATTTATTTAATAGTAATAATATTTCTTTTTTTTAATGAGGTTATTTTCTACCTTTTTTATAATATTGTGGAAGGAATGTGTTTTAATTACTGGTATAAAGTTATCTACCGCTAGGAAGAAACAAGTTTTTATGGATTTATTTACTATTTTACATTATTATTTTTAATGAAAATGTATTTGTTAATATTTTGGATGAATTTTAGACATTAAATAATTGACATCAAATTGAATGTTGTGTTATCCTAAATAAATCATCCAAGGATCGTTGTAATGTAGATTCATCTATGTTCATATTCATTAATAATATTATTTCTCAATAGGGATTAATTATTGTGATACCATTTACTATATTACTCTTAATGGTTAATGATTTTGATTATTTATTTGAGAAATTATTTAAATTTCATATCCATGTTTTTCAATACGAATGATTAAATTGATTATTTTTCACCTCATTAAAATAAATAATCCATTGGATTTATTATGTGACAGGGGGAACCATTATCCCTTTGATTCATCAATCGATTTATGGATTCAAAAATATCTTAGGCATTTTTTCAATACCCTACCCATTTATATAATATGAGGTTTAAAAATGCCTTTATGTATTTTACATGATATCATACATTATGAATCCCCCTTATGAGATTACTTTTTGATATCTATGTGATTATATAATTAGTTATGATATTCATGGATATGATTCAAGTTCATGTATCTATTTATATCTAATAATTTCATCATCATTTCATCCTTCCAAAATATTCTTCATGCTAAATTTATAGATTAAATTTAATATTTTTATTGATATTTACCACCCCTTATATATTTATGACAACATCCAAGAAATTTAATCAGTTATTGATAATTTATGCTCACCACTTTCTTATAACTCATTTTCATAGGATTCCAAGATGTATTTATGGTTGATATTAAATGATATGATAAAGGAAAAATTAGTGTTCCAAAATAAAATACTATTGGTGTATTCCAACACATAAATTAAACTATCTGTGCACGTGGACATGATGGTAAATATACCATAATTTTTTATATAATTTTTTCAGTAATAAGAATTTAATTTATTGAAAATTCAATAATAATTATAAAAGAGATTACTACTTTTATATTATCCGTGGATGAATTATCTGTTCAGGTTACTCCTTAAATTATATGTGTTTACTATGATTTACTTTACCATATTTATTATTACCTATTTAATAATGATTGCTTCCACTTTACACAACCCATTCTAAGAATCTGATCTACCCCTTTATTTTTTTCATTTCCCTAGGATATGACGAAACATATGATATATAATATCAATTATGTGAGATTATTTCTTGTGCTTTGTATTTTATAATTAGATGTTATATCAGTATCATTTATGTTTATGGTTCATGAAGACAACTAAAGCGATCAATCCTTTTTTATGTTATCCCATGCATCATATTCTAATTTTTTAAAGTGGATAATGAATCTTGAATTTTTTGTGAAATATGATATAACAATCATCCATTAATAATTTTATATTCATGTTATGGTTGACCTAACCACCTACATCGACAATCCTAAAAAACTATTTAATTGATGGTTATATAAGAAATAAATATATATTATAATAGGATATAAATATTTAATTAAATATTTCCCAATTTTTATAAAGGATTCAAAATTATTTAACATATTAAATAATAAAACACCCCATATAGGGTTAAAATAACCAATAACTGAATCTTGTCGATTTAATCTTCTATGATAAAGAAAAAATTAATCATGGAAGTAAATTTAAACAATATAAATCCGTATAAATCATTTACTATAGTATCAATTCTGATTTGGTAATTATGAACATTGTATGAAGAATGAATTTAGAAACTCCAGTTAAAAAACTAGTTCAAAATTATCATGATTACCCATACCAAATAATGAATATGTGTAATAACTAAAAAATATTAATGAACATAATAATTTTAAATTACATTATATTATTTAATGTATATGAATTATTTTAAAAAATTGGTGACTATGATAGTTATGTTTGTTATATTGGATCGTAGAGTGCATTTGGTTATGTTGGGAAATAAGGCAGGGTTCTTCTAATAAATTTCTTCTCTTTGAGACATGTTTTGTAGTATGAACCTAATTTCTCATATGTGTTTTTTTATTCGATAAAAAATATCATATCATTAAATATAATTTAATTATTGTACTTTATGTTCAATTTCATTCACTCTATTATAATGGATTTTTTATAAAAATGTAACTTAGTTTATATATCATTTTCATTACCCCAATATTTTCCTCATGTCAAAATAACATTTCATTTTCAAGTATCATTCTATATTGATCTATTATAATCTATGTAGATGTGACATTTTTGATCCACCATATTTTTTGGGGAAATAATTTTTGACACCAATTTCTTCTTCCATAATGATTCTATTGTTTTTCTAAAATGTTTTTTTTGAAGAATAATTTCCATAATTTTGAATGATTTTTTAATCCATAACCATGTTCTTACATCCCTCAAATGTATTTATTTATATAATAAAAATTAAATATAATTTTACCCCAATTTAATATTTTATTTAAAACAATTCATTTAAATGTAATATTTTTATATTCCTTTTTATGATGTTGGTTTCCATTCAAATTTATTTTAAAAATATTTTAATTGGTTTTGAATTAATTTAAAATAAATTTTTTTCTTCCAAAATAATTTTTTTGGGTAAAAATTCGGTAATTTCAAGGATATTTGTTTTGGCATTTTTTGGAATAACATTATCAAAACTAATATACTACCTGTCCCAAAAATATTTTTAAAAATAATTCTCTGTGCATGTATTATAACAATGTTTAAAAGGGGTTGTAAAAACATTTATATCTTCAAATCTTATTTCGCGCCATGTTGTATTACTCATGATGTTATTTTTTCATAAAAATCTATATTTTATTGTTATCATTCAACTTTTGTAAAATTATATTTTTTATATCATAATATCTTTGATTTTTATGTTATGTGATACTTATATAAGGTTTGTGAAATATAATCTTTATCTATGTGTTTATTAATATATGATGATTGAATTTATATGTAGTAGATATTAATAGACGATGATGGGCAGGGACCTATATCATAATCTAATTAATTATTTAAATGTCAATATCAATTGAGATATATTATTCATGAGTTTATAATTAGTTTCTTCTCTGAAATAGAACTAATGGAGTAGAAATTATTTGTTATGTTCTCAATTATGATGTTTTTAAAAAAATTAATGTTTTTTATAGTTTTAGTCTCAATTCCAATAATATATTATGTTATAATTTCTCATGTTTATTTACACCCTCATTTTATTCATGGATTACTTTATTTTCTAATTTTTTCCATGGTCTATTAAATTTTCACTTTTGAGTATGATTTTACTTTGTATCTACACTATACCAATATTCTCATCTCATGATCTCTTATGATCTCTTATTGATATATCTTATGTCTGAACATTATTGGAATATTATTTAAAACCATTATTATATTTATATTTCTATTGGTTATGAATATAATAAAAGTTTATTTTATTATGGGGACTTTCTTATTTGGGGAGTTTATTGTAGATATTGAAGGCTTGTTCTATATTAACTTTTTTCTCTCACATATAAATAATTGCCAATAGTTAAAATGGAATGATATTGGTTTAGATATTGTTTTTTCAAAATTATCTAAAAATAAAAACCAAAATAGACATAGGATGTTTATCAAATTTAATATATACATTATGATATATAATTCTAGAATGATTATTTATTGGCTATAATATTTTGAATCAGATTGTAGTTTAAATGGAATTTGTGATTAGTATGTTATTAGTTGAAGATAAATTTCTATTTAGTAATTTCATCAATGCATGATTTATTAAGATTCACTTGTACAAGTAACCCTTTTAGTTAGTTGAGATGATATTCTTGGGGTTAAGTTATGAAAGTATTAGTGGAAAATATATGGATAAAATAATATGTGATACAACATATAAGAATTTAGTAAAACTAGGGATTCTGTGGTTATTATAGAAATTAAATCCCATTCATGATACATTATATGGAAATAGGATTTGGAATAGACCTACCAAGTGGTAATAACCCAAAAAATATTTATTGAGTATTCCCTAAATCGTCAAATTATACAAGATAATGAAGTCTGACATCAACCCATTTTTTAAACACTCAGGGGATATTATTTTTTCTATACAAATACATTATTAATCAATATAAAAACATTATCTACTAATTATATATAAGAATTAGGTAATTTAGTATGAGAGAAAAAAACGAAAAAGTAAATTTGGTAGGGCTAAGAGAGATATAAGATTAACCATGTATGGAATAGATCAAATGGTGGAATCATATGATTATGTGACATTGTTACTAGAGAATAAATATTAGGTTTGTTTTATCATATTCCCAAAATATAATTCTAAGTGATACTATGAACACCATTTTTTAAAATTTAGTTGAAATATTACTAAATTTATATAAGCATAATTATATATATTAAGAAATCACTATGACTGAAAAAATAAAAAGGAAACATAATTAAATGGATCAGAAGTTATTATATCCTTATTATGATATAAATTTTATGTTTCCTGTCATACCTATGGTGGCGATGCAAATACAATAATGGAAATTATTTCAGGACTATTCAATCAATATTCTATTGTGATTTATATTTATCAATGAAATTCTTGTATATATGATTTATGTTATGAGGATTATGTGAATCATCTAAGGGATAGAGATTTTTATCCTTAGTATATTTAAATATATATTAAATTAAATAAATATCCTTGAACTTTGTTTAAAAAAAATATATTATATATATTACTATTTGAGAACATGTTTTTGAGGTATGGATAACTCACATTATTAATATAATCATGATACTATGGTAATAAATGATTGATTTTTTGAAGAAAATGGCAGTATTATAATTGATTGTTGATTTTTGAAGAATAATTCGGTAATTTATTTGGTGTTATTTGTCATGTTTTTGGGATTATGATATATATTGACTATTTTTTGACATTATCATCTAGTGGTTAATACAATTAAATGTTAAAAATAGTGTTATGTTTTTCATGGAATATATGAACTCATGATCGTCTAATATCATAATTATTCAAATGACCTTGCTAAAAGTATGTTATGAAGAATATATGACTAGGGTATATACATACATTGATATAATATTTTTTTGACTATTTAAGACTATTTGAATAAAGATAAGTAAAATGATATATCTTAAAATAGTATAGTAGGGGTCATATTTGATATAATATGTTGAATGATGGTGATTTTATGATTTCCCACACATGCTTTAATTAATGAGTATTTATTAAAAATGTGAGGGTAAAATTTACATGAGGAGGTAGAATACAATGACCTGAGATTATGGATCCATTAAATATATACTATCATTGATAGCCTTCATCACACACCACAAAAACATAAAAAACACCATACAAAATTGAACCACAACATATAACAATTATATGATTAATAAAATCATTATTAAATACAATGATTATAATCAATTTAAAAAATAACATAATTTTATTTGTCATCAACTAATATTTTAATAGACATAAATATTTTTGAGGAAACACTTCATAAATGGGTACTTTATTTTACCCCAATAAATTACATGGATTATAGTTAAAATTTAATTATAATCGGTAATACATAATTATGTACTAATATATATATATATAATTATTTTTCAATATATATGAAATAAAATTTATAAAACTTGATGTTTAAATAGGTCATTTTTATAAAATTATGTATTCTAATGTAAATTATTTTCAATTAAATTTTAATTTATGGTGTTGTAAATTTTAATTTCATAAATGTAAATTATGTTTTTTCAAACAATTAAATATTATCCTTAGTTAATTTTTCGAATTTTCTAAAAAGAAAAATTTTTATATGAATAGTGTAACACATACATTTACAAATAATGTTTATTTTATGTCAATAATAGTATATAAGTCTTAACTCGAAATTATTGAATCCTTTTTATAAAACATTAATATTATTTTTTTGTTGTCTTTATAATTATTTAAAATTTTCATTTTAATTAGAAAACCCATATTTTATAGCTTAGAACATAAGTTACATATTTTAAAAAAAATTCTAAATAAATTATTTATTTAGTTTTGAAAAGCAATGATTTCCTTTATTATAAATTTAATCACAAATTTATTTTATATTTTAAATATTGGGATCCAAAAAATTTAATATGGACCATTATTTATTTTTTTCATGGATAATAAATTAGCTTAGGATAATAATAATTATCACGTTGAAAATTAAAAAGGTGAAAACAAGTAACCTTAGAGGTAATGGGATTAACATGATTATAAAATTAATCTAATTGAGTGATATTGTAGTGGATCTCTATTATGTAATCCCAAATCAATTTTTTTCTAGTTTAGATCCACCTTAATTTCTAGTGGAATTCAATTATTCAAACATATTTTGTATTTAGAAAAATGAAAATCATTTTAACATATAAAATTGGAACTCATCTTTTCATTTACCATCACACAAATTCCCCTTTTTTCTAAAATCCACTCATTAAACTCATACAACTCAAATATTAATTAATAAGGATTTTTTATTCTAAAAAACATACCATTATGTTGTAATCCCCATTGTAATGAATATTGTACAGCAAGAGAGTTTTAATTTCCAAAACTCTATTTCTCTTTTATATTTATTTATTTTATTTTATTCAACTATAAATTTAATTATTCAATATCATAATGATAATATCAATATAATTATTATACTTTTATGTTATTATAATTATTGTATAAGCATTAACCACCCTCCCATTTTCCATTAAAAAATTAAAATGTGAATCATGTGTTTTGTGGACTACGTCCATCACGACATTACATATTAAATTTTTATACACATCCTTATATGAAATGTCCTAATATATATATTTATACATATTTATTATATTTATAAAAAAATATTCTTATATGACAAACAATATTCATTTTTCTTCATTCTATAGAATATAGAAACATTATCAATGCAATCATGTGGACAATGTTCTCCATGGAACTATCAAATTTTGTTTTTTATATGATCAATGCCTTACATGAATGGTCATATGAATTGCTTTAAATGAATAATGTTAATTTTATTATATTAATATGGTTATAGTAACACAAACTAAATATCCTCTTACTGATGTGAATTGTAAACAATCATTATAAAATTATTCAGCTTAAATTGGAGAACTATAAGGAAAATAGTTTATTCAAACTATGAAATTGATGTTAATAAATAAATTATATATAATAAATATATATAATTAAGTTATATAAAAATAAAAACCACTAAATTTAATCATTATAATATTTCTATAGGGATATTTTAACATAATTACATTACAATAACACATTAATAATGATATGGTCAAGTTATAGTCGGGTTCACCATCTATACAGACAATAGAACGAAATTATATAATGGTTGATTATGAAAAAATAATTATTATCATAAAATTATATAAATATATAAATAATAATATATTTATTCTATAAAATAAAATACATTTCTAACTAATTATATAAGAAAACCCATTTTGTATGCTAAAATCACTCAAACAGGATCGTCATTTTCCCCATATTATGGGATAATGTCTAACATAATCCAGAATGGAAATTTAAAAATAAATTTATATTATAATAAATCCCTTATATAATAATTAAATATTATATAATGATTGAATTTTGAGGAATAATTAATACTGATACTGCTCTTATGAAACAATTTCAAAATTATTATGATTTCCCACACCCAACACAGAAAATTTAGAATAAAAACAAACATAAACGTGGATAATAAATTTAATTGAGTTTTATAAAAAGATATGTAGTTAAGAATGTCTAAAAATATGTTATTATGAAATTTAATATTTTTATATTGGAATATATAGTATATTTATCGATGTTGGGAAATATGGTAATGGGTTTTTTCATCTCAAATTACACTCCATGAGAAATATTTTTTAATATAAACATAATATCTATTTTCCGGTTTATGTGATGCCTATTTTATATATTATATTGTTAATGTTATTTTAAAGTTGTTATTTTTTATTCAAATTAAATCCTTATCTTTCAATGTGTTTTATTTACAATGTTACTCCCGACATAAGGGTTTTTCATTAATCAAATATTTTCCATGTGTTACAATCACTCTTCTTCAACTATTATACATCATAATTAATCTACTACAGAATATGATAAATCATTATTATATTTACACCTTATTTTGGTAAATCCATGTTTCACACCAGATTCTTCTTCCATAATGATTCTATTGTATGTTAAAATTTATTTTTTCACGAATAACTCCTATTAATTTTAATGTAATTTTCTTCTATATAATGGTTTTCTGTCCCTCCAATCTACTCCATTCCTGATTGGAAATAGTATTTACATCCAAAAATCATTTTATTCCACTTAATGAAAATTAATGAATATTTATTAATATATTTTTGATGTTATATTTTTTTAAATAATGGAATTTTAAAATATTTATGTTTGTTTCCCTATTTTGAAAATTAATTTTTTTATCATCGACCAAAAATTTGTTTTGATATCCATTGCATATTTTAAAGGATATTTTATTCGGAACAATTCGAAAAATGATATCAAAATTTATTCTATTTACCTTCTCAATTTTTCTGAATGTAATTTACAGCTAATATATTTTAAAAATTTTAAATGGTTTTGTGAAAATTTTTTATTTTTCACATAAATTTTAACTTCAATGATTATCTCTCATAATGTGATGTTTGTATCATCCTCTGTATTTAATTATGATAAGTTTCAATTTTATAATATGATATTTCTGATATCCTATAATATTTTCATTTTTTGTTAAGTTTTTTTAATTATTATTAAATATTCCCTTTTTATATTGTTTCGTTAAGATAGAATAAATGAATTCTAGAAGAAGACCTTTGTATAGATAATGATGGGTAGGGCCCTATAACACTGCACAATAAATTTGTTTTTTTTATGATGAGATAATGTTATAAATATTACCATTTTAGTTTCTCATAATAATGGGAATTTCTTGTATAGCTCATGAATGTTATATTTTCTATATTGATGTTTGCGCAAATATTGAAATATATTTCATTGTTTTATGCATATTTTCATGACTATGTTATGATCTCATAGACAATGAATATTAAATCACTCTTTGATTCATGTATAAATTATTTAGATGTGATATCTCAGATTTATATGCTATACATTTTGGAATGACTTTATTATGTATCTTATTTTACCCATATTTGTCATTGTATGATAACATATATCCCCTAATTTTTATCTCTTATGTTTTCCCTAACAGGGAATATAATCTCATTCATTTTCTATGTTCCATTTTCCATAGTATATGAAGGTAAGAAATGTTCGTAAAATATTAGAGAGTTTTCTTGGATAATTTGACATAGATGTAAAAGACCCATTATGGATTAAACAGTATCGCTCATATTGGAAACAAATCACATTAATTAAAAGGGAATTATTTTTGGTACAAAATATAATTTCCTATTTCACTAAAATTATAAACATAAAAGGTATTTATAATTTATTGAAAAGGAAGATTTTATTTATTTACAATACTAACTGGATAATTAATTCTTTCATATCATTAAAGGTACCATATTATACATAAAATCATAAGGATTATATGAATCTCTTTACTAAAGAGATGAAAATTTAAATGTATACTATGGAATATGATCATAATGTTTTTATGTTTTAATAAGTGAAACTGGATAGAAAATAACACTATAATGAGTAAGAAAAGGGAATATTCTGGTGAGACAGTTATCATATACTAAAATATTATTCCTATCATTTGGGTTTCCGTTTTACATTTAGTAATCAAATTTGTATCCAAATACATGAAAAATTTATATTTAGGTATGTTTCCAAGATTTGTGGTGGATCATGGAAAAAAATGGATAAAATCTATACATTATATCAATAATAAATAACCACCATAACATGCTAATTATATCAATACTAGTCTAGTCAATATATTATTACAAACCCATTAAAACCCAAACTATATATCTATATTAAATATTTATATGAATTAATTTATATTTATTTCATGGTATAAAAGATTATATTTTCCTAAATATATAAATTTTAGGTTACGTCACATCATAATAGTTGTCTTTATGTACCAAAATATACAATAGAATGCTATGGAAAGCAATTATGAATCAATTCCAAATGAATCATTTTACATCGGGTAGTGGAATCATGGAATTACTAATGTAAACTAAAATCACATGAAAATTATATATCAAGTTAGGTATTTAGATTCATTTTTACTAAAATAAAATGATATCATTCATTATTTTTTGGAAGGTATAATAAACAAGCCAGCCATTGTTAGAAGGGATGGAAAGTCCGCAGTACATCTCGTATTGGTCTATACAAATTTTTTTATCCTTTTATAGTAAATGAAATTGGAAGATAATATTTATCAATAAATTTTAACCATGAATTTAGTATATATATAATTGTATTTAATGATTTATATGTTTACTTAGTTTATTCAATGTATGGTGTTTAGGAATGATGTAAAAAATTATAATGGTAAGAAGATAATGAACCATTTATATGATTAAGGTGTAGAATATCATAAGAATGAGTTCATTGACAATATCTGGTGTTAGGGATTCTATCTTAACTCAATAGTTATAAACCAAAGTGCAATGGTGTTTATTAAAGGGGGAACTAGATATGGTTGGACATGGTATTATCTAATAATCTGTCATGCATTACATTATTCTTTTTTGTATTCATTATATTTTAAATAATATACACACTAATTATTTCCAACTATGGTATGAAATAGAATTACATATGGAAAAATTTATTGGAAGAAGGAAATGTTGTTTAATTTAAAGGTATGGGGATGAAATGAGTTTTTTATGTCTTGTTTTGGAAAAAAAGTCGCCCCAAGGAACAGATTGTATCTTTATAGGATATACTAATAAAACAAAGGGATATTATATATTCAAAAACATAAGTAAAATAGTAATATTAATTAGATATTCTAAGATTTTTGTTACAGAACACAACACTAGAGGATATATTTAGTGAAATATTTAATTTGATAAATTTAATGTTGACAATACACACAATATAACACTTGTATAAATTCCACTATGGTGAATGAAACATATTTTTACAATGAAATAAATATTTTGTAGGAGAACTATGGATGTTCATGAACCACATATATCTTATTTTTTGGTCTTTGTGTTTCATGAATCATTATTAGTTTAAAGTGATGAAGCATTTTCCTAGAAATAGGTAGCATATGTCTCATAAGTATAAATATGAAATGAATTATTGAATATAGGTAAGGATTTTATACACCATTTTTTTGTTATTGTTTATCCACTATTATAAATGTCACATATATGAAATATTTTAAAGGTAATTTTTAATTTACATTATTGATTTTTTTTGCATGTTTCCCACGCATTTTTTAAGGTAAGGGTGAGTTTAATGATTTTGGCCAAACCGTGAGCAAATTTCTAGATTTAAAAACCATGTTTTTTTTCTTTTATAACAATTTAATTTTTTATATTTTTCACCCATTTTAATTGGATAATGAAATCCCATGACCTATTAAAACCACCATTGCAATTTGTAACCTTTAGTTATCTATAATAATTGTGGATTAGGGTTTTTATTTAAGGAATTGGGCCAGCCAGAAGGCCCATTTACAGTTTTTAATAAAATTATTTTTTTATTGAATAACATATTCAGTTTTTTTGATTTTTCATTGATTACATGTTTCACCCAATCGCACTGAACCCAGCCTCATTACCACCCTCTTTCCCTCCTCTTTGAAGATCATGTTCATAACGAATTAGTGCAGAACATCCTAGGGCTTCCCAAATCGTCCAGATTTGAGGAGTTCACTTGGTTCCTACATAACTCTCTCAATTCATACTCTTGTTCCACCATTATATTTCTTAATTCGACCCGTCCTCATCCTATTCGAACATCAAATCCATGGTATCCATCCAAGTGACACAAAACCTCTTTGGAGCCCCATTTGAAGGGGTATTTGGGGGAGGAACATCATAGAATATCAAGTAAGTTTTTCCCCTACATAGTTCCTCCACATTAAATGATGTTTCATTGAATTTAATTGAAGTTCCATATGACCAGGGGGTATTTTTTAGAACCTAGGGTTTATACTTTGGGTTTCTAGGTCAATTCTCGTGGTTTTAGGTTTGATTTAAGTCCCTCTTGGTGCGGCGATGGTGCGACTAGATTTTTTATGGTGATTCAAGGGTTTCCTTTGTATTGGTAGGAGATTCCAATTTTTATGACATATTTCTATATTATAATCTAGTACTTATCATATTTAGATATTTATCTCATTGTATTATTTCTGAATAAATAAGTTTTAGTGGTGTTTCTATTGCAATTGAAATTTAAATGGTTATTTGGTGTTAAATTTGGGGTCTTCCAAAGAAATTTTTTATTGGTGTATTTTGGGATGCCCTATAAATACTTAGTTGTTTTTATTGAACTGTAATAGGGCTGAAAACACTTTTTGTAATTTTTATCCCTTTTGTGGCTGATAAAATGGATTTAAATGATTTTAGTAAAGAAAGTGAAGTTTTTGTGCAACTTTTGTGTGAAAATAGAGGTTTTACAAAGTTATCACTTATTGATTAACATGGAGCTTCCCTAAAATTGATTTTTTTTAGTTTTCATTGAAATTTATTGGGCTTCCTTAACTATTTAGGTAACGTACATGTGTGAACATAGTGTATAAGTGGGTATCTTAAGGGGTTTTCTGTGAAAAACAATACTGGATTTTGAGAAATTATTTCTTTAAAAATCAAAGTGTTTGTTATGATTTTTAAGTGGTATAAAATGTGATAGCTAATAAAATGGGTTTATGTGATCATTAGTTTTATTTTTCATAAAAATCGGTGTGTGTTGCATGGTTAAATTGTTTGAGCACAATGGGGGAAGCCTGTATACCTAGGTGGGGCGGATGTGTACCAGTGCCACTAGTTGACCAGATGGGTTTTGTCCCTATTCCACCTAAAAGTTTCATAACTACTACTATATCTACACTATGTGGATGATTATTGGGAACCACTAGGTTATGAGTATGTTCCCTACTAGTGTCTCATGCACGAGGACAGATTTTACTATAGTTACTTTACATTGAGGTGCGTGGTACATGGGGCCCGATACTATCTAGTGCCTAGGGGTGTTCCCTATTTTTTTTGTCATTGTATTTTTGGTATTAGCCCATATATTGGGGTGTAATTTTACGTAAGTTATAGTAGATAAAATGTCTATTTAAATTTGTGATAATTTTGAAAATTTTATCTTGAAATTTGATTTCAATTAACAGTTGCATTTCATGGAATTTATCACTGCTTTTCATTGTGTATTAAAACTGATTTCTTTTTCCCAATGTACTACATGTTATTTGTAATAAATCGGTGTTATCCTATTAGTATTAAGATGAAATCATTATTAAACACCTTTGGTGTATGTATACTTTATTATACTTTACTCAGGTAAATGAAATTCTATAGGTGATGGTGGTTCAGTGGGCTAGTTCCCATCCTTGTTATAGAGTTGTGGAGTCGACTTGTGTGTGCTGACCCCATGCCATGTGGATCCCTTTGGTCTATTTTTCTATTTTTTATTTGTGTCATTGGACCTTTGTTGTTCATCTCAACACATTTATTCAGTTCTGGATTTTTTTTATAAACCATGTTTTTTATGAGTTTTTCAGATTCATTTTATCAAAATTTTTTGATGTTTTATTTATACATATTCGGGTTAATCATCCCAAAACCAATTTAAATGGTATACAGGAAATTGTGCCAGACCATGGGGAATGTAAACTCTCTTCGGGCCTTGCCACATGCCATATTTAGTGCCGGTAATAGTGGAAACCATATTCAGTTTGTGACAAAATGTTATTAGAGAAGGTTAATGTATTAGGTTTATATTACTATTTTGGGATGAGTCGGGATAGACAGGAGCTAGGATTATTAAGGTATGGAGTTTTGGTCATGAGTTTGGTGCATGGCATGTACCTCTCATAGCATACCTTAAGTCACCTAGGGATGTCAGAATTTCCTCATTGACTTCAGTTTCAGCAGAGATGTGTGGATTGCAGACCACAAGTGGACATCGAGAAGTGGTGGAGTAGTTGTTTTATTTATTACTATAATGTATTTAGATTGTTTATATTCAATGCATTTGATTATAAATCACCGAATTATGGTATTGACCATTGTTTTTGTGACTGTTTTATTTTGTAGCAACATGCCTCTTTGGAAAGCTCACATGCTCCAATGGGAGGAAGCCGAAGAGAGCTATCCCATAAGAATGGATTAGAGGCTAGTCGAGGCTGTGGTCTAGGTAGTCTAGGCTCTATGATAGGGACATGCTCTTGTTCCATCACCTATTAGAGAGGATTATTTTATTCATAGAATGAACATAACAAATAAGATGCTGAAATATAAACCTCCCACCTTCCGAGGCAGTGTAGAAACACAGGAAGTAGAGGAATGTCTCTAGAAGATCGAGTGCATGTCTGAGTTATTGGATACACCCAAGGTGCAAAGGGTGAAATGTGCCTCCATTCATTTGTAGGGTCCTAAAAGTAGGTGGTGGGAATCAGCTCATCAAAATTGGAAGAATGAGAAGATTCACTATGTATATTTCATGGTTCTGTTCAATGAGCACTACTACCCTGAGGGGTTGGATTATGTTAGGTCCTGAGAGTTCATGGACCTTGTTCATGGAAATATATATATGTGATAGAGTACGCCAATCATTTCACTAAGTTGGTTAGGTATTCTGTATCAGAGGAGCAGGCGATTGGCTAGGGGTTTGAGAGAGGCTTGCGACTATAGATATACTCCCAGGTGTTATTATTTAAGATGAGGAACTATGGTGACGTCATTAACCAGTCGTGCATGGTGGAGATTGATAGGAAATATAAGGATGGTTTATTTGGATCCATCTTAGTAGTGGTCAGTGGAAGATCCTCAGAGAAGAAAATATGCGGGATGAACATGTGAAGAAAGGCGGTGGTTGTTTAGGCCACTCTTCCAAGAAGTATTCATCTGCAACTCCTAATGCAAGATTGGTAATGTTCCACCTATGTGGGATGTCGGGGAACATCCCACTAGCATGCCCACTTACACTAATGCTTTTCTACCAGTGTAGAGGTATGGGTTACTTACAACACTTATATGGTGTGGCACATCCACTTCTGTGTGGGGCAAGGTCAGTGGCTTTAAGAGGAGTTACAGCACAGTCTGAGCCGTCAAGGACATGGAAAATAACTTTTTGGCAGCCTTGGTGGTAAGGATGAGTCATATTCTGGGATGATCCAATTCAGGGCCCAAACAATGACCAACGGTAATTTTTAAGGAGAGACCAGATATCTCCATATGGGGGATCAGGCACCAGTAGGATCAGAGGTGGGACCGTTGACAATTTGAGGCACCGTTTTGATCGCATATTCTATAAACTCTACTCTTTATGATACTTTTGGCTTTATTTCTTTCATTTATACCCACTTTTTTGACATGCTAAATTTACCAACCGGGTTTTTGTATTTTGTGATGGACTTGGTGATGCCACTGGCAAAGAAGAAGGAGCAGGGTGTCTGGTGGTCATCGTGTGTGCTCTTCGTGTCCAGGATTGTGATTGAGTGGGACCTATTGGTCATAGATATGGGCTCTTTTGACGTCATACATGAGATGGATTGGCTATTACACTTCCTAGAACACATTGATTTCTATAGGCAACATGTGAGTTTCACAACACCGGATGGGAGTCGTCAGGTTTTTCGTGGAGAATGGGATCCTTAGTCCGGTCGCACAATACCTCTAATCCTAGAGTTGGGAAGTCTTATCTTATAGTTTTCATTGCTTCTAATAGAATATGATGGTATTTTTCTTGAAGTAGCAATACCACATGTGTTGAATTTGTTTTTGAGGTATTCCAAGATGATATTTCTACTTTTTCCCCCAAGTGAGATGTGGAGTTCTCGATTGAACTAGCACCAGGAAGACTACTGATATCTCTTTAGTCATATCGCATGGCCCCTACCAAGCTGAGGGAATAGAAGATACAACTATCTGAAAAAGAATCCAAAGAATTCATTTACTCTAGCATCTCTCATTAGGCGTCTCTTGTTTTATTTCCAAAAAGGCTGATGAATCCATTCAGTTGTGCATTGACTATCGGTAGCTGAATAAGGTAACAATTAAGAAAAAATATACTTCTCCTAGAATATATTATTTGTTTGATCATTTTAAGGGGGAAAATATATTTTCAAACAATAGACTTTCGTTGAAGATACCATCAACTAATTGTGAAAGAATCTATTATCCTAAAGACAACCTTTTGAAGTAGGTATGGACACTTAGAGTATTTATTAATGCCCTTCATATTGACATATAATCAGGAAGTTTTTATGATACTCATGAATAGGTCGTTATATTAGTACCTCTATTCCTTAGATTGGGTGTTTTTAGATGGCATTATAGTGCACTATGCCTTTGAGGAGGAACACTAACATAACATGGGGATCGACTTGGTCACTTTGTGGGATCACCGTATCTTTGAAATGTTTTAAAAGTGAACTTTCTAGATTAGGGAATTGAAATTTATGGGGAATGTTATCTCTGAGTAGTGGTTTTTAGTGGGCCTTGAGAAGATCAGTGTAGTCATGTAATTGGAGCTACTGAGGAATGTGTTTGAGATCAACAGTTCCCTTGGTCTGGTTGGTTATTACAAGAAATTCATTCTGGATTTTTCTCGGCTTGCTTCTCAGATGGACGCAATCACCATGAAAGTGGTAAAGTTTGTATGGGGCCCAGAATTACATGTTTCAATAGAGGAGATGATGTGGAAATTTATTACCGACCCTCGTGATAATTTTTCCTGAGTTCTGGAAGGTTTATGTGTTATATTTAGACTCTTCAGGTATGAGACCTGGGTGCATGCTTATGTAAGATAATCACATTGTGGGGTATGGCTCTCACCAACTTAGACCACATGAATATAATTTCCTTACCCATGAAATGGAGTTGGAGGTGTTGATTTAGGCTTTGAAGACATGGATTCACTATCACTTTGAGTAGAATTTTGTGGTCTACTCTAATCACAAATGCTTCGCCCATATATTCTCGAAGAAGGACCTCAACACGTGGTAGCATCGCTGGATTGAGTACTTACAGGGGTTCAACTTTTGAACTATCTACAACCTAGGAAAGGGTAATGTGGTGGTTGAAACCTTGAGAAGAAGAGTTCCAATGCAGGATTTTAGGAATTCTAGTGATTAGTGCGCTTTTATGAGAGTCTTTTCTGAGATGAATGTGAAGACCAAGGATCATAATGGAGGTGTGTTCTTAGAGAGTTTTCAGTTGACTCCTTCTCTCATGGAATTGATTCAGTAGGAACAACCTACTAATGAGATTTTTCAGCGGTTGATGCAATTTATTCATGGTGGGGATATGTCCACTAATTGGTTATCATCTATTAAGTGCATTTTATGCGTCAAGGGCAGCTCTGTAGTGGTGTCGTCTCTGCAGAAGGTGGTGCTGTAGGATAGCCACCAATCTTATTGTTTTACCCATACAGGTGACACAAAGATATATTATGATGGGTTACGAAGGATGTGGTGGTTATGTATGTGACGGGACATAATAGACTTTGTGTCGAGATGTTACACATTCTAGCAAGTGAAAAATGAGCTACAAAGGCCCTCTGGTGTTCTCCAGTAATTTCCCATTCCTACCATAAAGTGGGAAAAGAGAACCATATACTTTATTTTTGTCTTATCTTGTACACCTCAATATAAGAATTCCATTTGGGTGGTTATTGATCATCTGATAAAATCATCCTACTTTATTTAGATCAAATATACAACAAATGTAGATGTGTTATTCCATTTTTATCATCAGGAGATGGTGAGATTCCATGGTGTTCCATTATAATTTTTCATAGATAGAGACCCTCGTTTCACTTCTTGGTTCTTGGAAGGCCTTCAAAGGGCTTTGGGGTCTAAGATTCAAATGTGCACTACCTACCATCCTCAAATGAATGTTCTGATAGGGCAGACGAATCAAATTTTGGAGGACATTCTATATGCATGTGTTTTAGACATTTGAGGTTCCTTTGATAGCCATTTGGGATTGGTTGAGTTTTATTATAATAACAGTTACCAATCCCCGATTCTAATGGATCCCTTTAAGGTTCTCTATGGTTGGCCTTGTTGGTCCCCCAATGTTGGGCTGAGGTAGGTGATACTTCACTGTTCGGGCTGATCCATGTGTAAGAGACATCTGAGAAGGACAAGTTGATCAGGAATCACTTATTGACAGGTCAGACTCATCATGAATCATATGTTGACCAGAGGCATATATACCTAGAGTTTTCTGTGGGTGATACGGTATTCATGAAAGTGTCCCTTCGTCTGATTCATCATCGATTGGGAAAGAAAGGGAAGGTAATGCCAAAATATTTAGGCCCTTTTGATATCACCAAGAGTATTCAAAATATGGAATGTAGGTTGGATTTACCTTCTCATTTTTAATCCATCATGATGTATTTTATATCTCCCAGTTGAATAAGTACAACATGGATCCATCCCATGTGCTGAGTTGGGAATAACTTGAGATAGAGCCAGACTTATCAGTATTTGAGTGGGCAGTACAAATAGTAGACTCCCAAAAGAATGTGCATTGAAGGAAGTCTATCACACTAGTCTGGGATCATTGGTATCATGGTAATGATACACATGATACGTGGGAGTGTATGACATGGTATGAGAAAATGTATTCGTTCCTCATTTCTGATCAAAATTCAGGATGAATTTCAATGATAGAATGTTTTCATGGTGGGAAAAACTGTCACATACATGACATATTTTTAAGGTATTTTTCATTTAATTTTTATTCTTGATTTGTTTTAGGGGTCTTACATTATTTTTTTGATGTAAGGGTGAGTTTTCCTGACTTGGGCCAAACCGTGAGAACATTTCATATTTAAAAAGCATGTATGTTTATTTTATAACAATTACATTTTTTAATATTTTTCACCCATTTCACTTCCAAGATGAAATCAGCTGACCTATTAAAACAACCATTTCAATTTGAAACCTTTAGTAATCCATAATAATGTTTTATTAGGGTCTATATTAAAGAAAATGGGTCTGCCCAAAGACCAATTTCTAGTTTTTTTAAAATAAATAATAACTAATTTAATTTTTATGATTTTTACATGATTACAGTTTTCACCCAAGACCATTGAACCTATCCAGTCATTGGTCCTCTTTACCCTCTCTTTATAGCTCGTGATCATTTTGATTTAGTGTAGAATATCATAGGTCTTCTCAAATCATCCAGATTTGAAGAGGTAACATCTTTCGTTCTTAACTATCTCAATTATCACTATTTTTACAATATTCCAGTTCTTAATTCATCTATTCCTCCTCATATTCGAACATAAAATCCATTAAATCCCACTATTTGACACAAAACCTATTTGGAAATCCATTTGAAGAGGAATTTTTTGGAGGAACATCAAAGAATATCATGTAAGTGTCTCCCATCCTTAGTTCCTCCCCTTTCCATGAAGTTTCATTCAATTTCCATGATGTTAAAAATTCCTAGGGGATAGGGTATCAAACATATGGTTAATACAAGGGGTTTCTTTGTCAATAATTGTGGTTTGAGGTTCTATCTATGTCCCTCTTGGGGTGACCGTGATTCAACTTGATTTTCTTACGGTGATTCAGGGGTTTCCATTGTTTTGGTAGGTAATTTCAATGTTTATGTAATATTTTTATTCCTATCATGGTGTATTTATCATATTTTAAGGATTATATCATTTTATTATTTCTGAATAAATTAGTTTTAGTGGTGTTTATATTTCAATTGAATTTTAAAAGAAAGATTCTTTTTAAATTGGTGGTTTTACAACGAAATGTTTTATGGGTGTATTTTGGGATTCCATATAAATACTTTTTTTATTGAACTAAAATGGGGACGAAAATACTATTTTTATTGTTTATCTCCTTCAATTGTTGCAGAAAAAATGGGTTTTAATTGTGTTTCCTATGAAAGTGAACTTCTAGTACAACGTTTGTCTGAAAATGGAGATTTTACAAAGTTATAAATTTTTTAATAACATGGGGCTGACCTAAAATTGATTTTTTTTATATTCATTGAAATTTATTGGGCTGTATTTAATATTTTGTTAACATAAATATGTGCAAAAAAAGTTTCCATGTGGTGTTCTGAAGGGGTTTTTGTGCAAAACAAAAGGTGATTTTGAGAAATTTTTTCATTTGAAATCTAAGTGCTTGTAGTGTCTTATAAGTGCTATTAAATGTTAAAGATACATTACTGGTTGTATGTGAACAATAGTGTTTTTTACATAAAAATATATATGTGTTTCATGCTGAAATAGTTTTTCACACTGGTGGAAGCCCTAGTACCTAGGTGGGGCTGATGTGTACTAGTACGACTAGTAGACTACATGGGTTTTGTCCCTGTTCAACCTAGTATTTGGATAAAGAAAACTCTTACAAAACTATGTGGATTATTATTGGGAACCACTAGGTTATGGGTATGTTCCCTACTAGTGGACTGTGCATGAGAACATATTTTACTATGGTTACTTTACACCGTGGTACGGGGTGCATGGGGCATGAGACTATCTAGTGCCTAGCGGTGTCCCCGATTTTGTTACTGATTTTATTTGTGGAATTTTCCTTTGTATTGGGGTGTTTTCAGAAGTAATTTATAGTATCTAACATTTCCATTATAATTTGTGAACATTCTAAAAATATTATTTTGAAAACTATTTTCAATTGATTGTTGTTTTTCGTAGAATTTATCACTACTTTTCATTAAGTATTAAAACTTCTTGCTTTTTCTCATAGTATTGCATGATATTTGGTATCATTGGGTGGTATATTATTGTGCTTATCCTCACTCCCTACATACACCCCATGGGTGTATGTATATTTTATTATACTTGACTCAGGTAAAGGGAAGGCTATGGGTGATGGTGGTTCAGGGTGTTAGTTCTCATCATTAGTGCAGAGTTGTTGAGATGACTTATGGGTGATGTCCCCGTGTCATGTGGAGTCATTGGGTATATTTTTCTGTTATTTATTTGGTTCTTTTTACATTTTTAGTGAATTTTATCATATTTATTCAGTTCAGGATTTTTCTATAAACCTTGTTTGGTATGAATTTTTCAGATTCAGTTTATTAAATGGTTTTGATGTTTTATGTATACATATTCAGGTAAATCCTTCCGAAACAATGATAAATGATACCTGGGCACTTGTTCCAGCCTGTGGATATAGGGAATTCCCTTCGGGATTTATCATGGGTTGGGTTTTGTGCCAGTAATAGTGGCGACCAGATTCATTTTGTGACATGAAAAATTCCATTTATATAAAAATTGGTATTCAAAACGAAAATATGCATTGAATGTAAGGTTATATCCTATAATACCGATCAAGAGGGGAAACTTTAAATAATAATTATTTCATAAACTATAAAATCTATACCACTAGTTTCCATGTCAAAATAAATTATAATTTTAGAATCAATAGCATCATTCCATGGATCTGTAATTTTAATGTCAAATTTCATAACCAAATTACTTATTAAAAACCTTATAAAAAATATCTACATTGTATGAATAGAGGGGTTAGTGATATGACATGATTCTAATAACTTCTATTAGTTTCATAGATAATATAATGGGTTAATCTATCAATCAAGATCATAAAAAAATTACTTTTATAATGTCGTAAGGGAATTTAGATTCATAATGAATGAATACGATCTTTTTTCCAACAAATAGATTTTTTGGAGTTAGGTCATTTTCAAATTTGTTATAAATTGACTAAAAATTACAAATATTTAATGGGATACTAGTCTTATAGTTTTTTATTTTGATTTTGACCGTGTGCAGATCTATTAAGGGAATTGGGAACAAATCATACATTCATATGATCATGATCTATAGGGATACATCGAAGAGGAATCAATGTTTATGTTAGGTTTAAAATAAATCCCCGATGGGATTATTACATATTTAATATGAAAGACATATATTAATGAAAAAGTTTCTTTAGAGACAAAATGGGAGAAAAAAATATGAAACTTAATCCTTATATTTTACTAATAAGATTATTCATGTATGTCATGAAACACACAGGGTTTGACATTTCCCATATAAAGGGCATGGTAGGGAGATATTATGATGATCAAGAAGATAAATTTTTCATTTTTTTAGGACAATCATATGTAATATAAAGTGTAATAAAGATATATTCTATGTTGATAGTGGTTTTGATGAGCATTTCTTTATGGGATATAAATATGATACTTTTTACATTAGTCAATACTATATGAAATTACTGCCAAGATGTGTTTACTATCATAATGAAAGAGTTTAAATCTAGAAGATCATAGATGAGGTTGTGTCCATAAGTTTTATAGTACATCTTATTTATATTGTGGCTTTTTATCTATGATAATATTTGGTGTGGGTATGAAACTTGATCCAGGATCATGACACAGTTACTTATTGTAAAAGGAACCATCATGTTTTTCTATGATAATAATAAAAGTATAGCCATCACCATGGATATAAGGTCACCCAAATTGATTAATTATATTATTCAATATTATAAATTCACAAAATGATTTCCTCAAATGGGAAGTTCAATGTTTTATTAGTTTCCACGAAATAGAATATGATGGAAATATTTACTAAAGCATTATATAATCCAAATATTGATCATCATGTTAGACCTAGTAGACACAATTTCACTAAAAATTGGATCTATGGAATGTGGGGTTTTATTATATTTCATTCAATTAAATGAACTAATGTTGACATTCAATTTCAAATATATTAATAAATGGGAATATTAATAAATATCTTATCATATGATGAGTGTTCATGTATATAAATTTAATGAGATAATATCCATAGTGGGTCTATCACATCTAAAATAAATAATATTTCCACTATACAATGAGTTCCATTGAAATCTAAAACCATATTCATAAATACTTGTTTTATAGTCATATTACATCAGTTGGATGGGATATATATATGATGTATGCAATTTTGTGTAGGGGAGTCATAGGGCATTGTGTTTTTTCTGATGATTATTGAATTGTTAATCATTAAAATACCTGGATATCATAACAGAACCACATAATGGAATTACATAGGTTATATGTGGAATTAGATAATCTTATCTAAATAATTGTGTATTGGTATATAGACATGAGATTAATATAAATGTTTAACCTGAGTTGTGTACTTTGACATATTGATTGAGCATATAGTTCCATTTCCTCAGGGAAATATAGGTTGTGTAAGGAGATTAATGGATGCCTAAAAATTGAAGAAAAAGTAATGAATGAATATTCCCATTAGTGATAATGAATGGAGAATTCTAATTCCCATTTATTAGAATTGAACTATCAGATTTATTTCATGACCATATCAGTGTTATTAACTGTATGGTTCTGGGAATGTTAATGAATTATATATAGATCACATAGGTTCATGGAAAATTTCATGTGACATTATTGATATGATATCATGAAAAGGGGATTATATAGAACAAAACACATGTTTTATTGTTTATTTCATTGAAATATTTAACTTCCTTCATTAAAATAGATATGACATATCACTAGATGCTAATCATGGACATTAGGCAAGTTATCATAATTCCCATGATAAAGAAGAATGTAGGGTCACACAATATGTGTATCAATAAATTATGATAAATTGTATTATAAATTATTTTTAGAATAAATATTTTTGTCAAAAAATATGGAATAATAATTATTCATGTTTAGTTGATAAAAATTATCTAGTCATTACTTATACAAAATAATATATATATATATATAAGGCTTCAATATTAAATAAATACTTATACATGATATTGGTGAATTTAATATTTAATTTATTTTTAAAATAATAATTAAAATAAATATTTTTATTTAAATAAATATTTATTGTTAAAGGTTCAATAATTATTGTTCTATATTTATGGGATATGATAATGATTACAGTGGATGTGATAAATTAAAATATATGATAAAAAGTGTTTATTTATTTAATGATATATATATTATTTATGAGATATGTGAATTTTAAAGATATAATGTTAATAATAAAATTATTATTCATCATGGAATTCAATGTGAATACTGATAAAGAATATTGGTCTTTGTAAAATAATTTATACTATGACCTATGTATTTGTATGTGATTACATAATTTCTTTTTGAGGATGATTTTTATTCACAACACTCCATAGATTGAATCCTTTAATTCCTAAGATAGATAACTCAAAAGAATTATGTCATGAATGGAGTACATGATTCTCATCCCCTCTCTAGTACTAAATATAAATAGAATAATCCTTCAATATCATATGAAATTCTTGTTATGGCCAACAATTAATATCACAAGAATTGATAAATGTTCATGCATGTACCTAGTGATTTAATTAAAAAAATTGACGGTTCATGAAGAACGTGTAGACACAATTGGCTGTCTTCTAAAAAAACTATATTTTTTGATAATTAAAAATTATTATTTTTATTTCACATACATGTATTAATAAATTTATTGTATAATTAATTAAATTATTCCCATTAATGATCATTTAATTTCGTTCATTTTTTTAAATATCAGGTTTTTTCATTTTTTTTTATTTTTCATAACATGTTATAGAAATTTATATTACGTTCCCAAGATAAATAAGTCATTTGGGAATATAAAATATCCATTTTTCGTGTCTTATACTATTCACATAGAAAACTTATTCTATTAACAATGTATCAGAATTCTTAACCATATATTCTATTTGAAATTCACATAAATATTTTGAAACCGAGGTAGAGTTTTTTCCTATTTTTGTTACCCTAAATATTACATCCATATCATGGGCTACCGAACTACAGACAGATTAACTCATTTTTCTATAAATACAAGATAATTTTATATAATAATTTATCATACATGCACATATAAATAGATATATATCATGTTTGGAAATATATTTTAAATAACCATATTATTTCAACCATATTTATTCTATTTTTCATAATTGTTTTAATTTTTTTATTTAATCATATCATGAGTTAAATAAATCAGATTAAAACGATTCTTAATTATTTTGAAATATTATGAAATTGAATAAATATAATTCAACAATAAAAATTATTTTTTCTTAGTTGAACATGGTCTATTTTAGCTAGGAGTTTTTTAATATCAAATTATTTATCATTTTCTAGAATTTAGATACATGAATCACCAAGTTGAAAAATTTGCAAACACCTATCCCTTTTTAACTTGCCTACATTGATTTAAATTTATTGATTCACCTATATATATATATCTGTTTATATGTTGTTATGTGAGTCAATTACATAGATAAATTACCATATTAGAAAAAACCTAAATAAATTTTTCTACGCAATCAAATGATAAACTACATGAAATCTTGCGCTCTTAAATGTTCATATTCTTAAACTAATTTTCTTCATGATTATTTTTTAGATTTAATTTGTTGTAATGAATTTATAAATTAATTTTTACAATTTAGCACCTATTATAATTTTTTACATATTTTTGAAACCTGTTTTTTTAAAGTTCAAATATTCTTTTAGTTTTACTCATGAATCCAACAACATGAAACTCTAATAATAAATTTTCATTATTTTATTTTATTTTGAATTTTTTTATTTATAAATAAATATTAATTTATATTAAATCTATTGAAACATTTTTTAATTTAATTATTTAATTTTTATTATATCTTTAAAATATCAATGTATTTACTTTCTCTTTTGAGAGAATGATTTTGAATTTTCCTTCCAATTCAATCAACCTATTTTCATGGTATTTATAATTCATCTATTATTAAAGAGACCATTTTAACTACATAATTAATAATTTCAATTTTTATTGAATAATCGTTTTATTTTTAAATTTTATACATGAGTTGAATTATTATAATACAATGATAATATTTCTATCATGTATAAATATCCCATAATAAAATAGTGTTTTTTTAAATTAAATTGTCTAAAGACTAGTTAAATAAGTTTCTGTTTATTTATTTCAAATTGGAATCTATCTTTTCTATAATGTGGTTATTTATAATTTAATATATTATGATAGGAAACATATTTGATGATATCATTCATTTAATAAAGATATATTGTGCGAAGAGTAATGTTTTTTATACTTCCAGAGAATGTAAAACATTTATCCCTATTGATAGAATATATTACAAGATCTGAATAAAGAAAGATATGATAAATTTTTCAAGATTTAATATAAAATCAAGAATATAAAATAATCATGAATTACTACCAATGTTTTATCCTTATTATGTATATATCATTTGGTTTCATGAGTCTGTAATACATCTTCCAACCCTTCGAATGATTTCAATATCTCTTAATTATTTAAATAAAAATGAATTTTTTTCCTTGGGTTCTGACACTCATATTATAAAGTTATAACCATTTATTTTTTGACTCCTAAAATCTTAATTAGAGTCTATTATTACATTGGGACTCCCCATACAAAATTCAGGTGTCTTGTTATTCTTCCATTAGAAATATTATTCCTTAATTAGATTACAATCCCCTTTAAAAAATAGATAATAAAAGATGTATCTCTCACTATGTAAGAGGTAAAAAGGTATACAAGGTCCACTTTGGACCAAGTGAAAATAAAAATAACCATGTTTTCTTAATTTTTTTCTAAATCTAATTTTCCTTTTTAATTAATATATTTAATTTACTAATTCCATGATATTTGAAATTTTTTATATTCACATTATCTTAACAATAAATCATTACTCTGGCTATCCTAAAAATATGTATCATAGTATGAACCTATTTATGAATAGTCGATCCCAATAAATCTATTTTCTAAAAAAATTAAATTGGTATTAAAACATATTCCGATTCGAAATTAACCAATCCCTCAATAGATTCTATTTTTTATATCAAATCATGGTAACACTTACCTAGAACTCATAGTCTATGTATAACATATGTAAGATGGTAGTAATGAAGGAAATTGGTTAATGGACCTCTCAGAAACCACAAAAATACAATAAAAATAATTATTGTTACTAGATAAATAAAATGGTTTCATATCACAAATATCTATTCATAAACTATTGGTTCATCATGGAAAACCCATAAAATCATAAAAAATGATTCCCCATATACTCTGAAGTGAATCAAAAAAGATAGATTTGTTTTATATTAGAAAATTAATAAATATATATTATTTTATAAATATAAGTGCTTTTATACATGTTCCTACGTGTAATAAAACTCATTAAATATAGAAGATTTTACAAGTTACTAATACTGTGTATGAAAAGTTGATTAGAATTGAACTCTAATTGTTTTGAGTGATGTAAAAATAATTCAAAATGGTAAATGATAAATTATAAATAAAATTATACAGTGATTAAGAATTATTTTTCATGGAATTTATTACCTTATAGATATGTAAGAGGACTCAATTATGGACGAATGAATCCTATGATTCTATCCCATGAAATGGCTTGCAATGAAGGTTGTAATCAATGAATGTAATAATTTCCAAGAGTACACATAGGAAGAACACATCGAGAAACTACATCAATATAATCATTAGTAGATGAATTATTCATAATAAGTGAATTGAAATAATATTTTTAAATCATATTTAAATTTACTTCTTGGAAATTCCAAATCTATAGTATAATTCCCATAGCCTAGTTATTGAGTGTCGATGGATTATTACATAACATTGTCATGATAAAAAAGGATCATGTATCGAAAAACCAATATTTTAGTATCCTTGGAAATACTAGATACATTTAGATATTTTACATTACATTATAAAATATAAAACTACAACAAAATAATCTCCACAGGACAAACTCTTATCCCTTAGACTATCCTAATAGGTCAGTCATAATATACTTTTTCACATCCTGGAAATAATAAAACATAGAAAGGGATGGGCTCAGATGCTCATTATGGATATAAATATAGTGAAAACATTCATAAATTTGAATAAACATTTAAGGAAATGTATATGACTAATTAAAAATCTTTTTAAACATCCAATTCAGCATAATATGTAAAATATAAAATCCAATAATTTCATTTACTTATGAACATGGATATTCTACTAGCTGAGTAATAACATTCAATATCAATAGCCACTTTCATAATGATGGAATGCATAATTCCACACTTCATAACCACATAGTCATGGCCTTGTTCTAAGACTACAAATAAGATTTTTTCAATGCCATGTTCCAAGACACTAGTTTGTCTCGTGATACCTACCAATGCATTGAGGAGGTATAGCGGGCTCCACCAGTCACATAATAAGTCCAATTCATTCCTTATATGAAAAGGATTAAACATAACATAAAAATTCATATTAAAACTATAATATGAAATGTCAATACATTATCCATAAACCATGAACGGTATAAAAATAACACATCCACAGTCAAACATATCACCAAACCTTCAATACAATATAGAACATTTTTATCATTATAAACCAACTTCAAAGATGTTTAATATCCATCAATGGATGTTTCCATAGATGAAAATGATTTGTAAAACTCTATGAGAGAAATGATCATTTTTTCCTAAAAACAAGTAAAAGTAACACAATTTAGAAAGGAATACATTTAAAGACAATTTTGAATCAATGTTTCCCAAAACACTTTGAATCTCTTGAATGTAATTAACATTTTAATAAACATTCATTACCATATAAATAAATCCTTAAAATCTATTTTAAAAACATCGAAATTAATGAGAGTGATTTAGAAGAATAAATATTTAAGCCATTTAAAATTTTGTTCTAGTTAGATAGTCCCTTCCATAAAACTAAAAAATATTCCTTTTGAAAATATTTTTATAAAACACAGATGTGAATGATAAAGAGGTCATTATAGATACACATGTAATAACAACATCGGATTTTGAAGGGATTATAGAATTAACCTTTAATTTGTTGTTCTCCTTGGTTGAGGGTAATTTAACCTCCTATATAATATTTAAATAATTGTTATTAAATTATATAATAACTATATACATAAATATGATATCATATATGATATTTTAATATTTCATTGTTAATGATATTTCAGTAGTTTCATCGTTTCAGGTGTTAACATATTCATTATTGATTATATTCATTGTTATTTAAGTAACGTTTTTTATGGATAGGATGAATCATATTCATATTTAGAATGATATTAAGTTTTTAAAAATTATTTTTAATCATAATATAAAAATTATTCTTTAATGGATATGACGGGGAATAAATCTCATCGCGTTCGTGGAAAGGTAATCCGTACGTACGAACGAGCGACTATATCATTTTTTGTATTAAAATCATATATAATTGGATGGTATATCATATATAAAGAATCATAATAATGTTATATATTTTATTTACATCATTTATACTCATTTATATACCCATCCAAATGATGAATTATTTGAATAACAAACTACACCATGACGTGGAGATAGTAATCTGTACGTACGCATGTATGGTGACTCTGTAATTTAGGATGGATAGAAGAATGAATATGGTTGTACCATTTTTATAATAACATCACATTATATAGAATATAATGGAGTTATTATTTTATAATGGAAACAATAAATAAAGAGGAAGTGGAAGAAGAAAAGAACTTGAAAGAGGTGATAAAATATTTACCTCTTCTTCAGGTTCTTCCTTTTGATTTGATCAAATGTGCACTTTAAGTAGGATTTATGACTAAAGGAAGGAATTTAGGATTAAGGGAGGTCATTTGAGATGATATTTGGGTAGGGGTTGGCCGAGCCAAATGGATTTGATGGTTTGAATTTGGGATAAAGTGATGTTCCCTTTAATTAGAGGGGTGAGGTGGGCCTTAGGAAAAGATAAAAATATTATTTTATAATAAAACAATTTTCTATTTATAATGCCTCAAAAATATTTATTTAAAGGATAAGTCGGGGATGGGATGAAAACCACTCAATCAATAGGGTTTACACATGTTGGGTCACCATGTTATCATTATCTTTTAGACTTAACTCTTATTTAAATAGATTGACTTTTACAATGTCTCTTTGTATTTTTATATTATACAGTTAATAATCTTATTGTAAACATCCAAGAGAACCCCAAGTGGTTAATTAATGAAATATATAATATTTTTTAATACCCTTTCCCAAAAAATTTATTTATATGAATATAAAATCAAGTAATAATATAATATTTGTTTTAAAATTTCTTTTATGTTAATTTTGACACTATTTGGTATTTTGTTTCTTTAAACATCAAGACAGCATTACTTAAAAAAATATTTTTGTCAACGCTAACATGTCATATTAATTAATAATATTATTTTATGTAATTAAAAGTCTCAAATTATAATTATTTGGATATTTATAATAACTATTATTTAAATATTTCATTGATAAGGTAATTACTGCATCTTCATTGTGTCATAAATAAATTTAATTACTTAATGTCTAAAAATAATAAATAAAATACTATTATGTAGTAAATATATTTAGGTTTCTAATTAATATTTATATTTGAATTTATCTTATGTATAACCCTATATTAAAAATGGTTTAGTTATTTAACTTCGATTTCAACTCTTTTAACTCTCCTTTAATTAAAAATTTAATAAATGTCATAATCTAATCCAAGTGTACCATAGAGGATCATATATTATTACTATGGTTTATTTTCGTCGAATCATACATATCCAATTGAATTATGACATGTTTTAGGGTAATTATGATAGCATTTTTACACTTATTTACCCTATTTACTTTTAAGTGTGGTGAATAAAATTCAAAAGTTACTATTCACCAAAAATTATTTACATATTATTGAACCACAATTTATTTACGGATAGTCAACGTGTCTCTGGGGTTTTATAAATTCAACTCACCGAATAGGTAAAATTATGTTTTATACAAAAATTTAAATGCTCCTAGGAGGTGGCTAAAAGACGGTAAAAAGTTTGATAAAGTTTTATACATCTAAAATTATTATGAAATTATTCAAAGGAATTCCATTGAACATATATATGTATTATCTATCTATTTTGAACTAAAATAAATTTAAATAAAATAATTAAATATTTATTTACAAAGTCAATTTTAAACAAAAACGTAGTGTTTTCATTATTCATAAAAAATTGAATATTTCCAGAAAAATACCAAAAAATCACCCTATACTAATTTCAATATTCCAGATCCTAAAATGGAGTCTATTTTTTAAAGATTAAATTTATTATAATTCAAAAATTGGGTATTACTATTCATAATGGCTAGATTGATTGTTGTGGTGTGTTTGAACTCGATGTTGGGTACAACACAATCTATTCTATTATTCAAAGGGAAACATTCCATGGAAGCATGGGGTGTTAAATTCTCCCGTCGTTAAATTAATTTCATCCTCTAGATTTATAGAATATTACTGCATAAAAGGATTCGGGAGGTTCTTTATCATAAGTTCCTCGGCTTCCCTAGTTTCCTCTTCCATCATATGATTTATCCATAGAACTTTTACCAGGTGAGTCGTCTAGTTTCTCAACAGTTGTTCTCTAGTATCATGAATTTTTATATGCTATTCACTATTAGATAGATCAGGTTCTGGTTAAATTTCACCATAGGTGAATACATGAGTTGGGTCAGGCTTGAATTTTCTCCAAAGTGATTTAGGGAACACATTGTGAACTTTAGAGAGTCTTGACGGCATTTCCAAATGGTAAGCTACAACACCAATTCGTTCTAGAATTTTGAAAGGTTTGATGTACCTAGGACTCCATTTATCCTTCTTACCAAATCGTATAACTCCCTTCCATGGAGATAACTTCAATAAAACATGACCTCCTACCTGAAATTCCAAATCCTTCCTCTGGTTATCAGGATAGCACTCCTACCTTGTGCTTATTTGACGTGGGTTTGGATAACCTTTACCTTTTCCATCGTTTCCTCAATAAGTTATGGGCATATGAATTTTCTTTCACCAATATCAACCCAACAAGTTTATGTGCGACATATCTTTCCATATAACGCTTCATATGGTTCCATCTGAATACTTTAATGGAAGCTATTATTATAGTAAAATTCTAAAATAGTTAAATATTGATCCCACATACCCTGAAATTCAAGTGAGAAAGATCAAAACATTTCTTCTATGTTTTGAATAGTCCATTCTGATTGTCTATCAGTTTGAGGTGGTAGGTAGTGTTCATACAATGTTTAGTATCCCTGTATTTCTGAATCCATTTCCAGAATATTGATGTAAAATGTGTATCTCGAACAAAAACATTTGATAAGGGTAATCCATTATGTATTATAGCTACATGAATATATATTCTTGCTAGAAATTAAAGAGGTAAATCTTATCTTATAGAGAGAAGTTTTTTTGACATGTTAAGACAATCAACATTGACCCCTATGGAATCATTCCTTCTAGGAGACTTTGGTAGCCCCATGAAAAATTCCATCGTAATATTATCCAACATACACTCATGTATTGGAAGTGGTTTCATGACATATCTATGTTGTTTCCTTCCAACTTTGACCTGTTGAAAAATCATACATCTTGACACAAAAGGAGCAATCTTCCTCTTCATGTTGTCCCACCAAAAATGTTCATTAAAATCTCTATACATCTTAGTGCTTCCATGGTGTATAATGAAACTGGAGATATGAGCATCTTCCAACAATTCCTTTTTTAGATTAGGTATGTTTGGGAAATAATGTATCTTCTCAAATTTCAAGATTCCATCTTCATATATAAATTCATCAATCTCCCATCATTCATAGATTTAATTTTTTTTTGAAATTCCTCATCATCAATCTGAGAAGACTTTGTCCTTTATAGTAAAGTTGGTTTGGAAACCATTTGAAAAAGAAAAAATGTTTCACCTTCCATGGTTATTCCCATATCTATCTTTACTAGATCCATGAAAATAAGATCCATTTAAATTCTCATCTTGTTCAAAACTCCATGACCCTTTCTGCTCAAAGCATTTTCCACCATATTTTCCTACCCCAGGTGGTATTTTATTATGCAATCATAATTCGTGAGTAGTTTAAGCCATCTACTTTGCCTCATGTTGAGTTATTTTTGTGAGAAAATACACTTCAATATCTTGTGATTGATATATATCACACATTTTTCACAATAGAGATAAAGACTCTATATCATTAAAGAAAATATTACAGCTGCTAACTCAAAATCATTTGTAGGATAGTTTTCCTCATGATTTTTTAGCTTCCAAGGTGCATAGGTAAAAACTCTATCATTCTGTATAAGGACACAACCTAGATATTTTTTTGAAGAATCCCTATAAATAACAAAACCATCATTCCCCAATGGAAGAGTCATGATATGATCCTTGAGTAATCATCTCTTAGGTTCTTCAAAACATTCTTTACAATCTTATTTTCAAACAAATTTAACCCCTTTGCATGTTAGATTTGTTAATGGGTTAGCCAACCAGGAAAAAATTTGGATGAAGAATCGATAACAACATGCTAATCCAATAAAACTGCGTACCACAATTATACTCGTCGGAACTGGCCATTATTGGATAACCTTGGTCTCTGAAGGATCAACAGATATTCCATCCTTAGAGAAAATATAGCCAGGAAAAGAAATCTCCTGAAGCCAGAATTTGCACTTTCTAAATTTCCCATATAATTCATTTCTTCTAAGATCCTTTAGAATAATACACATGTTACTTTCATGATCTTAGTAGATTTTGATGTATACCAAGATATCATTAATAAATACCACTATAAAGTCATTAAGATATTTCTTGAAAACTCAATTCCTCAGATCCATGAATATAGAGTGTGCATTAGTCAACCCAAAAGGCATTACTGTAAACTCATAATTCCTATACCTGGTTCAAAATACTATTTTCAAAATTTCTTCCTTCTTCACACATAATTGATGACATCCAGATCAAAGCTCAAACATTGAAAAATATTGATCTCTACTAAGTTGGTTGAATAAATCATCAATGCTATATAATGGATACTTTTTCATTATTGTTATAGAATTTATTTCCTTTTAGTCAATACACAACCTCATAGATCCATAATTTTTCATAAAATAAGAGTAGGGTCATCCCATAGAGAAACACTGGGAGAATAAATCCCTTGTTATTCAATTCCTCTAGTTTCTTCATTAGTTCCACTAATTCCACAGTGTCCATTCTATAAAGGGTCTTCGATACGGGCCTTGAACCATGAATTAAATCAATGGAAAACACAATTTCTCATTCTGGAGGATGTTTAGGGAAATCATCTAGAAACACATCAACATATTCATGAAAAATAGGTACGTCCTCAATTTGAACATTCCTTTCATCACCCACAGTTATTTCATTTTCTTCCTCCCCAATAATTGAATTTAGTTGAGTAATGGGTTGGATCTAGATAAGAATTTGGTGGTTACGTTTCTTCTCTGAAGATATGTTACACTTTATCATCATCGAGAATTGTAAACTCCTTCTTACAATAAATTTTTCCATCATGGTACGAAATCCAATCCATAACAAGGATAATATGAAATTCAATCATGGGTATGATGATGAGATCTGCAGATAAAGAACATTTATATGCCCCAATGGGAACAGATTCACAAAACATTGTTGCAAAGATACATTCCTTAGGTTATTTGACTGAAAACTCCCTTGTTAAGTCAAATTGAAAATATCTAATTTTCATAGCAAATTTGGAAGATATGAAACAATGTGATTATCCAGAATCAAATACTTCATTTCTAAACATGAGAAAACCACTAAATCACCTTCCACTATGCCTTTCTGAGCTACAACCTCAGCAGTAGTGATAACATAATCTTATCCTTGATCCCTGGGCCTTTTCTGAGGTAAATTTCCTTGGCTCTTAGGACATTCATTTTCATAATTACACCATTCTCTACAATTTTAGAATTTAACAATGACAGCCTATTTCATCCCCTTGGAATCACGAGCATTGTGGCCTTTTTCACCACACTTGTAACAGACTCCCATTCCTGTCAGGCAAGTACAAGGGTGTTTCTTCCCACATTTACCTCAAGATGGGTATTCAACTTTTCCATTCTTCACCTTATTTATATTTATAGTGTGTTCATCAGATATCTTTATCTACTACTTTGCTTTATTGTTATAAGACCTACAGAATTCTTTTCTTGTCTTGATAGCACTTGATACGATATCTTAGTATGCAACAAAGATTGTGAGACTAATGATTATAGGATAAATTGTTTTAACCCATAAAAAAATAACCCATCTTACTTCTTGGGTTACATATATAATCTTTATCATGTCTTTCTATCCTTTTATAGTTAGCCTCAAATTTTGAGACATTCTCACCCTCCTTTTGTTTTAAACTCAAAAAATTACCTTCCATATCTGCTCAATGGTCATGAAGAAAATAGTTTTCTATGTAAATCCTATTAAACTCCCTCTATTACATATTGGATACATCATCATATTCTTTTGTTTTATGAATTAATGAACACCATTGATCTGAATCTCCTGTGAGGTGATAAACTACCATGACAACATTTTCCCTTTCGCTGCTCCTGAAAGCATGTAATATTTTCACTAAGGAATTTATCCATTGCTCAACTACTAATGGATTTGTACTCTCACTGAATATTGGTGGTTACTTCCTCATGAATCTCACTAACATTGATCCTCCACGTTGTGGATTAGGGTGCTCCATATGGCTATGGTTATTATGCATATCCTGATTGAGTTATCCATGTATAGTGATAAGAGGATTAGCACCAGTTGCTTCATCATCCCAATATAATTATCTTGAGTAGGAGGGAAATCCATACATGGATTACGTGAGTTGAAACAATATCCATTCCTTCCACTAGGCACCATTTCTAAAAAATGGCATACAATAGATTAGTTTACGAATCACAATACATAATTTCAAACGTGTAAATCAGTTAACATAAATTGAACAGTTTATGAATATAATCCATAATCATAAAAAAAATATTTGAGGAAGTATATACTCATAAACCACTCATAATGGATTGTAATTAAAATTATAATTATCATAAGCATATCCCCTGGGAGTGTTGAAGCCAAATTTTCAGCAATGCCTATTGTCATGAAGCAGTTCCCGTTTGATTCTAGTTTAAAGCGGTGTTTTTAGGTTTTACAGCTAGGTGCATCCATGCTAGAGCCGCTTCTACCTGCTCGTATCTAGACATGGATTTATTTCTTGAAAAAATCACAAAATCTCAACAATAACAAAATTATAAAAAGTTATTCTATACTAATCCTCAACGTCAGTCTTAGGTTCATGTTCTCTAATCAATGTTTTTCTAAATCTAGCTTCTAAGGTTTGTTCTAAACGTCCCCTGATACCATCTGTAACTCCCCGAGCCTTACTATCCAGAGTCAGTGAATTATTGCATTACATTGGCATGATCACAAAAGATCAAGCCTTAGAATACTGATTAGTTTTGTATCTTTGGAAATTATAGATACATTCATAAGTTTAACATTACATTATAAAATGAAAAACTACAAAAACATAGTCTCCATAGGCCACACTCATATCCCTTAGACTCTCCCTACAAGTCGGTAATAATATACTAGTTCGTATCCTGGGAAAAAAACAAAGAAAGGGGTGAGCTCATCTTCTCAATAAAGATGGAAATATAGAAGAAACATTCATAAATAAGAATAAACATTTAAGGCGATGTATAATACTCAAACAAAATCCTTTTAAACTTAAATTTCTTCATAATATGGAAATTATGAAATCAAATAATTCCATTTAGTTATTTACATTGATATTATATTAGTCAAATAATAAAATGAAGTATCAATAGTCACTTTCTTAAAGATGGAATGAAAAATACCAGACTTCATAACCATATATTAAAGGCCTTGTTCCAAGACTACAAATTAGATTTTGTCAAGGACTTGTTCCAAGACACTAGTTTGTTCATGAGACCTATCGATGCATCGAAGATCTATATCGGGCTCCACCTGTCACTTAATAAGTCATATGAATTTGTCATATGAAAAGGTTTAAAAATAATATAAACGTTCGTATTAAAACTAGCATACACAATGTCAATAATTTATCCACAAATCATGAATGGTATAAAAATAACAAATACACAATCAAACATACCACAAAACCTTAAATAAAATATGTATTATTTTTATCATAATAAATCAACATCAAACAATTTTAATATCCATCAAAGATGTTGACATAGATGAAAATTATTTGTAAAACACTTTGAGAGAAATATCTCATTTTCTAGAAAACATTTAAAAGTCACACAATTTAGAGATTAAGACATTAAAAGACATTTTTTAATAAAATTGACCCATACTAATTTGAAACTTTTGAAATGAATTAGCATTTAAAAATACATTCATGTCCATATAAATAAATCCTTAAAAACCCATTTCGAATACATGGATATTAATGACAGTGATTTAGAAGAATAAGTATTTAAAATATTTAAAATGATGATCTAATTAAAGTGTCCCTTCCATTAAACCATAAAATATACTTTTTTAAAATATTTTTATAAAACATGGATGTGGATGATAAAGAGGTTCTAGTAGATACTCAAGTAAAAACAATTTTGGATAGTGAAGGGATTGTAGAATTAACCCTTACTTTGTAGTTTTCCTTGGTTGAGGGTACGTTAACCAACTATATAATATTTAAATAATTTTTATTAAATTATACATGAAATATATACATAAAAATGATATCATATATGATCATCTAATATTGTTTTGACAATGATATTTCAGTAGTATGATCGTTTCAGGTGTTAACCAACTCATTTTCCTTTATATAACTTGTTATGTAAGTAATGTTTGGTATGGATAGAATGTATCTTATTCATATTATGATTGATATTATGTCTTTAAACATTATTTTTAATCATCAACTGAAAATTAGTGTTGAATCGATACGATGAGGAATGAATCTCATCGCGTTCGTGGAGACGGTAATCCGTACGTACGCACGGGCAACAATATCATTATTTTGATATTAATATTAGATATAATTGGATGGTATATCATATATACATAATCATTATCATTTTCTATTTATTATTAAAATCATTTATACTCATTTCTATACCCATCCAAATTAGGAAGTATTTGAATAACAAACTACACTATGACGTGGAGACGGTAATCTATGCGTATGCACGTATAGTGACTTTGTCATTTATAGGATTAATAGCATAATAAAAATGGTTGAACAATTTTAATAATAACAACATAGTATATATAATATAATGGAGTTATTACTTTAGAATGAAAAGAATAAATAAAGTGGAAGTGGAAGAAGAAAAAACCTGAAAGAGGTGCTAAAATATTTACCTATTTTTCGGGTTCTTCCTCTTGATTTGATAAAAAGAGAACCTTATTATGGATTTATAAATAATGTAAGGCCTATAAGATGAATTTAGGATAGTTTAGAGGATAGTTGGGCAGGGTTTGGCCCAGAAAAATGGCTATGAAGGTGTGAATTAGAGAGAAGGGGAAGTGCCCTTTTATAAGAGGGGTGAGGCGCACCTTAAGAAAAGATTGATATATTATTTTATAATAAAATTATTTTCGGTTTCTAAGGTCTCTAAAATAATTTATATAAAGTATAATGTGGTTATGTGTTGAAAACAACTCAACCAATAGGTTTTAGAAGGTTTGGATCAATATATTGACCTTATATTTTAGATTTTACTCTTAGTTAAATATTTTGACATTTACCACGACTCATTGTATTTTTATATTATATAGTTAAAAAACATACTATAAACATTAAAGATAACCTCAAGTGGTTAATTAATGACATAAATAATATTAATTAATCCCTTTTTCTGAACCTTATATTTTCAGAAATAGAATATCAATTAATAATATAATATTTGTTTTAAAAACTATTTTATGTCAATTTTGAAACTATTTGGTATTTTGTTTTAGATATATTCATTACCGCAATATTACAACGCAAAAAAATCATTTAATCGACCGTAAAATGTCATATTAACCTAGTAAGTCAGTGGAATTCATTTTAAGTCTCAAATTATATTTATTTGGATATTTATAATATCAATTATTTTAATATTTCATTAATATGGTTATTATTGTATCATCATTGTTTCATAAATAAATTTAATTATTTAATGTATAAAAATTATCAATAAAATACCATTATGTAGGAAATTTTTTTAGCTTTATATATAATATTTAGAGTCTAATTTATGTTATGTATAATCCAATATTAAAAATGTTTTAGTTATTAAACTGTGATTCTAACCCTTTAACTCTTCAATAAATTAAATAATTATAAATGTCCTAATCTAATCCAAGTGGGCCATAGAGGTTCATATTTTATACATAAGGTTTTATTTTCCTAATTATACTTATCCAATAGAATTAGGACATGTGTTTGGGTAATTATGATATCATTTGTAACCATAATTACCCTATTTAATTTTAACCTTGGTAAATAAAAGTACAAAGTTACTATTCACCAAAAGGTATTTTCAAATTATTGAACCAAATTTCACTTACTCATATTATCCATGTCTCTCAGATTTTTTATATTCAACTCACAGAAGAGGTAAAATTAAGTTTTATACAAATTTGGAAATGCTCCTAGGTGGTGTGGAAAAGACGGTAAAAAGTTTGATAAAATTTTATACATATAAACTTATTATAAAATTACTCCTATGAATTACGTTGAACATATATAGGTATTATGTATCTATTATGACATTAAATAAATTTAAAAATATAATAGATATTTAATTAATAATTCAGTTTTAAACAATAACCTAGTGTTTTTCTATATTCATCAAAAATTGAATTTCTTCAGAAAAATTAAATAATTTACCCTAAGATAATTTAGATATTCCTAATCCAAAAATAAAGTCCATTTTGAATGATAAAATTTATAAAATTTCAAAAATTGGGTTTTACTTTTCAGAATTTCTAGTTTGATTGGTTGTGGTGTGTTTGAACTCAAAGTTACATACAACCCAAGCTATTGTATTATTCAAAGGGAAACGTACCGTGGCAGCTTGGGGTGTTACATAAAGCACATGTTAGTGTGAATGGAGACATTATGAAAATTATAAATGGTATTTATTATATAATAAAAAAAATAAGTTTTTCATGAAGAGACCATATAAATATTAATAGAATTATAAAATACCACATATGGTCCCATTATCAATTATTTTGAATGTAATAATTTTGAAAAACCAAAAACTAAAAAGGTATATCAAGATGGGAGAGATAATAAATAGAATAATGAATTTAATCATTGGTATCGTGATTGATGGTGTGGAATTGAATAATTCAATTAAAGTGATGAATTATGAATTGATAAAAAATCAGCCAACCTATATTTAAATGTATAAAATAAAAATTAGGCTTTTTAGTTATTATAATTCGAGATATTATTATTATAGTGATGGTTTAATATTTTAAGGCATATATGATGTAAAATAAAAAATTAATAATATTCTTTTTACCTAAATTTTGTAATGAATTAAAATATGAAAACATAATAATTATCAAAGAATATATGAAAATTGATAAAGATAATGATTCTCTCCTTGAAAATTAGGAAATTATACATCCTGTTATAAAGGAAATATCTATGATGATTATGAGTGTATTAAGAGAGAGAATGATAATCATATAAAAGAATTTATAATAATAAAAGAAGAATTATATATCTTTTATAAGGAAACTAAAATTAATATAAGATGGTATCTATGGAGAATCCAAATAAATAGAAAACAAAATTAGTTATAAAAACCAAATTCATAAACTATTCATGACCATTTTTTTAAAGTATTTTTTGAATGGTTTCTCATATTACATGAATTAAATGATATATTCTGATAAGTTTTTCTAATTAATGTTTACATAGATATAATTATTATCTTAATTTTGCTAATACTTTTTTTAGAAAATATAAATACTATATTTAAATAATTGTATTAAATCTATTTGTGTGCCTAATAATTTTTTTTTTCAAAACATTTTGTAATCGATATGGAATGTGTATCAAAATATTTTTTAAATGATTTTGTTGAAAAAATTCCATTGATGGCTCAAGAGAAATAAAGGGTACATGGATAGTGGTTTTCCGAATCACATGACTGACGACCTATAAAATTTTATCCTCATAAAAAATATGATATATTCTCTATGAGTTTTGGTGAAAACACAATTTTAATGATTAAAGGATTTTTTTGATGTAGTTTTCACACATATTTTGTACATTTTAATATTTTAAACATTAATGTATTGAATTATATCATAATTATTATGTCAAAATTATGATATTATTTTATGAATATTGAATTTGAATGTAATAAATTATTATTTATAAAAAATTAAAATGTACTATATTATTGTAATATAAAATATAAAATTTATTCAGTATATATATATATATATAGGAATTATATAATCGAAATGATAAGTCTATCAATTATACTGACAAGAATGATATTATATTGAATAAACGGATTAGACTTACTCATTTTTTAATATTACACAAATTATATAATCATAGGAATGCTTTAGGCATATCCAATTTAATGGTATGAAAATATTTTCTTTATCATTCAATCATAAATGGTAAGTATCATAAGGAATCATTCAAATATATGAATCATGTTTCTAATTATAGAAAATATTATTTATTAAACCCTAATTTATTTTATCTAATGATAATGAATATTTTAAGTGGTAAAAATGTTTTCTTATTATTGATGATTTAATTATATATAAATGTGTTTATTTTTTGTTTAATAAAAATTGAGGTATTTATTTATTTATTACTTTTTATAATACATTTCATCATAGAAATCGTTGTTGAAATTTTTTTATTAGATGGGATAATTTAGGTGCAATTTTTTTAATTTTAATCTTGAAAAACATTGTGAAGAGTATAATTATACTCAAAACATTTTTCTGCTATAACAATGTAACAATATTGATAACTAGAATGGAAAATTAGGACTATTATCAATATTGATTAAACCATGATTAAATAATATAGTCTACTATTTTTTTTGGGGGAAGGATATATTAGTAAATCATATAATGTGTTGAATATTATTTACATTAGACCAAGATTTAAGAAACCCTCTTATGTATCTTTTTTTATTATAGAACACCACCTTTTTTTTATTTTAATGTTTTTGGTTGTAATATTTTGATCATAAATTTGATGGATAATTTAGAAAAGTTTGATACTAAAAGTATAGAAGGTATCTTTATTTTCTATTTTTAAAATATTAAAAATTATATATTTCATAATAGGAATTTATTACATTTGATAAATATGTACATGTAATTATGGATGAATATTTTTTTGTTTATAAATATATTACAAAAAATATTGGTGATAATTTTTATAATTTCAATTTTTATATGACATGGATGATTCATGAAGATCATCACATTGAAAATGGAATTTGTAATGGATGTTGTGGTATTAATGTCAAAATATCCACTCTATACTTCTTTTCTAACCCCTATTTTGTTTTGAATCATTTTCCTAATAATGTTGTTGTTTCATTAAATGATAAAAATTATATTTTTTTTATGAAATTTGAGATTAATCAATTTATTTGAAATAATTTTTGGTCATTAGAGGAATTTTTTTGAGGATATGAAGGCAATACAAAATAGATTGTTATTTAGAAATATATTAGATGAATGTGTATATATTTTCCAATATTAAACCATACATTTTTTCTAAGAATACACAGAAGATGAAGTTATAGAGTAAGAATATTCATTTATTTATTTTTTTAGGAAATGGGCTACTAGAATCTTGTTATTTTTTTCATGTCTTCATGGATTTAAATTATATCATATTTATTTCAAAAAAAATTGATAAATATATTTATAACTGGGGATGTCTATGATTCTCAACACCATTTTTCTGAAATAAATAATTTCCCATGAATTGATTAAAATTTTCTAAATGCATTCATGGTCCTAAAAAAGAACCTCATTTTTGTTATGAAATAAATATGTTTATATTGAATAATGGATTAAAAAACTATAATGTTGTTTTAACTATTTTTATTAAAATTATTTCATTTGATATTTTTTTGTTATAATTTATGTTGATGTTATTGTTTTTTGGTACACTAGTGAATTTATAGGTAATAAGTTTTTTATTGATGTCATAGGTGTTTCAAATTATATTAAAGGGATAATTCATGTTATTTAATGGATAGAAACTAATTCAAATGAAATATGGTATAATTTTTAATCAATATATATTTTAGAATGAATTTGTTAAAAGATTTATTCTTGGATCATCCATTTCTATGAAAAATCCTATGTGTAGTACTTCTAAATAAAATATTGTTGTATCTACAAAATCTATTTATATTTAATTTTATAGAAGAATGATATCTTTCTTATTCAATTTAGGTACACCTTTAACTAATATCATGTTTTTTTTCTGATGATAAACATTTCATGTTGATCTAATGAAATACGCCATCTGATCTATAAGTATAGATCAGGTGAAGTCCATCCTCTTATCTACTATAGTGGATATAGATTCATTTAATTTGATGGAAAATAATAGTCTTTATTTTTATAATCAAGCAAACTATATTCATTCATGAGTTTGTTCTTTCCATTTTGGTGTTACAACATCATCAATGATTCAAATAAGATCAAGTATTATGAAACATTATGTTCTGGTTTTCTAGAAATATGTTATGGTAACTAGAATTGTAAAAACCAATTACAGAATAAATATTTTAGATGGATAACTCCAATATTTAAATTGATTAATGTCAACATGGATGGGGTAACATCGGTTTCATAGGGTCCCTCGAGATGTGAAGGTTTCATCTTCACCAATCCTGGCCTCTTTAAGGGGTACTTAAATCATTTCATTCGGAATGGTATTATTATTGATGAAAAATTTTGGGTTATAATATATGTGGTAACGTATGTTGTTCACTGTGGTAGGAATTAGCTCTGGATGGATTCAAGTTTATGTATTTTAGTGTAGATATTTATTAAGTGATCCAAAAAAATTCCATGGATGATTTTTCTATCATAGATGGATTTTATTCAGCTCTTGGACTATATCAACCTTAATTTAATTCAATTATACAGATAATTAAATTATTATTATGATTCTATATCCATGAGATAACTTGTGGGGTCCATCTCATAATGTCCCTTTATTGTCCAAGAGTCTTATTGTTTTTTTTGAATTGGATGCACCTAGTGATGTGTATTCCAACGCTTATAAACCCACCTGAATATTATTTCAATTTTAATTTTTATCTTTAATAAATTTATAGGAGTGTTGTTTCCATCCTCATAAAAATTATGATTAATTAATCTTAGTTTGAAGAATTAAAATATTAATTCTAAACAAATCATGAAAAAAACAAGAGATATGAAACCATTATATATCTTTTACATTATAATACAATTAGTTCAATATATATTATTTTAAGAATTATAAAATAATTATTAATTCAGGAGACTAATTAAGCCAAAAATATATTATGACAAAGCCAAACATAGGTTTGATAACCATGTCTGCAATGACGGAATAATAGTTCATCCTAATATAAATTACTTGATATTTTATCATTTTAACTACATTCCCACACTGTGTATTAATTTAATATTCTTTCAACAAATTTTAAATAGATTATTCATCATACAATAAAATATATTATGTGTCTATAAATCTAGAATTAAATTATGCATGAGTTTAAGTTCAATGTTCTTGTTATCATAGCTAAATTAATTTCAACTTCATATATGTAATGAACTACCCCAGGTACCCTCATAATAAGATAACAAATCTGGACCTGTCATAGTTGGAAGGGTGTTCCTAATTCTCATGGGTTGGGGAATATCACATGGAATCAAAAAAAAATGCTTGTGGGAACGAATATGTACCAAAAAAATAGCAGAAGCAAGACAAGAAAGTGGGTATGCATATAAAATAAACTCCATTTGGGGTAATGTTCTATAATAAAACAGGGATAAAATACCAAAGTACTACATCCCATGTACCAAAAGGGAAAACCCCTATGTTCCTAAGTACACTACTCACTATTACCAAGGATTAATAGATGAATACACCTTGAGGAGATCCTTTCCCCTTGCTCGAACCTAGAAGAATAAAATATACAAACACCCAAAGGAAAAAAGCTTGGTGTGAGGCTAAGCCTAGTTAGCTACCGCCAAAGATTCAATATTGATGAAAATATATATTATCCAATGAATGAATTTGTATTTTCATAATAAAAATTTTTGTAAATTTAAATGAATATTTAAAAAAACAAGCTATATAGTTTTAAAAAGATTGAAAATCTATTTAATGTATAGGATTTAGTTTTCAAAAGATGGAATATTTATAAAATAATGGATTTAAAAAAACAGTTATAGTAAAAAAATTACGTAAATTAAATAGGCATATAATTCAGTTCGAAATCATTGGAAAATATCTATATCTCAATTATAAATAACAATCGACCAATGTGGTCCTTTTCCGAATGGTAGGATATTATTTTTAGCTATTTGAATACACACTCTATTAGTTAACTCAAAAATATATGTGCACACACACCCCCCTAAAATTCACAAATGGAAACTCGTCACCCTCCCATCAGGGATGTGACCCGACACATGTATGTTTTAGAATGTTGTAATAGAGTAAAGTGTGTCCAAATAAATCACCAATTACATAAGTCTAGCATGTGATCACATATAATCAACATTGGGAAATTTATTTTTAAGACTGAATAAAAGAAATTAAAATAACATACTTCTATTTGAATTCCAATTTTCCATTTATGGGAAAATTGGGTCTTAATAAAATGAACATTCCTCTTCCACAAGATAAAACCTCTTGGTTTTTATCAAAAACTTTTAATCCATTTTCAGAAGATTTAATTCCATTAAAAACCAATTCCATCATTTCACAATTTATTCCCACAATTAAATCCTACAATTTAATTTAATACATTATCATCAAATCCAAAATTTAAATTCAGAAATTTAAATCAACCAATTTCTATAAACACAACTCGATTTAATGAAATTGGGGGTTTTCAAAAATTTATGTGACCAACCATTTCAAATCACCCAATTCACAAAAATAATGATTTACCAAATTAATTGAAATAAAATGATAGAAATTTAATTTAAATCAATAATTTAAATAAATCTTGAAATTCAATGTTAATAAATTTGGATAATCTGAAAAAACCCACCAACCTCTGACTAAAACTCAACACACGCAATGACACCCATTAATTAGAATGAAGGTGGGGTAGATCTCAAAACAAAACCTATAAGCAAGATCCAAGACCAAATGTCATACATCCATAACTTATATGATTATACATTGAAAAATCAAGAGAGTATAACGAGAGAAACACAAAGAATGAGGGATAACACATACCAAAAAATTACACCACTAGTGTATTGACAGTCCAATTCCAAACAAAAGGATTCACAAGGGTGGGATAGGTCTGAGATATCTAGAGAAAATTGTAGGTCAAGGGTGAAATAATTTGAGTGTAGAAAAAAATAAATACTCAACTAAAATACACATTTTAAATAATGTAGTCTAGATATTACATGACATGTAATCCTAATACACATTATGAACCATTTAAAAGTTGTAACCACTGAAAAATGCATAACATCAAATTTCATTCAGATTATCCAAATTAATAACTGATATTTAATTATTTAATGACATGTAATTACCAATCATTAGGTGTACCAATTATAGTGTGGATCCCTTCATTTCTTTTGTGTAGGACCACTAGACGATGTGTAACCTTGTTATATGACATGTAATCCTCGAGAGGCCTATAAGAAAAATTCATTTTATGGGTGAACTTAAAAAAACAATTATTTCACCATTACAAGAATCCTATGAATATAATATTAACCATACCCAATAAATGAAAATGTAAAAACATGACATGGTTTATGGAGTACATGTTAGTGTTGTAATGGGATGTTACAACCTTCCCATCATAAAATTATTCTGACCCTAGAAAGCCTAGGAAAACCCATCCATGGAAAAAATATTGGCCACTTCCCTCTCATTAGTGCATCACATTCCCACATCTCATGATTATAATAACCATGTTTCTATATCACATGATCCCATGGTATAATCCTCCCATGAAGTACCATGGTCTCAAAATGGACTATTTGGAAGGGATGTTCAATAATTTATAGATCATGTTCAATATGAAGAAAACTATTGCTCAAAACATGATATGAATCAGAAATATTCTTCCTAAGCATTGATAGATTAATCAATTTATGTACATATGTTAGCTATAGTGGATGTTTTAACTATAATGAAATTTTACACACCTACTCTACATCCCTAAAAGCTCCCACAAAACAAGAAACAAAAATCCCTTGCCTCATAAGCCACTGATTCACCAACTGGGATGAAACATTCAAGAACACCCAGTAAAAAATTCAGAACTCCAAAGGTCTACTACATTGGTCAACATATTACTCTTATCAGATCTATGATTTCAACATTATATGATTAATAAGATGAATATTTTTTTCATCACATTCACCAAGCATGGTCCCACCAAGGAGCATTCAAAAATCATCGATGAACACAACAAAGATTAAGAAGGCCAACCATACATGGCCCCAAAAGGTTTAATTTCGATCGCATACTAGCAAATATTTTAATAATAATACTCAAAAATCAAATAGTATTAATTCCAAGCCTCGTAGAAGTTTAGAACACAATCATGAATAATATCATGAAGAATATATATAGTTCTTTTTGTCTGGCCATTCGAATATATATGGTATGCCATTATCAAATAGACATGAGATCCTAGTTCCTTTAGAAGAAAAATCCAAAAGTAAGAAGTAAACCGAGGATCTCTATCCAAAATTATTTCATATGGATGTCAATGAAAACCTATAATATACTTCAATGAGATATTCCCCAACTCCTCAATATTGGTACTAACTCGAATCAGTGTAATGTTAGCCAAATTGGTGAGCCTTTTGATCACAACCAATATTGCATTATTTTTACATTGGTTATGAGTAAACCCTACAATGAAGTCCATATATATCTCATCCTAATTCCATGTAGGGATAGGATGTGGCTGAAGTAAACCTAATTGTTTTTGGTTCTCAGACTTAGCCTACGGACACATATTGTAGTGAGAGAAAAACACATCACTTACCCATCTCAAACCAGTCCACAAGAACATCCTCCACACATCATAAAACATAATATTTATTCTTGGGTGCATAGACCACTAGGAATTCTGAAAATCCACCATCATAACCATTCAGGTGGATAACGATATAATGAAGTCATTCTGATAGATCAAAAAACCATATTTGGAGAAGTAACACTAGGCAATGGCCTCCCAACAAAATTGCATCTATAATTATATGGAATTAATCATTAATATCTTTATCTTGAATAGTCAGCTCGTGAAGATCATGTGCGAACTTTATGCTGGATAAAAAACCTCATCCCCAAAATCTTGAACACCAATATGATACTATGAATAGAGCACCACAAAATTCCAGTATTATGAAGATTCATTCACTACATTTTTTGGAAGATTACTTTGTAAATCATTTGACATCACATTCCCTTTCCTTGGGAATAGGTGTTGTCCATGCCGAAAGACTTTTGGTACTCCTCCAAATATCTCTGAAAATGATTCAAATGTTTTGTAGGGAATATATAACTCATGGATCATTGGTATAAGAACACAATATACCATTCACCAAAATGTAGTTCCACCGGCTCTTAAGATTGTTCATCAAGAATCATCAAAAATGGAATAGTAGTAAAAAGTCATTTTAGATCTATAAAATGACATTGACATTTATCATTCCATGGAAAGATCACCCCATTTTAGTTAGAGCATGTATCATAGATGGAATCCTCGAGAATTCCTCCACAAACATGTAGTAAAATCTTGCTAAGCCAAAGATTCTCCTAATGTTAATGAATGTTTTTGGTTGATCCCATGTTTTAATATCCTTCACCATTTCTAGATCGAATTATTTACCCTATTCGAACACCACGTGTCCCAATAATTTCACTTCCTGGATCCATAAATTACACTTTGAAATATTGTCATAAATTCATTTATTTCTCTGTAGACATAGATCATTTCTCAATAATGCACATGATCCTCCTCTGATTTAGAGTAAATCAGGATTTCATCCTTAAAGGAAACCACATTGGTAACCATATATTTTTGTTAAATATTTTCCATCAAATTCATGAAAACTAAAGAAGCAATTTTCCATACCAAAGGAAATAATAATGTACTCAATATCGTAGTGACTACTCTAAAAGGTGGTTTTTGGGATTTCATATTCTTTCATTCTCAACTGATGGTAACCCGATCGAAGATAAATCATCGTATCCCACATTCCCCCTATAATATAATAAAATAGGTCATCAATCAATGAAAATAGATAATTGTTCCTTATAATAACTCAATTGAGCTTTCAATAACCATCACAGAGGCGAAGATAACCATCATCTATCATGGTGAAGACAACCATCTCCATTTAAGGAGACACAATCAGGAGTATAATTCATTTCTCAGGAATGTTTACAACTAAAACATCATCTCATTATCTTCAATTGGTGCAATTTATTAAGAGATAATTAAAACTGCTTGGGTTCTAGTAATTAAATCAATAGAAAATCAGTCGTGCTTACAAGTGAAAACCCTATGAAATTATAGAGAAACTTTTAGTGAATCTCAGTGATGACTATAGGTATATCACCACCCATTAAATCACACTCTAGATTAAAATAAATAACTACTATCACATTACCCTATTCTAGATAATAATATATAGCTCTGCTCGAACATGGGTCTAAATCTCTATGAGAGCCAAGTGGCACATCACTAGGTGTAAAAAATTAAACTTCTCAAAGATAAAACTACATATAGTCTTTATTGGAAATGATCAAATCCACCCCAAATATGACATAATGTGATTCTTTGTCGAGTACCAAAAAACTCCGAGATATCTCGATATTTGATAGGGAGAACAAACAAGTAGGACTAGAAGGACAATAATATCTCTTCGTACTTAGGGGAATAATAATATACATTGAAAAAGGTAAATGATCCATATAAAGATTATAAAGATTAATGAAATAGTTTGAAATAAATTAAATAGAGGAACTAGCCTCAAAATTATTAGTCACTAATGACAAAGATATAGCTATGGTACCTTTCACGGTCGTTTGACCCATGTCTTCTTCCTTTGGGGAGTCTTTCACAATGTGAAGAATCATTGTTCCAGATGCTTATAAGTGGAAAGATTTTATACAAGAAGAATCTAATTTCCCCACAAATTTAATTTTATATGATGATATTATTACACTATAATGACTATAGAAATGGTGGATGAATCTTAGTAAGGGCCCTGAATTTCTAAATGAGCTACAGTATATGGGTTCCGCAGTGCAAACCCTCCCAAAATGTCATGGATTGAAACAATAGTAGAAAATCGTAGGTATTCCTCCTCACACTATAGGAGGTTTGGAATGACTCTACCATCAACAATATCCCATGATAATCGTAACGATTCGGTTAGCTATTGATGAAATAAATTCTTCCACTAGAATAAATACTTACCTTTTCCTACCATAACTTCCAAGCTAGGTCTATCTCAACCATCATCAACCCATCCATCACATTAACATAAGTGGTAAACATCGACTAGTAAACCAAAGAATGTATATATAATCAAACACCCAAATACAACTGTTAAAACTTCATCTCTCATTAGATACAATCTCTAGTGAAAAATGTGCCAACTCAGTAAAGCCATTTGAATACTCTTTCACTGGTTTTCTAGACTTATGATGATTAAAAACTCAACATTCTTTGCCAACGCCATTAAATTTGGATAAAAATGATTACTGAAAATAGCCATATATTGTTTCCTCTCTAATCCCTCTTGTTTTCCTTTCATCACCATCATGTCCCACCATCTCCTACATGGTCCTTCCTGCACGAAGGTGGCATACATCACCTTGATCATCTCAGGTGTTTCCAAGAACTATAAAATATGTAATAACTTGGTCGAAAATTCCATATAATTTTTAGGATCAGTGAATCCTTTAGAAACTACTATCATCTGGAAAAGGAACTCTTGGAAACTATTCTATAGAACAACCACTTTAGGATCCACAACTAGAGCCTGAGTGGGAATTAGAGGCGGTCATTATCTGAGATATTGTACAGTGCTCACAATCACCTCAACTAGATTCACATATACAACAGGATTTGGTCAGGGAGTTTCAATAGTTTTCTCATCCTATATCTAATTTTCAAATCTTCTTGAAAACATGATTCTACACAACATCATCATAAAAAAAGAAGAAATTATATTATCACTCAAAATGAGCCACAATGTTAATTATACCAATCTGATAGAACAAAAAAGATTTAGATTGCACTATATCCAAATCAAAATAGGGAAAATACTAGAACTAAACCACAAGATGCCTTTCCCAAACTACCATGGTCGAATTAAGTTACATTCTGTCATGATCTGGTCGGGTACTCAATTATAACTACTTCTAAAGACCTGAAAATTTTTCAATAATGCATGCTATCTTCAAGTCAATATTTAACAAAAACCCTTTGATATCAGTTTTTCAGTATCCAGACTAGGTACCCTGGTAATCTGATTACCGAGCCAACCTTGACATTGCTCGAAGTTAATTTTCAACCCCATGGGTTTTCTACTAGCACATACCATTGATGAAAAAGCATGTGGGAATAGATTTTCCCCAAAAAATAGAAGAATAATTATAACCAAGTTTATATTCATATACAAGAAACTCCACAAGGGGTAATGTACCAGAATACAAAAAGGCATAAAAATTCCATATTAGTACAACCCAAGTACCAAAAAAACATCCCATGTTCCAAAGGTCACAACTCACCCTAACCATGGTTCTACAGCTGAATCCACCTCCAATAGATCCTTTCCCCTTTCTCAAAATGGAAGAAGAAATCTAAAAACATCTAATGGTAAAAATTAGGGTGTGATCCTAATCCCATTAGGATACCACCAAATATTCCACAATATATTTAAAATATAGAATACCCAAAGAACATGAGTGTTTGGGTACCCTGCACCATTTCCCTTTAGTTAGCTTCTCTTCCTAACGATGAACGTCCTGACGCTGCCACACTCTCCCCGCCCGCACACACCTAGGCCCCACAACCATGTATCCTGCCCGAACATACCTGGGCCCCACAACCATGTATCCTACCCGCACACACCTGGGCATCACAACCACGTATCCCGCCAGCACACACATGGGCCTCAAATCCACGTATCCCGCCCGCACACAACTGGTCCTCACAACCACGTATCCCGCCCGCACACACCTGGGACTCATCCTGAAGATTGTTAGGAAATAGTAGAACCTAACCAAAGAGTCTTGGACTAAAACCACCCCAATCGAAACCTACCCGAAGTGTCTTAGGTGTAAGGTCACCTCAATCCATCACAGCCTAGAGGAGAAGGAGCAGGATAGAGCTAGTAACTAAGAGAAAAACACCCTCTCCCATAAACCGGGAGTGTTCGGCGCTAAGTGATCAACATGGGTGGGGTACGATAAAACACAAAAGATACAGATATATATATGTATACCAAACACACATCCCAACCTATGGATTTTAAACAGAAAACTGAGCACGTGCCTCAGAACTGCTACCACGAAGTATGCATACAACAAACAATCCCATCCCCATTTAGGTTTTCACGTTTCAGAAGAAATAGTTTATTTTGTTCCTTAACTACTGGGCAACTTATCCAAAACCAACCACATCAATCATTCGTAAAACATATCCCTGTCATCCACAAATCAAGTTATGAAAAACATAAGCAACACAAAACATTTCTTCTTATCAACCAACCAACCCCATTGAGTATCATTTCTATTTCATTACCACTCCCCACCATTCAATAACTCTTCCACTTTTATTTAATAATCATAGCCCATATCCCTTTCACATTCAACCCATCCCTAAAGCCCGGCTTCCAACCACCATAACCACAACCACACCGTATATCATTATCCCTTTAATACCATTTATCACAGTCCTGCTGCACATTACCAACACAACATTCACACCAACCCACAACCAAGTCAACTGTAGCCCCGCTGCTCACCCTATCCACAAAAACCCACAAAACACCCCCATCACATGCCACGTAACCAAGCCAACACCCACATATTCATTATTCCATTTTTTTAACTGGGGTGATCACACAAGGGTTCCAGATTTTAAATAGCCAACTAACGTGATTAACCAATTTCCACATTCCACAAAGTTTCCATAAAGAAAAATCCAGAAGGAGAGAGCAACATTTAATTGTGCAAGCAAAGGCCCCCAACGACCTTGATTTTCCATAGGCAGAAGCTCATTTTATTCATAACATAATATCAGAGGATATAAAGTAACATCAATCACAACTTCCCATCCCCGTTCTTTAACCAATTATTATATTTATTTATAGGTTCAACTGTTTCTCATGAAAACAAGAGGATAACCACCCCGTATGATGCACAAAATTAGAGAGATTAAGGTAAGATACCTACCTCAATAGGTTCTTGATCATTACGATCTAGTGGACACTAACGGATCATAAATCGGAGCTTGGAAGAAGAGGTTATAGAAGAAAGAGCCTTTGAGTCTCTTGGGAGAGCTCTACTCAGAGGAGAGGGGAGGAGAGGGGTGAGTTGAATGGAGGAGGGGACCCCTCCTTTTATAGGCGTGAAAAGACAAGGTGCATGGAATGTACTTTATGTTACACGGCGTGTACTTGGTTCTTTCACACGGTCTCCAGGCGGCATCCAACACGGCTCCATGGCCATTGACTGGTCATCACAGGGTTTGAGGGTAATGGATATGCGGGGAAGGACTACACGGTGTGTAGTTTGGACACATGGCATTTGCTCATTTATTGTACACATCAAGGACATAGGGTATACCTGGAAGAGGGGTACACGGTGTGTACTCAAACTACACGGCATGTAGTTTCGAAATTCTAGAATGTGTGGGAAAAGTCTATCTTACCCTCTAGAACACTTCTTGACCTAAATTTTGACAAAGGAAATGGGCCGAAGAGGTCCAGGCCATTACATCAGATACCTCTTGAATCATTATCATCCCCGAGAATTAAAAAACCAACCCAGAGGAACCAAAAAAGATACCTCTTAGGGTTCTAGTTATTATAGAAACCCAACCCACAGCCCTAATCATATGTGTTAGGAATTGCTTCTCCTATGTCAAGATATTACCCGCTTTAGGTGGCACTGACTCGCCCGCATGGGTTCAATCGCATCTGCATTAATGTGTCTGGATTAACAATTGGGTCTTCCCACTTTCATACATTAGTATTTTTCAACTCGAACTAACCCCAACACCACACAACCAACACACTGCCCGAACACGTGGTTTTGGGAAATTCCTTCTCCTATGTGGAGATATTATCCTCTTTAGGCGGCACTGACTCACCCGCACAGGTTCAATCACATCCACATTAATGCGTCTCGGTCAAGGGTCAGGTTTTCCCCTTTTCCACACATCTGGACATGATACACATTACCAGGGAACAAGGAAACAAAAGGTCTCACAACTGACAAGCCAAGGATTCCATATATCAATGGTACAGTGTAAAACAAAAACAAAAAGCTCAGAAGAACAAGGGAAAAACACAATTCAAAACAAATCCAGTTACTGAGTGTGCATCTGGGTCTCCTGCTCCCAAGTGCTCTCCTCGAGGCCGCCATGCCTCCACAACACATGAACCAAGGTAATGGTTTGTCCACGGAGCACCTTCTATTTATGATCTTCGATTCTGATTGGTCATTCCTCAAAGGTCGCGTCTCCTCCCATGTCTAACTCTCCCCAGTCAATAATGTGGGAGTCGTTGTGTAAGTACCAACAAAGTTGGAGATGTGGAAGATGTCATGAACCTTCTCCAAATGAGGTGGAAGCTCCAGCTGATTTTCCACCTCGACGACTCACGTCAGCACCTCAAAATGTCCGATGAACCTAGGTGAGAGAATGCTCCCATTCCAAAACCTCTGCTACCCTCATCGAGGGGAAACTTTCAAGAACACATGATCTCTCACGTCAAACTCCATGGGCCTCCTCCGATGATCAGCATAAGACTTCTTTCAGTCCTAAGCCACTTTCATCCTCTCACGTACAAGCTGGACTTTCTCTGTGGTGCTCTCTACTACACTTGGCCCATGAGTACCTATCTCACCATCCTCTGTCCAGAAAATGGGTGAATGAAATGGCCTTCCATAAAAAAACCTCAAACAATGCCATGCCAATAGTAGAGTGGAAGTTGTTGTTGTAGGAAAACTCTAATAAAGGAAAGTGTCGTACCCATGATCCTCTGAAATTTAGAACGCATGCTCGCAGCATGTCCTCCAACGTCTGGATAGTCTGCTCTGTCTGCCCATCGGTCTAGGGGTGGAAAGAAGTGCTAAAGTGTAGCTGGGTGTCAAAAGCATGTTGTAACCCCCTCCAGCCTCATGAGATTAACTACATATCCCGATCTGAGACGATAGTCTTCGGGACCCCATGAAAATGAACCACCCCATCTACGTACCTTTGTGCTAAGGTACTCACCGGGCCTGACTCCTTAATTTCCATGAAGTGAGCTGATTTCGTCAGACAATCCCCCACTACCCAGATAACATCATAACCTCCCTGGGCTCTGGGTAGTCCTGTGATGAAGTCCATCGAGATATCATCCAACTTCCACTCGGGGACATCTAAAAGATGCAACAAACCACTGGGAACATGGTGTTAAACCTTCACTTACTGACACAATAGGATTCTAGACACAAACTACGCCACTGCCCATTTCACAAAGGGTCACCAAAACTATTCCCTCAGGCCTTGGTAAATTTTCGAAACTCCCGGATGTACCGCTAAGGCTGAGCTATGGAACTCACAGAGAACTCCCTCACCTATTATCTCAACTACAAACAACCTTACATGGAAAATCATCCGATATTGGCTATCCTCTAACCTTCCCTCTGGAGTGTTTCCCTGATCGACTTGATCCCACATCACTTTCTCCTCGGAGTCCCCCCACTGAGACTCTTCCACCTGCTGCAACAAGGAGGATGGTACCGTCATCTGAAACAAAAAGCCTCTCACACCTTCTTCCATTGCATCCAAGTGCATGGAAGCCAACTCTCCCATCGCTTTCCAAGAATCTACGGATTCTCGAACTACTTCCTGATGCGACTTCCTGCTCAGGGCATCAGCCACAACGTTGCCCTTACCTTCAGTGTAAGAGATCTCAAAGTCATAGTTTTGGAGAAACTCGACCCATCTTCGCTGCAGTAAGTTTAGGTCACGCTGGGAGATGATATAACACAGGCTATTGTGATATGGGAAGATCACAAAGAGCTCCCCAAAAAGGTAATGTCACCAAAACTTCAGTGCGAAAACTAATGCTGCAAGCTCCAGGTTATTGGTGGAATAGTTGCACTCATGAGGGCGCAACTTCCTAGACCCATAACAAACCACTCTCTTCTTCAGCATCAGCACGCACCCCAGACCAAGGCAAGAATAGTCACAAAACACCTCATACATCAACCCTTCCTCTGGCAACCTGAGTATGGGAGCACTGACCAATTTTTCCTTCAGGTAGTCAAAATCTTTCTGGCACTGCTCGCTCTATAGGATGACCTGGTTCTTCCTAGTCAATGCTATCAATGGTGCAGCAACTCGAGAGAAGTCCGAAACAAACCGCCAATAGTAACATGATAACCCTAGGAAACTACGAACTTCTGACACGCTCTTGGGTGCTTCCCAAGAAACAGCTGCCTCCACCTTCGATGGGTCCACCGATACTCCATGCTGAGACACCACGTGCCCAAGGAAGTGTACTTCTTGCGACAAGAACTTACACTTCGACAATTTCTCGTAAAGCTGGTGGTGTAGAAGGAATTCCAAGACTGCCCTGAGATACTCAACATGTTCCTCCTCTGATCTTGAGTAGATCAGGATGTCATCGATAAACACAACGATGAACCAGTCCAGAAACTCTCAAAAGACAAAGTTCATAAGTCCAATGAACACAGCTGGTGCATTCGTAACTCCAAATGGCATCACTACAAACTCAAAGTGTCCATACCTGCACCTGAAAGTCGTATTCGAGATGTCACTATCATTTACCATATGAGTTTCTATCCTTGTCTGCAGTCATAGGACAACGAATCATGAAAAGTGATGATTGAGTTTATACTAAATCTACCGCTTTTTGTTATCACTCTATATAGCCTTTGTCCTATAGCTATAGCCAATTTACAGTATCTAGATATGTATGAAGTTTAATTAGGAAAATATAAAGTCTCTACTAAACCAAATAATTATTATATTATCATATTCATATCTTTTTCATTATAATCATTCATAGGTTTTTGTACTCAAATATATATTTTCCTAAATATTATTTTAATGGATTATAATATAGTTTTTAATATTAAAAATAATATAGAATAAATATAGTCAAACAAAGTCAGTGATTATTTTTCAAATTATTACAAAATATAATGGATTGTATACATGAAATTTGAAATAAATTAGTAGGAATGGTATACACGATACTTTTTTTATTCTAAAAATTTCATCTGAAAACATTAAATACAACATAATAATTCATAAGTTAACATTATTATTTTTTCTAATAAATCCATGAAAATATTTATATTTCCCTTCATTATATCCTACATAATAGAATTCCATAGTAAATGGTTATTTCTAATGACCAATTAGTGATGGGACATAATAAAAGCTATTATAATAAAAAAATACAAGAATAAAAAGGTAGAGATAAAAATAAAAAAATATGTATCCTAACATACATCATAAAATGGAAATATATCTGTGGATGACATAATAAAACAAATAATCACTTGGATAACAACAATTGATTTCATAATTATGAATTGAATAATTTAGAACATAACTATTTTACAATCATGTCCTTATCCCATGAAATAATAAACATATAATTAAACCATCATTCTAAGATATCATTAATAATAAGGTATTCATAAAACAAATAACTTGGCCTCAAAATATAATGATACATATCGATGAATATATGGTATATAATTCCCCCTTATATATAATACCATTTCCTATTCACACGTCATATTTATAAAATGATTAAAGATAAAATAATTATTCAATATAAACTTTAATTTTGAAATACAACAATAAAAACTGTTAATATTTTCCTTAGTCAATAAATAAATTTTTTGATAAACCAAAATAGACTACTATATATTATGTTTTCAACATATTATAACCCCAATATATGATAAGATTAAAAAATAATTTTGCATAGATGAAAATACCTTAACAATTTGACTTTAATATGTTTTCATTAAAATATGCTTCTAATTCTAAATTCATTTACTTAAAATACAAAAAATCTAGAATATTAATAAAAAATATTTTCAATAAGATTAAACATTGTAAATGTTGTGGTATTTTCATGTAAAATTATTGTAATAATTTCTGAGAAATAAATTATTTCGATAAATGTTAAAAAACTCATTCTGCTAAACTTTTGGTAAAAAGATCATTATTTGGAAAAAAAGATTCCATTTTAAAAATTTATTATAATAAATAAATGTGTAAAATAACATTAAAATATCATTGGATAATATTAAAAACATCAATATAATCATTTTATGTAATATATGGACATGAAGGAGAATGATTCCTAGCTGAATAGACAAACAAATTTAGGTTTCCTTCAACAATTTATTTCAGACTATTGAGTACATAAAGAGATGAAAATGAAATAAAAACAGTTAATATTTACAAAATTCCAAGAGAGGTAAAAAGAATATTTTTTTATATTGAACTATCATATAACTCCCATTTTTCAATATAAATCATAACTAACATTGGAGAAATGAGATTGTGAAACAATCACATATAACTCTGGTTACATATCAATCATAACAGCTATGAAAAAATAATTTAAAATGAAAAAATTTATTCCTGGGATATTAATTGATTCATGATATAAAATTTATAATGGAATTTATTTAATCCACAGAAATTAAATAAGTATCAAATATGGAAAATGACTCCTATAAATAAAAGTGAGATGATAAACCCTTACATCAGGTTTGATATTCTTTCTATGTTATATTAACAAAATATATTTTTATTTATTATAATTCTATAATAGAATCATATAAATACATTTTATATCACATATTAAAAAATTATAACACTATAAAACATATTTATTAATTTTTTTAAAAATTTCCATGTATAAATGTTAACATTTTCATTTTCATGTAAATTTCGGTTCAATAGTTTCATTCATTTCATTTAGATCATCTTTCAATCATATCTATACATTTTATAATATGACTAATTTAAAATATAAAAATTATATAAATATTTTATCATACATGAATGGTGGATATGAAAAATAAATCATATCGCTTCGTGGTGGTGTAAGTCCACAAGTCCAAATGAGCGTCATCTTTTTCATGTTAACAAGTTGAGGGATGATGATGTAATTGATAAATTTTGTTTATATGTATATAATTATGTCATAAAATATCATATATATTATATATTACCATATTTATGATTATTTATGTGATGTGGTAATGAAAAATAATAACACCACTATGTTGATCTGTCATGTCATACGTTCGAATGATTGATCATTCAATTTTCCGTAGGATGGGGATTAAGTACAGAATAGATTACCCATTATCATAATAACATCATAGATTATGAATTTCATTGGATTAAATATTTTTGGGTATATATATTTTATTTAAATGATGTATAAGAAGAAATAAACATCAAAATAATCAGTAAATAATATTAACTATTCTTTAAGAGAAATCATTTGGATTAAACATTAGTCTTTATTAGTATGGTTATTGGAGAATACCATATTGCTCGGGGGAATATGAAAGGAGTGGAGGGGGTAGATTCAATTTTATAAAATAATTAATAAAATATTGTCAAATATGTAATATAGAATAATAAATAGTTGATAAATTAGATTATATATTTAAAGATAACAGTACTGTAATTTAATCATTAAAATGAAAGAAATGAATTAATGATAAATTATTTGACATAGAAAATTAAATATTAGAACAAAAATTGAAAATGATTTCATCTTAATCCTATCACGCGCCCCTAAGTCTCCAACTTAAATTTCAATAGGTATATTTTGGAAATCCCATTGTCATAATTATTATAAAAAAACATGTTGCTCCCATTTTTCAGTTATGATCACCATCATGAAATTAATTGGTTTCCAAGAAAAAACATCACCCCATTTTATTGTACAAAAACTCTATGATAATGGTGTTTGAGAAGGGAGACATTTTATTTAGGTGAACCTATTAAATTTCCACAAAAAATTAAATTGTATTAATGGTGTAAAATTGAGGATGAACGATTTTAGAGGAATGTAAAGATAATTTGACAGATTTATTACACTGTAGTTTTTCATTTGAGTTGTTTTATAATCATATCATTTTCATATCAAATTATATGATGATATTTATCAGAAAAAAACATGATGGATTCAGGAGGCTATGCGTCTAATTTAATACTCTATAAGAGGATAGAGAAGGTTATGGTATTCTCCAAGTTTCATGATGTTGTAGATGATTACAGTAATTTCCTCTTTAATAATAATAAATACAGTCCTGAATCTTCTTCTTTGACCTTATTAGTTACATGGTTTCCACTATATGGGAGAAAGTGGGTACCAATAGTTGGAATATATAAAATGGACTTCATATGAAAATAAATACAAGCCTCTTGATGGCTAGTTTCCTTTAAAAATAAATTCAACCTCAACGGATGGTCCACCTACAAGAATATTATAATCCAATGACTAGTCAGTGGAAGTACTATGGAATTACATTGTTTTCCACTATTGAACCAGATGAATTATGCCTTGCACCGGTGATCTCATGCTTTCTTCACTTCAAAAATATATTTATAAGAATCATCTTCTTCCATATTTATCATTACTTTGATTTTCTACAGATATTAAATGTAATTCAAGGATGAATTAATATCTGATAAATCATTTATAAAAAAAACATTAGTACTCCATGTATTAAATTTAATATTATTTAATAAATACATTGATACTCACTTAAATTGAAAAAATTATAAACATTTGTGAGTGTTTTTATCATGAAAAAACCATAAAGGTCAACAATATTAATATTTTGTGGATCCAAAATACATAACATAAAACGATAAATTAATCAAAGATAAAAAATTAATGATATAGTAATTTCAATTTGAGTAATTCAGATGATAATCCTTGATATCAAGAAGTTGAAACATTATACGTAATATTAAAAAAAATATGTATTCTAAAATACATTCCTATTGAAAAAATTACAAACTTATCCCATTTTTTGAAATTACTCTTAATTATATATTATCTAAAAGAGTAATATGTGGTTATAATGGAAAACATAGAAAATAATTCACGGAAAGAATTTAAATGAAGAAAATGATTCTTAAAAAACATCTTAAACTCCAAACAACCCAAATAATATTTTTGTGAGAGAGAGATAAATTTTATTTGAATAAAAGACAAAGATTCATGAAAGTTAAATGATGAGGGAGATAAAGAAGAAAAGAGAATGGTAATGGGGAAGATAAAATGATAAAATAATTTTATTTCAAAATATAAATAACATTCCCATGAAATATATTTTCATAAAGAAATATATTTATCTCAATTAATTGAATTAATTGATATGTTTTTAGAGTTTCATTAACGTGAAATCATAGTTTGAAATAATGTTTAGATTTCCATTTCCATAAAGACAACTCTAGAGGAAAGTTAAAGAGATAGGTTTATCTGATAATTATTCAATCATAATAAATCATATTTAAGAAAGATAAAGACAACCATTTTCTAGAATAATTATATTCATAAATAATTCTCATATAAAAAATTAAAATTATTTTGAATATTAAATATGGAAAAATTAATTTTCATATAATATTATTAATATAGTATTTATTTTATGAAAATATTATTTTTAAATATTAAAAATAAGATAAATGTATTTTCGATATAATAAAATTAAATGGTATATATTTATGTTAAAAAAATTCATCAATTAATGATAAATGTACCCCCTTAAAATATAGAACATATGAGATAAGTATTTTATAGGCACATTAAATTAAAAATATATTTTTTAAATAATATATCAAGAATAAAACTCAAAATATCTATATATGAAATATATAATTTCACTAGAAAAACATTCTTAATATATATTTAATGATTTCTAAATGATAAATGGATATATATTTATTGAAAAAATAAATAAATTTTAGAGTATACTTTAAAAATATATAACAAGATGTCACAACTTATAATGTGATCCTTTATGAAATAGTTTTGTAAATCATTGTGTTTTTTGTGAGTGTGGTGAATTGAATTTTTAGTGATATTTATTGATTTTTAATCACTCTTAATAGATATATTGTTATATGTAATACAGAAATCTAAAAGTTTTTATTATATATAAATAAATTTTGGGGAAAAACACTCTCCAGCTATATATTAATCTTCAACTATAGAATGACCAACATAATTCAACATCTAACTAATCCACAAGTTGATATGTTTTCCTAACATATGCAGCCATCCAGTTTCATATTTCCAATCTAGTTATCCTACTACAATATTCATGTTTGAAAAAGGTTATAATTCAAAATAAGTTCTTTTTCGATAAAATGCAATTTTTATGCATTTTAATATTGAAAAATAAACTTTTTTTACAATTTTAATCTAATATTATTAGAGATTAGATTGAAAAATATAACTAAGATAATATTTGATCGTTTTATCAAGCCATATTGTTGTAATAATATGTAAACTACCAATCATACAAATATAAGCTTATTGTTGACCTATTTACTGACGATATCCACTATTTTGTTGTATGTTTTACTCATTGGGATACAAATTTCCCTAGCTAGGTCTATTCAGAATAATATTAGGAGATAATGTTGTGTTATAAATGGTTTAAAAAGTTATAATTAATTTATTAAGAAATATGTGAACTCAGATCATCTTTGGGGTTTCTTATAAATCTCATATCAAATTACTTTTCCACAAAATTAGAAAATTTGAAACAAATATTTTAACTGGTAGATCCAAAAATAAAATAATAAAAATAAATACATATAGATAAAAATTATTAGAGTTTTTTAAAAATGGGTTTTGAAATATGTTTTCATATTTTTAAGAAACATAGAGAATGATAATTTGAAATTAATTAAAACAAATTATTAAGAATTTTTTAAAACCAATTTTTTTTCAGTATGTTTGAAACAAAAATAGATATACAAAGAACATTAAATATTTTAAGATTTTTATAAATAATTACTTGTAAATAAAAATATTTAAAAATTTTATTTTGACATCAATTTGAATTATTTTTAATATAATATGAGGGGTTAATTCCTGTATGATTATAATGTATTTTAACCAATAGGTGGCTGAAAAGGATTCATTTTATTCAATTCAATCTTAATGGATATAACCATTACAAAAAAATGAAATTTTTTTAATAAAATTAACAATTTAATCTAGGTAATTTAAAAAAACCCAGTTTCATCCTATTATATAATGATTAGTAGGTCATTACATGAGAGTATATAAATTATTTTGTGGGAAATTTTTTAGTTCTACTTGATATAAAATTACCCAATATTTATAGTTAATATAATCATTAAGGTTTTGTTATTCACGATGTGAGTAAAACATAGGTGTTCAATAACAATTATGAATGACCTATTACTATAGTAAATCATTGATGAGATTTTCATGGTGATAGTATGAATATGTTTTGAAAATTTTAGGATGTTAATATGAAGGACATTCTTATTCCTATAAGATATAATTTGTTTGAAAAAAAAATATTAAAATATAATTTTTTAAATCATTATTGTAAAGTATTTTTTATAAAATATCATCCATCACATCATAGAGTTATTCTTATAAAATTTTATGACATTTGTTAAATATATGGTAATTTTTTCTTAAGATATAATACCTATGAATAATGGATTCATAGAATTTAGAATTAAATATTATGTTATTTGCATTGGATTCTAAGATAAATATTTTTTTAACAAAAAATACTAATTTAAATGAATTTTAGTTTTTATAATGTTAATGTTCATAGGGGTTTTTCGGATTAAGATTCTTCTGAGAACAAAATAAATTATATAACATGCAGTACTCACAATCTCTACAAGAAAATATTTTGGTAATAAAATTTCATTTAAAAGTGTTTGAGATACTATATAGAATGTTCCATTTCACATATCCAATACCACATTATTTGAGGGGCTCTATGAGGAGAAAAATAATTAAGTCCATAAAATATTCACATATATTATTTATGAAATACTCCTGTTTAAATCATGTAAAATTTTCAACAGTTACAAAAGTAATGGATTTTCCTCATCCAATTTCAATATTACAAGGAAGGAAAATATATTGATGAATGAATTTAATAGATTTTGAATAATAAAATAATTTTTATATTAAATTGATGTCTTTTGATACTTACTATATTTTAATGATTCAAAAACAATGTCGTATTTTAAATGAAATTTGTTTAAATAACATATAAGAATATAATAAATGAGAATAAAGAGTCATTGCATGCTAAAATGACTAATACATATATATTATTTCCATCAATCTCTGAAATATTTATTAAATATTTATAATTTTTTAATGAAGGATATTTTAATATTATTTTATAAATAAATGTTATCAAAAAATTTAAAAAATTGTTTCTATGATAGTTAAAAACATATAATTTTTTTTGAAATCTATTATGAATCATAAATATCATAAAGGAAATATTCATATTAAATTTTACTTCATTATGTTGATGAATATTTTCTTGATGTGTTAGGTAAGGAAAACAAATGTTACCATCAATTATTATCTTACAACTCATGTTATTTCCCAAGGTGGCATGACCTACTTCTAATTTATGAATTTGATTGAATTTAGAGGTCTACATACATGTGTCCTACAAAAAAATATTATAGTACTACAATGAATATTGGGTTCCCTTTTCATGATACTTTTATGTATATTATTAATGTAATGATGTTTTTTATAAGAAATTGGACATGGTTCATCTTACTTTGTCCAATTTTGATTTCATAATCATGATTTTCATAGATGAATTTCTTTTAGAAAAAATGTATCAAATGTTAATCGACATTAGTGATTCATGTAAACAAATTTTTTTTCCATTTCACTGATTAATTGGTTGATTCCATTTCAATAATTAATATATTTATCTTTTGAAGATAATTTTATAATAGAAAATTTTATTGATTATTAGAGGTGATTACGTGATTGAAGTAGCCAATGTTCTCCCACTATTTTTTAAATTTTTAAGTCCCTAAAAATATATAAAATATTTTATTTTCATTGATTAAATTTAGAAATATAATATTTGAGTAATGTAGTAATGGTTAATTTATGTTGACATCCTTTTTATTTTTTATATTATTAGATAGATCCTTTTTTTCATTTATGTAAAGATCATTTTTTTGAAGGTTATATTTTTATATAACTGGTTAAGTATATTTCATTTAACATCATTCATATAATGAATAATGTTTTTTAAAATAATTTCGAATAAGATATCAAAAATATTTTAGGTATTCATACTTTTTTACTAGGGAAGTGAGGTTAATTTCTAACAAGCATGTACCCAAGTGGTAAAGGATCTTTCATGGTATCCAAAAGTCCCAGGATCCACTCTGGGCAGGGAAAAATTCTCAGAGGTACTGAGGCTGTAATGTATGAGGGAACTAAAGATATACTATAGTAGATGTATAACTATAGCTTTGGTGACACTGTAGCGGTAGAGGCACTGTAGCAGGTACTGTAGCCAATATAGAATTTTATTAATTAATGTAGAATCTTTGTACTGTAGAAGTACTATTCATTGATGGGTCCTTTGGGCCATGAAATGGGATTTTAGGCATGTTTTTAGGTTACTAGGCATTGGGAATTCATGCTATGTAATAGGTCTCCCACTACCCTGACAAAAATAGGTCTTTGATTTATTAATAAAATGAGGCTTCCACCCCAACCTTTAAATAAAGTGAGGTAAATAATGGAGAAGAGGAGAATATAACAATCCCACTCTTTATTAAACACATAAATATGATTTATTACACAAACATGCACATAATAGAACTCTAATTACTGAGTGGTCTAGTGTGATGGGAAATTAGTAACATTGAATGACAACTTAGAACATAAATCCAAACATCTTTTTTGAAAAATTCTTCTACATGAAAACTACTGTACTTCGTACCTCGCATTGCTTTGGATAACATAAGGAAATACATAATAAAAGGGTGAGATATAAATTCTAGTGAGGGATTAAACATCTAATTACATGAATAATATAGTACAATTTAGTAAATTGGCATATCAATGGAGTAGAAGAGAAACATGAACATAAATGCAAGATATAGTATGATTTTTATAACACAAAAATCTAGAAACAATATTTAATGTGATATTAGAAGGATCCACGTCTCACGAAACATGTGGCATGAGTGAACCCTCATTTCACTTAATGTATCATGATACTAATAATTACCTAATGCATTTAGCACTGTCAGGGATCCCCGTTTATCATTTAATTTCATGCATAAGTGTGCAAGATGGATCATATAACATGGATTAATTAAACATAATAATTTATTCCACAAATAAGAGATATAGAATACATTAATTTAATTCCAAAATCAACAATTACATGTTAATAAAATTTAATACCCATGATAGAGAAATGGGTTAGTATTAACTAACATAATTGTTTTGTCATGGAAATTTTTGTGTATCTTCAGCAGTATAACGACATCAAATAGAAATAGTAATATGGTTTGATGAGAGAGAAAGGGATCTATAATAAATTACACAAGAAATTTATAGTGAGGGGTCATATAGATACATTTTCTAACAAATAAATGGAATTTATATTTATAAAAAATTAATTTCTTCAATTTAAATGAGGGGAGATGAATACCTTACAAGATTTTGGTATGGTAATGGTTGTACATGGGTAGAATTAATGAGAGAGAAAGGGGTCTCTCATAATTAAAACATAAGTAGGGATGTATAGGGTAGGTGATAAATCATACCATAATGTTTGTAATGTAAAAAAAGTGTATCTAAATAGAAATAAACAAGGAAAAAATGAGAGAGTAAGAAATACCTTACATGGAATTATGATCCCAAAGGCTTGGGAGGGGCTTAAGTGAGACTTCATGGAATCTCGGGGCACATATGGAAGTTTTTAGATAGATTAGGGTAGGTTAGGGATGTGATAAAATGGTTTTGAGTGAAGATAATCAGGAGCATGGGAGGGATTATTTGGAAAAGAGAGGGAATTCATTGTTATTTAGGTTTTAGACACCACACATAATACTATTCAAAACAAAAAACCAACCCATGGTATTTTCCAATAGTTTTTTATAACAGGGAGTGGAAAAATAATTTTATTAGTCCAATGTCCGGCCTTTTTAAAATATCAGGCTTGCTTATGTGGAGGTTACTCACACTCTCAAGGATATCATTTTAATAAGATAAAATGTTTTATATATCTTCATGGGTCCACTAAGGCACCATAAAAATAATAAAACTAATATAAGATCACTTTTTAAAGGTTAAAATTATATTTTATGAACAGAAAATTTGTCATATTTTGTTATATCACTATTGGGTCATTATAATGTCATAAAACACAATATATATTTAAACATTACATACTATTTACCCAAAAATTTGACTGTCTTTGAAAATTATGTAAAATTATCCATTATATAATTTTGATGCACTGATTCAAAAAATAATATTCATTTTATAAAATCAATTTTAAAAAAATGTTAATTTTTTCTTTTAATATAAAAATCGACATTTTTCGAAAATTCATTGATTTTGACAGAAACAGCTTTAAAACCATTATAAGAATTACAATTGTATTCATAAAAAGTATATAATCAGTTCTATTTAATAAAAAGTAGTTCTTTAATAACAATTTAATAAAATAATAATTAATTCAAAAATCTATTAAGTCATAAAAATATATTTCTTAATATAATATTAACTAAAAAATACTATGTGTCCAGTAAAAAATATTTAAAAAGTAACAACAATAAAATGAATAGATATTCTTAATTATGAAAAAATAATAATGCACATAATCATAGTGCTAGGGTCCTATTTCATAACCCTTTATAACTCTCTTATAACACATAAGGGTAAGGTGTGCAATGGATATAGTCTCTTGTGGAGACTAAGATAACATCACATGAGTGGTAATCTCTATCAACATCCACTTCTCATGTAGGCAGTTCTGTTCAAGCATAGAGTGCTAAATTTTAGCTTGGGATTGGTTAAGAGAAATGCCCAGTGATTCCTCCTCCTATCCAAGACCCAAAAAATTTTCTTTTATGGATCAATTCTAATGCGTGAGGCCATTTTTTTCATGTGAGTAAGTTGGATTTGGTAAAGTCCTATATTTATACTAATCATGTGATCACTATTCAAATTCTATATTAGAAACAATAAAAATTCTTAACGGTATATTGAAATCAAAAAACATAAAACCAATGAATTTCATATTTTATATAACCATTTTACAGAAGGCATTTAATTTGATAAAGATAAATTATCATTAATAAAATATTGAGTTGTTATAATCTTCCCCCCTTAAAAAATTTCACACTCAAAGTTAACTTCTCTCCCATTAAAAAATATGTGGGTATCTCCACCTCATCACTTCCTCTGGTTACCATGTTTCTTCATCAAACATGTGGTTTCTGCACAATACTTTCATGAGGGGAATTGTCCTATTTTGTATAAATATTCGTTTATGACCTAACATCTTCACCACCTTTTATTTATAAGATAGGTCATTCTCCAATGGTATCACCTTGGGATTGGGTACATGCTATGGGTCAGGTATGTACATACTCAGGAGTGATACATGGAATACATCATTTACTTGAGAGAGGATTGGTGGGAGTGCTAGTCTATAGGCCACTACTCCAATGTGATAATGGATTTCAAATGGGGTGATATAACTTGGAATAAGTTTTCCCATCTTCCCAAATCTCATAATTTTCTTTCGTAGTGATATGTGGAGGAATACCATGTATCCAACATCAAACTCTATGTCTCATCCATGATTATCGGCATAGCTATTTTGTTGACTTTGAGTGGCTTTATTGTCTTATGGGATGGTATTAACCATATCCACAATTTCATCAATGATTTCTTTAACTAGGAGTTTTCTCTCCCAAAATTCACCCCAACATGTCAGTTCAAGACAGCTCTTCCTATACATGGCATTATAGGGATTCATTTGGATTCCTGAGTATAAAAAAATATTTTAAAAGAACTCATCTAGAGTAAGATATTGATCTAGTCCTCATCTGAATTCCACTGATCATGATATCAACGTATACAAAAGTGTTTAGATAATCCAATTATATAGTCCATCAGTTCGATGATGGTAAGTCGTACTGATGTTTACCTCTGTATTTAGAGCATGTTATAGTATATTCCAGAACATAGAGGTGAATCTTGGATCTCGATCGGACAAAATAAAAAATTGAAATTCATGCAGCCTTACCACTTCTATAATATATATTAATTTCATTTGATCTAATGAGAAATCCTCATGAAATTTAATGAAGTGTGTAGTATTTTTATGAGGATCCACAATAACCAAGATAGAATTTTTTACATTGGCTGTCTTCGAACATCTGATCACAAAGTCCATGGTGATATTCTCCCATTTCAATGCTAGAATGTATAAGGGCTGTATAATCCTAATAGACTTCTTCCTCTCAGCCTTCACTTGCTAGCATACTAGGCATGACGGTGTATATTAAATGATATCCTTATTTATGTTATCACACCAATTATGATACCAGAGATCTCAATAAATCGTTTTTTCCTAGGTGAATGGGAAAATTTGTTCTATGTGCATCATCCAAAATTTCTTTATTTAACTCCAAATTTGATATAACACATAATCTTGACCCAAATCTCACAATCCTTGTTCATTATATTTAACTTTTAGGATTTCTATTTTCTGATAGTTTCTACATTAATCTGAATTCCACATCATGCTTTTGAGAATCTTTTACCATTTTCAAAAGTGACAGGTGATCAATCATTTGTGAAAGTATTTTTATTTTCCTTTATTTATGATTCCCATTTCCATCTTTATCAAATCTCGTAAGATTGGTTCCTTTTTAATTCTCATCCATGATATAATTGATAGTTATTTTCAACATAGAGAATCTTCCACCATGTTTGAATTCCCAGGGTTGTAATGGATTGATCAGTCATATTCATTGATTATCTCTATCCATTATCATTGATTTATATTCAACTCTTTCTATGTGAATATATACTTGAGTATATTGTGATCTGTGTATGTTTCATTGTTCTCCATAAAGAGGTAATGTAATCAAATTTTTTAAGGGATATTAATGATTCCAAATACAAATCATGTGTTGGATAATGTATCACATGAACATTCCATTCCCTTGAATAATAGTCATTTTCATTGTCATTTTACATCAACACATATCCCATTTCCTTCTTAGATGTATCACTTAATACCAAAAAAGGTCTCCACTTGTGGGTAGTCTGAGCACGCGTGTAATGATAAGCCTTCTTTTAACCTCCTTGAAGATCTCTTAACATTCATAACTCCAAGAAAACCTTACTCCCTTTCTAGTTAGATTTGTATGAGGGTTGGAAAATCATAATACATTTCTCAGAAATCGGTGATGATATCCAGCTTTCCCCGGGAAGCTATGGAAATTCTTTTTTGATGTTCGCCTCATCCATACCTCAATTGACGTTATCATGGTAGGATCCACATATATACCATTATATGTGATGATATAAACTATGAATGAGACCTCCTTCAACCAGAACTCACATTTTTTTTACTTTCCATATAACTTCTCCTTTCGCAAGGACTCTTGTATTGTGTTTAGATGATCTTTATGCTCCACCTTGGTTTTAGAGTATATTAGAACATTTTCTATAAATACTACCAAAATTTTGTTGATGATATATATGAATACTCTATTAATCAACTCCATGAATAATTTAGGATCATTAATGAGTCTTAAATGAATTACTATGAATTCACAGTTCTCATATCTTTTACGAAAAGCAGTCTTGGGGATATCCTACTTCTTCACTATTAATTGATAATATCCTGACCACATATCATTCATGGATAAGTATTCTACTCCACATAAATGATAAAATAATCAATAAATTAATGGTATAGGATACTTCAACATTATTTTCATTTTCTTGAGCTCACGATAATCGGTGAAAATGCTCATTGACCCACCCTTCTTCTTGACGAAAAGTACTGGTGCACCCCATGGTGGAGCACATGGGAATATAAACTATTTATCTAGATTCTCATATAATTTTTTCTTTATCTCCTTAAGCTCCCCAAAAACCAATCTACATAGAGTATTAGATACTGGAAATTCCCCAAGTATAAGATCAATTGAGAATTCAACATATCTTCTATGAGGAAGACCAAATAATTCATCAGGAAACAGTTCAGCGAATTCCCTCACAATAGGCATGTCTTAAAGGATGGTTGCTTCCTTAGGCTAAATCATCTGATCAAAATACCCATTCTCATATAGTAGTAATTTCCATGCATGAGATGATGGTGCTAAAGAATATTCATCCTCCTCCTTTCAATAGTAGGGTATTGTGGGTTGATTCTCCATATTGAAAGTGATATCCCTATCACAATATTTTATTTTGTCTATATATAAGAAAATCCAATCCATGCCATGAATTGCATCAAATTTCACTAGAGGGAGTATGAAGAGGTTCTTTAGGAAGTTCATTCCACAAATTATTTAAGGAGAGGATTTATATTCAGGGGATGTAATGATTGTCGCATTTTCCATTATCACGGAAATATTTACTTCCATGATTTGTGGGGGTGTTGGTATTGTTCTACTAAACATTTAGGATATAATAGAATTCTTAGAACTAGAATAAATAAATAATTTCTCTAATCAGGAATGAATAACATTCGCACTTGTCACCACTTCTTTTTTGCGGTTCACTTCGGTAGTAGTGATGGAAAAATATCACCCTTTCTTCCTTGGAGGTTGTTGGTTGCATCCGAAAACCCTTGGCTTAGGGAAATGGTTTTTAAAGTACCCTTGTTATTTTCAGTTAAATAAATGAACACCATGTTGAGGGTGGAATGAAGCATTCCTCTCCTCTTTTATAGCTATATTTTTTTCTTGTCCGTATTTAATAGGTCAGTTCCCTTTTCTTCCAAACCTTATACATTTTCTCATCCCCTTCAGGTAATTTATATAGTGCTTCTTTCGACACCTTTGGCATGTGGGTGCTGCATTTTCATAGAATTATTGGATTTATCCATCGGAACACTAGAATTAAAGTCCACCTTACCCTTCTTAAATCCATGATACCCTTGAGATTCTCTAGTCTTTGTTTTGAATTTGAGGGCACATTAGACAAATTCATCATATATCTTGATTTCATTGATCTCTATGGCTTTTCGTAGGCTTGGTATTTTCCAACCAAAGAAGCGTTAAAACTTGCATTTGGATGTAATGACAATTCCAGAGGCATATCATGAAAGATTTTTTATTTTTTTCCTTGTATTCTCTAATTGATTCTTCTTCCTATTCTTATAGTAAAGGAATCCCATTTCCATGTTATGTCGGAGGGTGTGAGGAAATTATTTATCAATTTTTTTTCTGCAATTCCTTCCATTCCATTGCCTTGATATCCTCCTCATGCTTTTTATTTTTGATCAATGTCCACCATTGATCAGATTCAACCTCAATATGATAAAAAATGAGAAGAAACATTTATTATTCCGTACATTTAAGGATGAGAATATCTTTTCAATGGATTTGACAATTTTTTTTAACAATTGAGGGATCAGATGATCTATTAAAAGTAGGAGGCCTTTGTCTCATAAATCTCTCATTTGTGAATTTTTCTTTCTTAGGGCGTGTTGAATTTTCCAATTGACCCATGTTTATATTCATAACTACTGTTAATTGAGAGAGTATCGTGACAATGTTCGTGATTCCTGCTCCTATCAGATTGGGAATCTCATAAGAACATTCATCACATTAATCTCTATATCAGTTATTCTCGTGAGTCCTCCTATTACCAGCCATTGGCTGGAATAAAAGGAATGTTAGGGGTAACATACAAAGGGTAAACCCAACACATAAAATTTATAACATTTAAATTAATTTAGTTTTATTAGCTTATTAATTTATAGGCTTTAATCGATGTTATTCATGTTCTACTTCGCAACATATATTCTTAGGGTCATTTTTTATTCCATTAATAATTTTTTTCTACTAAGACTATGAATTTACCAATTCATATACCTTTGGAGTGTCTCAACCAATACTGTATTAAGTCCTATTTTTGTGCAACAATTCTCATTCGGACGTAGCTCAAAGTAGTGTCTTCAGGTTTTACCACTAGAAATATTTGTGTGACAGCGACCTCTACGTCTCATATCTAGAAATGGACATATTTTTTTGATTAACCACATACTCAATACTCAATAAACATTAGGGGCATTTTTATTATACTTATCCATTTTCCTAAGGGATTTACCAGGTTTTTCTAATCCTAATCCATAAAAAACTAAATGTATCTCCTCATACCAACTATAAAAATCCTGCTCTTTATTACATACTAAAACATGATTTTTTACATAAAATAGAACATATAACAACTATAAGGATCGAGATGTCTAGTGTCTAGGGAAATTAGGAACATTACATGACCACTATGAATATAAACCCATCATTTTTGTTGAAAAGTTCTTCTAAATGACCACAAAAATCATTCATACCTAGCATTGCATGGGAAACCTGAGAACACGCATTTGAAAAGGGTGAGATATAAATCCATGTAAGGGATTAAACATGGAATAACATGAATAATATAGTATAATTAATGAAATAGTTATATTAATGGGTCATTAAAGAAACATGAACATAAAGGTATGATATAACAAGATTATCATAACATGGAAATGTAGAAACAACATTTAACATGATATTAGCATGAGCCTAGGCTCATAGCACAATAATCATCATTAAACTGTCATTGAACATGAATTAGTATGAGTAAACCCTCATTTCACTTGACGTATTATGATACTAGTATTTTCCCAATTCATTGGAGCGCTATTTGGGCGCACCCTACGTAATCATTTCATTTCATGCATAAGTGTGCCTTACAGATAATTTATTTAGTGAATAAGTGACTTGCAATACATAAATAAAATTAGTCATAAAAAAGAAGATTTTCTTAAAGGTGAATACCCTTTATTGGGAAATGTGTATTGTATTCACTTACACGATGATTTTGGCATGGAACTTTTGGGGTAACTTCAGCAGCATAACGACGTCAAATAGAAATCGTAAAATGGGTTGTTGAGACAGAAAGGGGTATATAATAAAATATAAATGAAATTGAATTTAAATGGGTCATATATATAAATTTACTAACATATATTATTGAATTTATATTCATAAAACAAAAGAATTTCTAGAATTTATATTAGGGGAGAGAAATACATTACGGAATTTCAGCATGGTCACAGGTTTACATGGGAAGTTTTAATGAGAGAGAAAGGGGTCTCTCATCATTAAAAAAATGAGGGAAGTATAGGGGACGTGTGAAATCATTCAAAAACATTTTTATTTTAAAATAAAAGGGTATAGATACATAAAAAAACATTAAAAAATGAGAGAGGAAGAAATTCCTTTGAAGTGTGATCCCAAAAGTCTTGGAAGGGGCATGAGAGAAACTTATTAGGAGGTTGGGGTGCCTTCATAAGAATTTATTGATAGGTGGTCAGGGTAGGGATGTTCTCCAAGTGTTTTTAGTGAAGAGATGTGGGATCATGGGGGGTTTTTATTGGAAAAGAGAGGGAATTCTTTTTTATTTAGGATTGCGAAACTATAAATTAAACTAACAAAACCACAAACCAACCCATGGGGTTTTCCATGGTTTTATCAAAATGGGATTAAATTAAACTAGATTATAATGCCAATGGATGAATGAATTAATGTATTTGTCTTGATTATTTGGATGTGAGTCACACTCTCAAGTAAATCATTTTAAAAAGTTAAAATGATTTACAAGTCATAGAGGGTCCACAACGACACCATAAAATCAATCAAACAAATCTAAAATCCAATTTTTTAAGTTAAAACATATATTGTCAGAAAATACATCTTATTTTATTTTATTATATCACTATTGGGTCATTATGATGTCATAAAACACATTATATATTTAAATGGTTTTTAATATTTATCCAAAAATTCGACTATGTCAAAAAATTAAGATAAATTCACCATTAGATAATTTCAACATCCGGATTCCAAGAATAATAATCTATTTAGCTAAATAATTAGCTAAATATGTGAATTTTTTTTAATATAAAATCCGACATTTATCAAAAATTAATGGGTTTTGAAAAAAATGGCTTCCAATGTCACGACCTGTCCTCGGAGCCCGTTCCGTGACTACCCTAAGCCCGCCTTCCATAGGCCAGGGGCTAGCGACTAGCACCAAAGGCATAAATCCCGATAAAATTGAAGGCATTTCCTTTATAATGTAAACAATCACCACAGAGTACGCATACTGAAGTAAACACTAAGTAAACCGAGCTACAAAAGTGTGTGCTGGAAAAGTAAATAGGACAGAATACAAACCCTATTGAAGTAATGTACAACTGAGAAGAAAGTACAGCAGCATAAAATTAAAGTAGAAACTCCAAGCCGTCATCTGGTAATCCCACCCTAAGGGTGGGTACAGATAGTCTGCTCTGATCCTCGGCTCCAGCCGTCCGCTCCGAGTACGTCTCGTCCAGTGATCCACCTCCAGGTACCATCCATCTCCATGAGCTCCCACCTCGATCAGCGTTGTCTGTTATCTTCATCCAACACAATGAAGTTCGGGAATATCCCATGAAAGGGTGAGTATAAGCTACTCAGTTGAGACCCCGAGACCACTGAAGGTCTCTCAGAATCAACAAAAGATAAACCACAGAGGAAAGATACAATCACGAAGTAACAACCAACTCTACTGAGGTATATGCCCATACATATACCTAAGTCACCACTTCTAGCTCAGCTCCAGCACACGAGCCCAAGATACAACCCAGTCCACACACGAAAAAACATAACCCATTCCACATATCAATTTACAACTCAATACACATAGGAAAGCACAACCCAATCCACATAGGAATGAACAACAATATTATTAGTGATAATGATTTCATGTCAAGACTCAGCTCACACATGTATACTCTTTGTAAGACGATAGAGATGATTAGATTTAGCCACTGATTCATCTAAGCTGTCAGACCCACATAGGATACATGACCAGCTAAGCTGTCGGACCCACAAAGGATACAAGACCAGCTACTCTTCCGGACCCACATAGGATACAAGTACAGAGTCTATTACTGTTGGACACACATAGGATACAAGAACAGTAGTCAAAAACTTCCAGACCCATGTAGGATACAAGAACAGTAGTATTCTCCGTTTAACCCATGGAGGATTCCAGTATGGTAGTCGTCACTGTCGAACCCATGGAGGATCTCAGTACAGTCGTCGTTGTCGTTACAATCGCAGCCAGCTCTAGGGTTCCAGCACACAACACGCTCGATTTCTGGGAGGGTCCGCTCCAAGAGCTAAGTAGGTTGATACATAAACTGACACGAAGTCTGGAGTTGATGTATCTGAATGTTCTGTCTCGTCAATAGGAACTCAAGGCGACATACGACATGTTAATCGGACGCACCGTCTGAGAGTTATTGACTTTTTCATCCTATGGGCCTGAGTGGGTTTTAAGCCAAAACAAACCCAACTATACTCCTTATACATCCAAACCTCAAGTTGAGTAAGCCAAAAGAACCTTCTCAATAAGAGGAATCCATCAATGTCGATGGAACATCAATCGGACATCCGAAACTTATGTTATATGTGTTTCCGCTCTGAGGGCCCGGTTGGTTTCGTGTTCGAACCAACCCGGCCATACCCAAAGTTCTTCAAACCATGTGTGTAATATACCAAAATGACAGTCGCGAACCAAGGATCTCTACGAAACTGATGGTGTGTCGATCAGAGGTTTGTAGCATTTGTTATAGGCGTTTGAACAAAACTGCCCGAAAGTAGGGGGTTCGGGCCCGGTCCGAAACAGCCCGATACCCCCTGGGTCAGCCCGAACCAGGTCGACCCGACCCTGGCTCGGGTCCAGAAAGGTTGGGCATGGCGTGGCCCAGCTGGCATGGCCAGGCCCAACCAGTGCAGCCCGGCCCGGCGCGGGGCTCCGTCCCAGTGCGGGCGGCCCAGCCCAGCCGGTGCTGCACGGCCCGGCGCGGGCGGTCTGGCCGGTGCGGGCGCATGCGTGCTGAGCCGACGTGGAAGGTGGGGGGGGGGGGCTGCCCCCCGCGTTTTGAAATGGTATCCCCCACTTGGGGGGCCTTCCCTTGCCACCTGTCGGGGGTTACGACATCCGATATTCCGAAATCCGGCCGGTCATAATGGCTGGCCTGTGTGCCGCCGCGGGACCCCCACAGTTCCTGCCTTCCGATGCACCAGTGGATTTGGCCACCCTCCTCTGCACTGTCATGGCCATAGGCCATAACCACTTGTCCGCCCAGCATGTCACGACAGGGTCGTGCCCCTCCGTCGCGGCCCGCCTCGGCAGCAGCCCTCCATGGTGCTCCGGCGCGGTGCGACGGTGCCACGCCCCTCCGCCGCGGCCTGACTCCGGCCGCAGATTCCTTCAGCTTCACCAGTGCAGCGTGAAGGCATCACGCTCCATCTCCATGGCCTGCACTCGCCGCAGTTCTCTCGTTCCCATGCGGTGCGACGGCACCGCCTCGCCTCCATTCCAATCCATAACAAAGTACAACTACAATGGCGAGGAGGGTTGGCCGTGTTTGTGCGGTCCAGCCTCCTCCCGTTAATTCGATAACAAGCGGTTAATTATTTAAAAATTAACACCAAATTAATCACGAATTTAAAACAACACCCTACCTCGAAGAAGTTGTCGAGCAATTATGGTTGGGGAAAACGACATCGTGAGGTGAATCTCCGTATATGTTGATAGAGAACTTATGAGGATGAGCGGTGTCTCCATTCCTTTGACGCAAGAAGAAGATCTAAAGAGTGTGTGATGTCATTCTTCACGAAAGGCGTCACACACCGGATGTGGAGAGGAGAAGAGACGAAACGTCGATATCTCCTTGCAGTGACAGCGTTCTTGGTCAAAGTCTTGGTGTTCTTCATGATGAAGATGAAGTTCTTCCCACATAGAGATTTCTTCCCCCAATCCCCTTACACCACCAGCCATCCTAATAAAATAACATCCCTCCCATTTTATTTTCTTAAGTCATGCCTTTCAAAATTACAAATTTCAAAATACATAACTCAGTTAATTAAATTAATGAGTTGGCATTGAATAAATGTGGGGAGAGGGAGGGTCACAAATTAATGGGATGTTTTAAGCATTACACACTTAAGTGGGAGATTAGAGTAGATAGGGAATATGAGAATATGGGGTCTCGTGTGGGCCCCACCGCCCTCATAACCTCACAAGGGAAGTTGGGTGGTTGTGGGCCCCACTAACAACTTCCCATGAGAGAATTAAATTACCATGGATAAAATAAATTTTCACAAAATTTATTTTACATAACATTTAATTCCCTAATTTTTTAACAACTCCTCTCGAAAAAACACAACTCCAGTAAAGGTCTTAATAATAAAATTTTGGTTTTGCGGTTTTATTGGTGCCCTCAGATTTTGATTCCAAGCACCAGTTTGAATATTAGAAAAACCCAGTCATTCGTTCACTAAACGTACCCGAGCTCAACTTTGGAAATTGATTCCGGGCACACTGGGCCTTAGAATCAGGTGCCTTTAGAAACTGCATACTCATAAAATCCAAAAGAAATTAAGATAAAAATTTCCTTCATATTTACAGGTCTTTATATTACTCCCACCTTAGGGATTTACATTCCCGTAAAGATACATCACAAACTAGGGAAACAAATGAGGGTACTAAGCATGCATATGAGCTTCCCTCTCCAAAATCCTCTCCTGGAGGTTCCCATGCTACCACCTAATGCAAACTAGAGTAATCAACCGCCCACATAGAACCCACTCTTATCGATCCTCGATCTCCATCGGGACCTCCAAAAAAGTCTCCCTTTCATCAATGTCCAGCTCCCCATGGACGATGATATGTGTCGGGTCGTGCATGTATCTCCTCATCTAAGATACGTGGAAGATGTCGTGCACCCGGCGCAACTGATGTGGTAGAGACAGGTAATAATCCACCTCGCCAATCCTACTGTGAACCTGGAATGGTCGGATGAAGCGCGGAGATAACATGCCGCCCTGGCCAAATATCAATAATCCACGTCGAGGAGAGACTCGTAAGAAAACGTGGTTTCCATCCTCAAACTCTAGAGGTCTCTACCTCCTATCATCATAAGACTTCTATCGGCTCTGAGCTTCCCTCGTCCACTCCTGGATGACCTGAACCTTCTCTGTCGTGGCATGGACCATCTCAGGTCCCACAAGGGCTGACTCCCCAAGGTCTGTCCAGCACAAAGGTGATCTGCATGTTTGGCCGTATAATTCCTTGTATGGTTCCATCCCAATGGTAAAGTGTTATCCGTTGTTATACAAAAACTCAAACAAAGGTAGGTGATCTCCCAGCTACGACCATAGTCAAGGACACATGCACAAAAATGTCCTCGAGAGTCTGAATGGTCCTCTCCGTCCGACCATCCTTCTATGGGTGAAAGGAGGTGCTCAGGCGTAGCTGTGTCCCAAATGTCTCCTGCAACCCCTTCCAAAGCCAGGAAGTAAAGTGAGCATCTCGATCGTATTTGATATATGATAGCACACCATGAAGCCGTATGATATCCTGAATGTAGAGGCATCCCATGCTCTCTACTGAGCCCTACTCTCGGATGGGCAGTAAGTGGGCCGACTTCGTGAGTCGGTCAACGATCACCCAAATGGAGTCATTTCCTCAGTAAGTAAGTGGAAGTGCAGTCATGAAATCCATAGATATCCCATCCCACTTCCACTCCAGCACCTCCAAGTGTTGTACCAAGCCTGCTGGTACCTGCTGATCCACCTTCACCTGGTGGCAGGTAAGGCATCGAGAAACAAACTATGCCACAACGTTCTTCATACCCGGCCACCAGTGCTGTTGTCTGAGATCCTGGTACATCTTCGCTACTCCTGGATGTACCACTAATGGGGATGTCTGAAACTCTATTAGCACCTCCTCCTGTAAAGTAGCTGGTACCATGGTATGTCCTCTGAAAAGGACAACATGCTCTCCTCCTTCTGAGAATCCATTAGTTTCCTATCCTGTGGAAATCTGTGCACACCGCGTCTCATATTCAACGTCCCCACGTTGTGCCTCCCTGACCCTCTAGAGAAGTGGAGGTGTCACTGTGAGTGACTGTAGAAATGCTGCTCCATCTCTATCGTCAAAGGATATCTGCAATGCGGCTAGCTGCTTTGTCGCCTGTCCAAGTATCTAAATGCTCGTCCTCCTAATGAGAGTATCGGCTACTACGTTCCCCTTTACAGGAGTATAGAATCTGTCAAAGTAATAGTCCTGGAGGAACTCGAGCCATCGTCGCTATCTCAGGTTTAGGTCCTTCGGCGAGAATATGTAACTGAGACTCCAGTGGTCATAATAGACTGTAAAGCTCTCTCCCATTAGATAGTGCCGCCGCATCATAAGAGCGAAGACCACTACCACTAAATCCAAGTCATGGGTAGCAGAGTTCTTCTCATGTTTCCTCAACTGTCATGATCCATAGGAGATCACTGCCCTCTCCTACATCAAGACACACCCATGTCTGGTCCCTGATGCATCGCAGTAGACTATGTACCCTACTCCCTCCTCTGGTAGCCACAAGATGGGTGCACTGGTCAATCTCTGTCTTAGCTCCTAGAAGATTTGCTGACATCTATCTAACCACACGAAGGGTCTCCCCTTCTTCATCAAAGCTATAATAGGTGCTGCAACTCTTGACACGTCTGGCACAAATCTCCAATAGTACCCATCCAGTCCTAAGAAACTCGGCACCTCCATCACGCTCCTAGGTGGCTACCAAACTAGCATTTCCTCGATCTTCGCAGGATCCACCGCAACTCCCACCTCAAATATTACATGCCCCAAGAAGTAGACCACACGTATCTAGAACTGAATCTTCAAGAGCTTACCATAAATTTGGTTCTCTCAGAGTGTGTCCAGTACAACCCGCAATTGGTAGGTGTGCTCCTCCTCAGTGGTAGAGTAAATCAATATGTCATTAATGAAGACCATGAAAAATCGATCGACATAAGGTTGGAAGATCCTGGTCATGAGACTCATGAACACTACTAGAGAATTGGTTATGCCTAAAGGCATAACCACGAACTCATAGTGGCCATACTGACACCTGAAGGCCGGCTTCTACAAATCCTTATCTCAAACTCCGAGCTGACGATAGCCTGACCTGAGGTCTATAATCGAGAACCACCGTGCTCCCTTGAGCTGATCGAAGAGGTCGTCAACCCTTGGAAGTGGATCTATGTTCTTCATGGTCACCTGGTTTAGGAGACATTAATCGACACATTGTCACAAGCTCCCATACACCTTACTGGCGAACAAAATCAGCGAAGCCCGGGGTGAAACACTGGGTTGGATGAATCTGTTTCCCTGCAAGTCCTCCAACTGTACCCGTAGCTCTCAAAAATCAGCAGGATCCATCCAATATGATGGATTAGATATCGGGGTTGTCCCAGGGTATAGGTCCATATAGAAGTCTACCTCCTTGCGAGGAGGTAGTCCGGGAACATTCTTTGGAAAAAAAATCCGCATACTGATCCACCACAATAGGGAAACTCGGATTCCGCACGTCAACTACTCCTAGGATGAAGCTAGCCAACTGATGAGTGATCGACTATCCTCTCCACTGTGTGAGTCCATCCTATTCTACAAAGGCTCCCTTCTCACCGGTGAAGGTGAACCTGCTCCCATCGGCGCGGACACACCGCACCTTGCACAAAATACAATCGATCTGATCATGGACCATAGATAACCAATACATGCCCAAGATGACGTCGTAAGGCCTCGACGCCACTACAAGAAGATCCCAGCCGAAAATTTCGCCTCCTAAAGTAAGCTCACACTACCAGCACCGGTGCGTAATCAGAGAGTCTACTCCAATAGGAGTCTCTAGCAGTATGTATCGAGCCAACGGCTCCGTCGGAATCTATGAGCTCCGAACAAGGGTAGCAGTAATGAAAGAGTGACTCGTTCTTGTGTCTATAAGAACTATAGTAAGGTGGAGTAGAAACAGATAGTACCTCAAATCATATCTGGTGTGCTATGGTCGTAGGCCTCCACTGCCTGATGTTGTGCCTGCCTCTGTTCTCTCGCTCTCTATGGTCGGGGTGGACATCCTGGTGGTGGTGGTGGTAGAGCCTCAAAGCGTTTCTCACCACCTGCTACTCGACCAGCTCCTCTTCCTCATCCACCTGCTCCCTGCGGACCGCCATGATCAAACCTTGGTCCTTTCTTGGGAGGTCTCTCCATGGTCTGCAGCTCGTCTGCATGTTGGGTAGGGTAGGCACAAGCCATGTGGCCTTGCCCGCCGCATGCATTGCACTGTCTACTCTTTGGAAGGCTAGCTCTGCGCCATGTGCCCTGCACCTCTGAGCCAGTATCATAAGGTCTTCCACCTGATGGTCTGGTCTGCATGGACCCCTGTGACATCTATCAACTGCTAGCTGCAGAATACTCTGCTACGTGTCTCCCTGCGGTAGGTCCCGCTGCTGGTATAGGCTCAGCAAGAAATCTCTCTACAAGAAGGGCTTCCTCTAGTACTCCTGCCTGCGTCGGAATGCTGAGGGAGATCATCGAAGCCCTGATCTGATGCCTCAGTCCCTACTCGAAGGTCTGGGCCCGGAAGAATGTGTCATGTAACATGTCTGTGGAGTAGCGCGAGAGATCAGTAAATCTCGCTGAGTACTGGGCTACCATCATGCTTCCCTACCACAGCTATAGTAGCTCCGAAATGCGCACCGCATAGAGGGTGTGTGGAATGAACTCCGAGTGGAAGAGGCTCTCGAATTCCATCCAAAGTAAATATGCCTCGTCATGCACCTGGAGCATAAGGCTCCACTATCTACCTGATGTTGCGTGTAGGAGACTCGCTGCACGGGTTACCATGACGTCAGCTGGTGTCCCCACTAACATGAAAACTCGAACAACAGCCTCCAGCCAATCCCTGGCTGCCTGAGGGTTCGTCTCCAAATGGAACCTGGGCAGTCTCTGATGATGAAACTCATGCAGTGTACTAAGGAGACTTTCACTCTCAGTGGCTGGGGCTGGAAGCATTGGTGTCTCGGCATGTAGAGGTACTGTCGGTGCCTCTGATGTAATATGGCCTTACACCGAGGCCTCGTCGCTCGGTGGGCTATCGTCTCACACAAAGCTAGGAACCCTAGAAGGCTGTCTTCATGGGTCCATCCTAAAAAGAAACTAGTGCGCCATGGTCAATACAGTATATCAGGTGAGCTAACATAAATTAATCACAAGGAAATCTGATGAAACACACATGCAATCAATGTTTTCGTGCATTGAGTCAGAAATCAGAAGATAGGGTCCTGATGTATGGATATTGCAGCCACTGCACCAACACTGGACCTCCTGGACAGATTACCACACTCAATACCCTTAACACTATTGCTTCACATAGAAAAAAGATCAGATACCTGAGTTATGTGGTATAAGTGAACTCCTCTGATGCCAATTTGTCAAGACCCATCCTCAGGACCCGTGTCGTCACTACCACAAGCCCGCCTTACATAGGCCAGGGGCTGGCGACTAGCACCAAAGGTGTAAATACTGACTAAAGGGAAGGAATTGCCTTTATAAAGTAAACAATCACTACAGAGTACACAAACTGTTGAAAACACTAGGTAAACTAAGCTACAAAATTTAGTGCTGCAAAAGTAAATGGGCCAGAATACAAACCCAACTAAAGTAAAGTACAACTGAAAAAAAATAACAGCAGCCGAAAAGTAATGCAGCAACTCCGAGCCATCCTCTGGTAATCCCACCTGAAGGGTGGTTACAGATAGTCCCATATGCACCTCGGCTCCATCGGTCCGCTCCGAGTACGTCCCATCTAGTGATCCACCTCTTGGTACCATCTAGCTGCATGAACTCCCACCTCGACCAGCATTGTTCATCGTCTACATCCAACACAACAATGTGTGGGCATAGCCCATGCAGGGGTGAGTATATGCCCCTCAGTAGGGACCTAGAGACCCCCTATGTTCTCCTATAATCCACGAAGGATAAACCACAATGGAAAGATACAATCATGAAGTAACAACCAACTCTACTTGAGTATATGCCCATACATATATTTATGTCTCCACTTCCAGCTCGGCTCCAGCACCCGAGCCCAATATACAACCCAGTCCACACAAGAAAAACATAACCTATTCCACATAGGAAATCACAGCCATATCCACACAAGAATGCACAACCCAATCCACACAGAAAAACACAAAAATCTTATCGATGATAATGATTACAAGTCAAGGCTCATCTCACAAAGGTATAATCTTCGTAAGACGATAGAGATAATCATATGTAGCCACTGATTCATCTATGTTGTCGGACCCACATAGGATAAGAGACTTGCTAAGCTGTCGGACCCACAAAGGATATAAGACCAGCTACTCAGCCGGACCCACATAGGATACAATTACAGAGTCTAATACTACCAGACCCACATAGGTTACAAGAACAGTAGTCAAAAACTACAAAACACACATAGGATTAAAGAACAGTAGTCATCACCATCGAACCCATGGAGGATTCCAGTACGTTAGTCGTCGCTGTCGAACCCATGGAGGATTTCAGTACAGTCGTCGTCATCGTCACAGTCGTAGCCAGCTCTAGGGTTCCCGCACACACCACCCTCAATTTATGGGAGGGTCTGCTCCACAAGCAAAGGGGGTCGATACATCAACTGACACGAAGTCCAGAGATAATGTATCCCAATGTTCCGTCTCGTCAATAGGAACTCAACATGATAGACGGCACGTCAATCAGACGTAGGGTCTGAGAGTTATTGGATTTTTCATCCGAGGGGCCCAGTTGGTTTTTAAGCTAAAACCAACCCGACCATACTCCAGCTGCATCCAAATCTCAATAGAAGTAATCCCTCACTAAGAGGAATCCATCAAAGTTGACGGCACATCAATCGGATGTCTGGATCTTATGTTATAAGCGTTTCCGCTCTTAGGGCCCGATTGGTTTCATATTCGAACAAACCCCGACATACCCAAATTTCTTCAAAATCCTGATTGTAATATATCGAAACGACCATCTCGATCCACGGATCACTATGAAACTGATGGTGTGTCGATCGGAGGTCCGTAGCCCATGTTATGGGCATATGAAATGAACTGTCCGAAAGTAGGGGGTTCGGGCCCGGTCCGACCCGGTCTGATACCCCCTGGGTCGGCCCGAACCTGATCGAGTTGACCCTAGTCCGAGTCCGGCCTGGTTGGGCACAGCCCGGCCCTGCTAGCGCGGCCGGACCCAGCAGGTGCGGCCCAGCCCGGCGCGGGCGGTCCAACTCAACGAAGACGGTCTGGACGGTGCGGGCACCCACGCGCTGATCAGACGCGGATGGAGGTGAGCACTGCCCCCTGAATTTTGAAATGGAGGCCCCCACGTGGGGGGACCACCCTTTCCAACTGTCGGGGGTTACAACCCCCAGTCTTCTGAAATACGGACGGTCGTAATGGTCGGCCGGTGTGCTGCCGCGGGACCCCCGTGGATCCACCTTTCTGAAGCGTCGGTGGCCGAGGGATCAGGCCACCCTCCTCCGCACCATCGCGGCCTTAGGCCGCGACACCTTGTCCGATTGGCACAGTGCAATAGCGTCGCGCCCCTCCACCTCGGCCCGCCCCTCCGGCGGCCCTCCATGGTGATCTGGTGCGGCGCGATGCCGCTGCTCCCCTGTGTCGCGGCCCGACTCTGTCTGCGGCTTCCGTCAACTTCACTAACGCGATGTGACGGTGCCGTTCTCCTTCACCTCTTCCCTCACCGGTCGTGGTTCTCTCGTTCCTGGGTGGTGTGACGGCACCGCTTCACCTCGGATCCAATTCATAACGATGTTCAACAATAATGGGGAGGAGGGTCATCCGTGTTTGTGCGGTCTGGCCTCCTCTCGTTAATTCAATAACAAGTGGCTAATTATTTAACAATGAATTCCAAATTAATCACGAACATAAAACAATCTCCTACCTCGAATGTGTTTTCGAATGATGATCATCGCGGAAAATGGAGGCGTAAGGTGAATCTCCGTATATGTTGATGGAGAACGTCCAAGGAGGAGTGGCGTCTCCCTTCCTTTTAGATGGGAAGAAGATCGAAAGAGGCCATGTCATCGTTATTCGGGAAAAGGCCTCACACTCCGGCTGCGTAGAGGAGAAGAGACGACACGTAGATTTCTCCTTCCAGTGACAGCATTATTCGACGACGTCATGGCGTTCTTCGTGAAGAAGATGAATTTCATCAGACATTGAGTTTTCATCTCCCAATCCCCTTACACCACCAGCCAACCTAATAAAATAAGATCCCTCTCATTTTATTATCTTAATTCCTGCCTTTCAAAATTAAGAATTTCAAAATACATAACTCAAATAATTTAATTAAAGAGTTGGCATTGAATAAATGGTGGGAGAGGGAAGGTAAAAAATTAATGGGATGTTTTAAGGGTAACACACTTAAGTGGGATATTAGAGGAGTTAGGGAATATGATAAGATGGTGGCTCGTGTGGGCCCCACCACCCTCATTAGCTCACATGGGTAGTTGGGTGGTTGTGGGCCCCACCAAAAACTTCCCATGAGGGAATTAAATTACCATGGATAAAATAAATTTGAACAAAATTTATTTTACATAACATTTAATTCCCTAATTTTTTAACAACTCCTCCCGAGGAAACGCATCTCCAGTAAAGGTCTTCTTAAGGAAATATCGGCATTGCGATTTCATTGGTGCCCTCAGATTTTGATTCCGAGCACCAGTTAAAAAGTTAGAACAACCCACTCGTTCGTTCACTGAACTTACCCGATCTAAATTTTGGAAATTGATTCCAGGCACACCGGGCCTCGGAATCAGGTGCCTTCAGAAAATGCGTACTTGTAAAATCCCAAAGAAATTAAGAAAAAAATTTCCTTGAAATTTACATGTCTTTACATCCAAACCTATATAAAATTTACAATTATAATCGTAAAAATTATATGATCATTTATATTTTTTAAAAGTATTCAAGTAATAATATTTTATTAATATATTATTTAAATTAAATATCCATTAATTAATCAAAATATATTTATTAATTGAATATATGCAAAAACCATATATTTGTACATTAAAAACTATTTACAAAGTAACAATAATTAAATGAAGGTATATTATTTATTGTATAAAAAAATTAATGAACATAATCCAAGTGACAGACTCTTAGGGAGGCTCATATACCATCGCCTGGGTGGTAATCTCAATTAACATCCACTTCTCCCATAAGATATTCCATTCAATCTTAACGTGTTTATACTCAGCTTGGGATTGGTTAAGATCAAAGACTAGGGATGACACATACTTTCTGAGCTCTGAAAAATGGGCTTCAAATGGAGAAATAATACTGGATGAGGCTATTACATTCTTTTTCTGAATAAATTGTTTTTTCGAAGCTCTATATTTATACTTATTTTGTGATAACTTTTCAACGACTATATTAGAAATGGTAACAATTCATAATGGTATTTTGAAATCCAAAACATAAAACCAAAGAAGTTAATGTTTTATATAACGATTTTACATAATAATAATTTTAATTAGATCAACATAAATTTTCATTAATAAAAGTGTTGGTCATTAAATAGAATGAGGGGAATATGAGGAAGAAGAGAAAATGGGAGGTGGATTACAAAATATACATCATCATAAAAATGGTATATCAATAATATGGGGATTTGGTCACATAAAGAGGATAATGGATTGGGATCTATGACACCACCACTTAAACTGAATGTTGTGACATTTATAGTCTACATAACATATTTATTTTCATGGATATTAATATTATATATTACACTCTCTCATTTCATATAGCCTTTTATTCATACACTTTTAGGATTCCACAACCATATCCACCATTTCATTGTAATTATTTTATCATTTTCATCAAATTAATATTCACGGAAATTTACCAATATTATAAATCTCACATTTAGATTGGTCTCTATTTGTTGTTGGAAGAATATAGTTTCTTAATCCTTCGGTCTCATCAGGCACAATTTTTTATTTTTTTCATCATTTTTATGTAATAAGGGACCTAATGAGTTCTATGAACACAAAATTACCAATATACTTTTATTCTTTAATAAATATGAATACTGCTTCCCTATAGTTAGAAAAAAACCTTAATAATTTAAATATGAGGGTTTCTATAGATAGTTCATCACTTAGGGACATTATACAGTTGTAGGTGTTAGGAAATGTGATAAAAACATGAAATAGATTTTCAAGAATTTATAATAAAAAATTCAATGTATTAATGATACATATCTAATAAACGTTATGTTACATTATTCATGTATTTTTTTGTGGCTTATAATAATTCATAAATTTTATAATATTTTCCCATGAATAAACATGGTTGAATTTATTTCATTCAAGACCACAATGTGTGTCCTCTGTAACATTATGATCATGTTTACAATTAATAATATCTATAGAAGATCACTTTTTATCGTATTCCATGGTGGGAATATACTCATCAATTACCATTTTCCATATAGAAAAACCAATAGTACAATGGATGCTTATTTTTTCATACTATGTGAGTAATTTCTTCTAAAAAAATAAAAGCATAAAAATTATAATTTGGCGATGTAATGGAACATGTTTTTGAAATCAGTATTGATTTAAAAATCTAATTTAAAAAAATTCAAATCCATTTATTTTCAGATAAAAACAATAATAAATTATTTTATTACAATTAGTGATCATAGAAATATGGAATTAGAGTGGTTTATCTTTTAATTGTAAACATATAATAAAAAATAAATTTGAAAAATTTATTAAAAAAAGTTGATAGTTTTTTTACTTTATATTGATATTATCAATGTAATTTTTGTATGTAACTATGAAAAATTAATTTTTTAATGTATGAGAATAAATTTTAGCCGACGAAATGTAGAAAAGTAAATGTATGAAAAAAAACTGATATAGAGTTTTACTAACGCTCGATGTGATCCCATATGACTCCCCCATAAACTAGTGTGTATTTTATATAAATAAATTGATATTAATAGTGATCATGATAATCATTCCTTAAAATTGTGGTTTCTTAGTACTGTATTGAACATATTTTCTAGGCAGGAAATCTCATCCCTCACTTCTATGGAGTAAAAAATACATGAGAATGTAAAAAATATGCTTTTTATTTTATTTAGGAATTGTTGTTAAAGTGAAACTCACAAATAAATGGGGTGTATGATGTTCAATGGGGGATTATATATTGAAGAGGAATATTTTTATACTTAGAGAGATTTTTAACAGGGGATTTTTTTAGAGTTATGAGAATTCTACCGCTTTGAAATTGATTCAGATCTATTGTGTTTTTAATAAGAGGGATAAAGGATTTAGGAGGGTAAGGGAGTCCTATTATTATCATAAAGAGATGATATAATGTTATAGAATTTTTCATGTATCATTAATACACGACAGACCCCAACGACGGTTTTTATGACAATAATATATACATTTCCTAAACATATACTTCAATTCCAAATGTTTTCCAGTAGCAACCACCTAGTCGCCAGTGGACTCCCTGTAGTTTCGGTGTACTACTAATTCTCCCACTATGAGTCATTAATGAGAAATGGTTGATCATAGACCTTTTAATTGAATAATGATTCACTGAATGGGTCATCATCTCACAACTAGGATTACTGGAGAACATCTACTTCATCCACAATGACATCATATATCTTGTTCCCTACACAGATGAGTTATGAATTTCTTCACTTCACCACCACCAAGAGTGTCTATATCAACATTCATATAAATAATTCTATATATATTATTAGAAATTTAAAACAAAAATAAGGATTAATAAATATCAAAACAACATTTTATCAGGGTTTAAAAAGAACAATATTACTATATAAATTACATATGCTCTTATTGAATAAAAACAATGAAACTAACTTATATAGAAAATAATGGAATCATAGGTTAGTATATTTTCTCATGAAAACACAATGACATAGAGGGTGGGGATGAACATACCATAATGTTATAAATTGAGTGAGGGATCTACGACCCTTTTTTGTTAGGTCATTTAATATGTAGAATGCACAATGTTTTGGAATAAGGGAGGGGATGAGAACACCTTTTATATGTGAGGGGAGTGACACACATAGAATTAATTAATAGATTTCAATAATTGGATGTCACATTCATGTGAAATTTGTTTCGAATAGCCAAGGATTAGATGTCATTATATGAAAAATCAAAAATATATTAAAAAATAATTATCCATTTTTATTTTTCACTATTCATATTATATCTTTTTTTAACCCCCCACCCCTAGTAAAATTGTTTTAACATTATCCATGGTTAAAAATATTAAAATTTTTACAATTCAATGAGATAAAAAATTTAGTTGAACCTATAAATTATATTTCCTGTATGTATTAATAATACAGAATACATTTTTGAAAGATTCTATTTCTCTATATTATAGAAATTCACTTTAAAATAAGTGTGAAAAATTAAATTATTATTGATATTATAATTTTTTTCAAATTGAAAAAAATTTCATCCCTTCAATTATAAAACTATTTTATGAATATATAAATAATTTTACAACTAAATATTATATAAATTTCATTTAAATTTTCAACCATTGGTTTTTAATCTAATTTATTATGATAATAACACTTTATACATATATAATTAGTTTTTAGAAAACTGTGTTTTTAATTGAAAAAATGAATTTATACAAAAGTAAAGTATAATGTTGATTCATATGAAATTAGTCATATTATTTTTGTAAAATAGGACATATGTTATTTTATCATATAATTTAAAATAATTTGAAGAAATATTTTTAATGAATGGAAATGATAATTTAAAAAAAATGATATTTATTCAATATCCAGTATCATTTAAACAATTAAATTAAAATGTAATATCGTAAGATAATATTTTCACACTGATTTAAAAAATTATAATACTTTCCTTAGGGTATGTTTTATAGAATATAATAAATCAATTAAAATGTTCACATAATTTTTTTAATAAAAACCTTTTCTAGAAGAAATAATATTTGTGAGTCATAATATGTATTTATGGATGATTAAGAACATATTTATTATAAATTAATGAATTTATTTTCATTATATAAAACCATTATTATATTTACCAAAATATGGTTCTTGAAATTCAATTCACCTATATCGTTGATATGTTATAATACTCATATTTAATTAATAGTTTTATAGTATTCACAATTTTCATAAATCAGAGACATTTTTTTCATGCATGCTATTGGGCCTAATATATGTTTAAACTAAATTAATAGATTGCGGAAACTAATTCCACCAGATTTTATATGTTTCTTTTTATTAAGTAAAAATTCAGTGATGGAGAGTCTTATGATTTGTACAGGGGATTTATGTGGTGAAAAATGATATTGATAAATTTATTTTTGAAGAGGGTTCAGAGAATAATGATCTTGAGTCATGTTTTGAAAAGGATTATGTGTGTCCCTTTCATGAAGAAAATTTCAATGACATGATAATAATAGTTCATTGTTTAATGGTCATGTATGTATCTGTAAAAACACAAACAGGAACATTCAATAACCATTAATGATATTATCAAAGAGTTCATCTACACATGATTAAAAATTGTATTTTAAATATATTCTAATTATCTAAGGAAATAATCACTATATTATATTTAATATAATTTTTAGGACTATTAAAAATATATTATTTAATCATAATATGAATATAATGAAATAATAATTAAATACGTAAATAATCAATTACAAGTCATAATTATTTATAAAATTCTAGTTATAGTATACAAAATAGAAAATATATTTCTTTAAAAAATTATAATCATTTAATAGAGTTTTCAAATTACTACACATGTGATGCATTAAAATTGTTCAAGCATTCAAGGTAATTATATGAAAAAATTAATAACAATCTAAAAACATAAAAATAGTGGTTTCATATTCAAAATTGACATTTATAAACATTCATTATTTTTACCTTTATGAATATATATTAGTGTTATTAAAATATATATTCAAAAAATTTAATTATTCATTACATTAAGTAACATAATGTATTAAATCAAAAGAATATGAGATAATAATTACATATTTTTTAATAACCAATGAATCTGCACTAAAATCATTGATATTATGTTATAAAGGATTATTTTAAATCGATCATGGGACCTTATCGCAAATTTGTAATCTCATTTAATCTATTTTTCAATTTGCATTGGTGATAAACTTTTATTACTATTATGGTTCATTATGAATAACAATGAAATTAATCATATTACATTTTTAAAAAATGGTGATTCAAAAAATATAATTCATATAATATGATTTCATTTTTATAAGTGGAAAAAATAAATTTTTAAATGAACTATAAAAAATGGTTGAAATTGCATAAGTATCAAAGAAATTGAAATTAGATGATAAATCCATTACCTCATACATCTATGTAGTCTAACACATAATAAAATCCTATATAGTAAATTTATACTTATTATATGACAACATAAGATCCATATTTATATCTAAATTACTAGATTCTAGTCACTCAAAACTTATTCTGACCCAACAACATATAATTCATAATTGAAATCACCAATTAAGTGTCAACTATATTATTTCCAATGAAATATTTTATTTGGTTATTTCAGTTCAAGATTCATGGTTATTATTTCATCAATTTAAAATATTAAACATGATATTTTATTCTTATTGTATTAGATATAATTTTTTCACCATCGATGTATTTCTTGTGAAATATATCTCATCAGTTCATCGAGTTAGTAGTCTATCTAAATCCATAAACAAAATTTTTATTTTCCAACTGAGTGGAATAAAGATAAAATAGATACTATATTATCTTTTCGATTAATTTATATATTAAAATTACATATTTATTCATTTTTTATATCATTATGAAAATAATTGTGAAGTTTTAATGAAAAAAAATCACAATGTCTCATGCAGGTGGTAATGTTCATGTTCAAATGAGTGACATTATCATTTTCAACTAAATATAAAGCGCTTGTTGGTATGTAATAAAGAGTCTTAATAGAATCATAAATAATTCAAATACATAACATGTATTAGTTTTATACAATATCACAACTTCCCTTGAGATTCTGTAATGAAAAATAAATATATATTTCATGATTGAAACTATTGTCCACATGTTCGAATGTGTGAAGTGTTCATTTTTCATTTGATTAAAAAGATTATATCAAATTATTATATATATATAATAAAAATATTTAATTTTCTTAAATATATTTATGCTACCATATAATATTTTTTAAAATAGGTAGAATTATAAATATTCTTAGAATGAATTAATTAGAACATAAACCCCGGTATAGATATCCCAATATTGAGTAATCTTTTGAAAATTTAATGATATTATTATCATTTATTTAGTGAATTGGTAACATGGGAGTAAAATTTTATATAGTATTTTTGGTAAAAATTGGATGAAAAAAATAACATGATTTTCAATTTTTTAAAATTTTGATGTGATTATCATTTTATTGAAAAACATTAATGGAATTTTTACAAGTTTTCCTTTTTATTGTATACTAAAATAAATTTGTAAAAAATCAATTGGAAAATATATTTAACTTGAATTATATGGAGAAATTTTAAAATAAAATTGACTAAATATATGATTTCAATTATTTTTTTATGAATTCAATATAATTTTTTGGCATTAAATACCCTTTAATTTGATTTTCAAGACTATTAAAAAAATATGACTTAAAACTCAATAAAAATATGAATTTAAAATTCAAACACATACATATTGAGAAACCCATTATAATTATAAATAACTTATTGCACTACAAAAAATCAAAAAAAAATAATTAATTTTAATGTTTTCTATATAATTCAAATCATTTTTTATCATGCTGAAGAGTTTCATCGATGTTGCGTAAGTGTTCATGTTAAATATTCAATTACTAAAAATAAAAAAATAAATTAATATCATAAATATAATTAATTTGTATTTCAAATTAAAATTTATAAATCACATAATTTTCTTTCATCCTTAGGAATGTATATTATATATATTAAAATAATGAAAGTTACACTTTGTAATTTGTCATTACATAAAATTATTTAAAAGATATAATGAACCATACATATTAACAAAATTATATATTTTAAAACATTGGACATCTATTGTATAGATAAACACATTATATGGAATAAATTCATGTCTTGGATTTATTCATTGCACTCATTTAAAAGTTATAACATCATTTAACGTATTTAATTATTTCATGTGGTGATAATATTTTATGATGGTTAATTTTATAGCTATAATTGAAATGGGGGAATTATACCTAGATTGAATTTTATTATTCTGTATATGGAATCCATTTTATATGATTTAATTTACATAATATTATAATAGTATAGCATAGTTTGTTTTAATCTCGTTATTCTATGCATTACACACAATAGTATCTTGCATAGTTTTCAATGTAAAATTATTGGATATTACAAATAACATTAAAAAGTAAATTTTTACAATAAAATAATGTATAAATAATTATAAAATTATTAAACCCTTGGTACATAGTTTCCAAAAAGTATAATTATAATGAAGAATACTGTAAAGAAACAAAAAAATTAAAATGATATTTTAATATTTTATATGAATAATTGATAATATTGAAAGATAATTGAGTAAATGAAAAATTGTTGAATTTATTTGTATTTATTATATATATATATATATAATGTATGACCATTAAAAATATGACCATTTGAATTCCAACATGAACTATGGAATAGTTAAATGGTTAATTGGAGAGTAAAATTATCACAACATTATCATATTAAGTAACCATATATATGATTTTAAAGTGCATAATATAATTAAATACATGTATCAAAATACCATAATATATTTAAAAATATATTAAATATATAAAACATCATTATTTAAATTTTTATAAAATGATGTTTATCTTTATTTAATAAAATATATTTTTATAAAAGAATTACAAAATATTATTATTTTTGTTTTTTTGAAATTTATTCTATAAAGATGGATATATATTTTTTAATATTAACATTTATTTTAGTTAAGGTGATTTTTTTAATATTGAAAAATAATAAAATTTATACGTGAGTGGTGTTATAAAGAAAAATACTAAATTTTATGATGTTAAAAATAATTGGGAAAAAATAATCTAAGATACATGGAATAGTAAAGAAACCATGGTTTATCCAAACATGGATAATTTACTATAGTTTTTTAAAATAATCAATACTTTTCTATTTGAAAAAATTAATCATTTAAAGAATAATTTATTAAAAATAATCCTTCCCAATTGCATATTAAAAACCCCTCATCCACTCATTTCTCAAAACTTATAACCCGTATTATTTTTCTAAACCTGTATCAATTGGAATCCCTAGTGCCTCCTTACCACATTTTTAAATTTCTAGTCTAGACAAAATATTATTCCAACAATCCTTATGTTGTTACACAAATAAGTCATTTCATAGAGGAAATATATTTTGTTCTCTTTCTACATCCCTCTAATAATTATTCAATATTTCATCTTCTTTTCTTTATATATTCTCATAAATTATAGTATACCCATTAAATAAATCATATAATGACATTTAATTTTTCTAAAAACTTATATTCTATTACATTTATATCATATTTGGTTACAATATTTATTTAATGATAGCCAGATAAACCAACATTGAATATAATGTTTTGAATATATTAATACTTCCTTAAAAGGATTGTTTTAAATATTTATTTTTAGAAGAACTATATATATGAAAATATTATGATTATAAAATGAATAATATTATCACTAATAATAATAATAATAATATTTCATGGTTATTTTAACATACTAAAATCATCGTATATTAATATGATTCATAATTTCAAAAAAAAAATTAATTATTATTTATTTTGGTACTTATAAAAATATTTACTGACAATAACATCATTCATTTAAAATAATATAATTTATTTAACTATTTGAAAAGACTTTTTTCTATGACCATATTGTTGAATGAGTTAGGGAATCATGGAAAAAACAACCACAAATGATTAACCTGAGAAACATAAAACTAATAAAAATATAATATATGATAATGTATTTATTATAAAATAAATAATAAAAATTACTAATATTATGGAATATGATATTAAAAATATATTTCAATTATTCAGAAGGTATTAAGAGTATCCAAGCATTTCATAACTCAATATAAGGGGAGTCCTCACTTTCTTTTCTCATTATACTTATTATATCTATATATATATATCCCTATCGATTTTCCAATGTTCCAATTTAAAAATTTGTCTCCTATATCATATATATATATATATATATATATATATATATTACTTATTCATAAAATTTAATGTTCCATTTATTTTTGAGACATATTCATGAATTTAGTGTTTTGTTAATTAACATTTATTTGAACAAAAACCAATTAAAGGGTTTTTTTCTATTTATTCCATCTTTTAAGGTATTACTATTATAAACAAAATTATCCTCTATGATTCAAAAAAAAATTCTCATTTATATATAAAATATTCTTTCATATATATATTAAACACTATAAAATTGTTCGCATTATTGTTTTATTTACTCTATTGTTAAATGTTTCATAAAATGGTTTATTCCAAAAACTACCTTTTCTTCCATTCTAATGATTTTTCGATCACATTGATTTATGTTATAGTGAAATATACATTATTATTTATTTATAAATGTATTATATTTCTTTATCCAATCATTTATTTAGGATTTTATATTATACCTTGATGGTAAAATATTTACGAATATATTTTAAAACCCATTTCATTCTCATGGATTTATTTTATATTTAGGTTTTTTATACATTAATTGTTTTTATATAATACTTATAAAGGACATATTAAGATAAAATTTTGGCAATTAGAATCATAAAACAACATATTTTAATGGATTTTTATTATATATCATGATATATTTTGTATGATTCATGTTTATGGAGCCGATAGAAATTTGTTTTTATGTCATCTTAAGGATCCCCAACAACTGTTTTTTATGTCATATTGTATTTTTATGTTACATTTTAAGGAATATAATAATTAAAATATTCAAATTTCATCAATTATTATATCAAATGATTAGGTGGGATTATTTTAAATCCTATTGTTTCATTGTAATATGTTAAGATTGTTTACTTTTTTCCTATCTCAACTGCATGTCTATCTTGATTGTAGCCATACGTGGATTTTCATCTCACTCATATTATATATCTCCTTATACAATACCGTATACTGATATGATTATTGTTAGATTTTGGAAAATATTATGATGATATAAATGGAATATAATATATATATATTTTAAAATGATGCATTGTTTATAAAATTTATGAAGGGAACTAGTTTTTTAGATTTTATTATGTTAAAAATAGATATTTTTGTTATAAATTACTTAATAGTAACATTTTGAGATGTGGATCATTAATTTTTATATATTATAAAGGTTATGTAGTTTTATGGAATTATTTTCGGGTGACATATATGGAATATATAACAAATAAACTATATTGAAACATCAGTTCTTATAAGATAAGATATAACATTGATTCATTATTTATTATTTCAAACATTTTAATTATATATTTATGTTCATATGTGGAATAATATTTTCATCACTAATGTCCCATTATTTTAATTAATTATTGAAAATAAGCTAAACTGTGTCAACAACCAATGTGATCGGAAATTTAATGATTTCTCAACTAGGAAAACTAATATCATAAGAGAGTGGATAAAATACATCATAGATGTTCTTACAAATAGAATTTATATTATTAATACATAATTTAATCATGTTTAATACTATATTTCTCCCAATAGATAAAAAATATATATTAATTTTGTTTATATTACAACTACCTTGATATTTTATAGATTATTAATTGCATTGATAAAATTTAAATTATTCATTTTATTGAGAAGATATTTTCCATATATAAATAGTCAATAAAAATGAAATTCATCTTTTTCATATATCAGATTTAATGATAATCAAGAATGTGGTTTATGAGAATCAAAACTATAAATCTCTTGATATATTAGACACAATAGAATGGTAATAAATAAAAAATTCAGAAAATATTTTTGTTGCATGTTTCATTTTAATAGAAAAGAGAAATTAAATAGAATAGTGTTCTGATAGGGTGAATATATTGGTTCGCATTATTAAAATATAGCAATTCTATAATGTATAAAAATTATATTTTCTATTGAACCTACATTAATGATTAACCATTTATCTTGTTATATAAATCTATTACCTTGGGATGTGTTAGCGATTTCAGAAATTGATTGTAATGGGGAAGTAATATGATTTGAAATTAAGGAGGAGATAAAGACGAATAAATTCTAATTATCCCCTGGGTATGAATATTGAATGAAATTAATTGTATTTAAATTGTGAATATCCACTAATAAATTAACTAATGTAAATAATATTCAATTACTTACATATTAATCTTATGAGAAGCAACACACATATAAGAACACTAAAGTGTTTAAGAAGTGCATAATGTATAGAGAGAAAGTATTTAAATCCCAAAAAATGTTGAAGGTACATGAAATAGATTAAAAATATTATGGATGAAAAGTGGTTTCCACTTAATACACAATTCATTATCTATTTTAACAAAGTTAGAGAACAAAGAAACTATTTAATTCAACTAACCATGATGAGGCTCATCAAGGTGTATAAGTGTGTGTTCCTTCCTATCCAATTACATTTATAGTTTTTTTGTTGGAGGTTTTTGAGGGTGGTTCCTAGATTTTGTCTTAGAGTTTTCACTTGCAACAAAGCTACCACAGGATATAAACATCTTGTATTATTGAGACAACTTGTAATAGAGGTTGCCAACCTATTAATATATTTTGTTCAGCGATTTAACATTACTAAGGGGAATGCCATGAGATGGATTAAAAATGGTGTATGATCAATTCATGCTGTGAAGTAAATAATTTCCTAGGTGATGTGTTTTTATATAAAAAGAAAATTTTGGAAATCCCATGGATTACTCAGTAAGGAATGTTTATGTCATGTTATATCAGCGGGGTTCATGTTATTTTATTACCATTATAAATTAATTTACATTAATTCAGAATCCCCCCCATATATAATTTTAGAATAATCCTAGCTTCCCTGAGGATACATTCTATCCATATCTTTAATTTCATCAATATATTTTTGTTTTTATTTGTTTTTTTGTGACCTGAATGAGTGCTTATCCTTTATCACTTTGACATCATCCATTATTCACTAATGGATTCATAATAGTGAGGTATTTTTAGAATTTTTTTATTTGCACTATTTTTGTGACATTTGGATTTGGTGTAGGTTGGTCTGTTGTTTACAATATGAGTTGGTTTTTTTCTACTGTTTCATCATTTCAATGGGGTGTTTAGAGATTCATCAAACATTATTTGATATATTCAATCCATGATTTATTACTATTCTATTTTAGGGAGGAGGGGTTTGAATTTTTTATCTATGGGAATGGTTTTAATGGATTATTTAATGATAAATAATTGGATAATTGAAAATAGACGTTGGGAAATTGGAATTAATATAGTATTTTTAAAACATTTTTTATTATGTTATTGTGATTGTATGAGATAGAATCCCTATTGAACATTATGTAATTTAGAGTATTTTTTACATTGGATGATATGTTCTGATTGATTCATTTGTTGGGATTATTGTGATATCACCATAAATTGTAAATTTGATGAAAAATTGTATTTAGATAATGAAATTTATTCTTAATGGATTATTATTACAATGATAAATCACTTAAGATAAAGTGAAATTTAATAAAATACAATTGCTGAAATATGTAAAATAATCTTGATGGGATGTGATGTCTGGATGTGCTTTTCGGAATGTGATCTAATAATTTGGGGGGATTTGGTCCTGATGGTATTATGGTTTCTCTTTTTAGGTTGTGTGGATCTGGTTGTTTAGACATGTTTTTGTGTGGTGAGGTTTGTTTTTATGGATTTTCTTATGTTGATATAAGGTGATGATTTTATGGGAATAATGATTTGGTGTGATATGTGGTTTCATTATGAAAGATGTTCAGTTTGTGAGGGACTAACATTATTTATAACTATTAAAATGGATGGGGATCAGTTTAGATAATGGGATTGAAATTAGAAATGTTCAAATAAATGATGGGATGTGTGGTTAATTATTGATAATGATAAATAATAATAAAAATGGTTCAAATTATTTGAATTGGTTAGTGGGGTGCTATTTTTATTTTTATTTGCTGTTATGAATTTATAGGTTGTAACACCCAATATTCCACAGTATGCTTCTCTTTGAATAATGTGATAGCGTGTGTTGTACGCGACATCGAGTTCTAACACACCGCAACCGTTCAAACTAGCTGTTATGAATAGTAATACCTACATTTTAAAATTATATATATTTAATATTTCAAAATAGACTTTATTTTTGGATTCGAAATATTGAATTTATCCTGGGGTGAAATTTTGGAACATTTCGGATACCACTTATATTTTGATGAATAGTGAAAATTACTAAATTTTAATTAAAAACAACTTTTTTAATCAAACTAAATTATATTGATAAATTATGAATTTGAGTGGTTTTAAAGTATATTTATAATATATTTTTACTATTTAATATAATTTTGGTCATTGTACATAATTTTACAATTAAACCGGACATAAACAAGTGTCAATCTTTTGATAGTTATTATCTCTTAAAAACACGCTTTTTGTTTTAACAACAGGAATTAATTTTAAATTAATTTCTACCACTTCTGTGTTTTGAATATGGAAAAATTAATTCCATATTTTGAATCAGGATGTTCATATTTTGTGAAAAGATAACTTTTATTTTTAGAAATTTTTAATAATTACTGCGGTAAATATTTTATTTACCATGGTTAAGGGTAAATCTGGTAAATAAGTGTTAAAAAATAATATTATAATAATACTAAATTACTCTGAAACGTGTCATAACCTTATCGGTGGATACATGTCCAACCCTGGGCATCTATGGGTCGATTTTGGGACCCCATGGATCCACTTGTAAGTGATAGGGACACTTTATTTTAATTAAGTTAAAACGAATACAAAAATGACAGAAGCATAGATCTTTTAGAAAACACAATTTTACATGGGGCTATATATTCTGGATTTTAGACTATAAATATTAATTATAAAGATAAAAATATTTCCTACATAATGATATTTTATTTATAATTTTTAGACATTAAATAAGTAAATTTATTTATGAAAAAATGATGATGCAGTAATTACCATAATAGTGAAAAATTAAAATAATTGATATTATAAATACCTAAATAAATAAAATTTTAGACTTTATATGAATTAAATTAATTTTATAGGATACTATGACATTTTAGGATTTATTTAATTGACTTTTTTAGAAGAAATCATTCTTTTATGATTTTTAAAAAAATCAATTATTAAATAGTGTCAAAATTGACATAAAAGAGTTTTTAAAAGAAATATTATATTATTAATTGATATTAAATTCCTAAAAATATATGTTTCGTCCAAGAGACTTATATCATGATATTTATATCATTAATGGACAACTTGGGGGTCTCTTGGATGTATATATTAAGTTTATTACCTATATAATATAAAAATACAAAGTGACATGGTAATGTCAAACTAATTAACTAAGAGTTAAAACTCAAATATATGGTTAATAAATTGACTCAAACCTGTCTAAATTCTATTTGTTTAATGGTTTTAAAACTATACACACCTTAAAATTTAAATAATCAACTTTATAGCCATTATAAACCGAATATGAATTTATTATAAATTATTATTTCTAGCTTTTCCAAAATTGCCCATCACCCCTCTTATAAAAGGGAACTCCTCCTTCTCATTTCTTCACACCTTCAAAGCCTTTTGGATCGGCAAACCCCTGCCCAAATACTCTCTCAACTTCCCTCACTACAACCTATAGGCCTTGGTGTTATCAGAAAGCCATCCTAAGGAGCCCTTTTGATCAAATCAAAAGGAAGAACCCGAAGAAGATGTAATGTTTTCACCACCCCTTTTCATGTTCCTTTCTTCTTCCACTTCTTCTTTCTTTGTTCTTCAAATTATAAAATAAAAAATCCTATATATCCTATATACCTTAATATTATTAAAATATGGTACAAAAATATTCAGTATTCTATCCACCCTTTGAATAACATGTCACCAAACGTGCGTACGTACGGCTTACCGTCTCCACGTCGTGGTGCAATTGTTATTCAATAAATAATTATTTGTATTGGTATAATAATGATGTGTAATTCATGTAAATAATAAATATAACATGATAATTATTCTGTATATATGATATACCATCCAATTATATATTATTTTAATATCAAAATAATGATATTGTCGCGCGTGCGTACGTATGGACTACCGTCTCCACAAACGCAATGATATTCAGTCTCTATCGTATCCAATCAAGTATAATTATCATTTGTTGATTAAAAATAATGTTTAAATACTTGATATAATTCTAGATATGAATAATATACAACCCATTAATAACAAATATGGCTCACATAACAAATAATATAAAGTAAAATGAACCCGTTAACACCCGAAATGACGATAATTATAATATATTATTAACAAATCAATGTTAAAAGATCATATATGATATCATATTAATTCATATAATTATTGTATAAATCAATAACAATTATTTCACAATTATAAAGGAGGTTAAACTATCGTCGACCAAGGAAAAAGTATAAAGTAAGGTGTTTCTTATCTCACTTATAATTCCGTGAGAATTCCATTGTCCACCACTTATTTATTGCATGTGGTGTGTGTACTGCCCGTGATGGTATTCATTGTGTAATATAATTTAATTAATGGATATTTACATCATTATTGTATGATATTTCATTCATGGGTGTATGTTTCATAAGTTACCTAATCGATAAGGGAATTTGAAATTTCAATTTCCACTCATTTGGATGTAGGCATATTTCATTGATTATATTACTACAAGATTATGTGTGGAATCACAATTAATTTGATTATGTCATAATTTCCACTCCCCTTTCTATGGATATACTTTTGATACACATAATCAATCCATTGATAATTTCTCAAGTCATCGATATGAAATTGATAAGAGTAATTTTAACTCATTCTCCATTTGTTGAGTAAAACATCCAATTCATTGGTGTTGTTTTTACAAGATTATGTGTGAATGTCCTTTGATAGTTTGAAACTAAAAATCCAATCATATTTAGTGTATTTATATTTTTCACACATAACTATGTTGTTGATTTATCCTTAACCTAAGGATACAGCCTCTATGAGATATTTCATATCAATTTACATTTCATTGAGACTTCTTTGTTGTTATACACAAAATCACTTTTAAATGGTGTGTATAATGTACTTTGACATAATATATCATGAATTTCTTTATTCTCATGATATTACAATTTTTTGATTACCTAAATTATTTGTAATCAAGTGTCTCTCTTTTGGTTAGAATCTCTAACTAAAATACCATTTTTAAATGTTTTAAAGACTTATTCTTATAAATCTTGTTCATTAATGTCCATGTTTTAAAAAATGGTTTTAAGGATTTATTTATATGGACATTAATGTTTTAGAATTAAAACTCCTTTTAAAAGTTTCAAAGTGGAATGGGACAAATTGATTCAAAAATCTATTTTTAAATGGCTTCTTGACAAATATTGTGACTTTAAATGTTTTCAAGAAAAAGGGGGATATTTCTCTCAAATAGTTTTGATGATTATTTTCATCTATGTCAATATCCTTCATTATTATCAATTGAGGTTAATATGATATAATACAATATTCCATATTTTATCGAATGAGTTATGTTTTACTGTGGACGTGCTATTTTTATACCATTCATGGTTTGTGGATAAAGTATTGACATTTCGTATGCTAGTTTTAATACGATTGTTTTTGTTATGTTTAAAATTTTTCATATGAGGAATGCATTGGACTTAGTAAGTGACGGGTGGGGCCGTTATAGCTCCTTGATGCATCGGTAGGTCTCATGAGACAAACCAGTGTCTTGGCACAAGGCCTTGACAAAATCATATTTGTAGTCTTGGCACGAGGCCTTGGCTATGTGGTTATGATAGTCTAGAATTATGAATTCCAACATTATGAAAGTGTTTATTGATATTGCATTTGATTATTAGATTAGTAGAGTAACCATGTGAATAAGTAAACAATATTATTTCATTTTATTTTTTCCATACTATGTTGAAGTTCAAGATTAAAAGGATTTTGGTTTAGTTATAAATTTCCTTAAGTGTTTATGATTATCTATGAAATCTTCTCCTATATTGTTATCCTTACTGAGAATCTGAGCTCATCCCTTTCAATGTTATATTTTTCCTTGGATTATGATGATGTAATTTATGAATGACCTGCAGGGATAGTATGAGGGGATATGATGACAAGATGTTGTTTTATGATGTAATGTAAAAATTTATGAATGTATCTAGTTTTTCAAAGGCTACTAAACTAATAGGTCTTTCGAGACATGATCTTTCTTTTGATCATGCCAATGTTATGTAATAATGCACCGACTCTGGGTAACTGGGGTCGGGGTGTTACAGTTGGAATCAGAGGAAGTTTAGTACAAACCTTGGAAGCTAGATTTAGATAAATTGTGATTAGAGAATGTAGACCTAAGATAAACTTTGAGGATTAGTATAGAAGAACTTTCTAGAATTATGGTATTGTAGAGATTTTGTGAGTTTTCCGAGAAATACATCCCTGTCTGGATACGAGCAGGTAGAGGCGGCTCTGGAAAAGATGTACCTAGGGGTATAACCCGAAAACTCTGCTTTGAGATAGACTCGAATGGGAACTGGTGCACGACAACGGGCCTTGCTACACTCTTGGTTACAACACTCCCGAGGGATATGTTTAGGATAATTTACATTATATTTACAAACCAATTTGAAGTATTATACATATAAGATGAGAGTAAATGACCATTGTTAATACTAATATGTTTCAAATTGAGAATATGGTGACATGTTAATCACTAAATTATTTTACGACTATTGTTACTCACACAATGCTTTATGGTTTTAGTCAATGGCTGGATTCCACGGATTCATAGTGACTTTGAAAATTATGTACAAGGTGGGAATTGTGGTGGAAATGAGCAAAAAAATGGAATGTTGATAGGCGTAAAAGATATCGTCTTTATGCCAAATCAGTTTTGCAAAAATATGATCAACAACATATATATTAACCAACTCCCAGACTCAACAAGGAAGAGAAAGGTGATGAATTATAAGAGCTCCGGCAATGGAGACCATGGAAAAATGAACCCTCAATTTCCATCATGTAAGAAATGTGGTAGGAGACACCCGAGAAAGTGTCACAATGGGACCAGGAAATGCTTTACGTGTGGGAAGGAAGGACATAAAGTGAATAATTGCCGAAGATAAATGAATATTAATATGGAAGAAGACAAAAATGGTCCCAAGAGTCCATTTCCAGTCATTTTACGTAAATGTAGAAGACCTGGCCATTACCCAAGTGAATGACCTATTCTATAGGATATTTTCTTTTTCAAATAAGAAGCTATGTGGAAATAAATGGTTGGAGAAATGTTTAAAAAGTATTAGTGCTCTTTTTTGATGGGTTTACTTTGGAATAATTTTCTCTTGTATTTGTAACCCCGCAGTTTTCCATGTGAGAATGATATTTGAGGAAGAATTGTCTCTTCTCTTGTGGATATACGTATAAATAACCATTTGGTTTTATATGATCATTGGGATTTGGGAGAGTTATATGTTATTATAATTTGGGATGAAAACGCAAGGTATGATATAAGATTTGTGTTTAAATTATGTTATGGTATTTTGAGGAATTTATCTCATTTTGGTAATACTATAAAATATAGTTTTTGAAAAAGGACAGCACGTAGACTGTGTGACAACCCGTCGCGTCGGACAAAGCTGTGGGAATCGAACCCACAACCGAAGTGTGATTGAGATTTATCACCTACCACTGGACTACGTGAAGTCCCTGGTTAGTGTGACTATTATTATTAGTTAAATGATTTTATTGATCAATAATAAGTTGATTTGGGTAATTATGTCTTATCAAATGAATACCCTTAGTATAGGAAAATAATTTGGTGATTAAGTGATAAATGTTATTTTGGAAGATGTTTACTTTGTTGGGAACACTATATGTCCAAGGAAAATAGAATACTATGGGATTTCATTAGAGGAGTAATGGTGGCTTTTTATCTATGTTTTTATTGTGGAATTATAGTGATTTGGGTTATTTATGGAAATGATTAACCTAAAATAAAGAATATTTGATTTGGTTAATTACTTTTTAGTATGTGACTTTAAAATTAGATGATGTCATTTGGAGATACAATTTAACGTGGAAGACTGCATTCTTATAAGTTTTGGGTTTCAATATTAGTTTGAATTATATTGAAGGATTTTAAGGACAATTTATTATTGAATGGTATTTATTTAACTTTAGGGTATTGTTGGTTTAATTTTAGAAATTAAGATTAGTATTTTTTTCTCTAATGGAATATACATTTGGGGGATCACCAGATCTTATACTAACCATTTTGGTTTTTGATAATCTCTAATGAAAAGATAAATATATAGTTTATCCTACGTGGATCATGTATTTCTATAGAAGTTTATTCTAGCTCTTCCATTGTGACCAAGTCTTCTTGAATAAGCATTGTTCAAAAAAATGAGTTAGTGGTAAAAATATATTAAAGAATGATAGTCTACTTAAAAAGTAAGTGTATCTCTTTATGTTCTTAGTCAATATTCTAAATGAATTCCTCGTCCTTATGTAATGTAACTTATAACAAAAAAATGTTGTCTGATAACTTTTCCTACTGGGAGACTAAGGACCGTTTGTCCCAACACAAGTTTGTGATTTTCTTATTGTTAAATTTCTCCTGGTCATGTTTTCTATCCCTCTCCATCAGAACTGAACACTTATTTTATCATCTATATCCATGTTTTCCTACATGGAATCCTAGTATGGGTTATCTTGGGTGACAGTTATACCACTCTTCCTTTCTTTTAACGTGATAGTTTTATTGACTTGTTTTCCAATGTGGGACTTTCCATTATATTCTCAAGTCCAATTTTAAATAAATTGCGAGGATGTAATTTATTGAAGGAGAGGATAATGTAAGACCTCAAGCTTCCATGGTACGCTTCTCTTTGAATAATGTGATAGCGTGTATTGTACGCAACATCGAGTTCTAACACAACACAACCGTTCAAACTAGCAGTTATGAATAGTAATACCTACCTTTTGAAATTATATATATTTTATATTTCAAAATATACTTCATTTTTGGATTCGGAATATCAAATTTACACTAGTGTGAAATTTTTGGAACTTTTCGGATAACACTTATATTTTGATGAATAGTGAAAATTACTAAATTTTATTTAAAAAAAACTTTTTTAATCGAACTAATTTATATTGATAAATTATTAATTTGAGTATTTCTAAATTATATTTAGAATATATTTTTACCATTTATTATAATTTTGGTCATTGTACATAATTTTACAATTAAACCAGACATAAACAAGTGTCAATCTTTCGATATTTATTATCTCTTAAAAACATGTTTTTTGTTTTAACAACGGGAATTAATTTTAAATTAATTTCTGCCACTTCTGTGTTTTGAATTTAGAAAAATGGATTCCATATTTTGAATCAGGATGTTCATATTGTGTGAATAGGTAACTATTATTTTTAGCAATTTTGAATAATTACTGCGATAAATATTTTATTTACCATGGTTAAGGGTAAATCCGATAAATAAGGATTAAAAAATAATATTATAATAATACTAAATGACCCTAAAACGTGTCCTAACCATATTGGTGGACACATGTCCAACCATGGGCATCTTTGGGTCGATATTGGGACCCCATGGAGCCACTTGTATGTGATAGAGACACTTTATTTTAATTAAGTTAAAATGAATACAAAAATGACACAAGCATATATCTTTTAGAAAAACAATTTTTACATATGGTTATATATGTTGGATTTTCGACTATAAATATTCATTAGAAATAAAAACATATTTATTACATGATGATATTTTATTTATAATTTGTATACATTAAATATTTTAATTTATTTATGAAACAATGATGATGTAGTAATTACCATAATAGTGAAAAATTAACATAATTGATATTATAAATATTTAAATAAATATAATTTTAGACTTTTTATGAATTAAACTATTTTTCTAGGATAATATTACATGTTAGGATTGATTTAATTAACTTTTTTCGAATCAATCATTCTGTTATGATTTTTACAAAAATCAACTATAAAGAGTGTCAAAATTGACAGAAAATAGTTTTTAATACAAATATTATATTATTAATTGATATTAAATTTCTAAAAATCTAACGATCATCCAAGAAACTTATATCATGATATTTCTATCATTAATGGACAACTTGGGGGTCTCTTGTATGTATATAGTATGTTTATTAACTATATAATATAAAAATACAAAGTTACATGGTAAAAGTCAAACTAATTAACTAAGAGTTAAAACTAAAATATATGGTTAATATAATGACTCAATCCCATCTAAATTCTATTGGTTTAATTTTTTTCGACCTATAAACACATTAAACTTTAAATAATCAACTTTGGAGCCATTAGAAACCGAATATGAATTTATTATAAATTAATATTTCTAGCTTTTCCAAAAGTGCCCCTCAGCCCTCTTATAAAAGGGCACTCTTCCTTCTCATTTATTAACTCCATCAAAGCCTTTTGGATCAGCCAAAACCATCCCAAATACTCTCTCAACTTCCCTCACTACAACCTAGAGGTATTGGTGTGATCATAAAGCCATCCTATGGAGCCCTTTTGATCAAATCAAAAGTAAGAACCCGAAGAAGAGGTAATGTTTTCACCACCCCTTTTCTAGTTCATTTCTTTTTCCATTTCTTCTTTCATTGTTCTTCCCGTTCTAAAATAATAAATCCAGTATCTCTTATACACTGTTATTATAAATATGGTACACCCATATTTAGTATTCTATCCACCCTTTGAATAAAATGTCACCATACGTGCGTACGTACGGCTAACCGTCTCCACGTCGTAGTGTAATTGTTATTCAATAAATTATTATTTGTATGGGTATAATAATTACGTGTAATTCATGTAAATAATAAATATAACATGATAATTATTCTGTATATATGATATAACATACAATTATATATTATTTTAATATCAAAATAATGATATTGTCGCTCGTGCGTACGTACGGACTACCGTCTCCACGAACGCGATGAGATTCATTCTCTATCGTATCCAATCAAGTATAATTCTTATTTGATTATTAAAAATAATGTTTAAGGACTTGAAATAATTCTGAATATGAATAATATACATCCCATTAATAACAAATATGGCTCACATAACAAATAATATAAAGTAAAATGAACCCGTTAACACCCAAAATTACGATAATTCTAAGATATTATTAACAAATCAATTTACAAAGATCATATATGATTTCATATTAATTCAAATGATTCTTGTTTAATTAATTAACAATTATTTCACCATTATACAGGAGGTTAACCTACCGTCGATCATGGAAAAAGTACAAAGTACGGGGTTTCTTATCTCACATTTAATTCCTTGAGAATTCCATTGTTCACCAATTATTTACTGCATGTGGTGTGTGTACTTCCCATGATTGTATTCATTATGTAACATAATTAAATTTATAGATATTTAAATCATAATTTTATTATCCTTATTTCATGGGTTTATGGTTCGTATGTTACCTAATCGATAAGGGAATTTGAAATTTCATATTCCACTCATTTGGCTTTACGCATATTTCATTGATTATATTACTCCAAGATTATGTGTGGAATCACTATTCATTTGATTATGTAATAATTTCCACTCCACTTTCAATGGATATACTTTTGATACACATAATCACTCCATTGATAATTTCTCAAGTCATCGATATGAAATTGATAAGAGTAATTTTAACTCATTCTCCATTTGTTGAGTTAAACATCCAATTCATTGGTGTTGTTTTTACAAGATTATGTGTGAATGTCCTTTGATTGTTTTACTCTAAATATACAATAATATTTAGTGTATTTATATTTTTCACACATAACTATGTTTTTTATTTATCCTTAACCTATGGATACAGCCTTAATGAGAGATTTCATGTCAATTTACATTCCATTGAGACTTCTTTGTTGTTATACACCAAATCACTTTTATGTGGTGTGTATAATGTACTTTGAAATAGTATATCATGAATTCATTTATTCTCATGATATTACAAAGTTTTTATTACCTCAATTTTTTGTATTCAAATGTGTCTAATTTGGTTAGAAACTCTAACTAAATTACCATTTTTAAATGTTTTAAAGACTTATTCTTCTAAATCTTGCTCATTAATGTCCGTGTTTTAAAAAAAATATTTTAAGGATTTATTTATATGGAAATTAAGTTTTTAGAATTAAAACTCATTTTAAAAGTTTCAAAGTGGTATGGGACACTATGATTCAAAAATCTATTTTTAAATGGCTTCTTGACAAATAGTTTGACTTTAAAAGATTTCAAGAAAAAGGGGGATATTTCTCTCAAATAGTTTTGATGATTATTTTCATCTATGTAAATATCCTTCATTATTCTCAATTGAGGCTAATATGATACAATACAATCTTCCATATTGTATCGAATGGGTTATGTTTTAGGGTGGATGTGCTATTTTTATACCATTCATGGTTTGTGGATAATGTATTGACATTTCGTATGCTAGTTTTAATACGAATGTTTATGTTATGTTTAAAACTTTTCATATGAGGAATGAATTGGACATAGTAAGTGACGGGTGGATCCGCTATAGCTCCTCGATGCATCGGTAGGTCTCATGAGACAAACTAGTGTCTTGGAACAATGCCTTGACAAAATATTATTTGTAGTCTTGGAATGAGGCCTTGGCTATGTGGTTATGATAGTTTGGCATAATGCATTCCATCATTATAAATGTGGTAATTGACATTTCATGTGATTATTCGATTAGTAGAGCAACCATGTGAATAAGTAAATGACATTATTTCATTTTATTTTTTCCATACAATGTTGAAGCTAAAGTATAAAAGGCTTTTGTTTTAGTTATAAATTACCGTAATTGTTAATGCTTTTCTATGAAAGCTTCTGCTATATTTTTATCCTTACTGAGCATATGAGCTCACAGCTTTCAATGTTTTATTTTTCCCAGGATTTTGAAGAAGTAATTTATGAATGACCTGTAGGGATAGTATGAGGGCATATGAAGATAAGATGTTTTTTTATGATGTAAAGAAAAAATTTATGAATGTATCTAGTGTTTCCATGGCTACTAAACTAATCGTTCTTTCGAGACTTGATCTTTCTTTTAATCATGCCAATGTTATGTAATAATGCACCGACTCTGGGTAACTGGAGTCGGGGTGTTACAGTTGGTATCAGAGGAAGTTTAGTACAAACATTGGAAGCTAGATTTAGATAAAGTCTGATTAGAGCACGTAGACCTAAGATGAAATTTTATGATTAATATAGAATAACTTTTTAGAATTTTGGTATTGTATAGATTTTTTGATTTTTCCGAGAAATAAATTTCTGTCTGGATACGAGCAGGTAGAGGCGGCTCTGGCACAGATGTACCTATGGGTAAAACCTGAAAACACAATATTGAGCTAGACTCGAATGGGAACTGGTGCACGACAATGGGCCTTGTTGCACTCTTGGTTAGGACACTCTAGGGGGATATGCTTAGGATAATTTACATTTTCTTTACAAACCAATTTGAAATATTATATATATAAGATGAGTGTAAATGACCTTGGTTAATCCTAATATGTTTCAAATTGAAAATATGTTGACATGTTAATCTCTAAATGATTTTACGACTATTGTTACTCACACAATGCTTTCTGGTTTTAGTCAATGGATGGATTCCAATGAAGTCATAGTGACATTGAGAATGATGTACAAGGTGGGAACAGTGGTGGAAATGAGAAAAAAAATGGTATGTTGATAGGTGTAAAAGATATCTTTTTATGCCAAATCAGTTTTCCAAAAATATGATCAACATCATATATATTAACCAACTCCCAGACTCAACAAGGAAAAGAATGGTGATGAATGATAAGAGCTCAAGCAATAGAGACCATGGAGAAAAGAACCCTCAATTTCCATCATGAAAGAAATGTGGTAGGAGACAAGCCAGGAAATTGTCTCAATGAGACCAAGAAATGCTTTACGTGTGGGAAGGAAGGAGATAAAGTGAAGAATTTCTAAAGCGAAATGAAGAGTACTATGGAAGAGGATAAAAATGGTCCCAAGAGTCCATTTACAGTCATTTGTTGTAAATTTAGGGGACTTGGCCATTACCTGAATGAATGCACTATTATATAGGATATTTTCTTTGTCAAAGAAAAAGCTATGTGGAAATAAATGGTTAGAGAAATGTTTAAAAAGTATTAGTGATCCTTGTTGATGGGTTTACTTTGGAATAATTTTCTCTTGTATTTGTAACCCCTTAGTTTTCCATGTGAGAATGATATTTGAGGAAGAATTGTCTCTTCTCTTGTGGATATAGGTATAAATAACCATTTGGTTTTATATGATCATTGGGGTTTGAGAGAATTATAAGTTATTATAATTTGAGATGAAAATGCAAGGTATGATATAAAATTTGTGGTTAAATTATGTTATGGTATTTTGAGGAATTTATCTCATTTTGGTAATATTATAAAATATAGTTTTTGAAAAAGGATAGCACGTAGACCGTGTGACAACCCGTCGCCTCAGACAAAGATGTGGGAATCGAACCCACAACCAAAGTGCGGTTGGGATTTATCACCTACCACTGGACTACATGAAGTCCCTAGTTAGTATGACTATTATTTTTAGTTAAATGATTTTATTGATCAATAATAAGTTGATGTGAGTTCTTATGTCTTATCAAATAAATACCCTTATTATAGGAAAATTATTTTGTGATTAAGTGAAAAATATTATTTTGGAAGATGATCACTTTGTTGGGAATACTATATGTCCATGGAAAATAGAATACTCTGGGATTTCATTAGAGGAGTAATGGTGGATTTTTTTCTATGTTTTTATTGTGGATTTATAGTGATTTGGGTTATTTATGGAAATGATTAACCTATAATAAAGAATATGTGATTAGGATAATTACTTTTATGTATGTGACTTTTAGAGTAGAGGATGTCATTTGGAGATACAATTTAACGTGGAAGACTACATTCTTATATTTTTTGGGTTTCAATATTAGTTTGGATTATATTGAAGGATTTTAAGGACAATTTATTATTGAATGGTATTTATTTAACTTTGGGGTATTGTTGGTTTAATTTTAGAAAATAAGATTAGTATTTTTTTCTCTAATGGAAGAAAAATTTGGGGGATCATCAGATCTTATACTAACCATTTTGGTTTTGGTTAATCTCTAAAGACAAGATAAATATACAGTTTATCCTACGTGGATCATGTATCTCTATAGAAGTTTATTATATCTCTTCCATTGTGACGAAGTTATCTTGAATACTCATTGTAAAAAAAAACGAGTTAGTGGTAAAAAGTTATTAATGAATGAAACTCTACTTAAAAATTAAGTATATCTCTTTATGTTCTTAGTCAATATCATAAATGAATTCCTCGTCCTTATGTAATGTAACTTAAAACAAAAAAAAATGTTGTCTGTTTACTTTTCCTACTGGGAGACTAAGGACCGTTTGTCCCAACACAAGTTTGTGATTTTCCTATTGTTGACTTTCTCCTGATCATGTTTTATATCCCTCTCCATCAGAACTGAACACTTAGTTTATCGTCTACATCCATGTTTTCCTACATGGAATCCCAGTATGGGTTATCTTGGGTGACCTTTATACCTCTCTTCCTTTCTTTTAAAGTGATAGTTTTATTGACTCTTTTTCCGATGTGGGACTTTCCATTATATTCTCAAGCCCAATTTTAAAAAAATATCGAGGACACAATTTATTGAAGGAGGGGAGAATGTAACACCCCAATCTTCGACATTACACTTATCTTTGAATAATGTGATAGCATGTGTTATACGCAACATCGAGTTCTAATACACCACAACCGTTCAAACTAGCCGTTATGAATAGTAATACCTACTTTTTGATATTATATATATTTTATATTTCAAAATAGAATTCATTTTTCGATTCTCAATATTGAATTTATCCTAGGGTGAAATTTTGGAACTTTTTGGATAACACTTATATTTTGATGAAGAGTGAAAATTACTAAATTTTAATTAAAATCAACTTTTTTAATCGAACTAATTTATATTGATAAATTATGAATTTAAGTGGTTTTATAGTATATTTCGAATATATTTTTACCATTTAATATAATGTTGGTCATTGTACATAATTTTACAATTAAACCGGACATAAACAAGTGTCAATCTTTTGATAGTTATTATCTCTTAAAAACACGATTTTTGTTTTAACAACGTGAATTAATTTTAAATTAATTTCTGACACTTCTGTGTTTTGAATTTGAAAAAATGGATTCCATTTTTGGAATCAGTATGTTCATATTTTGTGAATAGGTAACTTTTATTTTTAAAAATTTTGAATAATTACTACGGTAAATATTTTATTTACCATTGTTAAGGGTAAATCCGGTAAATAAGGGTTAAAAAAATATTATAATAATAATAAATTACCCTAAAACGTGTCCTAACCTTATTGGTGGATACATGTCCAACCATGGGCATCTTTGGGACTATTTTGGGACCCCATGGAGCCACTTGTAACTGATAGGGACACTTTATTTTAATTAAGTTAAAATGAATATAAAAATGACACAAGCATATATCTTTTAGGACAATAATTTTTACATAGTGTTATTTATGTTGGATTTTCGACTATATATATTAATTAGAAATATAAACATATTTCCTGCATAATTATATTTTATTTATATTTTTTAGACATTATATAAGTTAATTTATTTTTGACACAATGATGATGCAGTAATTTCTATAATAGTGAACAATTAAAATAATTGATATAATAAATTCCCAAATAAATATAATTTTAGACTTGTTATGAATTAAAATTTTTTTTAGGATAATATGAAATACTAGTATCGATTTAATTAACTTTTTAGAAGCAATCATTCTGTTATGATTTTCACAAAAATCAATTATTGAATAGTGTCAAAATTGACATAAAAGAGTTTTTAAAACAAATATCATATTATTAATTGATATTAAATTCCTAAAAATAAAAGGTTCGTCCAAGAGACTTATATCATGATATTAGTATCATTAATGGCCCACTTGGGGTCTCTTGGATGTATATAGTATGTTTATTAACTATATAATATAAAAATACAAAGTGACATGGTAAATGTCAAACTAATTAACTAAGAGTTAAAACTAAAAGATAAGGTTAATATAATGACTCAAACCTATCCAAATTCTAATGGTTGAATGGATTAAGACCTATAAACACCTCAATATTTAAATAATAAACTTTGTAGCCATTAGAAACCTAATATGAATTTATTATTAATTAATATTTATAGCTTTTCCAAAAGTGCCCCTCACCCCTCTTATAAAAGGGGACCCCTCCTTCTCATTTCCTCATACCTTCAGAGACTTCTGGTTCCACAAAACCCTACCCAAATAATCTATCAACTTCCCTCACTACAACCTAGAGTACTTGGTGTGATCAAAAAGCCATCCGATGCAGCCCTTTTGATCAAATCAAAAGGAATAACCTGAAAAAGAGGTAATGTTTTCACCACCCCTTTTCAAGTTCCTTTCTTCTTCCACTTATTATTTATTTATTCTTACCATTCTAAAATAATAAATCTAGTATCTCCTTTATACCATAATATTATTATAAATATGGTACAACCATATTCAGTATTCTATCCACCCTTTGAATAACATGTCACCATACATGCGTACGTACGACTTACCGTCTCCACGTCATGGTGTAATTGTTATTCAATAAATTATTATTTGTATGGGTATAAAATGATGTGTAATTCATGTAAATAATAAATATAAATGATAATTATTATTTATATATGATATACAATCCAATTATATATTATTTTAATATCAAAATATTGATATTGTCGCTCGTGCGTACGTACGGACTACCGTCTCCACAAACACGATGAGATTAATTATCTATCGTATCCAATCAAGTATAATTATCATTTTATGATTAAAAATAATGTTTAAAAAATTGATATAATTCTGGATATGAATAATATACATCCCATTAATAACAAATATGGCTCACATAACAAATAATATAATGTAAAATGAACCCGTTAACACCTGAAATGATGATAATTCTAAGATATTATTAACAAATCAATTTAAAAAGATCATATATGATATCATATTAATGAATATTATTCTTGTATAATTAAATAAAAATTATTTCACCATTATACTGGAGTTTAACCTACCATAGACAAAGGAAAAAGTACAAAGTAAGGGGTTTCTTATCTCACTTTTAATTCCGTGAGAATTCCATTGTTCACCACTTATTTATTGCATGTGGTGTGTGTATTGCCCATTATTGTATTCATTATGTAATTTACATTAATTTATGGATATTTACACCATAATTGTATGATCCTTCTTTAATGGGTGTATGTTTCGTAAGTTACTTAATCGATAAGGGAATTTGAAATTTCAATTTCCACTCTTTTGGCTTTACGCATATTTCATTGATTATATTACTCCAAGATTTTGTCTGGAATCACTATTCATTTGATTATGTCATAATTTCCACTCCCCTTTCTATGGATATACTTTTGATACACATAATCACTCCATTGATAATTTCTCAAGTCATCGATATGAAATTGATAAGAGTAATTTTAACTCATTCTCTATTTGTTGACTTAAACATCCAATTCATTGGCGTTGTTTTTACAAGATTATGTGTGAATGTCCTTTGATTGTTTTACACTAAATATCCAATCATATTTAGTGTATTTATATTTGCCACACATAACTATGTTGTTGATTTATCCTTACCCTAAGGATATTGCCTTTATGAGAGATTTCATCTCAATTTACATTCCATTGAGACTTCTTTATTGTTATACACCAAATCACTTTTATATGGTGTGTATAACGTACTTTGACCTAGTATATCATGAATTCCATTATTATCATGATATTACAATGTTTTGATTACCTCAATTATTTTTATTCAAGTGTATCTCTTTTGGTTAGAAACTCTAACTAAAATACAATTTTTAAATGTTTTAAAGATTTATTCTTCTAAATATTTCTCATTAATGTCCATGTTTTAAAAAAAGGGTTTGTTATACCTCTCGTACCCCTCGTGGTTTAATTTTCATGATCACAATCACTCTCTTATTTATCTAATTTTGTTTTAAGTGTTTTTGGATAATAGGTTGCCAAGGAATTGGGCCAAGAAAGCAAGAAGGCAAAAGTGGACTGATTTTCAGTCCACCGGCCAACCGGTGGACGACCACCGGCCAGCCGATAGAGCCTAGAAAGAAGGCATCCTTCTGTCCAGACCACCGGCCAACCGGTGTCCAACCACCGGCCAGCCGGTGGAACCCAGACAGAACAGTGTCAGCCACTGCCTCAGCACCGGCCAACCGGTGGCCTCCTCACCGGCCAACCGGTGGTGCCTGAGCCCGAGCCCTCTCCCTTTTTCAAAGCACCGGCCAACCGGTGGCCAAGCACCGGTCAGCCGGTGGAGCCAGTCAAACTAGCCATTGGTCTTTGACCAGGCTTTTCCACTTGACTCCCAACGGATCCGATGGCCTCTCCGACGGCTCCGAAGACCCCCAAAGGCCATTTGAGGGTTCCCCCTCTATAAATAAAGGACTAGGAAGCCCCGGAAACACAAGGAAGCCCACAGGAACATTTTTGATCATTTTGGCGAACCTCCGGCGCATTCCTTCAAGGAACTCCACTTGCTCCAACTCACTTCCACATTCAAGGAGCACCACCATAGAAGCTTGGAAGCGCCCTTCATCAACTCCAATCAATCCTTCGGCGCCCTATACTTCTCCTCTTACGGTTTTTTCATTGCTTTATTTATTTTTTGCATCAAATTGGGTTTGTGCCTACAAACTCCCATATCTTTCTCTCATCCTCTCTTTTGGGTTTTCACACCACCTTCAAGGTGTGAAGAGGTTAGTCAAGCCTTCCCTTTTAAGAGGCTTGAATCAAAGGTGAGCTAGCCTTCACCTGTAAGAAGGCTAGTGGGTTCTTGCTCAACCATTGAAAGCAAGTGGGTTCTTGCATAACAATTAAAAGCAATCTGTAATAGGTTCTAGACTAACCTTAAAGTCTAGTGGGTTTCTTGCTAAAACCATTAAAAAACAAGAAGTAGTAAATCTCTCAACGGTTGAGTTGGGAGCGGAGACGTAGGCTTGGGTTTAATCCGAACTCCGTTATCAATTTTGTGTCTTGCCTATTTTATTTCCGCTACACCTTTAACATTGATTTTAAATTGTTAATTATTTTTTAAAAGGCAATTCACCCCCCCTCTTTCCATCACTTCTCCGACCAACAATTGGTATCAGAGGAAAAATTTGAGTAATACCTTCACCGGTTTCAAATTCAAGATCCATTGTGATGGCTTCAACCTCTTTCTCCCCCGAAGGCTATTCTTTGGGTCGTGCTCCATTTTTTGATGGAACCGACTATACTTATTGAAAAACCCGCATGACCACTTTTCTTAGAAGTATAGGTTATCCTATTTATAGAATTGTCATGCATGGTTATTCTCTCTCTTCTCCTGATGAATCCAAATGGACTCAAGCTGATATTAAAAATTTCGAGCTTGATGGAAAATCCATGAACGCTCTTCATTGCGGCCTTGATCGTAATGAATTCAATCGAGATTCCACATGCACCTCATCACATGAAATCTGGAAACTTTTGGAGGTTACCCATGAGGGGACCAACAATGTCAAAGATACTCGATTGGATATGTTCCGTCAAGATTTTGAGTCTTTCACCATGCATCCATCCGAATCTATTTCTGAAATGTTTACACGTTTTACTGATGTTTGCAATGGGAGAAAGTCCCTTGGTGATGATGTGTCTGCAGAAACGATGGTCAAGAAGATCCTTTGGATCCTACCAAGCTCATGGGCACCAAAAGTCACGGCAATCCAAGAAGCAAAAGACATCAAGAACATGCCGTTCGAAGAGCTCATCGGATCCCTCATGACCTATGAGATCACCATGAGGAGGCAAGCTGAAAAAGAAGGCAAACCGATCAAAGTTCCAAAGAACATCGCCTTCAAAGTTCAAAAAGAAGAAAGCTCCTCCTCCTCACCGTCTTCCTCTCCAAGCGTCAATTCCGAAATGGAGAATCTTTCCCGCAAGATGCAAAAATTCATGAAGAAGCACAAGAAGAAGAAATCCCGCAAGGCTCAACCAAACGAACAATCCGAGCCCGATGTAACATATTACAGGTGTGGCAGGAAAGTCCATTACAAGCCCGATTGTCCACTCAACAAGAAAAAGGCCAAGAAAAAGGAAAAGAAGAAGGAATTCAAGGCCACATGGAGTGATAGCTCCACATCCTCCTCCTCCTCCTCCTCAAGTGACAACGCTAACAAATGCCTAATGGCTTTTCATGAGGTATCCTCATCTGACTCCTCATCCTCTAGTTCTTCCAATTCTTTTAATCATTTATCTTATGAGGATCTCCAACATGCTAGAGATCAATTGGAGGAAGGTTTTCACGAACTTTCTTCCAAATTTGTTGCTTTAAAAAAGAATTTCAAAAAACTTTCTTCCGAAAAGGAACAACTTCTCAAAGAAAAGGAGGAGTTGTCCCTCAAAGTCCAAAACCTTCCCGATGTTGATTCTATGGAATCAACAATCAAGGATTTGAAGGAATACCTTGCCATGTTCACCCAAGGTGAACAAAATTTGACCAAATTGCTTGGTTCCCAAAGCGTATCTAGAACCACCCAAGGGCTTGGCTATTCCAAGAAAGCTTCCTCTTCCCATGCTCCAACTATTTTTGTAAGGGGGAGCTCCCAATTTAAATTTTGTAATTATTGCAAAAAACCCGGGCACTTAATCTATGAGTGCGATTGCAAAAATGCCCGGTATGGAATGCCCAAAACCATTTTCTTTAATGATGAATTTCATAGGAGAAGACCCGCCACAAGACAAGTGTGGATTGAAAAATCCCTTTTAGCGAGTCTCTCCGGGCCAAAATTTGTCTCTATTTCAAAAACCTCTCCCCGGTGATTTGTTGTTTTTATTTAAGGGGAGTTAGGATTGTTTAAGTCTTTTTGCCTTCTTTTCAAAATCTTCAATTCAAAAATATTCAATTCAAAATATTTCAATTCAAAACTTTCAATTCAAATTTCAAAAATTTCAATTGGTTTTAAAATCTCTATCTTGTTTTTTCATCCAATCCCTCAATCGGGTTTTATGCCCCGTGCTATTTTGATAATCACAAAGGGGGAGAAATTCTTGGTTGATTGGGGGAGAAATCTTTCTCTCATGCTTTACTTTACTTTTCAATTTATCCTTTAAAGCATGACTTTCATTTCAGTATTTTACATTGCTTGTTTTGGTGATTGTGATCATCAAAATAGGGGGAGATTGTTGTACCTCTCGTACCCCTCGTGGTTTAATTTTCATGATCACAATCACTCTCTTATTTATCTAATTTTGTTTTAAGCGTTTTTGGATAATAGGTTGCCAAGGAATTGAGACAATAAGCAGGAAGGAAAAAGTGGACTGATTTTCAGTCCACCGGCCAACCGGTGGACGACCACCGGCAAGCCGCTGGAGCCTGGACAGAAGGCATCCTTCTGTCCAGACCACCGGCCAACCGGTGTCCCACCACTGGCCAGCCGGTGGAACCCAGACAGAACAGTGTCAGCCACTGCCTCAGCACCGGCCAACCGGTGGTGCCTGAGCCCGAGCCCTCTCCCTTTTTCAAAGCACTGGCCAACCGGTGGCCAAGCACCGGTCAGCCGGTGGAGCCAGTCAAACTAGCCGTTGGTCTTTGACCAGGCTTGTCCACTTGACTCCCAATGGCTCTGAAGGCCTCTCCAACGGCTCTGAAGACCCCCAAAGTCCATTTGAGGGTTCCCCCTCTATAAATAAAGGACTAGGAAGCCCCAGAAACACAAGGAAGTCCACGGGAACATTTTTGATAATTTTGGCGAACCTCTGGCGCATTCCTTCAAGGAACTCCACTTGCTCCAACTCACTTCCACATTCAAGGAGCACCACCATAGAAGCTTGGAAGCGCCCTTCATCAACTCCAATCAATCCTTCGGTGCCCAATACTTCTTCTCTTACGGTTTTTTCATTGCTTTATTTATTTTGAGCATCAAATTGGGTTTGTGCCTACAAACCCCCATCTCTTTCTCTCATCCTCTCTTTTGGGTTTTCACACCACCTTCAAGGTGTGAAGAGGTTAGTCAAGCCTTACCTTTTAAAAGGCTTGAATCAAAGGTGAGCTAGCCTTCACCTGTAAGAAGGCTAGTGGGTTCTTGCTCAACAATTGAAAGCAAGTGGGTTCTTGCATGACCATTAAAAGCAAGCTGTAATAGGTTCTAGACTAACCTTAAAGTCTAGTGGGTTTCTTGCTAAAACCATTAAAAAGAAAGCAGTAGTAAATCTCTCAACGGTTGAGTTGGGAGCGGAGACGTAGTCTTGGGTTTAAGCCGAACTCCGTTATCAATTTTGTGTCTTGCCTATTTTATTTCCGCTGCACCTTTAACTTTTATTTTAAATTGTTAATTATTTTTTAAAAGGCAATTCACCCCCCTCTTGCCATCAATTCTCCGACCAACATGTTTATGGATTTATTTATATGGACATTAATGTTTTAGAAATAAAACTCATTTTAAAAGTTTCAAAGTTGTATAGGACACTTTGATTCAAAAATCTGTTTTTAAATAGCTTCTTGACAAATAGTGTGACTTTAAATGATTTCAAGAAAAAGGGGGATATTTCTCTCAAATAGTTTTGATGATTATTTTCATCTATGTCAATATCCTTCCTTATTCTCGATTGGGGCTAATATGATACAATAAAATATTCAATATTATATCAAATGAGTTATGTTTGACTGTGGATGTTATATTTTTATACCATTCATGGTTTTTGGATAAAGTATTGACATTTCATATGCTAGTTTTAATACAAATGTTTATGTTATGTTTATAACTTTTCATATGAGGAATGCATTGGACTTAGTAAGAGATGAGTGGAGCCGCTATATCTCCTCGATGCATTGGTAGGTTTCATGTGACAAACTAGTGTCTTGGCACAAGGCCTTGACAAAATCTTATTTGTAGTCTTGGTACGATGCCTTGGCTATGTGGTTATGATAGTCTGGCATTATGCATTCCATCATTATGAAAGTGGTTATTGATATTGCATGTGATTATTGAATTAGTAGAGTAACCATGTGAATATGTAAACAGAATTATATCATTTTATTTTTGCCATACTATGTTTAAGTCCAAGTTTAAAAGGCTTTTGTTTTAGTTATAAATTGCCTTAAGTGTTTATGCTTATCTATGAAAGCTTCTGCTATATTGTTATCCTTATTGAGAATCTAACCTCACCCCTTTCAATGTTTTATTTTTCCTAGGATTATGAAGAAGTAATTTATGAATGAACTGCAGGGATAGTATGAGGGGATATGAAGACAAGATGTTTATTTATGACTAAATGTAAAAATTTATGAATGTATCTAGTGTTTCCAAGGCTACTAAACTAATCGGTCTTTCAAGACATGATCTTTCTTTTGATCATGCCCATTTTATGTAATAATGCACCGACTCTGGGTAACTAGGGTCAGGTTGTTACAGTTGGTGTCAGAGGAAGTTTAGTACAAACCTTAGAAGCTAGATTTAGATAAAATCTGATAAGATCACGTAGACCTAAGATAAACTTTGAAGATTAGTATAGAATAACTTCCTTGAATTTTGGTATTGTAGTGATTTTGTGAGTTTTCTTAGAAATACATCCCTGTCTGGATACAAGCAGGTAGAGCCGGCTCTGGCACAGATGTACCTTGGGGTAAAACCCAAAAACACCACTTTGAGATAGACTCGAATGAGAACTGGTGCAGGACAACGGGCATTGCTGCACTCTTGGTTACGACACTCCCGTGGGATATGCTTAGGATAATTTACATTTTCTTTAAAAACAAATTTGATTTATTATATATATAAAATGAGAATAAATGACCTTGGTTAATCCTAATATGTTTCAAATTGAGAATATGGTGACATGATAATCTCTAAATGATTTTACGACTACTGTTACTCACAAAATGCATTCTGGTTTTAGTCAATGGCTGGATTCCATGGAAGTCATATTGACTTTGAGAATGATGTACAAGGTGGGAACGATGGTGGAAATGAGCAAAAAAATGGAATGTTGATAGGTGTAAAAGATATCATCTTTATGCCAAATCAGTTTTCCAAAAATACGATCAACAACATATATATTAACCAACTCCCAGACTCAACAAGGAAGATAAAAGTGATGAACGATAAGAGCTCCAACAATGGAGACCATGGAGAAAAGAACCATCAATTTCCATCATGCAAGAAATGTGGTAGGAGACACCCGGGAAAGTGTCTCAATGGGACCAAGAAATGCTTTTTGTGTGGGAAGGATAGACATAAAGAGAAGAATTTCTGACGCAAAATAAAGAGTACTATTGAAGAAGATAAAAATTTCCCAAGAGTCCATTTAAAGTCATTTGCCGTAAATGTAGGTGACCTGGCCATTACCCGAGTGAATGACCTATTTTATAGGATATTTTCTTTGTCATAGAAGAAGCTATGTGGAAATAAATGGTTGGAGAAATGTTTAATAAGTATTAGTGCTCCTTGTTGACGGGTCTACTTTGGAATAATTTTCTCTTGTATTTGTAACCCCGCAGTTTTCCATGTGAGAATGATATTTGAGGAATAATTTTCTCTTCTCTTGTGGATATAGGTATAAATAACCATTTGGTTTTATATGATCATTGTGGTTTGAGAGAATTATATGTTATTATAATTTGGTATGAAAACTCAAGGTATGATATAACATTTTTGGTTTAATTTTGTTATGGTATTTTGAAAAATTTATCTATTTTTGGTAATATTATAAAATATAGTTTTTGAAAAAGGAAATCACGTAGACCATGTGACAACCCGTCGCGTCAGAAAAAGCTGTGGGAATCGAACCCACAACCAAAGTGGGATTGAGATTTATCACCTACCACTGGACTACGTGAAGTCCCTGGTTAGTGTGACTATTCTTTTTAGTTAAATGATTTTATTGATCAATAATAAGTTGGTTTGGGTTCTTATGTCTTATCAAATGAATACCCTTAGTATAGAAAAATGATTTGGTGATTAAGTGATAAATGTTGTTTTGGAAGATGTTCACTTTGTTGGGAACACTATTTGTCCAAGGAAAATAGAATACTATGGGATTTCATTAGAGGAGTAACGGTGGGTTTTTATATATGAGTTTATTGTGTATTTATAGAGATTTGGGTTATTTATGGAAATGATTAACCTATAATAAAGAATATGTGATTACTTTAATTACATTTAAGTATGTGTATTTAAGCGTAGATGATGTCATTTGGATATACAATTTAACGTGGAAGATTACCTTCTTATAAGTTTTGGGTTTCAATATTAGTTTGGATTATATTGAAGGATTTTATGGACAATTTATTATTGAATGGTATTTATTTAACATTGGGCTATTTTTGGTTTAATTTTAGAAATTAAGTTTTTTATTTTTTTCTCTAATGGAATATACATTTGGGGGATCATCAGATCTTATACTAACCATTTTGGTTTTGGTTAATCTCTAAAGACAAGATAAATATATAGTTTATACTACGTGGATCATGTATTTCTATAGAATTTTATTCTAGCTCTTCCATTGTGACCAAGTCTTCTTGAATACTCATTGTTAAAAAAATGGGTTAGTGGTAAAAAGTTATTAAAGAATGAAACTCTACTTAAAAAGTAAGTATATCTCTTTATGTTCTCAGTCAATATCATAAATGAATTCCTCTTCCTTATGTAATGTAACTTAAAACAAAAAAAATGTTGTCCGTTTATTTTTCCTACTGGCAGTCTAAGGACCGTTTGTCCCAACACAAGTTTGTGATTTTCTTATTGATAACTTTATCGTGATCATGTTTTCTATGAATCTCCATCAGAACTGAACACTTATTTTATCGTCAATATCCATGTTTTTCTTACATGGAATCCTAGTATGGGTTATCTTGGGTGGATTTTATACCTCTCTTCCTTTCTTTTAAAGTGATAGTTTTATTGACTCTTTTTCCGATGTGGGACTTTCCATTATATTCTAAAGCCCAATTTTAAAAAAAATTTGAGGACGCAAATTATTGAAGGTGGGGAGAATGTAACACCCCAATCATCCAAGGTACGCTTCTCTTTGAATAATGTGATAGAGTGTGTTGTACGCAACATCGAGTTCTAACACACCACAACCTTTCAAACTAGCCGTTTTGAATAGTAATACCTACTTTTTAAAATTATATATATATTATATTTCAAAATAGAATTCATTTTTGGATTCGGAATATCAAATTTAGCCTAGGATGAAATTTTGGAACTTTTCGGATAACACTTATATTTTGATGAATAGTGAAGATTACTAAATTTTTATTAAAAACAAGTTTTTAATCGAACTAATTTATATTGATAAATTATTAATTTGAGTGGTTTAAAAGTATATTTAGAATATATTTTTACAATTTAATATAATTTTGTTCATTTTACATAATTTTACAATTAAACCAGACATAAACAAGTGTCAATCTTTTGATAGTTATTATCTCTTAAAAACGCATTTTTTTATTTTAACAACGGAAATTAATTTTAAATTAATTTATTCTACTTCTGTGTTTTGAATTTGAAAAAATGGATTCCATATTTGGAATCAGGATGTTTATATTTTGTGAATAGGTAACTTTTATTTTTAGAAATTTGGAATAATTACTGCGGTAAATATTTTATTTACGATGGTTAGGGGTAAATCTGGTAAATAAGGGTTAAAAATAATATTATAATAATACTAAATAACCCTAAAACGTGTCCCAACCTTATTGGTGGATACATTTACGACCATGGGCATCTATGGGTCGATTTTGGGACCCCATGGAGCCACTTGTAAGTGATAGGGACACTTTATTTTAATTATGTTAAAATGAATACAAAAATGACACAAGCATATATTTTTTTGAAAAACAATTTTTACATAGGGTTATATATGTTGGATTTTATACTATAAATATTAATTATAAAGATAAACATATTTAATACATAATTATATTTTATTTATAATTTTTAGACATTAAATAAGTTAATTTATTTATGACACAATGATGATACAATAATTATCATAATAGTGAAAAATTAAAATAATTGATGTTATAAATACCCAAATAAATATAATTTTAGACTTTTTATGAATTACACTAATTTTCTAGGATAATAAGACATGTTAGGATTTATTTAATGAACTTTTTTAGAAGCAATAATTCTGTTATGATTTTTACAAAAATCAATTATTGAATAGTGTCAAAATTGACATAAATGAGTTTTTAAAACAAATATTATATTATTAATTTATATTAAATTCTTAAAAATCTAAGGATCGTCCAAGATAGTTATATCATGATAGTTATATCATTAATGGACCACTTATGGGTTTCTTGGATGTATATAGTAAGTTTATTAACTATATAATATAAAAATACAAAGTGACATGGTAAATGTCAAACTAATTAACTAAGATTTAAAACTAAAAGATAAGGTTAATATAATGACTCAAACCTGTCTAAATTATATTTGAAGAATTTTTTTCGACCTATACACACATAAACATTTAAATAATTAACTTTGGAGCCATTATAAACCGAATATGAATTTATTATAAATTAATATTTCTAGTTTTTCTAAAAGTGCCCCTCACCCCTCTTATAAAAGGGCACTCCTCCTTCTCATTTCATCACACATTAAAAGCCTTTTGGTTCGGCCAAACTCTGCCCAATTACCCTATCAACTTACCTCACTACAACCTAGAGGACATGGTGTGATCATAAAGCCATCCTGTGGAGCCCATTTGATCAAATCAAAAGGAAGAACCCAAAGAAGAGGTAATGTTTTCACCACCCCTTATCAAGTTCCTTTCTTCTTCCAGTTCTTCTGTATTTTTCCTTCCCATTCTAAAATAATAAATCCAGTATCTCCTATATACCATAATATTATTATAAATATGGTACAACCATATTCAGTATTCTATCCACCCTTTGAATAACATGTCACCATATGTGCGTACGTACGGCTTACCGTCTCCACATCGTGGTGTAATTGTTATTCAATAAATTATTATTTGTATGGGTATAATAATGATGTGTAATTCATTTCAATAATAAATATAACATGATAATTATTCTTTATATATGTTATACCATCCAATTATATATTATTTTAATATCAAAATAATGATATTGTCGCTCGTGCGTACGTACGGACTACCGTCTCCACGAACACGATGAGACTCTTTCTCTATCATATCCAATCAAGTATAATTATCATTTTATGATTAAAAATAATGTTTAAGGACTTTATATAATTATGGATATGAATAATATACATCCCATTAATAAAAAATATGGCTCACATAACAAAGAATATAAAGTAAAATGAACCCGTTAACCCACGAAATGACGACAATTCTATGATATTATTAACAAATCAATTTTAAAAGATCGTATATGATATCATATTAATGCATATGATTCTTGTATAATTACATAAAAATTATTTCACCATTATACAAGAGGTTAACCTACCGTCGAGCAAGGAAAATGTACAAAGTAAGAGGTTTCTTATCTCACTTTTAATTCGGTGAGAATTACATTGTTCACCACGTATTTATTGCATGTGGTGTGTGTACTGCCCATGATTGTATTAATTGTGTAATGTACTTTAATTTATGTATATTTACATCATAATTGTATGATCCTTCTTTCATGGTTTTATGTTTCGTAAGTTACCTAATCGATAAGGGAATTTGAAATTTCAATTTCCATACTTTTGGATTTACGCATATTTCATTAATTATATTACTCCAAGATTATGTGTTTGATCACTATTCATTTGATCATGTCATAACATCCACTCCCCATTCTATGGATATACTTTTGATACACATAATCACTCCATTGATAATTTCTCAAGTCATTGATATGAAATTGATAATAGTAATTTTAACTCATTCTTCATTTGTTGAGTTAAACATCCAATTCATTGGTGTTGTTTTTACAAGATTATGTGTGAATGACCTTTTATTGTTTTACACTAAATATCCAATCATATTTAGTGTATTTATATTTTTCACAAATAACTTTGTTTTTGATTTATCCTTAACCTAAGGATACGGCCTTTATGAGAGATTTCATCTCAATTTACATTCAATTGATACTTCTTTCTTGTTATACACCAAATCACATTTATATGGTGTGTATAATGTACTTTGACATAGTATGTCATGAATTCATTTATTCTAATGATATTACAATGTTTTGATTACATCAATTATTTTTATTGAAGTGTCTCTCTTTTGGTTAGAAAATCTAACTAAAATACCATTTTAAATGTTTTAAAGACTTATTCCTCTAAATCTTACTCATTAATATCCATGTTTTAAAAGATGGTTTTAAGGATTTATTTATATGGAAATTAAATTTTTAGAATTAAAAGTCCTTTTAAATGTTTCAAAGTGGTATGGGACACTTTGATTCAAAAAGCTATTTTTAAATGGCTTCTTGACAAATAGTGTGACTTTAAATGATTTCAAGAAAAAGGGGGATATTTCTCTCAAATAGTTTTGATGATTATTTTCATCTATGTAAATATCCTTCATTATTCACGATTGAGGCTAATATGATACAATACAATCTTCCATATTGTATCGAATGAGTTATGTTTGACTGTTCATGTGTTATTTTTATACCATTCATGGTTTGTGGATAAAGTATTGAAATTTCGTATGCTAGTTTTAATATGAATGTTTATGTTACATTTAAAACTTTTCATATGAGGAATGCATTGGACATAGTAAGTGACAGGTGGAGCCGCTATAACTCCTCGATGCATCGGTAGGTCTCATTAGACAAACTAGTGTCTCGGCACAAGGCCTTGAAAAAATCTTATTTGTAGTCTTGGCACGAGGCCTTGGATATGTGGTTATGATAGTCTGTCATTATACATTCCATCATTATGAATGTGGTTGTTGATAATTCATGTGATTATTCGATTAGTAGAGTAACCATGTGAATAAGTAAACGGCATGATTTCATTTTATTTTTGCCATACTATGTTGAATTTCAAGATTAAATGGCATTTGATTTAGTTATAAATATCCTTAAGTGTGTAGGCTTATCTATGAAAGATTCTGCTATAATGTTATCCTTATTGAGCATCTGAGCTCACCCCATTCAATTTTTTATTTTTCCCAGGATTATGAATAAGTAATTTATGAATGACCTGCAGGGATAGTATGAGGGGATATGAAGACAAGATGTTTTTTTATGATGTAATGTAAAAATTTATGAATGTGTCTAGTGTTTCCAAGGCTACTAAACTAATCGGTCTTTCGAGACATGATCTTTGTTTTGATCATCCTAATGTTATGTAATAATGCACCGACTCTGGGTAACTAGGGTCGGGGTGTTATAGTTGGTATCAGAGGAAGTTTTGTTCAAACCTTGGAAGATAGATTTAGATAAACTCTAATTAGAAAACGTAGACCTAATATGAACTTTGTGTATTAGTATAGAAGAAATTCCTAGAATTTTGGTATTGTAGAGATTTTGTGAGTTTTCCGAGCAATAAATCCCTATCTGGATACGAGCAGGTAGAGGAGGCTCTGGCACATATGTACATAGGGATAAAACCCGAAAACCCCGCTTTGAGCTAGACTAAAATGGGAACTGGTGCACGACAATGGGTCTTGCTGCACTCTTGGTTACAACACTCCCGGGGGATATGCTTAGGATAATTTACATTTTCTTTTAAAAACAATTTGAATTATTATATATATAAGATGAGATTAAATGACCTTGGTTAATTCTAATATGTTTCAAATTGATAATATGGTGACATGTTAATCTCTAAATGATTTTATGACTACTATTACTCAAACAATGCTTTCTCGTTTTAGTCAATGGATGGATTCCAAGGAAGTCATTGTGACATTGAGAATGATGTACAAGGTGGGAATGATGGTGGAAATGAGCAACAAAATGGAATGTTGATAGGCATAAAAGATATTGTCTTTATGAAAAATCAGTTTTTCAAAAATATGATCAACAACATATATATTAACCAACTCTCGGACTCAACAAGGAAGATAAAGGTGATGAATGATAAGAGCTCCGACAATGGAGACCATGGAGAAAAGAACCCTCAATTTCCATCATGCAAGAAATGTGGTAGGAGACACCCGGGAAAGTGTCTCAATGGGACCATGAAATGCCTTACGTGTGGGAAGGAAGGACATAAAGTGAAGAATTTCTGAAGCAAAATGAAGAGTACTATGGAAGAAGATAAAAATGGTCCCAATAGTCCATTTACAGTCATTTGCAGTAAATGTAGGGGACCTGGCCATTACTCGAGTGAATGGCCTATTCTATAGGATATTTTATTTGTCACTTAAGAAGCTATGTGGAAATAAATGGTTGGAGAAATGTTTAAAAAGTATTAGTTCTCCTTGTTGATTGGTTTACATTGGAATAATTTTCTCTTGTATTTGTAACCTCTCATTTTTTCATGTGAGAATGATATTTGAGGAAGAATTGTCTCTTCTCTTGTGGATATTGGTATAAATAACCATTTGGATTTATATGATCATTGTGGTTTGAGAGAATTATAAGTTATTATAATTTGGGATGAAAAACCCAAGGTATGATATAACATTTGTGGTTAAATTATGTTATGGTATTTTGTGGAATTTATCTCATAATGGTAATATTATAAAATCTTGTTTTTGAAAAAGGAAAACACGTAGACCGTGTCACAACCCGTCACGTCGGACAAAGCTGTGGGAATCGAACCCACAACCAAAGTGAGATTAGGATTTATGGCCTACCACTGGACTGCGTGAAGTACCTCGTAAGTGTGACTATTATTTTTAGTTAAATGATTTTTTTGATCAATAATAAGTTGATTTGGGTTCTTATGTCTTATCAAATTAATACCCTTAGTATAGGAAAATGATTTGGTGATTAAGTGATAAATGTTATTTTGGAATATGTTCACTTTGTTGGGAACACTATATGTCCACGGAAAATAGAATACTATGGGATTTCATTGGAGGAGTAATGGCGGATATATATCAATGTTTTTATTGTGTATCTATAGTGATTTGGGTTATCTATGGAGATGATTAACCTATAATAAACAATATGTGATTAGGTTAATTACTTTAAAGTATGTGATGTTAAGAGTAGATGATTTCATTTGGAGATACAATTTAACGTTGAAGACTAAATTCTTATAAGTTTTTGGTTTCAATATTAGTTTGGATTATATTGAAGGATTTGAAGGACAATTTATTATTTAATGGTATTTTTTTAACTTTGGGGTATTATTGGTTTAATTTTAAAAATTAAGATTAGTATTTTTTTCTCTAATGGATTATACATTTGGGGGATCATCAGATCTTATACTAACCATTATGGTTTTGGTTAATCTCTAAATATAAGATAAATATATATTTTATCCTACGTGGATCTTGTATTTCTATAGAAGTTTATACTAGCTCTTCCATTGTGACCAAGTCTTCTTGAATACTAATTGTTCAAAATTATGAGTTATTGATAAAAAGTTATTAAAGAATGAAACTCTACTTAAAAAGTAAGTATATCTCTTTATGTTCTTAGTCAATATCATAAATGAATTCCTTGTCTTTATGTAATGTAACTTAAAATAAAAAAATGTTGTCCGTTTACTTTTCCTACTGGGTGACTAAGGACCGTTTGTCCCAACACAAGTTTGTGATTTTCTTATTGTTAACATTCCACTTATCATGTTTTTTATCCCTCTCCATCAGAACTGAACACTTATTTTATCATCTATATCCATGTTTTTTCAAATGGAATCCTAGTATGGGTTATCTTGGGTGACTTTTATACCTCTATTCCTTTCTTTTAAAGTGATAGTTTTATTGACTCTTTTTCCGATGTGGGACTTTCCATTATATTCTCAAGCCCAATTTTAAAAAACTTGTGAGGACACAATTTATTGAAGGAGGGGAGAATGTAACACCCCAAGCTTCCACGGTACGCTTCTCTTTGAATAATGTGATAGCGTGTGTTGTACGCAACATCGAGTTCTAACACACCACAACCGTTCAAACTAGCCGTTATAAATAGTAATACCTACTTTTTGAAATTATATATATTATATATTTCAAAATAGACTTCATTTTTGGATTCAGAATATCGAATTTATCCTAAGGTGAAATTTTGGAACTTTTCGGATAACAATTATATTTTGATGAATAGTGAAAATTACTAAATTTTAATTAAAAACAACATTTTTAATCAAACTAATTTATATTGATAAATTATGAATTTGAGTGGTTTCAAATTATATTTAGAATATATTTTTACCATTTAATATAATCTTGGTCATTGTACATAATTTTACAATTAAACCAGACATAAACAAGTGTCAATCTTTTGATAGCTATTATCTATTAAAAACACGCTTTTTGTTTTAACTACGAAAATTAATTTTAAATTAATTTCTACCACTTCTGTGTTTTGAATTTTGAAAAATGTATTCCATATTTGGAATCAAGATGTTCATATTTTGTGAATAGGTAACTTTTTTTTTTATAAATTTTGAATAATTACTGCAGTAAATATTTTATTTACCATGGTTAAGGGTAAATCCGGTAAATAAGCGTTACAAAATAATATTATAATAATACTAAATTACACTAAAAAGTGTCTTAACCTTATTTGTGGATACATGTGCAACCATTTAAATCTTTTGGTCGATTTTGGGACCCCATGGAGCCACTTGTATGTGATAGGGACACTTTATTTTAATTAAGTTAAAATGAATACAAAAATGACACAAGCATATATCTTTTAGAAAAACAATTTTTACCTAGGGTTATATATGTTGGATTTTCGACAATAAATATTCATTAGAAATATAAACCGATTTCCTACATAATGATATTTTGTTTATATTTTTTAGACATTAAATAAGTAAATTTATTTATGACACAATGAGGATGCAGTAATTACCATAATAGTGAAAAATTAACATAATTTATATTATAAATACCCGAATAAATATAATTTTAGACTTTTTATGAATTAAAATAATTTTCTAGGATAATATGAAATGTTAGGATTTATTTAATTAACTTTTTTTGAATCAATAATTCTGTTATGATTTTTACAAAAATCAATTATTGAATAGTGTAAAAATTGACATAAAAGAGTTTTTAAAACAAATATTATTTTATTAATTGATATTAAATTCCTAAAAATCTAAGGTTCATCCAAGATACATATATCATGATATTTTTATCATTAATGGACCACTTTGGGGTCTATTGAATGTATATAGTATGTTTATTAACTATATAATATAAAAATACAAAGTGACATGGTAAATGTCAAACTAATTAACTAAGAGTTAAAACTAAAAGATAAGGTTAATATAATGACTCAAACCTGTCTAAATTCTATTGGATGAATGTTTTTCGACCTATACACACTTTAATATTTAAATAATAAACTTTTGAGCCATTCAAAACCGAATATGAATTTATTATAAATTAATATTTCTAGCTTTTCCAAAAGTGCCCCTCACCCCTCTTATAAAAGGGCACTCCTCCTTCTCATTTCTTCACACCATCAAAGCCTTTTGGATCGGCAAAAACCTACCCAAATACACTCTCATCTTCCCTCACTACAACCTGGAGGACTTGGTGTGATCAGATAGCCATCCTATGGAGCCCTTTTGATCACATCAAAAGGAAGAACCCGAAGAAGAGGTAATGTTTTCACCACCTCTTTTCAAGTTCCTTTCTTCATCCACTTCTTATTTATTTTTTCTTCCCATTCTAAAATAATAAATCCAGTATCTCCTATAAGCCGTAATATTATTATAAATATGGTACAACCATATTTAGTATTCTATCCACCCTTTGAATAACATGTCATCATACGTGCGTATGTACGGCTTACCGTCTCCACGTCGTGGTGTAATTGTTATTCAATAAATTATTATTTGTATGGGTATAATAATGATGTGTAATTCATTTAAATAATAAATATAACATGATAATTATTCTGTATATATGATATACCATCCAATTATATATTATTTTAATATCAAAATATTGATATTTTCGCTCGTGCATACGTACGGACTACCGTCTCCACGAACTCGATGAGATTCATTCTCTATCGTATCCAATCAAGTCTAATTATCATTTTATGATTAAAAATAATGTTTAAGGACTTGATATAATTATTGATATGAATAATATTCATCCCATTAATAACAAATATGGCTCACATAACAAAGAATATAAAGTAAAATGAACCTGTTAACACCCGAAATGACAATAATTCTAAGATATTATTAACAAATCAATTTTAAAAGATCATATATGATATCATATTAATGCATATGATTCTTGTATAATTAAATAAAAATTATTTCACCATTATATAGGAGGTTAAACTACCGTCGATCAAGGAAAAAGTACAAAGTAAGGGGTTTCTTATCTCACTTTTAATTCCGTGAGAATTCCATTGTTCACCACTTATTTATTGCACGTGGTGTGTGTACTTCCCATGATTGTATTCATTATGTAATATAATTTAATTTATGGATATTTAAATCATAATTTTATGATCCTTCTTTCATGGTTGTATGTTTCGTAAGTTACCTAATCGATAAGGGAATTTGAAATTTCAATTTCCACTCATTTTGCTTTATGCATATTTCATTGATTATATTACTCCAAGATTATGTGTGGAATCACTATTCATTTGATTATGTCATAATTTCCACTCCCCATTCTATGGATATACTTTTGATACACATAATCACTCCATTGATAATTTCTCATGTCATCAATATGAAATTGATAAGAGTATTTTTAACTCATTCTCCATTTGTTGAGATCAAGATCCAATTCATTGGTGTTGTTTTTACAAGATTTTGTGTGAATGTAATTTTATTTTTTTACACTAAATATCAAATCATATTTAGTGTATTTATATTTGAAAAACATAACTATGTTCTTGGTTTATCCTTAACCTAAGGATATAGCCTTTATGAGAGATTTCATCTCAATTTACATTCCAATGAGACTTCTTTGTTGCTATACACCAAATCACTTTTATATGGTGTGTATAATGTACTTTGACAAAGTATATCATGAATTCCTTTATTCTCATGATATTACAAAGTTTTTATTACCTCAATTATTTGTATTCAAGTGTATCTTTTTTGGTTAGAAACTCTAACTAAAATACCATTTTTAAATGTTTTAAAGACGTATTCATCTAAATATTTCTCATTAATGTCCATGTTTTAAAAAATGGTTTTAAGGATTTATTTATATGGAAATTAAAGTTTTAGAATTAAATCTCCTTTTAAAAGTTTCAATGTGTTATGGGACACTTTTATTCAAAAATCTACTTTTAAATGGCTTGTTGAAATATATTGTGACTTTAAATGATTTCAAGAAAAAGGGGGATATTTCTCTCAAATAGTTTTGATGATTATTTTCATCTATGTAAATATCATTCTTTATTCTTGATATAGGATAATACGATACAATACAATTGTCCATATTGTGTTGAATGAGTTATGTTTGACTGTGGATGTTCTATTTTTATACCATTCATGGTTTGTGGATAAAGTATTGACATTTCGTATGCAAGTTTTAATACGAATGTTTATGTTGTGTTTAAAACTTGTCATATGAGGAATGCATTGGACTTAGTAAGTGACGGGTGGAGCCGCTATAGCTCCTCGATGCATCAGTAGGTCTCATGAGACAAACTGGTGTCTTGGAACAAGTCCTTGACAAAATCTTATTTGTAGTCTAGGCACGAGGCCTTGGCTATGTGGTTATGATAGTCTGGAATTATGTATTCCATCATTTTGAAAGTGGTTATTGATATTGCATGTGATTATTTGATTATAAGAGTAACCATGTGTATAAGTAAATGACATTATTTCATTTTATTTTTTCCATACTATGTTGAAGTTCAAGTTTAGAAGTCTTTTGTTTTAGTTATAAATTGCCTTAAGTGTTTATACTTATCTATGAAAACTTCTGCTATATTGTTATCCTTGCTCAGCATCTGAGCTCACCCCTTTCAATGTTTTATTTTTCCCAGGATTATGAAGAAGTAATTTATGAATGACCTGCAGGGATAGTATGAGGGTATATGAAGACAAGATATTTTTTATGATGTAATGTAAAACCTTATGAATGTATCTAGTGTTTCCAAGGCTACTAAACTAATCGGTCTTTTGAGACTTGATTTTTCTTGTGATCATGCCAATGTTATGTAATAATGCACCGACTCTGGGTAACTGGGGTCGGGGTGTTACATAGGTGGTACCAAAGTTAGAGATATTTTTATTGGTCTACTCTTTAGTTTTGAACACATATGTTATGTGTTTTAGTGTGGGTATAGTTATATAATTGTATATACATTGTGATTTCTATATGAAACCCACCCACGTTGGAATCTAGGTGTTGATACCATCATTTTCAATGAAGGGGTGATTTTCCTAATATCAATGAAGAGAATATATGGATGGGTACCCACTCTTTTCCACTCTCTTTTCCATAAATTGTACGTATTTTATAATCTATGATGGATTATGTTCTTTATGTGTTCCAAATAATGGTTTTGATAGCCAATGTTTCTATAGGTGAGTTGCGATGTGGCCCTAGCTATTGTGTAGTGACTCATAGTGTTTTGAGGTGGATTGTCTTATATCTAAGGATTTTGTAGGATATATGATATGGGATGATGTGGATTACGATGGGCATTGTTCATGGTAGGTGGAGGGAACAAGGTTGATGAATTTAATGTTCATGATACCCCACTATTATTGTTATGGTTGTGGGTGTCCATTGGCCTAGCAATTTTTATGTGAAATGTCATGTGGAATTTATTTGAGGGTGGTGTGCCTAGAAGTCTGTGGGGTATGATGTGATGTGAAAATTCATATCGGGTGGTGTGGTGTACAGATGATATGGGAGCTCTGGGATGTATGAAATTAGGGTGTGAAAGTGGAGTACTAGTGTGAAAACTGCCAAGGGTACACTTTATCGATAACATTCTTGTTATAGTTTATTATATTGAATTAATTATTTATTGAGTATGCCATGGTGAGGTTGGTTTGGCTCAGAATACATGTATATATGTAGTTTGGTAAACTATTTCCTCACTGGTGCATTATTTTTCTTCTTTCACATATGAAAAAGAGACATTCATTTTCCTACAAAGTAAACAAGTATTCTAAACATATGTATATAGTAAAATTTTTATCTATCCTGGAGTATATTGAAGACTGTGCTAGACATTTCTATAATAGTAACATGGATTGATAGTATTTCACTACTTTTTCAGTTTTTTGAGTACATACTTTTTGGAGTTTTATATATATCATTTTTATATAAACATGGATTTGTGGGATGTTATTGGCTAATTTTATATTATTTGATGGAGTTACTTTTGGTTGATTCATATTATCTCCCAACACTATGTTATTATTCAGGGTAGTGCCTCCCATTTTATGAGATTTATGTACCCTCTATGGAAGACTTCAATATAGGGCCTAATATAAGCGAGACTCATTGGTCATTATCTCTCTCCCCTCATTGTGATAAATTTGGAGGGAGGGGTTCATACGATAGTGGTATCATAGATGATGGTTGATAGATAGAATGAAGTTTTTAGTCAGGAACAATAATGAATGTATGGTTTTGTATAAACATATTTTTAGTTGACCTTGATGTATGACATAAGATAGAGAGTGACTATGAAAACAAATTTTATCCCTCCATGATCTACTGTATAGAAACTAAGCTTAATGAATTAAATGGTGTGGTGGACCCATTTTCATGATAGAGACCTATGAGATGTAAATGCATCAGGATGACTTGTATTCATGTTGAAATTGAGTATTTTTCATGGAAATAAAATGAATAAATTAAAAAATATTTGGTAAAATTATATACTATTAAGCTAATGATGTTCTCTTTATTTTCATAAATGGCTCATGTTCCGCATTTGTGAGTTTCTCAGGAAAGAAAGGTTTATCAGGTTGATTTGGTTGATCATCGTAGAGTTGAAAATATAGACAAGCATTAGGAATATAAATAGCATTTTTCTTTATTTTAGAAGCATGCTTTGAGGAGGTACTAAAGAAGTATCTTTTATGTATAGACAATGAGATGTAAGAAGGAGCTGAAGATCTATTTTAGTTTGATTCAGGTCCCAATGGATTACTAGGTCCCTTTGGAATTTAGTCAGATATGGGAAGCTGTGCGTCAGTAGTGGGTTCTTGATCTAGGAGAGCATAAAGATATAGATGTTTCATGGGTCATATTATAGAAGGTATTAAATTCTTAGTGTAACACCCCAGGTAAATAAAGAATATTATATTTTAATATTTATCCATATTTTTGAATAAAATATTAATATTAATTTAAGGGAATTCTATGCTCTGTGGCGTACCCAATACGCAACAATGAGTTTTTTTTGAAATCTTACGTTGCACTCTAATAATAATATAATATTATTTTAAAAGGTAGTTAAAGCCTAGCCGTTGTAATGGTGGTAATGAAAGGAACTAACTACAAAATTATTACATATGTTTGTGAAATATTTTTACTTTTATCCAATAAATTTTGGATGCTTAAAATGCAAAATGAATCCAATTTTAAGCATAAATATTCTAATATTATTTAAATGTTCGATTAACCGCCTTTTGATGGAGAACCCTTTTGAAATATACTTTTGAAAATTTTATATGTTGTATTTGACAAAATAAAATCCTTCTATAGAATCTGGATATCAAAATTTACTTTGTGTAAAATTTTGTTATTTTCCGATAAAGATCATTTTTATGGAAAATTTTGCATTTTAATTCAAAACATCCTTTTAATATGATTTATATATATGGATATATTATATTTTTAATTTATATTAGAGTGTATTTAGAATATATTTTTACCATTTAATCTAATGGTGGTAATAGGAATTAATTTCACTTGGAAATTGGACTTAAACTAGTGTCAATCTTTTAAAAGATATTGTTTCTTAAAAACACGTAATTTGTTTTGACATCGGTAATTAATTATTAAATTTATTAATGCAACATATATGTTTTTAATTTTTTAAAATAGTAATCATTTTGTAATTTGGAATATAAAATATATCTTAGGGTGAATTTTTGGTATTTTTCTGAAAAACATTAATTTTTGATGTATAGTGAAACCACTAAGTGGTAGTTTAAAAACTGATTTTTTGTTTAAATTAAACATTACCAATTCTGTGATTTGAATTTTCGAAAATCTGACAATCATGGTTGTCATTAGGATATAAAATGCGGTTCAATGGGATTAAAATAATTTTTTCGGTGAATAGTAACTTTTAGGTTTTTAATCGCGATTAGAGGTAATTAGTGTAATTTAAGGTAAAAATAATTTTTTAATATTATGAAATGACTTAGAAACATTTCCTACCCACATTGGATGTGTCATGGACGACCAAGAAAATCCATGGGTCAAATTGGGGACCCCATGGAACCACTTTGGTTGGAAAATGACATAAATAAATTTTTATTTAAAATTAAAATTAAAATGACACAAGCATGAGTTTTTTTACTAAAACAATTTTTAAATGGGTTTATACAAGTCACATTTTTTTACTATAAATATTCATTAGAAATCTAAAAATATTTACTACATCATGATATTTTTTTTATAAGTTTTAGACATTAAATAAATTAAATTATTTATGACATCATGATGATGCAATGATTACCTCATTAATAAAGGATTTAAATAAAATGAAAAGATAATGTAAAAACTATAACTTACACTTTTCAAAGACCTATTTTATGAGTATATTTAGAACCCTTACCACCTTATCCTCGAAATACATTAGTGTGGGACCTTTAAAATCCGAAACTCATTTGAAAATAAAGTAACATTTTGTAACTTTCCTAAATTTCCCCTCCTCTCCTCTTATAAAAGGCCCCCACCTCTACCACCTTACCCACAACTATCAAGCCTTTTTCTCGCCCAAAACCTACTCATATTGTCTATCCACATCCCTCTCTTACTCCTAGAAGCCTCAATTTGGGCATAAGTCTTCCCAAGGAAGCCTTTGAGCACAAATCAAAGAGAGGTACCCAATTTTAAGGTAATGTCTTCACTTGTGTTCTATTGTTTTATTTTTCTTCTCCAACCCCATAAACTCTTTTTATTAATCTATTTTGTAACAAATAAAGTATATTAAATATACTAGGATGTTTTTATAAGATGTATTCGAGCTACACTTACACACACCTACATCTAATGGTTAAAAAACATACTGTTTCTATGGATGGTGAATTTCTGCCTCACAAAACGATGATTGTTCAATATTCTTTTAACACCATAAAAGGTGGAAATTAAGATGAAACTATATTTATATATGATATATAATATGTTTATGTTTTACTTAAGCTTCTGTATTATTCATTTATGGAATACCTTTATGGTTTCCATTATGGTTAAACGCGATATCTTCATTTTAGGAAGTGTGGACTACTGCCCCCTCAAAGTGATTTGATTCGTTAATACCATATGTGGTACGTATAAAGGATATATTTAATGATATTAAATATGATACAACACTGTAATTATAATACTATTATGTATCATTATGTTTTAATTCTATTAAATAAGAAAAAGAAATGGAAGTAGCGTTCATGCGTACGTACGACTTATCGTCTCCATGAACGGTGCATTTCATTTCTTACCTCTAAATGTTATGTAATATTATAAATACATGTATATAATTGATATATATATATATATATATGATATATATGATATTTAAATAATGAATATAATTCTGGATATAATATATATTTTACCCCATGAACAACATGTAATTATAAAGAGTTTATTTTTGACTCAAGTATCAATGATCTACAAAACAACCATTATTAACTTAAATAATTACATAGTGTTCCAAACATTGTTGTAAGTGATATAAAAGTAATAATGAACCTGAAAAAGGTTCTTAAGAAAGTATTAATTAACTCAAGTTTATTATTCAGGAGGTTAAAGAACGATCGAGTCAAGTCAGACCCAAGGTAAGGGATCCTACCCCTCTATTTCTTTTCAAGTACACCCTTTTATGTCATTATTTTTAAGCTCATCATTTGTATGATTGGGATGTTATTTTATATTAATCTAACTTAAATTTTTATGTTCATATTATGAGAGACCCTATTTTCTCTCATCAATCCATTTTGGAAGTTTTAATTGGCGTTGTTTGGCTGCCGAAATTTCGTAAGGGGATTTCTATCTCACTTTGTGTTTTCAGGAGATTCATGCTACATTTGCCAATATTTCCTTTTGAGTGGAGTATGTACTGTCCATTATTCTACTCATTGTGTATCATACATTTGTTTATGAGTATTTACATCAATGTTTTATAGTCCTTCTATCATGGGGTGTATTGTTCGAATGTTACCCAAATCGGTAAAGGAACCTATCACCCTCCTCTTTTTAAAGGACTTATTTTGTTATGCCTTTTAATTGTCATCTTATTATGTTGGGATATGTTGTTATAAATCCTTATTTCCATAAATTTTATGTCCATGAGATGAGATACACTTTATCTCTCTCATCAACTCTTTTTCTAAAATTTGATGTGACGTCGTTAGGCTGTCAAGGGAACTTCTTAACCCAATTTCGATTTATTTGGGTTCAACATGTAGTTATTGAATATGTCATCCTTTGAATATGTGTGAATGACATTTTATTATTTTACACTTAATATCCACTTATATTGGGTGTATTTATATTTGTCGCACATAATTATGAGATTGATTTATCCTTAATTTAAGGATACAATCATTATAATGGATTTCATCTTAATTTACATTTCCATTGAGAATTCATTGTTGTTATACACCAATTCACTCTTATATGGTGTATATATTGTCAATTGGAATATTATATCATGAATCCCTTTATTCTAATGATATTATAAAGTTTTTATTAAATGTTATTCCTCAATTATTGTATTCAAGTGTCTCTCATCTTGTTAAAAACACATTAACTAAAATATAGTTTTAAATGTTTTAATGATTTAATCTTATAAATATTTCTCATTAATATCCATGTTTTCAAAATGGTTTTAAGGATTTATTTATATGGATATTAATGGTTTAAAATTTTAAAATCTTCAATGTGGTATGGGACAATTTGATTTAAAAATCTCTTTATTAAATGTTTTAAAAGGTTTTGAAAATGGTTTTTAGAATGGATTCATTATTTCAATATCATAAAATGTTATATTGTTATTGCAATGTGGGAATTTTATCTTCCATTTATGCTTAAGTTATGTGCTATGATTATGTTTTGGTTCCTGGGCATTGTTATGAAGATAGGTGGTTCTGTGATAAACTAAGGGCAGGTGAGCCCGATATAGCTCTCTGATGCATTGGGTAACGTTAAGGAGTTAAACGTTAAGGTTTCTCCGAATAGATTTAGGGAATATACTGTGATGGGTATTCCAAACATAACCAAGAGGGTTACTCCCTACATAAGAATGTTATAAATTCCTCAAGTTACCTTTATGTCTTATGATTTCTATGATTGATTCATGATTTTATGGGGTATGTTAAAGTGCCTATGTTTTATGGGTAAAGTATGATTTCAGTCATATGTATATATGTACTCATGTTTCCTTTCAATATATTTTATAACCCATTCTGAGCTTTTTATGCACATCCCATGATTTTGAAATGTTTTTCGCAGGTCAAGGTAATGGTACATGATATGATGATAGTGTCAAGGAAGTGTCAAGAAGGAATCCATGTTTTATTTTAAATATGTTTCTATTGAAGGGAAAAATGAATACAATCTGTTATTTATCCACTTTGTTTAAATGTGGAATGTAATGCAAGTTTTATGATCTAATTCTCTAAAACAATAAACCTGAAAAGACCCATAATGTGTAATATTGTAATGACTCATGACTAAGTAAGGTTTATTTCTAGGTCCTTATAGTTGGTATTAGAGGTCGGTTTAGATAACTTTAGAGGTTAGAGTGTCTTTTAAGAAAAATTGAAAATTTTTGTAGTACCACAATGGTTAGTATATTAGATGGAGTAATCATTTTTTGAAAGATAGAATGATTTTGAGGTAACTTGGATAAGTATATCTTGGTGTTTATCTTCCTATTTTTTATTTGATGATTTCACTAATATACTCACACTGACCTTTTTTGTTTTAGTAAATCGCTGGATCTAGTAGGCACCAAAGTAAAAGTGGATTTGAAGAAAAATATGATGGTTTTATGAAATAACAACTGAATGATATGGGAGCTACAATGAGAACTCTTGTGGTTATCCTCAAGAAACTATCTGGATTCATGATTGACCACCTAAAACTTAGTGATTTTTATAAGGCATCATGTATGAGAGAAACAAATCCCTGCGGAAGTTCGGGTAATAATCATAAAGTTAAGTATGTTAAAAAACCTGTGTGTCAAATATGTGGAATGAAACACAGAGGAAAATGATTCAATGTGACAGAAAGATGATATAGATCTGGAAATTAAGGTCATAAAGAAAGAACTTTCCATCGAAAAAGGAAGCCTCTAGTTGACTCTAGGAAAGGGAAGGATGTTCTTTCTGAAGGATCAATTGAATGTTTTAAATGTGGTGTGCAAGGTCATTATGCAAACACATTTCCTACGATGAAGTTTTCAGAATGGTTTCACCAAGATCATACAAATATTCATTTACCAATACCTAATGCCATTTTGATTGAGGATGATGAAACTGACAATGAAGATTGAAAGGTATGGATTATTTCTTAACATATGTTTTCATATTATTGGAATCTTAGGATATGATCCATGATTTTTTTATAGGAAAGAAGTATTTCAGAATAAGTTGAAAAGGAATGGATAATGGATCATGAAGAATGTTGAATGAATAAGAAGTCATCATATAAGGGATTCAAGGGTTATGGTAGATTTTAGGATGGTGAAATTCTTAGATGTATTAAGTCTCTTTTGATGATTGGGTTACATTAGAAGACTTTTTATAGTAACCATGATGATTGATATACAAAAATTTTATTCAAGGAATAATTATACTTTCTATTGTGGATATAGTTATAAATAACCATTTGGTTTTATATGATCTTTTAATTTGAGTCAATTACTGGTTAATACATTTAGGGTTTCAAAATGGAAGTTATCAGATAACCTTTGTGGTTAAAATATGTTATGGTTATTTTTGATGAATTTATCTCTTTTTGAGGAATGTTATAAAATTATATAGTTTTTGAAAAGGGACAACACGCAGACTGTGTGACAACCCTTCGCGTCGGACGAAGCTGCGGGAATCGAACCCACAACCAAAGTGCAACTAGTATTTATCGCCTACCACAGGACTACGTGAAGTCCCTGGTTAGCTTGAATGATTCTTTTTAGTTAGATGATTTTATGAATTAAGAGTAAGTTGTTTTTTTCTTATAAATGGAAATGATTATCCTATCATGGAGGATATGTGATTAGGATAATTACTTTTCAGTATGTGACTGTAAGAGTAACTGATGTTATTTTGGAGAAAAATGTTAAAATTTATCTTAGGATACTATGTGATTAAATCCTTTAGAGAATTGGGTTTCAATCTTAGTTTGGTTTACATTGTAGAATTTTATGGTTAGATGTTTATTAAATGTTCTTTGTTGAAATTTGGGTTTTAGTTTTGGTTAAGGCTTAAAGACATGGGAAGTATGTAGTTCTCTTTTGTTGATTAGGTGATTCTCTAGAAGTTGATTATATCTCTCTTATTGTGAACAACTCATCCTAAATAGTCGTTTTTTGGAGAAAATATAAGTTCGTGTAAGAAATATAGTAAAATTTGAAAGTCAACATTAGATTTAAGTATTATTCCTTATGTTATAGTTAATCCCATAAATAAATTCCTCAATGAAAAGTAACTTAAAACAAAAATGATGTCTGTTAATTTTTCCTACTGGGGAATCAAATTCTGTTTAACCCATCACAAGTTTGTGATTTTCTTGTTGTTAACTTTCTCCTAGAAATGTTTACTATCACTCTCCATCAGAACATGACCCTTTGTTTTTTCTTCCATATCCATATTTTCATACTTGGAATCGTAGTTTGGGTTAACTCGGGTGACATTTCTACTTCTCTACCATTCTTTTAAATTGATAGTTTTACTGAGTCTTGTTCCGATGTGGGATTTTCAATGATGCTTCCAAGCCCAATTTTAAAATTGCGAGGATGAAATTCCAAAAAGGGGGGAAGGATGTAACATCCCAGGTAAATAAAGAATATGAAATTTTAATATTTATCCATATGTTTGAATAAAATATTAATATTACTTTAAAGGGAATGCTATGCAAAAGGGCGTACCCAATACGCAACAACGAGTTTCTTTGAAATCTTACATTGCACTCTAATAATAAAATAATATTATTTTAAAATTTAATTAATGCCTAGCCATTTTAATGGTGGGAATTAACGGAACTAACTTCAAAATGATTTTATATGTTTGTCAAATATTTTTACTTTTATCCAATAAATGTTGGTGGCTTAAATTGCAAAATTAATCCAATTTTAAGCATAAATTTTCTAATATTCTTTAAATGGTTGATTAACCGCCTTTTGATGGAGAACCCTTTTTAAATATACTTTTGAAAATTTTATATGTTGTATTTGACAAAATAAAATCGTTCTTTAGAAATTGGACATCAAAATTTACTTTGTGTAAAATTTGGTTATTTTCCGATAAAGATCATTTTTATTGAAAATGTTGCATTTTAATTCAAAACAACCTTTTAATCTGATTTATAATATGGATATATTATATTTTTAATTTATATTAGAGTGTATTTAGAATATATTTTTACCATTTAATCTAATGGTGGTCATAGGGATTAATTTCACTATGAAATTGGACTGAAACTAGTGTCAATCTTTTAATAGATATTGTTTCTTAAAAACACGCTATTTGTTTTGACAGCAGGAATTAAATATTAAATTAATTAATGAAACATATATGTTTTGAATATTGTAAAATAGAAATCATTTTTGAATTCGGAATATCAAATATAGCTTAGGTGAATTTTTGGTATTTTTCTAATTAACATCAATTTTTGATGAATAGTGAAACCACTAAGTGGTAGTTTAAAAACTGATTTTTTGTTTAAATGAAAAATTACCACCCCTGTGATTTGAATTTCAAAAATCCGATATACATGGTTTTCATTAGGATTTAAAATGTGGTTCAATGGGATTAAAATAATTTTTTGGTGAATAGTAACTTTTATGTTTTTAATCGCGATTAGAGGTAATTAGTGTAATTTAAAGTAAAAATAATGTTTTAATATAATGAAATGACATAGAAAAATGTCCTACCCTCATTGGAGGTGTCATGTCTGACCGAGAAAATCAATGGGTCAACATGGGAACCCCATGGAGCCACTTTTGTTGGAAAATGACATAAATAACTTTTTATTTAAAATTAAAATAAAAATGTCACAAGCATGAGTTGTTTTACTAAAACAATTTTTAAAAGTGGTTATACATGTCATAGTTTTTACTATAAATATTCATTAGAAAGATAATAATATTTCCTACATCATTATATTTTTATTATAATTTTTAGACATTAAATAAATTAAATTATTTATGACGTCATGATGATGCAGTGATTACCTCATTAATAAAGAATTTAAATAAAATCAATAGATAATGTTAAAACTATAACTTACACTTGTCAAAGACCTATTGGATGAGTATATTTAGAACCCTTACCACCATATCCTAGACAGACATCAGTGTGGGACCTTTAAAATATGAAACTCATTTGAAAATAAAGTAACATTTTGTAACATTCCAAGAGAGCCCCTCCCCTCCTCTTATAAAAGGCCCCGACCTCTACCACCTTACCCACACCTCTCAAGCCTTTAGCAAGGCCAAAACCTACTCATTTTATCTCTCCACATAACTCTCTTACTCCTATGATCCTCAATATGGACATAAGTCTTCATAAGGAAGCCTTTGAGCTCATATCAAAGAGAGGTACCCAATTTTAAGGTAATGTCTTCACTTGTGTTCTTTTGTTTTATTTTGCTTATCCAACCCCCTAAACTCTTTTTATTCATTTATTTTGTAAAAAATCCAGTATCTTCAATATACTATGATGTTTTTATAAGAAGGATTCTAGCTACACTTACACACTCGTACATCTAATGGTTAAAGAAGATACGGTTTCTGTGGATGGTGAATTTCTGCCTCACGAAACGATGATTGTTCATTATTTTTTTAACACCCTAAAAGGTGGCCATTAAGATGTCACTATATTTATATATGATAAATAATATGATTATGTTTTACTTAAGCTTATGTATTTTTCATTTATGTCATACCTTTATGGTTTTCATTATGGTTAAACGTGATATCTTCATTTTAGGAAGTACGGACTACCGCCCCCTAAAAGTGATTTGATTTGTTAGTACCATATGTGGTACGTATAAAGGCTAGATTTAATAATATTATATAGGATACCATAATGGAATTATAATCCTATTATGTGTCATTATGTTTTAATTCCATTAGATAAGAAATATAAATGGAAGTAGCGTTCATGCGTACGTACGGCTTACCGTCTCCATGAACAGTGCATTTCATTTGTTACCTCTAAATGTTATGTAATATTATAAATTCATGTATTTAATGTATATATATGATATATATGATATCTAAAAAATGAATATAATTCTGTATATAATATATATTTTACCACATGAACAACTTGTAATTATAAAGAGTTTATTTTTGACTCAAGAAGCAATGATCTACAAATCCACCATTATTAACATAAATAATTACATAGTGTTCCTAGCATGGTAGTTAGTGATATAAAAGTAATAATTAACTTGATAAAGGTTCTAAATAAAGTAAAAATTAACTCATGTTTATTATTCATGAGGTTAAAGAACGATCGAGTCAAGTCGGACCAGAGGTAAGGAATCCCACCCCTCTCTTTCTTTTTAAGTACACTCTTTTATGTCATTACTTTTAAGGTCATCTTTATTATGATTGGGAAGTTATTTTTTATTAATAGAACATTATTTTTTATGTTCATATTGTTAGAGACCCTATTTTCTCTCATCAATCCATTTTGGAAGTTTTAATTGGCGTCGTTTGGCTGCCAAAATTTCGTAAGGGGCTTTTTATCTCACTTTGTGTTTTCGTGAGATTCATGATAAATTTTCCAATATTTCCATTTGAGTGGAGTATGTAATGTCCATTATATAACAATTTCTGTAACATAATTTTGTTTATGAGTATTTATATCAATGTTTTATAGTCCTTCTTTCATGGGGTGTACGTTTCGAATGTTACCCAAATCGGTAAGAAAACCTTTCAACCTCCACTTTTTAAAAGACTTCTTTTGTTATGTCTTTTAATTTTCATAATATTAAGTGGGGATATGTTCTTATATATCCATATTTCCGTAAATAATATGTCCAAGAGATGAGATACCCTTTATCTCTCTCATCAACTCTTTTTCTAAAATTTTATGTGACGTCGTTAGGCTGTCAAGGGAACTTCTTAACCCAATTTGGATTTCGTTGGGTTCAACATATAGTTATTGAATATGTCATACTTTGAATATGTGTGAATGACCATTGATTATTTTACACTTAAGATCCACATATATTGGGTGTATTTAAATTTTTCGCACATAATTATGAGATTGATTTATCCTTAATTTAAGGATACCATCATTATAATGGATTTCATCGAAATTTACATTTCCATTGAGACTTCATTGTTATTATGCACCAATTAATTCTTATATGGTGTATATATTTTCTTTTGGAATATTATATCATGAATCCCTTTATTATCATTATATTATAATTTTTTGATTAAATGTTATTCCTCAATTATTTTATTCAAGTGTCTCTCATTTTGTTAAAACCCCATAAACTAAATTATCTTTTTAAATGTTTTAATGATTTAATCTAATAAATATTTCTCATTAATATCCATGTTTTCAAAATGGATTTCTGGATTTATTTATATGGATATTAAAGATATAAACTTTTAAAAGATTCAATGTGGTATGTGACACTTTGATTTAAAAATATATTTATTAAATTTTTTAAATGGTTTTGAAAATGGTTTTTAGAATGGATTCATTATTTCAATATCTGAAAATGTTATATTATTATTGCAATGTGGTAATGTTATCATTCCTTTATGCTTATGTTATGTGCTATGATTATGTTATGGTTTTTGGGCATTTTTATGAAGACGGGTGGTTCCATGATAAAATAAGTGCGGGTGAGCCCGATATAGCTCTCCAATGCATTGGGTAGCGCGAAGGAGTTAAATATTAAGGTTTCTCCAAAGCGATTTAGGGAATATACTGTGATGGGTATTCCAAACATAACCAAGAGGGTTACTCCCTACGTAAGAATGTTATGAATGCCTCATGTTACCTTTATTTCTTATGATTTCTATGATTTATTCATGATTTTATGTGGTATGTTAAAGTGGTTATGTTTTATGGGTAAATTTTGATTTCATTCTTATGTATATATGCACACATGTTTCCTTTCCATACTTTTTATAACTCATACTGAGATTTTTATGCTCATTCCATGTTTTTGAAATGTTTTTCACAGGTCAAGGGAATGTTACATGATATGAAGATAGTTTCATGGAAGTGTCAAGCAAGAATCCATGTTTTATTTTAAATATGTTTCCATTGATGGGAAAAATGAATACTATCTTTTATGTAACCACTTTGTTTAAATGTGGAATGTAATGAATGTTTTATGATCTAATTCTCTAAAACTTTAAACCTAAAAAGATCCTTAATGTGTAATCTTGTAATAACTCAAGATTAAGTAAGGTTTAAGTCTCAGGCCTTATACATAGTTCACTCTATCAACCATGATGGATGTAAAGAGATAGGAGCATCACTCTCATCTGAAAGTTATTATGTTAGTGTTGGTGTTGGGAATCATGTTCAAGGACCTTATATGATTTTAGAAATGTCGTTTTCCACTTGAAGAGACACGTATACAACATCTTGATGAGTAACTCTATAAATCTATCTAGTATTAATTTACTTATATTATATTTCCAACAATTAAATGGGATTATAATAAGGTGAACCCGATTATGTGGGTGCACTTGTGAGGAGGTTTTCAATGATATGGGAACCAATATGATTCCTCAAAGAGAATAGATATATGTTGAAATTATATGTCATCTGATCCTTCAATATTTTGACCATCGAGTAGTCCACATAAGAATTTTCCAATTCATTATTTGTGGTCCTATGATTTCTAGGATTTTCTTAATGATAAAATGATAATTTTTTTGGTTCTGGGGAACATTTCCATATTCATAAATTGTACCTAGAGGTTCCCAAAACATATTTTTCTTTTTTTGTAATTGTTCAATGATATCCTCACAATAAGTTTCTATTTATACATTTCCAATAGCAGGTGCAACATGATTATGCTGCACCGAGGGAAGATAGAGATGGTAGATGACATCTCCAGGATGTTTATTAGGATTATGGAACTGAACCAAAAGCTTGGTCCTGAATGTGGTATCTATTAGACAGTTATAGGAGATATGTGGGGTAATTTTCATTTAGTGGTGACAACAGTTCTATAGGGAACAATTATTTTCATAAGTATAATTAGTTTTTTTAGTAATCTTTATCCTTGTTTGATTCAAGATCTTCACAGTGATTTTTTATGTTGTATCTGTAACACCCCAGGTAAATAAAGAATATGACATTTTTATATTTATCCATATTTGTGAATAAAATATTAATATTACTTTAAAGGGGATTCTATGCTCGATGGCGTACCCAATACGCAACAACGAGTTTCTTGGAAATCTTACGTTGCACTTTAATAATAAAATAATATTATATTAAATTGTAGTTAACGCCTAGCTATTGTGATGGCGGGAATAAATAGAACTAACTAAAAAATGATTATATATGTTTTTTAAATATTTTTACTTTTTACAATAACTGTTAGAGGATTAAAAATGCGAATGAATCTTATTTTAAGCGTAAACATTCTAATATTCTATAAAAGGTCGATTAACCGCCTTTTGATGGAGAACCTCTTTTAAATCCACTTTTTGACAATTGTATGTGTTATATTTGACAAAATAAAATTCTTCTTTAGAATTGGGACATCAAAATTTACTTTGTGTAATTTTTTGGAATTTTTCTGAAAAAGTTCAATTTTTAATGAATAGTGAAAAATGTAGTATTTTAATTCAAAACCACATTTTAATATAATTTATTTATATAATTATATTATCTTTTGAATTGGTTTTAAAGTGAAATTAGAATATATTTTTACCATTTAATCCAATAGTGGTCGTTGGATTTAATTTCACAATGAAATCGGACTGAAACTAGTGTCAATCTTTTGATACATTTTGTTTCATAAAAACACGCTATTTGTTTTGACAGCGGGAATTAATTATTAAATTAATTATTGAAACATATATGTTTTGAATTTTTTAAAATAGACATCATTTTTGAGTTCAGAATATCAAATATTGCTTAGGGTGAATTTTTGGAAATTTTCTGAAAAACTTCAATTTTTGATGAATAGTGAAACCACTAAGTTGTACTTATAAAAACTGATTTTCCGTTTAAATGAGATTTTTCCACCATTGTGTTTTGAATTTCAAAAATCCGACATACATGGTTGTCAATAAGATTTAAAATGTGGTTCAATGGGATTAAAATAATTTTTTGGTGAATAGTATCTTATTAAGTTTTTAACCGCGATTATAGGTAATTAGTGTAGTTTAAGGTAAGAATAATGTTTTAATAAAATGAAATGACCTAGAAACACATCCTACCCACATTAGATGAGTCATGTCCGACCAAGAAAATCCATGGGTCAACTTGGGGACCCCATGGAGCTACATTGGTTGGAAAATGACATAAATACCTTTTTATTTAATGTTAAAGTAAAAAATGAAACAAACATTAGATGTTTTACTAAACCAATTTTTTATGGGGTTATAAAAGTCATATTTTTAACTATACATATTCATTAGAAAGATAAAAATATTTCCTACATCATTATATTTATTTTATAATTTCTAAACATTAAATAAATTAAATTATTTATGACATCATGATGATGCAGCGATGACCTCATTATTTAACGATTTCAATAAAATGGAAATATAATGTAAAATCTAATACCTACACAAATACAAAACCTATTGGATGGGTGTATTTAGAACTCTTATCACCTTATCCTAGAAAAATATCAATGTGGTACCATTAATATCTGAAACCCATTTCTAAAATAATGTAACATTTCCTTACTTTCCAAGAGTGCCTCTCCTCTCCTCTTATAAAAGGCCCCCAAATCTACCTCCTTACCCACACTTAAAAAGCCATTGGATCAGCCAAACCCTACCAATTTTGTCTCTACACATCCCCCTCTAACTCCATGAAGCCTCACTTTGTGCAGAAGTCTTCCCAAGGAAGCCTTTGAGCTCAAACAAATGGGAGTTACCCGATTTTTAAGGTAATGTCTTCACTTGTGTCCTTTTGTTTTATTTTGCTTCTCCAACCCCCTAAACAATTTTTATTAATTTATTTTGTAACAAATACAGTATATTAAATATACTATAATGTTGTTATAAGAAGTATTCGAGCTAAACTTACACACACCTACATCTAATGGTTAATGAACATATTGTTTCTGTGGATGGCGAATTTCTGCCTCTCGAAACGATGATTGTTCAACATTCTTCTAACACCTTAAAAGGTGTCCACTAAGATGAAACTATATTTATATATGATATATAATATGTTTATGTTTTACTTAAGCTTCTGTATTTTTCATTTATGGCATACATTTATGGTTTCCATTATGGGTAAACGCGATATCTTCATTTAAGGAAGTGCAGACTACCGCCCCCTCAAAGTGATTTGATTCCTTAATACCATATCTGGTATGTATAAAGGATATATTTAATGATATTATATATGATACCATACTGGAATTAAAATACTATTATGTATCATTATGTTTTATTTCCATTAAATATGAAATAGAAATGGAAGTAGCGTTCATGCGTACGTACGGCTTACCGTCTCCATGAACGGTACATTTCATTTCTTATCTCAAAATGTTATGCACTATTATAAGTAAATATATATAATGGATATATATGAAATATATTTCATATAAATTATCGATATAATTATGTAATTATATCATATATATATATATATCTCATTTTTTTAATTCCATTAATATGACAAAAAATGAAAGTAGCGTTCATGCATACGTACGACCTACCGTCTCCATGAACGGTGCTTTTAATTTTTATCTCCAAATTATATGGAATAGTATAAAATGAATATATACTGGATATATATGATATTTAAAACATTAATACTATTCTGGATATGATGTACCTATAACGACATGAAAAATTATTTTCCAACAAGTTCACTTTTTGACTCACATACCAAACATCGACAAAAACGTCTGATATGAACTCATATTATTAACCAATTATTATAACATTAAAATATGTGATATGAACTGAATAATAATATTTAATTTAGGTCCTTTAGAAATTATAAATTTACCAAAGTTTATTATTCAGGAATATAAAGAAACGAACAAGACATGTTGGACTTGAGGTACGGGATCTGACTCCTCTCTTTCTTTTAAAGTACACTCTTTTATGTCATTCCTTTTAAAGATCATCTTTCTTGTTATTGGGATATTATTTTATATTACTCTTACTTTAATTTTTATGTTCATATGATGAGAGACCCTATTCTCTCTCATCAATCCATTTTGGAAGTTTTGAGTGGCGCTGTTAGGCTGCCGAATTTTTGTAAGAGATCCAACCTCTCTCTTTCTTTTTAAGTACTCTCCTTTATGTCACTTATTTAAAGATCCTCTTTATTATGTTGGGGGATGTTATTTTATATTTCTCATTCTGTAAACATTATGTTGATATTATGAGAGACCCTATTTCCTCTCATCAATTCATTTTGGAAGTTTTATGTTGCGCCGTTAGGCTGCCGAGTTTTCGTAAGAGATTTTTCATCTCAGTTTTATTCCCGTGAGATTTATGCTACATTTTCCACTATTTCCCTAGAGTGGTGTATGTACTGCCCATTATTTTACTCATTGTGTAATATAATTTCATTTATGAGTATTTTCAACAAAGTTGTATTGTCCTTCTTTCACGGGGCGTATGTTTCGAAAGATACCCATGTCGGTAAGGGAACCTTTCACCCTCCTCTTTTTAAAAGACTTATTTTGTTATGTATTTTAATTCACATACTATTATGTTGGGATATGTTCTTCTATATCCTTATTGATTTAAATTTTATGACCATGTGATGAGATACCCTTTTTATCTCTCATCAACCCATTTTTTGAATTTTGTAGTGACGCCGTTAGGCTGCCAAATTTTTGCAAGGGAACTTCTTAACCGAAATTTGATTCTTTGGGATAAACATGTACTCCTTGAATATGTCATTCTATGAATATTTGTGAATAACCTCTGATTTTTTTAAACTTAATATCCACTTATATTTGGCGTATTCGTCCTTCACACATAATTATGTAATTGATTTGTCCTTAAACCAAGGATATCATCTTTATAAGGGACTTCGTCTCAATATCCTTTCATTGAGGCCTATTTTGTTTTATACACAACCTTCTTTTATACAGTGTATAAACCCCTTTTAATTTTACGTTTATTCAAAAGGAATCTTTTTTATACGAAGCATTTACTAAACGACAAAAGGGAATGTTTTTGTTGTACCTATGAGGCGACAACGACTTCTCCGCCGCCGTGACCATTATTTGAGTTTTGGCTTCCTCTACAAGCCATACCTCTTTTTTAAATGAAAAATAAATACCATGTTTTAATTTTCTATTGTTTTGGTATTGAAAATGGTTTTCATAATGTTATTATATCAATGTGTTGTATTGATATATTGTGATTGAAAGGTGTAAATTTTATATTTCCTTTATGAATGTTTTATGTGATACGATTATGTTGAGGTTCTTGGGAATTATTATGAAGACGTGTGTTTCCGTGATAAACTAAGGGCGGGTGAGCCAAATATAGCTCTCCAATTCATTGGGTAACGTGAAGGAGTGAAACATTAATGTTTCTCCGAAGAGATTTAGGGAATATATTGTGGTGGGTATTCCAAATGTAACCAAAAGGGTTACTCCCTATGTAAGAATGTTATGAATTCCTCAAGTTACCTTTTATGTCTTATGATTTCTATGATTTATTCATGATTTGATGAGGTATGTTAATTTGCCTATGTTTTATGGGGAAAGTATGATTTCATTCTTATGTATATATGAACTCATGTTTCCTTTCCATTTTTTTATAACCCTTACTGAGCTTTTTATGCCCATGCCAAGTTTTTTGAAATTTTTTTCACTGGTCAAGGGAAAGGTACATGATATGATGATAGTGTCAAGGAAGTGTCAAGAAAGAAAACATGTTTTATTTTAAATATGTTTCTGTTGATGGGAAAAAATGAATACTATCTTTATGTAACCACTTTGTTTAAAAGTGTAATGTAATGAAAGTTTTATGATCTAATGCTCTAAAACTCTAAACCTGAAAGGATCATCAATGTGTAATCTTGTTATAACTCATGATTAAGTTAGGTTTAGGGCTGGGGTCTTATAGTATCTAACTCATGTAATTTAACTATATGTAGAGAGGCTTCCTGTAACCATAATGCTGACTATGATAGTGAGATGCCAGTCCAGATTTTTTTTATATGTCCCAAGGCTACAAATTGATGATGGTTCCACATCAGTCTTGTGGGGAACCTTTCTTAATAAAAATGCAATGAAATGATATTATCCTTCAAATCAGATAGTTTTCATCATGTGTTATTTTATGTACCTCTTCCATAGGAGTGTATTCTTGTTATTTTTGAATTTATAGAATGTGGTTGGCATTTTTGAGTGGTTTTGTGATGTGGGATGTTAGTGTGTGGAACACCATAGTTCCATACTGGCTACGTTGTCTACAGAATTAGTAGAGGTGGAGATAGTAGAGGTTCTAGGGTTATTTGTGAGTTTATAGAAGTTTTTCATGAGGATGTTTTGATTATTACACATTTTAATGTGGTGGATTTTTTCATTTACTTTTCACCTAGTGATTTTATGATTTTTATGGCTCCTTATCAAATATAATCTTTTGAGTTATCAGAGGTGTGGATTCATATTGATCATCTGATCTAGAAGGATTTAATCAGACCCAATTTTTCTCTATGGGGTACCCCAGAGTTATTCTCCATGAATGCAGATGATAGTTTGAGGATGTGTATAAACTAATAAATGTGAAATTATATGATGGTAAAGAACCATTATCCACTTCCTAGGAAAATTTATTTCTTCAACCAGTTCATAGGGGTGAGTTAGTTTTTTAAGATCGATATATGGTCTGGATATTACTAGTTGAGGGTGAAGGAGGGTGATATCCAAAAAAAATCTATAACATGTATGTATGGGGACATATATTTTGTAATGATACCATTCTATAGAACAAACAGACCCTAAAATTTCATGCTGTTATTGAACTCCGTGTTCTAATTGTTCCTAGAAATGGTTTTCTTCATATTCATTGACAATATCATATTCAACTCAATGTTTTAGGTGGATCATGTGGATCATCTATGAAATTTGACGGATGTTATATAATAAAACAATATATATGGAAACATATTTAAGTTTACATTCTAGACATGATATGTGAATTTCCATAATAATGTTTTGTCCCAATAGGGTGTGGAATTAGACCCGTTGAATTTTGGTGTAGGTAATTCATGGGAATCACCCATGAACATTGTATATCATGAAGCATTCCTGGATTTTTCATGTCATTTTTTGGGTATTTCAAATAATTTTAAAATATTTTAATACATCTTGATATCATTGAAAAATATATAATGTGATTTTATGTGGACTGATCAGTTCCAGGAATCATTTTACTGCCTTAATGGGATGTTGTTCGGTTCTCTGGTGGTTTATTTTCCTAAGGATTAGTGTTGTTTAGGTTTTTTTTGTGATGAATCAAATTTGTTGTTTGGATGCATGTTGATGCAGTAGAAGTAATTGATCTATTATGGGTCTATACAGTTAGGTACCACTAAGAGTAACTATCCCACCCATGATCTATAGTTGGCAGTTGGGGTTTGTGCACAGATGTTGTGGCTGCATTACATCATTGGGGATTGCATTTTGGTCAATACCGTAATGAACCATACCCAAATATCTTATAGCCAATTCCCTTAACCATTACATTTGAATAAGATGAAAAGACTCAAATACCAAATAAAAAAAATATGTTATTAGTCTTAGTAATCAATATTTATTCTTGATTAACATATTACATTTTAATAAACACATTACACAATAATGGTTTTTGATAAAAACATTATTTCATATTTAATATACTAGTATATTAGCCACAATATTCTTCATGGAATAATATGGAAAAGATAAAAAATAATGGTGACCTCATTATCTCATAAATTCTTAAGTATAATAAGAGAAACAATGATTCAATAAGATTAATAAATATAGAAAGGAAAAAAAATGAACCCACATTCCATGCAATCAATAGTCATAGAAGGAAGTTCATAAAATTTTTGGGATGGTAAATAAATGAAAACACAATCAATTTAATAAATTACATGAATATCCCAATTAGATAAGGAGTAATATATTTGGAAAGGTAAACAACTGAAACATAGGACATTTAAAAAAGTTATAATGAAGTGTATCCCGATATAATGTCATAGTGAAAATACCCAGAATTGGAATAAATGAAAATAGAATAAAGGCAATGATTGCTTACGGGATTCCATTTTTCAAATACATTTCTTTAAATTACTATCATGGCCATTCACAATACAAGTTAAAACATATAGGGTTAAAAACCAAATAACTATGTCTAACTAACTGATTCATCCCATTAGACTACCAATGCATAGAGGGGTTATATATAACAGGAAGCAACCTATGCCATACTTATCCAAAGAATTCATTAAATATCAAATTATTAATTTAATCTATAAAATTTGACTTATATAATATTAAAAATTGTCAAAGAACAAGGATTAATGATTATTTTCCCAAATATGATATAACATTAAATTTTTTACACTGGATATAGATGTGGAACACTCTTTAGGATATAAGCATATCCTTGATAAATAATATGTATATTTAATGAAAATTAAATTAAATTTGATCATATAAAAGTGAACATTTAAATTGAATGTTATTGACTATGAAATTGAATCAAGGAAGTCAATGTCAATACATTTCTTAGTCAAAATTATCATGTAACATCTTGAGATAGAATAAAGAAATTATCAAGAAAACATATCCCAAGTATAGTATACGTAATATAATGGTTGTTTTAAATAATGAATATAAATACCACAAAATATTTAATAAATTTTTTAAGGAAAGTATATTTTTGATTTTGGAAAAATAGTAAAATTTATTTAATTAAAAATCAATTTTGAAAACACTATGTTTAAAAATATCTTGTAAAACATGAAAATAATTATCCATTAGAATGATAGTCCTTCATTGGGTAACTTCTTACTTGTTGTGATGAACTTTCATTTTTTCATTGTTAAAAGATAAAAAAAGATATTTTTCTTAAAATATACAATAAGATTCCATGGAAAACATGTTGTATAAATAAAAAATATATGTAAAAAATTATTTTAATAAATAATTTTCAAAATGTTAAATTAATTATTTTTGAAAACTTTTTTAGAAATCATGATTTTTTATGAAAACGGATTTCTGTCTAATGAGAGAAATTATATAATAACTCATTAAATGGTTTTTGCAATAATTTTTAGTTACAAATTGTAAAAAATGGTACTATGACTTTCAAAAGATCATGAATAACCAGATAAGAATAAAATTCAATGCTTTATTAATCGGTGTTCATATAATATTCTTTATTGAAAATTCCATAATAAAAAATCTTGATTATAATGATATCGGTAAATAAATACATAATGTGATCATAATATTGATGTGATAATCAATAAATCATCTGATTATGTCTCTCAAATTTGAATCCACATAAAAACATTTTAAATAAAAAATAGACATTCAAAAGACATTATACACAAAATCATAGAATATTAATGCAAATATAAAATTACTAAACCAAATTAAAATGATTTCATTTTTGAAGTTCTATCGCACATGGTAATGTTTAATTTAAATCCCAATAGAACAAATAATAAAAATTTAAACATAAAATTCAATTAGTACTGATGTATTAATTATATTACATGTAAATTGGGAATTATATACCCCATATTAATGAATCTTGGTGTATAACATTGCAATATGAATCAATGAAATTGAAATGAGATTCCATGACGCCTATACCCAAGTGGTAGATGCTCATACTTAGTAATATGGTTCTTGTAAGGGTTACCCATCAACCATTAACTATGGTGTTATCAAAATATTTATAAACAAATGATACCGTTGGGCATTCAGAGGAATTGAGACGAAATCTATAACATTATGATTCCTTTTGGATGAACATTATTTATATTCTAAAATATTGGGTTTATAGAAGATATTTACTAATTATATAACCATATAAATATTTATGATACATTATATGAACCATTTATAACATATTTCTAAATATTCATTAATAATATTTCACTATTTTCGTTGTTTATAATTTTAATTTCCTTTTTTCTCATTAATATATTATTATGGAAATTCATATTATTTCACATATTATATAGATCAATCATCTATAAAATAATAATGATGACATAATAAAAAAAAGTTAATTTAAATTTAACTTTTTAATCTAAAAATTAATTATGGTCATGAAAAATTAATTATGTTATGATCATGGATATGGTAGGTCATACTTACGCATGAGTAACCTTTAATTTTTTCACATACCATAATGTAAAAGTGGTAAGTATTATTTAAACATTAAAAAATTATTTTAAATCATTAATATCATATTATATACATATATATTTTTTAAATATAGTGTGGTGATTAAATTATAGTCACATTGCTTTGTGAATATAGTAGTCCACACAAACATCTATAATGTTATCATCTTTATGTGAGTGAAAATAAAATATATAAAATGATGTTTAATATTACACAAAAATGATAAAACTTTTATTAACATAATTATTATGTCATTTATATCACATATAGAAATTAAACATATCTTTATCACCATCCATGTGATGTGTTTGTGAATGATGAATCACATAATTTCAGGAGGCGGTAGTCTACCACACAGATGAGTGATGTTATCGTGACTCTTATGAAAAATAAGGTAAAAATATATATGACACATAGTGACTCAAAAGGTATAATTATGTTGTTAATATCATATATATATGTTTATATATATATATTATCCATCATCATAACAAATTGTGATAAGTGGAAATAGTAAAACAAACGACATCAGTTCGCAAGGTGGTAGTCCACCATTCAGAGAAACGATGATTTGATAAACATTATTTTTGGAAAAGGAGAAAGTTTTTGGTTAACTACTTATTATAAAATAATATCTTTATATTTAAGATGCATATGTTATTATATATTCATTTTTTAACATAATTTGAAGTATGTGGAGAAATAAGTAAAATAATGATGCCCTTTTATGAAAATTATTACTTTCTTAGGTATCCCTATTAGATATTATATAATGCCTTCAAAGGGTGTATTTATGCATGAAATAAGACTTATAGAATGATTTTAGGTATATTTGTATGTTATTTGTGGATGGATTCATCAAATCAAAGTGGATTAAAGGTATAATGTTTCAAGGATAGGGGCATTTATAAGTGGGATGAGTGGCCAACTTATAATTTTTTGAAATAGTGAATTCTAAAATGTTTTATTCAATTAAAGGTGCCAAAAAAGATGATTTTACTATAATATAATGTGTGTGTGTGCGATATTTCCATAAAATTGTTTGTGTACATGTTTTGGGTCATTTTTTACACATAATATATTATATGTGTAATGATTATGTAACCTCGGTTTTACCATAATCACTATAATTAATTTTTACTCTTTACACTAATAATTATGAAAAAAATTAATTTGAATATATTTTATAATTTAAATAATTATTATTTCCAACACGGAATCCATTTATTTAAATTAAATTCAAAAAAGTGGAAAAGATTAATTTAATATCAATATAGCAAATGCGATGAGAATGTGGGTTATGAAAGTGAAAATATTAAAAAGTTTATAATTTTTTCATATAAACCATTAATACTAATGTTATTACAATGAAATAAAGTGTATTAATGTATATGTATAATTTCCGTACTATTAATTTGAAAAAATTTCCAAATTTAATTTACCATCATAATTTATTTATATGAGAATACATTTTCAACTAAAATCTAGTATAATTCATTATTTATCAAGAATTTAATTTCTCCAAAAAATAAAAAAATACCCTTAGATAGTTTACACATTCATAAAATAAAATTGATTTTATTTTTTCTTTTAAATTTTCTAATATTTGTAAACATTTATTTTAAATTGTTTTCTCCCTTTGCGACTAAGTTGAATTTTGGCAAAATACAGTTATTATGAAAATTTTATTTTTCATTTAAATGATTTATCATAAATTGATAAACCATAAATATTTGTAAACTATATATTTTCGGAATTTTTTAATAATATTCATACTCATAAATATAATGGCTAGTTTATAACTATTATACTAACTAATAATATTATTAGTATAATGATTCTTGTTAAAACTTGGTCACGTGTTTAATTGAAGTTATCTAAGAGAATCAATGTTGTGTATAGTGAAAGTTACTTAATATTGCAATAGTTTTAATTTATCAAAAAACGTTAATTTATTTAAAATGTAAAATATATCTTTATTTAATGTGTTTTTAAATTGATAACTATTATGGGGGTTCCATTTCATAATTTCTATTAAATATGATGTTCTTATTTTGAAATTTTTAGTAGGTACTTTCTCCCAAACTTATTTAAATATTGTCCACAAAATTTAGAATTTATCTCATTAATAAATGGTTTTAAACTAAAAAATAAATTTTTTTTAAAAAAAAACTCATAAATCATTGAATTATATATTATTTTAATATTATTGAAAGGGAATTAAAAATTTCAAATGGAAAAACACATATCTAGATTTAAATGTAAGATAACATTGGTGTAAAGTGAATATAAGATTCTGAAGGAAAAGAGTAAATATTTATAAGGGGTGTATGAGTTCATTTATCACAAGATAATTAATTTTATATATAATGATAGTGGAATAAAATAATAAAATAATAGGTGTGAAGAAGTCCTTGATTTCATGAGAATATATTGTAATATGATTGTAATTTATTTCAACATCCTTTATATGAAGTCAATGAATTGTTTTACCACCTAATAATATAAGGAAATATACTTAAAATATATGTTTATATTTAATAAAAATAATTTCAACTAATGGTTATGCATTAATCAATTTCCAATTAATATCTTAATCAAATAAATAAATAGCCAAATTTTTTTATGCTTGATGCCATATAAATTACATTTAATAGATCTTATGATCCATGAAATGAGTCTTCATATATATCTATAACAATATTATAATTCCAATATGGTAAACATAAGATATAAAATATAATAAAATTATAAATAAGAACCAAAAGTTTCACCATTAGTTCATCAATAATATTTATTATTTAAATCATTTATGTAAAATTAATGACACATTAACCTGGTCATCACATAGGTCGGTGGTATTAATGATACAATTTCCATCCTTTAGTCATGGGTTCAATCCGAACTGACTTAACGGAAACAATGTATTTTCACTCATCTTATTTTTTTCCTTTTTCATTACTATATTAATAAAAATCAAATAATTTTTTCACAAAAAATATATTATGGACAACTTTAAAATAAAATTAATCATTAAATTTATTTACTATAGATTTAAATACAACATAATTTTTATAATTTATTAAAATATAATTAACTATTATTAAAATTTCCTTAATGACCATATTAACCCTTGGATTTCAATACCATTATGATTATGTCTATTAAATGTAATGAATTTACTCCAAAAATAACTCTTCCACTAAAACATGTACTAAACAAATTGGATTTATTTCAATAATTTCCTCGCAAAATACTTATAAAGGGGTGACTATATTATCACAGTTTTAAGGGGTGTTTATGACTTTGAACTTATAACCAACCATAAACTCACAAACCATGATTTTATCCATAAATCGAAGGTAAATTAATTAACATTAATTCCTAAAATATAACACAATATGTTTATGATTCATAATTCATATAGACAACATTCTATTAGTAAAAATATGTCAAAAATATAATTATATAAATACCCATATGTAAATAGAAGTTATATTTTATTTCCAAAAAGGACATTACGTAGTTTATAGTTTAAAATAGGTTATTCGTTTTCATTTTCTATTCTAATCCATTATTATGGTTTATATAGAAAATATGAATTATATTAAGCATATTTCTTGGGAGTGTAAAATGAGGTGCACAATAAGGCCAATTTTCATGTACCTGGTAAAAATAGAGACATGACATATGCACCCTTTATTATTTAATTTACACAGATATACCTATTCAAGAACCACGTCTTCATGTAGTATCAAGACAGTGATGTATTCCATGAAAAAACCACATAATATCTATCTCAACAAAATATTATGAAGTTATGTTGAACATATCTTCAAATTATTTCACAAGGGTATGTTCATTTATATACTCTTTCCTAAATCTAGTTCCCATGTTTTTAACTAGACTTTTTATGATACCAAATGTAATGAAATTGACCATATTATCCTGTATCCGGTGCCTAATACCATTACATTAGTATAAGATACAATGAATATAATCTCGAATGAATGTATTTTTTTGTATCCTTGATAGAACTATAACATATATGATTCATTTATTAGATTTTATCACACAAATTAAAAAATATATTTTCAGAGATTAACATTATTTAGTCAATAATTCCAAACATTTCTAGCTTAGTTAACATTTATGGAATCTCATGGAAATGAAAAAAATAAGGGTGATATAAAATGCATAAAAGCGTTAAGTATAACCGAATCAATAACAAAGAAAAGAGAATCATCAATATGAAAAATAAACAATTGATCACAGAAGACATGTATTCAATTATCTGTGTAGGATGTGTTTAAAAAATATATAATGTTTACTAATGGAAAAACATCCATTTAATCAATATCATGACTATCATAACATAATAATTAATAATTGATATGGAATGGTAAATTACTGAAACCAATTACATAAAAAATTACAAAGAAATTGTTAGGCCCACAAGGCTGAATACCCTGAGAAGGGGAGGTGGTGAATCGGGGTAAGATAGATTAAAACTTATTTCACTTTGGATCTTGTTTTTTTGAAAAATAAAACACAATTATCTCTTCCTCCAATAAAAATATATGAACAGAATTGAAATATTGCACATGAATGAAATTTTTTAGTTGGTTCACCCTCACTAGGTTGCATCCTAGGAGAATACAATGAAGATGTGTCAATGTACCAAAATCATGAAGTCCCACTTCTAATAATGAGTACAATGTTTGAGTAAGATCTTTTATTCACAGGCTCACTACCTTTACAAGGATTAGGGTTTCCTCAATGCATTTCCAGGGGTCACTCCCTATGACTCTTTCTGCAGATCAATGATGGTTGATTGGGATACCATATTCTTATTCCTTTGCTCACTGATTTTGGAATGGAATCCACTCAAAGTTTGTAGAACTGTAGGTCGAACACAATTTATGGTCATGTAGGTCCCTTCATTTCAAAGAATTCCAACATCCTCAACTATATGTAGATGATCATTTGAAGTTCCTTTTTCACCTGTAGATAAATTCTACCTTCCTAGGTATTGGTTGATACAGTAAAATACTCTCGTAAACTGATTTGAAGCATTCTCAAGCTTGCTTGAGTGTTCCGGTAACCACCTTCTCCTCCTGTGTATTATGTAGATGGTTTCCTTCATGTAATACCTATTCAACATATTTTTGCCGCTTCCATGAACTGACCTCCATTCACAGATTTCCTCCACCTTCAGTATTGCATATGTAATGTCCCAGATCCGGGTGCCACTCAAAAGGTGCCCCGAACCCGGTTGGTCACATGACCTCATCCGTATTTCCCCAAACGCCAGAGGCTGATGACTAGCAATGAGGGCCCATGTATAATAATGCAGAAACTATTCCATCATTTTTCAAAGTGTAGCGCAGTGTAAAAGAATTAAATAACACACAACAACGGAAGCAGTAAACAATATATAACTGAAATGGATAACAAATGTAAAAGAGAAGAAGCAGTCATATATATGAGATGAAGCATGTCACAATTCTATTAAAATAGCCAGAACATGATATGCTGCAATACAATACAATAAATTTCAAGTACAAGGTAAAACCAAATAAAACCAAAGAAGAGTACACAAATCTTAACAACATCACAAGAATAGGCTCAATCCCATTATCTCTGACTCCCCTACCACAATAATGTACTTGTATGGGTACCCATTCCCCTATCTACACCTGCAATAATTTATTCCGTTTAGGCTAAAGACATGACCCAAACAGGGTGTGGGAAATAAATCCCAGTAGGCACCCACCAAAGGCATGTGCCCAACTGTTCGTGAATATGTGCAATAATAGTGTCCAAAGGTAAATGCAATAAACTAGGCAGTACTCAAAAGTAACTAACTTTACCAGTTATATTTTGATTTTTAATATTAATTTCATCACAACATTTAGGAAAATCACCACAGTTAATATTCTAAGTAAATAGTAATTTTCTTTAGAGATGATAACCCTTACACTTAGGTAAAAAGTATCCAAACCCACAAGAGTCTGCCCATAAGCCTATTGAATAATTCCCATAGGCATATGAGGTGTCTCAAACAATCTTAGAATCTATTGTCTATAGGCATGGAAGGAGATGCTCTCAGGCTAAAAAAAATACATCCCACAGGCTAATCAAAATACTGCCCTCAGGATAAACAAGTATTTGGGCTATGCCAAACATATAACCATGCAATTTATATAAAATTACCCTCAAGGGAATTTAAAACATGATGAACTTTACGGTATACCCTTTGGTAACCTGACCTAACAGCTAAACAGAGGAACTAAAACTAGGGGTGGTCCTGGATCCAAGCAACGATCACAATCTGCAATTTATAATTACAATAAATTACATATACAATTCAAGGTATTTAAAATAGCCAAGGCCACAACCATATGACACCCCAACATGGTTTCATAGCACAACGGAACATAAATTCACCACATTAGTTGGAAATGAACATGAGAACACCTACCTTGATCGTCTCTGATCGGTATACATGAAAGACACCTCCCGAAACAAATGAGAATGCAGTAGACCTGAGATGAACATAATCCCGTTAAAACTGAAATAATATTCCCTCGGGAATGAATTGGTATGTAAGGCTCTGGGAGAAGTAAGAGATTACCTATGCGGTTTTAAGGAGATCAACAGTGTAGGAATCGGGTTCCTAATGTGTGGATAGAATATCATCCAATATCCGACCATCTCCCCCACTCTCCTCCAGAGTTCAAAGATTCCTCTATGAATAGAGGAGGCTACTTCCCATTTTTAGAGAAAAAATATACGGCATGAACTCTCAAGTACATGGAATGTACTTTCCTCATTTAACTATTCCTCTGGCGGCTACATTGTCACCGCCGAACTGTTCATCCATCTACATGAGTACATAGTGTGTATTTTTTGACTACACAGTGTGTACTGTCGCTCCACTAGCAGTTTCTTCCACTACCTTACTATTCACATGCTGACGGAATACATGATGTGTAAAAACCCTATACATGGTGTGTAGTCAGTTTTTACACCCTTCATCGCCGAGATTCCTACACGCCCTATGTACTCACCCCACACAATCAAAGTACATGGCGTGTAGAAAAGTACACAGTTTGTAGTTAAAATATATGGGATTTTCCCCATTAACCTTATTTTGTTAAGGACACTTAAGGAAAAATGAATAATAAGAAACCCATACCTCAAAAACAAGAACCCGGGTACTTAAAAACATCCCCCTTAATGAAATTAGTCCCGGAATTTACCTCCTAAGGGTGGTGTAGTTAATGATCAGAACATCCCTGGCCACTGAGAAAGTACGTCGGCCTCCCACTCCCAGGTATTGTTTTACACTCGGCTATGATTCCATAACACCTGTACGAGAGTAACTGACCATCCTTGGAGAACCTTCGTGCTCCTATCAATGATACAAATATGGTTCTCTTCAAATGATGCATGGTCCTTAAGCTCAACCTCCTTGGGCAGAAAAACGTGAGACGGTTCTAAGTGATAATGGCTCAACTAAGATATATGGAAGATGCTGTGCATGGCCCGACACCACTATGGTAACTACAACTGATAGGCAACTGACCCGACTCTCTCCAGAATCTCAAACGGCCCCACATACCTCGGTGAATGTTTACCCTGTCACTTGATCCTCTTGTGTCCCAACCTTAGAGAAACATTCAAGAAAACTAGATCCTTCAACACAATCCCCAAGTGTCTTCGGCGGCGATCACCATAATATTTATAACGAGACTATGCAATAGCCATCCGATTCTGAATCAACTGGACATGCTCTGAAGTCTCCTGTATGAGACGTGGTTCAAGTAAAGCTGCCTCACCTACCTCCGACAAACACAAAGGTGATCGGAATGGCCTACCATATAAATCCTTATATGGTTCCATCTCGATAGTTTCCTGAAAACTATTATTATACGAAAACTCGACCAGGGGTATATGCTTCTCCCAAGGGAGCCCAAAGTCTAGAACACCTACACTCAACATGTCCTCAAACACATGTATCATACGATCTGACTGGCCATCAGTCTGAGGGTGGTAAGCTGTGCTTAGAAGCACCTGTCTACCCAGGGCCCAATGAAAACTATGCAAAAAACAAGACATAAAGTGGGTGTCCCCCTCTGGATCAATAGAATGCGGGACCCCATGAAGGCGTAAAACCTCTGAGATATACAACTTCACGAGCTTGTTAACATCGATGGTCTCCATTATTGTCAAAAAGTGAGATACCATTGTGAGTCTATCCACAAAAACCCACATGACATTATTTCCTCAAGGTGACCTCAAAAACCCACCAACAAAGTCTATCGCGACATCATCACATTTCCACTCTGGGATGGGTAACTGTTGTAACAGTTCGGCTAGCCTCTGATGCTCCGCCTTCACCTGCTGATATGCGTAACATCTCGCAACAAAACCAGCTACTTCTCTATTAATACCATGCCACCAATATTAAAGTCTCATTTCATGGTACATTTTGGTAACTCCAGGATGAACAACTCACGCTAAATCATGAAACTCCCGCATCAAATCCTCACGTATATCCCCTTTAACTGACACTCCTCCATGGACATGCAGTACCTCATCATTGCCTATCATCCAACCAAGAGGAGGGTCCTCACTTCCCACCGACTCCCGTAGAACTCGGCCTTCAGAATCAGTTAGCTATCTCATCCTCACTCTATCATGGAGGGTAGAAGTCATAACTATGGATGAGAAATAATTTTTCTCCTTATTCTCGTGCACCACTAAATGAATCTCAAAGAACAAATCCTTAAGCGTCCACTCACCACTGGCCTCCAGAACTACCTGTATCTAAGTCCTCCTGCTCAGTGCATCTGCAACTGCGTTACCCTTACCAGGTGTGTAGGCAAGCTCGAAGTCGAAGAACTAAAGGTATTCAACCCACCTTCGCTATCACAAATTTAGGTAATGCTATGAAAAGATATATTTGAACTTTTTTTGTCTATGAACACCATAAAATGATCTCCCAATTGATAATGTCTCCAACACCATAATGCATTAACAATTGAATCCAACTCAATATCATGCATCAGCTAATTTCTCTCATGTGGCCTTAACTGCTGAGACACGTAAGGAAATACTCGATCGCCCTACATCAACACTGCTCCCAACTCAATACTTGATGAATCATAGTAAACTGTATAGCTCCTCCCTTGCTTTGGTATTATTAGGACTATTGTTGATGTCAACCTTCTCTTTAGCTCCTGAAAGGAAGCCTTGCAAGCTTCTGACCAAATGAACTTCACAACCTTCTTAGTGAAACCAGTCAACGTCGTTGTTAAGCAGGAGAAGTCCATTATAAAGCACCTGTAGTAACCAGCTAGCCCCAAGAAACTCTATATCTCAAACAAGTTCATAAGCTACTCCCATGAAACTACTGCTGTCATAGCTCTAGGTCTACAAAACTCATACCTCTGAGATAATATGTCCCATCAAGTGTATTTGGTCCAACCAAAAGTGGAAATTTTAGAGCTAAGCATATAGTTGATCCTCTCTCAGTGTACTCAATACGATCTCAAGATGGGTATCATGGTTGTGTCTATTGTGAGAGTAAACCATGAAATCATCCATGAAAACTACCACAAAAGAGTCCAGATAGGAGTGGAACACACGATTCATCAGAGCCATGAAAACTACAGGCGTGTTTGTGAGTCCGAACGACATCACCATGTACTCATATGGACCATACCAACTCTTTAAGGCAGTGAGAGGTATATCAGATATTCTAACATGAAAATGATGATATCCGAATCTCAAGTAAATCTTCAAGAACAATCGTGCTCCTGGAAGATTATCAAAAATATCATCAATCCTCGGTAAGGGATATCGGTTCTTAACCGATAGATGGTTTCGCTTCTGATAATCCACACAAAGTCTGAGGGTAACGTCCTTATTTTTAGCAAACTATACAGGCAAACCCCATGGAGAATTACTTTATCGAATGAAACTCTTTGACTGAAACTCCTCTAATAGCCTCTTGAGTTCTTGCAACTCATGTGTAGCCATCCTATAAGGATGAACGGACACCGGTGTCGCTACTAACAGAAGCTCAATATAGAAATCCAACTCTCGTTCTAGAGATAGACCTAAAAATTCATCTTGGAAGAACTCACTAAAATGATCTACTACTGGAGGGAAATCATTCTGACAAGTTCCATATTCATCCAAATACAAACTCTCAATCTGGGTTGTCAGAAAACCTCACCCATGATGCTCGGGTCATGCTCGATTGGCCTGAACATCCCATTCACCCTTGTATAGAAACTCTCTACCCTATGGTGATGTAAAACTCACCCTGCGATGATAGTAGTCTATAGATGCTCAAAAGGGCACAAACCAGTCCATCCCTAGAATGACATGATAGCTCGTCATCTCTATGAAATAGAGGTCCCATAGAAAGTGACACCCACCAACCTCAAGGGGGCACTCCTTGAACTAACGCACACCATCCTTTCTAGTCCCTAATTGAGTTTATAGAATCATAACATCAAAAGAAGTAGAAAAAACGAGGCCATGGCCCTCCACAATGAGCACAGTTATAAAGCTATGTCTAGAACCCATATCAAAAAGTAAAGAAGATAAAACAGAAGAAACTAAATTAATACATCTGATAGTTGAAGGTCTGAGATCCTACCCATGTTGGGTCTGTTGCACTGAATTTTTCTTCCCAGGGTCACCGCCCTGTGACACAGCCTGGCTACCATGAGCTGTCCCGCCCTGCTGCCTCTGAGATCCTGGTATCTAGCTACCATGAACATGACCACTATCTTTGCCTGCACGCCCTGCCATATTCCAGTTTCCCAACTGTTAAGAAGCTATCGGTCCTTCTCCCGCATGAAAATTCTGCACAAAACACCTCTCTCTAGACACTGGTGGAAACACACAGAAAAAGCACTACAGATGACCCATCCTGACGCAAGCTCAGCATTTTACTAGGTCAGGTGGAAACTGTGGTCTCTTGTGCCCCACTTTACCACACTAGGAACACATGACCTGGCCACCTGAAGCATTCTTCTTGCTAGTACTGCCACCGTGAGAGAAATTCAACTGTCTCTTCCTCTTACTGGTAGAAATAGTACCAGAAACTGGTGTCGAACCACCCTGGCCCACACCACTACCTTCCCAAAGGTTGTACTTGGTAATTAGTTCCTGGTTCACTATAGCATTTATAATAGGAAACTTGAAAACATTCACCAGTGCCCATATTGAATATCGAAGACCATCTTCAAAGCGTCTTGCCCTCAACATCTCATCAGCCACTAGAACGGGTGCAAAACCCTGATGCTCAGTGAAGTGAGCAGAATAATCCATCACTGACATAGTGACCTACTCCAAATTCATGAACTCTTGAGCTTGATCTGAACTCAGCATATCTAGGAAAAAGAATTCATAGAAGGCTATCTGAAAATCTTCCCACGACATGTCTCTGTGATGCTCAGATTGGGTGGTAACATCCCACCACCTCTTTGTGGAATCTCACAACATGTATGTGGCTAGCTTGACCCTCTGCCCTGGAGGCATCTCCAAGTGCTCAAAAATAGTAATTATTGACTCCATCTAAGACTCTATAGCATGTGGTCCTCCATCCCCTGAAGACGTAGGAGGATGTGACTATTGGAATGTTTGAGTCATCTGTACCATCGATGTGGCAGCCGGCAGTGCTCCCTGAATGGTATGCATGAACATCATAAAGCCTTCATGGAACTATGCATCCATGCCTGTATCCAGTATACCAGCTGGTGCCGCATTTGGCTCTGCTGGAGGATCCATCGATAGCCGAAGTCCTACCATTTCCAGAGTATAATCATTGCCGATCTTTTTGTGAACAACCGGATGTCGTCTCGGCGGCATGACTCTACAAGGTCAAAAAAATGCCTTATATATAAGTTTATCAAATACTGAAAACTAGGGGACCATAAAGAAAACATGAAGAAGAAGGAATTCATGATTTTCAAAACAAGGCTACACTGCGTGTATATTAACTACATGGCGTGTACCTAATTTTTCATCCCCTTTATGGGTTCTTCAACACTACTCAGCCACACGAGTCTCATTTGAACAAGTCTACACAGTGTGTATAACATATACACGGTGTGTATGGTTTAATTTACAATTGCTAATGTCTTTCGTGACATGGAAAGCAACTCGGATGAACCTACACGGTGTGTTACACCCGCACATGGCGTGTACACCACCCCGTTTACCCCAACCACACTGCTATATCCACACAGTCTCTCAGTGGTCAATAGTACATGGTGTGTCCCATGGGCACACGATGTGTACTAAGTACGGTAACACTGAACCATGTAGTTAGTGAAATGACCAGGTACCTGGGTCAGAATACATGACATGTTCAAGGTAGACATGGTGTGTATATCTTAAGGTTTCGACGCCCATTTTATTAATTACACAGGAGGTCTCCAGGTACATACTACATGACATGAACAACTGGTACACGACGTGTTTGACCAATGCATTCCATACCCCGTGTTCCTGCCCACACAACCTGTGACACGGGAAGAGACTACACGAATTGTACTTAGGTTACACAGCGTGTAGTTACTTTTTACCTCTTTCTTCTCGAACGGAAGATTATACAACATGTAATCAATTCTACACGACATGTATTGTGGGTTTTTTCTAGACAGTAAGCCTTAAAAACTACTCCAAATCCCATAAAACACTGTAATGAATATCTAAGTGCCAAATTTCGATCCTTGAGGGCCCATACTCCCTACAAATCAAAGCATGGAATATTATACGTGTTATAAACATGGTAAACATTCAATGATCCACCAATTTTTTGTTAATGAGGGCCCATATTCCCCATGAACCAAAGTTTGGCGTTCATTCTACAAACAGTACATAACAAAACCCTATCAAATAACAGGTATTTTACCAAGGAATCTACCACAACAGCTTTCCATTACTAGCACAACATCTATCATAATAGCATGCAATTTCTAATGCACCTACATGGCATCGAAAATATGCATGGTATGTGATTCTAATATGTGCCTAAACGATGCATGAGATGGAACACCCTCATCTCATCAAGTTACAACTAAATAAAACCCAGTATAAAAATATAACAACACTCAGGAAGTGCGTCACCAAATGGTGAAAATCGAATCAACCGTAAATTGCGAAACCAATAAAATTACAACATGAGGTAAATTGGCTTTTCCCTATACACGAGTTAGAAAGTCCCAAGAATATATAATTACCAACTACCATTTCCATTATATCCGTAACGATAGTCTCCAAATAATATTTCAAAGAAAAGAAACCCCTTTGATACCACTTTGTAACGTCCCGAATCCGGCAGCCACTCAACGGGTTCACCGAACCCGATTAGTCACATAACCTTAAGCACATTTCCCCAAATGCTAGAGGTTTCCGACTAGAAGTGAGGGCCCAGGTCTGATAGTGGGGAAACTATTCCCTCATTTTTTAAAGTGTATCATAGTAGAAAAGAATTGTATAACAGACAACAGTAGAAGCAGTAAACAATATATAACTAAAATGGATAACTGATGTAAAAGAGAACAGCAGTCATATATTTGAGATGTAGCATGCCACTATTCTATGAAAATATCCATAACATGATATACTACAATACAATACAATACATGTCTAGTAGAAGGTATAACCAAATAAAACCAAAGAAGAGTACGCAAATCGCAGCAGCATCGCAAGCCTAGGCTTGGTCCCATGCTCTCTGAATCCTCTGCCACAATCATATTATTGTATTGGTACCCATGCCCCTATCTACACCTACAACATTATTTTCTATTTGGGATGACGACATGACCCAAAACGAGTGTGAGGAATAAATCCCATTAGGAACACACCAGAGACTTGTGGCTAACAATCCGTGAAGATTTGCAACAATAGTGTGCATAGGTAAAAGCAATAAACTAAGCAGTACTCAAAAGTAACTAACTTTACCAATTATATTTCCATATTTAATATTCATTAATCATTCAATTTAAGAAAATCACCCTAGTGAATATTCTAAGTAAACAGTCAGTATCCTCAGACATGCTAACCCTTACCCTTAGGTAAAGAGAATCCAAACACATAAGAGTCTTCCCACAGGCCTATTGAATAATTCCCACATACGCATGAGGTGTCCCCCAAAGGCACAGAATCAACTGCCCACAGGCACAGAAAGATTTTCCCTCAAGCTAAACAGAACACTGCCCATAGGCCAATCACAATACTGCCCTCTGGATAAACATGTAACCGGGCCATGCCCAATATATAAGCAATAAATTTATATACGATTCATATCAATTCAATTTAAAACATGCTAGAATTTATGGTATTACCTTGGGTATCCTATCCAAATGGATAAGCAGATGAACACACCGCAGGTGTGATCAAGGATCCAAGCAGCGATCACAATTAACATTTATAATTACATTCAATTACCTATACAATCCTAGGTATTTAAAATAGAAAAGGCCTCATCCATATGACACCCCAACATGTGTTCGCAGAACAACAGTACACAAAGTCACCACAGGAGTTAGAAATAAACACCAGACAACCTACATCGATCGTCTCTGATCGGTATACGTGAACGACGCCTCCTGAAACAAACGAGAACATAGTAGATCTAGGATGAAAAAAATCTCGTTCAAACTCAAGTAATATTCCGTCAGGAATGAATTGGTAACTAAGTATCTGGGAGAACAAAAAGCTTATACATGTGGTTCCATGGAGATAGACGACGTAGGAATCGGGTTCCCAGTGTGTGTTCGGGAGATCCTCCAAGCTCCGTCCATCTCTCCTGCTCTCCTCCAGTGTTCTATGATTACTCTATGAACATAGGAAGCAACTACATTTTTTAAGAAAAAAATACACAGCGTGTACTCTCAAATACATGGCATGTAATTTTCTCTTTTAACTATTCCTCTGGGGGATACTTTTTTACCACTGAACTATTCATTCATCGAAATGAGTACACGACATTTATTTTACGACTACACAGCGTGTACTGTCGCTCCGCTGGTGGATGCTTCCACCGCCTTACTATTCACCTGCCAACTGAATACATGGCATGTAAATACCATATACATAGTGTGTAGTCAGATTTTTCACCCTTCATCACCGACATGCCTACACGTCCTATGTACTCACCACACACTGCCAAAATACACGGCTTGTGGAAAATTACACGATGCGTAGTTAAATCTTTTTCGATTTTTCCCATTTGCCTTATTTTCTCAAAAAAACATAAGGAAAAAGAAAAATAAGAAACTCGTACCTCAAAAAAAGAACTGTGTTCTCACAGCATACAACTAATGTGTACTAACTCGTTGAACCTATTATATGAATCACTTCCTAATATATTATCTGAAAACAATCCTCTGTTTTCAGACTGTTCTCTGTCTGTGGACTACCTCTACCTCTACAAACCACCCTTTATCAATGAACTATTCTCTACTCATGAGCTACCTTTTCATACACATACTAGAGAGCCCCCTCAGTGTAAATTGTTCTTCTTTCATGGGATTTTATTACTTTGTAGACACAAAATTCTAAAAAAACTCATTCACGAACTATTCAATTTACTTCTTCAGCCTTTGTAGAATCGCTCCACACAAACCACTACCAGACATCACCGAGTTCTCAGAGTAGAGATATTTTATATAATGATATTCATTATCTCTTATAATTAGTAATATTAGTGCTCCTTATATAGGGAAAGCTATATAAAATTCTGATAATCTGCGATTTACCAAATCATTGATTCCATAGAGCCACCACTATATACCAATTCTCTGATGGCAAGCTGCACCCATTCCGAAAATCATTTTTCCCTAGAAGTCCATGTAATTCCTTTGATATTATGTGGAGACATTATCTTCTTCCATCTCAAAAAATATCACACCATCCACATACCAAAATCCCTTCACCTCAGACCATCACCACGAATCGTTTTTTGTTTTACAAATCGCACCCACATACCATTATCCCTGCCTGGTATGCCACCATGAAACATTCTCAAACATAGTAGATGATCCATGCCTATAGCTCTGCTTTTCTATATCTTTTATGATATCATTTACAGTTCTTCACACAGTTCATTCCTATGAATAAAAAACATCATTTAAAAACCCAAATTCCTGATTTTGACTCCCAATAATTTGGATAACTTATGGTAATTGTGCTACCTTAAACCCCATTCATTAGAAAACACCAACAAATCTCATTTGTAGTCATCTAGATTTCTCAAAAATACAATCCGAACCAAAACAAATAGAGAGGATATATTGACAAATTTTTTCCCAATTGAAATGAAACCAGAGATACATTTATTATGAAAATCTCTTGGATATAAATAATTGATACTTAATGAAGGAAATGGATAATTATTTTACACCATTTTTCACATGTACATTAAACCCTTACCATCAACACACTTTCAAGGGGTTTTAAATTATTTTATGTTGAAATCCATGTTTGTAAGGCAGGAAGATAAATTCATCCCATGAGACTAATGAATAATCTAGGGGATATCTATAATCGGTCCCCATTGATGTTCTAACTATTCAAATAATTCCACATATAATTAATAATAGAATTAATTCATAAACAATGTGACTGATCAAATAAATTTATTGTGTAAAGAATTTAGAATTCTCATTATTTCCCCATATATGAAACAAATTTCTATTTATTACACCATATATAGTAATGATATATTGTTTATGAAATAATCATATCAATGATATGTAATATTTATATTTAGTTGATATTTAATGAAAAATGAATATTGGAAAGTGATCATTTCATGGCATATATAATTATAATAAAAATGAATAAAATATGTCAATGCAATTAAATTATATTAATAAAATTAAAATCAATCCAATGTAAAAAAAATAATGTTGGTATCGATACAACATACCCCAATTGTAGTATATGTAAAAAAGTTTGTTTTTATTTATGAGTAGAAACTATTTTGAAAAATCCCTGATAATGTTCTTGTGGAATATATAATTTTAATGTTGAAAAACTTTTTGAATGACAATTTATTTTAAAATCACTTCTAAAAACATTTTATTTAATAATATCCTTATAATCATGCAATTTAACTTTAGAGAAATGTTATTCAGGTTAGTGTGTAATTTTGTATACGCTATAAAGAAAATTTAAACAAAAAGATTTAAAATTTACCAAATTTTCTAATTTATAAGGTGATAAAAATATTCCATTAATTTTTTTGAAACAAAAAATTGGTAAAAATTAAATTTCATAAATCATTTTTAAAGGGTTAAATAAAAAATTATAATATATTTTTTGAAGACTTCGTTTTGTAAAAAAAACTACTTCTAACCAAAGAATGAAATGATGTTAGTATTTATGAAAATATTTTCTCATTACTATTAAGTACCAATGAGTGGGAATATGGAACTATCACTTGAAAATGTTAATGAAGAACCAATGTAAAATAAAATTAATGTCTTTTTAAATAATATTAATATAATTTATTTTAATGGAAATTCATGAATAAAAAAAGAAATAAAAATGGGAATGCGAAATAGAACATAAAAATGATTACAAACTTGAAGTCATAATTAATAAATAAATCAATTGTGTGTATTATCATTAGAAAATATAAAAAAGGGTTAATAAAACATTTGATATTAAAAATTACTTATAAAAATTCTCATAGAATATTAATGACAATGATGAACTAATATAAACCAATATAAATGAGTTGAGTTATGAAATTAATTCCCACATGATAACATTTAATTCAAATACCCGCAGTTGAAATAATTCCGTTTAAAATATAAAATACCATAAATAATTAAGTATTCATGATATTGCAAGTCAATGTGGTGGTATAAACACCATCTTATTTTTTTCCATAACATGTTAATATTCCCCAATGAAATTAAATTGAGACCAAAACCTTTAGATTATGCATCATTTTTTTGAACTAGATTTAACCTATATTATAGTGGTTTTTAATATGTTATAATATTATTCTAGAACCATAAGAATCATAATGATATCAATAATTATGCTTTATAACATATTATTACATGCTTATTAGAAATCATTCCTTATTTTCATAGTTTTTTTGTTAATTTCATTTTCTTAACATACGTGTTTCATTATATATGTTTGGATTCATGTTCATAGAATATCAATATATCATCTCCAAAATAATTATAATTATATAATTATCATATTTTTAAATCATGTTTAATTTTAAAACAAATCATAAGTGTTTCTTATAAAAAATTAAGTATTTCTAACCACAAAGAATGTTGGTCGTATGTACTCATAAGAAACAATTCCGTTTTTATTGATCATAATAAATAGGGGAAATTATAATTTAACCCTTTTAGTGTGATAATAATATAGTTAATATTGTATTATATATATATATATATATCTTCCTTATGGTGTGGTTTTCTTGACCACCTCCCCACAAAGTGTACCCCTCTGGGCTGACAATGTGAGAGGAGAGATATCGACCCCCTAGTCCCACCTCCTATAGGCCTCAAGTTACCACTTACCACTGAGGGTATAACAAACACATAGATCAGTGCAATTACCCTCTAATAGAACACATGAAATAGAGAAATATAATACAGACATCAACCACCTTCAACTCACACTATAATATAAAAAAACCAAAGTTGACATATCTAATGTCATTCAAGAAATACTACAATTTAAAGGAAATACTCTAAGTAACAAAAGAAAGAATAAATTTATTGACAAGGTATAATGAATATCTCCTGTAAATACCAAGATACTAGTATCAATCCTGATCTCTAACCTTCTTCGAGTGACAGGAAAAATAGTTTATATAACTTAGGGTGAGTATAATAGAATATTGAATAGGATCCTCCCAAAAACCTCTCATGAAAATGTAATGTAATCATGTTAAAGCCAAAGAAAACACTAAGTGAATTTATATCTTCTCATAAATTGGTATACTATGTTCCTGGACACACCATGTATACTCTCACCAAGTACCGCATACAAGGCTGTATATTATAATTTATAATATCAAGGGGAACCTCCCTACCAATTCCCTACGATTTTTCTATTTTTCCCAACATCACACATTCTAATCCCACTCTCCCAACAAATCATGGCCTAAAGAAACCTAGGCATGCACTAAAACATGCACCTTGTGCACTATAGAGTCTCTCTGGAAGACACATGGGCACAACACCACACCATCCACACAACTAGATGTAACCAAATTTATTCTGGGATCCACCACATCGCACATAACATGTATCATACATCAGGTATTATACCTTAAGCCATTAAATCCCATACATTGAGTAAGGATCCTCAAGCCATCATAACCAATACAAGTTATACCTATAGTAGTATATAGGAATCTATATATAGACTATATATAGGTGAAATAACAATAATCCATTATCTCCCTCTACACACATATATGGAGAAAACCAACCACCATTCATACCAGCACAAGTATCTTCCAAGAGAATAGATTGTGACCATATGGGGAAGTCATCCATCCATACTCCCCCGATGATATTGGAAAAAACACCCCCCATGGATCAGAATCCCTGGGGTTTTAGTTGACCTAACCAAATGGGTGGGGTAGATTACAGAATCACAAAATTTCATGATATAATATAGATCAAAACCACACTATGGGAAAACCCTAGTCTTAGACTCATCCCCAACTAACGTCTCTCAGACTCCCAGCTACCACTACTATGAATATATATCATATAAGAACACAATCATTATAAAAGATACATTAATTTATTTATCCCTTTTTATCAATTGAACAATATGTTTATTATTTCTTATACTATAAATTAACCATTATAATTACCAAATTACATTTTATTACTATCACAATATAGTTCCATGCCCTCTAAGAATTATCACACTGAGTCTGGAGTTCCTCAGAAATATAACCTCCACATTTTATCCCAGTAAGATCCAATTCCATGGCTTCAACATCATTTATTCAATCATTTAATAACAGTGTGATCCATTTTCCATAATTCTAGGTATTCTATGAAAACATTCTGAGATACAAAAATATTGGGGCTCGACATGGTGAGTAGAAGAACTACCCATCATGTATTTTCCACCTATATAAAGAGTGTAGGCCCACCCATCCTCGAGAATTTTAACACGAAAAGATCATGGAATACCCCATACTTCTACGCCTCATTCGGAAAGGAGGATATGAAAGACCGGTTACCTCAAGTAGTGGGTAATGTGATGATAGTATTAAAATATGCATTACAACATTAATCTCAATGAGTATCCTAAGCTTAAACCTATTACACCATCCCATCTGTCCTCTTAGACACCCACAATCATAAACCACTATATCTCGCCACTCCATGTAGCATCTACAACCAAAACCACAATGCCTCCCTATCCCCACATACCACAACAACCATCCAAGCTCAGCCATCCCATGCTCACATAAAAACACAAGCAGTAAGAAACAAACATAGTAACTGACCCTTCGGCCCTAAAAGGGCATTCAACCTTCAAACACAATAATCACTCATAACCCCAAAGAAGATCATTTTCATCCAATAAATGAAAATGGGAAACTCAGAACCCAACAAAAAGTATCATTATCACAGAACTAGTTATTTATTAAATATTTGATTAATGGATTCATTTACACATGCATAACTGCATCCATTTGATTATCATCAAATTACAATAACATTCAGATTTATTTAAATTCCAATTTATCTCTATCCAATTAATTTACAATTAATTATGGATTTACATTCTTTACCAATTTCCATTATGAACATCATGATAAACAATAAGGCATATATTAGACAATATCTATAAAAAACTAGAGGGAACAATATAAGATTGATATCTGTTAATTAATCTAGTTGAAATATGTATTATGTCAATTCCATTGAGTTTTATTGGATAAATAATTCTATATCTACTACTAAATGTAAATAGAAAATAGGTGCCCCAAATCTCATATCTCAAAATATTCGTGACCTTCTTTACATGAAAACAGGTCAATGTATTGGATCACAACCACCACTTATGTAGAAACTATCACCAATCAAGGATTTCATGACACCACCATACCGATAATAGACCCAAAATGATCCATCGGAAACATGATGTTCACATTCCACCACTAGGAAAGGAGAAACAAGAGGAAATATATTGAGGAACCCAAAAAATATGCGTAGAAGATACCTTATAGAAAGTAGACTAAAACATCATGGTTACACTAAATCATGGGGCACACATGTAGATGGAATAACATTAGGGATAACATGATACAAGGCTACAACACCATGCATGACGCCTACGAGGAGGATGGAAAGGATTGAGCATCTTTAACTAAAGAAAAATATGGAAGAACAATGGAGGACTATTACTCAGCTCTTTTGAAAATCTAAAAAAAAGTAGTGGTTTAAGATACACTAGATTTTCCATTAATATAGGATCTGTCAATTATTAAACTGTTTGACTTTGTAAATACACTAGGAATTTAAGGAAAATTATTATAGGAATTATGGGATTAGAATTTTCCATTAATGACTTAAAACCATGTTTTGAATGAATTTTATGTCAGATAAAATTCTAATAGGGGAGAAACTATAGAATTATGGAGACATTATTCATAAGACATTGCCACTGTTTGAATGGGATAGATCCATAATTTTATAAGTCACCGCTACCATTAGGACGAGCTACTATCACTATTTGATGAGTCATCTCCATTATTGGGATGAGCTATTGTCACCATTGGACGAGTCACTTCCATCATTTGATGAGTCACCGCCACCATTGGACAAGCCACCGCCACTATTGGGAAAGCTACATTCACTGTTTGATGAGAAACAGACTATGATAGATGAGTTATTTCCACCATTGGACAAGATTCATCCACCATTGGATGAGTTATCACAAACATTGGGTGAGCTACCGACATAGTCGGTCGAGTTACCCCCACCATTGGATGAGCTACCATCCTAGAAACATTGTTCAAAAACTGGAAAATTTGGAATGTGTTGGGATAAGACTATTTGAACTCCCATAACACCTCAACCACTATATTCAACACAGTAATGGACCAGGGAGGTCCCAGACATTTTATCATATACCTCTCAAAACATTACTTTCCTCACGAATTCAAAACCAACCAAGAAAGGAAATAGAAAAATTGGGTCTGAGCAACCACTATTTGAGATACCACTCATGCATCTCACCACCCCAAATATAAAAACCAAATCCTCAATGGAACAATTTGAAACCATGTGGAAACCACATAAAGATCCAAATACCCATCATGTGGGAGATATCTCTCAGAAGACGGAAAGACAGAACAAGAAACAAGAGGAATTCATCTCATAGATGAAAAGGTTTACAACCACTAAATGGGAATCATTACAAGAAAGAGATAATCATCAAATATCTCAAGGTGATGAGCACATATATGTGACTTGAATTCCTAGGTACTCTCCCCAATTCCATTGTGAAGACAAAATACCTGAACTAATGGTATATCATATAAACACAACACCATCTCCATGTGGTCCTATGTTTTCATAGCATGCTCCTCGAATGTTGAATCATCATCCACATCGACCTCACCCAAATCAATGATATGAGAGTCATCATGAATATAATAATGGGGATATAAAAATTAAAAACACCATGTATCTGGATCATATATGGGGTATATTCTACCCGATATACCATGACTACAAGAAGATACAATACCTCAAAAGCCCAGCACTCCAGGGAGAAATATTACCCCCACGACTAGACCGCCACTACCCATGGTAGGTAGTCAACATAAAAAACATGTGTTCCCCAATTTAGAACACCATAGGTCTCATATAATGATCTTCATTGGATTTATGATTACTCGATGCTAGTTTTATCATCTTGCGAATCACCTAAACCATCATTATCATATTCGTGCTCCAGTTTTGTCCTGTGAATTCATGACACTTTGACCCTAGTCCATACCAACGTAGAATGGAATGGTCATCCATATAAGTATTTAAATAACACCATACCAATGGTGGAGTGGAAACTGTTGTTATAAGATAAATTTTTTATGAGTTACTACCTTATCCATGAACCACCAAAATGGACAATTTTCATTAAATAATCAAATACCACACCTATCAGGTCATAGTCTCCAAGATATCAATGAAAACCACTATCAATATCCTTAGAGATGTCCTCCCACTTCTAATGAGAAATATCTTATTGTTGGAGAAATCCACCAGGAACATAGAACTTGGCCTTCACCTGCTAGAAGATTGAGCATCATGACACTGACATTTCATCTGCATGCTTCAACACAGTCCACTAAAATTTACACCTAAAAGCTTGGTAAATATTTTTTCAGGCCAGGGTGTACCTCTCTGAGAGAAATATGGAACTATATGAGAACCATTTCATGTTATTCCAAATGTAATGGAAGGACTTCCCTAAAATAACACTAGGTGTTGTTCATCCTATGGATATCATTTAGGGACCTCACCACAAACAACTCATTCTCTATGACATCCACATAGAGATCCCCTAATTGGGACTCCTCCACTTGCTACACCAAATATGATAGCAGTATCATATGAAAAAGACAACCTATTCCCCCCAACTTCTCCCCTATCACAATAAAACACTAATAGTTCATCCATCACTCCCCAAGAATCACATGATTCATGAACTGAATCATTAAACAACTTACTACATAGAACATATGATACAACATTCCGTTTTATACATGTATACAAAATTTTGAAGTCATAATCTGATAGAATATCCATCCACCAATGTTGTTTCAAGTTCATGTAAAACTGGGAAAAAATGTAATTTCAGAATTTATTGCTAATGAAGAACAAAAATCCATCTCTAATGAGCTAATAACTAAACAACATTAGGTAAAACACCATGGCTACCTGATCGAGGTCGTGGGTGGAATATTAGAATTTTTGGGGACACATATCTGGATACCGATAACCAATAATTGATACATGTTGCATCAAAACACAACCTAAGCATAGATATAAGCATCAAAGAAAACCTAAAACAAAAATCCTTTTATTAGATGAAAATGAAGCAGGCCAACGACCAAATTCTCATTCATATACACAAAAGCATCATGAAACATATCTTTCCACACTAAGACATGACCTTCCTAGTCAATATTGTAAGAGGATTCGGAACCTAAGATATATCGGCTACGAACCTTCTATTATAGCTTGGAAGAGAAAGGAAACTCCTATCCTCATCCACTACCTTGGGGGATTCCCAAGGCACAACTGCTTCAATCATTAGAAGATATACAGCTAATCCCTACTGGGATACAATATTCACCATGAAAAGGATTTATCATGGCCAAAACACATACTTCAAAAACTTCCCAAATTGTTGTTGTCGATAATGATCAATCAAAATGGAACATAGATTCTCGGCATGATTGTCCTCAGATTCAGAGTACAAAAGGATTTCATTGATAAAAAACACAAAAAATATCCAGGAACTAATGGACCATAGATTTAATCACCCCCATGAACACAATTTCCTTATTCGTCATACTAATGGACATCACAATGAACATGTAATTATGATGATGAAATCATAATGTAGTCTTTAGTATATCCTCGTCATTCACATGAATATGATGATATCATGAAAACACATCAATGATCAGGGAAAAAATTTTACTCTTTAGTTGATTGAACATATCATCTATCCACATAAGATGAGGGTAGTTCTTCACTGTAACTTTGTTCAAGTGCTGATAATCGAAACACAATAAAAAACTGTCATCATCCTTTTTCATGAACAAAATTAGTGCACACCATGATGACACAATCAAATGAACAAAAACAAACTATAACAGACTATAGATCTATATACATAGCTACTAAAACTCAAAAGGCAACATCCTATAAGAATACATTGATATAGGAGACATGTATGGTTGTTGTTTGATCCAGAAATCAACCTCTCTTTGAAGGGGTAATGCTACAATCTCTTCTAAAAAACATCCTGGTACTCATCCACAACCCTAGGAAATTACAACTACTGAACAAATGAAAATCTCATCATCAGATCAACCATCATGGATGATAAATAAATGACACACCTCTAACTCATTCAAGGGTATCTGTTGCCAAAAAACACTATTACATCTCCATCAACCTCAAAGAACAAAACCCACCTCTTGAAGAAATCCACAATATCCTACATCGAATACAACCAATCCATGATAAGAATGAAATCATAAGGTATTATTCATTAACATCGAAATTATCCCCAAAAGAAGTTCTTCCCCAAAACTAGCTCATAATCTCAACATACTTCAAACAGGTACACTCCACCTCTAACTAGTGTAGTCAACACCGAATGTACTATATTCTTCTCTACCTTGACTTCGATGGCGTGGAAAAGGGAAACTAATATGAAGGAGTGTGTTTCACCAGAATCAAACAAGGCATATAAACATGTAAAAAATAAGAAATTGATACTTTGTACGAAGTCTCGCTCACCTGGTATAGGAAATTTTAAAGCATGGAGTTTTCCACAACCATATTCACAACCTTTATAACCCTAAGGAATACCACCTACATGGAACTTCTCATCTCATTAAGGGTTGATTTCATCCCATGGCTGTCTTTTGCATGCCCCATACTCTCTCTACAAATCCAAATATGGTTCAACTAGCAGGTACAACCTCAGCTGGATCAACCTTAATGAAGTAACATGATGTGGAACATATGGTGCACACACACTACTCTAAATTATTGGAAACTCTAACAGCTTATGGGATCATCCTCCTTAGGAATAACATGATCAAAATTACTTGTTATATGTATTAGAGCCTCCACCACTAGAGAAATGAGACATTTTGGGATGGGACCTACACTCGGTCGAACAGAAACTCTTCTACCCTAAAAATTGGGATCCCAAGAAAATAGCTATACCTCATGGGGAATTATTTCAACTCCACTATCCTGAGAATCCGGTTGTGGATAATTCCCTCACAATGACCTCTTCCCTCACCAACACCTCGAGCTATGTCATCAGTATAAATAGGGGGACATACAACTGGATCTCTGGATGTAATGCCTCCTCTAAAGTCCTCTCCTAGGCTCCATATTTGCAGATAGGTACGAATCACATCATAGAAGGTTTCTAAAATGGATCCCAAAGTAACACATACTGGAAAATACCACTAAAATGGTAAAAAACCATAGAGTATAGTCGCCTTTATAGTCGATGAAAGAAAATAATCATTAAACTGAATCGAGAACTTCTCCCATGTGATTACTGAATCCTCTCGATCCTTGAGAAATAAAACCACCACTTCCTCACTTCCCCTTGAAACATCGTCACAAACATAGATTCTCAGTGATCATTCTGAGAAAAAATAAACGAAATGAATGTTATCTCAACCTCTTCCAACAATTATTTTGTGATTGAATTTGAAACAGAACCCTCATACATCTACATACTCGTTCACTAAAAATATCATATTTTTTCATCCTAGTGTCTTCATCTTCATCCTCTAGTCTCTGGCGATCTATAAGCGCAACCGGCTAACCATATAATGCCTGAACCTGATGAGAATTTTCACCTCAAGACATACCAAAAAAATTAGTTAGAGCTCCTAATCCTAGAATATGGAATAATATAAAATTATTTAATTGTTTTTATTTATTCATTTTTGGTTAACCTATTCCATGGTCTACCCATTCAAACATATTCACAAAGAATAATGATGTATGATCCGTTACCAGGTCTCTACACAGTATGTATCATCACTACGTTTAGTAGCAACTGTAAACATAGAGGTCCATGAATCAGATCATGGGGGCCCTAAATACTTGTGTCTCAGTCGGTCATAAGAGTTTAAAAGTCCTTTTAAACTTATCTGACATCATTCCCCTAACAAAAACTGCATCATCACTTGCACCTAACTCCAAACTCGATCGTATGCCTCAATTAGACAGCTCATTCCACTCTATTAAGACCCACTCCCATGAAATTGTAAAACTCTGGGGATGGAAATGATAGAATATAGATAATAACCCCTGACACCATCCTCTAGTTGGACCTAGGATGGGGACTAGCACCGAGGGTATAATAAACACACAGATGGGAGACATTACACATTTATAGAACACTTGAAAACATGAGAGATAATATAGACACCAACTAGTTCCATCTCATAATGAAATATAAATGAAATTAAAAGTACGTATATTTAATGTCATGAAATAACTTCTAAAACTAAAATCGAAAACTACATGTACCAAAACAATGAAAAAAATCATCGACCACAACGCCTGAATAACTTCTGAAAACTCTAAAATAGTAATAACCAGCCGAATCTCTAACCTTCTCCATGTCACCTAAAATAATTTTATATAATTCTGGGTGAGTATTATTGCATACTAAATAGAATACTTCCCAAATCTTCTAATGAAAAGGTAAAGAAAACAAGCTAAATCACAATGAACAACAAGTGAAAATAAATTATCACCTAAACATGTAAACTAAGTTCATAGATTCACCATAGATAATCTTCCTATGTTTTGAATAAATGACAATATAATATAATAAATAATATCAAGGGTACCCCTCTAACACTTTTCGAATAGTTTTCTACATTTCTCCAATGTCACACAGCCAAATACACCTCTGTCTAAAATGGTTGGCCTAGTGAAACCTAAGCGAGAACAACAACAAGAAACTGACGAAAAAAGGCATGAATGTATACTTCTAGGGGAATCATCACACTATCCACACTAAGAAATGTAAATTGTTTGTTTTTAGGAGCTACCATATCTTTCATAACATGTATCATCCATCAGGTGTTATACCTCAAGCCATTACAACCCATATGCCAAGTAAGGATCCTCAAGCCATCATAGCATATACATGTTATACCTATAGTAGTTCATAGGAAACTATATCCAAAATATATGTTTGTGAAATAATCATAAGCCATTGTATCCCTCTATAGACATATATGGTGAAAACTAACAATCACACATACCGGTATAAGTAACTACCAAGAGAGGAGAGTGCTGCCGAAGGGGGATGTAAGTCATCCATCCTCCCTCTAGGATGTTACAGAAAACACCCACCAAGACCCATAATCCTTGGGGTGACAGTCTCCATAACCAAAAGAGTGGAGTAGTGCATAGAAACAGAAAAAGTATATGATATAATGTTTCTCACAACCACACTATGGGAAAACCATAGTCATAGACTTAATTTTATATAAATCTCTGGGACTCCCTACTTCCAATAATAATACTATATATCATATAAGAACACAATCATTCTAAGATATAAATTAAGTTACATAACCCTTTTTATCAATTGAAATTTACATTAATTAATTATTTATAATTAATTAACCATTATCATTACCGTAAAAAAAATTATTTGTATCACAACAGAGTTCTATGCCCTCCAGGCATTACCAAACTGAGTCCAAATTTCTTAAAAAATATAACATTTACATTGCATCATATCAAGCTCCAACCATATGGGTTCAACATCATTTATTCAATCATTTAATAATATAATAATCACTTTTCCATAATTCAAGTTATTTTAAGAAAATATTTTAATCTAATAAACCAAAGGGTATCATCATGGTCAGTAGATGAACTACCCATCTTTTCTTTTCCATAAATATCAGGAGTTGAGACCCATCCATCATCGAGAAGATAAACATGGAAATAATGTTGCATACCACATATCGTTTCTCATGTTTTGAATGGATAGAAATAAAGACCAACTACCTCATGGAGTGGGGTATGAAGAAAAGATAAGAAAAAAAGTATCAGGACATTCATATCAATGGGTAATCCAAGCATAAACCCATTCTATCATCCCCAGTATTATCCTTGACACCCACAAGCCTGAACTACTACATCTCGCAACTCCAGGTGTTAATAAATACCCCAACCACTCGGCCTCCCTACCCCCAAATACCACAATATCGATCTATGAGTAGCCATCCCATGCTGACATCACAACGCATGTAGTTGGAAACAAAAAAAAAACTAGAAAATAGACTCTATTACCTAAACAATCCATCTAACCTTAACAAAAAATGATCACACAGAACACAATAGCAAAAGGTTCTCGACCTTTAAAAGAATATGGGTAAATAAGAACCCTAAAAGGAATTATCATTATTACAATACTTTTTATTTACTCTATATTGAATTTACTAATTATATTAAACATGAATAATTTCATCCATTTGATTATAATATAATTACAACAATAACTAGATTCATTAACATGTCTATTTATCATTAGTCCATTAATCTACAATTAATCTCAAAATTAAATTCATTAACAATTCCCATTAAGAATAGCAGTCTAAAAAATAAGGAATAGATATAATACTATCTTGCAAAAACCCGAGGCAATAACATATGATCGATACAAGTTATTTAATCTAGTTAAAATATTTATTATGTCAATTATGTTTTTATCCAATAGAAAAATCAATCTAACTATACTATTATATGTAAATAGAATGTATAATTCATAAATCGCCAACCTCAAATTTTTTTGACCATCATTACACAAGAACATGCCAACACAACGGATCCAGACGACCTCTCCCATAACAACTGCATACACTTGAGGATGAAATGATACAACCATACCAACCAATAAACTAGAAATCACATCCTATACATGGAGATATCATTCCACCATAAGGCATGGAGAAACAGGAGGAAACAGATTGAGGAACCCGTAAAAATAAAGGTAGAACATTCCTTATGGAATGTAGATCTACAATTCCTTATTACATGAAAATAGGGGTTGTGCATGCAGAAGGATATACTCCAAGAAAAACACAATCAAAGGCTACAACACCATTCAAAAATACTATGGCAAATAATTAAATGATCAATCATATATCACTAGGGAAAATGATGGACGAACAATGTAGGAATCTATCTCGGCCATTTTAAAAATCTAAATAATGTAGTGGTTTAAGATACACGGGACTCTCCATTAAGATCAAATCTATAAAAGATCAAAATGTTTGACCAAGTAAAAACACTAAGACCTTAGTAAAATTATGATATGTTCTATGGACATTTAATTGGGATTAAATTCATAAATATAGGTATTAGAATGAATTTTACATTAAACAAAACACTAAAAGTGGAGAAAGTAGAGGAACCTGGAAACATTGTTCATGAGTCACTAAAACCATTGAAAAGGGCTATAATCTCTAATGGATGACTAACCACCACAGTTGGGATGATCTACTATCACCATTGTATGATCATCTTCCACCATTGGGATGAACTACCATCACCATTGGATGAATCACCGCCACTGTGGGATGAGCTACCTCCACCATTGGATGAGCTACATATACCATTGGATAAGATACCTCCAATATTGTATGTTCTACCTCATCCTTTGGGAGAGCTTCCACCACCATTGGATGAGCTACCACCACTGTTGGATGACTAAATACTACATTTGGATGTGCTACCACCACAATTGGATGAGCTACAATCATGGAAAAACTATTCCCAAAACTGGAAAATTTGGACAAGTATTGGGATAATCCACCATGAACTCCCAAAACACAAGATTAATCAATTTAATATACTGGATATGTCTAGGAAATTACATTGGGGATGAAAATAAATTCATCTCTACATGAAAGTTGCAGTCCATAAATACACATATGATGTTATAATACTTATATTACTGAAAAGAAAAGAATGAAAATGATATATATAATATTCATATAATGATAAATATTTCACAAATATTATACTTAATTAATTTAATTGACATATATTCCTTAAATAAATCTTTATCACCTTCAATGTGATGTGTTAGTGGAAGACCAATCACATCACTTTTCAAGGATGTAGTCCATCACACACACGAGTGCTGTTATTGTGTCTCCTACAGAATGGATGGTTAGAATATAAATATTGTATAGTGAATCCATAAGAATAAATTTTTTATAAGTATTAAATAAATATATATAAAAATAAATATAAGTATAAATATAAATATATATATACTTTATTTCAACCATCACACCCAACAACCAGAGGTGGAAATTGAGTAAAAAATGGTAGCGGTTATAGAGGGAGCACTATGCAATAGAGAAAAATGATTCTATAATATCCCAATTAATATAAGTGAATATGGTTATTAGTAAATATATAATTAGAAGAATATCCTATTATATTTATGATTCTAAAGACATTTTATAATCAGATATTAACAAAAAAAATTGGAGGTTTAGAAAGAATTAAAATAAAAATTCTCATTGAAGAATAGTACGAATCATTCATTATCAAAAAAATAATTCCTCTAAATAAATAAAAGGATGTATTTATTCATAAAATAAGTCTCTTAAGATTATTTTAGGGAATTTGGGAGGTTATTTTCAAAGGGAGTTGCCAAAACAAAGTGTTTCTTATCCTTGATGTTGTGTTGAGAGTGGGTGGCCTTCTAAAAGTGTGGCGAGTGCCATAGTTGTAATTTAATGAAAGTGTTAATTAAAAAACATGTTGTAATGTCAAAAGAACATTTTAATGGGGTATTATTTATACTGGTTGGTTAATGGTAGCAATACGTTCATCCAGTGATATTTGGAAAAATATTAGGTCATTTTAAAAAATATATTTTAAATTTAAACACTATGTAAACATTTTTACCTTAACCAAGGTAATAGATTTTAAATATTTACACTAATAATTTTGGTAACAAAATAAGATTACCATATTTGATAATATAACAAATACTTATTCCATGTATTGAATCCATATTTCAAAATTCAATTCATTAATATGGAAAAAAATGTAAAAAATTTACCTCACTCACTTGATGAAGAAGTTGGGCTTTAAAGTTAAAATGATCCAAAGATTATAATGTTTATGTATCAAAATTCAACATGATATTTATTCTTTTGACATAATTTTTTAAATAAATGTATAATTTAACAATGGTTACTTTTAAAAAAATTCAAAATTTCACACCCTGAACCAAATCATCAATATTATTTTATATTTTTTCGTCCTAATTTATATTATTCATGTTTGGTATTGAGCTCTGATAGTTGGTGGGATAGATTTTTTTTATATTTTTTTAACTATTTCACAATTACATTACACTGTTAGGTTTATATATGAGGGGAACTTGTGGGCTGGGTCTATAACTTAATTGATATATTTTCATGGATTTTGCATTATTGTTTAAACAATGAATGTTCCTTGTTCCTATCCGGTGGGGATATATAGTTTTTTAAGGTTTTGGTAAACCAGTTTTTTAGACTAGGAAATGTGGCTTTTATATCAAAATAAGTAAATGAAATAAATATAATATATATATGTAATTATATTCTTTAACATTAAAAATAATGATATTTTATGAATAAAATAATAAGAATTATTATTATATTGTCGTGGTTATAATTATTTGTTATATTCATTTTTCATTTACACCTCAAAAAGTATCATCCTCACATTCCATCTAACTCATGTGTCCAAATCCCCCCCCCCCCACCATAATCTCCCATCCATTAAAAACATCTCCTTTTGAATCCATCTCTTACTCACTATTCCTTTTAGTTTTGTGGGGACTCTATGTTGATTTTTATGTGTAATCTTTTCTCTAGCCTCCCCTTTCAATTGTTTAGATTTTCTCACTCCCGTATCTCCTTATTATATTTGGAAGAAAACTAGGGTTTCATGTGGGGTGAATTTTGAAATTTTTATTCTTAATTGGGGTATTAAATGGCTATATTAATTTCATTTTGATAATAATTTAGTATCTTACAGTAAATCTGAAGCATTTATTTCCATTTCATTCCATCCAAAAAAAATTTATTCATGGATTCCTTATTCCAAATCATTTTTTCGAAATTTGTAACAGGATTTTTGTGATGCTGGGGTTAATAATTTTGTTGATGTGCCCTCTAGTATTTATTCGGTTGGCTTCAAGCCACTGTTGCCGAAGGAATATATGTGTATTCATAGTTCATCATAGATTTATGTAATTTCCCCCATATATATATATTCACCCATTGAAGGATGACTATATAATATGGGGTATGTGTGCTTATGTATATAATTGAAAATGAATACCCATGTAAGTGTAATGGGGTACTTTCATGTATAACCATATTCATAAGGACCCCCATGTACATATTTCTCCATGAGACAATGTATATAGGGGATAGGTTTCATTGAAAATAATAATTATTGTATATGCATGAAATTAGTAAAGGTAAGGTTCAAATTTCCATTGTATAGAGTAGTGTGCCCTATGTTTCTAGTAAGAACCATATTCTTAATCCTTTAAATTTTAATTTTATGATTTCATGGTTCAATTTTAAAATGTGTATTCCATATTTTTTATGACATTAATTTGTTATATATATGTATGTATGTATATGTTTGGTTTTTTTTCTTGGATATTTTTTCTTCATTTGTCTTCTATGAATTATCTTAAAATTTTATAATTGGTTTACTTCAGTGAATAATGATTTCAAACAAGTTTTTATAAATGTGTGTTTCTTTTTTTGTTCAATTGTCATTTAAAATGGTCATGAAATTAATTATATTGGGAAATTGTAAATTCTAAAGTTAAATTATTCCTTTTTAATTATTCCATAGTGAAGATGATTGTTAATTATTATTTTATTTTAAAAGGGGGATGTTCTCAAGGAGGGAGATTAGTTGTGCTAGATTTTATGCATATTTGGGAAAAGAAAATTATATATACATATGTGTCTGTTTGAAAAAAAACTCACCACCATTGGAAATATAGAACCTGGGTAAGCTGGGTACCTAGGCGGCCAAACATGGACAAGTATTCTAGGTAAATTAGCATGGCTCAATCCCAGTTTCCCCATTGACATAATAATACTACAACAATAACTAAACATGTTATGATGATTAGAGACCACAAGAAATTTGGATGGAATATTCCATACAGGCTCTTGCATGAGGATGTTATGGGTTATGGTTTCTATATGACGTCACTAAGGTACAATGACTCTTTTTCCCCACTAACCCTAGACACTTAAGGATACCCATTGTCATTACCTAACCCCGAAATCCAAGATATATTCTCTAGAACATTAAATTGACATGAATATAATGAAATGTAGCCTGTAAGACTAATCATTTTAGTAGTCTTTGTAATCTAGATACATATGTGGGACTTTTATGAAAAATGAATATGATAATTAAATCATAATTTTCTCTTTAGATGATAATATTATTTAACCTATAGTATCCTTGCATAACATTCCTTGTATAATTTATTGATTTATTGTGAAGGAATGATACTATGTTTGACCTCAAATTAGTTGTAAGGGTAATTAAAATTGAATAAATAATGAAGTGATGAGAATAGATAAACATTAAAAAGTAAATAACTCTTAATACATTTCATTTATGTAACTTGATAATGAATAATCAAAATGGGAAGGTAATTAATTTAAACACAATCCATTTAATCAATTCAGTGTGAATTAAATGAATCCATAGATAATCCCAAAAAAATTATCATGGATAAATAATAATAATAACTAAATTTTGAAAGAAGGAAATCCAAACTATTAAAAGTCATGTTTGAGTCACATTAAAACCAATACTATCATAATATTTTCTAAGGCAGTTTTAAAATATAAGTAGAAGCCTATATAATATGAACACCAATTTTATCTCATGAGAACCTATTTATGGATCAATGGGATATATAATGTCTTGGACCCACCAATTAAATTTAGTAAAAAGAATTCCTTATATCTAGTAATATATTTAACTAATAATAAATAGGCCTTATCAAATAACCATATTGAATGGCGAATATTTATTTTTTAATATTTTCTTAGATAGTAAAGTGACACTAAAAGTAAACACCATATTTACATTTGGTATGAATTTTATGGGTGAATAATGATATTCAATTAAAAATGGACATTATATACACCTTATTAAAGTGAATTTTTGGATAATAATGAATAAGAATCAATGAAATGTAATTTTAGGTGAAAACCATTACCAATTTTTAATAATTTATTTACACACCTGCTCATTTATAAAATAAATCATATTCACTGAAAATATACATGTTAAACTATAAAGTAATCTTCAAAACATTAGGGTTTCATGGTGGAGGAGAATTCTGTTCATTCCATATATTTTAAAACACAATTCATTTTACCGTTGTATGAAAAGAAATAAAATACCATGATTTGGAAATTGATAGGAATAACATGTTTAAAGAATCTTCTATAGAGTACAGATGGATAAAATATTACTTTATATGCTAATTGAATAATAAATAAAACATTATTAGAAATATTTTTAGAAGACACTAACATGGACGAGTAACATTCCCCAGTGTCTACCGAAACAAAAAGAGTCCTAAATAACTATGAGATTCTGAAATAACACCTTATCACATTATTATCATTAAAATAATATTCCCCATGAATGATATAAAATTATATTGATAATTAAATACCATAATCTTGAGAATAATACAATTAAAATACACTGATGGGAAGTATATACACCAAATAAAGAATCATGTACTGTATAATTCATGTGTCCCAAAAATATAAAAGTGTGAAAAAATCACTTACATTATGTCTTGAATATTACCTATGCAATTCAAAGCACCCATATAAAACATATAGGTTTATTATAAAATAATAGTAGAATCATATTAACTTCTATAAAACAATATGTGATTTATGACATTATATTTCCCATTTATTAACAATTTCATGTTAAAGTAACATTTAGTGTAATAACTACTTTGTTTTTCACATTTGATTGATTTATTATATTTATGATCCTCTTAATTATAACATGAATTCATTAAAACCATATTTATTATGATGAAATAAATAAAACATATATTAATTATATATGTATTTATAATAATCTATAAAAGATATAAATATATAATAAAATACATCATTCATGGAGATGGTAGGACATATATATGCATGAAAGTTGTTTCAATTTTCTTGACGTACTGAATCGATGAATGAAATTAATATAATTGATGTACCATTATGAAGTCATAAATATCATATAATTTTAGTAGAAACATCTTTAATACATTCTACAAAAATTGCAATTGAATCACATTGTTTTGAAGAGGTTGTGGTCCATATGTCCATAAACGAAGTTATGATAGTTATAAAAATTTAAACCATGATGGTATGTGTTATATAATAATTATAGAAGAATAAATAAATCATAAATATAATATATATCATATAAAAAAATAAATTTCATCTCCCAACCATGCATAGATTCAATGGAACAACTAACAAAATCGGCTCACAAGGAGGTAGTCCACTGCACACAGAAACGATAATTTTATATCCAATTTTATGGAAGTGTATGTTTTTGTATGTCTAAACCATAATATAAAAACATAAAAATTTATTTTGGATACATATAATATTATAAAAAATTTAAATAAAAAAAATTTAATGGTATTATGGAATAAATGAAACAAAAATGTCAGTTGCTGAATGTTACCACTTATTTGGGTGTCACCTTTTAATTTGATCAAAAATGACTTCTATGGTTTGGTTCTTAACAAAATTAATGCATCAAGCATTATGTTAAATATGTATTTATTATAAATTGGATTTATTGGACCAATCTATAAGGCTTAAGGTGGTGGGAGGAAGGGAGATTTTAGGCACCCTATAATAATTAACACGAGAGAAACTTTTCGAAACTAAAAATATATTAAATTAATATAAAGTATTTATCAATTAAAAATTGATAAAATGAGATTTATTTAAAATATAATATGATCATTGGTAAAAATAATATCAATAAATAATTTTTAGACATTCTTCAGCCACATTGTAACCCTTATGTTTTACTATTAATCGGTAGTTATACTCTTCAACTCTTACCATGTCAACATGGATTTTTAAACATTAAAAGGTAATATAGTTACAATAATATTATAAAATAAATATATATGTGTCCGGGATAACATTATAATCCTTATATAAATCATTTTTAATATGTTTAGTGTTTTATTTATTTTATATCATTTAATGATTTTTTATTCATTTAAAAAAACTATTAATGTCAATTTTGACACCATTCAATTGATGACTTAATAATATATAAAAATAAACAATATAAACTCAATTAAGAAAAATTAAAAAATCATTAATATGACTATATCAACTAAAAAATTCATTTATGACATTAGATATTTCAAATTATATTTATTCTACAATTTTTAATAACCATTATCTTATATGACCATTGACTAAAAAATTATAAGTTCATCCTTGTGAAATACTTTAATTTAATTATTTATTAAATAAAAAATAAAAATAAATTTTCATGATACATATATAATTTTTTTATTTCTAATGATTATATATAGTCTAAGATATCTTCTGAAGAATCATATATAATAAATTTTATACTTATTAAAAACATGAGTATCGATTTTTTCCATTTATATAATAAAATACTAAAAAAGGTGTAAAGTCATCCATGTGCCCCAAAGATGAAATAAAAATTTCCCAATTATGATTTTTGTTGAAAATAAATCATCCAAAAAATTATTACATTACTTAGGGTAATTTTATAATATTATTTTTACACATAATTACTCGATTTTCCTTTAACCATGTAAAAAAATTACTAATGCCACTATACAAAATATATAAAAATAAATATAATCTATTGAGATTATTTTGAAGCATAGATTAAAAATTTGTAATAAAAATTTTTGTAATTCAATATGCAAATCTTCTAGTAGTAAAAATATAATTTATCTTATCGATGGAATGAGAAGATAGGTTTTTAATGTGAAAACATTCAAATGATTGAATTGTTTTTATATCCAAATTCCTTGTTAAATTGATTACAATTTCCTAAATTAGATGAAATTATTAAAAATGTTTTATTTATACATTAAACATAATAAAAATATAATAAAAAACTAATTTTTTTATGTCAATGTTATTTTCAATTAAAATGAAATATCTTATCATTATTCATCAAAACATGAAACTTATTAGAGAAATAAAAAAACCAAAGTAAAATTTAAAATTATTATTTAAAAGAAGTTGTTTATTTTTTAAAATAAACAATAATTAAATTATTGAATACTATTTGTTTAATATCTGGATCATATAATATTAGTAAATATATCTTTTAATAAAAACAATTTTTTTTGTGTAAAATATGATTTAATATTATATCATCTCTATTAATCACATATAATGATTGTTAAAATATATATTTAATATTATATATGCATATATAAAAGTAATAAAATCCAAAAGTTTTTTTATTAGTATAAAACACACTTTTTCTCATTTAAATAGTTTCTATAAAAACATTTCCTCTATATTAAATTGGTTTTTATTTTTATTTATAATTTATTCATAACCAATTAATTTAGTAATATATATTCATAAGATAGTAATTACTTTTAATAACTTCAAATTTGATTTCCAATAGATAATTTAATTTAATTAAAATAATATTAATAGTATATCGTGGTTTTTTAGGCTTGATGATACATGCCAAGAAATGTATCAAATAAGTTATGTTTAAAAATATACATAGTATAAAATCTTGGGTTGTTACATTATCACATATTTCAATAAATTATATCCTAATAATTATATAATGATCTTATTAATCTTGGTATTGATATTTTATTATACCATTATCGAAAAATCACATAATAAATAGGGTTAACAGTACATCATCTCAAAAAGATCAAAAGGAAAATGTGATGAATACCCCAAAATATGAATATTTATGATATAATAACATTATAGAAAACATGGACATAGATGAAAAATATAACTATAATTTCATAATATTGTGTGATTTAGAAATTGTTCATTATAATGTTAACAATCACAAATACATATATCTTAGATTAGATAAAAGTCTAATTGCTTATTACTAATAAAAGTAAAAAAATTTGTATTTTCGTTTGAAAATAATTTTCCTTACATTATGGAATTAATTTAATTCCTAAAATAATAACTTGTTGAAATATACATAATTTAAATTTACTCTGTCATCATTTTGCCAATTTCCACTAAAAAACTCATCTTTTTCAATATATGATGAGTATTTAAGATGGTTTTTTATGAATGAATAATTTGAATCAACTTCTACATATCAAATAATCAAAAAACATAACATTATTTTACCCCCTTATTTTTTAAATTAATTAAAAAATGTTAGGATAATATAAAAAAGTTCCAAAAATGAATAAACCATTATAAAATGAAAAACAATGTTAATAAAAAAAATTCAATAGTACAACCTAATGTTTATAAAAATTTATTCGAAATATAACCATTCGTCTTCAATAATATGCGTGAATACAACCAACAACATTGAAGGATTTGATAATATTCTATTCAATATAACACCAAACACTCTTAATGTCTTATAACAAAAATATAATTTGAAGAATTACATTGTCTTCTTGATTTGCTGACCATTTCCATAAATACCAGGAATCACTATAAGTCCACAATAAAATCAAATTTGGCTCCAAATTAAAATTAAACCATTATTACTAAAAAAATTCTATTTATGTTACTCATATTATATTTATAAAATTGAAAATGTTTTCTAAAATAACATTATTCAGCTAATAAATAATTCATTTTACAATCCCAAGGTTATATTTTTTATAAAATAAGGTTCCTAAAATAAAAATAATGATTATCCATTTGATAGTTTGAAAAACAATCATTCAATCATGGACATCACATAAGATAGTGGAAGGCGATACATCCTTTGGTAGTGGGTTAAAACCTTATGTCCTTTCTAAACTTAATAGGATGTCACTAGGAATAAAGGATTCTCTTTTTATATAACTATATTATATTAAATTACCAAATAAATATAATAGACATCATTGAAATAAGGTTTATAACTATATAAACTTTCAACTAAGCTATTCAATATAACCCTAATATATTAATAAATAATATATTTAGTTACTCATAGGTCCTTTCTTGTTCTATTATTTATCATAAGAAAGTGGTTATTGATTTAGGTAATTCACTAGTTCCGGAAATTTATGGAAATAAACTATAAATGTAATCCTATGATGTGTTTCATCTCCTTTAATCATAGTCTTATTTTTTCCTCGGAAATTATTTTTAGTATATCCTTTCTCATAGATAAATTATTTATCTATTCCATTGAGTATAATATAGGGTTATCTCTTTGCACATTTCTTGGATGATGGAAATCAAGAATTTGTTTCTCCAATGTCTCCATTATAGGAGCTCTTAGAAAATTGACTAATTATTTTTTGTGGTGATTTCAAGAGTTGGGTATGGTATATGTAGTTAATCATGTTTTGGGAAAAGTTCATAGGCATGAAAACATTAAATTTAATAAATATCAACATAATATTTTGTTTCTCATCAATACTGCCTTCTCCATATTTTAAAATTCTAGCATCACACCTTTGGGTTGGAGCCATTAACTATAGCCAAAAAACATAGTGTGAGTTACAAAAATCATAGTGAGAAAAATGTATAGTCATTCATAAAATATATTAGCACATTATATTCAATATAAAAACCTTTTTTTAACCTTGTTTATTTATATTTACTATAAATTCAAATCCATCATAATGGTTTGTCAAAAAATGTGAATTATCCAAAAAATATCAACAAGAAGTGTCAATATAGATGCACAATAAGGATCATTGTCATTTATCATGTTACACTAGACATTATCCTGATGCACATTTTCAAATTTTATACCCCTAGGTACATCTATTCCAGATCCACTTCCATTTTTTTATCAATAAAGGGATTAATTTTTTGAAACAACACATAATCCATATCTAACTAAATATTTTGGATGTTCTTATATACTTATTTTCAAATTAAAACTTATGTCTATATTCTATAATCTATTTTTTTCTTAAATAGAGATTCCATGTTTCCTAATAAAGATCATTCAACACCAACAATAATTCCCTGAACCCAGAAGCCAAAATTTTGGGTCTAATAACATTAAATTGGAATGCTTACTAGAAAATGCACACCGAAACACCGCTCAGTTTAATAGTCTTGGTAAAAAATAAATATAAATGAGTTTATTTTTAAATATTAATATAATAACTACAATATAATGTTTTTATAGGGTAACATTATTCTCTCAATCTTATCCTTACATTTCATATCTATTACAATTCATTGATTCCTTGGGAAGGATATATAATAATGGGGAGATCAAATGGTCAGTAATGGATAATAAAATGTAAAAAATAACAAATTAATAAAATTTATCCACATTTTAAAGTAAATAACTCTTAACACATTCAATTAATATAACTAGATAAGGTATAATGAATATTTAATGTTAATTAATTCAAACACATGCCATTAAATCAGGAAGAAAAAAAATAAAATACATTCGTATATAATGTCAAATAAAAATTATCATGGAAAAATTATTATATTAAATAAATTCCATATGAATGAAATGCTTTATTATGGACAAAATTTCTTAGGAAGAAGAAAATATATACCAAAAAGACCATTATTAAGACTATTTAAAACTACAATTAGGATCTATTATAATATAAACAACTATTTTTTCCTTAAGAAAACATGTTGATGCATCGAGGGGATATATAATTTTCAGGACATACCTGAAATTTCCATTTCAAAAAATTCCTTATATTGGGTAATCTTGTTAAATAATAATCAATGTTCCTTATCATATATCACAATTAAATGGAAAATTAATATTGGTTAATACTTGAATAGATAATCATATAACATTCAATGTAAACATCATATGTAAAAATTGTATGTGGTTTGTTTAAGATTAATGATATGTAATGGAAATGGGGAATTTTATACCTCATATTAAAGTTAATTGGTGTATAAAAAAACAAGTCTTAATTGATTGTTTGGTGAGACAAAATCCATTACCACATTGTAATATCTTATTTAGAAGGCCACAAAATTATAAAAAAAAATTTATTCGAAAAGGAAATTCTAAACCAGTAAAGGAGGATTAAAAAAATATGGTATCACAAGGATATATAATTATATTTGGGATCTATAATTTATAAAAACAATCATTTTACTTCTATAAGAAAGGACATAAAGTACCATATTTTTTGAAAAATACGTAAGTCTTTATTTTAAAAACTTATATACAGAGTAAAAAGGATTAAAAATAAAAATAAATATAAATTGAGAATAATAAAAAATTTAAAATATTTATATAATACACAAACATGGTAAATGAATATTCTCATGTGAAGACCAAAATAAAAATAATTATGAATAACTATGAGATTGTGAAATAACCACCTACCAAATTTTAATTAGTAGTGTCATATTCCCAATAAAATAAATAAAACAATATGGATATGAAAATACCATAATATTTATAATAATACCCATAAAATATAATAAATATAATTATATACATCCCACAAAAGAATAAAGTAGTGTATATGGAATTTTTCCCACAGAATGAAAAGTGAGACAAAAATACTTTGCAGTATCTATGGACACTCATCATTCTAATTAATAACTATTTTGTTTTAAATATTGTTTTATTATATATTTATAAATGAACCATATTTATTTATATAAAAGAATATTTGATTTAATTATGATTCTATGTTACATTTTTGTTATCAATTTCATATTAATGCTACGTTTAAGGTAAAAACTACTTCGTTTTTTTGCATGTGTTTTGATTTATATATTTTTATCCTCTTACATATATTGTGGATTAATTATCACTGGATTTATAAACATGAAAAATATATCATATATAATCATTAAATATTAATTTATAATTATCTATAAAAGAAAAAAATGGAAAATGAAATAAACCGTTCATGGAGATGGTATGCCGTATGAATACATGAAAAATGATTCTATTGTATTGTCATATTGAATGAAATTAAGTAATTAATATAATTTTACTAGAATTATTTCCCCACATTTATCAGATAATTCCACTCAACACGTCCTTAATAAAATCCATTTAATGAGTGAATGAATCATATTAATTTGAGGAGGAGGTTCTCCATACATCCATAAACAAAGTTGTTGTCATTATTAAAAATGTAATGAACGATTGTATATATTATATAATAGTTCCAAAAGAATAAATAATTCATAAATTCATTATATATCAAATAAGAACATAAATTATATCATTATTATCAACTATTCAATGTGGTTATGGAAGAATGAACAATATTATTTTTTAAGGTGGTAGTTCACCATAAATAGTTTTTGATGATTTTGTATCCCATTTGATGGAAGTGTGTGTTAGCATAGTTTGAACACATTATATAAAACATTATATGTATATTTAGGATAATGAGGATATTATATGAATATAAAATAATATTAATTTTAGTTTTTTATGGATAAAATAAAATAAACACATTCATTGATAAACATTACCTCTTCTTTGGGTATCTCCTTTTAATATTCAAAAAAGGACTTCATTTCATGGATTCATGTAGATATTAAGGCTTCTATGATGAATTTATTTATTTAAATAAGTTAAATGGTTAGGGTATGGTTGATCTAGAATACTGAGCGTGGTGTGATGTTGGGAGGGTGTAGATTTAGTTTTATAATTTAGGGGAGGGGCACTTTTGGAAACTCAAAATTTATTAAATTAATAATAATATGTTTTCAATTAAAAATTTGTCCAAAGTGAGTTATTTTTAATATTAGATAATAATGGGACTAATTGATATAAAAATAATAATTTTTGGACATATTTTGGTTACATTATTATACATATATTTTGAATTTAACTCTTAGTTAAACCTTTTAACTCTTATCATGACAACATGGCAATTTAGTCTTTAATGGGTAATATAGTGAAAATAAAATGAAAAAAATAAATGAGTCATTGATGAAATTTTGAACCATAAATCAATATTTTTCTATGTTTATATTTTTATATATTTAATATCATTTAATAAAATATTATTTATATTAAAATATATTTAATGAAAAATTGGACACTATACATTTCGTGACTTTTACAAAAAAATCAATATACATGAAAAATTTAAAAAAAAAATTAATACAACCCTAATATGTCTAGGTAATATATAAAATTCATTTATGATGTAAACAACATAACGTTAAATTTATATAAATATTCATTATGTCATTTATTTTATATGTCCATTAATTAATCAATATATGCATCGTCATTGTGAAATCATTTATTTTAACTATATCTTCCCTAAAAATATAAAATAAATTATCATGTTAAAAATAAAAATTTATCTTTAAAATTACTATTAAAATTCTAATATATCTTCTGAAATATAATAAATTTAAAATATAATACTTATTAAAAACATTATTAAGAAATATATGAAATTCCATAGTATAAAATGCTAAAAAAGAATAAAGTCATACTAGTGGCTCTAAGAGGACATAAAATAGATTGAAGTATGATTTCAGTCAACCATAACTCATACAATAAAATCAGTAAAAGTTTTAAAGCTATTCTATTATACTTCTTTTAACCTTAATTAATCAATCTCCTTGTAACCATGTAAATAAAAATTACAAAAGCTATTATTCATATTGTCTAAATATAAATGTAACATATTTATATAAATTTGACCCATTAATTTTATTTATGGAATATATTTTTTCAGAATTCAAAATATTGTATTTTTTAAATTCATTTAAATTTAATCTTTTTGACAGAATATGAAAATAGGTTATTAATGTAAAAACCTTCAAATGAATCAAATATTTTTATATCCAATTTTAATGTATAATTGATTAAAATAACCTAATTTAGACTTAATGATATAATTTTTTTAAATATATTTTAATGAAAATTTAAAATATATTTATTGACCATAAATTTTTTTTATTAAAAGATGTTTCAACTAAAATTAAATATCATTTCAATATTAATAAAAACATTAAATTCATTAGAATAAAACAAAAAATGTCAACCAACTTATATATTTAAATTATTAATTAAAAGAGGAAGTTTATTTTGTAAAATAGAAATTATAATAGTTTCAAATAATAGATTTAAATCAATTGAATATCCATAGGTAGTAACATTTTATTTTTATAAATATATATATTTTATGCATAAAATCATATTTGTTCATATATGATGTCTACAAGTCATCATGGATAAATTTTTAGATTTAGTTTGAATATTATATATATATATATATCTAAATTATAATCCAAAAAATTTATTTTTTTATTTTATTGGTATAAAACACACTTGTACCTATTTAAATAGTTTTTATAAAAAAAATTTCATTATATTATATTATATTATATATCTATATTTAATTAATATCGAACCAATTAATTTAATAACATATGTTAACATAGTTTTTAATCCTATTCCTAACAACCAATTTAACAACTATGAAATAATTTCATTTTATATAATATTATTAATAGAATCTCGTGTTTCGTATAAGTTCGATGATCAATGCAACATAATATACTAAAGGTATTAAATTTAAAAATATACATAAAATAAAATTATACATTGTTACACCCATGTAACTTTTTATTGTTTATCCTTATTTTCAATGATGTCTAATTATTAAATTATTGGTGCTCTGCTTTCCTTTCATTTTAGAAATAATGAAAAACAAGTTTAACATACACATGCTTTATGGCACCTGATGTTATGATTTCACACAAATTCTTTTGTTATTGCATCCTATGTATTACAGTGGTATTATTATAAGTGTATTATTATATATAAATGATTTTCATAATTAAAAATGGGTAAATAAATTTTAATAAATTTTGACATTATAATTTATTAAAATGTATTCGAATATCATAATTTTATACTGTGGTATTTTCAAATTACAATGAAAATGGGTTTAATTATAAAGGTATTGGATGGGGAACACATCATACATTGACACGAAATAAGTTTAAATACTCATTCTTATTGATTTATTTATTTAACTTTTGGTGATCCATTATGTCAAATGGAGGTCTGTGTATCAGTTTATTTTGTTCCTCTTTTTATGTAAAATTTTATTTTCTCGCTTATTTTTTTTATTTTTCTATTATTGGTGGGTTAAATAATTACAAACATTATATTCTTGATGATCAAAACTGTTTAAAGATCGAGAGGATCAATAATGGCTCTCAGGTCTTGTTATGGGCATGCTCAGGTAACCATTTCAAGGATGACCATGGTTGGATTATGAATAAATGAAATTAGAGTAAGGAATTGTTATTTTGGATTTTAGGTAGATCATTTATAATGTTTTTTTGGCTCATGTCACAGGACATTTGTCGATTCCTGATCACCACCACTTGTGAAAGGATCTTAGTCACCAGTGATTATTGAAATGTGAATATTTATTTTTTTCATTTGAGTTATGATATTGGATATTATTTAGTCTTGTGCGTATGTATGTTGTGGGGTAATTGTGGATGTGATCTGCTGTTATATGTTGAGACTACAAAGTGTAAAAAATAATCTAGAGCTCACCTTCAAATTTTAATATCCTTATACTAGGTGGTGCATGCTCAGTGAATGGTTTTCCAAACAATGTGGAGGACGTATGCATGATAACTAGTTCCATTTTCTGGTAATTTTGGTTTTGGTGATGCTTATTTTTAGAGTTGGATAATGTGAGTGGATTTTTAAAGTAATATTATTTCATCAAATTGTATTAAGAATTAAAAATAGCTTTGAAAAGTGACATTAATTCATAATTTAGAAATGATTGTGAATAAATGAAGGAGAAGTGAATTGGGAGTCTGTTAAATGTTTTATTTGGTTCATAAAAAGGTATGTATGAACCATGGTACTTCTTTTTGACGTTAAAAAATGTGTTCTTATGTATTGTTGAATTTGTTATGTATGTGTAGATAATATGAGAATATGTGGACATGAACACATATGTAATATTTTGTAGGATACCATAGGGGAATATTTATAATCAATGATTCCTCATGGGTTTTCTAATGTTGTTTTTGAAAATGAAATTACTTATCTTGGATATAGTAACTTTTTTGGAAATGAAAACGTTTTCAAAAATATTTTTTAGGTTTTTTGGAAATATTTTTGAAATAGTAATTTTTTTTTGAAACAGGGGTTTTGGAAAGATATTGGTTGGTTTTGAACATTGTTTGGGATGGTTTTTAAGAGAGGTTTAGAAAAATATTATTCTACTTCAACCATGGTATTCCTATGTATTATCACATTTATGTATGTATGTTTGTGGCTGGTGGATAATGGTGGTATGTTTGTAGGTTTTCATGGAGTTGGAAATGATATATATATATATATATATATATATCTGTGTGTGTGTGTGAGGCTTCATAGAAAACCCATGGAGGCTACTAGATTTTTAAAACATATTTTTCTAATATATATATATATAAGGGGTATTATTATGTTTTGATATGTGGGAGTACTGGGATGATTTTATTCCAAGAGGAAATTAATTTTCATGGGAATATTGAAGTTGTTTTAGTGTTCAAATTATTATGAAGTTTAATTGTTATTGAAATCAGAATAAAGGAGGTGGGTTTTAAAAGGGAATTACATTTCAATTGTGTGGTGCATGGTTTTTGAAATTATTTTGAATATTTGTTTGTCGATTGAGGATTATTATGTGGAGATATATTTCATTATTTTCTTTAGGTTTGTTTCATGTATGTTTTATAGACTATGCCACCCATAAAGGACCAATGGCGTCTGAGGGGTCTCTTTCTATAGTTAATTTTTCTTATATTCTAGGTGGAGTGTTTGGTTTGAGTTATTTTTAAATGATAAATATTATTAATATTGGTTATAATTTGATATATGCCATTGTGAAACATGGGGAAGTTTAGTGTGCCTTCGGGTATTTGGGTACTCTAGAAGTTTATAGGGTGTAAAATGTTCTTGTTTTGTTTGAAGGGATAGTTTTCAACTTGTGAAGAGTGATCTTTAAATTATCCTTATATGATGGGTTATAGTATGTGAACTACAGAAAATGGAAATCAATTTTCTCAAGGTGCACATGAAGTGTTCCCCCAATGGGTGAAGATGCTGAACTGGAGGAATCTATTCCAAGGGGGTGTCCTTCTTTAGTATTAGCATCTCATTTCTAAGACCACATGCTCATTTTCTTCTAATTTGGTAAATTTTGTAACTATATGTGATATTCCATATTCCCCAATAGGTTTTCTTCAATATGTGTATGTGGGGAAGTATAGTAATGGGTGTCTCTAGATGATAAATCTTAAGTGATAGGTCATAATTTATTGACTACGGTGAAATGATGCTTTAAGACATCAGATCTCTAGCCATAGTTCCTATAGTGAATCTTTTCATGATATAAGAAATTCATTATCTATAAGGGATGCCCTATTTTCTCCAACATCATTGACGAAGTCAGTTATTTTTTCCCTTCTTGTGGTTGACTATTTTGGGTTCCCTTTAAGTTTTGGCGGTCTTAGTGGCAACATTTTGTTCAGATCATTGTTTGATTTTTAGAACGATTCATTAGATCATTTTAATTTCATTATGTTTAAATATTATAGGAATTATTATTAATTCTATGGTATAGTTTTTAAGATTACACTCTTTCCTCCCCGCTTATTTTGAGGATTCGATCATGCTAGCTGGGTTTTCATTGGTCGGGAGACCCACCACGCATCTTGTTGGTATTCTCCTCTAAGCTAATCAGGTATAAATTGAGAAATTAAGAGGTCACATCCAGGTTATGGTTTTTTTTATTTGTCGGCTTGTTTTGTAATGGTAAATTGTTTTTCATTATAAACTAAAAATAGTTTGGAAACAATCATAAAAACAGACTCTAGGTGTATTTGATCTTAATCCTTCTTGATGGAGTAACCTTTCTTATCATCCCACCCAACCTGGTGAGTCTCATTGGTAGTTTCTATGATAGTGGATGGGGTGTTCCATGTTTTGTGGTCTTTGGAATGTATGGTTTCATTGAAATATACATGTATAGTATAGTTTTTGCTTTAAATTTTGTTACATACATTCTTTTTTCATTGTTCAATCGATTCTTTTAGGGACTTTCTTGTGTGAAATAGTCATCCGGAGAGAATTTTTAAACCTCTAACTGATACATATTATTATTTTAAATATTTTAGGTCCTAACCTATCATAACATTTAGTGGGATTGATATCCAGTAGTTTGTAGGCTGGAATGTATTCTTTATAGGCTTGTAGATATTTCACGGTTAGCCTATATTATTATGATTAACGGTGTGGTTCCCATGTGGGATGGGTTTGTCATTTGGTATATACATTTTTTATTAAATTCTCACCATTTGATAAACCATGAGTGATGTGATGTCCCAGTCCTAGATTCCACTAAATAGTGATCCTTACCTGGTTCACCAGAAGTCCTTAAGCGTGTCTCTCAAAATTCCCGAGGCTGCGGACCAGCTGCGAGGGCCTTGGTGAGTCAGTGGGGAGGCTATGCCCTCAATTACAGAATATTTTAGCAGAGATATTATATAAGTATTCGAATTATTTATGAAAAGTACACCACATGAAAAATATAAATTAAAGATAAGAATGAATTTAACTAACTAGAATAATCTCATATACAAAATGATGTAGAGGACACATGTATGTAAAAATCTTCCAGATAAGTACATGGAAATTAAATTCAACATAGATGACCAAAATAAGACAAATAGATATCTTAGAATCATCAGAAGCCTCAACATGGAACTGTTCTCCCAAACTTTAAATCCAGAGTCAACAAACTATGTTTGGGTGATTTCCCCTATAGTAACCTACATCAATGTAATCTATTTTGGTCCCTAAGTGGATCCAAAGAGGGTCTGAGACAAAATCCCAGTAGGTAGCCACAAAAAGACTATACATTTCTATCAGAAATATGTAATGTTCTAGAAAGTGTATCTAAATCTGTAATGTAAGTGTGAAGAGCAATTGAAAAGGTCTAATATGACAGGTTAAAAAAAATCCACTCACAAATCACTATAATAAGAGACAAATCCAAACAAGGAATCATAAATAAGTAAACAAATAATGTGGCCACGTTGTATATCTGTCAATATCTTATAACCCATGTCCATGTTGTATAAATATGCTTAGGCCCCAAGGGATAGATCCAAGGTGTCACATACCAGGGAATCCATGTAGGAAGTGTAGTCCACAACACACTGGATCCATGGTGTAGCATAACAAGGCATCCCCATCGAGTCTCATGGGTGTCCAAGGGGAAAATTAGTCTAGTAACGGGTTAGATTCCTAGGAGGTTGTGAACCAACATGTCCAATGTGATTCCAAGTAATCTCTATACAAATGGTAGAATGGCCCAATGCATCCTAGGGAATCAAATCCAAGGGAAGAATCAAATGAAGGCATCAACTACCATGTTACAGATCCATGGATTATAGTCCATGGAATATATCAAACCATTCATCAAACTCATTAAATTTAAATAATCAATACAATGTGTGTATACCCACTCACATAATGAAGTTCAAGACATGAGTATACCCACTCATGCATTCCATTTATCCTTCACAATTAATATTGCCCTACCTCCCATATTAACTATTTAACATGACATTAATATATTAATATATGTATACCCACACATATCATCACATTTTCAATTTATCAAATTAGGGAAATTTAGAATTCTCCTACGAGTATACCAACATGTTTTTATCATTTTCATGTATCCATTTGATAAAAATATGCATGGTGGAAAATTACATCATTATGCAACAAGGCAATGCATATCATTGGTAATAAACACAAACCAGTAAAACATTAACGAGATTTCTCTAAATCGGAATGTTAATGAATTCACAACTTTTGTGGTTTTAGAAGGCCAAAATGGTTTACTTCAATAAGGCACACCCCATTTATATCCTTGATTTGATAAATGGGTGCCAATGCACAAAAGAAATATATGGGCTTCCTCACTAGGTCAGTCTACATCTATTACATAAAAATCACTAAAAGCTAAAGCTTTCTTCAGACATCTGGTGGGTGGCATATCAGTTGAACAAACAAAATGAAATTGAAAGGCTGATTGAAATCATAGACCACTTATCATAACTCTGTAGTAGAGATATCATCTAATATTATTTTATTGTTCGTCCTGGTTTAGGAGAAATATGAATAATGGAAAATGAACTGAATATTAGGGTATATTACCATAAAATCAAACTACACAATCTATTTTCATAATATTCAAATTTTTCCATAAAATGAACATAGGATATAGAGATTCTGATTCAATGAGATAATCAACCATTGAAACTGAGGTCAGATGTCAAAACAAGATAAATCCCTTCCATAGGAACCAAAGGAAAGAGGTCCAACATGATGTTACAATCCTAAAAGAGGATATAATAACCTATTTAGGTTTAAAACACATATTGGGTTAAAATATTAAATTTACACAACAAAATTGGGTCACATGATTTATGATGTTACTACAAGTAACTAGGGGAACTTGCACAGTTACACTGCATGGTATGACTAACCATGTGATAACTATTTTTTACTGTCAGTCAAAGGGTTCCGTTTTATTTGAAATTTTCTATCGTCCTGAAGCTTCATCTCCATGGAATTTCAATATAGTGTGGAAACCACTTCTTCTGCTCACATGTTTATATTATCTATATGGAATTCCCCACAGGGTTTCTCCAAACCATGCGCTAGTCCAAAAAACAACCCTAAATTCGTGCTATGAACTTCGAACGAGCCCCAAAACACTCAAAACACACATGATCACTATGGGAACATATGTAAGGAAATGAAAATCATTTTAATACAAATTAATATGATATATACCTCATAAAAAACTATATTTCTTATAATCTTTCCCCTTATATCAATTATTCCCTAAATTTCTCTCCAAAGAGTGGTCATGATTATTCAGAGGAAAACTTTGACCAATGAGAATGTACGTTGTCCTTCTGTTCCAAAGACTCATTCTATATATGGTTCTGCTACCATATAACTAAATATCCATAAATAACCATTGTGATCCTGTCAATGATATGTATCAGATGCTCCTCAAATGGTTCATAAAACTGTATTTCAACATCATCTGGATGAAAATATTGAGATATGTCCAAATGATTGTAACTCAACTGAGATACATAGAAGAAATAATTCCTTGATCGGTACCTCTTATGTATCTACAATCGATAGTCAGTCTACCCTACACTCTCCAAAAATACCAAAGGGCCCAATATATCATGGTGAAAGCTTACCCTATATCCTAACCCATCTATTCCCCGAACATAGTGAAACAAACTAGAAAACATGATTCATGACCTCATACTCTAGAGGTATTCTATGAATATTAGCATAACATTTCATATTAGACTATTTTGTAGCTATATAATTCCAAATCAATCAACCTTCTTAGAAGTCTTTTGTATGAGATCCCATTACAGTAAATCTGCATATCCTACCTCTAGATATCACTTTGGGGGAATAAACTGAATTACCTTAAAAATCCTTGTATGATTCCATCTATATCACTACATAATAACTATTAATATAGGTGAACAAGCATAGGGGAACATGCCTCTCCCAAGATCCCCCACAAAATATTGTATTCATTCTTGCTACATCCCCTCTAGCACATGTATCATATGCTCTAACTGGCCATCTGTCTGATGGTGGTATGTTGTGCTCAAAAGCACCTTTATACCCATTTATATATGGAACCTCTGCCAAAAATGAGAGGTAATTAATGTGTCTCTATCTAAAACAATTGAACGAGGGAGCCTGTAAAGTCGTACCACCTCTCAAATATGAAACATCCCATGTTCATCCACACTGATGGTCTGCTTGATCAGAAAGAAGTGATCAACCTTGGTAATACTCTAATAAAAACCACCCTACATTGTTACCTGTAGGTGAGCTCAGAAACCCAATCATGTAATCCATCGTGACATCATCCCATTTCCACTCTGGTATAGGTAATTTCTGTAAAATCCAAGATGGTTGATGGTGTTATACCTTCACCTGCATAGAGGTAGAGAACCTTATAACAAAACCAAATACCTCTCGTTTAATTCTTGGCCACCAGAATTGATGGAACAAGTAATGGTACTTCTTTAGGAACCCATAAATAAATTCTTAATATGATGCTTGATACAATATAATCAAATCTTCACATATATCCCCTAGATCCCAAACACATCCATAGATACATATGATCTCATCGTCGCCTACCGTCCATCTAGTCGGGGGATCCCCACCTACCACACTATGTTACATGTGTACTCCCTCTTAATTTAATATATATGGTTGATAGAAAATTACACCATTGACTATCATCCATCTCCATATGTGACATAGATAAAAATTCATCAAGCTTCCACTCAATACTGTCCTATTGTACCACGTGTATCTGATTCCTCTTGCTTAGTACATCAACAACTACAATTCCCTTAATATGTATATAAGAAATCTTCATGCCATACAATTGATGGTACTCCACTAGCCTTTAGGGCCACAGTTTGAGATATTGCTTTGTAAATATGTAGATGAGGTTTTTGTTGTCTGTATACACCAAAAAATGCTCCCTTAGTAAATAGTGTCTCCATTAGTGTAAATCCTGAATGACAGTATCTAACTTGAGATTCTGCATATGATAATTCATCTCATAAGGCCATATTAGTAGAGACCTATATGCCATAACTCTATTCCCTACATCAACACTACCCCCATCCCCACACCTAAAGTGTCATTGTACAACATATAACCCATTCCCTTCTCTAGAAGTATCAGATAGAGTGCTGATTTCAACCATCCATTCAGCTACTAAAAGGTTGTCTCACAATATTCTAAGCACACAATCTTCACACCCTTCATAGTTAATCTTTTCAACAATGCTGATAATCATTATAGGTCCTATATAAAATACATGTACTAATATGATAGTGTCAAGATACTCTATATGAAAAGGTTTTTTTTGTGATATTCCCAATAAACTATATCTCTCACCATCTTTTTGTCTACTAATACTTCTATCTTCGAGATGATATCACCCAGGAAATGAATCTAATCATTCAAAATGTGGCATGTTTTGATCATTGTGTATAACTGATTTTATCGTAGTGTATTCAAAATGATCTCAATATAGTTGGAATTTTCAGGTCTGTTGTGATGTTACACCAATATATCATTAACAAAAAAACACCATTAAATAATCCCAAAAATGATGAAACACTCAGTTCATCAAAGAAATGAAATCATATGACGTGCTCATGAGACCCAACAACATCACCAAATAATTATTTAATATTTACATTCTATGAAAGGATATATTTAGAATGTTTATAATTTCAACATGAACCTGATGGTATCCCGACCCCAAATCTATTTTCCTGCAAACTTAATATTCACGAAGCTAATTAAAGAGTTCATTAATCTATGCTAAGGGATATCTGTTTTTAACCATCATTGGGATCAGTTTCTGATATTCCATGAAAAGACTAAGCGTTCAATCCAACTTTTTCACAAAAGGCTAGGCGAACCCCACATATATGTATTGGTATGAATAAACCCCTTCACCTCCATATCCACTAGCTTCCTCTTAAACTCGATTTATTATGTCATATATATCCTATAAATAGGAAGGGATAACGGTGGATCTCCTTGAGCTAGATTGACGGAGAAATCAACCTCCCTATCGTGATATAATGAGAAAGGACATCAAGAAACATGTATCTCAAGACCTAAACCACTAGAGGAATGTACTCATGAATCACCCCTTGATCATCCAGATAAAAAAATAGGGATATTAGCTATCATACCTCTTAGCCCATGATGCTCAGGGCTAGCTCCACTCGCCTGGTCATACGATTCACCATTGTTAACAAACGTTTCACCCTCTGGTGATGTGGATGACACTCTTTGGAAATACTCAAAAATCAACTGACTCATGCATTATGGGAGTGATGTAAAACCTATTCTTCTTGAAGAAATATATACACAATAAGAAATTTCACCCACCAGCCTAAAGGGGACACTTCATAAATTGGTTCACATGAACCGTTTTGATTCCCAATAGTTTTTATACCATCATAATGCCATCAGAAAATAAAACCACATGACCGATGATTTTAACCTGCTGTGAAGATATAAAACTATGTGATTCACCTATATTGAAAATGGATGACATGATTGTAGAAGATAATAAGAGCGTACCTCTCACCATATTTGTTCATGGATCTTTCCCATATTTGGTATATTTCACTACCTATGTCTTGTCAATACTACAACCCTTTGATGCTAAGTAGACACCCTATGTTGATCCACCCACCTATCTTTGTGAACCTGGTGTCCATCCACCACCCTCACGACCACCTATGCCTTGATTTGACCAGCCCGCACTGCTCCAGCTCCTTATATGATGTGGATATGTAGAACCTACTTCTGATTCTGATGTCAAAGATGACCCCTACCACTCACAGCTAGAGGTATGGTCTTTTAAAACTGCTACATGTTCCCCATCCTACTAAAATCTCTACACATGATTATGTTGAAATAACACTGACTATTCGTGTGGAATCATTTTCCACACAGATGAAAAAACACCAAGTTGTATAAACCCATATCACAAATAGTACTCATCTCATGGTAAGCCCAAAAATGGTGATTCTGGCCTCAAGGCACATATCTACTAGGTCATGAAATACCACTCCCTTGTTATGTAACACTAGCTTACCTTAGGTTCTACCCCATAACCAACTCCTGATTCCTAATCATAGTTATATAAGGCAATATGAACATGTTATCCTTAGATTTGATAACATTTCTGAGACATTTTTTTAAGGAATCTCTAACACAACAACTCATCTATAAGATACATTAGCATATAGCATTGTATCTTTGTAAAGGGTATATATTATTTCATTACTACCATCACATCCTACTATAGATTCATAAAATCACACACCCTCTCTTCTCACATAGTCGTGGGGTAAATGTTGACAAAAATCCAGGTTAGGAAATTAGCCCAACCCATATTTTACAACCCGTCTACCTAGTTCAAAATGTCACACTAGCTATTTTCTACTCCTCATAACATATCAGAAACAATATTGAATTAGATTATATAAGCCTCCCTATATGATAATAAATTGTAAACATGTTCTCTAGAAATAGAAATATGGCCTATCGACCATCGTCTCTTGAAAACATGGGAGGATGCTCCTTTTGAAACACTTATGTCAGGTCAGCCAATGAAAATGGAGGATATGATGATCATTGGAATGTCTTCTTATATCGAAATAACACCTCACATAACTTGTCTAAGAACCTATGTCTGGAACAACATATGGTGCTACAACTAGAACTAAAGGAGGATCAAAATGTAGTGCATGGTCTACCACCTCTGGATAGTGGTCGTCTCCTCAGTCACAGTGTATGATCGGAGGTCATCAATATAGAATCTCCCTAAAATTCCAGACACATTCCTCAGAAATGGAGAATATCAATGCATATAAATCAAAAGTGTAGGGTAGGTCAAAACTGTCCTAAAATCCAAATCAACCAACAACCTCCATTTAAATATAGGACTATATATGGAACACCCAACCACTATTAGAAACATATTTAATTTCCGAAAAAAAATCTAGGTCTAGGTCAAGTCTTTATCCATCACATCATGTTTCCATTTCATTTCCACATTTAGTTAACAATGTAATATCATCTAAGGGATTACAAATTCCTAATCCAAGAGGGCCCACAACACCTCATGATCCCAAAACATGGTTCCCATTCTAATTCACATATATATCAATTTTTATTCAATACATTCATTTCATTGGTTTATAATTTCCCAATCCATAAGGGCCCATAATCCTTTGGAATTGGAAGATGACATCAATCTTCTATCCACTACACCTAATCTAACACAATAGAAGGATAAAAAATCATATCAACTATCACAAAATCATTCTATAATTAATGCATCCTAAATGGAATAACATAATTCATGGAATATTATTTCTAACGAGTGCCTATATGATCAGTGACATTGAATACCATCATGTTATTGGGGGGAAACTAAAATGGCACCCACTACTTCATGGATAGTAATAGTATAAATCTAATTTGTCACCCAATGGTGAAATGAAATCAACATTAATAGTCAAAATACAGAAAATCATAATCTAATTCAAGGAAATTTTGATTTCCCTATACACGGGGTAGATACTCCCACGAATATTTAATTACCAAATCCCATATTTCCCCATCCCTATCTAATATCATGTAATATTATAGCAACCATTAAGGACTCTTCAGATACCACCTTGTGACGTCCCATACCTGGATTCCATTCAATAGTACTTCTTTCCAGATTGGCTATAAGTCCTCATGCACATCTCCCAAAATTCTTGAGGTATCCAAATAGTGTGGAAAGCCTAGGAGAGTTAGTGTGGAGACTATGCCTTCATTACCATACTATAAATGTAGGGAAATAATAAATGTAGAGGAAGAAAATAAAAAAAACGAGAAAAATATACTTGTATGATAGAAATACGTATAAAAAAAATGAAACACCTCATATAAAAATTGATCTAGATGATACATGAATTTTAGAATAGGACAAGGAAGTACATGGAAATACAATAAAATACATATGACCTAAAAAAGAAAAATAGGACAAAAATGTATCAATAAAGAATCACAATCCTAAGCTTGGATTTATGCTCCCCTAATCCAAAGCCACAGTTAAAAACCAATGTTAGGGAACAGTACCCTACAATCACCTACAACCATGTAATATTTTTTGGGTCCCCAAGGAGGCATAAGGAGGATAGGAGATAACATCCCAATTGGTAACCACAAAATATCTACATAGTTCAATCAGCAATTTCAATTGTGATATAATGTGTATGTAAAACAGCAACGTAAGTGTGAATTCCTATGGCATAAGTCTACTAAAATTAGTAAAATTAAACAAGAACTCAAGGAACCCTAAAATAAGTGTCACATCCTAACAAGGAATCTGTAATCAAGTAAATAAGTAAAACAGTGACTGTGTTGTTGAGCGCATGAAATAAGATGTTTATTTTTAACTAGAATTTCAGTAGCATCAGAATAACCATAGGACATCTCTTGATGGAGCCATAAATCATTAATTTAATAAGATGGTTGTGATATTGAAAATAAAACTAGAATGGGGATTTATTAAAATTGGGGTTTTTTGATTTTAAAACATATATTTAAACTATACTACTATGTGAGGGAAACGGGATAGAAAAATCATGATCATCCCGGGTAAGTGCCCCTTGATGCTCAATCCAGCATCTCTCTCAAGGGAATGGGAAGGCTAATTGATACATTGATTTATAAACACTAGAAACTATATGTTATGTGATAACGTACTAGTTCATCAATTAGAATTTGATATATCAAGAATATTGATTACCAGTGACAGCTCACAATCAACAAACTTGAATCGATGTAAAAGTCGAACTCAATGAAGGAATCACATCAACAAAATGATGAGATGACCAGGTTTTTGTCAATGATAAAATATTCCAAAATATAAGAACACGCATATTCTTGGGTTCAATATTCATGAATTTATCAACTAACATAGTCAATCCACACAATCATGAATGGGGAGGGGTGAGAAAAGAGGAAACCACAATCAATTTATCACAAGATCCTGGTTATGCATGGAAGCATGATTATTATTGTTCCTTTGATTTTTATTTGATCATACCCGAATAAAAGTAAATTAACAATGTATAACTGAATAAAAATTGACAACTAACCTGTAAAATCAAATATCATATGAATATTTCAATCGTGGAGCTCGGGATTATAACAAAGCACATCCCCCAAATTGATCAATAATGGTTTATAATTACGTGGTGGAGATGTGGGAGGGAATCGATTAATAAAGCTATATAATTCGAATAAATTTTACCCCTGTTCATTATACCTAAGATAATGAGAGGGAGTAGTTATTTAATGTGAAATTACATCAAATTTTCCAAATAAACTAGTCAAGTATCTAAAGGGTTCAGTACCTATTCAAGTAATAATTTTTTCTACTTATTAATCTTGTTGGTTTACTAACCATAACATGCGAAAATAAAATGAAATTTGAATGAGAGTCGTAAATTATAGTTATATGTCCAAGGGAGGTAGAATCATCACAATTGCATCATTGAAGCCTGAGTTATGGAACAAATATAGAAGGGTGGTCTAATCTTGCCTGCCCAAAATTTCTTCACATTGTTCTCCTTTTTTGGGCCTCTAAATGGATGAATTGGGCTCTATGATCTTATAGGAAAATGTATATCTTGAATTTTTTGCACTCATAAACCCATTTGTGGCCAAATTAGATTCATGAATTATCCAAAATTAAAATAATATTCCAAACAAATTCTTGGGCTATCGTGAAATTTGGCCTATTTTGCTTTTATTCCATCACGGTCTCTCCAAATCACCTCGTAAAATAATATAAACACTGAAACATGTAATATTTTCCTAATAAACGATGATAAATATTAAATTAATTAAATCAAACATAAAGGTAAATTTATTACTATATTTTGAATATTCATTACAAAACTGGTTTGAAACTGCGGTGTAAGTGTTGAATTGAATAATGAATCGCTATGAGATCACACACCCACACCCAAACATTTTTACTCCTGGGAAATGACACATATCCAAAAAATGATGCATGTATATATTTAAAACATCATGATGAATTACAATTTTAGTATATTTTAATTCGTTAATGTAATGTGATCAATTGACAAACTACACAAAGGACTTTTTCCTAGTAAAAATGGAAAAACGTTCTCATAAATCATATCACAATGAAATTAAAAGAGAATCATGATACCAAATTGTGAAAGGAATTAAAAACTGAAAAATTCCACTAATTCTCCATTTGTGTGTCTTGAAAACCATTATTTCTACTTTAGATCTAATGATTATTGGTTATGTTATCGTTTTTTAGCTAAAATGATTTTGTCCACCGAAACTTCCACAAATCCTTTGCAATCATATTTCAAGATCCCATCAATTAAACACTACTAAAAGTCAATCCATAATCTCCCAACATTGTTATCCTCATATGTTGCACATTCCACCACTCCCCTCATATAACATTTTTTTTTCTTTTTTCATAAGTTTCATTCGGAATAAATCTCACACATATCTCTCTAACCATATTTTACCTCCTCACGATGCTAATTAAAATAGTTATAGCAGGATTAAATATTTAAGAGGAGTGGTTTTTTACCAACCCAAGTCCCATCCCATTTTTATTTTTATTTTTTTGAGGGTGTGGAACAGTCGGATATTAGGTACACATAGATAGGGCAATCTGTTATAGTAATAAAACAGATCGAATAAGGAACGAACATATATAAATATCATTTTACGTAGAGAAATATTAACCAAACTAATATTTACCTTCTTTTATGTAAGATATATTAACAATTTATTGCTTAGTGAATTTTTTTTTGGATATATCAGTGAAACTATTTTCCAAAAAACTAATCACACAAGGGGCATCAATTATCTCGAATGTTTCACAGAGATACAACAATTTATATCATTGATAGAAAACCAATTCACTAAACAACACAACCAACAATTAAATTCATATAAAAATTCATTCCATAATATATAGGAGATTTCATAAAATGTTAAATCAACATGTAATCAAATAATTCACCATTCATTTTTAGTAACTTCCATGATTTAGTTACCCTAAGGAAGGAAGAATGTAATAAAAATATTATAAAGAAGGAATAAAAGAGAAGTAAGATGAAAGAAAGTGAAAATCCTTATGAAACCAAAAAGAAATGTAAAATTGAAAATTACATAAATAAGGGAAAAAAATAAGAAATAAGAAAGATGATCAAAATACTAATGAACTCAAAAATGTATGCAGCCCTACACTTAGAACGTGCAGTGTCCTCACTATAATAATTTAGAATGTGAGAAGGAAGGATAAAACATTGTGTTTTTCTCCGGTATATTACCTCTAGAAGGTGGATTTTCTCCATTGGATTCATTAGAAAATTATTATAGAAGTTTTTATGTCACTTCCCATTAATGGTAAGTCTTTATATTCTCTTATCATGAAAAATCTATATTCCACAAAAAGGGTAAACATTAATAATAGTATAAGGACCGAGCAATTGGGAACGAAGATTACCTAGCTGGAATTTTAGCCTAGAAATATACATTAGGACCTTCTCACCAATATGGAACATCGGAAAATGAATCATGCTATCATGGATAGCCTTTTTCTTATATGTATAGATACGGGAGTTCTTATATGCATCAGGCCATATTTCTACCATCTATTGAATCTGTAGCTTTATATTCTCACATATATCTGAACGATTGATATTACACTATTTACTAGAACAATATTCTTGGTGTTATTCGTCCAATGGAAAATTAAAGGGATTTATAAACACAATTCTGTATGGTGACATTCCAATTGGGGTTTTAAAATCATTACATTACCCCCAAAGTGCAATATCCAAGTGAGAACTCTAATATTGATGTTGGGTTGTACTATATTTTCCAAAAAAAATTAACTTCCCAATTTGTGGTTTTTTATGTTTCCATTAGTTTGGTAGTGATATGAAATGAATACTTATGATCAACCTAATACTTACAAAGATAATTTTTCTTGTTGCGATTGAAAAAATGGGAACCCTGATCACAAATGATGAATCCCAGCAAACCAAACTGACTAAAAATTTGGGACATCACAAAATCAACAAAATCATGAGAGTCATTTATCCTAGTATCCTTTTCTTTCACCCATTTAGAAAAGTATTCCACAACTAACAAGATGTACACAAAGCCAAATTAATTTTCAAAAGGACCCATGATGTCAATGCCACATGCATGAAAGATTTCATATAATAACCTCAGATGTTGGGTTATTTCATTCCTCTTGGAGATATTCCAAGTGAATTGAAATGGCTACATGAATTGAACAATCAATGGGCACCCCTATATAATGTTGAGAAATAATGTCTTAATTCATAGACCTTTCAATCTTTTCTTTGGGAGCCAAAGCTGCCCCTACATGCCAAAGTGTAGAATATGGTCAAAACAAAGGTAAACCCATGGTCAAGGACACACCTACTAACTACTTGGTCATTAGAAATTATAAATAATTAAGGGTAATACCGAATGTACCATCGAGTATCATGCTTAATTCTCTGGGATTTTGAAGTGCAGAAATAATTGGAGACCCTTTATTTTAACAGAAAATTCACAATCTCCGCATACCAGGGGGTATGGTTCACAACATCACAATGGTTCTATTGAGAACATATTTCTCTAGTGGGGAGTGGTGAGTCAACATGAAGGACCATTGGTGGGGAAATCCTATTATTGTGGTCTGTTACCAAATTTTCCACTCCTCACTTATCTTTAATCTCAATTTAAAACTCCTAGAGTAGGAGCATCTACTGAATGAGGTGGGGCATGGATTCATGTTTCTTTTGGAGGAAATAATGGGCAACATGATTAGAGAAGACAATGATTTTAGACCCAATAATATATAAACAATATTTTTCCTAGTAAAACACAGTATACCGATGTTCTTTTTTAGTGGTTGTGTTGTTTTCTTGGGCAGTTTCAATGGTAAGGGAGGCATGCACAATGAGATGAGGAGCCTTCTCAAACCTTTGTTATAAAACTTCCCCAACTTCAACATAATAGGAATCACACATAAGCTCAATGGGGTGATCCCACCATGGTGGTTAGATGATGGGAGGTGATGTGAGACTCCTTTTTAATCAATTGAAGGTATCCTCACATTTTTTAGCAAACACATTCTCATAATCCGTTTGTAATATCCGAGACAAGGGAAGTGCAATCTTACTAATGTCTTTAATGAATCAGCGGTAAAAACCAACATGGGCCAAGAAATAACGCACCTCACGAACAAATTTTGGATATGGAATGGATTTAATTAATAAAATATTAGATTTATAAACATGAATTACCTTATTTTAAATGATATGACAAAGAACTATCCCCCTCTCAACCATGAAATGGAATTTATCATAATAAAAAAATATATTTTTCAATTCAGTGGTGGAGGAAAAAACCCAGCTGTTACTGAAAAAACATCCAAAGGAGAACTATAATCTGTGAAATTATCCATAAATACTTCCATAAAACTCTCAAGTTATTCAGAAAAAATACCCAATAAACATCGATGAAATGTACCAAGGGCATTTCAAAACCGAAAGCCATTCTTCAGTATTAAAATATTCCAAATGTATAGGTGGATGTTTTCCTTTATTGATCCTAAAAATCTATATATATTTTTTAAAAACCCTAATATATATAAAGGAAAAATAATGGGAATTACCATCCAATCGTTCTAACATTTGATCAATGAACGGTGGACGAGTGTTTTCATTTCGCATGGCTTGATTTAGTTGATGGTAGTCAATACTAACTTTCCAATTGTTTTGCATTGGTGTTGGAACGAATTCATTCTTTTCATTTTACATAACTATTATTATAGTTTTTATGCACAATTTTCAAGGTCTATCCCATTTATTATCAAATATATGATAAATTATCCCTATAATAATTAATTTTCTCACTACCAATTTTACTACTTTTAGGAGAGTGGGATTCAACTGTCATTGAGATTGTCTTACAGGATTAGCTTCATCATCCAATAGTATGTGGTGAATACAAATAGATTGTATAATCCCATGAATGACATCAGAGGTTCATACAATCATGATTTAATACACTCTCAAAAGGTTGAGCAGTTTTAATTCCTATTGTAGAGAGATGTCATTAGAAATAATGAATGGAAAATTGTTAATACCATCAATATATGCATATTTTAAATTTGATGGAATTTGTTTAAATTCCAACACCGGTGGTTTATGGACTGAGGGAGGGTGTTTAGGGGGAGTGAGTTCAATGAAAAGGTCTATCATCTCATGTTTATTTTCTAAGGATAGAGATTCTTTTGAAAAGAAATTTTCAGAATCATCGACGGTAATGGGTACCTCAGAATGAACACACTCCTCTATTAAAGAACAAAATTTACACTTTTAAGAACCCACACAAAACTCAAAACCTGAATCAAAACTCAAATCATCCAAGGGTAATGAAGGGTAAAACTAATTAGAGTATGGTTTAAGGAGAGAATTGTGTTTATGTGCATTGTTTGAGAGCACATCCATCAAATATATAGAAAGAGTTTAGTTTTCTTCAATGGGGAGTATCATAGCCTAAAAGATATTAAAACCTTCCTTTTATCCTCTGAACTCTATGGACAATGTACCATTTTGAAAGTTAATGATCTTATTTTCTGTTTTACATAATGGACATCCACGTATGAAAGGGGATTCTCCTTGTCTTGGGGTATCTAACATCTCAAGAATATATAAATCCGAGGAGAAGATGAGATTATTCACTCTTACAATGAAATCCTCAATCACACCTATTGGATGAATAGTACATCAGTTTTCATGTTTCATGCCAATTCATATTGGTTGAATCTCTCCAATATGTAGAGAAGTATAAATAGAGTGAGGAATTACATTGATTAAAGCACATAAATATAGCATATCATCACAAAAGAGGGTCGTTCCTATGGTACATGCTATTGTGAATGTGACTAGATCATTTCATATGGTTGGAATTGCTGGTTGAATCAAGGCCAAGACATTCCTTTCCTACATGAATGTCCCATTATCTTTCATCCACCTTCTATGGGTGCATATTTATTTAAGAAATTCTGCATATCGGGGGATCTGTTTAACTTCATCCAATAGAGAAATGTTAACATGATTCCTTTTCAATGTATCCATTATTTATTTATCAATCACATTATCATAAATTTTCATTTATTTAGAGAGTATATAGGGTAAGGGAAAAAGAATGGATTGTTTATTTAAATCATCAATGATAATTTTATTACATTTTTTTCTTGTTTTTCTTTACATGAAATGTTTGAGTGTTTGGAAAGAGTGTTTTCAAGAGGGAGACTTACCTTTTGTGCAGAATCAGTAGAAAGAGAGACTTATTTACCACTACGAAGTGTAACTGCATGTAAATTACCATTTTTTCTAAATTGAAATGTGTTGGGATGGTATTTGTCTAAAACCTTACATCTTAATCTCATCGACGGTGTTTTCCAGCTTCCCCACTATAGTTCGTAGGTCTTGAATTGTGAATTGTGTGGTTTATTGGAACTGGAGGTTCTGGGTTTCCATTTTCATTATCATATCCTCATTTCCTGGTTTAGATTGGGGGGGAGTATGATGATTGTTTTGAGATGTTTATAGATATTAAGGTTTCATACATTGGACTTTTTGATAAAAATTCTAATTGGGGTTTCTTGGGTTTCATCCTTATCGGTAATGGGGTTGTGCTTTCCACCCATGGTGTGGATTTTCCATGAATGGATCTTGTTTAATGGGAGGTTCTTGTTGGAATGTATTCCTAGGGAATACATATGCACAAGACTATGATAAATAATGAATTTGTGTGCATTGTTAAGAAAAATGAGAGTTATCATAAGAAATACCATAATGTAGTGAAACTGAAGAAGAGTGTGAGTTCCCTTGTTCGGTAGATAATTTCCTTAAAAGGGTATTCATCTCATAATTTTTATTACCTAAATTTGGTTCTAGTGATGAATGACCTACCTCAGGAACTCCTCAGGGTGGTTCAATAGCTTGTGTGCCAAATTGGTGTGCATTTTGAGACATGTTGACTTTTAAGTCACGAGCAGCGGATGGAGTTTTATCAACTAGGGCATTACCAGCTACAACATCAATCATTCAGATATCTATGGGGATATATAACTCATATAATTATTGTATTAACAATGGCTCACTAATTTGGGGGGGGGGGAAGCTTGAACAAAGGCTTTTCAATCTCTCCATGAATTCATGAAAGGTATCTCCTTGTGATTGCCTAATGCTATAAATTTCTTTTCTAATTGATGATGTTTAGGATGTAGGGATGAAATTCTCTAAAAATAGTCTTTTCAAGTCATTCTAGTCCATAATTATGGTAGTAAAATAGTATATGTAGTCTTTAGAAGTACCATCAAGGGAGAAGGGAAGGTCCCTAAACATAATTATATTCTAAGAGACATTTTGGGGTTACATGGGGGAGCAAACTATGTAAAACTCGTTGGGATGTTTTTGAGGGTCCTAACCAGGATGATCAAGAAATTTAAAAAGTAGGAGGATTAGGCCTAATCTCTACCCAAATTTGGATGCATCATTAGTATATTGTATGTACATTTGTTTGTACTCCATATCCTTGCTGGTTAGTTCCTTTAAGGTTCGATTATTTCCTACCATGTTTTCTTGGGTTTGATTGGGTTAAATTTTTGAGTTTTTTGTGACCACATGATGTTGAAAAAGGGTTAATTATTGTTACTTGATTTACCTTCTGCAGATTCTTTGATTTTTGTGTGATGTGTATTTTTAATTTCTATGTCAAATTCAAGCAGTTTTTATTTTTTTGATAAGGTAATGAAAATAAGTTATGAATTTTTTTTGTTTTTTTTTATTGATTTGAGAGGGGTAAAAAATTACATAAGAAAGGTGAAAGATGAATTTAATGTTATAATTTATAATTATAGAGGGGGATAGAGATAGAATATTTATAGAGAGAGAAAAAACACAAAATCAATCAAAAATATTGACAAAAACCCAAAACAAAAACAATAAAATGGGGGTGGGGTATTGAAAGGAGTAATAATTAAAAAGTAAAAAAATAAATAAAATGAAATAAAAAATGATCTTGGATCCCTGACAAAAATACCAAAATTTAATGATGTTGTCGAGCACATCAAATTAGATGACTATTTTTAGTAGAATATATGCAGCATAGCAGCAACCCTCGGTTGTCTCTTGAAGGATCCTTAGTTAATTAATTTAAAAATAATGATCTAATTATAAAAATAAAAAGCGGAATATGAATTTAGGAAAATTTTGGTTTTTTGATTTTAATGAACATATTTAAACTATATTAGTAAGTGAGGGAAAGAATATAGGTAAATTGTGATTAACCCGAGTATGTGTCCTTTGATGCTCAATCTGTCATCGACCTTTAGGGAATGGGAAAGATCATTGATTCCTTGAAAATTACACATTAAAAGTAGTACGGTATGTGGGTTCTTACTATGTCACCGCCTAGGACATGATCTATCAATGACATTGGTTGTCCGCCACCAGTCAAAATCAACAAACATGAATCGATCTAATTGTTGAACTCAACCAACGTATCACATCAACAATGTGATGAGATGACCAGATTTGTTTCAAAGATAAAATATTCCATAAGAAAATAACATGAATATTCATTGGTTAAATCACCTAGAATTTATCAACTGAAATAATCCATTCACACACTCATGAAGGAGAAGGGGTGAGAAAAGAGGCAACCACACTCCAATCATCCCATGATCCGGGTAATGCATGAAAGCATGAGGATTCATGCTTATTCGATTCGTATTTGATCATATAAGAATAAACTCAAATTAATAAGGTATAAATGAAGAATAATTGACAACAAACCTAGAAAATAAATTTTCTTAAGAATATTACAAGCATGGGGCGCCGGATTAAAACAAAAGACACCCCCAAATTGATCATTAGAGGTTTAGAAGTGCATGGTGGAGAATTGGAAAATAATGGATGAATAAATATATCTAATTCAAGTCACCATTTTCCATGGTTATTCCTCTCAAGATAATGAGGTGGATGAGAGATTTTATGGGATATTACTTCAAAATTCCCACATAATGTGGTGAAGTATCTAAAGAGCTAGGTGACTATTCAAGGCATAATATTTTCTCCATCATTATATTCCTGGTTGACTGAAAAAAATGTGTGGAACTGAATTAAATTATATGGCAAGTTTGATTCTAGTTATATATCCATGTGAGGTGGAAACAATTCAATTGGATCTACGAGGCTCGAGTTATGATCTATATACAAAAGGGTGGTCTAATCCAAGACACCTAGAATTTGTTTACATTTTGGGCCTATTTTGGACCTCTAAATGGACGAATTGTGTTCCATGATCTTATAGAGAAATATATCTCACAATTTTTTACACTAATAAACCCATTTTTATTCTTATTGGATTCATGTATTATCCACAATAAATTTTTTTTCCCAGAGGCATACTTGGGCTCTCGCGTAGTTTGGCCCATTTTGCTTGAATTCCATGACGGGCTCTCTAAATCATATCCTCCTATAATGTAAACACTGAAATGAGTAAAACTAGACTATTAAATAGTGATAAAAATTAATTCATTGAATCAAACATAATGTTTAATTTATTATTATATTTTGATTATTCATTAAAAAACCAGTCTAAAATAGTAGTTTAAGGGTATAATTCAATATTGAATCACTATACGATCACACTCCATGTCATACATCCTTAAATATATAGTAACCTATGAACATGTTGTATATATAAGTGAAGACCACAATGGTCTGATCAGAGGTGTCACTAACCGGGTCATCCAAGTAAGAAGGGTATACAACAATGGACCAGATCTGATGTGATTCAGACCAGGTAATTCACATAGATTACCAAGGGAATCATAGTGGAAACATAGTCTAGGATTAGGTTGAAGTCCTAGGATCATGTGTACCAACATGACATATGTGAGTCCAAGAAATATGGATTCATGAGGTAGCTTTTCTCGAGGCATCCAACAGAATCAAGACCTAAAAGGAAGAATCAACACTAAAAGTCCACTACTGCATTCTAGATCCATGGAGTATAATCCAGCGAATTTATCATTCCATTCATCCAATTCATTAAATTTAAAAAATCAGACCAATGTGTGTATACCCACTCACATAAACATGTTCAACACATGAGTATACCCACTCATGCATTCCATTTATCCTTAAGATTTCATATGGGACGATACTCCCATATTACCCATCAAACAAGCCATTAATCAGTTCATATAGGAATACTATCCCATATCATCACATTATCAAGTTAATATATCATATAAATTAACCAATCACCAATGAGTATACCATCTCATTTAGCCATTCTCATTTAATCCATTTGATCAAAATATTCATGGTGTAACACGATATCATTAAAAAAGAGGATTTATATCTCCTATAAAATCCACTCAAAAAAAATAAACATTAATGGTAATCCTCTAACAAGGAATGAACAATAATTTACCCCTCAAGTGGTTTAACCATGCATAAAAGGTTTAATTCCATAATACATAACCCATTGGTGGCCTTGATTCAAGCAATGTCTAGAAACACACTTCAATGGATCCTCGGGGAGTCGACACTAGTTACATATACATATATTACTAGAATATCACAATAATTTGTTTTGCTAGAAATTACGGCAGGTGGAATTTTTTTTAATTCCTACAGAGAACCATAAAATCCATCTAAAAGCATAGAAAATATACCTCAGGTTGGTAGTAGAGAACTATCCCAGTATCGGGTCCTGATTCATCCTGGATTAGGTGAATACTACAGAAAATGATGAAAATATAATTTTATGGAATATGAGACTAAAATTAAATAGAGAAATTTATTCCCCATAGAATTAAATATGGATAAAAAGGAACATAGTGATTACTAATGTAGATCTAATGAGACGATCCCTGGCTGAAATTGTGCCTGGAACACGAAACATGATCAATCCCTAAAAAATGATGCAAATGGTATGATCTGTGACATTATTCCACAATCCAATGAGAGGAGGTAAAACCCTATTTTAAGATTAAAACACATCAACAAGAAAAAATTTATAATTACCACACACAACAGGGTCACACGGTGAAGGAACATGGTATGTCTATTTGTGGGTTGATGCATATGATTACTAAAAGAGAATAGGGTGACTTATATGGTTACACCTCGTGGTATGAATAACATTGCGGTGACCTCCTAGTACAATCTATCAATTTCTACAATTTTTTTAGACTTTCAGAATGGTCATGAGGATTCTACCAATTATTATTCTAAAACTATGTGGTAACCACTGCCTCCCCTCGTACGATTAGCTTAAATGTGTGGCCATCCCCACAAAATTTCTCCTAAATACACACCATGCCTAAAACACCCATAAAACCCTAATCCAGACTCCAAATGATCCCCAAAAAAACCCAAAAATCCAATGCTAATTAGGGGTACATACATAAGGCCAAAAAATCAATTTAAAGAGGATGAAAATGATCTACACCTCATAAGTAATCATGGGTTCTAAAAAGGCATAATAGGTTTAACCGTGAAGGTTCCCTATTCTTATCCAATGGGGACTACATCGATTGTGCTCGGTTTGGTAAACCATGTGAGTAAACCATGATTCATGTCATGTTTAGTAAAAAAATTAAATAAAAATAAATTAATTGATAATTAAGTAAATAAATATCAAAAAATTAATAATAATAATGTTTCCAAAATAATGATAAAAATAATATGATTTTTTTGTTATAATAATTAATAATATATAATTATATTAATTTTTATTTTATCCCTCAAAGGGACTACCCTCCATTTCCATCTCCCTTTCACGACCTGACCCAGTATTCCTCCCATCCACATGCCCCTTCCCCTCTTGCCTCTATCTTATCCTCTATATTCTTTTCGATTTCATGGGTATTAATTGAATATTTTCTGATCAATGCCTTTATTTTCCATCCTCCTTTTATTAGCGTTTTTCACTCTCCCATAACCCTATTCCATTTAGTCAAACCCTAGTATTTTTTTGGGATGGTATATAATGGTTCTCTACTAAATAAGGGTGTGTTGACAGTATCATGTTAACTGTGTTCATGGTTCAGTATCTTCAACTGATGGAAACGAATTTCATACTATTTCGATCCACCATCCACATTTTAATGTATATTTTCTATCTAGATTACCATTTTTTCCAATATTATTTTGGGTTTCATTGATTTTTGGGTCCCTGATTAGGTTGTAGTGTCTTCCAGTCTTCTTTAGGGTGTTTCTAGGCTATTGAATGCTTGTACGCATATTCATAAGAATACATAGACATGAGTTATTTTCCACATTATATATATTCACCCTTGTATGGATGAATATATATAGTGGTAATAGGGGTGCATATGTATATATATATATATGTGAAAAATCATATGTGTGTCTGAGTAATAGGGTACATGTATATGGTAGAATATGTTTAAGGATCACCTTTTATATATTTACAAAAAATATGTACCTAGTAGAAATGTGTTCTTGCATATAAGATAACATGAATAAGAGTTCATTCAGGGAAGGGAAGGTTTTAGTTTCCTCGTATATGGCAGCACATCCTAAATTTTAGGTAGGACCCTTTGCTTAATCCACTAATTTTGAAATCTATGATTCGTTGATTAAATTTTAAAACATGTTTTCCTTTTTATAAAAAATAAATATTATATATATATTAATATATATAAGTGTAAATATATATATTATGGTTTGTTTTTTTGGAATGAGGATATTCATATGGTTTCTAGGAATTATCTTAATCATTTAATATTGGTTTCTTTGAGTTGTGAATGGTTTCAATCTTCTATTATAAAATGTGTGGTATCTCGATTTCACAATTCAAAAATGAAATGATTTTAGAGTTAAATTTGTGGGGAAAAAGTTCTTTCTAATGTAAAATTATTCTTTTTTTAAACTAGTGAGTCTCTTTTTGACCCCTGAGAATGTTTTGTGGAAGTGGAAACCTGCTCTTTAGACATGATCCTTGTTTTTGATATATTAAGTTCCTATTAAAATTATGATTTGTGATATGAAGCTACGAAAATAACTTGTGCATTGTTTTTTGACATAAAAAGGGGGATTCTCTCAATGATGGATATTGGTTGTGAGGGGTTTGATAGTTCTTTCAGTAATGAGAATGATATATATGTGTGAGTTTTAATGATAAAAACAAACCCCATTTTTAAATTGACCAAATGGGAAAACCGGGAACCTTTCCGTGAAGACTAGGACCAGTACTCATAGATGATCCACTAAGCCGAGGAATAGTATCCCCCCAAGATAGATTTATTATATGACATTAAATAATAATCTGAGGATGATCTAAGACCACTAACATTGGATTGACTTCTCTATAGTTGCTTGTTCAGGAAGATGGCATGGATTTTGATTTATATACCATGTCATTAAGGAAAAAGGATCTTAGGTCCATACTAAACCAAGATATATATGGTATTCCCATGTTTCATTATATGGTTTATCCGTGATTTCTATGGTGCTTCTTTTTTAAATTATTTTTTCTCAATATTCATTTCATTTTGAAAATATAGGAAAAAATGTTATACTTACCCATGTTTTGTGCTATTAAATGTTATTAATTCAATCTAAAATTTTTACATTTCTCCATTCTATGTGTTACTAATGTATTATTGGAATATTATTAATCATTGTAAATTTTTTTTCAAGAATAATGAAGGGGAAAACAACTTTAATGAAATTTCATCTTGTTACTTGTTTTAAAAAGAAATGTAAAATACAATATATATATAGATATATTTTAACACTAACTTGAAATGGTTTTCATTTTAATGGTAATGAATATGTAATAGTTTATCAAAGAACACATATTCAGTTCAAATACTCATACATAAACAATTTTTTTACCTTTTGGTGAAGCTTCCTGCAATAGTTCGAACATGGAATGAGTGTGGTCCTACTGTTGGAGGTGACACATGAAGTAACATGAAGGTGTTTTTAGTAGTTTATTTTATTTTTATATTTGTGTTAAATTTTATTAAATTGTTCTTATTTTTTTAATTCCTTTATTTTTCATGGGATAAATCATTGTAAAATTGTGCATTTTTGATACATGAAACTCGTTTCCAAGCAGTGAGGATCTCAGTGACCTCTCATGCAATGTCGATGACAAGATATGTTAAGTAGGTTATTATTTACCTAAGTTAGATCATGACATAAAATATAATTTATAATTATAAATTAGTTAGAATAAAAGTCTGTGTAGAATTAAAATATATTATTTATTAATATTCATAAAAAATGATAAATCTCAGAAAAATAGAACAAAAATCCTAAGATAATTTTGATATTAAAATTTAAAAATAATGTATATTGGTCATATAAATATATTTATAGAGGTAAAATTAATTTATTTTTGTGTGTGACAAATATGGCTAACGCTACTTTTAGGAAAATATAGTTTTTCTGAAAATATTTGTTTTTATATTAAATGATTTATTATAAATTTATAGCTAGTAAATATCTGTAAAAAATATATTTTTATTTTCTAGTAAATAATATTCATACCATCCATTTTTAGGGGTATGTGTCAACTATCATATGAAATAAAAATATTAACAGTATATTATGGTTTAGTAAAATCCAATCATACATGTAATGTATGATATCGATGAAAATCATTGTTATGTGTAAAAATAGATAACAAAGTTTTCAATTCATTGGAAAATTTATAATATATATACTTCATTTAAAATATTAAATATATCATAATATCATGTGATGTTATATTCCATTCTTCTCTTTGTGTTTCATGTCATACATGTTATTGAATATGGTGTGAATACTTTATTATTTCTGGGTGTTACATTCACATAACACAATAGAGTGATGTAAGTCATTTTTTCAGGGTGATTTGAACATATAGTAGTATAAGACGATGGAGTTTTTTTTGGATTATGATTTTGAGATCATCTACACTTTGGGAGAAATAAATTTTTTGATCTAAGATTTTTGTTGGTATTAGAAAAGGATGTTGTTTAGGAATATTGGGAAACTTGTACATAAAAGGAGGAGTGGAAGCAATGAACTCAGAAACATGGGATCATAGTCAAACATACTATTTCCTCAGATAATGGTGATTTATTCTATTATGAAATGGGTAGAGAAGTCTCATTGGGAAAACTGATAAAAAGAGGTGATGTATAATCATGTTCTCCCTAGTGGTGCTTCAAATGGATTGTTAGAGGATGGTCTAAATAAGATGTTATTATATGGGTGTTTTTTTGTCTTAGTAGTGAATTTAATGGGACTCCTTTGTGATAATAATTGATCACCATTTATGACATACCTAAGAATATCCAATATGTACAATTCTTTGAGAATGTATTTTCGATGGCCAGTTATGAAATGTGTGGTGACATAGTCTGTGGTGATTTGTATGATTTTCTACTAGGTAAGGGCCAATAATTGGGTTCATAGAAGATATTTTGTGGCTCTCAAATGATCCCAAGTGGAAATGGGATGAAATAACAATGGATTTTTTCACTGGTTATCTCTATTATTAGGGAGACTATGATTTTATATGGGTGATCATGGATCAGTTGAATAAATCCACCCACATGATAGGAAGCATGTATTCTGGAGAAATATATGGATTGTTTAAGAATTATATGGATCAGGTGCTGAAATTTAATCATTTTATAATCTCCCTTTTCAAAACGAGGGATTATTGAGGGTTATTGGAGACTCCTTGGGTGGATACCTCTATTGGATTCAAGGACCTGTTCTTGTGATCACTTTTCAGTAACTCGAATCTGTGTTGAACTAGAATTCTCCCTCCCGGTTCTAGAAATAATTACTCTTCTTGTGCAGGATTCTTTTTGTTGGTATCAACTCATTTGTTTTCCAGTGTATCCAAACTTTTTTCCTAACTTTCTACTGCAGGGGAATTCTCATGTGGTTTGTAGGAAAGGTAAGCAACGGTCTCGTCCTGTTGTTAACCAAGGGTAAAGAAAAAATATGGATCAGTCACCCCCTTCTTGGATTATTTCTTGTTGATCTTAGGAGGAGGGATAGTCGCATGATTTTGCGTCTTCACATTCTTCTCAAGGTATTCAGAAGAATTTTCTTAATGTTTTTTGGGATATTGTGCCTTTTTTTCTAAGGCCTATTCCCCAAATCATATTTGTTAATGTCCTTGTTCCTGTCTTCTGTAATTTCGTGCATTGCCTTTTGTATGAAAATAGAGTTGTTTTAGTCTCGCTGCCCTTATCTCAGGAGCATTTGTTTTGGATTTTTCTGAACACATTTAGGATTCAACAGTTGAGGAATTTTCCAATGGTGTAAATAATCTTGTTGTATCCGGTAGTTCAGTATCCTTGATATCTTCTACTTTTTCTCCATGTTCCAGGGTGAAGAAGATGATTTGTCCCTTATCAGTAAGATTGACTAGGGGGACTAGAACCCTACTTTATGGAGAGGAATATTTGTTTCTTTTTAAGGGAATGTAGGGTTCAAGAACTTTTTATAAATATTTAATTGTAATTTCTTTTTCAATGTTTGAAAAGGTAGTTAGCTCTATGGACAATCCCAGAGCCCTTCTATTTCAATGATCCCTATGCTTATATGGAACGCTCGGGGTCTTAGAGATTGGATTAAGACTGATTTACTTATATCTATGATTTGTATACATAATATTGTTTTTGGTTGGTATTCTTGAGCACAAAAAACATCCCTCAATGATTGATGAATTTTACAGAAGGATTAAGATGAAGGGATATCTTCATGCTGACCTGGGTAATAAACATATTTTGATATTATGGAATAGGGACTTTATGGTGGAGTTATATCCGGAAGGTGATCAATTTATTAATGTTAGGTTATTTTATGAATCTCATTATTTTTTCATGACATATTCTTATTGTATCTCTGGTCATATTCAAAGTATACTTCCTTGGAATAGCCTTAGTTCATTTGACCATAGAGATACCCTTTGGTTTATTAGGGGGGATTTCAACATTATTGTATCCCTTGGGTATAAATGGGAGAGGTCCTTTTCTTAGATATGATATCCTTGAGTTTAATTTCATCATGACGGGAAAATGGCTCCTTGATTTTGGTTTTTATGGTGATAAATTTACCTGGAGTAATAATAAACAAGAAGACCATAGAGTTTGGAGCCATCTGGAAAGATGCCTTGGTAATCTACAGGACATTTCCTCTCAGGTTAATGTGAAGGTGACTCACCTCATGTGAGGCATTTCAGAACATTCCCCCTGGTTATTTTATCTCTAGGTACAGTTCATCATGAGATGTTTCGGTTTTTTTGGGAGAAATGTACAGGTTTTCATGACCTTATTCGAAAGTCCTGGTATGATCCTTTTGAGGGAAATTCCTAGTCTGTAGTGCACTATATGTTGAGACTGCTCAAACACATTCTACTTATATGGTCGAATGATATTCTTTCCCCAGAAAGTGACATTCAAGAATCTATGGACATTATTGATTGAATGGAATAGGGCCGAGAAGAAAACTAGGATCCTGGTATTTTTGGCGATCTGGTAGACATGAAAGAATATTTAGCAGAGATGGTGCTCAAACAAGTGAGGGTGGCCAGAGGGATGGATAGAGTCAAATGGATAAAAGAGGGAGGCAAAAATACCACTCTTTTTTCAAGCCTGTATTAAGGAAAGGAAACGTTTTGTTAAACCAAATGTAGTTCTAAAATATTGGTCTATTATTGATGATAGGGGAATATTGGAGGTCTGGCCAGTTCTCATATAAGGGAGTTGATGGCAGGTTTTAATCCTTTGATGGAAAATGGTTATCCAGGGGGTCCTAAATATTTTTTTGATGTTATCCAGAGATGTGTTTCTGACTAGGATATAGGTTTTTTATGTTCCATTCCATAGAAGAGGGAAATATTTGAGGTCATTTTGAAGTCAAATATGGATAGTGCTTCTATCATATACTCCTTTCTTTATTATTTTTATATGTCTTTGTGAGACCTAATTAAGGAGGATATTTTCAGGGCTGTTCAATATTTCTTTTTGGGAGGTCAATTTCCTCGTATTTCTAGTGCCACAAATGTTGTTCTTATCCCCAAATCAAAGGATCCTTCTTCTATCATGTAATTTAGTCCTATAAGCATGTGTAATGTAACCTATAAAATCTTTTCCGATATAATTAATACTCATTTACCTATCCATTTTCCTATGTGGATTTCGTTATAGCAACATGGGTTTGTGAATGGTTTCTCTCTACAAGGGGCTATTGCTTTGGCCCCGGAATTGATAAGAGATATCAATATTAAAACTAAGGGGACTAATGTGGATATAAAGTTAGTTATGAATAAATCCAATGATGCAATGGAGTGGAGTTTTATTAACATAGTTCCGGAAGTTATGGGTTTTTCTCAAAGAAATATTGATCTTATCATCAGAAGAATTTCTTCTCCTTAGATGGTAGTTTCATATATGGGAAAGGCTTATTTTATTTCTTCCATAAGCATTTTTATCATTCCTGAGAATTTTTTTAGTAGGCATTTACATTTAATCTTGAATAATGGAAGAATAATGGCTTATCAAAGAAGAATGGGGGTTTGTCTACATTGTCATTTGATGTTTGCATATTCCTCTTTGATATTAATGAATGGGTCAAGTAGATCGATGTGGGGTCTGAATAAAGTTTAAATTATTATTTCCATTGGAGTGTCCATTAGGTTAACAAAAATAAAAGCTATTCTTATATTTCCAGCAGATGTACTAGTGAAAGGACATATCTTGTGAGCTCTTATCTTAATATATGAAAAGGTGTTTTCACATGGAATATCTGGGATCCCCTCTTGCTTCTAGGAGGGTGCATATATGTGAATTTAATCATATTTCTAGTAAAATATTTTCTTGTACTATAATGTAAAAGAATTATTTTCTATCCTTTGGTGGGAGGATATATTTGATTAACAGTGTTCTTTCAGCCTCTCCAATCCATGATCTTTCTTCTATTAAATACCCCAAGGGTGTGATCTATAATAATGAGAGGATTCTTTATATGTTTTTATAGGATCTAATGATTGTAGGGAAAAGTCACTGGGTTTCATGGGGGAGGTTGTCCTGGCTTTTTATTGAAGGAGGTGTTAGTGTGAATAGTCTTGAGGGGACTGTGAAATGTATGTAGGCCAAGATGGCCTGGGATGTCTTAGAGGGTCGCACGCTTTGGGAGAGGTCTATGATGTGTTATCTGGATAGTGAGAAGGATACTCTATTTTCACCTTTCTGGGTTGATATTACTTCAATTATCAGCTCTCTAAGTCCTCATTACCACTGGATTTTTGGGAAAGGGGATATTTCCTTTTGGAGCAATAATTTGTGCAGGGTGATCCTTCAATACCCAGGATGTCCGGTCCCACATATTTCTTTCAAAGAAGCATGTCTGCATCCTGGTTTCTTTAACACTATTTTAAATAGTTAACAGATGGATTTCTTTAACCGCATGGAACTTTCCCCTGATGAGGATATGTTGATCTTTTATCCTTCATCCACTGGATCCTGTTACTTCTAAATATTACAGAGGGATATCGTCTATTCTGGTTACAGATAGTGAAATATTTGGCTCTCTTTGGGAAAAAATATCATTAAAGTACAACTTCCTTCTATATAGGATTCAGATGGGATCTTTTCCAATAGATGAAAATATTAAACACTGTGGGATTTATCTTGTCTCCATATGTGTCTGTTTTATCATCCATAATGAAGAAATATCGGACCATTTGTTTTTATATAGCGAGTGGGATCATGATGTATAGAATCTCATTCGTGGTTTCACTGGTTTTTCATCTAATTCATTTTCTAATCAACCATTCCTAGAAATCTAGTTTTATGGTTTGGGTTCTAGTGGTATGGAGAAAGATGCTCACCTTTCCATTCTTCTTGATGGTTTCCCATGCTTGTGGCAGGAAAGAAACAATTGGGTGTTTAAATAGGTACCTTCAAATAGACGTGGTATTGTTTTTAGAACCAAAAAATTCCTTAATGACTTGGTCAGAGCTCTGGGGTGTGGGAGAGAGGAACCATCATTACAGGGACACCTTCTTATATCTTCTCCTCTTCCTCTAGTTTATAATAATTTTCAAGGCTCTTGGATTTGTTGGTCACCTCCACAAAGTGGTTTGAAACTAAATTGTGATGGTTCATGTGTCTCAAGAGTAATCAGTGGAGGGGGGATTGTATTGGTTTCTAGTGGTTTGGTTTTTATGGCCTTCTCCATCAAGCTTGGATGTGGAAATTCTCTACAGGAATAGGCCCTGGAGTTATTCACTAGGTTGAGTTTATGTATTTAGAAGAGGCTCAACATTTCTATGGTTGAACCTAATTTTATGATCCTGTATAATTATCTGTGTGGAAGAGGTAATGTTCCATGGTCCATCTTATATATTATTCGTAATTGTTGGAATATTATTTATGATCATATCAATGTGTCCCATACTTGGTGAGAGTGTAATAAAGATGCAGATTTTCTTGCTTCGGTGGATTTTCCGGGACCAGAGCATTTATTCCTACATGATTTGGTAAGTCTCAAGGAGAAAGGTGTTAATATCATTAGGGGTGATGCTCATGACCTTTTTCACTTTAGGCCACCCTGATTCTGTTTCTGTTTTGGTCCTACATTTGGGGTTATTTATTTTTCGTTCTCCTTTGACCATTTAATAAAAAAGTATGATATGTGTGATTGATTCACATTTTACCTCTCTTTTTATGAGTGTATTATAATAATTTTTTTTCACTCATTTACACCTCATCATAGAATTCCACCCTTATACAGATTTGTAGATAGAGAATCCCATCTATATACTAGAAGATTTTCTGTGGCCATGCGTCATTGAAATTGCTGTATCTTGGGTACAACACATTCCCTTGAATGATTTTATATATAACAACTCTCATTTATCAATTGGTATGTCCCATATTGAAGTATTATACATTTCACAAAATCATTTTCCACTGTTTTGGACAAGAGATTGGGGAAGAGGCTTTTCTTGATCCCAATTTGGCGCACATCAAAAAAGGGATTGTGTATCTTGTTCATGAGAATTTTAATATATTAATGTACCGGAATAAGTCATATTTCGCTCATAGGAGGAGGCCCATGGAGTTAGAGGTTGGGGACCACTTATTCTTGAATTTGCCCCCTCTACATGGGAATTGGATGTTTGGTAGATATAGTGAGTTTTCTACTAGATTTATTTGTCCCTTTAAGGTGTAGGGGGGATTTTTCTAGGTGATATATCATTTATATTTCCCAACATGGCTGGATAGGATCTTTAACTACCCCAACTATTAGGGAAAAAATTTCCTTTTTTATTTAATTGATTATCTTAATATATAATATAGAAAACACATGAACATATTTTTTTTATTATATCCAATTGAATTTATACAACCATTAACTATCATTACCATTTAAAATATAACCATTGAACAATGATCACATGGCTAGTATAAATATATTATTTTAACAAAACCCAATTGACAGAGATGAAGGAAATGATTTTATCTACCGGTAGGATCATACTCTATGAAGCCCATTTATCATAGATTCTGAGGGAGATAACATTTCTCACATTTTACCTAGACCAACACCAAGACTAGATCTAATACCATAAGCATGATTCAATCAGTTTATAATATAAATTAAAGATCATCGAGATCCTACCACAAACTATGTTCATCGATCAACCCCATGAATGCCCCACCATCACACACCTTACTCTAAGAAATTATTGTGGTTTATAAAAAGGATATATATTGGGACAATTGAAATTAGAGTATGTACATTATTTTTGTATTTAATAATGAATATGTTTTCATCCTATTATTTTTACACTAAAAATTATTTTTATTTTAATACAATAAAAAACAAATTATATTGCTAGTTAATATTCAAATTATTCATATTATTTTATGAATTGAGATATTTATTTGAAATAAATAACATTTTTATAAAATAATAGAATTAAATTAATTTTCTTATATTATCATATAATTATTATGAATTCAATTATGATTTTTATAAGGGTTAAAAACAATTTTGTAAAAATTATATCATTTTCAATATATTTCTTTTTTTATTTAAAAAGTAAAAAATAAATATATAAAAAGTTATTTAGATTAAATTAATAATGTTTTATGGAATAAAGATGTTTAATTTATCCAATGGTTAATTTTTCATAATTTTCTATGACAGTTAAGTTTTAGTTAAAAAAGAAATACCATATAGATATACATTTGGATTCATGACATCATAATAAACCATACATGATGATATATGTAATATAAATGGAATACATGACTAAATAAAATTTTTTCTCTTAAAATAATTTTATTTTTCATTTCATTGATTTATTTTTTAAAAGACATCATAAATCCTCCAAAACGTAAGATATATTTTACGATTTTAAAGTTATTTCATTTGGCGTATGACACACCTCCACATCAAAAATGGCAACAATTTAACATATTCATCTCATGAACTTATAAAATAATTTAATCTACTCCCATTTAGAGATAACCAATTTAATAAACCTTGGTTTCTTTTATTTCTAAATATTTTATTATATGGAGTCCAAAACCTAAATTATAAGGAAATCCCACTCTTTTACAATATAAACTAACCGAATAATCCAATTATCTTCACTAAATATCCTTATAACAGGTCCAAAATCATCCATAAACACCCTATACTCCCCTCAATGTTCCCCTAATATTTCCTGATGCCCCTCCAATTCCTTTGATTCACACACACAATTAAGGGAACCTCACCTTCCACTCACTTCTATTATCAAGCTCTCTATATAAGTTATGTATTTTCATTTTCATTTTCATATGATGGGATACGATATCACATATTACCCCTACTTTAAAATTTAGTTTTAAATATTTATAGCTTCCTTTCACTATCATAAATCCTTCCATGATTATTTATGTACACCTATTACCATGTCGATATTTTCTATGGATTTGATTCTGTATTCATATTTTTCATTACCTTGTGCCTCCGATGTCAAAATTTATAATTTTTTGATATTATTTACTTGTACCTATTACTCAAAATTGAACATATATGTGATTATATACCCCTATACCTCTCATGAAATCATTTTTACAAATCATTAATAGAAACTGTTATACTGTCAAAATTTCACTAAGATCATACATGCCAAAATAATTGTGCAGTGAATATTATACCTATTTTTTTATCTAGACTATTCACATTTATGGAAATAATTTTTTTGGTGACTTACATATACATATTACACACTCCATAATCATGTAAAAAATTATATTGATGAATTAATCTTTGTTTTCTGATTAATATGGAACAAAAAATGATGAGAATTAAAGGAATATGATGGATTCACCTTGATAGTGATCTAACACATTGGGTATTTTTTAGTATCAAGATATTTCATGTTGAGAAATAATTATACCTAATTCATTTATGGGACATCATCTACCATGATGTTTTCACTTGTTTTAGCCTTGACTTATGTTTATTATGCATTTTTATGTTGTTTCCACATTTCCCATGTTTCCTTTTGAATTACCATGACATATCTTTTTCTACCTGTTCATGTTTTGGATTTAAACTATTTCTATGCCCCACTGAAATGCCTATTTCACACATGAATCATCTTCTTCATATTATTCATTATTTATTCCCTTACTGGACTTTATATATCATTCCTATTTTTTTTGGTTCCTAGGATATCCCATGTAGTTGTATATTGGTTGGAATTTTATGGTCATGTTAAGCATGTGTTAAATTTTTTTTCCCAATGTTATATATTGTTATGAAATGTACATAATTCCCCAATATAGTAGACTAATCCATCTTTGGATGTTGTATAAATTTTACATTGATTTTTTAAAAAATTTATTAATGTGTAATAAAGTGTAGGGCTGTTAATGTTTGTATTAGAGAAAGAGTTTAGTTATTTTTAAGATTAGGATTAGAAAACTCTAATAAATCACATAATGATAAAACTATGTACAATAAAACATACATAATTATATGTTAGTAGATATTAATTTGGTTATCATGAAAATAAATCCCCTTTTAGATGCCACGTGTTTATGTTGTTCATGAATCGATGTACCTCAGTGTAACAACTCCAAAAAATATTTAACCATGATTTAGGGTAAACTGGTACACAAAAATGGGACTTATTATGAACCTATTTTGAATCTTATTATGGATATTCTCTGGAATGTTCATAATATCATTAAAAACCATTTCTAATGGAACAAAAAATTCCCATGATAATATATTTTAAAAATAGATCATTAATATCATATATTGAAGTCTATAAATTAAAATGTTAATGAAATAAATTTAATTTATACGTAATCAATTTATTTTCATTGTATTATATTATAAAATTTTAATTATTTATGTTAAAAATCCCTAATTTTTCATTCATTATTTTGAATTTATAGAAATTGGAGGAATTGGGCTAACAAATGATGCGAAGGGAAATGTGATGACTTCCCCAACAAGATACACAACCTGATGGGAGTGGGAATCACAAACATTTTCATGATACCATATCATATATATCATGTATTAAAGAAATAATTATTTAGAAGTTTTGAAAAAAAACCCTATGATATAGAAATATGAAATTGATAGCTTCTCATGATAAAGGCCACTTAATTTCAATGTATTGTCTATTCCCATAATAATGGAGCAATTGAAATAATCAATTGAAATGATCTTCTCCATCTTCAATTTACTAATCAAGATAATGTTCTACAAGTTTTTATCATATGGAGGGAGAATCTTATTAGTGTTTGACATTGATACTAAATATTAAACATAGGAAGAGATCGAAGCAATGGAGTGAAATTAATTCTAGAAAATGTTTCTTGATAATCATTTTCCCCAAACTATCTGTATTAAAATGGAATGGTATATCCTAGAACTCAAAAAAATAAATGAATAATTTATTAGAGCTTATGAGGAAAACATCACAAGACATTCACAGTATTATTTTTTTTGCCCTGGAATAAAAGGTTCTCCACTTCCTTGGTGGGCCAATGGTCTACAAAAATCCATGTTGATCTATAACCTTTGTAGCAATGAAGAAATTGTATAATGTTCCAACAATATCGAAATAGAGAATGGTGGATCTCAAGGGTCTCATGGTGATAATAAGTAGAAAGAGTAGTTTAATTATTCCATTCAAATAGAGAGGTATAATAGTTCTATGATATTTCAATATACCACATATTAAGAGCGTGGGAAGAAACGCACTAGAAATTTCCTAAAGGGATCAAGGAAATGCTTATTTGAAAGATGGAAGGACACCTAACTAGAAATTATAGATAAGAGAAACCTACTATTGTGATGGTAGAAGGGAATTCTCTATTCAACCCTTAGTGTATTGTTCAATTCAATTCCTACAAGGATCCAAGGAAATTGTAAACTCAATTACCTAAGCTAAGGGATTTAAGTGTCAACCAACAACCTATATGGCAATAACAGATTTTTATTCATCACTACCACCAAAGTGAATCCCAAAAATGAAGTGGTGAAAGGTAAACTACTTTCTGATTGGGGAATATAATATATGTTTTGATTTTGGTTTTATGAATTCCTTCATATCATGATATTTTTGTTGAAAAATCAAAATACCACCATAAAACATGGATGTAGAGATTTCAGTGAAAATGGAAAATGGGGAAATTATAACATCCCAAGTATATGTCTCCTCCCCTATCATCTTTATTGTGATGAACATCCAGAAGAACCTTTTTAGAATCTCTTTTATGATATTTTGATGACATTACTTTCGTTGATTGAATTTATCTATATTGAACTAACAATAATTTATGTTAGAAGGAAATCACTCTCCACATAGAAAATCGACCTCAGATCCCATACACGTGCAAAGAGGGGGTTAAATTTTCTATGGGAACATCTTATCAAGAATGGATATTAATACCATTTATGATAGTGTATTTTGCTCAGATAATTGGTTATATGGTAAGAACCATCTTTTACGACATGCTTATAGTGATCGAATACACTGATGTGTTTCCCAAGTAATCACCTTATCTTCAACCTTGATGAGAGTTTTAATTTTTAGACATACTCAAAAATTGGAAATATCCAAAATAAAAAATCCAATAATAATTATATGATTATGGTTTCAGATCATTAACAGATAATGAAAAAACTATAAGAGAATTTTGTTAATGGTTTTATATTCCCAAGTGCTTCACCATAGGGTGCACCAGTCCACTATTTTAATAAGAAGGATGGGTTAATTCACAGTTTCATTCATTACCAATAACATAACAATGTCACCATAAATAAATAGTATCATTTTCATCAGATTAGTAAACTATTCAATTAGATATATGGAGAAAATACATCTTCATGGTGGATCTGTGGTAAATATATTAGCATGTGAATGTGGAGAATAATGATATCGCCAAAACTAAATTTCATTCTATGTATGGGATCCATGAGTTCATTGTAATTCCATTTAAACATATTAATTCCCCATAAATCATCATGGACTTGATGAATATTGTTTTGAAAGACTTCCTTGAAAAATGTTTTGTATTCTTTATAGAATATGTTCAAATATAATCCAAAACCATGAAGAAGAAAGAGGAGAATCTATGTACCATGATAAAGACTATAGAAAAGATAATTTCTCTAGAATAATCATGAGATATAGAAAAAATAATTCAGAGAATTATAAAGGTCACAAAAACATAAATTAGTTAGGGAAAATGAATATAATAAATTCATCAAAAATTAATTTAAAAGGTTACTTTTTATTTCAAGATGATTTTTCCTCGATTTAAGGGATTAGTTTATTAAAAAGATTGAGATAGGATGGAAAAAACATGAAAATTGATTTCTTCATATAAATTAATTAAATTTCCTCATATATTAACTTGTATCAAAGAGATTTCACTTAATAAAATCCGTTATTTAAATTCTTGTATTAACAATATTAATTTTTCCTGACAATTTAACTAAAATAAACCTCTAATGGATTATAATATCCATAAAAAATTGGAATGTTATTATGCCAATATAAAAAATTGGTTTTAAAATGTTAATATTACCATGAATATGAATAATCCATATTGTGAGTTCCGGAACCTAAGAAAGATCATAGAGCAAGGTGGGGTGTCTAAGGAAAACCCTAAAATCCAAAAACATTAATCTTTTAAGAAGAATGATGGTGGGGAGATTCTAGTTTATGATGATCTTCTCACTGATCAGATTGACTAGGTTTGGACAAAGATATGTTATACATTTTTGAGGTGATAAAACTTATTGTGAACTTTTATTCATATAATGATTCCTTGGGTATAATGATAAATTTTATTGAAGTAGTCAATGATGTAGGGAATCTTTGTTCTCATACACTAATTCCCCTTAATCCGGAAGACTTTTTAGGATGGGTTTAATCTCTCAAGTCTTAGATGACTACTATGAAATTCAAAATCATGTTAGTCTTCACATATTATCTATAATAGCTTGGGTATTGACCCCAAAATGGGAGAAGATATAAAATTGAATGAACTTCCATAGAGAATCACCTAAATATTGGATTATGAGGAATGTATAACGACATCCATGGGCAGTCTTTATTAACACATTGTTGTTATCTATAATGAGTGAATGTGGAGAACTTGGAGTTCATGATCAGTATATATGAATCATGGAATTCATAGAATTCTGCAATGGTGTCGAAACATTGATCCCAATAACATCTAAAAATCTCATCTTCTTATATAGGTCTGAATTATCATGTTAACATGGCTATACTAGCATTCAATAATTCAATGGGATATCTCATCCTATTTTGGAAATTCTATATGGTTGGTAAGGAAAATGGAAAATCGTATGCTTTTCTACTACATGAGGATAATGTTTAATTTTTCATCGATTACACATTGTTTAAAGAGGTTCAATAGAAAATAAGGGATATAAACATTATGTAATGATTCAATAGGTAGGGACATGAATATTCTTTCTCAATTGTAATTTTATAAAAAATGTTACCTTTAAATGAAATAGAATTAAATTTTGATGATTGTTTATATTTAGAGGGAATAATGAGGGTAAATTTAGTAGTAGGAAATGGATGGATAAAATATTATCTCATGATGCTCTTGATCCAAAGCTACCTAATTAGGGGCCCACTAATAAGGATGGATCAAAGGATTCTAATCTCGTGATTAATGGAAGTTAGAAATGTGGTTTGGACCTTATTCAATAATGAATTATGACGAATTACATGATGGTGGAGTGATATATCCTTGCATTGTATTCCAGTAAGGACCTATATTGTTTTGAAGATAAAACTATGTAGGTATCTGAACTGGATAATCCAATGCCTATCTTTGATCTTCTTCATGCTAGTCATGGGGGTACTAAACTGGAAACTAGTCAACCATTCCCTATCTGTTCATTAATGATATAACTAAATTGGATACTAGTCACCATTTATTTCCACTATGGGCTAATAATATGGGTACTTAACTGGATATTGATCTACCATCTTGTATATCCACCCCTCACTTGAGTAGGCAAGTCCATGTGAATACCCTATCTCTATAACAGTTGTTTAAGGATATGACAATGATGATGGTTTACTTTCATCTGATCCCTTAAAGAAGGGAAAGTGTATGGACAACCCTATTGATCCTTCCGTTGTTGTAAAAATACTTTTATAATAGGTTACATTATCTAAATCAATGAGAATAATAACACATCTGCATTTCACTCAGGAAGTAGTTCAATCCTTAAATAACTTCACCCCTTTATGTGGTGTATTTTGGCATGAGGAGACTGATGAACGACCCCACAATGATTATAATCACCATTCATGTAATCCAACAACTCATTATATTATATTCGTAGATCTATCCTCTTATTAAACCATTGTACCGACTATTTGTGGACTTGTGGAACATGCATTATGAAATGGAAATAAGAGAAAAAGTGTCTTGAAAAAAAGAAAATTTACGAGGAATAAATAGGACAGACCCAAGACAAGGTTTAGGTTTCTTTATCAATGAGAGACTTATATCATAATTTACAAGGTTTGGGGAACTCTCCCATAGTCACATACCATAGGCACATCAATGTGACCATCAATCCCATGATAATTAGTCTTACTAAACCTATATTTTATTTTTATATGTGGACTTCCTTCAAGCCTTTGCTACAAAATTGTTTATCACAATCATAATAAATATTCCCATGAATCCTTTGGGTTTTAAAAAAACATTGATTATATTTATAGTCGTGTTTTCTTGATAATAATTAAACCATGTTTATTTTGGGATTAATGGAACTAAATACTCATTTCCTCTTGTTTATGGTATCAATCAATATTCATGAATAAGGAATCATTGAAGAGCCCCAGAATGACTATCTTTGAACATGGGGAAGATCTAGAAAAATCATGGTGATATCATTACTATGTTAAAACACGAGGAAGTGGTGGGAAATAATTTATCAGGCTACCAACATAAAAATTCTCTTCTTACATTGAAATATTTTGTCTGATTAATGTTCTTAGAGTTGGGGATCACTTCCCCAGGATTAGGTAAAACCTTAATGAGAGACAATCCCTCTGACTAGTTAGATGTTATGTAAAAGTGTAATAGTTTAATGAAGCTAATAAACTTTATAAAATCACTCTAAATAAGATTCATTCTAATCCCACACATTTTTAGATAGATACATGTATCAAAAAATAATTTTTAAACCCCTTAACATTCATGTTGAAAAATTTCTATGTTGTCATACTTGTTTGTATAGATATATTTATGGATTCCATAAAGGTTTAGTTCATTGTAAAACCTTCCATGTTTTGACCAATAAACTGACGTGTTTCAATGAAGTGCTCAAGTAATGGAGTGAAACATCCTTATACAATATATATGAAGATATTAATGATGCTCAGAATCACCTTGTTCACTTTCAACATACCGATTAAAACTAAGAGGATCCCTGTAGTGATAAGATTCAAGACCAATCTATAATTGTTGAAATTTTGGCTCTCAAGGATAATCATTCCCAAACAAAATTTATCATTAGGTGGGTGAATAAGGTAGACATAAATTCAATGTTATTTCATTTCAGGAATAGTGATAATAAGGCTTGTATAGGGATCTCTACTATTAATATTAATGGGGAGTTATTTATTTTTGAGAAATAAATTTCTAATGTTGTGAATAGAAACATTTTGGATTTTTATATAGATAATGGGGATAAAAAACCTAAAAATGTTAACAAATATCACCCCATGTGTTGATGATCTTCACAATTTAATTCTTATTCAAGAACCAAATGAAAAGGAAATCATAGAAGCCCATATTTTTAGGAATATTTATATTATTGAAGGACCTTACGGATTGTCTAAAAAATCATTTTGTTCAACTGAGACATTGATCACATTGATCACACTAATTTGATGATAGAATTTTTGTAATCTTTCTTCCATGCCATATATAGTGAATTACATCTTCAATTATCCATTTCCAATTAAAAATAAATCTATAGATAATAAATATTTTAGAAATATGGATATCATGAAATAAATTCCAATGGTTATTAATAGGATCATGGATTCTAGATTGGTTGATATTTTCATATGTTTTATAACTAATAAAGAGTTTGGTTTTTTAAATGGTATGAACATTTAGAACTTTCCCATGTTTGAATTAGAGTGTGTTAACATCATGTAGAAGAGTGTATTGGATGGGATAAAGGCCCTTATGATTTATATATCATGGTCTTTTGATGTAATAAAATATAATTTAATATTTTAATATATGATAATTCTTGATTTTTCTAATTTTTTCATAAATTGGATCAATTTAATCATCATGACTTCCATGACCTCTATTACAATAAATTGGCTTCATAGGGGTTTCAAATAGTGTTCTATATGGGGGTGCAAGTGGACACCCTCTCTCGGATTCCTTTTGAAATTGCTAAAGACTATTTGAGTATTTTAATTTATAATATTTAAATGATTTCTTATTTTATGAAATGAATGTTGGAATATGTATTATTTTATAATAAAATCCTTCTCATGATGAAGAAATTTTTATTTTTGGGAATAATGGTTTAATCACAATCTACTACATTAAATCTATTTTTTGTATCATTGAAGAATTTTTGTTCTTGGTTATTATCTGGAACATGTTTTATGATGTTTTTTAAAAACAGTGTCCATATATAAAGAAAATAGAGTTCCCAGGATCCTTGGGGTAGGATATGATCTATTACTTTTATTTACCATAGTGTTAGATATTATGGGGTAATGTTAGAAAGAGTTTTATGGGAAAAATTTGCTCCAAAATTAGTAATCAAATGGAATCATGGGAAGGGAAAGCCATATCAAAATAAGGGAGGTTCTTCCAAGTAAATTATTTATTTACACTTATATTTTTATGGAATATTGATTGTATAGATTTCATAAAACATTTACTATTTTATTTAGATTCTAATTTTAAATTTTGTATAGACTACATCTTCATGTGAGAATGATCTTATTATAGTGGTTTGGGATGATTGATTAAAACTTGTGGGCATGGAATGGATGGATTTAAAGGACATCAGGTTCTTCAATAATACACATATCAAAAAAATCACACGGAACCTACTTACATACAATTAATATTTATTTTAATTCCAATGTATATTATTTTTAATAAAGATATAGATTGGATATTCAATATACACCCCTAATCTATTTGGATATATATCGATAATCCTTAGAATATAATTATGCAATGCACTAATTTGATAGTTTTAAAGATTCTCTATCATAGTTGTAGAAGTAAATCATGCCTCTAAATGGAAATTGTGAATGATATAGTGATCTCATAGTCTATGAATTCTCTCATAATTTTTAATAGGACGTGTATTGAAAAGGGACATGAGAATCTACCACCCCATATAAGAATGTATTTAGAAAAAATATGAGTAAAAATATAATTAAACTTTAATATGGAAACTTAGACTATCTTTTATTTTTATCACTAGGGAGTGACATAGATAAAATTATGATGGATCTACCAGAATTCCCTCAGGGATAATGGTTAATAGAAAAGCATATATTTTCCATGTTTCCTTACTACTACTTTAGATAAATTTGATGTATACACTACCCATACACTGGTTGGTTCAACGTGATGGTATGATTCATGCCTCATTCTTCACCTATGCCTAACTGATGTTGAAACAATTGACTATTTTTTTGTTTTTATATTTTACTTGAAGGTTTTCGATGTATATTCATGATATATTTCTATTATGTTTTCATTTTAAGGGATTTGAAAATATAATGACATCATTCATCAAATATATCTATAGGAATCTGATCCAAACCATCCAATTATCAACTATAGTAGAAATGGTTTCATTCGATTAGAAGAAAATTAACAGCATTTCATTTGGATATTAAGCTAATTATTTGTAAAAGGGATCAATTATGTCCACACTAGAGTTAAAACATAAAAAATGATTCAAATTATATCAATTAAGAATGAAATTTCAAATCTGGTCGTCAGGAGATGTATTGGTGTTACTAGAATTGTAATGAACCACTGGTGATAGAATATTTTGGATGGATACCTCCTATTTTAAAATCAATAAAAGATAATGTGGATGGGGTAACACTGGGTGCAATGGGGACTTCGAGTTATGACAGTAACTACAACACCTATCAGGTCCTATTGAAGGACTTCATCTATCATTTCATTTGGAATGGGAATCTGATTGAAGTTGAATTGTGGGTTATGATATAGGTTATTAGGTTTTCTATTAACTATGGTTGAAATTCACTTTAAAATAATTTACATTCAATTATATTAGTATAAATACTTATAATTTGACCTATTAATACTCATGAAATATTTTTCCATCCTTGACGGATTGTATTAGGCATATAGAACATCTCAACCTGAATGTCACACCTGTCTACAACGAAGTAAATTAAGATGTTGATTCCCTCTCCCTGAGAAAAATTATGGATCCAATATCATGATGTCCCTTTTTGTTCAAAGAGGATTTTTGAATTTTGGTTTATTGGATGCACCTAGTGATGTGTATACCCATCTTAATAAACCCCCATTGAAATGATTTCCATGTAAATTTTCTCTTTTTATAATATTTTTAGGAGACATATTTACTTCCTCATAAAACCTAAGATTATATACCCTTATTTTGTAGCATTATTCCATTAATTGGTAAATCATCATGAAAATATACCATATAAATGAATCCATACTACATCATTTACATTCTAATTACATTAGTTAAACATTTATTGTTTTAAGAATCATATACTAATTACTAATTCAAGTAACTAATTTAACAAATAAAATAATTTGGTAAGTTCCAAAAATATATATAACATCCATGTTTACAACATGAGGATAACTATTTATCATAACAATAAAATTTAGATATATTATCATTATAACTATACTCACACATTTTTCTTTATTTAAAATTTCTTAATCAATTTTTCAAGAGATGATTCAATATCAAAAAAATATAAAACTGTTCTTAGATATAAAATTAAATAATTCATGATTTTAAGATCAAATAACATCGTATCCCAACTAAATGGATTTAAATTTATTCTCTCATAATTCCCTATGGTTTTCCATGTACAGTTATCCTTTTCTATCTAAAATTTCATTGATTATTTTGGAATTCATTTTCACTCATATCTTTAGAGTGAAAAAAAAGAAATTAGAGTCTTTTTATGTTCCCAGGAATTCATATTCCTAGAGTCCTTTCTCTCAACACATGAAGAAAACCCCATATCTATTTAATATAGTACCCATTTATTACCTACCAAAAATAGTACATGTTTGAAATTCCATTCATATTTTTTTAATTTTTTACATTTCCCTTTACATAATGTTCTACTAATCTATTTTTATTTTTCCTTCCACTGATGATATATTACTTGGTGAATTGTTTATATTCCATGAAAATATGTGATACTTTTTTATTGTATTTTAAATAAATTGATAGTGTTACACCCTTTAAAAGACAAGCATTAACTTCCAGGAAACAATCATTCATAAATTTTGGATTACATATGTTGTTCATCTAATTCTATCATAATATTTTAATTCTTGATTCATATGTAAAAATACCTTCCATTAACTTCAATGATTTAATAAAAAATTAGGTTTAAATATAATCTTTATACTCTTTAAAAATTTATTTTTCAAAGAACATTCATTTATAATTATTTTATCCAATTATCATTTTATAATTTTTCCTCATTGTATTTTTATTCAATAACCACTATTTATTATCATTTTACATTAAAAAAATACACTACTATAATAAATTAGTTTCTTTTATTACCACTAAAATCCATAAATCAATTTTCATGGGACATCATCCATTGTTCTACTATCAAGGGTTTTGTAGTTTCACTAAAGGACATATAATTTCTCAAAATAAATATATCTATGATAACTAGAACTATCTTTCAAGAAATAGGTTATTCAATATAGGAATTTTTATTTTATGTTACATAATTCAACATTCCTAATATAGTCATAATCTACTAAACTTATATAATAGTCCCTTTTTACTTATTCATGAGGAAAATATCTATGTTTATTTAGGGTGTTTCTGTGTTCTCTTTTCAAATTCATTAGGAAACATTTATAAAATGTGGAGTAATATATATTAAAGACATACATTTTGATTCATAGTCAATATTTAAAAATATTCTGTAATACCTATCCTAAATTGATTTATTATGCATAGATAATCTCACAATAATAAGCTTAGCATATTTAGTCAGGTTTACATACTCATGAGGGAAGTACCTACATTGACTATGAGTGTTTTTAAATCTTCAACTCACCGCATTAAGATATATTTATAAATAAAATAATAAACTATATTAGAGACATATATTCTGATTCATTGTTAATATTTCTAAATATAGTTACATACTTAACATAAATAGATTTTTGATACATATATAATCAAACAATCACATGTTTATTATCTTTATGAATATCTTGAAATCATAATTTTATATAAAAAATTTCAGAATTGTTTATATATTATGTTTGAATCCAATAGTATATATCTATTATGATTTTCTATCGATGTGTATTGTCATATGCCCACTAACAGTGCACAAGTAATGATCAAGTTTATTCTCCAAATACCCCTTTCAAAGTTATCACTCAATATTTTATTGGTCATATAGCCTAATCCATTTTACATTATCATGATTTGAATGAATTTTCACATGAAAACCATAAATTATCTATTATACCTAATCATTATTATATTATTATATTCATATCCATTTATTCGTATTCATTCATTGGGTTATGTCCTCTAATTTATTATTTCCAAAACCTTGGTCCCATGTTTTATACTAAATTTATTTATTCCAACTATATACCCAGACTCCAGTAAATAAAAGAAAGTAGGTATTTTTCTAAAATAGAAAAAATACAAGGGATTATATCCAAATAGATAAAGTAATTGAGTACACATGGGATACACAATACATATTTTATTCTCAAATTTCTTCTAAAAATAATTAATAAAACACAAAAATTCATAAATGATCATTATTATATCATCTAGTAAAAGGTTAAATACAATTATAAATCCCTTCACTGGATCCTTGGATATGGAAATTAACAGTAAATATTATTTTCCAATTACCAATAAGTGGTATCATAGAATAAAATCTATCATAAGAAAATATTCTATGAATAATAAGGTAGACATAAAAAATAATCAAATATGTAATATAATATAAGTCATAAAATGGGAATAAAACCTTAATGACATAAGAAAAAAATAATGACATTGATGAAAGTAGTTGATTTCATATATAAAAATTGAATAATTTATAATATAAAAATCATAACATGAACTCCATTTCTAATTAATTAATAAAAAGATAAATGAGGCCTCAAGTTAATCCCTAATTTATAATATGGGAGGCACACACCACATACCCAAGTTAGTTGGCATCGTGATTTATATTGATGCATCAAGGTGATATAATACCCCCTCATATATTATACATTATAAAATTCACTGTTCATATTCCTGAAATGACTTAAAATGCAACACATAATCAGCATAAAAATTCATTTTGATATAATATCATAAGAAATGCCAATATTTTCCCCAGTCAACAAATAACATTTCATCATAAATCCAACTAGTGTAATAAAGAGCATGGTTTAAACATATTATATCCATAATAAATCATAACATTTTAAGAGGTTTTTTTACATAGATTAAAATACCTTAAAAATATAATTGTAAGAATTTTTAAGTAAAATACTTATTTCTTTTTTAAATCAGTTATTTAAAATACAAAAAAAATATAAAATATTAAGAATTTTTTTTATTAAAATGAAACTTCCTGAAATTTAGGGGAATGTTCATATCAATTAATTTTAATATTGGTTAAGCAATAAATTCTTCCGATAAATGTAAAAAAAACTTATTCCCCTTAATTTTATGGTAAAAAGTGCATTATTTTGTAAAAAACATGAAGATACCATTTAATTTTTTTTGAAAAAGTCATAAATTCATACCAATGATCATAAAATATCATTATATAATATTAAATGAAAAAAAGAAACAATTTCAAGGAAAATATTGATATTAAGGAGAATGAAACATAGCCAAATAGAAAAATAAATTTGGTTTTCCATGAAAATATTATTTTAAACAATCGAGTAAAAAACAAGTAGAAAATGACAAGAATATATGTATTTTTCAAAAACATCCATAAGAGATTAAAACAAATTTTTTAAGATAGAAATATAATATAATCTCATTATTCATACAAAATGCCAAATAATGTTGAATAATAATGAAATTGTTAAACAAACCCTTAGCAAATTGATAAAATTTCAATCAATACCCCCATGAAAAAAAATCAAATGAAAAAAAATTAATTTCTATGATATTAATTAATTAATTATATAAAATTTAAAATTGGATTTATATAAAAAATATAAATGATATAATTACTGAATAATGAAAATGAATCCTATAAATAAAAGTTAAATAACAAACCGTTACATCACATATAAAATTATTTGTAAGTTATTTTAATATATTATATTTATATATATTATACTAATATAATCTAATCATATAAATAGTTAAAAAATCACATATTATCCAATTATAACAATATTTAACTCATTTATTAATAAATATATATTAAAATCACCATATCTAAATGTCATTATTTTCATTTTTAGGTAAATTTCAGTTAATTAGATTCTTTCATTTTATTTAGCTCATTTTTTCATCATATCTAGAATTTTAATAATAGTATTAATATAATATATAATCTTTAAATAAATATTTGTTTCATCCATGAAATGTGGATATGAAAATTATATCATATCACTTTATGGAGGTGGTAGTCCAAAAGTACGAATGAGCGACATTTTAATAATTTAAAAATTTGAAGGATGAAGAGGTAAATGATATATTGTATTTATAGATTCATATTTATGTCATAAAATATCTTATATATATATATATATATTATTACCATCTTTATGACCATCTATGTGAAATAATAATGTGGAATAATTACACTACTATGTAGAGATGGAATGTTTTATGTAAACATGAGTGATTGTTCCATTTTATGTAGGATGGGAATTATGTTAATAATGGTTTCTCCATATTCATAATAATGTCTCAGCTTATTAATATTTATTTATTAAATATTTTGGGGGTGTATACTCCTTATTTAGATTATGTATAATGACAAATAAACTTCTAAATAGTTAGTAAATATAATTACCTTTCTTTAAGATAAATAATTTGGATTACACATTATTCATTCTTAGGCTAGTCATTGGTGAATACCATATTTTTCAGTGGAATATAAAATAAGGGGTGGGTTGATTTTCCCCTTTAAAACCTTAATAATAATTTATTCTTAAAATTAAACAATATATAATGCAATAGTTAATAAAATAAATTCTAGTTTTAATGATATTATTAATGTAATTTAGTCATTTAAATTATTGAAACGAATTTATAAAATTATATTAATAAATTATAAATCATTAGAAATTTGAAATTCTATATAGGGAAAAAATTGATAAGGATATATTCTAAATCCCATCATTAGCCCCTATCTCTCTATACCTAAACTCCTTAGGTATATTGTATAAATCCCACAATCATAGTGATTGTCAGAAAAAAATGTCCATTATAAAAATTTGTTATGATTAACATAATTAGCATAACTGGTGGCCAAGAAAACAAATCACCCCTTTTACAGTTTAAAAACACTTAGATAATTTCGGTTGAGAAGAGAGTGTTTTTTATGTAAACATATGAAATAGCCACTCGAAAATAATTTTTATTAATGAAGTAAATTGGAGGATGAATTATATTATGGGGAGGTCAAGTGGTTATGATATATTTATTTCTTTTTTACTTGGTTTCTAGAGTTTTATTACGATACAATCATTTTAACATCAATTTAGATCATGAAATTGTTGGAATGAATGGTTAAGGTTCCAAACGACAAATGGTATACATTGATCGGCTCCAAGAGGTTTGAGAAGGTTATGGTATTATCCATGTTTCATGATGCTGTGGAAGAATGTAATTATTTTCTTTTTGAACATAATAAATATTTTCTAGAAACTTGTTCTATGACCCAAGGAGTTACCTAATTTCCATAATTGGGTTGTAGGTGGGCTACCAATAGTAGGATGATGTGGGATGACCTCTGCCAGGCAATCACAAAGGGCCATGTGAAGGTTAGTGGACATTAAAAATAATTCATCCACATTATCTGGTCCATAAGTATGTGGATTCTAAACCATTGGCTAGATAGTGGGAGTTCTATATAATTACATCTTCTTCCAACATGGCATCAGATGTCCTGCACCTTGCACTGGTGAAATAATTCATTCTACACTTCATAAATATATTTATAAGAAATATATTATTCCCCCTATATAATTTTTCGTATAATCTAATATTGTTTCAGGGAATTTAATGATTAATGAATATCTGACTAATCATTTATAAAAACTTCAAATGAAAATTAGGACTCCATCGAATCCAATTCATAGCATTTAATTAAAATAGTGATACTCAGATAAGCTGAACCCTTCAGGAACATAGGTTGGTGTTTTTGATCATAAAACACCAATATGATATAGAGAGATATGAAAAATATTATCCCCATTTTTTATGATCCCAAACACATTACATAAAAAAGATAAATTAATCATTGATCAATAATGAAAGATATAGTAATTTCAATTCAAGAGATTAATTTGATATTCTTTGAGGTAAAGAATAAGAATCATTATACACGATATTTACAATAGTAAATAAATATTTTAAAATATCTTACTTGTGAATTATTAAAAAACTTATACCATTTTTTGAAATTACCTAAAAATTTATATTATCAAAATGAGAATTTCATGGGAAGGATAGAAACATAAAAATTATTTTCAAGAAAATCTTTTAAAAAAAAATTTTTTTTTTGAAAAAAAATCTTAATTTCCAAACACCACAAATAATATAGTCATTTGTCGGATAGAGATAAATTTTATGAGAATGAAATGAAAATAAACATGAAATGAAAATGACGATGGAAATAAATAATTAAAGGGAATGTAATTGTATGTGATAAAATGAAAAAAATAAATTGAGTTTAAAATTATATATAAAATTTCCATGAAATAAAATTTTTTAAATAAATTTTTTTATAAAATTAATTTATTTCAATGAAATCGTTTTCATAGGTTCATTGATGTGAAATAATAGAATCAATGAATCCTTAGATTTTCAGTTTGATAAAAAATACTCAGGAGAAATGTTATTCAGACAAGTATCTATGAAAAATATTCAATCATCAAAATCTAATTTTAGAAATATAAAAACAATCCTTTTTTTAAAATAAGTATATACAGAAATACATTAAATATATTTTTTAAAAAATGTTAATTTATTTATATCAGATGTATAACAATGTATTTTTCAATAAAAATATTGACAATGTATTCATTTTAAGAAAATTTAATTTTGACATTATGAAAATAAGATAAATTTTTTTGGGATATAATTAAATTTGATGATAAATAATAATTATAAAGAAAATAAAAAAATTAAAGAAGAAATCTTACCCCTAATATTATATCACATTTGAGTTAAGTCGTTCATAGCTGTATGAAATAAAAAGATGTTTTCTAAATAAAATATGATAAATAAAACTCAAGATAAAAATATATGAAATATATAAAATCACTAAAGAACCATTATTAGTATTCTTTTAATGAATTTTAAATGGGAATGGACTTGAGGTATATTGAAAATATCATCAATTTTATATTATAATATAAAACATATATCATAAGACATGAACTATTCGTATGGGATCTTTTATCAAATAGTGTTGATGATCAACGTGTTCGTTATGAGAGTGATGAACATGTTTTTTAGTTATATTTATGGAGCTATTATTGACTCTTCAAATTTTTATATGGTTATTTGTGACATTAAAATCATAAATAGTTTGTTACATACAAAAAATTTGGGTACAACAACTCCATACATTTTAGTATCACACTTCATCTATATAAATACCAACATAATTCATCATTTAAGTAACCCATGAGAAGATAGGTTTTCATAATAGATGGATTGATCAACTAGTAAATTTCTTATCATGATAGCCTCTTCCATAATTCGTATTAGAAAATGGTGTTATTTAAAAATAAGTCCATTTAGGTTAAAACCCATAATATTTAGTATCAACTTAAATAGAGAAAATTCACTTCTTAACATATTAAAAATGATATTTATAGGGATTTGAATGAAAAATACACAAATAAAATCATTGAACATTATATCCGGAAACATTTAATTAATTAATAGTGAAATACAAATTATACATATATAAATCTTATTATCGTCCCGTTTACTCATTGTATCTACTATAATCTTATATGTTTTACTAATCAAGGTATAATTTTCCCAGCATTGGTCCATTTATAATATTTTCAGGAAATAATTGGAGTGTTATCTATGTTTTAAGAATATAAAAACTTTTATTTGGGAAATTTGATTATGATGAAATAAATTGGTCTTTCCCATAGATATCATCTCGGATTATTTTTCCACTAAATCATAAAATTTATAACAAAATAATTTCATGGGTAGAGCCATAAATCAATCTATAAATATAAATTGTTATGAATATAAAATAATTTGATATTTTTTTTAAATTTTAATTGAATAATATTTTCATATTTTAAGACCATTTTAAATAAGATTATTTGAAATAAATTCATTGAAATATTGAAGGATTTTTTTAAATCTAAATGTTTTGTAGTATGATTGAAATGTAAATGTGAATAAAGAGAATATAAAAAACACCGTGTTTATCTAATAGTATATCATTTTTAAATAATACCAATATAAAAAAGAAATTTTTACGTCCATTTTTATGAGTTTGAATTTAATGTCAGATGTGAATTGACACATGATTTTAAATTATTTTAATCAAGGGATGGGTGAAAATGATTCTTTATATTCAATAGTTTCTTCATGTATAAAACCATTAAAAACAAAATGATATTTTACTCTATTAAAATTATAAAAATTATTTTGTTATCTCTAAAATCCCATTAAATAATATAATATAATGATAACTACATCATTCCATGATAATACATAATTTATTTTTTGTGAAATGATTTATTTCCCCTTGAATGAACAAAATATATTCTTCATCATTAAGATAATTATTAATGTTTGTGGATTCATGGTGTGAGAAAATTATAGGTGTTAAACAACATTTATGAATAACATATGACTATTGTAAATATCTACTGAAATTTTCAAGGTGACAGTCTCTTGATTTATTTAATTTCATAGGAAGATAATTTAAAGAATATTCCTATTCATAATTGATATAAATAGTCTGAAAAAGATATTTTTAAAAAATAATTTAGAAAACATCTTTATATTAGAGTTTTTAAAAATATCATCCATAACATCATATATTTTTTCATCCACCATTTTCTACCTTTCGTAAAATAAATGTTATATTTCCATGATATATAGTAACTATGAATGGTATCATCATTTAATTTAGAATTAATTTTTTAAATAATCAGATTTAGATTTCAATATTAACAAGTTTTTAAAAAAAATTATTTTTATTGATTACATTCAATCATTTATTATGATTATTATCACAACAGGATTTTAGGAGAAAATGTCTTCTAAGAACACCATTAGTTATAGAACATGTTTCACTCACAAACTCAACCCGAAAATATTTTGGCAAATAAAATTTATTTAATAGTGTTCAAGAGACTGTGTATATTTTTCTGATTTCAAATCTCTACTACTTCATTTTTTTAGGGGTTCTCATATCTTAAAAATAATATTTTCTATTAATGACTCACTTTTATGGGTTAAGAAATACACGTGTGTAAATCAAGTAAAATTTTAAAAAATTACTAACTTATTGGATTTTCCTCCATGTATTTCAATATTATTAAAACTCAAATGTTCATGATGAATGAATTCAATACATTTTGACGATAAAATTCATTTTATTGATAAAAAAATATGATTTTTTATTTTTAATATATTGGCCTGCTTCAAAGAACAATGAAATATTTTTAATGAAATATATAGAGAACTCATAATATATTTTAATAGATGAGTATGAAAAGTTGAGTGTGTGATAAAATTAGTAAGTAATCAATATAATATCCATATGTTAATGATTTTTTCAGTAAAATGATTATCTTTTTTAGTAGGATATTTTAATATTATTTTTTAAAGTTTTTTTTATCATGTAGTAGTAATGAGTAGTTTTCTTTATAGTTAAAAACATATCGCATATAATTTTCAAACAATATTATAAAATTCCTATCTTAAAATGTGATTTTTCATAGTAAATTTTATTTCATTCCATTGATGAATAAAAAAATTATGAGTTAAGAGAGAATTTTTTTTACTTTAACTTATTTTCATACCTCTAATTTTATTTCCAAAAGAGAGATGGTATAATTCTAATTTATCGATTTGATTGAAATTATAGTGGTCACCAGACATGTGTCATTATAAGAAAGTATCAATGTACTAATAAGATTTTTGGGTTTTCCTATCATGAATTTTTTTTTATAGAAATCAAGGATTGATTAATTTTATACCCTTGAAAACATGTTTCACCTAACATTATCCAATGATGATTTCACAATCATGATTTTTATAGATTGGTTTTTTAGAAAAGAAATGGAAGAATAATGAATTAACATTAGTGTTTCCTAAAGATAATTTTTTAATCCCTTTCAGTGATTAAATGATGGATTACATTACCTAAATTAGAATATTTAAATTTAGGACAACCATTTACCATTTAATTATTCTATTGATTATTAGAGGCTCTTTCATAATTTGAGTAACAAAATATAGAACACTATTTAATAAATTTTTTAATTTCCTACAATATATATAAATTTTATTCACATTGAGTAAAATTAAAAATATAATATTTGAGTTATTAGATAATTTATTACTATTTTTGACATACTTTTTATTTTTTAATTTAGTATATAGATACTATTTTTTATTAATGTGATGATCATTTGGATTATAAAGAAAATTTTTTTGTTTAACTTATTAAACATATTTTATATTATGTAGTTCAAATAATAAATAATGTTTACTGAAACCATTTCCATGATCTCATCGAGAGGATATTTGGTCATCATTTTTTTTCTAGAGAATTGAGGAGAATAATGGAGTAGAGGATAATAAAGGCAAGTGGAGGAAGAATATTAAATGAGAATAAGTTTTATAAAATATACATCTTCATCAAAATGTCTTATCATGGATATTGTTCATGAGTCAATGTATGTAGATGATGATGTTGAATAAATATCACCACCACATACTCAATGATTTGACATTGATACCCAAAATAGCATTTTTATTTTCATTGATATTCTACTTCGAAATGGATAACTATAGTTTGATATAACCACTATTTCATACATTTTCAGAATTACACATATGACTCCACCTTTACATTTATATTAATGAATTATTTTTAGAAAAACATGTTCATAGAAATTTTAACAAAGTAACATATCTCATATTTGGATTAGTATGTGTTGTTTGTTTGAAATAAGTAGTTTTTTACTTATTCAGTTTCACCAGAATCTTTTTTCTACTTTTGTTTCAACCTATTTATAATATATTGCAGCCAATGATTTCTATGACGATAAAAACATTCAGAAATGTATCTTTTATAATTTATATGACAGTAGTATTCCTACAGTAAGGTAAAACCCATAATATTTTCTATATGAGGGGTTCTATTGGTATTTTATCACTTATATAATTTCCAACATTGTCTGTGATACTAAATGTAATAATAAAATACAATTGGTTTTGCAGAATTTATATTAAAACATTTAAAATATTATTCAAACATATCTACAATTGTGTATTTTATATTATTAATGTCTTTATGTATGTCTCCTAGTAATTTCAAAATTTAATTCATATTTTCCCAAGAATAAACATGGTAGAATTCGATTCTATTATAATTGTAATGTGCACACCTTATAGAATTATTATTTTGTTCAAAATTAAAAAAATATAAATATTCTACTTTTCATCATATTCAATGGTTGGAATATACACTTCTATTACAATGTTCCATATATTAAAAAAGAAACTACAATTGAATTTTATGCTTTTTTATTCAAATAAGTGTAACTGATTCTATCAAAAATAGAATCATGATAATTGAAAATAGATGATGTAATAAAATATTTCCTTGAAATCAATAAAAATTTAAAAAAACATTTTAGCTAAATGTTTTAATACCTTTATTTTGATATCAAATAATAAATAATTTATTTGAATACAATTATTAATTATAGAAAAATGGAATTGGGGGATTTATTTTTTAAATTTAGTGTAGAATTAAATATTAAATATGGATAATTTATTATTAAGTAATTGGTAATTATTTTTATTATTAAATGATTATATCAAATTTATTTTAGTATGTAAAAGACCAAATGAATTTTTGAATGTATGAGAATAAATGTTAAATGATTAAATGTAGAAAAGTAATAATTGGACAAACAAAACTGATATGGAGTTTTACGGAAGCTCGATGTGAGCCCCTATGACTCCACCCATAAACTAGAGAGGTCGATTATATAAATACATTCATATTAGAAGTGATCAGGGAAATAATTACTCCTATTTGTGGTTTTGAACACCCTATTGAGATTCATTGATATCCAGAAAATCTCATCCCTCAATTTTATGGGGTGAATACAATTGGAGTAATATTGAGAAGAAGAAAGTTGTTTACATTAGACATTCTTGTTATAGTTCCACATACAAATAATTATGGTGGATAGAGTAAAATGGAATATGATAGATTTTATATGATGATTTCAATACATTAAGATATTTTTTAATTTAGAGTTTTCTATTTTAGAGGTATGATATCCCTACAACATCAACATCAATTCATATACAATGTGTTTTTAACAAGTAATAAAAAAGATATTGGAGGCAAAGGGAATCTTGTTATTGTAATAAAGAGGTTTGATAATGCTATATAATTTTTCATGTATCATGAATATATTAAGGACCACAGTAATGGTCATTATGGACATAATTTAAACATTAACTAAGAAAATAATTTGATCCCATAGGTTGACCAATAGCCACCATTGGGTAACACGTGGACTACCTTGAGATGAGAGATACTTTATTAGCTCACCAACGAATAATTGCTGAGGAACATCTAATTAAAGGAATTTTAATGGAATGAATATTCACTGAATGGGTCTTTAACACACCAACATGGGTATTAGATAATTTCTACTTCATCTACAACAACATTGACCCTCTGGTTCCCCACCCCGGTATGTTTAGAATGTCAGCACATCACTACAATCAATAATTGATACATTAACTTAAATATAAATAATTATATAGATATTCATAGATATTTATAATAAAAGTAAGGATGAGTAAATATTAAAAAAATCCATTAATTTATATTCATAATTACAATAGTATTTTTTGAATTTCATATTTGTATATTTAATAAATATATTTAAATTCACATAAAAATCTGTTTTAAATATAGTTTAGTATCTTTGATCATGAAAATGCCATAACATAGAGGGAGGGGTGGAACATACCAAATGGTAAAGAATTGATGGATAGAATATATGAAAAATTGTTTAGGTCATGTCCTAACTATAATTAGTAATTTTTCTGAATATTGTTGGAGAAGATGATCCATTTTATATGTGTGGGGAGGGACATTCATAGAATTTATTTCCAAATTTAAATAATTTCGGGTCACATTCATGTGAAATTTGTTTCAAATAGACTTGGAATAGATTTCATTATATTCTATGTTCTAAAAATATCAAAAAATAATAATTAGATATTTTTATTTATCATTATTTCTCTTATATCATTGTTTACCCCCCCAACCAAGGCAAATTTTTTTAAAATTAATCGAGGTTAAATATTTAACTATTTGTAAAGCTCATTTAGGCTAAAAAATTAGACGGACCTATTAAATTATATATATTATATAGATAAAAAATTTAATCCATTTTAAAAGATTATATTTCTCTATGTTATAGAAATTAATTTTAAATTTAGTGTGGAAAAAAACAATAAAAATAATTATTAGAGAAAATCATTTTTATTTATAAAATTGAAATGTTATTCCTTCATTTTCTTCTAAAATTATTAAAATAATATTATATTAATTATTTGAATAAATATTTTTAAAGATTTAAAAAAAATCAATCAATGGTCATTAATCTAATTTATTAAGATAAAAATACTTTAAACATATAGAAATAATGTTCATAAAAAATGTGTTCTTAATCTAAAAAATTTACTTTTTCCAAAATAAAGTACATCCTTTATTCCTATAAAATTAGTAATATTATTTATAATTATAGGAGACTTCTATTATATTACAAAAAAGTTAACAAAATAATAATTTGATTTATAGATTATGTTCTACGATGAATAAAAATGATATTTTAATGAAAAAAATTAATATTTTTTCACTATTCTGTATCAAATAATGATTCTTAAAAATAAAAAAAGATAATACAATATAATATTGGCATACCGATTTAAAAAAATATATGAGTTTTTTCATTGTTTGTTTATTCTAATAATAGAAATTAATTACAACATTCATGTAGAAAAATTAATTAAAACATTTTATTTATGAAATTATATTTTTTAAATCATAATATTTATTATTATAAGATTGAGTAAATATGTATTTAAAATTAATTAATATATTTTAATTATATAAACCTGGTTTCATATTTTTCAAAATCTGATTCTTCAAATTCCTTCCACAGATTTAAAAAATATGTTATAATACTTATATTTAAATAATAATTTTATATTATATAACAAATTATATAAATCCAAAACATTTTCAAGAAATTTAATGAGAATTGTAGTCGTTTAAACAAAAATTTTAGGGTGTTTCATCTAATACAAACTATTTTTATATCCTTCTTTTCATTATGTATGAAGTCCTTAATGGATAGTCTTATGATCACTATTTAGGCCATAGGTGTTTTAAATTATATTTAAATAGGTATTTTGGTAGGGTATTAAGTAAAAAAATTATATTTAGTCATGTTTTGAAAATTCTTATGTGATTCCCATTTTAGAGGAAAAAGTTAATAAAATTTTCATCCATGTTCTATATTTAAATGTAATGAATTTATTTTAATAAAATTTAAATTTCATAAACCATTCATGACGGTATCAATTAATCCACTCTGACATTAGTAAATAATGTATTTTTAATATATTCTAAATATATAAAAATATATATTATATTCGATTAAAATTAATTTCTGGGACTATTAAAAATTATGCTATAATGATAGTATGAAAATAATTAAATTATAATTATAACATGTAAATTCCTAATTAACCTTCATAATTATCTATAAAATTCATGTGATAATCTAATTCATTAAAAACCTATTACTTCAAAAAATTTATTATCATTGACATGATTTTTCAAATTCCAAAAACGTGATATATCATCATTCTGTAAGTGACCAAGGTAATTATACAATAAAAAACAATCATAAATTTAAAAATTAATAATAGTTTTTTACAACTTCAAAATGGATATTTATAATCATTAATATATATATATTTAAATATATAAGGGTAATTAAAAATTTTGATTAACTTTTATAATTATCTATTAAATTAACATATATAATGGGTTCAATCTGTAGAATATGGATGGAAAATTTTATATTTTTATGGAAATGAAAAATTGGGTAAAAAATAATTGATATAATGTAATAAATAATTGTTTTCAATTTATTGGGGGACCTTATCCTGAAGTTTTAATCTAATTTAATTCATTCCTCCATTTATTAATGTGATAAAGATTTATCATAGTTATTTCTCATCATGAATATAAAAAAAGTGGATCATGTTATATTTATCTAATAAAATGATTCCAAATATTTAATCCAAATGACATGACTATATTATAATATGTGTCCAAAATTATTTTTAATATAATCATGAAAAATTTATTGAAATACCATTTTATAAAAAAAATTATTTTATGGGAATAAATTATTTTGTAAACAATTAGGTATAATGTTGATTACCATAGAGTTGATTTTAGTGTTTTTAATAAAATGAATATTTTTATATTAGAAAAAATAAATAATCAAATATTCTTATAGAAATTATTGTTTTTAAAATACATTAATATTTTTGATTTTTTTTATTTTACTTTATTCCTCAAAAAACAAAATTTTAAGTTAAATCACAAATGTTTAAATAACTATTATTTTTTATAATAATTATAAACATTATTTCTAATTTTTAAAATAATTTTTCAAGTAGAAGAAATTTATCATAATATCCAAGCATATAATAAAATAAAAACTATTTATGAAAAAACGAATTTATGATGAATAAAATTATTTTACACGCTATCAATTTATAATAAAATTAAATTGATTAATTAAAATAATTTTTATTAAATATAGTATATAAGGATTTTATTAGAATCATCCTTGTATATTGATGAAAAAAATTTCAATAAATAAATATTATTTCCATAGATAAATGGGTTTCTGAATAATATATGTTTTATTAATTTTTCATTTTATATAAAATAAAGTTCAAATATATTAGGGATTAATTACTGAATTTTAGTCAAGGAATATTTCCTGATATATTTGATAATATTATTACTCATGTTCATACCCTCCAATCCAATAGCTAGGTTATGATGGTCATACATAAATATCAATATCTGAATTATGTATCATAATTACTTTTATTATAGATTTTGTGTTTAGTAAACACAACCATAAATATAATTATTATAAAAATAAAATAACATTTTGTTCAATTCTCACCCAATTAATATAACTTTGTCCAAAAAGATTATTTTTAATCTCTCAAAATTAATTTTTTATTATATTCTAATGAAATCAGATATTGATTTTATCATGGAAATTAAAATCTAGTTCAAAATAAGGATTCATAATAATTAATATATTTGTGTACCTCTATTACACTTATACATGATGATTTTTTTAAAAAATTGAACATTTTTATTTAAAATTACATTTAATATAATTGTCAATAGTTTTGGGAAATTAATTTACAATCTACGTAATTACATTATGAAAATATATGCACCTGATTTCCTTAATCAATTTCATACATCGGTTGTGTTTTGATTTGTTCCCACTACTATATCTTCTATTACACCAATAAATGAATAATTGGGAATATTTTTTCACGGTTTATTAAGTTGAATAAAATTTTACTAGATTATATGTTATTAAAATGTATAATAGTTTCTTCCTTCATTATTTGAATATTTACCAAAACCAAAATGGTCAGAAAAAGTTTAAATAATCTACAATGTGTAAAAATAACACAATAACTAGTAAATACTCAAAAATAACACCCAATATTCAGCATCAGTCATTTCATAATTAAAACCATTAAAATATTCAAAATATTCAAAAAAATGGAACACAATTATTAGAATGATTAAATAATATATTCCTAAGATATCAACTAAACCTTGGTCTCTGAATAAAATAAATCACACCATAAATTAAATTCAAACAAGTATGTTCCCTGATTATATTTCTTCCAAAATATGATAAATTTTTCCTTAAATAACATTATTTACTATAAATACACATTAAAATTATATATTCTAACAAATTTTTACTCAACCATTATTATTCAAATAAAATCCCATCACAGTTAATATAAAAAATAATATTTTTTACTATAATCTAATAATGTTACAATAAAATATGACAAAATGCAATTCAATTTTAACATAATTACCACATCATTAAAGAATATAATTATCCTAAAGGTTATCATTTCATTTCAATTTATGTCTAGAATGTACTAAATAAATTTTCCCCAAATAACCTTGTAACTAAAAATATCATAAACCAAATGGTTTTATTCTTACAAATGATTATCAAAACCTAGATAATAATATTTAAAACCTATCATCTAAACACTAATAAAATTTTCATTTATTGGTTTATAAATTTTTTCATCCTTACATTTATTATTCCATGATGATATCTAATAGTCCTAAAATATCATCTTCTAAAGATTCATAAATTATATTGTTATATAATGATTTTTTATGAGATCAAATATAAGGATAGATGACTTAAATTACCCTTAATAATATATTTTTAACAATGGTTGAACATTAATACATTTTTTTGATCTCATAGGTTTGGAGTTTTATACAACAAGGAAAACTATTATTTAATATTATAGACATTTCCAAAATGTGTATTTTTTTTAAGAAAATTAGTTCTTATGTTTACACTCATGTTTCTTACGTGAAAGTTTTCCTTATTCAAGCTATTTCATTATTGAATTTTTTATGGTTATTATAAATTATTATGAACTATTATAAAATTTTAAATAATGTGATGTGAAAAAATATCTCATTATAGGATAGAGAAATAATAGTTTACAATGTGTCCAGTGACAAACTTGATATCACATGATATTTTTGAAACATTCAACATAAAAAAGTGGGCACATGAATAAAACATATCAACTTTATCAAATCATCAATTTAATAAAATAAACCCATTAAAACCCATTTTCTATAATTATATATCTTCTAACTGACCATAAAAAAATGAAAAATAATAAAAATTTATAATAAAAAACAATCCTTCCACCTTTAAAATATCATAAAAACCATTATCTCATGAAATAATAATATGTCAATCAGAACACTTTCAAAACCAGAAAATAGTTATCCTATATCATCATATTAATAAATAATGTCTAATAATGTTTTAACCATTTTTTAAATATCTGTGTCCAATTTAATTTAATGTCTCTATCCTACATCTGTATGTCTATCATTTTTCACTATAAAAGAATAATCATTAACTAATAAATTAGAGGGACATAAAAGTATTTCAAATGATAATATATAATTCACCAGTATCGTATGCTGATATAATTAATTAACATTTACATTTTATCATTAAACACTTTTATAATCATTTTTGACTGTGAGAAAAGGTACATTATGTTATCTCATAAAAATGGGTTAAACTTCCCATTTCATATGAAAACAATTTTAAAATAAAAAATTAATAAACATTGGGAAAAATATCATGCCTGAAGAAATCATTTATAATTTTATTGGAATATTGACAGTGTATATTAGACCTTATGGATGGAAAATCCATCCTTGTCATATATGTAAAAACATTCCTTTCACACTACTTGTAATGAAAGTCCAAAAACATGATTAGAGAAAGTTCATGTGATTCCTATTAAAACCATTGAAAATAAAATCCAAATTAGATTAAATTGATCTTCATATTCCATTAAATTATAGATAAAAATATTATTGTGTCATATTAATTATCTTCAATATGGGGGAATAGATTTTTGATGGAAACCATTAAAACAACATTTTAAATAAAAATTTCACATGACTTTGGTAATTATTGATTCAAAATTTAATTGAAAAATATAAATTATAATAGATTTTTAATATACGTTAAATGGATTAAATTATGATATAATATATCCATATTACTTTATAAACACAAAAAAATAAAAAAAATGGAGATAATGAAATAATTATTAAGGACTTCCAAATTAGATAAGAAACCCATTTCCTCATACATCTACATAGACTAAGACATTATCAAATCCGATATAATATATTAATACTTTTTGTAGGAAAATATAAAATTCATATTTATTTCTAAATTGATATATTCAATTCATGGAAAACATATTCTGACCAATCAACAATTTTTTATGGTTTAAATCATCTTTTATGTGTTAAATATCAAATTTCCAATTCATGTTTCAATTTCATGGTATTGTTACCTAAGTCATAGTTATACTTTGACCATGTATAAACAATAATCATTATATTATTATTATTTTGATAATTTAAATATAATTTATTCCCCATCCATTTAAGGTTTCCATAAATAATATAGCTCATCGGTTCTTGGATAATGTATTCTGTCTAAATTCATAATCAAAATTTTACTTTTCATAATAAGTGGAAAAATAAAAAATAGATATAAATTTATTTTTTAGATTAATTTAAATGTAAATATTCCACATTTATTCTTTATTTATATCTATATAAAAATCCTTGGGATTTAGTGATGAAAAAAAATAAAAAAATGCATGCAGGTGTTGATCCACATGTACGAACGAGTGACATTATCATTTTCAACCTGATAGAAATTGACTTGTCTTTAGTAGAACAACATCATAATAAAATAATTAATATTTTATATAGGTCTAAAATATTAATTTTCCAACATATTTAATCTCTTTATGATCCTATGAGGAAAAAAATATTTACATTTCTTAATGGAAACTGTTGTCCACACGTTCGAATGAGTGAAGTGTTAATTTTACATTAGATGGATAAAATGATTTAAAAGAGTTATAAAATTTACATAAATTTTTTTCTGGTTCCGTACATGGTTGATTTGGGATAATCAGTCCCTTTTTTCTCACTCTATCAAGGTCGCACATGGGTACAATGTGTATAGAGGAATTCTATGATACAAGTGTTGAGTGTGATAGTCAAAGATCAAACAATCTTATTTTATGTGGAACGAGTGTACACACTACTGAAGGTGCCACATACAACTTGTGGGGTTCTTTTCATGATACTAATGTTGGCATAAGATGTTATCCTTGATACTGAATAATTCTTTTCTATATGTTCTTTTGTCATGTTATTCCAAAGTAGAGTCATTTTATTTGAAGTCTATGTATATCATGTTGTTATCCTTTATGAGTGGGGATATCATGTGGGTAGTCGGTGTGTGGAACACATTCATTCATTATTGGTAATGTTGTATACATAATCGGTATAGGTTGGGATTATAGAGGTTACTGTGGTATTTTTGGAGTTTATTTTATTTTTTCCAAATTATATTTTGATGACTCCATATTCGCGTGAGTTAGAGTTTGGGATAAACATGAATCCTTGTAATACTATGATTTAGATGGAACCTAATTGGAAAAAACATTCTACGTTATGGTAGGTGAGGATTAAGATTGATTATCTGATATAAAATGGTTTGATCAGACCCATTTTTTCACTATGCGGCTCCCTAGTGTTGTTCTCTATGATAAATGTTCTTTTGGCCTATCTGATAAGGGTGAGTCAGTTTTTTTGTTTGATCAAATGACTGCACATCCCTAATTATGGGTTAAAGAGAGTGATGTCCTAATGAAATCCTTCTCATTCAGGGATCGGTACTTGGAGCTTTTAGCCATTCTTTTTTTGTATTATGAATTCACCAATCGTGTTCTGTGGGATAATGAACACCTTGTTGTAAGAGTTCCTGGTGATTGTTTCCATTAATATACATCGACATTATCCTATCCAAGTCAATTTTTAGGTGGATAATGTGGATTATATATGAAATATCCCATTTTTTAATTCATTCCACTATCTGTGTGGGAAATACATCAATTTTAAATTTTGGATATTTGAGTTTCATTTCATTAGGAATCTGGTGTCATTGTATGGTGTGAAATCAGACTCACTGAATGTCGGGGTAGTTTTTGCATGGGAACCCACAAGAATGTAGAAGATTTTCACAGTTTCATTGGGATTGAAAGTTATTACTGGAGTATATTACCTGATTACCATTAATATTCTTCCTCATTCACAATATTCACAGGGAAATTCCATGAACTTTTTTGGACTGATTAGTTCCATGATGTTTTTGATTACATGAAGGGGGTGTTCATCATTTTTCCATTGGTTTGGTTTCCTAAGGAAGGGGTGATGTTGTGGTGTTTTTTGATTATTCTAATTTGGTATTGGGATGCATGTTGATGTAGTAGAGTTAATTCACCACTTAAGGGTCTGGTAGGTTAGGTCCCAATGAGCGTATTTATGCCACCAATAATCTATAGTTAGTAGTTATGATTTCTAAAGTGATTTTTGGGTGGAATTACATCATTGGGGACTACTTTGTGGTCTTCTCTACAATGAAACAGATCTCAATAGCATAGAGTCGGTTCTTTCAACCATTAAATTTTCATAACATATAATTAATCACATGTCAAAGAACCCAAATGTTTAATACTATATGTACAAAATATATATACATTATAAACATCTAAAATTTGATCACACAAAATACAACAAATTTGTTTTATGAAAAATAATATTTCATATAGTCTATCCCTGCATATCAGCCATGGTAATCATTATATCCTAGGAAAATGATAAAAAAATGGTGACATAAATTTCCCATAAAGGGTTAAGTAAAATATAAGTAATAAAAAATCAATGAGAATAATCAATATAGAAACATAAATAACTCAACACACGTTCCATGTAATAAAAAAACTATGAAGTAAGGGCATAAACACTTTGGAATGTTAAATAAATGAAAACACATTATAGTTAAATGATAACATAACTACCACAAATGGATAAGGAATAATTGATATGGAATGGTAAATAACTGAAACATAGAACATTTATATAACTAAGAATGAAGAGAATCTAGATATATTGTCATATAGAAAATATACTAAACAGAAATAACTGAAAATAGAATGAAGGCAAGGATTAATTTTTTGACTACATCTTTCATAGGTATTTGTTATAATTACTATAAAAACCTTTTACAATATATTATAAAACATACCAGGTGAGAACACTCTTAACTAAGTCTTTATAACTAATTTATACACTATTTCTACCAATTCATCGATGATATATATATAACAATGCACATCTTATTTCGTAACAATACTAAGGATTTCTCAAATATAATATTTTTGATTTAATTCATTAAAAATGTGCCTTAGAAAAAATCAATATTGGGTAATGAAAAATGATTTATAAAAATTTCACCATATATTAAAAAACATTAAATATTTTAGAATAAATATAGAAAGGATACATTGTTTAAGAAATAAATTTATCCATGATAAGTGATAAATATATTTATGAAATTTTTAATTTTAAAAGATCATATAAAAATAACCATTTATTGTAATAGTTATCGAATATAATAATGATTCATGTGAATGTCAATAATTTTATTAGTGAAAATGATCATATACCAACCGAAAGAATAATATATAAGTTATCTATAAATCATATCCCAATTAGATTATATGGGAACTAACTATAATTTTAATTGATGAATAAAAATTCCATTAGAATATTTAAAAATGATGTTGAGTAAAATATCCAATTTATTTAAATGAAATTAAAATCCTTTAACATGAAAATCAATTTTGAAAATATTAAGTTTAAAAATATCCTCATAATCTTGCAAATTATTGTCCATGGTAATGATAGTCTTGTTGTAGTGTGATTTTTAACATTTTATAAAGAACATTACTTTTTAATGGTTTAAAGGATATAAATTTTCCTTATTCATAACGAGAAAATAATTCCCCATTGAAAACATTTTGTAAAATGAATTTTTTCTAGAAAATTACTTTTAATAAACTTTTTTAAAAGGATATCAATTTTTTTTAACTTCTATAAAAATCATGGTTTGGGAAGAAACCAATTTCCGAAAATGTAGAGAAATCAAGATGGAATTTATTAAAATGAATTCCAGATTGTAATAAGTACCAATGAGTGAAAAAATGGTATTATGACATTAAAAAGATCATGTATATATTGAGAAGAAAAGAATTTAAGTATTTATTAAACAATTTTTATATAATTTTCTTCAATGGATATTCCTGAATAAAATTTCCTGATTTAAATGGGATTGTGAAACAAAAATGTAATCTAATAATAATCATGAAATGAGAATTAATAAATAAACTGATTATATGGATGAACATTAAATCCACATAAAAAATTTGGAAATAAAACAATAGATAATGAAATTTCATTATACACATAATCATATAATACTAATAAAAATGTGGATGTAATAAAACCAATTAAAATGAATTATGTTATAAATTTATTTACCACTGTGAAACAATTACATGAAATCCCAATAGATGAAATAAATAATATTGAATCCAAAAATACCATGAATAATGATGTGTTCATGTTATTACATGTAAAAGTGTCAGTATCTATAAAATATAAAGGAAATTTTCTTTATAATGTTACTATATGACTAAATGAAATGCAATTGAGATAAAAATGAGAATTTACACAAGTGTTAGAGGGATCTTCTTGGCCCAACTATTCCTGTAATGGTTCCCCATCACCCCTTAAAAAGTTTTATTATTCAAAAATTAATAAAAATATAGGTCTTTTAGGATTTCAAATACAATTGAGTTGAAATCACTAACCTTATGATTTATTTTTGTTGAAAATTATTTAAACACCAAAATATTTGGTTTAAAAAAGAAATTAACTTATTACACACCCATATTATTATTTTTTATGAATTATATGATCCTTTTATAACATATTATTTTTCATTAATTAATAATCATTCATAATATTCATTGTTTCTGATGTTAAATTTCTTTTTTTCCCATGCATGTTTTTTTGTGTATGTTCCAATTAATTCACATATTATATAGATCTATCATATCTAGAATAATAACATTTAAATAATTATAACAATTTATATAAATTTTACATTTTATTCTTATAAATAATTGTGGATATGAATAATTATGTATGTTATGATCATAGATATGGTAGGTTGTACGTAAGCATTCATAGTATTTCAATTTATCAGTTACCATTATATAAAGATGGTAATTAATATTTTTCATTTTTATAATGTTCATATGTCTTTAATATCATATTATATACTTATATATTTCATCCATGTGGTGATGTGATGAAAATATAGTCACATATTTTTGTGAAGGCTGTAGTATACAAGTACATCATTGATGTCATCATCTTTAACATGAGTGAAAAGTAAATATTGAAAGTGATTGATATTATCTTTGGAAAAAGATATATATATAGCTAATATCATAATTAATTTATTCATATCTCATAATGTAATTAAATTTTTCTTTATCATCTCCTATGAGATGTGTTAGTGAAATATGAATCGCATCGCTTCACCAGGAGGCAGTCCGCCATATGCTTGTGCAACGTTATCAGGACACATATAGAATAAAAGGTCAAAATATATTTTTGATACACTGAATCAAAAGGTAAAATTATGTTATTAATATCATATATATATATATATATTATCCATTTTTATAACCATCCTTGAGTGGTGGAAATGGAAAAACAAACGATATCGTTTCTCGTGGCGGTAGCCCGTAATATAGACAAACAATGATTTGATACCCAATTATATAGAAATGGAGAATAATATTGGTCATGTACTAATTATAAAAAATTATTAGTATATTTATGATACATATGTTATTATATAATCATGGTTTAATAAATTTTGATGGAGGTGGAGAAATATGTAAAATAATGAATCCCATTGAAGAAAACTACCTCTTCTTTAATTATCCACATTAGACAATACCTAAAGTCTTCGAAGAGAGTATTTATGCACAAAATAATACTTCTAGTATAATTAGAGGTATATAAGGATATTTTTTATGTATTGGTTCTCTAAATAATTGTGGATTGAAGGTATACAGTCGGGAAGAGATGGGGCTTTTATAAATGGGTTGTGTGGCACATTTATTACATTATTTTGAAAGAGTGATTTTCGTCATTGTAGTATTCATGTAAAATGGATTCCAAAAAGATATATTATCTAGAGTATAAGTTATATGTTCTTTATATGACCATAAAAATTTATTTAGATGTGTTGGGTCATTCATAATGATTAAATTCTATGATTAACCACTACGTAAACTCATTTTTACCTTAATCACTATATTTATTTTCTACACTTTATACTAATTATTATGGGAATATTTTTTTTGAACATAATATATAATATAAATAATTATTTTTTTCAAATAGATCAATCATTTTTTTAAAAATGTTTCACATAATTCGAAAAATAGAATTTAAAATTAATCCCACAATGCGACAAGAAAGTGGGTCCTTAAAGTTAAAATTTTCAAAAGCTTTCATGGTTTTTATATAAAAATTTATTATCAAATTTATCCCAATTAAATAATTTTGATTACTATATTTAGAATTTATGTATTTTGATTTTTAAAATTATACCAAATATAATTTATAAATATAATTTTTATAGATGAAATTAAATATTTCAATTAAAATATAGTACTCTTCAATATTCATAAAAAAAGATGCTTGGTTGAAAAATCAGAAACAAAACACCCTAAGATAATTTTTATATTCCTCAATATAAAATGATGTTTAATATTTCAGATAAATTTAAAAAAAATTGAAAAATTATTTTAAATTATGTTATCTTATCATGACTATGTTGTATTGTAGGAAAATACATTATTTTGAAAACATTTATTTTTCAGTTATATTATTAATTTAAAATAGATATCCAATATATGTGTGTAAAATATATATATTAATATTTTTGTTAATAGTATTCATACTGGGAAATCCAATGGCTTGGTGATAACTATCATATTAAATAATAATTTTAATAATATATTATTTCATGGTAAAACAGAATTATCTGTTTAATACATGATATCAATGAAACTAATTGTTGTATTTAATGAATGTTACACATTATTTAATGAATTTCAATCTATAAAATAAATTTAATTTTTATAAATTTTTAAATATTTTTTTTTCTTCTTTTTTAATCCATTTTGTGATTTTTGTTCTATTTCATACATGCTACCGGTTATAATGATCATATTTTAAACTGTTTTGGTTTTAATGTCCACCTATATTAATTAAATTTAGAAAAAAAAAATTATACATGATCTCATTAATCAATTGTTTCATATTTGGAAATACCTTTGTTTAGAAAATCACATCTTTAATCATTAGAAAATATATCCCCTTCATATGGGAGAAAGGGAATTACAAAGGTCAAACGGATGAACATATATCCAGGTTTACAATGAGGAGAACATTATTGTAATGTGAAGATACAAGCACAGAGGAAATAATTAATTATTTATAGAGAGTGTTTGAGTTCATTGATCATAAGAAATTGAATTATTAATGGAATGTTGTATCCCTAAAATAAAAAAAATTCTAATAGGTGTGAAACAGTCATTCATATCTGGAGAAAATACTGTAATGTGATCAAATTTTATTTCAAGATACATTATCTAAATTTGAGGAATTCATTTACTATCTAATAATATGAGGAAATATACTAATAGTATATGTTTATATTAAATAAAAACTTTTTAATTCTATGGATATGATTCAATAAATTTATAATTAATCACTTTATCCATGAAATAAATATCCTAAAACGATTTTTTAATTCCTAAACCACTATAATTTAATTTTAATATGTAATATGATCAATAAAACAGGTACTTATATCTATCTATTTCAATATTACAGAAGTCATATATTTAACATAATTTATAAAATATAATAAATTTTTCTCTAAACCCCTAGAGTAACACCATTGTTTATTAATTAATATTTAACATTAAAATCATTTACATAAAATCAATGACATATTAACTCATACATCATGTAGGTTTGTTGTATAAATGAAATCCCTATCATCCTTTGTTCATGGTAACAAGCCCCTTATACTTTTATAACATAATGGATATTCACTCATCATATATATGGCATTTTCTATTAACAATATAAATATTATTAAAATAATTTATGATTGAAAATATTATACACATCATTAAAATAAAATAAACCATATGATAAAATTAATTACTATTGTTTTCTATAAAACATATTTTATATAATTTCTAATAATATATTTTATTATTATTACAATTTAATGAAGGATCATATTAACCCTTGGTTTTTAATACCATTATGAATATGTCTATAAAATTTAATGTCATTATTCCCAAAATATCTATATAAATAAAACATATTCTGAACCCATGTTTTTATTTCCATAAATTTAATAAAAAATATCCTTAAACTAGTTACATTCATATAAATTTTTTTAAATAAAGGTTTGTTTAATGTTTTGAACTTATAACCAATCATAAAATCAAATACTTAAATTGTATCCATAAATCTTATTTCAATGAATACACATAAATTTATAACATTTAAAAAAATATTTTAATGTTTTATTATTCTTGTAACCAAAATAGCATTGGTAAAAATACATCAATTTTTTTTGTGAATACCAATAAATAAATACTTCTTCAATGTTGTTTCCACGTAGTTCTTGCCTTGTTCTATAGCTTAACCTTAATTATTCCTTTTCATTATCAATTCAAATCCATCATAGTTGTTTATAATTAAAATTTATTCTATATTAAGAATACCCCAAATGGGTGTCATATGAGGTGATTAGAAATGTCAATTATCAGGTACCAAATAACACTAGAGACAGGCCTAACACACCCTTTCTGATTGATTTTCCATAGTTATAACTCTTATTTAACCACATCCACTTGTATTATCAATGTAGAGATGTATTTCATGAAAAAATAAATATAATGTATATATTATAAAACCATTATGATTTTTTTCTGAACATGTCCTCAAATTTTATCATTGGGTTTTGTTCATTAATATATGCTTTCCTAAATCTATTCCCCTAGTTTCCAACTAAATTTCATATTATACGAACTATAGTAACCCTGACCATAGTATCTCAATGCCTGTTCTTAGTAACATTACATTAACATAAGATACAAGGATTCAAATACCTAATGAATTTATTTTTTTGAATTATCGGTAGATTGTTTTCATATATTATTCACCTATTAAATTTTAACACACAAAAAACTCAATATTATTTTGAAAATATCATTATTTCGTAATTAATTTCAAACTTAGTAGTTATAGAAAATTTCATGGAATCCTGGGGAATGGATAACAATAAACATGTTCTAAAATTCTTATTAAGGTTTATGTATTGTGGAATCAATGATAATTGTCATAATGGAAATGGAAATAACTAAACACACTTGAAATGTTTTCAACTAACTAATAAGGAAGTGTGTAAAAAATATAGAAATGTAAATAACAGAAACCACATTAAATTTAGTCAATAGAAAGACAATCATAACATTATAAGGAATAATTTATATGTTAAGGAAAATAACTAAATCAAATTTAATATTAATAACTCGCATTTAAATGTATCCAAATATAATTTCATATTGAAAATCACCTTCAAATAAATAAATAATTAATTAATTAATGGAATTCTTAATTAGGAGACACCATTTTTCCCATGTACGTTGTACCTTTACAATCATTAACTTTCCTAAGATGGATTAAAAATATACCAGGTAAAAACCCACATATGTATAGCTAGTATAAAGATTCATCTGATGAGTCTACGGATGAATCGAGGGGCTATCTATAATCAGGCTTGCATGTCGTACATATCTAAATCCTTTCTCATATATCTAATAATAAATTTAATTTATAAAAAAATTTCCTTATAAAATAACATTATTTTGTAAAGAGTACAGATTTTTCATCATTTTCCCATATATGAAAAAAATTAAATTTAGAACACATTATATAGAAATGCAAATTTTTTTATTAATTAATCATATGCATGATATGTATTCATTATATTTCTGGGATATTTAATCTCTAATTATAATTGGAGTAATTAAAATTTAATGGTTAATATATTAATAATAAAAATGAATCAAGGAAGTGAATTTCAATAATTACATTAGTTAAACAAATTAAAAAACATACTAAGTAAAAAATTAACGATTGTATGAACACAAAATAACCCCAGTGTAGTATATGTAAAATAAATATTTTTTTAACAAATGAGTAGAAAAAAATAGAAACATCTTTAAGAAAGTTGTTGTAAAATATATAATTTTTATTTTTAAAATTTATTGAATATCTATTTATTTTAAAATATCATTTAAAACCATTTTATTTAAAAATATAACATAAAAATGAAATTTAATATTCATATAAATAGAATTCATGTCAGTGGTGAATTTTTTATATGTTGTAAAGAACATTCCAATTTCATAGTAAAAATGATAAAAAAATTCATGAAACAGAACATGATACACAAATTTCATTGAAAACATTTTTTAAAAATACTATACGAGCAAAAATTTATATTATTAAAACATTTTAAATATTTAATCCTAAAAAATTAATTTATATTTATAAAACATGGTTTTTTAAGAAGACATATTTCTTCCAAAACAGTGAAATGAAGTTAGGTTTTATTAAAATATTCTACCTTCAATTTTATGTACCAAATAGTGACAAATGATACTATCATTTATAAAAGATCTTGAATAACCATATTAGAATAAAAATATTTTGTTATTAGATAATTTTAATAGAATTTCTTTTAATGGAAATTCAAAAATAAAAAATATCTAATACAACTAGAATGAGAAATAAAACCGTAAAATCATAATAACCTTGTATTGAGAATTAATAAATAAATCAATAATTTGGGTAATTATTAAATAAACATAAAAAACTATAAATAAAGAAATTTATAGTCAAATTTAATATTAAACATAATAATTTAATATTAACTACAATGAAGAAAATTATATAACCCAAAGGAAAATAAATGAGTTATGAAACTCTTTACCATGATAGACATTTTAATTAAAATTTCATTAGTTAAAATAATATAAATTAAAACATAAAATACCATGAATTTTTATGTATTCAAGATTTTAAAAATCAATGTGGATATATATATACTTTATCAAATAACATAGGTTCATAAAATTGTTATATGCCCCAATAAAATGAAATTGAGACCACATCCTTTACCTTATGCATCCTTTTGATAAAACTAGATTTAACATCTATTATAGTGGATTAAAATAATTTAATTTATTATTATAGAGAAATAATAATATTTATTTTATCATAAATTATATTTTATTACATATTATTTCTTTCTCATTTTGATTATATCATTATTTTCATTATTTTGGTTGTTAATTTCCTTACTTTCTCATGCATTTTCAGTTACAGATGAACAAATTATTGTTCATAATATATAGTTATATCATCTCCAGAATAAAAATATTTTCATAATTATTAATCTTTAACATAAATTTAAATTTTAAAACCATTCATGAATGATGTTTATGAAAAAAAATTATTTTACGATCATGGAGACGAAAGGTCGTACGTACACAGGAGCAACATTTCCATTTTCACCAATCATTATGGATAGGGGTAACTAATATTTTAACATTCCATAATGATTATAATATAGTTAATATCATATTATATACTTATATATTTCATCCATTTGATGTGGTGATGAAATGAAGTAACGTCTCTTCATGAAGGTAGTAGACCACACATAAAAAATGATGTCGTTGTCTATACATGAGTGAAAAGAAAAGAACAAATGATGTATAAAATCTATATATAATGATTAATATTTCTAAAATATCATATTTCTCCATTTAAATGACATATAATCCTAAAATTTTCCTTTATCACCTTCCATGTGAAGCGTTCGTGAATGATGAATCACAATGCTTCGTGAGGCAATAGTCCTTCAAACATACAAGAGATGTTTTCATGTCTCTTATGGAATGGATGGATAGAATATATATTCTATATAGTAACTCAATAGGAAAAAATTTGTTATAAATATCATATATATATATATTATCCAAAATCATTCCCAAAATCAAGAGGTGGAAATTAAAATGAAAATGTCATCAGTTAGTCCACAATACAAACAAATGTTGTTTTTGTAACCCAGATTATTGAAGAGGATAATTTTTTTTAAAAAAAATAATTAGAAATATAACCAATTATATTTATGATACATGTGATATTTTATAATCACGTTTTAATTAAAATTTAATGTGGTGGGAAATAATTAAATTAAATATTTTCGATGTAGAATAATACCAATTATTCATTATCAAAAACAGGATTCCACTAATGCCATAAAATGTTGTGTGTATTCTAAAATAATGTATTCTAGGTTTAGGGGGGGATTTTTTGGACTAATATACTAAATAATTTGCCCAACCAATGTAGTTTTCTTGTGTTATGTGGTGAGGAGAGTGGGTGGCCTTTTATAATTGGGTTGAGTGGTAAATTTGTAATTTTCTGAAAGTGTAAATTAAAAAACATTTTATTATATCATAATGAAAAAATAATTGTCCATTATTGATACTAGAAGAGAATGTTTATAAATATATTCAAACAACGGATTTTGTAAAATTTTTGGTCAATTTCCAAAAATTATATTCTAAATTTAAAAACTAAGTATACTATATTTTCAATTTAATCATATTAATGAATTTTAAATTAATTCCTTAATCACTATTTAAAATAATTATTTTTTCTATATTAGATAATATAAAATATTATGATCCAAAATATGGAATATATTTTTGCAAAAATCTATTCATATATATGGAAAAAATTAATTTGTAATTAACCACACTGACATGAATAAATTATTGGGTTTTAATGTTAAAATGATCAAACGGTTTTAATGTTTATATGTTAAAATTGACCATGATGTTGATTCCACATATTAAAATTTTATTATAGTATTTTTACCTAAAATATGGATACATTTAAACCAATTCTAAATATCTCACCTGAACCAACGATTCTATATTATTTTATATTTTATTTCCTAATATATTTTATTCTTTAGTGTGCATGACCTCCCATAGTTGGTGGGCATGATTTTTATTTTTAGAGGTTTTTTCTATTTCATGATTAAGCCTCCATATTAGTAATATCCATGTGTTTCCCTTGGGTGTTGAATATATCATTTTATTGATATTATTTCACAGTTTCTACACGATTTGTTAAATCGTGGGGCTAACTAGGGGGAACGATATAGGTGCCTTATACTTTCCAATTGGGGAAAATAAAATTTTCTAATGGGGTTGGAACACTATGGCCTAAACCATGAAATATGGATTCTATAATAATATATATATATATATATATATATGCAAATAAATGTTCGACATTAATTATAATGATTCTTTAATAATAGTTATAAATATAATAATTATTATATTGTTATTATTATTATTTTTATCATTATTGTGATATTAATTTTTAAATTAACCGTCATGGGGTCTCCCTCTACCTTTAAATCATTCTAAAACAACCTAACCCACCCTCACCCCCAACTAAATCTCCCAACTGTGAACCACCGCCCCTGGTGACTCCCTCTCCTCTTCATAATTCCTTTATGTTTATTGGAGATTATGGGTCAATTTATTATTGAATTCCATTATATTCCCTTATCCTTCCTTGGTTTAAGTCTTTTCACTCCACCATGTCCCTATTATAGTTGAAAAAACCCTTGGGTTTCTAGGGTGGCGAATTTTGATGTTTATTTTCGTAATAGTAGGTATGATGACTCTCTCTCATCCTATTTGTTAATGTTTCAACATCTTCTATCGAAGGTGAAGAATTTATGGCTGTTTTTTCCACCCAATACCAATTTAACATTTGATTATGTATTCCTTACCATTTTCTTTATATTATTTACAATATTGTTTTGATTCAATGGACACTAATTTTGTTGATATGTGTTCTGGTCTTTGTTAGAGTCGATTCAAACCGCCATTAACGAATTCATATATTCATATGCATAGGTAAAAATAGATGTATGTATCTCCCCCTTTATATATTAATATATATATTTAAACATGTATGTGTGAATTTATAATATGGGGATATCTGTTCTTATGTTTATATTTGGAAATGAATTCACATGTGACTTTAATGGGGTATATGCAAGTATATGAATATGTGAAAGGAAACACATGTAAATATTTTTCCATGTGACTATGTACATAGAAGATAAGGGTCTATTCATATAATATAAGGTTTATTTGCATGAAATAAGTATATCTAAGTTGAATGTGTCATTGTATAAAGTAACACTCACTGAATATTTGGTAGGCACACTATTCCTATTTCTTTAAATATGAAAACAATGATTTTAGGATTCAATATTAAAATATATTTTCTAAATTTTTATAAAATATATGATATATATATATAACTTTTTCTGGTTAGAGAAAAATATCTCTTCACTTGGTTTCTAGGATTTATCATGAACATTTAAAATTAGTGTCCATTAGTTAAGCTTGGATTCAATATATATTGAAAATTTATCGGTCATTGGTTATTCAAATTTCATTTATAATTGGGTTTAGAATAAAATTATGGGGGAAATATAACTTCATAAAGTGAATTTATTCGTTTTTTTACAAGTAGTCATGTTAGGATCATTGAGAATGTACTATAGAAGTGTAAAACCTACCTTGAGGCTTTCTGCCTTATTTTTGAGATATGATGTGTATGTTAAATGATTAATTTGTCATTTGTGCCATGTAAAGAGTGTTGTGAAATGTTTTTCTATTTCAAAAGGAGGATGATCTAAAATAGGGAGATTAGTGGTGATAGTTTGGATGAGTTTTTGGTTAAATTGAGTTATCTATTCATATGTGGTTGTTTGATAAAAATCAACACTATTTTAAATAGAGATATTGGGAACATGTGTACCAACACAGAAAGACTATGATAAATACACTAGTTTGATTTGTATGTCCTAGGACTAGTTCCCCCTTAACTATATTTACACTAAAACAATATCTAAATATTTGATAATGATTAGAGACCAATAGAACATTGGATTGACTCCACTATAGTGACTCATGCATGAGGATGTTGTGGGTTATGGTTTCTATACAGTTTCACTATTGTATAAGGATCCAAGGTCCCCACTATCCCTAGATAATAATTTTCTTCCCATTATAATACCCATACCCGTTAATCCTAGAGCCAGTGTACAGTACGATTACATTGTCTTGATTATAAGGAAATTAAACCTATAAGATCTGCCAATTTAGTAGTCTTGGTTAATTATATGCATACATGAGTAATTTTTTAGAAATTAATACACTAATTAAATAATAATTTTTTCATTAGACGATAACATTATTAAATTCATTGTATACATACATGTAATTCATAGTACACTTCTTGGATTCATGGGGAAGGAAAAAATAATTTTTAGCTCAAATTCTCAGTAATGGTAAGAAACAATGAAGAACCAAATGAAGTTATGAGAATAAATAAACATTTAAAGATAAATAAATAATAACACCTTCCATTCCAAATTGGATAAGAAATAATGAACATGGTATAGTAATTAACTAAAACATGTACCAGTTAATAAATTATCTGGCAATAAAATGAATCCATAGAAAATGTCATTGATGAAATCTCTTGGATAAATAATAATAATAACAGAATTTTGAATGAAGGTGATGCTGAATTATTGGAAGACAAGTTTGAGGAACATGAAAACCTATACCTTTAGGATATTTCAGAAGATAGTTTAAAACATCATGTATAAACTGGTATTATACGCACACATATTCTATCTCATTAGAACCATTTTATGCAAGAAAGGGATATATAATTTCCAGGACAAACCCATAATTTTCAATCAAATTCATTCCTTATAATGATTAATATATTTAATTAAAAAACAATGTTCTTTATCCAATAACTTTATTCAATAAATAATAAACATTTAATAATATTTTCATTGATAATCTAAAAAAATATGAAAGTAAACCACATATTTGAAAATGATATATTTTTTTGGGAATAAATATATTAAATTAAAAATGGGAATCATGTACACAATATTTTAGTGAATTGGATCATAACAATGAATAAGTGTCAATGAAATGTATTTTGATATGAAATCCATTAACAATTTTTAATAATTAATTAAAATGACCGCATATATATAAATGAAAGTATTTTACATAAAATTTACCTTGTAAATAAATAAAAAATGTTTCAAAACATTATGGTTTCAGGATGTAAGAAAATTGTGTTCGTGTTATATATGTTAACATTATATTCATTCTAATATTTTATGAAAATAAGTAATGTTTCCTATTTTTTGAAATTGATATGAAGAATACTATTTAATCTTTTTATTAAAATTTAAAAAGTGGTAAAAATGACTTTAAACTACCATTAAATAATAGTTAAATCATTTTTTATAATAGTTTTAGAAGAAACATACAAGGAAGAGAAATATTACCCAGTGTACATCTAAAAAATTCTTGCATAACGATGAGATTTTGAAATAACTCATTACCACATTATAATTAGTAAAATCATATTCCCCATGAAAAAAATAAAATTATTTGGATATGGAAATACCATAATCATCACAATAATACTATTATAATACACTTAGGTGGTATATATACACCATACACAAAAATCATATAGTGTATAATGCTTATGTACCCCAGAAATAAATGTTTGAAAAAATGTGTTACATTATATCATGTATATTACCATACTCATTAAAACCCACCATATATAAAATATATTATGATTATAAATATATTTAAAAACCTTATTAAATTATAAAATAAAATATATGATTTAATTAGGACTTAAAATTTCCATTTTATTAAAAATTTACTATTAAATTTATATTCTGAACAATAACTACTTTGATTTTCGCATGTGTCTTGATTTGTTATATTATTTATATATATACTTATATAATGAATTTTTTAACTCATTATTTATACCTGAGAAATAAATATCATACATATGCTCTATATATATATTTATAATATTTGATTTAAATTTCAAATTTAAAATGAAATACACAATTCTTGGAGACGGTTCACCAGACCTACACATGAATGATCAATCAATTTTAAAGTGATATTGAATGAAATAAAGAAATTATTATAATAACAATACCATTATTAAGTCATAATGATCATATAAGTTAACTAGACCTATAATTCCTTGACTATAAACATTATATAATCATGAGTTTAGCGACGATTTTGACTTTATTTCATGGTTAATATGTTTTCATGTTTATTTTTTATAGAATTAGGCCATAACTCATACATAAAAACTAAAATATTTAAAACTATAATATTCTAGTTATAACACCATTTTATATGATAAATTCTTTTAAAATGAAAAATGGTTTCATTTCATGTTCAATCAATACAATTTTTTCGTTAATTCCATCTTTGTCTATATTCTCCCATAAATCATGTGAAAAATCATTTAAAAATTGGGATGATCATAATAATATTTATATGGGAAACACATATTAGGAAACCTATTATCCTTTATAAAACATTTAAATCATGAATACATTTTCATAAAGTACTAATTTCCACCTTTAAGAAGTAGAAAATAATATTCCCTGAATTTAAGCTCACATCTTATCATTTTGTAATCAAAATATTACTTTAAACCACATAGAATACTCATATATCATATAAGGTAACTTGGTACATAACCGTAATTCAGTTGAATAACTGTATTTTCTACTTCTATAATTATCACTCTTAAAATTTGAAAATCCATTCGGCTAACATCTATACCCAAAACAATGGAGGTTATAATGTGACCACTCATCCTTAGTTTAACACGAAACCATCCATATTTTGTTTATCATGCAACTACCCATATATTAATTATCATTTAGATATATTTTAAATGTCCTTGTACTATTATTTAATTATAAAACATAAAAGATTTCAATTATCAACATTTCACTCCTGAAAATTTATTTTCAATCATAGGAAATCATTTCCAAATATTGAAATTAAAAATACAATAATAAATATCAATAAAAATTACCTATAATGGGTAAAAAGGAATTTATTTTTCTTTTAAAAACATTTAGGCTTATATAGAATTCAATATATCAAATAATGGTTGTGATGACGGAGAATTTGTTATCTCCATATACGTTTAAAAGAACACTCCTTTTGACATTTTTCAATACATTCTGTATAAAACAAAAAAAAGAATCCATTTAAATAACATTTAACTAAAAAAATTTATAAAAAAATTCTTTTAATTTACTTTTATATACCTATAATAAATTTTTAGATTAATACCAGCAAGAAAAACATTTTTTAATTAAAACATTTAATGTTCAAGGTGTCCCATACAACTTTTATCATTTAGATATTAATATCCTTTCATTTATACAATTAAAAAATCATAAATTATAACAGATAAATTATTTATATGAAATTAATTAGTTCATTTATATGCAATTTATCATAGAATAAAAGTGTATTTTATCATGAAATGCCTCAATGATAGGTTACTGAGATGAAGTCCCATAATTTGAGTTCGATTCATCACATATGTTCCATGTGATTCATGTAAAATAAAAATTGTATGATTTATAATTTATTAAGAAAATTTTATTGTTTGTTAGTAATTTTACATCATTAATTACAATGTTATAATAATTTGATAATTATTTCTGTTCCTGTCTGGCATTTTGTCAATATTATGTACTTGAGTCAATATTGAACTTGGTTGGATGTTAATAGTCTATGTGGAAAATAGACCATAATCTCTAGAATAATATTTATTAAATTATTAACATTTTGAAAAATAAAATATAAATTTAAATCACACCATTAAATATCATTATGAAAAATGAACTTTGTTATAATTATAGAGATGGTAGGTCGAATGATTAATGTTTACTATTTTTCATCAATCATTATAGAAAGATATTATGCATTGTGTTATCTTTATAGAATGATAATTTAATCATTAACATCATATTAATTAATATTAATATACCTATATATATTATACAAGTTATTTATTGAATATAAAGAGTCAAATTTCTTCTTGGAGGTGATTGTTCCAACATACACATGAAAGACATTATCATTTTTATACATAGGTAAATTAAGAATTTAATTGATATATTATTACGTTATAATTATTAATATTTCATGAATTTAATATATTAACATTGTTTTAAATATTATACCATGTTTTGAGAGATATTCATGGAAAATTAATTTGATTAGTTTTGGAGGAGATAGTCCACATATATGCATGAACAATTTATTCTATTCCAATTTAATGTAATAGGAGATATATTTAAGTGATTAAAACAAAAAATAAGCATATAATTATTTTTAGGTTATGGGATTTATTATATCATAATGGATTAAGAATATTTTATTGAAGGGGATGAAGAAATAAAATATCACCACTTAAATAAAAACATTACCATTCCTTCGTATGATGAACTTTTATAACACTTTAACACCTATAAGAAGACTGTTTTTCATAAAATAAGGCTTATATTATGTGGGTAGGTATTCCAGGATGGGTTTTGGGAAGATATTGGATGATAAAATTTTCATTTGTTGTGCGATAAATAGATAGGGATTGGATTCTTTCATTAGGAAAGGGGAGGGGTACTTTTATAATTATAAAAATTATTAAATTCATTTATATTGATTTTCGATTAAAAATGGTCCAAAACTATGTTACTGATAATATATGATGATTTTGGGAGGAATAAACATCATAAAATTAAAATTATACATTTTTTAATATATTTATAATTCTTGTCTTATGGTTTAAACCCCTTTTAACGGTTACCGCTTTATCATATAATTTACACATTGATGTTTAAAATAAATAAATGATCTTTCCAAAATACCAATTAATGAGTCATTCGATATTTTTTTGAGAAAAATTATCTTGTTGGAAGAATCCTATAATTTTAAATATTTAATATAAGTTAATTAAGTATTTAATATTTTAAAATTTGAATAATGTCAGTTTTGAAAGTATTCATTATTTCACTTTTTAAAAAATACCAACAACATGATTCCTTAAAATAAAATGAATTTATTCATCTCTAAAATTTCAAGCACATCTAGAAAATTGTTGGATGGAACAAAATAAACTGTTATAAATTTCATAATCATACCCAAGTGGCTTCCAATAGGCCAAAATTTCTGCCCATGTATTATATAGGTCATCAACAACTCATCCAATGAATTTATAAAAAATTTTAGGGAAATTTTATAATTTTATAATATTAATTTTACCATTATTTACAGATTTATCATTTTATCATAGTAAATATAATATGAAATCTATTATTCATCCAAAAATAAGTTGATCCTATTAGATCAAAATTATCATACATATTACAACCATGTATTTCCATTTTTTAAAATTAAATTTATATTAATGGAAAAATAAATTTATATTTAATACTATTAATAAATCATGAAAACAGGTTTTTGAAGTCCAAATGTTTAAATGGTTATAATATTTTTATATAAAATGAAAATTTGAATGTGATTACAAAACCATATATTGGAATATATTATAAAAAATATATTTAATTATACATTAAAACCAATTATCAATATAATCTAACTATATAAATAATTTATATGAAATAACAGTTTTGAACAAAAATGTAGTATTTTTCAATTTTCATTAAAATATGTATTTTATCCGAATAGTATAAAAAACAAAATGAATGTTTATTTTTATATCCTTCTTCCGAAGTGGAATTTTATTTTTTCCAATAAAACATATAAAAGTGTCAAAACTAGATTTAAAATAGGTTTCCCATCAAAAGGTTGTAAAATATCAATTATTAAAAAATAACACTTTTAAGCATAAAATTGAATTTTTTTATTATATCTTGTCTAGAAAACATATAAGAATAATATTAATATTTAGATTTAATATATATTTCATTAAAAAAATCCTAAAAGTGTGAATTTATTATTTTAAATATAAAATTATTTACAGATAAATATTTTTCAGAGAAATACATCCTTTATGTTCAATTGGTTTTTAGTTTTAAAACAAGTTAATTTGGTAACCAATAAATGATTATGTAAACATGAGTAAATAATTTTTTTTAATATTTAGTTAACATTGATAATTCTTTCCAGTCTAATCGGTTGGAAAATTACCACTTAAAATAATAATATTACAATTTATTTTTTCTGTATAACATAGTATTCTGTGGAATGTAATATTTCATAGAAACCCACTAATGCATATTTTATATGATATCATACATAGCATACCATTTATTTAAAATTACCATACAGTTCATAAATATTAAAAAATATAAAAATAATTATTCTATATTTAACTTGGAATTTACATGACCCATCTTTAATATAGTCCTTGTAAACTATAAACCAATCCAATCGTTTTGAGGGTTTAGTGGTCCACAAGTCCACAAACTATGTTATTGTACAAATGAAATATGTAAATCGTTAAAGTATATGTTATATAAAAATTACATAAGTATAAAAAATCAAAAAAAAATCAAAAAAATCATATAAACAACTAAATTTTGTTATTATTCCCAACTGTGAATGGTGTTAATTGAATAATGAATGACATCACATCATGAGGAGGTAGTCCACCAAACACACGAACAATGTTTGTTTATCTCATTTGATGGAATTGTGAATTATTTTTTCTCTAAGCCTTAATATAACAACATATTGGAATATTAGTTATACTTATTATATTATATAATCTAGAAATAAAAAATACTATAGGGGTTTAAGGAAGAAATAAAATAGAAATGTTTGTTGATGAATATTACCTATTATTTGGGTGTCCCCTTTTGATATGAACAAATGGACTGCATCCGTTGGATTTCTACCTGAATTATAGACTATAAGACTAATTTAAGGAAGATGGTATTATAAAATTGGAGGATTTTGTTGGGATATAAGGACCAAAATAGTGTGAGTAAGGGAGGGATGATGTGCCCTTTTATAATTTAAGTTAATGAAAATTTTGGAAACTATTAATATGTTAAAATAATACATATTATTTATCAATAAAAAATGGATCAAAAATGATTTATATTGAATACAATATTTTGATGGGTAAAACTACTCTAAATCATCAATTTTTAGACATTTTTAGCTCACATTCTAGTCCTTATTGTTCAGCATTAACCCATTGTTATACCGTTTAACTTTGACCATGTCAACGTAGATTTTTACACATTATGGTTTATTATAATTACTCTAAAATCCTTAAATCCAATACACTAGTAATGGAAAGAATTAAATAAAATTATTAATAAATTTCTTTTGGATATAGTTTTATTTATCTCATATCATTTAATGAAGTATTATTTATTTTAATATACCATTAATGTCAATTTTGACACTATGAAATTGATTTATTTATTATGAATATATATATATAATAAAAAATCAATACATAACCATTAAAAATACATAATATTTCTATGTGAACTATAATATTCTTTTATGACATTAATTATTTAAATTTTTATATATTTTTATATTTTTAATAACATTTATTTGATATTGTCAAAAGTTAAACAATTATTACATCATTATTTTGAAAAAAATTAATTAAATTAATTATTCTCGAAAAATTAAAAAATAAATGATCATGATGGATATAAACATTATAGATTTGAAATTATTTTTATAGTCTAATATATCTTTAGAACAACCATATATACTAATTTTAATACTTATTAGAAACAATGGTAAGCCATATTTGTAATTATTTATAATAAAATGATAAAAAATTATTAAAGTCATCCCTGTGTCTAAAAGAGGCCATAATAGATTACCAAGGATGATTTATGTTGAAATCACCAAAAAAAATTAGAAATTTGTTTGGGTAATTATAAAATATTATTTCGACTCTAAATTACTTGATTTTCCATTAACGATGTTGCTAAAAATTTATAAAGTTAGTATTTATAATATTCCAAAATTAAATGTAACTATTTAAATTATATGGACCCACAAATTCAATCATGGAATATAGCTTTTCATAATTAAGAATATGGAGCTAATAGTAATAAATTTAATATTATTCCTACTCAAGGAATGTGAAATGAGTTTCTCCGTCTAAACATTCAAAATATTGTAATGTTTTTATATATAGATTCAATAAGAATATTTTTTAATTAACTAAATAATATTATATTATTAAATATTGATATAATTAATTTATAACAACTTAAAAATATAACTAAATAAGACTAAATTATTTTGATGGAAATGTTTTTTTCCAATAAAAATGCAATATCATGTAACAAATCATCAAAACATGAATTTTTTTGAAAAAAATATAAAATATTAATCGAAAGTAAAATCTTATATAAATATATAAATGAAGAAATATATTTCCTAGAATAGAATTTATAAATTTTTTGAATAATATATTTAAAAAAACCGGATCATAAAAATATCAGTATGATATCTTTTTATAAAAAGTCATTTTTTCTGTGTAAAATTTGATTTAATCATATATGAGGTCTAGAAACCCCATAGAAGGAATATAAATATTTAGATTGAATATATTATTGATATATCATTAAAATAATCCAAAAAAAAATATTTTTTTAATTAATTGGTACAAAATACACTTTTTCTCATTTAAATTGTTTTTATAAAAATATTTTCTTTAAATTAAGTTGGTTTTTATATTTATTTTTTATTAATTGGTACCAAAATAATTTAAAAAATATATTAATAATATAGTTATTCATATTAATAAACAATAATTTATTTTCAATGAGATAATTTAATATAATATAATAATATTAATAGTATATTTTGGATTGTTTAATATCAGTGTTAAGTGCAACATATGCGATCGAAGAGAATAAGTTTAAAAATATACTTAATATAAAATCATGGGGTGTTACATGCTCCCAACCATAAATAAATTGAATCCTAAAAATTCTATATAAATCTTGGTAATGAAGGGTTTGAAATTTTAAAATACTATTAATGAAAAACCCACAATGGAAATGGGGTTTACAACACATCTTCATTATAATAGGGAATGAAAAATGAGATGTTTAACAAAAAAATGGGGTTTGTATATTGGAGAAAATTAGTTAAAACATGGATAATGAAGAAAAATATAATTATAATGTTTTTATAAATTGTGATAGAGAACATTTTAATTCAAATGTTATCAATCACAACACTATAAATATATATATGATCAGATAAATAACAATTTCATTCATAAAAAGAAACCTAAATAGATAAAGTTTTCTTTTTTAAAATACACTTATTAAATTTAAGGAATTATTTTACATCCTAGACTGAAAACATAAGGAATCACACTAAATATACTTGTATATTTTCATACTTTAGTCAATTTCCTCCACAAACTCAATAATATCTTCAAATGATGATTATTTAAAAAATATTCCTGAATAATTTCAATCAATAATTAGTTATCAAAAAATCCTAAAAAGTATAACTATATATCGCCCTATTTTTATAAATTAACCAAATCCAAAATGGTTAGGATAATATAAGATAATTTCGAAAAATTTACAAATCTTTATATGATGAAAAAAATTGTTAATCTACAAATTTCAACAGTACAACCCCATTTTCTTTAAAGATAATTTAAAAAATAACTATCCATGCCCAATAATATTCTAGAATAAGACTATAAAATCAGAATTATTTGATCATATTTTATTCTAAATAACACCATTCACTCTTAATGTCTTATACCAATAAAATTTAATTTCATAAATTATAAAATATCAATTTTTATGACCATTTAAATAAGTAACACAAATCGCCCAAAGTATTCCACAAAATCATATCATTCTCTAAAATATAATTTATCAATTAACAATAAATTTTTTTATTTACCATAATAATCTAGGATTATCATAATTTACCATGTTTTTTGAAATAGCATTAATAAATTATTAAATAATTCATTTTCAAAACCCAGAGTTATCAATTTGATGAACAATGGTCTCTAAAATAAATATTACAATAAATATTTGATTATTTAAAAATAATATGTTTCATTATATAAATAAAATGACTTAGGATAGTTTATGGTGTTTCACACTTGTATCCCTTCAGTTTTGGGTTCAAAACACATGGCCCTGAAAGACACGACATGTTGTAACTCAGAATATATGTTGCCATTTTTTAAAACCATATTATTCTAAATTCAAAAATAAACATGAAGGACATCATTTAAATAATGTTAATAACTAAATAGTATTTTAAAAAAATCAATGAAACTAAATTACTTAAATAAATCATCTATTTATTTCCACAAAGGTCAGTCCTTTTTTAAGAGGTAATCTTTTATAAGAGGGCATTGAGACAGGTAATGCACAGGTTACCCACATTAAAGGCAATGAACTAAAATTTGATTCTTAGGATGTTTTTTATTTAATTCCATAATACACGTCTTTTTTTTCTTGGATATTATCTTATTTATGTCTTTATTTCCCACATATAACATATTTACCTATTATATTGAGAAATTTCACTGGTGTCTCATTCTTGATTTCATGCATGATGGAAATGAAGCCTTATTTTCTCAAATGCCTCCACTATAGGAGATCTTAGAAACCTCTATCATTCTTTTCATTTCTTTTTTTGGGAGTTAGTTAAGATATATGTGGTTAATAATATTTTAGGAAAAATTATTAGGCCTAAAAACATTATCTCTCACTCTTATCAACTTCCAATTTAGATGTTCATCGACAACAAATTATCCATAAAGCTCAATTTTTACGTGACTCCTTTGGATTTCGACCACTGTAAAAAAACAAATAAACATAGTTTGTATAACAATAATAATATTGAAAAAAATATATAATCATTTATAGAATATTTTAACGCATTATTTTTAAAATATAACACTTTTTAACCCTGGTTATTCATTTTACTCAAATATTCAAATCTATCATAATGGATGAAAAAAATTGAATTAACCAAAGAATATAAATTAGATTTCTCATACCATGTGTTTAGTAAGCATCATTTTTATGTACCATGTAATGCTTGAGTAATGTACAATGAACTATTTAAGACTTGTTCCCCCTAGATACAAATGAGACATAAACACATCCATTTGTTGTATCTAGACTTGTTATTAATTCTAGGAAAACCACATAATCAAAATAAAACTAAATCTTTTGGATGTTATGATATACTTATTCTAAAATTAAACCTTATTACTATATTCTCTAATTAATTTATCCCTAAATCTAGTTCTGAAGGTCTATACTAATCTTCCGATAATACAAATTTTAAATCCCCGACCGAAGAAACATAGATCTAGTGTCTATTAATATTTCACTGGTATGATTACAAAAAAATAAACATTAAAAGACTGATTATATTAGTATTATTTATGAAAATGTAAGAAACAAGTGTCTTTTATCCAAAATTAAGTCACTTATTATAACATAATGTTTTTTTCAATGAAAAAATTATTCCATGTAGATTATTGCTGAATTTCATTCATAGTAGTCTTCATGGATTTTTATGGAAGGAAACCTAATCAGGGTGGGATAAAATGCTAGTTAAGGGTAATTAAAATTGATTAAATGATAAATTAATGAAAATAAATCAATATTTCATGGTAAATAACTAATAACACATTCCATTAATATGAGTAGATATGGTATAATCAATATAGAAAGAAAATTAAATGAAACACATTCCATTTAATCAATATAATAAGAATTAAATTCATCCATAAATAATGTCAAATAAAAAATATCTTGAATAAATAATAATAATAATTGAATTCAATATGAAGATAATGTATGATTATTGAAATCATGTCTGAGGAATATGAAAATATATACCATAATGGCCTTTGACCAGATGGTTTAACGCTATAGTTTGAATCATGTATAACATATGCAATTATTTTGCCTCATGAGAACATGATGATGTATTGAGGGGATATATAATGTCTGGTACCTACTATACTTTTCCTATCCAAACCATTACTTATATCAATTAATCATTCTAATTAATAGTTAAGGTTCTTTATCCAATATCCATATTAAATGAAAAATATTTGTTTTTAATATTCCCCCCCATAATAAAATAACTATCAAAGTAATCATCATATGTAAAAATTATTTATTTTTTATTATAGAATAAATATATTTAATGGAGAAGGAGAAATATTTACCCCACATCAATTTTAATTGGTGTATAACAATGAATTAATCTCAATGGTATGTAAATTGAGATGAAATACCTTACCACTTTGTAATATATTATTTAAAAGGCAACAAAATAATATGTGAAAATACTTTATTTGAAACTAAAATTTTAAACCTGTAAAAGATCCTTCAAAATAATTTGTTTTCATGATGATAGATAGTTCTATTTATTCTTTATAAGATAAAACCAATTCTTCTATTGTTGTAATAAAAGTCATAAAGTACCTTATTTTCAAAAAATATAAAAATATTCATTTTCAATAATTATCTATACAGTAATAAACTATTAAAAATAACATTAAAAATAATCAGGGAGTAGTAGAAAATTATTACATTTAAAGAAGACAATAACATGGAAAGGAAATATTCTATAGTGGAAACCTAAATAGAAACAATCATGAATAACTATGAAACTATGAAATAACCATGTACCAATTTATAATAAGTAATATAGTATCCACAATTAATGAAATAAAATTACATTGATATTAATATACGATAATAATCAGAATAATACCATAAATTACCCTCATGGTAATTATATACACCACACAAAAGAATCAAGTGTTGTATTAGGCATGTGTCCCACAAAAAGAAAAGTGATAAACAATACCTTACATTATGTCATGTAACTCATTGTACTAATTAAAGACATATATATATATAATATGAGACTATTATAAATATATCATATAAAAGTATTCCTTTTTATAATACTATGTTGGATTTACTTATGAAATTATATTACCAACATCATACAACTTCATGTTACTATTAAGTTACGAGTAAAAATACCTTTTTTCATGTGTTTTTATATGATATATATTTTATCCTCTTATATATATTATGATTTAATAGTCATATGATTGGTAATCAGGACATAATTATAAAATATCATCATTACATATGTATTTATAATAATCTAAATAAGATAGAAATAGAAAATGAAACACACAGTTCTTGGTGACAGTATGTTGTACGTATGCATGAACAAAGTTCAATTTTATTGTAATATAGAGAGAATGTAATTAATTAATATAATTCCAATACCTATATTATTTAATAAATATCATTTAATTTTACTAGACACATCATTAATACATTTTATGAATGTTTTTAATGAATCACATTGTTTAGATGAGGAAGTTGTCCAGACATCCACAAATGAAGATTTCATATTTATAAAAAATTGATTAACAAATGTAAGAATTATATAATATTTTTAGAAGTATAATGATAACATAAATATAATATATATCATATATATGAATAAATTAAAAAATTATTGACAACCATGATATTTTGAAATGGAATAACTAACAACATCGGTTCGCAAGGCGGTAGTACGCCATACACACAAATGATGACTGTGTATACCATTTTATGGAGGTGTGTTTTTGTGTAGGTAAAAATTATATAACAATAAATTAGTATATTTAGAATATTTTTTTTATTATATTATTGTTAAATAAAAATAATTTATGGAGTTAAAGGAAGAAATAAAACATAAACATTTTTTGACTAACATAACAAATTCTTTGGGTATGTCCTATAGATTCTCCCAAAAAGACTTAATTTCATGGATTTCTATAGATATTAAGAAATATGTGATGAAGATAGAAAATTGGGAAGGAAAAATGGTTATGGAAAGGTTGATATAGAAGGCTCAAAGATGTGTGAGGAAGGGAGGGAGGATGTACAGTTTTATAATTTAGGTGGGGGCAGTTTTGGAAACACAAAATTTATGTATATAATATAATTTAATTTTCAATTTAAAATGTATCCAAAGTGAGTTAATTAGAATATAAGATAAGGAAGAGTCTAAATAATCTCAAAAATTAATTTTTATACTGATTTGGGTAACATTATTAAATTTAACTTTTGTCTTTAACTCATAGTTAATCCTTTAAAATCGTATTATGACAATGTGGAAATTTACTTTTTAAATGTCAATATATTTCATTTAAAATTTTTAAAGAACAATATAAGAGACATTGTGGAAATTGTAATCCTTATATCATTCCTTTTTTACATTTTTTATATATTTTAAATTTTATATCATTTAAAAAAATATTATTTATTTCAAAATATCGTTAAAATCAATTGGACATAATTAAGTTTGTGACTTTTTTAAAAATATTAATAAACAATTTTTAATTGAAATTTTTTTTAACAAATCCCCAATATGTATAGGTAATACATAAAATTTATATTATTACATTAATTATATCAATCTAAATTTATATTAATATTTTTATGAGATTTATTTTATATGACTACTAATTAAACAATTAATATATCAACATTGTTAAAGACTTTAATTTAATTATGTCATCAATGAAAATTAAAAAAAATAATTATTTAGTTAAAATTTGTCTCATAAAAATTATTTTTTTGTCTAATTAATATACAGAATTAAAAGACATATAAAAACATAACAATTTAAGAAAATGATTTTAAAAAATTTAACACTCCTTAGAATAAAATACTAAAAGTGGACTAAATTTATATTAGTACCTCTGAGGTTACATAAAATAGTCCCAAGGATGTCTTTGGTTGACCATACCTCATAAAATAAAATTATCACCAGTGTTATGTTTATTTTATAATATTAGATTTACCCATAATTACACAATTTATAATAAAATATGTTTTCAACTAAAATGAAATAGATTATTTTTATTCATCAAAACATGAAAATTATCAAAAAAAATATCAAAAAATCAAAGAATTAAATTTTTATATTAGTCATTAAAAGATGAAGTTTATATTGTAAAATATAATTTATAAAATTTACAAACACAAGATTTAAATCAATTGAACATCAGAAGGTGGTAAAGCTATCTTTTTATAAAAATAGATATTCTATGTGTAAAATAATATTTTATTTTATAACATGTATATGATTCACAGGAGATGAATTATACATACCATATTGATTATAATATATAAATATATATAATATAAATAAAAAGTGTGTTTTTATTAATTTATTGGTATAAAACACACTTATTCCCATATAAATAGTTTTTATAATATAATTTACTTTATATTTAAATAGATTTCATATCTTTTAAAAACTAATTGGTTTACAGTTAATGTCATAAAATTTGTTCATAAGTTAGTTAATAATAAAAATAACCACAAATTGAACATCTATGAAATAATTTCGTATTTTATAATAATATTAATAGTGTATCGTGGTTCGTTTCAGATCTATGATTCCTGCAAAAAAACTATTGAATAAGTAAATTTTTAAAAAAAAACTATAATAAAAGCATGAGGTGTTACAACCATGGTACTTGTTATTTATTATATATGTTCTCTTGGGTGTTTCATTATTAAATTAATTGTTCTCTATTTTATTTTAATTTAAAAAATATTAACAAACTTGTTTTACATACCCATGTTTGTTGGCACCTAATGTTATTCTTTCACAGAAGAATGTTTTCTTCAAAATTACATGATCTCTCTTACAATGTGATTATTGGTATGGTATTATTACTTATAAAATGATTTCATATTAAAAACATGGAAGATAAATTTATAAATTTCTATTTGTATTATTTTTAATAATTAATCAGAAGTCGCATTTTTAGGTTGTAGTGTTTTCAAACAGTCATGAAATTATTTTCCTTTTAAAGGTTTGGAATAGGGAATAGTTTATACGAGCATATATACTATATTTTAATACTCATGACTATAAATTTATTTATCGTAAATTTTTTCTTCCTACCTAGGTTCAATCATGGTGTGAGTGTGATTCTACAGTTTGAGGTGACCCGTGAGATCACATGGATGTACATATAGCATTTTATTGCTTTCTACTATTTATGATAATTATTATTTTATAGCTTATATTTTTTATATAATTGTTCATCATGGGATAAATCAATCTCAACTAATTGTTATTGATGCTTGTCACTATTTTCATCACTTGGAGGATCAAGAATTCCTCTCGGGACTTGTCCCAAGCTGACTCAGGTAACCGATTCATGAACCACCATAGTTTGTTAGTGAAAAACTATTTTTATAGAATTAAATTTTAATTTGGGATATTAGGTCGATTAGACATTGGATTTTGGAGGATCATGTGGTAGTTCTGGGGTATGTTCATGATCACCACCACTCATTAGAAGACATGACTCTCTCGAGGTATCTGGGTTGTGAAAATTTATTTTTGGAAGGAGTTATGCCATTACTTGTTTTTCTTTCTAACAAGCTTGTGTTTATTGGGGAATGCGAGTGGACGTGAGTTAGTGTTATAAATAGAGATTACATAGAATAGAGAATCATTTAAGGCTCACATGCATTGTTTAATATGATTTAGTGGGTGGTTCATGCTTAGTGAATGGTCTTATAAAGTATGTGGTAAGAGTATTCATGGAAACTAATTCCCTTTTCAAGTTATTTTTATATTGCTGATGCTTCACTCTTATTTTGGTTGTTGTATGTGGATTTTGAAAGGATAATGATTTCAACAAATTGTTTTTGTATTGTAAAATAGGTTTGAAATGTGATATTAATTAATAATTTTGGAAAGGCTTGGGAGTATATGGAGGAAAACTAAATTTGGAGTCTAGTAAATGATTGGCTTCAATGATAAAATGGTATGTATGACCCTTGGTAATCATTATTGATATTCAAAAATGCATGAATAAAGAAACTAAACATTGTGATGTATGTGTGGATGATATAATAGAATGTATGGATGAAAACATATGTACCAGTTTATAAGATATCGTAGGTGAATATTTAAAATCCATGATTTGATATGGTATTTCCCAAAAAAATCAAAATTTATTCAGTTTTTTGTAAATAGTTACTATTTAAGAAATGGAATCATTTTGTAAAATATTTTTTGGATTTTTGAAAATCATTGTGAAATTTGATGTTGGAGTATATTAGAAACTAGGGGTTTGGAACCATTTTTTCTGAATGAAAATGTATGGTTTTGAATATTTATTTAGAAATTTTGAAAGAACAGTTTGGAAATAAATTATTCTTTTTGTCCCATGGTATTCCATCTGACAGACACAATTGTTTATGTATTTTTGTATCTATTGTATAATGTTTTTATGTGTGGATGTGTTCTTATGTTGGTGTTGATGTATATATATGTGAGGATTCATGGAATACAATTGTAGGGTGCTTAATTTTTATAACATTTTATCTAAATATATATCTAAGGTGGAAGATGTTGTATTGATATGTTGATTTTTTCAGATTAATTTTGAACAAATAGACAAGAAATGGAAGTTGTTTTTTGACATTGTTTTTAGTGTTCATATGATTTTGATGTTGGAAATGATATTGAATTCAGAATGAATGTGGTGATTTTAAATGGTAATTTTTTTCTCTTTTGTGGTACATAGTTTTTAAGATGAATTAGATGTTTTGGTTTTTGATTTATTATTATGATGTGGCATCCTATTTTATGATGTTAATAGGGTTATTTTTTTTCTTATTTATATTATGAAACCTGGAAAGGTCTAAAGTCTTATGAGGGGTCTCTTCCCAGTGTTGGTTATTCCCAGACTCTTGGTGGAGGGGTGGGTTTCTGTTATTTGTTTATTTTTCATATTCTTAATAGTGATTAATATTTGATAAATGTTATGGTGAAACATGAGAATGTTTATAGTGTCTTCAGGTATTTGGGAACATCAGATGTTGTGAGGGTGTAATATTTTCTTGTTCGATTTTAACAGAGACTTTTGGATAAGTGAAGAGTTATCACTCTTTTAAACTTATATATTGGGCTTCAGTGGGTAAACTGTGTAAAATGGTGATCTATTTTCTCAATGTACTCATGAAGGGTTCCCCATCCTGTGATGAGGGTGAATTCGATAATATTATTCATTGTGTTTTCCTTCTTTAGTTCCTACTTCTCGTTTCTAAGACCAGACGCTCATCTCCTACTAATGTGCATTGTTTGGGAACTCTATTAAACATTACATATTCCTCTAACGAATTTTTGATGGGGTGACTATGGAGAAGTTTGGTATGATGTGTTTCTTGATGTGAAATCCACGGTAATAAGTCATAATTTTCATTCAATGGTGTAGTAGATTCTTCAATAAATTAGAGGTCCATCCAATTGTTCTAGAGTACATATTTTAATGATATCAGAAATTTAATTGGCATAGGGGATTTACATAGAACCTATTTTATATGATGTCATAGAATAATTTATTTATGTTTTCCTATCATGTGGTTGATTTTGTTGGGTTTTATTATTATTTTGAATGTCTTTATGGCCTTATTCATTTTAGATCACTTTTTTGTTCTAGGATGATTCATTGGATTGTTTCTATTATTGGATGTTTTGCATCTTATTATAATTATGATTATTTTTATATTCTAGTGTTTATTTATACTCCCTTTATTTGTGCCCACTATTATTGGGATTCATCTATGATAGTTTGTTTTTAAATGGTTGAGAGACCCACTACAAGTCTCTTTTGTATTCTCTTTTAAGATGGTCTTCTGTAATTATTTAAATTAATTGGTTGCACAAATGTTAGGGGGTTTGTCTTGTTTTGTGGTTTTTTTGATTTAATAAATGATCTATGTAATAAAACTAAAATTTTTTCAAAGAGCATCCTAAAAAGGGACTTGTGGTTAATTTGATATTCGACCATCTAGATGGTGTAACCTTTGTTATCATCCAACCCTACCCAAAGGAGTCACTTTGGTAGTTTCTATACAAGGGGTCTGGGGGTTCCATGTTGGGATGTATTTGGAAAGGAATTTTTAATGTCACTACCAATTAATATTATAGTGTTTCTTTAAATTTCATTACATCCATTCTTTATGCCATGTTCAGTCGAGTCATTATAGTCTTTCTAGGGGCCGAATGTGTCATGGTGAGGGGAATTTTTACACCATGACCAGTCAATTCTCTATTATAGTATTTATCTTCAAAATTACCCAATTTTATTATTTAGTGGGATTGATATCTTGAATATTATAGGCATTATTATATTTCATAGAGGCTTTTATATATTTTATGGTTAGCCTGCACAGTTATGATTAACCATGTCGCTCCTACAAAATATGGGTCTATCATTTGGTAGATCTATTTTTCATAGATTTATTATGATTTGTTAACCCATGAGGCCTGTTAAGGGTAAACATGTGATTTCATTAGGTTTTCTAGTTTTGAAAATGTTTTTTCTGTACAGTTTTGTAAACTACGATCCTACACCATGCACCATGTTCGGTTTAATAAAATAAAAAATAATAAAAATTTAATAAATAACTAAGTAATTTCTTTTCAAAATTATTAATAATATCATTCCATAAATAAGTATACTAATAATAATATATTTACTTATATTTCTGTTATAATAATAATAATTATTATTAATTTTTTTATCATTTAACCCTCAAAGGGTCTCCCCTCCATATCCCTCTCCCTTGTGTGACCCAACAGACCATTCCTCTCCCTGCCACATGCACCCTCTCCTCTCACATCCATCATTGAATCAATGTTCCATTTAGTTTCTTGGGGGTTCTTTGTAAATTTTATTGTGTTAATCCTTTATTTTCCATCCACATCCTTGGTTTGGTCTTTTTCACCCTCACATCACTGTATTCCATTCGGCTGAACCCATTTATTTTCTATGGGGCTATTTATGATGTTATATTTTTTAATAAGAGTTTGATGGATCTCTCAAGTCATTTATGGAAATGTTTTGGCATCCAACGCTGAAGGAGAATCATTTTAGAACATTTCAATACTCTCACCTAAATTTTATAGTTGGTTTTCTTTTTCCTAACCCTTTTTCACAATCATATTTATAGTTCATGTGATGTTTGTGTCCCTAATTTGGTTGTATTGTGTTTTTGTCGTTGTTGCGATGGGTTTGGGTTGATAAATTCTTATAATCATATTCATAGTCAAGCATAGATGAATGTATGTTACCCTTTATATATATTCATCCATTCTTGGATGAATATATATATATATATAATAAGGATAGGTGTGAATATGTATATATATGAAAATTTCAATGCATGTATGGGTAAATGGGTATGTGCATCTGGTAGAATATGTGTATGAATTACCTTGTACATATATGGATATTAAAATACATACCTTGGGGTTGGTTTTCTTGCATATAGAGGAAGGAGGATAAGTGTGAAAGTGGTAATGGGTAGGTTTTTGTTGTTGTTGTTGTATAATGAAGTCTGCCCTATGTTTTAGGGAGGTACCTTATGCCTAATCCGTTATATTTAAAATATATGTTTACTTGAGAAAATTATAAAATGTTTTCCCATTTTTATATTAAATTAAAATTATGTGTGTGTGTGTGTATATATATATATATTATTGGTTTTGGATCTTGGTAGGTGTCCATTCAAATGGTTTCTTGCAATTCTCTTAAGAATTTAAAATTGGTTTCATTGAGTTATGAATTGTTTCAAACATATTCTATGAAATGTATGGTTCTTTGGTTGATTAATTCACCTAATAAATGGTTTGGGAATTAAATGTGTTGTTATATAGATCATTCTAAATCAAAATATATCCTTTTTAAACCAGGGAGTCTCTTTAAGTAACTTGAGAATATTTTATGGAAGTGAAGACCTCTATGGAGGCTTAACCCAATGTTTTCAAGATATGAATTGTATATTAAATATGTGATTTGTGAAATGATTTTATTGAAGATTCTTGTTTATTATTTTGTGACTTGAAGAGGGGGATGCTCTTAAGGAGGGAGATTAGTGGTGAGAGGTTGGATGAGTTATTTAGTAACAAAAAAGTTTATTTTCATATGGGGTTTAGGATAAAAACTCCCACGATTTGAAATAGAGGACATGAGAAACCCTGGTACCTAGGTGGGAAGAATAAGACTAGTATTCTTAGTATACTGACAGGTCTGATTCCTGGTTTCCGCTAGATTGATTGATGACAAGAAACCAAATAATAATTTGATAATGATCAGATACTATTAGAACATTGGGTTGATTCCTCTCTAGTGGCTTGTTCATGAATATAATGTGGGTTATTATTTCTATACAATTCCAATAAGGTACATGGATCCTAGGTGCCACTAACACTAGCTACATAAGGGATTTTCATCATTCTTACTAATGTTTATCCTTGTTTTATATGGTGGAACTTTGATAAACTACTTGTGCTCAGTTTTACTTTTATTTCGAAAATAAATCAAAACATGTTATACATAACCATGTTTTGTGGCACTTGATATTATTATTTCACTCTAAAAAGTTTCAATCATAGAATTCAATCATATAGAAAGGTATTATTTTAAGGGTAATAATTAAAATAAATGTTTTTAAAAATAATATAGGGGGAAAACTTTTATGAAATATCATCTTGTTACTTATTTTAAAAATAAATGAAAATAAAATATTTATATAGATGTATTTTAAAAAAATGCGTGACATGGTTTTAATTTTAATGTTATGGAATATTGAATAGTTTATCCAGGAATTCTTATAGTGTTTTAATAGTCCCAATTAAATATTTATTTATTTTTTGGCTTCTCATGAAGCATACCACTCTTGTTTTCTCATGTAGTGAGTGTGATCCAATTATTAGAGGAGACACATGAGGTCCTATTGTGGTACATGTAGATGTTTATTTCACTCAGCTTTTATTGATAAATATTATTGCCCAATTTATTTTTTCTTAATTATTTTTTGTTCATGTGATAAATAATTTCAAAAGGTAAATTCATGATGCACGACTCTAGTTGCTAGCCAATGAGGGTCATGAAAGCCTCTTAAGCTATCACACATGATGTATTTGTTAAAAGAGTTATAATTTGCACAAGTTAGATCATGAAACAAAATTTTATTTTAAATTTTTAATTATGTAGAAGAAAATGGAGTGTTCAATTAAAATCCATTATTTTCCCTAATCATCAAAAAATGACACTTCTCAAAAAAATAAAAAAATTGGCCTTAAGTTAATTTCAATATTAAAATTTAAAAATGATCTATATTTTTCTTATAAATTTTCAGAAGGGTGTAAAACTTAATTTTACATTTTGTGCGCTAAACATGGCTAAACTGACTTTTACGGAAATACAATTTTTCTACAGACATTCCTTATTTTTTAGATGATTTACAATCAATTGATGGACAATAAATATGTGTAAAATAAATATTTCTATATTATGGTTAATCATATTAATACCATATATTCATATGTCTTGGTGAAAGCATTTATATTATCTAATAATAGTAATAGTATATTGCAATTCAGTAAATCCTGGTCATGCATATGTTGCACAAAGTAGAAGAGAATTGTTATTAAATGTAATAAAAGATAACATTATTTTATATGTATTGAAAGATATATATTATATAGAATATAATTAAAATATAAAATATATCATCATGAATTGTGTTGATATATTCCATCCTAATCTTGGTCTTTTATGTCATACACACTATAGAATAGGATTTTCATATTTTAATATTTCCGGGTGTCAAATTTATAGACCACAAGAGCATGATATAAATATTTTCTCTAGGTGACAAGAACATATAGTAGTAGAGGTGGATTTTTGTTCATTAGTATTATTATTTTTAGTTGTATGACACCTCAGGAAAGAGAATTTATAGGTAGATTCATTGAGTGGGAGGTTGGGGAAGGATGTTGTTCATGATTGCGGGGATGCTTGTAGAGAAATAGAGGAGCAGAAGAAATCAACTCAGATGTATGGGCTCAAGGTGGTATATGGTATTTGTTTCAAATAATTGTGATGTATTCATTTATTTAGTAGGTAGAGGAGTCCAATTGGGGATACTCAGAAGCAGAGCTGATGTATAATCATGTTATCACTAGTGATACTGTAGATGGATTGTTAGTGGATTGTTAGAAGTTGACAATGTACAATGGAAGGTAGTTCATTTTTGTAGTGAATTTCATGAGAGTCTATTCGCATTATCCTAGATCAAATTTTATAAAATAACCTATAATATAAATTATTTACTGGGCTTTGAGGAATCAAGTTTAGTGGCATGGGATGAATGGAGTGGTGGAAGAATTTTTAATGAAGTGTATTTTTTTTCTTGCATGTACGGGCGTATAATCTTGTTTTTATCAGTTGTTTAAATCTCTTGGATGTATCAAATATAAAATGGGATGAAATCTCGATGGATTTCTTCCAAGGGTATCTATAATATCAGAGAGACTATGATTCTATCTGGGTGATCATGGAGCTGTTGAGGAAATCATCCCACATTATAGTGATCATGAATTTGAGAGAAATATAGGGTTTGTCTATAACGTATATGGATAAGTTGGTTTAGTTTCATCAATCTATATTATCTATTTTTTAGGATCTAGATTGAAAATTTAATTCTCTGTCCTAGAGGGGATTACAAAATTCTTTTCACCCTCTTTATACTAGAACACAACATTCAACACTCAGACATACTAGAAATCAGAGAAGGCTATCTATACACTAGAGTATATGTTGTGGGAACGTGTCACATAATTTAGTGAAACATTAGTACAAAAAATTACATGGGATTATTTAACATATAAAAACTTTTATCACTCATCCATTGGTATAGCCAAATTTCTAGAATTTTGCGGTTAACCATTTCTTTCTTGGTTGTGCAGGACAATGATTGGGGATTTAATTATTCGTGGTCCTGATTTGGTTTAGAACATGATAGTGATGGTATATATTTTTCATGACATGACAAATGCCAAAAAGTACCAACATAATTCATATTTATATCATTTGAGGATACAATTTTTTATTGAGTTTGGGGACAACATATTCATGATTTTTTTATTCAATGAGGGTATAGGATGTTTGTTACATCGAGTGATATTTCTTCAATGTTTTTAGGGCCCTCTCTGGTGTTGGTGGAGTTTTAAAGGTATTGAATCTATTATATTTTACACCAAATTTGGAGAGGATCTATAATGAACTGAACAATTATTATTAAAATTATAATTTTTATTTAAATGATTGTCTTATTATATAACATAGAATTCAAAAGATCTTCTTTTCATTTATTCTATCCAATTGGATTTAGAAAAATATTTATTATAAATACCATAAAATATTATATCTGCTAAATAGTGATCACATCACTAGTCTAAATATGGGGTTCTAACAAAGCCCAATTAGGATTTTCAACGAAGGTGATAACCTCAAACTATTGGATCATACCCTATAAAGCCCATTTATCGGATATTCCATGGTGGATTTTATATCTGGGATTTTCCCTAAACCAAAACTATGTTTAGATTAATAAACATAAGAATGAGACAAACTATTAACAAGATACTTTCATGCTAGTCATGATCACATACCAAACCATGTTCGCTGAATGTCTCCATGAAATCCCCACCATCTTGCACCATACTCTTAGGTTTTATGTTGGTGTTTTAATAGGATATGTGTCAGTACCCTAGAAATATGAGTTTGTACATTATTTTTGCATATAATAAAGAATATATTTTCATCCTATTATTTTTTACATTATAAATGTTATTTTATTTTGATACAATAAAGAAAAAATTGAATTTTTGGTTAAAATTAAAATCCAATAAATGTATTATTAATTACTAATTTTTTAAACTAAATAAAATTTTAAGAAAATATTATTATTAAATAAATTTTATTAAATAATCATATAAATCTTATGAATTCAGTGTGATTTTTATAAGGGTATAAAAATATTATTACCAAACCCTGTCATTTTAAATAAATGTATGTTTTTATATTAAGAGTAAAAATTCATATATTTAACTAATTATTTAGGTAAAATGAAAATTATTTTCAAAATCATGGAATTAAATTTATCCAATGATGAATTTTTCATTATTTTCTAAAATAGTCAAATTTTCGTGTAAAAATTAGATACCGTATAAATTTACATTCTATTATATGACATCATAATTACCCAATTCCACACATGTAGTGATACATTGAATTGGGTACGGTTTAATATCACGATACATAATATTGGGAAAGGGTTTTACATAATTATATTATTGGACTTTTTCCACAGTGATGTGTTGGTGGATTTATCTTTTACTTATTTATATGATACAATTAGTTAAGTTTTTGACACATTTCCAATGTTTCCTTTACGATTCTAATGTTACATCCTCCCTAATTTTCCATAATTATGATTCCTACTATTTTTATGCCCCATTAATATGAATATTTTATCACTTGTATCAACTTATTCATTCTATTACTTTTTATTCCATTACTTTTCTTTATTTCTCAAACCTTTGTTATGATTCTTTCTAGGTTATCCCATGAATTTTTATGTTCGTTGGAATATTATTATCATGTAATTGAAGTGTTCAATAATTTTTTATATCCTATTTTATATTTTGTTAAGTATTTTAGTAAATTCCAAAATACAGTAGACATCAAAAATTTTGGGTTATACTAAGTGTAATTTTATGTTATGAAACATGTATTAATGTGCAACATTGAACATGGTTATTATAATTGGTATCATATAAAGAGTTTAGGTTTTATTTGGATTATGATTAGAAAAATCTAATAAAATCACATGGTATAATACTATGTATAATAAAACATCCCTATGTTTTTGTTTGTATAGAGAATGTATTTTATCAAGAAAATGAATCACTATCTAAATACTACATGTGGATGTGATTCTTGAAAATATGTACCTAGTATTATAACATTGAAAGGATGTTTTGAACTATACTCTCGGTAATATCGTACACAATAATAGGCCTTACTAATCACCTATTTTGACACTACTGGGGGATATAATTTTGTAAGTGAAAGGACCCATCCTTAGACATGTCATACAAGAGGACCTGATTCTGGTCAAGGTTCTGGAAATAGATACAGGCTTACAAAAATCATCAGAGTTACAAAAAAAACTAAACCAAATGAAATATCATCACCGCTTCCATGCGCTACCGCAATGATGACCATTTCTGTCAAACTGTGAAAAACATTTCAAAAACATGGGGTGAGCACAAAATATGCTCAGTAAGGGGTTAAAAACCATAGATAAACTAGTTATAAACATTCTATGAGAAACTATGACAAAACAGTTGGAAATACCATTTTTTAAAATACCGTTTGAAATTAATTATGTTATAAAAATAATTTCTCTATGTTTTAGAAGGTACATACACTTAAAATTTCTCAAATAAACACCAGTGATTTTGAAAATATTAGGCAAGATTCTGAAAAAAAGAAATCAAATCTGAGATTTTTTGAGACGTTAAAGGCTATCTTGGGCCTACCCACTTAATGAAGGATGGGCTATCTCTGAACTCCTTCTTATTTACAATGCTCAAGAGTCAGGTTTTCTGGAAAAAAAATTAGGCTTGCTTTTAAATACGTATACATTTACACATGGTTTTCATATATTAAAACTTGTAAACAACATTTGATACCTAAGTAGTTCATGTGTACAAATATATATTAATATATTCATGCATATATATATATATATGTGTGTGTGTGTGTGTATATATATATATACCATAATCGAATATAATTTTCTTGCTCTGGAGTAGTCAATTTATATATCGACATATCCCCACATGATTTGTCGTACATAATTATCCTTTTAATGAATGATTCTTTTAAATTTCATTTATATATAATGAGACATTAACCATACATCACACACATATATATATTTAATACATACAATATGTATAAATATTATCCCTACAATATTAGTGATGTGCATGACATGTCATTAATATAATTACCATTACTTATGTGACTTTCATAAATAAATAAAATGAACATGTATGTTATATGCGTACGACTATGTATATGCGCATTTTTAAGCATGAATATTAACGAGAAAATCATAAACATAAAATGACTATTACACACATATTCAAATAATGAATAAAACATTAACTTATAAGTAATTATATTTGTTTGAAATAAAATAAATATCCCTTGCAGAATATAGATTTTAAATAAAACAGAATTCTAAATGAATAACCCTTATCTAGATTATGCCTGAGAAATCATCAATAACTCATCAATAACCCGTTTTGAAAATCCTAAAAATGAGATGGGATTGATATAAATATATACATATTAAAAACTGTATATATAAATATATTGATCATTTTTTTAAATTAAAAACATGTGAAAATAGTCCATTACATGAATCATATGAATAAAGACCATCATTTATATTCAAATGTTCATCATTCCGAAAACTTAAAACAGAATAGGTTTTGTATTTATATATAATTTTATATATACATATATGTATATATGGGTTTTACAAACACAAAACTAAATAAAACCTTACCTTAATGGATTTAGATTGCATGTTAAGGCTTGGATGCACCAGGCGGGAGAGCAGAAAACACTACGAGTGGTGTAGTGCTCTAGCATGGTATGAAATACCCATGACAACATGTGTGTAACATTAAGGAAGATAGAGAACTCAAAAAACATAAATTGAGGGTCATCATGACACAAGTATTTATAACCTAAAATCAATATTATGTTGTAAGCTTCTTTGAGAAGCGTGTAGGTTAAAGTAAGATTTCATGAGAATCTTTCTTTTTTTTGCTACACATGACAAAACCCTTTTCCAATTTTACACCATTTGACTTCTGAACCCCAAAATCCACGCCACACACTCATAAAAATCAATAAATATATTATTATAAAGTTAAAAGGTGGTTCAAAAACATCTCTATCAATGCATTCACGCCACTTTAATTTTTTTTATAACAAAATATTTTTTATTAATTTTATTAATACTTCAAACGTTTAAACTATTTATAATATATATGTATATATATATATATATATTCCCCATTTTAGCATTATATATATATATATAATTTGTTTTATTCAAATAAATATTTACAATTACACATTATATATATATATTCACTATTTTAGCGTTTTAATATAAATATATATACATATATATAATTTGATTTATTAAAATAAATATTTCAATTTACATTTTTTAAATCATTTATATATTATGAATTTTTTTAAAATATAACTATTATATGTATTTTTAATTTATAAATATTATAAAAATAAAACATAATATATCTCATATAATTATAAAATATATTATCTAAAAAAATAATAAAATTATAATTTTTTAATAACATTAGTCATATTAATAATTTTATATAACTTAAAACTTATATTCATATATAAATATTGCATATTTAAAAAGAAAAACAAATTTAGTATATTAAATAGAAATTTTGACAAAAATATTTATTAAAAAATTCAATAAATAATATTTTCCAATTGGAAACAAAATTAAATTGTACTTTTAATAAAACAATTAGTTTCAAATACCATTTCAACAAAAATTATATTAAAAATACTTAAAGTGTATGTATATTCAGTTAATAAAATATAATAAAAACTAGTTTTAGATTTTTTGGGATGTTACATTATCCCCCCATTAAATTGAATTTTGTCCTCGTAATTCGGTCATTTGACTAAAAACAATTCTGAAATTTCATATTCAGAATTTAGATAACTAGGAAAGATAGATTCATAATCACTAACAGTAAAAAAACATCTATTTCATTATTTTTCTAGACCATGCCTCTAATACCATGTGTAAGGACCCGACCTTAGTAATGTCATACAAGAGGACATTATTCTGGTCTATGTTCTAGATATAGATATAGGCTTACAAAAAACATCAGAGTTACATCGAAAAACTAAACAAACTGAAGTATCCTCACCGCTTCCTCGCGCTACCACAATGATGACCAATTCTGTCAAACTGTGAAATACATTTCAAACACTTCAGTTGAGAACAAAAGATTCTCAGTAAGGGTTTAAAATCCATCGATAAATGAGTTATAAACATTCTTTGAGAAACTATGAAAAAACTGGTGGAAATACAATTTTTTAAAATACCATTTTTAAATTAATTACGATATCAACAAACTTTCTCAAGTTTTTTGAAGATACTAACTCATAAAATTTCTCAAATACACAGTAGTGAGTTTGAAAATATTAGGCATGCTTTTGAAAATAAGACATCAAATCTGAGACTATTTGATATGTTGAAGGGTATCTTGGGCCTACCCACATAATGAAGGATGGGTTATCTCCCAATTCCTTACTATTTACAATGCTCAAGAGTCAGGTTTTCAGAAAATGTTTATAGACTTTCTTTAAAAACGTATACCTTTAAACTGGGTTTTCATATATTAAAACATGTAAACAATATTTGATACATAAGTAGTGCATGTGTATATATATATATATATATGTCTATGTATATATACCTTCATAGGATATAATTTTCTTGCTCTGGAGTAGTCGATTTACGTATTGATATATCCCCACATGATTTGTCGTACATAATTTTCCTTTTAACGAATCATTATTTTAAATTTCATTTATTCATAATGACACATTAACTATACATAACACATACATATATATTTAGTTAACACAATATTTATAAATATTATCCATACAAGATTAGTGATGTGCATGATATATCATTAATATAATTACCATTACGTATGTGACATTCATAAATAAATAAAATGAACATGCATATTATATGCATATGGATACGTATATGCGCATTTTTAAACATGTTGAATAATGATAAAATTATAAAAATAAAATGAATATTACACTTTTATGAATATAATCAATAAAAAATTAACTTATAAATAATTATATTTGTTTGAAATAAAATAAGTATCCCTTGGAGAATATAAATAAAAATAATAATTCTAAATGAAAAACCCTTATATAGATTATGCCTGAGAAAAGCTTAATAACTCATCAATAACCCGTTTTGTAAACCATAAAACCAAGATTAAATAGATATACATATATACATATAAAAAACTGTATAAATAAATATATCGTGGTTTTGTAAATTAAAAACAAATGAAAATAGTCTATTACATGAATCATATGAATAAAGAACATTTAAATTCAAATGTTCATCATTCAGAAAACCTAAAACAGAATAGGTTTTCTGTTTATATATAATTGTATATACAAATATATGTATATATGGGTTTTACAAACACAAAACTAAATAAAACCTTACCTTAGTGGATTTAGACTGCATGTTAAGGCTTGAATGCACCAGGCAGGGGCACAGAAAACAATACGGGTGGTACAGTGCTCAAGCATGGGATAAAATACCCCTAACAACATGTGTGTAACATATAGGAATATAGAGAACTCAAAAAAAAAAACTTGAATTTAGGGTCATCTTGACACATGTATTTATAAAATAAAATCTATATGATGTTGTAAGCTTCATTGAGAATCTTGTAGGTTATAGTAAGCTTATATGAGAAGCTGCCTTTTTCTTGCTACACATGAAAAAGAACTATTCCACTTTTACACCTTTCGACTTCTCAACCCCAAAATCCAGGCCACAGACTCACAAAAATCAATCAATATATTATCATTAAAATAATTGGTGGTTCAAAAACCTCTCCCTCCATGCATTCACGCCACTTTATTATTATTATAACAAACTATTTGTTTATTCATTTTATTAATACTTCAAAAATTTAAACTATTTATAAATTATATATATATATTCTCCATTTTAGAGCTTTTTATATAAATATATATATAATTTGTTTTATTAAAATAAATATTTCAACTTACACATTATATATATATATATATTCACCATTTTAGTGTTTTTATATAAATATATATATATATATATACACAATTTGTTTTATTAAAATAAATATTTCAAAATAAATTTTTTTTAAACAAATATATGTTATGCATTTCTTCATAATATAACTAATAAATTTATTTTTAATTTATAAATTTTTTAAAAATAAAACATAATATATCTCATATATTTATAAAATTTATTATCTAAAAACAATAATAATAATAATAAAATTATAATTTTTTTATAATATTAGTATTATTAATAATTTTATATAACATAAAACTAATCTAAATATATATATTTCATACATTGAAAATAAAAAAAAATAGATTATATAAAATAAAATTTTTGATCAAAATATTTATTAAAATATTCTTTAAATATTATTTTCTATTTGGAAACAAAATTAAATTTTACTTTTAGTAAAACAATTAGTTTCAAATACCATTTCAACAAATATTATCTTAAAAATATTTAAAGTATAAGTATATTCACTTAATAAAATATAATAAAAATTGGGTTTAGATTTTCTGTGCTGTTACAGTAAGAAGATAATATCATTACTAACCATTACTAAGGGAACAAAAAATTCCCATAATAATATATGTTTGGAAATAGATCATGGATAACATAGGTTGAGGCCTAGAAATTTATAAATAATGGAAATAAATTTAATTTAATAGTTGTCTTATTAGTGACATTTTATTCCCATTTATTTGATCAATTTTTTCGATACTCATCCATAATGTTCCTTTTATTAAATTAAATAGCTATAAATTAGATGAAACATGTAAATAATAAATGTGTGGGGAAATGTTATGACTTCCCCAATGAGTTGCCCAACCCAATGGGAGTGAGAATTGAAAACATTTTTATGATGCTATCTCAACTAACTTAGGTTCTAAATAGAAATATGGATCAGTAGGAGCACCCAAGACCCCCTAATATATAACAATATTCAATTGAGAGCTTCACACAACAAAGGACTAAAAATTTCAATATATATACTTATCCATTAATCGTGGAACAATAAGTCAACTCCATGGAAAAGATCTTCTATGTATCTCAATGTTCTAATCAGGAGAATGTTCTACTGACTATTTATCATATGGAGGGATAATCAGATCAGTGGGGGACATTGATAAAGAATAATAAGGCTGCGGAAGAGTTCAATGAAATGGTGTTCATGTAATTCCCAAACAAAATTTGATAAATATTTTCCTCACACTCTATGTATTAAAATTTGATGTCATTTACTTGTCGTTATGAAAAAAATATGACTAATATATTATGTTATAGAAGGAAAAATTATCAATACATACATTATACAATACCAATTATTTCATTTCCCTTTAATGCATGGTTTATTGTGTCTTTATTTATCTAAAACCTAAATTATAAAAATCCATGGAGATCCTATACTTTAACTGATATAATGAAATTTTCTAATGTAGCCTTAATGTCAAAATAGAGATTGGTGAATCTCAATGGATTCATGGGGATAACAAGTATAATGTGGAGTTTATTTTTATTATTATGATAGAGAGATCTAACAGTGACATCAAATTTCAACATCCCACTTGTAAATAGTGCATTAAGAGTAACTTCATAAATTTCCAAAAGGGAACAACAAAATTATTTAGGTGCGGGAAGGACAGAATACTCTCTAGAAATTGTTGACATGGGAGACCCTCAATTTCAATGCAGGAACATAATGCTTTATTAATTCTTTAATTCATTGTTCATTGCTAATACTACATATTTACTAGTCACATTGAAATCATTGACCTATAAAATGGGTTTTTAGAGATATCCAATAAACTGTAAGGAAACAGGCATGATCTATTAACATTACTAATTTCGAAGTGAATCCCAAAAATGAAGTGGTGACATGTATTGTAGTAATTTATTCATGAATAGAGAATGGAATTTTTTATTATGGTTCTATGAATTCCTTCCTATTATTAATGTTTATTAGAACTATAAATACACGACCACAAATCACGGATGTAGAGATATATATGAAAATGGAAAAAGGGAAAATTATTGCATCCCATGGATAGAACTGATATCCTATCATGTTTTTTGGCCTAAACATCATTGGGAACCCTATCATATTACATTTCATGAAATTTTTTGCAATTAGGGTCATGGATTGTATTTCCCTATATAGAGCCATCATAAATTTCCATGAGAAGGAAATCAATCTCAGTTTAATAATCGACCTATGATCTTATACATGTGTAATGAGTATGATGATTCTTCTTTGGAAGAATCATATCAAGCATGAATATTACTACCCCTTGATAAAGTGTATCATGTTATGCTGTTTGGGTCTAAGGAATGAACCATCATTGATGTTTTCTCACCAGATCAAATTGCAACGATATAATTAAAGAAGTGCTAATGTTAAATGGATTACAATTATATATTGTGTCTGATTGTGATCCATGGTTCACCACTATGTGTTTCAAAATTCACTAACAGGCTATAAAAATTGAGATGAACTTTAGTAAAACTTATCACCATCAAATTGACGTCCAATTTGAGTAAAATATCAAAAAAAATGTGTTTTTTTAAAATGTGGGGCTTTGGTAAAACGAACAAAGAAAATATTATTTAAAAAAGGGAAATTATAAAAGTATAAAAGAAGGGATCATATTATAGTCTTTAACATGAAGAGGAAGAAAGGAGTCCAGATGTACCTCGAGCCAGGTTATGTTATGTGTGACCACTTTATTGGAGAGTCCATCTATGACCATATTCACCACATGATAGGTGTGGGTTGTAATATAGTTGATACCTTAGTGAGAACAGAGACAATTTATCCATCGTGTATTAATCATCCATGCAAGATAGACCACTCCAATTCAAATGGCATGCACTATAGTAGTATAATCGTATTCATTCCACAAGTTGTTCAACTTTGTTCATGGAGAAAGTTATTTCATGGATCATGCATATTATTTTGGCTTCTATGGTGGTTGTAATGTCGTGGCCTCCAAAAAAACACCCAACTACTTTACCAAGATGGTTTCTGAAGAAGGTTCCACATCCTGCAGGGCCTGGATTTCCTTAGAGGCTCCATCCACATTGATTTTGGTCCATACGAAGATCTGTGGTCTCATGAAAACCTCAAACATGTGTAGTTGCTGACTAAAGATGACATCAACATGAAGATGCCTCAGAATCCTAGACACAGCCATAATGTTGATGCAACTCTCTCTTTTAATCAATGCAGCTTCTCGAATAGAAACCAAAATTATCATTTTACCTGCAATAATGTTGAGTGAGAAATTATTTTCAATGATAGAGTTCCTATAATACAATATTATGTGAATAAGGTCCAAAACCTCTACATGAAATAAGTTCTTTATTTATTGGGATCTATCCAAACCAACACAACGTTAATGCTTTTCATTTAGAGAGTCAAGAATCAGACATCTGCAATCAATGATGTTAAAAATATAGTTCCAAAGAGGAGTGGAAGTAGAACAAGACAATAATAAATGGTTATAATATTCTCTATTCTGATTACAAAGATGACATTTATAGAAAATTTAGATCCCAAATAGTTGGAAGCAGGTATCAATGGGTACCTAATTGTTGGCAAGGAACCAAATAAGAGTGAGTTTTTAGGGTTTAATTCATGACTTATCAATGCATTTGATCTATTTAAAATCATTATCATATTTATTGATGGAGTGGTTATATAATTTTTTTGATTTTTGAAAACCATTGTTTATATTCTCCCAAATAAAATATTTCGTTAAGTAAAAAACAAGTAATTAACAAATAAATGAAAAACAATTTCAAGAAGAGTGTAAATATGAAATGCAAGAACATTTATAAAATGGTTTTTGATATTTTCAGGAGAGAATTCAGGAGGAAATAAAGAGATTAATGGTGAACATGTCCAGTTTTCCATCCAAAATCTCATAGAATATTTTCTAGATACCATCCTTCTATAGTCAACCATAATGATGCCATAGATTTTTTTCATGCATGACCACATGGAAGAAGCCAAAAAATTCTTGTTACCACTTTTAACTATTTCAATGATCCTCTTCTTGATGAGATCAATTGAAGGGGAGTCATTGTGAATCTAGTTCCATGTGAATCTATCTTAAGGGACTCATTAAAAATTTCTATGTTTTTTATACCAAGACTACCATTGTTTAAAATTTTACAAGAATTAGTCCAAGGAATGGTCACAAGAATCATGTCCAATGAGACTAAATCCAAATAAAATTCATATAAAAATTATTTTTTAAAAAGACCAACTGAACATTTGTAGACCATCATACAGTAGGACTATTTTCAGATAATTGAAGACTTGTCTACACAAACTCTCCCTGATATAGAAAAAGATTTTCTTTTCCATGTGGAGAACTGATTAAAAATTTTATAAAAAATATTAGATAATTAGTAAGCTTTGGGTATGTGCCATAAGAGAGGAAACCCAATGTAAATAATGGAAATTAATCACTCTTTTATGCCAAGTTCATTAATGATAGCATTTTTCATACAATATGGAATTTTTTTTCCAAAATAGATGAAGGATTTGTTCTAGACAATGACCTTGCCTGAAACCTACTCATATTGAGTAAGAGAAGTTTTGAGTGTTTTGATATTCCATTTATCCCCCTTAACAAAATTATGATGTCATCAGTATATAGGATTTGAATGGGAGCACTGACATTTCTCTTAGCCAGAATCAGCTTGAGGTTATTTTGTTCAAATAAAAGAGTGAGAAGGCGACTCAAATAGTCCTCTACAATGGAAACACTGATTGAAGATAGGGGGTCATTCTATCTGAAAACATTGTAGTAATTGAAATATCCTTTGATAGATCCATTGATTATGATGGAAATGTGTGCTGAGTTGAAAGGGGATTTCATTATAGTAAAGAAGTTATAGTTGAAACAAAATAATTGTAAGACCTTGATGATGAAATTCCCATCCATAGTGTCAAAGGACTTCCTAACATCAAGTTGAATGGAAACCATGCCACCCCTATTCTTATTGTTTTACATTTTAGTGCATTCCAATGTGAGATAAATACATCCATGGATGGATAGTCGGTTGACAAGACAAATTAAAACTAGCAGATAATTTTTTCAGTGATAGTAGAGATTCTCTTCACAATCAGTGTGGTGATAATTTTTTAATGTATTTTGCTAAGAGGAATGTGTGGAAAGAGATGATTTTTAGAGGCATTATAAATTTTATGAATAAAGGATCAAAATTTTCCATTCAACCGATGAGAATGGATGACACCAGAAAAGAAGGTTTTAACCATATTACAGTCATCCGATTGGATGATATCCCAATATTTTTTATGGAACCCAATATTGAAACCATCATGAACCGTGGCACTATCATGATTTATGATAAAGATAGTGTCCCTAATTTCATGATCAAGGGGAACACCTATGAGAAGGGAGTTTTTAGAATTAGTGATAATATCTAGAATGATCCCCGGAATGAGATCCTTATTCGTAGCAAGGACATTGAATAAAGATTCTAAGTATGATACCACATTATTAGCTATGTATTCTTCATTATCTAATAGGCTATCTCCATATTTTAGAGAATAAATAGTCCCAAAATCATTATAAACCCATTAAAAAGTGTATCAGAATATGGTATGTCTACCATTGTCCGTTAAGAATTTGATATTGAAGGTATTCTAATGAATGTTGTCTTTGAAAGAGAGAAGCAAATTAAGTTTCATAGAAATGCTAATTTATTGATTTTTATCTGCCGAAAAGTTTGAATGTGTTATGTTGTTTTGGATTTGATGAATATATTTCTCAAGAAGAGACATGTCATTATCAAGTTGTTTAGCATTAATTATACTCTAATTCTTAAGAATTTTTTGAGATATTTAAATTTAAGAGGAGAAGAAAAGGCATCCTTATACTGGGAAATAGAATTCCAAAAATTTTAATTATATTAAAACATTCAAGATCTAGGAACAAAGAATTATTGAGCCGGTTAGTAAGAAGAGGTTTCCTAGATTTGAGTGTAATAGTGACCAAGAGTGAGTGATGTTAAGATTGAATTTTTGGAAGGGTGGTGCAGGAAATGGTGTCCCATTTATCCAATGCATGATTATTAGTGAACAATATATCTAGTTTACTTGAAACCATTCTATTGTGATAATTCCTAAACTAGGTATACTTAGAACCATGGAGAGAAATTTCAATTAGATTGGGATTATAAATAGCAGTTTTAAAATCCCTTGATGATAATGTTGATTGGAGAGGGATTATTTTCTCACTAGAAGAAAGAATAACATTTAGATTTCCAATAAAAAACCAGGGAAAATCAATAATATTAATCAAAAATAGGATAGGGCATTCTAAAAAATCCTCCTATATTGATATTTTTTTTAATAGATAAAGGATAAAAAAGTTTGGTGTTTTCATTCATAAATTCAAAGTTGAAAAATTTTCTCCTCAATATGGAAAACATGGAAATTAGGCAAAGATGGGAGAGAAAAGATCCAAATAAAATTAATAATGTTGTTGTTCCCAGAAGCACCTATGAATTTGATTCCAATGTGAAAAAAATGAAGTAGATCAGGGGAGAAGTTTATTTTAGGTTCATCTATGGAACAGAATAAGGGTTTATGTATTTTTTTGAGAAAGATGAGCGCAAAGCTCTATAATTGATAAAACAATCATTACACAAGACAAAAAGCAGGAATTTTACATTTTTCCCTGGTAAAAAGCAGGACCATGTCTCATGAATAAGGGTTTATGTATGTTTACCATTCATTTTAAGATTGTGAAGGTGTCATGGTTTCCAATACCTTGGCATATTCAAAATAATAGATATGTTAATATTCATTTATCTGGCCTAGATATTATTTTTGGAGAAGTGGTATTCCCTTCCATATCTACATGTAAGGATAGGATGAGATTTATGACGAAGGGAAAGCACAGTCCAAGGTATATCACCCATCTTATTTCTATAATCGTATCAGAGCAGTGGAAAATCGAATAGCACTACCACTAAACATATCCCATGTATATGATTTATTATATTTATCCCTACTAATAATTTATATACCATACCCCTCACATGTACTAAATCCAAATATGACACCATTATATAATGATGTTTCAATTAATGAGAATCTAGTGAAGATCTAAGATCATAGAGAAAAAGATCTATAATATAAGACAATTACCCTCCTAAAAGTGTAGTAGAGAAACCACAAGTTTGAAGAAGAAATGTGGAAACTAGGGGAGGTCAGGAAGAAGGGTTACCCTCATCTGTTTTAGTGTGACAAAATAAAATTTCGAGTTCCAACGTTCTAAAGTTGGGAAGAAAGTAATCACATGATCTGTTATTAATAAAATTCCCCTTTTTATTTAATTGAATGTCTTATTATATAATATTGAAAACAAGGGAACTTATTTTTGTTTTATTATACCCATTTTGAAATAAATTATTGTTACATATTATTTCTTTTGATTATATAAACATATAATTGTAATCACGTTACTAGTATAAATATAATGTTTTATCAAACCCAATTGACAATGAAAAGGGATGTGATTAACTAAAGTAGTAGGATCATAGCATATGAATCCCTTTTATAAGAGCTTCCAAGGGTGATAGAATATAATGTCTTTTCCCTAGACAAAATCCATGAGGAGATACTAAAACATATGAACATGTGAAACCATTTATGAGAGAAGTTCATGCTCATCAAGATCATGACCCAAACCATATTCTCCCATAGGCCATAAGAAATCCCATCCGTCGTGCACCTTACAAGTAGGGTGTAATCTATTTCATGAAAGGGATATGTATTAATACACTATCAATATGTTTTTATATATTATTTTTATATAAAATTTTGAATCTATTTTCATCATATTATTTTTTACTTTGTAAATGATTTATGTTTTGAAAAAATAATGAAATTATTTTACTTTAGGTAAATATACAAATTTATTAAACTAATTTATGAATTCATGCATTTTTAAATAAATAATATTTTAATAATATATTATTATTAAATAACTTTTATTAGATCGTTACATAATTTTTATGAATGTTAATATTTTTTTAAAAGGGATCAAAAATATGTTGTAAAAAACCCATAATTCTCAATAATCGACACTTTATTTTAAAAGTGAATATTCATTTATATATAAAATTATTTATATAAAATGATTATTTTATTTGTAATGAGGACAAAAAAATTATCTGATATTAAATTTTTCTTAATTTTCTAACACATTCAAATTTTCGGTTACAAATTAAATAATGTATAAATATACTTTGTTTTTTATGACTTCATATTGACCCAAATTTTACCTATTAAGTAATATAAATGGTAAATAAGAATAAATAAATATTATTAATAGAAAATAATTAGATATTATATTTATATGATTTATTTTGTAATGGAATTATGAATCTTCCATGACTTATAATATATTTTATGATTATGATGTCATTTCAATTAGACTGTGACTCACCTCCACATCTCTAATGGTATTATTTTAATAATTTCGGCCCAATAGCTTATAAAATAATAGACACTCCCCATTGGGAGAGACCATAGGAAAAACTATGGGATGGTTTGTGGTTTTGGGTATTTTATTATGTAGAGTCTAAAAACTATGTAATAAAGAAATCCCTCTCTTTTTCATATATAAACCAACCATGGACCCCATTTATCTTCACTCAAACTCTATGGATCATGACCGAACTCAACCCTCCTGTACCAATAGACCTCTAAAGTCACCCCAATCTTTCATTTATCCCCTCCCAAGCCATTGGTGTCCCACACTCAAGTAATCGAACCTCATCTTCCACAGGCATATATTGCCAAGCACTCATTTTAGGTTATGATTTTTAATTTTAATTTTCATATTATAGTAAATGATATTCCATATTCCCATTTATTTACATTTGATTTATAAATAATTATATATTTCATTAATTTTCATTAATCCACTAGTGTTCCTTAATGTACACCTATTACCATGCCAATTATTTGTAAGGATTCTTTTTATATTCATGTTTCTTATATAACATAGTCCTTCTATTTGTAAATTTATAACATTTTGATATTCTTTTCGATGTCAATACTACATACCATTTTATGTGTATGTAAAAAGATAACTCTTTCTCTCTCATCAACACATTTTTAAGAATCATTATGTGATGTTGTTATGATGCCAGAATTTAACCATGATAATCCATGCCAAAACAATTGTTTAGTGAATACAATACAAATTTACTATCATGTTTGTTAAAATTTATGCACATATACTTTTTTATTGGGGACTTACATATATATATATTCCACATTAATAAATTGTGTAATTAGTTATGATGATGAATGAACCCATGGTTTATGATTGATGTAGAACACATAAGCATGATAATGAAATGAAAATGATGGGTTCCCTTAGATAGTCCTCAAATGAATTCGGTTATGTTTAGTATCATGATACATCAATTTGGGACAAGTGTATGCATGATTAAAATTTAGTACTTTTTTTACCATGATGTCTTGGCAGTTTTAGGATTGAATTAGTTTTATGATACATTATTTTAAGTTCTTGAAACATTTCACATGTTGCCTTTATAATTACAATTATATATCTTCTCTCATTATTAATATTTATTATTCCTACTCTTTCTATTCCCCATTGATATGCCTATAGTCTAACATTAATAGTCTTCTTTAGGTTATGCCTTACTTTTTTTCTTAAAAGGCTTTATAGATCACACCTATTTTATGTTTTTCCTCAGTTTACCCCATGTATTTCTATGTTAATTGAAATATTATGATAATGTCATGCAAGTGTTCAATTTTTTTGTATCCCCTATTATATTCTATTATTTAATTTAAATAATTCCTATGGAATCAAGAGTTATAAATACTTTGTAGTTGTATAATGACTATGTATTTGTTATGAAATATGTATTAATATGTAATAGAGTCCTGTTGTTATAAGATTAATGAAATATTTCATTTATCTTATATTTTTTAGTATCTTCATGTTGAATACCATTTTATGGATTGAGGATTATTGAATATTGAGGATTATGTGATTTCTATGGAGCTACTATGAGATATCCAAGATCATAAACTAGAAATTTTTAATGGGTGAAACATTCTTATGGATAAAGGTTTATTCAGGAATGTTGTCGTTGTGAAGTATACTTTGAAGCGGCGGATGTGGATCACTACCCTATACACAGAGATTTAATTTGAGTATCTATTTTCCATATTTTCTTAAGATAATATTTTTAAGATCAATTTATTAATTTGTCATTCCATTTTCAAAGATTTTCTATGTTTGATAAATAATCATCCTATGAGAAGGGGATGACCTTATTCATAATTGAGACACATTATACTATTTTGTGATTAAAAATATACTAGTGATTCGATGCCTCACATATAGAATAATTTCATAACATGGAGGATAGGATTATTTGATTCTTATATTTGGGCAATTTCAGTTGTTGGTTTGGGATATATGGATATTTTATTTTATTTTTTTCTGATCATTTTTTATAGTGATGAGGTTGTCAAATAAATATGTGGTAATTTGGATTGGAATGTTTTTTATGGTGGTAGAATTTAATGTATGATGTGATCATTGAGAGGTATCTTGTGGGGTGGTTGTTCGGAGCCCTTTCCTTCTAGGATTTAATTTGGATTCATAAGGGGATGAATCATTTTATAGGTATCTTATGTGTTATTACGTGCCTTCCCATCTTAGTACATTTCTTTTTTTGGGGGATAGAGATGTTTTCAGGAGGTTAAGAGATTTTTATATAGGTACTAGAGGCTAGGAATAGAGATATAAAAAAATTAAGTCAGTGAATTGTTTACACAATGTGTAAAGGTAGGGCACATGTTGTATGTGGATATGGGGAATCCTTGAGATGTATTAAATTTTATTTACATTCATTTCATGATTTTTAACATAAAATATGAGGTGATTATTTTTTTTGTTGAATGTTGGGGTTTTATGAAAATTTGAGGATTACACACCATGTAATGATTTCCAAAAAGTGAGTCTTGGGTGTTCTATGTTATGTTATAATCATTTATTCTGAATTATTCATTCATTCACACACTCCATCCCTATATCATTTGTGAATAACACTAGATAACCCAAGGATAATTTTTATCCCTATCCTCTCTTACTTCTATCTACTGGTGTCAGTGGTTGTTTGTTAGGGATTTTTGATGAGTGATTCAACTTTATCCTCTTTTTTTCATCAATTACTCTCACAGGGATTTCATAAAGTGATGTTTTTTTTCACGGATTGGGTTTGTCTTAGTTCTGTAGTTCATTTTTTATAGTGTGTGTTTATCCACAGTTCCAAATGCGTGGTTTTGTTTTGTAGGTGTTTCTAACATTCCATACATTGTGCAACGAGTCAGAAAACATTCATTGAGTTAGGTAATCCATCATCTCTATTTATTATATAACATTGAAGAGTTTTTTCATCATTTTATCTAGGGGGATAGTTATTATGGATTATTTAATGATAAATAATTTCAAATTTGAAATTGAATGGGGAGAAGGGGGAATAATTCAAAATTATTTACTACTTTGATATTTTGATGATATTTTGATTGTATAGGCTTGATTCCATGCTAAATGTTTTTATTGTATGGGAATTTATTTATTCTAGATGATATGTATCTGTAGTTATGTCTGTGTTTATTATTGTGATATCACTCTAAAATAGAAATTTTATAATAACTAATATACAACTATTAATATTGTTTCCCCATCACTACTAGACAAATGGGATTTGGAGCCCCCTGACATGGGAAAATGCCTTTGGCAGTCACTGGGCATTAAAAAAACCATCAGCACCCCTATCCCCCTCCCATTGTGACACTATGTACCTCGATCGTCGCTGCCTATCCCCCATCACCCTCCATCCTCCACCCTCACCGCCCTTCTCCTCACCGCCCTCTGCCCCTCTTCCCTCTGCCCCCTCTGGCCTCCACCCCCTCCACTATCTGGCCTCCGCCCTCCGGCATGTTCCCTCCATCCTTCACCCTCCGCCCTCTTTCCTCTACTCCCTCCGACCTCCGCCCACACTACCCTCTAGCCCCCGCCCTCTACACTCCACCCTCCACCCTCTACACTTCTCCCTCTAGCCTCCAGCCTCGACCCTCCACCCTCCAGCCTCATGACTCTTGCCTCCACCCCCTCTGGTCTTTGCACCCTTGGCGATTGGCCCTCCACCCTCATCCCCTTCGCTGCTCATCCCCCATCCCTTAACTTCCCTCCACTCTGGATCTCATCCATCCCCCGTCCCCTCCCTCTTCATCCCCCTCCCCCGCTGCATCGTCTCCTCCCATCCCCTCCCTCACCGTCCCCTCCCATGCAACAATACTACTGCCCGGTCTCATCCCTCCACGTACGGATGTTTCTCATCCCCTCACCATTGCTGACTGTCAACTCCGGCTCCCCGTTATACTTTTTACACACCCTTTTCATCCCACCCTCGCTGCACCATCGTCACCTCACCGCATCCTATCCTCTGGCTCACAACCACTGCCACCACCTATCCCCTCCCTCGCCGCAACTTATCGGGCTCCGGCTCCGCTGTGCTTCCTCTCATCTCCCCTATATCATGGCCTTCGGCTCACCTCCCTTTCAGGTTTGTGGCTCAATCATTTATGACATGACATGGTCTTTCACTTACATTCTACTATCCTTCCTCTTATTTATTATTCAGTTATATAATTTGATTATTATATCGATGGTCCACAAGCTATTGGTATGTATTTATTTTCAATATATTTTTCATGAAAAATTCATGTAATAATACTTGTGTAAATATTTGTTATATAGATATTATTATGGATATGATTTGGATTCATCATCCAAATAAAACATATAAAGTATATTTCTATGGCATTACATAGTTTATTGACTTCACCAGGGGATTTGAATGTGATTATATTTGTTGTCCTTGTAAAAAATGTGCTAACATATATCAATTAAAATGAGATACTGTGAGGGAGCACCTGTTCATTAACAGATTATTTAAAAATTATAATAGTGGGACTCGTCATGGAGAATAATATGTTCATTGTAAAAATACAGATACAGTTCAGATGGTTTTTGATGTAAGGATGAATGATCCAATGCATGAAATGTTGTCCTAAATTGTAAATGAGTTGGATCCTAAAGGCATTGACTTCCAGAATCTTAATAACAATGTGATAAATATTCGTTCTGGTACAGATCTTGATTCAAGGAGTTTTTATAAAGAACTTGATGATGCAAATACATAATTATATCCTAGATTCACTTCTTACAAAAAAATTTCATTTATCGTGGAGTTGTTGCATTTTAATTCATTGAAATAGTGGTCAGACATATCATTCAACATGCCGTTGGTGTTATTGAAAAATGTTCTTCCTATCAATGCTATGATTCCTGAGTCGTATTACCATTCATGAAACTTGAAAGAGAACTTGGGTTTTACATATGAGACCATAGATTCATGTTCAAACAATTGTATGTTGTTTAGAAATTAAACTGCCCATTTGGATATTTGTATGGTTTGTGGCGCTTCCAGGTGGAAAGAGAACAGGGAAAATCAAACTCATCAATGTCAGATTATGATACTGGGGAATCCGATTGCCGTAAATCAAATGAGTTACTTTCCCCATAAACCGAGGTTGAAAAGATTTTTTATTTCATTTAAAGTATATAATTTAATGATATGGCATGAAGAAAGAATTCATGAAAGTGATATGTTAACTCACCAGCCAGACTATCATGCATGGAAAGATTTTGATAATAGAAATACCAACATTACTAAAGATGTTCGTAATGCCTGATTGGGATTGGCAGTAGATGGTTTCAATCCATTCAAGTCTATGGTTGGATCAACACATAGCACATGACTCGTGGTGTTGGATCCGTATATTCTTCCTCTGTGGCTTTGTATGAAGAAAAAATTTATATTACATTCCACTCTTATTGATGGACCTAGTAGTCTGGGGGATAATATTTATGTTTACCTTGAGCTATTTATTGATGAGTTGAATAAATTTTGGGGCGATTGTGTGATGACTTATGACTGTGGAATGAATTAAATGTTCAAACTATAGGCTACATTATTGTGGAAAATCAATTACTTCCCAGATTATTCAAATTTATCAGGTTGGAGTACGAAAGGGGAATTTTCTTACCCATGTTGCAATAAATGTAAAAATCGATATAGCTTAAACATTCCAAAAAATGGGCATACATGGGTCACATACATTTTCTCCCCTATCAGCACAGGTTCAGAAAGGATAGAGTGGCATTTGATTGTTCTAGATAGTTCAGCCCCGCACCAATTATCATGACAAGAGTCGAAATGATTTCTCATATTAAGGAAGAAAAAATCCGCATGGTATATGAAATTCAGGATTTGGTGGCTCATCCATTACATAATATTCGTGCTATGGGTAGGCAGTGCCATTAGAATCGAAAAAATAAAAGTATTTTTTATAGTATTTCGTATCGGAAAACTAACATGCTAAGGCATAATTTGGATGTCATGTACATTGAAATTTTTTTTGTGATAACATATTTTTGAACATTTTAGGTGTTATTGTAAAATCAAAGGACCATGATAATGTATGCCCTGTTGTGGAAGAAATGGGTTTAAGGAAACAATTTCATTTTTAATTAGCTAAGGGAAACAAGGAATATATGAATCCTGTATATTATATAATGAATTCAAAGAATAAAGATTACTTAACTTCCATTTTAAAGATTCTTAAGGTGCCTAATGGTTACTCTTCTAATATTTCAAAGTGTGTGAATATGAAAATCAGGACATTACACGGGTTGAGAAGTCATGACAATCACATACTACTTCAACATTTGATTCCAATCGCAATTTGTGATTGTTTATCCCCCATTGTTGTTCATCCGTTGATTAAGATGGGTAATTTTTTTAGACATCTTTGTTTAAGAAATCAACGAATGAGTGATTTCAAAAGTTTTCAGGACCGAATTGTACATATGCTTTTTCACTTTGAGAAACTATTTCCCCCTCATTATTCAATGTTATGTTCCACTTGAAAGTGCACCTAACTGATGAAGTATTTGCTTCTGGTCTAGTGCAATTCAGCTCGATGTATCATATTGAGTGGTATTTGAGTACATCAAAACACTTTTTATGCAATAGAGATCGTCCGGAGACATCAATAGCCAATGGTTATTTGATGGATGAGTGTACTACTTTTTATGTAGAATATCTTATGGATGTTGAAACAAAATTAGATAAGCCCTCTCGGATTAATTATGGTCCAATTGGAGAAGGAACCATATAAGATATGGACAACGTCAAGTGGACACAAGAGCATTGATATATCTTCTTCAATACTCTATCAGTTGCACCATTAATGTAGTCAGTGTATTATCACTATTATTTTTTAAATTATATATGTTTTTTTGTATATGTTTATAATTTAAACATCACATTATCATAATCAGGAAACACATTAATGAAATGAATGAAGAGATGTATCGTGTAACTGTGTATAAAATTCAATAATCTCATTATACGTCATTTCATAATTGGTTCAATGATTATGTATGTATAAATTGATCTTCATTATGAGTTAATTATTATACTAATTTCATTATGAAGAAATCATTATTGAAATCCATGAATTATGTAGGCTCATAAGGTAAGGGAGTTAGGGGACGCCACAATTACTGAAGAATTTATCAAACTAGTTGAGGTCCATCTATAATGACTCGTTGTTATAAAGCTATAGATTCCAGTGGTTTTTTATTTCACATTAATGATGTTGACGAAAAATGAGAAACGAAAAATGAGGCAACAGTTGTCCATTCATCGATTCTAGTTATTACAATGGTAAATTGATGGAAATCATTGAATTTTTATATGCACATGTGTTAAAGTACATATTGTCAATGTGTAATTGGGTTGATGCAGGGCGTGGATGTAAATTCGATCAATATGAGTTTTCATTAGTAAATTTTAACAATATGTTATACAGAAATGAAAAATTTGTTAACGAACCTTTCATTTTAACATCATTAGAAGAACAAGTATTCTTCGTTACATTGCCTTCGAATCCATGGTAGAAAGTTGTTGTGAAAATTTCATGTTGAGGAGTGTTTTTATTTGAACAAAATGAACCCAAGACTATTCTGTTTGTCTTCCAACAACTTTATTAACATAACGTAGTTCAACATGAAGAAGATATTTATTGGGTCCGAGTAGCCGTTGAAGGAGATATGGTCGATTTTCAATTCAAATGAAAGGTATAATCGTTTCCCCCCTATTCAGTTTTGAATATCCTAGGATATCATAATTGATCTAACTGTTTTATAAATCCTTGTAATTTTTAATCCTCAATTTTGTATGTTTATTCATTTACAAATATTTAGGATGATTTCCCTTTTGGTAACATCACGTTATTGTCAGTGTATCTTCCCATTTATGTATTCTTCATTTGGTTTATGTGATTCTTGAAATTTGATTCATTCAATTTGAAATTTGGATATTCATTGATTGGTTTTGTATATAATTTGAATATCTGCTTTTTTAACTTTCTGATTTTTTAAAATCCATTCACAACTAATTATTCAATCCCTTTTTGTTTGATTAACAACTGTACAAGTTTTATTTTTTAAAAAACATACCAATTTGTCTTTTGGACACTTTGGATAGTCCACTTTCCATTGTTTTCTATGACTGTAGGCATGTCAGGGGAAGATGCAGCATATTAAAGTCATTCATCTGATCCATCTAAATCTCAGGTTCGAGGTATTTTTGATTGTCATTGTGTCTATTTTTTATGTAATTGATAAACACACAAACATATATATATTTATAACATCTATAAAATTATACAAATTTTTTTTTTTAACATGATCAAACTCGACTACTTCATCCTCTCGTAAGAGAGGCCCTAGTCGTGGAATTTTATAAAGGAATTATGACAATAATTTTAATGTTTTCTTTGATGAGCTATTTCATCATGTGTCAATAAATTCCCCAACATTTATTTCTCAGATGTGTCATATCATACGTGACACACATCAATTATCATTGACCACATGTGATTGGGATTTTATCCCTCGGGACACATTAGTTCATATTTGGTGGGAGGTTTAGGTAAGAAGACAATTTTACATTCTTCCCTATGTATAAAAAATACTAACATATGTGATTTTTTCATTAATAGAAAAATTTAAAATATTCCCCGATGAGTTTTGACCCGTGTGTATGAGAAAATTTTGTATTATGTGGAATGATTTTAAATTCCAAGTCAAAAGGGACCACTGGGTACCAAATATGGGTGTAGATACCCAAAGATTGATGTAAATGGACATTACATTACTTTGCAGAATACTTAATACATAAAAAAAATGGACACACAAGGACCGTAATAGTTTAGTGTCTTTGGAAACTCGGAATATAATCTTCTAATCGTGGTGAAAGATCTTCAAAATCTCCCATAATGATAATCACTTTTTTTCTTACCTAAAACCTTTCTTTATATCCTGGGGAAATGAAAACATACAAAGGGTGAGCTCAAATTCTCAATAAGTGCAAGCATGGAAGAAAAATAAAACAAACCTTATACATTTGAACTTCGAAACATGAAGGTAAAGTTTAAACATCAAAATCATGAGTTGTGAAATAAATCGTGGAAGTACGTAAGGCATATATCATAAAGGAACATCAATCATGATAATATAACATGGGAATAAAACATTTAATTGTGGAAAAACATTAAGCATATGATATTATTTCCATAGTAGCCAAGGAATTGCTTCCATGACCATCTTAGTGGACAAAGTCCCTTTCTAAATCAAGATCACTCCTCATTCCAGTACTGTATCACTGAACCTAATTAACATACCGTTTCATACATGTCTATCTCATGAGAAATAAATCATTACCCCATTCATTAGAGGGTGATATAGGACCCACACATCTTATAATGAAATCATTCTTACTTGTGCCACAAAATAAACTTAAAACATTCCTCATAACCCAAATAATAAATTGGGTTTCATAAACATCATCCCATCATCACATAATCCATATAAAACAAATGGATATTTAATCATAAGAAAATTGAAACAATGTAAATCATAGGGACATTATACTTGAATCATAAACATATGAAATAATGTCATCTTATATGGAAATGGTTTTGATAAAACACTTGAAATGAATTCATGAGGAAAATTTCCTTTCTTCTTCAAAATCGTTTTCTTTTCAAAAAATTCCATGAAATTTTAAAAGAAATTTATTTTGTTGAAAAGCGTCATAAAATCTTGTAGAGTAAGCTTCATGAAAATTATGTGTTATTAAACCGTAAAAATATGTTCACGCTGTATAAGGTAAAAATAACATTCTTCTCGTACTGTTGTCACAAAAGTCAAAAAGTTACCCGTGTGGTAAAAAAAGTAATATTTCATTCATAACATGTGGAAAATTTTAAAAATGTGTAATAAGGTCTTTAAGAAAACATGAATAAATTTTTAGAAAACATGGTCATGGATGATAACATTAACCCCAGTAAATACTTACGAATAACAATCTTGGATAAGAACGAGATTGGAATAGTTATCCCTTAACTTATGTCTGATATGATTCGTACGTATCCAAACCTCCTATATAATGGATTAAATAATTTAATTGACTTATTACAAAATCATATTCATTGTTATGATATCATATATGGTCACTAATGACTTTATATTACCATTTCATTTGTAAGTTCTATGTTAAACCAGTGTTTTGTGTAAAATCGTCTTATTTATTGTACGTGTTTGGACTTGTTGTTCCTGATATTATTATTAATTATATCTTGATTTACTTACTTACAGAATGTAAATCATGATTTATATATCATATATATATTTATTATATATATATAATATATATATAAATGAAATGAAATACACTGTTCATGGAGACGGTAGGCCGTACGTACGCCTGCACGCTGTATTCTGTTCCTTATTGAATTAAATGGAATTAATTAAATGAAACAAAGATGTACATAAATCCAGTATTATCATTATTTAATATCTTTCATGATTATTTATTATATATACATTATAATCATACATGAATGTTTAATCATGGAAAATGAATCTAATCACGTTCGTGGAGACAGTAGTCTGTACGTACACACGAGAGATGATATCATTACCATGATTGTGGAATTGTATTGAAGTGTATGTATAATATTTCAGAATCTATATCACATTACAATAATAATATATAGTTATTTATTGACACCATTACATACATCCATGTAAGGTGGTGGTGGAAAACAGATTACACCACGATGTGAAGACATTATTCTGTACGTACGCACGCGCGGTGATTTCGTTTCTGTAGAATGGATAAAAGATAAAATTGGTTTGTTTCATATATATAATAACATATCTATATATGAGTGATACTTAAGTTACTAATTTATGATGAAACAAATAAATAATAATATGTAGAAGAATAAATTGGAATGAATCGATAAAGGATATTACCTCTTCTTTGAAGCGCCTCTTCTTAACCTCCTCTTAAGGCACTAGGGTTGGACTTTTCAAGAGACCTGGACCTCTATAATGTTTCTGGGGAAGATGATAAGGGAAATGGGTAGGAGTTGGTTGAGCTTCAAAGCTCAAATGGGTGTGAAGAGAAGAGGTAAGGGGTGCCCTTTTTATCAGGGAGGAGAGGGGCACTTTAGGAAAAAAAATAAAATATTATTATATAATAAAATCATATTTTATTTATAATAGTTACAAATTGATTTATTTATAATCTAAAGTGGGGATGGGTCTAAATCCTCCCAACCAATAGGTTTTAGACAAGTTTAGGTTACTATTTTAACCTTATCATTTAGATTTAACTCTAAGTTAAATGATTTAACCTTTATCGTGTCTTCTTGTTTACTTACACTATATGGTTAATAAACATACTATAAAAAGACAAAAGAACCCCAGGTGGTTCATTATTAATATATATAACATTATCTAAGTCATTTGGCAGATCCATAGATTTTGATTAATATAATAACAATTAATAATAAAATATGTGTTTTAAAAACAATTTTACGTCAATTTTGACACTATTTGGTAATAGATTTTGGTGAAAATCATAAAAAAATGATTAGTTCGAAAAAAGTTAATTCAATAAATAATAAAATGTCATATTAACCTATAAAATTATTTTAATTCATAAAAAGTCCCAAATTACATTTATTTGGGTATTTATAACATCAATTATGTTAATATTTCATTAATAAGGTAATTACTGAATCATCATAGTGTCATAAATAAATTAACTTATTGAATAGATAAAAATTATAAATAAAATACCATTCTGTAGTAAATATGTTTAGATTTCAAATGAATATTTATAGTCGAATTTATTTTATGTATAACCATATATTAAAAATGTTTTAGTTCTTAAACATTGATTTTAACTATTTTAACTCGTCTTTAAATAAAAAAATAATAAGTTACTAATCTAATACAAGTGGAATTAAAGAGTAATATTTTATTCCTAAGGTTTCTTTTGGTCGAATTACACTTATCCAATAGAATTAGGACATGTTTTAGGGTAATAATAATATCATTTTCCCCTTAATTGCCCTGTTTACTTTTAACCGTGGTAAATAAAAGTAAAAAGTTATTATTTGCCAAAAAATATTTTCACCTTATTGAACCAAATATCACTCCTTGTTATTAACCATGTTTCTCATATTTTCAAAATTCCACTCACAGAAGCGGTAAAATTATGTTTTTTGAAAATTTTCAAATTCTCCTAGGAGGTGGGTAAAAAACGGTGAAAAGTTCAATAAAATTTATATATATCTAAATTTATTATAAAATGACCCAACTGAATTAAATTGAACATATATAGGAATTATTTATCAATTTTGACCTAAAATAAATTTAAATAAAATAAATAATTATTTGAATAAAAAGTTGGGTTTTAAATAGTAACTCAGTGTTTTCACTATTCATAAAAAATTGATAGTTTTCAGAAAAATACAAAAAATTCACCCTAGGCTAATTTCGATATTCCGAATAAAAAAATGATTTCCATTTCCATTAATAAAAATTAAAAAAATGGGTATTACTATTCATAACGGCTAGTTTATATAATATTTTGATAACATATCTTTGTTTAGTGAAACTCGGTATTGCGTACACCACATGATACCGTGGAAGGTAGTGATTTCATGTAATGCAATCCAAGTTAGGAATGCATGTAGTGCAAGATCATTTTTGTGTAGCATCCAACACAAGACATCAATGAAATTAAAAATAATATTTTTCATAAAATGTCAGGGTTTTACATTCTACCCCTCTTAAAATGAATTTTTCCCTCGAAATTCGTCGGAGTTTTAAATGGTTTACTACTAGAAAGTTTCTTTAATAGAAACCCCCATCGTAAAAAGGAAAACCAAAACTTATCTTTAAAAACTAAATTATGGAATGTAACAGTTACCCATATTAACTAATCACTGGGTTTCCACATAGGTGAACATAGGTGAAAATATGGATAGGGAAGAGAAATATAATAATAATGTTCTGATGGAGAGTGGGAGAGAACATGGCTATGAAAAATCCAACAATCACAAAGCCATAAAATTTTGATGATCTAAGGTAACATCTGATTCATCGGATATAAGGGCACTAGGACAACATTTATTGTTTTCAAGATGATTTCCCTAAAGTTGAAGAATTTGAATGAGAAGAAATACTTACCATATTTTAGTACAATATCACCATTTTTTCATGCCTTGAACAATTTCCACTTCATCTCTTAAATAAATGAAGTTGAATTTTTCATTTGTGAAGTGTTAGAAGATCTTGTGATAGAATGATGGGTCACTCCATATATTTCAAACAAAAGGTTAGCAAAAGTTATCAAAAATAAATAAGTTCATCTATGCTGAGGTTAATTGTACATGATTCTAAAAATGGACATATAATTCATCTATCATATATATTAATAAAATAATGTTAGTTTCTACTAACCAGGGACTTCCTGTAGGAAAATGGTAGGAAATAAAGGCATGTCGCACTTCAGTTGTGGGTTTAATTCCCGCAACCTTGTCCGACGCGACAGATTGTCTCCTATCCTACAATTTTTCATTTTCTAAAACTATATTATTATAACCATTCATCAATAATATCGAAAAATTTCTAGCCTTAAACAATACTATCTTATGTCCAACATAATCCATTCCAATCTTCAGGCTTATCCAAAATACTTCTGTCCATGTTAATTGTATAAAAAAACTATTACTAGAAATGTCATCTTCTAGGCATGTGAATACCATCATTTATTATATGATATATCATGTTGGTCACATTCCAAACAGGTGAATACCTCAATCATGTATTCTCTTGAAAAATGAATACACATTGAACCTTAGTGAGAACATTAATGATGTCAAAATTTAACATTTTCCTCATACTAAAATCCCAAAATTTCTATATACTCAAACCATGATATAACATTGTCCTTATATAAGTCATGAGCTCATTTAATTTTTTTCGTTATCCCTTCATTATGCACATATCATCCTATTTCCAAAAATATTTCAATCACTTTTCATGGTTACTAATGACATATTCTTATGGAAAACCAAAATGGACCAAAACATAGATATTCCAATATACCATAAAAGTACCTCAAAAACATTATTCTTGAATACCAATAAAGAAACACTTCAATAAATCCTCTTCAATTATTTCCATGGAATAAGTCCTTTCACTATTTAGAAGTAACCTCTTAGGTTAGGGCATTGAGTTTGGTAATGCCCATGTTCTCCACAAATAAGACATTGAACTCCATAACAGTCTGTCACTCTATGACCCTTTTCTCCACACAGATAACATATTCCCCTCCATTTAAGGTATTCCTCATTGTTCTTCTTCCATTCTTTATAAATCTCAATCTTCCTTTCTCTACGGTCCTCACCATGAAAACATGCATAAAATTCCATCTTCCTCTTATTTGATGACTTCAAAATACTACCAAAGTTCACCTTGTTAATCATATATCGTGATGACTAATTCTGCATAATCACAATATCTTTCTCTCTAGGAATTACACAATTTTATTTATCACAATCACCAATTTGTCCATCAGAATCAATGATAACTGAATTCCTTCTCATTCCCTCCATTGACTAAAACCATAAACTATAGTGTAAGAAATAGTTAAAATAACGAGGAACCACATAATCAATAAAAGTCACTTATGGGATGTCTATCTTATCAAAAATTATTTAATCCATGACACCTTAGGTTCACCATAGGTTATTCATAATCATCAACATAATTCTATGACTCTAACCTATATTTCTACTTAACCATAGGGATATCCCTACACATACCTTAGAAATATCTCTAGGGATTTCATTAATGTTTTCGCATCCTAGTTTCCAAAGGTTAACTAAACCTTTCCTATAATACCAACTATAACGGTCTGCAATTACATTCAGTGGACTATAATTGATACCTATCAGGGCACTCCATGGGTGGATACACCCCCTTGGCGGGACACACCACCACCCCCAGTGGCAGCCATTTCTTCATGAAGCCCTTGGGTGGAGAGACATGCTTCGTCCAATGCTCACATGTTAGTGTTCCCAAGGATCAGATACATTCCTACCTACTTTTCCTCGGATACCACCTATAGAGACCCAATGCTTGATGTACATGGACATTACATTACTTCTGTGGAATACTTAATACATAACAGAAACAGACACATAAGAACCATAATAGTTTAGTGTCTTTGGGAACATGAAATATAATCTTCTAATCGTGGTGAATGATCTTCAACATCACCCATATCGATCTTCCCATTTTTTATTACCTAAAACCATTCTATATATACTGAGGAAGAGAAAAAATATAAAGGGTTAGATCAAATTCTCAGTAAGGGTAAGCATGGAAAAAAATAAAACAAACCATATACTTTTGAACTTCAAATCATGAACATAAAGTTTAAACATCAAAATCATGAGTTGTGGAATAAATATTTGAAGTTCATAAGGAATATATCATAATGGAACATAAATCATAATAAAATAACATTATAATAAAATATTTAATTGTGGAAAAACATTAAGCACATGATATGATTTCTATAGTAGCCAAGGCATTTCTGCAATGACCATCTTAGTGGACAAAGTCCCTTTCTGAATTGAGTTCACTCCTCGTTCCAGTCTTGTATCACTGAACCGGATTAACATACAATTTCAACAATGTCTATATCATGAGTTATAAATATTTACCCAATTTATTGTAGGTAGATATAGGTACCACCCATCTCATAATGAAATCATTCTTACTTGTGCCACAAAATAAACCTAAAACATTCATCATAACCCAAAGAATTAAATGGGTTTCATAAAAATCATCCCATCATCACATAATCCATATAAAACAAATTTATATTTCATCATAAGAAAATTCAAACCATTAAAATCATAGATACATTATACTTGAAACATACACATATGAAATTATGTCATCTTAGATGGAAAATGTTTTTGATAAAACACTTGAAATGAATTCTTGAAAAAATATCATCTCTTCTACAAAATAATTTTCCCTTCACAAAATTCATTAAAATTTTAAAATAAAAGTATTTTGTTGAATATAGTCATAAAATATTATGGAGTAAGCTTCCTGAAAATGAGGCTTTATTAACCAGTAAAAATCTGTCCATGCCGTATAAGTTAAAAATAACATTCTTCTCGTACTGTTGTTGGAAAAGTCAAAAAGTTCCTCATGTGGTAAACAAAAGTAAGATTCCTTTTATAAAATGTGGTAAATTTAAAAAATGGGAAAAAATGTGTTTAAGAATACCTGAAAACATTTTTAGAAAACATGGGAATGGATGATAACAATAAACCCATTAAATACTTACGAATAACAATCTAGGATAAGAACGAGATTGGAATAGTTATCCCTTAACTTATGTCTGATATGTTTCGTACATATCTGAACCTCCTGTATAATGATATAAATAACGTCATTTAATTATTACATAATCATATTCACTGTTATGATATCATATATGGTTCACTTATGACATTATATTACCAGTTCATTGGTAAGTTCCGTGTCAAAAAAGCGTTTTGGGTAAAATCGTTTTATTTATCATACGTGTTTGGACTTGTTGTTATTGATATTATTGATAATTATATCTTGATATAATTACATCCAAAAATTAAATCACAATTTATTTATCATATATATTTTAAGTATATATATATATAATAGATATATAAATTAAATTAAATACACAATTTATGGAGACGGTAGGCCGTACGTACGCCTGAATGCTGTTTTTTTTCCTTAATGAATTAAAAGGAATTAATTAAATGAAACATATATTTAAAAAAATTCAGTATCATCATCATGCAATATATTTCATGATTATTTATTATATATACTTTATAATCATACTTTAATGGATAATCATGGAAAATGAATCTTATCGCATTCGTGGAGACGGTAGTCCGTACGTACGCACAAGTGATGATATCATTTCCATCATCGTGGAATTGTATTGAAGTGTATGTATGATATTTCAGAATCAATATCACTTTAAAAAAATCATATATAGTTATTTCTTTACACCATTATGTCCATCCATGTAATGTGTTGTTGGAAAATATATTACACCACAGCGTGGAGACGGTATTCCGTATGTACGCACACGCGGTGATTTCATTTTCTTCGGATGGATAGAAGATGAAATTGGGTTGTTTCATATTTATAAAAACATATCAATATATGAGTGATACTGATGTTTTTAATTTATTATGAAACAAATAAATAAGAAGAAGAAGTAGAAGAATAAATTGGAATGAATCGGTAAAAGATATTTCCTCTTCTTTGAAGCCCCTCTTCTTAACCTCCTCTTAAGGAACTAGGGTTGTTCTTTTGAGGAGACTAGAACATCTATAATGTTTCATGGAAATATGAGATGGGAAATTTTCGGGGGTTTTTCGAGCTACAAGGCTCAAAAGGGTGTGAAGAGAAGAGGGAAGGGGTGCCGTTTTTATAAGGCAGGAGAGGGGCACTTAAAAAAAAATTAAAATATTATTTTATAATAAAGTCATATTGGGTTCATAATAGCTCAAAATTGATTTATTAAGAATATATAGTGGGGATAGGTAGAAATACTCTTAAAAAATAGTTTTTAGACAAGATTAGGTTATTATTTAAACCTTATCATTCAGATTTAACTCTAAGTTAAATAGTTTAACCTTTACCATGTCTTCTTGTTTACTTAGACTATATGTTTAATAAACATTCTATAACAAGCCAAACAAACCCCAAGTGGTTCATTATTAATTTATATAACCTTATATAAGTTATTTGGCCAAACCTAAGATTTTTAGAAATATAATAACAATTAATCATATAATATTTGTTTTAAAAACTATTTTATTTCAATTTTGACACTATTTGGTAATTGATTTTTGTGCAAATCATAATAGAATGATTAGTTCATAAAAAGTTAATTAAATAAATAATAACATGTACTATTAACCTATAAAATTATTGTAATTCATAAAAAGTCACAAATTACATTTATTTTGGTATATATAACATCAATTATGTTAATATTTCATTAATAAGGAAATTACTACATCATCATTGTGTCATAAAAAAATTAACATATTTAATTTATAAAAAGTATAAATAAAACACCATTATTTAGGAAATATTTTTAGCTTTCTAATGAATAATTATAGTATAATTTATCTATATTATAGCCCTATATTAAAAATGTTTTAGTTATTAACCATTAATTTTAACTATTTTATCTCTTCTTTAATTAAAATTATAATAAGTGTCCTAATCTAATCCACGTGGACCTAAAGGGTAATATTTTATTCCTAAGGTTGTTTTTGGTCGAATTACACTTATCCAATAGAATTAGGACATGTGTTAGGGTAATAATAATATCATTTTTACCCTTAATTACCCTATTTACTTTTAACCTTGGTAAATAAAAGTAAAAAATATTCTATTCACCAAATATTATTTTTATCTTATTGAAACACATTTTACTCCTAGATATTTATCGTGTCTCTTGGATTTTCGAAATTCCACTCACAGAATCGGTAAAAATATGTTTTTTGAAAATTTGCAAGTTCTCCTAAGAGGTGGGTAAAAGACGGTGAAAAGTTCAATATAATTTTTATATATCTAAAATTATTATAAAATGAGTAAAATGAATTACATTGTACTTATATAGGTATTATGAATCAATTTTGACCTAAAATAAAATTAAATAAAATAAATAATTATTTAAATAAAAACTCTGTTTTTAAATAGTGACTCAGTGTTTTCACTATTCATCAAAAATTGAAAGTTTTCAGAAAAATACCAAAAATTCACCCTAGGCTAATTTTGATATTCCTAATCCAAAAATGAAGTCCATTTCGAAAAATAAAATTTCAAAAAGTGGGTATTAATATTTATAACTGCTAGTTTATATAATATTTTAATAACTTGTCATTGTTTAGTGAAACTCGGTATTCCGTACAACAAACGCTATCATGGAAGATCACGATTGCATGTAATGAAAGCCAAGTCATGGATGAGTGTAGTTCAAGCTCCTTTTGGTGTAGTGTAAAACACAAGACATCAATGAAATTAAAAATAATATTTTTCATAAAATCTCAGGGTGTTATAGTGGGTTCCCCAGACATTTTGGAAAAAGTCTCGAGAGGTGTCATCCCGGCTTAGTGGAATGACATAGTTTCATATTGGTCTAATAAGGTTGTTGTGGTTTGAATATTTATTTTGTTATATATATTTTCAAGAATGTGTGATTTATTTTGAAATTTGAATTAATTGAATATAGGAGGTGTTAGCATGACATTCTGAGAATCGAGCGTTGGAGGGACCACCTCATAGGCTCGGGACTCATCACGTCTCTCAGATCCAACATGAAGTATTTATTATTCATTTATTAATTTATTAATTAATATGATTTTGTTTTTATATTCTCTTCACATACAGTTACAAAAGTTAGGTGCACCGAATGATAAAGTTTCGGTGTGGATGAGGAATCATGATCGAAATGATCTAGAGGCAATAGAAATGATAGTAAGTGATTTTACTAATTATCAATACATAAATAAATGTAAATATTACCATATATATGTATATATATATAATCATTTCATAGGATCAATTTGAAGCTGAGTCAGAACAGCAGCCAGAGGACTTGTGACAACATCCCATGTTAAGGGATGAGATCCTTCTTCACATTATTGGTCAGGATGGGCATGGATATAGTTTGACATATGGAACAGGGATTCCTCATTCTATAGTATCACGCACTTCGTTTTTCGGTCCTGCTATTGCTCAGATGACACAACAGTTGTCAGATTTTGAGGCATGGTTGCGCGCTTCCAAGGTGGTAAATGCGTAATTGATCATTGAGGTTAGAGCACTGTGGGAATATGTGCATCTAGGTGATGGTGTAGGGGATCATACAATGTAGGTTTATACTATTTTATTTATTTAGTTTCTATTATTTTTGTTTTGAAAATCTTCATAATTTTTTGTTTTATGTTGGCCCATGGCCCACCATATGGAGGTAGCACTCATGACCACGCATGACACATCATATTAACCAGGTGTGTTTCTTTTTTAATTGGTGGTGATGTTATTGATGTTAAGGTTGGGTTCCTAATGACATTTTTTTTGAGATTTGGGGGTATCATGTGTGTTTTGGCCTTATGCAATGCTTGTGTGCCTGAACTACGATGTAAACAAGAAATTGATTAATGATTTTGGATATTTTAGTTCATTTTATTCTTTAATGTTTTCTACTGAGTGTTATTTGATTGGTTTTGAAAAAACCATGTGATTCCAAATAGAAATCATGGAACCTATTTTTGGTGACTGGGATCATGGTCACTATTTGTAGGCACCTGGCCCACCCTGTATACCCCCCACCCCCAACTCAAATGCCCCCCCCCACACCCTGGAATTAATTTGGACAATTGACCATTAGTTCATTTGGTCAATTGTTTATTATTTTATTATTCAATTAGGGAAATTAGCCAGTTCTCCAATTGTCAAATTGTATATATGCCAAATGGAAAAATGGACATTATGCCATTATTCCAATAGTACAACTACACAATAGTCCATTCATCCAATTGTTTGTTAGGCCACTAGGCCATTTGGGTATTTGGGAAAAACGTGAATTGGTTAATGGGAAAATTTGACATTGGGTAATTAGAAAAATTGACCTTTAGGCCATTGGGATTATTTATTGTTATGTTGTTAGGCCAATTAAACATTAGGCCAATTAGTTGTTATCCCCCCCCACTGGACAACCCCCCACCCCGGACACCCCAACCACCGGACATTGCCCCTCCACCCCAGATAGCCCCCCACTAGATAGCCCCCACGCATGTAATTCAAGCGTGAGAAACACCTAGAAAATTAATATCCATCTGTGCGTTGTAAACTCTGTGTCCAAATGACATGTTGTCTTCTTGTATACATGACAAATAAGAATTAGGTTGTTTTCTTGTGTTTTTAAGTCATGTTGATGTCATTCGGTATGCATCTGACCATTAAACGCATGTTTTGGCCCGTTACGACATGCGGCATGAACATCCTATCACCATGGTCAAATGACACTTTGATTGATATGTAATCTACTCGACCATTTCAAAATTCACAAACCCTTTGTTTTCCTCCAATTTCATGGCCTTTTGAGGTTGTTCTGCCGGTTTTGATCACCACATGCACAATTTTCAAACACACCAAAATGACATATAATGGTTGAATTCAATGAAATCATGCTCATAATGACTTGAAATCATACTAAAACTATAGTAATAGTATTCGTGACATGTAGGAGGAGACAACACAACAATCAGACGTGTGGTGTGCATGGTACGACTGAATATACTATTTTAAATAGTTCGGCATGCTCTAAAAGGGCGCGTTCGATGGCCAAAACTTGTATAATGACCTCAAAATCCCATGAAATAATATTACAACAACCATGGTGTGAATTTTGAAATGGTCGGGCAGAAGACACATCAATTGGATATATCTTTTGACCGCGGTGACCGAAAACGCATATGCAGAGTCATAAAATTCCAAAACAATGTGTAACGGATAAATTTAGAGGAAATGTGCTCAAAATGACTCGAAATCACATGAAAACAATAGGAATAGTATTTTTGACATGTAGGAGAAGACGTCATATCAATCAGACGTGTGGTGCATGTGGTACAACCAAATATGTCGTTTTGAACAGTTCAACGCACTCTAAAAGGGCGTGTTGGGTGGTCAAAACCATCTGAACATCTTCAAAATGCCAAGAAATCATACTAAAACTACCATGCTATGAATTGTGAAATGCTCAAGTTGAAGAAACATCAATCGGAGATGTAGTTTGAGCACGGTGACCAGAAACACATTTCTGGAGTCACAAAATGCCAAAATGATGTGTACCAGTCGAATTCAAAGTAAACGTGCTCAGAATGAATAGAAATCACAAGAAAATAGTATTAATATTATTTGTGAGATGTAGGCAAAGACAACATGTCAATCGAACATGCGGTGAGCATGATACGACCAAATATACTATTTTGAACAGTTCTACACTCTCTAAAAGGAGGAGTTGGGTGGTCAAAACCAGGCGAATGACCTTGAAATTCCATGAAATAATACGAAAAAAACTATTGTGTGAATTGAGAAATTTTAAGGCAGATGACACGTCAATCATAGGTGTCGTTTGACCATGGTGACCAGAAACGCATTTCTGGAGTCATAAAACGCCAAAACTACGTGTAACGGTCGAATTCAGAGAAAACATTCATAGAATGACTTTAAATCACACAAAAACAATAGTAATACTATTTGTGAAATGTAGGAGGAGAACAAATGTCAATCAGATTTGTGGTGTGCGTGGTATGATCGAATATGCTGTTTTGAACAGTTCAACACACTCTAAAACGGCGCGTTGGGTCACAAAACTAGCTGAACGACCTCGGAATTCCATGAAATAATACGACAACAACCATGGTGTCAATTGTGAAATGGTAGGGCAGATGGAAGATGAATCTATGGTTCCATTTGACCACGGTGAACAAAAATTAATTTCTAGAGTCATAAAACGCCAAAACGATGTGTAACCATCGAATTCAAAGAAAACGTGCTCAGAATGACTTGAAATCACACAAAAATAATAGTAATATTATTCGTGACATTTAAGAAGAGGAAGCACATCAATCGGAGGATAAGTGTGCGATGTACGACCGAATATGTTGTTTTGAATAGTTCGACATGCTCTAAAAGGGGGAATTGGGTTGTCAAAGCCAGATGAATGACATCAGAATTAAATGAAATCATACAAAAAAACCTTGGTGTGAATTGTGAAATGGTTGGGTAGACGACACATCAATCGGAGGTGTCATTTTACCACGGTGATTGGAATCAAATTTTTGGAGTCAAAAAACGCCAAAAAGACATGTAACAGTAGATTTCAGAGAAAACCTACCCAGAATGACTTGAAATAACATGAAACCAATATGAATAATATACATGACATGTGGGAAGAGACTGCAAATTAATCAGACATGCAGTGTGTGCGGTATGACCAAATATGCTATTTTGAACAGTTCGACGTGATTTAAAGGGCGCGTTGGGTGGTCAAAACAAGTCGAACGACCTCAAAATTCCATGATATCAAAAAAACTGTGGTGTGAATTTTAAAATGGTTCGGTAGACAGCAGGTCAATGAGAGGTGTCGTTTGACCACGGTGACCGGAAACGCATTTTCAGAGTCATAAAATGCCAAAACGACGTGTAATGGTTGAATTCAATGAAAACACACTCAAAATGAATTTAAATCAAATGAAAAAATAGTAATATTTTTCATGAAATGTAGGAGGAGATGTCACATAAATCTGAGATGTGGTGTGCACGGTATGACCGAATATGCAATTTTGAATAGTCTGGCATCCTCTAAAAGGGAATGTTGGGTGGTCAAAACCAGTCAAAAAACCTTATAATTCCATGAAATACTATGAAAACAACCGTGGTGTAAATTTTTAAATGGTCGGGTAGACCGCACATCAATTAGATTTGTCGTTTAACCGCGGTGACCGAAAACGCATTTCCAAAGTCCTAAAAATCCATAATGATGTCTTATTGTCGAATTCAGAGCAAACATGCTCAGAATGACTTCATATCACATGAAAACAATATGAATAATATTTGTGACATGTATTAGGTGACAACACATCAATTGGATGTGTGTAGTGCGCAGTACAACCAAATATGCTGTTTTGAACAGTTCCACGGGGTCTAAAAGGGCGTAGTGCGTGGTCAAAACCAGCCAAACAACCTCAGAATGCCATGAAATCATACAACAACAACCGTGGTGCGTATTGTGAAATTTTTGGGAAGAGGTCACATCAATCAGTGGTGTTGTCTGACCATGGTGACCATAAACTGATTTTTGGAGTCATAAAACACAAAAGCGATGTCTAACGGTTGAATTCAGAGAAAACATGCTTAGAATGACTTGAAATCACATGAAAACAACATGAATAGTATTCATGACATGTAGAAAGTGATGAAACATCAATTGGATGTGAAGTGTGCATGGAACAAGAGAATATGTTGTTTTGAATAGTTTCTCACGGTGTGCTCGGAGGGCATTCCTTTTTAGAAGACAAAACACTTCCATAAGATAAATCAAAGACTCCAAAACAAGAAAAAAAACTCCAATAATGATAAAATTTCTTAAATTGGGTGTTTTAAATTATTAGATCACCCATAATTTTATGTAATATTTAATTTTATTATATATATTAATAGAATATATATGATTAATTTACATTTGTTTTATTTAGTTGTTTTTTGTATCTTATTGTAGGTTTGTTGAAGAAGAATATTGAAATCAATTTGGATTATTGAATCACATCTTCAATTTATTGTTTATAAAGATCTTTATATTTATACTGTTTTTAACTGTTTTTTTATTTTTACCCTGTTTTTGTTTATTGTGAAACACGAATTTTTTTTAAAAAAATATCTCTTGGTTAGCAACCCCCATTGGCGGTCGCAATAGCTCAGCCGAGCATCAGAATAGCGACCGCCACTAGCGGTTGCTATAGCTCTACTGGGGATCAGAACAGTGACCACCGCTAGCAGTCTCTCTTACTCTACTGAGCTACAGGTAAGTGACTTCCTGGCGGTCACTGTAGGCCTACTGCGACGGGCCTAAATCGACCGCCATTGGCGGTCGCTGAGTAGTCACTATAGGCCATTAGCGACCGCCAATGGTAGTCTCTAATGGATTAATTTTTAGTAGTGCATGATTGTGGTCTATATTATAACACCAATAAAATATTTTTCAATTTAATATAATCCCCTTTTTAAAATTTTTAAATTGACCATGATGGGTTTTCAGCTATGATCATTCATATGGTACATAAATGTGTGATTTCAATCATATATGGGTATAATGGTAGGATCAACTAGATTTTACAGTGGTCAAGTTATTGATTTGTTGTCGTGGTTTTGGGAGGGAAACATGTAGATTTTTGGGAAGTTCATGTTGGGAAGAGAGGTGGTGGTTTAAGGGGAATGAAGAACAATTTTTATATGTGGTTTCATTGTTCTAGAAAACATGTTAGTTATAGAAAAACTTATTTAAATATGCTTGAAATGGGTGGTTCTGGTTTTGTTAATGAGATATAAATGAATAATGAATAAATAAACAATGTTCTATGAGGTTACCTATGTATCATGTTAAATAATGAAATTAATGTGTTAGACATTGGGAATTGGTATGTGGTCTGATTTGGATTGTGGCATATTTGGGGTATGCATTCCGAGGTGGCAACAAAAGTGGTGTTGTTCTGAGTTGGGTGATGTTTGGTATTGAACCCTTAGGGTAGGATTGTGTGTTTCGATATATCTATATAATATTATATTCTTATTTATTTCTAAAATCACCCATCCTTTGGAAAATATTATGTGCCCACACAATCATAGATCCATGAGGTGTGTTTTTTTGAACATTCAGTGAGAAGGAAGGATGAATGGGTACCAACTCTTTCAAGATCTCTCTTCCATGAGAGGTAGGTATTCTATAGGATGTGATATTTTGTGGTCTATTAGTCATATTTATAGTGTATTTGAAATCTTAATTGAATTTGAGCGACTTGTGTTGTTGCTGACCATCTGGGGTTTCAATCCTATGTGACTTTCGGCGAGAGGTCATGTAGCCTACGTGTTTTCAGGTAGGTTTATATGTGATGATATGGACTATAGTGGGGGTCATTGATGGTTTTAGGGGTATAAAAAGATGATGTACATCATGGTCACGACACCCTACTACTTTAGTCATGGTTGTGGATGTGTTATGGATAAAGGTATTTTGAGAAAGATATGTTATGGAAGTGCTTGTGGGGAAGCCATCCCAGGTGTTTGGGGGAATAAAGTGATGTAACAAAGCTTATGGGGTAGTGAGGTATGTGAGAGAAATTGGAGTTCATGGACATATGATGTTTGGGTGTGAGAGAGTCATTCCTGTTGGAAAGTGCAGTCGGCTACCCTTTATCGATATGCTTCTTATGGTATTATAATTCATGGATTGAATTATTGGTTGAATATGGTCTAGGTTAGTATACCTGAAAACCATTATTTTTATTTGGTTGTATTCTCACTGGTTCATTAATATGATTCATTAGGATGATCATGAGTGACCATTATTTTCATAATAACTATTCATATATACTGAACCAAAGTATATAGACTAATTATTATGATTCTATGATGATTATATAGATAGAAAATGATATTACTATCTCATTCCATTGGGTAGATTTTGTTTCACTACATTATCTTTTTTTGTTATACTCATTTGAGACATCTATATGTATAAATTGTTTTGTAATTTCATTTATGGGATGGTTGTGGTTTATTTGATATTATTCTATAGATTTTTTATTGGGTAATTCATATAATCTCTTTATTATACATTATTATAGAGGTTAATGCCTCATATTACTTGAGATTTTTATACCTTCGGTGTTAGATTCCCACCAGGGGCCTATTAAGGGGAGGACTAGTGGGGTCATTTTATCTATCCCCACATTGCATTATCAGGGGAGGTAGGGTGTCATTACAATGATAAAAATTTATAATAACATATGAATATAAGGGATACATGAATATATTATGATATCCCAAATAAGGAAATTGATCATCAAAATGATGTAGTGATAGTTACACTTATTATTTATTCATGATAATAAACTACCTTTTTTATTATGGTTTTAAAAATTCATTTAGATCGTTCAAGTTCATTAGAAATATTGAAATGTAAGGTGATGAAATAGAGATTTAGTTCATTATTAAAACCCTAAGTGATTTAATAATTATATATTAACTATATAATTGCGAACTAATTTACATTTATGTAAATAATACATTGAAATTATATCCAATATCTTTTTTATGAATTTGTTACTATACTACTCATATATTCTCAATCGTTATATAGAACTAATATCACTTACCTTGAATGCGGTGTTATATTTCATTATAAGAAAAATTCTATGAAAATGTAGAAATTTATGGATATTATATAATTTATGTTAACAAATACCTATATTAAATAAGTATTATTTCCACATAAATAAAAATATATTTATAAAATTATTCACAAAAAATAAAATGTAATTCTTCAATACATTCCCATTATATTAAAATACTAATTTTATTAATTAAAACTCTGTTGGACTTCCTATTAATTATATGATTGAATTCACAATTAAACTTATAAACAAATATATGCACATATCATTGAGTCCCAAATAAATAACCCATATTAAATAGTGATAGTTCAGCAAGGAACTACCAGAGAACATTAAAATGGTTTTTAACCCCAAAACAATAGCCTGAGATTCTAGAATAATATTTTTCTAGAATAGGGATTGGTCACCAAATATATATATATGTATATATATATATATATATTATTTAGAGCACAATAAGTACATGATAAAGAACAACTATCTTCTAACATGTATTTGATACTTGTTCAATCAAATAAATGGGCATAATACGTCTCAAAGGAGGATATTTGATCAGGGTATCATTAAATGAAGGGGAATATGAGGATATTAAAAAGTATACCTTTCACATTACATATATACAACATGAGTTAATATTAATTCCCTTCAAACTCCATAATTTTCCATATTTATTTAAAAATATGTTTAATAGTATCATCATAGATATCATTAATGTAATTTTTGGTGTGTTTTATATATAAATATACCATTTACTATAAAACTAGTCAATAACATGATGAAAATATGAGTATTATTCTATTGAATTTGTGAAAAAAAAAATTTACAATGTATTGTATATGATATTTCTAAATGGATAAAATATGGAATTTATTAACAATAAAAAGGAAATATAATCATATTTCAAAGTCAAATGTGATCAAATAATGGACCAGAGTAATATATTTAATAGATATCTATTGTTTCCTAAAATTATCTATACAATATCAATGTATTGTATGAAATTGATTATTATTTATAAATCCACAAAATAGTGATCATAGAAAGAAGTATTTCTTTCACAAAAAAATCTAATGAGAGAAAATCTACGAGGACTTGAAGAGTATATTAAAAATTACGCATGTACACGTGCTACCTAGATGTGAAGCTGAGTTTGAGATACATAGTGATACTTTAAGAGATGGATTGGGTTTTTTACTCAAAAAAATGATAATGGTGTATCTTATGCCTCATCATAATAAATGTTATATGAGGTGAATGACCAAAAATTTAATACATATTTGAAAACAGTAATTATTGGAATGAATATTTGGTGGAATTAACAATTTGGAGAGAATTGTGACATGTATAGAAATCAATAAAATGAAACAATATATTCTTAAAAATATTTAATTAAATAGTAACTAATAATTTTGGTAATATATGATCCCAATAAAAATTTATTAGTTTATAATTATCATATAAATTAATCTAAATATGAAAAATATAATAAGAAACTTATAGACAACATTATAGATGTTGATGGATGAATGTGGTCAATTATTCATAGAAATGAAAAGTATTGACAAAGAAATCATAACATAAGGAACAACATACTAAAACAATCGATTAATTAGTCAAAATTATATATCATAATTTAATTATTGAATCCCAAAGTGATAGGCTAATGATATAAATGAAGTAGTAAAAATAATACTATTGTAAGATATATGATTCTAACATTGATAATGACGAATTTATTAGAGCCTATATAAATTATGGATATTTTAGGATACTCATAGCTCAAATTTCTATATCCACCATGTTTTTAGATTGATATATAATTAAATCTAAAGGCACATCTTCTAGGAAAATTTTAATAATGGATTTTTTAAACATACATTATATTCTTAGCATGCCTCTAAATTATGGTCAAGAATCCAAATTTCAATTGGATAATGAAACATTTTCCATAATGACATATAAATTGGGAAACATTAACATGGATCGTGAAATTTTATTATAATGATTTTATAATGAAAAGTTTATATATTGGTTATGGGATATCAATATACAAAGACTGGTTGCATAATTTATGTTTTGGAAGACTTCTAAGTTTATCATATTTTTACGATATGCATTAGATAAGTTGTGAGAATTCATTGGAAGCCACTCTCAATTATATAAATTAATGATCCATTATTCACATAAAATTTATATAGGTTCCTTAAAAAGGATTTAGACATGGAGTTTATGTTCAACATGACACCTCATCAATAAAAATGAGAAATATAAATAGAACTTTTCAAATTTTGAATATATTTTCAATCAATTGTAATGACCATTAATAGAGCCGATAATAAAAATCATTCGCCTGTTAGGTTCTCAATGATCAATATATTCCATTCATGTACTCAAGTAGTACCATATATGTAACTCTATTATAAAATATTTATAACTATTCATAGAGATATAATATTTGGTAGATGAAATTTATTTTCCAAAACATATTGAATAATTGGTAGAAATTTCATATGAAATTCATAAACACATTAGAGAAATGTAGTATTTATAGAATATCTATAAATACAAGATTTAAATTATTTTATTGATTCAAAATTTTAAATAATTTTTTTCTTTAAATATTGTCTTTATTAGGGTTCATTATGTTAGGATAGATGATAATCCTTGGCGCTAGGTATATTATAACCTTTGGGGTATTTGAAAGTTTATATATTTTGGTGAATCGACTATCACAACCATAAAAAATTTAAAGAGTACTTATTTTTTTATATGTATTCTTCTTGGGGAACTAAATATGAAATTAGATATATGTGTTGATTAAAAAGGTGGTGATACTAAAGAATTATCTAAATTCTGAGGCATATTTAGTGAAAATGATCGAATTTAGAGACATAAATATATAGAAAAAACAACTAAAATTATAGAATTTTAATATAGAAATAATTAGTTTAAAGGGGATACATGGTGGAATAATAATTACATTAATTAATAGAACCCATATATTTTTTCATCACAGAGATTGAGGTAGAATCTGATGGTTGAAATTTATGATGTGTGAAGAATGTATCATCCCATGTTTCAATAATAATTGTTTTTGTTTAAACCCATGCCCATTCCTTAAATAATCATATATAAGTAATCTATATGAACTATTCAATAATGTGGAAAGTATTTAATTTTATAACATAACATTTAAATTGATATATAAATTCAAGATATATTATAAGTATAATAACAATTAGGATATGAAAATATATAATGATCCATTTTTAAAATATTGTAATATAGGGTTCGTACTTTATTAGAAATATGATAATCATGATTAATAATGTTAAATGAAAAAAACATTGAAATAATACTTGAATACTATTAATCAAGTATAGAGTACCTTGAGAAAAAAATTTAGTCAAGATAGAACAATCAAAATTTAATAAATTATTATATATTTAAAGATGACTGATAATTATAAATATGACCAATATAATAGTTACTTATCTTCGTGGCTAGTAATCGTATTATTTATATCATCCATTAATGTAATATTAAAATATCAATATAAAAATACTATAAAAGTAATGTTCTATATAGGAATCATAGATAATGAATATGTATACATTTATTATAAAACATTTTTTTGTAAATACTTATTTTATGAAATAATTTACTATTATATATTTTTAATATTTAACGTTAATTTTTATAAATTTTTTTTTATATTCATTATAGCAGAATTATGTGACGGTGAACAATTGGTAATTTTCATAAATTGTGAAATATATTGATGAATAGAGAAATACGGTAAAATATGGTTTTTCATAACAAGGTAGTTACATGGAAAAAATAATCAAGGATATTTGGGTGGGAAATATACAACTTTTTCATAATCAAGTTCATTAATTATTGTAAATAGTCAAAAAATCAATACTATTCATACTCTCTTAAAAAATAATAATTTATTCAATAATTTGTTCATAATAAATCATCTCTGTCACTTTTATCTCCCCCAAAACCACCAATAAATTATCATATATAAAACATATTTTTTTTATAAAAATTGAAAAATTATCTTTATAAACCATACATAACAAATTTATCGAGATTTTTTTTAATCAAAACATTATTCCTAGAGTCCTGGACGTGTGGTCCAAAGGAACCATCCAAAATAATAAATTCCCTATCTCCATTCCTAGGTCTCTCCATTACTTATTCCTCGGTCCACCAATTTTTCTTTTATAATTTTATTTAAACTGTATTTTATTATAAAATAATGTGTATAATTATATATTAATATTAGTTTTATAAATATATAATAAATTTCATTAATTTTAAAGGTTGTTATAATAATCATCAAGTCATGGATAGTGTCAACGACCTATATGGATGATGTAATGAATCAACAATTACTGCTAAACAATGATAGTTTATGTAATGGTATTGAATTTTAATTATCAGATATATGATATAAATTTGATTAGATAATGATAATATAGTAATACTGATCATATTTTAAAAATAAAAATAATATTTATTTTAACATCCGAAAATGAGTATAAAAAATATTGTTCAATGATTTGACACCATTATAGAAATAATTTTGGATTTGGAATAATTTTTTATACTAGAATAAAAAATAATATATACCATTACAAATTGAGATATTATGAAAACATTTGAAAAATCGTTTTAATGCTTCCATATTACTAATTTAGTTTTGGAGATGTTGATCAAACAACCCCATATAATTAAAAATCTCATCATCAACCAAATAAATGAATTACATATGAAACTAAAAAAAAATTTATACCAAAAAATTATCATGATTATGTAGTATGAAATAAATATATGAATTTTTTTAAATTTTAATTGGTAATGGAGAATAAAATATATTTTGAAATTGAGTAAAGGGGTCTCTCTCATGATTATTTTTTATTTAGTTTATACTATATATCTTTATCCATATCCAATTCACAAATGATATTATATGTCATGTACTAAAGATTTCATTAAGAATAATATTCCATTTATCCTCATTTTCTATGGATGATGTTGTTTTGTATGTCACCTTACTGATAATAAATTTAAATAAACTGATTTGTAAAATACCATTTTATTATCACTGTTATAAGTACTATAATATTATTTTATTTCCAAAAATAAATTAAAAAAAATAAAATATTTTATTTATTTATTTTTTGAGGACACTATATAGTCTTATTTCCATTATAGGCTATTTTAACCAATTCTAATATGTTTTTAATTTATAATCCATAAATATATTCTTAAAACTATATAATGAATTTTATTTCATATGATGTTATATATTTATTACAAAAATGATTACTAAAAAATAAAATTCTAGAATGAATCAAAACATTGGTTTTTTGGATCATATATGATATCTAGATGATTAAAAAATAACGGATTTATTAAATAACATATTTCATTTTCATTAGTTAATTTCACTTATATGATTTATTTATTTTAACATTCCTTGTGGAATTCATATTTAAGAAATATTATTATTTTATAGATAGTAGATAAATATATTAACACTAAACTGATTAGGTAATAGTTATGTCTCCTAAGATATCATTTATAGTACATGAGATGTGAGGCTTGTACTTTATGCCATGATGACTTTCCATCCATCCCTGATATATTCTCTTATTCAAATATATTACTTTTTTGACATAAAAGTATGATTCTTTTGATTAACATGTTCCAATTCCTTGATTTTGTATTTTTACTTATGAATCTTAATAATGATTATTGACTTGTCTGTTATCTCACCCTCAAGAATGACAGGATTTTTTATTTTAGATCCATTTCTATTTTATTTTTTTCACAAGATATCCCTATTAGTTATTAGTGTTTTATATAGATCTAGTATAATATTACAATAATGGAAATATAATATTGAATAGTATATTTAAAAATGTTGAGTTTTGTTTCGAACCACCCAAAGACACCATAACTCAAGATTTATATGAGTGTTTTCTGATATTTATGTTATATTTGATATAGTATTAATTATAAGGGATTTAGAAAAATACATGATTGGTTGGAAAATTATTTTACATCCTTTAAATTAATTATTAAATTAATTAACTATCATGATAAAATTATTCATAGACATTAAATTGTAATCATTTTCTCTAATGTTATACATAGATATCATACAGTTATATTTCTCCATTATTTTATGATATCCTGGAAATAATTCCTTTCATAGGATGCTTCATTATACTAAATGAGCCACATTCCATCTATAATTCATGTTACTCCGATGATTATGAACTTATGATTACTATGTGAGGATGGATCCTATCCTTATCCTTGTACTCATATTGGTTAATGTCAACTCTGCAATCCTGTTATTCATAGGCATAAAAAAATTTCAATCACTCTTTTTTTAAATACCCTATGTGATTATATTTACATGGAATATTAAAAAGTAAAATAAGATATCTAAATTTAATAATATAAATAATATATAATGGTTTATCATATTTATCATTGTATGTTCCAAATTTTAAAACAACAGAATGATTAAATTTTAGGATTTTTATTATAAAAGTGAACATTATTTAATGTTTGGTTTTATTTATCCTTTCTATTTTATGAAATGGTGGGATGAAATAGATACTAATAAATAAACTCACAATATGTACAATACAATGTTTTTTGATTGATGTTCCATGGTAAATTAGAGATAGTGTTCAAAACCTAATTGAGAGACTTAAAAACTTATCCTACTTTATGGATAATAATTATAACAATTTTTAACATCAAACATAAACGTAGTAAAAGAACATAAAAATTATTTATTTGATATGAATATGACCAGAATAATATAATATAATATATAATTTACTTATTATTTGATAATGGGTTAAATACTTGGAAAATATTGTCATCATTATTGAATATCCTGAGTATAGGAAAATTAACATAGTTCTATAAAAATTAGATGGATAATATAATCAATGGTTTACATTAACCATTAATTAATTTATAATTGTTGATGTTTAATCAATATAATTGTCATAATTCATGAATATATTTCATTAATATTGTTTAAATTTAAATCATTTATCAAATATGGAGTGGTAATTTTTTTGTTAAGTAACATTGATAATTTATTATTTGAAAAATAATAGGAAAATTTATGAAACACTGATAAGAATGGTTTCAGATTTTACATTTTCCATGATAGAAGAATATAAATTTCCCATATGTGGTAAAAATAACATTCCAAAATTATCTAGTTGATAATTTCTTTGGGATATATTAGCAACAAGTTCGAGCTAATATAAAATTTGAAATATTGAATTTTGAATTTAACCATTAATTGACAGACATGAAAAAATCATGGGGTTTTATTATAGGGGATCAAATGAAAAATTAATGAGAGAAATAAGAACTAATATACCACCTATTAATATGTAAAAAGTTTCTCATGGAGTCACCTTATGGTGTATAAAAGATGATTCATATGTGGAAAAGGATGGAATTTACCATGTGATTATAAGAATAATATGAAAGGGTTACTCGATACAACAGAATAATGGAAGGATTCACTCAATAAAAGACCATGGTTTAGTGTGTTATTTATAATTATCCTGGGGCTATGAAAACCATGAACCAAAACAAAGTACATCAAAAAAAATCTATTTAAAAAGTCCCAAAATACATTGGATATAATAAGGGATTCTTCTATTACCACTGCTATTGTGAATCATGAAAATGAAATTTTAATATTTAAAAATAATATTCACTCAAGAATATATAATTCATTACATTAATGTATATCAATATATTTATTTAAATCTTTTTTTCATTGATAAAATTAATTTTCTCCATAATAGAATAATGTTGATATTTATTTAAAGACACATAGTGGTGCATATTTTATATCTTATGTGTTTGATTGTACTCCAATTATACTTTGTTTGAATGTGTATCAATATAATCTATTAATTAATTCATTAGTATAATTTCATGATATATTCACTATAGATCATACACTATTATATATATATAATTTTAATATTCTAGGGAGAAAATCACATTCCTTATCACACATAATCCCATGATCTTAATAAAATCCTTTATGTTTATAAATATCTATTAGAAAATTGGTTAATAGTTTGTGTATTTTTACCCAATAAAGAAACATACCCTTTTAAAATTGATTTGAAATAGGAAAATTCCATCCTTAAAGGAATGTATACTATGTAGGAAAATATTTTCTATTCTCCAAAAAGTTTCTGAACATCCCACGAACTGTGAGGTATAGTTTTTCAAATGAAATTAGACATAGTGTAATTTTAATATCCAAAAATACATTTATATTTTTTAGATTGAAATATATTAATTAAAAAATAAATTGTTAAGAAATATCCAATAAGGATTTATACACATTATTGAAAAAGAATTGGGTGATGTATTAATATTCGTTATGATGATTGGTAGGTGAATGTGACTTTTCGAGATTGTTAATAGATTGAAAAGATAACGATATAACAAGAATAAAATATGATTGATTCAATTATTTAATCAACATCTGGTAGATTAGAAGTAATCGAATTTGTTTATTTGTTTTGGTTATCATTTCTTAACGTTGAAGTGGTAATATATCCAATACATATTCCTTAATACAAGATAAATGAATACTGGGATTATAGTTTTTTTATTTGTACTGAAAAATTTCCTTAGAATCTTTATTGATATGATTAATTTCAACGTTAAATTTTAACAAAATAAATCTCCGATGGAATATAGTAATGATATTGTCATATATTCTATGTGAACAAGTGTAATATTTATGAACATTGTCTAATACTATAATGATGTATAAGTTGAATGATAATGTCATCATATTTTATATTTAGATAAGGACTGTAATATTAATGGGGAATATAATAACAAGAGAGTGGATTTTTTTGGATCATTCGCAGACACATGGCGGTCCAATAATGATCCAAATAAACAAGCATCAATGTTTATTATTTTTTTCTTGTATTACATGGGTACTACTAGATTTTTTTGAAAAAAATAATGATTGTTTTCACAATACATTATTTTAAAATCGAGTAAATTATTAATGGATGGATTAATGAAAATAAAATTTTAAGGAAGCTAGTAAATGGTTAGTCATATAATATATTATAAAAAATACATCAAGTAGAGAAGGTTCTCTTATATGATTATACATTTCATTTAAATTATTATGGTGAATTTTCATGCGAAAAATTAATGTAATATCAAATCCTTTATATAAAAAATAAATCATGGATAGAATTACTTAATCTATGATATTTTGTTAGTTTTTGAGATATTTTCAATAAATATTTTTAGATATTACCTCTATAAAAAATATCCAATATATTAGAATCAATTATATTGAATTTATGAAATCATAAAAATGTCCAGAGCATGTATCACTAGTATTTCTTAGAGGAAATCAAGGGTAGTGAAAAATTAATACACTTCCATCCATGTAAGGTAAATAAGTTAGATTATTTTTTTAGAATAAATATTTTTCTTCTGTATCTATGATGATTATGGATAATGATCTTATCATCATTGATCTATAATGGAAGAATCCTGAAATATTAAATGTATAGAAGAAAACCTACCATTACCAAAATGATTTCTAAAACTTATACTTATGTGACCAATAAGGATTCATAATGAAATTATATTAACATGAAAAATAAAATATAAAAAAAAGTAATTGAATCTTAATGATTATAAAATTAAAAAGAAGTTGGATCCATTTTTTTGATATTAGAATCAACATTCTGTTACTATAAGAATTAAATACAGTTATATCGGTTGAACCACCAAACTAATATTTATTTATTATACCAATAATTCTGAAAAGTATGTAAAATGTTTCAACAGAATTATTTTAAGAGAATATAAATGATGATATAGTAGACAAAATCTTGATATTATTAGAATTATAGAATATTAGGGAAAATCATAATAAATAAAATGGAAATGTGTAATAATTAAACATAATAACATTGGAATGGGAAAACAACACCTTAGAGTTTATATTTATTCATTAAAATTTATCAACATGAAAAAATTTTATATAAGATGTGGAGGATTATAATATGAATAATACAAACTTCATATTAATTTATGAATATTTCTTAATTGGATAAAAATTTAAGATATATACCAATTAATGGAAAAGGATTTATAGTGAACCACTTTCAATCATATCTGTTAAATATACCAAATTCAACTCTGTGTTCTAGAATAATATGTAATATATATTCAATATGATGTGTAACATTAGTATATCATGGCTCTTGATGAAGGATGGTAAATTTTAATGTATAATTTTAACACTGCATGATATTTTTTTGTTATCATTTTTATAGATATTAATTGTTTTTTGGAATGACCTATTTCAGTAGTTGAGATCTCTTGAAATAAATTTTTTTATTACCTATCTGGATAGTCCAATATGAATTTTTATATAAGTTGTAATATATAAAAATAATTTACTATGATTATATTCTTGAATTGAATCTATTAATCCTCTAAACTATAAAAAATGAAAAAAAGGGAGAATTCATTTTATGAATCCTTTTTATTGACAATTTTCAAAAAATATCTATGATTACCATTTTAATGAAACAAATGGATTATTTTAGAAATTATGTTATTCTGTTGAGTATCTCTATAGAAAATATTCTTCTATTCTATATTGAATGGAAATCCTAGAAATAGGGAAATTAGACACTTTAAAATTTATAATCACATAAGAGTTGTGACTAATAAACAATAAATCACATAGACCATTGGTTAGTGGATAAATTTGTTTCTTCTTTCTCTCTTTATTATGTATACAGTTGATCAATATCATTTATTAAATCTAGGAGTGGAAAAACATGGGCATGATATTCCGTTTAAGGAGAAATTGAAAAAAATTATTTATAGAGGGAATTATATATTCCATAGGCTAACCCATCATTTAATATTAGTTTAGTAAAACCATAGATATGAAGAGGTAACATAGGAACTTGATGATACAATGAAATGAAATTATCCCTACTAGGTCATTACTATGTAGAATGAAAAAAATGGAGGATGAATATTCCTGATTTTTGGAAGAATATAATGACTCATACTTTTCATTATAAAAAAACAATCTAAATATTATTTTGATAAATAAATAAAATAATCCCCTTAATTAAAATCAACCATATTATATTTTAAAAATATTTATCATTAAATGTTAGAGATAAATAATTCCATAAGATCAAAAAAATTGAAATTTTAAAATAAAAACAACTAATAAATATAACTATAATTTGGAAACCCATGGATCTATTCTCTCTTAGAAATATTACACCAACTAATACCACTTGAAATATAAAAATTATTATTATAAATTTGATTTTAATTTTTTATATGGTGTATATAGAATATTGAGTGAAAATTACATAAATGAAGTTTATATGATTTTGTAGGTATACTTAAAATAGTGAAAGGTAATCTGACTGTTATAACTAATGATGTTAGAATAATATTATTGATATTAGAATAGTGACATGGTTGTTAGAATAGAAATACCACTATTCAGTTAAGAAATTTCCAATAAAATTAAAATGAAATCATATGAACATAAATGTATTATAAATGAATATTATAAATAATGAATATAATGTCCAATTCATTAAATAAAATTACTTTCTAATATAATTTTTTTTAATAAAACTTCGATATTGTAAAACTATAATAAATTTTAAATTTTTATAATCTCAATATTTATTTTATATTTAAAACCATTAGATCTAAATTAATCAAAAGTGACTTTTGTGAATTTTTTTAAAAATAAAATTTTAAGTCAGATTTGAAATACATAATTCTATTTTTTGTAATATTTCTTTACAGGAATGAAAATGGGAATTATTAGTAAAATAAATTACAATAAAATACATGATTTTGATTAAATCATCTATTAAAATTATCTTCTTCAAATAAGATATTATTATGAGATTTCAAAAAAAAACTGTTTAATTAATTGGATTTTAATCTTCTTAGGTTATTTAAAAATTAAATATTTTCTCAATGTTATAAATTTAATTCAATATTTTGAATCATTATATTTAAATTATTTTATGGTAGTTTTATATTTATTTTCTAGAAAATAAAATTAATACATAATGATTTCACAACAAGATCATCATGAAACCACATCATCCAATATTTAGGCATGAAATATGTTTTTAATAAAGGGAGTAAAATAAAATTTATATCCATTTATAAACCATTATTTATTCCTGGGCCATTTAATGACTTCATATTTATAATTTTACCAAAATATTTCCTTATACATGAACAATAAATTCTCTATCATACTCCAAAGGAAAAATAACATTCAAATTTTTATATATTTCTCAAAATCTCCCCACATCACTCCACTTAATCCAATAATTAGTCTTAATGATATTATAATATCTCCCAAATTAATCATTAAAACAATCATATCTTAATAGAAGATGAAATCATCAAGGATGATGTATCATTAATTCCTTAATAATTCTAATTCCATCATATATTATTCAATTATTCTATAAATAAATTTTTAAAATTTATTAACTTAGTATATTAATATGACATTATTTTTTCTATACATTATAATTTTTATATAAAATTTATATTATACATTATATATTTACTTCAATTGATGTTTTAATTAATGGTTAGTTTTACTTACTATGAGGATATTATCATTTATTTATTTATCATTATTATGTGCTTGGGTATCAAAAATTATATATTAATATATTATTTTTATAATAATACCCTAGCTTCTAATTAATTATTTATAATAATAAAGTATCCATCAACCTCTTTTTACACATCCATTTAATGGTTTTTACCATGAAAAAGTAAATTTATATTTATTACATGTCAATCAATCATTTGTGGTTAATATATATATATATTATTTTACATATAAATGTACTAAATGTAATAGTTAATTACATAGATAAATTCATAAATATTGATTCGTGAATTTAATAATTAAAACAATCATGTCAAGAAAACATTTTATGTTTATGGAATGGTTGAAAAATAATACATAATAATAATAAACAAAAAAAAGTAACTTATATTAGTGAAATATATATCATGAATATTATTTAATAAGTATATATTGTTTTATATAGGATGTGTAAGAGAAACAAATCCAGATGTTACCTATTGTTATGGGACTCTAAATTTTTTTTATTTATTATGTGTTAATAATATCTCTTATTCTGTTTTCCCCTATTTTGTATCTTAAATTTCTTTTCCACCCACCTTAAAACTAGTGATTAAATTTGTTGTCATGTTATCTAATTGGGGATATGATTGTATTTATTTTTATTATAAATTCTAATCAAACTCTAATTATATTGATAATTAATTTATTTTTAATTCATCTCTGGTATTAATCTTCATTTTTTTATTTGTCTCTTAATGAAATATAGAAGTGTTTTTTTATTGATCCGACCATTTATAATCAAATATAATATATTGTATTTTTATTTTTATATCTTCCACGACTATTCATTGATGTTTTATTTAGATAATTACAATGAATTTCCTTCTATTATAATAGATTATTTAATATTAATTCATGATTTTTGATTCCATTCTATGTAGAAAACATGATTTTTAACATAATATTATGTGATGGGTCGGACCATAATTTTAAATCCTATAAGAGAGCTATATAATGATTTATATCACATGATATTTTTATAACCTAATCATTGGATAGTTAGATGTATAAGAAAAGTTATATATATATATATATTTTTAGTAATATGTGATGATTATATTATGATGTTTTTCAAATAATCCCATACATATGGTTTATCAACCTTATAAATTTGATGTATTCAATTTCTACTATATATGATTCTTATAATAATTAACACATTATTATAATGTGAGGATTAATATTTTTCTAATCCATGTACTCATTTAAATTTATATCACTTCTTCATTTCTATTATTCATCCTCCTATTGGGAAATTATCCCACCCATTCTTTGATGCATCTATATAACTAATCACTTCTATTAAGATGACTCAAAAACCATATAAGGGTAATATGCTAAAGGATCTAAATAATTTAATGGAAATTATTTTGAATACATTTTTCTACTTTATTTTATATTTAAATTTTTTTTATAAATTACTTAAATAATTATATAGATATTCTATGTGAAATTTTAATTGGTACCAAATAATGAATTAGTAAATTTGTAAATAAGGTTAATATTTTAAAAAATAAAATTTTTATTTATTGGAAAATAATATGTTACACAATTCCTTTAATTTAATTATCTGAATATGTTTAATTTGCATACTTTTTTTTGTATTCTTTTGTTCTAACATTTCAATTTTAAAAAATTATGTGAACAAAGAAATACTAAGATTATAATCCATGTGATGGGGAAAAAAATAATTATGAATGATATTCAGAATACAACAAGATTTGGATTTTAAAGCCCCTTGATTAATCTTGACAACTTATACAATATTATGAATAATAATATGAACCATATGGAATGTCCAACTTCACCTAAGACTGAGACGTTTTCAATTGATACATTCATGTGATAATGTCTAACTTATATTATTAGATCCTTAAAACTAATTATTTAATAAAAATGGGTCATCCTAATGTAAAGGTTATATATAATGCTTTATTGTAATAAGAAATAGAAGTTATCACTAATCATCAATAATTTATATATATAAGTATATTAATGGTGGTCATTGAATATAAATATTACTATAGAGGATGAAGATAAATTATTAGAGTCATATGACTTCATTTTTTAAGAGTATTATCATGAATCCTTTCATAACATGATGGATAAAAAATTTATGAATCTCAATATAATGATATTAATATTTTAAAAATTATGATGAAATATTCAAATGGAATTAAAGATACAATATTGGTTTTGATTTTTACCATTATAACAAAATTGATAGATTTTTCAATATATAAACCAACATCTTTGAAAAGATATTTTTCCTCGTGAAATTGGTAGTTATAAAGATATATATTGATATTATATCAATGTAAAATATATTTTTTAGTATTTTCTTATGAACATAATGAAAAATTTTTTTTGTGTGTTTTATACCATAGAATCAAATGAAAAAAATCATAAGGAAAGGATATCCAATTACCCACATGTCAAATATGAGGATAAATATAACATAAGGAACCACCTCTTGGTATTTGAAAATATATTATTCATTTAAAATGATTTAATAAGTAATAATATATTAATAGGGACATAAAAATTTAACTTTCTACTTTAGTTGAATTTTAATAATCTACTCATTTCACCACTCATTATTCTGTGATTAAATTTTAAGAAACATGGGAGTTATGAAATATAGTTCACTAAATCAGGGTTATTCAAGGACAATATATTTAAACAACCAATAAATATGATGGATAAGTTATGGTTATATGAAATTCCCATAATTGAGGTAGAGAAAAAACTTATGTAGTCTAGGGAACTCTTTTTATTAACTCAGGAATGAAAAGTGTATTACGTGATTTTTGAATAATTGATTCATTTGAATAAATCATTTTTTTGAAGAAATATTTATTTAAATTACATTAAACAACCTACGATTTAATCCTATGATATTTATTTATATAATAAATTTAATCTCTCCGATTGAATACCTCGCACAAAACACCACTCTTTTTCAAACTCTAATATATGTAATTGTTACAATAATCACCCAACCATTTGAATAGTAGGAATGAATGAGATTAAAGAAGTTATGAAAATATATTATAAAAATTATTATAAGATTGATAAAATTTTAACAATTAATTTGAAATTAATATAAAGACCAATTAAACATAAATGATGTGTTTTTTAAAAAAAACCCTATTTTTATACACATATGGAAATTATTGTAACAATAAATTAAATTAATCACTATTAGGTTTATATAATAATGTGATTTATATTTTAAAAATTCAATTAAATATTATTTAGTTTGTGAATTTTTTGGTTGGAATAAGATAAGAATTAATCCCATTTCTAGCATAAAAACAACATTAAAAAAAGGTAATTTTCCACCGTTTGATGGAATTCCTATTTTAAAACTAATTATGAAACTTTTATAACCATTAATAAAAACCTACATTTTATTTTTTAAAAGAAAATATTCAAAATTTTCATCTTGAGAAATCAATGTATTTTTCTGAGAAGTGACATGTTTTGATGAATAATGAAAAATGATGAATATTAATTGAAAACTATATGTTTTGAATAATTTTTTAATATATATAAATTATATTTTAATTTTGTTATAAAATATAATAATTTCGATTTTACATAAATAATACTAATTTAGATCAATGTAGTCATTTTCATATTTAAATTGAATATAAAACCATTTCAAACAATTAATCGTTTCTCTTTAATAATTATATTTTTTATTATCCCTATGAGATAAAATTTATATATAATTTTTCAAATAATTTTAATTGAGATATATAAAAATAATATCATATTTTTAGTTAGAATTATGATATATTTTAGTAGGATAATTTTAATTTTTATAAATTAAAAGATACAATGTTAATAATGTTGTTTACTATAGTATGGGTAAAATAATAAAAAAGGTTACATGAAAAAGGTAAAGGAATAAAATACCTATAAAATAGAAAATTTATTCTGGTTTTGTGGTTTTTCAAGACCATAACTTCCTTTAAAAAACTAATGATCATAAAATAAATTTCAAATTAATTCTACCTCAATGTGGTTGGCATTAAACCTAAAATAATCATTATTTAATCACCTAAATGAACCTCTCCTTAAGTATAAATTCCAACCCTCAAAACCCCATTTCAACTAAAATTCCATGAATATCCTAAAATATATTCTAAATACTCTCATCCAATCTCACTGAATATCTATGCTTTGCTGGTATCACCAAAATAAAAATCCAATATCCTTTAAGAAGATATATAATGGAAGTATGGTGATGAAGAGGTAATGTTCGTCAATGAACACTTATGTTTTACTTAATTATCAACCACATCAATTTATTATAACATTATTATATAATAAAATAATTTTAATCAATTTAATTGTGTGTTGGTATGTTAAGGTTATAACCAATAATGTCACACACATCAATCAAATGGGATACAATATAATAATTTTTGTGTATGGTATACTACTGCCTCGCCAACTGATTTTATTCTTTATTCCATTACCACTTTTAATGGTTGGTAATAATTATTTTTTTATACTTTATATATGATATGTATGACATTTATAATGACATTATGATTCTTGTATAATTATATTACACATACAATCCTATTTTCAATTTTGTGGGAATACAATAAAATCACATGTGGACGTATGGACTAATGACTCCTTAAAGTGATGTAATTCATTCATGATTTGCATAGAATTTATTAAATATTGGTTTAATTAACATATTTTTCTAATATTTATTTAAAATTATACTGGAATTGCAATATACAGATATCTAATTTCATTTTATTTAATTCAATACCATATGAAAATGGAAACATTATTCATGTGTTTGTACAATTTAGCTTCTCAATAAATGACCTATTACCATTAATATGACAAAATTATATGTATTATTATAAATATGTATGAAATTAATATATATTATATTTATATTATTTTATACATTACATAAATTATATAATATTCATATTATTAATAGGAACAGTAAATAAAAATGATAAAACAAACTCAAAATACATCGCAGTTTTTAACCAAGACAATAATAATATTGGGAGTTTAATATATCATGAGAAATAATATATTATTTAAGCTTCTTATATCATAATAAAAATTTTATAATTATTATTTCATAATTTTGTAATATTATTAAAATATATATATAGGAGGATAAATAATTTTCGACCAAAATTACTTGTAAGGTAAGGGTTTCACGTCTCACTTTTTCTTTTATGAGATATATGCTTTATTATTCAATTATTTATTATTTATTATACATATAAATTGATTATATGTATTATATAAAGAATATAATTATCTATGTTTTATTTAATTTTTCATTTTATAATTGTAAATTTTTTGGGGGAAACAATTAAATAGATTAATAAGTGGTAATGGAATTAATTACACAATTTCTATTCATTCGGTAAACTTTATACATCATCGATTATGATTTTATATGATTATATGTGTGATGTATTTTTATTAACATATCATATGTTTTTACTTTTTTTATTATGATTTCTCTTGAATACACATAATCAATAATTTTATTAATGCTCACTTCAATGATACGATATTTATAAGGGAATTCCTTTTATTTATTTTTCCATGATTCGATAAAAAATAAATTTATTTCCATGTAAATTTATTTTAAAATTGATTAAAATTTATTTTTGACTATTCTAATAATTTTTTAAGGTAATATTTACTCATGATTTACTTTTTACAATAAAATTTAAAAGGATTGTTTTTAATAATTTCTTAATAATGTTCATTATGTATTTCTCAACAATATTATAGAAATAATTTTTCATATAATAACGAATTAGAGGAAATTATCACCATAATAAATCATTAATACCATTAAGATTCCATTCCAATATTACATGGTTATTTTCAAGAATAATTAATTCTTGTAAAAGTTTTTATAATTAATAAAAAATTATTTCAAAATCGAAAGGTTATTTTCAGATGTAATAATTTCAATTGATATCTCAAAGAAATTCCATATTATATAATATTTTTTTATTTTATATATGATTGATGATGGATATTATTCATGTAAACTATCCTTATTTCTTGTATGGTAAAACTCTTTATATTATGGAATGAAATTTATGAATCCTATTTCTTTTCATGTCTTCTAGAATGATCACTTATTTATATTCATGTTGACCACATATGTATGATTTTCATTGTATTATGGGGGGAATACTATTCCATAAATTCCCATGGGTAATGATATAACATCTCATGATATATACCTGGCTATAATAGGTTTTTAACTCCTTTTAGATGTTATTGAATGTAGAATTGATACTAATTCAGTAATAGACTATGTCTGCCCTGATAATCATGGGAGTGAACCCAAATATCCACAATGTTTTGTTGGAGTGAACTCATTCCACCTTGATTTTAATTGAAAATAATGTATACTAATATGGAAATTATTTTCTTTTCTTATGGGATTTATATAATTCCATGATTTATTCCAATGATATTATTTTATGATTCAAGTCTTAATAATTATGTTGACTTATTCTATGACTTACGATTATGATATTTGATAAGTAGTGTATAGTTTCACATATGTTATTTCCATATTAAAATACATTTATTTTTGTGATATGATTCATATATCCCTTGTTTACCTTTATTGAGAATATGAGTCAACAATTTTCATTATGTTTCATTTCCCTACAAAATGATGAAACTTATTGCATTCGATATGTCAAAAAGTGTTCATGTTATGAATGAATAAGAATGAGATAGTTTATGTATTTTATTAACTAGTTTTTTGTTTCCATTTTTATAATGAAAATAATATGATACTTTTAGGGGATGGTTTCATGAAATACAAATATTATTCAATTTATATAAAATATCATTGTTTGATAGGAGAGGGGAAATATTTTTGGTTTCTCATGCCTTTAATTCTAGTATTAATCCATGAATGGAAGAAAAACAAACCTTATTAATGAGGACTGAAATAAAAAAATGAAATGGTGGACCTCCATATATTTTGAATGTTATCAAATATGGAATGAAAAAAATATTCACTTTGTCCTCACATCCTTTCCATGAAATGAATCATGCTGTGTTTTCAAATGACCAGAGTAGGGAATAACATTTTCACGAACTCTTTTTAAATAAATGACCACATTCACATATTATAATTATCATTACACTAGTTTCTATGAAATTGATATATATTTTTAAATGATATTTTTCATTCTTAATTATTTTAAATTTAAAAATGTTATATTAGGAATTTATCACTTGGAAGGGTAAGAGAATAATTTGTGGAAAATTATCAAGAATATGGGGATGTAAGATAAAATATACTCCATATATTGGGATGAGGTAAAAAAACTAATTTTATAGTAAGTAAATTATTATTATAATTAGAGAAAATAATTAGATTCTTGTTTCCCATCAATATCATTGTTATTATAATAAAATATAGACAAAATTCTATGGAATCATGACAAGCTATGGAGTTAATATGATTATATTTAATTTATTTTTAGAGTGTTGAATAGAACATTGAGGTAATTTTAACATGTGGAATGGTAAATGTATTATATAATAAATATAATGTCATTATTTATTTGAATTCTAATAGAATATGAATAATGAGAAATATCTAAAGAGTAAACCTCCCAAATATAATATTCTCAATTTCATAGTGTTTGGGAATTATTCTAACATATGCTGAAATCTTGGTACTAATATGGTTGGTATGCCAAAAAAAAGTATGAGCGAAAAATGAAAAAAGGAAATAATATAAAATTATAAGGGATTAAAAAATAAATTATAATTAGGAAATATTTATCCTCCTATCTTATCTCGGAAATTTCATGATTTATTTTGAAGGTATAATCCCAATTAAAATCTTATTGTTCATCCATTAATGAAATTTCATGTTATTGTCTTTAAGGATTCTAAAATTACGAAATCACTAATTCATTGGTAAAAGGATAAATGAAACCTTTTACAAAAAATGTTTTGGAATATGAAAAGTTATTATATATGTAATGAAGTAGTAATTGGGTATTCCATATTGGTTTTTATGCTACAAACATTTTTCAAGAGAATACATGATGATGGAATTCTCTTTTTTGGTATGTGAATATTACGATCAACATCAACTTGATTATAGGAATAATGATGACTTTAATTGTGATATTTATCAACCATTATTCCAATGTTTTGGATTTTAATCTATTGTACGGTTTCTAAGGGTAAACATTTATGATATATTTTACATTGATATTTCAATTTGGTCTTAGAGATTAATGTATTATACAATCATATAAATTTTTTTATGTTTTTAGTAACCTTTTATAACCGTTTCTCGAAAGGTGATAACTAGCGATATAATTAATGAATTTTTATCCCATTATTGATCATATGATCCACTTGTTCTATCAAAATTACAATTCCATGGAGTAATAAATAAAGAAGAAATTTTTCAAGGAATAATCAATGATTAAGATTGTAATTATGAGATGAAATCATGTAAGTATATCATCTCATATAAGTCTCAAATAAAATTGTATCGTATTAAAATAATTTTTTATGATATCAATGAGATTTTTCAGACAAATTAGTTTTATTGTTATGCATTCATTAAACATCTAATAAACATTTTCTATATCCTTCTCCATCATAACATGATATCTAGAATTCCCTTCCATTTCCATGTTTTTGATTTCCACTAATGTTATCCAAATCAAAATTAGAGTATATGAGGATGTTCTAATTTTACATTACATATTTATAAAAAAGTTATTTTATTGAACCCATTTATAATTTGGGTTTACAATGATGGATATTTTCAAAAATCCGTATCTTATTTTCTTGTGAAATTACATCTTTTTTAGTACAACTATTTTGTTGAAATTATCAATCATATTGGGATTTCAGCTTGTCAATTTTGTCTTCCATTGAATCCCTCCCATGTTCATGATGTATCCAATATATCAATATTAAGTAAGTATATAAATAATTCATCACATGTAATGAACATAGACATTGAATAACTAGAATAAAATATCACTTATAATGAAAAAACTGTAGAGATTACAGACCATAAAGATAATGTCCTACGAAACAATATTACTCACCTAGTTAATTGTTTTTCAAACACCAGCAATATTTTAATGGCTCTAATGGAACCTGAGAATCTGATGAGGGAATGCTATACTCATATGCTTATATCTAAGTAATTGATTTCAAGATATAAATACAGTTTATGGTGGTTAATATATAACACTCAAATATTATACACTATGTCTATCATAAAATATAAATTTAATCTATTTGATAGCTTACCTTTAACAAAACATTAATTGTAAATGTACACCAAAATATTTAATTGTGATATTAATCACCAATACATTATATTGGAGGGAATTAATGAGTTAACAAAATTATTAAAATATATTTTGCAAATGGTTATAATATATTTTCATTTTCTACCACTTAATTTTAAATGAAAATTAATTCCAATGTAACAGAATGGTTTTGTTTCATATAAAAACTATTTTAATTCACACAATGTAATTTTGTATTACAAAAAATATTAATAATTATTTATGAAAAATATTTACGATGTTTATATTTTATAAATTAAATAATTTTGGTTTTAATTCATCGAATATATTTTATAGGTTTAATATATGAATAAATCCAATTATAAGAATAAAATCTAATTTTTTAAAATGTAATGTTATCAAATTCTTTTAGTGCGCCTATTTGAAAAATAAATTTTGAAACTTTATTTCATTTTATATGAAAAAATAAAATTCATTTTTCAATGATGAATATCAAAATTATCTTGGGTTGTAATTTTGTTAGTTTTTGGAGAATCTTCATTTTTTAATGAGTAATGAAAAATACTGACATTTAATTTGAAATAGAAATTTCCTTTAATTTTGTAGTACAGTTAAATAATATTTTAAAATGGTTTTATTGTGTTATTAGTTCAATTATAGATAAAAAAATAATAATTTTGTTTATTTTAATCATTTTCACATTGAAATTAGTTATATAAATATTTTATTTTTTAAAACATTTAACATAAAAACCCTTCTTTTTCATTTTTTCAGCGATATTGTTTTTAATTATAATTTTATAATTCATGTTATTTTAATTAGGTAAAATTGATTCAATATTTGGAATCAGAATCTAATGATTTGGTATTTTTTTCATTTTTATTTTAAAGAATAATTATATTACCTTGTTAAAAAAATTATTTTCAATTGTACAGGTAAAATAATGAAAGAGTTAAATTAAAATAAAAAAGGCTCAAAATTACAGAAAAATACAATTTTTAATCAGGTATGGAGTTATTTAATGACTCTTACATTCCTTTAAAACATTAATTATTAAATAAATACCTAGAAATTAATTCCATCTCAATGTGGGTTTCTTTTGAACATAATATATTCATTATTTAATCACATAAACCCACATCTTCTCAAGAATAAATATAACCCCTCACCAACCCATTTAGACTAAAAATACAATAATCTCTTAATATATACACCAAAATCTGTCCTCCGCACTCTGCCTATGTCTTCATGCTGATGAAATCACCAAAATAAAAAATCAAATATCCTTTAAAAAGTGATCTAATGGAATTATCATAAGAAGATGTAACAATATTCGACGATCAATTTTGTTTTATTTTTTATAAAAAACTTAAATTATTAATATATATTTCATATTTAATTTCCATAGTATAATAAATATTCTGAATTTTTGTACTTTCAATGGTTATAACTACTACTTTACACACTTCCACTAAATTGGATACACAATCACCATTCAGGTGTTTGAAGGAATATCAGCTCATAAACTAATGTCATGGGTTCTTTCATTATCACCTATAATGGTTTAAAAATAATGATGAATTTATTTTTTATATAAGATATATAAAATATTTTTATTAAATTTATGATTATGGAATCATTATAAAAGATATAACTTTATGCATTCATTTTTTTGGAAGACGATAACATCATTTGTGGACATGTGGACTACAACCCCATTATTGTGATGATATTAATTCACACTTTACATGGAATTTATAAATGATGGTTTTATAAAATATATCAAATATAATAAAGAAAATTATATTGTAATTATAATTTACATATATATAATATACTTTTCAATCTCTCAATACGATAGTAAAATGGAAGTACTACCATGTATACATTTGATCTACCGTCTCAATAAAATGGATATTGAATTTCTTATCAAAAACTATTATGGATTTTAATAAATATATATTTAATTAATATATATGACATTTATATAAGGTTTTAAAAGATATAGTTTATTAAATAATGATTTAAGTGACATGAACAACAAATAACAATCCAAATACAACTCAAAAAACAAATAACTTATGACACGAAATAATAAAAATATTTAGAAATAATTATCAAAAAAATTAATAATATTTCATTTGAGATCATATATGATATTATAAGTATTAATATTGTTATGTGATAAGTTAATGAAATAAATAAAAATATTATACATGAGGTAAAAATCATTTTACCAAATGTAATTGTAAGGTTTGGGAATCTCGTCTAACATTTTGTTCTGTGAAACATAGGAATTATTGAAAACATATATATTGCGTATGATTTATATAATACCCTATGATATATTTAATATCACTAAAATCATTTTATTAATGTAATTAAATTTCTCATTTGATAATTATTAATTTTAAAGTGGCATACAATTCGACTAATTACATAGTGTAAAGTAATTCACAAACAAATTTCAATTCTTTAGGTTATCCTTCTAATTCATTGAATATATAATGATATGATTATGAGTGCGATATAATTTTCATCTTATGTTTCACTATGATTTATTTTTTATTAACTTTTATTACACATATTTTATTAATTTAAATGATTCTCACATCAATGATATGATACTTTGAAGGGAATTTACATATAAAAATATTTTTTTAATGAATCTAATAATACATTCTTTTTTATCCATTTACATGTTTTTAAAAAATAATTAAAATTTTATTTTGTTAATATATTAAATTTTAATGTCATTTTTACACATATTTGGTTTTTAAAAATATGGTTTGAATGTATTAATTTTTTTATATTCTAAATGATTTTCATTATGAAATTTTTGACAAAAATACAAAAGGAATGTTTTTTATCTTATACATAATGAGTGGCCTTCCCTAAAATCATGACACCGTAATGAATTAATGATTAATTTATAATAATATAAAGTTATTTTCAATAGAAATTATTTCTTTAATAATTTTATAGAAATAAAAAACTATTTAAAAAATGATAATTTCATCAGGAATTATTTCAATTGATCACTCAAAATTATTTCCCATATATGATAATATTATTTTATATTACATATGCTTTAGTAGGGATATTATTTAAGGAAATTTTCCTTTTTCCTTTTATAGTTTGTTTCTATTAATGATGGATTGAAATAGTTCAAGATTATTTCATTTCGTGGGTTATGATATGATGAATGGTTTATGTTCTTATAGCATGAATACATATGTTATTTCATTTTGTGATGGGTTAGACATATATCTTAGTTTAATGAATTGGGTGATGATATTATATAAATGGAACACACATTGAAGCCTCAGAGCGTCCTCTTACCAATTATCCTATGGACCTAGGGTTTCTCAGTGCTTTCTTTCCTCGGCCTTTGGGTCTAGATCTATTTTCGACGGCTTTGGTTCGACTCGAAGTGGTAATCGGGCTTGTGTGGTGGTATTGGATCTCAGTGGTGCTTTGGCTAGCGTCATGATGCAGAATCGACATCGTTCCAAGGTCGACATCACCATCTCAGCGGGGCTTAGTGATTATACGGTGAAGACGGTTCTCGGTGTGGCTTCAGGGGACAGCTCGACGTGGGTCCGACATCATACAATGATTGGAATCTCTGATTCTCGATGGGGAATCGGTCATCGGTGCCTCACTTTTTGGCTCTGCTTCAACAGTCAGGTCAGGTCCCCTATTTCAGTGTTCGACATCATCGTGTCTAGGTAGTGCTCTGGTGTTCTGCTGGCGAGAGACTTAGGGGCAGATCTAAAATGCTATGGAGGGGAGAGGTATTCCCCATAGATCCAGTGAGTTTTTGACTGGTTTATGATGTGGTGTTATTCTGACCTTGTTGTATTGTATGATCATTGTGGATTACCTGGATAAACATCAATGGTCCTTCTCTCCACACCTTATCACTGTGAATCTTATTCAAGAACATGATAATGGTGCATCGTGGTTTTGATCGGATTAGATCCATGCTATGTGTTGTATTTCACTTTTAGGAAGACTCATATTCATTTATCGGTGGTGTTCCCTCAATGCAAAGCTGGGTCATCCTGTCTTAGGAGACGATGCCTAGATCTCATGTTTTTTGAACTACCTTCCAGACGTATGTGTCTATGTTGATGGGAGTGTCCTAAGCAGGATAGTTGGGTTGGTCCATGATGGTTGATGCTGGAGGTTCTTTGGTTTTTTATTTTCAGAATGATGGAAAGGCTTGCGAGAACTGTTTTATGGTGTTTCTCCAGGAATCGATAACATGGAGTAGGCACAAGAGGAGTTTTCAGAGCTAGCTATTCATCATTGTTGTTCTTTATGGATTTAGAAAATTGAGAGGTTATAGAGTAATCCATCATATCAGACCGATGATTTGAAACATGACACTTGTTTTTTGATCATCCTTGCACCGGTGGACATCTTTTCACAATCATATTCTGGGTAGGGGTAGCTCTATGTTTTTAGTTTGGTTTATCTCACCCGAACATTGGGTTATGAAATGTTTTATGTAGATGATATTTTTAAGGTCCCCCTCGTTTATCCCTTAAAAAGTGGAATCATTTAAAATTATAAAAAATATTTAAGGACTTCAGGCCATTGGATGGATGTGATGATATTATATATCATGATATTGAAAACTTAGAAATGAGGATCAAACATTTTTTCGAAAAAACTAGAACAAAAAATGAAACCAGTTTAGTAATAGAATTTATATGACATGTTAGTCTTAGGAGTGAACCTACAATACAAAGATATGTTGGTAATTTAACCAACTCTACTATAATAGACATGGAGATGTTCCTTGAAAATTAATGGAATTATTTTCTATGCCGATTTTTTTGCAATAATATGAGTTTTAATAGCAAATTAATAATTATTTTTTCAGCCTTACAAGTTTTTTTGATATATTCTACGACTAGGGATTATGAACTCTGATATTATGTGTTTGGTTTTTCAAATATTAGGATCATATTTTTATACACTTAGGTTTTTTATATGATTATTATCTCTAATTTTATCCCTTACTATATACCTACTTTGTCCCTTTTATTAGGCTTCATTTTCCCATGATACAATGAGATGTACAATGTTCAATATGTAAATGAATGTTCATGTGGTGAATGAATATCTTAGTGATAGTGTAAAAAATTTATGTCCTAGTTATTGTTTTCCATGTTTCCAACAACACTAAACAGATATAGTCATAGGTTGAATTTTTTAAAATATGAGTACTCATCTTTTTATATGTAATATCTATTTATGAAATAATTGGGTCATTATATTCCAAATACATATAATTTTAGATATCAATTAAATCACATATTACATTGATTATTGAATCCTATTTTTCTTATTATTCCAAAATTAATGTTTTTAATAAATTCTTCCACCTACATTTCTAATTTGACAATTAGATTAATTTAATGTTATTCTCAGAATCGATAAACTCTATTTATATATATATCTGATTTTATCCATGATGAAGAAGAAAGATGTGTATGTAACCACATTAATCCCATTTTCATAGATAGATATTAGAATTATTATATATATTCTTTAGGAAATAATTTGAAGGCCTATTTATTGAGAGCTAATAATGAACAATTCGTTATCACATAGTTTTAACAAAAGAAATTTTTTATTTAAATTACTTGAGTTTAGTATGGAATTATTATGATTTATTTCATAATGTTTTTAATGGGGTTTATGATATCCTATGGTAGATTAATAAAAAGAATATACCCCATTAATTACTCATCTAAAAAATATTCTCCATAATATTACACTGAAAAAATATTTGAATGAATGATAAAAATAAAAGATCATTTAGAAAATGTTTTAATAAAACCTGGTTCATCTAATTGGTGTGAACCAATGATCTTTGTTAATAAACATAATTAGGAAATCCAAAATAAAATCAATTATGATGATATAAATGGGATAAAAATAATGAAAAAATATCATCTTCCATGAATTATGACATGACATTCAAAACATATAGAGCTCAATACTTATCTAAAGAGGATCGTTGTTCTATATATCATCAATATTGGGAAAAGATTAATAATTATCAAAATTTATCCTTTATAAATGATATAGACAAAATGAATTAATATTTACCCCATTAGAACATAAATATTTTTCAAATATCTTCTTGAACAAGATGAAAATGTTCTTAAGATGGTACCTTGACAAATTTGTCATAGTCATTACTACTAAAATTTATATAGATTAATATACTAATAAAGAACCAAAGAAACATGTAATGATCATCATTAATACATTCAGGATAGAATTTTTTTCATAATATCTAAATATATTAAATTTCGATGAATTATTTCCTATTCATTTTTAATGTAAAAATAACTGAGGGAATTTTTTTGGATTCAACAATAATTAAGTATAATGTTAATTTGGAAAGGCTAAAAACACACACAAATTTAAGAATATTTATTTTATTTGTAGCTAAAAACAATGTTTTCTAATGAATTTATCATGAATATATATCCCACTATATCAGAATTAAAAAGAATAAATTATTTCTAGGTGTAATAATATGAAGAAAACCTCAAAAAACTCATGTGGAGTTTATTTATTGAACTATTACATGCATTTCACTAAAATAAATAATGTTTTATAATATTCATAGATGCATTGAATTGATTCATATAATTAAATATAATTCAAAATGGAAAAATAAGATTCAATGACTCATGATAGTAGGATAACCATGTATAAAGTTACTCAATGATTGATTTAGATTTAGTTGTTTGGATAATTTCAATGTACATTTTGAGGCATACCAATATAGTGAAAATTATAGCACACCATTCTAAAATATATTATTTTATATGGGTTTTATTGGTTTATAAATATTTGAAACTAATTATATAATATTTCATAAGAATTTTGAACTACCAATAGTATGTTATAATCTGATAGTTGTGGAATGAAAGTCACTCTAAATTTCCTAAAATTTGAAATAATAGTGATTATTCCAATGTTGTAGTATTATGCCACTAATATTGTCTACTAGGTACCTTATTTTCTAGAATTGTACATAATACCAAATAAATATGTTAAATTTATGAAATGTTTTTATAATTTTTCATATATTTGATCAACAACTAAATATAGTATAGAAAACAAATTATGTCAGGTGAACTACCACACTCCTGCTATAAAAAAATAAATTCTCAATAAATAAAAAAACTTATATAAAATGATAAAAAGTATTTTTTCTATATGTCCTCATATACCAAAACTCCTTATTTAAAATTAATATATCATATTGTGATAAAATAATTTTGTATAATTATTTTATCAGTATAATTAAATTTTAGATATTATTTGTTATCATCAGCCCCTCTCTCATTCACTCTTTTATAATATGTTGTAGTGATCATGAATAATTAAAAAAACCCGACCATTGGTCAGTGCATTTAATTTATTTAAATTTAAATTAGTAATGATCATATTATAAAAAATTAAAATGTTGTCTAAACTAAATTAAAACAGGATAATGAAAAATGATTACAACCTAAAAAACCAAACCATATGTAGATAATGAAAAATAAATCAGATTGAACATAATATAAAAAATTGTAAATAAAATAAATTTTAATAGTATGTATAAAAGTGAAATAATTATTTAAAAATAATTTCTTATAATTCAAGTCTGTAAAAGGAATATGGACATCATTTAATTTTAACATCTCACACATGAAAATTATTTTTTCCAATAAATAATAGTCTGTAATATGAAATATTACAATTTGAGTATTTTATTAATAATTTCACCTTATAATAATGCATAATGGGAATATATCCAAAATAATGGATTACCATAAATGGGGACCAAATTTATTTACTAATGGAATGATATCATTCTACTAATCAACACTATTATACTGGTAAACACATTATTCAATCCATCATAAACTATTTCTAGAACATCATCAAATCAAATAATTTCATTTACATATATAGAGTGAGTAAAATTATTTTTATCTATATATTATAAAATACAGTACTTAAGTTTTTCCTACAATCTAATAATATTATTAGTAATAAATATTTATATGTGCTTAAACTAATGATCATGAAAATTGATGAAAAATTAACATCATCAATCCCAATAAAAAATTTTCATAAAAAGACTAAAAAACATTTATAATAATAATAATTACCCTGATCATGATCAGTATTCAACGACATGATATGAAATAAAAATAAACATCAGTTTCATTATTCACTAATAAAACATGTATAATGGTTCATTATAGTTTAAAAATATTTAATGTGTATTTTAAATTAATATTAGTGGAGCTTTAATGAAAATAATAGGAATTATCGTAAAACAATAATGTTGAATGATGAAGTTATATTTAGGTGACATAAATTCTTAGAAATACCAGCAATAATCTAGATAATAACATTAAAAATATAACATTAAAATAAAAAATTCATTATATACCCCTTCTATATGATAAATTAACCATGAACATAACTTGAAATACCATTATACCACAATAATTGATAAAAAAAATTATTCAAATGCAAATTTTCCATCATTATCTGAGAAAAATAACAGTACAATTGACCCAAACTAACTAGATTATATATACCAGAACTAACCCAAATTGAATTATTCTAATGTGATCCATTTTGAATAGAATTCAATCGAATGTTGAAATATATAAAATAATTGATTAAATTATAATAGAATATAACTATGGTGAACTATGTTGATATGAAATAAACAAATATAAAAAATTAATTAAACCAAATCAATATAAATAGAACTAATGTGAATCTAAATAGAGTATAAAATCTAAATATTTTTTTCTTTTTTATATTTTGATTTATATCGGAAAATATGATAATCATAAAATTGAAATATAATAATGAAAAATCTGAACATAACTACGAATTTGAAAAAATTTACCTATATTAAATACCTTAATATTATATCTCTTTATTGAGGAGTACAACTTCTCTTCCATTGAAACATAATATATTTTGTAGTCTCCAATATTGTTGCATAGTCATATGGTGTGTTTATAATTGACTCAAACTATTTAAAAATGAAGATTTATAAATTAATTTAATATCATGCCTCACTAATTAGAATATAAATTGTATTAAAATAAATAGATTACGACTATATAAATCTTTTAAAAATTTAATATCATTTTTTATTTGAATGTCTTCTGAACTCATACATTTAATTTTTTTCCAAATATCCTTAAAAATCATAGTGATTTATTTATTTATTATTATTTTCGATGATCTATTTTTTATAATATATATTTTAACTATGCTATATTATTTTTATTTATTTTTATATTTATAACTATATAAAAGAAAATATCATGTGATTTCAATATTTATTCAATGTGTTTGGAATGTGTAGTAAATATATTTTTCCCGTAATATTTAAATAAATGTTTTGAATAACGAATATTATGGGTATTGTTTGAATTTATTTCGATGAAATAATTATTATTCTAAATGATTTTATAATTATGATTTAGTTCATCATTTCAACGATTTTATTTAGGATTGTTCATAGATTATTCTTCATTCATTATCAGGAAATGTAATTGTGACATGAATATTTATTGTGATATTATTAATGATTTTAAAATATCCTGATAATTATAGTAAAAATATTTCTATTTATAAATCCTATATAAAAAATATGATGCTACAAGAGAGTAAATACACATACTTATATCATTTAAAAGATAACAATATACATGATATAAAAGTGTGAATTTAATTTTAAGAGGGGTTACCTATTAAATTCCATGAAAAAAACTAGACCATTAATTATACCTACTATATTATTATTAAAATACTTCTATGATTTTACAATGGATAGTTAAGGTACTACAATGGTTCCCAAATAATCTATTCTTGACTATTTTTTGTGTTTTCTGTTGAATATTCTAATTTATGTTATTATGCTATAATTTATATGGGATTAATATCCAACCAAATAAAAATATATTTTATATTAGTTATACCCCCAAAAATATTACATTTTTTTAATTTGGTTGTGACTACCTTGTGAAAGTTAGGATTTTGTTCATGTTTGTGATTCAATTAAAAAATGATTTTTATAATAGGGTTCTAAATCCAAATACAAATTTTATCCTATCAAGAATTCCATAACTCTAAATGAGTATAGGGGATTAAATATTACATATAGGATCCTTTCATAATGAGATCTAATAAAAATATATATTTATTTTATTATATATTTTACACTTTATTATCACTTTAATATTATTTCTATTAAATGTTCAAACCAGACAACTCACTCTCCCCCTTTAGGGTCATCATTCTATCTTAATATCTTGTCCATCAATTGTGATCAAAGTTGTCCCTGTTTAATGGTAAGGTATTAATATTTTTATCCTATTAAAATAATTAGTATTTGAGGATCACAGTATATGAATTTTAAATTATTAAATTTATCAGGATACAATAATAATTGATATTAGTGATTAGATGAAAGTTGGATATAATCATTATGATAACCTCTTTAACACAATGATCCAGATATCCACTAGAATTGTGAATTGGATCAGTGTACTTGGTGAAGAATTGTGAAATACAAAGATTATTTAAATACATCTTATATTAATACACGATAAGTATCATAATGAGACAAATTCATTTGAATAATGAAATTATTTCATGATCCCATTAGTTCACTTATATAAAATGAACTTATATGGAAATAAATTACTCAAAAAATACAAATAAGAAAGTTGTATATTTTAAATATATTAAATTTGTTTCGTCTAAATATTCTTTTGTAAGTTATGTGTATTTAATAGTTATGTTTTAGCTCAACTACTAGATAGTGTATAAAAAGTAATTAATTGGGATAATGTATTTAGAAACTAGTTCAATATATAATTTAAAATAGTAAATTTAATGGGAAATAACAAATATAATGCTATATATATATTTAAACAATTTCTAAATGTTTTGAGTCAATAATTAAAGCCCAGATCATGTTATACAACATAATATTTTAAAATTAAGCGAAAAACGGAATTTAAAAAATAATGATAAAAAAGGAATTTCCTATAGGCAATATTTACACTAATGATTTATTAGGTGGAAAAATAATTGGCTAACATATTCTTTAATTAATATAATAATTAGGTAAATAATTCTAGTATTAATTTACGATATTAATTTTTTTATGATTACTTTGATAGACCATGTTTTATGTATTGAATGTTGAAATTAGAAAACAATTACCTGACATTATTATAATCTATGAAAAATATGATGATGTTAAAGGAAATAATAAGAATTTTATTCAGGAAAACTATGTTCTTTCCCATGAAAATTAAAAACAATAGAACCCATATTGAGGTTCTAATGAATATGTTTAAGAATACATTATTTTTGTTCACAAATGGAATTGGAAATATAATATTTGAATTGAATTTTTTAATAAAATGATTCCTACTTTTGGTAAATGAATATAAATTTATGGTAAAATTATGTATACAGATAGGGTAACCGAATAAAGAATTTACTAGTTATAAATTCATAATATAGAAACAATATCAAAATTTCATTGTAAAAATTTCAAATGTTAATAAATATATGATAATGGGTTTTTGTTGTGGGATAAATAGAAAACATTCTAGTGAATGGTTTCATATATTTCCAAAAACAATTGGATAATGTAATCCTCATATTTATAAATTTGTACCTTACATAATACCTATAAATATATATTTAGTTTCTATATGGATGAAATTTTTTTTTACAAACTATATTGGATGAAAAGATTTTTGTGTAGAAAAATATTCATTTAATTTACTTTTCATTAATGATTCCAAGGAATACTCAACAATGATTTCTAGTATATATATAATACAAACTCTAGGATTATGTTAAAAACCCCATAATAATTTATTTCATATACAATTGTGATGGAGGTAGTATCATATTTGAAGATAATTCTAATGAAAATGGGATTGTTTTGGTGAATTTGTTATATAGAATTCTGTTGTTTGAAATAATTTTTTATAAACTAATGGATTAAAAGAAAAAAAAAGTTTAGTATTTCACAATTATATAATTATGGAATGAATGTTACATTTATAGTGATAAATGCCTTATTTATAAATTTTACATAATGATATTTTTTATTTAATGTTAGTTTAATCTCTAGTATAATGACCATTAAAAACTAACAATTCAACATGTATATGTTTTAATGATGTATTTATTTATGGAATTAATTAGCCCAAAATTCAATTTAATGTTAGTTTTAGGAAGCTAAAAAATAATATATTGTAATAATTAAAATTAAAGATACTAAATATTTATAAAAATTGTCTCATTTTATTTGAAACATTGATGATAAAAAAACAAAACAATGAGTCATATATGAATATAACATAAATGAAAAATGTTATCCCACTAATGTTGGTTCATCTCGTAATTTAAGACATATAGAAACTACATGTATCAATACAAGGAAATATATATTTTTAATTATGTATTATTTTAGTAGATTTACAAAGGTTTATTTTTGTCCTAAAAAAGATGATATATTATAAATATTAGTAACATTAAATAATTTATTTTAAATTGAGAGAGTTAATTTATTTTTATATATTTTTAGTGAAATTTTTTTAATAATTATAAACATAGAGTTTTTAAATAATTATGACCCTAATGGTTATTCAGATTAATTTTTACCCCAAAAGTCCTTAGTAAAATAGATTATAGAACAATGAAAAAAACAATAAAAGAAATGGACATAACTATGTTAAAGGAGTACAATTCCCCTAAATATTATTAGGATGAAGATAACAATATATATTTTGTTGTTTCAAAAAGAATTATATTAAGATCAAATTTGATTTAAATTCATTTTATATTATGCAATGGGATGCAAAGTAAATGTAAATATTTTACACTTTTTGTTTTGCAGCTTTTTTTCCTTAACAATAGTAAAATTGTAGATAAAAATGATATTGAATTTAATGAAAGAACATTTTATTGATAATATAGTGATAGAAAGGATAAAAAGTTTTATAATTGATGAAACATTATTATGGTATAATCAAAAAAATTAAATAGTTTATTTGTTTTAAAATTCCCCACTTTAAAAAATATATTATTATTATGTTTGGTGAAAATTATTTATTGTGTAAATCATCAGATGAAAATATGATTAATGAAAATTATCAAGATTTCTTTCAAGAAGGAAAAAATTTGGAAGTTAATTAACTTGTTCTTTGGGAGAAACCCCATATTCATAGAACATATACAAATTATTAATTGTCTCCCATTTGATTGAGATTTTAGAAATGCTAGATATTGTGTCCATACTAGAAATTCCTTAAACATGTTTGGATAATTCATCAAATATTTTTATTCTATAATATATTATTTTTATGATGATTTAAATGATGATAACTAATTTTTATCAATACATGATGATGATAACAATATTTTTAAATGAAATTTTGGGGAATTTTTTATACTTGAATATCAACATAATAATGTTAATAAATTATTATTTAAAAATAAACTAAATAAACAATGATAGGTTATTATAAATAAAGATAGATTATAATTATAATATTATTTTCTAGAATAAGGTATACATTATAAAGATTATTTTGAAATATTAATATATTATAATCTATTAAATTTTATTCGTTTATTCTTATTGTCATGTATTCAGAATTTTACATATAGATGTTATAAGTACTTTTCTTAATGGCTTGATTTATGATGATTTCTATGGTAAAATACCATATATCTTTGATTAGGATAATAATTGTTAAATTATTTTAAATATCAAAATAGATTTATTTGGAATCAAATGAAATCTTTTATAGCAACATGAAATTTTATTAATTTTCTTCTAAAAATTTGGTTTTTGATGTAAAATATTAATCTTATACTTTTTATTATTTTTTTCTTAATAATCTAATTATTCAAATTTATGTCAATGATATTTTATTGGGGTTTTAATATAATTTTTTTTGTAAAATATTTATATTTAATGACATGTAGATTTTATATTAGTCTTAAGGGAGAATTGAAATTATTTCAAAGATATCATATTTTTTAATGAAAGGACAGGTTTTTATTTTTATCACAATATATATTCTAGAGATCTAATTTTATTATTTATACTCTATTGAAGTAAAATTATTACTACATCAATGAGTACTAATTGTAGATGGGTTTTTTATATTTTCGATAAAATAGTCAATATTAATGTTTTTAGTAGATTCATTTGTAGTTTGTTATATTTTACTTCTTATACAATATATTGAACATTTTCTATATACATGTGTGCGATATTTCAATATGTCCCCGAAAATATTCTAATAAAACTGTTAAACGGATTATTAAATGCATTGAATTTATTATGAAAATTGGTTTCTTTCATATTAAATGTCACCATTTTAAATTAAATTGTTTTTATGATTCTCGTTTTTGTGGATGAAAACATGATTGAAAATTTTCAGGGGGAATTATTCCTTTTATGATTTTTTTAGTTTTACGGAGTTATGAAGACACATATATAAATTCATTTATATAAAACTAATGCAATGTATGTCACAGAAACTATCTTTTATTCTCATCCATTCTAGATTGAATATATTTTATCTAATTTTGATATTTATTTTCATAAAATTCATATAATGTGTGATAATAAATATGAAATATCAATTAATTATAATCTATTATAAAAATATAAAACTAAACATATTGAATCTATATATCGTTATATTATAGATATTGATAAAAATAGTTGACTGTGTAGAATATGTTCTTATTTATAACTAACTTATTGATATATTTATGAACCATTATAAGCTTTAATGTTTGAAAATATTAAATTTTAGAATCAAAAAATTTATTCTTAATGAAAATATACCTAATTTACAATGCTTATTTATATATTCTTATTGGATATAATCTGTTTTGTGAATTTTTTGTACTTATTTATATAAGATTTTATTATCTACCAAATATTCCATAATATATTTTTTTAGAGATACTAAGCATGAATATAGAGAGAGATTACAATATAATTTTTTTAGTCAGTTTAAGAACTATAGTTATATTGAAATTATGTGTTAACTATTACAATATGTTGCTTTATTATCTAATTTTCTACATAAAATAATATTTATTTTATATTAATTTTATTTATTGATAAAATAGGGAGAATATTTACTTTTTTATATATTTTGGAAATTGGGTATAATTTTTAGTGGAAGTCCAAAAAATATTATTTATTTATTTTTTGGTAATATATAATTCACATAAATATTTAATTACTCCCTCTAACACCACTTTTTAGTAGAATACATGATTTCATAATTTGAAACATTCACTTGTTATATAATAATATAAGATTCCTGAAATTTTTTATTTCATCAATTTTTAGTCGTAGAATATTTATTATCTAATATTTTATTATTTCATTCTTAGTATTCTTTGTATCAATTTTTATAATGATTTTAATTTTATTTCAAATAGTTTTTCTTTTAGTATATAAATTGTGATGAATTTTTTTAAATATTGTATCTATATATGTAGTACCCCTACATGAACAATTATTATTTTATGTGATCCTATATTAATTATTCATACTGGGATTTCAGAACTCTTAATTTAAATATTAATGACAATATATTTAACTCTTATATAAATCATTTCCTAATTCATTTTTATTGTTTGATGAATTAATTATTTAGACATAAATTAATTCACACATATACATAAATGAAATGAAACATGTGGGAACTATTTCACTCATATGAAATGAATCTTATGATAATAAAAATTATTTAAAAACTAGTGTAAATTTTCTTTTGCATCGTTCAAAAGTAAAATATCATTCATTTCTTAAATGCCATTGGAACTCTTATATTTCCATTTTTCTCTTATAACCAATTTAATTTAATAATTTATCATTAAAAAAATATTTTATATTATATTAATTTTCTAAAATCATGGATATTACTATCATATTTGAATTTTCATTTTGATTTATATTAAAAATTATATAGGAACCCATATCAAAATATTTTAAGAATTATTCAATTTGATTTGATTAAGAATCCATGACCAATAGAAAAATGTATATAATTTTGGAACAATAATATAATGGAGATTATTTGTATCATCTCAGAATTTACATGTAATTTTTTTTATTATATAGACTTATATTGAGACTATATGATCTGACGGAAAATGATTCTGAGGCCCTGTGAGTCCGTTTTTTTTTGATATTTTTTATGGTATGTTAAGAAAATGTGCGAGTAGGGTCTCCTAAAATTTTAACCAGTGATCGAAGCCAAAATATGATGGCACCGTTGAACTCAGAGTTTCGCGATGCACCTAGAAAAGACATAACATTGGCAGGCAATGGATGAAAGTAAAACATAATTTTCAGACATTTAGAAAAAATAATAAAATTACTATAAAAGGTATTTTATTTCATTTCTCACTGACGAGCGACAACCCTATGGTGCAATAATGAGGCAGTGATGAGTCACATTAATGGAAATATTTATTGGTTTTTATCACACAACATAAAAAAACTTTTATGCAACATAATAGTGATGTTGTTTTATAGATGAAACATCGTAACAATGCGACTTAGCAGTGTAACAGAAACACTATGACATGTTTGCTTTTTAATAGTGGATGCGTTATTGGAATGGGGATTGAACAGTGATATTTTTATGATGAACCATCAATATATTCACTCCCCAATAGATAATGAATAATTTTAGTGTGAAGTCATAGACTTTGACGTACATTGAAGAACGAAGAATGACATCGACCTCATGGACCCTCAAGGATGAAACACTGCAGCAAAAAACATAAATGAGGTAGGGGTTTGTTTTATTGAGAAGTTCTTCCCCATTATTCATCGAAATGAATCACTTGGATCATCCCATGAATAGGTTGATCCATGTACAACAAATTATTGTGGGAGGATGATATTTCTTTTGTGGTTTCTCTATCTAGAATTAAGTTATTAATTTCTATGTTATAACATGTTCCCTGAACCTCCGTCATTTTTTTGAAATCTTAACACGGAGGGTGAGAATTAACATAAACTAGGCTTGAGACCCTCCATCATGTGTTTTCTCCCTTTCTACATATTTGAATCAATGATAAGATAAGTTTGAGAACATTTCAGTGAAGAGGACATTCTGCGGAGGTTGTAGTAGCAGGAAGTGCAAAGAACAGACCACCAGAGCGTGTCAGGTGGTCCGCTGAAGATATTGTTGACAATGCAACATTTTTTCCGGATGGTGAAATATCAGGATATCGGTCGTGCTAGTGGGGCACCCCAGTGGCATGCCGTGGTGCAAGAGGTCAGAGCTACTATGGGCCAGGACATTGGAGACCCGTAGTTCCAACCTGGGACCACATTGATGGGTCAAACCCATTGAATCGTCCATGGGTAATGTGGAGGGGCAGTCATGTCCATGCTTCTCAGGAGAGTAGGAAGCCACAATAGCTCTACTTTAGCCAGATGGAGGCCTCGTGGATGAACCATGGGGAAGGAGGGGATCCAAACATGACGACCAATGACGTCCCAGCCTGGCGCACACCACCAGACAGCTTATAGTGGGTTAGGCTCTAGCTATAAGGATGCGCCCCTAGCCATCATATCGGGCCAGACCTACACCGGAAGGCCGAACATGCGCCATTTAAGCCGGGATGAGAAAGACAGGGTCGTCGAGCGACCATTCGTGCTGGAACCCCAGCCAAACTGGGTCAGGCGCTGCAAGGACCATTGGGCCTAGCCCACTATCTAGGCCGGACTAGAACTATCTGGACTCAAACCAGGTCAGGTCAACCTAGTCAAATGAATCTCAGGTATGTGGGACCCCAAGCTGGGTTGTTCAGGTCAGTCTGATTAGGTCGAATCTGGCCTAAACACATCTGAACCCTGATTACAAAACACTAATATCTTATAGATCAAGCGTCTTTTCCATGTTTCGTTTGATGCATTGGAACCCATAAGACTAGATAGACCTTTATGATATTTTATGAGGGACATAGTGACCTTTGAGGTTTTACTGATGCCTTGAGCAACATCCATGAGAATCATTAGTAACCTAAATGATGAGAAACAATCATGAGGATCATTAGTGGCTTGGAAGAAGGGAAGTAGTCATGTGGAACCTTAGTGTCCCGACAGATAATAAATAACTGTAGGGATCCTTGTTGGACCATATGATGATGAATATCCATGTAGATCTATAGTGGTCCAAAAGATAAGAATCATCCATGTGTATACTTAATGGCCGGGTAAACAAGATGAGATTAATCAGGGATGAGTCACTCAACAGTACAAAATGATCATCACTATAGTTGATAAACCTTATTTATATGATTTAGATTGTACCTGGTGGAGCTTCTCTTGGATAGAGGATTTTCTTCTTTTTTTACTTGCGGTATTTTTCCTTAGTGGACGGAGTCCCTTACTCTTTATTTTGTTACTCACACATGCATATGATTCACCTTTACATGTTGTCTGTTGTGCATATGAAGGATATTTTTATGGAAGACTTGGTGGACTAGTAGAAAATAGGGCTGAGTTGGATCAGGAGGAAAGGACGTACAACGTAGACATCTAGTAGCTACAGAAATCTTACCATCAGGTTGGATTTTCAGTAGATGGCTACCTGAGTCCCTTTTAAAATTCTTATTTTCATCACTTTTGTTTGGTATATATTCTCACCCACTTGTTTTTAGTTGTAATTTTTCACAACACTTAATTAAGTATACTTATTTTCCTCTTTTTGTTTTTGGGGCGTGGTTTGATGTGTGTGTGAATATAGTTACTCAGGAAAATATCACCCACATACAAGTCCAAACCTTCTGCACTAGTCACTATCCCCTGGCCATTGAGAGGTGGTCTTGAGGTTTGTCACTTCACAGGTCAAGTGTACGGTTCATAACAAAGTTGTTTCGTAGGTTGTTGGTCCTACCTCAGATACTGGGAGTTAGTTATTTTTGATTTGGGGAAACAATGATAAATTTTTTTATTCCGACTTTTAGATTCATTGAGCCTAACATTTGTTAGCAGCAGATGTATCCACAAACCAGGACATTGAATTCTACTTTATGGATCAATTCATAAAAACACTTATTGCAAGAGTGTATCCTTATGTTCTATTTTATAAGAGTCATCTCACCAGGTAAATTCTATTTATCATGTCCCATCATTATTTATTTCAACAAGCCTCAATGCATACAACTATATTATCCTATGATATGTGGTTTGTATGAAAACCTTCCTAGTGACGAGGTATCCATTCAAGGACCAAATCTAATGATGGTCCAGCCGGGTGGTTCACCAGTGCTACCAGCACTCATTGGTCATAATCTACAACTAGTAGTACTGGATGAGGACATTCACAGACTTAGTGCCATGAACTAATTTATAATAAAAATACCTCCTAGGTTCATGGGAGAGACATATCCTCAGGTTTCTTTGGATTCGATGGAGTCGGTGATGTGGGTCTTCCTCTTAGTGAGGACACTTCATGTCCTGATGGAAATCTTATTTATAAGCCTTCATTAGGGATCATCAGGGATATGGTGAAGTATGACAATCTAGACACATGATGAGGCGACCCTCAGTTTGACTGACATCATTCGGGTTTTTTTGATTGGAGTTATTACCCATGACTTTGTGTTTGGAGAACATTCAAGAGATACTTCACATTTAGTAGCGCAGCATAATAGTATCTAAGTACTCAGAGAGGCTCACCGAGCAATAGAACTACTCTAGGGACTAGGTTTGATAACAATTATTCAATGTTTGAGCCTTTGACCCAGGACTCTAGTTGGAGATCATGGTGTTTATGTGTCTCTGAGTATTATAATGAAGGCTGTAGTGCTGGAGCGAGTTCTACAAGTAGAGAGAATCCTCAAATGTCACCCACAAATAGTGGGTTCCCCCACCAGCTAACTGGTAGCCAAAACAGTCATGGAATGTATCAGAAAGATGGCATTGTTGTCCAAATAGGATGATCATCTAGTGGACATCCCCAAGAAATAGGACCAGTAATGCGAGGTCTCACGACAGTGGGAGACAACATAGGAGCAGGTTGTGTTACTTGTGAGATGGTAAGGTACACATGGCTCATGAATGTCTGGCACATCATTCAAATGATCAGAATATGAGTGAGGGAACTATGATAATGTGGTAGAGGTTATAGTTAGGATGGTCATTGGGTGGAGAACGTGGAAGGGGGGCAGGCCGAGTAGTAGGCGGTGGGAAACAGTTCGAGGTACTACCCCCAACACCATCTTCAAGTTGTCCTCCCTAACCTCTGGGAGTGGGTGGATAGGGATGATCTTAGCTTCTGGTAGTAGAGGCTTATGACCAAAACTCTTCGAAGTTAATTCTAGGTATGATATGATTATTCTCCACCCTAGTTGTAGTTGATATCGACCTATGTTCCAGTCAATATTTTCATTCCATGACTCTTGTTCGGAGCATTGGTATTTCTGGTGTATCCATTAGCACAATCCATATGCCTAGAGAATCCAATGGGAGGGGGTTTCATGATTACACTCTAGTTCCGGTAGTGTGAGCATACTCTAGGAGCCTAGATCTTTGGCAGGGATCTCATAGTAGCATTGTCGAGGCCATAAGACATCATCCTAGGTATGGACTAGTTATTTATTGTCCATGCTTTGATCGACTATTTTAGGAACAAAATGTGGTGTGTCTATTATGATGGAACCAATTTTTCCTTCATTGGAGAGAAGGAAGCCCTTGCAACACATGACATACTTTCTCGAAGGAGGGTATAACCAATCACTCACTAGTTGGGTAGCCGCACCCACAATGTAGTGGATGAGAGGATTCCAAGATTTCATGTAGTGGTGTATGATTACGATGATTTTCATCCTAATGATGGTCTGGGACTACCCCTTGGCATATAGGTAGACTATTCCATCGACATGTACCCTAGGATGAAACCGATATCCATATTGGCATATCAGAAAACTCCCATATAGCATTGTGAGTGTAGGATACAACCAGAGGAATTTTAGGATAAGGGGTTCGCAATTCCCGATATTTCCCAATGGGCATCTCTTGTTGTGTTTTCCAAGAAGACATGTGGGAGTTTGACATTGTTCATGGACTTCTGGTGCCCCAACTAGGTAACCGTGAAGAACAAGTATCCTCTATCGAGGATCCATGACATCTTCAATCACCTAAAGGGAGTGATGTGTTTCTCGAAATTATTCCTTAGATTACACAATCATATATTTGGGTGTTGGATGAGGATATACAAAATAAATATTTTAGATTTTGGTACATCCACAATGAGATCTTGGTCATGCCCTTTGGTGTGACCAATCCTTGATTAGTGTTCATGGGAATCCTGAACAGGATTTTCCAACATTAACTCAATCATTTCATGGTATTAATCCTTAATGACATCTTGGTGTACTCATCATTGGAGGAGGATCATGCTACACACATAAAGATAGTTTTGGATACACTTCGACAACACAAAATTGTTGGTAGGCTCTCGAAGTGCAAGTTCAGGATATGGGAGGTCCACATTCTAGGATGCGTCATATTAGAAGATGAAGTTGCAGTGGATCTGGAATAGATAGAGGTAGTGCTCACTTGGATGCCACCCAGAAGCATGACTGAGGAGTAGAGCATCATAGGGTTGGTTGGTAATTATTAGAGGTTTGTGTCCAACATTTACAGAGTGGTAGAACCCTTATCGGCTTTCATATTGAAAGTGCATCCTTTCAGGAGGATGGTGAAATGAAAGAAGTGTTTCCTGGAGTTGAGGCGGAGACTGACTAGTTCCCCAATTTTGAGACTACCATTCGAGGGAATTTAGTACATAGTTTTCTGCGATTCATCGAGGACCGGTAAAGGTTTTGTCCTGATTCAGGAGCGAGAGATGATCATCTACGACTCATGGATGTGGAGGAAGCATGAGAAATGCTATGTGAACAATGACCTATAGTTAGAAGTTGTGTTATTTTCAATGATGATATGGAGGCACTATAGAATGGGAGAACCATTAAAATTCTACTATGATCAAAAGAGTCTCAGGTATATATTCTCATAGATGTACCCAAAACTAAGACAATGACGATGGATAGAGTTCCTCTAGAATGATGACATTGAGATGGTCTATACTTATGGGAAGGGGAATGGGGAAGAAGAGGCGCTTAGTAGGAGGAACAGTTTGTAGATACTGACTAAGGTGATAAAGCATCTAATTAGGTTACTGATATACTTTGTGGTTGATGATGTTGCATCATACCTTCAGTCGATGACTTTCACTCCGCCACTATTACAATGAGTTAGGGAGACATAAATTAAAGAAGTTGACTATGAGGACCGACATGCTAAGATAGCCTTAGTACATTCCCTTAATGGATTTTATGTATGTGGGGATAATGGTCTCCATTTCAAATGATGACCTATAGTACCTGAGACATTATAGGGGGAGGTGTTGAGGGAGTTCCATAATTCCCCATTGGTGGGGCATCTTGGTGTGTCAATGATTTATCGGCATCTCTGATGTCAGTACTAGTGTCTAGGGATGAACAAAGCAGTGTCATATATCATTTAATGATGCCTCAAATTTCTACAAGTGAAGGCCATGCATCAGGTTTTAGCAGGCATGGCTCAGCCACTACAGATACCGCAGTGAAAATGGGATAGTATCTCAATGGAAATAGTGATGGTGTTACCATGTATATCAAAATTCCATGATTCTATCATGGAGATCATTGATCGAATCACCTTGTTGGATCACTCCCTACCCATCTAGGAGTATGGACCAGTAGTGGTCTTGAGATGCCTATATGTCTGAGAGATTGAGCGGATTCACGGGGTTCCATCAATGATCGTATCAGATCACGATGCACACATTACAACTGAGATGTGGAAGGGATTAAAGTCGGAATTCGAGACTCAACTACACTTGAAGAAAACTTTTCATCCCCATACATATGGTTAGACAGAGTATAACATATATACCATGGAGGAAATGATTCATTCTTGAGACTTAGATTTCTGTTTTAGTTTGGAGGACCAATTGACACTAGTAGAGTTTTCATAAAACAACATCTATAACTCCACCATTGGCATGGAACCATACGAGTCCTTGTACAGGAAGGTTTACAGATCACCTCTATAATAGAAAGAACTAGTGGAGTCGGTACTCATGGGTCCTGAGTTGGTACTAGCTACCACTAAGAATATGCAGGTCATCAAAGAATGGATGAGTACTTCACAGAGCAAACATAAGTCTTATACTAATTAGAGATAGAGACTTTTGGTGTTGGGGGAGGGAGCCAATGTGTTTCTTCGGGTCTTATCCTGATAGGGATTGTGGAGATTTGGTTGTGGAAAAAAGATATCACCGAGGTAAATTGGGCGTATTCAGATCATAAAAAGAGTTGGCGAGGTGGTTTACTAACTAGATCTTCCCCCACATATGCACCAAGATCACGTCATTTTCCACGTGTCACATCTGAGGAGATAACGGCATGATCTATCACACATACCCAACTAGGGAGAACTGGAAATTGATAATGGGGAGAAGTTAGGGGAGTTACCATTAGAGATAATGGATGTATAAGAGTGGTCCTTCATGGGAGGTCGATTCCCATGGTGTGTGTTCAGAGGAAGAAAGAGAAACTCTAGAAAATCACATGGGAGAAGGTGGTTCATATTCGTGCTACAAACCCCCATTTGTTTGATTAGCCCTTATTTTGGATTTCAATGATTTAAATCCCTATGGTGGAGAGAACTCAATTCCTTGTAATAGATATGTAAATTTTTTAATTGTATGGAATTATTTCGAGACAACACCATTTGAAGTAACATGAATATGATCCTTGCTGAGCCTAGAATGGAATTTTGATCTTTTTTCAAGGTACATTCAGTAAACAAGAGAGAGTGTTTTTCTATCTTTTGAACTGGTGCTTGGATTGAATATAAGAGGGAACCATTGATCAATGTGTGAAGTGATTCTCCTAGAAAGGACATCACTTCAACTAAAAATGGATGAATGAAAATGTTAATTTTCGTACATTTTGAGAAAAAAATTAAAAAAAGTTTAAAAATAATATTATTTCATTACCCACTAACAAGATGAGACACGGTGACACTGTAGTGGATCAACGAGGTAGAGATAGGGAACATTAATGGAACTAATTAATGGATTATTAACACACAGTGTAACAACAGTATAATGACACATAATAGTGATATTGTTTCTTAAATGAAACATCTTAACATTTGACATCAAAACATAATAGAAATTATGTGACGTGGTTTTTGTTTAATAGTTTACACATAGGTGAAATGAGGATTAGACTAGGAGGATTCTCTAATAAACCACTGATGGATTTCCTCCCCAAGGAAGAATGAAGAACGCTGACAGGATGTCATCAGCTTTGATGTACTTTGTAGAATGAAAAACGCCATTGACCTATTGGACCCTCAAATTCGAAATGCAGTGGCAACGAATGTCAACAGGGTAGGGGTTTGTTTTATTTTTCTGTACTTCCCCATTACTATGAAAAATTAAAAATGTAGATCATCCCACGAACAGGATTATCTGGAAACCATTAATTTTTGTAGGAGGGTGAATTTTTTTTGGGTTTTCTTTATCTCGGATTAAGTTATTAATTGGTATTTTTAAAAATCATCCCCAAACATCCCCATGTTTTGAAATCCTAATAGGGAGGGTCTAAGCTGAAATGAACAATGCCCGAGGCCCTCTTCTGTTTGTGTTCATTATGTCCAAGCATCTGAATCGACAACAAGGCATGTTTGAGATGTTTGTACAGGAGAGGAAATTCAATAGAGGTTGTAGGAACAGGCGGTGCGATAAAAGGAACACCAGAGAACATCCAGTAGTCTGTGGAAGATTATTCCAGAAGCGGGGGTACTAGAACACGGTGGCACTAACCACATGTTGTGTGGTGGAATAGTAGGCCATGGAATGTTCCATTGGCTGGGTGGAGTGGCGTGTTGAGGCGGTAGAAGTCACAGCTGATGTGGGCTATGGCCCTGGAGACCCGCAAAGTCATCTTGGCACTGTGTTCATTGGTCAAACTCGCAGACTGAGTCTGCGGGAATGTGGAGGGGGAGGCCATGTCCAGGCCGCCCAGAGGAGATTCCAGCCATGGTCTCTCGACCCCAGCTGGATGGAGGCCCCATAGACGAACCGAGGTGTAGGTGGGGAGCCGGACATGAATACATGCTGTTTCCTGACCTGGCGTACACCACCGCCCCTCTTTCGGTGTACTAGGCTCTATTTGGTGGGTTGTTCCCCACGCTAATGAGCTAGGATGGACTTGCACTGGTAGACTAGGCTCGTGCCCTTCAGGATAGGCTGGATGAGACCGGGTCGCTTGGCCTCCCACAGGGCTACAACCACGACCATACTTGGTCAGGCCCTGTAAGGCCCATTGGCCCTGGTCCCCTAGCCAGGCAGGACAGGGCCAACCCAGACCCGAACTAGGTCAGGTCTAGCCATCCATATTATGTGAAGGAATGTGGGACCCCTTTTCCTGGTTGGTTGGGTTGGTCCGACCAAGTCAGTTCGGCAGACGAACTGTAGCCATGAAGATCCTTAGTGGCCCAACAGACTATTAGTACCCATGTGAATCCTTAGAGGACTAAAAGTCGAGTAGTGTCCATTTGGATCCTTAGTGGCCCGACAGATGAGCATTTTTCATGCAAATCCTTAGTAGCCCAGTAGATAACCGGGAATTCATTAGTGATGAGGCCCTCAAAAGTACGAAATCATCATCACTATAGCTGATGAACTTTATTCCTATGCTTTAGATTGTATGTAGTGTGTGTTGTACTTACTTTGTGTAATTTTTTTGGTCTCTTTGTGTGGTACTTATCCATAGTGTATGGGGGTCCCTTTCTGAGTATTGTGTTACTAACCCATTCAATGACTTTTCCCTCTTGTGTTGTTTGTTGAGCAGATAATGGATTTTTCGACCGAGGACTTGGTGACCTAGGAAAATGTGGTCCCTGTAGGATCAGGAAAAGAGGACATACATCCATAGCTTATAGTAGCTACACTACACTTACCATTATGTGGGGTTTTCATCCGATGGCTACCCATTTCGTATTGTACTTTCATGTGTTTAGTTATATTGTTGGGTTTGTATTCGGGCCCACATGTTTTCATTTGTACATGTACTCATCAGTTTATTTAGTATACTTATTTTTTTCTTTTTAGTTTTTGGGATGTGGTTGGGTTATTTTGTGCATACAGGTACTCAGGGAAATGCATCCCACTTGCTGGTTAACACCTTTGGCGCTAGTCTCTATCCCATGGTCTTTGGGAGGCGGGCATGGGGTATGTCACAACACGGGCCTTAGGGGATGGGTTATGACATTATTTTGATTTTTTTGAATTATAAAAAGTAATATTATAAGGGATTTAACAAATATTAACTATATCATTATTTTTGGACTAATATTTGGGAACATTTGATTGATTTATAATGATTCATTATCAGCTATTATATTTTTGGAGATATTATTTTTTGTGATATTTTTATTCATTTTAAAATAAATGTCATCTTATTGAAATTTATAACAATTAATTATTTATATATTAGTGATGTTGAAAAAATAAGATAATTAATACAAATACATATAACATTGAACAAATAAAAATATATAAGTTACTATATTGTGAACATCATTAGAAAAGGATCATTGAGTTGATGGAAATTTTTTAATAAACACAAGAACCATCATAATGACTACATTCTTACTCTTAAAACACATAATGTAATTTTCAATGGATTGTGGAGCTACTACTTCTATTATAACTCTTATATTTTGAAGTGTATTTTTTTGTTTTGTGACATTTATTTTTATCTATCATACTTTGGTGTAATTGTATACTGGTTTTTGATTACTTATCACAAAACCATTTTATAATTTTATTTACCACTTCAATATATATATATTTAAATTATTCTGTGACCCCACTTAAAATCCATGAATTTTTTGCTATAAATAATCTTCAATGTATACGTGTAATAAGGTTGTTACTACCCATAAAATGGAAACTTTTTTAGTGAAAACAATACACTAATAGGAATAGTTTGTTTAAAAGAATCGATATATTATTTATCTTAAACCATAATTCTCTTGAAACTATAATTTTTATATATGTTTTTACAATATCAATTTTCAATTGATATCCTATACATTATTTAACATTTATATCAAATTATATTTAATTCATATTCCCATATTTTCATATTGAAAAACACAATATCTATGAGATTTCATATTTTTTTATGAAATATCCATTTAATGTTTTTTTTATTTTCAGTATTTAGATTTATTACTTTTTGAAATAAATTATTTCCCTTGAATGTAATTGTTATTCAAAATAAGAATCTGTTTTATTATCATTTTTTAGAAAATTTTCTAGTTCAAGATTTTAATGTTTGTCATACCTTTCAACAAAATTTGATGATTATTATATTCCACTGAAAATATTCTCTTATTATATGGACCAATACCTCCCATTAGAGGTATAAATATAATCTCTAATGTAAATATTAATTATACCAATTTATTCATACTTGGATAAAACTATGAGAAAACTCTGAATGTTTTGATGTTCTTATGGATTACATATTTATGGTTTACGAAATGTTTACCGGTTATTCGATATATCTATACAATTAACTGGGTAATGTTTTATATCAGTTGCGACCATTATTTGACATTACTGGTTATCCTTAGTCCAAAATTTTATGGGACAATGGGTCTCCTGAAATGTAAATCGTATTTATGGAATGGTGTTTAAACTAGTTCATTATAATAAGACTATCTTGATGGTAAACCGTAACCAATTCCACTTTTAATACATATTTTTATTCCACATTCTATCATTATACAACATAATAATTTTTTTTTCTCATAGTTCATGGTTTTTACCATTTTTTACACACTCAAATGGGATAAATATTCGATTATGACATATTACATAATGATTAATGATTTATTATCCATATTAAAATTAGTATGTTATCCTTATGTTTTTATTGTGTATTCATATTTCCGTTCCATTTCACATTTGTATCTTATTTTCTGTTATGATATTGGGTTGATATCAATTATGTTCGTAAGTTACTATGTTTCTATGTTTCTATGTTCACCGAATAATATATTAAAATTTACCCAAGTTATGATGGGAATTATTATGTATGATATTTCTAGAAGAAAGTCATCTAAGAAAAATATATAAGGGATATATTGAATAATTTTTTTAAAATAAGTTTGTTTTTTATGAAGACTCTATTAATACTAAACCGATAGTTTTTGAAATTTGAATTATTACCATATCAAGTGAATATTCGAAAATAAACATTTTATAAGTTTTTATGTTGTTTTTGGGTCACTTTAATTGGTATGGATGTGGTGTTTAGTTAATTTTATAGTTCATGATATCAAGAATTAATGTACAGAACCTATTAACCTAAATGAAATTAAAACTCCAATATTGTCAACACAATATCTCAAAAATTGAAAAAATGAATCATATATTCTGAAATATTAGGATTTATTTTTCATTATGATTATTATATAGTAATAAACATACAAACCATTTTGGTGTTACTAAAGTATTAATGGTAGATCCCAAAAATACTAGTGGTGACATGTATAATCAATATTAAAGGGAACTTATTTTAATCCAGTTATAATAATCTATTTATATCGTGAAATTTATCTATAATTATTAGTTCAAAGCCCTAATAACTAGATAATGAATTATATATGAAAACTCATATTGTTTTAATGATCACATCCCAATTATATTACTCTTATCTAATTGATGTTTTTTGAAATTTCATTCTAAAAGTATAATTATTCTCCCCTACATTAATACGATCTTATTTTGGGAATAAACAATAACTGTCTACATTTATCCCATATCTGTTGACATAATAGTGATATAATATTATTTTATATCTAATAACTTTATTATATCCTACCAGTGAAGGGATGATTTAAAACACAATATAAATTTTAATTAACACATATTATTCTTATTACCTAATAATGGGTATATTTATTTCATTATCATTGAAAATTATCAAAATTGATGATATATTTGTTATAAAGGAATGTATAAATATTTTTATCAAATATTTTCTTAGACTTCTCCTAGATCACGATGTTGAGTTTTCAATATAATTCATTCCATGTGTTATGAAACTATTAAGACATCGTTACAAAATAACTATGATTAAATTACAAGAGTTTATGGAGAATGTCAAATAGAATCAATAGTCATATTTTATGTCCAATATCCTCAAAATGTGTTGCACATATCCGCTATATTCTAAATAATGATTTATCAATACATATCCTTATTATTTATCATAAACATAACAAGGTATTGATTGAGAGAAAATATTTTATTCCACATATTTATGACTTGTTAGATAATTAATGAGGTGATAATCACTTGTCATAAATTTACGATCAATATAGATATATTTAATTGAGCAGAAAATGAAGAATATACCCAATGCATATTTTATTAAAAGATATAGAATATATAAATTTATAGTGATCCCTTTTAGACAAAAAAATTCTCATATGGTCAAGGATCCTATCCATATAAAATGTAGATATTTCCATAATCAAATATTAATTTATTTATAGATGATATTTTCATCTTTTCAATGAGAATGGAAGTAATTTGATTATTTTTTGAGGACCTTGATATACAAGAGACCGTGTAGAAATTTTCCATGTGTGAATGTCATCTTTAGAATGTATCGTTAATAGGACATGAAATCTCAAGAGCGATTATATTTTTGGAAGTATTAAAGATAAAGGATATTGAATAATAGAAAAAAAAACTAACATAACATAAATATATTATTTTCTTGAATTTGGGTGGATATTGGGGACGTTTTTAATAAAATTATCATGACAGTAAAATCCCATAACCATGATAACTTATATAGAAATCATGTTCTATTAGAATGGTGATTGTGATGAAAATGTCAAGGATACTATCATAAGGCTGGCCACTTGGACTCTACTGACATGACTTTTCTTCAAAGATGGGTTTTGGATAAATAGTTATGTATTAAAGAAGGTATTGAAATGTTTTGTCATGTAAAATGTAATGGAATTAGATTATTCCTTTCATCAACTAATGGTTCATGAAAAATATTACTCGACATAAGAACTGAATTTATAATTACTATTATATATATTAACTATATAGTGTAACTATATCTCTAGTGAAAGGAGAGATATATATAATGATAAAAACAATTAAATGTATATATTAATATGAAAATATTTGGAAATATATTGAAGGACATTTTTAGAGTTAATCAATGATTGTGAATCCTACGTACATTACCACCTTAGTAAGGATAGAGATATCTAAATCATTTCTCTAGAAGGACAACTATACATCATTAGTGTGGGGAATTGAAGGTGAAACAACATAATTGTATTTGTATAGAATGGACAATGAAATAAGAAATTAAGGGGATAAAACATATATATTAAATGTGATTCCTCAACCATCAATTCAGGTGATGACCCAAGAAGAGAATGAGGATATAGAGGTATTACTAAAAATATGGGATATTCTAATCTTCCACAATGATAATGAAGGAATTATAGTTTTCGAGAAATAAATATGTCTCCTTCAAAATCAGAATTAAATATGGATGTACTGGAAGATGCACATAAATATTCATTTTCATCACATCCTAGAATACTAAATATTTTTAAATAATTGAAGAATAATTTCTATTTAGAACACATGAATATAGATTTTATAGAGTATCTATATTAATTACTTGTTTGAAAATTGTTGAGGATAATCAATATATATCTAAGGGTGATATGACACATGTAACATTACCTATATTGAAATTTTAGAACACCACTATATATTTCATCTTGGTATATTCAAGGCCTTTTTAAGTATATGATAAAAAAATATTAGGTTCAATATGGAGGAAATAATTTTAAGTGATTATTTATTTATCATTAAATTTTATATGAGATTAAAACCATTTAGAACTACATTAAAATATTAAACAGATAATATATGTGGTTTACTGAAAATATTTAGTGATATATTTTGATTTTTGATAGAGATAAGGTATTCCATTAAATATGACCATGGAATAGGGTTCAAATATTTAAGAAGATGATAATTTTGAGCCATTGATACACTAACCCTTTAGAAATTCTGGATTATAGCGCAATTGTATCTTACAATATAATACCCAAAAAAACATATCACAATATACTTAATTGTTCCATGTACCACATTTTATTTTTAAATAACAACTCCATGAAATGTAATAAACTCAAATATTGTTCAACTATAAATTCATCTAGTATATGTGGAAAAATTATTGGAAATATTTGATCATAATGATAAAAATATGATTATATGTGAAAAACAACATATATACTGTTTTTAGAGGAATCCTAAGTTTGAATATTTAATATGTAAACCTGATGATACCATGTGTTAGAAGATCCCTCATCGGTTTTTTTAGAGTATTTAAATTTCATGGGTGAAAATATATTAATTTTGGTGGAATTTAGTACCATATGATATTAGTATTATTTTCAATTTAAAATTCTATGTGATTGATATCTTGTAATGAGAAATTAAATTAAACTTAGAGAAAAGTGATTTAATATGGAATTATTTTAATGTTAACAATGAAATACATTAAATTATAACAAAAAAATTATTAACAAAATAAATTATTTTAAAATAAATATGAAATATAATAATTCACTTGGAAATATCTATTGATTATAAGGTCACACTATTTATGTGATACATATTTATTACATTAAAATAAAGATATTGAAAAAATTTCTACATAATATTTAAGGATGGGTTAGTGACATAAATAGTTGTCATCCAATAATTATTTATTTACTTATAATGAATTAATATTTAATCATTCATGGAAAAGTATTTTTTAATCATTATTTTTATTATATATTATATGTTTCTCATATTTAAGGTATAAAATTTCATCAAATAAATTGTATGTATATATATAAGAAATTACTAAACAATCATGAATTTATTATTATTCAGTTATTAAAAAATATAAAATCAATTTTATTAAACATTTATATTTTTTAAACATTTATTATTAAATATATTGTCTATTTTAGTAATAAGGATTTTGAGTGAATTGTATTATGCAATAATTTTTATGGAATCTATTTTTCACATAATTTAATTATCATCCAGATAATATTAAATTATATGGAATTACAATAAAATCATTTTTCTTCCTAAAAAATTTTACTAAAACATTTTTGTTACAATTTGGGTACTTATATTATAATACCATTGTATAAATTATGGAACAAAAATCCAACAAAAATTATTCCATATTAAATAAAATATTTTATAAATTAAGATATAAGATCAATTATATTATTAGGCATAAAAATATGATAGTATCAAAAAATCTAGTCACCATGGTAATGGTGAAAATATGTATATGGATTAAAATGAGGGGATACATTCATAAAATATCACAAAATATTATCTCTAAATTTGTGAATCTGGTAATGGTATACTTCCACTAATTTTGTATACAATATTTTACTAAATTTTTATTACATCCCATTTAAACTATAACCCTTAAGCATTAATTAACTCATAATTAGTGAAATGAAACTCTAGATCACCAATAAAAGGAAAACTTCTCTTCCAAACAAAAATAATAGCTTTCCATTGGTCTATTCTCGAATCCCTAAAATCCAAATCTACCTATAAATCCCATAACATGTTTCAGAACCACTGTTAAAAATAAGGAGTTTCAATCCCATCATTTACATAAATCTATACAAGAGGAGATTCGAGTATTTAATGAATAACATTTCCTCAAATTGATCATTATTAATTTTCTTCTTATTCAATCGCAACATAAATATGATATGTCACTTTAAAATTTTGATCTTTGGATCATTATGCTTCTAGAAATTTATAATTATGACTAGAAAAAAAATGTTATAACTATATTTTTCGTTATAATGTGATATTTTTTTCTTTTATACAACCTACATGATTAATTTCACAATGATTAAATCATGAATTTCATTACTTGTCTCACAACGGGTCTCATAGGCTGTGCGAAGAAGAATGTGGCACCCAAATTCAACATCCAATATTCAAGGTGATGGTGACAAGAACTAAGTAGTCATATAAAAAATGAGATAACCTTTGAAAATAATACATTTACACATGAACACATATCTATAAACTGACATAATGTTGAATAGTAAAATAAAAATTACACCAAAATTCATGTATATATATAAACAATATCATATTTGGACACATGTACTAAAATTATTTAGGGCCAAATTAAATCCCACCAAAGGATTAAAAAGGGACCAACCTACTAGGAATTAAGGGACTACGTTCAAATGTAATATCTGGTAGGAACAGTGGTCTTTATAGATCAAAAATTCCCTCCCATACTCTAGTACCCCTATAACACCATTGAGAAGACTATTGTATTCATAAGACCCGATGTGTGTGGGTAGATCCCATGTAGATGTGAGTATAAAAATACCTCATAGTAAACCCAAAAATCACAAAAATTAAAGCATCGATAGTTTTTTTAGTTCATAATCACTATGTAATGTAAGATAGAATATCTGAAAAAACAACAATAACCCATATATATTCAATATGGATAACGCATTTTAAAGGACATGTAACATACACATTTCCATCCAAGGATTTTTCTCACGTTTTAAAAGTATGTCTATTTTGGGAGGAATTAGTCACATAGTTTACTAACACTAATGGCACTAATTTGGTAGGATGATCACATCAGGCCTCACCATGAAGAAGTGCATGTTGGATCTCTGGATATATCAATATATATATGGAATATCATCTATTACGTATGAGGGATTACAAACCATAACTAGTTTGACCAATTTGGAAGTGGATCAAATGCCTAAATATGTGGGTCATGTGATTCCTAAAATATCATAGGGAAGAAGAAGTAATATGAGATCACTCCATAGACCACACAGAGTGATTCCAACTCAATCTGAGACTACTCATGTTTAGGGGATCCAATCCCATATTAAGGATTTTATGTATCACTTTTCTATCATGAGACTTTACCAAGTTAACACACCCTAAGGATACTAGAATATACTAAAGCGAATGAGTTCCATAACCTACCTTGATAAATGTACATAAATGTTATTGGTAATAAATGGTATATAATAGCTACCTCAAGTATTCTGATGTACTCTAGACTATTCCCATTTACTTTTCACCTATCTATGTACTTTTTCCATGCCTTTGTAGCTAGCCACATTCGAGTACTCTATCCATGTAGAAGTGTTAATAAGTTATAGTGTAATTTTGTCATTCCCTTATACCTAGCCTTTTCAATTTCCATGAAACCTATATTTACACACCAATCCACCGACAATGGGTCACATTGTATATCTTACGTCCCTCACAGACTATGATATTTAATATTTTAAAAAACATAATCCTTATAGTTAAAGCCTATAGAGTATCTATTCTTCAAATATCACTCTGTGTATGTTGGAATATTCCATAAACCAATGGTTTCCTGATAATTTTCTCTCACTTATTCCCTCATTGTTTAAAAAAATATCATATTTGAAATCTTGATCTGAGTTAGAAATAATATGATCATCGATTTTCTCCCTATTTTAGCCACAAATATCCATGTGAATGAATTCTCATAAGACCATGAAGTCATAACAACAGATTCCACAAAACAAAAACTCTATGTCCTATTCCAATCCATAATCATCACTATAAAACATAATCCTATCAATGATCTTCAAAATGAATTAAAAATAATAATTTGTTACTCTAAGGAGTGATTGTGAAATGATTGGCTAAAATGTATTTGTAGAACCACTAGCTAATAAAAAATTGTTGATGAATGTGAAAAGAATGAATTGAGAAATGAAGAAAAAAATACATGAGTAATGAAACAAAACCATTGATAGATATATATTCAATACATGGACATGGGGGTTATGAAAAAATAGCGTAAAAAATAATGATTATATATCATTAATTACAAATCATTGGATGATATATTCATATACTATATCACACACAAAATACACCTTAATTTAATTTCATTAAAATTAATTCATGTTTAAAATGGTTAAAATAAATACCTTAATATCCCAATATAAATATTCTTGACCTGGATTTTGGATCAATCACTAATGATGACTGAATCTATATCAATTTCCATCTATATATACATTAAATCACTTAGTATGACACCTGGGAAAGTTGATCTCTAATCAATGTTTATATTTTCATCTTCCAAAAAATCCCCCATTTCAATCCCAAAATTATAGGTTTATACAGTATACTCTAGGGATTGATAATTATAATGATTTTATTTAATGGTATTAGGTCATAGATTTTAAAAAATATATTTTATTATTTGTGCAATATGATGGAACTTCAAAAAATGGTTGATTTAAAAAAGCGATTTTTTAGGTCTTGGATAAAAATAAAATTTCAAATTTAATATAAGTCTCTCAATTCCCAACTAGTACCAAATTTGGGTGTTATAAAATTATTTTATAGATACTAATCACTGATTATATAATAAATTTAAATTTTTTATTATATCAATATTGAGCCACCCAGGTCCCTAGAATCCCACATTGAATCTGTAGCTGTACTCAAAAATATTATATTAAATATTTGAGTTTGTTATATAGAAAAAATAGAGTCAATAAATTTACTCCACCATTGGTCTTTTCATCTTGAAAAGAAAAGACCAACAAAATTTTTTTCAGGTTTTGAGATATTACATTTTGTTTCCAGATCCTATGATCTCTCATAATTATTCTTTTTCTACCATATAAAACACAATAAATTAATCACCCACTGATGATGAATTTTCTTCGATCATATTGGATCTCTAACAATTACTTAGTGAAGGGAAATCCGTCATCAATGCCAATTTAATCCATTATATAACATTTAAAGGGTCATGCGCATACCTCCTCATCTATCACATGTGGAAGAAATAATCTACTCAATATAACTATATTTTAATAGATAATAGGTATAAAAGATCACCAACCCTTAACATTATCATGAATGCAACAATGAATCATGAATGTATCATGCCACCTTAACTAGATACATTAAATCATAATTGTGGTGAGACGTTCCAAAACACATGGTCTCCATCATCAAACTCCAAAATCAAATATCATGTATCTATGTAAGACTTTTTATAGTCTCAGGTAGTTCTTATCATTTTATGGATGATCTAAAACTTCTGTATTATAACCCCCCCATCTCTCAAACCATGAGTACATATTCACCCGTATCAATCTCTTGGTCGGAGTAGAATACTCAAGAGTGGGGTGAATTGAGTATCTATAAAAATTTCTATTTAAAAAGGTTTTCTTAAAAAGTTTTCTCCTTTAAGTTAAATACATTCTCTTTAATTAATGTAATACGGTTATAAAGGTTTGACCATCTAAATAACTTCTTAGAATATTGATTATTTATCAGCAATAATAATAGTTATTAATATTAATTTTGAAAATATTTTACTAATACAATTCAATTATAACTTCTTTACAATATTAACATTAAAGTTAGTTTAGTTATTTTTGAATTATACAGTTATCTATTAAAATAGATAAAACTAAAAATTAACAGCACAATAGATATACAACAAGTGGTTCAGTCTCAGATCGAGACATAATCCATTCCACATAGTGATCACCTTCCACCAATCAGTTTATATAAGTAAACTTTATCCACAGTCTTGATTAGGGCTAAATAAAAGTACACATGACAGTCCAGGTCACACAAGGACCTCTTCCACATTTCTTCATGGGTAAAAACTACTAGGCCAAACATGGACCTCTTCCACATTTATCTGTGGGTATAAACAAGGATAAAAGAATGCAGAGTAAGGATATCTTTTATTCTTTAGTTTGAGGAAGGAGAGAGTGTGTGTTATTATACAGATACACACTCTTCTTGAAAATTAACAAAATGATACACAACAGAGTGGTAATGTTGAGATAGGTTTATAAATGCTCGGAGTGTTGATCTTTGTAGCTTTGGACGTCTGAAATGAAGCAGATGCAGAACTCGGGTCCTCGTTTGGAAAATAGAGTTTCATAAGTTAGACCGATCTGGCTTTTGTTCATTGTGATGTTTGACAGTGTGAATATGATACTGGAATTCTAGTATGGTACGTTTGTTCTTTAGTAGAATCGAGTTGCTTGATCCAATTCTCCTAAATATATATTGTTTTCACGTTCACACCCAGCATCTTGTTCTTTTGTGTCATGTGTTCCCTATAAGCTTTTTTCCACCTGTTTCCAGGCCGCACTACTCTTTTTATCTAGGAGTGCATGTGTTGAAGCTAATAGGTTGCATGTATTATGCACCTCATACCTCATAGTGTCTGATGATATTTCTACAAACAAACATTAATTATGTCAGTGCATTAAAATATTCAAATATGACCATTAGAGAATAAATTGAAAGACAACATAATATATTACGAAACGGTGTCAGAGTATGTCATGTATATGTGGCCTCCTTAAAATGGTGTCTGGGTTGGTCCTGATGTCTTGTTCATGGTGTCTGATGGTCACAGTGTCTCTTTCACGGTGTCTCATGGTCACAGTGTCTGGTTCAAGATGTCTGATGGTCATAGTGTCGGGATGTCACGGTGTCTCATGGTCACAGTGTCATATGGACAGAGTGTCTGGATGTCATGGTGTCTCATTGTCATAGTGTCTTATGGTCACGGTGTCTCGTTCAATGTGAATGATGGTCAATGTGTCTGGATGTCATGATGCCTCATGGTCATGGTGTCTCGTTCATGATGTCTGCTTCACGGTGTCTGAATGTTCATGATGTATGAATGTTCACGGTATATGTTTCACATTATCTGAATGATCACGGTGAATGCTTCACAGTGTCCCAGAAATAGGAAAATATATGTATTCATACATAAGAAGTGATACTTATGGAAAGAATTAAACATAATCATTTGTCAAATAAATCATCAAATATAGAAAAAAGTAATTAAACTGAATATTGAGCAATTAAGATCTTGAATGGATCTTCTTAAAGCATGTGTATACGTAAAAAAATAATACACATGATTTGATATAATTTACAGGATTTAAACAGGTTGAATAGGATTTGTGAACATTTAAACATGATTAGTACATAAGGATTCCAACATTCTCCCCATTTTTGATGATCACAAATCATATACATTTAAATTTTGTATTTTATTCAACTATATATATAGAGATTAATGTATAACTTATAGTGATTTCTCCCCCTTTAATGATTATCAAAAAGATGAAATAAGGGAAGTTAGGAAAAGTGCACATTTCATAAACGAAAATAAGATCCACTACAAACAGAAAGGAGAAAAACAAAAGTAATATAATTCGTTTCAAAAAATGAGTAATCAATGTTCTTCTTTAGGGCCTGGCATTCTCATTACCTTTACCAGCAGTATCAGAAGAGGAAGCCATAAGAGCATAGTTCGAGGTTGAAGAAGGGAGTTTGATGGATGATACAGAAGGTAAAGGATGACCTTCAAAAATAGAGGGAGCCCAAGTTGGTGTAGTAGAAGACCGAGGTAGTTGTTGAACAAGGATCACATGCCTAATTTGACTCAGTGATTGACTAATAGACATAGAATTGGAGGATAGAGAAGAGGTGAAGGTAGGAAATAGAGGTCTTAGAGGTGAAACCATAGGATAAATAATAGATGTACTCTGTACATGAAGGTAAGGCCTCATAAGTTTAATGAAATATGCAATGATCTATCCCCATATTGCATGGATTTCTCAAAATCAACCTTGTTATCCGTAAAATTGTCTAGCAACTAAGTAAACTCTTGTGAGATTTTGGAAATGGGTCTTGAAAGCTTGAGTAACAGGAGGAATCAACGGATTTTCCAGAAGATACTTGAAGTGATTATTCATGTCAGTCTTTGAGAAGATTCTGTTGAAGTAGAAATCCACTTTCTTGGCAATCTCTTGTTGAGAATCATTAGAAATTTAAGAATTATTTTGGACCAGGTCAGGAACTATGTCACTTTTCTTAATAGCAGAACAGAGAGAATATTTTTTGAATCCACTAAGCACATTATGAAGCTCATATTTGACCACTATTTGAGTAGATAACTATCTAAAAAAGGATGAGAGGATTGAACAGAGGCTTTAGAAGCATTGATATCGGTGGTGATATATTTCAGTTGATTCATCCTTTTCTAAAGACACCATGTATACTCATCAGTGAGTTTGTTATGATTTACCACATGATCTCTAGTCTCCTTCACAATCTGTCTGTCTATTTCAGTGACCTCTTCAGCTAAAGAGGCTATGTGGGGATAAATATCAGAGACAAAATTCTGTGGGCTTTGAGGAATAGCATTTTCAATAAGATGGGAAATATTCTATGATCTCAAATGCATCTCATTCTGCATGTCTTCAATCAGACCTCTTAGGGTTTTCACTGTATCACTATGCAGCCTATTTTCAACTCTTACTTCATGTATCTCATGAACCATTTTGGGTTATTTTCTGATAACAGTCTCCAATAATAAAGAGGAATCTTTCCCACTTAGATAAGTGACAACAGAAGGTATGGAATTCAGAACTTTGTCAACACCACACAAAAGGGTAGCACCAAATTCCTTTATATCTTTCTTACTCACAACAGATGGTTGTTCTGATGAAGGTCCAAAAACAAGGATTGTTAAAGTTTTAGGTTCCTTGATAGGGGCGATATTAGAGACCAATTTCAAATAAAAGAAAGTGGAAAGGTCATGGCCTTTTGCTGAGACATTCTGAATGTCATCCACATCATTGAAACTATGGAACTTATATCGAGTGCTTCCAAGGATCGAATCAACCGGATTTTGTACTTCGAAAGATTATAGATTTAGGGGTTGCTCCCCCTCAATAGTTGCATCCATCTCAGGACTGAGAGGCTTAGGATCTTGATATAATTCCACAAACTCATCACAAAGTTCTTCTCCCATTTCCTGCCTAGCCAGCTGAAAATCAATCTCCGTCATTTCCTCAGCCAAAGGAATGATTTCAGAAACAGATTATTCCTATGGGTGTTCCTCAAGGTTAGCCTCTTGCATAACAGGTTGCTCTTCCACTATAGGTTCTTCCATGGAATTTTTTTTAGTTTATTTGGAAACAGATATTGTTTCATCCCTGGGATGATCTTCAAGATTAACAATATATTTAGGAATAGGGATAAAATCATTAAGAAATTCCTGAAATACATGAGAACATTCTTCCTCAACAGAAATAGTTTCCATGGGAGGAACATTAGACTCTTCTTCTTCTTTAGAAGAGTATTCAACAACCACATCTGGATCCAAACCAGGATCAGAAATATCTCTTGTTCTTGAGGAATGTTCGACAAGATTGAATTTTTCATGAAGTCTATCAATGTCTTCTACCCATGCCTTTTCCAAGAGTTCCAATTTACCTTCATCCTCTTGATAGTGACTTTCGAAATGCAGTGCTCATGATCGTTTATAACATACTCATTACATCCAACCATGACTTTGGAAAGAATCGTAGTTCAGATAAGATGAGATTATAATAGGAAGGTTGACTTGGATGTGTCTTTGATTAGTTCACACACGTGTTGAATGATATACTTACAAAGTTATATCTTATGCCCACGTTTCATAACATGGATTAGAAACACATCATTATATTTCAAAACATAAATAATCACCTTTTCTTGGGCTATCCAGATTTTGAATATACTTGAACAAAAGCCTTGATTCTCCATCTATTTTAGTAGCAATGGTTCTCCTCTTGGTGCCATTTCTAGTTAAGGATTTCAAAGCATTCTCTAGATCAATGAATTCAGTTGAAGGTGGAGGTCCTCTTTGATAATAAACATAGATGCCTTCAAGAGGTATCCTAAGGAAAGTAGAACAACATATAAATCTTCATACTCAATGTTGAACTGAACATATTGATAAAACTAAGCTACTAACTTAGGATAGATAGGTTTATCTTTCTTCGAAAACCACTCTAGCCGTCCTTTCTCTTTTAAAGCATTCAAAACCAGAAACATACATGACTGAATCCATTTAGGGAAAACCTCTTTCTCAGGTACAACAACTCTAATTACCAGATTTGGGTTTAAAGGACCTTTGGGTGAATCCTTGTGTGCAATTTTCTCTTTCTTTGTGCTACGTTTCTCAAGAGTTGAAGATGAAGGGACTTTCATCCTGGGTATCCACTAAAGATACGAGAGAGGGATAAGGGTTGTGAGTTTGATGACGGATTCAAAATGACTGAATAAAAGAATGCACAAGTGCAGAATTGAGTGATTCTTTCATCATTTTATCATCTTGGAATACAAAAAGTCGCAAAAGTAAAAAACGAGGGAAAAAAAAGTTAATTGAATAATTACCGCAATACGGTTTTTAATTCATAACCAACTATTAAATAAATTCTGTATGTCAAGACATATCGAGTCTTTACAGTGAGATAGTGAATGAATGTTACGGTGAGAAACTAATACTATGAAACAGTAACAGAGCATTACTATGAGACAGTAATTCGATGAAATAGAGAATTAATGTTACAGTGAGACAGTAATACGGTGAGACTGTAACTATTAGACAGTAGTCATGAAGCACTAACTGTTAGACCATAATCATGAAATAGTAATATATTTACTTAAGATTTATCATTCCTAATTCATATATGATGTTGTATATTCTTTAAGAATTTAATGATTTGGTAAATATATCAGCAAGCTAATACTCGGTACCAATGATTTCAAAAGTGATATCACCTTTTTGATAATGATCTCTCAAAGAGTGATGTATTACATCAATATACTTTGTCCTAGAATGTGAAACAGGATTTTCTGAGATGTTAATAGAACATGTGTTGTCACAGTTTATAGGGACATGCCTAAATTGTTATACATAAACTTGTAATGTAGGTTTCATCCACAAAATTTGTGAACAACAACTTCCAGCAGCTATGTTTTCTGGTTCTGTAGTAGATAATACAATAGAATGTTGTTTCATACTACACCATGACACTAGTGACTTGACTAAAAAGTGATGTGTTCTAGAGGTGCTTTTTATGTATAACATACAGCCACTGAAGTCAGCATCAGAATAACAAACTAACTCAAATGGTTTTCCTCTAGGAGAGAACAGTCCTAGATTGCGTGTATGCTTATGTTATTTAAAAAATCCTATTTTCATAATTTTAAAGAGATTTCATAGGACTTTCTTGAAAACAAACACACATTTACACAGTAAACATATTTTCAGGTCAACTAGAAGTTAGGTAGAGTATACATCCAGTCATTCTTCTATAATTGGTTGGATCAACAAATTTTCCATATTCATCAAGATCCAACATAAAAGTGGTACTCATGGGAGTGTTACTAATTTTAGTGCCATCCAATCCAAAAAAATTTAGAAGATCTCTAGTATATTTACATTGAGTTAAAGTAATATCATCATTATTTTGAATGATTTTAAATACAATAAAAAAATCAGTTTACCAATTAAACTCATTTCAAATTGATTTTGCATAATTTTAGAAAAATCAACACATAATGAATATCTTGAGGACCAGAAGATAATGTCATCAATATAGATTTCAACAACTAAAATATCATTAGAAATTAATTTTATAAAAAAGGTTGGATCAGATATTCATTTTGTAAAACCTTTGGAAATAAGAAAAGTACTTAATCTATCATAATAGAGTCTTGGAGATTGTTTTAAATAATTTTAATATTTTGATAGTTTAAAAATATGATTTGTAAAATCGGGGTCAGTAAATAAAATGGGTTTCTTAACAAAAACATCCAGAAATCTATTTTAATTTAAGAATGCCCTTTTAAAAACTAGTTGATACAGTTTGAAATTCATATGTGCAACATAGGCAAGTAGGATTCTGATATATTCAAGTCTAAAAACTGGTGAAAAGGTCCCATCATAGTCAATTCCTTCTTCTTGATGATTTCCTTGTGGAACAAATCTAGGCTTGTTTCTAACTATGTTACCAGCTTCAACTACCTTGTAACTAAACACCCATTTAGGACCTATTGTGAATGTGTCCTTAGGTCTTTCACCATGTTTCCAAACATTGTTATTTTCAAAATGATTAAGTTCTTCTTTCTTATCCATCACCCAAAATTCATCATTGATACGATCATTAATGTTATTAGTTTAATTTATGACATAAAGAATTGTTGTTCAACATGATTTCTATGAGAAGATCTAGTTTGTGTTTATTTGTCTTGGTCTCCTGCAACAGCATCTAAGGGATGGTTCTTAAGAGTTCTAATAGCTCTAGTAATAGTGATACTAGTGATTTCAGGTTCATCAGCAGGTTCAGGATCCAAGGATTTTTTCAAACTAAAAATATTGACCGATTCTATCACATAATTGTTTGAGGATTTTGGATTAAGGTTCAGATTAAATAGACCATTATAAAGGTTCTCTTGAATGGTTTTAGGCTCATGTGGATTGGTTTTATCTAATTTGGCATAGAAATATTCTTCCAAAAATTTAGTTCTTTTATTGAACACTCTATTGGTTTTAATATATATAGAATATCCTAAAAAGATACCTTCATCGCTTTTGGATGCAAATTTTTTTATCATTATCCTTAGTATTGAGGATATAGACTTTGCAAACACAAAACTATGAAGTATTTATCCTTGGGTTTTCGATTGTTCCATAACTCATAAGGTTTCCTTTTAAGATTAGGTCTAATAAAAACTCTATTGATTATGTTGCATGTTGTATTGATAGCCTCAACTGAAAAATTAATAGGAAAGTTGTATTCACTAAGAATTATTCTATCAATCTCTTGTTGGGTTCTATTTCTTCTCTCTATAACTCCATTTTTTTGTGGTATTCTAGGGGTGGAGAAATTTTGATTATAACCATTTTGTTAGAAAAATGATTCAAACTGTTGATTTTCAAAATCACAGTCATGATCAATTCTTAAGGATTTAATTCTAATTCCACTAAGATTTTCTATAGACTTTGCCGATTTATTAAAAAAAGATAAGGATTCAGTCTTTTGATCCATAATGATGGTCCACCTATATCTAAAAAAGTCATCTACAGGTTCATAAACATAGTACATTCTTTTTAAACTAGAAACTGTAGATGGTCCAAACAAATCCATGTGAACTAGTTTGAGAGGTTGATTAGATAACACTTCGTTCTTTGGATTGAAGGAAACTTTGTGTTTTTTACCTTTTGACAGGGATTAAATACTTCGTCATTTTGAATCTCAAGGTTGGTTATGTCTTTAACTAGTCTTTTTTTAGATATCTTTCTAAGGTATTAAATAATACAGTGTCCTATTTTCCTTTACAAAAGCCAAGATGCTTTATGAAATACACTAAAGCATGACGATTTTGAGATGCTATTGAATCTATGTTAACAAAGTAAACATTTTCAATTATTAATGAATAAAAAATTAATTATTCTTTAGAATTAAAGACATTTAAAGCATCATCTTCAAATATAACAAGAAATCCATCATCACATAACTGTGAAATGATAAGCAGAATGTATTTTAATCATTCAACAAACAGTACTTTTGAAATCAATACTAAATTAGAGTTACCAATTTGTACGATGCCTAAAATATTTCATTTGGAATTGTCACCAAATGTGGAATGTCCTCCATCAATTTTGATTAGGTTCTTAAAGCATGACTAGTCTCATTTCATGTGTCTTGAGCATCAACTATCTAAGTACCATTGACTTTTATAGGAACTCATTAAGAATATTTCCTAAAAAATGATCAATAAAAAATATATTTGGGTACCCATACTTATTTCGGTCCAGTAATATTAGTAATAAGTCATTTGGGAACCCATATTTACCTATTTGGTTTCCTATAAGCATTATGTAATGTATTTGAAAAATAAACTCTCTTTTGTCATGAAAAACAAGAAATAGTGGACAGTGCTTAACCTGAGTTGGATGATTTATGTCCAGAATTGGATGTAAAACTGTAAGTCCTAGATTTGGAAACAAACTTTGTTCTACCAAGGTTTCTTTTTCAAGGTTGATAACCAATTCCAGTATTTAATTTATGGGAAATTTGTTTTCCTAGTATTTGGGTAAGGGTGTTTTTCCCATTGGTAGAAATTTCTAGGTCATTAATCAATTTCCCGTTATAAATTTTTAATTCATTGTTCTCATTGAGTAGTTGGGGATTTTTCTCCTTTTCAGCTGTGAGTTCAGATTTAATAGTCACAGTATGTGCATGTTATTTCTTCAATGAATTATATTTTTCTTTTAGTTCATTTCATTCTTCTTCATGCATGTTACATTATTTAAACATTTCTTCATTAGTCATTTTATCAGAGTCACTATCATTTTTGGAATAGTAGGAATTATGTACTTGAGAGTCCAACATTACCTCAGATGTGTTTGACAAAAAAAAACTCATTTTGGCATTGTTAGCCTTTCTATCATGTGATGTTTCTAAGTCACTTGTACTGTCCACATAAACACTTCAGGTTTCTTTCATTGCCTTTTTATACTTATTGTCCTTGTCCTCATATCTCTTTTTGTACTTGAGATTTGGACAGTCAACATTGATATTTCCTTTTCACTTACATTCATAGCAGAACATTTCATCAGCCTTGTCACTTCTTTTCCAGTCCTTCATCAATCTTCCATTTTGGTCATATTTTACCTTGAAGTTAGGCTTTCGGAAAAAGTTCTTCTTCTTGTAAAATATTTTAAATCATCTAGGTAATTGATAAATCTCCTCATCAGTATAAGGTGATGATTTTCCACTATAGGAACTTTCTACAAAAGATTCTAATATGCCTTTTTCCGTGTGTTTAGAGGTGGTGGTGTTGAATGCCACAAATTTCATTTTTTGTTCATCCTCCTCCTTTTTTACTTTTAGCTCTTCTTCACACATCATAAATCTAACAATGAGTTCTTTTATAGGTATCATGCTGATGTCGCATTAATCTCTAATATAGATAGAGGTTCCCCTCCATATGTGAGGAAAACATCTAAGAATCCTCATGATCTGTTCCTTGGTAGTGACTTCTCTTCCAAGAGAGATCATTGTGTTGAAAATCTCATTGAGCCTAAGATACATTTCAGAAATAATCTCATCAGGTTTCATTTTAAAATTATCATATTTGATAGTATATGTATTAAATATCATTTCTTTTACACTATATGTTCCATCATGCGAGACAGAAGGGGTATCCCGAATCTCTTGTGTAGTTTTACATTCAGAAATTAAATTGAATTCCACATCTCCTAAGGAGAAGGATAAAGCATTCATAGCTTTGCAATTGTTATTGTTGGAAGTTTTGGTAAGATCATCCCATGTGATTCTATCAGTAGCTGAAATTTTATATTCATCTATATTAGAAGACAAAATTTCAGAACACATACTCTATAAATGCATTTTAATTTTAATTTTCAATTGAGAATAGATGGTTCTATTAAATAATGGTACTATATTGGTTTCCGCACCTTCTAATATATTACCCATAATAACATAATATGTTAAAAAAGTTGAAAATTTATAATCGATAGAAATTTAATTATCATTAATTTAGAACTACAATCACAATTGAATAGAATTAAACAGAGTCATAATAAACCTTCATCTTATACCAAATGTTGGTCAGAGTAGAATACTCAAGATGGGGTGAATTGAGTATCTATAATATATTTTGTTTTAAAATGTGTTCTTAAAATATTTTCCACTTCATTTAAAATACATCCCAAATAATCAATGTAATACAGAAAGAATGGTTTGATTGTTTAAATAAATTATTAAAAGATTGATTATTTATCAAGAATAATAATAGTTATTAATATTGCTTTTGAATATATTTTACTAAGACAAAGAAATTATGGCTTCTTTCCAAGATTAAATATCAAAGTATGTTTAGTGATTTCTGAATTATATAGTTATTCCATAAAATAGGGAAAAGTAAAAATAAGCAGTACAATAGATATACATAATGTGGTTCAGTCTCAAGCCAAGACCTAATCCACTCCACTTAGTGATCACCTACCACCAAGTAGTTTATAAAAGTAAACATGATCCACACCCTGGATTGGTGTTAAACACTATTACACAATACATTCCAGGTCGAACAAATAACTCTTCCACAATTCATCATGGGTAAAAACTACCAAGCCACATAGGGACATCTTACCCACTTATCTGTGGGCATACACAAGAGTAAAAAAATGTTGAGTAATGATATATTGTATCCTTCGGTTTTATGTAGGAGACAGAGTGTGTTATTATACAGATACACACTCTTCTCTGAAATTAATAAAATGATACACAACAGAGGTCCCTATGTGTGTACTATAGCAGTACTGTACACTTTGCCGGTACTGTAGTAGAACTGGACATTGTACAGGTACTGTAGTATAACTGTACAATGTGTGGGTACTATAGTAGGTATTCTAGCAGTTACTGTAGTAGGTACTCTTTGGTACTATAGCAGCAGGAAATATTAACCTTGGGTCACCAGTTTTGGCTTGGAGTCATTAAGGCTTTCAAGCCACCTAGACCTTCGTGTTTGTAGGGATTTCGGGCCACCTTTAAGGCCCCCAGGCCACCTCAAGGCCTCTGGGCCACATGCAGTTACCCCAGACACACTACAAAAAAGAAGCAACCCCAGAAGAGGATTCAAAGCAAGTGCACTTACTAGAGAAAAGCCAAATGGATTTTCCAAAATGAGAGGGTATGGCAATGACATCAGGACTAGCCTGTGCTTGCACGGGAAGCCTAGCTAGACATCCATTCAAAGGTGGGGAGTTACTATAATGATGCAGATGCTGGGAGGGGCAGTTCCTTTTAGATAGCCTGGTTGAATTACCAACGACCTTCGAGTCTTGTAATCTCCTAAGCCTACAACCCTTGTAATATCTGATCCTATGTTCCTTTTAAGGGTTACCCCTCATCCCTTAAAATGTGGGATATCAAAAATAAAAAAAAATGAATTCCTTTGGGCTATTCGGGCATTGATGACCCATTATGATTTTGTAGAGATACAATCGATCTTCAACCCTCAAACATGAATGGGTCTATCCAAACCCACTAGAACCATGTTCTAATCCTACACCTACTAATAATAAAGGAACCATGAATATAACTCATCTAAATACACTTTCATTCATAAATAACTAATCTAATTCCAATGGTTATGATATATAATTTAAACAAATTTATATGTGCTGCTAAGGGGTGTGTATGAAACTCCATTAAAAATGTATCTTTTAGCATCACTATTACGATCGTCATTCATCACAACATAATTACATGCTACCCAGCTCAATTAAAACCATTAAGATCCCATCTAATGGGTAAGTAAACAAAAATTGTTTAAAAATTAGTATATCTAATATTATCCTACCTAAAAAACTATATATGTTGTGGGGTACAAACTATTGACTATTACTAAGATACATCTTGATTTTCCACTAAGGACACATATAATTATGTTGATTACTATGGTTTACCTCTCAACACCAACGAAAAAGATCACATGTTGAGATTATATTCCACTATACTACCATTTCTAGCAGTTCACACCAGATCAGTGTTATAATACATGAATAACCCCAGCCATATCATATTTCTATTATTAATATACGCCTTTTTAAATATATACCCGTGCCTCCATTTTTCAAAATAAACGATAAACCACAAACCCAAAATGGAATATTTTTACATATTTACGGAAAAACAACGATTTCTCACCCAAGATTGTGGGTCATGTAGTTCAACCCATGGGGAATCATCTATAATGAAATATAGGTAATCATATCCTACAACTACATTCAAACACATCCAATCCTAGTTTTGTCGATATAATTTAGTATACATACTCAATATCCTCCTCTGAAAGTGTCAATATGGGGGTTATTATCAATCTATGAAGTAACATTTTGAATTATTATTAGCACCTTCCCATCCACATTTTTTTGGAAATTCAATTATAAGGAGTCATGAGTGTTGATACCATGATTATATTTGGTAAAAATATTATACTGTATCCGACTAACCTAAGAAATAATTATACCAATGTCACACTCATATGTGTCACTTTTTCTAGAGCTACACCAATCATCAATCAGTCCATTTCCACTCCCACATATCAGAATACATGTCCCAAAAATTGGACCTAAGAAATTATGAACTAACCCGTTGAAAGTATCCAATAAATGTTCCTCTCCCATAGTATATTTAGGAAAATTCCTATGTATAACATATATTACTACGCATATTCCTAGTAAACCAAGATGCATGCGATGTGGACTACAATGAAATAATTTAAGAGGGGTTGAAGGATCTAAATATTATGTCCAATGAACACTATTTTGGTGTTCATCAACAAAAAGGAATCACAAAAATACTTTTAGTGAATGTAGGTATATTATCATTTCATATTTAGTGTATCATCATCTCAAACTCAAATCTGGTGAATGCATACCCTGATTTCAATAATCGAGGACGTACTCTACCCTTTCATATACATGGTGAGTTCATCTATTCATGGTAGCAAGATACTATTCATGATAGTATCCTAATTTGGGAAATCATAATCTACACATAATGGAAGGATCTAATTGACCATCTCATCAAACAAAATTGTGCCTTCCTGGGGGGAAACACTGTGTTTGAAATGTCCCAAAATCTACAAAACCTCCAACTACAACTTAAACTCATGAAGACATATAAGGAACATATGATATAATATCATATATATAGGAATTTTACATTGAAGTATTTCTAATCATATGTCTATCTTGATTAGGGAAGGTAAGCCTATAACGTCTGTTGGGAATATGTCCTCATACTCCAATACCGCTACATGAAGCTGGAATATCACAAACACTACTACTCTGAGGTCAAAAAGATTAAATTCATGATTAATTTATTTTATCCTTAAGAGTATGTTCCTATACAATTAAATATAGTTACCTTTCTTATATACTAATGAAACCCTCAACCCATCTATGTGGGTACACCATATCCTTCTCCTAAAATATTCAATATACACATTGATTATGGAGAGTAAGTCTATTCGATGAATAATTTCACAAGGCCTCATCATCCATGAATATATCCTAATGGAATATATCTCCCCAATAATAATGTAACACTATAAAAAATGTGAGTTATTTCTAAATACCCTCAAGATCGAGTCTCCATGCATAATGATGAATAAAAAGGTCCAACGAGAATATATATATCTCAAGAAATTGATATAGACATATTGGAATCCATTATTCTGGTGTATTTTAGTACTATAGATAATGTAGTGAATAAAAATATGAAACCTATAATCATCCTTTGTTACTAGAATCATATACTTATACTCCCTACAACTATCCTCAAAATTTTCAACAATCTCACAAATCCTATATTTAACCATTAGGGGGTGGTGGTGGCAACAGATAAAATTAGTGTCCACCTCCTACAACATACCAAGATCATCTACCACATCCTCTTCCTAGTGTACCTCCCTATTCAAGAAACTACCTCAACATAATAACTCCAAAATCCATCACTCTATATATTATACAATGAGTTGGAAAATTTATTTTCCCTATCCATTGCATGGTCAATGCCACTGCTCCCTTGAATAACTATAACCATCTTAATAGGCCTATAATATTGACCATATATCCTATGTTTGTCTTTACAGACTCTTAGATCATATAGATTCCAATATTTGATGTTAATTAATAGAAGAAATAGATTCATCTCCATAGTTCCTACCAACTACACCAAAAATCAGTGACATCTCCCCTAATAAGTTATCAACTACCAAGGATCAACTGATAACTACAGCATAAACCTAAATGAAACAAAAGTATCACAAAAGATCATATATATTTGGAGTTGAAATAAGTGATGATTTTCAATTAAAATAATTAATGTCAACCAATATCAATGGATTATTGTGAGAGGATTGTGAACATAAATGAATACAATGTTACATTGTTACTTCCCTACAAATATTCCGAAGGTCACAGATGTACACATATTTTAGTGTTGTTGGGTATAAATCATTTATAAAAAGAAACCCAAAATCAACTCAATAAAGTGTCACATTATCATATGCATGTTCCACTTGACTCCTCCATCATACTACAAAACCATAAGGATAGTTTGATTCTACAACCACCATCTGATCCTAAGTGGTTGTTACTAGGAAAAAGACTCACCCTACAACCTCGAGTAAGTCCTATATTATTAGATGAATTGTATTTCCTAAAAATATGAGAGGTATCTACATTTTAAAATCAATATCTATTCTCATGGAGTGCATAACCTTGTTTGGGATAGTTGGTGAATGTGTCTCCTTAATGGGTGGTGGTAATAATGGAAGACCACCGAGATATACCACCCCCAATATAGGAACCATTGCAAAAGCCTCAACATTTAGAGGTTCATCCTCAAGATCCTTTTTTTGAATCATAGATAGATGTAATTATGGGGGTATACTAAAAATATTACCATGGTTTAATAGTATAACTAGGGTGTTGACCCAAAATGTAATTGGAAACAAAAAATGATTCTTAGAGGATACATAAAGTAATGTTTTCCAAGAAACCGTTTCCAATATATATCATTCAACAAGTATGTTGTTAGATTATTGGTAAATAGATAAGATGGACACCACTCCAACACTATATTATCTAGACTAATACATTAACTTGTAATATAATAATAGAATTTCCCTAGTTCCTAAATCTCGACAAAAAGTTGGAGAATTTCCAAACACGAGTCATAAGATGATGAAATTTTGAAAACAAATCATTCATGAACCAACCCACTAGGTCCCTCTTGATTGGAATTATGTCAACTGTGACACTCCAAGCCCTCAAAAAGTATTCTAGGCCTATGTAACATGAATAGAGTAGGTATATCAATCAAATGAGAGAATTATACTTCTTCACCTATGCAAGTACATACATTTCCAAATACCAACATAATGCTATAATATAAAATATAAGTGATCCCAAAATTCATGAATTCATCTATGTCCTGCATCATAGTATAACACATGTTCATGATTGAATTCCGGAATAAATTTAATCCACAAAAAACAATTAAAGTATTCACAAAATCTGGGAACAATGGGATAACATTGAAATGAAATACTTAGTGTGAATAAATATCATTCAATATCAACTAAGCTCTATCAACTCCTAGTCCCCCTCGGAAATCATCAAAATGAATTATATATATATATGAAAAAACATGTGTTGGAGTATCTAATATTGGGGTGAGTATAAAAATACCTATTATGAAACCCTAAAATAACTAAACATAATGAATCCAAAGAGAGTGGTCATATCATGATTAGATTTCATTTCTAATCGTAATATTGTATAGAATACTAATAACACAGATGTACTAATGTTAGACTCTAATTAACCATGATAAACTAACAATCATACTACTATCCTAGGATCCTTGTTGTGGATTTACAAAAAATATATCAAGTGAGAACTCAATCCCTTGTTCTTCTAACACCGATTGTTACAATTTGAGAGTTCAAGATAAAAATTCCTCATTATGATTAACTACATTCTATAACTCTGAGATATTTATACACTGATTATGGATCTCATAAATGGCATGAGGGTAATTCCTAACCTCATCTTGGATAACCTACTAGATCGGGGATCAAATCTCTTGGTACACTGGTTACATGATTCCTAAACCAACATAGGTAAGAAGAAACGATATAATATCACCCTATAAGACACATAGTGAGATTCATGACTCGATTTGTTACAAATACAATAATTTATATCTCATCCAATACTATTTATTTGATGACCCAATATACATTCATGAAAATGTTCAATGGTAAATTACACTAAAGAAATTAGTCTACCCTAAAGAGATTGAGGGTTTCAACCCACCCTTGTGAAAGTGAAAAGACTGTATATGGTCTAAATTACATTTCGCAGCCATTCCAAGCCTATATTTTCTCTCTATTCTATGCTTGTGTACATTGGTTATGCCCATGTAATTTGGGTATGCCCATTTACCTAGTCGTTTCCACATACAATAGTTGTGTCCGAGTTCTAGGCATATCTCATGTATTCTGAATATTCCCATGTACCTAATACTATCCATTAAAATGTACCCCAATTATATATATTAATACACTAGAACTATGTCACACTACATACGGTAGGACCTACAAAGCATGTGACATTTAACTTTTCTAAAAACCTAGTTATTGTAGCCATCGTAATATGGTATTTTTAATGGATGGTACTAAGATAAATAGATAAAAATAATTTTTTTATTCATATTAATAATATACCAAAATATTATATACAATTATTTAGACGACATCTGGCCTTGATGAAGTTTGAGGTAAGTGATTATTTTCCAATCTAGATTTGAAATTGAGATTACAAATGTTTTATTTGCATTGGGGGAAATTGTAAATTATTTCTATAAACCTGCTTTTGAATTAATCTCTTATAATTATGTACAGGTCTTATATGTTTTCAAAATCTTTTACCACCCTTTGGACTACACCATAATCGAATGGATAGATATATGTTGATCTATCCTTATATCATTATTCCTATCAGAATCCATTCTATTCAATGTATATATTCATAAAATTGTTTTTTGTATGATCTTATATACAATTAATGTAACACCCCAAGCTTTCATGATACACTTCTCTTTCAATAATGCAATAACTTGCATTGTACGCAAGTTCGAGATTCTAACACGCCGTGACCAATCAAAGTAGCAGTTATGAATAGTAATACCCACCTTTTGAAATTATATAAATTTTATATTTCAAAATGGACTTCATTTTTGTATTCAGAATACCGAAATTATCCAAAGATGAATATTTTGTAATTTTCTGATGACTTCCAATTTTTTATGAATAGTAAAAAATACTTAAAAACATCTTTTTAAATCTAAATAATATATAGTGATAAATTATACTATTGATTGGTTTTAAAGTATAATTAGAATATATTTTTACCATTTTATCCAATGGTGTTCATTATAATTAATTTCACTTTGAAATTAGACATAAACAATTGTCAATCTTTTGATATATATGTTTTCTTAAAAACTCGCTATTTGTTGTGACATCGGGAATTAATTATAAATTTAAATAATTCAACTTATATGTTTGGAATTTTGTAAAATAGACATCATTTTTGAATTCGGAATATCAATTATATCTTAGGGTGAAATTTTGGCATTGTTCTGAAAAACTTCAATTTTTTGATGAATAGTGAAACCACTAAGTGGTAGTTAAAATACTGATTTTTCGTTTAAATGAAACATCACCACTTCTGTCATTTGATTTTAAAAAATCCGACATACATGGTTTTAATTAGGAAGTAAAATGTGGTTCAATGTGATTAAAATTATTTTTTGGTGAATTTTAACTTTTATGTTTAATTAATCGCAATTAAAGGTAATTAGTGAAATTTGAGGTAAAAATGATATTATAAAAATATGAAAATACCTTTACACTTGTCTTACACATATTTTATGTGTCATGGACGACCAATACAATCCATGGGTCATCTTGGGGACCCCATGGAGCCACGTTTGTAGGAAAATGACATAAATAACTTTTATTTAATTTTAAAATAAAAATGTCACAAACATAAGTTGTTTTACTAAAACCATTTTTAAATGGGGTTATAAAAGTCGTATTTTTGACTATAAATATTAATTATAAATCTAAAAATATTTCCTACATCATGATTTATAATTTTTGGACATTATATAAATTATATTATTTATGACACCATGATAATGCAGCGATTTCCTCATTAATTAACGATTTTAATAAAATGGAAGGATAATTTAAAATCTAAGACATAAACTTGTCCAAGGCCTATTGTATGGGTATATTTTGAACCCTTATCACCTTATCCTCTAAATATATAAGTGTGGGACCTTTTTTATCCGAAAAAGCATTTCATAATAAAGTAACATTTCAATCTTTCCAAGAGTGCCCATTCTCTCCACTTATAAAAGGCCCCCACCACTACCACCTTACTCACACCTTCAAAGCATTTTGGCTCGGCCATCCTCTGCCAAAATACTCTCTCAACGTTCCTCCCTTACTCTTAGAAGCCTCACTTTGGGCAGAAGTCTTCCCAAGGAAGCCTTTGTCTCAAATCAAAAAGAGTTACCCAATTTTAAGGTAATGTCTTCTCTAATGTTGTTTTGTTTTATTTTTCTTCTCCAACCCCTTAAAATATTTTTATTCCTTTATTTTGTAACAAAAACACTATCTAAAATATAGTAGTATTTTTTTATGATAAGGATTTGTTTTACACTTACACAAACCTTCTTCTAATGGTTAATGAACATACTGTTTCTGTGGGTGGCGAAATACTGCCTCACGACTCGATGATTGTTCAATATTCTATTAACACCTCTAATGGTGGCCATTTTGATGAAACGATTTTCGTAAATGATATATATATATTATGTTTATGTTTTCCATAATCTTTTGTATTTCTAATTTATGTAATACTTTATGAATTCCATTATTGGTAAACGTGATAATTTCATTTTAGGAAGTGCGGACTACCGCCCCCTCAAAGTGATTTGAATCGTTAATTCCATATGTGGGATGTATAAAGGATGGTGTAAATGGTATTATAAATTATATTATACCGGAATTATATTATACATTTATATAATTATAACTTCATTCCATTAAATATTAAATGTAAATGAAAGTAGCGTTCATGCGTTCGTACGGCTTATCGTCTCCATGAATGGTGAATTTCATTTCTTACCTCTAAATGTTATGTAATATTTTAAAAGAAATGTATATACTGGATATATAAGATTTATATGATATATAAATCATGAATATAATTATTTATATAATGGATATTTTACCACATGAACAAAGTGTAATTATAAGAAGTTTATTTTTGACTCAATTAACTATGATCGACAAAACAACCGTTATAAACTTAAATAATTACATAATGTTCATGACATAGTAATAATTGATATAAAAGGAATAATGAACTTGAAAAAGATTCTTAAGAAGGTAGAGATTAACTCTAATTTATTATTCAGGAGATCAAAGAACGGTCGAGTGAATTCGGACACGAGGTAAGGGAATTTCTTAACCTAATCTCCATTCTTTGGGTTAATCTCCTACTTTGAAATTATGTCATGATATTATTATGTCCTATCGTGTATTTGTACTTTCATTATGTGTACATATAGTTAATACACATAATAGATCAATTTTATTTAAAAAATGATCTTTTTAAGGACTTCGCCTCAATCTCCTTTCATTGAGGAATATTTCGTTTTATACACAACTTTCATTTATACGGTGTATAAACCCCTGTGACTTTTATGTTTATTCAAATGGAATATTTTTATACGAAGAGTTTTACTAAATGACAAAAAGGAATGTTTTACTTGCCGTACTTATGCGGTGACAACGACTTCTCTGCCGCCGTAACCATTATTTGAGTTTCGGCTTCCTCTATAATCCATAGCTTTATTAAAAATGAAAAATAAATACCAAGTTTTAATTTTCATTAATTTTGGTATTGAAAATGGTTTTGATAAGGTTTTTATTATATCAATGTGTTGTATTGATATCCTGTGATTGAAATGTGGAAATTTTATGTTTCCTTTATTCATGTTTTATGTGATATGATTATATTATGGTTTGTGATATGTTTAAACCTATTCATATGAGGAATGAATTGGACTTAATAAGTGAAGGGTGGAGCCCTCTATTGCTCCTCGATGCATCGGTAGGTCTCATGAGACAAGCTAGTGTCTTGGCACGAGGCCTTAAGAAAATCTTATTTGTGGTCTTGGCACGAGGCCTTGGCTACATGGATTTTATAGTCTGGCATTATGCATTCCATCATTATGAAAGTGGTTATTGATATTGCATGTGATTATTCGACCAGTAGAATATCCATGTGAAGAAGTAAATGACATTATCTCATTTTACTTATGCCATATTATGTTGATGTTAAAGTTTAAAAGGCTTTTGTTTTAGTTATACATTGCCTTAAATGTTAATTTTTATTTACGAAAGCTTCTGAAATATTGTTATCCTTACTGAGCATCTGATCTCACCCCTTTAAATGTTTTTATGTTTTCCAGGATGTGAAGAATTATTTTATGAATGACCTGCTGGGATATTTAGAAGAGGATATGAGTGTGGACTATGCAGACTTTGTTATTGTAGTTTTTTTACTTTATGATGTATTGTAAGACGTATGAATGAATCTTGTGTTTCCAAGGCTACAAAACTAATCGAACATTCGAGACTTGATCTTTTGTGATCATGCCAATGTTATGAAGTAACGCACCGACTCTGGGTAGCTGGGGTTGGGGCGTTACAGTTGGTATCAGAGACAGTTTAGTACTAACCTTGAATGCTTGATTTAGATAAACTCTGATTGGAGAAAATGGCCCAAAGAAAAACATTGAGGATTAGTATAGAAGAACTTCCTAGAATGTTGGTATTATAGAGATGTTGTGAGTTCTTCAAGCAATACATCCCTGTCTGGATACGAGCAGGTAGAGGCGGCTCTAGCACAGATGTACCTAGGGTTAAAACATGAAAACACCGCTTTGAGCTAGACTCGAATGGGAACGGGTGCACGACAACGGGCCTTGATGCACTCCTGGTTACGACACTCCCGGGGAATATGCTTAGGATAATTCTCATTTTCTTTACAAACCACTATGAAGGGTTATGATTATATACTTCCTCAAAGAAAACATTTTTATGATTATGGATTATATCCATAAATAGTTCAATTTATGTTAAGTATTTTACAAGTATGGAATTATGTATTTTGATTCATAAACTAATCTAGTTTATTCCATTGTTTAGAAATGGCGCCTAGTGGAAGGAATGGAAACCGTATCAATTCACGCACTCCGTGTAGGGATTTCCCTCCTGCTCAAGATAATTATTGTGGATCTGGAGATACAACTGGTGCTGATCAACGTATTACCTTACTAGGACAACTCACTGAGGTTATGAATAATAACCTTACTCGTATGGATCACCCTAATCCGCAATGTGGAGGGTCAATGTTAGACCGATTCATGAGGAAACAACCACCAACATTTAATGGGGGTACAAATACATTAGTAGCTGAGCAATGGATAAACTCCTTAGAAAAAATATTCCATGCCTTGGGGAGTAGTGAAAGGAGAAGGTTGTCATGGCAGTCTACCGCCTCAAAGGAGATACCGATCAATGGTGGTCACTGATTCAAAACACAAAGGAAGATGAAGAAGTATCAAATATGGAATTAAGAGAGTTCAAAGATATTTTCTTAGAAAAATACTATCCACATGACCATCGAGCAGATATAGAAAGGAAATTTCTGAGTCTGAGAAAATAGGAGGATGAGAAGGTCGCAAACAATGAGGCCAACTTTACAAGGTTAGCAAGGCATGATGCAGATTATATACGTAACCCAAGAAGTAAGATTGATCGTTTCTTTGATGGGTCAAAACCATTTCTTCGTCGAGCATTAGTCTCACAAACATTTTCAACGTACGAAGATATAGTCTCGTGTTCAATCAAGACATAAAAGAAATTCTCTAAATCTTATGACAATAATGTAAAGCAAGAGAAGAAGAAAATGGTGGAGGAAGAGACAGATAAAGGGAAAAAGGGAAAGCATGATTTTCCATTATGCGATAATTGTGGGAAGAATCACACCGGTACTTGCCTAAAAGGAATGGGAGTTTGTTATAAATGTGGAGAAAAAGGTCACCAGGCGCGTGATTGTAAGGGAAAGAAAATGGATATCAATGTTGAATACTAGAATTGTAGGGAAATGGGGCATTATGTAAATGAATATCCTAAGCGTCAGGAAAACATACCTCAGAAAAGGCCAAGGGATCAAGGACAATCTTATGTTGTTACTACAGTTGAAGTGGAATAATTAAAGTATTGGTGCTTTTGGACACAAGGATTATATTATGGTTATAAGAATAATTTGATATATATAAGGATTGTACTGCAGTACTTGTTCCTTTCATTAAGGTCTTAATATGATGAAGGTAATCATATTTTTTGTATGTGACAATAAGAGAAACTTTACATTGTTTGGGGAATCTGATAAATTGATTTTGGAATTAAGAGACCTTTTAGAGAAAGTCTGGACATAGGTATTTTGGATAACTATAAAGGTTGGGATGGATTAAGTTGAACTTTGAATAGTATTGTTTAAGGTTAAAACATTTTTGAATATTATTTTTGGAATATTATAATACTATATTTTTAGGAAAAGGACAACCTACAGGTTGGGGAATAACCAGTCGCGTCGGACAAAGCTGCAGGAATCGAACCCACAACCATAGTGCGACAGGCCTTTACTACCTACCACTAGCCTACAGGAAGTCCCTGGTTATTACAAAATATTTTTCCTAATCTAAATGGTATTTGTTAATATCTGTAACCTTATACAATTAGGATAAATAGAATATTTTTGAGTTCTATTACTTTTTAGAGTGAAAGATGTGTTTGTGGTAAAAATTTATTAAAGAATGAAAGTCTACATGACAAGTATGTATATTCCCTTACGTTCTTAGTAAATCTTCTAAATAAATTCCTCAACATTATAAAAGGTAACTTAAAACAAAAACATTGCCTGCTAACTTTTCCAACTAGGGATTCAATGACCGTTTAGCCAATCAAAAGTTTGTGATTTTCTTGTGGTTAAATTTCTCCTAGTCCAACTTTCTACAACTCTCCATCAGACCTTGATGGTTTGTTTTTCTTCCATATCCATATTTTCATATAATCCTAGTATGGTCTATCTCGGGTGACCTTTGTACTTATCTTTCTGTCTTTTAAAGTTATATTTTTATTAACCTTATTTCCAATGTGGGTTTTCTACAAAGTTATTTTCTATTTTCAACCTTTTATTTTCAAAAAAAAAATCAAATTGTGAGGACGCAATTTATTTAAGGAGGGGATAATGTAACACCCCAAGCATTCACTATACACTTCTCTTTCAATAATGCAATAGCTTGCATTGTACGCATGTTCGAGATTCTAACACGCCGCGACCAATCAAATTAGCAGTTATGAATAGGAATACCCACATTTTGAAATTATATAAATTTTATATTTAAAAATGGTCTTCATTTTTATATTTGGAATATCAAAATTATCCAAAGTTGAATTTTTTGTAATTTTCTGAGAACTTCCTATTTTTTATGAATAGTGAAAAATACTTAAAAACAAATATTTTAATCAAAATAATTTATAGTGATAAATTATACTATTGTGTGGTTTTAAAGTATAATTAGAATATATTTTTACCATTTTATCTGATGGTGTTCATTATAATTAATTTCACTTTGAAATTAGACATAAACAATTGTCAATCTTTTGATATATATTGTTTCTTAAAAACACGCTATTTGTTGTGACAGCGGGAATTAGTTATAAAATTAATTAATGAAACTTATATGTTTGGAATTTTTTAAAATAGAAATCATTTTTGAATTTTGAATATCAATTATATCTTAGGGTGAAATTTTGGCATTGTTCTGAAAAACTTCAATTTTTGATGAATAGTGAAACCACTAAGTGGTAGTTAAAAAAACTGATTTTTTGTTTAAATGAAACATTACCACTTCTATGATTTGATTTTCAAAAATCCGACATACATGGTTGTAATTAGGATGTAAAATGTGGTTCAATGGGATTAAAATAATTTTTTGTTGAATAGTATCTTTTAAATTTAATTAATCGCGATTAAAGATAATTAGTGAAATTTAAGGTAAAAATGATATTATAAAAATATTAAAATACCTTTACACTTTTCATAACCCTATTGAATGTGTCATGGCCGACCAATAAAATCCATGGGTCAACTTGGGGCCCCATGTAGCCACTTTGGTAGGAAAATGACTTAAATAACTTTTATTTAATGTTAAAATAAAAATGTCACAAACATAAATTGTTTTACTAAAACAATTTTTAAATGGGGATATAGAAGTCATATTTTTGACTATAAATATTCATTAGAAAGATAAAACGATTTCCTACATCATGATAGTTTTTTATAATTTTTATACATTATATAAATTAAATTATTTTTGACACCATGATGATGCATCGATTACCTCATTAATTAACGATTTTAATAAAATGGAAGGATAATGTAAAATCTAAGACTTACACTTGTCCAAAGACTATTGGATGGGTAGATTTCGACCCCTTATAACCATAGACTCTAAATATATATGTCTGTTACCTTTATAATCCGAAATAGAATTTCATAATAAAGTAACATTTCAATCTTTTCAAGAGTTCCCCTTCTCTCTCTTATAAAAGGCCCCCAACACTACCATCTTACTCACACCTTCAAATCCTTTTGTATCGGCAAACCTCTGCCCAAGTAGACTCTCAACATTCCTCCCTTACTCTTAGAAGCCTCACTTTGGGCAGAAGTCTTTCCATGGAAGCCTTTGGCTCAAATCAAAATGAGTTACCCGATTTTAAGTTAATGTCTTCTCTAATGTTGTTTTGTTTTATTTTTCTTCTCCAACCCCTTAAACTCTTTTTATTACTTTATTTTGTAACAACAACAGTATATAAAACATACTAGTATGTTGTTATGATAATTATTTGGTTTAAACTTACACACACCTTCATCTAATAGTTAAAGAACATACTGTTTCTGTGGGTGGCGAAATACTGCCTCAGGAAATGATGATTGTTCAATATTCTCTAATGGTGGACATTTTGATGACACTATTTTAATATATGATATATATATTATGTTTATGTTTTCCTTATTCTTCTGTATTTCTCATTTATGGATTACTTTATTATTTCCATTATGGGTAAACGCGATAATTTCATTTTAGGAAGTGCAGACTACCGCCCCCTCAAAGTGATTTGAATCGTTAATGCCATATGTGGGATGTATAAAGGATGGAGTAAATGGTATTATAAATTATATTATAATGGAATTTTATTATACCTTTATATAATTATAACTTCATTCCATTAAATATGAAAGGGAAATGAAAGTAGCGTTCATGCGTACGTACGACTTACCGTCTCCATGAACGGTGCATTTCATTTCTTACCTCTAAATGTTATGTAATATTTTAAAGGAATGTATATACTGGATATATATGATGTATATGATATATACATCATGAATATAATTATGTATATAATGGATATTTTACCACATGAACAAAGTGTAATTATAAGAAGTTTATCTTTGACTCATGTACCTATGATCAACAAAACAACCGTTATAAACTTAAATCATTACATAATGTTAATGACATGGTAATAAGTGATATAAAAGGAATAATGAACTTAAAAAAGGTTCTTAACAAGGTAGAGATTTACTCTAGTTTATTATTCCGGAGATCAAAGAATGGTCGAGTGAATTCAGACACGTGGTAAGGGAATTTCTTAACCCAATCTCCATTGTTTGGGTTAATCCTCTACTTTCAAATTATGTCATGATATTTTTATGTCCTATATTGTATTTGTACTTTCTTTATATGTACATATAGTGAATACACATAATAGATCTATTTTATTTAAAAAATGATATTTTTAAGGACTTCACCTCAATCTCTTTTCATTGAGGAATATTTGGTTTTATACACAACTTTCATTTATATGGTGTATAAACCCCTTTGACTTTTACGTTTATTCAAAAGGAATATTTTTATACGAAGCATTTTACTAAACAACAAAAAGGAATGTTTTTCTTGTCGTACATTTGCGGCGACAACGACTTCTCCACTACTGTAACCATTATTTGAGTTTTGGATTCTTCTACAAGCCATAGCTTTTTTTAAAGTGAAAAATAAATACCAAGTTTTAATTATAATTCATTTTGGTATTGAAAATGGTTTGGATAAGGTTTTTATTATATCAATGTGTTGTATTGATATCTTGTGATTGAAATGTGGAAATGTTATGTTTCCTTTATGCATGTTTTATGTGATACAATTATGTTATGGTTTATGATATGTTTAATTCTATTCATATGAGGAATGAATTGGACTTAATAATTGACGGGTGGAGCCCGCTATAGCTCCTCGATGCATCGGTAGGTCTCATGAGACAAACTAGTGTCTTGGCACGAGGCCTTGACAAAATCTTATTTGTGGTCTTGGAACGAGGCCTTGGATACGTGGTTATGATAGTCTGGCATTATGCATTCCATCATTATAAAATTGGTTATTGATATTGCATGTGATTATTCGACCAGTAGAATATCCATGTGAAGAAGTAAATGGTATTATCTCATTTTACTTATGCCATATTATGTTGATGTTCAAGCTTAAAAGGATTTTGTTTTAGTTATACATTGCCTTAAATGTTAATGTTTATTTACGAAACATTCCAAAATATTGTTATCCTTACTAAGAATATGATCTCACCCCTTTTAATGTTTTAATATTTTCCAGGATGTGAAGATGAATTTTATGAATGACATGCAGGGATAGTCAAAAGAGGATATGAGTGTGGACTATGCAGACTTTGTTATTGTAGTTTTTTTTACTTTATGATGTAATATAAGACTTATGAATGTATCTAGTGTTTCCAAGGATACTAAACTAATCAGTCTTTCGAGACGTGATCTTTTGTGATCATGCTAATGTTACGAAGTAACGCCCCGACTCTAGGTAGCTGGGGTCAGGGCGTTACAATTAAATGATTTCTTTATGTAAATTTGTATTATATTTTAAATTGATTTCAATTTTAAATCTAATTTAGTGTTTTTGGAATTTTCATCATCATCCGACATTGAATTTCATTATAAAACTAAAAAATGATTCATTTTTTTAATATTTCTAACACAATTTGATTATCCATACCTTTTTTAGTTATATTTATAAATTTTTTGTCTCTTGATTTTTTGAATATCTTGTGTAACATTAATTTTCTTTTTTTATTAAAATTTTCCATTTAATATTATGGTTATTATATAATTTGATACATATTGTTCTTATTTTTCATAAAAAATTATAGAGAACCCTAATTTTATTTATCCTATGTAGATATTCATTAATTTATCTAGAACATATAAAGGAATATAGTGTACTAATAACATCCATACATCCAATCTATATTAATTATTATTGTGTATTATAGAAATTTTACAAAACCTTTTCTTTTCCATTAATAAATTATGATATGATGATATTAAGAATGTATCATTTCTATGTGGAAAATAGATTTTTACTATAATTATTTCATCCTTTGGTTATAGATAGACCAAAAATGTATTTTGGGAATTCTTGTGTATCATGGGACTAGGTTGGATCATGTGAGTTCATACTATCACCAATAATTTTTGAGATGAGAGCAGTTATTACAAGTCCATTCTATTCTGGGTATGTGGTTTGGATAGTTCATTATTACATGAATGTCATTGAGAATAACCATCACACATTTTATCACTTTTATATTCATTTTTATTTCAAATTATTGTCTTATTGAATTTATAAGTCTCATTTAACTCTAGTTCAAGATTATTGACTCTTGATTGCACACCCCCACAACTCATGTCCTATGTTGTACTGTTATACACCTTGAATCGTGATTAATGATCCTTTATTAATTTTCTATGTTTTCCTTAAGTTATGTTATTTTCTCTTGATTATTTTTTCCTGGACACATTTTCATCGTATTCCCACTTCTTATCTCCAATTTAGATATCCTATGTTCACCCCTTACTAAGAATCTAACAATTTCTTTTTTGAGGTATCCCTTTCCTAGAGTTTTGAAGAATGGAATTATCTGTTTTGTCACATTATGGCCATAATTTGAGAACATAAAATCTAATATTCATTGAATATTTTATTTCAAATGATATAGAGAAACATATAGGATCTGAGGAATCTAAAAATTTAGGTCATATGGTGTTAAATTTTCAACGATAAAAAAATTAATGTAAAATTATTTACTGTGTATGAATGTTATAGTTGTGTTCCATATTAAAACCTTATATAATTATCATTATAAAAATAGAAACACTTCAAATTTATAAACTATATACCTTGATTTTACATAATTACCATCTTCAATATAAAACTAAAGACTCATGAATCATTATATCTATTTGAAAATTGGTCCTCGGTATCACCATTAAAAATAATTATAATCTTAATTATATGTATAATTATATCACAATTACTAGGATTATATCACATAAATTTTTAAACAAGAATATATCCCTATTAAAAACATTTAACCCACATGTAATTTTCTTCTTAATTTCCTCCTAAAAATTTAATAATTAATAATATTGGGATAGGTTGATTGCCTTCAAACAAGTAACTCCTCGTGGTCATTTGATATTGGAAATTTTATGATAAAATATAATCTTCAAATTAGGTTTATAGTTTGTTTGGTTAATTGATATTTAGAATTGAATTCCATGAATTTAGACTCATCAAAAGAGTACATTTTATGGTGTTTTAGGATATTAAGGTGACCTGATAAATCAGAAGAGCCTTAAGAGGGGCTATGGTGGCTACCATAGCCATGTTTATAGAAAACCATTGACGATTTTGGTGGAACCAACATGTTACTAGTGGTGTTTAGAAGTAAAAAATACTACTTCAAGTACCCAAATATTAAAAAATGGAATTAAAATTCGGAGAAATTATCCCCCCCATAAATTGTCAAGAAGAAACCTACTCTTCCCTCGCTTAATAATCACATGATCATTGGATGACCTCCCCTATTACTCTATTATTTCCATATTATTTTTCTGGATATAGAGATGGTTTCCCAGTTAGTCCATCTTATGAACTCTTTAATATACTTTTTCTATTGTCCATAATTAAATTTCTTTTCCATGGGTGATGTTTGGTTTAGGTTGGAATGTATATGTAATCAATGTATAGTGAAATCACACCATTTTTTCAAAACCTTAATATTGAATCTGTGTTGGGAAACCATAGACATTATCTTCATGTCACCATCCATTGGTACATTTATTTCATATCATGGTGTCATTTTAATTATGGTTTTTATTTTAAATAAAATATAATTTAATATCAAAATAGAACTATCAATTAACTGTTTCACTGGGGATGGTGTCAATGGTCTGTTTCAAACCACTCAAATGATCATGGATTCTATTCTAGAGCAGCACATGTAACATCCCAGTCATTTCCTTCATACATTTTATTTGTATCAATATTTTTTCAGTAATTTAATATGTGTTGGGGTATTAGTTACTCTTTATAAACATTTTTGGTTTTATTTAATTAACAGTTTTTTGTGTAAATTAAATATATTTTTTCTATTATTCAGATAATGGTTTCTCTATAAGGGTAAATCCTTATACCATTGTAGTGGTTTATTTTTTGGGGTTTTCTAAATGTAAACCATTTTTATAAGGGTTATGTAAGTGTAAAATAGTGACTATTTGTTGGCAAGGTGAAATTAAAGATGAATTATAAAGGTAGAGATGATTTTCTGTATGTTTTTCACATATAATTATTTAACTATATATTCTACGTAGGTGCAAATCCATATTTATATAGTCTATATGAGGGTATAATCGAGTTTTGTAAAGTTACTTGTATGTAAATATCCAATGTAAACATAAAATGAATTATCTATACTTGAAAAATATGAGATACCTAAGGGTAAAATTCTGTTAACCTTATCCAATTTATTATTTATTGAAACATTAATTTTTATGTATTATTTTCATTCTTTTTCTTAAAATAATTCCATTATGGTAATTTCAAAAGAAAAATATCATTAAAATGTATTATTTTACCCCATTTTGGGTTTTAAATCATATTCTTAATGAGTTTTAATCTTACATAATAAAAATTAATTCAAAAATAAAAAAATAAAGAGACTTTTAATTTCATGATTTCCTTATTAAAACTACAATGAATGTATATTTTTTTCAAAATCCCGGAGAGATTATATTTTTATACTTTTTACATGAGTTTTGGGAATCCAACTACTATGTTATAGAAAAAAAGGATTTTATTATTTTTGAAAAATCATGGGTTATGTACAATATACTATTTCTTTTTCTATGGATCCCTCATTTTTGTTTTGAGATTTTGAAATTATGTTATGTGAATTCATTAAGTAATTAATATCCATTAAAAAACCATGATATATTGATTATATTCATTAACAAATAATTTTATAATAATTTTTTTTGATGAAATCCATTTGAATATTGACCTCTAATATTAGTGTGATTTAGTAGAAATGATTCCTATTTAGAACTTCTTTTTGAAGCATAATTATGGGAAAAAAAAATTGATGGTGTATTTTGAAATGAATGGAATGGGTTATTCATATGGTCAATTTTATAATTTATTTTGAATTTAATTGAATTATTTATTGAAAAAACCCATTTGATTCTGGTTTGTGAAATGAAAAACATGTTTTCATACAGAAATTGGTGCTGAATCATTATTCAACAATGAGGTTATTTGAACAGTGAAAATATTTCAATTCTAGGTTTTATATAAAAATCAGAAATAATCATTTTTTTGAAACATGATTCTTATGAATATTTTTTGTAACTCAATCTAGGATTTCATTCCCAATAGAGTAGCATTAACTTATGGAATTTTTTGAGATAATTATTCAAGGTCCAAGAAAGGGAAAACTGCCAATTATTGGAATAGGGTGTTCTTCATAGAGGAACCCTATAAGTAAGAGATGATAATAAGAGTATATGCTCTACCTATTGGGGGAAGATCATTTGGGGATGTTGTAGTTATATTGAGATGTTTTTTAAACGCTCTTTCTACCATATCGAGTCTTAAACCAAATTATTGTATTGGGATAATAAATATTTATGGTTTTCATCATCTTTATTCATTTGATTGATTACATATGTGGTGAAATAATTCCCACATGATACCCAAGTGCTAGTATCTAGGCTTTGGGGATCTTGAAATCCCTTCAAGACATTCCAGGATATATTCTGCTACCATTTGAGTATGTTACCAAGTTTAGTCTGTGTAAAAATTTTATCATATGTTGTTATGTATCTTCATTTTTATTGGTATGTTGTTTCATATGTTTTAGTATATAAGGAACGTGATTTTTTAGTCTTAAAGGTTATGTGGTGTGTGAGTTACTGCATAGCTATAATTTTAATGAGTATTATGTTTCCATGGGATGCTATGAAATATTCCATTGATTATATTTGATGACATTATCCTAGACATACTCTAAGTTTTTATCGTAGTTTTGTGTATCCCCATTGAATTTTTATTTAATAAATTGATTATATTTCATTTTTTTATATGTTCTAATTATTAAATATTTATTTGTCTTTACAAATGCCTATGAATACGGTATGATAGACCTCAAGTGAGAGCTGGAAATGAACCATGAAACGATAAAAATTCTATTGATTAGAGCCTTGTATAATTTTTTTCTCACATGGTCTAATATTCAGGGTAGGTACACATTCCTATTCCAGTTAAGGAAATAGAGGTTATACCACATAAATATTATAATAGAGATCATTTTAATGAATTTCATTTCTGGATGACACTATATTTACATGATAAAAATGATCCTCAAGATATGTGGATTGGTTGACGAATTTTATTTAGATATTTGAGTTCATGGAGATGGTATACACTGTTAAGGTGATAAAATCATCCTTCAATCATGAATATTCTACAAAATTAAGTTGGAAATATATAGATTAGATGGAATAAAAGATGGAGTGGATTTGAAAAGAATCAAGATTATTTTCAAGGAATAAAACTATCTAGAATTGTTGGTGTTGGATACTTCCATTTAGTTCCTTAATGTTGAAAAATGTCATCAAACTATGACTGAGTATGGAAACTAGTTTTCTAAGCTTATTAAATTCCCATCTATGTTTGAATGAAATGATATTTAAAAATCCTAAAAAATTGAGATATATTTATAAACATATATACAATCTCAGGTTTTCCATTTAAATCTCACATTATATGTGATTTTTTGGGATAGAACATTGATGGTAGAACATGAATTAGTTGGTATGTTTGGTTTCTTGTTAGTTCCACATGATCCCAGTGGGGGCTTCAGTGGTGCAGTTAATTGGAATATGATGTAGGATGGCCCATATGATATAATCCATTCAAGTGGATATTAAAAGTAAACGTCTCCAAAACCATATTTTGTGCCTATAAAAATATATTTTACCTTATATTAGTGTGGAATGGTTGGGAACATGAAAACTTATTACATAGAGGCATAAATTTTTTATATCTTTTATAGACTTTTAGGCCTATTTTAGTGTGTTTTCCATGGCCTAAATATTCCAAATAGTGGTATTCGCCCAATATTATTAGGAGTATCTATGTAATATACAAATAATTCAAGAACATAGTTTTTATGTCAACATAAATCATGAATTAAATATCATAACCCATCATAAGATTCTCCAATGGAATATGATGTGGGTACTATAAATGTAAGAGGAACCATTACCATTTTTTCATCATTAGTATCTTATATATTTGATTATATTTCCTCTGATATATTTGTAACTATTTATATTGATAAATTTTTGAATCATCATATGGGGCTCTTCCCATTTGTTATAGATACTGTTATGCAACTCAATAATAATGGGGATACAGCTGTATAACACCCTTATTATAATTTCAATTTATCAATAGTTGAGATATGTTAGTGTGTTATCATTTTCGATATCAAACATATTGATCCCAGTCATGGTATCTAAAATATGATACAGCTAACAATTATAAAAATAGTTATTGTTAATCATTTTTACTTCTGGGCCCCAATGGGGTGTTTCCTTTCATTGAGGGAGAAAATATACCCATGGTCGAGTCACACCAATTCAATTCTTTTGATGTTGGTTAGGATGATAGACATGTTTTACATTGACAAGGAAAATGAATCCTTGACTGGTGATATTCCTAAATTATCTAATGTGGTTCCCAATGTGTTTAAATTATACATTAATCGTTTTCAACCTTTGAGGGAGTTCAAGATTTATTTTAATTTCAGACCAGGTACCCATCCTATTTCCATTCCCTCTTAATAAATTGAAGAAAAAGTATTGAATTATTTATAAAATAAGTTGGATAAATTGATGTCCAAGGGATTCATTCACAATAGTGTGTCACTATGGGGTGAAATTGTGATTTTTTCCTAGATTTTAAATGGAAACCTTCAAATTTGTATTGACTATTTAAAGATAAAATATCTCCTAAAAAATCCAATAACAATTTCCTTAATTATTTATTTTATTGTCCAATTGAATGTGGTGAAGTTGTTATAAAAAATGATCTCGTATCTCGTTATCACAAGATTATCATAAAGAAATCTTATATCACTAAGGTAAATTTGAAGATTAGGTATGACCACTATGAAAATTATAGTACACTTTCTCTTCAAAAAAGTACTCCTACAATGCTCAATGAATTGACCAAAATGATTTTCTATTAGTACGTTATAATATTTTTTGTGGTATTTGTACATGAAATCATAGATTACTCTAAGGTAGAAAAGGATCATGTGTGTTAATTGAGATAATTTATTCAGAATATTATGTTGTAAAAAAAATTCAATTTTATCTAAATGATATATATTTATTTGGGAGAAAATTTCATCGTAAACATCATTTCCAAACATGTCAATTTAATTTATTGTGTTTTGGTGAAATTATTTATGACCTAGGAGGACCCATAGAATGTCTTTAATATTCTAAGCTACATGGGAATTGTATGATTTTATCATCATTTTGTGAAGAATTTTTCAATGATTGATTGTATGATAAAAACTGTTACTCATAAGAGAGTACACTATTTATGTTTGGTTTTGTTTAAGGATCCCTTGGATGATCTAATCCTTTGTCATGAATTCATTTTTTATTTTTAATATTCCATAACACATGGAGGTATATTTTTTTTTATATAGGCATTAGTTTCAAGGTTTCTCTATGTTATAATATAGCATAATTAATATTTTGCACTATGGTTCTCATCATTTAATGGGGAACAACATTACATTTTGTTTAAAAGAAATTAACGATGATATTTTTTAGCAAGCTACAATAAATAGTAAAATAATTCAGATATGTTATAAAAATATTGTTTTTGAAATGTGGCCACGTAATTTAATTTTTGTGTAAAAATAAGAATAACAATATTTGAAATATATAAATAATATTCGCTCTAAATAAAAACATTTGTATTAATTCATTGTATAAAATTTCACATTTTTTAGTGAAGATTTTTTATTATTCAAAAAAGAATTTCCCTTTAGAAATTATTTTATAGGATATTGAGCATGGAAATTATAAATAATTTACAAAAATTTAATAAATTATTTTTTATCAAATAATAACACCTATGAAATAATGATAATAAAATTAACCTAGGGAGAAACCTTTTATTTTTTAATTATATATTTTTCTGAGAATAATGAATATTAGAGAATATTCAAATACTCTAATTTTTTTTTAAATCATGTATTTAAATATTATTATTATATTTATGATTTTTTTCATCAATTCACATGTGATCCATTTTTCAATAATATAATATATTCAATATGAATTTGTAATATTGTTTGATATGATATAAGTAAAAAAAAATTCTTCAAAAAAGACATTTTTCTAAAAAACTTCTTTTATTATTAATTATACAATTAAATTTAAAATAATTTCTACACTATCTAAATATTTGGTTCGTGAAAAATATATACAATATTTATAATCTGTAGGATCCAATTATATAAATATTGGAAATTTACATTTTTTCATTATGTTTATTTGGTATGGTAAATATTTCTCTATGAAATTCTAAATTACACTGTATTTCAGATCAATGTTCAATTATAAATTCAATTTATTATATTATGAAAATCCAAAAATGATGTTATTTTTTTAATTTATTTTATATGTTCACATAATGATAATAATATGTTATTTTTGAATAAAAAATATTCAATTTTAATATGATTTTTTATGATAATAATTTATTTTTTAATTTTTCATATTGTTGTAATTACCTTAAAAGCATAAATGATTCTAGCAAAGTACTTCTCAAAGTAGTCGAAAAATAAAAGTAATATATTTTTTATGAAATGGAAGGTATTATTTTTTGTGTGATTTTGGTTGTCACATGAATTTGATGTATTGAAATAATACATTATTTATCTTTTTCTATTTAAACTCAATATTAATGAATTCTATCAAAAATGACATTAATGATAATTTTTGAAAAATAATGTTTCATTGATTTAATTTAAAATAAAAAAAATAAAGATGATATATTTTATGAGAATTCATTAAATTTTTCATCCATCTGATATTTGTGTATTAGTTCATACATTATATATCAAATTAAAACTCTTTAACACTGAAATTGATTTCACTAATGATAAAAATAAAAATTGATTATATATGTGTTAATAATAAGGAAAAGTGTTAAAATTATCTAAATACATTCTTAATATCCATTGGTTGGTTATATTTAGAACCTTCTATCATCTCCATTGAATATGAAATATTTTTGAGAAATGAATCTATGAAATTGACATTATAATATTTCAAACATTTGAAAAATTATGTGTGTGCTAGTGACCTCTAATATAAGAGTTCCACTAACCAAAAATAATGATTATTTAATATTGTATTATATTAATTTAACAATTATTTTAAAAAATTAAATTTCTCAAAAATGATTTCTTGATTTAATGAATAAATTTTTATAAAATATTAAATTAGTGTTTCGTTATATAAAAATTAGATATTTATAAAATCAGTTATTTAATATTTTATTATGTAAAAATAAAGGATAAAATTAATCATTTTTTGGATAAATATGAAACTATAAATTTTATATAGTGAATAATAAATAGATAACCCCTTATTAGACCTCTACTTTTCTTATGGGTATGGTGGAAATGGTGGTAGATTCATGTTTTGGCTCAGACAACATTGACATAGTAGTGATCTTTACTAACTCAAAATTCTCGCATGAGATATAATTTTCATGACCATTTTGTTGGATATTAGCTTTGGCCTATTCATCGGTGAACCATAGTCACACTACCTTCTTCCCCTATTCATATAAATGGTGTATAAAATGCTTGAACTTTTTATTTGAGGCCATAATTGTCTCTTGTGTGCGTCAATTATCATTTATCATTACCCTATTTAAACACAAGATTTATCAATAACATTATCACTTACAATAATAGGGTTCAATGGTCATATAGACCAATGAATATATTAATTAATAGTCACATAATAATTGTATCCTAAATGTATATTTTCCCATTATTCCCAATAAATGCTTCACCGGTCATCATTATTTACTACTTCATTCCAAAATCTCAATACTATTCAATTGATAATGCCAATTAAATTTATAATTTTTCTTCTTATCATTTCATTTCTCATGGAAGGTTTAGTTTTATTATCAGAGCTCGAACCTATTGAGTTCAGCATTCCATGGTCAATATATTTAGGTTTTTCTATCACTCTAATATTATTATATATAGTGATTTTTAATATTACATGAAATGTATTTTGTTTTTGTAAGATTATTTCTGTGTACAACCATTGTTGAATATAATAAAATTTTCATTATGAAAAAAGGGAGTTAATTTATTGATAATTAAATAAATTCTCAGGATGTTACATCCCCACAAGAATAAATTCCATCCTCAATAGTTCAACTAATAATCTTTGTAGAGAATATTTGAGGGTACAATATCTCAGTGTTTCCTCTGGATCATGTGCTTCCAAATCATATTTTGGGTTCAACTGTAACACTTTTACAAGGCGTGTATCCTTGTTTTGAATATCATTACCTCTACAATACATAATCATCACTAGATTCTCCTCATATAAGAGGACATCATCTGGTTATACAACCATTGGATTCAAAACATATGTGGGATGACATATGTACTTACTCACGAGAGATATATAGAACAGAAAATGAATTTGAGAAAATATTTGTTTATGTTCATACCGATATTATACTCCTAAAATGTGATAAATTATCTTAATAGGGACAACATATGTAGAGTTGAGATTTCCTTTCTCTCCAAACCACATGACTATCTAACATGGATAAATTTTGAAAACATTTTGGTGTCTTTATTATCTAGATCCATGTACCATAATTTTTTTTCATCGTAGATCTTAAAATGAATCTACGAATATTATATAAATTGATTTATGGATATATTGTTATCGATCATCTCATGAACAATATCTTGTACATGTAGCATTCATTCAAACAAATTATCTAAAAAAGTAATAGTTCTGCATCACTTTTCATACAAATAATCCTAAAGTGATATTTTAATGATAAATTGGATTTTGTTGTTGTATGATAACTCAACTAATATTGGATGTTTATCCCCTAAACCATTAAATTATATAGGTGAAGTTCTCATTATTTCCTTAGGTGATTTACTAGTCTTTTCAGATTCAACATCGTTTCGGTGGTTATATTACATATAAAAATAAAATGAAACCTTCATAACATGTTTATGACATCAAACAAATTGATAAATAATCCAGGGATTATGATTATAAATGATTGAAATTAGTCCCCCATATAGCCTCACCACATCCTATACATATATTGTGTAATGATGGTCAATGGAAAAATGTTCAGGAATAGATATCATGTGGTCATTCATGGTGATTCATTCCACATCAAGACTTATCACATTGTTTGCTTTGGATGTCATTGAAATTCTTGTGACAATGTCCATATTAATGTTGTCCCACTTCCATACTAATATGTTAGTGATTACAATACCCATTAATGATCCTATCTTTCCTCCTTCATTTTTTGGGACACCGAGTATATTAAATTGTCGTTAGAATTCTATCTTTTCATTTTATCCCATAAATAATTCTCATGAAGGTCAATATTCATTTTAGTGATTCAAAGTTTAATATAGAATGTATAGAAATTATATTAAACAATCATATCCATCATAAAATCTTAATTAGATTATATATATTTCCTTGTACCATATTTCAAAACACATTCATGGTCATTATTGAACTCCGAAATTGTTTTATTTTAATGTGCCCCTATATTATATTTCATGATGCGATGATTATCATAGAGATATGATTATATTATCTAGAAATTGTAGTTTATAATTCACTTAGCATATGACTGATGATTTCCCTTCCCTTATGATTCACATGTCAAAACTTACTTGGTCCATGATCAATTGATCACATTTAATGCTCACTATTTACTGAACACATGTATCATTTATACTAAATGAATCTATAACATTGTTTTCTCTTTTTAGGTGAAAATTTATTGAAAATTCATCATATTTAAAAAACATCAACCATATCATTTATTCGTATTTATTCTATTGTGTGTGAATATATTCTTTAAACATTTTGTATCTTTGGATATATTATATTTCTCTCATAAATATATGGTCTCCTTATATTCCTTGAAATATGACTATGGATAACAATAGGTTGTGAGTAGGATAATATCTATAATGTGATTTTATCTATCATGATAAATAAGATAATGCCTTTTTAATTTCACATGTGGAAATACCCATGACCTTTCAATGATTTGTCACTAAAGATAATGTATCATTCACTAAAATATGTTATACATGGTATGTGTTCCATAACCAACATCTTAATTAGTTTTTGGAAACATTACTGAAACTCTTTTTTTGGATAATTATAACTCCTTTCTAGGTTAAACTAGTTATTGGAATTTAAATACATGGGATTGTTCTCACAAGACTTCTATAATATCCCACTTAATTAAAGAAACTATGACTCTCAGTTTATATTTTATGATTACTCCATTCGTTGACATCTTTTTTCATGGAAGGGTCAATTAATATTCCTTCACTGGTTCGTATGATTCATAATATTATTAATTAATCAAAACTAAAATTCACAATACATGAATATACTATGAAAAATATCATTCTTCAATGTTTTTAACATGACCCTTATATAATCTTCATGAATTTTAGAATATATCATAAATAATAAATATATACGTCCACATGCATATAATTGAAATCCTTAAATACTATATTCATCAAATCCATAAATACGGTAGGATCATTAGTCAATCTGAATGGAATGAAACACAATATGTAAATGTATTATCCTATTCAGAATGTTGTATATAGGATATATTCTATTTTCACACATAAAAATTCTTTACCAGATCGAATATAAATCATTGTAATTAGTTGATCTTATTCAAGCTTGTCAAAAATATCCTCAATCATTAGAAGATGATATTTGTTCGTATCCCTAAATAAATATTGTCTCCTATAGTAATTAATAAGCTACATTGATCCATACTTTTTTTGAAAATAGAACACGTTCACTCCAAAGAGACAAAATATGTTGAATAAAACCCAATTTTGAATGATATTGAATATTTTTAACTAATTTCACTAAGTCTATGTAATATATTTGTCATGGGGTCTTTAATGTTGACTTGGATCTTGGTGTCAGTTAAATATAGAACTCAATCCCTTTAATTGGGTGACATCCAGGTAACTCTTTATAAAATAAATCAATGTTTTCATGAATGAGAGGACATTTAATATTTACAAAAATCCATTTTCACCTCTATATTCACAGAAAATATCTATAAATAATGATACAACATATAATTTAGAAAAATATCAGTCCAGGATATCAATCCTTTAGAAATATATATAGTTTTTCCATTCAATTACATTGATATTTCCTTGATCCTATTGTAATTTTTATTATTATAATTTCTTTACTATTACATCACTAATATATTGTTGAATTCATCCTTATGAATGACTACTAGATGTTTGATGAGAAAGAGAACATCAATCCTCATTGTGGTGTATCAATACACCTTCTATGTTTGGATAATACCTATAGGAGTCTAAATTTATAACATTACTTCTAGAAGTTTAGGGTTTTATTCAAATATCATTTAAAATATATATGATAAAAATGGTAGTGTAGAACCACATTAAAATAAAAAATTATATATATTTTAGATCACAATGAGGGTACCATACACCACATCATTTGGTTCCTCTACTTCTACCATCATGATTTTTATTGCATGTTTGGGATCTATAGCCAACACAATTTTTGATACTCATTTCCTTCCATTACATTCTGATTTTGAAATTTACATAAAAAATTATTTAGTTATCCATACTTGATCCATTGAACTCAGTTGGTTTTTTCACCATCATCCAAATCATGTTTCAATTGATATATTAATAATTAACCTCACTATTATAGATAGAAGTTATATGAACATATTTTCAACACCAATAAAACATTACAGTGTAATAAAAGAAGTTCCTTGAATGTTTATTCCCACTTTTTTATACATGGGAAGTTGCAGATTAATTCCAAATGTACTGTGATCATAATTTTTATCTCGGATTTTCTCAATTTATCTATTCTATTCATTTCCCCTACGTTACCACTGAATTTATCCAAATAAAATACTTTAGCCTTATTATCTCTCTACACTTCTTCACAATATCATTCAAATACTATATTTTCTAAATTCAACCACAAAGGGGAATATACATTCTGAAGAACCTATCATTCGTTCCCTTAAGATAAATAAAAAATAAAGAAGTATATCGATAATTTCTTGTAATGATTGTTTGATTTATTCCCACATATTTATATTCCATCCACATCATCTCAATGAATTATTTATACATTTTAGTTCTCATACTATGGGAAAAATATTTTCGGAATAACATTCTCCTTAACTATTTTTACCCCATAGAATCGATATCTCATCAGTTCATTTTGTTCTCAATTAGTTCCCCCCACTGATTAGATTATCATTTTATGTGGTTTATTTCCAAGAAATATTTCATTATCTATAAATAATATAGTATATAAAATTAATTTCTTATATTGGAAAAACATTGTTCGATAATAAATAGATTAAGAGGTCCATTAAAATATTGTCGTTATTTATGAATGAAGGAATACATTATACAGTATTCAATTTTAGGTAAATCTATCACATCAATATGTTTCAAATTATAATTTATTACCCATTATATTTCATTCATAATAATCAGGATTTTATTTATTCTAAATTTATTCATGATAAGAATGATGCAATATTTTCATCTTTCATAATAATTAGTTATGAGTTTCCTAATATTTCCTTCATTTTGTTCAAAAATAATAAATCCTTAGTGAGGAAGTATATTGTTCTAGGAATCAGGTAATTTAAAGACAATGTTTATGTCATAGATAAATAGTCTAAAATACATTATTAATTGATCTCCTTTGATAACCATTACATTTTCTATATATCATTGAAAATGGTTGGAAAAACCCATGTTATTTATAAGACATATCCCCCATTAGAGTTTAACTAGGATTGAAGCATGGACTAAATTTTCCCCACATGACAATAAAATAAAATCTCAAGAAGTCCTTTTTTAGTATATTTCCCATACATACAACTATTCTCAATCATCATCCATTTGTTGTATCTAAATATGTATTTAATTTCTTAGAAACCAATCACATAATAATTCACAAAAATACCAATGATTTATTCCTATATATAACCTTATCTCCATTGTTCTTACAAATGTTTTAAAATCCCAATTTCAAAAAATAACTAAACATTCCTTTGCTTCCAAATATATAATCCTTAATTTTTAATACATAATTATTTCATTAAATATTATAACATTTGACAATATATTTGATGTTTTGAGTTTTTTTTATATTTGTAACATAGTACTCGATGAACATAATTATTCCCCATGTAAACATTAACTTATCCTTCATAGTTTCTTTCTAATATAAATACTATTCTATCTCATATCCAAGGGACATACATAAAAATAATAAGGCGAGAATAAATCCCAATAATGGAATTAATAATGGAGATATTAAATATGTAACCATGAGGTATTTTATTATGGTATTATAATAATAACATGTGTCATATCATAATAAAAATAAAATTAATCATAGTAAGTATATGAAGATAAAATTAAAAAATATACTGTCATAATTTTATATATAAGCTTTGTCGCCATGTTTTCATAAATCATAATTACGATGATTATTCATCAAGGTTGTTGGTCGGAGTGGATACTCAAGAGGGGGGTGAATTGAGTTCCAATAAAAAATTCTCTTAAAAATATTTCACTTAAAATACACCTATTTAAAAACAAGTTAAACTGTAGTGAAGTTATACAGATTGTAAAAGATCAATTAGTTTCTCAATGTTTTATTAGGTCTCAGTTAAGTTAATCAGAATATTAATTTAACTTTTTAAACTAACTTACTGGTTCACAATAAGTATAAACACTTTCTAATTTTACTATAAATTTAAAATTAAAAAATTCTTTTTCAATGTAATTAGTAGCGAAATATAAAATATAAAGAATACTTTAGACTTAAACTAGAATGGACAACACATGTAACCAAGAGGTTCAATCTTAAGCCATGAACTAGTCATCTAAAACAATTTATATAAATTTGATCCACACCGTAGATCGGGGTAAAAAATAGTGAAAACATTGTCCAGGTACAAAGACCTCCACCATAGTTCTACGTGGGAAAATCGACAACAAATCATAGGTTGTCCAAGTCATACATGACCTCTACCACTGTCCACATTGGTAAACAATGGAGTTATAAAGTTTTAATGAGGATTTAAAAATCCTTCATCTTAGCACAAGAGACAGTGAGTGTAAGAAATATAAAAAGTATACACACTGGACTAAATGTAAATAAAATAATCACTAAAAGAATAGATAAGAGTATAGAATGCTCTAGTGATGTGAAGTGAAGATATGGAGTCTTTTGATTTATTAGAAATTATTCTCATTCCTTCTCTGGTTTTTGTCTGAAAAACACTGGGTCGTTTTCTTCATTGTTTTTCTCGTTCAGCTTTTTCCACTCGAGTGCCTGAAAAGATCGTTGTGGTTCTTCACCCAAGATGCAGCATGTGTTATCCTTTAGAATTAATGGCTTCGTGTATGTCAAGTGTCCTTCCAGTATTAATGTAGCTTTTTTCCTTTTGTATGAATGCACCATGTTTCAATTCTATTCATCCCTTGACTTTTACACTATTCATGTTCCCTCTTATTTATATACTGTTCGGTCTTTTTTTACTTTCTTTTATAGCATTCAGCTCTGGTAAAAAGAATGATTACCTTTTTCATGGGTACTAGGTAAAGTTCCCTGACATGACAACAACTATCATTAAATAACATTAACTTAATTAAAAACATAAAATATATCCATTTCATAATAAATAAATAATATGGAGAGTATAGAGTTTGACTAGTCAATCTTTCATTAGATGCCTTCTATAGGTAGCACTTGACTCTATGTAGCAGTGACCTTCTATTGATAGCAGATTGATCTTGTATCGGTAGCTCTTTGATCATATATTGGTAGCTCCTGGTATCAGTGGATGTTAATCTGTGTATCTGTAGCTTGATATACAGGGTACTTCATCTATCGATAAACTTTGCTTCTATCTGCAGCTCATTTTGTATCGGTAGCTTCATAGTGGTAGACCTGTTCATATCGGCAAACATACTCGATCGGTAACATTGGTGTAACAGTAGCCTGTATTAGTAGACTTTTAGTCTGTGCATATCATTTGATTCATTTTGTTCGAGTGAAGTATATATATCAGTAGCCATATGAATACCTGTATACTATTTCTATCAGTTACTCTGTTTCTGTCAATAGCTGTCTATATCAGTGGACTTGATCTATTAGAGACATGTTCTTACCGGTGGACTTATACAGAATAGTAGCTCTATGTATCTGTGAACATTTCCTATCAGAGACTATTTCTATTGGTAGACTAAGACTATTGGTAGACAATCTTTATCAGTAGCTATAGGCATATTAGTAACTTAACACTTTCCGTTTTATGCAGAACACATCCGATTGAGTTAAAATTAATTCAAAAGTCATATAAACATAGATAAACATTGATTAATATATTTCAAAGATTATTTTAATATAATTATCAACTTTATCATAGATTAAAATAATTAATATATAGATACACATTATTTGGGATTATCAAAGTTTGTGAAAGAATAATTGGGATTATCAAAATAGGTGAGGTAAACAATCTCCCCCTTTTTGATAATCGCAACTTACGATTTTATAATCTCAAAATAATCAGTAGTAAATCAGAGGATATATAATTAAATTCAATTGTATCAGAGAAAAAAATATAAGATATGAAATATGCAATATAATAGAGGTAGAATTAAATGCAATGGTATCAAAGGTACAAGTTACAAAGCATATTAGCTCACCCTTATAATATTTGCTCTCCCTTATATAAAATTTCTCCCCCTTTCACATAAAATTTAATATTCCTAGATATAATTTTTCTCCCCCTTATAATATTTCACCCCCTTTGTGATAATAAAAAACTGGAAAACAACAAAGAGAAAAGGAAAAAATGTCAATGAAAGGAAAGCCTTTTGTATTTCATGTTGAATAAAGGTACAAAGAAATAAAACAAAATACAAGGGATTCTTATAAAATAACATAGCCATATATTCAGTCCACATACTCAATGTGAGATTTTCCCATTGGATCAGAAGAGGATTCAGACTGTGTGGATGCAGGTGAAGGCTTAGGAATTCCAGAAATGATCACAGGAGGTCGAGCCACTGAAACTGTTCCTGGCCTGTACTGATTAGTTCTTTTAGTAATCATAGGAGTAAAGATTCAAATGGATTGGGGTGGAGTCATCTAAATAAGAGAAGCAATAGAGGTAGAGGAAGGTAAAGCTGGAGGTATAATCACTAGTCTATCATCGACATTGAAGAAAGGAAACAAAATATTTCTGAAATCCATAATTATTCCTCCTCCTCTCTCCATAAAAAAATATGAAATCATCCTTGTTCTCTATGAATTTTTTCAACGCTGGAGTCAGTTCTCTTTGCTTGCTGATTTTTTCTCTAAAAGCTTGAGTAACAAGAGGTAACTTTAGGTATTCTAATAGAAGTTTGAAGTGATTGTTGATCTGATGCTTGTATAAATCCTTTGGAAATAGTAGTCTACCTTTTCTTTCACTTCTTTATGAGAGGCATAAGCTTCTCTCATATAGTCTTCGACTATCTTCATTATTTATTAAGCTGAATCTCTTGTAGAAATCACCACTTTTCTCAGGTCGGATGAGTCCACAGGGCCACTGGTTGATGCTGAACCAAGATCCTCCTTCATCACAGCTCTAATCTGATCCAAATCTACTGAAGTTGTGGAAGCAAGAGAACCATCAAATAAATTTACTATTTCCTTGATGTTTTTGGTCAACCCAATGATGAGATTTTCGACTTGGGAATCTTGGGTGCTGACATAATCATTCATGGAGGTTTTAAAACCTTGAAATACTGATAGCATCTAGCTCACAACACCTTTGACATAAGCTAAATCATTATCTGCTTGGGATTTAGAAATAATATAAGATTCTATAGAGATAACAAATTTTTAAAGAGCTTCAACATCATCTTCCAGTCTAGACAACTGATTCTGGAAAGCTGTAACTTCATCCACTATTTCTGCCACAATGGTAGAGACATTACAGCCGAGAGAGATTTCAAAAGAGTTTTCCAAATTGCTTATCTCTCCAACAAAGAAATGTTTTAACTTGAAAAAAAAGCACTAAAAGACTCATAAAACTCATTGTTTAAGGATTCATGATCACCCCTGGTGATCATATCTGCAGGTGCAACCACAACAGGTTCTCTTTCAGATGTTATATCGGCCACTGATTCATTCATAATCGATTGAATGGATTACACTAGTAAACCTTCCATTTTCTTTATTTCTTCCATAAACCTGATTTTTTAGGTCATACTTGAGCTTGTACAGATCATGCATTCTGACCACATCTTCAGGTAACAACATAGTATGAATATCATAATTTGTTTTTGGTATATTGAGGGATACCTCATTATCAGAATTGGGATTATCGAATCCAAAAACCAAAAAACCTGGTTCTTCTGCCCAATCCTCAATTTCAACAGCCAGTGAAACACTACCAAATCTGGTTTGATGCTCCCCCTCAACTGGTTCATTCTCTTTTAAAACAAGATAATTCTTAGTAGGTCTTTCTTCCTCATAAGAATCTTCTACTATTAACTCAATCTATGCAATAGTTGCAACATCATGAGGATCCTATAGATTAGGAATAGGTCCTTCCCTCTCTCCCACTATATCATTAACAAGCACAACTGAGCTTCCAATCAGTGGACTCAGACTTTAGAAAGAAGAATCAGAGGCTTCAGATTCATTTTCCATTTCTTCTTTATTCACAGGGACTGGATGGTCTTCCTCATTAACATGAGTTTCTTCCTCTAATAATGATCCCTTTCCTGAAGATACAATTTCAGCAGAAGGACATGGAGGAAAGTATGGATCCCTTCTATAATCCATTGAAGTCTCTTATTCATCATTCTCATCATTGTACTTAGTCTCTTCTTCATCAGGTCCTAGACCTAGATCCCTCGCATTCTTAGGCCTTGAAGTATGATTCATAGGATTGAATTTATCATAAACCTTTTTTTCATCATTAACCCACTATACTCTCCATGGGTTCCAGTTTATCTTCATATGTTTTCAAACTGTGCTTGTGATATAGAAGTTATTCCTTAATACCATTGTCTCATCCTAATACTCAGCTACCCCTTTCACTTTGATAATCACTGAGATCATCTTGGCAAAGAATAAGGCATTTGTCTTTGATTTTGGCCAGGTCATGCCATCCATTTGAATCATTAGAAATCTGCACATATTCTCCTTCACACAATGTCTCAAGAGATGTAGGAGATAGATAACTTGATATATTAAATTCGCAAAGTCCCCTCTCCATGGTGTTAAGACATGTTGAAAAAAGTTGAACAACAATCTCTTCTCTCCATCCATTTCAGCTTCCACCACATGTCTTTGATTTCCACTACCCGTGAACTCCTCTAGGGCAGTTCTATAATTGAATATATAACTTGTAGGTGGTATTTCTTTCGATACATATAGTAGAAAAACCTTCTTGTGGAACCTTCAGGCATTCATCCCACTCAACAGATGAAAAAGATATCTCTTTTATATTCAAAAAATAAATCACTCTATTCCCATCTTCTGACTTCTTAAAGCTCACAAACTCATAAAATTTTAAAACTAGCTTTGGATAGAAGGATCCATTGTTGTTAGGAAAGAAATATACCCACTTTTGATCTTCCAGAACCTCGATCACTAACGATTTTCTAGGAAACTACCATTCCACGCACAACTCTTTTTCGATCACGGTAACTCTATTTTGAAAATGAGGATTCATTGGTCACCTCCCCGACCTCGTTCTAACAATACTACAACTTTCTTATGGCTCTGAAATCCGATTCTTCGCATTCATCTCATCAGTATCATCTCTAACAGTATGGAGTTTTTTTTCCATCAATGGTTTGAGGAACTAGGGGTTTTTGAGAGGTTCGGGAGCTAACGCTTGAGGGTAAAGTGTTTGAGGCTCGGTGGAAAGAGAAGTAACTAGGACTTTGTTTTATCATTTACTAATACTAAAATAAATAATTAAAATATAAGTATAAATGATTCAGATTCTGGCAGCAGACAGAAGTTTAAAACAACGCGTACTCATCGGTAGGGTTCATCGATGATAATTCCTATCTGTGAGGTCCATTGGTGCGGTTTTACATCAGTGAGGTTTTCACATTAGTGAGGTTTTCACATCGGTGTGGTTTTTACATCAGTGATGTTTTCATATCGGTGATCTTTTCACATTGGTGAGGTTTTCACATCGATGAGGTTTTGACATCAGTGAGGTTTTCACATCGGTGAGGTACCAACCGATCAAGGTTAATCATTCTTAACTCATGTCTAATGTAACTTAACCTATCCGAACATAATGGTTTAGTGAATATGTTAGCTAATTGATGTTCAATACATATAAATTTAAGATTAATATCACCTTTTTCATAATGATATCTCAAAATTTTGTGTCCTACATCAATGTTTTTGGTCTTAGAGTGAGATACACGGTTCTTCAAAATGATTATTACACTAGTGTTATCACATTTGATTGAAAGATGACTAAAATCATATCCATAATCCAAAAAGTGTGTTTCAACCACAGATTTTTTGTACAGAAACTACCAAAAGATATATACTCTACTTCAGCAGTGGACAAATCTATATAATTCTCATTCTTACTACACCAAGATACTAAGGATTTTCCCAATAAATGACATGTTCCATATGTGCTTTTTCTATCCAACTTGAAACCAGCAAATTCATCATCTGAATAACTCATTATCTCAAAAGATTATCCTTTTGGGTAAAACAATCCTAAATTTACAGTGTGTTTAAGATACATAAAAATTATTTTAACAACAAGTAAATGATATTCTTTTGTATTAGCTTGAAATCGTGCACACATACACGCACTAAACATAATATCTGGCCGACTAGCAGTAAGGTAATGTATGCTTTTAATCATACCTCTGTAATTGGTTTGATCCACGGGTTTCCTAGTTTCATCTGCATCCAATTTACAGACTCTACTCATAGGAGTATCAAATTCCTTAATACAATCAAAACCAACACGTTTTAAAATATCCTTTGTAAATTTACATTGATTCAAAATAATTCCATTTTCATTTTGAAAAACAAGAAATCCAAGAAAATATTTGAGTTCTCCCATTAAACTCATTTCAAATACATTTTACATACACTATGAAGAATCACTACATAATGAATGTTTATAAGATACAAAAATAATTTCATCAACATAGATTTGTACTATGAAAACATATTTATAAATTATTTTATTAAAAATTTTTGGATCAAGAATCCCTTTTTAAAAGCCTTTTGAAATAAGAAAATTGCTACGTCTTTCATACCAAGATCTTAGAGCTTGTTCCAAACCATATAAAGCGTTAGATAGCTTGAATACTCAATTTTGAAAATGAGGATTAGTAAATACATGTGGTTGTTCAGCAAAAACATATTCAATTATAAAACCATTTAGGAAGGCACTTTTGACATCCATTTGAGATAACATGAAATTCATATGAGAAGCATAAGCAAGTAGGATCCTAATGGATTCAAATCTAGATACAGGTGAAAAGGTTTCCTCATATTTTATACCTTCATCTTGATTATATCCTTTTGAAACTAACCTAGCTTTGTTTCTAAATATGTTTCCAGATTCATCAACATTGTTTCTAAAAACCCATTTAGTGCCTATTGTCAAAGTGTCCTTGGGTCTGTCAACTAATTCCTGGACTTTGTTTCTTTAAAATTGATTTATCTCTTCTTGCATAGCCATTACCCAGAATTCATCTTTGATTTCATCGTTGACATTTTTAGGATCTAGTTGTGAAAGAAATTCTTGATGTTCAACCTGGTTTCTTAGAGAAACTCTAATATATGTCCCTCTATCAATATTACCAACAACAACATCAAAATGATTATTCATTGGAATCATAGTTGATCTAGTAATAGTAGGACTAAAAATTTCAGGCACTTCTCTGAGTTCGGGTTCTATTGAATAAGATTATGGAATATGTTCAAAACTATATGTTTTTACAGCAGGTTCTTTAGTTTTATCATTAAGATATTGAACAGTCAAATCTTCTTCAATATTTTCAAGAGAAGAATTAGGTTCATGTGGACCAGATTCGTCAAATTTGATGTAAACAGAATCTTCCACATATTTGGTTCTTTTGATAAACACTCTATAGGTTTTTCTAGTTAAAGAATATCCTATGATGATTCCTTCATCACTTTTAGATGCAGAATTGTCAATATTATCCATGGTATTAAGAATAAAGACTTTGCAACCAAAGACTCTAAAGTAATTATCTATAGGTTTCTTATTATTCCATATTTCATAAGGGGTCTTCTTAAGAACAAGTCTTATCAAGACTCTATTGATAATATAACAAGCTGTATTCACAGCTTTAGCCCAAAAATAAATAGATATGTCATACTCATTGAGCATAATACTTGAAATTTCTTACAGGGTTCTATTTCTTCTTTCTACTACACCATTTTGATGAGGTGTTCTAGGGGGGAAAAGTAGTGACTATAGCCATTATGTAAGTAGTAAGATTCAAACTCATGATTTTCAAACTCACAACCATGATCAATTCCTAGGGTTTTAATTTTAAGACCACTGAGGTTCACTACATACTTGGAGTATTTGACAAAATAAGAACAAGCTTCACTTTTGTGAGATAAGAAGTATACCAAAGTATATCTAGAAAACTCATCTACTAAGACATAGACATAGTTCTTTCCATTTATGATAGAAACTCTCGAAGGTCTAAACTAATCCATGTGAACCAACTCGAGAGGTTGGGAATTTGAAACTTAATTCTTTGATTTAAAGGAAACTTTATGTTTCTTTCCCTTTTGATAGGGATTACAAACATTAGCAGTTGAGAATTCTAGTTTAGGTAGGTCTCTAACTAAGTTCTTCCAAGTCAGTTTTCTAAGTAAATAAATGTTTCTGTGTACTAATCTACTATGCTAAAGCTAGGAAAATTTATGAAAATAACTTAAACATGTAATATTTTTCTAGGCTAAAGAATTCAAATCAACGACATAAACATTTTCATTTCTCAACGTAGAAAATAATAAAGCATTTTTATAGTTAAAAACATTACATGAATCATTTTTAAACATGAATTTAAAACCATCATCACATAACTTAGAAATACTCAACAGATTATATTTAAATCCATCAACAAATAAAACGTTAGAAATTAAAACAGAATTAATGTTACCAATCTATCCAAGGCCGATGATTTTTCCTTTATAATTATCACCAAAGGTGACATTGCCTCCATCAACCATTATTAACATTTTAAATAATGAATAGTCTACAAATATGTGCCTTGAACATCCACTATACAAGTACAATACCTTATTTTGAGAACTCTATAAGCATGTCTTCGACAAAATATGTTTAGATGAAAAATGATTTTATTACCCAGATCTTCTTGAGTCCAGAAAGTTTAGAAAGTAAAGTTTTAGGTACCCTGATTTGTCTCACACATCTCATATAATTCACATAATCAATTGATATTGAAATATAAATTGTGTTTGATTTATAACAATTTGAATAACTAGTCGAGGCTAGTGAATTTCTAGAATTAGAACCAGCTGAAGTTTGTCCGGATTTAGGAATAAATCTATTTTTGATAAACTTTATCTGTCCAAGTTGGTATCCTAAACCAGTAGTGTACTTTGGTACCACATGATTACCTAGAATTTTCTTAAGTGTATCTTTTCTATTTTTGAATTTTTCTATGTCCTTCCTTAATTTCTCATTAGACAATTTTAGTTTAGTATTTTTCTTAAGAAATTGATCTTTTTTTTCCTTTTCAATATCAAGGGAAGATTTAACAGTGCTAGATAAAGAATTATAGTTCTTTAAGGCCTTGTACTTGTCCTTAAGTTCATTACAGGTCACTTCTAGCATATTAAAATCTTCAAATAATTCTTCACTAGAAATATTAGCAGATTCAGAATCAAAATCCACTCCATAATAGTATGAATTTAAACTAGGAGTGTCCAGAGTTACCTCAGATGTGTTTGTCAAAAAACACATGTTAGCTTTATGAGAATCATTATACTTAGTAGAATCAGAATCACTTGAAGTGACTTCTGAAGAACACAAAGTTTCTTTCATTGATTTTTTATACTTGATGTCCTTGTAGTAATGTTTCTTCTTGAACATCAACTTTGGACAGTCATCTTTTCCATGTCCTTTACTTTTGAACTCAATGAAGATAATCTCATCACCATTATAATGCTTCTTCGAGTCCTTCTTCTAATGAACATTTTTGTCATATTTACCTTTTTAGTTTGATTTTCTAAAAAATTTCTTCTTCCTATACAATTTATTAAATCTTATGGCTATCTGAGCCATCTCAACATCACTGTCAGAGTCTAAAATTTCACTTGTTGAGAATTTTGATTCTATGTGAACTTTTTCCTTATCTATTCTCATTGATGCAGTAGACTTAAAAGCCACTGAATTCCATTTATTATCATCATCTTCTTCCTTATTCACCTTGAGTTCTTCCTCATACATCATAAGATTACCTATTAATTATTTAACAGGCAGTTTTCTGATGTTGCAAGATTATCTAATGGAAACAGATGTGCCTCTCCATATTTCTGGTAGAAACCTTAATATCCTCATAATTTGTTCCTTTGGTGGAACAACCTTTCCAAGGGAGCTCATAGTATTGACAATCTCATTGAACCTGAGATACATGTAACAAATGGGTTCCTCAGACTTCATTTTAAAGTTATCATATTTAATAGTATAGGTATTCAGCCTCATTTCTTTAACATTGGTTGTTCCCTCATGGGAAACAACCAAAGTGTCTCAGATTTCATAAGCAGTTTCGCAAGCAGATATTGTATTGACCTCTTCATCTCCTAGAGCAGAATAAAGGGTATTCATAGCTTTACAGTAATTTTATTAAGCTGTTTTAGAAGGTTCATCCCAAGTAGTTCTATCAGTTTCTAGAATTTTATATTGAGTCTCTATTGCAGTCCAGATATCAAATCCCATACTTTCTAAATGAATTTTCATTTTATGTTTCCACTAATCATAATTTATACCATTAAATAAAGGTGGAATATTGGTAGCAACACCTTCTAGTCTATTGTCCATAACTATATTTTAGAAAATATATTTAAAGGGATAAAATTTTGAATTAACAGTAATTTAAGATCTTTAAAGATGCAACTAAAATAAAAATTGTAAAAATAGTGTATTTTGAAATCATAGATAATCAAATAAAAAACCTCTCTTTGATACCAACTGTTGGTTGGATTGGATACTCAAGAGGGGGGGGGGGGTGAATTGAGTTCCAATAGAAATTTATGAAAATAATATTTCTCTTAAAATCCCCTTATTTAAAAACAATTTAAACAGTAGTGAATTTATACAGATTGTAAATGTTAATTTAGTTTCTCAAACATTGACTAGGTCTCTGTTAATTTAATAAGAATATTAATATAACTTTTGAAACTAACTTACTGGTTCACAATAAGTACAAACACGTGATAATTTAACTATTAAGGTAACTTTAAAATAAATTGTATTTCAATGTAATTAGCAGCGGAATATAAAATATATAGAATACTTTAGACTTAAAATAAAATTCATAACAAATGTAACCAAGAGGTTCGGTTTCAAGATGAGACCTAGTTCCATCAAACAATTTATATAAATTTGATCCACACCCTTGATCAGGGTAAACAATAGTGAAAACACTATCCAGGTACCAAGACCTCTACCACAGTTCTACGTGGGAAAACCAAAAATAGCTCACAGGCTGTCCAGGTCTTACTTGACTTCTACCACTGTACACAGTGGGAAACAAGGGAGTTATAAACTTTGAAGGAGGATTTAGAAATCCTCCAGCTTATCATAGGAGATAGTGTGTGTAAGAAATATACAGAGTATCCACACTGCTTGAAATGTAAATAAAAGAATCACTAAAACAATAGATAAGAGTTTAGAATTCTCTAGTGATGTGACGTGCAGCTCTGGACACATTTGATTTATCTAAAATGCTTTGGAGTCCTTCGCTGGTTTTTTTCTAAAAAACAGAGGGTCATTTTCTTCCTTGTTTTTCATGTCCATCTTTATCCGCTCTATTACATGAAAAGTTCATTGTGGTTCTTCACTCAATATGCAGCTTGTGTTCTTCGTTAGAATAAATGGATTCATGTATGTCCAGTGTTATTCCAGTATGAATGTATCTTTTTCACTTTTGTGTGAATGCACCACGTTTCAATGATGTTCATCCCTATCCTTTTACACCCTTCACATGCCTTTTTAGTTCTATACTGTTCGGTCGATGTCCTTCCTTTTATAGCTTTCGGCTCCGATAAAAAGAATGATTACCTTTTTCATGGGTACTATGTATGGTTCCCTTAAATTCCAACAACTATCATTAAATAAAATTAATAGCATTGGAAACATCAAATATAACATTTTCATAATAAATAAATAATATTGAGAGTATAGAGTTTGACAGGTCAGTCTTTCATTGGTAGCCTTCTGTAGGTAGCGGTTGACTCTATGTAACAGTGACCTTCTATCAGCAGCTGATTGATCTTGTATCGGTAGATCATTGATCATGTATCTATAGCTCCTGGATTCAGTAGTTGTTACTATGTGTATCATTAAATCGATATACTGGTGAATTGATCTATCAGTAGACATCGCTTATATCAGTAGCTTGTTTTGTATCGGTAGCTTCATAGTGGTAAACTTGTTCATATCGGCAGACATACTCTATCGGTAACTCTAGTGTAACAATAGCTTGTATCGGTAGACTTTTAGTCTGTGGTTATCGGAAGCTCAGTTTGGTTCCAGTGAAGTATATATATCGGTAGACTTATGCATATTGGTAGACTATATATATCGGTAGCTCAGTTTCTATCTGTAGCTATCTGTATCGGTGGACATGATCTATCAGAGACATGTGCTTACCAGTGGACATATACATATCAGTATCTCTGTGTATTGGTGACCTTTCCCTATCGGTCACTATGTCTATCGGTAGACTATCTTTATCAGTAGTTATAGGCATATTAGCAACTTAACACTATCTGTTTTATGCATAACACATCCGATTGAGTTAGAATTATTTCAAAAGTCATATAAACATAGATAAACATTGATTAACAGATTTCAAATATTATTTTAATATAATTATCAACTTGATCATATATTAAAATAATTAATATATAGATACACATTTTTTGGGATTATCAAAGTAAGTGAAAGCATAATTTGGATTATCAAAATAGGTGATGTCAACAAAGGTATATGAAATCATGTAATCACATGATATTACTTACTTACCAATTAATTTGAGCTCAATCATAGTTTACCATGGTATTTTTTGTCTCATATAATCCAAATTTATCATAATAAATAATTGTTTCCACAGCCTGTGGATAATATTGAACGCAATTCAATTAAAATTATATAGCACATAAGTTCTTAATGACTTTTACATTTAAATATTATTATACATGTGGGAATGGAATTATATATTAATACATGTAAGTTCCTAATAAGTAAATCATGTTTCCATTTACATTAATATCGATAAAGAAATATGATGTTCTATTAATCACTATAAAATAATTTCTCTTGAAAAATATAGATAATTAATGAAATTAACATTACAACATGATTATATAAAACAAGTGTTAAATAGATAAAATAATGAGGGGAAAAGGTTTTCTATTGGTAAAAAACTATTTTAGTAGTAATTATATCATAAATTGTTTCTAGGTATTTTAATTTTACCTTTATAATACATATCACAAATGAAATACTAGAATGGACAATTAAGATAGGATATTTCCCTGGCCGTTATGATTTTCTTCCAATAACATGAGGAAGGAACTCTAAAACCTTAAGGACACCATAGATGGTCTCTCTAGGATGCAAGATTACTTGAAATTAAAATATAAATATTTTTACTAGTGTGGATAGTTGATGGGTTTGTATTTATTACAAATTTGAGGGAAATTCATTAATAATTTCTAAACATAGATTTCTAACTCGATAAAATAAATTAATCAAAACCACAAAACTATATCATATATCTTTCAATAATTTATACCAAAGGGGATTTCATTTCATTATTTTATTAGGATATAAATAAAACTACAAAAAATAATAACCTACACGGCGTGGAGGTCAGTTATATTCTTAACGAATTAATTTTTAAACCATAAAATATAATACAGGATTTGATGGATTCATTAATGAATTATAAAAATAAAAAAACATATATTTAATAATATATTATATAAAATTAATAATATAGATTTTTTATTTATTTATTTAATTGAATTTATTATTTACCTTAATTTATTTTATAATGTCGTATTATATAAAATATATTTTCACCGTATTAAATTTTTACATAAAATGTCAACTATATCAAAAAAATATGAGAAATTTACCATTGGCCCGTATCAAAGTTATGATTTAGAAATTAATATTTATATTATCTGGATAATTATCTAAATCTTAAAATTAACACTTTTAAATAAAATTACATATTTATTGACAAAATTAATTTTCTACAATAATCAAATTTTTTTGAAATAAATAAATTTTATATTATACATAATAAAAATATATTATATTATATATTTTTTAGAAAATTATTTTATAATAATATTTTATAAAAATAATACTTTTTTTAAAAAAAGAATTCATAAAAATTAATGTTTTAATTTTATCTATGTTTTCCCTAATAAAGAAAATTTTCATTTCTTGGTATTAAAATATATTTTTTCTCAATTTAATTATTTAATAATTTATAATGTATTAAGATAATGGATAATGAAAATTATTTTTATATTTAAAATAAAAATATCAAAATTTCTACTCTTCGGGTTCGGATACATAACATATTATTATACTGTTGTATTCATTATAGGAAAGGTGTGTGAGGATTTTTTAATCATGGAGTTTCATAGGTGACATTGATGTAGTGTGATATCTAATAACATGAACATATCCCATAAGTGAATTCTTTCAAAAAGAACTTGTTTTATCTCTTTTTGGCCTTCAGTAATGATAAACCATTGTGATGCTAGCTCCCTTCCCAGTTTTGAAAAACGATATTCAAAAGTAATCACTATACTTGTTGATCTCATATTTACTCATTTATTAATCACCTATAATATATCATTTTTAAATATATAAATTATTTCTAATGTTAATATTTTCTCCAATGGTCATAGTTTCCATGGAAAATATTTACTAACATTAATATTGGGAACTAATATTATAATGGTCGGATCATAATTTCCACTTTTCATTTTATACACTGTATATAGTTCAACATTTATCAATATTTAATACACCATTTCATAATTATTACTACAATTCTATTAATAATGTTATTTATATTCCTAATGTTTCTCTTTTTTTTCTGAACAATATTAATGTCAAATTTAATTTGTGTATCACTCTTCGATGTGATGGAGTCTTCTACTTTATGGTAGATAATATTTTGTATTTCTTACCTATACTATTCATAAGAGTAGTATTTATTAATATTACATGAAGTGTAATCCATTTTAAAAATAGATAATTCAATCTAATTCCATTTTGAAATATAAAACAATTATTAATAAGAATAAAGAGTGTAATTTTTTTAATCATTGAATGTATTTTCAATACATTAATGAATCATTATTGATTTAATCATGATTATTATCTATGATATAAGTTGGTATGATAATAAACTAATAATTTCATCTTCTCATTTACTTAATCTCATGTTATTTATAATAATTATCATTGAAACAAATCACCCTTTTACCATTTATAATTATCTACTATCACACATAATTTTTTAGGCCCCAGGATAAAAAGAAATATTATAATAATTAAATTTATAAGATGGATTATATTTTTGATGATATAAATTTTATATGATGTATATCTTTTAATTAATAGTAATTTATGTGTCTATGTTTCAAAAGACACTAATCCTATAAGGTTTTTTTATGGATCATATTCATTTTTAGTGATTGTTTTCTAATATGAGGTTATTTTTGTTAACATAATGATTGGGTCAACTCAATTGTTATAAGAGTATAGTATACATATTTTTTGATATAATCACGAGTAAACATTAGTAAAACCCATTAGGATATTCATACGTATATGATAAAAAACTAAATTATAAGAAAAACTATTTCTGGCTCCCCAAAAAAATACTCATTTTGATAATTGAATGTTGATGCGACCATCGTAAAAAATCAATTAGGGGTAAAAAATCAAAATGGATGGTCCAATGACTACATAGTTGTCTTTTAACTCGATGAGATATGATTGGGTCGGTTAATATTTTTATTTTCTAACATTTTGTGGAATGTGAATATATAATGTCTAAGGATGACGTAGGTTAAACCAATTATTTCATAGATTGAAAAGAATGTATCATTATTCAAATATCCTATAAATAATTTTCATGATTATATAATTTATCAGAATAATTATTTTTTCGCATACAATTATTTTTTTCTTTTGTCCATATCTTGAACATAGTGGAATCGTTCTTACACTGAATGTGTTGGATGATGTATTGATTTAACTCCAAAGTAGAGAAAATAAAAAAATATTTAACATATATATATTTTTGATTATTTGAAAAAAAAAATTATATCAATACAATATTAAAATTTAGAAAAAAGGCGAGTTTCTAAAAAAATATTAGAAAAAATGGAGTCTCATGAATACCATAGAAGAAAAAGGGTTAATATCACCATATTTTTTGAATTTTGGAAGATGAATATAAAACATTGCCTCAATGGAATAGAAAGGTGTTTAATTTTTTGAAAAGAGAGGAATAATATATCTAATTGGTAATGAAATATGAATTTACAAACAGGGTATATAATTTATATTTTATGGCATAATTTATAGATCAGTTTCATATGTATTGGTAACATGGGAATTATTGATGTAAACACCATAATCTAGTGTCTAACTAATAAGCCAAAGAAACACCTAGCTAATTCCAATTAATGAATTGAAATGATTGAAATTTTTATGATTTTTGATTCATGAATTATGTTACATAAATTTGTTATCAATTAAATTCATGTTATAAGGATCAATAAATATATTTTTCATTTTTCAATAGTATTTTCTCATTATGTATTTTCAAAGGTGTGTTAAATACTACCGATATTTTTGAAACATTATTTCATAAAAATGTGAAATTTATTGAAAACATATGATTGGGTTATTGATAATCCTTAATATTTTCTTATTGTTATTATAATAATATTTCATTTCTATTAATATATGAGTATTATAGAAAATGTAAAGTATACAGTATTGGATACCTTGAAGTTAATCATGGATTAGATGAAAATATGATTGATATAATATTTTATCATATTTATGAATTTTTTTGATATATATAATATATTCTTCATTATTTTATTTTTTATGAATAATATTTAATTACATTTTGGGATGAATATATGATTCATTGTGGTTTTATGGTGAATCAATTTGTTTGTTTTTTTGAGAATATAAGATCATGTTATTCATGGGTTTGGTATGTGACATAATGATAAATTTTTTATTGATTTGATATTGATGATAAATTTAATTTGGAATATATATAACCTAATTTATTTGAATAAAATGTTTTGTTCTTATAAATTAAATCATTGAGATAATAATTGCAAAATAATTTTTATTTATATGTGTTATCTAGCATGTAATTTCTATTTTTTGATTCAATAACTAATTTGGGACAACAAGAATATTTGGTAATCATATTAAAGATATTATGATCAATTAGATGTTTATTTTAGTTATTTGGGAATGGAAAATTCATTTTTTTTAATTCATTATTGGAATATCGTATAAAAAGAGATGGAAACTATTTGAAATATGAGAAAATAATAAAATTACCATTATATATTTGATTAAATAAATTTATTTTCTCAAAGTACACCGTAAAATTAATCCACCACATTAGGGAAAATTCTAGGAAAATGAAATCCCCCTTTATTTAGTTATTTTGGAAGAATTGATTAATGTGTTAACCCCTCACTGATTTATTGTTTTGTGACCATTAACATTATCATATTCATGCTCTCTATCATCTTTAGTTAATTGCAAGACTATATATTTCTCCTCCATAATCATATAATAACTTCCCTCTTATATTATCCTTTTCTATGAACATGATTTAGATGTATTTATAGAAACCTTATTTTTTCCCAATTCCACATTTCAATGGATTTTTAATAATACCATTGTATGATATGGTGTTTCAACAATGTTAATTTCATATATTATAGCATAGATTACCGAGATAAAACAAATTATGGAAGAAATTTACATAATATTGGAGAGTCTAACTAACCATAATATTAGTTAAAAATTATAATAAGCTCAATAAATTATTTTTCATGTAACACAGAACATTAAGGGAAATATGATATACAGTTAAAATATAATTATTTATATTTAACTATTAAAAAATATCAATTTAATTGGTGTTATTAATTTTAATAACTAAATTATATACATGTATAATGTTTTCTATAATAAAAATTTATTGATTAATTCCCTATAAATAATTAATCCATTTTTTTCAAATTAATTTTATACAATAGAAATTGGTTTTCATGAAAAAAAATTAATTGAATTACATGGGATGAGATTATAATTAATTTCTACCATTTTTATAAATTTTATCTCATGAAATGAATACTATTTTTTGAATAATAATTTTAATATTATCTTATGGATAATTTTTATGAGATTTTATTAATGTATATTTTATATGAATATTGAAAAATATCATTTTTTTGTAAAATTTTTATTTTATTTGATTAAATTATTAATTTAAAAATATGATGAAAAGTTGAAATTTATTACAGTTAATGTATGTATCATCGAATATAAATTTACTCATTAATTACATAAGAACTATAATTATAAATTATTTTCATATAACATCATGTTCAGTCATAAAACACATTTTTAGAATTTTTTTATATAATGTGAATTTATGATAATAAAATAAATAAATAATTATTTATTAATTTTTAAATGAATTATGTGGATCATATATTACATAGATAATTTCACATAAATTTTCTAATTTTTACTAAAAATTTATTGAAAGTAAATTCTCTTTTTAAACATAAATATGTTTTAAAAAATGTGTTTCATTTAAATTTACATTGATTTATTAAAATTAATTTATACCCATTATGGATATGTAATTTTTTAAATTGGAATCCATATTTGGAATTATAATATGAAAAAATGTTCTGATGCAACATTATTTTATTGGACTTAATGAATAGTACAAACAGTAAAAAGTCATTACCACAGTTATGGTTAAAATGGGTTTCCAAGGGATGTGGTTAAAGAAATTGTTGAGGGTATGAATTTAAAATAAAAATTATAATTATAATTTTATGAAGGATTATAACTCCTATTTGGTGTTAAATTTTAATAATTTGATATTTTAAGCCACTCACGTATGAAAGTCACCATATATTATTGAAATATTTTATTGAATTCATTATGTGTACATGTCCTAAAATATAAAAGTGAACCTATTCTCCTACATTATTGAGAAAAATTAAATAACATAAATTATAGAAACTTATTTCATAAAAACCAATTTAGGTTCTGTACCTTTATCCTAGAGCCCTTGTTCTTATCTTAACACCAATCTTTAAAGTCATAAGGAGTATGCTAAATGTGGTCTCCCTCCAAGAGGTATATATCTTATCAATAATCATTAAATTTTATTTCTTTATATATATTCCATAAGCCTATTAATTCCATAATAACATGATTACATATGTTAAATAAACCAACTGAGTTGTTGTTAAAATTATTTTGAATCCCTTTTTAGTGTTTTTATAAAAGAATACGAAACAAAAGTATCACTTATGCATATGTGTGGAGTATCTACTCCATAAAAAAAATGATTAATGTTCCTTAATAGAATAAAATTACTAGTTATAATTATGTACTTCCAAATTATATATTACATTTATAATATAATTATGAATCCCTAGCGATAAAATTTTATTCATCATTCTTTTCATCCTTTTGTTTTTATGTTGTAATAGTGTTTATATGTATAGACAGACTACAATCACCATGAACAATGTAATTAAATATATATAACAGTATTTTATGGGTATTTTTAAATATTTATATATTAAATATTATTTATATTTAAATCATGATTAAAATTATATATATAGTTTAACCATGATATAGATTCATAGACTATAACAACCAAATCTAACAACACATGAAAAATTATTATATTGGGAAAAATGATATTAATAATGAATTCTTATTGAATTCATAATAAAATTTTATAAGAAATACATTAATGGTATTATAATTATGAATATAGATCTATTATATCAATATTATAAATTTAAATATGTTAAATATGATGTTAATGTTCTTGTGAAGCAATTCCAAATTTATATAATGGGATTTAGGTTGTAATTTAATTTTTACTATAAATTTTTATAGATAAATTTATGATGATAGAATTATATGATATACATATAACATGTATTATTATGTTTAACATCCATTTATTATTTCAAGAAATAAATTTTTTATTATTTCTTATTTATCTCTCAATCCAATCAAAATATATAATTTTTTTAGTAAAATTGACTTTGTTTCACTTTTTTGAATGGGAATCATTCTATTCTATATCCATTTTTTAAAATTTATTTACTATAACACAATTATAGATTATTCTCAAATATACCCATTTTTTAGTATATATATTTTTTTGAAACAAATTGTTTTTTCATTTAATAAAAAGGAACATTTTAACAATGGTATGAACACAATACCCATTTTAATGTATACCTCATGAATGTATTTCCACATCATCCTGAATATAATCTTCACTGATGATTAATTTATATTTTTTCATGTTTATTTTAAATGAAATTTGATTCCAAAATATTCTCACATTTTTTTTATTGTAAATTTCCATTTTTAAAATAATTTTATCCCCCATTAAATGTTTTTATGATACATTAAAACTATTTTCATTATGCTGAAATCCTTTGATATTACTTATTCATCATTGATAAATATGATCCAATAATACCAGCATAATTTCACTATTGAATTTTTTATGAATTACATGACGAAATATTGATAAAACCCTTTTTCATTTCCTTGTGATAATAAATGATGAATTAATAAATGTTTCATTATCTTTTTGTATAAATATGAATGAATTAGGCTTATTATATTTCTAGGTCAATTATATATATGAAATGCATTTGTTATCATTTAAAATTGTATAATATCATGTGTTGCATGAATTTTTTTACAATCCCCAATGGAGGGTACATGGGAGGTTCTCTCATGCCTAGACTAGGTATTTGGGCAGTTAGCACATGCCTCATACATGAGAATAACCTTTTGGAGATCCATGAAATAATATTTATATTATTATTATTATTTAGCACATTATGAGACTTATTTATAACATTATATCATGATAATGATATTCTCTCATGGATCATGTTCTTTGAATCAATAAATAATCATGTCATAAGAACACTTATACATTATTAAATGATAAATGATTATTGTATATTAATTATATAATATGAATATAAAATGTTTTTATTTGGATCCAATATAACTATGTTCTATTATGGTAAAAAATGATAACTAATTAAAATATCACTTATTGTCCCTTACTGAGTATCTGAGCTGATACATTTTTTATTTTATTTTTCAAATAATATGAAGAAATAATTAATGTGTGATATTCTTGAGAAGGGTATTAGTTGTGAGGAATATAATGTAGTATGATGTAGATCAATTTTATGAGTCATTTAAAAATTCTTGTTTAAAAACCAAACCTTCAATTTTAGAGTATTTATTGTAATGATATGTAATTAATATATGTCAAAAAATAATTTATATTTTCTCTTTGTAATTTTGGGGTCACCTCATTTCGTTCATGTGGGTTACGGTTCAATAGTGGCCAAACTCTTAAGGGATGTATGATTCAATTTCATTTATTTTTAGGATTACCAATTATAAATTGTGATTGATAGAAATTATATAAAATAAATTCACTTAAAACCCTTATTTTTTTTTCTACATTTAAAATTTAAATAATTTTTATCCAGTTGGAAAATATCACTCTCATTGAGGAATAAAGTGATTGAGAAATATTTTTAATGAATAATATCCCCTCTTTAATGTTTTTCTGGGAATCATTTTTTTAATGAGAATATTTGAAAAAAACAATGAAGAATGTTTTTACTATTATATAATTATTTCATAAATACATTTTTACCTTTATTTTATTTTTGTTAAATGGATTAAAATTAATCTTCTTGTTGTCTTAGTAATTAGATTGTTATAACCAATGTTATGATCTGCTTATTTGTTAAACATTGTACCACATGAAAAATGAATTCACTTAATCATCACTAATATTTTATATTAAACTTCGTTTAGATTTTTATATGGTTATTTTCAATGAAATTTTTTCCCAAATTTTATGGATTTTTTTATTTTAAATATGTAATTTCAAAATTATATGATATTTTTACTAACGAAATATTCTAGTGATCATATAACAGAGTTTCTTATCCATTATAACATAATTTTACATTACTTAATAATTAATGGGGATATTATCCAATGTAACCATCATTATTCTCTCTATAGATAGGTTAAGATTATTAATTTGAGGTTTTTATGAAACAAGATTCTTTTAAATGGGGTTTTCAATGATGATATAATGAATCTATTAAGATATTTTGGTAAAAATATGTATGGTTTGAATATGTTGTGTGTGGTTTTGTTATAACCCAAGGACATGTTGTTCCATTATAATCCATTCATGTGTGGTTACATTTTAATCTATATATGGTTAACTTAGTTATATTCCACCAACTCCTTGGATATTGATGATAGTTTTAAGAAACTCCAATGATATGATGTTGTTAGGAAAAATAAAATAGATTTTAGTGTTTGGAAACACATATAAAATTATAGAGTCAAATAGATATATTTTAACCCATAAGAGAATGTTGTAATTATCCTTTTTCAGTGATTTCTTTTTTAATGTTTGATATCCCATGATATCATTATGATTATATATGCTTATGATTTTTCCATATAATTACAATGACATGTTATTCTACTTATGATTTTATCTCATTGATCTTTATTTATTATTGATTATTCATCACACTTATTACTCATGTATATTTAAATTCCGTATTTATTCCATGGATCATGATTTATAAGCTCTGATAATTTTAGTGTGAACATTATATGTTTTTATCATTATATCATACCATATTGCTTAGAATATTCTTGTATATGATAATCACTAATAACTCCATTTTTTAACCTTAATGAGTAGATTATATCACCCTTTTTTATGTTTCTCTTTCCACCATTTTATTAATATTGGTTTACAGTTTTGTATTTCTATTAATGGAACTATAATATAATAAAATCCTTGTTTTGTTGATGATATTACATGAAATAAGTTCTTTATGTTACTTTTTAACAATGAAAATACACATTTATTGTTTTGGGGATTGTTAAATAATTATAGTTATATAATATTCATATAAAATTATATTACATGTATATATATTATACCCAGTTGGCCTAATTTTATCTCTAGGCTTGGATTTTGGAAATCCTACTCGAGACTATTAGATCACAATGATTAATTACCAGGTTATCCGTTAGGATCTTAAGGATGCACTAATTAGGTTTTAATTTCATATTTGTGAGTTATTATATCACCAAATATATATTTTGGAATCTTGGATGGTATTCACATCGATTTTCAATATAATCATAGAACCATTCATGCATTCATATAAAATATTTCCTGGGTCATCCCCTATATATGAACAAGAAATAAAAATAACAGTTACAAAACCCATATTATATAATGCTATTTATCTTTGTTATTCAGTATGCTAGATTCCTAGTGATTACTAGGGTCTATGACTCATCATTTTCAGGTTTTGAGTATGGGATTTCTAGTTAGTGGAAATAGGTTCCTGTATGGTTATTCAGAGGCTTAATGACACTACGACATTAGCTAAAGTGGTTTTGGTCAATTGGGGGCATGAAATTGATGACTGATGAAAATTATTGAGAATGTTTGAGGTTATATATGTATATAATTTTTGATTTTTGATACTATTGAGGTAGGGTCATCATGATGTACAAAGAGTGAGTTATGTTGGGTTTTTATAAACCTAGCCTATTTTAACTACCATCGAGAGATTGGGTTCATATGTGTCAATATAGTTTATTCTATTAGCACAAATAAGGAATAGTCTCTACCATACTTCAAAAAGAAAATATCAATTTAAAACCCAAGAAATATAAACTATACCACATCAACCATGTATTATCCTCTAGGAAAACATACCCAATCCCAACTACACTAGTGGTGGTCATTGATAAACAACATGAATCCTTATCACATGTTTCTATACCAATAGTTAGTTAACCGTACAATAACCCCACCCAAATGGCTCACTCACTATGAACCAAACACATATATTAGAATATTGTCATCATGAAATACCATATGACACATCATGAGGTCTAATTGCTCAAATCATAAGAAAAGATATCCATTACAGTTTCCAATTTAATGATATATTCATGATTATTTAGGAAATGTGTCCAAAAATTTCCATTTCATAAAAAAATACATATTTAAAGATCTATAATAATATATAATTTCCAATATTATCACCCAATATGAAATTTAACTAAAATCAGTTATCTTTCAGGTTATTCTCTATCACCATCACCAAATTTTATATAAAATAGTTCACCTAACTAATATATAACTAGAAAATATTCTATATAAATGGTCTTTATAATATATGTTTCGTTGTCATATTATATCATTAATTGATCCAACATCAATCATTGGAAGTCTTAAATGTAGACAAAATCACCAAAATTAGGGATGTTTTATAAAGAGTGGATATAAAGATAAAGAATGCCTAAATAGAAGTATGTCAGTGTTTATACTTATTTATATTCATCTTATATAATATAATAATAGTCAATGGATAAATATGACTACTAAATGTAGTGACTCAATCCTATTACACGTTTTATTAAATTATTTTTAGCATAAATATCTAATAAGCCCAAGCCATGAACCCAAAGGCCTAATTTATTTAACAGAAAAAATTCATAAGAAAACAAAATGAATCTACATCACAATTAATTAACATAAATCTCTAAAATATTAAACAAGATCATTTTACAAAACTAAATCTAAAATTGATATCCTGGGGAAAACAAATAAAAAGTGTTCTGATATAATCCTATGTAAGGAGATAAAATTTACTACAAAGAATATAGATGATTCAAATAGAATAACATGATATAATATTATAAATGGATTGTGAATAATTACAAAAATAATATTTATAAATAATATTTCATCATAATATTATGGTATTTTAGGAATCTTCTGAATACATAAAACATGATATTAGAATAATTCATTTTTAACAATAATTAACTCCTAACAATGTGTGAAATATATCATAGTGGATTATTTTTACTCCTTAATGTCATATCTAGTTGCCTAGATAATGATAAAATTAACATTTTTAATATTTATTAATATTTATGAAATTTATTATAATATTATATTAATAGGGATGTTAGTTTCAATAGGGTACATGACACCCAACAATGAGTTTCCTCAACAGATTATGTTGCATGCAATACTATGTTATAAAGAACAATAACATACTTATTACATTATTATAATAAATCAAATCTTTCATGTATCACTTATACTAGTTGGAGTGAATATGGCTAACTATATTTGGTTTACAGATTTTTATAAAATTCAATATAATTCATCCAATATATTTTGTGGAGATAACATAAAAATAAGTCTTGTTTTATGATCCAAAAATGTGTTAATAAAAAAAATAAATTTTAACACCTTTCAATAGAACACATATATGAAGTATAATTTTTAAATTTTTATTATTAAAAAATGGAAAAATAAAAATCCTTTTTGAATTTATAATATAAAAATTTACCTTGTCTAAATTTTTGGTATTTTTTTGACAAGGCTCTTTTTTTATGATTAATGAAAAAGCTTGAATTTTTTTTGAAAACTAAATTTTATACTATTTTATCAATATAGTTAAATTATATAAAAAATTGGTTTTAATTATCATTTATTTCAAATATAATCAATCCATTAAATTTAGGTCATTGGAATCAATTTCACCTTGAAATTGGATATGAAAACATTTGATGTTTTTGATCTTTTTTACTTTAAAAATAATAGTTTCGTTATGTTTGTAGGATAAAGATTAAATTAAATTCATCCACTTATGTGATTAGAATTTGGAAAAATGGATTACATATTTTTAATAATAATAATTTATAATTTCTAGTATGATCAACATATATTTTTACTAAAAACATTATTGAATGATATTAGAATTAATTAGAGAGATTATGGTAAATGGAGTTTATAAAATTGTTAAACATTAAACATAAGTTGTAAAAATGACCATAAACATGTCCAATAACAATTTGCTATCCATATTTATACTATATCTTTACATGGATCTAATTTGGTTCATTATTTGATTAACATTATATATGTGAGATCTCTCAATAGTGTTTACCTTTTTATATTTACAAGAATGCCACTCATCCCTGACTATATGAAGTCACTCACCCTCCCCCTTTATTTAAACCTCTCAATCTATTAGTATAGGATCCCAAAATATTATTACATAATATTTTTAATTCATGGTTTGAAAAAATTATATTTTAATATATTTTTTCTTAGATATCAGTAGCATAATACATAAAAACATAAAACATTATTCTAAACCAGATGAAATAAATCATCATATATTTGTATTAAGTTACATTTATTGTATCTCATATCCTGGAGACATACATTAATAGAGTGGGTTTATCGTAAGGCCTCGTAAGGAAAAACATATAAATGATTTTATGTGGAATATCATTAATAATAAGATAAATAACAATATGGTATGAACAAGAGAACATTAGGCACAACATAATAAAATGAACATTAAGAATTACATGGATATGTGGCTACCATAATTAAATGACACATTCATAATTATATCAACATATTATGTCACCAAGTTGTAATAATTCAAAATTACCATGGTTATTCACTAGTGTATCATCGAAAATTTCATTTTTAGAGATTAATTTTTTTACCTAATGCATTGGATCACTATTATGGAACACCCTTTATATGTATTAATTAAAGCGATCCCCATAGATCATAACAAATAATTTCATATAAAAACCCGAGAAAATAAAGAATAGAGTTTTTATCATAATCATTTCATAAAAAAGTTCTTAATGACCAAATAATTACATAATTTTTGTCCCACTAAAATGAAATGTGGGTGTCATATGTGTAAATACATAAATAAAATAAATCATTTTTTCCATGTAGGTTATAAAACCTCTAATTTTTATTTAAAAATTATACATGATTTATAATATAAACATACACATAATATAACCCTATAGATCGATAAATCTAGTGTCCTTTGAAATCAGGTACATTACATAACAACTTATAACATGTGATACCAAAACATAATTGAACACTTCATTAACATGATCGTAATATTACAATGAAAATAAATTTTCATGGGATACCCTTGAGACAAAAATAATAAGGGGGTAATATATAAAGACAAGTAAGGTAATAAATAAATAATAATATGAATATTATATACATGTTAAAAAATAGGAAAATACATGGATCATTAAATGAACATTAATAATAAGACATGATATAGCATGATATAACATGATAATCATAACTTGGGGAACGTAGAATCAATTCAAAACCCTGAATAAAATACATTGTTCAAGAATAAATCTACCAATAACTCATGGTGAATAGGTTCTCTAAATGGAAATAGGTACACCCCAATCCCATCATGATATATCAAGATTATAAACATTACCAAATGCATTAAAGCACTATCTGGGAACACACATCATAATCATTTCATTCTGATGATTTAGTGTTCCAAATTGATCACACAACATGGATTCAATCATTATAATAATTTATTCCACGATACAGAAATTTGGAATAAATACATGAATTTCACTAATAAATAATTATATGTGAATAATGGTGAATACCCTTGATATAAGAATGGTTATGGTTTTCACTACACAGTGGTTTTGGAATGGAAAATCACAGTAAACATTTTATTGCATAAAAAAGATACATAAATATTCATAAAAATCATTGATTATAGAAAAATTGTTATCTCATAATATTTAAATATAATGGGAAGAAATAGGTTCATTTAGTGACCTATAATATTAGAATTTGTAAATAGAATAGTTAAATTCGTAAAGAATCCTAATTAATGTAGAGAAGGTGAGGATCCCTTATGAAATTTTAACATAGTAATTGGTGTACATAATGTTTCATAGGATGTATAATTGAGTTTGAAAGGGGATCTCATCATTTATACATAAAACAGAAATAAAGGGGGTTATTGATTAAGATATACCAATAGAAGAAAAAGAAAAAGAAAATAAAAACAATTAAATGAGTTCTTGGTTAATGAGGAGAGAGAAAGATGGGGTTCAAATACAAGAATGTGTGACTCCAATGACTTGTGAATGACTTATTAAGAGTTTTTTGAGCCATGGGAGGACTATAGGGAGTGGAATTAAGATATAGTACATTCTCAAATTAATTTTTATTGAAGATAATTTGGGTCATGGGTTTCATTAAAAAGGAATAGAGGTGGATTTCATTATTATTTAGGTTTTTCACAAGTCAAAATAAAATATCCAAAAAAAAAATCCTTCCAATGTTTAATCCAAATTCGAGTGGTTTTTATTATTTTATAAGTTCATGTTTCGATCATAAAAAAATAATTCACTTACTTATGTGGAGGTGATTCACAATATTAATGAAATAACATTAAAACGTAATGTATATTATAGGTTTTGGAGGATTCAGAATGGCTCTAAATAATAATTAAAATATAAATATAATATCATTATTGTAAATTAAAACAATTTATTTTTTAATAGATCCCATGTATATTAACTATTATATATCTTTTGGATCATTATGATGTCATAAAACATAAGGAACATTTATAAGATATTTTATTTTTACTCAAAAATTTGTTTCACATAGAAATGTATGAAAAAATCACCATTGGATAATTTTTAAATTAAGATTTGAAAATTAATATTATTTTTATCAGAATAACTTAATACATATGTAAATTTTCACTTTTAAAATATTGAACAGCTTTTAATGAAAATAATGGGTTTTGATAATAATAGTTTTTGAACTCTTAAAAAAATTACATATGAGTTCATAAAAATTATACGATAATTTTTATAAGATAAAAATTATTTAATAATACTATTAAAAATATTACTTACTTTTCAATACATTTATTTTAAAAATATAATCCATAATAAAAATTGAATAATACCGGAAAAATACTCTTTGTGTTTTATTAAATAAAAAATGATTTATAAAGAACTAATAAAAGGATGAATATATATTCATTATTTTATAAAAAATAATGTCTATACTCATATTTCTAGGGTCTTGATTCATATACCTCTAATACACTAGAAAATAACATATGAGTATGGTGTTCGATGGTGGTACATTAATTTCATAGTTTGACAAACATGGTCTGGGTTGTATTCTCAATAAGAATGAAATTCTCCTCTAAATACTGTTTCACATGCTTAATTTGTTGGATATCAATATAGTAATGGTTTAATGAAAATCCCAGAAATTGTACCTCCCTTTGATGATTTTATAAATTGTCATCATAGGGTACAATACTAATGTTTGAGGACATCACATCCTATATCTATTTAAATTTGATTGGATAAAACACTATAATTATAATAATCATGTGATCAAAGATCAATGAAAATATTTTTAATTGTAATAATACATATCAGTATTTTAAACCAAATGTTATAAATAAACCCAATGTTATGCATGTATTTTTTGTAACCATATTGGTTAATAATTCATTTAATTTAATCCAAATAGAGATTTTATTGAAAATAGTCTCAGTCATTGTAATCAACACCTTATGAAATTTCATCCTCATAATTTTCATTTCCCATAATAAAACATATTAGGGTAACTCTGCTTCATCACTTACAATAGTTCACATGATTCATATATAAAATTCTGGTTTCTCCAAGAACCATTTATGTGGGAATTGTCATGTTTCATAGAACATTTTCCCTATAATATTAGATTCTCGCTGAATACTCCTCATAGGAATGTTCATTCAGCAAAGCTACCACCTCTTGATTGAGTACATGTGAGGGTTATGGTATATACTTTCTAATATAGGGTACATGAAATACATCATGTACCTGAGATAGGTTCACTGGGAGTTCTACCAGACAAACCACTACTATGATAAGATCAATGATCACAAAAGGGTAGATATAACTTTTAATAAGAATTCATGTATTACCAAATCTCATGACATTAATCCATTCTGATTTGTGTTGAAATAACAAGTCTCCTTGATCAAACTCTATGTGTTATCAATGATTGTCAACATAGCTCTCCTTTTGACACCAAACAACCTTTATGTGACACTGAATGGCCATATCCTCCTCCACCATTTACTCAAAAATATCAAGACATATATATTTTCATTCTCAAACATTATACAAATATTCATGTGTTTTGAACATCTTCCATAGAGGGCTTTATAGAGAGACATTTGGATTCTTGAGTGGTAAATATTGTAGTAAGATAACATGAAAAGAGGAATACATTGGTCTCATATCCCATTGATCTCAATTAAGAATTTTCTCAATATTCACACATGTGATTGGATATACTACCCATATAATCCATAATTTTTATAGTGATAATACATACTGATGTATAGCTTAGTTTTTAGATATTGATGGGGCTTTTCAAAAATAAATATGTGAATCCTGAATCTCGATGGGACCCAACCGATAGTGGTACTCCATTGAGCCTCACCACTTCCCTAATGTATATCCGTGAGAATTGATCAAATATAAAATCCTCCGATGTTGCAATGAAATATGATAACTTTTTGAGATGATCCACAATAACCTAGATAACATTTATTCCTTTGGATGTCTTTATATGTCTAGTGAAAAAAAATACATGGTGATGATTTCCAATTTCCATGTTCATATGGGTAATGTTTGCATCATCACCATAGAATTTTTCCATTCAGCCTTCAATTACTGTCATACTCAGAACCTGGATTTATATTATAGGATATCGATATTCATTTGTTCCCACCAAAATTTCACACATAGATACTAATTTTTTTTCTCTCTATGTTAATTATGAAAGTCGAAGTATGGGCATCATCCAACAGTTCCATCATTAAATCAGGTTTTGATGAAATGCATATTCTTGTCCAAAACATCACAATTCCTCACTCATTAACATTGAACTCCAAGGATTTTCATTTCCTTATAGATTTTGATTTTTGATTAATTTACACATAATATATTGAAACATCTATTAACCTTAAAAGAATAGAAGGTTGAGAATTTATTTTTTAAAGGATTGATGATGTTCCTTCAATTTTGAATCCCATGTGATTCAAATTTATTTCTAACAATATTAGATCAATATCAATTTTAATAAGTGATATATGTGTTTGATCCTTTCTTCTATGATCATCCAACACTTTATTCGCTTTACTAGGATGATGGTGAATTGAGTAGTAATATTCTTTGATAATCTCAAGCCATATTCATCAATTTATATTAAGATATTTCTATGGGAATATATATTTGAGACTCTTGTGATCATTTTATATCTCAAACTTCTCCCCATATAGATAATTTATCTAGAATATTAATAGAAGATCACATATTAAAACTCCACATCATGTGTGGGAAATATTTTCTCATGAATTTTCAATAACCTTGAGGTGTATGTAATGAATTAATCATTTTTCATTAACACGCAACTTGATCCCATATTTGAAGCATCGCTCAATAAAATGATAAAATATCTACTTGTGGGTACTGTGAGAAGAGGATGGGTGATATGCCTCCTTTTTTGTCATCTATACATTCATAAATTCATCATTCCAATAAAACATGGCTCCATTCTTAGTTATCTTGGTTAGAGGTCTTAATAATAATGAGAAATCTCTCATATATCGATGATAATACCTAGCTACCCCCGTGAAACTATAGACAGTTATCATGTATTTTGGCCTCATACATTCATAAATTTCCTTTATAGGTGAAGAATCTATAGATATACCATTAATTTTTATGATATTCTAATGAATAGGACTTCCGTCAACTAGAACTCACATATTCTATTCATTATTGAAAAATTATTCATTCACAAGGTCATTATTAGAGTGATCAGATGATTCTCATGATCCAACTGAGTTTTAGAGTATATTAGAATATCATCCCCATATAATTCCAAAAAAATTATAGGTAATATATAATGTATTTGTTCATCTTTCCCATGATGATTGATAGAGCATTTGTGATTCTGAATGGCATTACTATGAACTTATGGTTCTCGAACCATGTATGAAAATTTTTCTTGTGGATATCATCCTTGTTCACTATAACATTTTAATATCCTCATATCATATCCAACTTGGAGAATTATTTTACTCCAAATATATGATCAAACAATTCATAAATACGTGGAAATTGTTATTTTGTATTTATTGTGATCTTGATAAGCTCAAAATAATCAATGTAAAGATCCATTGTCCCAACATTCTAAGTGATGAAGAGGACTAATGAACCCCATGGTGAAGCACATGGGTATATGAACCCTTTATCTAGATTCACCATTAGATGTTCCCCCCACTCCCTAGGTTCTTCAAAATACATCCTATATAGAGTCTTGGATATTTTCAATGTCCCAAGTATAAGCACGATTGGGAGCACTACATATCTGATAGGAGGAAGACTATGAAATTATTCAAGAAACACATCAGTGCATTACCACACAATAGGCATATATTCAAGGATAGATTTTTCCATATAATCAATCATATAAAAAAGGTACGCATTCTAATCGAGTGTTAATATATATTATTGAGATCATTTTTTAAAAGAATATTCAATATCATCTCAATTATTGCACAAGTTTAAGGGTTGATTCTTCATACGAAAAGTTATTTCCTTCGCACAAAAATTAATGTAGGCTCTGTACAGTGAAATCCAATCCATGACCAAAATTTTATCAAATTCAACTAAAGGAACTGTAAAAGGGATCTCGTGATTTTCATGCCATAAAATTGTATAGGGGTGGAGTTATTTACATTAGATGAGATAATTTCCCAATGTTTTGTTTTCACCGACATCTCTACTTCCATGCTTTGTTGTAGTGTTTGGATAGATCTACTAAACTATCCTGATATTAAGGAATGTATAGAACTATATAACATAATCCTTTATTTATTCTTATTATAGCAATAAACATCATTATATATTGACTTTGGGACGATATTTTTATAAATACCAAACACATAGACGAGAATCCAATTAAAATAATGGAACAAAATAAAAAATAAATTTATTTACATAATGTTTGAAGTTATAGGATTTAATCTATATTAACTAGGATCTGTTTCCTAACTTTTAATTTTATTGTCACTTTTTATTCCAATAATAATTCTACATATGATTTTATGAAGATACCGAAGCATATCCCCCATGAGTGTCAAACCAGGAACGCAGTAATGTCCATTGTCGTGTACCAGGTTACCTCGAGTTATTCCTTTAACATATTTTCAATGGTGTTATTATTTAGGCATAACTATTCCAGAAACATTTCCAGTCACAGTATCAAGACAGGTTTTTATTTTCATGATAAAACACTTACTCATTACTAAAATATATTTTTGGATGTTTTCATAAACATGGTTTTAAACCTGCAGATTCCCTAAGACCTTTCTAATCATAATCACAACATAACTAAACACATGATTTGATAACAACTAAAAAATTCCTACTCTTTATTTAACATTATTTTCCATGACCCTTCTTCTAGGGCTCGGGCCGAGACTAAGGACTGCCTTCCATAGCCGAGATGCTGGAAACTAACACAGAGTTGGGATATCCCAAAAGGGAAGGTATTTGGATTTAAACTTGTACACATGCACAAAACTCAATCTACAAAAAGTTAACACAAAGTAAAACACAACTATCACTGAGATAAATAATGAGAGTATAGTACAATGTAAAAGTACAAAGGTCAAGAATACAACCCCAATACCCCAAAATAATGTACACATTCCACAATCCATTAGCTCAAAACCCTACATGAAGGGTAGGTGAAGAGTATTTTACTGTATCTATACATGTACACACGTCATTCATGTATCACTAAGCACCACCTGGTCTCAGACCATGAAAGTTTTCGTTGAATCATCAATCATTTATGCAAGACACATCGCGTGCGGGAGAAGCTCGTGCAGGGTTGAGTAACACAATACTCATAGGCACCCAAAACACAAAGGAAAGATTGTAATGAAATGAAATCTCTCATTAGGTATAACACAAAGTATTGAAAGTATGATTATTAGTCATAAAGATGAATCATTTTCTACTATTAAGGAACTCATCCCTGATGAGTCACTGTGGTTCGTTCGGCTACTGGACCACTGTGGTCTGCTTAACTTCTAGACCACTATGGTCCACTCCACTACTGGACCACTAAGGTCTCCTCCGCTACTGGACCACTGAGGTTCAGTAAGCCTCTAAACCATTGAGGTCCTTTAGCTACTAGAAAAATGAGCTCCGGTACTATACTATAACACTAAGGTCTACTCAGACACTAGACCACTAGGTTCTCCTCTACATATCCACAGTGACATGTCTAGTCATAGGATTCCCACTCTCTAGTGTGCTTGATTCTAGGATAATCCAATCCTCTAGCCATAAATCATATCTAAAGATCCATTAATACAAACATAGAGTATTCCCAAAATACCATCTCATCACAAGGATCCTAATTACCTAAATATAATTTCAATCAGATGCCTGATTTGATTGATATTGAAATTTTAGTTAATACGGAATTTTGTGTCTACGCCCAGTCTAACTTGGTTGGACCCACCTGACAAATCTGTCACAGAGGTCTTGTATTACCTATGCCATTTTATCTGAACCAAACACACCTACATTGGTCTATTTTGAATTTTTCTATCCGTGCCCATTTTTCCATGTTGGACCAAGCCCCATTTGGCTATTGGTACAACCCACCATGTCGCCCAACGACCCGCTTCTCATCAAGTCCGGTCTGACATAGTTGAATCAGTTCTAACTAGTCGGGCTGACCATTGCCCAAGTTTTACCATCTGGACAATCCCACATCAACAAGGTAGATTGGTTCATACCCAGACACCCATTGGGGTCCAATTCACATAGCAACACGGCTAGCTGAGGCTAGACGCTTCCCTCCACACATCGTCTAGTGTGGACCGCATGCCACCACATGCCACAACCCACCACACGGTCCCCATTTCAATATAGTTCACGACATGTTCCAACCCCAACACATCTATGACCCACATATCAGCAATCTCTACCACCTTAGCATGCTACTAGGGCAAGTTGCCTTCCACCCGTGGCTGTCGATGCACTAATGGTTCTTTCCCTCGGGACACAAATTTTTTTGGTGTTCATTTTTGTGACCAATAAGCATATATGGGATCCTGGGATCATTTTCATCACTTCTATGGGTTTAATGATTCCTCTCCTTCAATTTGTGGGTTCGGTAATAAAACACAGAAGAATGCCCACAACAGAGGGTTATGAGGAATATTCGCGTCGGCCTTATCCCTCCCTGTTATAATTGATAAATAGGTTTGATGGAGGATTATGATTCTAACATGGATAAAAAATCCCATCTCTCCCCATATAAAAAACCCATTCCCATAAAACAAATGGTCCCATGGATTGACCTGTTAGTGGTTTGGTCTGCATTCATTGTTTTATAAAAAAGAAATACAAAATAAAAATCACAAACAATAAACCCATACCTAGAGAGTAGGTTCGATCAATGTAAGGATTCATCACTGAAGGTGATCCCTATGAACAATTCATCGATCCTTCATGGAGGGAAAGAACTCTTGTAGATGTGGGGGAGTGCCTAAATTTGTTGGTGATCTTCATTCTTCTCCCTTCATTCGTTAATGGATATCCCTTAGATATTCATAGATATTTTCAAGATCTTTATCTGATCTCCAATTCATATTATCCCATTAAATAGAGAAAACATGTTTTAGTGTTTCTATTATGCAAAGCTGATGTTGTTATGTAGTTTCATTTATGGAACAAAGTTCCAATTATTTTTTATTTTAGTTCCATTATGCGGCTTCTATTATGGAAGGAAACTACTGTCTCATCGCTTCGTTGTAGAGAACCAATTTTGAAAAAAATATACTTTTTATGTTTATTTTATTTTCCCTTAAAACGTATGAAAAATAGATTTTTCCCTCAAACCATGCCGGTCATGGTTAAGTCCTTCCTAGGTAAATATCGATGCTCTAAGATCAATGGTACCCTTATGTTTATGATCTATAAAATAGTTTAAATGTTTGGAAACCCTACTCCCATTATTATTTAAAGAGCATTTAAAATATATCAAAAATACATTCTTGCCACTCGAGCCCTCAGAGTCATTTTTCACCTCAAATCATATCCTCTGAATAATATCATTCTATTTTTCAAAAAATGATGGAATTATAGGGAATTAAATTTCGCAAACCTTTAGGGATTTACATCCTAGTTTTCCAAGACAAGGGAAAATAAAAAAAATGGGGGGTAATGAGCCTGAATCTAGGCCTCCAGCTCCCAAATGGTCACCTAGAAATTATTGTGCTACCAAAGAACATGAACAAGAGTAATCAACCATCCACAAAGGATCCTCTCTTTTCAACCCTCTATCTCCATCGGGCACTCCGAAAATGTCTCCCCATCATCAATCTCATGCTCACTGTGGTCAATGATGTGAGAAGGGTGGTGCATGAATATCCTCAGTTGTGATTCATGGAAGACATCATGCACCCTATCTAACTGCGACTGTAGATACAAGTGGTAAGATACCTTAACCACTCTATGCACTATCAGGAAATTTATAATGAGCATCATAGAAAACATTCTACCCTAGACAAATATATATATCCCTCATCATGGAGAGACATATAGAAATTGTTTGTCCCCTTCCTCAAACTCCAAGGGTCTATGTCTCCTATCAACATAATTATTTTATCAGCTTTGTTTAGTCTTCATCCTCTCTCATATGACTTGCACCATCTCAGTGGTAGCTTGTACCATCTCTTGCCCCGTGAGTGATAACTCCCTTTAGTCTATCTAGGAATATGGTGACCTACATTTTAATCCATACAATGCGTCGAATGGCACCATACTGATGGTGTAGTGGTAGCTATTGTTGTACACAAACTCCACTAGTGGTAGTTGGTCATCCCAACTATGACCATAATCATGAACTCAAGCATGAATCATATCCCCAATGGTTTATATTGTCCAATCCATTTTACCATACCTATGTGGGTGAAATGTTGTGCTCAAGTATAGATAAGTCCCAAATTCCTCTTTTAATCCCATCAACAACCGGGATGTAAACTGTGCATCACAATCAAAGACTATCGTAAAGGGGATTCTATGTAGTTGAAATATCTACCTCACATAGAGGAATCCCAAGCTCTCTAATGAACCCTGCTCTCAATTGGTTAGGAAATAGACCAACATGGTGAGTTGGTCCGTGTTCACCAAGATGGTATCACGTCTCATGGATTTACATGGTAACCTCATCCTTAATTCTATTGATATTCCATCCCAAATTAACTCCGAAAACTCAAGGGGTTGTGTCAAACCCGATGGAACCTGGTTCTCAGCCTTCACTTGCTATCATGTGAGGCATCTCGAGACAAACTCATCCACAACATTCTTCACCCCCTATTACAAATAATGTGGTTAGAGGTCATAGTACATCTTATACACCACTGGATTTTCTACCAAAGGGTATTTATGAAACTTCCTCAATAGATTTTTTCACATCTCCTCTAATAACAATATTGATCATTATTACACACATAAACTTGATTTATTAGAGAAATATGCACTTTAGAAAAATATAAGGATCGATAGGTCTAGTGTATTGGGATATTTGGAACATTTCTAAAGAACATAGAACATAAAACCCAACATCTTTATAGAAAACTTTTTTTACATGAAAATAATCTTTCTTACATAGCATTACATGGGATAACCTGAGGACATGCATAAGAAAATAGTGAGCTATAAAGCACAGTAAGAGAGTTAAATGGAATAACATGAATAATATAGTTTATGTTAGTAAATAGTGATATCAATGGATCACAAGTGAAACATGAACATAAAGTCATGATATAACATGATTATCAGAACATGGAAATGTGGAAACAACATTTACCATGATATTCGCATGAGGCAAGGATAATTTCACATGGAGAATGATCAACCCCTCATTATAATTGAATTATCTTGAGTAAAACCTAATTGTACTTGACATATCATGATTTATATCTTTACCCAATGCATTGAAGTGCTCTCATGATCCACCCTTCTTAATCATTTCTTTTAACGCATAAGTATGCCGCATATATCATACAACATGGATTCATTAAACATCATCATTTATTATAAGATAATGTAATTTGGAATCAATACATGAAACTCAATAATAAATAATTAAATTGTCCGAAATTTTAGTACCTTTTATAGAGAAATAGGCATCATATTCACTACACAATGACTTTGGCATGGATAATCACAGTGCAATTTTTGCAGCATAATGACATGAAATAAGCATTTATAATGGTTTATTAAAGAAAATGGGTTATCTCATAATATGTACATGAAATTAACATTAAATGGTTCATGTATATGCATTTATCAATAAATGTAACGGAATTTAAAACAATAATACAAACAAATTTTTTGAATGTAAATGAGAAGAGAATATTCCATATGAAATTTTGTCATGGTAACAGGTGTGCATTGTAGGAATTAATGATAGGGAAAGAGGTATGTAATATTACAAACATAATGAGTAATGTATGGGGGTTGTTAGAAATCATACCCCAACATTTTTTATTGAAAATCAAATGGAAAAATAACATAAAGAAATTTGGACAAAATTGAGTAAGTATGAAATCTATTACATGGATGTGTGATTCCGAAGGCATGGGAGAGGTTTTAGAGGGGATTAATGGGAGACTTGGGCACCTTGTGAGGATTATAGAGAAGGGATTTCAGGGTTTGGTAGAGATCCAAATGGTTTGAGTGAATAGGAATGGGAGATTGAGTGGGTTTATATAGGAAAGGATATGTAATTCTTTATTATTTAGGTTTTCGACCCCACGCATTAATCTAATCAAAACAACACACCATCCCATGGTTTGTCCGATAGTTTTTTCCAATGGGGAGTGGAAAACATTATTTTATAAGGATAATGTCTGAAATTATTAAAATATTAGTCTTTCTTATATGGAGGTAAGTCAAAGTCTCAAGGAAATAATTTTAAATTGTTAAAATGTTATATAAGTCATGCAGAGTCCACTAAGGCATTGTAAAATAAATCAAACCAACCAAAATTCACATAATTTTAACGTTAAAACATATATTTTCTAAAAAAAATTATTTAATTTTATTAGATCACTATTACGAGATTATGATGTCAATAAAGACATTATATATTAAAATGGTATTTAATTTTTACTCAAAAATATGACATAGAAAATTAAAAAAAATTCACCATTAGATAATTTCGACATCTTGATTATAAAATTATCATTAATTTTATTTAAATAATTTTCTAAATATGTGAATTATTTACTTTTAAAATAAAACATCATTTTATAAAAATTCATGGGGTTTGAAATAAGCAACTTTCAAACCTAAATAAAAATTACATTTTTATTCAAAAAATTATAAGATCAATTATATTTATTAAAAAATAATATTGTAATAATATTATATTAAAATACTTTTTAATTTAAAAATAAATTAATTTATCAAAACAAATTTCTTAATTGAATATTAACTAAAAATAAAATTTGTGCTTTAAAAAAAATTTACAAGGTATTACTAATAAAATGATTCTATTTCCATTATTCTATAAAAAAATTATCAAAATAATCGTTGTTCTAGGGACTTGTTACATAACCACTTATAACACCCACATATGACCGAAGGGTAATGTGTGTGATGGTGACAGACTATGGGGGTGTCTCAGATAACATCGCTCTGCCAGTTATCTCTATCAATATACAATTAACCCATAGGTGTTTCTATTAAAGCTTAACCTATTGAATATTGGCTTGGATTTGGAGAAGTGTGAAGCCTAGTGTTTCCACCCCTTTTTTGAGCTTCAACAAATGGGCTTCGTATTGATAAATTCCACTAGAAGAGGGCATCACAACATTTTTCTAAGTAAAATATATTTTCTAAAGATATATATTTATACTAATAACATGTTCACTATTCAATTATATTTTCAACGGTAACAATTCATAATATTATTTTAAAATCCAAAGACCTAAATCTGATGAAGTGAATACGATTTTTATAAACGATTTACAAAATATTACATTTAATCAGATCAAGCGGAATTCCCATTATTAATAGTTTGAGTCATTAAAATCTTCCACCCTTAAGAATTTTTTCCATCAAAATTTTCTTTTCCCACACTAACACATATGACGGTAACACGGCTTCATCACTTCCTCTCATTCCCATGTTTCTTCATCAAACTTTTGATTTCACCACAACACCATGATAAGGGGAATTGTCTTATTTCGTATAAATTTTCTCTATGATCAAATATCTTTACCCACATCACTTCATAAGATAGGTCATTCTCTAATGTTACCACCACTGGATTGAGTACAGATGATGGGTCAGGTATGTACTTTCCCAAGAGTGATACATGGAATACATCATGTACTTGTGATTGGTTCGGTGGGAGTCCTAGTCGATAAGTCATTGTTCCAATGTGATCAAGGATCTTAAAAGGTATGTTGTACAATGAAATTATCTTTTCCTTCTTCAAAAATATCATAAATTTCTTCCATAGTGATATGCATTGGAATACCATTTCTCCAACATCAAACACTAGGACTCATTGATGATTATCAGCATAGCTCTTTTGATGACTATGAGAAACTTTAATGTGTTTTTGGATGGTATTAACCATCCCAACAGTTTTTTGACCATTTATAGACCTAGGAGTTTTTTCTCCCCAACATCTTCCCAAAATGCCAGTGTTTTTCACCTCTTCCCACAAAGGGCTTTATAAGGAGTCATATGTATGCTTGAGTGAAAACTGGTATTGTAAGAGAAGTCAAACGGAAGAAGATGTTGATCACATCTTCCTTTGAATTCCATTGAGCATGATCTCAACATGTCCTCATGTGTTTGAATAGTCTGCTCATATTGGACATCAGTTTAAGGATAATAAACTATAATGAAGTTTAGCTCAGTGTGTAGGGCATGTTGAAGAATCTTCTTGAACAAAGAGGTGAATCTTGGTTCTTGACAGGATACAATAGATAGTGGTAATCCATGTAGAGTTACTGATTATCTGATATGTATCCATTATAGTTGATCCAATAAGAAATAATCTCGAATTTTAATTAAGCGTGTAGTCTTTGTAAGACGATTTACAACAACTGATATTGCATTATTTCCTTTTGATGTCATTGGAGGTCTGGTGATAATGCCCATAGGGATGTTATCCCATATCCATGTTGGTATGGGTAATGATTTAATAATCCCCAAAGAATTATTCATCTCATCCTTAAACTACAACATACCGGGCACATTGATGTATACTCAACAATCTACTTCATCATGTTATCCCACCAAATTGCTCTCAGATATCTCGATACATGATTAGGTTTCCTTGGTGAATGTTTAAATTTAAATGATGTAAATGAACCAAATGTGATTTATTTATCCCCAAATTTGATGGAATTCATAGTTCTGACCCAAATTTTAAAATTCCTCAATCATTAACAATGAACTCTTAAGATTTTCCTTTTCAGATAGTTTTGACTTTCTTCTAAATTACCACATCATCCCTTTCATCATCCATTAACCTTTTCAAAAGAGATGGTTGAGCAATCATTTGAGAAAGAATAGATTATGATCCCTTATTTATGATTCCCATGTCCATATTCATAATATTTAAGAATATTGGATCATTTTCAATTATCATCAATGATAAAATTTTTGTGTCCATTATAGTTAGTTCATCTTCCACCATGATCTCTTTCATAGGGTTGTAATGGAGTGGGAATTCAATTTATTTTATCAGATATAACCCTCTTTTTTTTCTCATGTTAAAATATTTTTGTCTGAATATATACTTTAGGATTTTTTGACCTATGTATATCTCACACTTATCCCTAAAGAGGTTATGTACCGAAATTTTAAACGTGATGATTAATACAGCAATGTTTAGATCATGTGTTGGATAGTTTTTTTCAAGAACTATTCTTTTTCATGATGCATAGGAAATTAATTTTTTATTTTGCATCAACACATAGCCCATTACATTTTTCAAATCATATCCAAATACCACAAAAGATCTCCACTTGTGGGTAGTGATAACACGAGAGTAGTGATAAGAATCATTTTCAACTCATTGATGATCACTTCACATTGATCACTCCAAGAAAACTTGACACCCTTCTAAGTTATCTTGGTAAGAGGGATTGAAAATTGTGAGAAATTTCTCAAAATCGGTGATAATATCTAGTTAACCCGAGGAAGCTACAGATATCTGTCATTGATGTTGGCCTCGGACATCCCTTTATTGAAACTTTCATAGAGGGATTCATAGATATCCCATTTATTTTGATGATTTGACCCAAGAAAGATACATCATCAACTAGAACTCACACTTGATATAATATTGATATAGCCTCTCCTTTCGTGATGTCTCAATGATCATCATGCTTCTCCTAGGATTTGGAGTATATTAGAATATCATCTATAAATACTACCAAATTTTTTTTGAGGTAATCTCTAAGGACTCTATTCATCAATTCCATAATGATTATTGGAGCATTCGTGAGTCTTAAAGGTAATACATTAAATTCATAGTGCTCGTACCTTGTACAAAATGAAATCATGGGGATATCGTCCTTCATCACACTTACATGGTATTACCTTGACTGAAAATCCACATTGGATAGGTATTGTGCTCCATGTAGTAGATCAAAAAAGTCATCAATTCGAGATATATGATACTTTTTATATATCTTAATTTTTTTCAGCTCACAATAATCAATGAAAAGGTTCATTAACCCATAATTTTTATAGACTAAGCAGACTAGAGCACCCCATAGTAAAGCACATGGGTGTATAATCCCTTTATCCAAATTCTATTGTAGTTGATTTTTTAGCTCCTCCAGCTCTACAATAGCCATTATATATGGATTATGGATATTGAAAATTCCCATGTATAAGATCAATTGAGAATTCAACATCTATTCTAGGATAAATAATATGAAATTCCTCTGGAAACACATCAGTGAATTCCCTCAAAATAGGCATGTCATCAAGGATGGTTTCTTCCATAGACTAAATCATCTAAGAAAGATACATGTTCTTCAAGGATTCTTTCTTCCTTTGACTCAATCATCTGAGAAACACTTATGTGAGTTCCCTAGAAATTTATGTTGTCTATATATAGGGGAAACCAATCCATTCCATGAATTTAATAAAATTCTACCAGAGGGAGTATGATGAGGTTCTCAGAGAAGTTCAAACCACAAATTGTGATAGGGGACGATTTATATTCATGGGATACATTGATTTCTCCATTTTTTGTTCTCACAAACATCATTAATTTCATGATTTGTGGTAGTTTTGGGATTGTTCTACTAAAATTTTTGGACATAAAAGAATTTGAAGAAAAATAATAAAAATGTATGCTCTCTATTTTTCAATCATTAACTAGCACACTTGTCATCACTTCATTTTTGGGGTTTGACTCAGTTTTAGTGAAAGAAGTAGATCACCCATGAGGCCCTATAGGTTGTTAGATGACTCTGGAAACCCATATCTTAGATCAATGGTTTGAAAAGTGACCTGGTTATTTGTAGTTGAAGTAATGAACAATGAGTTGAGGGTTAAACAGAGTGTTACTCCCCTCTATCAGAGTAGAAGGTTTTTCTTATCTGTAGTTAATACCTTGGTGCACATCTCTCCCACTGCTAAAGCATTTCCTCACCCCATTCAGGTAATTTATGAGGTGGTTCCTTCTGAACCGTTCGCTAGTGGGGTGATTGAATTTACTATCATTGTAGGATTTATCCATCGGACTGCCAGAATTAAATTCCACCTTAGGGATCTTATCCTCATGATACCCTTGTGATTCATTGTTATCCATTTTGACATTAAGGGCGCACGAGACAATTTCATCATAGCTCTTGTATTGACAGATTTCTAGGTCTTCATGTAGGCTAGGGTTTAGTCTACCAGAGAATTGGCCAACCTCGCATATGGGGGTAATGAAAAATCTATAGGCATATCATACAACACATGTGAAGTTTTCCTCATACTCTTGGATATATTCATTATCTTTTTTCTTTAGAGAAAGGAATTCCTTTTCCATCTTATGTCAGACGATACGAGTAAAATATTTATTATTTTTTTCAGAAATCCTTCCATTACTACCCCTCAATATAATTTTCATGATTTTTAATTTTTATCAATTTACACTATTTCACAGCTTCACCCTCCATATGATAAGTATCCAGAAGTACCATCTGTTGAGCATAACATTTAAGGATGGAGATGATTTTCTCAATGGAGTTGATTCATGTTTTGGCAATTGGGGGATAATATGATGTATTAAAAGTCTGACGATTTTGTCTCATGAATATCTTTTTTTTAGATTTTTCATTATTATGGGGGGTTTAAATATTCCTCTTGACCCATGTATCTATTCAAAACATGAGTTAATTCAGAGTGTATCACGAAAATTTTTCTGATCACCGCTCCCATCGGATTGGGCATCTCATTAGAAAAGTCATCACATTGATCTCCACATTAGTTATTAGAAAATGTCCTCCTATTATTGTACATTGTATGGAATAAAAGAAATGTTAGGGATAACACCTATTGGGTAATCGAATGACAAAAAGGGTTAACTAATAAATTATATTTATTTCCATAACTTGTCATTGTTATCCATGATCTACTTCCCAGCATATATTTGTAGGGGATTTTATTTATTCCTATAATAATGGATCATACTAATCTTATAATTTTACCAAACTATATCCCCCATGAGTGTTATAACCAAGAGTGAAACAAGGCTCATTATCATGAACCAGTTCCATTTCGAGTCTAGCTAAATGTGGTGTTTTTAGGATTTACCCCAAGATACATCTGTTCTAGAGCCGCCTCTACTGAATCATATATAAAAAAGGATTTATTTCATGGATAAAATACTTTCTAAACACCAACCAAAATTTAGGTATGTTTTTATTATAATTATTTTTATCCCTAAGGCTTTCACTAGGGTTTTCTAATCCTAATTCCAAAAATAACTAAACATAACATTTGATACCTACTATAACAACCCCTAACTTTATTACACACTTTAACATGATTTATTATATAAACATAAATATAATACGAAAATGAGGTTTTAGAGGTCTAGTTTAATGGAAAATTGGGAACATTACATAACCAAATGGTACATAAATCCACACATATTTATTGAAAACTTCTTCCACATGACAACATTCATTCATGCATAGCATTACATGGGCTATCATAAGGACATGTATAAGAAAAGGGTGATCTACAAATTCCATTAAGGTAGTAAACAAGTAATAACATGAAAAATATAGTACATGTTAGGAAATATGAATATCGATGGAGAACAAGAGAAAGATTAACATAATGTCATGATATAGCATGATTATCATAACACAAAAATGTGGAAACAACATTTAATATGATATTTTCATGAGCCAAGGATAATTTCCCAAGGAGAATTAGTAAACCCTAATTAAACATGAATTATAATGAGAAAACCGACATTTCACTTGACCTATCATGATACTAATCTTTACCCAAGGCATTGGGGCGCTACCTGGGCACGCCCTTCTTAATCATTTCATTTCATTCATATGTGTTCCACAAAGATCATACAACATGGATTCATTAAATATCATAATTTATTCCATAATAATTGAATATGAATTTCATATATGATACTCTATAATAAATATGTAAATAGTCGGAATGGTAAATAACCTTGATAGAGAAATGGTCATGTTATTCACTACACAATGTCATCGGCTTGGAGAATTGCAGTGCAATTTTGCAAGCATAACAGTGTCACATAAGAATTCCTAAAAATGGTTGATGAGAGAGAAATATGTATCTAATAATATTTAAATGAAATTTATATTAATGGGGTCAAATTTATACAAGTCCCAACATATTTCATGTAATTTATATGCATAATATAAAATAATTTTTTGAATGTAAATGAGAAGAGGTAAATTTCATCCGGAATTTCGGCATGGTAACAGGTGTAAATGGGAGGAATTAATAAGATATAAATAGTTCTCTAACAATTCAAATTTAAGGAGTGAAGTATGGGGGAGGTGTGAAATCATACCTAAACAATTTTGATAGAAAATAAAAGGTCATAACATCTTAATTAAATTTGTACCAAAATGAGAAAGGAAGAAATTGCATTCTTGTAAGTGTGATCCCAAAGGCTTGGGAGAGGTTTGAGAGGAGATTATCAGGACCATAGGGAGAATTATAACGATTATAGGGAGATTAGTCCTGGTTTTTTCTATCTAAAAAATTTCTAGTGAAGAATAATGGGAGATTGATTTGGTTTATAAAGTAAAGGAGAGGTAATTATTTATTATTTTGGTTTTGGACACCACACATTAAACTAATAAAAACCAAAAACCAACCCATTGTTTTTTACCATAGTTTTTTAGAAATTTGTGTAGAAATAATTATTTTATATGGCTAGAGGATTATATTATAAAAATATTTGGCTTTCATATTTTTAGGTCAGTCACACTCTCAAGGAAATGATTTTGAAATGTTAAAATGTTTTATAAGTCTTGGAGGGTCCACTAAGTCTTTGTAAAGTAAATAAAAATACACTAGAATCAAATTATTAAATTTTATAAAATGTATTTTCCTAAAATCATATTTATTTTATTTTATTACAACACACTTGGGTCATTATGATTTCATACAACATATTATATATTTAAAGAGTATTAAATTTTTACCCTAAAATTCCATTGTCATGGAAAATTATTGAAAATTCACTATTGGATAATTTTGATGTCCTGATTCCAAAAATAATATAAATTTTATCTAAATAATATTATAAATATGTGAATTTAGTCTTTTATAATAAGAACTACTTTTTATAGAAAATTCATGCGCTTTAAAAAAACATCTTTCAAACCATAATAAAAATTTCAATTGTATTCATAAAAATTATATAAACATTTAAATTTAATAAAAATTAATTTAGTAATAATATTTTATTAAAAAATTCTATAATTTTAAAATTCATAAATTCATCAAAATTCATTTCACAATTAAATATTTACTAAAAATACTATTTCTAAATTAAAAACTCTTTACAATGAAAAAATAATAAAATTAATGTATTTCATTTAGTCTATATAAAAATAATGCACATAATCATATGTATAGGGTCTTTCTACATAACCCATTATAGCAACCACATATGACCTCAGGGTAAGGTATGTGATGGTGACAAACTCTTTGGGAGGCTCAGATAACATTACTCAGGTGGTAATCTTTATCAACTTCAACTTTCCACCATAGGAAGTTCCAATTATGCATAACATGTTGAATGTCATATTGGGAATGGTCAAGACCAATGAAAAGTTACACATTATCCTTTCCGAGCTCCGAAAAATAGTCTTCGTATGGAGAAATTCTACTGGAAGAGTCCATCACTTCCTTTGTCTTAGTAAATCGGATTTATTTAAGCCCTATATTTATAATAATCATGTTATCAATATTCAAAGACTACATTAGAAATGTAAAAAATTAAAAGCGGTATTTTAAAATCCATGAACATAAAATCAATGAGGTGAATACATTTTATATAACAAATTTACATAATAATACATTGACTCAGATCAAGAGGAATTTCCATTATTAAAATTTTTGTTCATTACACCAAATGTACAATACAGCTTCCTTTGAATAAGATAATGTGCTCCCCACCTTTTGAATATCCATTAGCGTCGTCCCCTTATGACCTATGGGTGTGTGTAGTTTCTAATCTAGAATCACAATGTTCTACCTCACCGAGTCGTTGTAAGAGTGGAGGGGAAACTACCGTCAAATAATGAAAATCTATATCCTCTCTATCCATAAAGGATATATGAAGGGAGACCAACACTCTTAGTCCTCATTCAGTAGTTGTGAAGTTGATCTTTTTTTGATAGCATCTACTACTATGTTTCCCTTATACAGAGTACATACTATCTCAAAGTCAGGGTCTTGTAGGATCTATAGAAAACATTTCTATCTCAAATTCAGATCTGTATGAGAAATTATATACATGAGTCACATAGTTTTTCTCATTTTGTCTTAATTTTCATGATCCAAAACCCATCATTTCCTCCCCTAAATCATGACACAACCAATACTGGTTCCATATGCATTATAGAACATCACGTAGTTGGTGCCATCCTCTAGTAGCCTCAACATATGAGCAGTCTTCAAGATCTCCCACAGCTACTTAAATCTCTACGGAATCTTTCTATCCACACAAAGGGTTTTCCATTATTCATCAATTCCTTCATCGGTACTTCCACCTAGGAGAAGTCGGGTACAAACTTATGATAGTACCTATCCATCCCAAGGAAACTGCTCAACTCAGTACCACTGATGGGTGGTTCCAAAGAAAGCACTACCTCGATCTTCACATGATCAACCACATCTCTATCCTCTAAGATGAAATGTACCAGGAAGTGGACTTTTCAGATCCAAAACTCACACTTTAAGTGTTTTCCATAAATCTAGATCTGTTGGAGTGTTTCCAAAACCATCCTCAATTGTATCACTTCCTCCTCCTCAGAAAATAAATACACAATGATGCCATTATGGATGACCACTAAAAATTGTTCTAGGATGGTTAGATGAACATATTCATGAGTCCCATGACCACTTCTAAGGAATTATTCATGCCAAATAGAATCACCATGTACTCATAGTGTCCATAGAGCCATCTGAAATCCATCTTCTAGATTTACTCATTTCTTACTCGAAGCTGGTGATATCCTGATCATAGCTCTATCTTTGAGACCCATCTCACATCCTTCAACTAGACGAAGAGGTCATCAATCCTCGGTATAGGATATTTATTCTTCATGGTCACCTGGTTATGGAACCATAAGTCTACAAATAACCTCAGAATTAGGTCTACCTTCTTGGTAAACAATACTGGTGATACCCATGTATAACTATTGGTCCTTAAAGACCCCCTTTTCAACCTATCCTCTAACTGTAACCTCAGCTCCTAGAGTGTTGCGAGAGCTATCTAATTTGAAGGTGTAGATAATAATTCCATCATAGATTGCATAAAAATTCATAAGTCTACCTATCTATGAGGTGGTTGTCCAAGAATATCCTTTGTAATGATGTAAAAATACTCGTCCACCATTGTATGAAACTTTGGACTTGACTCATTCACTGCAATGAGGGTCTTTCCAGCAAAATAATGTGTGATTAACTGCACCCTCCTATTTGTGAGTCCATATTGTGATGAAATTTTTTTTATTTACAAAAAAGGAAAACTACTTCCCATCTCTGTAGACACATCACATTGTGATCCAAAAACAGTCGATCTGAGCATGAACTACTGATAGCTAGCCAATACATGGAATTAAATCGTATGGTCTCGATGCCACTACTAGGATATTTCAACCAAAGTTCTCATGTTCGAGAGTATGATAACACAGTAGACCCTATTGTGTGATAATTGAATCCCCTACCACATGAGTCTCTAATCATAAGGATTGATCAAATAGCTTAATTAGAATCTCTGAGATCTGTACTAGGATGGTGGCTAGAAAAGATTGATTGGAAACTATGTTTATAAGAACTACAACTAAAGTGGAGAAGACATAGATCATACATTTTATCATTAATGGGACATTGAGACTGTAGTCCACAAATTATTAAATCCAAGTCCACCCATGTCCACCTACTTTAGGAGCCCATGGTGGACCACATCATGGTGGTGGTGGTGGTAGTACCTCATACCTACACCCACATCACACCACTCATCCTGAACCACTTCCACATCTACAGCCTGGATGATCATCCTTTTCCTATAATTGATGCTTCGTTGGTCTTCCCTATACCATTTCATGGTCCTCCATGCTATTTGTTGAGAAATATAGATCCTTTTTACCATAACCACCACACACATAGCATACTTTGATCCTCTAATGACACTCTCTACCCCGAGAGCTTCATACCACCAAACCTTAGTCTAGGGGTCATCCTCCGAATGGTTTGGCCCATTTCGGACTTTTCATAATAAGTCAGCTACATGCCACATAATACATAGCCAGATTCCGCCCGATGGTATCTCCCATTATCGGTGCCTGCTCTGTGGGGAATCACTCCACTAGTAGAGCTCAGTCCACACCCGAGCCTACATAGGGATGCTAAGGGAAATAATCGATGCCCTGATCTCCCTTCAAAGTCTATGCTAAAAGTTCTAGGCCCTGAAGAAAGGGTCTTATACCATATATTTAGAGTAAGGTGAGAGGTAATTGAACCATGTAGAGTACTCATCCATTGTCAGGAGGCCCTACTATAGGTGAAGCAATTCCTTTTTATGCACTGAGCACAAATTTGTGATGATCAAATCCTCCCTGAGAAGTATCTCAAAGTCAAACTAGGTGAGGGTCACCTCCTAATGCATCTCTATTGTCAAAATCCACCATCTCCTTTCTAAGAGATATAGATGGATCACATCTATGACTTCCATCTGGTCATGTGGAATCCAAACTTTTTTAAACACTCATAACATCCACTCTAGCCAATTCTATGTGACATGTGGACCTTTTTCAACCACAGACCTGTGATTTCATTGTATCTAGGACTTGTGTATGTCACTAAGCCTATGTTCATCCTCTACAGGTATTTCATGTAGTAATATTTGACCATTGAGTTGGGGTTTAACTTGGACACCACCTAAAGAAACCATCTTGAACAACAGTCCTTGTACCGAAGTCTCATAACTCTATTAACCATACTTATGGTCATGTAAAAAAATCCTAGATACCTATATATATGGATGAATACTGAAAGAGATAATTATTAATCATGATTAATAGATTATACCTGTTGATAATTCTCTGACTCAAAATGATCATGACAAAACATTAAAAGATGCATGTAACTAGTGTTTTCATGTATTGAGTTGAAAAGAAATATTTAGGGTCCTGGTGTATGGATGCGTCGCCCGTGGAAGCAACACTTGAATCCCTATCCTGAATTTCTTACATGAAATCCTTAACACTATTTCCCCATCAAAATTTACAGACTCCATGTTCTTCTGGAAGAACCGACCAAACATTGATACCAACGTGTCATGACCTATCCCCCAGGGCCCATGCTGTGACTACCCCAATTCTATATTCCATAGGCCAGGGGCTATAAACTAGAACCAACTAGGCATATCCCAAATATGGGAGGAATTTAACATTAAACATGTACACACACACCAAGGTCAAACCATATAAAGTAACACAAAGTTAACCACAACTGTCACTGAGACAACTAATGTGAGTAAAATAAAAACTAAAAGTACAAATTGTCTATAATACATACTCAAAACAAGAAAGGAATGAACAACTACCATGGTACTTCTACTTGAGACCATAACTACTGGGTTGGTGAAGATTATGCTACATGTAGATATAGACGTATGAAGGTCTATCCTATCTTAATTTGGACAACCTGGTCTCGAACCACCAAGGCCTCCATCAAAGCATCAATCAACTACAAATGACATGACATGTGTGGGTTAAGCCCGTGAAGGGGTGAGAAACACGATACTCAGTAGGGACACCAAACCCAAAAGGAATGACTACAATGAAAAGACATATCATACAAGGTATAGCCTAATGTTTTGAAATTATGATTATCAGTCATAAATCTGAATCATCATGTACTATTGAGGGACTCATCACTGATTAGTCTGTATGGTTCGCTCGACTACTGGACCACTGAGACCAGCATAGCTACTGGACCACTGAGGTTTGCTTAACTATTGGACCACTGAGGTCAGCTATGCAACCAGACCACTGAAGTTCACACATCTACAATACCACTGAGGTCTGCTCGAATACGAGACAACTGAGGTGTACTCACATTATAGACCACTGAGTTCTACACATAAACCAAACCACTATGGTCCACTCATAATATAATTCATCTGAGACCCATTCATAGGATTTGTGCTCTCCAGTGCGCTTGATTCTAAGAAAATATATTTTTAATCCATCATTCTTATATATAAAATTCAATGAAAACTCACTTAGAGTTTTTCCAAAGGATAGTCACATCACAAGGTTCACAATTCAGTAGATAGTGTGTCAATCAGACATGAGGTTGGAATGATACTAGTGTTTTACAAAATAGGGGACGGTTGCATCAGAGCCAGGTCGGACATGGTGGGACCGATACAACCAACCTTCCCGGGGGTCCTCCATGATCCAAACCATTTAGATAGACCCAAACCAACATGAAATGTTCTAGACTGACCTGGTTCGGACGTGGGTCCATCCCACTAGGTCACCTAGTAACCTGGTTCTCATCTAGTCTAGTCCGACTTAGTCAGACCAGTTCTGACTAGCCGGTCATCCTGGTGGCTCAGTTTCCCTATTCAGACTGACCCTCAGTAGTGGGGAATTTCTTTCCTTACCTGGGCAACATAGTGGCCTAGTTTATCATACCATCCCAACCCACATCGGTGGCCCAACTGGGGTCCATCTCGGACACCCACTAGCATCTAGTTCGTACAGAAACACAACTGGCTGAGAAAGTCCACCTCCATTTGCACACAACCTAAAGTGGATCTCATGACATTTTACCCCACATCCCACCATGCAAGATGCACATTTTTATGTGGTTCATGAGAAATTTCACCCCCTACACCACTATAGACCCCACTGGAAATGGAATCTACTACTTCATTGCACTGTCGGGGCATGTCACCTCCCGCTTACTGTGGAAACTACTGCCATGGTGATGGTTCTTTTCATGGACCTCCCAAAATGCCTCTGGGATCTGTTTAACAACCTGCGAGGATCTCTATGTTCCTCAGATCATTTCCATCACTATAACAGGATCAATGTTTCCATGTCATCGATCCAGGGATATAGTCATGAAGACCGCATGAACTCCCAAAATAGGGGGATCTAGGATTTATCCATGTGGTCCCGATCACTCCAGGTTAGATATCATAAGCAGGTTTGAAGGAGGTTTATGAATATAACATGGATCAAATTTTCCTTCATTCACCGCATGCAAAACCCATTTCTGCAAGATCAAATGACCCACAAATCAACCTGTTAGTGGGTTGGTCTGCATTAGTTTTTTTAGAATGATGGAACATGAAATGAAAATCACAATGAATATTCGCTTATTTTGAGAAAGGGTTTGATCAGAAAAATTCTTCTTCACTGAAGGTGATCCACCCACTAAAGTCCTTGATCCATTGTTGATGGAGTGATCTTTTTAAGAGAAGGGGGAGTGCTCAATGTTCTTAGGTATTTTTTTTCTTTGTTCAGGGGTTCTCAATGGTGATCCTCAGGAGATTCATATTGATTTTCAAGATAAATATTTGATATCCAATTCATTATATTCCATTAAATGGAGAAAACATGTTCTAGGGTTTCTATTATGCTGATTCTTTGCTATTACGTTTTTTTATCTGTCAAACAATACTTCTGTTGTTTAGTATTGCTGCATCATTAAGAAGCTTCATTTATGGAATGAAATAGTCATCTCATTATTGAATTGTAGCGATAAAAAATTTTAATGACATAAACTTTTAATGATTATTTTATTTTCCTTAAAATGTAAAAAAATTATATTTTTCCCTTGGCCTATGTTTTTCAAGGTTAATCCATTCCATAGAGAAACCCAATGCTCTGAGATCAATAGGGACCTCATATTTTTTATATGGACACTGGTTTAAAATTTAGAAAACCCTCCCACATTATTATTATATTAACATTAAAATTACTTCAAAAATACATTCTGGCCACTCTCTTCCATAGAATTAGGTGATATCTCAGAGCTTGGTCTCGATATAATCTCATTTAATTTTTTTAAAAAATTCATTGAATTCTAGGGTATTACATTAATACATTATTTATAACATAAAAATATACTGAATGAAACCCAAATGATCAGTATGAATTAATTATTTTTAAATTATGCTCTTTACATAACATTTTGTAATAAGCGATATAAAAAAACTATTGAACACTTCCTTGACAAGGTCATAATATTCCAACGAATGTAAAACTACATGGGATGACCTGGGGATAAAAATAATAATGTGGTGATATTTAAATTCTAGTAAGGGAAAAAACATGTCATAACATCTTGATGATAATAGTTTTTAAACAATTGGAATAGTTATGGAGCATAAACGAAAAGTGAATAATATGGCTTCATATATCATGTTAATCAAAAAATGGGAAATGTGGAAATAACCTAAATGAAAGAATCATAATAATAGTTCAAGGAATAATCCAACAATACCTCATGGTGGAAAAAATACCATAAAGGTATCAGGTACATACCAATCCTAGGACGAGGAATAATGATACTAAACATTTCCCAATGCATTAGGGAACTATCTGGGTCCATCTATCATGATCATTTTGATCTCATGAATAAGTGTTCTACATAGATAAAACAACATTGATTAATTCTTCATAATAATTTATTTCACAATTAAGAAATGTATAATAAATGCATTAATGTATGAAATAAATATGTACATGTTCATAATGGTGAATACACTTCCTTGAAAAATGTGTATGGTATTCCCTAAAAAATTGTTTTAGCACGGAAAATCGTGGGGAAATTTTGGGAGTATAAAGACAATACATGAAAATGATAAAAATGTTTGATGTGAGAAAAACTGGATATCGGATTATTTTTACATATAATGGGAATTAATATGTACATTCTAGCACATTTCCCAATAATAGGAAATTTAAATATTATTCATAAGTTCATAAAAAACATGAATAAAGATGAGAATGTGAGGATAACTTGTAGAATTTCATTAAAGTAACAGGTGCACATATTGGTTCATAGTATATAAAAATGGGAGTGAAATGGGATATACTAATTTATACATATTATAGATAGTAAATAGGAAATGGGGGAACATATTCCAATATAAGGAAATGAAATTAAAAATACATAACATAAAAGGAGGTATTGATTAAAGAAGATAATGGAATATGAAGATCCCTTACATGAATGTGTGACTCAAAAGTCATGTGAAAGACTTCATGAGAGATTGGGGAACCTTGGGAGGAATCAGGGGAGAAGAGGGTAGATCATGCACATTCTTCAAGGATTTTTAGTGAAGTTAAATGGAAGTGTAGGAGGGTTTATATAGGAAAGGAAGGAGGTATTTTTATTATCTAGTTTTCTTACACTACATAATAAAATATCAAAACCCAAAAACCTCCTTATTTATTTTCCCAATGTTTAATATAAATGGGAGTGGTTTAATATTATCCTCTATGAATGGGGAACTAACATTTTAAAATAATATCCTTGATTATGTGGTGGAGGGTCACACCCTTAATGAAATGATTTAAAAACCTTAAAATTTATCATTGTTTTTAAAAGATTCATAATGGCTCTAAAAATTAAATAAAATAAACATAAAATAAATTTATTTTAAATGTGAACAATTTATTTTTTGATGGATAGAATTTATAGTAATTATTACAGTATATTCGGATCAAATTGATGCCATTGAAAAGAATGTATATTTATGTGATATATAAGTATTACTAGAAAATGAAATTGTCTCAAAAAATATTAAAAAATTAAATGATGTATAATTTATACATTTGGATTCAAAAAATAATATCATTTAATTCATATATTATTCGTAATATCTAAATATTTTTCTTTTAAAATATTAACAACCATTTATCAAGAATAATAGGTTATTCAAAAAACAGTTTTGAAACATTTATAAAAATTACAATTGTCTTCATAAAAATTATATTATGTTATATATTTGATTAAAGTTTATTTTTAAAAAAATTAGTTATATTTATATCAAAAATACATTAATTTATAAAATTAAAATCCTTATTTATTTTTGAAAAATACCCTAAAAATACTATTTGTGTTTTTTTGGTCCAAATAAAAAAATTATATATTAACAATTATAGGATAGAAATATATTCATTATTATAAAAAAGATAATATAAATACTAATATTTATAGGGTCTCAATTTATATCACATTAATACACACGAAATCTTCCAAAGTGTAATGTGCGAGATGGTTGGACTATTATTAGGTTGTATGATGAACAAGGTCTGGGCTGCAATCTCAATGATCTTGACCTTCACCCTAAATGGGTTCACTAATGTTATTGTTGCTAGATCATAGCTCAATATTTTGGGGAAAAAATGATATCTCCCTTATTAGAACTAATTAATGGGATTTATTGGGTATTATCCTACTGGTGGAGGGAATCGCATCCATTTTTTGTATCCATTAAAAATTTTAAAACCCTATATTTATACTTATCATGTGATTACTATTAAATGACTATATTATCTATTGAAAAAATTCAAAACATACTCTTAAATAAAATTGAATATAATAAAACAAAATAGTTACAAGTGTTATCTATAACCACATTAAATAATTAGACATTTATTTGAATCAAAAGATGAATTTTATTTATAATACTTCATGTTGTTTCATAGTAGAATGAAATAGAAAATAAAAAGGATTGGTTATCCTCGAAATGAAAATGAAAATAAATTTAGTAAGTAGAGAATGAAATTTGAGATGTATATTCAGTAGCATAGGGCTAAAAAACATGGTTTTAGAAAAAGGTAAAAGGACTAGGGATAAGGTATCACACTGTTAAATACACATTTTTCTACAAGGGTATGATCAAAATTGGAATGAATAATAGTGACCATACCATTTTGAAGACAAAAATAAAAATAGGATATTGAATTGAAGAGAATGGGGGTGGTAATTCTTTAACATTGAATTGTTACTCCTACATTATGAGGATTGGGATCATGGGGGGATGAGGGAACCATGGTGAGGACTCTAATAGAGGAAACCCACCATAACATAATGGACTATGGATTGGGAGTGAATGTAAATTGAGATATGGAAGGGTATTTATAGCAAAATATGAGCAATTGTTTAGTATTTTTCAAATATAGGCCATGTAAATCTATTTGGTTGATGAAAAAACGTTATCTCACTCATGGATTTTCTATGGTATTGAAATCATGGCGCACTTCTTTTGTTATTTTATAACAAAATAATTGATATTCATTTTTTATTGCTTTATTTTATTAGAAAAGTAATGTTTCCACAAAGTAATGTCATAAAAAAAATTTCCATTTTAGACATTGGATAGCATGTTATAATATTTGAAATTTATTAAAATCCATTAAATAAATAATATTAATAAAATAAAATAAAATTGTTCATAAATTGTTGTTAATAATTTATTACATCATTATGAAATATTTTTTTTCATTAAAAAAACCGAAAACCCCAAACTATATTTTTATAATTCATGGAAAAATTAAATTATGTTAGAAAATTATAATAAATTAAACCTAACATAATTTTGATGTCATAATTATAAATATTGTATTTATCTATTAAGAATGATTATCAAAATTTGATGATTTTAATTTTAAAATATAAAAATCCTTATTTAAAAAAAAATAGTGTTTTAATGCACAATAATATTTTTTGACACATATAAATGTTATTATACATAATAAAATTACTTAATCATTTATATGTAAATAAGATTTTTTTAACTTATTATTTAATTGAAATAAAAAATATTTATAATACCATATGTTATAATAAAAAATTTATATCTTTGGAGAATTATAATTACTATATGAAAATATAGTTAACAATATTCGTCTCAAAAAACATATATTTTATTAGGATAAACTATTCTAAACATATAATTTATGGAAATGATATTTATTTATAAAAAGTAATTAAAAATAATTTAACTATGGTATGGACATGTTACCCCATATATCACTCATCTAGGATCTATGGATTTGGTGAATGATTGAGATAAATTTATTGGTCTTCATGGAGAATATAGACCGAGTGATAATTTCCACTAATATAAAATTCTCCCCCAATTGCGATTTCATTCTATCTTCACTTGATGATGCTCATCTTTATCATGGTCAAGGTAGAACCCAATTATTCTACCATCATCCATACTTAAAACATATGGGATTCATATGATTAGAAAATAAATGTTAATTCCATATATTTTACTTTTTTCATTGATTAACCATTTTAATTTATACTTATAACCATTAATTATAACATTAAATTAAAATTTTAAAACTGTTATATTGGAAAACAGTTAAATTTTACCAATTGTACTATATTGGTTAATACATAACAGTCACATTTCTCTTTAAACACTATGAATACAACTTCATTATTTTACATAATATTAACTATAATAAACATCTTTGACGTTTATTATTTTAATATGATTTTTATTATTTTTCTACTTTTGAACATATGGGAGATTATTATAATGGATTATAGGGATAAATATTTTCCATCTAGGGTTTTCAATTTTATATTTCTTATCCCATTGTATTTCATGTAATTTTTTTGAAGACTAATTTATTAACAATTATTTAAAATATATTATTTGGTAGATTTTAATATAATATAACACTCATTTTTCCATGACAAATGTTTCTTTTAAAATGTCTTGGACATTAATTTCATCTCCCATTAAGAAATTTCGTCCTGAAAATTTCAACTCATTATCGCAGTTGAGAAATGGTGAGTTTAATTCTGTCTCATTGTTTCCTCTAATTCTATTATCACATATTAAAACATATAGATATTCCAAAACACTTTTAAAAGGTGGGTATTCATTTTTTAGACCCCTATCTCTATAGTCCCATATTTCAACTGGCTACTCCACATGAGAAAGGTCACATTCAAGTTGTCCCACATACGTATTCCATATATATGTGGAATCAGGTATGTAATTCCTCAAGAGAGATATGTGTAATACAACATGAACATTAGCTATATTTTTTTGGAAGTTTTATCTAATAGAACAATAATCCAATGTTATAACAAATTTCATTGGGGTGAATGTACTATTTGATAAGCTGCACTTTCATTCTAAATTGAATGTCTCTCTTCCATGATGAGATTCAAAGAAAAACAAATTCCGCCACATCAAACCCTAGGTCCCTTTAATGGTTGTCAACATTCTTATTCTTCCAACTCTGGGTGGATTTTATATATTATAGGATAGAATAAAAATTTTATATCATCTCTTGTACAGGATCATGTGTAATAATATTTCTATCCCCAACATCATTCAAACCCGTATGAGTTCTACATTGGTTCCCTTATAGAGCTTTATGTGGTACCATTTTAGAACTCGATTTGAAAATATTGGGGTATGAGAACTCATCTAAGGGTTGGTTTGGATCACATAAACCATTAAATTCTATTGAAAACGTTCACAACATGTAATCAATTTCCTCATTATTCCTCTCAGATAGGTCATCATTTTGGGGCTGATAGACCTTACTGAAATTCATTTCAGTATTCAGATCACGTTGATGTCATTTCCAAAATTTATATGTAAACCTTGGATAAAGATAAAAAATGATAGAATTTGGTTCGCTGGGCAGCCTCACCCATTCATTTAGATATATCATCCATATTTCCCCAAGATATAAATGTTCCAAAATTTTGATACAATGGGATGTCTTTGTGATTCAACCCACTATAATCCATATTGAAATGTTTCAATTGCATACCCTTGGGAGTAGAGAGATCAAGTCCACAATGATATTGTCCCACATCTATCATTGTATCTGTAGTGATTTCCAAACACCATTAATAATTTGATGCTGCAGCATTACACTCTATATTCTGAAGAACCATGCAGTATATTCAGCAATCTCCATTTCTTGTTATGCAGAAAATAATTATCACGAAGGTCTTTATAAATTTTAGTGCTTCCCATTTTAATTGAGAATGTATAAATATTAGAATGACTAGCTATTTTTTCTTTATAATGGGAATTAATAGAACACATTTTCTTGTAAGGACGTTTATTACACTTTCATGATAAATATTGAACTCATGAATCATCCAATTATTAAAATCCACATTCATCTTTTGAATCAAAGGATATTATCATTGAATGATTATTTATCTTCTATAGTAATTATGGTTGGTAAATCAATTTCGATTGGAAATTTTTTTTCCATTACCTCATGATTTTCAGGTCCAACCATAATAGTTCATTTATCAAGTTATATACATCAATCATCAAAATCTCCAACACAATAGGGTCATTCCTACTTAGTGTAGTAGTGAATTTTCTTCTCTTATGGGCTGATAATGACTTTAATAGCCATAGTCTTATTTAAGTCCAAAAGAAATTATTTATATACTATTCAATTAATTTTTCATTAATATATACCTCAATAATTGTTTTTCTATGTATAAATAACATTTTTTTACATAAACAGTGTGTCTCTTTATTTTTAAATAAAAAATAATAGTTGCTCGTTATAGGTCATGTGTTGGATAACATTGATCATGAGGCTTTAACTATCATGTTTCATAAGAAATAAATTATTTATTTTCCATGAGGATTCACCAAATACTTTTTATATATGAATCAATGATAATAAAAAATCCTTCTCTGATAAAGGGAAGTGATAATAGTGGATTAGAAAACAATATCTTCTTCAACACATAGAAAAATTCTATACACTATTTTTTCTAGAGGAACATAGCTTCATTTTGAGTTAACGTGATTAATGGATTATAAAGTCATGAATATATTTTCACCAACCTATTATAATATTATTATAAAACATGGAAACTAAAAATATTAGTTACTTTTTTAGGATGTGGCCACTCATTCAGAACTTTGGTCTTCGCATGGTCAAATGAGTTTCCACCATTGGTTACAATGTTCCATAAGAAAGAAACATATTGTAACATAATTTCACATTTGGTTAATTTTTAAAAAATCTTATCAATCCTTATTGTTTTATATATAACCTTTAGATGATCATTACACTCCTAGAGACATCAATAAAAACTACCAAACAGTTATCAGAGTTGTCCTTAATGACTATATTAATCAAATAAAATAATATAGGTGGGCCATTAGTAATGTCTAAGGGCATAATAACAGAATCATAATTCCCATATCATGATAGGAAGTAACTCTTTGGAATAAACTAGTACTCCGCCTATTCATTTGCACGACACTATAAAAAAATTCATATTATCAATAATGGAAAACCAATTTTGTAACATAATAAATCATATTACAATTGGAAATGTTTAAAAAAATAATTTAGTGGTACATATTATGTAAATGAAGGATCAATATGGAGTCACTTATTGAGATAGAATTCTGAATGTAACAAATAACATGTGATTATAAAAACTCAAAATTTTTCTAGATAAAAACTCAAAAGTCACTGGAATGCCGCATCAACAAACCACATTCTCTAAATATGTAGAGGATAGAAAAAAATCACATGATAGGAAATGTGATAGTTGTTCTGGAGTTACATCATCCCAAAACCCATGACAATTGTTCGTGTATCAAACTAATAATTATGAAAAGAAGAGTAAAATAATGACATGTAACATAATTTATATATAAAATGGATTAAAAAGGAAGAATGTTGATGAAATAATAAACTGTAATACATGATGTAATAGGGTACTAGAATATCTTTGTCGATGTTTTTGCCGATCCCAATAACATAAATTTTTAGACCGCTCATTCTTTCCTATATGTTAAGAGTTGACGCACAATGAACTCATAGAACAATATTTCCAATAACATATAAAATGTTACAGATCTAAAAGTGAAATACCACAAAAGAGATTAGTATTTCGAAAAGTTGAGAAGAAATAGTAATATTTAATAAATATTTATTAGAATGTAATGGTGTGTGATAATGTAATAGGAGTGCAAAGAATATGAAGACACAATTCAAATAGTTGACAAAGATAAATGAATAGAGTGCAAGTATATGGTTTTTTATATTTTGATGAAAAATTGAATCTTTTTCAATTTTTGATCAGAATAACTATAATGAGTTCACTAAAATTATTATTGATAAATAAATCAAATATATAACATGGTTTGTAATAATTAAACCGTAAAATTTGAAAAAAATGAAGTAAAAACATTCAATGAAAGGGAAGTTTCAGGACACTTCCATACGTCCTTTTGGTGGCCAATGCTTGCGACGGCCCACTACAAACCGTGAAAACACCATGACCCATGTCTAATATTATTGAGAACCTTATCCAGAAGAAAACCATTTAACAATATAGTTAAAACACAATACTTAAATTATAAATTTAGACAAAATTGTATGGAAACATTTATTATTAATGTGAAGTGTAATAAGAGTTTTGATTTGTTTTCTATAATGGACAAAAACAATATTGGAGTGAATTGACCAAGGAGATATTTACCTAAATAGTCTGTGAAATATTCATTACGGTGATCATTAAATCACATATTGGATAACAGTGACCTTATACCTGCACATTAAATGTGTTTTAGAGAAACCTGCATAATTAATGGGAAATGACTTGCATATACATTAAAAAGGAAGGTGGATGCAATCAAATACATTGAAAACAAAGAAATAATAGGAACCTGGATGTTTTTTCAGTTTTTATCCACAGTGTGAATCGATCATTAATAGCTTTTTAAGGTGTTGTCCAGATTTTGTCTAGCCCATAAAAGAGGAAAAACGTGTTATTATGTAGAAAATTAATTAATGGAAATAAAATTAAATGAAACGGATAAGAATTTTTGGGTTTAAAACCCCAAAAAAGTATTGTAGCTAAAATGACAATAGATGGACAGTTCCTGCAGGTCAACCCCAGTCCATTAGTGGTTGTGGTCTTCATAGTAGAAACCACCACATCCATGTATGATCCCCATTCACATGCACTGAAATGATGAGAAACTAAAAGATAATAGTTCAAAACACAAATATATCTTATAATAGAAATTCTCATGATCAAATAAAAAATCATGAAAATAAACTTATTAGTGTGTTTTCCATAATTTAGTTCCTATTTTACCTATTAAAAATGAATTTTTCATGGGATTGATTAAATTTGACGCACTAAAATAATGACATACAAGAGGGTGTCAATGTATTGATAGTAAGATAGTGACTTGCATGTGGGTGGGGGGGTTCAGAACACATGTTCTGTTATCTGTAAATATGTTCTTCAATAATACAAAATCAGTAATGGAGTGAACCAAAAAAGGAGATATTTACCTACATAGTCTCTCAAAGATCCATTATAGAGATGAGTAATTCAAATCTTGAGTAAAAGTGACATAAAACCTACACATTTAATGACTTTTAGAGATACCTACACATTAAATTAAATCGGAAATGTCTTGCATACACTATAAAGTGGTAGGTTGAAACCATCAAATAGATTGAAAACAATATATGAAAACAAACCTACATGTTTGTTTCTTCTTTCAATAACTGAATGATTTGATCTACAATAGGTGCGTGAGATTTTATCCAGCTGTTTTCCGGACACGAAAATTTAAAAAAATGTTACTAAATAGTAAAATAACACTTTATTCATGTCAGTAATACTTTTGGTGATCACATCTGTAAAGGCATTTTCTTCCCTCAGACATGCAGTGCTAAACAACGATTGTGTTTTTTGCCAGACTAAGGCATTAGATATGCTCCCCTAAACAGTAAGTATAACAGTTTCAGTGTACTACCAATTCATACTAATAAAAACTATAGGATGATAAGGTATAAAACAGGATATTGAAATTACATATACTATTGACGAAAATGTTGAAGGTTTACTGGGTACTGTATTTGAATCCTATTGAACTGAAAAGTATAATATTCAGGTAATGTAGTAATCCAATAAAATCATGAAATCATTGTAACTGTCTAATGTGACTTTTCATTTAATATATTGAAATATTTTTGAATCATTACATGAAAACATTAATATATTTTTCCACAACGGGGAAAACCATGAGATATTAGTGAACATAACAAACTCACTGGAAACACATCAACTATTGGTTTACTGGATCCTGGAAAATACTACAAACTACTTAAAAACCTGTTTTGAATACAACACAAGCATACCCTAGATACATCTTATGAACAAACATGTCCCTTGAAGAGAAGATATATCCATGAAATAAAGTACAGATGATGTGGTTTGAAGAAGATAGATATCCTACCTTTGATAGAGAATCCTGAAAAAAAATTGTCATTAGAGGTGCCCAAAGGATTGATCTATAGGACTTCTGGATAGAGGTGCTATTTCAGTTTCTCCTTCTACATACCAAAAACCACAATCCAGAACTTAGTCCTAACGTAGTTGAACTAAAATGAACAGATGACAAATGAAATAAAAATTACAAGAGTATCATCTACTTGACAGATAAATAATCAAACTGAAAAGCAAGTGTCTTGAATTTGCATATTGAATTTAGGAAAATTAATGCACATATTACCTGGAAGTATATTACTGTCAAAACATAGGTTAACATCTTGATTTTATGACACAATACATGAATTCTCTACCAATTCCTATTGTTGTATTCACAGCAACTGTTAAAACAAATAGATTACAGCAAAACGCAACAGTAAACATTTAATGATGAGTATATGGGAATGAAATGTCATTAAATTGGTAACGTCACCCCAGAAAACGGTTCATGTACTTTAAAACCAAATGTAGAACAAAACACCCTATTATTAATGACGTCTACCATGAGTAACAGAAACTAAAACATCTACATTAAAACATGCAGTATCAAAAACCTCCCCCATTTTCATATTCCATATTGAGTTTCATATAGTTTAATGATAAAACATCGAACAAAAAAACTGATAAAAGAATGTAATTCATGAAAACCGTCCAGTATTTCATCATAACTATCGATTATGAAAAATGTGATGTATTAAAATCATCTGGCGTGTAAAATTTATAATCTACCACCAGATAAGACAACAGGTTCATCCCTGAATCCATGGTCTAAGGCATCCAATCCTTGATGATTTATGCTAATTTTCAATAAATAAAATAGTTGTGATCAACCTTATTGAACAGAAACACCCACCCCACAAAAATAAAGGATAAACTGTATAACATATTAGTCTTTGAAACAAAACATCCTCTGAAAAAAAGAGGACATTGATTTTTCATACATTTTAAATGATGGGATAATGAGTTGATGGTTTGGTTGATAATGTGGGGTCTATATTTATGATGATAACTTAAAAAATGATACACATTAAATGTTTGGTTTCTTGAAAAAATTCATATAGATTGATCTTACAAAAAATTTACCTTTTTCATGAGTCCTAATAAACAATCTACATTAAAACATGCAGTATCAAAAACCTCCACCATTTTCATATTCCATAATTAGTAAAATCCATCTTAATGATAAAACATCTAGCAAAAAAGCGGATAAAAAATTTCATTCATGAAAACCATCCAACAAGTGATGAAAACCATCCAGCATGAAAAACATGATGCATGAAAATCATCCAGCGTGTAAAATGTATAATCTACCAGCAGATAATATAACAGGTTAATCCCTGAATCTAAGATCTACGGCATCCACTCCTTGATGATTTGTGCTAATTTCCAATAAATAAAATAAGTGTGATAAACTTGATTGAATAGAAACACCCACCCCACAAAAAGAAAGGATAAACTGTATCACATATTAGTCCTTGAAACAAAACATCATTTGAAAAAAAGTAGACATTTATTTTGCTGACATTGTATCTGATGAGGTAATGAGTTGATTTTTTGGTTGATAATGTTGGATCTACATTTATGATGATAACTTAAAAAAAGATACACATAAAATTTTTGGTTTCTTGAAATATTTCACATAGATTTATCTTACAAAAAAATACCTTTTTCAGGAGTCCCAATAAGTAATCTTTACAAGGGATATTTCAGGGGCCCCATCCACCATAATTACACTAATAGGATCCTGTCAAAATAAAAAAATTTATGGACATGTTAAAAGATGGTTTACAATGACATCTGAAAAAATAAAAAAGCAGTTGTAGGAAAGGATTAAATAACACCTATAGTTGGTAAATAGTGGATCATTCATCATCTCTCTCAGCAATAGTATTACCCCATCGGTGATAAAGTTTATCATGGTCACATCCTATGTTGTGAGAAACATAAACTATTACATACACATTATACACACACTATTAATGGTGGTTTTAATAATTTTTTCTGTCAGAATGAATATCCAGAGGCTGATTGATTGTGTGATTTTTTGATCTGGCGTTGTTAAATACTTCAACAGTCATTAAATTCCAATGGTGGATCAATATGCCATGTTCCTAAAGAATTTTTCCAAACAAAATTAGGAGTGAGCCTAAATTGTAGGTGACCACTGTTAGAAGTTTAGAGATGAATTTTAACTTTAAAAAAATTTATGGAACAAAAAATAACACATAAGTATGGAAGGAGAAACATGGATAAATTTATGATGTAAATTATTAATTCATTCTGCACAGTACTAATCTGAATAAAAATTTGAAAATTAGTGATTGAAAGTCTTGAAATATTAATCATGACAAACATTCACCTTATTCGATATATTTTTATTTATACAATGCAGTATAAACATCACTGTAGAGTGAGAACTACATCACCTGAACACTATTCCATTTTCTGGGGCCTCCCATCAAGGACATCTAGGTGGACTGTGATCACCAATGAGGGGTGGAGGGGAACTGGGATTTGGTCGAACACGACTACCGGGATCATTGGGAAGAATAGGTTAATAGGGAATGTTGTGCGAGCGGGACGAGAAACTGAGGAAACAAAATCTAGAAGAGGGAAGGAGGGGTACAATGGGTTTCAGGCGATGGAACATGATGACTTTCATGTAACAGAACCATAGATCGAGAAGAGAGGATACGCGAGAAGTATGTGAAGCCAATAGAAAACGTGAGTGGTCGAAGACGAAGGAGCTGCTGGTGGATCATGCGGAGGTAGAGGCGCAGAGGCCCAGCTGCGGAGGGAGAGTCGTGGAGGCGGAGTGGCGGCTGCAGCGGGGATTCGAAGATGGGAGCGAGAGAGGGGATTCAGGGAGGGGGATTTGTAGGGAGCAGGAACCCTAGTCGGGAGTCTCGGAGTGGGATAATATTTGGAGGAGGGACGTGATATTTTGGGGGGTATAATGTGAATGGAATTAGTGAAATGGGGGATGTGGAGGCTTGAATGGGAGACACATTAGCTAGGAAGAACCTAAATTTAGTATATATAGTGGATTTTATTATTACCATCAATTGTGGATAACTAGATCAATGATCAATCTTGAAGAATAATTGATCCCCAAGAAGCCATTCATGTAAATCATCAATTCATGAGAGGTAGTACCTATTATTCAATGTGATACCATTTTTTTCTCTATAATCAATCCATAGAATCATTGATATATCGCCATTATTCTCAACTATCACATATTCTAAAAAACATGATACACATATTCAAATAAATACCATTTCCAATGTATTTTGTGGTTTTTACTTCAATTCCCCCAGTCCTAAATTTTTTATTTGATATGGGGTCATTAATATCATCTCAAATCTAGGTATGAGTTCAATAGATATCTCTACCACAACTTCTAGGGGATTTCATGTTAATTCATTAATAAATTCTCCAATTTATTTTAGAATTAGGGAAATATTCTCTATATTTATACTATAATTTCCTTCTCAATATTCTCATAACATTTCGATAAAGAAGGATGTGGGAGGTTCTTTTAGACAAGTGTCGGGTCGGGATATATCTCCTTTGAAAATAAAAGTAGATTTTCCGTTCAAGAAAACTGGGATATCATTTATTTTGCAGAAATCCATAGTATATTACATTGGGATCTAGTCCATCACTACTATATATTTGCTTTCAACCATAGTTTTGAAAACTATATTTTTCATGAGATTGTGCTCACCATAGTCAATACCATTGTTTTGTTGCGCTATTGATTCATTGATTATTTATCTATGAGTCCAGATGGACATAGATTCAATTGTAAGGTAGTATATGGTTGAAATATAAATAAATAAATAAATTATAGGATTACATTTAATTTCAAACAATATATATTTTAGTTTAAACCATTAGTTAACATATTTTAACCTTAACCATGGTAGTGTTTTTATCACTCGTAAGGGGATGTAATTCTACTTGTAAGGTGTAAATTGGATCATATGTAGACAATGGATGAAATTTATGACCATATATTATAAAACACTTCCTATTTCTAGATTGAAATAATTTTTCAATAATATAATATTATATTATTTTCATAAAATATAATAGGATATTTTTGACACTATTCATTTAATTTGACTTCAAATACCTCAAGTCAAAGATATAATTCAAATAAAAACTATAAAAATATCTTTAATATATTATATTTATCTAACATATGGATCATAATTACACCTACATATTATATTAAGTTTATTTATATTTAAATATATATATATATTAATTTTCAATTAATTGAATAAATATTGTCTTAGTGTTGCATAGAAATTTAATATAATTATATAATGGATAGAAATTAGAAATTAATTTCTATCAGGTAAATAATTTTTTTATTCTCAAAATAAATATATATATTTTTTAAGGACTTTCTATTTTCCCCAGAAAACACCTAAGATATATTTAAAAGTAAGGGAATGATATTTCGAATTTTTATATGCTTTACATATTATATACGCTGTTTTCATGGACATGATTCGCTTAAAAAATCAAATTTCAAGACAAAGGGTATAATGTTTTAATTTTAATAATAAAAATTCTATTTGTTTTTTTGAAAATTGTGACCTTAATGCTTAGTTTTAATCTAGATTTGCATGATTTAAACTTTAGTAAAGTGATAAATTTCACCACAGTTGATATTCATAATGCATAAAAATAAAGGGGTTCTTTTTAGAAAAATTGAATGAAATTATTTAAAATATAGAATCAATATAATCAAATTAAATAACTATATTTTGCATAAATTAATTATCAAGTAACTGTGTAAAATGAAAGAAAAAACTACTTTAAGACAAAAATAAATTTTTATGCATAAAACTGGATTCAGTCATATCTCATGCAATGTAAAAATATTTGAAGAATCTGAAATAAAATTTCAATATATAATATATGAATTTAATTTAAATAATTAAGCATTAGTTATTAATTATAATTATTAGTATAAAAATATATTGCATGAATAAAAAATAAAAAGGCACCCCTTTTAGTTTGAGATGGGTACCTCATGTCTGTAATGTTATTTTTTCAAGTCCATTTCATAATTATTCATCTAAAAATCTTTTAATAATTCCATATTCAACCCATGTCTCCAACTCAATATTATCCAAATTTGAACACCCTTTGGTATTTTTCAAACTCTTTCAACATAATTTATTCTCCAATCAAGGTTACATTACTTTTGTTAGCTATGTTAGGGTATGTTTAATCCCTATTAATCCTTAGATTATGTTTTCTCTAATTTTTTATCCTTTTTCATGGAAAACCCCTAATTAAATGAATTTTTTTATTTTAGGGACTTTGTGTATTGAGGTAAAATTAGGTAGAATTATATGGAGATGTTTTTCCCTTATGTATGAGGAAATAATTCTTTACGGTTTTATGGTGTTTATATAAAACATTATAGGATCTCATGCATATAGGTGTGTGTTCATATACAACATATAACATTGCTTTTGATATCAATGTATTTAGGTAGGTCTTTGTCGGTGTAATAGAATTTGGGGGGTTTGATAATGGTGTTATCAAGAGAACCTAATCTAGACATGGTGAGTATAGAATATTATGATAGGGTTGTATACCTCGGTGAGTGAGGATCTATATGAGAAAAAAGATATTTTAGTTTTGATCATATGTTATTTAGGAAGGTTGTTTAAATATTATCTCTATATGGTAAATTTTAAAGTTGTGTGAGCTTGGGATGAGTCTCTTGAGATGGTTGGGTTCTATAAAATATAAATTTATGACCTGGATGTGTGTTTAGATATTTTTCTAGAATGTGGGGGTTAATATGATTCCATTCCCATTCCATAATCTGAATGAAAGTGTATTGATGTGTGTTATGATATAATGCGTCAACATGAATGATTTGTTCGTAGTATTGATATCTATATGATGCCACACCTTATGTTATGGGTTCTTAGTATGATATATTTAGGTAATGCCACTATTATTGAGAGGGTGAGATTACGTGGTATAATAGTGAGGCTACACCTAGGGTATGAGGGTGTTGGAAAGAAACTTAGTTATGGAACATACCCTAAGTGAGAAGATAATGGTAAATATGGGATGGATTATTGGTATGTTAACACTTACTAGTAATACTATAGAGCATATGTACGTATGTTTGTGTTTTATGGGATCAGGTTATGAACATTATGACACGATATAGTTTAATGATTCCATGGTTCATTATTCTTGATCAGTGAATACACTGACATATAAATATATATCACACTTGTGATATGAACATGTTGTTGTTATTTGACTAGTATTATTACTCACACCTAGCACAATTGTATCAGTTAAGTTGAATTATATTTTATTTGGGATCCAACCTAGGGGGTACCATATGTAAGACACTTGATATTGTGTATTAGCATAACACCCTGAGTTTTGAGACTAATTTTTTCGCTTAAATTGTATTTATATGTTTCTGAAATATATTTTTTTATAATTTAAATAGAATTTATCATGATTATAATGTTACATGATATATGAATCAAATAAACAACACTTTATTCATTAATAGTGTAATATTTCAATAATGGAACATGGAACCATGTATTACATACAACAAATGATTAAATACTTCAAAAATCATAATATAAAATGGAATAATAAATAGAAAAGAATAAAATCATTATATCTAAAAACTCATGTAGATCATATACCACCTATGGAATAAATATTAAATGGACTGCACCTAAAATATGAATTAAAATCATTAATTAAGTTATTATGATGAAAAAATACATAATATGGAAGGATAAGTGTAGTGATAATAGAATGAATGAATAATTTATTAAGGTTGTATTTAGGAATGAAATTTGACAATTATTAATATGGTTTTTTGAAAAATGGCTATCATAAATATATTCATTAGAGATAATATCTTTGGATATACATGTATTTGATAGGTATAGTGAAATTGGATATTGTTAGTAACAACATTAAAAAAATACAATTCTTAAATAATAAGATAAGGATAAAAATATATTATTTTATTTCAATATTTTACTATAAAAATATTTTTCCTTAATGAAATATTATTAGTAAATAATTATATCCTATAATACAGATAAAAATTTTAATATCTATATATTGACACAATTAAATTTTTAGAAAATAAATAATTAATTATAATTGTATTTGGATAAGATAATTTAATATAAAAGTTATATATTTTAAATAGTTATTCATTCAAAAAGTCCCTTGTATTTTCATAATATAAAATGATCTGATTGAGAAATCAAAAGGCATATACCCATTATCTAAAAATTAATCAAGTCTTGTAAATTGTGAAAATGGGTGTGGCTTGATACAAGGACATTCCCTTATCCAAAATGAATAATTAAAATTAAATATATCATTATGATATGACATCTCTTTTGCACAATCACACTCATCTTCTATCACCTGATTAGATTATGGCCATCATTGGTGTATAATACTCCAAAATTCAACAATATCCCTCTCATTATCTATAGAATGCATAGATTCTGTAATGATTTTATATTATGATAAATTGATATATTTTTAATAAATATGGTTTTATGTGTTCTTATAATAAAATAAATTTTTAAAGCTTTTAGAAATTGAATCTAATAAAATAATTTTTTTATTTGTAACATGGATGATAAAATTTTGTAATATTGGAAAATTCAATTTTTTTAATATAAAATTTGTTATATATGTTATGATTAATTACTATATCATGGTAAAAATGATTTCTAAAACGAATGTTATTTTCTTATATGTTGTATATTTTTATCATAATGAATTAAGTTGATCATATTTTAATAATAAAAATAATCTACTGTTTTTATAAAAACAATATTTAAAATCATTTCATTAGAAATTTAATAGAAATAAATTATAATAAAAGTTGATATTTAAAAAACCATTTTCATTAAAAACAATTATTATACATATATATATATATTATGTTTTGATTTTAAATATTAATTTCCTACATTTATAAATTTAATACGATTAAATGGAGTCCTATTTTGGGATCAAAACATTCAATTTATTTAGGAATGGAAATCTTATATTTTTAGAGAGATAATAAATTCCATAGTAAATATTTAAAGAATGATAATGAGGGTAAAAGGGGGTAACATAAGTTAGCTAGAATTTTTCAAATTATTTATAACATTAACATCTTATAGAGTAACTTTCTTATGTTTTAAATTCATACTCACGTGTATCACCAATATTTCCGCACCAAACTCACCTAACCCCCATGTGATTCCATCTTTATGCCTCACCTAACAATAGTTTCCAAACATATATCCCTAATTTTCAGTTATAGAAACTTCTCACTACCACCCAATTCAAACAACCCCATGCCTTAAAATGTTTATTTAATACCATTACATTTACTTCTCCTCAATTCATCTTCAATTTTTTGGGTTCCCCTGTTCAGAAAAAAAAAATAAATCAACCCTCCATTATGAATGAAGGAAAAATGAGAAGGAAGGGTATCACCTAATATGGTAACAAGCCATTACATATTATTTGTAATTACTTTCTCCTACCCACTATTAATAACACACATTATACATTATTATTATATTATACTAGCACGATTATGATTATGAAAAATGATACTATAATTATATAACTTTCTCTTCACTATTGTTATTTAAGGTTACATGTTCTTGTATGGGTTGGTTTAACCACCAAAATTAACGCTATTATAATATCATCATTATATCCATAATAAATAATCATAAATACTTAAATAATAGTATTATATAATACGTTGTTTTATTAATATGGTTTTATAATAGTAAAAAAGAATGATCAAAATAATATAATTAATTGTTTTTTGTAAAATATATGAAATATTCACCACTAATTCTATTCATGCGATCCATATCCATGTTTTATAACAAATGAAAATAGGAATTTGATTAATAATTGAAAAAAAATAATTCCACTATCATCATTAATATGGAACTGATTGATTTTGTAACAGTGATCTATATCCAACAACACCAATTTGAATCATTCATGAAATAAAAATAACTAAAAACCTATAATGTCGAAAATATAATATAATAAACTAATATTTAAGTAGTGAATGATTATAAATAAAGAGTTTAAAAGGACGTACAAATTAATAAGGTTCTAAAATATGTGATTAAGATATTCTGTTTTGAATTTTTAAGGACAAATAATTTTCATGGAAATCAGGATAAAAAGTAAGGGGTTTATCCTCCCAATTTTCATTCTTTTATACATATGTAATTTTCAACACTTTTTTATATGGTGTATATACTCCATAATAGATGTATTTTATAATGAATTACCAAAAAATAAAATTTTTTACATTTCCATATTAACATATCCCCTTCAATATGTTCTAGTTAAAAAATAACAATGTCATATGGGTTTACCATAAGTCAATCTTCATTCTATGAGTTAAAATGTTTTTTTTAAGATTTATTAATATAAAATTGAATTATTATAACATAATATTTCCTGTTTATTAATTTACACTTAATATTCATTGGTATTATATTTTAATTCAATATTATTCCACAACAATTTTCTTTCCTCGTAAAAATATAATGTTTTTAAGAATAATTCACAAACCCTTTGATAGCTCACTATTCACCATGTAAATATTCTTAAATACCAACAAGGAAATCCTATAATAGTTTTAGAAAGTAAATAATATATTATCTAAAATTTAATTAATATTTCTCTTTACTTATTATCAAAATGAGGTTTCATTATTCTTCTAAGAATGTGGGTTTTATCAAAACTAATTAAAATCATTTAAAAATTCACATACTATCATATATCATACCTTAAATTCTCTATTTCTTAAATTGACCCTTATTTATTTTGAGGTTCCATTATTTCAGTTTCCATAAAAATTTAATGTTTTCATGGGAATAATGTTATTTTGATTATTTTTAAAGAATATTTCGATATAAAATCATAACATCTTCTTTTTATGATATATTAAAAAATGATTCATGAAAACTATTTTATGATTTAATTTAGATTTTCACATAAAAAATATAAATTATCAACATAATATGAATTTAATACTTCAAGTTAAATATTTTTATTTTCAGAATTAATTTTAAGGATCTCTGGGAAATAAATAAATTCCATGGATACAAAATCATCAAACCAAAATCAATATGACCATGATATTAAAAAAAATTATAGAATTTAAATGTTTTACCTGATAATGTTGACATTAAATTGGTGGTACCTTCATGTGTGGATTATATTTTATGAGATCATTTAAATTAAAGTCCATCTTGGCCCCGATTTGTACGTGTTCCTCCAAGATTGGTTTCCCATCGTTGAAGCCAATTATCAAAATTGGATTATATGTTCAATAAAATTAGAAATTTCACTATTAATATCATCTTCAATAAGATGTTAAATAAGTCTATGACCACCCTACATTACTACGTATATAAAGAAAGACTCATCCACTAACTTTTCTTTAGAGTGGAGGACAAGATCCATGACAATTGGACATTCATCTTCCACCTTATCTGTACCCTTCATAAAAATATCATATGATGATATCTTGGGCACTGAGGAGAAATCATTATTAGGTAAATATGCCTTCACAGGTTTTGGGTACACACTTATACCACCTTCCTCATCATCATTTTTATCACTACAATTGGAAACACGATTTTGGACTAAGAACATTTTATTGTAAAATATTTGAAATTTGTTGATTCAACAAACTCAAGCCCTTCTCAGGGATTATCTTCATTACCTAAGGATCTATTAACCATTATTTTTATAAGTTTAGGTAGTATTTTCAAGGACTTATTTTATTTTACTTATTTACAATAATGTTTCCAAAAATGTGGTTCCATTTTTTATCATTTCATATAGAAGACTAGGCACCCCAAACTATTTTTGGATCCTGTTCGTAATATATTATTGACTTGGAGTTAGTTTTCATGTCACTTGTTTACAGCTCCAAAAGGGATATTGACCTAATATTGTTCCTTTTCCATCATGGAATGTGTGTTTTCCAACCTTCTGGATCAATGTTATCTTTTTAATTTATATTAAATTAAGAGAATTTATTTTGGATTAGTATTGAGGTGGATATAACACACATTCCAGAAGTTATATACCTCTAAGAAGATATTCCATTCTAACCAAGAAAATTTTATATTGGAGAGAGAATTATTGGATAAACTGGATATTTAATATACACATTTCTGATAAGATCTGGCTTACTAGGCTCTTCCTTCCCATTTATATGGCTTTTCCCCTTCTCTGGTATCATAAAACCACCCTATTTAACTATAATAACATCCATAAAAGACACATGGGTGTTGTTGGATGGATCATCCCCACCTACCACTTGAACGATTTCCTCTTATATAGAAGTTAAAACGGGTCTCATAGCATAAAAATAAAGGGAGTGACTCATTTTTTTCTTTTGAAGACCACAAGAACAACATAGATCCCACTGAACTAGCTTGGGCCTTGTAACGACCCGAATCTAGAGCCCTTCCACCGGCGCCCCATACCCAGTTCGCCACATGACCTCAAGCGCGTTTCCCAAAATTCTAGAGGCTGCCGACTAGTAGCGAGGGCCTTGGTGAGTCAGTGGGGAATCTATGCCCTCATTTGGTAAAGTATGCAGCGGAAGAATAAACATACACAATAGTGGATGCAGTAAATAGAATGCAATAACTGAACATAATGTAAAATCAAGGTCTGATATAATAATGATGCAGGATGGTACATGTGTCTATGGAAAGAAGTAAGAAAACAACATGCCGAAATACAACTGAAACCAAAGTACTAAAAGTAAATAGCAACTCCAGTAGCATCGTGGGCCAAGACCCGGTCACATGCTCTCTATCTCCGACTAGCAATCAAGCACCTGAGGTGGAAGGTCCACAATCACTACCAAAACATGCAACCATATAATCTGTTTGGGGCGAAAAGCAGGACCCAAAAAGGGTGTGAGACTAATCCCAGTAGGCAACCACCACAAGATTTGTACCCTTCTGTCAGTGAGTGATATAGAAAATGTAACGGTAAACAATGAAGTAAACAATTCTACCAATTACCATTCACATTCATTCAATTACACAACCAGGAAAAACCAGAAATGTTTCTTATTCCAAGATAAGCTAGTAACACAACAGGTATCTAAAAAGACTACCTAATACAAGCAGTACAAAACCGAAGCTTGTTCTTTGGCTTGGTGGACTCATCACAACCAACCAACAAGAAAACACACTAACTCTCTGAGAGGATTAAACTAGCAGACCCCTATAGTCCAGTAATCAAACAAGGCACAAACACTCTGGGAAGTTCTTACATCAATTCCCCTATGGTCTTGCAATAATAGCTATAGACTCTCTGAGGAAGCACTTACGTCTAATTCCTCCTATGGTCTCAATGTGTGGGTAAACTAAGAACACTCTTGGGAAGCACATAGTCTGATTCCCGTAGGACCTACGTACGAAACTAAAACCAACAACCCCTATAGGGAAGCACTTAATCATCTATTCCCTCTTTGATCTCCCGCACCAGGTTCTCACAGCCCTAAGCAGTCCAGTCGTGCGTAATCGACTATTAGCATCCCTAAGTAAGTTAAACAACTACTTGGCTAAAATATAATAAATGAATCCACAAGTATATAAACAGCAGGCAATACATGTAATCCAGACAACATGCATACTAGAAATGCAATAGGGGTCACCTCGTAGGCAAACCAGGACAACCGGAAAACAATAGCCAAAACAAGGGAAAACACCCATGGGGTGATCCTCAAACATTCTTACATGAAATTATCAATCATCTAGTAACCATAAGCATACATTCAATCTAAGGCAGATAAATATACATGATCAAAACCCTAACCCCGGATACCCGATACATGGGTATCCGGCACTTTTGCAACCAAAACTCAAAGAACATAAATGCAGGGAGACAAACCACATACCTCGATCCTAGGTGATCAATATACATGAACCTTGGCCCGTGAATTGGCCTAGAACGTAGTAGATCTGCAAAAATGTATTAAACGTTCAACCTCAGATAACATACACAAGAGTAAGAATCAGGAAACAAGGCTAAAGAAGAACCAAAAACTCACCGCTATGATTCTTCTGCAACTGACGGAGTTTGATTCATACAACAGGTGACGAATCAGTGGCTGGGAGAAGAAACGACCTCCTCAGACATTCTAGATGAAATTAGGCGGACAAGAAGACGTTTTCCATAATTAGCCGCGAACCTGGGTCAATTAATGAAATAAAAAAAGTACACGGCATGTACTCTTAATGTACATGGCGTGTAGTTGGTTTTTCCATACTCTGTCAAAATTGGCCTCCATGTCAGCCCTACACACCATGTATGTGGCCCGGTCTCGGCCAGCACACGGCTTCGAGTGACCCAAAATTCACGGCGTGTGCTCATAAAGGACACGATGTGTACTCTGAAAATTCCATATAAGCATCATGTGTGTTGCTCGGTCTCGACCTACACGCGGCTTATAGTGGCCGAGGAGTACACGGCGTGTTCTCATAAAGCACACGGCGTGTACTCTGAAAATTTCCAGATTCTCCATTTTCCTTAAAATCTCATAAAAGTGATCCGTACCTATAACTGAAGCTCCGTGTTCTTACAAGCATCCCACCTTAAAGAAATTCATCCCTGAATTTACTTAGCAAGGCGTAGAAGAAGGAACCTCGAACCACTCTGGCCACTGTGATCGCATATCAGCCTCCCTCTCCCAAGTCTCATCCTGTATATGGCCGTGCTGCCATAGCACCCATACTAATGGAACAGACCGGCCACTGAGTGCCTTTGAGCTAAGATAAAAAATCCTGATAGGACGCTCCATGAAAGATGCATCCTGCTCTAAATCAACCTCCTTGGGATGAAAAATATGTATGGGTCTGAGAAATACCGTCGAAGCTGAGAAACATGAAAGACGTCGTGCATAACCTGGTATCTCTGAGGTAACTGCAACCTGTATGCAACTAGATATACTCTCTCCAGAAACTCAAACGGCCCAATGTATCTCGGTGAAAGCTTACCCTGTCTCTGAATCCTCTTGTGTCCCAACCTCGGTGTGACACACAAGAAAACCTGATCCGCGACCTCGAACTCCAGTGGTCATCTCTGCTGATCCGCATAAGACTTATGCCGAGACTGTGCTGTTTCCATCCTATTCCGAATCAACTCTATATGTTCTAAGGTCTCTTGAACAAGATGAGGTCCCAGCAAAGATGCCTCTCCTGCCTCTAGCCAGCATAAAGGTGATCGTCATGGCCTACCGTACAAAGCCTCGTAAGGTGCCATCTAAATAGTCTCTGAAAAACCGTTGTTGTAGGCGAACTCTAACAGAGGAATATTCTTCTCCCAAGAACCTCCAAAGTCTAGAATGCATGCTCGGAGAATATCCTCAGGAACCTGGATCATGCGCTCTGATTATCCATCATTCTAGGGATGGTATGTTTTACTCAAAAGTACATGTGTACCCAACACCCTCTATATCCCCTGCCAGAAGTGCGAAGTAAAACGTACATCCCTGACTGAAACAATGGAGTGTGGAACTCCATGCAGACGTAGAATCTCTTGGATGTACAACTGGCCAAGCTCATCAATACTAAAGGTCTCCTTTATCGGCAAGAAGTGTGGAACCTTCATGAGCCTATCCACTACAACCCAAACTGCATCATTTCCTCGAGGCGATCTCGGTAAACCTATCAGGAAGTCCATCGTGACATCATTCCATTTCCACTCAGGAATGGGTAACTGCTGCAAAAGCCCCGCTGGTCGCTGATGCTCTGCCATCACCTACTGACAGGTGGAACACCTCAAAAAAAAAGAAGCCACATCCTTCTTCATACATGGCCACTAATACTGATGGTGCAAGTCTCGGTACATTTTTGTGACACCATGATGAACTGCCCAAGCTGAAGCATGAAACTCTCACATAATCTCCTCACGTATGTTTACTGAAACCCATACGCGGCCATGAAAACGTAGCACCTCGTCATCTCCCACCATCCACCCAGAGTAGGGTCTCTATCTGGCACACCCTCCTGTAGAACAAGACCTTCTGGGTCTGATAGCTGCCTCATTCAAACATGAACAAAAAGGGTAGAGGTAACAACTATAGAAGAAATAACCACGTGACCCTGTCTGTCGTGCACCTCCAAATGCATCTCAGAGAACAGATCCATGAGCTGCCACTAACTGCTGGCTTCCTGAACTGCCTGCAACTGATTCCTCCTGCTCAATGCATATGCCACAGCATTGCCTTTCCCATGTGTGTAAGCAAGCTCGAAATCGAAGGACTGTAGGTACTCGACCCAACTTCGCTATCTCAGATTCAAATAATGCTGCATGAATATGTACTTGAGGCACTTCCGATCAGTATATACGAAGAAATGCTCTCCCATGAGATAGTGCCTCCAACATCACAAAGCATGAACAACGGCAGCCAACTCCAGGTTGTGCGTAGGATAATTCTTCTCATGTGGCCTCAACTACTGAGATCCGTATGTGACAACACGATCTTACGGCATAAGCACTGCTCCAAGATCGATGACATATGCATCACAGAAAACTGTATAACTCTTGCCCAGCATTGGCAGAACTAGAATCATTGCTGAAGTCAATCTCCCATTCAGCTCCTGGAAGGCTGAGTCACAAGATTCTGTCTAAACGTACTTCACACCCATCTTAGTCAATTCCATCAAAGGGACTACTAAGCATGACAAGTCCAGTATAACCCTCTTGTAGTTATAGGACAGCCCCAAGATACTACGTACCTCGAAGACATTCTTCGGCTGCTCCTAGGTGACTACTACTCTCAACTTCACTAGGTCTACTGATACTCCTTTCTCTGAGATGAGATGACCCAGGAAGAGAATCTCATCCATCCAAAAGTAGCACATTGAGAGTTTAGCGAAAATACAATGCTCCCTCAGTGTACTCAAAATGATCTCAAGATGGTTTGTATCGTCTTGTAGAGTATGAGAGTACACCATGATATCTTCCATGAAGACCACGATGAAGGAATCCAAGTAAGGATGGAACACTCGATTCATTAGTGCCATGAAAACTGCTGGTGCGTTCGTAAGACTGAACGACATGACTGTATACACGTAGAGGCCATACCTGCTCTTAAATGTTGTCAGATGTATATCTGAAGGCCTAACGCGCAGCTGATGATAGCCGGATCTCAAGTCAATCTCCTAGAACACCCTGTCTCCTCGAAGCTGATAAAAAAGATCATCAATCCTCGGCAAGGGATATCGGTTCTTGATCTTCAAGTGGTTCAACATCAGATAATCCACGCAAAGTCGTAAGGTACCATATTCCTTCTTCGCAAAAAACACAGGTGAACCCCAAGGGGAAGTACTGGGTCGAATGAAACCCTTAAACTGAAACTCCTCCAACTGCTTCTTGGGATCTTGCAACTCAGGCGTAGCTATCCTATAAGGAGGTATGGACACCAGTGCAGCTCTTGGCCCAAGCTCAATCGAGAAGTCTACATCACGCCCCATAGGAAAACCTGAGAATTCTTCTGGAAAGACGTCTGGAAAGAAATCAAACACTGGAGGAAAATCCATCTAAGAGGTCCCCTGATCATCCAGATATAAACTAGAAATCTGGGCCATAACACTTCCCAACCCATGATGCTCTGGTCTAGCCCTTCTTTCCTAGACATTCCATTCACCCTTGTGAAGAAAAGACTTGTCCTCTGGTGACGTGAAACTCACCCTACGACAATAACAGTCGACAAAGGCCCGAAAAGAAACTAGCCAGTCCATTCTGAGAATGACATCATAACCTGTCATCTCAAGGACATAAAAATCTCACATGAAGTGACACCCACCAACCTTAAGGGGTCACTCCCTACCCTGACGCCCATTAACAGTTCTATGTCCCAAGGTAATGTCTTGTGCCAAGGCATCCTCAGAAGTAATGAAAGTGAGTCTAAGGCTCTCCACAGTGTGAACAGAAATAAATCTATGAGACGCTCTGGTATCAAAAAGAGCAGCAGAAAAAACTGAGGCTACTAGGATCATACCTCGAACTGTGGAAGGTCCGGAATCCTACTCCCGATGAATCTACTATACCGCAAACATCTGGCCAGCACCACAGCCCTATGTAGCGGCCTGATATCCCTAAGTTGATCCACCTTGAGCCTGACCACCGCATCAGTGGCCTCTACCCTAGCCTGAACGACTTGAAAAACTCCACCCCCCCCCCCCCAGTCTGCTGTAGAACAGGTAATCCAGCTCTTGAACGAGGGGTAGAAATAGATCCTCCTTCACTAGATGCTGGAAGAAGAGCCTTGTAAAAACGCTGCAGGTGACCCATCTTGCCGCAATCTCAGCACACCACTGGATCCCTCGGGCACTGAGGCTTCTTATACACGCTTTTTCCGCACTGATATCACACCACCTGGTTACTAGAAGGAAGATCTCGTCTACCAGAAGATATACCTCACTTCCTTTAGTCACCTCGAGTAAACTCCTGGTGGTGCTTCCTGTTGTTAGTATGAAATGACAAAGCCTTGGATGTTGAACCGCCCTGGTCAATAGCTCCATTCTCCCTCAGATTTCATTCGGTGATCAACGCCTGGTTAACTATTAAGGTAATAGAAGTTAACTGGAAAATGTTCACCTGTGATCTGATCTCTGGTTTGAGACCATCCTCAAACTTCCTCTCCAAAAACAGCTCATCACTTCCTAGAACGGGAGCGAAACGATGTAACTCAGTGAAGCGGGCGGAATACTGCATAACCCAAAGAGTACCCTGCTAGAGGTTGATGAACTCCCATGCCCTGTTGGCCCTCTGTGTCGCTGGATAAAAGTAGTCGTAGAACATACGTTGGAATTTGTCCCAAGCCATTGTCTGATGGCACCCTACCTGTGAGACTACATCCCACCATCTCTGGTCATATTCTCGCAGCATGTAAGTGGAGAGCATCACCCATCTTTCTAGGGGTGTCTCCAGATGCTCGAATATAGAAAGCATGGTTTCTAGCCATGACTCTACGACCTGAGGTCCTCCATCCTCTATGAAAGTTGGAGGATGTTGCTGCTGGAAGACTCGCGTCAGCTCTTCCATAGACGGGGAAACATGCTGAGCTCCATGGAAGGTATGCATGAGCCTCATGAAACCCTCTATGAACTGAGCGTCCGCACCAGTGTCCAGAATCACTGTAGGTGCCATATCCGGAACAATCGGCAGAACTACTGGTATTCCCTGGTCTGCAGTATCAGGCGTACAGTCACTGCCTGGTTCCTAGTATGCAATGGGAGGACGTCTTGGTTCCATAACCCTAAAAGGTAAAAAGAACAGTCCAGATATAGAATTAACAATGATAGAAAACACAAGAGTACAAAATTGGAACAGGAGGGAGAAACAATTAAATTTTAGAAACTGAACTACATGGGGTGTATTTAAACTACACGGTGTGTTTGTTAAAGCCATTTACATTCCGTGCAATTCTTCCACCACTGGTCGTATAACGTTCCAGACTACACAGCGTGTTGTCCCAAAATACGGGGTGTACTTGAACTCCACTCCCCTGCCCGAGTCTCTTTTCACAGCTAACCCACACGGTCTTCCTAATTCTAAACTACACAGCGTGTTCTGAAGAAACACGGTGTGTGTAACCCTAGATCACACCGACCCATGTTTTTCGTTACACGGCCGAGTACACAGGATAAAGCTACATGGCATGTTCTTTTTAACACACAGCGTGTAAGAGACAGGCTTGTAGAACCGTGTATAGTTTACACGGCCGGCTACACGACTGACCCCTACACGACGTGTTCTAAACAAACACGGAATGTATAAGGATGGATAACACCGACCTGTGTTGTTCGTGAAACGGCCGGGTACCCCGAAGAAGCCTACATAGCGTGTTCTTATAACACACGGCGTGTACTACATGAGTTTTCCCGACCCATGTTGTTAGTGACATGGATGGGTACACGGTTGACTACTACACGACCTGTACATATAGTACACGACGTTTCCCCAATGATTCTCCGATACCCCATGTTTTTGTTTACACAGATAGTAACACAGTTTTAAAACTACACAGTGTGTATAAATAATGTACACAACGTGTATTCTGGGTTTTTCCAGGCAATAGCTCTGAAACTTCTCTGAATGCCAGAAACACTGAAAAACAACCATCTATGTGCCAAATTCCGATCCATGGGGGCCCATACTCCCTGTGAATCAAATCATGGAATCATAACAATGCACACAATAAGTAACCAGCATAACAAACAATGATCCGCCAAATTCCGATCCTCGAGGGCATGTAACACCTCCAAGAACAGATATTGGCGCCCGTGCTAACAGGCTGTAAAAGAAGTAGTATTCAACCAGTGAAACAATTATTTCTATCATAGTAACTACCACAATAGCATGCATAATCTATCACGGAATCTGTCACAACAGAATGAAATTCTAATGCACACTAGATGGCATGGTAAAATGCATGACAAGTGACATCCTACCCAGTGCCTATATGATGCATGAGATGGTACAACCTCATATCATCGGGTTGCAACAAAATAGAACCATAATCATATAAACTTTAACAACACAAAACATGTGCATCACCCAACGGTGAAATATAATAAACTATAACACATGCAAAAACTAAAAATTGTAATTACGAGGTGATATAGCTTTTCACTGTACACGGGTTAATTACGCCCGGGCACAGTTAAGTACAAACTACCCATTCCTTCCTATCCCAGGATATTGTCACAGAACAGTAATCAATAGTAAAGAAAGAAAAATTCCCTTTGGTACTACTTTGTAACGACCTGAATCTGGAGCCCTTCCACTGGAACCCCATGCCTGGTTCACCACATGACCTCAAGCTCATTTCCCAAAACACCAGAGGCTACCGACTAGAAGCGAGGGGCTTGGTGAGTCAGTGGGGAAACAATTCCATCATTTGGTAAAGTGTGCAGTGGAAGAATAAACATACACAATAGCGGAAGCAGTAAATACCATGCAACAACTGAACTTAAAGTAAAAGCATGGTCTGATATAACAATGATGCAGGATGGTACATCTGTCTATGGAATGCAGTAAGCAAACAACATGATGAAATACAACTGAAACCAATGTACTAAAAGTAAACAGCAACTCTAGAAGCATCACGGGCCAAGACTCGGTCCCATGCTCCCCAGATCCGACCAGCAATCAAGTACCTGAGGTGGAAGGTCCACAATCCCTACCAAAACCTGCAACCATATAATCTGTTTAGGCCAAAAAGTTGGACCCAAACAGGGTGTGAGACTAATCCGAGTAGGCAACCACCACAAGATTTGTGCCCTACTGTCAGTGAGTGATATAGAAAATTTAAAGGTAAAAAATGAAGTAAACAATTCTACCAACTACCATTCACATACATTCAGTTAAACAACTAGGAAAAACCAGTAATGTTTCTTTTTCCAATATAAGCTATTAACACAACAGGTATTTGAAAAGACTACCTAAAACAAGCAGTACAAATCCCAAGCTTGTTCTTTGGCTTGGTGAACTCATCACAACCAACCAACAAGAAAACACACTGACTCTCTGGGTGGCTTAAACTAACATACCCCTATTATCCAGTAATCAAACAAAGCACAGACACTCTGGGAAGCTCTTACGTCAATTCCCCTATGGTCTTGCAATAATAGCTACAGACTCTATGAGGAGAAACTTACATCTAATTCCTCCCGTGGTCTCGATGTGTGGGTAAACTAAGAACAATCTTGGGATGCACAAAGTCCAATTTCTGTAGGTCCTGCGTACGAAAATAAACCGAATAGACCCTCTAAGGAAGCACTTAATAGTCTATTCCATCTTTGATCTCCCGCACCTGGTTCTCATGGCCCTGAGAAGTCCAATCATGCATAATTGACTGTTAGCAGCCGTAAGTAAGATAAAAAAATACTTGGCTAAAAGCTACAGAATTCATACAAAAGCATATAAACAGCAGGAAATACATGAAATCATGTGAACAAGCATACTAGGAATGAAATAGGGGTTACCTCATAGGGAAACCAGGCCAACCGGCAAACTACAACCAAAACAAGGGAAAACACCCATGGTGTGATCCTCAAATGTGCTAACAAGAAATTATCAATAATCTTGTAACCACAAGAATACATGAAATCTAAGGCAGATAAACAAAAATGATCAAAACCCTAACTCAGGATACCCAATACATGGGTATCTGACACTTTTGCAACCAAAACTAAAAGATCTTTAACGTAGGGCAACAAACCCCCTACCTCGATCCTAGGAGATCAATATACTTGAATGTAGGCCCGTGAATTAGCCTAGATCGGAGTAGAACAGCAAAAACATCTAAAACGTTCAACCTCAGATAACTCACACGAGGGGAAGAATCCAGAAACGAGGGTATAGAATAACCAAGAACTCACCGCTGCAATTATTCTGCAACTAACAGAGTTTGATTCAGACAACCGGTGACAGATCGGTGGATCGGAGAATAAACGGCCTCCTCGGACGTTCTGGATGAAATTAGGTGGAGAAGAAGATGTTTTTCATCATTATCCATGACCCTGGGTCGATTAATGAAATAAAAAAAGTACACGGCGTGTAATCTTAAAGTACACGACGTGTAGTGGGTTTTTCCGTACTCCGCCAAAATAGGCCTCCACATCACACCTACACACCATGTGTGTGGCCCGGTCTCGGCCAACACATGGCTTTGAGTGACCCAGAATACACAGCATGTTCTCATAAAGTACATGAAGTGTACTCTGAAAATTCTTGATACACACCATGTGTGTTTCCCGGTCTCGGCCAACACACAGCTTAGAGTGGCCGAGTAGTGTACAACATGTGCTCATAAAGTACACGGTGTGTACTCTAAATATTTATAGATTCTCCATTTTTCGTTAAAAAGCCCATAAAAGAGATCGGTACATGAAACTGAAGCTCTGGATTCTTATAGGCCTGGTTTGAAGAATTTTTGGCACCAAATTCATTCCTCAAAATGTAATACATGTCCACAAATACTGGCTCGTTATCCGGGATTCAACCTCCTTTTGAGGGACCGAAGAGTGGCCCATCTCACATGTAACCATTTATTCTTCTTCATGGTATTTTCAATAAATATAGACCTTTTTTATGATTAACCAAACATTCAATATTATTTCATTATGTGATCTACAACAAATGGATTGACCCATGAATTATGAGATGATCCATATCAGCATCTATGAGTTTCATGATCCATTCTTTTATAGTATGCAATAAAAGGAACCCATTATTCATAGGATACCTTTTACATCCACTACTTCTCACCTTCAACCTAAATATTATTAAACACTATAAATACCTTTTATATATTGACTCAAAGAAAAGGTCATGGATAATTGGGAGGAAACAACATGGGTTTAGTGATCAGAGTGGGAAAATGACCTACCATGTTGCTGATTACAAGAGTGATCGTTGCGTCCTGAAAAGGTAGGGGTAGAATATGAAAGGAAATAAAACCCTCAATGATGGGGGAATCCTACTTGAAATTAAAATCAAATAGAAACTAAAATAGGAAAAAATAACTTGAAATAACACATGGATCAATCACGCATGTAGTGGTTAGGTGTTCTTCATTCGAGAATCATATAAAGAAATGCCACAACTCCCATAGCCCTAATAATTTTTGACCTTTAAATTTCCATGATATGGAGATAAATCTATTAAATTTATCAATGTAGGATTATCTCTTACCAAATCTGGACACTATGGAATGATCCACCATCATATAAGGTTGTGTGAACCACATAATAGAAATCAGAACTGAATAAACTCAATCCATGAATGATTAAATAATAGCACAAACTTCGATTGAAAGAAAATATTTTAATAGATATGGGACTATGAATGGAGTAAATAAGAATATTGTGATAGGATTAATGAGGTCGATCCGAACACTCCCCCATCACTACAATGGATAGCGGAGGGGAGGTGATGGAACAAACATGCCGCCTACACCATCTATGGTGAGAGGTGCAGTGGATCAAGCTTGGTCAAGTGGATTCACCTCTCCTTGAGTTATATATCATGTAATACCCTATAAATTCTCTAATAATGAATTATTTTGGTTTATTTAACTTTTGGTATCAAATGATCCAATAATTAATCTCTTCTTAAGTGATAGTAGTTGAAAGTGTTATATATCCCATATTTTTATAAAAGAATTTCCATATATTCAATAATCATATAATAATTTCAATAATATACATTATTGACACCCTACAACATCTTTATGTAGATATATTATTATCGTGTTATGTGGAAGTCATTATGAAACCCATTTCTCTCTCGGGGTAATTATTCATTGATCAAAATAGGAATTTTTTCCTATACGGAACACATATTCATGTACAATCTATGACATGTGGATATATTATATCCATCCAATGTATTAGATAAAACATTATATCTCTCATGTTGTTCTACAATGGATTATAGAGTGGAACTATTCAACTCTTTTACATTATTCAATATTTGAAAAGGGATTGGGGATTGAACATAATACACTATGGGACTATGTAAACTATGTGAAAAACGATTAAAGAGTGACACTAATACAATATGGTATTATTTCCACCTAGTGAAATTGATTAATATAGTAAAACAAATACACTATAAAACAATTTACATCCTTTGGAAAGGGATTTGAGGGTGAACCTAAGCCACTATGGCGCTCATCCCTCTATGTGATGATTGTATTTCAAGTAAACCATGATTCACACTTATGATGTCATTTTTTATGATATCCTCATTCATATGATAGTATGATCTTATTAGATTTATTTATTTTAAATGAAGTCCTCATGTTTGGATTTTTTTTATAATTTTATCAATGCCTTTTTTGTATGATTTCTATAGGATGTGTTCATATACCTTGATTATGTTTTTATCACCACACGTTCATTTTATTCTAACTTATAATCATTAATTATTGTCATCTATGTTATCCCTAACTGGGAAATTAAAATAGAACTTATTTATATTTCTATTTCCCTTGGTTATAAGTAATAATATAGTGTAATATATGTTTATGTTGGTGTCATATGTAGATAATCTTATGCGGTATCCTAATGACTTCTTGTGAAAAAAATATACTTGGAAAAATATCCATGACATCGAAAAGATATGGGTTTTTTTGTTAATGGTTCTTAATATTCCTAATTATAAATATACACCCAACCCATAAAACATTGTAATTGATTGTAAGAATTTTATGATATAAATATGCAATAATATGTGTTCGAGTCATGGTTTGTTGTAGTTTCTATTAGAGTAGGAATTTTTTTTGGATTAGGACTAGAAGAAATTAGTGGAAAACCCAATGATAAATCTAAATATTGGAAAACATATTAATGTTTTAGTAATGTATAGTGTGTGTGATTTACTATCAATGGAATCCATATATAGATACAACCTTGTGGATGTAGGTTCTAGATTATATGCACTAAGGGGAAATTACGTAAAATATTTGCATGGTAATTAGTGAAATCTTTACTTGATGCATGAATAGTAGTCATAAATATATTATAGGATGGAATCTTATGAGGGTTATTATTAAATTGATCATATCATTTTATGAACCTTTGGGAAGGATTTAAGTGGGGAATGATGAGGAATAAATAGTTTTGTTAGAAAACCTAATGGGAAAATAAACCTAATGTATCATAAGTTAAAAAGATTGTTTCATTGGATGAGAGAACCTAAGATTGATATTTATTATTCATATAATGGATTAAAATTTTATTATTAGATTTTATCATATACATTTTATTTTAGTATTTTGTGGGAATTTGGATCCAGAAAATGATGTTGTGAATGGTTTGTCTCTTGAAACACCTATTTCTTAAATTCAAAAAAAGAATAATATTTGGAACTAATGGTTTGGACACATGAAAATATATAAATATATATATTGAGATGTAAAATAATAGTTTCTTTATATGATCTTTTATATTCTTGTTGATTTCTCATTTGAAATTATATTTTGAGTCTTTAGTATCATTGAGATTCCACAAACTATTTTCATTTCTATGAAAAAATTAAAATTTAATGAATTTAATTTAGTTTGGTGGATTTAATGTATCAAAAAATGTATTATGATACTTTTTTATTCCCATAAAATATATATATGTGACACCCATTATGTCATCTGTAAAAATAATTTTGAGTATAATTTAACATTTTTTTTGTTTGCAGTTTCTTTCTACCTGGGTCTGAAACACCCTAATCTTGGGAAAGGAAAACCTACGTGCAATATTATTGAGTGGTTTTCCTAAATGTCAAAAAAACATCATAAGGGTGTTTTTTGTTGATATAGTGGGATTTTTCATTTTTTTGAGCATGTTTTATCAAACCATGAAACTACCAAGGGTAATCATGTATCTTAGTTTTTTGGAGACAATGTTTATGCATGGTTTCCACATGATTTTACATATCGTGTAGCCTGCCCAAGTCACATAACAATGTTTTTAATTTTAATTTTTCCCTATTGATTTTAAGGCCATTGGACCTCATTTTCCTACACCATTGGGTGAATTCGTACCTCTATATGGATGATGTTTATACACTCTATCATTGGAAATTTTATCGTGGAATCTTGGTTATTTTGATTGAGGTAAGCCCCTTTATTCAGGGTTTGTTCTTTGTTCTCTCAATCATTTAACTTCCTCTTCCATTTTCATGGATATGTGAAACCCTAGAAGGTAATTTAGATGAGTATATGGACTGTTATGAGTCATTTGTTTCATGTGGCTAAGGTGTGGGAGGCCTTCTTCTACCACTTCTAGGTGGTTACTATTTCAGGTTATGTTGTTAGGACCGAATAGAAGTTGGGTCTCTCTATTAATAGAATTTTACATGGATTAAAATGAAATTATAAATCACCGCATTTTTTTGTTCATTTAATTTCCCAATAATATATTTAGGTTTTATTTATATCTCATGTTTAATGTGTTCTATGTATATCTATATAAATTTTTTTAATGAGGGTTTTCCAAATAGGGATGACATATTTAAGACCCATGTGTTTGGGAAAATGACTCAATGAGAGATTATGGATTTAAATGAATTTATAAAATGGATTTATAAATTTTTTTACCTTTTATTAATGTGTTTTAGAAAATGGGATTCTTTTTTAAAAATTTGATTGTGAAGTGGTTTTCATATATGGAACATCCTTATAGTTCACTTGGCATGGAGTAACACATGGGATAACTAGTATGTGAGTGAGAGGTTTTCTATGGGACCATGAGATACATTGGGGAGGAATAAAATTAGATATTTTATTTTTGTTTCCTTGTCACCATGAGAGTCATTCGATAATAATACTATGAATGATTTCATTTATTTGTCGAGAAACCGTGAGACCACTTAGAGTTGGTCCCGATAAAGGCAGTGAGGGCATCAACTTCACATATTTAGATACCATATTTTTTATATAATCACATGAATTATAACATTATGGTTATATACATATCTGGATTTACTCATGGTGGTTCAGTTAATATGAATTTTTCTATTTTATTAGTGACATGTTTTATGTGATGTGACATGTTATTCCAAATTCCATTATTATATTTATATGATCATAATGTTTTTTCATTCCATTGTTTTTAATTTCAGAATACATTGAGAATATTATTACTAAGGAATTATTTAATTATTTTATTCTTTTTGATAGTTTTTTAGGGCATAATTTTTATTTATATTGGAATCCAAACTGATTTTGAATGCTTTATTGAATTTGGAATGTTTTCAAAATTATTTAGTATTATAATGTTTGTTAAAACTACAATAATGGATTTCAGGGTATAAGTATTTAAAAAATTCATATTCATGTCCAATTAGTCTATGTTCAGAACACCCTACATATGCCTTTAGTTTTAGGTAGTTTTTTCGTATGAAATAGGTTAAAGGAAGGTTACAGTTTACCATTTTATCTATTCTTGATTATTGTTTTTTTGTGTTTTCATAGATGAGATATGGTCTCAGGGAGTTGGATCATATAGATTCATTTAAGTAATTTATACCCACTTTGATGTATTTATATGAATTATTTTTAAACAATTCCAATTCTTTGGGGTTTTGGGTCTTTTATTGAGATATCATGTCTATATATTTGTTGTAATATGGATTTTTCTGTTTATGATGTGAATTGATGCTTATGGTATCTTACTTAATGATTTTATAAAAATTATGTTGTATTTTATATTATTGAATCTTGTGTTATTGGTGTGTCCTTACCATTTATTATTAGGGTTTTCCCTATTTTCCATTGGGGAAACAATTCTAAATAGGTTAATTATTATTCTTAGTACTTTTCGTCAAATTGTGGCTAACGTGAACACACTTTGTGCTATGTGTGGGATGGATTAGGGTGTCGTGAAGATCAACCAAAGATAATATATTATAAAATTGTATCAGAGTATGTTTTTATTTGGGAGTTAGTTCTATACTAGGATATGACCATCTAGACTCGGGAGGTAGGAAGGGGAGTGTCTGGCGATATCTTCTTCACGTCGAACCTTTAGTTTCCATCGGTGGTCTAGGAATGTTGTAATGATTTGAGCCGAGTTATTAATTTATTTGAAGATATTTTGAGGTATATATTGATTGGTGTTGATTCATATGCTGATATCATGGTTAATTTAGGGTTTTATGTGGAAATTAAAATGTTTTGATAAGAATCATAGTTAATAGAAACTGTTTACAATCTGCATGGCCTAGTCTTCCAACTCTACTGACACCCACATTGTTGGTGTATGGTTTTTTGAAACCTGCAGTCAATCCATTCATACTATGAAATACATTATCTTTGTTGTTTTTTTCATTTTCTATTTATATTTTTTATGCTAATATTTCTTGTTGGTACACATTATGGGTGTTCCTTTTGGTTAATATAACGTTTCATAGATATAGTGGTGATTGATGGAATTTTTATTATATTTTATATGTAATTACACTTAGTAGTTCCCATTATATGAATATATAGGCTTCTATAGAGAATACCATATAATTAAACCCTTCTTTTTGACTTGGACTTTTTGGATTTTTTTGGTTCATATGTTCTAATAATTGGGTGATGTTGATGGTTAATAGGATTCATAGATATTAGACCATTCGCAAGAGATTAGGAGGAAAATTCCACCAATATTCCATGTTGACAAGGGACCTATTAAGCCTAAGGAGTGTATGAATTTTTTTGAGGGAATTTAAATGTGCTTTAATTCCATAGATACATCTAAGGTGGGATTCACGATTTATGGGTTTGATGGAGTATTTAAGTTTTTTGAGTAAATGGTTCTATTGAGAATACATGAGGATCTCACAAGGACCACATTCAAGGTGGATTTCAATCAATAGTTTAACCCGGAGTCCTTGAGGGTAGTGAAGGCCACTGACTACTTTAATTTGGGGAAATGGGGTCATTTAGTGATGAGGTATGCCACAATTACCATTTAGATATTTCATATTTCTATGGATCTCCTCACAAACTACAACCTCAATTATCAATGTTTTTAGATGGGATTGAGCCTAGAGATTACATCTATGATTATTCGTGAATATCTACTAACCTATTTAGATGTGTTTGACTTGGTGGTGATGGAAGTTCCTAATTTGACTAGAAGGATAAGTATAGGTGGTGTTATTTGGGTTGGTGGAGTCTAAAGATCTTCATTAAAGTAGAAGAGAATGTGGTATACCACACATAAAGATACTGGAAAGAGTGTACAGTATCCATTAGGATCAAATCATGTGGATTTTTCAAGGAGAAATCCCATTTTCTATTAATAGTGCAAGAAGGGTGGAGAGAACTGGCCTAATTTCCCATAGACTCTAAGGGTATTCCACTATATTGGATGTTTGTACCATCTCAATCACTTTTTTAGGTGGATTCATAGGGGAGTAGTGTGGGATCCAAATTTCCAAAGGGATCTCTGATGCAGTTAAAGGATTTCACGGGTTCAGAATCACACCCTCAAAGTAAAAGAAATTCTCACAAGCGAATGAATAAGTTGGTAGAGCCTGATATAGGTTGACTAGATGTAGTAATGGTTGTCCCAAAGGATTAATATTCTGTGTTGGCCATAGTATGAGGTACAACATTTATATCTTCTTCCATGGAATTGGTTTTATTTAATTCTAGCTTCTCTTATTCATTTATTTTTTCTAAAACATTGTAAATATTATAGTATACTATATGTTTTGATTCTATATGTTATTTTTTTAACTCTATCAGGATATAGGAGACATATATGTGTAATGTTCCCTCAGTTCCATTTTTGTGTGGTAGATGCACAATTTTCCATGGAATTCTTTATTCTAGACCATTAAATTTTCAATAATAAATTTTTTTCATGGACGTTTTTATTAGATTTAATGTTTTAATAGACTATTATCATCATAGTTTGAAGTTAGCTAAACCTAGTGGGAACAATCAATGCTTTTATGGTGACTATAACATGTCATCTAGGAGAGAAGGAATAATTACTTCAGAATTGGGGTTATTTTCATGATTTTTTTATTGGATGTTTTTAGTACTTCCGACTCGATTCCAAGGATTGAACTCCCAATAGACATTGATGGGTACCCATATTTTTTTAGAGGATGTTTTGTAATATCTACCCCAGTGATATGTCATGTTTATTATTGATATTTTCCAAAGGATTATCCCAATCTCATTATCATGATATTGGATGGATTCATCTACGGTTAAAGGGATGATGTTCCGGTAAGGGGATCTCAAGGGAAAGGGTTTTATCTATCCTAGTGTGAAACTGTTGGCTTTTAAAGTTTCATTTGAAAATAAGGTCGATATAATTATCCAACATTTTATAGACTAATTTAACATTAACAAGATGATAATAATGAATTAATAAATATTTCCCAACAAAATGATATCTTTGATCATCTCATATATACCAGAATGATTTCAAATATTTACTAGAGACATGGGTACACTAGGTTGAGTAATCTTGTACAGGATTTTCCCAATACAGCCTTTCAATGGTTGTATGAACACTAAATATATTTGGTTATTCAATTTTGTCTTATCAATGCACCAGTTTTCTTTATGCAATTGATTAACTTAAGCTTCCATTTCTTTTTCTTCCACTTCATGTTCAGGTTTGTGGACAACATCTTTGTGTACACTTAATTGAATAAAATTCATGCATTCTATATAGAGGTTGTTTTTTGTTGTTATGAGTGTTCAAAATCTATATACCAATCTATACTATTTATATTCATGAATTTTGAAAGATATTTTTAGTATTTTTTATTTCAATGGAATGAGTTTTAGTGGATCTGGAGAAAGTTGGAGAAGTCATGTCTTGGTAGAAGCTCAATAATGAGTTCAAGATCTATATATTTATATTATCAAATGGGCATTATAGATATTTTTTCATAGCATCACAATGGTTAGATCCCCCATGATAAACCTTTTGAGTAATGGGGTTATTTTGGAGTGTGATGGAATGTTTCTATGCTCTTTCAAATAGTTACATGCCCATTTGACATCTGTTCTTGTTTTGGTTCTTATTGAGTTTGGGATAACCTGTCTGTGTAATGTGATTCTTATAGTTTGGGATTGGGTTTGTGTTAATGCATGATGAACTTGTGGTGGCATATGTCTTGTGGTGTATATTCCCATAAGAGTGTAATTATCCAACCCTCGATATGAAATTCAGAGTTTTGATGCATGCATTAAATAAGTTAAAATGCTACCTCTATAGGGGTACATTGTAGTTTATTCAGACCATATGATCCAGAAGAATATTTTTACCCAGATGGACCTCAACTATTAATATAGAAGCTGGGTATAATATCATAAAACCATTGATTTCAAGATTCATTATACACCTTGGAATCGAATGTGGCCACTGTTATGTTGATCGTGAATCTTCTACTTCAGGTAGTTTATAAATCAGTGGATGAGTGTGGTATGATAAACCAATTCACTAATATGAATATGAAGGTGAAGAAAGATGTATAGAACGTGTCCTTTGAAAATAAAAAGGTTATACACCCTCTCATTGATTAGGTTGATAGTTAATTGGTATCTATCAATGAGTTCTCATAGATTAGTAGTGTCTTCAATAGTGGGGATACCTCAGGTGATAAGTCATGGTCTCTTAATGGTTTTCACTTTTTCAGGAGATGGATAGTTGTTCCATTGAGCATGATATAATAGTTTATGTGTAAGTAATTTCATTCAAATTTGTCCATTTTTTATTGGGAAATAAATATGTTCTATACCATGAGAGTCTTGTATTTGTTGGAATGAGATGAAACATTATGTGGAGGAATCTGTTTCATGATTCTTGACATACTGGGGGAACAAAGATGAGAAGTAGGGTCTTGATAGGTTATTGAATCCAATTTCCATTCTCATGTGGATGTGGGATGAGATCTCTAGTGCTGTGGTGATCCAAATACTTTTTACTCTATGTGGGAATGATTTTTAGGGTGATTATGTTTTTCATATGAAATCATCCCACTTTCTTCCCATAAATGTGTCAACAATTCCGATTTAATTTTTTGATTCTAGAAGGGTTTATAGGATGCATTAACAACCGATTTGATATTGTGAACCACATATCAGTAATAGATGGATGGTCAATCTGAGTGGACTTCCCAGTCACTCAAGGATATGTTTCCAATATGTCTACATGATTTTAGAGGTTCTCAATAAGGGAACCTCTCACTAGATGGATTTTATTATAATAAAAGTTATCATGTCTTTATTGGGATGTACCCATTTGATATGTTTTATAGGTGTAAATTTCAATCACTATGTGATGGGGTGAGGTCAGTGATCATTCCCTAGAAGGACTGAGATATTTCTTGGATAAAACAGAAAAAAAAATTAGGATAGATTCAAAAAATGATAGCAATATCTCAGAGTCACTAGAAGCATTATTCTATCCAAAATAATCACCAATTAATAATTTAATTTGTTATAAAGTCTTTATTCATGTATATATTGGACTTGGATATCATCACTTGGGAAAATTGGTAAGGTTAACATTGTGTTATATCAGGATATTTTTTGTTTAGGAGAGTCATTGGAAGGTAGAATATTGGTTGATGTTGGAACTACAATTGGATATTATCCATGAAATATTTCATGTAACCATTTAAAGATATACTATCTAGACACATATCTCGTGTTAGAGTGGTATGTTTTTCAAATTGAGCCTGATACAACTATTTTGGAGTAACCAGTTCATATTTGGATTGTCAAAATATTGTGATATGTCGTATGTCGATCTCATTGATCCATGTGCTCTGGAAGCATGTTTGAAATAAACAAGAAAAATGGGATCATAAATCCATTGTGGGGGTGTAGGGTCCCCCCTCTATTATTATAGGAATTCTTGTAGGCTTCTTGGGGGTATAATGTAGCATGGTAGGGTGTTTATACCACTCATCAGGTCACCAGTACATCAGATTTTGAATTTATTTATAGGTTGGTTTTCTATTGTAGATTCCAAGTGTCAGTGGTCAATAACAAATTTAATTATTAATGTAAAACAGAAGCACTTGGTCCACGCACAGTTTTCAAAATTATGTGGCTAACTGTGAGAGGGTTCAACAAGATGGGAGAATGGGGTATTAATGGGGTGATCCTGGATTTTCAAACTATGTAGATCTTATGTGTAAATATGTGGCTATGGATTTGTGGATATAATATACAATAATGGTTCATGTATAGTTTTCTTAACCATGTATCTAAGCAATGTTTCATGACCAAGTCACATTAAAAATGAAATTTTACTACTTTACCCCTATCATGTAATATTTCCCTTATTCATCGTGTTCTTCCCCATCATCTGCAACATCTCCTACATGGTGGATACATCAATCGACTCTATCATTGGACATTTCTCTATTGGATATTTTTTATTTTCAGCGATGTAAGCCCATTTCTTCTTGGTTTCCTCACTATTTCCCCTTAATTCCTCTTGTTCATCCATTTTTATAGGGATCTATAACCCTAGATATAGTGTTTGATGAATGTTTGGTGTGTGATGGGGGATTTGTGTTTTCTCATGTGGGATAGTTATTTCAGGCCTTCTTAAACCTCTTCTAGGTGGTTATTATCAGATGGGATGAGGTTGGTATGGAATCTAAGGTAGGTGTCTCAATTTTAGGGAATTTTTTTAGGTTTACATTAAATTGTGAATTTAATTTTTATTAAATTTTATTAATGCCCAATAAATGATTTATTGTGGATATATATCCCATTTTTTATGTGTTCTAGGACTTTGTTTTGAAATATACTATTTAAAGATGGTTTTCCAAAGGGTGGTTACATGTGTGCACCCCAAGGGATTGATAAAATTGATGAAATGGGTTTTATAGATTTAAATGGATTTATAAAATGTTTATATAAATTTTTTTACATATGGAAAAGTGTTTTATAAAATGGTAATTTTTTCTAGGGAAGTTAAATTTTAAAATGGTTTCAATATACAAAACATCATTGAAGTAATGTTGGAATAGAGTAGCACATGGATTAATCAATGTATGGGTAAGGGTGATTCTAATGGATCCTGGGAGCCATTAGTAAGGAAGACTTTGATTGATTGAAAATAATTTTCTATATTTCAATCACTTTTAGGGAAAGTGATAAACCATAGGACATAGACTGCACAAGAACACAACCAAAACAAACGAACAAAAGAGCTCCAAAACAATCAACAAGAACATACCATCCCAACCACTAATAATTATAATAACCATACTCATCACCTCACCTGACACATGAGTCCTCCTCTGTAGTGGCAGATTCTGATTTAGAAGCTGCATTATATTACCTCCAGAGATTATCGATTTGGACCCGACTCCTCATTTAGTCCATAGATCTCTACCCCTAACACGATTTCATGGATACACTGTCTTTTTTAAAGGTAAGGATCACCCCACGGTCTCTCTTAGACAATGATCTGGTAATATCCGGGTGCGGAATATAAGAATAATCCTTCCAAGTTATTCTTCATGGAATAGAGGAAAACATTCCAACATCCTTATTCATCCTCTTTTTCCCACCTTGAAATATATCACTAAAGGAACAAGTTCCCAATTCACTCAGATTTTCATTATCACCCCCAGATAAATACCCCCTCTTGTCAAATAGAGTCACTTCCACAAGTTCCTTGAACCCCTTGTCCATGCCCCTCCTCGACCTAGGAGTGTTGAATTCAATAACCGAAAGGCACCTAACCGCCTCTCCATTGAATTTAAGAGAATCCTTCCCCTCACCATCGACCAATATTCTACTATCCTCTTCTTTGTCATGAAAATTTCCAAAGTCCCAGCTAGGAAGCTCCTCCACCAGCAAAGAGAACTCCACGCAACCCATCCCATTATAAATTAATCTCTCCTTGAATCCGTCTTCCACACCTCCAGCTTCCACATGATCATAGATCAAACCTTCTTCCATGAGACTATCGAACCTGTTGCTCAGCTAAAGTAGAGACCTCATCGGTAGATCAGGACCCCCCTCTTTTCAGTTCCGGACTAAACTGGTCATCTCTATGGCAGTCACAAACCCTTCCCCTTCAACCAGTTGTACATTCTCTTCCACATTTCCAATCCTTTGAGGTTCTTTGTGCATGTCCTCCTGATTAGAAATGGCCTCCTTCCGTGAACACTGCCTGTAATTCCCCTCCAAGCCCGGCCTCAGCCTTGTAAACACCTCGGCCACAGTTGGGTAGGGAGCCAATGATTCCATCGCCACAGGACCAAGATAACAAACATCAGGCTCCTTGCGAACTCCCTATGAGGCATCTTGCTCCAAATGATGTAGTGGTCGAACCCCGAAACATCTAACTAGACCATTCTCCCTCTGAACTTGATAACCCCCCCCCCCTCGAAAACTACAACTGCATTACCATTTGAACTCTCCTCCCTCCTCACTGAGATGTGGGTTGATTTTCTCCTTTAAAAATCCCCCAGGGAGTGACCCAGACGATTACATGATGAACAAGAATCAGTCCAATTTTCCTAAATGACCATTTTCCTATATATATATTCCTCTACAATGCTAATACAATCAAAATCAATGGGAATCTGGGAAGCATCAACTTCAACACAAACTCGGGGATTAAGTGGGTGACATACTGCTTCTGTTCGGCTATTCGCGTATAAAAACCTCCCAATGAGGTTTCCCAACATTCTAATTATATAAGTATTTTGAAAGGGTAATGGAAGGTTAGGAAAGCTTACCCAAATCGCCACCAAGGGTGGATCCCAACCCATATCAATGTTTAATGACTCACACAAGAGGAATAATTGAATCTCAGTATGGATACAAGGGGCCGACAACTAGGCTTTGATAAGGTACTCCTCCGATTCAAACCAGATCATGATGTGGTGGCTATCCATTAATCTAACAACCACCCATTCCTGAAGATCCCATGAAGAAAACACAAACCTGTCGAATGTGTCAGTGGAAGGTCTCCTCTGTTTGAAGCGGGTAATCATGGTGAGGTTTAGAAGCATCGAGGACTCTGTGATCTCGGTAGACTAAATCTGAAGGTTGGGGATTCCATCAAGCACAGCCGGGACATTGGGACATACATACACTTTCTGAAAGGAGGAAAGGAAATTTGGGTTGGATAAGGGCCAAAAAGGTAATCCTGCTCTCCCTAGAGAAGATGGAGCCACCTCCCCCATGGAGGGGGGAGGGGCCGGAGCTTTGGATGTCGTCGTCACCTCCTGGGAAGAAGCGTCACTAGGGTTCCTTCGTTGCCCTGCCCCTTTGATAGTAAGGAATACTTTGAGTGATAACATTTTGGTTTCCAATGGACTATGAGATCCATTTGTTTGGATGAAAATGAGGGAATCAATTTGGTTATCGAGAGACCGTGGATCTCTTAGAGTTCATATTCGGGATGAATATAAGATAGTCCACTTTTCATAGTAGGCTACAATTTTTTATTCACACTCTCGCATTAGAGCATTATTGTTACAGACCTAGGTGAACAAACTCATTCAATATTGGGTCATATTTATTTATTAATTTTTTCATTTCCATATTTTATGTTACAAGATAAGTTATGACAATTTCAATTTTTTTAGTTATATGATAATGATGTTTATGGTCAGTCTTGGAATGACTTATTTTACACAATGAGCATCTTGTGACATGGTCCTTCTTTCTTTATTTTTTCCATGTTGATATTTTTTAGAAAAATATGTTTTATTTAAAATGAAAAACCAAAGGTATATAAATTTATTTAATGAAATGGGAATTTTTTCAAACTTATTTAGTTTAGAAAATTGATTTCAATCAATTTTAATGGGTTTCATGGGAAAAATCCTTAAATATTGTAATGGTGGTATAATTTTATGATATTTAACACATACCATACGTATTATTTTGTTAATATATAGATTTAATTTTCAAGGACATATGTAATTTCAAGATCACTATGTACTGAGGTGAGACTTCTGAATTATTTACACAATTTTTTTGGAGGATATGTTGTCTCATGTATTTGGCTTAACTATTGTCATTTTGGTGTTTTATACCCATTGGGTTGTATGTATGGGGCTTATTTAAAATTTTTCCCATTCACTTGTGATTTGTAGTTTGACATGAGATACCATGTATATATAATTTTCAGGGTATGGAATGATTTGTTTATGATGGGTATTACTGCTTAAGATAGCTAGTTTTCTTTTTTAAAACAATGGACATTATATTTTATATTGTTTAACATGTTGTTATTGGTATGTTATTCCAATTTTATGGATTGGTTATTTCAGTTCACCATGTTCGAAACGATTTACAATATGCTTTTGGTTATACCTGGTGCTTGTTGTTAGCTCGTGGAGATCAGAGCCACGTGTCAGGTTGCGTGGCGGGCTGGCTCTGGAGGTCGGTCAAGACAACAAAAGTCTATTTGTTGCGGTGTTTATAATTCATAATTTGGATCTATTCCTTAATTAAAATAGAATTTATTTTAATATTATATTAATCTATTCATGATATGGATTAAACTAACCAGACATTATTCATTCATAATAGAACATCACAATAATGGAACATGAAACCATTTATTACATACCAAGGTTGATTATAACCATTAAAAGTGTTTAAACAAAAATGTGATAATAAATAGAAAATAATAGTATCATTCTAATTATAAAATCATATAGATCATATTCATCCTTATGAATCACCATTTGATTCACTACACTGATAATGATAATGAAAATCTTGAAAGAAATATTAATTATGTAAGATACATAATATAGAGGGCTATGTATGGTTATAATTGAAAGAATTAATTATTCTACAAAATCTGTATATTTGAATGAAATATAATGGATAAGAAATATGGATGTTCAGAATATAGTCATCAAAAATATGTTAGTTGAAAATATAGTTATTTTAGACCTCTACATTGGATATTCAAGTATCCAATATGTCTTATGAAACTACATATTATTATTGACAACATTAAAATAATATAATTTAAAAACAATACCTAATGACAGAAAATATATTATTTGTTTAAACTATTTTAGTATATAAAAAATTATGTGTAAATATAGTATTATTCAAAACTGATGCGATTTTTTAAATGAAATATTTTAATATCAATATTTTCATTAAATTACAATTTTCTAATAAAAAAATTATTTTAAATGGTATTTGTTTAGGATATTTTAATATAAAATGTATAATTTTTAGTGATCTATTTTATAAAAATTATCTCTATTTTATCACTATAAAAATAACCCCTTATAATGGTTGATTTTAATTAAATATACTTTAAATTTTATGTTAATAAAGAATATTAAATTAATAATCAGTTAATAGTTATTACTGATAAATTAATATGAATAAATTCCCTTTATACTTAAAGAATACATTTCTCCAAAAAAATACACATGTTTATATTAAAATGATTTTTTATCGCATTTAGGAATTCAATCCAATAAAAATGATTTTATATTATTAGTCAGCATGATAATATTCTATAATAAAAGCACTCCCATTTTTTTAATAAAAAATATGTTACCAAGGTTAATGTTAATTATCAATAAAATTGGAAAAAGGTTATTTTCCAATAACTGTATTTTCCTATATGTTGTATAATTTTATCTTCATAAAATATGATGATAAATATTTTATGTTGAATATAATTTATTTTATTAATATATAAAAAACATTATTTAATCACATTTACTAGAAACTATTTGGAAATAAGAAATTAAACAATTGATATTTTAAAATAATTTTTGTAAATATAGTTATTTTGAGTATTTATTATGTATTGAATCAAAAGTCTTATTTCTCATCTATAGAAATATAATTAGATTTAAAAGAGGTCAAATTTATAGTCATTACTTCAAAAATTGGAAGGAATGGTTATATTATATTTATACTAAAAAATAATTACCATAGTAAATATTTAATAATGGTTAATGATGGGAAACGGTCGTAATGTCATGTTGCCCAAATTTATCTAAATTTTCAGGAAAAACAACATTTACATGACCATTTTTAGGTTTTAAGGTAAGACTCACACATACCACTAGTATTTACCCAGCACACTCACCAAACACCCATGCGATTTCATCTTCACCACTCACAATACCTTAGTTTATAAATATACATCCATCATTTTCACCTATAAAAGTACACTATGACCCACATAAAATAACACTAATAATTGGAATTCCAATAGAATCTATATCTATTTTACTTTTTATAAAATACTCTTCCAGGAATGGAAACCCATTTTCACTAGAAAAAAGTATAAGTCCTCTAATCAAATAGAAGTAATCATGATAATAAATTACAACAGTTTATGTGACAAATCCTTAATATTTTCAATTAATTTCTCATACCCAAAATTCATAAAAAAAATTCTCTAATGTAATGATGTTATATTATATAAATTATGACTATATATAAATGATAATTCAATTATATAACTTCTAATTCTTTCATAATCATTAGAATAACATGTTATTTAATGGGTCTGCATAACCACATAAATGAATGATTTTATACCTTTTACAAAATTAATAATAATAATAACACTAATAATAGTTTCATATGATAATTTATGTTCTTAAAATGTAACTATAATGGTATCACAAAATTGAATGATCAAATAATTTTACATGATGTTATAGGAAAAATAATTGAAATAAGCTTGGTAAATATTCTATTCTCACAAACCATAAACATGTTTTCCATAAAATTAAAATGTGACAACAGAAATTATTGACATAAAATGAATCATATATATCATATAATCTTGTAATTATATATAAATTCCAATAAATAATAACAAACATCACAATAACTAATATTTTGTGAAAAAAATCTAAATTATTGACATCTGATGTCGAAATTAAACTGCAACTAGCTAATATAGGCGTAGAGAATGATAATATATGATGTGTATAAAATGAAATAGATTATAATTATGTTCTCAAATACGTGACTAATATAGTTATTTTTATTATATAAGAGGATTAATAATTTTTGATACATTCTATATAAAAGTTATGGGTTTCTACATCTCAATTCACTTTCTTTGAGACTTATACCATTTACATAGCTTATTTAAATTTTGAGTTTATATAGTTACATATTTGATGAATTTTATTATTCCCTAACAAATATTCAAGGGGTTTTAAAAATTGATTTCTTGTTCTCTCCATCATCTTATTTGGATTAATAAGTTACTAAATCTGTAATGGTTTCTCATAACTCAATCTTTATTCTATGAGTTATTATCATTTTGATATTGACTACACTACTTTTATATTCTTACACCATATTATATTTTTACACTGTATTCGCCTCTTTCCCTCTAGGGAAATAATCATCATTTTATTCCTTTTTCCTTTATGTTTATTTATCACATATAAATTTATTTTTGTTAATAACAATTATTATTATCTCTAATAGATATTTATCCTCAATTTCCATATTCTTATTTCTTACCAATGATCTCCTTTAATATTTTTGGAAGCCAAGTTATGTAATATATTAAGGAAATTATTACTTGTATTTTCTAATTTTCAAAATAATGTTTTAATATTATTTTAAGGTTCAAGGATTCATTAAAATTTAACAATATGGTTAAAATAAATTTACTCATACTGTCATTTAATTTATCTTTCAATCCCCATTTCCTAATTTGACTTATGTTTCTATTTATGCTACTATCACAAAGGATTTCATAAAAAGATAATGTTTTAAATAAAATACCTCCTGTCAAAATTTAAAAAAAGGACATTTCAAATGACTTGTAACATTATCTTTTATGATATGGTTAAAAAAATTATGAAAATAATTTTACAATTTTATTGAAATTTTCATCTCAAAACTCAAACTATTATACCACTTACCGTGTTATTATTTATATAATACCCTATAAATATAAATTGATGTTTTCTTTTGAGATATTGAACATGAGGTGAAAAATGTTTGACTTCTTAATCTCATCTTAATTGATATATTTTTAAAATTTTAGGTAACCCATATTCTCATAGAACACTTTTCCATATATGTAGACATCCTTAATCATTCCTATGACATAATTAAATTATATATTCCCCCACCATTCTCAATATAGTCTATGGTCATGTATTATGAAATAATTGTAATGGTGTGTTCCTTTTTTACCAATTACATTCCTAGTCTTGGTGTATGTAATGTGTTTTAGGGAAGACTCTGAGTGATTAGTGAGGCTAGAGAATCAATAGTGACACAACATTTAGTTTCATATGATAACCTAATTCATATCACAAATTGGAAGGACACATCCTGCGTGGTAGAATAGTTTCATAGCTTTTGTGTAGGAAATGTGGTGGAAAGAAATTCACCTTGTGAAATGTTAATTTTCAAACTGTACTATTTCAAGATGGAGTGCCTTAATTTTGGGTCAAAACAAATTTTTTTGGGAACTCAATCCCTATAATGGTTTAACACCTTGTAATCCAATGAACCCTATGGAACTCATGTCGTTAATTTGATTCATGATGTGAAAAGGGTGGGTTATGTGTATTTATATCTTTTGTTACTAATATTTTTCAACTAATTAAACCAATTTCCCACTCTCAATTTTGATAGAACCCTATACTAAAGCTCCTCTGGTCAGTCTTATCCTGATTTTAGCTATGGGTTTTAGTGGATGGTAATTTGTGATGTTATAGTGAGTCATCCTCTCTTCCCTATGGTTTTTTGTTCCTCTTATGTTGGATTTACTGTGGAACTGTGGTTTCATTTTTGGGATTATTTTAGAAATGTTTTCTTGATCCTTGGGTATGAGTCTATTGTGTGATTGTTGTTGGATGGTGTTTCTTTATTGGCATGTGCTGTACATTAGGTTGAAAAGTCCATTTTAGGTAGGTTATCCTGCATTTCTAATCATTGTATCATACAGGATGGGTTTAAAATTTTTAATCTATAAGAATAGGGTTTTCATGAGAATAATAAATATAACGAATCATTTTAATAGATATTTAATGTTAACTTGTTTGTTTCGCATGTCTTTACCTCTTTTTTTATTTCCTTGATATATTGAATTGTACTGGCTTCATGTAACTATAAAAATTATATCCATTGGAGAATTTATATTCACTAGTTTTACATGTGCATTAGCTCCATGTTTGTGGTGGTAGTTTGGAATCACCATAAAATTGGAAATTTATAACCACATATATTCGATTATAAAACATTTTCCCCTATATTTATAGCTTTAGTGATAATTCCTCTATAATAAAGAAGTATATTGATAAAAAATACCCTTTTAAATTAATAAAATATTTTCTAATGTAATGTATTTGAGATCTTTTTGTGGGGTTGAAATATTGTGATGTGATAGCACACTATAGTGTGGTGTGGGGTGATGTTTGGTTGGTATGATGTTGTCTTGTGGGGCAGTTCTGTGTGGTCTTGATGTTGGATGGTGATGTGTAGTTAGTAAGAGGTTTTTTTATGGGGATGTGATGTGTGGTTGTGATGCAATATTGTAATGGGTAGTTGGTATGTGGTCATGCTATGTGGAAGTGATTGTGGAAATGTTATGTGGAAGATGAGAATAGAATGATTTTGTAATGTTAGTTTCTCAAGTTGTTTTTGAGTTAAATTAAAATATGGAAACTAAATAGCATTTTTTTCATTTGGTGAATGGGATAGAAATGTCTAATAAATTAAAATAATATTCTAATTATTGTAAAATTTTCTTGAAATTAATTTGATATGAATGGTGTGAGGATAATTGAATAAAAAAATTTATTTAATAAAATTTTATCGTAATGTGAAATAAGGTATGGTCTTGGTGGGTGGTTTTAAACATTTAGTGGTTGTGGAAAATGTTTGGATACTTTTATTTTCTTTTTACTTTATTATGATCCCTTGGTTTGACTTGTCTATGGATTATATGTAGATTTTATTATTTTACTTTTGATTTCTATTTGTACCATTCCTGCATCAAGAACCACATTCTAGCTCGAAAATACTTGTATATATATATAGTGGTGTTTTTTCCATCATCCCGTTGTTGAGGATATAGCTGGTCTCCCAATGTTTCATTCTCCATCTTCCATGTGAGAAGATATGTGTAGGTTATGACATATTTAGGTCAGATAGTGTACTAAGTGATGGCCGATGTGTCTCAAAGAAATATGTGATGTGACAGTGCTATGGGGTGGCTTATTCTAGGGGTCTTTCATGGAAGGAGGAGGAATCTAGGTTGATGTCATTCATGTTCGTGATACTCTAAAACTCTGGTTATTGAATTAGATGTGGTGTGATGACTTAGGTACCTTTGGGTGAGATGTGGTATTATCATGCCATGGGGTAGGGGACCATGTATTTTTTGTTGTGATGTGATGTAGCCTATTATTGGTAGTGGTATAAATTATACATAACATATGGTAGTGAAAAGATGTATGATGTTTTAGTGTAGAGTGTAAAATCAATGTGAAAGTGGTGTGGGATAAATGTTTATCGATATCCTTCATGTTATTTTGTTATACTTGGATGAATTATTTGGTGAGTGAGGCTTGGTTATTGTAACGTATCAGTTTTTCAGTGTATTTTTTTAAATATTATATAAATCATTATCTAGAATAAATGATTGGAAGTCTTGCAATTCTAAGCCATGCTTTGTCCTGAATAATTTTTTGAAAAATATTAAAATATTAAATCTATCTTCCATGTGTTTTTCCTAAAAACATGTAATAACTCTTTAATGGGTTCATGGATCAAAAATTTGAGGGCATCATTTATTTCAAAATAATGGTATTACCCTTTCCATGAATTATTACTATTCATCGTGGGTGGATTGTGTATTTTTCATCATAAGTGAAAAACTGAATAACAGAATATTAATAATTTATTTTATTTTATTTTCCAACACTTTGATTGGATCATAATTAAATTGGAAATTATAGGGAAATCACATGGTTATCTACATTACCCCAAGGATGCCATAAGATTTCTAGGGGAGCTTTGGGGAATCCTATCAAGAAAATGATTACATATTGGTGATGGATGATCAATGTGAATCCATTTTGATAGATCTTTCCAATGAAAATGACTGAACAACCCCGCATCATCAGTTAACGATCCTAACAAAGGTATGATGTTTTTTTATTTTGTTCAATTCTATGACATTTATTTCAATGATAAACAGTGATCAATCGATGAATAGATTGATTCATAGATCATGCGTATTGTGAGACTAGATTGGTTTAATATTTTTTTCTAACCCAAATGCTCCAATCTTGATCATTATATAATAATTCATTGTCAATTGTTTTAAAACATTGTTCTAGTGATTTATCAAACTAATTTTTGAGGTATCTCTTGTCGGAACACCATAGATCCCCGCTCAACATTTCCAGATGGTTCTGACCTTGACCAACCTCAAGATTCGAGGAAAATTGTTATCCATGACTATATAATTTTAGAATTGGATACAAGGAACACGGATCTGTTGTCATTTAATTTTTTTAATTAAAAGGAGGAGACGTGTTGGTCTCTAAATGGAAACACTAGTGTGGAATCAATAGTCTATAGTGGCATCCAATCGCGGAGTCCATGTTGGCAATGGCCACCATCATCATTGCATAGTTTGAGAGGGCGTACGGGTAGTGGAGCTGTTGGTGGTTGGGAATGGAGGTAGCTGTCCTGGCCACAGAAGCAGAAGATGTAGAGAAAGATGGGCCGCGTAGGCCGAGTTGGATAGGTAGGCAAGGTTCGCCGGTAGATCAGGCCGGATGAGATGGACCCAAGTCGGGTATGGGTCGAAATTTGTTTTAATTTGAGGTAACAGGGGAGGATCCTGGTTGTGGTCCAGCCGAAAGAATAACCACACCTGTGAACTGTGATATGTGGTCTACGTTGAGGCATTGTCAACTGTGTGGGATAATCGACTGTAAGTTGGAGTGGATGAGGTAATGACCATGATGGTTAGTCCACACATGTCCAGTCCTCACATGATGTTGAAAAAACATAGTGTCCCACCAAGGTGGTATCTTAGAAGTAGGTATATAGGCCCATGGAAGGCATGCGGGCATTTTTTGTTGAAACAACCATAAATCTCACATTATGTGACTAATCAACATGTAATATATGATGTTATTACTAAAACATTTAGACCATAGTATTGAGACAAGTTTTTGGGTTTTTTAGAAGATAATAGGTGTATATCTTTCCCTTTATCCTTTCCTCGGTTTTCTGTACAACATTACATCCACATCTTATGATTGTAATCACTCTTAGAGGCTGAGTCTCATATTACGTTTCTGTATCCCTCCCCAAGAGTAGAGTCAGATCCTCTATCAACTCTGTTGACATTCATGGAATCACATGACCTCCTTGAGCAGGGTGTTGATCCACCATCTATTGGGTAGAATTAGTAGTGTTTGTGAAATCATTGGAATATGATCCCCTACATGGTGGTTTGACCCATATTGGGTATGTGGTATCCCCCAGTGGTTCTTGGTGTGACCCCATATCTGTTTATAATAGTTTACCTTTACCAATTCATTCACATTTGGGAGGGGGGATGAGATATACCTCTTTGTTAGGTGTGTCTGATAATGTCATGGTTCAAGAATTATTTTCTCAGCAAATGAGGTTTCTTCAAGAAGAATTCCATGAATGGGAGTTGGTTATGATTACATGGGGGTATGGTGTCTCTCTTAACTATATCGTGATTTTCTTGTTATATGTGTTGTATAAATATAACTATGTATAGATGACTATACATTGATTTTTTTGTATTGCTTTGTGGTTTCGAGAATTCCTACTTAATAATGTTATACACACCCAAGTATGGGATTTTCCACACATGTCCTTTCTCATGTAGAGATCATCCTTTTAACAGAGTCCTAGGAGTACATGGACCATATGGTTCTTAGTGAGACCCGACAAATTGAGGTGTGTTCATATGGTTTTTAGATTAGAGTCCCAGTTGCTTTTCTTCCCGGTTGGACTTCTGGTTATAGACTCTTTTGGGTGGGATTTTATTCTAGCCATGTTAACATTACATTACTTCATGTCTTACTCCATTTTGGGTTATATTAGTATGATTGAATTTTTTTACTTAGTGGTTTTTACATTTCATCATTTTGTGGCATTGAGATGTGTGCGTTTGTGCAGGTAGTTTAGGCCAATTCCTCCCATTTGTGGGATATGGATACTCTTTTCTAGTCAAAAACCACAAGAATAGGGGTTGTGGGCTTGGGGTAGTCATGGAATGGGCCCATATATGTTGGGTTGTGATAGAGTGGTATTAGTGCAGTTCAATTCTACTTTATGACATAGAGTCATTGAGGTTGGTTTGGTATGACAGTGTTAAGTGTGTCGAGCTTAGATCTCAATCTAGGGACACCAGTGTTTGTGTGGAAGTCGATGTATCTGTACACTAGGACACAGATTAACTGCTTTTATACTTAGTAAATGATAACACTAATTTCCAATATATACAACGGTACATGCATCATATAGGAATGGTTCGTCCTTCCATGACATTTTTTTGAGTCATCTTCCCAAATATACTCAATTAACCATGGTATATCATATTTTATTTCTACATGCCTTCACATAAACATAAATCATGGATTCCACTAAGTGATCATGATGATGAACCACCTATTGAGAAGGCATCATAAATTTGTAATGTTTTAGAGATAGAACCTTCAGGTTGTTTACATGCAACATGGCCACTCGTCTCTCAACAAAAACTAACAATACTACCTACTGAGGATGCACATAGGCTATGTGTGTTGTAAAGAATTCATAGGCAGTTATACCCCACATTATGTAGTCATCCAAACCCCTAGATCAATGATTATTGGCTAGAGGCAGTCACTCGTGTTTTATGCCTTGTGAGTACACTTGCCGATCAGATGGTAGTCCTTGTTGCAAGTCTTTTTCAGGGATCTGTGGGGAGATGGTGAATCATTGTGACTCAGTCATATAAATATACATATCTATCTTGAAAATTAATCATGTGTATCTTTAATGATGATTTATATTTGGAAATGTTTAAATTAGTACACATACAGTAGCTCCTACCTCTATTATAGGGTAGTATGATCGTGATAATGTTTTCAGCGAAGTTTACAAATCATTCATGCTAATCCTTGGACATGGTATGATTCTAGTTCTTCAGTATTTGTACTTCGATTTGGGTATAATATAAGACATAAAGGTACCCATGGTCTTCCTTTTCATTCCTTCTTATGCTGGGGTACTACAACAAGTCCTGATATTCGAGAGTTTTCTAGCATAGTAGACACTAGTCGTGGGACCTAGTCGTGGGAACCCAGTAGCTGACACCTCCGCAGTAGGGAGTAAATGGTAATCATAGTGTTCCAAGTGGGACGAAAACATTAGGGAGGTAATCCCATAACTTGGGGCTAGTGGTGTAGGGCACCCATGGTTGCTCGAATCTGGAATGGGAAAGATGATGTTACTCATGTTATGGTCTGGGACATTTGGAATGAGATTTCCAAACCTCTCACATAGCTGATCAATTGATGGTCTAGTGACTACCAAGGCATGTAATGAGATATTATGAGGGTTTCCACATAGTCTAAGAGGTGGAAGAGGTGTAGGTAGGGTAGATTGTGGTTTTGGGATGTTCAACATATATCCAAAAACACCCCGAGATGATCTATGCTAGGATCAGGGTGCTGGTGGAAAAGGACATGGAATGTCGTAGGTGATGGAGGCATATGACCATTGGTGCTCCAAGAATGACATGAGTTACAATTTTGGATTTTTTCTACCATATCTATCGTTTTGATAGACACTGGTGTTAGTCATTATCACTTTGAATGATTCATGTCTGAGACTTATTAATTCTCATTGAACCATTTACATGACCATTACCCTATGATAATCCAACTATGAGAGACACAAATTCCACACAATTGTGCCAACTATGTTCCCTGAGTCATGGTGGATAGTGTTCTAGTTTGTATCACTTGGTAGAACACCAAGGAAATATTCCATCATTCATGATATGGATTGTTTATCCACAATTCATTCCCAGATTGACTATTATATGTGATGAGTGTTGTATGTCTCATGTTATGGAACTGGGTTTTCATTTATAGGAAAATAGGAAAAAAAATCATGTATATTACGATATAATACATATGACAGTTTACATTATTACTCATTAGTGGGATAACCTCACCCTTGGTGTGGTCGATGATATGAGTCTTATGATTCCTGTAGTGGTGGTGGAGTAAGAGGAAAAATTTCCTGAAGATGTTCTAGGTTTACCACTCTAAAGGGAGATGGACATATGAGTTGAGCTATTGCTCATGCCAGGATAGAAGTATACCCCAGCATATCAGATGAATCTGTAGATATTCATGAGATGAAGATACAGTTGGATAATATTTAGATGAAGGGATTCATGAGACCCAATGTATCAATTGAGGTTTACCCAGTTTTGTATCATAGGAATGAAGATCGAAGCAGGATGTTATGTGTGGATTATACATTCTTAATCCACGTGACATTTAATTATAGGTACCCACTACTAATGTGTGATAACCTCTTTGATCTATTGATAAGGTCATGATGTTTCTCAATGATCGAACTCAAATTAGGGTCTCTCCAACTATGAGTGCGGGATGAGGATATACTGAAGATGGATATCAGGTTTTGTTAAAGTCTCTATGAGTTCTTGGTGATATCATTTGGAATTAAAAAATCACATGTAGTATTCATGAGACTCAAGATATATATATTTTAGCCTTAGGTAGACTGTTTCATGCTGGTCTTCATTGTTGAAATCCTTGCGTATTTGGAATCTGAGGAGGAGTATAGGAGTCAATTGAGGACGTTCTTGAACACACTTATATGACACCAAATTTAAAAGTATCATTCAAAGTACCTATTTTGGAATCATGTGATCCCAGTTTTGGGGCACATCATCTTAGAGGATGGAGTTCAACTAGATCCTGTGACGGTTGATGCATTACATGGTTGGAATCCACCTGAGACAATTATTGAGGTGCACATTTTCTTGGGGTTGGAAGGATACTATTAGAAGTTTGTTCCTGAAATCTCTGGAGTGGTATCACCATTGAAATATTTAACAAAAATGGGACTACCTTTTCTGTGGTGGGCAAACCGCGACGCAACATTTGAGAGCTAACGAAGAGGTTGAAGTTCACTCCTAACCTAATGTTACTAGAGTAAGTAATAAAGTACATGGTGTTCTTCGATGCACCAAGGACCAAAACTAATTGTAAAAAAAGGTAGATGAATGTGGTGATTGCCTATGGTTTACAAAAATTGAGACATCCTGAAAAGAACTACATGACCCATGATCTTTAGTTAACGGTGTCATTCTTTTCTTTGGATATGTGGATACACTACTTGATGGGAGAGTGGTTTATTGTCTTCTCTAATCACAAGAGTATAATGTATGTCATATCTTAGAAGGATATGAATATGAGGTTGAGGTGATGTGTAAAATTACTCCATGACAATGACTCTAAGATTATCGATACTCCTTAGAAGGGAAACATGGTAGAACATATTTTCAGTAAGAGTTCTAGTTCTTCATTTTGGAAAATGTAATTAGTGTTGTTGGCGTCATTGTAGATATCCGTTATATAGAGATATTTATTATCTTATCGCTATTTGATCTTTTTCACCCCTTCAATATTATAGGGAGTTTGGGAGTCGTAGCATCTGGATTCCGATAGTGAGAACTTATGTTCTCATATACCAATAGGTCATGCTCATGATTGATACTTGAAAGGTGGGAGAAATAATTTTGTTTAAAGAAAGTAAACTAGTATATATGACATTGTGGTATGTGGTTTTGAGAGAGTTCAACACATTCACTTTTCCAGTGCATCCAGGTGTGGCAATGATTTACCAAGACCTCAAAAATCTATTTTGGTGTCCAGAGATGAAGAATGGAATTTTAGACATCATTTCTCAATGCCTTACTATTCAGTAAGTTATCGATGATTACCATGTTCTAGTGCTTTTACCTCAAACCCATGATGTTACAAAATTGAAGTATGATGGGATATTTATGGACATTGTGACTTTTTTACCACTTACTTATAAGGGTACATGATTCTATATGTGTGATCATTTACTAACACACTATGTGCTCCCACTTCATTTATTTTAGAGAGGAGAGATTAGTAGAGAGTTTGGGAAACCTCTATGAGAACGAGATAATTAAACTTCATGGTTTTCCAATGATTATTATTTATAATCATGATTGTCTATTTTAATTCATGTTGTGTATGGGATTGAACAAGGCATTTGGGACCCAACTATGCTTGTGAAAAAATTTTCATCCATAGATGGATGACCAAACTGAACAGACCATTTAAGATCTAGTGGAAATATTTTTTGGCTTATATGTAACACTTTGGTTATAGTTGGAAAGATCAATACCACTGGGATAGCTTTTATACAAAATCGTACCATTCTAACATTGGATTGGAACCATTAGAGACATTGTATGGGTGACCTTGCATGCCACCACTTTGTTGGAATGACCTAGGAGAGTCAGTACTCATGGGCCTAGAGGTCATGAACACTCGTACAAAGAAGGTGAAAATAATCCAATAGTCAATTCAGGTTTCTCAGAGCCTTTAGATGTCTTATGTTGACATGTAGAGGAGGCCTTTGGCGTTCGAGGAAGGAGACCCTATTTTCTTTTAGGATTCACCTCGATGGGGATTGTAGACATTTGGCCAGGGTGAAAAGCTATCAATGAGTTTTATCGACTGTTTCCTAATACTGTGTAACATTTTTCAAGTTGGGGTACCACTTGTATTAACCTCTATAGTTATATAGGTTGCACAAAATCTTCCACATGTCATTGCGGAGGAGATACATGAATGCCCAATCACACATCATCAACTGGTGTAAGATGGACATCGAGGATGGATGGATTTTTACTGAGTACCCAGTGGATATAGAGAATCATGGTTATATGAGCCTTCATAGGTGATTTTTCTATTTTGGGTATTGCCGTAGATAGATTGAAAATCTAAAGGTGAGAACATGGGAGTGGGAGACTCTGATTCATGCTATGTACCCTCATATGTTTGACTTTACCTTATATTGGATTTCAGGGCCACATGTTCCCATGTTCGGTTGTGTAAAACATCTCTAATTTTCTATGTATTATTTCTATATATTATATAATTAGGTTTAATACTAGGAAATGATATGGCATGTGATTCCAAAGCCCTGTGTTCTCATAATAAATGTTTGAATAATATGAAAATATTTAAGATCACACAAGTGTGGTTTTACTAAAAACGTTTTACAAATATTAAACGTATTCCTATATCATAATTATAATGGAACCAATATAGTCAGAATGGCGGTTTTCACTAGGTGCGACTTAAGATTAGTTGGCATGGTTAGTCTTTGGATTTTTCATCATAGGCACAAAAAATTAATACAATAATTTAAAGAAATAATTTTATTTCATTTCTTCAACACATCAATTGGATCTTCATTAAATAAATGATTATGGGAAATCAATGGGATATCCTCATAACACTGTGGACATTGGAGGATCTATAGGGAGAGATTTGGGGAAACCTCCCATTTAAAGAACAATGGAGTGATGATTGATGATCAACACAGAACCATTTTGATGGATCTTAGAAAATAATATGATGTGATGAATGTTCTTCATCTTCGGATGATCAAAATAGAATTAGGATGTGTGTTTATATGTTTTAATTCCCCATCCATTTTTTCAATGATGAATGTTGATCCTCGGGTGAGTGGATTGATTCAAAGATCTTGTGTATTGTGAGTTGGGATGGGTTCAAGCGTTTTTTAATCTCAAATCCTCGGATCATGATCATTGGACAATAACACATGGTTAATGATGAAAAACCTTATTTCTTGGGTTCTTCTCCATATGTTCTTAATTTTCCGCACCGTTTGAACCCCACATTTCACATTATGATGTGGTTGGATGGTTTTGAGCATGATCAGACCTACAAATTTGAGGTAAATCGAAAACCATGTTAGGATCACTATTAATCGGGATCCAAGGAGGTCATATCTATGATTTTTTTATTTTATGATTCCATTGAAGGTTGCATGGGGTCATAAAAATGGGACCACCAGTAGTGTGGTGGAGACAAATAGTGATAATGTGTGTGTAAGAAATAACCATTAGCATCCTAATTGTAGGCATTTGAGAATAGTGGTGATTGATACGGTGATAGAGGCAACAGATGTGGCTGGGGTGGTGGTGGATGCAGAGTGGTTGCAGTTGATGTGGAGCCATCCTAGCCATGCAGGTTAGGTCGAAATTGTTTTCTTGATTGGGTGGTGGGCCACCGCAGACAATGTGGACTCAGTCAAACTCAGATAAGATATGGGAAAATTGAGGTAGAACCTAGTTGTGACTGACAAAAAATATTGAATGTGGTGGTCGACCATGTGATGCATTCGATCATATTGTGTGGTTGACCCAGTTGGATGATTGACAGCAAGGATGACTTATAGGTGGACTGACCACGATGGTTAGTCCACGCATAGTCAGTCCATGTTGTAGGTGTACCGACAGTGATGGTAGGTCTATAGGTCCCCGATTGGAGTACATGTAGTTTTTTTTCAAATAAGAAAAACTCGCAAATAGAGAATCGAGTCAAAAAGTTGTCTATGGAATTGAGTCATTAACATTGAGACAGTAATATTTGAGGCCAATAGTAGTTTTTAGTTTGGACCAATATATGTTGAGATCATTCCCTTGGTCATTTACTTAAGGATTCAATGTGGTGTTACATCCACATCATTGGATTATGAACCCTTTATGGGAAGAGACTCAAATAGGTTTTTTTATCCATCCATGAAACAAGAGTTATATCCTCAATCATCCATAGTGGAGTTGGTAGAATCTTGTGACCTCTTGAGCATGTAACTAATCCTCTATCTTTCATTCTTCAACCTTACAGTTTGTCGAATCATTTTCATATGATACCATACATGATTTGTTGATCTATATTGGGTATGAGGTATCCCTGAGTGGTTCTTGTGCTTGTTATCCTTCTTCCAAATTAACATTCTTATTAAAAAATAAACTTTTTTAGAGAAAAGGGTGAAACCATCAAGTAAAGAAAACGAGCATCGGGCCATATTGTAGATGAATGAATCCTTAAAGTATAAATTCAACATATTTGATGCATCCTCCCTATATAATTTCTAGGAATTTTCAGTTGAATTTTTATTGGGATCATCTCTGATTCTATCTTAAAATTGAATGACCTATTTGGACCATAACTAAATGAACTCTCCCACTGTTATCTTCGTTGCATTGAAATCGCTCGCCATGATTAGATGTTGCTTGGTAACCTAGTCTTTATACTCCATGTGCTTTATCTCCTCTATTTGTATCATAGTATATATTGACCAATGAATTCACATTTGGATGGGGCCTAAATGAGATAGACCTCTTCGGTTGGAGTCTTCATTGATATCATTGCTCAATGAGTAATTTCTCTTAGAAGGAGCATTCTTCAAGGAGAATTTTATGGATAGAAATTGGTTATGACCACCTGATGTAAAAATGTCTCTCATGAGTATATCAAGAAGTTCTTGTCATAATGTTTATAGAGATATATTAGTATAAAGTGGACTGTACTTTCCTTTGTTTTATTTCTTTTTGTTTTCACAGGTTCATCGTGAATATTGTTATACCAACACATGAAAGGTATTTTCCTACATGTGTTGTGCCTCATGTAGACGATCCACCATTTGATAGATTCCTCAGTGGACTAGAACTAGATAGTGCATTGTGAGGCTAAACAAACTGAGGTGTGTTCCTATGGCGTTCAGATAGTAGTTCCAATACATTTACTTCCAGGTTAGACTTGTTGTTACAGAATCCTCTTGGTGGGCATATATTCTATCCCATCCTAATTTACATTATATTCTATCATAATTTGGTTGGGGGTTATAGTGGTATGCATAAATTGTTTACATTGTGGTTTTTACATTTCAGCATTTTGTGACATGGAGATGTGTGCTTGATTATAGGTACTTTAGTTATATTCCTCCCATTTGTGGTATATGCCTAATCAGTGCTATTCATCAGCCCATATCCTATTTGACTCATGCTTGGTGTAGTCACAATATGGGACACTCTAGGATAGGTTGTGTCAGTAATAATGGTATTGGTTAGTTGGCCTCTTTAGGTGTTGTTTGGTTCTTCTAATTTATCATTGGTTCATCAGTATTCTTCCTTCACATATGCATGAGAGACTTTGGTTTTACTATTTATTATTCAAGTATGATTACCCTGGTTATATAAAAAACATTTAGGTTTCTAGGAGGATTACATAGAACATTCATGACATTAATAGAACATCAATGTTGATAACTTATGTGTTGTTACATTATATTTCAAATTGGGAAATTAAATTTAGAGAGTCTTATCTGTATCCATTTTATTTGTACATGCATTCTTATATGGTTTTATTTTCACTTTTATATTTTGTCATGGATTTTATTATGTTTCATTTATAGTGGCTCCAAATAATATTTTATTATTGAGGGTAATGGCTCCAAAGTATATGATATTTATATACCCTCAGTTATAGTCACCAAACCAAGGTCTGTGGGAGGAAGGTCATATGGTTCATTATAACCCCCTCTCCATATATGGCATCACTGGAAAGAGGGATTACATTTAGAGAATTATTAGATGTTATGGTTAAGATATGTTATTGGGTTTCGAATTTTGAATACTGAGTATTTCATCGATTGGTATGGAAACAGTACCAGTTAAACTTTGTGTATGAAGTAGGCTAGAGATATTGGCTAGGAAATAAGATTTTTGGGCCCCTTATGATCTTGTTTATGGGATCAAAGAATATTAGAAAACCAAGTGAGGTGCGCCTATTTTTAGTTTAATGACTAATGAGAGGTACAATTATCATGATGTACTTGTGATCATATTTTAATTGGGTGGTTTTTTCATTAGGGAAGTTAAAATGGTAATTAAAATTAATTGTAATTATCATTATAAAAATTTAAACAATTGGGCTTAAGAAATCATGTTTACCTTTTTATAATAGACCATGATCATCATCCTTAGGCGTTTCAAGCATTGGAGGTTCAGAAGGCTGGTCTTTTTTATCATCGTAGGGTCGATCTGTTAGAGGAGGATAAGGCTTGCTATAGGGAATTTAACAGTTTTCAACAGTAGGATTTTGGGAAAAATGAAGGCAGTATTTTCATTATAGATATTGTGAGATAGGATATGAACTTGATATACCCTTTAGTTTGATATGGGTCCTGTTAGAGTACTGGTTCTTGTTGGATCTTTTTTAAATAGAGGGAGCTATGCATTATTGGTAGATGTTATATCATGGAGGGTGAAAGGAGGAAAAATTTTCATGGGTAAAATTTCAAAAAGGAGATCCCAGTAGTGTTCCTTTTATCAACCATCAATTCAGTGATGATGAAAGAGCGTATTTATCATTATTACGGGATGTGGTCAGTGTGGGATTTGAGAATCTTATTCAATTCCAATTTTCATTTTCTACTATATCTTTTTCCTAAGGAGGAGTCCCATACGAGGTATGATGATGATGAAATGTACCAATAAATCTTGTTTGTATTTATTACTTTTATGCTTCCAATGTATGTTGAGGTTCGTAAGAAGGAAGATGTGATTTAGAAGAATGACTAGTGAGGTGTTTTTCCATGATAGTTGAGCCATAATGGTTCATCAGGGAGTAGAGTTTTTGTATACATGTCTACGACAGTAGGGTATTTTAGGTTTAAACTAGAATCAAGTTCATTTTAAAATCATGGGTTCTTCATGATGTGGGGATGTCTTTAATTTTTCTCAGGTATTTGACCTAGTATGAATTATGAGGATTCTTCTAAACACGAATCTCGGAAGTTTTAAAAAAATATTTAGGCCTCATGGTTTGTATAAACCATATTTCCGTGAATGTATAGTAACTACTAATCATGTGGGGAATTTTTGTGAGAGACATAAGGATGGATAATTTTAGGAAACCATGAAACCATAGATACAGGTGCATGTCGTGGCTCTGTTGTTTTTAGTGTAGTCTAAAAACATTCTCAATGCATGGTATGTCTAACTATGAACCATAAACATGCTTGGGGATTCAATGACAGGGGAATGTGGAAATGTTTCACATGGTTTACCAAACAATGGAAATGAAATGTGTGGGTTCCTTATTAATATAGTTATGGGCATACAGTTTTTCCAACCAAGTTGTGAAACCATGCAACCAATTATTTTTGTAAATTACCAAATTTACATTTAAAATCCTTTTACCCATTTTTATTTAATTATTTATTATTTCCAATATATATTACTCTCTCTTATTGAGTTAATTGATACTTCATGGTATGATTTTATCCCATCTTACAATATATAATTTGATTCAAACACCATTAATCTTATTGGATCTACAATGGTGAGTTCTTATTTAATCATGTTCCATTCTTCATTTGTATTCTTATCAATATAGTATTATTTTTGAAAGATAATTTCCCATATTTATATATTTTTTGTATGTTATTTAACTTTCTCCTGATCTGGATCAATGATGATGTTGACACTGGATGAATTTTCAACTACAGATATATGTTCGGGGTTATATTAATTTCTAAATTTTTTTTATATACCTTTTTTTCATAGTGCACATGCATGACCATACAAAATTGGTCAAAAAATTAATTGAATGCATGGATACAATTTTTTGGAATCTTTTTAGGTTTACCAAGTATACCATTATACTATTAGAGGTCATTATCCTCATCCCATTCTACATTGATATGGTTTTACTTATTTTCAGTTGATATACCACCTGGTTTGGTGTGTTTGTGCTCACAGGTTTTAGTGGGAACCTAAAAGATAACATTTTGTGTTACGGGAGAGCCTTTATTCCTCATTATCTATCTTATTACATATGATTAAAATGGGTATATATTTTGAAAAAGAATTATTTATTAGGATGATTGAAGTAATGGAATGAAGATGATTATGAAATGGGTTGTGAAATGAGATGATAAATTGATAAAAGTAGTGGATTCCTTAGACATTTATACTCCTTAGATCTTGATTCTGTTGGATTCTATGGGTACTTCTACATTATGAATATGGATTTTGGTAGTTTATTCCTTGAAAATATCTTCTCATAGGATATTTATTCCATTGGATAACATGGACTATTGTAATCCATGTATATAGTTTACTTTGTATTCCAAGGACATTTCTACTCCATGCATTCAGACTACCTGAAATTTCCATGTACATGTTCATTGGGATCTACCCAAGTCTTTACTATGTTTTAATTTTGATTCTCAATAGAATCAATGAGGATTCCTTTTTCATTTATACCTTTGATCCACCTCATTTAGGTATGACAATAGATTACATATTATATGACATTGTGTTTAATTTTTCATTATTTACATTTAACCTGTGATTTTGGGTGCTTGAATATTCTTCATAGGGATCCATGGTTGGATATAAAAGATCACAACTTATTTTTCCGAATTAATTTTTTTATTTGATATAAAATACATTGCTTCATTGTTTTTACACGGACATGATATATTGATGAAAATGATGTTGGTGTCTTATTGGGTTCTATCTCACACCCTATTCAATATTTCGTTGGGTACCCAAATAGATATCATGGAAATAGGTTGGCAGCATGGAAATCACCCGCTTTACAATGCTTGGTTTGGTCATCTATTATGATAATAGTTGTATAGGCCAAAAATATGCTCTTCATATTTGATGGATATCATTCATTAATGGCATGTTTTTCTTCTCAAACATGTATTTCATGAGATTCATGTTTCAATGTATTAGCTATAAATTTGTATAGATAGATGGTATTCTCATCATATTGTATATGGAAATGCTTCTAGATTATTTATTATTATTATAATATAGATTATTTATCTTATACCAATAATTTATATTTTTCATAAACTATTTGTTCATCAATTACACTACTACAAGAATCTATTTATTATGTTACAGGATCCCCATAGTACCAAATTAGACCCTCACTACTAGTTAGAAGCCTATGGAATATAGTGAGCCATGTTTGAGGCCATGTTCCCATTGACATAAGGCACCATTAAGAGGAATATGGGAAGATATGTTACATAGTGGAATCCTAGATTTTTCTTTTCATTTAATTTTATATATTACTCTTTGGGATGTTAGAAAAAAGAAATAGGACTATATTGGAAATTGGTAATGAAATGTTCCTTGGATTAGCTGACCCGAATATAACAAATATAAATTTCCTAGGTTGGGATATGCTGTGAAGGGATTTTTCCTATTACAGTTGATTTGACTTCACTATTTGAAAAAACAATTAAGGATTGATGTTTCTTATTATTATGAATTTTATTATTTACCTATGAGATAAGGACATGACATTTCATGCATTATTTTAGAAACCTGATAGGATTCATATTTTTCATTCATACACCATTCTATATAGGATTCATTTCTTAATTTCATAAATTATTTTATTTTTTCATTGTGATATATAATTATTATCAACTAATGATTCTTGAAGGGTATGGGAAACATGATTAGTAGTTGTAATTCCTTCAATAACCTAAATAGTGTTTTCTTTTATAGGCTACAATAAACACCCTAAGCAGTCAATTAAGGAAGGGTGAGTAATGGACCATTAGTTTCATATACTAGAAGTTTATATGGATATGATCAAATGGGTTCCACATTTCATTTTATACGGTGTATGAGACCTTATAGATCAGAAATAGAAATCCATTTGGTTCAAATAGTAAAACAGAATTGTAATATAAATATTGATTTAAATGAAATTAAAACTATCATATAGAAAGGTCACCATTATATGATGCTTCCAATTACAATTGACAACACCTATTCTGAGACCGGTGTTGTGAAATAGAAATCTTAACATATACCTAGTATTATAGTGGGTTGTAGGTTGTATTTTTAGTACTTTTAATAGTTGTTCCTATTACCTTGTCATATATTTTGGATGAGAAAATGGGGTGTGTATTGCTAAAAAGAAGCCTTCATCCTATTGATTTCATTAATATATGATCATAATGATACTAAATCTTTTTTGAGTTGTGTTCTTGTAATATCGATAGATTCCACCATAATGAATTCCATTCGTATTCCTAGAGGTAGTGAAGACCAAGATCTATATGTTGTGGGTGTTGGGGAGAATTTATATAATATGGTAATTCATCTTTAAAACTGATCTTTGTACCATATAAAGTTTTTAATTCCTTAGTCAAAGAGTTTTTACTATGATTTATGAATACCATTCAAGGAACCCTGTAGAATTAGATTACTATAGATTAGCCGATGTGTGTGTTTCTATAGAAACATATTCCAATGTTTTTTGTGGATTTTTGTCCAGAGGATACTATGATATAGTTTGAAAATACATTATATATATTATATAATCTTGATACAACTCATACTAGGATAGTAAAGATAATGAAATATAATCATTGGGGAGTAGCTAAATGACGATGGGATATTTTCAACTATGATGATACACTTCAGGATATGGTTTAGAGGTATTTTAAATCAATGTTTATTGATTACAAATTTCATGAGATTTTTAAGGATGAGAAGGACAGTGAGTTTATGCCAATGGAATAGGGTGTGATGACTGTTATGAAGTATTCTTCATAATTTATATATTTATTAATTTTTTATGATGATTGATCATTCTATTGAGCTGTCGAGGGAGATACTCATCAAGGAAGGTCTCATTAATGTTTTTATATTTTAATTCAATATGTTTTTATTGAAAAATGTTATAGAGATTGTTAATTGGGTACATATTACAGAATAGAATATTAGGGAATCTAGGGGCACATAACCTGTAAGTTCATTCTCTCAACATAGTTTTTCATTGTCAGCAAGTAGAAAGTGTCTTTATAGGGATTATCATGAGTGTAATACCAGTCACAATTTGAGTGGTGGTAGTTCTATATTCTATGATTAGGGTGGGATAAATGAACATATGATAAGAAAGGGTTAAAGAAACTCAATGAAGGGTCATGAATTCATTAGTATGAGACATGTAAAATGATTTTTTGTAACGGCCCGACCCCAGTTACCCAAAGTCGGTGCATTATGGCGTAACATTGGCATGATCACAAAAGATCAAGTCTCGAAAGTCCGATTAGTTTAGTAGCCTTGTAAACACTAGATACATTCATAAATGTTACATTACATCATAAAGTGAAAAACTACAATAACAAAGTCTCCATAGTCCACACTCATATCCTATTCTGACTATCCCTGCATGTTATTCATACAATACTTCTTCACATCCTGGAAAATATTAAAACATTGAAAGGGGTGAGCTCAGATACTCAGTAAGGATAACAATATTGCAGAAGCTTTCATAAATAAACATTAACATTTAAGGCACTGTATAACTAAACAAAATCCTTTTTAAACTTAAACTTCAGCATAATATGGGAAAAATAAAATTAAATAATGCCACTTACTTACTCACATGGATATTCTACTAGTCGAATAATCACATGCAATATCAATAACCACTTTCATAATGATGTAATGCATAATGCCAGACTATCATAACCACGTATCCAAGGCCTCGTGCCAAGACCACAAATATGATTTTTTCAAGGCCTCGTTCCAAGACACTATTTTGTCTCATGATACCTACTGATGCATAGAGGAGCTATAGCGGGCTCCACACACCACATATTAAGTCCACTGCATTCTGCATATGAATGGGTTTAAACATATCATAAACCATAACATAATCGTATCACATAAAACATGCATAAAGAAAATAGAAAATTTCCACATTTCAATCACAAGATATCAATACAAAACATTGATGTAATAAAACACTTTCAAAACCATTTTTAATACAAAAATTAATGAAATCAATACTTTGTATTTATTTTTCATTTAAAAAATATATGGCCTGTAGAGGAAGCTGAAACTCAAATAATGGTCACAGCGACAGAGAAGTTGTTGTCGCCGCATACGTACGGCAAGAAAAACATTCCCTTTTGTCGTTTAGTAAAACGCTTCGTATAAAAAATATTCCTTTTGAATAAACGTAAAAGTCAAAGGGGTTTATACACCGTATAAAAGAAATTTGTGTATAAAACAAAATATGCCTCAATGAAAGGTGATTGAGACGAAGTCCCTTTAAAAGATGATTTTTTATAATAAAATAGATCTATTATGTGTATTCACTATATTTACACATAAATAATGTATAAATACAAGATAGAACATTATAATATCATGACATAATTTGAAAGTAGGAGATTAACCCAACGAATGGAAATTGGGTTAAGAAATTCCCTTACCTCATGTCCGACTTGACTCGACCGTTATTTAACCTCCTGAATAATAAACTAGAGTTAATCTCTACATTCATAAGAAAATTTTTCAAGTTTATTATTCCTTTTATATCACTTATTACAATGTCATTAACATTATGTAATTATTTATGTTTATAACGATCGTTTTGTCGATCTTAGGTACTTGAGTCAAAAATAAACTTCTTATAATTACACTTTGTACATGTGGTAAAATATCCATTATATAAATAATTATATTCATGATTTATATATCATATAAATCATATATATCCTGTATATACATTCATTTATAATATTACATAACATTTAGAGGTAAGAAATGAAATGCACCGTTCATGGAGACGGTAAGTCGTACGTACGCATGAACGCTACTTTCATTTCTATTTGATATTTAATGGAATGAAATTATAATTATATAATGGTATAATATAATTCTAGTATATTATAGTGTATAATAACATTTACTCCATCCTTTATACATCCCACATATGAAATTAACGATTTAAATCACTTTGAGGGGGCGGTAGTCCGCACATCCTAAAATGAAATTATCGCGTTTAACCATAATGGATATCATAAAGTATTCCATAAATGATAAATAAAGAAGAATAAGGAAAACATAAACATAATATATATATCATATATGAAAATATTGTCATCAAAATGGCCACCATTAGAGGTGTTAAAAGAATATTGAACAGTTATCGTTTCGTGAGGCAGTATTTTGACACCTACAAAAAATGTATTTTCTTTAACCATTAGAAGAAGATGTGTGTAATTTTAAACCAAATACTTACCATAAAAACATTCTAGTATATTTTAGATTCTGGTTTTGTTAAAAAAGAAATTAATAAAAATAGTTTAAGGGGTTGATGAAGAAAAATAAAACAAAACAACATTAGAGCAGACATTACCTTAAAATCGGGTAACTCTTTTTGATTTCAGCAAAAGGCTTCCTTGGGAAGACTTATGCCAAAAGTGAGGCTTATAAGAGTAATTTAGGGAAGTTGGGAGAGTATTTGGGTAGAGGTTGGCCGATCCAAATGGCTTTAAGGTGTGAATAAGGTGGTAGTGGTGGGAGCCTTTTATAAGAGGAGAGAAGGGGCACTCTTGGAAAGAATGAAATGTTACTTTATTATGATTTTTTTGATTCTAAAGGCCCTAAACTTATATATTTTGAGGATAAGGTGATAAGGGTTCTAAATATACTCATCCAATAGGTTTTTTACAAGTTTATTCCTTATATGTTACATTATCCTTTCATTTTATTTAAATCGTTAATTAATGAGGTAATCGCTGCATCATCATGGTGTCATAAATAATTTAATTTATTTAACATCTAATAATTATAATACAAATATCATGATGTAGGAAAGCGTTTTATCTTTCTAATGATTATTTATAGTCAAAAATATGACTTGTATAACCCCATTTAAAAATTGTTTTACTAAAATGACTCATGTTTGTGACATTCTTATTTTAACATTAAATAAAATGTTTTTAATGTCATTTTCCGACCAAAGTGGCTCCATGGGGTCCCCAAGTTGACCCATGGATTGTCTTGGTCGGAAATGACTCATCCAATAGAGGTAGTACAAGTGTAAAGGTCATTTCATATTTTTATAATATCATTTTTACCTTAAATTTCACTAATTACCTTTAATTGCGATTAATTAAACTTAAAAGTTACTATTCACCAAAATTACTTTATTCCCATTGAACCACATTTTACTTCCTAATGAAAACAATGTCTGTCAGATTTATGAAAATCAAATCACAGAAGTGGGAATGTTTCATTTAAATGAATAATCAGTTTTTTAACTACCACTTAGTGGTTTCACTATTAATCAAAAATTGATGTTTTTCAGAACAATGCCAAAATTTCACTCTAAGATATAATTGATATTCCGAATTCAAAAATGATTTCTATTTTAAAAAATTAAAATCATATAAGTTTCATTAATTAATTTTATAATTAATTTTCCGATGTCACAACAAATAGCGTGTTTTTAAGAAACAATATATATCAACAGATTGACAATTGTTTATGTCCAATTTCAAAGTGAAATTAATTATAATGACCACCATTGGATAAAATGGTAAAAATATATTCTAATTATACTTTAAAACCACTAAATAGTATAATTTGTCCTATAAATTATTTTGATTAAAAATGTTGTTTTAAGCATTTTTCACTATTCATAAAAAAATTGAAATTTCTGAGAAAATTACAAAAAATTCAACTTAGGATAATTTCGATACTACGAATACAAAAATGAATTCCATTTTGAAATATAAAATTTATATAATTTTAAAAAGTGGGTATGACTATTCATAATGGCTACTTTGATTAGTCGCGGTGTTTTAGAACTCAAACATGCGTATAATGCAAGCTATTGCATTATTGAAACAGAGGGGTATCGTGGAAGCTCGGGGTGTTACATTCTCCCCTACTTCAATAAATTACATCCTCGGAATTTGTAATTTTTCCCTGAAAATAGACAATACATTTGTGGAAAACCCACATCAGAAATAGGGTTAATAAAAATATATCATTAAAAGAAATAAAGAGAAGTACAAAGTTCACCTGAGATAGCCCATACTAGGATTCTATTAAAATATGGATATGGAGGAGAAACAGACCATCATGGTCTGATGGAGAGTTATAGAAAACAGGATTAGTAGAAAGTTAACCATAAGAAAATCACAAACTTGTGACTAGTTAAACGGTCATTGAATCCCCAGTTGGAAAAGGTAACCGACAATGTTTTTGTTTTAAGTAACATATCATAAAGTTGAGGAATTTATTTAAGAGATTTACTAATAATGTAAGGAAATATACTTACTTGTCATGTAGGATTTCATTCTTTAATTAATTTTACCACCACCCATCTGTCACTCAAAAAGATAATATAACTCAAAAATATTATATTTATCCTAATCTTATAAGGTTTCAAATATTAACACATACCATTTATATTAGGAAAAATATTTTTTAAGAAACAGGGACTTCCTGTAGGCTAGTGGTAGGTAATAAAGGCTTGTCGCACTATGGTTGTGGGTTAGATTCCTTCAGCTTTGTCCGACGTGACGGGTTATCCCCCACCCTGCAGGTTGTCCTTTTCCTAAAACTATAGTATTATAATATTCCAAAAATGATATTCAGAAATTTTTTAACCTTACAAAATACTATCCAAAGATCAACATAATCTATTCCATCCTTTATAGTTATCTAAAATACCTCTGTCTAGACTTTCTCTAAAAGGTCCTTAAAGTCCAAAAATCAATTGCAACATTAGATTCCCTAAACAAAGAAAAGTTTCTCTTATCGTGACACACTAAAAATATAATTTCCTTCATCATATTAAATTATTAATGATAAAAAAAGTACTGTAGTACAATCCTTTTATATATCACATTATTTTTATAAACAGAATATAATCCTTGAGTCCAAAAGAACCAATACATAAATTATTCCGCTTCAATTTTAGTAACAACATAAGATTTTCCTTGATCCCTTGGCCTTTTCTGAGGTATGTTTCCCTGACTCTTAGGACATTCATTTGCATAATGCCCCATTTCCCTTCAATTATAGTATTCAACATTGATAGCATCTTTATTTCCCTTGCAATCATGCGCATGGTGATATTTTTCCCCACATTTATAACAAACTCCCAATACTTTTAGGCAAGTACCATGGTGATTCTTCCCACAATTATCGCATAATGAAAATCCTTCTTTCCCTTTTTCCCTTTATCTGTCTCTTGTTCCACCGTTCTCTTCTTCTATTTCTCATCCTCCTTCTGCATCAGACTCAGAAATTGCCTTTCCATATCTACTTGATGGTCACGTGGAAATTATTTTTCTATGAAAAGATCTTTGAACTCTCTCTATTCCATATTTGATACTTCATCATCTTCCTTTGTTTTTTGAATTAGTGACCACCATTGATCGGCATCTCCAGTGAGGTGGTAGACTGCCATGACAACCTTCTCCCTTTCACTACTCTCCAAGGAATGGAATATTTTTTCTAAGGAGTTTATCCTTTGCTCAGCTACTAATGTATTTTTACCCCCATTAAATGTTGGTGGTTGTTGCCTCATGAAGCGGTCTAACATTGATCCTCCACGTTGCGGATCAGGGTGCTCCATACGAGTATGGTTATTATTCAAAACCTGAGTGAGTTGTCCCAGTATGGTAATAAGTTGATCAACACCAGTTGTATCTCCAGATCCACAATAATTATCTTGAGCAGGAGGGAAATCCCAACTCGGAGTGCGTGAATTGATAAGGTTTCCATTCCTTCCACTAGGCGCCATTTCTAAACAATGGAATAAAGTAGATTATTTTATGATTCAAAATACATAATTCCATACTTGTAAAATTCCTAACATAAATAGAACTATTTATGGATATAATCCATAATCATAAAAATGTTTTCTTTGAGGAAGTATATACCCATAACCCTTCATAGTGGTTTGTAATGAAAATGAGAATTATCCTAAGCATATCCCCCAGGAGTGTTGTAACCAAGAGTGCAGCAAGGCCCATTGTCGTGCACTAGTTCTCGTTCGAGTCTAGCTCAAAGCGGTGTTTTTGGGTTTTACCCCTAGGTACATCTATTCCAGAGCCGCCTCTACCTTCTCGTATCTAGATAGGGATGTATTTCTCAGAAAACTCACAACATCTCTATAATACCAAAATTATAGGAAGTTCTTCTATACTAATCCTCAAAGTCTATCTTTGGGCTATGTCCTCTAATCAGAGTTTATCTAAATCTAGCTTCCAAGGTTAGTACTAAACTACCTCTGATACCAACTGTAATGCCCCGACCCCAGTTACCCAGAGTCGGTGCATTATTGCGTAACATTGGCATGATCACAAAAGATCATTTCTCAAAAGGCCGATTAGTTTAGTATCCTTGGAAACACTAGATACATTCATAAATGTTACATTACATCATAAAGTGAAAAACTACAATAACAAAGTCTCCATAGTCCACACTCATATCCTCTTCTCACTATCCATGTTGGTCATTCATACAATACTTTTTCACATCCTGGAAAATATTAAAACATTGACAGGGGTGAGCTCAGATGCTCAGTAAGGATAAAAATATTGCAGAAGATTTCATAAATAAACATTAACATTTAAGGCAATGTATAACTAAAACAAAAGCCTTTTTATACTTGAACTTCCGCATAATATGGAAAAAATAAAATTAAATAATGAAATTTACTTACTCACATGGATATTCTACTATTCGAATAATCACATGCAATATCAATAACCACTTTCATAATTATGGAATGCATAATGCCAGATAATCATAACCACGTAGCCAAGGCCTCGTGCCAAGACCACAAATATGATTTTGTCAAGGCCTTGTGCAAAGACAATAGTTTGTCTCATGAGACCTACCGATACATCAAGGAGCTATAGCGGGCTCCACTCGTCACTTATTAAGTCCAATTCATTCCTCATATGAATAGGTTTAAAAATATCATAATCCAGAACATAATCGTATCACATAAACCATGCATAAAAAACAGAAAATTTCCACATTTCAATCACAAGATATCAATACAAAACATTGATGTAATAAAAACACTTTCAAAAACATTTTGAATATCAAAATTAAAGAAATTAAAACATTGTATTTATTTTTCATTTAAAAAAGTTATGGCTTGTAGAGGAAGCCAAAACTCAAATAACGGTCACGGTGGCAGAGAAGTCATTGTCGTCGCATACGTACGGCAAGAAAAACATTCCTTTTTGTCTTTTAGGAAAACAATTCATATAAAAAATATTTCTTTTGAATAAATGTAAAAGTCAAAGAGGTTTATACACCGTATAAAAGAAATTTGTGTATAAAACAAAATATGCCTCCAGGAAAGGAGATTGAGACGAAGTCCCTTTCAAAGATCATTTTTTAAAATAAAATAGATCTATAATGTGTATTCAATATATTTACACATAAATAAAGTATAAATACAAGATAGGACATAATAAAATCATGACATAATTTTAAAGTAGGAGATTAACCCAAAGAATGGAAATTGGGTTATGAAATTCCCTTACCTTGTGTCCGACTTGACTCGACCATTCTTTATCCTCCTGAATAATAAACTAGAGTTAATCTCTACCTTCTTAAGAACCTTTTTCATGTTCATTATTCCTTTTATATCACTTATTACCATGTCATGAACATCATGTAATTATTTATGTTTATAACGGTCGTTTTGTTGATCTTAGGTACTTGAGTCAAAAATAAACTTCTTATAATTACACTTTGTTCATGTGGTAAAATATCCATTATATCCATAATTATATTCATAATTTATATATAATATTCATCATATATATCCAGTATATACATTCATTTATAATATTACATAACATTTAGAGGTAAGAAATGAAATGCACCGTTCATGGAGAGGGTAAGCCGTACGTACGCATGAACGTTACTTTCATTTCTATTTCGTATTTAATGGAATGAAGTTATAATTATATAAAGGTATAATACAATTCCATTATAATATAGTGTATAATACCATTTACTCCATCCTTTATATATCCCACATATGGCATTAACTATTCAAATCACTTTGAGGGGGCGGTAGTCAGCACTTCCTAAAATGAAATTATCGTGTTTACCCATAATGGAAATCATAAAGTATTCCATAAATGAAAAATAAAGAAGCATAAAAAAACATAAACATAATATATATATCATATATGAAAATATTGTCATCAAAATGGCCACCATTAGAGGTGTTAAATGAATATTGAACAATCATTGTTTCGTGAGGCTGTATTTCGCCACCCACAGAAACAGTATGTTCTTTAACCATTAGACAAAGGTGTGTGTAAGTGTAAAAAAAATACAAATCATAAGAACATCCTAGTATATTTTAGATACTGGTTTTGTTACAAAATAAAGGAATAAAAAGATTTTATGGGGTTTATGAAGCAAAATAAAACAAAACAACATTAGAGAAGACATTACCTTAAAATAGGCAAACTCTTTTTGATTGGAGCCAAAGCCTTACTTGGGAAGACTTCTGCCAAAAGTGAGGCTTCTAATAGTAAGGGAGGGAAGTTGGGAGATTATTTGGGTAGAGTTTGGCCGAGCCAAATGCATTTAAGGTGTGAATAAGGTGGTAGTGGTGGGGGCCTTTTATAAGAGGAGAGAAGGGGCACTCTTGGAAAGATTTAAATGATACTTTATTATGAAAAGATTTTTCGGATTATAAAGGTCCCACACTTATATATTTATAGGATAATGTGATATGGGTTCGAAATATACTCATACAATAGGTTTTTGACAAGTGTAAGCCTTATATTTTACATTATCTTTTCATTTTATTTAAATCGTTAATTAATGAGGGAATCGCTCCATCATCATGGTGTCATAAATAATTTAATTTATTTAATGTATAAAAATTATAAAAAAAACATAATGATGTAGGAAATAGTTTTAGATTTCTATTTAATATTTATTGTAAAAAATATGACTTTTATAACCCCATTTAAAAATTGTTTTACTAAAACAACTCATGTTTGTGACATTCTTATTTTAACATTAAATAAAAAGTTATTAATGTCATTTTCCTACCAAAGTGGCTCCATGGGGTCCCCAAGTTGACCCATGGATTTTCTTGGTCGGCCATGACTCATCCAATAGGGGTAGGACAAGTGTAAATGTCATTTCATATTATTATAATATCATTTTTACCTTAAATTTCACTAATTACCTTTAATCGTGGTTAATTAAACTTAAAAGTTACTATTCACCAAAAATTATTTCAATCCCATTGAACTGTATTTTACTTCCTAATGACAACCATGTATGTTGGATTTTTGAAAATCAAATCACAGAAGTGGTAATGTTTCTTTTAAACGAAAAATCAGTTTTTTAACTACCACTTAGTGGTTTCACTATTCATCAAAAATTGATGTTTTTCAGAACAATGCCAAAATTTTACCCTAAGCTATAATTGATATTCTGAATTCAAAATTGATGTCTATTTTAAAAAATTACAAACATATAAGTTGCATTAATTAATTGTATAATTAATTCCCGATGTCACAACAAATAGCGTGTGTCTAAGAAACAATATATATTAAAAGATTGACAATTGTTTATGTCCAATTTCAAAGTGAAGTTAATTATAATGACCACCATTGGATAAAATTGTAAAAATATATTCTAATTATACTTTAAAACCACTAAATAGTATAATTTATCACTATAAATTATTTTGATTAAAAAAGTTGTTTTAAGTATTTTTCACTATTCATAAAAAATTGGAAGTTCTCAGAAAATTACAAAAAATTCAACTTAGGATAATTTCGATATTACGAATACAAAAATTAAGTCCATTTTTAAATATAAAATTTCTATAATTTTAAAAAGTGGGTATTACTATTCATAACGGCTACTTTGATTAGTCGCGGTGTGTTAGAACTCGAACTTGCGTACAATGCAAGCTATTGCATTATTGAAAGTGAGGCGTATCGTGGAAGCTCGGGGTGTTACATTTTTCAAGACCTTCCATCCTATAGTAATTTAATGGGGTCTGACTCAAGAATTAGGATAGTGAATGATATTTACATCTCTATGTCAGGCTTGGTGTTTGAGTAGTTCCAGTCCACCAAGATGAGATGGTGCTAGGGGATGAGGAATCTAAGATCCAATTGTATGATTATAGTATAGTGGGCCTGCTCTAGGTTGTGGGGTTGTTACATAATGTTTCGGTTCATGCCAAAAATATTTTGTACTGCCTACAACTTAGGAGCAGAGCAGCGAGATGTATATGGTGAGAGGTATGATCTTAGTAGACTATACATTAGTATCAACTATTTTCAATACAATCACCTCACATAGATTAATATTATTACCTGTTGAGAAGATTATTGTAATCAATGTTTAGTTTTCCAATATTATTATCACACTCAGAACTCCACGGGGGATCATAGTAGAGAGTGTGTTCTAGTTCATATAATTCCGGCTTGATATAGGCGGGTTTCACTTCATATGAAATCCTTTTACACGAGATTACAAGGTTTTATGTCATTGTTTTAATGACCCACACTAATGGAAAATAGGTCTATACCCATGATTTTGAAAAAAATAGTGGGTATAGGGATAGTATGTGAACCTAAACCCACGGTTGTGCCAAAAAAAATGGGTATACTTATTTTTAAGACCCATACCCACAGTTTTAGGGAAAACCTTGGGAATAGGCTATTTTTCAAAGACCTATACTGACGGTTCATCAAAACCGTGGGTATTGGGATTTTTTTAATAGTTATACCCATGGTTTTCCAGAACCGTGGGTATAGCTTTCCCATGATATGGCGGGGAAATAAAATTAGGCGGGACATGGAAATTTTTTTGCAGGAATGCATTTATTCATGGTATAGATTAATATATTTAAGTAAATATAAATATAAAATTTCAAAGATTCAGTAGCTCGGTTGGTAAACCTTTCTCCTTGTTTGATGTAGGTTGCATTTTCGAATTTCTAAGTTTACATTATTCGTAACGCGAATAATATTAATATATATACCTAGGTGTATGTAAATATATTAGAATAAAATGATAGCTCGAGTGGTACTTCGGGGAAGCATGGACGTGAGGTGCTCTGTAGACCCTGGTTTGAATCCCTCTGATGGCGTTTATGTAATTTAAATACTACGCTGATTTATATTAATATATATACATAGATATATGTAAATTCAACAATTAAAATTACAACTCGGTTAGTCCCTTGTTGGTGGTGGGCCTGTGAGGCTACGGTTGAGGTGCGGGTTCGATTCCCCCAGCGCACAAATTTTTTGAATTTAAATTCCCCACAGTTTTCAAACATTGGGGTCTGTTTTCTTCCATGCTGGAATAGGTGGTGTGCCACATCTGGCTCCCCTACACCCACGGTTCTCCAAAACTGTGGGTATAGTCTGAGACCCCTACACTGAAGCCATTCCAGCCCACAGTTCCCAAAACTGTGGGTATAGGTCGTTTTTCTAGTAATTCCTACCATGACGTACATGGTCATTACATTTCTATTAAGTAATACATAAAATGTTACACAAATAAATACCTCAAGACCGTATTAGTCTAGTGTATTTAAAATCATAGAACTAATTCTTCTATCTTGGTGAAAGATCATCCACATATCCCATACAAATCTTCCCATTAGTTTTACTACCTAAATCCATTATTTATATCCATGGAGAGGAAAGATATGAAATGGGTGAGATCAAATTATTAGTAAGGGTATTCCCATAAATCATCACACAAAACATAAAAAAATTAATTTCAAAAAAGAACACAACTTCTGAATATCAAAATATTTAGTTATTAATTAAATCTTGGTAGTACGTAAGGCATAAATAATAAAGGAAAATTAATGATGATAAAATAGAATTGGAATAAAAAATTAACCTGTGGAGAAAACATAATAATAGAAAAGTATTTCCATATTAGCAAAGTAACAGGTCCACGACCATAATAGTTGACTATGTCCATTACTGAACAAGGATGACTTGTTGTTCTGGCCATGTATTATATAACCATATTAACATTCCAATCCAATAATTTAGATCACATGAGATATGAATAATTAACCAATACATTGGTGTGATATATAGCACCCACCCATCACATAATGAAATAATTTTTACATGTTCCAGTAAAACATAAACTATTTTCCATAGAATAACCCAAGGAACAAACAATTCTATTCATAAACACCATTACCTAATAATCCATAAAAAATAAATGGATTTCATAAAATTAATTCAGTAATATTAAAAACAAAATCAATTAAATAAATGTTATAGAATCACAACCCTATTTCATCTTAGATGGAATGTAATTTTGATAAAATACTTGAAATTAATTATTTAGGAAAATGTACTTTCTTCTTCAAAAAAATTATCTTTTAACAAAATGCCACAAATTTTTAAAAGAAAATTATATAATTGAAAATAAACATGAATTCCTGAAATAAAATATTCATGAAAATAAGGTGTTATTAAAGCTTAAGAATCAATTCATGATGTGTAAGTTAAAAATGATTCTCCTCGTACATTAGTGCCCATAATGTCAAAAAATAACCTCGTATAAAATAACGTAAAAATAATCCTTTCATAAATTTTGGTAAAAATTCAACAATGGGTAAATTTGAAATTAAAAAATTGTATAAGAATATAAATATAATTATATATTTTGGTAACATGTTTGTGGATGAAAAATATACCTCTGTTAATATTTACTTATAAATAATCTCGGATAATAATGAGACTGCAAAATTAACCCTTACCGTTTGTTAGATATGTTGTACGTATATGAACCTTTTGTATAAAGATCTAAATAGTGTTATTGACTTATTCCTGAATCATAATAATTTTTATGATATCATATTTGGTTATATTATAATTTGTTTTTGTAACATTTCATTTTCACTCATTATTCGGATATTAACTGCTTTATGTTATTATGCCTGTTTGGTCAGATAATTTCATGTTCCATTTCATATTTTATAGTTATATAATTTGTAAAATGATATTAGTATAATATATACCATTTTTAACCATTCTATTTATTTAAATAATTATGGTTTAATGAATATCATGTACAATGAATCACATTACATCATGTATATGATAGGTCACACATATGTACATGCAAAGATGTCATTACATTAATGGATACATTGTGTGGAATTTGAAGGTGTATTAATTATAAATAATAATTATCATGTTATATGTATTATTTATATACATAATAAAAATAATTATTACTATATAAATTAATTATGGATGAATACAAAATTATACCATGATGTGGAGACGGTGAGTCATATGTTCACACACATGTTGATATTGTAATCTGTAGGATAGATTGAAGTAGGTATAAAGTTGTTCCATATTTATAATAAAAAATAATAATTTATAAGATACTAAATTTATTACTTTATAATGGATACAACATAGGAATATGATGCAGATGAAGACAAGAATATTGAAAGAGGTTATAATACAATTACCTTTTTCTCGAGTATCTCCTTTTGATTGGCACAAAATCTCTCCTTAAGATGGATTTCATCCCAATGTGTGATCTCTATGTGTAGTGGAGAGATATAGGGATATTATTAGATTAGAATATAGGATATCCAATTGCTTTAGGGGTGTGAGTAAGTTGGTATTTGTGATGGCCTTTTATAATAGCAAGGAGGGCAATCTTAGGAATATCTGGAAGTTTTATTTTTTTATAAATTTATTTTTGAGTTATAAAATATCAATAGTTATATATTTATATTAAAATATGGTTATGGGTCCAAATCCTATAAACCAATAGGTTTTAGGGAAAAAAATTCACAAATATATCCTTAACTTTTTTTTTCTTTTACCCTTAGTTTAATAAATAAACTGTTTATATATCATCATGTATTTTTACAGAATATGGCCAATATAGTTACTATAAAATTCAAATAGATCCTTATGTGGATAATTATTGACATTTTAACATTATATATTTCATTTGGATGAATCTCATAATTTTAGGACAGTTAAATCATTTAATAAAATATTTTTTATTTTGAAATCTCATTTATGTCAATTTTTACACTATTTAGTAATTGACTTTTGGTAATACTATATAAAATTTATTCACTATATAAAACTATAGTAACTGAAAAAATATTTCATGGTCATTAATAAAATACATGGATGGCATAAAAAATTTCAAATTACATTAATTGTAATATTTAAAATATCATTTATTTGAATAATTCATTAACAAGGTAATCATTGCATCATCATTGTGTCAAACATAAATTTATTTATTTAATATTTAAAAGTTATAAATAAAATACTATGATGTATGAAATATTTATATATTTTTAATAACTATTTATAGTCTAATATATCAATAATATAACCCCACTTGTTTTTGTAAAAAGTTAAATGATTATGTTATATTTCTGTTTATTTTAAACTAATTATTATAAAATGTGATATTCACACCCTAGTGGATCCCAAATTTCAATGGTTCGAAATAAGGAAATTTTTTTCTATCATGACACATTAAATAATATTAGAACATGTGTTAGTTATTTTTATGTTATTATAATATTATTTTTACCTTTGCTTACTTATTTTATCATTTAACCATCAAAAAAAATTTAATTATTAATGTTAGTACTCATAATTTCAATAATAAAATGTACATATTTAAATAATTTTAACCATATGAATCCAAATATTAAACCAATTTTTAAAAATTTAGAACAAAAGAGTTTAATCAATTAATTTAAAATTAATTCTTGTTGTCAAAACCAGAATGTGGGATTCTAAGAAGTAAAAATTAGTAAATTATTTACATATGATTACATCCACATTAAATGTTAAATATCATCCAAATAAAAAAAAGATTAAATTCTCAACAATAATCAAATTACACATTAAAACTAATTAAAAATATAATCTAACTATTTATAAAAATTATATGAAAATGAAATTTTGAATTAAAATTCATTATTTTCACTATTAATTAATATATGAATTTCATCATAAAAATAAACAAAATTCAACCAAGTTATATTTTTATGTCCCAATTAAAAAGAATAAGTTTATTATGTCAAAAAGAATATATAATTTTGTCAAAAACAATATTTTGTAAGCTTTCTCCTTCAAAATATAGTAGAAATGAATTTTTTGAAAAACTCTCATATTATATATAAAATTGAATTTGATCTTATATCATAGCTATAAAACATATAAGATGAATTTTACACAATAAATTGAATATATTACATATATATTTAACTAATAATATCCATAAAGTGTGATTTTCTTATTTTATAAAATAACTTATTTTCATTAAAATGTTTTTTTAGAATGAATTTCATTCCATTAATACATACCATTATAATTACAAGGTTATGATATTTAGTTATCATTTATAATCTATCTTGTAAAATATTATTTCTACAAAATGAACATGGAATTGTTTGTGAAAAAAGATATGAATAGTGTTGTGTTTACACAACGTAATATGGTGTTGTGTATAGCGCATGCTAATCTTGGTATAGAATACTACACAATACATCAAATAAATTAAATAGAATCTATCTCATAAAGTCTTAGGACATTAATTATACCCCCATTAAAATAAATATCGACCTCGATATTCTTCATTGTCACACAACATTTTCTACATGAATGTTTCTTTCATATAAATTTCCATCACAAAAATGAATATTAAATCACTATTTGAAAAAAGGAATGTTAGAAATAGAATGGTTTCTAAAAGTAACACATCATTGGGTTTCCATATTGGATAAAATAGGTGGTAAGTGAAAATGAAGATATGGAACTAAATTCTTACCATCATATTCTGATGGATAGTGATAGAGAATATTTTTTCGATAAAGTTAACAAGCAAAAACCCATAAATCTGCGATGATTTAAGCGACCATTATATTAATCAGATAATCTATTTCTATGACAACATTTTTGGTTTTCTAGGTCCTTTCCCTAATTTGGACGATTATTAGAGGAAATACATTCATGATTTTAATACAATCTCACTATTGGTTGATCATTGAAAAACATACACCTCATATCTAATTTAACAAAATGAAGTTTAATTTTTCAGTCTTCATGTTTTAACAGATCATGTGGTCAATAAATAGAATGATGATTCATTCCATATAACTAAAAATAGTTTACCACATGTTATCAAATATTGATAAGTCCATATATTGTGAGATAATACTTTATTATAAAAAAATTAATCTGATGCTTATCATTAGCTTTCCTAAAATTTGATAACCTTATAATCCATCTGAAAGATGAAAATAAAAAACTATAGAAAATGTTTCAAAAACTCATATAAACATTTATGAACCATATATCATAAGGTATCTATAGTTTTTCTCATTCCAAAAATTTGAAAATATACATCATTTATTCTCTTTAGTCATGGTAATAACATGAATTATCAAATATCCTTATAAAAAACATGAATACATCCTTGTTAAAAAATATAGTGAGTTATTCCTTAATACCCAAAATGTTTTATAGATCATAAATTATATAATACCCCTCTTATAAATAACTCTATAATTTATTTCCAAGAAACATGAATCATCAAATTTACTTATTCAAATCTAATATATCTTCATCTAAACTTCATTATCATAAAATTTGAGACATATAAAGGTTTATATTTCCCATAATCATGTGTTATCCAAGTATATATCCTTACCCTTAAATCAATTTTGGGTTCCTTAGAACTTTTCATCATATCCATTCCAATACTTAATGAAAAACATTTACTGAAAACACTTATATATTTCATTATTCATATAAAAAATCATTGATTTCTGAGACATATACCCTTAAATCATCCAACTTTATTCCTAACCAATTACTTATGATCCATCATCAACATATATATTAAAATATGAATTGTTTCTTAAGGTTTCTCAACCTCATGGTTCTTTGTATTAATGAAAACAATAATATAAGAACATCACATACGATTATAATGTCATTTACAATAAATTTATCATCATCATAATGACCAATACTCATACCATCATTATGATTCAATTTATGTTGTTTCCATATAAGAAATCTATTCTCATAATTCCATTACTTTTCACATCTAAATCATTCAATGGTTAACTACGTTTTATGTAGTTATATCTATTGACAAAGACTATAATGAAATTTTTGAGAAATACATATCAGGTATTAGAAACACATAAGTAAGGTAAATTAATTATAATATTTCAATATATGATTAATATTTATTAACACTAGGTTTTTCATTATCACCACAAGAACCATCGGATTGTAACCTATACTAGACATATCATTAGGACAACCCTATACATATCCTTTGAAAAATATCTAGGGATATCACTAATGTTTTCTCATCCTATTTTCAAGTGGTTGACTAAACCTTCTCTTTAATAACATATTTATCACCCCAAACATGATGTACATGGACATTAAATTTCTTCTTTATAATACATAATACATTACAGAAATAGATTCCACAAGACATTATTGGTTTATTGTGTTTATAAACTCATCTCCCATTATTCTATCTTGGTGAAAATTCACCAACATCTCCAAAAACATTCTTCCCCATTATTTTCATACCATAAAACATTATTTTTATCTTAGGAAAAAGAATACATATGAAAAGGGTGAACTTAAATTCTCAGTAAGGGTAATCATATAGAACAATATACAAAACATAAAAATAGGAATGTAAAAAATGAACATTAATTTTGAATATAAAAAACTATAGTGAAGAAATAATTTGTGTTAATACGTATGGCAGAAACCGTAAAAAAATTATTTATGATAACACAGAATTGGAATATAACATGAACTTTTTCAGAACACATAACCATAGAAAATCATCTCTATATTATCCAAGTTCCATAGCCAAGACGATCAAAGTGGAAAAGGTCCGTTACTGAATCAGGTTTACTTGCCTTTCCATCCCTGTATTACTAAACAATATTTACCTACAATTTCATTCATGTATCTATCATGAGATATAAATATTTACCCATATATTTGGATTTATATATAGTTCCCACAAATATCATAATTAAATCATTCGTACATGTTCCCCAAAAAATAAAAACCACTCACCAAAGCATAACGTAACAATCAAAAAAATGATTTCTTAAACATAATTTCATCATAATCCATATAAAATACACGAATTTCATAAAAATAACTCCATAATAAAAAAATTAAAATAAAATTTATAATTTTGATAGAAACATAAAACTATTTCATCTTAATGGAAAATAATTCTGATAAAATACTTGAAATTAATTCTTGGGGAAAACATCCATTCTTATTCTAAAAAAAATCTTTTCTAAAAATTATACCGAATTATAATAGAAAATAATGTAATTTAAAATACACATGAAATTTTTTCGAGTAATATTCTTGTAAATAATGATTTATTAATGAATAATTTTCTGTTTACGCCATATAATTTATAAAACATTCTCCTCGTACTTTTTCCAAAAAAGTCAAAAAAGAACCTTGTATTGAATAATGATAAAATATTCCTTTCATACCATTTAGTAAAAATTCCCAAATGGGAAATATTAACCTAATAAATTTTATAAGAATATAAATATTATCACCTATTTAGGGAATATGGATGTGGATGATAAATATACCCTAGTCAATATTTACGTATATACAATCTTGGATAATAATTGGATTTCAAAATTTATCCGTATGTTTAGTTTTATATCCTTTATATGTATCTAAACATGAGGTATATGATTTAAATTATGTTATCTAGTTATTTTAGAATCATAATAATTTTTATGATATAATAGATGATTATATTATCATTAGTTTGTTAGTAACATCTCATTATCACTCATTATTTTGATATTAACTGAATTGCATGCATAAGAAATTTTTTTATATGTTCATGCTACAATTCTTATGATATAGTTATATAATTTATATAATTATATTTTTATAATATATATCATATTTATTTATTCAATTCAACTATATAATCAGGGTGTAATGAATATTATGTATAATGAATCGCATCACATTATAGAGACTATTAGATGTACGTACGCATGCGTGGCTATATTATTCGCGTAATTGTTAAATGATATGGAATTGGATGGTATATTAAATATACAGAAAAATTATCATGATATATTCATTATTTAAATCCATTATACTCTTTATTATAGCCATTCAAATTAAGTAATGTTGAATAAAAAATTACACAATGACATGTAGAGGGTATGTCGTGCGTGCGCACGCATGGTGATTTTGTTATTCATAGGATGGATAAAATGATGTATAATATTTTACCATATTTATAATAACTTATCATCATGTATAAGATACTGGATTTATTAACTTAGTATGGAATCAACATAATAATAGGATGTAGAAGAAGATAATAATTTTGAAATAGGTAATAAAACAATTACATATTCTTCAAGTATATCCTTTTGATTTTCAAAAAATGCCTCGATAGGATGAATTTCAGCCATATTTTTTGTCTCTAGGAACACATTAGGTGTTTTGGTATCTTATGTGACAAGATTTTGGGCGATACAAGTGGATTGAGAGGGTTTGAGTAAGTGGGTTGTGGTTGTGGCCTTTTATAAGAGGGAGGAGGTGCACATTAAGAATGTCTAAAATTATTATTTTACTATAATATAATTTTATAATTTTAATAGATATAAAGGTATTTTTTAGATGAAAATATGTGTATGGGTTAAAATCCTATCAGAAAATATGGTCTCAACAAATTTAGGTCTCTAATTTAAACATATCTTTTTTCTTTAACCCTTAGTAAAATAAATGAACTCATTCCATGTCTACTTGTATTTTTACACTATATGGCCAATAAAGTTATAATAAATTGGAAATAGAACCTCATGTGGATAATTAATGATATTTCAACTTTATATATGTTATTTGGATGAATATTTGATTTTATTTACTATTATATCATTTAATAAAATAGTATTTTTTTAAAAATAGTTTATGTCAATTTGGACACTTTTGAAAATTTTTTTAAAATCTATAACAACATGATTGATTCTAAAAAAATACATTAAATAAAATATAATAATTCGTCATCATTAAAAAAATTATTGTATGGAATAAAACTTTACATATTACAATTTTTTTAATATTTATAATATCATTTATTTGTATCGTCTAGTAATATCGTAATCACTATATCATAATTGGGTCATAACTAAATTTTATTATATTATATTTAAAAATTATAAATAAAATACCATTATTTAAAAAAAAATTATATTTATAATTAATATTTATAGTCAAATATGTCAATTTCGTTACACGAATATAAAATTGTTTTAGTAAATAGCTACATGTATTTGTTATATTTCCCTTTACATTACATGAATTATTATAACATTTCATTTTCACACCATAGTGGATCCCAAATACCAATGGTGCATCCTAAGGATTTTTAGGTCACCAATTACTCATATAATAATAATAGTGCACATTTTGGGGTATATTTATATTATTATAATATTACTTTTACATGTATTTACCAAATTTATCATTTGACATTGGTAAATAAAAAAAGTACTGAAGTTACTCTTCATAATGACCAAAAATAAATGGTACCAATTTATATAATTTGGACCATATGATGAAAAATCATGCATTAATTTTTCTAATTTCAAATCATATATTTTTCATTAATTAATTTAAAATATATTTTGGCTGAAAAAAAGAATAATTCATGTTTTAAACAATTAAAAACTATCCAAAGATTGACATGGGTTTATGATGAAATTTAAATTTTAAATTAATTAAAAAAACGAAAATTAGATTAAATGATAAAAAATAATACAGTTACACATTAAAAACCATTAAAAATATAATCTAAATATATAATTATACAAGATGAAAAGGTAGTTTTCAATTAAAATCTAGTATTATTCACGATTCATTGAAATATGGATTTCATTAAAAAATTACCAATATTTCATTGAACATTACTTTTTATGTCCCACATCAAAATAAGAAGTTTATTATCTAAAATAAAATATATAATATTTTCAAAAAATATATTTAAAAGGGATTCTCCATCAAAAGGTAGCAAAATTATTTTTCCGAAAAACACTCAGTTTATCCGTAAAATTGATTTTGTTCTTGTATAATGTTTAGAAAACATATAAAGATAATTTTAATCATTATATTGAATATATTACTTAAATATTTCCACATGAATATCTATATGTAGTTATTTTATTATTTTATAGACTCACTTATTTTCATTTAAATAGTATTTATTTGAAGGATGTTAATACCATTTATACCCACCATAATAATGATTTTGTTATAATAAGTAGTTATCACTTTTAATAAGTAAGTTATTAAATGAATTTTATAAACGAACATGAATTGTTGTGTAACAGAATCCAATAATAGTGTTGTGTATACCATAATCTTATATGGTGTCGTGTATATCTGAACATAATCTTCGTGTATCATAAAATACAAGACATCATCAAAATCAAAAAACTATATATATCATAAAATCATAGGGTGTTACAATACTCAGTATATAATGGCTAGTTTATTATGCTTACTATGTTCACATTTACTATTGAATGGTGATCTTTGAATCATAAATTTTTTTGGGTTTTTATTAATAATGGTGAAGGGGATGTCTTTGATTATAGTGATGGACCAAAAAATCTACAACTAGGCAGAATGATAGCCCAGATTTCTAGTTTTTATTTTGATGATGAGGAATCACCTCAGAAAGAATTTTCACCAGTGGTTCATCTTTTTTGGTATGTTTTCCAATATGATTGTTTACCTACTGGGTGAGAGGTAGAGTTTCCATCAAATTATTTCCATAAAAAATGGAATTTATTCCTCCTCATATAATAGAAAATTCTTAGTTATAAGAGATAATGAGGTAGCATGATTACTTGGAAGAAATGGGATCTTTAGAACCCACAATTTCTCCTTGGGTTTCCTATTACCCTTTTTCAAAATATTTGTATGGAAACATTTGGAAATGTATATATTTCCAAAAATTTAACCAATTGGTTGTTAAAAAATATATAGCATGCCATTGTTAGATGATCTCTTCAAACAAAAATTATGGGTTATTTTTTCTTAAAAAATTATCTTATAATGGGTTATTAGTAGCTATTATTTGGCCTTCATACATACCTCATGATTCTTTTTTAGGATGTATAGTCTAAAAATATATCTAGTCATGTTGTTCGGCCTCATGAATTCTCTTTATGTTTTCATAACAATTATGAAAAGATTTATCCATCCTTACATGGAATCATTAGTTTTTGTATTCAGGGATGATAGCTTGGTGTATTTTCACAATTTATGTAACCATTACATTAATCCGGATATTTTTTTGGATACACCAAGAAAGCATAAATTATATTCTAAGCTCTCCATTTTCCACTTTTTGTTGGATAATATTCTCTTCTTGGGTCATATTATCTTAGATACATTATAATATGATGACCTAGAGATGGTAAGAGCTGTAATTTCCTTGGATAATACCAAGAACATATTTTATATATGGAGTTTCAATAGGATAAATAGATATTAAAGGGTTTTCATGTGGGAATTATCAGACCTATAATCACACCTTATGGGCATGACTATGGCGTGTGTGAAGTTTGTATAGTCAGACACCTTTGAGATAGACTTTCATGAGGTAAAATGTAGACTGACTTTAGAATTAGTCTAGATTCTTCTAATGCCAAGTAGAATATATTCACTTTATTATGTTGAATTAGGTATCAAGTATGGATAAGTTCAACATTAGGGGGTAGAGTAATGGAGCACGAGTCTCATCCATTAAGACAACATGAGAGGAAGAACCTAATGCACGATCTCATGTTATCCACTTTTTTCCACGAACTGTGCTATTGAAGGCATTAATAACTACTAGAGTGTTTCATAGTGTACTGAAACCACAAAAACATCAAGTACATATTTACAGCGAGTGAGATAAATCTTAGGAAACAAATGTAGGTTGAATAAAATTAGTACATTTACATTGAGCTTTCTAAAACAACCTGAAAGGTACATTTAGTGGATGATGCACTAACTATGTAGAATTAGATACAAGCAGTTTAGGATTCCTATAGTGAGTGGAATATTGTGGGATTGTTTGGTAGATGCACTTGGTGGTGCAGATTGTCAAGGGAATACTTATATCTCATCCTTGGTAGTTAATTCCTCTCTTGTGGATAGAGTGACTGTGTGGAAGTTATTTGATGCTGAAAGACAAGTCCTATAAAAAACTATAGTTGGTGAGGAAAAACCTCCATTTTGTAATGTATTTGAGGATGAAATTAAACAAATTCATGGTCACATATTTGTTATAGCAGACAAATTAGTGGATCTGATGTGAGAGTTTCATGCATCATCAAGGGAATAATATTCCATTTTCACTGCGATGTATCACGAAATGTTCAATCAATTCGGATGGTCAGGGATGAAACACAGGTTTTGTATTTTTCCACAAGGTTTTCCACCAATTAGAAGGTAAAGGAGGAATATTAGTAAAAGTTTGGATTTTTACACTATTTTTTCATTTTTAGTGGAGAATGATGATTTTTTGATGGATTTTATGATCGAGTTACCATGATCACATTGAGGAAGTGATGTTGTGTGGGTTACTATGGATAGCCTCACGAAGGTCACCTATTACTTTCATTTTAATGAGAGCTTCAAATTAGTTGATTTTTGGAAGATTTATAACTCTGATATTGTGTGCCTTCATGGGGTTAATCATACAATTTTATTAGATAGCGATCCTCGAATTACATCAAGGTTTTTTCACGGATTACAAAGGGAATATGGTACACATGTTCTTCTAAGAACGACATACTACCCTCATACAAATTGAAAGTAAAAGTAATATATACATGTTCTAGAGGAAATTATTAGAGGATGTGTCCTATATTATGAGCATTCTTTGGTGAGGCATATTCACCTACCTTAGTTATCGTATATATTTTTTTTATTAGGTGACTACAATGATGGTACCTTATAAGGATTTTTATGGTAGGAAATATCGTTACCCCCTATTATGGTAATGGGATTGGTATTAAGTGGTTCTTAGACTATGTATTATACATTAAACATCATATCTTGTTTAGTTTATCAGGAAAAGGATGGATACTACATAGCATAGATTTAAATACAACACTAATCATCATTGATGGCCTACAGAGGTTGAGGTTAGGCAATGGGTCTTTAATTTATCTCACCAATAATAATGAATATATAGTTTATGTGATAGGATAACATTTCACTAAGATATGGAAGGTCCTTTGTGATTCTAGATAGAATTAGACCAGTATTCTATCGGTTGAATTTATCTCAGAGGTACCAAAACATGCATGATGTCTTCTATGTATCTCAGCATTATAATTAACACTCTGAAACATAACTCTCTCTTCATATCAATGATTTTGAGATACATTTATATGAATTATTTGAAATGAATCTTATTTTTATCATTGATAGAATCATGATGGCCCTCTGAGTACATTCCATTCCTCTTGTATGGGTTCTATGGAAGAGTGGACATGTACAAGTTGATAATTTGGAATGGGAAGGTGAAATACATGATGAATGGATAATTTTATTCTCATATGATTCATAAACACAATTTGAAGGGGAATTATGGGAGGAAATGATTTTAGGGGGGAATTGAAAAATCCATTGTTTCTATAGGATGGGGAAAATATTATGTTAAGATAAATTTAGTTGTTTCAAACTACTATGAATGCCTAATGAGATCATGGAAGTATCAGGGGTGTTCAGGGATTATTTGGATCCATGATTCCAACTTATTTAGAAAATTATATGTCTCTCATAGATAGTATAAATCATTCTTCCCAGGCCTCACAGTTACTATTAACCATGATGGAAATTCTAGAGTCTTGCAGGATAACACACTATTTTAGGAAACTGTGTATCCGGGGGCATACAACCTTGCAAGGGCTCTGCAATTTATAGTAGAAGCAAAACACCTTGTCGGTGCATGGTTTGTCTAACTATATTCCATGGCCATGCATGGGGAGTCGTGGAAAATTTTATGTAGCACATTTTACACATGGTTTTCCAAACTATAAAAATAAACTATGTTAGTTACCTGTTATGATACTAAGAAGGACATTGTTTATGCATAGTGGGGCCAATCATGTGGTCCAACCATCTGACCTATTTGTTTGAATAAAATGAATAAATTCCCATTAGGAATCATTTAAACCTATTTTATTTCATAAATTCTTCTTCCCGGTCGGTAGAAGTGAGTCTTATTGAGTTTTTTTCAATTTCAAGGTAGTATTAGATCACATTTCACACTCTAAATTCTAATTCATGAACTATTTATATCAATTCATTTATACCAGTGAGTTATTTATTCATCTTCCAGATTTCTTCATTTTTATTCATATCAACATAGTTATTTTGATGGAAGATAATATTCTCTATTTAAAATTAATTCATATTTTCTTCATTTTTACTTGATCATGATTGAATAAGAGGTCTATACTAGATATGTGTTCAACCATATAGTTATGGTATGTGGTCTATGTAATTCTATTAAAGATTTTTGTTTTTTATACATTGTATTCTAACTATATATATCTATAACTTTTGACATGAAACCTAAAATTAATTGAATTTCATGATTAAATTTTTTGGGACCTATTTATGTTGGCCATGGGTGCCATTTTATAGTCAGAGGTTGTTCACCAGAACTCCTTCAACCTTGAGGTGTGATTTAATATTTTCTATTGATATAGAATTCCATTGGGTGTGTGTGAGATCACCAATTTGAGTGGAATCCAAAATTAAAATTTATTGAGTTATAAGGGAGGGTATATTCCTTATTCAACAAGTGATAACATATAATTAAAATGGTTCAATATTTTGAAAAGGAATTGCGGAATGGGTTTGAGGAAGTCATTGTATGTGAATGATAATTAAATGTGTTATGAATTCAGATGATAAATTTTTAATGGCATTGGATACCTTGTACGTGTTTACTTTTTATATCATAATTACTTTAGATTTCATGGAAATTTCTACTCCAAGGATCCTAATTATGGTAGTGGATTCCTTTGAAATTTCAACTCCTTGGATCCTAATTTCCAATGGTGGCATCAAAATTTCTACTCCATGAATCGAGTTTACATTGGATGCATGGAAACTACAACTCCTTAAATTCTCCTTTCTTTGAATCACCATGTACATACTCCTTATGCTCCATCCATGTCTTTATCATGTTTTTATTGGGATGCTCTATAGACTCTATGAGGGTTCAATGGACATTTACAACCTTGATCTAGCCCTTTTAAGACTAAATATTGACTACATGATATAGGATTTTGTGTATGATTTATCTTGATTTATGATTATTCCATGATTACAGGTACCTGATTATTGTTAATATGGAGGAATGTTTAATCCGAAAGGATCATTTTTTTCATTTGATAATTTTCCTTTTTTTATGTTATATAGCTGATATAATGCACACTACTTCATCAATTTTATATATACCAGACCTGTTATAGAGAGCATTTTTGAGGCCATGTAAGTGTTATCTCACACCATCTATAGTCCGTTTTTGGGTATATTGATATAATTTATAGTTTTAAGTTGGGAATTTTAAAATATCCCACTTTATGATGATTAATTTGTTCAGTTATTCAGAGTAGGGTATCACTGGACTGAGCTATGCTTATGATTATAGATGATGATGGTACATCATGGGTATTTTGTTGTTTTGATAAATATAATACATGCTATTCCTATTTCCATGAATTACATACCATTTTTTATATGTACAAGACATATTGATCATATTGTAAATGACACTAACTCTAGGTTTTTTATTATTACTCTCATCTTGATGATTTAGCTTTTATCACTGATTTATATTATGATTCTATTATTTTGTTAATCTATTTCACCAATGCATGAATATGATTATATGGGTATATTCTACCAACTATACCACAACTAATTCTTATAGTTACTTGGATGCCTTTGGCCTTTGGAGAGGCATGTTTGATGCTGTGTGACCCACCAGATCGGTGCACTATTAAGTGGAATTTAGTTTGGGATGTTACATAAACCTAAATAGGTTAATTTATATTCTTCTAGGAAATTTTTTTTCATAATATTTATTTTAGATTAGGGGTATCATATTTTTTTATGTTCTGAGTACATTTACAGTTATTGTGGATAGTGGCACTCCTAGTTTGGTTTGGTAGAGGTAGTCTCTTTCAGCATTAGTCTCATCAAAAGCTACATGTGATGAAATTTAATTAGAAAAGGAACTAGGATTATGCTCCACCAATGGTATATGGAGTATGTGTGGCATAACCTGAGGATATTACTCATATTTGTAATGCCCTAACCCCAGTTACCTAGATTCGGTGAATTATTACATAAAATTGGCATGATCACAAGAAAGATCAAATCTCGAAAGACTGATTAGTTTAGTAGCCTTAAAAACAATAGATATATTCATAAATCTTTAAATTATATCATAAAATCAAATCAACAACAATATAGTCTCCATAGTCCACACATTTATCCCCTCGTACTATCCCTGCAGGTCATTCATAAATTACTTCGTCACATCATGGGAAAAATAAAATATAGAAAAGGGGTGAGCTCAAATTCCCAGTAAGGATAACAATATAGATAAAATTTTTATAAATAAGAATAAAAATTTAAGGCAATTTATAACTAAAAAAATCCTTTTAAACTTGAACTTCAACATATTATGGAAAAAATAAAATGAAATAATTCCATTTACTTATTCACATGGATATTCTAATAATTAGATATTCCAATGCAATATCAATAACCACTTTCCTAATGATAGAATGCATAATGCCAGACTATCATAACCACATAGACAAGGCCTCGTACCAAGACTACAAATACGATTTTGTCAAGGCCTTGTGCCAAGACACTAGTTTTTATCATGAGACCTACTGATGCATCAAGGAGCTATAGTGGGCTCCACCCGTTACATATTAAGTCCAATACATTCCCATATGAAATGGTTTAAACATAACATAAACATTCGTAATAAAACTAGCATATGAAATATAAATACTTCATCCATAAACCATGAATGGTATAAAAATTACACATCCACAGTCAAACATATCACAAAACCTTTAATATAATATATAAGTTTTGTATCATAATAAATCAACTTCAGATATGCATAAAATCCATCAAAGGATGTTGACATAGATGAAATCAAAACTCTTTTTAGAGAAATATCTCTTTATATTTTGAAATTATTTAAGAGTCATATATTTATAAAATAAAACATTTTCATTGAAAATATTCTTATAAGATTTTAAGGGAAGCTTCGAAGATTTTATAACGGCGGATAATAGCCGCACCTTCCGTATAAGTTTTAAAAAACATTCTTACCTTAATTCTGTCGAAAAGGTTAAAAAGGGCCTTGTTTGGAAAACAACAGAAATATTCCTTTATAAACTACATATAAAAGTCAACAAGGGTATAAATGAATTTAAGCCATATTCAAGTAAATAGTAAAAATATTTTAAAATAAATTTTTAAGAAACATGGATATGGATGATTAAGAAGTCCCAGTAGAATATTATGTATAAACAACCTCGGATAATGAAGTGATTGTGAAATAAACCCTTACGTTGTAATTTTCCTTAGTTGGGGCAAGTTAACCTCATGTATAATGGTGATATAATTTTTATTAAATTATACAAGAATCATATATATTAATATGATATCATATATGATCTTTTAACATTGCTTTGTTAATAATATTTTTGAATTATCGTCGTTTCGGTTGTTAACTTACTCGTTTTCTTTTATATGTTTTGTTACGTAAGCCATGTTTGTCATGGATAGGTTGTATCTTAATCATTTCCGTAATGATATCAAGTCCTTATATACTATTATTAATAATCAAATGATAATTATACTTGAATGGATACGATGGAGAATGAATCTCATCGCATTCGTGGAGACGGTAGTCCGTACGTACGGACGAGCGACAATATCATTATTTTGAAATTAAATTAATATTTAAGTGGATGGTATATCATATATAAAGAATAATTATCATGTTATATTTATTATTTACATGAATTACACATCATTATTATACCCATCCAAATAATAATTTAGTGAAAAAAATTACACCATGACGTGGAGACGGTAAGCCGTACGTACGCACGTATGGTGACATGTCATTCATAGGATGGATAGAATACTGAAAATGGTTGTACCATGTTTATAATAACATCAATTTATATATAATATGATGGAGTTATTATTTTATAATGGTAATAACAAGATAGAAGAAGTGGAAGAAGAAAGGAACTTGAAAAGGGGTGGTGAAATCATTAACTCTTTTCGGGTTCGTCCTTTTGATTTCATCAAAAGGGATCCTTAGGTTATATTTTTGACTAAAGTAATGCCTCTAGGATTAATTGAGGGAATTTGAGAGAGTATTTGTGCAGGGTTTGGCCGAACCAAAAGGCATTGAAAGTGTGAAGTAATGAGAAGGGGGAGTGCCCTTTTATAAGTGGGGTGAGGGGCACCTTTGGATAGGCTAGAAATATTATTTTATAATAAATTTATATTCGGTTTATAATGGTTAAAAAGTAGATTATTTAACGTTTTAGGTGGGTATAGGTCTAAAAGTACTCAAATAATTGGATTTAGACAGGTTTGGGTTACTATATTAACCATACCATTAAGTATTAACTCTTAGTTAATTAGTTTCACTTTTACAATGTCTTTTTTTTCTTTTTATATTATATGGTTAATAAACATACTATATACATCCAAGAGACCCAAAAGTGGTCCATTAATGATAAAACTATCATGATATAAGTCTCTTGGAAGAACCATAGATTTTTAGGAATTTAATATCAATTAATAATATAATATTTTTTTTTAACTCTTTTATGTCAATTTTGACACTATTCAATAATTGATTTTTGTGAAAATTATAACCGAATTATTACTTATAAAAAATTTAATAAAGTAAATCCTAACATGTAATATTAACCTATAAAATTATTTTAATTCATAAAAAGTCTAAAATTGTATTTATATGGGTAATTATAATATCAATTATTTCAATTTTTCACAATTATGGTAATTACTGCATCATAATTGTGTCATAAATAAATTAAATTATTTATTATCTAAAAATTATAAATAAAATATCATTATGTATAAAATATTTTTAGATTTCTAATTAATATCAATAATAAAAAATCAAACATATATAACGCTATGTAAAAAATGTTTTTTTAAAAGATATATGCTTAAGTCGTTTTTGTGTTTATTTTAACATTATTAAAATAATGTGTCCCTATCACCTACAAGTGGCTGCACGGGGTCCCAAAATCGACCCAAAGATTCCCATGGTCGAACATGTATCAAAAAATAAGGTTAGGACACGTTTTAGTGCAATTTTTTGTTATTATTATTATATTATTTTTTAACCTTTATTTACCGGATTTACCCTTTAACCATGGTAAATAAAATATTTACCGAAGTAATTATTCAAAATGTCTAAAAATAAAAGATACTTATTTACACAATTTGAACATCCTGATTCCAAATATGGAATCCATTTTTCCAAATTCAAAAAACAGATGTGGTAGAAATTAATTTAAAATTACTTCCTGTTGTTAAAACAAAAAGCGTGTTTTTTAGAGATAATAACTATCAAAAGATTGGCACTTGTTTATGTCCGGATTAATTGTAAAATTATTTATAATTACCAAAATTGTATTAAATGGTAAAAATATATTCTAAATATACTTTATAACCACTTAAATTCATAATTTTTCAAAATAAATTATTTCGATTAAAAAAGTTGTTGTTAATTTAAATTTTGTAATTTTCACTACTCATCAAAATATAAATGTAATCCGAAAAGTTCCAAATATCAACCTAGGCTGAATTCAATATTCCGAATCCAAAAATGAAGTCCATTTTGAATGATAAAATTTATAAAATTTTAAAAGTTATGTATTACTATTCACAACGGCTAGTTTGATTTGTTGTGGTGTGTTAGAACTCGATGTTGCGTACAACACACACTATCACATTATTCAAAGAGAAGAGTACCGTAGAAGCTTGGGGTGTTACATTCTCTCCTCCTTCAAATAATTTCATCCACTAAATTTCTAGAATACTACCGTATGAAATGACTCAAGTGGTTCTTAATCATTAGTTCCTCAGGTTCCCATATTGCTTCTTCCATCTTTTGGTTTCTCCACAAGACTTTTACCAGACGAGTCGTCCGGTTTCCTAGTACTTGTTCTCTCATATAAAGAATCCGGACGGGCTCTTCGCAATGAGACAGATCAGGTTCCAGTTCTAATTCCTCATAGGTGAGTACATGCATTGGGTCAGACATGTATTTCCTCATCAACGAAACGTGGAACACATCATGATCTTTGGAGAGACTTGGCAGCATTGCCAATCGGTAAGCTACAACCCCAATTCATTGTAGAATTTTGAAAGGTCTGATGTACTTGAGACTCAATTTACCTTTCTTACCAAAATGTATGACTCCCTTCCATGGAGATACCTTCAGGAAAACATGATCACCGACTTGAAATTCCAAATCCTTCCTTCAATTATCATCATAGCTCTTCTTCCTACTTTGAGCTGCTTTGATATGGTTTTAGATTACCTTCACCTTTTCCATCGTTTCCTCCCCCAGTGCTGGGTCTACAAGTTTTCTTTCACCAACGTCATCCTAGAAGGTTATTGTGTGACATCTCTTTCTGTATAACATTGTATATAGTGCCATCTGAATACTCGAATGGAAGCTATTGTTATATGAAAATTCTACCAGAGGTTAATATTGATCCCACATACCCTGAAAGTCATGTGAGAAGAATCTCAACATGTCTTCTAAGGTTTTAATAGTTTGTTCTGTTTGTCTATCTGTTTGAGGGTGGTAGGCAGTGCTCAAATGAAGATCAGTATCCAAGGCTTTCTGAAGACATTTCCAGAATCATGAAGTTAAACGGGGATCACGATCCGAAACAATCGATGGGGGTACTCAATGAAGTCTCACAACTTCATTAATATATGTTCTTACTGGCTGTTCAAGTGGTAAATCTTCCCTTATAGCAAAAAAATGGGCTGACAGGGTAAGATGATCAACAATGACCCATATTGCATCGTTACTTATAAGAGTCTTTGGTAGCCCCATGACAAAGTCCATCGTAATATTGTTCCATTTCCACTCGGTATGGGAAGAGGTTTCATGACTCCTCCAAGCTATTTCCTTCCATCTTTCAATTGTTGAAATACCATACATCTTGACACAAAATCAGCAATCTCCCTCTTCATGTTGTCCCACCAAAAATTTACCTTCAAATCTCTATATATTTTGGTGCTCTCAAGGTGTATAGAGAAATTTGAACTATGAGCATCATCCAGTAGTTCCCTTTTTAGATTAGGTATATCGGAAACAAAATTTATCTTCCCAAATTTCAAAATTCCTTCTCCAGACACAAAGTCTCTCAATCTCCCATCATTCAAAGCTTTAATATTCTTTTGAAATTCTTCATCATCGGTCTGAGAACTGTTTATCCATTCTAGTAAAGATGGTTTGGCAACCATTTGAAAAAGTATTGATGTTTCACCTTCCCTGGTTATTCTCATGTCCATCTTCACTAGATCCATGAAAATTGGATCCCTTTCAATTATCATATTGTTCAAAACTCCATGATCATTTCTGCTCAAAGAATCTACCACATTGTTTTTTTCCCCAGGTGGTAGTTTATCGTACAATCATAATCCTTGAGTAATTCAAGCCATCTCCTTTCCTCATGTTGAGTTATTTTTGTGATAAAATATACTTCAAACTCCTGTGATCAGTAAAAATCTCACATTTTTCACCATAGAGGTAGTGCCTCCATATCTTCAAAGCAATGATCACAGCTTCTAACTCGAGATCATGTGTAGGATAGTTTTTTTCATGAATGTTCAACTATCATGATGCATAGGCAATAACCCTATCATTCTACATAAGGACACAACCAAGTCCTTTCTTTGATGCATCACTATAATTAATGAACCCATCATTCCCCGATGGTTGAGTCAATATAAGAGCAATGACTAATATTCCCTTCAGTTCTTCAAAACATTCTTCACACTATTTTTTCCAAAAAAATTTAACCACTTTACGTGTGAGCTTTGTTAATGGGTTATCCAACTGGGCAAAATTGTGGACGAAACGTCGATAATAACCTTCTAAACCAATAAAACTACGTACCTCAGTTATACTCATCGGTGTAGGCCATTCTTTGATTGCCTTGGTCTTAGAAGGATCAACAAAGATTCCATATTTAGAGACAATATGTCCAAGAAAAGAAATCTCTTGAAGCTATAATTCACACTTGCTAAACATCCCATATAATTTATGTCTTCTCAGAGTCTTCAGGATAATGCATAATTGATTTTCATGATTTTCGTAGCTTTTGGAGTATACCAAGATATCATCAATAAATAACACTGAAAATTCATTAAGATATTCCTTGAAAACTCTATTCATAATATCCATGAATACAGAGGGTGCATTAGTCAATCCAAAAGGCATTACTGTAAACTCGTAATGCCCGCACTTGGTTCGAAATGCTGTATTCGAAATGTCTTCCTTCTTCACACACAACTGATGGTATCCAGATCAAAGGTCAATCTTTGAAAAGTATTGATCTCCATGCAGTTGATCAAATAAATAATCAATGCGAGGTAAAGAATACTTGTTATTTATTTTTATAGCATTGATCTCCCTTTAGTCGATACATAAGCTCATAGATCCATCTTTCTTTTTAACAAAAAGAATAGGGTATCCCCACGGATAAAGACTAGGGTGAATAAATCACTTATTACAAAATGCCTCTAGTTGTTTCTTTAGTTCAACTAATTCTACAGTGGCCATTCTATAAGGGGTCTTTGATATAGGCCTTGATCCAAGAATTAAATAAATGGAAAACTCAACCTCTCGTTCTGGAGGATGTCCAGGTAAATCTTCCGGAAACACATCTACATATTCTTTCACAACAGGTACATCATATATTTGACCATTATTTTCCTCACCCATAGTCATTTCATTTTATTCTTCCCCAATAATTGAATTTATTTGAGCTATTGGGGGTGGATCTAGATAAGAATTAGGTGGTGATGATTCTTCTCTAAAGATAAGGTGTTCCTTATCATCATCATCAAAAATCGTAACCTCCTTCTTCATACAATAAATATTTGCATCAGGGTCCAAAATCCAATTCATACTGAGGATTATATAAAACTCAATCATAGGTATGACGATGATATCAGCAGATAAATAACATTTTTGTGCTCTAATGGGGACTGATTCACAAAACATTGTTGCAATGATACTTCCCTTAGGAGTTTTAACTGACAACTCCCTTGTTAAATCAAATTGAAAATTTCTATTTTTTTAGAAAACTGGGAAGATATGAAACAATGCGATGATCCAGAATCAAATAATGCATTTTCTAAACATGAGGAAACCATTAAATTACCTGCCACCACATCTTTCAGAGATTCTACCTCAGTAGTAGTGATAGCATAAGCATGGCCTTGATCCCTTGGCCTTTTATGAGGTAAGTTCCCCTGACGCTTAGGACATTCATTTGCATAATGTCCCATATTTCTGCAATTGTAGCATTAGACATCGGTAGCTTCCTTATTCCCCTTGCAATCACGAGTTTGGTGGCCTTTTTGACCACACTTGTAACAGACTCTCATTCTTTTTAAGCGTGTACCATGGCGTTTCTTCCCACATTTACTATAGGATGGATATTCAACATTTACCTTATTCCCTTTATTTCCATTCCCAGATTGATCAGCAGATCTCTTGTTCTCTTTCTTTCTTTTAAAGTCATATGAATTAGAGAATTCTTTCTCTGTCTTGATAGCACATGAAACAATGTCTTCGTACAATGAGAAGGATTGTGATACTAATTCTCGATGAAGAAATGGTTTTAACCCATCAATGAAAAAATCAATCTTACTTCTTGGGTTACATATATAATCTCCAACATACCTTTCTAACCTTGTAAAGTTAGCCTCATACCTTGCGACATTCTCATCCTCCTTTTCTCTCAGACTCATAAATTGCCTTTCCATATCTTCTCGATGGTCATGAGGAAAGTATTTTTCTAAAAAAATATCTCTGATCTCCCTCCATTCCATATTTGATCCTTCATCATCTTCCTTCGTGTCTTGAATCTATGACCACCATTGATCAGCATCTCCAGTGAGGTGATAAACTTCCATTATAAATTTTTCCCTTTCACTACTCCCCAAAGCCTGAAATATTTAATCTAGGGAATTTATCCATTGCTCAGCTACTAAGGTATTTGTACTCCCATTGAATGTTGGCGGTTGTTTCCTAATGAAGCGATCTAACATTGATCCTCCACACTGTGGATCAAGGTGCTCCATACGGGTATGGTTATTATTAATAACCTGAGTGAGTTTTCCCAGTATGGTGATTAGCTGATCGGCACCAGTTGCATCACCATCTCCACTATAATTATCTTGAGCAGGTGGGAAATCCCTACATAGAGTGTGTGCATTAATACGGTTTCCATTTCTTCCACTAGGCTTCATTTCTAAACAATGGAATAAACTACATCAGTTTTTGAATCAAATCACATAATTCCATACTTATAAAACACTTAACATAAATTGAACTATTTATGGATATAATCCATAATCATAAAAATGTTTTCTTTGAGGAAGTATATACTCATAAACCCTTCATAATGATTTGTAAAGAAAATGAGAGTTATCCAAAGCATATCTCTCGAGAGTGTCATAACCAAGAGTGAATCAAGGCCCGTTGTAATGCACCAGTTCCCGTTCGAGTCTAGCTCAAAGTGGTGTTTTCAGGTTTTACCCCTAGGTACATCTATGCCAGAGCCTCCTCTACCTACTTGTCTACAGAAAGGGATGTATTGTTCAGAAAACTCACAAAATATCTACAATACCCAAATTCTAGGAAGTTCTTCTATACTTATCCTCAAAGTCCATCTTAGGTCTATGTGCTCTAATCAGATTTTATCTAAATCTAGCTTCTAAGGTTTGTAATAAACTTCCTCTGATACCAACTGTAACGCCCCAACCCCAGTTAACCAGAGTCAGTGTATTATTACATAACATTGGCATGATCACAAGAAAGATCAAATCTCGAATGACCGATTAGTTTAGTAGCCTTGGAAACACTAGATATATTCATAAAGTTTTACATTACATCATAAAATGAAAACTACAACAATATAGTCTCCATAGTCCACACTCTTATCCCCTTATACTATCTCTACAGGTCATTCATAAATTATTTCTTCACATCCTAGGAAAAATAAAACATAGAAAAGGGGTGAGCTCAAATTCCCATTAAGGATAACGATATAGCGAAAACTTTCATAAATAAGAATAAACATTTAAGGTAATGTATAAATAAAAATAAATCATTTAATCATGAAATTCAACGTGGTATGGAAAAAATAAAATGAAATAATTCCATTTACTTATTCACATGGATATTCTACTAATCGAAATTCCCATACAATATCAATAACCACTTTTATAATGATGGAATGCATAATGTCAGACTATCATAACCACATAGCCAAGGCCTCGTGCCATGACTAAAAATAAGATTTTGTCAAGGCCTTGTGCCAAGATACTAGTTTGTCTCATGAGACCTACCGATGCATCGAGGAGCTATAGCGGGCTCCACCCGTCACATATTAAGTCCAATGCATTCCCATATGAAAAGGTTTAAACATAACATAAACATTCATAATAAAACTAGCATACGAAATTTAAATACATCATCCATAAACCATTAATGGTATAAAAATAACACATCCACAGTCAAACATATCACAAAACCTTCAATACAATATAGAAGTTTTGTATCATAATAATTCAACATCAAATAAGTGTAAAATCCATCAACAGATGTTGACATAGATGAAATCCGAACTCTTTTTAGAGAAATATCTCTTTATATTTTGAAATCATTTAAGAGTAATATATTTATAAAATAAAACATTTTCTTTGAATATATTCTTATAATATTGTAAGGGAAGCTTCCACGATTTTATAATGGCAGATATTATCCACACCTGCCGTATAAGTTAAAAAACATTCTTACCTTAATTCTGTCGAAAAGGTTAAAATGGACCTTGTTTGGAAAACGACAGAATGATTACTTTATAAACAACTTATAAAAGTCAACAAGGGTATAAATGACTTCAGAACATATTCTAGTAAATAGTAAAAATGTTTTGAAATACATTTTTAAGAAACATGGACATGGATGATAAAGAAGTCCCAGTAGATTATTACGTATAAACAACCTCGGATAATGAATAGATTGAGAAATAAACCCTTACCTTGAACTTCTCCTTGGTTGGGGTAGGTTAACCTCCTGAATAATTGTGAAATAATTGTTATTAAAATTATACAAGAATCATATATATTAATATGATATCCTATGTGATCTTTTAACATTGCTTTGTTAATAATATTTTAGAATTATCGTTGTTTCAGTTGTTAACTTACTCATTATCTTTTATATGTTTTGTTATGTAAGCTATTTTGGTAATAGATAGGTTGTATATTAATCATATCTAGAATGATATAAAGTCCTTATATAACATTATTAATCATCAAATGATTATTATACTTGAATGGATACGATGGAGAATGAATCTCATCGTGTTCGTGGAGATGGTAGTCCGTACGTACGCACGAGCGACAATATCATTCTTTTGATATTAAAATAATATTTAATTGGATGTTATATCACATATACAGAATCATTATCATGTTATATTTTTTATTTACATTAATTAAACCTCATTATTATACCCATCAAAATAATAATTTATTGAATAACAATTACACCATGACATGGAGACGGTAAGCCGTACGTACGCACGTATGGTGACATGTCATTCAAAGGATGGAAAGAATACTGAATATGGTTGTACCATGTTTATAATAACATCAATTTATATATAATATATTGTAGTTATTATTCTAGAATGGTAATAACAAGATAGAATAAGTGGAAGAAGAAAGCAACTTGAAAAGGGGTGGTGAAATCATTACCTCTTCTTTGGGTTTTCCTTTTGATTTGATCAACAGGGCTCCATAGGTTGGCTTTATGACTAAAGGAATGCCTCTAGGATGAAGTGAGAGATGTTTAGAGAGTATTTGGGCAGGGGTTGGACGAACCAAAAGGCTTTGACGATGTGAAGTAATGAGAAGGGGGAGTGCCCTTTTATAAGAGGGGTGAGGGGCACCTTTGGAAAAGCTAGAAGTATTATTTAATAATAAATTCATATTCGGTTTTTAATGGTTCCAAGTAGATTATTTAATGGTTATGGTAGGTATAGGTCTAAAACCACTCAAACAATAGGATTTAGACAGGTGTGGGTTAGTATATAAACATTATCTTTAAGTATTAACTCTTAGTTAATTAGTTTCACTTTTACAATGTCTCTTTGTATTTTTATATTATAGGTTTAATAAACTTACTATATACATCCAAGAGACCCCCAAGTGGTCCATTAATGATAAAAATATCATGATATATGTCTCTTGGATTAACCATTGATTTTAGGAATTTAATATCAATTAATAATATAATATTTGTTTTAAAAACTCTTTTATGTCAATTTTGACACTATTTAATAATTGATTTTTGTGAAAATAATAACAGAATTATTAGTTCTAAAAAAGTTAATTAAGTCGTTTATAACATGTCATATTAACCTTTCAAAATTATTATAATTCATAAAAAGTCTCAAATTATATTTATTTGCGTATTTATAATATCAATTATTTTAATTTGTCACTATTATGGTAATTACTACATCATCATTGATTCTTAAATAAATTAAATTATTTATTTTCTAAAAATTTTAAATAAAATATCCTTATGTAGAAAATATATTTATATTTATAATTAGTATTTATAATATAAAATCCAACATATATATCGATATGTAAAAAATGTGTTTCTAAAAGATATATGCTTAAGTCATTTTTTTATTTATTTTAACTTAATTAAAATAAAGTGTCCCTATCACCGACATGTAGCTCCATGGGGTCCCCAAATCGACCAAACGATGCCCATGGTAGGAAATGTATCACAAAATAATGTTAGGACACATTTTAGGGTAATTTTGTATTATTATAATATTATTTGTTAACCCTTATTTATAGGATTTACCCTTTAACCATGGTAACTAAAATATTTACCGAAGTAATTATTCAAATTGTCTAAAAATAAAAGATACCTATTTACACAATTTTAAAATCATGATTCCAAATATGGAATCAATTTTTCCAAATAAAAAAATCAGAAGTGGCAGAAATTAATTTAAAATTAATTTCTATTGTTAAAATAAAAAGCGTGTTTTTAAGAGATAATAACTATCAAAAGATTGACACTTGTTTATGTCCGGTTTAATTGTAAAATTATTTACAATGACCAAAATTTTATTAAATGGTAAAAATATATTCTAAATATACTTTAAAACCACTCAAATTCTTAATTTATCAATATAAATTATTTTGATTAAAAAATAAGTTTTTAATTAAAATTTAGTAATTTTCACTATTCATCAAAATATAAATGTTTTCTGAAAAGTTCCAAAATTTCACCCTAAGATAAATTCGATATTAGGAATCCAAAAATGATGTCCATTTTGAGAGATAAAATTTATAAAATTTCAAAAATTAGGTATTACTATTTATAACGGCTAGTTTGATTGGTTTTGGTGTGTTAGAACTTGATGTTGCGTACAACACACGTTGTCGCATTATTCAAAGAGGAGCATAGCATAGAAGATTGGGGTGTTAAAATATTCATGTACCTAAACATGACCATTCTCAAGGTGGTGGAAATCAGTATTGTGTTATAGGTTCTATTCATGTTCAACAACACACAGTGGAGGTAGCATCACTAGAGGGTCCAAATGTCATTGGAGGTACACTCTACATGTAATCCACCCTTGTTTGTGCCTTTTTTATTTATGATATGTTATATTCTTTGGTTCACCCACTCTCATCATTATATGGAACTGAAAGTAATGTGCATTATTTCCATTGGTTTTGAATCTTCCAATGAGAGGATAGATCATCTTGTCTAATTTGTGATAGAAGTGGAGACAAATGATAAGCCATATTAGTCCAATGTGGATATTTTTTCTTATAAAATTATTTCTTATGATGTCATATATAACATCATCTATTTTTATTATATGAATGTTTTTATTTACTACTTTGGAAGTAGGGTTGTATTCTTAGATGTGGATGGAAAAAGTGTGGTTTTTATTGGTTACTGGAGTTTTTAGGTGGGAAGTATATGTGTTAAACCCCTTTATTCTTTTATGGCTGGGTTGTCTATAGAATTAGTTGAATTTGTATAGTGTAGGTTTAAAAAGTCATTAAACATTTTATAGAAATTTCCCCTATAGAGTTTTTGATGTTACCTCTTGATGTGATATTATAAGGCCCAAGACTTAAACCTTACTTAATCTTGAGTTATTACAAGATTACACATTGAGGATCTTTTCAGGTTTAGAGTTTTAGAGAATTAGATCCTGAAACATGCATTACATTACACATTTAATCAAAGTGGTTACATAAAAGGTAGTATTCAATTTTCCCATCAACGGAAACATATTTAAAATAAAACATGGATTCGTTCTTGACACATCCTTGACACTATCATCACATCACGTACCTTTACCTTGACCTGTGAAAAACATTTAAAAAACTTGGGATAAGCATAAAAAGCTCAGTAAGGGTTAAAAAAATATGGAAAAGAAACATGAGTTCATATATACATAATAATGAAATCATACTTTACCCATTAAACGTAGGCACTTTAACATACCTCATCAAATCATGAATAAATCATAGAAATCCTAAGACATAAAAGGTAACTTGAGGCATTCATAACATTATTACGTTGGGAGTAACCCTCTTGGATACATTTGGAATACCCACCATAGTATATTCCCTAAATATCTTCGGAGAAACCTTAAAGTTTCACTCTTTCGCGTTACCCAATGCATTGGAGAGCTATATCGGGCTCACCCGCCCTTAGTTTATCACAGAACCAGCCGTCTTCATAATAATGCCCAAGAACTTTAACATAATCGTATCACATAAAACATGCATAAAGGAAACATAACATTTCCATCTTTCAATCACAAGATATCAATACAATACATTGATATAAAAACATTATGAAAACCATTTTCAATACCAAAATAAAATAAAAGTAAAACATGATATTTATTTTTCTTTAAAAAAAAGGAATGGCTTGTAGAGGAAGCCGAAACTCAAATAATGGTCACGAAGGTCGAGAAGTCGTTGTTGCTGCATACGTACGAAAAAAAATTCCCTTTTATCATTTAGTAAATTCTTTGAATTAAAAAAGATTCCTTTTTAATAAATGTAAAATTCAAAGGGGTTTATACACTGTATAAAAGAAGGTTGTGTATAAAAGAAAATATGCCTCAATGAAAGGAGATTTAGACGAAGTCCCATACCACCTTGAAGTTTTACAAATTTTAAACCATTAATATCCATATATATAAATCCTTAAAATATTTTTGAAAACATGGATATTAATAAGAATAAATAATTAAAACATTTAAAGCGATATTTTGGTTAAAGGGGTTTTACCAAAATTAGAGACACATGAATACAATAATTGAGGAATAACATTTAGTCAGAACATTATAATATCATGAGAATAAATGGATTCCTGATATAATATTCCAAAGGACAGTATGTACACCATATAAGTGTGAATTGGTGCATGACAACAATGAAGTCTCAATAGAAATGTCAAATGTGATGAAATCCCTTATAAAGAAGGTATCCTTAAATTAAGGATAAATCAAATCTCAAAATTATGTGTGACAAATATAAACACACCCAATATCAGTGGATATTAAGTGTAAAACAATAAAATGTCGTTCACACATATTCAAAAGATGACATATTAATTAACTACATGTTGAACCCAAAGAAATCGAAATTGGTTTAAAAAGTTCTATTGGTAAAATTCGACAGCCTAACGACATCACTTCAAAATTCAGAAAATGAGTTGATGAGAGAAAAAAGGGAATATCATCACTTGGACATAAAATTTACATCAATAAGGATATAAAATAACATATCCCAACATAATAGTATGTGAATTAAAAAACAAAACAAAACAAGACTTTTAAAAAGAGGAGGGTGAAAGGTCCCCTTACGGAGTTGAGTAACTTTCGAAACGTACACCCCATGGAAGAAGGGTCATACAATGAAGATGGGAAAACCCATAAATGAAATTATACTACACAAATTGTATAATAATGGTCAGTACATAGACCAATCAATGGAAATTGTGGCAAATGTAGCATAAATATCACGGGAATAAAAGTGGGATGAAAAATCCATTACGAAAACTCGGCAGCCTAACAGCGCCACTTAAATCATCCAAAATGGATTGAAAAGAGGAAATAGGGTCTCTCATCATATGAACATAAAAATTAAAGTAAGAGTAATATAAAAGAACATTCCAATCACAATAAATATGATCTTATAAGGAATGAAATAAAAGGGTGTACGTAAAAAGAAAGAGAGGAGTATGATCCCTTACCTCAAGTACAACTTGTCTTGTTCGTTTCTTTATATTCATGAATAATAAACATTGGTAAATTTATAAATTATTAAGGACCTCCTATAAATATTATTATTCAGTTCATATCACATATTTAAATGTTATAATATTGTTTAATAATATGAGTTCATATCAGACCTTTTTTGTCAATGTTTGGTACATAAGTCAAAAATTGAACTTGTTGGAAAATAATTTTCCATGTAGTTATAGGTACATCATATAAAGAATAGTATTGATGTTTTAAATATCATATATATCCAGTATATATTCATTTTATACTATTCCATAGCATTTGGAGATAATAATTAAAAGCACCGTTCATGGAGATGGTAGGCCGTACGTACGCATGAACGCTACTTTAATTTTTTTGTCATATTAATGGAAGTAATACAAAATGAGATACATATGTATATATTTTATAATTCCATAATGATATCCATAATTTAGATGTAATATATTACATATATATCCATTATATATATGTACTTATAATAGTACATAACATTTTGGGATAAGAAATGAAATGTACCGTTCATGGAGACGGTAAGCCGTACGTACGCATGAACGCTACTTCCATTTCAATTTTATATTTAATGGAATTAAAACATAATGATACATAATATAATTTTAATTCCAGTATTATATCATATATAATAACATTAAATATATATCCTTTATACGTACCACATATGGTATTAACGAATCAAATCACTTTGAGGGGGCGGTAGTCCTCACTTCGTTAAATGAAGATATCGTGTTTACCCATAATGGAAACCATAAAGGTATTCCATAAATTAAAAATACAGAAGCTTATGTAAAACATAAAAATATTATATATCATATATAATTATAGTGTCATTTTAATGGCCACATTTTAAGGTGTTAATAAAATATTGAACAATCATGGTTTCGGGAGGTAGAAATTTGACATCCGCGGAAACAGTATGTTCTTTAACCATTAGATGTAGGTGTTTGTAAGTGTAGCTCGAATAATTCATATAAAAACATCCTTTTATACTGAAGATACTAGGGTTGTTACAAAAGAAATGAATAAAAAGAGTTTAGGGGGTTGGAGAAACAAAATAAAACAAAAGGACACAAGTGAAGACATTACCTTGAAATCGGGTAACTCCCTATGGTTTGAACTCAAAGGCTTCCTTGGGAAGACATCTGCCAAATGTGAGGCTTCAAGAAGTTAGAGAGGGATGTGGATAGACAAAATGGGCATGGGATGTCCTATCCAAAGGCTTTTTAAGTGTGGGTAAGGAGGTAGAGGTGGGGGCATTTTATAAGAGGAGAGGAGGGGCACTCTTGGAAAGTAAAGAAATGTTACTTTATTTTAGAATGCGTTTCGGATTTTAATGGTCTCGCATTGATCTGTTTCTAGGATAAGGTGATAAGGATTCTCAATCCACCCATCCAATAGGTTTTTTACATGTGAAGGTCTTAGATTTTACATTATCTCTCCATTTTATTTAAATTTTTAAATAATGAGGTCATCACTACATCATCATGATGTCATAAATAATTTACTTTATTTAATGTCTAAAAATTAAAAAAAAAATAATGATGTAGTAAAATTTTTTATCTTTATTATGAATATTTATAATAAAAAATCTTACTTGTATAACCCCATGTAAAAATTGTTTTAGTAAAACATCTCATGTGTGTGTCATTTTTACTTTAACATTAAATAAAAAGATATTTATGTCATTTTCCAACCAAAGTGGCTCCATGGGGTCCCCAAGTTGACCCATGGATTGTCTTGGTCGGCCATGACACATACAATGAGGATAAGACATGTTTCCTGATCATCTCATAATATTAAAACATTATTTTTACCTTAAACTACACTAATTACCTCTAATCACGATTAAAAACTTAATAAGTTACTATTCACCAAAAAATTATTTTAATACCATTGAAACACATTTTACTTCTTAATGACAACCATGTATGTCGGAATTTTGAAATTAAAAACACAAAGATGGAAAAATTTCATTTAAACGGAAAATCAGTTTTTATAAGTACCACTTAGTGGTTTCACTATTCATCAAAAATTGAAGTTTTTCAGAAAATTACCAAAAGTTCACCCTAAGCTATATTTGATATTCCGAATTAAAAAATTATGTCTATTTTAAAAAATTCAAAACATATAAGTTTCATTAATTAATTTAATAATTAATTCCCGCTGTCAAAATAATAGCGTGTTTTTATGAAACAAAATATATCAAATGATTGGCACTAGTTTAAGTCCGATTTCAAAGTGAAATTAATTACAATGTCCACCATCAAATTAAATGGTAAACATATATTCTAATTTAACTTTAAAACCAATTCAAAAGATAATCTAATCATATAAATAAATTAGATTAAAAAGAGGTTTTGAATTAAAATACAACATTTTCACTATTCATTAAAAATTGAACTTTTTCGGGAAAAAAACCAAAAATTTACACAAAGTAAATTTTTATGTCCCAATTCTAAAGAAGAATTTTATTTTGTCAAATATAACACATAATATTGTCAAAAAGTGGATTTAAAAAAGGTTCTCCATCAAAAGGTGGTTAATCGACCTTTTAAAGAATATTAGAATGTTTACGCTTAAAATTGGATACATTCACATTATTAATCCTCTAACATTTATTATAAAAAGTAAAAATATTTGACAAACATATATAATAATTTTGTAGTTAGTTCTTTTCATTCCCTCCAATACAACCTCTAGGCGTTAACTACAATTTAAAATAATATTATTTTATTATTAGTGTGCAACGTAAGGATCCCAAGAAACTCATTGTTGCGTATTGGGTACGCCATCGAGCATAGCATCCCCTTTAAAGTAATATTAATATTTTATTCACAAATATGGATAAATATAAAAATGGCATATTATTTATTTACCTGGGGTGTTACATTGTTCCCCCCTTTTGGAAATTTCGTCCTCGCAATTTTAAAATTGAGCTTGGAAACATCCTTGAAAGTCCACCATCAGAACAAGAGTCGGTAAAACAATCAATTTAAAATAAAGAAAGTTACGTACAGAGGTCACCTAAGTTAACCCATACTAGGATTCCATGTAGAAAAACATGGACTTGGAGGAGAAAACAAAGGGTCATGTTCTAATTGAGAGTGATAGAAAACATGGTTAGGATAAAATTAACCACAAAAAAATCACAATCTTGTGACGGGTTAAACGGTATTCGATTCCCCAGTAGGAAAAGATAATAGACAACATTCTTGTTTTAAGTTACTTTTAATTGAGGAATTTATTCATAAGGAAACATAATTACTTATCATGTTGACTTTAAACTTTTATTATATTTCTTACACAAACTCATATTTTCTCCAAAAGACGAGAATTTAGGAAGACTTGTTCACTATAATCAACTTCTAGAGAATCACGTAATCCACAAAAGAGAACTATATACTTCCCATGTCTTTAGACTTTACCCAAAACCAAAACCAAAAAGGTTAGTACACGATCAGATAATCCAGAAAAGGATAACCCTTTATAAAAAGAAAATCTATTCTTAATCTCCAAAATTTGTCCAACAACACCCAAAGTTCAACGAGGACCATTCGATAAACAATTTGTCCACAAAATTCATCAAAGTAAACCAAACTAAGATTGAAACACAAATATTTTAAGGATTTAATCACAAAGTCTTCCAAGGTACAAATTAACTTTTATCTCCAAATAACATCAGTTACTCTTACAGTCTCGTATTGAATATTAATTAACCTAATCACATATCCTCCATGATAGGTTAATAAATTACAGTAGATATCCCAAAATCAGCTTACTCTTAATTCATAAAATCATATAACTAAAAAGAATCAGTAAAACTAACCAGGGACTTCACGTAGCCCAGTGGTAGGCGATAAATACCAATCGCACTTTGTTTGTGGGTTCGATTCCCACAGCTTTGTCCGACGCGACGGGTTGTCACACGGTCTGCATGTTGTCCTTTTTCCAAAACTGTATAATTCTCAAAACATTCCCCAAAACAAGATAAAATATTCAAAAATAATCATAACATATTTTAACCTCAAGTTTATCTCATGCCTTTCATTTTCCATCAAGACATATAATAACCCATAATTACCTCAAAAGTAAGGATCATATAAACCCTAATGGTTACCTTTATAATTTTTACCTGAACTTCGACAACGATTGGTCACCTCATACATGATGCATTACAGATCATACCAAGGTTCAAGTGGTTGATCATGACTCCTTGATAGTTGGTTTAGAACAACCACGAGTTTCCTCATTGAATCCCTCATTTTATCTAGTATCTTAATCAGAGAACCACCACAGTTTCCTTCAATCTTGTTGTCTCTATGGTGCCTGCTAGATCCATCCATTCACTAAAAACAGAAATGTCAGTGTGAGTATATCAACAAAACCATCATTTATTAATGAAGGAGATAACCACTAAGATATACTTACTCATTCACTTTATCTAAAAACTATGACTCTTTCTGAAATCCTAACCATTATGGTAATGTCACTTATGCTTAAAGAATACCCTAACCTCTAATATTATCTAAACCGACCTCTGATACCAACTATAAGGCCCAAGCCTTAAACCTTACTTAATCTTGAGTTACTACAAGATTACACATTGAGGATCTTTTCAGGTTTAGAGTTTTAGAGAATTAGATCATGATGCTTGCATTACATTCCACATTTAAGAAAAGTGGTTACATAAAAGACAGTATTCATTTTTCCCATCAACAGAAACATATTTAAAATAAAACATGGATTCTTTATTGACACATCCTTGACACTATCATCACATCATGTACCATTACCTTGACCTGTGAAAAACATTTCAAAAACTTGGGATGAGCATAAAAAGCTCAGTAAGGGTTAAAAAATTATTTAAAAGAAACAAGAGTTCATATATACATAAGAATGAAATCATACTTTACCCATAAAACATAGGCACATTAACATACCTCATCAAATCATGAATAAATCATATAAATCATAAGACATAAAAGGTAACGTGAGGCATTCATAACATTATTATGTAGGGAGTAACCCTCTTGGTTGCGTTTGGAATACCCACCACAGTATATTCCCTAAATCTCTTCGGAGAAACCCTAATGTTTCACTTCTTCGCGTTACCCAAGGCATTGGAGAGCTATATCGGGCTCACCCGCCCTTAGTTTATAATGGAACCAACCATCTTCATAATAATGCCCAAGAACCTCAACATAATCGTATCACATAAAACATGCATAAAGGAAACATAACATTTACAACATTCAATCACAAGATATCAATACAATACATTGATATAAAAACATTATGAAAACCATTTTCAATACCAAAATAAAAGAAAAGTAAAACATGGTATTTATTTTTCTTTTAAAAAAAGGTATGGCATGTAGAGGAAGCCGAAACGCAAATAATGGTCACGACGACGGAGAGGTTGTTGTCGCCGCATACGTATGACAAAAACATTCCCTTTTGTCATTTAGTAAATTCTTTGTATAAAAAAATATTCCTTTTGAATAAATGTAAAATTCAAAGGGGTTTATACACCGTATAATATAAGGTTGTGTATAAAACAAAATATGCCTCAATGAAAGGAGATTGAGACGAAGTCCCATACCACCATGATGCTTTTAAAATTTTAAACCATTAATATCCATATAAATAAATCCATAAAACCATTTTTTAAACATGGATATTAATAAGAACAAATAATTAAAACATTTAAAGCGATATTTTGGTTAAAGGGGTTTTACCAAAATTAGAGACACTGGAATACAATAATTGATGAATAACATTTAGTCAGAACTTTATAATATCATGAGAATAAATGGATTCATGATAAAATATTCCAAAGGACAGTATATACACCATATAAGAGTGAATTGGTGCATAACAACAATGAAGTCTCAATAGAAATGTCAAATGTGATGAAATCCCTTATAAAGAAGGTATCCTTAAATTAAGGATAATTCAATCTCAAAATTATGTGTGAAAAACATAAACACACCCAATATAAGTGGATATTAAGTGTAAAACAATAAAAGGTCATTCAAACATATTCAAAATATGACATATTCAATAACTACATGTTGAACCCAGAGAAATCTAAATTGGGTTAAAAAGTTCCCTTGGTAAAATTCGACAGCCTAACGGCATCACTTCAGAATTCAGAAAATGAGTTGATGAGAGATAAAAAGGGAATCTAATCACTTGGAAATAAAATTTAAATCAATAAGGATATAAAATAACATATCCCAACATAATAGTATGTGAATTAAAAGACAAAACAAAAGAAGTATTTTAAAAAGAGGAGGGTGAAAGGTCCCCTTACCGAGTTGGGTAACTTTCGAAACGTACACCCCCTGGAAGAAGGGTCATAGAATGAATATGTGAAAACCCATAAATGAAATTATACTACACAAATTGTATAATAATGGGAAGTACATACACCACTCAAAGGAAATTGTTGCAAATGTAGCATAAATCTCACGAGAATAAAAGTGAGATGAAAAATCTCTTACAAAAACTCGGCAGCCAAACGGCGCCACTTAAAACTTCCAAAATGGATTGATGAGAGGAAATATGGTCTCTAATCAAATGAAAATAAAAATTACAGTAAGATTAATATAAAATAACATCCCAATCACAAGAAATATGAGTGATTAGCCACTAAATGAGGCTAATATTCATTGTTAATATACTTAATTTTCATGTTCTTTGTTATTCATAAACACCATTTTAGTGCATTTTACACTTTGAACATCATTTCACATTATGATTGTAATACCTTCTTAAAATGCACTATTATGTGGTACATTTTTTAACATCATTTAAAGTACCCAATGATTCATCTGATTTTAAGGAATTTAATTTTACATATTTTAATTTGATATTTTCGGAAATTGATCTACACTTAAATATGAACATGTTTGATTCAGGGATCAATGGAGAATAATGGAGGATGATGGAGATATTTGGCAATGAAAGGAAGCAATTCTGGAGAAGGCAGATTGGACACCAGCCCACTGATGAGACTGTGGGGCCTAACATACAGGCCCAATTAATCCCAAATTTCGTGGGATGATAGAAGACATGTACAGAAACAAATAACTATTCAGGAGGTAATGCTAATTAGGCCTCCATGTTGGTCATTTAGGCGTCCCAAGTTAGAGATAAAATTCTGGGCCAGATTCTGCGGCCCAGAAAAACATTCCACCAGTTTGATTATATCTCGGAATACACAACTCCAAATGGGCCCAAATTTTACAGACGGTTATCAGACATCCGGAGATCCATTTTCTTCTTCTATGGCCCACCCTGATTCGGCAATCTAGAAGGTCATCCAAACGCGTCTGTTCGGTAGATGAAATCTGGATGCCACCTCGGGTCAAATGTGGAAAATTCCAAATTCCACAAACTTTCCACCACCCTAGGCCTACCATACTCAAGTGGGATGACTTTTACTGTTGAAGGCTCGACCCAAGGCTCCCAAAATTCCTATTTAAGGCAGTGGTGGTGAAGGAGTTGAGGATCTTGGATGCTTTGTTCAATTGTAATGTTATGCTGCATTTTTGTTGCCTCAATTTTGTCTTTCACATGTAAGTTGTTCAATTCACTTTAGTTTCTTAATAAAAGTTCTTATTCTACTCTTATTCTGTTGTTATTAATATCACTTTGATACCGTTGGATCAAGGTGTGAATTTATTCACACCAACCCTTGTGAAATTATTCACACAACGGTGGAGTGATCATTTTATTTTTGTTGTTTTCTTTACTTCTTCATTCCTCCCTTATGAGTCTACTTTCCGCTTCCATTGAAACCATGGGATCAATGGAGGGCTAACCCACTTATGGGTTGATCCAAGGGAGTAGCAAGGGGCTGGATTGGATGTTATTTATCACCTAATTAATGTATAATCACTTCTTTAATTGTGATTTTTATTTGATGATTTTTAAACTCCATCGTCCTTGTTGAATTTAAGGCCACACACTTCAAGTACTAATACGATACTTTACCTTGAAGTGCTCAAAACTTTGATCCTTCAAGTGTATAGGTGATTAGTATTAGAGGGTGTAGGCATTAAACCCGTAAGTGATGATGTTGTTTTATCTCCTTAAATGAACCCATCTCAAATTTAAGAAATTGAAATCATTAAAAAGAAAATACATCCAATCCACCCCGAGTGATAACCTAGGATCAACTCATTATTTTAAATTGAATCCACTTAAATCTTTTAGATATCTTTAAAACCCATCCAAAATCAATCCAAGTTGGCCACTTCATAGCCAAAAATCCATCCCTTAGGTTTTGTATCTTAGGTATCTTCTTAGGTCTCTGTGGAATCGACAACCCAAGCTACACTACAAGGACCGTTCTACCCTTCTTCTCTTGGGTAAATTTGGGCGTGAACCAAATTTTGGCGCCGTTGCTGGGGACCAAGTAAGTAACTTAGATTCAAAAAAAAACCTTCTTTCTTCACCTCCATTCTTCTACTCTCACCCAAGATCTCTTATCTTGTCCCTTTCTCGCTTTTTTTTTTGCGCATGTCCGCCTACACCCGCGATTTCTCAAACAGACTAGTTAGGGTTGAAAGTCCTGGGATAGGGGAGTCAAGTGCACATAAGGGATTTCTTAAATCAGATTCAAATATTCTTGAAACCCCAAAGTCAGAACTTGAAACAAGTCCAATGGAGGGTCATCCACAAAATCAAATTGTAAACCCTGGGGGGAATCAAATGGGAAACCAAAACCAAGAAGCTCCAAACTTAGGGAATGTAGTTGATCAAACCATGAATGACTACCTCACTCCATCTTGGACCAATGCCCCCTCATGCATTAGACACAATTCCATAGGAGATACCAACTACATATTCAAACCCCATGTCCTAAACCACCTTCCAACCTTTCATGGGATGGAGTCAGAAATGCCATACCTTCATGTCAAAGAGTTCAACGACATTGTTGAAACCATGTGTCCCCCACATCAAATAGAATCCGCTAAGATGAGGCTATTTCCTTTTTCATTAAAGGATCGAGCTAAAAATTGGCTAAAAAACTTGAGACCTGCATCAATCCACTCTTGGGACCAACTACAAAGAGAATTCTACAAAAAATACTTCCCTCATCACAAAACAATTGCACTTAAAAAGAGCATCCAAAACTTTTTTGAAAAAGAGGGAGAGTCATTTTATGAAACATGGGAGAGGTTCAAAGACACCCTAAAAATGGTTCCACACCATGGGTTTTCCATACCTGAACAAGTGAGAATTTTCTATGAAGGGTTGGGTCCGGGTAATAAACAATTCATTGACATGATGTGTAATGGAACCTTTAAAAACAAGGCCCCAAATGATGCTTACGAATATCTGGAAAGTCTGGCTGAACAAAACCAAACTTGGGGAACTTCACCTTATTCTGAAAAGCCACAAAGAACCACTGGAATTCATACACTTAGAGAAGAGGAAAGCCTTAGGGCTAAACTCGCAGCACTCTCTAGGAAGGTTGAAGAGATAGACCTTAGGAAAGTCCATGAAATCCAAAATGTAGACCTTGTTTGCCCAATTTGTGACAAACATGACCATAAAACAGACAACTGCCCAACCATTCCATCCATCAAGGATGTTCTTCTAGGAGGACCCCCAGCAGAAGTCAATGCCCTAAACTTTCAAAAGCCCCAATACCCAAACACCTTCAATCCAAGGTACAATGACCACCCTGGCATCCGATGGAAGGATAACCAACAACATAGCCAACCACAAGGGCAAAATCCTTACCCTCAACAGAGCTACCAAACCCATAACCAGTTCCAAACCCAACCTATCCAATACCAACAACCACCGGTCCATTTTCAACAAATCATCCCACCTCCAAAATATCCCCCTGGGATAAACCAACTTACTCAAGCACCAACCCAAACTATTCCAAAAAGCCTACTAGAACAACTGTGCAAACAAATGGAGAGGATGAACTCAGAAGTCTCTTCCCTAAAACAAGAACTTCAAACCATCAAAACAGGAAAGGCACCCATGCCTACTCAGGCGGTGCCATCCTCAACTTCAAGGGGAGAGTCAAGTTGTGCTCAAACAACTCATGAACAGCTAAAGGCTGTGACTGTTTTAAGAAGTGGGAAATCAATTGAGAAACCTGAACAACTAATTCAGAACCCACCTGAAGATTCAAACTTGGATGAAAATTTAAATGAACCACAAGATCAAACTGAAGAAACTGATAACAATGTGAAAGAAACAACTCTTCAACAAACAACCCCACAACCTGCACCATTTCCTCAACGCATGAGGGGGAAACCCAAGCCTGAACTGAGTGAAACATTGAGGGAAATCTTCTCACAAGTCAAGTTGAACATACCCCTTCTCGATGCCATCCAAACTATACCTGCCTACTCAAAGTACATTAAGGACTTGTGCACTTTTAAAAGGAAATTTTCACATAAAAACCAAGTCCTTTTGGCTGCTAATGTGAGTACCACCATTCAAGGGACCATTCCTCCTAAGTTGAAAGACCCAGGTTGCCCTTACATCAATGTTGAACTAGGAGAAAGCAAAGTTCTCAAGGCCTTGTGTGACCTAGGTGCTAGTGTCAATCTCATCCCATATGCTATGTACTGCCAGTTAGGCCTAGAAGTGCTCCAACCCACATCTGTCACACTTCAGCTTGCTGATCGTAGAATTAGGGTTCCAAAGGGGATTTTAACGGATGTTTTGGTAAAGGTTGAAAACTTCATCTACCCTGCTGATTTCATTGTCCTTGACAACCATCCAAACTTAGGAAATAAGGAACAAACCCCAATCATCCTTGGCCGTCCTTTCCTTGCAACAATCAACTCTGTTATCCGAGTCCGAAATGGGAACATGACCATCACCTTTGGGAACATGAGTCTAGACTTGAGCATCTATAATGCAAGCTCACAAATAGGGTATGAAGAGGATATTCATGAAGTAAACTTGATAGGAAGCATTGATAATGAATCCATGGAACATCAAGGAATATTTGATGAATGTTTAAGTCATAATGAGATTGATTTCCTCTGTTCATATGAAGGAAGTTTATCTCCTTGGCTCGAATCATTTTCAAATTGCTCCTATAATGATGTCTTAGGACCAACAATCAGTGAAACCTTTCAGGAAAACACATTCATGGAGACAACTCAAACTCCCTTCCCTAACCAAGGTCAATACAATCTTGTGGCTGAAACTTCTACACATAGGGAATCAATTCAATCTGAAAATCTAGGAAACAAATTTGATCTTGATCCAATGCCCCAATATTCTGCTGAAATTCTGAACCAACCAGATCTTGAATTGAAGGAACTTCCTACTTCCATCAAGTATGCATTCCTAGGGGAAAATCAAACACATCCTATAGTCATATCTTCTTCTCTTGAAGCCAATCAGGAGGGGATGCTTCTAGATGTCCTTAGGAAACACAAGAAAGCCATTGGTTGGACCCTGTCTGATATTCCTGGGATTAACCCACTTATTGGAACTCATAAGATTACTCTTGAATCTGAATCCAAACCATGTCATCAACCTCAGAGGAGACTCAATCCAAATCTTATGGATGTGGTAAGGAAAGAACTTCTTAATTTGTTGAAAGCTGGTATCATCTACCCCATAGCTGAGAGTGAGTGGGTAAGCCCAATTCAAGTTGTCCCAAAGAAAGCTGGAATCACTGTGATCACTAATAAGGATGGGGAAATTCTTCCAACTAGGGTGAGTAGTGGCTGGAGAGTCTTTATTGACTATAGGAAGCTCAACTCTTGTACCAAGAAGGACCATTTTCCCTTGCCCTTTATTGATCAAGTCCTCGAGCGAGTGGCGGGTCATCAATTCTATTGCTTCCTAGATGGGTACTCAGGTTACAATCAAATTGAGGTCTCCCTAGAGGATCAAGGGAAGACTACATTCACATGTCTTTTCGGTACCTTTGCCTTTAAACGCATGCCGTTCGGGTTATGCAATGCCCCTGGAACCTTCCAGCGGTGCATGATGGGAATCTTCTCGGATATGGTAGGGGATTTTCTAGAGGTCTTCATGGATGACTTCTCTGTCTTTGGGGATACATTTGAGGGATGTCTTAGGAATGTGGAGAGAGTTTTGTCAAGATGTGAAGAAAAGAATCTGGTCCTAAACTGGGAAAAATGCCATTTCATGGTAAAAGAGGGGTTAGTCCTTGGCCATATAGTCTCGGGTAGGGGAATTGAAGTTGATAAAGCAAAGGTTGACATCATTCGTCACCTTCCATCACCCAGAACTGTTAAGGAAGTGAGGTCCTTCTTAGGACATGCTGGTTTCTATAGAAGATTCATTAAGGACTTTAGTTCAATCTCTCGCCCTCTTTGTGCTCTATTAGTAAAGGATGCTCCATTTGTTTGGACAGAAAGCTGTGAGGGTTCATTTTCAACCCTTAAATCCGCTCTCACCTCTCCTCCCATTATGAAATCTCCAAACTGGGACCTTCCTTTCGAACTCATGTGTGATGCCAGTGACTTTGCTGTAGGAGCTGTGTTAGGACAACAGTGTGATAAAACTCCATATGTCATTTCTTATGCAAGCAAATCCATAAATGATGCCCAAATCAATTACACCACCACTGAAAAGGAGTTACTTGTTGTTGTTTTTTCCTTAGAGAAATTCAGGTCCTACCTCTTAGGATCACCCATCATTGTATTCACCGACCATTCAGCTCTAAAATATCTCTTCCAAAAACAAGATGCAAAGGCTAGATTGATTAGGTGGGTCCTTCTTCTTCAAGAGTTCAATTTAACCATTAAGGATAAAAAAGGTGTCGAGAATGTTGTAGCTGATCACCTCTCTAGGTTGGAATTCAAGGACAAATCACATCACCTTTCTGTGTCTGATTCATTTCCTGATGAGAACCTCTATTCTGTGAGTGATTGCCCTTGGTATGCTGACATAGCCAACTTCTTAGTTTCAGGGGTCATTCCAAAATTCTTAGGGACCCAAGCTAGAAGAAAATTTCTTTCTGATGTCAAGCATTATGTGTTTGATGATCCATACCTATATAAGTTCTGTCCTGACCAAGTCATTAGGAGGTGTGTGCCAGAATCCGAACAAGAGTCTATCCTAATGTTCTGTCATAGTGAGGCTTGTGGAGGTCACTTTTCCTCTAAGAAAACTTCTTCCAAGGTTCTTCAATGTGGTCTCTTTTGGCCCACCCTCTCAAGGGACTCCTACACATTTTGTCAAAGCTGTCCTAGGTGTCAACAAGTAGGGTCCATCACAAAAAGGAATCAAATGCCTCTCACTCCAATATTAGTGGTTGAAATCTTTGACTGTTGGGGAATTGACTTCATGGGTCCCTTCCCAAACTCTAGGGGATATCTTTACATTCTCTTGGATGTTGATTATGTCTCAAAATGGGTTGAGGCCATTCCTACAAAATCCAATGACCATCAAACTGTGATTAGATTCCTTAAAGAAAACATCTTCTCTAGATTTGGGATTCCTAGGGCTATCATTAGTGATTGTGGAACTCATTTCTGCAATCGCGCATTCTCATCGCTCATGGAGAAGTATGGAATTTCTCACAAAGTGTCCACCGCTTACCACCCACAAACCAATGGTCAAGCTGAGTTAGCCAATCGAGAAATCAAACAAATTCTTGAGAAAACTGTTAATCTATCTAGGAAAGATTGGTCGAGCAAACTCCTAGATGCTCTTTGGGCATATCGAACAGAATTTAAAACTATCCTAGGAATGTCCCCATATAGGTTGGTTTATGGTAAAGCATGCCATTTTCCAGTGGAGATTGAGCATAAGGCCTTTTGGGAAATCAAAAAAATGAACTTTGACATTTCTTTGGCCGGAATAAAGAGGAAATTGGATCTAAATGAGCTTGAGGAACTTAGGATGGAGGCTTATAAAAATTCAAGGATCAATAAAGCTAGAGTTCAAGCCTACCAGTCTAGGAATCTTAAAACTAAACACATTGAACCAGGGAAACCTGTGCTTTTGTATAGTTCTAAACTTCATTTGCACCCGGGAAAGTTGAGGTCTAGATGGTCCGGTCCATACATAGTGCATAAGGTGTACCCCCATGGGGCTGTTGAAATTCAAGATCCCACCAATGGTCAAATATTTAAAGTTAATGGTCATAGAGTCAAACCATTCATAGAACCATTCCAAAAACATGAAGTTGATGAAGACCTGAGTGAACCTACCTTTGATGAAAAAAAACAACAATTAATCAATAAGGGGTTTAAGTCGAGCTAACGACGTTAAACAAAGCACTGCACGGGAGGCAACCCGTGGTTTTTATGTTTCTAATATTTCTGAATCATCTTTATTTTTCAAATAAGATTACTTAATCATTTTTATATTTAAAAATAAAAAATATAAACTCTTGACCTGTTCTTCTATTATGAGTATGGATGGGTACGAAAGAGGAGCACCATATTCATCCGTGTCACGTGGTGTGATCCTTGAGTAATACCATACCCAGAAATTTAAAAAGAAGACAATGTATCATCAGTTTATTTTGTTTTTATTATTTAATGGGTTAAAAAAAATATAATAATACAAAAAAAAAAGTCCACGCCATAGGCCGTGGGGCAAACCCCTTCACAACCGGCGAAGCCGCGGGGACTCGAACCCGGGACCGAAGGGAGACAGGGGCGCGCGCTTACCACTGACCTGTGGCCTCTTGTGCTACCTTATTATATAATTTTTATATATATTCTTATATTTTACTTCCTTTATTATATAAATATATATATATATTGTTTGTTTTTGTTTGTTTTGTTTGTTTGTTTTGTTTTTTTTCCCTTTTTCCACTAGGGAACTTTGCAAGCAACATGGATATCAAAGGAATAAATTCGAGCGGCAAGAACTTCAAACTTCAACCACCAGGTGACTTCATTCCATAATCCTCATTTTCAATTTCCTTTTTAAATTTTTATTCCCTGCCTCTACTCCTAATTTTTCATTTCTTCAAACACTGGGGACAGTGTTGTTTTAAGTTGGGGGGGGAGATAAAATAAAAAAAAATGCTTTTGTGTCAAAAACAAAAATTGAATGATTTGAAAAAATAATTAAATGGAAGGAAAAATTCCTTTAACTTTGAACATGGTAATACGCATTGCACACTTTGAAACTGAATATCAAATAATTTAGCATACCCTAATTCTGATTTTAATCCTTGTATAATTTCATGAGCATAGATTTTGGAAAGTGTGGCTGTCCAATGTGATATTTCATCGTTTATATTTTCATCCAAATAAAAAAAATGCCACAATGCACGTCCTCTAGACTGTGGGGTACTAATTTGAATTTTTGGGGTCCCATAATAAATATCATGGGATGGTTTTATTTTTATGAATAATATGAGTATTCAAAAAAAATATTAAAAAAAATATATATTAAAAAATAAAAAAATAAAAAAATAAAAATAAAAATTTGCGTGTAGAGCAATGGATTGATAAAATGCGAGGCTTTCGGCACTTGGGGATCGTGACTCCAGAGTTGTCTAGCCCTGAGTTTTTCAATCTATCTCTATTTATGGTAATATGACTTTGTTTTGGATTAAGTTAACTCGAGACGATGCCCGAGTATGTGGGCTTCACTTGGTGCCCTAAGGCCTTTGAGTCTGGGAGTCATCGGCAAAGTCTTGCTACATGGGTTAATTTGATTAATTGCAATCTCAATTACTATAGAAATATTGCAAAAAAAAATCACAAAAAAAAGATGAATAAAGAATACTCATATTAGGATTAAATGTGATTCGACCTAGCGCTTCCATGATTTCCCCCTTGAATGAAAATGAACCCCCATATCTATTGTGTTCACAACACATCATTACACCTAATTGAGTTGGATGAAGTATGATGATGGATTTGATCAAAGGAATGGGCCTGAGATTGGGATCTGCTTATGAAACTATCTCGTATTAAAATATTTTGATGGGTTTCATGATTGTTTGGTATAAGGTTTTTTGGTGATCATTGTGTATTAAAATGTTTTTGGAAAAGGGAATTCGAATTTCATTTTTGATGAGATATATTTTGCTCGGGACTAGCAAAACTCAAGTTGGGGGGTGTGATTAGCCACTAAATGATGCTAATATTCATTGTTAATATACTTAATTTTCATGTTCTTTGTTATTCATAAACACCATTTTAGTGCATTTTACACTTTGAACACCATTTCACATTATGATTGTAATACCTTCTTAAAATGCACTATTATGTGGTACATTTTTGAACATCATTTAAAGTACCCAATGATTCATCTGATTTTAAGGAATTTAATTTTACATATTATAATTTTATATTTTTGGAAATTGATCTACACTTAAATATGAACATGTTTGATTCATGGATCAATGGAGAATTCATGGAGGATGATGGAGATATTTGGCAATGAAAGGAAGAATTCTGGAGAAGGCAGATTGGACACCAGCCCACTGATGAGACTGTGGGGCCCAACATACAGGCCCAATTAATCCCAAATTTCGTGGTATGATAGAAGACATGTACAGGAACAAATAACTCTTCAGGAGTTAATGCTAATTCGACCTCCATGTTGGCCATTTAGGCGTCCCAAGTTAGAGATAAAATTCTGGGCCAGATTCTGCGGCCCAGAAAAAACATTCCACCATTTTGATCATATCTCGGAATACACAACTCCAAATGGGCCCAAAATTTACATACGGATAGAAGACATCCGGAGCTCCATTTGCTTCTTCTATGGACCACCCTGATTCGGCAATCTCGAAGGTCATCCAAACGCGTCTGTTCGGTGGATGAAATCTGGATGCCACCTCGGGTCAAATGTGGAAAATTCTAAATTCCACAAACTTTCCACCACCCTAGGCCTACCATACTCAAGTGGGATGACTTTTACTGTTGAAGGCTCGACCCAAGGCTCCCAAAATTCCTATTTAAGGCAGTGGTGGTGAAGGAGTTGAGGATCTTGGATGCTTTGTTCAATTGTAATGTTATGCTGCATTTTTGTTGCCTCAATTTTGTCTTTCACATGTAAGTTGTTAAATTCTCTTTAGTTTCTTAATAAAAGTTCTTATTCTACTCTTATTCTGTTGTTATTAATATCACTTTGATACCGTTGGATCAAGGTGTGAATTTATTCACACCAACCCTTGTGAAATTATTCACACAACGGTGGAGTGATCATTTTATTTTTGTTGTTTTCTTTACTTCTCCATTCCTCCCTTATGAGTCTACTTTCCGCTTCCATTGAAACCATGGGATCAATGGAGGGCTAACCCACTTATGGGTAGATCCAAGGGAGTAGAAAGGGGCTGGATTGGATGTTATTTATCACCTAATTAATGTATAATCACTTCTTTAATTGGGATTTTTATTTGATGATTTTTAAACTCCATCGTCCTTGTTGAATTTAAGGCCACACACTTCAAGTACTAATACGATCCTTTACCTTGAAGTGCTCAAAACTTTGATCCTTCAAGTGTATAGGTGATTAGTATTAGAGGGTGTAGGCATTAAACCAGTAAGTGATGATGTTGTTTTATCTCCTTAAATGAACCCATCTCAAATTTAAGAAATTGAAATCATTAAAAAGAAAATATATCCAATCCACCCCGAGTGATAACCTAGGATCAACTCATTATTTTAAATTGAATCCACTTAAATCTTTTAGATATCTTTAAAACCCATCCAAAATCAATCCAAGTTGGCCACTTCATAGCCAAAAATCCATCCCTTAGGTTGTGTATCTTAGGTATCTTCTTAGGTCTCTGTGGAATCGACAACCCAAGCTACACTACAAGGACCGTTCTACCCTTCTTCTCTTGGGTAAATTTGGGCGTGAACCAATGAGCTTAAAAGGAGTGACATAAAATGGTGTACTTAAAAAGAATGAGAGGAGTAGGATCCCTTACCTCAAGTCCAAATTGTCTTGTTCGTTTCTTTATATTCCTGAATAATAAACTTTGGTCAATTTATAATTTCTTAAGGACCACCTATAAATATTATTATTCAGTTCATATCACATATTTTAATGTTATAATAAATGATTAATAATATGAGTTCATATCAGAAGTTTTTGTCGATGTTTGGTTCAGGAGTCAAAAATTGAACATGTTGGAAAATAATTTTCCATGAAGTTATAGGTACATCATATCCAGAATAGTGGGTATGTTTTAAATATCATATATATCCAGTATATATTCATTTTATACTATTCCATATAATTTGGAGATAATAATTTAATGAACCGTTCGTGGAGACGGTATGCCGTACCTACGCATGAACGCTACTTTCGTTTTTTTGTCATATTAATGGAATTAAAACAAAATGAGAAAGATATATATATGTTATAATTCTAGAATGATATCCATAATTTAGATGTAACATATACATATATATCCATTATATTTATGTACTTATAATAGTACATAACTTTTTGGGATAAGAAATGAAATGTACCGTTCATTTAGAGGGTAAGCTGTATGTACGCATGAACGCTAATTCCATTTCTATTTCATATTTAATAGAATTAAAACATAACGATAGATACTAGAATTTTAATTCCAGTATGATATAATATATAATATCATTAAATTTATATCTTTTATACGTACACGTATGGTATTAACGAATCAAATCACTTTGAGGGGGCGGTAGTCCGCACTTCCTTAAATGAAGATATCGCGTTTACCCATAATGAAAACCATAAAGGTATTCCATAAATGAAAAATACAGAAGCATAAGTAAAACATAAACATATTATATATCATATATAAATATAGTTTTATCTTAATCGCCACCTTTTAAGGTGTTAAAAGAATGTTGAACAATCATCGTTTCAGGAGGCAGAAATTCACCATCCACGGAAATAGAATGTTCTTTAACCATTATATGTAGGTGTGTGTAAGTGTAGCTTAAATCCTTATTATAAAAAAATCCTATTATATTGAAGATACTGGATTTTTTACAAAAGAAATGAATAAAAAGAGTTTAGGGGGTTGGAGAAGAAAAATAAAACAAAAGGACACAAGTGAAGACATTACCTTAAAATCCGGTAACTCCCTTTGGTTTAAACTCAAAGACTTCCTTGGGAAGACTTCTGCCCAATGTGAGGATTCAAGGAGTTATAGAGGGATGTTTAGAGACAAAATGGTCAGGGTTTGGCCAAGCCAAAGGCTTTGTAAGTGTGGGTAAGGAGGTAGAGGTGGGGGCCTTTTATAAGAGGAGAGGAGGGGCACTCTTGGAAAGTAAAGAAATGTTACTTTATTTTAGAATGAGTTTCGGATTTTAATGGTCCCACATTGATGTTCTTCGAGGATAAGGTGATACGGGTTCTAAATCCAACCATCCAATATGTTTTGTACATGTGTAGGTCTTAGATTTTACATTATCTTTCCATTTGATTTAAATCGTTAAATAATGAGGTCATCGCTGCATCATTATGATGTCATAAATAATATAACTTATTTAATATCTAAAAACTATAAAACAAATATAATGATGTAGGAAATATTTTTATATTTCTAATGAATATTTATAATCAAAAATCTGACTTGTATAACCCCATGTAAAAATTGTTTTAGTAAAACATCTAATGTGTGTGTCATTTTTACTTTAACATTAAATAAAAAGATATTTATGTCATTTTCCAGCCAAAGTGACTCCATGCGGTCCCCAAGTTGACCCATGGATTGTTGTTGTCGGCCATGAGACATCCAATGAGGGTAGGTCATGTTTCATGCTCATCTCATATTATTAAAACAATATTTTTACCTTAAACTACACTAATTACCTCTAATCGCGATTAAAAACATAATTAGTTACTATTCACAAAAAAATTATTTTATTCCCATTGAAACACATTTTACTTCTTCATGACAACCATGTATATCGGATTTTTTAATTTCAGAACACAAATATGGTAAATTTCATTTAAATGGAAAATCAGTTTTTATAAGTACCACTTAGTGGTTTCAGTATTCATAAAAAATTAATGTTTTTCAGAAAATTACCAAACGTTCACCCTAAGCTATATTTGATATTCTGAATTCAAAACTAATTTCTATTTTACAAAATTCAAAACATATTAGTTTCATTAATTAGTTTAATAATTAATTCCTGCTGTCAAAACAATAGCGTGTTTTTATGAAACAAAATGTATCAAAAGATTGACAGTAGTTTAAGTCCGATTTCAAAGTGAAATTAATTCCAATGTCCACCATCAGATTAAATGGTAAAAATATATTCTAATTTCACTTTAAAAACATTTAAAAAGATAATCTATTCATATAAATAAATTAGATTAAAAAGAGGTTTTGAATTAAAATATAACATTTTTCACTATTCATTAAAAATTGAACTTTTTCGGAAAAATACCAAAAATTTACACAAAGTAAATTTTGATGTCCCAATTATAAATAAGAATTTTATTTTGTCAAATATAAGTCATATGATTGTCAAAAAGTGGATTTAAAAAATTTTCGCCATCAAAAGGCGGTTAATCGACCTTTTAAAGAATATTAGAATGTTTACGCTTAAAATTGGATTCATTCACATTTTTAATCCTCTAACATTAATTATAAAATGTAAAACTATTTTACAAACATATATAATAATTTTGTAGTTAGTTCTATTCATTCCCGCCATTACAACGGCTAGGCGTTAACTACCATTTAAAATAATATTATTTTATTATTAGAGTGTAACGTAAGGTTCTCAAGAAACTCGTTATTGCGTATTGGGTACGCTATCGAGCATAGAATCCCCCTTATAGTAATATTAATATTTTATACAAAAATATGGATAAATATAAAAATGTCATATTATTTTTTACATGGGGTGCTACATCCTTCCCCCCTTTTGGGAATTGTGTCCTCGCAATTATAAAATTGAGCTTGGAATCATCCTTGAAAGTCCCACATCGGAACAAGAGTTAGTAAAACAATCACTTTAAAATAAATAAAGAGAAGTACAAAGGTCACTCGAGTTAACCCATACTAGGATTACATGTAGGAAAACATGGACATTTAGGAGAAAAATAGGGTCATGTTCTGATGGAGAGTGATAGAAAACATGTTTAGGAGAAAGTTAACCACAAGAAAATCACAAACTTGTGATGGGTTAAATGGTATTCGATTCCCCAGTAGGAAAATTTAATAGACAAAATTTTTTTTAAGTTACTTTTTATTGAGAAATTTATTCATAAGGAAAAATAATTACTTATCATGTTCACTTTAAACTTTAATTAGATTTCTTACACAAACTCATATTTTCTCTAAAAGACAAGAATTTAGGAATACTTTTTCACTATAATCAACTTCTAGAGAATTACCTAATCCACAAAAGAGAACTATATACATCCCATGTCTTTAGACTTTAACGAAAACCAAAACCAAAAAGGTTAGTACAAGATCAGATAATCCAATGAAGGATAACCTTTTATAAAAAGAAAATCTATTCTTAATATCCAAAATTTGTCTAACAACACCCAATGTTCAACTAGGACCATTCGATAAACAATTTGTCCATAAAATTCATCAAAGTAAACCAAACTAAGATTAAAACCCAAATATTTGAAGGATTTAATTACAAAGTCTTCTAAGGTACATATTAACTATTATCTCCAAATAACATCAGTTACTCTTAAATTCTCGTATTGAAAAGTAATTAACCTAATCACATATCCTCCATGATAGGTTAATAAATTTCTATAGATAACCCAAAATCAGCATACTCTTAATTCATAAAATCATATAACTAAAAATAATCAATCAAACTAACCAGGGACTTCACGTAGCCCAGTGGTAGGGGATAAATACCAGTTGCACTTTGGTTGTGGGTTTGATTCCCACAGCTTTGTCCGATGCGACAGGTTGTCACACAGTCTGCGTGTTGTCCATTTTCCAAAACTGTATAATTCTCAAAAAAATTCCCCAAAACGAGATAAAATCTTCAAAAATAATCATAACATATTTTAACCTCAAGTTTATCTCATGCCTTTCATTTTCCATCATAACATATAATAACCCATAATTACCTCAAAAGTAAGGATCATATAAACCCCAATGGTTACCTTTTATAATTATTACCTGAACTTCCACATCAATTGTTCATCTCGTACATGATGCATTACAGATCATACCAAGGCTCAAGTTGTTGATCATTACTCTTTGATAGTTGGTTTAGAACAGCCACGAGTTTCCTCATTGAATCCCCCATTTTATCTAGTATCTTAATCAGAGAACCACCACAGTTTCCTTCAAACCTGTTGTCTCTTTGGTGCCTGCTAGATCCATCCATTCACTAAAAACAGAAATGTTAGTGTGAGTATATCAACAAAACCATCAAATACTAATGAGGGAGATAACCACTATGATATACTTACTCATTCACATTATCTAAAAACTATGACTCTTTCTAAAATCCTAACCATTATGGTAATGTCACTTATGCTTAAAGAATACCCTAACCTCTAAAGTTATCTAAACCGACCTCTGATACCTACTATAAGGCCCAAGCATTAAACCTTACTTAATCTTGAGTTATTACAAGATTACACATTGAGGATCTTTTCAGGTTTAGAGTTTTAGAGAATTAGATCATTAAACTTGCATTACATTCTACATTTAAGAAAATTGGTTACATAAAAGATAGTATTCATTTTTCCCATCAACGGAAACATATTTAAAATAAAACATAGATTCTTTCTTAACACATTGTTGACACTATCATCACATCATGTACCTTTACCTTGGCCTGTGAAAAACATTTCAAAAACATGGGATGAGTATAAAAATCTCAGTAAGGGTTAAAAAAATATGGAAAAGAAACAAGATTTCATATATACATAAGAATGAAATCATAATTTACCCATAAAACATAGTCACTTTAACATAGCTCATCAAATCATGAATAAATCATAGAAATCATAAGACATAAAAGGTAACTTGAGGCATTCATAACATTATTACATAGGGAGTAACCCTCTTGGTTATGTTTGGAATACCCACCATAGTATATTCCCTAAATCTATTCGTAGAAACCTTAACGTTTCACTCCTTCACATTACCCAATGCATTGGAGAGCTATATTGGGCTCACCCACCCTTAGTTTATCACGAAACCACCCGTCTTCATAATAATTCCCAATAACCTCAACATAATTGTATCACATAAAACATGCATAAAGGAAACATAACATTTCCACCTATCAATCACAAGATATAAATACAACACATTGATATAAAAACATCATGAAAACCATTTTCAATACCAAAATAAAATAAAAGTAAAACATGGTTTTTATATATTGCTTAAAAAAAGGTATGGCTTGTAGAGGAAGCCGAAACTCAAATAATGGTCACGGCTGTGGAGAAGTCGTTGTCGCCACATACGTACGACAAAAACATTCCCTTTTGTCATTTAGTGAACTCTTTGTATAAAAAAATATTCCTTTTTAATAAATATAAAAGTCAAAGGGGATTATACACCGTATAAAAGAAGGTTGTGTATAAAACAAAATATGCCTCAATGAAAGGAGATTAAGATGAAGTCCCATACCACCTTGATGCTTTTAAAATTTTAAACCATTAATATCCATATAAATTATTCCTTAAAACCATTTTGAAAACATGGATATTAATAAGAACAAATAATTAAACCATTTAAAGTGATATTTTGGTTAAAAGGGTTTTACCAAAATTAGAGACACTTGAATACAATAATTGATGAATTAATTTTAGTCAGAACATTATAATATCATGAGAATAAATGGATTCATGATATAATATTCCAAATGACAGTATATACACCATATAATTGTGAATTTGTGCATAAAAACAACGAAGTCTCAATAGAAATGTCAAATGTGATGAAATCCCTTATAAAGAAGGTATCCTTAAATTAAGGATAAATCAATCTCAAAATTATGTGTGAAAAATATAAACACACCCAATATAAGTGGATATTATGTGTAAAACAATAAAAGGTCATTCAAACATATTCAAAAGATGACATATTCAATAACTACATGTTGAACCCAACAAAATTGAAATTGGGTTAAAAAGTTCCCTTGGTAAATTTCGACAGCCTAACGACATCTATTCCAAATTCAGAAAATGAGTTGATGAGAGATAAAAAGGGAATATCATCACATGGACCTAAAATTTACATCAATAAGGATATAAAAGAACATATCCCAACATAATATTATGTGAATTAAAAGACATAACAAAAGAAGTCTTTTAAAAAGAGGAGGTTGAAAGGTCCCCTTACCGAGTTGGGTAACTTTCGAAACGTACACCCCATGGAAGAACGGTCATAAAATGAATATGTGAAAACCCATAAATGAAATTATACTACACAAATTGTATAATAATGGGCAGTACATACACCACTCAATGGAAATTGTGGCAAATGTAGCATAAATCTCACGGGAATAAAAGTGAGATGAAAAATCCCTTACGAAAACTCGGCAGCCTAACGACGCCACCTAAAACATCCAAAATTGATTGATGAGAGGAAATAGGGTCTCTCATAATATGAAAATAAAAATTACAGTACGATTAATATCAAAAAACATCCCAATCACAAGAAATATGAGCTTAAAAGGAATGACATAAAAGGGTGTACTTAAAAAGAAAGAGAGGAGTAGGATCCCTTACCTTAAGTCCAACTTTTCTTGTTCATTTCTTTATATTCCAGAATAATATACTTTAGTCAATTTATAAATGCTTAAGGACCTCATATAAATATTATTATTCAGTTCATATCACATATTTCAATGTTATATTAATTGTTTAATAATATGAGTTCATATCAGACGTTTTTGTTGATGTTTGGTACATGAGTCAAAAATTGAACTTGTTGGAAAATAATTTTCCATGTAGTTATAGGTACATCATATAAAGAATAGTATTGATGTTTTAAATATCATATATTTCCATTATATATTCATTTTATACTATTCCATATCATTTGGAGATAATAATTAAAAGTATCGTTCATGGAGATGGTAGGCCGTACATATGCATGAATGCTACTTTCATTTTTTTGTCATATTAATGGAATTAAAAAAATGAGAGATATATATATGTTATAATTAAAGAATGATATACATAATTTATATGTTATATATTACATATATATCCATTATATATATGTTTTTATAATAGTACATAACATTTTGGGATAAGAAAAGAAATGTACCGTTCATGGAGACGGTAAGCCGTACGTACACATGAACGCTACTTCCATTTCTATTTCATATTTAATGGAATTAAAACATAATGATAAATAATATTATTTTAATTAAAGTATGATATCATATATAATATCATTAAATATATATCCATTATACACACCACATATGGTATTAACGATCAAATCACTTTGAGGGGGCGGTAGTCCGCACTTCCTTAAATGAAGATATCATGTTTACCCGTAATGGAAACCATAAAGGTATGACATAAATGAAAAATACAGAAGCTTAAGTAAAACATAAACATATTATATATCATATATAAATATAGTATCATCTTAATGTCCACCTTTTAAGGTGTTAATAGAATGTTGAACAATCATCGTTTCGGGAGGCAGAAATTCGCCATCCACAGAAACAGTATTTTCTTTAACCATTAGATGTAGGTGTGTGTAAGTGTATCTAGAGTAATTCTTATAAAAACATCCTAGTATATTGAAGATATTGTAGTTGTTACAAATTAAATTAATAAAAAGAGTTTAGGGGGTTGGATAAGCAAAATAAAACAAAAGGACACAAGTGAACACATTACTTTAAAATCGGGTAACTCCCTTTGGTGTGAACTCAAAGGCTTCCTTGGGAGAACTTCTGCCCAATTTGAGGCTTCAAGGAGTTAGAGAGGGATGTGTAGAGACAAAATGGGCAGGGGTTGGACGAGCCAAAGGCTTTGGAAGTGTGGGTAAGGAGGTAGAGGTGGGGGCCTTTTATAAGAGGAGAGGAGGGGCACTCTTGGAAAGTAAAGAAATGTTACTTTATTTTAGAATGAGTTTCAGATTTTAATGGTCCCACATTGATGTGTTTCGAGGATAAGGTGATAAGGGTTCTAAATACACCCATCCAATAGGTTTTTTACATGTTTAGGTCTTATATTGTACATTATCTTTCTATTTTAATTAAATCGTTAAATAATGAGGTTATCGCTGCATCATCATTATGTCATAAATAATTTAATTTATTTAATGTCTAAAAATTATAAAAAAAAATCATGATGTAGGAAATATTTTTACCTTTCTAATGAATATTTATAATAAAGATTCTGACTTGTATAAACCCATGTAAAAATTGTTTTAGTAAAACATCTCATGTGTGTGTCATTTTTACTTTAACATTAAATAAAAAGATGTTTATGTCATTTTCCAACCAAAGTGGCTCCATGGGGTCCCCACATTTACCCATGGATTTTCTTGGTCGGACGTGACACATCCAAGGAGTATAGGACATGTTTCAAGCTCATCTCATATTATTAAAACATTATTTTTACCTTAAACTACACTAATTACCTCTAATCAAGATTAAAAACATAATAAGTTACTATTCACCAAAAAATTATTTTAATCCCATTGAACCACATTGTACTTTTTAATGACAACCATGTATGTTGGATTTTTGAAATTAAAAACACAATGATAGCAAAATTTCATTTAAATGGAAAATCAGTTTTTATAAGTACCACATAGTGGTTTCACTATTCATCAAAAATTGAAGTTTTTCAGAAAATTACCAAAAGTTCACCCTAAGATATATTTGATAATCCGAATTAAAAAATTGATGTCTATTTTTCAAAATTAAAAACATATATGTTGCATTAATTAATTTAATAATTAATTCTCGCTGTCAAAACAATATCGTGTCTTTATGAAACAAAATGTATCAAAAGATTGACACTAGTTTAAGTCCGATTTCAAAGTGAAATTAATTCCAATGTCCACCATCGGATTAAATGGTAAAAATATATTCTAATTTCACTTTAAAACAAATTAAAAAGATAATATAATCATATAAATAAATTATATTAAAAAGAGGTTTTGAATTAAAATACAACATTTTCACTATTCATTAAAAATTGAACTTTTTCGGAAAAATACCCAAAATTTACACAAAGTAAATTTTGATGTCCCAATTCTAAAGAGGAATTTTATTTGTTCAAATATAACACATAATATTGTAATAAAGTGTATTTAAAAAAGGCACGCCATCAAAAGGCGTTTAATCGACCTTTTAAAGAATATTAGAATGTTTACTCTTAAAATTGGATTCATTCGCATTTTTAATCCTCTAACATTTATTATAAGAAGTAAAAATATTTGACAAACATATATAATAATTTTGTAGTTATTTCTATTCATTACCTACATTACAATAGCTAGGTGTTAACTACTATTTAAAATATAATTTTTTTATTATTAGAGTGCAACATAAGATTCCCAAAAAACTCGTTGTTGCGTATTGGGTATGCCATCGAGCATAGAATCTCCTTTAAAGTAATATTAATATTTTATTCACAAATATGGATAAATATAAAAATTTCATATTATTTTTTTACCTGCGGTGTTACAGATATTGAGTTTGGAATAGTCTTGTATCCCATTAAATCTCATATTTCGATGGATCCTTATCCTATAGAACCATTGGAGCTATTTCAGTCAAGAATTAAAACAGATGATCTATTGTAGAGGGGTTTTGTCAAGACTAGTTTATCATCACAGGGCTCTCTAGTGTGGTTCATTGAGAAGGTGAATGGTACAGTGATAGTCTATATATACTACTAGAGGTTTAAACAATTATTGATCATTAATATTTAATGTATTTTGAGGATATAAGGTCTTTTTGGAATGTTGTGTGGAGATTTATTGTTTTCTATGATAAATTTTTGATTTTATTATCCCCAAATCCCATTAATGGAGGGATATATCCCAAAACTAGAATTTTATGAATGTGTGTGATCTTTGGGTTTGTGGTCATATTTTTCAGTGTCACAAATGCCCCATTTTTGTTCACGGGTCACATAAATTTGTTTTTCCTTGAATTCATGGACTATTTCATAATCATTTTCATCGAAGAAAATAGGTCAACTTAAATTTATAGAAGGGTCATTTTGATTAACATAGAGCTATCGTACTGTTTATTGAAGGCCATCAGCTCTATATTGGTTCATACAAGTGTAATTCTTGACATGATGGATTAATTTTGTTGGGCATGTGTTGTCACAGTAGGGAGTGGTTGAGGACTAATTGAAGGTCAAGGCAATGGTTTACTAGGAGATAACCAAGAATGTGGTACATTTTAATAGTTTATATGGAATTATACAACATTATAAATGGTTTAAACATGATATATATTTATTTATATCCCTATTGACATTGGTTTCTAGTAATGACCAGTTGTTTCTGTCTAATGATCAATGTCAGGTAGGTTTTAGAGATCTAAAAGAGATGTTTCTAAATCCTTATATGATTTAGTTTCTAGATAATGGTGTGTTGTTTGAGGTATTTTAGGAGGCTTCCGATATGTTATTGTAAATCATATTTATATATAAGAGATGGATGACCTTGTAATGATTTTGACCTACTATCTTGCAGGTTTTTTGACAATAAAAGATATATGGAATGTTTTCCAAGAGTAATGGTTGGACATGAGAGGTTCATTTCCTTTGGAATGGTCTGTCAAAGAATGGTGTGGTAGAGGACCTATCAAGGGTTTTGGAATGGTTTTCTTGGGAAACACTCAAAAAATAGGAACAGGATTTCTCATCAATGGTCTAAGAATCCATTTATTGGGAAACACCAATGAACGAGGTAGAGGTCTGTAGTTTCCCAAGCCTTATAGGATAATATCAAAAGGATATAACCAATTTATATGGAGGTGAAACCATATTTACGGTGGTGACTATTAAAGACTAAAAATTTTCTTGGAATGATAATTATCCTGAATTATTCCAATATCAAAAATAGAATTTGGTTAGTGCTCTGGTGATGTAGTTTCATAGGAGGGTGTTTTGTTTGAGGTATTTTATGATGAATCACATCTGGTATTGTTATGTGTGTTGATGTATAAGAGAGATATGTTCATCTAATAATTATGACCCTCTTATAGAATAGACACAACACATTAACATGTCTATTGCGTCCTAGCCTTACTGGTACCACCAGTTTCCCCGTGGAAATGTGACCCCCTACCTAGGGTCCACCCACATTCCAAAACATGTCATTAGACTAATACTTTCCCATAAAGTAAAAGACATGTTATTTCTAGTATAATTATTTCTTACTCTCACATTCCCTAGAAAAAATTCTTGAAAGGTCTCCCATCCAAATCACTAATTTATCCAATGAATGCTTAAAATTGTATTTCTAATCAGGAATGTTCTTGAAAAGTAAGGTGAATCTTGTTGAAATGAGTCAAATCAATTATCCTTTTAAAAATTTAACATTTTGGGGCATTATAGTCCCCCCATTTACATAACAGTGTCCCCATTGAGGGACATACATCAATACCAAGTCATTAACACCAGGCATATGGTTGGGTTCCTCATTTTATATAAATATAACAACTGGGCCCTAATAATAGCACAGACACCCCACCATAACATTGATGTGGAGTCCTAGCCCTCTAGTTTCTACCTGTTTCCCCATAACTATGCAGTATCCTCCATGGGGACCACCCATATTCTTGAATAAAACATTGGACTAATAAATATCCCCACATGATAATAAATGTTCATTATAGTGGGATTTATTCTCACTCGCACACATATTTGGTGTTAAATTCACCCCACCCCCTAAAGAACAACAACCTCATTGGGGAACTTATATCTTGACTGAGGTAGTGCCACCACAATTCAGGATGTCTCCTCCTCTTAAACGAATTTCAAAACTATGTCCCACTAATTTCACAAATACCCTACCTCAACATGGTCGTTCATTCCTAGCCATTGAGGTACAACTAGTTTCCCCACATGCATGTGCCCACTACATTGGTCACACCCACTTTTAAGAATGGATCATTAAGGTAATGAATATCCCCAAAAGCAAACACATTTTCTTTTATTGTATTTTTTCCTCACTCATAAACACCTTGAAAAACTCCTCATATTATCACAGATCTTGATCACTACTCTAACCCAGTCACAGGTTACTATGGAGTTCTATTCATGTAGGAATATAAAATGAAATGTTCACCTTCTTGAAATAAGTAATATAATTTATCCTTTTATGCTTTTAAATTTTTTGAGGGTTTTAGGTTTCTTATTTGTCAGGCTATTAATGTCTCCATGAATGTAACAGTGCTAACAATGATATCAAAATATAAGAGGATGGGTTTTTACTAATGTTTTGGAAACATTACCTTATTGGGGGATGATTTGTGGTCATCACCAGTCTCTAGATATTGAAATACATATTATCTTATTGATATCTTAATATATAATAGTGCATGTGAATTAAATTTCACCATGATTATGATTTTTAAATCCCTTACACCATTGGTAAGGTAAATTTCGTGAATGATTTCTTGAGAAAAAAGTAACAGAGGGAATTTTTGGAGAAGTATGGGGATGTTTTGAAAGGAATGGAGGAGTTGGTAACCCTTAACAAAGATTTGTGAGTGGTTGAGTGTAGTTTTTTTTGGGTTTTAATGATGTTTAAATCATCCTAGATGTAGTATATGGAGGATTCATAGATGGGATACTAATATGTTGAGGTGATGCAAAATCATGTTGGACATGGTGATGCTTTGAAAGGATGGAATTAGGAAAGATAAAACCTAATTTTGTTTTGTGGAAGGTTATTTTTTCAAGTAGTGATGCATTATGGATTCCATTTTGAATATCATATCTCACATTTTTCATTACAGCTAGGAGTATCCCTGATTTATAATGAATTGAAGGAACAATTTTAGTTTCGGAGATGAAACAGTAGGAGGAAGATTTTGTGGCTTGGGGTTTTGTTCTATAGTAGTTAATGTCTATGAAACATGTTCCTAATTACTATTTGAATCATTTAGTTGTTTTGAAATAGAAATGGGAAACTATATCAATGGATTTCATCATATGCTTACCTCACTCATAGGGAGGTTGGAAACTATTTTGTTGATTTTGGTTCTATTTAAAAAATCATCCCACTTTGTGGAGATCAAGTGGCTAGGAACTGTGGATGTTTGGATGAGCAGGTATATGGATGAGCTGGTGTGACTACCTAGAGTTTTAAGGTCCATTGTCTTTGATCTGGAAGTGTGTTTTTCCTCACATTTTAGTAGGGTATTGTAACATGATTTAGGAAATAAATTATACCTCATTACTACTTAACACCATCAACTAGATGGATATATGGAGAAAAATATCTAGATACTAGAGGATATATTTTGGTCATGAATCTTATACTTAAATGGATCTTGGGATTAGATCACTGCATTGGTTGAGTTTCTATATAATATGATATATCACTCATCCATTGGTATGGATCCATTTGAGCCACTGAATGCATAGACATTTCATTATATATTGTGCTAGATAGAGGTTGTGGAATTAGGAGTTATTGATCCTGATGTGGTATAGAGAATCACATAGATGGATGTACATGAGATGTTGAATGTATCACAAGATCGGAAGATGTATAATGCTGATTGCAGTTGGAGGTCCCTGAATTTTATGATCGGGGACCATGTGTTATTAATGATTTCACTTAAATGGGTGAAATAGTTATTTGATAGCTAGAGAATTATTTAAACTTATTTTTTGGACATTTAACATGTTTGGGTGACTTGGTGATGTGGAATAGTGGTTATCCTCACTACTATAGATGGATAGGATCCCTGAAATCTTCCATATGTCTTTGACTCATCGAAATCTTCATGATGACTCCCACATCATTGAGTTGGGAGATTTTTATATCATGGATGATGGAAAATTCATGGAGTGGCTATTATATATCTAATATCATTTAGATAAGTTGTTGTGATTGGGGGGTCATTCCCATGGTTTGCTTGTTGTGGTGGCACCATATTCTGGAAGAGAGTAATTGGGAGTCTGTGATGCAGATGTGTACCCAAATTCCAATGTTGTATGATAATATTTTTGTATTGATATTTCCTAATGTTTTTTAAACCTTGTAGTTTTATGATATATAGTATTTTAATTATGTGTGATGTGTTAAAACACTCCATACATATGTAAATGATAGGACATGATTCTTAATCAATAAATGTTCTACATAGATGAGATTAAAACTATGTGGGAAAGACATTATTGTCCAAATAATATAAAATATTGACATATAAGATATAGTTACTTGATTTTTGTGTGGGGGGATTCATGTGTGATCATTGTAATGATGTTTATTTTGGGATTTATGGAGGTCGATATGTTTATATGGATGGTTTTATTGTGTGTGATGGCTTGTGACTAGTTTCAAATGACAAGGTGTTGGTTATAGTGTGAGGTGAATTTTTTGGTTTTTTTGACTCAACAGTGTGGGATATTTGTTGGCGTTTTAGTTAAAAATTAGTTGGTGGTAGTGTTTGAGGTGTAGTAAGAACCTAGAGAGGTTTAACAGGGTGTGGTTATTTAGAAAAATATATTTTCATCAGAATTTTTTTTATTATCTAGGATGAGAATAATTTGACATGAATCTAGTTTAATGTTATATTCCTTTCAATCTAATTAATTTTCCATTTTGGTGATTGGAATGTGTTTGGGGAAAGTCCCATTGGTTTATATGAGGTTGGACCAATATGAGTGTTGTAGTAGGTGGTTCATGACTTTTTTAGTTGTCTGGTTTCTTGACTTGTATTCTGGATATATTGGATTTCATGAAATGAATTCATTTCATGAAATTTGTATTCACATAATGAATTAATTCATTATGAGGGAACTGAATTTTCTTCAGAAATAATTCTTATGTAAATTTAAGGATTTTTTGTATTTAATGGTTTAAATATGTGGGACCCTATGAAATTCACTTCATGAATTGGATTCATGACATGAAAGGGGTAGGTTTTTTATTTCTATATATTTTTTTCATCTGTTTTTCTCACTAATAGATCACCTAATCCCTTATTTTTTTGGGGAAACCATAGATTTCATTAGAATATTTCCATCCCATATTCCCCTTATTTGATCTATTGGTTCTAATGGTTGGTTTTTTGTGATCAGTGGTAATTTTTCCTTTATTCCACATGGATTTAATTCCATTCCTCTATAGGGGGTCTAATACGACATTGTGGATATAGTTTGGGGGTGAGTTATGGTTCATTTTAATGATCCTTGGTCGTGGTGTATATTGATCTTCAAGTCCCTTGTGTGGTTGTGGTTTGTGGCCATTTCTTCTTCTTCCCTAATATGTGTAGAAAGATAGAAATCCCTATTTGCAGTACGATTACCTTTTTCTCATCTTATGTCTCATGAAGGACAGATTTACTCTTATTTACCTTTGGGGAGACAGTTTTCACCAACCAAATGAATATAGTGAAATAGTTTAATGAAAATTTAATGATAAGGGATTTGTTTCACATGCCTTTTTTACTTTTAATATTTCCTTTATATTTTGAATTGCATGAGCTTCATGTTCTACAGAATATAGTTTCATTTATAGGATTATATTTTAGTTAATTTGGTATGTTCTACCAGAACATGTTTGTTGTCAATATTTGGATTAACCCAAAAACTGATATTCACTGACCACTTATATTCTTATTTTAAAATGGTTTCCCCTATATTTATTGATTATGTGATATTTCTCAAAAAATAATGAAGTGGATTTATAAAAACTGACTTCTTAAATTTTTAAAATGTTTTTCGATGTGATGGGTCTGATATGGTGGCCTAGGGAAGAGATTTGTTAATTTGATACCATGTTTTAGTTTGGTGGGAGGCAATCTCTGTTTAGTATGAGTCCATGTATTACAGATGAACTATGCAATTGTTTTGTGTTATGCAGCTTTGTGGTTACAGTGAGGTCATGTTGTGGGGTGGGGATGTGTGGTTATGATATGGGATGGTGATGTGTGGTTGGTATGAGGTTATACTATGGGGAAGTTAGTTGTGTTATGTGGATGATTCAATGAAATGGTTCTATTATACTGATTTACTATGTTGATTTGGAATTAAAAGAAAATTTTGAAATTGAAATGGTTGGTGTTCGGTTGGGTTTGTAGGATGTACCTGTATAAAAAATAAAATAAATGTATATGTGTAGATAACATTTCATGATTCTTAATGTGAAATGAAAGAGATAAGGATACTGCAATGATCTATTTTTTTGAATTAAATTAAATGGTAATATGAAATTTAGTTGTATCTTGTTTAGTGGTTTTCTATATTTAGAGGTGGTAGTGAATGTGGGGTTGTTTTGAATTGGTTGGTAATTTTTTGTGATCCTTAGTTCAGCCTTCTATGTGTCTTATATTATTATATTTATTTATTCCTTGTGATTGCTATATACCCCCACCCACATTAAACACAATATATCGACACTTATATGAATATATATATATATATATATCAGCATGTTTTACCAACATCCTAGCTATGATAATAGATGCATGGATACATGATTTTTCCTTATCTCTCTTCCAGGTGAGTAGATATTCAATGTCTACGATGGATTGTGGTTAGATTGTACACTAGGATATAGACATGGTTTCTACTAGTAATATGTGATGTGAACATACTGTATGGAATTGAGATGTGATGTGACCCTTTTATGGGTCATCATATAGTAGGGGATGTGCTTTTTAGGAGGAGGACACATGGTTGATTTCCTTCATGTTCATGATACCAGACTACATTGGTTATAATAGTGGATGTGGTGTCATAACATAAGTGTCTTTTTATGAGATTTCATGTGTTTCTATTGTGTAGTGGTGGCCTAGGTGTTTACAGGTGTGATGTGATGTGATCGTACTGTGGTATGGTGGTATACATTAAACGGAAGATATAGAAGAGATAGAAACTATCAAAATGTTGTATGAGAGTGTCAAATCAGTAGGAAAGTGGTTAAGGTTATATTTTTATTAATAGGATTCATGTTATGTTATTATACATGGATACATTATTTGATGAGTGATTTGTGTTGAGGATGGTATTAGTTAGTTGACATGTTTTTGTTATGTTTGTTTCATCTTTTTTCTCTTGGGTTCATTAGCATCCTTATTTCACATGTCACGAAAGACATTGGGTTTTTCTCTCAGCATACTTGTGTGATCACAAAACTAATATAAAACTGCATTTATAGTTTCCAAGATGATTACATGTACCATTATAGACATTACTAGATAAGACCTTTGGATAGATGAAGTCTAATTTATTTAGATTTACTTTTGGGTATTTAGATTTGGATTATTTTTTTCATTATCATTTTTATTTATATATGCATTATTGGATGGTTTTGGTTTCATTTTAATATTATGTCAAGGAGTCTCTTCTGGACGATTTATCTTATATCCCAATAAATTCTTTATATAGGATTATTCATCCCATAAGTGATATTTATATACCCTTGATATTAATCGCCATCCCATGGCCAACTGGATGTGGGACTCAGAGGTTATTATCCCTTTCCCCTCATGTGGGTATCTTTGGATATATGGGTTATAAGAATAATAATGAAACTAATTTCTCTCTTGAGATTATTATTTAAGAAAGAAACTATGAATTTTTTCCTATGGGAGACACACACACAAACACACACACATAGATATTTATATATGAAAATTATTTGAGGGGTGAGTCTATAATATTGTTACAATGAATTTGGTAATGATTTATATCTCATGTATGTTCTATATAGTATAATGTTGGAAACATAATCCACTTTGTGACTCTTTCTACAATGTGAATATGGATTGTGGAGTAAACCTTAGTCATAATGGTCTTCCATCCACTATATGAGGATGTGGATGGGGATTGATCCTAATCTATTGTGAGACTCGATCCACTATGTGAACATGGATTTGAGAGTAAACCAAATCCACTATGGTATATTACACTGTTAAAAAGGGTTTCATGAGGGTACCTAATACACCATGGGGTACTAATAACTTTGTTGTGGTAGTCTTTTGAGTGAATCCTTACTATTTCTTATGATTTCATATTTTATTTTATTGAAACATTATTATGATGACATGATCTTATAATCCCTATTTCATAATGATGTATTCCTCTTAATATGATTCTTTTCTTATGACCTTAGTTTTATTGGGTTAGATTTCTTTATGATGCTACCATGTACCTTATTACATTCTCATCCCCACATGTTCAAATTATTCCCATTATTGTTCTTCGATTTTTCCTTCTTATGTTTACTGGGACTGATCATTTCAGTTCACCCATTATTTTCTTTCCATATCCATTAGTTTTGAAGACCAATATTAAGTTTGATAAATTTTGGAGTGTATCGTGTGGATAATTTTGTGTAAGATGTTTAAGACATATTGTTGAATAATAAATTTTTTATTTAGTGGGACAATTCTCTTCATATGGGGATGATAGGAATTTTTTTTAATATTCTACACACACACACACATTTACACATACACAAACCCATTTATATTTCACACATATGTGAAACAATATTTACACATATAAATTTCATTAAAAATAATAGAATATATACATAAATTTGTATTTGTTTATTAATACACACATATTATTATACATAAAAATTTATTTAAATATTATTAATATTAATTAATATGTATTAATTAAACAATATTTATAATTTTATTAAATTAAAATAATAATAAATATTTATTTTCGTATGGTTAATAAATTTAAAAATAAATTTTTTAGTAAATATGTATATATATTTTAATTATTGATTTATTATATATAAAAATTATAAAATATGAATATATTTATAAATAAATAAAAGTAAAATGTGTGAAATGAAACTGTCAAAAAATATGATATATATATAATCCCTTGGAATAAATTCAAATCTCTACATAAATGGGATATTATAAACCACTCAAACGAAGCTGAAAGAACATCATATATTAAAAAATTAGGCCATGCAAACAACAATAAATTTATTTGAGATCTTATATGTCTTCCTACCATAAAAATGAGGGATTTGGATCACCAAGCGAAAATATTTATTTGGTTACTTTTAATGATTCAATTTGATATATGGTAGATCCCAAACATATACTCAGATCAAAATTTATGATTATTTGAACATCAAATCATGGTTTTAACTTATTTTAGTTCATTCATTTTGTTATTGATTTTTTATATCTTACAATTATTATTACATGAAGAATACTAATTATTTTTGAAAAATCATTAACTAATATAGCATTTTTTTTATTTTGTAATCTTCAATCACTAAATATCTTACATATGAATTCTAAATTCATATTTAGTATTATACAAATATTATTTAATAAAATATATAATATTTGTACCAGTTTAAATATATTTATATATTAATTTATTATTTCTAAGGATATATAATTTTTTTAAAATAAATATATATTTTATCAGTGCAAAATAGTAGATAAACAATTACTTTTATAAGTGCCAAAATAAAAGCATTGATAATGATAACATTTATCAAAAAATGTTTAAAAACAATAAAATGTACCCCAAATTACAATTTTTTTATTACAGATAAAATGGTCCTTAATTAGCATCATTAAAACATTAATAAAGGGTCCTTTTATTAGTACTAGAAAATAATTGATAAAGGGGGACATTAATCAATGGTTTTATTAGTACTAATAAAAGGACCATATATCAGAAAATTTTTCATGTTCTGATAAAGGGTATTACTTGATATTGAAAAATATGTTGTAATGAATTATTACCAGGAACTATGATTTTAACATAAAATTGGTAACAAACAGTTGATAAAATATATAACTAAAGCATATACAGTGTGATATATATCATTATATTCTAAAATAGATTTATAATAAATCTATATTTTTCATAGGAGGATCAGAAATATATGAAGGATGTTAAACTTGATGTAAGGGTTTGTTTCACAATCTCATTATTATTCAAGGATTTTTATCTTTAAGTCTCAGCTTGGGGAATTATTTAATATTTGTATATTAAACCAAAACTATTTTTTTATCCTCAAATAAATTCTAAAAAGTAATAAGTTTTCTTTTATTTTCCTCTCTTTAATTACACATGATTTTGAAATAAATATTTTAAGGATAACCAACCCTAGGTTTTTACTAAAATGGGGATATTTCACTTACAATTCCATATTTTCCTTAATATTTCCAAATTTGTATTTTTAACATTACCAAATAAATTATTATATAAATTATTAAACATGGTTTATATTTTCTTTAATGAAATTATTTAACAGGAATCATCAGGTCATTTTCTATACAATATTTTGTTTGACCTTTTAAAAGAAGTGTGAAAAAAAATGTTTTCCAAATTATAATATGTGAACATCATTTTCCACCATCAGAACATCTCATTGAATTTATGTCCTCCATTACATGTTTATATGTTTTTATTCAATTAAAATTTTTTATTTATTATTTTTCAAATTTCTAAATAAGTGATTTTATAGTTAAAATGGAATTTTTCTCATGAATTATTCTAATGATCCTTCAATGGAATTTTCATCCATTTCAATATACTTTTTTGAATTTTATGATTTACTAAGGATATAATCTAATTATTAAATCCAACTTATTTATTTGTAAGGTTTATTATCATTTAAATATAATAATGTATTGAAATTCAGTATTATCATTTTTCAAATTTGAAAAGTTGTTGTCATTAAATAATATTGATTATGTTATGTTGTTTATTCATGAGATGAATGAATTAGTATTATTATGTGATGTATGAGTATTGGAATCATATATCCCCTAGATGGATTTACTGATCTCTTGAAAATGCTCTTCAGGAAACCCCTCCTTGTACTCTCCTACTATAATACGAAACTAGAAACTCACGACTTCCAATACGTAAATGGTTAGGCTAGCTAACTAATGAGAGATAAGTATCACCTTCATATGAATGATATCCTCCTATTCCACTAGGGTGTACTGTTCATTGTCAAAGGGAAATATATATCTATCTCTATAGACACACCACAACCTTCACCTAAAACAGTCATGAACAAGTATAAACTACTATGTATTGATGAAATATTTGATCAATCAAGATGCTCACATTTGTTATAAAAGGGTTACCTCATATTAGGCTACCACCAGTTGTGAGTATGGAATTAGAGTATACCAAATCCAGAATTTTTATGTCATTACAGTCACTATGAGTAATTGGTTATTCCATTTGACATGATGAACTTCCCAAATGTCTTCATGGGACTCATATACCAAATAGTTCATATTTACTATTGGTTCATGGTAGTCTTCATCAAATATATATTTTTGTACATAGTGTTTGAGGAGGAGAATGTGAGGAACTTAAGGATGGTTCTGGACATCTTCCAAGATAACTAGATTCAAGAAAAGCACTCAAAATTATAGATCAATATTCTGGTAGTCCCCATTCTCAGATATATTATCTCAGTCAATGGATTGGTAGTGGAAACAAACATAGTTGAGGTAGTGTTGTCAGGATAGCCACCTATGATCGTAAAAGAGATATAGATATTCCATATGAGATAATAATTTATCGGTGATTCATACATGATTTCTCTGTGATATCACCACCCATGACATCATTAACTAAAAGGGATCAACCATTCATGTGGACGGAAACGCTAGAATTGGATTTTTAGAATTTGAGGTAGGGTTTGATTAGAAATCCCATCGTGAGATTTATAGAGCAGGGTTTCGAGTATGTAGTGTAATACAAGGAATCAAGAACTAGGATTTGATGTGCTCTGATGTAGAGGTGGTCACTGATTGCCTATGGTTCACGCTAGTGGATACCACATGAGAAAATCATTAAAATACATGATCTCTAGTTAGTAGTGGTAGACATTGCATTAATGATGTGGAGAAACTACCTGATGGGTGAGAAGATTATCATATACTCTGATCATGTGATCATCAAGTATATCCTCTCTCAGAAGAATCTCAACTAGAGACAGTGGTGATGGACAATATTCCACTAGGAATTTGAAATTGAAATTTTCTATAGACTTGGAAAGGGAATCATAGTAGATGATACTCTTTACAGAAGATTGTGTTCACATATTTAGAATGAGTTTTTAGAGTATTTGGACTCATTGTAGTTATCCTTTGTGTATGGAGGTAGATCGGTTTAACTATTGTTGATGGTTGTCACCCCTAAACACTTATAGTGAGTTTGGGAGGAATTTATTGGGGATACTAAATGTGAGACATTATTTACTCAAGAATCCATATTGTAGGCCCCTAATGTATTTTCAAAAGGTTGGGATCCCATCATTATTCTCAGAGAACACACTATAGAACCGGTGTCATTGCAGGAGGAGTTTATGAGGGTGTTTCATGCATCTCTTATTTTCTATACATTCAACTATGGAAAAGATATACCGATACCTCCTTATTCAGTTTAGTTTCTCATGGATAAAGAGATTAATTGTAAATATAAAATCATGATGCCTTACTATTCTACAATTTAATGCTGAGAATCGGTTTCCAGTAGGTTAATCTGAACCCCTTGAGGTGACATAATTAAAGAGGTGTCGGAAACATATAGAATTCTTGATGGGATTTCCACATACATCTAGGGGATATGATTCCGTCATGGTGATAATTTAATGACTCGCCAAGTTGGTCCACTTTAGAGTAATCCACAAATAGAGTTTAGAATATGTCTTGGGATGGCTCAAAATTTTAAAAATATTTTGACTCCATGGAGTTCCATAAACCATTGTTTCTGATCATGATGATCTTTTTACATCCTAGATTTGGAAAGGATTTTAGGAGGAATTTAGGACCAAGTTACTGATGAGAACAACGTTTCACTAACATATTGAGGTCTAGGAAGAGAAGACCATTGGTGTTATGGAGGACACGATGCGATCATTCATTTTAGACATTGGTTATAGTTGGGAGGACCACCTACCACGAGTGGATTTTGCGTAATAAAACATCTTCAATTTTACAAATGGTATGGCACTATTCGAAGATTTGAATGAGTGGCCATGTAGGTCACTACATTGTTATACTAACCCCTGAGAGTTGGAAATCACGGTCCTAGACTTTGTGTGAGATACTCTAGATAAGATGCATATCATGTAGGAGTAGATGAAGACTCTCCAGAGCTATCATATGTTTTATGCAAATAGGTAGTGAAGGCCATTGGCATTAGAGAAGGAGACTATGTGTTCCAATCAGTTTCACATCGATGTGGATAATTAATATTGGTTGGGTGTAGAGTTTTCAATATGGTTCTTCAGCCCTTTTGGGATACTTCTTAGAGGTGGAGAGGTGTCATAACGCTTATCTCTACACCTGTGGTTTACCAGGTATATGATATCTTCCACCTTTCATAGATTAGGAGATGTATGAACGTCCGATCGAAAATTATTGATTGGGGTGAGATAGACATCAAGGATGGAGTGACTTATGTTAAATACCTGGTGGAGATAGAGGAATAGCATGATAGGAACTAGTGTGGATGATTGATTCTATGGGTGTGTATCCCAGGATAGCCTAAGAATCTCCACAATAAAAAATTGGAGTGGGAGTCTTACATTCATTCATAGTACCCACATCTTTTTAGAAACCATTTTTGGGATTTCCAAGTATTTAAATACTAATGTTTGGGAGAATGTATTTTTATTTATTTTTCTATGTATAATTTGAAAATATTTTATGGAATAATTTTGAGACAATGAACTGATAAGGGATATAATTTCATGACCTTATGTGCTCAGAATAAAGGTTTTAGATCTTTTACAATATTTTAATAGAACATGTCAATCAGTTTCCTAAAATGTGGAATTTCATCTAAACATTTTCTCAGATAAGAAATATGAGGAAGCATTGAGTTCCAAATTTCATTTTTACCATAGAAGCGAACTAACATTGATTGTTGGGGGCTATTTGTGGAAAAGTAATCATGAGCATAGAAATAAATAAAATTATTTGAATAAAAATAATTTTATTTTTTTATCAATGAAATATTTTGTTGGTCTTTAAATATACTATTCGTTTATAATTACAGGTATAGCCTCTTAACCCTAGAATCATATGGAGAGTCGTTACGGAGAGATCTGGAGAATCCTTCTCAATAAGTGATGACAGATCAATGATCGACAATATGTGCACACCAATTTTGAATGATCTTTCCATTGATTAATTCATACCAATAGTTCATTCCAGTGACCTATCCAAATCATGGTAGGGCTGTTACTGTGATTTTATTCTTCCTTATTTATGATTTCTATGATGAACTCTCACCAATCAATGAACAGATTACCCCATGGATCAATTACTATGAGGGATGTGTTAATTTTTGGTGTTTTTCAGGTTTTTGATATTGGTATATATTGGATTAGTTTATCACTCTAAAATTGATGAACCATTATCAACATAAACATCAATTGTGGTTCATCCCACTCGATTTGGGTTTTCCTTTTTTCCCCTTGATTCACCATTCTTCATGGAATTTATCATTCTATTTTGTGGTTTGGATTTTTCTAAATGATTTAAATATGAACATCAATTCATGGATCAGTGATCCAAAATAATATATATGGAATTAGTATGTCTTGATAGAGGTGTGATGATTGTGGCGACAGAATGATTGAATAATAGTAGGTTCTGATTTCACATTCGTCTATTCAGAATGAAGAATATAGGATATCGTGTTTTCCAATCCAATTGATGTTCTAAATCGTACCAATTCGGTGATGGAAATACTGAATGAGATTAGATATGGGGTTTCATGAAAAAATATTCAATGGAATAGAGATTGGAGGATCAACTAAAAATATCTTGAGAAATAATATGGATTTTAGAAAAAATCAATACACGAAACATCCAGACAATGACAACACATCGTGTAGTACCCTTGGATGAGCTCAGTATGTAGTGGATGGAGTACATGGAAATGGGTTAGAGTAAATAGTTTTTCTACTTGGTGTGTCCTCTCCTACACGACATGGTCTGGAATTTGTTCATGAGATACTCATGTACGTGTACAAGGGTCGACATTATGTACTGGCACATGGTTGGATTATACGGGAAGACCCTGAATATATGGAAACAATGTGTAAACCTTCCACACATTGTGTACTATTGTACATTACATGGTTTGAGTGACATAGGTTTTTCTACAAAATATGTACATGGGGTCATGAAAACTGTCATGTTATACTTCTACTCAATTTTTACCCCTTTTTATTTGTCTTGAATATCTTGTTTGCCATATATTAGATATGTTTCATTTGGGATTATTCCATTTAATTTTTCATTGAAGGATTGTTCGAATTGTTCCCTACTCATAAGGCTAAAATCCCTTTAGTTGGACTCCATCGATATAGGTTTTGGAATTCCCTGAGATGCTCAGAGTGGGATCCTATATTCATATTTTTGTTCTAGGTGGTGTTTTTAGTTTCAACATGTTTAATATTACAAGACTGTGATCCTCTACTTAGTGGGTTAATCATGAATTTGTTGTTGGTATCACCCTATAGACCTGGATGTGATCCACTTCTGTTGAATTTTATATTCTTCAAATATACCATTGTATCTCTCTCCTGATAGTACCCATTAAATTGTACCCCTCATAAAGACATCATCTATGCTATTAGAATATATAGTGTCTACTCCAAGATGAGTGCTTTGTGGAATCATTAACATTAAATAATATTATTGGTAGATTTCAGTTTTGGTTTACCTATAGACTATGTGTCTTGGATTGAGTATATATTAATATTATTATTATATATACTATTGATATATACCTATGTAGATCAAATTTAACCACCTATTTTGTATTTATTTTTTGGTTTGGGGTGTATTACTGAGTATTGTTGAACTCAACCCTAGACATGATTTTCCCACATGAATCATTTCATTTGAAAGTGATCGACCTTTTGATAATTTCCAAGGTTCATCCAGACTAGATGGTGTTTTCTGAGAGTAGACAAGCCAGGTTTTCTTCCTCTGAATTTCAGGTAGTATTACCAATACCATTAATTATAGGTTGGACTTGTGGTTATATTATCTTTATGGTGGGATTTTATTTGACCCTATATAATGTAAATTAATTTCTATCACACTTTAGTTATGGGAATATATATCTATTCATTCATTGGTTACCTAGTGGTTTTTAAAATTCATTATTTCATGAGTTTAATGATGTGTGTTTTTTTACTCTTACATATCCAATTCCTTCTATGTTAGTGACATTCTTACTCGGTGCCAGTCACCATCCAATATCCAATTGGAGGTGGTCTTGGGGAGTCGTAGAATGGTACCCACTTGTATGTGTCAAAACATTTATATTTAAAAAATAAAGCATCATTGATTTATTTCCCCAATGAATAACAAAAATCATCAATGTATGTTTTCATTAATGAACATGCATTTAAAATAATTTTTCAATGATTCCGGAGGAAACTTCCATTTTAAATTGAAATAAAATACATAAAATCTATGAGTTTCCAAAATATTATAAAAAACATTTTCATTGAAAATAACTTTTGATGATTGTAATAGAATATTTAATGTTTAGTAGTCAGGATGGTGGGTAATGTATTTCATGTGATATACATTAAAACATGGAATTCATTCATACGATAGTTATAAATGACCTTTTTTATAAAATAAAAAGAATATTCCCTTTATGAATATAAAAAATGTAATACAAAGGTAAAATCGATTGAATAATTCATTTTAAAATAGAAAATTCATTCATGAAAACTATTTAACGAAAATATAGGCATTGATGAATAATATTGTGGGTTATAGATTTAAATAAATATTCCTTTACTAAAAATATGCATTCTGAATTTTGAGTACCTTAACTGAGAAAAACATAATATTAACAAATAATTTCAAAAAATAAATACATAAGAATAAATAAAAGTAGATTTATGAGATATATTTCATTTAATTTATTCATTATATATTTGATCATAATGAATCCCAGTATATAGTGAGATTGTACCATAAATCCATTACTACATTGGTAAAATTTGAATAACAAACCCAATGAAATAATTAACATCAAATTAAATATTAGTTACTATCAATATAAATAAATTCTTGATATAAAATATCAAATAGTTAGAATATACACCACTTGTATGGAACAAGTTATAAATGTGGAATATATCTCACAAAACATAAGTGGGAAGAGAAAAACATATCAGAGGTCTGATTTCCATCTTTAGAACTATAATATCCTATATAATAAAATAAATTTTATTAGTATTTGATACTCAAATAAAATATATACATATAATATAATATATTTTACACTATAACAACTTGTCACAAATTTCATATCAATATGTTAGTGTCATAATCATTTTGACTGTTTAATTATTAAATTGTCATGTATATTTTATTTTAGTAGTAAATGTACATTCATCTTGATCATTTCTACATACTCTAAATATTTTTAATATTTCTATAAATATCATATATAATTATTTTATCAATAAAATTCATATAATGAAAAATGATATACATTGTTCCTGGAGATGGTAGTCCGTAAGAATTGATCATGGTTATCTTAATCTTCATTAAAAACTAAATATTAATAATACTATTTTTTAAATAGTATAAAATAATACCATATATTACATTTTATGTAGTGTAATAAATAATTATAAACATCGATGCACAGAATTGATGGATGGAAAATCACATAGCTTCATGGAGATGGTAGTCCAAACATACACAAGTGGGATACTGACATTTAAAATTAAATGTAATAGAGGTGGTAAATAGTTTCTCCATATTCATAATAATATAAAAGAATATTAATTTTATCGGATTATTATTTATGGTATGGATTAAATATATTTTGAGATATTAGAAATAAAAATGGAATGGGTCAGGTAGTATGAGTTCCTCTCTTTTTAGAGGCCTCGTTTGTCTTAAACAACAACCCGTATTTGGATTGCATTCAGGTAATACCAAAAGCTCATGAGTAAATAGAAAAAAATATAGTGATGTGTTTGGGATGTTTTTAGCAGATATAGAAGTCTCAACCCTTTTGAATAAGCGAGATAGGAGGGGCCATTTTTTTGTGAGGATATGACACAATTAGAATTTAATAAGAGATTTTAATATATTTAATTTATATCACGAATAAAATGATTAAAAATTAATATTAATTTGATGAAAAATAGTATTTGGTTGATAATCCATCATGAAATAAAATTTAGATATGTTTGGATAAAATTTTATATATTATCATTAGGTTCAATTCTTTAATTATCACATTTTAACCTTAATCGTGGTAACATCCATTAAGGATTATAAATTTACATCTAATGTTAAAAATGGATAAAAAATTATACATTGATGAATTTTTTTACCATTCCACCTTCCACATATCATCATTCCATTTTTTTAATGTCGTTTAATAAAATATAATTTCACATAAAATACTATTAATGTAATTTTTGGTACTATTCATATTATTTATAGTAAATCCTCATAATAAAAATGGAAGTAAAATATAATATATTTTTGTATAAACTATAAATTATTATTAATAATAATATTTTTGGAACATCATAATTTATTAAAATCATATTTCATTTAATGTTTTTATAATTATTTAATATATTTTTCTACCATTTACATAAGAACTAATTCACTATTTCATTACACATTTATGGTAATTATACAGTAAAAAATTAAAAAAATGAATTAATATCATAAAAAAAAATAATGTATTATTGTACAGATTTAATTTCACATTCTTTCAAAAAAATGTGGTATCACTATGAAAACACATAGGATAGGCTAATGTCCAGAGACTAACAATTTATTTTTAGCATTTTCTTAAAATAATATAAATGTTATAATAAAAGGAAAGTGGAAATAAGTTTCCATATTTTCCTATCTAGAATATATTTGATCGAAAAAATATTAAATTATATGATAATGGAATGTGTTATAGGGATTTAAAACACTTAACTCATAGTTTTAACCATGTTTTACGTATTGTCCCTATAATGAGGTGAAAAATCAAAACCATGCTGATTATTCAAGATGACCTCAAAATAAAATAGTACTATTTATATATAAGAAAATCCAAATTCAAAACATGGAAAACATTTATAAAATTCAATTTCTATATGTATGATATGTTATTAATTATGTAAACATGTAATGCATAATAAAAAACGTTTTTATAAAACAATGTTTTTAAATATAAGATGAAAGTTATTCAAATTCAATTCCATATAAATACCACTTCATGATTGTTTTTTAATATATAATTGATAAATTTAATTAAAATAATTCATCAACAGTGATTAATATAAATTATTTATAGACAAATATATTTCACACATATAATCATTTTTATGTAAAACATATATTTTTTTTTAAAATTTATAAGAATTATATCATATTATGAAATATTTATAACCAATTGACTCATATTTTCCATGTGTGAAAAATAATTTTCCCTAGTTTTTTAAAAATCTTCACACCCACTAATATTACTTCCACCCGACATTGTCACATTATATTATTTTATTTTATTAGTATTTCATAGTTCATGTAAACTCATTGTCACATGTAAAGAATGATATCAAGGAAATAAAATTTATTTAAATAGAAATATATCTGAAAAATACAATTTGTAAAATTCGACCCCACTTATTAGAATTTATAATTTGAAATTATATCACTCAATTGAAAATATATGAGGATACTTCTAACTCATCAAATCCATTATTTACCACATATCATCCATAAATTTATGGTTTCATCATAAAATATTTTCAATGTATGCCATCTTGTTCCATGTATCCTTCTCTCCAGGATCCAAAATTTATTCTGGTTTTTTCTCATTAAAGATATTAGTCCCCATTACTTCATCCTCTCAGTTCACACATGTGAAGGATCAGGTATCTAAATTATTAGGAGAGATATATGGAATACATCCTGATCTTGATAGATATTTTATTGAAGACAAAAAAATAATGTAACATTTTGATATGATCATGAATATTGGAGGAGATTATAAAAATATAGCTCTGATTTCCCTCTTTTTCAATTATTATAACCTCCCCTCATGGATAAATTCATAGGAACTCCTCACCAACATTTAATTTTATATCTCATGGATAGTTTTTGGCATAAAGTTTACATAATTATGAGCTCCATTGATGTGATTATAAATGGATCTAAAAATCTCTTCTATTTTATCAATTATTTTAGGTTCAGGTAGATTTAATTCTATAAATTCAATATAAAAGAATTACGTTCTATAATTATTTCAGTATATGTATTTAAAGGGGTTCATCTGAATGTTAGATGGAATGCTGTTGTTATAGGATAATTGGAAAAGTGGAAGGTGTTAATAGAAAATACCTCTAAAATAAGGATTAAATGATCATATAATATCCTCCATCATTTTAATGGTTCACATATATTGATCATTTATCTTAGGACAATTGTAATTATTGAAAGACAACACCATATAAAAATAATGTGGGAAACATTACTAGAAAATTGAGCTAAACCATGTATCTCTATCAGAAAATATTTTATATGGTACTCCATAAACTATACCAATTATATAATTTATATCATGTAGGTTGATCAAGAATAAAATATTCTTAAATATCATTGAAATATGTTGAATTTTAGTGGAGATAGACTTCATCCAAAAAAGCATTATTCCTATTTAATGTATTGGGAGTCTTATGATGAAATCCATGGTGAATTTGTTATATTTCCATGTGACTATGGGTATTGGATTTAACAAACCCATTGACTTATATTAAATGATATAAAAAAAATTTCACTCCCAAAACTGAGATACACTCTTTGTAATATCAATCTTCAAGTAATCCTACCATATATTATCTTCAATGTCTCTATATATCTTCAAACATCATTGATGAATATAGAATAATGAAATTGTTTCTTAATCCAACATATCCATATTAAATTACTGTGTAATATGGAAACATAGTTTGTTCTTCATCATCAAAAATCTATCACAATAATGTTTGAACATAGGAACATTTCTCGACAACATTTAAATATCTTAATTATCTATCTAGACCTCACTAATCATCAAATGGATAAATGGTTGAATAGTCAAATGGGGAAAATAATTTGTATCCCATTCCATCATTATTTTAATGTCCATATATTTAATATATAAAATATTCTATCTTCTCTTATCATAGATAATATATCACTGTTATATTGGCATATAACATCAACATCATTTTTCTCTTTCCCTCGATGGAAATGTATTGATAATTCATCATCATTAATCAACTCCAACCATCTTATATGGTCCATACATAACACTTTAGGGGTGAATGTATCTTTTAATATTTTATGTTCTTTATATATTTCAAAGGATAATCATTAAATAAAAATACTTCAGATTTGTAATGCAATGACTGTTTCTTTAAACTCATAATCAAGGGTCAGGTAATTTTTCTCATGAGTGTTAGTTAAAGACAAGTATGAAATAAAATAATATCAATCTATATAACGACATGTAAATTTCTCTTAATAATAATCATCACTAAATTTACAAAACCCTCTTCCCTGTTGAGTAATATGATTACAGGTGCACTAATGAAACTTATGTTTTGTTCTATTATATTTTCTTCACATTCATAAATCCAATGGAACATGTCTCCCTTACTTGTTACCTTCATGATTTGATTATAATTTCATATGAAATCCCCAAAAGAGGCAATAATATCTATCCAATATAAAAAATTGTGGATCTAAATCACATATGTTGATCTAGGCCAATGTTCAATGTTTTCCATCATAGAAGGATCTACAGATATACCCTCACTAGTGATCATGTTTCCCTAGAGTGATACATTTGGAACCTATAATTACAGAATACTGAATTGGGAAAATATTATACCCTCATTTGTCATCATTAACACATTTCTAATGTGATCTTCATAATCATCATTACATCTAGGTTATATAGGATTATAATATATAAATACTACCACAGAATTGTCATTATAATCTTTAATGAATCTATTTTTTAAATCAATGAAGATTGAATAGTCATTATTATGTCTAAATAGAATCAATATAAAATCATTGTTTCCCTTGATAGTATGTAAATTTTTCATTTGTATATATTATCTATTACCTATAAAATGACTGTGTCCCGGTTGATGGTTAAACATTAATCATATTGATCTCCCCGTATTTGATTAGTTAAATTATCAACATGCAGTAGATGATACTTATTTTTTTAATAATTTTTTCTGTTCCTGGTAATTAATAAAAATGTAAAATGATCCATCTTTTCTCTTGGAAAAAAGAATATTTTTACCCCTTAATGTTGAACCTATCTAAATTCATCATTTCTCCATATAAACATGAAGTTTCATCATCAATTACTATGACTCAATTAGGGCCATTTTATAAGGATTATTTTAAATTTGTGTATCAACATATATTAGTTATATTGAATAATCAACCTCATGATTTTAGGGTATAATAGGGAACTCATCTATAAATACTACACAAACACTTATATTATAGGTATATATTTGATGTTCATCTACACCCAAATGAACTAAGATAAATACCATATATGAATAATAATACAAACTATTAAAATTGATGTAATTTCCATTAGAATATCTTATTCAACCTTACAATAATAAATGATTGCATGCCCATTTCAAATATAAAAAGTGACAGCCCTTTTTTGGGTAATGATCTATTATTACTGTAATGAGATATGATACATTCCAAAATCACATAAAATTCATCTAGAGGGAGAGTAATAAAAATTATAGTAATAAAATTTCCAAAAACATCAATATGAGTTGAATAAGAAGAATTCAATGTGATCACTATACTATTAAAATATATCACTGCTAATTCAAAATAAAATTGTTGAGATGGTAATGTGATATACTGTGAAAAATATTCCAATATAAAAGATTTTATTAATCATAAATCAAATAATATATTATATGTTTGGTAGGGGATGGTAATTGAACCATTTACCACATAATTCTTATAACCCACATCGGTAATAGTGATCACATGAGATGACCCTATTTCAATGGTCTTAAGTTGTTTCCTAAATTAAATTTTTAAATAATTATTTTATTCAATAATTTGATATCATAAATAAAATACAGTTTACATTTGAAACACTAGTCATTGTGTGGTGTATTTTTTTGGGGATTTCTATCCATTTTAATCAGTAGCTAAATTCTTTCCATCTCGGTAACGTTCAACTTCCAAATTCCCATCCAATCTATAATTAAATAATTTACAAGTCCCCTTAATAAAATTTTATTCATGTTTCTATAGAAAATAATGGAATTAATGAAGACATATCTTCTTCCCTCAATGGTTATACTATTATAATTTCCTTTGAATTATATCTTTCTATTCATATCCAAAACATTAAATTGATGGGTTATATTGTCTTCTATATCTACCATTATATCGTAATAATTTTTTTCTTCATAGAAACTGAATTATCTTAATTATAAATACTTAAATTTAATTATTTTTTCCACTTATTAGTCAATAAATATTTAATAGAGGTTTTATTATAATACCATAAGGGTACCACAGATTTATTGTACCATATTCATCATATGTACAAAAATATTTTTATTTGTCTCCATTACCTAAAGGAAATCTGTCTCTATTCTAATATAAAGAATTAGATGATTGTACACATTGAAAAATATCCTCCCAAAATCATCTCACTATATAGAGTAAATTTCATACTATTTATTTTCTTCATAATAATATTCCACCAATGATCAGATTCACCTTCAATATGATAAATAACCACAATTATTTTTCGTCATATAATCACTACAGAATTGAATATATCTTTATAGTGGTACAAATACATTTTATGGATTTTTTGAAATGTATACCCACAAAAAAAGGTGTATATGGCCTAATGAAGGTCAAAATGGTATGTTTTCCCTTATTTTATTCTTTGGAAACTAAAAAAGATTGATAGTTTCCGAATGTTGAGTAATAATAATAAGAATATTCTACATTCCATCTCTCATAAAATTCTATTTCATGGGGCGGAATCGTTACATTTTCCATCACCTTTAGTATTAAAATGATTCATCCTAGTTCCATGAATTAACAAAAACCACAATAAAATTGTTAGGAATATTATTCAGAGTGATATATCATATGATTATGATAAATCATTCAATCTATTTCTTAATTAAAAACCCATTTTTTAAACTATGAAACCTAATGTTTAATCCTGGTCCAACATAGTAATTTTTTATATTTAAATCCATAATAATAGATTATAATGAATATGTGAATTTACCCAAGAATAACCGATGGAAATGTCTAGATAGATATGTAGTATTAGCTCTACACATCATGCACCAGTGATGATCATGTTATGACATAATTTAACTACTAAATAATTGATACACCACAATGCTTCTATCACACTTTAGAATCCACCTTCTTATATCCTTATATGGATTTAATATATAGCATAACAACATGATAAATCCTTTACCATATTTAGGATGTTATATAAAACATATTCACATCAATAGTTTTTTCAAAAAAGTTCTCCAATCCTAATTACAATAAAAAACTACACCCTAGTATAAAAAAAAGTGATACTCAAAAATTACATATATAAATATTAAATAATTTTAATTAATAATAAATACATCACATTACATTATACACCCTTTAACCCTAATTTATTAGAGACATTGAATACTATATACATTAAAGTATTATTTAGTGAAAGATTTTAATCAAATACCAAAATATTATTATAGAAATGTACACTTCCTCATCATACCATACTTACAACCATTATTATTGAATTAGTGAAAGAATAAAAGAATCTTTTAGAAGAGACGGTCAGTTAGGATAAACATGAGAGATATCTATAACAACATCTCCTTAAACATTACATAATCATTTGTTTTATGTCAAGAATACATTATATTGTATTTATTGATTTTTCTAGTTTAGTGTTTTTTAGAATTTTGTAATAAATCAAACATTGAAATTGATATAATACAATTCTTACACATTCAACCAATGTATTTTTTTATATTATTGTAAAACGGTTAGAATAATGAATATTTTTATTTCCTAAAAAATATTAATTACTTTCCACATGATATCTTCATTTCCCATACCCATCCTAAAATCCTATTATTTTTTTTAAAAAACATGGGACAAAAAACTCATGTCAAGAAACTTAAAATGAAGAAAAAAACTAGTCCAATGAATATTATGAAAACACATGAAAACCCTTTTTTAAAAAAACATTACTTTTACATAGAAAATGAAATTATCATTCTTTTAAAATATTAAATTTTATTTTCTTATAAAAAATTATTTCAATAATATATTGTTAAGAATAATATAATATTAATTTCGGATGATTTGAACATCTTCTCATAGAACCGTTATTGAACCCTTTCAAAACTCATATAAATTTGATTAATCATATTACTGACAAATCATATACATCTTAAGAGAACATAATCCTTACCCAATAAAATATATTTCTATCTCGATACACGCATCATATATTCTATAATGGGAAAACCCAATGCTATCTAGGCACACCAATCATATACAATTTCTATGAACCATAACATGAATAAAAAATTTCTAATATCACATTATCATTATAAAACACTTGAAAATATTTTCTATACTTGTATGAAAATCAGTTTGTGAAATCAAAATAACATTTCACTTTAAATCCAAATTTTCATTAATAATGTACCTAAGAAAATGATTTCATGGTTTTTCAATGAGTAAATCATGAAATATTTCAATGAAATCTGGAATTCAAATAATTGACATGATTATGGAATAATTATCACTATGTATGTAATGAATAGAACATTCCATTTATCATTTTTCATAATATTCGGTATAAACATATAAAAATATTCCATTTAAAAAGAAACATAATAACTAAAAATTAACATAAAATGTTATTTGTAATTATTTTATTTAAATAGAAAAGTTTTCTTAAAATTATTTTAAAACAGTGATGTGGAAGATAAAATTTATTATGAAAAACATTATTAGTGAATTTTTTAAAGAAAACTCACTTATCACATGAGAGTTATTTATTCACAAGCCCGATAAAATAGTAACATTAAAAAAAATTAAATACCAAGGTAATAGATAAATTAATCATATAAAATTTTGAGGGTCTGTATATACACCTCGTAGAAGAGTGTAGGTGTATAACATCAAATGATGCCTTAATGAAAGTAAATTGATATAAAGTTCATAACCATAAGCCTGAATTGTCATCTATGTTATTATATTCATAAATAATTAATATATGTTAATTATTTAAATTATTGGGAACCTTTTACAAGATTATTATTAATTATATTTTACTTACTACTCTGTCATATAAAATTATATAATCAATTAATTTTAGGTTAGATGTTTTGAAAATATTTATCTTCAGTGTAAAAAAGAACTTTTCTTGGTTGGATATGGTATATGATGTTATATATATACACATAAAGAATAATATTACTGAAATATTAATCATATTTACAATGAAATTAATATTTTTTGACTAATAATGGAATATATTTTTTTATAAATGACATAGATTAAAATCACTAAGATGGTAGGTCTTATGTATGGATGAGTAATGATTACATTATTTTAATGATCATTATATAAATTAATTAAGTTATCTTTTACCAAGATAAAATTGATAATAACATCATAAAACCCATATTACTTCCTTAAATATATATATATATATAAATCCACCATGTACTATGGTAATGAAAAGAGAGTCACGTCACTTCATAAAGGTTGTAGTCCACACATTCACAGAATACATTGTAATTTCATAGCGAGTGAAATGGTAAAAAATAAAATGCTATCTTATATTTTAATAATGAATTTTATTTCATTATTATCATTATTATTCCTTTTATATCACATATATTCATTAAATTTACAATTATTACTATCCATTTAATGTTTTAGGGAAAAGAAATATCATCGCTTCACGAGGTGGTAGTCCACCATACAGGTGAATGATGTTATATCATCCCTTATGGAATGAAATGTAAATGGTTATACAGGATATAATGACCCCAATGGAAGAACTAAGTTATAATAAGAATATATTATCATTATATTAATCATCCTAACCAACCATAAAAAACAAATAATATCAAATCATGAGGTGGTAGTCTTTTGTATACAATAATTGTGATTGTGTAACCCATTTGGTTGATGTGAAGAAGGATTCATGTTATTAAATTAACATAATGGAATATAATTATTTTTATTATGATAATTTTATTATATAATTACATTTTATATATAATTTAATTGGGACATGGAAGAAATAAAATAAAATACCTCATTGTAGACGTTAACCCTTATTTGGGTAGCATATATTATTTTCCACCCTTTTTGGTTGTATTTATGCACAAATTAAGGCCTATAGGATAATAATATTGAAGAAAATATGTTATTTGTGTATAAATTCTCCCCAATAATGGGGTTTTAATGTGTAAAGAGATGATAGGGGTGGACTTTTATAACATAGGTGAGCGATACACTTGTCATTTTTGGAAATAATGGATTCCACCAACATTTTATTCTTGTAAAAAGGACCAATAATGGGACATTATCCATAAAATTCTATATATGGTTGAAATATTACAATCTAATTGATTTTAGATAAGTATTTAGGTCATTTTTGACAAATATGTTTATGCTATGCCCTGATAAATTCATTTATATATTCACCACCATAAATATTTTTTACTATATTCACTATTAATATTAGCAAAATTTTAGTCGGCCTATAATATTAATAATTTTCTAAAAAAATATCCATTTTCCAAATTCATTTCACATAATTGTAAAATTTTTATTTAAAACAACATACGTAGACATGAAAAAAGAGGGGGTTCAGGAAGATTCTTTTGAGCAATCTATTATTTTATAATAACTCTATGATTAAAAATAATCATTTCATGAAACTACATTAATATTTTTGTATAAATAATCTTGAAATATCATTTTAAAAATTAACCATGGTGTATTATTTTAATTTTTTAAAATGGATAACCAATATAAATTTTAAAATAAAAATTATAATGAAACCCAATTTTTTACCCAAAAACAATCATATAATATAACCAAAATAAATTAGATTCAAAAGTATCTAATTTTATGAAATATAATTAAATTTTTTTTTGTTAGATTAAATATTACTCACAATATATTGGTACTTTAGAATAATCAAATTATTAAAAATAATTTCTTTTTGGATGAAAATCTATATTTTTCACTATTTGCTGTGAAATCAATATTTTTTAAAGAATATAAATATTTTAGCATAGGAAATTTTTTTATTCTAATTGAAAAAGTAAAATTCATATTAGATAATTTAAAATTTAATATCAGAAAATTGGTATTTTAACTAAATCTATTTAAGAAAAGAGTTTTGTTAGAACTATTCACTATATTATTGAAAATTTTCATAAAATTTGTAAAACTAGTATAACAATCTATTTAATATTAATATGTATGAAAATAAATAATTCTACCATTACCATCTTTTTTTATTCCTTCTAGATTTTATAAATTGTTTCTTCATAATTTTATTCAGTTTTTAATCATGAATGGACTCTTTACCTCATACCATTTTCAGTTTTAAGTGTCACCTCTTTGACCATATGTTTTCCATAAAACCATAACATGGTGAATTAAATTATTCTAAAAATATTTCTCTAAATTTTCTAGAATCCGAAATGAATGTTCCTTATAAAAATTATTTTCATCCAAAAAAACTACTTCATTTTAGAAAACATGAGTAAAATCTACCACATATTTTCATAACATCAATATATTAAATACATTGTGTACCTAAGGTAAACTCATAGGAAAACCCACTAGGTAGAAAATTGATCCAAATTTATCTAAACTTTCATATTGTTCAATAAAACACATAATTACCTTATCTTTGATAAAACATTATTAACAATTTTCTGTGGATAATATTTCAGAAATATATGCTCACCTACATAAAAAGAAATATATTTCCTTTATTTATCTACATAAATATTCTACATTCTCTGAGTAGACCTCATATTTTACTTAATAATCTAAAACATATGAAAAAATTCCCTCACTAACTCCACTCTCATAAACAACATTTCTCCTGCATCATCAAAAAAACCATTTATTCTAACACAGCTATCCATATATTTTCTCAAATAGTTCCATTTTTATAATAGAATGAAAACCATTTTTATAAGAATGGATAACTAAAAATATATATTGATCCTTACATCTCTATTAATCCATTTATTTTGAAAAAATAAAATCTTTTATTGTATGAACTATTTTTTCAATGTATCCATCATATTAGGGAAAAAAATCAATAACAATATTTAATTTAGTACTCAAAAAAATTTATTTCCTTTTAAAATATTAGATGTGAACTTTGGATCACAGGCAGATATGATGGTGAGTAGACCTCCAGGTAACATCACTATCTCCCATAGATATTGTCGAGAAATTTGATCAAAATACATTAAATAAAAAAATAGATTAAATGTATAGACTTATTTAATAAATAAATAATAACCCAAATCACATTATTACCTTGGAATGTATTTTATTATCCTACCAAAAAATACATTAATATATAATACCACTTCGACTCAAGAATATGAGATGTTCGAAGAAATACCTTCTGTAACTCTCGTTCTTCATTAACTAGGTAAATATTAAAACACTTTCTTGTTATGTCATCAATATCACTTTTATTTGAATCCTACCGGTAATATTTATGAAGGTTATTGTAAATATTAGTATTTACTAAATGAACGGTAAGTAGAGAACTATGATCATACATTAACAACTCCTTCATCATCTAGGAGACATAAGGCACAAAAAATCATTTTTCAAAATCATAATAGACCTTCTTCATTAATCTTAATTTCTAGAAACATAACCATATTAATAGATTCTAACTTTCTCATCAAATATTGATCATACATTTGAGATTTCATACTTTATTATGACAATTTTTACTATAGTAAATCATTAATAAAGAGATGGTGTACCTTCATCCATAACAACATAGCCAAAATTTATCAAATCATTAATTAATGGGTCACATTCTTGACATGACTTGATTAACATAGAATTAGTATTTCACCTAAATAAAATAGACTCATTTTTTTTCTTTTCTAGGATGTTAATGAAATATGTAATCATGATCCTTGATCATTTCCATCCAAATTCTATGACTCATTTTTATTTCATTTTGAGTTAATATGTATTCATCCTTTTTTTATTAGTATATATTTCACACTTTACTCAATATAGATGAAAAATAATTTTTTTAAAAGAAAAAATAAAATCATCTAAATCTAGTTCAGGGGTAATGTAATTTAACATGTGATCTTTCAATAGAAATAAAGCATAATCAATTAACTGGTCTTTCTGTATTATGTCACAATTGAATCCTTTAAAACTAGAAAAATTGTAGATGAATTTTTTTCCATTTATAGAGGTCAGGGAAAAAACTAGATAATTATATGATCTTATTTGTAGTTCTGAAAAATAATCCTAAAATTATTTTTTCAATATTAAATTAACACCTGTTTAAGTTAGCTTAGTAAATGTGGTAGAAAACTAGGAAAATTTTACAACAAATGATCAAGATTAAACTAATAATATATGAAATCAATGAATCTATTTTATATTTGTGGGTCATTTCCATTAATAAATATTTTATAGTAATATCAATAGTAATCCCATCATTACAATCAATATTTTTATGAATGTAATTTTTTTCAACTAATAATAACACTTCATAAATTTTCTATATAGTTTATTTTATTTTTAGCTTTGAAAAAAATTCATTATTTTTCATTCATATTACTCATATATTCTATAATATGTGAATATTTTCATTAATAAAAACAGCCACCAACATTTAAAAGAACTCATGAAAAATCTATTCACAAGGTCCAAAAATAAAAAAAGGTGGATTATAACACCCAAATCACATAACTACAGACTCATAGTGTCCATATGTAGTCTGAAATGAAGTCATTAAAATTTCTACAGTATTTAATTTCAAATAAGGGTTCCCCGACCTCAGGTTAATATTAAATAAAAATAAAAATCTCATAGTAGTTATTTGAAAATGTTCTTAATATGAGGAAAATTATTCTTTTTCTTGACATGAATGTTATTTAATTCTCTCTACATAATTAATTTTCTCATCCACCAATCATTAATTAAAAAAATAGCAGAACCCCATGGTAAATTATTAATGTAAATGAATCCATTATCTAATAATTTATAAAATTTATTTTAAAATTAATATAGTTCCACTTAAGTCATTTAATATCATTTTTTTCAATAGTCTTAGAAACAGGTAAAGTGTCAATAGAATCTCATCATAACAATCATGAATAACACCTAGAATTTCATCTAGGAAAGTATTTTTGTATTCAACCACAAATGAAATTTATAAAACTTGAAGAGATTCACTATTTTCAATAATGTGAGCTATGAATAATTCTATTCCATATTTAATCAATTTTTCTGATTCATGGAATGTTATCAAAGTCATGAAACAATTAAATAATAATTTTTGGGCAATGTAATATATATTCTTATAATAAACTGAAATCCACCCCATATCCAAAATGATATAAAACTATATTATTCACAATTTAGTATCATTTTTAGTAAATATGATACCACTAATAATAACATGAATATTCCATAAAATCATTGTACAATAAATAATTCCACAAATATATTTCCACAAATTTTCTATCATCTTATCATGTGGTGGTACTACCAATTTAAAATAAAATTTCTCAGAAATGAAATAATGTAATGATCTGGAGTAAAATAGGGTATTGGAATAATTAAAATACCCAAGGGAAATTAATGTCACCACTTCATATTATGGTCCAAAATTTACTACATTATTAGAAAATGACATAGTTACACCATTTAATTTCTAATCATGATTATTTCCATCCTGTAAAACTGGCTTCAAACACATGTTATTAAATTTACCCAATACATGACTTCTAAAACACTATACTATAAGATTGATATTTTTTACCAAATTATGTTGTTGTTTTGGACAATATTCTTTCTATTTATATGTAATGACACAAAAATAATCAACCAAAGTTATATTCCATACCCTTCAAAACATTAATTGAAAATTAATTTTCCACACATGGAACATTTTTAGGGAATAACTTAAGGCTTTTTCACTAGTTTCATCTTTTCTTCCTATCATCCTGAACTTATTGTGTTATAGTTATCTTGAGGAAAATATATTTTAGAATATACCATCTCAAAAGTTTTATCCCAACAAGACACTTTATTATAACATTTAGATTCTTTTTATTCTAATTCTCATCATAAAATTATTTTGGACCTTGAGTAAAATCCTTAAATTTATATACTAGTGTCCCAAATAAAAGCTGACACATACAAGTCTAATCTTGTGATGTTCTCTTAACATGAAAGTAGAGAATAATCTTTTTTTCCCCATATTTTTATTATTATTCCCATTTGGATTAAATACATATTAGGGAAATATTTATCAAGGAAAATATACATACATTATTCTAATTCCATGAAATCTAGATCATATTTCCATCTAGTATTCTTACCAATGAACACCATTGATCATTTTTACAATAAAAACAATAAATGGAATGAGTAACATATTGATTTTTTGAATATCTAGTGACATCATATAACTTCTCCATGTCATTAATCCATCCTTAAGCTATAATGGGGTTACATTGTCTGCTAAGATATAGGGGTGTTTTCTGATAAAAATCTTTATAATTGACTCATTCCTTGGTGTGAAATTTGGTATCCCTTGGACATTAATGTGACCACTATTAATATATTTTTTTTAGCCATTCCATATTTGAAGAAAACTATTCTATTCAAATTCTAACCATCTAAAGATTATGATTTGGAAATATATTTTCTTCTCTATTCATTCTAACTACAATATACTTGTTTCATATTTTGAAATCCCTTCAAAATAGAAATCGTTTAGATGAAGAAACATGTAAATCTTTAAATTCTATATTATTTAAACAATACCATAATGTAAAACATTTTAAAAGTATTCAATTATCATTATTTTAAACAGTAACATTATTTAAACTAACCCATGATACCAACTACAATGACTTAGCCTTAAAATTTTCATAATATTCAGATTTATGTCATGAATTAATTCTTATACATTAGAGAATTTTTTTAGGATATGAGTTTTAAGAGACTTAGTTCATAAATGAATAATACAAAAAAAAAATATAAGGAAAATTGGACACTTTATATAAGTTTCCATTTACCTATAATATAAACCTATTACAATATATAATGATTTCCTTTAATAGAAAATCTTCTTGAATTTAATCATGACTTTTTTCCTTTCAATACTCATCCTTAAATCTTATAATTTTTTTCAAAAAAAATATGATGTGAACAAAAATCATAGTAAGATAAATAAAAATAATAAAAATTTTATTCTAATGAAAAAAATATAACCCATGAAAATATGATTCATAAATACAAAAAAATACTATAAAATATAATTATCTATATTTTTAAAGAATCATTTATATTAAATTTTGAAAATAAATAATTTCAATGAAAAATAATTATTATTTTTAGAACAATCTTGTGCATACCTTGGGAAATCCTCTCAGGTAACCCTTATTATACCCTTATAAAACCATTATAATTTGGATTAATCACATGGAAAACATGAAATATTCTTCTCTAAAGAAGAAATTCATTACCCAATATATTGGATAACTATATGTGTGCACCCATCATATAATATATAACAGTGTTACCAAATGTTATCATGGTGCACCAATCCTATATATTTTCAATGAACTATAAAATGAATAATAATTTTTTTATTGTCACTTCTTCATAATAAAATATCTAACAAACTAATTTAATCTTGTATACAAATCAAATTTGGATGTCAAAATACCATTTTCATTTATAATCTTGTTTTAGTACCAAAACACACATTAAAAAGAGAAATATATTTTATAGAATAAATAATATATGCTATTAACTGATTATAGAAATCATATAATGGACATGGTGGTCGAGGAATCATTCTCATAAAATATGTTATGAATATAAAATTCATTTCATCATTTATCAAAACATTATATAAAAAAGATGTAAAAATATTACTTTTGAAATGACTTAAAAATAAATTAAAAGGATACTAAAATAAAAATGAAAATTATTTTATTTCCAAATAATAATTATCATAAATTCATTTTAGAAACATGGTCAATGAATGAATGAGATAGAATGAAAACATTAAATGAATTTTTTTAAGGAAAAGTACACTATCAATTTCGAAATATTTGAATCATAATCCCCACGATAAAATTACATTAAAAACATCAAATAAAATGATAATTGAGAACTTATTAATATAATATGTCATGGGGATGAATATACACCTCATAAATGAGTATAGGTGTATAACATCATAATATTCCTCAATGAAAGGAAATTGAGATGAATTCCTTTACTATGAGTATGAATTGTCATGTATTTCTATATATACCAAAAAAATAAACATATTTTAATTATATAATTACTTGTTAAAAATTTAAAATCTCATAATTAATTTTATTTTACTCATAACTATGTTATATTCAACTACTTAATAATTTATTCTTATATTATCTTTTTAGACTATTTTCGGCTAATATTCAAAAAAATGAATATGTAGGTTGACTATAGTCAAAGTGGTAATTATTTAAACATAAATAGATTAATAATAACAAACAATTTTCATATTTATTCAAAAAATAAACATCGAATAAAATATTGAAAATTGAATTTGAGAAATGATGTATATTTCAATCATGGATATAGTAGTTTGTACATAAACAAGAGTAACATTTCCATTTTCCGATTATATTTATCGAACAGAGGTATGGAATATTTTATATTCCCAGAATTGTCATAATATCATATATAAAGTATTATTTTATTAAATAAATATTTTATATCATCCATGTGATGTGGGATGGTAAAGGAGTCACATCGCTTTGTGAACGTAGTAGTCCACACATTAATAAACAATGTTATCATTTCCCAATGAATGAAATTGTGAGAAAGAAAACAATATATCATTCTTTGAGAGTGAAAATTATGCCTTTAATATAATAATCATTCCATGTATATCACATATATTCATTAAAATAACCCTAACCACTATCCATATAATATCTCATTGAAAACGAATTGCATTGCTTTGCAAGGCGGTAATCCGCCGTATAGACAAGTGACATTATCATATCCACTACAGAATGATATGATTTTTTTATAATTGATATAATGGATACATAATTATAATTATTTTAAAATTTTCAAATATATATATATGCATTATATATATCATCATACCTAATTGTGAAATATGTTAATGGAAAAATAAATTACATCAGATCACAAGGCGACATTTGATATAACTAACAAATAATGATTTTGTAACTTATTTGATTGTAGTGGGGAATGATTTTTGTTATTAAATTAACATAGTAACACATTATTTATTTCGGGACAATAATTTTATTATAAAATAATTTCTAATGATTAATTTAACCTCGTGGTTGAAGAAATAAAAAAATGTCCATTGAAAATTGTTACCTCTTCTATGAGAAACTACTCTTGATTTTCACTATTGGACTTGGAAGGATTTGTTTCCAAAATGCGGAAAATATTATTTGAGTATGTAATTATGTAATTATTTATTTTATTTATTTTCCGATCTATTTTTTTTTTAATTTGTGAATATGGGATGAGTGTGGCTAACATATTATAAGTGAGGACAGTGACACAATTTAAAATTTTCTAAATAAATTTTCCAAACAAATTTCTATCCTATCATAAGTCTAGGATAATTTACCATGTTATAGAATAAAAGGGATATGATATATATATATATATATATATAACATAAATTTTATACTAGTTTTTTGTTCATTTTAATCATTGTATTTTTTTAAACCATGGGACATAAATTTTTTACTTTAACTTTGGTTATTAAATTTTATTTTTTTCACTATTCATTCTGTCAAATGCAAAGACGAACACATTAGAAAAATTAAATTATGAAGATACCACTTACATAATCAATATTATCTAATTCTATTCACATGTGTAAAAAAATTTAATTTAAAACAAAGCACGAAGATGTGTAGAAAAAGCAGGGTTTTAAGGAGAGTTTTTTTAGAAAAAGAATATTTTATATTAACACTCTGAGTAATAATAATAATAGATAGAAAATAAGATATTATTAAATTATATATAATAAATATATTTAATTGTATACATTCCCAACTATTAATTATATTTATTACGTAAAAATAGAAGAACATTATACATTTTAAAAGAATTCTTTAGAATAATGCATTTTGAAAACTCAAAAAAATTATACTAAAAACCAATATAAATATGATTGAAAAGTAAATAACTGGAGTAAATATAAATGATAAATTCCTTTTAAAATTTATATTTTATTCAAAAATTATGAATTTTAATTTAATTTATCTATTGAAATGAAAATAATTTTTTAGAAAAATTGTTAGTTTTTACGATTCATTAATAATCCATATTTTACTATAATTAAATATTGATTTTATATTTAGTATAATTTTATTAATATATTCAAATAAATATAATAAAATTTATGATTTATTCTTTTATATTTAATTATATATGAAAACACATTTGTTAAATCTGTTTCTTTTATGATATAAAAACATTGAAAAATATTTATGACTAATATAACTGTACTATTCATATTAATAACTAATAAAAATATTTATTATAACATTAAATAGAATGTTAAAATATTATTTAATTATTTCATATGATAATAACGTAAGTATAAGTTTATGAGAATATGAGCATCAAATTTGATAATTAGACCAAAAAATTCATAGATCATATGCATGGAATAAGGATTCAAAAAATCATGATACAAAAATTAGGAAACAAAAATATATGATGATACACTATTATAAGAATAATAAAATTTCATATATACTCTCAATAAAATTTTCATAGTTTTAATTAAATAGTTTTTTAAAAAATTTACTAAGACAATTTTCATAATTTTGGATTTGGCTAACCACCTATGTGCCCTCATTAGGCTTGGGATAATCTCCAATATATATTTTGAGACCATAATGATTAAATATTTCAAAATAAATTGGAAAAAAATAATGGGCCCACACATCAAATAATCATAACCCACTCATATTTATTACCCATGATCATGAAAACATTCATTATTTCTTCATATCTTAACTCATAGAAAAGAAAAAATATTTAGTCAAGATTTTATATTCTTAATAATAAATTATATAGAGAATATATAATGTTAGAATCAACAGATAATCTCTTCATTTTATAATAAATAAAATCAATTGATGTTTTAATAGGTCAAAATACATGTATTATAACACTATAATAACTCTTCAAGAAAATAAAAAATTCATTTTGAAATAACTTATTTAAAATGTGAAAAATTTGGATCTATTATGAAATACCTTTTATTTAAGACTAAACATTGAAACATGTAATGTATGATTAAAATAATATATAATTTATGAAAATGATAATATTAGTTCATGTAGTATATATCAATATTGGGATTTAATTCATAATATTGGTAAAAATACATTATATAGAATATGAAAAGAATATTCCTTAATAAAAATTTAGAAATCCTATAATGTATAAAAGGGAATGAAGGAATCATTTATGAATTGTTAAAATATTATTTAAAAACATTTAATGAAAATATGGAAATGGAAGAAAATAATCCCACATCAAAGGAAAAAATAAAGGTGATTTTCCTAAAAAGCATTCACTCAGAACATCGAGTATATGATCATAGAAAATGAAAGGTAATATATTAATCAATATATAATACCAAATTATAAAAAAAATATTCAAATTAAGATAGATATATCATACAATTTCATCATCATTAATTTAAGTAAAAAAACCCATAAATACAATATTATATCATTAATCCCTTACTGGTTGTGTGACTTTTTTATCATAATACCTATGAATTAAAATTTAAATACAAAACACTAGTATCTAATAATGGGTTGTTATTTTATTTACTTTTAATATGATATGTTGATTATCATCCCATTGAATGGAATAGTTTTTTACTCTTAGAAAAAAAGATATATACAAGAATATCATATTACATTTGAAAAAATAAAATACAAAAAAGTGAAGGTAAGTAATCTGAAACCTTAAACCAACTTAATGATTTTTTCTTTATATCCTCGTAAAGGAAACTAAATTATTTTTTAACGCATACACAAAAAAATGCTTATATAGTGTTTAAGATATCATGTGTAAATAAGAAAAAATTAAATAAAGAAAGTTAAATAACTATAATTATATATCATTTAATCAATAAAATGATAATGGAGTATAATATTGAATGATTAAATGAAGGATGAATATTTCCATATAAAATAATTGTTAATTCAAAAGTTTTCTTTTGAGTTTTATGATTTTTTTTTGAAATTGAAAGTACTTTTATTTTCCATTACCTAATAAATTATTCTTTGAATAGGGTTCTCTGTCAATCGTACTGACTTTGTCAATTGTATTGAATTTTTCAATCATACTGACTATGATAATCATATTGACTATGTCAATCATACTAACTTTGTCTATCATATTTACTATTGTGCATTATACACTCTTTGTATTATAACAAAACATTTAACTGAGTAATATTAATCATAATCATGACTTACTTTTATAACATACATTTTTTCATACTTTTATCTACATGTTTTTTATATCAATCGTACTCTTGATAATCATTATCATATATTCTTTTTTTTAATCAAAATGATGTCGTGGAGTTAGTTTTAATCTAATCTAAATGATGTTGTGATTTCAATTTCAATATTAGCGTTATAAATGAAGGTGTCCAAGTCCTTATGAGAATTCTGGATAAATATTACCGTTGGAGGAAATATGAGCATTGCACCCTGAGGCCTAAAAATTAAATTTCATATGAAGATGGAAAAATATATTGAATTTTGATCATCCCTTTATTATATCATGTTCTAGAGAGATATGTTGTGACTTATATTATTCTTTGTGCAAATTCCTTGGAATTACAAAATCTGAATGACTCATTCTTAGTTCTTTTATTTAAATAAGTTCATTATTTTTCTTTGTGCAGCCGATCAGGTGATAACGATCGAGGGCTGTCAAGGATATGCAGAAGGTGTGACCGATCTCCGTATTGAGGGATTTCAAGTGTTTAAAAGACAGAGGTGTCGATTACATATAAAATCAAGGGCTTGTGGGGATAGTAAAATGGACATGTCGGTCATCATATCGAGGGCTTACCAAGGTGGTGGTAAGACATGCTTTTTATCATAGGTGAAAGGATGCCCTTCTCTTTGGGATAAAATAATTGTAATACTTTTTCTTTCTAATGTTGTTTGTATTAGAATGTGAATTTTATTGTTTCATTTTTCTGTTCATATTCATTCCAAATGTAATTGTTTGAATTATAATTCTTTTTATATATTTTATATTAATAGATTCTATACGATTTATTTTATAATATCTTTCATTTGTATTACTCTGATGATTGTATTCAATTAAAATAAAATTGTTTTACATTACGTATAAGTATTACATCTTATTATACCTATTATATCCAAGACAATTGTGGTCATTTGTTTCTTTCTGTGAATTGTGTTTGTTTATGACCTCTAAAACTAATTTCTCTCTTAATTGTTTTAAATACAAAAATTTTTAAAAATACAATTCACCACCCCCCCCCCCCTTGTATTGTGATCATATCATATACATATACATTTATATTTCTATCCAAAAATAATCACATAATAATGAAATTTATACATTTATATCTTAACTAATTAAACAATTTCTTGGAAATAAATAAATAGTGTGACAAATATGGAATTTATAATATCTGTCATCATATACATTCCCTTAGTGCATCAAGGCCAGACATCTTACATAAATTTCTAAGGCCTCATCCAAATAGTGAAAGTAGTTTGACTCATCTGGCCTACCCATTCAAGATTATCTACCTGAAATACTTTACCATAACATATTTATTCTATCACATTCATCATATCCAATAAGTAAATCATAATCATTATAAATATTCATTTTAAAAAACAATTTGAAGAAATGTAAATATTTTCCCCAATAAGAAAATATTAAATAACCATTTTCCACCTAGTGTAATATGGAATGTGGTACCAAAAGTGTACACCCCAATAAATTATAATATTATCCAAATAATTTTGAAATGGATGAAAATAATGTAAAAATATCACATGATGTTTTCTTGAAAAAAATACCCAATTCATTTTGAAATCACATAATCCAAATTTATATATGTCTAAAATATTATGGAACACATTTCAGTTTAATATAATCCTTAAAACATCAAATGGAGCATAAAATAATTTAGTGGTAAAAAATTCATTAAATTACCATCATGTTATGTACATAAATAAACCTAGATTACATTCAAATTTCTTAGTAAAAAGTCAAAAACCGCCTTTCTCCAAAAATAAACAAAAAATTATATTGAATATCATTTTTTAAAGGTAAAAAAGAGTAAACATTACATAAAAATCATATTATTATACATAATAAATTAATGAAATTTTTAGTGATAATATTATCATTAATGAAATTATTCTTAATTCAATATAAAACTACGTTACTCTTCCAACAATACATTTTTCTGGTCCCTTGACTACATAATTGAAAAAAAATAAAAGGGAAAAATATATTTTTGAATAATAAAAAGTGGATATTAAAATATATGGGGTTTAATATATAAATTTAATATAATTTCCTTAATGGATATATAAACATAAAAAATCTCAAATAATGATGATGTTGTGAAATAAATCATTTTATATTTTCTAACATTAGAATCATAACCCCTTCAAATAAATGAAATAAACATAAAATTAAAATACTAAAAATATAAAGGTAATCATAATATATAATATCAATTTTTCATTATATACACCCCCATGAAATAAAAAATTTGTAAATATGGCATTTGTATCACATATATTAATGTGATATCAGAACCCCGTACCTTAGGTTTGATATCCTTTGTATGTAATTATATCATCCTATATAATAAATATAAATGTAATATAATTGTATAAAATAGTCAGTCAAAATAATATGGTAAAATATATTATACATTTATTTTAATTCAAGACCAATTATTTAACGATTCCCTATTAAAATCACTATTTTTTCGGGTGTTACTTTTCTCATATTTCATGTAAAAAATAGATCGAAAGATCATTTACATGTAATTTGACAATGGTTATTTAATATAAAAAACTATTATTAGGATATATATATATATATATCATATACCTTCAAAATATAAATATTCTAAATCATGGATTAATTTTAGAGATAGGAAAACGAATGACAATATACATGGAGAAAGTTGGTCAAATGTATGCATGAAAGTTTTTCTCTTTTCAACAAGTGGAATGAAATTAACTTAAATAATTATAAAAAATAATGAATAATTATTATATAATATATTTTTAAAAATATATCATCATTTACATTAATGGGAATAGGAATTGAAAAATGAAACAAATTACATTATTGAGGTTGTATTTCACAAGTACACATGAAAAATGTTATCATTTTTCCATTGATTGGAAGGTAAGATTCTAGGAATTAAATTATAATTTTCCATGTATAAATATTTAATAAATATATTAAATTTTTATAATTTATATATTTATATCCAACCCTATAATGTGGAGAAGATGGACTAATTACACCATCGTGTGGATACGGTAAGTTGTACATACACAATAGCATTGTTTTCACTTTTCATAGGACATATAAGAGATATAAAATTGTTATAGAACAATTATAATAACAAATTTGTATACTTATGATACCTGGTAATTTATTTTATGATGGGAAAAAAAATTTATATGATGTTGAAGAAGAATGGAATTTGAAATAGTGAGTAAAGATTAATACCTAATCATTGATATACTTTTTTTAAATTACTTCTTACAGACCACTATTGTAACACCACAAGGTTTAAAAAATAAATTTAAATACATGAAAAAATGAGTCCCAAATAAATGAAACATTTTGTAGGGATATATTAATAATCTTGGAATCAAATATAACTTTTCCACATTTATGATTTGAATTTCAAACATTGGACATACACGTTTGTGATCAATAAGTTATTTGGAGTTTTATAGGACAAGAAATTAATTTTTTTGTGATTAGCAACCCACACTTTTTAATATAAGTTTTTAAATGGTTGGGGTAGAAGCCTCAACTTATTAATCAAAGAAAATACCTCTTTAGTGTGTCTAAGGGGAGACCCATTACATATCCTGAAGTCCCAAGGCCAAGTGGCATGAATACATGGCTTGAAAGACCATTTTTTGGCCCAAATGACCCCTCCATGAATAGTACTGCTATAGTAACCATGCTTCTACATTACTAGCTACAGTACCGCCACCACTACAACACCTCTACCTCTACAGTATCATCGTTGCTATATTTCTACCACTACTACAGTGCACTACTATAGTCTGCAATAGTACCCTACATTTTTTCCCATCTCGGATTTGATCCTGGGTCTTTTGGATATCATTGTTACCCTTATGAGTTGTAATATAGACTATATGAATAGTAAATAGTCCAAATGAATAGCAACATCACCAAAGAATGTGTAATAAAAAGGAATATTATATGTGACAATATGAACATTGTATAAGTCTTTTTTTTGTTAGTCATAATTATTTAATTAAACATTTTTGATTAATTTGATAATATAAATGAAAATTTCTTTTCAAAAATTGTAATCATAAATAATTGTTTTATTTACTTTTAGTAATAACATAATTTTATATGACCTTGATTAATTATTAAAGGTTTATTAAAATGTGTTATAATTTTAAAATATTCATTTTTTCGAATAAATTGTTATTTTAAATAAAAACTAAATTAAATATTTATAGAAAATTATTTTAATAAATTCGAGTTCATTTTTTTATTATATATGTTGAAGAATTGTTAGGTTGAATTTATTGTTTCTTCTTAAAAGACTTGAAATTTTGGTGAATTTTGAAATATGATAATTTACAAAGTATGGTAAAGAAAAGAATTTTTGCCTAATGTTTGAGTCTTTTCAATTGTAAATGAACATTGGTTTAAAATAAAATAAAATAATTAATGTTTTCTGTTACAATAATAACGACTATATATAATCTGGATAAAAAATATATAACTAATTATTATAATTAGGGAAAACCCCTCCTCTCCCCCACAATAAATTCCACCCTCACCCACTCTTCCTCACACACCACTCAAAATTTTATAATTGTATAAATTCTACCAAATAACCTTAATAATACCCTTACCCACATATAATACCTTATAGTCTCACCAATAGGAAAAAAGGCCTTAAGTGGATCTCAAAGAGAATAGATGAAGTAGTAAAAATACTCTTTCATTTTCATGTGTTTTATTATCAATTCGTATTCTTTTATTATATTATCATACCATAACCTTATCCAAGAGTAATTAAGGATCCAATATCATATATATATTTTATTGTTATCAGGTTTTTGGAAAAATTATTCATCATTGTTATTCTCCAATCCCACATTCACAAAAAATACAAATATTTCTTGTGATGTCCTGATTTACCAAAAATTATGGTTGATGTGTATTCAATTTCCAATAAATCATTGAAACTAGATCATAAAACCATTTTACTGTTTGAAAAATATTTTAATGTCTATTATTTAACCTCTTTGTTGTTATAGAGTTTACATATATACATATTATTTTGTTATATAATGATACTAGTTCATGATTACCAAAGTTCCCCCAAGATTATAAAAACATATATCATTAATGATTTATCTAATAATTCATCAACAAACCATATAACCAAAATTATTTATGCAATAATTTAATTTTATGGGACACATAATAAATTCATTTCATTCCAATACTTGTGTTTTTCGTCCATTTAATTAGAAAATACATTACAAACCGACCATGGTAATCATGTACTTAACACTCACCAAGCAATCAAAATAATAAAATATTATTAATAATTGTGTCAAATGATGCTATAAATGGATCATATATGGTGTTAAAAACAAGAATATGTTTCTTTAAAATTTTAATAACTCTCTTTTAACCACTATACAATAGGTTTAAACATGTATTAAGTATGACGAAACCAATGTAAGGGAATTTTTAACCGAATTTCTATTTAATGGGTTAACCCTATACTTCATTGATTATTTGGTACTAAGAATATTTTTTATTGGATTTTTGTTTATATGATGTTTTATTATCTAGATTAACAATTTATAAACATATTCATTTGATTCTATAAATTTTTCACTTCAATTATATGATATTTTAAGGGACTTTCCGTTATAAATCATCTTTTAAAATTCTATTTTACAAAATCCAAAAGAAAATTTTTTATGATTTTTGTCATGTTTTATGATTATTTTATTTCCTAGGAATGATTTTTGATAAAGGATAGGACATATATATTCATCCAATTCTTTGGGTACATGTAAGTTATTGGTCGGCCTTATGGTAACTCCAAGTGTAATTGTGAAGGTTACATTATAAGGTAGTTGTGAGAGTTATATTGTAAGGTATTCATGAGGGTTACAAATCATTAGGTAGTCGTGAGGGTTAAAATAATAACTATGTAATTACCCTTGATTCTTATATTGTTTATTTATGTTTTCTATGATTTATGAACATCTCATGTTCCATAAATTTATAATATATGGGTGAGAGGTATGTCTGTGGGATAAGGATTTAATATGTTAATAAGTATTGATGGACTAATAGTTCCTTTCATTGTTTTCATATACATTAAAATCATATTATGCTTATTGATTTTTTTTTAAAAAGTTGCATATAGTTTTTAAGGATGTGTATGAGAAATCAGGACGTAATGTCAAATGTTATGAATATTTTTCAATGAAATCATGTTGTTGTTTTAAATGTTTTATGTTTTGAGAGAAATAAATACTATTTTAGTGGAACCCACTTTGTATACTTTGGGGTTGATATGCATGAGTAATTTCCTAAATAACTAAAACTATAATAAAAATGATCTTATTGATTTGAAATATGTTAATTCTATTTGAATTAACTATATTATTTAACGTTTAAGGTTATGACCTTATAGTTGGTATCAAATCATGGTTTAAATAAGTGTTGGGGTTAGTGTGTTGATAATATAATACCATAAATAATTTTTACCTTATTTATTTGTTGAAATGGTGTATAATTAAATGATTACAATGTTTTAAAATTGTAGATATGTCTGTTTAGAATGGTTTTCCGTAGAAGAAACAGGAATTCTAATGTTGGAAGGAACTGAGAGGCTGATATCTTCCCGAATCTACAACCAGGAATGGTGGGAATTATAACTAAGAAGTTTGTGTTAGTAATAGATTAGCTGATGTTGGAAATAAATAGTGGTGGAATCCATGAAAGAGATCAAATAGATATACTACAAAGGAAGATGATTATAGTGGATAATTTTATAAGGGGACACCCTTTGTATTTTAGTGGATCTTCTAACCCAATGGCGAATAAAGGATAAATTAATTCCCTTAAAAATTTATTTTATGTTTTCGGATTCTTAGATAATAAAAATCTTAATATTTACATTTATCATATGGAATGTGAATATAATTAGTTGTGGTAAATGGAAGATAATTTCAAGGATAAGGAGGAGGTTAAATCCTTAGAGTGGCATAAAATTAAAAGTAATTTCCTTGAAAAATATTTTTCTAAGGTGGTTCAACATGTGTTGGAGAATAAATAAATTGAACTGAATAAAGTGCCCAGATCAGTGTGATCACTAAGAGGGGGAGGGGAGAATCAATGATCCTTTTAAACTTTTTACTAATTGATTCTTTATCAATTAAACCTCTATGGCTTGTTAAGGCCTTGATCCACTCTTCTTGAATCTCTCAGCCTTTCCTCGAGTGATGCAGTAAATGTAAAGGCACAGGACACAAGGATTTACAAGGCTCGGCTCCAAAGGCCTACGTCCTTGTCGGGTTAGTTAAATGCCCCAACATGGATTCTCCATTATAAATCGGTTAGTAATTACAATGGTCAATACAGAGTCACATTGAATATCTCCTGAGTCCCACAGGAGGTTCTTTATACTATATCTCACAGTGTTACCAAAGTCCCACTGGACTGCTTCAGCTTCCACCAAAGACTTCTCCACCCTGAGTCTCACAGGGGGTCGTCTCCTGGCTCCTCGAGTCACACGAGTAGCTCTTCTTCTTTTGATGCTCTTCAAAAGTCTTCAACAGACTTGGATAAGGTCTGTTGGCCTTGCTCACTTCTTCTGATCACTTGTGGTGACCAGGAATCCTCTTATTTTCTCTGGATTTATATTCTTCTTCTAATTATGACCCTACCACTGTCTTCAAGAATCATGATTGGAAAATATGTTCTTGCACTCAATATTCCCACTCAATCTTCTTGGACTTCCCAACTACTTAATACTCAGATGAATGATGTCCTTAACTTCAGGCTGGCTTCAGTCTCTCTTCAATTCAACTTCATGCACTGAGTGCATGGCATCTCTGAATCTTCATTCAATGTTTGCATGGGATATCAATCATCAATAATGACTATAATGGAATCTCAAATGTCTTCAAGAACCTTTGTTCTCACACATCTCAAATGGACACACACTGATTTACACTTTGTTTACGTGTTCATGTGCATGCATGCAAGCATTCTCTCCCCTTTTCATCTTGGTTTGATAACCCCTCAAAGGTGTAATCTATTTTAGCACACACACATTCTTCTTCGGGTCACACTCTTTAATTCTTTCTCACACACGCCAAATTGTGTGTTGTTCATTAGTGTGAATTTCTTCTTATCTATTTCTTCTCAATGTGTTCACCCACTTGTTTGGTTATTCATACATGTATGTACATGCATGTATCTTCTTCCTTCACTTGGGCACACACAAGTGGTATGGCCTCTTTCACTTGTTCACACACTAAGTCATTGGCCTTCTTGTTTCATTTCACACACACTATGTTCTTATTTTTGCATGCACATTAACTCCACCATGAAAGAACACTCCTTCTTAAAGTAAATCACACACAATCCGCATTGTTATGTTGATGGTGTAAGTGTGAGGTTATATTCTCAAGAGGTTATCACAGCCTCAACCTAATTCATGTATTCTTATTTGTGACAATACAAGGCCTCAGGTTCTCATTCTTTGTGCAAAACAAGAGTGCACAGTTCTTCTTCTTCTGAAAAAATAGGAGGACACGAGTTCTCATCCTTCATGCTTCGGGTGTGATAAAAGCTTCTTTATAGAACCTAAGAGGAAAGTTGTTCTGTCTTCATAGGAGAAATAAAAGGGTGTAAATATACCAATTGTTTTTCCCGTGGTCTACTCCTCACAAAGACATGGTGAGGGTTCAAAGAACCTATCGTACACTTGAGCGATTCTTCGCACAGATGGTGCAGATCACCTCTTTCACGAACCAAGAGGGTTCACGCTTCTTCTCTTCATGCAAGGGATGCGTGGCTTATTTCACAAACAAAATGATTCTCCCATCTCCTTTGCACAAGACCTGCGCGGGACACATTCTTGCAAGGAATGCACGAGACTTCTCCACTACACTAGGGATGTGCAGGATACCTTCGCGTAGCAGGACTGCGCGGAATCCTCATCCCTTCGCGAACTAGGGGGATTCACGGTTTCTCTTTTTCATTAGAGAAACAGGACCTCTCTCTCAATTATGGAAGCAGCAAAACCTCGTAAACAAGATCCTCTTTTTATAGGCGAGGAGATGAATCAAAGCCGTGAGGTCTAAAAGATTGAATTCCCAAAATACATTCCTTTGAATAACCAAGATATTTAGTTCTTTAAAATCATTCAACCTGCGTTAAAGATATCCCACGTATCACAGATGTTTCCTTTTATTCAACCATAGGATCCTTCGTTCTCGGTGCGAACATCACGTGCATGTGTTTACGAATTCATGCAAAGCCTTTCCTTGTACATCGAATGGGAAGTTCACCCTCAGCAACTTTTTTTTCATCGGGCTCCCTCCAATTTATTCATCTCGTTGCATGTATGCAATTTTTAATCCATGCATGTATTCGGTTCATCAAAACAATCACCATGCAGTTGTTTTCATCATCAACGCTGGTCAGGAGCTCCATCTCCCTTGCTCGGGAGGCTCTGGATCGTGGGAGGTGTCGCAGGGAGTCCCCATCTTGGTGAGAGAGGTATGAGATGACTCCAGTGCCGTTGGATCTCGTTTAATGATATCGGACAGTCAAGATTACAACAAGGCACGACGAGATGCATCAGATGGTTCAGATCAGCGCGCGATTAGAAGAGCGGCCAGGATTAGATCCGCGTCTTTAAAAACGTGTCCCACATCGAAATGTGTCACGGTTCTTGTGCGGTTTAACAAACAACTCCTCTCATCCTCGGTTCATAATTCTCCTCTCCCCCCTCTAGTGCCTCCCCACACCGATTCTCTTGCGGGAGCGTTTCTGTGCCCCCTATGCTCCTCCAGGCGTGCTCTAGCGCCCATGCTGCACGGGTTCATCACCCTGTGGCACCCGCGGGCTTAAACATGGCACGCACTATGTCTCGAGGAGGCTTTGGCCTTGAGGACTTCCATTGAGCGCGGTTGACCCTCAGGTCCTGCAAGTGCTTGAGGTGAGGGACCACAGCTGGCCTCCTTGGTTGGCTTATTTTTTGTCAATGTACATAGTTGTTACATTGTATAAGATCTAATTAACCAAGTACAAAAATGCCAAACCATACTTTTTCTCCTATTCACCTTCTTAAGAACTCCATATATCTTCTTCAACATCTCTTCTTATTCTTTTATTGAAGAATGGAATTCCCAAGTATCTCTCAACTATCTTCATCAACAATTAATCATAAATTACTTGATCTTCAATGTTCTTCATTGATACAAACATAGATTATGCATGGAATACATCCACATTCAACCTATAGTTGAGTACTTCATGCACTTCTTCAAATGTTGTAACATTGTATCACTTTGATACAAGCCTTGGAACTTAAGACCAGTTCAACAATCATCAGATTTGTTTGGATAATGTTTCAACCATTACCTCCTATGCCACTTAGTGATTCTCCTAAGTTACATGCTTCTTAGTACCATGGTCATTCTCCAATAATAACCATCACCTTTTCATTCACATATCCACTCAATCCTTGACATCTTATTGACAACATCACCATCACCATCACTTCCTTTGTCATTCACATATTGACACTCCTTTGTATCCATTCAATCCTTGACACCTTATTGAAAACAAATGCAACACAGTGTACAACAATCTCTCCCTTTGTATTTGTTGTCAATATCACTAGAGCACATATGAATGGGTCAATATGTGTTCCAAGATTTTCTCCCCCTTATTGTAAACAAAATTCAAAGGTGTGATGTGGTTCTCTTCAACATATTTCTTCCTCCCTTTGAATAGTATCTTCTTGAAAATCACTAAGGGAGGGATGATGTCACATGTTCAATTTAGCAAAGAGACTTTATTAAATCAACTCCAAGTCTACATGGGATAACCCGGTGTAGAAAACAAGAATGATGTAACCAAGGAATTCAATGTTGTCCACAATTCACTATACATGTGAGATCATGCTTAGGCTTCATAGGGTTGAAACTTTTCAGATATATCAATGAATTTCTAAATCTTGCACATACTTCACCAAACACATTAGAAAGTTTAGGTGAAAAGATAAAGCTCCCCTTTCTTCCATTTATCTTCAATCAATTACTCCCCCTTAATTGAAATGTTAAATACAATTAGGAAACAAGGGCTGAATGTGTAATTGGAATACCTTCATTCATCACAAGATGATATGAATCTCAAAAGATCATCCTCTTCAGATTAGCTCCCCCTCGAGGGGTGCACTCCATTCGGTCCATACCATTCTCAATTTGTGAGTGATCATCATCTTCAATTCCCTGAAATGTAAGTAAATATATATACCAGTGATTATGGAATAATATGGAACCTCCTTGGTTCATCAATTTGAACAACAAGGTTGAGAAGATTCTCTAAACCGATATGTTCCACTTTCTACATTCTTCACACTTGCACATGTTATCTTTAATGATGTTTGTGCTTGTGTGGATCTTAACATCTCTTCAACTTCTTTGTGTGTGAATACTCTCTTTCTAAGTTCCTTATGAGCACTAGAATCTCCTGGTGCAATCACCATTCTCTTGAAAAATTCTTTTTGAGCTGGAATGAGTGTCATGCATTCATTACTGATATGACCAGCTTTATTGCAACTCACACACAGAACATCATATTTGTGTGAAATCTTTTGGTTTTCATTTGCACAAGCTTTGGCATGTTTATTTTATTCCTTTCTCATTCATTCAAAATCTTCTTTCCAGATGATTAATATGTCATCTGAAAGTGAGGCTTCAGATTTGGATGTTCCACATTGTCCCTTTGATGCCTTTAAGTTACCTTTCTTAGGTAACTTATTTTCAATAAATCCATTCTTGTTCTTCTGGATGGATTGTCCTGTTGAGTACAGTTTTCTTCTATTTAGTTCCATGGCTTGTTTACAAAGATCCATGGTATGACCTGTCTTTCCATAGTATAAGCATTTTTTCTTGGTGGCCCTTCTGGATGCATCACCCTTCTTAGATTTGAAATCCAAGGACTTATCTTTATTTTTCAAGATCTTCTTGGGAGCATTTTCATATTTCTTCTGTTGGCTTCCCAAGGATACTTCTTCATTCTTAGCCAGGTTCTATGATCTTCTCTTCTTTTCAGCTTTAGAAATATTTGGAGATTGGTACGTATCATTCTTTTGACCTCTTTTTCATTTATCCCAGATGTTATCAAACATTCCAAATCTGTTTGTAGTAAACATATGTTTCTGGACAAGTGGATGTTGCTTCTTCTTCTCTGGCTTGCTCCCCCTAGGAATGGTATTCCTTTGTGCTTTTTCATTTAGAGGATTGTACCAACTATCTGTTGCACATTGTCTATACCTATTGAAACACCACAATTGACCCCCAAATCTTGTCTTCTTGACCCCTTATAATTGTTGGGTCTTTCTCTTGAATTGTTGTGTGTTTTCAGGAGACCTCTCTTTCTTCATCTTCTTCATCCATATTTATTTAGAGTTATTCTTCCATCCTGCACTTTTTAGGGAAACACATTTAGAATCATTTGTACAAGATGGTATGGCTGGTACCTTCTTCTTAGAAGATGTTTCCCTTTCATTAGAGGATGTCCTCCTTTTAGAATCATCCTTCTCAGTGCACAATTTAGTGGAAATATTTCTTCTTTCAGTTGATTGGGACACTTCAGTTTTGGGTGAATGCTGATTTTTCAATATCACCTCTAGCTCTAAGCATTTCATGTTGGGGGAGTTATTCTCATCCTAAACAAATCTTATCCTTCCTTCTCAACTCTCTTTCAGTTGTTTCATGTGGTCTTCATGCACCTTCTTCATTTCATTCAGTGAATTTTCATGCTCCTTTACCATTTTTACTTTGTCTTCTAGTTGAGCATCTTTCACAATCATTGACTCTCTATGCCTCTTTTCCAGTGCATGGAAAACTTATTTAAACACTATCTCAAGGAATTATTTCTCACAAATGCTTCTTTGTAGTTCTTCGGTGACATCATCAATTCATTCCCTAGAAAGGTAAATGGTTTCATACTTATCCTTCACCAGCTTTGTGAGAGTGTTGGTTATGCCAACCCTTCTTGCAAATTGATCTTCCATAGAATTGGATTCTTCTTCTAGATAAAATTTTTCTTCTTGGAGATCATGGATACTTATAGAAATACACATTTCCACTTCCCTAGGGACTATCTTCCAAAGATATTTGAGTGCATTTAGAAGATCATTTATTGTTCCATCATCATCACAGCAATAGTAAACTTCATCAGAAGAGTGATAAAAGGAATTGTCATCTGTTGTGACTTTCACAATACCTTTAATAGAAGGTGTTTCTCTATTAGTAACAACCTTCTTCTTCATCTTCTTGACCTGTTTCTTCTTTATATGTTTATGAGTCTTGGAAGATATCTTCATTTGAGGGTGTTCACTCATTTCAACAAATATACACTTTATAAAGACTCCCTTGGATCTTTTAGAGGCAACCTCCGTCGGATACCAATTGAAGTGTCTGGATCAGTGTGATCAATGAGAGGGGGAGGGGGTAAATCAGCGATCCTTTTAAACTTTTTACTTATTAATTATTTATCAATTAAACCTCTATGGCTTGTTAAGGGCTCATTCCACTATTCTTGTATCTCTCAGCCTTTCCTCAAGTGATGCAATAAATGTAACGACACCGGACACAAGGATTTACAAGGATCATCTCCAAAGGCCTACATCCGTGACATGTTGGTTAAAAGCCCAAACATGGATTCTCCACTATAATTCTGTTAGTAATTACAATGTTCGATACAGAGTCACACTGTATCTCTCCTGAGTCCCACAAGAGGTTCTTTTTGCTGCATCACATAGTGTTACCAAAGTCCCACTGGCATGCTTCTACTTCCACCAAAGACTTCTCCGCCCTGAGTCTAATATGGGGCCTTCTCCAGACTCCTCCAATCACACAAGTAGCTCTTCTTCTTTCGGATCTCTTTAAGAGTCTTCAATAGCCTTGGATAAGGTCTGTTGGTTGTGCTCACTTCTTCTGATCAATTGTGGTGACCATGACTCCTCTTATTTTCTCGGGCTTAATCTTCTTCTTCTAAGGATGACCCGGCCTCTGTCTTCAAGAATCATGTTTGGAAAATATGTTCTTGCACTCAGTATGCCCACTCAATCTTCTTGGTCTTCTCAACTACTGAAAACTCAGATGAATGATGTCTTTAACATCAGAATGGCTTCAGTCTCTCTTTAATTCAACTACATGAACTGAGTGCATGGCATCTCTGAATCTTCATGCAATGTTTGCATGGTATCTCAATATTCAAGCATGACTAGAATGGAATATCTAATGTCATCAAGAATGTTTGTTCTTGGATTTCTCAAATTCACACACACTAATTTAAACTTTGTTTACATGTGCATGTGTATGCATGCAAGCATGATCTCCCCATTTTTTCATGGTTTGATAAACCCTCAAAGGTGTAATCTCTTTTAGCACACACACCTTATTCTTGGAGTCACACTCTTTTATTCTTTCTCACACACACCAAATTGTGTGTTGTTCTTTATTGTTAATTTATTCTTCTCTTTTTCTTCTCAAGGTGTTCAACCACTTGTTCACTTATTCATACATGCACGGACAAGCATGTATCTTCTTCCTTCACTTGGGAACACACAAGAGGTATGGCCTCCTTCACTTGTGCACACACTAAGGCTTCAGCATTCGTGATTCTTTGCACACACACTGTGATCTTATGTTTTCATGCACATTTACTCCACCATGAAAGCACACTCCTTCTTCAAGTAAATCACACACCATCCGCATAGTTATGTGGATGGTGTAAGTGTGAGGTTTTTTCTCAAGAGGTTATCACAGCCTCAGCCTCATGCATGTATTCTTCTTTGTGACAATACAAGGCCTTGGGTTGTCCTTATTTGTGAAAAAACAAGAGTGCACGGTTCTTCTTCTTCTAGAAAAGCAGGAGGGCAAGAGTTATCCTCCTTCCTACTTCGTGTGTGATAAAAGCTTCTTCACATGAACCTAAGAGGTTCATGGTTCTATCTTCATAAGAGAAATAAAAGGGTGTAAATATACCAATTTTTTTTCCCGTGGGATACTCCTCACAAAGACACGGTGAGGGTTGAAAGAACCTATCAGACGCTTGTGGGATTCTTCGCACAGAGGGTGCAGATCACCTACTTCGTGAACTAAGGGGGTTCACACTTCTTCTCTTCATGAAAGGGATGTGCGGCTTATTTCACGAACAAAAGGATTCACCCATCTCCTTCACGCAAGACCTGTGTGGGACACCTTTGTGGAAGGAATGCACGAGACTTCTCCTCTGCACAAGGGATGTGCAGGATACCTTCGCGCAGCAGGTCTGCGCAGAATCCTCTACCCTTCGCGAACTAGAGGGATTCATGATTGCTCTTTTTCTTTAGAGAAACAGGACCTCTATCTCAATGATGGCAGCAGCAATACCTCGTAAACATGGTCCTATTTTTATAGGCGAGGAGATCAATCCAAGGCACGGGGTTCAAAACATTGAATGACAAAAATACATTCCTTTGAATAACCGAGATATTTGGTTCTTTAAAATCATTCAACCTGCGTTAAAGATATCCCACGTATCTCGGATGTTTCCTTTTTTTCAGCCACAGGATCCTTTGTTCTCGGTGTGCACATCACGTGCATGCGTTTACGAACGCATGCAAATCCTTTCCTTGTACGTCGAACGGGAAGTGCACCCTCGATAACATAGTTTTCCTTGGGCTCCCTCAAATTTCTTCATCTCATTGAATGCATGCAACTTTTAATGCATTCATGTATTTGGTTCGTCAAAACAATCACATTGTAGTTGTTTTGATCATCAATGTTGGCATGGAGCTCCATCTCCCATGGTCCGGAGGATCTGGATCACAGGAGGTGTCGCGAGGAGTCCTCATCTCAGTGAGAGATGTAAGAGATGACTCCAGTGTCGTTGGATCTCGTTTAATGATCTCGGATGGTCACGAGGCGTGACGAGATGCATCAGATGGTTTGGATCAGCATGTGATTAGATGAGAAGCCAGGATTAGATCCGCGTCATTAAAAACTTTTCCCACATCGAAACGTGGCACGGTTCTTGTGAGGTTTAACAAAAAACTCCTCCCATCCTCGGTTCAGAATTCTTCTCTCCCCCCTCCGGAGCCTCCCCACAATGGTTCTCCTATGGGCGCGCTTCTGCACCCACTATGCTCCTCTGGGCGTGCTCTAGTGCCCATGCGGCATGGGTTCATCACCATGTGGCACCCACGGGCTTACACACAGCCCACACCGTGCCTTGGGGAGTCCATGGCCTTGAGGACTTCCCTTGAGTGTGGTTGACCCTCGGGTCCCGCAAGTGCTTGAGGTGAGGGACATTGGCTGGCCTCCTTGGTTGGCTTATATTTTATTAAAGTACATAGTTGGTACATTGTATAAAAACAAAGTAACCAAGTACAAAAATGCCAAACCATACTTCCTCTCCTCTTCAACTTCTTAAGAACTCCACATATCTTCTTCAACATCTCTTCTTATTCTTCTATTAAAGAATGGAATTCCCAAGGATCTCTAAACTATATTCAACAACAATTAATCATAAATCACTTGATCATTAATTTTCTTCATTGATCCAAACAATGATTATGCCTGGAACACATCTTCATTCAACATGTAGTTGATTACTTCATTCACTTCTTCAAATTATGTAACATTGTTTAACTTTGATACATGTCTTGAACTTTATGACCAGTTCAACAATCATCAGAGTTGTATGGAGAATGTTTCAACCATTACCTCCTATTTCACTTAGTGATTCTCTTATGTGACATGCTTCTTAGTACCACGGTTATTCTCCAATAATCACCATAACCATGTCATTCACATATCCACTCAATCCTTGACATCTTATTAACAACATCACCATCACCATCACTTCCTTTGTCATTCACATATTGACACTCTTTGGTATCCATTCAACCCTTGACACCATATTGACAACAAATGAAACACAGTGCATAACACTGAATAATGTGGATTGATATTCAGTGGTTGTGTATGAAAAAATAATCACATAATCGGTTAGGGATGTTACAAGTCATATTATGGAACATGATAGAAAAATATGCCATTTGTACATAGGATTTGAGCCAATATATTAAAATTAAATGGATTCCCATGATATCGAATGTTAATAAAAACATTTCTAATGTGTCAAGAGGTTATAAATGGTGTTTATTTATGATCCTATGTACTTTTAAAACAATTAAATGATTAGGTCTATAGGGTATGTGATGGGTGAGAATCAGTGAATGAAATTTGATGGTAAGTTTGTTTAGTTTCTAGTTTGTGAAATGTATGGTAAAAAGAAACCTGTGGAATGTCATACAAGAAAGAAAGATGTGTTTTCGATGTGGTTAATGTGGACATATGGCCTGAGATTTTAATTAAAATTATTGTATGTCTAATCCAGATAAGATAACTATAATCTATATTAAATGTTTTTAGACGGTTCATTATACCAATACATTCCCAATGAATGATTCAAATGATGCAGAGAAGCCAGGCTATAATACAAAACAGGTAGTGAGTTCTTTTGAGACAACATCGAGAAATTTTGGGCCATATAATGAAGTAGTATTAGGTTCTTACACTGTTTACTCAGATTTTTCAAAAATCATTTTGAATATGGGGTCTACACATTCCATTATTTCATAGAAATATTCTAATAAATTGAAAAGATCGCCTCAAAAAATGATACCAGAAATTTTTTTTTGAATCACCAGGGGAAATGTTACAGAAAAAATACAATTTAGGAGTCTTACATTTATTATATGTGGGAATAAATTACCTACAACCTTGTTTTTTCCCTTAATAGAGTTTGATGTCATTCCGGATATGGTTTTTTTTAATTTCTCATGAAAATAATGATTGTATAGATAATTTTTTATTTTTAAGAAAGAGTTATAGTTTGTACACAATAATGAACCCATATAATTGATAAAATATTAGTAATAAGGGAAACTGTTGAATGTTGGAAATAAAATTTATCATTATCATATAGTTAAAAACAAGGGAACTATTCATATTAATGATGTGTATATGGTAAATGAGTATCTTTATGTTTTTCCTGATACGATATCAAGTGTTATACATAATTGGTAAGATGAATGTAATATTTAATTGGTTCATAATTCATATCATATTTCATGAACCCATATAGAATGGCTTAAATTGAACTTCTTGAATTGAAAAATCAGTTATAATATTTTCATTATAAATTATACATTCGACCCAACAATTCATTGTGGGGTTCTACTGTTCTGTTTGATAAAAATTAATACGGTTCTCTGATACTTTTCATTGATTATATGAAATTTAATAACATTACTATTTAGAATATTTATAATTTTACTCATATTGATGACTTATTGGATCAGCTCGAGGGATCTCATTTTTTCATGATTCACATGAGATTTGGATACAATCTACTGAAGGTAAAAGGAGATGACATCCTGATAATAGCTTTTAATACTATATAAGGGATTATGAGTTTTCTTTTATTCCCCTTTATTGGAATAAATAACCTTCTATATTCATGGATTTTATGTATAGAATATTCTATGAATATGTGGATAAGTTTTCTGTTGTATTTCTTGATGTTATTTTAGTCTTTTCAAAATATTAAGAGGATCCTAAAAATCATTTAAGTATTTTATTTAAAACTCTCAAATAAAACAAGTTATATGGAAATATTGGCATATTTTATTTATAGTTGAAAAAGATTTATTTCCATGGAAACATTATAAATAAATATGTAATAAAAGTTGATCATTCTAATACAAAAGTGGTTGATGAATGGACAATACTTAAAAATATAAAGAGATTCGTAGTTTTGTTGGAATAGTTGGTCATTTACAATGTTTTGTTGAAAAATTTTCATATTCATATATACCACTAGCATAGTTAACATGATAATGGGGTTAAATTTATTTAGTCAAATAATGTCATGTTTGTTTTTTGGAACCAATGAAGAGACTGGGGAATGCTCCAATTTTGGCCATATGATCAAGAAATTGAGGTTTTGTCATCTGAAGTCATGATTTATTTAAGGTATTTGGTTGTGTTATAATGAAAAACGATCAGGTAAATGCTATTGCTTGAAGAAAATTGAAACCACATCAGTTAAATTAACCCACACGTGATTTGGAATTAGTATCTCTAGTTTTTCCCTAAAAAATAGGGAGGCAACATTTATATAGATCCAAATGTGGAATATGTTCTGACCATTAATGTCTGAAATATATATTCAATCAGAATTAATTAAACATGTGCTAGAGAAGATGGATTGAATTGATAAAGGATTATGATTATTGGATCAATTACCATCCTATAAAATCAAAAAAGGTAGTGTATTATTTGATCTGAAATCGCCAGGATTCATTAAGCATGTTATGTTTGGAACATGGGCCATTTATTAATGATTTAATGAATTTTGGATTCGGAGTTTTTGGTGCATGAAATTACTCTATTTTATTTCAGGTTTCAATGTTGTCATCTTTGTGAGACAGAATTAAAAAAGTGCATAAAGAATATCAGGAATTATTGAAAAAGGTATTTTTTTTATAAAATGGTTAAGTTTCAATAATTTTACATTTTTAAATATTGTGTTTTTAAATTTGCAAAAATATTTTTTGTGCCTTATGTTTCTCAGATGAAGAAAGAATTGTTGAGTGAATCACATAGTTCTCCATTTTCAGTTCATCCCAGATATACTATGATGTACAAAGACCTTCAAGAATATTACTAGTCAGATGGAACATGAAGAGATATTGAAAATATTATAGTGAAATTTATGACTTGTTAATAGGTTAAATAAGATTGAAAACTACAAAAAGAAATTCATCAACATTTTACAGTGCCAGAGAGGAAATGGTAAAATATGACCATGGACTTCATGGTAGGACTACAAAAGTATTCATGATGTAATAATGTGATTTGGGTTATTGTTGATCATCTGACTAAATATTCACATTTCCTTCATATTCGATATACTATGTTTTTTTATCAGCTATTTCTACTATTTCTAAAAGAGATTGTTAGGTTAAATGGAGTTCCTCTACTAGTTATATTTGAACATGATCCAATGATTACTTCTAACATTTGGAATGAACTTCTAAATACATTGGGCATAAAATTAAATTTCATCACTGCTTTTCATCCCATATCTGATGGACATACAGAGAGAATAATTCTTACATTTTAATATATGGTTCGAGCTTGTTCAATGGACTACCAGGGATTTTGGGATCCACATCTTCTTTATTTGAGTTTTCTTAGAGTAAAATTTTTAATTCTTGTATATAGATGAAACATATTGAGGAATTATATGAGAAGCGTTGTTGAACTACCAATTTTTTGGATGAAGTTAGGGAAAAGAATTATATGGGACCAGAATTTGTCGAGGAAGAGGTATAGAAAGTGAATATTATCTAGAAACACATGAGGATAGATAAAAGCAATAAAACAAAGATATTTAGATAATATAATGAAAGAGTTTTCTTTTGAGGTAGGTGATAAAAAAATTTCTCATAATTTCACCATGGAGAAGTGTTATTCATCTTAGTAAGAAAAGAAATAAATGTTCGTGGTCCATTGGACTCTATGAAATACTAGAGAAATTTGGAATGGATTCCTACATAGTAAATTATTATCTGATTTTATCTCAGGTATATAATTTTTTTCATGTCATGATGCTGAGAACATATATGCTAAATTCATCTCATGTTTTTATCCTAGACGTTGTTAAGCTAGAATAGACGAATCATTATAAAGAGAAAATTATTTACATTCTTGATCAAGGAGAAAAAGTATTACAGAATATGTTAATCCACCAGTTAATGGTTATGTGGAGAAACCACATGATTGAAGAAGCAATAGGGGAATCTGAAAATATTATGAGTGAATAGTACCATCACTAGTTTAATAAGTAACTAAAATTGCGAAGACATAATTTCCAAAAGGTTGGGAGAATGTAACACACCATGGTATTAAAAATAAATTTAAATATAGAAAACATAGTGTCTCTACATATTGTTTCTTTTTAGGATATATTTATAAACTAGATATTAAATATAAAATTTTTTCTTAAATGATTTGAAATTTGAAAAATGAACATACCTGGTTGTGAACAGTATGTTATTAGATGACTGATAGGACAAACATAATTTTTTTTGAATAGTATCCTCCCCTTATTAATTATAAATATCCATTATGATTAATAATAAAACCCCTTATGATTAGAAAACGAGTCAAATGAATTGTATCCAAACAAATGAATGTATAATAAGAAGTTATCTTATTTGTGACAATATGACCATAGTATAAATGTTTGTATTTTTTAATGTATTAAATGTTTAATTACACTTTTGTTATTAATTTAATAATTAAAATGAAAATTTATTTTCATAAGGTGTAATAAAAAATTACTTTTTTTACTTATGTTTATAAGATAATTTAATGTGACCTTCATAAATTTTTCGAGATGTTATAAAATGAGTAATAGTTTTAAAATCTTTATTTTTTGAAGTAATTATGATTTTATTTAAAAACTAAATTAAACAATTTTAGAATTTTTTTTTTGAAAAATCGAGTTGATTTTGGATTTCTACACATTGATGAATGGTTATGGTGATTTTTTTTGGTATTTTCTAAAATACATGAATTTTTTTCTAATACTGAAATATGATAATTTACAAAATATGCTAAAAAATAATTTATACATCATTCCTAAATCATAAATGATGTAAGTAGACATTTCTTAAAAAAACGTTCTATTTACTAATTTTTTCATAAGAATCTACACTACTCATAGTCTGGAGGAAAATATTAAACTAATTATTAAAATAACTGAAAACCCATCCTCTACCCCATTATAAATACCACCCTCACCCACTCCCCTCTTACTCTCACACATCTCATGTTTTTTAATTTTTCTAAATTCCTCAAAATCCAATTACAAAGGTCCTTACCCACGTCCATTACCTTATGGAATCACCAAAATTACACAACAAAAGGCCCTAAGGATGATCATTAAGAGAAGATTTTAATTGTTAAAAATCCTCTTTTATTTTTTTCTATTTTGTTTTCAATTCATTTTCTTTTGTAATATTATCTTGCCACTTATTTTTGAAGAATAATGAAATCTAAAATATCATATATATTATGTATTTTTATTTTGTTTATGTAAATAATCATCATCTTTATTATTCTCTTCTCTCACATTTTTGAAAAATAAAAGCACTATCTGTGAAGTGTTGATTTAACAAAATCGTTGGTGACATGTTTCCAGTTTCCCGTAATTCATTCACTGTTGATAATAAACCATTTTAATGGTTGAAAGATGTTTTAAATTTTATCATACATTCAAAAATAATTTTATGGATTATATATATGATAATAATATTATGTTATATTAAAAAACAAGTTTGTGATTATCAAAGAACCACCAAATGATCTAAACAGATATCACTAATGATTTATCTAATGATTCATCCTTATACCATAGGCACAAACTTATTTGTGGAACCATTTAATATTTTTCAAATATATTAATTCCATTTCATTCCTATTATATTGGTTCTCTTCCATTTCAAAAGAAAATACTTTATGATGTTACCAAGGATATCATGTAAAAACACACCTGAAACAATGATAATAACAACCAACTATTAATAAATCGGTTTAATGTTTTTATAAAATAATTATATATGGAGTTATGAATATGAATATGTTTCTTTATAATATTAATCAAATTATTTTAACATATATACAGAAGGTTTAACGATGTTTAACGTAAGAAAAACCAAATGTAAGTTAGTTTTAAACCCAATTTCCATTCTTTTTGTTAACCTTGAACATCATTTATTATATTGTAATAAGAATGTTTTTGGAATTAATTATTGATTATATTATGTTTCATTATGTGGATATAATGTGTAATTATATATTTTTTTCATTACATTAATTTCTCATATCAATTATATGATATTTGTAAGGGACATTAATTTGAAAATTATCCTTTAAAATTCTATTTTACAAAATTAAAAAGAATTGTTTTTATGGAATTATTCATGTTTTATGATTTTCTGATTATTCATGGGCATTATTTATTATGAATTTTGGGACCTATATCTCCCTCCAATTCATAGGGTATGCTTACTTTAGTGGCTGTCCATATTGTTACTCCATGTGTAACTCTGATGGTTACACAAAAAGGTTGTTGTGAGGGTTTCATTTTAATGTTTTCATGAGGGTCACAAATTATAAGGTAGCCACGAGGGATAAAATATTATGTATGTAATGTCCCAAGATAATTATAAGGTTTATTTATGTTATATATGTTTTAGGGAAATCTCATGTTCCGCAAAGTATATATATATGGGTGAGAAGTATGACATTGTGGAAAACATTTCATATGTTTATAAATATTCATAGACTAATTGTGTATTTAATTCTTTTTAAATACCTTGTTGGGAATTTTATCCACATGTATAGTATTTAAAAAAATCACTACTTATGTCATGACCTGTTGTCGGCAAGATGATGGAATGGGCGACAAAGATCCCCTCCCTTCCTTCCTATAGTCGAAGACGAGATAATGAACCCTCGATTCTCGCCTCCAGTAGGCCCTGGAGTGGTGACTAGCCCCAAGGGTATCACATTTTCAAGATATAGGTGGAATTACCCTTTTTAGTTAACCAGGACTGGGAGAAAGAATGAGTCAACACCAAACACCAAAATGTATAGAAAACTCAAGTAAGGACCAAACTACACGCATGTTTTAATAATACAACTGGACAATGTAAAAGAGATCCAAAGTACAATACAAAACAAGAAAGGAAAAGGCTAAGCATAATCCAACTGTGACCAATAGCAACTCCAACATCCAGACTAGTATGGTCCCGCACGGCCTCTGAAGCCCTCCTGGAAACCTGAAAGTAATCATAGGGTGATAATACCAAGTATACTCAGTAGGAAAACCTAATGCTCTCGTGCACAAGTGGGGAGATGTCCTGAAGTCCCGTGAGAGAAGAAGAAACAACATCTATAAAGGAATCTATCCATCCCACCTCACCATCCACGCTCAACAAATAACACAAGATGTAAGGTAATAGTTAGAAAAAATCATTTGGGTACCCCGCACCACCATTTCCCCATCTAGCTAGCTACTCATCCCTAACGGCAAACATCTTGACACTACCACGCTCCTCCTGCCCACACACATCTGGGCCTCCCAACCATCCACATCCCTTCCCACACACACCTGGGCCTCATGAGCACACATCCCCACTCGCACACACCTGGGCCTCACAATTATCCATCCCTGCCCACACACAACTGGGCCTCATCTCGAAGACACCTGGGAAAACAAACCATAACCAATACCCCTGCCCAAAAACACATGGGCCTCATCCCTAAGATTATTGGGAAAACAATATTCCTGAAGAGTCCTTGGATAAAAACACTCCAATCGAAGCCCACCCGAATAATCATGGGTGTATGGTCACCTCTAGCCATCACAACTGAGGGAAGAGGGCGCATGAAGGAGATTAATTAGGGGGAAACACCCATCCCCATGAAATGGGGTGTCTGAAACAAAGTTCCCAACGTGGGTGCGGTGTGACTAAACACAAAAAATATAGTTACACATATATATAACAACACACATCCCAACTTATGGCTCCTCAAATAGATACAAGCAGGTGCACAAGCACTGCTGCCTCAGAAAACAGGCACACAACAAATAGTTCCCAATTTCCTTATTCAAGTTATCATTCATAACAGTTCAGTAAGAGTTAATCCCTCCACTACTGGGAAACTTAGATGCACAAACATAGATGAAACAACAATAAGTAGGAAGGGAAGCCATCATGTAATTTAAGCATTCACACCCAGTTCTCCTATGAAGTCACTCTACAAAGGGATCGGTGAGATCCCTCAAAGTACTGGAACCAAAGAAAAACCCAAAAAACCATTGGTCATCCCCACATTAATTCATTACCATTCCACCAAGTCCATTATTTACTTTCCACTTTTATTCATATTCAAAACCCAACCTGCAGCCCTGCTGCCAAACACCACCACATCCACACAACAACTCATGCCATACCAACTACACCATTAATAGCCCCACTGTTGACCCATCAATAACAATACACATTCAAACCTTTACCCATTTCATAATTGAACCATCCCAGCGTCTATAATTCATTATTTTATGTTATATAGTTCAACTGGGGTGATCACACAGGGTTATGGGAATTCATCTTCAACAATCAATTTTAAGTGTTTAACCAATTCATACATGATTCCAATTCACCAGACGATGTGTAAAACAAAGCATAGAATAAATGCGCAAACAAAGGCCCCCAATGGTGGTGATTTTCAGTAGGCTTAATCCCATTCAATTCCTAACAACATCATAGAGAAATAATGGGTAAAAACATGTAACAACATTAACAAACTTCTTCGTCCCCGTTATTTAACCGGTTATTATATTCATTATATAATTGATTAACTGCCTCTCATTGGAACCATAGAACACCCACCACGCATGATACACAAGGAGGAGAGACAAAGGTAAGATCTCTACTTCATTGAACAAGGATTGATGTTAAGTCCTCACGTGGAAACTAGAAATCAGGAGTAGTAGGAGCTCCACGAAACGCGATTAAGGAAAACATCACAATAGGGTTACGACTCATCCGGAGGAAGGGTACTCCAAGCTCAGGGTGATAGAAAACAAAAAAAAATCAGGGATAAGCAAAGCCTTTTGGTTATAAAGGCTGAGAAACAACATTCCCAGGATGGTTATGATACATAGTAAAAAACTATAAATTGCGGAAGAAGCGGGATCGTGGGTTGACCACATGGTTGTGACACCCCACATGTCCAACCAAAAGGTCCCCGCCCTTCAGGGCGGTTAAAACTGAAGCACACCACATTATTCCCTATAGGAGTTTCTGAATACGCTCTTAAAGGCATTACCAAAATTCATGATTCTCCATTTAAGGATGGTACCTCACCAAATCATTTAATTAATCGACATTAATGGGATTTAAAACAGGTTTAAAGGGGTCAAAACAATGTTTAAAACCCAATTTTCGCAAAAAAAGAGGCACTCAATGAAAACCTGTGGAGCTACCGGTACCCCAATGTCACCGGTAGGCTAGGCCACAGGCAGGCAAGAGCTACCGGTACCACAACTTCACTGGCAGGCTAGGTCTACCGGTAGACCAAGCTACCGGTAGGCCGAGGCCACCGGTAGGCCGAGGCTACCGGTAGGCCCTGGCTATCGGAAGGCAGAGGCAATCGGTAGTCCCAGGCTACCGGTAGGCGGAGGCTACCGGTAGGTCGAGGTGTCTGTAGTCTGAGGCTACCGGTAGGCCTAAGAGACCAGTAGGCCAAGGTTACCGGTAGGGGTCTTATGCTCCAGCGAGAACACCCAAACATCAAATTTTCATAAAGTAATGGACCCCTAAACCCCATTCCATTACATCAGATACTTCTCAAACTATTATTATCCCCGAGAATATAAGAAAAAACAAGAAAGGGGAAATTAGGGGTCCAAACAACAACCCTCTAAAGATACTTCTCCGGGGAAAACCCCAAAGTTGTTCGAATGATGGAACAGAACTTCCCCTACATCCAAGAATACTCCCCCATGAGTTATAAAACCCAAATATCCACAGCAAGCACAAGGATCATACTTTCCAACACATGATTTAGGGAGTCTCCTCCTATATGTCAGGATATTATCCGCTTTGGGAGGTACTGACTCGCCCGCACGGGTTTAATCGTATCCAAATTAATGCGTCCTGATTAGCAGTCAGGTTTTTCCATCATCATTCATTCGGACACACACTCACACAGAGAACGGGGAATAGATCATCTCATAGAGAAGCAAAAAAATCATTTCATATATTAAATCACACGTTAAAACATCTCAAAAAACCTCAAAACAAAAGCAACAAGGAATTCAAAATAGCTTTGGATACTGAATGCGTAATTGGGCCTCCTTCTCCCATGTTCTCTCCTCGAGGCCACCATGTCACCATAATACACAAACCAAAGGGATGTTTTGTCCACAAAGAACTTTCTATTTACAATCCTCGATCTTGATCAGGCTTTCTACGAAGGTCGCATCATTTTTGACATTTAACTCTCCCCAATCGATGACATGGGAGTCGTCGTGCAGATATCGATGAAGATAGGAGATGTGAAAGAACTTGTGAAATTTCTCCAACTGAGGTGGTAATCCCAGCTGATATTCCACCTCACCCACACGTCCCAACACCTCGAAAGGTCCGAGGAACCTAGGGGAGAGCTTACTCCCCTACCCAAACCATCACAACCCATGTCGAGGGGAAACCTTAAAGAACACATGATTTCCAACCTCGAACTCGAAGGGCCTCCTCCTAGAAATGGAATAAGACTTATTCCTATCTAGGGATGCCTTCATCCTATCACGCACAAGATGAACCTTCTTAGTGGTTCCCTACACCACTTTTGGCAGAAGAACAGCTGCTTCCCCAATCTAGGTATAGAAAACGGGTGAACAACACGGCCTTCCATACAAGGCTTCAAACGGTGTCATGCTGATAGTGGAGTGGAAGCTATTGTTATAATAAAACTACACTAGAGGAATGTGTCTTACCCATGATCCCCCAAAATCCAGAACACATGCCCGTAGCATGTTCTCCAATGTCTGTATCGTTTGTTCTGTCTGCCCATCTGTCTGAGGGTAGAAAAAAGTGATAAGGTGTAGCTGGGTTCCAAAGGCAAGCTATAATCCCCTCCAGACTCGTGAGGTAAACCAAATGTCTCGATCGGATACAATAGATCTCAGAATCCCATGAAACCGCAACACGTCATTGATGTACCTCTGGGATAAGGTGGTCACCAGGCTTAACTCCTTAATCTACAAGAAGTGAGCTGATTTTTTCAATTGATACACCACTCCCTAGATGGCATCATAGGCTCCCTGAGCCCTGGGTAGCCCTGTGATGAAGTCCATTGAGATGTCATCCCACTTCCACTCGGGATTATCTAAAGGCTATGACAACCCTCCAGGAATACGGTGTTCATCCTTCACTTGCTGACATACTATGCACTTAGCCATGTAATCTGCCACCACCCGCTTTACCTCGGGCCACCAAAATGGACCCCTCTGGCCTTGGAACATCTTTGAGACCCTAGGATGTACCTGTAAAACCGAACCATGGAACTCACAGAGAACTCCTTTACGCATCATCGTCAGGAAAAAAATCCTTCCATGGGAAAGCATCTGATGTTGACCATCCTCCGACCATCCCTCTAGAGCATTTCCCTGATAAACATGCTCTCGCATCACATCCACCTCTGAGTCCCCCCACTGATACTCTTCCACCTGCACCACTAAAGAGGAATCTACCATCATTTGAAATAGACAGCCTCTTCCATCATCCACCATTGCATCCAAATTCAAGGCTGCTAATTCTCCCATAGCATTCCCAGCATCTGCAGATTCCCAAACTACTTCCATCTGCGATTTCCTACTCAGGGAATTAGCCAAAACATTACCCTTTCCCTTAATATAGGAGATATTTAGGTTGTATTCTTGGAGGAACTAAACCCATCTCCACTGCCTCATGTTCAGATCCCACTGGGAAAAAATAGAACATAAGATTTTGTGTTTTCAGAAGACCACAAAGTGCTCTCTGATGAGATAATGATGCCACAACTTCAATACAAACACTACGGTTTCAAGCTTCAGATCATGGGTGGAATAATTATGTTCATGAGGACGTAACTGCCTAGACCCATAAGAAAACACTCCTCACTACTGCATCGGCACACATCCCAAGCCAAGGACAGAAGCATCATAGAACACTTCATAGAATACCACTTTCATGGGTAATCAGAGTACTGAATCACTAACTAGAATCTCATATAGGTAGCCAAAAGTTGTCTGGCATTGGTCTCTCCACACGAAGGCCTGATCCGTCCTTGTCAAAGTTGTTAACGGTTATGAAACTCAAAAGAAGTTGGGCACAAACCACTATTAATATCCAACAAAACCCAGGAAACTACGGACGTCCGCCACATTCTTGGGTACTTCCCATGAAACGATTGCCTCAACCTTCGACGGGTCTACTGCAGTTCCCTTATGAGACTATACGTGTCCAAGGAAATGTACTTCTCGCATTAATAACTTGCACTTAGATAGTTTCCCATAAAGATGGTGGTGTCAAAGGACTCCCAAATCTACCCTAAGATTCTCAACGTTCTCTTTCTCTTATCTTGAGTAGATAAGGATGTCGTCGATGAACACCACAATGAACTGGTACAGAATCTATCGGAAGACAGAGTTCATGAGGTTCATGAACATATCTGGTGCGTTCATAATGCCAAACGGTATGACCACAAACTCAATGTGGCTATATATACACCTGAAAGCCATCATCGAGATATCACCTTCCTTCACTCTCAACTGGTGGTATCCAGACTGCAGATCAATCTTAGAGAACCAACCTGCACCCCTCAGCTAGTCGAAAAGATCATATATCCTAGAGAGGGGGTAAAATTTATTGACCTTCACCTGATTCAACCTCCGGTATCCTATGCACAGTCGTAGACTACCATATTCCTTCTTTACGAAAAAAAAACTAGAGCACCCCTTGGTGAAACACTGGGTGGAACAATTCCCTACACCATCAGATCGTCAATCTGAATCCGAAACTCCCACAACTCAGAAGGTGTCATCTGATAAGGGGACATCGAGATCAGGAGGGTACTAGGATGTAAGTCTATCTTAAAGTCAACATTACGTTGAGGGGGTAGAGTCATAACCTCATCAAGAAAGACATTAGGAAATTCTCTTACGACCTCTGGGACATCCACAAATCATGTGTCTTCCGACTCCACTGACACCCCATCCAGCATAGAAAGGAGTGGCTCCACATGTCGACTCCCCACCTTTTAACTCTGCTCCCCAACAAAAGCCACATGCCATCCATCCTAGTTAGAAATTTAATCCTTCTCCGACAGCAGTCGATGGTGGAATGTAGGGAGAATATCCAGTCGATGCCTACAATGACATCGTATTGCAGAATCTGTAATGAAAGAAGGTCTCTAATGGACTGATGTAGTCCCAACATCAGTCTACATCCCTAGAAAATATAAGATACGCTGGTCTAACCACCAATTGTTGTTATCAACACTAGGGGAAAAAAATGTATCTTGGATTCTAGACCCAGAGTGTGGTCTTATTTGGGCGTAACAGAGGAGTGCGAAGCTCCCGAATCATAAAAGGAAAAAACAAGAGTGATGAATAAACTGATCATACCTCGAACGACCTCTCGTCCCTCCAGATCTACTATCACTACGGAGTGCAACTGTCCACGCCCAGCTCCTCTTCCTCGCTATTGTCGACCACCCCACGACCAAACCCTAGTTGAGGTCCCTGAGGAGCACCCTAGTGTCGGTCTCATACCGCAAGGTCGTGCCTCAGAGGGCTAGGGGCCAACTGCTGCTGCTAGAAAGGCCTCACCGGCAATAGATACTGCTGAGGTGGGTGGTGAAACTGCACACCTTCACCATCTGGAGCTTAAGTCAGACACCTCATATAGATGTGCTCGAAAACTCCACAAGAGAAACACATCAGTCCTGGCCCTGTGGAAAAAGGGTGAGGGCCAGAAGCTCGGGACTAGAACTGATGAGCCCTAATCCCTGCATGCCAAAACCTAGAAGTCCCTGTTGCTAGAGACCTGCTGCTGACCACCTTCCCCTTTGATGAACTCAGCTGGTTCCCATATCATGGTGTGACTCCCTTTGAGTGCATCCTTTCTACTATCTCAACCATCTTCTGTATAGATAGGTACATCAGAATGGTGAAGGAATTGACTGCGTACTGAAGAGAAAAACATAATTCCTCCTCTAACCATCTTGCCTGAGACTCCACGTTCGGGAAGAGATCTGGGGAAAAGTGTAAGAGATCTGTGAACATGATCCCCAGATCCCTCACTGACATACTTCCCTACTAAAGGGAGAGCAACTCCTGTATCTTCTCAGCCTTCCCCATATAGGATAGGAACGCCTCACAAAATTCCTTCTCGAAACCCGCCCATGAAACCTCAACCTCTATCTTCTCTCCCAGGAAAAGCATCCACCACTGATGCACTACTCCTCTCAACTGACTGATGGCCAACGGAACCCAGTACTGCCTCATAGCACAGTTCAAATAGAAGGTGATGGGTAGCTTCTCGATCCATCCCTCCGTTACTGGGTTAGAAACGCTTCCATCATACTTTTCAAGGGTTTGTTGCTGGAAGGAGTGAAACGTTCTCTACCAAAAGTTTTCCTCCTCATCTATGTCAACCCTCTGCTGGTCAACTGCCTCGATCCACTGGGCCTCAACCACCTGAGTCACTCGTGGATAACGTCCAGGTGTCATAGCAGTAAGGTAAAAAATGAATTTATAAGCCCATGTAGTGTAGAATATTGCTCTTAAATTTTCTTAGAATTATTATTAATTTTAAATCCCCAACACACCCAAGAAACACAGGAACACAATTCATTATGATGTATGTACCTTTCCTAGGTTCTCTACCCTGCAAACAGTGTAGCCTCACATGGTCGTTTGATAGGTCCAGAGTCCCTGCATTGGATCATGGGGGGCCCTAAAATCTCGTGTCCTAACCGGTCCCCCCTGGTCTCTTTCACAATCCCCGATAACCTAACATTGTTGACCTACCATCCCATGCAATACTAACTGTTCCTATCTCCAGACCCTATCCTATCCCTCAACCACCCTCTTGTACCATTATGTCACAACCTGCCTTCGGGAAGACGATGGAAGGGGTGACAAAGATCCCCACAATTCCTTCCTCTAGTTGAAGAAGATATAATGAACCCTGAGTCCGACCTTTAGTAGTCCCCAGCGTGGTGACTAGCACCTAGGGTATAACGTTTTCACGATATCGGAGGCATTACCCTCTTTGGATAACCACGATTGGGAGAAATAATGAGTCAACACCATACATCACCATGTATAGAAAACTCACTTAATGACCAAACTACATGCATTTATTAATAGTAAAACTAAAAAAAGTACAAGAACTCCAAAGTAAAATACCAAAAAGGAAAGGAAAAGGCTAGGTAGAATCCAACAACGACCAGTAGAAACTCCAAAGTCCAGACTTTTATGGCCCCGCATGGCCTCTGAATCCCACATGGAATCCTAAAAGTAAATCTACGGTGAGCATACAAAGTATACTCAGTAGGAAAACGTAAAGCTCTCATGTACAAGTGGGGATTCGTCCTAATGTCCTATAAGAAGCAGAAGAAACATCGTCTATCAAAGAATATATGCATCCCACATCACCGGCCACGCTCACCAAATAACACAAGCAGTAAGGTAATAGTTAGAACAAAACATTTGGGTACCCCGCACCACCATTTCCCCCTCTAGCATGCTGCTCACCCCTAACAGAAATAGCCATGACACTACCATGCTCTTCCTGCCCACACACACCTGGGCCTCAAAACCATCCACATCCCATCCCACACACACCTAGGCCTCACAACCACACATCCCTGCCCACACACACCTAGGCTTCACGACCATCCATCCATACCCGCACACACCTGGGCCTCATCCCAAAGAGTCCTAGGATAAAAACACACCAATCAAAACCTAACTGAATAATCTTGGGTGTAAGGTCACCACCAGCCATCACAGCTGAGGGAAGAGGGAGCAGGAAGGAGTGTAACTAGGGTGAAACACCCTTCCCCGTGAAATGGGGTGTCGTACACTAAGTTCCCAATGCGGGTGGCATGCGACTAAACACAAAACATACAGTTACACATATATACAGGTAGAACAATGCTACTGGTAGGGGTCTTAAGCTCCACTAAGAACACCCAAACATCAGATGTTCACCATGTTATGGACCCCAAAACCCTAGGCCATTACAATATATAAGGATTTTTAATATAAAGAATGATGAGAAGTTAAATGTTGTTATGATTTATCATTAAAATATTTTTGTTGTTCTAATTTTTTTTGTCTTGGTGAAATGGATAATAATTTATTGGTTCATATATATTATATTTGTGGGTCGATATATATGAGTTATTTCTAAACATTCTAAAACTCTATATTGAAAATATCTTTGGAAATGTTAAGAAGTTATGTATTGATAAATTTGTTATATTAAATAATGTTTATGGTCGACACATTATACATGGAATGGTCTCTAGTGTATGAAACCAAATAATTATTTCAGGTATGGATCATTATATCGGCTTTCTTGAGTAAAATGGTACAAACGGGAAATTTTATGAGTACACACTGTGTACCTGGTTGTCACGAGTAGCCATGTATTGGCCATGTAATGGTTGAGTACATGGCCATGTGGGTGACCTGGATAACTGCCTACAACTGAGTTGATTGAGGCTAGTACACAGAATTTACAATAAATGAACACAATATGTAAATTTCTTTTTATTTGATTAATCAGACCATGGTCATGTATAATCTCCACAAGCATCTTCTTCTTCAGGTGTCTCGTAATTGACAATGGAGTATGATCGAAAATCTTCAAGGTTCTATTGTTCCTCCATCTGAGCTCCAATTAAGACATCAGCAGGTGCATTAGATTCCCACCATAGAGTTATCTCTTTTCCTAGAGACTCTATTTATAATTTCCTATCTCTCATAAGATATTCAAGGTTGAATGACTTTGAAAATTTTGTAGATCTAGAACATCATGGGCTGATTCAATGGCTAACATTTGAGATTATACACCATACCAAGATGATGTAGGTGGTTTGTGCCTTCCGTTGGTTATCACTGGATTATATATGTTAAAAGTTCCAAATACCCCTATTTTGGGTATTTTGTGTTTTTGGAATATATCCATGTTTAATTCCATCTATGGTTTGTTTGATTGAGAAATGGTTATTAGTTGTGCATAAGGTTTATTTACTTGTTTATTGAGGTGTTCCCATGGTTTTTTTGGTTATGGTTGTTGGTTCTAGAATGAATATTAGGCTAAATTGATTTTCATACCTAGTGTTGTTAGGATGGGGATTCTGCTTATACAAAATTCATGTGTTTCTCATTATGAATGTATGACCAAGGGGAATTTACTATTAGATCTTCCCAATGTAGGGTTAGTTAATTGTGAATTGTTATTATCAATGACCTATGGTATTGACTGTGAGAGATGCCATGGGTAATTAACCAGAGGGGTTATACTATGAGAGCTACCCAGAGGGTCATTATTAAACATATGTTGGAGAATATGGAATTGACTATAAGATCTGTCACATGGTCATTATAATGAATACCAATGGGGGATTGACCGTGAGAGCTACTCAGGTGGTTGTGTGTAAGTGAATAGTGCTATTTGAGGACAAAGGGGTTAGACCATGTGAGATTTTATATTGGTTCATTATTATTTATTGTCTTGATTATATATGAAAATAGAGGGTATTATACTAAGAGAACACTCTTATAGGGTTTCTTGCAAATGTTTCAATGATTGTGAAGAGTCTACGAAGCCATAGTAGAATATTGAACATTGTCTTACTTGATTTTTAGGTGGTTTTTGGGATGTATAGTTATTATCATTCAAGGTGATATAGAGATTATGATATATCTCGAGGGAACATTATTCAATGGATTTAATATTTATTATATTAAAATGATTTTAATTTAAAATAATAGGATTGATTACTGATGTGTTCTTCCATGTTTATTTCATCAGTTATGCACATTACCATCAATATATATTCAATGATAGTTAGATATATATCTTATTATGGTTTCCTACTAGGATCTTTATCACACCGTATTTGGGTAATTCTTTTTTCCATAAATTAATTATATGGTTAATGGTATAGAAAGCGGCAAACTCCCTTCTTCATCAAGCACTTGATTATTGTTGGAGCTGGAGAGCATGGGAACAATATGAGGCTTACGATGCTATTGAGGATTACATGTTTCTTTCGTACATTGGTTTAGTATTGTATTTCCATAATTGTGTCTTTTTTTGATGATTTCTTATATACATGTGACCTGCATCATTTATTTTTATATGATGCATTTGTTTATACAATCAGTCTTCTACTTCTTACTTCTGTTGTATGGTATTACTGCTTCTGCTACTGTTTACTATTTGTTTCAACTATGTTACTCTGCCTATGATGGAATATTTTCCCTATTAATGCACCCAAGGACTTCACTACTAGTCAGAAGCCTTTGGTGTTCGCGAAAATTCTTTTGAGGCCATGTGACCAACCAGGTACAAGACACCTTTAGGCAACACACAGATCTGGTACGTTACAAAGAGGTATCTGTGTATGGTTCTTTTCAGCTATGTCTTACTATTTGGAGCCTATAGACATGTATAATAAAGAATGTATAGTTGGTAATAAATTTTTTTTGGAGTAGCTAACCCATATATAGTGAAAATCCAAGTCACATCAGATATTTAAATTTTTGGGATTTTTAAATTATTACAGTTGATTTGATTTCATTATAAAGTGATTCAGTTATATTATGTTTCTATTGTTGATATTGTTGAGGTTCTATTTATATTGCAATCCATGAGATGAGGGTATACCATCTCATCAATAATATATTCACTTAATACAGATCACAAACAATTCATTCTTATCATGCCATTTAGGGTTAATTACTTAATTCGTGATGTTGTGATAGATGTTGTTCTAGATATTAATGCTGTTGTGAAATATTGTATGATAGAATACATGATATTAATGTATTAAAATTTGAAAATTTTCAGTTCGATGAACAAGAATATTTGGACCCTAAGGTGTTATGAGCCCTCATGGATCATAATTTGGGGGGTCATGTTAAACTATAATTGAATGTTGTAAAGTTGATATATGAAGATGGATGACAAAATTTGGTTCATGGGAGTATGGGCTCTAACATATCATAATTTATCAGGCCTAGGACAAAATTTAATGTTTTAATGGGTCCCAATGATTTTCCAGTGGCCTACTATCATTAAAACAACACGACTCGGTGTGCAGTGTTATGACCACACAACATGTGTTCTTCTAATTTGGAAGAAAAAAAATTCTTAAGTACACGATGTGTACTGTTAGTACACACCCTGTAGTGCTCATATGTGTGGCATACTATGTGAGTAGATACATGAGGTTTGCAATATTTTAGTAAAACACACCATGTCCAGATTTAACACACAGAGTGAAAGTCAACCATGTCTCTGACTTTGTGACTAAAAACACTGGTGGTTAAGGATTATATAGTACGTGTCGTGTTTAGGGTGAACACGTCATGTAGTGTTACCAAGGAGAGAACTCTGTGGTTTATCCATGTATAATAATATTTGGAAATAGAAAAAAATCCAACTACATGACACGTCATATGAGGTCCATTCCATGTGTATGGGAGTTAAACAACCATGTTTGGAAGAGGTACAGAACATGTTTAATACTTAAGGGAACATGTCGAGTAGTGGTGCCTTGTGACCCAGTGTTGAAAAACATGAATGTTTACTCTTATGTTACCTTATTTAACTTCTAATAGGTTGTCCCAAATAATTGAATACTGAGGTGTGTGCTAGACCGTTCATTTTCATACCACCGAGACGTCCTCTAGTTGTACTCCTGATACAAGGACGAGATCATGAACTGGAGATGGTAAATCAGGGACGGCCAATAGATCTTTTGGTCAGGCCTATCTTGTCACATGATGTCATACTAGACACTGGTGCTGATGAAAATTTCTTTGAAGTAATTTTAATGATTTTACAAAACTTGTAGGGAGCACCACACCTGGCACCATCTATAGCAGTGTAGATGCAGGTGTTCCATCAACTTCATCCTTCCACTTTTTCAGGGGATGGTGTATTACAGGTTATAGATTTATGGATGGAGGCAATTGTTTCAATCATTGAGCATCTAGAGATGCATCTAGATTGGATGGTGAAAATTTATACATATATTCTACTTGATTTTGTAAAATGACAGTCAGATGTTTTATCATAGGAGGGATGTCATCGGGATACAGTTGGGGAATAATTTTAGAGGATCTTGTATGACACTTCTACCACCGAGATGTTGAGTGCTGATTGAGCCCAATAGTTCTTTCATCTAGATCCATAATATCATTATGTGATGGTGTACCCTTCCAATTTTACAGATCTACAATACATCACACATGTTATGGGAGGTGAAAATTTGTCTTTGTGGCTATGCAGTTTGATGATGGTCTCTGGTATGAAATATGATTACAGGTAAATGTCTTTAGTCTGACATCTGTGATGCCTATAGTGAATCGGGTGCTGATTAGAGAGCGTAATATTAGGTAGATGAGAGATGCGTGCTAGGGTGGTTCAGAATCCATGGCTAGTACTCCTTCAAAAGATAGTAGGAAGTGACGTAGGGAGATATCAAAAAATTATTCTTCATGTAGTAAATTGGTATGCTACCAGTGCGGAAGAGTGGTTACTTGAGACCTTAGTGCCCGAGAGACATTGTTGACTGCCAGGATTGTGGCATGATGGGTCATATTTGGCATTTTTCCTGGGTGTTTTCACCAATACTGAGTGATAGGTGTTCTCTATGACTCCATGTTCAAGAGCAGGACCTCATGTTTCTAGTCAGGCAGGGAACTAGAGTTCGTCATGCAATTCAGGCTGAGGAGGTGGTCATGGACTTGGTATTTAAGATACTTGTTTTTGTGGACCGCAGGGTGGATTAGCTCGGGGTAGTGATGCAGGGTTGCAGGGCTGTAGTACAGGCCAGACATTTGTTGTCGATCCAAACCAATTATATCAATATTCTAAAACTTATACAGTTAGAGGTATGATTCTTGTTTCCTCGGTTTTTCTTTTTCACTTTCTAATACCAGGGCTTCACATAGATTTATATTTGTTGTGGTTGTGGGGATCCTTGGGCTCTATATCATTACTTATGAGGACTTTATAAAGCTATACACTCTGTAGGGTATTAATACAAGTAGAGTACATCAATACAATCAGTACCCTCTTGAGGTTAGTTGGTTCTACTTATTATGTGTCCTCTATATCATAGAGACAATATGCTACAATTTCATTCTTAGAAAGGACTTTTTAATATCCTTTCAGGATTTTGTGGAATTCTATCACTGCAGGGTGAGTTTCACATCACTAGAGGGTGGTTAATTTCTACACAGGGATTAATCAGATGTTCAGGCATGCAGAGCTGGACCTGAGATTCCTGGTTTTGGAGGAATTACCACCTAAATAGCTCGTTTATATTTGGATTATCAGTTGAATTAAAAGATGGAAATTCCACCAATGGTGGATTATTGTAGGGATGTCATTCTAGAATAATTATTAGGTATACATCTAGAACACGAGTTATATTTGTCTATTGAGCTTGTGCAAGGAGTAGCGGTGTTTTTCATTCCTACTTTTAGGATCGCTACACTAGAGTTGCAGGATCCATGAAGAAGTAAGAGGAGTTGTAGGAAAAGAGTTTCATTTAACCAAGTAATTCTCTTTAGGGATCTCCTGTATTGTTTGTGAAGAAGGAACATGGTACACTTAGAATTTGTGTGGATTATCGGAAGATGAGCCAGTAGATAATCAAAAACCAAAATCATTTTCTTGGATTGATGTTCTCTTTAAGCAGCTTCAAGGATATAAAGTGTTTTTGAATATTTAGTTGAGATCTTTTTATCATAAGATGTGCATTAAACCATCATATATACATCTTAGAGCCTTTTCGAGTATTTATGGTCTATAAAGAAATGTGGTTACAGCTTTCAGTCTCACGAATGCACCACCAATTTTCATTGAATAGATGAACCGAGTTTTCCATCCTTATGTGGATTCTTTTTTTAGTCATCGTGGTCGATATCATGGTTTACTATCACCCTCTAAACGACCACTCCATCCATCTTGATATCGTACTGAGTACACTGAGAGAACATTAGTTATTAGACAAGATCTAAAAATTCAACATTTTAATGGACCGAATTCACTTCCTAGGTAATGTTATCTCAGAGACAGGATTGTCAGTTATCCCATAGAAAGTGAGGGAAGTAGTTTCATGGGAGCATCCAAAGAACGTCTTTGAGGTATAGAGATTTATAGTGATTTTTGATTACTACATGTACTTTATAAACGAATTTTCACTCATAGAAATTCCACTGGAGGACCCAACTAAAAATATTCAAATGTACTTGTAGATAGAATCTTGTGATTCAACCTTTTAGGATATGAATGTTATGTTTACTTTAGCACCGATACTGATTATTCTAAAAATAGGCAATAGTTACACCATTTACTGCAATGCATCAGTTATCAGGCTTGGGGCAGTGCATTTGAAGGGGGAAGGAGTCATTGGATACGGGTCTCAATAGTTAAATCCACACGATATGAATTACCTGACACCCAATCTTGATTTTTCTACACTTGTGAATGCTTTGTTCTATTGGAGAAATTATCCTTTGAGAGATAATTTTGAGGTGTCCACTGACGATAAATGCCTCAAGTATATCATTACTCTACATGATCAGAATTTGAGATAACGAAGGTTGGTTGAGTATCTTCAGTATTTTGAAATTGAGATTTCTTACATGCCTAGGAATGGAAATCTTGTGGTCGATGCATTTAGATGGAGGAATCAGATATAGGTAGTTCAGAAGGATATATTTGAGTGGGATATTATGAATATTTTATCTGAGATGCATTTGGAGGTTCACAACAGATTGGATAACATAGATAATTATTCTATAGAAATTACTTCTACTCTACTAGATCCAATTTGAATGAGGAATAAATCATATTATGAAAGCCTAGTTCTATGGGAGGGTGTGTCAGGAGAGGATCCTACTCCTTGGTGAACCATAGGCATAGATAGGATCTTGTGTTTCCATGGATGTGTATCGGTGTCAGAAGATATATCGTGATATTTTCAGTCCTACTTTTGGGAAGTTCATCCTGGTATCACCAAGATGTACCAAGATCTACACCATCAGTATTGGTGGCTAGGAATGGAGAGATATGTGGCTAGGTTAGTTGTGATATTTTCCACCAATCTGTAGGTGAAGGTATATAAATAGCGACTAGCAGGGCATTTATAATATTTACACATTCTTGAGTGGATTTGGAATGATGTCGTTGTGGATTTTGTGATGTGTTTACCTAGGTCACCTTGATGGAGGGATAATGTAAGGGTTTTTTGTTGAGATACTGATGAAGGTTTCACATTTCGCGCCGATCAAGGAATCCTTTAGTGTTGTTGAGCATGAAAGGATGAACATCTGAGATACTGTTCATTTTCATTGGGTTCCACACTCTATCGTTTCAGATAGGTATTACCATTTCTCTTCTCCTGTCTGGCATGGTCAATAGAGGGATTTTGGTACACAGATACATCTGAGTACAACTTACAATCCCTAAACAGTTGTCTAGTACAAGTGCATGATTTAGGTTCTGCAGGACATGATTCGAGTATGAGTCCTAGATTTCAGGGGTTCATGGGAGAGACACATATCCCTAGTGGAGTTTTCCTACAATAAAAGTTTTTGTGTGACAATTCAGATGGCACCTTATGAGGCCTTGTACTACTGTCCTTGCTGATCACACCTATGTTGGATGGAGGTAGGAGAGACAACTATACTATAACCTCGTCATATCCAAGGGATAACTGAGTAGGTTGTGTTGATTCGAAAGAAGATGGATACTACATAGTATTTTGAGAAATCTTATGTTGATCGACGAAGATAACCTCCAGAGTTTGAATTCATAGATCTGATTTTCAAATGTGTCGCGCCAAGGTTGGTGAATTGAAGGATTTGAAGATAGAAAATGCTTTCACTGATATACGTTGGTCCATTTGAGGTTTCAGAGAGAGTCGACCCAATTGAAATTCAGTTTTAGTTATCTCAGAGTTACTGGGATATGCACATCATCTTTCATATTTCTCAGCTACGATGTTACTTTGCAGACATGTCTCTTGTTTTCCAACTCGAGGAGGTTGAGTTGTAGGTTGATGCATCCTTTTAGGATCACCCTATACAGATTTTGGATCACATGATGAAGGTTCTCCATGTATAGTGTATTCCTTTGGTATCGGTGCTATGGAAGCATGATTGAATATATGAGGAGACTTGGGAGAGAGATGTTGACGTTCGATCACAGTGGCCCGAGTTGTTTGAGGTTTCTTTAATTCCACCCTTGGAAGAGAAATTCGGAGAAGAATTTTATTTATGTGGGGGAAGATTTTAAAAACATGGATATTTAATTTAGGTATGTATCAATATTTTGGGTTGTTTTTTGAGGAAATATAAATAAAAAAGAAAATTTTATGAGTACATGCCCTATACTCCTAAGTACAGTCCGCGGACTCAGTTGCCGCAGGTATCTATCTATTGGTGATGTGGGTTACCTAGATGACCGCTTATAGTGGGTGTGGTTGAGGATAGTACACATCATATACATTAAATTAACATTGGTTTCAGTTTTATTTTTAATTCATTAATCAGATCGAGGTCGCGTCTAATCTCTAGAAGCATCATCGTCTTCCTGTGTCTTGTATAGGAGAGTCTCGTACAATAGAAAATCTTCTATGATCTACCTTTCCTCCATCCGAGCTCCGATGGAGATGTCTCCAGGTGTGTTGGATTCCTACAGATGAGTTATCTCATTCTGTAGAGCCTATCTTCCTGATTTATCCAGTCTCATATATTATTTAAGGTTGAATGATTTGGAACTTTTTGTAGATCTACAAAATTTTAGGCTATTTCAAGGGGCATCATTTGAGAGGGTTCACCCAACCACGTTGGGGTAGGTGGTTTGTTTATTTCTTTGCTTTTATGTGTATTATATATTCTAAAAGTTCCAAATGCACATGATTAGGGTATCATGTGTTTTTAGAATTTAACCCTATTAAATTTCTTATATGGTTTGTTTGATTGTGAAAGGGTTATTGATTGTGTACAAGGTTTACTTCCTTTTTTATGGAGGTGTATTGCCATGTTTGATTTGGTATTGGATGTTGGGTCTATAAATGATGTTATTATGCTTTTTATTCCATAACTAGTGTTTTAGGATTGTATTTTGGTTTATAATAATGCATGTGTTTCACATTCTGAATGTATGACCAAGGGGAATTGACTGTGAGAGCATCCAAAATTACGGTCATTTAATTATGAATTCTTATTTTGATTGACCGCATGTATTGACTATGAGAGATGTTGAGGGTCATTGACCAAAGGTGTTAGACTATGAGAGCTACCCAGAGGTTCATTATTAAATAAATGTTGGCCAACATGGCATTGACTATGAGAGCTCTCAGGGGGTCATTATAATACAGACCATGGGGGTATTGACTGTGAGAGATACCTGAGTTGTTGTTTGTAAATGAATAGTGTTATGTGAGGCCAATGGGGTTAGACCATGTTATATTTCCTAGAGGATCATTGTTATTTATTGATTTGATGATATGTGAAACCAGAGGGGAATAGACTATGGGAAATTTCACAAAGTATTGCTTATGAATGTTTGAATGATTGTGACAAGTCATCCTAGCCAAAACACAATCTTGGAATTTATCTTGTTTGATTATTAGATGGTATTATAAGAATTTGGATTGTCATTTTTTTACAAAGGGATATATAACATAGGATAGATCATAAGGTTACATTATTTAATGGATTGAATATGCATTAAATGAAAATGAATGTAATTTTAAATTGTAGGATTATTTACTTCTGAGTACTTCCTAGATTATTTATTCATTTCTCTATATTTCAGTATAAATATATTCACTAACAATTAGGCACATATATTTTGGGGGGTTTCTTACTAGGATTCAGCTTACAAACTATTTGTGTAATGATTTTTGACCCAAATGGATAATATGGTTATATGTAGAGATAAGGGAATGTGCCCTTCTTCATCAAGTACTTGAATGATGTTCGAGATGGAGAGCATGAGACCATGTTAAGGCTTGCGATGTTGCTGGAGTTTATTGTTTATTTTTTACTTTTCTTTAGTATTGTATTTCCAGGATTGTGATGTATTTTGATTCTTTCATAGATCCATGTGACATGCATCATTTATTTATATATGATTCAGTTTTTTATACTATTAGTCTTCTACTTACTACTTTTGTTTTATGGAATTACAACATCCACTACTATTTACTATTTGTTTCTTCTGTGTTACACTGCCTATGAGGGAATTGTTTCCCCATTATCACACCCATGTATCTCGCTTCTAGTCAACAGCCTTTGGCATTCTATAAAATGTGCTTGAGGCCATGTGACCTATCAGGTATGGGGAACCTTTGACTAGAACTCAAATCCAGGAAGTTACATCTAGAGAAGGAATAAACTATTAATTGGTGTATAGTCATTTTTAGATATAATTTTGTCGGGTGTGTTTAAGAAACATGCATCATATTGGTGTGGAGAATTTTGAGATAGGGGTGTCCTTTTAAATGTGATGGAATGGTCAAACCTGGAATTTCAAAAAAGATCACAGTAAAATTTAGAAATTCCAAATAAAAATGATTCAAAATATCCATATATATTATTTAAAGGAGGATAATATAAAAATATTCTCATAAAGTAAAATTCGGATAGGTTTTTGGGTCATTTTAACCCTTATACTTTTTTTAACACCTTGGTATTCCAATTTTAATCATATCAATGGTAACTATTTGTTTAATCAGAACTGGATTGAATTATACTTATTGGATAAAATTTGGTGCATAATTGACCAAGGGGTTAAATTTCTGACCATTTATCATCCTAATTATATTTTTTATGATTTCTTTTATTTTTATATAATTTTATAAAATATTTTTATCATAAAATTATATTATTTCCAACTTAAGATCTTTTCACATAATTTAGCGTTGAAAATGAAATTCTAAAAATATTTTTTGAATATATAAGTTTCAAAAATCTTTAATATGTTATTTTTTTCTAAATACATTTTAGCATAAAATTCTTCTAAAAAATTTACTACGTGTAATTAATGTAAAAGCATTAATTTATTTTTTTGTTAATTGAAAAATACTATATTGGAGTTGTGTAATGATTTTTTGTAATTATTTAACAAAAAAAATTACAAATCAATTACCCAGACAAAAAATTAATTAATATTTCAAATAAATTTTTTTAATAAATATTATTCTCGTTTTATACTTAAATTATAATTTTACTGATATTAAATTAAAGGGAGTGAATTTTGGTATTTATTCATTTATTAAATTATTAAAAAGGACATAATCAATGGAAAATTTACCAGGTGGCCATATATTTGATAAATGAAAAAAATGGGCATACTAAAAACATAAAACTGGTAATAGAATGTTTTGGTTTTCTTTTGAGGCCTTATGTCAGGTTTTGACCCTATTTGATTTATTTTACCTTTAGTTTGGTGATAATCATTAACCATGGTTAATATTTATAATGAACAAAATTAAAAGGGAAATATTTTAGAAAGTTGAAATTCTTGATTCAAAATATGGTATCCATTTCTCAATATCAAATATATATAATAAAAATAAATCAATATTAATATTAATACATAAAATGATTTTTTTCGGAAAAATGTGCTTTTAAGAATAAAAATTAACATCAACCAAAATCATTATTATTTCTAATTTAGATGTAATTAATTAGATTATTATAAATATAGTTGATTATATTTCACTTCAAGATAACATCCAAAATATAATGTAACTTGAACTTATTTTATGTAATGAAATTATTTTCAAAATCATTATATTCACTATTCACTAAAAATCATCCCTTCCGAAAGAATCTAAAAATTTAAACCAATGTTAATTTTGATATGATGATTTCAAAAATTATATATAATTTTCAAAATAATTTTTCTTATAGTGAATAATATGAATCATAGTTTTTTCTTAATAGATGAAATTAAAATCTTATTTGAAGAAAACATATCTTTAAGAATAAAATTACTTAACTAAAACAAATTGGTGATTATTTCAAATGTATTAATAATTACATTTAAATTAGGTAGTTAATATATATATATATCATAATGTTGGGAAATGAATTTATACCATCCATTTAAAATTCAACATTATATCTATTCTATTTAAATAATAATTTTTCATAGATTATTTAATCTCTATGTTGTGTGTGGTATTATATTGAACATAATGTTCTATTAATGTCATAGGGTTTCCCATTATCACCAATTTTATAAAGTGTTCCCAAAAAAGTTGTACATTTTCGTGGAAATCAATTGTTATATATTTATAAAATCCAATTTTTAGAACAAGCAATTTTGAACAGTTTAAAAACATCCTATAAAATGTGAGAAAGGTAAATATGATGGTCATCTAGAATAACAAATAAATATATTTTATAATATTATAACATTAGTGGGAATTGAATACACAAACATGAAGGAAAAATAAAGATCCAAATAATGATTATATGGGATAGACTAAAATTATCATAAGAATGTGAGTCATCACGATAATGTTAAAGTCCACAAAAACCATAAATCAATAAGGTGTAAAAACTACTATCAATTAATCATAAATTATTGTAATAGGATTTTAATTTCTAGGTAATTTTTTTAATATTAATTAATTAATCTACCATCTATACAGAGAATATAAAGAAATCTACTTCAATAAAAATTACAATTTCAGAAATTACTCATGTTTTCCACAATCTCATATTTTTCTCCACATAACTATTATTCAAGTAAAATATTTCTTGAAGTAATAAATAAAACATACCTAAAATGGATGAAATAATCCAAAAAAGATAACAATATATTCCTCCTATCATAAAATGTTATCCAAAAGTAAATAGTTAGCAAATGTTTATCTAATATCCAAAATGTATAAATATTCATGTGAATAAATAATATATTTATCTATTAAATTTACACAATAATAACCAAGTTTAAACATATATTAATCCCAATATAAATAACACAATATACCAATTAACCTCAATAACCTAATTATTATATAATATTTTAACCATAATGATTATCTCATACCATTTTACAAACCCCCCCCCCCCAAAATTTTTGTCTATTAGTAAAAAACATTCTTGTTAAGTTATGGGATACACTTATTTTTTATATATAACTCATCCAAATTTAGAATCCCCAAAAGATATTATTGATTTACACGATAAATCACAAAATAATCTTAATGTTTCGTGATTATAAATCAAAAATACGATGAATCCAATTTATACACTAACATAAAAGGTAAAACTTTGGTTGATAATAAAAAACATTAAAAATATCACCATATAAATTAATCATTTTTTAGCCATCAAGATTATTTATATCAAACAATCAAATTTAAAACATTTAATTTAACATCACATCATATAGTAACCCAATGGTTTATTAAAACATAAAAAGTACATTCTTCCTAAAACCTAGAAAATGATTCAAATCAAATTACATAAAATAAAAAAGTGTGTATCTATGATTTCAGTCATATGATCATCCGTAAACTTATGGACACATTTGGGTATATCTGAATATGAATTTTGACTCACATGAAAACTTATATGATTCAAAAAATTAACACAATCCTTATTCATAAATCAATATCACAAACTATTTATCTATATCTAAAAATGAAATAAAAATCCTCAATTATTTTCCAAATCAATTTTTCATAAACTCAATAACAAATGTCATGTTCACAAATACTATCCCATTTAACTCATTATTTTTGGTAATCCTTTTATCTAAACTAAACATTATCACATTACCGGTGAATCAATTTACCATAAAATCACTATCAAATTTCAAGGTCACCAATTCTATCTCATTTACCTCATCAATTTTGGAAATCCTTTTATCTAAACTAAACATTATCACATTTCTAGTTATTCAATTTTATTGGTTATCAGAACCATTCAACATATACTTACAAATATTTAATGAAAATATAATGTGGAAAAAGGCTTAGAGTTTTATGATTCTTTCATCTATAATTTAATTGATATAAAACTTTTACAACATAATTCTTATATTCCAATACATAAACAATTTAATCCATACTCAATAATAATTATCATTGCTTAGGTCCTTGATTGGCCAAGGAATAAACCCATAGACTAGGGAATTGTAATGGATAATTCACATATTCTCGAAATAAAATAAATATAAAAATAATTTGTATATTTAGATAAGCATCATATCCTTCCATTAAAATAATCATCTCCCCTTGAAATTTAGTTGATCTATTCCCATCATTTACTCATATAAATAATTTTCCAATTCCATTAGGTCATTATCATTGGAATTTCATTCATTATATTTTACATGAATGAAATTTAGATCATGTTCTTCGATGGTATTTACTAGCTGAGATCTTAGAAAACACTACTGGTGTATTATTTGGTGAGTCTATGAATTTTTTTTTGGTTTTTAATCATATATCATGGTAAATTATGACGCATAATCACTATATTTTTCATTACTGTCATAATCCAATTTTTATTTTCATAATCACATAATTATCAGTCACATTTATTGTTAATATGATAACTCCTTTTTCTATTCAGTGACTAAAAAAAGAAAGGTATAAGAAACAATAATCACATTAAAAAACCACATAATTAAGAAAATAATTTATATGATTCCTAAATCATGACTCTTTATTTTCAATATAAGAATCCATATGATTAACCTAGGTCATTTTTGGTCATAATATATTTATGTAATCTATAATTGTGTAAAAAAAATATCAGTTAACCTAGGTATATCTCACTGGTGTTCAAAAAAGGTTATTAGTAAAGGCAGAAAAACATTACTCTGTAATATTTGAGAGACATACATGAACAAAACATTATGGGGATATCAAAACAAGATTCATTTTCTTCAAGAAAATGTCCACTTGTGTTATCAAGAATGTGATGTCTTAATAAAAAAACAAAATGATCATTACATTATAAAAATTTTAGGATATTATCATATACATAGATTTTTCCTCAATATAATTCTTAGGTGTTGTTCCCAAATCCATGTTTCCCAAAATATATTTCTAATTTATTCTTATTAACACAAAATAATACAAACATTAAAATTCCAACACAAGTATCCTAAAATTAGTGGTATCATTATTAAATTATCATAATATACAAATTATCACCACGTAAAGGACCAAATATTTTATTTGTCTTCATAAACTAGATACATACATGAATCTCATATTAGATTTGAAAATATAATATATAACATAATAAAAGTAAATATTCTACCTCATTTAATTATTCATTCTCATTATCATAGGGAATGGAAAATAGAAAAATGTTGAGCTTTTATTCTTAGTAAGAGGTACCTATATTAGATGCTATTTTGTGTAAATAATGAAAAATCGGTTTGAAAAAATGAATAACCAAAAACACATTCTAGTATTCAAAACCATGAGAATGATAAATAATATGGATTGAATAAATCATGATCAAATAATTCTATATAAATAGTCACATGATATTTAATCTTATCCATGGATACTGTATTTATTAAAAAAATTACAGGGTCATAAATAATTAGTTTTATAATTATGTAATTCATACCATCACGTATAATAAACATACCTTGATATCCTTATGCAAAAAACATCATACACAAATGTGAAATGCCTCTTCTAAATTCCCAAAATAGTTTTCCCATGAAAAAAATTAAAGAAATATCTAGGTCCATTATATCACTTATAATGTTAAATACATTCACAATTTTTTTGGGGTGAGAAATAATTAATCGACAAATTCATACATAAAGAATTGAATTAAAATGATATTTTTTTTATAAATAATAATTTAGTAATAATAATCCATCAAGATTAATATATATAATAGAATAAAATTTTACATACCAAGTGAATGAATATATTTACCAAAAAATGTTCACATATATGAAATTACATTTATAATACCAAAATAGGATTTAATGTTGAAAATACCTCTTCATTTTGAAATCAATTATTCAAGATCTAATAATTTTGAAAATATTACACAATATAATTTCAATTAGATGATTATTTAAACAATGAAAATGAATACTTAGTGAAATTGGTTTCCATGATGGTTGAAATTCAATTCATTTCATTAGTGTAAAAACAATGATTCATTTTATATTTGTATTGAAAAGTCAGAATGTACCCTTTATAGAAAACAATAATAATATTCTATTAAATAATTTTTCAGAATTTATAGAATAACAAAAAATGAATTTCAAAAATCACATTAGAGTAGTAAATTAATTATATATTATATTTCCTAAAAAAAAGAAATGTATGAAAAGAATCATTGATAAATATAAATCAATATCTGTTTTCCTTAAATACATTTTTCAAACTCTTCAGTAATTTAAAGAGGAAATGTAACTGAAGACCTATAAAATTCATTAATAATTAGACAATAAAGAATATATTTGGGTTAATATATTATGATAAAATAATTTTAGAAATAGGAATAGATTTTGGAATTTGAAACTATTAAGATAAATGTTACTCTCTAATATCTTGTGTTAAATAGAACACCAAGATTTAATAAACTACATTGTAATATTAAAATAGAATTAATTAAATTTAGAAGTTATGATTTTATAATGTAATTTTAGATTAGAAATAAGATTAATAAATTATTGAAACATATATATATGGTTCAAAAAAAATTATTTATTAATGATTATAAGAACACAATTTCTCGTAATGTCATTTTATTCATCAAAATATGATTTCTTTAATTATTTTTATTATTATTTTTTTTAGGATAATATGAATATTTATTCCAAATTTATTGGTGTTATGATTCAAAATTTTTTTTTAATCAGCATAATTTTTTTTCTTATAGGAACTTTTTTAATTTTTTAAAAAGATTTTTTTTTCATTTAATACTGAAAATATCAATTTTGGTAAAACAATTGTTTTATTTCATTAAATAATGTAATTTATTGTTTGGTTATATTTTTTATTTTTTTAATGTCAAAAGATATAAATATTTTTATAATAATCCAATTTATTTCGTTTGAATCATCAACTCTCTTGATTTTGGTATAAATATATTTTTTTTAGAAACCCATTTTTTCTAAAAATATTTCATAGGTGAATAATGATATTCCATTTTAATTAATTAAATATCCTATATTGAAAAATGATTTACATTCAATTTATATATTGTATATCTATTTATATGAATTTAAATTTATAAAATGAGTATTAATGGACTTATTATTAACTTAAAATCATCTTTTTCATTAAAAATTCATTTTCCTAAAAACCCATCTTTCAATAAGTATTTAAAACTTATTATAATTTAATTTTTTCACATTTGGAAAATTTATTTTAAATAACTATCCATATTTTTTAATCGACATGTCAAAATTATCTTTGTGTGATGTTTTTGATGTTGTATGACATGATAAATTAGATGATGAATAGTAATGTGCAGCCATATTTAATGACTTTCTATTGTTTAAATGAATAAAAATGATTTTTTTAAATTAAATAATTTATTTATTTATTTAAATATATTATTATTAATAAAATATAGGTAATTTTAAATATTGTTTATTATTTTAAACAAAAATTCATTATGCATACAAAAACATCTTCTTATGAAAATAGAGTTTCACCATGTATACAATTTTAATTTTAAATTTAATTTTTCTAATTCTGTTAATTGAATTTGGTGGAATGGATTCAATATTTGGAATTATATTAATTAAAATTATATAATATTGTCATGATAATATTTTTTCAGAATGAATACTAATAATAGTAAAAATATGTTGTCAATGATATGGTTAATATAGATTTATCATCCATTAAACTAAATGGACAAGGTATATAATAGACTAAAAACATCTCTAATTTGTATTTATTGCCATTTTTCCCCATATATGTTATAAGTAGTGTTAATGGTCAATTTTTTATCCATTTATTTTTCGTTAAATGAGGTTTTATTTTATTCTTTCGTGACCCAACCAACGAGAGCCCACCTGGTCAGTGGATAGGTGAGCTTCCAAAACTGCAACACCCCTCCGAAGGCTAGTTGCAAGAAACAATCCCTGAATGAAATAAAAAAATAGGAACAATCTTACTGAAGTACCAATATGCATTCACTCAACCATCTCTATACAAAAGTGCAGTGGAATATTAATAAAAGATAGTAACATCTAGAGTAAAAACCCATTTATGTAAAAACTTATAGGGAATATAAAAGTGTAAGACAATGTAACATTATATGTAGATAAAAAATACCCAACAAAATAGAAACTATTTTCCATCGAGACAGAAACATGAAAATAAATGTTGGGAGATCCTAGAACTTAATCTCTTGTATTAGACCACCATATGTGGTAAATTGAACCACAACATCCGTACACTAGTCAAAAATCATCCGCAACTTTTATGACATACACTTAAAACAAGAAATGTGGGAAAATTCCATGTATGAGTGAGTATATACCTACCAATTAGGGTTCCCCAAAAATTAAATAAGGTTTATAAAATACATGATAGAATTTTCCATCCCATCAGAATAAATGTATTCTAATCTATATATTTGACCCCAACTATAACAAAGAATAAGATATGATCAACTTGAATCCCAAAAAAGAGTAAAAGGGGATCATTATCTCCACATCCCAGCGATGAACAATATGACTAACTACAATTTTAGAAAGGGTCCATCTCTAATAACTATAATCTCATGTTTTTGTCTAAAAATTATATCATGTGGATGAACCAGACATCAACTATATTCTATGTTGTCGCGATTTCATAGTTTCAATGGTAGAGGACCCCACCTTAGTGCATCATGGGGCACCACTCAGTAGACTGATATAGTAAACACACCCTACATCACATGGTGGTACCACATAATAGGTACAAGACTGACACCCATCTGCTTCAAGGGTGTATAACTATTCACTTATACAACATATATAGAGTACCCAAAACATGGTATTGCATGGTAGGGCCATCTCCATGGATAAAAGACTATTTCCCTAATGGAATAGGTAAGTACGGTCTATATCTACACAACAAGTCTAGAGGAGACCCACCCATGTATTATATTAGTGTTCAATCTTCATGGATACAGGTATTGTACCTGGGCGGGATATGGGACTACAATATCTATCAATATGATGAGTATAGAGGATCCTCACCATGGTATGAAAGTAGTGCATTATCACCATGGATAAAGGACCTATATCCTAGAGCGATATGGGATTATCATATCAATCTGCTAAATGTATATGGGAGACCCACCCCATAGTGTGATAGGGGAGTGTTGACTCAAGGGATATATTACATTTTCTCAAGTGAAACAACATAGTATTGTCTCTATATACACAAGGAGTATGTTTGACCCACTGCTTGGTATGAAAGTATGTACAGTCACCATGGATAGAGTACCTTCACCCTAGTGTGATAGTGGAGTACCATATATATCCCTATAGTGATTATGGAGGACACATACCTTCATATTAAGGGGGGGGGGGGTACATTGTATATTGATAGAGGACCCAAACCTTGGTGTGATAAGGTAGTTCTATCTCTATATTCACAATGACAATGGAGGACCAACACCCTGGTCTGATAAGGGAGTTCCATATCCATGGATGGAGGATTAATACCCTTATACAATAGAGAAGAATTCTAAATTTCTACACAAGTATGGAGGAAACACAACTTAGTATGACATGGGAGTACCATCTATATGAATATAGGAAATGAGCTCTGGTGTGATTGGGGAGTGTCATCTCTTTCTACACATTGAGTATAGAGGACATACACCCTACAATGATAAGGGATTACCATCTCTATGGATAATGGACCCATGAGCTATTGTGACAGGGCAAAACCATCTATATATAAATACAATGTATAGAGGACCCATTCCCAAGTATGGTAGTTGTGTACCATCTCCATGGAAAAAGGAACCGTACACTAACATGATAGTATAGTACTATACAAACCTAAACTCAATGATGATCGTTCCCTATCATTATCATCATCATGAAAAATAATAAAAAAACAAATAAAATATTATATCATATATAAAAATCTATTATCAATTCCATCATAATTTTCTATGAATAAAAACACGTAGGATAGGCTACTCAAGGGAATAAATCTAAGACAAAACAAATGAGATACAAGAGGTATGAATTATGGGGGAGGAAATACTCAGTGTGTGTGGGGTCCACATGGTGTATGATCTTGTCTCATACCATCCAAGGTATGATGCCATTCCTAGGTAATAGGTTGATCTTATGGGCCCTTAGGCATGCCCATATACTCCCAGAGTGCATTGAATATATGATCAATGTCCTTTCCGAACACAAGATACATGGTGTCAGTTCATCATTCTATAATGAAAATCATCCAATATAGCATTGAAAATTTCCCTAAATGGCCAAATAAGTAACTCCATTTTTTATGATAGTGTATTATGTTTGGGATAGTTTATTCAAATACCGAACATTGATACATGGTGGTACGAATTATCTTCACCAAATCTCACTCGAATAGTGCTTCACGAGCCTAATCTATGAGTCCAAATTAAATGCCTCATATTTGTTTAAAAAATTTCAAGTAAATATTTGGGTCACAATTCCATAGATGGTTCTCCATTCTTACACCATATAAAATTGATATGATAGATTATGAATAATGTAATAAAATATTATTATTATAATTATACTTATTATTATTGGGTTCTTTGTGATACTTTTCAATAACTGCAAATGAAATATTCAACATTAAAAATAAAATTTCTATCTCAATGGAAAGATCATGATGTTTCTAATGGTTCATCCATAAAATACCACATTTAAAAGTTGCAGATTAAATGAAGTTTTGATAATAATATTAATTATAATAAATATAATACTACTACTTCTATTATATTATAATATTATCATATTGAAGATGATGCACCTGTGCCTCTGCCTTCACGTGGCACTACCAACTCACCCCTACCATAATTATTTCAATTATTTGCAATAAATTTATATAATAAATAATATTATATCATAATAAAGGATTATATTAAATAATGAGTCACATTGGAAAGAAAAATTCACAGAAATGGTTATGCTCTACTTGAGACATTTTTCTTGTTAAATCATCATTATTACAAATAATAATAATAATATATACAAATATTTATTATTATTAAAACTAATAATAACAAATTTCTTCCACCAATTACAATAATAAATCCTATTCCATTCATTCTTCAGTGAAAACCCATACACATCTGTTGGAAGAAACTACACATCCCTAGATGCACATCCTTTACACCTACTACTTATTCCCATCACACCACATGGAAACACAGGAAAATGGGTTCCCCAATCTAACCATGTTCCAAATCTAATCAAATGTTGGGCTCATTTCACCTATATCACAACCCAAACCAACAATTATGACTAAAAAAATCACAAAAAAATATCCCACTCATATATCAATTCATCATAATATCATCGACCTATAATACTTTTATTCAACCAAAATGATTCCTAGAGTTTGGTAATTCCTAAACCCAACCCTACAAAGTAGAACTATATAACCATATCCCAATAATGAAGAATAAGAGAACCAAAATGATAAAATCACAAAAACAATGTAGACCATCATTGTCCAACTATTTTCGGCCAATAATTATACACATGAGGTTAAAAAATGTTCACAAAGTGATTAACTATACCTGACTAATATAATCAATTAAATATAAGGGTTCTTGAGAAAAAAAGTTACTTCATATCTAAATAAGATAAAATAAATGCTAATTCAATTAATCCAAATTTCAAAAACCAAAAAATGATGATCTATACCTTGATTATGGATTCATTACATGTGAAGAAATAATCTAACAGTGATGAAATTGATGATCCCACGATGTTCATCATTCATTTCACTATTATATTCGATCTTATATTCTTTCTTCATTCATTGTTGATCTGACTATGAAGGATAATCAACTCCTCTAATTTGATCGATAAAGTATTATGCAACTGACCCTTGTCAACCCACCATAAGAGGGTTTTTATAATTAATTTAATTGGGGGACTTAATAAAATTAATCAATTTAGGTATTTTAATTAAAATTCCATGTCATCTTCTACCTCATATTAATGTCCTATCATGACCATCAATAGGTTGCACCTAGGGTATACTATGCACTATATATTCAACCTTGAGATTATATTTCAGATCTGAGACTCCAGTCTGGGCATATTACATTATTACTGAAAATAACCCTTCTGTTATTTAAAATATATTTTATAAATTTATTAAATTATTATTTTTTTATTGGGCCTCTGAATCCCTTTCCATCTTAGCGATCAGAACATAATGTATTACATGAAATATTTTAATGATTTTCACTGAAAATTTACACTCATCATTTTCCCTTTTCAGTGCTTTTAATCCTTTTGAAAGACAAAGCTAGGGAAAATGTAGGGATACTGAGCTATCAACGAGGTATCCCAATCCAATGTTCTCCCATGATGGTTTACTTTACTGCCAAAAAAATAAACCCAAGGAAAAAACATTCCCATAAAGGGTATTTATCTACCATTTCTCAATTCTATAAACTCCATCAAAATGGAAAGCCCACTCTAATGGCCTAACATACCCAAGTCATTATTGTACAACAATTCATGGACATACTTCTTCAGCTATGGATTTTCAAGAAGAAAAATAACTTCATCTAACTAAAATTATTTCAACTTATCTATCACCTATCATAAAAATAGTAGATGGAAGACCACATTCCCATTATATACATCCATGAACATGACCTAGGTTTCCTTCAAGCTCATACCACCTCAACCTTTGTAGGGTTTACTATTACTCTCATTTTTTAGAAGACATATCATAAGAATTATACTTTCAACTATATAAATTACTATATAGGAGAATCCATATAACTAGAAATAATGAGGGAAGTCTAGATACATCCTAAAATGTCTTGCATAATCTAACTCTAACATAAATTTCATGAGGTTTCCATTATAGAAGACTAAAACAATCTGTTCCCAAAATGCTTATGAACCCATTTCATTTATATTTATAACTCTCTGGGGCATTCAAAATGCCATATATAATCCCCAAGAACTCAATGTAAATATAGATACTCTCTAAATCCATTTTTTGTACATAAAACTCTCAATCCTGGAGCTGGTAATAACCCAACCTGATGTTTAACTCTGATATTTTCTTCAAATTCATCCTCTGATTGAAGAGGTCATCTATTATCAATCTAGGATACTCCTCTTATATTTTTACAAGGAATAGGTTATTAAAGCATACATCTTTCCTCAATATATAATATGCCTCTTAGGAGAACAACATATGGATACCCAGGAAAACACACAAGGTATTATGAGTACCCTACTATATAGACTAATCCACTACACCTTCATCTCTTAGAACGAAATAGGGTCATCTGATATGCATGTCTATATATTAGGTCATCTAGGGTGCACATCATTAAAAAAATAAACTCTTAATTGTGAGTTAAAACTAACAAATTCTCATGAATTATTACCTTATACTCCACAACCATCATAGGAAATAAAAATCTCATGGAATACAATGCTCCATGGGTAATATTGTCCAACTAATGAGGAAGTGAATATAACATCCTATGAATGAGATCATCATACCCTATATAGGGATATACCATTATGAATGGGGAGACCAATATCACAACAAAAATGAAGCACTACTACACTCACCAATAGAAATTATCATTGCATGGATGTAGATGACTATTACATGCTGAGGAATGCTTTGTAGGGTCCACTATCTCTATGAAAAAGATTTAGTGTGAGGACATATCTCTCCTAATTGAATTAGGTCACTACATAGGAAGAATGTATTGGTCTTTAATCGTCTTTATTATATATTCTAGGACAAGGGTTGTAAAAAAGGCCTCTATTGGTATCGTTAGGTTTAAATAGGGGCTATGTCTTTGGAAATGTGGTTTACCACTCTCTACTGCAATTTTTGCTGGATTAGTGGAGAGACATTTTATACCACAAAATATACTCAACATCACTAGGTTAGAATATCATACCACCTAGTGATATCCATTTCCTTTCCCAAATGGTCCCAAAACCCTCCCCAAAGACACCTTATCACAAGAGAAGGACCTCAAAAACACAAGTCAAAGGAACAAATCCACAATAACTCAATACAATTAGTTAAGGGATAGAATTTTATAAACAACATGATTTTATATCACATCACATGAAAGAATATATGTGTAGAAATTGTCACACTTGAGTATATTTCTAAATCTATATCGAATATTTCTAACACATTGTTCTACTAAAGAACAACATCACCTCCATGAAGTCCATCCACCTAGAACAACATATAGATAGGTCCTATATAAGAAATATATTCACAAGAAAGCTCCCTCCAATCATATACTATGAGAGAAATGGGGTCCTAGGTCTACATAAAACCAGGGTGATCTCTATCTCTAAATACCATGATACACACAAATTATAATTTCATTATATGTTGATATCAAAAGATCCAATAGATTCTACAGGGGGAATAATGGTTTCCAACAAAACCATTAGATTATTTAGGAACAACACAAGCTAAAAACACAGAAATATACTAGAGTAAAACCTCTAAAGAAAATGGGCATTGCTCATTATCGAACCTTAGCCGCCTCTATCAGAGGAACTCACATAACGTGCAAATAATTTGAATACCATAATCTTGTCCTACTCGAGATGTCAATTTATCAACCTGCATTTGATCATCTTTTTAATGCATTAAATGATCCATGAACTACTTAATAGGTGGACGCATGGTTCAATTACCACCTAGAGAAAAGACCTCTTTAGTGGGTCCCTAAACTGAAGTGTCTATGGTCGATCAGTCATCATTAGGTCGATTTCTCAAAATCTTAACTGGATGTCTTTATAGATTCATCATGTATGTTATCAATACATACCATGTACAATGATAATATTTGGAGATCTGAACCGAGAATGACAGTTAAACTATGTAATAAAATATGATTCATGTACCATTGATCCTTGTAATTGATTATCTAAATTATGATTAAAAAATATTTTTTCAAAATCCTATGGTATGGATATGTCTTCCAACAGAACAATAATTGGTTCCTTGGAATGAAAAAACCATCTAAGATAGTTTGAAGCCATTAACCTATGTCTGAACCAAATCCTCATCATGGTCCTAACTCCAAATGATGACCCTATGATGAACCTAAATCTCAAACCCATGTAATTTCACAACTCTTCATACAAGATTTTTCAACTGATTTCAGTCATTCAATACCCAACCCTCCACAGCCCATCTGGCTATAGGAGAATTGAGATGAAACTACCCTATCTCTACCTCCATAGACCAATGCTAGTGAAAAGCGCCGAAAGGCATAACAAACTGGGTGAAATTTCTTCAATATATAGGTATGCACATAGAAAACCATATGCAAATAGAATTTCAGAGCAATAATCATAAAATACAGTAACATTTATAGTAAAACACCATGCAAGTTATAACATCTAGTGAATAACAAATTATGTGATATCATAATATGTAATTTAATGTCTAGAAATATATTCCAAATATAAAAATGTATAAACATACATAATAGGTAAATGAAATACATAGAGAGACTGAATCCAGATCTCTATTACCAAACCAACATATATAGTACAATGAACCCATGTTTCCCTATGATCATATGAAATTATCTCTAACCATTAAATCATCTACGTACGAAATTAAAATGATAGGGGATATAAAATTATGGGTTTATAATATACATATACTGTAGGAAACCCCAAAAAAATAAATTGGGAGTGAAAGAAGACATGACAAATGTAGAGAAATCATTGCAAAAAATAAATTTAAATCAGTATAAGATTCTATATTCAGAATTGAAAACCAAATATTCTAAAAAATGAGAGACCAAGGGGTTATCCATATCATCATCCCAATAATGAATAATTATTTGTCATATAACTCCATAAATTTACTATCTTTGATGCCCAACATCTTACATGTATTTTTTTAAAAACTATCCTTGTGGATGGACAACACATTTCCATTAGGTCGCATAGTCAAGGGGAAATAATTTCAATGGTATATGAACCACTACATATTTTTCAATGGGGGTACCACTCAAAACATCCATATCAGACCCACAACAATGTTCATAAAGTGGGTACCGACTAGTAGATATGGGACACATGAACAATTGTGTTCGGGGATAACAATCTATATTTTTACAACATGTATAGAGGATCATAAAGCTAGTATATTAAGTGGAAGGGTGTATCATCTCCATGGATAGGGGACCCATTCCATGTTGTGATAGGGGAGTACCATCTCTATATGTGGAATGAGTATGGGGGACCAAAAACCTGGCACGATAAGGAATTATTGACTCCATTGATAGAGGACCTAAACTATGGTGTGATAGGGGAGTACCATCTCTATTAACACAAAAAGTATGGATGAATCATACCGTGGCTAGATAGGGGAGTACCATCTTGTGGTATAGTTGACCTGAGACCTTATTAAATAAGTGATTAACTTTTCTATCTAAACAAATATTATGGAGAATCCAATCCATTGTATGATAGGAGAGACCATCTATTTGGAAAAAGGACTCGAACCATTATGTCATAGGGGAGTGTTGTCTTTATTTGAAATATGTAAATGGAGGAAATGCATCCAGGAATGAATTTAGAGTACTGTATTTATGGATAGGGGACCCACACCATGGTTTGAGATATGAGTACCATCTATATTGGAAAAATGATAATGAAGGACTTATGCCTTGGTATGATAGGGGAATACAATAAACGTGGATAGAGGACCCATGAACTAGTGTCACATTTGTGTATTATCTCCATAATCACAAAAAGTATGAAGTATATATTTCCTATTATGATATGGTAGTATTTCCTCCATGGATATAGTATTGGAATTATAATACAACATCAGAGTACCTTCTCTATCTAGAATATGTGCCTATCCTACCATATCAATTACATCATCAAGAACCACCTAATGAATTTTTAATCATGGAATATCTCACATTATATCCCAAAATAAACTATGACTTCCACCATCATGTTCAATAAATAAAAGCACTTAACATAGGCAACATGAAATATAAAATTGGAGTCAAAATGAAGTATATATTAGTGGATTATTTTCTTTAGGAAAAAAATATGGGGGTATGGGGGTCCACATGGTGTGTAACCTTGCCTCGTACCTTCCCATGTACATAGAAGTTCTTAGGTACCATATATTTCTAATATACCCATGGGTGTGATAATGTAATCATAGTATACAGGGAATATCTAGAGGGGGGCTTTATGAACACATGAGTATTTCTACAGGTGCTTGGGAAAAAATTTTAATCCTCCAACATGTCATCATAGACATCCACGAAAGGAAAAACATATCACACCACTTAAATATCCATAGATAAAATTTGGGATGGGCTATTCACATTTCTAAATCATACAAGCTAAGGAAAAAAAATTCACAACTTCATTCTTGAATAGTGTTTTGGGGTCCCGATCCATGAGTCAATATAAAATAACAAATATTTTTCATTAAAAGTGTTCCTTAATATATTCATCTCAATTTCATAGATAGATATTCTTTTTGAAACCGTGTGAAAAACATTTTCCTGATACAAATTTTGGTAATAACAATAAAAATATTATTATTATTATTACTAGGTACATAATGTACCACTGAAATGTATTGAGATCTAGGATTATAATAGATGGATATTGTATAATTTTAGATGAATATTAAACACATTACAAAATTACACTCCCATGTACTATAATAGTTTAGTGTATTTGGAAACATGGAACACTTTATTATAATTTTGAGAATGAAATCCATATACACAGATAATGATATTACACTTTACTAATACTACATTAATGTATTCTTTATAACATAGGGAAGGAAAAATTAGAATGTGTAAGCTCAGATGTGTAGTAAGTTAAAATAAAGGAGAGACATAAGCTAACATAAAAATAAATGTATGTGAGTATGAATATTACATTATAAGATCATACCTATCATAGGAAATATCCCATACATGAATCATGACATAATTATTGATATTTCATAACACATGAATCATAATATAACCATGATAATAATCTAGTATAACATAATATATGATTAAAACAAGGAATTGTGGCATACACATTATCATAGAAAATATTATGTCAACAATACATACAAAGACCTTAATATAGTGTTATTATTGGGATAATCAGCTATGTTCTTTATATAGTATTAGAATTCCCACTAGTGTACCCTCTTATTTTAGGCTTAGGATTCCCTCCCATGTATCATATTGTAATTAACATGTGATTCCCACCCATGGACCCACTTATTATAGGATTTGTATTCCCACCCTTGCACCTTCGTGTTACGGGTTTGGGATACTATTTACGAATACCCTCATGTTGTGGTCTTAGGATCCCCCCACTAATGTGCCATCTTGTAGCAATATTTGGAATCCCTTTCATATAACCTATTTTTACATGTTTGGGATTCTGTCCCATGTACCCTTTTTTTTACTAGCATGGGATGACATCCCACTTACCCATTGATCTCATTGAATATTTATCATTACCCACTAAAGATTTAGGTGATATTGGTCCCACTGTTCACATAAAGAAATCATACATGAATATTCCATAAAATAAAATAAAACATTCAACATATAAGGGAACAAAAAAATATATTTCATACAAATTATATCATAACCCTTGAAGATAAGTAGGTTTCACTGGCATTTACAATGGTATTACCATGTGTGACAAAAATGTCTCATAAATGACATTTTATAAAAAGAATAAACCATTTAGAGAAATAAATTTTTTTTACCTTGGTTCATTACACCATTATATAATAGGTAAAATCAATAGATTTCATCTTATATTGAAAATCATTTTAGAAGACCATTAAAAAATATGGAAAAATATTTTTTATGCATTGAAAGAAAATTTTTAATATATAAAACATTTTGAAAAGCTTTTTCATTAAAATAAAATTGAAAAATTATGAAGGAATAATTAAAATTGATAATGATTTTTTAAAATAATTTTCTTTGAAAATCTTATTAATATATCCTTTAGAGACATATTTTATGATTTTTTTTGAAAACATGGTATTTGAATAAAATAGATTTTCGACCAAAGAGAGAAATAAACTAGAATTTTCCTAAAAATATCTTTTTAATTGTAATTGGTACCAAATATATAATAAATGGTAATGTTGCATGAATATGTAATTAATAACCATATGAGAAAAAATTTCATGAGATTTATTATGTTGTGGATTATAATATTTCTTCTATGGAAGCATAATCATGATCATTCCCAATAGATGGTGAGATTTTAGTAATAACCTCTTATCAATTTGGTAACATTGAATCACAAAAACAAATAAATAATAACATTAAATGGAACATAAAATTTCATGAAAATAAATATATTCTGGATATAAAATTACAAATGGTATTATATACATCTCATAAATGAATATAGGTGCATAACAAAACCATTTTCTCAAATAATTAAAATTGAGACAAAATTACATTACCAATTTAGTACCACTTAAATCGTAAACCCCATGAAAGATATATTATAAAATGGATATGTAAATACCCCATAAAGGTAACGATAAAATTCATAGAATACATTCCTTGTAATTATATACACCAGAAAAAATAAATTAGTGGTTTATATGACATATGTCTTGTAGACATAAAAATGAGACTAAAAATCCTTTTATAATGTCTGTAATGTTAAAATCATGATACCCATGAAATATTAACAACAATAAATAATTTTATATAATTAAATAAAGGAAATTAATGACACAACATGTAATATGGATATATATACTTACACAAATGATGTGAGTGGTTAATGTGAAGATTTTCTCACAGGAATAAAAAGTGAGAATATAGTTTGTTACCTTAATTGGTGACATTCATCACACATGTTCAAACCAATTATGTAATAAATATGAATTAATTATAAATAGATTAAAGAAAAATATTATCATATTTTAAAATATTTTTTGATTATATTAATAATATTTATTATCAATTTATTAAAAATTTCATGTTTAAGTTACATTTGTTGTAACTACTTTGTGTTTTATATATGTGTTGACTTTTTATTCTAGATCCTTTTACATACTTCATGATTAAATTACATATTGAATGTATAAAATGATATAAATATCATATATATTTATTATATATGTATTAATAATTATTTATAATATATATATATATATATATATTTATGAAATAAAGTACACAGTTCATGGAGACACCATGTCTTATATAAGTGTGAATAATATTTCAATTTTCATGTCATTTTTTTAACAATATATATATATTAAATTAATAATATCATTTTTATTTCAAATATATCACATCTTTTTTTAAACCCATCCTTAACATGTTCCATTTAATGCGTGAATGAATCACATCGCTTTGAGGAGGTGGTAGTCTACACTTGGAGAAACAATGTTATCGTATTCACAGAAAATAAAAATCATGACGTTATGTGTTATATAATAATTAAATAATAATAAATACATAATAAATATCATATATATCATAAAACATCAGAATTAATATGATAATTTCTTTCTATGAGAGGTGGTCATGGAAGAATAAAAGATAGTACTATGTGAGGCAGTAATCCACCGTGCACAAGATTGACGATTGTGTGTCCCATTTGATGGAATTTATATTTAGTTTAGGCCACACCCTTAACATAAAAACAACTTAGTACATTAATAATTCTTATTTTATAATATAAAAATTATCTGAGAAAAAATTATGTGTTGGATAAATAAATAGAATAAAAAATCTTGTTTTGAGGATGTTTTATATTCTTTTGTTAACTACAAATGTATTAACCCAAAGGACATACATGGTTCACATTAATCAAAAATATATTCATCTATGTTGAGAGGTGTAATTTTGATAAAAATTTTTCGTATGGATTGGATGACCCAATGGTCTTTATCGGTGGGAAGAATTGATCATTCGAGTGATTTTTTATAGTGGAGGACGAGTGACATTCCTGTAAATACCCTATAGAAAACAATATTTAGAGGTCATACATAAATAATGTGTCCCAAAAAATGATCCATTATAGATAATGGTTTTTATACAATCCAAATATTACCATATAATGGATTATTGAAATTCTTCATTGTTATTTATCTTCTAACGTTAATGTTTAACAACTAAGTAAACTCGTTTTTACCTTAATCGTTGTAATCAATTTTAACGACTTCTATTAAAGATTTTGGCCAATAAATATGATTAATTTAATAAAAATAATATATAATTATGAATAATAACTTTTAACCCATTTTTATAAAATTCTATCCACATAAGTGGATTAAATTAATTTAAAAATAATCTGACAGATAGGACAAAACAACTGGGTTTTGAAGTGAAAATGTTCAAAATGTTGAAATATTTTTATATCCAATTTCTTTGTGAAATTGATTAAAATTAAATAAATTTTGACAATATATATATAATTGATCTAAATATATTTTAAATTATATATAATATTTATTTTAACTATATAAATAAATTTTATGAAATTATAGTTTTCAATTAAATTGCAGAGTTTTCATTATTAATAAAAAAACGAATCTTATAATAAAAAAGAAACAAAATCATCCAAAATAAATTTTGATATTACTATTTGAAAAATTATTCATATTTTGAAAAATAAAAATTATAATATTTTCAAAAATAATTTTTAAAAATAGTCTACCATTAAATGGCATTAAGACTAGCTTTTAGAACAATAAATTGGTTTATACCTAAACCTAATTTTTTTCTTATTTAGTGACAATAAAACTTAATAGATTAATGTTTAAACATTTGGTTTAATTTATAAGATATAAATTTCTTCATGTTATTTTTTTAGTAGTAGTTAATTTTTTTTATTATGATAAAATTCCTTTAGGATTTAAAAATAGGTTTTCAAATAAAACACGTGCATTTTATTAAATTGGATTTATTTTCATTTCAAATTAATTTGTTAGAAAAGAATTAATTTTATATACAGGCGTAAGACACATTATCATATCTACGTTAATCGTATTCATATCTTTGATTTCAAAAAACAAGGTAATAAATATAGCTATATTTTGAAAATATTCTTAGTATATTTTAGTTGTATAAAACTTATTCTTATGTGTTATACAAGCTATCAATGAAACTTGACATTCTGTAAGACACAATAAAAACATAATATTAATTTTAATATAGGATTTTTTTTGGGTAGTTCATTTTAAATATGTTCTATCAATTATATTAATATAGACTAGGTGTAACATGCATTGCAATCCATTAATAAATTTGAATTTATTAAAAAAAAATTCATAAAAAGTACGGTGTTACATTATACTACCCATAATGTGAATTTATAACTATAAGTTAATCTAGATTATAAAATTTTAAATAAATAAATTTTCCTTTTATAGTAAGCCACATAGAAAAAATAAATATAAAAAATTCCTTTAGTGGAGAATGTTAGAATCATAATGGTTAAAAAAAGTGACTCATAAATTTGTTTACACATAGGAGAACAAATGTTTGTTGGGAAAAACGTAAATTGATGAAAAGATAGAATAATTATTGAGTGTAATTGAGGTTGATAATAAAAATAAATTTAATTTTCAATGGAATGTTAAGGGTCACAAAATACTAAATTTGTGATAATTTATGATACTCTCAGTTCAACACATATGAAGGTATTAGGATAATTATTTATCAATATAATTTTCAAATAATTGAGAAATTTCATTACTATATAAGATCATATGGAAATATAATTAATGAATTTTATTGATTTTAATATTCATAATCTCAATATTTAGTTTTTCCTTGTGTGATTTCCACTTCATCACTGTCTCTCAGAAAAGAAAGTGATTTTTTCATTATTGAATTATAAATAGATCATGTGGTTGAATGATAAGTCATTCCATATGTATTTATAAAAAATTATAGAAATTGTTTTATCATACATTATCCAATATCCATAAATCATCATAAGAGGAGACAATAATTTAAGCAATAACACCTTAGTCAATGTTTAATGTAAACTATTATGTAAATGTTAAACCTTTTCACCATTCCATAAGGTGAAAATTTAAGCCATTAGAGAGAATATAGATTAATTAATCAAATTCATATTAACATTTATTCCCCATATATAATTATATAGATCTTGGTTTTCACATATGATACATTGTAATACCTTTATCTTGTACTCTCTTGAAACATCGTAATAACTTGAATTAGAATACAACTTTATTAAAAAAATTCTTTCAATGATATTAAAAATATTTTGGGATATATTCCTTAATTTCAAATAATTGTTTTAAACATCAACAATGATAACATATACCAATTTTTAAATAAATCAATCATCATTTTAATATATTTTGCAAAATAAAAATTTATTTATTAATGTTTAAAATTATCTGTGAGAGAAAATTATTTTAATGAATACTATTACATATATATAATCATGACATAATGATTTTCCAAATCTAAATTTCTGGAAATCTTCTAAAATACTTCGATTTTTACATGAATAGTAAAAATACTATTGTTCAAATATAAGATGATTTATCACATAACATTGTTGAAATATTCAAATAATATTTTTTAAAATGGTGTAGTTTGTTTTAAAAGAAAATTAATAAGATAAGTTGGTGATTTTAAAATGGGAAACAAACTTTTCAATTCAAATATTCATTTTCTATACTCTAAAGTAAAAATTATTCCCTTTAAATAACTATTTCATTAATTCTGCTATTCATTTTAATGAATTAGTTATTTCAGTTAACAATGTTTTGAATTTCTTAAACCTTTTTTTTCTGATTAATTTTTTAAAAATAATAATTATTCTATGGTTTACCATAGATATAGATTATAATTCATGATTTTATCATTAAAATACCCCTTACTACATGTACAAATAATTCATCTCCCTCACCATGGGGAAAAAGTCTCTTAACCCATAAAAAGACCATTCAATACCCTCATATCCACTAAATGTAACAATTAGAATAATAAATGATTTACGGGAGTAAACCAACTCCAACTATTAGATATATTTTTTTCTATATAGGATAAGCAACTCTGAGGAAAATGTTTTATCAACTGTTCTCTCACTTTCATTATCTATTTCTTTTTTCCCACTAGTAATGAAAACGAAATATTATAATACTATGTAGTTAGTATGTGAAAATAATATTAGTTATACTAACATACTATAAAAAATTATATATTTTAAGTATTTATATTTTATACCTCTCATCTTCTTTGGACACCAATTATGATAATGGCATGTTATCCACAAATGAGGAAATTTATAACTTATTTTTTATCACCACCTAGATATATGGTATGCTATATTATTTATAAAATATAAATTTATATATATATGTATTTTAATATTCTTTAATTTTGATTACTTTTTAGAAAAAGACTATGATAAAAGATATTAAAATCCATGAAAAATGGAAATGTTTCTGGAGATCATGACATTAAAACGCTTCACTATTAAAAATGGAAATTAAGAAATATAATCCTATTTTTAAATTTATAAATAATAAATTGAAACATTATAAATAAATTTTTGTTCATCTTTCTAAAAATCATTTGACTGATATTCTATAATCGTAAAAGTGTATAATTAAACCAGGATATAAGGTAAGGGGATTATGATACTAAATCTCTTTATATTGGGATTTATACTATTCAACATTAATCTTAGAATAAATATTCACCTAATATCCTAAATATATAATTTAATAATAATTTTTCCTTTATTTTTTGGTCATATATTTTTCTACACCTCTATAACATTTTCTAAGCCATTTAAGTTACTTTTTTAAAATGACTTCAATTTCTATAAAATCACATAAATTCTCTTGGCTAACATCTCCTTCAAAAAAATAAAGTGATCATTTTTCCAATTTAAGATCTCATAAATTCATTTGGTAATCCTAAAAAAAATTTCAATATATTTGACATGTTAACACTTTTAGCAAACCCCTTTATTTCTAAGGGATATTCCATGACAATGATTATTATTATTCCATAGGGCATATATGTGTAGGAGCATTTTATGATGTGACTGGTGGGAACATAATTATATGTACCTCCAATGAATTCTTTAATATGGTTTATCTCATATGATTATGATTATATTGAATGATATTAATGTTAGATTTGATCACCACAATGGTGTTACCATTTTTTACACATGTTTAATGTGTATATATGGTGATGAATTTTCTCACACCAATGTGTGGTATATCAAAACTATGATATTCTACTTTATGATTATGTATATTACACATTACAATATTTGATAAAAATAAACCTCATTCATATGATTATGATCCTAATTAACTGATATGATGAAGATTATTCTCATCCATGTGCAACGTTTTCATGTGTGTAATTCACTATATGTTACCCTTCCCCTTTCATTGCATTTCTCTCACCGCATATATTGATTTATGTCATCAACATATTACATATACTAAGTATATTTCTTGAATCATCATAATTTTCATGAATATGGATTTAAATTACATTTTATGTTTTAATCTGTAGAGGATATATATAAACCTAATTTTTCCAAGATATTGATCCATAAGATCTTGGATTATATTACTATTATGTTAATTATCTTAATATTTATGTAATTGGAATTTTAAAACAATATGTTCTCTATAAATATACATATGGAATATGTTTATTATAAAAATATATTTACTATATAGTAGGGTAAAATTTTTATGATTAAATTAGAGACTTGAGGTACAAGTCTTTCCTCCACTTTTATTTTGTGGGACATGTTCTTTATCCACCACTAGTTTCTTGTATATTATCTATATTCATCAGAAGTTTGTTTTTTATGATTATACTCATAAAAATTATCCGATATAGTTGTCATTCTATGTTTCATTCTTTCATTTGGATTATAGTAAAAAAGTTACCAAAGTGGAAACAGTTTTACATTAAAATCTCTTTTTTATCTAGATAGGAAAGGATTAAGTTTTTTATTATGATAGTTCTCAATATGAGTATCAGTAAAACAATGTATTTGATTCTCCTATAGAAATTTTTGTAAACTGCATGTTTTCATTTCATTTCCATCACTTTATTTTTTAAATATTTCAAATGAATAATTAAAATAAAAACTGACATTATTTTATTCTTCGGTGGAAAATTATTTCTCTTCATTTTATATAATATTAGAAAATGTTTTAAATAATTTTTTTACAATTCTTAAATTAATATTTTTTTTACCGTTACAAGAAATTTTTACAAAATGGATTATGTGGAAAGTTCTTATCTTATTTTGAATGAGGTACTATTGAAATTTAAAAAAAATGTAAATGAAATATTTTTTAACATGAATGTAATGAATGAATTTTCCTATCATCATGGCCGCTCAATAATTTAACGCATAATTTAAATTTATTTGTTGCAAATAGACCCAGTAATCCCAGAGAAGATGTCTACTATCATTACATTAGAATGATTGAAGGTAAATTCATCTCAATGGTATTGTTATTTTATTAGTCTTGGTAAATGCCATATATACAAGAGTATTGTATTACAAAGGAAACTGTAATCTAGTAAGTGTTTTTTAATTAAATTATAATTTCATTCCATATTAGCATATCGTTGCATATTTTATTTGTGCACATATTGGATTCTTATGAAAGTGGAAAAATTATGGGTGTGAAAAAATATTTGTAATTGTACGTACAATGAAAAAATAATGATTCAGTGAGATTAATAAATAAATAAAGGTAAATAAATAAACACACTTCCCATGTAATCAATAAAATGAGAGGTATTATGTAAATAATATTTTATAATTGAATACAAATTCCATTTAAAATAAATTTGTAAGGAATAATTAATATGGAAATGTTAATAACTACAACCCATGCCAAAAATCAATATACTGAAAAAGAAATGCATCTGTAGATATTTTCATAGTGAAAATATCTTGGATAATAATAACTGGAACATAATTTAGGAAATTCTAAATTATTCTATGATATGTTACCTAGTTACATGAAACCATTACCATCACAGCCTTTCCCAAGATAGTTTAAAACATACTGGGTGAATAACCTAGTACGGCTAACCAACTCACTCCTCGCATGAGACAACCAGTACACATGAACAATGATTGAGTATCCCACATGATGGATGTCTACCAAAGTTTAGGTGGAAATAAAAACCAAATAATATTAAATATACTACGGGTAAAATATTATAATGATATAAATATAATTAAAGTGGTGGAAAAGTAAATGGAAAAAGTTATTGTTTAAAAATGTTACCTCTTATTAGAGTAACTCCTATTGGTTTGTAGAAAAACGCATCCTAAAGGGGTTTTTACTAGAAGTCAGTGTTATAGAGGTATTATATGAAGGTTGGGATATTATTTGTTTTTAGTTTTTAGATGATATAATTTTCTTGATATGGGTGAATAAGTGGTAGGTAGGAGTGCCTTTTTATGTTGGAGGAGGAGTGCATTTTTCTAATTTTTTTCATGTGATAATTCCACCAAAATATTGTACATGTAAATTGGCTTCAATAGTAAACCAAATCATTTATAAGAGATTATTGGGTAGAAATATATATATAAAAGTACTTTTAGAAATTTTTCTAGGTAATATGTTTCATATACTTTTATGGTTTACTCAATTATGAAGCAAATATTTCTCTTAACCGCTCTATTTAATTCTAATTTCCCTCAATTATATTTTTTGTAAAAAACAAATTTATCCTTTCTAGAAATTATAAATTATTATAAATATGTATATTGAATCAAAGTTTCATCTTCTATTCATATAATTTTTATATGTTTAACTAAAATTAATCCAAGAGATTTGACGATAAAGAGGGTCTTTAATGTTAAAATGTTTAAAAGATTGAAATGTTTTTATAACAAATTTTAATATAAAATAGATTATAATGGACTAAATTTTGTTGATTGATGTATAAAATAACAACATATACTTTAAATCAAAATTAAAATATAATTTCACTATATAAATAAATTAGATGAAAAATAAATTTTCAATTAAAATTCATTATTTTTTACCATTCATCCAAAAGCTGAATCCTCGTAGAAAAATACCAAAAATCCACTTTTAGATAATTTTTATATTGAAATTTAATAAATGAAGTTTATTTTTATATGTACAATTTATCAAATTTCACAAAAATAGAAATAAAATCGGTTCTCCATCAAAATGTGGAAAGATTACCTCTTTAACAATATTACTTTTTTATGAATAGAATTAGTTTTCTGCTTATTTAATACCGATAAAATATATAGGATGAATCTAAAAAAATTAATTAAATATATATAATATATATTAAGGTAATATAATTCATTAGTAGTAATTTATTTAATTAAGGTGGATAAAACAAATTTTGGTGAATAAAAACGTTTTCATTAAATTCAATTGGTTTTTATATTAATTTCTAAGTAATTATTAACCATTGAATTTATTTTATATTTTTATTAAACATATTTTTTATATTAGTTAATAATATTAATAATTCATAATTTATTGGCTAGATTATATATTATTATATTATATATAATGCCTTAATAATATTTTGTTATTTAATAAATCTAATCCTTATTTGTAATCCAAGTCCTCAAAGAAAGTCAGTTTTGTACATGAAGAAAGATAACACAATATTTCATGAATTTAATGAAGTATAATATATTAAATTCATTAAAAATATTAATTATAATATAAATTATTGGTATGTTATATTCCTTTCTATTCTTGCTGTTTATTATTAAACACAATATCCAATACAATGTTTTTAAATTAGAATTTTGGGTGTTACATTCTCCCCAAAATAAATAAATTTCCCCTCATAGTTTAAACATGATATTTTCAATAAAGTGTTTGATATTTGTAAATTCCATTATTGAAATCCCACTTTGTGATAAGATTTTATAAAACATCCTCTTAAAAACAGAGAATGATAAATATAAAGGATTCAAGGAATAACATACTACTAGGTCTCTATGTATGATAACATTAGCGGAATGTGGAGATACGTACATGGTCTAAATTTGTAAATATTTATTAAAGTTATTTATGTAATCGATTCAAAAAAATTGAATGATAAGTTAAAATTTGAGGGACTCGAATAAATTAATCTATAATTATATATAATAAAAATAGATAAAAAAATATAGGTGTTAGGATTAAAATTTTTATCAAGATCATTTTCTTAATGTGGAGTAATTAATTCACTACCTTATACTATAGAAAATATACTTAATTAACATATTTATATAGAAAATTCATTCGTTTTCATTACATTAGTAAATTTCAAATTCATCCCTTTACTCTATGAAATGAATAACCAAAATTGAATTTCTACACCTGAACAACAAATTTATCTTTTAATAGATCATATGATCCATAAAAATATTCATTATGATAATATTGATATATATTAAAATTTTAATATGGTTGATACATTAAAATCTACATTATAAAATTGAATCCATTTGTTCATCATTAATATTTACTTATCAGGTTTTTTATCTAAAAGTTATGATATATTAACTAGGAAATTACATAGTTAAGTAGTAGGCAGGAAACACATAATGTGCTTCGGTCATGGGTTCATGCCCCACTATCCTCTCAGATTTGATAGGTTATCACCAAGTATACTAGTTTTCTTTCTAAAACAATAATAAAATTTGATTAACATCCATTAAATTTTATCATTAAATATTCTTTCAAGTAATGTATTGAATTAAACCCCAATACATAAATACATTATCCATTTACTTTCACATAGATCCGTAATTAGACTAGATTTTATACATTATAATAGGGATTTAACTCAGGTAATTCCCATGTTCACAATAGTTATAGAAACAAACAATTATCATTTTCAGTAGAGGATATTTATTTTATTCCATAATATTATTCATTTTTACAGACTAATTATTTGATTTATATCCATATATCCAAAACATAAAAAGTTTACCTGCTCAATAGAGATAGTTACATGGTATTTTCCTTGAAAATTTCTTGCATGATGGAAATCAATCCTTTTTTACTCTAGGGTGTCCATGATTCATGCACTTAGAAAACACCATGTTTCTCTTATTTGATAATTTTGGGAGTTGGTTAAAGTATATTTTGTTCATTATATTTCATGAAATATGATTAGTCATGAATATGATATCTTTAAATCCTATCGATATCCTATTTGGTTTTTGATTTTTACCACATTGTCGATTATTATCAATGCTAACAAGATAGATTTTGGATACATCCAATAACTAAATGTAGAAATCTTTGTTTTAGTAACAATAGTCATAGTGAGAAAAATATATAATCAATTATAGTATATGTAAATCATTACACATTATTTTCAGTATGCCAAAAATTATGATTAAAATAGGTTATTTATATTAATTATGTATTCATATACATTGTAATGGTTCGTAAATGAAACATTAATTATAATATTCCTATCCCCCAGAAGTTTCAAAATAGGTTCGGAATAAGGCATGTTTTCATGTACACTTTTACACTAGAGTAAGGTCTTATGCACCTCTTTAGAGTTTTTACCTTTAATAACTTCTCTTCCAGAACCATATCCACATGTAGTATCCATATTGGGATGTATTTCTATGAAAACCATACAATCTCTATCTAACTAAAACATTAGCATGTTCTTCCATAATTGTCATTAAATTCTACCTTAGGGATATGTTCCCAAATCTATTATTTTCTTAATCTAGGTCTCAAGGATTGTAATAAACCTCCCTATGATACCAACTATAATATCCTAACCCCATCATTCTTAGTCCTGGTGTTTACTATCTTTAGAATAGAATTATTACATGGACATGCTTTTAAGAGGACTATTAATTTTAGTTTCATTAGTAACCCAAGTAAATATATGATTATTTAATTTCAAATTAATAAAAAAATAAAAACATAATGTATTTTCATTCAAGGATATGATTATTCCAAAATATCATATCCTTTCATATATTTTTTAGTACACTTATTATATTCTTGAGGAAAGGATAAAAATAAGGTTGAGCTCCAATGTTTAGTAAGGGTAAGTATTGCGGAAAAAATAATGAATCAATTATTATAATTAATATGGATAGGTAAATATCTAATAACACATTCCACGTAATCAATAAACTAATATGCAGTGCATAAATAATATGGATTGGAAAATAATAGAGCACCCATGCTATTTAACATATCTAGATAAGGCATAATCAATATGGAAAGGTAAAAATATAAAAACAATTTCATGTAATTGATAAACTAAGAATGAAATGAATACATAAATTTATCTATAGTAAAAAATCATGTATTATAATAACTGAAACAATATAAAAAAAATTCATAACTATTGAACACCACATTTACTTGGTATATAGTACCATTACCAGCTAGAACTTTTACAAGACCATTTATGACATACTGGGTGAGAACCACACTATGTTAAGACTACAGACTCTTCCCATTAAACTAATAATAAATTGAGGGGATATCTATAACTGACCCCCAACCATGTCATACCTTTCTAATGCATTATATATATATATCAAATAACGGATTTAAAAATATTCCTTATCAAATATCAACATTGGATAAAAGTTGAAGATTTATCAATATTTCCATTGATATAATGTAACATAAAAATTAAAAATTGTATGTAAAAATAGTATATGGTTTAGAAAATAAAAATAGAAATGAAGAATTGATATTTACTTTTATGTGAAAATAATGTTCAATGATCACTAAAAATTGAGTATTTCAATGGGACTATAAAAAATAATCATGGAAATGGATGTCCTTATCATCCTTGACTAATTAAATCATTAACTATTACAAGTAAGAATATGTATGGTAATATTACAAAATATCTCAATAGTATCATAAGTTAAAAAATGTGGGTTTCCATTGACGAATGGATTTTCCCTTAAAATATCATTAAAAACATTCTTGATAAAATAATCATTAATCATTTCAATGTGCCTTATACCATTTTGAAACATGTGAATAATAAAAAAATAATCGATTAAAATCAAAGTAAACATTAAATATCATGATTGAAATGTTATTCATGATATATCATGTCAATTTATAATTATATTCCACTCATTAATGAAACAAGGTGTGTATCTTTCCTATGTGGATTTATGAAATAAAATTGAGATGAAATCCACTACCTGCTGGTAATATTTAAATTATAATCCCCTTGAAAGCGAAAACATAAAATAAAACTCTAAATACGGGTAAAATAAAATTATTCATGATGTAAAATAAAATATGGGTTTTATATACACCCCACAATGTAAATAAGTGTTGAAAATGGTGTATACCTCATATAACAAAAAGTGATACAAGAATCCCTTACCCTGTGTTTTATTTTCATTTGAACATACATTAATCTACTATTTGATGTTTTTAATAATTATGATTACTAATATTAAAAAAATATAAATATTTATAATATCATATACTAACTATTTATAATTTTTATAACTCGTTTGTTAAAAATCATTCAGTATTTTCACTATTTTAAGTGTTTTTTTCATTGTTTTTAGAGTATGTTTTGAGTTGTTATTTTTTTTATTCCAAGATAAATCTTAATATTATCATCTCCATAATGTATAACATGATATTAATTATATATATATATCCATTATATATGTACATATAATAATCTTTAATTCTTGGAGATATTAAATGAAATGCAATGTTCATGGAGACGATTTGTCGTATATACATATGAACGATATTCCCATTTCATTCTCATATTTAAAAGATTGAAAACTAAATGATGTATATTTTTATAATAACTAAATAATCATATATATTTCATTTATTTCAAATTTTATTTTATACTCCATTATTAATAGATTCCATGTAATGTGTGACTGAATAACATCGCTTTGAGGAGGGGGTAGTCCATACCTCCGACAATGATGTTTTATTATTCCCAAAAAATTGAAGGAATGATGTTATGGTTATATAAAAAGATTAAAATTCATAAATAAACTATTAATATAATAGATATCATATATAATCTACAAATCCATCATTATTCCAACATGTATGGGTGGTCAATTTAAGAACAAGAAATATCGATTCATGATGATGTACTCTGTCATACACACGAATGGTGATTGTGTATCCCATTTGAGGGATCTGTGTGAAAGTTTAGGTAACACTCATTGAATAAAAACATAGAAGTATATTGAAAATTCTTATTTAATTATATATGAAATATAAGAATATAATTTAATTGGTGGGGAAGTAAATAAAACAATAGTGATCATTGAAGAATGTCACACCCTATTCGGGTAACATCTTTTGGTTTATAACAAAAGACATCATTGGCTGGATTTAGGATGAAATTTAGGATTCAATGATGATTTAAGATAAATTGGGATATTATTTTTTAATGTTTTTTATGAGACCAAATTTTTTTAAGGTGTGATTAATTTCGATGGATAACTACCTTTTTGTATTGGTGAAGGAGTGGCATTCTTGTAAATTTTTGAAAGTGAAAATTCCACCAATGATTATTCCATGGCATGTGACTCCAATAATGAAAAAAAATTAAAATTATGGGATTGGAACGAAATATCTATAGAAAATCAATTTTGGACAAGTATCTCGGTTATTTTGTCCAATAGGACTAAGGTTTTGGTCACTGTTAATCAAATTTTTACCTTAATCATTATAATAAATTTAAACTAACTTCTGAGAAAATTTTATTCAAATTTTTTTTTCCCTAATATAAATTATAAATTATTTTCATTCCAAATATTGAATCCCTTTTTCTAAATTTTAATCATAGTAGTGGCTGAAATTTATTTCAAATCAATCCCAAAGATGGGACAATAAATGTTTTTCGCTCATGAGAAAATGTTCTAATGTTTGAAATATTTTTACATCATATTGTATTGTGAAATTGATTAAAAAGATCTAAATTATAATAATTTATCTATAATTTACATAAATATAATTTAAAACCAAATTATAATATAATTTATCTTTATAAATAAATTATATGAAAAAGCATTTCTCAATTACAAATCAATTTTTCACTATTTATCAACAAATGAATCATCGCAAAAAACAATAAATCACCCGAAGATATTATTTAATGCTCATATCCTATATATGAATTTTATTTTGATATATAAAATTTATTTGTGTTCCAGAAAATTGATAAAAAAACAATTCACTATAAAGTGGAGGCAAAATTTGCCTTAAAAAAATATTACATTTTATGTGTAAAATTTTGTTTTGTATTATTTTATCCCAGTTAAATCTTTTAGTTGAATACAAAAAATATTTTATTGAATATATAAAAATATATAATTAATTAATATCATAAACTATTAGTATTTAATTTAATTTCTTCAGAAAAATCACTTTTGTGAGCATAAAAGCTTTATCATTATATTCAATCGGTTTTTATATACATTTATAGTAAATGGGTAACCTATTAATTCATGTAATATTTTCATAAACAATATATTATTGCAATATATTTAATAATTTTCATAACCTCTATTTTAAAGCCTATTTTATTTAATATTATATTGAATAATACTTTTTTAAAATATATTGTTTTTTGGAAAAACAATATCTGCATGCAACACAAGTAATTGAAGAATGTTGGGGTTGAGGGCTATGTATGTAAAGTCAGTAATGTGTGCATTGAATGATATTGAATATATTTAATTTCATTAAAATATTAAATAGTCTCAAACATTGTAGGATAATATATTTCTTTCAATTATTGGTGTTGCATGTTATATACACTATCAAATACAATGTTATTACATATTTTTTTGGGGAATTACATTTTCCTCATTAATTATAAGAAAAGATTGTTTCTATAATATTTTGTAGATTTTAAGATTTATATTTTTTTAAATTTGGAGTGGTATTTTTTAAAAAAAATATTTACTAATCATTTAATTGTATTTCTATTGATAAATGACAAAACCCCTTTATTCTACATATATTGTTGTAGGGATATGATCGAAAAATACTATCCCTGTTCTTTCCTTAGAAGGTTTATTATTATGATGATATAATGTTTTTGAAATGAGATCCTTTTACACATGTTATGATGTGATGAAATTTTTCAATTATTATAAACCCCATTTATTTTCCATGGGGTATGATATGTTAAAATATTTATGGTACCAATTTTCATTCCATGGGTTATGATATGATGAATTTATTAGTATCTTTTGTACCACATATGTGTGATTTTATTTTATAGATGGTGGGACTCGAAATATATAACCTTATATTGAATTGGGTAAATATTATTGTTTTATGATCTCAATGATACATGGGTGGTCATTCCATTCCCTATAAATGTGGGTACACTAGAGTTTTTCCCAAGTCTAATGTAGGTATAAGGGTGGTTAACTCAAGCGTAACATATTATGAATATCTTGATGGGTAGCCCTGACAGATGATTTTTTATGCTTTTGCGGGCTCCACTAATCTTAGTATTAATCCAATGACTTTATATCAATGCTCATGTTATTTTATTTCATGATGTTTCATGTCTTATGATCTACCATGTTGTAGAAAATTACTTAATATTATGCCTGATTTTACATAGGGTATTATTATTAAATGTTATTCCCATGTTCTCAAGAACTTTTATTCATGTTATGTTTATGTGATCATTAATATCTCCCATTCATAAAAAACTGAGAATATTAGATCAGTCTTTATTATTATTCCTTTCCCTAGATTTTGAGGAAATTTATCATGATTTAATGTCTAATAAGGGATTATAGTTAAAAAAACTTTGTACGAGATGATTTAATTTACTTACAAACTAATTTCCTATGTATCCATGTTTCCAAAGACACTAAACCATTATAGTCAATATGTATATTTTTTAAAAATTAAATAAATATTAGTATATTTATATGTAATTTCTATATATGAATGTATTAGGATTCTATAATTATACCAATGGTGATGTAAATATAAACAATCTTAAATAATGATCAAATTTTCAAATAATCCCATATCACATTGTAAAAATAGGAATCACAACCCAATGAATGAAATAAACGGGAATTGAAATTTAAATAACAAGATTATAAATTTACTATTGATATATCATATGATTTTTTTCGTATGTACACTACATGAATAAATTTAGTGCTAAATATGGTAGTTGCCTCACAATAATAAAAGTGATATAGGAAAGGCATATCACATGTTCATCATTCTTCTAATGGGAACTTAAACTCTTGTATAATAAATATAAATTTAATATATATCTATAATTTAATAATTTTTATAATAATTATATCACATATAATCCACTTATAATGTTCCTAAAATTATTTATTAATAATTCATTATTAAAATTACTATTTTTTGGTGTTAGCTATCTCATTTTTCATGTAAGTTTCAGTTCATATTTTTTTCATTGATCATTGATCATTGTTAAATAAAATACATATTTATAATAATTATATAAATATCATATATATTCATTGTATACATATTTATTACCATATATTAATTGTATATATAGGTAAATGAATTTTTCTATTTGTGTAGAGGGTAGGTTGTACATACTAATTAACATTATTTTAACTTTTCAATGGATGGCACGAGAATGAGTAAATCATAATTCAAATTAATGAATAAATATTATATAATATATATCATATATATTATTTAAATATATCCTTATTTCACTCTATTTATTGTAGAAATGAATAAAAAATGACATCACTTCATGGATGTTGTAGTCCGCATGCACGTGTGAGCGACATTATCTTTTCCCAACAGATTTCGATCTAAAATTTTTATTATGTTATTACAATTACATATGACTAAATATTTCATAATTGTCATAAGTATATATATATATATATTAATAAGTTCTATATTAATCAGAATACCTATAAATTAGTGATGAAAGATTAATTAAACTAATATGTGGATATAGTAAGATGTACGTACGAACGAATGATGTTTTCCATTTTTTAGGATGGAAAAAGAATATAAAATAGATGTACTATAATAATATTTACATATTGGTATATTCAGAATATTTTTTATTTTATTTTAATATGGGAAAAATAAATTAATAAGAAGTAGAAAAATAATAAAATTTGAAAGAGTCGGTAATGTCGATTACATCTTCTTTGGTAGCCATCCTTTAGATTCATTTTTAATGTATAATGGATTGTAATTTTTTTTAAAAACAATAAAAAAAGGGTTAGGTGATTTAGGAGAGAAATGGAATGGTTTTAGGAAAGCTATATGGCTCAATGGGGTATGCAGAATTGTGAAAAAGAGTTATCCAAATATAAGGGTGGGGGAAGACACACTTTGAATGCCTAAAATGAGTAAAATATAATTAAAACTTTTTTGGCCAAATGATTCCAAATGGATTTATATTCAATGAAAAATAGTATATGGTCGTAATATCCTCATTATATTAATTTTTATTAATTTGGTGTCATTTTAAAATTTTTATTTTTGATTAACCCCTTGCTGAAAAAATTTTATTCATAATTGTAGTAGTGAAATCTTCAATAATAAAGTGTTATAATTTTATATATAAGGTAAACAAAATGGTGAAAATGACCATGTAATGATATTTTTAAACAATTTACCATCCTAAATGTCCATTTTTAATATTTATTGATTTCAAAATAATGTTATATAATATTTTTTCAAAAAATACATTTATCATCATTTTAAGAACTTTTCACATGATTTGAAAACCAACAAAACATGGATGAAAAAAAATTAATATAAATTTTTTTTAAATTCCTATTATATTTTAATTGTATCTAATAAATTCAAGGAATACAAAAATTCAACAAAATTGTATCACTTTTTGTATTTTTTAAGTCATTTGATTTATTTTTATATTAAAATTTTTAATATTCTATCAACATTGCCTATGAATTTTATGTAATCAATCAATCATTTGAATTTATAGAAAAATAATTGTTAATGAATTTAATTTATATTTCAAATAATAATTTACAAATGAAAATATCCAACTTTTATCATAATGTAAATTTTATAGCGATATTAAATTAAATAGAGTGGCATTTATTATTATTTTTCTTTAAATTAATTTAAAGACCATAATAAAAGTAAAAAATGATGACTGTTTACATATATTTAATAATTGGATTTTAAACATAAAAGTATACTTTTCCAATATTATAATGTAAATTTTTGGGTTTTTTGGGCAATTATCTCATGATTTTAACACTATTTTACCAATTTTCCCCTTACCATGGAGAAAAATATTTACTATGTTTACGATTCAAAATGATCAAAAATAAAATGGAAATCTATGATTATTTTTAACCTCCTAATTCTAAATATATTATTCATTTATCAGTATTCAATATCTAGAATGAGAAGAAATAGTTTTTAATATAATTGGATAAAACACAAAGGAAAATAGATTTTGCGTAAATATGTTTTCATGTATCCAAATAAACATATATGAATGTCATGAATATTGAAGACTAAAAGAGATTTAATTATAATATTTTAATAAAAATTTATTATATGTTACTTTATGTTCAAATAAAAAATAGTGAAAATTTAAAATTACATGTTGTAATGATGGTAGTTGAAACATCTGTATTTTTCAATATTCACTAAATATCTATCATTTCAATAAAATCCCATTATATAAATCTATGATAATTTTGATACATAGATTACAAAACAGAAGTTTATTTTTTAATATCCAAAGTCCTAAATAATAAATAATTAATTAAAATAATGTATCAAAAAAATAAAAAAAAATTGAAGACAACATAATTTGATAAATAAATTATACACTAAAAATTAAGTTATTATTTCTTAAAAATTAAAAAAATTACTAATTTGGCCCTTTATATATATTTCATATTTTTTTTAATCCAATTCATATCCAAAAATAAAATGGTTAGTTTTTAATTGTAATATTTGAATAATAATATTTTGTTGTTTTTTTAAGTTCGATTTTTCGTGTTTTATATGCTACAGAACATATTGTCCATTTAAAGATTGAGGGTGTCGAAAAAATATCATAAAATGAAGAATTGTATACCCAAAATATAAAAATATTCATAATGTAACATACCAAAAGAATAATATTTAAAAAAAATTAAATAAATATGTGAGTAATAAATAATATTTCACATTAAAATAAAATATTGATGATAAACCATTACATCAACTCTGAATTTTTTCATAATCACACTAAATACATGTATGATAATATTATTATTTTTATTATATAAATAAAATCTAAATTTTCATAACCATATTATCAAATATGGATTACTTATAAAATTTAAATCACATTTTACTTAATAATATTTTTTTATCATCATTATATCATGTTTTAAGTGCTCCATTTTTCTTGTACGATTCAATTTTAATGCTATAGCCATTGAATCTTGATATTGGTTTCATAATATCAAAAATCTTATTCATGATATAAATATATCATTTATTCAATATATATACATTTACATATATCCAAAAAAATTAAATATAGAAAATTTATCTATATCGTTCACAGAGATGGTTGTCGGGACGTACATGAGGATGCCTTTTTGATTTTGAATAGAAAGTAAGAAAATAAATAAAAAAATTATTTTATTATTTAAAAATTATTATTATATAATAGATACCATACATATTCATTAAATCCATAATTATAAATATTCATGTGTGGATATGTGGTGAAATTTATCAAGTACCTTTATGGAGGTAGTAGGCCACATATATACACTAATGATAATTTCATTTCTCCTTTAATGGAATGGTGGTGGAAACTGATTTTACCTAAGTAATAATATTAAGCTAGTATATGGATGATAAGAAATTAAATCATTTAGTATAGATACAATATATTTATAGTATGTGAAATATGAAATAAACCATGAATGACTCTGGAATGATGATTACCTCTTCTCTGAGAGTCCCACTTTAATATGCAATGTATGCCTCATTATAATGGTATTAGGGTAAGAATAGTATCATGAGATAAAATATGATGAATCTAAAATGGTATTAGTGTAGTTCAGGGTTGAATGAGAAGGCTCAAATTTTTTGAATAAGAGAGGAGATATGGATCCCTTTTATAAGTGAGAAGGGGACATAATTGGAAATTTTTGAAATATTAAAATATAATTTCTATATTTGTCAAGTGAATCTATTCAAGGGGGAAATTTATTTAAAAAAATTTAACTAGGTCTAAATACCACAATTAAATTAAATCTATATAGGTTTTGGTTCCATATTAAACATTGTCATTTTTATTTTCCCCTTTATTAATTCATTTTAACCTTAACCGTGGAAAACCATGTTTTATCCTAAAAAGGTCACGGAATTACAAATATTGTTCCATGTGTCTCCAAATGGTCCATGTATGACATTGGAGACTATTTCAAATTCAACATATCTGGTTTTAGTGTTTTATTTTTAAATAATTAATTGAAAAATAGATTAGTATAAAATATCATTATAGTAAACTAAAGAAGTATTTATTTAGTTTTATATTAATTTCCTCAATAAAACAACTGATATAGAATATAATATATTTTAACAACAATTATAAATTATTATTAACCATAAAATTTGTGAAACATTTTTTTATCAAAAAATCATTTTTATTTATCATTATTAAAATCATTTTATAATTTTTTCCTATTATTTGATTAAGCAATGAGTTAGTGTTTCATAAGAATTTAACTTAATTATACCATCAAAAAAAGATTATAAAATTAAAATAAATCATTAAGGATCAACATTAAAATAATATTCACTCAAACCCAATTTTTATCCCTATATAATCTAATAATATAAATTAAAATAATGGGGAGAAATTTTTTATTTTTCATTTCACTAAAATTATATAAATGTAATTTTCTATGAAATTTTGGTGGAAATATTGATATTTTTGTATCTAGGATGTATTTTTAAAATCATTATGCATCAAATAGGATTATTTCATCTGTCAGATATATTTTAAATCATTTTCACATAGTTATATCATTGATTTACATGTTTTATTCTCACATGGTGATTTTTTTTACCATGGATGAAATTAATCAACACCATAAAAGGGGCATATTTATCAAATTTGAACATTCTTATTTGAAAATTGGAATTGATTTTAACAAATTCAATTTATATAATGGTTAAAATTAATTTTATGTAAATGAAAAAAATGTATTGAAAATAGTATTTAGAAAAATTTATTTTTAGCATCAAATTAATTTATTTCTAATTTCTTTCCTAATAGAACCCACTAGATGAATGTTAAATTTTTTGATTTAATACATAAAGTATAATGTAATTTAAATTGTTTAATCTATATTTATTAACTTAAATTATTAAGATAAATACATATTATGTGTGCTAAAATATATTTTCCAAAAAAATAAATAATTTTATTTTAAATGATTTTTTTTTCAATTTATAAAGAATTGATAAAAAATGAATTCATTTTTTTATTGTTTAAAAAATACATATTTATAATTTTGGTTATCTTATTCGTACCCACAAAAAAATGTTTGGAAATCACTAATACATTAAATCATTATATTTTTATAGTATATCATGGATTGTTTAATCTCGAGGTTATACCTAAAGAAATATTTTGAAGAAATAATGTTTTTTAAAGATATATATATAATAAAATAATAGTGTCTAACAATTTCCATGTTGTAGTGTTTCAAAAAAGAGGATGTGCATGTGAATATAATTTATACATTCCCAAATATTTGTCTACAAAAGAAGCCCATATCTTCAAAAAAACATCCCTTATATCACAATCCACCATGCCAAGATGATTGGGTTTCGATCCTTACCATCCGAGTTGGGTTATCCTAGTACATGGTATCATTATATGACAATTATAGTTTCATGGGTTGTATGTTTGTCTCATCCATTGTATTTATATCCATATTAGTATGTGATGTGGCTTAGACCACCTTCATGATTTTTATAAATAAGATACACCACCTAACCATGTCTATCTGATTTGAGAGACTTTGTATCAAACAACCTATAAGCCTTTTCCCCAAATAATTCATTTTCACACCCTATACTTAATTTTTATTTATAATTATCAAAACATTCTAATGTTATGTGATTCATGTCCACAAACCTCTATATTGAGCCATCACTTCTCATCTCACCCTACAACATACATATCTAAAAATCCCTAAGACACCCTCAATGATATCTCCTCTAATATTTAATTAAAATAAATCAAACACCATTATCCATTTTATGTATTCCATCCCACATTGTCCATTTTTACTACATAAATATGGAATTTTTTATTTCACATCCATTGGGTCATATTAATCAACACTACCCATCAAGAAATCTTGATATTAGGTCAAGTCAAGACAGATGTTATAGTCGGAATAGATATAGTTAGTCATTAAATATTATAAATCAAATTTATCAATGATAAAAAATACAAAAAATAATAACAAACGTAATTTTATAAATCATTATCAAATTATATGTCAGATCATTAAATATTTTAAATGTGAAAAGTAAATTTATATTAATAGATTCATAAATTTTATCAATAAATTTCAATATAATTTCATACCATGATAGAGTGTATTGCCATTTCAATTTTCACGAATAGAATCTATTGAATTATAAATTTAGTTCCATGTGAGATTTTGGGATTATTTCACTTATTAATAATTAAATGATAAAAAATAGTGTTGAGTTCGTGTAGTGTCTGACATTAAATTTTTTAATTGATAAATGAATCAACATTCCAAAATCATGACTACATTGACTGAATATCCATCTAATATCCAAATTTAATTTTTTTCTTTTCTATTCTAAAAATTAAAATAATGTTAAATTAAATTTAAATAAAAATTAAATTAAATTTATTCAAAACTATAAAAAAAAACTTATCGGTTTCATACCGAACATCTACCTAAGGGTAAACACTGCACTCCATGGTCAAAAGAGCACTAAATAAATATATCTATGTTCATTAACGTTGTAAATTTTTCTCTTTTCCTCTATGGATATTAAATAAAATTAATATCCCTAAAATGTAAAAGAACATAAACATGAAATTATTTGACTGTACAAAAAAGAATATCTCTCCAAAAAAATATAAAAAATTTATTTATATTCATCATTAAATTATAGTAACACTTTTTAATTTCTAGTATTAATTAACCATATATATGTCGATCAAATGTTCAAACATCCAATGTTGTATTTCTATCCCTATTTACAATAAATATATCTACTGACCAATTTATCAATTTTCTATTATTTCAATGTATGGTCACATTCGTTAAAATTATTTGTTTACACCCAGTACCAAATACCCATGATTCTAAATTAGTTAAATGTTTAGTTTAGAATCACATATTTAAGTTAAGAATGTTTCTACTTATGTAAAAATATTTAATATATAAAAAATATATAAATAAATAGATCTATCGAATTTTATATTTATATATTATAATCATGATCTACACCACTATCTATGAAAAATGATATTTATAGATAGAGTATCATAATGATTAGGGGGAAAAGATTTATATTCTACCATAATATGAATCATCTATATTATTATTTTAATCCATTACATGATCTGGTAGAAAATTTGGCATGCAATATAACTTATAACTCTTGGATAGATTTTGGGACTATACCATTACAAATTAGAAACATGAACTAAATAGACTCCATTCCATTTTTAAATTTACAGTTCCTATCACCCCACTAAATATAACACAAAACACACTTATTATATTGACCATTAAAATTTGAGATACCCTATTATCTAATTTTGTAAAACATTTTAATTCATTATAATCAAAGGATTAGGGACAATATATATAATAATTGACTTTTTAACCTATGATTAATTAATAAGGAATCTACTATATAGAATATGAATTAGTTTTCTTTGTCTTCTGTTTCCCATTTAAATCTCGTGCATATCTTTATATCCCATGAATTCCCTCTATCTATACATGGTTTCATTATTTATCGGTGTATCCTAAACAATCAAGAAAATAATATATCATATGAATATAAATATGTAGGATTATATATAAATTATGATTATTTTTACTAAGCTAAAAATTAAAATTTCTATATCATTAAATATCAAAACTGAACCTAATAACATATTATATTAAACTATTAAAGGTAATGGTTTATTTTCTTATGAAACCATAATATACTCAATACAATGTTATTGAAAAAGTTATACATCCCCAACCTTTTTAAAACATTGTAAATTTTTTCATATGGTGGTAACACTAACCTAAATCCCCATAACCCATAGATCAATACACAAGAGATCACTTAGTTCTAAAATATTCTATAATAAATAATATCTATGAATAAAATTTAACATTTATTGTTGAATTAAAATATAAATAATGAATAATATACTTTGTTGAATGAAATTAAATATTTTGTCATACATGGCACATAATTTTAAATGGACTATTAACATTAAGCTATGATATTCAATTACATTTACCACAAAAAAAAATATTTCTTAGTTATGAGGGTATATACAACAAATTGAGGTTAAAAATTAAAAGGAAATAAAACCAAAAGGGTGTATAAATTATTAAAAATAATATTCATACTCAAAAATACTAATGGAAGATAATTGGAATTTTAGAGGCCTTGGAAGTGAGTTATCAATCGACATATACCGTTCCATGGTGGGTGCAGGATACTGATGTCCTACTAAATTGTAATGGGTGTCACCAAGATTCCAATGAAATATAAAATACCCTTTTAAATTAATTTTATTTTAGTTTCTTCTCGAATAACCAATTTAATTAATAAATTATGTCTTTCCAATAACCCGAATCCAGCATCCTATATTCCCATACACTTCTCGACTATGTTGGATCTTTATCACTCATTGGAGCATAGAATAATTTTTTCCCTTCTTATGATGATCGCTATTCACTAGGGATTTCATATCTGTAAAACTAAATCAAAGATTCTCACTCTAAATTCATATTATTCTTCTTAATTGATAAATTTTCATGTTTATGTTTGATTTAATGGTTTTAATATATTAGAGTAATAAATGAATTACTTTTGGTGAGAGGTATCTTCATGGTTGTTCATTACCAATAGGAGTCTTTATATAGGACATATAATTAGAATTTGATTTAAAAATTAAAAATTTCAATATATAGTTGATTTTGATTATCCTTTGAATAGGCAGTGATGGGATGTTAATATATTTTGGATAGATGATAATTTTATGATTCTTAGTAGGGTAAGGGATGTATATGTTCTATCATTAAAGGATTTTATTAAGAAGGGTTTTCGCGCGGTTTCCAAACATTTTAAAATTTTTATGATGGGTTAGCCAATATTATGACCTAATTTTCCAATATTCATCAATGGTTTGTTATGGTTACAAATAAGTGTTCTACCAAAGGTTAGAAGGCTGGGTGTGGATCCAAAAAATATTTTGATATTAATATTCTTGGAGGGGTTAGGAATTATTTCCTACTAACCAAATATACATATTCAACCCTGTGTTTGTTGGTAGGTGTGAAAATTTGGATTTTTTATTATGGGAATTAATCATGAAGGTTTTATACCAACGTAGACACTTGAGAGAATTTATAGATCCTAGATGGATATATCATTGTGCATTTGACCTCCACTTTGGTTTCATGTGTTGGATTTTTTGATGGTTTGTGTCAGTTTTAGTGGCTGAATATGGTGTCCCTATACTCTACATCTCTTTCTAACCAACCCCCCGTATTCGACTCCATTTTGGTTAGGCTCGATACGGGATTTGGGATAACATGGGATGGTGTTGGAGTGGGCCTAATAGTGGTCTCAGTTTTTTTACTACACAGACACATGCTTCTTTATCTTTTATGATTTTCCCAGTTCTTTTTTGGGTTCGGTTCTTCTATATGTTGATGTGTTCTTATGTTTTTTTGGGGGTTTTTTCCTTTTTATAGTTGGTAGTTTTTACTACAATTTAGTGTTTTGACTAGAGGTGTGTTATGGGTCACTTCTTTGTCTGAGAGATGTGGTCTCTAGCATGGATATGGACTTTAAGACCTGTAATGTTCTATTTTATTTCTTTCATACAAAAATAATGGTATTTTAGGGTGGGCATGATGGTGTGATTTATTAGAGATGAAGGTGGTTTCTGATGAGCGGCTATAATGACTATGATGGATGTCTAAAGCTGTAGTGGGTTGAATGTTGATAGTATGGTTCCAGAGATGTTGTGGTGACATGGTGTAATCAACTATTGGGGGGTGTGGCATGAGGCAGCTCACTGTTTTATTTTCCATACCTGATATGTTTAAATTTTAAATTTGGGATCTCAGTTGTTTTATATATTATTATTGAATTTTGAAATGTGGTGGTTTGGTTTTTATTTGGTTTTTTGGAGGTTACCACTTAACCATGAAGTGTCTTTTAAAAATAGAAAATAATGGATTTAGAGCAAGTAACATTGATAGGGGTGAATAAATTTACAAAACATTTACAAATTATTATTATTATTTTCAATCATGTCCTATTAATATCAAACCTATTACCCAATTAAGAAGAATTAACATTGTTGTGTTATCTAAATTATTACATACACAAGAAATAAAATTAATAATTGAGATTATAACACACATGAAGTGTTGCAAGGTAAGGAAAAAATACATATTCCTTTTAATGATCATCCTATTTTTGTTTAATGGATTTTATTAGAACAATTTTTTTTAGTTTTTATTGGTCTCTATAATTGGAAAACAATTATCATGGATTAATTGATTTTTAGTCCTAGTTTTATGGTGTTATTTATAATGGTACCAAAACCTTCAATGGATTTGACTATAATAAAAACATCCATTCATCAATAATATCTATGGTCGGTCCACTATAGGATTATTCTATGATTAAATTCAAAAAGCTTTATAGATCGCACTTGCTTGTTTGCATTCTCAAGAGCTTAAGAAATATTGGTCTTCATACATCTCCAAAAAATATCAAGATCATGTGATCATGTTCATTAATAAATATATAGTTTTGAATCCTTATCTATTTGATATAAATATTATGTCACAATATAAAATATATAATTCAATGATGTTTTTTATCTTCCCATGCATGTAATTATTTATAAAAAAACATTATGTTGTATGGCGGTCACAATTAATACATGATTTAAATTTTTCATTTAAATCCTCATATAATTTTCTATGAATAACACATTTATTCTCCTTCCTCAAATATAAATTTTTCAAATGATTAGTTAGTATTTATAATTCAAATTTTAAATTCTGTAATGATCATCTGTATTTATTTATTCATGTAATACATTTTGATGACATGAACATTTCTAAATTCATTATGTTGTGCATCTTCCCAAGGGGTTTGGGTATAACCTACTTATTCAAACATGGAATGGTCATAGGATTTTGAAAACTTCTTTATACATGTATACATATTCCAGCATGAAACTCATTATTTCTCATGAACTGTAAATACCTAAATTCATGGAATCCTTATTCTTCTTAAAACAATGTTAAAAACCCTTCTTGCATGTATCCTAAACACCCATTGTATATTTTTACTATTATTTTAATGAGTAAAGATGATAATTATCGTCTATCCTATATATTTATATATATAATGATCAAAAAATAAATACCCAAATAGTATCTACCTCCCTATTCTTAAAATAAAATAATTCAATACCAAATTATCCTTATGTAATTGCATAAAGATACATACAATGGTATCAATTTTCATAGATTCAACCCTGTTTGATTGTTATTACATAACTCTTCATTATGGCCCCATTAATTCTTACATCACGCATAAAAATAACATCCATTGGATGCATCAAGTTTTTTCATACCTTCATTTGATTTATACCATTCGATGAATATTCATTCACGTAGAACTATGTGAATATATTATCTTGATTGCACAACATGATTAATATACATTATGTAATAGATTTTTAATGTTTTTAGTTATTTATAAAACCATATTTTGAACAGGATTTAGTTGGGATTAATTTTGGGTTTCCTCAAGTGAAATCATTGAAATTTTGAATGTTTCTGGGATATTCTTGGTTTGTGTAATGTTTTCCCAAACATTGCACCATACTATAGAAAACCTGAAATATAAGGAAGTAATGTGTCTGTGGGTTAGAACATGGGTTGAAAAAAAATCCATCCACCTATGAGAAATTTTTCAACCCTTTTCAATGTGGCACATGGATAGGGAGAATGATTTATCTAACTGTGTAGCGCTACTAAGATAAATATGCGTATAGAGTTTATATTCCAAAATATTGTTTTAAAATTCAAAAACCCTTATTTTAGTTCTAGAATATTATTTTAAAAATGATAATATATTCAATTTACCTATGATCTATCATGATGTTATTATCACCCCTCTACACCTAATTTAATGTGTATCAAAGCTTGATAAATTTCATTTGATCTCTACCAGGTAGGCTTCTTCCACCCATTGTTGTTTCATCTCTCTCTATTTCACTATATCATTCCTCCATATGGTTTCATAGATATCCATGTTGGTTCGAGGTTCTAATCCCCTCTATTTGGAATCATAATGGTAGGTTTTATTCATGGTTTAATATTGTTAATGTTATTTGTTGGTGTTTCCCAATTAAGGTTTTTTGTTTTGAGATCATATGATCTCATGGAAGGTTTTCCCTTTTTGATTTTCTAATTATATTATCCTGAAATTTATAGATTTGATTAAATATATTTTAACTAAATTATTATGATTCTATTCACATGAAATTGAATTTATTAAAAAACAAATTCCACAAAATTGAACGTTTGATTCAGAAAATTAAATTTCAGCCTAAAATTTGGAAAAAAACTCAATTCTATTGAATTTTGGTAAAATTGTGAAATTTATGGAATTTGGATGAATTTAAATTGGTTAAATTTTAATCATTGATATTCATATATTTTTTTGATATTGTAATTTTTTAAAAAAATTGTGATTTTTAATTTTCAATTTATTTCAAATTCTTATTACATAAAAATGGATTAAATTGTTTTCATATAAACCATTGTGTATTAAATTTTGATAACTCACGTTTTTATTAAAATATACTGTGTTGGTTTGTTAGTTGTAAAATTTTCATATTCATAATAGAAAATGGGATTAATTGAATTTTACGTAGTCTTAATGTAAATTTCATATCATTTATTTGAAAATTAGGGCACATGCAAACATTAGGTTGTTAGTGAGTTATTTGGAATTAAAATTTTTATAATAAAATTGAAGCCTTCACATACCCAATGGGATTTTGATGAAGTATTATTGACCAATTTTGAAGGCGTTGTGTGTATACAAATATTTATGTCCCACCATTGGTGTGAGGAGTCCTTTAGCCTGGTAAAATCGTACCTTTTTAGCACATGACCATGTGTCCCACTTGTTTGTATTTGAAATATATTCCATAATTTTTTTGAAACAATTTTACATGCCTTATGAATTTATATTAAATATTTTATTTAAAATATTTATTAATGCATTTGTTTTCAAATACTCCATAAACTAAAATATCAACCATTTCAATAATTTATTTTCATCATTCCATGTAAAAATAATGATTTCCTTAAATATATCATTGAAAATTAAAATCTATTTATTTTTAAAAATGAAAATATTATATGGTTATTTAAATGTTGGAATATATTATGGAACCATTGGTGATAACTAATTTAGATTCTATCTTACATCATACATGTTACTTTGTATGTTTTTAGATTATATCCTTCAATGTTCGAGGAGGGGAGAAGCATCACTTGGAGGTTATTTTGGTTATTGATCTTTGGGAATTGAGAGTTATGTCTACTAGGGATTGAGTTTTAAATTATATTTCTAGAACATTTTTATAAGACATATTGTTGTTTATACATGTTTGACTTCATGTACATTTCTCCCTAGGGAGTTTATTTTAATGCATAGTAACTTTTTATCTTTCTTCTACAATTTTTGTGAAAAATTCATTCCCACTATAATTTTCTATGATTCCATATTCTATTAACCTACATGTGTGGATCCTTAATTTTCTTCAATCCTTTTCATGCCCAATTCGTTTATTAGGTTACCATGGAACATGACGTAGTTTATGGGAATCTGGTATGACAGATCTTGGTTAATCTTCTTATCGTGAAGTCAATGTGAACTTATGTAATATTTTCAAGGCATTAGAGGTAGTTATTATTGAGTTCTTACCTATCTCTCACTATAATATATCTTATGTCAGTAATGGTGGTTCAAGAAATAAATATTTATTTTTAGTTATAGTCATCTTCCAACATCTGATTTGGATATATTAAAATCAAAATAATTTTCATTAAATTATTTGGGAATTATTTATATCGTTTCATTTATAGAGAGGTAATCTAATGTCTTTATTGTTTTCTACAAATTTTTGTAGAATCATTCCAATAATAAGCAGTTTTAATCAGATCCATGAGGATGATATCATTGAATCATTCTCAAGAGTTACATATCCAAAATATATATTCATTGTTTTGATCAAATGACCCTCTAGAGGTTAAATAATGGTTCAGTATGATTGAGATTATGATTGGGTTCTTAGAGATTCCTGATGAAATCTAAATGATGTATTCTCCCATCAAACTAGAGGGTTTGAGAATGATATGTTTGGGAAAACTTTTGTAGTGATGAAACATGAGTTGTTAGAGTTTAGAGATTTCAATGTTATTTTCACAGAAATGATCTATCTAGAGATTATGTTGTTTGATAAGGATATGAAGTTTTTCAAATATGAGTAGACTAACAATACCATGATTGATTATTCAACCCAATTTTTTTATTGTACATTTTTCACATGAGATAGTATCAAACGAGAAGAAGAAGACTCAATAGTTTATGTTAGGACATTGACCTAATAATATTTCTCAGATTTTGTTATAGAAGATTTCATTTTATGCTATTGTGCGGGATAGATCATTGATTATCAAAATGGAATTTTCCACTAATATTTGGTTATAGGTAGTTTCTTCTCCACTTAATGGCAGTGTGTATTTATCTAATAGAAAGTGGAAGTGTGTGGATTTTCATAATATTTCTTGACATGATGGTCATTATAGACATCTTTTAGGGGCTTGATGTTTTCCTTTGATTTTTACTACTTTTAATATTCTGAAAATAATAATATATATTACACTGATAAATCAATTATTTGTTTATCTTATAGACAGTTTGGTCATTTGAGGATATTATTACATATTTATTCCACTCATCATAGTGGTATGGGATCATTAGTCTGTACCCAAACATTTATGAAATCAGAAGATTTGTGAAAAAATTGGTTATGGCCACAAGAATTTGGAAGGAGGCTTCATTATACAATAGAAGAATCTCTAGAGGAAGTGAATATGGGTCCAATAACAGTCAGAGGTATCACCAATATTGCTTGGTCATTAATGGAATATTTTATTGATAATAGTTTATATAATTCATTTATTTCAAATAGTATTTTTAATCTATTAAATCATAATATAGATCTTTCATCATATGTGATAGATATTATAGCACAATATAGTATGAAGATAGGTAAGGGTCTCTATAGTCCCACATGTTTATTCTCTCTATCAAATGTTGGGAGTTTTGGGTGTTTTCTGGTTCTCAATATGAAAGTGCATGATTTCATATATAGAGTGGATTGAATCATTTCTAATGAAGCCTAGATAGATTAATACCTTTAATGGGTTTACATAACTACACTTGATGGGGTTTTATGAATCATTCATCGAGAATGGGTTTTGAGTTCAAGTTGAGCCTGACCATCTTATCCATAGTTGGAGAATGTGATATTTGGGTTTTTATTTTCATTTAGGGAAAGAATATTTGGTTGGTGATCTCCCTCATGATTTCATTGATAAATTTTCCTTTCTAACATCTATAGTTTTTCAAAAAAATAAGAGACGCAAAAATTCATATCGACATAGTTTCTGGGACTCAACTAGTGTCTATTAATTATTACCTCATTTCACCAGATAAAATAAATTAGTTAAAGACTCAATTGAATGATCTTCTTGGGAAATACTTTATACTGTCAAGTATATCACCTTCAGCAGATCTAGTTCTATTTTCTATGAATTCTAATGATTCTCTTTTCCTTTTTTAATATTTGAAAATCAACTGTGTTATGATAAATAAAAAGTATCTTTTTCCACAAATTGATGTACTACTTGACCGGCCAAAGAGGGAGAATTAGTTCATGAAAATTGATCTTCACTCTAGTTACCATTATATAAGTATAAAGGGGTATTAAATAAAAAATAATACCTTTTGGTGTCGGTAATAGCAATATATAAACAATTTCATTCCATTTGATCTAACAAATTCTCCTACATTTTTAGGGTTTTGATGAAAAATATTTTCCATGAGTATCATAAAACCATCATCGTAGCCCTTTTAGTTTTAATCCTAATTTATTATAATCCAGATGAGGATCATGTGTATCATTTGAGATCAGTCGTGGGATTGTTGAGAATTCACTAAATTTACTCATTATCTCCAAATGTGCTTTTGGGGTTTGGGAAATGAGTTTCTAGGGGCATGTGGTATCAGAACAAGGTATTTCAATTGATCCAGAAAAGGTGAAGGCTATTGTGACATTGGAATAACTATAGATTTTTTTTGATATTTAAAGCTCCTTGGGAATAGTTGGGTATTATTTATAGTTTAAAATGTTCCTCTCAAATGTTAGCTTCTATGGTGACTTCTCTAACCAATAGGGGAGTAAATATTTCTTGTAATGAAAAATTTCAAAAAACAATTTTTTGAGATAAAATGTCTTCTAAATACTGCAATTGTGTTGACTCTTTTGGAGGCTATGTAGGGATATGAGGTCAATGATGCATCAGTATTACGCTTGGACTACATTATAATTAATGGAGATCATGTTATTTATCATGTATCTCATTATCATAGGACACATGATAATAATTGTCTGACCAATGACATTGAAATTTCTGGTTCGATTCACCCGTTTAAGAGTTGATGGAATTACATTTACATATCAAAGTTTACCAATTATTCTGACCACAAACCATGATTTATATCTGATCTCAATAATATTTGAATCTATTTCATAGGTTTTGGGGGTGTTTTTTCAATCTTTTTACTTTTACATCACTTATAACCTAGTGAAAGAAATTTTCATTGAAGATGCTTTGAGCAAGAATATTCTAACACATGTAATGAATGATTTGTTAGAAGAGTGGATGTGATGGCTCCCTTCTCAGAGATTCATGTTTTTTTAGGAATCTGGTGCTATGATTTCCTTTTCCAGAGTTCATTTGACAACCTCTATTCTCAAGATGATTATTTGGAAGAAACAATGTTATGGTGAGTTTCATAGAATAAGAGACAATCTTTATTGGTGTGAGATCATGACTGACTAGTCATTATCTAGTAAGGGAATTCAATACGATCATATTTTTTTTGATTAATGATAAGAAAATATGTAATGGGGTATTTCAATAATTACAAATGGTATATGCACCCAAGAACCATAATGAAGTTCTATGATATGTGGCGTAGATTCCCATGGCCATGTATGAGATAAAGAGTTGATGAATTTTCTATTATTATTATGCTTTCCAAAAGGTTGAGGCCAAATAACAAAAACATTCTAGTTTTCTCCATCCATATTTCTATACTACCTTGGATGTGGAATGACAAATATAAGTAATTATTCAAAGGGTTATCACATTCCTAGGGAATGAAAATTATTTTATTGGTTTTGGTAGTTAATATGCCAAGATCATACCACTTTATACTTACTCATGATACAACTACGCTTGAGGAGTAATGAAAAATCCTACGTGAAAAAGATTTTTCATTTTCATTGAGTGCCATCTTATATAGTATCTAATACAGATCATTAGATCACCTATCTTCTTTGATGAGGCCTTCCGAGGAAACTAGTTTCTCATGTCCATTTGATCATTATATACCATTAGCAGTTGGATGGTCATACATAAGGAGATATATATATTTTTGAGGATATTATTCATAATTGTGTTAATTAATTTGTTGGGATTGGGGTGATCACATAGGGCTAGTTCAGTTTTCTTATAACAATAGTTACCATTTTGGGATCAGAATTGCTCCTTTTGTGGAAATGTATGACATGCATTGTAGATCTGTATTATGTTGTAAAAATAATAGTGAAATGTATTTTTTGGACAGAGATTGGTTTAAAATATTACATCAAATAATCTATTGATTCACTAAAGGTTATTGAAATAAAAAAAATCAGGTACATGTATTTTGTTTATCGTCATTATAGAACATTTTAGTTTTCAGTTGGTGACTTGGTATTCTTGAATGTTTCACAATTCATTGGTCATCGATGACATGAGAAATGGGGGTTGTTTTCAATTTATTTGTGGGGATATTTAATATTGTGGAGAATTTGGGGAAATGAATTATCAGTTAGCACTTACACCATAGCTTATGTTGATACATAAAGTGTTTTTTGATTCTCAGGTAAAAAAGAATCCATCTGATCCATCTGATGTACTGAGCGGGAGTGAGCATGAGGATAAACTATATTTATACAAGACTGAATGTCTAGTCAAGATAGTAAATCCCTAAGTATTGTACTCAATGGGAGGACAATAACCCTTAGTTAGAGGGATATAAGAGCACACTTTTTATATTCAATAACCGTTAAAAAGGGGAGGCCCAAATGATAGATAATTGGCCTCATCATCTTGGCATAAAATCTCTTTCGTAGGATTTCATAGGAAAGAAAATTTCTATAGCAGGGAGGTTGTAAATTAATGTAACTATTTTCATGTATTATTAAAAACCTTGTTGTACTATTCTATGGAAGTGTTTCATTTGTGGTTACTTCAGCTGAAATAATTTAAAATTTGTAATGTTTATAGGTTGTTCATGGTTGGCGCACAGTTTTCTCAAATTGTGCGCCTTGCTAGGGAAGACCATGAAAACTAAGGTTGTGAGGTTTGGAATTTTTGCCTCATGTTTTGGAAATAAATTCACCCACATTGGAGATTGCTTGAATCCCATTAAAATTTGACACATCACTAGGGCACACCATTTTTCTATCTATGTGGCCCTTCCCAGCTAATAGTGAATATAGGGTTTTAAATCGAAATTTTAGTTTTAATATCCTAAAACCCCTATTTTGTTTCTTGGTTGGGCTACTAAAACCAAAAATATATTTAATCATCTCTATTAATTCCATATATTTGGTTTCATCGGGTCTAATCCATCTCAGAAGAGGATAAAAGCATGAATAATGTCATTCAATCTCCATCCGGTAGCTTTCCCCTTAACCTTCTTCTTTCCCCCCTCTCTCTCTCTTTAACTCTCAAATGATTATTAGATCGTCATATGGGTTGGAGGATATAATCCATTATATTCAGTATCATAAAATAGGTTTTGATTCATGGTTTCTGGTTGTCACAGTTCTTCATTGGAGAATCCTGATTTGGGTTTGGTGTTTAATGATCCCTAGATCCCAAGGTAGGTGGTTTCAGTTTGACTAGAAAATATAATTTAAACAAAATTTATTGATTTTATTAAATTAATTTCAATGGAATGTATGTGATATTATTCATATGAAATTTAATAATTATGAAAACCCAAATTCCATTTATGTGGTGGATTTTTTCCAATAAATTGGATTTTGCATAAAATTGGAAAACCCACCAATTCCATTAAATTGGGGTTAAATTTGTAATTTATGTAATTTAGTGGTATTTAAAATTATTGAAATTGAATCGCTAAAATTTATGGAAATTTTTGAAATTTATATCATGGAATTTAAATTGTGGAAGTTAATTCTAAAATTGAGCTGTAAATCAATTCAAAGTTATTATTTTTGAAAAAACAACATAAAATGGTTTTGATAGAAAAATTTTATTTTTACCATGGAAAAAATAGATGTTCTTTATTTAAACCACTTTTTTTGGATTTTTAATAGAAAAAATATATATATATAATGGATAATTGGATTATTTTAATATAAAGCAGTCATAAATTTAAGTTCATATTGTTGATTTGTAAATTAGAGCACATTAATACCTTAGGTAGATATAGACATATTCAAACAACACAATAATATTGGCAACATACCAAAACATAAATACATCTCATCACATTCCCAATGGGATTGTAGTGAATTCCTCTTGACCAGTGTCAAAGGGGGTGTGCTCATACACATATTACAGTGCCACACGGAGTGGGAGGAGCCCTATATCCCGAAACTATCATACCATTCTGCACATGAAAATGAATCTCAATTTCTTGTATTTGAAATTTATTCTATTATTTTTTTAAACTATCTCACATTACATATGTATTTATATAAACTATTTTTCATTATTTTTCATTAATAATCCATTTGTTTCTAAATATTTAATCAATTGAAATGACAACCATTTCTTAAAGGTATTTCCAACATTTGAAACAAAAGCAGGATTTGTAAAAATATGTTTTTGAAAAGAAAATGATATATAATTGTAAATTATATATCATTATTTTTTTAAATAAATGTTGGAATATATTTTTGAATCCATGGTGAGACCATACTCGGATATTAATTTACACCATAATTGTGACTTAGGGAGTTTGTATATTATGTTTTTCGGGGTTCATGATGGGCAAAATAACCACATGAATGTGGTTATAGTTGATGATCATTAGTCATTGAGGGATGACCCCCCTGTGGAATGGGTTTTTATTTTAGTTTTATGTAATTTTTTTATGTCATTTTGGTTGTTTATACTTGTCTGAATTATGGTACACTTCTGCATGTGGAGTTTCTTTTGTTTTCATACTAATAGTTTATTATGCTTCCATAATGTTTTTTGAAAGTTAATTACCACATTAATTTTTTATGATTACTTGTTCAAGTCACCAAACCATGGAGATATGGAACATCCTTATGTATATATAAGGATCATCTTCATTATTAGGTTACTAGGGTACTCGTTTTGGTTAGTGACACATTACCATTATCTATAGGATCTGTTTCATCATATGATTATCATGGATTAGGATCCATCTATTCATGAATGTGTGATAATGAATATCTTGTGAACAATGAACATGGATCATGAATTTATCTGATGAAAAATAAATAACCCTAATTAATGATTATCGTGTCTTTTATTTGGTCTAATGGATATGGGAATGATCGTTGTGGATAATCAATTGATGTTGATTTGTTAGAGAAGAAGATTTATAGGTTTTCAATGATGAAGATGAAAACTCTTCATTGAACATAAGGTGTAGATGAAGTCAATTGAGACTGTAACATTAATTAGATATTTTTAATTTGTCGAGGAATAATATATTCACCATGAACATCCCAAATATCTTTCTTCGGTGGTTGATCAATGCTAGATAAACATGAATTATTATTTGGAACTATAAAAGTGAGAACCATGGTTCCTTCCCAAACCATCACTAGAATAAACTTGTAACCTATATCCCTATGGCCCAACCAACCAACACTATGGATCCATAATTATTTTATGTGCTCCTTGATGCCTCATTCCTTTTTGGGCCTTATACATGGTCGATGCATATTATACCATCCATAGCATAGGCTGGGCTAGTTCCCTTAGGCATGGTATACCATAGTCCCACATGCTACCTTAGTCAAGAATGTGCAAGGAAGGATTTTGGTTTGGATATAATTTTTATAAAAGGCTTATACATAAGAATAGAAATAGTATATGAATTACATAAATGATATTACAAGGGTTACTCAATAAAAATGTTAACCGAGACTCATCATGTACAACATTAATGTTAAAGAAAAATTATTTTTTTTCATGGCCCTAAAATTTTTTCTTCCTAAAATTCTTTTCATATTTCATGGAAATATTCATCACCCCCTCATATAACAGAACAAAATTATTGGTCATCTGCATTTCTTTTCATGTAATTAATTCTATCATAGAATTCACTTGATGTGTCCAATATGAAAACTCCTTATAACATGTGATTAACATTTATGATCACATCAATAAGAGTCATATTACCATGTAAAATATTCAATGCATGACATATAATGCCATTAGATAACACCATAACAATTCTACAAGGGTATTCATTAATCATTGAGAATTTTCTTATAAAATGACATCCTATGAAGGCATAAATATTCATTAGGCATAATCACCATGCATGGATAATTGTCTTAGTGAATGATATCCTAAGAATACATAAAAATTATTTAAGAATAATCACAATCGTTATTTAGTATTTCTCAAAATATTTCCATCTCTCCCTTTCAATGATTAATCACTATTCATAGTGTACTTCATCACACAATGACAATTGATTCATTTATATATATTGAAAACAAATAAAACCATATTCATCAACCATCCCCAATTAAATATTAGTATAGATTGATTCAATATAGAAGAATAAATAATTCACCATACATGTTATTCAATAAGAACATGATTAACACTTTCAAATATCTAAAATAGTTTAACGAAGTAAGTTCACTCATCTTGTGGAATCATATCTCATCTATTTATTAATAATATATGGAATCAAATAACAGAAAAATACATGTATATGGTAGATGAATAATGATGTCTTTTTTATCAATATATAAAAAGGAATAAAAATAATTATTCACTGAATTATTCTATGATTAGTGACTAATTATGGAAATAGAAATATTGAATTCAATTATGAATTTCTGAAGAAGGCTTCATACGATTCCCCTATAATTATTATAGATTCAATACATGATTATTGGTAAAAAAATTACTCATTTTCTGATGATTCATTGTGAATTTTTATAGATTCATGGAATTTCATTTTATATTAAAATCCATCATATTGTTATAATGATTGTTGAACTGTCCTATAAATTTTACAGACACGTTCTTTAGAGAAAATTCTTTATTCAACAAGTGGAGGACAATAAAAATAATTAGTCTGATGAAGAGATGAAGATGAATTGAAAATGGCCATGGAAAAATATGGGTCATATTTATTTTTTGATTACATTTTATAGTGAGTATTAGAGATTATATTTTTTTAAATATTTTAGGTTGATTAGATAGCCAAAGAATCATCCCACTCTTAGAAAAACCAAGTACCCATTAACCACATGTGTGGGACCTATTGGGTCAATAGCATATGTTATGAAAACCTAGTGTTACTTAAGTGGATGATGTGATTAATTGTTTTATATAGGGCCTGAAAGAGTGAACTCGAGTGAGAGAAAATTAGTCTGGGGTGTTGGTGGGCCATGGAATGTTGTTGCAGCCCATGCGGAATGTGTAAGTGGTGTTATGGGTGTCAATATACCAAATTCATGGAATATATGGTGATAAAAAAATGTCAATTAACTAGGGAGTACCTAAAAATTACACAATATTTATTTAGGAATGTGTCATAGTGTTACTTTCCACCCTTTATTAAAAATTTATAGATATAACTTATCCATCTAATCTAGCCAATCAAAAATTTCTGGTCAACATAGAAAATTTTCCTCAATCTTGAGACTCATCTAAGTATTATAGTATGCCGGAGTTTGTACTGAACACCTAATTATGTTCCAATATGTATCCAAATGATTTTTTATGGTTGTGTTTATGATTCAATGAGACATTGAACCTCCATGGATCAAATGATATTATTCAATACTTGTGGATTTCCCTAAGGCAAGACTCGACTAAATGAAAATTATTTTTCAATGGCAATTTTAATTTATACATTTTTTATATTTTTTAATGATGAGGAGCATGAAATAATAACCATTAATGTTATGAGTTCTTCATTAAGGAAGATATTACATTATTATCAACGATAAAATGATTAAAAGGAGTGTCGTGTTTGAGAAAATTTTATAAGGTATATCGATACATTAAATGAATTGACAGACATGAAAAAAAATATAGAGCTAATGCGGCATAATGTAGTATTCCAAGAATATATAAACTGAAGTAGAAAGTTGAGAAAAGTGTTTTTCCCACAATTTTAGAGAGATATTATATTCCAAAGAAAACTGTGATCCATGAAGCTTCTATTTTGTGAAGAGAGATTCCCAATCATGTTCCTCTTACATGAATAATAATTGTACATTTGAAGAATTCAACATGGGAAATTTCATGCTCAATTTTCATCATTAATATCTTTTTCTATAATGAAAATTATTATCTCAGTATAACATTATACATAACCTCCCCTGCTTGATTCAAAAACATTTTGAATTTAGATGACATAAAATAAGTTTGTCCATTGAATTTTTCCTATAGTATTGGAAATCCTAAGACCACCCATATTTTCAAGGATTTTGTTTTGAAGATGAAAATAACTGATATGAAGAAGTGGGTAGTGTAGTAAAACATTATTTTTATGAAGCATATTTTTTATTCAATGAGTAGATAACACATTTGTAATACCCCCAGAATTTACAAATATTGTTAGTTTAGATTTCATGATACATTAAGTCTTAAAAAATAAACACTTTGTTATTTATAAGAGACAATTATATCCCAGCTGTTAAACATAATTTTGTTACATTGGCAATTTTAATTTTAAAAAACTAACATACACAATTGCATTCAGTAGGATATTTAGTGTTTGAAATGATAAAAATACCTTTTTTAATGTTACCCTTATGAATATTAATATGTCATTTATGAATTTCATCCTCACCCATTAAAGTAAAAATAATATTTTGGCACCATATAAATGAAATATAATATTTTAAAAATTATTAATTATGTGTTGGTATTTCTATGAGGAATAAATATTTATTTATAATTTGATAATTAATAATTTTATTTATTATAAAATTAATATTCACAAAATGTTTTCATAAATCAATATTTTTTTGTCCTATTATTTTAGGATAATTTAATGTCATCGTAGTTAATTTTCAGGGACTAATAAATCTAATTTAATTTTAAAGACTATATTTTTTTGACTAAATGATTATTTTAATAAAAAATTAAATTTCAAATATATTTAGAAACATATATTGATAAAATGGAGTTCATTTTTTTACTTCTATATTTTGAGACATGGTTATGGTGATTTTCTGGGGTATTTATAAAATACATGATTTTTTTCAATACTGAAATACGACAATTTGCAATAAATGCTAAATATATGATTTATTGATTCATAAGTGATGTAAGGATGATGTAATAGCCATTTGTAAAAACATAAATCCCCATATTACAATTATTGGCACATGAATCTAAAGTATTTCTTATCTAGAGAAAAATAATATAATAATGAATTGTATATTCAAAAATCACTCCTCTCCTCAACAATAAAAACCACTCCTCACTCCCTCTTATCCTCACTCATATAAGTCATGAAGCATCTCAATGTTATCCCCATCTACTCTTACATATTATATCCCCACATCCAGGAGATCACCTTTCTTCCAAAAGACCAAAACCCTTTCTCTTTAGGAGGTTCTCAAGGAGGATTACTCAAGAGGTAAATACCTCCACCTTTATTCCTTTTAAATTCTTTTATGGTCATTCATTTATTACTATCTTATCACCACCACATTCTAAAAGATCATAATAACACCCTTATCATTTATATACTAGAATTATATCATGTTAATGGATGATACATCATCAATCTTTTTACAATCCCCTATTTATTTTAAAAACCAAATAATAATTTGGGAAGTCCCATATTAAAACCATTGTGGACAATGAACCATCGTTCATTAATTTATCCTCCAAGGATGATCATAATAAATTTTTTATGGTTGAAAAAAACTATAATATATGTTATATAACCTGATTAATGTTATAGAAATAGTATTTACATGTAATATTAATTTATAAAACAAAACACTTTCGTAATTATTGAAATGACGCCAAAATGATCCACACAAATATCACTAATGTTTTATCAAAATATTAAATCTCATACCATATAAAAAAATTATTAAACTATTTAATCATATATAATTTCATTGATATCATATAAATTCAATTTTGGATAATTATACACTTTCCACCTAAACATCCATTCACATATACAATTATACCGATCGTGAAAGCAAATGAAATGAACACTCTCGAGGGATAACAATGTATATTATAATATATCCAAAAGGAGATAAATGAACATAATAAAATTATACAAATATAATTAATGTTTATATAGTTATAAAATAGCTAATTAATGGATTTAATTTTATCATCCAAAACATTAATCTCATGTGTAGAATACATTCTCAGATAAGTTAAGGGATTTCTAGCAGAATCACCAATTTCGTTAAGGTTACTATTTTTCTCTCATTACCGCAATTAAATTAATAATTATTATCATATAATATATAGAAATTATTTTATAATATTCTATATATATGTACTAATCATAATACTTATTTATTTTATAGGTATTTACATGTTTAAAATAGATCTTTATCAAATTATTCTCGATAAGAAAGCCTGATTCAAGAGAACTTCTTGAATTATTACCTACTTTCAAGGGAACACTAATGGAAACTAGAACTATGAAAATTTTTCTATAAACAATGTTTAAGATACCCATGGGTATATTCCATTTTTCTAAACCAATTCCCATGATTTTTCCATAACAATCATAATAACCCTGTAAAAAATAACCCTTGCTCGGGATTCTCTTCCCCTCCCCCATTGAAGAGTCCAAATCTCCCCTTCACTCCCCTCCACTCTATGCATCTGCCTAGACCACCATGGAACTGTCTCTACCATGAGCTCCCAGCCTCTGTGTCCCAGGCCCCACCTCCCTACCCCGAGATCAACCTCCAGACCCACACCTGTTAGCCCCCACCTCCCTCCTTCCACGTCCACCTCCCAGCCCCACCCCCTCTCTCCGCCTCTTTGCCCCTTCTTCCCAGACCCTGCTTCCCTCCATACCTATCTTACTCACTCCCTCCTACCAAAACATGTGGCCTCAGCCTCCCAACCTTCACTTACCTCCCTCTACCATCCAGCCTCTATGTCTACTATAATGTCGTCTTACACCTCCATGACTCTACCTCCCAACCTCCATCTCCCTGCCTCTAACTCGGGCTACCCCATCCCCTCATCTCACTCCCTTTCCTGTCAATAATCACTAATTTTTATGGGTCTCATCTGATCATTTTTATGTTTTATTCAAATCCACCACAAATTTTTAATTCCAACTAAACTCTCCAATATGAAACCTTCTATATTTTAAGTAGGTGGCTTTTTAAAAGATGATTTGATAAATATTGAATAGTTTGAGAAGGAATTACATTAATACCAATAGGTTTTGATGGGATTTGAGTAAAATCTAGAAATTCTTTTTCTTTCATTAAAAAATAAAAAAAATTAGAGACACCATCGGTACATGCTAATTTATTTTGTGTAAGAATATAAATTTTGGGAAATCCTTCACATAATATTATAGAGAGCATTGTAAGATAATGAGAGGTAATGGTCATTAATTTTAATAGGCTGTGTAAGACAATTGATGAACTGTAGGGCTTGGGGAATATGTTTTTTAGTGTGTATGAATTTATATTTAAGATTGAGGGATATCCATGTAACATTAAAATGAAAAAAAACATTGATTAAAATGGAATATGAGTGAAAACATAAAATAGTAAAGGTTTTGGTCACTATAAAATTAATATGAAGACACCATGACGAAATAACCGTTGCAATTTTGGTCATCATGGATGATTTATGAATAAAAGGGTGCACTGAAATGACATGATTGTCATTTCAATAATCATTGTGTTGGTCATGGAGGAATTATTGATAAAAAACAAAAAATAATTGGTGTATATTTTAGGAAACAACGTTATCTATGAGAAACATAGAATAAATTAAGATATATAGAATACCATGTTAAAAGTCGTGATGATGCAAATATAATATGAGGGTTGAGATTAAAAATCCCGAGGACAAAACAATGGTAATTTCTAGTGGCAGTTTTTATTAGCCTTTGAAGCATGAAGTTTATTGTGGTCTATCATGGGTAATCCCGCATCTATGTCTATGTCATGTTTCTAGGTCAATTTTACCTACATTATTTAAATAGATTTAATTCATTGGGATATAAGGAGATGATGAGGAGATGATAATTTAAATATTACATGTAGATTATAATCATTTTCTATTAGAAGTGTTATAAAAAATAATATTTTTTCTAAATTATTTTAAATTATCATATATGAAAAACCAACAAAACATTCCCTAGAGTATGATAATTCAATCCAATTTAAAATGAATGGAAAGCCCCTAAAATTAACCATAAATTGAAAATAAATACCTAAACTAAAATAAATTAAAGTGAAGTGAAGTGAAGTGTCGTGATGTGAATTGAACATAATCAATTGTATTTGGCATGAAATAAAAAAAGAAGTTTCAGAATCTAATGAAAGGTGAACTCGGCCAAATATAAATATCCAGTATAATCCAAAATAATATATATTATAAAAAACCATGAAAAAAGTTCCTAGTTAAACAAAACTAATAAAAATAGTTGGAACGTCATCTTCTTGAACTAATATAATATGTTTCCACCTTTCTTGCAATAATATGTTTTGATTCATGTGGTGTTTTGGTTCTTATATTGGTGTAGTGACTTGTATAGTAACAAGAGACATGTATTCTCTTATTTAGTTTTTATTTTATTTTTTTTATCGCATCAACCACATATTTGTTTTACTACATTCTAGGGATGGGGTGTTGTCATATTCTGTGACGGGGGATAGAAGGGCACTAGAGGCAGCTACGCTATTTTATTTTTTGGGGAGGGAGATTGGGGAAGGGGTAGGATTAATTATTTTGTTTTTTCTACCTTTGTATTACGTTGATTATAATTTTTTTTGGAAATATTATGTACACATTGGTCATGCCAAAATATTATATATTTTCAACTATTGTTTTAATTAACAGTGTTTGGTTGAAATCATTCCTGAGTAGTGATTATTTGATTCCAGGACACATATCCTAGTCCACGGGCATAGCTCATCCACCTTAGTCTATCCTTGTATTTCTATATTAGAGTATATGTTTGAACCATTGGAATGCCATGGAAACATTTATAATTATAGAGGGATTGGGAATGTCTAGAAATGAATTGTGAATTCCCCTGAATAAGGATTGAGGACATTGAATTTTATAATGATATGACATGGGATATTATTCAATAGAAATTAATTTTAGAAATTCAATGGGTATAAACTTTGTCAAAAATAAAATGCATTCGGTCTAATAAATTGATATTCACATTCATATACAATTTGATACGGTAATATCATATCGTGTTTTATTGTAAATTATTAGAGTTGATGATTAGAATCCATCCAAATGTATCTATAGAAATACATTGGGGACGAAAATACTCTATTATACAATAGATAGTTTGGTTTGAAATCCAAAATGAAATCTCCATTGACCTAATGGTAGGAATCAGGATTTGTTACCAGATCACAACTGAGGGAAAGGTAGTTATTCCCATATCACATACACTGAGTAGAGTGCCGCACCACCCTAAATAAAACAATATCCCCAAGAGAAATACATTAGTTTGTCTAGAGAAAACATTTTCTCTAATAAAATTTTATGAACATGGTGAATCATCTCATCTATTCTTATATGATGATTTTGTTCATTCATATAGAAACCCCACAAGGTTTTGTTTTTCTAGGGAATCCCACTCATCTAAATAAGGACTGGTAAATGACTCAAGATAGTTGGGATATTAGGATTATCTTCTCAATCTATTCATGGAAATAATAAATTCTCCTTATAATACTTTCAATAATCAAACATATTGTTCCTGAGAGCAGGGTGATTAATTCCATGTCTAAGACACCCACGGGAGTGATACATAACACATATAAAAGATAGTTTCCTATTTCTCTTCTTCTTAATATGAAAGTATTAAAGGCAGAAAAACCATCAACACTATAAAATATGTGATCTACTGATGTTTGAGAATATCCACATTGAAAATATTCTATTGGAATTTTTATAATCATGTAAATGGAATCACTATTTAAAGATCATAATTTAATAACCCTGTTTGCTGAGTATTTATTAAAACAATTCCTTTAAAAATCTCAAATATATCAACACTGTTTTCATCTTTTAAGACTCATAATACTATGGATTCTATATTACCAAAAAAACCATCATTCAGAACACCACTAACATAAGACCTGAAAACATTCTTCATGAAACCATCTGAACCATGAAAGAGTACATTCTACATGCATCATGTTTTCCCACATGAACACTGCATTTTGGCCTACATTTACACACCTCTAGTTGTTTTTACAATTCTATAATAGATTCATGGAATATTCTGACATCCTATGCAACAATATTTATATTGTCAATTAAAATTTTGTGTAACCTCATCCTACTAAAGTGTTTAAAAATTTCTCCAACATTCATGTATTTTAAATCAGTTCTAGAATTGTGATTTTGAGATCAATTCCAGCCTTAATATATCATCATCCACTTCAATTCAAACATTGAACAAGATACACATCCAATTTTCAAACTGCATAAACATTCATCCATGTTCCACGCCCAATCAATATCTCTAAATCATGAATTTTATTTCATTATGGAATTCTTCCATGCATACGTTCACCATCATTCCTCTTCCAAGACTTATCTTTATGTTTCACATCGAATTCACTCTCCTTATATATATTTTCAACATCTCTCTAGGAAATAGTTCTTCATTCGATTACTCATGAAAAAAACAATGACTCTTATATCAAACATACCAAATTCAAACCACTTATATTTTTTACAAATCCAAATAATCAATACTTTGTTGCAACAATTTATCCCTTTGGATTTTGTTGAAAATTTCGAAGTATTCCCAAAGAATGCAATCCACAATGTAATTTATTTCTCCTCATTTATCAAAAAAATAAAAAAGATCTTTGTCTTCATGGGAGATATCAAGTCCATTTTATAACCCCCCTTCCACAACATACTCCATGCACAAAATGTTTCTAAAGAAATCATTACCTTTAAAACCACAACATGAAAACCAGATTAAGGGATATATTTTTTCTCCTGAATTCTTGCTACCCTAGGAATTATTAGAAATATATCCCAGAATATGTTTGAAACCAAGACAAACATGAAGTCTGAACATGACACCTGGTAAATTCTGTGACAACAAAGACACCCACAGATCTTCATAAATCCAACATCTTTAGACTAATTTCATCATATACAATTAGATATATATTTTACTTTTCTAGATGAAATAATCTGTAATATTGGTTTACATATTCATTCATAGATCTGTATTCATTAAAAATTTCTTAAGATTACATATTGCCAACATTTTTTTGGCAATTTTTTCTTTGAAATTCCATTCATTTCCAAAAAGCATATCATGATTTTGGATTTCGTATAAACTAAACTAAAATCATCCAACATGAATACATTTATTTTTATGATCCAATATTTTTTTTCAATACCACTACATTGATTATTGAAACCCATATCATAAGGAATCAATTTTCCTTCAAATTAGGCAAAACAATCTTTATGATCAATGTTTTCAACTCCCCCTTATTGTCTTGATTTCTAGCCACAAGATGGTGGAATGATTTTACTATGAGATTCACATGATAATATAGTCTTATTCAATGAAATTAATTGTTATCATGGAAAAACCATAGATCTAATACCATCATGTTAGTGAAAAATACATTTACATGAATTATTAATTAATTTTACATCATCATAAATGTGTCTAATAACTTCACCATGGGATAACTCCATCAAATAGGGTAGGAAATCACTTTGGGTTCTAAGAATCATGTATCTAAACAATTCAGGTCAAAAAAGATGACTTCGACACCTATATAATTTCAAATAATCCATGATATTCACTATTTTATAATATTTCAGCACGCATAGACATATTCATGAATGTTTGTACAAATTCATCATAGTTTTATCCAAGGAAATAGAAGACAAAATATTGTTTCGTAGAATTTCCTTTCCCCTGATTTCATAATTTCCATTCATTTCCAATATTTGTAGAAATATTTTGGTATGGGAAACTCAAATTATAGAAAATATAATCAGATTCTAGCATTAAATCCCCATGATAAAAATTTTAAAAATATAACAAGATAGATTATATTTTGTGGCCTTCAAGGTTATAGATTTAAACACCTCATTCACTTATATTATTCCATAAATACACAATGCTTCATATTTTAATGCACATAGAGTGTAACCCCTAATTATGTTGACTCTATGATAAGTAAATTCACACATCTTTTTAATCATGATATAGTAAGGGGAGTGGGGGTAACTACAATATCATCAGTCTGTGAAATGTGGTTGATCCTTGTAAACCAACCCATTATATTTTTCTTTCAATTTTTTCTTTAATGTGTTACACTTGAACAACTCTCATCATTGGAGGAATTGTAATTGACCACTTTTGTAATGACCATCTCAATGGTACAAAATTCATCCATTGAAGCATGAAAAATTGTTTTTTCTCATCCCTCCTTCTATGTGTAAGAGATTCACCATCATTCTTCCATATATGCTTCATAGTGTTATGGTTGAAATGGAATAATAATTTTTCTATGGAATCATATTTCTATATGTTCTTCTCAAATTAAAAATGGATTTTTACTTCAATATTCTTGAAGAAAGAAAAATATTCTTGATACTTTCTATTGTTTTGGGATTATCAATCACTACATTGAGATCTACCTCTAGTTTAGTGACCCTTAACTCCTTCACCTTTAGTAGTTATTCTAGATTATCAATGAGAGAATTATTTTCATCATGAACTATCATCTTCTTCTCTTCATACTATTTTTTAACTTCATCCATGGTGAGTTCATGTTCTTTATTAATTTTCCTATGAACCATAAACTCGTGATTTAGTTTTTCAATTGAATCATTTTGATCCGTATTCTTGTTCGTCTTAGGGATAATTTTCATCCAAATCATCTATGAGGACACAATTCCTTTTGTTGATTTAACCCACTTATAACAGTTGTATCACATAATTTTGTTAGTTAAAATTATTCTAAATAGATAAACCTAATATATCACTATTATTGTAACACAATGATTTTACCTTCAATGATTTTATGTAAGAAATTGTTCCTTTTATGTATCAATATGAGAATTCATTCCATGTTCAAAATATATTTTATTTTATAGTAGTGTACTATAATATTTTTCATCCCTATCTCATTTATCGTCCATTGATTCCTCGACATCCATTTATTGGTACAATACATTTTTTATAAATAATTGAATTTCTCTAAAAATCATCCTTTTAAAATGTATTTGTATTCTTTTTGTCACATCTATATATCTTCCAAATGTTCACTAATCATCATCTATCATCTTCAAAATTCACTTCCAATTATCATTAATAACTAATATTCTTCATTTTGGAAAATAAATTCTACAATTCATCATCCACAATGTGACATCAATATTTCATAGATAATGCTTCCCGACATCATATATTGTTGTTCCAGAATCATCTCATGTACTGCGCAGCATGCCTCCACATCACCATGTTGAGCTCAATGGTATAATCATTGGGGTTTGTAGGGTAAATGTGCCACTACTTAAGGGGTTAGGGGGTGAAGGCCCGAAGCCCAAATTTCATATTAATGTAGAAACCCAATTCGGCTTATTATATCAACCTAGTGCTAGAAGGATACAATTTTCTATATGTCAAGAATTTTTATCGACGATCCAATAACTGTAGGTATTTTATGTCTTGTGTGATAATCTATACAATTAGTTATGTTAAACATTTGGCATAAATATATTCCCATGGGTTAGAAAAGCATCGTGTATTATATAAATCTTGAGGGTTAAACCCATTGTTTCTTGTAAAGACCGAGAAATTTGAAGGAAATTTTTTCGTAAATAATTACGGATTTTGCAAGTCTGTAGTTTCTGACGACACCTGATTATGAGGCCCGGTGATCCCGGAATCAATTTCCAATGTTTTGTTTGGGTACGTTCAGTAAACATACGAGATGGTTTTTCTATCCTTTGAACCGGTGCTTGAAATTGAAATCTGAGGGAACTGATGAAATCACATCGCCGGTATTTTCTTAATGGGTAATTTACTGCAGTTGTGTTTTATGCGGGTTGAATGTTAAGAATTGGGGTTTAATTAAGAAGATAAATAATATTGTTTAGAACAATTTTATTTATATCTATACTAGCTATATCCTACAAAGGGGAGTTAAGGGTGGGACCCACAACCACCTTACTTCCCATGTGTGGATATTTGTGAGGTGGGGCCCACATGAGCCCCAACCTTTCGTCTTCAGTAAACTCCTTTAAACCCAATTTATTTAATTCTTTGACAACTCCCCTTATTAAATGAAAACTCTTCCTCTATCTCTCTCTTTCTTTATTGTTTTCCAACACACCATAATTAATGAATTCAACCTCTTCAATTAATTAATTATGTGATTTGAATTTTAAATTTCAAGTGTTAATAAAATAATAGCCATAGCTATTATTTTATATTGGAACATGTTGTGTTAGGGGGATATTTGAGAGAGCTCTTGCATAAAATAAGAAGAGAGTTCCTTTTTCATTGAAGAACACCATCCTTCCACAAAGAACGAGGCCTCTTCAATGAAGAACTCTTATACCACAAAGGGCGAAGACTTACCTTCCTTCGTCTTCTCCGCAACTACTGTGGAGATGCTGCTTCCTCCTCAGATGCACTCTCACGTCATCTTCGAATCCTCTCTCCGCGACATCATCTTCCACAATGCCTGACGTGCGACATCAGTTATCGAGGTAGGGGGATTATATATAATTTTAGTTGATTAAAATTCTTCTTGTTATTCATTGAATTTTCTAAAATGAATTAGGCCAACTGTAACCACCTAACATGGAGGGCGTAGGCCGAACACACATAGCTCAACAACCCTCCATATTTTCTTTTATTTGTGATTGATACCATGTCAGAAAATGGTGGTGATGAATAGAGGTGGGGGAAAATAAAGGTGTCGGTCGTGTGAGGAAGAACCGCAGACCACAACCGCTGGCCGGTTAACTGGGATAGAACCGGCCGACTATAGCCGGCCGGGCCAAGGGGAGGAACTGCAGCGCGCCACGGTGCTGCGCTGTGGAAGACGGTGACTCCCATTTTGAAGGATGCATTGGCAGAAGAACCGGCCAGCCCGTCGGTCGGTCCGGCGGAGGAAAGCCGCTGTGCCGGGAGGGCGTCGTGCTGGACGAACCGTGGCCCGCCCATGCGGGCCGCCTGCACCAAGAAAGATGACAGTCTTCGGCCAGGCCGGTTAGGGAGGGCGGCGTCGCTTGGCACCACCGGTTCAGGCAGCCGGGGGGGCGTGCCCCCACACATCGGACCGCTCGGACCCTCTGGCCAAGCCACGGCTGGGCCGGGACACATCGTGTCGGGCCGGATCATGCAATGTCGGGCCTCTCTAGGCCGGGCTACACCAGGCCGGGCTTCCCCGAGCCACGCAATTCATCGGGCTGGTCAGACACCCCTGCTAGGTCGAACCCGCCAAAACTGGGTTATCCCGACCTGTCGACTCACTAGGATTAACGGGTCAGTCCTGTTTTCACTTAAATGTGAATAACATAAACACTGCACGTCCGATAGATGTGCCGTCTATGGAAGTGGGACCCTCACGACGAGGTGTTTCTTTTGTGTTACTCTATGTGAGTTTTGGAGGACATTGGGTAATGATCTGGTTAGAAATGAGTGTCTTTTTAATCGGGCCCATGGAATGGAAAAGACATTATCTCTCAGATTGGGCGTCTGATTGACGTGTCGTCTGTCGCGTTGAGTTTCTTTTGAGAAGATAGAACATTGGGATACATCAACTGTAGACTTTGTGACAGTTGATGTATCAAACCCCTTGGCTCGTGGAATGGGCCCTCCCAGAATTAAGTGTGTTGTGTGTGGGAACCATAGAGCTGGCTGTGACTACGATGACTACCGTGCTGGGATCCTCCGTGGGTTCGATGACGATGACTACTATACTTGGATCCTTCATGGGTTCGGTAGCGATGAAGATAGTACTTGGATCCTCTGTGGGTTCGGTAGTGATTAATTCTGTACTTCGAACCTCCATGGGTTTGGCAGTGGTGACAATTGTTCTTGGATCCTATGTGGGTTCGACAACTTCGACTTCTATACATGGATCCTATGTGGGTTCGGCAGAGGAGATAATTCAAAGGCTACATCTAATTATATCCACCCTTCTTCATGTGTAGTATACATTTGTTAGAAGTGTCATGAAATACAATCAATACCAATAGTGTGATTGAATTCTTTCTTGTGTGGACTGGGTTGTGCTTGGGCTCGAGAGTTGGAGTCGAACTGGAATTGAAAACTTAGTTTTATGTATGGGCATATACATAAGCATGGTTGTTTGATACTTTTTAATTGTATCTTTCCTTTTTTGTTTATCCTTTGTGGATTCTGGGAGAACTTCAGGGGTCTCGGGGTCTCTATTGAGTATCATATACTCACACCGGCATCGGATATGCCCACACTAATTTGTGTTGGATGAAGAAGACGGACAACACTGATTGAGGTGTAGGTTTGTAAAGCAGGACAGTACTCGGAGATGGACCATTTGGGGGGACATACATGGGGAAGATGACCGGACCTGAGGAGTTGAGCAAACCATCATTACCCACCCAACAGGTGGGATATCTGGAGGATGACTCAGTGGTTGCGGATTTACATTACTACTGTTGTACTTTCTTTTCAGTTGTACTATAATTTTAGTTAGGTTTGTATACTGGCCCATTTACTTTTCAGCACTTACTTTTGTACTCAGTTTTACATAGTGCATACATAACTTTTTTACTCTGTTGTGTTTGTTTACTTTTATTAAGGCAATTACATCCCTTTCACTAGGATTTAGTCCTTTGGTTCTAGTCACCAGCCCCTGGCCTATGGAAGGAGGGCTTGGGGTAGTCACGGCACGAGCCCCGGGGTCGGGTCGTGACAAATTGGTATCAGAGGATTCGGTTCTACCGCAGAACTCACGACTCTAATAATTTCTTCCCTATGAAGCAGTAGTGTTAAGAGTAGTGAATGTAGTTATCAACACAGGGATTCCAGTGTTGGTGTGGTGGCCGACGTATCCATACACCAAGACCCTGACTTCTGATTTCTATCTCAGTGCACAAAAACATTTATTTCATGTGTGTTTCTAAATATTTCAATGTGATTAATTTTTGTCAGCTCACCAGGTATATTGTTTGACTGCGGCACACCTATTTCTTTTCAGGATGGCCCCATGAAGGCATCCATCTAGGGTTCCGAGTCACGTACGAGATGGCAGCCCACCGAGAGATGAGGCCTCGGTGTAGGGCCCCATTACAGCCGAGGCACAAGATGTACCACTACCCATTGATCCACTGATACTACCAGCCCCAAAAGTAGAGGGTTCACGCTGACTGAGCATGTTTCATGAGTTTCTGCGACAGAGGCCACCCAAGGTCCACGGAGAGACGGACCCTCAGGCAGTAGAGAATTGGCAATGGATATCGTCGGAGTCTTCAGATTGGTAGGGACACCAGGTGACCTTATGGTGATCCTTTCTACAAGTCTACTGCACGTATAAGCAGGTAGATGGTGGAGCTTAATGCTCTAGGTGCACGACGAGTATTCTCTAAATTGGACATACTTTGAGAGTCTCTTTCATTCGGAGTTTGTTCCTTCCACCCTTTGTGTGTTGTGCATCCAAGAGTTACATCATCTGCGGTAGGGTAGCATGGCAGTAACCAAGTACTCAGCAAGGTTTACCGACCTTTTGCGCTACTCCACGGACACGGTGCGAGACCCATTCTTCAGGGCCCGGACCATTGAGCAGGGACTAAGACACGAGATCAGGGCTTCTATGATCACCCTCAACATCCCAACGTAAGCGGGAGTACTGGAGCGACCCCTTCTTATAAAGAGCATCCTCACTGAGCTGACTCCAGTAGAGAGACCTACCACTGTTTGACACGTAGTGGATTCTTCTATATCCAGCAGTTGACATATATCGCAGAGGACCAAACGGACCAGGCCATCAAGAGGGTGACCCAAAGATATTGGTTCAGAGGTTTGGGGAACACGAAACAGAGCCTCCCATTCAAGGGAAGTCAGTGCTATGCATGCGGTGGGTAGGGTCACATGGCTCGGGACTTCCTGACCCGCCATGTGGACGAGCAGAAGACAGTAGATGGACCCCCCTCACTGAGGCATAGGTTTGACGGCGGTGGTCCGCAGGGAGCAGGCAGACGAGGCAGTGGAGCTGGCCGAGTAGTGGGTGGTGGAAAACTCTTTTAGGCTCTACCAACACTACCACTAAGGAGACCACCCTGACCACATGGAGCTGGCAGACAGGGGCAGGCTGTTCTCCAGGTAGTTGAGACCTACAACCACGACACACCTGAGATGATTCGAGGTACTATCTGTGTCTAATCCACCCTTGATGCAGAACTTATATACACATGGGAGAGTCATTATTTTATTTCCACTTCCCTTTTTTGGAGCTTAGAGGTTACGACAGAGCTGTTGGCTCAATCCTTACAGCTAGAGACTCCTACATTAGCATACTCGATGATTACTCACTGGTGTAGGTAGTGTCAGCTTATTCTAGGAGAAGAGAGCTTTGGCTGGGATCTTCTAATTGTGGCGTTGAGGCCTTACGATGTCATCTTGTGTATGGAATGGTTATCTATAGTCCATGCCCAGATCAACTGTATTAGGCCCAAATTGTGGTGTGTCCACACAGATGGGACCAGGTTCACCTTCACTTGAGGGAAGGGAGCCTTTTCAATGCAAGATATACTTACATAGAGGATAGGGCAGCCGATCACACATCAGTTGATAGACGCATCTTAGGAGCAGTTAATGTGCGTTGTCCGAGTTTTCTTGTAGTGGTGGATCAGTATGAGGATGTTTTTCCTAATGATGTTCCAGGACTACCTCCTCACAGAGAGGTAGACATCTACATTGACTTATACCCCAGAACCTCACAAATATCTACTCCAGCATATCATATGGATCTCGTTGAGCTTCGTGAGCCACATGTACAACTGGAGGACTTGTGGGTAAATTGATTCTCCCGACCCAGTGTTTCACCCTAGGATTCTCTAATTCTGTTTGCCAAGAAGGCGGATGGGAGCTTACGGCTATGTGTCGACTACTGTTGCCTGAATCCGGTGACTGTAAAGAACAAGTACCCACTCCCAAGTATTGACTACCTCTTTGATCAGCTCAAGGGTGCACGATGGTTCTCGAAGATAGACCTCAGGTTAGGATATCACTAGCTTAGATTTCGAGACGAGGATATGAAAAATACATCCTTTTGGTGTTGGTATGGCCACTACGAGTTCATGGTTATGCCCATCGGCATAACCAACGCACCAGTAGTGTTCATGTGTCTCATGAATAGGATCTTCCAGCCTTACCTCGATCGTTTTGTTGTATTCTTCATCCACGAAATACTGATTTACTCGACTACTGAGGAGGAGCATGCCTACCACTTACGGGTTGTACTGGACACGCTCCGAGAGCACCAGTATTATGGTAAGCACTCGAAGTTCCAGTTCTGGATTCAAGAGGATCATTTCTTGGGACACATCATCTCAGAGGCTGGGGTTGCAGTGGACCCAGTGAAAATTGAGGTGGTACTTGCTTGGGAGCCACCCAGGAGCATGACAGAGGTGCATGTTTTCTATGTTTGGATGGGTACTATCGAGAATTTGTGCCAGACTTCTCCATAGTTAAAGCCCTACTTTCATATTTGACGAAGAAGGGGAAACCCTTCGTGTGGTCAGATAGATATCAGTAGAGCATTCAGGAGCTGAGATAGAGATAGACCAGTGTTCCCATCTTGAGGCTACCGGAGGAGGGCGTAGGGTACGTAGTTTACTATGAAGCATCAGGGAACAGACTTGGGTGTGTCTTGATTCAGGAGCTAGCTGTGATCGAATATGATTCACGGTAGTTGATAAAGCACAATTAGAACAACGCTACCCCTAACATGGAGTTAGCAGCAGTGGTCTTCACATTGAAGATGTGGTGACACTATCTGATGGGAGAGCGCTTTACAATCTACTCTGACCACCAGAGTCTCAGGTAAATCTTCTCATAGATGGACCTGAACATGAGACATCGGCGATGGCTTGAGTTCCTCCCGAACTATGACTTTGAGATAGTCTATACTACTGGGACGGGGAGAGTTGTGGCTGATGCTCTCACTAGAATATCGGACATTTAGCTACTAGGAGAGGCGACAGATCAACTAGCCGCGTTGTATATATACTTTGTGGATAGAGATGGAGCAGCCTTTTTACAGTCTCTCACAGTCAATCCTCCTCTCCTTCAGCAAGGAAGAGAGGCACAGTGTGGGGACATTGAATATGAGACGCGACGTGCTCAGATATCCACAGGGCAGGCACCTGATGGGTTTTCTAAAGTAGGAGATCACGTCATCCTCTTCAGGGGACGTACTATGGTACCAGTTGCATTACAGGAGGAATTGATGAGGTAGTTTCACACTTCCCCTCTAACAGTACATCCAGGAGTGGTGAAGATGTACCAGGATCCTAGATGACAGCACTAGTGGCCGGTAATGAACAAGGTTGTAGTAGAGTTTGTTTCATGATGCCTTACTTGTTATCAAGTGAAGGTGGAGCACCAGGTACTAGTATACTTGGTATATCCCTTAGAGGTCCCGGAGTGGAAGTTGGATGGGATATCCATCAATTTAGTGACGGGGATTCCACATACATCTAGAGGACATGACTCTATCTGGGTGATCATCGACTAACTCACCAAGTCGGCCGACATCCTACCGATCGGAGAGCAAGGTTCAGTAGAGATCTTGGGACGCCTCTACATTCCAGAGATCATACGGATTCATGGTGTTCCATCATCTATCATTTCCGATCGAGACACACAATTTTCTTCCTAGATTTGGAAGGGTTTACAAGAGAATTTTGGGATGTAGCTATGTCTGGGCACCACCTTTAATCCTCAAATGGATGGCCATACGGAGAGGACCATTCAGACTCTCGAGGACATGCTCTGTCCATGTGTCATTGACATTGGTCATAGCTGGGAGGATCACCTAACCTTGGTGGAGTTTGCGTATGAAAACAGCTACAACACCACTGTAAGAACCCTATTTTTTTCCATCAACGTCTTTGTAATATTCTTGGTATTATTCCAAAGCAGTGCCTTCAGACGGCGTGTGAATCTGAGCCTCGGTGTGGCTGGAATTAAATTTTCAGTGCGTTCACACTCGGAATGACAAATAAATGGGATAACTCCTAAACGGTGATCCAGATATGAATCCTGAGAGCACCGATGGGTCCGGAATGGGGTTTTTACCCTAGGAACAACATAAAACATGTCGACGCGGGACGTTTGGACCCCTCGCTCACTATCAGAACGAGGAACAGATAAATTAAAAAATTAATTTATTATTTTAATAGTTTAACTCAAGTATCTCATAAACTGTGGCTCGAATTGGGAAACTAAGGGAACCATTGAGTCCGGAGCATGGCGTTTACCCTATGAGGGGTGTATGTTTTGCGGGAGCGGACCGTATGTGAAAAATGGCACCAGGGGCATTTTCGTAATTTGGTAGCCTCGGGCGTTGAGTTTAATAACTTTCGAACAGAGGATAAGATTAAAATTATAAGACCTCCATTGTGCTTAGGATTTGGTGTTTGGCCTAATGGAAGCTTAATCTTGACCGCACTTGAGGTTTTGGACGCGGGTGTTTTCAGGGGTCGAGTTTTTAATTAGAGTTTAGTTAATTAAACTCTCCACACCTCCCCTCTCCCTCATTTGAACCCCCTGGCGAATCCTCTACCTCAACCTCCTCTCCTCCTCCTCCTCCTCCTACTACACCGATCAATATGGGACCGTTGGCAGCAAGGCGTGCATCGTCGGTGAAGCTCCGGGCTACGTCCAACAGATATGAGTTTTCGTTTTGAGTTTTTAATTCCCGCATGAAATTTGTTCTCAATTTATAGCATCGAATTGTTTCTATTTCGTCGAGAAAATTCCATAATTGTACAGTATATTTTATGATCTTTCCATTTCTCTTTTCATAATTGAAATCCGAGTTCGGAGGAGTTCATAGTTGTTCGTCGAAGTTTGCGGGATTTTGAGTATTTTCAGTGGATTTTACGGCGTTCCGGCGAGCCAGGGCGGTGGTCCGGCTAGAGGCAGGGGCTTCAGTGGGCTGCGGACTAAGGAAGAGTGGCTGGGTGAGGTGGGGGTGCGGCGCTCCATCAGCGGAGGAGGCCAGGGGAAACAGCAACAGGCCAGAGCCGGGCGTGCGAGGCGGCGGCTCCAGGCGGCGAGGCCGAGGTGCCTGGGGGCGGCGACCGCGGGGTCAGGGCGCGTGACTCCCACACGGGGATAAGACCCGCGAGCTACCGGTCTTCATGCTGTAGGTGTGACGACCCATGGTGGCTGGTCTTTCCATGGACTGGAAGTCCATGGCCGGCCCAGGTTGGGTGGACCGGCCAGTCCAGGGCGGTCCAGCCCAAGGGGGAATTCGTCCCCTCTTCGAACGTTCGTAATATTCATTACCGATTTTAGTTTTATGCATCATCTATGGTAGTGTACTCCAGACATCATGTCAGACTTTTTGAGATGGTTTTAGGAGTTTTTAATTCCAAAATCAAGGGGCTAGGGGGTGCGACACAATGTTACGTGGACGTGCGTCTTTCTTGGGGGTTCTTGTTTTGGACGGAACGGATGCATTCGGCCTCCGTTTTGAGCGTCGTTAGTGGCGTTGGAAACCTGGCATAGAGCTGGAGTTTTCCAATATGGTATCGGGAGTTGAAAATAGAGTTGAGGCATGGGACCCACGTCACATCTTTTGAGCTGCGTGTAGCGTTTCATAACTTTATCATCGGACGTCCGTTCAGGGTATGCGAGCAGTCAATCCTGGGTGTTTTTCTAAGGGCATTGCAATTGTGCAATCCACACGCTTTAATTCAACACACTAGTGTTGGCCCCACGAGGGCCCGTTTGGGCGTTGATGGTGAAATTGCTATCTTCTAGACGGGTTATCGGTTTTGGAAAAGTGATTAGTCGAACTTCTGTACATTTTCAAGAGGATAACAACGGTGCAATCCGTTCGTTGTGATTTTGGACCGGGATGTGGGTCCCATGTAGCACCGCTTGTGTGCGGTGCGCCAAAATGCATCTATTTTTTCGGGATATCTGTTCCACACAGGTGTGTAGTCTTTTTGACATGTTTTCCTAAGGTGATCGCAATGGTGCAATGTACTCGACTATTTTTGGGTCTGAGGCTCGGGATCACGGGATGTCGTTCGGGCATAAGGCAGTGTCGATGACTTTTCCATTGGTTATCTTTTTGAGAAAAGTAGGTAGTATACCTCGCGTATTTCTCTACGAGGGTTACAATGGTGTAATCTGTTCAGGCATGTGGATCCTCTTGCGCGATCTTATTTAGTGTGGAAATATGAAAGGTGTATAGGTAGAGGTTCTTCCTGCGGTGTTTGCAGAGAAACCTTGGCTTGTGATTGCGTTCACTCTTGGGAGAGTGAAGTGAATGGTTGATGAGATGTAGTTGGTCATTCCTGGGCCGCTGAGGTGTCAAGTTGGAGTTGTTATGTTTACGCCCTTCGCGTTGACGTTAGGTGTTGTGTTCACGATAGTCTTTGGGCTGGAGACGTGGCATACTATGATAGTATTCGAGAACTCTAGGAGGTAAATGTGGATGTTTGTACATGAGAACGTTTGTACACTCAGTTGGGGTTGAATTGGGGCCACACGTCGTGTGGGCCCCATATACGTGTCTTGTTCTGCTTTGTGTACCTTTGACCTCTCGCGACATTGAGGGTCCCTTTTTTCTCATTTGTTGACCAGTAGGGTTGAGTTTTCCCCTGGTCTTCTTCCCATTTGTTGACCAGCAGGGTTGTGTTTTCCCCTAGTTATGTTCTCGTTTGGCCTACAGAGATGGTTTGGTTCCTCTGTTTCTTCAGCTGTGAGGGTATCAGTATAGTTCCCCTTTCGTTATACTGCGGCACCGTTTATGACTACGTGTGCTCGTACAACATGGGTGTTTTCCCACCTTTTGGGATGAGTTGTCTCGGTCTACTTCTACAGTGAATCAGCAGATTAGAATGTGATCGCCCTGTGGGGCCGTGGAGTTTCTCATTTTTCTTCATGTTACCCGTTAGAGTTCTTGTGGATTCATTGTGACCAACACATTACTTGGGAACTGATCCTCTACCCATGAAGTTGTTTCCTACAGGGTTGGACATGAGTTTGTTTACAACAGGTCTGGCCAGTGGGGAACCATCTTGCAGGGATAGCCAGAGCAGTACAATCCAGCATGGATGGCCAGTGGGTTATCATCGAGTAAGGATGGCCAGAGTAGTACCATCCAGTAGGGATTGCCAGTGGCTTACCATCCAAAAGGGATGGCCAGTACAGTGGTGTTCACAGAGCAGTACCATCCAGCCGGGATTGCCAGAGTGGTTCCGGGTTTACCTCCAGCTGGGTTGGGAAGTGGTCCCCGATGCCGGGTTTACCTCCAGCGGGGCTGGGAAGTGGTCCCCGATGCCGGGTTTTCCTCCAGCTGGGCTGGGAAGTGGTCCCTGATGCGGGGTTTACCTCCAACTGGGCTGGGATGTAGTCCATGATGACGGTTCAAAGCCTACCTCCAGTGGATTACCCTTTTATAGGACTGGGCATTGGGAATCATCGACGACTTTAGTCGGGTCACCCTCCAATGGATTACCTGTTACGGGACTGGGTAGTGTGGCACCTGTCGACTCTTGTCGGGTCTCCCTCCAGTGGGAACCCACCGACATCCAGGGATCACACCCCAGCGGGGTTGGGCAGGGGGTCGCCTGTCGACATTGAGGATACCATTCGACCACGGGGCAGTGACGAGGTGTGGCTTGATGTTCCACCAGAACTCTCAAGTACGAGGGGTGATTTTCCCACCGAGAAGCATCCTTGAGATGCGACCTAATACCGTGCGGGCGAGTCATTGCTGTCCAAAGTGGATAGTTTCGAGGTGTGGTGATTTGAGCCCCTTGACTTGCAGTTCGGGGAAAATGTGTGTGATTCTGGGCATCAATAGTGTTTACTTCTAGGACTGTTGGCTACTCACTTTCATAGGCTGAGCTATGGGATGGAGATCCCCTTACGATCTTGTTCCTGATTCTTAATTGATAATATGTATATGTATATACCTTTTTCCAGTACCCACTTCTTATATTTGGTTACTCTCCTTATAGAAGAGACGAAGACGCACGGGGTATGCCACGTGCTTTCCGTGTCTAGATTATTATAGTTATATGAGTCTAATCTCCTGCTATTGGTAGAGAAGAGTCGACGGGAAGTTCATCATCTCACCATTTCTAGCACATTGTGTCTGGATGAGCCTACCTTATTTCATCTTGTTGGGATGAGCTGGACTCTCTACTGTTACTCATACTGCACTCTTGGTTTTACTCCTCTACATTCCCTGTTAGATCTACTGCTCACCCTTAGGAACCTCCTTTATTTCTCCCTCGAGCCTTCGGGGTATCCTACTGAGTAATTTTAAACTCATCCCATCATGGGCTTTGCCCGCACTTGGTTTTCCCAAGCAGATGACAGACAGGTTGGTCGTGACTTCAGTGAAGCATTGGAGTTCAAGAGCTTGGACTGCGTTCGGTGGTCGTAGTCGGGTTCTAGGTGGGGGATCCTTCAAGCTATTTTCATTTGTTTACCTATTGCCGGGTTGTGGCACTTTTCTGGTTGGGTGCGTGTTTTTTCCTTTTTCTTTTCAGTTTACCTTCAACACTTTCTTTGTACTGTTTAGAGGTCGATGCAATTTTGTGGTTTATTTATAGCAGTTGTTACTTTACTTTTCTTGTTACCATGCATTTTTTTATTGTGTGTGCTACGTGTGTGTGTAAAGGTACATAGGAAAAGGCCACCACGAGTTGTTTAGCCTTCGGCGCTTGTCGCCAGCCCCTGGCCTATAAGGGCGGGCTTGGGGTAGTTGCGGCTCAAGATCGGGTAGGGTCGCGTCGTGACACCACCATTGGAATGGAACCTTACAAGGCATTGTACGACCGACCTTGTAGATCACATATGTGTTCGAATAACCCTGGGGAGTCAACACTTGTAAGAGCAGAGATGGTTCAGGATACGATGTAGAAGGTGAAGATCATCTAGTAGAGGATGAAGACTGCACAGAGAAGACATAATTCCTATGTAGATAGGAGATGGAGACCACTGGAGTTATAGGATGGAGACCAAGCTTTCTTATGGGTATCACCTTGACGAGGACTATAGAGGTTTGGTCAGGGCAGAAATTTATATCCACGCCTCATCTGACCATTCCAGATCCTTAGTAGGGTAGGCGAGGTGGCATACAGCCTGGCCCTTCCACCTTAGTTACACCAGGTACATGACGTCTTTCATGTATCTCAACTGAGGAGATACGTGCACGACCCGTCACACATCATCTATCATGGGGAGCTGTACATCGATGACGGGGCTATATTCACAGAGGTCCCAAAGGAGATCAAGAATTTAGAGGAGCGGGTCCTACAGAGGTGGTCGATTCCTCTGGTGTGCATCCACAGGTAGCACGGGAACCTTCAGGAGAGCACCTGGGAGCGGGATTCTCAAGTGCATGCTCAGTACCATCATTTTTTCCCCTATTGTAATTTGTATCTTTACAGTGATGTAAATCCCTGAGGTGGGAGTAATGTAAAGACCCGAAAATTTCACAAATTGTTTTTCTTAAATACCTTGGAATTTTGAGAGTCTTCTGTTTCTGACGACACATCATTTCGAGGCCCGGTGTGCCCGGAATCAATTTCTAAAGTTTTGTTCGGGTATGTTCAGTAAACATATGTGTGGGTTTTTCTATCTTTTGAAATGGTGCTCAGAATTGAAATATGAGGGCACCGATGAACTCGCAACGCCGGTATATTCTTAAGGGGACCATTACCACAGTTGCGTTTTATGCGGGATGAAAGTTAAACATTGGGGTTTAATTAATAAGATAAATAAAATTGTTTAAATTTTTTTTATCTATGGTAGTTATATCCTACAATGGAGAGTTAAGGGTGGGACCCATAACCACCTAACTTCCCATGTGTAGATATTTGTGAGCTGGGGCCCACATGAGCCCCAACCTTTCATCTTCCCTAAACACCATTAAACCCCCCCCCCCCTTATTTAATTCTTTGACATCTCCCCTTATTGAATGAGAATTAATCCTCTTCGTCTATCTCTATTTATTGTTTTCCAACACACATTAGTTAATGAATTCAATCTCTTCAATTAATTAATTAAGTTATTTGAATGTTGAATTTAAAGTGTTAATAAAATAATATACATAGCTATTATTTTAATTTGGCACACGTTGTGTTGGGAGGATATTTGAGAGATCTCTTGTGTAAAAGAATAAGACTGTACCTTTTTCATTGAAGAGCACCATCCTTCCATGAAGAACGATGCCTCTTCGATGAAGAATGATAACTCCATAAAGACTGACGACGTGTCTTCCTTCCCCATCTTTGCACCTAGTGTAGAGACGCCACTTCCCCCTCAGACACAATCCGGCGTCCTCTACGAATCCTCCCTCCGCGACGCTACCTTCCGCGATGCCCGATGTACGATGTCAATTTTTGAGGTTGGGGGATTATATACAATTTTTGTAGAGTAAAATTTTTCTTGTTCTTCATTGAATTTTCTGAAATGAATTTGGCAAACTGTTACAACCTAACATGGAGGGCGCGGGCTAAACGCCCATGGCCCGATGAACCACCGTAGTTTCTTTTAATTTCGATTTAGACCATGTCAGAAAAAGGTGATGATGAATAGAGGTTGCGGTAAAGGAAGGCGCCGACTGCGTGAGGAAGAACAGCGGCCCGCAACCGTGGGCCGCTCAATCGGGAAAGAACCGGCCAGCTATAGCTGGCCGGGCCGAAGGGAGGAACTGTGGTGCCCCACAGCGCCATGCTGCGGAAGACCATAGCCCGTGTTCTATGGGATGCTTTGGCGGAAGAACCGGCAGGCCCGTCGGCTGTCCGGCCAGAGGAATGTCGCGGCTATGAGAGGGCATCGCGCCGGCCGAACCACGGCCCGCCTGTGCGGGGTGCTTGTTCCAATAAGGTCAGACGGCTTCCGATGGGCCGATTGGGGAGGGTGGCGCCACCGGTTCAGGATGCCGGGGGGACGCGCCCCCCACCTCGGAACGGTTGTCCCCCACGGGCCGAGCCGCGGCCGAGTTGTGCCACCCCGGGCCAGGCCGCCCCACGCCGGGTTGGGTCGCGCCGTGCCGGGCTGCGTCGTTCCGGGCCGGGCCGCGATGCGACAGGCCGGGCCGCGCTGTGTCAGGCCGGGCCGAGCCGCGCATTTCATTGCGCCAGTCTGACACCCCTTCTGGGTTGGACCCGCCAAAACTGGGTTACCCCGACCCGTCGGCCCACTGTGTTTAACTGGCCAGGACCTTTTTCACTTAAATGTGAATAACATAAAGACCACGCAACCGATCGATGCGCCATCTGCGGCACTAGGACCCTAGCGAGGAGGAGGACCTTTTGAGATACTCTAAGTGAGTTTTGGATGAAATTTTGGGAACTTCCTGGTTAGAAATGTGTGTATTTTTAACCGGGACCCTGGAAGAGAAAAGTCAATATCTCTCAGACCGGGTGTCGGATTGATGCGTCATTTGTCGCATTGAGTTTCTTTTGACGAGACAGAACTTTGGGATACATCAACTCCCAACTTTGTGATAGTTTATGTGTCAAAACCCCTAGGATCGAGGAGTGGACCCTCCCGGAATCAAGTGTGCTGTGTTTGGGAACCCTGGAGCTGGCTGCGACTATGAAGACTACCGTGCTAGGATCCTCTGAGGGTTCGACGATGATGAGTACTGTACATGGATCCTCCATGAGTTCGGCAGCGGTGAAGACTGTACTTGGTTCATTCAAGGGTTCGGAAGCGATGACTACTGTACTTGGATCCTCTGTGTGTTCATTAGCGGTGACGACTGTACTTGGATCCTATGTGGGTTCGGTAGTGACGATATCTTTAGTAGGATCCTATGTGGGTTCGGAAAAGGAGATGTTTCAGAGTCTACATGTAACGACCCGAAATTTTGAATAAATCTTGTTTCCTAATTTCATGTGTTATTTTTTTTATACTCAAAAAAAAATGTTTTATTTGATAAACATGATTATAAATAAAATGAGACCATTGGTTTTTGAGTGTTATATGACCATCGGTCAATATGACCACCGTGAACAAAATGTTTTGATTATTGTCTCTAAATTTAAGTAATCTTGGTTAATTATTATAGAAAGAAGATTTGATGGCCTCACCTAGTATCCTTGGGCCGATCGAAGCCCATCTAACAGAGATTGGGAAGGAGGTAGCACCATTGGGCTTTGCTTTGGACCAAATCCAAGCCGAACTTCATCATGTGAAGCTAGAACGGAATCGCCTTCGCGAGAAGTTCAAACTGATAGAAATTACTACTCGGGCAATGTTGACTGAGCCGCCCCAAAATTCTATCACCCTAGCACACCTTACTCTTAGGTCCTATGCTGGTATTATAAGGGGTTATGTAACGAGACCGTAATTGCCTTGTGTAATCCTTTTTTTAAATAAAAAATTTGGATTTCTTCTTATGATGATGTTTATGAATTTTCAAATGTCCGGATAAATATTGTATGCATATTTTTGATGAATTTTAGAAAAAGGATATTTTAAAAATGGTTGTGTAAACCTTAAATAATTAAAAATGTGTAATGATTTTCGAAAAATGGTCTTCTACAATTATGTTCAGTACGAAATTTATAGTCTAATAAGATCAACTTGATTTTTGATGAATAGTAAATTATGAATAGTGATTTTATGATTAGGATTAGTAATATGACCAAATGGATTAGTAATCTCACTTAAAGAAAGTTTTAAAATAATCTAGGCACCTTGATTAAGTAATGTGATTCAATAAAATAGTTAAATAGCGGTTTCATAAATTATTATTCAAGTATTAGTTTTTTCGGATGAATAGTGTTTTTTAATTAAAAATTTAATTAAAAATAATTAGAAAATTATTTTTATAAAAATGACATTATTTTTGAACTCAGAGCATTGATATTATGTTATGGTAATTTTTGGGGATTTTTCTGAAAAAAATGAATTTTCGATGAATAGTGTTTTTATTTATAAATTAAATTAAAAATATTTAGAAAATTATTTTTATAAAATGGATTTCATTTTTGAAATCAGAGCATTGATATTTGGTTAAGGTGAAATTTTGGGATTATTCTGAGAAAGTTGAATTTTCGGTGAATAGTGAAAGTATAGTTTTTAAGTTACGGGTGTTTAATGACATCATTTAATGATGTATTAAGTATATATTCAATATGGTCGAATTATGAATAGTAAGATAAGGTGTGAGGTGTCCCAAGTGGCCAATACCATGGGAAAATACCATGGGCAAGCCCATGGTTTTGCCAAAACCACTAGTGAGGTGTCCCTTGGCCATTAATGCTTTGTCCCCTCACTTTCCCTATAAATACCCACCCTTTCCTCCCTTAGTTTTCACTCCCAACTCTCCCCCAACGAAGTTCTGGTCTTCGTACCTTCCAAAGAGTCCTCCCAAGGTTCCCCCAAGCCCTCAAGGTCCAATCCTTTGAGTTTCAAGAGTCACATTTTAAGGTAAGGGATCCGACCCCTCTCTTTCTTTTCATGTAATCTCTTTTATGTCATTCCTATTATGCTCCATGTTTTTATGTGAGATGATGTTCTTTTATATTCCTCTTACTTCCCTTTCATGTTTATATGATGAGAGATCCCCTCTTACTCTCATCATTTCGTTTTATGAAAGTTTAAGTGACGCGGTTAGGCTGCCGAATTTTTAAGGGATTCTTTCACTCTTCTCATTTTTCAAGTTCGGTTTTTCATGTCAAGTCTTTCAAGTTCCTTTTTATTATGTTGGGGTATGATCTCTATATCTATCATACTGATCTCTTATGATCATATGATGAGGGACCCTATTTGATCTTGTCAAATCATTTTCTTTTGAAGTTAAGTGATGCCGTAAGGCTGCCGAATTTTCATAAGAGAAATCTAATCTTTTTCCTTCCATGTTTTTCATTTCAAATGTTATGTCCCTCAAATTTCGTTACCATGTCCATATGTCCTTCTTATTCTTTCACCCTACTGTTTTATGGATCATTTATGAGTGGGTGACCCATGTCCCCTCTCATTTCAATGTTTTCTAAAACCCCAAAACTTAGCCGTTATGCTGCAGAATTTTCCCCTCAAAATGCCTCTCTCTTTTCTCAAAAATTATTTTATGTTATAAAGTGAATACTCAAAGCTCTTATTTCTACAAGGTTATTCACATATATATCAAAATGTTCCATTTTAAATTCTGGGATTTACATACATGAGACCCGCTTTCCCTTTCCGTGGGTTTAAAGTGACGTAAAGATCATGTCTTTAAAGCAGTTTTTAAAACGTTATGATTATGAAATGAAACCCATTTCCTTTATTCTATATGGGTTATTTATGAAATTTTTGATGATGATATATTTGGCTCACATGATAATAAAGGCAAATTTAAGGGTGCGCCCTGATAGCGCTCCAATGCATTGGGTAATGATGTAACCACTAGAGATTACAATTTTCACGATACCTTGGTGAATAACCTTGGTAATTTTCAAATGACACCTTGGGGATGGACCTTGGTGATATGTTCATGATTGTCTATGTTAAATGATGTAGCCACATCTTCAAGTTATGAAAATGTTATTTTTATTATGAAATGCCTCATGATTTCTTTCTCATGCCTTAAAGTTCTTTTCATGTCCTTATTGAAGTATCTCAAGTTCACATGTAAAATATTCCTCTTGTTTCCCTTACTGGGCCTTCTGCTCACCCTTTCTTTTGATGTATGTCCCCAGGTTATGAGATACAGTAATGAACCTAGAATGAACTTAAGGAGACACCTTGCAAGTGTTTAAGAAGAATGCTTTATGTTGTTTTCATGTATTATGTTCCTGGTTTCCAAGACACTAAACCTTAAAGATCCTCAGTTGTGTGTAATGTAATGAAAGTTTATGTTATAAAATGGCGGGATGCTATAGTTGGTATCAAAGGATGGTTTAGTTATTTGTGGAAATTAGGATATGAAAACTCTAGGAGGAACCCTATAGAAAAGTTTAATATAGGAAATCTTCCTGGTATTTTGGTGAGTATTGAGTAAGGGGTGGCCAAGCAAATACATCCATGTCTGGATACGAGCAGGTAGAGGTGGCTCTGGCACAGATGTACATAGGGGTAAAACCCGAAAACACCGCTTTGAGCTAGACTCGAACGGGAACTGGTACACGACAACGGGCCTTGCTGCACTCTTGGTTACGACACTCCCGGGGGATATGCTTTGGTAAATTCATAAGCTTGATATGAACCATTATTAAAGGAACAAAGATAAAATAAAATAAAGATTCAAATAAGAATATATGATCATGGATAACCTAGATGGTAACCTAGGGGATCACAAGTTAGGGTATACTTTACTTCTACATGTTATCCTTAGATGCATTAAGTTTCTTTTCATGATTATTGGCTAATTATTTAAGCCCCTAACTATAGCTTCTTTTCTTAGTTAATGGCTGGAAATGGAAGAACATGTCCCAACAACCAATGTGATAGTAAGTGCTACGATTGCCGTATTAATACGACAGAGATGATTAGGGGATTAAAAGATGATTATTATTTTGGAAGACGTTCACTATTTTGAGGACCATATATGATAGATTACTACGGTATTTTCATTAAGGTGTAAGGTTGACTTATATTTTGAAGAATCAATGAATTTAAGGTGGACTTATAGTAATTTAGGTTACTTTTGGGAATGATTAACCTATCTTGGGTAAAATATGTTTAGGTTAGCTACTTTTGTTATAAGATGTTAGGAGTGGTTGATGTTGTCTGGAGATGAACAATGAAGTTGTTTTGGAAGACTATGTTATCAAGTCCTTCTTGTATTTGGGTTTCAATCTTAGTTTGGTTTACTTTGAGGAATTTTAAGGACTATTATTTATGGAATGGTCTATGATGAACCTTGGGTATTACCATGGAACTTTGAAGATTTAAAAGTAGTTTCTATTCCTATGGGATTCTTTTTGAAGAGTTGTTTTACCTTACCCTTTCTAATTTTGGGATAATGTTTAAAGATAGAAGAAATAGATAGTTATTCTTTTGTAGATTATGTGATTCTATAGAAGATGATTCTTGTGCTTTTATGAGACCAAGTGTTTTTGAATTCTCATCATTTGGCGAAAAGATTAGTGTTGGTAGGGACTTGTTAAAGGATGAAACTCTACATGAAGGTAGGTATATTTTCTTATGTTTTTTTTCTATGTAGTAAATGAAATCCTCAAAATTATGAAAAGAAACGTAAAACAAAAATGTTGTTGGTTTACGTTTCCTACTAGGTAATCAAAGACCGTTTACACACATCATAAGTTTGGGATTTTCTCATGGTTAACTTTCTCCTAATCATGTTCTCTATCACTCTCTCTCAGAACTGACCCTTTGTTTTTTCCTCCATGTCCATGTTTTCCTACATGGAACCCGAGTGTGGGTTAACTCGGGTGGCCTTTGTACTTCCATTTCTTTCTTTTAAATTAATGGTGTTACTGACTCTTTTTCCAATGTGGGACTTTCAATGAAATTTCAAAACCCAATTTAAAAAAATTACCAGGACGCAATTTCTTAAGGGGGGAAGATTGTAAAGACCCGAAATTTTGAATAAATCTTGTTTCCTAATTTCATGTGTTATTTTTTTTATACTCAAAAAAAATGTTTTATTTGATAAACATGATTATAAATAAAATGAGACCATTGGTTTTTGAGTGTTATATGACCATCGGTCAATATGACCACCGTGAACAAAATGTTTTGATTATTGTCTCTAAATTTAAGTAATCTTGGTTAATTATTATAGAAAGAAGATTTGATGGCCTCACCTCGTAGCCTTGGGCCGATCGAAGCCCATCTAACAGAGATTGGGAAGGAGGTAGCACCATTGGGCTTTGCTTTGGACCAAATCCAAGCCGAACTTCATCATGTGAAGCTAGAACGGAATCGCCTTCGCGAGAAGTTCAATCTGATAGAAATTACTACTCGGGCAATGTTGACTGAGCCGCCCCAAAATTCTATCACCCTAGCACACCTTACTCTTAGGTCCTATGATGGTATTATAAGGGGTTATGTAACGAGACCGTAATTGCCTTGTGTAATCCTTTTTTTAAATAAAAAATTTGGATTTCTTCTTATGATGATGTTTATGAATTTTCAAATGACCGGATAAATATTGTATGCATATTTTTGATGAATTTTAGAAAAAGGATATTTTAAAAATGGTTGTGTAAACCTTAAATAATTAAAAATGTGTAATGATTTTCGAAAAATGGTCTTCTACAATTAGGTTCAGTACGAAATTTAGAGTCTAATAAGATCAACTTGATTTTTGATGAATAGCAAATTATGAATAGTGATTTTATGATTAGGATTAGTAATATGACCAAATGGATTAGTAATCTCACTTAAAGAAAGTTTTAAAATAATCTAGGCACCTTGATTAAGTAATGTGATTCAATAAAATAGTTAAATAACGGTTTCATAAATTATTATTCAAGTATTAGTTTTTTCGGATGAATAGTGTTTTTTAATTAAAAATTTAATTAAAAATAATTAGAAAATTATTTTTATAAAAATGACTTTATTTTTGAACTCAGAGCATTGATATTATGTTATGGTAATTTTTGGGGATTTTTCTGAAAAAAATGAATTTTCGATGAATAGTGTTTTTATTTAAAAATTAAATTAAAAATATTTAGAAAATTATTTTTATAAAATGGATTTCATTTTTGAAATCAGAGCATTGATATTTGGTTAAGGTGAAATTTTGGGATTATTCTGAGAAAGTTGAATTTTCGGTGAATAGTGAAAGTATAGTTTTTAAGTTACGGGTGTTTAATGACATCATTTAATGATGTATTAAGTATATATTCAATATGGTCGAATTATGAATAGTATGATAAGGTGTGAGGTGTCCCAAGTGGCCAATACCATGGGCAAATACCATGGGCAAGCCCATGGTTTTGCCAAAACCACTAGTGAGGTGTCCCTTGGCCATTAATGCTTTGTCCCCTCACTTTCCCTATAAATACCCACCCTTTCCTCCCTTAGTTTTCACTCCCAACTCTCCCCCAACGAAGTTCTGGTCTTCTTACCTTCCAAAGAGTCCTCCCAAGGTTCCCCCAAGCCCTCAAGGTCCAATCCTTTGAGTTTCAAGAGTCACATTTTAAGGTAAGGGATCCGACCCCTCTCTTTCTTTTCATGTAATCTCTTTTATGTCATTCCTATTATGCTCCATGTTTTTATGTGAGAGGATGTTCTTTTATATTCCTCTTACTGCCCTTTCATGTTTATATGATGAGATATCCCCTCTTACTCTCATCATTTCGTTTTATGAAAGTTTAAGTGACGCCGTTAGGCTGCCGAATTTTTAAGGGATTCTTTCACCCTTCTCATTTTTCAAGTTCGATTTTCATGTCAAGTCTTTCAAGTTCCTTTTTATTATGTTGGGGTATGATCTCTATATCTATCATACTGATCTCTTATGATCATATTATGAGGGACCCTATTTGATCTTGTCAAATAATTTTCTTTTGAAGTTAAGTGATGCCGTAAGGCTGCCGAATTTTCATAAGAGAAATCTAATCTTTTTCCTTCCATGTTTTTCATTTCAAATGTTATGTCCCTCAAATTTCGTTACCATTTCCATATGTCCTTCTTATTCTTTCACCCTACTGTTTTATGGATCATTTATGAGTGGGTGACCCATGTCCCCTCTCATTTCAATGTTTTCTAAAACCCCAAAACTTAGCCGTTATGCTGCAGAATTTTCCCCTCAAAATGCCTCTCTCTTTTCTCAAAAATTATTTTATGTTATAAAGTGAATACTCAAAGCTCTTATTTCTACAAGGGTATTCACATATATATCAAAATGTTCCATTTTAAATTCTGGGATTTACATACATGAGACCCGCTTTCCCTTTCCGTGGGTTTAAAGTGACGTAAAGATCATGTCTTTAAAGCAGTTTTTAAAACGTTATGATTATGAAATGAAACCCATTTCCTTTATGCTATATGGGTTATTTATGAAATGTTTGATGATGATATATGTGGCTCACATGATAATAAAGGCAAATTTAAGGGTGCGCCCTGATAGCGCTCCAATGCATTGGGTAATGATGTAACCACTAGAGATTACAATTTTCACGATACCTTGGTGAATAACCTTGGTAATTTTCAAATGACACCTTGGGGATGGACCTTGGTGATATGTTCATGATTGTCTATGTTAAATGATGTAGCCACATCTTCAAGTTATGAAAATGTTATTTTTATTATGAAATGCCTCATGATTTCTTTCTCATGCCTTAAAGTTCTTTTCATGTCCTTATTGAAGTATCTCAAGTTCACATGTAAAATGTTCCTCTTGTTTCCCTTACTGGGCCTTCTGCTCACCCTTTCTTTTGATGTATGTCCCCAGGTTATGAGATGCAGTAATGAACCTAGAATGAACTTAAGGAGACGCCTTGCAAGTGTTTAAGATGAATGCTTTATGTTGTTTTCATGTATTATGTTCCTGGTTTCCAAGACACTAAACCTTAAAGATCCTCAGTTGTGTGTAATGTAATGAAAGTTTATGTTATAAAATGGCGGGATGCAATACTACATCTAATCATCTCCACCATTCATGATGAGTAGTATATCTATGTGAGCCGAGTCTTCACTTGCAAACAATACCAACGGTGTGATTGACTTCTTTCCTGTGTGGACTGGGTTGTGCTTGGGATCGAGAGTTGGAGTGAAACTGGAATTGATGACTTAGGTATGTGTATGAGCATATACATAAGTAGGGTCAGTTGATAATTCATGATTGTATCATTCCTTGTGGTTTATCCTTCGTGGATTCTGGGAGACCTTCGAGGGTCTCGGGGTCTCTACTGAGTATCGTATACTCACCCCTGCACGGGATTTGCAGACACTACTTTTTGTTGGATACGGACGACGGACAACACTGATCGAGGTGGAGGTTTGTGGAGCTGGAAGGTACCTAGAGGTGGACCACTTGGCGGGATGTACACGGGGTGGACGGCCGGACCCGAGGATGTGAGGAGACCATCTGTACCCACCATTCAGGTGGGATATCCAGAGGATGAATCAGTGGTTACTGCTTTACTATACTGCTGTTGAACTTTCTTCTCAGTTGTACTATACATTCAGTTGGGTTTGTATACTGGCCCATTTACTTTTCAGAACTTTCTTTTGTACATAGTTTTACTTAGTGCTTACTTAACTTCTATACTCTGATGTGTTTTTTACTTTTATAATTGCAATGCCTTCTCTTTTACTAGGATTTACGCCTTTGGTGCTAGTCGCCAGCCCCTGGCCTATGAAAGGTGGGCTTGGGATAGTCACATCACGAGCCCCGGGGATGGGTCGTGACATTGCTATAAAACTATAGGTATATCTCTATATCGATTCCTCGATAACTGACAGTTTATGGAACCATAGGTATAGTATATACCCATGGTTTTAGGGGTTATACCCTCAGTTCCAAATCATGGTTATATGTGATTTTTCCAATAGTGGCACACGATAATCTATTTTAATCCATCATTATTTATATACAATAAATATTTTTATTATGAAAAAACTTCCTTATATCACTTCTGGGTTTATATAAATATTTTTCCAAAATAACTAGCCTTTTCATTGAAAAATTTTGTTTCTCTCATGAATTACTTGATGATTTTATACATGTATTTTTATCTATTTCATTAGTCTTGTTGATTCTTATCATTAATTGTGATTAATCATTTATGATATAATATACCATATTTTAGTGAATGGTTTATTATTATTTATATTGTGGATGTTCTATTGTAATACCATTCAAAATATTATACTGAATGGTTAGTTTTTATGTTTTATTTTATGGGAAAGTTATTTAAATTTCATATGATAGATTCAATATGAATTTATATGTTGTTTATGAATATAAACATTCATATAAGGAAATAATTTCTCTTATTATGTGACAGTTAGGGCCTTCTATAGAACCTTGACGCATTGGTGGATCTCATGAGACAAACAGGTATGGACATAGACGAGGCCTTACCCTTTTTTAGATTTTGTTTTGGACAAGTACTAAATCTTATTAGTTTTCTGGGTTGATGCCTCAATTCAATGGCTTAGATGTCCTACATTATTAATTCACTCATTATGAATCAATAAATTGATAGTTTATATTGTTATTAGACATGTATAATACCCATGATTATGTTTTAAAAAGGAATTATTTATTCAGCTATTATTTTTTCCACATTTTGTTTAGGTTTATTTTTAATGGTATTTGTTTTTAGCTATTCACTATACCTAATTGTAATGTTTATGATATATTACACTTTATTTCTTAACCTTACAAAGGATCTCAAATCACCACTTTATTTTGTTTTAATTTTTTGAGATGTGAATATGTATATTATGAGTGACATTCATTGTTGACCGTGGAGTTATGGATATTTTCAAATGAATTTATATAATGTATTTACTTTCAAGGTGTAATATTGAAATATTGTATGGATCTGGTTTTCCAAATATACTATACTTTTCAATCATTCAATATATAACTTTCTAGTATTCATGCAAATTTACAGAAATAAGGCACCACCTCCATGTAACAGAGGTCAGGTTCATTGTAGTTGGTATTAGAGGAATTTTAGTAGAAGACATGGAATCTAGATTTACAAAATGTAGATTAAGGAACAAAATCATAAGATATAAATTGAGGGAAAACATAAAAGAACATCCTAGAATTTTTGTAATGAAGAGATTTTGGGGATCTTGTAAAGACCCGCAAATTTCAAGGAAATTTTTTTTTTCTTAATTTTCTTTGGAATTTTACAAGAACGCAGCTTCAGACGGCACCTGATTCCGAGGCCCGGTGTGCCCGGAATCAATTTCTGAAGTTTGGCTCGGGTACGTTCAGTGAACGGACGAGCGGGTTTTTCTATCTTTTGAACCGGTGCCCGGAATCGAATTCTGAGGGCACCGATGAAATCGCAGCGCCGGTATTTGCTTAGAAACGCCTCTTCCGGAGTTGCGTTTGCTCAGACGTGATTTTTAAATTTTACGGCTTTAAGTCAGAAATAAAATAAAGTTTGTGCGACAACTTTATTTTATTTCACTTAAGCTGCTTGGAAGCCACTTGAAGTCACTTAAAGACGGCTTGAACTGAGTTGAACTGGATAGGATGCTATCCAGAAATATCCTACCCCTTGGTAGGATATTTGTGCGGTGGGACCCGCACGAGCCCCGCCGTTTCTTTCGCTAAGTAACGCACCCGCGAAAACCCGTCAAAGTAACTGAAAAGTCAACCGACGCGTTTTCTTTAATTCTTAACAGACCATTTAATTGGGCGGTTTATTTCGTGAATTAAATGGACTGTTTCTTCGTGAATTAAATGGGTCGTTTCTTTCGAATTGATGGATCGTTTCTTAACCGGTTTCGTGTTGGCATGTTTATAAAATAAGACCAACATAAAAATCCTTGGAAAGGATTTGAGAGAATCTTCGTTCCTCCACCCTCTCCGCGAAGAACGCGAAGAACGCGAAGAACGCGAAGAACGCGAAGAACGCGAAGAACGCGAAGAACGCCGGCGACCGGAATTCGACGACGCACACCAAGATCTGCGACGTCGACGAGATCTACCCGCGACGTTCTTCGGCGACGTCTTTCTTCCGCGGCCGATCCTCGTTCGGCAACAAAGGTGAGAATCGGATCTTTTCTTCTCCCTTTTTAATTTCAATATCAACGGATTTAAACTAATTAAATCCGTTGATCTTGATCCGGAGATTGGCGACGCGACGAGCGATTCCGCGACGACGCGGCGATCTCCATCTTCCGCGACGAGCAATCCCGCGACGATCCCCCGTTCGGCAACGACAAGGTAAGGGATGTTGGAATTCTTTTTAAAATCCCGTGTTTATTCTTTTGAAATATAGAACCCGATCACGAAACAATTTTAATTTATTTAAAATTGTTGATTGGTTTCTTTCCTGTTTCTCCCGTTGATTATGACTAACGCGGAGGGTGCGGGTCTAACGAACAAGACCCGGCAACCCTCCGTCGATCTTCCTTTGTGTGCGGATTTGGCGGACGTCGACAAACCGTGCGGCAAGGGCAATTTGTTGGCTCCGCAGTGAAGATCGTCCCCCGGGAGGAGCAACGGCGCAGACGGGAGGCAAATCGGGCCACCGGAGCATCTCCGGCGGCCCGCGGAAGAAGGCGGCGGCGCGGGTCGCCGGCGCGGCGGCGCCGGCGACCGGGGGCGGCGGCGCCCGGCGCGCCGCCGGAGGAACCCGCCGCGGCTCGGCCGCGGCGGCGGCGATCCAGCGGACCCGCGGTCCGCGGGTCCGGTCCACTCGGTCGGGACGCGGCAATGCGCCGCGTCCGCTGACCACCCGCGCGGCCCGCACGCGGGCCGCGGCTTCCTCGACCGCGGGCTGCGCCCGCGGCCTTCCACCCGCGCGGCTGGCCAAGCCGCGCCGGCTGAGCCGGCCGGTCCGGTCGGCCGGGCCGCGCCCAGGCCGGACCGGACCCGGCCGAGCCGGTTCGGGCCGGGTCGGGCCGACCCGGTTCGGGCCGACCCGGTTCGGCCGACCCCAGGGGGGGGGTTCGGGCCGGGTCGCCCCGGGCCCAGTACCCCCGTTTCGGGCCCTCTTCGGTCTTTCGCCCATAACTTGGGCCTGGGACCTCCGATTGACGAACCGTCAGCGGCTACGCGATCCTTGGATCGAGACGGTCGTTTCGGTATATTATACTCAAGGTTTCGGAAGACTTTGGGTTCGGCCGGGTTGGTTCGTACACGAAGCCAACCGGGCCCTCGGAGCGGAAACGCTCATAACTTGAGCTACGGACGTCCGAACGACGTACCGTCAGCTGTGGTAGTTTCCTCTAAGTGAGACGGAACTTTTGGCATACTCCGCCCGAGGATCGGATACAGGCGGAGTACGGTCGGGTTGGTTTTGCCCTAAAAACCAACCGGGCCCCTGGGACGGAAATGCCAATAACTCTCAGACCGGGCGTCCGATTGACGCGCCGTCTGTTGCGTTGAGATCCTGTTGTCGATACGGAACTTTTGGATACATCAACTTCGGACTAAGTGTCAGTTGATGTATCAGCCTCTCGGCTCGTGGAGCGGACCCTCCTAAACGAGCTCGCTAAGTGCAGGAACCCTAGTGCTGGCTGTGGCTTCGACGACAGAGCAGAGATCCTCCGTGGACTGCGACGACGACAGAGCAGAGATCCTCCGTGGACTGCGACGACGGCAGAGCAGAGATCCTTCGTGGACTGCGGCGACGACTGTGCAGAGATCCTCAGTGGACTGCGTCGACTACTGCACTCAGCGATCCTACGTGGAAGAGTGCTACCGAACCTGTGTGAGCTGAATCTTCTTTTTACCTTGAGCGGTGGAGCGCTTGGGTGTAGCGGCGGACCCGTGGTACTTGACAGTGGTGGTGCGCTTAGATGCAGCAGCAGACCCTTGGCGGTGGAGCGCTTGGTTGTAGCGGCGGACCCGCGATACTCTACGGAGTGTGTGCGCTTGGTTGTAGCGACAGACCCGCGACGGTGGAGACGTGCGTGCGGAGTACGGAGACCGTGTAGATGACTGAGACCTGACGACTGCTTGACCGACTCGACTTGGAGTGAGTCGACTAGCCCAGTGGACGGAGCGCCCAGTAGTTGGCAGCAGACCCACGGCGGACGGAGCGCCTGGTAGTTGGCGGCAAACCCGCGGTACTCGACAGGAGGAGTACCTCAGTAGGCTATCTGGGTGAGCGCCCGGTATTTGGCAGCAGACCCTCAGCGGACGGAGCGCCCGGTAGTTGGCAGCAGACCCGTGGTACTCGACAGGAGGAGTACTTCAGCAGTCTTAGGTTAGTGAGCAGTACCTCGGAGTCGTGACAGGACCACTGTACACTTCAGAGATGGGGCTCTTCAACACTTACGGTTTCGATAATGAAAATCCTGGTTGAGCTGAATCTTATGTTACTCTCCTTTGTGGATTGTGTTGAACTATCCTTTGTGGATTTACTGTTTACTCTCCTTGTGGATTTGAGTCTTGCTTTCCTTTGTGGATTGAGTTGTTCTTGAGCTCGTGAGCAGAGCTAGAATTGGGGACTTAGGTATATGTATGGGCATATACCTAAGTCGAGTCAGATGTTACTTCGTGATTGCATCTTTCTTTTGTGCTATATCCTTTGTGGATTTCGGGAGACCTTCGGGGGTCTCGGGGTCCTTACTGAGTAGTTGTACTCACCCCTGCACGGGCTATGCCCGCACTTCGTGGTGTTGGTTGCAGACGACGGACAGCGCTGATCGCGGTTGGGGCGTGGAGCAGGACGGTACCTGGAGGTGGACCACTGGACGGGACGTGCTCAGAGCGGACGTGGGGCCCGAGGAGCTTGGAGGCTATCTGTACCCACCCTTCAGGTGGGATTGCCAGTGGACGACACGAGGCCGCCGTCTTTTCTTCAGTTGCTGTACTTTACTTTTCAGTTGTACTTTACAGTTGGGCTTGTATTTCCGGCCCCTTTACCTTTCTGCACTTTACTTTCCGCTTGCTGACTCTGTGTGGTTGTTACTTATAAAGGCAATGCCTTCCCTGTTTACTGGGATTTTACGCCTTGGTGCTAGTCGCCAGCCCCTGGCCTATGGAAGGCGGGCTTGGGGTAGTCACGGCACGGGCCCCGAGGACGGGTCGTGACAAATTGGTATCAGAGGTGGTCGGTTCTACCGCAGACTCTGATCGTCCTTTCTTTCTATGTGAAGCAATAGTGTTTAGTGTATTGAGTGTGGTTATCAGTTCAGGGAGCCCAGTGTTGGTGCGGCGGCCGACGTATCCGTACACCAGGACCCTGACTCCTGATTTCCGACTTAATGCATGAAAACATTGATTGCGTGTGTGTTTCAAGTTTTCTTTGTGATTACTTATGTCAGCTCACCGGGTATACTGATCTGCTTTATGAAAGTCTCAAGTTTTCCTTGTGATTACTTGTGCCAGCTCACCAGGTATACTGTTCTGACTGTGGTGCTCTTGTTCTCCTTTTCAGGATGGCCCCGCGACGATTGCCAGCTAGGGTTCCGAGTGTAGGGCGCGACGGCAGCCCACCGAGCGACGAGGCCTCGGTGCAGGGCCCTTTGCCAGCGGTGGCACCGGCGGTAGCCTTACCCGCCGAGCCACCGATGCTTCCAGTACCAGACGCCGACGATGCACGTCGCCTCAGGGCACTGCACGAGTTTCAGGGCCAGCGACCGCCCAGGTTTCGCGGTGAGGCGGACCCCCAGGCCGCCGAGGACTGGCTAGAGGCGGTGGTACGGATCTTTAGGCTAGTGAGGACACCAGCGGATCTCATGGTGATTCTCGCGGCGAGCCTCCTGCAGGCGGCGGCAGGACGATGGTGGAGCTTGATGCTCCAGGTGCACGATGAGGCATCTCTTCTTTGGACGGACTTTGAGAGCCTCTTCCGCTCGGAGTTCGTCCCAGCCACCCTTCGTGCGGTGCGTATCCAGGAGCTTCTACAGCTGCGGCAGGGCAGCATGACGGTCGCTCAGTATGCGGCGAGGTTCACGGACCTATCTCGCTACTCGACCGATATGGTACGGGACCCCTTCTTCCGGGCCCGGACCTTCGAGCAGGGCTTGCGACAGGAGATTCGTGCGTCGCTGATCTCCCTCAGCATTCCGACCCAGGCAGGAGTACTAGAGCGGGCCCTTCTGATCGAGAGCTTCCTTGCTGAGTCTACACCAGCACAGAGACCCACCGCAGGGCGGCACGTAGCGGAGTCTTCGGTGGCAGGTAGCCGACAGATGACTCAGGGTTCCAGGCAGACCAGACCTACCAGTGGCCGACTGCACGACTCAGGCTCAGTTGTGCGGGGAAGCCGGGGTGGAGTCAGAGCCAGGCGTGCCGAGAGTGGGCAGTGCTACTCCTGTGGCGGAATTGGTCACATGGCTCGTGACTGCCCGACCCGCCATGCGGGGGAGCAGCAAACGGTTGAGGAACCACCTAGGCAGAGGCAGAGGGTCGACCGTGGCGGTCCGCAGGGAGGAGACGGACGAGGTAGAGGAGCTGGCCGAGCAGCAGGTGGTGGACGACGCTTTGAGGCTCTACCACCACCACCACCAGGAGGTCCACCCCGACCGCAGGGGAGAGCTCAGCTTCAGGCAGTCGAGGCCTTCGATCATGGAGCCCTGGGAGCTGATGGACAGGAGCAGAACTAGTGGATACATCCTTTGTACTTCTGGTTCCTTGTTGCTTTTGTGTAGCGTCTTGTAATATGAGCTGCAATAATAAAAGATGCATACCTTTGTGATATTTTCGTTCCTGTCCTCTTTCGTGATGTTACTAGGAGATTCCAGTTTTGGCTGTTGACTTGACCCTCACTTGTGAGACATCTACTGGAGGAGACCCAGTTACCACACACTGATGCCGACAGTGTGACTCAACCCTTGGAGGCGAGAGTAACAGTTGAATCTCTTAGTAGTAGCGTCGAGGCCTTACGACGTCATCCTTGGTATGGATTAGTATCATCCATGTTAGGATTGACTGTTTTAGGCAAAGAATGTGGTTCATCCAGGGGATGAGACCAGATTTCTCTTTTCGGCAAAGAAGAAATCTTGCAGCTCTTGTGGGACCTGTGATGGTCCAGGCCACGACAGAGAAGGTCCAGATCATCCAGGAGAGGATGAGGACAGCTCAGAGCCGGCAGAAGTCATATGCTGACAGGAGGCGGAGGCCACTAGAGTTCGAGGATGGCGACCACGTCTTTTTGCGTGTCTCACCTCGACGTGGATTACGGAGATTTGGCCGAGGCGGCAAGTTGTCTCCACGCTTCATCGGGCCTTTCCAGGTCCTCAGCAGGATAGGAGAGGTGGCTTATCGCCTGGCTCTACCACCTCAGTTGCACCGGGTGCACGACGTCTTCCACGTGTCTCAGCTGAGGAGATACGTGCACGACCCGACGCACATCATCGACTTTGGGGAGCTGGACGTGGACGATGGGGCGACCTTTGCGGAGGTTCCAGTGGAGATCGAGGATCGACAGGAGCGGGTCCTACGTGGGCGGTCGATTCCTCTTGTGCGCGTCAGGTGGCAGCACGGGAACCTCCAGGAGAGCACTTGGGAGCGGGAGGCTCAGATTCGTGCTCAGTACCCCCATTTGTTCCCCTAGTTTTTGATGTATCTTTACGGGGACGTAAAGCCCTGAGGTGGGAGTAATGTAAAGACCCGCAAATTTCAAGGAAATTTTTTTTTTCTTAATTTTCTTTGGAATTTTACAAGAACGCAGCTTCAGACGGCACCTGATTCCGAGGCCCGGTGTGCCCGGAATCAATTTCTGAAGTTTGGCTCGGGTACGTTCAGTGAACGGACGAGCGGGTTTTTCTATCTTTTGAACCGGTGCCCGGAATCGAATTCTGAGGGCACCGATGAAATCGCAGCGCCGGTATTTGCTTAGAAACGCCTCTTCCGGAGTTGCGTTTGCTCAGACGTGGTTTTTAAATTTTACGGCTTTAAGTCAGAAATAAAATAAAGTTTGTGCGACAACTTTATTTTATTTCACTTAAGCTGCTTGGAAGCCACTTGAAGTCACTTAAAGACGGCTTGAACTGAGTTGAACTGGATAGGATGCTATCCAGAAATATCCTACCCCTTGGTAGGATATTTGTGCGGTGGGACCCGCACGAGCCCCGCCGTTTCTTTCGCTAAGTAACGCACCCGCGAAAACCCGTCAAAGTAACTGAAAAGTCAACCGACGCGTTTTCTTTAATTCTTAACAGACCATTTAATTGGGCGGTTTATTTCGTGAATTAAATGGACTGTTTCTTCGTGAATTAAATGGGTCGTTTCTTTCGAATTGATGGATCGTTTCTTAACCGGTTTCGTGTTGGCATGTTTATAAAATAAGACCAACATAAAAATCCTTGGAAAGGATTTGAGAGAATCTTCGTTCCTCCACCCTCTCCGCGAAGAACGCGAAGAACGCGAAGAACGCGAAGAACGCGAAGAACGCGAAGAACGCGAAGAACGCCGGCGACCGGAATTCGACGACGCACACCAAGATCTGCGACGTCGACGAGATCTACCCGCGACGTTCTTCGGCGACGTCTTTCTTCCGCGGCCGATCCTCGTTCGGCAACAAAGGTGAGAATCGGATCTTTTCTTCTCCCTTTTTAATTTCAATATCAACGGATTTAAACTAATTAAATCCGTTGATCTTGATCCGGAGATTGGCGACGCGACGAGCGATTCCGCGACGACGCGGCGATCTCCATCTTCCGCGACGAGCAATCCCGCGACGATCCCCCGTTCGGCAACGACAAGGTAAGGGATGTTGGAATTCTTTTTAAAATCCCGTGTTTATTCTTTTGAAATATAGAACCCGATCACGAAACAATTTTAATTTATTTAAAATTGTTGATTGGTTTCTTTCCTGTTTCTCCCGTTGATTATGACTAACGCGGAGGGTGCGGGTCTAACGAACAAGACCCGGCAACCCTCCGTCGATCTTCCTTTGTGTGCGGATTTGGCGGACGTCGACAAACCGTGCGGCAAGGGCAATTTGTTGGCTCCGCAGTGAAGATCGTCCCCCGGGAGGAGCAACGGCGCAGACGGGAGGCAAATCGGGCCACCGGAGCATCTCCGGCGGCCCGCGGAAGAAGGCGGCGGCGCGGGTCGCCGGCGCGGCGGCGCCGGCGACCGGGGGCGGCGGCGCCCGGCGCGCCGCCGGAGGAACCCGCCGCGGCTCGGCCGCGGCGGCGGCGATCCAGCGGACCCGCGGTCCGCGGGTCCGGTCCACTCGGTCGGGACGCGGCAATGCGCCGCGTCCGCTGACCACCCGCGCGGCCCGCACGCGGGCCGCGGCTTCCTCGACCGCGGGCTGCGCCCGCGGCCTTCCACCCGCGCGGCTGGCCAAGCCGCGCCGGCTGAGCCGGCCGGTCCGGTCGGCCGGGCCGCGCCCAGGCCGGACCGGACCCGGCCGAGCCGGTTCGGGCCGGGTCGGGCCGACCCGGTTCGGGCCGACCCGGTTCGGCCGACCCCAGGGGGGGGGTTCGGGCCGGGTCGCCCCGGGCCCAGTACCCCCGTTTCGGGCCCTCTTCGGTCTTTCGCCCATAACTTGGGCCTGGGACCTCCGATTGACGAACCGTCAGCGGCTACGCGATCCTTGGATCGAGACGGTCGTTTCGGTATATTATACTCAAGGTTTCGGAAGACTTTGGGTTCGGCCGGGTTGGTTCGTACACGAAGCCAACCGGGCCCTCGGAGCGGAAACGCTCATAACTTGAGCTACGGACGTCCGAACGACGTACCGTCAGCTGTGGTAGTTTCCTCTAAGTGAGACGGAACTTTTGGCATACTCCTCCCGAGGATCGGATACAGGCGGAGTACGGTCGGGTTGGTTTTGCCCTAAAAACCAACCGGGCCCCTGGGACGGAAATGCCAATAACTCTCAGACCGGGCGTCCGATTGACGCGCCGTCTGTTGCGTTGAGATCCTGTTGTCGATACGGAACTTTTGGATACATCAACTTCGGACTAAGTGTCAGTTGATGTATCAGCCTCTCGGCTCGTGGAGCGGACCCTCCTAAACGAGCTCGCTAAGTGCAGGAACCCTAGTGCTGGCTGTGGCTTCGACGACAGAGCAGAGATCCTCCGTGGACTGCGACGACGACAGAGCAGAGATCCTCCGTGGACTGCGACGACGGCAGAGCAGAGATCCTTCGTGGACTGCGGCGACGACTGTGCAGAGATCCTCAGTGGACTGCGTCGACTACTGCACTCAGCGATCCTACGTGGAAGAGTGCTACCGAACCTGTGTGAGCTGAATCTTCTTTTTACCTTGAGCGGTGGAGCGCTTGGGTGTAGCGGCGGACCCGTGGTACTTGACAGTGGTGGTGCGCTTAGATGCAGCAGCAGACCCTTGGCGGTGGAGCGCTTGGTTGTAGCGGCGGACCCGCGATACTCTACGGAGTGTGTGCGCTTGGTTGTAGCGACAGACCCGCGACGGTGGAGACGTGCGTGCGGAGTACGGAGACCGTGTAGATGACTGAGACCTGACGACTGCTTGACCGACTCGACTTGGAGTGAGTCGACTAGCCCAGTGGACGGAGCGCCCAGTAGTTGGCAGCAGACCCACGGCGGACGGAGCGCCTGGTAGTTGGCGGCAAACCCGCGGTACTCGACAGGAGGAGTACCTCAGTAGGCTATCTGGGTGAGCGCCCGGTATTTGGCAGCAGACCCTCAGCGGACGGAGCGCCCGGTAGTTGGCAGCAGACCCGCGGTACTCGACAGGAGGAGTACTTCAGCAGTCTTAGGTTAGTGAGCAGTACCTCGGAGTCGTGACAGGACCACTGTACACTTCAGAGATGGGGCTCTTCAACACTTACGGTTTCGATAATGAAAATCCTGGTTGAGCTGAATCTTATGTTACTCTCCTTTGTGGATTGTGTTGAACTATCCTTTGTGGATTTACTGTTTACTCTCCTTGTGGATTTGAGTCTTGCTTTCCTTTGTGGATTGAGTTGTTCTTGAGCTCGTGAGCAGAGCTAGAATTGGGGACTTAGGTATATGTATGGGCATATACCTAAGTCGAGTCAGATGTTACTTCGTGATTGCATCTTTCTTTTGTGCTATATCCTTTGTGGATTTCGGGAGACCTTCGGGGGTCTCGGGGTCCTTACTGAGTAGTTGTACTCACCCCTGCACGGGCTATGCCCGCACTTCGTGGTGTTGGTTGCAGACGACGGACAGCGCTGATCGCGGTTGGGGCGTGGAGCAGGACGGTACCTGGAGGTGGACCACTGGACGGGACGTGCTCAGAGCGGACGTGGGGCCCGAGGAGCTTGGAGGCTATCTGTACCCACCCTTCAGGTGGGATTGCCAGTGGACGACACGAGGCCGCCGTCTTTTCTTCAGTTGCTGTACTTTACTTTTCAGTTGTACTTTACAGTTGGGCTTGTATTTCCGGCCCCTTTACCTTTCTGCACTTTACTTTCCGCTTGCTGACTCTGTGTGGTTGTTACTTATAAAGGCAATGCCTTCCCTGTTTACTGGGATTTTACGCCTTGGTGCTAGTCGCCAGCCCCTGGCCTATGGAAGGCGGGCTTGGGGTAGTCACGGCACGGGCCCCGAGGACGGGTCGTGACAGATCTACTTATAAAATACATCCATGTATGGATACTACAAGTAGACATGGTTCTGGCATAGAGGTTCCTAGGAGTAACAAATCTAAAAAGGTGTTTTAGTATTAAACTCGGATAGCCTTGTACATGAACACAGTTAGTACTCTAAACCTGGTTTGACACTATCAGGGAATTTTTTTTGCTAATTTATACAAAATTTTCAACTAATTATGATGGATTTGAATGTAAAATTTTCCCCTAAGAAACCATCTTTATGATAATAAAATTATCTATGCATCAGATTTAAATATATGTTATATATTTTTATTTTTGTGATTATACATTATTATTAAAGAACTAATATAGTGTTTGAAATTATATATATTTGTGTCTTAGTAGAAGGAATAGAAACTGCAATAACGAATATATTCCATGTAGTGATTTCCCTCATATGCAAGACAATGATGTTTGTACTGGAGTTGTGACTAGTGTTGAAAGACTTATAACAATAATGGGAGGATGAAATTGGTTATAAACAATATCCATAACCATATGGAGTATCCTAATCCATAATATGGAGGAAAAATTTTCAATCACATTATTTGACAACAACCTCCATCATTCAATGGAAGTAAAATTCCATTCGAAGTAGTGTAGTAGATAAGTTATTTAGAGAATAAATGTTAATGATTTGGGGTTTAGGAAAAGAAAGAATGTATCATGGTAGTATACTATTTATCAGAAAATGTGGATCAGATATGGTCATCAGTTGAATGCACAAAATGGGAAATTAAAATAGAAGAAATGAAATAGAAGGATTTTAAGGAAAATTTTCTAGAAAAATATTTTCATCGGGAATAACGAGCGGATATGGAGAAGAAATTCCTATGTCATGAAAAGAAAAAAGATAAAAATGTATCAATTTATGACACTATCATTACATGTTTTTAAAGTCATGATATGGAATATATACATAATCCAATGAGAAATATTGATTAATTCCTTTATGATTTGATCAAAAAGTCCTCTCAAGGACATTAGTCTCCCAATGATTCTCATCATATAATGAAATTGTCTCATGTACTATCAAGGAAGGGAAATAATCAATTATATCATAAGACTTTATGGAAAAAAAGTGATGATGAGGGTTTAAGAGGATTGAATTGATAAAGGGAATAATAAAAAGTGTAATTTTCTAACATGTGTTAATTCTGGAAGGGTACTTCCTATTTCCTGAAAAAATGGGAAAGGATTGTGATATATGTGTGGATAGAAAATACATAATAATGGTTATTTCAAGAAAATAAAATAATTTATCAATGATCAGTGTTATTATTATAGAGGGATGGGATACTATGCTAATGATTGTATACAGTGTCAAGGAAATGCGCATGAGTGAAAGACTCAAGAGCAAGGTCATGATTATTGGATCATAACTACTAAAGTTAAAATTATAAATTATGTGGTGGGAAGTACATTAATAGTTTCATCAAACATAGATAATGCATTATTTGATTGTGTATCACCGCATTCTTTTATATCATCTCACTTTTCCAATAATATTAGATACTTCCAATTGGATTTAATAAATTAGTTTTCTATGAGATCTATGAAGGGAAGCATTTTTCAAAAAAAAGATGTTTTTTTCAATACCCCTTATGGCACATAAATAATATTTAGTTTATAACCCTATCATCATAACCATTATTCACATTTACATCATCATTGGTATGGAAACAGATTAAAATTGTGATGTGAAAATCAATTGTACGAATATGGATGTTTTAATATTCAAGAATGATGTAGAATCCCTTGTCATTAGAGAAGAAACAATATAATTTCATTCTTATCTATATCCACCCCTAGTAGCTGAAAAATCCAATTCATGGAGAGGATGAAAATCCAATATCTTTTGGTGAGGAATGAAATATTAAATTTGAGTATGTACCTATTATGCAGGAATATATTACTATTTTTTCCGAGGATTTATCTAGACATCCTAGAGAGTGGGAAGTTGAGTAATCAATAGATTTATTTCCTTTTTCATGGAATATATCAAATGGTCCTTATATAATGGAAACTATTGAAATAGTAGAACTAATGAAATACCAACATGAATTAGGTGATAAGTGATTTATTCTCACTTTTTTTTCTCCATGGGGAGCCCGAGTTCTTTTTATTAAGATGAAATATGGATCTATGAGGCTATGCATTATCAATAGGGATATCAATGATTATACAATAATTAACAACTATCCCCTAGATCAAATTGATGATTTATTTGATCAAATTCACATAGCCCAATATTTTTCAAAGATTATCCTTTGATCAATATGTCATCATTTTCTTATGAGGAAGGATGATATTCTAAATATAGCATTTCAAACAAGGTGTGGGAATTAAAAGATTACATTAATGCCTTTTCGACTGACAAATGCAACATCTGTTTTCATGGATATAATTATGAATAATATTTTTGAGGAATATAATGATGAATTTTTCATGGTAATTATTGATAAAATATTAGTATATTCAAAAAACAATGAAGATCATAAGAATCACTTGGGAATTATTCTGACGACTCTTCCATTAATAGATATATGTGGGATGTTTAGTATTTCATATTTATGTATTCACATAGTTTCATTTCATCGCCATATTATCTCAAAGGAAGGAATCAAAGTTCATCTTATGAATAAAATAGTATTTCAATAATGGAACACCATAACAAACTTATCTGAGGTATGTAGATTTACTGGTTTAGATGGTTATTATCATTTTTTCATTAAGAACATCACCTGATTATCCAACATGTTAACCTAGATTACTCACAAATGGGTTAAATTCGTATGGAAAAAATAATGTAAATAATTGAATAAATCGTAACAAAATTATCCAATCTTGACACTACCATTGGGAATTGGTGGATTTGTGATTTATAGTGATGTATAAATGAAAGGACTTGGTTGATTCCTTATGAAAAATCATAGAGTTATTGGATATGCATCCATACTATTAAAATATCTTGAAAAGAACTATCCAACTCATGAACTTGAGTTTTTATTAGTATTATTTTATATGATGATATGTAGACACAATCTCCAGAGAAAAATATATAAGAAATATATAGATCAGAAGTGTTTGAAATAAATATTCTCTCTGAATGAACTCAACATGAGGTAGAGGAGATGGCAGAAACAACTCAAGGATTATAAATGATAAAAACACTATCACCATGGTATGTAAAATAAGGTGTAAAATGCATTGGGAATGAATGATCATGGTGTTATATAAAAAATTAGAATTGAAGGGGGTCATGTTTTTATGGATCTATTACATATGGATATGGGAATTATTATAAAATGTGAATCATCAGTTCTATTTCTATTGGTTACCCAACCTTCCTTATTAGAAAGGGTGAATAGTTCTCAACATGATGATGAGAATATTCAAAATAAAATTAATGTTTTGAAAGATGGGTTGTTGTTATAATTCGTTTATGAATATGGAATTCTAAAATTTTGGTGAAAATTATTTTTACCATTTATACCCGAGTTAAAAAGATGTTAATAGATCATTCACATAGCTTGAACATATCTATACATGCTGGTAGAACCAAGATGTAAAGATATTAGACTAAAAATTTATTGTGTTATAATATGAAGTGTGTTATTACTGATTATGTATCAAGATGTTTAGTCTGTCAAAAACTGAAGGCTAAAGGATATTGTCCTATAAGAGTTTGGAAACGTTTTCCTATTACTAAATTGAAATGGGATGAAAATACTATGGATTTTGGCACTGGATTACAGAAAAAATCCAAAAATGAATTAGGCAATTATGGTAATTGTTGATTGACATACAAAATCTTCAATTTTTCTTACAATAAGGAATAATTTTCCACTAGTGTACCTTACACGACTCTATACCAATGATGTCGTAAGACTACATGGAGAAACTCTCTCAATTGTGTCTAATCATGGTCCATGAATTACATTAAAATACTACAATGGAATTCATAAATCATTGGATTCTATGTTTTTATTTTGTACTTCTTATCACCCTCAAACTGATGGGAAATCAGAACAGATGATCCAAACATTAGAAGAATTGTTGAGATACTGCTCACCTAACATTCAAGTATTGTGGGATTAGTATTTACCTTTGGTGGAGTTTTCCTACAAAACTAGTTACCATTCTAGAAATCAAATTTCACCATATGAAGCATTTTATGGAAAGAGATTTCAAACACTAACCTGTTGGCATGATGTTGATGAAAGGAATATTGTGGTCCCAAATCTGGTGTAGGAAACAACAAAAAAGGTAATGTCCATTCAAACCGATATCAAAGAAGATCAATGTAGTACAACTATTTATTCCAATAATCAAATGATGAATTTAGAATTTCAAGTGGGACATAATGTTTTATTAAATGTATCTACATGGAAGGTTTTTATAATAGTTGGGAAGAAATGGAAACTCAACCCCAGGTACATTGGTCCATTTGAAATTCTTGAGAGAATTGATGTTATTTTTTAACATCAAGAAAGGACACCTAGCATTTATAAGGAACAAAATTTTTCCACAAATCGTTTTTGAGAATGTACATTCATGGCCCAAAACAGGTACTCAATACTGAATGAATTGAATTATAACCTGGCTAATCATACTATAAAGAGCCTTTCCTGATTTTGGACACTAAAGAATAGGTGTAGTGGAATTAGATGAATATGCTGGTAAAGGTACATTGAAAAAATTATAAAACTGAAGAGGTGATGTGGTAGCCTAAGGAAATTATGCTAATGAACTACCCAAATATTTTTATGAGGTAACATTATGTTAATATATTAGAAGAAATTTTTATAAGGGGGGAAGAATGTAACACCCGATGGATTTACAAATAAATTTAATATAAAATGTATGAAATAGTGAGTCGCTACAAAACAAAAACATTTTTATTTATCAGAAATAGTTATATCGTAGTTGTAAAATATATTTTTTATAAATCAGTGATTTGAATTTAAAGAAACAAACAAAAATGGTTCCATTCAATATGATATTTATATTATGTTAGAATCAACATACCTTTTTAGTTAATAACAACATAACCCTTGTGAATAGTAATTTTACCCTTACGAATAGTTCTGTTACCTTAATTAATTGTAATATGACTCATATGAATTGTAACATTCCCTGTGAATAATTAAATAACATATAGGAACATTATAAATTAAATATAAAGTTTTAAAATTTAAAAACTGAATGTCAGTATTTTTATGCATAATAAATAATAAATTAAAAATTTATAATAAATGAATTTTTTAAAATAAAATTAATTTTTATAAAATTTATTTCAAACTCAATATTTTCATTTCCTGTGATTTTAGGATAATTTAATGAGACCGTAGTTAATTTCTGAATGTTATAAAATCAGTTTTAATTTTAATATCTATTTTTTTAGTAAATAATGATTTTAAATAAAAAATAAATTTCTCTTATTTATAAAGTTCTTTTGATAAAATTGATTCCATTTTTTAATTATACAATTCAAATAATGGTTATTATTAAATCTCGATATTTTACTAATGTACATGTACATTTGGTGAATAGTACGATGAGATAATTTGTAATAAATGCTAAATACATGATTTATTATGTCGTAAGTGATTTAAGTATATTAAAATCACACGTGATTGGAACTCTCATGTGCTTATTATTATTATTTTCACATGAATAAACACTATTTATTTTCTTGATAAGAATAATAAAATAATGAATAATGTATTCAAAAATCACTCTTCTCCTCCATTATAAAAACAACACATCACTGAATTTTATTCTCCCTCCTATAAACCTTGTGTATTCTCATTATTTTGACAAAATACTCTTAGATAATCTCTCCCCATGTCTAATACTTATATTTCTTTCCAAAAGGACAAAACACTTCCATTAAGGAGGTTCTCAAGGAGGTGTACTCTAGAGGTAAAAACCTCTTTTTTCCTTTTAAATTCATTTTGGTTCCTTCTTTTCTAATATCTCCTTGCATTCTATATTCAAATGATCATGATAAAACTAGTATCATATATATAATATAATTATAACATGTTAATGGAGGATACATCATCAATTTTATTACTCTCTAATATCTATTTTAAAAATAAAATCATCATCAATGAAGGTCAAATTTACAACCTTTGTGGATGACGATCCATCGTTATTCAATTTCTCCTTCAATTATGGTCATTAAACATTTTTATCATATATAAAGGATAAAATATATATATTATTACCTAAATAATGATATATAACATTTATATTCGTGTTATATTATTTCATTCAACAAATCTACTTCATAATAATTGAAATGCCGCAAACATGATCAAAATAAATACCACAAATGTTTTATCTAAATATTCCAGATCATACAATATAAAAAATGAGATATATAACCATTTAATATTATTTATGTTTATTAAAATCATATAAATTAAATTCTATACAATTATATCCATTTATAATAAACATCCATAATCCTATAAAACTATACTGATCATGAAAACCAATGAAATGAATGCTCTTGAGTGATAAAAATGAATCTTATAACTGATAAAAAGGAAATAAATGGACGTAAAATAATTATAATAAAAATAAAACAAGTATGAAAGGGTTTTAAATAGTGAATAAATTGATTTAATTTTATTATACATGAAATCAATTGAATTTTCAGAATACATTCGTACATAACGTAAGGGTTTTCCACCCGAACCTCAATTTTCATTCGGGTTACTCTTTTTCCAATTTCACACAAATGAAATTAATAATTATTATTATGTATCCTATATAAATTATGTTTCATTGTTCTTTATACATTTACAAATCATAATCCTTCATTATTTTTTGGGAAGTTACATTATTTGAAAGGAACTTTATCAAATTCCTCCAAATAAACTATCTCGATTCAAGGGAACATATTGAATTCATACCTATTATCAACGACACTTTGGGAAATTTTTTAAGCCACCAATATTTCCATAAAATAATTCATTTTATAACGAAAAACTACCTTATTTCAATATAGGATTTAGAAAATATTTTTACAAAATAACATTTCCTTTCATAGTAAAAGAGTATTTCATTCAAGAATTACTCGATGATTTTATAAAAGTATTTTCATATATTTCAACACACATATTGACTCTTATTATTAATTGGGATTAATGATTTATGATATCACCTAGAAAATATTGTTGAATAGTTAAGATTATTTTGACTATTGTTGTGCTATTTTAATTCCATTAACCAAATTACTCTGAATGGTTGGTGTTTATTTGTAATGTTTAGGGAAAGTTATTTACATTTCATATGTTAGTTTCAATATGAATTTATATATTTTTTTGTGCTTATACCCATTCATATGAGGAAAGTATTTGATTTATTCAGTGATGGGTGGGGACCTCTATATCTTTTTGATGCATTAGTTGGTCTCATGAGACAAACAGATATGGAATTGGGTGAGGCCTTTCCCATTAACAGATATGGTTCTATCTAAGGAATTAATCATTTTTAGTTTTCTTGGTCGAGGCCTTGACAAACTTTTTAAGATCTCCCACATTAGGCATTCCCCCATTATGAAGCCACAAATTGATATTTCAGGTGGTTATTAGAAAAACAAAATAACAATGATTATGTTTTATAAAGGAATTATTTATTAACCTCTTATTCAAGCCATATTTATATCATGATTATTTTTAATGGATTATGTTTTTAGTTATTCACCATGTCTAATGTTTATATTTATGATATCTTCCACTATATGTTTTACCATTTTATGAGCATCTGATCTCACATATTTCTTATGTTATATTTTTTAGGATGTGAAGAAGTATATTATGAATGACCTGTATGGATAACCTAAGAGTTATGGATTTTTTCATAGGAATTTCAATATTGTATTTATTTTAATGTCTTACTGTTGAAATCATATATGAGTAATTTTTTACAAATATACTAAACTATTTTTCCTTTAGGATATAAATTTCTTTTATTTATACCAATTTAATGAAATATGAAACTGGCTTTTGGGTGACTGTGTTTGGGTTCTTTACAACATGGAACCTAGTAATGTTCTTTATATACATCATTATTATACATGATACATCATGAAAAAAGTAGTTTCTGTTTGGAAATTGAGATTAATGTATAAACTTTGTTCATAAATGAACTCCATTTTGAGAAATCATAAATATTGAGATAGAAGATTTAACAAAAAATAATGAAATGGATTTTATAGGTTGTACAATTTTTTAAATTTTATAAAATCCAGGAATTATGTGAATTGATAATTCCAAAATATAGAAATATTACATTGTGTATGTATTCTATGGTATAAAATATTGTTAGAAATGTATGATTTATGATAACACATTGGATTTAGTCTAGTAACATCATTGATAAATGTAATTATTTACAAAATCATTTAATAATTAATGAAGAAGACAATATACTATGTCTTTATAGATTATTCAGTAGAAAATTAAAAGTATGTAATGAGTATTAGTGGATGTTTCATCATAAAATTCATGATTAGTATTGGTCCTATGAGCATAATATATTATTTATATAGTAGAAGATAAATACATTATATTAAGGAGGAAGGTAATCTCGTTGATGTAAATACATCCGGTTCCTTATAGAGAGATATTTTTTATAATGGTTGTTGATGATAATTGCGGAACTAGTAGTGATAGTACAAGAAAAAACAATAAAGAAATGTTTTTATTGGTAGAATGATCCCAAATATTTAAGAATTTCTTTTTTCATTTCTACTCTTCTACTTTAATGGATCTGGCACTGATGGCCCAATTCAGAAAGATATGACCCTCTATTGATGTCATTGATAGTACCATTTGTGGTATGTGGAAGCTGCAAGACCAGGAGACTATAAGTCTTTTGGATGTGTGGAATTTCTTTTTTCAATTTTCTATATATGAAGACCCTAAATATACATGGGATAAATCTCCTTGTGTTTTTATAGTTTTGTGCTTCCCCCTCGTTTGGTGTTTTTCCAAATTCAATTTGATGTGAGATCCCCCCCCCATTAGAGTGATATTCATGTCGCCTCATTATCTCCTCTAATAGTGTATGAATTATATGATTCTTCATATCATTAGAAATCTAGTTGGATTTTTCGTCTACTCAGATCTTCGTACACATACCACTTGTCATTTGATTGCTCTGATGATCTGTTTTGACGTAAATGTCTCTAAAAACATAATTAATACCATTTTAATTGGTAATTAAGGCAGGTTGAGGTGGTATCAGAATGTGTGCTATGACTTGTGGGTTTCATACTTCTCTTATTATTGTCACCTAAGACACAATGTAGCCATTTTCATTCATAGTGTGATTAGGGATCCATAGGGTTCCATTCCATTTTATGTACTGTATGAGAGTGATTCTTGAAATGCTACGGTGATGAGTGGAGTCAATAGTTTGAATGATTTAGTTCCTATGAAAAACACTATGGTTCAGTTTGGGTAAACAGTGGTTGCAAATGTAGTTTGTAATATGTAAATTGAGGGGTTTTAAGGATCCGTTCAAGGTTTTGGGAAGTCTGGTGGTGCTTTTAGTTCAGGGGATGCAGTAAAACTAAATCCAGGTAATGTGTTACCTCTGGAACAGAGTATAAATAGAGTTTTAAATAGGTTGAGATGAGATCTGGAAGGTACCCCTAGTGACACTATAGTTTTAGAGGCTACACAGGCTAGTGAAATTGTGAATGTTATTCTAGATATGAAAAAGGGTAATGAACTAGCTCATGTGGACACAGTTAAAGATTATTTAATAAATTATAAGGTTGCATTGTTACCGAATTACTACACCAATTCTGTGGTTGTGCATGCAGGATGTATTAACAATCTTGAAGGGGTAATTCAATGGTCTGAAGGGGGTATTTCCATGGATGGTCAAGATTGGGAGGAGCCAAGGCCTTTTTCATGCAGTCAAGTGATTATCAAATAAGGGTCCAATAAAATTAATATTTCTTATCTCAATCTGAACAACATATTTGGTATCCAATGTTTCATTGGATGGGCTGAATGAAAACCCATTTTTTAATCAGAAGAAGAGTTTGATGAAGGAAACCCCTCATTTGACACTCAAAGGGGAGGGTATGAAAAAGGCCTACACAGTCCCACAAGAAAGAAGTGCAATAATTAATATAGGGACCTCATGAGTATTATTGTTAGAAAGAAGATGAAATTAATGGTTTAAAAGGACAACACTTCACTATCTACAACAATGGAGAATCGATCAACAAAATGTGGTAAATTTATTGAATAGGATCCCCAAACATATGAATAAAGCAAGTATAGAGAAAATGTAGGAGACACCAGGACCTAGAGAACAACATTGAGGTTAGACATGATAGGGCTACCCTGGAAGTTGTGGGGAATTCCCAAGGGGATGTAGTTGAAAATACCAGTGATCATCTTGGGGTGATTCTACTATAACTAAAGGATAATTGGATGCTGAAGGAGGATGCACCCCTGATTAACATTGAGATTTAGGGACATCCAATCAGCCTCATCAAGAGAAATAAGTGATTTTGGATAAGAATTTGGAATTACTTATGCACTCGAGTAAAGAAATGGTGGAGAATGTTAAAATTATTACTGCATCAATGGAAGAGGTTTATCAAATGATGGGAAAATTTCTTCTTGGGACACTACCTTAGAGAAATGTTAGTGGTTCGAAAATAAATACCACATTTTTATTATATTCTTGATCATGGGGAATAGTTATAAAGATACATACAACCAAGAATAGTCTTATCTAGCACAACACTATGATGATATCTTAAAGGAATGTCTTGACATTAAGTTATGTACTTTTCCAATGAAATTTCATAGGTACATTGACTCCAACTAGCTTAAAATATTCTTTAATAAGTCTATCGTTTCATTTACTACTCGATCATGTTAATCTAGGAGGGTTATCAGTTATCCCTTCTAAATATTATACAATAAAATGTTACATTGGATTATGTAGTTATGCCTCTGATTAGATTATATTTTATATCCAGAATTTCTATTAAAATATATGTATGAAGTGCATATTTGATGTTGACACTAATTCTACTTATGTTAAAAACACTATCTCTAATATTGGAATAGTATACATGGAACTATCTACAAAGACACAAAAACATAAGAAAAAAAGAAATTCAATGAGATGGATAAAATTCTCAAATAAATAATATAATGGTTAGTTATCATTTATCAAATTAGATTATAATGATCGTATTATTAAAACCATCTAATGATATGGGGTCTATGAGGAAGCTAAGTCCATAAAAATTATTGATATGACATACTATAAATTTAATTTTTATATGAATAATTTCCCTTAAAATCATTTCAAATATAAATTATGTATTCAAGAACATTATTGTTGAAAAAGTACAACTTGATGTGGAAAATTATAAAAAGGATTATAAACATGGCATGAAATTAAAAAGATGAAATGTTTTCATAGACATCATTAAAGTATGTAATAAATCAATGACAATTTTCTATGAAAATTTTTCCTAAATAGAATAATTACATTGTAATATTTCTAGGAAAACAATGAATAAGCATGTGTTTTGGGACTTTATTTATGCACAAGAAACATTGTCTATTATTTACACAAATGTCACAGATACATAGCTTAATAAATAAACATGTATGGTCAAATATCATGACATTCTAGTGGAAATAATGATTGCAATACACTAAAAATATATTCATAAGATCCATCCTCCAGTATATTCACATAAATATAGTATCAGTTTCAATTATTCCAAATTGAATATTAAATACAGATGCATTATAGACCCTAAATACTATCCAGATGAACACAATAGATATCCTAAATTATATATTAATTAAAAAAGTGACTTGGAAGGGCATCTAACATAAGTATAATATGGGAATTATTTACTCACCACAAAATATCTTGAACTATATGTAAATATGAAACAAAATTATTGAGGCACATTCTGAAACATCAAACACTATTGAGAAGAATAATTATACATCCCAAACAAATGGGGAGTGTCAAGCCTAATGAATGGTTGTTTTTATAAAAACTATTTATGTGATACATGCCTAAAAATTGATTCATATTGGATGAATGAAGATTCCAATATCATTTCCTTCTCAACCTTGTACAAGCTTAGAGAATAAGGTATCTCATATCCCAAATAATTTTGTTTTTTCAAATGCTATCACATCTTCTAGTAGAGAATCAACGTCAACATATGTGAAGATATGTGGTGATAAAAATTTGGATACATTCACTAAACCCCAATGTTGTATAGTTGAGTAATGAAGAAAAATAACTCCCAAAATGATGCTCTAATGAAAAATATTAAAACCTAGAATAATAAAGTAACTACATCTACATAGATTGGTAATGGGAAAATAGATAGTAAATCATTGGATACTGTTACAATGGATGTAGGTTGGGAAACCATGATCTGGTTTCTTTTACTGACATGAAAATGTCTAAAGAATTTAGAAGGCCTGCATTTATGGGGAGTAGAGGGAAAATTAAAGAAGATGGATAAACAAAATTATCTTCCAATGAATTTAGTGAATCTGTATACCTAAAAAAATTCTAATGTCATCAATAATATTTTAAATTTGGAAACATATGTGTTCACATATAGTAATATTTTTGGTATGCATAAGTTAGGTACAACTCCTATAAAAATGTGTGTATAAAAATAACAACTCTTATAGAATAATGTCATAAATAATGGGAACTAGCTTCCTTGGGAGATAATTTATTGAATAATTATATACAACCGAATAAAAAAACTAAATATACTGGTCCTAAGATGATTTAGAATATTAATTATAAGAATTTCAGTAAAAAAATATTTTTCTACTGTGGAATATGAGTTCATTATATGAATCAAAATAAATAGTTTATATTAATTAAAGTCTATAAAAAGAATAAGAATTCACAAATAGAATCAATCTAGGAGTGAATCAAGATTATGTGATTCATTTAATACATTCATGAGGAATATTATAATATTATATCTAGTAAATATACCTCAATAAAATTGAAGAAGTCGTGAGGAAGCTTCAAATAAGAATATGCAATGAAGGAATGCCTATATTCTCCTTAATCAAGTGTACTATTCTTGTGAAATTGAATTTTTTTTAATCACAAGATATAGAAATAGAAAAAATAAAAGTTGGGCATTCCCTATAAAGAATGATTTTTAATTCTACGAAGGCATTCATGAATTGAAAAATCAATTGTTTCACAAAGATTGTGTGGAAGGTGAATTTTATTTATACATAACACAAAAAATCATATGACACTTATACATAATAAAAAACTAATACTGAAGATAGAAAAACAAGCATGAGGGTAAGATATTTAACTACTCATATATGAAAATATATACATACCATAGAAAACGAAGGTGATTGGGTGTGAAGAGTTCATTATTTAAATCAAATCTAACTATGTGAACTATAATGGTGACACAGGAATTATGACTACATGAAAAGTTCTATATATTTTGGAAAATAGTATTTAAAATGAAAGAAAATTATCATCACTAATGAACAAAATATGTTTGTTATAACAGTTCCACATTATTCCATTACTTCCTGTGTAGTATTTTTGTTTATATGATCATGGGAATTTAATAAGAAGTTCATTATCAAGGGGTTAATTTTAAAATAATGTGGAAGATAACATTACAGTGTTATTATTTGTGATTCGAAAAAATAATCATTTATTGAATGTTGTTGGATCATGAATAAGAACTTCATAATTATTATTTATTGAGTAATTTAACAATTTAATATAAATTGAGTGATCCACTTGATGGGGAGAAAACATAAATTATATGTTATCAAGGAATATTCAATGAATATCTATAAGGCAATTCCATCACTTCCTATGTTGGAAATGAATGTGTCTTATGTACACTTCATAACATTGCCTTTATTTTATCAAATATAAGAATAAAGGTGGATTGTAAATTGATCCGTTCGATTAGAGATATAGAGAATAATTATTTTTTCTCATAAAATTTCAGATGCATTTGTTGATGTCTGGAGGAGGATATTTCTCTTGAAAAATATATTTTTTATATAGTCCCCTTTTGAGAAATATGTGTGTTCTATGATAGATATTTTTTGAATTATTTTAAATATATAGAATAGAAAACCTTAGTTTTATATCTCATATTTTATACACTCGGATATCCCATTTGGAGATAGACTAGAAAAACTAAATTCATACTACTCAGAGAAATATTTGGTATAATCCTTTTATCAAATTCCTAGAAGGAATGATGAAGAAAATTTAAAAACTCTTCGTTCTTTGTTTTCATTTATTGTCAATAAGGGTTGAGAAATACATTGAATTTATATAAACAAATCACATTGAATATATTGACAAAAGGGATATTGAAAATCAATGTAGATAGTTCATGAATGTGGATGTATTTTTTTAGATATATATGAAGGAATAAATTAAATGTATAATGATGTCTTATGTCATTAATGATTAATCATGTAAAGGGAATTATTGAAATATCATGTGAAATATTAAAGAGGGCTGGTGATGATGATCGGAGAATTGTTATGGATTCATTGTATTTTAGTAGGTATGTAAATTCAACATGTTGGAGATGTTACCATGATATTTATTATGGATTCACAAGATGTTATATGATATGAAAATTCTCTATATAATTGTGAATATTTTGAACCATTATTTAAATTATAAAGGCTTTTTCATAACAGTGCACATTTCTTACAACATGTTGAAGACAATGAAAATGATTATTATCTAGTAGAGAAGAATATGGATTATACAATTCCATGATGAAATATAGTTCATGTATATTTTTTAAGATGATATATGTCAGTGATTATTTTGAAAAATATTTTTTAATGAATGAGCCAAAAAATTGGATAACACTGGGACCGGACAATGAACCCTCAACAACACATTTGGGACTGAAGGGGTCAACCACATAGGAGAGGTTGACCAATCCAACAATAAGTGAAAGGTGTGAGTGATCAGATTTCATAAGCCCTAAAATATAGAACCCACATGATAGTTCACAGGCATGGTGTATGTATTTCCCATTGCCTATCAGCACATCCCATTGGTACATGTGGGTGGTGTTTTAGGTGAAAATATCCCACTTCATTCAAAGAAATCACCATTCATATAGGTTGATTAAGAAGGTATATCATCAACCTACATCGAGACTAATTTTGGAAAACTATTTAATGATTTTATTGACCCATATTTAAAATAATACATATATATCGTATCAGTATCACCAAGATGATCTACATATTCCAAACCATAATGTATGTCATCCCTCTTATTGTGCCTTTTCTAAGTGTTCTGATATACAGGAGGTTATAATGATGACCTGGTGAACATCCTTGAGGTTTTCATCGTGTGTTCTGTTATAAATTTAATGAACACAAGAGTATTATAAAATACATGCGTCAAATATTTTCATTCTATGCATTTGAATATCTCAAAGATATGCCTCATAAAAATGAAAATGAAGTTACAGAAGCTATTTTCATTCATAATAATGGGTTTTAGATTTATAAATAATGTGTAGCATGAAAAAAACCCATTCATGCGAGGGTATTTTTGTAACATAAGATACTCCATAATTATCTATGGAACAAATATTAAAAGGGAACATTTTTTCAAAATTATGAAAGTTTATATCTTCAATATTTAAAATAGTTGATAAAAAAATCATAAAATTATGTTATTAGGCATTTTTCCTTACCTCTATATTTTTTAAGCATCAATCCATGAAGATTGATGATGCTAATCATTCCGAAGATCTCTCATTTCATGAAGATAATATTTTTCTGTGTAGCTTATGGTTAATTAAGAGAGAATACATTTAGAGATAATCTTATATAAAGGGTAGGTGGATCCCATTGGAATTTAATTGTTGAAACCCCGAATTTTATTTTCTTTATTATGAATTTATTTTATGAATCAGCTGATTATTTTAAAATACCCTTTCACTTACGTTCCATGGACTTCATGTAGAATACTAACTCAAATTGTATACATAAAGGCAATAAATTGATGGTTTCATGAATTATGTTAATCCATAATTAAGACAACACTATCAAGGATTAAAATTTTGTGAACAAAATAAACAACATGAACATGTAGAAATAGTGTTCCTACTAGTTTTCAATTATGTTTCATGTTTTGAAAAATATTTAAAACCCAAATAAGTTAGTATATTTCATGATATACATCCTTTTCATATGTGACATAGTGTTCATATATTAGTGTCTTTAATGAAATAGAGATAAAATTTTAAAGTTCTTGAAGACAAGTATCCATAATTAAATTAGATGATACATTTACAGATAATGTAAAAAAATAATATTAAATATTGAATGTTTATGGGTTTATGAATTTAAGAAGTTAATTAAATTAATGAATGATGTGATTTGGTAATTCAATAAGATAGTTATATGACATTGTTAAAGTATTGGATTTCATAAAATATTGTTGAAAAACATGTGTGCCTCACAAGAAAAACTTTAGTTAAGGACATTAACTTTATTGATAAAAGGATATATCTTCTTGAGTATTATAAAAATGAGAATGAAGACAACATATAGTGTTCTGAAATATTTTTTAGTTAATCATTCTGAGAAATTATTTTGTTGGAGTGGAAGTTTCAACATACAATTATAAATTATTAGTAGAAAAATGGTCTTAAAATATTATTGATATAGTAGAAATTGAAGACCGTTAGTTAAGGATCATGGTTACCTAGTTGCTGGAATGTCATCTAATGAAGTAGAGATAGATATTGTTTATAATTATTGTTGAAAATATGATGGTAATTTGTGGTTAACATATAAATAACACCATTCATTATCTATTTTTAGCATTATAAAGTTTGAAACTATGTAACATCCATGAACAGTGTTCCACAAAATTAGTACCTAGACCTGGGACCCTACATGACCTCTAGAGTGCCTCCCCATATGCCAAATGTCTACAACTAATAGTGAGTGTCTAGATTTTTCATTTGGGGTGACTATACCCTCTTACCATAATAAGGCACAATAGATAATATGTATAAATAGTAGAAACAACTGTAATAACTAATAAGAACACATAACTAACTTTTCCAAAATTGACAACAAAATATAAATAAAGAAAAACATGTTATGTCAAGATCAATAGTGAAAAATTTAACACAAACCAATATAATGGAAAATAGTTGAATCACCAAAATGGTCATAACTCCAAGTTTTGATCCTCATCCATGAATTTCCCCAAACCTTACTCAACTTCAAAGAAACGGGCCCCAACCCTTGTCCTGACCTGTAACCATGAATTCTTCTCTTATAGCTAACGGGTGCCTGAGCAATGTGTGAGTACAAATCTGTGGGCCACCATCAACGGTGTCGACAATATATCTAGTATAACATATATTTCATTCAATTATGAATAAATGAAAAGTAAATAATGGAAAATTCAGGATCTATTAGTTGACTAGGTACTCCTGAATATTTCATTGAATTTTTCCACATTTTATTACTCATACCATCTTTAATACATATTTAACTTTCATCAAGTGTTCAATGGGATAGGTTTTATCATCATACTCAATGCATAAATAAAATGAGTCATGTTCCCTAACTCGCTAGGGGTAAACACATTTCAAAATCATGAAATACCACTTACCCCGGAACCTCGATCTAGGTAGTTTCATTGAATACAACCATTGGGGGAAAAGGGCATCAATTTGACTCCCCGAATAGTGCATTCCTGGGTGGGGTTAGATCATCAGTCTAGCCTAACCTAGGGAAGGATCCTCAGTCCTTTAACCCACCACCAAGCCATTTGCACATTCTAATCCATTAGTTATCCACAAAAAACCATATCACAACCTATAGAACTAATGCATATAATGATTATAATCAATACAATCAATATTTTAATTAGAACTCATTTCCTGAACAATTAACTCATTTAACATTTACATACTATCCAATTTAACACAAAAAACATTTTCATGAATAGGTCACTATGAATAATATATAATTTCCTTATATCATCCCATTTCACATACCATTAGAAATGATAGACACATCATTTTAATTATATTTTCACTTCCAGTAATCATATTCACATAATAAACAACATCTTTACATTAACACACAATAACCAAGCATCAACATAGCTAGTTTTTAGGTTTGGGAAATATCAATGCACCCTAAGGGTGGCCCTAAATATGTAAAACCATCCTCAATGCATCCCATTTGAACAATGAGGGTTCCAATTAATCATTTACAAACCCACATTACCAATCCATAACAATGGAATGAAAATAAAAAAAGTGATAAAGAATAAAGCGAAACAGACAAAAATCTAAAATGAAACTATGTGACATAACATTTAAACCACATACCAAAAAATACATTGATAAAATGACTCTAAAACAAGGACATTGTTCCCCACTCAATGTTCAATTGATGATACAACCTATATCTCATTGGAAAAAGTGGTTTTGAGGGTATCCGAAGGAGATGAGAGAAGAACCTGATCCCTAATTGAGAAGTGGATTCATCAAGTAGAGTAGACTCACCCACGGGTCCAATTCACAACCAGAAACACTATTAATGGGCTAGGATAGAAGGATAATCTTCCTTGGGAATTTTGGGTTGTAAAATCTCACATCAAGGGTTAAAGTATGGGAGAAGAGAAAAATATCGAGTTAGATTTCAATCTCCCATGGTGGCATTTTTTTAATTTTTCCCACATTATAGTACTGCACATATTACGCGCATGGTTTTCCAAACTGTTCGCAAACCATGCATGATCCTCTATCTGACCCCTGCCCCTCACATGAATTATTGGGATGCTCCATTTGATTCCTAGTAAACATGTGCAAACTATACAACTTTCCGAGAAAGGTCATTTGTTCCTCCAAATTCATGTCGTGAACCCCCAAAACACCCCAATCCCTCTCTTAATCATGGGGAACACTTATTTGACCAAAAGAAGGAACTGAAATAAAACATAAATAATAGTGTACTTTAATTAAAGAAAATTCGGGATCTTACAACCTCCCCACCATATGATGGATCCTCCTTCAACCACTCTTCCTGATCCTTTTTCTATTTCCGAAGAAAGTTGTTTGGGCCACCTGGCCCAAATATCTAACTCTCTCTCTCTCATGTCTCTTCATTACCAATTATTTAATGCCATAATACTTAAACTATGGGAACCTAATTACCTCACAAAAAAATTCACTCTACAGTCTAAAACACAAAATGGATGCCCCAGAAAGGATGCAACAACATCAAGCTCAACATCTTCTATATGAATTTCGTGAGATTGATTAGTGTGATACATAATGATTTTTGAAACATAAAAAACATCATGTATCCCAGTATACCATTGTGGAAGATTCAATAGGTAAGACACATTTCTGATCCCCTCAATAATCACAAACTATCCTATATACATAGGTGCCAACTTTCCCTAATTCTAAATGTGATGATTACCCAAACGTGAAGACAAACATATAAATGCAGTGTCTCCCACAAAAAACTCAAGAGGTCTATGACCCGAATGTTTATATGAATTATTCATACTCTAATCCCTAGTCATATACATATGAATCAATAGTAAATTCAAAGATGTCTCCTTCCTGATAGATGGCTCTAACAGTTCAAACTCTCCATCTTCCAACCAAATCAACGAAGATATATATGGCCTCCTATTGAGTTCCCAAAAAATGCACCATCTAAATACCAACTAGAAGAAAATTATAGTAAGAGAACTCGGAATGAGACATGTTATTTTCCCATAAACCAAAAAAATCCATAACACAGGCTCTCCGCATATCCTCTAGTACCTGAACCGTACACTCTAACTTCTCATCCTTCTATGGTTGATAGGCTATACTCAAAAACACTAGAGTGCCATGTTCACTCAGTAACCCCTACCAAAAGCAAGATATGAAATGTGGGTCATTTTTTGAAGCTATGGCCCACAAAAAACCAAGTAACATCATTATTTCTAAAAAAACTCACCCAAATGGTCAACCATGTATGTCCCCTAGATCAGAATGAAATGATCCAATTTAGTTATCTGATCCATAACCAACAAGAGTTTGTCACTCTTTCCCAAAATCCTTGAAGACCTACTAGTAAGTATATCTTTACAACATTCCACTTCCATGATTTAATGGGTATTGACAGTACCAACCCTCATAGGCATTGATGCTCGACCATCACATGTTGAACGGTATGACATCATACCACAATTCCTATAACATCTTTCATTCAAGGCCACCAATATAGCCAATGATGACCACAATACATTTTTTCAAACTAGGAGGCACTAACCAATTTGATTCATTTAACTCATGCATCAAAACATCCCACCACATTCTAACACCATTAAATGTCAATGAATATATAAGATTTCATCAGAACCCACTACTAAATTAAGAGACTCCTCACATTTAAGACCTTCCTTCAGAGCCAAACACTTTGAATCCACCAACTGACTCTCCAGGAAACATCTCAAAAGTGTTGAATCATCTATGATAGATGCACGGGTCATCTACCTCTGAACATCCTATACCTATAGATGCATCTCAACAAATAAAGTCCATAATTCTAAACATGGAGATGGATTTTTAAACCACCTAATTCATTGTATTTTGGAATAGAGAATCCACACCACTATTATATTTCTGTAGTTTGTAAACTATTTTGAAATCAATGGATTGTAGATACTCGACCCTCCTACCCTATCGAAGATTATAATCCCATTGAGATAAGATGTAATTAATAATTTTATGATTTTTAGACACCATGATACATTCACCTAGATTGTAATGCCTCTAAAACATTAAGGCATAAACCACAACATCTATGTCGAGGTCATGAGTAGGCTAATTTTTTTTTGTCTCAACTATCTTGACCAATTTTCCACAACCCAATAATCCAATAACAACACAACCCTGATTATAACATGAGACACATCACAGAATAACGTGTATCTATTACCATGTTCCAGTAATATTAAAATTGGTATGGTACTCAACTACTTATTTATCTCTATGAAATCAATCTCACTTGCCTTTTACCAATCAATCATAACACCCTTATTGGTTAATCCTTAGATTGTTGATTCCAAATGAGAAAACTAATTAATGAACCTTCGATAATAACCTTATATGCCTAAGAATCACTTATCATTAGAAATTTTTTTGGCCTGATCCCAAGACACCATAGCATGTGCTTTCTCTGGATCCAAAGACACACCTAATAGAAAGATGATGTGTCCTAATATATGAAACTTCTTAATCCAGAACTAATCATTTGATATCTAGGCATAAAGAATATTCTCTCTTTGTGTACTCAGGACGATGTGATGATTTTTTTTTCATGATCTTCATCAGTTTTAGAGTATTCTATGATGTCATCAATGAAGAAAACAAAAAAATGAACCAAATATGGATGGAATATTCGGTACATAAAAGAACTGAACACTACCAATGCAATGGTAAGTCCAAACAGAAATAGTATAATCACATTACCATGTACCTACTTCGGAAATTCATATGTGGTACGCTTGAAGGTATCACCCTCAACTGATGGTGTATCGAATGTAAATTTATCTTCGAGAACACTGATCAACCCCTCAGTTGATCAAACATATCATTGATTATGGTAAGTGGATAAAAATTCTAAACATCCATTTGAGTAAACAATTCTTTATTCAACACATCACCTCAACGATATGTTAGACTTCATAAAAATCAACACGGGTGATCCCCATGGAAATTTACATAGACTAATAAACCCCTTTTGATCCAACTCATCAAACTGAACCTTTATTTCCTTGAGTTCTTCCGACACCATTAGATATGGTGGAATGTGAAATAGTACTTCACCTGGAATAAACTTGATCAAATAAACAACATCTATCTTCGGGGGTTGCACTGAAAATATTCATGAAACACTTCCTAGAATAGATCGACAATGGGAAGGAAAAATCTTTTTTCAGTTAAAAATTATTCTAGCATAAGGTAAGCCACTTGGGTTGTGAGTTCCCCCAACTACTGAAAATTTCCCCCCCTATGGCTCCCACAAACATTCCAATCTCCATAAAAGATATAAGAATATCCATCGAGAGACATGAACATCACCCCACATTGGTAGAAATCAATATATAAATGTTATAACACAATCAATTCCTTGCCCAAAATTATTTCAAAATGTGACATCTCAAAATAAACTAGGTTCCACAGAAAATGAAATCCACCAAACTCTAGAGCATAACCCTTACATTATTTGATATCATCATCTTATACCCCTAATAGTGTATCTATTGACATAACTCCACAACAACATTATACTGTTAGGCCCAAAAAAAGGTATAGAAATGAACGAATGTATGTAAAAATGACAAATAAAGAACTAGTGATCATAGGAGATGCAAGAATCATACATCAAATGGTAGACTAGACTTTCCACCTCTAGGTGTAAACTAAACTTCAGGAAGTTGACCTAACCCACATCCTTGGGCTTCGGCCTAAGCACCCATCACCACACTACCCTACTTGCATGGACAATCTCATCTCGAGGTACCATGTCCACTACCCCTATCGGTATGACCATGGGACCCCAACAACCCAGCTCATATGTGTTAACCAAACCCCTACTTGTACTATGCACTAGTATCTTCCCTCCATTACATTACTAATAACACATGTTCTTGAGGAAACACTTCACATGGCCCAGTATTATGCATGTAGATCACACAATTATTTGTTGGGAGAACTGTCTTTACACATGTCCTTTCTTTCCACATAGATAACAGAAAACTAGATCATTAACCTGAGGGACATATTCCTTTTTCTGGATATTATTTCCACCAGTACCATTGTGTAAATTTTCAAAATCCCTCTTCCAACTATCTGATGTCACACCCATGTTTTACCCTACTAGAACCACATTTATGCTTATAGGGGCCTCCTTGAGGATTACATCAGGGATGAGGTCCTAATCCATCACCTCATAAAACCTCTTCAACTGAATGATATTTATCTCAGATTTTATATCATGTAGAATTTTATCCTACATAAACCTCCCCACGGAAACCTCATCTCCCACTAAAGTGGCAACAAATCATTTCATGTTAGTGAACTGAACTACATACTCTATCATGGACATCATCCAATTAGTTATTCTCATAAGCTATGTAAATTTGTCCTACATCATGGTTTCTATATAGTAATGTTCCAGAAATGTTTATTGAACAATTTCCCACAACATTCCCCCTACATGTTCAGTTTGAAACATGATTTCCTATAAATTCATTACCTGACCCCTCATCATGTGGGACACTAACGTAACTCACTTCTCATAAGAAGTCTTCATATGCTCAAGAATCATCTGGATAGTCTCTATTCAGAACATAGATGCATTTGACCCACCCTGTATAGTGAATGTCTGATGGTGTTTAGCTACAACTCCCTGTCCAACATGAACGTACATGGTGAAACCCATACTGGTCCCCATTCCATCATCTGCAAAAATAGGGAATCTTCTCATGGAAATTCTCTACCCTAGTATCTTGAACCACTGGATATCTATTATCCACTACTAGGGGAACATTCTCTGTATTGTCATATTGTAGCCCAACTAACACACATCTTCATGGTGGTATTTTTATATAATTCCAATGTGAGCCTTAGAACACAACCCAAAGAACTTTCAAAAAAAATATTTGAAGGTCCATTTATTGAAATAAAAAAACAATTTATCACACATCACCCAAATATTCCTTATCCTAACTAGAAAAATACTCTCAACAATCCCTACCAAGGAAATGGATAACATGGGGTAACTTACTCACATGACTATAATCCTCTCCATCTACACAAATTTTAAACAATACTCAAATCACAACATACTCCAATTACAATTAATTTCACATTCAACCCCTTATTAAGAATAATTCCTTAATTATCATTCAACATTTTCCATTCCATTTTACCCATTTGAATCCTTTTATTTCACACAATTATCATCATTTTTAAGAAACCCAATGAATAGAAACTCTTATGTCCCACACACTCATCTTGTACGTGTGTGTATACCATGATGCATGCCCCATATATGATCAAGGGCCTAAGAAGATTCATGAATGAAGAACCTGATTCCATTCTGGCTAGGAGAAAAATATCGAAAAACTATCACACAATATGACAAGTGTATAACTGAAAGATGAAAAATCATCAATTGTTACAGCACATAGAATTAACAGAAATCCCTCACCTAGGGTATCATGGGATATCCCTCGTACATGTGTTAGCTACTCCCCAGAAGAAACTCATTTCCAAGGCTTGATACCTTCCTAACCTCCAAAACACCTTTCCCAAATAGTATGTCTTAGAAAAAAATTCCCTAATACCACTATTTAACATCTCTGACCCATGTGCCACTAAACCGATGCTACGAGCCAGGTCACCACATGACCTCAATGGAACCTCCCCATAAGCAAGATGTTTCTAACTAGTAGTTAGGTACTATATTAGTACCTTGGGTATACTATAAACTCTTACCAGAGTAATCCACAATAGAAAACAAATTTAAAGAGATGAAACATTTTCAATAACTAATAACAATGAATAAATAAATTTTCCAAAACTTGGTTAAAACCACAATTAATGATGGATAAGTTACTTCATGATCAACATTGATAATGTGAACACAACCCCAAATAAATAAAAATCGAAGAGTCCCCAAAATAGTCCTAACTCCACATCTAGAACCCCATCCTTTCATATCACCAAACCCAACTCACCTTCTGAGAAGATTGCCCATTCCGTTGTCCTGACCAAAAACCATAAAGGATTCTTGGGTACCCAAATGCAGCCTGATCAGGGTGTGATTAAAACATTGTAGGCCACCATAAAAATTGTCTACAAAGTATGTAGTATAATATATAATACATGACTGTATGAATAAATGATAATTAAATAAAAGATAACATGATATCCTTTAGTTGTCTAGATAAGCTTCAATCATTTCAAGAATTGTTCCCCATTTTATTACCTATACCATATTCATTACGTATTTTACTTTCATCATGTGTTAAATGTAATAGGAATAATCATCAAGTTAAATGAATAATAAAAATGAGTCAACATCGTTAACTCATTAGGTACAACTACCTCTCAAAATCATGAAATATCACTTAACCTGGATCCTCGATCGAGGTAGTTTCATTGAATACAACAATTAGGGCATAGAGAATTAGTCTTACTCCCCAACCCATGCATTTATGGGTGAGGTTAGAGAATTATTCCAACTTGTCTCATTGGAGGAACCTCAATCCTTTACCCCACCAATAAGCCATGTGCACATGTTTATCCATTTCTTCACCACACTCAAACCATATCACAACCAAAATAACCAATGATTATAAGAATTATAATCCCAAAAATAAAAAATAGAATTAGAAATCATAAAATGACGTATTAACATATTTACCCTTTACATCACTTATCACTTTTATACCAACTATCATTTCCATGCCAATATCACAATGCATAATCAATAATTTCATTATATAATCCCATTAGACATAACATCACCAATTTTATACACATTTCCTATATTTTATTTAATATTCTACTAAACTTATCAACATACTCTATAAGGAATTTACATTAACACACAATGACCTAGAATTTATTTAACTAGTTTATTGGTTTGGAAAATATCATCACACCCCATGGGTGTTCCCTAAATAGGTCAAACCATCATCAATGCATTCCGTGGGAACCATTAGAATTTCAATTAATCATTCAAAAACCCATTATAGAAATCTATACCAAAGTAATCAATGGAAAAAACTAACAAGGAATAAAACCAAAAAACCAAAAATCAATAAAGAAACTATGTGATATAAAATGTTGACCACCTAACTCAAAATCCAACGATGAACACACTATGAAATGATTCCCTAGATCCCAATTCAATATCACATTGAATATTCAACAATGATATTACAAGAAAAGGAGTGTTGTGAGTGTTTTGGATGGATAGGAGGGAAAAACATAAACCATAATCGAGAAGAGAAATCTACGAGTCAATTTCACTCACCTAGTGCTCCAATACACAACCAAAAAATCTCCAAATGGCCTGGGATCGACGGATGATCAACCTTTGGAAGGTAGGGTCGTCCAAGCTCACATCTAGTATTATAATAGGGGTAGAGGAGGAAAATACCAAGTTATATGTAAAACTATCTATGTGTTTTTTTTGTAAATTTTTCAACATTACTCGGCCACCGGATTTCCTATACAGTCTTCCAAACTAGGTGCAACCCCTACGGGCGACACTATCCAAAAAACACCCCCTTGCAGAGTTGCTTTGGAAGCTCCATAGAGTTTTCACTAACCTTGTCTAAACCTTGCAATAAGCCCAGAATTCCATTTTTCCACAACTGTCATGTCCAAAACACCTACAACACCTGTGATCCCCCTCATGAAAATGGAAAAAATATATTTAACCAAAAGAAGGGACTCAAATTGCAATGTAAACAATGAAATACCTTAGGAAAGAAAATATTATATCTTACAAACTCACTAAAAGTTTCATTTTTCCTTCCAATATATTTTAAACCAATTCAAGGGATTCGTAATGTCTCCAAATTTTTAGTTATAATAGATTCCTTGAAAAAAAAGGTTGATCATGATAGAGAGTTGATTCTATAAATAAAATGAACATTGTGAAAATCAATTTGACTTTTTTTCTTATTCTTTATCATCCTTAAATATGATTTATGAGAGCACATATTAGATCCACTCCTCCTAAATAAGGAACATGTTCCACTGTAATTGGTGCAAATTGAATATATTGGCCAATAAAAATTTGGGTCCACTGATTCACCTCCACCTCTAAGTGTCCCTGTATGTTGATTCTAGACTCAATATATGTTTCAATGTAGATTTATACCTCTTATTAGATTATATTTATTGTACCCATTTTTTTACAAGTATTATATATTGTGAAAATTTTATTTTGATACACAACTTAGTTGAAAAAAATTTCTGCACAATTGTTTAAGTAGATATGATGGTCTCTTCCAAACCATTAAAATATTTATGAAAATTTATGAAAATTGATTTTGAAAAATATAAAAATAATGATAGAAGAGTCTGTAATATTTTATCCAATATTTTGATAATTTCCATTTTCATTGAACAAGAATAAGATGTGGGGACTTTGAGGAAGATGAGTTTATCAAAACTATTGATGAATTATGCTCTCATTTTTTAAATATATGAAGAATATTCCTAAAGTAGATATTTAATATATAAATCTTTTTTTTCATGGATATTTCTGATGATAAAGCATATTATGGAGAGGAAATTAATGAAATGGGTGATTCACATGGTAGTAAATTCAAAAGGTGTAATGTTCTCAGGGCCTTCATTGAAGAAATAGGGGAATATGGAACACATTACTATGTAAAGAATTCACTAACTAAATAATAACTAAAATTATTTCTTGTGGGAGAATTGTGAGTCAAATTTTGTTAGGTGATGTAATCCATGTATAAAAAACATTGTTTATTTTTTCCATTATATTATTAGATTCTTTTTTAGAAGACAAAACATTTAATTTCCAAGAGAAAGACATTTAAGTGGATGAAAATGATATGATACAAGAAGTGTATATTCAAATTATCTATTATCTAGAAGAATCACTTAATAATATTATTAGTGTAATGGATTCCTAATTGGATGTTAAACCTAAAATAATTTCTGAGCATGAAAACTCTATGAATGATGGAAATAGACAATATAATGATCAAATTAATTAAATGAAAATTTAATGGGATGGAATGCTGATATTACCATAAAATGAGAGGTTTTCCATCATCATGTAATTTCATGAAGTATATTTAAATTTTTAAAATTTTAATGGGACACATACAGGAACATTCCATGTTATTGATTAGAATAATTCTTCTTCCCAAACAAATTAATAGAGTCAATTATCAAAAAAGGGGGTACCATACAAACTATTAGGGATACTCATTTTCTCTATAAAGAATCATATAAATTATAATATGATTTAAAACTTATTTCATGATCAAACTTCTATCATCACATGGAAGAAGGTGAATCTTACCTAGTTAATTATGTGTTGACAAATGTGGTCCCATCTACCATACCAGGTTCAAATCCAAACAATGGGATGATGTGGGTACAAAACAATAACAATAAATCCACTAAATTTATAGGGGTATTTAAATTAATTATAAATTAAAATAACTCAAAAATTATTATCTAAATAATTATAGTCATCCAAATGAATAAAAAGGTAATAAATCTAGTAAAATTGGTAATACAAGTAAAATAAGAAGATATTTTGGTTGATGTGGGTGATGAAAAATGTTTGGTCATCATAATTGTAGGTGCTAGTATTATATGAAAATGTATAAATACTACATAAGTACAACATTTAGGAGGAGCAAAGGAGAAGAATATAAAATAGATTATAAAAAATGAACGTAGTAATTTGATAAAAAAATTTTATACTAGATAGAGATTGATATGTCTTGAATAATTTTATCAGAATTTCAACATGTGTGGTTAAATTGATGATAACTAATTCTATGCACCATAAAAATATAACTCACAATCTAATACTAATATATGAACTCAAAACATATAGAAGTTGGTAATAAAGAACATGATCTAGCTTCCTTGGCATATAAATTGGGGAAGAAAGTTGATCAATATAAGAAAATAAATAAACAAACCACTTTGTAGAATATTAATAACACGGATTAAAAAAATAATGTAAACCAAGAAGATATGATTCTATTGTATAAAATCATACCAAAACATGGAACACTACAATCAAAAAATGAAAATTAAAACCATCAGAATAACATTTAATTCACACAGAGAATCAATCTTTGAGATAAATAATATGATATTATTGATTATTATGATTATAATAAGATATTTTGGAATGGTAACTCAAAAAGATTGGATAAGGCATGTGAGGGATCCATATAAGATTATGTTAATGAGGAATTCCTAATTATTTTCCAAGATCAAGTGAATGAACCTAGAGAAATAAATAATCTAATGATAAATAACTAGAAAAAGAATAGTGAATATGAAATAGTTTCTTCCACATGAATAAAAATTCGAATTTCCTGGGTGGTTGTCAAATACGAAAATTGACATGTTTGACAAGGATTATGTGGAAGGAGAATCAACACTGTAGATAATGAAAAAATTGAATGACTCTTCTACCTGCTCAAAATTTGGTGTTAAATATATAAAAAAATCATTATGTGAAGCTATTTCAGTACTACTAAATGTGAATATAAATAATCCACAAAAAATAATGGTAAATGGATGTAAATATCACTTGTTGTAAAATAAATTGTAGGATTCAAAATGTAATGGAGACAAAATCCAGATCTCTATTTGAAACCTTAGACCTATAAATAAAAGATTCTCTATATTGATAGAAAAGTATTATCCTTGGTGAACTTAATAAGAATCTAAAAAGTTTTTAACTATTTCCATTAATTATTTAATAGGATTATTTTTCTTATATTGTAGTTAATTGAAGGTGATGTTATTTTCAATAGTATAACAATGTAAAAAAAATGGAAGGCAAAAATATTGAAAAAATATTCGAGATCTAATAAAATAATTAAATGTTAAAAACTATTGGAACACCATTATAAATATATTAGATATCGTCTCATGAAACACTCCAACATATATAATAAGGATAGTTCACCCCTTGAGGGGGAGAAAACATAAAAGAGATATTACCAGGTTTATTAAATGAATATCAAGATTAACAATCCATATATACAGTAGATTAAAATTCAGGTATCCCAATGACTATTCATTCAATTTTATGGATTATATATAATATGTTCATAATGTGGGGGATGAATAATCTTATAGAAATTTGTTACAATTTATTCTTTGCCCTAAAATTTTGGATGTCTTTAATGAATTGTGTAAGAGAATATTCCTTTTGATAAATCTATTTTTAAATTGACTTCATTTCAGAAATAATTAGTTTCGGATAATGATATCACATGCATTGTTGTAAATGGATATCATTGAAAACCTTTTTTGTATCTCTCTTGTTTTATAAATTAATTTATACCAATAAGACTTATTGCATACCAAATAGAGTCTCTTTATGAATAGAACAATGTGGTATCACCATTTAATAAAACTCCTTGAATGATAGAAGATAAAATGGAAAAAACCATGTATTAATATTATTTGTTTATTACCAAAAAGGGGAGAAGATACATTGATTTTTTCTAAGTAAAATGTATTAAAAAAAGGGTATTTATTGAAAATACGTGTTGGTTTTTGATAAATATTGTTGTAGTTATAGTCAATATATAACAAAGAATAAATTTAAATATATGATGTATTATTATATTAGTTATTAATAATGGATGTAGATAGATGGAAATCCCATAAGAATTATTGAAGAAGGTTGGCAACGATTCTATGAAAATTATTATAGATTTATTTCATTCCAGTTGCTACAAAACCGTATGTTGGTGAGCAGACTAATACAATTGTAGTGGATTTATTGGATGACTATTGATCAGAACTTTTTCCACATGACATTGAGAATTTTTAAAACATTATTTAAATATTAAATTCGTGTGTTTAGGAGAAATCATTTTATAAAAATGTGGATGATCGTGAAAATATTTATTTCATTAATAAAATAAGAATAATTGAATAAGGAAATGAAAAAATATGGGTCATATATATTTTTTAGGAATACATTCAGTGGTTATTATTTGGAATAATATTTTATTGAAGGGTTAAACAAAAAATTTTGCAAACCCTTATACTAACCAAGGAACCCTCAGCCACACATGTAGGGCCAAGGTGGTTTACCAAATTAGAATGGTCGATCAGGTTAGAAGAGGACATATGGTATGATTAATTGGAACTCGTGATTCTTAATGTAGTTAACCCTCATGAAGGAACATCCTCCAAGGGTTTTAGTGGTGCATAGTATGTCTGCGCGGCCTAGGGGCATGTGTGGGGGGTGTTGTGGGTGCTAATAAAATTATTTCATGAAATATAAAATAAAATGAACATTTTTATTCAAAAGGAACTTTTTCAACATATCATAAGATCAATATGGGTTTGTTTCTTATGATTATTGTTTAACCATTTTTAAAAATGCACGGTTATATCGTATAAATCTGATCAAGTTAATCTGAGGTGTCTATCACCATAAGATTATATCATCCAACTCAAGCTTCATTAGATTGTTTTAGTATGTTTGATTTCCTGTAATATACCCAATGATCATCCAAGATGTATCAGTTGGGTGATTTTTGTTCGATTTTATATTTCAATGATAACATGAACCTCAATTCATGAAATATCCATCTTTCATGCATGTAGATAATTTTATGACATGACTCACCCAAATGAAAACCATGATTAAAAAGGATAACTCCATTCATATAGGATGATTATTAGTTTTTTAAATGATGAGGAAATCATATTAATAAGAATACATGTGATGATTTCATGGTGAAGGGAGAGGTTCCATTATAATCAGAATCAAAATGATTAAACAAAATCCTCGTTCCAAAATAGAAAAGATAATATCTTATGGAATTAAACGAGTTTATATAAATTCCCTAAAACGATAACATAATTTGGTGAAAGGAAGTTTTCATTGACTATTTATATTGAATAATAATTTCATGGATATTTTTTTCAATCATTTGATAGATATCATAGTTTATGAGTAAAATAGACCATTGTAATGTTTTTTTATGTGATGTTTGAATCCCTCCCATGATACTCTTACATGAGGAGAATGTATTCTCAAGGGTATTCAACTTGTGAAACATGAATCTTGATTTTAATTCTGAAAAATATGTTATGTTAAGTAACTCAAGATTCTGTGATACCCTTCTTGATAACATCCAATGGTTCATGATGAATATTTATAATTCATATGGTATACCTGAAGGAAAAACATGAATTGTTTCATATAGTATGTGAATGCATAATATAACCCAGAAATTTATGGATTCAGTCTAAATGAAAACCATAACCATCTGATGAAGTGGGTAGTTTTTTCTTACCTAGTTTGCATGGAGCCTCATGTTGTTGATGGAGTACAACTCACAAGGTAGTTAGTTTAGTGAATGGAATACATTTTTTTATACATGATATCTCATACATACATTAGTGTGTGTGAAGAAAGATATATGAGAGTGGAAGTTGCATACATAAATTCACTCTTAATTGAGTATCCTAAAATAGTGATATATCACATTAAATAATAATATAATGAAATTAATATCACACGGTTTGTGAGTTTAAGAATCCCATTACATTCCTGCCTGAACTTAATTTCTAGTGAAATTGTATCCATGTATAATTCTCTATTACATAGAATGTGTGCTTCATGACAAAACATACGATTGATGTCCAGGAAATCATTGAAATATGGATGTATTGGCCTTATCATATGACAATTGAAGATGAATAAAATATACAGTGTATTGATATACTCTTCATTATATCAGTTTTATAAATGAAAGTGTTTGCGTGGAAGATGCATCTCCAACTTATTTAAGAGTACTCGGTTGACATTAACAAAATATTTTTTATATTATAGAACTCAATGTACATTATTTATGAAACATGGTTATCCAATTAATGCAAAGGCTTCCAGTTTTTTAGAGATAGAACATTTTCTGATTGTTTGTTTAAAATTTATGTGTAACTGGTGGTTCTAATATAAAAAAATCAATCGAAGAAATAATTCTACTATTATATATAATTCCAATCACTCTATAAGATTTCTCACTTCCACAAAAATTTGTGTGTGGCATTTTGAGAAGATTTTGATCACTAAAATTTTTCTATGATAATAAATTCTATGAAACAACCACTGTTTGATCATGAAAATGAATAGGTTCTCACAGTGAGACAAAACATTGAAAAAATCAATGTTTGATACTTCTCATTTATAATATGATTTACATGTGATTATCAATGGGTAAAATGAGATAATATCTTTGAAATCGGTTAATAGGTTTGAGATTAATAGAAGATAATTGAAAGAATGTTAAAACTCTTTAAAAATTTTGTACCCTAATTCAAACCCCCCCCCCCTCTCAGTCTTAGTCCATGATCCATAAAATCTCTATAAAAAACCATTATAAGATAATAAAAAATCTTGTTTTTTTATGAAAAATCATATTGAGAATGAGGATTCATAAAATATTTTTCCTGGGATATTATTAGTGATATCATATTGATTGTATTTCTATCTCCTTTAAAATTATCTAAAGTGGGTGTGTATAAATCTTGGTTTACGAAGACGCTTGGGGATGTCACCCAATGATCAATTTATGTACTATAAGAGATGTAATGGACTAGGGGATTGGATAAGAAATGACCTTCAAACCATTTTTTTAATATCTCCTTTACATTATATTCCTAGGTTATATCTAATATATGAGCATCCCAATGAGCGATCCTATATCAAATGGTTGAGTTGTATAAAATATACACAGGTTTATACTTTTATATAGCATGTGAACTATTTTTATGGCTGATCAATAAATAAAAATTCTATAGTATGTTTTTATATTTTATGTTATGGTTTCATTAAATATTAATTTATATTTATGGCCATATAATGGGGATTATAGTATCCCTAGGATATTGATAGATGATTATAACTAGTTGGTTACCTCTCCCATTCAATAATTCCTCAATAGGTCTTGTATATAGGGTATTAAATGGATTTTAATCATCTAAAATTATACAAAAAACTATTGGTGAAATTAATTTTTTTCATACATATATAGATATTTCATTGGTTTTGATAATCATACATCCCAATTTTTTGAATTTTTATTTTAATTGATTTTATGATAATACATTATATTGACTCTTGTATCATTTCATATAAGATAATCATAGTTAAAATTCGTTTATTTAATGTTTGGTGATATATTATTAATGATTTTATATTACCATGTGGTCAAATTAATTATATTTTCTTACACTCTAATAAATTATTCTTATCGATAGATAATTTAACTTTCACTACAATTCATTATTTGATAAAGAAATTTATCTTATAGGAGTCCCTAAATATAAAATGACATACAATGTAATTAGATAATATTATGGTAGAAGTAAATTATTTTGTGAGGTAATATCATATTTAAATTATACTGTAATTCCATAAAGACTAATGAGTTTGATACTTCATGAGTAAATTATTCTATAGTCTCAAAAATTCAATATGAAGGAATTTGGAAAAGTAAAATCTTTTATGTGGTTTATAATCATCATACAAAGACTCCAATTTTACTATGATTACCCAACATAATTTAGGATAAATGTATTATATTAAAAATACATAGTTCTATATCAAATTATCTTACAAATATTTAATTATCATAACTGGTGTTAAAATAAAGCATCAAGATTATAATATTAATAAAGAATAAATTATTTTAAAACAAAACCTGAATTTTTCAAAGTAAATAAATTCATTCAATATATGAACATAGGAATTAATTTCATTCAAAATAATTTATAATAATTATGATCAATATTTTCAATAATTATTATTTTTTTCAAATTCTTTATTACCATTGAAAAAAACAAGGAAATTCCTATATTATTTTTTTAAAAATGAGAGTTTTCTAAATTAATAAGAAAAAACTAAATAATTCTTATATTCCAATTAAAATGAATAGTTCCAAGAAAAAAATAACTAATATCTATGCAGACCATTTCATTTTCAGATTTAGATAAGAATATCACGTTAAAAAACATAGATTATGTTTATATTATATTATATTCACTATGAACCATTGGTATTTAATGAATAGTTCGAATTACAAAAACCTGAGAGTCAAAATACATACTCTAGAACACGATAATCAAATTTTCTATATTCCTATAAACACATTTCTATACCTAAAAACAACAAATATAGTAGTTTTCATTTGAAAATATTTAAACATTAGTTGGATAGATCATTCTGATCTTCTTGACTATGTGTTATTATTTATTTGGAAGAGTTATTCATCTACATAATGTTTCTTCATACTTTTATGTTCCAATGTTGATTTATTTTCATTGTCATTTTATATATTTTTATAAGTGTGAATATATTTTTATATTTTCTATTTCAAATCCATTTATAGGTTTTGTGAAGAGAGACCATTGTTGAAAGCTCTTAGGGTATTGGTAATAATTTTTTGTTTTATTAACTCAAATCTTGAGGTCCCTAGGAAAATGAAACGCTTATTAAAATCCACACAAACTGCATTGGGAGATGGTGGAGTGGTATAGGGGTATTTATTACTTCTCTAAACCACTAAAAATCGATCGTGTCATGCTTCGTGTGTTTTATTTATTTTTTATTAATCTATTTTAGAAAGGTAAGATAGGTTTGAACAAACTTTATTTGGGTGGTGTTATGTTTGTGAGATATTTAAAAATTCAATTTATACACTATTGCATGTTTGTGAAACTCTATAGGAAAAAATGGTATGAAATAAAAGGACTTTCTAGTTCTAAAAATTATTTAGGTAATGACTGATGACCAGTTACAAAAAATTCTTGAGTGGAGAAAATTGAATAAGGATTGTCTATTTGAATTCCTTCATATTTTATGGATGAAAATTAAGGCTAGTTAAAAAATAAAATTATTATCCAAATGAAGAATATTGTATTTTAATCTTATCTAAAATCATTGAAACCCTATAACATTTATATCGGTGAAGTGAAGTTATATTTTTTTCTCAAGAAGAAGAATATGACATGAGTTTGAGATAAATAAATGGGTTATTTCAAAACATAGTCCATTGGATATTAATATAGTCCCACAATGACCCAAAGAGAATGTTACGTTGGGACCCACATGTGTAGCCAATGATTTAATTAGAAATTTAAGAAAACTAAAGTAATCATTATTAAAAATATGGTTTACATCTTATGAATAAAATATGATGAAATCAAAACTCATTTGAATAGTAAAAAAATTAAAATTATAAATTATGTTTTTACCTTTTAGAAATCCAATATTATATTATATTAATCATTGAATGTTCATATATTTTTACCATAAAATGGTCTGTAATATCTTCTTCCAATGTAATAAGTACACCTATAAGGGATCTTAAAATTACGGTAAATTTTAGAAATTTTTTGATGTATGATCCAGGAATGAAAGATGATGTTTCTGATAAAATATTGGTTAAAAGATAAAACAATTTTTTCAATGTAGATAATTCTATAGTTGAGAAGCTATAAAATGTGATATTATAATAAAAAGAATATAATTTAGGGAACATAATATACTTAGATTCTTATTCTTAATATCTCTAATTTACATTAATTTTCAATAATATTTATAATTAGAGATGATGATTTAATAAAAAAATTAGCAAGTGAAATTTTTTGATTGATTCTCAGAATAAGTTAGAATATATGATTGAAATATTATTGGGATTATCAATCCTAATTATAATATTATTAATTTAAATAAAAATTATAAAATAAATTTCAACAGAACTTTAGATTTATGATGATTGAGAATATGAAAATTAAGGGCAATTATAGTTATTCATAAGACTCCAATTTTGATTCAAATATTTATCAATAAGTGATGTAATAGATCTGAAATCTAATATGTTCTTACATGCCCAAATTGAAGTGATAAAATCTTCAGATTACCCTCTCCATGAATTTTAATATAACTATGAAAATTTAATTTCTATCAAATAAAATGGATATTCTTTTATATTATAATACACGTATAAATATCTTAAGAATAATTGAAATTTAACAATGGAAACTGATAATTTATTTATAAAGTATAATGGTGATATATCCACATATATTATAGAACTAAAATATAAACTAAAAGAATATTCATCTTGTTGTTTTCTCTATGACAATAATATATTGGAATTAACATCTAATGTAAAATATCTAAATAATGATGAACATTTTTACACTAAGGGGGTGGATTACATCAATAATAAAACTTATTCAAATAATAATTACACAATGGTTTTCATGAAGAAAAATCTATGCTATATATGAAATTTTTTTTTTTCATGTTTTGTAATGAAAATAATTTATAATGTTTCTTGTTTTAACTATGGTATAAATTGATATTATGTTAACGAATTTTGATACAGATATAATCAATTTTTTGGTGCAAATAATTTTTTTAATTTATAGAAAACCATATATTAATCTAGAATAATATATTCATGTAATTGAAAAAATATTTGGATTTGAATATCAATAATAGTTTACACTACTAGACCAAAGAAAATTTTGGTACAAAAAACCCATATTTATTATCTTTTTTAATGATCTATAATACTTGTAATTAAAAATGGTTTATGGATAATGATTTTTTTGTGGAATATTATTGGATATATTTCTTTTCGTTCTACACATGAAATATTATACTGGTAGAGGATACATCACATTATGGGACAATAAAAATGAAATAGTATTCGATTAAGATTAATTATATATACAAAATTTATTCCTCCTAATAAAATTTTAAAATATTTATGTTTTAAATGAAAAAATAATAATTATTTATCAAAAACTTTATGATATATATAATTCTTAATTTTTGATAATTTATTGCTTATTTTCAAATATAAATATTTTAAATCTATAGAACAAAGAACTTAAAAAACTTACACTATACATCTACATTTATTGTATAAGATAAATGTGAATTTATCTATCACTAAAATAAATTAATCATGAATTTATTATAGATGACATCATCATTTTAATATGTTGTACTACGTATATGTATCTAATAAAAATAAGATTTATTATTTAGTGGAATATACATTAGTGAAAAGAAAAAATTTTGCTTCTTGATAAATGCGAATGAAATATAATTTCTTTCTAAAGAAATTAAATAGGTTTCAACTACTAATATATTCTGAAATAATAATATTATTTTTTAGACAATATAAAACTATATAACTTGGTGAAAATTATTTATTAATGTTCTAGCTGATGATATTTAAATATTATAAAGGGTTTATCCTTTAAGACATAATAGTGACTTATGTTCTATTTTTATTATCATTTACATGATACCATAAAAAGGATGTAAATGTTATTTTCCTGATATTTTGACAATAGAGAGAGTTTGAGAATCATAAATTCAATTCATTTTCCTCAAAATGATGTATTCAACCTAACTAATATGTATCTAGGACACCTTAACTAACTACTGTTATATAATGTTATAATATGACCCTTTAAGAAATTTATAAAACTGTTATTTTTAAATATGACATGCTTATTCATGTCAGGGAAGTGTCTTTTAATACAATATAATATTTCAGTAATATATTTTTAGTATGTAATATCTTGAATAAAAAACCATATAAATTTTGGAATAAAAAAAACCAATGGTTTGATACATAATGGATTTTGGATATAATACGTATATCTAGATAAAAATTTTAAATCATGGATATTTTCATACATAGGCCGATGAAATATTATTCCTAGGATAATATTATATTTTAAAAGATTTTATAGTTTTTTGGAATAAATAAATCATTATTGAAAAATAAAATAAAGTAAATTTTGATGATAAAGAACCCATTCATCAAAACAAAATTCATGTTGATGATGTTAGAGTTCCTTTATGTAAATTTAGACTTCAAACTATTTTTTAGGAAAATCTGATGATGAAGAGGAATTTGATTATAAAGATTAAAGTCCTAAAATATTGGTATCTAGTGAAGATGAGCTATTTAATGGACACCATATAGTCATTAAAAAGATTCCATTATACACTATTATATGTCTCTTAAAAAGTTAATTATGACTTAAAAAATTAGAGTAATTCTAGATCATTTTTATTATTAAATATTCCTACTAGATCATAAAACCATATAATAATAATTTTGGGAAAAGTGTTGGGTTTAAAATACAAATTTAGAGATAACCAAAACTCAAGAGGAACAATGTAAGAGAATTTGTTCATAGACACTCTAATTATATAGTTATTGGAACAGAATTGGTATTTAGAAATTAGTTGGATGATCTTTTTAACGATTACAATAAATAAGGCGCGGTTACTTTCAAATGGTTATAGCCATGATGAATGAACATATAATGAAGAAACAATTACCTCAATTACTAGGATAAAATAATTTAAATCCCTTTACGATATGAATCAAATTTTAATTTTAAATTATTTCATGTAGATGTAAAATTAGTATTTATTAATGACTTTCTAGTAGAGGATGTTTATACTGAACAATCTCTATGTTTAGAAAAACCTCATTATCTTGTTTCTATTTTCAAACATACAAAAGTAATTAAATTATCTTAAACATACACTTATATGTTCATATAAACGGTTGAGTATATTTATTATATAAACTTTTTTACGCTAGGATTGGTAGACAAAATGCGATTTAGGATAAATTATTCCATTGATACTCTTTTATTACAAATTTATATGGATGATTATACATTTGACTCCCAAAAAAATGTATATAAATAATTTTTAAAATTAATGAATATTTTATTTTAAAATATCATGAATGGTTAGTAAAACCATTAATTTAGTTTTTAAATACATTAAAAATATTTACAAAATTATATAAAAAAATTAGATACATGATTTTCTAAAACTAATTTTACAAGAAAACAATATGATATAAAATTCCCTCTATGAGTTCTGAATTTAAAATTTCTTAGAAGAATATAGAATTAAAATTGAATACATTTTATATAATGTAATTATTTAGAAACATATTATAATGGGCTACTAGTAATCTAGGTATCATTTTTGGTATGATTATTTTATAAAAATAATGAAAACCTAAAAGTTTCACATTTAATATCTCCAAAATTAATATTATTATAACTGAAAGTTATTATTTCCCATTCTATACTATTTATATAATCCTAGGTATTCAAATTAATTTTTGGTTCTTATAATAATATTTCTGTATGTATATTAGACAGAAACATGATTTCCTGAATCTTAAAAAAAAGTATATAATAATTAGTTTAATGTTCTAGTAATAATAAATACATAATTTAATAATCAATGATCTAGGATGAGTACATTGTCATAGGTAGTTGTTCATCACAATTATTGTGGAAGAAGTACAGTTTAAGGTATATTTGATTTAATTTTAACTATATAAAAATAAAATTTTATAACACTTATGGTATTATTATATTAAAAATACAATATGAAATTTTATGACCACAAAAATTTTCTACGTCATCATTTCGGATGTGATCACATCCAAAATGGTGATAACACTTTAGATTCATTTGTACTTTGAGTTGATTAATATATTTTTACTATTCAATTTCATACTTATAAATTTATTTCTATTTTAAATTATTTTCTAATTGTTGGATTTTAAATTATTATATAATAACTTATAATATAATTTTGTAATTTAACATTTAATATTTTATTCATATGATATTAATATTATAATATAAATAATGTGTGGTTTTTCATATTGGTATTGTGGTTTGTTTATATAAATTATTTGTTTTTTTAAATTGATATAACAAAAATTATATTTTGGGATTTTTATTTTTATTAATATTTATATCACTCTATCTTATATTAACCTTATGTAAAAGAAATTTTAAATCTTTCCATATGAATCATTATAATTTTTAATACAAGGAGTCTATTCCACCTTGAATATAACACTTATCATCCCAAATATAATCCTAAGAACCTTGAGCGGCATCTCAAATTTCAATAACATGGAATTTAAATGGAGTATATGATAATTATTATAGTATCTTGAAGAAAAATTAATTTTTTTTATATGGTTTAGAATATAAAATCTTAAGAATTTAGCAGGCTGGACTAAATGTATTTATTACTAAAGAGGGTACTCAACTGCTATGGTCGATTGTTTTTTTATTAGATTGGTAAATTTTTTCTGTATGAATGTGGTGAAATTTTTAATAAAATATATGAGTTTAGAGTTTAAGAAAATTAAGACTTGGTTTTCGCATATGGAAACAACAATAACTTCTCAATATTTTTAGTCCAATTTGCTAATATCATCTATCTCAAGACCAAACGATATTTTTAGTTCAATACCTATCATATAAGTATCAATGATGTTATCCATACTAAAATTATAATGCCTATTTTTTAGGATCATTTTTTGAAAAGAATCATTTTATGTACATTGAGTCTATGATAATGAATTTAGAAAATTTCATTTAGTATTTCATCAATCAATGTTCAATACATTTCAGAAAATTGTTATTCGAACACATCTATTAACTTTATTTCTGACTAATTGTGGGGAATGTGAATTGTCCATAATACATTTTGAGGTATATATAACATTTTAATTAATTTTACTTGTGTTTCTGTCATTTATAATCAATTTATTTCTTGTTTTTAAAATATTTGATATATATATGTGATGCAAAGACCTCTAAGTTCCATTGGAAGACCATTATAATAGATACAATCTTTTATATGAGGGGTTATTTCTAGATCCCTTTCAAGAAAAAGATAATAGACATTAGATATGATTAAATAGTTCACGTTATCCATTCTCTTGTTTATGGGAATATTTTCATGAATGTTTTCATACAACCTAATATAAAATTAGAAATAGATAGAGCTATTGGTATTGAGCATGTAAATATCCATGTTCATATAACTATAGTTATTGATTATATTGGATTGACTGTCAATCATATTGAACCTGATATAGAACATTTTATGTAAATTTAACAACATGTTATTATAATAGGAAGGTTTTTTATTTTTAAAATGATTATTCCATCATTTATTTATGCACTATTAAGAGAAGATGATGATGTTTCTCTAGAATAGAAATTTCTTGTTGCGCAGGTTAAACCAAAATTTTCTACTATTAATAATGTTAATGTTAGGGATCTTTAAGATATAAAATGTTAATTTAATTTTCACTAATATATTACTATGTTATTTTTTATTACACTGTTCTGATGTATTTTTTTGTAGACATTGTTGGGAAAATTTACCCCACATATCTGCTAATTTATTATCCTAAAGACGGTTTTTCTATATCAGCTGATGTGAGAAATATTTTAATATGATCTATTGAAGGGATTTAAATTAGTCATATATATATATATGAATATAATTGTTTAAAAAGGTTTCTCTAATTTTTATATTGTTATCATAGATGAATATGTTGGTGGATAAGATCCATTGGTTTTGATGGCCAAGAAAAGAGGATTAATGGTTGAACCTTTTCTTGTAGATGACGAAGAAGAATATTAGGATATTAATTGTGGATGAATTAAGAATAATTAAAATACATAAAATAAATAATACTGTAGTTGAACATTAGAATGTCAAAGAAAATATCCTTTAAAAATTCAATTATATAAATTGAAAGTTGTTATTTTTGGAAGATAAAGTGGTGTATTTGAAAGAAAACATAGTTCCTATGTATGAGTTTAGTTAGGTAAAGAAGATGCTCATTTATGAAAAAAATGAACACAAATATTCCTATTATTATATCTCATGATTTTTATTTCAATTTGGAGGTGACTCGGCCATAAAACGATGAAATCTAATCAGATATTTAATTTTTTAAGTAATTATTTTATCTATATTATAATTTTTTTAAAATATTCAATCTAATCAAATAGTTGCATCATATTCTAGTGAAACGGTACCTCATTCTATCTCTATATTTTTGAAGTGTTTTACATCATATGTGAGTAATATGGAAGTGATAATTGAAGAGTTTTAATGTGATCGTTTACTTTAGAATCACATAAATAATTAAACTGATATTTTATTTCTTAGATGATTTTTTTCCAAACTAACTTCAGGCATTAGATTTCATGTCTTGGAAATATATGTTTGAACATAATAAGATATTTGAAGCATGTTATGGCTTCATTAAAAATAATACTATGAATAATAACAACTCTTTTTAGATTAATCTTAGATTAATAAAGTGTAATGCATCAAAAAATGAAAACATTTTCTTTATATATAATATGTTAAATGAGACTATTATAGGGGTATATGATGAAGTTTCAACAAATTTTGAGGACTCTTTTGACAAGGATACCAAGATAGAAGTTACATTTCCAAATGAGGCTTCTAATGTAAAAGGGATGGTTGTGAAAAAAGGAATCTTAAATTACTCCTTATATTTCTATAGACATAGGAAGAATTTATATAATATCAATCTATTATATAGATATTTTGAGAGTTAAATTTTAATTTTTTTACATATATCAGATTTCTAAGAGTTTTTTAGAGTTTTTAGTCTGAGACAATAGAATGGATATTTAGTAAACCTAGTTTTTGAAAATAAAATCTTTCATTACAATGTTTTATATAGTTTTTGATTTAATAAATATATTGTAGGAGGAAGATATAAATGTTATTAACATCAAAAAAGGTTTCCTTTATCCCAATAAAAGTTAATGGAAACCCATCATTGCAACCCGGTTGACCATAATTCTTCTTCTATTCATAATCCTATGAAAAAATATACTTATTTTCATACATTTGGGTTATTTTTAAATGATTTTTAATATTATTTTATATTAATTCAAATGATATGTTTAGAGATAAATTATTATTTCAATATTTATCTACATATGTTTAAATTTTATTTCTGTTTTCTTGTTAACATCCTGTTTTGAATCAATTTAAAAAAGTCCACTCTAAATATGAAATGAGTTTAATTCTTTAAATTCTTAAAGGTTCATTTATTTTGATATGCAGTACTAAATATTTTATATCAATCTAATGTCTATCCTTTTGATATCATAAAATGGGGTAGAATATTTTAGTAAATAGAAATTTATCTCAAAATACTGATTATCTATACTATGTAAGTTTTTAATTTTTAAATCTATTAAAAAATTATATTTAATTGGTTTTTTTATCATAAATAAGTGGAAACTTTTTGGAAATTATAATTTTATTCAAATATAAACTAATATTTAAAATAGTTTTATGATCAAAATTTATATATTTTTTCTAATGTTTCTATATCAAGTAATTTCATGTTAATATATGTATTCACATAAGAGGTATTTTTTAGTAATCCTTTAGATAAAGTAGATTTTATTTTTGTTTTGATGTCATTTATTATGTAATTTCTCTTATGAAACTATCATGATCTGTAATTTATCATACACCCTAAATAATTATCTTATCTATAAAAAAATTCTTATGTTAGGTTTTGAAATTTGATAAATTAATTTCTATTACAAGATTCTCTGTAACTAAATTGTCTTATTAAATAAGTAAATTATCCAATAAAGGAGGTAAATTATATTTTGATGGGATTTCACAATTATATTATCCTTTTATTCCATAAAGTGTCATGCACCATTATTTGATGACTATATTTCCTTAGGAGATCGTAAATTCAATTTGTTATTATTTAGAAAATGAAATATTCTTTTTCGGTTTATAATTCTCATACATGGACCTAAATAATCCTACCATTGCTTGAATTATCATTAGATAGAATAATTATTGTATGTGATCTTTTTTATAGATAAAATTAAGATAAAATAATTGAATTATTATTTTAGAAGGTTACTTTTCACACAAATATCATAATCTTCAAGAATAAGATAATATTTATTAGGAAAATGAGTCATCACGTAATTAGTATCATTCAAATTATAGTATTATAAATCTGAACATTGATATTAATATTTAATTACTTTTTTGATAGCCTTATTAGAAATTTAAAATAATGAGGAAATTATATGACTTATTATATTCTATAATAAATTGATATGTTTGAAGGAGTAAATATTGAATAAAATAATGATTATATTTCTGAGAAAATGTATAATTTTGGGGAAGATAGTAAGATCTCTCAACGCATAACTCTGTATTTTATATTTTTGAGGAGAATATTTGATGAAAGAATGGCGATTTTATTTTTAGAAAATTACTTGAATATTTAAATACTTATATATATATACAATACATCATATCGAAAAATCTTGATAAGTATTGAATATACTCAAGAATAAGAGATTTTCAGACATTATTTTTCTAGAAACTGTTATTTTATGAATTAAAATAATAAATATATAGTTCTTCATTCAAGAATACATTTACTATAATAGAAGGTATATTTTATATCTTCTCAATCATTTCATATTCATTCTAATAAAGAGTTATCTATCTACTCTCAGTTCCTTCTTGAAACTATGCGTTAAGGTGGTTAACATTTATTCATATATTCTTTATCGTTGAAAGAAATAAATTATTATAAATTATGTTTCCAAATGGTCATGTATACTTCCTATAATGTTTTAACCCATTTCAAATATCATATTTTCTTTAAAACATGTTTTATTTTCATACACTCAATTATCAAGGTCCCTAGTAAAACGACATGCTTAGTGAAAATCACCAAACCATCCTTGGTTGTCTTTTGTGTGGGATAGATCCATTTCCTTTTTCCTTGGACCACTATAATTATGTTATTCATTTATAATTATCTAATTTTTTAGTTTCTGTACATATCTAATTTACAATTTTGATATTGGATTGAATCGATTTTAGGAGGGTTATTTAAAGCTGTAGAAAAATTTAAGATCTCAATTCACCCCATACTTTATAATACTCTTTCAAAAAATAAGAAAAAGATTAAATTAAAAAAATCCTATTTTATCTATATGTTTCGAATTAATAATACCATAAAGAACAAATTTTATACCTCTTAGCATAATTATTTGTCTTATCATGTTTTAAAAAATATATTTCTGTCGATCATTGAGGACAAACCAATGGGTTCCTCCCTCCATGGGTATCCATGTATTATAGGAATCTCCCAAGAAAAAAAGGACCTTCTTCACTAACATGATCAGATAGAAACATTTTTATATATAAATATATAATGTGATCTAGAAATATATGTTTTAAATATATTCGAAAAATTTTAATATAGGTCTAACGCCTATCCGGAAATGAAAATCCAATTTATACAACCTTCCAATGTTCAACTTTAGAACTTGAACATCCAAATAAAATACCGATGTGTTATAAAATTGAATCATCGCATAAAAAATAATTTTAAATGCTTTTTATTTAATTATTAACATTAAAAATTTATTCTAGGTGAATAAAAACATCCTATTCATTATCACATGATTATTATAAACATTAATGATTGATATGGTAGGAGATAATGGTTTAATCACAGATTATCGAATAATGCGATAATATCCATTCAAGGAACTGTGATATATTGGCCTTTAATAAACCATGGTTTTTCATTGGAAATACCATTAGATATTGTTGGGTCCTGAAAATTCTACCACGGGAAGAAAATCCCCCCACAATCTATTTGGAGAAAGAAACAAGTACATCTACAAGTCTAGGAAGGTGAATGGACCCAAATTGAGTCGCAATTCTTATAAAAAAATTGAACTAATTGATGTTTTCATAACCTTAAAGTGTATTGTGTACCATTTACCAGGTAAGATATGTGAATCAGCTGGACGAAGAACCACAGGGTACATGAACTGACCATGAACTGATTGCTCACGAAGCGATGGTTTGTAAACAAGGAAAACCACGAAACATGTCACCAAAGGGATCATACATAGAAATCCCACCTTCGTTCCATTCCACAAACTCATCAGTTAATGAACGAAAATAATGAGATGGGTTTTGCAAACCATTTTTGTGAAATGAAGCCTCCCCAAACCCTAGTTGACTGTGTCTTTTGAGGGTCAGGATAGTGCTTCAATGGGCCTCCACAAATGGTGTCACATGCCCAATAGATATCATTACTCTGCTACTTTATAAAAGGTTTCCAATAGATTTATGATAGACAAACACAGAGACACAGAGAGAGGAAGACAGATGACAAATGCATGAGGGATACTCAGAGGTGCGATGGAGGAGTTAGGAAAATGCCTTCAGTATTGATTCATCAGCAAAGCCCGAATCATGTACCACATCCTCCGTAGGTTCAGCTGACCGTGAACCATAAAATGGGGGAATTGAATAATAATAACATATCCATGAACATTATTGGTGAACCCCAAACCCTGTAATCGATGCGGATTAATTTCCCACAAATGGAAGTCCTCGGGTCCCTCCTTTTATATGGTGTTCCACGTAGCACACAGCTACGCAGACAAAACCAAGCATCATGCACCGTATTGGTACACGGATGGAAATCAGAGTATATTGCTTGTCCACACACCACCATGGTACACAGTGGACTATGCCCATGCCCGCATACCGAATCGGTACATGGATGACCGATATGTCCATATACAACTATGGTATGTTGTGCTTCCCCCATCCCGCCTAAGAAACCAGTACACATAATGTGGTGCTTCGGGCATTGTTCAATCCAGATTCAACCACACCCCTCTATTACTGCCTAGTCCTCCGCAAGCCCCCTGCTAACCAATCACAAGATATTAGGCCAATGCCACCATCAAGGCCACTAGAACTATATTATCCATCCATCGGTCACACCAACACATCCCTTTGAGTTTACGTATCCATGGTAAGGGGAGTCATGAAGGCTCTCCCCATAACGGTGCGAGTTACGGGAATTCCCGTGGGAATATATTCCCATGGTAACCCAGAGTCAACCCTTGTGATGCCTATGTCAACAACCCCTTTCTAGGGATTAAAGTTTATCACATTCTATTCCATTCAATGATGAATAGAGATCAGTAGAAAGTTTTATGTTTAATCCCCCCTTTGGCGAGGAAGAAACTCCTTCACATCCCTGAACATGTTTTTTGGACCTCCCTCTAAGGTATTTCCCAAATCTTGTGGGCCTGGTCCATATAAACCTTAATGGCATCTCACATTAAAGGGTTTGTTCATCCATACCCTCACCCATGGTCGCCCTGGACTTCTTTTTTATAGGCTCTCCCCGGCACCAATAGGGAAGGAGTCATGTGCATTGTTGAATCTTTCACAACCTCTTGTCTCTCCCATCATGAATGACTCATGTGGGCCAAGAAGTTTATGAGGATTAAAATATAAAAACATATAAAAACTACAAGAACTATGATTCATGACTAAATCAGGATATATAAGACACTAACCAGAAGGCCAGAGATCAAATTTTTTCCCACCCAAAGAGTCTACCCAACCATGCCCCCTCCAAATGGGCTTCTCCCATGTATAATCCCCACACAATCCGAACTATGTTGGTCATGATTCCTCCCATGGGGATATGTAATGAACTCATCCTATGGATCTGATCCCAACCTTATGTAACCTTATGTCTCAACTATATGACTATAAACTCTAAAAAACCTTCTAATACAGCTAATGTTAGTACAACCTCCATAGAATAAAAAATATGCATGCTTACGATGATCTAACAAACCAGTCATAGCCCATGGACACACTCATTGAGAATGATCCAAGGATTCACAATCATATGTACATGACATAAATTTATAAGGTTGACCCTTAATAGGATTCAATTCTCCCCCAGATGGGTGCAGGGTGCTTGACCTCATATCCTCTCGACCAATGGAGTCCTCGTGTTTCATTTCCCAAATCTTCATCCAAAGAGTGACTGCCTTTGGAAATAAGGTCCACGAATCATTGATATTAGAGTTGTTGGGTGTTCTTGGAAACACTAATGAACCTATTGAAGAACATCCTAGGAAATTATATCTGAGATGGACTGATTTAACATTACTTCACTGTATGCAATCACCTGCTGGGGATCATTTGACTATGGCATAATATTTTACAAAATGGAAAGGATAACTCGCCCATTATCGATGGGGACTACTCAAACTTCTTTAAAGGATAATGATGATGAATGGTTAGAGATAAATGAAATGAGTAATTCAATGATAACTCATCCCTATTAGAAAGTAGTGAGTGATGAACCTCATTGGGCCATTTACGCACACCCGAAATGTGCGACCTCAGAGGCAGAACAAAAAATGGCGAACCTGACGGGAATCCTTAAACATGGTGGTGGGATTACCCTACTTTTTCCCCTCACCCTGCAGTAAAATAAAATTGGAAGGGGGATATGTTTAATAGCCATTTATGTATATGTTTAAAATAATTCTACATTGACGATGTTTTTTGGTTTTTATGTCATATATGAATATCTCAGTTTCGCGTAGATCATCCTTCGACCCAAAATGACGTCCCCACAAAAAATAAAGATGCACGAATTAGCAATACAATGTGTTGTTGGGGCCCCAACATAGATATGGGCCCCCTGGCCTACCCAACATCTTCAACACTGGGTATCAAACACGCTGCTCATGGAATACCATAGAAATGGTACTCTCCCAACACTGGAGGCTGCAATACAAACCCTCCAGTCGGAGAAGGTCCGCCAGACACCTCTTCAACCAATGAATACACCCCATAATAAGGCATCCATAGTGGTTTTCTCAAATCATATTAGTAGCCTATCCTGGGAACATGATAATGAATACCTCCATTATAATAGAGAGGGTGATGAAGTTAATTCTAACAAATTCATCTCAATTGCACACGGTTCCTACTCATAGGTCCCCACCAGAGAGCATTTCCACTTGCATCGAACAACCAACCCTCCTCCAATTGAGGAGGACCTTATGCCGAGGTCACCTACTAATGTCCAGGACACCTGGGACCCTCGAGCTACCAACCAAAGGTGGAAAATATAAAATAAGGAATGGGCTCTCATCATAGTTTCTCGGGAGCAACTCAATTTTACTAACATTGTTGAATTGAACAATAAGGAATATCACTCTACCCAATCCACCCAAGCCCACCACAAGAAATAGGGTGGCATAATAAGAGAAGGCACACATTTCTACAAGTTCTCGTCAGTCCCTCCATGCATATAGGGTGTCAAACTGCAGAAAGATATAGACATCTGCAACACATTTCCAGCCGACCTTCAAAATACGGAATTAACCATCTATATGTAGAAACAATTACCTGCTGATGTCTATCAAGCCTTCCATCCAAATTGGGATGAAACTGGCTATAAAAAGGAACAAATACATGCTAAGTCCTCTCAATCCTATCATCTAAATAGGGAAGCACCAAAATATAAGTGGAGTCAATTCCAGAAGATGCATACAAATCTCATGAGACAAATATAGTGGCATACGAGTAGCTAAAATTTTATGCTCATGAATATGAATCCCACCAACCAAATATAGTGGAATCCTGAGAAAAAACTTGACAGTATACTCATTCCTCTATCATGGAATATGAGATCTACTAGTACAAACTGGAAACTCATGGAGGACCGGAGAAGGCACTAAATCCTACTCCATCATTAGAATGGGCCTTTATACCCATTCCAACAAAATACATATCATTGAACATCCTAGAAATGATGGAAGAATAGACATCAATTCCAGACAATATCCTCTATACTTTCCAAGATATCATTGCATATGCGGAAATGGCGAGAAATCGGTCCCCCGACTCTGTTTCCTTGAATGGATGACTCTCTGTGAAAATGATTTACTCACTCCGGAGTAGTTATGCATCCCTGCTCTAGTATAAGAGGTTCGATAGTAATATACTTCAATACACAGACAACCAGATCATGAGAAAAATTCCAATTCCAACTGGGGGATGCTGATCCAATGTGGTGGTTGCTTTAGGGCAGGAATATATCCTTGCCAAAACTAAAGATGTTCATTGGTGTATCAAGACAACATCACAAGACCCTACAAAACATGTTCCAATATATGAAGGTCATTTCCAATTGCAGATGGCCCCAGTTACCCACAAGAGATCCCCTAAAATTGAAATGCTTTAAATGAAACAAAAAAATGTAGAGAACAAACATGATCATTATCTACAGGAAGCTGTGGTACATAATTCCCTCAAACATATATCAATAATGGATCAAGACCCTATCAGTTAATTAACAAATAATGGATGTGGTAGTAGCTATTATGAAGGCCCTCCCCGCATTGTCACTACCAGTAGCTCTGAAGGTCCTCCACCGAGCACACACTGGGGCTCACTTCGTGGGCAAATAATGATTGATCATGGGATCCTATCTCCTGATGAGAATCAGGGTATGTAACACCACGAGATTTTATGAGATATAATATTTTTAATTTCTTTGATGTCTACTATTATACACTAAAACAAAATTAGCTTGTACTATACGCAACACTGTATTAGCTTGCAGTATACACAACACTATTCTTGGCTCGTGTTACAGACAATTTCATGTTTATTTTGTGGAAATTATTCTACACAACATTAAGTATAGATTTTGTTTAATGTATAAAAAAAATAATTTATGATTATTTTATACGCAACACCAAACAGAGGTTTCACTACATGCAGTCCTGACTTGTCTTGCATCACACGCAATTAAGACCATCTTCGATAGCTTGTGTTGTATGCAATACCGAGTTTCACTAAACAACGATATGCTATTAAAATATTATATTAACTAGAAGTTATGAATAGTAATACCCACTTTTTGAAATATTATAATTTTTATATATCAAAATGGAATTCATTTTTGGATTCATAATATTGAAATTAGACTAGGGTGAATTTTTGGTATTTTTCTGAAAACATTCAATTTTTCATGAATAGTGACAACACTAGGTTACTATTAAAAAACCGACTTTTTAATTAAATAATTATTTATTTATTTAAATTTATTTTAGGTCAAAATTGATACATAATACCTATATATGTTCAATGTAATTCATTGGAGTCATTTTGTAATAATTTTAGATATATAAAAATTTTAATGAACTTTTCACCGTCTTTTACCAACCTCCTAGGAGAATTTTGAAAATTTACATAAAACATAATTTTACCACTTTTGTGAGTATAATTTTTAAAATCCGAGTGACACAGTTAATTACAAGGAGTAAAATGTGGTTCAATAAGATAAAAATAATTTTTTTTTGAATTGTGACTTTTTTACTTTTATTTACCACGGTTAAAGGTAAATAAGGTAATTAAGGGTAAAAATGATATTACAATTAACCTAAAAGATGTCCTAAGTCTATTGGATAAGTGTTATTCGACCAAAAACAACCTTATGAATAAAATATTTCCGTTTAGGTCCACTTGGATTAGAATAAGACATTTATTATTATTTTATTTAAAGAAGAATTAAAATACCTAAAATCAAAGTTTAATACCTAAATTTTTTTTAATATAGGGTTATACATAAGATAAATTCGACTAAAAATATTTATTAGAAAGGGAAAAATATTTCCTACATAATTGTATTTTATTTATAATTTTTAAACATTATATAATTTAATTTATTTATGATAAAATGATTATGTAGTAATTACCTTATTAATGATATTTTAACATAATTGATGTTATAAATACCCAAATAAATGTAATTTTAGAATTTTTATGAATTCCACAAATTTTATTGTTTAATATGACATGTTTTATTGATTTAATTAACATTTTTTGAACTAATCATGTTGTTAATAGTTTCACAAATATCAAGTACCAAATAGTGTCAAAATTGACATAAAATAGTTTTTTTTTAAAATATTATATTATTAATTGTTATTTTATTCCTAAAATTATAAGGTTCGTCCAAATGACTTAGATAAGGATATATATATTAATAATGAACCACTTGGGGTTCGTTTGGCTTGTTATAGTAAGTTTATTAACCATATAGTGTAAGAAAAGAAAAATACACGGTACACGTTAAATTATTTAACTTAGAGTTAAATCTATATGATAATGATAAAATAGTAACCTAAACTTGTCTAAAACCTATTTTTTGATAGGATTAGATGGTAGTCCATACGTACAGAATACCATCTCCACGCCATGGTGTAATTTGTTTTTGACCACCACCATACATGGATTGGTATGATGGTGTAAATAACTAACTATATATGATTATTGTAAACTGCTATTGATTCTGAAATATTATACATACACCTGAATACAATTCCATGATCATGGGAATGATATCATCCCTCGTGCATGCATACGGACTACTGTCTCCACGACGAGATTAGATTCATTCTCCATGTTAACAATTAATGAATGATTATAAAGTATATATAATGAATAATAATGAAATATATGAAATAATAATGATACTGGATTTGTGTGTATATATATATGTATGTCATCTACTTAATTCCATTAAATTCAATAAGGAATCGAAAACAGCGTTCATGCGTACATACGGCCTACCGTCTCTATGAACGGTGTAATTCATTACATTTATCGATCTATCATATATATATATGTATATTCGGAATATATATTATATATAAATCATGTTTTACATTATGGAATTATGTAAATCAGGTTATATGAAATAATATCAATAACAACAAGTTAAAACTCGTATAATAAATGAAATAATTTTACCCAAATCGCTGCTTTTACATCGAATTTACAAAAGAACGGGTAATATAAAGTAATATGTAAACCATATATGACATCATAACAATGAATATGATTCTGTAATATGCCAATGATATTATTTAAATAATTATATAAGAGGTTTAGATACATACAAAGCATATCCGACATAAGGTAAGGGATAACTTTTCCAATCTCATTTTTATCCGAGATTGTTTATTCGTAAGTATTTACTGGGGTTCATGTTATCATCCATGTCCATGTTTTCTAAAAATGTTTTCATGTATGTTTAAATCACTTTATACTAATTTCAGAAATTTACTACATGTTATGAAATGAATCTTACTTTTTTATACCACGCGTGGAAGTTTTTGACTTTTCCAACAAAAGTACAAGAAGAATTTTATTTTTAACATACAAGACATGAATGGAATTTTACAGTTTTATATCTCCTTATTTTTATGAAGCATACTCTACAAAATTTCATGAATATTTTCAACAAAATGCTTTTCTTTTAAAATATCTTTTCATTTTGTGAAAAGAAAAAGATTTTTATGAATAAAGGATATTTTCCTCAACAATTCGTTTCAAGTGTTTTATCAAAACCATTTTCCATCTAAGATGACATTATTTCATACGTGTATGTTTCATGTATAATATTTTAATGATTTGCATGGTTTCACATTTCTTGTGATGCAATGATATCCATTTATTTCATATGGATTATGTTATGATGGGATGATGTTTATGAATCCCATTTTATTCTTTGGGTTATAATGAATGATTTATGTTTATGTTGTGGAACATGTAAGAATGATTTCATTATGAGATGGGTGGGACCTATATCTCCCTCCAATGCATTGGGTAGAGATTTATATCTCATGAGATAGATATGGCTGGAAGGGTACGTTAATCCAGTTCTGTGTTACAGGACTAAAATGAGGAGTGAACTCGATTCAGAAAGGGTCTTTGTCCACTAAGATGGTCTTGGAAGGAATTCCTTGGCTACTATGGAAATAATATCATGTGCATAATGGTTTTCAAAAATTAAATGTTTTATTACCGTGGTATTTTATCATGATTGATGTTCCTTTTTGATCTATGCCTTACATACTACCAAGATTTATTTCAAAACTCAAGATTTTCATGTTTAAAATTTATGTTCAAGTTTTCAAGTTCAAATGTATATGGTTTGTTTTATTTTTTCCATGGTTACCCTTAATGAGCAGTTTATCTGACCCTTTATATGTTTTCTTTTTCCCATGATATAAAGAAAGGTTTTAGGTATGAAAAGAAGGAAGATCTTTATGGGAGATGTTGAAGATCATTCACCAAGATTACAAGATTATGTACCATGTTTCCGAAGACACTAAACTATTACGGTCATTTAGTTTCTGTTTTTGTTATGTATTTAGTATTCCGCTAAAGTAATGTAAAGTATATGTACGTTATGATTTTGTTATCTACAGTTGTTATCAGAGGAAATGTTTAGTCAACCTATGGAAACTATGATGCGAAAACTATAGTGAGATCGCTGGAGATATTTCTAACTTCTGTCTAGGGATGTCCCTAAGGTTTAGTATAACTATAGGTTACAGTATTAGAGTTATGTTGAAGATCATGAATAGCCTAGGGTGAAACTGAGTTTTCATGGATTAAAGAATGTGTGATAAGTTAGACATCTCATAAGTGACTTTTAATGATTATGTGGTTCCTCATTACTTTAACTATTTCTTACACTATGGTTTCTGGTTTTAGTCAATGGAGGGAACGAGAAGGAATTTAGTTATGGTTGATTCCGATTGACAAATTGGTGATTGTGATCAACAAAATTGTGTAATTCCTTGAGAGAAAGATATTGTGATTATGCGGAATCAGTCATCATGATATATGAATAACAAGGTGAACCTTGGTGGTATTCTGAAGTCATCAAATAAGAGGAAGATGGAATTTTATGCATGTTCGTCTGGAGAGAAGCATAGAAAAAGGAATATTGATATTTTTAACGAAGGTAAGAATAACCTTGAGGAATACCTCAAATAGAGGGGAAGATGTTATCAGTGTGGAGAAAAGGGTCATACAGTGACAGTATGTTATGGAGTTCAATGTCTTATTTTTAGAGAACATGGGCATTACCCAACTCAATGCCCTGACCTTAGAGGTTACTTCTAAATCAAGAAGTAATTATTCCTGGACAATCATTGAAGATGATGGATTGAATTTTTTATGTATTGGTATTCAACAATAATGTTGTTGAGGTACTTTTATGGTATATTGGAATATTTTTATATTAGTCTATTGTGGTTTTCAATAATTTTATGGTACCAGTAATGATGAAAAGTGATTCAAATATTTTGGAAAGCAGATGATATGCGCATAATGAATGGATAAAGAGAAAATAATATGTTTGATAGTATTCATGAGCTCATTATTGATATAAGTACTAAGTGATATCATGGTTTTAGTAAATTGAATTTTTGGTATTTTGGTATGTGGAAAGTGTTAAATTTTGATAGCATTCATGTTTTCACTAATGTTAAGTGGGTAGTAATTTTTCAAGAGAATACATGATTAAGGTATTAAGATGTTGGGAATGTGACGAACAAGATATATCGTATGATATATGGGGTATAAATGATGGTATTCACATACTTAGTAGATGAAATCTCTAGTAATTGTTTTCTTTATACTATGAGGTCGGACAGAAGTATTTTGAATAAGCCTGAATATTGAATGGATTATGTTAGACATAAGTTATAATTATTTAAGGCTATAACATTTTCAATATTATTGATTGAATGTTATAATAATGTAGTTTTAGAAAAAGGAAAACCTGTAGGATGGGCGACAACCCGTCGCGTCGGACAAGGATGCGAGAATAAAACCCACAACCAAAGTGTGACACGACTTTATCGCCTACCATTGGCCTACATGAAGTCTCTGGTTATTAGAAACTAGTTTTATGATATTAAGAAGTATGATATATGAATTATAAGTCAATTTTAGGAACCATATATGATTAATCTCACTATAGATAGACTTATGTATTTTTTATAACTTTTTCTAACCTTTTTTTTGAGACAGATGGAATGACCCATCATTCTATCACATGATTTGATTACACATCATGAAGGAAAAATTAAACTTCATTTCTCTAAGAGATTAAGTGGAAATTGTCCATGGAATGACCAATGGTGAGATTTTTACAAAAATCAAGAATATTTTTCTTCTAATTCCAACTTCTTGAACTTTAGGGAAATGATCTGGAAAACCAAAAATGTTGTCCTAGTGAACATATATATAATGAATTTTATGGTACCTTAGATCATCACAAATTTATAGCTTTCTGATTGTTGTCTTTTTTAGAGCCATTCCTCTACCACTCTCCATCAAAACTTGATGGTTAGATTTCTCTTCCATATCCATATTTTCACCTATGTTGTTCTATGTGGAAACCTAGTGCTGAGTTTCATTGGGTGACTGTTATGATTATAAATTCCCTTTTTAAAATGAAGATTTAGTATTACCATTTACGATGTGGGTTTCTATGAAAGAATCATTCAATTAGTAAGCCATTTATAACCCCGACGAATTTTGAGTGCGAAATTCATTTTAAGGGGGGTAGAATGTAACACCCCAGGATTTTATGAGATATATTATTTTTAATTTCTTTTATGTCTTCTATTATACACTACACCAAGATTATCTTGTACTATACGCAACACCTTATTAGATTGCAGTATATGAAACACTATTCTTGGCTCTTGTTAAACACAATTTCATGTTCGTTTTGTGGAAATTATTTTACACAACATTAAGTATAGAATTTTTTAATTTATAAATGAAATAATTTATGATTTTTTTATATGCAACACCAACCGCAGCTTTCACTACACGCAGCCCTAACTTGGTGTGCATTACATGCAATCAAGACCATCTTCGATAGCATGTGTTGTACGCAATACCGAGTTTCACTAAACAACGATATGCTATTAAAATATTATATAAACTAGCCATTATGAATAGTAATACCAACATTTTGAAATTTTATAAATTTTATCTATCAAAATGGACTTCATTTTTGGATTCGAAATCTCGAAATTATCCTAGGGTGAATTCTTTATATTTTTCTAAAAACATTCAATTTTTGATGAATAGTGAAAACACTCGGTTACTATTTAATAACTGACTTTTTTTTTAAATAATTATTTATATTATTTAAATTTATTTCTAGTAGAAATTGATACATAATACCTATATAAGTTCAATTTAATTCATTGGAGTCATTTTGTAATAATTTTAGATATATTAAAATTTTAATGAACTTTTCACCGTCTTTTACCCACCTCCTAGGAAAATTTTAAAATTTACATAAAACATAATTATACCACTTCTGTGAGTGGAATTTCAAAAATCCGAGAGACATGGTTAATATAAAGGTGTAAAATGTGGTTCAATAAGATAAAAATAATTTTTGGTGAATAGTAACTTTTACTTTTATTTGCCACAGTTAAAAGTATATTGTGTAATTAAGGGTAAAAATGATATTACTTTTACCCTTACACATGTACTAATTCTATTGGATAAGTGTAATTCAGACAAAACCAACCTTAGGAATAAAATATTACCCTTTAGGTACACATGGATTAGATTAGGATCTTTATTATTATTTTATTTAAAGAAGAATTAAAATAGTTAAATTCAATGTTTAATAACTAAAACATTTTTAATATAGGGTTATAAATAAGCTAAATTCGACGATAAATGTTCATTATAAAGATAAGAATATTTACTATATAATAGTATTTTATTTATAATTTTTAGACATTAAATACGTTAATTGATTTATGACACAATGATGATGTAGTAATTACATTATTAATGCAATATTAACATAATTGATGTTATATATTCCAAAATAAATGTAATTGTAGACTTTTAATGAATTAAACTAATTTTATAGGTTAATATGGAATGTTATTATTGATTTAATTATCATTTTTCGAACTAATCATGGTGTTAATAGTATCAAAAAAATCAAGTACTAAATAGTGTCAAAATTGACATAAAATTGTTTTTTTAAATATTATATTATTAATTGTTATTTTATTCCTAAAAATATAAGGTTCGGCCAAATGACTTATATAAAGATATATATATTAACAATGAACCACTTGGAGTTCGTTTGTCTTATTTTAGTAAGATTATTAATCATATAGTGTAAGAAAAGAAAAACACCATGTAAAAGTTAAATTATTTATCATAGAGTTAAATCTAAATGATAAGGATACAATAGTAAAATAAACTTGTCTAAAACCTATTTTTAAGAGGATTTAGACCCATACCTACTTTTGTTTAAAAATAAATCAATTTGGAGCTATTATAAACCTAATATGACTTTATTATAAAATATTATTTTATGTTTTTCCAAAGGTGCCCCTATCCTCCCTTATAAAAAGGCAACCCCTTCCCTCTTCTCTTAACACCCTATTAAGCCTTTAAGATCGGTCAATACCTGACCATTTCTCTTTTCCACTTCACCATAAACATTCTAGAGGTTCTGGTCTTCTCAAAATACCAACTCTACTTTCTTAAGGGGAATCTTAATAGAGGTGTGTCGAAGAATAGGTAATATTTTATTCTGATTCTGTCAAGTTTCTTTCTTATTCAACTTCTTCTTATTTAGTTGTCTCATTATAATGTAATAACATTAGTATTACATATATACTGATATGTTATTATAAATATTAAGCAACCCTATTTCACCTTCTATCCATCCTACGGAAAACGAAATCACAGCGTGTTCGTACGTACGGAATACCATCTGAACGTCGTGGTGTAATATTTTTTCGACCACCGCATTACTTGGATGGGTATGATGGTGTAAATAAATACATATATACAATTATTTTAATCTTATATTTATTCCAAAGTATTATACATACACTTAAATACAATTCCACGATCATGGAATTGATATCATCCCTCATGTGTGTGTACGGACTACCGTATCCACGACGCGATGACATTCATTCAGCATGTTAACAATTAATGAATGATTATAAAGTATATATAATGAATAATAAAGAAAATTATGACATAATAATGATAATAGAGTTATTTATATATATATATGTATGTCATATACTTAATTCCATTCAATTCAATAAGGAAACGAAAACTGTGTTCATGCATACATACGGCCTACCGTCTTCATGAACGGTGTAATTAATTCCGTTTATCGATATATCATATATATATATTTATGTATATTCTGATTATATATTATATATAAGTCATGTTTTACTTTTTGGAATTATGTAAATCAGGATATAAGTAATAATATCAAGAACAACATGTCGAAACACGTACAATAAATGAAAGAATTTTACCCAAATTGCTTCTTCTACATCGAATTTATAAATTAACGGTTAATATAAAGTCATAAGTAAACCATATATGATATCATAACAATGAATATTATTCTGTAAAAGCCAATGACATTATTTAAATCATTATATAGGAGGTTCAGATACATACGAAGCATATCAGGCATAAGGTTAGGGATATCTTTTCCAATCTCACTTTTATCCGAGATTGTTTATTCGAAGTATTTACTGGGGTTTTTGTAATCATCCATGTCCCTATTTTCTAAAAATGTTTTCATGTATGTTTAAAGCCCTTTTTATCCATTTATGAAATTTACTACATGTTTTTAAAGGAATCTATCTTTTCTTTACCACGCGAGGAACTTTTTGAATTTTCCGACAAAAGTACGAGAAGAATGTTATTTTTAACTTATACGGAATGAACATATTATTACAGTTTTATAATGCCTTTTTATGAAGCTTACTCTACAAGATTTCATGACTATTTTCAACAAAATATTTTCCTTTTAAAACTGTATGGCATTTTTGGAAAATAAAATGATTTTTAGGAAGAAATGATATTTTCTTCAAGAATTCTTTTCAAGTGTTTTATCAAAACCATTTTCCATCTAAGATGACATAATTTAAATTGTGTATGTTTCATGTATAATATTTCTATGATATGCATGGTTTCATTTTTCTTATGATGCAATGATATCCATTTTTTATATAAGCATTATGTTATGATGGGATGATGTTTATGAAACCCATATTATTCATTAGGTTATGATGAATAATTTATGTTTATGTTGTGGCACATGTAAGAATGATTTCATTATGAGATGGTTGGGACCTATATATCTCTCCAATGCATTGGGTAAATATTTATATATCATGAGATAGACATGGAAATAATGGTAAATTAATCTGGATCAGTGTTACAAGACTGAAATGAGGAGTGAACTCGATCCTGAAAGAGATATTGTCCACTAAGATGGTCTTGGCAGCAATGCCTTGGCTACTATGGAAATCATATCATGTGCTTAATGGTTTGACCCAATTAGATGTTTTATTACAATTATATTTATCAATATTGATGTTCATTTTTTATCTATGCCTTATATACTTCCATGATTTATTTCAATACTTAGTATTTTCATGGTTAAACTTTATGTTCAGGTTTTGAAGTTCAAATGTATATGGTTTGTTTTATTTTTTCCATGCTTACCCTTACTGAGCATTTGAGTTCACCCTTTATATGTTTTATTTTTTCCCGGATATAATGAAAGGTTTTAGGTAAGAGAAAAAGGTAATATCTTTATGGGAGATGTTGAAGATCTTTCACCAAGATTAGAATATTATGTTCCATGTTTTCGAATGCACTAAACTATTACGGTCCTTTGGTGTCTTTTTTTGTTATGTATTAAGTATTCCACAAAAGTAATGTAATGTATATGTACGTCAGGATTTGGGTCTCTATTGGGTATCCCTCCCCTCAACCTGATGACATGACAGCAAGAAGCTCCTCCCCTAGTTTTCATCCACCATGGTGGTCTTTTCTAGGGGATACACTATAGATATGATTCTACCTGAAGTCAGATATCAAGTCATCATGGTAGTCTGTGCCATGATGATGAACATTAAAAATGCCCTCCACACAATGTAAATTTCAAGGAAGGTCCTCCCCACATTAACACTATGCAATGAAAAATTCCTCCCCTCATTTCAGCACATCCTAAAGGCCCTCCTCGAGATGTGTACTACATAAATTCTCCCTGTAGCCATGTAACAAGTCATGATGGTTGTCCCTGCCATAATGATAGTCATTGCAAAGGCCCTCACCACAATGGAAGTTTTTGTGAATGTCCTCCCCATAGTAACACCATGCAATGATAAGGTCCTCCCATTACTTCAGCCCACCCAAAAGATCCTCCCCAGGTTATACGATGCAAATAAAATTCACGTGGTCGGGAATCAAGTTATAATAGTATCACTCACTATAACAACACCAATTATGAAGGTCCTCCCTATAATCAAAATTTACATTGGAAATAAGGTCCACCCCCTACCGGAACAAATTTTAGAAATACCTACTATGTTGAGGTTCTCAGAAATATGGAATTAGAAACATCATGAACTCCATCAATAAAGAGTGATATTATTTTTCAACAAGAGGATGTTCTAGGGCCATACTCATCTTCTGAGCCACCCCTCACAGTTCACATACCAATAAGGTTCTCACTAGCCTGGTTGCATGGAGCATAATCATTAAGAAGTAGTTGATCTAGTCATATCAAGTCAAGGAGCCTCTAAAAGTATAACCACATTATATGTTATTTGTGAGAAGAAAACCAGATAAGGATTATTTACCGGTGATGTCTTGGCCTATTACCACTCCTCACTTCTACATACAAGGAGAATTGTCTGGGGAATTCATGCTTGATATTCACCTCAATATATGGATGAATCTTTGTTAGCTGAAAGAAAAATTACTACCCTATAAAGGGGACGTGGTCCATGTTAGTACGATAGGAGATCTTTACCGTCTAATCGGCCTGGATGCCCTCCCGTAGGCATGGTAGAAACAATCAAAAGGGTGGAACAAAATCCTTGAACGAGCTTGCCTCCATGCACTACATAACTGGTGTTACCTTTTTCAAATAACCCAGTTGGAGTTCACATTCGGGGATGGGTAGAACATGGATACCTACAATTCACCCCATGCTCTATCTAACATGCCTCATTGGAAATGACATCATGAAATGTCATCACCCATCGGCCTCACTCAAATAAAAATTCTCCTCATGAAATATGGGATACTCAAAAAAAAATATTCCTGGAGAAAGTCTTATAAGCGTCAATGCTGAAGAGATCTAACCATCAAAATTCTTATGAGTATCAATCATGATTCCTGCTTAAGGGAATCCAACCAACAAGTAGTGATCATGTCTTCAAAAGAAAATCAACTCAATGGAATCCTGATTCAATACTCACCTCACACATACATGGGAGTATATGATATTGAAAAGGTGAAAATAGAAGCAGCCAAAGTTAAAATATGAGAAAACCCCTATCCCATAGGGATTGGGGAATTTTGAAATCAAAATTCCCCAATAAGACCAAAAAATCCAAGCCACAACACATCAAATGAAGAATATGAGAAACTTTAGCCCCTAGAGCTAGGGGATGATTTACCTCAAGTCCCCGAACAGTGGACATCAGTCTTCCAATATCTAGGAAGAATAATGTATAGATGAATTACCCATTCCATCATTTCCATTGGTTCACACCCACCGAGACAAAGGCATGTTTCAACGTCATATCCAAGCTCCCTTCGGGTCCATCTTCTCCATGACACCCGATGAATACTGCAGAATGGATGAAGTAAATCCAACAAAGGAAATAGAAATAATTCATTCCATTCAGCACCATATACACCACCCCTAATGTGGTATGCCTCAGTGAACATTTTAATAGTAAACCCAACATATCTTATAGGAATTGGCGCAGAGGGAGGGGATGCACAAGAATATGGTTCCCCCTAGAGGTATCCTACCCCGATCTTGACGGTGTGTATACCAGAAACCATATAGTGACCCTAAATTTGGGTGCCCCCTTAGTTTATTTATTACTACCTCCCTTGTGAAACCCCAACAAGGAGAATAATAAATCCATGTTCATCTATGACCCACCTCCCCTTTCCAATGAGAATTTGTACCTCACACTCGATGAAATATTCTCAAATAAGGAGGATGAAATGAAATAGTTTAGGCAAATCAATGTCATGCTACGTCGTGGGAGATACCTTTCTAGATGTGCCCCCTGAAAAACGTCAATAGGTTCCCCCAGAAGAGGTTTATATACAACATGTGCTTATCCCAATTAATAACCATGCACCAAGGTTTTTTCATCCTGGCCCCAAAAGGATAGCAATACTTCCCCCACTGGGAAGTCAGCCGGAATATATTTAGGTAAACCCATAAATGATACCTCCAGTTGTGTATCAACCCCAAATTCCATTATCACTTACTCACCAAATCATGGCCCCTCCTAATCAAAAACAATATGAAGCCTGACCGGTTTTTCATCAAGGGGGATAGAATACCTTTGAGGAGCTAACGAGTTGACTAGAAGGCATGGAGGGGTGGTGCACTCCGATAAAACCAGATAAAAAACCCAACCCTGGTTGGGTGAGCAACATTCTGCCACAGCCAAACTTTGGGAACACAGTATTCCTGGTAATCAATGGCTCGGAGAACCATGAATAGAATTTAATGCACTATTCCTTTTAATGTGACCCTGTGATGGGCACTCTAGATGTGAAATAATCAGTAAAAATCATGTTCTTTGTAATAACCCTACATAGTTTGTCTTTCATATGGTATACTATACTTCCATCCAATAAAATCACAGGTATGGAGGAACTTAGGTGATAGTTTCTCTTCCAGTTCTGTTCAACACTTCCTAAGATGACAGTCACTGACCTCATGTACTATAATTAGAAAAAGAACGAAAGAGTCTTAGAATTCATTTCCATATATAAAGTCCTGACTTATTCCATGATCCGTCTACTCCCCCAATATGAGATTCTCTTCACGTGAATTGATAAACTCCATGATGAATTATGAACACCACTCATCCTGGTAAAGTACACAAGTGCGATCAAATATTTCTCTACCATTTCTCATAAGATAGATGAATACATACAATAGTCCAATCTTAAATCTCATGTTGGTCCATTAGCCCTTGTTAAAAGAACATAAAATGCTGAAATAGCTTCTATCATGATTAAGCTACCCTAGCTGCAGCTGTGAGGCCCCCACCAAACCATGCGGGACCCCATGGACATCAACAAGATCCCCCACCTCAGCAAGATGAGTGATGGGGTTCTAAAATAAAATTGATCAACGTATGAATAAATAAGGTCAATTTTTTCTGATATGACCAGGTCTGAAGCTATTTTGTAGCCTCCATGAATTGGAACCTGCTCCAAATACCCATTCTAAAGCGATATGATTAATTGGGATTTGAAGAACATCAAAATTATTATCCTTATAATCAGATACTAGGACAAACAATCGAGGAATAATTTGTTTTTGAGGATATCCTAAAGTAAATGGTGGACTCTGACCAAGTCAAATTCGACCAACCACCATCAAAAGTGGTGTATGTTTCCATCACTGTCTTAAGAGAGGAAAAGGACTGGAAAACACTTTCCAGCACGAAGGAGAGAAAGCATGAAAAATGGATGACCCGGAAAACTATCAACTGACTTCAAGGAATCCTGCAAGCACAGTTGAGACAAGGAATTGTGCCCCCAAAACCCCCTGATGCAACAAAACCATCCACTTCCGTCCCACGGCCCTCTAAAGGCCATAAGGGCAGAAAGAAAGATCAAGAAGATGATCAGACACCAATGTCTATGTCTATATTGACACTTTAGGGTTTTATAGAAATATAATTGAATAAAATGGGCACCGCCCCTCCAAATGGTGCAATGGGAACAACCCCACAAAACGCCCCAACTGAAGAAAATAGTAAAACAGAAATAGTTTCAGATGAAGAACTGGTCTTAGGATCCATTAATTTTATTCACATGATTGGCCCCTTCATGGATGGAGACTATGACCATGAAACTAAATTTCATGAACCCAACTGAAGTGCTGAAGGAGGTGGCTGTAGAGGCCCTATTTTTCTTAGAAGTCATGATCATGGCAGGAGTCAAACTCCCAGCCATGCCAAAAGTAAAATTGATAACATTGTGAAAACTCATGGGAGGACCCTCTGGAAGATACAACAAGAACTGGGGTACTCCTCCACCCCCATAGTAAGAAATCGATTCCCAATTATCTTGGATTATCCATCATAGGAATAAAAAATATCAAATATCCAAAGTCATATGGGTGAACTAGTTCTGCCAAACCCAACAAAGGACACAACGCCACCATCTACTATCACAAAAGAAACTCTATCTATGTCTAAATCCCAAACCCCTAAAGTGTCTATGAAAGAGAAACACCAAGCTGGGAAGCACCAACCATTAGATTAGAAGTATGACATCCTAAAATATCTAGCTTCAGTACAAGAAAACATGTTAATCTTGGATTCATTAAGCATTTCGGTAGATCATAGGGAGGCATTAATCGAATCCCTACTAAGTCCCCAAGATTTCAAGGATGAATTAGTAGAAGCCAATGTTTACAAGATGGAGATCAGTTCCGAAGAATGCCACACCATCATCTCCTTCATAGACAAGGATGAAGATGCTATCACCAAAAGGAAAATCAGACCCTTATATATGTCCATATGGATAAATGGACGTGATATCTAGAGGATCTTAATCAAAAATGGCTCTGGAGTCATCCTCCTCACATTTCGAACACAACGTCAGCTAGGCTGTGATGATGATAACTTGACACCCTACACCAGAACTCTGTTGGGGTACAAAAAAAGAGAGCACAAACTGTTAGGACAAATCATTAATAAAACATGGCTTGGAAACCTCATGTCATATTCTTTGTTCTTGGTCATATGGAAATATATGGATTACAACGTCTTGTTAGAGAGGCCTTGACTGCATCAATATGTTACAATTTTTCCATCATACCGTCAGTGCATTAAATATTATGCTAATGGGAAAATGGGAAATTTCATGCTGATAAATCGTCATTTTAATCTAATGAGTCACATTATATTGAATAAGGGTTATATAAATTGGGAGAAAGACATCTTTTGGTCACAGACATTTCTTGAATAAACACCCCGAATGGATTGAAAATGGCTCTTGTCAACCCTCTATAGCAACTAGGGGAATAGTATGTATTACACATCAACCAAGTTGAATGTATACGTACAAGTCTAGATGCATACCTAATTGTATTCATGGTGTCCGCTATGACCACCAAGTCCAAATCCACATAAAAGCAGGATGACTCCCACGATGTTAGGAAAATCCCTACAAAAAGTTCTATAGACCCATCCTCAGGACCCCAAAATACCCCTGCCTTACTGACTAGGGAAAAAGACTATTTCTACCCCCAAAAATTGCTCATTCATCTCAAGAATATTTTATCTGTCTAAGAAATATTAAGAAGATGAATAAGATAATGAATGTGAAGAAGAAGAAAAGAAGGAGGAGGTAGACCTCAATGATTCCCCATCAACATTCGATGAAAGATTCTCCACCACAATCAATAAATATAATGTGGTCAATATGGGCAACGAAAACTACCTTCCACCCACTCTGATCAGTGTGGCAATGCCAATGGTGGAGAAAGAGGAATATACCTCCTTCCTCAAAAAGAATTGGGATGTATTTTCTACGAACTACATAGAAATTCCAGTCCTCAATTTTGAGGTCACCACTCATGAGATGGGATTACCAGAAGATCACTGAGGCTATAAGAATGAAACCAAATAAACCCACATGATGCATGCTACCAAAATAGAGGCTGAAGTTGAAAAGATAATCATAGACCACTTTTTATGAGAGGTTCAATACCAGATCTATCTAGGAATCTTAGTCCCTGTCAAGAAGAATAATGGAGAGATTATAATCCTTATTGACATCAGTGACCACAATAAGCATTTACCAAAAGACGACTTCTCGGTCACAATCACAAAATTGTTGATCGATGAGAAGGCCAGATTCGAATCCATCTCTTTCATGGATGGCTATTCTAGATACAAATAGATCTAGGTGGCCTAAGTAAATGAGGAAGCTACTACTTTTAGGGCCCCTCAGGGTGTGTTTTTTTATAATGTGATTACCTTTGGTCTGAAAACTTTTGGTACCACATATCAGTGATCCGTCCACTACATCTTCAATCTTTTCTTGGGATAGTTCATCGAATGTCATGTCAATGATCTGGTGGTTAAATAAAAAAGCACTCAAACCACTTGGATGATCTAGAGTCATTCTTCAACATATTGATATAGAACCATTTAATATTGAATCCTTTAATGTTCACCTATGGCGTTACCTAGGTAAAATTCCTCAACTTCATCATACGTCATCTCAACATTGAAGTAAACCCTAAGAAGATGAAATATGTCCTTGGTATTTCCCCAACTTCCAATATCATTGAGTTTAGAGGTCTCTAGGAGCACCTCATAGTCATTCAGTTATTCGTATCCCACCAGGTAGGAAAATTTTTACCCTTCACCAGGCCCACGAAAAAAAAGAATTATGTGTGAATGGGATAATGATTTTCAAGAAGCGTTCAACAATCTCAAATGGTATCTCCTTAGATCATCATTTCTGATGCCACATGTTGAGGGGAGGTCACTCATTTTGTACATAACCGCCTTGGAATGGTCATTAGGTTCCGTCCTCACACAGGGGAATGATTTTGGCAGGGAGAACAACCTCTAATTCCTCATCCAGAAAATGATTGATGTAGAATCCTGGTATTCAAAATTTGAAAAGAACTATATATTCCTAATCTTATAAGTTTAGAAACTCAGGAATTTCCTGTAGCACCATGAGGTTCACCTATTCTCTTTCTGCAACCTTCTCAATTACATCCACAACTACGCCATGCTAAATGGACACCTGTCACAATGGGAGGTCATCCTACAACAGTTTGAAATATGGTACATACCTCATAAGTCCATAAAAGGCTAGGAATTAAAATAATTCTTGGACGAGCACCCCTCAGAATAAAAAACACCACTGTATGTCAAAAATCTAGATAAAAAGTGTTTTTAGTTTAGGAGGACCCCCCAAACTTGGGATATGTACTTCGATGGTGCTTGATGAAGTTTGATAAGAAAGAGGATAGAGGATCCTATGACCAACAATGTGGGGCTTGGGATTATACTCATATCCCTCAAAAAGGAAATTTTTCATTCTTATTTTCTATTGTTAGAAGGGTTCACAAAAAAAGAAGTAGAGTATCAGGCTCTCATTGCAGGCCTTGAATTGGAACTGCATGTGCAAGATAAACACCTAAAAATAAAGGGTGATTCAGATATAGTTATACAATAGGTCAATGATGACTATGAAATAAAAAAATAATTATTGGTCCCTTGATGAATCGTGATAAAAAACATATGGAAAAAATCATATCAAATCAAATGATAACTCATGTCCCCTGGTCGCAAAATGCTCAAGGAGATGCTTTGTAAAATGCATCCATAACCTTGGCTAATATGGATAGGGATAAAACAGTCATTATCATTTCCCATCACTAGGTGGTTTTTCCATTCATATGTAGAAATACAGATGAAATCAATGAAATTACCCCTATTTCTGAGCAATATATTCCAAACACTAGTTGGATGATGCCCATAGAAAATTACCTTCGAAATGGGGATATCCTACCAGATTGGGCTGGAAGGGGCATGTCTAAAGTAAGGAATTCAACATTGTCCTATACAAGGGGATAATATAAGAAATGTTTCTCTACAAATGTGGCCCTGACAGAGTCCTTCTCTGGTGCATTGATGGAAAATAGACTACTGCTGTCATAAAAGAATTGCACGCTGAAGCATGTAGAGCACACCAGTTAGTTACCACGATCTCCAACCAGGTCCCAAGGCTTGGGTATTACTGGCCCACTATGGTATTGGATTGGGCCGTATTCTCCAATAAGTGACATTCCTACCAAGTTCATGCAAATTTTATGCACCCACCCTCAAATTTACTTCATGTATCTAAGTACTCCAGACTATTTTTTCTCCTGGGGGGAAGGATGTTGTGGGACCATATCCTCCCACCACTGCAAGACAATTCATGTTCATACCCACAATGACTGACTTCTTCTCCAAAAGGGTGAAATCAATACCCTTTAAGGAAGTTGGGGGAAAAATTGACATCTTTGTGATGTCTAACATCATCACATGATTTGGTGTCCCTCATACTTTACTGACAAATAACAACACCAAATTCTGCTCTATTTAGTTAGAAAATTTATACCAGGAGTGTGGAATTAAATCCAACTATTCTTCCTGCAACCACGTAGCTTCCAACAGGAAGATAGAGCCTTTCAAAAAGACTCTATCCAACATGTCCTTGAAGATGGTTGAAGGGATAATAAATCATGGCCGGAATAGATCCTCCATGATTTTTTGGATTACTGGACCACAACACGCACTACCACCAAGGCGACCCAGTACACACTAGTATATGGGGAAAAGGTATTGTTGCCTTTTGAAATATTGGTACAATCACTTCCTCTGGCCATTTCCAATCAACTGATCATGGACGAGCAATCCCTAAGACAATTAGATGATTTGGGGTAGCTAGATGAGAAAACACTTCAAACATTACAACATTTGGAAATCTCCCAAAATTGCATTGCATAAGCCTTCAATAAAAAGGCTCGCCTCCGATATTTCCTCAAAGTAGAAATGGTGTTAGTACTAAAAACCCCAATGATACTCAGGAAGAAGCCCTCAAAGACTAAAACAATGTGGGCAAGACAATTTTTCCTACATTGATTCTATTTTAATAGAGCATATTCCCTGATGTCCATGGACATGTATCTCATCACGGCTCCTATAAATGCAATGTTCTTAAACAAATAGTTCACGTCGTATCCCCCATTGTTAAGGCCTAAACACTATGACCTTTAAATATGAGTAATATCTCCACATGTTAAGGTCCAAACTCCATGACCCTAAATTATGATTTATCATCCTTCCTACATGAAATTAAAAATTAATTAAATCATCCTAATTATTTGATAATAAACTACATGATCCCTCACATGGCTATACATGACTTGATTCATTCCATCACAGGATACATAGTGGCCCCTCGATCCTCAATCTTTGCACAACTCCCTTATTAAAAAATCCCTCCATGATTCCCTTATCTACCTGAATCTGTAAGAGAATCCCTTATCATTCCTTGTTTATTTCACTGAGTGCATCTTAAGTGAGCTTATGATCAATTCTAGTGATTTAATTACAAAATCAAATCATGGGGTAGCATGGAAGACATGGCAAACAATATGGATAGAATGAAGATACTAATAATGCTAGATCAAGACAAATAGATACAAAGTATATGAAGAACTATGTGCTGCTTGATTCCATCCCTCGCAAGATACGTATTGATGCCTTGATCCACAATATTAGCCCATCCACCATAAAAAATACATAAATAAAATTCCGAAATCATATTATCTGCCTCCCCACACTGGATATGGAGACTCCATGACGACTCCATGTTTCTCACACTGAGAATAACTCATATATGCTTATGATTAGTGTAAGGTCCCGACCCCAGTTACCGAGAGCCGGTGCATTATTACATAACATTGGCATGATCACAAGAAAGATCAATTCTCAAAAGACCGATTAGTTTAGTATCCTTGGAAACACTAGATATATTTATAAAGTTTTACATTACATCATAAAAATGAAAACTACAACAACATATTATCCATATTCCACACTCTCATCCCCTCATACAATCCCTACAGGTCATTCATAATTTACATCATCACATCCTGGGAAAAATAAAACATAGAAAAGGGGTGAGCTCAAATATATAGTAAGAATAACAATATAGTGGAGACTTTCATAAATAAGAATAAACATTTAAAGAAATATATTACTAAAACAAAATCCTTTTAAAATTGAACTTCAACATGGAATGGGAAAAATAAAATGAAATAATTCCATTTACTTATTCACATGGATATTCTACTAATCGAATAATCACATGAAATAACAATAACAACTTTCATAATGATGGAATGTATAATTCCAGACTATCATAATCACATATCCAAGGCCTCATGCCATGACTACAAATAAGATTTTTCCAAGGCCTTGTGCCAAGACACTAGTTTGTCTCATTAGACCTACTGATGCATCAGGGAGCTATAGCGGGCTCCACCCATCACATATTAAGTCGAATGTGTTCCCATATTAAAAGGTTTAAACATAAAATAAACATTCATATTAAAACTAGCATAATAAATGTAAATACTTCATCCATAAAACATGAATGGTATAACAATTACACATCCATAGTCAAACATGTTACAAAACCTTCATTACAACATAGAAGTTGTGTATCAAAATAAATCAACTTCAAAAAAGTGTAAAATCCATCCAAGGATGTTGAAATAGATGAAATAAAAACACATTTTAGAGAAATATCTCTTTATATTATAAAATAAAACATTTTCATTGAAAATATTATTATAAGCTTGTAAGGGAAGCTTCTGCTATTTTATAATGGCGGAAAATAGCCGCACCTATCGTATAAGTTAAAAAAACATTCTTACCATAATTCGTTCGAAAAGGTTAAAAAGGACCTTGTTTGGAAATGATGGAAAGATTCCTTTATAAACCAATTATAAAATTAAACAAGGGTATAAATTAATTTAACCCATAGTAAAGAGTAAAAATGTTTTGAAATATATTTGTAAGAAGTAGGGATGTGGATGATAATGAAGTCCCATTAGATTATTACGTATAAACAACCACGTATAATGAAGATATTTAGAAATAAACCCTTACCATGTACTTTTACTTGGATGGGGTAGGTTAAAATCCTGTATTATGGTGAAATAATTGTTATTATATTATAAAATAATCATATATATTAATATGATATCATATATGATCTTTTAACATTGCTTTGTTAATAATATATTCGTATTATCGTTGTTTCGGGTGTTAACTTACTTGTTTTCTTTTCTATGTTTTGTTATGTAATCCTTGTTTGTAATGGATAGGTTGTATCTTATTCATATCCAAAATGATATCAAGTCCTTATATTAATAATCAAATGAGAATTAGACTTGAATGGATATGATGAAGAATGAATCTCATCGCATTTGTGGAGACGGTAGTCCATACGTACGCACGAGCGACAATATCATTCTTTTGATATTAAAATAATATATAATTGGATGGTATATAATATATACAGAATCATTATAATGTTATATTTATTATTTAAATTAATTACACATCATCATCCAAATAGTAATTTATTGAATAACCATTACACCACGACGTGGAGACGACAAGCCGTACGTACACACATATGGTGAAATGTCATTAAAAGGATGGATAGAATACTAAATATGGTTGTAACATATTTATAATAACATCACAGTATATATAATATACTGGAGTTATTATTTTAGAATGGTAATAACAAAGATAGAAGAAGTGGAAGAAGAAAGGAACTTGAAAAGGGGTGGTGAAATCATTACCTCTTCTTCATGTTATTCCTTTTGATTTGATCAAAAGGGATCCATATGTTAGAATTATGACTTAAATAAGGCCTATAGGATGAAGTGAGGGAAGTTTAGAGAGTATTTTGGTAGGGTTTGGCCGAACCAAAAGGCTTTGAAGGTGTTAAATAATGAGAAGGGGGAGTTCCCTTTTATAAGAGGGGTGAGGGGAACCTTTGGAAAAGCTAGAAATATTGTTTTATAATAAATTAATATTCGGTTTCTGATGGCTAAAAAGTGGGTTATTTACTGTTTATAGTGGTGATAATTCAAAAACCACTCAAAAAATAGAATTTAGATAGGTTTGGATTATTATATTATCCTTATATTTAAGTATTAACTTTTTGTTAATTAGCTTCACTTTTACAATGTCTCTTTGTATTTTTATATTATATGGTTAATAAACATACTATATACATCCAATAAACCTTTACATTGTCCATTAATGATAAACCTATCATGATATAAGTCTCTTTTACGAATATTGGATTTTTACAAATTTAATATCAATTAATAAAATAATATTTTTTTAAAAAACTATTTTATGTCAATTTTTACACTATTCAATAATTGATTTTTGTAAAAATCATTACAGAATTATTACTTCAAAAAAAGTTAATTACATAAATTCTAACATGTAATATTATCTTATAAAATTATTTTTATTTATTAAAAGTCACATATTACATTTATTTGGGTATTTATAATATCAATTATTATAATTTTTCATTAATTAGGTAATTACTACATCATCATTGTGTCATAATTAACATAAATTGTATAATGTATAAAAATTATAAATAAAAAACAATTAATTTGGAAATTTTTTATCTTTCTAATAAATATTTATATTCGAAAATCTAACATATATAACCTTATGTAAAAATTGTTTTGCTAAAAGATATATGCTTATGTCATTTTTGTATTTATTTTATCTTAATTAAAATAAAGTGTCCCTATCACCTATAAGTGGCTCCATGGGGTCCCAATATCGACCCAAAGATTCCCATGGTTAGACATGTATCCACCAGTAAGGTTAGGACACATTTTAGGTTAATTTAGTATTATTTTAATATTATTTTTTAACCCTTATTTAACAGATTTACTCTTTAACCATGGTAAATAAAATATTTACCGAAGTAATTATTCAAAATGTATAAAAATAAAAGATACCTATTTACATAATTTGGAAATACTAATTCCAAATATTGAATCCATTTTTCCAAATTCAAAACACAGATGTGGCAGAAATTATTTTTAAATTAATTCCCGCTGTCAAAACAAAAAGCTTGTTTTTATGATAAAATAACTATCAAAAGATTGATACTAGTTTATGTTCGGTTTAATTGTGAAATTATGTCCAATGACCAAAATTGTATTAATTAGTAAAAATATATTCTGAATCTACTTTAAAACAACTCAAATTCATAATTTATCACTATTAATTAGTTTTATTAAAAAAAGTTGTTTTAAATTAAAATTCAGTAATTTTCACTATTCATCAAAATATTAAAGTTATCCGAAAAGTACCAAAATTTTACCATAGAAAAAATTCGATACTCGGAATCCAAAAATGAAGTCTATTTTGAGAGATAATATTTTAAAAAGTATGTATTACTATTCATAACGACTATTTTGATTGGTTGTGGTGTGTGTTAGAACTCGATGTTGCGTACAACACACGCTATTGAATTAATCAAAGAGAAGTGTATCATAGAAGCGTGGGGTGTTACATTCTCCCCTCCTTCAAATAATTCCATCCTCAAAATTTATTGAATACTACCGAATGAAAATAATTGGGTGTTTCTTCATCATATGTTCCTCAGGTTCCCACGTTGCCTCTTCCATCTTATGGTTTCTCAATAAGACTTTTACCAGACGAGTTGTCTGGTTTCTCAGTACTTGTTCTCTCATATCAAGAATCTTGGAAGTCTCTTCGCAATAATACAGATCAGTTTCCAGTTCTAATTCCTCATAGGTGAGTACATGCATTGGGTCAGACATGTATTTCCTCAACAGATATACGTGGAACACATCGTGAACTTTGGAAAGACTTGGCGGCATTGTCAATCGGTAAGCTACAACCCCAATTCGTTCTAGAATTTTGAAAGGTCCGATGTACCTAGGACTAAATTTATCTTTCATTCCAAAACGCATGACTCCCTTCCATGGAGATATCTTCAGGAAAACATGATCACTGACTTGAAATTACAAATCCTTCCTTCGATTATCGGCATAGCTCTTCTACCTACTATGAGCTTCTTTGATATGGTTTTGGATTACCTTAAAATTTTCAATCGTTTCTTCCACCAATTCCGGGCCAACAAGTTTACTTTCACCAACGCCATCCCAACAGGTTGGTGTGTGACATCTCTTTCCATATAATGCTTCATATGGTGCCATCTGAATACTTTAATGGAAGCTATTGTTATAAGAATATTCTATTGGAGGTAAATATTGATCCCACATACCCTGAAAGTCAAGTCAGCAGGATCTCAACATGTCTTCTATGGTTTGAATAGTTCGTTCTGATTGTCCATCTGTTTGAGGGTGGTAGGCAGTGCTCAAATGAAATTCAGTATCCAAGTGTTTCTAAAGGCTTTTCCTGAATCTTGACGTAAAACGGGGATCACGATCAGAAACGATCGATAGGGATACTCCATCAAGTCTTACAACTTCATTAATATATAGTCTTACTATACGTTTCAGTGGTATATCTTCTCTTATAGAAAGAAAATGTGCTGACTTGGTATGACAATCAACAATAACCCACATTGCATCATTCCTTATAGGAGTATTTGGTAGTCCCTTGACAGAGTCCATCGTGATATTATCCCATTTCCACTCTGGTATGGGAAGAGGTTGCATGACTCCTCCAGGCTGTTGCCTTCCATCTTTCACTTGCTGACAAACCATACATCTTGACACAAAATCAGGAATCTCCCTCTTCATGTTTTCCCACCAAAATTTTTCCTTCAAGTCTCCATACTTTTTGGTGCTCCCAGGGCGTATAGATAAAATGGAACAATGAGCATCATCCCACAATTCCCTTTTTAGATAATGTATATCGGGAACACATAGTCTCTTCCCAAATTTCAAAATTCATTCTTCATACACAATGTCTCTCAATCTCCCATCATTCACAGCTTTAATCTTCTTTTGAAATTCTTCATCATCAGTCTGAGAACTCTTAATCCTTTCTAGTAATGATGGTTTGGAATCCATTTGAAAAATAATTGATGTTTCACCTTCCCTAGTTATTCCCTTGACCATCATTACAAGATCCATGAAAATTGGATCACTTTAAATTCTCATATTGTTCAAAACTCCATGGTCTTTTCTGCTCAAAGTATTTTCCACCTTGTTTGCTTTCCCTGGGTGGTTGTGTATCGTACAATCATAATCCGTGATTAATTCAAGCCGTCTCCTTTTCCTCATGTTGAGTTCTTTTTGTGAGAAAATATACTTCAAACTCTTGTGATCAGTATAAATCTCACATTTTTCACCATAGAGGTAGTGCCTCCATATCTTTAAAGAAAATATCACAGATTCTAACTCAAGATCATGATTTGGATAGTTTTTTTCATGAATTTTTAACTATCATGATGCATAGTCAATAACCCTATCATTCTTCTTAAGGACACAACCAAGTCCTTTCATCGATGCATCACTATAAATAACGAACCCATCATTCCCCGATGGTAGAGTCAATATAGGAGCATTGACTAATCTTATCATCAGTTCTTCGAAAAATTCTTCACACTCTTTTGTCCAAAATAATTTAACCCCTTTACGTGTGAGCTTCATTAATGGGTTAGAAAATCGGGCAAAATTCTGGACGAAACGTCGATAATAACCTGCCAAACCAATAAAACTGTGTACCTCAGTTATACTCGTAGGTGCTGGCTATTCTTGGATTTCCTTGTTTTTAGAAGGATAGATAGAGTTTCCCTATTTAGAGACAATATGGCCAAGAATATAAATCTCTTGAAGCCAGAATTCACATTTTCTAAACTTCCAATATAATTCATGACTTTTAAGATTCATCAGGATAATGCGAACGTGATTTTCATGATCTTTTTATTTTTTGGAGTATACCAAGATATCATAAATAAATACCACCAAAAATTCATCTAGATATTCCTTGAAAACTGTATTCATCAGATCCATGAATACATAGGGTTCATTAATAAATACAAAAGGAATTACTGTAAACTCGTAATGCCCATACCTGGTTCGAAATGCTGTCTTCGGAATGTCTTCCTTCTTTACACATAACTGATGGTATCCTGATCGAATTTTAGTCTTTTAAATGTATTGAGACCAATGAAGTTGGTCAAATAAATCATCAATGCGAGATAGGGGATACTTGTTCTTTATTATTATATCATTGATCTCACTATAGTCGATACATAACCTCATAGATCCATCATTCTTTTTATCAAAAAGAATAGGGGATCCCCATGGAGAAACACTAGGGAGAATAAATCCATTATTACTCAATTCCTCTAGTTTTTTCTTTAGTTTGACTAATTCCATAGTGGCCATTCTATAAGGGGTCTTCGATAGAGGCCTTGATCTAGTAATTAAGTCAATGGAAAACTCCACTTCTCGTTCTGGAGGATGTCTAGGTAAATCTTCTGGAAACACATCTACATATTCTTTCACAATAGGTACATCCTCTATTTGAACATTCCATTCCTCACCCATAGTCATTTCATTCTATTCCTCCCCAATAATTGAACTTCAATGACCTATTGGGTGTGGATCTAGACAAGAATTAGGTGGTGACGATTCTGCTCTAAAGATAAGGTGTTCCTTATCATCATCATTAAAAATAGTAACCTCTTTCTTTTTACATTAAATCTTCACATCATGGTCTGAAAGCCAATCCATACAGAGGATTATATCAAACTCAATCATAGGTATGATGAGGAGATCAGTAGATAAATAACATTTATATGCTCTAATGGGGACGGATTCACAAATCTTTGTTGCAATGATACATCCCTTAAGAGTTTTAACTGACAACTCCCTTGTTAAATCAAATTGGAAATATCTAATTTTCATAGAAAATTTGGAATATATGAATCAATGTGATGATCCATAATCAAATAATGCATTTTCTAAACTTGAGGAAACCATTAAATTACCTGCCACCACGTCTTTTGGAGCATTTACCTTAGTAGTAGGGATATCATAATCATATCCTTGATCCCTTGGACTTTTCAGAGGTAAGTTCCCCTGATGCTTAGGAATCTCATTTTCATAATGTCCCATCTCCCTACAATTGTAGCATTAGACATCGGTATCTTCCTTCTTCCCCTTTAAATCACGAGCTTGGTGGCCTTTTTCACCACACCTGTAACAGACTCTCGTTCCTTTTATGCAAGTACCGGGGCGTTTCTTTCCACATTTACCATAGGGTGGATATTTAACTTTTCCCTTCTTCCCTTTATTTCCATTCCTAGATTGATCAGCAGATCTCTTCTTCTCTTTCTTTGCTTTAAAGTCATATGACGTAGAGAATTTCTTTTCTGTCTTGATAGCACATGAGACAATGTCTTTGTACGACCAGAAGGATTGTGAGACTAATGATCGATGGAGAAATGGTTTTAACCCATAAAATTAAATATTAATCTTACTTCTTGGGTTATATATATAATCTCCCGAATACCTTGCTATCCTTGTAAATTTAGCCTCATACATTGCGACATTCTCATCCTTATTTTGTCTCAGACTCAAAAATTACCTTTCCATATCTACTCGATGGTCACAAGGAAAGTATTTTTCTAAAAACAGATCTTTGAAATCCCTACATTACATATTTTATACTTCATCGTCTTCCTTCATGTTCTGAATCAATGACCACCATTGATCAACATCTCTAGTGAGGTGGTAAACTGCCATGATAACTTTTTCCATTTCACTATTTCCAAAAGCCTGAAATATTTTCTCTAGGGAACATATCCATTTCTATTCTACTAAGGTATTTGTACTCCCATTGAACATTGGTGGTTGTTGCCTCATGAAGCAATCTAACATTGATCCTCCAGGCTACGGATCAGGGTGCTCAATATGGCTAAGGTTATTATTCATAACCTGAGTGGGTTGTCCAAGTTTGGTGATTAGCTTATCGGCACCAGTTGCATCACCAGCTCCACTATAATTATCTTGAGCAGGAGGGAAATCCCTACATGGAGTGTGTGCATTAATACGGTTTCCATTTCTTCCACTAGGAGCCATTTCTAAACAATGGCATAAACTAGATCAGTTTATGAATCAAAATACATAATTCCATACTTATAAAACACTAAACATAAATTGAACTATTTATGGATATTGTCCATAATCATAAAAATGTTTTCTTTGAGAAACTATATACTCATAAACCCTTCATAATTATTTGTAAAGAAAATGAGAGTTATCCTAAGCATATCCATCGGGAGTGTCGTAACCAAGAGTGCAGCAAGGCCCATTGTCGTGCACCAGTTCCCGTTTGAGTCCAGCTCAAAGCAGTGTTTTCAGGTTTTACACCTAGGTACATCTGAGCCAGAGCCGCCTCAACCTGCTCGTATCCGGACATGGATGTATTTCTCGTGAAAATCACAAAATCTCTACAATACCAAAATTATAGGATGTTCTTATATACTAATCCTCAAAGTCCATCTTAGGTCTATGTTCTCTAATCAGAGTTTATCTAAATCTGGGTTCCAAGGTTTGTACTAAACATTCTCTGATACTAACTGTACCACCTCGACCCCAGTTACCCAGAAACGGTGCATTATTACATAGCATTGGAATGATCACATTAATGATCAAATATCGAAAGACCGATTATTTTAGTATCCTTGGAAACACTAGATATTTTCATAAAGTATTACATTACATCATAAAAATGAAAACCAAAAAAACATAGTCTCTATAGTCCACACTCTTGTCCACTCAAACTATCCCTGTAGGTCATTCATAATTTACATCTTCACATCTTGGGAAAAATAAAACATAGAAAAGGGGTAGGATCAAATGCCCAGTAAGGATAACAATATAGTAGAAACTTTCATAAATAGAATAAACATTTAAAGAATTGAATAAGTCAAACAAAATCCTTTTAAACTTGAACATCATCATGAAATGGAAAAAATAAAATGACATAATTTCATTTACTTATTCACATGGATATTCTACTAATCGAATAATCACATGCAATATCAATAACCACTTTCATAATGATGGAATGCATAATGCCAAACTATCATAACCACATATCCAAGGCCTCGTGCTATGACTACAACAAATATTTTGCCAAGGCCTTATGCTAAGACCCTAGTTTGTCTCATGACACCTACTGATGCATCGAGGAGCTATAGCGGGCTCCACCCATCACATATTAAGTCCAATTCATTCCCATATGAAAATTTTGAAACATAACATAAACATTCATATTAAAACTATCATTGGAAATGTAAATACATCATTCATCAACCACGAATGGTATAAAAATAACACATCCATAGTCAAACATGTCACAAAACCTTTAATACAATATAGAAGTTTTGTATCATAATAAATCAACTTCAAATAAGTGTAAAATCCATCAAAGGATGTTGACATATATGAAATAAAAACTCTTTTTAGAGAAATATCTCTTTCTATTATAAAATAAATCATTTTCATTGAAAATATTCTTATAATATTTTAAGGGAAGCTTCGAAAATTTTATAACGGCTTAAAATAGCCGCACCTGCCGTATAAGTTAAAAAAAACATTCTTACTTTAATTCTATTGAATCGGTTAAAAAGGACCGTGTTTCGAAAATGACGGAAAGATTCCTTTATAAACCACTTATAAAAGTCAACAAGGCTATAAATGACTTTCACCCATATTTTAGTAAATAGTAAAAATGTTTTGAAATACATTTTTATGAAACATGAATGTGGATGATAATGAATTCCTAGTAGATTATTACGTATAAACAACATCGGATAATGAAGAGATTGCAAAATAAACCCTTAACATGTACTTTTCCTTGGTTGGGATAGGTTAACCTCTTGTATAATGGTGAAATAATTGTTATTAAATTATAAAAAATCATATATATTAATATGATATCATATATGATCTTTTAACATTACTTTGTTAATAATATCTTAGTATTATCGTTGTTTCGGGTGTTAACTTACTTGTTTTCTTTTATATGTATTGTTACATAAGCCTTGTTTGTCATGGATAGGTTGTATATTATTCATATCCATAATGATATCAAGTCTTTATATTAATCATCAAATGAGAATTAGACTGGAATGGATACGATGGAGAATGAATATTATCGCGTTCGTGGAGACGGTTGTTCGTACGTACGCACGAGCAACAATATCATTCTTTTGATATTAAAATAATATTTAATTGGATGGTATATCATATATAAAATATCATTATCATGTTATATTTATTATTTACATTAATTACGCATCATCATCCAAATAATAATTTATTGAATAATAATTACACCACGACGTGGACACGGTAAGCTGTACGTACACACGTATGGTGACATGTCATTCAAAGGATGGATAGAATACTGAATATGGTTTTACCATATTTATAATAACATAAAAGTATATATAAGATACTGGAGTTATTAATTTATAATGGTAATAACAATGATAGAAGAAGTGCAAGATGAAAGGAACTTGAAAAGGGGTTGTGAAATCATTACCTCTTTTTCGGGTTCTTCCTTTTGATTTGATCAAAATGGGTCAATAGGTTAGCATTATGACTAAAGTAAGGCCAATAGGATGAATATTTGGGAAGTTGAGAGAGTATTTAGTTTGGGTTTGGCCGAACCAAAAGTCTTTCAAGGTGTGAAATAATGAGAAGGGGAGTCCCCTTTTATAAGAGGGGTGAGGGGCACCTTTGGAAAATCTAGAAATATTATTTTATAATAAACTCATATTCGGCTTCTAATGGCTCCAAAGTGGATTATTTAATTTTTAAGGTTGGGATAGGTCGAAAACCACTCAACCAATATGATTTATACAGTTTTGGGTTATTATATTAACCTTATCATTAAGTATTAACTCTTAGTTAATTAGTTTCACTTTTACAATGTCTCTTTGTATTTTTATATTATATGGTTAATAAACATACTATATACATCCAAGTGACTCCCATGTGGTCCATAGATTATACTTCTATCATGATATAAGTCTCTTGGATGAATATTAGATTTTTAGGAATTTAATATTAATTAATAATATAATATTTGTTTTAAAAACCATTTTATATCAATTTTGAAACTATTCAATAATGATTTTTGTAAAAATAATTATAAAATGATTACATCGAAAAAATTTAATTTAATCAATACTAACATGTAATATTATCTTATAAAATTATTTTTTTTATGAAAAGTATCATATTACATTTATTTGGGTATTTATAATATCAATTATACTAATTTTTCATTAATTAGTTAATTACTACATCACCATTGTGTCATAAATAAATAAAATTATATAATGTATAAAAATTATAAATAAAATACCATTATGTAGGAAATCTTTTTATATTTCTAATGAATATTTATAGTATAAAATACAACATACATAACCCTATCTAAAAATTGTTTTTCTAAAAGATATATGCTTGTGTCATTTTTGTATTTATTTTAACTTAATTAAAATAAAGTGTCCCTATCACCTTCATGTGGATCCATGGGGTCCCAAAATCGACCCAATGATTCCCATGGACGGAAATGTATCAACCAATAAGGTTAAGATAAGTTTTAGAGTATTTTAGTATTATTATAATATTATTTTTTAACCCTTACTTACCAGATTTACACTTTAACCATGGTTAATAAAATATTTACCGAAGTAATTATTCAAAATTTCTAAAAATAAAAGATAACTATTTACACAATTTAGACATCCTAATTCCAAATATGGAAACAATTTTTCAAAATTTTAAAAACTGAAGTGCAAGAAATTAATTTCAAATTAATTCCCTCTGTCAAAACAAAAAGTGTGTTTTTAAGATACAATAACTATAAAAAGATTGATACTTTTTTATGTTCGGTTTAATAGTGAAATTAAGTCCAATTACCAACATTTTATTAAATAGTAAAAATATATTATAAATATACATTAAAACCACTCAAATTCATAATTTATCACTATTAATTATTTTGATTAAAAAAAGATGTTTTTAATTAAAATTTAGTAATTTTAACTATTCATCAAAATATTAAAGTTATCTGAAAAGTACCAAAATTTTACCTTAGGCATAATTCGGTACTCTAAATCCAAAAAATGAAGTCAATTTTGAGAGATAAATTTTTTAAAAGTATGTATTACTATTCATAACGGCTAATTTGATTGGTTGTGGTGTGTGTTAGACCTCGATGTTGCGTATAACACACGCTATTGCATTTTTCAAAGAGAAGTGTACCGTAGATGCTTGGGGTGTTACAATTAGTGATAATGATTTGAATATGGAAACAAATTCTATGGAGGTATGCTGGAACCTGTGCCCATAGAGAATTAAAAAAAATGACCATGTTGGGGAACCGAGCCAGATCGGTTCAGGGAACGTCAAGAACTACATATAGATTGATTCATGCTTTAGTAGGATACATAGTGACACCCGGATTTGGTATTCCTGACATCCAATCCCTATCTTCAAAATAGAAATTCCCTCAAATTTCCCTAAGTATCGAGAAAACATCTGTAGGTAACATCCAGAACTACGTGCGTCTTGATTCCATCCCTTTCAGGATACGTATTGATGCCTTGATCCTCGATCTCGGCCCAACCCCTAACCGAAAAAAATAAAATAAAGTGCCATTTATCATATCATCTACCTCCCCATTCTTGTAAATAAGACTCTATGACTACCCCTAATTTCTCACACAGAGTACAACTCAAATGAGCATAAGATTAGTAGTACATATTTGACTACGGAAAAAAAATTATAAGGAGGTATAGTGGACCCAATACGCATAGCAAATGAAAAATAAATGTCCTTGTATGTGACCTGAGCCAGATATGTGGTGGAAACATAAATAACTACATATGAATTGATAATCTCCCTCATAGGATACGTAGTGACACCTTGATATGGTATCCCAGTCTAGCCATTCACCATCATCAAAAGATAAATTCCCCCAAATGTCCCTACACTAACAGTGATAAATTTTATTTATTAAAATGAACATCCATTGCTTGCATGAAAATATTTTTTTAGAAAATTTTCTATTTTACTTAAAAATTATTTTATATTAACGTATAATAATTTAATAACCTATTAGTTTATTTAAATAAAATTTAACAATAATTTTTATTAATTTATTTAGTCAAACTCATACCTACTAATTTAACATATAGGTTATGAATGTATTCTACAATGTGATCCATTTAGACCCAGTTATACGTTCATCATAAGCTATCATAAAAATTAAATTTATTCAAGAATAAAGCAGTCAAAAAATATTTTGGTGACATAATCCAATCCCCTTAAAATTATTTTTTTCCTTAATGTTCTATTTCATAAATTTAATGAAAATGAAGATATCTCTATTTTATTACATAAATAGAGTTTTAAGAAACATCATAAAAAATTTTATTCCTCCATAGAACATTTACATTTTGACTAGTCTTATTCCATAGATCATTATCTCTATGATCAAATATTTATATTTTTTTATCTTCATAGAAATGATCATGATCTATCCTTATGACATATATTTTTTTATATATGAAGGATCATGTATGAACATCTTTATATGTGATTCATAGAACATATATTGAAAATGGAAGAGTTTTTGTGGAAGAGACAATTGATAAGGAACCATCACTACTCGATCAATAATAAAACAACACATCAATATTAATATGGATCAACATTAATTTCATCCTAAATCCCAAACCGCATTCAATTGAGAAATTCCATGAAACACCTTCCTATCAAAATTAATCTCTTGATCTCACCAAGGATTATCAACAAAACATTTCTATCATCTATAAGCTACCTTCATGTTCTATTTAATAGATAATAATTTCTCTTCTATTTCCTCAGCTATCTTAGGTCCTAATAGCATTCATTCAATATTTTCATTCAATTATGTTGAAATGATACACTACTTTTAATAGGGATGTTCATAAGCATATATCCCAATTATTGAGTAGAGGAAATTATTTTGAGAAAACTCAACTAGAGGAAGGTGTTGATCCCAACCACATTTAAAATCCACATAATAAGATTTGAATATATTTTATAAGGATTTAATTTTTATCTCATATGTACCATCAATATATGTTTGATAAGAAGTAAATAAATTAAACTTCTTATCCAAATCCTACAAAAGACGTCTCTAGAAAATTGAGGTAAACCATAGATCCCTATTATATACAATAGAATATGGTACCCCAGGAAACATTTAAACTTCATCAACGTATATTCTAAAATTTTATATGAGGAAATAAATCTTCTCTAAATTAAATAAATTATGATAACATTATATGATGATTTAATACCCCCAAATAAAATTATTTCCATTATACATTTTGGGGAGTCTGAAGATAAAATTAATCACAATGATTTATCATTTATATTTTGGTATGTGTAATGCTTGTAACATACCCTTAGACTTCTGTATCTCAAAATTAAATTATTGACATAACATGAATGAAGATATGTGTTATGAAATATCTCTATTCACGCTATCCAACTAGAAATAATATTTCATATATCTATGAATCTTGAAAACTCCATGATGAATATATATTGATGAAATATATGCCTCTTCCAATAAATCCTTATTCAAATCTATTATGGATTGACCATATATATGTTTTTTAAAAATTACAATTCCATTACAATAAATTTTGATATTAGGAAAATTTTTATCCTTCTTTAATATTTACATGACTTCCTTATATGCGTCATTAAATCTAAAATCGATATATAGTTGTGCAATTAGTTGGGAATGATATAATTTCTCCCCTTATATATACATTTGTATATCCATTAGTTTTAAATTATGAAACATTCAGTCCTATTTATCCTAATAATATAAAATATACTATGGTCCTTTAAAAAAAATAATCTTCCACATTGTTAACTTTACCAATTTTGTAATTTTTTTGGGTAGTCATAATCATTAATAAAATAAACCCACCTCCTCCAGTGCATATTAGGATTATTTTGAAGGAATATATATTATAAAATTTTATAATTAGTTTATATATCATACAATTCTCTATAAAAATATATCCTCCATAACATTAAAAAAACTAGTACCATAGAAATGAACAAATTGTGAGATTGGTAATTTTGATCACGAACCATCAATTATCATAAGGCATACATTATCAAGATATCATTCTACATGAGAATTCATACAATTCCCTTCATTGATGCATCATTATAGATTATATACCCTTATCCACATGAGGGTAACACAAGAATAGATGCATTGACTAGACTTCCCATTAGTTCCTCTAAATTTTACTCACATTCATCTATCTAGGAGATGATGGCTCCCTTTCACGTTAACTTGGTGATTGGATTTGTTAGTATTCAGAAATTTACTAAAAAACACTCAAAATATCCTACTAGACCTTGAAAACACCATATCTGAGATAGATTTTTTTGTCTAAGACAATATTAAATAACTTCTATCTATGATAGTTCCATATGATTTAACATTCCTTCAAATTATATGGCACAAAAGAACTTGTTTGTACACAAAAATTCACATTTGTTATATTTTTCATACAACTTATACTTTATTATGGTATTCAATTCAACTCTCTAGTGAAGTTCATTATCTTCCTTTATATTGGAATATATAATAATTAATTATATAAATATTACCACAATGTGATCACGTTATGTCTAAGAACTATATTTATTACATCTATGAAGATAACATATAAATTACTAATAACAAATGCAATCACTATAAAATGATAATTTCAATACCTTGTATGAAATTATTTCATGGTGATATTCACCTTTTTACCCTTATTTGATGATATCTAGGATGAATTCCAATCTTAAACAATTATATAGCCTCTCATAGCTGACAATATTGTTTATCAATATGAAGTAGATGATAAATTTTTTTGGATTATGATATTGTTATGTTTTAGGTAATCAATGCAATGTAAAACTGATCCTCTTTATTCATAAAAACGTGTTGGTGCACCATAATGTAAAACACTTGGCTTTATGAATCCATTAACAAAATTTTATTTGATTTATTTAAATAATTAATGTAATTCAATTTCACCCAATATATATGGAGTATTTAAAATCATAGTATCACCGTATATTATTTCTATTGAATTCTAAAATTCATTAATATTTGGAAGACTAGGGGAATCAACCACAAAAACATTAATAAACATATGTATCACGTAGTTGAGTTTCTCCCCAACCAACCAATATAAACATACCTTATAAATTTGAATAGACACCATTTCAATTGATGTAATTTAAATATGGAATTCATATTTATTGTCCCGATTATTAGTGAACATAGGTTGGTCAAGAATATAAATTTTGACTTTTCATTCTTAGACATTGGTGTTCTTTTTGTGTAAATAAATCCAATTCATGTCCAAAATAACATTGAATTCAACTATATCGAGAATAATTATATTTTCAAGAATCACATTCCCAAAACAATTTATCCTATAATAATCATAGAGTAATCATATACTTGTGATGTTATTATCAAACCATTAGGGAATTTTTATTACTTATACAACATTAAAAAATTGGGGATATTATTAACATTCCAAGATAATTTCTCGGATATTTTGAAATTAATATAACTATGCTCAAATAAGTTACATATATATTTCATCATACAAGTAGTCACCTCAACATTATCTTTATCTCTTGAATCCCATAGCAATAACCCAATAGAAATCATGACCATTGGGTACCATTGATTAGAGTAGTCAATCATGAAAAACAATTATTAGGATATTTGAATCTTGACACCTTCTATTCAATCAATGAACTTTAGTTTTAACCCTTTTCATTCATGGTCATAATATATTAAAATCATTCTTACTGATTTATAAATAAATAAAAAATTAACCTGACCATATGCTTTGGGAGTGTCAAACTATGTTTTTTGTAAGTGAACACTCAATTTGTACAGGAATGAATGCAATGATATACTCAACCAACAATTTTATGGGGTTTTTTCCTATATGATTGTAACATCCCATTACCCTGATCGGGTAAATTTTCCATTTTTCTAGGTTCACTTCTAGTTTTTAAATTACTTAGATGTGTTTTTCATGGATTACTGCAGACTAAAGAATAGGTACACATCGTGTACGTGAAGCACACATTGTGTAATTGGTGCTGGTTTCTTGTTGTAGATTGGGAGGTCACATTGTGAATGGGGAGATCACTCCATGATCTGGTATATACGTTTTACCGAGGCAATGGATTTTTTAGTGTAACTTATTCAGCATGGATACATTTCATGTCCAATGGTTACACATCATGACATGGCCCATGCCAAGGTTAAATTCACATGTTCATGGGTTTTTCATTGTCCTTTTCCCTCTAAACATCATCTCTCTCAACCTAAGTTAGTTCTAGTGTGTTTTTTAGAGACTCAACATCTTCATGATAGATATGATCAGCATTGGATCTTTGTTGCGTTTGCGTTCCATCTCTCTCGATCCGTTTTGAGATCTTGTCTCAAAGTCCATTCCTTGACTAGGCGTGGTGAAATGGAAATTTGTTCTTGAGGTCCTTCATTGAAATATTTGATGGATTTGTTTCTTTTGGATTCATTTGTGGGCATGTGCGACCCAAACATTATTGTAGGTGGTTTCATATATTTCCTATGATAATGAACCTACTTGTTTTTTTTGGTGTATTTATTTATAAATTGATTTATGAAATTGGAATGATTGTTTTTGCGTGTTGTAAAAGTGTGTTTAATGACAAATGGTTTTTCTCTGTCATTTTATAAATTTATTGTGAAATGGTTTTGAAAATTTTTCAATACATTGAAATGGGATAGTGAAAAGGAGAAAATGGGTTAGATTTGGTGCTTAGGTAGAAGATTTACCCTAAAGCCATCATCCATTTAATTTTGATTATCATGGAGGATTGTCTTTGGAATTTTATTTTATTTCCTAGTCTTGTTGTTCAAGGAGACCGATATTGACATTTTGGGGGTTTACTCACGTGGTATTCCTCTGCTTCCAAGGACCATTATCCTAAGATCTGTTTTTTTCACTTGATTCTAATGGTACAAGTAGCCTACTACCTATACCAATAGTATTCTATGGTAATGTAATACCAATGCGACTATTTTGTATTTCACGGATTTCTAAGTTAGCCTCATTATTCTTGTTTATTCTTGTGGAAAATGACATATAAAATGTTCTTTAAAACTGATATAATTGCTTTTGTTTAGAATTATGGAAAATGGAATGTTTTCTATGTTTTCTAAAAAACAACTTTACTTCTTATCATTTCATGTTTTATTTTAAAAATGCTAATATATAAATGTTTATAGTGATACTTGTTATGGAACACCTAGGTAGTATCATACAGAGCCTATTATCTCACACCTTATGCATGACATTGGTGGTACATAAATGTTTTTCTATAATTAAATGCTTGGAATGGACAGGAACCATAATGAGGAGGTGAGGTTAATTTCTGTTGGTATGGGTAGGTGGGGTGAGATGGTTGGGGTTGGTCAATTTCATCGTTGGAGAAGTTTTTAGGTATTGATTCCTCTGTATTCAGACATGTCATTTGGATTTTGTAGCTACTATTTTAGTATTTAATTTTCCAATATTTTCATTACAGTTATAGCACATATGTTTTTTAGTCTTCCTTTGGTTCATCATTTCTCTATATATATGTTGTGTGGTTATTCAGTTTGGGTGAAATCGTTCCCCCAGTTTTGTCGTTCGATGCCCGGGTGCCTATTTCCAACCCTTAAGGATCTGGAATACCCTTCAAATATGTGACAGATTGAGTTGGGTGCCAGGTTTTAGGGAAACCCGGGTCGGTTTGTTATAGTTTGGTATCAAAAGAGATTTTTCCTCAAGAATCATTTCTTGGGATGTCGGTTATAATAGATAAAGTATTTCTAGGACATGAGAGGTATGTAGCGATGAGTGCCTGGATAGATCTTATCATAAAAAGACTCATGTAACCTTAGTATGTCAGGATATGTGTCTTTAGTTTTCGTTTTTTCTTTTAATAATCTCAATTTCTGGGTATGGGAGTTCTAGTCTGAACTGATATTTTTTCATTGTCCAATCATTCTTCTATTTCAGTGTGTTCTAGTATGCCTCAAAGACGACTTCTACAGGTTCCATTGGAAAGTGCAGTTGAGGATCCTTTAGGGAATCCACCTTTGGATCAGAATACCATCAAGACGACTCTACGGCCAGTCTGTAATGTCTATCAGGATGTTCCACGAGTTGAAAATGTAGTGATAAAAGTACAACCAAGTACTGGAGGTTAAAGAGATTGATCATTGGAGTTCTTGAGTGAGAATCCATAATACTTTAAAGGTATAGGTGAACCTCAAGATGTGATGGATTGGGTAGTCAAGATTGATGAAATATTATAATTCCTGGATACACCTGAGAATATTAGGATAAAGTTTGTAGAATTAAATCTCATGGGTTCTGGAATGTGTTAGTGGGACAATATTGTCCCAAAATATAGACAAGTGGGCCTGGATTGGAAGGGTTTCAAAACCCTATTCTTTTAAAAGTTTTATATAGAGTCTATAATTTAAAAAAAATATCAACAGTCCCTAGCATTGGAGAAGGGAGAGCGTTCTTTGTTAGCATAAACAAAATGTTATGAGGAGCTTTTCCTTTTTCATTTGTACATGGTGAGGAATGAACTGTTGAAGGCGCAAAAGTACCTACAGGGTTTGGGATCGGACAATAGATCACAAGTGTTTATGGTGAATAATTCTACCAATGAGGAGATATTTGATAGAGAAATGATGGAAGATATAGGCATGGAAGGCAAGGTCGGATTTACCTCTGATTCTCTTCAAACTAGTGATAGATTCAGTTGTGTTCATTGGATGAAAAGGAAGTGGCACAAGAATCACTGGAGTGGTGCAGGTGGGTCTCAGCAGCGATCATTCTCTACACCATCCATTGCAGCTGCCAGTATGTCTATGACTTACCACCAGTGCAGCAAGGGGGGTCACACCAGACGTTCTTGTCCAATTCCTATAAATATGTGCAACAATTGGGGATTTATTGGTCATATACAATGTTTCTAGAAAGATATGAATATGCCTCCTTATGGCCAGGTTTCCTCAGCTCCAAAGGCAACTATAGTGCATTCAAAAGCATTGAAGACTATAGGGATCTAGACAGAGGCCTCAAGAGTGAAGCATTTATAAGGAGTAGATGAGTTTCCAATGGATGTTGATGCAGGTTCAGAAATTGTAAGATGTATGCTATTTATTGAAGCTTTAGAAGCAACTACATAGTTTGATACTAGTTCCACCCACACTCTTATATCTATAACTTTGATGATATTATTAGTCATTCAATAGATCTTTTGCACTTATAATGGAGTTAGCGAAACTGCTTGGTAAGAAGAAAGAGTAAGGGCCTTGGTGACCTTCTTGTTCATTCACAATATCGAACATGGGGTTGGTATTGGAAATTATCATTCATGTTCTAGATCTGTTTGATGTCATAATTGGTATGGAATGTCTTGTCTTTCATTAAGATGAGGTTGACTGTTATCATATTCCAATTTTGGTACACGGTTCTCATGGGAGCTCTCATGTGTTTCAAAGAGATTGGTACTAGAGGTCAAGTCGTGCAGGACCATCTCACATAGAGCTCATGAGTCTGTTGGTTGCAGTTTTGTTTGAGTTTGGTGATGTTTTCTTCTATTGAGGGTATTCATGTAGTTTATAGAGGGTTTCCTGATGTTTTCCCAGATGACTTTTCTAGTCATCCTCTAAATAGAGATGTTTATTTTGTGATTGACTTGGTTCCTGGTATGTATCCGACATCGATTCCTTCTTACTGTATGGTTCAAACAGAGTTAAAAGAACTCATGATTTAGTTGAAAGACTAGCTAGAGAAGGGGTTTTTCCCTTATTGTTTCTCCTTTTCAACCCCCTATGTTATTTGACAAGAAATCCGATAGTTCAATTTGGTTATGAGTGGACTATGAGAATTTAAATTTGGTAATGGTTAAGAAAAGATATCATGTTCCCCATGTGGATGATTTGATTGATCAGTTGAAAGGGGAAATTTGTTTTCAAATATTGATCTTTTATCAGGTTATAATCATCATATATTCCATTAGTCTGATATACCAAAAAAGGACGTCATGAGTAGGTATGGCCATTATGAATATCATTTTTTTCCTTGGGGTCTAAAAAATGCTCCTTCCATTTTTATGGACATGATGAATCATATATTCCAGAAATATCCTGAAACATTTGGGGTAGTGTTCATGGATGATATTCTGGTTTATTGAATATCCAAGAGTGATCACGAGAACCATCTATGTTTGGTTCTATAGATTCTGAGAAATCCACATCTATCTAGAATGCTTTCAAAATTCAGTTTGTTGATTAAAGATGTTATTTTCTTGAGGAACAATATTTCTGAGCATGGTTTATCAGTTGATCCATAGCAGTTAAAAGCTATTTTTCATGAAAGGAACCTTGGAATGTCATTTACATTCGATGCTTCCATGGTCTTACCAGATATTACTGATGGTTCATCAAGTATTTATCTATGTTATCATCAAATTTAACATACCTTACCATGAAAGAGGTGAAATTATCATGGGATGAAAAGATTCGGTCATCCTTTGATGAACTAAAATGACTAATGACATCTGCACATGTTTTGATCTTACCAGTTCCCAGTAAGGGGTACGTGGTGTTCTGTGATGCATCTGGTACCGACTTGGGATGTGTGCTCATAAAGGATGATCATGTGTTAGCTTACAGATATCTTCAGTTTCTACCACCAGGGTAGAACTACCCCACTCATTATTTAGAGCTTTTTGTGGTGATGCATGCACATAAATGTTGGTGACAAAATCTCATTGGGGAGAAGATCATAGTTTTATCTAATGTTAAGAGTATAAGAAATAAATTTTCAAAGAAGGAATTGAATCTCAGACAATGAAGATGGGTATAATACCCACAGTCATTCTACATTGAAATCCCATACACTTGGGGGAATGGTAATGTTATTGAAGTTGATTTAAGCTAGAAGGTACCATCACAGGATGTTCTGGAAATTAAGGAAGAGTTGAATCTTATAGGGCATTTCGTTCAGTTTGACATGGATGCCCATGAGATTTTTATGGTATTTTTTTGACCAGTGTTCTATTATCATCATATGTCATGGATATTATATTAGAAATTAAGCAGTTAGATGATGCGTTTCAGAAGATTTGGGAAAACCGTTTTGTTAGAGAAATAATTCCTAGTTAGTGTCTTTCTTCATAGATAATACAACACATTAGAAAAAGTGATGTCATCCCAAAATTTGTGAGAAGTTAATTTTTTTTATTTTCATATCTCTTCAAAGGCTATTAATCTAGGCCCTACAATGATTTATTATTCCATGAAAAGATTGTTCTAGTAGCTGGGGTTGAAGTGTGACATTGTAGATTTTCTGTCATGTTATTACACCTACCAACTGATAGAGGCAGAGCACTAGAAACCTTTTGGATTTCTTCAGCCCCTTCTAGTGCTGGTTCTTAAGTGGGATGATGTGTCCATGGATGTTTTTGTTGGGTTACCATTGACACCCCATGGGAAAAATCTATATGGGTGGATATTGATTGGTGAACGAAGTCTGCTCACTTCCTTACGATCAATGAAACCACTAATATTGACGATATGGGTAAGATGTATGTGCTAGAGATTGTGAGGTTACATGGGAGTCCATCTGATATTGTTTTAGATGTGGATCCTTGGATTACCTTAGGGTTTTAGAGGAGTCTCCAAGAGGCAATGGGGAATCATATCATGTTGAGAACAACATACCTTCAAAAGAAATATGGACAAACAGGGCGTATAATTAAGATCATAGAGGTTGTTCTTTGTTCTTGTTTCATTGATTTTAGTAGATCATGTGATAGAAATCTATGGATTGTTGCATTTTTCTACAACATCAGTTACCATTCATTCATCAAAATAGATCATTTTAAGGCATTGTGTGTTCTTCTGTGCAGATCACCTCTTTGTTGGGTAGATGTTGGAGAAGTTTCTTTGGTTGTACCTTGTCCAATTCAGAAGATGTTGGAAATTATTTAGTAGGTGTGATGATTTCTAGTTATAGTCCAGAGTTTTCAGAAATCATATACAGGTAGGCGGTATTTTCCAATGGAGATGTCCATATGTGATATGGTTTTCTTGGATGTTTCTCCCCCATTTAGTCACTATCGACTTGGAAAACAAGTAAAGTTGGATTTGAGATATTATGGACCATTTGAGATCACTTAATGACTTGGGATGGTTGGATATCAATTAGCATTTCCAAATCAGTTTAAAGGCATTCATGATGTTTTCCTCATATCACATCTCAGGATGTATCACCCTGATTATTCTCCTCTTCTGAGTGGGGGATAATATTGAGTAATAGCTAGACACTTCAGCTGTATAGAAACTAGTTGAGATCATTGAATCTCTATTGAATGTCTTGTGCGGGAATTGAATTCTGTTAGTTATAGTTGAATGGAAACTAGGATAATATTCTTAGGAGAATTGAGAACATCAGTAATTGATGAGGGAGTAGTGGCATCATTTCTTTATGTAGGATTAATAGTCCACCAGACATCTTGGGGACGGAAAGTACATATGGTGTGGAGGTTGTAACATCTAGATACCTTGATAGAGAATTTTTTCTCTTTTTATAAGTTCCATTGTAATTTTTAATATCCTTAGATGTGTTTTTATATGTTTACTATAGACTATAGAATAGGTACATGTAATTTAATTGATGTACTTGTCATGTACGTGGTGGTGGTTTCATTTCATTGATTGGGAGGTCATGCTATGAATGGGGAGATCTTTTTGTGAGTTGGAAAAATCAATGTAATTGAGGTACACATTGTGTAAGGGATAAATAGTAGATTTGTTACATGAGGTGACGGGTTTTTAGCATAACTTATTTATCATTGCTTACATGTCCTGACCACAATAAATACATCATTACATGGACCGAACATAGGTTATAGTCATGCATTTTGGATTTTTTTCACAGTCCTTTTCTATACAAAAATTTTGGCCCGCAACCCATTGAATTTATATTGTGTTTTTGAAAGACTCAACACCTTCCAGATCGATCTGATTGGAATTGGATATTTATCGTGTTTGTAGTGTGTATCTCCATATCCACAGTGAGATATTGTCTGAAAGGACATTCCTTGGCATGTCGTGGTAAAATAGACATGTGTTGTTGAAGGACATCTTTGACAGTGTTGTTGGGTTTCAATTTTTTTTGGATTCCTTCTTGGGCATGTGTAACCCACACTTTGATTTATGTGGTTCCATCTCTAGCCTATCATAATGAACCTCTATAGTTTGTATTAAAAATATCTTTATAAATTCATTTATGAAATTGGAATGATTTTTTTGTTGTATTGAAAATTTTTTTTGAATAGAAAATGGGGTTTCCCTGGATTTTGATAAATTTATTTTTTAATGGTTTTAAATGGTTTTAAAGACATTGAAATGATTTTGTGAAAAATATCACATGGGTTACCTTGGGTACATAGGTGGAAGGAATAGATTGAGGACATTTTCCAATGATTTGTTATTATCAAGGAAGATTCTCTGGGGGATTTCCTCAATTACCTATACTCATTCTTTGTGGATACAAATATTGTCATTCTAGTGGGATTACTCATTGGGTTTTCCTCTTCTACCTAGTTCCATTGTTTTAGGATCAGTTTTGCGCACTCGATTCTTATGGGATGAGTATTCCGATTCATAGAACTATATTATTCCATGTTGTTGTGATACTTGTGAATTTATTTTATATTTTTTTGGACTTATAAGTTATCCTTGATACACATGTTTATGATTATGGAAAATGATATAGAAAATGTTCTTAGAGACGGATATACTTGGTTTTTATTAGAACATTAGAAAATGGAATGTTTTCCACATTTCTTATAAAACATATTTTGTAATTATCATGCCATGTTTTATTTTAAAAATGACCATACAAGAATTGTTACATAGATTCTTGTTATTGAACACCTGGCTGGGATCCTACTAAGCCTATTTTCTAACTCCCTACACACTACTTCAATGTCGTGTTGAACTTTATTTGCATTCTACAATAGGGGAAGGCCAGACACCACAGTGAGGTGGTGAGGTTCATTTCAACTATGATGGGTTGCAAGTGTTGTGGTGGTTGGAGTCTGTCCATGCCATTGATTGAGTAGTTATTTGGGTTTCAGTCCCCTACATTTGGACATGTCCTTTGGTGTTTTTAGTTACTGTTTCTTTTGTTTAGTTTCTACTATTTTCATTACATTTATATCATATATATTTGTTCGACATCCACTATTTCTTATTTTATCTATATATATGACTTGTGGTCATTCGGGTTTGGTTAAATCATTCCCTTAGTTTGGTATTTTACTTACATGGTGATAGTCACCAGCCCTTGGCGATCAGGAAGGCCATTCGTGTATGTGACAGATCAGGTCGGGTGCTGGGTTTTAGGGAAAGCTTGGTCGGTTTGTTATAGTTATTATTGAAATAACATATCGAAGGAGCAGGAGAATGAATCACACCTTTGTAAGTGGGTGTGGATACCTCTCCCATAATGAGTCCTTTTCCTGGGAGATTCCTAATGGATAGAGTCTAGGGAATGCAAAATAGTGTGGGCTAGTCCCAAGGAGGACAATACCATGATCATGGGCTAGATTGGGTCGTCGTAAATGGTATCAATGCCAATGTCCATTTAATGTTCAATCAAGGACGTTGGGCACTTCTAGGGAGTGGATAATGGAAATCCCACATTGAATGAGGAATATCCTGAAGAAACCATTTATAAGGTTTAGCGGATACCTATCCTATAATGATTTTTTCCTGGGAGATGCCTGATGGCCAGAGCCTAGGGAAAGAATAATTGTGCGGGCTAAGCCAATAGTAGAAAATATCACTATTGTAGGCTGGACTAAGCCATCACAATGAATCTGTTACAAAACCACCTCCATATGTTGTATCTATAAAAAGGTATATTTTATAAGAGAGACACAATCATATCTTTACCATAACATAATACATTTTTAGATACATCAGATTATCCGAAGGGTTCTCACTAATGTTTTTCATACTAGTTTCTAAATGATAACTAAAAATTCATTTGATACCATCTATCATTACCCATAATTTTTATACATATATATTATATATTATTAGATCAATATTATTTAAATAACATAATTATCCTTTATATAATGGTATAGGTCCATTATATTTGGAAACATTGATACACAAGTAAAATGTTCATATGTGAGCCACGCCATCTCCCACTAATCTCACCATAAATATCACCCTTCATAGACATATCATTCGTAATATCATCCAAAATGACCTGGGTGAAAGAAACATAAGAATGGGTGAGCATGAATGATCAAAGACGTTAAAAGGTGAGATATAAATGTTCACAAAAAACAAAACATGAGTATATGTGTATGAGAACATGATAATAATATTTCAAAATAGTAACAATAATACCATATATAATAATATTGATTCATTGAATAAATCATATAATTTAATAATATATGAATCTTAAAATAATCAAATAACAATAGCTATAAGGGAATGGCAGGGTCAAATGACATAATTTTGTTCCATATATATAATTATATAAAATAATTTCCTTAATAGTTAGTGGTTACAACCAAGACTCTCATGTTGTATTGGGATCACATACCAAATCATCATAGTAGTCATGATTCACTCCCCAGAATATTATAGTTGTTAATGTCCCTTATTGAACTGGGATCGCTCCATAGTCTTATCCCATTTATCTCATGATATATCCTTCTTTTCCCAATGCATTAGATGGATATATATTTTTGGTCCCTTCACGAATTGACTAAGGCCAACCCTGAACTAATTACTCGAGCTATTCTATGACACAACCCGAGATGCATTACTTATCCTCCTAGGATATATACAAGTGGCAGGGCATAAAAAGTGGAAAATTGGGAATGACTTCATCTGTTGAAAATAAATAAAGCAGCAGAAAATGTGGAATAACAAAAATTAATTAAAGGACACCGAAAAGAAAGAACGACCAACAAAACACACTAACCTGACAATGACAAAAACTCTGTGTGACACCGATAGTCTCTCACCATTCCACAACCGAATCTCACCCATGATGAGAAATATTGAATGAAACAGTCATCTGAATAAAATTCACGACAAACGGACATAAAAATTTAAATAAGGAGTTGCATTCTTGAATTTAAATACCTTCAAAATTTTATGTAGCCATGGAATTCCATATCCATGTGAATCATGAAGAAATAACCTCTACATGTCATAAATTTATCTCATTTAAGACCCCAGCTACCTAATTCATGAGGTGGTACCACTGGCACATCATAACAGTAGTTTATGATACCATGTTATTTCTTGAAGCTCAATTGTTTTTTTTTCTGAAAGACTCTATAATTTAGGATACCATTGAATATTCCTCCATTATGCTGATAAATATACCATTATGTATACTCATTAACAAGATGTGGCCTTTCATATTATTGATAAAATATTTGATTTTAGGACACTCAAAATCATAATAAGTAAAATATGAGAAAATGTGCAATGTTTTCCATCATATGAAGAAACAAACCCCCATGGGTTTTTGATAACAACAACCTAGAGCAGAGATTCTTTTCATGATGTTCCATGACCTTCACAAAAGAATAAATCCCTTTGTATCTATTAGTGTTTGATGAGAAAATTTTCCTTCCTAAAACAACACCCATTTATACCAATACTTCACTCCCATGAAAAGACACCATGTTTAGAAAAATATATTATATCATGATACCCCTGAGAATCATGAATCCCCCATCCATATTTAAACACCTAACATTCTATAATCCCTAATATTCACTAAACACATAGTTTAATATTCTCCCTTGGTTCATCCTCTGAGCCCATACCCTTTTGCGAAGTTTGTGATCTCATTGGTCCCTAACTAGTCCAGGATAGTTTTAACCACACCTAATGTCATTGTACAACCAGTACGACATACCCCTATCACCCCGACATTACTCCAAGTTTGGAGTGGGACACTACCCTTTTAGATAACCTAATATTGACGTACATGGACATTACATTACTTTTGAGGAATACTTAGTACATAACAAAATCACACACACAAGGACCGTAATAGTTTAGTGTCTTTGGAAACTCAGAATATAATATTCTAATCGTGGTGAATGATCATCAACATCTCCCATAAAGATCTTCCTTTTTTTAGCTAAACTCTTTCTTTATATCATGGGGAAATGAAAACATAAAAGGGTGAGCTCAAATGCTCTGTAAGGGTAAACAAAAGAAATATCAATCACATCATATTCATACGAACATAACATTTTGGAAATCTTAACCTGCAAAAGAGATCATAATATCATAACATGGGATAAATCATAGGAGTGAAATGTAATCCCAATAATCATAACTTAAAACATGAAACTTTGTGGAATACACACATAATCATAGAGAATAATTACTTATTAGTCAAGACTCATTGCCAGGACTATCTTGGAGGAAAAAGTCCATTTCTAAATCGAGTTCACTCCTCGTTTCATTCCTGTTTCACTGAACCGGTTTGGCCTGCCGTTCCAGCCATGTCTATCTCATGAGATATAAAATCTTTACCCAATGCATTGGATAGAGATATAGGTCCCACCCATCTCATAATGATACCATTCTTATGTGCCACAAAATCATAAACCATACATCATTGCATAACCCATGTAATAAAAATGGGATTCTTAAAAATCATGACATCATAAAACAATTCATATAAGATAAAGGAATTCATAAATATAATTCCATCACAAAATAATCAAATCAATGTAAAAATAGGGATAGAAACAGAACCCTTTATTATCTTAGATGGAAAATAATTTTGATAAAACACTTGAACTACATTCTTCAGGAAAATATCCTTTCTACTTCAAATAAACTTTTCCTTTCTTAACATGTCATACAATTCTAAACTAAAATAAGTTGATTAAAAATAAACATGAATACTTGTAAATGATTTTTCTTGGAAATAATGTTTTAAAAATCCATTCATGTCGTATATGTTAAGAAAAACATTCCTCTTGTACTTTTGTTGGAAAAGTCAAAATGTACCTCGCACGAAAAACGACAAAAGATTCCTTTCATATCTTTTACTAAAAACTCACTGAAGGGTAAAATAGGATTTAAAAAATTGTAGGTGGATGGAAATAATATTACATATTGAGGAAACATTGATGTGGATGATAAAATTCACCCCATTAAATTCCAAAGTATAAACAATCTCGGATAAAAATGAGATTGTGATATTTCCCTTACATGAGGTCCGATTTGCTTCGTAAGTGGCCAAAACTCATGTATAATGATTTAAATAATGTCATTGACTTATTCCAGAATCGTAATCATTGTTATGATATCATATATGGTCACTTATGACCTTATATTACCTGTTCTTTTGTAAATTCTATGTTAAAGAGTGTTTTGGGTAAAATCGTTCCATTTGTCATCCGTGTTTTGACTTGTAATTATTCATATGATTACTTAGATCATGATTACTTAATTCCAGAATATAAAACATGAATTATATATAATATTTATTCATAATATACATATATATAATAGATCAGTAAATAGAAAGAAATACACCGTTCATGGAGACGGTAGGCCGTACGTACGCATGAATGCTGTTTTCGTTTCCTTATTGAGTTGAATGGAATTAAGTAGATGTCATACACATATATAAAAACATAAATCCAGTATCATTATTATGTCATATATTTCATGATTACTTATTATATATACTTTATAATCATCCATGAATGGTTAACGTGGAGAATGAATCTCATCCCGTCGTGGAGACGGTAGTCCGTACGTACGCACGAGCGATGATATCGTCCTCATTATCATGGAATTGTATTGGAGTGTATGTATACTATTTCAGAATCAATATCAATTTACAATAATCATATATAGTTATTATTTACACCATTATACCCATCCAAGAAAGGTGGTGGTGGAAAATAGATTACACCACGGCGTGGAGATGGTATTCCGTACGTACGCACACACGGTGATTTCGTTTTCCGTAGGATGGGTAAGAGGTGAAATAGGGTTGTTTCATATTTATAATAACATATAAGTATATTAGGGATACTTATATTATTACCTCATAATGAAACAACCTATGAAGAAGAAGTTGAAGAAGAAATAAAGTTCAAAGAATCGGTAATGGACATTACCTCTTCTTTCAAGCGCCTCTTTGAGTCCTCCTCTTAGGGCACTAAAATTAGTCTTTGAAGAAGACCCAGACCTATAGAATGTTTCTAGGGAAGTGGAGAAGATAATTTGGCAGAGATTGGCCGAGCTTTAAGGCTCAAAGTGGTGTGAGGATGAGAGGGAGGAGGTGCCCATTTATAAGGGAGGAGAGGGGCTCTTTTGGAAAAACAAAAAATATTATTTTATTATAAAGACAAATTGGGTTTTAAATAGGTTAAAATTGATTTATTTCAAAGCTAAGGTGGGGATGGGTCGAAATCCCCTCATACAATAGAATTTAGACAAGTTTAGGTTCCAATTTTAACCTTATCATTTATATTTAACTTTAAGTTAGATAATTTTAATTTTACCGTGTCTTTTTGTGTTCTTACACTATAAGGTTAAAAAACTTACTATAACAAGGAAAAAGAACTCCAAGTTGTTTATTATTAATATATATAGCCTTATTTAAGTCATTTGGAAGAACCTTAGATTTTTAGGAATAAAATAACAATTAATAATATAATATTTGTTTTAAAAACTATTTTATGTCAATTTTGACACTATTTTGTAATTGATTTTTGTGAAAATCATAACAGAATGATTAGTTCAAAAAAAGTGAATTAAATCAATATTAAAATGTCATATTAACCTAGAAAATTTTTTTATTTCATAAAAATTCTTAAATTACATTTATTTGGGTATTTATAACATCAATTATATCAATATTTCATTAATAAGATAATTACTGCATCATATGTGTGTCATAAATAAATTAACTTTTTTAATGTCTAAAAATTAAAAATAAAATATCATTATGTAGGAAATATTTTTATATTTATATTGAATATTTATAATCGAATTTATCTTATGGATAACCCTGTATTAAAAATTATTTAGTTATTAAACTTTGATTTTAACTATTTTAACCCTTCTTTAATTAAATTAATAATAAATGTCCTAATATAATAAAAGTGGGCCTAAATGGACATATTTTATTCCTAAGGCTGTTTTTGGTCGAATTACACTTATCCAATAGAATTAGGACATGTTTTAGGGTAATAATAATTACATTTTTACCCTTAATTACCCTATATTCTTTTAACCGTGGTAAAAAAGTAAAAAGTTACTATTCACCAAAAATTGTTTTCATCTCATTGAACCACATTTTACTTACTGACATCAACCATGTCTCTCAGATTTTTGAAATTCCACTCACAGAAGCGGTAAAATTACGTTTTATGAAAAATTCATTTTTTTTAACTACCACTTAGTGGTTTCACTATTCATCAAAAAATGAAAGTTTCCAGAAAAATAACAAAAGTTAGGCCTAAGCTATATTTGATATTATGAATTAAAAAATGATGTATATTTTACTAAATTAAAAAAATATCAGTTGAATTAATTAATTTAAAAATTAATTCTCGTCGTCAAATCAAATAGCGTGTTCTTAAGAGATAATAACTATCAAAAGATTGACACTTGTTTATGCCTGGTTTAAATGTGAAATTACATCCAATGACCAAAATTTTATTAAATTGTAAAAATATATTCTAAATATAATTTAAAACCACTCAAATTAATAATTTATCACTATTAATTATTTCAATTAAAAAGGTTGTTTTTAATTAAAATTTAGTAATTTTCACTATTCATCAGAAAATGAAAGTTATCTGAAAAGTACCAAAATTTCACCCTAAGCTAATTTCGATTTTACGAATCCAATAATGAAGTCCATCTTGAAAAAAAAAATTACAAAATTTCAAAAATTGGTTATTACTATTAATAACGGCTAGTTTTAATAATATTTTAATAGCATATCGTTGTTTAGTGAGACTCGGTATTGCGTATTACACACGCTATCGAGGAAGGTCGCAATTGCGTGTAATGAAAGGCAAGTCAAGGATGCGTGTTGTGCAAGCTCCTTTTGGTGTAGAATACAACACAAGACATTAATGAAATTAAAAATAATTTTTTTCACAAAATCTCGGGGTGTTACATTCTACCCCCCTTAAAATTGATTTCGCCCTCGAAATTTGTCGAGGTTATAAATGGTTTATTACTAGATAGTTTCATTAATAGAAACCGACATCATAAAAAGGAATACCAAAACCAATCTATAAAAACAATAGTATGAAATGTAATGGTTACCCAAATAAACTAATCACTGGGTTTCCACATAGGTGAAAATATGGATATGGAAGAGAAATCTAACCATCATTTTCTGATAAAGAGTGGTAGAGAACATGGCTACGGAAAAGCCAGAAATCACAATACCATAAATTTTTGACAATCTAAGTTACCATATAATTCATCAGATATAAGATCACTAGGACAACATTTTTGGTTTTCAATATCACTTCCCTAAAGTTGATGAAATTGGAATTAGAAGACATACTTTCGTGATTTTGGTATAGTCTCACTGTTGGCCGTTCATTGGAAAATTTCCTATTCATCTCTTAAAGAAATTAAGTTGAATTTGTCATTCATGAGGTGTTAGCAGACCATGTGATAGAATGATGGGTCATTCCATCTGTCCCAAACAAAAGGTTAGAAAAGTTATCAAAAAATACATAAGTCCATCTATAGTGAGATTAATCATATACGGTTCCTAAAATGGACTTATACATCATATATCATACTAATTAATATAATAAAACTAGTTTCTACTAAACAGGGACTTCCTGTTGGCCAGTGGTAGGTGATAAAGTCCAGTCGCACTTGAGTTGTGGGTTCGATTCCCACAGCCTTGTCTGACGCGATGGGTGGTCGCCCATCCTGCAGGTTGTCCTTTTTCTAAAACTACATTACTATAACATCTCATAAATAATATCGAAAAAAACTTCTATCCTTAAGCAATACTAACTTATTTCAAACATAATCTATTCCAATCTTTAGGCTTATCCAAAATAATGTTGTCTAATCTCATATTATAGTGAAAACGTTTACCAAAGAGTTCATACAACTAGCATGTTAATACCATTGTTTATCCCCATATATCATCATATAGGTCTTGTTGGTCACATTCCAAACATTTGAAGGCCTTAATCATGTATTCTCTTGAAAAAAATGAATACCCATTGAACCTTATTGAAAACAAGAATGCTGTTAAAAGTTAACTCTTTTCACATAACAATATCCTCAAAATTCTATATACTCAAACCATGATATCAGTTAGTCCTTATATCAATAATGAGCTCATGAATACTATCAAACATTTCATTTTCTCCTTATCCCTTCATTATGTGCATATCATCTGCTTTCCAAAATATTTGAATCACTTTTCATTTTTATCGGTACCATAAAATTATTTAAAACCACAATAGACTAATACAAAAATATTCTAATACACAATAAAAGTACCTCAACAACATTATTCTTCAATACCAATACATAAACACTTCAATCCATCCTATTCAATGATTGTCCTGGAATAAGTCCTTCCTTGATTTAGAAGTAACTTTTTAGGTCAGGGCATTGAGTTGGGTAATGCCCATGTTCTCCACAAATAATACATTGAACTCCATAACAGTCTCTCACTCTATGACCCTTTTCTCCACCCAGATAACATCAGTCCCTCCATTTGAGGTATTCCTCAAGGTTCTTCTTCCCTTCTTTAGAAATCTCAATACTCCTTTCTTTATGCTCCTGAACATGCGAACATGCATAATAGTCTATCTTCTTATTATTTAATGAATTAGGCATACCACTAAATTTATACTTGTTAATCATATATCGCGATTGCTGATTCGTCATAATCACAATATCATTCTCTCTAGGCATTACAAAATTTTATTGCTCATAGTCACCAATTGTTTCACTGGATGCAATGTTAACCGAATTCCTTCTGGTTCCCTCCATTAACTAAAACACAAAAAGAATTCTGTGAGAGGCAAAAATCAAGCTAGATAAAACAACATAGTAAAGGGAGAGTAGCCTCAATATCTAACATCTTAGGTTAAATTCTAATATCATTAGCACAATTCTAGGTCTATAACCTATATGTATACTTAACCTTAGAGACATCCCTAGACATACCTTAGAAATATCTCTAGGGATCTCACTAACATTTTCGCATCCTAGTTTCCAAAGGTTGACTAAACCTTTCCTCTGATACCAACTATAGAGACCCTATGCTTGTCGTACATGGACATTACATTACTTTTCCAGAATACTTAGTACATAACAAAAACACAGACACACAAGGATTGTAATAGTTTAGTGTATTTGGAAACTCGGAATATAATCTTCTAATCGTGGTGAAAGATCTTCAACATATCCCATAAAGATCTTCATTTTTTTTTATCTAAAACCATTCTTTATATCCTGGGGAAAATAAAACATAAAAGGGTGAGCTAAAATTCTCAGTAAGGGTAAACAAAAGAAATATCAATCACATCATATTCATAATAATATAACATTTTGGAAATCTTAACCTGCAAAAGAGATTATAATATCATAACATGGGATAAATCATAGTAGTGAAATGTAATCCCAATAATAATAACGTAAAACATGAAACTTTGTGTCATACACACATAATCATAGAGAATCATTTCTTATTAGTCAAGACTCATTGCCAATACTATCTTGGTGGACAATGTCCATTTATGAATCGAGTTCACTCCTCGTTTCAGTCCTGTTTCACTGAACCGGTTTAACCTGCTGTTCCATCCATGTCTATATCATGAGATATAAAACCTTTACCTAATGTGTTGGAGGGAGATATAGGTCCCACCCATCTCATAATGATACCATTCTTATGTGTGCCACAAAATCATAAACCATACATCATAGTATAACCCATGTAATAAAAATGGGATTCTTAAACATCATGACATCATAAAACAATTCATATAAGATAAAGGAATTCATAAATATTATTCCATCACAACATAATCAAATTAATGTAATAATAGGGATAGAAACATAACCCTTTATTATCTTAGCTGGAAAATAATTTTGATAAAACACTTGAACTACATTCTTGAGGAAAATATCCTTTCTATTTCAAAAACACTTTTCCTTTCTTAACATGTCATACAATTCTAAACTAAAAGTAGTTGATTAAAAATAAACTTGAAAAATTTTAAAGGAATATTCTTGGAAATAATGTTTTAAAAATCCATTCATGCCGTATAAGTTAAGAAAAACATTCCCCTCGTACTTTTGTTGGAAAAGTCAAAAAGTACCTCGCATGAAAAACGACAAAAGATTCCTTTCATATCTTTTACTAAAAACTCACCAAAGGGTAAAATAGTATTTAAAAAATTGTATGTGGATGGAAATAATATTAAATATTGAGGAAACATGGATGTGGATGATAAAATACACCCCAGTAAATTCCAAAGTATAAACAATCTCGGATAAAAAAAGATTATGATATTTCCCTTACCATAGGTCAGATTTGCATTGTAAGTGTCTGAACCTCCTGTATAATGATTTAAATAATGTAATTGACTTATTTCAGAATCATACTCATTGTTATGATATCATATATGGTTCACTTATGACTTTATATTACCCATTCTTTTGTAAATTCCATGTTAAAGAGTGTTTTGGGTAAAATCGTTTCATTTGTCGGCCGTGTTTTGACTTGTAATTATTCATATGATTACTTAGATCATGATTACTTAATTCCAGAATATAAAACATGATTTATATATAATATATATTCAGAATATACATATATATAATATATCAGTAAATGGAAAGAAATACAACGTTCATGGAGACGGTAGGTCGTACGTACGCATGAATGCTGTTTTCGTTTCCTTATTGAGTTGAATGGAATTAAGTAGATGTCATACACATATATATATACATAAAACCAGTATCATTATTATGTCATATATTTCATGATTACTTATTATATATACTTTATAATCATTCATGAATGGATAACGTGGAGAATGAATCTCATCGCGTTGTGGAGAAGGTAGTCCGTACATACGCACGAGCGATGATATCGTTATCATGATAGTGGAATTGTATTGGAGTGTATGTATTATATTTAAGAATCAATATCACTTTACAATAATCATTTATAGTTATTATGTACACCATTATACCCATCCAAGTAAGGTGGTGGTGGAAAATAGATTACACCACGGCGTGGAGACGGTATTTCATACGTACGCAAGCGTGGTGATTTCGTTTTCCGTAGGATGGATAAGAGGTGAAATAGGTAAGTTTCACATTTATAATAATATATAAGTATATGAGTAATACTGATGTTATTACCTCATAATTAAACAACCTAATAAGAAGAAGTGGAAGAAGAAATAAAGTTGAAAGAATCGGTAATGGACATTACCTCTTCTTTGAAGCGCCTCTTTGAGTCCTCCTCTTAGGGCATTAAAATTGGTCTTTGAAGAAGACCAGGACCTCTAGGATGTTTCTAGGGAAGTGGAGAATTTAATTAGGCAGCGATTGTCAGAGCTTGAAGGCTCAAAGTGGTGTGAGGAAGAGAGGGAGGAGGAGCCCATTTATAAGGGAGGAGAGGGGCTCTTTTGGAAAAAACTAAAAATATTATTTTATTATAAAGACAAATTCCGTTTTAAATAGCTCAAAATTGATTTATTTCTAAGCTAAGGTGGGTATGAGTCGAAATACTCTCATACAATATAATTTAGACAAATTTAGGTTCCTATTTTAAACTTATAATTTATATTTAACTTTAAGTTAGATAATTTTACTTTTATCGTGTCTTTTTGTGTTCTTACACTATAAGGTTAATAAACTTACTATAACAAGAAAAACGAACCCCAAGTTGTTTATTATTAATATATATAGCCTTATCTATGTCATTTGGCCGAACCGTGGATTTTTAGGAGTAATATAACCATTAATAATATAATATTTGTTTTAAAAACCATTTTATGTCAATTTTGACAATATTTTGTAATTGATTTTTGTGAAAATCATAACAGAATGATTATTTAGAAAAAAGTTAATTAAATAAATAATAAAATGTCATAATAATCTAGAAAATTTTTTTATTTCATAAAAATTCTTAAATTACATTTATTTGGGTATTTATAACATCAATTATGTCAATATTTCATTAATAAGATAATTACTACATCATCTTTGTGTCATAAATAAATCAACTTATTTAATGTCGAAAAATTAAAAATAAAATTTCATTATGTAGGAAATATTTTTAGGTTTCTAATGAATATTTATAGTCGAGAATATCTTATGTATATCACTATATTAAAAATGATTTAGTTATTAAACATTGATTTTAACTATTTTAACACTTCTTTAAATAAATTAATAATAAATGTCCTAATCTAATCCAAGTGGGCCTAAATGGTCTTATTTTATTCCTAAGGTTGTTTTTGGTTGAATTAAACTTATCCAATAGAATTAGGACATGTGTTAGGGTAATAATAATATCATTTTTACACTTAATTACCCTATTTACTTTTAACCTTGGAAAAAAAGTAAAAAGTTACTATTCACCAAAAATTATTTTCATCTCATTGAACCACATTTTACTTACTATCATAAACCGTGTCTCTCGGATTTTTGAAATTCCACTCACAGAAGCGGTAATATTATGTTTTATGAAAAAATTCATTTTTTAACTACCACTTAGTGGTTTCACTATTTATCAAAAAATGAATTTTTCCAGAAAAATACCAAAAGTTATGCCTAAGCAATATTTGATATTATGAACTGAAAAATGATGTCTATTTTACCAAATTCAAAACATATCAGTTACATGAATTAATTTAAAAATTAATTCCCGTCGTCAAAACAAATAGCATGTTCTTAAGAGATAATAACTATCAAAAGATTGACACTTGTTTGTGTCTGGTTTAAAGGTGAAATTTCATCCAGTGAACAAAATTGTATTAAATTGTAAAAATATGATCTAAATATATTTTAAAACCATTCAAATTAATAATTTATCAGTATTAATTATTTGGATTAAAAAGGTTTTTTTTAATTAAAATTTAGTAATTTTCACTATTCATCATAAAATGAAAGATACCTGAAAAGTACCAAAATTTCACACTAAGCTAATTTAGATATTCCGAATACAAAAATGAAGTCCATTTTAAAAAATAAAATTTACAAAATTTCAAAAAGTGGTCATTACTATTAATAACAGCTAGACTTAATAATATTTTAATAGCTTATCGTTGTTTCGTGAAACTCGGTATTGCGTACTACACACACTATCGAGGAAGGTCGCGATTACGTGTAATGAAAGGAATGTCAAGGATGCATATTGTTCAATCTCCTTTTGGTTTAGTGTACAACACAAGACATTAATGTAATTAAAAAGAATATTTTTCATAAAATATTGGGGTTTTATAACCCTGCCTTTCTCTCTTAATCATAGGCACCCTAATGTTTTTTATTTTATGGATAAGCACTTTAATGTCAAACCTATAGTGTTCCAATCCCCCTTGATTCTATCTATTGCATTTCCATAAATGATGATCAAAAAATGGTAACACAACTACTAAAAGATACATCACATAAAGAAATGGATTTCCTATCTTGGTATATATTCTTTTTTCCACATCTTACTCTCACCATGACATTGTCCCCCTTAGGGTGTAAGCCCCTTCCAGATCTAAGATACATGATGTAAAACTACCTAGCTCCACATCCAAGTTGTATGATTTTATATTACAAAACAATGTCTATAGCACATATTGTAAAATTATAGCCATGATCTATGTGATGAATATAGGATTCCACATCTATGATTGGAATTGGATGTCCCCACACATATTACAATGTGTGAAGTAGATAGGATTACCCATGTCTTATAATCATGTTATTCCACCTCATCATCTATCATGGGATGAATCTACTACCTCAAGAATAATTTAGGAATATGCATCACACCATCTAACATTGGAACTCCATCTGCAACATGACTTCCCTTACCAAATCATGTCCAAATGCATGGACTGGTCCTTTTAGTCAACCTTAAAATGTGGCATTGAACTATGCTGGTTTTGATCCTTATCTATTAAAAATTTTGTGTAGGATAGCTATCAGAGGTCCAATATCTATCACCACATGTGTGAAATCATTCAACCTAGGGACACACATAACGAATACCCTGAGTGTGAAATAATTTTCCAAGGGACACACTCCAAAAAATCCCATGTGTGAAATATTCTCCTATTATACGTGCTTCGTCAAATAAAAAATATGAAATATTCCCCCCTTTGGACACACTAATAACAATCAAAATTGTCAATTATTCCCTCCTAGGGAAACAAATAACCACCCATCCATCCCACCTATGAAAATTAAGAATATTTCTTCTCAACAAGACACTAAACTAGTGAACTGGTCTAGAATCCCAACCCATATAATAAACATGGGAAGACAGTGGTCAAAAAAAAATCCAAGGAAGACTTTTGACTATAGCATCAACAACCACATGTCCCACATAAGATTCCCTATGTCATGTTCCTAAGACATGTCACATGTGATATTCCTCTGACATCAACAGGAAATAAATTTTTGGCTTCCAAACCTACAAATTATATAGATATTCACATATATTCCCATCATTACTATCTTCCTTAACTAATGGTTTCCTCCATATTGCGACATGAGTGGTGCTATTAACCGGTGTGCACCATGAGATGGAATAGAGAATTAGTTCAATGAATATGAATTAATACAATAAGGGAGACCCAAACTGGGAGAAATTATCCAAGGAGGAATACATATAATGAATAAATAAAATCATGTTATCATATTTCAATCAAGGAGTTGACATTACAAATTTTATTGAAGGAATCCATCCACATTTAGAAAGAGACAATGTATGGAAGCTGAGATTGTGGTGTGTTACCCTGGTGGAATTTTGAAAAAAATAGAATATTAGGAACCTGAAATGAAACACATTTCATTCAACTATAGGGACATGTATTATTTTGGAACCAGTACATTATTATGTCATCAAATCTAGATATTTAGTTCCAGGCCCCACTATGAATGTTGTGATCCTAGAATGATAATTTCCTATGATTTCAGAATGATAACATTTGGAATCCATGGCCTACAACATCGTCAAGGTGGATCCCTCATCTATATCATGAAAAATGAAAAAAAATCAGGTAAATGGGAATTGAATAAACTGTATCTGTACAGAAAGTTTAATTGACATGCCTTACATAACTCAAGGTACACGACACTACTGACCTAACATTAATAAGAGCATGGGTATCAAAATTTTTAGTGTTGAAATATTTCATGACTATAGAACAACAATGACATCCACATATTCTTTAGTTATTTGATTCCCACTCCATATCATTCCCATTGAGATCATTTAGATGATGGTAATCAACAAAATGTTTTGTTGATACATAAAATATGGGGTAATTCTAACTGAGGATATGGCTCATCTATATCATTATGCATAAATTCCTATCCATCCCCGCTACCATAGTAGTCGTTTAGGGGGAAAACACCCCCAATTACATTGGAGAACCTATTTCATTAAATCTCATCATGAAAATTTCAAATATCACCCCACTATAATGATGAGTTAGGGGATGTTAATTTGATACCTATCACATCCAGCATTTGAGTGTTTCTATGGCGGGATCCATAGGGTCATAGTTGCGTCAACACAAACACGTCTCATAGGCTTACATGGGGGATGACTACATCCCAAATTTCTCAACACAAGATAAGAAAACATGAAACAAATAGTGGAAAAAACCCTAAACATTTCCCAAGAATAGGTATCTTCTACTACTCTAGTGTCTTCTGCAACCACCGGTATATCCTTCAATTCCACGAAAAATCTCAATGGATATCTGTATTTCCCCTCTAGTGATAATGACCCTAGACACCTCTTAGACAAGCTGGGTAAAATCTCTCCATTATTTCTACCACTATATGTCATCACCATCCTTCATTTGATGAGGAATACCAATTCATACGTCTTCCCCACACCACTATCAATATAACAACCCGATCATGAAATAAATAAAAAATACATCACTTTTTTGTAATACTAAAAACCATATTCAAATAGATAACCAAAGTCCATATTAGTTTAGATACTTTGGAAATATGGATACATAAACATAGGTATATGTGAGAGCTAAATTACAATCCACTATTTTTATCATGACTATCACCCTTCATGAAAAAATCATACATAATACAAATATTCATAACCGGAGGAAGAAAACATAAAAATGGTTGTGCTCATATGCTCTGTAAGGATAAAAAATTGATACAAGTAAGCATAAAAATGATAATTGGGGTAGGATAACGTCATCATAACAAGATAATATCATACCATTCATATCTAAAATCTTAAACATGAATCATAATTTAATGTGTGATAGTTCATAAGACATTATTCAGTAGGAAATAGAGAACATGAGCCCTAAATGCATAACATATGAATAAAAAATGCAATTATGAAACACACATAAGAATATAATATGATTTCCATAGGACCCAAGGAATCAAATACAATACCATCTGAGTGTACAATTTCCATTAATGAAACTGGTCCACACCCCCTTAATTCCCTATGTTACTGAACTGAGTTCACTCCGTGTTCAATCCCTTTAATGCAAGACCAGTTTAATTTTTTGTTACATACCTATACTACTAAACCGAGTTTATTTCCACTAAATATTTATAAATATTATGAGATATATATATTTTACCAATGAATTTGATTGATATATAGGTCCCGCAAATATTATAATGAAATCATACATACATGTGCCACAAGATCATAAATAGTCATATCATAAACCTTTAAATTGAATGGATATCATAAACATTTAATTGTATCATAACATATGGAAATAAATTGGTGTTTCATTATCATTTAATGAAAATCATAACTTATGAAACATAAATAGATTTTATAAACATATAACCCATCAAATAGAAAAGGATTATATAAACATATATCCCTTGAAATAGAAACATATTTCTTAAATACCATGACATCAAGCCTAACCCATTCATATAAAGAATATTAGTGGAACCATTAGATCATTACCTATAAAATCAGGAGTAACATGAAATAATGTCATCATTGATGGAAAATAAATTTGAAATATATTTAAAAAAAATTCTTGAGTAACATATCCATTAATCATTGAAAAAATTATTTATAATACATAAAACAATTTTATAATCATTTTTATAGAAAATAACATTAAAACATATAATGATGACATGAAAACATTTTGAAAACATTTTTCAATGAAAATTTAAAAAATTGTATTCAAATCTATTTGAAAACGTTTTTCATTGAAAACAGATCGACTATTTTAAAGGGGTGATTGAATAATTTTTGAATACTATTTCATTGAAAATAATTTTATAAACTGTAATGAAATGGCTTGTTTAGAAAGAGATAAGAACATTCAATTGTAAACATTTATAAAAGAAAAAATAAGAATAAATTTATTTTAAGGATAAGTTTATATTAGTATAATGTACATGGAAACACTTTTTAGAAATCATTCTTTAATAGAGACACACATTTCCGACCGAAGTGAGGTTTAATTCAGGATTTCCTAAAAAACTTAACAATATTATTTACCAATGAGTGAAATAATGATACCAATAAATGAATATATTATAAATATCTATAATAGAATTAAATTAATTAATTTTCATGTGTTTTCTGTCATAATATTTCAACAAATATAGTATAATCATAAACAATCTCAAAATGTGATGAGATTATCGTAATAATCTCCAATAATGAGGTAACGTTTTACCAAAATTTCCATGTAAGGAAAGGAAATTACACAAAACATATAATATCATAAATATAAGAATATTCATGATAAAAATTTCAATAAAAGTTTATACAACTCACATATAAATATAGGTTCATATAATGACATGTGTCTCAATGAAAGTAAGTTGAGACAAAATTTAAATTGGCGATTTGGTAATTTCTAAAACACAAACCCCATGATAGAAAGATCATTTAATGTATATGTAAATACACATGTATTTATATATATGAGGAATATAATACATTAATTTTATGTATATAAATCACACAAAATAATTTATTTGTGAATAAGGAATTTATCTCATGGAAATAAAGACTGAGATGAAATTTCCCTTACCTTATGTCTTTACTCTCATCGTGATCGTTCAAACCTCCGTTATAATAAATCAAATATTATTATAAATCATAAAAGAAACATATTCAGACTTATAATACCATATATGGTTTTATTATGTTTTTATATTACCCTTCTTGTAAACAATTATATGCTAAGGTTTCACTTCATGTAATATCTGCTTTATTTTTCAGATGTGTTTTAATTTGTTATTTCTCTAGTCCTTATATGTTAATCATTTTTTAAAGAATGTAAAAATTAATTTAAATATAATTTAGATTCAGTATATTTTTATTAAAATAATCCTTATAAAATATATTTATCCAATGGAATACACTCTTCATGAACATAATAATACATATGTACGCATGAACGATATTTCCATTTAATTGTTGTATTGAAAGAAAGAATGTAAAATTCATATATTTATATATATTGTGTATTATATCATTATTAAATCATATTTATTATATCATATATATCATATATATTGACTAAATCCATCCATAATACATTCTATATATGTTATGAATGAATCAAATTTCTTTGAGAGGGAGGTAGTTCACACTTCCTCAAACATAATTATTATATTGACAACAAATTGAATGTATAAATAAATCTGTAGAAAAAGAATTATTTAATCTGAAAGGAAGAATATATATATAATATAACATATAAAAATATATTTTCCATCAAAATTTCCACCCTGAGAGGTGCTAATAAAAATAGAACAATCATCATTTAGTGGGGAAGTAGTCTACCATACACATAAATTTTATGTTCATTACCCATTAGATAGAAGTGTGTGTTTGTTTTGGTAAAATTAATAGAAATAAAAAATCATTTTATTTTGAATATACTTTTGTTTCTCCAAAATCCTTGAATAATGTTATTTGAGCGAGTGGATAAACAAAATAACATAAACAAGTTTGAGGGAGGGTGTTCCCTTTTAATTGGGAACATTTTTTTCTTTGTACATAAGGATTCCATGGACTAATTTATACACAATGGAAGGATTCATGGTAGAATAGAGGTATTATTTGGATATATTTTGGTATATTTTGGTCTATCCAAAGTGTCTGGAGGGGCGTGAAGAAGTGGGAGGAGAGGATGCCTTCTATAATGGAGGAGGAGTGACACTCTTGTAATATTTTAAAAGAATGGAACCCCATCCACGTTTTTTATTGATAGTGGATAAATAATGGTCCAAAGTAGACACAATTAAGGATATGGTCTAAATATGGATATCTAATGGATTAAAGACAAGTGTATATGTCGTTTTGGTCTTAAATATATTGTTTATTCTTTAATTATGCTTAATTTAACATTAATCCTTGTAATAAATTTTTATTACATCAATAAATTTTTTAGAAATAAAATGTTGACCTTATTATAAATAATAAATTATTATGATTCCAAATTTGGAATCCATTATTCCAAATTCTATGTAGATAATTTGTTATAATTAATATAAATTTAATCATGTTGTCGGTTCGACAATGTGGGGTTTTAAAGTAAAAACGTTCAAAAGTTCACTAGGATTTTATAAAAAAAATAAAACAAATAATCCAATAACCAAAATATCATTGATTAATTAAAATATTATCTAATTATACTATTAAATAAATTTAAAATATAATCCATCCTTATTAATAAATCAGATGAAAAATCAGATTGATTTAAAAGCTAGTGTTTTTTACAATTTATTTAATAATGAATCCTTTGAGAAAAATACAAAAAACGTATCCTATGATAATTATTATAGTTATATTCAAAATGTAAGTCTATATTGAAGTATTATAAATATAAATGAACAAAAAAAATTATTTATAATGGGTTCTCTATTAAATGGTGTGAAAAATACATTAATAAAAATAATAGATTCTATGTGTTATATATGTTTTATTCATATCATATTAATTCTAAATATATTTCAAGAATATCAAAAATAGTTAATTGGATATATAAATTTTTTCTTACAACATTATTAATTAATAATTGTAACTATTCTAATTTATTAGGATTGAAACAAATTTTTGAGCATAATAACAGTTCCCTATAAAAATACTACATTTACATTCATTTTGGTTCTTATATTCTTTTATGAATAATTCATACATAATTAATTCACTTTATGTTTTGTGAAAAATATATATTTATATAAGTTATTTATTAATATTCATAAAATATAATTTAAGGGCTATGTTTTATATTATAATGTTTTTATTTTTTTACAAATATGTTAATGTTTAGTAACACTTGGTCTTTCATGCTACACAAGCCATTGATGAAAGTTATTATTTCTTATAATGAAATATATACTCACTATTCCATGTAGAGAATGATAAAATTTATGTTTTTTGTAGTTAACATAAGACAAACATATGTATGTAATATAAAATAATAAATTTTCAGTGTTGTATTAAATGAAAATTATCAAAAATAATAAATTAATTAAAATAATAATAATTCACAATATCTTATGATGTTACATTCTACCCCCATAAAAATTAATTTCTCCCAAGTAATTGATTTTTGTTATCAAATTTTTTATTATATAAAGTTTTATTTGTAGAGTCCCACATTGTAAACATGAAAACAAAAACTTCCCTTAAAATTGGAAATCATGAACCATAATGGTTAACCAAAGTAACAGAGAACTAGGTTTCCACAAAAGAGAACATCGATTGGAAGTGAATATTAAACATTGATGAAAAGTATAAATTTTTATTCGGAGTTATTGAGGTATTCAATCACAAACATTTGAATGATCAATGAACATTTGATGGCCTTAATGTCATAAATTTGGAATGACTTAAAATGCCATCAGCTCTACACAAATTATGGTATAAGAAGATCAATGTTTTTATCACTTCTATAATGCTGAGTAATTATTGATATATTTATATGATAAAAATTCATAATTTATCTCTTATACATCAATTAAAACAAGTAATTAATGTCAAAAAATTATCTTTGATATCTAAAGAAATCAAATAAACTTTTAGGAGATCCTAATGCCCATAAAAGAATGAAAAGAATTACTATTTGTCTCCATATATCCTCAATAATCAATATGGTTAGTACATTAATATCTAATCATAAAAAGTATCAAAAATGTTTCATCATAAATATTTATTAATCAAAAATAATTATACATTAACAAGGAAATCACTTTGGCTAGTGGTATGTGTGAAGCACTTATCGTCATTCAGTTATGGGTTTAAGTAACACTACCTTTCTAGAATTGATTGGTTTTCACCAGTCATACATTATTTCCATTTATAAAACCACACTAATATAATTTCTAATATAAATAATTAGGACATCCTTGAAATAAGGTTAATCAATAAATTTCCGTTTAGGGAGGGTTATCCATACGACCATAATAATTAAATAGGTTATCGAACGTCAAACATAATCATTTCATGAGTAGTTAACCTTTTAACCCTTCTAGAAGATGAAAATCCAAAAAATTATTAATATGGTCATGAAGTAATCTTAAAATTGATCCCCTTATATCAAAAAACGTCTCTTGTTTGTCACATTCTAGACATGTGAATACACCCATAATATATTCTATTGAAACATAGTAATAACTTGAACGAGCAAAAATACATTGGTAAAACATGTATTCTTTTTTATTCCATGGGTTACTAGAAATATTACATAAATCCAAGTAGTTTAAAATATTATCTAGGATGACATATTCAATTTTTTCAGAAAATCAATAATCAGATCCATTGTAATCATTACCATATAATTCACCTATTTATGTCCACCATGTCTCTTATCCAAGATCATTAACATACCATTAGGAAAACATTATGTTTTATCATTCCCTTAATCCCTTTTCGATGAAAATCACATTGTAGTTAAATAAAATTTCATATCCATTATAACTATTAAATATATTCTAGAAAATCATTAGTGAAAACATAAACTGAGTAATCCTTATATAATTAAATATTCACAATTCATGAATCCAAATACATAAATAATTCAATCCTTCCTCTTTAATGGGTTTTCTTGAATATGTACTTCATTGTTTTAGAAGTATATCATTATGTCTATTCATTGAGTTTGGAAATTCCCATGTTCTCTAAATATGATAAATTGATCTCATTGAAGATAAATCACTCTACGACTAGTTTTCACAATGAGATTACATCTTCCCCTCCATTTGAGGTATTCCCCAAGGTTCTTCATCACCTCTTCTTGAAATGTTAGAATCTAAATATTCTACCTTGTATGATCCTTAGAATTTAGATATTTATTTAGAGTAAATCTTCGACTTCTGTAATTTATTATTAATATCCCAATAGTTCAAATTGTAAATCATATGTCGTGACAGTTGATTCAGAAAAATCTTAATATATTTTTTTGTAGTCATTATCCAATTAATTTCCCATAATCACCAAATTTTCCATTAGACTCAATGTTAACCCAACTCTTTTATCCCCTCCATTAACTAAATCAAAAAATAAAGGTGGTGAGAAACATGTATTATAGTATAAAACCACATAATCATTAATATATACTTATAGGATGTCTAAATCATGAAAAAACTATTTTAACTAACAACACCATATATTTATCCTTGGTTATTCATAGTCATATTCTATTCAAATCATTCATAATTTTTGGTTAAGAGTTTTTAAATTTATAAATCATATCCACTCTGAGTGTCCAATTAGGTGTGTAGTAAGGCTGCTTTTCGTGTACTAGATCAACCCAAGTATGGACTAGAATATCTAGTTGGAGTTGTTACTCCTAGGTATATCTATGCCGAAGCCACAACCACATGTAGTTTCTAGAAAGGGATCTATTACTTGGAAACCACTCACTCTATCATTTACCAAAATTCTAGGATATTTTTCTAAATGTTAACTCATCCTTATACATATCCCAAGGGGAATCTCTAGTCAGATCCTTATAAATATACCTATGGATATCACTAATGTTTTCTCATTCATGTTTCTAATTACCAATGAAATCTTCGCTCTCATACCACCTATAATGATCCTCTCATGACATAAATATTGAATACATTAAATTTTTTGAATACATAATACCTTAAACAAATAGACACCAAAAGATAGTATTAGTTATGTGACTTTGGAATCATGGGTCATAAACACTAGTACATGATCAAGATACACTATATCCCACTAGGTTCTTCATTACTGCCACCATTCCTAGAAAAATAATAATTAATAAAATTCCACATTACTAAGGGTATGAAAAATAAAAAGGGACAAGCTTTGATGCATATTAAGGATAAATAGGCAATACATCTCATTATCAAAATGTGCATAGGGGAATGAGAATGTGATCACAACTATAGAAGATCATACCCTACAAATCTAAGATCATAAACCTAAATAATTTTCAAAACATTTATATTTCATAAGACTAGAATCATAAGGAAATGGATAACATGATCCCTGAATGAATAAATTATTAATAAAAAATGTAATTATATTTGACATGTAATTATATAATATTATTTCCATAGTAGAGAAACAATCGCATCAAATAAAAACATAGTGCACAAAGTCAATTATTGAACCTCATTCACACCCAGTTACAAATTTGTATTACTAAACTGAGTCCACTCCCCATTCTAGACCAATAATATTGATCTAAGTTCATTTCCCCTTCTATACATTTTTTAATAAACCATTTTCATTTCTACTTTTAACCATTTCTATCTAATAATATAAAAAGCATTACTATATTCATTTGAGGGGTATATAGGTCCCACCAATATCATAAAGAAATTGTGCATACATGTGATAGAAGATCATTAATAATCACATTATAGACCATGAAATGAAATGGGTACCATTAAAATGTAGACATATCATAACCTATGGAAAATGATACTTGTTTTTTAATAATTTCATCAAAATCATATCCTGTGATAGAGAAATGGACTTCGTAAACATATGAACTATGAAAGAGAAAATCAATTCATAAACATATAATCCATGAATGTGAAAAATGTTTTATAAAGATCATTCCATCATTCAAAACCCATTCAAAGAAATAATAATACTGTAACCGTTAGATTATTTCATATAATGGCATGAGTAACATCAATATATGTCATCTTTGATGGAAAATAATATTTGTATTTATTCCGAAAATAAATTCTTGAGGAAAGTATCATTTCCTATCACAGGACCATAAATTATGGCTTCTACCCATATGGGATCTATTACCTATAACATAAATAGGGTTCAATGTACAATCCCTTATGGTTCAATCATGATAACCACAAGTGTGAAATCTATTCCATTGGGGACACTTAACCAAAACCCAAACCGTTAAATATTTCCCCCCATGGGACACACTTTTGAAAATTATAATTTTAAGATATTACCCCTTAGAGACACACACCGCTCAACACCAAAAGAGTGATACCTCCCCCTTTGGGACTCACATAAAAAAATATTATGTATGAAATCATTCTCACTGGGACACAATTACAAATCCATTTGTCTCCACAATAGGGAAAAATTGACTAAATTGTCTCTACAAGACATAAAACTAGTGAATAGATGTTGAATCCCTAACCCTTATTATAAAATAAGATCTTGATGGTAAAATGACCTAGTATAACTATTCCCACAGTGTTAACAACCTCATTACCGACATGAGACTCCATAGGTTCCATTCCAATGATTCCTTACACATGTGATGTATCTAACATCAAATGGAGTTGAATGTGTACGTACTAAATCTTCCCAACATCTAGAAATATATATAAATTCTCAATTCTACTATCTACTCTGATAGAAGGTTGGTTCCTTGCTGAGATAGAGGCTGTGTAATTAACTAGAATCCACCATGATATTTCACTGTGAATGAGTTTCATGAATAGGACATAAATATATGAGGGAGGCCAAGACTAGGTGACATGATCCAACGAGGATTCTTTTGATGGAGGAACCAACATCCCATCATCCATTTGTGATCAATGATATGACATATCCAACTAATGTGATTTATGTTTCTAGCCTTTGGAGTCTAGGAATGTGGGGATGAAGCATGCACGGTGGGTGGGCTCGTCCGAATGAATATGAATCAATCCTCTAACAGTGTCAAGGTTCTCATAGTACATTGTTGTATTTGTATAATAAATTTTTTAAATAATTTATATATATTATGTTAAACTAATGGGAAGTAAATCATGTGGCGTAATGACATAATTTATAAATAGAAAAACTTTTAATTAAAAGTAAAATCAAAACTACTTTATACCTATGAATATGTCCACATCAAAAAAATTCTCATATTTGGGATGGAATGAGATACAATTTAAAACTATAAAAAATCACTAAAAATATGGAATATTATATTTCATGGAAGTAACTCCCATACAATAAATGAAAACCAAAGAAAAAAGGTAGCATAGTTATAGATTTATTAGGGGTCTTTTAACAGAGCCGATGGAGAAGTATTTTGACTCTAAATGACGGAGATATTCAAAAATCATGAATATGGAATATGGAAAATATATTAGTACTAATACTATAATAAATGATGGTGGACTATGTTTTATATAATAATGGAAATTGTGTGAAAAGGATAATTTCTAGAATTTTTAGTTGGCTACACAGTTTGGCCACAAGTGTTTTCAAATCCTTTGAACCTACTGTCCATTAAAACTATAACTCACAGAGTTTAGGTTAAAAATTAGAAAAAACAAGAACAAAACTTCCATTTTGATCCTTTAATAAATTACCTAGGTATCACAATTTATATGCCACATTTTTATAGTGAGACTCTCCATTCATTTCCCTATTCAGTCACATTATTTAAGAGAACGGTTTTACAAACTAAATTATAATCATGATCCACATATTAATTCTATAAAAACATTATGTTTGAGATGTGGATCCCTTATAAACAAACCTGAGATCTTCACTAGTTCATTGGGAACATCCATTTGAATAAATAACTATGTTGAAAGAATAAAAAATTGGTTGTTCCTTTATTAAAATTTTTTGATCATAAATGTAATTATAAAATGACCATTACATAGCCAGATCTACATATTAGTAACATGATATTACATTTATTAATTCTTCAAAAAGGTAACTATCTTTTCATATCATTTTATCTAACACTGTAATTACCTAATCTCTGAAAACATGTATTTAATTCATGCTTAAATATTAAAGAAGTCTTTCTGATACCACTAATGGGGTTTTTATCATCACATGATAGTTGATAAAATCAAACAATACAAAAATGGTTTATCTATATATATATATAATAAAACATGTAAAATAACAAAAAAACAAAGTAATTAGAAAATGAGAGTAGAAGTAGCTCATATATTCTTATATCGATAGATTATTCTTGATAAATATGATGAGTAGTAGATAAAACAAATCCTTTTTCATCTAAGGTAAAACATCATATGGTGGATCCATGAACATATTGTGAGGATACCTTAAATATCAATGGTTTTTTGAGAAATCATTTTCAATTATTAATAACCTTTCGAGAATAATATATTTCATTCCAAAATAATTCATAAAACTATTGTTCAATTATTCTTCTCGACAAAATAGAAACAAAATAATTATGTGAAGTTATTAACTATTATAAGGGAATCCAAAAATACTTGAAAAAATAAAATATGTGTAACTTTAAATTGGGTATTGATTTTATTGAATACTTCAATAATGAAATTTAACTATTGAATAAAAAACACTTTGGTTCATAACTAATAAAATAAAATTAAATAGAGATATTTAACCATTACATCTCATGAAACATTTTGTATATTCATTATAGGCATATTTACAGTAATATATTCAGCATATATATATTAACTCTACTTATATACCTACATATACAACATATCCATGAAAATATAATGGCATCATATGCATGTATTAAATTTAAATATATATATATATAATATCATATTATATATATATAAACATCTATCATATTTAGGGGTATATGAATATGAAACATGTACATTTTAGGGGAAATCCAACATCTTACAAGGACAAGAATTATGATTATGTAAACTATATTTGTGCTTGTTAAAACTATATATTTTCATAAATGATAACAACATTATAACCCACATATAGTTCATACATTCGAAAAGGTCATGCTTATGTAATTTTCCTTCTTATACAATTTTTTAAAATTATTTTTACCCAATGATGTTAAATGGTGGTCATTTAGATATAAAAAAAATGGTTACACCAAACCATCCATTATAATATAATTTGGATACTATGTTTTATCACATTATAATATTATGATTTCTTTCAGTTTTGCTAAATTGTTTTATCTATTTTACTAAATTGTTAATTTCTTATAAAATATGAAAATCATATAAACAATGATTTTGAAATTAAAAATGAATTATTTAGAATGGAAAATTTCTATAATAGGTAAATGATATTTTTTTCTTGTTCATATTATTACAAATCATGGGTTTCTCTCCATCGTTCTCATAAATCTCCCAAAAAAAGAAGATCATGGACGATAAAATTTTTATCATTGGTATTTTGATCACATGACCATGATAATATTTTGATGAATATCAGTCATGAAATACAAAAATGGAGTTAGAATATTCTGATATATGATTTATTAATGACTGAAAGTGGTATTGTACCTAAAATTTTTACAATGAGATCTCATAGGATCCTCAACGTGTGATCCATTACTTCTAATTTGATCAATGCTATATCAATTTGTATCATATCTAATTTAATTTACTTCATTTTTATTAGTTTTTCAATTCATTGTGTTTATTTTGTTGTTATTCGAAATCATCTTTTTATGAATTTCACAACAAAAACAATTTCCAATTTTTTTTCCTACAAATAAATTGTATGTTGTAGGGGTGTATATCCTTAACAAAATTCAATGATTGTTTTTTTTGAATTGGTCTATAGATGGGTAGGATAGACTTTTTGGGTTATGGATCTAGGTAAAAAAAGCTCTGCATGTAAAAGGATACGACTCCCTTTCAAAAGTGATATTTTTAATCAGTACTGCTTATTGTTAAGTATTGAAGCGCAATGAGTGTTTATAGAATCATTCAAACCGAACTACGATAAAAAAATTGTGTTGATATCAATAATTTTCTAATAAATTTTATTTTTTTAACACATCAATCTATTTTATTATTCTTAATTAAATAATGTATACACATTTTTTAATTCATCTAATTATTTTAAAATGTATATCCCCCCAAGACCATATTTTTGTTTTTAACTAGGATTCCATTTACTAAAATAGTAGAAACCTTCTACATATATGCTTGGATAATATTGTCTTTTTATTTGATATGTGTTAAAGCATTATAAGACTCTAACAACTCAATCATCCAAGGTACGCTTCTCTTTTAATTATAAAATAGCTTGTGATGTACGCAACTCCAAGTACTAGCATACCATGACAAATCAAACTATCTGTTTAGAAAAGAATTAAAGAATAGTAGTTCCCAAATTTTGAACTATTATAAATTTCATTTTTCAAAATGGACTTCATTTTTGGATTTGAATTATCAAAATCATCTAATGTTTACTATTTGGTATTTTTCTGAAAACATTAAATTTTTGATGAATATTGTAAAAAAATTTGTTATTGTTTAAACTCGTCTTTTTTTTACATAATTATTTTTTAAAATTTATTTTAAAAAGTCAAAATAGATATATAATACCTATATTATTTCAATGTAGTATATTGGAGTCATTTTATAATAAGATTAAGTATATAAAATTTTATGAACTTTTTATCTTCTTTTACCCACCTTCTAGGCACATTTTTAAATTTGCCTAAAACGTAATTTTTCTACTTCTATTAATTGAATTTAAAAAATATGAGAGAAACGGTTGTCATGAATTAGTAATATAGTTTTCTATATGATACAAATAATTTTTGTTGAATAGAATGTTTCAAATTTTATTTACCGCAATTAAAATTAAATGATGTAATTATAGTTAAAAGTAATATTATAATAAAATAAAATTACCCCAACACATGTCCTAATTCTATTATATAAGTTTTTTTTATGAAAATAAACCTTAGGACAAAAATATGATCCCTTTTGATCCACAAGGATTAAAATATGTCATTTATTATATTTTATTTAATGAAGAGTTAAAAGTGTTAAATTCAAATTTTTATAACAAATACATTTTTAATGTAGGGATATACATAAGATAAATTCTACTATAAAAAATCAATAGAAAGATAAAAATATTTCCTACATCATGGTATTTTATTTATAATTTTTATACATTTAATAATTTATTTTATTTGTGACACAATGATGATGTAGTCGTTACCTTAATAATGAAAAATTATAATAAATGGTATTAATAGTATTAAAATAAAAATAAATTAAATTAATTAATTACATATACTAATTTATAGATATCATAGACATGTTAGTGACACATTAGAAGTTTTTTATAGAAGATATCATTTTGGTTTTGGTAATTTTCAAAATCAAAATATAGAATAGTAACAAAATTGACATAAATGATAATTTAAAATAAATACTATTTCATTAAATGATATAAATGTCATAAAAAATATAAGGATTTGGTAAATAAAATTTATAGTGATACAAATGTCATAAATTATGCACCTTAAGTTCGTTTGGAAATTTATCATAACTATATGAACCACATATTTAGAAATACAAGAAGACATGGTAAGAGTTAAACTATTTAACTAAGGGTTAAATAAAAATGATAAGGTTTATTTTATGACCTAAACATTTCTAAAAAATATTTTCTGAGATGATTTCTACTCTTCCCCATCCTATCCTTGAAATAAATAAATTTGGATCTATTAATAACTGAAAATGATTTTATAATAAATTAATATTTCTAGCCTTTCCAAATGTGTCTCTCACCTCTCATATAAAAGGCCACCTACCTTTATTTTTATTTCACACCTCCAAAACCTTTTTTCTCTGCCAAACCATTCCAAAATATCTTTCCATCTACCCTAAATTCATCCCAGAGACCGTTAATAGATCCGAAATCAAACCTAGGAATCCCTTTTGTTAAAATCAAAAGGATGCACCCGAAGAATAGGTAATTATTTTATCACCTCCTTCAATGTTATTTTCTTCTTCAACATCATATTTCTTTGTTATTTCCATACTGACTAATAAATAGAGTACCTAATACATAACGAGATTTTATTATAAATATGGTACAACCATATTCATTATTCTATTCGTCTTATGAATGAAAAAGTCACCACATGTGCATACGTATGGCTTACCTTCTCCATGTCGTGGTGTAGTTTGTTATTCAACACTCCATTATTTGGATAGGTATAATAATCAAGATAATTGATGTAAATAAATAATATATCATGTTAATGATTCTATATATATAATATATAATCCAATTATATAGTATTTCACCATCAATAGAATGATATTGTCACCCGTGCATACGTATGACTTACCATCTCCATAACACGATGCTATGTGTTCTCTATAATAAAAAGTCAAGAATAATATTCATTTTGTGATTAAAAATAATTTTTAGAAACATAATATAATTCTGGATATGAATCTAATAAATCCAATACATAACAACCATGACTTATGTAATAAAACATATAAAGGAAAACAAATCAGTTAATACCTGAAATAATGATAATAGTGAACTATTATTAACAAAAAAATATTAGAGGATCATATATGATATCATATTTATGAATGTGATCCTTGTATAATTTAATGAAAAATAAATAAAAATTATAAATTAGGTTAAATTAACCTCAGCTAAGGAACAGTACAAGGTAAGTGTTAATTTTACAATCTCTTTATTATCTAAGGTTGATTATACATAAGAATTTACTAGGATTATTTATCATCCACATCCCTATTTCTTAAAAAAATGTTTAAAAACATTTTTACTATTTTCTTAAATGTGGGTTAACATCATTTATTCAATTTTATGATATTTCAAAATGTTTTGAAAATAATCATTCAGTCATTTTCCAAATAAGGTACTTTATGGCCATTTCGACAAATTAAGTAAAGAATGGTTTTTTAACTTATACAGAGGGTGAAGCTATATTACATAATTAAAACACATTCAAATCATCCCTTACAATCTTATTATAATATTTTCAAAATAAATTTTTTATTTTACAATTATGTTACTTTTAGATGATTTAAAAGTTAGAATATATATTTCTTTTTAATAATTTTTGGATTGATTACATCTGTGTCAACATATATTCTTGGATTTTATGTTTAATTGATGTTGGTTTAATATTATAAAATATTAAATATTGTATTGATTGTTTTATGATATGTTTGACTGTGGATGTGCTATTTTTATTTCAGTCTTTGTTCATCATTGAAGTATTAACATTTCGTATTCTAGTTTAATACAAAAGATTATGTTATGTTTCAACCTTTTTAGATGTGGAATGAATTGGACATAATAAGTGATGTTGGGGCCCTATATAGCCCCTTGATGCATCGGTATGTCTCATTAGTCAAACTAGTGTATTGGTTCAAGGCCTTGACAATATTTATTTACAGTCTAGGCACGAGGCCTTGACTATGTGGTTATAATGTCTAGCATTATGCATTCCATCATTATATGATTATCTATTGATATTACATGTGATTATTCATATAGTAGAATATCCAGGTGAATAAGTAAATGGAATTACTTGATATATCTTTCCCATCTTATGATGAAATTTATTATTAATAGGCTTGTGTTTTAGGCTTATACATTGGCGTAATTTTTTTTGATTATTTATACTAGTTTCAACTATATTCTTGTACTTATCGAGCATCTAAGATCACCCCCCCCCCTATGTTTTAATTCCCCTAGGGTGTAGATAAGTATATTATGACAGACCTACAATGATTGGATAAGGGATATGAGTGTGTTCAAATGAGTCCCAATGTTGTTTTTTTTATTTCATAATGTAACGTAAAAAGTATGTATTAATCCATCACATCCAATGGTATTAGATTGATCGGCCTTTCAGGATAGGATCTCTTTTGATCATTCTAATGTTATGTAATAATGCATCGACTTTGGGTAACTGGGGTTAGGGTGTTACAATTCATATCAGAGGATGTTGAGTACAGTTTCTTATGGACATGGGGATGACCTTGTTTGTTTATGGTTCAAACGTTCCAATCGGTTTCTAACGGGTTTATTCATAGTACCGGAAACACCCAATGATTGTATATCAATTTGGACCTACTGTCCAAAGGTAGGTTCTCATTAGATGTGGACAGATGATGCTTAATAATATTCATTGGTTGAGAGGATTGGAGTTCAGGATCATCACACCTTTTTAGGGGAATTATTGCCTACTCCGGGACTCTCCTATAGATTTAAGTTATGTTCACAAATCCTTATTAATTAACCAATCATGAAAATGAATTTTCCTTTAGATTTGGAAATCTATGATTGATATGTATGGGATTTTAGAGAATCTTATACATGGTCAATATGATGACCATACTGGTTTTAAATCCACTCAGTGGTGCACTTGATGTTTATTATCATTAAAAAAACAGGGATTATTTTAGAGGTGGGATTGTACCCGCAGATGGGCTACCAACATATCCTCGTTAATAAGGAATCAGAACCCACGTAGTTTGATAATACGGATATAGTTTAACTTCATATTTGACGAAAAATAATTATTGAATGAGGGGATTGAACCTTAGAATGGATTCCTAGGTACTCTTCTTTTAATGCAGAGATCAAAGTCCACATAGTTTGGCTGAATAAATGTGAGAATTATGCATGGTTAATGGCCCAAATATATATTTCATGATTACTTTTACACTCTTAGATCACATGAGTCCTACTCGGTGTGATAAACAAGTGGTATCAATAAACCCGACGATTGTTCCATGAAAGATGTAGTCATAAGAAATTATGTGGGGCTTACATTTGTATGACTGCCCAAGTAGATGAAGACCAAGAATTACATTAGGAATGAAGCCCAGTAGCAGTGTCCATAAAGGTATTTGTACTTTACGGTGATTTGGAGTTTTAACCTATGGATTACTCCTATGAAGGATTCCCAAATTAATAGGGACTTATGATTGGGGATTATTCCTGATACGGAGGCTCAAATCAAAAGAAATTATGATTGGGGCTTGCTCCTGAGGAGGATTCCCAATGTTAAAGGATACTATGACTGGGGCTTACTCTTGAGAAAGAGGCCCAGGATAAGGGGACTTGTAACATGGGGCTTACTCCTGATAAGGATCCCCAAATTAATGGAATTGTTATTAGGGGTTATTCTTGACAAGGAGACCCAAAACGAGGGAATGTGGGGCTTACTCTTGAGGAGGAAGCCCTAAATCAAAAGATCTTATCATCATAATGTATGAGGTTACAAGGAGGAAACCTCTAACCATGGTGACATATATATTGTAATCCATGATGTTTGTGGAGATTTTCTCATAGAATTCCTATTAGATAAATAATCCAACAAATGAACTATGCCATAAATGGCTTTGAAAATGGATTTGAGGGCTAATATCTTGAAGAGGAATTCTGAACTGGAGAGAGGAACACAAATTAATTTGGCGCACAAGTCTTGGCCATGCATATGTACTTGTGTGACATGGGTTCACCTAGGAAATGGTGAATATTTAGAGTAATACTTGGGTGAGACTTAAATCAAGCCTTTAATATTATCCTAATATGTTTCCAAGAGGGTGGCATGAAAGTTTCATCAAAAGGGTGGGGTGGCGCATAAGTGTTTCTACTTTTAAGGTGGTCTCGATACTTAGGCACACAAGTGTTGATGAATTCTAAACCCTTAAGACTTATCATACTACTTCAAGTCTTCCATTCTAGTTAAAATGTTACCTTAGAAGTTTTTTAAAGAGTTGAGTTGATGACTTGGGTGACCAGAGCTTGAATTTGACTTCTGGAAAATCTGTCGTCGAAATAGGGGGTCCACAGGGGCTATTTATAGGCAACCAAGAACCTTGGGTGAAAAATCAACTAGGGCGTGCATGTATGTTGCACGAACCATAGGTGGCGCGCATGTGACTTGCACGGCATGGAAGTTACTTGTTCTCCTTACTCCAAATGGGCTCCCGGTCCACGACTTCATCAATTTCATGATGTTTCATCAAAGGGTGACCCTTATTATGCTTATGGTATTCCCATTCGTTATTCATTGGACCCTGTGATTGAAATGAGCTTCAAAAAATGTCCCCCCATAGATTTGGATCCGAAAATGAAAGAGGATCTCGCTCTAAGCCAATTCTTGAGAAATCAAGGGTCTATGGTGTTCAGGTATGGCGCACAGATGCTGGGGTGTGCATGTATGGAATGTAGGTGGCCCGAATCACCTATATATACAGGCTTACTCCAATTAAACTCACTTGTCTTCCAGAATCTTGAACTGTCATCACGCAGGATCGTTTGTTCTTCGGCGGATTTCCCTTCTGGATTTTTTCGTGAAACTACAAATGGTATTTGGCATGCACGCCATGACTAGGGTGGCAATACTTGTGTGACCGGGTTGACTTGCTCACCTTGTTTGGGACTTGTTCACCTTAATGGATTTTCCATTTTTTTGATTTCCTTTCTCAAAATTTCATGAAACAAACATAATTAAGAGTTTATTTTTTTATCATTGTGTAGATTCAATGGCTCTCAGAAGAATTGGATAAGTTGATGAGTTGTCCATCAAGATAATAGATGACATGATGAACGTCATTGGCCATTAATATTATATTATATGTGATAGCACTCTCTCATATTACACTATGTACATGAAAGAAATATCATTTCAATTTCCCATAGAGCATCTACTTGCCTTTGTATGGTCGTGTTCATATACAAGGAGTCAGCGTTTTAGTGGAAAATAATTACATCCCTCGTTCCTGTATTCAAACCTTCACCAAATTCACTTCGGCATATGTCTCAGTTACAGGATCATTTTCCAATACTGGTATAATGGAGAAGGCATACAAAATTCATCATAGCCCATGAGCTCAAGATCTAAAGCCTCACATGCATGTGCTGCAGCTGTATTGCTATCCCTCTATTTTCCGAATTTCTCAGAATGAGCAAACTAAGGGATGGAAGAAGAGTTGGGATTTCCATTCTAGAAGAGGTGTGAAGCTGACTTGGATGTGGGAATATTTGGTGTGAAAAACCTATGCCGAGTTTGTCGATGATATGATGTGAGCTACAATATACGAAGCTATCTCGGCTAGGTAGACATATGTCTACAAGAGTGAAAATTTCGTGCCAGATTTAATCATCCATTGGAGCCCGAAAACTAATTCGTTCCATCTGACTCATGGAGAATTAGGCATCAATTTGTGGGATGTTTACAAGTTTTCAGTGGATCCAATTTTGGGAGATATGTATGATGAATTCAACCCCCCCCCCCAAGGTGACCTGGAATGATTCATAGAAGACTCCATCATTGGCTCGAGAATTAATAAATATTTTCTACAAACATAAGAATATCAACACCACAAAAACCTACTCCAGAAAATATATCAATCTAGAAGAGTGTATGAATATGTTTTTGATTAAGAAGAGAGAGGAGGGACCTTCCTGCACTCACCCTACTATTTTCCCTAGAGAAACAAAGAGAGCTGCTCTAGGCACATTTTTTACAATTCTAGAAGTAGGATAGTTTGATTGGTGGGGGTATGAATTGAACCAAAAAATTCCAGCAAATAACCATCTGGCAGGATTTTTGGCCTTGTGGCTCGGTGTTTACCTTTTACCCATTTGGGATTCGAAAGGAGGTGTGAGGCCAGGGACCATTGTCATTGTAGCCAAGCTGGATGAAAGGAAGATGGTTTGGTTGGCCACCCCAGTTTTGGAAATGATTCATAGGAGAATACTTCATGTTTATATGGTTAGTTATTATCTAATAATAGTGGGAACATTACTTGTTTTATGGGGATGGATTTCCACCCACATCATGACATATGTTGTACAAAGTGGTGTACAGGTTCCAGGAAGTTCTTTCCAACCGTATGTTCAGGCCTTTTATGGAATTTCTCCCTTATCCCTCAATGCTTATGACATCAAAATAAGGCTAAGAATATTCAAGGAGTTTCATATCTTTCTTTGAGGAAATCTGCCAACAAGGCGATTTGTTGATGATGGAACAACTAGCTTGGAGTTAAGGGCATATATGCTGACATGTAGAGATGGAACACTAGCCATGTGGATTGATAGAGAAATTATATGAGAGGCATATGCTCCATAATGATTCACATAACAATTTAAATGTTTGCAGAACATTTCGGTACCCCCTCCGGTACATTTTAGGTTAGAGCATCATCCGATGGTTGCTCGTCAACTATTATTTCTGACATCTATGGAGAGGACTTGAGTGGTATTTGATCTAGCAGTTTTTGGAGCATTAACTCTATTGACTACATTGTATCCTAGGAGTTGGGTAGAATCATACCCTGAAGAGGTACTGAATCAGCCGATCATTTATTTTTGGATAAAGAAGAGAACCATTAAGAAAGAATAACTTCATTTGGAAGGTGACTCTTCCTCACCCGGAGCAGATTCACCAGATTTCTCACCCGAAGATGAATCATCGGATTCACAGGATGGTGATGATGAGGCTCCAAATGCGTCAAAGTGGCCTCGTTCCTAATATAATCTACATTCCAGAGTTAAAATACCTACTCCATCAACTCCTGGTGAGTTACATAATTAATGGAATTTAACACCATTATTTTAAAGAGCAACAAGTTTCATTTTCTTATCATTTATCTATGATTGCAAGAGCTAGGAAGAAGTTGATGCCTTCGATTGTAGGACCGTCCCCCCTGCCTTCTGGTGAAAATTCTGAATATTTACAACTAGATGCTTTCCAGACATAGTGGTGTTTATAATGTGATTCTTAAACCGCTTGGATGGACTTATGTGACGGGCTGCATTTCCTTGGAGTGGGGAGTCTTCACACTTCCTCTGACATCCGTTTTGAGGAAAACCCCATTTAAGTGAGGGATTACATCAAAGATCTGAAAATGATCATATATGCCACTGATAAGTCAGTTCTTGTCACCAAGTGGGTGAAATAAATGATGGACCATGGTACCATTGAGGGGATTTGTCCTTAATTAGATGAAGAGTGGCATGATTGCGTGGTTCCTAATGATGTAAGTTTTCTTTTTTCTCATATTTCTATTTCCATTTCAATTTAAATTTACTCAACGATTTTTAATGTATGTAAATAGTCATCTTTATCCTATAGCTTGTAAAGTAATGAACCACTAAAATCCCTTCTCTGTAGTATAGCCCTCATGGCCTCACTCTTGGAGCCCCTAAATCTCCACGTGAGCCAGGTGATGTATCTTAAGGCTAGCAAGTCATAGATGAGGTGTTAGAAAGGAAATTATTGTCCCTGATAACTATTTTCGGAGATGATGATGCTAGTCCACCAAAAAATGGACAAGAAGGAAAAGTATTGAAGAGAGAAGAACATAGTCCAATGCTTTATTAGTAGTGGTAAGTATTTCTGTTAGTCATGAATATTAACAAATGAGAATGTTCTCAAAAAATTTGGGATTACAGGGGATTCTTCAGTTTCTTCTTTAAGAGAAAGGACTAACCATCCCCAGAGTACAATAGAGGGTGTCAAGAATAGGTGCATGTTCTTGCTGAAATGACTGTTCCTGAAGAAATACTGAGAGCAGATGAGACAACGTCTGCTCCCAACACCGTTATTGTTTATGATTACATGATAGAAAAGACTTCTGGTAAATTTACAATACTTCATAGACCCTCAAATTATACAAAAAATGACTTTCATTATATGAAGTTTTAGGTTCAACACATGCACCATAACATTTGTCAAATGCGAAAGATGACCCCACAACTGTCTCTGAAGAATCTATCTGTGGTCAGAGATTTCCAGATGAATGCCACAAAGAAGACATGCCAATTTCTCCCACTGGTGAGACTAAACTGGTATCAGGGAAATAATTGGATAAAATGATGAATCCTGGCATGTCCTTTGATGAAATTTTAGAACATGTAAATTTACCATGTGATTTAGATGATTTTGGAGATGTAATTATAGAATCAACTTGAGGGGAATTTCATAATTTTTCCTGTTAATCTTCTCATGATTACACTTCCAACCATGTCTGGTTAAAAAATGTATAGTTCTATCAAAAGAAACTGCCAAAACAACATTACTTGAATGGTGTGTAGATATTGGTGTCAACCCTATTAATGGAGAAACACTAGATCCGGTGGAACATAACACTGTAGACCCTCATGAACCCCATCATGAAAATCCTGTTAAATCTATGAATGATGGGGAGGATTATTCACAAGTTATTGATCTACTATTAGTTTAAAGATGATGATATTTGTATCTCACTTAACCTGCAAGACAATTAATCAACTTATACTGTCTTATGAAACCAACCATACATTCAATTGAACAAATATGGTTGTCAACATCAATGGTTAGGTCTGGAGGTGTAGCCACAATCTCTTCCCAAATAGTAGAAGAAGGGGAAGCAACCAGGGTCAGGGAAGGAGTAGAAAGGGGAACTTCCTTAATTGTATTAACACTTGACTATGTTCCTCCCTATGATAGCGATGCTGAATCAGACCCAGAGGTGCAAAAGGCGCTCCAATTCTCACATTGCAAGGAATGGAAAAATATATGGAAGATAATATATGAGGTGCCCCTTTTAAGAGATTCCTTTGAAAATTCCAAGACTATCATCCCTATTCATCATGATGGGACTTGGAGGTTTTGGATATCACGAAATCCCAGCCGCAGTGAAACAAGTCATTCGATGGAGGGATAAAGAGAAAAGGTGTCGTCAAGACCTGATCAGAGCAAGATTCCTGACCAATATCAGTGAATTTCATGCTATAGTGTCCTAATTTGAGGCTGATCATGCTGCAATGATGAAGGAGCTATAGAAAAAAAATCAATGAGAATATTCTCCAGCAGTTTCACCTTCATCAAAAGCTAGATGGTGTAACTAGGGATCTTGGCCAGCTTCATAATTCGTTATAATAAGTCCCTACGGATGGTATAAAATCCATCACAGATGCCAAAGAAGCACTTCGTCGAGCTGAAGAGAGTGAAGTTTTCCGAGTAAATGAACTTCAAGTGGCTTCTGATAAAGCTCGGGATGCTGTCAAACAGATGAGAAGTCACGTTGAAAGTCTTCTGTAATTTCTTAAAAAAGAGAAGAGACTCAAGTCTATAGACGTTCTTCGAATCATGTTCATCAAATGAAAAACAATTCATCTTCAATTAACTGTACCATCATTTTCTTGATAATGACTCTTATTTTCACCTAATACAATGTTCCTATTAAATATAGTTTGATTTTTATTAGGGTTATATATACAACCCCAAAAACATTATCTTTTAATTGCTCAATATTGCCTAAATCATACAAAATGTACGTTTTGTGAGCTGGGACTTTATTTTATAGAGTACCTTTTATAGGTTCCCAATTTAATGAGCACCATGACTTTTGTTTTTGGCATTTTAAATTCATGCATGTTGGACTATATAATGGCAAATATTTAAGGTCGAATTGCTTGGACCGAATGGATGAAATTGGCTCAACTCTTGTTAATTTTTTTGGAAACATATTACCATATTCATGTATGGAGTGGGGAAATTTTAAACTATGACTTTAGAAATTTTGAATCTGATGAATGATATGGGAAAATAGCTAAAAGGAATTAGAGGAAGACTTTTCTAAAAATGAAGTGACCAGTACTTGAAAAACCCACTATGGGGGCTGAATTATTTACGGCCAACTAGGGCATAAGCTGCATAGTCAAATAGAAGAATTTTATTGGCTGACAGGTCTGTTATGTAGACAAATTATGCATGGCCACCTAAGGGCACATGCTGCATAGTCAGGGAAAATAACTCTCATAAATTTGACATTATATTGCTAAAAGAAAAATGAGGATTTATGGGGATTCAAATTTTCCAATGCATAGAGTCTTATTCATGGATAATGGTACATGAATAAGGAGCATATTTTTATAATATGAATTGTTAATGAATTGTAGGAATGTGACTTCTACGAAGGTTTGACCCAAACCAAGGGAAAAAGGTATCTTTGGTTCTAAATCATAAGACTAAAACAGGAGACAGAAACATTATACAACATAATACATATAGATAATGAAATATAATATGGAACAATTTTTTTAAGGATTACAACCGTTTTATATCCCAACATATCATCGTTAAGACAAATAGGGACAATAGAGGCTTCTCATAAGAATGATGTTTCCAGTATTTGAAAAACCCGTTATAGAGGTTGAATTATGCAGGGCCAATGGGGGCATAAGTTGCATAGTCAAATAGTAACATATTTTGGGCTGACAGGTCCATTATGTAGACAATTATGCAAGGACCCCAAAGGGAATGTGCTGCATAGTTAGGAAAAATAACTCTCAGGTATCAGAAATTTTGTGACCAGAAGTCAAGAAAAGGGTTATGGAGATAATGAATATTATTTTTTTAATGTCTTGGATGGGTCCTGAATTGAGATTCTAGATGTCACTATGTATCTCATTAGGATTAGAATCAAGCCACATGTAGTTCTTGAATTATTTTTTAACATCATGAAGGAAGAAAGCATGGAAGATCTTAGTTTAGGGTCCTAGAACTCGTACCATTGTGATGGAAACACATCGTGAATTTGTAATAAATATGATGTGAATAAAGGCTAGATTGATCCATAGAACACCATGTGCTCCTAAGAGGACTTTTCAACCAAGGGACAAAACGTAGAGTTTTAGGTTAGGCCCAAAGGCTCGGGGCTAGACTCGAGGAATGCTCGACCATTCCTATGTATCCCATGATTATGGGAATCAAGCCGTACATAGTTCTTGAAATACACTTTGTACAGATTTGGTTCATACATATGAGGGGTAAAGAGGAATTTATAGAAATTATGGCTAAAACAAAGATTAAATACTCGGCTGTCACTACGTATCTCATGAGGATTAGAATCAAGCCATATATAGTTCTTGAAATATGACATGGTTAGATACGATGCCGATGATGATTCCTCTTGAGTGAGGGTATAAGGGATTATTGCAGTTTTTTTCATACATGAAAAAATGAAAATCGTTTAAAGTCATATGCATGGACCAATGCTATGCAGTTCAATGTCTCACAGGAAAGACAATGGGGGACAGTATAGTTTAACATCATATAGCTAGGACGATGGGATGTACACATTTTAACGTCATGTAGGACAAAAGTGAACTGATATGAATAAGATGGTTGATAGGGGCTCCACCGATCAATGTCATATGAGATAAAGGTGAATCGATGTGAAGAAAGTGGTTTCGGGCTTGAACCTCAGGAGGTTGCCTACGTAACAGGCCTAGGAGGCAAGGATCAAAGTCTGCATAGATTAATTTAGAGTTATTTAGTGATTGCGGTGTACATAATGACTATGACCCAAAGTTAATGCTGGGTCAAAAGTGTGGTTAGCATCCCAGAGAAGATGTCATGGTCGAAGCTTACTCTAATATCACATGATTCATGCTCGGTGTGAGGAATAAGATTCAAAAACAGACCTGACAGTCGTATCACGAATGACATGACCATGAAGGATGGTGTGGGGCTTAGGCATCATTAGCTGCATGGGGAATGCATGAAAACAGAGTTTCAAAGAAAATTGCGCATGCGGCGATCACAGTTTAATGTCATGTGTCATAGTCATGGGGTGGTTGTCATTTTAACGTCTTTCCACTCGGACGATGCACAATTTAACATCATGTTTGGATGATAGAGGGATATTTATAGTTTAATGTCCTACATCATGTACATGGTGTGTATTTGTGTTACACAAAATACTTCTTAAAAAATTGTGAATGGGTTGGAGTTGTAATTAGTTCTCCAACCATTGAGATTAAAGAATAAGATCCATTGGAGTAGAACTTATGTATTGAGTATGGTCCTACCAACTTTTGCTCAAGCTTTGGAGGCTTCATTCCCGTATCATTGGGGTTCTGAGGACCAATACCAATTATCCATGAATGAATGAATGAAGATGATCCTATTTATTGAAATAAAGTTCTATTCAATTATGATATAATTCTAAGTTGTGTTGTGTGCATAATCTTTTTCTATCCAGTAATTTCAATTCATCCAATCGAATTTGGGATTGTTCTTCTGTAGATAACTTATCACAAATGGTGACTCTAAGAGAAGGTAATTGGACTTCAATAGGCATGACTACTTCCGTTCCATATACCAATGAATATGGAGTTGATCGTGTAGCAATGAAGGTGGTAGTCTGATAAGCCCATAGATCATGAAAAAGTTTATCAAGCCCTAAATTCTTATCTTTATCCACCATATTTTATTGTATGTTTGAAAGAGTCGTATTGAAAGCCTCTATTTTACCATTGGCCACTGCATCATACTGAGATGAATGGTTGGATCTGATTTGAATTCTTTATAAAATTTTCTTATCTCGGATAAACAAAAGTTGGTACCATTATCCATAAATACGGTATAAGGAATGTACCGACTTGGTTTTTTGGCCCTGTAAGACTTTTGAATATTTCTATGATTAATTCCAGAGCTAGGCGCGAAGACGGCGTGCGATTCCGAGGCCCGGTGTGCCTGGAATTAATTTTATAAAAATATTAAGTTTTTTTATACTATGCACGTGGTGGGGGTGTGATATCTCCTAAACGGTAGATCAGAACATGAATATGATGGCACAGTTGTGTCCGGAACGTGGCTTTTACCCTAGGCGGGGTGTGAACTTTGCGGGTGCGGGCTTGCAGTGAGAAACGCCACGAGGGGCGTTTTCGTAAATAAGTGGTGAAGTTAGTGTGCGAGCGTCGGCTCGAATAACTTCTGAACGAGGTCTCAGATAGAAAATTTGAGTCCTCCATTGTGTTTAGAACGGCGCGTTTACCCAAGGGATGACCTTACTCTTGTTCGCCTCGGGCGTCGGGTCCGAGGCGGGTTTGGCGTCGGCGGGTGGCTGATGTAAATATCAATGCCCCCCCCCCTTTATCGTTCCTCTCGACGTTATCCACCGTTCTTCATTGCCGCTCCACGGAATCGAGCAAACGAGGCATCCACAAGCTCAGATTTTGACGGCGGACATTCCAGGAGCGTGCAACGGAAGCTCTGGAGCGCGGATCAAAGGCAGAACGTCAGCGTTTCGCCCGCGAGGTAGGCAGTTTGAGTTTTAAAATACCAGACCTCGTTTTTGTGTTTTTTTTCTTCAAATTTTCATAAGGTTTATATAGTTTGGGTCCCGAGCTTCCCGAAACATGGTTCGGATCTGAATTTGGAGCACCGGGGTGCTCCCGGTGGCTCACAGAAGTTTTCCGGCGAAAATTTGGTTTTCCGGCGAGACCCGCGGCGACAAAGGAAGAATCTGGCGAGTTCCGCGGTGGCGCAGCGGCGGCACGGTGGTTTCCGGCGACCCTGCGGTGGTCCGGCCAGATTGTTCCGGGGGTTCTTTGAACCCCTGTAACTCGCAAACCGTAACTCCGATTTGCGAGCAGTTTGCAGCGACATGTTCCTTGCGTCGAGACGGACCTTTTTAACTCACTTTGAGAATTTTATGAGTCGGAATTTTGGCCCGGGGGCTAGAAATGTCGAATAAAATAATAATATTTTATTATTTTATCACTTCGAGTCATTGTAACTTCTACCCGGAGCGTCCAATTGACGTTCCGTCAGTGGAATTGAGACCCTGATGGTACGACAGACTTTTTGAGTTGGTTTCTGGGTGTTGGGACTGAGAATGGGGTAAGGGCCCCACAAGGCCGGGTTTTGGCGTTTGCGGAGAAACACAGCTTTTGCACTAGGAGTCTGATTTTGGCGGATGAATAGTCGATCCTTTGTGATTTTCTGAGAGGATGCCAATGGTGAGATCCATTTGACGAGTTTCAGAATCCAGGCATGGGCCCCACCCGAGCTGGTCTTCGGTGAATAATACCTTTTTCATCGGGTGTCCTTTTCGGACAAGCGAGTAGTCGTTTCCGCTTGTTTTTCCGAGGGGGTCACCATGGTATGATCCGCTCGATGGGTTTCGGGATCGTTGTGTGGTCCCCACATGTACTAGCTACGGTGAATAGTTTTTTTTCACCGGTATTCCGTTTCGGGCGACTAAACAGCCTATCCTTCGTGTTTTTCCGTGTAGATCGTGATGGTGGCCTCGATATTGGCCTTGGTGGTGCGCAGTGTGGCATTGTTGCGGGTCGCTTGGGTTAGCGATGTTTTGGACCAGTAGTGGTTAAGGGTACTACCTTGGTTCGTTCCCACGAGGGTTCGTGTGGCATCACAACCTTCGTATATGTTTGGGATCCTCTCGATGGGATGTTTAAACTATTAGAGGTGTCGCATCCCTCGGGTGGGCCCGGAGTGGGATCCTCTAGAACCTTTTCTCTAGATTTGAATCTTGGTATCGCTATGACCGCTTATTCACCGGCGGCGATACCCTATCTAGCAGATTAACCGCGTAGGGTTTGTGGCATCATCAGGATTATGATCCCCTACGTGGTGGGCCGTACTCAGTAGGATTGTGGTATCGTCGGGTAACGATCCCCTACTTAGCATGAGGTGTATAGTAGGGTTGTAGTATCATTGGTTATGAGATCCCCTACTCAGCGCGTAGTTTCGGTAGGGTTGCGGCATCGTCGGTTCGATCCCCTACATCGCGAGTTATGCAAGATAGGGTTCCGGTATCGTCGTGACCACATTTATAAGGGTGATGATCCTCTATCTGTGTGACGTTCTTCTATCTAGCGCCAGATCGGGTTGTGGTATCCCCCAGAAGATCCTGGGTGTGATCCCCTATCTGTGAGAACTACGTATGCCAGATCGAGTCATGGTATCCCCCAGCAGACCCTGGGAGTGATCCCCTATCTGTGAGATTCATATACTAGAATGGGTTTTGTTATCCCCTAGAATACCCTAGGAGCGATCCCCTATCCGAGGAGTTTGGTGGTTATGTTGTTTCAATGAGTTTTCCTTAGTGATGCCAACCGACGATCGTGATCTCTCAGGTGAGCGTCTGAGAGGTTTGCAAGAAACCCGATGGAGTGTGTCTCTTAGATGAGTGTCATCTGGTATGACAATGTTCATGTGGTGTACTCTCCTGGTTGAGGACAGTTGCTGGTGATGAGGTCGGTACCTCTTGTGGCTTTGTGGCGTGAGCTGAGTATATCTAGATTTTTCAAGGTGTATGTATGGGCATACACCAGAGCTGAGCTGACTAGTTATGTTTAGCCGAGGATGGTCATGAGATGGAGTTTCTCTCTCGTCTGGGTTCCCTCTGGCTGCGATGAGCGGACCAATGCCTTTCAGTTTCTCTCTTTGGTTTTGGGTTTTGGGGTTCCTACTGAGTATGTTTATACCCACTTGTGCACGGGTTTTCCCGCACATGTTTGTGTCTTGTGCAGACCACAGGCCTTTTGACGGAGTCCCAAGAGGTCACGGAGCAGGCGGATCTTAGTGAGAGTGTTGAATTTGGTGTTTACCAGAGCTATGTCGAGGGAGCTTTCTGGCGGGTGTTTGTGGCAGCCTTCCGCTTCTTCAGAGCAGGTTGGACGCGCTTTGTAGTTTTCTTTTGGTGGGCCCTGTTTCGCCCTTTGTACTTTTGTTGTTGCACTCTATTTTGGGATAGATTTTATGCCTACATTTTCTTTTCAGTATTTTATATCTATGCACTTTTTCATGGAGGTGTTTGTGGGTGCATGTGTACAGGTACCTTAGGCTAATGCCACCCATGTGTGTGATAGCTTACACGGCGCTGGTCTCCAGCCCCTGGCCTATTAGAGGCGAGCTTGGGGAGTTGCCGCTCGAGCCCCGTTAGGTCGATTCGTGACATAGTGGTATCAGAGGAGGTTCCACCTTTGGGATCTTAGAGTGTAGCTGGTCTAGTTGTGAGTTGGTTTGGGTTGCATAGCGGTAGTGTTAGGATGTTTCGAGTTCAGCTTTCAGGCTAGGGACTCGAGTGTTGGTGCGGCGACCGACACATCCATACACCAGGACTCTGATAACCTTCCTTTCGACTCGGGACAATCGTACACTGGTCGCGGGTACATAATGGTACATGCATCATATAAGACTTGGTTTTTGGGTTTTCCTTGTTCTTCTTGAGTCAGCTCTCCAGATATACTCTTTGACTGTGGTGCATCTTGAATGTATTTCAGGATGCCTCCACGATGGAAACCAGCAAGGGTTCTGCAGCAGGATTGTGCTAATGACCTACCCCGTGTAGAGGCTATGGAGCAGGGCGCAGGTTCTGAGGTTGCACCTCCAGGTGGTCTGTCAGTTGAGCCACCACCTATCGAGCATCTAGTTGTGCCGGTAGTGCAGGACGAGGTTGTGTGCAGGCTGAGTGCACTGCACGAGTTCTATAGGCAGCAACCTTTGAGGTTCTGGGGTGTTCCAGACCCCTAGGTAGCTGATGACTGGCTTGAGGCAGTCACCCGAGTTTTCCGCCTAGTGAGGACACCTCAAAATTAGATGGTGGTCCTAGCGGTGAGCCTTCTTCATGGTTCTGTTGGGCGATGGTGGAGCCTAGTGACGCAGTCCCATGATGAGGAGACACTCACGTGGCCAGAGTTTGAGCGGATCTTCAGGGAGGATTTCTATCCAGTGACGATGAGGTCAGTGCGGATCCAGGATCTTCTACATCTTCGACAGGAGGTTCTGACTATGATGGAGTACTCAGCGTGGTTTACAGACCAATCACACTACTCAGACCTTTGAGAAGGGCCTACACAGGGACATCTGGGCTGGTGTGGTTTCTTTGTGCCTACCCACCTATACTGGAGTGTTGGAGAGAGCTTTGGTGGTGGATATTTTTCTGGCTAAGTAGATTCCACCTGTTAGTGCTGCGCACGTGAGGGCTGAGACGTCGGCATCTAGAAGTAGACGACAGACTCAGGTGTCTAGACGTGGCCGACGTTTCAGGGGGAAACCTTAGGATGGAGGATCTAAGCCTCAGGGGTCACAGGGCTCGTATGCCAGTTTTGGTCAGCCGTAGGAGAGGCGGTGTTATGCTTCCGATGGTCGGGGACATATTGCTAGAGATTTTCTGATCCGACATGCTGCTGAGAGGGAGCCGGTCGATGGACCGCCTTGGTAGAGGTATGTCTTGAGCAATGAGGTCCGCAGGGTGGCGGGCATGGCAGCGGAGCTGGTGCAGCAGGAGGCGATGGTAGGCAGTACCAGTTTCCACCACCCCCACCCCCAGGTGGTCCACGCCAAGCTCAGGGAGCTGGTGGCCGAGGGCGAGGACAGCTGCATGCCCTGGAGGCTGTTGACCTAGAGGCACCGCGGATTGATAGAGGTATGCCTTGTGTCTTTTCTACATTCTGTAGTAGTTTGATAGACACTATTTAGTGGTACCCTCCCTTTTGTTGCTTGCTCAAGTTTTGTTCAGGCCGTTGGTGAGACCCTGAGTGGGTGTTGTTTGGCATGGTTTGAATGCGTAAGAAAGAGGGATCCTTACTCCACCGAGATGCGTTTTTGTGATGTGATTAAAACTGTGCGGGCGAGTTAGTGCCTCCCAAAGCGGATAGTGTTGAGGTGTGGTGGATGAGTCCCTCGGAATTATGTGTTCGGGCAGGGGTGTTTATTGATGTGCTCGCTGGTGTGTGAGACCTAGTTGAGAGTCCAGTCGGTTTCCTTGTGTTTAAGCCTTTTTGGCGATGAAATGTTCTAAGGGGGGGAGGATGTTGCGACACGGGTTTTTGGCCCTGTACGACTTTTGAATATTTCTACGAATAATTCCAGAGCTAGGCGCGAAGATGGCGTGCGATTCCAAGGCACGTTGAGCTCGGAATTAATTTTATAAAAATATTAAGTTTTTCTATACTATGCATGTGGTGGGGGTGTGATATCTCCTAAACGGTAGTTCAGAACGGGAATCTGATGGCATGGTTTCGTCTGGAACATGACGTTTACCCTAGGCTGGGTGTAAACTTTGCGGCCAAGGGCCTGCGGTGAGAAACGCCACCATGGGTGTTTTTTTAAATAAGTGGTGCAGTTAGTGTGCGAGCGTCGGCTCGAATAACTTCTGAACGGAGTCTCAGATAGAAAATCTGAGTCCGCAGTTGCGTTCAGAACAGCACGTTTACCCTAGGGGTGACCTTACTTATGTTCGCCTCAGGCGTCGGGTCCGAGGCGGGTTTGGCGCCGGCGGGCGGCTGATATAAATATCACCCCCCCCCCCTTATCATTCCTCTTGACGTTCTTCCCCATTCTTCGCTGCCTCTCCACCGAATCGAGCAATCAAGGCACCCACGAGCTCGGATTTTGACGGCGGACGTTCAAGGAGCGTGCAACGGAAGCTCTGGAGCGTGGATCTAAGGCAGAACGTTGGCGTTTCACCCGTGAGGTAGGCAGTTTGAGTTTTAAAATCCCGAATCCCGTTTTTGTGTTGATTTTCATCAAATTTTCATAATGTTTGTATAGTTTGGGTCCTGAGATTTCAGAAACATGTTTCAGATCTGAATTTGGAGCACCGGGGTGATCCCGGTGGCTCCCGGAAGTTTTCCGGTGAAAATCCTGTTTTCCGGCGAGACCCACGGTGGCCATGGCATAATCCGGCTAGTTCCGCGGTGGCGCGGCGACAGCGTGGTGGTTTCCGGCTCTGGCCGGCGGAGTCCGGCGGTGGCGCGGTGGTTTCCGGCGACCCTACAGTGGTCCGACCAGATTGTTCTGGGGGTTCTTTAAACCCCCGTAACTCGCAAACAGTAACTCCGATTTGCGAGCCGTTTGCGGCGACATGTTCCTTGCGTTGAGACGAACCTTTTGAACCCACTTTGAGAATTTTATGAGTCAGAAGTTTGGCCCGGAGGCTAGGAATGTTGAATAAAATAATAATATTTTATTATTTTACGACTTCGGGTCGTTGTAACTTCTACCCAGAGTGTCCGATTGACGTGCCGTCATGGGCATTGAGACTCTGATAGTACGAAAGACTTTTTGAGTTGGTTTCCTGGTGTTGGTACTGTGAATGGGGTGTGGGCCCCACGAGGCCGGGTTTTGGCATTTGCTGAGAAACACAGATTTTGCACTAGGCGTCCGATTTTGGCGGATGAATAGTCGATCCTGTGTGTTTTTCCAAGGGAATCGCAATGGTGTGATCCGTTTGACGAGTTTCAGAATCCAGTATTGGGCCCCACCTGAGCTGGTCTTCTATGAATAGTACCATTTTCACAGGGTGTCCGTTTCGGACGAGCGAGTAGTCGTATCCGCTTGTTTTTCCGAGGGGATCCCCGTGGTATGATCCGATCGATGGGTTTCGGGATCGTTGTGTGGGCCCCGCATGTGCTATCTATGATGAATAGTGATTTTTCACCGGTAGTTCGTTTCGTGCGAGTAAACCGCCTATCCTGCGTGTTTTCCCACATAGATCGTGATGGTGGCCTCGGTATTGGCCATGGTGGTGCGCAGTGTGGCGTTGTTGTGGGTCGCTCGGGTTAGCGACGTTTTGGACCAACAGTGGTTGTGGGTACTCCCTTGGTTCGTTCCCACGAGGGTTCGTGTGGCATCACAACCTTCGTATAGTTTTTTGATCCTCTTGATGGGATGTTTAAACTGTTAGAGTTGTGGCATCCCATCGGTGGGCTCGAAGTGGGAACTTCTAGCACCTTTTCCCTAGATTGGGTTCTTGGTATCGCTTTGACCGCTTATTCATGGGCGGCGATCCCCTATCTAGAAGATTAACCCCGTAGGGTTTGTGGCATCATCAGGATTATGACCTCCTACATGGTGGGCCATACTCAGAAGGGTTGTGGCATCGTCGGGTATATGATCCCCTACTCAGCATGAGGTGTATAGTAGGGTTGCGGTATCGTTGGATTTGCGATCCCCTAATCAGCGTGTGGTTTCAGTAGGGTTGCAGCATCATCGGTTCGATCGCCTACATCGTGAGTTATGCAAGATAGGGTTCCAGTATCTTCCTGACCACCTTTATATGGGCGATGATCCTCTATCTGTGTGACGTGCTTCTGTCTAGTGCCAGATCGGGTTGTGGTATCCCCCAGCGGATCCTGGGTGTGATCCCCTCTTTGTGAGAACTACGTATGCCAGATCGGGTCGTGGTATCCCCCAGCGGACCCTGGGAGTGATCCCTTATCAGTGGGCTTCTTATATCAGAATGGGTTTGGGTATCCCCTAGCGGACCCTAGGATCGATCCCCTATCCGATGAGTTTGGTGGTTATGTTATGTTAGAGAGGTTTCCTCACTGATGCCAACCAACGAGCGTGATCTCTCGGGTGAGCGTCTGAGAGGTTTGTAAGAAACACTATGGAGTGTATCTCTTCGATGAGTGTCATCTGGTATGACAGTGTTCATGTGGTGTACTCTCCTGGTTGAGGATAGTTGCTGGTGATTAGGTCGGTACCTCTTGTGGATTTGTGGCGTGAGATGAGTATATCTGAATTGTTCAAGGTGTATGTATGGGCATACACCTGAGCTGAGCTGACTAGTTGTGTTTAGCTGAGGATGGTCAGGAGATGGAGTTTCTCTCTCGTCTGGGTTCCCTCTAGCTGGGATGAGCGGACTGATGCCTTTCAGTTTCTCTCTTTGGTTTTGGGTTTTGGGGTGCCTAGTGAGTATTTTTATACTCACCCCTGCACGGGTATGCCAGCACATGTTTGTGTCTTGTGCATACCACATGCCTTTTTGTGGAGTCTCAGGAAGATCTAGAGCAGGAGGAGCTTAGTGAGCGTGTTGACCAGGGTGTTTACCGGAGCTGTGCCGAGGGATATTTCCAGCGGGTGTTTGTGGCAGCGTTCCCCTTCTTCAGAACAGGTTGGACGTGCTTTGTAGTTTTCTTTTGGTGGGCCCTGTTTTTCCCTTTGTACTTTTGATGTTGCACTCTGGTTTGGGATAGATTGTATGCATGCATTTTCTTTTCAGTTTTGTATATCTCTGCACTGTTACATGGAGGTGTTTGTGGGTGTCTGTGTACAGGTACCCTAGGCTAATGCATCCCATGTGTGTGATAGCCTACTCGGCACTGGTCGCCAGCCCCTGGCCTATTGGAGGCAGGCTTGGGGAGTTGCGGCTCGAGCCCTGTTGGGTTGGGTCGTGACAAGGAACACCAAATATAGTAATGATGTTGGACTTTACAGATCTAATAAATCATTTATCACCAAATTCATTGAGAGGTATTGCCTCTTCCCAAATAAGTCAGTAGTAGTAAGAATATACTTAATCTTTATTGTGGTAGTCAGGGGATAAGGTCCTACTACATCCATTCCCCATATAGCAAATGGCCAAGAGTATTTATCCATGTGGAGCATCTCCAGGGGCTGATGAATGAAGTTGGAACATATTTGGAAAGAATGAATCTTCTTATAGAAATCAACAGAATCTTTCATCTTTGAAGGCGAGAAGTATCCAAGCCATCAAATTTGACAAGACATTCTATGTCCAGACTGGTGGGATCCACAAACTCCAGCTTGTACTCAATTCATCAAAACCATTGTCTCTTCACCATCAATACAACTGAAGATAATTACATAAAAACATTTCTTGTAGATAATTTTTTGGTGATCTGGGCTACCATAATGAGTAAAATTGATCACACGTTGCCAAACTTGTTCGTTCCCGGCTCTATCAGGTGGGAGTGTTCAATTTTGAAAGTATTACCTGATAGGTGTCATACATCCTGTAGTATGACCATATTGTTCAGAAATGGGACTGATTTCATTGATTTCCCCTATTCTGATTTGAGAAAAAGGGGAAAATATACAACAGTGGGCAATACTGATGATTGTTTCTTCCGGATTTTGATCCCCCAGGGAAATGGCTACACTAGCCAGTGCATTATCTTGGGAATTAGTGATCTTGGGACATAAGAAAATGTAGGTTCTGAGGAAAATTTTGTCATTAACTCTCTAACATAATCACACAAGTGGGTCTGAATCTTCCTTTATGATGGAATAATCCCCATTGATTTGTTTGATTACCAAATTTGAATCACCTTTTACCTTCATGTGATTCACCTGTGCCTGAAGCCCCAATTCCAAGCCTGCGATGAGAGCTTGATATTCTGATTCATTGTTTGTACCAACATCCAACAATAAGAAGGAATAGGGTAACACTTCATTTTTGGGAAATATATATGATTCCTAACCCAACATTGTTGAATTTCAGATCTTCCATTTTCTTCTCTGTTGGACATTTATAGGAACCATTAAAATACATTTCCCATGTTTGAGGAATATCTTGAATGGAGAAGACTTCCTCATCAAGAAGTTCAATATTTAATGATGTATCTTCTATAGATGGGTGTTCATCAAGAAAATCGGACAGAGCGGGGTGCGTTATTGAATTTTGAGACACATACTGGATATCAAACTACTACAAAATAACTGCCCACATTTCTAGACATCCTGTAAACATTGGACGAATAAGGATAAATTTGAGCAGGTTATTGTGAGATACCATGTGGACATCATGATTTTGCAAGTAGTGTCTCAATTTTTGAACTACAAAGATTAATTCTATGCATCACTTTTCAATTCTTGAATATCAAGTTTCTGTCTCAAGAATAGTCTAATTGATATAGTAAAGGCTATTTTCTTTTCCATCAACATTCTTTTGGGCAATGATGGAAACCAATGATTACTCTAAAGCTGTCACATAATGAATTAGTGGTTTTCTTTTAATATGTGGCATTAATACCGTTTCACTCAAGAGATATTTCATGATGATATACAATGCTTCTTTACATTCTTCAATCCATTGGTAGGTGACTCCCTTCTTCATTAATCTAGTGAAGTCCATACACTTCCCATCCAAATTGGAAATAAAATTCTGAATATAGGCCAAGTGTTCTTGAAGTCCTGCTAAATCCTTAAAATTTCTAGGAGGTGACTTCTCAAGGATTGATTTTGTCTTCTCAGGATCTACATCGATACCATGATGGAATACAAAAAAGGTATGAAATTTTCTTGAGGTCACCCCGAAAGCACATTTCAAGGGGATCATATTCAAATTGTGTTGTCGATGTTTGTAGAATATGATTTCCAGATCAGCCAAGTGATCAGAACCTTTTCTGGATTTAACAACTAAATCAACCACATAACAATTAACAAATTTCCTTAGAAGGGGTTTAAAGATATGGTCCATGGAACATTGATATGTTGCACCTTAATTATTCATGCTAAGGGGAATTACCCGATAGAAAAACACCCCTTGAAGAGCTTTGAAGGCTGTAGACTCCTCGAATTCTAGGGCCATTCATATTTAACTGTACCCAGAGTAACCATCCAAGAAGGAAAAATCATCTTGGCCAGTTGTTTCATCAATTAATATATCCGTGATCGAAACATGAAAATCATCTTTGGGACAATGCTGATTAAGATCTCTGAAATCAATGCAAACTCTAATTTTTTCATTAGTCTTTTTTAGAGGGAAAATATTAGCCAGCCATTTTGTATATTGAACGTCTCTGATGAAGTTTTCCTTGATAAAATTATAAACTTCAGCTTCAATTTTGGAGGCATAATATGAGTGGGTTCTTCTTGTGGCTTTCTTGAATCCTCAATGTTTTTCTGGAAAACCCAAATGATGAGTGGAAAAATCGGGATCAAGACCTATAATTTCTCTATAATTGCAAGAAAATACATCTCTAATTTTCATTAGAAATATATTATACATTTATTTCTCTTCAAGAGTCATGGCTACACTAATTAAAGTGGGTCGTGGGTCTTCTTTTGTACCAAGATTTATTTCCTGAGTACATTCGTGGTGGTATAGAGACCCTATCCAAATCTTAGAGGAGCATACCTAAGATCTTCCTCTTATTCTTAAATATGTGTTACTTATTCTATTTCTACATTCATAGCATATGAAAAAGAATAATTTCCATGGTTAGCTAAGAATTTATAATTTGAACATCGTGAAGAAGAGGCTACTATTTCTCAGCCTATTGATGATGAAGGGTCTTCCTAGGGTGATTTAGAGGAGATGATTGATTGAGAATCGACATCATTGTTTTCCTCTGGTATAGCTATAACTTATTCCGAATAAGTTGATGAAGTATAAAATTTATTAATTTTAGTGGATGAAATGAAGACATGTCTATTTAAGATTTATTCACTGCATGGTGAATCAACAATTTCTCCCATGCTGTCTAGCTTGGTTGTCGTAATTGACAATATGGATGTATGCATAAGAGTGTTTGGATTTAGGTCTATCCTTTCAATTTGACTGATAATAAACACATAATTTGTACTCACATGTATGAATGGGTTTATTGGAATCTTTTCCAAACCATTTGGAGCATTAATTTTGGTGACCTTCTTTGTTGTTGATTTTTCTTTCCCTCTATGTGATAAAATTCAACCTCAATGTATTGAGATTCACACGTTTTGAATGGGGAATTGTCACCATAAAATGTACCAATTTGACCTTTGAAAAAATATTTGAGACATTGATGGCATCACGAAGGTACGTTAGCATGTTGATGTCGCCATGGTCTTCCAAGAAATATGTTGAAGGCTGTGTCCTAACAAACAACCATGAAATCTGAATTAGACACATGGTCTCCAATCTGAATTCTAACTGTAATCTCACACAAAGGTTCTTGTTCATTCTTATCATATCCTTGCAACATAAATGTAGAAAGAGATAAATCATATTCAGTGAGTCCCAATCAACAATGTGTGGGAATAGGAATGAGTTTGACTCCTGAGACATTTTCAATGAAAGCTCATCTAATGTCTATCATCGACATTTCCGAATAGATACAAAGGTCTGATATGTTCATGTACATCATGATCATCATCTTCATCTGTAAAAGATATCACTTCATGGAATTCTACACGATCATTCTCTATATGATAGATCTCAGCCGTAGAATTTTCAGTTTAAAATTATTGAGGACATGACAAAGCCTCAACATGTTCCCCTCGAAGTGCTTTTGATAGATTCCAGGCATACAGAATTGATAAATTGGATTGTAATTGTGCCAAATGTTTCAAGACGTCATACTTTTGGAATTAAGGTCTGCATTTTCAATCATGAATGTGTGTCTTTCCAGGTGCCTTGGATGATGATGCTTTGGTAGTAGATGCATCCCATATCAGAGCAGGAAGTGGAAACAGTTCTGGCATCGGAAGGCTAGACCGACTAGGTCTATCTATTTGCTGAGAATAAGAAGGCGTAACCTCTAACAGGTCCTCCAAAATAACTGTGTTTGGACCGAATTTTCCATTTGTGGAAGAACTTTATTATTCCTATTGATCTCCCTTAAGGGATTTCCAATGAGTTATGGCTGCATATAAAGTTCTAGTAGGTGTAGGATTAAAATAGTGGCTTCTGGAATATTCGCATCTTCCCTTGTATCCTAGACCAATGTATCTTTCTATAATTCCTCTATTTGATACATGGAATTTAGTCTTATCGTGATCAAAACTGTCATTATCATATGGATCTGTTAAATGAATCATGTTAACAGAACAGAAGATCAATTCCTCATCTGATGAAGATTCTACCTAATGAACCAGTTCAGGCTATGCTGTTTAGTGGGGCAGTGCATGTGCTTTTGAAGCATATGTCATAAAATCTTCCAGTGTCAAGGACAACATCAGATTTGACATGAGATCGTCATCTTCTGACTCCAATTATTTCTTCAAATTACACAACATGTTTGAGGATTCTCCTTCTAAGGAAGGGGGTTTTGGTGAGGAAAAAATATCAGAAGACACAATTAGTTGATTCAATTGAGTTATTAAAATAGTATGAGTTTAGTTGATCATTTTACTGACCATCCAATCATTATATTTCTACACAATTTACCTTTTGACTTCAGGCCACTCACCCTCTTCCTCTAGATCAGTAGCAGTAACACATGATAATAGGGATGAGGAACCATTTAGTTTTACCTGTCCAGAGTCCACTATCTTTTGCAAGAGGTCATTGAAGATAAAACACACTTGAATGGGATGCCTGGCATCTGGTGAAATGGGACATAGTTAGGGAGGTCTTCATATCCCTCCTTGATTGGATTTTTAGGACTCTACAACTGAACTATACTATTTTCCAGAGTTGAGATGAAGTAACGAGGAACTTGTTTATTCCAGAAATTATAATCATTTTTCTTTAAATCCTCATACTATTTCCTCCTTTGATTTTTTCGATCACATAGATGAGGCAGCTATTTTTTATGCTCAGGAGGTGGATCCCTTCAATATGATGAAGGTTTTGAAGTAGAAGCAGGTACATGTTCTTGTTTAAGTGTAACTGTAGCATCTTCTACCTTTCCTATTCTCATTCCTAGAACTGATGGAATTACACGAGTTTTAGCCTTTGTATTTTTAAGATAGTCTTCTATCTTCTGAGTTATTGAAGTAAGGTCCTAAAACCCTCCTGTGTATTTCACAGGGATAAATGGTGTGCATAATTCATCATGTAGATTTTCCACACAAATTGGCATTAACTCTTCTTGAGGGAGTGCTAGACATAAATGATGTGTTATTCTCTTCCAACGAGCAATGAAATATGAAACTCTTTCATTCTCCATTTTTTTACAATTCGTATGATCAATAACTATCATTTTGGTAATGTTGAGCTAAATTGATGAAGGAACCATTGACAAAGATCTTCCTACCCAGTAATTGACCGAGATTGCAAACTTGCATAACAGAAAAATGTAAGTCCTCGTAATGAATGAACAAAATAGAAGAGCTTAAAATCATCTTGTTGTTGAGGAGTTCCAATAATAGGATCAAAAAAAGAAAAAAAATGTGTTAAGTGTTGTTCTGGATCTCCCAAACCATTAATATTTGGAATGTGGTATTCGCAAAATTTGATGGGGGGAATTGCATCCACCCATTCAGGGTAAGCTCTTTTTTCTGGTGGAACCAGTGCACTTCGACCTTCCTTTTCTTACAATATAGTGGTTAATGACTCCATGGTAGTCATTAATTTTTGAGAAACATCTAGTTGATCTTGGACCTGAGCAGCTGCAATAATTGTAGTTTGAATGGGTGTGGTGACCAATACTACTACTGATGGTAGTATTTCCAGTTGCTGTCATGGATGACCCATAGGATTAGACCTATGAAGGTGTACTTGTGAAGGGGGATAATCTGGATCCATCCCAGTAGTTGAAACAAATTCCCTTGACTTATTAACTCATGCAAGCTTAGTAGAAATACTACCTTGATGTAGTTCTTTATTTAACCTCCTTAAATCCTTCATTTCTTCTTCTAACTATGCGAACTTTGCCTCTAATGAGAGTGATTGGCTTTATCTAGAGGTAGGGTGGGATGTAACCTGACATTTACCATTTTCTATGGCATGTTCCTTTCTAGAGTACAGAATGGCATTACCCGAAGGAATGTCTTTCCTCTGCGAAAACATATGGATTCTGGTACGCACACCTCATTCATTTGATTCTATGTGTATAGCCTATGGAACAAGAACTTATTCATCTAATTTCTCTCAGTGAACCTCATGTTCGGGGGGATCAGTGATAAAAACATTGATGACATTTATCGATGCATAATGCATTGCAGTCATTCTATCATCAATTCTATGATAATGCATTCTTCTATTTTTTATGATACATTGATTTTTTTTGGTTGATCAGTCAGGAACTTCTTGATGAACCATAACTTGGAGGGATTTTCCTGATAATTCAGCTCTGCGTTCCACTTGTGGCTTCTTACCCAATCGAGAGAAGACTGACTTTTGCTGAGGAAGAGATTGAGAATTTGATAAATTCCCCAATTTGGTGGACTAGGGCTCTTCCTATTTTTCCAGATCAATTACTCACATCCTGTCTCTTGATCCCTAGTGTTGGATTAAAAGAGTCCCTAGCCTGGAAAGCTGAGGTGGCTCTTCAGCCGCTAAATCTAAAAATTTCTTAAAATCACTCTTGATTTTGTGGATTTTAGCCCATTATTTGGCCGGATACATCGTCCGACATCAAATAAAATCACCTGAATATGATGGTCATTGGATTATTTATGACAACTCTGTCACCTAATGGGGCATATGCTCTAAACGAGATGACTATTTGATTTTCTCATTTTCTTCAAGCATGATTAATTAGAAGTTTTTTTATATTCCTAACATTGGGAAGAACTAGCTGAGGCATGTTCTTGATCAAGCCTTTTATTACACACAAAACCAGTTAGATGTGGCCAGCCAAAGGCAATAACATTGCATGAGAAAACTTTTGGCAGGATTTTTTGAATGGAGAGCACAATGAAATGAAATTATCCATGATCATCCCATCCCCTGATATGAATACCAGATGGGGCATTGGTAATTAATTGGTGCAACCTTTTTAATGTGCCAAGGAATGTACAACGAAGGTCCCTCTGCTACTTTTCAACCTTTGGACGTCGGGAAACTGAGAGAGATGACAAGTCATTTTGGCATTACAACCCTTCTATTAACTTAACATGATTTTAATATTCATTTTATGGTAATATTTTTTATTTTAATTGACGAAGAATTTTACACATGTTGAGACTAATATCATGAATAAAATATTCTGTCAATGTTTCTGGAATATCATACTGAGAGTCTTCCAAAGGCCAAAACATGAAAGGTATTTCACCGTTCACCAATTGTTTACTCATATTCAACACATCATCTTTGTCATTTGATAAAGATTATTCTACGTGATTGGACGAAAGTTGGTTCTTCATTGTTGCTTCATCAGATTCAACATGATTGGTAGAAAATTCATTTGTCAAATTAGAAGATGAATGACCTAGTGGTGGTTCATAGAATGACCTTCATCCCAGGATATGTTCTTCTTGAGAAATTATTTCACCTGCTAGTGATAAGGCATCATACATGACTGGATTCGTACTTTAAAGTGCCTCAAGATAAGAGGTCATTGTCATTACTGCATTTTACATTGAATAATTTCTCAGGAAATGAAAATAACTACCATAGAGAGTACTTTCACAGCTAAATTCATCATAATGGGGAGGACCACCACTGTGGGATATGTCAATAGATGAAACCTTTTGCAGCTTGGTCTTCTGGCCAAGCAGAGGGTTGTTGTGGCTCTTATATAATGATGATATTTTGAGATTGATCGAATTGTCATGAATCAAACCATTATGAAGAAGTGTATGACGAAGTCCTTCATAATTGTTGTTGTTACTTCTAGAATTTTTAAATGAGAGAGTAGAATCATGAGTTGCAATAGATAATTTTCTGAGGGCTTCAAGAACTCCAGCACTAAGAAAAGCCTTATTGCAGATAGGATCATGATCTTTTAACTGTGTTGGATGGGTCTTTTTATTGGACGCCTTCTTACTCACTTTGGAAACCACTTGTTGATGAAAGTGGTTATTATCGGTAGGTGTATGTGCCTGCTCAAGAGAAATAACCAGGTTAGGCTGACTATCTCCATTTAAATCGGGTGTATGTGTCTGACTTGATTGTCCATATGGCATGGGGGAGTACGCCCCACGACCCTCCATGACTGGAACATGGGTGAGTATCTCCTCCAGGGTGACATGTTTATGATTCACTCACCTGATAGGGATTGATTTATGTTTCAATCCCTATGATTTTTCTGAATTTGTTATAATATTCTGACAGGTATCCAGAATATGGGCAGATATTTTCTTCTTCTCTTTCACTATTTTTAGAATTTACATGGTGACTTTAGCTGCCGAAACAAGAATATACATCTATTCCGTGTTTGGAGTAGGTGTGTGTTTTTGCTCCGGTCCTATTTTTCCTATCAGTGAATTTTGACAGTACTCATGTTTGGGGGAAGGAAGTTGTGTATGCCTCTTGTTTTTCATTGGAGCTTTCCAATTGACATCTTCGGGTGATACCAAATGAGACTATTGGTTAGCGTAATTATATTATGTTGAATGTGCATGCTGATTTTTTTTCACCGATTATGATTGATAAACTTCATTAAATACTAGAAAAGAGACTGCTTGCATAATTGATGAGTGTAAGTAGATGTATGTGCATGTTTACATGTGGTCCCCATATTTGGTTAGTGGGATTTTTTGGATGCAGTCAGACAAGCCTGCTAACTGGCTAATTATTTATAAATAGGTGTCTGTTCCTGCCTATAGTACTCTTCCATAATTTCCAGGAAGAATTGGTGTGTTACTGTCAGATGAGTCTACTGGGCTGTGAAATTAGGATGGAAAGTTATATATGCCCGCTCGTTGTTTTCCATCATGTTAGGTTGAAGGACTTCTCCGATGGGGGAAGAGGTAATAACATACTCCGTGTTGGCCGAATTTCACCTATGATGGTTCGTCTTGCATGCTCGGGTCTAAAGAACCTGATATGAACGCCTATAGGTGATACCCTCATCATGTTTTGGGTGCACTACCGCACAATTATAGCAGTGATTGTTTGTGGGAGTCCTCAAGAAGGGCTCATATATTTTTGAACGGAGGCCTTGAGTGACCTCTTCATTCACCTACCTATAATATGGGAGAGATTGGTTGTTGCGTTCTAGGGATAAAGACCCCAAATGGTTGGAGATGGTGGTTGGCACCACCTACTTCTTGACCACTAGTCGTCACTATCCGGACAACCTAGGTGAGTTGTTAACTTGGAGGCCTTGTCGAGTGGCCACCAGAGTCGGGATCATATCATGATGAAGGTATTCCATCACCAATGCATTTGGGATCCAGTGTTGAAGACGCTGAGTAGGTGATTTCGTCCTCAGAGCAGATGAGGATCCTGCAGGAGTAGCGGCCGAGGCATTCATGGGTGTGGACCTTAAAGAAGACATTTTGTGTAGCAAAGAGATCGTGGAAAAGTGTTTATGTTTAATTTTGCAGATATAATCAAGATAATTTTGGCTATACCACATCATTTGGATGAGAACATATGTTATTGATTGCTTTGTTGGCCCACTAATTGAGTTTAATTGGGGCCTAACATATAAGTAAAACATAATTTGACTTGGTTAAGGATTCACATCGGGTCTCCATTTTTTGTTTCATCTGGAAATGGGTATTTCCTTGTTTGTTTAAGGGTCAAACATTCCAATAAGTTTCTAATGGGTTTATTCATATACCAAAAAACACCCAATGATTTTATATCCATTTGGAACTACTTTCCAAAGGTAGGTGCTCATTAGTTTTGGACAGATGAGGCTTAAGAATTTGTATTGGTCGAGAGGATGGTAGGTCAGGCTCATCACACTATTTTGGGGGGAATTATTTCCAACTCTGGGACTCTCATATATATTTATGTTATGTTCACGAATCCATATTAAATCACTAATCATGAAAATGAAATTTCCTTTAGATCTGGAAATCAATGATTGATATGTATGGGATTTTAGAGAATCATTTACATGGTCATTATGATGACCATACTGGATTTAATGCCACTCAGTGGGGCACTTGAAGTTAATTGTCATTCTGAAAGATAGGTATTATTTCAGAGTTAGGATCGTACCCACAGCTGGGCTACCTACAAATACTCGTTAAAAATGAATCATAACGCATGTATTTTGATAAGAAATATATATTTTAACATCATATGAGATGGAAAAGAATTAATTAATGATGGGATTGAACCTTAGAAAGGATTCCTACGTACTCTACTATTGAGGCATAAATAAAATTTCACATAGTTTGGGTGAATAAATGTGACACTTATGCCAGGTTAATTGCCCAAATAGAGATGTTGTGATTACTTTTACACTATAGTCTCATCTGAGTCCTGCTCTGTGTGAGAAACAAGAGGAATCAGAAAACATAAAGATTGTGCCATGAAAGATGTAGTCACAAGAAATGATGTGGGGCTAACTTATGTATGACTACCCAGGTAGATGAACACCATGACTTACTTTAGGATAGAATCCCAAGAGCAGGGTCCACAATGGTATTTTTACTTTATGGATATTTGGAGTTTTAACCTAGGTATTACTCCTGAGAAGGAGGACCAAATTAAAAGGGACTTATGGTTGGGGGTTATTCTTGAGAAAGATGTTCAAATCAAAAAAAATAATGATTAGGTCTTTCTTCTGAGGAGGATGCCCAATGTTAAAGGAAACTATGAATGGGGATTACTCCTAAGAAGGAGGCCCATGATAAGGGGACTTGTAACTTGTGGATTACTCTTGAGAATGAGGCCCAAATTAATGGAATTATTATTGGGGATTTTTCCTGATAAGGAGGCCCAAACCAAGGGAACATAGGGAAAATTCTTGAGGATTATTCCCTAATAAAAATTTCTTCTAATCTTAATGAATGAGGTTACATGGAGGAAACCTATAACCGTAGTGACATAAATCTTATATGTCACGTGGTTTTTGGAGCGGTTCTCAGAGAATTCCTTTCAGATAAAGAAGATAACAAAGGAACCATGCCATAAATGGATTTGAAAAGGGATTTGTGGGATAATATCTTGAAGAAGAAATGTGAACGTGTGGGAAGTGAACAAATGAAGTTGGCATGAAAGGCTTGGCTGCGCAAGTGTACTTGCACGACATGGGTTCACCTGGGGGATGGAGAATCATTAGGGTAATACTTGGGAGAGACTTAACTCAAGCCTTTAATATTATCCTTGTATGTTTCCAAGAGGGAGGCACACAAGTTTCGTCGAAAGGGTAGGGCGGTGCACAAGTGTTTCTCCTTTTAAAGAGGCCTAGATACTTTGGAATGAATGTGTTGATGAATTCTAAATAATTAGGCCCTATCCTAATCCTTCAAGTCTTACAATCTAGGTAAAAAGATACCATAAAAGATTTTGGAAGAGTTGACTTGAGGATAAGGGTGACTAGAGCTTGAATTTGACTTCTGAAAAATCCTTCGTCAAAATGGGGGGTCCACAGGGGCTATTTATAGGCCACCATGCTCCTTGGATGAAAAAGAAAATGGTGCGTGCATGTTAGCTGCATGACCCATAGGTGGCCCGCAAGTGACTTGCGCACCTTAGTCCAAACAGGCTCCTGGTCTATGCCTTCATCAATTTATTAATGTTTCATCAAAGGATGAACCTCTTTGTGCTTAAGGTATTCAACATTGTTATTTGTTGGACCCTGTGATGCAAAGGAATGTCAACAAGTACCAACCATGAAAACAAGATTTAGAAAAATAAAGATTAGATAACATTACCCTAAGATAGACATTGAGGATTAGTATAGAACGTCATCCAATAAATATTGTAATATAGAAATTATATGGAATTTTGACAAAATACATCTTTGTATGGATACTAAAAATGAACGTGGTTCTTGCATAGATTTACCTAGGAGTGAAAACTCCGACATGGAGTTTTGGGCTTTACTCGGGGTATCCTGGTACACAACATTGGGCCTTAAAGCACACTTGGTTTGACACTATAGGGGGATATTCTTAGGATAATTCATGTTTTTTACAAACCATTATGAATGATTTATGAGTAAATACTTCCCAAATTAATTTTTTTTTATGATTATGGATTATATGAATAAACTGATTTATTTTTTAGCTATATTACCTGTTTCGAATTATAAATCATTATTCATAAACTAATATAGTGTATTCCATTGTTTAGAAATGGCACATAGTTGAAGGAATGGAAACCATATCAACTCACCTAATTCATGTAGTTATTTTTCTCATATCCAAGATAATTATAGTGTATATGTTGATGCAACTTGTTTTGAAGATCTTATAACTGTACATGGAAAACTCAATCAGGTTATCAATTATAACCTTACCTGTATGGAGAATCCTGATCCAGAATGTAGAGGATCAATGGTAGTCCAATTTATGAGAAAAAAACCACCAAAATTTAATTGGACTATCAATCCATTTGTATCTATACAATGTATAAGTTCTATAGAGAAAATATTTCTTGCTTTGGGATGTAGCGAAAGTGAAAAGTTTTTCATGGAGTTTTATCCCCTCTTAGGAGAATCAGATTAATGGTGGTCATAAATTCAAAAGAAAAAGTAGGATGAAGAAGTATCAAATATTTAATGGAAGGAGTTTAAAGATATTTTATTATAAAAATACGTTCTTTGTGAACATCATGCAGATATGGAATGGAAATTTTTGAGTCTGAGGGAAAAGGGGGATGAGAATGTCGCAACGTATGGGGATAAGATTACAAGGTTAGTGAGGCATGCTGTAGATTATATATGTGACCCATGAATTAAGATTTATTGATTATTTGATGGGTTAAAACTATTTCTCTAACATGAATTATTCTCACAATCCATCTCATCGTATGAATATATAGTCTATCATGCTATCAAGACAGAAAAATAATTATTCAAGTCTTATAAATTTTAAGTGAAGTAAGAGAAGAATATATCTGCTAGACTCTCTCGAAAAAGAATCAAGGGGAAAAGGGGAAATTTTGACTTTCCTTCCTAATGTAATTGTTGGAAGAAACACCCTAGTACATGCCTAAAATTTATTGGATTTTCTTACAAGTGTAGAGAAAATGGCCACCAAACTCATGATTGAAAGGGGAAGAAAGAGGATATCAATGTTCAATGCTACAATTGTAAGTAAATATGTAATTATGAAAATTAATATACTAAGCGTCAAGGAAACCTACCTCAGAAAAGGATATTGGAGAAAGGACAAGATTATGTGATCACAACTGCTAAAGTTGAAGTTCTGAATGACATGTTGGCAGGTTCTTTAATAGTTTTCCCAAAATTATCCATTGCTTTATTTGATTCTATATCATATTATTCTTTCACATCTTCCCAATTTTTCCTGAAAATTTTTTATTTATAATTTGTCTTGATTAGGGATTTTTCATTAAAATCACAAAAGGGAAGTATCATTGTATCATTGTTGTGTCAAACAGTTACCAGTATGGCATATAGACATTCATTATCTGCTTATTTTATTATCATACTCATGATTAAATTTGATATTATCCTTGTTATGGATTGGTTTTTGGAAGATGATGAAATAATTTATTATAATAAGAAGGAGGATTCAATTTTTTATGATGATAATGAATCCCTTATCATTATAGAAGAAACATCACTATCTGATTATCATCAAGATCCACCCCCAGTCACTCTAATAAATTCAATTATTGTGGACGATGGGAGTGAAATAACTATGGGTAAGGAATGGAATATTCAAATAGGGGATATACATACTATTCAACAATATGTTGATTTGTTTCCAGAGGATCTACCTAGACATCCTCCAGAACGAAAAATTGAGTTTACTATTTAATTAATTCCTAGTTCAAGTCTCGTATTGAATCCTCCTTATAGAATGGCCAATGTGGAATTTGTGGAACTAAATAAAAAAGCATATGAATCGAGTAATAAAGTATTTATTCACCCTAATGTTTCTTCATGGGGATCCCATGTTTTTTTTGTTATGAATAAAGATGAATCTATGAGGTTGTGCATTACCTACATGGAGATCAATGCTATGACAATAAAGGAAAGGTATCCCCTACATCGTATTGATGAATTATTTGATAAAATTCATAAAGGTCAATATTTTCTAAAGAATAATATTTGACCTATATATCATCAGTTGTGTGTGAGGAATGAATACATTTCAACGACATCATATACTACTAGGTATGTGCATTATGAGTTTATAGTAATGCATTTTGGGATGACTAATACACTGCTTGTTTTCCTGGATCTAATAAATATAATATTCAAGGAATATCTTAATGAATTTTTAGCATTATTTATTGATAATATCTTGATATATTCTAAAATAAATTAAAATCATGAAAATTAGGTAACGCACTATACTAAAAACACATAGAAGAAATGATTTATATGGGATGTTTAGAAAGTGTGAATTATGTCTTTAGGAAACTTATTTTCTTAGCCATATTATCTCCATGGATGGAATCGTTGTCGATCCTTTAATTTTAAATAAAAATCCAAGAAAGGCCATCATCGATGAGTATAATTTATGTTTGTATATTTATTGGTTTTGCAGATTACTATTGGAATTTCTTCTAGAATTTTCCTCGATCGACTATCCCATTAACCAAGCTCAAATTTAAAGTGGATAAATTTTTTTTGAAAAAAGAGGGTGAAGAATGTTTTTAAAAATTGAAGAGAATTTTAGTCAATTATGTAATCATTACACAACCATTTGGAAATGATGAATTAGTTATTTATAGTGATGCATAAAACAAAAGACCTGGCTGTGTCCTTATAAATAATGATATAGTTATTTACTATGCATCCGATAAGCTAATAATTCAAGAACCAAACATCCCACTCATGATCTTGAGTTAGCAGCTATAATCATTTCTATGAAGATATAGAGACACTATCTCTATGGTGAAAAATATGAAATATATACTGATCTTAGGAGTTTGAAATATATTTTCTCACAGAAAGAACATAACATGTGGAAAAGGTGATGGCATGAACTACTCATAGATTATGATTTCACAACACACTACCACCCATTGAAGGAAAATAAGGTGGAAGATGCTTCGAGAAGACATTATTGGGGAGTTATGAACAATATGTGAGTTGAAAGGGATCCTATGTTCATTTGTCTAGTAAAGATGTATATGATAATAATCATGGAAGGTGAAACATCAATACTTTTTAAAATAGTTTCAAAACAATCATTACTAGAAAGGATATAAATGTCTCAGATAGATGATGATTAGTTTCAAATGAAAATTAAAGATGTGAATTATGTGAGACTGGTTGAATTTATATATGAATATGTAATTTTGAAATTTGGGATGAGGCATTGTGTTCCTGTTATACCAGATCTAAAAAATAAATTATTGGATGATGCTCATAGCACCAATTTCCCTATACACTCTTGCTGCACTATGATGTATATCTACTTGATGGAATAGTTTTGTTAGGACCACATGGAGAGGGAGATTGCAGATTATGTTTCAATATGTATGGTTTTTCAACAAGTGATGGCTGCAAGAAAACATCATAGAGGAGTCATGCAATGTCCTCCCATAACTGAGTGGAAATGGGGTGATATTAGAAAGGACTTTGTCATGGGTATATGAAAGACTCCTAGAAGGAATGATGCAATATTTTTTATTGTTGACAGTATTACCAAGTCAGAACATTTTTCTACTATAAGGGAATACTTTAAACTTTAATTTTTAGCGAGTGTATAAATTAATAAAGTTGTAAGACATATTGGTGTACCCCTATTGATTATTTCTGATCGTGACACCCTCTTTGAATTACGATTCTAGAAAAGACTTCTGAAATCCTTACATACTGAACTTCATTTGAGCACTGTATACCACCCTCAAACTGATGGACAATCATAACGAACTATTCAAACTATATGAGGCATGTTGAGATCTTGGTCACTTGACTTTCAAGGTATGTGGGATCAGGATTAACCTATGGTTTAATTTTCCTATAAAAAAATATTCTATTCATTTCTTCATATGGAACCATATGAGTCAATATATGGAAATAGATGTCACACACCAACTTGTTGGGATGATTCTAGTGAATGGAAACACATAGGCCAAGAACATATAGAGGAAATAATGAAAAAGGTGATGACTATCCAAGACCATGTAAAAGAATCTCAATGTTGAGAAAAGAGCTATGATAATCAACAAAGTAAGGATTTGATATTTCATGTAGGAGATAAAGCTTTATTGAAGGTATATATGTGTAAGGGTGTTATATGATTCTATAAGAAGGGTAAATTATGTCCTATGTATATCAGACCTTTCGAAATTTTAGAATGAATTTTAGTTTTATATTACCATTGGGCAATGCCACCAGGTATCTACAATGTTCATGATGTGTTTCACATATCATTATTGAGAAAATACATGCCAGACCATACGCATATACTCACCTATGAATAAATAGTACTAGAACATGATCTGTTTTATTGTGAAGAGCCTATCAATATTCATGATGCCATAGAACTAGTGTTGAGAAACTGGACGAATTTTCTGGTAAAAGTTCTTTGAGAAACAATACAATAAAAGAGGGAATGTGGGAACCTGAGGAACTTATGATGAAAACCCACTGGAATCTTTTTATGCTGTAATATTCTAGAAATTTCAATGATGAAATTATTTGATGGATGGAATAATGTAACACCCCAAGCTTCCACGAAATGCTTCCCTTTGAATAATACAATAGCTTGTGTTGTATGATGGTCCGAGTTCTATAACACCTTGACCAATATAACTAGCCATTTATAAAAAACAACGAATATTAATACCCTCTTCTTGAAATTTTATAAATTATATTTTTCATAATAGACTTAATTTTTAGATTTCAAATATCTAAATCATCTTAGGGTGATATTTTTATATTTTTCTGAAAACATTCAATTTTTGATGAATAGTTTTAAACATAGTGTAATTATTTAAACTGAATTTTTATTTAAGTAATTATTTTATGAAATTTTTTTAAAAGTAAAAATAGATACATAATACCTATTTTACTCCAATTTAATTTATTGGAGTAATTTTATTATAATATTTGTTATATAAAATGATATTGATCTTTTTAATGCCTTTTACCCACCTATTAGGAACATTGGAAAATAAGGATAAAAAACATTATTACCACTTCTCTGAATTGAATTTCAAATATCTGACAGACATGGTTTTCACATGTAAGTAAATTATTTTTCAAAAGGATGAAAATAATATTTGTTGAGTAGTAACATTCGAATTTTTGTTACAACGATTAAAATTAAATAAGGAAATTAAAGATAAAAATAATATTATAACATTATAAAATTACCCTATCTGAAGTCCTATATCTATTAAATAAGAGTTTTTTGACCAAAGTAATCCTTATGACAAAAATATGATCTTTTTTTATCCACTTTTATTAGATTTTGACATTTATTATATTTTATTTAAAAAAGAGTTGAAAGTGTTAAATTAAAATATATATTACTTAACTATTCTAATATAGGGGTATACATAAGATAAATTTGACTATAAATATTCATTATAAATCTAAAAATATTTCCTAAATCATTGTATTTTATTTATAACATTAAGACATTAAATATTTATATTTATTTATGACACAATGATGATGCAGTAATTAACATATTAATGAATGATTAAAATAAATGCTATTAATAACATTAAAATATACATCATTTGAATTAATTAATGACATATACTAATTTTATAGATAACATAAACATTTTAGTGAAATTTTTTAATTATTGGTTAGAAGGTATCTTGTGGGATTGATATTTTTAAAAATGAAAATATTGAATAGAAAGCAAATTGACATAAATGATATTTTAAAATAAATACTATTCTATTAAAAGATATAAGAGTAATAAAAATCTAATTTTCAGCCTAATAACATTTTAGTTGTACAAATGTCATTATTGATCCACTTTATGTTCGTTTGGAAATTTATTGTAACTATATTAATCATGATGTTTACAAATACAAGAAGAAATGGTAAGGGTTATACTCATTAGCTAAGGGTCAAATCTAAAAGATATAGTTATTTTTAAAACCTAAACATGTCTAAAAACTATTTGTTGAGATTATTTCTACCCATTCCCATAATATACATGAAATAAAACCATTTGTATCTATTAAAAACAGAAAATAATTTTATAAAAAAATTAATATTTCAATCTTATCCTAATGTTCCCATCACCTCTCTTAAAAAAGGCCACCTCCCATTATTTTTAATTCACAACTCCAAAACCTCTTGAATCTGCCATACCCTACCCAAATATCATCCCAACAACCATCAAATGAACCTTGAGTCCTTAAATTGATTAGAAAGCCAACCTAAGGAGCCCTTTCGTTGAAATCAAAAGGAAGCACCCAAAGAGGAGGTAATTATTTTATCACCTCATTCAAAGTTATTTTTTCCTTCAACATAATCTTTCATCTTTTCTTCCATACTAAAATAATCTCTTCAGTACCATCTACATAATTAAATTTTATTATATATATGGTACAACTATATTTATTATTCTATTCATCTTATGTATGAAAAAGTCACCATGCGTGCGTACATATGGCTTACCATCTCCACATCGTGGTGTTGTGTGTTATTCAACACACAATTGTTTGGATGGAAATAATAATGAAGACAATTTATTTAAATTATTAATATAACATGTTAATGATTCTGTATATATAATATACCATCCAATTACATAGTATTTCACCATTAATAGAATGACATTGTCGCTCATGCGTACATACGACTTACCATATCCATAACGCGATGAAATTAATTCCCCATCATAACCATTCTCGAATAATATTCAATTGATTATTAAAAATAATTATTAATATCTTAAAATAATTCTGGTCATTAATCAAATAAATTCTATACATAACAAATATGACTTATGTTACCAAACATATAAAGGGGAACAAATTAGTTAACCCCCAAAACAATAATAATACTGAAATATTACTAAAAATGAAATATTGGAGTATCATATATGATATCATATTTTTGTATGACTTTTTTTAATAATTTAATACAATTATTTAGAAATTATACATGAGGTTAACTTACACTCGAGTAAGGGAAATTACATGGTAAGGGTTAATTTTACAATCTCTTTATTATCCAGGGTTGTCTTTACGTAAGTATGTAATGGGACATATTTACCATCCACATCCATGTTTCATAAGAAAGTATTTCAAAACAATTTTAATATTTCTTAAACTATGGGTTAATGTCATTTATAGACTATTTTGACATTTTAAAATGTTTTGAAAGAATATATTTCCATCATTTTCCAAACAAGGTACTTTATGACTTTTCTGAAAAATTAAGTAATGAATTTTTTTTAACTTATATGATTGGTGTGGATATTTTCCATTGTTATAACACATTCAATGCTTCCCATACATGATTATAAGAATATTTTCAAAATAAATGTTTTCAATTATAATAATGTGACTTTAAAATGATTTCAATGTAGATAGAAATATATCTCTAAAATAGTTTTTGGATTGATTTCATCTATATCAAAATCTATTGTTGGATTTTATGTTTAATTGATGTTTATAATTTATGATACAATATTCAATATTGTATTGATAGTTTTATGATAACATTGATAGTGTATGTTCTATTTTTATGTTATTCAGGTTTTATGGTAAAAGTATTAACATTTCGTATTCTAGTTTAATGCGAATGATTATGTTATGTTTCAACCTTTTCATATGAAGAATTCATTGGACGTAGTATGTGATGGAAAGGGCCCACAATAGCTCCTTGATGAATCATTAGGTCCATAAGACAAACTAGTGTCTTGGCACAAGGTCTTGAAAATATTTTTATGTGTATTCCTAGCATGAGGCCTTTACTATGTGGGTTTGATGTCTTACATTAACCATTCCATCCAAATGAGATTAGATATTGATATTACATGTGATTATTCATCTATCAGTATAACTAAGTATTTAACTAAATTGAATTATTTTATTTTTATTTTCTATATTATGATGAATTTTATATTTAAAAGGATTCTGTTTTAGTATAAAACATTTTCATAAATGTTTAATCATATTTATGTTAGTTTACACTGTATTGTTATCCTTAATAAGCATATGAGCTCACCCAATTCTTATGCTTTATTTTTCCCAAGAGGCAAAGAAGTATATTATGGCTAACCTGTAGGGATAGTCTAGGAGATGTAAGTGTGCTCAATAGAGAAATTTTTTTTTCTTAATTTCATAATGTAATCTAAAACTTATGTATCTCTCTGGTACTTCCAAGTCTAGTGAATTGATCAGTCATTCAGGACTTGATCTCCTGTCATCATGCCAATGTTATGTAATAATGCATAGACTCTAGGTAACTGGGTTCAAGGTGTTAAATTTTGTATTAGAGAAAGTTTAATACAATTCCTGGAAATAATATTCATGAAAACTATCATTAGTTAACATTAAACTATGATAAAATTTGATGATTAGTTAAGAAAAAAACCAAAATTTTTGTTAATGTAGATATTATGAGGGTTTTCCAAAAAAAAAATCCCTTCCTAAATACTACATGGGGATGTGGGTAAAATACATCCCTACCTAGATACTACAAGTGGACGTGGTTCTATCACAAATGTACCTTGGAGTGAAAACTCTAACAATGAGTTTCAGGATATACCTTGGGTATCCTGGTACACAACAATAGGCCTTAATACACACCTGGTTTGACACTTCCTAGGGATATCTTTATAATAATTCACATTCACTGTACAAATCATTATGATTGATTTATGAGTAAGTACTTCTCAAAAGAAAACTATTTTATGATTATGGGTTATATGAGTAAACTGTTGAATTTATTTGGGGTATTTTATAGGTTTGGAATCATACTTTATGATTCATAAACTAATCTAGTGGATTCCATTGTTTAGAAATACTTCCTAATGGAAGGAATGAAAATTGTATCAATGCATGTAATTCATGTAGGTATTTCCCTCTTATTGAAGATAATTATAATGGAGCTAGTGATGCAAATGGTGATGGATTGCTTATAACCATACTAGAACAACACACTCAGGTTATGAAAAACAAAAATACCTATATAGAGCACCTTGATACAAAATGTGGAAGATCAATGTTAAAAATATTCATAAATCAACAACCTCCAACATTCCAGGGGACTTCAAATCCATTTTTTGCTATGCAATGGATAAGTTAATTAGAAAAAATATTTCCTGCAATGGATTGTAGCAAATGGGAAATGTTTTCATCACAATGTATCACCTCTCGGGAGATGCAGATATATAGTGGTCATTAATTAAAAAGGAGAAGGATGACGAAGAAGTACCAAATATGAAATGGAGTGATTTCAAAGATCATTTCTTCGATAAATAATTTCCTCATGAACATCAAGAAGATATGAAATGGAAATTTTTGAATCTGAGGAAAAAATATGAAGAGAATGTAGAAATGTATGAGGATAACATTATTTCGTTATCAAGGCATGTTGCAGATTATATAAATAAACCATGAAGTACGATTGATCAATCCATTGATGGGTTAAAACCATTTCTTGGATGAGAAATAGTCACTCAATCCTTATCTTAATACAAAGATATAATCTCTTGTTCTATCAAGAAAAAATGAAATTATCTAACTCTTGTGACTTTAAAGTTAAGAAAGAGAAGAATATATATGATGAACACTATAGAAAAATAATCAAGTGGAATAAGGGAAATGATGAATTTCAATCCTGTAGTAATCATAGGAAGAAACACCCCATTATATGCCTAAAGGGGATTGGAGTTTGTTGCATTTGTTGAGAAAAAAGGCCCCCAAGATCATGATTGCAAGGGGAAACAAGAGTCTGTCAATATTCACTGCTACAATTGTAAACAAATAAGGAATTATGAAAATGAATATCCTAAGCGTGAAGGAAAATTACCTCAGAAAAAGGCTAATAGAGCAAGGCCAAGCTTATGTGATCACAACTGCATAGGTTGAAGTTCTGAATGACATGGTGGCTGGTACATTAATAATTTCCTAAAAAATTATCAAATTCATTATTTTAATCAAGATAATAACATTCATTAATATCTTCTTAGTTTCCAATGAAAAATAGATATTTCATATTTTACATAATAAGGGAGTTGTCAGTCAAAACTACTAAGGGAATTATCATTTTAAAAATGTGTTTTACAATAGTTTCAATTATAAAGGTGCTTTATATACTGATTTTATTGTCATACCCATGATTTAATTGGATATAATCCTTGTTATTTATTAGCTTTCTGAACATTATGCAAAAACGTTATTACAAGGAAAAAAGGTTATTTTTTTGATGATGATAAGGAATCCCTTAAATTTTGAGAAGAAACATCACCATTTGGTTTTCACCTATATCAACCCCCAATATCTCTATAAAATTCAATTATTCGGGAGGAAGTGTGTGAAATGACTATGGATGAGGAATTTAATGTTAAATATAGGATGTTCTTATTTTGAAAGAATTTGTTGATGTGTTTCTAGATGATCTACCTGAACATCCTCTAGAATGGGATATTGAGTTTACCATTAACTTAATTTCGGGTTCATGGTCCATATCAATTCCCCCTTATAGAATGGACACTGTGGAATTTGTGGAAAAAAGAAAAAACTTGTGGAATTGAGTAATAAAGGATTTATTCTCCCTAGTGTTTCTCCATAGGGATCCCCTAATCTTTTTGTTAAGAAGTATTATGGATCTACGAGGTTGTTTATTGACTGCAGGGAGATCAATGCTATAACAATAAACAATAATATTCCCCAACCATTCATTGATGATTTATTTGATTAACATCATGGAGTTCAATATTTTTAAAAGACTGAACATCGATCTAGATATAAATAGTTCTGTGTGAAGAAGGAAGACATTCCAAACAAATCATTTTGAACCTAGAATGTGCCTTACGATTTTATAGTAATGCCTTTTGGACTCAATAATTCACCCTATACATTCATGGATCTAGTGAATATATATTTTAAGGAATATATTCATGAATTTGTATTGGTATTTAATGATGATATCAAGGTATACTTTGAAATCTACAAAGATAATGAAAATCAATTTCTCATTATTCTGAATACGCATAGATGAAATGACTTATATGGGATGTTTAGAATGTGTGAATTCTGGCTTTAGGAAATTTATTTTCTGGGCCATATTTTTTTTATGTATGGAATCTATATTAATACTTTAGTGTCACGAGAAATCTAATGTTGGCCATCATTGATGAGTATACCTGGGGTATGTTGTTTTATTGTTTTCGCAAGCCACTATCAGTGAATCATCCAGAATTTTTCCATTTGGTCTAACCCATTAACCATGTTCACACGTAATGGGGTTAAATTTTTTAGACCAAAGAGTGTGAATAATGTTTTGAATAATTAAAGAGATGATTAGTCAATAACCATATCTTGACTCTACCATCAAGAAATGATGTAATTTTTATTTATAGTGATGAATAAAAAAAATTAATTGGTTTTTCCCTTATTCATATTTCTATATTTATTTCATATTCATCATAAAAACTACAAATTCCAAAAAAATATCCCACTCATGATCTTGAGCTAGCAGCTATAATCATTACACAAAAGATACAGAGACACTATATCTATGGTGAAAATTTTGATATATATATTGATTAAAATATTATTAATTATATTTTCTCATAGAATGAACTCAATATGGGGAAAAGGAAATGGCATGAACTAGTCAACGATTATGATTGCACAATACACTAACACCCTGGGAAGGAAAATAAGGTGGAATATGCTTTGAGTTGAAAAGATCATGGAGGTTTGAACAAGATGAGAGTTGAAAGGGATCATATGTTAATAAATCTAGTAAAGATAGATATTTGAATAATCATGGAAGGTGAAACATCAATAATTTTTTTAATAGTTTCCAAACCATCATTACATGAAAGGATAAAATGGTCTCAGACTGGTGAGGAGGAGTTTCAAAAGAAAATTATAGCTGTGAATGATGGGAGATTGGTTAAATTTGTATATGAAGATGGAATTTTAATATTTTGGAAGAGGTGTTATTTTACTGATATAATATATCTAAAAAGAGAATTGTTGGATGATTCTAATAGCTCTAATTTATCTATCCACCCTTAGAGCACAAATATGTATAGATATTTGAAGAAATATTTTCGGTGGGACAACATTAAGAGGGAGATTGCTGATTATGTGTCATGATTTATGGTTTTTCAATAGGTGAAGGCTGAAAGACAAAATCCTAGAGGATTCATGCAACCTCTTCCTATACCTAAGTGGTAATGGAATGATATTATGATGGACATTGTCATGGGGCTAAAAAAGACTCATATAAAGAATGATGTAATATGGGTCAATGATGATTGTCTTACAAAGTCAGAACATTTTATGGCTATAAGAGAAGATTTACCACTTTAAAGTTTAGAAAGAGTATATTTTATTGAATTTGTAACACTTCATGGTGTACCCTTATTGATTGTTTCTGATCATGATCCCTACTTTACATCAATATTCTGGAAAATTCTTCTGAAATACCTACATATTGAACTTAATTTGAGCAAAGCATACCACCCTCAAACTGATGGACAATCCGAATGGACAATTAAATCCTTTGAAGAGATATTGAGATCTTTCTCACTTGACATTCAAGGTATGTGGTATAAGTACTTACCTCTATTAGAATTATTCTATAACAATAGCTTTCTTTCAAAGATTTAGATGGAACCATATGAAGCATTACGGGTAATGAGATGTCCCACACAAACTTTTTGGGTTGATGTTGGTGGAAGAAAACACTTAGATCCAGAACATATTGAGGAAACAATGGAAAAGGTGAATATTATCCAAACCCACAACAAAGAATTTAAAAGTAGGAAATAGATATTTGATGATAACTGAAGGAAGGATTTATAATTTCAAGTAGGAGATAGTGTTTTCTTGAAACTATCTCCATGGAAGGTTGTTATATGATTCATTATGAAGTGTAAATTAAGTCCCAGGTACATCAAAACATTCAAAATTCTGGAATGAATCGAAGTTATACCTTAAAATTTTGAAATTTATCCAAGTATCTACAAAGTTCATGATGTGTTCCAAATATCATTGTTGAGAAAATACATTCCAGACCCAATGCATGTACTCACCTGTGAAGAAATAGAATTGGAACCTGATCTATCTTATTGTACAGAGCCTATCCATATTATTGATACCAGAGAACAAGTGTTGAGAAAAAGGACGACTCATCTGGTAATTATTCTTTGGAGAAACAATAAAATAGAAGAGGCAACATGGGTTCCCGAGGAACTTATGATGAAGAACCACCAAAATCATTTAATGAAGTAATATTCTAATAATTTGGTGGAAGAAATTATTTGAATAAGAGAATAAAGTAACACCCCATGATCCTATGGTACACTTCTCTTGGAATAATAAAACATCTTGCGATGTATGCAACTCCATGTTCTTGAGCACCATGACCAATCAAACTAGCCATTTTAAAAATAAGTTACAAATAGTGATACAAAATTTATGAAATTTTATAAATTTTCTATTTAAAAATAGAATTCATTTTTGGATTTGAAATATCAAAATATTCTTAGGGTTAATTTTTGGGTTTTTTATGATAACATTCAATTAATGAGGAATCGTGTAAAACACTGTTATTGTTTAAAATCGACATTTTATTTAAAAATTTAATTTTTTAAAATTTATTATATAAAGACATAATAGATATAGAATACCAATAATAGTCTAATTTATTTCATTTCAGCAATTTTATAAAAATATTAGACATATAAAATTTTATTGAAATTTTTATCTTCTTTTATTGACATTTTAGGAACATTTGAAAATTTCCATAAAACATAATTTTACCGCTTCTTCGAATTGAATATCAAAAATATCACCGACATGGTTGTCATCAATATGTAAAATTTGTTTAAATATGATGAATTTTTTTTGCTGAATAGTAAATTTTGAATTTTATTTACCACAGTTAAAAGTCAATAAGGTAATTAAAGGTAAAAATAATATTATAATAATAAAAAATTACCCCAACACATGTCTTAATTCTATTGGATATGTTATTTTAGACCAAAATAAACCTTAATAAAAAAAAATATGACCCTTTTTTTATCCACCTGGATTAGATTAGGACATTGATTATATTTTATTTAAAGAATAGTTAAAAGCCTTAAATTCACATTTTAATAGATTAACAATATATTATATAGGGTTATACCTATAATAAATTCGACTATAAATATTCATTAAGAAGCCAAAAATATTTAGACATCATGGTATTTTGTTTATAATTTTTATAAATTATACGATTTAATTTATTTATGACACAATGGTGATGTAGTATTTACATTAATAATAAAAAATTTAAATAAATGATATTAATAATATTAAAATAAATATAATTTAATTAATTAATTACATCAAATAATTTTATAGATAATTTATAAATTTTAGTGACATATTGGAAGTATTTGTTTTTATATATCATGTTGGTTTGATATTTTTAAAAATGAAAATATTCAATAGTATCAAAATTGACATAAATGATAATTTAAATTAAATACTATTTTATTAAATGATATAAATGTAATAAAAATATAATGTTTGTCCCAATAACGTTAATAGTGATAAAAATTTCCTAAATTATCCACTTTAAATTCATCTATAAAGTTATAGTACCTATATTAACCATGTAGTTTAAAAATACAAGAAGACGTGGTGAGAGTTAAACAAATTAACCAAGGGTTAAATCTAAATGATAAGTTACATTTTTTGACCAAACAATAATAAAGCCCATTGGATGAGAGGATTTAGACTCATACCCTTACTTGACTTGAAATAAATCAATTTGAATCTATTCGATACTGAAATTTTTTTTATAATATATTAGTATTTCATGATTTTCCTAAAGTGCCCTAACCTCTCTTATAAAGGGCCACCTCATTTTCTTTTTAATTCATGCCTCCAATGACTTTTTTATCGGCCAAACCTAAAGAAAATCTCCCCCACTACCCTCACTTCAATCTAGAGTCCATAAATTGTTTAGAAAGCCATCCAAAGTAGCCCATTTCATAAAATCAAAAGAATGCACCTGAAGAAGAGGTAATTATTTTATCACCACTTTCAAAGTTATTCTCTTATTCCACTACATCATTCATTGCTGTTTCCATAGAAAATTATAAATAAAGCACCCTATACATAAATATATGTTATTATAAATATGGTACAACCATATTAATTATTCTGTCCATCATATTAATGATAAAGTCACAATGCGTGCTTACGTAAAGCTTTCAATCTCCATGTCGTGGTGTAGTTTGTTATTCAACATTTAATTTCTGTATGTGTATAATAATGAGGATAATTGATGAAAATAGTAAATATAACATGTTAATGATTATTTATATATAATATACCATGATATTCCATACGATTTCACCATCTATAGAATGATATTAACGTTCGTGCATACGTACATCTTATCATCTCCACGACACAATGAGATCTTCTCCCCCATCATAACCATTCATGAATAATTTTCATTAAATGATTAAAAATAATGTTTAAGAGATTAATATAATTCTATATATGAATCAAATAAAACCTGTCAATAAAAACATGACTTATATAAAAAAACTTATAATGGAAAATGAATCAGTTAATTCCTGAAACAATGATAATACTAAAATATTATTAACAAATCATTATTATAGGATCATATATGATATCATATTTATGTTTGTGGTTATTTTATAATTTAATAAAAATTATTTAACAATTATACAGGAGGTTAATTTACCCTATAATAAGAAAAAGTACAAGGTAAGGTTTAATTCTACAATCTCTTTATTATCAAAAGTAGTTTTTACGTCAGTATCTACTGGGGCTACTTTATCATCACCACCCATGTTTCATAAAAATATATTTCAAAACATTTTTAAAATTTCTTAGACAATGGGATAAATTCATTTATACCGATTTTTTAATTTTTTAAATGTTTTTAAATGAATCGTTCAATTTTTTTTCCTAATGAGGCACTTTATAAATTTATCGAAAAATTATGTAAATAATGTTTTTTAAAACTTATACAGAGGGTGTGGATATTTTCTTCCATTATTAAACCATTAATGCCTCTCATAAAAAATTATAATATTATTTTAAAAATAGATGTTTTATTTTATAATTATGTTACTTTTAAATTATTTCAAAGTAGAAAGAGATATTTTCCTAAAATAGTTTTTTGGATTGATTTCATCTATGTAAACATATATTATTGGATTTTATGTTAATTTGATATTAATTCATTATGATAAAATATTCAATATTTTATTTATAGTTTTATGATATGTTTGACTATTTATGTTCTATTTTTATGCCATTCATGGTTTATGAATAATGTATTAACATTTTTTATGCTAGTTTGATATGAATGTTTATGTTAAGATTCACCCTTTTCATATGAGGAATAAATCAGAAATAGTAAGAGATAGGTTGGGCCCATAATAGACTCTCGATGTATTGGTAACACTCATGAGGAAATCCAGTGTCTTTTAACATTGCCTTTATAATATTATTATTTATAGTCCGTGCATGAGGCCTTGACAATGTGGTTATGATGTCTGACATTAGGCATTCCATAATTATGAGATTAGTTATTGATATTATATGTGATTAATGATCTAGTAGAATATCCATGTCAATAAGTAAATGGAAATATTTGATTTATCTTTTCCATATTATACTGATGTTTATGTTTAAAATGCTTTTTTAGTCGTATACATTAGACTAAATATGTGTGCTTATTTATGTTAGTTCCCACTATATTTTTATCCTTAATGAGTATCTTAGATCACCCCATTATTATGTTTTCTTTTTACCAAGATGCAATGAAGTATATTATGAATGACTTGTAGGGATAAGATAAGTGATATAAGTGTGTTAAAAGGAGACACAATGTTGTTGTTTTTTATTTCATAATGCATTGTAAAACATAAGTATGTATCTAGTACTTCAAAGCCTACTAAAATAATTGGTCATTCAAGACATGATCTTTTGTGATCATTCTAAAGTCATTTAATAATGCACCGAATGTAGGTAAATAGGGTCGGGTAGTTAAAAATACCTAATAAGATATGGAAATGATTATCTTAATATGGAATGAATGAACATAAATTTTAATTGGATACCAATAAATGACAATAATTTATCATGAATGATTGTTGGTATGAGAAAGATCTAATATACATATACATAAATAATTTGAGTATTGATCATTGGATGATAACTATGAAACCATATACACTACCAAAATCTCATTTATATACTATTGTTGAAAAATATGTGTAGATATTTATTTTAAATTACAATTTTTTAAATATATTAAACCATTGTTGAATTATTATTATGTTTATCATTATCACGGTTTGTAAGAAATTTTATTCCATTTAAGGAATACATCACATTACACTTTATTTATAAAAACAATATTAAAACAAATAAATATTAATTTTTTGTGTGAAATACAAATAAATTATAAATGGATTATATAAATATGAAAAAAACACGTTCAAAATAATTAAATTCTTACTCAATTGGATGAGATCCCTTAGTGAAGAATTAGATAAGGTTGTATTGGTTGGAATATTCATATAGTCGCTACCATAAAAATGGATTGCAAATAAGTTAGAAATCATTGAGATCATAGAATTAATAGAATACACCATTAAGTAATCATTTGATATCTACTTATGCAAGATCACTAATAAGAAAATATTTTGGATAAAGGGGTGTTAATGAAGAATTACTATTCATTTAAATATAACATTAAGGTTTCTTTGAACTCGTCTTAAAAAATGTCACAAAGAGAGAGATTGAATTCATAATTCAAATGATCAAATTGTTTTACAACATTATCAAAATAATATATTTAATTTAAAAAGATATTTAAAATTTTAAAATGAAAAAAATAATGAAAGGTGACACTACTAAAAATAAAGATGTATAAAATTTAAAGTGTTTTAAGTACAGAATGGAAGGGGATAGAAGAATATATTACCAAAAACTAAATCATCTAAAAAATGACATGAGCTTGAAAAAGAGGACAAGAAATATCTCATTGGTAGGTGGGCCTTCATTAATGATTCTGATTCAATAAGTGAAGGTAAAATAACAAAATGAGATCAACAACCTATTTTGTGGAAAAATTTTCAAAGATAACTTATTCAACTTTCATAAAATATTAAAAACAAGTTAATGATTATAATATGGGTAGTACATATTATTAAACTAATAAAAATTTATATTCTTGTTTGGAATATAATTCTTATTCTAAAAAAATAATGCTAAAATATTTTATAATAAATACAAGAAATTATGTAATTTTTTTAAATTATTTATTGGAATAATGATGTTACAAGAAATAAAAAAACACGATAATGAAAATGTGAATGTTATTAACCATAAAAATGTATTATCTATCAAATTTTATTTTTTAAGAGATATTTATTCTTAAATATTTAAACTTAAAAATTAAATAATTGAAATAATGATTTTCATTTTATGAATAGTGAAGGATAATTATAGAGGTTTAATATGTTATTTTTAGACCTGAAAAAAATGAAAAATAATGTATGAATCCCCCAAAATATAATACACAAATACCAAATAAAAAATCATTTTAAACTGATAATTCATTTTATGATTCAAAAGTAATTCAAAATGAAAAAAAATTAAAAGAAGAAATATTTATTCAAAAAAATATGAATAATTTTTTTTTCATTTTACGAAACAAAATATTAAAATTATTTTAATAGTGAAACCAAATAAAAATATAACATTATTTTGTTATAATAGTTATGTATAGTGATTAAATAAGATTTTTTATATTAAATGTAAAATTGGAAGTGTTTTCAGTGTTACATTTTTATGTGGAAAATACATGTACATTATGCCAATGTGTGCTCATTAAGATTCACTTAATCATTTGGCGACATCAAAAGTTTTATTTCTTAAAACATATATACCATATTATCAAAAAACAATTTAAGTATGTTTGGGTGCTTAATTTATATACCACTAATCCAATTGGAGCAATGATATCTTAACTATTATAAAATATCATATTTGATAAAACTCATAAAATATCTCTTTGATGACTCCAAGATTCAAGGTATATGGGCAGAGTGTTTCTATTTATGTTAACATCGGGACATTGGGGCCAGATATATAACATTTTTTGTCATCAAATAGATAAAAATACATCTCTACTGGTGATATATCCCCCAATAGTGGTCCGAGGGTCTAATGTGAATTAATCAAATAACAAAATTAAACAGAACTGTTATCCCATTTCAATCAATTATTCACTCGACGGTCACTCATAATATGGGATCGCTTCCTAATTAATCAGATCTTTTACCCCTATATATCATCTTTATAATCTTCAACAATTCAATCTAACACTAATAAAGAAATAACTTTGTTATTGAGGTCCAATGAATCCCTCTAGGTTAGGATAATCACCTCTACTATATTCATATTATCATGGAATATGTTCTTGGATTGATAATAATATGGTTTTTTTCTCTCCCTATAATGTGGGAGGATTGAAACATTATCAATTCTATTAGAATGAATATTCAATATAAATAAAAAATATCTCCTCTTTTTATATAGTGGGAGTTAGAATATCCATAATGGGTTTTTTGATCCTTGTATTTCTAAAAACAACTAAATAATATATAAATGGATAATTATGAAGATGTAAATGTGTCAACATCATTTTTTTTCTTTTTCACCTACTCATAACATATAATAAATATATTATAGGATTAGAACTGGGTCATTAACACCAAAAAATATTTTCCCAATAGTATATTCTCACAATATTAAATGAACCATAGATTTTAAAATAGTATTTTATCATAAAATATTTTCCTAGCCTTTACTAAACTACTTTTAATGAACAAATCCTACAAAATTATTCGATACTCAAATGACAATCATTTTTTTATTCATCATTGGTTGTTAAATATCCAACACATCTCAGACCATGTGGTGTGGTGCACCATTATTTTTATTTATTTTGGGATAATACATTTTTAATCATGTTTATGGGTGAAATTACACAAACCATATGCATATATGAACTAGTCTCCGTACCTTCCCATTATAGGTAAAAGGAAAACCACCCAATTGTAGAGTCTAGAAACCCATCAATGGCCTCTTTGGAGATATAAAATTCTAATAGTAAAGAAAACCATCTAATGAACACAAACTATGTAATAAACATTCATTAAATTTTTATGTCTAGTAAATAAGGATGCACACTTGTTTAATCATCCTTTCTTGTATTATTATTTGTTGACCTTACTAGATGAACATACATTCCCTGACCATATTCAATTCTGATCAACTAATCTTGAGATACTTCTACCAATCATACGTGATAAATTCTATCAACGTTATAATATCCATTTCATTACACTAATAATGCACCCAAAAAAATATACATCCATATGACATCATTTACAGAGATTTTATATTCATCTATGTATGTAATAAAATAGAATAATTTGATTACAATATATGGTTAGAGAAATCATTACACATGTTTTTATATATAAACTACCAATGAAACCAAAAACATGTGGAATTATTATTATTGGGACATTCTTCATGATCTCATATACTCAAGATCACAAAGTGAAAACACCATGAGAAGATGTCTCAATTCAAATGACACCCCATAACCTAATTGTTGAAAACCATCTATTTTCAAACAAAGTGAGGTATTTAGGAAATTATAAATATTATTACTATTAATATCATTGTATCTCCAAGTTTTAATTATATCCTAGGAATGGATATGACCTATTCATATGAAATATAATCTATTGAAATTACCACTAAAATAGTGGATGAAAAAATATCAATACTATAATGGTAAGTGTGCAACATACATAACTCACTTTATATATTTTTTGGTAATATAATATATTTTTCAATTTGGCCTAGATAAACCCACTATTATAACACTGTTGTTGAAATAGTCATTTGAATAGAGGTCTATCAAAAAAAATTTCTTCTAATTTTTTAATGGAGGATCTGTCACATTCGTAAAAACTAATACAAGTTTGAATAAATGTTATTGTGAAGAAAGTGATTATAAAACTATAATAATATTAATGGTTTTATTTAATGAGGATTAAAACATAATTAAAATAGTACATCACAACTCCATAATGACAGAATGAATTTCAAATTTGAACATGATAAGTGTATTCTTTTTCAGAATAAAACTATTTTATTTTATTTAAACAAAAAGGAAAATATTTTCCATTTGGATTATTTTCAACTAACAGATCATAATATTGATTTTTCAAAGAATATATAAATATATTATATAATATTTAATTATAAGATTACATATGAAAACCTTTGGTTTTTATAATAATTGAAAATGTATGGATATGATTTGGTTTTACTTTAATTTAGTGTAAGAAAATGTTTTGTATTTGATTCTTTTTAAAAGGTAAAAATAGGTGAAATTTTATATCTATTAACCTTATTAAAACTACTACATAATACCCTATGATTTAGTAAAATATTTTTTTAATTAATTTAATCATTTGATATTTTTCATTTCCCATGACACAAAATATATCTTTTTTTATAAAAAATTATATGTGTAGATTTCATTATATGCAACACCAAGGCATTTTGGTGCTATAAGAAACATAATGTTTAACATTATCTACATAGAACATGAAGGTTATATTATGATAGACTGAAGAAGTACTTTCCTTGTTGGCTTGAGTAACACACATTACAATGTTTTACTAAAAAATATTATATTATTAAAAATATAAATATTTCATATAGTATGATATATCATATCCATTATGTTAGAAGTTTTCAATAAGATTAGATAACTTATGGGAATACATGGTCTAACAAATTTTTTAAAAAAATTTATAAATGAATATGATACAAAATTGAATATAAAGGTAATATTTTGATAAAAACGACTTTTATACTCTCCAAGGAATTTCATCTAATTATAATAAATAAATTAATATCTAAAAATAATTTTAATTAAATATATAGTTTATATATTAAAAAAAATTCATTTTGCAACTATATTACATCAGCATAAGATGGGAACAAAATCAATATTACACATCAATACATATATTTTTATAAATATAGTTTTCTTACCTTTTTATTGTGAAATAATTTTAAATATAAATTTTGGAACTGAAATAAATTTTATATGTCAAAATAAGAATAATTTTTGAAATTGATACGTAAATATATGTTTAGGGTGAATGTTAGGTATTTTTCATTGATTCTTCTTTTTGTTTTTATGAATAGTGAAGAAGTGCGAATTTTAATTTAAACCCACTTTTTTATAATTTATTCACAAGGATAAAATATATTTATAAATTTTTTAAATTATAGTTATACAAAATATATTTAAATTTTTCTAATTTATGTCATTGGGTTAAATTTTACTTTGAAATTATATATACAAACATAGAAAACTTTTGAACATTTTACTTTTAAAAACAAGAATTATCTTACCACCAGTGTGATTACTTTTAAATTAAAATCATAATAATCTATTATTGGAATTTGGGAAAATAGATTTTATATTTCTAATAATAATAATTTATAATGTCTAATATATTAAACATAGTTTTTGAATCAAAATATTAATGACTACAATTAAAATTCCATACAACGATTATGAAGAAAAATATCTTTAAAAGGGAGTAATCCATAAACATAAGGGCCAAAATAACCAAGAAATATGTCCAGAATACATTTTTTGATCATTTTTTGAACCAATATTTATTTATTTCAAATTTGGTCCATCATTGGTGACACCTGACATGGGATAAAAATGGGAGTAATTTCAATTTCTAAAATTTACAAAAATATCACTCCTCCTCCATTGTAAAAATTCCATCCCCCTCCCCAATATTCACACATCTCATGGCCTTTTTTCATACCATAAATATAGTGGAATAAGCTCCTAAAATCCATAACATCATCCAATAATCCACCCATTTAGAAAAATCCAACTATGGAATCCCATTCGGACAAACCAAAAGGATTTAACCAAATAAGAGGAATCATCCATTTACAAGCTCCCTTGATTTATTTTCATTCTCCACCCTCTCAAATATTATTCTTCAATGATTATATAACAACAAAAGTATCAAAAATATACTAATATCTTGTAATTAAAAGGGTTTAACTACACATACTCACACATCAATCTAATGGGTACAAAAAATACCATTTTTTATGTATGGTTAACTACCGCCTCACAGAACATTATTGTTCATTTTAACATTAATTCCACACATGGGTGTGAATTATAATGGGAAATATATTTTTATAAGATATTTATGATATTTATTATTTATTTATTTTCAAGAATTATTATACAAATGTAGCATCCCATGTATTTATAGAATAATACTTTTTCATATCTATTACTATTTTTGATAAAGATATTAATTTTACATTAAATCTGACACTTTTTCTAAAATCATACTCAACACACGACAATAGGTTCCTCCAAAATCTCATGTTTCACAAAAAATATTTTTATATTGAAAAATAACACAATATTATTATTATTATTATTTTAAGCAGTAGTTAACACCAAGTCATTATTTTGGAATGAATGAATAGAACTAACTAAAATAGGATTAAAAATGTTTGTTAATATTTTTACATTTATCCAATCAATTTTATATGCTTAATTGATAATGAATCCAATGGAAAGCATAAAATAATCTAATATTTTTAAAATTTTGTTTTACCACCTATTGATAGGGAACCCTTTTTAAATATAGTGCTTGTCAATTTTATATGTTATATTATTAAATAAAAATATATTTTTTGGAATGAAACATTAAAATCAACTTTGTTTGAAATTTTGGTATTTTTATTATTAAATTTATATTTTAATGAATAGTAATGAATAAGTCATTTTAATTCAAAACATCCTTTTCATCTAATTTATTTATATAAATAGATTATTATTTTCATTTATTTAAAAGTGCAATTGGATTATGTTTTTATAATTAATAAAATGTTGGTCATTAGATGTGATTTCCCATTGAAATTGGACATAAACACATGTCAATATTTTGATAGTTATTAGTACTTCATAAAAACCCTCTTTCTGGTTTTACAATAGGAATTAATCATAAATTAATTTATTATAATTCTATATTATAAATTTTTACAAATAAATTATATATTTGGGGTCATAAGGTATAAATTGTGTAAATAGGTGGCTTTTATTTTTGGACATTATAAATAGTAACTTCAATAATTAATTTTATATTCCAGAGTTAAAGGGAAAATATTGTAGATAAGGGTAAAAATAATATTTAACTACCATAACATGTGTCATAATCCTTTTGTATGATATAAGTTCGACCATGGGAATCCATAAGTCGATTATGGGACCCCATAGAGCCATTTGGGATTTATAATGATATTTATAATAATTAATTTAATGTAAAGAGGAATATAACATTAACTAGTATATTTTACTAAAAAAAATTTAATATAGGGTTATATAATTGACATCATTGACTATAAATAGTCACTAGAATGAAAAAAATACTTTCTACACCATTTTATTTTAATAATAATTGATATATATTAAATTCATAATTTTATTTTAGACAAAATGATTATGTAGTGATGGATTCATTAATAAATTACTATAATAAATGATATTATGAATATAAAAATAAATTTTATATGATATAACTATTGTCATCCACGAATTTTATAGGTGAATATTACTTGTTATTATTAATTTCTTATTTATTTCGAATTATCATGTTTCTAAGAATTTTTAATAATCAAGTATGAATAGTGTCCACAATTCACATATTTCCTAACTCAAAAAAAAATAGTGTATTAAATGATTTTAAATTCCTAAATATATAATATTAATCAAAATGGTTAATATAAGTCCCAATATTTCGTAAATCACACTTTTTCGGTCCCTTGACATGATATGGTAATTACATTAACCCACAATGTGTAAATAACATGATATCACTATAAGGTTAAAAAGTATAAAATAAGGGTTAAAACAAAAAGATAAGGAAAGAAAATATTCCATAATTGATAAAAAATTATTGAATGATTTGTTTTCTAAAAAAATCATCATATATTATAAATAAAATAATTTTGTACATTTTTTAATAAAATTGAATTTATAATAAAATAATATCTCAAGACCTTCCTAATGTTACGCACATCACTCTTATAAAAGGCCACCCACTCTGCCCACATACTCACAGCTCTAAATTCCCTTGGAACTTCCAAAATATACTCAAATAAGCTCACAATATCACTTATTTTATCATATAGTCCTTACATTGGGATAAATTCAATTCTATAATGCCATTTGGATCATTCCAAATGAAGTTACCCGATTTAGAGGTAATGTCTTTTCTCATGTCATTTTCATTATTTTCCTTCTCCACTCACAATTATCTTCATATTATATGATTACATAAAAACACCATTACCATAAATATTATAGAATATTTTTTTAGAAGGTTTTAAACTATACTTACACACACCTCCATCTAATGAATAAGTACTTACTGGTTTCTATGTTTGAAGATCTAATGTCTCACGAAACAATTTTTTTCATTCTTTCTAAACCACCTATCATGGTGGAAATTATGATGGAACCATTATTTATATTAGATATATATTATATTTATATTTTCTCTGTTATTCAGAATTTTTTTTACAATATAACTTTAATCTTTCCATGATGTGTAAATATGATAATTTAATTTAATGAAATGTGGACTACCGCCCAATGAAAGTGAATTGACTCATTCATATTATACATGAAACATATAAATGATAGTTATATTAATAATATGAAAAATACTTGACATAAATATAAAATTGTACTTATAATATACATTGATAACATTTTATTAATATTCGTTTAATATTAAAATGAAATGAATGTAAAATTCAAACATATGTACGACCTATCATCCCCATTAATGGTGTATTTAATTTATTATCTACAAATGTTATAGACAATTATATATACTTATATACTATATATATATATGATATTTAAATCATGAATAATATTATTGATATGATGTACTATTATCACAAGGACAATTTATATCAAAACAAGTTCATTTTTTACTAAAGTACCCAACATCGATAAAACGAACGATATGAACTTAACTGATTATGTAATTTTAATAATGTGGAAATAAGTGATGTAAAATGAATAATAATATTTTTAATGGTTCGCAAGAAAGTATAAATTAACCTATTTTTATTACTCAGGAAAATAAATATTTAACGAGATGAGTCAGACTTAAGGTTAGAGACTTATTTTCAATCTCTATTCATTGAGGAATATTTTGATAATATACACCTCCTTTTATACGGTGTATAAAAACCCCTTTGAATTTTAATTTAATTAAAAGGAAATATTTTTTCTATGAATAGATTTACTAAACAAACAATGGAAGGTTTTTGTTATATGTGATGACAACAACCAATCTTCCACCATAACGATTATTTGGGATTTGGCATCCTCTATAATACTTAATGTTTTTAAAAGGAAAAAGTAACTCCCACATTCTCTTATTGGGTGTTTTGGTATTGAAAATGGGTTTTGAATTGGAATTAATATTTCAATATCTTTAAATTATTTCATATGATTTAAAATGAAATCTTATTAGTTAAATGTTGATATTTTTAACATTTTAGGGGTTGTGGTTATATAATGATATTTGGACATGTGATGGGTAGTTACGTGATAAACCAATAACAGGTGGATATGTGATAAACTAAATGTCAGGTGGTTTAGTGATAAACCAAGGATGGCTGGTTATGTTATATCCTAAAATCAATTTGGTATGGAAGTCAACTGTATGGATTTTCTATATTGGGATATGTGTGGGAGTCAATCTTACAGTTATTCCATTTAAGTATGTCTGTGTCCCAAGTTACCTTTATATGTAATATATTTATTTATATATAATTTATGGTAATATTTTGGTTACAAAATGATAAGTAATGAGGTTATATTATGTGATGTATATATACCATTTATTAAAGGTGAAAAGTATTAAATTGTGATAAAGTATTTGTGGATTACATGTATTCACAGGACTAATAGTTTTCAATATTATTGTATCCCTTATATAGAATTTTATTCTCATCCCGTGTTATGAGATGTCTTCCACATGACATAAAGAAGAATACAACCATGTATGGGATCAATGAAAATTTATAATATTTAAGACATGGAATAAACCATCTTTCTTTTTAAATAGTTTTTTTATAAAAAATTGTATTGTAATTAGAAGTATCTACTTTTAATATTCATGGTATAATGTATAAGTTATAACCCAATTATCTAAGAATCTAAATATGAAATGATAATTGATGTGAATTAAAAATAAAATTATTAAATTAACAAAAGATTATTTAATTTTTAAGGCTGGGGGATTATAATAAAACATACCTTCTTTCTATTTGTATTGTGGATATACGATAACATCGTTTGTCGATGTGTGGACAACTACATCCCAAATTAGTGTGATTAATTCTAATTTTACAAGGAATGTATTAATGATGGGTACTGTAAAATTATATTATATATATGATATAATAATTATAATTGAATTATATTATATAAATAAAAACATAAATAGAATTGAAATTCCTTCATTCTATATGAAATAAAATAGAAGCAGCGTTCATGTGTACGTTTGACCTACCACCTCCATGAACAGTATGTTACATTTAATACATAAATACTATATAGATTAAGTTAAATATTTTTATAATTTATTTATATTATATAAAATTCATTTTTTAATTACATTAATATTTATATCATGATCTAGGTAATTGGATCAAGAATAACATGTCAAAACATGTACGATAAACAAATTCATTATTACCCGAAAAATTTATTAATAATTGAATTATTAACAAATGATTTATATAAAACCAAAAGTGAATAATATATGGTATTAAATATAAGAATATCTTTCCATGGAAGATATATTATAAACATATATTTATTATACATTATTTTTTATCATGTAAAAATAAATTCCATATTAAGGTAGGGGAATTTCATTCCTCTTTTTATTCCCATGAGATACATGACAAATTCACCAATCACTTATTTTTTATGATGTATATTATTCCCAATGACAATTTTATATAAATAATTTTAATTATTTAATGATATTAATTTTTTTAATTTTTTTATTATCACATTGGGATCACGATTCTATTGTCACTCTTGTAGTAAGTGTTTGCGGGTCACATTTTTATTTTTATGAGGCATATTCCTTATTTACCCCCTCACATTTTTTGTAGTATACATACTTACAATAAATGAGTTATATGATTTATATAATTAAATATATTGGAATAATTCATTTTATGGTCATTATTTCATTAGGATGATGGTTCAAAAGATACAAAATCAATAAAGTAATTTTTTCGCAATTCTTCCTTCTTTGAGATATATTCCATGTTATATACCTATATTTTCATATGATGTGTATATAATATATTTAAAAAGTTAAATAATGAATATAATTATTTTCAGGATATTTTAGTCATCATTTTATGTAATTATTCCCATTTTATTAGGATTCAGGGTTACAAAAGTCTAACAGTTTCTTGCTAAAATCTCATCATTTTTCAGGATTGTTTGGGAATAAGTTTACATTGATGAAATCCTATTATCCATCTCTCAAAAAGACAAATTATGGTTCTTAAAATTTTTTATACATGTCTTATAAAAGATATGGTATAATATTTCAAATCATTGTTAGATAATATATTTATAAAAATGTTCTTATAAAAATATATCTGTATTTCTCATTTCATTTGAAAATATAGGTTTTTTCAAAACCATGTTTTGTAAAAATGGTATATTTTTTTAACTTTTATGGTTTAAGGATTAAAGGAATTTTTTCCCTATATTATTCATCTTTTAAAAAATATTTTAATATTAATCTTCTAATTATTTTCCATTGAAGGAAATTTTCATTAATTTTAAGGGGCAAATGAAATGTTCTACAAATATGGAAATAAACGTCTTTATGACCACCATATCCTTGATTATTAATTTATAAGTTTACCTAGTTATTTTTAATGATAATTATTTCCTAATATTCTTTAAATTTTATTAAATTAATGTTTTTTTGAAGCATAATATTTTCAACAACATTTTAGGTTCACAATGTATTTTAAGTGATTTTCAATGATTATTTTATAAGTTATCAAAATATTATCTTCAAAAAAAATGAATTTAATGATTTCAATAATTAAGTATTTGTATTAGAATTATTTTTAATGAAAAACATTACAATAATTTTTCAACCTACTTTTATAATTTTTCATGGAAAATGGATTTCAAAATGTTTTCAATCTCTTTTATATGTTTTCAAGGTTATTTTCAATGAAAATAATTTTCAAAATGTTTTCTGTTTTTTAAAAGAATATTGTAGTGGGAAAAATATATTTTCGAAAAGAAATGTTTTAAATTAAATTATAAAGAATTATTTATAAGAAACAATTTTGGAGGTAGTTTTGTAAAAGGATTTTCAATTTAAGGCATGTTTCCTTAACAAATACATCATGTGATATTTAAAATTTTATCTCCCTATGAAATGATATACATTGTTATATTTTATTCCTTACTGGGGGAATGATTCATTAACACCCTCTATATTCTTTCTTTAATGGTTTATGTTTTTATGGGAAGATTTTTCTGAAACAAATTTCTCTTACATGGGTTATATTCTAATAAAACTTGCTTCTTTTCATTGGTTATGATTTTATGTTATAATTATGAGACCTATCTTTTCTAAAATATTTAATGATACGATTAAATTACTATAATTTACATTTCATTTCATCAGTTATGTAATGATGTTTGTAAAGCCCATCCTTTTTTATTGGTCATGATATGATTAATGTTTTATAGTCTTATCTCAGGTGTATGATTTATTTTATTATGTGATGGGTGGGACATATATCTACATATAATGAAATGGGTAATAAGAAATGTATTATGATTTTAAATGGTACATGGGTTGTATCCTATCCTATAATACTATAAGGTATATTTGTTATAGCTCGTGCATTGAAATATTAAAGCACATGATTTATAGATGAATCCTAAAAGTAATATGGTACATAGGTGGTCTCCCGTGACAAAATATTTGAGCAGACACAAGGTTTTATTCTATGTATGAATTAAGTACATAGGTGATTATCCCAAGCATAACATGTTTTAAGGGACATTGTAGGATGAATTGACATAATATTATCATTGCCTATGTGTATGAAAAAATCCATGTCTTATTCCTCTATTATTCATTCATGGATTAGTCTATTGATTCATTATTATTCATATCTCATGAACTACCAAAATTTATGAAATTATTATATTCTATTATATTTGTTATGAATAGTTTTATCTTCTAATGTTTGGACCAAGTTTTCATACACTTATGGTAATATTTATTCTTACAAATCTTCTTTGCTTACCCTTACTGAGCATATGTTCTCACCCATTTTATGTTTCCTTACCCATGTTATGCAGAATTATTTTATGTATAATTAAAAATGTGGAATATCAATTTGGAAGACATTGAAGATATGTCACGATGTTAGAATATTTTGTTCCATGTTTCCAAATATTGTAAACTATTATGGTCCTCAGGAATGTACTTATTAAATGTGAAAAATATCCATATAAATTGAGGTAGTATCCCTATATTATAGGCATAGACAGATATAGTTTTCATCAAAGGAATGTTCTATTAAACCCTTAAAAAATAATATGATAAATTCTTAGTGAGATACCTAGGTATATTTCAATGGGTTTTTCTAGGAATGTCACTATGGATGAGCATAAGTATGACTGAACGTTTTAGAAAATATCCTAGAATTTAGCTAAATGATAGAGTGAGTGTTTTTCTGTCAATACATCCCGATCAATATACTGCAAAAGGATGTGGTCCTAGAATAAATATAACTAGGTCTCACAACATGTAAATGTTTCTTCAGGCCTGACATGAGTGTAACCTATAACAAGACAGTGGTCCTTAATTTGGCACTTGGTTTGACACTCCTGGGGGATATTAATTGGGAATTAAAAAAATCTGTACCAAACATCATGAAATATTTACATATTGGATGACGATGAATAACCTAGTATAGAATAAGGATTTCATAAATTAATGAATAAATGTCATTATTTAGTCATTCTATAAGTGTTTTTCATTATTATGAGGTTTTCTACTATGATAAATGTTTCCCCCCTATGATTTCTATTATTAGTCAATATAAGGATCTAAAAGGAAGTTTTTTATCAATGAATATTTCATATCTGTAATGTATGGGATTTATAAAAATAAATATCCTATGTGGAGATACCCCAAAGTGATTCTAGAAGTACGTACAATTTTATATTTTACATTTGGATATATTGGGACCAAAAACAAAATCTAAATGGTTTGAGATGTTCTAATAGTATTTTTTACATTAAACATAAGAAGCATGATTGGATTGAGGCTGAGGAACATTAATACATGATTCATATTTCATATTATATGAAGAGGGTATTAAGGGATCACATGATAAATTAAATTTAATGGATTATGAATAAAGGTAGATAATTGAAGTGCATATGTTTTGGAATTTAGATAAAGTGTTATATAAATCATAATATATATAATTACTTCTAGTATATGTTCTATCTAAGGATTAGAAATTACATATTAAATGGTACAACTGAATTATATAGGGCATTTCAAGGAAAAGTTATATTTTTAATATGGGAAGATAATAATTAATATGTTCTTGATGTTGATATAATGATGTTTGGATAAAGATGTTTCATATGTGAATAAGTAAATTTGATAGAGATTTTTTACCTTGGAAATGAAAATAGATTTGTTCAAAAAGTGGTATATTTCATCATGGATGATGTTTAAAACTTCTAGATTTATGAAATAAATCAAATAATCTTTGGAATAAGTAAGGATGCATGTTTTCCAAAATGATTTAATGTAATTCAAGTTATTACAATATTTAAAAATAATACATGAGGATTTAATTCACATGTTTTGTATGTGAGGAATTTGATATACTTTATGTTATATTAGGTATAAATCCTATACTAATTTCATGACCTTATTTTTAATGTTTCTAATTTTCATTTTGGGACAAGTTATAAGGTTAACCATTTTTTGAATATTTATTTTAATCTTCATATGATTATTTTTATATCAATGTATTATCTCACCAAATGATGATTTATGAATATTGGATAAATTTTTATAAAAATTTATATTGATAGTAACAGATGGAAAATGGGATGTCTTATCATTGATCTCATAATCTGTTAGTGCTGTAGGAATTAAAATTTTACCATCATTCCATGGAGTAAGAGAGAATGTGTGAATTGATCAAGGAAAATCCAAATGTTTATATTGTTCATATCGAATGGAATAAAATCATGTAATTAAAAATTCTTGTGAATGTATTACATATTTAGTAAAGAGAACCTTGATACCGAAAAAATTATCTGAGTACCCTCATTTTTTGTGAATCAAATGGAACCTTTGACCATCATCAATTTTTGGCATTCTGATCATTAAAATTCTCCTCATGATGACTTATATCAATCCCCATTGGAATTTTATATTTATATTTCACTTACATTTAAAAGTTTTAACATTCTAATTATGTTCTCCTATGTGGAAAATTATTTATTTGTTACTTGGGGAAATCGTTATATTTTCAACATTCCCTTTTCTATGGAAGTTATGAATTAATTTTTATAATGTCGTTTTTTATGAAATTATCATTAAATTATAATCCCTTAGATAACCCAAATTAATTTCATGTCAAAATTCATTTTAATGTGGTATATTATAACACCCAGGGATTTGGTGAAATATTACTTTTCTACCTAATTTAAACTTTTGATATTTTTCATTTCATGAAACACTAAATATATAATTTATTATATGAAACATCTATATTTGGATTTCATTTAAAAAAACTATTCAATATATCACAATACAATAACATAATTCTTATATTTATATACATAATAAAAAGGTTTTCTATTGTTACACGTATGACTAAATTTCCTCCACGGCATGTGTAATAATAAATACCATGTTCTAATGAAAAATACTATATTATTAAAAATATTATTATTTAATATATTATGCTATAACCTATATGATAAGTTGTATATTATGAATAGTATTTAATGTCTATTGAAAATATGTGGACTAATTAAATCGTTATTAATTAATTATAATTGAATATAAGAACCAATTGAATATAAAAGGAATGTTTTTATAAACAATACTTTTATACTGTAAAAATAATTTCATCCAAATAAATTAATTTAATTAAAATGGGAGAATAATATAAAGGAAATATATATTTCATATAATAAAATTATATTTTTTACATTCACATAATATATTAGAGTCATATTATTGGAAAAAACAAATAATACCCATAAATACAAAAATATTTTTAAAAAAATTATTTTTTCTACCTTTTAATGAAGAACATATTTTAAATCAAATATTTCATATTTATATTTTTTACTTAAAAATAAACTTATTTTTTAATATTTAAAAATAAAAATTAAATTATTTAGAAATTTTGGTATTTTTCTGTGATGTTACGTTTTTTATGAATAATGAAAAACACCACATTTTAATTCAGATCTACCATTTCCTCTATTCTATTTATAATATTAAATTATATTTATAATGGGTATTAATGTATAATTATATCACTTATACATCATATAATTATATTTAATCTATTTGGATAAATTTTATAATGAAATTTGATATAAAAACATAACAAATGGTTGCACAATTTTACATTAAAAACCGTCATTGTCCTCCTGCCTGCATGATTAGTTATAAATTGATTTCTACAAATTTTGTGATTGGAATTTTAAAAATGGATTCCATATTTGGAATCATAATAATTTATAATGTATCATAAGGTACAATAATTTTTCGAAAAATTTTATAAGTGAATTTATTTGAAATTAATGACAACGATTAAGATTAAATATTCTCAATAAGGGACTAAAATTTTATCTTAAGGTCCAACATGACCTATAAAATTCACCAAAATATATTTTCTATAAATATTTCCTTCATATAATATATTTTATGTAATGATTTTAAAAAAATTACAAGTATTCCCCCTCCTCCTCCACTATAAATGATGACTCACCCTAACCCCTTATTCACCCCACTAAAGCCAATTGGATTTCCCATAATATGATAAAATAATATCTAATAATTCCTCCCTTCATCCTAGAATCCTTAATTAGGTCATAATTCCAACCACATAATCATGTTGGTGAAAACCGATAAGAGTAACCCAAATAAGATGTAACATCCTTCCTCGGGATCCTTTTTTTTAATTTTCATTCTCCCCCCCCCCTCAAATATTATTTTTCAATTTTTATATAATAAACTCTATATAATAAATATAATTATGTGTTTTTATTATAATATTTTTACATACACATACAAAAATTTCCATGATATGGGTACAGAACATATCATTGTTATGTATGCTGAACTACCACCTCACGAAATGATATTGTTTGTTTTTCCATTACCGCCTATCATTGTAGGGAATTGTGATGAAAACTATATTTTTAATTGATATATATGATATTAATATTTTATTAATTCTTCATTAATTTTTATATAATACTTACCATCATGGTTTCTGTATTGTGGATATACGATAACAATGTTTGTGGAAGTATGGACAACCACTTCTTCAAAGGGATGTGATTCGTTCAACATTACATGGAATGTATTAAGGATGGTTTTAATAAATTTATATGATATATATTAAATAATTGTTCTAATGTAACGATATTATATATATATATATATATATTACCAGACTTCTTTTAATATAAAAATAAAATCGTAGCATTATTTATTCAAACTCATGTCCTACCGTCTACCTGAAAGGTGTATTTCTTTTATAATTAATATAATTTATGGATTAAATTAAATATTTATATACTGCATATATATGATATATAAATCAAGTATTAAATTTAGAAAATTATTAAATAATGATCTAGGAATGAGGATCATGAATAACAAGTAAAAACCCCTCCAATAAACATAGAGATTATTACCTGAAACTATGCTTTAACATGGAAATATTAATTAAATGGTCATATAAATTCATAATTGAATAATATATGATATTATATATTATAATATTTTTCATTGGTATATTTAAAATAAATATATATTTATTGTAATTTATGTTTCACAGAGTATAAATAAAGTGAAGACCTAATGTATGGGAATTTCGTCCAACTCTTTATTTCTATGAGATACATGCCATATTCAATACATGTTTCTTTTGGGTTGTGTATTTTCTTCCCTAAAAAATTATATATCATTAATTTATTTTATTTTATGATAATTATTTGATTAAATTTTTCTATTCTCTCATGGAGATCATGATTATAAATTCACTCAAGTTGAAAGGGGTTTCAAGTCTCACTTTACATGCTAGGAGACTTATGCCATTTTCACCACTCAATTATTTTGTGTTGTCGCTATACTAAACATGAACATATTATAAATTTAATATAATTAAATTTATTGGTACTACCATAAAAATTTTATGATATCTCTTTCTGGTGGTTTATATTTATAATGATTCCAAGTCAGTAAAGTAATTTTGTCATAATTTTCCTTCCTTGAGATATATGCCTTATTAGGTGCCTATATTTTTCCTTGAGGTGTATATACTTCATTTGAAATTTTATATGATGAATATTTGTTTTCTAATGGTATTATAATATTAATTTTTTTTATTTCTATTGTGTAATGATTCAATGTTATCCAATATGTAACAGTTTATTGCTATAATCTCATCGTTTTTTTTATGATTTTTCATGAATATTCTTCCATTGAGGAAATATTATTTTCCATATTACAATATATCTCATGAATTTTATTTCCCTATAGTTATTATTGTTATATTCATTAAATGTTACAATTTTCTAATCCTTGGTAATTAATATTAATATACAAATTATGAAAATATTACTTTAAATCACTATTCGGTCAAAAAAATTTGTTCCTTCAGAACAATGTTTTCTTAAATTGTATTAAAACAATAATTAATATTATAATATAATGTTTAAATTATAATTTTAAACATAATTTACCATTTTAAAAATTGGATTGTAAAACTCATCTTCAAGTTATTTCCTCATCTGGGCACATTTCTAAACTTTTAAGGTGAAAAAGGAATGTTCACCCCATATGGTCGTACCAACCGTTATAACTGCCATTTATTATAAACAGTTTTTATAATTTTAAATAGATATTTTTAATTATTTTATTAAATATTATGAATATTTGTTTAATTTAATGTGGGTTTCAAAGTAAAGTATTTTTAATAATGTCTAATGTTCAAGAAGTGTTTTAACAAATTTTCAAAACTTCGTTTATATGTTTTAAAAAGGTAATTTTCGACGAAGTTGATTCCAATTATTTCATGATTTCATTATATGTATTGAATGTATTTTAGAAGAGAAATTATCCAAATGCTTTTCAGGGTTTTTTATATTTTTCATGGGAAAAAGTTTTTAAAAAAATTTCAAGCTCCTTTATATGTTTTGAAGGTAATTTTCAAGGAAAATGGTTTTCAAATTTATTTAGGATTTAAAATATAATTTTTCAATGAATAAAAAAAATTTTCCTTAATACATGTTTTAATTGAAATTTTATATATTTCACTATAATAAATTATTTTTAATTTGTTTTATTTATGGATTCTATAAAATATGATATTTTTCTTAAGAAACAATCCATGTGATCATTCAAAATCCATCACTATATAAGATGATATTATCTGTTATAGTTTATGAATTACTTGGGAAAATATCCATGAACTCTATTAATATTCTTCACTGAATGGTTTTTTATTCGATTTCATGATTTTTTGGGATCCTATTTCAAATCCACATTTGACAAGAACATGAAACTTACTTATTTTCATAGGTTATTCATTGATTAAATGTCTATGAGATCTATCATTTTTATGTAGGTAGTGATATAGTGAAGTTGTTTTGATACTAATTCCATTTTCTGGGTTATGGTATAATATTTATGAAACCCAACTTTTTTTCATGATATGATGAAAGGTTTATTATCTTATAGTACATGTATGCATGAGTTTATTATGTGATAGGTGGGACCAATATCTACATCTTTGAATTGGGTAATGATAAATGATATATACTCCCAAAGATCATACTAGTTTTAGTCCATGATTAAATATAATAAGGTACACTTGTTGTATCCTAATATTAGAAACCGGAAGGTACATAGGTTGGAGCCCAAACCTGAAATTAAGAGAGTACACATGTGGTTTCCCAAACCCAAGAAATAATAGTGTAAACGGATTATTAGTCCAAACCTGAAGAAGGCACATTGGTTATTAGACCAAGACTAACATTTTATGTCGCTATTGGTAGGTAGCATTGACATAAGATTTTCTATGAATACGTGTATTCAAAAAAATTCCTTATATTATTATTATTTTTTTCTTTAATGTGTTATGCCCCAAATTTTGATATGATTATTCTCTCATGAACTACAAATATTTATTCCAAGATTCATATTTATTATCTTTTTTATGAATATTATGATTTTTAATTTCGTTATAACATTATCATATCCTTATGAATAGGATTGTGATTGTATATCTCCTCTATTTACATTTCAATGCATCTGATCTGACCCCTTTTTATATTTCATATCCCCATGTTTTGAGGAATGGTTTTTATATAGAAGAAATAATGGGGAATATCTTTTTGGGAAGCATTTATGATCTCTTACCAATTGAGAATATTATCTTTTGAGATTCCAAATACCCTAAACTATTATGAACATTGGGTATGTACATTTAGAATGTTATGAATATTCACCTAAATTGATGTAATTTTGAAGTATGTTAATAATGGGTTTCATTATAGTAGAACTATTTAATTATTAGTTCTTGATTTATTTAGGCTAATTAAATATAATAGATTAGGTTGAATGAAGAATGTTTTTTTAATTTTTTATTATTACATCCTATTCACAAGGAATTATATATTAACTCAAAAAATTGAAACTGTAACTAAGATAGTTAATTATTGAAAACCATTCAAACCAAAAAAGGTTAATTTATAATATCTAATTATATTGATATAGGAGTTTAATTATTTAATTTTTATTTTGTTAAATTTTTTGAACATAATAGATAATTTCTGAAAACAAATTTTCTCTTAGAATAGCAATATAAATGGTGTTTTGGAAAGGAAAAATAGTTCAATTAATTAAATTGGTAAATCAATGTATATTGAATATAAAATTCCAAAATATATCATGATTGAAGAATTTATCATATAATTTCCTTTCATAAAATAGATTTCTAATTAATGACATTTTAAAGAATACCCCATATGGATTGTTTAAGGTTATAAAATATAATGTTTGATATTTTATATTTATTAGTAGTAGAGTTATTATCCTAAGAAGTAATGGTAATATTGATCAATTTGATTCAATATTAGTTGAAGAAAAATTTATATGATATTATAATTTTATTATGGTGAATCTATTTTCTTATCGAAATAAAATTAGTTATTGAATAATCAATACATGCTATGTTTGATGGAAATAATGTTAATTAGAATACATATATAGATAATATTAGTACAGAAGTTAAATAATTTAACATTGTTAAAGAAGTCCTTCAGAATTCTAATTTATTAGTTTTTAGGGGGGATATATCATTTCAATATTATTTTAAAAATTGGAAAATTCTTAAAGATGACTCTCTTGTGAATGTAATTGGAAATATTTTATCTTTAATCTAAAATAAGAAATTTATTTAACATTATTGTTCAATTTTTTTATTTATGATTCTATTTTAAACAATGTTAATGAGGTTTTTAATTATTAATGTTTTAATTTTTATAATTTTGATATATGTAATGAATACTCATGAAGTAATTTATGGAATTGGGTCCTTAAAAATAATCAAATTATAGTACGCAAGTGTAATTTTTAAAATAAAAATGACGTGTATTGAAATATAGTTAAGAATACTAAAAATTTAGTTCTCCAAGATTATTAATAGAAATAATGTTGTGATTTTGAATATTTATTTTCTCTAGTTTCCCAGATTCATGATTCTAGTATTTTATTTCATTTTTCATTATCTCGATGATAGAAATTTCATAAAATGTTTATTAAAAGTGAATATTTTTTTGGTATGATTTCTGAAGAATTATTCATCAAGCTAATGAAAGGATTTTAACATAAAATATTGTCAAATAATGTTATTTTAAAAAAATAACTATTTTTCATTATAAATGTCTTATATATATGTATGAAATACATTAATAATTCTCTTTAATAATATTTAAAAAAAAGGAAAAGTGGGTATAAAATTTTTTATTAATTATTTTTCCATGGATTTATAAATTGTTTTTTAAAAATATTAATGAAATTATGTTAATTTAATCAAGTGAATTATTATATAATGAATATTTTATTTAATTACATGTTAATATGAGATGAGTTTAATGGGTGAATTGAAATTTTTATTGAACTATATATTTTTCAAAGACTTAATAGAATATTTTTAAATATATATAAATATACTAAAGAGAAAGTAAATATATTTAATCATAAATCTTTTAAATTTTATTAAAATCCAATGATTATTACATAAATTGGACTTATAGGGATCGAAAAAACCTATAAAAGACAAGTTGTTTAGCGGAATGATTTGATGCCTAATTTATTTGACTGTATTGTAAGATGATATTTTTTTACTATTTTTTATATAATTGGTTTTAATCCAATACTCATGAATTTATTTTAATGGAATTTTAATGAAAAATTGATATGATAAATAAACATTTAATATGGTTTTTTCTATTCCTATATTGAGTTTTTTAATTAATATACTTTTCTGATTCAAATGTTGATGGTTGTAGTCATGATTGAATTAGAACTCTATATATGTGCAATTAAATTACTATATTTTTTTTATGTAGTTATAAAAATAAACTATCAATTAATTTATCCATATTTTTATCTCTGTATATTTTTTCTGCTAATTATTATTCTCAATGACTTTGGATAAAACTATGATTGTCAATTATCATTTCTTATTCAGATAAAATTACTTTATATTGTGAAGAGAATTTCATCTATTTAATTATAAATAATATCCATTATAATAATAGAGATTATATATTTTTGAAATTATAAATGATTGTATAGTAGAATATGTTTATAATGGATATATAACTCTATTATATATTTAAACTAAAAATCAACATGATTATATATTTTCAAAACCAATGGATATAATGAAGTTTGAGAAAATAAATTTTGAACATGGAATGAAGGATATTTAGCTTAAAATTATTATTATTTAACTTTTTATAATTGTTTAATGGTTAAAAAATATCTATTGTACATATTTTTACGAATCTATTTTCAGGAACATACTTTATATATTTATGTTTACAACATTGTTTTCCTCAAATTATATAATATGTTACAGTTTATATAATAATTTGTTTTGTAAATTATTTCTTAGGAAGATTAAATTTTTTTTACTCGTTGCTTTATAAATTTTAATGAAATATATATGTGGGATTATATTTAATAGTGTGTTTTGATACTGATGGTATGTTTTTTACTTAAAAGACATTATTCAATTTTCATTATTTAAGGGGGAAGTTCAATGTTTCTTAGTTTTCAACTAAAATGTTAAGCATAAACATGGTTCTTAATAGTTTTACTTATTTTTTATTTGTAAATTTTTTAAGAAAATTTGGAAAATTTATGTTATTTTTTAACTATAAAACAATCTTCAAAAAAGCGTAGAATCTTTGTGATTTATATATTATATAAATCGTGTATAATATTTTGAAATGGGGGTGATTGGTATGAACCCCTACATCCAAAGATACCACAATGAACGATAAGAGATAATGAACACTTACTCCCACTTTCAGTAGGTCCTGAGTAGGATACTAGCACTAAGAGTATGAAAATATAATATATAGGAGGAATTAACTTCTATAATATAAATAGGATCGTGAGATATAATAGATCATCCAAAAAAAACTCGAAGAAAAAATACAAAAATAAATAAAAAAACCATCCCACTTTTATCTATAAATAGAACTAATAAAAATACAATAAAGTATCCAAAGTAAATACATAAAAATAATGCTAATGTAGCGACAGAAAAACTACCAAGGATCTGAGCTAGTAATATCCATTGCAGTAAACATATTCATAAGAGGAACCATAAAATAGTTTTATATACATACGGGGATCATACAAATATACTCCGTAAGAAAACCAAAGTATCTCATGCACATGTCAAATAAGCATACTAATTACCCTATGTGAATAAAACAGAACCAAAAATCACCTATCATGGTATACTAACCATCCCAACCTCAATAAAAAATGCTAACCAAATAACACAAACCATGTAATATAATATAATAGAAATCATGTTGATAGGGGTACCTTCCACCAAATTCCCACTAGTATTCCACTCACCCACCCAATACAATACACCTTGTAACTCCCATTTATTCCATATACAACATTGCCCTACAATCATTGTCACAAAACTCCTTTCCCACAAAAAAATTGTCTCACTTCCCCACAAGCACGACCATAACACATATCACCTAAAAACCATGGGCCAGAACACATCCACTCCCAAAACCAGTATAGTTAGTAATCATGAACATGTTGGACATCATCCAAATTCCCTCCTCCTACCATGAAAGACCCCCAATAGAAGCCTCTCAACAAGTACAATCATGTCTCACCTGAAAACACATGGTTCGTCACATCTCCCCCTCAAACACCTGGTCTGTCAAATATTTTTGAATGGCATGTGGGCCATCATAACCACCATCAAATGAAATAATAGGTCTATGAACATCATATAATATACAATACCAACCATTCATATAAGAGATAATGTGAAAGATCATGTACCTATCCATCTGTACCCCACACTGAATGTTGCGAAAAACACCCCCACATGAGTATATGGGTGTCATCACATAGTGCTTGGTATGGGTGAGGTGTATATAGAGATAAAAAACTAACATGTAGATATATTATCACACACTCAATCCCATCATATGGGATTAAAAATAAATGGACCAGTAGAAAAAAAATATTTTTGTTTCCTCCTCTAAATTCATATCATGATATAAAAAGTCACATCTTCATATCACATTTCTTTCCAAACTCATTTAATTCATTAAATTATTTTAATTATGAAGTATCAACCACAATTAAGCTAAAAAATCCACTATTTTATTATCCCTTAACCAAACCAACCCATACCCTTCGAAAGATTACTAAAAAATTATTTATTTATTCCATTAATACTCTAGAATCTAGAATAATCCAACCACCACCTCCCCCCAGAAAAATTATTGCCAAAAAACACCTCCTCATTGTCCCAAAGTCATAGACAAACAACCCACCTCCACAATAATCCAAAATCACATCCAAAAAAACCCTATATTACCCACACCCAATTTTAACAACACACTGATTTCCCAAAATCAGGGCCACTCATCACAACACATCAACATGATTTTATAGATTTAGAAAGAGTATTTCATCACATTCCACATTAATTTAGGGGTTTTATCAAAAAAACCAAAATCCGGGGAAACCATTTCATTATCCATGTTAAATTAATTGAATAATTTCTTTTATGGGTGAGGTAACAACAATAATAATAGTACACAAAATTAAAATACATATATATTCGGTGTAAACAAATCCTCTAATGGCAACAATATTCACTACGGCATCAACCTCATACAATCTACAATATCACAATAATAGCAAGGCTATAAGAACATGAGAAGTATACACCACTTCCCTTCAATTTTAATTTCACCAACTAGTTTTCAATGATTAAGCTGGGAAAAATAAATTTCATAAATAAATATTGTTTTTCCATCCAACATGATGCATAACAAATAGAAATGAAGTAATCCCTACTATAAAGATGCTTTTTTTACTTACTATGCGCCCTAGGTGAAGAAGAATTCATGAAAACAACAAATGCGCCATGTGAAACCCCATATCAACCGACGCTACTACAAAATAATATCATAACAAAAGCCAACACACACCCCCAAAACAAAATAAAATTTCTATAGTGAATCACCAAAAGATGAATGAATGAAAACCCACCAAGAATGTAGAAGAACCTACCACTGATCAACAAAAGATAGACAATGAACTGCCACAAGGACCAATAGATCAAAGTGGGAGTAAGAAGGCTTGAAGAACTCATCGGGGCACCTAGGGTTCTCTAAAAATTAGAGGAAGAAGTAGCCTTGGACGAGTAAATTAGAATATGGATGGAAAAGAACATTAAAACAACATTGGATCAGGGGTTTACATGATTTGTAACTATCATTCGCATCATGTAATACTCAAGGATTAGTTTCACCAATAAATTCATCACATTTCTAATATTAAAACATGAAAATAAATACATCTAGAACAAGCCAAACCGATGCCGTAAAACCAAAATTAACACCAGGTAATGCATTTACATGGTGTTTATTTCCTAAATCAGTTCTGGTACACCCCCAGATCCCATGGAAACTCATGGAACCCTCCCCTGAACACCACCCAAAACTAAAAATTGGAAATTTAATGGACTGGGAGGGCACAAACTATTACATCATATAACATTAAAATGATTCTTTCACACAAAAATCTATAACCAAGCCTAGTGGGAAAAGTGTCTGAATGAACTCCACATGAGATACTCCTTATGGATCTCACCATACCTCAAATTCCACAGGCATCCAAACATGCCAAACCAGATAGACAAAAAAATAACATGACCTCTTAACCTCCACACATCCAAAACCAATAAGCACTACAACCAATGAATTTCTCCTTCCCGAACACACAAATCATGGAATTCTATCTTCCATGTCAATATACAATCTACTATAAATGGATTAATATTCCAACATGGATTTAATATCACAACTTTTAATGTGTATTTATTATAAATCTAGTCCCCAGTTTTTCATATTTCAGGTTTTTATCACACATTACATGCCAAGGAAAAAATATCATTTCATAAAACTAAAGAGAATCCAAACACCACATCATATGAAAAATTGGGGAAATAAAAACTCATAAACAACACTTGGTTCTGGGTGCACATCTCTGTTTCTCTCCCCCTAACTACTCTACTCTAGGACACTAGTCATCAACAACACATGAATAAAATAATGGGTTAGTCCCCATGGTACATTATAATTGGTGCTCCCAGATCTATACTAGTTACTCAAAAACTATCACAACATCCTCAATATTCATCTACCCACACTCAATGAGATTGGAGTCATCTTAATGATCGCAAATAATTTGAGAGGTGTTAAAATAGTCATGGAATATATCCAACTATAGTAGAAACACCCACTGATAAACCACCTTTCCAAATCACTCCAACACCTAAAAGGGGCCGACAAAACCTATAGAAATATTACTTCAATTTCCAAAACTATGCATCAAACATCGAGGGGAAACAATCAAGAACACATATTCCCTAACATAAATCTCCAAGGGCCTCCTCCTCCTATCATAATAATCCTTATTTTGATCATGTGCTTCTTTCATCCTCTAATGAACAAGCTGAACCCTTTCTTCTTGCTCTGGACACATTGGGACTAAGGTCGCATTACTCCCCAAAATCTATCCAACAAAATATCGAATTACATAATCTCCCAAACAAATCCCCAAATAGGTAAATATCAATGGATTTTTGATATCTATTATTATAAGAAAACTCTACCAAGGGAATGATTCATACCTTTGATCCAACAAATTTCAGGACATGTGCGGGAAATATACCCTCTAATATTTGGATATTTCATTCCATCTACCCATATTTCTAATCGTGGGAAGTAGTGTTAAGGAATAAAAGAGTGACAAAAACATGAAGATATCACCACCAATCTTGTGAGGTAAAACATTTGTTCGACTATAAGGTAATTAACCACATAAATACATGAAACTACACCACTTAATCCACATAATAATTTTATAAATTATCCACTATTTCTAGAATATTTTATTACTATGAACTGATATTATTTCATCAAAAAATCCATGACCACCTAGAGATTATTGTAACCTTCCTGAGTAATAGGTAACCCAATGAATAAATACATCAATATTCTTCCCATTTCTACTTGAGAATATCCTAGGGATTCAACAAACCACCAGGAACACGATGCTCTGACTTTACCTATTGGAAAACCAAGAAAGTTTCCACAATTTAGGCTACCTCCAATTTCATAAAGGTCCTAAAAACTAAACCCTAAAGACATGTTACATCTTGGATACTCTGAGGTGTTCCCCCAAAGGTGACATAGGGAATATAGAAATCACACTATCATGAATTAAAACTAGAACAAACAACATTACATGAAATAACAAACAGTTCCAACAATCCTCTAACTATCCCTCTAGAGAATCACCATGGACTACACAATCTCATGTCAAATATGCCTCCGAGTCTCCCCACTGAGACTCTTCTACAAGTTACATAAGATAATACTACATAGACATTTGAAACAAATAGAACCTTGCACTAACCCCTGATTCACTGATATGACATTCTTACAACTCTTCCATTGTTCCCCAAGAATCCATATACTCCCGAAGAACACCATTCCATGAATTCGTTTTAAATGAATTTCCCAAAAAATTCCCTTTTATAGAGTTTTTGGAGGTCTCAAAATCATTTTCCTAATGAATCATTATCCACCTCTGCTCCATAAGTTAAAATCACATTAGGAAAACATATAACTCAAAAACTTGTGATATGATGAGAGAATAAAGAGATCCCAATGAGGTAATTCAACAAAAAAACAAATAACAAAAATTACCTTTTTATCTAGATCATGGTTGGTGCATTTATTCTCATTGGAATGTATCTTCTTAGACCCATAATAGATCACCACTCACTAGTGCATCAGAAGACATCCCAAACCTAGATAGGACACAACACAAAACACATCAAATAACACATATTCATCTTGTAGATGAATCACTAGAGAAATGACTAATATCACATTCAATTTACCGAGTGATTCATTCCACTAATCACTCAACACAAAATCATGGTCATTCATAGTCAATTCTATAAAAATGTTTTCAACTAGAGATAAATCATGTACAAATATCTAATAACAGCCTATGAGGCCATGAAAACTAATGAACTCTACCACATTCAGGGGTGTTTCTTAAGAAATAGCTTCATTAGCGTTCTATGAGTCTACATTCACACCATAATAAGACATCGGATACCTGAGGAAATTCACTTCTCAAGTCTAGAACATAAAATTGGAAATTGTTCCAAAGAGTTGGTGGTATTGAAGAACATGCCAGAATGTTTTGAGATGCTCGAAATGCTCCTCCTATGAAATTTTAAAGATTTGTATATCCTTTATGAATATGATGATGAATCGATTTGAGAACTCACAAAAAATAGATTTCATAAACTCCATGAACATGACTGGTGCATTCTTAACACCAAATGGCATAACTAAAAACTCAATGTTCCCATACATTCATCTGACGGAGTCATTGATATATCACCATCCTCCACACATTTAACTGGTGAGAATGATAATAAAAATTGATCTTATAAAACCATCTTTCCCCTATCTGCAAGTGGAAATGACCTTCATTCCATGAAATGGGGTATCTATTTTTTACGGTCACCTAGTGAATCCTATGGTAGACTGTACACAACCTCATCCTACTATCAACCTTCATGGGAAACAAAAATGGAGCACCCCATTATGACACACTAGGCTAGATAAAAAACATTTTCATCTGATCATTTATCTGAACCCGCACCTCTGCAACTCAAAAGTAGTCATTCGATAAGGAGATATCAAAATCGGAGATGCAAAGGGAAAAATTATATCCATAACTCAACTTCATGTGGAGGGGGTAGTTTCAAAAACTACAAAAAAAATATACAAGAACTCCCTAATGACATTTTTAATCTCTAACGTCTCATGGTTCATTGATTCCACTAAATACTCAACCAAAAATGGGGCTCCACATGATGATTGCCAACCTGATAACCTCACTCTCCAAAGAAAAACACATTTTGTCCATCCCCATATTAACAAACGAAACTACACTTGAATTAGATGATAACTTTATATATGTAATATAAATATTAAATTATAAGGATGATATCATAAGGATTCATATATATCTAGAAAAGATCCTCATGGGACTGATAGAGTCCTATCACAAATCCACACTCCCAGAATACATCAAACATTCTGGTATGACCTCCGCTGGTGTAGTCAACACCAGGGGAATTTGAAACCTATCTACATGTAGTCCCATAGTATGGGATAGATTGGGTGAAATAAAATATTTTGAAGCCTCTGATTCAAACATGGAAAAAATAAATGTACAATACAAAATAATAGCAACTCTGATGGTATTTGGACACTCTACAACGTCTTCCACCAGTATGTGAAACTGAAAAATCCAAAAAAACACTACCTATATGGTGGAGAACACCTCTATAACAACACTCTAGTTGTGTTCCCTGAACACTAAGACCATCTTGAGGTCTGCCTATACCTAATTCATCTCCCCTTAGAAGAGAAGTATCCTTCTTCCCCTGCTGCTGGAATGGTCTCATTAAAAACTATAGCAGAGGCTGGTGCTGAACCTATCCATCTCTACCAAATTGAGATTGATGAACCACTGGGTACTGGTTCTTTATATACCCAAAACCCCCACAACAATAACACTAAGAAAAAAATATCCTAGAAAAATAATGAAAATTACTGGACCCAGATGGCCTGAAAGGATTCTTCTAAGGTCAACTCCCTACCTATCAAAACCTCAATATTCTTGGTTCCCGATACCTGCCACATGGAAATCTGCTCCTTGTGGAACCCTACTAGTCCTCTCCCACAACAAACCTCCTTGTGAGTGAAACCATTCAATCACTCATACCATCTTCAGAACCTCCATATATGTCTAAAAAATAAATGGAGTAACTACTTACTGGATTGAAGTTCTGTGTGCCTCCTCAAGACATCCCTAATGAGGCACCTCATCTTCAAGAATATATATGGAGAAACATAGAAAAAACATGATCTTGATTCCCTATACCTACAATAACATGCTCCTCTACTAAATAGAAAGAATATCTTGCCTCTTTACAGGCTTCATGGTTGATTAAGGGAAATCTTCCCAGAACTCCTACATGAAGTCGACCCACGAAACATCAACCTCCTTCTCCTCTCACAGATATTGTGTTATTCACTGATTCACTTCTCCTCGCATCTGGATGACTACCAAGGGTACCCAACACTCTATCGAGGCCCTGGTCAAAATGAATTTTATCTCGATATCCACCAACTATCTCTATGTCTCCATGTCTGAAACATTGCCCTCATACTTCCCCAAATTCGGCTGCTAGAAATAGTGAAATGTCATCTACCACATATAGTTGTCCTCGACTGTATCATCCATAAAACAATCAGTCAGATCAGAATACTGAAACTAAACTTGAACAGCCACATAGGAATGAATAACAAGATCCATTTATTATTGGAAAAAATAATTTTCATAATCCAAAGTACAGGTACTTTCAATACGATTTATTTTAACTCATTTAATTCCATTTTTATTCATGTTCAGATTCACTACTAAAACTAATTAAAACAATAATGGTTGTAATTATAATGCATGTTCAATTACTAGGACTCTTCCTTGTAAGAGGATCTATCTCAGAAGGTCATTCAATAAAATCGGAGATCGTAAAATGGATCATGATGGGCCGCAAAATCCTATTTTATAGTTGATCTCCATATCCTCTATCATGAATCATGGGCTACTGAAACTATTTCCATACCACCCCATGGAATAGTCTCTATGCCTAACTCAAAACATAATCCTATCTATCAACCACATATCTGATACCACTCTATCTTGACCCCCTCCCTCCAAAGATACCTCAATGAAGATATAGAGATACTGATCCCTAAATCCCACCTCCAGTGGGCCTTGGGTTGGAGAATAGAACCAAGAGGTAAGAAAATCTCATATATGGGATTCATTACACTATATAATATAAATTGGATCAGGATATAATAAGGAACATCCAAAAAAACTTACAAAAAATATATAGAGAGATATCTAATAACTATCCTAGATGCATGTATAAATAGAACTGATACAGATTCAATAAATTCTCCATATGTAAATACCCACGAGTAATGATAATGCACCACACATAAATTTTCAATGATCTGAGATATTAATTTCAAGCACAATCCACACAGACATCTAGGAAACATTAAATTAGTTATATATTTAGGGTGATCATACGGGTATACTCAATAGGAAAACCAAATTCTCTCTTTCATACGTGAATGAATAATACTAATTACCCCTATTGAAAAATAATAACCAAAAAACAGCTATCATAATATAATAACAATCCCATCTACACCAATGAACTCTCTCAAAATAAAAAAAATCCAAGTAAAATAATATAATTGGAATCACATCGATAAGGGTTCCCAACACCCCTTTCCCACTATTATTCCACTCGGACTCCCAACGTCATACATCTTGGTGACACCATATCTCCTATATAACACATAACCATAAAATCGCAGTCACAAGAAGGCTTCCCCAAACACACCTGGACCTGCCACCCCATAAGCATGACCACTACTCATCTCACTCGAAAAAACCTGGGCCACAATAGTACCACCCCCATAACCAAATTAATAAGGTATTTTGAACATGTAAGACATCAACCTTATTCCATACTCATACCATGGATGACCCCCTCCATATACATCCCCACATGAACGGTTATTTATCATCCACGAAAACATCCCTAATCACATATCTTTCACTAACACCTAGTCTCTTACATCCCTACCAAAGATACAGGGGCCCTCACAACCACCATCTAATTCACTAAAAGAACTCCCGCCATCACAACCTATACAATACCTTCCTTTCCTATTAGACACTGGGAAATAATGGGTACCCAACCATCGGTATTCCTCACTAGATTTTCAAAAAAAAGGCTCCCTATGACTATTCAGGTGTCAGAAATCTGTACTCAATGTTGGTGGGTTGGGTATAGAAATCCAAAGAATGTACAATTATATATATATTATATCAATCACTCAATCCCAACGAATGGGTTATGAAATAGAAAAACCACCTCACAACAACATCACTTTTTCTTCCACCACTAAATTCATAACACCAGACAACAAGTCGCAACTCCATTTCACATTTCCAACCAAATTTATTTAATTTATTCAATTATTTTCATTATTTAGTATCAACTAAATTTAATAAAAAAACAAAAATTTAATCATCTATTAAAAATAAAACCCCTATGTAATGCACCGACCCCAAAATCCAGGAGTCGGTGCATTATTACGTATCATTGGCATGATCACAATAGATCATGTCTCGAAAGACTGATTAGTTTAGTAGAATTGGAATTATTAGATACAATCTTAAAGTTTACATTACATTATAAAATTGAAAACTACACAACATTGTTTCCATAGAAAACACTGAGATACCATAGACTATCCTAGCAGGTTAGTCATAATATATTTCTTCACATCATAGGAAAAAATAAAACATATAAAGGAGTGAGCTCATATGCTCAGTAAGGATAAAAATATAGCGGGAACATTCATAAATAAGAATAAACATTTAAGGAAATGTATAAGACTAAAAGAAAAGCCTTTTAAACATGATCATCTGTATAATCTGGAAACGATAAAATCAAATAATTCCATTTACTTATTCACATGGATATTCTACTTGGCTAATAATCACATGCAATATGAAGAGCCACATTCATAATAATGGAATGCATAATTCCAGACATTCATAACCAAATAGTAAAGGCCTCGTGCCAAGACTACCAATAAGATTTTGTCAGGGCCTTGTTCCTAGACACTAGTTTGTCTAATGAGACCTACTGATGTATCGAGGAGCTATAGAATACTCCCCCCATCACTTACTAAGTCCAAGGAATTACTCATATGATAAATTTTAAATGTAAAATAAACATTCATATTAAAACTAACATACGATATGTTAATATTTTATCCATAAACCATGAATGGTGTCAAAAAAACATACACATTAAAACATATCACAAAACCGTTAATAGAATATAAACGATTTTTATCATAATAAATCAACTTCAAATAACCTTAAAAACTATCAAATGATGTTGACATAGATGAAATCAAAACCTTTTTTACAGAAGTATTTCACTCTATTTTGAAATAATTTAAAATTAATATAATTTTAAAATAAATAATTTATTTGGGAAATATAATTATGAGGTTTTAGGGAAGCTTCTACATTGTTATAAAGGCGGAAAATAGCTGCACCCGCTGTATAAGTTAAAAAAATATTCATACCTTTATTTTGTCGAAAAGGTCATAGAGTACCTTGTTTGGAAAATGACAAAATGATTCCTTTGAAAACATATATTGTCAAATAATGGTACAAATAAAATTAACCCATTGTCTCGTAAATAGTAAAAATGTTTTCAAATACATTTTAAAGAAGAATGGATGTGAATGATAAATAGGTCCCAGTATATAATTACATATAAACATCCTCAGATAATGAAGAGATTGTGAAATTAACCATTAACATGTACTTTTCCTTGGCCAAGGGTATGATAAACTACTATATATTGCTGAAATAATTGTTATTAAATTATAAAATAATCATATACATTAATATGATATCATATATGATCTTTTACCATTGCTTTGTTAAGAATATCTTAGTACTATCGTCGTTTCAGGTGTTAAATGATTCATTTTCCTTTATATGATTTGTTATGTAAGTAATCCTTGATATCGATAGGATGTATAATATTCATATTCAGAATGATATTAAGTCTTTAAACATTATTTTTAATCGTCTAATGGAAATTTTTCTTGAATTGATACGATGGGGAATGATGTTCATCGTGTTCATGGAGACTGTAATCTGTAAGTACGCACAAGAGACAATATCATTCTTTTGATATTAAAATCATATATTATTAGATGGTATATCATTTTTACAGAATAATTATCATGTTATATATATTATTTACATCATTTATACACATTATTATATCTATCCAAATGATTAAGTGTTTGAATAACAAACTACACCACAACATGGAGATGGTAAGTCGTACGTACGCATGTTTGGTGACATGTCATTCAATGGATGGATAAAATAATGAATATGGTTGTACCCTTTTATAATAACATCACAGTATATATAATATACTAAAATTATTATTTTATAATGGAAAAAACAAAGAAATATGAAGAAGATAAAAAATAACTTGAAAGACATGATGAAATATTTACCACTTATTCGGGTTCATCCTTTTTAATTGATCAAAAGTGCTCAATAGAATGGATTTCTAACTAATGTAAGGCCTATAAGATGAAGGAAGGACAGTTGAGAGGGTATTTGGTTAGGTTTTGGCTGATCCAAATGGCTTTGAAGGTGTGAATTAATGATAAGGGGAAGTTCCCCATTATATGAGGGGTGAGGGGAACCTTAGGAAAAGATAGAAATATTATTTTATAATAAACTCATTTTCAGTTTTTAATGGATAGAAAATTAATTATTTATAATCTAAGTTTGGGATTTGTCTTAAAACACTCAACCAAGTGGGTTTTTATAGGTTTGGACCACTATATTAACATTATATTTTATATTTAAATCTTGGTTAAATAGATTGAAATTTACCATGTCTCTTTTGTTTTTTATATTATATGGTTAATACACTTACTATAAACATTCAAGAGAACCTCAAGTGGATCATTAATGACATATATAATATTATTTAATACTTTGGCCAAAACATTGATTTTTAAGAATATAATATCAATTAATAATATAAAATTTGTTTTAAAAACACTATTACATCAATTTTGACCCGATTTGGTATTTAGTTTTTTCTAAAATCATAACAACATTATTACTTCGAAACAAATTAATATATAGAACCCTAACATGTAATATTAACCTATAAAACTAGTGGAATTCAAAAAATATCTCAAATTACATTTATTTGGATAATTATAATATCAATTATTGTAATATTTCATTAATTAGGTAATTACAGCTTAATCATTATTATATAAAAAATTTAATTATTTAATAACTAAAAATTATAAATAAAATACCATTATGTAGGAAATATTTTTATCTTTATAATTAATATTTATAGTCGAATATATGTTATGTATAACCCTATATTAAAAAAATTTTATTTATTAAACACTGATTTTCCCTCATGGAACTCTTCTTTAAATAAAATAATAATAAATGTCCTAATCTAATCCAAGTAGACCTAAAGGATCTTATTTTATTCGTAAGGGTTTTTTTGGTCGAATTACACTTATCCAATAGAATTAGAACATGTGTTAGGGTAATAATAATACCATTTTTACCCTTAATTTCCCTATTTATTGATATCTACTATGTCTCTCAGAATTTTGAAATTCAACTCACATAAGTGGTAAAGTTAGGTTTTATGTAAATTTGCAAATGCTCTTAATAGGTGGTTAAAATGATAGTAAAAATTTAAATAAAATTTTAATATAACTAAAGTTATTATAAACTAAATCTAATGAATGCAATTGAACTTATATAGATATTATGTATCTATTTTGACCGAAAATAAATTTAAATATGATATATAACTATTCAAATAAAAACTCGTCTTTAAACCAAAACTTAGTGTTTTTACTATTCATCAAAAAATAGAATGTTTTTAGGAAAATACCAAAAATTCACCTTAAGATAATTTCGATACTCTGAATCCAAAAATGAAGTCCATTTTGAAAAATAAAATATATTAAATTTCAAAACGTGGGTATTACTATTCATAACGGTTAGTTTGATTGGTTGTGGTGTGTTAAAACATGATTTTGCATACAACACCTGCTATCATATTATTCAAAGAGAAGAATACCATGGAATCATGGGGTGTTACATTCTCTTATCCTTCAAATAATTTCGTCCAAAAAATTTCTTGAATATTACTGCATAATAAGACTTGGGCGGTTCTTCATTAAATGTTCCTCAGGTTCCTTTGTTGCCTCTTCCATCTTGTGGTTTCTCCATAGAACTTTTACCAGATGAGTCTTCCGGTTTCTCAGCACTTGTTCTCTTGTATCAGGAATCTTGATAGGCTCATCTCAAGAAGGCAGACCGGGTTCCAGTTCTAATTCCTCATAGGTGAGTACATACATTGGGTCAGGAATTTATTTTCTCAACAGTGATACGTGGAACACATAATGAACATTGGAGAGACATAGATTCATTACCAAATGATAAGCTACAACCCAAATTTTTTCTAGAGTTTCGAAAGTTCTGATGTACCTAGGAATCAATTTACCCTTCTTACCAAAACTTATAACTCCCTTCTATGGTGATACCTTCAAGAAAACATGATCTCATAGCTAAAATTCTAAATCTTTCCTTTAGTTATCGGCATAGATATTCTGCCAACATTGAGCTTCCTTGATGTGGGTTTGGATTAAATTCATATTTTATATTGTTTCGTCCATAGGGTCTCAGCATATGGGTTTTTATTCAACAATATCATCCCAACAGGTCGATGTGAGACATCACTTTCCGTATAACACTTTATATGGTGCCATCTGAATACTTGAATGGATGTTATTTCTATTGGAAAATTCTACCAGGGGAACATATTGATCCCACATACCATGAAATTCATGTGAGAAAGATCTCAACATGTCTTCAATGTTTCAATAGTCCGTTCTGATTGTCCATCAGTTTGAGGGTGGTAGGAAGTGCTCAAACGAAGTTCTGTATCCTTGGATTTCTGAAGACTTTTGCAGTATCTTGATATAAAATGGGGATCATGTTAAGAATCCATCGATAGTGTTACTCCATGAAGCTTTACAACTTCATTTATATATAGTCTTGCTAAAAGTTCAAGTGTTAAATATTCTCTTATAACATGAAAATGTGTTGACCAGGTAAGACAATCAACAATGACCCATATAGCATCGTTCCTTCTAGGAGCCTTTGGTATCCCCATGAAAACGTCTATCATGATATCATCCCATTACCCATAGGGTATAGGAAGAGTTTCTGTGACTCTTAAAGGTTGTTTCCTTCTTTCTTTCACTTATTGACAAACCATACAGATTGACACAAAATCATCAATCTCCCACTTCATTTTGTCCCACCAAAAATGTTCTTCAAATATCTATACATATTATTTCCAGTAGGGAGTATAGTGAAATTTCAACTATGGGCATCATCCAACAATTCCATTTTTAGATCATGTATATCGGGAACGCAAAGTCTCTTCCAAAATTTCAAAATTTCATCTTCATACAAAAAATCACTCAATATACCATCATTCAATGCTTTAATATTTTATTCAAATACTTCATAATCAGTCCGAGAACTCTTTACCCCAGAGTCAGTGCATTATTACGTATCATTGGCATGATCACAAAAGATCATGTTTCGAAAGACCAATTAGTTTAGTAGCCTTGGAAATACTAGATACATTCATATAGTTTACATGACTTCATGAAATGGAAAACTACAACAATGTTGTTTTCTTAGACAAAACTGAGATCCCATAGACTATCCCAGTAGGTCAGTCATAATATATTTCTTCGTATCCTAGGAAAAAATAAAACAAAGAAAGGGTGGAGCTCAGATTCTCAGTAAGGATAACAATACAGAGGAAACATTCATAAATAAGCATAAACATTTATGACAATGTATATGAATAAAAAAAATACTTTTAAACATGAAAATCAGCATAATATGGTAAGGATAAAATCAAATAATTCCATTTTCTTATTTAAATGGATTTTCTACTAGCCAAATAATCAATTGCAATATCAATAGCCACTTTCATAATAATGGAATGCATAATGCTAGAATTTCATAACCACATAGTCAAGGTCTTGGGGCAAGACTGAAAATAATATTTTTTTCAAGGCCTTATGCCAAGCCACTAGTTTGACTCATGAGACATACCGATGTGTCGAGGAGATAAAGTAGGCTCCACCCGTCGATTACTAAGTTTAATGCATTCCTCTTTTGAAAAGGTTTAAACATAACATAATTATTTGTATTAAAACTAGCATAAAAAATGTCAATATATTTTCCATAAACAATGAATGGTGTAAAAATAACACATACATCTTCAAACATATAAAAAACCCTTCAATAAAATATGGAAGTTTTGTATCAAAAATAAATCAACTTCAAATAAGCTTAAATTCCATCAAATGATGTTGACATAGATGAAATCGAAACCATTTTTAGAGAAATATCTCTTTATATTTTGAAAACATTTAAAATTCATATAATTATAAAAGAAAACATTTATTTTGAAAAAAAATTTATAATATTTTAAGGGAAGCTTCAGCATTCTTATAATGGTGGAAAATAGCTACACCAGCTGTATAAGTTAAAAAAACATTATTACCTTAATTTCGTCGAAAAGGTCATAAATAACCTTGTTTGAAAAATGATTGAAGATTCATTTCGAAACATATAATTTCAAATTATTGTATTAATTAAATTAACTCATTTTCTAAAAAATAGTAAAAATATTTTGAAATACATTTTTAAGAAGCATGGATGTAGATGATAATGAGGTCCCGATATATAATTTCATATAAACAACATCGTATAATGAAAGATCATGAAATTAACCCTTACCATGTAATTTTACTTGGTATAGGGTATTTAAGTCTCTTTTATTATGGTTAAATAGTTTCTATTAAATTATACGAGAATAATATACATTAATATGATATTTTATATGATCTTTTAACATTTCTTTGTTAATAATATCTTAGTATTATTGTCGTTTCAGGTGTTAGCTGATTCATTTTCCTTTATATGATTTGTTATATAGGTAATTTTTTTATGGATGGGATGTATCTTATTCATATTCTGAATGATATTATTCTCTTAAACATTATTTGTAATCATCTAATGAAAAAATGTTTTGAATTGATACAATGGGGAATGAATCTAATCATGTTCATTGAGACGATAATCCATACGTACGTACGAGTGACGATATCATTCTTTTGATATTAAAATATTATATAATTGGATGTTATATCATATATACAGAATAATTATCATGTTATATTTATTATTTAAATCTTCTCTACGGATTATTATACCCATCCAAATGATGAAGTGTTGGAATAACAAACTACACCATGACGTGGAGACAGTAATCCGTACATACGCATGTATGGTGTCATGTCATTCAATGGATGGATAAAATAATGAATATGGTTGTACCATTTTTATAATAAAATCAAAGTATATAAAAGATACTAGAGTTATTATTTAATAATGGAAACAAAAAAAGAGAGGAATTGGAATAAGAAAAGAACTTGAATGAGGTGATGTAATATTTACCTCTTCTGCAGTTTCTTCCTTTTCAATTAATGAAAATGGCTTCTTAGGTTGGCTTTCTAACTAAAATAAGTCCTATAGGATAAAGGAAGGACTATTGAGAATGTATTGGGGTAGGTTTTGGCCGATACAAAATTATTTTAAGGTGTTAATTAGAGAGAAGGGGAAGTTCCCTTTTATAAGAGGGGTGAGGGGCCACTTAGGAAAAGCTAGAAATATTATTTTATAATAAAATAATTTTCGGTTTAAAATTGTTCCAAAATGAATTATTTAATGGATAAGGTGGATATAGAAATAAAAACACTAAAAAAATAGGTTTCAGATAGTTTTGGGTCACTATATTATCTTTATATTTTATTTTTAACTCTTAGTTTAATAGTTTGACATTTACCATGTCCCTTTGTATTTTTATATTATATGGTTAATAAACATACTATAAATATCCAATATAATCTCAAGTGGTTCATCAATGACATTTATAATATTATTTATGACCTTTTTCAGAACAATATATTTTTAGGAAAAGAATATCAATTAATACTATAATATTTGTCTTAAAAACTATTTTATGTCAATTTGACACTATTTGGATATTTGTTTTTTCTAAATTCATAACTACATTATTACTTCAAAAATCTTCATCTATCCAACTCTAACATGACGTATTAACCTATAATATTAGTGTAATTCATAAAAAGTCTCAAATTACATTTATTTGGATATTCATAATATCAATTATTTTATTATTTCAATAATTAGATAATTACAGCATCATCTTTGTGTCATAATTAAATTTAATTATTTAAAGTCTAAAAATTTAAATAAAATACCATTATGTAGGAAATAGTTTTAGATTGATAATTAATATTTATAGTCTAATTTATTTTATGTATGACCCTATATTAATTTTTTTTTATTTTTTAATCTTTGATTTTATCTCTTTTAACTCATATTTAAATAAAACAATAATAAATGCCCTATTCTAATCCAAGTAGACTTATAGGATCATATTTTATTCCTAAGGTCGATTTTGGTCGAATTACACTTATCCTATAGAATTATGACATGTGTTAGGGTAATAATAATATCATTTTTACCCGTAATTACCCTATTCACTTTTAACTATGGTAAATAAAATTAAAAAGTTACTATTCACCAACAAAATTTCATCTTATTGAACCACATTTTACCTACTGATATCAACCGTTTCTCTCTAATTTTTGAAATTAAACTGACAGAAGTGGTACAATTATATTTTATGTAAATTTTCAAATTCTCCTAGGAGGTGGGTAAAAGAAAGTGAAAAGTTAAATAAAATATTTATATATCTAAAATTATTAAAAACTGACTCCAATGAATTACATTGAACGTATATAGAAATTATGTATCTATTTTGACCTAAAATAAATTAAAATAAAATAAATAATTATTTAAATAAGAATTTGGTTTTAAAATAAACCTCAGTGTTTTTCACTATTCATCAAAAAATGAAACAATTTAGAAAAATACCAAAAATTTACCCTAACTTAATTTCTATACTCTGAATCCAGAAATGACATACATTTTGAAAGAAAAAAATTAAAAAAATTAGACAATTAGCTATTACTGTTCATAACTGCTAGTTTGGTTGGTTGTGGTGTGTTAGTACTCGAAGTTGCATATAACATATGCTATTGTATTATTCAAAGAGAAGTGTATCGTGGAATCTTAGGGTGTTACATTCTACCCTCCTTCAAATAATTTCATCCTTGATATTTCTAGAATATTACTGCTGAAAAAGATTGGGGTGGTTCTTCATTATATGTTCCTCGGGTTCCCACATTTCATCTTCCATATTATGGTTTCTCCATAGAACTTTTACCAGATGAGTCGTCCGGTTTCTCAGCACTTGTTGTCTTGTATCAAGAATCTTAATAGGCTCTTCAAAATAAGAAAAAATCATGTTCCAGTTCTAATTACTCATAGGTGAGTACATGTGTTGGGCCAGGCATGTAGTTTCTCAACAGTGATACGTGGAACACATCATGAACTTTGGAGAGACTTGGCGGCATTTCCAAATGGTAAGCTACAACCCTAATTCTTTCTAGAATTTCGAAAGGCCTGATGTTCCTGGGAATCAATTTACCCTTCTAAAAAACGTATAACACCATTCGATGGAAATTCCATCATGAAAACAAGATCTCCAACCTGAAATTCCCATTTCTTCTTCCAGTTATCGGCATATCTCTTCTACCAACTTAGAGATTCTTTGATGTGGGTTTGGATCACCTTCAACTTTTCCATCATTTCCTCTACATGTTCTGGGAATACGAGTTTCCTTTCCCCAACATCATCCTAACAGGTTACTGCGTGACTTCTCTTTCCATATACGCTTCATATTATACCATCTGAATACTTGAATGGAAGCTATTGTTATAGGAAAATTCTACTAGAGGTAAATATTTATCCCACATGCCATTAAAGTCATGTGATCAAGATCTCAACATGTATTTTAATGTAAGAATTGTTCTTTCTGATTGTCTAAAAGTTTGAGGGTGGTAGGCAGTGCTCAAATGAAGTTTAGTATCCAGGGATTTCTAAAGACATTTATAAAATCTGGATGTAAAACAAGGATCACGATCAGAAACAATTGATAGTGGTACTCCATGAAGTCTTACAACTTCTTTTATATATACTCTTTCTAAACATTCAGGTGGTAAATCATCTCCTATAACATGAAAATGTGCTGACTTGGTAAGATGATCAACAATGACCCATATTTCATTGTTCCTTTTAATTGTCATTGGTAGCCCCATTACAATGTCCATCGTGATATCATCCCATTTCCACTCAGGTATGGGAAGAGGTTTCATGAATCCTCCAGGTGATTTCCTTCCTGCTTTCACTTATTGAAAAACCATTCATCTTAACACAAAATCGGTAATCTCTCTCTTCTTGTTGTCCCACCCAAAATGTTCCTTCAAATAACTATACATCTTAATGCTACCAGTGTGTATAGAGAAATTAGAACTGTGAGAATCATCCAATAATTTCCTTTTTTGATATGTTATATCGGGAACATAATGTTTCTTCCCAAATTTCAAAATTTCATCTTCATATAAAAATTCACACAATCTCCCATCATTCATAGCATTAACCTTCTTTTTAAACTCTTCATCATCAGTCTGAGTACTATTTATCATAGAGTCAGTGCATTATTACGTATCATTAGCATGATCACAAAAGATAAAGTCTCAAAAGACCTATTTCATTAGTATCCTTGGAAGTACTAGATTCATTCATAAGGTTTACATTACATCATAAAATGGAAAACTACAACAACATTGTTTACATAGACAATACTAATATCCCATAGAATTTCCCTAAAGGTCACTCATAATATACTAATACACATCCTGGGAAAAAATAAAACATATAAAGGGGTGAGATCAGATGCTTAGTAAGGATAAAAATATAACAGAAACATTCAAAAATACGCATAAAAATTTAAGGCAATGTATAAGAAAAATCAAAAGCCTATTATACTTGGACTTATGCATAATTTGGAAAAGAAAAAATCAAATAATGCCATTTACTTATTCACATGGATATTATACTAGTCTAATAATCACATCAAATATCAATATCCACATTCAGAATGATAGAATTCATAATGTCATAATTTCATAACCACATAGTCATGTCCTTGTGCCAAGACTACAAATAATATTTTGTCGAGGACTTTTTCCAATATACTAGTTTCTTTCATGAGACCTACTGATGCATCGGGGAGATATAGCGGGATCTACCCATCACTTACTAACTCTAATGCATTCCTCATATTAAAAGGATTAAACATAACATATACGTTCATATTAAAACTGACATATGAAATGTAAATACTTTATCCATAAACCATTAATGATGAAACAATAACACATACATAGTTAAATATATCCCAAAACCTTCAATACAATATGTATGTTTTGTATTATAAAAAAATAATCTTCAAATAAGATTAAAATCCATCGAAGGTTGTTGACAAAGATGAAATCAAAACCTATTTTAGAGAAATATATCTTCTTATTTTAAAATAATTTAAAATTAATATAATTATAAAAGAAACATTAATTTTGGAAATATTCTTATAATCCTGTAAGGGAAGATTTGACGTTGTTATAACGGTTGAAAATAGCTGCACCTGTTGTATAAGTTAAAAAAACATTCTTACCTTAATTTTGATGAAAAGGTCATAATGTACCTTGATTGGAAAACAATAGAAATATTCCTTTCAAAAAATATATGGTAAAATAAGGGTATAAATGAAATTAACCCATTGTCTAGTAAATAGTAAAAATATTTTGAAATTTATTTTTAAGAAGCATGGATGTGGAAGATAAAGTGGTCTTAGTAGATAATTACGTATAAACAACCTCGGATAATGAAGAGATTGTGAAATTAACCCTTACATTGTAATCTTCCATGATTGATGGTAGGTTAAACTATTGTATATTTGTGGAATAATTGTTATAAAATTATACAATAATCATATACATTAATATGATATCATATATGATTTTGTAACATTACTTTGTAAACAATATCTTAATATTATCGTTTTTTCGTGTGTTAACTAATTCGTTTTACCTTATATGATTTGTTATATAATTAATGTTTGTTATGGATAGGATGTATATTATTCATATTCAGAATGATATTAAGTCTTTAAACATTATTTTGAATCATCTAATGAAAATTAGTCTTGAATGGATATGATGGGGAATGAATCTAATCGTGTTCGTGGAGACGGTAATCCGTACGTACCCACGAGCAAAAATATCATTATTTTTATATTAAAATCATATATAATTGGTTGTTATATCATATATACAGAATAATTATCATGGTATATTTATTATTTACATCATTTATACTCATTTTTATACCCATCCGAATGACTAAGTGTTTGAATAACAAACTACACCACGACATGGAAACGGTAAGTTGTACGTATGCATGTATGGTGACTTGTCATTCAATGGATGGATAAAAAAAATGAATATGGTTGTACCATTTTTATAATATCATTGAAGTTTATAGAAGATAATGGAGTTATTATTTTAGAATGGAAACAACAAAGAAAGAATATGTGGTAGAAGAAAATAACTTGAAAGAGATGATGAAATATTTACATATTCTATGGGTTCTTCCTTTTGATTTGATCAAAAGGGCTTCTTATATTTTATTTCTGACTAAAAGAAGTCCCCTAAGATGAAGGGAGGAAATTTGAGATGGTATTTTGGTATGGTTAAGACATGAAAAATATATTTGAAGGTGTGAATTAGAGAGAAGGGGAAGTGACCTTTTATAAGTTGGGTGAGGGGCACCTTAGGAAAAGAGAGAACAATTATTTTATAATAAAATAAATTTTGAATTATAATGGATTAAAAATGAATTATTTAAAGGCTAAGGTGGATATAGGTCTAAAAACACTCATAAAAAGGTTTTAGACAGGTTTGGGTCAATATATTAACTTTATATTTTAGATTTTACTCTTAGTTAAATAGTTCGACATTTACTAGCTCTCTTTTTATTTTTATTTCACATTGTTAATAAACATACTATATACTTCCATGTGAAGCACAAGTGGTTAATTAATGACATATATAATATTATTTAAGACCTTAGGCTGAACATTATATTTTTAGGAATATAATATCTACTAATAATATAATATTTGTTTTAAAAACTCTTTTTTATCAATTTTGACACTATTTGGTATTTTGTTTTTTCTAAATTTATAATGAAATTATTACTTCAAAAAAAATTCATCCAACCAACCCTAAACTATCATATTAACCATTAAAATTGTTTTAATTCTTAAAATGTATCAAATTACATTAATTTTGAAATTTATAATAGAAATTATTTTAATATTTCATTAATTTGTTAATTACTTCATCATCGTTGCTTCATAAATAAATTTAATTATTTAATGTATAAAAATTATAAATAAAATACCATTATTTAGGAAATATTATTAGATTTATAGTGAATATTTATAGTCTAATTTATCTTATGTATAACCCAATATTAAATTTTTTTTAGTTATTAAACATAGATTTTAACTCTTTTAAGACTTCTTTAAATAAAATAACAATAAATCTCTTAATCAAATCCTAGTGGACATAAAAGATCATACATTATTACAAAGGTTGTTTATGGAAAAATTACACTTATACAATAGAATTAATACATGTGTTATGGTAATAATAATACCATTTTTACCCATAATTACCCAGTTTACTTTTAACCGTTGTAAATAAAGGTAAAAAGTTACTATTCAACAATAATTATTTTCATCTTATTGAACCAAATTTTACATACTGATATCAAATGTGTGTCTTGGATTTTGTAAATTCAACTCATATAAGTAGTAATATTATTTTTTATGTTAATTTACAAATGTTCCGAGGAGGTGGGAAAAAGATGGTAAGAGTTGAATAAAATTTTTATATATCTAACATTATTATAAACTGACTCCAATGAATTAAATTGATCTTATATAGGTATTATGTACCTATTTTGACCTAAAATAAATTAAAATAATATAAGTAATTATTTAAATAAAAATTCGGTTTCAAACGATAACTCAGTGTTTATTCAATATTCATCAAAAATTAAGAGTCTTCATAAAAATACCAAAAATTCCCCCTATTCTAATTTTGATACTCCGAATCCAAAAACAAATTCCATTTTTAAAGATAAAATTTATACAATTTCAAGGTGTGGGTATTACTATTCATAACATATAGTTTTATTGGTTTTGTTGTGTTAGAAGTCGAAGTTGCATACAACACAAGCTATTGTATTTGTAACACCCCAGGTAAATAATGAATATGACATTTTCACATTTATCCATATTTGTGAATGAAATATTAATATAACATTGAAGGGGACACTATGCTCGATGGCGTACCCAATACGCTACAAGGAGTTTCTTGGGAATCTTACCTTGCACTCTAATAATAAGATAATATAATATTAAATGGTAGTTAACGCCTAGCTGTTGTGATGGCAGGAATGAACATAACTAACTAAAAATTGAATATATATGTTTGTCAAATATTTTTACTTTTTACAATAAATGTTAGAGGATTAAAAATGCGAATGAAGCAAATTTTAAGCGTAAAGATTATAATATTCTTTGAATAGTCGATTAACCACCTTTTGATGGAAAACCTCTTAAACACATTTTTTGACAATTTTATGTGTTATATTTGAAAAAATAAAATTCTTATTTAGAATCAGGATATCAAAATTTACTATGTGTAAATTTTTGGTATTTTTCCGATTCAGTTCATTTTTTTAATGAATAGTAAAAAATGTTGTATTTTAATTAAAAACCTCTTTTTAATCTAATTTATTTATATTATTAGATTATATTTTGAATTGGTTTTAAAGTGAAATTAGAATATATTTTTAACATTTAATCCAATGGTGGACATTGGAATTAATTTCACTTTGAAATTGGACTTAAACTAGTGTCAATCTTTTGATATATCTTGTTTCATAAAAACACGCTATTTGTCATGACAGTGGAAATTAATTATTAAATTAATTAATGTAACTGATATGTTTTAAATTTTGTAATATATACATCATTTTTGAATTTGGAATATCAAATATATCTTAGGGTGAAGTTTTTGTATTTTTCTGAAAAACTTCAATTTTTGATGTATAGTGAAACCACTAAGTGGTACTTATAAAAACTGATTTTCTATTTAAATGAAATTTTACCAACTTTGTGTTTTGAATTTAAAAAATCCAACAAACACGGTTGTAATTAAGAAGTAAAATGTGGTTCAATGGGATTAAAATAATTTTTTTCGGTGAATAGTAACTTATTAAGTTTTTAATCGTGATTAGAGGTAATTAGTGTAGTTTAAGGTAAAAATAATGTTCTAATAATATTAAGTGACCTAGAAACATGTCCTAACCTCATTTTATGTGTCATGTCCGGCCAAGAAAATCCATGGGTCAACTTGGAGACCCCATGGAGCCACTTTGGTAGGAAAACGACATAAATAACAATTTTATTTTAAAGTTTAAATAAAAATGTCACAAACATAAGTTTTTTAAATAAAACAATTTTTACATGGGGTTATACAAGTCATATATTTGAATATAAATATTAATTGGAAAGATAAAATTATTTCATACATCATCGTATTTTTTTATAATTTTTAGACATTATCTAAATTAAATTATATATGACACCATGATGATGTAGCAATTACCTCATTATTTAACGATTGAAATAAAATGGAAAGATAATGTAAATTCTAAGACCTACACATGTCCAAAACCTATTGTATGGGTGGATTTAGAACCCTTATCACCTTATCCTCGAAACACATCAATTTGGGACCATTAAAATCCAAAACTCATTCTAAAATAACGTAACATTTCCTTACGTTCCAAGAGTGCCCCTCCTCTCCTCTTATTAAAGGCCCCCACCTCTACCTCCTTACCCGCACTTAAAAAGCCTTTGGCTCAGCCAACCCCTGGCCATTTTGTCTCTCCACATCCCTCTCTAACTGTTATAAGCCTCACATTGGTCATAAGTCTTCCGAAATAATTCTTTGAGCTCAAACCAAAGGGAGTTACCCGATTTTAAGGTAATGTCTTCACTTGAGTCCTATTGTTTTATTTTGATTCTCCAACCCCCTAAACTCTTTTTATTCATTTATTTTGTAAAAAAACCAGTATATTCAATATACTAGGTTTTTTTATATTAAGTATTAGAGCTAAACTTATTCACACCTTTGTCTAATGGTTAAAGAACATACTGTTTCTGTGGATGGCGAATTACTGCCTCACGAAACGATGATTATTCAATCCTCTGTTAACACCTTTCATGGAGGCCATTATTATGTCACTAAATTTATATATGATATATAATATGTTTATGTTTTCCTTAAGATTTTTTATTTTTCATTAATGTCATAGCTTTATGGCTTCCATTATGGGTATACGCGATATCTTCATTTTAGGAAGTGCGGACTACCGCACCCTCAAAGTGATTATATTCGTTAATACCATATGTGGTATTTATAAAGGATATATTTAATGATATTATATATGATACCATACTATAATCAAAATACTATTATGTATCATTATGTTTTAATTCAATTAAATATGAAATAGAAATGGAAGTAGCGTTCATGCGTACGTACGACTTACCGTTTCCATGAACGATGCATTTTATTTCTTAACTCTAACTGTTATGTAATATTATAAATGCATGATTATACTGGATATTTATGATATATATGATATCTATATCATGAATAAAATTCTGGAAATAATGGATATTTTTCCAGATGAACAACTTGTAATTATAAAGAGTTTATTTTTGATTCAAGTACCAATGATCGTTAAAACGACCGTTATTAACTTAAAAAATAAAATAGTGTTCATGACATGGTAATAAGTGATATAATAGGAATAATGAACTTGAAAAAGGTTCATAATGAAGTAGAAATTTACTCAAGTTTATTATTCAGGATATTGAAGAATGATCGAGTCAAGTCAGACCCGAGGTAAGGGATCCTACCCCTCTCGTTCTTTTTAAGTACACTCTTTTATGTCATTCCATTTAAGCTCATATTTCTTATGATTGGGATTTTCTTTTAAATTAATATTACTGTAATTTTCATGTTCATGGTATGAGAGACCTTATTTTCTCTCATCAATCAATTTTGGGATTTTTATGTGGCGCCGTTAGGCTGCCGAGTTTTCGTAAGGGATTTTCATCTCACTTTTAGTTCCGTGAGATTTATGTTACATTTTCCACCATTTCCATTGAGTGTTGTATGTAATTACTATTATTATACTATTTGTGTAATATAATTTCATTTATGGGTATTTACATATTCATTGTATGACCCTTCTTCAATGGGGTGTACGTTTCGAAAGTTACCCAAGTCGGTAAGGGAACCTTTCACCCTCCTCTTTTTAAAAGACTTATTTTGTTATGTCTTTTAATTCACATACTATTATGTTGGGATATGTTCTTACATATCTTTATTGATGTAAATTTTATGACCAAGTGATGAGATACCCTTTTTATCTCTCATCAACTCTTTTTCTGAATTTTGAATTGACGTCGTTAGGCTGTCGAATTTTTGCAAGGGAACTTCTTAACCCAATTTTGATTCTTTGGGGATAAACTTGTACACCTTGAATATGTCGTTATATTATTATGTGTGAATGTCCTCTGATTGTTTTACACTTAATATCCACTTATATTTCATGTATTTTTTTTCCACATAATTATGTAACTTATTTATCCTTAATCCAAGGATACCATCTTTGTATGGGACTTCGTCTCAATCTCCTTTCATTGTGGAATATTTTGTTTTATACAAAACTTTTTTTATACTGTGTATAAACTCCTTTTAATTTTACGTTTATCCAAAAGGAATCTTGTTTTACGAAGAGTTTTACTAAACGAAAAAAGGCAATGTTTTTGTCGTACGTATGCGGCGACAACGACTTCTCCGCCGCCGTGACCATTATTTGAGTTTCGGCTTTCACTACAAGCCATACATTCTTTTTAAAAGAAAAATAAATACCAGGATTTACTTTTATTTTATTTTTTTATGTAAAATGGTTTTGATAATGTTTTTATTATATCACTGTGTTATTGATATCTTGTGATTGAAATGTGGAAATGTTATGTTTCTTTTATACATGTTTTATGTCATACGATTATGTTACGGTTCTTGTGAATTGTTAAGAAGACGGGTGGTTCCGTGATAAAATAAGGGCGGGTGAGCCCGATATAGCTCTCCGATGCATTGGGTAACGTTAAGGAGTGAAAAATTAAGGTTTATCCGAAGAGATTTAGGGAATATACTGTGGTGGGTATTCCAAACGTAACCAAGAGGGTTACTCCCTACGTAAGAATGTTATGAATGCCACATGTTACCTTTTATGTCTTATGATTTCTATGATTTATTCATGATTTGATGATGTATTTTAATGTTCCTTTGTTTTATAGGTAAAGTATTATTTAATTCTTATGTATATATGAACTCATGTTTCCTTTCCATATTTTTATAATCCTTACTGAGCTTTTTATGCTCATCCCATGTTTTTTTTTGAAATGTTTTTCACAGGTCAAGGGAAAGGTACATGATATGATGATAGTGTCAAGGATGTGTCAAGAAAGAATTCATGTTTTATTTTAAATATGTTTCCATTGATGAGAAAAATGAATTCTATCTTAATGTAACAACTTTGTTTAAATGTGGAATATAATGAAAATTTTATGATCTAATTCTCTAAAACTATAAACCTGAAAAGATCCTCAATGTGTAATCTTGTAATAACTCAAGATTAAGTAAAGTTTAAGTTCGGGGCCTTATAGTTGGTATCAGAGGTCGGTTTAGATAACATTAGAGGTTAGGGTATTCTTTAAGAATAAGTGAAATTACCATAATGGTTAGGATTTCAGAATGTTTCCTTGTTTTAGATAAAGTGAATGAGTAAGTATATCTTAGTGTTTATCTTCCTCATTAGTACATGATGGTTTTTTTGATATACTCACACTGACCTTTTTGGTTTTAGTAAATGGCAGGATCTTGCATGCACCAAAGTAACAGTGGATGTGAAGGAAACTGTGACAGTTTTTTGAGCAGGCAACTGAATGATACGGGAGCTGCAATGAGAAGTCTTGTGTTTATCCTCAACCAACTATCTGGAGTCACGATTGACCACCTAGACCTTGGTGATTTCTCTAAGGCATCATATATGTGAGAAACAAATCCCTACAGAACTACAGGTAATAATCATAAATGTAAGTGTGTTCAAAAACCTATGTGTAAAATAGGTGGAAAGAAACACCTAGGAAAATGTTTCAAAGGGACAGAAATATGCTATAGATGTGGAAATTAAGGTTATAAAGTAAGAACCTTCCATGGAAAAAGGAAGCATCCAGTTTACTCGAGGAAATGGAAAGAAGTTCTTTCTGAGGGATCAATTAAATGTATTAAATGTGGTGTGCATGCTCATTATGGAAACACATGTCCTATGAAGAAGTTTCATGAAAAGGATCACCAAGATCGTACAAATATTCGTTTACCAATACCTAATGCCATTCCGATTGAGGATGAAGAAACTGACAATGACCAATCAAAGGTATGGATTATTTCATAACTTTTGTTTTCCTATTTTGGAATCTTAGGATATGATTCATGATTTTGTTTGTAGGAATGAAGTATTTCAGAATAAGTTGGAAAGGAATGGTTAATGGATCATGAAGAATGTTGAATGAGTAAGAAGTCAACATATAAGGGCTTCAAGAGTTATGGTGAAATTATTAAGAGTATTAAGACTCTTTTGATGACGGGGTTACATTAGAAGACTTTTTGTAGTATGTGTAAACCTGATGTTTAATATATGAAAATTTTATTTAAGGAATACTTATCTGTTCTTTTGTGGACATAGTTATAAAGAACCATTTGGGTGTATATGATCCTTACTTTTGAGGTAAATATGGGTTACTATATGTTAGGATGGAAGTGAATGGCATGAGATAAAATTGAGTTTAAATTATGTTATGGTTATTTTTGATGATTTTATCTCCTTTTGGGTAATGATTTGAGAATTATATAGTTTGGAAAAAGAACAACACACAGACCGTGTGACAACCCGTCGTGTTAGACAAAGCTGCAGGAATCGAACCCACAACCAAAGTGCAACTGGTATTTATCACCTACCACAGGACTATGTGAAGTCCCTTGTTAGTATGACTTATTCTTTTTAGTTAGGTTACTTTATGAATTAAGAGTATGTTGATTTTGGGTTATTTATGAAAATGATTAACCTATCATGGAGGATATGTGATTATGTTAATTACTTTTCAATACGAGACAATTGGATCAACTGATGTTGTTTGGAGATAAATGTTATGATTTAACTTAGAAGACTATGTGACTAAATCCTTCAAATATTTGGGTTTCAATCCTAGATTGGTTTACTTTGAAGAATTTTATGGACAAATTTTTTATCGAATGTTTCTCGTTGAACTTTGGGTTTTTTTGGACAAATTTTGGAGATTAAGAATATATTTTATTTCTATAAAAGATTATACTTTTGTGGATTATCTGATCTCATACTAACAATTTTGGTTTTAGATTTTATCTAAATATATGGGAAAAATATAGTTCCCTTTTGTGGATTAGGTGATTCTCAAGAAGTTGATTATAGTACTCTTAATGTGAACAAGTCTTCCTAAATGCTCGTCTTTTGGAGAAAATATGAGTTTGATTAAAGAATCTAGTAATAGTTGAAAGTCTACGTGAAAAGTAAGTATGTTTCATTATGTTTTAGTTAAGCTCAAAAATAAATTCCACAATGAAGAGTAACTTAAAACAAAAGTGTTGTCTATTAACTTTTCCTACTGGGGAATCAAATATCGTTTAACCCATCACAAGTTTGTGATTTTCATATGCTTAACTTTCTCCTAGACATGTTTACTATCACTCTCCATCAGAACATGACCCTTTGTTTTTACCTCCATGTACATATTTTCATAATTGTAATCCTAGTATGGGTTAACTTGGGTGACCATTGTACTTATCTTTCTTTATTTTAAAGTGATTGTTTTACTGACTCTTGTTCCGATATGGGATTTTAAATGAAGTTTCAAGACCAATTTTAAAATTGTGAGGACGCAATTCCAAAAAGGGGAGAAGGATGTAACACCCCAGGTAAATAAAGAATACGACATTTTCAAATTTATCCCTATTTGTGAATAAAATATTAATATAACTTTAAAGTATACGCTATGCTCGATGGCGTACCCAATACGCAACAACGAGTTTCTTGGGAATCTTACGTTGCACTCTAATAATAAGATAATATTATTTTACATGGTAGTTAACACCTAGCTATTGTGATGGAAGGAATGAACATAACTATCTACAAAATTATTATATATGTTTGTCAAATATTTCTACTTTTTAAAATAAATGTTACAGGATTAAAAATGCGAATGAATCCAATTTTATGCGTAAACATTCTAATATTCTTTGAAAGGTCGATTAACCATTTTTTGAGAGGGAACCTCTTTTAAATAAACTTTTTCACAATTTTATGTGTTATATTTGACAAAATAAAATTCTTCTTTAGAATCGGGACATCAAAATTTACTTTGTGTAATTTTTTGGTATTTTTCCGATTCAGTTCATTTTTTTAATGAATAGTGAAAAATGTTGTATTTTAATTCAAAACCTCTTTTAAATCTCATTTATTTATATGATTATATTATCTTTTGAATTGGTTTTAAAGTGAAATTAGAATATATTTTTACCATTTAATCCAATGGTGGACATTGGAATTAATTTCACTTTGAAATTGGACTTAAACTAGTGTCAAGCTTTTGATATATATTGTTTCATAAAAACAAGCAATTTGTCATGACATCAGGAATTAATTATTAAATTAATTAACGTAACTGATTTGTTTTGAATTTTTTAAGATAGAAATCATTTTTTAATTTGGAATATCAAATATATCATAGGGTGATGTTTTGGTATTTTTCTAAAAAACTTCAATTTTTGATGAATAGTGAAACCACTAAGTGGTACTTATAAAAACTAATTTTCCATTTGAATGAAATTTTACAACCTTTGTGTTTTGAATTTCAAAAATCTGACATACATTTATGTCATTAAGAAGTAAAATGTTGTTCAATGGGATTAAAATAATTTTTTTGGTGAATAGTAACTTATTAATTTTTTAATCGCGATTAAAGGTAATTAGTGAAGTTTAAGGTAAAAATAATGTTCTAATAATATGAAATGACCTAGATACATGTCCTAACCTCATTTTATGTGTCATGAACGACCAATAAAATCCATGGGTCAACTTGGGGACACCATGGAGCCACTTTGGTAGGAAAATGATAAAAATAACATTTTATTTAAAGATAAAATAAAAATGTCACAAACATGAGTTTTTTAACTAAAATAATTTTTACATGGGGTTATACAAGTCAGATTTTTGACTATAAATATTAATTGGAAATATAAATAGATTTTAAACATCATAGTATTTTTTTATAATTTTTAGACATTATCTAAATTAAATTATTTATGACACCATGATGATGCATCGATTACCTCATTATTTAACGATTTAAATAAAATGCAATGATAATGTAAATTCTAAGACCTACACATGTCCAAAACATATTTTATGGGTTTATTTAGAACCCTCATCACCTTATCCTCTAAACACATAAATTTGGGACCATTAAAAATCTGAAACCCATTCCAAAATAAAGTAACATTTCCTTACTTTCCAAGAGTGACCCTCCTCTCCTCTTATAAAAGACCCCCACCTCTACCTCATTACCCACACTTCCAAAGCCTTTGGCTCAGACAACCCCTACCCATTTTGTCTCTCCACATCCCTCTATAACTATTATAAGCCTCACATTAGTCATAAGTCTTTCCAAGGAAGCCTTTGAGCTCAAACCAAAGAGAGTTTCCCGATTTTAAGGTAATGTCTTTACTTGAGTCCTTTTGTTTTATTTTTCTTATCAAACCCCCTAAACTATTTTTATTCCATTATTTTCTAACAAAACAAATATATTCAATATACTAGTATGTTTTTATGTTATGTATTATAGATAAACTTACACACACCTTCGTCTAATGGTTTAAGAACATACTGTTTCTGTGGATGGCGAATTACTGTCTCACGAAACGATGATTGTTCAATCTTCTCTTAACACATTTCATGGTGGCCATTATGATGTCACTAAATTTATATATGATATATAATGTTTTTATGATTTCCTTAAGCTTCTGTATTTTTCATTAATGGAATACCTTTATGGATTCCATTATGGGTATATGTGATATCTTCATTTTAGGAAGTGCGGACTACCGCTCCCTCAAGGTGATTTGATTCGTTAATAACATATGTGGTACGTATAAAGGATATATTTAATGATATTATATATGATACCATACTGGAATTAAAATACTATTATGTATCATTATGTTCTAATTCCATTAAATATGAAATAGAAATGGAAGTAGCATTCATGTGTACGTACTGCTTACCGTCTCCATGAACGGTGCATTTCATTTTTAACTCTAAATGTTATGTAATATTATAAATGCATGAATATACTCGATATGTATGATATATATGATATATACATAATGAATAAAATTCTGGATATAATGGATATTTTTCCACATGAACAACTTGTAATTATAAATAGTTTATTTTTTATTCAGGTACCAATGATCGTTAAAACAACCGTTATTAACTTAAATAATAACATAGTGTTCATGACATGGTAATAAGTGATATAAAAGAAATAATGAACTTGAAAAAGGTTATTAATGAAGTATAAATTAACTCAAGTTTATTATTCAGGAGTTTAAAGAATGATCGAGTCAAGTCGGACCCGAGGAAAGGGATCCTACCCCTCTCTTTCTTTTTAAGTACACTCTTTTATGTCATCCCTTTTAAGCTCATATTTCGTATGATTGGGATGTTATTTTAAATTACTCTTACTTTACTTTTTATGTTCATATGATGAGAGACCTTTTTTCTCTCATCAATCCATTTTGGATGTTTTATGTGGTGCCGTTAGGCTGCCGAGTTTTCGTAAGGGATTTTCATCTCACTTTTAGTCCCGTGAGATGTATGTTAAATTTGCCACCATTTACTTTGAGTGGTGTATGTACATCCCATTCTTATACTCTTTGTGTAATATGATTTCATTTATGGGTATTTACATATTCATTGTATGACCCTTCTTCAATGGTGTGTACATTTCGAAAGTTACCCAAGTCAGTAAGGGAACCTTTCACCCTCCTCTTTTTAAAAGACATAATTTGTTATGTCTTTTAATTTACATACTATTATGTTGGGATATGTTCTTACATATCCTTATTGATGTAAATTTTATGGCCATGTGATGAGATACCCTTTTTATCTCTCATCAACTCTTTTACTGAATTTTGAAGTGACGCCGTTAGGATGTCGAATTTTTGGAAGGGAACTTCTTAACCCAATTTTGATTCTTTGGGAATAAACTTGTACACCTTGAATATGTCATTCTATGATTATGTGTGAATACCCTCTGATTGTTTTACACTTAATACCCACTTATATTTCATGTATTTGTTTGTCACACATAATTATGTAACTGATTTATCCTTAATCCAAGGATACCGTCTTTGTATGGGACTTCGTCTCAATCTCCTTTCATTGAGGCATATTTTTTTTATACACAACTTTTTTTATATGGTGTATAAAATCCTATGAATTTTACGTTTATCCAAAAGGAATATTTTTTTATGAAGCGTTTTACTAAACGTCAAAAGGAAATGTTTTTGTCGTACGTATGCGGCGACAACGACTTCTCCGTCGCTGTGACCATTATTTGAGTTTCGGCTTCCTCTACAAGCCATACCTTCTTTTTAAAAAAAAAATACCATGTTTTGCATTTCTTTTATTTGGGTATTTTAAATGGTTTTGATAATGTTTTTATTATATCACTATGTTATTGATATCTTGTGATTGAAATGTGGAAATATTATGTTTCCTTTATGCATGTTTTATGTGATACGATTATGTTATGGTTTTTGGGCATTGTTAAGAAGACGGGTGGTTCTGTGATAACATAAGGGCGGGTGAGCCTGATATAGCTCTCCAATGAATTGGGTAACGCAAAGGAGTGAAACTTTAAGGTTTATCCGAAGATATTTGGGGAATATACTGTGGTGGTTATTCCATATGTAACCAAGAGGGTTAATCCCTACGTAAGAATGTTATGAATGCCTCAAGTTCCCTTTTATGTATTATGATTTCTATTATTTATTCATGAATTTATGAGGTATGATAAAGTGCCTATGTTTTATGGGTAAAGTATGATTTCATTCTTATGTATATATTAACTCATGTTTCCTTTCCTTATTTTTATAACCCTTACTGAGCTTTTTATGCTCATCCCACTTTTTTTTTTGAAATGTTTTTCACAGGTCAAGGGAAAGGAACATGATATGATTATAATGTCAAGGAATTGTCAAGAAAGAATCCATGTTTTATTTTAAATATGTTTCTGTTGATGGGAAAAATGAATACTATCTTTATGTAACAACTTTGTTTAAATGTGGAATATAATGCAAGTTTTATGATCTAATTGTCTAAAACTCTAAACCTGAAAAGATCCTCAATGTGTAATCTTATAATAACTCGAGATTAAGTAATTTTTAAGGCCAGGGCCTTATAGTTGGTATCAGAGGTCGGTTTAGATAACTTTAGAGGTTAGGGTATTCTTTAAGCATAAGTGACATTACCATAATTGTTAGGATTTCAGAAAGATTCCTAGTATTAGATAAAGTGAATGAGTAAGTATATCTTAGTGTTTATCTTACTCATTAGTACATGATGGTTTTGTTGACATACTCACACTGACCTTTTTTGTTTTAGTAAATGGCAGGATCTAGTAGGAACCAATGTAACAGTGGATGTGATGGAAACTGTGATTGTTTTTTGAGTAGGCAACTGAATGATATGGGAGCTGCAATGAGAACTCTTGTGTTTATCCTCAACCAACTATTTGGAGTCATGATTGACCACCTAGACATTGGTGATTTCTCTAAGGCATCATATATGCGAGAAACAAATCCCAACGGAACTACATGTAATAATCATAAAGGTAAGTGTGTTCAAAAACCTATGTGTCAAATATGTGGAAAGAAACACCTAGGAAAATGTTTCAAAGGGACAGAAATATGCTATAGATGTGGAAATGAAGGTCATAAAGCAAGAACCTACCATGGAAAAAGGAAGCATCCAGTTGACTCGAGGTAATGGGAATGAAGTTCTTTCTGAGGGATCCATTGAATGTTTTAAATGTGCTGTGCATGTTCACTATGAAAAAACATGTCCTATGAAGATGTTTCGTGAATGGGATCACCATGATCGTACAAATATTCATTTACCAATACCTAATGCCATTCCGATTGAGGATGAAGAAACTGACAATGACCAATCAAATGTATGGATTATTTCATAACTTTTGTTTTCCTATTTTGAAATCTTAGGATATGATTCAGGATTTTGTTTGTAGGAAAGAAGTATTTCAGAATAATTTGGAAAGGAATGTTTAATGGATCATGAAAAATGTCGAATGAGTAAGAAGTCATCATATAAGGGATTCAAGAGTTATAGTGAAATTATTAAGAGTATTAAGTCTCTTTTGATGATGGGGTTACATTAGAAAACTTTTCATAGTATGTGTAACCCTTATGTTTAATATAAGAAAATTTTATTCAAGTAATAGTTATCTATTCTTTTCTGGAAATAGTTATAAATAACCATTTGGGTTTATATGATCTTTACTTTTGAGGTAATTATGGGTTACTATATGTTATGATGGAAGTGAAAGGCATGAGATAAAATTGAGTTTAAATTATGTTATGGATATTTTTGATGATTTTATCTCTTTTTGGGGAATTTTTTGAGAATTATATAGTTTGGAAAAAGGACAACACGCAGACCGTGTGACAACCCATCGTGTCGGACAAAGCTGTGGGAATCGATCCCACAACAAAAGTGCAACTGGTATTTATCGCCTACCACTGGACTATGTGAATTCCCTTGTTATTATGACTTATTCTTTTTAGTTAGGTGACATTATGAATTATGAGTAAGTTTATTTTGGGTTATTTATGAAAATTATTAACCTAGCATGGAGGATAGGTGATTAGGTTAATTACTTTTCAATACGAGACTTTAGAAGCAACTGATGTTTGTTTGAGATAAATGTTACGATTTAACTTGGAAGAATATGTGACTAAATCCTTCAAATATTTGGGTTTCAATCTTAGATTGGTTTACTTTGATTTTTTTTTGGACAAATTGTTTATCTAATGGTCCTCGTTGAACTTTGGGTTTTATTGGATAAATTTTGGAGATTAAGAATAGATTTTATTTCTATAAAGGATTATACTTTTGTGGATTATCTGATCACATACTAACAATTTTGGTTTTGGATTTTTTCTAAAGACATGGGAAATATATAGTTCCATTTTGTGGATTAGGTTATTCTCAAGTAGTTGATTATAGTACTCTTAATGTGAACAAGTCTTCCTAAATGCTCGTCTTTTGGAGAAAATATGAGTTTTATTAAGGAATCTAGTAAAAGTTTAAAGTCTACGTGACAAGTAAGTATGTTTCATTATGATTTAGTTAAGCTAAAAAATAAATTCCTCAATGAAGAGTATCTTAAAACAAAAATGTTGTATGTTATATTTTCCTACTGGGGAATCGAATACCGTTTAACCCATCACATATTTGTGATTTTCTTATGGTTAACTTTCTCCTAGACATGTTTACTATCACTCTCCATCAGAACATGACCCTTTCTTTTTTCCTCCATGTCCATATTTTCATACTTGTAATCCTAGTATGGGTTAACTCGGGTGACCTTTGTACTTATCTTTCTTTATTTTAAAGTGATTATTTTACTGACTCTTATTCCGATATGGGATTTTCAATGAAGTTTCCAAGCCCAATTTTAAAATTGTGAGGACGAAATTCCCAAAAGGGGGGAAGGATGTAACTCCCTAGGTAAATAAAGAATATGACATTTTTACATTTATCCATATCTGTGAATAAAATATTTATATAACTTTAAAGGGGACGCTATGCTCGATGGCGTACCCAATACACAACAACGAGTTTCTTGGGAATCTTATGTTTCACTCTAATAATAAGATAATATTATTTTAAATGGTAGTTAACGCCAAGATTTTGTGATGGCAGGAATAAACATAACTAACTACAAAATGAATATATATATTTTTCAAATATTTTTACTTTTTAAAATAATTGTTAGAGTATTAAAAATGCGAATGAATCCAATTTTAAGTGTAACCATTCTAATATTCTTTAAGAGGTCGATTAACCGCCTTTTGATGGCGAGCCTCTTTTAAATCCAATTTTTTACAATTTTATGTTTTATATTTGACAAAATAAAATTCTTCTTTAGAATCGGGACATCAAAATTTACTTTGTGTAAAGTTTTGGTATTTTTCCGATTCAGTTCAATTTTTTAATGAATAGTGAAAAATGTTGTATTTTAATTCAAAACCTCTTTTTAATATATTTTATTTATATGATTATATTATATTTTTAATTGGTCTTAAAGTGAAATTAGAATAAATTTTTACCATTTAATTCAATGTTGGACATTATAATTAATTTTACTTTGAAATTGGACTTAAACTAGTGTCAATCAATTGATATATATTGTTTCATAAAAAGACGTTATTTGTCATGACAGCGGGAATTAATTATTAAATTAATTAATGTAACTGATATTTTTTTAATATTTTATGATAGAAATCATTTTTGAATTTGTAATATCAAATATAGCTTAGGGTGATGTTTTGGTATTTTTCTGAAAAACTTCAATTTTTGATTAATAGTGAAACCACTAAGTGCTACTTATAAAAACTAATTTTCTATTTAAAATAAATTTTACCACCTTTGTGTTTTGAATTTCAAAAATCCAATATACATGGTTGTCATTAAGAAGTAAAATGCGGTTCAATGGGATTAAAATAATTTTTTTGGTGAAAAGTAACTTATTAAGTTTTAATCGTGATTAGAGGTAATTAGTGTAGTTTAAGGTAAAAAAATGTTCTAATAATATTAAATGACCTAGAAACGTGTCCTAATCTCATTGGATGCGTCATGGAAGAAGAAGAAAATCCATGGGTCAACTTGGGGACCCCATGGAGCAACATTGTTAGGAAAATGACATAAATAACTTTTTATTTAAAGTTAAAATAAAAATGTCAGAAACATAAGTTATTTAACTAAAACAATTTTTACATGGGGTTATTCAAGTCATATTTTTTACTATAAAAATTAATTGGAAAGCTAAAAATATTTCCTACATCATAGTATTTTTTTTAATTTTTAGACATTATCTAAATTAAATTATTTATGACACCATGATGATGCAGTGATTAACTCATTATTTAACGATTTAAATAAAATAGAAAGATAATGTAAATTATAAGACCTACATATGTCCAAAACCTATTTGATGTGTGGATTTCGAACCCTTATCACCTTATCCTCGAGACACATCAATGTCGGACCATTAAAATCCAAAACTCATTCTAAAATAATGTATCATTTCCTTACTTTCCAAGAGTGCCCATCCTCTCCTCTTATAAAGGCCCCCACCTCTACCTCCTTACCCACACTTCCAAAGCCTTTGGCTCGGCCAACCCCTTCCTATTTTGTCTCTCCACATCCCTATATAACTCTTAGAAGCCTCACTTTGGTCATAAGTCTTCCCATGGAGGCCTTTGAGCTCAAACTAAATGGAGTTACCCGATTTTAAGGTAATGTCTTCACTTGAGTCCTTTTGTTTTATTTTGATTCTCCAAACCCCTAAACTCCTTTTATTAATTTATTTTGTAACAACACCATTATATCCAATATACTTGGATGTTTTTATGTTATGCATTAGAGCTATAATTACACACACCTTTGTCTAATGGTTAAAGAACATACTATTTCTTTGGATGGGGAATTACTGGCTCACGAAACGATGATTGTTCAATCTTCTCTTAACACCTTTCATGGTGGCCATTATGATTTCACTAAATTTCTATATGATATATAATATGTTTATATTTTCCTTAAGATTCTGTATTTTTCATTAATGGCATTCCTTTATGAATTCCATTATGGGTATACGTGATATCTTCATTTTAGGAAGTGCGGACTACCGCACCCTCAAAGTGATTTGATTTGTTAATAACATATGTGGTACGTATAAAGGATATATTTAATTATATTATATATGATACCATACTGGAATTAATATAATATTATGTATCATTATGTTTTAATTCCATTAAATATGAAATAGAAATGGAAGTAGCGTTCATGCGTACGTACGACTTACCATCTCCATGAACGGTGCATTTCATTTCTTACCTCTAAATGTTATGTAATATTATAAATGCATGAATATTCTGGATATGTATGATATATATGATATCTACATCATGAATAAAATTCTGTATATAATGGTTATTTTTCCACATGAACAACTTGTAATTATAAAGAGTTTATTTTTGAATCAGGTACAAATGATCGTTAAAACGACCGTTATTAACTTAAAAAATAACACAGTGTTCATGACATAGTAATAAGTGATATAAAAGGAATAATGAACTTGAAAAAGGTTATTAATGAAGTATAAATTAACTCAAGTTTATTATTCAGGAGATTAAAGAATGATCGAGTCAAGTCGGACCAGAGGTAAGGGATCCTACCCCTCTCTTTCTTTTTATGTACACTCTTTTATGTCATTCCTTTTAAGCTCATATTTCTTATGATTGGGATGTTATATTAAATTACTCTTACTGTACTTTTTATGTTCATATGATGAGAGACCCTATTTTCTCTCATCAATCCATTTTGGAAGTTTTATGTGGTGCTCTTATGCTGCCGAGTTTTCGTAAGGTATTTTCATCTCACTTTTAGTCCCATGAGATTTATGCTACATTTGCCACCGTTTACTTTTAGTGGTGTATGTACTTCCCATTATTATACTCTTTGTGTAATATAATTTCATTTATGGGTATTTACATATTCATTGTATGACCCTTCTTCACTGGGGTGTATGTTTCGAAAGTTACCCAAGTCGGTAAGGGAACCTTTCACCCTCCCCTTTTTAAAAGACATATTTTGTTATGTATTTTAATTCACATACTATTATGTTGGGATATGTTCTTAGATATCCTTATTGATGTAAATTTTATGACCAAGTGATGACATACCCTTTTTATCTCTCATCAACTCTTTTTCTGAATTTTGAAGTGACGCCGTTAGGCTATCGAATTTTTGCAAGGGATCTTCTTAACCCAATTTTTATTCTTTGGGGATAAACTTGTAAACCTTGAATATGTCATTCTATGATGATGTGTGAATTTCCTCTGATTGATTTTCACTTAATACCCACTTATATTTCATGTATTCATTTGTCACACATAATTATGTAACTAATTTATCCTTAATCCAAGGATACCGTCTTTGTATGGGACTTCGTCTCAATCTCCTTTCATTGCGGCATATTTTGTTTTATACACAACTTTTTTTTATATGGTGTATAAACTCCTTTGACTTTTACATTTATCCAAAAGGAATCTTTTTTTTACGAAGCGTTTTACTAAATGACAAAAGGGAATATTTTTGTCGTACGTATACGGATACAAAGACTTCTCCGCCACCGTGACCATTATTTGAGTTTTGGATTCCTCTACAAGCCATACCTTATTTTTAAATGAAAAATAAATACCATGTTTTACATTTCTTTTATTTTGGTATTTAAAATGGTTTGATAATGTTTTTATTATATCACTGTGTTATTGATATCTTGTGATTGAAATGAGGAAATTTTATGTTTCCTTTATGCATGTTTTATGTGATTCGATTATGTTATGGTTCTTGGACATTGTAAATATGATGGGTGGTTCCATGATAAAATAAGGGCGGGCGAGCCCGATATAGCTCTCCAATGCATTGGGTAACGCGAAGGAGTGAAACGTTATGGTTTCTCCGAAAAGATTTAGGGAATATACTATGGTGGGTATTCCAAACATAACCAAGTGGGTTACTCCCTCTGTAAGAATGTTATGACTGTCTGAAGTTACCTTTTATGTCTTATGATTTCCATGATTTATTCATGATTTGATGAGGAATGTTAAAGTGCCTCTGTTTTATGGGTAAAGTATGATTTCATTCTTATGTATATATGAACTCATGTTTCCTTCCCATATATTTATAACCCTTACTGATATTTTTATGCTCATCCCATGTTTTTTTGAAATGTTTTTCACAGGTCAAGGGAAAGGTACATGATATGATGATAGTGTCAAAGTAGTTTCAAGAAATAATCCATGTTTTATTTTAAATATGTTTCATTTGATCGGAAAAATTAACACTATCTCTATGTAACCACTTTGTTTAAATGTGGAATATAATGAATGTTTTATGATCTAATTCTCTATAACTATAAACCTGAAAATATCCTCAATGTGTAATCTTGTAATAACTCAAGATTAAGTAATGTTTAAGGCTGGGGCCTTATAGTTGGTATCAGAGGTCGGTTTAGATGACTTTAGAAGTTAGGGTATTCTTTAAGCAAAAGTGACATTACCATAATGGTTAGGATTTCAGATAGATTCCTAGTTTTAGATAAAGTGAATGAGTAAATATATCTTAGTGTTTATCTTCCTCATTAGTACATGATTGTTTTTTTGATATACTCACACTGTCCTTTTTGGTTTTAGTAAATGGATGGATCTTGCAGGCACCAAAGTAATAGTGGATGTGAAAGAAACTGTGACAGTTTTTTGAGCAGGCAACTGAATGATATGGGAGCTGCAATGAGAACTCTTGTGTTTATCCTCAACCAACTATCTGGTGTCATGATTGACCACCTAGACCTTGGTGATTTCCCTAAGGCATCATATATGCGAGAAACAAATCCCTATGTAACTACAGGTAATAATCATAAAGGTATGTGTGTTCAAAAACCTATGTGTCAAATATGTGGAAAGAAACACCTAGGAAAATGTTTCAAAGGGATAGAAATATGTTATATATGTGGAAATGAAGGTCATAAAGAAACAACCTTCCATGGAAAAAGGAAGCATCCAGTTGACTCGAGGAAAGGGAATGAAGTTCTTTCTGAGGGATCAATTTAATGTTTTAAATGTGGTGTGCATGTTCATTATGCAAACACATGTCCTATGAAGAATATTCATGGATGGGATCACCAAGATCGTACAAATATTCGTTTACCAATACATAATGCCATTCTGATTGAGGATGAAGAAACTGACAATGACAAATCAAAGGTATGGATTATTTCATAACTTTTGTTTTCCTACTTTGGAATTTTATGATATGATTCTGGATTTTGTTTGTAGGACAGAAGTATTTCAGAATAAGTTGGAAAGTAATAGATAATGGATCATGAAGTATGTTGATTGAGTAAGTAGTCAACATATAAGGGCTTCAAGAGTTATGGTGAAATTATTAAGAGTATTAAGTATCTTTTGATGATGGGGTTACATTAGAAGACTTTTTATAGTATGTGTAACCTTGATGTTTAATATATGAAAATTTTATTCAAGGAATAGCTATCTGTACTTTTGTGGACATAGTTATAAAGAACCATTTGGGTTTATATGATCCTTACTTTTTAGGTAATTATGGGTTACTATATGTTATGATGGAAGTGAAAGGAATGAGATAAAATTGAGTTTAAATTATGTTATGGTTATTTTTGATGATTTTATCTCTTTTTGGGGAATTATTTGAGAAATATATAGTTTGGAAAAAGGAAAACACATAGACTATGTGACAACCCGTCGTGTCAGACAAAGCTGCGGGAATCGAACCCACAACCAAAGTGCAACTGGTATTTATCGCCTACCACTGGACTATGTGAAGTACTTGGTTAGTATGAATTATTATATTTAGTTAGGTGACTTTATGAATTAAGTGTATGTTGATTTTAGGTTATTTATGAAAATGATTAACCTATAATGGAGGATATGTGATTAGGTTATTTACTTTTCAATTCGAGACTTTAGAAGCAACTGATGTTTTTTAGAGATAAATGTTACGATTTATCTTGGAAGACTATGTGACGAAATGCTTCAAATATTTGGGTTTCAATATTAGATTGGTTTACATTGAATAATTTTATGGACAAATTGTTTATCGAATGGTCCTCATTGAACTTTGGGTTTTGTTGGACAAATTTTGGAGATTAAGAATAGATTTTATTTCTATAAAGGATTATACTTCTCTGTATAATCTGATCTCATACTAACACTTTTGGTTTTGGATTTTGTCTAAAAACATGGGAAATATATAGTTCACTTTTTTGGATTAGGTGATTCTCAAGAAGTTGATTATAGTACTCTTAATGCAGAAAAGTCTTCCTAAATGCTCGTCTTTTGGAGAAAATATGAGTTTGTTTAAGGAATCTAGTAAAAGTCGAAAGTCTACGTGACAAGTAAGTATGTTTCATTATGATTTAGTTAAGCTCAAAAATAAATTCCTCAATTAAGATTCACTTAAAGCCAAAGTATTTTCTGTTAACTTTTCCTACTGGGGAATCGAATATTGTTTAACCCATCACAAGTTTGTGATTTTCTTATGGTTAACTTTCTCCTAGACATGTTTACTATCACTCTCCCTCAGAACATGACCCTTTGTTTTTTTCCTCTATGTCCATACTTTCATACTTGGAATCCTAGTATGGGCTAACTCGAGTGACCATTGTACTTATCTTTCTTTATTTTAATGTGATTGTTTGACTGACTCTTGTTCCGATATGCGATTTTCAATGAAGTTTCCAAGCCTAATTTTAAAATTGCGAGGACACGATTCCAAAAAGGGGGGAAGGATGTAACACCATAGGTAAATAAAGAATATTAAATTTTCACATTTATCCATATTTGTGAATAAAATATAAATATAACTTTAAAGGGGATGCTATGCTCGATGGCGTACCTAATACGCAACAATGATTTTCTTGGAAATCTTACGTTGCACTCTAATAATAAGATAATATTATTTTAAATGGTAGTTAACGCCAAGCTGTTGTGATGGAAAAAATGAACAGAAATAACTAAAAAATGATTATATATGTTTGTCAAATATTTTTACTTTTTAAAATAAATGTTAGAGGAGTAAAAATGCAAATGAATCCAAATTTAAGAGCAAACATTCTAATATTCTTTAAAAGGTCGATTAACCTCCTTTTGATGGAAAACCTCTTTTAAATCCACTTTTTGACAATTTTATGTGTTATATTTGAAAAAATAAAATTCTTCTTTAGAATCGGGACATCAAAATTTACTTTGTGTAAATTTTTGGTATTTTTCTGATTCAGTTCATTTTTTAATTAATAGTAAAAAATGTTGTATTTTAATTCAAAAATTATTTTTAATGTAATTTATTTATATGATTAGATTATCTTTTTAATTTGTTTTAAAGTGAAATTAGAATATATTTTTACCATTTAATCCAATGGTGGACATTGGAATTAATTTCACATTGAAATTGGTCTTAAACTAGTGTCAATCTTTTGATATATATTGTTTCATAAAAACACGCTATTTGTCATGACAGCGGGAATTAATTATTAAATTAACTAATGTAACTGATATGTTTTGAATTTTTAAAGATATAAATTATTTTTTAATTTGTAATATCAAATATAGATTAGGGTGATGTTTTGGTATTTTTCTGAAAAACTTCAATTTTTGATGAATAGTGAAACCACTAAGTGGTACTTATAAAAACTGATTTTCTATTTAAATGAAATTTTACCACCTTTGTGTTTTGAATTTCAAAAATCCTACATACATGGTTTTTATTAAGAAGTAAAATGTGGTTCAATGGGATTAAAATAATTTTTTTGGTGAAAAGTAACTTATTAAGTTTTTAATCGCGATTAGAGGTAATTAGTGTAGTTTAAGGTAAAAATAATGTTATAATAATATGAAATGACCTAGAAACATTTCCTAACCTAATTGGATGTGTCATGGGCGACCAATAAAATCCATGGGTCAACTTGGGGACCCCATTGAGCCACTTTGGGTGGAAAACAACATAAATAACTTTTTATTTAAAGTCAAAATAAAAATGTCACAAACATGAGTTGTTTAACTAAAAAAAATTTATATGGGGTTATACAAGTCATATTTTTGACTATAAATATTAATTGGAAATATAAAAATATTTCCTACATCATAGTATTTTTTTTATAATTTTTAGACATTATCTATATTAAATTATTTATGAAACCATTATGATGCAGCGATTACCTCATTATTTAACAATTTAAATAAAATGGAAAGATAATGTAAATTATAAGACCTACACATGTCCAAAACTTATTGTATGGGTGGATTTAGAACCCTTATCACCTTATCCTTGAAACACATCAATGTGGGACCATTAAAATCCGAAACTCATTCTAAAATAATGTAACATTTCCTTACTTTCCAAGAGTGCCCCTCCTCTCCTCTTATAAAAGGCCCCCACCTCTACCTCCATACCCACACTTACAAAGCCTTTGGATAAGCCAAAACCTAACCATTTTTTCTCTCCACATCCCTATCTAAATCTCATAAGCCTTACTTTGGTCAGAAGTCTTCCCAAGGAAGCCTTTGAGCTCAAACCAAAGGGAGTTACCCGATTTTATGGTAATGTCTTCACTTGAGCCCTTTTGTTTTATTTTGCTTCTCCAACCCCATAATATCTTTTTATTCATTTATTTTGTAACGAAACCAGTATCTTCAATATACTAGGATGTTGTTATGTTATTTATTAGAGCTACACTTGCACACACCTTCATCTAATAGTTAAAGAACATATTGTTTCTGTGGATGGCGAATTACTGCCTCACGAAACGATGATTGTTCAATCTAATCTTAACACCTTTCATGGTGGCCATTATGATGTCACTACATTTATATATGATATATAATATGTTTATGTTTTCATTAATCTTATGTATTTTTCATTAATGGCATACCTATATGGATTCCATTATGGGTATACGCGATATCTTCATTTTAGGAAGTGCTGACTACCGCACCCTCAAAGTGATTTGATTCGTTAATAACATATGTGGTACGTATAAAGGATATATATAATTATATTATATATGATAACATAATGGAATTAAAATACTATTATTTATCATTATGTTTTCATTCCATTAAATATGAAATAGAAATGGAAGTAGGGATCCTGAGTACGTACGGCTTACCGTCTCCATGAACGGTGCATTTCATTTCTTAACTCTAAATGTTATGTAATATTATAAATGCATGAATATACAGGATATGTATGATATATATGATATCTACCTCATGAATACAATTCTGGATATAATGTATATTTTTCCACATGAACAACTTGTAATTATAAAGAGTTTATTTTTTATTCAAGTACCAATGATTGTTAAAACGACCGTTATTAACTTAAATAAAAACATAGTGTTCATGACATGGTAATAAGTGATATAAAAGGAATTATTAACGTGAAAAATTTTCTTAATGAAGTATAAATTAACTCTAGTTTATTATTCAGGAGATTAAAGAACGATCGAGTCAAGTCGGACCCAAGGTAAGGGATCCTACACCTCTCTTTCTTTTTAAGTACACTCTTTTATGTCATTCCTTTTAAGCTCATCTTTCTTGTGATTGGGATGTTATTTTAAATTAATCTTACTGTAATTTTAATGTTAATATGATGAGAGACCCTATTTTCTCCCATCAATCCATTTTGGATGTTTTATGTGGCGCCGTTAGGCTGTAGAGTTTTCGTAAGGGATTTTCATCTCACTTTTAGTCCCGTGAGATTTATGATACATTTTCAACAATTTCCTTTGAGTGGTGTATGTACTTCCCATTTTTATACTCTTTTTGTAATATAATTTCATTTATGGTTATTTACATATTCATTGTATAAACCTTCTTAAATGGGGTGTACGTTTCGAAAGTTACCCAAATCGGTAAGGGAACCTTTCACCCTCCTCTTTTTAAAAGACTTATTTTGTTATGTCATTTAATTCACATACTATTATGTTGGGATATGTTCTTACATATCCTTATTGATGTAAATTTTATGACCAAGTGATGATATACCCTTTTTATCTCTCATCAACTTTTTTCTGAATTTTGAAGTGATGTCGTTAGGCTGTTGAGTTTTTGCAAGGGAACTTCTTAACCGAATTTTTATTCTTTGGTGATAAACTTGTACACCTTGAATATGTAATTCTATGATTATGTGTGAATGTACTATGATTTTTTTACACTTAATACCCACTTATATTTCATGTATTCCTTTGTCACACATAATTATGTAACTGATTTATCCTTAATCCAAGGATACTATCTTTGTATGGGACTTCATCTCAATCTCCATTCATTGAGAAATATTTTGTTTTATACACAACTTTTTTTATATGGTGTATAAAATCCTTTGAATTTTACATTTACCAAAAAGGAATCTTTTTTTATGAAGCGTTTTACTAAAGGACAAAAGGGAATGTTTTTGTCATACGTATGCGGCGACAACGACTTCTCTGCCGCCGTGACCATTATTTGAATTTCGGCTTCCTCTACAAGCCATACCTTCTTTTTAAAATAAAAATAAATACCATGTTTACATTTCATTTATTTTGGTATTTAAAATGGTATTGATAATGTTTTTATTATATCATTGTGTTTTTGATATATTGTGATTGAAATGTGGAAATGTTATGTTTCCTTTATGCATGTTTTATGTGATACGATTATGTTATGGTTCTTGGGAATTGTTAAGAAGACGGGTGGTTCCGTCATAAAATAAGGGATGGTGAGCCCAATATAGCTCTACAATGCATTGGGTAAAGCCATGGAGTGAAACGTTAAGGTTTCTCCGAAGAGATTTAGGGAATATACTGTGGTGGGTATTCCAAACGTAACCAAGAGGGTTACTCACTACGTAAGAATGTTATGAATGCCTCAAGTTACCTTTTATGTCTTATCATTTATATGAGTTATTCATGACTTGATGAGGTATGTTAAAGTGCCTATGTTTTATGGGTAAAGTATGATTTCATTCTTATGTATATATGAACTCATGTTTCCTTTCCATATTTTTATAACCCTTACTGAGCTTTTTATGCTCATCCCAAGTTTTTTTTTGAAATGTTTTTCATAGGTCAAGGGAAAGGTACATGATATGATGATAGTGTCAAGGAAGTGTCAAGAAAGAATCCTTGTTTTATTTTAAATATGTTTCCGTTGATGGGAAAAATTAATACTATCTTTATGTAACCACTTTGTTTAAATGTGGAATAAAATGAAAGTTTTATGATCTAATTTTATAAAACTCTAAACCTGAAAAGATCCTCAATGTGTAATCATGTAATAACTCAAGATTAATTAATTTTTAATGATGGGGCATTATAGTTGGTATCAGAGGTCGGTATAGATAACATTAGAGGTTAGAGTATTCTTTAAGCATAAGTGACATTACCATAATGGTTAGGATTTCCGAAATATTCCTAGTTTTAGATAAAGTGAATGAGTAAGTATATCTTAGTGTTTATCTTCCTCATTAGTACATGATGGTTTTGTTGATATACTCACACTGACCTTTTTGGTTTTAGTAAATGGCTGGATCTAGCAGGAACCCATGTAACAGTGGATGTGAAGCAAACTGTGACAGTTTTTTTAGTAGGAAACTGAATGATATGGGAGTTGGAATGAGAACTCTTGTGTTTATCCTCAACAAACTATCTGGAGTCATGATTGACCACCTAGACCTTGGTGATTTCTCTAAGGAATCATATTTGCGAGAAACAAATCCCTACGGAACTATAGGTAATAATTATAAAGTTAAGTGTGTTCAAAAACCTATGTGTCAAATATGTGGAAAGAAAAACATAGGAAAATGTTTCAATGGGACATAAATATGATATAGATGTGGAAATGAAGGTCATAAAGCAAGAACCTCCCATAGAAAAAGTAAGCATCAAGTTGACTCGAGGAAAGGGAAAGAAGTTCGTTCTGAGGGATCAATTGAATGTTTTAAATGAGGTGTGCATGTTAATTATGCAAACACATGTCCTATGAAGAATTTTCATGAATGGGATCAACAAGATCATACAAATATTCATTTACCAATACCTAATGCCATTCTGATTGAGGATGAATAAACTGACAATGACCAATCAAAGGTATGGATAATTTCATAACTTTTGTTTTCCTATTTTGGAATCATAGGATATGATTAATGATTTTGTTTGTAGGATAGAATTATTTCAGAATAAGTTGGAAAGGAATTATTAATGGATCATTAAGAATGTTGAATTTGTAAGAAGTCAACATATAAGGGCTTCGAGAGTTATGGTGAAATTATTAAGAGTATTAAGTCTCTTTTGATGATGGGGTTACATTAGAAGACTTTTTATAGTATGTGTAAACATAATGTTTAATATATGAAAATTTTATTCAAGGAATAGTTATCTGTTCTTTTGTGGACATATTTATAAAGAACCATTTGGGTTTATATGATCCTTACTTTTGAGGTAATTATGGGTTACTATATGTTATGATGGAAGTGAAAGGCATGAGATAAAATTGAGTTTAAATTATGTTATGGTTATTTTTGATGATTTTATATCTTTTTAGGGAATTATTTGAGAATTATATTGTTTGGAAAAAGGACAACACGAAAACCATGTGACAACCTGTCGTGTCAGACAAAGGTGCGGGAATCGAACCCACAACCAATGTGCAACTGGTATTTATCACCTTCCATTGTACTATGTGAAGTCCCTGGTTAGTATTACTTATTCATTTTAGCTAGGTGACTTTATGAATTAAGAGTATGTTGATTTTGGATTATTTATGAAAATGATTAACCTATCATGGAGGATATGTGATTAGTTAATTACTTTTCAATATGAGACTTTAGGAGAAACTAATGTTGTTTGGAGATAAATGTTACGATTTATCTTGGAAGACTATGTGAATAAATCCTTCAAATATTTGGGTTTCAATCTTAGATTGGTTTACTTTGATTAATTTTATGGACAAATTTTTTATCGAATGGTCCTCATTGAACTTTGGGTTTTATTGGACAAATTTTGAAGATTAATAATAGATTTTACTTCTATAAATGATTATACTTTTGTGGATTATCAAATCTCATACTAACCATTTTGGTTTTGGATTTTGTCTAAAGACATGGGAAATATATAGTTCTCTTTTTTGGATTAGGTGATTCTCAAGAAGTTGATTATAATACTCTTAATGCAAAAAAGTCTTCCTAAATGCTCGTCTTTTGGAGAAAATATGAGTTTTCTTAAGGAATCTAGTAAAAGTTGAAAGTCTACGTGAAAAGTAAGTATGTTTCTTTATGATTTAGTTAAGCTCAAAAATAAATTCCTCAATGATGAGTAACTTAAAACAAAAGTGTGGTCTGATAACTTTTCATACTGGGGAATCGAATACCGTTTAACCCATCACAAATTTGTGATTTTCTTATGGTTAACATTCTCCTAGACATGTTTACTATCTCTCTCCATCAGAACATGACCCTTTGTTTTTTCTTCCATTTCCAAATATTCATACTTGTAATCCTAGAATGGGTTAACTCGGGTGACCTTTGTACTTATCTTTCTTTATTTTAAAGTGATTTTTTTACTGACTCTTGTTCCGATATGGGATTTTCAATGAAGTTTCCAAGCCCAATTTTAAAATTGTGAGCACGCAATTCCCTAAAGGGGGGAAGGATGTAACACCCCAGGTAAATAAATAATATGACATTTTCACATTTATCCCTATTTGTGAATAAAATATTAATATAACTTTAAAGTGGATGCTATGCTCGACGGCGTACCCAATACGCAACAATGAGTTTCTTGGGAATCTTACGTTGCACTCTAATAAAAAGATAATATTATTTTAAATGGTAGTTAACGCCTAGTTGTCGTGATGGTATGAATGAACAAAACTAACTACTAAATGATTATATATGTTTTTCAAATATTTTTACTTTTTAAAATAAATGTTAGAGGATTAAAAATGCGAATAAATCCAATTTTAAGCGTAAACATTCAAATATTCTTTAAAAGGCCGGCCTTTTGATGGAGAACCACTTTTAAATACAATTTTTGACAATTTAATGTGTTATATTTGACAAAATAAAATTATTATTAAGAATCGGGATATCAAAATTTACTTTGTGTAAATTTTTGGTATTTTTCCGATTCAGTTCATTTTTTTAATGAATAATGAAAAATGTTGTATTTAAATTCAAAACCTCTTTTTCATATAATTTATTTATATGATTATATTATATTTTGAATTGGTTTTAAAGTGAAATTAGAATATATTTTGACCATTTAATCCAATGTTGGACATTGGAATTAATTTCACTTTGAAATTGGACTTAAACTATTGTCAATATTTTGATATATATTGTTTCATAAAAACACACTATTTATCATGACAGCGGGAATTAATTATTAAATTAATTAATGTAACTGATATGTTTTGAATTTTTTAAGATAGAAATCATTTTTGAATTTGTAATATCAAATATAGCTTAGGGTAATGTTTTGGTATTTTTCTTGAAAAACATCAATTTTTGATGAATAGTGAAACCACTAAGTGGTACTTATAAAAACTGATTTTATGTTTAAATGAAATTTTACCACCTTTATGTTTTGAATTTCAAAAATCTGACATACATGGTTGTCATTAAGAAGTAAAATTTGGTTCAATGGGATTAAAATAATTTTTTTGGTGAATAGTAACTTATTAAGTTTTTAATCGTGATTAGAGGTAATTAGTGTAGTTTAAGGTAAAAATAATGTTATAATAATATTAAATGACCTAGACAGATGTCCTACCCTAATTGGATGTGTCATGGACGACCAAGAAAATCCATGGGTCAACTTGGGGACCCCATGGAGCCACTTTGGTAGGAAAACGACATAAATAACTTTTTATTTAATGTAAAAATAAAAAAGTCACAAACATGAGTTGTTTAACTAAAACAATTTTTCATGGGGTTATACAAGTCACATTTTTTACTATAAATATTAATTGGATAGATAAAACTATTTCCTACATCATAGTATTTTTTTATAATTTTTATACATTATCTAAATTACATTATTTATGACACCATGATGATGCAGTGATTACCTCATTATTTAACAATTTAAATAAAATGGAAAGATAATGTAAATTATAAGACCTACACATTCCCAAAACCTATTGGATTGGTGGATTTAGAACCCTTATCACCTTATCCTTGAAACATATCAATTTGGGACCATTACAATCCGAAAATCATTCTAAAATAAAGTAACATTTCCTTACTTTCCTAGAGTGCCCCTCCTCTCCTCTTATAAAAGGCCGCCACCTCTACCTCCTTACCCACAATTCCAAAACCTTTGGCTCGGCCAACCCCTGACAATTTTGTATCTCCACATCCATATCTAACTCTTAGAATCCTCACTTTGGTTATAAGTCTTCCCAAGGAAGCCTTTGAGCTCAAACCAAAGGGAGTTACCCGATTTTAAGGTAATGTCTTCACTTGAGTCCTTTTGTTTTATTTTGCTTCTCCAACCCCCTAAAATCTTTTTATTGCTTTATTTTGTAACAAAACCAGTATATTAAATATAATAGGATTTTTTTATGTTATGTATTATATCTACCCTTACACACACCATCGTCTAATGGTTATATAACATACTGTTTCTGTGGATGGCGAATTACTGTCTCACGAAACGATGATTGTTCAATCTTCTCTTAACACATTTCATGGTGGACATTATGATGCCACTAAATTTATATATGATATATAATATATTTATGTTTTTCTTAAGTTTCTGTATTTTTAATTAATGGCATACCTTTATGGCTTCCATTATGGTTATACACGATATCTTCATTTTAGGAAGTGCGGACTACGACACCCTCAAAGTGATTTGATTCGTTAATAACATATGTGGTACGTATAAAGGATATATTTAATGATATTATATATGATACCATACTCGAATTAAAATACTATTATGTATCATTATGTTTTAATTCCATTAAATATGAAATAGAAATGGAAGTAGCGTTCATGCGTACGTACGGCTTACCGTCTCCATGAACGGTGCATTTCATTTCTTAACTCTAAATGTTAAGTAATATTATAAATGCATGAATATACTCGATATGTATGATATATATTATATCTACATCATGAATAAAATTCTGGATATAATGGATATTTTTCCACATGAACAACTGGTAATTATAAAGTGTTTATTTTTGATTCAAGTACCAATGATTGTTAAAACGACCGTTATTAACTTAAATAATAACATAGTGTTCATAACATGGTAATAAGTGATATAAAAGGAATAATGAACTTGAAAAAGGTTCTTAATGAATTGTAAATTTACTCAAGTTTATTATTCAGGAGATTAAAGAACGATCGAGTCAAGTCGGACCCGAGGTAAGGGATCCTACCCCTCTCTTTCTTTTAAGTACACTCTTTTATGTAATTCCTTTTAAGATTATCTTCCTTATGATTGATATGTTATTTTAAATTACTATTACTTTAATTTTTATGTTCATATTATGGGAGACCCTATTTTCTCTCATCAATCCATTTTGGAAGTTTTATGTGGCGCCGTTAGGCTGCCGAATTTTCGTAAGGGATTTTCATCTCACTTTTAGTCCCGTGAGATTTATGCTACATTTTCCACCATTTCTTTGTGTGGTGTATGTACTTCCCATTATTTTGTGTAATATAATTTCGTTTATCGGTATTCACATATTCATTGTATGACCCTTCTTCAATGGGGTGTACGTTTCGAAAGTTACCCAAGTCGGTAAGGGAACCTTTCACCCTCCTCTTTTTAAAAGACTTATTTTGTTATGTCATTTAATTCACATACTATTATGTTGGGATATGTTCTTACATATCCTTATTGATGTAAATTTTATGTCCACTTGATGATATACCCTTTTTATCTCTCATCAACTCTTTTTCTGAATTTTGAAGTGACGTTGTTAGGCTGTCGAATTTTTGCAAGGGAACTTCTTAACCCAATTTTGATTCATTGGGAATAAAATTGTACACCTTGAATATGTCATTCTATGATTGTGTGTGAATGTACTCTGATTGTTTTACACTTAATATCCACTTATATTTCATGTAATAGTTTTTCACACATAATTATGTAACTGATTTATCCTTAATCCAAGGATATCGTCTTTGTATGGGACTCCGTCTCAATCTCCTTTCATTGAAGAATATTTTGTTTTATACACATATTTTTTTTATACTGTGTATAAAATCCTTTTACTTTTATGTTTATCCAAAAAGAATCTTTTTTTATGAAGCGTTTTACTAAATGACAAAAGGGAATGTTTTTTTAGTACGTATGCAGCGACAACGACTTCCCCACCGCCATGACCATTATTTGAGTTTCGGCTTCCTCTACAAGCCATACCTTCTTTTTAAAAGAAAAATAAATACCATGTTTTACATTTTTTTATTACGGTATTTAAAATTGTTTTCATAATGTTTTTATTATATCACTGTGTTATTGATATCTTCTGATTGAAATGTGGAAATGTTATTTTTCCTTTATGCATGTTTTATGTGATACGATTATGTTATGGTTCTTGGGAATTGTTAAGAAGACGGGTGGTTCCATGACAAAATAAGTGTGGGTGAGCCCGATATAGCTCTATAATTCATTGGGTAACGCGAAAGAGTGAAACATTAATGTTTCTCCAAAGAGATTTAGGGAATATACTGTGGTGGGTATTCCAAACGTAACCAAGAGGGTTACTCCCTATGTAAGAATGTTATGAATGCCTCAAGTAACCTTTTATGTCTTATGATTTCTATGATTTATTCATGATTGTATGAGGTATGTTAAAGTGCCTATGTTTTATGGGTAATGTATGATTTCATTCTTATGTATATATAAACTCATGCTTCCTTTCAATATTTTTATAACCCTTACTGAGCTTTTTATTCTCATCCCATGTTTTTTTGAAATGTTTTTCACACGTCAAGGGAAAGGTACATGATATGATGATAGTGTCAAGGAAGTGTCAAGAAATAATCCATGTTTTATTTTAAATATGTTTCCATTGATGGGAAAAATTAATACTATCTTTATGTGACCACTTTGTTTAAATGTGGAATATAATGAAAGTTTTATGATCTAATTCTCTAAAACTCCAAACCTGAAATGATCCTCAATGTTTAATATTGTAATAATTCAAGATTAAGTAATGTTTAAGGTCGGGTCCTTATAGTATTCTTCATAGAGAAGCGTACCATGGAACCTTTGGGTGTTACATCCTATCATTCCAAAAACATATTAAAAAATTTTAACATTAATTCATCATTACTAGGGAATCATTCACAAAACAACAATAACCTCACTACCCCAAATTAAGGGCCAAAAAACCACCTCCTTACCACTCCAAAAGCATGGAAAACAAACCACCTCCCCACCATCCCGAAATCATGTCCAATATAACCACATATCACACCACACCCAATTACAACAAAAAATCACCATCACACTAGAATGATGAAACAACACAACACGTCAAGTTCATTTTACCGATTTACAAAGAGGATTTTACCACATTTCACATTTTGTTAGTGGTGTTATCAATCAAAAAAATCCTAGGAATACTATTTCATTATCCAAGTATAATTAAATTACCAATTTCCTTCTCGTGTTGTGTCACAAAAATTCAAATAGTTAAAACAATAACAATATATATATCCAGTGAGAAAAACTCCCCCAAAAACGAATTTTTTTTCGGGACATCAATACTATACAATCCATAATGTCATCGTAAGAGCAAGGAGGTAAATACATGCCATGAATAACACTTTACCCTTCAATTTCAATTTAACCATTTAATTATATTTGATTAAAATGGAACATACATAATCCATAGAAAAACAAAATTAAACCCCTCCTGCATGACAGTCAATAAAGGGAAATGAGGGAATGCTTAACTTAATGAAGCTTTTTCGAAACATTGTACAATGTCGGGTGAAGAAGAACACCCTCATACCACAAACACAAAATAAAAAACTATGGATCAACCTACAAAAAAAATCAAAATGAATACCAACACACAACCCAAAACAAAACAATATTTCTATAGTGAATCAATTGGAGAAGAATAAAAGAAAATTGACCACCAGAAGAGAAAAACCTACCACTGATCAACCACAGACATCCAATGAACAACCAGCAAGACCAAAAGATCATAGGGGGAGGAATTGGGCTTGAAAAATTATTCATGGGGCCTAGGTTTTCCCCAAAATGAGAGGAAGATGAATCCATGGCCGAATAAATTAAAATTTGGCTAGAAAAGAACAATAAAACTACACTACAACGAGGGTTTACAAGACTTGTAATCCAATTTAACGTCATGTAGTCATCAGTTATCACATTAACTGAACAAAACCTCACCTATTTAATATTTTACCCCTAAAATCCACATGTTGTGAACCAGCACTAGAAAATACATGAAATCTACATTCATGTCATGTAATACACTTACATGCATGTTTTTCTAACAACAGTTCTACTAAACCCCCCAACTACCACAAAAACTCTTAAAACCTCTCCCTAAACACCTCTGACAATAAAAAACTGTTAGAGTAATGGACCATGAAGGCATCAACCATTACATATGTTTTTATTCACAAGTTTTATTAATAGTGATATTTTTTGTATTTTTGTTTTTTAATTTTTTTTATTTTAAAAGTACATCAAATTTCCTAAAAATACATTACATGTTTAAATTAGATAATTATAATTTATTATAGATTTGATAAATATCATCTATATTTTTCTTTATGTTTTTTATGTTTATATGGTTTTTCATAATGGATTATGTTGTCTTTATGTTTTTAATAGTTTTTGGAATTTCTTTTTTCCATCATTGATTAATTTTATATGTGTTTTCAAGGTTATAAAAAATCACTTATGATGTATTCTAATATTATTTTCAAATTAATTTTGTAAATTTTTAAACATAAAATATCATTTTGAAAAAAATTTAGAAAATGATGATGTCTTATGATATAATTTAGAAGACATAAAAATAGAGTTTCAATGTAATTTGAAAATTTCTAAGACGTTTTAATTTATTATTAATGTCATATGAAAACTTTTAATTTCCTAAAAAACTACTACTGTATGGTGAGACAAATTTAATGACTAATTTTATTTTATTATCAATAATTATGTTTATACAGATGATAAATTCCTTTTTACACAAACATGATCCATTCATATGAAAACTTATTCATGTTTATAAAAAATAGATTCATTCTTACATAAATTCGATACATGTTTATGAAAAATATAGTATCATGCTCACACAAAAATAATCCATACTATTTAAAATTCATGATTATGGAATTTTTATGATTGTGAAAAACTATTAAATGAAGTTTATGAATAAAATTAAAATAATACATACATAGATATAAAATAACGATTACAAAAACATACACTATTGTTATTATATCATTTAAATACTATATTTTCTCATGGTTTTAATATTTATTTTTAAATTTGATTTTACGGATTTATTTTTTGAGTTTATTGAATTATATATTTTTTTTAAAAGAAAATGATTCCTTACAAATATATTTTGATTTATTTAATGAAGGATTATGCTTGGGTTACTTCTGTAATAGTAAAAAAATATTATTCTCATGTTCATATTATTACAAAATATGGATGGTTGTGATTGGTTCTCAAGAAATTTCTTCTATAAAGATGATCAAATAACATCTGATGTTGGTTTTTGGGAATGTGATCGCATGAAATTGATAAAATATCAACAAAATTATTCATGTTATAAAATGTGCATATATATGTCACATATAGATTATTATTTTCATCATTGTTTATGTACATTTATGGACCTCAGTTTTTCTATTTGGTACCAGGTGTAAAAGGATAAAATATAGAGGTGATATTTTGTTTATCTTTGGTCCAGAGTTTATTATTTTGTTACCTCCAATAGGTTTTATTGTAATTTTTTGTTTTTTTCATATAATTAGCTGACATATGGTTTGAGAACATTTAGAGAAAACCATAAAATATTTTATAAGAAACCATGTGGGCGTTGTATTTCCCTTAGTTGTAGGAGAAAGACCCACACACAGTTAGAAAAATTGTACAATAACCATGTTTGAAGGCTCTTCCCTATAGTAGAAGCATTACGCTTGGATGGTTCCTGGTTTCACCAAACATGCAACCAATAAATGTTGGTTCCTAGTGTGTTTATAGTGCGGGGTGCATGATTGGTGAACAATTTGGGAAACGTTATGGCCAAACCATGTGAGATTCCCCGATATTAAAAATTGTGAAAATAACTTCTAACCACATGAGACCATAACCCAAAATCCAACCATTTGCTTTCCATATGATTTGTGTAGCCCAAAGGGGACTCCTCACTTATTCTCCACGGCTCCCATCCTTTCCCTTTGTGATGAGAAAGCGGTTCTTCAGCATTTTTGGATAGATTTCCCAAGGTAATCTCTTATCCTCTTCTCCATATTCTTTCTCCTTAATTTTTTTCTATTGTGTTCTTCTAATCCCATGGTCATATGGACCATTGTTTTAGGTTTACCTTGGATTATTATGTTATTTTTTTTATTTATGGGTTTTCATGACATTTAGTGACTATTGGATCCTTAGTGTGGTGGTTTCATGTGTTATTTGCTGAGACACCATGAGTTTGAGTTAGGGTTCCCTTTTTACATACCCATTAATTTTGATAATAACGAGTTTCAGGATATTTTTCACCTTCCATATATGTTAAATAAATATTTATTATTTTTTTAATTTCAGTTTTTTATGAAATTGGAGATTTAATACTTATTTATTGATATATGGAATGGTATTGTTAAATATTGTACACCAAGTGTTTTATAAAATGTTTTCTTGGTCTTTTTCAGTGATTTGTGCTGTTTTATGAATTTTTTGGATTATAATATAATTTTATAATTCAAAAATAATACATGGGATTTTTAAATTTGTTTTCTAAATGATTTTACATGAACGAAATGGATGTTTTATTTTATAAAAAATGGATTGTCATACATTGACAATGTGTGGCCAGTTAAGAATTTTGATGAATGAAATTTTGTCCTTAACATGTAATGAAAGTAAATAAATGAGGTCTTCTATGATGAATTTGAAATGAAAGGTGGTGTATTCTCACCTTTTGGAAAATGGTTTTTTGATTCCATGAAAGTTAATGCTTGAGGCCCATTTTCAACATTTTTCAACATGTGAAAATGATTTTCATGATAAACCGTTTTGGATAATTTTCTTTCCATTTTTATATTAAATGGATGGGATTTCCATTCTATTAAATCATCATGATTCATTTATGTGAATGGGTGGAACATACTCACTATGGACTCATCACTACATATTTACATTGAGTGGGGTGGGAGATCCTCAGTGTGGAATTCTTCGTGATTTATGTTTTGTGGAAAGATATTGAAACATGGGGTGTCTTTGGTTTTTCCTGTTGTGTAAATTACTTATATATGATATAGGTGCATGTGATTAGATGCTCGATTGGCATCAGTTTTCAGCACCCTTATTTATACACATGATAATGGAACCTAATATAAATAGTAAATTTTCTTAGAAGAATTTTTCCAGTATCTTAGGATTATTCCCTATCCAGTGTCCCATATAATGGGGTATAATTTTTTATTATTGTTATGGGATAGTTCCCCTCAGTCATGCTATTTAAGGTGAGATCATGTGAGTTGTTGAAATTTAATTCATCAAGTGTGGTATTATTTCTAGTATTAGTAATGATGTATAGTATGTTCTAGATTATTTCACGAGGTCCTTAGATTTAACATGTCTATTAACACATATTGGTTCATATTGGATGATTCTGATAAATGTCAATTGGTATCTATTGTGTGATTATTTCAATTTTCCTTTCCTATATGATTATTGTAATGTTATCATGTGTGATTTATTTCATTGTTAAAGAGATGAGTTAGATTACAGAGGGATACAGGAAAATAATTTTGAAATGTTTTATAACCCACTATTACTATTTTGGGATGAATTTGTCACTTATCTCTTTGAAAATTATAATTTTTCTTCTAAAAATATTCATGAATTTGAAATTAAAAATAGATTTTGATTTTGATTTTTATTAATATAGAATATGTAGGGAATATATTACTTTTATACAAAGTATTATTTAGTTGAATATGATATATCTTTTACATGAATGAATTGCAATGGAAATAGATTTTTTCAAGCACTCATACTAAGCATTAATAATCGTACCTCTAATTTCTTCTTGTTTTTCTCCGTTGGATCAGGTTTCAACATTGTCATGATCATCGTCGGTGATGGTCAGTTTTTTCTATCAAATATTTTCCCCCAGGGATACATGGGGGGCATTGTGATTTTTTGGTTAAGTTCATTTTTTTGTATAGTATAGTTTTCATTTTAACGTTTGGATAAATGAAGTTTTGGTTGGGTATTTATATATTGGACTATTTTTCTCATATATGATGTTCATGTTCATTATTTATATTTATAAAAAACGTTCCATTGGTTACATTGATTATTCCTAACACTAGTGTTCAGTCTGTGGAGATCAGAAGCACCCTACGGGTCATTAAATTGATCGATTGGGATAACCTGTTCATGGTTGACCCAAATTGGTTTTGAAAAAATTGTATCATAGTAGGTTGTTTCATTAAGGGGATTTTCATTCAAGTATCCCTTGTGATTTGTAATGTTAATTTAAATATAATAGGACTTTTGAACATTGGTTTCGAGTATGGGATAGTGTATGACCAAAACATCTTAGACATATTCATGAGTTTACATAGGAATTCAAGGTTCATTTGGTTTATTTTGATCATGTTTGTTGTCATGTTTTTGGAACATGAATATAATTCTATTAAAATTGTCTTAGTGATCTCAAAGGTCCTGTTAAACCATGTGGAGCTAGAAAAATGCTCCTAGAATAATCTCTGTTAAGGTTCTGTGATAAGCATATGGCCTCCAACCATGTGTACATGTCACCAATTGACCATAGTTACTCTATGGGAGGTTTTATAGTATTCATTGATTATTATTTATTTAACTCTTGTTTTAGAATTGTGAAAAATATGATTTTTAGTGGTAATGGTTGGATTTTTGGAAATTGGAAATTGGATTTTCATAAATAACATTGAGGATGACGTTATATTTTTTTAAGAATTGTCCCATTTGTATAAAACTAGAATGTTATGATGAGGGTTGACAATTAGAAACAAAATTTTGAGATTATTGATTTTTTTTTGTAATCTGAAAATTTATCATGAAGAGATTTCGAACAAGTTTTAAAGTATAAGAATAGAGTTGTAATCAAACAATTTTTATGGAATTGGATTTTTGAGTGACTGAAAATATTTTTAATGGGATGAATTTAATTCACTAGATTTTTATTTCATATGATGCTATTATATTGGTTTTTGGGTTTTGAAAATAGTTTTGGAATTTGTGGTTTGTGATCCATCGAAATGTTTTGTTAAAGTTGACATAATATGTTTGTTGAGATTGTAAAAACATTTATAGAAGGTTTTTTTACAATAAATGGGAATTTTTTATTTTGACCTTTGGTATTCTCATGGGTGGTAACATGAAGTGTTGTGAGTTAGAAAGTTTATGGATGCTGGTATCAGTGGATGAGTTCCCAGATTAGTATTAGTTGATGAGACTCCAAGGAGGATGAAAACTATGAATGTGTTAGGTTCCATGGAATACCATTGATGAGTGTGAAACCCACATGGTCAAAATATGGTTGTTTCACCATTATAGTACCCCCCAATTGATCAACTTATGGATATTTTTATGTTTTGAAAGTTAAATAAACCTCTCTCTTATGGTCAATAAGATTCTTTCAAAGTGGAAGAGTGGATGTGGAAAATTGTTAGGATATTCACTATCCGTGAGCTTATTGTGTCATTTAAGGTAAATTTTGATACTTGTGTTCTTGATTGATTTACAAGGAAGTAGTGGATATTGGTCTCTCGAACCAGACCTTTTGAAGATCTTTCAAAATAGTTCTTCAAGGATTTTTTTTTCATTTGAAAGTGTTTATCTAAGGTTACGAATGTATGGAGGGGGTGTACATGTTTTTTCTTTAAGAATGTGATAGATTGGTTCAAGTGTACGTCAAAAAAAATTTGATCTAAAATCAATAATTCATATGTGGGATATGGATGATTTCATTATGGCTTAGAATTTTGAGTTTGGACTTCATCCTGATCATTAGTTGAAGGTTCTAGAGTTCTTATTAAACCATTTTGTTGATGTGGTGAGGAAATCATGTCATGTGGATGTGGTCCTAGAAGGAGTTCATGAGTTTTTTATCCATGAAATGATCTCTAGAATCAGTGGATGTAATTAGAGTAATGTGATGGAGAAGAGACCTAAAACTATTGGAAATATTTTTGAATTAATAATACAAATTTATGTATCTTCATATTATTCGGTGTAAAAGATCGTGTTATTTCACTGGTGAGGTAATTTAAAACATAATAATTTATCATGACTGAGTATGATAAAAACTTTTCATGTATTTGAATGCATAGAAAAATATAAAGAGTTTTTTGAGGTGTTTCTAGGAAGCATCATAGTGATAGTTCACAGTTGTATGGTGTTGTTCAATGGTAGATTTAGAATCACGTTCTATTTACTATTTTATAGTTGTAATGGTTGAATCTCGAAGTTTTTTTTAGAGTTGAGTTCTTTATAAATTGTCGGGGTGGATGTTGTGGGTCTCTTGAGAAAATATATTATAATGGAACCTTGTTCAAATTTTAGAAGTTTGATATTTTAGACCTCATGAGTGGAGGTGTGTTCTTATTGTCTATCTTATTTCTATTGATTCTCATTTTAATTGAAAGTGGATGCATAGTGAGAATATTCAGATTCAATGTTTCATTGAAAAAAAGGATTCATATTGAGGGATTGTTATCTCATAATTATGAGGATGTAGATGCTTCAAACATTAGGTCTCTATCCATAGGACCTAGAGTGACGTTGGTTTATTGATAATAATTATGGGTGTGAGGGACCTTGGTTCAACTTATATCTTCATTGAAAAATGGGGAGAGTCAAAGTATCCATGATCAAATCATTAATCTTACAATGGTCCTATTTTGTGGGAAAAGGCATAGTGTCCATTATTACTTGTTGGGATCCTCATGGTTCGAAGGTCCCTTCCTAGTTGTTAGATGGTGTGGTGGTGTAATGTTTTTTAAAATCTAATGTTGTACCTTTTAAAATGAAGACCTATGAAATATATTTCTATTATTTATCAGTAATCATGAGTTTTTTTGGTTTAAAACCATATCCCTGGGTTGGTGTTTCATTCATTGAGTTTCTCCCCTTATGGAGGGGGTTTGTTTTCCTATGTCGAAGGATTCGGGTTATCCTGTGTCATGTCTCCCATGTCAGTTTTGTGTGTCGGTCCTTAATTGGGGGTACTCCCATCATGGGTTTCACTGATATTTTATATATTTTTGATCAATTCTAGTTAATTTCTTGTGGTGGAGAGTTCATCCTGGCTACTCATGTGGATAATTTAGCATAGAATCAAGTGTTTTCTTGGAAATGTGTTTTTCATTTCAATCTATCTAATGTCATGTTATTTCAATTTGGGGGAATATTTGGCTTATGGTTCACACCCATTGGTTTTACTTTTTTTGGGTTATGTATGATACATTTTGAGTTTAATGTTTCTCCTCGAGAAGTGGGTAAGGCTCATTTGTTAAATTCGGGTAAGAGGTAAAAGTTTAATTTTGTGTCCATTGAGATTCTTTTAATTTGATTGGTTGGATCATGTTTTTTTTATAACCATTTTTCTTTGAGCAATATACTAGTAAATGTGGTGGATTTTCGGGGGTGGAAATGGTTATTGTGGGTAGAATTATAAAACCCTGATTTTTTTTAATGCTTGATTTTGGTTAAATTTTGGATCTCATTTTTTTCGGTACCAGGTCTTATGGGATTAAATTTTCTGGTGATATATTGTTTTTATTTATTCCCACGGTTTTTAAATAGTGAAATCAAGTAGTATTCATAGAAATATATAGTCTTTGGGATTGAATGTTGATAGTGCATTTTTTTCACACAGTTAGAGGAAAACGTGTTTGTTGCTCCTTAAAACAGCTCGGGCCTTGGGATGCCTCTTATTGAGGGTGAATTTCCCATGCATAGTCATTAAACCCATCTGGTAAGCATGCGAGAAGGATTTTTCTTGTGGTAGAAACATTTCACATAGTTTGTGAATCGTTTCTCAAAGTGTGGGTTGAAACTGTACAAGTTCCCATTGGGTGTCTAGTGAGAGGTGAACGATTGGTGCATGGTTTTGGAAACCATCCATTCAAACCCTATGAGCTACCCAGATCATTCAAATTGTGAAATGAATCTTATACCCTCGCAGTATTTTCATCCAAAATCAAAGAATTCTTCAACCCCATGGTTTGTGCGACCTTATGGTGCTTCCTCCCTTGTTGTCCAATGATCTCCTCCTCTCCCTTAGTGTCGATCTATGGTTTCTTTGAGGTGTTGGGATATATTTCCCAAGGTAATCTCTCTCATCTTCTTCCTCTTCTGTATCCATAAAAGTTTCTCTTTATTTCTTCTTCTCCCATGGTCTTCTGGGCCTATTGGTCATGTTTCCATTTGATTATATTGGAATTTTTGGTTTATTATGGTTCCTCTTGGTTGTTCTTGACCCCTATAACATTCGTGTGGTGGTTTTGGAAGTTTATTGATGAAGTTTCCTAATATTGGGAAAGGATTTCCTTACAGATTCCATTTAAATTTTAGAATCATTTGTTTAATTCTTTTCATAGCATTCTTATATATTAAATAATGATGTGTTATCTTTGTAATAATTGTTTAGTGATGATAGGGGTGATTTCTTCCTTATTTAGTGATATTTTTCATGGTTTAATTATATTTTATACATCAAGTGATTGGTAAAATATTATATTGTCCTTTGTGAGTGATTTCTGTTGTTTTAAACATGGATTGGCTCATAAATGAATTGTGGAATTTGAAAATCTAACATCCCAGGTATTTATATAATAACACATTTTCAAATCTATTATTAATTTTTAATCTAATATTAATTTTATTTTAAAAAGGGACATTATGAATGATAGCATACCTGATATGCAATAATGATCTTCATTGAAATCTTATATTTCACACAACATTGTGTTATACCAAAATAAATTCAAATATATTACTATTATTTTAAATGATAGTTAATGACTAGAAATTATATTAGAGGGAATTAACATAATTAACTATGATATTATTTTACATATTTTTAAATGTTATTGACATTTTTCTAATGAATTTTAGAGTCGTATGATGAGAATGAATAAAATTTTAGGAATAAATTACTCTAATATTTTTAGAAGGTCTTTTTCAACATTTTGATAGAGAAATATTTTAAAAAAAATTTATTTCTCACTTATATATATTATATTTGAAAAAATAAACTTCTTCCGAAGAATTGTGACAAAAAATTTATTTCAGTTGAAATTTTTGTATTTTTTATGATAAAATGAAAATTTTAATTAATACTGAAATTTATTTCATTTTAATTCAATACAACAATTTATTATAGTGAATTTATATAGTTATATTTTCCTATTAATTAGTTTTAAATTTTAATTTGGTCATTTTTTTATTATTTAATACAATTATGATCATAGGATGTAATTTTACAATTAAATTTGAAATAAACACATGTCAATCATTTGATAGTTTTTACATCCTAAAACCCACTCTCGTTTTGAAAACATTAAATAATTTTAAATTAATTATAGAAAAAAAAATTTTGAATTTGTAAAATTTTATTACATATTAGAAATTGGAAGGTACAAATTTTTTAAATAGGTACCATTTAATTTTGGACATTATGAAGAGTATGTTATGTAATAATATTTATTTACAATGGTTAAAGGGTAAATCAAATAAATAAGGGTAAAAAAATAATATTAAAATAATGAAAAATAAACTTACATGTGTCATAATCTTATTGTATGACATATTTTCAACCATAGGAATCCTTCAATAGAATATTGGACCCCATGGATCCACTTGGGTGTGATAATGAGATTTTACAATATTTATTTTAATGAAAAGGGAAATATAACATAATCATGTATCTCCTAACTAAAGAAATCTTAAATTGGTTTATATAAATTATCTCTAAAAATATAAATAGTCATTGGAAATATAAAAATATTTCCTACATCATGGAATTTTTTTAATATTTTTTATAAATTAAATAGATATATATAATTTTGAAACAATGATGATACAATGATTAGCTTATTAATTAATGATTCAAATAAATGGTATTAAAAATAAAATAATAAATGGAATTTGAACATTTTTTTTATAAAGACAATTTTTTTATACTATAATGACATGTAATGGATTGTTTAATTCATTTAGTTCAAATTAATAATGTTTTTATGACTTTATAACAAAAATAAATTTTTAAAAAGTGTCAAAAATGACATAAATGAGTTTTTAAAACAAATATTATTCTATTAAATGATATGATAATCTTAAAATTGTAATATTCAAAGAAATGAATTATATAATATTAAATATTTCATTAGGGATCCACTTTTGGTACTATTGTTATTTTATAGTAACTATGTTTACAAAATATTATTAAAATAAAAGAATATGTGGTATGAATTAATGTTTTTAACTGAGCGTTAAAGATAAAAGATAAGGTTATTTTTATAAATTAAGCCTGTCTAAAACCAATATGATGAGATGATTTAGAACCATAATAATCTTATACTCTAAATTTATCACATTGTTTGTATTATAATTGTAAAATCAATTTAATATAAAATAATATTTCAAGACTTTCCAAAAATACCCCTCCTCCCTCTAATAAAATGCCACCAACTCTACCCACTTACTCTTTCCTCTAAAGAAACTTGTTTCATCAAAAATATATTCAAATAATCTCCTAAAACCCATTATTTCACCCTAGAATCATTACCTTGGGACGAAGTAAAATAATGAAATCCTTTTGGCTCATGTCAAAAGGAGTTACCCGATTTAGAGGTAATGTCTTCTCTCAAGCTACATTCCTTTATTTTTCACTTACCACCCACCTAATATCTTTTATTACAATTATATTATAATAAAAACATTATCATAAATATTCTAGTTTTGTTTTATTCTAATGTTTCAGCTTAATCTTATACACACCTCCATCAAATGGATATAGAAAATTTTGTTACTGTGTGTGGAGAACTATAACCTCATGAAACAATGATTGTTCAATTTTCTCCAAACACCTCCCATTGTGTCTATAATGATTTTACTATATTTATATATGATATATATATTTTATTTATATTTTTTCTATGATTCTGTAATTCTTATTTACAACATACCTTTATTCACTCTATAATGTGTAAATATGATAATTTCATTTGAGGAAGTGTGGACTACCACCCCCTCAAAATGATGTGACTCGTAATACCATACATAGAACATATAATGGATGATATTAATGAACCTATGTAACATATATAACATATATATTATAGATTAATTTTAATAAACCTATGTATAATTTATTTTTCATTCCATTAATATGACAATGAAATGAAACTAGCATTCATGAGTATGTACAGTCTTCCTTCTCCATGAACAGTTCCTTTCATTTATTATCACCAAATGTTTATTATTATTATAAATATATATTCATATATGATATATATATATATATGTTATTTAAATCGTTTCTATCATTCTGATAATAATGGTCTTTGGACCACATGGACAATTAACATCAAAACAAGTTCATTTTTTACTCTAGTTCCAAACATGAACAAAATGTTCGATATGAACATAAATAATTAGGAGGTTGTTATAACATAGAAATAAGTGATATAAATAAAATACTAAAATTGTTACATTTTCACAAAAAAGTTGAAATAAACATCTGTTTATTATTCTATAATAAAAAGAAACATACGTGACGATTTGGACTCAATGTAAGGGAATTTCAAAACATAATTTTAACTCATTGAGTCTTATTAATAATTCATTGATTTTATAATGAAAATATTATCTTTGGAATTAATGTTTATTTTTTTATGTTTTAATTTCCATTTCTCTTTATGTGGATATATTTTTATTACACATAATCACCAAATTGATAAATTCGTATGTCATTTATAGGAACATTGTAAGGGAAATCTTAACTCAATCTCAATTGATTAAGTTAAAAACCCATGTCATTGGTTTTGTTTTTCCATGAATATGTGTCAATGATCTATAATTTTCTAACACTTCATATACAATTATATTTTGTGTATTTATATTTTTTCACACATAATTATGTCGTTTATTTAGCCTTAATATAAGAATATGATCATTGTAAGGGACTTCATCTCAATATCCTCTTATTGTGGCATATCATGATGTTATGAATCATTATATTATAATAAGGTGTATATACAACCCTTGGAATAATTATCTCATGAATAAGTATAATATCATGATTTTTAATTTTATTAATAAATTAATTCAATAATTATTTGTATTCAAGTGTTTCTTATGTGGTAAAGGAATTATTAACTTATCTTTTTTCCATTCAGGTTCTCTTCTATATGGTATCTATTTCCAGATTCGGTTCTATGTACTTTTTTACATTTTATTCTTTCCCACTAAAATATTATGATTAATTTACTAATTAGTGACCCTAGTACCCTCTCATTTTATTTATTTTCTAAAATCATGTTGCATAGTCGTTATGCTGTATAATTTTTATCTCAAATTCATTGTCTTTGTCTCATGAAATTATCTTATTTTATTTATGTGAATACCCAAAAGTATTTAATTTACTAGGGTATACATAAAGACAATAAAATAATATATTTTTCTCTAGATATATTAAAAATTAATCCCTCATTCACTTATATAGGTTATAAATGACATAAAGATCATGTTTTTGAGCTCTTTTTAAAATGTCACAGTTTTCATATGAAATACATTTTTATCCTCTATTGGTTATTTATGAAATTGTGGATTATGATATTTATGGATCACATAAAGTTAAATAAATATTAATGGTGTTCTTTTATAGCTCTGTAATGCATTAGCTATTGAAATTGCTCTCTAGATATGACATATTTTATGATACCTTGGTGAATACCATTGGTAATTTCTATAACACCATAGGGATAAAACATGATGATATTCTCTTATAATAAATTTTTGAATATCCATGGCAAATTTTATGAAAAAATTAGTATGGACCTTGGTGATTTGGCACCTTGGGAATATACCTAGGTTATATGCTTGTCAATGTCCAAATTAATTTTTTTATCCCCATTTTTATGATATGATCCATGTTCTTGTTGTTATAATATTCCTCTTTCTCATGCCATTATGAAAGTCCTCATGTTATTATTGTTATCTCTAAAAATCACATGTATATATTTTTTGACTTTTTTCCCTTAAATTGATTGTTGTTCTCATTACATTTTTAAAATGTTTTTAATATTTCATAAGATTTTAAAGGAAAAATACGATGCTATTAGGAATGTATTTTATGATTTTCCTTGAAACGAAAACATGTTTTATTTAAACTGTTTTTTATGGAAAAAATGGATTGTATGTAGACATATCTACTATGTAATATTCATTTTTTGTGTAATATTGTGTCATAATTCTCTAAAACTCTAGACCCAGACGTTATTTTGGAATGAATTAAACAAATTTTAGTCAAAATGCACGAGAATAAGTTCTATTTAAGGTCGAGCCCTTATATTTGGTATCAGAGTGGGGTTTAGACATATTTTGATATTATGATTCCCTTTTATGTGTTTATAATTTTATGGTTTATCCTAATTTTATTTTCATAGAAAATCATTTGAATATTGTGTTATAATATTTCGAAGTGATTAACTATATTTTTGGAGAGATTTTTTCATGTAGTTATGAGTTATTACTTTTTGAATGTCAAATAGAAGTTATTAGATAAGAATTGTGGTTAAATCAACGTATGTTTATTTATTAGGATGTTATCATATTTTGGGAATGTTATAAGAATTATATAGTTTTAAAAAAATGGAGAACACATAAACAGTTTGAAAACTTGTCACGTCAGACTAGGTTATGGGAATCAAACCCACAACCGATATGTGATATACCATTATTTCCTACCAACGACCAACGTTAAGTCCCTAGTAAGTATGAATTTATCTGTTTTTTTAATGAAGTGGGTGAAATAGTATTATGTTTATTTTGTATATATATATATTATATAATAGATAACCATGGGATTGGAAAATGATTTGGGGATTATGTGATAAATGTTATTTTGGAAGATTTTCACTATTTAGTGGACTTTATATGATTAATGGTAAATAGAATACAATAGAATTTTATTTTGAGGAATAAAGATTTAATTATTTTTTGTGAAATATATGATTTAATTATGGACTTAGGGAGATTTGAGTTATTTATGGAAATAATTAACCTATTATAATGAATATATTGTTTTTGAAATTAATTTTTGGAATGAGACTTTAAGAGTGGTTGACGTTACTTGTAGATAAATGTTAAAATTTATCATGGAAGAATATGTTATCAACCCATTAAAAATTTTGTGATTCAAATATATTTGTATTAATTTATAGTAATTATATATCTTTTTTATATGTTATATGATGGACTATGTGTATTACTATTTAATTTTGGAGATTAAACGAAGTTTTCTTCTTTTAAACGATCATTATTTTTGGAAAATTATCTTATCTAATCTTATCCACTTTGGTTCTGGTTACTATTTCCAGATATAATTAATAGATAATTAATATATTATTCTCCAGATTTTTATTCAAGTGCTTTAGGTGTGACAATGTCCTCATGAATAATCATTGCTTAGAGAAAAGATGATTTTTTGTTAGAAATTTATTAAATAATGACATTCTACTTGTCAAGTAAGTATGATTCACTCATTTAATAATCAAGATCTTAAATAAATTTCTCAAATTTATGAAATGTATCTTAAAAAACATTATTCATTCAATTTTCCTACTATGAAATCAAATACCATTTAACCCATCACAAGTTTGTGGTTTTCTGATTATTAAAATTATCCTGATCATGTTTTCTATCACTCTACATCTGATTATGATGGTCAGTTTTTCCTCTATGTTAATATTATCCTACATATCCTCCTATTATGTGTTATCTCAGGTGACCTCTTTTCTTCACATTCATTCATTACAACTGGAAGTTTTATTGACTCTTTTTCCGATGTGGGATGTTCAATAATGTTACCAAGCCAAATTTTAAAATTGTGAGGACACAATTTTCAAAAGGGGGAATGATGTAACTTCCAAGGAATATATAGAATAATAAAATTTCATATCTGTTAATATAATTGAATTTAATATTAATTTTAGTATAAATGGGACACTATGTATTATACTGTACTCAACATGAAACAACAGGATTCTCTAAAATCTTAAGTTGCGCCCAACACTGAGTTATACCAAAAAAATAAAATAATAATATTATTATTATAAAAGGTAGTTAATGACTAGATGTTTTATTGGCAGGAATGAACAGAATTAACTATATTTTGATTAGACATATTTTTAAATTATTTTATATTTATCCTATGAATTTTGGATGCTTTAAATGAGAATGAGTCCAATTTTAATCCAAAAACACTATAGAATTTATAAAACATTGTTTTACCCCCTTTTGATGGAGAACCTTTTTAAAAATAGATTGTTTGACTATTTATGATATATTTGAAAAAATATTATTATTATTTAAAATAGAGACATAAAAATTTACTTCTAATGAAATTTCGGTATTTTTTTGAAAAAATCCATATGTTTATTAACAGTGAAAAACACTGAATTTTAATTTAAAATTTTCTTTTCATATACTTTATTTATATAGTTATATAATACATTTTTTAGACTTAAATAATAATTGGATTATGTTTTTATCATTTAATAAAATTATGGCCATTGGATGTAATTAAACTTTTAAATTATAAATAAACACATGTCAATCTGTTGATAGGTTTTACTTCTTAAAAACTGCTTTTTGGTTTTCACAACATGAATTTATTATTGAAAATTTATGGTTTTGAATTTGTTAAAAGGGATTCAATATTTTTAATCAGATGGTACAATTTGTATAAATAGTTTCCTTTTATTTTTATACCTTATGGTTAGTAAATTTAGTAATTATTTTTATTTACCATGGTTAAATGGTAAATCAGAAATATAAGGGTCAAAAATGAATAATATAACAATATAAAACTACCCTAACATATTAAATAATCCTATTTTTGTTACTTGGGAGACCATTGGCCTCCTTTGGAAGATTTTAGGACCCCTTGGAGCCACTTGTGTTGGATAATGACCATTTATAATATTTATTTTAATAGAATGGGAAATATAACATAAACATATATCTCGTAACTAAAACAATTTATTTTGAATTATCTAAAAGATCTATAAGACTATAAATTGTAATTATAAATATTAAAATATTTCCTACATCATTATAATTTATATATATATATATATTAGTCATTAAATAAATAAATATACTTTTCTAACATTGATGATGTAGTGATTAACTTATTCATGAATGATTAAAATAAATGATATTTTAAAAATTAAAATAAAGGTAGTTTTCAAATATTTATTCCATAAAAGAATTTTTTTGATGGAATTAACATTTCATGAATCAATTTTCTATGACATAAAAAAATTACTAAATAGTTTAATAATTGACATAAAGGATTTTAAAAAACAAATACTATTTTATCAAATGATATAACAATACTTAAAACTGAGACTGGGACCACTGAATTATATAATGTTTCAAATGACATTAATTATAAACTTCTTTTCCTATTTCAATTTTATATTATCTACAATAACCATATATTTTTAAAATACAAGAAGACATGCTAAGAGTTAATGTTATTTACTAATGGTTAATGCTAAAAGATAAGGTTAATTTTTTGACCAAAACATGTATGAAACGTATTGGTTGAGAGGATTTAGATCCATAATCAACATCTAATAAAATTTATAACCATTATAACTATTATAATTCTAAAATCAATTAGTAATAAAATAATATCTCAATATTTTCTATACTTCCTCTCCTCCCTCTTATAAAAGGCCACCTTATCTACCCATTTACTCACATATATCAGGCCCCTTGAATCATCCAAAATATTCTCAAATAATCCCCCAACATACCTCCCTTCCTCCTATATTTCATACCTTGGAATATGAAAATTTATTAAATCTTTTTGGATCAAATCTAAAGGAGATACCAATTTAGAGGTAATGTCTCCCCTCACGATCTTTTCCTTTATTTTTAATCTCAAACCATGATAACCTATTTTATATCCAATATATTATAAAAACAACAATATCCAAAATATAATAGGATTATTTTATGCAATGGGTTGTACCTACACTTACACACACCTCCATCTAATTTATATAGATCATATTTTTTCTATGTAAAGTGAACTACTGCCTCCCAAAATGATGATTGTTCAATTTTCTCCTACCACCTCTAACGATGACCATTAGGATGTCACTATATTTATATATGATATATATATATATATTATTAATATTTTCCATATGATTCTGTAATTTTAATTTACAACATACCTTTTTTTCAATAATGTGTCAAAATGGTAATTTCATTTGATGAAGTGTGGAATATTGCCCCATCAAAGTGATATGACTCGTTCCTTCCATACATGGAACATATAAATGATAAAATTAATTAAATTAATGAAATTATCTAATATATATAACATTGATATCATACGTTTATTATAATATACCTATGTATCATTTAGTTTTCACTCCTTTAATATGATAAATAAATGAATATCGCATTCATGCGTACGTATGACCTACCCTCTCCATGAACGGTTCATTTAATTTGTTGTGTAAAAATGTTATTGATTATTATAAATAAATAAATATATATATATATATATATAATTGTGTGTGTGTGTTTGTGTGTGTGTGTATGATATTTATATGTTATTTAAATCATGAATTTAATTTGGGATATAATGGACTTATTACCAAATGGACAATTTATAACAAACCCCTTTTATTCTTACTCAAGTACCGAACACCAAAAAATGTCCATTAAAAACATAAATAATTAATTTATTGTTATAAAATTGTAATAAGTGATATAAAATGAATAATAAACATTTAATATGGTCTCATACAAGTATAAATTACCTTATTTTTTTAATGAAGAACATGGAACATATGTGACGAGTTGGACTCAAGGTAAGGAAATTTCTAAACTGAATTTCTCCTCATTAAGTTTTATGCCTACTTATTTACTATATTATGTCAAGATTAGCTGTGAAATCAGGGTTTATTTATTAATTCATTATTTTCCACTTCCCTTTTTGTGAATATAATATTTCTATACATAATCACCCCATTGATAAATTCATATATTATTTATACAAAATTTGTAAGGGAAATCCTAAATCAATCTAATTTCATTGAGTTAAGTATCCAAGACATTGGTTTTGTTTTTAAAAGAATATATGTGAATAACCTAGGATTGTTTTATAATAATTATCTACTTAAATAGGGTGTATTTATATTTTTCCCACATAGTTATTTCATTGATTTATCCTTAATCTATGGATACAACTTTGTAAAGTACTTCACCTCAGTCTTATTTATTTAGGGCATATCATGATGTTATTCACTCTTATTATCCTATAACGTGTATATACAACAATTTGACTCATTATATCATGAATTAGTATTTTTCATGATATTAAAATATTTTTATAATGTAATTACTTTATGATATGTATTCATGTGGTTATTATATGGTAAGGGAATTCTCAACTTATTTTATTCCATTCAAGTTATCTTCATTGTGGTATTTCATTCAAGTTTCCATTAAATATTTTTATTTCAATTTTATTATATCCCACTACTATATTATCAGTCATTAACTAAATGGTGACCTCTTTCCACTGTCTTATTAATGTTTTCTAAAACAATGTTGCATAGTCATTGTGATGCCGATTTTTCATCTGAAATTGTCTCACTTTTCTCAATAGATTCTCTTATTTTATTTTTATGAATATGAAAAACTATTTAATTTATATTGGTATTCATAAAACCATTAAAATTATAAATATTATTTTTTAATTGACATACATAAACCCTCAATCTCTTTCTATGTGTTATAAATGACATAATGATCATGTTTTTAAGTAGTTCTTAAAACATCATGATTTTGATATTAAACCCATTTGATTTATTCTATTTGTGTTATTTATGAAATGATTTATTATTTTTTGTGTGGATAAAATTAAAATAAATACATATTAAGGGTACACCCTAATAGTGCTACAATTTCTTCTATACTGAAATTGCTCTCTAGAGATGACAGATTTTATGATACCATGGCTACTAACCTTAGTAATTTATATGGCACATCAGTGTTAAACATTATTGATATCATTTTATGTTACCTAGGAGAATATACATGGTAATTTAATGACACATTGTGGATGTAGCATGGTGATAGTAATCCATTGGGATAGACCTTGGTGATATGCTTATGAATGTCTAAATTAGATATTGTAGCAAAATTTTCAAGATATGATCCAATTTCTGCTTATTATAATATTCCACTTTTTCATGACCTTATGAAGGTCCTCATGTTCTTATTTATTTCTCTCAATATTATATATAAACTATTTTCCCTTACTGATCTTTTTTTTCTCATCCTATGCTTTTAAATGTTTTCAAAGGTATTATGATTGGTAAGGACAAAAATGATGCTATGATTAAATAATTTGATGATTTTTCTTATAAAAGAAACCATGATTCATTTTAATAAATTTAGTATTTTGAATAAAAATGCATGTAATTTAGACCTATCTACTTTTTAATGATGCACTATTATGTATGATTTTTTTCCTAATTCACAAAAACTAAACATCTAAAAGATATTTGGGAACGAATGAAAATAAATTACATTCAAAATTCATGAGAATAAATTATGTTTGAGGCTGAGTTCTTAGAAAAAATATTACTTAGGTGTCTGAAATGGGTTATCTAAATGGGTTAGACATTAAATGTAGAGGATGTTTCATGGCCTAGAAAATGGTTTGTCATATTTTGATGATGTGTGCCGTGTTTTTCATTTTTATGAATGTTATTTTTTTTCTCGCATGTTGGGAATGTACGTAAATGAGGTTTTCTAAGATAATGGTGTAATAGAAAGATGGGTATTTTTATCTATTTGAAAATGTATTTTTGATTCATTGAATGAGTATTCTTGATTAATTCTTTCCACCCTTGTGAATGTGTTAAAATAATTGACATGAAAATTTTCCTTGTATAATCCTATACCTTATTTATAATATATGTTCATATGTCCTTGCTCTTGGATCCCTATGATACATTTATATGAATGGATGGGATGTCATCAATGTGGACTCTTCATGACTTATTTACTTTGAATAAAATGTGATATCCTCTGTGTGGACTCCTTTTGATCTATTATATATTGGAAGAGATTGATAGTAGGTGTGAATTAGGTGATTCGAGTTGTTTGAATTAATTATATATGATATATGTACTTGTGATTGGATGCTCAATTGGAATTGGTGGGCTCACCACCTTATTTATACTATTTACATGGGAACCTAAAGAAAACATTGTTTCCAAGAATAATCATTTCATTTGCTTAGGAATATTCTCTGGGTAGTGGCCCATAGCAGGGGAATATATTTTGTTTTCTATTATTATGGGAATGTTCCCCTTGATAACATTGTTTTCGTTGAGATCAAGTGTTTGAGTAAACTTTTATGGAATCAAGTGATGCATGCTTTCTTGGATGAGTCATGATGTATGTTATGTTCTAGATTATTTCACTAGCTACTAGGATTCCCCATTTATATTGACACTCAGTTATCTATGGTGGATGATTGTGATACTTATCTATTTGTTACACTTAGGTTCTTATTTCCATTTCCATTATTGTATGATTATTTTGAATCTCTTATGTGTGTTTTATTTCATAGGAAAGTTATTAATTGGAATGAAAAGGGTTATGTAAAATAAATTTTAAAATGGTATATACTCACTTGTTCTGTTTTTTAAATGAATGTATCACTTCTAACATTGAAAATGTATATTTTTTTCTTATTAATATGGAATATATATTTTAAATTAAAAAGGTAAATATGAAATTTTTTGATTTAAATTGGATGATTTGTGGACAAATAATAATTTTATACACTGTAATTAAACATTAAGTTGATGCTTATTTTATTTAAAGGTAGTGTGTGGAGAATAGATTAATTCGGGCATGAATATTCATTATTTATTCTCACAAATATATTTTCTTCTTATTTTTATATTTTGGTATAGGAATTATTCTTGGTTTTGATTTCCATGGGAGACGGTTGTGGTTGTTATGGGATAGTGACCCTCAGGGTCTCATGGAAGTATAATGGTAATCTACTTCAATTCATTTTTGGTTGTATTTTTTTAATAACATCCATATTTTTAAAAACTTATGTTTGGATTGTTTATTTATATATTGGGATGATTTTCTCATTTATGATGTTCAATTTATTTATTTACACTGGGAAAAAACTCCATTGGTAATAATGATTATTCTTAAGACTAGTTTATAATATATGGGGATCAAGAACTCCCTTTGGTCCTTACAACTGATGGTCTTGGGTAACTGGTTCAGGGTTGACCTGTGTAGGTTTGTGATTAAAAAAATTATGAAATATATTATGAAATGTTATAAAAGTTGTAATTTGACTTAAATTCTTATTGTATTACCCTTAATGGGATTCTAAATTACATTCTTCTCTACTCAAGTGATCAATGATTCATCAAGTTTCATCATCTTCAATAATTTTTTTATTTAATTATTCTTCTCATTGTTTTATATAAATTTTCAATTTATTCTTAATCATGGGTTATGGATATTCCCAACCAAATATAATTCTTGTTATGATTGTACCTCCAGATCAAAAGGATGGTCATTTGGTTATGACTCTTAAATTAAATTTAGTGTTTCATTATTATGATTTAAAATATATAAATGAATTTTATACATTCTGGATTGTTCCTCCATGTGATAAAAATGAAATATAGGTAAAATTATATCAATTCCTATAAAAATAGTTCATTATTCTATGTAAAATTATTTTCACTAATTAGATAATATAGATAGGTAGATGTAGGATCATTGGATCTAAACGACTTTGAAAACCACATGTTCATATCATTTTCCAACTATATTTTACTTTTTTTTACAATAATTTATATTACACTCTTACTACAATACTTACTGTAATTCAATTTAGTCATTATATTATGTACATTAAATTTGTTATTAATCTCTAACCCCCCACCCACACCCCTTGAGACCACAATTATCATCTTAACTAGGATAATTTTTCATATCACAGAACATCCTCAAAAATATATTATAATGAATCCCCACTAAGATGAAAACAAGTAAGTAGAATGGGTCACTAACTTGTCACACTAATTTACTAGACAGGAGATACAAGGTATCTAAAAAATAGTATATTCCATATCTCAGACTGAATCATACCTTGTACATTACACTCCCCTTCATTGAGAAAAATAATGACACCAAACCAAATATGAATTGTGGTTTAATCATTGAATGTATACTTCTCAAGGATCTTTATAACCCATGGATACTAGTTATGGTAATTCTATTAATTACCAATAATAATGGTATCAAACTAGTGTCCAAGGTTAATTCATTTCCAATGAAACTTATACTACTCTTTGTAATTTTAAAGAAAATATTTTCTAATCCAAAGATGATCTTATAAAATGGATGACAATGTATATCACGTGATACATAAAAAACCCATAAAGCACTGGGAGATATTTTTATATGACCAACCATGTTTAGAGTGATTCTCTTATAATAAAATATAGAACACCTCTATTGAACATGATCAAATGGTAATCAACAAAAAAAGGAATCCAAGAATTCAAAAAGTTAATTTCAATTCAATTATGAAAAAATAATAAATAATTTACATAATAAAACAAAGAAATCATATAAATTATTTGATGTGGACATTACAAAACCTTAAGAAACTAGGTGTACCCCACCATATGTATCTTCCCAAGACTATTGCATTAAAAATTACCAAATCTATATTTCTATCCACCCAAAAATTTATACAAAATACATAGAAACACATAAATAAATGTAAGGTATTAACATACCTCTTTGAATTAATAAAAAATCATGCTTAATCATTATCTCGAGATATCATCAAGAAAATAATATAAAAAAATTATAATATTCTATGATAAATTATACCACGATCCATTAAAATTAGATGTTAAAACCTGGATAAAGAAACTAAAATTTGTTTCTAACAAATGAGATAATCAATGAAGTTGAATAGGAAACAATCATAAAATGGATTTTTTAGATTCCCAAAACAGTCACCCCACTCCATGGGGATCAAAGGGAAGATGAATATGTGATTTTTATTGAATGATATCCTCTCTACTCCCACCTTACACAAAAATAAATGTGGGATTATTGGTACATCATTGGTCTAACTATATAGAAAATATATGGAAGAAGTCTCTTTGTAGTGTAGATGAATAAGGCCATGATACAAAGACTCTCAACCAAGTATTCAATGTAGAACAAATCAGTAGCTTAAAACATAAAGTAAAACCTTCATTAACTATTATGGTACAACATAGGCACCATGTCAAAAATGATCACTTAGGGGGGTCCTGAGGAGACTTTATCTGATGCACCCTCCCTGGTATATCTCACCTATTACTAAAAAATTATCTAAGAAAACACCCTGTGTAATTCATCAAAGAGCCCCACATTTGACAATTATTCCCCATGACAATTACTAAAGTAATATGTGATGGTCATCTCCCATAGGTACCAACCATTTAACTACAACCCACACCATGTTGTCGCCCCCTTCCTCATTTAAACGTTTTCATGTACAAAATATATGGTTTATTATACCAAATATATAAGGCTCATCATTTCACAATTAATCCCTCTGAATGATGTATCCACCATATATAAGTGTTATTAATTTGAAAAATTTTGTACTTTTAAAAAAACCATGTTGTGATTCCTATTGGTCACATCATGAACTATGTATTGGTATTGAAATATACAGTATATTCATCCTAGTGATACTCATTCATTGACTCAAGAACTCATGTAAATATAAAGCCTCAAAACAAAAAAACTAATGTCCCTATAATACGTTTGAAGCCATATAATCTTTATCTAAATTCTAATTCTCAAACCATCCCCTAGTCTGTGACAAAAAATAATAATTTCCCAAACTTTTACCAGCATGTTATGGAACATGTCCTTACAATATCAACAATATAATAAATATTTCCCAAAAAAGCATCATCATGAATAATTTATGAAAACTCTTAGTCATCATGCCTCACTACATAGCTTAGTTTCAATGCCCTTCAATAGATATAGTCAAGCTGACACTACACCCAAACCATTTTCATTTCACAAAACGTAGTTTTCCTATGCATTTTGTTGCTGGTTAATTCCAGCAACTGTATAATAATTCCCCGAATCTTATACTTTTCATGAATTCCCAAATCAACATTATTACACCAAATTTATGGATTAAAATTTTTTATACTAGAACATTTATAATATGGTGTCCTATCTAACAACCACTCAAATATTCTCATCAGAATCCAAAGTTTCATTCAGAGTAACCTTTACAGATGACAATTCCACACCTCGGTTGACATGTACTGTGTTCTATAAAATCATTTTTGTTCTTTATACCTAGAAACGTGACTAAAATATACCCCAAAAAAATGTACATGGTCTTACTACTCAACCTACATCACACATCTAGAGGTTGTCAGCTACAAAATATATTGAGTTAAACTGATTTTCATTAATTGATACCTATATCTTAGTATTATTTATTTACATTCACAACTCAGTAACTTGAATTAAAGATCCATAATAATACAAAAACAGCATAGTGGTTTATTATTCAACATTTTTCCATCGATTTTTATCCCATACTACTCAAAGATAGCACCACATGCTTAGAAAATCTCAGGTGTTCTTCCAACCAAAGGATTTACCTTATTAGTTATCTATTAGAACAATCCTATATAATAAACATTATGATCGGAATGCTGTAAATAATTTTTACCCTTTCTTTCCCAAATAGATTGACATTCTAAGACTTACTCTATTTTTTAATATTACCAAAGTTCCTCACACAACTTCTTTTCAACTCCACAATAAAAAATGTCATTGCAATCCTGATCTCAATGGACCGAGATCAAGATCAATGACCTTTCATATCATTAGGAGACACTCGCATTCCATCCCACTATGGTCTTCATAGAGTACTAACTGAAACTCTTGATTATATTGTTTTCAACTCAACATAGCTTAGTAACTATGAAATTCCATAACCATATCACTATGCCTCTCATCCCTTTATTGTTTCCCAATATCCTGTTATCATTATACCACATTTCAAACATTCAATTTTAAAAAATAATCCCTCACATGAGATTAAGGATTTGAAATAGTAATAATACTTATTACTATTCAATAATTCAACTATCACACTAAATAGATCTTGTCACATGTGTTCATCATATCCCGATGCACTAGTTCACAGTGGTCAATCTCACCAAATCATTCCCTCGAGCATCCCATGAACTAACTAACACATGTAATAGAATCAGGGGTTCAAACCATTTTCCCTCATAGTTTCATAAAACCAAATAAAATATAACAATTTCAAAATCATTGGATCTATGAGAGATTTCGTGTAAAAACATATTAAACCATATCACACACACCTCATAGTATACCAACCTAGTTACTTAAGAGTGAATCATTCCAAAACATTACACCCAGTACCCCTTATGTATTTCAAGACCATATCAATTTTAATAGATCAATATTCATTTTAGGTTCATGGAAATAATAATAGACCACTATAATGGTTTTTTTCTTATTCATCTCTTCATTAATTTTTCTTATTACTAATCATGGAGAATGTCTTTTTATGAAATAATTGAGATAATATTATAATGGATTGATTATTAAACAATGTTCTTGATGGAAAAAGATTCTAATATGTTTTAATTATCTAATTATCTCACCATTAATTTATGTACCATAATTCATTCCATTTAATATTCTCTCTCTATTATCAATTCTACTATTTATATAAAATATTAAATCTATTGAATAAATCATTCGTCATGATATAGTTTTAATTAGATATTTTATAAATATTCCCGTAAACATCAAAATCAAAAACAATACTATAATATATACCTCATAAATAATGAATAAAATAATCCAATCATTGAATTAAATAAATAATTAAATAATTAAATAATTTCATTAATTATTATTACTTATAAATATTTCCAAACACCTCATAAAATTAAACCAAAAATACTCCTATGATATTCAATGATTACAAAATAATTTTACATGATAAAAGTTTCCATGCGAGACCCAAAAACATATCATTTACTCTTGTTAAACCAAAATTCTCCATATTTCAAAATATTCTTATATTTAAATTCTCAGGTCAATTTAGATGTGGTAGAGTATTGTAAAAAACATAATGATAAAAATATTCATTCTACTCATAGTATAAATTATATAAAACTAAAAAATGTTGTAGAACAATTTATAAAAAAAAAAGAAGGATCCTTAGAAATTTATGATGAATATTTATTAGTGAAAAATCACATCATGATATAATGTTAGGGTTAGGTTGTGATGGAACCAAAAAAAATGATGGAATCAAAAGTGAAATTGTTTTTATCTACAAAAAGGAAATATATTGAGTTGATTGTGTCTAATATAGTTTTGTTACCTCAAAATTAGATTTAGTAAAATATAATACAAATTATTTTATTTATTTTAAAAATATTAGTGACATAATAAAAGTGTAATTCATGAAAAATAGATATAAAATGGTGTATAATGATCCCAATTACATATCTTTATTTTTAGTTCTCCATATATTAATTATGTCTTCCACAATTAGTGATATTTTTTAGGGGGTATGTCAATAAACCATAGTTTTTTTATCGAAAAATCCCAATTGTTCAGTCACAAAAGTTATAGATAACGCTTCTATAATATTTTTGTAAAATATTTTATGAAATGATATAAAATTAAAGAATCATTTTTAATTTTTGAGAAAGTTAATTTGTTATCATTTAGACAATAAATTCAAGAGATGACTAATCTTATCCTTAATCAAAAAAAATAGATGAAATTATTCAAGGGTGACAAGTAAAATATGGTTGGAGTTATCATCAAATCAAATTATTGAAGAGTAATATAGATTCTTGACAGTGTTTTTTTCCTAAAATGATAAGAAATGAGATATTTTATAAAAAAATAGATATAAATGGATGGAACCATGTCATTTTTGAATAATTTATAAATCTATAACAAATAATATATGAAAGATAATGTAGGTGGTAGGGACCAAAATAAATCTAAATATTAAATGTTGAGTGATCAAGGAACAATCTATTGTGTGTGATTCAAAATTAATACTAAAGGAATGTTATTCAATTTAAAAAAAATGGAATGATCATAAAAAATATGGTGATATTATATGGAATTGATAAACAAAAATATGAAATATATATATAATGGGTAGCAATGAATTATCATGTTTCTATTTAAAATAAAATAATAATTGGTTGTGGAATCAAGGAATTTTTCATATTAATCTACATTTGATAAGGTAATTGGTGAAAATATAGATGAACTCTATCTCATTTTTGGATCCCTCCCTTAGTTGGTGACCTCAATAATTTAGGGTTCCCCACCATTACCCTACCTCAATTACAACTTCTCTAATTTGGCCATGTATTTTCGGTATATTTTCATTTACTTTTCATCTTGAAGCTAATTTTACTTAATGGATAGTGGAGTACTTCTTACCCAAGGACCCTATATTTACCTTCTACCTTTTTTCTGCAACTGATTACTGGGTTTTTATTACTATAACATGATGTTCTTGTCTTCTGTTCCTTCAGGTATGGATCATTTAATGTGTGTAGTGTAGTTGTTTTTAGTGGTGATAAAATGATTATATATCTTCAAATAATGAATATGGATAGGTTTTAATGGATTTATATGGTTTTTTTTGATTTTATGTGGAGGTATTTTACTAGTTGGGGGTATATATATACCTCCAAGATCCCATTGGTTGTTTTCATCTTTTTCTAGTTATGCTTAATTGGACTGGTTCATTTCCATAGAGGGGGATATTTAGAGGATGGTTAGTTTGGTGATATTCCTTGGTGGCAGAAATTCTTACTCAAACATGGTGGTGACAACCTCAACTACATAGGTGATCATCTCTTCTTCTCTTTTGTGGTATCTTATTTTCATCATATTTTTGATTCTTATTCCTTTAAATGGTGTTTCTATAATCATCAAGATAATCTCACTTTATTATCAATCCTAGTTGTTCTCAAATATAATTTTTATGGATCAGTATGCTTTTATTTCTCTTAATAATAATAATTATATTATTTTTAGATTTATTTTCTCTAATGTAGGTTGCTCAGTCATAAACCGACAACACTAGTGTAGTGGTCCCTACACAGTATCCAATGTGGGGTGGATGAATTCTAGTGAAAATTTAGTAGATATAAATGGTTCAATGTATTCTGTTTATTTTCATTATTTTTTAGTTTTTTTGTATTCATTATATCTTGGTTATGTTAGGGTTTGTAAATGTCTTAGGTGGACAGTGTTGTTCAAAGGTGTTCTTATTCAAAGGTGAGTTAGCATTGATTTATAAAGGTGATAGCAGTTTGTTTAGAAATTTTTATTAGATGGAATTTTGATTTAACACCTACTATCACATGGATTTTTATGTGTTACATTACTCAAAGACTATAATGGAAACAATTCTATTTTTATTTTGATGATATGAATTTTGGTTGTCATGGTTAGTCCTCAAATAAAAACTACATTTTTTAAATTGTATATTCTTTATCATGAGATATAAAACCAGAAAATTCCCTTTTTTGCTTCATGTTTTAGAGATAAGTCAACTACAAAGCACAATATTTCAGAAACCCCATAAATTTTGACATACATTTCCAAAAAAATAACAAATCTGAATTTTTCTAGTGATATTCCTATGATGAAAAGGTATATTTATCACACATATAAATATTCTTTAAAATAAATAACAAAAAAATTAATTTAAAAATTAAAAATAATATTATCTCAATACTTTATTGAGTATGTTCAAATAGATTCATAGTCGATTAAAATAAATAGTTTATAGAAGTGACTTGTATTATGTGTTATTTGTTGATGAATATAGTTAAATATCATGGCTTCTATTAATAAAATGGGAAACAAAAGTTCTAGATTGAATAAAAAGTTATTGAAGAATAGATTTGAATAATAATAGAAAGTATATTCTCACATTTTGATAAAAAATGTTAAAATTATCAAATCAAATGGTAAAATATTATATTTTGATGTATGTATTATGTAATCAATTTTTAGTTGTGAGATCACATGTAGAAATAAAATTTCTTATTTACTCAACCATTTAGAAAAGAAAAATGATAATTAAAAATGGATTTAATAAAAAAAAATTATATTTTGTTATCATGGTTGATATCTATAATTCTAATGGGGAATTATTGGGAATTGATGAGGTGATAAATCATTATGATATATTTCATAAATAAAAAAGAAACAATATGTAAATTAATTCATTTGGAAGTAAATTATAAATACTAAAATAATATGGAAGGTAGCGATGATTGGTAATAATGGTTATGAAGACGATTTCACAATTATTTATTTAAATAAAATTATTATAAATTCTTGAAAAAAATTATTTATAATTGAAATAAAATTTGATATATTAGTGATGTTAAAGATAGTATCTGTAATAATTTAAATGTTAAAACAATTTATAAATATTTTTATGTTTATAGTTATTTTTTCATATATTCTAGAAACTAAATCTTATTGTAAAATGTATTGTTCAAAAAATTATGATTGAGTTGATGAATTTCTATCTTCTAAAAATCATAAATGTCAAAAAAGGATAAAATACTTTAATATATAATTATTAGATATAAGAAAATACTATTTAAAACAAGTGTGATGAATAATATGAAACAAAAACCATTAATTTATCATTATTATATATAAAAAATTTATAATTTATTACTCTAATTGTGTTGTTTCGGAGTAATGAATATTAAAATAGACCAGATTGATGAAAAACTTGTATGTGCAGAATGATTCTACGATAATGATCCAAAATATAGTCAGAACCAAATGATTTTTCTGTAGTGGTAAAAATAAATATTTAAACATTATTTGTAATAATATAGGTCTCATTTATGTTGGGTATTCTAAAATTGAAGGTTAGTAAATTATGGACACCTTTCCAACCATTTTATGGATGGAAGCAATGAGATCTGATCATTTATTTTGGTCGAAATATGATTTAATATCTTATAAATGGTTGAGAAGAGGTATATTATAAGTGAAATATTTGAAGAATAAGTTTAAATTGAGAAATAATATTATATCATGATACAAAATAATGAAATGATGATGTGTAAGATATAGGATATATTATGTGAGTTATAAGATAATATATGTGATAAATCTCAGGGCTTTATCATTTCTAGAAGGAGATCTAATTCATATAAGAAGGAGTTAATCATTACCACCATGTAAGGAAAAGTCATGAGGATTGAATGTTTCTATTGATCTATATTCAAGACTTAATATATATATTATCAAAGAAATGTATATGAACTCTTAGAATATCATGACCCAACAATCATTCACATATCATTACAATAATTTTAAAAAAATATCCATTTAATACAAACCAAGGATAAAATATCCTATTGTGTTTGGAATACCAGGTACATAATTGGAAATAAGAAACTAAAATAAAAAACCTTTTATTAATCCCTACAATGATATCATATATACCTTTGTGCTCCGAAAATTTCATAAGATAATCATGGGAAATATAGACATAAGGTGTGGGGTAAAAAGCTTATTAAGAAAATAAATGTGGGAATTATTTATAAAAAATGATTCAAAATACATTACATGTTAAAATAAATGTCATGAATCATAAAAAACATATCTAGGAATTAAAAAATAGAACATATAATCACATGATCATAGAAATATAGGAATTTTGTAGTAATAAATGTCCAAACATAAAAATGAGTCAATGCTAACTACCAAGATGATATCACATGGGCGATTGAGTCCCGTAATGGATTTGGTTTACATCAAAATACCATAAATAAAATCTCATGAGACTAATGAATTACCCATTTTATTTTATTTCAATCCATTAACACTCATCAAGACATGTACATGATTCTTTTATCAAATAATGAAATAAAACATAAGGAAAAAACATAAGGGTTACCGATGGAAGGAAATGGGATTCATGATCATGTTATAATGAATAACCAAAAGGAATATCCTAAAGTTAAACCTGAATGAATTGATTTAAATCATTATTGGATATTAATAAATGAAAAATAATGATACAACAGTAATAATTTTTTCTTACTAAATTACAAACAATAAAAGTAGTGGTTAAGTAAATTTAGTAATGTTATAATTAAGTTTATTTTAGGGAAAATAGAAGAGTCGTTAAAGAGGATAATGGAATAAATAATTCCATTAAAAAATGCAATAAAATTTATTTTTGTTGGAAAAAATAGTAATTTTATAATATATAAGGTTCTTATAACATTTTTTGTAATGTACATGAAAATGTGCAATAAATATAGAAGTTCTCTTTAATTATATTTTCTTATAGAATGGAATAGAAAAGGGGGGCTTGTAAAACATGTATTTAACCTTTAACTAAAGATGAATTTAGATATATTTATATGTATGGAATATATATATATATATATAATATAGTATATTTATATATGAATAATAAAGAGATGTATTGATGCAAAGAGAGAGAAAGCATAACCCAGTAGAAATGTTGAGGTTCATAGATATCCCTTACCATATGTCTGAATACATTTTGAACATGAAATTAATTTGATGGCTAATGAAATTATATTAATTAGTTAATTATACCATATCCTATTACACATATGTGTTATTTATTATAATTTTATATTGTTTATTTTTTCCTATTTTGATTTTTTATAATGTTTAATTTTATTGTTCTGGGAGCATTTTGTCATGGGTTCATGGTCATTTCACTTATTTATAAATATGGAAATTAATTTCAAGTGATAATGAAAATGTATGGGTGATGTGAAATGGTATTCATAAAATTATAGGAGTTTTAATTTTTCCATATATAATTTTTAACCTACGTGTGGATGATTCATCAAATAAAGTGTTAATGATAAAAGTTTTGTTTATTTTGGTTGTTTTTTTCGCCATGTAAAAATATTTTTGTTTTAATTAATGTAATATCCATACACTCATAATGTTGAAAAATATATAATATTAATAATTATTTCATTTAAAAATTTATATGTGAATTTAAACATTCCATAAAGGCATTAGTGGAATATGAAAACCTATTGTTTATGAAGGCGGTAAACTGAAATAATATGGAAAATGGTTTCTTTTTTCGTTGAATAATAGGATATGATAAATTGGGTGTATAGAATATCTTCCATTAAAAAATAAAAATGAGGAATCTTAATGAAATTTTATTTATTATGCAATTTTAGTTGACAGAGGTGAGGTGATGGTAGAAAAAAAAATAAACTAAAATCGGTAGTTTGAGATTGTTACCAATTAATTATCATATCCAAGAAAGACCCATTAAGGAAAATGGAATTGGTATTTTGGATAGACCATAAGCACTATTATGTAGTTATGATAAGGGATATTATTGGTTTTTAGGCATTTGGATGTGTTATAGGATTACAATGTTTGTGGAGAGGGGGTACAAGGACCCGACCTTATAACATTACTTAATATTGAATTAAATAAATAATTCACATAGAGGATCTTTTCAGGTTTAAAGTTTTATAGAATTATTACATAAATATTACATTTCAAAATATTTCAAAGTATACACCTCTACTATATTTCTGTAAAATAAAGACTCTTAAAATGTTACATGACTAGTTCCATGTTTTAGATAGCATGTCATTCCTTGATCACATCCTTTACCCTATTCCACATTATGTCCTGCTAAATACATTTAAAAAAACTTGGGATGAACATAAAAAGCTTATTAAGGGATACACAAAGAAGGAAAACTGTTATTTTTTCAAAACAACATGTAAACCCCGAATACTTTATCAAAGTAATACTGTTCACCTTTATGATTTAGTAAATACTCTTCACTGAATAAAAGATCATTACTTACCCTTTTGTAACCAAAAGATTACCATAAAAGCCATATAAAGAACACATAACATATAAAGGTAACTTGGGACACAAAAATAATTAAATGGAATAACCATACGATCTACTTCCACACATATCACTAAATAGAATAGCCATACGGCAGACTTCCATACCCAATTCATTGGAGGTTATCGCGTAACCACCCATCCTGGTATTCATGGCACCACCTGTCATATGGTGTATAACATAACCACCCATCAAATTTCCAAGTACCATTATAAAAATCATAGCACATATATAAAAATTTCACTATTAACATTTCATTTGAAATCACAATATGTCATTTCAAGATATCGACAAAATCAAAGATTTATCAAACTATTTTCAAAACCATTTAATAAAGAGATCTTTGAATCAAAGTGTCCCATACCACTTTAAAGCATTTAAAGGAATAAAATTTAATCAAAACAATATAATATCATGAGAATAAAGGTATTCACGATATAATATGCCGAAAGACAGTATATACACCATATTAAAGTGAATTGGCACATAACAACAATGAAGTCTCAATGGAATTTAATTTGAGACTAAATCCCTTATAAAGACGGTATCCTTTGATTAAGGATAATTATATTAAATAATTAAGTGTGACAAAAGAATACACCAAATATATGTGGATATTAAGTGTAAAACAATCAGAGTTCATTAAAACATATTCATATAATGACATATTCACGGAGTACAAGTTTAACCCAAAGAATCAAAATTTGGTTAAGAAGTTCCCTTGAAACAATTCCACAACCTAACAGCATCACTTATAATTTCAGATTAAGATTTTATGAGAGAGAAAATGGTATCTTTTCACTTGGACATAAAATTTACATCAATAAGGATATAGAATAACATATCCTAACAAAACAATATATAAATTAAAAGACCCAACAAAAAGAAGTCTTTAAAAAAAGAGGGTGAAAGGATCCCTTACCAATTTGGGTAACTTTCGAAACGTACACTACAAAAAATACGGGTTATAAAATATTGATGTAAATACTCATAAATGAAATTATATTACACAAATAGTATAATAATTGGAATTACATACACCCCTCAATGGAAATGGTCACAAATATAGCATAAATCTCATGGGAACAAAAAGTGAGATAAAACCCCTTACCTCGTTGTGATCAATCCAGTCATCTGACCAAAAGATAATAAACACCAAATGAATCGCATAATACCGTCACAATAAAAATAATAATTATAATATATATAAAGGGTCGGTACACAATACACCACATGCAATAAATAAGTGGAGAACAATGGAAATCTCAACTTATTAAGAGTGATATAAGAAATCCATTACGAAAATTCGGCAGCCTAACAGCGCCACTTAAAACGTCCAAAAATGGATTGACGAGATAAAATAGGGTCTCTCATCATATGAACATAAACATTAAAGTAATAGGAATATAAAATAACAACCCCCAACATAATAAATATGAATATAAAAGGAATGACATAAAAGAGAGTACTTAAAAAGAAAGAGAGAGGTAGGATCCCTTACCTCATGTCCGACTTGTCTTGTTCGTTTCATTATATTCCAGAATAATAAACATTGGTCAATTTATTATAACTTCAGGAACACCTTGAAGGATTATTATTCAGTTCATATCACATATTATAATGTTATAATAATTTGTTAATAATGCGAGTTCATATCAGACATTTTTGTCGATGTTTGCTACATGAGTCACAAATGAACATGTTTGAAAATGATTGTCCATGTATTTATAAGTAAATCATCTCCAAAATATTAATAATGATTTAAATATCAAATATATCCAGTACATATTCATTTTATACTATTCCATAACATTTGGAGATAAAAAGAAATGAAATGCACCGTTCATGGAGACGGTAGGCCGTACGTACACATGAACGCTACTTTCATTTCATTGTCAAATTAATGGAATTAAAAACAAAATTAGATATATATATATATATTAATTCAAGTATAATATATATTTTCTATTGTTCACATATTTTCATTAATTTCATTATTTATACATTCCATGTATTGCATGAAGGAGTCACATCACTTGAGGGGGCGGTAGTCCACACTTCCTCGTATGAAATTATCACATTTTCACAACATGCAATGCAGAAAGCAATGTTTTAAATATAAAATACAGAAGCATATAGAAAAAATAAATAACATATATATCATATATAAAATAAAGTTTCATCATAATGGCCACCATTAAATGTGTTAAGATAATTTTGAATAGTCATCCTTTTGTGAGGCAGTAATTCACGATCCACAGAAACAGTATGTTCTTTAACCATTAGACGGAGGTGTGTGTAAGTTTAGCTCAAATAATCCTCATAAAAACATCCAAGAATATTTAATATACTTGTGTTGTTACAAAATAAAGGAATAAAAATATTTTAGGGGGTTGGAGAAGCAAAATAAAATAAAAGAACACAAGAGAGAACATTACCTTTAAATCGGGTATCTCCACTTGGATTGAACATAAAGGGTTTCTTGAATAGCTTTCTGCCTAAGGTAAGGCTTCTAGGATGAAGAGAGAGATGTGGAGAGTTGAAATAATCAGATTTGGGCCGATCCAAAGCCTTGAGAGGTGTTTGTATGGGGGTAGAGGTGGGGGCCTTTTATAAGAGGAGAGGAGGGACACTTTTGGAATGTTATAAAATGTTTCTTTATATTAAAATGCGTTTTCGATTTTAAAGGTCCCACATTGATATATTTCTTGGATATGGTGATAAGGTTTCGAAATACACCCATAAAATAGGTTTGTGACAAGTGTAAGACTTAGATTTTATCCTATCATCTCATTTTATTTAAATCGTTCATTTATGAGGTAATCACTGCATTATAACGGTGTCATAAATAAATTAATTTATTTAATGTCTAATAATTATAAAAAAATATCCTTATTTAGGAAATAATTTTATCTTTATAATGAATATTTCGTAAAAAATATGACTTGTATTCCCCATGTAAAAATTGTTTTAGCAAAACAATACATGTTTGTGACATTTTTATATTAACATTAAATATAATGTTATTAAAGTCATTTTCATACCCATGTGGATCCATTGGGTCCCCATGTTGACCGATGGATTGTCTTAGTCGGATATGACATTTCCAATAAGGGTAGGTCATGTGTACAGGTCATTTCATATTAATAAAACATTATTTTTACCATAAATTACACTAATTACCTCTAATCGCGATTAATAAAACATAAAAGTTACTATTCACCCAAAAAAATTTAATCTCATTGAACAAATTTTTAAATATTAATGACAACCATGTATGTTGGATTTTTAAAATTCAATTCACAAATGTGGTAATATTTAATTTAAACGAAAAATCCATTTTTAACTACAACTTAGTGGTTTTACTATTCATCAAAAGTTGATGTTTTTCAGAAAAATACAGAAAATTTACCCTAAGCAGTATTTGATATTCTGAATTAAAAAATGATGTCTATTTTACAAAATTCAATACATATAAGTTTAATTTATTAATTTAATAATTAATTCCCGTTGTCAAATCAAATAGCGTGTTTTTATGAAACAATATATATAAAAAGATTGACACCAGTTTAAGTCCAATTTCAAGGTGAAATTAATTCCAATGACCACTATTGGATTAAATGGAAAAAATATATTATAATTTTACTTTAAAACCAGTTAATAAGATAACTGAATCATATAAATAAATTAGATTAAACAGATTTTTTGAATTAAATTACAACATTTTTCACTATTCATTAAAAAATGAACTTTATCGGAAAAATACCAAAAATTTACACAAAGTAAATTTTGATATCCCAATTATAAAGAAGGATTTTATTTGGACAAATATGACATAGAAAATTGTCAACATGTGGATTTAAAAAGGTTTCGCCATCAAAAGGTCGTTAATCGACCTTTTAAAGAATATTAGAATATTTACGCTTAAAATTGGATTCATTCACATTGTATGCCTCTAACATTTATTGGATAAAAGTAAAAATATTTAAAAAACATATATAATAATTTTGAAGTTAGTTCTTTTCATTCCCGCCATTACAAAGACTGGGCATTAATTAATATTTTTTATTATTAGAGTGCATTGTAAGATTTCCATGAAACTCATTGTTGTGTATTGGGTATGCAAGCGAGCATAGTGTTCCCTTTAAATTAATATTAAAATTTTATTAACAAATATGTATAAATATAATAATGTAATATTATTTATTTACCTGGGGTGTTACATCCTTTGTCCCTTTTGGAAATTGCATCCTTACAATTTTAAAATTGGGCTCGGAAAATTCATTGAAAGTCCTACATCAAAACAAGAGTTGGTAAAACTATCACATTAAAAGAAAGATAGAGAAGTACAGAGGTCACCCGAGTTAACTAATACTAGGATTTCATGAATGAAAACATGGATATGGAAGAAAAAACAAAGGGTCATATTCTAAGGGAGAGTGATAGAAAACATGTTTAGGAGAAAGTTAACCACCAGAAAATCAAAAACATGTGATGGGTTAAACGGTATTTGATTCCTCAGTAGGAAAAGTTAACATACAACATTTTTGTTTTAAGATACTTTTCATTGAGGAATTTATTTATGAGCATAACTAAATCACAAGGAATCATACTTTATTGTCATTTAGACTTTCATCTCTTACAATATTTCATAAACAAACTCATTTTTCATCCAAAAGACAAGCATTTAGGATGACTTGTTCACATTAAGAGCACTATAATCAACATCTAGATAATCACCTAATCCACAAAAAAGAACTATATATTACCCATATCTTTAGACAAAAAACAAAATCAAATATGATAGTATGAGATTAGATAATACCCACAAAGGATAATCTTTTATAAAAATAAAATCTATTCTTAATCTCCAAAATTTGTCCAACAAAATCCAAAGTTCTACAAATAATATTCGATAAAAAATTGTCCATAAAATTATTCATAGTAAACCAAACTAATATTGAAACCCAATTGTTTAAATTATTTTATCACATAGTCTTCCAAGGTAAATAAAATTTACATTTATCTCTAAATAACATCAGTTGCTCTTAAGGTCTCATATTGAAATGTAATTAAACTAATCATATATCCTCCATGATAGGTCAATATTTTCCTAGATAACCAAAAAACAACTTATTCTTGATTCATAAAATTATATAACTAAAAAGTATTTTTCATACTAACCATGGACATCACGTAGTCCAGTGGTATGCGATAAAAAACAGTCGCACCTTGGTTGTGGGTTCGATTCCCACAGCATTGTCTGACGCAACGGGTTGTCACACGGTCTGTGTGTTGTCCTATTTCCAAAACTATATAATTCTCAAAATATTCCCCAAAAAGAGTTAATATCATGAAAAATAACCATAACATAATTTAACCTCAATTTTACCTCATTCCTTTCAACTTCCATCATATAGTAACCCATAATTACCTCAAAAGTGAGGATCATATAAACCCTAATGGTTACCTTTATAATTATTACATAAACATCCTCATCGAGTTGGTTCTCTCGTACATGATGAATTATAGAATTAACCAAGGTTCAAGTGGCTAATCATGACTCCTTGATAGTTGGTTTAAATAACCACGAGATTCCTCATTGAATCCCCCATTTCATCCGGTCTCTTAATCAGAGAACCGCCACATATTCCTTCAATCCCATTGTCACTTTGCTTCCTGCTAGATCCATCCATTTACTAAAACCAAAAAATATCAGTGTGAGTATATCAAAAAAATCATCATGTACTAGTGAGGAAGATAAACACTAAGATATACTAACGCATTCACTTTATCTAAAAACTATGATTTTTTCTAAAATCCTATCAATTATGCTAATGTCACATATTCTAAAAGAATACCCTAACATCTAAAGTTATCTAAACCTCCCTCTAATACTAACTATAAGGACCCGACCTTATTAAATTACTTAATATTTAATTACATGAATAATTCACATAGAGGATATTTTCAGGTTTAATGTTTTACAAAATTAGGACATAAATATTACATCTTAAATGATTACAAAGTATACACTTCAACTATGTTTCCATAAAATAAATACTCTTAAAAAGAAACATGTCTAGTTCAATGTTTTAGATAGCATGTCATTCCTTGATCCCATCCTTGACCCTATTCCACATTATGTCCCGTGAAAACATTTCAAAAATAACTTGGTATGAGCATAAAAAGCTCAGTAAGGGATACACAAAGAAGGAAAACTGTTAGTTTTTCAAAACAACAATTAAACCATGAATACTGTATCAAAGTAATACTTTTCACTTTTATGAAGTAGTAAATACTCTTCACAGAATAAAAGACCATTATGTACAAATTTTTAACCAAAATATTACCATAAAACCCTTATAAAGAACACATAACATATAAAGGTAACTTGGGACATAAAAATACTTAAATGAAATAAACATACGGTATACTTCCACAAATATCACTAAATGGAATATCCATACGGCCGACTTCCATACCCAATGCATTGAAGGTTATAACGTAACCACCCGTCCTGGTATTCACGGCACCACCCGTCAAATGTCCAAGTACCATTATAAAAATCATAGAACATATATAAAAATTTCACTATTAACATTTCATTTGAAATCACAATATATCATTTCAAGATATCAACAAAATCAATGATTTATCAAACTATTTTCAAAACCATTTAATAAAGAGATCTTTGAATCAAAGTGTCCCAAACCACTTTGATGCTTTTAAAGGAATAACATTTTTTCAAAACATTATAATATCATGAGAATAAAGGTTTTAATGATATAATATGTTGAAGGACAGTATATAAACCATATCAAAGTGAATTGGCATATAACAACAATGAAGTCTCAATGGAATTTTATTTGAGACTGAATCCATTATAAAGACGGTGTCCTTTGATTAAGGATAAACCAATTAAATAATTATGTGTGATAAAAGAATACATAAAATATAAGTGGTTGTTAAATGTAAATCAACCAGAGTTCATTCACAAATATTCATAGAATGAAATATTCATTGAGTACAAGTTTCACCCAAAGAATCGAAATTGGGTTAAAAAGTTCCCTTGCAAAAATTCGACAACCTAACGACGTAAATTATAATTTCAGATTAAGAGTTGATGAGACAGAAAATGGTACCTCATCACTTGGAGATAAAATTTACATCAATTAGGATATATAAGAACATATCCCAGCATAAAAATATGTAAATTAAAAGACCCAACAAAAATAAGTCTTTTAAAAAAAGAGGGTGAAAGGTTCCCTTACCGATTTGGGTTACATTCGAAACATACACTACATGAAATAAGGGCCATACAACATTGATGTAAATACTCATAAATGAATGTATATTACAGAAAGAGTATAATAATGGGTAGTATATACACGACTCAAAGGAAATGGTGGAAAATGTAGCATAAATCTCACGGGAACAAAAAGTGAGATAAAACCCCTTACCTCGTTGTGATCAATCGAGTCGTATGACCAAAAGATAATAAACACCAGATGAATAACATAATAACAAGAATATAAATCTAATAATGATAATATATATAAAGGGGTAGTACACAATAAATCACATGAAATAAATAAGTGGCGAACAATGGAAATCTCACATAATTTAGAGTGAGATACGAAATCCATTAAGAAAATCCGGCTGCCTAACAGCGCAACCTAAAACATCAAAAATGGATTGACGAGATCAAATATGGTCTCTCATAATATGAACATAAAACTTAATGTAATATGAATATAAAATAACATCCCCCAACATTATAAAGTGGATCTTAAAAGGAATGACATAAAAGAGAGTACATAAAAGAAAGAGAGAGGTAGGATCCCTTACCTCAAGTCTGACTTGTCTTGTTCGTTTCATTATATTCTTGAAGAATAAACATTGGTCAATTTATAATTTATTAATGATCTCCTTGAAAGATTATTATTCTGTTCATATCACATATTATAATGTTATAATAATTGTTTAATAATGTGAGTTTATATTAGACGTTTTTGTCGATGTTTGGTACAAGAGTCAAAAATGAACTTGTTTGAAAATGATTGTCCTTATAGTTATAAGTAAATCATCTCTAGAATAGTATTAATGATTGAAATATCATATATATCTAGTAAATATTCATTTTATACTATTCCATATCTCTTTTGAGCTAAAAAGAAATGAAATACACCATTCATGGAGACGGTAGGCCGTACGTAGGCATGAACGCTACTTTCATTTCATTGTCATATTAATGGAATTAAAAAATAAAAGATAGATATATATATTATAATTATAGTTTAATATATATTTTCTATTGGTCACATATGTTCGTCAAGTTCATTCTTTATACATTACATTTATTTCATGAACGAGTCACATCACTTGAGGGGGCGGTAATCCACACTTCCTCGTATGAAATTATCGCATTTGTACAACATGCAAAGCATAATGGTATGTTTTAAATATAAAATAAAGAATAATATAGAAAAACTAAATACCATATATATCATATATATATATATAATACAGTTTCATAATAATGGCCACCATGAAATGTGTTAAGAGAATATTGACCAATCATCGTTTCCTGAGGTAGTAAATCACCATCCACAGAAACAGTATGTTCTTTAACCATTAGACGAAGGTGTGTGTATGTGTATCTAGAATCCACCTAATAACAAAATCCTAGTATATTTATGATACTGTTGTTGTTACAAAATAAAGGAATAAAAATAGTTTAGGGGGTTGGAGAAGCAAAATAAAACAAAAGAACATAAGAGAAGACATTACCTTTAAACAGGGTATCTCCCATTGGTTTGAACCAAAAGTGTTTCTTGAAGAGCTTTCTGCCTAAGGTAAGGCTTCTAGGATTATGAGAGGTATGTGGAGAGATAAACTTATCATAGTTTGGCCGATCCAAAGGCTTGAGAGGTGTGGGTAAGGGGGTAGAGGTGGGGGCCTATTATAAGAGGAGAGGAGGGGCACTCTTGGAAAGTTATAAAATGTTTCTTTATATTAAAATGAGTTTCAGATATTAAAGGTCCCACATTGATATATTTCTAGGATAAGGTTATAAGGATTCTATATAAACCCATCCAAAAGGTTTGTGACAAATTTATGACTTATATTTTACCCTATCTTCTTATTTTATTTAAATTGTTCATTTATGAGGTAATCACTCCATCATCACGGTGTCATAAATAAATTATTTTATGTAATGTCTAAAAATTATAAAAAAATATCATGATTTAGGAAATATTTTTATATTTATAATTAATATTTATAGTAAATAATATAACTTGCATAACCCCATGTAAAAATTGATTTTGTAAAACAATACATGTTTGTGACATTTTAATTTTAACATTAAATAAAAAGTTATAAATGTCATTTTCATTCCCAAGTGGATCCATGGGGTCCCCAAGTTGACCCATGGATGGTATTGGTCATCCATGACACATAACATAAGGGTAGGACATGTTTCATGGTCATTTAATATTATTAAAACATTATTTTTACCTTAAATTACACTAATTACCTCTAATCGCGATTGATAAAACTTAAAAGTTACTATTCACCAAAAAATTATTTTTATCCCATTGAACAACATTTTACATCCTAATTACAACCATGTATGTCGGATTTTGTAAATTCATTTCAAAAAAGTGGTAATGATATATTTTAATGAAAAACAAATTTTAACTACCACATAGTGGTTTCACTATTCATCAAAAATTGATGTTTTTTCAGAAAAATAGCAAAAATTCACCCTATGTTATATTTGATATTCTGAATTCAAAAATGATGTCTATTTTAAAAAATTCAATACATATAAGTTTCATTTATTAATTTAACAATTAATTCCCATTGTCAAAACAAATAGCGTGTTTTTATGAAACAATATATATCAAAAGATTGACAATTGTTTAAGTCCAATTTCAAAGTGAAATTAATTCTAATAACCACTATTGGATTAAATGGTAAAAATATATTATAATTGTACATTAAAACCAAATAAAAATATAATATAATCATATAAATAAATTAGATTAAAAATAGTTTTTGAATTAAAATACATCATTTTTAACTATTCATTAAAAAAATGAACTTTATCAGAAAAAAACCAAAAATGTACACAAAGAAAATTTTGATATCCCGATTATAAAGAAGGATATTATTTGGTCCAATATAACATATAAAATTTTCAAAAAGTGGATCTAAAAATGGTTCGCCATCAAAAGGCGGTTAATCTACCTTTTAACGAATATTAGAATATTTACGCTTGAAATTGGATTTATTCGCATTTTAAGCCTCTAACATTTATTGGATAAAAGTAAAAATATTTGACAAACATATATAAGCATTTTTTAGTTAGTTCTATTCATTCCCACCATTACAACGGTTAGGTGTTAAATAATATTATTTTATTATTAAAGTACAACGTAAGATTTCCAAGAAACTCGTTATTGCGTATTGGGTACGCCATCGAGCATAGTGTTCCCTTTAAATTAATATTAAAATTTTATTCAGAAATATGGAGAAATATTAAAATGTAATATTCTTTATTTACAAGGGGTGTTATATCCTTCCCCCTTTTGGGAATTGCGTCCTCGCAATTTTACAATTGTGCTCGGAAACTTCATTGAAAGTCCCACATCAGAACAAGAGTCGGTAAAAATATCACTTTAAAAGAAAGAAAGTGAAGTTCAGAGGTTACCCGAGATAACCCATACTAGGATTTCATTTAGGAAAACATGGATTTGGAAGAAATAATAAAGGGTCATGTTCTGAGGGAGAGTGATAAAAAACATGTTTAGGTGAAATTTAACCACTCGAAAATCACAAACATGGAATGGGTTAAACGATATTTGATTCCCCAGTAGGAAAAGTTAACAAACAATATTTTTGTTTTAAGTTACTATTCATTGAGGAATTTTTTTATGAGCATAACTAAATCGCAAGGAATTATAATTTCTTATCGTTTAGACTTTCATCTCTTACTATATTTCTTATACAAACTCCATTTTTTCCTCCAAAAGATGAGTATTTAGGAAGACTTGTTCACATTAAGAGCGCTATAATCAACATCTGGAGAATCACCTAATCCGCAAAAGAGAACTATATATTTCCCATATCTTTAGACAAAAACCAAAACCAAAGATGTTAGGACGATATCAGATAATACCACAAAAGGATAATCCTTTATAAAAAGAAAATCTATTCTTAATCTCTAAAATTTGTCCAACAAGACCCAATGTTCTACAAAGAACTTTCGATAAACAATTGTCCATAAAATTATTCAAAGTAAACCAAACTAATATTGAAACCCAATTCTTTCATGGATTTAATCACATAGTCTACCAAGGTAAAAAATATTATCATTTATCTCTAAATAACATCAGTTTCCCTCAAAGTCTCATATTGAAATGTAATTATCCTAATCATATATCCTCCATGATAGGTCAATATTTTCCAAGATAACCCAAAATCGACTTATTCTTGATTCATAAAATTATATAAAATAAAATGGATTTTTCATACTGACCAACGACTTCACGTAGACCAGTGGTAGGCGATAAATACTAGTCGCACCTTGGTTGTGGGTTCGATTCCCACAACTTTGTCCGAAGCGTGGGGTTGTCACATGGTCTGTGTGTTGTCTTATTTCCAAAACTATATAATTCTCAAAAAATTCCCCAAAAAAAGATATTATCATGAAAAATAACCATAACATAATTTAACCTCATTTTTATTTCATACCTTTCATCTTCTATCATATAGTAACCCATAATTACCTCAAAAGTAAGGATCATATAAATTGTAATGGTTACATTTATAATTATTACATGAATTTCCACATCGAGTTGGTTCTCTCGTACATGATGCATTAGAGAACTCACCAAGGTTCAAGTGGTTAATCTTGAATCATTGATAGTTGGTTTATAATAACATCGAGATTCCTCATTGAATCCTCAATTTCATCCAGTCTCTTAATCAGATAACCGCCACTCTTTCCTTCAAACCCATTGTCACTTTGGTGCCTGCTAGATCCATCCATTTACTAAAACCAAAAAATGTCAGTGTGAGTATATCAAGAAAATCATCTTGTACTATTGTGGAAGATAAACACTAAGATATACTTACTCATTCACTTTATCTAAAAACTATGACCTTTTCTGAAGTCCTTGCTATGATGGTAATGTCACTTATGCTTAAAGAATACCCTAACCTCTAAAGATATATAAACCTCCCTCTGATACCAACTCTAAGGACCTGACCTTATAACATTACTTAATAATTAATTAAATGAATAATTAAAATAGAGGATCTTTTCAGTTTTAGTGTTTTAGAGAATTAGGACATAACTATTACATCTCAAAAGATTACAAAGTATAAACTTCTACTATGTTTCCATAAAATAAATACTCTTAAAAAGGAACATGTCTAGTTCCATGTTTTATATTGCATGTCTTTCCTTGATCCCATCCTTGACCCTATTCCACATTATGTCCTGTGAAAAACATTTCAAAAAAACATGGGATGAGCATAAAAATCTCAGTAAGGGATACATAAAGAAGAAAATTTTTAGTTTTTGAAAACAACAAGTAAACCAGGAATAATTTATCAAAGTAATACTTTTTAACTTTATGAAGTAGTAAATAATCTTCACAGAATAAAAGATCATTATTTACCCTTATGTAACCAAAAGATTACCATAAACCCCATATAAAGAACACATAACATATAAAGGTAACTTGGGACATAAACATACATAAATGGAATAACCATATAGTAAACTTCCACACATATCACTAAATGGAATAGACATACGGCCGACTTCCATACCCAATGCATTGGAGGTTATAATGTAACCACCAGTCCTAGTATTCACGATACCACCCGTCATATGGTTTATCACGTAACCACCGGTCAAATGTACAAGTAATATTATAAAAATCATAGCACATATATAAAAATTTCACTATTAAAATTTCATTTGAAATCACAATATATCATTTCAACATATCGACAAAATCAATGATTTATCAAACTATTTTCAAAACCATTTAATAAAGTGATATTTGAATCAAAGTGTCCCATACCACACTAAAGCTTTTAAAGGAATAACATTTAATCAAAACTTTATAATATCATTAGAATAAAGGTATTCATGGTATAATATTCCGAAGGAAAGTATATACATCATATCAGTTTGAATTAGTACATAACAACAATGAAGTCTCAAAGGAATGTAATTAGAGACTAAATCCCTTATAAAGATGGTATCCTTTGATTAAGGATAAATCAATTACATAATTATGTGTGACAAAAGAATACACCAAATATAAGTTGATATTAAGTGTAAAACAATAAGAGTTCATTCACACATATTCATAGAACGACATATTCAAGGAGTAAAATTTTAACCCAAAGAATCGAAATTGGGTTAATAAGTTCCCTTGCAAAAATTCGACAACCTAACGACGTTACTTATAATTTCAGATTAAGAGTTGATGTGAGAGAAAATGGTATCTCATCGCTTGGACAAAAAATTTACATCAATAAGGATATTGATGAACATATCCCAACATAACAGTATGTAAATTAAATGAGCCAACAAAAAGAAGTCTATAAAAAAAGAGGGTGAAGGGTTCCCTTACCGATTTGGGTTACATTCGAAACGTACACTACATGAAATAAGGGTCATGCAAAATTGATATAAATACTCAAAAACAAAATTATATTACAAAAAGAGTATAATAATGGGTAGTACATACACCAATCAATGGAAATGGTGGAAAATGTAGCATAAATCTCACGGGAACAAAAATTTAGGTAAAACCCCTTACCTCATAGTGATCAATCGAGTCATATGAACAAAAGATAATAAACGCCAAATGAATCACATAATACCGTGAAAACAAATAGAATCATGATAATATATATGAAGGGGTAGTATAAAATACACCACATGAAATAAATAAGTGTTGAACAATGGAAATCTCACATAATTAAGAGTGAGATATGAAATCCCTTATGAAAATTCGGCAGCCTAAAGTGGAGTTTAAATGGAATGATATAAAACAGAGTACATAAAAAGAAAGAGAGAGGTAGGATCCCTTACCTCAAGTCTGACTTGTCTTGTTCATTTCTTTATATTCCTGAATAATAATTGTTGATCTATTTATAATTTCTTAAGAAATTCCATTGAAGATTATTATTCAGTTAATATCACATATTATAATGTGATAATAATTTGTTAATAATGTGAGTTCGTATCAGACGTTTTTGACGATGTTTGGTACATGAGTCACAAATGAACTTGTTTGAAAATGATTGTCCATGTAGTTATAAGTAAATCATATCCAAAATAGTATTAATTATTAAAATATCATATATATCCAGTAAATATTCATTTTATACTATTACATAAAATTTGGAGATAAAAATAAATGAAATTCATCGTTCATGGAGACGGTAGGCCGTACGTACGTAGGAACACTACTATCATTTCTTTGTCATATTAACAGAATTAAAAAATAAATGAGAGATATATATATTATAATTCTAGTATAATATATATTTTCTATAGGTCACATATTTTCATTAATTTTATTCTTTATATATTCCATGTATTTCATGAATGATTCAAATAACATGAGGGGGAGGTATTCCAGAGTTCCTCGTATGAAATTATCGCATTTGCACAACAAGAAAAGCATAAAGGTATGTTTTATATATAAAATACAGAAGCATATAGAAAACATAAATATCATATATATCATACGTAAATTATAGTGTCATCATAATGGACACCAAGAAAGGTGTTAAGAGAAGATTGAACAATCATCGTTTCGTGAGGCAGTAATTCACCATCCACAGAAACATTATGTTCTTTAACAATTAGATGGAGGTGTGTGTAAGTGTAGATCAAATAAATCTCATAACAAAATCCTAGTATTTTTTATGATACTATTTTTGTTACAAAATAATGGAATAAAAATAGTTTATGAGGTTGCAGAAGAAAAACAAAACAAAAGAACATAAGAGTAGACATTACCTTTAAATCGATTATCTCCCATTGGTTTGAACCAAAAAGGTTTTTTGAAGAAATTTGTGCATAAGTTAAGGCTTCTAGGATGAAGTGAGGGATTAAGAGAGATAAAATGATCTGATTTTGGCCAAGCCAAAGGCTTGAGATTTTTGGGTAAAGGGGTAGAGGTGGGGGCCTTTTATAAGAGGATAGGAGGGGCACTCTTAGAAAGTTATAAAATGCTTCTTTATATTAAAATGAGTTTCAGATTTTAAAGGTCCCAAATTGATATATTTCGAGGATAAGGTGATAAGGTTTCGAAATCCACCCATACAATAGGTTTTTGACAAGTTTATGACTAATATTTTACCCTATCTTCTCATTTTATTTAAATCGTTCATTTATGAGGTAATCACTGCATCATCACGGTGTTATAAATAAATTCATTTATTTAATGTCTAAAAATTATAAAACAAATATCATGATGTAGGAAATATTTTTAGAGTTATAATTAATATTTATAGTAAAAAATATGACTTGTATAACCCCATGTAAAAATTGTTTTAGTAAAAGAATACATGTTTGTGACATTTTTATTTTAACTTTAAATAAAAAGTTATTAATTTCATTTTCCTTCACAAGTGGATCCCTGGGGTCCCCAAGTTGACCCATGGATTGTCTGGATCGTCCATGACACATCCTATAATGGTAGGACATGTGTAAAGGTTATTTCATATTATTAAAACATTATTTTTACCTTATATTACAGTAATTACCTTTAATAGCGATTAATAAAACTTAAAAGTTACTATTCACCAAAAAATTATTTTAATCCCATTGAATGAAATTTTACATCCTAATAAAGACCATGTATGTCGGATATTTTGATATTCAATTCAAAAATGAGGTAATGTTTAATTTAAATGAAAAATCAGTTTTTAACTACCACTTAATGGTTTCACTATTCATCAAAAATTGATATTTTCCAGAAAAATACCAAAAATTCACCCTAATATATATCTGATATTCCGAATTCAAAAATTTTGTCTATTTTAAAAAATTCAACACATATAAGTTGCACTAATTAATTTAATAATTAATTGCTGTTGTCAAAACATATAGCGTGTTTTTATGAAATAATATATATCAAAAGATTGACACTAGATTAAGTCCAATTTCAAGGTGAAATTAATTCCAATGACCACTATTGGATTAAATGGTAAAAATATATTATAATTGGACTTTAAAAAAATTTAAAAGATAATATAATCATATAAATAAATTAGATTAAAAAGATATTTTGAATTAAAATACAACATTTTCACTATTCATTAAAAAAATGAACTTTATCGAAAAAATACCAAAAATTTACACGAAGTAAATTTTTATATCCTGATTCTATTGAAGGATTATATTTGGTCCAATATAACATATAAAATTGTCAATATGTGGATTTAAAAAGGGTTCTCCATCAAAAGTCAGTTAATCGACCTTTTAAAGAATATTAGAATATTTACGTTTAAAATTGGATTCATTTTCATTTTAAGCCTCTAAAATTTATTGGATTAAAGTAAAAATATTTGACAAACATGTATAATCATTTTTTAGTTAGTTCTATTCATTCCCGCCATTACAACGTCTAGGAATTAAATAATATTATTTTATTATTACAGTGCAATGTAAGATTTCCAAAAAACTCGTTGTTGCGTATTGGGTACGCCGTCGAGCATAGTGTTACCTTTAAATAAATAAATACATGTTATTCACAATTATGGATAAATATAAAAAAGTAATATTCTTTATTTACCTGGGGTGTTACAGGAGGAGTTGATGGATAGTATTTATAAGTGGAGGAGAGGGGATTTTTGAATTATTATATTCCTTAGTTTATTATTTTTGATGAATACTATCAATTGAATTGATTAATGTAATGGGATATTACATTATCCATGAATCAAAATTTCATGTATGTGGATTATAATGCTAAATATCATAAATTAATGTATTTTACTATTCACAATAAATTCATATATTTCCAAAAATACAAAAACATCACCCTATCAATTTTTGAACCTATAAATTTTAAAAAATTATTCTATTTTATGAAAAAATAGAAATTTGATAAATTTAGTTTTTATATTAAATAATTATTCATTCAAAAAAACATTTTTATTATTCTAATCGATTTTATGACCCTTGAAAAAATTACATTTTTCCTCATAAAATTATCTTATAATAATAATACACTTTAATAATAATTTATGAATCCATTTTATATAAATAATTTTATTTTAAATATCTATATTTAAAAATAAAACACAAATAAAATAACAATTATTTTCAAAAATTACAACACTAACTTTATTACTTTTAAGTCAAATATTTATGAGTACAATGATATAAATATATCATATTTTTATTTTATAAGATACCTAAATATTATTTTTCATTTACATTGTTGATGTTACAATTCTAACATCCATGTAAGAATTAATAGTGGTAATAATACTATTTTAACATTCATGTTACTATCCCCATGATCAGGTAACTATTATAACGACAAGATTACTCTTCCAATAGTTGGATTTTAAATGGTCATATAGGTTCTTTATTTTATATAATTACATATTATTCCATCAGTTCTACATTCACAATATTTTTTCTCCCAAATTAATATATACTATCATATTCAAAATGAATATTTTATTACTATCATTATGTTTTAATTCTAAAAAATTGTTTGTTAGTGCAGTATATATGGCTGATTGAGTTGAATAAAATTTTATTATATTATATGTGTTATTTTATATTTATTGTAACATTATAATTTTATAAATTCATATTGGTTTAGTTGAAACAAATGTATTGTTCTTCATTTATGAGAATAATGCGTTGTTGGTTTCTCTAGGTGATGTATGTTCAATATACTACATGTCATAAATATAAGAAGGGATGTTTCATTGATAATATTTTGGGTCATTACATTCCTCGACCAATAATAAAATTCACCCTCAAAATTTTATTTTACAGGCTAAGGAGAAAAAAAATTATTGTACATCTCCCTCGTTTCTTCCTCTAGTTCCCATGTCACCCGCTTATACTTATGGTTTGTCCATAATAAATTGACTGAGTGAGTATTGTTTTTTGGAAAAACATTATCCCTATAGAAAAATATATTCTTTGGATTCTCCTCATATGATATTTCTTCTTCCACCATTCACACCTCTCAATTTAATTCAAGTGATGGATTTGGTATGTACATCCTCAAAAGGGATACGTCCAATACATCATGTACTTGAGAAATATATTGATGGATGTTGTAGTTGATAGTCTATAGTATTGACATTATCAACAATCTAAAGTGTAAAATGTACATGGGACATAACATTACCTTATTCATATATATTATATCTCTCTTCTATATAAGTATAATGAAGAATGCATATTCTTAATCCTCCAATTCCTAGTCTCAAAAATAAATCTCCTCATATAATATCTATTAACTATTGGTATCCCTAACGTGAAATTAAATGTTATCAACCATTTATACTATTTCCTTTAACATTTAATGTCTCATCCTATTGTGTTCTCCAAATTAATCCTATCATATAGGTGTTCAAAATATTCTCCAATCAATGACTTCAAATGGATCCATTTTGATGTTTTGTTGGATACTTACAATCTAAGATGAATCGACTAGATGATGATATTGATCCCACCCTCTTTTAATGATCATTGAGATTTCTATTAATTTGTATTCCAGTTACTGAATTATCTTCTCAGACTGGCTATTTTTCTGAGGGTATTAATATGTATTTATGTCTAACATAGTTTTTAGATAATGATCGAGAATCATCAAGATTATATTTGTATATATCATATATTTATTAGATATAATTCATAATGGTGTCCCATGAAGCCTCACAACTTCTCAAATATATATCATTGCATGTTGGTGAGTGAGAAGTATCCTCTAATTGTAATGAAGTGGTCATTCATTTTATGAAGACCCAAAAAAATCTGTTTATTATTACTTCATCTAGATATCTTCGAATGATTAGTAATATATTCCACAGAAATAATTTCCCATTAAAATATATTATTTGAAGTTGGATGAAAAAACCCTTTGAAATTTAAATTTTAGAATTCAATTGATGATATACTAGGAACAATGATGTATATTCTATGAAATATTTCATTGTATTTTTGACAAACCTGACTCTAGTACCATAGAGACTACATTTATTTTATTACTATGGAATAGATACAAGAGATCACATCATAAAATATTGATCAGTTTAATAGCCATGAAGAAACTAGATGTATACAAGGATTCTTTATTATGTTGTAATTTATGAATAGTATGTAACCAAATAAAAAATAGCTTCTTTCACTTATTCAATGGATTCATCATCACAACATGAAGCAGGAAAAAAATAAAAGAATGATATCAAATTCAATGTAAGGGTTATATGATACAATAATAAATGATAAAAATTTACTATGGCCCAAATATTTTGGTAAGGAAAATATTCTGAAAATTGAATTCCATCAGTATGCTAAGAATGAAATTGGATCCATATAATTTTTCATAGTTAGATCCTCATGTAAAGTAATCAATGAATACTTACTGAATTATGTAATTTTTTATTGGATATAACGTATCTAGAAAATGAACCATGAAAACATCAAATGTGATATTTTTCTATAGGTAAACACTCGTATGATTCTGTTTGGAATGAAACATGAAGGGTTTTTTTTAAATTTTTTTGTCTCATGAGACATGTCGATGCATCTTGGGGCTATCTATAACCAGACATCACCAATATGTATAAGTCAAAATAATTCTACATACATATATTCAATTAAATAAAAACTATATATGTAATAATTGTATATGGAAAAGAAAATAATCTCATCCATGGTATAATAAATATGGATATTTAATGAATGATGATCATAACTAAAAGGGATATACACATAATCACCTCAAAATGAATAATTGGTAAAAGAGAATATCATAATTCTTTCTACAAAGGAATGGATTTAAATGATATGTACGATTTAATAAGGGTAAATAGTCATAGATCAGGTTAGATTATGTATATTTTGAGTGATAAAATGTAAAATGATTGTTTAAGAAGCTTTAGAAATGAGCATCTTTATTGTGGTTTATAAGAAAATACAATAGATACATTAAATGGGAAAAGGAAAAATTGTTTATAGGAAACTAGACAATAAAAATTATTGTCATCAGTGATAAATTGAGTTGTTTTATAAAAATTATGGTTTTTTAAAATAGATTATATAGAGCACATAAAAATGGGTAAAAAATCATGAAGTTCTTTTTAATAGATCTTGCTTGTCAGGATGAATTAAAAAATGAACCCTGTAAAACATGAAATTAGCAGCAAATGAGGAAAAATAGAGAATCAAAATATGTTTTCAAAATTAAAATATAATTTAGGAAGTGTTGATAAGAATAATTTTTAGCTAAATAGAAGTATGGATGGAGAAAACGTAACCCAAATGAAAAATGGAGGTTCGAGGAGAATCCATTACCTTATGTCCAAAAGTCATATGCACATGAACTTAATGTCATGTATAATGAAATTATATTCAATAATAATATATTTTGTAACATTTTAAACATCCATCCATGGATCAAAGGCCTTTATTTTTTATTTATTTTGATAATCCTCCTTTCAAGGAATGAGGTGGAACCTTTACAAGGCCCTTAGTAATAAGTATTATATGGATGGTAGCCAATAATGGAATTAATTTCCATGTAGGCTTCAGACATTACATACAACCTAGACTAACTACTTGGAACTACTCCTCCCCAGCTTCGTCATTGTGAAATCAACTCTCCTCCTTTCAAATTTATGTTTGTATAGGTATTACCATGCATGCACAGTCTTGTCCCGATGGTAGGTGTCATACCATTTCATTTTGCAATCTGTTTAGCTTCTGCAGTGGTGAAAGAACCTTGCCCATCCTCCTTGTAGAGCGTGATCATTGTAGCTCTCCTGGTTTGCATCTGAACTTAGGGTGGCCCAAAGGCCTTGAGGTGGCCCGAAGGACTTACTGACTCGAAGGCCTGGGTGGCCCGAAGTCCTTAGAGCACTCTGGGACCAAATTGGTGGCCCAAAGGCCCAAACGGGGGAATATTCCCTGCTGCTACAGTGGAAAACAGTACCTGGTATAGTTCCCACTATAGTTCCTGCTACATTAATACACAGTTCCTGCTTCAGTACCTACTACAGTACTATACAGTTCAACTAGAGTACCTGCTATAGTACCCCGAAATAATGTCTCCGCATGGATTTGATCCCGGGTCTCCAGGATGCACTTACAGTGTCCTTACCAACCGGGATAAGGCTCATATGAAATAACCTTTTAATAATTATTTCATTTTTCATAATTTTATTAAGTTCATTTTTCCTCTTTTTCTGAAGTTATAGGATTCATTTTTTTCATTTGGAAGTGTTTGTTTCTTTGGTTTTCAGGATTGGTTCCTTTGCGTATAATTATGGGAATTAAAGTAAAATAGAAAGAAAACACCAGAAGTAAAAAATATTTATTATTAATTTTATTAATTAATTTTAAATGGTATCATATAATATTTGTTTATATTTTATGAGTATGATTTATTATATAACATATAAATGATAAAAGTTTAAATTATTTTAGAATTTTCGATTATCAAGAACTAGTTTTGTTTTATTAATTAATAAAATGTATAAATAAATGTTCTAAAAAATATATAAAATATAAAATGCATAATAAGATATTATTAAACCATAATAAATTTTTTATGAAAATCCTTTAAATAATAATTGAAAATTAAAATGTTGTACCCACGATTGCGTTAAATAAGCACATCACAGACGATATTTTCCTTATCAGAATAAATTGGACAGGAGAGGGGGTTTAAGGATGTTTTTTGCATTATAAAAATAACATTCCAGTATATATAAGATAATGGATTTATAATTCATGATTTTAAGATTATTTTAGGTAATTATAGGAAAACAAATGAAATCAAAATAAAATAAAAAAACAAAAAAGGATTTTACCTATTATATTTCTTCTCATTGAGAACCACCTTATGGGATTTGGGATTGGATTTCATGTTAGATAAAATGATATAAGACATGATGATGAGACAATGAAATATTATTGATATAACATTTCAATTTCTTTAAGGAATAATATGTTTGAGGAGAACAGTTTATGAGAGGTGGAATTTACAGTAGAGGAGAGTGGTGTTTTCCCATCATTTATTTCATTGGATTATTTTTTTCCTTAATACTATGAATAGATTAATAATTATCAATAAATATGTTAAAATAATGTTTGTGATTTTGATATTATGGGCTTACATCATCCGTACCTAATCAATGACTCAATAATTGATGTGTTTATCTTATACTTTAAATTACTATATTTCACTATTCACTAAAAATTCAACAATTTTATAAGTGTCAAAAAAATAACCCAACAATATTTTTAGTTTTAGAATTAAAAAATGAGATCAATTTTTTGAATTTAATGTTCTAAATATTAGAAATTAATTTTTTAATAAATAACATAATAACATTCTAAAATTCTATTTTTAATATTATAAGTGAATTTATAACATTTTGAAAAATTATTTAAGCTCTCATAAAATATTATTATAATCATAAGACAAAAAAACATTTTATTACACTATTTTATGAAATTATATTTTTTTGAAAATTGTAATATTTATTATGAAATTATAAATATACATTTTAGTATATTAAAAAATCAACACCTAATTAATAATTTCTAAATAATTTATTTACTTGTACTATGATATTCAAATGTCATATTACCCTTTATTGGATTGTTTAATTTTTTTATACTTTCATTGGTGATGTTACTAATCTTTTGGTAGAATTACTATTCTTATGGGTCACATTTCTATTACAAAGGTCAAAAAACAATTTCATTTATAAAATTTACTTAGCCACATATTCCATTCAATCAGAATTTATAATGTTTTTATTGTTTTATAACTTAAACATAACTTTTAATTATAAAAATCACCTTATGAGAAAAAGAGAGAAACCATTAGTCACGCACTAAAAGATATAATAAAACCATTAAAGGAAAATTTAATCTAATTATATTTGACCACCCTGTATAATTTCCATGAGATAGTGCTAACCTATGAATCTGGATCATCCTTAAAATTTAATTTGAACTAAAATTATTGATTTTCTAAATGCTAAATCTACTCTTATTGACTTATCTTCACATCATTAAATACCATGATTAGTATCAGGTATTGATTTTCAATTTAGTAACTCTTTTCCTCCTTGGTAACAACCATTAATGGCCATCACATCATCTTGTTACCCACTTCTTTAGTAGCATTACTAGTCAAACCATATTCAACCATTTCTTCTTCTGAGAGCATAAGAAATTACACATAATGATAAATCACCACACTAAACTCCCACATCTAACCAGAAAAAGCCTTGGGGGAGAGATGGGAATCACTATCCATCATCATGTAATTTGATTTATTTAATGATTAGTCCTCCCTTGGTGGTGTAAAATATAAATAATAATTCTCCCCTTCAAAATAGACCTCTGAAGCATAATATCAGTCGAGATTGAATAAAAATTACTCTAAATTTCATCTTCTAAACTACTAGTTAAATTCTTAGAATCATCAGCACTGGAATTAGTCAAGAGGGCCTTTACTCGTCCATTAATGCCCTAACTAGATTGATTTGAGACTCCTAGACCATGTTATAATTCAACAACACTTAAAACCAATTACACAACACAATAGAAACAACCTCCTCAAACTAAAAAAATTTACAATAAGTGCAGTGACCATCCATTGGTTCGATAGAGGAATTATCCGCAACCTTGACACTACTATCATTCCATAAGCGCACAACATAGATGTAAAAAGTATCCATGAGTGTCTTGGTGCTTCCTTCATCCAAAATTTTTTGATCCAAATAATTGATTCCACTTCCAGGAATCTCCTCCTCTATAGTAGATCCCTCATTCAACAAAGGATAAGGTAGATGGGGTTGGGTTATGCCCATATCCTTTATCAAGTGAATAAAGATGTCAGTCACCAATGGATTTACTTCTTATGATCCACACATTACATAAATTGTGAGTTTAGAGTATTTTTTCACCCCTTCAGGATTTTATATAGAAAATACAACCATAGAACAATCCTTTAGATTATTACCAATTTATACACCCATCTTATTTGGCGGGGTTCCTGGACTATCATCAATAGACTGTCGTCGAATAGACAAAATGATTACAAACAAAACAGAAACCGGACCACAATTCGTATACCATGTGCTTCCTGTACTTTAGATCTTTACCTACTATAATAAAAAAATAATAAAATTTAAATCTAGAAACATCCACATCTATAACAACTCATAGGTTATACGTACAAAAAATAGATTCGGTGCGACTATCCGAGCATAGGATTCAACAGACAGGGTTCCCTAGTATCCTAATAACGAAGGAAATTTGAATTCATAGTAGAATATTATGTAAACTAACCAAAATTTCTTTTTATTTTGAGTTGTTCTTGATACTAATGTCCTAGGTCCATCTAAGGAGGTATAAATAAGATCTGTTGAAGCTCCACAGATCACTATACTATATATTTATTTGATCTACCAATGATGGGAAACATATCATGATATTCTTGTTGTCAAGAACACCGACTTTCTCCAATTATATTAAGTCATGTGACCTAAAAACATACCTATCACACGAAATAAACATATTGAAATAAATTCATAAAATAATAAATGAAAATAATATTCATAACCCCCGAGGATTCTTTGATCTCTGTAATCGATATCCGGAGGTTAGGCCACCCATAAGACAAATCATAGACTTTTGAACTCAGAAACTCTTGGGGAAAGGGGTAGGAGATCATGTTCTGAAAAGGGGAATAAATATTAACCCTATCCCTTGTTATACATTGGAGGTCCTTTTACTAGTAGGAGAGGGACTGGATCAGTTGTCTCCACCTTGACGAAAAAAGATCGAGCATCACATTTTCCATTGTACATAGAAAGAGGAAAGAATACTCAAGTTGACAATATCTTCTCTTTGTGATTTTATATGATTTCTTTTGTATGAAATAATTTTCTTTGAAATATTTTATTTTCATTGAATTTAATTTATTTAAGATAATATGTACTATAAAATCTTGGGTTGTTATATTATTTTAACATACCAAAATTTTGTCAACAATCATTTCCCCAATGTTTATTTACTATTAGATTTTTTTTTCATAATACTTCCTCCCATAGGTGCAGGATCTTCATACGGATACATATAAGTTTCTAATTCTATTTCTTCCGAGTTGATTACATGTGTTGGTTTGGTTTCAACTTCTTTTTAACAATGATATGTTGAACACATCATTAACATTAGAGATTCATGTAGGCATTAATAATTGGTAGGCTATAGTTCCAATTATTTCAAGAATATAATTTTTTTTGATGTGCATAGGGTTCAGTTTCACTTTATATTTGAAACATAAGACATCCTTCCATAGAGATAATTTCAGGAAGACATGATATCACAATTGAAATTTCAATTCCATTCTCTAGTTTTCACCATAAAACATTTATCTACATTTATATAATATTGAATAGCCTTTAACAGTTCTTGTCTCATTATTTTGTTCAAGTATTATAAGATTACTCTCAAAAACTTCATTCCATCATGTTGGATTTCGGTAGCTCTTTCCATATAATGCTTCATATGACGCCATATGTACACTATAATGGAAACTGTTATTCTATGAAAATTCAACCAAAGTTAAACAACAATCCCATATACCAATAATATTTTGTGAGAAAGATCTCAACATGTCTTCGAATATTTGAATAGTACTTTCAGATTGCCTATCGATTTAATGGTGATAAGCATTACTCAAATGAAGCTCATAATCCAAATCCTTATGATTACCCTCCTAAAATTTTGATTTAAAACATGGATCTCGAGCAAACACAACTGATAGAGGAAAATCGTAATTTGATACAAATTCATTAATATAGAGTCTTTCTGGGTGATCACTATCTAAATATTCTATTATAGAAATAAAATGTTTTATTTTTATAAGATGATCCATAATAACCAATATTTCATCAATCATTCTAGGTTTCCTTGGCATTCCTTTGACAATTTCTATCATCATTTAATCTCACGTCCACATAAGAATACATATGTTGCATGAATCATATAGGATTATTTCTCTCGTTGTTCAAGAATATAAAACCTAGACACCTTAACACATAGTCCACAATTTCATGCTTCATTTTATCCCACAAAAAATGTTCCCCTATATCTCTATACATCATGGTACTACCTGATTAAATAAGGAAATATTTCTTATGAGAATCTGCTAATAGTTTCCATTAGATATTTTTAATTGATGGAACAGATGACATATTTTAAAATTTTAGGATTACATCCTCATACACAATGTATTCCATTATTCCATCAATAATATCTTCAGTTTTCATTTGAATATTCTCATCATCATATTAAGATATTTTTATCCACTCCAATAAAGATGGTTTCGAAATCAATGGAAAAATGAGTGATGCTTAAATTTCATTAAAATTCCCGTATCCATTTTTACAAATCCACAAATTTTAGTCCATTTTAAATAATAATTTAGGTCAAATGTCCATGATCATTCTTACTAAATTCAAATTTTATCTTATTTTCCTTTCCTAGGTGGTAGTGTATTGAGAAATCGTAATATTTGAGTAACTCAAGTTGTCTTCTTTTCATCATATTTTGTTCATTATATGTAAAAAGGTATTTTAAACTCTTGTGATCCGTATATACCTCACATCATTCACCATATAGATAATGTCACTATACCTTGAGAGTAAATATCAGGTCTACTAACCCTAGATCCTAAGTTTGATAATTTTGTGGATGATTCTTCAACTTATTTGATTAATATGAAGTAAGTTTATCATTTTGTATAAAACAATATCTTAGTCTATGATTTGATTCGTCATATTAAATAACAAACCCATCATTTTATAATGGTAGTGTCAACATATGATCATTGAATAATATTCTCTTAAATTATTAATAGCATTATAAAAGTTCTTTTCTCCATACAAACATTACCCCTTTATGTGGGTTCTTACATTATAGGTTATCAAATTTGGAAAAAATTCGAACCAATCACAGATAATAGCATTCTAAAATAGTCAATGTACATACCATGGTAATGTTCATTCGTATAGTCCATTGTTGGATTGCCTTTATATTTGTAGGATCTACTGAGATTACATTTTTTAAGACAGTATGTCCATGAAAAGAAACTTCTTGATCCCATAATTTACAATTAATAAATTCACCATAAAACTATTTCCTACTAAGAGTGTCAAGAATAACCCCCAATTTATTCTCATTCCCTTAATATAGTTAATAATAAACCAGAATATCATAAATGAGTACTACAAATAACATCATCATGTTATTCTATGAATAATCTATACATTATATCTATAAAAATAGAGGTTTCATTTGGAAATCCAAATGGCATTACTAAAAATTCATGATGTCCTTACCTCATCTATAAATTTGACTTTTAAATATCATCATTCATTACATGCAACTGATTATAGCCAAAAAAACAAATGATTTTTGAGAAATATTGAGTTTTATAAAGTTAGTAAAATAAATCAAAAATGTTAGGAAGAGGATAGTTGTTATTTATTGTAATAAAATATATTTTTATACAGTCAATTCACAACTAAAAATATCCATCCTTATTCTTAACAAAGAGAAATAGGGCTCCCCATGGAGAAACACTAGTGCAAATAAATACCTTATTAATAAACTCCTCTAGTTAGTTCTTCAACTCCACTAATTATGTAGTGTCTATTCTATATGGACTTTTGATATTGTTCTTTAATAAGGGATTTAATCAATGGTGAATTCAACTTCACGGTATGGGTCTGCTAAGGTAATTCCATTAGAAATACATCAATATATTCCAACCCAATTGGTACATCCTCAATTTGAATTTGACATTCCTCAACCCTATATGTGTTTTATCCTCCTCCCCATGAATTTTATTTCATAGAGAATGTTGGGGTGGATCTAGATAATAAAAAAATGATGATGTTTCTATATTGACATTAAGTGATTCTACATCTTCCTCACAAATCCCAATTCCCCTATTATTATAATAAATTATAACATCATATATTGAATGGTATCCCAATCTAAGGGTTGTATAAAATTATAACATAATTATTTTAGTACATTTTCCATAAGGGTTATATTTTTGGAATAATTTTTTATTAATAGTTCTCAATACCGTGTCTTCAATTTCATCATCTATAGTATTATTTATCAATGACCACAATTGATCATCATAAACTTGAAGAAATTTACAACTAGTACTACCTTTTTATTTTCATTGCATCCCAATGCCAGAAATATATTTTTATGATATTTTATCCACTTCTTAGCTACCACTGGATTATTACTCCCATTAAAATATGGGGGAGTATTCCACATGGAACAATCCAACATAGGTGTAATATGGTTATCCTTTATAACTTATTTATGTTATCCAAATATAGACATGATATGATCTTCCCCAACACTAACTGTGCAAAATTATGCATCCTGGAAAATCCTACATTGTCTATGGGTATTGATTCATTTCTCTCTATTTGTTGACATCGTTCAAAATCTGAACATTATATGTTATTTCATAATAATTATAACTATTGAGCACAAAATTCACAAAAAAAGAGTTATCGTGATTCACATGATTCTTTAACAACATCTTTCCACAGTTTCTACTAAACTAACTCTAATACAAACTATAATAACCCCACCACCATTAGCCATGATTTGGTGGTTATATTATTACAATTTAATTGATAAAAGTTACAAAATCACCAAGGATTTTTTATATTAATATTAATTAAGAAACTTCCCACTTTAATGGTTTCCTAATTAAATTGGAAATTTAACTCATTGCATAACAATAGAAAATAAACTGCTTATTTTACATTATTAAAAAAATTCATCTTTACAACCTAAGGAAGGGAAAAAATAAAAGGGAATGGTAAAATTATTATTAAGGGTTATATGAGACAATAATTAATGAATAACACTAAATATGTCATTAAAAGTATGGAAAGGTAAATAATCCCAAAAAACACATTCTATTTGTACACTGAGAATCAAAATGAATCCATATTTTTTTTATAATTAAAACCTCATTGATTGTAATAATAGAATACTTAAAGGTGAAAATTATTATTTATTGGATGTCATTAATCTTGACCATTCACCATTATCATGTCAATATGGTTTACGTATGTTGTTAAAAACTAGTATGATTCTATTTCAAAACAAACATGAATCATATGTCACCAACTATTTAATCTCAAGAGACATATCAATACACCTAAGGGATATTTATAACCCAACAAACCCATCACTGTAATCCAAATCATTATTAATACATATATTAAATTATATAAAAAACTATTTGTAAAAAATATATAGGTATAAGTCAATTGTCGTATCCATGATATAAGAAATATGTATATTTAATAAATGATGATCCTAAAGAAATGGGAAATATATAAACACAATACATAATGAATAAGTGTTCAGAGATTATATCGTAATGGTTTCCATTGAAGGGAAAAATTTTGTAATGAATAGACCTTCATAAGTAAAAAATTGAAACATATCATTATAAATGAATTCCACCTGGAGTGAAAACATATAAATGAATTGTTCATGAAAATTTAGAAATAAACATCTTTAGTGTGGTTTAAGGGAAAATACTAATAAATCATTGAAATAGAAAAATGAATAATTGTTTATAAAAAACTGAAAATAAAAAAAGATATTTTATCCTAATAAATTTATCTATTTTTAAAAAAAAATATTTTCTTATGATAAATTATAGTTTTTTCTTAAACATGGTTATGAAAACATGAATTTCTCTTTAATTAGGCTTTCTTATCAAGATGAATTGAAAATGGAACTTTATAAAAAAGAAATAATTTCATTTTTGGGGTAAAGAGAGAGAGATAATAACTCGAATGAAAAATGGAGGTTTAGGGAGAATCTCTTCCCTTATATCTAAAAAAGTTTTTCACATGTACATAATTTTATGGATAATGAAATAATATTCATTAATAATTTAATTCATAATCACCTAAACTTGTATTATATTTATAATAATTTAATTATGTTAATTTTTGGACTTTTTTACCACTTATAAAATTCAATTTTTTTATTCAAAAGTGTCTGTTTCCTTGGTTCTGATGATTTGTTCCTTTGCGTATGATTATGGGAAATCATGTCAAATAGAAGAAAAAATCAAGAAGTAAACTTATTTAGTTTTAATGATCTTAAATAATAATAAATGTTATCATAAATATTTTGGTTATAGGGAATGAGTTTAATTCATTAGATAAAATCTTAATGATAACTATTCAGATTATTTTGGTGTTTTTCAATTATCAGAAACTAGTTTTATTTTTTATAAAATTATATATATATATTGGTCTGACCTAAAACATCATTTAATTAGGTTAATGTTTAAAATTTATATTACTACTAACTATTTTATATGTGGCAAGAAGGGCCGAACCCATAGGGAATGTAATTCTAACCACTATTCATGTAAAAACATTGGAAAACTCCACTTTTTTCAAAAGTGGATAAGAATTTCTATTTCTTTACTTTTTATATTTTATTCTTTTTGTGAAAAAAGTAATCCATAAAGAGAGAAATTATTTCTTGGTGTTTTTGATATATACTAGAATGAATCAAAAAACTAATTTAAAATTATGAACACCTAAAATATAGAGTGCTGATAAACGAACTATTAGAGTAAACACCCGGGATAAAATATCCATCAACTAGTTTTAGGTATTTCAATTAACTTAAAATAAGTTTTTAACTACCACCATATGAATGTGAATTATATCCCTTTCCATGAGTTATGTCACACAAGAAAATCTATTCTAATATTCTCCAATCTAGAAATAAATCAACTAAAAACAGTTTGAAAATAACAATAGGAGGAACTCACCGTAAGTCCTAAAGTCATTAGATTTTATAATGTTTTAATAGGTGTATACATGATAAATCTCACCAACTGATCATGAAATCTTGAATATTTTTTTTAATGGTATAGAAAATTGAATGATATCAACACTGATGTCACTGATCAATACTGAAATAATCAAAATGTTTAAGTGAAAAGGGAACTAAAGGTGAACAAGATGAACAACAATTTATCCCCAAACTAGATGATTAAACATAAAGTTACCTATATTACATATACTGAGACCATGCATCTAAAATGGTAGAGAATTGAAAGAAAATAGAAGAAGACAACTCCCTCTTCTATCTTTAATTACTACTGCTCCATGCCCCCGGATCTCCAGAGAATGGCTCTCCGAGGAGTGCTCCAAGGTTCGCTCCAGGTTCTTGCTCTTCTTCCAAGTGAATATTCGAATGAACCCCCACCCCCAAATTCTGTTGAATCTCTATTTTTATATCCTCTTTCATCTACCGCATGTCATCTCTCGCTTCCACTGACTTGAAATCATCTTTTTTTTGTTTCATCGTAGACGTACATCTTTTCGTGGCTGGCACGTCACACTATCTTTTCCCTCATAACTAACACTGGGTGAGTTAGTTGCATGAACCTAGAAGTTTACGCGTCCCTTGAATAAACCTACAAGGTTAGAACTGGAAAATAAATTAATGAATCAACATTAAAATATTAACTTTTATTAACAAATAATAGTTTCATTATAAAATTCTTAAATGATATTAAATTTAAATTAATAATTATCAGATATTGTTTTATTGATTTAATTAACGTATTTTATTTAATGTTTTTACATGTTATTATTTATATAATTAATTCTCGAAGGTGATTGATTATTAATTAGATTAAATTAAAAGATTAGTAATTATTAGATTATTAGAGTTTTTTTTTGAAAATTAACTATTAGAATTTATAAAATTATAAATAGTTATTATATATTATTATTATTTTATTCATAAAAAAGTAAATTTTTAATTAATATATATTCAATAAATTATTAAATATACCTACATTATTTTGATTATTAGATTAAACATTAGAGTTAATTTAGTTAATTAATTTTATTTTCTATTCTATTATTATTAATTTACTAATATTATTATATATTTATTTATTATATTGTTTCTTTTATTTTTAATTGATTATTTATTGTTAATTTTTAAATCTATCCTTTTGTCTTATTCTCAATCACGCCATAGGGGAATGAGAGGGTTTTGGTTCCTTCTAGGTGACTCTAGTTTTCCTCTTAAAGAACAGGCACCGCCAGCTTGTAGAAAGGGTTCAGAATCCTCTACAAACACCGACTATAGTCTCCTCTTCATAGGTGCAGCTCATCCACAATGGTGGGGACATCCTCGGCGTAGTAAAAGGATATGGAGAATACTTGCCGCTCAACTCCACCTCCCCACAACATAAAACCTGAAGCATCTTCCTTGTCTAAGCCTCTCAACATTGATGTCCTCCTTAGATGTAGCAATGAGGGTTTGACAGCCTGGCATTCTTTCATCATTGTAACATCACAAGCTTCCAACACGATGGAGCTCAGTTTTGGTAAGGGTATCATCAAAAAAGGAGGAATCTAAAACTTCATGCAGGTAGAAGGTCAGTTTCCATATTTCTGATTAGGCACATATTGTCTTCAACATCAGCTAACTGAATTTTATATTTCAGATATACCGATTTGTGATAGGATTTGAGTTTATAATGTGTATCCTTGTTTCTGTTTTTGAATATTTTGAATTGAAGAAGGGAATAATTGGTGTTTTTGGTTGTGAAATTTTGTTGGATCATGTATTGAGTAATGAGATTTGGAAGAAACAATGCAGTTTGATATAAAGAGGAAACACCAGTGGCTGAAATGGCTTCATTGCGGTGCCATAGGGATTACGGTGGCAGGTGGAAACGTTGGTGAAACCATGATGTTCCACCATTTCAGATGAAACCAATATGAAAATAATGTGGGAAGTTGTAATAGAATGTCAAGGGAAACAGTGGTTCTGGGTTGTGTGTTACAGTGGCATAACCAATGCACCCTAACTGAACGGTGAGAAAATAAAGCTGATCGGGGCGTCGTGAATTGGATTACGGTAGTAGAGACATGGTGATACCGTGTAAAGTGTTTAATGGTGGCATAGATTTGAACAGGTGTGAGGATACACCGTAAATACTGAAATAGTGAAGTATACAAACTGTGTGATGTTAAGGATCCACTGAGAAATGGAAACACTGCTTGGTAGCACCATAAAATGAAACGGTTATTAATGCACCATAATCATGGTGAATCGTCAACCTGGAAAATAAATAGTGGGATAAAATAAAATAAAACATAAAAATATATAAAAATAATAATTAATCATAACTAAAACATAATTAAAAAAATTTAAAATGTAAATATAACATAAGCTTTAATAAATTTATTAAACCCAAAAACCATAAGTTAAATTATTATTATCTTCTAAAATAAAATTAATCTAAATTAGTGAATTATAAATCAAAGTTAAATTATATAAAATAACTATTAAAACTAACTAAAATATTAATGAAACATGTTAGTTAATTTTATATTATATTCTTATTTTAATTAAATAAATTAGATTAAAGAGACTCAATAAAAACTGTAAATTTATAAAACTAAAATTATAATTATTGAATTGTAAAAAAACATCTAACAATTAGATTATATTATCTCAATTAAATAACATTTAACACATTATATTTTCAATAAAAACATCATTATTTAAGTGAAACAAAAAAATTAATTAAATAACTAATAAATATTAAATTAATAAATATAGAAACAAAATCATCAAACTAATAAAAATTCATTAGGCTATAAAATTAAAGTGACATATAAATAAACTAATTTAAAGTGTTAAATAAATGATTAATTATATACATTTAATAAATAATAAATTTAATAATACAAATACAAATTTTCCATAATTTATTAAAAATTGTTAAAGTAAATAATTAAATTGATGAAAATTAATTAAAAATATGCAGAAAAACTTGAGTTTTAAAGGACACATCACGGTCTTAGAACATAATATGACATAAAATAAGTATATTGAAATTTTATTTAACCATAATATTGATTTATGACAATCATTGAAGGTGGTAATGGAAAATGAAAATGCATCGTCTTGATGGTAGTAAATCGGCACATCATATAAGATATTTTCAGTTTTAGAATAAATGGGATATGAGAAGAGGGTTGATGATTGATTTTACATTATCAAAATATAATTATAGTATATATAATATAATTATGTTATAATGAAGTATTTTTATAGGATCTGTTGTAAGGATAATAAATTAAATGAAATTGAAAAGAATGTAATGGAAAATTATATCATATTTTACCTATTGAATTTATTCTCTTTGAGGACATCCTTAAGGGGCCTATGACTATTATTTTGGGGAGGAAAATGGTTCCTAGATGTGAGAAAATTATTGGGAAGAATATTGGTCAGTATTGGGTAATGATTTATGTCTTTATAGGTGTGAGGAGATGATATGGTGAGGGGTGGTATTTGTAGCGGGGGACATGGGTGTTTTTTCAATATTTAATTCATTAGATTATTATGTTTACTCCAGACTATGAGTATTATAAGATTTATCACAATATATATTAATATAATGGAGGATTGTTCACGATTATGTGCTTAAATCAGATTTAACTCATCCATAACTCAAATATTATTGTATTTATCTTTTACTGTAAAATTATAGTATTTCACCATTCACCAAAAATTTAACTATTTTTGAAAGATACCAAAAAGTCAACCAAAAATTTTGTCAATGTGTAGAATTATAAAATGAAAACCATTTTATGAAAAAAATATTTAAATATGATAAATTTAATTTTTAATTACTATAATCATTTACCCAAAAAATACTAATTTCAAAATTACATCTGATTTTAAAACACATTGAAAAATTACTCAAGGTCTCATAAAATATCCATATAATACTTAGAAAAAAAAATTATTAATATTTCAATTTTATGAAAATATTTATTTTACTAAATCAATATATTAATTATAATATTGAAAATAAACATTAATATTAATAAAAAATTATGAACACTTAATTAAGAATTTATGAAACGTTTATTTACTTATACTATGATATAATTATATCACATTTCAATTTATAAAATTCCTAAATTTTATTTATAATTTTATAGGTGTAGTTACTATTATATTGTCCTATTTAATGTTCTAAAGGTCCACTTTACTATTTGAAAGGTAATGTTATTATTCCATTGATTTATGTTTCCTAGCCTCTTATTTCATTCATTATTCATTTATAAATTTTGTTTTGTGTTTTCATTGTTATTTTATATGATATATACTATATAAAATTCTTTTCTGTGAAATTTAAGATATCTAATGAATTGAACTTATTTAAGAGGATACATAATTTCAAATCAAGGGGTGTTATAATAATTTCCCACAAATAGTTCTCTTAGAGACATTGATACATATTTGTTCACACATTATGGAAATTTAAGGTTAAGATATGTGAATATTTACAAATATTTTTCATTATCTCATGGTTTGATTGTAAACATAGTTTTGACCCAAAATTTTTGAGTCGTTCCACTTTAATTTTATCTCCAATGATTTCCCATTTTACTTTACTTCCACATTTTTCTAAAGGTCAACATATTCTCTTTGAGAATCAATAATATAATCTAAATGGGATGGTTGAGAAATAAATTGATACACGAATGATGATGTAACATCCTTCATGATTCCCATGTATTCCCTTTAAAATTATTATAATAATGAATCAATCTCAATTTTCATCGTTGGTAAAATTATAGGGTCCTTTTTACGTAGATCCTATTCAACTTTATTTACATTAACATTATAGTCATGGATTGAGAAGTCCTAATCCTTGATTACCTATAATAATAATAACTGGTGAAAATTAATTTCCTTTTAAGTGAATATATATTTTATTCTCTTTATATTTTTATATATTTGTAAATACTCCCCATATAGATAATGCTAATAGATTTTCAATTTGATGATAATTGTCTCCAACTCCAAATCATTCACGGGATAGTTTCTCTCATGAACATTCAACTTTCTTGAGTATTAGGGAACAATATTGTAATTTTGAATCAGTAAATATCATATTACATTCATTGATGCATCATCTTATACCATGAAGAGTTAACCATTGTTGGGTTGTGTATGTACTGATGTTGTGATAGACAATTTTTTAACTGTCTGTTGTAGAATTCATATTCACTAGTCCAGAAAAACTTTAGTCCCTTATAAGTGGGATTTGATAATGGGTTTTTAAATCATTATATCTAAAGGAAAATCATTCATAATACCGATATATACCAAATAAACTATGGATCTGTTTTATATATTCTAGACTAGGACACTGTTTAATTGAATTTGTATTTGAAGGGTCCATAGATATCCCCTTTTCTAGTGATAACATGTAGCCATAATGATAATTACACTATCTAGAGCTCACATTTACTATACATTTCATTTAAAAGTTTCCTAATAATAGAATTTAAATTCTTCATAAGCTCCTTTACCTTGATGTATATTAGAAAATCATCCATAAATACTTCCACATTATTATAGTAATCTATAATTAATCAATTAATAATTTCCATAAATAATAATTTAGAATTAGTGAGTACAAAATTGAATCACTATAAACTCACATTTTCCATACCTCATTTGAAAAGTAGTATTGAAAATATTTTCTTTATTCACCCTAAATTATTGGTATCCTCAATAATGGTCGATCTTAGATAAATATTTTGCCCCACCTACTTGAGAAAAAATCATCTATAAATTTAAGGGGAAAATTTTAATTTATCAGTATTTTTCTAAGATCATGATATTCAATAAATGGATACATTATTAAATCATTATTCATGATGAATAGCATTAGTTCACCCCATGGTGAAGCACTTGATTGTATAAAACCCCTATCTAGAATCTATTATAACTTTTTCTTCTATTCCTCCATCATAATGATAATTATACTATAAAAATTCATTTTGGTGGGAATTTATCAAGATATAATTTCAATATATATTTCAACATATTAGTCATGTGTAATTCTGAGAAATTTGATAGGGAACGCATCAGTGTAGTCTATCATAGTGTTCAACTATTCAGGATTGATCTAATCCCTTTTCAAAATAATTTGAGATTGATATTCATTCCTAGATGTAAATTGTATATCTTATTGGGAAGAATATTATGAATGTCTTTCATCCTTCACCTTATTCTTTATTAGAATTAATGTATTCCTTGGGTTTTGATGAGTCATCACCTTATATGAATGTTGATTTTTTAATTATATTAATATATCCAATCCATTAATGATTTTTTTGTTTTTGTATTAAAGATGAGGAACACACATGCCAATGGGAAAAATAGTTTCATGAATACTAGGAAGTCTACCATTTTTTTTCATTTAAAGGTGATGTTATTGATAAATGATTTCATGTTTTTTTTCCATTATTGTTTCCAAAAAAGGACAATAGATATCTTTTCCCGATGGTTGATTTTTTGGGGGGGGCGAGGGATTATTTCATTTTCAATCATTTACATAAGACTCACCATTTAAACCTCTCAAGGAAACACAAAATTGTTACCACATCTATAACAGAGTAAAATTCTTCTTTCCAAAGGCATGTGGTCCTTTTGGGTTACAAACCCATTGATTCGAAGGAAAAAAGATTGGCAAAGAGGATGAGAGGTTTGTATCATCACACCCTTTATGAGGGAGTTGTTTTATTCTCTGTCACTCTATAATAAATTTAATATATGTTTTAATAAAATTATAATACTTGATATGAGACTAGTTACCCTATAAAATGATCAGAAGTTAAATATTTTTATTTCTAAAGGGGGAGTATTATTAATGAAACCATCTGTATGTATATTATGTTCATGAAACATTTCCCACTAGAGGGAAGATTATTTTTTGTTGAAGTTTTAAAACTAGGCACTATGATTTTTTCTATCATCTATTTAGATAGATAACATTTAAACGATGAGATTGAGTGTATTACAAAGAATCATATGTATCATGTTTATAAAAGGATTCGAAACACTTATAGTTCTTTAATTCTGCGATGTTTATCATTATTCAGAATCTATATATGTGAGGGATATTAGGAATCAAGTACTTGAGATCATACCTCATGGAGGAATACTATGTATCCTAGTTATTGAATGAATTCAAGTTATCATAGTTCATTAACAACATTGGGACTATCCTTGGGGTTGATTCCATTTTATGGGGGTAGTTATATCATTCCTCTAATCTAGGATTACACACTGAGGTGACCCTCACTAGTAGAGTTTTATGATAATAATTATATAATTATTTTAAATCTTTATGCCTACATGAGTAATGATTAGTGTTAGAAACATTGGTTAGAAACTAATTATCCTCACTACATATGGGTGTATGGATTATGTGATGGGATAGACAAATGTATTTTTAATATGGATCTCAGACCTTATAAATGTGTCCTACCTATCCTGGTTATATTAAGAATTATAGTTCGATTAGTATAGTTTCATCTTAGTCCACTGAAGGATGTGACTGAATTATCATCACATTAGAGGGTTCTAGTCATAATGGTTGAGATTTTTGAGATATAGTAGGACATAAGTATGGTATGTGTGTATTTGAGCTCAAAACATAGTATGGTTTACTAGGTATCTTTTTTATAGTAGGAATCAGTTTAATCATAGTTAATTTTCATCTCAGTACATTAATTGATGAGGAATAAATCACCATCCTCTGAGAATGATTTGGTGTCGATGATGAAATATCAGATACATGGAAAGAGTTACACCGATGTAAGTTTATATTTGTTCTCATGACATAGTAATATGTACAGTGTAACCTAGTTATAATCAGAATAAGATTTCTCATAGTTATGTTAATTAGGTATTACATACTAAGGTTGTTATTTTTGATGGGCATTGGGAAGGGTGATCATGTCATGGGATGCTTGGTTGACCAGGCCTGGTTGTCAAGCTGACATGCCTCGTTTTTTTGACATATTTGTTGGATGATGATTGGGCATGTTTTCTGTTATTTATATCATGTAAAAATACAGTCACATGAGATAGTTGACTTCACATGGTGTAAGTATGAAAGCAGGATGACATGTCTCAATAATTTCATGAGATCTGGACAACTTGTCTTTGTTTCATTAGGATATATAGCTAACATGTACATAAGACAACTTGAGATATACGTGACTAGTACTAGAGTACATCACAAAATTAGGATGATATGATTTTAGGTAATGACATATTTTGTCTTATATGTCTATAAAACAACACAAAAGCTAGCTAAAGTTCAATAGTACGATCCCAAGAACTAGATGACTTTCATTAGTGTCACTGTAGGATTTTTAAGAAATGTGTAGAAGAAAGAGAATGGAATGTATGGAAAAAATAGAGGGTTTGGTGAGATTTGGGTGGAATGCCAAGGTGGGATGCATGTTAATCTCTCGAACATGTCTATGGGACATAAAGTGGTAAAAATATTATATCAAGGGAACGTTGTATGATATGGTCAACTTATCCTAGTGTTAATGCATGAATTGAGTAATCCACATGATGCGAATGAGGATCAATGACTCTATCATCACAGATGTATCTTGTCTTTGTTCTTTATTATATATTTTTATGAATAAGTACCATAGATTTGATAATGTTTATCCTCTTTAGGTCTCACATGACCAAGTAGATATTTGGGATGTCTTTCACAGATCCTACTCGAAATACTTCATGTGATTTTAAGTGATGATGGAAAGTACCCATTCATATTTCATGATCTCGTAGGTTGTTACTCATATTTTCCAAGGCAAAAACCATTGAGATCATGAGATTGAATTCTATGATATGTTTTCTCTGATGTATGGGTCCACTAATGCATGGATCCAAAGATTACTTTTTTAATGATGGGATGGGGAAGTTATAGCCCTCAACATCAAAATTATGTGCTGCTTTGCACAGAGCATATATCAAAAATCCAAGATGGAGTCAGTAGATGGAATTAAATATTTACACTTTGTGAGGTCATACTTTATGACTTCCCATGGGTACCTCATGATTTTTTATCAAAATAATATCTACTCAATAATCAATTAAATAGATTTCAGAACATTAATAGTGTCTTTTATAATCATCTATACATTACATGGGGTATCAAAAGTTTAGGATGACATGTCTAGGGACATTCACAAGATCAAGATTCTTGCTGGAAGGATTTCATGGGATCTAAGGAAACCTCTCTAACAGTTTCATATGCCAGAAGTGGCATGCCATAGGTCCTTTATGAGATAGAGGTGGATTATTGATGGGCAATCTCATTATTAATGATGATTCCCTGGGTTGTATAACACCATCCACAAATGATCAATGTATATAGACATCACAAGAAGTTCTCATCTCCTCACTCTTTATTTCCTACTTTATTTTACCTGGGATGGGGATGTTGGATGTTTGATTAAGTATTGTCAAAGACATTCACTCTCAAATACAGTGATATTTCATGTGACCAACATATGGTATTATAGTGAGGAGTGATAATATCATAGGAAAAAACTTCAATTTGTATTTGGATCCTAAGGGGGAGAGTAAGACAACCTATAAATGTCAGAATCCCATCGTGTGGTGAGGGTCACATGTCTACGAGATCTTGCCTGATAAGGTAGACATTTTACCAGGGCTTATGTGGGATCCTTAGAACCTCATGGTAAACTCATGAGAATTTAATTACTATAATTTTCATCTTATTTTTGATATTTTTGTAGTCATTTTACAAGATATTATGGGCAGTTTTTCCAGAGTCTTCCAATTGACAAGTCACATGACTCAGAAGAGCACATATGGAGGCCACCACATGATCAGTTGTTTTTATTAATTCCCTTTAATGAAAAAGTAGGATTTTTCAATGAGGCACCATGATATCTACCATAGGTTAGTTTTTATTAATGTCTCCTTTTCATGACCTTCTAAATGTTTCTTAATCATGTGACTTTTGGAGGATTATGTGACCTATATGAATTGGCCACCATCTCTTATGTTGATCTGCAGGGAACAAAATACCAATGCCTTAGGTATTTATTCCTTTAGTTATTTTCTGATGATAATTTCTAGGGAGTTAACAATAAAATAAAACTGCACAAAAGGATGTAATATGATATTTTAAAGGAGATTCAGTCCAAACACATTGGCCGGGAGGATTTAGAACCATTATATGCAATAATTTACATTCGTCCATTCTTAAGGATAATTAAACCTTCATCAATTTTAGTGGTGTTCGAATAATTCAAATAAACTAAAAAATATGGTATAATGTGTTTAAAAATAGAAAAAAGGTTTATTTTTTTGTTCATTAATGAAATGCTAGTGAACCAATCTCCACTTGATTGTCTTATTCCACCTCCGTATCAGTGATAGAATATTTTGTTACTTACTATAGTTGAGGTGGTTATCATTGATTTTTACAACATACCTTGGTGTAGGGAAATGGCTTGCGTAATTAATATGTTCCCTGAATTTTTAACACTCTAATATAGCCTGATTATTGATCTCGACCTTTCTTTATTCATCTACATTAGTTGGATTCTTCATTTCCTTTCAAAATGATTAATCTAATTCCCTTATTTTCAACATTTAAAGCATAAATCCATTCCCATTGGATAGTAATTGGGATACTTATTCCCACACATTTTTCATATAGTTTGTTTGGTCTTCCTTCCACAATTCGATTTATCTATTGATCCTCCAATATTAAACTCCATTATCAACTTTTTATCATTAGTCCCATGAGACCACTATGAGTCACCGATCATTATTTCACCCTTAAGGAGACAATGGAAAATCAACCCCAAATTTATAAATATCATGAAATTACAAGGAATTTAAATACATGAATTGTATCCACTAAAGAATAAATTCACCTTGATTACATTTTTCCTGAAAAAAGATATATTCGTATCATGCAATCCTTGTAAGTTTTTTCTCACAAGACCTAAAATCCTCATCATTGTTTTACATTAATTTTATGAACTCCATTTCTCTCTTAATATTTAATTTTTAAGGAAAATATTTATTAAAAAATATTTTATTGAATCCTGCTCATTACATGGAATCAATATACTCTTTAGGAATCATGTTCTTGATCTATTTCCACTACTGATTTTTATCCCCATTATAATGATATATTTTCATCATGGATTTATCTTCTACCCAAAACTGGAGAACATATAATATATTCACAAGGAAGTTAATTAATTATTCCTTGTTGAGGAGATTATACGATCCACTGAAAGTATGATTATTTTATTGCATAAAGAATTAAAGTGCAACATATTCTTGTATTAGAGAATGAGGGAGTTCTAAATAAATAAATTTAATATTCAATACATTAGTCAATTTATTTAGAACATTCAAAATGTTATGATATCCCATTCTAATTAGGTTAGTAATATCAAAACGGGATACATCAAATTTTTTACCACATTTTTTGTTGGAAAATCTTCCCCTATTACCCGTAATTAAATAAAAAAGAATAATTTTTTTTGGATTTAATAATTATTTAATGAGAATATAAATATACAATTATAAACTTTGAATTAATAACTAATAAATAAAAATTATGTCCTAACTTACAAGTCTTTAGGTTTCATTCTAGGTTATCCATGGAAATGTTTCCTATATATTGACGTATATTGTGGCCTATCACTACGGTTTTCTAGGCCAACTCCCAAAAAATAACTAGACTCTAATCAGATCCCAACTATTAAGTCCCATTCCTTTTACACATATTATTACTTGAATTTTAAAGTAATTATCTTATATACATAATCAAAGGATTGGAAATTAAATTTTTTTAGATTAATAGGTACATATTTAGAAATCATGAAACTAGAATAAAAAATAAATCCATTACTCTTCATGATGATATCATAACTTCCTTGGAGCTCTAAAAACATCATAGGATAATATGTGAAATAAATAGACAAAAGGGGTGAGAAAAAAAATCATAGTAAGGGAATAAACATGTAAATTAATCATAAAAACGAGATAGAATTCATAACATGATAACCTAAAAAGAATTTATCACGAATAAAAACATGGAGATATAACATATAGAACATAGTTTCCTATGGTTTTGAAAACACTATAATGTGTAAATAACATATCTCCTAACATAAACACGATTCATAGAAAACTATAAAGATAATAGCATATAGTAAGAAGAGTAAAATAATGGATTAGGTTCACTCTATAACACAATACATAACATCTCATGATAATAATACATTACACAATATAATTGGAGAACCATACAGACCCACCAATTATGACTTGTACATGAATATATGTGTTATATAAAGAAATAAAAAGTAATTTATAAACATAAGGGTTTCCCATGGATAAAAATAGGTTTCGAAAACATGTCATATAAAAAAACCATCTAATCTATCATATTGATATCCTTGAAAGAATTAATTTTAATAGTTATTTGGTATTAATAAAGGAAAATATAATAATATAACATGGATAATTATGTCTAACTAAAGTGAAAACTTGAATAATATTTTTTAATTAATACTATAAATGTGCCACTTAAATGCTGTTTTAGGGAAATTAATAATGAGTATTCAATGACGATAATGTAATAATTATTTATATAACCCAAAAAATGAAATAAAATGTGTTTTAATGATAAAATGATTAATATTTTAATCTATGAGTGTATAAAAAAATTTATGGAATGTACTTGAAATTGGTTTAGAATCCAAGAAGTTTCCTTTAATCGGACTTACTTATTGAAAGTAATTAAGAAATAAACCATTTAAAATAATTATTTTCCCATAAGAAAAGATTAATTGTGCTATATATTTAATTCATTAGAAATATATAAAATATAGCATAATTATATCAAAATAATTAAGTCATTGATTGAGAAAATATGAGATAAAACATAACCTAAAGGAAATATCGAGGTTTGAAGAGATCTCATAGCTTACGTATGAATGCGCTCTATACATGAACTTAATGTCCATGATAATCATTAATTAATAAAAAAATATTTAAAAAAATATTTGATTTATAGTAATTTTATAATGTTTATTTTTTTATTTATATGTTTTATAAATATCAATTTCATTGTTTTGGATGAGTTCATTTCATAGTTTCATTGTCGCTCCACTTGTGTATAATTATGGACACTATTTTAAAATGGGATAGAAAAAACAATTAAAATGAAACAAAATTCATTAACAATCATAATTATAAATTTTTCAATATGTCATATTATTTACAGAAATAATTATTATTCATTTGATATAATTTTAATGATATAATTATAATTTATTATGTAAATTTTTATAACCATCTCATACAAGATTCGTTTTAGAAAATATTATGGCCATATACTATTTAATGAATTGGTAAAAACATATAATATAAATAATTAGTTCATTTTAAATACTTATCATTTAATTTAATCCTTCCATAAGGGAATTTTAGGAAAATACAAAATCATCATCCACAAATGTGATTAACCGATATAATATGAAAAAAAAATTCATTGAATTAGTGGAGGGGGATAAGAGATAATGGTGGATATTAGATGTTACAATAAAAATATAAAATTTATTTTTATAAATTAAACTGAAATTATTATTCTCTATTGGATGAAGGAGGTCATGTAAAAGTATAAGAAAAAAGAAATTAAAAGATGCAGTTTGATAATTTCATCTCCTGATTATCACATCCTTGTTAGCACCCTTAAGGATTATGGAATTTGAGTTTTAGTGATAAAAAATCATATTGATTTGTGTATGAGTGTTAAGTATAGATTTTGCTATATATTTTTCATGATTTAATTCTTAAAAGGTGTGAGGAGAAGGGGTGGTGATGGGTGGAATTTTTTAGGGGAGGGGGAGGAGTATTTTGGATTCTTATATTCAATATATTATTATTCTGGCCTAATATTTTCAATTGTATTGATTACTATGACTATATAAAATAAATTATGAATTTTTTGGAAGTAATAGGTTCTTACATCATCCATGACTCAAAAAATAAAGTAGTTTTCTTATAATTCTAAATTCCATAAATTACCTTATTTCACCATCCCCAAAAAATCACCCATTTTTAAAATATAAAATAATCAGAAAACCATTTTTTAATATTTAAAAATTTCGATTATATTTTTGAAAATAGTTTTCTAAATTTGATAAATTTGATTTTTAAAGAAAATCATTTTCTTCATGAAATAAATATTTTAATATTAAAACCAATTTTATTACTATAATGGTCCCATAAAATTATATTATCATTATAATAGGACATAATATTAATTTATAAATTCAATTTATTGAAAAAAACTTTATTCATTATGTTCCATATAAAATTTCAATTAAAATATATATGTTTTTAAAAAATACCCAATCATAATATATCATTTTTAAAACATGAATTTACATGTACCATGATATAAATAAAATTTATTTTAATTTTATAAGAGACCTATGTTTAATTTTACATTTCCATATGTGACATTAATATTCTAATAGTGAGGTTAGTATTCGTAATTGTCATATTACTATTACAATTGTAATGTTACTATTAAAAAATATTATCACCATTTGACCAACCAGATTACTATTTTAATGGTTTTCATTATAACGGTCACATATGTTACATTGTATATCTAAATATTTCTTATTAAAGTAATTCTTTATTCACTCATATTTTCACTAATGATTATGCATAATTTCATCTTCCAAATTAATATTTTATTACTAACATTATTTTTTTGTTCTATTGATATGTTGATGAGTGCGGTCATTATTGTTGATTGAGAATATCTAAATTTTCATATATTACTAAAAATATTGTCAATTTTTTAACCCCATGTATGATTTTTAATTATAATTTGTTTAATTTAAAACATAGGTATAATTATAATATTATAAGAAAAATAATTTTTTGGTTTATCTATTTGATGTATCTGATTTTTACAAAATTATATAATTATAACAGTGTATATTACTTTATCAAAACATTTTGTTGTTAAATTACATAAATTTTTACCTTCTTATGTTAACAAAATTCATGATTATATTTTAATTTTTAAATCAAAATAATATAAATATTTATTGATCATTTTTATATGGTTGATAGAAATCATATTTTAAATTCTTCTATAAAAAGGATAAAACATTTTATGTATAAGGATGGAAATTCAGTGAAACTAAAAATGTATTGAAACCTCAATGTGATTCTAGCCTATTTGATGGATACATTCTGAAATATTGTGTTTTAAACAAATTAACGAAAAAAATACTAATATTAACCTATATAAATTCACTAACACATAATTTCATTAATGGTATAAAAGACATTAGGTTTTTTTTATGAAGCAACATATGGGTTGGAATTGAGGCAATTTGCTCATAAAGAATGATTTTTTTAATGTATGACATAAAATCAATGCATATATGTGTTTCCTATATTAGATTCATATGTATTTAATTTATTTTAGTTAGGAAATAGTTTATTATATTGAGTGCATAAATTGTTCGGGAAAAAATACAATTCACAACATTTACCTAAATGATTCAGATGGAGAAAAAATTAAAGGATATAGGAAAATATGTTTTCTTAAATAATATGACTTTCTTAAATAATGGTTTTTTCATTAATCGTAATAATATATTCAATGAAACACTTGAGAATAAAGAAAATCAAGATCATGTATCATTTCATTAATGAAAATTTAATTCAAGGGGTTGTGAAATTGGGATAATTATCTATAAAGGAGTAATTAACAATTTTAATGATCAAAACAAAGCCAATAGGTTTTTTATTAAGTACCATTTGGATGTGGTAGATCAATTATTTCCATCCACTAGATGAATTGAAAAAATATTCCAAGGTTATAAGAGAATTAGTTTTGGAATTTATGTTTTTATTTTAAAGAAAATTTCCTATTATATTATTCCTTCATTGGGTTTATCATAAAATGTGTACAAAACATGGAAATTATATAATAGCATGGACCCTAGTATCCCAGATTTTCTGGTAGTTTTTTTTAAATTTACATAGATAAAAGACATGAATCCCAAAATAATGAATAGTTTTGATGACATCAGAAACCAAATACGTACATAGGTTTTACATTATTACTTCATAAAAAACAACATAGTAACTCCATTGGAAAAATCCATTAACTCCAATATTATCCATACAATTCATTCAAAATATACTTCATTTCATACTAGAGAAAAATAAATCATAATAAAGGGATGATCTCTGATGCTCAGCAAGGGTAAACAATATAGTGGAAGGAATCATAAAAAATAGTAAGGAATGTTGAAAAACTAAAACACATTCCATTTAAACATAATATTGAGAATAATATGGTAGTGATAAAAGATGAATAAATAATTCCATATAAATAATCATATGAAACATAACTAGGTATATTCTGCTAGTCAAATAATCACATGATATAATAATTAATAATTTTATAATTAGGGAATGATAAATGGCATACAACAAAAAAATAAAATCAAGTCCTTGGAAAATAAGTTTATATAAATGGGTAATGCCTCTCCCAAAACACGGTTGTGTTTGTCTTATGAGGACTACTAATGTTTCTAGGGGCTACAACATGCCTTTCTTATCAGATACTAAGTTCAATTAATTCAACATATATCAAAGAATCTTTTTAAAATGATTTTTTAATCAATGGCTCCCATTATACTTTCAAATATTTTACTAAAAATCTTAGATTTAAATATTCAAAAAAAATCATTGATAAATTTTTGAGAGAGATACCTTTTTACTTGGGAGATAATAATTATTTTAGAAAATCATTTATATTTTCCATAAAATTGGACTGTAAACATTAATATCATAGAAAATAAGAGGGAATGATAGTGAAATTACATTCAATGTATAAATTATACCCCAATGAATTGAAAATACATAAAAATATTTTTTAAGAGACTTTGGAAATGGTCCACTTTAGTATGGGTTATGTTAAAATATTAAAGAGTCTTTAAAAAATGAAAATTTCGTAATAGTTTTCTTAAAACTAGGATTGAGAAACAATTGAATTTGATGAAAAAATATTGATATTTTAAAATTAATGGTGCTTAATATGTATTATGGATGTTACTTGAGAATTAGTATGAAATTTTATACATGTAAAAAAGATCATGTGAAATAGAAATAGATAACAAAAAATTGAACTTATATGTTATTAATGAACTTATTGAAGATTTAATTATCTAATATATCATTTCGTTTCCAAATAATATAATTATTTATCAGAAGAAACATTAATGTTATACATTTGTATTATTTTAGCATTTTTTCGATTATCATAAAATTGTTTTCATAAATAAAAAATATATTTTGTATATAAAATGGTTCTAGATCATGAAATACGTTTTAATACATAAATTATAATCTTTGTTAAACATAAAATTTTTTTTATGACCTTCCATGAATGCAAAATTTAAAAAAGAAAATTCATTGTTCACGAAGGAAATAAATCGATACCTCATAGAGGATGGTTTCATTTTTTATAAAAAAATGGAAACAAAAATAATCAATGTAGGATATACAAATATCATAATGAAATTACATTATAAATAATATACTATAGTTTTAATGCATATTTTCATAGAGGATTTAAGCATAGGATAAGAATATAGAATAAATTGAAAAGAAAATAAAGGAAAAAAAGAGGATTTTACCTGTTGAATTAATTTTCCTTATAAACAATTATATGGGTCTTGGGTAGGGACATTACAAGGGACCAATATCTATTAGATGTGGGAAATATAGTTGGAAATATTATTTCACAGAAATTAGAATGTCTTTAAAGATTTGGTAATGTGAGGAGAAGAGCTTCTTAGAGGTGGTATTTATAGTGGAAGTGTGTAGTGTTTTTTTTATTATTATATTCCTTATTTTATTATTTTGAATGAAGAAAATAAATAGTGATGATTCATGTGACTAAATATATTGACTAGTGTATGTTATTTTGATCCAGTGGTTCTTACATCAGAAATAATTCTTTTATAAATCAATAATTCATTTATTAAGCATATATTGAAAATTACCATATTACCCAATATACCAAAAAGTCATCTATTTTAGAAAAATAAAAAAAATCAACCTATCAATTTTACACAATATATAATTCTAAAAAAATATTCCATTTTAGGAAATTAATGTTCAAAATATGAGAAATAAAATTTCTAATTAAATTTTTCATTTACTCAAAAAATATGAATTTGAAAATTACAAATCATTTTAAAAACATTGAAAAATGATAAAATATCTAAATATTTATCTTATATTCATAATTTATAAAAATACTAAATAATAATTATATTTTAATAAAATCGATTTTCTTCTAGATAATTATATTAATTAAAAAATTGTATGTAATCATTTATTTTTTATAAAAATATCAATAAATAATTTATCATTTTTGAAACATTAATTTACTTACTCCAAGATACAAAGGTAGAATATTCTGATTTATAAGATATCTAAATTTTATTTATAATTTCATACATACGGTTATTATTCAAATCATATATAGAAAATTAATATAATGAAAATGAATGTTTTATATAAATTAGTATTTTTCATTATTAACTGTAATACCAAAATTTCTACCTATTTTAATTTTGAAATTATTTTGTTAAAAATAATTATAATATTTTATAAATAATTTTAAATGTTTTCAAAAATTATTTTTAAAACATTTTCACCATAAAAGGTGAAAAAAATTCCATTCAAAAAATATTAAATTTTAATCCGTAAATTAGGTTCATTCTTATATTATTCCTATAAAATAATTTTTGATGAATTTTAAAACATTTGATTAATTATATAATAGATAACATTCATTAATAAAATTCATTTCATCCAATTAAATGGATATTTTATAATAGTCATTTTAAATTAATTATATTTTATTATATTTCATTATTCGATTTTTCATTTTGTTTTGTAAAAAAATGTTGTAAAAAAATTAAATTAAAAAAGACACCTGCCATAAAATTATTATCTGTTACAAATTACCTCTTAGATAATTGATTATCTAATTCCAAGGTATTTTTTAGTCACTCTGATGGTTATGGGTGAATCAGTGATCATTTTTTTAATGATTTCTTTAATTTTAATCAGCCAATGTGAGTGGTAAAATATAGATCAAATATTCTTATTTTCTCTCAGCCATACGTGAGTCAATAAAATTAAAAAGGCACATGATTCAGGGATATATATGTATTTCTCTTGAAATTATACTCCTTTAAAATTTTGAGGGATGTTCCAAGACATGGATTCTGCATTATGAACCACTTCACTCCAATGAACATGTTGTGTCTCAAAATTCATGATGAATAATCTCAGGAAATACCCAAATGATAATCTCCCAAAACAGCTGGTCTTCATGTGTCTGTGAAGCTACCTCTTGATGGATTATTTTTAATGTTATCCTATAATTTGAATCCATTTCTAGAAAAAATTTACAGCACCTCCTAGCACTGTCATTATACTACCTCTCAGTAATTCATCTAGTTTCCCCTTGAATCTTATGTGAATAGTACATTGAATGTATCCACTATTTTTTTATAAATTCACCTAATTTATTCTTATTTATTTCACATCCACTTTTTCATTTCATCTACTTTATCACACCAATATTATAGAGTCGTGATTGGTCTTCTTCTCAAAATTTACTTAATATACAAGTTCTCTTAAATGAAATCGGCATCATCCATTCTAATTTAACCCATAGGTATTTCATTAAAGTTTTAGACTATCCCATTCCATATAAATAGTTATCATCTCTTTAATTCAATGGTATCAAATCTTATTAAATTTATAACACCAAGGTTCCACCACCTATATGTATATATATTTAATATAATTCATATAATTTTTCAGGAATTTAGGGAAATTATTTAATATTTAATATCTAATTAATGAGGGAAGTAATAATTCTCCTCAATATTTGGTTTTCATTGTCATTGAAAACTAATTTGATATTTGATATAATATCTTTATAAGACTCATTTGTTAAACTCACACTATATTTGAATTACTACATCCTCATGTCCATTATAAATCATGTTAGAATAAACTATGATTAAAAAATCATTAATTTAGGGATTTTAAATTCTATATAGTGTTTAATTCATACAATCAAAAAATATCCTCCAGTTTATAGGAACGTCGGTTTACAAAAATATTGTACGTATCCATTTTTCTAAAAAAACTCAAATGAAATTTATTTTCCATTATCATCATTATTTTATATATGAAAAATATTGTAAAATTATATTATTAAATTGAATTAATATTTACCATTTAAACATTTAATTTTAACCTCAATAGTCTCAATCCATATGTTTTAATAATTACATGATCTCATATGATATATCTCTTGTGTTCCCCTTAATCACCGCGCACTGCCACATGGATCTTATATCAACTGAAGAAGAGATCATTATTGTATCACCAAAATGAACATTGAGATACATGAATTCCAAGTAATATTATAATCAATATTATACGTTTAGTTAAACACATCATTTATAGTTGAACCACACTCATATAAATCATGAAACAACCTTCGATAACCGTTGTCTGATCATTTGGATGTTTAATGATTATTCCAGATGGTTTGAATACTCTTATTGATTAAAATATATAAATCATGAAGTATTTGTATTATTTATGGTAGTATGAATTATTAATTCATGAATAATTCAAATAATTATTCTTATTCTCATCTCATGTTTTATCTCACATAGAACTCCTATGAGCTTCCTGAACACTTCTTCTTCTTCTTCAGAATGAAATATACCTTCCAATTAGATAATCTATCATACTCATTTAAAACCTATAATTGATAGAGTGGTCATATGATTAACTAACATATCATATGGTTGATAAAACTACTATGATGTTTACTTATATTCATTTATTATTCATATGTTAAATAAAGTAATTAAACTTTTTCTTTTTATAGGTTGAGGCATATAGTTGGTTCTTTTTTCTATTTGATGTATATCAATAAACCATTCATGAAGGCACAAATTTTTTTTCCCACATCTCCATCACTTGGTTTGTTGAACCACATGTGGGTGCTTCAAATTAGAAATTATGGAATCATGGCATGGTGGATTCAAAATCTCATGGTATGTTCAACACTCCATTCCCTATGGTTAGGGTACGAACCATGAGAATAATTTCCATTACATCAATTGTTCTACCCAAACTGTCCATTTGATTTTAAAAAATCATTTATATGAAAACCTTATAATAATTAAATCCCATTAATCTTTCTTATTCATGTTCATGTATGATAATATCATGCAGTGAAATTCAGGTTTAAGCTCTTCCTATTCTATTGATGTATAGACAATAAATTTGGAGTTGTGTGATTTCCATGTGAAAACCCAAATACCTAAGGTTGAAGATGATGTGTTGAATGATTTTATTTAGTGATCAAAATCTTTTTTAATGTGTATGAATATTTCCCCACACATTAGCGGTATCTCACTATAAATTTCCCAATGTATTCGACAATTTTTGATATGTCATGACGCGCTGAACACCACTTGACCATGACACCAGGGCTAGCTCCCAGCACACTAACACACACCTAATGCCATATAAAACTGAAAAAGTTCCCATATTTCATGAATTAGAATGTTCACTAACATGTATTCCATACATGTGCATGTTCAAACCTCAAGTGAAATCTATACTTCAATATCCACTCAACTAGTCTTTTCATGCCTTTTCCTTCAAGCTTACTGCCTATCCCATAGAGATGTCTAGTTGGATTGGGTTAACTATGATATGATAGATAAAAACATTTCTAACACTCATTTAAACATTTATAAATATAGAATTATATTCCCATAATATTCCTTACAATATTACCCAATACAACTTATTCAATATTTTAAATTTTCAAATAACTATTATATTTTATAGTACTTTATATTTCTCTCATTTTGAAATAATGTTCCTTCTCCAAAAATTATTGGCATATAACAAAGTCTTTTAATAACTAATCAAAATAAATCATTAGATATAACATTCTATAATGTATTTAATACTCATGAATCTATCCGAGTAATATCATCAAGTTATAGTCCCAAATCAATAATCATATTACCACCTTTAAACTCTAACAAATATCATCCTACAAAATGATAAACAATACAATAGACACCTCAGAACTTTAATATATACATTTTTATTTTTTCAATATTATTGTAATATATTTTTCATAAATTATATTTCTTGTTTTTATAATGAAATTTAAAATAGAAGCCAACTATTTATTATACTGCCTCTAACGGGGTTTACAAAAAATTTCATCACCATAGTTGGTTATTTCAATAATTACAATGTGATGGAAACTTTATTATCATGTAATTATAGACATATCTAACTCCAATTATTTTATTCATCAAATCCCATATATGTTAGTACAAATAAGATGGAAGGAGATGATGTGGGGAATCCATGATCATTAAATAGATAAATAAGGTTTATAGACATATCATAACAATGTTATTTAATTATGAACAAACATTTATAGTACATATTTGATTGCATAATAAAAAATGGTTTCATTAGAAGATGTTAAAAAATATCTTTTTATTCAAGAGATAATGCCAAAAAATTATCTGCAACATGAAAAGTGTCTTTTTGTCTCCCACATAAAATCTCTTGAACATCAATAATCTCTTTTTTCTCATAAGAAATATTTTTTTAGTTATCTTTTATTATCTAGAACCTCTTTTATTAGGATTTGTTCTTCAAATTTTCCTATTTTCAACCGTATTAGACTATGAAATTTTTTACATGTTTATTCAGCCTCACAACTTTTACATTAAAGTGTATTTATTCTTAATATTTATAATATTTTTTATTCTCAATTTATCTCCCCATTTTTCATTCTTTATTCATATAAATAATCTTTTACACAAATATTTATTAAATTTATTCACGAAACCTCTATAGTACCATCAATATCCCTTAAAACCCAATCTTCAAATATGATCCTATTATGCTTGTTTTATAGGATCCATAAAACCTTTATTTAGAATCTTTTTATGGGGTTAAATTTCCCATTATGAAAATAAAAAAAATTATTGTCTTTGGAGTAAAACATTTAAAAACTCATTCATCATAAAATCCTTTATATTTCTTCATATATTATGTAAATATTAGTGAATATGATTTATTTCCATTGGGAAAACATAAAATAGTTTTTTTTACCAATTTCATAGTACTAGTCTTCTCAATATCCATTGTCATTTCATTTGTAAGGTATCTAGATTGAGCCTCATTTAGTTTTCCCTACTTTGCATCCAAATTTTGTTAATATTCCTCCAAAATGTTACCTTTATCTGCAAGGTTTACCTTGTAAATTCAGATTTCTCCTATGATATCTTTGTTATCAGCAAGTTCAAATCATTTTTCCTTCTCATGAAATTTTACCTATTTCATAATCATGGAATTTAACTCAACAAAAGCCTCCAATTTCTATCTTATCATACACTCAGTATAGAATTATTCTATATGAGTATTACTTCTTGATGTGTCTTTATCTATTTTAACCTATAAATCAATATTTTTTATTGTAAATGGATGTATTTATAATATATAATCACTTCGAGAAATTGATCCTTTACATTATTCCCTAATCATAAAATTTATTCTATTTCTTGATGAATAATTCAATTTTGTAGATCATTTTTTTTCTAATTCATCTTCTTCTCTCTCACTCCTAGTTTCAATTTATTTCTCTTTAAGAATATAAATTGAAAATTGAAAATTTATACTGAATATAAATCCATTCATTGGAATATTAATGTATTATTTTCCTCTTCCTCTTATGGGTTCTAGAGATAAAATACTAGATCACCTTGTATTCATTAGCTTCTTCTTTTTAAAAAAATGACAGTGGGGCTTCTTTCTTCTCTTTTATCTTGAGAATCATCATGTCTATAAATTCCATTTAATGATAAATATACTTAATCAATAATATGTATGTTATCTTCTCACGAATGATAAGTGTGTAATGAATCACATAAAATGATATATTGTAAATAAATTTTAGGGAATATATATTTGGATAAAATCTGTTTGGGAAGTTTCTCATTTAATTCTTCACAACATTTGAATATATTAAATGATCCCTAAACCCTCTGATATTTCATATTAACCCTTTGCCCATGGTGAAAAAATATTCAATACACTCATAATATACCATCTGAATATTATACAATCATTTTATTCGAATATAAATCATATATTTCATTATAATCACCTTTCCATCATATATATTAATATATTTAAACATTTCCCATCACTCCTGGGATGTTATAAGTCTCAACACTTTAGAATAATGTTTTTGATAGGGAACACTGAATTGAATCATTTAATTTATTATATAAATATGGTATTATTTTTTCTACATAATTCATGGGATTATATGTTTTTATTTGTTTAAATACCATTATAAACAAATAGCATAAATTAAAGTCCTGAGAATATAGATATAGAATAATTTGGTTCCTTAATCCATAAAATATATTACCATCAGTAAAGCGAAATCCCCAATTTATTACTCAATCCTTCATCACTATTCTTAAAAAATTGTTGGATATTTTCATAAGGAACCACCTTTGATACATCTTTATATTCCTAGTATTGACCAGATATAAGAGAGGGAGAGGGCATGAATCATTGATCATTTTTCTTTTTATTATTTATTTCTTTAATCAAATGTTTCTTTCTAGTTAAATAAAAGTACGTTATTATTAATTTCACATATCCTTACATGAATATTAAATATGTAAAAGTAAAAAGACACATCGATATAAAAAGTTTAAATTTGAAAAACAACACCTTTCTAGGTTTAGGTGATGTTTTAAGACCAGTATTCTCCAATATTAACCACTTAAATACAATGAACAATCTATCTGTTGAAAATAATGATAACTAGTCTCTTGAAATAATGAGTGGGAAATATCCCAATATATCTGGTCATTAATTTTCCACATTTACTACCTCTCAATAGTTTCTTTATGCATATGCACTGCTAGTTGATGTCATATATTGAAAAACTTTATCCCACGTCCTGATGGGGCCTTTTTACTACATCTTGATTGCGCTTTTATATATTTTTAGCACATCAAATAGGTATTTGAATCTATACACTCTTATTGTAGATAGTAATCTATGTTGTTCTTCATGTCTTTACATGCTAATTCTATTTTGAGGATCACCATTTCATTATTACAGTAGTGTTATAGGTGTGGTACGGGTCTTCTACTCCAAATTCCACGATGCATGGGATATTTTGTATACAATTAGACATAAGTATTATACATCAACACATTTTTATTTCATAAATGTGATGTTATCTCCCTAAACTCATATCAAATGATGGTTTCTTTATTTCAATAGTATTATATATTATTAAATTCATAAATCATAAGATATATCAACTATAAGTAAATATATATATATATAATGTAATTTTTATAAATTCTCATTATTTAATATACATTATTTCTTAGTTAATATGACTTCCATAATGGATGTTATAATTTCCCTCACAATTTGGACTTTATTCTCATTTAAAAGTGATGTTATATTTGATATTATATCCTTTGATCACTCAGTTGTTAAACTAATACGGTATTTGAATAACCACATCCTTTTATACATTATGAATCCATTTATTATTAACTATATTTAAAACCTAATTAATTTTAGTACTTATAACGCCCCATAATATTTAATCCATACACATATGAAATATCATCACATATATAGGCATTTAAATTTTCATGAATATTACATAAAACGTATTTTCTCATAAAACCTCACACAAACTCTATTATCCTCGATCTTAGTTATCTTATACCTCACTAATGGAATCATTTTATTTTTTTATGTTTTGTGATGTTTTTTTATTTAAATATATCATTTTCACCTTTATCATTCTCGATCGATAATTCTTAAGCATCACGTGATCACATAATATGCATCTTATTTGATTTATTAATTCCTTATGCACTACCACATGGATCTTCGCTCATTATCCTAATAGATCATTATCATATCACATTGTAGAAAATTCTGATTCATGAATGATAAATAATAATCAAAAAAATATTATCAATAGTGTGAAATAGGCGTGTTTCATGTGAATCTCATGCATATAAATATTGTCGAAACCATAACAAGTCTCATTATGATCATATAGACGCAATATTTTCATTTCATACTTAATTAATACTCTACATGATAAAACACATTTTCCCATGAACTATTTAAATTCATAATACCATTATGTCTGACTATCACATGCATATATATAATATTTTGTATCATATTTCTCATTGAGTGTGTCTCACATAAAATTATTATGATATTCTTATTCTTCTTTAACTCTTCTAGGAAAATAAGACATCACATTTATATACTCTATTTTATTCATTTAAAACCTATTTTTAATTGTATTTTTTAAATTAAATAAATATATCAAATGGTCATTAATATTATTTTAAAGGTTACTCATGGTCATTTTCCCTTCATACAGTCCATGTAGTGATCCCATATGTACGTACAGTAGCTCACGGAATATGTTTTATTATTTGTTTTATGTGTGGTAACCCCATTTGCCATACTTAGAGAAACTTTGGATTTACTATATTTCAATAATGTAATATTTTAAACTATATGTGGTAAATTCAAATCATGACTTATGGTAGGTTGGTGTGGCAAATTAAAAATATCATTTTTAGCTCGACACACATTGAAAAACCCAAATTGATTAAAGTAATATTTGTGTTTATATTGTTTTCAATATAATTGTTTGAGAAAAATTCATGTTTACTGTATCTCACATTCATATATATCATATGATGTTTTCTATTTCATTTGGAGTGTAGCTTTCATAAATCTCTTAAATTATTCTTATACTCATCTTCTTCTTCTTAGAGAATAAGACCTCATTTCAGATGCTCTATTTTATTTATTAAAATCATCTTGTTTATAGTGTGATCATATATGTGATAAATATATCATATATTCAATATTATGTTCATAATTGTAACTGAAGGTCATTTTTCCTTTATACAGTCGATTTAGTGACCGCAGCTACACTTATAGTAGTTCGAGGAATAGGTTTTATCCTTCTTTATATGTGTGACAACTCTATTTAACATTCATAGAGAAACATTCAATTGACTATATTTACTTCATGTAACATTTAAACCATATGTGGTAATGTTAAATCATTAATTTTTTTATCATTATGTAATTGATTAAAAAGATCATTTTCAGCTCAAAACTCTTTGAACAATGCAAATAGATTGAAGTAATATTTGTGTAGTAATTTTTATCAATATACATGATTAATAAAAAGTAAATATTCCTTTTTCAATATAGTTAGTTGAAAAAAATTCAATATTCATAAATTTGCAAGGATTATTTGGAATGGATTATTCCCATGGGTTAATGTAGCTCTAGAAAGATTTTTCACTCTTTGATCAGATGAATCCATTATATAGGTCATCTGATCATCTCACCAAGATCCACAACTGTTCAATATTCTTGATTGATTTATTCTAAGATGTTTGATCCGAACACAGTGAAATCTTCCCCAATAAGTCATTGATGGTTTTCTACTTGTTGGTATTTTCATGAAGTGAGGTTAACATTTGATTTATGTCAATATTCCATTCTCCATTTTAAACTCTGATGATCTGAATCCGGTCAAAATCATCTACTAATCCATTATTATGAAAAAAAAAATTTAACCAGAAGTAATGTAATGTATTGAAAATGGGATTTTTTTGGTCATGGTGTTCTTATGTTGTCACGTAACCAAAGTTGTGTCTGAAAATAAGTATGTGATCTTGAGTCTTGTTGGTGGATGATTGCCTATAAATAATAGTATTCACTGAGGAAGTGAGTTTCTCACATTAATTTTGAGAAGTTCCCTAATTTTCAAATAAAATAGATCCATTATGAAAGTTTGGTTTGTGAAAGGAGAAAGGTTATATAATTTTGATGCCTTCATTAATGAGAAATGAAATATGTAGGCAGATTACTTCATGAGAGTACACTTAGTTATTTTATAAAGAAAATTGTTTCCATTAAATCCACTCTAGAATATTGAAATGTATGTATTTCGGGCATGCGTGATGATCATAAAATATCTATTCATTTTCATTCTTCCATGCAAAAATTTTATGATACAATTTCATTGAAAACACCATATAATTCATACATTCTTGTGCATAGCCATTATCAGTATAGGTCATTGAACTCATATAATCAACCTCACTTTGTTTGTGCAAATCTTGTATCATGCAGAAAGTTTATTTTTTTATCGCGGATGATTTGTGTTATAGAGAACCATGTGTAAAAATCCAATTTGTTTTTTTCATATGATTTTAAACAAAAATTATGAAAATTAAATGAGATGAGAATGTGTATATTCATAAAACAAATTGATGATACACAAAGGTGATATAGTAAATTAATAGTCTGATATTACATCCATGAAGATATTGATATTTCACTACACTTGTATGTAAACAAATTAAGACTGATATGGTCAAGAATACTATTATTAAATGAATGTAGTGATTTTTTCATGTTTTCTTCATCTCATATTTCAATGTACTTGTTTATTATCTTGTGTAAAGTGTTTGTATACAAGGTATGTGAAGAAATATTATTGTAACTAGTGTGATGTTTTGAAGGTGTAACACAGATTAGGGTGTAATTAAGTATATTTTTTTTCATATGTTTCTTCATTAACTGATTATAAGAGAAAAATATGTGTGTTCTTTAACAATTCATGGTTCACATGCACATTACATGGTACACTCAATGTAAAATCGGAATTAAATTGATCTTTGTTAAAGAAGAGAAGAAATATAAACTATTTTTAATTTTTTATTTCACAAATAAAACATAAAAATAGTGGGTATAATTATATAAATTATGTGTTTTTAATGTCATATGATTAAATCCATTCCTTAATAACACATGATTATCATTTCTGTAAATTTATATGAGCATAAGTAATATGTTTTTTTAAAATTTTTAAAGAAGTAATGTTACTGTTTGTTTTTAAATAGTCGGTTGTTCATTATGATTTTTTAGTGAGTTGTAGTTGTATTGGTTACATCTTATAATTTAGAATAGTATACTGAGGTAAAATTTATAAAATAATGTATGTTATATTTAGAGGTATTCACTGAGTATTGGTTAATGTTATCATGTGTAGAATTAATAAATTTCAACGGCTCAATGTGATAAATATATTTTATGTTGTAGTGGAAGCTTGATGTTATTATAATATTTATCATTATGTTAGTGTTGTATTTTTGTGATACTATTGGGATTCTAGTATATATAATACTATTGGGGTTCCAATATAAAGAACACTGGTTTGATGCTGGTATAATTTAGGAAAATGTTCCTACCTACCAATAATGGTTTCTGGGTGATACCTTACAAACCCAATTGTAGTTGATTATTCATTATTAGTGAATAACATGTTTATCAGATCCTCCTAATCAAAAAAGTACATAGTCACCCTCATTAGGGGAGACCATGTAAAAATACTATGTTCTAAGATTCAGTTACATTCTATTTGGAATATGGTATATTTTTTCTAACATGGGTGATTCATTCACTCGAATATATGTAGAGGTTAAATTTTTAATTGGGTACATGAATAGAAAGAAACGTTGGTAAAAATGTGTTAACATTCCCCCCCCCCATTTAGTATACCTATATGATTTCTTAGTCACTTCAATTGGTATGAGATAATATATTACACATCATCTTGGATATGTCTTATTGTCTGATTTGACTGTAATAGACTTATATAAACTACATATTTGAATTTCAATAAGTAACAGAATTTTTCGTGATGAATAATTAAATTATTATCACTATTAGTTATAGTAAGGAGGCTTCAACTAAAACCATGAATAAGTGAAAAAAGAGAGAAGAAAGAATGTTGAGAAAGTATTTTTTGAAGAAGGAGGATACATCAAAAATTAGATGTACTCAAAATTGTATTCAATCAGTAGTATCTTTTAAATCAGTTGATAAAGATCCTTTTGATTGGTCTTGTTCAAGTAGTGATGAAGATGAATTTATTAAATCACTTAGTGACTTTTATTAATGAATAAAATATTATTTTATGAATGTTCCATATAGGTTTTCACATACATATTTTCATTTATCAACGTACTATATGATTAAATGTAACATCATGAAATTAAATATGAGTATTTGGAGTATAATTCGGAAAGAAAATTTCTACGATCTAAACTTCTCTAAAAAATTATTTATTACAAATATGAAACTATATCACTTTCTAATGAACATCTCTCCTTTATTGAAAAATAAGTCCAAATGAATGTTTGTGAGAAAGAAGCCACGTAGAAGGTCCTTACTAAGATGATTCCCAGATTTTTTGAACCATATTTATATATCATGAATAATAAATTCTCAAATTTTAAATAAAAATTTTTTTTGGATTCAATTATAATTAAGAACTAAATTTTTTTGATGATGACTTAAAAATGACTATTTTTTAGAATAATTTGACTCATAATGTTTGTAAATAAGTGATCTGTGAATTGGAAAAACTACACAGATCCACTATTAACATTAATGTAGCCCATATAGAGGATATGAAAATGATAATTAATGATTTGATTAGTTATCTAATAATGGGAAATAAAATTCATGAGGATCATGTTCTGAAAATGAAGATTGAATGGGAAGATAAACATAAAAAAATTTAAGATGATAAAAACATTCAAAAGATGTAGTGTATTGAAATGGATTACCGTTTGAAAAATATTGAGAACACTCATGTTAAATCATTACAAAATGTTATGATAAGAGATGTTTCCTAGAATAATAATTAAAAGAATCTTACTTTTAAAAAGACCCATTCATGTGGAAATAAGATCTTGTCATTATCTAAAGAAAAAAATATTGCATTATCAATCAAATTGGTTACCCCTAATCTAGATGTTCCTTTTTGTACTAATATAGTATCATCAACATGAATAGGTTCCAAAAGGTGTTCTGGTCAATTATGGGTGAAGTACACTAATGATAAATACATCATTTCATTAAGGGTCAATATGAAGAAGGATCTGAATTCTTGTTCCCCACAAATAGCTTAGATGAAAAATTATATTCACTAAAAGGTACATGATGTGAAATCATGCCATGTTACAACACAGAAGAATAAATCATGACTGGTGGGGTATTTTTGGTGTTTTTGGAAATTTGGACATCAGGATATTGACTATTTCCATAATATTTCTATTCATGATAATTAAATAGGGTCAATATTAATGTGGGAAAGATCTAATAGGAAGAGTAATCCTGAAAACATGAATCATAAATCATAGATAATGAATACTTTGTTTATCATGAATATATTTGGTTGTTTGGAAGACAGATGTAACTATTACAATAAATGTGGTCATAATTATAAAGAGTTTTCTTATATACCAACTATTCACTATTCGAATGGTTATATGAAGACAATACCATAACCAAGGCAGAGGAAATGTATAAAATAAGATAAGACCTTATTGTGGTATATAATGGGGAATAAAGATATGAAAACTGTGAAACAAGCTAAAACCTATGTAAATTAATATATGAATGTCACACCAATGGAAATATAATTCTATAGTGGAAGAAAAAATTATATCATGGACCTTCAAAGACATGTCATAAAAACCAATCTAATGGAAGGTAGTTGAACTAGAAAATAGAAGCCTATCTCAAAATAAAAATACCATAGTTGATTTATTTCATGAAAATCATGTTGAATAACATTAACTTCATGAGTTTTTTTATAAAAATTATAACCCAATGATTGGAGAATTGTTTTCATAAGGTGAAAAATGATAGGTAATATTACTAATAAATGAAAGACATGGTTTCCTAATCAAATAGAATTGGTGAAGAACCAAGGATAAAAATTAATGGATTATATTGATTAAAATGGTTTTCTAAATAAGTTTTCTGTGCACAGAAATAATTCTTAACATGTACCAGTATAATTTTTAGTCATGTGTAAATAAAATATTGAATATAATAAAAATATGGAGTAGGAATTAAAGAATGAGATTTAATTACTTCCTAATGTAAAGAAGCCAATTTCATCTAATAGGAACTCTAAAGAAATGAAGAATTCCATTCTACCATAAAATGATAAATTATGCATATTAAAATAAGGAGGAATCATGATGAGTTTTAATATATATATTTTATAATTGAATAAAGTTTCTAGGATGAGAAATAATTTACATCCATGTTTCTCTAGTTGAAACCCTTTGACGAATCACCTTATTCCCATGAATATTTTGTATTTTTTCTGTTATACATGTAAATTAATGAGATCCATATATCCATGGGATTCGTAAATATATGAGTGCTATGAAAATATCATTATTCATGATTATATCCATCATTGAGTTTTTTAGTTCAACTTATGTTAAATTTTTTCCTGAAGGTCATTATTGAAGAGTGTCAATCTTGATAACAAAAATGAATGATGCTCATATCTCTAGGATTGAAAAGGTAAAAAATTTACCAAAGTTGAATTTATCATCTAGTATCATTGAATATTTGATGTACTGGTAAGGATTATCTATTTCTCTTAAATTATGGAATTGAAGCTTTTCAATAAAGAATATATTAGATTAAAATATTTTTTTAAAAATTCTAAAATACGAATTCAGTGTTGGTGTCATCATCTGATAATTTTATTTATAGATTTAATGTCCAGATTGATCACTCATGTTTTCTACACAATGATATCTTATTTATACTTTAACGTCGTTAATTAATGATTCATTACTTTAAATGTATATTATTTCTTTATCTCAAGACGAACAGTTTAAATTAATCCTCAATGGAATTTATAATAAAATGAGGATATTGTAGGAGACAATAATTTCAATTATTACAAATTTAGGTGAGTTTAATTCCTTCAAATACATATATATTTGGTTTTATTATAATGTAAGGGGGATAATAAAACATTTACTTTAAAAATAAAATTGGTATTTACAATATATCTAAAGGGGGGATTAAAAATTCCAAATTAATTAATGTAATATTAATGTTGTAATTATTATCAATATACATGTTTGAAAAAAATTAAATGATATTGTGATTTAGGGTGGAAGGTTATGCCTTTTATTTTTTTTTGAAAATTATTCATAATCTAGAAAGGATTATTTGATTTAATGTGTCCCATTAAATAAGGTTCTATAAATTGTGATGATTGGATATCAAATCATAAGTTCCAAAACATGTTCCAATTTAATAATGTGAAATAAAACTGTATATAAAATTTTTATATGATCATATAATAATTACTATTAATCAATAAATTGAGTAAATTTAGAAAATAGTTGATGTAATTTATTTTGTTTTTTGAAGAATATTTTTTCCATGAAATTCACTAAGGAATAACATAATGTATGTCTTTGAGGCTTGCATAATGATCATCCAAAATCCATGCATCATTATTTCTTCCTAAAGACAATGTATAATATAGTTTTGTTAAAACCCCTAATGAATTAATGAATTATTGTGCATAGTCATTAACAGTATAGCTAATCAATCTCTCTTAATCATCCTCAATTTATTTTTTAAAATCAGGAAGCATGCATCATGCATATGTTTTGGCATGAATGAATTTTTTATATGGAGAAAACTATTTTAATATCAAATATATAGTGTGTTCATGTGATATGAATAACAATGTAAGAAAATGAACTCATAATGGAGTGGATTTATTGTACTTACGTATTATGGATACATGGTGGTGACACAGTAAATTGACAGTGTGATATTACATTCATGAAGATACTGATATTTCACTATACTTTTATGAATGATGATAGAGTTTTTGAAGGTCATATATACGATTATATAAAAAAAGAAAATGATTATAGTATGCATGGTTCATTGTATATGTTAATTTAATTTTGTCATAAGTAGTGTAATTTTTTTATACAAGTTTTGTGATGAAAAAAAATTAGTGCGAATGGAATTTTTTAAGGTGTAGAACTCAAGAGAAAGAAGGTAAGTATTTTTTTGTGAATATGTTATTGCATTACATAAGTTTAAGATATTTTATGTATGTTACTGATTGATTCATTTCTTACATTCACATGACATAGCATGTCCAAAGTAAAATGATAATTAAAGTTCTCTTTCTTAAATAAGGTAAAAAATATAAAGTCCGCCATTATTTCATAGATAAGACTGAAAAATAGTGGGGATAATTACATTCATTAGGTATTTATGAAGAGATAAGGTGAACTAAATGCATTAAGGATGCATGTTTTTTATGTGTGTAAATTGATTTTATCTGAAGTAATGTTTTTTAGTAATGTTTTTATGAGTAAAAAATGTTTTTTTATTGATAAATATTCATTTTTTCAATTTAATTTTATAGTGAGATGTTTCGGTTGTGATAAAATATTATAATTTATAATACATTACTAAGCTGATATTCATACAATATAGTTTATTATATTTTCTTAAATTCACAGAGTTTTAGTTGATGTGAGCAGGTGAACAGTTTGTTTATTTTTGTGGCTTGAAGAGGAATGTAAGTATTTTATTAAAGTGGTTTCTAGAAGTTCTTATGATCTTTATCATTGTGTTAGATTTGTACTTCTGAAAAAATCGTGGGATTATAATATAAATAATTCTAGTGGGATTCTTGTATAAAGAACATTAGTGGGATTTTGGTATAATTTTGGAAAAGGCTCATACCTACCCACAACTGTATTAGGGTGATACTAGACCATCCCACTTTTAATAGGTGATTCATTCTCAGTCGAGATTTTTATTGGATTATCATGAATAGATAAAGGTCATAGTCATCCACAATAAAGAATTTACTTTAAAAAATACAAATTTTTAAGCTTCATTGACATTATTTCTTGCATGTATAATATTTTTATTTATAAACAATGAAGATTAATTCAATGTAACTAGTGTTGATGTTCAATTTACAATGTTGTAAGAGAAAATAAAATAAAATGTAAAACCTTTTACACACTGTCTCAAACCTCCCCCTCTTAGTCTACATACTTGATCCACTAGGCAATTCAATTCCTCACCTCATAAATATTATATTGATCAAGAGAAAAATGGTAACCACGTATATCATTCAAACCACATTTTCTCTATTATGGTCATTATTTTTGTATATAAAAACATCTTCATAACATAATTTTCAACATTTTTATTCTTTATGTTCATGTATGTTAATCTCAAATAGTAATATGTACCATTGATCTCATTACTTGAAATCAGGGTATTAATTTCTATAGGTGAATATATTGGGTTTTAATGTGGATAACAAGTTCTACACACTTAATTGGTGTCCCATGTCCATTTATCCAATGTATTCAATGATAGTTAATATGTTTGGTAAACCAAGACACCAATTATATATGACAATGGGGTTGGAAACCGACACACTCACACATACCTTCTCCCCAGTCACGCTAACCTCGTTCCCCTATTACATGTAATCCATCATGCATCCATCAGTGTTTCATAAATGTACTCCTACATACCCCATGAATAGTCTATACTGCATGATCCACTTAGCCTACCTAGGGATCTGGTTGGATGACCCATTTGGATGTCAAGTTGGATTGGGTAATGAAATCTATAATTTTTTTGTTAACACTCACTTCATCACTTATAATAAAATGTGTGTATTTTCTTTGGAAGAATAGTAATATTACTCAATAATTACTCATTTACACACTACATTTCCAAGTGAAATATATATTTTAAAACTCTTTCTTCTTCTCCTCTTGATGAAATTATTTTCATGCTCCAGAAATCTTGGGAACATGACATAGAATTTTAAGAACAAATCACAGTAAATCATAAAATATAACATGGTTGAATGTTTGGTAACATCATAAATCAGTATATTGTAATATCTTCAATTAGTATCATCAAATCTCTATGAATATTTTCTATTCAAACAATAAAACATATTTAATTCCTTATTTAATAAAATACAATCAAAAAATGGTAACGACAGAATATGATATAATAAAAGTGAAAGAATATTTAAATAAAAAAGGGTGATAATATGGATAGTATATCTGGGATGGTACTAGGTGAGGATAAGTAAGAATCTATTATTGAAGAAAAATGTTTAATTTAGATATTTTAAAAGCATGTAGGATATAATAAATATAATAACTAGTAACATTATAGGGTAAGAATATATATTCCAAATGATGTTATGAAATAAATATTTTACTCTTATTTATTACATTGAATTAATATCACATATTTTAGAGTAAATAATGAGGATTGATTATCCATTTATCTTGAAAAATAAAACACTGATATTTTTAGGGAGTAGTTAATGATTATGTTAAGTGGTATGTGAATGTTGTTTCCAACAAACCCAATATGGGGGAATATTGATCCCAAATATTTTTCTTTTTTATTTTAAATTTATTTTCATTTGATTGGTATGGGTTTGAGAATTTATTTGGGGGATTTCTTTTCCCTCTCTAATAGTTATTCCTGGGAAAAAATTTCATGATGTGTAGTTGGATTCAGGGTTGACAGAATCATATAAGTTCATTTTTAAAAAAACACATATTGTATAGTGTATCAGTAAGCAATTTTAGAATAATAAATGAAAATAACAAAGGTATTATGAAAATTGTAATTTCGATGATCATAATTAAGAGTTCTCATGGGCCAATGCCTTTCTAACATGCTTGAAGGAAGATGAAATTTTTTATGTTTTTGAACCATTTTCTAGATATATAGATAATTCTATTTAAAATGTATGTTGTATCTAAATAAACATATAAGGAATGATCAATATCTTATTCATGTTTCTCAATATAAATATTCGATTTTAACATCATTTTAGGGATTCCAATGGAAAAAAACTTCAAGGTGGCATGTAAAAGATCATGGTTTATTTAAATCTACCAGTTGACTTATTTTTTCATACCATTCCATAAGTATAAATTATATTGAAATTAATGCCTCTTTTAACACATTTTTTAATGAAAAAATATAATGGATTTTTATGAATAAAATAATAAATATAATTAATTTATCTTTGATATTTAATGGGATTGATATTTATCTCTATTAATTAGAATTTATGTTTTTGGGTAGAAAGTAGTAGAGTAGTTTAGTAGTAAAATATTCATAATATATAGAGGATTTTCTGAAGAATAATGTGATTACAAATAGGATGAAAAGGATGAGTTAATAAAATTTTAATGAATAGAGTGTATAGATGTGCATCAATATATTACATTTATAATATTTCAATATTTTTAGATATATATCATAATTTATGTGAGTCAATAATATATGAATAATGTCGTTGTTGCAGGGAAAAAATCTACTCGTATATTATTGTATTCAAATATTGATACATTTTATTTATTATAGATGAAAAAAAATGTATTTCTTTATCTAAGGATATATCCTCTACATGGAGGGGTAGAAAAAATAAACCTAATTTTTTTATTTTGTTGTTTTACTCATTCATAATATATAAAATGATAAGCTAAACATATTTAATAACTCATCAAAAAATAAATATAAAAAAATGATAAAATATTTTAAATCAACCATATATTTATTCCCCCACCACAACTCTTAGGGTGTTCCCTCATTTCCCAAACAAATATTCTTTTTCAAAATCATTTATTATATTTGTTCCAATGGTTGATCATCTATATAATTCCAAGGAAATACATTTATGAGAGAACATTTCTACCTAGTAAATAAATTTCCATTATTGGTGGTGGGATTGGGGGTTTTCAATTTAGTTGGGGAATAAAGAGATGGAAAGTTTTAGGTAGATAAGTGTTGAACCCATAGGTTGTATGTGGATTTGTATAACCTAGTATTGCATTTTGTGGGGGGATTTATTGAAATAAGTTGAGATGATAATGGTTTCCCACATGAAGATCATGCTTTGTGATGATGTAATAAAGATGAATATGGATTCATGCATTGTAAAAATTATTAGGGAAGGATGATTTTAATTCAAATATATAATTATGATTTGAATATTACATTTGTAAATCTGTTAGTAGAACTGGTTAAGAAACCAGAGGGAATACATGGATCTACAGGAAAAATAAATATGATTCTCTCTATAGTTTGGAGGCCCTTTATTGGTAGACCTAAAATGGGAAGGAAATGGAATGAAAGTATTTGATAATGATGATCTATTTTGGGTGAATTCAATGATGAGATTAACATTTTTAATTATGGATTTCTATGGAATTGGAAGATATTTGAGTGTGTTTGATAACATTTGTAGAATGTTAGAGTATGATTTCAGTGTATGTAACTATTTAATATTATCTCAATATATCAACAGATATATGAGAATAAAGCAATGTTTTAATTATTTCATATGAGTAATCTAATATTTTTTATGAATATCTATTTATGATGAAGATGAAAACCAAATGGCCTGAAGGATTATAACAGAACCATGTTGTCAATGGAGTTATCTAACATTATGTTATATATTTTAGTTCTGATAAAGGAGGTTCATAACCTATTGTGGGATATATTTATTTATAGAAGGACTAACATAGACTATGAAGTATAACCTTTTGATGTCACAAAGGAGGTTCCACAATTAATTTATTGTTTCCAGGATGATTATAGGAGGTTAAATGGTGTAAAATCATTGATGCAAGATACAACGTCTTCAAATTTTCTCTAATGTGTTCATTCGGGGAAAAAGAAACACCAAAAGGATCTCATATCAAAGATCCACGGACCTACTTTCCAAAGGTATATGATCATTGGGGAACATGGATAATGACACTTAAGAAATTTCATTTGTTGATAGGATGGGATGTTGGGCTCATCACCCTATATTGGGGGAAACTATTCCCAATTTTAGGACTATCTTATAGATTTAAGTCATCTCATTGAATCCTTTTTTCATTCCCAAGGGTGTATATTACGGATTACCCAACAGAAGTGATCCATCATAATTACACACAGGTTTAGAATCACTTATATGTATCTGAGGTTCTCCATCAATGGAGTGATATGTATATATCCAGAGTTCCCCATAAATGTTACCCTTTTGTGGATATATCAGGTATTTGTTTGTTATTTAATTGGATGAAATTGGTTTTGAACAACCCCATGATTCCCTTTGGAGTTTATCATCTTTTTGAGGGATGTGAAATGTTTTGATGTTGGGAAAAAACCCATTAGATGGGAATCATACGTATCCTTACAAGATGAATTGTAACACACATAGTTCAATTATGCTAATTGGAATTATCATATTTTATTATTGCGTTATAGTGACCCAACCATGCAGTTTAATGTCATCTTGAAAGGAAATTTAGGTAGAAGGTTTCTTCCTAGTCATGGTTTTATGTAGGACATATGCCTAGGTTTCCCAAGGGAACTATAAGAGAAGTGGTATTTTTCATAGATAAAACCCTACCAAAAATATGTCTTAGAGATCATTAGGGTGGATTTGGGAGCAACGTTTGGACCTCAAGGAGGCTTCTTATGTATCTAAATTAGTTCGGAATGAAATCCCATGATTTTTTATGAGACTAGGACATAATATTTAATTTAATCCCATTAAATATGGCATGAATGGGGGTATCCATGAAAATAACCTATTGTAGGTTGATTTTTCTTGATCATGTTCATTGTGGTGAATCTTCATGGAAGCAACTCATTTGATTTATGGTTGGGGCTTAAATATGTAATGAATGGAAATTTGATGATTATAATCATAAAAAGTTTATGATCACCACTGATCTCTAAACCCATGTGAGTAATTATCAATGTGGGAAATGGGAAGAAGTAGTATATTTGATGATTGCAAAACCCTCCCCATCCTTTGATTGATGGAATAAAATACTAAAGGGAGAGGGAGGGTACATTGAGTGTAAAAATATATTTTTTTATTTTTGTAACCATAATAGTCACCACAGGTGTCCCATCCGACTACTTATCAGTCTGAGATGAAGAGGAACAAGAGTATATCCTCTTACAAGAAAGGCTATAGGATCACCATAAGAGGAGTTCCCTAAAATCTATTCTGGGAAAAAAGGTAAAAATGTTCAATACAGACCCTTTTCTAAGGGACAAGATAATGATTATCCCTGATCCCTAGAATTGGGAGGTTAGCATGAGTACCCCCATGATTGTAACCCATGTTAACTTTGTAATGTAAATATAGGAACATTCTAAGGCTTCCACCATATTGTGGGTATTATACACAATACTCAACTTACTATGGGTATTTAAACTCATAAGTACACAATGTTGTACCCAATGATTTTATAACACACATATAGTGGATTTCAAAGGGGCCTTAGCCTGATTCCATTAGACTAGATTAGGAAGGGGAAACCATGGATCCTATCATCATGATGTAACTGAGAAATGATATCATGATGTTTCAAGACACTAGGATTCCCCATTCCACCTAGAAGGTTCTTATATGGGATGTTATTCCCCCTGAATATAATTTTTATACATGGGTGAGGGGACTTTCTGATTAGCATTGGGCTGTGTGGACTATAGGTCAAACCAACAAGCATGCTCCAACATAGTACTTGGTACGTCTCACAAACCACATTGGTATTTGGGGCCAAGTACAATCTGTGCGGTGTTTTATAAATGGGGAAGGGTTTCACCTGCATAGTGATTTTCTATACTGGATGTTCATCCAAAAAGGGGCCATTTTTTCATTATCTTGCAGGATCATTTCTGTAGAAGGGTTCTTGGTTTATAGTAAACTATGTGTCTTACTATTTCCCCCTTACATACGAGGTGAATTATAGCTATTGAGAATCGTCAAAGGGGTATTGGGTGTTTCGATGCTTCAAAATTCCTAGATTAAAACATCTCTCTATTCCATTCTTGTCTCCCTCTCCATGTCTGTTTTGGGTCCCCATGGGTATGTATTTATAAAGGATTGTAAGGAATGGATACTGCCATCTTCATCCATCTGTGGTGGGTTTCAGAGCAACTCTTTTCGAATTCTATGAAACCCACACTTAGTAGAGGGTCATTTTCATACGTGGGACTCCCTACGTAGCCCCAAAAATAACATCGATTATTTTCAGAGAGTCGACGATACCACCTATCCCCATGAATTATTTAGATCATGGGGATGGATCATATGTGGGGGTGAAAACCACCACCCATTCCAACAAAAATATATTTTTTTCTTGCCAGAACTGTCAACTACTCCCCATTCCCTGAAACCTTTTAGTTTTTTGGTGCTTTATAGAGCAAAAGAATGATGTTTGGAGTGGTGGTCCATGGAAGAATTTGTGCATCACTATATCCCTTTCTTTAAAAAATTTCTTCATTTTTCTTCTTGATGTGTTTTTCTCCTTATACTAATTAATGGAATTACCATTATCTTGTTTGTGAAAATTTCTGGACACTATTACTTCCCCCTATCAGAATGGGTTTTGATCTTCTTTTATTAGAGGGTATTACGATGTAGATATCAGCCTAGTTTTGAACCGGGTTTGGTATGCCTGTCGGCCTAGAACAGGAGACCACACCTATAAACAGGGGACTATATAATTTCATATTTATAGATTTTCATGGAGAACTCGTCTCTACCGCAAACCCTTGACCATGTACTGAATTGTTAAAACTATATCTTTTTGAAGGACCTTCCCATATATCCTTCATCAGCAAAATAAATGGTTAATCGACAAATGTTGAGTTTTAGTTTTCCACTTAGTAGTTGAATGCTTCATATAAGGATCATCCCACAGACTTCTTATTTGATGGAAAATTCTTCTTGGGTAAACACTTATATGAACAGGTGGGTCTCATGTGATGGTTTCCCTGAATTTTCATTTTTCAGGTGATGGTTTCCATAAAATGGTAGTCTAAAAAAATTAAATCCATGAATATTTGGTCAGCTGGCACTTTCAAACTTTTTAATATGAATTTACCTAATGAATCTCAAATGGAATCACAAAATTTATCTAAGGGATAAAATTTATATATCATTGACAACTATGATTAGATGATGGAATTCCACAATTAGGATCATTGAAGAGGGTCTACAACACCTCATAATTTCTAAGGAGGTTGTTCAAAAGAACAACAATTTCCTAGACCATTTGGAATAACCATTTTCAAATTGACAACCACTATATAATTTCTTTCTTCAAGATGACACTCTCCTTCTTCCAGTTGATAAAAATTCATCATCTACCTGGTTCATGGCATCTGAGGACTATGTGAATCTATACATTTCTTCAACATGGAATATTATTCCTAGTTTTCATTTAAACAATTTCTTTATTCTGAATGATTCTTTTTAGTTAATAAAATAAACCATTAAAATAATGATACATCTTATAAATTTAAAATTTGATAATATCCATCCTTCTTTTAATCTCTCAAAAGGAAACACCATTGGTAGGTTGATATCTAAGTGGTATTTGCGGTCCCAAAGGATATTAGAATATGAATACACCTAGATATTAACATTGCACTAGAACTATATAGAACATTATAAACCTTTGGAGGATATTATATTATACTAGCTGGTGTGGATCTCTCATTTTTTTTATTTTTTCATTAATTGAGGTGCTTCCCAAACTAACTAGTCATTGGTTCTCAAGAACCAATGCATTCCATCTATCCCATCGTGATGTTGGGATCATTTTATGGGTCTTTTATCCACTAAATGGAATTTCCATTCTCAAAAATATATATGATTAATTTTTTCCTTCCAATAATATTGGGGAAAACACCCAACATGATCCTTAACTAGTGAGGGATCTTCTAACCATTGAATAGATATTTCTTTGTTAGGATGTCTATTCTCGTTTGCTCATTCCATTTAATGATTGGGCAGGGTTCTTTTTAAAAATTAGTTGATCGATTCTAAATGTTCTCCATAGTAGGACTCACCCTACCCAGCAGACACGATTAATTTAGGGTTCGCATTGGTTAACCATTGAGGCAGGTCAACATACCCTGTGAGGTTACAAAATTATCCAAAGAGTATCCTCAGATTTCTTAGTGCCAAATTTATTTTCCTTGTTTTTTAACGAACAGATCTTCCTATCCCGGGATTCTTATACTAAAATCATTTTATATAGCCAGATGTTGGTGGCTAAATGGAATAAGGGTGACCAATCAACCTATCCATACCATCCCTAACTCATATATATGAACTACTAGGCCATATACATGATGGGTGGCCTCTGCACTACCTATGAATGCCATTAAAAATCTTGTATGTTTAGGTAGCACTACACTATTAATGTTATAAATATCAGAATATCACATTAGTTACTCACTATGCCATTCTCTATACGTTTCACAATTTTTTTGTTCATTCTACTAAATTATGTCGGTGTCAACGACAATATTTTATTTCTGAGAAACTCTTCACGTTTCACCATCATCCCTTACTTTGAAACATTAATAGAAACTTGTGATAATGGTGAAGGGGCCTCCGAGGAGCATACATATATCATCTCATCATGAGATGGACTTCTATTTTAATTAGTGGATGAAGTATCCATATAATAATTATATACTCCTCACAAATTTTCCCAACATTTTGAGTGCATATAATGGGTTTCCCTTTTTCCACTTCCTTTGATTAAAGAGATTCATCAATCCATATTGTGTCATCATTGGTGTATAATGACATGTGAATATTCTAGAATATAGATCTCATTACCTTTCATAGGAACTTTTTTTAGTCTATCACAAGATTGTTCCCAAATTTGGATAGAATAATATCCAGATAGGATACTAGAAATGGTAGTTAAATGAGTACCCAATCCACTAACCACTACTATCTATGTGCCTAATGTACCCACCTCAGTCATTTATAGGGGAGAACAACTCACATACCAATGATCTAATCATTTTAGGGGGAGCCTCATCCTACAATACCCGACTTAATTAAGGAGATGAAGATATTTTCCTTTTAATCAATGTTAATGACAACTCTATTAATGCCCGTCCTAGAGGGGTGGCCTTGGGGACCCTACCAACTAATAATGAGCATATCAATCATGTTCCTAAATCTTGGAAGGAAGTGTGAATGAGAGATATTCCCACTCTAGAATCATTCCTTAATTCAATTTTTTTTGATTTGGTTGCATTGTTTGAATATATGCTTGAGGGGAAAATAGATAAAATCAGGATCCTCATATTGTGGTAAAAAACTAGGCCATGTGAACACGGTCCTGGCTCTAGACTATCCCCATCATCATGGGGCCCCATTTGTAGATATAGTGGAAACATTTGGCATACTATGACAACTTTTCCTTGACATAGTTTTAGGTGGGTTTTATTATCAACCCCTTCACCTCTTCATCAATACAATTGTTACAGCTTCGGAATATTTAGTTTCTCGTGAAGGTGACCTTGCTTTGATCAATGCTTCCCATTATCAAAAGGGATTTCTATAGGATGTCACCATTGAACTAAATCACATAGACTCTATGAATAAAAAATCTAATGATCATGTAGTTTTGTAAAATAAAGATCAATGGGAATATGAGGCTCGTGTTTCATAGTTTAACACAAAAATTTCGTCAAAAATGAATCTTTTGAAGATGTGAGTAAGAGAGGTTGAGATCATAGGTCTTTCTTAAAAAAATGCTCCCAAATGCTGAGACCAATGTTGAGAAAATGAAGGATTTGGAATGGGCCTTTGATGGCCTGCATCTGGTGGTAGTCAGTTTTCTCTTAAGATTTATATGGGATTCATTATAATCATTTAGGCATCCCTATGTTTCTTTTCATTTTGTTCATCGGGGATAGACACAAAGATATGGAATCTACTATATTTTCATATAATATAATATAAACATACTTTCCCACCAGAGCATCTCCTTTATCTTTTCCTACAATACCAATAAATTATAATTGGTCACTTTTTCAAATAGAATCTCCACTAAACATTTCATAAATAAAAAATGATGGATAATCAAATTCAACAAATCATGTCCTGCTCTAAAATTTTCATGATCAGAGGGGTTCATCAAGAATAGTTTGACTACTGTTAGGGTTATAAGAAAACCCAAAAAACATTATTTCATTTCAATTATATCTTTAACTTTTTATTTTTTCCACTATATTGTGGGATTAGCTTCTATAACTTGACTTTTCATAGAAACCCCTTTGAGGGTTTTTATTATACAAAATATTTATGTCTCTATTGATTTTTTGATTACTCAATATTTTTCCTAAACCATGTGGGGCTTAAGTTTAGCGATATCATCCTCAACTTTTGTCCAGGAACCCCTTTGTATGTTTTCAACCTCAGAAGTTTGGTGTCACATATTTTTTCTAGTTTAGTGTCGTGAAAATTAGACTAATATAACTAATGGTTAATGTGATAGATATTTTACCGTGAGATATAAAGCAAGGTCCCTAATAGGGCATATTAACCAAGAATGTCCCAATATTTATTAAACATATGTGGGAGATTTTCCAGGACCATGATTTTTTATTTAACAATTCTAAAGTCTATAGAATAGGTTTAAGACATTGGGGCATATGGATGTAGGAAAAGACTCTCCTGGAGATTAATTTTCCTATGTCCAATTGGACTTTTTGTGAGAAAACATAAGCAGATCTAAATAGGACATATGTTTAATAGTCAAATAATGCTATCCACAAGAAACTAGGCCTCCATTTATAATGGTTAGAGGATTTATGAAAATTTATTTTTTTTTATTTTTGTAATACCACAGTTGGAGGTATGTTGAGGTAATTATGTATTTAAATAAAAGGATATATGTGTCAGTATATTCCTGAAAAGTGAATTCACTAATACAAAAATTTGACTTATGTATGGGAGGGTTATAGCATGGTCTAGTTTTACATCGTGAAACTAGGACATAGTCCATGATGTATGGCATCTTATGGTAAGGAAATTTGGGGTTATGGTTTTGTGTCACATGGAATTTGATCTTTAGATAAATGATTCTCCACGTTCATGGTAATTCATCTAACAAAATCCACCATTTTATCCCATTAAGGGGGGAGGTTTTAAGAAATATTTCAAGGGTTTTTTAATCCAAGGGATAATATGGGTAATGGAATAAATTAAAGCATGTTATTGTAGGAAATACTTCTTGAGAAGACCAATTTTCATTTAGTTTGTATGCCATTTTTTCGTGAATCGTTTGCTAACCAATCTAATGTGTATTGTGGATACTCAAAATTTTGTGTACCTAAGATAATGGCCCTCCAAATATGATGGTTAAAGAAGGTTATGGGGATTCCAAAACATCCAAACATAGTGTTTGGTTTGATATAGGGAGGTCCAAAATATCGAAGTACCATTTTATGTAGATATTTTCAAAAATGGGTGAAAAAAATTTCCCTATACAGGTATGAGAATATTACATATACAGGTCCAACCCATTCATCGGGAATAGGTTTCTTGAACCCTGGTTATAGATGGACCCAAAATGGGATATGTGGGTTTCACTATGTACCCTTTAGTGGCATGGATCAAGCCTCACGTGGTTCTTGGAGTGTTTCCTTATTGATTTAATGAACTCATACATAGGGAAAAGGTAATTTTATTCTAAATACGAGATCACATAGATGGGGTGATAGACTCATGTTGTACTCTCATAAGTCAATTTGGCTCTCATATAGGGGATTGGGGGATTTTTAATTGCTGGGGTTGAACCAGGATTTAAGATCAGTGTGTCTCTACATATCTCATGAAGGTGAGAATCATGCATTATATAGTTATTAATTAAGGTTCTATACATAGGTCATCCCCATATTCATGGAGGGACTTATTTTAATTAACGGTGGACGTACTGTGATGTAGAATGCGGGAATAAAATAAATCAACCCATGTTTAGTTCATTATCCGTGGAATGATGGACAAGCGATACTGAGGATAATGTTCTTTCATGTGATAACATTACATCACTGTAGAGTATAATGTCATAAAACTAGGAAATTTTTTATACAGTTTAACATCATGCGATCAGGAAAATTTTCCATATAACTTAATGTCATACTTAAAGGATGATGATTACATACATTACATCATCATGCAGTTATGATAAATTTTCCTGGAAACCAAGAATAAGTGGAGGCTTATTGGGATAGTATATTCTAACATGACCCGATTATGAAGGGGAATAGTGTATTAAACCATGATATTGGGGTTCAAGGATCAAGAGAAATGGTATGGGGCATGAAACCCATTCATGCATATGATGATAGAAAATTATCTACTGATTTCAAGTTTTCCATTGGTCGAAAGGGCTTTTAGTGGGTAATATATGTCGATCCTACTATGGCATATTGTCCAAAGTCAAAAAAAAAAGGTTTCCTCAAGACACTGGATATCCATTTTTGATAGATTTATAGGATTTTGAAGATCCAAAATTACTTAGGGAATAATGGTTTGTTGATGGAAATGATGTATCCTGACATCAACAAGACATTGAGACCATAATTTGTTGTGAAGTTTGAATTTCACTATGTCGATCATATTCTTATGTAGAATGGGGTGTTATGATCCCTTTATGGATCCCTAATGTAAAATAATAACATCAAATATTTTCCATATATCTATATTTGTATATAGAATATGGGTAATTTTATCCTTATTATGTGGATTGAAGTAAGATTCAAGGCCTAGACGTCACTATTTGTCAGATCAATGCTAGAATCACACCACACATAGTTGTTGTAGTACAATTAATTATATCATCATATGGTAAGGTTATTTTGTTCTACTCTGATGGGGGGATACATGGTATATATTTTTAGGTTTTTCATCTGGGACCATGGGAACCTCACATTGGATTGATAAAACATGATCATGCGGGAAATCCACTTTCACAACTCCTTTTCCCATGTGATTTTTGGTCAGTCTATGAAACAAGGGGTGGAAAATGTTTAATCAACCACAAATGGCTAATATAATAAAAGACATTGGGGTTTGTGTTTTCTTGTTGTAGCTAGACCGAAGATATGGGATTCAGACATCAATATATACCCTATGAAGGCAGGAATCAAGCCACACATAGTTCCAAAGCTAGTATATAGTGTGTGGATCATGTTCACACACAGAATGAGGGAGGTTTGTTTTAAATGGTCATATAGATAAGGATCCATGTTGGGTTCAACTAAATCGATTATCTGTATGCGGTGGAGGGAGCATTTTCTATATTTCATGGATGGACCTGGGCACAGTACGCAGGAATCTCTATGAATATTATTATGATGGGAATGAATTTGGATGTCATTCTATGAATCACCCAACATAGGTTGGAACCATGCATAGGGAAGAAGAAATTTTTCAGTTTTTCTTTTGGGTGGATGGACCGATATATATGTTTTTTGCATCTATATGTATCTAGTGTGGATATAAATAAAGGAGTATATAGTTATAAATGGGGATAATCCATCCATGTATGACCCATACACTCAGCTGGATTTTTTAACACATATTATGATACTTGACTTCATCATAGAGTTATAGAATCACTATTTAATACACTATAATTAGAATAATGTTTAACATAGTTCATAAAAAGGGCAGGGCTCCTTGTGCAGATCTGGATCGCACAAAAGAAGGATAACATGTGGATAACCAATGTTGAGGGTGATTTCCTATCATGTGAGGAAATCAGTATGATGTTGTTTAATTTATATTAATCGGGATTTGATTTTGGAATTATATTTCAATAAAGTTTCATGAAGAAAATGGGATCATAACTATTCTAGTGGGAGGTACATGGAGAAAAAGATGTAAATCTCCAAGTATGTGGACCTAAGAGGCCCAATGACAAACAATTTACTCTTAAAAGAAACTCAGGACAAGGGGCTAGAATGTTGAATGGATTTTCACATGGTCCCAGAGATAGAAGGTCTATGTGTCGCTACATATCACATTTTATGGTAATCCTGAAATTTGTACTTCTTGATAACAAACTTCATACATCGGTTAGGACCATGCATAGGTAGCGGGGAAGTGTTTTTATTGTGGATTGACCCAATATTAGAGATATCAGTGCCATTGCATATCTTGTATGAATAGGAATAAATCAATCTGTAGTTAATTACAGATATCCATGCACAAGTCTAATCCATTCCCAGAGAGGATGTTGTATTTTAACCATTCTTTTGGGTGGATGGGAAAATATGTAAAATCATGGTGTCTCTATGTATTCTATGTGTAACGGAATCGAGACGTATGTAGTTCTGTAATATGACATAATGGATAACAAATTAAAAAGTCAATGTACTCTCATGTGAGAACAATGTGGTGTTGTGATGTTTAATTTCATGAAGTGGGTTCATTTATAATTCTGTCTAGTGTCATGTGATTAGGAAAATTTTCATACAGTTTGACGTCATTTTGAAAAGATGTAGATTCTATTTTTTTATCATCATTCATTTACAGTGATGTTTTTATGAATTTTATTTTCATGCAACTAATAAATCCATCCTACAGATTAATATCATATTTTTATTATTTAGATTCCATGTAGTTTATCATCATGTTCCTAGGAAGAGTATGTTATGTGGTTTTTTGTCATGCAACCAGTACATCCATACTGCAGTTTAACATCACACGACCAAGATTTATATTTCATATATTTTATCATATTGTGGTTATGATGAATATGTTTTTTAGTTTAGTTTCATGAAACTAGGAAATCCATCCTACAATTTTACACCATGTGGTTCATACATGTATTCGTTTGGTATACATGAAATATTTACTTAGGAACCTTGAATTGGTGGGTGTTATAGTGAGTTCCATCCAAAAAATCATGGAATTATCCCCATTTGACTAGACATTTTGTATTTTGTATGTTCACTCCCATTTTGGCTCTAACTTCAGAGGCTTCAATTTAGGTATCATTATAGTGTTGGGGAGCAATACCATTTCCCCTTAAATCAATGATTGTAGGTGTAAATTTTTGTTAAAGTCTCACATGATCTGATTTTGGTGGACATCCAGATTATTGAGGTTATATAATCTTTTCTAATCCATTTTCTACCAATTTATCCACCATTTCTGGGATTTCTCATCTATAGATATTTGATCATCGTTGTCCACACAGAGCGAGGGGAATTGAACATTTATAGGCATGACCACCTTTGCCTCGTACACCAATGAGTATACGGTCACTATTGTGGGAGTGTGATTTTTGGTCTGGTAAGAAAAAAAGGATGGAGAAGATTTTATTTCCATGTCTTTTTATATTTATCAACACACATAAGGTGTATATTGGATAAGGTCTTGTAAAAGGTCTCTACTTGTGTGTTATCCATTTTATTGTGGTGAGATTAATTTTTTCCCTTGATTCTATATAGTAGATGTAGATTCTCCATCTTTACAAAGTATAAATTAGTTTCATTGTCTATGAGTATGGTGTTAGGGACACCAAATCCTATGATGATGTTGGATTTTAAAATATTACAATATACATTTCACTAACATCTTTGAGGGGTTACTCCTTATCCAACATGGATATGATGTTTGTTGTAATAATAATATACATGAATATATTGGTCCTAGAGGGATGATATTCCCCCACAACGTCCCTACCCCATATGGGAAATGACCATGAGTACCTAGCTGTGTGAATTAATCCTTAGTATTGGTCAATGAAATTGGCAAGGGCATGATAATAATGGGAACTTTTGGTGATATTTTTGTAACCCTTCATTGGAGTTGGCTAGTTGTATCTAAGCATTTTGATTGGGTGGGAAAGATTGACCCCAGGCTGATGAGATCAACATGATCTATGATGCACTTCCTTTATGACAGTGGTAATATCTTCTCCATCAATTCACCTTAGAATGACCCCATTGAGGCACCAATTATATATTTATTTTTTATTTTTACTATTTTTATATATATTAATGTTAAATTTTCTTCTTCGTATTTCCCCTCTCCTCTCACTCTCTATTGGGATTTCTCCTTTTTGATTGTATTCCAATAATGGCATCATCTTGGCAATGGTAGGACCATATATTTAAGGGATTAGGATAATCTCATCAATTTATTCTACGTTGTCTTAAAAAATTGTGGATAAATCTAGTAGTGAGCGGTACTCGTGATCATTTTATCCCAGTCAAGATTACCTCCAGTTTTGGTTGTATTTACCATTGCATTGTCATATAGTTTCTGATCAGGGGATATGAGTCAATGTCAATTCCAAGGGGAATTCAACCATTAGTCCCCAAACATGGTCCAATAAGGAGATTATCTCTTAATTTTTATAAATTAATCTCTATTATCTATCTTGAAGACAGGTTTTTAATTTCCAATTATCTTCATGTGTCTTATTTGTACTTAAAGTACTAGCTCTAGTCCTTTAATTGGAGACTAATATTTTTCATCATTGTGTGAGAACCCCATTGATAGTAGAAAGGAATAAAGTTGTACCTCCTTTGATTGGGATATGAGTGTGACCCCTAGCCCAAATTTATCAATCCCAGGGTCCTCAATCCTTCTTCCTATCAAGTTTCTAGATATACAATCAAAATGAATCTCTCATATTTTTGGGGACACTAGAATAAATAATACCTCTTCCTCTAATATATCATAATCAAATGAATTATTTTAAATAAATGGGTGTCCTTATAGAAAATCAGACAATGCTTTGCGTTTGACGGATTTATGATGCATGAATTGTATGTTAAATTGATGTAATATGACCTACCACCATGATAGACATCCATTTAACATCATAAAAATGTGGATATATTTTAGTTGGTTTCTACGAGAGACCAGGTTGACCTCATGATGTTGGAGGTAGTGTCTCAGTTTTTGGACAGTGAATATCAGCACCAAATATCTCTTTATGCTCTAGAAATGAGGATCAACCTCGATCATGATTCAACTAAGAGAGTGAAGGCCTTTTCTCTTCCATATTCATTCTTCTATGTGGGGGAGGCACCTTTGAACTTTTCCATCGATATTACAAAAAAATGAGTGTTCTTCCATTAATAATAAGCATTAGAACTAGAAATATTCATATATATTACTTGATACTGTCAAATAAATCTTGAATATCATCATTTCATTGATCTGTATCCCCTTTTTCATCAACCTAGGGAAGGGAAATAAATATCTACCAAGGATAGTTGTAATGAACAAACTCCATACTAGATATACTTGAAGCTGTCTCAACACTATGAGGTTCCAAGTAGGGGACATTATAGGGATATCCTTTTTATTCTTCAGATAACTTTGATTCCAAGATGACATATAAAGAATATAGGAAATTTCCCTAAGGTAATGCTAAAATCACACATCAAATAGTTCATTTTAAGACAATTTTTTCATAGACTGTTGAAGTTATTTTCAAGATCTAATAAGTGTAATTTGTGTGGGGTTTTTTAGAATAGAAGGGATTCCTCAAATTGTGTTACCATTCTCACATTTACCAGAAAATCACAATAGTTCCCCTCTCCATAGCTGGGAACATACCTTCTTTCCATAAGCTAGAGTTCATCTGGGTTTTTAGCCCTAACGACTACTGGGGAATTGCATTGGTCAAGAGGATGGGAGTTCGAGGTCATCGCACCCTTTTGGAGGGAATTATTACCCATCACCAGACTCCCTTATAGATTAAATGCATGTTTATGAATCTCTTCATAATTCTAATGTGAGACTGGTTACCCTAAAATGGTTGTGGATTAATTCTCTTTTTTATGAAATAGACTAAGATCTCTTTTGTGATTCCATTTTTACGTATCCAAGTTTCATCATCATTTTCTAGTAATGAATGGTAACTTATATACTAGAACCATATGACCATTTTTTTCGTGTTATGCTCCCTTTTAGGGAGGCTGTCGATATCTTCAGTGTGGGATTGATCAGTTAAGAGGCATCCCACATATCAATATTATTATAGGGTACAAAAACAACATTGTTCATTTGATCTATGCAGCTTAACATCATGCGGTAAGAGATATTTGAGCTCGAGTTTAGAGGAGATGTCCAATGAATCCTAATTATGGAGGGAATCATAGTCATCATAGTTTGATCAATGTTGGTTCTTACACATTGTGGCTACCTAGTTGAATTAGAGTTTTTTTCCTAATGATGTTTTTGTTAGAGCCCCCTAATCCCACATGATCTATGCTTATTGTGAGAACCAAGGGGAAGTGCATGGTAAGACTCATGGAAAATAGATATGGGTCTTCATAATGGGGAATTCCATGAGGTTTTTTATTTGAAGAACATTCCTTTTAGAAGGTTTCCTTTATATCCCACATATGGTAGGAATCAGAGTTCCCATAGTTATTTTGGGATGGAGCATACACAACGATTATATCCTGATAAAATTGAATTCTTATCTTTAAGGTGTCGCATGAACTAGTTGTCCCACCCTAGAAGTCCTCGTGTGACCTCGATCAACACATATAGAAGGTGTAGCTAGATCCATTATGGTGTGGTCTTAGCGGTGTGGTTTTTTTGGTTTGGCACCGATGGAGGACATCGTTAGGCCATTTCAATATGTATGGGGTGTGCTTCTTGTTTTTGATGACACATTAGGGAGACATCGTGAGACCTGACTGACATGTCCAGGGGTGTCACTTTTATTGGATGATTTGACTAGGGTGTACACCACGATATTTGGTTCATCACGTCCATATTATTAGATGAGACTCATCTTAATTGAGTAGGAGAGGTTATATGTGTATGGTGGGGTGTCATAGAGATGTCTCAGGTGTGGGGTAATGACCCCATTGGGTTAGCGAGATCCAAGTGGCGTTTTTGGATGGTTCTCAAGATCATTCCCGACATCTTCAATTAATCCCACATATTAGAGGTGAAATGTTATAGGGATGTCGTGAGGTATAGGTGGTGCAACATGGAACCATCTCGTGTTCTTGGATGAAAAACATGAACCATAAGAAGGTATATGATCATGTCCTCTTATTTAGTACTCACCTTTGAATCCTATATTTTTCTCATTTTTATGAGTTTCTTGTTCTAGTCTAGTGTTTGTTTATTTTGGTCCTATGTGACCTTGAAGATATGCGGTGAACTCATTGGATGTCTCACTAGAATTCCGTTTCGTGATATTTAATTGATCACACGAAGGGATTTATTATTTTCACATGACTAATATAGTGGTCTTCTGATATATTACCTAGTATAAAGTCAATAGGTCACACGATTTCATATGTTTAGAAGCCTCGTGTCTGTTAATCGATGTGCGTAGAAGCAGTCTAGGTCCAATCCCAAATCGTCTGATTGACCAACCAATTCACTAATCAATGAACCATCCAAACAACATACCCTTTTTAAAGTTCGTGTACATAATTTATTGGTGTAACCATCCTATGCACTATACAGTTTGTATAAGAAATATAGATTGATCCCAGGTTGGAGTCCAGGTAGGGTCTAGCATTATGAATTTTCACGATTATCTATGGTGGACAGTGGAAAGGGGGCATCCAAGTTTTTTTGGCCTCAAATCCAGCCAACAATTATCATATTATTTCTAATTATTGATGAAATTTTTTTCAAAGGAATTCAATGTTTTCATTTCAACATATCCAAGGGTCTTCACATTATCCAAGCTCTTTCCGGATTGCACTCGTTAGTTAGAGTATTGAGGTTACATGCCGAGGGTGTGTTGGGTGCATCCCATTCCCTTCAGTGACTGTGAACCCTACTCACCTTCCCATTTTCCATATCCTTCATCATATATGACAATGTTCAGGAGTCATGAGATATCTTACATATGGTTTGAAGGTATTTTCTCTTTTTTTTGAGACGCCACATGTGACAAATATGTGTCTTACGGTGGTTAGTGAGGCTTATATGGAAAAACCTATTCGTTTTTCCTTAGAATATTATGGTGTTTACTAGAGATGAGTATGTTCTTCTGTGTGGTGAGGATGAAAATCCATAAGGACCTAATAGGATGAGGCATCCAAGACATTGGTGTCCTGTGGTGTCCCATAGATAGATTGGGGACCACATCGCAGACCTTTCAGTGACAACGAACAACACTCACCTAGTTTCTTTTGATCCCCTTTGTTTTAAGTGACAAAAGTCGTGATGTATGTGAGTATTCATGAGAAACATATTTTATTTTTACTCAATTTTCTAGCATTGTATCATGTGAACTGTGTGGATTATGTGAGAGTGTGAATGTGTTGTGAAGAATAATAGGTGTCTGCCCTTAGGGCACACCATAGTTATCTGACGGTTTCCATGTGGCATGGCTAACGTGTTAAATGTGTTTCACTAGATGAGCTTTATAGTTAATGATTCATTACATGTATTCATGGGAGTGACTCATGTACTTCATTTTCCACAGTCCCCACTCTCCCAACCATATTTATCTCCTCTATTCATTGTGTCAAAGGCTCGAATATCTTGTTAGGAGGAAGATACATCATCTAGGTATTTCATTCATCCCTATAATGATTTGTTGCAGGCTCGGGATCTCTAACATAAAATATCAAACCCTTGATTGTTAGAGGATTAATGTTATTTTATCAAGAAAAATCCAATTAATAAACCATGTAGCCAATGTGATTCCCATATGGATATCATCATTCATCCACTAGTGAGAAAGGGTTCTATCTGAGAGTGGTTTTGAAAGACTTTCTATGGTCTAGGTTCCTTGCCTAGTGACATTGCGTAACCTTGACATGGTCACATGATCACAAGTCTTTTATATTCTCCAAAAGTCATTGAGCGCCCTCTTCTTATTTTATATCATACGGAATATAATATCCATGATTAGAAGTTTCTTCCTTTGTGGATTTCTTAATTCATGTTTGGAAGGAATCACCAAATTCCCCCCTCCCTCAGGATTGACGTCTGAGGGGATAAGGAATCAGTAACGGGAACAACTATATACCCTCCAGAGTCCTTCGTGATGTCACGAAATGGTGATTTCAAGATATTTTTAGTTCATTGGTTTATCTTTGGTATTCCAAGAGGTACTAATATATTATGGGTGGAGGAAATTTCATTCCATTGGTTGTCTCCTTCTCTAGAGGGATCCAGGTAATTCATTATAGGAAACCCTCACTAAAAACCCAGATCGTGAGCATTGCACATGCGTCTACACCACATAACTAGACCATGAGACCTAATCTTGTGCAACACTGATTTCTTCCCAGAAACAATTTTTCTTCATCCATGTACTAAGAATCAGTAATTTCTTAGACATGGGTGGTTTTCATCAGGACTTCATGGGTTTCGTAGGCTCAGCCTCTTGACTAATTTTCATGACCATGCCTAGTTAATGTAATCATGATCCTCAATGGAATTCATGTGATTATATTTGGGCCATGTATGGGTTATGTTCCTGATGATTCTTCTAGGGGCCATGTGGTTTACATGATCCCAGATGTTGTTCAGAAACATTTTCCTAAACATGGGGCGCACATGATGCCTTCGAGGAATTCTCAGGCCTTTATCATTGTAAATAAATTATGTACGTTATCTTACTTGTTATGCTTAATTATTTTCAGATTTCTTATTAATTCCCTGAAGGTTACTTAGTTGTGGCTAATCAAAGGGATATGATCTCCAGGAACTATGATGCTCATCCCCTCTATCGAATGGATACTGATATCACAAATTTTTGGAGGTTCCTTTTTCCTAATATCTAGGAATATATGTTATCTTACTAGATTCTATTTTATGAGTTTTATTAGGAGAACAATGTGTCTATGCCTTCCCTATATATCAATCGTCCATATCGTTTTGTGTTTAGTTCCTTTGAATGAATTTAGAGGATAATAATTCAGGACAGTTAGTTGGAAAATGCCTAACCTCAGAGTTTATTCCAATCTATTGGAGAACTCCAATAGATCTCGGATAATCATGGTCTTTCTCAATATCCTATCTCTCATAGGAACTAAATCATACTTTCATCTTCCATGAATTCTTCAGGTGGAGGAAGTTACTTGAGGTGGGACCTTTTCCCTTGTAAAAATTCTCCAATGAATGGGCATCACAATTCTGGGTATGAGAAAACTATGTCAAATTTAATGTAAATCTATATGGGTTTCATCTCTATGAATCCATGTGGACATCTCAATTCATCGTCTACCGCTATATTGACATTCTATAGGAGATGATCTGCTATTGGTCCCCCTTTACCAACATATTTCCCCTTACCCATGGTGTAGTGGGTATCATCATGTGGTATATCTATCAGTTGGGAGGAATCACTCATCATCAAGAGTTGTATGATGGGTATCTCTTTAATAAAAATGTTTGGGATGATCCTTCATAGACTATGGCTTTAGTGATAGATATAATCATCCTTATATCTAAGAAATTGGGGACAGAGCTGATAGTGTACTCACTTGTTTCCGTCACTGACAGAAAAAAAATTCTCCTTTTTAGAAGTGGGGTGAAGACATGCATTATTCTCCCTCATTGGTGTCATTCCCAGAAAGTTCTACATGATGATGTCTCTTATTGGGCTATTAGGAATGATGTGTATTATACTTCACGGGGTTATCCAGTGAAAATGGTTGTTTTTCTAGGACATAGACTATCAGGATTTCATTCTAGGATTCTAAACGTATTCCACTTTCATGCCAGGAATGTGGACCCTAAAATCCATATGAGAACCCTATTAATAGAGGCATGACTCACATAGGGGTGACATATCAACTTGGAGAAAGCAGTCATTGTGCTCTTTTACTAGATGATGGGCCATATCCTGTATGGAAACACTCCTTATAGAATTTTCAGCCCCCTTAATTTCTTGTTTGGTTGTATAGGGGATCAAATTTGTTGATATGAGTACTAAAATAGTTTCCCAATTCTTGACCCCATATCCTACACTGGACTACTATACATATTTTTAGTTGGGCTTATGTCCCTAATCCCGAGAGAGGATAGAGGGGTGTTGTTCCGGTCTGATAGTTTCGAATATTCTATGTCACGTATACTGGCTAGTTCATTAATTGATGATGGTAGTGGCTCTATCAATGAGAGGTATTATATGGTATCCCTTATGAATGGGGTCCATGTTTCTAGGGTGTATGAGATTATTATCTATGATCCATATTCACCACATTAGTTTTTTTGAATGATTGTCTTTATGTAGATGGTTTCCCCCATTCTCTTGTCCATTTTCTTTAGAGAATGATACATTGTCACCATCCTCTAATTTCGGGAGATGTTATCTATTGAAGACTTTAGGGCTATGATTATATTTCTTCTCACTGATGGGTATACTTTCCTCATCCAGGATTAGGCTCGGTCATGGATGATGGATTATCCTAGTGAAGTATTAGGGACAGCCAGTCCATCATGTGGGAAGGCCTCGTGCAATTCCAACTCCTCTATCGACAACATCAATGTAATCTAATGAGGATGTGGGAGAGGATTCAAGAAAGTGTCCCTGTAAAGACCCGTAAAATTAAAGGGAATTTTTTTTTTAATTTTCTTTGTAATTTTACAAGAACGAAGTTTCTGAAGGCGCCTGATTCCATGGCCCGGTGTGCCCGGAATTATTTTCCAAAGTTAAGCTCGGGTACGTTCAGTGAACGAATGAGCGGATTTTCTATGTTTTGAACCAGTGCTCGGAATCGACTTCTGATGGCACCGATGGATTCACAGTGCTGTTAATTGCTTAAGAAGATCTTTTTCAGAGTTGCGTTTTCACAGGAGGAGTTGTTAAAATTTTGTGGAAGATAAAATAAAAATTGAGTTACAATTTTCATTTCTTTAAAGTAGTTATATCCTTTGAGTGGAAATTAGGGAACTACACATGAGATGTTAAGAGGGTGGTGGGGCCAACACGAAACCCTAACCCCCCTTGATCTTCCCATATCCCCCTTGACCTCCCATAACTCACCTCCCACATTAATATTGTAACTCTACTTTAACTTAAGTGACTCCTCTCCTCCTCACCTCCCACATTTATTCATGCCACATAAACATTAATTAATTCGACAACTCAAGATCAATTAATTAAGTGTGTTGGTTTTGAAATTTGTAATTTTGAATTAATGGCATGGGTAAATAAAATAAGGTGGAGAATTTTTTTATTTTGGGTAGAAATGTTGTGTTAAGAGAAAAGGGAAGAGAATATTTGAGTTTTGAAGAACTTCCTCCGAAGAAGAATAACGCTTAATCTACTTTGTTGAAGAACACTGAAGCTTCGACGAAGAGTGTCGTCTCATCTTTCACCTTCTCTCCACATCGAAGGAAGCGAGACGCAGCATTCTTCATCTGGCGATCACTAACGAGGTGCCTTCTCCACTTCTTCCTCCACGTCAAGGGAGGAGACACCACCACAGGTAACGTTGCCATTGATGACGACTCACCCTCCGATGTCAATGGAATCGGCACCAATCTTCCACGACGTACGATCACCGCGATGCTTACCTCTTCCACGGCTCGATGACGTGTGACATATTTTTAAAGTAGGGGTTTGGTTTTCATGTCGTGAATAATTTTAGACGTTCTTCGATATCAACGGACAACTGTTATCAAGATAGCGGAGGAATTCGGACTGCACAAACACGACTGAACCTCCTCCCCTTTTATTTTTGTTGGTTATTTACGTGTCTTGAAATGGAAGCGACACATTTCCGCCACACCATCCTAGAATTTAGAGAATCACGACGAAGAAGTGTGGCACCGTCGCGCCGTGCCTTTGAGGTTGAACGAACCGCGGTCGAAGTCGGGCTGTGGCGAAGGGGCGCTGCTCCATCGCGTCGTGCCGGAAAACCACGAAGATGGCGTGTTTTGAATGTCGAGTGCGGATCGATGGGTGATGAAGAATTGGGCCGAAATGGCGTTTGAATTCCTTCGCAGAAAAGATCAGGTCCCGGGAGGACTGTTGGTGAAGGCGGCAAGAGAAACGATCCATCGGAGCGCGTCCGGTAGCCCGCAGAAGGCGGCGGCGGCGCGCCGCCAGAGCAAACTACCGCGACTGAGCCGTGGCGGTCGGACGTGAACTAGAACAGCCGGGCCGTTCCAGGTTTTAGGCGGCGCGGCTTTAGGCCGCGCCAGGTTGACAACCGGGGGGGGGTTTGTAACCCCCCGCACCCGTCGCGCTGCGCCAGCACGAGGCCAGCCGGCCGTGCAGGCTGGGCCAGGCTGCACAATCGGGCCAGGCCGCACCCAGCTGGTCCGGACCCGGATGCGGTTCGGGTCGACCCGGTTCGGCCGACCCAGGGGGGTTCGGCCGGATCGGGTCGGGCCCAGACCCCCGTATTCCGACCCCTCACGTTCGTTTTCGCATATCTAGGGCTGTAGACCATCAATCGATGCAATTTCAGTGGTGATGAGATCCTAGGATCGATACGGTAATTTTGGTATATTACACTCACGGTTTTGGAGGACTTTGGGTTTGTCCGGGTTGGTTCGTTCAGAAAACCAACCAGGCCCTCAGAGCGGTAACAGATATATCTTGAGCACCAGACGTCTGATTGATGTGCCGTCAACATTGCTGGATTCCTCTTGACGAGACAGAACTATATCCATACTTCTCCCATAGATTGGACTCTGTTTAAGTATGGTCGGGTTGGATTGTACCTGAAATCCAACCGGGCCCCTGGAACGGAAAAGATGATATCTTTCAGATCGGACGTCCGTTTGACGAACTGTTGGCAGCGTTGGTGATAAAATTGTGAAAAGGTCCCTATGAGTATACCCTATGGGAGTTCGGGGTATATTTCAGATACGACCGGGTTGGTTCGCACATGAAACCAACCGGGCCCCTGGGACGAAAAGTCAAATAACTCACAGACTGGGCGTCCGATTGACGCGTCGTCTATTGCGTTGAGACCCCTTTGACGAGGTGGTCCTTTGAGATACTTATTCGTGGGACTTGTGATACTTGATGTATCGACTTATAGATCATGGAGCGGACCCTCCCGGAGATGAGAATACGGAGTACGGAGACTGTGTAGCTGGTTGTGACCTGATAATTGCTTGTCTGATTCGATTCGGATTGACTAGCGTAGCCTAGTGGGAAGCACTACTTTTTGAGGTGGCAGACCCATGGCAGAGGAGCACTATTGTGTATGGTGGCAGACCCGTGGTACTCGACAGGAGAAGTACCTCTGTAGGATATAATGGGGAGCACTACTGTGTGAGGTGGCAGACCCATGGCGGAGGAGAACTACTATGTGAGGTGGAAGACCTGCGGTACTCGACAGGAGGAGTACCTCAGCAGTCATAGGTTGGTGAGCAGTACCAAGAAGATGTGACAGGATCACTGTACTCCCTGAGACGGATCTCTTCAGCAGTTACCGTTTCGATAATGAAAATCCTGGTTTGATATGAGTCTATGACCTTTGTGTTAACCTCTTGATTGAGATGTGTCACTTGATAACTTATGTATATGTAAGAGCATAATTCCTGGGTAGTGGTTATCTGTTGATTTTATAATCTTTGTATTTCCTCATGATTGAGATGGGTTACTTGATAATTTAGGTATATGTATGGGCATATACCTAAGTAGAGGTTATCTGTTGAGATCTTCTTTGTGGTTATCCTTGTTGGTTTTTGTGAGACCTTGAGGGTATCGGGGTCCCTACTGAGTATCGTTATACTCACCCCTACACGGGCTATGCCCGCACCTCATTGTGTTGGTAGCAGACGACGGGCAGTGCTGACGGAGGCCGAGTGTTCGAGGACTGAACGGTACCCGGAGGTGGACTACACGACGAGTCAGTATGCAGAGGTAGACTTCACGGCGAGACGACACTCAGAGGGGGTTGACAGGTGAGAGACATGTAGAGGCTATCTGTACCTACCCTTCAGGTAGGATCCGTGGAGGACGTCCTAGGAGCCGCTTTCGTTCTTCCAGCTGTTGAATTTTTCTATTGAACTTTTGTTCAGTTGTATTTGTACTTTCAGTTGAGTTTTTATTCTAGACCATTAAATATACATCACTTCTGTTTGTACTTAGTGTTTTACGTCTTCTTGTACTCTGTGGTGTTTTGTTTACTTTTATAAAGTCAATGCCATCCCAGTTATTGGGATTTACTCCTATAGTGATAGTCGCCAGCCCCTGGCCTATGGAAGGTGGGCTTGGGGTAGTCACGGCATGGGCCCCGAGGACTGGTCGTGACAAATTGGTATCAGAGGAGTCAGTTCTATCGTAGACCTAATAACTCTGATATTTTATTTTTGTGAAGTGACAATATTAAGAGTACCGAGTGTGGTTTTTAGTTCAGGGAGTCTAGTGTTGGTGTGGGCGGCCGACGTATCCATACACCAGGACCCTGACAACTAGTTTCCGACTATGTGCATGAAAACACAGATTGTGTGAGTGTTTCCAGAAGTTTTTAAATGTCAGCTCAAACCAGGTCAGCTCACCCGGTATAAATCGTTTGACCGTGTCATGTTTGTTTCTTTCAGGATGCCTCCCCGCAGACGACCAACTAGAGCCCCGAGAGTTGTTCGTACAGATAGCCCGCCGAGCGATGTGGCCTCAATACAGGGCCCTATCCCAGTTGAGGCACTAGAGGAGGCACCAGCGGTACTACTACCCGTTAGGCCACCGATACCACCATCCCGAGTAGCAGAGGGTGCACGTCGCTTGAGTGCACTGCACGAGTTCCAGCGCTAGAGGCCACTTAGGTTCAGGGGAGAGAAGGACCCACAGGCGGCTATGGATTGGTTGGAGGCTGTGGTGAGAGTCTTCAGGCTAGTTGGGATTCCAGCAGACTTCATGGCGATCCTTACTGCCAGCCTTCTTCAGGCAGCAGCAGGCAGATGGTGGAGCCTAATTCTCAATATGCATGACGAGGCAACACTTTTGTGGGAAGAATTTGAGAGCCTGTGCCGGGAAGAGTTTGTACAATCCACCCTTCGAGCGGTGCGTATACAGGAGCTGCTACATCTACAGAAGGGTAGCATGATGGTGACGCAGTACTCAGCGAGGTTCACAGACCTATCACGCTACTCCATAGATATGGTACGAGACCCGTTCATCAGGGCCCGAACCTTCGAGAAGGGGCTCAGGTGAGAGATTAGAGGTTCTGTTGTTCCTCACAGCATTCCGACGCAGACAGGGGTGTTGGAGAGAGACCTCATAGTGGAGAGTTTCCTTGCTGAGCAGTCTCTAGCAGCAGGACCCACCACTAGCTGGCTTGCGGCAGAGTCTTCTACAGCAGGCAGTAGACAGATGACGCAGAGGTCCAAGAGGACCAGACCTACCGGTGGCCAACTACACGACTCAGTTTCAGTTGTGCGGGGGAACCGAGGTGGATTCAGAGCCAGTCATGCTGAGAGTGGACAATGTTACTCCTGCGGCGGGATTGGTCACATGGCACGTGACTATCTGACCCACCATCTAGATGACCAGTAGTTAAATGAAGAACCTCCCAAGCAGAGGCAGAGGTTCGATCAGGGCGGACCGCAAGGAGCATACGGCCATGACAGAGGAGTTGGTCGTGCAGCTGGAGGTTGACGACGCTTCGGGGTGTTTCCACCACCACCACCAGGAGGTCCACCCCGACCGCAGGGGACAGGAGGACATGGGAGAGCTCAGCTTCAGGCAGGTGAGGCCAATGGTCATGGAGCTCCGGAAGTAGATGGACAGGAGAGAGACTAGCTCCAGACCTAGAGACTATTGATCTTGTTACTTCTAGTTTTGTTGTTGTTTGTTTGTAATTGCTTTATGTCTTTGTACCATGAGATGCAATAATATAAAGACACATACCTTAGTGTCATTTTCTTCCTTTTTTTGAGTACTAAGAGATTCCAGTTTAAACTATTGACTTGACCCTCACTTTCGAGATTCCTACTGGAAGAGACCTAGTGACCTCATGCTGATGCCGACAGTGTGACTCGACCCTTAGAGGCGAGAGTGACGGTTGGATCTCTTGGTAGTAACGTCATGGCCTTACGACGTTGTCCATGGGATGAATACAACATTCATGTCTGGATTGACTATATTAGGGAAAGAACGCGGTTCATCCAGGAGATGAGACCATATTTCTCTTATCGGCAATGAAGAAATCATAGCAGCTCTTGTGGGACCATAGATGGTCCAGGCCACGATAGAGAAGGTCCAGATCATCCAAGAGCAGATGAGGATAGCTCAAGGCCGACAGAATCCTTATGGTTACAATAGGCAGAGACCACTAGAGTTCGAGGATGGAGACCACGTTTTCTTACGGGTCTCACCTCGACGTGTAATTACAGAGATTTGGATGAGGTGGCAATTTATCTTTGCGCTTCATCGGACCCTTAAAGGTCCTCAGCAGGGTAGGCGAAGTGAATCATCGCTTGACCTTTCCACCTTATTTTCACCGGGTGCATGAAATCATCCACTTACCTCAGTTGAGGAGATACGTGCATGATCATTCACACAACATCGACCTCAGGGAGTTGGATGTCGATGACAGGGCGAATTGCATGAAAATTCTAGTGGAGATCGAGGATTGATAGGAGCGGTCCCACGTGAACGATCGATTCCCCAGGTGCATTTTCACTAGAAGCACAGGAACCTCCAGGGGGAGCACCTGGGATAGGAAGGCTCATATGCGTGCTCAGTACCACTTTTGTATCCCTAGTTAGTGTTAATGCTTTATGGGGACATAAAGCCCTAAGGTGGGAGTAATTTAATGACCCATAACATTCAAGGGAAATTTTTTCATAAATTTCATTGTAATTTTACAAGAATTCAGTTTCTGACGGCATGTGATTCCAAGGCCCGGTGTGCCCGGAATTATATTCCGAAGTTTAGCTCGGGTACGTTCAGTGAACGAATGAGCGGGTTTTTCTAACTTTTGAACCAGTGCTCGGAATCCACTTCCAAGGGAAGCGATGGATTTTCAGTGCCTGTAATTGCTTAGGATGAACTTTTTCAGTGTTGTGTTTTCATAGGATGAGTTGTTAAAATTTTGTGGAAGGTAAAATAAAAATTGAGTTACAATTTTTATTTCTATAAAGTAGTTATATCCTTTGAGTGGAAGTTAGGGAACTACCCATGATATGTTAAGAGGGTGGTGGTTCCCACATGAGACCCTAACCCCCTTGATCTTCCAATAACCCCCTTGACCTCCCATAACTCACCTCCCACATTAATATTGTAACTCCACTTTAACTTAAGTGACTCCTCTCCTCCTCACCTCCCACATTTATTCATGCCACCTAAAAATTAATTAATTTGACAACTCAAGATCAGTTATTTAAGTGTGTTCGTTTTGAATTTTGTAATTTTTAATTCATGTCATGGGTAAATAAAATAAGATGGAGCCTTTTTTTATTTTGGTTAGAAATTTTGTGTTATGAGAAAAGGGAAGAGAGAATTTGAGTATTGAAGAACTTCCTCCTCCGAAGAAGAAAACATAATCCCCTTTGTTGAAGAACACCAAAGCTTCGATGAAGAATGTTGTCTCATCTTGCACCTTCTCTCCATGTTGAAGGAAGCGAGACACCGCATTCTTCATCGGGCGATCACCGATGACGTGCCTTCTCCTCTTCTTCCTCCGCGTCAAGGGAGGAGACACCACCGTGGGGAACGTTGCCATTGACGACGACTCACCCTCCGACGTCAACGGAATTGGCACCAATATTCCGCGACGTCCGATCACCGTGACCATTACCTCTTCCGCAGCTCGACGACATGTGACGTCTTTTCAAGGTAGGGGTTTGGTTTTCATGTCGTGAATAATTTTAGACATTCTTTGATATCAGCAGCTAACTTTTATCAAAATAACGGAGGAGGTCAGACTGCAAAAACATGGCCGAACCACCTCCCCTTTTATTTTTTATGGTTATCTACATGGCTTGAAATGGAAGTGATGCAGTGCCGCCGCACCGTGCGGGAATTTAGAGAATAACGACAAAGAAGTGTGGCGTCGTCACGCCGCGCCTTTGAGGTCGAACGAATCCACGGTCGAAGTCGGGCCGCGGCGAAGGGGCATGGCTCTGTCACGCCATGCCGGAAAACCACGAAGACAACGCGTTTTGAACGTTGAGTGCAGATCGACGGGTGATGACGAATCTGGCCAAAATGACGTTTGAGTTCCTTCGCAGTAAAGATCGGGTCCCGGGAGGACTGTTGGTGAAGGCGGCAGGAGAAACGAACCACCAGAGCGCGCCCAGTTGTCCGCAGAAGGCGGCGGCGGCGCGCTGCCGGAGGAAACCACCGCGGCTCATCCACGGCGGTAAGACGTGAACCGGAACAACCGTGCCCTTTCGGGTTTGAGGCAGCGTGACTTTAAGCCGCGCCAAGTTGACAACCAGGGGGGTTTGTAACCCCACGCACCCGTCATGCTACGCCAGCGCGAGGCCAGCCGGCCGCACAGGGTAGGCAGGGCCACACAGCTAGGCCGGGCCTCACCCAGCTAGGCCGGACCTGGACCCGGTTCGGGTCGACCCAATTCGGCCGACACAGGGGGGGTTCGGCCGGGCCGGGCTGGGCCCAGACCCCCATTTTCGGACCCCTCACGGTCTTTTGCACATATCATGGGCTATATACCTCCGATCGATTAACTGTAAATGGGGATGCGATCCTGGGATCGAGACGGTCGTTTTGGTATATTACACTCAAGGTTTCAGAGGACTTTTGGTTCGGTCGGGTTGGTTCGTTCACAAAACCAACCGGGCCCTCGGAGCAGTAACAGATATATCTTGAGCAACGGAAGTCCGATTGACATGCCGTCAACATTGATGGATTCCTCTTGACGATGAGGAACTTTAGGAATACTTATCCTGAGGATTAGATGTTGTTGAAGTATGGCTGGGTTGGATTGTACCTGAAATCCAACCGGGCCCCACGAACGAAAAAGCTGATATCATTCAGACCAGACGTCCGTTTGATGAACCGTCGGCAGCGTTGGTGATCACATTGTGAAATTGTCCCAATGAGTATACCCTATGGTAGTTCGGGTTGCAGTTGAGATACGACCAGGTTGGTTCGCAAATGAAACCAACCAGGCCCCAGGGACGAAAAGGATAATAACTCACAGACCGGGTGTGTGATTGACGCGCCATCTGTTGCGTTGAGACCCCTATGACGAGGTGGTCCTTTGAGATACTTCTTCTTGGGACTTGTGATACTGGGAGTATCGACCTATAGCTCATGGAGTGGACCCTCTCAGAGATGAGCGTACGGAGTACGGAGACCGTGTAGCTGGTTGTAACCTGATGACTACTTGTCCGATTCGATTCGGAGTGACTAGCATAGCCCAGTGGGGAGCACTACTTTTTGAGGTGGAAGACCCATGGTGGAGGAGAACTACTGTGTGAGGTGGCAAACCCACGGTACACGACCGGAGGAGTACCTCTGTAGGCTATAAGGGGGAGCACTACTGTGTGAGGTGGCAGACCCATGGCGGAGGAGCACTACTGTGTGATGTTTCAGACCCACGGTACTCGACAGGAGGAGTACCTCAGCTGTCATAGGATGGTGAGTAGTACCTAAGAGACATTACAGGATCACTGTACTCCCAGAGACGGAGCTCTTCAGCAGTTACGATTTTGATAATGAAAATCATGGTTTGAGCTAAGTCTATGACCTTTGTGTTTACCTCTTGATTGAGATTGTCACTTGATAACTTAGGTATATGTATGGTAATATACATGTGTAGTGGTTATCCGTTGATTTCATAATCATTGTGTTTCCTCATGATTGAGATGGGTTACTTGATAATTATGAATATGTATGGGCATATACCTATGTAGAGGTTATCTGTTGAGATCTTCTTTGTGGTTATCCTTGATGGTTTATTTGAGACCTTGAGGGTCTCGAGGTCCCTACTGAGTATCGTTATACTCACCCCTATATGGGATATGCCCACACCTTGTTGTGTTGGTTGTAGACGACAGGCAGTGCTGACGGAGGACGAGTGTTCGAGGACTGAACGGTACCCGGAGGTGGACTACAGGACGAGTCAGTATCCGGAGGTGGACTTCACTGCGAGACGACACTCGGAGGAGGTTGATAGGTGAGAGCGATGTGGAGTCTATCTGTACCTATCCTTCTGGTATGATCTATGGAGGACATCCCAGGAGCCGCTTCTATTCTTCCAGCTATTGTCTTTTTCTGTTGAACTTTTGTTCAATTGTAGTTGTACTTTCAGTTGGGTTTTTATTTTGGCCCATTTACCTTATATCACTTCTCTTTGTACTTAGTGTTTTACTTCCGATTGTACCATGTGGTGTTTGGTTTACTTTTATAAAGGCAATGCCTTCCCAGTTATTGGGATTTACGCCTTTGGTGCTAGTCGCCAGCCCCTGGACTATAGAAGGCGGGCCTGGGGTAGTCACAGCACGGGCCCTGAGGACGGGTCGTGACAGTCCTAGTTTTGATGATAGTTATTCGGAAAGCAGACCATATTCTATTCAGGAACTCAGTTCTCCAATGCAGGCTATTGTTGGTTCACAAATTGAAAGGTGGTGTGTGGGGTCTCCACTCCAATTTCATCATTGATTCGACTAGTCAGTGATCCTCATTCCATACCTACTTATTCATCCAATGGGGCTTGTTCATGTCGTAGGTTTGTCTTAGAGTGTATCCAAGTCTTGATTACGAAGACCCCTCTATAGACATCATATCATAAAGGGGAGAAACTTTTTAAAATATTCCACAATTTATGGCTATTTTAATTTGATCGGTAACCTTAATTCAAAATTATTAGACTGGTCAGCCAAACCTGAAGAGACATGGCTATATAGAAGAAGAGTTATCATGGTTTCACAAATGAGGCCCTCTTACTTAATAATTGAAATAGATGAAAAAGGAACTAGATAAGGGTCATCAGATATCATTTGAATTATAATCCCAGATAGACTAATTAATGGTGCAGATATTGGGGAATTAGGAGATGATTACCTCAACAATTTCTAATCTCCCAAAATCATATGCTTCGTTGGATACTTATCAAACAAAGCTTGATGTGATGTCTAGTCTAGTTCAAATTATTTTTTCTATGATATATGTGGAGGACAATGGGACGGTGGCACATTAATGCTCTATTGATGCATCCTCTGAAACCATTTCCAATCGTTCTATCACTACTGGTCATATTTTGTTGTTATTCAGTTATCTTGTACTAAAAAACACACTTTTTAACTACATCTCATTTTTTATGAGGATTTTTGTGACACTAAAAGATGTGTATATTCCTACCTACTTTCCTTAAAATCAATTGATTAGTTTATCTTAATATCCAATATTATTCTCCATATGATACTTTATGAATATATGTTGTTTGGAATTGATATTAGGATCCATCTCCTATATTGTAATATAGAACCATGAATGGTTTATGTGCATGGAAATCATTAGGCTACGAAGTATGACCTAAAGGATGATCTCTTTAAATATTTGGAGAGAGTAGATTGAGTGTTATATAACCATATAGTGGGCGTCTTGACAACTATCACATGATTTATTTTAGAGTCTCATTATCTTGGACCACACATTTCTTTAGTTTAGGGTCTTTTAGATTGGACCTTCTTGAAATAAGGGACTTGGTAGGCCCAAAATGAATAAAAACACTATGGGATGATGAGTTCCTCCATGTTACATATATGGATCATGATGATAAGAGTTCCATTTGTGAATATTTAAAGATGCCTCGAGCGGGTTGGTTATGTCCCTTATGCATTGGTTGCTTGGCCATGTAATGTTGATCTCCACTCTTTTCGAAGGGATATGGAAGGTCTATGTGGTGAACATGAGTGAGGGTTAAATGGTACTGATTTTCTTCCCCCTTGTGTAGTTGGGATGTAAGTGGAGTAAATGAAATCCTAGAATCTTAATCAATATGATAGGGAATTGGGTAGACATGCTGTGTTTTCCCTTGACACGATGGGGTGTCATGTTCTTTCAAGGTGTTGATGACGTGAAAATGGATTGGGATACATTTTATGCAGAGCCACAATGTCCCCATTTGATGGGTCTGATCCATTCAACGTTGGTATCTTGGCCTAGTGTGGATAGATATTTTTTCCCTTCAAGGGGAAATGAAATATTTATATAGGTTCAAACATCAAGATAATGAATTTTGATATGGAAGGAAAGAAATCCAATATTTATTTTGGCACCCTAGGGAAGATTTTATCTTCACTGAGTAGCTCGATTCATACACCTTGTGGTTTAAAATTAAGATGTGTGGGCTTCCAAAACATTTAATAACGAAGGTTCACATTCTGGAATTTAGATCAAGTACAAAACAAGGTGATGCAACATTGAGGATGTCAGATCTTCTTGAATTGTCTGATATATAGACTACAAATCATAGTCTACATAACTCAGGTCATGAGGGAGGTATTGGACTATCACACTGGGGGAACCTATAACACAAAGGGCGGATGGGTTCTGCTATAATGATGTCACGCTCATAAGAATTAGAAATCACTTTATGTCAGGAAATGATTTCTCTGGTTTTTGGTCTGGACCCTCACATCAACATCCTGGCCAAGTATAGAGATTTCATTTTCACTTTAGGGGAAATGGTTGATTAGTGATGACTCGAGAAACTTTAGATCATGAAGGGGGATATATGGAAAATGTAAGATCCAATAAGGGTTCAAGCTCTCTAAATGTTTTTCCACCACCTATCAAACCTATTCATGTACTGAGGAGATTTGAATAATCATTGCACTCATTTTTTCCTAGACCAGGGGGTATATCTAGCATAAAATGAATTTTAATAAGACTATAGAGTAGACCTTGTGAGCATTATGACTTATTTACTTCTTCCCTAATTTTCTTCCTAAACTCTACATATAGAGATTATATCAGGCCATTACTCACCTTTTTATCTGGTCTCCCTTTGTAGTGGTTTGTCTTGATGAGTTTTGTGTCCCTCTAGTTTTATGTTTAAGTTCTTGTGATTTGGACCATTAATTTATAGTGTTTAAGGTCATATATCTTATACCAAGATGTGATAATCTTAAGGTAATTCCCTCTGCAATAGTATATGGATGTTACACAATAGTCATTCTAGGATACCCAAGGTCAAGAGTACTCGAATGTCTTCCCATGCATGGAAGGGAAATAATGAAAATCATGGAATGAGATTTATAGGACATGATTAATGATATGGGAAAGCGATACAAGGAGTGGTTAAGATATATTGTAGTGTTCATTGCTACAAAGATGATTTTAGGGATCATTATAATTGGAATATCCTTTTCAGAGTGATGCATTTGGTCGACATCTATAGGAGCATATGCAGGAGCTATGGGCATGTATGCATAGTTAATGAAAGGGTCCTTAAAGCTGGATATTCATTAAAATTTCTATAAAAGGATGAAGGTGACATAATATACTCAAGAAATGTTGTGTGGTATATGGATTTAGGTTCTTAAAAACATGATGGAAGCATTACGTTCCTTGGTTGGCCAGGGTAAGGCTCTTGTGGACCCTTTATATGTAGGTTTGGTGGAGTTGGTCTGTATAGTTTTTTTTTCATGTAGTTGAGGTATCCATCTATGTGCAGTTTAACATCTTGCAGTAAGGACTTTGGAATAGATGTGAAGGATGGTAATGCTACATCTAGGCCTAAGGATGGGAAATTGGGTGTCACTACACATCTCATTGGAGTGAAAATCATGCCACAGGTAGTTTGTGAAGGATCATGGATTTTAACATCATGCAACAATGATTTACTTCCATTAAGTTTAAAATCACATGGTAAGGACAATGGTGGACCAATGTGAACTATGATCATATTTTGATTGAGCTTGAATGTGGGAGTTTTTTCATAACTAAGAATCTTATGCCAACATGAATCAATCCACCCATTGTTCTTAAACAACGGTGTAGTTTAAAATCATGCTGAAAGTAAATCATTCCATGCAGTTTAACAAAATGTGGTAAGGATGTGGCCAAACTAACTAGAATGAATTAGAATGTATGAGGTCTATGAAGTATCGGGCTTGAACTCTAGGTGTTTCTTACGTATCCATGTTGGTTGGGAATCAAAGTCCATGTAGATATGGAAGGACTATCAAGTCTAACATCATGTGATAAAGATGAACTATGATGTATTTTAATGTCATGTGGTAAGTGTCATGACCTGTCCTCGGGGCCCGGGTCGTGACTACCCCAAGCCCGCCTTCCATAGGCCAAGGGCTGGCGACTAGCACCAAAGGCATAAATCCCGATAACTGGGAAGGAATTTCCTTTATAAAAGTAAACAAAACACCACAGAGTACAAGATGAAGAAAAACACTAAGTACAAAGATAAGTGCTGAAAAGTAAATGGGCCAGAATAAAAACCCAACTGAAAGTACAACTACAACTGAACAAAAGTACTACAGAAAAAGACAACAGCTGGAGGAACGGAAGCGGCTCCTGGGACGTCCTCCACAGATCCTACCTGAAAGGTATGTATAGATAGCCTCCAGATCGCTCTCGCCTGTCAACCTCCTCCATGTGTCGTCTCGCCGTGAAGTCCACCTCCGGATACTGACTTGTCGTGTAGTCCACCTCCGGGTACCGTCCCGTCCTTGAACACTCGGCCTCCGTCAACAATGCACGTCGTCTGCAACAAACACAACAAGTGCGGGCATAACCCGTGTAGGGGTGAGTATAACGATACTCAGTAGGGACCCGGAGACCCTCAAGGTCTCACAAAAACCAAAAAGGATAACCACAAAGAATATCTCAACAGATGACCTCTACTTAGGTATATGCCAATACGTATACCTGTGATATCAAGTAACCCACCTCAAACATGAGGAAAAATAATGATTATAAAATCAACAGATAACCACTACCCAGGTATATGCCCATACATATACCTATGTTATCAAGTGACCCATCTCAATGAAGAGGCAAACACAAAGGTCATAGACTCAGATCAAACGAGGATTTTCATTATTGAAATCGTAACTTCTGAAGAGCCCCGTCTCTAGAGTGTACAACGATCCTGTCATGACTCCGAGTTAATTCTCACTAACCTCAGTCTACTAAGGTACTCCTCCTTTCGAGTATCACGGGTCTGCTGCCAAATACTAGGCGCTAGGTCCGCTGTGGGTCTGCCGCCAAATACCGGGCACTCCCCCTAAGAGCCTACAGAGGTACTCCTCCGGTCGAGTACCGCGGGTCTACTTCCAACTACCAGGCGCTCTGTCCACCGTGGGTCTACCGCGAAATACCGGGGTGCTCCATCCACTGGGCTAGTCGACTCACTCCAAGTCGAGTCGGTCAACCAGTCGTCAGGTTTCAGTCATCTACACGATCTATGTACTCCGTATGATCGTCTCCAGGAGGTACCGCTCCACGAGCTACTGGCCAATACTCCAAGTATCACAAAGTCTCACGAAGATGTATCTCAAAGGACCGCCTCTTTATAAGGGTCTCAACACAATAGACGACGCGTCAATCAGACGCCCGGTCTGTGAGTTATTAGCCTTTTCGTCCTAGGGGCCCAGTAGGTTTCATGTGCGAAACAACCCGGTCGTATCCCAACTATTCCCCGAACTCCCATAGGGTATACTCATAGAGACCGTTTCACAATGTGATCACCAACGTCGCTGACGGTTCGTCAAACGGACGTTCGGTCTGAAAGATATCAGCTTTTCCATTCCAAGGGCCCGGTTGGATTTCGGATACAATCCAACCCGGCCATACATCAACAGTGTCCAATCCTCGAGTGAAGTATGCCTAAAGTTCCATCTCATCATGAGGAATCCATCAAAGTTGATGGCACGTAAATCGGACTTCAGGTCCTCAAGTTATATCTATTACCGCTCCGAAGGCCCAATTGGTTTTGTGAACGAACCAACCCGGTCGAACCCAAAGTCCTCTGAAACCTTGAGGGTAATATACCAAAACGACCTTCTTGATTCCAGGATTGCATTTCCACTTACGGTGCGTCGATCGGATGTCTACAGCCCATGATATGGGCAAAGGACCGTGAGGGGTCCTAAAACAGGGGGGTCTGGGCGGCCTGAACCGGGTCGACCCGACCCGGGTCCGGGTCCGACCCAGCTGGGCGCGGCCCGGCCCGACCTGAGTGGCCTGGCCCAGCCTGGGCAGCCTGGGCTGCCTGGTTGGCTCGACGCTGGCTGACCGGGCGCGCCAAAGGATCCCCCCCCCCCCCGCACGGGGGCCGCTTCGTGTCACCGGACGCAGTGTGCTGCTGCGTCCCGCGTTCCCCGGTCCGGCGCAGCCACGGGACCCTCGTTCGCCACCGCAGATTTAGCCGCTACAGATCCTTCCGGTGGCACGCCGGGCGCCGCCGGCTCCGACCGCCGGTGCCGCCGTGCTGGCCTGGCGCGCCGGCGGGGGCTTTCGCGGACCACCAGATGCGCTCCGGTCGTCCGATTCACCTGCGGACATCGCCAGTGATCATCCCGAGACCTGACCTTCGCTGTAAAGACTTCAAAATTACCTTGATACCCCTTTTTGCTTCATCCATCCATCCACACGTCAAATAACAAATCGCACCGTCTTCGTGGTTTTTCTAGTGCTGCGCGACGGCGCCGCGCTTCTTCATCGCGGCCCGACTCTGACCGCGGATTCGTTTGACCCCAAAGTCACGATGCAACGGCGTCGCGCTTCTTCGTCGTGATTCTATAAATACCCACACGGTGTGACGACACTATGTCGCTTCCATTTCAAGCCACATAGGAAACCACCAAAATAAAAAAAGGGAGGAGGTTCGGCTGTGTTTGTGCTGTCCGAACTCCTCCGTTATTTTGATAACAGTTGGACGTTAATATCGAAGAACTTCTAAAATTATTCACGACATAAAAACCAAAACCCTACCATGCAAAGACGTCTCATGTTGTCGAGTCGCGGAAGTGGAAGGCATCACGTTGATCGAACGTCGCAGAAGATCTGTGCTGATTTCGTTGACGTCGGAGGGTGAGTCGTCGTCAATGGCGACGTTCCCCGCTGTGGTGTCTCCTCCCTTGAGACGGAGGAATAAGAGGAGAAGGCACGTCATTGGTGATCGCCCGATGATGAACGTGGCATATTGCTTCCTTTTTCATGGAGAGAAGGTGCAAGATGAGATGACGTTCCTCGTCGAAGCTTCAGTGTTCTTAACGTTCTTCAACAAGAAGATGAAGTGTTCTTCTTCGGAGGAGGAAGTTCTTCAAAACTCAAATGCTCTCTTCCCTTCCTATTAACACAACAATTCTCACCAAAATAAAATAAGGCTCCATCTTATTTTATTTTCCCATTCCATGCATTCAAAAAATTACAAAATTTCAAATCCAACATACTTAATTAATTGATCTTGAGATTTCAAAATAATTAATGTTTAGGTGGCATGAATTAATGGGGAGGTGAGGAGGAGAGGATTCACTTAAGTTAAAGTGGAGTTACAAAATTGAAGGGGGAGGTCAAGGAGGTTATGAGAAGACCAAGGGGGGTTAGGGTCTCGTGTGGGCTCCACAACCCTCTTAAACTCTCATGGGTAGTTCCCTAACTTCCACTCAAAGGATATAACTACTTTAAAGAAATAAAAATTGTAACACAATTTTTATTTTATCTTCCACAAAAATTTAACAACTCCTCCCATGAAAACACATCTCCGAAGAAGATATTATTAAGAAATTACTCGCGATGTGAATCCATCAGTGCCCTCGGAAGTCGATTCTGAGCACTGGTTGAAAAGTTAGAAAAACCCTCTCATTTGTTCATTGAATGTACTTGAGCTAAACATTAGAAATTGATTCTGGGCTCACCGGGCCTCGGAATCAGGTGCCGTCAGAAACTGCGTCCTTGTAAAATCCAAAAGAAAATTTAAAAAAATATTCCCTTGATTTTTACGGGTCTTTACAGTAAGGATGTGGGTCGGAGAAGAAGGTCCCAAAGGGGATGTACATGGAATGATAAATCAACCATAAAAATGAGAAACAAAGAGATCCAAACCATTCCATACATCATTGAATTGGGCTCAAACCATGAGGATGAAAAAAGGATGAAGTTTCGGTAATGGGGATAGACCTGAGGAATAAATGCCAGGGCATTTATATGCATCCCATAGGGATGGTAATGAAACCACACATAGTTCTAGAAGAACGATTATGTTAAAAATCATGAAAAAATGAAGAAATTCTATGAAATTTAATGTCATGGAGTAATGATGTGGGTGGGGATGAATGTCATAGGTCTATGTAGATTTTTGTCACAAGATAATGATATTAGATCAGATGACATGAATGGAATATAATCTTATGGCTAGGCCCATACACATGTGATTAGGGGTCACTAGGTATCTTGAGATGATAGGAATCAAGCAATACGTATCTCAGGGGATGTTGGTGCGTTAGGAGACCAACACCAATAATGGTTATCCTCTTAGAATAGGCCCACAGAAACGTAAAATTTCATGTTTTGTAGGGACATAGACTCCATAGTTTAATGTCTTGTGGTGATGAATCGTTCCATTCCATTTAACTCCTAGTATTTATGATGTTAGTGAGCTCATCTCAAGACTCCATTCCCCATTTTTTGTTGGGAAACCCTTCCTATAAATTCTATGCTCATGTGAGCTATTCTTAATGCGATAAAAAATGACTGACATGGGTCCCTTTCACTATTCAAAGGCCTGGACGATAAGATAGGGGTATTTTATGTCGTAAGGCAGCTGATCCAAGATATAGGATTATGGTGTTCCAACATAACCTATATGGATGGGAACAAATTCGTACATAGATCAAGAGAGACCCTGTAGTTTATCGTCATGCGGTGAGGACGTGCTTATACAGTTCATTGTCATGTGTGAGAGATTGCAGGTAGATTAATGTTATGAAGCGAGGATGAATATGGGACCTACACCAATATGGACACCCTATTATTGGTGATAATGAAAATTATTTCTTCAACAATCTCCTATCACTGGGTGTTGTGAAATCTTTCCCATCAATAGTGGCTAGAGAAAAGGCTCTGTTATGATAGAACTTATCTACAATGTAAGGTCTCTACAAATTGGGTTCGGTCTTCATGGGAATCATTACCAATATCATCGAGGTTCTGGGAGAATAAACCCATTCTCTATGAAGAAACAAATGGAGGAGAACCTTTTTATTGATGGGTGGTGCTATCCGATTTTGGTGGACCATAGGGTTTTGCAATGTCGGAATCATCTTCTCATCAAGCTAATCCAACTCATCCAATAGTTTATATGCTTATTCATCATCTGAGAGTTTCTCACAAATGGATATTTGGAGTGAGGGTTGTTGGACCTCTATGGATAAAACCACCTCGGTCTTGTAAACAAATTAGTATGTCATCCCTTGTGTATCATTATGCATGGTGGTACGGTTGGCCCATAAAGTCTGGGAGATTTTTTTCCAGTGACAAATTCTTATCCAAGTTCACTATCTTCTACATTATTTTTGACATAGTTTTATTGAAGGAAATTATCTGTATAGTTTATGTCACATGATAGCATGGTGATTGGTTGGATTTGATGTTATAATCCTAATACGACTTCTTCAACTACTCAGAATAAATGTTTGTGCCGTTGTCAGTCAATATCAATTGAGAGACTATGAACCTCGTGATGATATAAGATTTTATGAAGATAATGATATTTCTCATACTTACATCCATGAGGTGTATTGAATAATACTATTTTCAGAATAAGTTAGTAGTTTTAAGAATGTACATGAACTACTTTTCAGTGGATGGGGGATATGGCCCCAAAACATCCTTCCCATAACTAGAAATTGGCCATAAATACTTAGCACTGTGTTGTAATTCTGGGGGTTAATGGATGAAGTTTTTATAATTTGGAAACTTATGTCAATTTATATTGATTGAAAAACAATTTGAAATAGGTTTTATAATGAAGTGTAATGAAAAAATACAATGGTATATATAAACAAGATTCTACCTTAAAGCACATATAATCTTATATCTGAGTTACAACAAGAGAGAAATCTTGATAAACCCTTTCTTATTGTTACAAATTGATGTTTAAATAAAGAGTACATATAAAAGAGGTCAAATCTTTTAACCTAATAAGTTGGGTATCTAAACACCTTGGATAATGTTTATTTGATTTATAAAATCATGAAATTATATCTTACCCACCCTAGGGTAATCCCTCAAAATGATGGTCAATGTCTATATTTCTATCCCAACAAACCCTAAATATGTAATTTGATTAGTAAGTCATTCATCCTTTATCTAGAATCCCTCAATTAAGAAGGTAACCGACCCCTTTTTCTTCCTTCAACATGGAATCCCTAGATCATATACAACAATATTCATAATTGCATAAGGAAAAACAATGCCTATTGAAAATCATAATTATGTGGATCAAGATGTTCACTAAAAAATTACTTAGAGGCTTCTGTACAAAGTAATTTCGATAGATCTCTTATAGAGTTTCAATTATCCCAAAAGTCCCTAGAATCGAACACATTCAATAGACTGGGTATTTATATGCAATATCAACAATTGCTGATTTTTTTTTCTAACGGTTATATTTTTCCAAAAATATCAGAGGGACCTGTACCATTGACACTTACAATGGTAATATAATAATATATTTGAATACATCTATAAGTACAACCAAATTTCAAGAGAAACATTAAGTGTGTATGATTATTATTAAATAAAAAAATTACATTAAGGAAATATATTAACATTTTGAATGATATAAAATTGTATACTTAAAAATAATAAGATAAAGATCATTGAGAATCATATCTGACAATTATTAAGAAACGGAATTGGGAGACATGGTAAATCAGATTCAGAAATATATGAGAATCTAAATTGGGAATGGGAGAATCATATTTTCAAATTTGAGAAACTCGTAATTGAGAAACATATAATCATCATAATGATTTTGTGAGATTATAATTTGAGGAAGTGAATCAAATTTGATTTTCTATATGATTCATATTCGAGAAATATGATGAATCAGATTCTAAATTTCAAGGGAATTGTAATTTAGAAACATAAATCGAGTTTGATTTGTTCAATAATTCAGAATTGAGAAAGTGAAGGATTCTATGTTTTATTAAGTATCATATTAGATCTAGTAGCTATTATATCTTCATAAAAATAATGTTATACTTAGAGATAGAATGGTTATATAACATGTATATAAATATCCATATTGATATAAATAATATTAAAGGAAATTTGTTTCAAAACAATTTCCTTATAGATAGAAAGAATTAATAAGGGTAAATGTTTCACATAAAATTACAAATAGATGTAAAGTATTATTATGAAAATGTTTTTGTGATTTAAAAAACATTAAAGAATGAGGAATGTAAAGAGGAATGTTTAGGCTCAACAATCTCTTCCTTTTTGGAAAGCACAAACTAAAGATAAATGAAAAAAATATAATGGAATAAAGACTTCATATTTGAACTTAAAAGTGAAACATATCTCCCCCAAAGATTATGAATGATGATTAATATGAATAATGCCCCCTAATGTTATGAAATATCCATCATGATCATATTATGAATTCATATATTTTTTCTTAATTAAAAACCTCCCTCGTACATAAATATTTCTTAATTAAGAATTACATGCCTTTCTTATATATTATTAACTTCAAACTAATATTCTTTTTAAAAAATTCTTCTACAACTTTTTGATTTTCAAAAAAGATATGGATGTTAGTATAATATACCTAAAAAGATAAAAAAATGGATATAAGAAATAATGGATTGATATTGATTATCATGGAAAATAATGTTTACAAACAATTTTGGATTATAAGGAAATCAATCCTTATTCAGTATTAAGGCCATGACTATAGATTTCGAATTCTACTGCTCATTATGACCATCTTGAAACATAACTAGGATCACATCCTAATCCTGAATCTTCTTCTCAATGTTTTCAAACCTTTCATCTAGGAATAGAATCTACTGTACCAGAGACTTATAATTTTCATTCTGAGACATCATATTTTCATTCTGAGACATAATATTCTCGACTACTTAATCTCTGTAATCATTCACATTGTTAACATCAGGAGTGAGAGAATTTTGTTTCCCATACAAATCGCTATATTCTTGTAACTAAATTTATTATTCTTCTTTCATATTTATATGAATTTTTAAATCGTTCTTCAATTCGTTGAAATAAAACTTTACATTATCAAACATATCATCAAATACCTTATGATTAATGTTGATCTGGTTCAATAACATTGTCATATCTATACAAGAAATCCTACCAGAATCATATTTATGCATAATGTTTTTGAATTCAGCTTCATGTTTTATTAACTTCTCCATGAAATGGGTTTTTGAGTTTGATTTCTTATTAATGGTTTCTTAAATAATATAAAAAATTTATTAATGATTTAGGAAATATGAAATGGAGTAAACTATATCATTCAAGGTCTGAAAAAAAATTCACCTATAGAGAAGGAAGATCTTTCATATCCTAATTCCCCTTTCATGGATGTGTCAACATATGCTTTCATTTATTTTACATTAACTGTGGTTGATTTCTCTATTCTCAAATTTACTTCCATTTTATTATAAAAATGAAAAATCTTTTTATAATCATCATCATCATTATCAAATGTTTTTTTGAATATAATGTTATACAACATAATCTAATTGGAATGTGGGAGTTTATGATCTTAATTCTCTACTGAAGTATTTTTGGATGAGGAGGCAAGAGAGGTTCTTTGGATAGCTTTTTAGGATTTGAACTACCTTTTAGTTTCTTTATTTTTTGTATCTCATCATCACTAACTTTATATTGGTTATATTATTCTTTTTCTTCCTCTCCTGTAGATTGTTCATGAATAAGCATAACAGGTCCTGGAAGAAATTACTTTCCTTTTTCAATAGGGGTGGCCTCTACCATCACTTTTTGTGATTGTTGAGGAAGTTCAGTTTCTTGATGAAAAGATTATGTATCATGAATTTATTCTGATGTTATTTATATATCTTTCAACAAAACCCGAATCATCTCAACTTCTAATTGTTTTTTCTTACTCTTCTTGTCCATTGATTGTTTCTGAAGGTATTTTTCTTATGAAATTTTCAATGCAATATATTCAACAAGATCTAACCCAAAAATAGAATCTATTCCATTCCACAACTATTTGTCTTACCTCCATATTTCTATAAATTCATCTGGGTAGGACTTATATTTCTTTGTCTCTTTTTTTCGTCTTTTCCATAAGCCTGCTGAAAATTACTTTTTTATTATTAAACAGTTTGAGGAAAAAGTGAGAAACAACATACAACCATAGACATCAAAATCATCGCCCCAAACCATCAAGTGAGCCAACAATAAGTCATAACCAACACATGACCCCTCGATAAGCAGTCCCATGCAAAAGCACGGGCACAGAACCGATTGCAAGGACATACCCTCACAAACATCCAATTCCGAGAGACATACATCAATGGAGACTTAATGCTCAAATCCCCTTCCAGGGTAGGTCCAAGAAACATGCTAATAAAAAGACAAACAACACTAAAAAGAAAAACACAAGGGACCTAGAGAAGCCACCGCCCACACAACTGAATCGCTCATACCCGCCAACCATATTAATTTGTGTCTCTAACAAGGAATTTAATATTACCGGAATCCGTCTCCCTAAATAGTTTCCACGTTATGGATTATAACCTTAGATCTGCTTCTTCCAATATCTTATTCTCAAAGGTAGTCACAAGTTGGTCCCAAGACTGAATGTACTCCTCATCATTTATCTTCCCATGATTGAAACCCCCTACAAAAATTGAGTCTTGTCTGTCAATCCAAGAATATTGCTCCTCATTAAGAGACACCTCTAAAGTCCTCCCCATCATTGTATTTGCCTCCTCTTCAGTAGCTTTGAGTAATAGTACATGTTCTATCACTTCATCTTCAGAGCTTAAAAGTAGGATCGAGGGCTGACAGTCCTGCTCTCATGGCCTCTGATGTCTCGGAGGTTCCATATTCATTCTCATGTCACTCAAATTCATCGTTGATCAAGTCTTCAAAGGGGTCGGTAACGAAGAATAGTCTTTCTTCCCCTTCCTCATTCTAGATCCCCTAGTGCTATTCGGGCTTAGAGCCTCATCAGAAGAGTGTTCATGCACACTTTCTTTGGAAAATGGCACACCCACTTCGATCCCCTCACCTGGAAAGTGAAAATAAGAGCTCAAAACATCATCTGCAAGGCCTTCAAAACTATGGCGCAAAGCAATTGAATATAGTCCCCCTTCCATCCCATCTCTATTTGGAACTATCATGTCCATATCAGTCCCCTACATCCCCTTACACATATCCATGCCTCCCACCTGTGACTTCTCATCCATAGAACCAGAATGGTTCTCTTTCCGTTCATTTGTCGTCTAGTCTAAAGTAAATTTCCCCCCCTTCCCATGGACTTACACATGAGACTCCTCCAGCTGAAGTTATTTCCCTTCCTCTTGTACACCTCTGTTGGAGGGACTCATCAGGTCTCTCTTCAACCTGCTTAACACATCTGCAACAAACGAATTAATGTGGTGAGCTACCACGCCCGAGCCAAGAGCCTCTACACCCACTGCAAAGTTACACTCTACCTCCCTAACTGATAGTGCCTCCTCAACTATGCATAATTAATACCACCTATCTCTGGTTGCTTCACCTACTACATACAGGCCCAACTTCCTTGCCTCACAAACCAAATCCACCTTGGAATCAGCTTTGGGCATCAGCTATGTCATGCCCTACCCATTCCAATTGAGTATTCACACAATATGGCTATTGTTATCTCTTGAAGAATTTGGTTTCATCTTTCAACAACAAAATTCTACTGTGGAGTTCACGGAGCTGATAACTTATGAATAATTCATTCCTTACTAAAAAATTATTCAAAATCAGAATATCCCAATTCTCCACCATGATCACTTTGAATAGTTATCAATGGAATATTTTTCTCATTTTTAGTTTTGGGAAAAAAGGATTCAAAATAAAGATAGGATTCAGAATATCTTTTTTAAAAAATAAACCCATGTAAATCTAGGTTAATCATCAAATAAATAAAATACACATTATTTTCCATCAATACATCTAGTTTGTGTTGGATCAAACAAGTCGATGTGTAGTAGTTGTAATGAATTCGAAGTAGCTATGTCACTTGTTGATTTAAATCATGACTTATGTTTCTTTTTATATTGACATGGGTCATAGACTTTTGATGAATCAAATATAAGATCTGGTATATCCTTTACAAATATATTATTATATATCTAAAAAACTCACTATGGTTATAATTTTCTATCGTTACGTGAAAAAAATAATATTCATCATCATTTATACTTAAGAAAGGTATGTCTTGGTCTTATGTTGTTCCGTGTTATCTGTATATGAATTCTCATGACGATGGGCAGAGAAAATAAATTAAACTTTGGAATTTTGTACTAATGAATTATCATTCCTAAAATTCACAAGGTAACATTCATAAAATAATTAACTTATTCTTATAATGTTCTTCTTGAGACCATTAACAAATAAAACATTTGAAATTAGTATTTTTTAATAAGAACAATGTTACATGTACAAATAATCCATCCTTGAGCAATATCTCTGAGACTAACTCTTCCAAAATTCGTCTTAAAATTATTTTAAAAGAGGTTTTTGTTACCAGTCATGTGAAAAGAAAACTACTATCCTCTTACCATATATTACTGTTATAACATCCTTTATTTTCTAGAAAATAAAACATTTAGGTTTTTAAAACATTCATGGATCTGAAAAAATTTGAAAGTAAAATCTTAAGAATCGACATTTTCATTGAAAAGTGAGAATTATGAAATCCTAAATAAAGAATTTTGTTTATAGAAAAAATTTCCCCCTGATGTCCACCATTTTTAAACTTAGTGCAGAATGGAGAACTTTTAGGAACAAAATAACTGTAATTAAAAATAGGTTTTCTATGATAATAACCATATCTAAAACTATTCATAAGATAGAGAATTTGTGAATATATATTATAGAAATATACTTTACCAAAATTAATGTCTCATTAAAGTGTATTTAAGGAAAATATTTCTTATTTTTTTTTCTAATTATGAATTTCTTATCCTCATAGTCATTGGTTTTTGAATTTAGATTAGTCTCTAAATTATTTTTCATTGAAATAACATTGTTAAAATCATTAGAAAGTTTATCATTTTTTAAATTAACATCAATAATATTTTTTGAGATATAAATAATTTTACATGATTTTATATTATAATCTTTAGAAATATCTAATACGTCATTTCTTAAAACATTGATTCAGGAATTTTCCTTATCAAGTTTATTTTTAATAATACTATTTTTATTTTCTAGTAACTTGGAAAACCTAGATACTTCTTCAAGGTAAATAAATGAATTATATTCTACTGAAGAATATTCTTCATCCAAGGATATTGATTTTTCTTTATTAGGATAATTAAAACATAAATATATTCTTGGGAAGGATTTAGCAATGTGTACCTTAGAAATGAATGGTTGGTTTTTAGTATGTATTATGCTAATAAGACAAATACTCTTTTATCATGAAAATTTTTTGTCTATAGATTCATCTGATAAGTCTCCACCACTTTCTCTCTGTAAATAATTTTCCTTCAAAAAATTATTTCTATTATGCTTGTATTATATTTTCTGATTCCTCTTAGAATGTCTATCATTCCAATATTTCATTAAACCTAGGAAAGTCATGTGTGATGTGACTTGTTTTCTTACACTCACAATATGTGACTCCAAAAACCGTTTTATCCTTATTATCCATTTACTTATATCTATATTATAAATCCTCCTTTCCAAAAATATTATTCATCCTAAAAAAAGATTTTCTAAAACATTATATATGTGATCAGTACCACTTGAATCTCATTAAAAAACAACATTCTTACATTTTTTGCTTTTCAAAATTATCATGAGTATTGGATTTCATGTGATTCAATGTAGTAGTAAAAAACACTCCCATTTTTATACATTAAATTATCAGCATCTCTTTTTATCATTTTCTCATGTTGTTAGAGTGCTCCAAGTACCTCATCAAGACAAATAATTGTGAATTTTTTTTACTCCACAATTGTAGTTCTCTTCAATTCCCATTAATTATGAGTGATGTTTATAATGATATCTATAATAATATCATCATCTATGCATTTTAAACCATTTAATATAGACTATTTAAAATATTCAGAAATCACTATTGAAATTTTACTATCAGTTCTCCATTGGAAAAAATCCATGATAATCAGCTCTATGCATTGAATTTCTCATCTCAATAACATTAGAAATACAAAAATGTGTAACATCCAGTTTCATCCATATTATGTTATCTTCATCACAAGAAGATATATAGCTATATATATTTCTTAAAATAGAAAAATTATATTATTTTGTACCTTATAGTCTAGTTGATATTATACATTTTATTGATTTGTAAATGTTATGACATCTTTTTCAGGAATCTTGTAATCACCAGTAAGAATGACAACGTTATCAACACCAGTATTGAAAACAAAATTCGTCATTCCTTCACTCTATTATTGATAACTATTTACATAAAAGATAGGTAGTCTTGTATGGTTCATATTATCTAAGGATCATAGATTTAGTCCTAAAATTTTAGAATTGGGAAAACTCCTTTATCTACTACACATGTTACTATAAAAATTATTTATAAAAGAAGGTTATAAAATAAATTATAAACAACTTTTAGAAGTAAGGAATGATTAAGTAAAATGAATAGTGGAATTGTAACATTGGTACTATGTATATGTATCAATATCTCAATGACCTCCTATAATACAAATTACACAATCGAAATATGTATAAATATGCTTAGATATTATCGATGGTTAATTGTATCTTTCGAAACATTCATCTTTAAGCATATTGAAATATTTGTTTAAAAAGGTTAATGAAATTGAATTTACTAAGCCCTCTTTTGTAAGTTCAATAAAAATAACCTTAGGGTTGATAAGGAAGTGTAATGCAAATATATATGGCTATACATAAAAAATATTCTACCTTAAATATATATAATTTTATGAAAAGTTTCAAAAAAAGGTAAAGTATAAGAAACACTTTCTTATTTAATAAAATTGTAACAGAAATTAAAATTACATATAAAAGTGTAAAAATATTTTGATCCAAAGAGTTGGGTATCCAAACACCATTGATAAAGGTCCATTGATTTATACATTCAAAAAAGTATATTATAAGAACACAAGGGTAATCCCTTGTTATGAAGATCAGTGTCTATCTTGTTATCTCTGCAATCCCTCGATCAGTAAGGTGATTGGTTCCTCTTTCTTCCTTCAGTTGGAGGCCCTCGATTAAGCAGTTATTTTGAACCTATATCTTTCATCCACATGGAAGCCCTCGATTGTGTATAACAACAATAAATAAAATAATGAAAACAAATATTATTGAATATCTTATGTATATAAAAAAAGTTATTCACAACATAATCACTTCTAGGGTTTCTCCCAAGGAAATTTTTGGAAGAGATCTCACTGAGTATCAATTCTGACAAAAGTTTACAACATCGAACACATTAAAATTATTGGGTATTTATAGGAAATATCTACAATTATATAATTTTCCTCCAATGGTCGTATTTTTTTATAAAATCTCATAGGGACCTGTACACCTGGCACTTATAACATTCATATAATAACAGAAAAGATGATATCATATACTATAAGAAAATAGCATGAGAAAAATTAAGTGTGTATTAATATGATTATATACGAACATTACATTAACAAAATATAGTAACATTTAGAAAGTAATAATAGTGGATTCATAAAAAATAGAGTTTGATAAGGAACTATACGAATTGGTTTTTTAAATTATTGAGAATCAGAATTTAGAAACATTGTAAATCGCTTTTGAAAATATGAGTTAATTGGAATTGAGAATGTGAGAATAATATTTAGAAATTTTTTCGATTTGGAATTGATGAAAATAGATTAAAAACAAAAAATTTGTGAGATTCAGAAGTGAGGAAGTGAATAAGTTTTTATTCTTTTTATTTTTTGTGTTTTAGAAATAAGATGAATCATATTGGAATTTTTACATGAATCAGAATTGAATATCATAAATTGGATTAGATTTTCTAGATGATTCAGAATTGAGAAAGTGAATTTTTACATGTTTTATTAAGGATAATATTTGTTCTAGAAGATATTATATCTTAAGAAAAATAATTCTAGATATAGCTCTTAAATGGTTAAGGAACATGCATATAAATTTACGTACGTATATAAAGAATTACTTGGGGAATTTGTTTTATATGAATTTATTTATAGATTGAAATAATTTTTAAGGAAATGTGTTTCATATTAATTTCCTGGAAATATAAATTATTATTAAGAAAATGTGTTTTTGACTTCCCAAACATAAAATAATGTGAATTCTCATAAGGAAACTTATGTCTCAACATTCTCCCCCTTTTTAGAAACGCCAAATAATCGATTTATGAAGATAATTTTAAGACTAAAAGAATTTATATTTGAACATAAAAGAAGAACTTATCTCCCCCATAGTTTATGAATCAATATGAATATGAATAACTCCCCCTTAGGTTATGAAATATCTCTAAATACCATATTCTATCATTACATATTTTTTCCTATGTAAATATCTCCCCCTTACTTAATGTTTTCTTCTTTGGACATTCACCCTATCACTTTTACATTCTCCTACTATGTGTATTATTAAATTTAGAAAACTCTTATCCCCCTTTCTCATTTTCAAAATTGAATTGATTGATGTTTAATGTACATGAAAATTTATTAAAATTAAAATAATAAGAGAATGATACATAGTGGTTATCATTGAAAAAAATTACAAAAAAATATCATATTTCAACGAAATCAATACTTTATTGGTAGTATGTCTCTTACCATAGCCTTGAACATATCCAACCCTTTGTGATCAACTTAATACTTATCTTGGAGCACATACTAACCCTGACTCTTCTACTTAATTTTTTGAATATTTTATTCTTGTCATAGAATCTTCTCTTCCTAAGACTTTAATTTTTCATCCTAAGACTTAATCTTTTCATGCTGAGACATAAGCTTATCAGCTAATTCATCTTTATAATCCTTCACTCTTTTTAATTCAACAGAGTGATAATTATGTTTCCCTAAAAATCCCTATATTCTTATTAACTAATTCTTTTTTATTCCTTTATCCTCTATGAGAAACTATTTCAATGATTTTTAATACTATCATCTGATTCATTGAAATCAAACTTTACAATCAAAAATATATCATCGAGAGAAATAAGGTCAATTTTGATATGCTTCAACCACATTTCCATATCTCTGCAATAGTTCCTTTTAGAATCATAATTCTACACAATTGTTTTGAATTTGACATTATGTTTTATTAACATCTCCAAAAAAAGGGGTATTGAATTCAATTTCAGAATAATAGTTTCTTGAATAAACTGACATCTGGATTCATGATTTGGAAAATATGGAATATAGTTTACCAACATATTCATGGAATAAAAAAATCATTCCCAATAGGGGTGGATGATATTTGATATTCTGATGCATCATTCTTGGATATTCTAATATCTGATTTTATCACATTGCCTCTAATAATGGTTCATTTTTTATTTATCTGATTTACTTTCCCTTCATAAAAAACATGAAAAATCATATAATAATAATGATCAACATCACTATATATGTCAACATCACCATAAACATTTACATCATGACTATATTAACCAACATTTCCATCATCATCATCAAAAGGAAGTTTCATAACATCACTTTCATGTACATCATCTTTATGAAATGAGAGTGTTTTATGAAATGGTATCTCTAGTGATGTACATATGGATTTAAAGGATTTAGAGGATCTAATGTATAGATTTTCTTATTGGATCTACATTTTAGCTTCTCAAATTTCATGTATCTCATCATTAATAACATTCTATTTGTTATTTTCTTCTTGTTCTTATTATTCTTGAGATTCTTAATAATTAATTTAAACTGATATTGGAAAAACTTCCTTTCCCTTTTCTATAGGGGTACCAACTACTATACCTTATTATGTTTGTTTAGTATGTTCTATTCCCTGATGAAATTATTGTTGAATATGTTGTTTTTCTGATGGTATTTCGGTATCTTTCAATAAATCCTGATTAATATCTATATCTGATTTCTTTTTATTATTCTTCCTATACTTTTTTTCTAATTTTCTTCTACTTATCCAATTTTGAAAGATTTAGCTTCTCCCATATTGAACCCAAACACAACATATCATTATTTCCTTACCAATTTGTATTGTCTCCAATTTTCTACAACTTCATCTGTGTAGGAATTTAATTTATTTGTCATTGGTTTTCAGCATGTCCATTACCCATATAGTGTTTTATTAAGAAATTGCCGGATTAAAACTCGATTGATAGTATAACAAGAAATATGGATAGATTCATCAAAAAAAGATTTTACAATTGAGAAAAAACTCAACATGTTTCTTGTTATCTCTTGAATAATTCGGTTTTCATATTTCGACAACACCATTTTACTAAGGATATCTTAGAGATGAGAAGTTATGAGTAATTCCTCTACTACAAAAAGGTTCAAAATTTTAATTTTCAAATTCTTCACCATGATCCCTTCAAATAGTTACCAATGGAATGTTTTTATATTTTTTTTACTTTTTATGAAAATAATTTCAAGTAAGAAAATCCATAAATAAATTTTCTAAGGAATTAAAACCATGAAAATATAGTGAAATAATCAATTAAAACAAATATGTAGTATTTGGATCCAAAACATCCAGTTTTTTGTAGGACCAAACAAGTCCATGTTCACTATATGTATTGCATCAAGAAGTTAAGACCTCACTTATAGAGTTAATTATTGACATATATATTTCATTCTATATTTTCATGGGTCATATACTTTTGAGGAATAAAATCTATGATATGGTAGATCGTAAAATAATCAACTCTTAAATATCTTATATATGTTTCTATGGTTACAATATCATAACCTTCTACGGCATAAGAATGAATGGTCTTCCATTAAATAATTCAATGTCTATGTTGGATACTAAGGTATTTTAAGTTACATGTATAAGCATTCTCATGTTCATGGGAAGAGAGAATGAATTACCCCTTAGAATTGTGTACTATGAATTTATCATTCCAAAAAATCCCAACGTAACCTTTATCACACAATTGACCTTTTCTTATAATTTTATTCTTAATACATTTAACTAATAAACCATTTTAAATTAATACTTCTCTAAGAATAAAAATGTTACAAATACCTACAATATCACCTTGATAATTCTCTCTGAAAGTGGCTCTTCCAGCTTTCATATAAATAATCTTTTCATAAATTTTTTGGTTACTAGTCATGTGTCGAGAACATCCACTATCCACGTACCATGTATTGTTGATGGTACCTTTTTCATTTTCCAACAAATAAAATTTTTTGATTTTCAGAATCCAATCTCTCTTGAATCTAGAAAAGATTTAATGTATATCATAATAATCCACATTTTCTTAGAAAATTGAGCTTTATGAAATCCTAAGGATTGAATATTGTTTAAATTTTAATTTTTTTACCAGTTTCCACAACTTCAACACATAGTGTAAAATGGGTATCTTTTAGGAATAAAATAATATTGACAAAATATAAGTACATAGTACAAATAACCCAATCAAGAACTATTCACAAGAGAATGAATTTTTGAATACATCTTATATAAATTCTATTTACTAGAAGTATATTTTGATACAATTTTATTTTAAGGAAAATATTTTAGATTTTACTCAAATGACTAAATTCTTATCCTATTTTTCATTAGTTTTAGAATTTAGTTTAGTCTCTAACAATGTTTTCTTAGAAATATCATATTCAAAATCCATGTGTAGTTTATCCTATTTATAATTAACTTCCTCACAATTTTTTGAAATATAAATAATTTAAATAGATTTTATTTCATGGTCATTAAAAATATATGACACTTTGGTTTTCAAAACATTAATTATAGAATTTTTCACATCAAGATTCATTTTAATCTATATATTTTCATTTTCTCAAATCTCGGATAACCTATATACTTCATCTAAAGAAGGTAATGAGTTAAATAATGTTGAAGAAGATTTATCTACCGAGGATATATAATAATCATCATCCTGATAATAAGAACTTAATGATATTTTAGTGAAGTATTCATAAGTGTGTACTTATTAATGAAATATTGGTTTTAAATATGTATACTTACAACAAGACCAATATTATTTTTCCTAGAAGATTCATTATCTAAAGATTCATCATATATGTTTCCACCACATGCACTCCAAGAATCATTTGACTTGAACACTTTAATTCCTTTAGGATTGTAATATCTTTTTTGATTCGTATGAAAATGTATATCTTTCATGTCCTTTATTTTAAGCCGAGAACTATTAGGTCGATGTTTCCTACTATTTCACTCTCATATCATGTGACATAAAAGTCTCTCATAATATTAGTATCATTTACCTTATATCTATATTGGAAATATTTCATTCCGACAATCATATTCAACCATTGATAAATATTGTCTAACTCATTCTATGAGTTATCAGTATCCCTAAAATCAGATTGAATAAATACTTTCTTAGAAATTGGTGATATTAAAACATTACCATGAGTTTTGGATTTCAACTGGTTCAACGTAATAGTAAAAAATAACACTCTCATTCTTCTTTTTTGTACTATCATCATCCCTCTTTAATTTCTTCTCCTATTATAGAAGAGTTACAAATTACGCATCAAGAGTAATATTTATAAAATTTCATTACTCATTAATAGTAGTTACCTTCGATTCCCATTAAGTAGGCATGATGTCTATAATCATGTATACAAGCATCGCATTGTATAGGTATTTTTCTCCTATTGACTGTAGATTTTTTACAATAGTCATAAATCTCTGTTGAAATTTAACTATCATTTATCCACAGAGGAAATCAAATCCATGATAATCTTCTCTATGCATATATTTTCTAGTCTCAATAACATTTGAAGTACCAAAATATGTAACCTTAAGTTATGTCTATATTATGTTATCTACTTTACAATAAGATATCTGGTTTTATATAATATTGTTTCTAGGTAGGGGAAAACTATTGTGTACCTTATATTTTTGATGATATTATAGCTTCTATCAATTAAAAAATGTTCTTACTTCCTTGTTAGGTATTTAGTAATCACTAGTAAGAGATAAAAATTTATCAACGCCAATATTGATAATAAAAATGCTTCATTACAACTCTCTAGTTTTGATAATAATTTACATCAATGATAGGTGGTCTTGTATGGTTCAGATTGTTTATGGATTTGGCATTCATTCCTTCCATTTTAGAATAAAACAAAAAACTTTTTCCACAACACAAGTTATGGAATTAAATATAAATAAATAAAATGTTTATGAAAAAAATTATAAATAACTTGGAGAAGTAAAGAAATATAAGTTAAACTTAGAATTCAATTTCTCAGTTTGATTTTATGTGTAGGTATCAATACCTCTGAGACCTCCTATGATACAAATTTTAGGATCGAAAAATCCATGAAAATGCTGGAATATAAGAGAGAAGTGAATTGTATGTTTAAAATAATTCATTTCTTACCATAATGAAACATTTTCTAACAAAGTTAAACAAATCATATTCACTAATACCTCATTTATATGGTTAATAAAAGTAACATTATCTTCGATAATAAAGTGAAATGAAAAAATACATAGGTGAAGGTAAAAAAGATTCTACCTTAATGAAAATAGAATCTTATATGAGATTTAAAAAAAAGAGAATTTATTAGAAAAAATATCATATTATTTAAAATTGCGTAAATAATTACGATTATATATAAAAGTGTATATATATTTTAAACCAAATACTAGGCTATCCAAAAATCCTGGATAAAGGTTCCATGATTTATACATCCATGGACTAATGTATTACACACACATGGTTAATCCCTCGATATTGAGATCGGTATTTGTCTTACTATCCCCACTGTCCCTTGATCTATAAGGAGGTCAGAACCTCTGTCATCCATTAGCCAGAATCCCTTGATTATGTAGGTAGTTTAAATCTCTATACTCATTCCACATGGATTCCCTTGATTTTATACATCAACAATCCAAATTTCAAAAATAAAAAAAAAATCATATTGAATATCTTAACTATATGGAACATGTTTTTCATAACATATTAACCTCAAGGACTTCTCAGAGAGAAATATTTGCATAACTCTCACAGAGTATATAATATCCAAAAAATTCATAGTATCAAACATGTATGAATGATTGGGTATTTATAGTTGAGATCTCCAATGGTTGAATTTTATTCCAAATATAATATGCTTCTTGGAATATCAGAGGGACCTATACAGCCAGCATATACATTGGTAATATTATAACATATTAGACGACATCATTTAGTAGTGGAAAATATCATGAGAAACATTAAGTGTGTGTGAGTCTGATTATATTAAAACATTAAATAAAGAAAATATATTATCATTATGAAAGTCATAAAATTGGATTCTTAAACAAAAGAGTATCAGATAAGAAACTATGAGAACTGAGTATGAAAATTATTGAGATATGTAATTTATAAACACTATAAATTGGATTTGAAAAACTATGTGAATTGGAATTGAGAAGCTGTGAATCAGAATTAAAATTTTCTAAAATTCAGAATTGATAAACATAGATTCAGAATAAAATATATGTGACATACCAAATTGCGGAATTGAATCATTTTCTATTTTTTGTATGATTTCGATTTGAGAAACAGGATGAATCAGAATTAAAATTATATGTTATTCGGTATTGAGAAACTTAAATCTGATTCGATGTTCTTAATAATTTGGAATTAATAAAGTGAAGAATTTTTAGTTTTACTAAGGAATTTATTTGTTCCAGTATATATTCTTTCTTAAGAAAAATAATTATATACTTATCTATAAAATTGTTAAACCACATCAATATAAATTTCTATATAGATAGAAATAATTAGTAAGGAAATGTTTTTCAGATAAATCTGAATATAGATTTAATAAATTAGTTAATAAATATGTTTCATATAATTTTCCCTATAGATATTACGTATTGTTAATTAGTTTTTTTTGTAATTTACAAAACATAAAGGAATAAAAAAATTCATAAGGAAACATTTGACTCAACAAATCATCCATCCGCCAAATGGAAAACAACCATAAATAATAAGCCATGTGTAGTAATTTTTTGGGGGTGATTAAATATGTTTTATTCAATATGGATAGAATTATATTTTCTAGTGAATTACAAACATTATTGTATTATTTTCATCAAGTAATATAACAGACTTACGATCTAGTGGGAGAGCCTTATTCCATATTAGTGGGAATTGTAGGAGACTACATGGACTTTTTCCCTGACGGCAAGAATTTCTCCTTATATTTTTCACCTGAGGATAATTCTTTTGAATCCACACTTGTATAGGGGTTTTTATTATTTAGACCATCTGACATGGTGAATTATTCTTCCATGTGTTGAATCTATTCCTTTACACCATTAACAATCAGGAGAGTATCACCTCAAATATGGCTGATTATTGACTCCATCAATCTAGAGGTGGTCACTAGTTCATCGTGCTTCGGTTTTATGTTGATCTTCTTGATCCCTCTCATATGATATATGATGACCGATGAGACCATCATTTGATGTGTTATGAGGATGGTTGCTTCCTCTTTAACAGGGTCTCCCAAGATGTAAAATGCATTATCCAAGTCATCAACATGATCATTCTTGGATTGGGAGACAAAATGATGTGTGTGATTGAAGGGTAACTCCACCATTAGTTTCTGCACATATCCATTTATGGGGGCTACGTCTTCCTTCATTATGGAATATTCACCATTGATCTACTTTATCACTAGTTTTGAATCCCTTGTGAGGATTATGTAGGATATGTATGTAAGAACCAGGTTCTTATTCATGAGGTATAGGTTTATTCTTTTCTACTTTTCATATGTGTTTTTTATAAAATAAGGATAATGGGGGAAAATCCAAAATTTTTTTGGTACATGTCATGTACTTCTCCACATGCCTTGTACTTTGGCCGTATGGGAAAAGTACACAGGGTGTGTAGTCCTGTCGGTGATGATGGGTGTAAAAACTGACTACACACTGTGTACATATTATTTACACGTTGTGTAGTCAGTTGAAAGGTGAACAATATAGTGGTGGGAGTATCCACTGGCTGAGTGATAGTACACTCCGTGTGTTTAGAAATACACGTTGTGTACTCATGTAGAATGATGAACAGTATGTCTGTGAAAAATAGCCACCAGAGGAATAGTTAAATGGTGAAAAGTACACACTGTGTAGTTCATTATTTTTCTTAAAATGGGAAGTAGCCTCCTATTTTGGAAATGGAGGCAAAAATAGTCATTTGGAGCTTGTTATGAGGGGTCGTAACTTGGAGGATCCCCCGATCGGATGTCAGAAATCCATTTCTTCCATCGTCGATCTTGTTTGAACTGTGCGGGTAAGACCTTTCTTCTCCTGGAGCCATTCATAGAAATTATTTCCTGAGGGGAAGTTGTTTACATTTGAACAAGAAATCTCTTATCCCATATCTAATCCGTTCTCATCTAATTCAGGAGGCTCATTCACATACATCGATCGGTGGAGATCGATGTAGCTGGTCTGATGTTTAATTCCAACAGTTGAGTGTTTTGATGTATCGTTGTGCTACGTGCCCATGTTTGGGGTGTTTTATGGCTAAAGTCTTGGTTGTTTAGATATCTTGAACATCATATATAATCTAATAATAAATATAAAATTTTTATTTTGATCATTGCATGGATCCAGGGCCACCCCGTGGGTGTGTTCCCCTTGTTTAGCCATTTTGGCCAGGTTACCCAAGGTTATACCATGGTATTAGCTTGCTCTATGTTTTCTTGAGAGAAAATGTATATGAACTGCTTGTTATGTGTTGTGATCGACCCCGTTACTTTTTTAGCCTAAGGTGAAGTATTTCATTTAGCCTGAGGTTAATGTTTCATATGCCTGAGGGAAGTTGTTTCTATGCCTAAGGGAAATATCTCGTACGCCTAAGGGAACAATTCGTTATTCCCGAGGGAAGATACCTGAGGGTTTCATTTCAGTTTGGCCTAAGGGAAAGGTTCTAAATTATCCTAAGGGAAAGGTTCTAAATTATCCTAAGAAAAAGGTAATGTTTAGACTAATGGAAAAGTTAATTTTAATATTCACGTTGGTGTTTGTTATACCTACCAAGCTAAAGCACAGGCCTGGTATTGTTTTACCTTGTACTTGTTAGATAGCTTGTTGTAGTTTTGATTCGGCATTGTTTAGGAGATTTTCGGCTTAGGTTGAGTCTCAAGAACTTATAATTCAATTATATTTAATTGGTAAATAATAATTAAATGGAAATGAAACTGGTAGGAGTAGCTACATTGATTACTTCCTAGTTTACTTCATTATCATTACTGCACACTGTTGTTGCACAAATTCACTGACAGTTGGGCATGGGACTTTAGTGGTTGCCTACTGGTATTTATTTCTCACACCCTATTTTTATCATGTCTTGGGCCCAAACAGATTATATTTCTATAGGTGCAGATAAGGGAAAGGGTCCCAATAAAGGTACTTGATTGTTGTAGAGGAGTAAGAGAGCATGGGACATAGATTAGGCTTGTAATGCTACTAAGTTCCTACTTTTCTATTTTATTTTTCTTTGATATATTGTCCCTTTTATTGCAATGTATCCAGTTTTGGATGATTTCTTAGACTTTGGGACATATTTCATCATTATATATGACTTTTGGTATTCTATTTAACACAGTTATCTGTCTATTTCAGCTTTGGTATTGTGTACTGCTTTCACATTTTGTGTGTTTATATCTATTTTCAATATGCTACACTTTGACAAATGAGGGCGTAGTTTCCCCACTATCATACCTAGTCCATAGCTGTGATTTGGCAGCCTCTAGTGTTTGAGGAAATTCACCTAAGCTCATATGACCAACCTGGTTCGTGGCACCCATTGAGTGGCACCTGGATCTAGGAAATTACAATGTTTAGCTGCAAAGCTAGTTCTAACCTAGTGATGTGGGCTTGGTATTCATCCCCATTATTTAGGTAGCATTTATATAGTGAAAAAGAGTATGGTAGAAATGATTTTTCTTGAGAGAAAAATATGACCCCCAGACAAACCCAATTTATATTATTTTATTCCATTCTTGTTTCGATATTTGTCTCAGAGGTTCCATCAAAATACATCCTCCTTATCTAGGGATTGTTTTTGGAATAGAAAACCTATTAGCATGGGGGCTTGATTTCCTCTATTGTATTTTATGGAGTGGGCTATGCAGCCATGAAGTCACCCAAATCATTCCCATTTACAAATTTCTGGGATATTAAATGAACTTTTTATTGTTGTAGAATGACCTCTCCTCGAGTCAAATTCCTAGTTAACATAGGGAAACTGAGGATATACTTGAGAAGGTTGATATGAGAGACCAGTTGGACATCATGGTGATGAACGTCATGCCTCACGTTTTCCACTTTGAAGATGCAAGAGAGGATGTTCTTTTTGACAACCTAATATCTCGTCTCAGTACCCAACATAGCTTGGATGAGGTAGTAGTGAATATTATATCTCCTCGCATCATTCCTCTATGGGAGGAGGGTCCCCAGTGAGCATTCCATGGTGGCGACATATTATATGATGATCCATACTTCCACTGGAAGAATCAAAATTGGTGGTTGGTGGGGATAATGACTGATATTTTATAATGTTTTTTGAAACTCACCATTACATTGGTAGGAATACCCCTTCTTCATTAGCCTCATAAATGGGAGGTCCTTTCAAACAAGGTTGGCTATGAATCACCAAATCTAGGAATTGTTCCCTTGGATTCCCCTCATTTATTACATATTACTAGATGGTTACATTTTTAGCGTAGAGGTAGTATTCTTTGGGTATACCTCGATACATTTTTATCATAACAGAAAACTAGGGAATTTTCTAGATGTTACCCCAAAATATCACATTACCTGATTCATCTTTCGAAAATGTTGTCACAATTTGTCAAAAATTTATTATATATCCATGTAGTGATCACATTTTTTTGGGATTTGGTGACCAGGTCATCGACAAAAAACTCTACTATCCACCCCAACAATGGATTTAATATGAGATACAAGGAACACTGATATATGGAATCAAAATTCATTCATCATTAGGGAATGACCTAAATGAAAAATATCCGCTAGGTTCCCATGATGGTGGTGGATTATTTATCCTCAAAGGATATTTTTATATGATTATACTCCAAGTACCCATCCATGAAGGAAAGGTCATGGAAGTGAGTAGTTCCATCGATCAAAAGATCAGTGATTGGAAAGGGGAAATTGTTCATCAAGAAATTACAAATATGTTCTCTAAAATCAGTGCATACCATAATGTTACCCTTATTTTTCATAACTGGGATGTTGTTAGAAATCCATTTCAGGTATTTTACCTCTCATAAAATGGTGTCTTTAATAATCTTGTTGACTTCCGATTCATTATTTGTTTAATGAGATGGGTGAATTCTCCTGGCTACCAACATAAAGCAACGATGCACTTTGGTTAGTTAGAGGTGGTGTATTACAACATATGGATTCAATCCTTGAAGTTTTTTATATTTCTAGGAATCCACATATAATTGTTACTTTATGAATGGGATATACATATCCTTCTATCCAGGAGGCATGTTGGAGATAATAAAAGTAGGTCCTAGATCTTATTTTTTCGGTAGTTATATGTTCCGGATCTATTCTATGGTAGTGGAAATACCTTCCAAGTTTAATGAAGGGGGGTTTCAGAGATTTTCTTCATCCCCTTCTATTTATGAGTCCATTGGGACAACTTTTTCTAAGGATGGAATTTTAGGGGTATCTCTGCCACTATAATGGCGAGGGAGGTTTTTTGAAGAAATGTCATTGTCTCCTATCATCTGAGCTATGGAAGAGAGATGCTGAGGGTAACTATTGTTGAGGACATAGAGACTTGTAACTCTGAGATTTTGTTTTCTATTTTATCCATGTTTATGGGGAACACATAATCCTTATCAAGAAAGCTCTAGGGATTTACATGTGTGGTACCCAAACTATTGGGGAGGAAACCTGTATAACCTCATCCACCATCAACTATTTGACTACCTTATTATCGGTGTCTTCTTTTTCATATAAGGATACACAAGTCTCAAAGGGGGGATTTTCAACATGAATTATGTTGAAATTTTCCTTGATGGGGAACTTCAAACATTTTTGGAATGTTGATGTGCCAAGAAGTGGATATGGAGAATGTTTCTTCCAAGAAGGACAATATATGTGGTGTCTTGTCGGATAGCCATGAACAAAACCTCATATGTGAGCTCCCCAAATTGGTTCTCTAGCATAATTGTCTAATGTTGTCATTGATCACACTAATCATACCCATTGATGTTTAGGCTTGTACGGGATAGGCTCCCTTCATTATACCCCAAAAGTTAGATGGATTATGATAGGATGAGGATGATATCAGATCCATTAGTGATCAACACCATTTGGACGTTGATGTTATTGAGTCTACCTAATATGTACATGGGTCTGAGGTTTCCCTGTATGACCTCCTCCTAATCTCAATTAGTGTATTATATGGTAAAATGACATCATAAGGACATTGTTTCCACTCATTAGACCACATATGTAGTGAATTCTATTGAAAATACCTATGGTCTTTAGAGGGTCTCAACAAGTTCCTACCTGTGATCTTTTGAAAGAGAAAGCACATAAAGGATCAATATAATGGTTGGGACCATAGCATTCAATTTCTGAACAAAATTATTTTTGGCTAGAGGTTACTACTTCTGATAATTGGGCTATTCAGGGGGCATGTGGCTCAGGTGTTGGGGAAGCTGAGATCCATGGACATTGGACTTCTGTAGAGGTTGAGGGAATACAAACCACGAGTGGCAAGGGTTGTGCTATCCTATCTCATGGCCTAGGTTGATCAGGTTGAACCCCCCAATAAATATCCATGCAATATAATTGTGTGTGTGATGCAACAAGAGGGATTTGATGAACCTCCTTTCATCTTTTGACCCTGATATATCTATTTCCCACGAGTTTTAGCTGCATAGAATTCCTCCATAGGCATATCACAAGGATACTAACTATAGAAATATCTATGTTTTCCCCAGTATCCTCATCATCGGTGCATGTGGCCTCTTTTACCATTGTAATATATGTGAAAACCATGTTCGAGGCAGTAATCTAATCAACCATGAAGTAGTTAATCAAGTGTATTGTGTGGATGGAGCCGAATATGAGATCCTCGTATGATGAGGATTTTGTTTAGTGGGGTAGTTTCCAATCTTTAGATGTTTTCGGAATGAGATCAGCAATAGTTAGGGTCTAATTTGGAGAAGAATATGGCTCATTCTCTTATATTTCATCCATATTACAGGCATCACGCCCACACTTAGGAGGTATACCAAATTTCTCCTTTTTATGTGGTGGAGTTGTTTTGACATTTTATAAATATTCATTGAGGGTTTCATGGGTTTTATCTACTTATTTTATTATTCATCTAGTTGTTAGACTTCCATTATTTCTTGGTAGGAACATACTACCATCATTCATCATCCTCTAACTGGGAAATGGTTATGCAAGACATTTTTTGGGAGAATCATCTAATTTCACATGTTAGGAGTCGATATTTCCTTGAAGAACATATATAATGATGAAAAAATTTTAGATATTATAACTCATCCTCTTGTGGAAAGGTAAATAATCGGGATAGTTGGGGATGGTGTATTCATTGGGCTTCATGGGCTACGGAAGTGTGAAAATATTGTTGTTTATGAGTTCCAAGAAGTAGCCTGATTCTTGCTCATTTTGGAATGAGTACACCTTATTCATCCATTCCTGAAATCCTATGTGGACATAATTTCTTTGTGCTTCTAGACGAGGGTGATTCTATGGCTGCCATCAGTTATTCAGATATTCTTGGTGGTTTAGAGATTTATTAGTTTCTCGGAATATTGCGGGCTTGAGAGTGACAATTGCATGTTATGCCTTTCTTAGATTTTTCCCTTCTGTAGTGGGTGTGATCCAAGACTTGAATTGGGTTCACTGGATAGCATATTTAAGATGTTTTTTTCCATTTGATTGAAATCATGGAATCCAACTAGATATTTCATGGGGATTAGGGGTATCTACAGATCATCCCTAATATTTTCTTCATAGAGTTGAAGCAGTTTCTCTTATGGGAGAGAGTTATTGAGTGAATAGGTCAGAAACTTCCAACTAGCTCGGTTGTCACACTCCCTCTCATTATAATGTTGCTTTTTATTTTTCAGGTTGACAATCATTGTATTTCCTAGTGTTGAACTGAATTAGTAAAGTAACATTCATGGATGGTCTTCCCATCCCATGATAGATTCTAGGAGAATGCTTCTATGTAAGATGGAGGCTAGCCCTGTCATTGTCTGTACGACAAAACATAGCATGGTTGCATCCTACAGATCTTGATGGCCCATCATCATCCCACATCGAGACGGGAAGTGTGTAAAAAGTTTCTCAGGTTCTCCTACAATATTAATGGTTGATAAGGTAGGGTTGCCTATGTTGGGGGGAGGTGGGGTATCATCTACCCATTCGGGATATGGATCTTTCTCAGGCTGCATTGGTGCATGTCATTATTCCATGGCTTCTATTCAACTATCCATTTATTCAATAGTAGTTAAAACATTTTGAGAAACTACTATTTGAGGAACCTACGATCTGTAGGGAGCGATTGGGGGTTAATGTGGTGGTCCCACATTCTTCTCTTGTTGATACTATATTTTTCCAATGAGTGAGGAGTCACCCTATTGGGGGAGAGTCTCTCATCAAATCCTGGGGAATTCATAATCATTCTCAGCCTCCAAAAATATGTGTATGGGTTTTCTATACCTAGTTATAATATAATTTGAAAATGGTACTTTGGTTAGTGGATTAACCATAGTAAGGGTAATATTCGGCTCTCGATGCAGACGATACCCAGTAGGAACACATCCTATGAGTATCTCTACATTGAGCCATCAGAGAGATTTTATTTCACTCAAATAATGAAACAAATAATCTTATAAAGATTGAAACCTATTTTCAGTCAAATCTTTCCCTTCATCCATAAGGATGATCCACTGAGATTGTGGAAACTTATTAGTTGGTGGTGCAGAATTATGGAACCTTTATTGATTCTGGGTGCACGCACCGTCATTTGGTGCATTAAAATCACCATTCTCCTGGGTAATAACTTCTCGGTTATAAACCACTACATCTGGATCTTGGTCCCATTTCACCCTGATAATAGTGATGATGTTCACAGAGTCATATCAAACAATATTTGTTATACCATTACTTTTATAATGGTAAGACAACTCAATAAATCATTCATTAGGGTCGTTATTGGAACCCTCTTCCTTATTGTGACATTTTGGATTACGACCCCAGTGGGTCCTGATTACATTCACCGTATGCTCCTCTCATAATGGTTTATGAATGGTGGCCTTGAGTTATTTTCATTTAGGGTTGCTGAATGAGTGCCAACCAACAGAGGTTTTCTATACGGTGGGAGGAACTGATGGTATGTCGATCATTGATCTTTCCCTCCCAACATATAGAATACTGATTCCCAGATTGGAGTCAATGATGATAAAAATTCAACCATCCCTATGGACTAGGGATTATCTTGGGCTGTCATTAGACATGAAAATGTCATTGCCTTGATCCCATTAGTGTTGAGGTGATCTAGAATGGCCATTGATGTCTCCCATTTCCTTTTAGGATATAATGAATTCGGATATGGAGAATGAGATATAAATTTTCCCAGCCCTATGGGATGAGGTTTTCTTGTGACTATGACAAGAATGTAGTGAATTTTCATTGGAATAGATCACATGAGGGGTGGAGGTGGTGGAAAATGTTCTCCTAACCCAAGGGGATTATTCTATTTCTAGACGATTTTTATGGAGGCTACTTCTTCAATAGTTGTGATACAGCACAGTTATACTTACGTGAGAGCTAGGTGCGATGTCATCCAATGTTGAGGATAATTGTTTACAGGTAGTTGTTCAGGTGATTGCAACGTTGAATATCGTTTTTGTAATGACCTCCTATTATATTGAGGGTAATAGTTGGTAACACCCCATGATTCCACAATATTCTTCTCTTTGAATAGTACAATAGCTTGTGTTGTATGAAGTTCTATGTTTTATCACACCATGACCAATCAAACTAGCCATTTAAAAAGAAGTTTTGAATAGTAATAACCACTTTTTGAAATTTTATAAATTTTATTTTTCAAAATGGACTTCATTTTTGGATTAATAATATCATATTTATATTAGGGTACTTTTTTGGTATTTTTTGGATAAAGTTCAATTTTTGATGAATAATGAAAAACACTCATTTATTGTTTGAAACTAGAATTTTGATTAAATAATTATTTTTTAAAAAATATTTTAAAAAGAAAAAATAGGTAAAAAATACCAATGTTAGTCCCATTTAATTATTTGGTGTAATTTTATAATAAGTTTAGATATATAAAATTATATTGAACTTTTTATTTCCTTCTTCCCATTTGTTAGGCAAATTTACAAATTTGCATAAAACATAATTTTATCACTTCTGTGAATCGAATATATAAAATCTAATAGACATAGTTTCATTAGTATGTAAAATTTGGTTCAATATAATGAAAATATTTTTTGTTGAGTAGTACCTTTTGAATATTTATACCACATAAAAAATTAAATATGACAATTAAAGGTAAAATTAATATTATAATAATATAACATTACCCCAAAATATGTCATAATCCCTTTTTCGATAAAAATCAACCTTAGGAAACAAATATGATCCATTTTTATCCCTTTGGATTAGATTAGGACATTTATTATATTTTATTTAAAGAAGAGTTATAAGTGTTAAATCCAATTTTAATAAGTAAACCATTTTTCTAATTTAGGGTTATACAGAAGATAAATTTGATAGTAAATATTTCCCAGAAAGATAATATTATTTCCCAGATCGTGGTATTTTATTTATAGTTATTAGATATTAAATAATTAAATTTATATATGATACAATGATGATGTAGTAATTATCTTATTAATGAAAGATTTAAATAAATGATATTAATAATATTAAAATAAATATAATATAAATTAATTAATGACATCCACTAATTTTATATATAACATAGATATGTTAATGACACATTGTAATTATTGGTTCAATGTTATCATATTGGTTTGATATTCTAAAAAATGAAAATATTTAATAGTAAAAAAATTGATATATATGATATTTTAAAATTAATACTATTTTATTAAATGATATAAAATTCATAAAAGCAAAAAGCTTGTGCAAGTAAAATTGATAGTGATAAAAATTTCATAAATTATCCACTTTATGTTCTTCTGAAATTTAATAGTAAATATTTAACCATGTAGTTTAAAAATACTAGAATACATTGTAATAGTAAAACTATTTATGTAATGGTTAAATATTATAGATAAGGTTAATTTTATGACCTAAACCTGACAAAATCCTATTACATGAGCATATTTAAACTCATTCCCATCTTAACCTTTAAATAAATCAATTTGGATCTATTAGAATGTGAAAACCATTTTATAATAAATTAATATTTCAAGTGTTTCCTATAGTGCCCCTCACCTCTATTATAATAGGACACCTCCCTTTATTTTTAATTCACACTTCTAAAGACTTTTGGCTCACCCAACCCTGACCCAAATCTCCTCCCATATACCCTCACATCAACTTAGTGTCCTTACATTGATCATAAATCCAACCTAGGGATCCCTTTTGTTCAAATCAAATGGAAGACCCCAAAGGAGAGGTAATTATTTTATCACCTACTTCAACGTTCATTTCATATTATACATCCACATTATTCATTGTTTCCATACTAAAATAATAAATAAATTACATTATACATACTGATATGTTATTATAAATATGGTACAACCATATTCATTATTCTATCTACCCTATGAAATAAAAAGTCACCATGCATGAATATGTACAGCTTATCGTCTCCACATTATGGTCAAGTTTTTATTCAAATCTACATTATTTGATTGGGTAAAATAATGATGATAATTGATGTAAATAATAAATATAACATGTTAATTATTCTATATAAATAATATTCAATCCAATTACATACTATTTTACCATCAATATAATGATATTTTCACTCTTGTATACGTGTCTCTTACTCTATCCATGACACGATGAGATTTATTCGCCAGAGTAACCCTTCATGAATAATTTTCATTTGAGGATTAAAAATAATTTTTAAGAACTTAATATCATTCTAGATATGAATCAAATGAATCCTATCCATAAAATACATGATTTACATAACAAAATATATAAATAAAAATGAATTAGTTAACACCCGAAACAATGATAATACTGAAATATTATTAACAATGAAATATTAGAGGATCATATATGATATCACAATTATATATGTGGTTATTATTTAATTTAATAAAAATAATTTCACCATTATAATAATATTTTTAAAATAAATTTATTCTTTTATAATTATGTTACTTTTAAATTATTAAAAAGTGGAAAGAGATATTTCTCTGAAATAGTTTTTTGATTGATTACATATGTGTTAACATCTATTGTTGGATTTATGTTCAATTGAAGTTGATTTACTATGATACGATATTAAGTATTGTATTGATAGTTTTATGATATGTTTAACTATATATGGTCTATTTCTATGTCATTCACTATTTATGGTTAATGTATTTACATTTCATATGCTATTTTAATACTATTTTTTATATTATGTTTCACCCTTTTCATATAAGGAAGGCCTTGAAAGCAGTAAGTGACGGGTGGGGACTGCTATATCCCCTCTATGCATCGGTAGGTCTTTCAAGAGAAACTAGTACCTTAGCACAAGGGCTTGAAAATATTTCTATATATAGTCTTGGAATGAGTTCGGGACTATGTGGTTATGATATCCAACATTAGGGATTCCATTACTATAAGATTAGCTATTGATATTACATGTGATTATTTGTCTAGTGGAATTTCCATGTGAATAAATAATTGGGAGTATTTGATTTATCTTTTCCATAGTATGATGATTTTTATGTTTAAAATGCTTGTGTTTTAGTCTTATACATTTTATTTAATGTTTATGATTATTTATGTTAGTTTCCAGTATATTGTTATCATTTCTGATTATCTGAGCTCGCCCCTTTCTTATGTTTTATTTTTTCTTAAGATGTAAAGATGTATATTTTGACAGAACTGTAGGAATAGGCTAAGGGATATTAGTGTGATCAATGGAAACACATTTCTTTTTTACATTTCAAAATTATTTGAAAAAATTATGTATATATATAGTACTTACAAGGCTACAAAAATGATCGGTCATTCAGTACAAGATCTCATGGGATCATGCCAATGTTTTTTAATAATTCATAGACACTGGGTAACTAGTGTTATAGCATTACATTTGATATCAGAGTGGAAAGGAATCCTATGGTGATGAATCTAGAGAAGATGGATATGGGAATAATCATGGAAGGTGAAACAACAATAATTTTACAAATGGTTTCTAATCTATCATTACTATAAAGGATAAAAAGTTCTCAGACTAATGAAGAAGAGTTTCAAATGAAAAATAAAGCTTTAAATGCTGGGATATTGGTTGACATCGCATATGATGATGGAATTTTGAAATTTGGGAAGATGCTTTGTGTTCTCGATATACCAGATTTAAAAAGGGAAGTTTTGGACAATACTCATAGCTCCAATTTATATATACACCGTGGTGGCACTACAATGTATAGATATTTTAAAGAACAATTTTTTTGGAAAAAATGAATGGGTAGATTTGAGATTATATGTCAAGATGTATTGTTTTTCAATAGGTGAAGGTTGGAAGACAACATCCTAGAGGAGTCATGCAACCTCTTCCCACACATGAGTGTAAATGGGATGATATTATGATGGAAATTTTCACGAGGCTACTAAAGACTCCTAGAAGGAATGATGCAATATGGGTCATTGTTGATCATATTACAAATCCATCAAATTTTTTTTATACGATAATATTTACCACTAGAATGTCTAACCCGACTATAAATTAATTAGTTTGTAAGACCTTATGGTTTACCCCTATCTATTTTTTCTGAACGTGATCCCCATTTTATATCAAAATTCTAGAAAAGCCTTTAGAAATCCCTAGATATTGAGCTTCGTTTGAGCACTGCATACCACAATAAAACTGATGGACATTCATAATAGACTATTAAAACCTTTCATTAATTGTTGAGATATTTCTCACATGATTTTCAAGGTATGTGGGATCAGTATTTACTATGGTAGAACATTCATATAACAATAGCTTCAATTAATGTATTTATATGGAACCATATAATGCGTTATATGGAATGAGATGTCACATACCACCTTTTTGGAATGATTTTGGTGAAAGAAAACCGGTATGACCAAAATTATTGAGGAATAAATATAATACATGATTATTATCTAAACCAGCATCAAAGTATCTCAATCAAGGAAAAAGATCAACATTGTTAACCAAATACAGGATTTGGAATTTCAAGTAGGAGATCTTTCTTTCATGAAGGTATCATCATGGAAGGGTGTTATAACATTCGGTAAGAAGGGTAAATTAAGTACCAGGCAGTTCTGACCACATGAAATTCTTGAACAAATTGGAGTTGTATCTTACCATTTGGCAATTCCACTATGTCTCTCCAAAGTTTATGATGTGTTCCATGTATCATTGTTCAGAAAATAAATTCCAGACCCAATGCATGTACTCGTCTTTGCTAAAATAGAACTAAAACATGATCTATCCTATTGAGAAGAGCCTATCAATGTTCTGGATAGCAGCGATCAAGTGTTGAGAAATCAGATGAATCGTCTGGTAAATGTTCTTTGGAGAATCCATAAAATAGAAGAGGCAACGTGGGAACCTGAGGAACTTATGATGAACAACCACATGAATCTTTTTATGATGTAATATTCTAGATGTTTTAAGGAAGAATTTTTTGATGGAGAGTATAATGTAACACCCAAATTATCCATGGTACACTTCTCTTTGAATAATAAAATGGCTTGTGTTGTACGTAGCTCCATGTTTTAGCACTCCACGACCAATCAAAATAGCCATTTTAAAAAGATGTTGTTAATAGTAATACCCACTTTTTGAATTTTTATAAATTTTATTTTTCAAAATGGAAATCATTTTTAGATTTAAAATATCAAAATTATCATACTGTTATTTTTGGTATTTTTTTGAAAACATTCAATTTTTTTAGGAAGAGTAAAACACACAGCGTTATTATTTAAATCCGAAATTCTATTTAAATAATTTTTTAAAAAATTTATTTCAAAATGTTAAAATAGATACATTATACCTTCATTAGTTTAATTTAATTCATCGGAGTCATTTTATAATAATAATAAAAATGTAAAATATTATTGAACTTTTAAACGTCTTTTACCCACATTCTAGACACAGTTACAATTTTCATGAAATATAATTTTACCACATCAATGAATTGAATTTAAAAATTTTTATAGGCATGGTAGTCATTAGTAAGTAAAATTTGGGTCAATAGGCTGAAAATATTTTTTTGTGAATTTCATCTTTGGAATTTTATTTACCATTTTAAATATTAAATAAGGTAATTAAAGGTAAAGAAATATTATAATAATATAAAATTACACCAAAAAATGTCCTAATTCTATTGAATATGTTTTAAAAAAATAAATCTTTGGACAAAAATATGATAATTTTTGAACCACTTGGATTAGATTAGGGCTTTTATTATATTTTATTCAAATATGAGTTAAATGTTTTAAATTCAAATTTTAATAAATATACCATTATTTAATATAGGGTTATACATGTAACACCCCGAGATTTTATAAAAAATATTCTTTTTAATGTCATTGATGTCTTTTGTTGTACAATACACCAAAAGATCTTTCACTAAACGCATCCCTGACATGGCTTGTATTACACGCAATCACGACCTTCCACGATAGTGTGTGTTGTATGCAATGCCGAGTTTCACTAAACAACGATATGTTATATAAACTAGCAGTTATGAATATTAATACCCACTTTTAAAATTTTATAAATTTTATCTATCAAAATGGACTTTATTTTTGGATTCCGAATATCGAAATTAGTCTATGGTGAATTTTTGGTATTTTTCTGAAAACATTGAATTTTTTATGAATAGTGAAAACACTGGGTTAGTATTTAAAAACAGAATTTTTATTTAAATAATTATTTATTTTATTTAAATTTAAATTAGGTAAAAATTGATACATAATACTTATATAAGTTCAATGTAATTAATTGGAGTCATTTTATAATAATTTTGGACATATAAAATTTTTATTGAACTTTTCACCGTCTTTTACCCACCTCCTAGGAGAGTTTGAAAATTTACATAAAACATAATTTTACCGCTTATGAAATTAGAATTTAAAAAACCTGAGATAAACGGTTAATATATAGTAGTAAAATGATGTTCAATAAGATAAAAATAATTTTTGGTGAATAGTAACTTTTTACTTTTATTTACAACGGTTAAATGTAAATATGGTAATTAAGGGTAAAAATGATATTACTATTACCCTAACACATGTCCTAATTCTATTGGATAAGATTAATTCAACCAAAAACAACCTTAGGAATAAAATATTACCCTTTACGTACAGTTGGATTGGATTAGGGAATTTATTATTATTTTATTTAAAAAAGAGTTAAAATGGTTAAAATCAAAGTTTAATAACTAAAACATTTTTAATATAGGGTTACACATAAGATAAATTATAATATAAATATTCATTAGAAAGATAAAAATATTTCCTACCTAATAATATTTTATTTATAATTTTTAGGAACTATATAATTTAATTTATTTATGACACAATGATTATAAAGTAATTACCTAAATAATGAAACATTAAAATAATTTATATTATAAATACTGAAATAAATGTAATTTGACACTTTTTATGTATTAAAATAATTTTATAGGTTAATATTACATGATATTATTGATTTAATTAACTTTTTTAGAACTAATAATTCTGCTATTATTTTCACAAAAATCAATTACCTAATAGGTTTCAAAATTGACATAAAATTGTTTTTAAAACAACTATTATATTATTAATTGTTATCATATTCCTAAAAAGCTAAGGTTCGGCCAAATGACTTAGATAAGGTTATATATATATTAATATTTAACCACTTAGGGTTATTTTTTCTTGTTATAGTATGTTTATTAACCATATAGTGTAAGAAAACAAGAAGACATGGTAAAAGTTAAATTATTTAACATAGAGTCAGATCTAAACGATAAGGCTGGAATAGTAACCTAAACTTGTCTAAAATTGATTGGTAGTGATGATTTCAACCCATCCCCAATTTATCTTCTAAATAAATAAATTTAGAGATATTATAAACTGACTATGATTTTATTATAAAATAATATTTTGATTTTTTCCTAATTTTCCCCTCTCCTCCCTTATAAAAAGGGCACCCCTTCCCTCTTTTCTTCACACCCTTTTGATCCTTTAAGTTTGGAAAAAACCTGCCAATTACTCATCTAAACCTCTATATTTATATCATTGAGGTTCTGGTCTTCTCAAAAAACCAACTCTAGTGCCCTAAGAAGAATTCTAAAGGAGGTGTGTCGAGGAAGAGGTAATCTCTTCTACCGACTCTTTCATGTTTCTTTCTTCTTCTACTTCCTCTTATTTTGTTGTTTCATTATAAAGTAACAACATAAGTATTACTTATATACTTATATGTTATTATAAATATGAAACAACCCTATTTCACCTACTATCCATCCTACGGAAAATGAAATCACGGCGCATGCGTACGTATGGAATAACGTCTCCACGTCGTGGTGTAATCAGTTTTTCCACCACCACCTTACTTGGATGAGTATAATGGTGTAAAGAATAAGTATATATAATTATTATAACATCATACTGATTCTATGATATTATATCATCCACTACGATTCCATTCAATAAATATGGGAATGATATCATCACTCGTGCGTACGTACAGATTACCGTCCCCACGACGCGATGAGATTCATCTTCCATGTTAAAATTTCAAGAATTATTATGAAGTATATATAATAAGTAATCATGAAATATATGACATAATTTTTCTAATGGATTTATTTATATATATATATATATATATGTATGTCATCTACTTAATTCCATTTATGTCAATAAGGAAAGGAAAACAGCGTTCATGTGTACGTAAGGCCTACCGTCTCCATGAACGGTGTATTTTATTTCATTTATATATCTATTATATATATACATACTGAATATATAAGATATATAAATCATTATTTAGATTCTGGAAGTAATTAAATCATTATATAATTAATAATAATATCAAGAACAACAAGTCCAATCACGTCTGATAAATAAAACGATTTTACACAAAACACTACTTTAACATGGAATTTACAAAAGAAGGGGCAACATAAAGTCATAAGTGAACCATATATGATATCATAAGAATGAATATGACTATTTAATAAGTCAATTATATTATTTAAATCATTATACAGGCGTTTCAAATACATACAAAGTATATCAGACCTAATGTAAGGGATAATTTTTCAATCTCATTTTTATTCGAGATTGGTTAAACGTAAGTATTTAATGGGGTTATATTTTTCAGCCATGTACATAAACATGTTTTTCATAAATTGTTTAATATTATTCCATCTATTTATGAAGTCATGATTATCCATCATTGACTTTTACTTTGTTTTATGCAAGGAATCTTTCTTTGGTTACCATACATGGTACTTTTTGACTTTTCCGAAAAAAGTACGAGGAGAATGTTTTTTAACTTATACGGCATGAACATATTTTTACATATTCATAATGCCTCATTTTTATGAAGATTAATCTATAAGATTTATTGAATATTTTCAACAGAATCCATTTCTTTTATAATTGTTTGGAAGTTTGTGAAAAGAAAATAATTTTGAAGAAAAATGGATATTTTTATCAAGAATTCATATCATGTGTTTTATCAAAACCATTTTCCATATAAGATGAAATTATTTTATATGTGTATGTTTCATGTAAAATTTCTCTATGATTTACATGGTTTCACTTTTCTTATGATGAAATGATATACATTTTTTTGTATGGATTATGTTATGATGGAATGATATTTATGAAACCCATTTTATAGATTGGGTAATGATGAATGATTTATGTTCATGTTGTGGAACAGGTATGAATGATTTCATTATGAGATGGGTGGGACCTATATCTCCCTCCAATTAATTGGGTAAAGATTTATATCTCATGATATAGACATGGATGAAATGGTAAGTTAATCTGGTTCAGTGATACAAGACTGGAATGAGGAGTGAACTCAATTCAGAAAGGGACTTTGTCCACTAAGATGGTCATGGAAGCAATGCCTTGGATACTATGGAAATCATATTATGTGGTTAATGTTTTTCCACAATTAAATGTTTTATTCCCATGTTATTTTATCACGATTGATGTTCCTTTATGTTCTATGCCTTACGTACTACCATGATTTATTTCACAACTCAAGATTTTGATCTTTAAACTTTATGTTCATGTTTTGAAGTTCAAATGTATATGGTTTGTTTTATTTTCTTCCATGATTACCCTTACAGAGAATTTGAGCTCACTATTTATATGTTTTATTTTCCCCATGATATAAATAAAGGTTTTAGGTAAGAAAAAAGGGAAGATCTTTATGGGATATTTTGAATGTCTTACACCATGATTAGAAGATTATGTTCCAAGTTTCAAAAGACACTAAACTATTACGGTTCTTGTGTGTCTGTTTTTGTTATGTATTAATTATTCCACAAAATTAATGTAATGTCTATGTACGTCAATCTTCAGGTCTCTACAGTGGGTATCAGAGGAAAGTTTTAGATAATCTTTGGAAACTAGGATGCGAAAACTTTAGTGTGATCCCTATAGATATTTCTAAGGTATGTCTAGGGATGTCCCTAAGGTTATGTATAAGTATAGGTTATATTCCTAGAATTATAGTAATGATCATATAATTAAACCTAAGATGTTAGATATTTAAGGTACTCCCCATTAATTATTTTTTTTCCCTAGCATGATTGTTTCCTCTCACACTATTCTTTTTTGGTTTTAGACAATGGCTCGAACCCGAAGAAACCGTGTTGATCAATGTAATGGACAATGCAATTATTTCCCTCCTGAACAAACCAATGTCATGGGAGATGGAGTGAAAAAATTTATTTCTATACATACACAAGGTATGAATCACTCTGGACTTCCAAATGAGCAGAGAAGGGAACAACATTCTATTGAGTCATTCATGAGGCAATGTACAACTTCATTCAGTGGGTCTTCTGATCCACTAATTTCTAAACAATGGATCAGTACCATTGAAAAGATATTTCCCATACTTCTCTATTCGGAACATGAAAAAATTAATTCTAGATATTTACCATTTAGAAGGTGCAGCTGTTCAATGGTGGAATCTAATTAAGAATATGAGGCCCCAAGATGAAATTGAATCCATGGAATGGGATGTGTTCATGAACTTATTTTTCAATAAGTACTTACCATGTATTCTTCGAACAAATATCGAAAAATATTTCCTTGAGATTATGAAAAAGGATAATGAATCTGTTGGTATACACGAAGTAAATTTTACAAGTCCTCCAAGGTATGCATCTTGCTTTATCATCCAACCTGGAATTAAATTTGATTGATTTTTCAGTGGCTTAAAACCAAGTCTTCAAATGGAATTACCTATAAGGGACTTCAGTAGCTATGATGAAATTGTGCGTTGTGCTATCAAGGTAGAAATGGAAGTTGGTGTTACATATCCATATCATGGTTTTGATTATAAACAAAAGATGGTTTTAAAGGAGAAATATCATAACAATGGTGAAAAGAAGATGAATGTTTCTTTATGCTCAATTTGTGGAAAGAAGCATGATGGAGATTGTATAAAAGGTACTTGAAAATGATTCAAGTGTAGAAAATAAGGTCATCGAGCATCTGAGTGCCGAAGTAATGGGAAAAAGGTTTCTAATGACATGAATAGAGAAAAGACTACAGATTACTCTCCACCAACATTTCAATGCTTCAAGTGTAATGAAATAGGGAATTATGCTAATCAATGACCTAATCCAAGGGTTAATGATGATCAACGTGAGAAACCTCTTAAGGAAAAGGATAAACGGATGTCACATGCGATCACTATTTGTGATGTTGAGTATAAAAGTGATGTTTTGTAATGATTATGTCTTTATGTAATGGTATTTCAAAATAGTATCATGGAATCTCATTTATGGAATCATGGAATTTTGGAATATCTATGTATTGGTTTTCAATAATTATATGGTACTAGTAACCATGAAAAGTGATTGAAATATTTTTGGAAAGAAGATGATATGAGATTAATGAAGCGATAATGAAAAAATTAAATGAGCTCATGACTGATATAAGGACAAAGTTATATCATGGTTTGAGTATATAGAATTTTTGTGATTTTGGTATGTGGAAAGAGGTAACTTTTGATAGAATTAATGTTTTCACTAAGGTTCAATGTTAATTTATTATTCAATAGAATATATGATTAAGGAATTAACATGTTTGGAATGTGACCAACAACAAGATATATCTTATGATATATTGGGGACAAATGAAGGAATTCACATGCTTGGTAGTTGAATTTTCTAGTAATCAGACAGAAGTATTTTAGATTTGCCTAAAGACTGGAATGGATTATTTTGGACATAAGTCAGTATTTTTTAAGGATAGAACTTTTTTCGATATTATTTATGGAATGTTATAATAATGTAGTTTTAGAAAGAGGACAACCTACAGGATGGGAGACAACCTGTTGCGTTGGACATGGTTGTGGGAATCGATCCCACAACCGAAGTGGGACATGCTTTTATCCCCTACCACTGGCCTACAAGAAGTCCCTGTTAGTAGAAACTAGTTCTATTTTGTTAAGCGGTATGATATATGAAGTATAAGTTCATTGTTGGAATCATATATGATTAATCTCACCATAGATGGACTTATGTATATTTAATAACTTATTCTAACCTTTTTCTGATATAAACAGATGGGATTACTTGTCATTCTATCGCATGATCTGATAAAACTTCATGAATGAATAATTCAGCTTCATTTCTTTAAATAGAGATGATGTGGAAATTGTTCATGGAATGACCAATAAGGATATTACACTGAAATCATGTATGTATTTCTCCTTATGTAAAAGTTCATCAATGTTAGGGAAATGATCTTGGAAACCAAAAATGTGGTTCTAGTACTCTCGTATCTGATGAATCAGATGGTACCTTAGATCATCACAAATTTATGGCTTTGTGATTCTTGTCTTTTTCATAGCCATGTTCTCTACCAGTCTCCATCAGTTTTTGACAGTTATATTTATCTTCCATATCAACAGTTTCACCTATGTTCTCTTATGTGGAAACCCAGGGATAAGTTAATTTGGGTAACCGTTATGTTTCATAATTTATTTTTTAAAGATATGTATTGATATTCCTTTTTACGAAGTGGGTTTCTATTTGAGAAACATTCGAGTAGTAAATCATTTATAACCCTGACGAATTTCGAGGGAGAAATTCATTTTAAGGGGTCTAGAATGTAACACCCTGAGATTTTATGAAAAATATTCTTTTTAATTTTATTGATGTCTGGTCTTGTATGCTATAAAAAAGGAGCTTGTACTACATGAATCCGTGACTTTTCTTACATTACATTCAATCACGACCTTCCACGATAGTGTGTGTCATACGCAATACTGAGTTTCACTAAACAACGATATGTTATATAAACGAGCCATTATGAATAGTAATACCCACTTTTTAAATTTTATAAATTTTATCTATCAAAATGGAATTCATTTTTTGATTTTGAAAATCCAAATTATCCTAGGGTGAATTTTTTGTATTTTTCAGAAAAATTATAATTTTTGATGAATAGGGAAAACACTCGGTTACTATTTAAAAACAGACTTTTTATTTAAATAATTATTTATTTTATTTAAATTTACTTTAGGTAAAAAGTGATAAATAATTCCTATATAAGGTCAATTTAATTCATTAAAGTCATTTTATAATAATTTTAGATATATAAAACTTTTATTAAACTTTTCACCGTCTTTTACCCACCTCCTAAGAGAGTTTGAAAATTTTCATAAAACATAATTTTACCACCTCTATAAGTGGAATTTTTAAAATCCGAGAGACACGGTTAATATAAAGGAGTAACATGTGGTTCAATAAGATAAAAATATTTTTTTAATAGTACCATTTTACATTTATTTACCACGGTTAAAAGTAAATAGGGTAATTAAGACTAAAAATGATATTACTATAACCCTAACACATGTTCTAATTCTATTGGATAAGTGTAATTTGACCAAAAACAACCTTAGGAGTAAAATATTACCCTATAGGTCCACTTGGATTGGATTAGGGCATTTATTATTATTTTATTTAAAGAAGAGTTGAAATGGTTAAAATCATAGTTTAAAAACTAAAACATTTTTAATATATGGTAATACATAAGATAAATTAGACTATAAATATTAATTAGAAAGATAAAAATATTTCCTACCTAATTGTATTTTATTTATAATTTTTAGACATTAAATAATTTAATTTATTTATGACAAAATGGTGTTGTAGTAATTACCTAAATAATGAAATATTAAAATAAATGATATTATAAATAACCAAAAAATGTAATTTGAGACATTTTATGAATTATAATAATTTTCTAGGTTAATATGACATTTTAGTATTGATTTAATTCACATTTTTTAACTAATAATTCGGTTATGATTTTCAAAAAAATAAATTACTAATTTGTGTCAAAATTAACAAAAAATAGTTTTTAAAAAAACTATTATATTATTATTTGTTACTATATTCGTAAAAATCTAATGTTCGGCCAAATGAATTAGATAAGGTTATATATATTAATAATTAACCACTTGGGGTTTGTTTGTCTTGTTATTGTATGTTAATTTACCATATAGTGTAAGAAAAGAAGAAGACACAGTAAAAGTTAAATTATATAACTTAGAGTTAAATCTAAATGATAAGGCTAAAATAGTAACATAAACTTGTATAAAATCTATTGGGTGAGAGTATTTCAACCCATAACCACTTTATCTAGAAACAAATCAATTTTAAGAAATTATAAATCGAATATGAATTTATTATAAAATAATATTTTAAGTTCTTCCTAAAGTGTCCCACTCCTCCCTTATAAAAAGGGCACCACATCCCTCTTACCTTGACACCATTTTGAGCCATTAAGCTTGGCCAAACACTAAAAATTCCTCTTATAAACGTATCTAGTTAGATCATAGAGTTTCTGGTCTTCTCAAAAGACCAACTCTAGTGCCCTAAGAAGAAGTTTAAAGGAGGTGCGTCGAGGAAGAAGTAATCTCTTCTACCGACTCTTTCAAAATTCATTCTTCTTCTACATCATATTATTTAGTTGTTTCATTTTAAAGTAATAAAATCAGTATTAATTATATAATTTTATGTTATTATAAATTTGAAACGACCCTATTTCACCTTCTATCCATCCTACGGAAAATGAAATCACCGTGCGTGCGGACGTATGGAATACCGTCTCCACACTGTGGTGTAATCAGTTTTTCCCCCACCACCTTACTTGGATGGGTATAATGGTGTAAAGAATATCTATATATTATTATTATAACATCATACTGATTCTAATATATTATATCATCCACTCCAATTCCATTCAATAAATATGGGAACGATATCATCGCACGGGTGTACGTACGGATTATCATCTCCACGATGCAATGAGATTCATTTTCCATGTTAACATTTCAAGAATTATTATAAAGTATATATAATAAGTAATAATGAAATATATGACATAATAATGTGACTTTATTTATGTATATATATATTTATGTTATCTATTTAATACCATTCATGTCAATAAGGAAAGGAATATAGCATCCATGCGCACGCACGGCCTACCGTCTCCATGAACGGTGTATTTCATTTCATTTATCTATATATTATATATATATACATTGTATATATATTATATATAAATCATGATTTACATTATTGAAGTAATTAAATCATGATATAGGTAATAATAATATCAAGAAGAACAAGTCCAATCACGTACGATAAATAAAATGATTTTACCCAAAACGCTATTTAACATGGAATTTTCAAAGGAACCGGTAATATAAAGTCTTAAGTGAACCATATATGATATCATAAGAATGAATATGATTTTGTAATAAGTAAATGAAATTATTTAAATCAGTATAAAAGAGGTTAAGATACGTACGAAGCATATCAGACCTAAGGTAATGTATAATTTTTCAATCTCATTTTTATTCGATATTTCTTATAAATAAGTATTTACTGGGGTTATATTTTTCATCCATGTCCATAAAAATTTTCTCATAAATTGTTTAATATTATTCCATGTATTTTTGAAGTTATTTTTACCCCTTCATGGACTTTTAATTTGTTTTATGGAAGGAATCATTCTTTGGTTACCATACTTGGTACTTTTTGAATTTTCTGACAAAAGTACGAGGAGAATGTTTTTTAACATATACAGCATGAACATATTTTTACGGTTTCATAACACCTAATTTTCATGAAGCTTAATATACAAGATTTAATGAAAATTTTCAACAACATTATTTTCTTTTAAAATTGCATGGCATTTTGTGAAACGAAAATGATTTTAAAGTAGAAATGAAATTTTCATCAAGAATTCATTTCAGGTGTTTTATCAAAACCATTTTCCATATAATATGGAATTATTTCATATGTCTATGTTTCAAGTATAATTTCTATATTATTTACATGGTTTCAATTTTATTATGATGAAATGATTGTTGTACCTCTCGTACCCCTCGTGGTTTAATTTTCATGATCACAATCACCCTCTTTTTTATCTAATCTTGTTTTAAGTGTTTTTGGATGATAGGCATAATTTCAGGGTGCCAAGGAATTGGGCCAAGAAGGCCAAGAAGGAAAAAAGCCAAAGTGGACTGAAATTCAGTCCACCGGCCAACCGGTGGCTTCACCACCGGCAAGCCGATGGACCCTGGACAGAAGGCTGAGCCAATGCCTCAGCACCGGCCAACCGGTGGCCTCAGCACCGGCCAGCCGGTGGCACCCAAACAGAAGGGGTAGCTACTGCCTCACCACCGTCCGACCGGTGGCCTCCTCACCGGCCAGCCGGTGGAGCCTGAGCCCGAAGGCCTCTCCATTTTGCAAGCACCGGACAACCGGTGGCTCTGCACCGGTCAGCCGGTGGAGCCAGTCAAACTAGCCGTTGGGCTTTTGACCAGCCTGTCCACTTGGTCTCCAACGGCTCCGAAGACCTTTCCAACGGCTCCGAAGACCTCCAAAGGCCATATGAGGGTTCCCCCTCTATAAATAAAGGAATAGGAACCCCCGGAAGCCTAAGGAACATATCCGGAACTATTGTGAAGCCAACGGACACATTTTCCATCATTTGGCGAACCTCCGGCGGATTCCTCCAAGGGAACCCCACTTGCTCCAACACACTTCCACATCCAAGGAGCACCACCAAAGAAGCTTGGGAGCTCCCTTCATCATCTCCATCAATCCATTGGCGCCCAAGACTTCCCCATTACGGTTTTTCATTGCTTTATTCATTTTGAGCTTTAAATTGAGTTTGTGCCTACAAACTCCCATTTCTCTCATCCTCCATTCTTTTGGGTTTTCACATCACCTTTAAGGTGTGAAGAGGTTAGTCAAGCCTTACCTTTTAAAAGGCTTGAATCAAAGGTGAGCTAGCCTTCACCCGTAAAAGGGAAAGTGGGTTTCTTGCTCAAACCATTAAAAAGCAAGCTGTAATAGGTGAGCTAGCCTTCACCTGTAAAAAGGCTAGTGGGTTTCTTGCTACAACCATTGAAAAACAAGCGGTAGTAAATCTCTCAACGTTTGAGTTGGGAGCGGAGACGTAGGCCGGGTATTAGGCTGAACTCCGTTATCAATTGCGTGTCTTGCCTCTTTTATTTCCGCTGCACTTTCAACTTTGATTTTAAATTGTTAATCATTTTTTAAAAGGCAATTCACCCCCCCTCTTTCCATCACTTCCTTTCTTTCTCCGCCCAACAATTGGTATCAGAAGGAAAATTTGAGTAATACCTTCACCGGTTTCAAATTCAAGATCCATTGTGATGGCCTCAACCTCTTTCGCCCCCGAAGGCTTTTCTTTGGGTCGTGCTCCATTTTTCGATGGAATCGACTATTCTTTTTGGAAAACCCGCATGACCACATTTCTTAAAAGCATTGGTTATCCTATTTTTAAAATTGGCATGCATGGTTATTCTCTTTCTTCTCCCAATGAATCCAAATGGACCCCCGAAGACATTGCAAATTTCGAGCTTGATGGCAAAGCCATGAATGCTCTTCATTGTGGGTTAGAACATAATGAATTTAATCGTATTTCTACTTTCTCATCTTCTTATGAAATTTGGAATCTTTTAGAAGTAACCCATGAAGGTACTAAAGGCGATGACAAGCCCGATTGCCCATCCCGCAAGAAAAAGGCCAAGAAAAAGGAGAAGAAGAAAGCTTTCAAAGCCACATGGAGTGATAGCTCCACATCCTCCTCATCATCCTCAATTGACAACGGTAACAAATGCCTAATGGAATTCCATGAGGTAACATCTTCCGACTCCTCATCCTCTTGCTCTTCTAATTCTTGCAATCATCTTTCCTATGAGGATCTCCAACATGCTAGAGATCAATTGGAGGAAGGTTTTCACGAACTTTCTTCCAAATTTGTTGCTTTAAAAAAGAATTTCAAAAAACTCTCTTCCGAAAAAGAACAACTTCTCAAAGAGAAGGAAGAGTTGACCCTCAAAGTCCAAAACCTTCCCGATGTTGATTCCATGGAATCAACTATCAAAGATTTAAGGGAATCCCTTGCTAAGTTCACCCAAGGTGAACAAAATTTGAACAATTTGCTTGGTTCCCAACACATATCTAGAACCACAAAAGGGCCTGGCTATTCCAAGAAAGCTTCCTCTTCCCATGCTCCAACTATTTTTGTAAGGGGGAGCTCTCAAAATAAATTTTGTAATTATTGCAAAAAACCCGGGCACTTAATTTATGAGTGCAATTGCAAAAATGCCCGGTATGGTAGGCCCAAAACCATTTTCCTTAATGATGAATTTTATAGTAGAAGACCTGCCACTAGACAAGTGTGGATTGAAAAATCCCTTCTAGCGAGTCTCTCCGGGCCAAAATTTGTTTCGGTTTGACAATCCTCTCCCCAGAGTTTTGTTGTTTTTATTTAGGGGGAGTTAGGATCGTTTAAGCCCTTTTGATATCAATTTCAAAATTTTCGATTCAAACTTTCAATTTCAACACTTGGTATCGAAACTTTCATTTCAAAATATTCAATTCAACTTTCATTTCAAAATATTCAATTCAACTTTCATTTCAAAATATTCAATTCAATTTTCATTTCAAACTTTCAATTGAAACTGTTATTCAATTTTTCATTCAAAAACTTTCAATTCAAACTGTTATTCAATTTTTCATTCAAAACTTTCATTTCAAATTTTTGATTCAAAACTTCCAATTCAAATTTCAAAAATTTCAATTGGTTTAAAATCATTAATTCCCTCAATCAAGTTTTATGCCCCGTGCTATTTTGATAATCACAAAGGGGGAGAAATTCTTGGTTGATTGGGGGGAAAAATCTTTTAAAGCATGCCTCTCATTTCAATCTTTTTACATTGTTTGTTTTGGTGATTGTGATCATCAAAATAGGGGGAGATTGATGTACCTCTCGTACCCCTCGTGGTTTAATTTTCATGTTCACAATCACCCTCTTGTTTATCTAATCTTGTTTTAAGTGTTTTTGGATGATAGGCATAATTTCAGGGTGCCATGGAATTGGGCCAAGAAGGCCAAGAAGGCAAAAAGCCAAAGTGGACTGAAATTCAGTCCACCGGCCAACCGGTGGCTTCACCACCGGCCAGCCGGTGGACCCTGGACAGAAGGCTGAGCCACTGCCTCAGCACCGGCCAGCCGGTGGCACCCAGACAGAAGGGGTAGCTACTGCCTCACCACCGGCCAACCGGTGGCCTCCTCACCGGCCAGCCGCTGGAGCCTGAGCCCGAAGGCCTCTCCATTTTGCAAGCACCGGCCAACCGGTGGCTCTGCACCGGTCAGCCGGTGGAGCCAGTCAAACTAGCCGTTGGGCTTTTGACCAGCCTGTCCACTTGGCCTCCAACGGCTCCGAAGACCTTTCCAACGGCTCCGAAGACCTCCAAAGGCCATATGAGGGTTTCCCCTCTATAAAAAAAGGACTAGGAACCCCCGGAAGCCTAAGGAACATAGCTGGAACTATTGTGAAGCCAACGGACACATTTTCCATCATTTGGCGAACCTCCGGCGGATTCCTCCAAGGGAACCCCACTTGCTCCAACACACTTCCACATCCATGGAGCACCACCAAAGAAGCTTGGGATCGCCCTTCATCAGATCCATCAATCCATTGGCACCCAAGACTTCCCCATTACGGTTTTTCATTGCTTTATTCATTTTGAGCTTTAAATTGAGTTTGTGCCTACAAACTCCCATTTCTCTCATCCTCCATTCTTTTGGGTTTTCACATCACCTTTAAGGTGTGAAGAGGTTAGTCAAGCCTTACCTTTTAAAAGGCTTGAATCAAAGGTGAGATAGCCTTCACCCGTAAAAGGGCTAGTGGATTTCTTGCTCAAACCATTAAAAAGCAAGCTGTAATAGGTGAGCTAGCCTTCACCTGTAAAAAGGCTAGTGGGTTTCTTATCGTGGGTTAATTTTCATGATCACAATCACCCTCTTGTTTATCTAATCTTGTTTTAAGTGTTTTTAGATGATAGGCATAATTTCAGGGTGCCAAGGAATTGGGCCAAGAAGGCCAAGAAGGAAAAAAGCCAATGTGGACTGAAATTCAGTCCACCGGCCAACCGGTGGCTTCACCACCGGCCAGCCGATGGACCCTGGACAGAAGGCTGAGCCACTGCCTCAGCACCGGCCAACCGGTGGCCTCAGCACCGGCCAGCCGGTGGCACCCAGACAGAAGGGGTAGCTACTGCCTCACCACCGGCCAACCGGTGGCCTCCTCACCGGCCAGCTGGTGGAGCCTGAGCCCGAAGGCCTCTCCATTTTCCAAGCACCGGCCAACCGGTGGCTCTGCACCGGTCAGCCAGTGGAGCCAGTCAAACTAGCCGTTGGGCTTTTGACCAGCCTGTCCACTTGGCCTCCAACGGCTCCGAAGAACTTTCCAACGGCTCCGAAGACCTCCAAAGGCCATATGAGGGTTCCCCCTCTATAAATAAAGGACTAGGAACCCCCGGAATCCTAAGGAACATAGCCGGAACTATTGTGAAGCCAACTGACACATTTTCCATCATTTGGAGAACCTCCGGCGGATTCCTCCAAGGGAACCCCACTTGCTCCAACACACTTCCACATCCAAGGAGCACCACCAAAGAAACTTGGGAGCGCCCTTCATCAGCTCCATCAATCCATTGGCGCCCAAGACTTCCCCATTACGGTTTTTCATTGCTTTATTCATTTTGAGCTTTAATTTGAGTTTGTGCCTACAAACTCCCATTTCTCTCATCCTCCATTCTTTTGGGTTTTCACATCACCTTTAAGGTGTGAAGAGGTTAGTCAAGCCTTACCTTTTAAAAGGCTTGAATCAAAGGTGAGCTAGCCTTCACCTGTAAAAGGGCTAGTGGGTTTCTTGCTCAAACCATTAAAAAGCAAGCTGTAGTAGGTGAGCTAGCCTTCACCTGTAAAAAGGCTAGTGGGTTTCTTGCTACAACCATTGAAAAGTAAGCGGTAGTAAATCTCTCAACGGTTGAGTTGGGAGCGGAGACGTAGGCCGGGTTTTAGGCCGAACTCCGTTATCAATTGTGTGTCTTGCCTCTTTTATTTCCGCTGCACTTTCAACTTTGATTTTAAATTGTTAATCATTTTTTAAAAGGAAATTCACCCCCCCCCCCTCTTGCCATCACTTCCTTTCTTTCTCTGCCCAACAATGATATCCATTTTTTTCTATGGATTATGTTACGATGGAATGATGTTTATGAAACCCATTTTATACTTTGGGTAATGATGAATGATTTCTGATCATGGTGTGGCACAAGTAAGAATGATTTAATTATGAGATGGTTGGGACCTATATATCCCTCCAATGCATTGGGTAAAGATTTATGTGTCATGAGATAGAGATGGATGAAACGGTAAGTTAATCTAGTTCAGTGATACAGGACTTGAATGAGGAGTGAACTCGATTCAGAAAGGGACTTTGTCCACTAAGATGGTCATGGCAGCAATGCCCTGGCTAATATGGAAATCATATCATGTTCCTAATTTTGTCCACAATTAAATGTTTAATTCCCATGTTATTTTCTCATGATTGATGTTCCTTTATGATCTATGCCTTACGTACTGCCACGATTTATTTCACAACTCAAGATTTTAATGTTTAAACATTATGTTCATGTTTTAAATATTTAATTCTATATGATTTGTTTTATTTTTTTTCATGCTTCCCCTTACTAAGCTTTTGAGCTCACCCCTTAAATGTTTTATTTTCCCTAGGATATAAAGAAAGGTTTTAGTTATGAAAAAAAGATAATATCTTTATGGGAGATATTGAACATCTTTCACCAAGATTAAAAGATTATGTTCCATGTTTCCAAAGACACTAATCTATTATGATCCTTGTGTGTCTGTTTTTATCATGTATTAATTATTCCGTAGATGTAATGTAATTTATATGTACGCCAATCTTTGGGTCTCTACAATACATAAGATAAATTTGACTATCAATAATCATTAAAGAGATAAAAAAATTTCCTGTATCATGGTATTTTATTTTTAGTTTTTTGAAATTAATTAATTAAATTTATTTAGGACACAATGATGATATAGTAATTACCTTTTTAATGAAACATTAAAATAAATGATATTAATAATATTAAAATAAATATATTGTAAATTAATTAATTAAATACACTAATTATAGTGATAACATATACGTCATAGTGAATCATTGGTAGTATTGTATTGAAGTTATCATGATGGTATGATATTTTTAAAATTGAAAATATTGATTAGTATCAAAATTGACATAAATGATATTTTAATATAAATACAATATTATTAAATGATATAAAATTCAAAAAAAATTAAAGTTCTCTTAAAAAATATTGATACTGATACAAATGTCATAAATAAACCACTTTAAGTTTGTTTTTTCAATTTATTGTATATATTAACCATGTGGTTCAAGAATACAAGAAGACATGGTAAGAGTAAAACAATTTAACTATGGGTTAAATCTGAACAATAAGGTCAATTATAGGACCTGAACATGAATAAAACATATTGATTGAGGGGATATAGACCAATACACATCTTTTCCAGGAAATAAATCAATTTTTATCTATTAGAAACTGTAAATTATTTTATAATAAATTAATATTTCATGTTTTTTCTGAAGTTCCCCTCACCTCTCATATAAAAGGCCGCCTCCATTTCATTACAATTTACACATCCACACCCTTTTGGATCAGCCAAAACCTACCCAAATCTCTTCTCAACTACCCTCACAAACACCTAGAGGCCTTATATTTATCGTAAAGACAACCAATGAAGTCCTTTTGTTTAAATTTAAAAAAAACACCTAAGGAAGAGGTCATTATTTTATCACCTCTTTCAAAGTTATTTTCTTCTTATACTTCCTCTTTCAATGGTGTTTCCATAGTAAATAACAAACCCATTACCTTATAAATTATGACATTTTATTATAAATATGGTACAACCATATTCATTATTCTATCCATCCTATGAATGAAAAAGTCACCATGCGTGCTTACATACGGCTTACCGTCTCTACGTCGTGTTGTAGTTTGTTATTCAACACTAAATTATTTGTATGGGTATATTAATGAGGATAAATGATTTAAATAATAAATATAACATGTTAATTATTCTTTATATATAATATAACATCCAATTACATATTATTTCTTCATCAATATAATTTTAATTTTTCATGTGCGTACGTACGACATACCACCTCCATTACGCGATGAGATTTGTTCCCCATCAAAACCATTCAAGAATAATTTTAATTTGATGATTAAAAATAATATTTTAGAACATAATATAATTTTTTACATGAATCAAATAAATTCTATCCATAAAAGCATGACTTACATAACAAAACATATAAAGGAATACAAATAAGTTAACACCCGAAACAATGATTATACAGAAATATTATTAACAATGGAATATTAGAGCATCATATATGATATCATATTTATGTGTGGGGTTCTTTAATAATTTTATAACAATTATTTAACCATTATACTGAAGTTTAACATACCCTCGACTAAGGAAAAGTACGAGTTTAGTGTTAATTTTACAATCTTTTCATGATACTGGGTTCTGGGACTTCTTTATCGTCTACATCCATGTTTCATAAAAATGTATATATATATTTTTTAACTATTTGATAGACTACGGGTTAAATTCATTTTTACCATTTTTTTACTTATTAAAATGTTTTTAAATTAATAGTTCAAATGTTTTCAAAACAATGTATTTTATGTCCTTTTCGACATATTAAAGAAATAATTATTTTATCTTATACGCTGAGTGTGACTATTTTACCCCATTATAACACCTTTGAAGCTTATCATGCTATATTATAGGAATATTTTCAAAATAAATTGTTACATTTATAATTATGGTACTTTTAAATGATTTCAATGTAAAAGGAGATATTTCCCATAAATAGTTTTTGGATTGATTTATTTCTATCAACATCTATTGTTGGATATTATGTTTAAATGGTGTTGATTTATTATGATAAAATATTCAATATTGAATTGATATATTTATGATATGTTTGACCATGGATGTTCTATTTTTATGTCATTCTTGTTTTATGGTTAATGTATTAACATTTCGTATTTTAGTTTGATTCTAATGTTTATGATATGTTTCACTCATTTCATATGATGAATGTATTAGAAATAGAAATTGATGAGAGCAGCCCTCTATATCCCCTTGATGAATTTATAGGTTTCATGAGACAAAATAGTGTCTTGGAATAAGGGAATGGCAATAGTTTTATTTATAGTCATGGAACGAGGCCTTGACTATGTTGTTATGATGTCCAAAATTATGGATTCTAACCTTATGAGAATATATATTGATATTTCATGTGATTAATAGTTGAGTATAATATTCATTTCAATAAGTAAATAGAATTGTTTTATTTATCTTTCCAATATTATGCTTAATTTTATGTTCAAAAGGATTGTGTTTTATTCTTATACATTTCTTTAAATGTTTATGTTTATTTACATTTGTTTTTGCTATAATGTTATCCTTAGTGATCATATGACCTCACCACTTTCTTATTTTTTTTCTCTAGATGCAATGGATTATATAATGTTTGACCAGAAAGGATAGTCTAATGGATATGTTCTCGTTAAAAGGGGACACATTGTTTTTTTATTTCATAATGTAATGTAAAACATATGTATGTATCTAGTACTTCCACTCCTACTAAACTGATCGGTATTTTGGGACTTTATCTCCTATGATCATACCAATGTTATGTAATAATGCACAAACTCTGGGGTTCTGGGGTTATGGTGTTATGAGGTTTGAATTCCCATTGGATATCTTTTATCCCTCTCTATAATGTATTGGTATTGTGGGACTGGGGGAATCTGATTGCAGTGATTAACTATCTTGGGAATTTAAAGATCCCATGACATCACATGTGGCTATAATATTGCATGATTCTATGTCTAATGTTGTCCACTATTATAGGAAAGAAGTGAAGTGTAAGGTGCCATATTTTCACAATCATTGAATTCAGATGTCTGACGTGGATTCAAATATTAGCTGCAAAAGTAACATGATGAAATGGTTGTGAGCATGTTACAAATTTATAGTGTGCATTTCTAGTTTTGGATCACAGACCACAGAGATAGTAAGTAGGTTGAGATAGAAATAGAGTATCATGATGGACTGAAGGTGACAATCATATCATGTATAAGGGAGATGACGATCCTTCAGTTGTTGATGAGTAGCCCACATATTATGGCATAGATAAGAAATTAACTCCCTTTCTAGCTCATAATGGATCATATATATATATAAGTAAAGGGGGTCCAAAACAAGATGGGGAGGTTGTTTCTAGCTAAATCTCTCCATATTTCAATTTCAGCTTCTTCTACATTGAAGTTACACGCCTCCATCCGGTTAGACCATAGAATATGAATCAAACGGTCACCTACTGATGAGAGTGGAGTACTATTGGATGTTTATGGGGAACTATTTAAAGTTGAACCTGGGGTTTTGAGCACCTCTCTATACAAAGGTGTTAGTTTTTGGTTAACATATCTACACAAGGGATTCTAAACATTGGGAGGACTACCTTTCCCATGGGAGATATCATCGTGGGGATATTGACCACTATTTATGGAAGGTGGTGAGTCACTGTAATATTTCTCCACATTACCATGAGAAGGACTATAACTGTAATTAAATCCTCTTAATTATAATTTGATAGAAGTGTTGATGGACCCTTATGTTGTTGATAGTGTTTCTCGAACAACATCAAGGACACTGGTTGGGAGAAAATTAAAAGTATGAGTCATGATATACATTGTTGTTTGAGTATGACAACATTCCATTCCTAGTTCTGTATTAATATGTGCACGTTGTACGCTGGTTGTTGGAATTGGCATATAACTACCTAGGTCTATGTGGATATGAGCCCAATACTAAAGCATTTTCCGAATACATTGATATGATGACTCATTCCTGATAGGGATAAGAGCATGTACGGAGTCATTTTTCACTCTCACTTGGTGTTCCTCGGCCAATATGAGGGTATGGGCCTGATCTTGATCATATAGGATATTCTACATGTCTTTGATGGTAGGAGTATGAGCCTACCCTGAGGCATGTTCCACTCTCAACTGTTCAACCTTGTTGGATATAAAATATACATATGTTCAAATATGCATTCCCTATCAGAATATGTTGATAGACCTCTGAAATGGGAAAAGTTATATGAGCCTCCTCCTATATTACCTGGGAATGATGCTGGCATGGTCATTTTTTAGTTGAAGTAATAATATTTTCATTTCTTGTTGGAACAGCTAACGTAAGTCAAGAAGAATCATTGATAGTAATATGTTCATTTCTTATGTATTGTTCTGCACTCACCTGGTTAGCCTCACCCATAATGCAGATATAGGCCTGATCTCGGGCCTCCAGATTATGTCGTAGGACTAATTTGACAACAATGTTCGCATATCCTAAGGCATTTTCCACAACCACCTGGTTGGCCTTAGATGTAATGTGATTATGGGACCAGTATAATGTCTCACAATTCATTGGGGAATACTGATAATCCTCTCATGTGGGAGAAAGAACGTGTGATTTCTCAGGTACAACCACTCGATCAAGATGATCAAAGTTTTGAGTTGTCTTAGTAGTAGGGATGTGAGTATGTTCATGTACCTAAACCTATAATTGGGATAGAATATGTCAGTGGAGTTCATTATCTATCTATGAAATATATTGTAACTTTAGAAATGTGTCTGAGTGGATATAAGCTGACACATTTTTTTATCCCTAACCTGTTGAATTAATTATTCTATTGAAGCGAGGGTATGAAACCAATTAATTCCTCCATATTTCATCCATATATTCTAATGGACATCATTCAAGGGGGTAGGAGTAGGTGACTCCAACATATTTCTATAGGGATCCCACGTACTTGTTCTTAGGGAGTAGTTATATGAGCCTGATGGTTGATCACTACCATATTATACTAGCAGGCATCGTTAGTAGGAGTGGGGATATTATCCCTCTCTGTGGTATCCAATGTCCTCCTTCCCTGATGATTCTTCCTTGGTGTATCTCGTTCATGGCTTTACAATGTGACTATCTGTCATGAGGTACCCTCAACAGACGGCTGATAAGTACTAGCACGATGATGCTAGTGACAGTGGTTAGTAGGCACCCTCCATGATGGTTCTTGAACTGTAAGGGATCCTAATCTCGCCTCCTCATCATCCTTCATTAGTTGTGGATGGTGGTGGATATAATTTCTAAGGGATTGTTTTTCGATGAGATTGTTCTAGTCTATTGGGGCCACTGGTTTAGAAGAAACCTTCATCAAGCGATGCGGACTCGCTGGCTACAGCTCTTCCATAATCTTTAAAGAAGCTTCCATAGTCAGAATTGTACCATTCTAGGGGTACTCTAGAATCATCATGTTCTCTACCTTATACTAGATCTCTATGGAAGGTGATATTTTTTACATCCCGTAGGGATTGCGGTAGTGGATGAATTACCAGAATGAGTGCTAGAAGATGATAACATTTTCATGGACCGGGAGTCTAAAATCAAGAAAACATCGAGGAACAATGCCACAAATTAGTGCTATATCATAGGCATAATAATTCTCAATTGGATATTCATGTTTTTCACATTTTTCATGTATTCCATTTCAGGCCATTCTTCTCATGTGGACTTATCAATACAAGGATGGACTTACAAGAATTCAAATTTATGGTGGCCTTACTACTTTGTTTGTATATGGTTTACCAATCAATATGGCCTAAGAAGTTCATGTCAAGTCCATCAATACCATTTTATTATATGGGGAAGAAATTTGGAATGATAGGTTATAACAAAAAAAATTATTATTAGAGGGATTCACATCGAATTCATCACATCTGTTTGTATTTGGGGGGGAAATAGAATGATTCAAAAATTATAACCCGGTCATTCTGTTATTTGATATATTCATCTCGAGTTCACAATTTTTTAATGTGGCTTTTGGTGGTGTTTAATATATTCTTCTCATTACGTCACCATTTCCACTTCTCCCAAAAACACCCAATGGTTCCCCAATCCATAGTTAGGTATGGACCTACTTTCAAAATGATGGCAGTCATCTGGGATTTTGGCCCAATGACTATTGGGGACTCATATTGGTTGAGAGGATGGGAGGTCTGGATCATCGCACCCTTTTGTTGAGAATTTTTTCCTACTCTATGACACTCTTATAGATTTAATACTTCTTCATGAATATCTTCCTAATCCCAATGTTGGACCGGTTACCATAACAAAAAGGATGGGGGTCAATTCTCTTTAATGTGTAATAGATTGAGATCACTATTGTGAGTCCATATGTATGTATCTAAGGTTCTTCATCATTTAAGAGTAATGAATGATCCCTTATATGTTGTATCTATATGACAATGTTTTTCTATCCATGCTCCATTTTTGGGAGGTGGAAGATATCTTGATGATGTGATTTAGCCATTATGAGGCATTCTATTTTTCATGGTTATTATATGAATCAAAACCAACATAGTTTATTTGATCTGTTCAGTTTAAAGTCATGTGGTAAAGACTACCAGATATCAAGTTTGTAGGATATTTCATACATATCCTAGTTATTTAATAATATGAGTCATCAATTTCCAGTTTATTTTGGGGCTGACACAACGAGGCTTCCCGGGTGAATATGTGATTGGTGCCTCATGAGGTGTTTGTTCCATCACCCTAAGCCCACATGAGCTATGATCACTATAAGAAACAAAGGGGAGTGCATTATCAAACTCAAGGAATATATAATTTGGATCTACATATTGGGTTATTCCTTGATGTATTTGATATGTAGTTTAGTCCATCAAAGAGGTTTCATACATAAACTGGTTATGGTGAGAATCAGAGTTCTCATATTTTGTTTTTGTTGGGGTATACATAGTGAGGCTAACATGATGAATAAGGCTTCTTATGTGGATTTTATTTCATGACCAAGTTGTTAAACCCTATAATTCATCACATGACCTAGCATAACAAGTATGGTGGGTGTCATGAGATCCATGGAGGTATGTTCTGAGGGGTGTCGCGTGTCTTCGATGGAACCTTTGGGGGTATCGTGAGACCAGGACGACATGTCCGAGGGGTGATGCATGTTTTGGAGGAAACATGAGAGAGACATCATGGGACCCATGCGACATGTCTAGTGGGTGTCATGTGTCTAGGATGAATTTTACAGGGGTAAGTCACGAGACTTTAATTTTCATGTCCATATGTGTCAATGAGACTCGACTGATATGAGTTGGAACCATTATATGATTCTGGTGGTGCATCCTAAGGATAGAGTAATGCTATGGTGATAAACCATGAGGGTCTGAGGGATCCATGCAGTGTTTGAATAGGGTCTTAAATACCTTTCGTGACATGTCCTGAGCATCCATCATATCTGAGGGAACATGTCAAATGGTTTATGCGAGGTATGGGTGGCGCGACATGGCACCATCCTGTGTTCTTTGATGGAACATGTGAAGCATACAGAGGTTTGTCTGTCATGTCTTCCACTTGAGTCTTCCACTTTGAATAAATAATCTTTCCCTTGCATTACGAGTTCCATAGTCTTGTCTTATGATAGTTTATTTGGGACTTGTGTGATCCGGAAGAAATGTGATATGTTCGTCATACATCTCGTTAAATATCATTCACGTGATATTTAATTGATCATGTGAAGGGATTGATTCCTAGAGCATTAAATCAATGGAAGTTCACTAGTATATTACATAGTGTAAAGTCACATGATCTCCTGATTGAATGCTTGATGAATCCTAGAGTATGGGTATCGATATGTGTAGCAGTGGTCTAGGTTAAATCCTTGGGCATCTAATCAACCAACCATTGAACCAACCACCCAACCAACAATTTTTTGAGTAGGATTATAGAATTTATAGGTGCAGCCATCCCATGTACTCATCTGTTATTGTGGGGAATCTAGCGTGATTCCATGAAGGAGTCAACATGGGGTCTAGTGTTATGTGGTTTTGTGAGTCTTTGCAGTGGACCGTGTCAAGGGCTCTGCCTGATTTTCTAAATCCATGATATCATCATTCTTTTATCTTATTATTTATAATAAAAAATATTCACCTCATAAGAATTCCATGAAATAATTTTGACATTTCAAAGGGTATTCCCATTATCCATGTACCTATAAGAGGGAACTCGTCAGTTCGAGTCTCACGAGTCCATGCTGAGGGTTTGCTGGGAGAAGCACATGCCCTTCAATGACTACAAACCCTACTCGTGTCCACCATTTCCATCTATATCATCTTATGTGATAATGGTTGGGAGTCATGCATGATCTAACATATTGTACTGAGGTTATTTACTCTATTTTTTAGAGATGTGACAAGTGATCAATAAGGGACGTATGGTGGTTCAAGATAATTCCATTGGAAAACCTATTCTTTTATACTTATAATGTCATGGTGTTTATTGGACAGGCCCAAGGTCTTCTGTACGATTAGGCTGACAAGACACAGGGACCACATAGGATGAAGATGCCTTGAAATTGGGTTCTCATGGTGTCTTGTGGATTGTTTGAGGCATGCATCACATTTTTTTCATCAAATTTGGACACTACTCACCTCTTCCCATTTAATAAACAATGTTTTATGTTACAATTATAGGGTGGTATGAGGGTTTTATCTAGTTATTCTATGTTTTTTATTCAATTATTTAGTGGGGTATCATGTGAAAAATTATGATTTTATGATAGTGCATAAGTATTGCGGACATAACCCTGCATATATCATTAGAGAATCTCATAGTTGTTATAAGGTTTCTATGTGGTGTTACTGATGTGTCGAAGGGGTATTATGAGTCACACTAAATATTTCATGGTGCATCACATTACTTTAGGGGCACACCACATGTACTTCAGAAACTGTGATCCCCTCTCTCTTCCTCCTAGTCATCTCATTAAATCTTTGTAATGAAGGATAAGAGGTCATGAGAGATGTCTTGGACATCATCTAGGAATTTCATTCATTACAATAATGATTTTGTGTGTTTTCTCTAGGACCATTGGGGGTATCTACCCTGAAATATCACTTATGTTGATTTTTAGAAGATATCGGTCAGTTTTTCATGCACATGCCAATGAAAAACCATACGAACTTGTTGATGATAACCCATACCTCGCCATTTTTCTAACAGTGAGAAAGTATAATGATTGAGGAACGTTTCATGAGACTTTTTACGGGCTAGGTTCCATTACTGGAGTCTTCCCATGACCAAGATATGTTCACGAGATTGTGAGTCTAATATAGCCTCCAAAAGTCTTTGACCACCCTCTTCTTCTTTGCGCTCATGGGGAACATAATATCTATGTTGGGATGTTTCTTCCATTTTGGTTTTTATAAGGCCTATTTAGTAGGAATCAACAATGTGGTTTAAGAATTTTCAATATTTATCCACATGGGCCTCAACATAGAATTATATAAACATTCAGTGGAAGGGTTTGGAGGTACAATTCAGGGAACAATGATATGTGGCACCGGTATTCATCAACACGAAGTGCATCACCTGATAGAAAATTAATCCTCAGGGGCCCTGATAGTTTTAGATTCTCCATATTCTTGGTAAATCTGGATTTTATTATATTCTAAATAACCGACCATGAAACTGATATGGTTATATCTATAAGTTTCATTGATAAGCTATTCTATGTTCCGAATTGGGAAATAATCATTCCGAAAGTGCTTATTAATATCCCTAAAATGGAAGAAAACTATGATTTGACCTTTCTTATTATTGAAGTGGACAATATTGAATATCCATAAGATGTATTGATCTTCCCAAATTATGTTTTATCTAGTTATATTGTCCACTTCAGCCTCTATTTTGGCATAATGTGTTGAGTGAGTCCCTCTGGTTACTTTTTTGTACAAGTGATGATCCCATGGATTACCCATGTGGTGAGTGGACACCTCAAAATCAAGGACTATAATTTATGTGTAGTTATAGTATAAAAAAATTCCCTGGTGCCTTTGTAGAGAGGTAGATGACTCTTATTTCATGAAATACATGCCCATGCTAATCAAGGAAAGACAAAAATCTTACTTGGTACCCAGAGTTATTCCTATGATTTCATCAATGGATGTGGAAACACCCTCCTTAAATAATATATGGGAATACCTAATATCTTATTCACATTCCTCTTCTTCTTCCCCATCATCTTCATTATATTCTTCCTCTGATAGGGAGAAAATTAATTGTATGAGTTTTCTAGAGATGATAGAAGAGTCTATATCTTTTCATTTGAATGATGGAGAGTCTCCCTTGGATAAAACAATCATTTGGGGATGTCTTTGACACTCTCGGGAGGTTTTGTAAAGGGATGATGGAGTATCCACACCGTCTCTATGAGATGAGATGTCCCCTCTAACTTTAATGATTGGGGAAGGGATTTTCTAGAGCTCTTGGTGTGGATTGGAGGCATTTCCTTCTAAACATTGACAATTGTCTAGGGAGTCATCTGATCTTGTAACACTTCAATATTTAGTGATCATAAATGATATCTAGAATATTTATTAGCGTGATCAATCCTTTTTCCCCAACTGTAGAACCTTGTTGATAACAAGAACATATTAATCATCAATCTGTCTAGAGGGGTAGATTGAGGTCATTTTTAGGTCATTCGGGGTGATGAAATATTCAAAAACATTAACCAAGGATTTCTTCCTTTCCCCTGGTAAAATCTTGTGTTAATATAAGGTGACTCATAGGATTCAAATGGGGCCTTATCGACTTGTGATGTCAAAATTTGTACATCGGTGTAGTATACAAAACATTAATTGTATGAGGAGGAGATTGTTGTATTTTTCTGAATCCAGAGCCTTCCTAACAAGAAGTTGATGTCCATGTTCTATGGAATCACCAGGAATTATGAGTCAATTATGATGTATCCATATTGTGTATTGGGATTTATTTAACCCAACATCTTATTATTGATTTTCCCACAGCCATGACATGTCACGGAAGAAGTTGTTTGGAAATTATAATTGTATCCTACTAGATGAAGTGGTCTTATTATGAGGAGGTTTACTCTTTAGTGATTGTCAATGAAAACATTTTTAACATAAATTTCATTTATCATACCGAACATGTAAAGAGGTATGATGTTTTCCTACATAATGACATCTTCTTATTAACATGTAACGTAGATTACCTTGTGAGATTATATATAATAATTATATATTATATAGACCTTTGTAGTGGCCACATCAGCTTAAAACTCAAGGGTTTTTAGTAATGTTATTAGGAGTTCCTCCTTAATGTATTTTGACACATTCTGGGAATCTATGATTTCTTGTTTGGATGGTATTGAGGATAACTATTTTATGATTTCATACTTATATTCTAAAGGTAAGTGCTTCCTAGTGTGAGAGTACTCATTCACAATAAAATTAGGATCATTGGAATTAGATTATGATTGATTAGTATTTGGGATTACAGCTATAGGTGGTTCCATTCTTGGTGGGTAGCTCTGGGTTGTCCAAAATACTCGTTGAGGTCGATCTATTATATTCTCATCTCAGGATTGGTATAATTGATTTATCATGTCATAGTGGATTCTTATAGGTGTATAGGGTTTTTCTTATTCTTATTGGGTCTGATGAAGGGTTCTTATATGAGTTTATGTTACATTGATGGTGTGATATGGGGTTCGACTAGAGGTTTGACTCTAACCATGACTATTTCTTCCATGATAACCTCATCTACTATGGCATCTTCTTCTGGTTCCCAATTTAGTTGTGGGGAAACCATGTTCATATCCATACCCTTCCTCATATAATGGATCCATTATATGACTAAAATAATTAGACCTAAAAATCAATTTTTCTTCCTTTCATTAATCATCCCACGTAATGACCTATAGTTGTGCCTTTTTGTGGGGCGGTGCCTATTGTTTTAGATATTATTGAATCAAATATGTGACAGTATGATCCAATATTGACCTTAGTAAAGGTTCATCCGATTTTTAATGCTCTCTACTTTTTAGACCAAGCCTCCTTTTGAAGGGTTGGCCTCGTGGGTTTTGTGGCTATGATGGCATCAATGGTGTTTTAGTTGAAGTAGTTGGTGGCATGGTTGGTTTTTTTCAGCAATCCATGGAGTATGCCATTAGATTGGTAGTCTATATTCCGAGTCAAAAAAAATCAAACATATGTTATATTTTTCTAAAAACTATATGCCACTCACCTCTTTAGTCAAGGGAAGTGGTGGAAATATAAAACACTTCTGCTAGAGGTGGTCCTAGTTTGAGTTCTCCAAAAAAAATTTCTAAAAAAGGAAATAGAAGTAGAAACATTTGGTATTGGTGTGTCCCAGTATCCGGTGAAGGGAATAATTATTCATCTGATCATTGTGACCCAATAAACCCTTTTTGGTTTAGGTAGAAGTTCACAGTCATAGACAATAATGGCTATGAAATATCTACAAACTTGATCATCTCTAATTGTGTAAAATTTAATCCATTCTTACGAAAAGTTATTTAGTTTGGGTCCCCTTGTATATTGTTTTTTTAGCGGGGTTGTTGTTGATGTATTTGGGGCTTTCATGATTTGGTATATTGCATTTAGCTAGAGGAGGTTTAGGTAGTGGAATGGCCATTTTAGATACTTATTTGGCTATTCATACTCCTTTTCATAGGACTCGTGGAGTTACTCGGAACATGATCTTAGTCCGCTATATGGTGTCTTCCATTCTTTGGTAAATGCTTGTGATGTTCCAGAAACAACGTGTATACATCATCGAGAGAGGGGATGTTCACAACTCATCATGGTGATTGTCTATGCCCATAGAAAGCATATCCTCTTGATGGAATGGTTGGTTCGAGGACTAGGTCAACCCTTTTGATTTGGAAATAAAGTCTGAGACTCTCACATTCACTTTTTGTTTTCAATTTTAGTGGTCTCTGATTTTTTTTCATAACTAATGTTGAGTTAAAATGTAAAAGTAACTACCAACATAGATCTCCCAATAATGTTCTCGACCGAACAGATAAAATGATGTAGCATACAAAATCTAACCCCTGTAATGTTCGCACGAATCATCCGAGATTAACAACTTCTTGTATCTCTAGGGTTCACATCATGGAATCACAATAAGATGTGTAGTGCTTTAGATGTTGTTCTAGATCCCATGAGCTATCAAATATCAGGAATACATGGATCCAAAAATAGGATGTGTAAGAGTGTTAGTCACCCACTATGGGAAAGGTTTTTGTTCAGACTGTACTAGTGCACAACGACTTTTCATTAATTACAATTAGGTTTCTAATGACTTTATGGTAATGATATGTCCTTTATGCCTCTCTTGATAAAGTTGAGACTAGAATGACGAGGAGGGGTGAATATTGTTTTTCCAGTACATTAAAATGATATTCAACTAAGGTAATATTTAGAGGAAGTCTAGAACACCATCCAACATCCCCCTTTATAGAGGGAAATATTGATATCCATCTAAAACAAGGTCCTGGTAGATTGATGCTTCTGGTTCCATATTAGGTAGTTTTCCTATCCAAGCATCATTTTCTAGTATGAACCCTTATTGATGATATAAACGTACTAGAAATTTACATTGAGTATCTTTCCATGGAGAATATTTGATGGGATGGTAGCCCAGAAGCATCTCTACATTGATTTGTCCCAACTCATTAATTTCGTGTATATGCTACGTGAATCATTCTTCTATCATAAAGGGATTGTTTTCTATAAGATGATTTTTTTGGTTATGTGCTAAATTTATTTTATTATTCCCAATTTTAGGGATTCAAGGAAGAAGTGGTGGATGAATAATCTGGGGAATACCCAAATTCTTGTGGGCCCTATGATTCAAGATACCTAAATCATCATTTTCCATATGGATCTGATTCTAGAGAGAACCATCCAATCCTTGATCTTTTGTATTCACATAATCTATAGTTCCATCCATTTTAATGACATCCATGATGTTAAACAATTCATAATGAATATTTTAGGTCTTTCAAACATATTTATAATATGTGTATTATTTATTCCATTTATAGAACCTCTCCCATCTTTTCTATGACCCTCTTCGGGCTTCATGGTTAAGAGTGACTCAAAGGAAACCTCATTGTAGTCTAGTCATATGGATTCTTATGAGGGGATTGGATCAAGAGATGATATGAACTGGGAGACCTATCTACTTTTCATCCTCTATAAGAATGAAAATACTGATGTTCATTGGGAGGGTGATTAAAGTTAAAATTCTCCCATCCATACAGGTTGCAGTTGCACCCATTCTTTTTTTTTTCATTCCTTATCTTGGATTTGATAGTCCTATTGTGTGTTTTTTGTTACAAATTTCACCATCCCTATAGTATAGGAATGATACCATATTTCAGAAAAGTCTACTTTGGTCACTACTCACTTGATTTGGCACATAACTGTTCAAGTGTGATATGGATATGATATCCAGTATGCATGTGATCTATTTGATCTAGAGGGCATTAATAGTGATTGAAGATAATCCTTCATTATATGGGTATCCTTGTGAATGCTATTAGTTGATATTATTAGGATAATTTCAATGTATTTATCTTATCAGATCTAGCTTTTTTTTGTCTTATTAAAGGTGGTTCTCTTATGGGATATCGCCTTTCTGGGGAAAGGACTTTACGTGATAGATTCCTTGGGATAATGACATTAAGTGATTCCATTTACAATGGATTATACTAGATATTGTGTGGGGTAAAACATAATGATCCATGTTCCCCCAACCATCAGATGTGTACATCAGAAGGGGCATCAGTGATGAGACGACACAACTAATGTAGTGGATTGAGGCAGGTCAGTTTGAGATTTCCTTTGTTTCTCTCTGATTGTGGTCTCCTCAGAAATAGAAGGTCTTCCTGTTTAATTAGATGATGTATAAATCTTATTATATTTACATGGTCTTCATACCCAACATAGGGTAAATGTGTATTTTTATTGGTAGAGTATTTTCTATAGATTGAGGTGAATGTTATGTTTGAAATCTTCTTACAATTCTCTTGGTCAATCGAACTGGGAAGTTAATAAGGGCCAAGACATAATGGTTATTTCATAAATGAACAATTATTTTCCAAATATAAATATATCCTTGTGTTCTTCTACAAGATTCTCCTAAACATGGTCATCCAAAAATGGATGCTTCATGATAATTTCATTATAAGTAGTAGGGATGATGGGGGTCTCACTTGTATGGGAATGGATTTGGAGAGACACCAACGAGGAGCATTGTTATGGGCCATATCTAGGTTTAGAAATCACTTCAATTGTCAAATATTTGTCTCTAATGTGTGTGACCCCGTCCTTCCAGGTGCCTCATTAAATTAGTTCTTTCTTGTATTTTAATTCGGAATAGGAGGAACTTATTACTTAAATGATATTTCACTATGGGGATGACCATCATTGTTGATGCTTTCATGGTGAGGACTACAATCAAAACTTTTTTTCTGAATTCTGTGGGGAATTTTTCAGTTTATACCCTAGGTATGATCTTTAGAAAAGTTGATAGTAAGAAGAGGACATTCATTCTGACTTTAGATGTCACTATGGGGTGGAATTTCTTATTTGATGTTATATTGGTGAGGACTACCATTATATATTGATGTAAAACTACAGGAAGAATATATGTAGTATATACCATGGGGAGTACCTTTATTGTAGATGATATAAAGATGATTTCTTTCTTGTGGACATGAGATGTCATTGTGGGGAGGACCTTTTTAGTTGATACTCTTATGTTGAGGACTGCCATAATTGCTTGATGACTCACTACAATGATAATTTCTACAACATATACCATGGGGAGGACATGTAATGAGTTGAAATTCTTGTTGATTGATCGTATACCCACAAAGAGGGATACCATGACCCTCATCAAGAGATAAGCTCTCAAGATAGATCGTTTCTTTTCCACGAGGTTTTCCTTTACGGAATGTGCTCTGCTGAGGACCTTCAGAGATACTGCTAACAATATTGATGGGAGGTCGATTGAAATTGATAGTTCCTCTTCCAAAATATGACAATGGATTAGAACATTCTTGATCCCCAAATCATATATTATTGATGTAATCATGAACACCAGCTTCTAGGAAATTAGGGTAATGAACGTACACTTCATTTTCCATTTTCATTTGGTGTGAATTATTTTTGGACACTCTCATATAGAAACTGGGATGCCTATTGTAGGTGATCACCTTTGTATGAGATTTCCTATTCACGTATACTCCATGATGGAATCGGGATACGTTGGTGAGAATATTTATTTTTGGTAGGGATATGTGCTTACCCTGGAGTGGCCCCCATGGTGGAAAATTGACCTCCAGTTGGAACGAGTATTTGTCATCAATATGTTTGTCATTTTATCATGGAATATTTTAAAAAACCCTCCTTGAAAGGAATAGGGATTCATAACTTCTCTTGAATGACCACCTTGTTTTGTGGATGAGTCACCCCACTTGTGGTGGTGGGGTTGTGGGTGTGACTCATTTCTATTATCCCGGGCATGAATACAGATTGACAATTCTAGAGGATATGATTAGGAATTGATGACTATTCCTCCATCATTTCCATGATGTGATGATATATTTCTTTGGATGGAATGAGAATATATGCTCATTATAATGTCGGATCATGAATATGTTCCTCATATGGTCCTCCAATTCCTGTAAGTGAGTACTTATTATTCTCCAGTGTAGGGGCAGAGATATGGGTACTCCCCAATATTCTAGCTAGGTTATGCCAACAGTTTTCTCCAGTTTCCATCATATTTGACTCATGGGATTCAAATTTGAATGTATTAATTTATGCCTTCTCATTTTTAGTTTTGTTTTTATAATGGTCTTGGTATGACTATACAATAATGTGACTCTATATATATTTGGTTGACACCATATTTTAATGGTAGGATTCATATTAATGAGTATGGATTTGATTTTTATCATTTTCCATCCTATTTGGATGATGATCTTGTATTTAGTAGTAAGACTAGTCACATACTCATAGCTGGTTTCCATCATATTTGGTTGATAGGAATTCTTCTCGTTGTTAGATATTTTTATCTACCTATACATTTACACCCAACTTACATGGCAGGGTTGGCAATCATTAGTGGTAATTTTCCCTGGCTCATAATTTTTAGCCATATTTTCATGGAAGGCTTCGTAAGATGTGGTAAAAATATGTGTCAACCTATAATGAATCACTGAATTTATACGACATGTTTCTGAATAAGTAAATATGGAAATGGCCTATTTTTTAATTTTCATTCATGTCCTAAGGTAGAATTCTCAAGGGACCTAGTTACATTGGACTTTAGCAGGAGTTCTCGGGGTGATATCCACTTCAAAATTAGGATATCGGGCCACATAATGTTTGTGGGGATGATATTCAGTAGGGTCCCTAGGGAGGGACCTTGTGATTCCAGGATTAAATTATTTGTGATGACTTCATTAGCCTCCTCTATGGTAAGGGAGACACTCATTATCATGTTCTATGGACAGGAACCAAAAACAACTAGAGACAACAACTACAGTTTCCTTTTTCTAGGCCTCCTACTGTCGTTGGTTGGAAAACTGGATGGGATTAATGTCATAAAAGGAATTTATTGAATCCTCTAGGGTGATAAGGGGGCCGTTTTGTGGGACTTCATGATCAATTCATATGAAATTCTTCCTTGGAGATGCTGGGTTGGTGGTGGAGCCTTCAGATTCATTGAGGAATCAATGGCCTATATAGTTTCTAATGTGCATGTCTAAACAAACTATTCATATTCAATTGGATTCAAAGAATATATATAGATCTTCTACAATATTTGTGAATGATGTACACAATAAAACAACATAAAATTATATTCTCCCAATTATAAGTGTAATTGGTGGTCTTTTATATCCCTCATCCACTTTAGATTCAAAAGGAGCAAGTTATGGGGTAATAGGGCCACCTTGGTTATGTATTCATGTAAACTTCACAAATTTATTATGAATTATGATTCAAAAAATGATACATGTTTTATAACCCTCTCATATTTTCAATGGTGTTAATTCATGTCAGGATCCCCACTTTGTTTCTGATGAATATTTAAAAATAATGGCTTAATGTATTATTACAAAATCTAATTATCACTGGTGTTAATTCACATCAGTTTCACCATTTTCATTCTAATGGATGTGGTTTATAACCTGTGTTGGGATATACGTTTGTATATATCGACTGATGAATAGTGGGAAATATATACATTTTGACTCTCATAGGATGTTCCACAGTTATTTCATTCATGTCAGGATGGTTGTAGGGTGTGAAATGGAGTAATTGCTGATGCAGGGTATAACATCTTCAAATGGCCTCCAAAATAATTTTCATGGATCCAGACACACCAACCGGTTCCCATATAAATGATCCGTGTAAAAACATTCTAAAGGAAGGTTATGATTTTAGATCTTATCCAATTACATTTAATAACTCACATTGGTCTAGATAATGAGAATTTGGGCTCATCACACCTTTTAGTGTGAAATTATTTTCTCTTTCAACACCATCTTATAAATATAAGTCATGTTCATGAATCCATGGTTCATTCCCATGTTTTTATATTATGAATTCTCCTTCGGTATTTTTCCATCATTATTATGAGTGTATTTGGAGTAACCTGTATGTATACAAAGTTCTCCATCAATTTAGGGATCTATATATATTAATGGTTCCCCATAAATGCTAAATTATTGTGGATAGATAATGAATTAGTTGGTTTTTTATGGGATGATTCCAGTTTTGACCCTTATGATGATATGATCTACCGGTTTTCATCATCCATGGGAAGGGAACTATTTTGATGTTAGGAATGATCCCATAAGATGGGATTCCTAAAAAACACATACAAGAGGAATTAGAACCCACATTGTTTGGTGCTTCTAAACTAGACACATCAACTTTTAATATCATGTGACGATGAAACAACCATGTAGTTTAATGTCATGCAATAAGTACATTTTGGTGAGAGATTCATATTCATGATTTTATGTAGGACTTATGACAAGGTAGCCTAAGTGACCCAAAAGATATGTGATCCCTAGGTGGATATAAACCTACGAGAAATATGGCCCATAGAAAATTTTGGTGGATTTTAAGGCTTGGTTTGGACCTCAAGGAGGCTTTCTACGCATCCAAGATAGTTGGGAAACAAATGCCACATTATTCAATGGGACTGAGAAAGACATCTTAATGAAATCCTTTTAAATCAGTGAGGATTGGGCATTACACATGGTAGATTTCAATTGTAAGATTATTATCTTGATCAGATTTGATGTAGAGATAATGCATGGGAGATTCCCAATTGATTTATGATTGGGTCTTATATCTACAGAAAATTCAAATATTATGTTTTGGATCATATGGATATCATGATATCCACTAATTTATATACCCACGTGAGTCATGCTCTGTGTGATAAATAAGAGTATGTAGTATATCTAAATATCAAAAAACCCACTTCATCCACTAATGGATGGTGAAAATCCCAATAGAAAAACTAGGGAACTTTGAGTGATCCCATATCCCTTTTTATTTTGGTAACTAGGGTAGTCACCTCATGTGATCCATCCAGCTAGATCTCGAGATGAGGTATAAAAGTGGAATGTTTTGGTCTCCTACTATAAATTCTAGGGGATAACCATAGGAGGAGTGACCAGAAATCGATTCCATGGAATGAGGGAATAATGTTTAATATTTTCCCTCCATGAAGAGAAAGGCCAATGATTCCTCCTTATCCTTGGAATGGGAAGGATTATGTGAGAACCTAATGATCAAAACCTTGGTTACCATGACAATGTAAAATTAAAAACATTTTTTAGGTTTTCATTGTTGTGGGGATTACACTAATGATTCTACTTTCCATGGTTATTCAAACATAGAATGACACACAGGTGTGTCCAATGATTATATCACACATGTATGGTGGATTTGGAAGGGGCATTAGCCCGATGATATTAATCTAGTTCTTCGAGGGGATAATATGTATCTGGTGACTATGATGTAAGGGAGAAATTAGAGATAGAGGTTGGGGCACCCTTGGATTCCCCATTCCACATTGTAAGTTCTTATATGGGATAGGGTTCCCTCCACATAACTCGTTTCTATGAGGGTGTGGGGACTATTCTTGCTGCTTTTTTCTACATGGACAATGGGTTAGAATGAATGATGTGCTTCTACACATGACTGGGTTCGAGCCACATACTATATCATTATGCGGGGTCGAGTTCCATCTAAATAATTTTTTACAACATGGTGTAGGGTTTCAACCAAATATCATTTTTCTATGAGGGATATTCTTCTAAAAAGGGTCCATCCATTTAATTATTGGGTGATCATATTTGCAGATGGTTTTTTTTCATAATTCAATAAATGTATTACTATTTCATTCATACATACGTTGTGAATTATAATGGATGGGAATCATCTAAAGTGCTCTAGGATGTTCGATAATTCAAAATTCCTCACCTCATCCTTCTGTCTATTTGTTCTTCTTCTACTACTTAGTATCAATTTTGGGTCTCTTTTGGGTTTATATTTTGAGAGGATCTAAATTACCATATACCAAAATTTCTAGTCATCCACAGTGGGATTTAGAATATATTTTATAGGATCCCATGAAGGACTTAATCAACAATTGGCCCTTTACAGAAATAGGAGTCCACTCTTGGCCCTGCAAATGACTTAATTTATTTTGTAGGATCTAAAGGTACCACCTCTCCCTATGAACAATTTAGTTCAAGGGGCTTGGTTTTTTTGGGTGATAAAAACCACAATGGCTTCCCTAAAAACGAATTTGTATTGTTTGTGGGTGCCACCAACTCCACCCTTTTCCACAAACTATTTCTATTCATGGATGTCTTATGGAGTAGTGGGATTCCTTGTAGAGTGGTTGCTTGTAGAGGAATTTTTGATTCATGGTCTCCCTTCCTTTGAACCATTTCATCAAACTTCTTATGTGTATGTTTTTATCCATTTAAAAATTAATGGAATTAACTTGAACTTTTCTATGGAAATATTAGGACCCAACATAATACTATTATAAATTATAGATACACTATAAAGGAATAGACCATTCCACAGTTGTCTTGTATAGAAATAAATTTATGAAATATAAATACAAATGTCTAAGTATCATGTTGTAATAGATTTTTTATTCGATAATTGTTTGAGACAATGATATAGGTAATAAAGGATCATACTACAATATAAATTATTTTACTATGAGGGATTTCATTTGTATATGAGTATAAATTCATGATATTTTGATGAAACTATAGTGGACTATGGTCAATAAGGATTCATTATGAAGGTGTTAGTCTTATAGAAATGAATCCAAGATTTATGGGGATCTAAAATAACTTTTAATGATTCCCACATAGATTAAAATTAAATGTTGTCTATATTTTAATTATAAAGTTTTTTAATAAATATTATACTAAAATGGATTGTGACACACCACAATTAGATATATATAAATGCATCGTAAGCTACAATGTGTAGCTTGATGCCATGATTTTGTGGGGTGTAAAAGATATTAGAGATCTTATTTAAATTCAAATTAACGATGAAGTGACACAATATTAATGAAAGGAACTTGACAATACTGGAATTTGTATCACATTAAACCTTGTGGAACCTCTATTATTATCTATAAACATGAGATGTACAATATTGAATCAAAATGATGATTCAAGATTTGACTATTGTGAAGAATCTATAAAAATTTATATATCTATTAATTAATGGATAGAAATAAATTAAAATATCTGGTTTTTCTATAGTGGAAGAGAAGATATATAAATGGAGGATTAAATTTCAATAACAATATTGTGGAATGATGGGTTGTGAAGATGAATGTTCATTGATATAAATACCTATCATAAAAAATAATAAACCACCACTATATAATTCCATAATTAGATTATTTTTTAGTACTTTTTTGTTTATTTCTATTGTGAATATTTTTGGAAGAAATCGATTCAAATCCGCTGTTGGTAATTTTATCTTGTCAACCCAAGGAAGAGTAGCATAATGAATTTGAGTTCGACATATTATGAATTATAGAATTCAAGATAAATAAAATTCAATTTTTCTATGATGAAAATGATGTGACTGTTACATTTATAAGATATAGAATACTTTCTTAAGGTAGTGAATATATAAGGAAGAATTTTCAGTGGCCCTAGAAATATAGTCCACTATCCCCATATTGTTTTTGTAGTAATCCTTTTAATGGAGTGGTTTTCATAGAAATTTTATCTAATGAATAGTGTGTTATATTTTATTTTAGTACACTGTCAAATCTCTATTTATATTCTCTAATGATATAGCCTAGAATTGGTGGACAGTGTAAAATCAATTTGTTTATGTGACTTTAATTTTTTCAATTTTGACTTAATTTATTATTATTATTAATGGAGTGAGATATTGAATGATTTCCTTCTAATGAAGAAAAAATATCATTCAATTATTAAATGATTCAAAATAAAAGGATTAAATTTAAAAGAACACTAATTTACCCCCAACACCCACCAACTCTTAAGGTTCCATAACACATTATCCCTGAACATCTAGTCCCAATAACTGGTATCAAATCCTAAAAGTTTTTATTTGATATTCTCTAATTAAAAAATATATTTCTTGTAATCATGGAATCAATTATATATCCTCTATTTTTTAGTGGTTATAACTTTGATGGTTTCAAATAAGGTATTGATTAGATTCTATAGGCTTTTGGGGAAATATACATGAAGAAAATTCCATATTATTCAAATTATAAAAAACTTAGTGTTGTAGACAATGTTTTTAGTTTTATTTTTCAAAATTATAATTTTCAATATTTATTTTCCTTGAAATAATGAAAAGAAATGATTTGGGACATTGATTGGAGTATCCACCCCTGAATAGAGATAAATATACTACCATTGAGTTTTCTAGGAATGGGATAAGGACATAGTCCATGGAATAGGTTGATATATATAATAATTGGTACCAAAAATATCACCTGATTGTTGTGCTAGTTTGTATGTCCATTAAAATTTATTTGGATGTTGAATGCACTATAAACAACATAAAAATATGTTTAAGATGTTGATGGATAATATTGATACTAAATCCTCACTAAAAAGACTCTGTATATCTATATTTATTATAGCGACCCGGCCTTTCCATACATTACTATTACATAATTTCAAAGTTAAACAACATAATACTATTACACATGGAGGATCCAGAGGTTTAGTGTCTTGGGAAAACTAGGACTACACATAACAAGTACAACATCAATCATAAACATTCATTTAATTTCTTCTTCTATAGCTTCTTAGTAGCACTTGTCCTCTCCTTAGTACATGTAGCCACCTGAGGATAAACATCAAAAGGGGTGAGCTAAAATCCCAGTAAGAGGATAGCTAAGAAAAATACATCATGGGGTGAGCATAATCATTACATAGGCAAACGGTCATGAACATGAGAGGAGTGTAAACAATAAACATGAAAATGTGGCAATGCATAATAATGAAACATCATGTCTTAGTGGTTAACTACCACACATGCTTGTGAAAAAATCTAGAATCTTGTTCACACATCATTTCACATTTACTCATGAGATTCATCACTTTACCCAATGCATTGGAGTGCTATATAATTCCGAGCACACCCGTCACATTTAAACATTCATATTGCGCTATATAATTCCGGGCGCACCCATCACATCATAACATTATCATTATCATGATTGCCACATAAAACACATATCAAACATGTAAATAAATAACCCATGTAAAGGAATGGGTTTCATCTCATAATAACACATTCATAAGCTTTCGGTTCCCAAAAGAAAGAGGGAACAACATACATGATAGAAGAACCATCAACCTTGAATGAGAGGTAAAAGGTGAGATCTTGAAAGAAGATTTATTTTGGAAAACATTTTGATGGACATAAAAACCAGTGACAAACATTTATATCCCAGAAAATTAAATTAAATGATGAAAAAATGATCATTGAGGAGTAACCATATCATGAATGGAGTGAAAGAGGGAGAATCTGAAAGAAGAAAATTGGGTTCGAGATTTCCCCTTACCTTGTACACGAATGCTTCCTTCTCTTTAATGTCTTGTATAATGACATTATATTCATTAATTAGAAATTAGAGAACCTTTTATACATTAATAGTGTTCACTATGGTTTCATTATTTCATATTATGTTACTTTGGATGACTTATAGAGTTTAAAAACATTGACAGGGGATGTTCATTTTCATGGTTTTCTTGAGCGGTCCACTTGTATTCTTAAATTGATGTTTGGGTAGATCATGGGTAAACATCCAGAACTGATATTACATGTTATTAATGATATTACAGAATATATAATGATTTTATAATGAGTTATATTAGATCCATCTGGATGAATCATTGATAATAATTAAATAATGATTATTTGGGTTAATTTGAGCGGTTTTTTGATCACAACGAACTTGTTTTAACTTTTCACTTAGTAATGTGGAAATAGGTTATTTCCAGAACTTAAATTAGAATATAATAGATATAAAATATTCTGGTTCAACCATAAAATGGTTTAATGACCAGATTGAAGGTAGAAATGGAAGAATATAACATGTCGTTTTTTAAGGTGATAAATTTAACACCTCATGAACAACGTTCTCTTTAATAAAATAAAAGGAAAAGGGAATGGGTGTGGGGTGATATAATGTACCATTAGAATCATAATATTACATTATATATATATTACTGGATTTACAAAACAATTTGGATGATGATAGGTAGGGAGAGATCCAGAAAGGAACTTGAACTTGAAAAGAAATTAAAGGAGAAGAGGGAGAGAAATTACCTTTAGAATCCTCCCCTTGAGAACCTCTTTAAGGGCCTAAGCATGATCTTTTGAGGAGACTAGAAGCACTTGGACGTGGGGGAGAGGCTAGGGAAGGTGTTTGGGCAGAGTTTAGAGAAGGATTGAATCTTGAGAGGTGTTAGGAAAAGAGGGAGTGAAGGGTGGCTTTTATAGTGGAGGGGAGAGGGGTTTCCTTAATATAAAATTGATTAGTTTATTAATTTCATCTAAGACAAAGAATAGTGAGTCTTGGATGAATAAGAATAGTAAATTAGACTTGTGAGTTCGGGATTTGGGTGCTTACATCACTTGTGATGTTAGGAATAGTGGGTTTTAATTAAAATGTATTTATATGGTAAATTAATGTATTCTACAATTCACCAAAAATTCAAGTTTCTCAGAAAAACCCCAAAATTTTACCCTAAAATTTTTTCGACGTGTATAATCCAAAAAAGAAGTCCATTTTTTAAAAATAAATTTCTAAATATAATTAATTTAATATTTAATTAAAATCATAATTTACTTAAAAACAGTTTTTAAAATTAAAACTGATTTTGTAGATCTTTCAAAAATTACGTAGGGTCTTATATAATTATCTAAAAACAATTATAAATTGATTAAATACATTATGAATACATTTCAGGGGAATAAATATTCTATTAAATTAATTAATTAATTATAATTATTTATTTATGACTTATTAAATACCAAAAATGTTTACTAAGGTCAAATTGTCACTTTCTAAGATGTCTAAATTTTATTTTATTATTCATAGGTAATGTTACTCTTATTTACTATTCATAAGGTTCATATTACTATTCATAAGGGTAGGTTACTATTCATAAGGTTAGGTTACTATTCACCAAAAATTATTTTTCTTTCATTAGACTCCAAAAACCATCTTGAACACAACTGTGTATGTTGGATTTTTAAAATTCCAAACATAGGGGTGACAAAATAATGTTTAAAGGTCACTTATTACTTATTATTTCATTATTTTGTGTTTTTATGACATAGATATAAGAAGGGAATTTTCCATTGAAAGACATTGGGTTGTTACATTCTTCCCCCCTTAAGAAATTTCACCCCCAAAATTTCACTTTACACAAACAGGTGTGGGTACTTCTCTTTCATTGCCTCTTCTGGTTCCCATGTTGCTTCCTCAAAATTATGGTTCCTCCACAACACTTTGACAAGGCGGGTCGTCTTGTTGCATAGAACCTTATCACTTCGGTCCAAAATGTTTACCGGCTGCTCCTCATAGGAGAGATCATCCTCCAGTTGTACCACCTCTGAGTTTAGTACATGTGAGGGGTCTGGTATGTACTTCCGGAGTAGTGATACGTGAAACACATCATGAACTTGAGCCATATTTGGTGGAAGTGCCAGACGATAGGCCACGACTCCTATACGATCAAGGATCTCAAAGGGGACAATGTACCTTGGGCTTAGCTTCCCTTTTTCCCCAATCCCATGACTCTCTTCCATGGAGACATTCGAAGGAAGACTTTATCTCCAACGTCGAACTCCAAGTCCCTTCGACGGTTGTCAGCATAGCTCTTTTTCCGACTTTGAGCAGCTTTGATGTGTTTCTGGATGACTTGAACCTTCTCTGTCATCTCTTGAACAAGATCGGGACCAAGTAGCTTTCGTTCTCTGACTTCATCCCAACAGGTTGGAGTTCTACATTGCTTCCCATAAAGAGCTTCATACAGAGCCATCTGAATACTCGAGTGGAAGCTATTGTTGTATGAGAACTAAACCAATTGGAGATGTTGATCCCAACCACCATTTAATTCAAGAGAGAAGGCTCTTAACATATCTTCAAGCGTCTGAATAGTCCTTTCAGACTGGCTATCAGTTTGGGGGTGATAGGTCGTGCTGAAATTTAATTCAGTACTCAAAGCATGTTGAAGGCTCCTCCAGAACATAGATGTTAACCTTGGATCATAGTCAGAGACAATCGAGAGTGGAAAACTGTGCAATCTCACTACTTCCATAACATATATCCCTGAAATTTTTTCAAGTGAGAGGTCCTCCCAAATAGAGATAAAATGGGCAGTCTTGGTGAGTCGATCAACCACAACCTATATCGCATTATTTCCCTATTACTTCTTCAGGATACCCATGACAAAGTCCATAGTAACATTTTCCCATTTCCACATGGGTATAGGAAATGGTTGCATCATACCTTTGGACTTTTTCCGCTTAGCTTTAACTTTCTGACATACCAAGCACCTTGATATATATTCCGCAATCTCCTTCTTCATGTTATCCCACCATAAGTGCTCTCGGAGATCACGATACATTTTGGTACTTCTAGGATGGATAGAGAAAGTTGAGCTATGTTGTAACGCCCCAACCCCAGTTACCCAGAGTCAGTGCATTATTGCATAACATTGGCATTATCACAAAAGATCAATTCTCGAAAGACCGATTAGTTTAGTAGCCTTGGAAACACCAGATACATTCATAAATGTTACATTACATCATAAAGTGAAAAACTACAATTACAAAGTCGCCATAGTCCACACTCATATCCTTTTCTGACTATCCCTTCATGTCATTCATACAATACTTCTTCACATCCTAGAAAATATTAAAACATTGAAAGGGGTGAGCTCAGATGCTCAGTAAGGATAACAATATTGCAGAAGATTTCATAAATAAACATTAACATTTAAGGAAATGTATAATAAAAACAAAATCATTTTTAATCTTGAACTTCAGCATAATATGGAAATCATAAAATTAAATAATTCCATTTACATACTTACATGGATATTCTACTAGTCGAATAATCACATGCAATATCAATAACCACTTTCATAATGATGGAATTCATAATGTCAGACTATCATAACCACATAGACAAGGCCTCATTCCAAGACCAAAAATAAGATTTTGTCAAGGCCTCGTTCCAAGACACTATTTTGTCTCATGAGACCTACCGATGCATCGAGGAGCTATAGTGGGCTCCACCCGTCACTTATTATGTCCAATGCATTCCTCGTATGAATAGGTTTAAACATATCATAAACCATAACATAATCGTATCACATAAAACATGCATAAGGGAAACATAAAATTTCCACATTTAAACCACAAGATATCAATACAAAACATTGATGTAATAAAAACACTTTTAAAACCATTTTTTATACCAAAATTAAATAAATTAAAACTTTGTATTTATTTTTCATTTAAAAAAGTTGTGGCTTGTAGAGGAAGATGAAACTCAAAAAATGGTCACGGCGATAGTGAAGTCGTTGTCGCCACGTACGTACGGAAATAAAAACATTCCTTTTTGTTGTTTAGTAAAATGCTTCATATAGAAAAGATTCCTTTTTAATAAACGTAAAATTCAAAGGGGTTTATACACCGTATTAAAGAAATTTGTGTATAAAACAAAATATGCCTCAATGATAAGAGATTGAGACGAAGTCCCTTTCAAAGATCATTTTTTAAAATAAAATAGATCTATTATGTTTATTCACTATATTTACACATAAATAAAGTATAAATACAAGATAGTACATAATAATATCATGACATAATTTGAATGTAGGAGATTAACCCAACGAATGGAAATTGGGTTAGGAAATTCCCTTACCTTGTGTCTGACTTGACTCGATCGTTCTTTAACCTCCTAAATAATAAACTAGAGTTAATCTCTACCTTCTTAAGAACCTTTTTCAAGTTAATTATTCATTTTATATCACTTATTACCATTTCGTGGACATTATGTAATTATTTATGTTTATAACGTTCGTTTTGTCGATCTTAGGTACTTGAGTCAAAAAGAAACTTCTTATAATTAAACTTTGTTAATGTGGTAAAATATCCATTATATAAATAATTATATTCATGATTTATATATCATATAAATCATATATATCCAGTATATACATTCATTTACACTATTACATAACATTTAGAGGTAATAAATGAAATGCACCGTTCATGGAGACGGTAAGCCGTACGTACGCATGATCGCTACTTTCATTTCTATTTCATATTTAATGGAATGAAGTTATAATTATATAAATGTATAATACAATTCCAGTTTAATATTGTGTATAATACCATTTAATCCATCCTTTATACATCCCGCATATGGCATTAATGATTCAAATCACTTTGAGGGGGCGGTAGTCCGCACTTCCTAAAATGAAATTATCGCGTTTACCCATAATGGAAATCATAAAGTATGCTATAACTGAGAAATATAGAAGAATAAGGAAAACATAAACATAATATATATATCATATATGAAAATAGTGTCATCAAAATGGCCACCATTACAGGTGTTAAAATAATATTGAACAATCATTATTTCCCGAGGCAGTATTTCGCCACCCACACAAACAGTATGTTCTTTAACCATTAGACGAAGGTGTGTGTAAGTGTAAACAAAATACATATCATAACAACATCCTAGAATATTTTAGATAATGGTGTTGTTAAAAATGAAAGGAATAAAAAGAGTTTAAGGGGTTGATGAAGCAAAATAAAACAAAACAACATTAAAGAAGACATTACCTTAAAATCTGGTAACTCTTTTTGATTTGAGCCAATGGTTTCCTTGGGAAGACTTCTACCAAAATTGAGGCTTATAATAGTAAGGGAGGGAAGTTGGGAGAGTATTTGGGCAGTGGTTGGTCGAGCCAAATGGCTTGAGGGTGTGAATAAGGTGGTAGTGGTGGGGGCCTTTTATAAGAGGATAGAAGAGGAACTCTTGGAAAGATTGAAATGTTACTTTATTATGAAATGATTTTTCTGATTCTAAAGGTCCCACACTTATATATTTCAAGGATATGGTAATAAGGGATATAAATCTACTCATACAATAGGTTTTTGACAAGTGTAAGCCTTATATTTTACATTATCTTTTCATTTTATTTAAATAGTTAATTAATGAGGTAATCGTTGCATCATAATGGTGTCAAAAATAATTTAATATATTTAATGTCTAAAAATTATAAAAAAAAATATCATGATGTAGGAAATACTTTTAGCTTTCTAATGAATATTTATAGTAAAAAAAATGACTTGTACAACCCCACTTAATGTTTTTTTAGTAAAACAACTCATGTTTGTGACATTCTTATTTTAACATTAAATAAAACGTTTTTAATGTCATTTTCCTACCAAAGTGGCTCCATGGGGTCCCCAATATGACCCATGGATTTTCTTGGTCGGCCATGACTCATCCAATTGGGGTAGGACAAGTGTAAAAGTAATTTCATATTTTTTATAATATCATTTTTACCTTAAATTTCACTAATTACCTTTAATCGCGATTAATTAAACTTAAAAGTTACTATTCACCAATTTTTTTTAATCCCATTGAACCATATTTTACTTCCTGATGACAACCCTGTCTGTTGGATTTTTGAAAATCAAATCACAGAAGTGGTAATGTTTCATTTAAACGAAAAATCGGGTTTTTAACTACCACTGAGTGGTTTCACTATTCATCAAAAATTGAAGTTTCTCAGAACAATGCCAAAATTTCACTCTAAGCTATAATTGATATTCTGAATTCAAAAATTATGTATATTTTAAAAAATTAAAAACATATAAGTTGTATTAATTAATTTTATAATTAATTCCCGCTGTCACAACAAATAGCGCGTTTTTAAGAGACAATATATATCAAAAGATTGACAATTGTTTATGTCCAATTTCAAAGTGAAGTTAATTATAATGACCACCATTGAATAAAATGGTAAAAATATATTCTAATTATACTTTAAAACAACTAAATATTATAATTTATAACTATAAATTATTTTTATTAAAACAGTTGTTTTAAGTATTTTTCACTATTCATAAAAAATTGGAAGTTCTCAGAAAATTACAAAAAATTCAAATTAGGATAATTTTGATATTAAGAATACAAAAATGAAGTCCATTTTGAAATATAAAATTTCTATAATTTTGAAAAGTGGGTATTACTATTCATAACGGCGACTTTGATTAGTCTCGGTGTGTTAGAACTCGAACTTGCGTACAATGCAAGCTATTGCATTATTGAAAGAGAGGAATATCGTGGATGCTCGTGGTGTTACATTCTCCCCTCCTTCAATAAATTGAATACTCGCAATTTGAATTTTTTTTGAAAATAAAAGGTTGAAAATAGAAAATACATTTGTGGAAAACCCACATCGGAAATAGGGTTTATAAGAATATAACATTAAAATAAAGAGAAGTACAAAGTTCACCCGAGATGGCCCATACAAGGATTTTATGAAAATATGGATATGGAGGAGAAAAAAACCATCAATTTATGATGGAGAGTTATAGAAAATAGGTTTAGGAGAACGTTAACCATAAGAAAATTACAAACTTTTGATTGGTTAAACGGTCATTGAATCCCCAGTTGGAAAAGTTAATCGGCAACGTTTTTGTTTTAAGTAACATTTCATAAAGTTGAGGAATTTATTTAAGAGATTTACTAAGAATTTAAGGAAATATACTTACTTGTCATGTAGGATTTCATTCTTAAATAAATTTTACCACCACCCATCTTTCACTCAAAAAGATAATAGAACTCAAAAATATTATATTTATCCTAATATTATGAGGTTTCAAATATTAACACATACCATTTATATTAGGAAAACTATTTTCTAATAACCAGGGACTTCCTGTAGGATAGTGGTAGATAATAAAGGCATGTCACACTATTATTGTGGGTTCGATTCCTGCAGATTTGTCCGACGCGAGGGGTTATCCCCCACCCTGCAGGTTGTCCTTTTCCTAAAACTATAGTATTATAATATTCCAAAAATGATATTCAGAAATGTTTTAACCTTAAAAAATACTATCCAAATATCAAATTAATCCATTCCAACCTTTATAGTTATCCAAAATACCTCTATCCATACTTTCTCTAAATGGTCCTTAAATTCCAAAATCAATTGTAACATTAGATTCCCCAGAAATGTAAAGTTTCTCTTATTGTCACATACTAAAAATATGATTTCCTTCATCATATTAAAACCTTAATGATAACAACAAGTACTGCAGTACAATCCTTATATATATCATATTATTTTTATAAACAGAATATAATCATTGAGTCTAAAAGCACCAATACATTAATTATTACGCTTCAACTGTAGTCACAGCATAAGATTGTCCTTGATCCCTTGGCCTTTTCTGAGGTAAGTTTCCCTGACTCTTTGGACATTCATTTGAATAATGCCCCATTTCCCTATAATTCTAGAATTAAACATTGATAGCCTCTTTCTTTCCCTTGCAATCACGCGCCTGGTGACCTTTTTCCACACATTTATAACAAACTCGCATTCCTTTTAGGAAAGTACCAGTGTGATTATTCCCACAATTATCACATAATGGAAAATCCTTCTTTCCCTTTTTCCCTTTATCTGTCTCTTGTTCCACCGTTCTCTTCTTCTCTTGCTTTACTTTATTGTCATAAGATTTAGAGAATTCCTTTTCTATCTTGATAGCACTTGAGACAATATCTTCGTATGATGAAATGGATTGTGAGACTAATTCTCAACGGAGAAATGGTTTTAACCCATCAAAGAAGTGATCAATCTTACTTCTTGGGTTACGTATATAATCTCCAGTATGCCTCGCTAACCTTGTATGGGTAGCCTCATACCTTGCGACATTCTTATCCTCCTTCTAACTCAGACTCAGAAATTGCCTTTCCATATCTACTCAATGGTCATGTGGAAAGTATTATTCTAGGAAAAGATATTTGAACTCTCTCCATTCCATATTTGATACTTCATCATCTTCCTTTGTGTTTTGAATCAGTGACCACCATTGATCGGCATCTCCAGTGAGGCGGTAGACTTCCATGACAACCTTCTCCCTTTCACTACTCTCCAAGGCATGAAATATTTTTTTTCTAAGGAGTTTATCCATTTCTCAGCTACTAATGGATTTGTACCCCCATTAAATGTTGGTGGATGTTGCCTCATGAAGCGGTCTAACATTGATTCTCCACGTTGTGGATCAGGGTGCTCCATACGAGTAAGGTTATTATCCATAACCTGAGTGAGTTGTCCCAGTATGGTAATAAGTTGATCATCACCAGTTGTATCTCCAGATCCACAATAATTATCTTGAGAAGGAGGGAAATCCCTACACAGAGTGCGTGCATTGATACAGTTTCCATTCCTTCCACTAGGTGCCTTTTCTAAACAACGGCATAAACTAGAATATTTTATGATTCAAAATACATAATTCTATACTTGTAAAATACCTAACATAAATAGAACTATTTATGGATATAATCCATAATCATAAAAATGTTCTCCTTGAGGAATTATATACTCATAACTATTCATAGTGGTTTGTAGAAAAAATGAGAATTATCCTAAGCATATCCCCCGGGTGTGTTGTAACCATGAGTGCAGCAAGACCTGTTGTCGTGCACCAGTTCCCATTCGAGTCTAGCTCAAAGCGTTGTTTTCGGTTTTTACCCCTAGGTACATCTGTTCCAGAGCCGCCTCTACATGCTCGTATCTAGACAGGGATGTATTTCTCGAAAAACTCACAACATCTCTATAATACCAAAATTTTAGAAAGTTCTTCTATACTAATCCTCAAAGTCTATCTTTGGGCTATGTGCTCTAATCAGATATTATCTAAATCCAACTTCCAAGGTTAGTACTAAACTGCCTCTAATACCAACTGTAACGCCCTGACCCCAGTTACCCAGAGACGGTGCATTATTGCGTAACATTGGCATGATCACAAAAGATCAAGTCTCGAAAGACCGATTAGTTTAGTAGCCTTGGAAACACTAGATACATTCATAAATGATACATTACATCATAAAGTGAAAAACTAAAATAACAAAGTCTCCATAGTCCACACTCATATCCTCTTATGACTATCCGTGTAGGTCATTCATACAATACTTCTTCCCATCCTGGAAAATATTAAAACATTGAAAGGGGTGAGCTCAGATGCTCAGTAAGGATAACAATATTGCAGAAGCTTTCCTAAATAAACATTAACATTTAAGGGAATGTATAACTAAAAAAGCCTTTTTAAACTTGAACTTCAGTATAATATGGAAAAAATAAAATCAAATAATGCCATTTACTTACTCACATGGATATTCTAATAGTCAAATAATCACATGCAATATCAATAACCACTTTCATAATGATGGAATGCATAATTCCAAACTATCATAACCACGTAGCCAAGGCCTTGTGCCAAGACCAAAAATGAGATTTTGTCAAGGCCTCATGCCAAGACACTAGTTTGTCTCATGAGACCTACTGATGCATCGAGGAGCTATAGCGGGCTCCACCCGTCACTTATTAATTCCAATGTATTCCTTATATGAATAGGTTTAAACATATCATAAACCATAACATAATCCTATCACATAAAACATGCATAAAGGAAACATAAAGTTTCCTCATTTCAATCACAAGATATCAATACAAAACATTAATGTAATAAAAACACTTTCAAAACCATTTTTAATACCAAAAGTAAAGAAATTAAAACTTTGTATTTATTTTTCATTTAAAATAGTTATGGCTTGTAGAGGAAGCCGAAACTCAAATAGTGGTCACGGTGACAGAGAAGTCATTTTCGCCGCATACGTACGGCAAGAAAAAAATTCCTTTTTTTTGTTTAGTAAAACACTTCGTATAAAAAAGATTCCTTTTGAATAAATGTAAAAGTCAAAGGGGTTCATACACAGTATAAAAGAAATTTGTGTATAAAACAAAATATGACTCAATGAAAGGAGATTGAGACGAAGTAACTTTCAAAGATCATTTTTTAAAATAATATAGATATATTATGTGTATTCACTATATTTATACATAAATAAAGTATAAATACAAGATATGACATAATAATATCATGACATAATTTGAAAGTAGGAGATTAACCCAAAGAATGGAAATTGGGTTAAGAAATTCCCTTACCTCATGACCGACTTGACTCGACCTTATGTTAACCTCCTAAATAATAAACTAGAGTTAATATATACATTCTTAAGAACCTTTTTCAAGTTAATTATTCCTTTTATATCACTTATTACCATGTCATGAACATTATGTAATTATTTATGTTTATAACGATCGTTTTTTCGATCTTAGGTACTTGAGTCAAAAATAAACTTCATAATTACACTTTGTTCATGTGGTAAAATATAAATTATATCCAAAATTATATTCATGATTTATATATCATATACATAATATATATCCAGTATATTCATTCATTTATAATATTACATAACATTTAGAGGTAAGAAATGAAATGCACTGTTCATGGAAACGGTAAGCCGTACGTACGCATGAACGATACTTTGGTTTATATTTAGTATTTAATGGAATGAAGTTATAATTATATAAAGGTATAATATAATTCCATTATAATATAGTGTATAATACCATTTACTCCATCCTTTATACATCCCACATATGGCAATAACGATTTAAATCACTTTGAGGGGGCTGTAGTCCGCACTTCCTAAAATAAAATTATCACCTTTACCCATAATAGAAATCATAAATTATGCCATAAATGAGAAATATAGAAGAATAAGGAAAACATAAACATAATATATATATCATATATGAAAATAGTTTCATCAAAATGGCCACCATTAGAGGTGTTAAAAGAATATTGAATAATCATCGTTTTGTGAGGCAGTATTTCGCCACCCATAGAAACAGTATGTTCTTTAACTATTAAACGAAGGTGCGTGTAAGTGTAAACCAAATAAATATCATAACAAAATCCTAGTATATTTTATATACTGGTTTTGTCACAAAATAAATGAATAAAAAGAGTTTAATGGGTTGATGAAGCAAAATAAAACAAAAAAACATTAGAGAAGACATTACCTTAAAATCGGGTAACTCTTTTTGATTTGAGCCAAAGGCTTCCTTGGAAAGACTTCTTCCAAAAGTGAGGATTCTACGAGTAAGGTATGAAAGTTGGGAGAGTATTTGGGCAGAGGTTGGTCGAGCCAAATGGCTTGATGGTTTTAATATGGTGGTAGTGGTGGGGCCCATTATAAGAGGAGAGACGGGGCACTCTTGGAAAGATTGAAATTTTACTTTATTATGAAATTATTTTTCGGATTCTAAATGTCCGACACTTATATAATTCTAGGATAAGGTGATTAGGGTTCAAAATATACTCATCCAATAGGGTTTTCACAACTGTAATCCTTAGAGTTTACATTATCTTTTCATTTTATTTAAATCGTTAATTAATGAGGTAATCGCTGCATCATCATGGTGTCATAAATAATTTAATTTATATAATGTCTAAAAATTATAAAAAAAATATCATGATGTAGGAAATCGTTTTATCTTTCTAATTAACATTTATAGTCAAAAATCTGACTTTTATAACCCCATATAAAAATTGTTTTAGTAAAACATTTCATGTTTGTGACATTCTTATTTTAACATTAAATAAAAATTCTGTATTGTAATTTTCCTTCCAATGTGGCTCCATGGGGTCCCCAAGTTGACCCATGGATTTTCATGGTCGTCCATGACTCATAAAATAGGGGTATGACAAGTGTAATGGTCATTTCATATTTTTATAATATCATTTTTACCTTAAATTTCACTAATTACCTTTAATCGCGATTAATTAAACTTAAAAGTTACTATTCATCAAAAATTATTTTAATCCCATTGAACCACATTTTAATTCCTAATTATAACCATGTATGTCAGATTTTTGGAAATCAAATCACATAAGTGGTAATGTTTCATTTAAACAAAAAATCAGTTTTTTAACTACCACTTAGTGGTTTCACTATTCATCAAAAATTGAAGTTTTTCAAAACAATGCCAAAATTTCACCCTAAGCTATAATTGATATTCAGAATTCAAAAATGATTTCTATTTTAAAAAATTAAAAACATATAAGTTTCATTAATTAATTTTATAATTAATTCCCGCTATCACAACAAATAGCGTGTTTTTAAGAAACTATATATATCAAAAGATTGACAATTGTTTATATCCAATTTCAAAGTGAAATTAATTATAATGTCCACCATTGGATAAAATGGTAAAAATATATTTTAATTATACTTTAAAACAAATAAATTGTATAATTTATCACTATAAATTATTTTGATTAAAAAGGTTGTTTTCAGTATTTTTCACTATTCATAAAAAAATTGGAAGTTCTCAGAAAATTACAAAAAATTCAACTTAGGATAATTTTGATATTACGAATAACAAAATGAAGTCCATTTTTAAATATAAAATTTCTATAATTTTAAAAAGTGTGTATTACTATTCATAACGGCTACTTTGATTAGTTGCGGTGTGTTAGAACTCGAACTTCCGTACAATGCAAGCTATTGCATTATTGAAAGAGAGGCGTATCGTGGAAGCTCGGGGTGTTACACATGTGCATTATCCAATAACTCCTTCTTTATCCCAGGATATGAAGGCACACAGAGCCGCGTTACAAACTGAATCACACCATCATTCTCGATATGGAACTCTTGCAGCTTCCCTTCCTTTACTGCATTCACCCTCTTTTGTATCTCCACATCATCCCTTTGTGCTTACTTAATCTTCTATTGGATGGATGGTTGCATAATCATTTATTCAAGTTAGGATGTATCCCCTTCCCTTATGATTTCCAAAACCATTTTTTGAATATCCAAGAAGACAGGGTCTTTCTCAATCCTCAACATGGATAGAGTAGCATGTTCTTTTCTATTTGGAGCATAAGCTACTTTGTTTGCCTTCCCAGGATGATAGTGAATAGAGAAATCGTAATCCATGGTTAGCTCTAACCATCTTCTTTGATGCATGTTGAGCTCCTTTTGTGGGAATATATACTTTAGGCTCTTTTGGTCAGTGTATATGTCACACTTTTCACCATAAAGGTAGTGCCACCAGATTTTCAACGCAAAAATCATGGCTGTTAGCTCTAGATCATGCATCGTGTAGTTCTTCTCATGTATCTTCAACTGTCGTGAGACATAGGCTATCACATTATCATTTTTCATGAGTACACAACCCAAGCCTTTATTTGATGCATCACTATATATCACAAAACTTTCTTCACTTTTTCATAGTGTGAGTAAAGGTGCAGTGATCAGCCTTTTCTTTAGCTCCTTGAAGCTTCCCTCAAATTCTTCTGTCCATACATACTTTGCCCCTTTCCTTGTTTACATAGTTAGCAGGTTTGAAAATCGTGAGAAGTTTCTCACAAAACATCGATAGTACCCAGCTAATCCAAGAAAACTACGTATTTCTGTGACACTAGAGGGCTTGGGCCATTCCTCAATTGCCTTTGTCTTTGAAGGTTCCACAGAAATTCCCTCGCTTGTGATCACATGTCCCAAGAAAGTGACTTGATTCATCCAAAAGTCACACTTGCTGAAATTGGCATACAACTTCTCCTTTCTCAATGTCTCCAACACAAGTCTTAGATGTTCTTCATGTTTCTCATTACTCTTGGAGTAGATGAGAATATCATCAATAAACACTACCACAAATTTGTCGAGGTAATGTATAAAGACTCTATTCATCAAATCCATGAAGATTGTAGGGGAATTAATAAGTCCGAAGGGCATCACCAAAAACTCATAGTGCCCATACCTTGTACGGAAGGCAGTCTTCTGAATATCTTCCTTCATCACCTTTACTTGATGATACCCATAACAAAGATCTGCCTTTGAGAAGTATTGATCTTCTCTTAACTGGTCGAACAAGTCATCAATCCTTGGGAGAGGATACTTGTTCTTTATGGTGATATTGTTGAGTTCACGATAATCGATACACAGACTCATGGTTCCATCCTTCTTCTTTACAAAGAGCACTGGCGCACCCCAAGGTGATGCACTAGGGTGTATGAACCCTTTGTCCAGATGCTCTTGCAGCTGCTTCTTTAACTCTTCATGTTCAATAGGAGCCATCCTGTAGGGGAACGTCGAGATAGGACTAGCTCCAGGTATGAGTTCAATTGAGAACTCTACCTCATGTTCTGGGGGAATTTTGTGTTACTCTTTGGGAAATACATCTATGTGTTCCCTCACAATGGGAATTTCCTCAAGGTTGGCACTTTCCTTTGAATCATCCATTTGGGAGAGGTATGCTTCTTCATAGGGAATCAACACCCACACCATTGCAGGATTTTTCAAAGGATATTCATGATCTTCCTCGCATTTGTAGAGGAGCATGGGATGGTTCGGAATATGAAAATATATTTCCTTTTCCTGAAAGTTGATATGTGCTCTATATAACGTGAGCCAATACATTCCCATTATAGTGTCGAATTCCACCAATGGAAGTATTACGTGATTTTTTAGAAGAATCTTCCCACATACGTCAATAGGAGAAGAATCAAACACTTGGGTTGCAATGATTGCACCACTTGGTGTTTTTACAGATATCTCTACTTCAAGGATTTGTGTCTTCGATTCTATAGTTCTAGAAAACTTGCAAGATACAAAGTAATGCGTAGAACCAGAATCAAATAAGACCTTTTCCATTATTGAGTGAATAGGAAGTGTACCTTGTACGACTTCATTATCATGTTCCACCTCCGCAGTAGTGATGGCATAATCCTTCCCTTGTTCCTTTGGCTTTGGTGGTTGTTGGCACTAATTACTCTTGAGAGCTTGAGGTTTAGTGCACTGGTTTGAATAGTGCCCTAGCTCCCTACAGTTGTAGCATTGATCCACGAGTGTTTCTCTCCTTTCATCAGCTACATTATCCTTCCTTTTCATGTCTTTTTGACACTTGTGAGCTTGGTGTCCTTCCTTCCCACACTTAAAGAATTTCTTCGTACCTTTGAGGCAGTTCCCATGGTGAAACTTCCCACATTTTTGGCATGTGGGTCGATTTTTCTTCCCACCTTTGTCACTAGATCCACCAGCTTGAAACTCCATCTTTCTTTTCTTATCACCAGAGTCATTGGACCATTCTCTAAACTCCATATCCACTTTGAGATAACACTGAACAAATTCTTCATAACTCCCAATGTATCGAATTTCAAGAGCCTTTTGAAGATTTGGTTTTAATCCACTAAAGAATCTATCAATTTTTCTATCATTGTTGATAACAAAACCCGAAGCATACCTTGCGAGCCTTGTGAAATTTTCTTCATAGGTTGTGACAGATTCTCCGTATTTTTTCTTGAGCTCTATGAATTCTCTCTCCATCTTCGTGAGAAGAGTTCGTGGGAAGTACTTATTAAGAAACATTATCTTAAAGTCTTCCCATTCCATCTCTTCAGTTTCCTCCCTTGTCTTGGTGTTCTTAATCAGATCCCACCATTGATCAGCTTCTCCATCTAGACGATAAACTTCTAGAGTCACCTTCTCCGTCTTGGAACAGTGATGAACAGAGAAGATCTTCTCCATGGATTTGACCCACTGTTCAGCAACTAGTGGATCAGAAGATCCACAAAACGTCAGTAGTCGTTGCCGCATAAACATTCGATAGCTAGTTTCACCCTTTTTTGTGAAGGAGGATGTTCCCCATTATTATGGTTATTATTCATAACCCGAGATAATTGGGTAAGCATCGCCATGATGTTTTGAACTCCACCTCCTAAATCATTGGGGATTTCGTTCGGGCAATTGTTGCATTGGCCCTCGCAAGAGTTGTTGGCCTGATTTCTCCTGGTTCCCACAATTTTCTAAAATAGAAAAGGTTAGAACAAAACATAAGTAAACAAGTAATGAATAAATTATTTATTTAAACAATTATACCAAAAACATAACATATGGGATCCCTAGGTAAATATTCTTGTGTACATATTTGTACTTATTCTCATGCTAGAGGTTTTCTCTAGGGTTTACTAATCCTAATTCCCAAATTAACTAAACCATTCCTCTGATACCAACTATAGTAACCTGACCTTTTCTTACATTACTATTATATCATTTTAAAGATAAACAACATAATAGTATTACACATGGAGTATCCCGAGGTTTAGTTTCTTGGGAAAACTAGGACTACACATAACAAGTACAACATCAGGCATAAACATTCATTTAATTTCTTCTTCTATAGCTTCTTAGTAACACTTGTCCTCTCCTTAGTACGTGTAGCCACCTGAGGATATACATCAAAAGGGGTGAGATAAAAGCCCATTAAGAGGATAGCTATGAACAATAAATCACGGGGTGAGAATAATCATAACATAGTCAAAAGATCATGAACATGAGAGGAGCATAAACAATAAACTTGAAAATGTGGAAATGCATAAAAATGAAACATCATGTCTTAGTGGTTAACTACCACACATGCTTTTGAACAATGCTTGCATCTTTTTCACACACCATTTAACATTTACTCATGAGATTCATCACTTTACCCAATGCATTGGAGCGCTATATAATTCTGGGCGCACCCATCACATTTAAACATTCATATTGCGCTAAATAATTCTGGGTGAACCCGTCACATCAGAACATTAACATTATCATGATTTCCACATAGAACACATATCAAACATGTGCATAAATAACCCATGGAAAGGAATGAGTTTCATCTAATAATAACACATTCATATGCTTTGGGTTCCCAAAAGAAATATGGAACAACAAACATGATACAAGAACCATCAACCTTGAATGAGAGGTAAAAGGTGAGAACCTGAAAGAAGAGTTCTTTTGGGAAACATTTTGATGGACATAAAAACCAGTGAAAAACATGTATATCCCAGAAAATTAAATGAAATGATGAACAAATTATCTTTGAGGAGTAACCATATCATGAATGGAGTGAAAGAGGGAGAACCCGAAAGAAGAAAATTGGGTTCGAGATTTCCCCTTACCTTGTACTCGAATGGCTCCTTCTCTTTAATGTCCTGTATAAGGACATTATATTCATTAATTAGAAATTACAGAACCTTTTATACATTAATAGGGATCATTTTGTTTTCATTATTTCATATTATGTTCCTTTGGATGACTTATTGAGTTTAAAAACATTGATCGGGGATGTTCATTTTCATGGTTTTCTTGAGCGGTCCACTTGTATTCTTAAATTGATGTTCGGGTAGATCATGGGTAAACATACAGAACTGATATTACATGTTATTAATGATATTACAGAAGATTGAATTATTTTATAATTAGTTATATTATATCCATGTGGATGAATCATTAGATAATAATTAAACGAAGATTATTTGGGTTAATTTGAGCGGTTTTTGGATCACAACGAACTTGTTTTAACTTTTCACTTAGTAATATGGCCATAGGTTATTTCCAAAACATAAAATAGAAAATAATACATATAAAATATTCTGGTTCAACCATAAAATGGTCTCATGACCAGATTTAAGGTAGAAATGGATGAAGAGAACATGTCGTTTTTGAAGGTGATAAATTTAACACCTCATGAACAACGTTCTCTTTAATAAAATAAAAGTAAGAGGGAAAGGGTATGGGGTGATATAATATACCATTAGAATCATAATATTACATTATATATATAATACTGTATTTAAAAAACAATTTTTATGAATATAGGTAGGGAGAGATCAAGAAATGATCTTGAACTTGAAAGGAAATTAAAGGAGAAGAGGGAGAGAAATTACCTTTAGAATCCTCCTCTTGAGAACCTCCTTAAGGGCCTAAGATTGGTCTTTTGATGAGACCAGAAGCTCTTGGACGTGGGGGAGAGGCTAGGGAAGGTGTTTGGGCAGAGTTTAGAAAATCCTTGGGGCTTGAGAGGGGTGAGGAAAAGAGGGAGTGAAGGGTGGCTTTTATAGTGGAGGGGAGAGGGGTTTCCTTAATATAAAGTTGATTAGTTTATTAATTTCATCTAATACAAGGAATAGTGAGTCTTGGATGAATAATAATAGTAAATTAGACATGTGAGTTCGGGATTTGGGTGCTTACATCACTTGTGATGTCAGGAATAGTGGGTTTTAATTAAAATGTATTTATATGGTAAATTAATGTATTATACTATTCACCAAAAATTCAAGTTTCTCAGAAATATCCCAAAATTTTACCCTAACCATTTTTTGACATGTAAAATCCAAAAATGAATTCCATTTTTCAGAAATAATTTTCTAACTATTATTAATTTAATATTTAATTAAAATCATAATTTACTTAAAAACAGTTTTTAAAATTAAAACTGATTTTGTAGTTCTTTCAAAAATTACGTAGGGTATTATAAAATTATCTACAAACAATTATAAATTGATTAAATACTTTATGAATACATTTCAAAGCAATAAATATTCATTTAAATTGATTAATTAATTATAAATAATTATTTATGACTTATAGAATACCAAAAACTTTTACTAAGGTCAAATTGTCACTTTCTAAGATGTCTAAATTTTATTTTATTATTCATAGGTAATGTTACTCTTATTTACTATTCATAAGGGTCATATTACTATTCATAAGGGCAGGTTACTATTCATAAGGGTAGGTTACGATTCACCAAAAATTATTATTTTTTCATTAGACTCCAAAAACCATCTTGAACACAACTGTGTATGTCAGATTTTTAAAATTCCAAACATAGGGGTGAAAAAATTATGTTTAAAGGTCACCTATCACATAGTAGTTCATTATTTTTTGTTTTTATGGCATAGATATAAGAAGGGAATTTTCCATTGAAATACATTGGGTCGTTACATTTATAATGTGAAAATCATATTCAACGAAATGGAGAATTTGGAAAGAGTCTTATTGAAACTATCCTTGGAGTATCATAAATTTTGGATACAGTATTTAGTGATAGCCACTGCAGGATGAAGGGTTGTTCAATACATATGTCTTCTGATTAATTTAAGGACATTACCATAGCTAGAATATTGGTCTATATGAACTAGTTATAGTGTTTTATATGAAGAAAAATCATGGGAGTATAGATAATGGTGTTTTGGGTTTATTTTAATAATTCCCATAATTATTTGAATAGTTTATGAGATGAATTTATGTGAATGAAGAATGACCCGCACATATTTTAAGAATCTCAAATTCATTTTCAAGAATATTTGAAATCACAGTACTCAATTAAGAAATACGAAAATAGGAAAAATAATTTTTCTACCCCTAATTTTAATAAGATAATTTATCCAAAAATGATAATCCCTTAGATAGGGTTTGTCTTATGGAGACACTAAATAAGTAAAACATGTTATGTGAAACACTATTGTCCATCACATAATAAAAATAAGACTTGCGAGTATGTAAAAAATGAAAATACATTTCATCAATTCATAAGATAATTAAGGTAGTAAATCCAATTCATATGTAAATTCATGTACACATGAAAAAATTTTGAAATGGGATTTTAGACCATGTTATGGAATTTAAATTCCCATGTGATAATTTATTTACCCAAATATGAAAGGTGACCTATATATGAAAATTAATTTAAATTAAAAAGAAATTATACACCTATAAATTAAAAGAAACTATGAATAACAATAACTGCTAGAAACTAAAATATGTATTATCTATAATTTTGATATTTATAGGAATTATTAAATATGATTGTTCTTATGTTGTGAAATTGAGTTTATAACATCATGATTCTCAAAAAATAGATTGTAAAATATTATAATGAGTTGATTATGAGAATATAATAGATGAGAAAATATAAAATTCCCAAAAGTGAAAAAAACTATTGAGTGTTCATGAATAATATAGATGTACATTAAATAATGATTAAATTTCTATTCAGAGCAAATGTTACATGTGAAGTTAACAGTTTGAGAATATTAACTAAAGTATAATATTATTTCCAATATATAGGTATTGATGCATATATTTAAATATCACATTGAATATTTATATGTTTATTATAGTGGAGATATCTATATTTTTAGAAGAATTAGAATAAGTTTATCAAGGAGAATAAAAAATATTATTTTTATTCATACATGTTTCAAAAATGAGGATCATTTAATGAAGGTATGTTTTGAATACACTATGATTTTAAAAATTATTTCATGGGAAAATGTAGGGATAATTTATAGGGGTTCAATAATATTATTATTAAACCATAGGTTACTTTATCCCCATGACATACCATTTATGATATATGAAAATGAAGGAATTTATTTAGTAAGAAAAAAATTCTTGTGAGAAGTGAAGATATTAAGGAAAAAATATATAAAGTAGACATTGATCTATAAAACAAAATAAAAAATCACTATATCTTGTGAGGACTGTTGAGATTTGAGAAAACCCAAGAATAGATGAGGCTATCAAATAAGAATTCAAAGTACAACACTATCTGATGTGGTTATGATGAATAATAAGAGTGTTAAGAGCCTATAAAAGATGTTGGCTTTCAAAAAATAATATGAAATAACAACTAAAATATCAAAATTTATTGTATGTCTTTTAATTTTCTATCTTTTCTCACAATTATTGGTTTTATGTCTCTATCATCAAATTCAATAGATCGAATAAAATCTCAAAAATTACAAATATGGATTTAAACGTTATGGATTATAAAATACATCAAATAATTATAATAAACTATGATGTTGAGGAAGTAGATAAGTGTGGTGTGTGTAGAATCATCCTTTAATAGATATCTAATCTATATCTGAATGATGAATTAGGCTAACAAAAATTAGAACAGAATACTATGTATGACATTATAAATATAACTTTATTGTGAAATAAATGGGAGTCTAGTTACCAGAGTAATATAGTAACCCATCCTATATAGTTTAGTGGATGATTTTTTAATATAATGCATGGAAAACCATTGTAATTTATTATTTCATTGTAGTGTATAGTCTATGATTTAATGGTATTTTACATTGATCCGTTTGTTTTTCACACATTTGAGAAGAACATTGTAAAAATAACATGTTTTTATCTCTTTTTTACATTTAATCATTGCATGTTGTTGCATTATAATTTTGTGAAACATAAAATATACATTTATCTATTAATATATATCAAGGGTTCAAGTTATAATGTGAATAGAGTGTGTTGATGTTTTCCCTTTCAGAAAAAGTGTACCATAACTGATCCACCAATAGGTGTTCCAGTATAGTCTATAGTGACACTAAATGTGGTGTCATATAAAGGCCATATCTAATTGTATATTTATTTAGGCCTAATAACATAAATAAAACTATAATGTTCATTCAAATAAATTTGGAAATTTTTCCAAATTTTATATGATATATGTGATGTATTTATTTTATATTGTTAAAGATGAACCTTATATGGAAGAATCGACATCCAATACTTTTATAAGAGATTTGGAGGTGTGAAAATAGTCCTCTAAAAATGGGAAAAATAAATACACATGAAATATATGAAAGATAAAAATAAATGAATATAAAACACCATTAGATGAAGGTAAGTGAAATTTTCAAGATTTATAAGTTAAAATTATTCGTCATTATTCCTCTATTAATTAAATTTCTAGATGTGATCATAGTTATATTGAATATAAAAAATATTTCTAGAAAACATTCGATGACTTTATAAAGGATTATCCTATCTGGGTGTCAATCAACATCATTAAATTGATTTATAATGATTATGATGAAACATCAAAGTTGAAGAAATATTCATGTATATGGGAAGAGGCATTGGTCAAAAGGGTTATATTTTTCCACATAAAAAGATAGTCAAAACCAAGAATAACATGAAAAAAATTAAAATGAGTTAGATTCATTAGATGATGAATATTTTTAAAGATTTTAATGTGATATATATGATTATAAGAAGGGTCTTAAAGAGTTCTTCCTTGAATAAGAGGAACTTTTTAAAATATCCATCGATTTTGGGTTTTCCTAGATATAATATGGAATTAATATATTAATGTATATGTATATTTATATAATTTTGAAAATAAATATGAATGAATATAAATTATAGAATTTTAAATTTCATTATAATGAACAAATATGATCATTTGATGATGAAATTTATTCCCTTAATATTATGTTCCTAAGCTACATGTAAATATTAGAAATTTGGAAACAAAGCCTTCTAAAATTTCATTATCTATAAGGATAAAAAAATACAACCACATAAATATCATATAGGATAATTAATCCTAAAAGAAATTTATATAATTGAAATAGAATATATAGATTATCTAGAAAGGGATCCCCCTTCAGATTATATGAAGTTGTATCTCACAATAATATAAATTCATTTTACACTAAATCTATTTTTTCTATAAATAATGGTAAAATAATAAACAGGTAAAAATGGGGAAATGAAAACATACTAAAAAGACAACTACATTATCAAGGGAGGAGTTGATAATGACTTGAAAATATTAGAACAAAACGAGCACAAAAAGACGATTTCTTGCCGAAAAATAGATGTCATGTATAATAAGATAGATTACATGAATAATAAAAAGAATATGATTGATTGTAACGTGTTTATATTGTTAGATATATAGAAAATAGGATTTCAATTTTTTAAATAATATAATAATATGTGGAAATTAGCTAAGCTATAAATCAATGGAGGATAGAAAAAGTAGGAAACATCTTAGATTTAAAAATACAATATAGATGAATAGGCCTCTATGAAAAAGGAAAAGATTTTATTTAACAGAAAATAAGAAAAAAATGACAAAAATTTGTGGTGATTATTATTAACAATGTTCATAAAACCCTTCTAGTAATCATACATGTTCTAAATACCAAAAAAACATTGTTTTGGTAGTTGGTAAATTAAGAATGTGATTTTATGATTGGTTCTATGTCAATGAACAAGAATACTCCAAAAAGTATATAAAAGGGTGTGGAACAATGCTTTATGCCAAAAATGATATTTTTTTATTTTGGTATGAAATTCCACATCATTGTCTATTTTAAAATTTATATGAATCTCAAAAACATCAATTCATGATAGAGTTAAAAATTATTAAATTTTTTTAAACCCATTTTGAAGAATTTGAAAAGATTCCCATGAATGGTAAGGTAAAATAAAATTATTATTTTTTTGAAGGAGAAAAGTTGTAGGATACATATTTAGGAAATGGATGATATGTTTTTTAAATAAGATGTAATGATGAAATATAAACAGAAATAACTAGTAATCAAATATTAAAAAAATATTATTGATATAAATTTATACATACAATATAATAGATTTAATGTTATGGGGAAAATGATATTATAAATATATGATATGAATAGTTTGATTTGGATAATAAATTATAAATCGTTTGAAAAGTATACATCACTATTTTACCATGTCATAAGGTCTACATTAACTAAGAAAAAAGTTTGAATAAACAATAAGTATATTATTCCAATTGAGGTTTTTTGTTAGAAAGAATAGGCTGGTACATTCATGAATAGTTCAGACATTTCAGAAAATTATTTAAAGGACTTTATCGGTTGATAATTTAGTCTCAATCATGATTCTCAAACTAAGGAATTATTGGATGATCCAATTCATTCCCATATTTTTTCTGTTTGTGCATTAAATTTAGAAATTATAAGTGAATCTGGTCTGATGGAATCCAATAAGGGAGAGATTTAAAAATGTGTGAAGCTAGTATAGTTTTATAAAATTCAAATAAATGTAAAAAATTTTATATTCATTTAATAATATAATGTATATGTTAGGATTTCGTTCGCCCATATATATTATAATTTATATAAATAATGTTCATAAAGGGGATTTATTATATAACATTATTGTTAAGATCATACACTTTTAATTTTTTCCATATGTGGATTCAAGTGAGTGAGGGTTTCAAAAATTTCATTAAGATATAGGTTTACTTTCCCCATGATGTAAAAGGCTGAAATAGGTATTACATGTTGTCAAAACATATAAATATTTTTTATATAAACATGTCAATCTTGTTTTATATAAATGGTCATGCCATGTAGACGTATATATGATTTTTAAATGGAATATTTATAAGATAAATTTCATTCCATGTATTAATTCATTGGGTTATTTTATATTCATAAAAAACTCTAATCAACTACAATTAGAAGTAGTGATTATTTTTAATTCCTTATCTTATGGAATCAATGAAATTTAAATTAAAAGATGTATTAAAAAAATTAGTATTGGAAAATTAAACTCTTTTATATATAATATGAACAATATTAATATATGGTGGGTTTATTAAATATAGAATAGATTTTTGAGAAAATCATCATGTATACTCATGTTGAATATAAATGGGAGACTTTTTTTGTTAAAATACTCTTAAATAGAAATCATAAAAGGGAATGGAATTTAAAGAATAACCATCCATTTATCACCATGAGGAATAAAATGATTAATGAGATGAATAAACTAAATAGTAATCCCTAAAATATCAATAAGGGGGAGAATAAACTTCCCCTGTTTTTATTCTTTTCAAACTAGTGGAGAAGTATTATATTGAACATCATATTTACTTCTAATCAATTACAATTGACAAAAAAAATGGACAAATTTTTGTTTTTAATGGTGTTTCATTATATTTTTTTATTTATATTTTTCAATTTCGATTCTCAATAAAATAATAAAATGGATATTAATTTGGTGTTGGATTAGAGTATCCACCAATTAAAGGATATGATGATGCTTCCAATGTGTTTTCATGGAACGAAAAAAACCATAACCCTTGGTATAATTAGAGGGATTGATTCATTGGATAAATAACCCCATATAATTTTTGATATGGTATCAATGTTCATGAAAAGTTTTTCAGGGATTTATAAATTTTCTACACCAACAGAATTTATTGATGAATCAGAGGGAGAATCATTATAATGAATTTGTACTAAGAAATACTTTTATATATGTATTTATAAAGAAAAAATTATATTTAGTGAAGTGGTGAATATATCTAGAATGTTAAAGAACCCATTAATGTAGTACCTCTCATTGTGGATTTATTATTTAGTAAGAAACACTAATTTATGAAATCTGAGTTAAATATACATGGCATGGAATTGATTTTAGAAACATTTCACCTGTGGTGGATGATGTTTTTCCAAGAATACCCAATTTGTTATATTCATTATATTTAGAACCATAGAGATATTATTAAAGGAATTTATATTTTTTTAAATATTTTGTAAATTATTTAAAAAATTATGATGTTTTTTCTCATGAATATAGAATCCCCAATTAAAATTTGAAGATGTTAGGATTTGATTTCAATCGTATCAGGAATAAATATAATCCTGCTAGAATTTTAAAAAAATGAAAAGGGGTATATACTACTCCGTCTACTTATAAGATTATTTATCTGTGGAGTGACACATTTATATTGGGTTTATTATACAGATCCAATGTATAATTAAATTAAGTTATTTTTATAATTTTTAGTCATCACATAATTTAAATGAGGCATGAAAACCAATGAAAATTGAAAAGTAATTTTATTATCTAGTAAGATAATTTATTCACACAAGCGAGTGTGCTAGTGAATTCATATATACATTGGAAAAATGGTAATGGTATTACAGACCATTTAAAATAATTTTGACTCATGTATGATAATTTACATATAGGAATGTTAATGGTCACCCACATAATATAATTAATTTCAAATTGGAAAAAACTATATTCCCATAAGATGATATAATTATTGAAAACCTAGATTTCTACATTCTAAATATGTTTGTTGAAAAATTTATAGATTCTAATGAATAAATAAATAATATGAGTTATATTTTCTGAATTTTATCTCTAAAAGTCAAGAAGATTTCTAAATTCATGATACATTCATGGAATGAGTTGAGAATAAGGATGTCAAAACTACGTAAATATATGATTATCAAATATAGAAAAATAAATTCTTCAGTTTTTCAGAATAATCATAATGTATTGAAAAAAATGAATGATTTATTATTTAATGGTTATTCTAATTATGAAGTGATATATTTGAGAAAATGGAATAAGTTTGTTGTTGGATTTTATATCATAGACATGTGTGATGTAAATTTTTATATCAAAGTAAAGATTCATATGAGGATTTTAGTGGAGATATTGTTATTAAAAGAATAAGAGTAAGAATTCCATCATAGAGAAGAATAAAATAATAAATTTTTTGAGCCATGTTTCAAAAATAAGGAAAATTTGAGGAGAATATTTTTGGGATACATTATGATTAGAAAAAGAATAGAATGAGAATATAATATAATCATATATGGGTATTCTATAATGATGATTTGGTATGTACATACTCTTTTTGCCATCAACATACTATTTATGGGATTTAATGTGAACGAATATATTTTTTATATCACCAATAAATGGGAGAAGTTTAGATATAGAGGACATTATAGATGAGAATTCAATGAATCTACAAAAAAAACATTTCTTACTACTACCAAATAGGTCTGTTTAGATTGTTGAGAAACTAATATGCGTTAAAGATCTAGATGAAGAAGTGGGAGAGATTCACTACATGTTAGATTGGAACCAGAAGAGGAGTGAGTCATGACTGTGAAATATAATTGTCAATAACAAAACATTAATAGAAAAAAATTAAATTTTTAATGAAAAAATTCATTATTAAGAATTCTATTTAGATAAAAAAGCATGCACTTAATTTAATTTATTACGTTAGACCATTATAAAATTTTACAAACTTTTTTTGTTGACATTAAATGGATAGTAAGAATCACAACCATTGTTTATATAGAAAATTTATTCTGGAAACTATTATTAGTATACATATAATGGTTATCGTAATGAATAATTGACACATATAGAATAGTAGACTACCATAACCAGTAGGATTGCACCCTATGAAGCCTATTTATAAGTGCATTCAAGGGAGATAGCATCACAAGGTTTTTATAATGACCATTTCCAAAATTAAATTCAAAAACTAAAACTTGAGTGAGACAATTTATGGGAGAAACTAAATCTTATCAAGATCATTTCTTGTACTATGTTTGTCGAACCACCCTACGAAAGTACCACCATCACACACCTTACCCCTCATTTGTATGCAGGTGTAAGGAGAAACTATGTATCTAGGTAAAATAATTAGGAATTTTAATATTTTTATGGTAATAAAATAAATATTAAAAATTGTCCAATTCATTTTTACTTTATATATAAACAAGAATATATAAAAAGTTTGATAGAATTAAATTTTTATATGATGAAATAAAAATTTAATTTTTTTGGAAATATATGATTTCAATTGAAGAACTATTTTTTATAATTCATGAATTATATGAATAAGTTTTATTTTCATTTAATAATATTATTTAATTTTATTTATTTAAATATAAATGATAATATAATATAATGAAGTCCAAATAGATTTTTTAAGGTTCAGAAATAATCTATTGGTGTAAAAACTATTGTTTTACAGTAAGTAAGGATTTATAATTAAAAGATAGAATCTACAAACATATAAATCAATTTGGTAAAATAAAAATTAATATTTAATAAAAAATATCAAAATTATCCAATTCTAAAATTTCAATATTTTTTGAGATAATATAATTTTTGGGGTAAAAATAAATATTATATAAATATAAGATATGATTAGGACATCGTAATGTCCCAAAGGTTGTGTAAAAAATACTATAAAAGGCATACATGAAAAAAATCGGTTTCCCCTATAAAATTGTATTTTTATTTTGTTAGATTAATTTTAGAAACCTATTATTAATCCTCAAAAACATAATATTTTATTCTCTTAAAAAAACAATTTTCTTTTAAAATTAATCACTTCCAAAACATGAATGGTATTATATTATATATTTTAGTTACTATGGTAATAAAATATTTATTATCAATCCAATATTGCATAAATCATTGTTAAAACCATGGATGTGAATGTTGTTTAGATTATTTTATCACTTTCCTTTCCCATTTGGTTTAAATACCCATCCATCCTCACATTATTAATAACTAAAAACGATTTATAACAATTTCCTTATCCCCATCCCTCTCTAAATCAATCTAAAGTTTTTCCTATCCTCTTAAAAATCTCCTACCATGATTCTAGAAGAACCCTCTCAAGGTAACAGATTCTCTCATATTCTTTTTATTCAAGTACATTCTTAGTAATACTCAATTTTATTTATAATTTTTCATTTGTTTATGTGTTTACAGAGTTATCTTTACCATCCTTGGGATTCAATTGTAATGAGATACAACCTTTCACTCTCATTAAACCATTTCCATAAACAATTATGTACACATATTATACTATAGTAATCATCCACTTATTTTCTATGTCAAACATTTATATTATGAGTACCCATACCCATTTATTCTCAATGGTATTAATATATAAATAACTAATGATAATTGATCCAATATAACCATTTATAAAAACCAAAATTCATAAAATTTGGATTAACATTTATAAAATTTAATCTTATGTTATTCGATCTATATGGAACAAAAAGGTAAATTTATGATTCTAATATGATCGGTGTTCCTATAATTATATAAACCCCCAATGATTTGAGTATTTATTTCATCTCATGTGATACCATGATTGATGAATTATTGGTTATCCAAATAAAAATATTATGTGATATCTCAGTGGTTAGATGAGATTTATTCTTATGATGTCTTGTTTTATGTTCATTCCATATTCAAATAAATCCTTGATGTTATGATCCCATGTCATTATTTTATTTTCATGATTATGATTCACTCCTTTTCACATCACCATGTCATGTCCCTTGAGTCGGTTATAAATATTTATGATATGTTATCACTTAATTATTCCAATACTAGGCTTCATTGCTCACCCCATTCTTTTGTACATCCCCAAGTTATCTTGTGAATTATTTTACTCTCAATGGATGTTAATGTAATGTTTTTTGTGTTTTAAATAATGTTTTTGGTATCTTAATTTCATGTTATTATGATATTTATCAAATTACCCACACACTCTAGGCATATCGATCATTTGGTTTTTTATGTGTATCATTATGTAATAAAACATTCAATATTGAATACAAAAGTTATAGGTTTACATTGTTATAATCAGAGTTAGGTTGAGTTATTTTTGGGTATTTGGATAAGAATCACTGAGTGGATACCATATGGATATACCAAACATAAGAAAACATCCTTAAATTCTGGTAAAATATCGAGTGAGTGGTGTATAATTAACAAAATCCTTATCTAGATACTATAATTAGATGTGACTCGGACATAGTTGTACCTAAGGGTAATAATCCTAAAAAGGGACGCTTAATTATTAACTCCATTGTCACAAGTGGCATGAAGAACTTTCATTACTACACACCTGGATTAAAACTCCTAGTGGATATTAATTTGTAATTTTACAAGCTCTTTATAAACCCAAATAAAGGCGAAATAATTCTTATGATATTTAATATTTGGAAATTAACTGTGGATAACATATGTTGAAATCTATAAATTCATATATTAAAAAATATATGTCAATTATGAGTCATCTCAACAATTCAAATAGTTTCCTTTAAGTTATTTAATAGTTTCAAAATTCAGAACCTTTATTTTCCCATTATTTTAGTCAATTGTCGGAAATATGAGGAACTGAGTCAGAACCAATGAGATAGGGAATGTGACGACTATCTAAATGATGTTCCTAACATTATGGGAGATAATGTAATAGATCATTTTATTATTGTAAATAATCTATCATAAATTATTCCTAACAACTGGCACATAATTGAATCTCTAAACACATCAATGAAGAGATGCATGGTGTCTGATGGAAGTTCATGTGATGAATGTTATAGGAATATAATATTCAATTTCATATATGTTAAAATTTCATAAATAGGGTCTAAGGGAAATTTCAAAAATGGATTTTAATTAAATTTATTTGTGAGAAAATAGTTCAAAATGTATATAATTTCTTTTTAAGAATAATGAACTTAGTTATCAATCTAGGTGGAAGTATTGTTTAAATGAATAATACATTAATAGTTCTATGTCATGAATGTGGGGATCATTGGTATGATAAATCATAATGATTTATTTTAAAGGATAACAAGGATGATGAGAACTAAATATATATAATTGAAACGGTAAAAGTGAGGTATTATAGTATGATAATCACCACGATATTCAATGATGATTGGAGCACAATTGACCTCAACTATAGGGTTGTGTATATAATGTTGTATTTAAATTCATTACATGCAAAAATATTTATTAAATTTTATTCGATTGAAAAATCATCAACCCAAATGATTTGATATCATTGAGGAAAATTTCTATGATTTTATTATCAAAAGATGATGTTTTTGTAAATGTTCATCTTTAAAATTTTTTCATCCACCCTTTTGAATATTTTAGTTGTTTTCTAGGGATGGATTGGATTACCTATTATAGAGAGAACATAAATTTATAAGCGAATGAAATCAACATCTATATCGTGAATCATCTTCAAATTCAATACAATTTTTTTATGATATCATATCCCTATTGGAATAATTATCTTGATCATGAAAATTATTTCCTTATAAGTAAGTGTATATTGATCAAATTATTGAGACTATAGAAAAGATCAACCTTTATGACATGCATATTATACGAGAATTTTATACTATGCTTATCAAATAATGGTATGGTCTTCCGCAGAAACGAGTAGTTCACTACTTAATTAAAATTATATGAGGACAAAGTAAAACTATTGAGGCATGTTATCACCCAAAATGGTGCATTTAAGAATCCCTATAAAATAAAGGAAATTGAATGGCGGAAGTGAATAGAATTTGTGATAGATATTCATAGTTTATATAGGTTTTTTGGGAAATTTTATCGATTTGTTAGAAAATTATAAGGATTTTCAATCCCACAAACCAGGATAACATTAATAAGAGTAATCTTTTTTCAAGAAAATGAATATGTGGATATATTAAAGGTGTTAATGGATATTATAATCACTATACTTGTGCTCAAATTACCCACAAGTGGGGCATGTTTTTTATATAAATCAATACATCAAAAAATATTCATAGGTTGTGTACTCATAAAAAAAGAAACAATTGATAGTGTATTCCTCTATCCATTTAAATACCCTTGAATTGAGCTTCTCAACACAAGATATAAAATATCTCATGGTGATGTTCACATTGAATATTTGGTGACATTATATCTTTGTGGAAATGTTTTACATATATATGGATAATAAAATTCTGATGTACATATTCTCACAAAAGGATTTAAATATATACTAATGAAGGTGGATAGAATAGATCATGGAATATAACTATTAAATCTGTTACCATCCTATGAATGAAAATAAATTGGTCAATGATCTTAGTATAAAAGATCCTGAAACCCTATTGGTTATGATAATTGAAATGGATATAATATTATTGGACATGAAGAGAATGGAAATTGGAATCATAAAAGTAACTTCATCCTACCTTTCAAAAATAACTACCCAACCATCAATTCAAGAGAGGATAAAGGAAGTCTAAAATTACAATGAAGAGCTACAGAGAACGGTACATAATATTATGATGGTTAACATTTCGAAAAACAGAGGTAAAATGTTTGGAACCTGGGTATGTGTACCGTGAAACCATAACTAAAGAAGGAACTTCAAGATGAGGGAATAACTCACCTTCTCTATTCATCCTGGATTTAAAAAGATATGTGAATGTATATATAAAATATTTCGATGGGATAACATAAATAATGAGATTTTAGTATTTTTATCTTGAATATTTGTCTAAAAAAAGTCAAGGATGAATGATATAATTCAAAGGGTATGATGAAAACAATTCCCTTACAAGTATTGAAATGGGAAAAGAAATCCATGGGATTCTTCATAAATTTTTTAGGACATCTAAATTTGGAGACTTTATTTTGGTGGTAGTCGATCACTATATCAATTTTGAACATTTAAATATGATCAATTAATAAATATATATTGACCCAATCACCATTAAATATATAAGATAAGTGCTAAGATTATAATAAGTACTAGTATAAATTGTATCTAACTGAGATATGAGGTTTCCAATAATGTTATGGTGAATAATTTAGAATGTTTTTTTGATAAAATGAAGATATTCAATATAGCTTATCAACCTCAAGAGGATGAGAGAAACATTAATACCCTATAGGATATATTGAAAACTTTTTAAATATATTTAAAATAATGTTGGAATCAATACCTTCCCCAAAATGTGTTCTGATATAATATTAATTTCTATTCTAGTATTCAAATTGAACCATATAAGGATCTATATGGGAAGTGGTCTCAGAAATTAATATGTTGAGATGGTGTAATAAAGAGGTAGTTAATGTGATATTAAATTATAAATGTGGTGACCTAGAATACCAAAACCATTTAGTGTTATAATCTATCATTTAAAATTGAACAAAAAATATATGCTTATAATCAACGATGAGACCTAATGTGTGAGGTTCGAGATGTTATGTCCCATCATGTAGCACCATGAAATGAATACAATTTTATTAGGATGAATGGAAAGCATAGTAAAAAATATAATTACACATTTATAATATTTTATTTACATAGAGTAGCATCATATTGAATATCATACACTATTAAACTATCTAAATTTCATAGTGTGTTCAATGTATACCACTAAAGGAACTACATACCCGAGCCCTCACATGTACTAAACATTATGGTGTAACAATTAGAGAATGATATATCATTAAACATGTAGCTAGGGAAGATATTTGTTCCCAGGGATAATGTTTTTTCCAAATAAGAAAACTCACATAGTCAATGTTTGCTGCTCGAACAAAGTGATTGAGGAATCAACATGGGAACTAGAAGATGCGACGAAACATAAGTACCCTCCGCTATTTTAGAAAATTAAATGAAATTTCTAGTGGAAAATTAATTATGTGGGAATATTTTAGAGTGAAAAACTATTATAAATTTAATTCCATTTTGAATGAATAAATTTATTATGATGAAATATAGTTACAAAAAACATATGCACTACATTTCATTTTTATCTCTATAACCTTATATATTATAGACATTATTTTTTTCTAGTCATAGTAGACCATTAAACATCACAACAATTATTAATATATCCACATTAATTTGATTTTTTTAATTATTATATATATTAAGGATTATGATAAATTTTTATTACCGTAGAAGGAATAAGTTTTTTCCTCGATAAATAGCACTGTGCCATATTAATCCAATTTATTAGTTCTTCTGAGGTAGATGACGTCTCTTAGGTTTTCCCATAACTAAAACTGATAAAAGATGTAGTAAATGAAACTCCTATGAAACTATTTATGTTATCAGTTCCAGCCTATCAATATCTCAATCTAAACGATGTTTCTTGAACCACCCCGTAAATTTATTATTATGACACCACACACCCTTAGGGTTTACACTGGTGTAAGAAGTGGTAAAATTTCTAAACCCTAGTACTCTGAATTTATATGGTTCCCTTAAAAATAAATAATGATTATATTTATCCCTTTTAATCATTTATTTATATATATACATGACAATATAATTATTTTTAAAGAAATTATATTTTTATATCAATTAATAAATATTATATTTTTAAGAAAAATATATTCTAAACTAGGACACTCATTTTCAGAATTCAATAATTATATAATTAAATCTTATCTTCTTTAAAAAATACTAAATAAATAATATTTATATAAATAGAAATTTTAATAAGATATAATAGAGTCCATTATAAGTTTTATATGGTTCATAAAGAGATTTGTGTCATAAAAACTTGTATTTTAATATAAATATGGATTTTTATTTAAAGGTGTAAATTTCCATATTTATAAAATTATTCCAATAAATATATATTAATTTTTAAATTATCACATTGAAATTTTCCCATGTGAAATATTTATAATTTTATGAGATAATCCAATTATTTTGAAAAAATTAAATGTTCTATAAATATATAGTTTGTGATATGACTTCATAATAACAAAAATGTGATGTCATAATTACTATAAAATGAATCCATGAACAAAAATAGGGTTTCCCATTAAAATAATTTTTTTTATATATATTTTTATATTTTAAAACCCTATAATGAATCCCCCAAGACCAATATTATATTTATTTTTTAAAAAAAAATTCATAATTACCATGTGTCACTTTCACATCATGAATGATATTATTTATATGATTTTATTTATAATACTAATTAAATATTTAACCTCATTCCCCATTATTAGAATCATTGGGAAGTATTTCAGTATTGATTATTTTAGCACTTACTGTCCAAAACATATGTTTAAAAATAAAAAAAAAATTCTCACTCTATTACTATAAGTACCAAAAAACACACATTGTAATTCTCTAAAAATCCATTTATCATTTTATTCATTTTTCTTACTTCTATAGATACCTAAATAGGTGTTTTTGATTTCTTAATAATATACTCTCATGTTTTCAGAATTACCCTCTCAAGTGAAATGATTCTCTCCTCTTCGTCTTTGTTTTAGTAATTTATTTTTTCAAATCCTTCAAATTTCCAATTTCTCATATTTTAATGTGTTATTTAAATCCATTTATTATACTTATTACACCCAATTAATTAGGTACCACCATTAACTCTCATTAAATCCTTACCTAATTATTTAGACACTCCCATTATGATGTTAAAATTATATACTCATTTTCCAGGACAAAATTTTATATTTAAAGAACACATTCATATATCCACTCAAGGATATTCACCTCAATGTACCTATCCTCATTCAATTATGGAATTTCATATATGTAACACAAAATACATAATCATGGGATTAAATGTGATGAAATACACCTTATATTATATGATCTATGTGGAAAAATAATGCATGTAAATGATATGACTATGATTGGAGTGCCTCAAATTATATATCCCTCTAATGCAGTGGGTCATATTTTTATCTCATGAGATGCCATGTATAGTTCATAGGTGGATATCCTAATAACACCATGATAGGATATATGTGTGTTTATCTTGTATTTAGGATTATGGGGTCATGTTTTATATTGTTTCCAAATTGTTATGATGACTTTTTCTTTTTATGTTATATCATCCTTCAATATTCATGGTTATGATTTTCAAAAATTTATATAACCATGTTTTGCTGCTTAACAAACCTGTTAAACATTACATCATGCTATTCCATGATTATTCCCTTACTGGGATTTATAACTCACTCCTTTCTTATGTACATACCTAGGTTGTCCCATGTTGTATTAGAATATCATGGGGATTATAAGTGAATGTTACAATGTTTTAAATAATTTTAGTGGATCTCCATTTCTATTTATTGTCATATGTACTTAATTACAAATTTAATCTTGTCCTATAAATATTTTGTAATTATGTCATGTGTATCATTATCTAATAAATCATAAAATAAACTATATAAAAAATATGTGTTGTCATTCTTCTAGGTTTAAAATAAAAAAGAAATAACAATAGTAAAGGGAATGCCTTGTAGTTATTGTATTTAAATTTATTTTCTAGTCATAGAGTTTTTATTTTTCATCAAATATCATATTATCAAAGAGTACTAAAACCAAGGAACGTATAGAGATGGTTTTATATTCAGACTTGTTGAGTTTATCAAGGTAGTTGAAAACACTATACATTTGAGAATGAATATCATTATTTTGGGTGCATAGGCATCCCTATATAGAGTTTCAATCTGAATCATAAAATAAATGGAACATGATACTAACATAAGGTTAAGACTATGGAAATTGGTATAAATACCCCATCAAATTCATAATATTGTTGATTCTTGTTACATATATAATATGACAATCCCAACTATGTAATAATGTGATACAGGTTTTACGATTGTCCTTGGAATCTCATTATAAAATTTGGTTTTGTTATAGTAGAGAACCCATGACACAATGGGAGTTGATAGAGAAAGGAGTATGTTTTCTAGTTCAGGGAAGAAGAATGTAAAAATATTTCCTGATAACATATAATTTAAATTTCTATATTTCATTTGATTTCATCTTGATTAGTATAAGCATAAAATATATATTTTAATCCTATGAAATTTCATAAGTTCCAATTCTAATGTGGGTCATCTAAGTAGAAAATTTTGATTTTAGTAATATTTTAAAACACTTAATCCCCCTTACTCATTTGTATCTTCATGATCCACTATGATACTATGCATAATGAAAGAATCACTGATGCAGATAAAGGTATGATGTCAATCATAGATATATCAAGTAATTTATTCATATAAATTTTTCATTGTGCTATTGTATTTGATATATTGAACATTTTTGACGAGAATTATATATAATCATAAAATGAACATGATTTTAAGATATTAACATTAAGATTGTGCTGAATAAATGGTTTTTATAAGTTTATACTAAATAATGTTGGAAATATTTTCTTTATTATAAAGGTAAAGATAAAAATGGATATGTAGAAAAATCAAAAAATGGAAATCCCACATAAGTATATGTTAATGATTTTAATGTTAAATCATTATAAAATATTCTTGCGTAAGAATCTTGTAAATATTGATAATAAAATTCCCACATAGATATTGAAGCTAATAATGAATCAATGGCTGTAGTGGATACGAAATTAAGTCATCAATAGGGAGAATGTTAATATTGTAATAATGTATATAACTAATCAATTTTTGAAATTCTGGATCAACTATATATTATTAAAGGAGTAAATTATACTTTATCAAAAAATCATTGTTATATAATATGATATTAAACATGGAGGAAGTGTCTTTAAAATATTAATAACAATAATGTGTAAAAGTTGAATGTGTAAAGTGATATACATGGAGAACATTCTATCACGTTGGAGGAATAAATGGATGTAGTTAATGACCAAAATTTAAACATGATTCCTATAAAAAGCATTAAGATATGATTAAAAAAATAAAAAAACATGTTCAGTATTGGGTAATATTGTTGTTCAATTAAAGGATAAGGATCATTAGATAAAAGCGTGAGAAATGATATTGAAAACATTAAACAAAAATATTGAAATTATTTCTGTGTAAGTCTCAATAACTAATTTTCACAAAGCTAAATATTATTGAATCACTATGAAAACAAAATATTATTTCAAAATATAGATTTAATGGTGACACAATAAGGTGGTATTTATATTATATTATTATAGGGTTATGGTACACACTAAGGATGTGTTTATACAAGCTAAAGTGCTGAATGGTGGAAGGAGAGATGATGTATCATCTCAATTGAGGCATGACGACATGATGTTTTATTTTATCAGGATAATTTCTATTAGTACTAACACTATAATAAGGAATATAATTTCTAAATGAAATAATATAGATATTTTATGAATAAACCATTCAATATCATACCATGGGGGAGGTATTTATAGAGAAAATAAGAATATGTTATAGTAAAGAATATAAATATAGAGGTGAATAAATGTGATTATTGAATGAGATGGGAGGTGAATGAAGCACAAATTGTGATGTTTACATTTTCTAAGTAATCGAATAAGTAAAATCATATATCGAGGTAGGGTAGGGAATTTTTAGTCACTAAAAAATTTTGGTCTAATGATTGACAATAGACTCAATAGAGATAAATAAATATGAGGTGGTATTAGTGGCCATTGAATAGTATATAAATGATGTATATCTAAGTGGTTTCACAAAAAAAATAAGATACCAAATATGATAATACATGTAGAATAGACCATAATTGTTGAAAAATAATGGCAATGGATGATGTGATGATGCATCAAAGGATTAAAGGTTCACAAGTAGTACTCGGTATACAATGGATATCAATAGAAAGCTATGAAAAAATGTGGAGAAATAATATATCTTTAGAAATAATTTTTCAAAAGTGATATTATTGAAATAATACCCACTATGAAATAATGGAAGGAAATTATATAAAAAGAGTTTGTTTTTATTGACCAATAAAATTCCTTATATTGAAGATGATAAAAAATCACCCCTCTCCACATAAATTGAATTACCATCAATGCTAGTAAAATGAAGATGGGTATACATGATATATGGGTAAAATTATAAATAAGAGATAAATTAATTTTAATAATATGAATTCAATAATTTGAGATAGAGTATATACTAATGAAATGAAGGAATAGTTCATAATTTTATATAGGGAATGTTCCTTTTTTATATTTACAAATGGAAATTAGAGAAATTCAAATAAGTATTGAAGCCTAATTTGAGAATGGAAGTGGTATATTTTTAAATTTGGAATGATAAATAGTTAGGGAATTTTTCATGTGGTATAAGGAATTTCTGAACTTAAATATGTTCCAAGGATTAATCAAAAAACTTATAGTGGTATCAAGACAAATATTTAGTCAATATGTGGAATCAAGAATGTACAAGGTGGTCTAACACCCTAATTAAAATGGAGAATAAAATAATTAATTAACATTAACATTAATGGATTAATTAACTATTTCGTTTATTTTAGAGCATAGGAATTGGTTTTATTGGATTGTTTTTAAGGATACTAAAATCTAATAATATATTATTCCTATGGTGAATATCATCAAGTGGTGATAGATCAAATGAATAAATAATTCATTAGGAGTTAAGTAAAATTATACAAAGGTTGATTAGACTTATATAGAATTAGAATACTTATTTAGAAGAAGAGTAATAATTTCCTCAAGTTGTATAAAATGAATACCATAACAAGTAAAAAATTGTTTTCTAACAAGTGACATGACTCAAAGACATTTTGAATTATTTATTATCCACTAATCATCATGTATATAAGTGTGAAAGAGATAACATAGAGATATTTGAAGGAATTGAAGGTTTATGTTATATGTATTCAAATATGTAATTGAGAATAATTTATAGCATTTAAGTTATTATGTTAAAATCATTGTTCCTATAACGAGCTCAAACTCACTAGTTGTAGTGAATTTGTTTATATTACACAATATTAATTGTTTTGTTCACTTTTTATTTTTTGGAGCATAGCTATAAGAGAATAAGGTTTTTATATATAGATTATATCTTCATTTTTTTAATAAATTGTATCATACAAAAAATGAGAAGGGGTTTATGATTTCCTGGAAGAACAACCTATAGGATCAAGTATAGGTAATTATTTTGGTGTAATGTTACAAAATTTTTCATTAAGGTTAATGGTTTGTTATGAAAATAAATAAAATGTTGAATATTTTCTATATGTTGATATAATATAACTATGGTTTTTGACTTTTCTATTTATTTTATTGGGGGATTACTATCTCTAAATATTGTATGATATTTTTTCTTACAAAGGGGGAGTGAAAGGATAAATTATAATAAATATATTCATATGAAATTTTTTGTGATAAATGAGGATACAACTGGAAAAACATTATTAGAGACACTTAGCATTAAATTATTAAATTTGGGGAAATAATTAGCAATTAAAAATTATTACTTTTTTAATATTTTGATATAAATAATGGAGAAGGATTTATATGAAATGAAAATGAGATTAAAAGTTGATGATTGCTTCAACCGTAGGTTGAATATTAGATTTTTTACAATTAAAAGTGGATTTTTGGAGAAGATTTAGGGAAATAAATAAGGTTAAAGATGATTTCGTACATAGATACCATACATGGAGAAGAATTAGTCATGATAAACATGGATTCGGACATGGATACCCTGATTGGTAATGAATAGAGCACATTGACATGTTGAATTTGATCATTTGTATTAGCTTGGTAAATCGTGAAGTGGAAGTGTGGATGTCAACAAAGTGAATACATGGATCCAAGTAAATATAAATATGATGGTGGTATTCATATGTTCTATTTAGAATTGTAAGGTTATGTGTAAGACCCGGGTTTTTATATGTGGTATGGATCATTTAAATTTTGTTCGAATTATTATTTTTTGTAATATGGTTTCCCAATGAGTTCGTGGTTTTTAATGGTTAATGTGGATTTATTGGGGAATGTAACCCATGTTAGTATATGATAGAATTTGTTTTAATGGTTATTAGAAATTTTTTGAGCCAATATTCATTATTGACTAATTAATAAATGGATTCATAGTAAGATGGGGGAAGATGCACAATTTTCAGAAATGATGCGGCCTCACATGCACACCCATGCAGGGAATTTAGTGGTAAAAGAAGGGTGCACATCTTTTCCAGACTATGTGTCCAGTCCTAGAAATCTATTCAAGTATCTTAGAAAAATGTACCAAAAAATCATTGTACAATATTTAGATTTCTTATTAAACCATTTTGGGTAACAATTTAATTACCCTCCTTTGATAGTGTTTCAAGCATGATTGGTGCATGATTTTCCCACCCATGTGGCGAAAATATGTTACCCATATATTTTTTCTTAAATGAAAATTTTTCCTTTAATTTCAAATTTAAATCAACCACATCCTATTTCTCATTTCCAAAGATAGAAAACCTTCCTCCATTTCATTATGATATCCTCTATGGAAGTGATCTAGGTTATTAGATATCATTATTGTCTGATGTTCGATTCAATTACCGTTGATCTCATTGGATTCATCCAGTTAATATCTTCACTCAAATTACTCAGTTATTCATTCACCATTCCCTGTAAAATGCTATTTTAATATAGGATCATATGTACTATTTTTTAGGGAATTGATCCATTAATACATTTTTCTTCTAATCCAAGACAAACTAATGGATAATTATGGATAATGATAGTGTCATAGGCGCAAGGTAGGTTGTATAGGACCCGAACCTCAAGTATTTCCTTTTTTTATCTATCATCATTGTTCACGCACAAATTTTGTCTGGAGTTTCCTATTAAATTCAAATTACAATATTATAGTCAATAGAGTGGTAGTATAAGACCCTTGTAAAATATGTTCTTCACAATGTTGGATAATGGTACATCAACACCATTCACCACATGTATGGTAGTCTCTTATTCATGCTGTTAGTAGTTTATTATGTCTATATGGTCCACCATTCAAGTGTTATATGACTTGGTCTTGTTAAAGGAATGTGTTTTCATTAAAATATGTAATTATTAATGGTTAATTATTTTTTATTTACCATTGTAGCCTTCATGTGTATGTGTTATAATTAATTAATTAACCTCTAAAATGTTTAATGGAAAGTATATTTATCTATATCACATGGCCTAGTTAGCTATAATTGAATTCCATAAGGTTTCACGTATTTATCCTTCTTTGTCATTCTTATAAGATGTAAAAGAGTACACCAAATAATTTATTACGAAATTAATGCAATAAATGGTTCAATTTCCATGGTATACCTCATCAAAAATATGAATGGTAATGGATTAATCCAAGTGAAAGCTAAATGGAATGAGTGTAACATGGATTTCAAAAACGAAATAATTATTTATTTAGTGAATATTCCATATGGATATTTTATATTTATATGAGTGTTCATACTAGAGATTGACATGGATTACCAAGGGAATACCTTAATCTCTTTAAAGATTTCATTTGAATTTAAGAAGCTAGTTTCTATATGAGATACCCAACATGGAACCTGATGATTTTCTACTAGAAGATTCCCAAAATGACACCGTAAAATCCATCCACTATATTCCAGATATTTGGATGCCTTGGATACACTCCTTGGATATAGCTTGATGTCTTCAAATATGTTGCGACACTGATTCACCCCATTCGCCTAAGTAACATTTGACTATTATTTAACATGGATGGTATCCTTATATAAGATTAAAATAATTTATAGTGAAATTATTTTGGTTATGTCCCATTGATTTCTATCATAACCCATTTATCCAAGATTCATGCTATAACTGAGTCATATTGACCCATGACATCAAGGATTCCTTTGTTATTACCTTGGATCCTCTTCATTATTATTATCATAATTATAGGATTACTTGTTCACACAATCAATATTTTATTTATATTATCATCCTGATATGATGTTATTTTTTTCCACATCACATGACATGTAAATATAAAATAAAATTAATAGAATTATTCAAATGATATCATGTTCAAAGTCATAACTAGTTGATGAAAAAGTAGGTATTGAGGTATTTACATTAATGTATTGTGTTAACTTTCATATATTAATGTTCTTTCATTTGATATTAAATTTATTTTTTCCTCATATATGAAATGAGGTCATAGTCTCCCCGTGATAATACCCTAGCACCTCGCTACTAGTTCGAAGCCTCTAGAATATGGGGTGGTGAACATGGGGCCATTTGGACCATCGACTCTAGGAACCTTTGAGTGGAACCCATGTCGGGATATCAAAAAGTGGTATCAGAGGGGTCTTTTAATTCCATAATATTTTTAGAAAATATATGTGAGATTTTGAATTCTTTAGAAGTTCATTATAAATTATGATTCCAAGTACCTAACCCATGGATGGGGTAAATACTATGTTACTTCAAATGAGGTATTTTGGATCATGTTTTTCCTATTAAGATTGATATACATCCATAATTAGGTTAATAACATGATATGTGATGGTTTTTATTATTATTATTATGGAGGATTTCTTTTTATCATTGTACTTATGTGATGAGGTGATGAATGCATCAGTCATGAATCATTATAGGGTCCTAGAGATCACAATTTATGAATATTCCCTGACATATAGATACATTAACCTTCATTAATTTCTTATGTTTCCATTGATTTTTGAGTGAACTATGGTTTTTTATATATATGAATACACTACTATCATCTTATATAGGGTTAGGAAATGTTTTGTTTAAAATTTCAAAATAAATAATAATATTTTATTCATATTTGTATTCATGCTGGAATCTGAAATGGATTGTTTTTACCAGTGTCAGCTTGGTGACTCTAGTTACATGAGATTATAATTTTTTTTAATTAAGTGATTTCTTGTTTCATTTCATGTGTAGTATGAGACCTATTTTATTGGAATTTTAAATTTATTGAGTTAGGAAATTATATATTACATGTCATATTTTGAGACTGAAGGTAAATGAGGTTTAATTGAAATTAAATTGGTGATTATTTTAGTGATAAGGTGTGGTGGGATTATTCCCTAGGAATGATGTTCCATTTAATAAACCCTTTATATATGTATAAAAGAAAATACGTAAAAAATGGTAAATTAAGATTTTTTAAATTAAATGATTGTAGGTAAATGAAGTGGATAAGTGGATGTTACCCTTAACATGCTAAAAACAATATAAAATAAACTTGAACCCTAAATAATAACCTATACTTCTAAGTCAATTGTTGTGGTAGTACCTTAGGTAGTGATCCCTAATTATTGTGTTCTTATTAGTATAGCACTTTTATCTATTTTCAATTATTCATATGAGGTTTTTTCATATTGTTTATATAGATGTGCCACCATGACCTCCTCTTGTTGCACACTAAGAACGTGATGATGACCATGCTCTTTAGATGGTGGGACTAGAGCCACCATTCGTAATAACATGGGGTCCAGTAGATGTAATGTCTGTTAAACCAAAATATGGATCTAACTCTCAACTTAAAGAGGGTTTCAAAAATCTGATACAGTCCATACAAGGTACTCCATGACCCACACCTATTGTGGTTTATCTTACTCATGAGTTCTAAAAGAAGCATCCTCCCATCATTTTAGGGTATTTCAGTCTATAAGCTCCAGAATATAGGCTGAAGGATACTCTATTTTTCTTTAAGAATCTAGAGATGGATCAAAATAGGGGTGTAAACATTTACATCTATATGTTTCTTGTTTCTCCCATAATATTGTGGTATGTGATTACTCAGTCTAGTCTTCACCAGGGTATGGTCTAGGAATACGTCCACACTACCTTCTCTGAAATATTATTTAATCATATGTAGAGATCTAACTGAGCCAGAGAGATCATGTATCTAGAGTAGGGTCATATGCCAGTTATAGTGTATTCAACACGTTTTACTATGTTACAATGCTTTAAACTACTTCTAGCAGGTGAAGACCTATCATACTCTAGATACGTTGATTATGGTATTATGTATTACATCCATACTCATGTGAACGTAATTATCATACCAAAATTTTATAAGATCATTAATGAAGCATCTATCATTGATTGAAACTTGAGAGAAGCTGATTTTAATAGGAATAAAGGATAAGTTCTTAGGCAGGGAAGTACTTCTTCCAGTAGAAGGAAGCATCCCCTTAATGATTCTTCTCTGAATAATAGAAGCTAGATTATACAAAATAGTATCATGTTGTATTTCATTTGTGTGAATAATAGTGTAATATTAATTATAAGAGTGATATAGACCCAATGGAGTTCCATTATTATGGTTTTATGGGGAATCATCACATATTTTGTCAGACCGTTCCATCTATTTCTTTTGGAAGAAGATCTTCACTTACAACACCATCAAGTGGTGACTCTATTGAACTCTGTTAGGCTTGGAGTTGTTGTATCACCGGTATGAAAAAATGATGAGGAGTTCCTGATCATGGTATCCAAAATTTTTATTATTAGTTCCAATAAAGAGAACTCCATCAGTGTATTCTACTCATAGAATGTGGTTGGGGATCAGTTCAGTTGCATGTTTTGTAGCTGAAACCAGAGGATCAGAGTCAAGGACCATCTGTAGTGTTATGTACTATTATAGTATAATAAACTATGGTATCTTCTCTATTTAATATTTGTGACTATCACTCTTTTATCAATTTATAGACTATGGAATGTCTCTTGAGGGAAATTTCGTACCTATTTTTTCTGATGCCCCTAGGAAAATCTCTATGAGTTTATTCAAATTTCATATGCCAATGGAGGTACTACCCCATTGATGTCGAGATTAGTTATATATTATGGGACTTATACATGCTCAAGATAATGGGTTTCAATTTAAATTTCAATATGAATTAGTTGGTTCCATGTCATGTGGATTTGGAATTCTATCATTGTAGGTTATCATTTACTTCATTAGAGATAAATTATTATCTTCACAAGGGTGAGTGTATTTTCCAGGATGGTATATCTAGTTAGATAATCATGGGATATGTGGTTTCACCTTCAAGAATAATATTCTCTTCACTGAGAGGCATGGAAAACATATGATAGATATACCTCCAGTAGTATATCATTTAAATTACATCTTTCCAAATTATTTATCCATTTACCTTCTAAGACATAGGTAGAGTTTATGATCGGTCTCATTCATGGATTATCTCTAGTGTCAATTTATTCATATAAAATTCCACATAGTGATCTCTAGAACATCAGGTGATAGTCGGATAATATATACGCCAGGTGCTTCATCTGAACAAGTAATTTTCCTTGGTGATTTACTATTCTATTCCCTAAGAAGAATAATTGGACGCATTGTTTTTCTATTAATTAACAATGTATGAACCATCTTATGGTTAGTATGTTGTATCCACTACCTCAAAAATATGATCTCTTTTACCACATCCAAAGTTCTAGGGTGTTTTTATGATCAAATTAAGATCTAGATACCATTAGGTGTGAGTAAGACCTTTAGACATACCGCATACAACTTTTCTTAGTAGGTATGATCTATATGTGTATCAGTTTATGTCATTGATTCTTACAAATAATCTCGTAGTTTTCATTGTATTACTGAATATGGTTTTCAATCCCTATCTAGATTCTTTTGTTTTGGTCTTTTTTGAAGGAATCATGGTGTATTATCATACTCTATGAGACCATTCTATACATCATGATACAATTTTCAATACATTGAAAAAAAATCAACTATATGTCTTTTTTTTAAGTTCCACATCTGGATTGACAATGCCCACTTTATGGATCATATTATCTTGAATGTAGGAGTATGATTTGGCCTAGAAAAGTTGAGTCTTATGATTTCCTGGTAGAATCATTAGAAATTTTTTTCAAATATAGATTTTACTGGGGATGGTTGTATATTATAGGTGTTTTAAAAAAGACTTATAATTCCTTGTTGTACCTCTTAATAGTCTTGCGAAGATGGGTGTCAGGTTCCTATGATAGGAAGTATTCCAGAAACCCATTCTAGACATGAATGGGAGTCTTACTTCACCTCCTTTTCAGATCATTATTGACCCCGATAGGAGATATAATGTCTTCTATAATAAATTAGGAATTGATATTGGTGTAAGGATTTTGTAGTGAGATATATTCCTTACATATGAATCTTAGTCTTTGAGGCCTCATTAGTGAAACATCCTGATGCACGAGCTCGATCAATAAGCTAATATCTATGACATATTATACTGGAGAGACTATCTTATGAGTGAACACATTTGTTATACTAAGACCACAACATCCTAAAATATATCATCATTCAGTATGATTTGAATATCTAGTAGTGAATATGGGATTAATACTCTCATTATTTTGAATTTGAGTTTTCATATATTCATGTAAATTGAAATTTTGGTGCTAATGTGTTTATTCAAAAGAAAATCGACACATGTCTTATAAGAAGCCAGGGATGAATGGAAATTTATGGCCCTCTTTTTTTGTGATGCATCTGGAGATTCGTTAGATTCATGATAAGTCATACCTCTCATCATGGACAGTTCACTCATCTCTCCTCGATTGGGTGAGGAGTAGGAAGTTCTCATATCACGATGGCTTGGCTCCCAAAGACATTATTTAATTTGAGGACCTGCCTCTAGATGTTTATATTATTGGGAATGACATCTATTGAAATGAGATAGGAACTAATTCATAAATCCTACACATCTCATAGTGTAGTTTTTTCATGGAATCTCAAATATAAATTGACATATTTGATGTTTGTATTAGTGGAATTGGATAAAATGTCAAATAGTTTGCCATATCACTAGGTCTTATACCTATCAGTAGGTGATGGTAGATAACTACCAACCTTCGAGATTTTTATATTTTGAATTAGTCCTGAAATTCAAATTGGAATATGTTGTAATGTATTTTTTTCACTTCTTACCAAGGTCACATTGAGGTACCGATGTAGTTAGGATATTATTTGATCAGTTATTGAATGTAACCCCTTTCGTTCTTATCTAGGATACATTCTCAGTTGATGATATGGGAAGGAAGTTTGTATGATATATTATAATTCTACCTATGTTAAATTGTATAATCATTTCACATAGGTGTGCTAATTTTACATTGAGGTTCTATCATGGTTTATAGAGATATATGGGTACACATGGGATTTTGAGCACAACCATTCATCTTCAGATTGATCTTCAATTATAATGTAACATATTGATTTTAGAGGGAATAATCTGAGCATGTGTCCATGATTTTGGCAGTACATGGGAGAAATATATCCCTCTCATCGAGTACACATATAAAAATAAATTCTAGGTGATGATTTAGATGGATCATTATTAGGCCTTATATTGTAGGTTTTTTAATTCTACTTTATGATATTTAGAGAAAATGGAGTTAGTTCTTCAAGGTCCTCATCTTATGTGGGATACATTGGAGAATGTTCAACTGATCAGGAAGTGGATTTCTTCCACTCAGTCTTAGAAAAAAATCATGTTTCAATTGTGGTTATGACCTCTAGATTTTGATCTTGGGGATCATGTTTTATTAATCATGTCACCCAGACCTTGGAATATATGGATGCAGAGGCAGGGGAAGTTTTATCCTTATTATGTTATCTCAATTGTTATTATTGAAATTGTTGGTCCAATAGCCTATTGAATTATACTACCCTATATTAATTGTACCAACAATGACATATTCCATATTTTAGAGCATTGTCGTTATCGTGGAATGTCTTCTCACACTTTTGAAGTTGAGTCATATGTTGATTTTTTCAGTTTAGAAGTATAAAATATTCATTGTTCACTAAATCACGAATGCTCTAAAAGGATGGTTTTTCTCTTTAGTATCAGTGCTATGATGGAACATCCAAGAAAAGTTTTAGACTTTCGAGTAGGAGGAAAATGTATGTGCTTAGTGAAATATGTTTTTATTAGGGAGTCTTTATCCATCCTTGTTATGTGAAGTTAGAGATGTGTTCCTTTAATAGATGAAGACTATAAGAACCTTTTTTTTCAATGGGGGTACAAAACCTTTGAATTTTGGTCTAACTCATTTATTTACCTTTTCTGGGTTCTTATATAGTTAATAATTATTCTGTGGGTTCCCAAGTCATTTTTGGAGCTCATAATATCAACATTTAGAGTAACGAACTAGGCCTCAAAATTTATAGTATTCAAACATGCCAATTTTAATCGAGCCCCAAACCGTGTGAGTGATGGAAATTGTGATGGATGAGGCCACACAGTTTGACTAAACCATGTGGCCTAATGTACACACCCATTGGGGAAATTTTAGAGGTCAGTGAAAGGTGAATAGCTTTCCCTATCCGTACAACAAGGGATATATTCCCATGTTGGAATCTTATAAAAATAGTGCATAGATAAATTTTATGTTTTGCACATGGTTTCTCTGAATATATGGCTACCCATGTTAGATAGGGATCAAAAAATTATTAGCGCATGTTTTGGCCAACCGTGCACCCAAACCATTCGAGAAAGATAAGTTTTATAAAATTTCCATTTTTCTTATATTTGTATTTAACTCAACCATCATTCTATTTCTCTCCTCTAGAAATAGAGAACCCTCATCCCATTATCTGAAAGATCCTCCTTGGAAGTGGTCAAGGTTCTTGAATATCGTTATAGATTGAATTTCAATTAGATCACTGTGGGTCTCATTAAATTCATCCAAGTAGGATCTCCATTCATCTTTCTTATTTCTTCATTTTTCCTTCCCTTGAAATTGATATTTTATTATAGGATTGTATGCCTTTTTTATAGGGAGTTTAACTATTCAACCATTTTCTTGAAATCTCAAAAAAAACTAGAGGCTGATACAAGATTAATATAACGTTATTGGCCTAAGGTTGGTGGTGTGTGACTCGCCTATTTTATAAACTGTTGTCATTCTGAGCATGCTGATCTCACCATGAATTTCTTATTAAATTCAAATTCCATGATTATATTCATTTGATTTGTATTCGAAAACCCTTTTTATATATTTTCATCATATCATTGGAGGATGTAACATCAACACCATTCTCTCCATATAGGGTATGCCCTTATTCAAAAATATAGTGGTTTTTATGACTATTTTTGACACTATTCAATTGTGTAATAACTTCTCCAAGTTCAAGGAATCTTTTTTAATTAATGGAATTAATTTTTAATAGTTAATACATTTATAGTTTCCACACGAACCTTCCAATTTATGTGTTCCAATTAATTAATGAGCCTCTAAAATGTTACATGGAAATTATATTTAATGATAACATTTTTCCCAGATAGTTATAATTTATTTTCATAAGGTTCTATATCCCTAGTCCAAGTTGTAATTACAATGAATGATAAATGATGAAACCAAATTATATATAAAATTCATGAGTATTACATGGTATTAATTAAATAATTAATTGTGTATTGAATTTTTTATTTCTTTTGAAACTTTTATATTTGTTGGAGAAGGTATAATTGACCTATAATTGGATTCTCGAGGGAATTAATTGAGTAGTATAGTGAAGATAATATGATGTTAGGATTTGGTTTCCATGTGTGATAGCCACCTCCGAACATGGCATTTTTCTTCTATAATATAGTTAAAATAACGTTGTAATATCCCATCATTATCTTATAGATATTTAGATTCCTTGGATCTAGCTTTATTTCTTTGAACACATGGTGCCATGGATTCAACCCACTCCGCCCTAGTTAGGAATGTTCTATGTTTACCTTGGATTAGATACATAGACAATAAAAATTCAATTATTGTGAAATTCCATGGGTGATTTCCCTTCGATTGTAGTAATACTCCTTTTAGCTTGTCTTCCTGTTATTACTAAGTATTCATGACACATGAGTTCAATGATTCTTTTTTGTTACCTTGGATCCTATTAATTTTTTTAATAAAAATATAGGATTCCTTGGTTAAACCTTAGACCCTCCATTTCTATTATCACCATGATATGATTTAATTATTGATTACACCTCACATTACTTATCTATATAAAATGAACATAAATGAATTAATTGAATGATATCATGTTTAGATACATTACTAGTTGAGGATGAATAAGGTATCAAGGTATTAATATTAATGTAGTATTGTTACTATTATATATGGATTAACACTATTTTGGTTTATATTAATAGACTTTATGATATAGATGGTGGTGGTGGTGGCCTACTGGGAATTATCTCACACCATATATTGGCCATCTATTGTACCCTAAAGGATTATATGCATGCATGTGTTGACCAAGGATTGTGTCCCATAATGGAATCCATATCGTTGTTTCCTTCTTATCATAGAGCTTAGATGTAGATGATTAGACCCACGATCCAGATATGATATAGTTTTTGTGAATTTATCTTCTTATATTTATTGCATGTATTTATTATTGTTATATATACCAATGTTCATGAGTTTTAGGGACATGAAAGGAATTATTATAATTTTGTTTATTGTTCAGGTTATTAGTTGATTATTGATGATTGGATGTATACTAATATTTTCTACTGTGTATTTATATATTATTATGATTCCACTATTTATTCTATAATACTTTATCTATTTTCTTCTCTATAACTTGAGTCCATAGTCCACCATAGATACACTCTAGGTCCTCGCTTCTACTCAGTAGCCTATGGTGCATTGAGAGGCATGCATTAGGCCATTTGGACCACCTTCTCTGAAAACCTTTGAGTAGCACCAGGTTCAAGATGTCACATTAAAAAAAACAGAGAATAGTGATCTGGATTTATAGGAGATCATAAAGAGTTTCAGAGTGTGTATTCTACAATTCTATTAAAATGGAATATGTTTGAATATGTTGAGATAAAGTTATATAATTTGATTGTTATTTTATAGAAGTATGAAGGTAGATAAAATTAATTCAATTTCTTCAATGCATAAATAAGAGTAATGGAATGATTATAAAAAATATTTAAAAGTAATATGGTGATTTAATTGAGTAACAATGAGGAAAATGAGTTTTTTAAATTAAGGAGGAGACTGAACTACAATGGTCTTATCTTAGAACAAATTAAAACTATATAAGAATAAATCTCATACGATCATTCCATAACAATTTTTTTATGCGAAATATAAATTATACTACAAGATAAATATTGAATGATCATTCCATAACAAATTTTTTGTGCAAAAATTAAATCATACCAGAAGATTAAGATTGAATGATCATTCAATAAAATTGTCATTTATTCCATGAGGATTTGGATTGTGACATGATCAAGAAGAAGCAAAATTTTTGTGTGACACTAGTTGGATGTGGTCAATTGTGTTGTGTCATGAAAGTGTTTTTCATGAAATAATGAAGATGATATATTGAAGATTTTGAAGATCATTGCATCATTTAAAAGGATTTTATGACAACCCTGGTCATTATTACACATTTAAAATGATTTATTACATAAATATACAATTAATATGTCCCAGAAGATCAAGAGGTCTATTTTATTTGGGTATTAGGATCATTATATGAAAACATAAGATATAAAATAAAATATCTTTATTGAAAACATATTTTACATGACCATAACATTACTATATACTTTAAATTGCATTGGATTACCTGAGGACATACATAAAAGACGGCTGAGTAATAAATCCCAGTAAGGGAGTAAATAAGGCATACCATGAAGAAAACAATACATTTTAGGAAAGAGGAATATTAATAGATCATAAGAAAAACATGATCATAATGGAATGATGTTGCATGATTATCATAACATTGAAATGTGGAAACAACATAAAACACTACATCATTTACATAAAAAAATAATGTAAACCCATGTCCCAACATAATGGAAAAAGTCTTATAATGGAATCAAGTAAACCCATATCACATCATGATGGGGAAAAGAACTATAAAGTACTTAGTTAGAACCCAATCCCAACATGATGAATCATGATACTAAACATTACTCAATGCATTTTGGTTATATCAAGGCTCATACATCAATAACATTGTAATCTCATGCTTATGTGTGGAAAATAGATCTTATAACATGGATTCATTCAACATCATCACTTATTCCATGATAAAATAATGTAAAATAAATATATTAAATTCTATAATCAATAATTATATTTTCATAATTTTTATTATCCTTGATAGGGAAATGGGCATGGTATTCACAACATGATGATTTTGGCATGGAAAATCACAGTGCAATTTCAGCAGCATAATGACATCACATGGGGATTCATAAAATTTGTTTATGAATGATAAATGGGTATCTCATAATATAGACATGAAATTGAAATTAAGAGTATCATGAAGAATAATATCCAAAAATACGAAATGGAATTTTAGATGAATAATAAGTGAAAAATACTTGAATGAAAATGAGGTGATAAAAATATTTTATAGAATTTATACTACGTAAAAGGTGTAAATGGGAGGGATTAATGATTGTGAAAAGAGTATATAATAATTAAAACATAACAAGGGATGTATGGTGGAGGTTTAAAAACATTCCCAATAATTTTTTATTGAAATATTATGGGGTATAACCATATAATGTAACATGGAAAAAATTGAGAAAGGATGGAAAGTGAGGATCCCTTACTTGGATCTGTAATCCCAAAGGCTTGAAAGAGGATTCTTGGGAGCTTGTAGAGCCTTTTTAGGACTCTAGATAGATTATATAAGTGTGATGATGATTTTAAAGGAGTTTTAGTGAAGGGTAATTGGTTCATGGGTGGGTTTATAAAGGAATGGCGGGGGAATTATTTATTATTTTGGGTTGGGACCCTACCCACTATAATATTCAAAACCACATAGAATCCCATGGTTTTCCCTTGTTATCTAATTAATTTGAGTCGGATATGTTATTTTATAAGTCTATGTTCCGAATATATTAAAATATTTTCCTTTATTATGTGGATATGAGTCACACCATCAAGGAAAAGAATTAAAATTCATAAAATATATTATACATTTCGAAGGGTTCACTAATGGAATTATAGAATAAGAAAAATAAATATAAAATGACATTATTTTAGATTTAAAACATATATTTGGTCTAATATTCCTTTCATAGTATTTATTATATTACAATCACATCATTATGATGTCATAAAATACAATATATATTTATATTATATTTAATTTTTAACCAAAAAATCATCTGTCTCAAAAAAATTATGAAAAACTCGATGTTGGATAATTTGGTGTCTTGATTCCAAAAATAATAATCATTTTATCTTAATAATTTTCTAAATAAGTTGATTTTATATTTTAAAACAAGAACCAAAATTTATCGAAAATTGATAGGTTTTAACAAAAACAGTTTTTAAACATTAATATAAGTTACACTTGACTTCATAAAAATTATACAATCATTAATTATTAATATAAGTAATTTGATAAAAATATTTTATTAAAATATTAATTATTTAAAAAATAAATAAATTCTTTAATAAATAATAATAAACTTTCTGTTTTATTATACAAAAATATAAATCTTTTCAAACTTATTTCATAATCATTTATAGATAATGAATTGATATAATAATCATTTATAATAATTAATTTTTATAATATTATTATTGAAAACCTTAATTTATATATTTCTAAAATGTTATATTTTTACCCTAATAATAAATTTATCAAAATCATCAGTTTTAAGAAATATTACTCCCACAATAGAATTGATGTAATAAGACATTTATTAATTGAAATGGATTAAAAAATAATTAACTAATACCTTGTAACATTACCCTTTATAACAATTCTATAAGACATAAGAGTAAGGTGAGTGATGGTGACAGACACTTGGGGTGGCTCAGATTACATTTCTCTGGTGGTAATCTCTATTAACTTGATCTTTTCCCATATGCGATTTCATTCAAGCTTAATGTGTTGAAGCATAGATTGAGATTTATCTAGAGAGAAGCCCAGTGATGCTTCCACCATTTTGAGATCTAACATATGAGATTTTTACGGCCTAAGACTGCTAGATGAGGCCCTCCTCTCCTTTGTTTGTGTCAAAAGGATTTGTTAAAACCTTATATTTATATCATTCATCTTATCCCATTTTAATGGATATATAATAAACAGTAATTAAACATAAAAATAATTTAAACCTAAAAAATAATAAAACAAGATTCCATGTGTTTCCAATATACAAAATACATTAAAAGAAATGAATTTTTTTCATTAATGATATGGTCCTAGAAACCATACCCCAGAAGAAATTTATCCCTAAAAAATTCATTTCCCCACACAAAAACCAATGAGAGTCACTCTACCAAATATCTTCCTCGGGTTCCCATGTCACATCTTCCAGTATGTAATTTATCCACAAAACAATGATTGGGGGAATTGTATTATTTCATGGAACGTTTTCCCTATGATTTAAGATCTTCATCAACTTCTCTTCATATGAGAGGTTATTCTGCAATGGTACCACCACTAGATTAAGTAAATGTGATCGGTCTGGTATGTACTTAGTTAAGAGTGATGCATGGAACATATCATGTACTTGAGAAAGGATTGGTGGAAGTGAGAGTAGATATGAATCTTCTCTGATTTGATTGAGGATCTCAAAAGAGATGATGTACCATGGACTAACCATATAATTTTTTCCAAATCTCATAACACTCTTCTATAGTAATATATATATCAATACAATGTCTCCAACATCATACTCTAGGAACCATCAATGGTTGTCTGCATAGCTCTTTTTTTGACTCTATGTAGCTTTGTTGTGATACTGGATGCAATTAACCTTCTCCACCATTTATTTGACCATTTCTGGAGATAGAAGTTTTCACTCCACTACATCATCCCTACATTCTGGCGTTCAAAACCTCTTCCAATAAAAGAATTTATAAGGATCATTTTGTATTCCTGAATGGAATCTATTGATGTAACAGAACTCCACCAGAGGAAGATTATGATAACATCATTCATTGAAGTGCAATGAGAATACTCTCAATATTCCCTCAACTATTTGGATAGTCTACTCAGATTAGACATTAGTGTATGGATGATAAGCTGTACTAATGTTCGACATAGTATACAGAGTTTGTTAGAGACTCTTCCCAAACATAGAGATGAATCTCAGATCTCGATCAGATACAATCGATAGTGCTACACCATGCATACATAGCACTTATCTAATGTATATCTATGCAATTGGATCCAATGTGAAATCCTATCGAATTTCAATGAAATTTGTAGTATTTCTAATATTATCCGCCACAACCCAGATAGAATTGTTTCCATTAGATGTATTCATAAGTATGGTGACAATGTCCATGGTGATGTTCTCTAATTTCCATGTTGGTATGGGTAATGGTTACATTATCCCCATATACTATATGCTCTCATCCTTAACTTCCTGACATACCTTTCACATTAATGAATATTGTATGATCTCATTCATCATGTTTCACACCAATAATGATCTTTAAGATCTTGATACATCTTTGTGTTTCCTCGGAGAATGACTAAATTCAAACTATGTGCATTATTCAAGAGATCTTTCCTTAACTCTGGATTTAATGGAACACATAGTCTTGATCCAAATCTCATAATTTCCTTAATAAATAACATTAAAATATGATAATTTCCCTTTCTTAATAGTTTCCACATTCTTATTAATTCCCAAATCTTATTTTTGTGCATCCAAAACTTACCAAAATAAATTGTTGATCAATAATTTGTTAATGGATTGATTATGTACCCTTCTTTATGATTCCCAACACCGTATTCATCAAATCTAAGATGATGGGATCATTCTCAATTCACATCAATGATTGAATCAATGGGTATTTTCTATTAAGAGCATCCTCCAACTTGTTTTTTCCAAGGGTGGTAAATTATTCAGAAGTTATAATCCTTGATGAGATATAACAATATTCGTTGGCACATGAACATCTCTTATTATGTGAATATATGTTTTATACTTTTTTATATATATATGTTTCACACTTTTCCCCAAAGAGATAATTCTGCCATATTTTTAATGCAATTATCACATCTACCAACTCCATATCATGCGTGGGATAGTTTTTCTCATGAATTTTCAATTAACATTATGAATAGGTGATTACTGTTTCATTCTTAATCAGCACATAGAACATTTAATTCTTCAAATAATCATTGATGATTACAAATATCTTCCCACATTGTGGGTAGTGTGAGAAGAGGGGTAGTGATAATCCTCTTATTCAGCTTCATGATGCTTTCTTCACATTTATCATTCCAATAAAACATTAATCCCTTCTATGTTTACTTGGTAAGAGGGTTTGTAAATCATGGGACATTTCTCTTAAATCAGTGATAATATCTAGCTAACCACAAGAATCCACATATATATATCATTGATGTCAGTCTCATCCATCGCTCAATTGCTTTTGTTTTGAAAGGATCCACAGATATGCCATTTCTTGTGGGGATAATCCACAGAAATAAGACTTCCTTCATCCATAACTCACACTTTTTGTAGTTTTTATAGATCTTATCCTTTCTCAAGGACTCTATTACATCACATAGATTCTCCTCATGATCCTCATTGGTTTTAGAGTATGTTAGAATATAGTCTATAAAGACAACCACAGATTTTTCGAGGTAATCTCTAAAGACTCTATTTATCATGCCCTCAAATATTTCTATAGAATTAGGGAGTTCGAAAGGCATAACTATGAATTCATGTTTCCAGAACCTTGTACAAAAAGCTGTATTTAGAATATCCTCATTCTTCACACTTACATGGAAATATCGTGACCATAGATCCACCTTGGAAAATTATTGTGCTTCACGTAGCTAATCAAACATGTCATCAATTTATGGAAATTGATACTTGTTATTTATCATTTTTTACCTCATGATAATCTATGAAAAGTTTCATTTCCCCATCTTTCTTTTTGATTAAAAGGATTTCTTCACCCAATAGTGAATCACTTGGGCCTATAAATACTTTATCCATATTCCCCTATAGTTGTTTCGTCAGCTCCTCAAGATCAACAAAATTCATTCTATATGAAGTATTGAATATTGGAAACACGCCAAGAATAAGATTAATTTAGAATTCAACATCTCTTCTAGTAGGAAGACCAGAAAATTCCTTGAGGAACACATCAGTACATTCAATCAGAATTTTCATGTCATCGAGGATGGTTCCTTCCTTACACTCAATCATTTTAGAAATATACAAATACTTATAGGGAATTAATATCCATTCTTGAGATGATGGTTCTAAAGAATATTCATCCTCCCAATTTCATATTAATAGAATTAGCTATCAATTTACCATATGGAGAGTGATTTTCCTCTGTCGAGAATTTATGTTTTCTCTATATAGCGAAATCCAATCCATGCTATGAATTGCATCAAATTCCACCAAGGGAAGTATGATAAGATTCACTAATAATTTCAATCAATAAATTGTGATATGGGATGAGTTATGTTAATGAGATGAAATAATTTTCCCGGTAACTTGATCTCTTCTTCAGGATTCATAATTTTTATCAATGTCCACCATTGTTCACTTTCAAAATTTACATGATAATCATCGAGTAGAACCATTAAATTTTTAGAACATTGATGGATGGAGAATATATTCTAAATGTAGTTGATTCATTGTCCGATGATTGAGGGATCAAATGATCCATTTAATGTCATAGGTCCTTGTATCATTAAGCTAATGATTGTGACTTGTTCATTCCTAGGTGGGGCTGAAAGTTCCTCTTGACCCATGTTTATATTCAAATCATGACTTAATTGATATAGTATCTGGAAAAAATTTCCGATTCATGCTCCCATTAGATTGGTCATCTCATTAGAATAGTTATCACAATGATCTTCACATCGGTTGTTAGCATGATTCATACTATTATTGGCCATTGAATAAAATAAAAGGAAAATTAGAGGTCAGTACTTTAAACTATTAAGCACATAAAGTGGAGTCCAATAAAAAAAGGATAACATGTAAATTACATTTATTTCTATAGCTTATTAATTTATAGGCTTCAATATAAGTTATCGATGATATGTTACCTAATGTATATTCATATGGGCTTTTTTGTTCCATTAATAATTGTTCGTACATAGCTTATGAATTTATTGAATCATATCCCATAGGACTATTGAAACAACAGTGCATTAGGGTCCATTATCATGCACCAGTTCCCATTCATGTATATATCAAATTGGTGTTTTCTGATTTAACCACTAGATACATTTGTGCTAGATCCACCTCTACTTGTTTTTATCCAGAGAGTGATGTATTTTTGGATAAACCACTTACTCTATACTCAAAAAAATTTGGAATTATTTTTGTATACTTAGTCTTCTTTCTATGAATTTAATTAGGGTTTTCTTAACCTAATACCAACAATAAAAAAAACTACCCTCTCATACAAACTATAACAACACATGTTTTTATAATGCATATTAACATGGTTTATTAAATAAACATGCACTTAATACTACATAGAAGATAGAGAGGTCTAGTATCCTTACGGATTAGGGACATTAAATGGAAACTTAAGACATAAAATTCAACATATTTATTGAATACATTTTTACATGACCATAACATTGCTTCATACTTATTATTTCATCGGATAACCAGAGGGAACACATAAGAAATGGAAGGTCTATAAGGCCCAGTAAGGGAGTAAACAAGGAGTAACATGAAAAATACAATACATTTTAAGAAATAGGATTGTTAATGGAGAATAATAGATACATGAACATAAAGGAATGATATATATGTATTATCATTAAATGGAAGTGTGTCAACAACTTAAAACCCTAGATCATTAACATAAATGAATCAGGTAAACCCCCATCCCAACCAGATGGAAAAAAGTCCAATTCATGACTCAGGTGAACCCCTACCCAAACTTTTGGGAAGAAGTACTATAAATTAATCAGGTAAAACCCTATCCAAACATGATGTGTCATGATACTAAACATTACCCCATGCAATGGAGCGGTATCAGGGCACACCCTTCATGAACATTTTAATCGCATGCTTAAGTTTTCCACATAGATCATACAACCTGAATCGCTTACAAATCAACATTTATTACATGATAAATGAATTTTGAATAAATATATGAAAGTATATAATCAATAACTATGTGTTCCAAAAGATGAATATCTTTTATAGAGAAATGGGCTTTGTATTTGCTGCACGATGATTTTGGCATGGAAAATCGTGGTGCAATTTCGGCTGCATAACGACATCAAATGTGAATTCATAAAAAGAGATTATGAGAGAGAAATAGGTATATCATAATTTATATATGAAAGGGGAATTATGGGGATCGTTGATCATAATATACTAACATATGAAATGGAATTTTAGTTGCATATTATAAGAGAAATGCTTGAATGGAAATGTGGAGAGAGAAATCCCTTACAGAATTTAGGCATGGTAACAGGTGTACATGGGAGGGATTAATGGGATTGGAAGGGGTATCTCATCATTCAAAAATACTAAGGGTTTTATGGGGGAGGATAACAAACATACCCCATCATTTTTAATTGAAAAATAAAAGTGTATAACAATATAAAAGAAACTTTGACAAAAATGAGAAAGGAAGGGAAGTGAGGATCCCTTTGTTCGATGTGTGATCCCTATGTCTTTAGAGAAGAATTATGGGATCTTTGGGTGCCTTGTTTGGAGTCTAGGTAGTGGAGAGACATGTTAAGGAAAACTTCAAGGAGTTTTAGGGAAGGGGAATTTGTTCTTGGTTGGGTTTATATAGGATTGGTGGGATAATTATTTATTATTTTATGATTGGACCAAATACAATAAAATATTAAAAACCACAAAACATCCCATGGTTGATGCCAGTGGTTTTTTTGAAATGGGTGCAGTATAAATTATTTTATATGGCCAAGGGGTGAATTACATAAAATCTTAGCCCTAATTATTTAGAGGTGAGACATAGCCATAAGGAAATGAATTTAAAATCATAAAATATATTATACATTTTGGAGGATTCACTAAGGCATTATAAAATAAGTCAAATAAAACCAAAATCACATTTTATTCAAGTTACAACATATATTTTTTCAATGATCCATTTTATGGTATTTATTACTTCACTATTCGGTCATTATGATGTCACAAATCACACTATATATTTATATTTTATTTAATTTTTAACAAAAAATTTGAATGTCTCAGAAAATAATGAAAAAGTAAACAATAGATAATTTAGATATCTAGATTCTAAAAATAATCTTTATATTATCTAAATAAATTTCTACATAATTGAATTCTTACTTTTAATCATAGAACCAATATTTATCAAAAATTGATAGGTTTTGACAAAAATAGTTTTTAATCATTAATAAAAATACAACATGACTTCATAAAAATTATATAAAATTTATTATTAATAAAATTAATTTGATTATAATATTTAATTAAAATATTATTTATTTCAAAAATTCATTAATTCATTAAAATAAATTCTTTAATGAATAAAATTACACATTCTGTTTTATCGTATAAAAACATAACACCTCACAAACTGATTTCCCAATGACTTATAGATATGGAATTGATATAATAATAATTTATACGAATTTTTTTATAATATTATTAATAAAAAATTTGATGTATATATTTCACATAAGTATCATTTTTACCTTAAAAATCACCTTATCAAATTCATCCTTTTTAATGAAAGACCACTCCCATAATGAAATTGATGGAATGAGACATTTATTTATTGAAGGGGATTACAAAATATGTAACTAATACCTTTTTACATAACCTTTTATAACACCCACAGAAGACCTAAGGGTAAGGATTCTGATAGTTATAGACTCATGGGGCGGCTCAGATAACATCACCAGGATGCAATCTCTATTAACTTGAAATTATCCCATAAGAGATTCCATTCAATATTTATGCGTTTTTTCCTGGCTTGGTCATGCTGAAGGGAAAAGCCCAGTTATGTTACCTCTTTTCTGAGCTCTGAATAATGTGCTTTATATCGCATGAGTCTATTGGATGAGGCCATCCTCCCTTTTATCTATTTCGAAAGGATTTTTTAAAACCTTATATTTATATTGATTGTGTGATCACTATTCAATGGATATATTATCAATGTAAATGATACATAACAGTCATTTAAACCCAAAAATTTAGAAAAAATACACTATGTGTTCTATATATCCATAAGACATTAAAAAAATGGTAATTTTATTCATAAAAGATTGGGTCATTACAACCTTACCCAATACGATATTCCACCATAATTATTTACATTTCCCACACTAAAATAGATGAGGGTAACTCTTCTTCATAAATTCTTCCAGTCCCATGTTTCTTCTTCAAACTTGTGTATTCTCCACAACATTTTGACATGGGGCATTATCTTATTTCGTAGAACATTTTCCCAAAGAACTTATATATTCACTGTATTCTCATCATATGAGAGGTCATTATACAATGGTACCACCTCTAGATTCAGTACATGTGATGGGTTTGGTATTTACTTCCTTAAGAGTGATGCATGGAAAACATCATCTACTTGAGACAGGTTTGGTGGGAGTGATAGTCGACATGCCACTTCTCTAATGCGATCAAGGATCACAAAAGGGATGATGTACCTTTGAATAAGCATTCCATCTCCCCAATATTATATCTCTATTCCGTGGAGATATGTGGAGGAATAACATGTCCCTATATTCAAACTCTAGGTCTCATCAATGGTTTTTATCATAGCTCTTTTGTCGACTCTGAGCAGCTTTGATGTGTGTCTGGATGTTCTTATCCATCTCAACCATTTCTTCAACCATTTATGGACCTAGAAGTTTTCTCTCCCCAAATTCATCCCAACATGTTGCTGTTTTGAACCTATTCCAAGAATCATATTTAAAAGGATCCATTTGTATTCTTTATTGGAAACTATAGTTGTTTGAGAACTCAACCTGAGGAAGATGTTGATCCCATCCTCCTTTGAAGTCCACTAAGAAGGCTCTTAATATGTCTCCAAGTGTTTGGATAGTCTACACAGATTGTCCATCGTTTTTTGGATGATAAGACTTATTGATGTTCAACTCACTATTTAGAGATTGATAGAGACTCTTCCAGAACATTGAGGTAAATCTCGGATCTCGGTCAGATAAAATCGATAGTGGTACACCATGCCACCTTACCACTTATCTAATGTATATCCATGCAAGTTGATCTAATGAGAAATCCTATTAAATTTCAATTAATTGTGTAGTCTTGGTAAGGTGATCCATTACAACCCAGAATGCATTATTTCTTCTGGATAGCTTCAAATTTCTGGTGAAGATTTAAATGGTGATGTTATTCCATTTCCATTTAGGTATGGGTGATGGTTTCATCATCCCCTTATACTTCGACCACTTATCCTTCATTTTATGAAATTCTAATAACATTGATGTATATTTGGGGATATTCATCATCATTTTATCCCAGCAATAATACTCTCATAGATCTTGATACATCATTGTGTTTCCTAAGTGAATGGATAAAATCAAACTATGTGCATCATCCAAAAGATATTTTTTAACTCTATATTTATTAGAAAACATATTCTTGACCCAAATCTCATAATTCTTTCTTAATTAAAATTAAACTCAGAGGGTTTACCTTTTTCGATAGTTTTCACTCTCTTATGAATGACAACATCATCTTTTTGATCATCCTTATCCTTTCCAAAAGGGATGGTTGATCAATCATTTGTGGAAGAATTTATGATTTTCCCTTCCTTATGATACTCATTACCATCTTCATCAAATATATGAATATTGGATCCTTCTCAATTATTATCAATGATAGAATCTTTGGGTCCATTTTACATAGATAATCACCACCTTGTTTGATTTCCGTGAGTGGTAATGGATTGTGTAGTGGTAATACATGATGGGTTATTAGCATATTCGTTGGTGCATGTTCATCTGTCTCTATATGAATATATATTTGATAAATTTTCGATATGTATATATTCCTTAATTTTCTCTAAAGAGATAATTCCAACATATTTATAGTGCAATGATCATAGATGCCAACTCCAGATCAGGAATTAGATAGTTTGGCAAATGAATTTTCAAATTCCTTAAAACATACATGATGAAATTTTAATTATCCATCAACACACTACCCAAGACCTTCTTTGAAGCATCAATGGAGATTACAAAAATATCCCCACTTGTGGGTAGTGTGATAATAGGGGTGGTGATAAGCCTCTTCTTCATGACCATGAATCATTCTTTATATCCATCATATCAAGAAATAATTGATCCCTTCTATGTTATCTTGCTAAGAATATTTGACAATCTTGCGAAATTTATCACAAATCGGCAATAATATACAGCTAACCCTAGGAATCTATGGATATCCATCAAATATTTCGGCCTCGACCATGCCTCAATTGGTTTTTTTGGAAGTATCCATAGATATCCCATTACTTTTGAGTATATTCCACATGAATGAGACTCCCTTCAACTAGAAATCATACTTTTTGAACTCCTCATAAGGATTCTTATTTCACATTGTCTCTAGGGCAGTGCTTAAATCATCTTCATTATCCTCCTTTGTTTTGAAGTATATTAAAATATCATCTATAAATACTAGAAAAAACTATCTAGGTAATCTCTAAAGACTCTATTTATTATTTCTATAATGATTTATATAGAATTAGTGATTCTGAAAGAAATTTCTACGAATTCATAGTGGCCATACCTTGTATGAAAAGTAGTCCCCGGATTATCCTTCTTCTTCACCATTACCCAGTAGTATCCCAACTACAGATCAACCATGGAGAATTATTTACTCTATGTAGCTGATCTAATAGGTAATAAATTAGTGGAAAAGATACTTGTTCTTTATCGTGATTTTTTTTGAGCTCATGATAATCAATGAAAAGGTGAATTGACACATCCTTCTTCTTAAAGAAGAGGACTAATGCACCCCCTAGTGAAGAACTTGGGCATATAAATCATCTATCCTTATTTATTTTTCTCATCATGATCCAGAATAGTAATTCCATTAAAAGTCATGGATATTAAATGTTATCTAGGTATAAGATCAATTGAGAATTCAACATCTCTTCTAGAAGGAAGTCAAGGCAATTCCTCCGGAAACACTTCAACGAATACCCTCATAATTAGAATATCATCAAGGATAGTTACTTCCTTAGAATAAATCATCAGGTAAAGATAAAAAACTAATAATTAATTAATATACACACTTTATATGATGGTTCTATATAATATTCACCCTCCTCCTTTCACTTGAACTGAATTGGGGGCCGATTTACCATATGTAGAGTGATTTCCCTCTAACGAAAATTTATGTGGCTCTATAGAGGGAAAGATAATATATTCCCAGAATTTCATCAAATTAAATTTAGGGAAGTATCATGATGATCACAAGGATTTTAAATAAACAATTTATTACTTGGGAGGAGTTATATCCATGGGATTCAATAATTGCATCATTTTTCATTCTCACCGACATCTTGTACAAGTGTTATTATTATTCCACAAAATGTTTTGGATATAAATGAATTCATAAGTCCAAAATCAAAAAGTATGTTCACTATTCATGAATGAATAACTATCATAAAATTCACCACTACATTTTCAGGATTCGATTCCGTGATATTGATGGAAAAAGATAACCTTTTCATCCTTGTTGGTTGTTGGTTGCCTCTTATAACACTTGGTTTAGGGAAATAGTTCTCAATGTGACTTGATTCTTTATTGTTGTAGAAACAAACAATACATTGAGGATTGAAAAGATAATTCCTTTCCTTTTTCATAGAAGCTAGTTTTTCTTATCAAAAATCACTGGATTACTTCCCTTACCTCCCGCACCTATAGCCTTTCCTCTCCCCCTTTAAGAAATTTCCATGGTGCTTTTTTCACACCTTTGGGAAGTGGGATATAGGAATTTCATACCACTATTAGATTTATTCATCAGACTTCTAGAAATAAATTTCACATTACACTTCTTATCCCCATGATACCCATAAGATTCTCCGATCTCCCTCTCGACTTTGAGGGAACATCGAACAATCTCTTCATAGCTGTCAATGTCACAAATCACTATGGATTTTCGTAGGATAGGTTTTAGCCCACCAATAAAGTCTTAAACATTTCATTCAGGGGTAACGACCATACTAGAGGTGTATTATGAATGTATATTTACTTTTTCCAGGTAATATTAATTAAATCTCCATACTTTTACTTGAGTTCAAGGAAATATATTTCTATTATAAGACGAAGGGGTTAGGGAAATTTTTTATCGAAATACATTTTCTAAAAAATATTCTATCACATTGCCCTTATCTCTTCCTCAGGCTTCAAATTTTTTATCAATGACCACCATTGATTATATTCACCCTCCATAAGATACACATCTAGAAGAACCTTCTCTTGTTCATAACATTGAACTATGGAGAATATCTTCTTAATGGATTTGATCCCTTTTCCGGTGATTAAGGGATCAAATGATACATTAAAGGTATGATTACTTTGTCTCATAAATCTAGCGGTTGCAACATGTTCTCTCTTGGGGGGGGGGGTGGAGGTTCTTATTGATCAATGATTATATTAAAAATGGTGTTAAATTAGAGGCTATCATGAAAATGGTTGGGATTCCTACTCTAATCAGATTGGGAATCTCATTAAAATAGTTATCACATTAATATCCTCATTTGTTGTCACCCCAAGTACTCTTATTATTGTCCATTGGATAGAATAAAAGGAAGATTAGGTGTATTTATTTTAAACTATTAAAATCATGAAGGGTAATCCAATGAAATAAAGGGATAACATATAAATTACATTTATTTCCCTTAAATATGAATTTATAGGCTTTTATATATGTTATCCACGATCTATTTATTAACGTACATTCTGATGGTCTTTTTTCCTTTTCTAATGGCCCATACTATGATATGAATTTACGAAAGAATATCCCTTGGGAGGATCAAACCAAGAGTGAAGTAAGGCCCATTGTTGTGAACCAGTTCTCATTGGAGACAAGCACAATGTGGTGTTTTTAGGTTTTATCCATCGATTCATCTCTTCCAGAGCCACCTCTACCTATTCGTATCTAGACAGAGATATATTTTCTTAATAAATCACGTACTCTATACTAACCAAAATTTAGTGATTATTTTCTTATACTTAGTGTTACCCCAATGGCTTTGAATATTGTTTTCTAATCCTAATTCTGAAAATCACTAAACTTATCCTCTCATAAGATCTACAATAACCCTAGTCTTTATTAAACATTTACAATTTACTTATTTTATAAAATTGCGCTTAATACAACCCAAAAGATCAAGAGGGCCACTGTAATTTGGGATTATGAAAATTAAATGAAAATATATGATGTAAAATAGAAAATATTTTTTGAAAACATCAATTACATGACCACAACATTCCTTCTTACTTAGTATTGATTGGGATAACTTGAGTACATATAAAAGAAAAGGGTGAGCGATAAAGTACACTAAGGGCTAAAAATATGGAATAACATGAATAATGCAATAAATGCTAGGATATAGGAATATAAATGAAGCATAAGAGAAACATTAACATAAAATCATGATATAGCATGATTATCATAATATAGAAATGTTTTAACAACATAAAACATAGAATAATTAACATAAAAGAATTTGGTAAACCCACGTCCTAACCTGATGGACCAAATTCTATTCAAGGAATCAGGTAAACCCCTATCCAAACAAGATATAAAAATTTCCTATAAAAGATTCCCAAAATGACATATCAGGATACTAAACATTACCCATTGCATTAGAGTGCTATCAGGACACACCCTTCCTAAACATTTTAATCTCATGCTTATGTGTGCCACATAGATCATATAACATGTATTCATTCAACATCATCATTTATTAAATGATAAAGGAATTTGGAATAAATATATTAATTTCTATATTCAATATGTATATGTTCATAATGGTGAATATCCTTGATAGGGTAATTTCCATTGTATTCACTACACAATGATTTTGGCATAGAAAATCACAGTGCAATTTTGGCAGCATAACGTCATGACATGGGGTTTCATAAAAATGGTTGATGAGAGATATAGTTGACTAAAATTATTTAGAAATTAAATGGTAAGTGAGGTGTTCATGGAGTATAATATCTCAAGATATTAAATGGAATTATTATGCATAATATAAGATAAATTCATGAATAAAAATGAGGAGAGAGAAATCCCTTACGAAATTTAGGTATGGTAAGAGGTGTACATGGGGGGATTAATGAGAGTGAAAGGGGTATATTATCATTCAATAATAATAAAGTAAGTATGGGGGAGGTGGGAAAATGTAACCCATAATTCCCAATTGAATAATAAAAGGTAATAACAGTATAAGGAATCTTGGATAAAATTGAGAAAGGATGGAAATTGAGGATTCTTTATTTGGATGTGTGATCTAAAAGGATTGGGAGAGGCTTATTGGGATCTTTGGGGCACTATGGTAGGCCTATAGGGAGTGGATATCAGATTATAGACCAGAATAAAGGATTTTGAGTGAAGTGAAATTGGTGCTTGTGTGATTTTATATAGAAAAGGTGGGAAAATTCATTATTTTTTGGACCCTATGCACAAAAATAGTCAAAAAAACCATGCCATGGACTTTTCCCATGGTTTCTAGACAAGTGAAGTGGTATAAATTATTTTTTAAGGAAAAGGTCCAAATCAATTATAATATTATACTTTCTTGGGTGGAGGTGAGTCACACCCTCAAGGAAATAAATTCAAAATTTTAAAATATATTATACATTTTTGAGGATTCACTATGGCGTTATAAAATTAGTCAATTAAATATAGAATCGTATTATTTTAAATATAAAACATATATTTGGTCAAATATCACATTTATGGAATTTATTACATCATTATTGGGTCATTATGTAGTCATAAAGGATACTATATATTTAATTTTGTTTATTTTTTACCCAAAATGTTAATTGTCTCTTAAAATTAAGAAAAATTCCCCATTAGATAATTTCAACATCATGATTTCAAAAATAATATTCAATTTATCTAAATAATTTTCTATATATGTGAATTTTCACTTTTAAAATGGGAACCAACATTTAAAAAATATTTACAGGTTTTGACAAAAACTGTTTTTAAACCATAATTATAATTAAACATGGCATTATAAAAATTATACACTCATTTATAATTAAAAAAAGAAATTTGATATTAATATTTTTTTAATATATTAATTATTTAAAATATTCATTAATTACATTAAAAAATTCTTTAGTTATAATAAATATACTTTCGATTTTATCATATAAAATTGTAACTCTTATCAATCTGATTTCCTAATCATTTATAGATAAGGTATTAATATAATCATAATTTATAAGAATTTCTTTTATAATATTTCTAAAAAAACTTTAAGGTATATATTTCTCAATAGTACTATTTTTACCCTAAAAATAAATTTATCAAATTCAATATTTTGTTTAAATACTACTCCCAAAATGAATATATTGGATAAGACTTTTATTTATTGAAATGAATTACACAATATATATCTAATACCTAGTTAGATAACCCCCTGTAAGACCAACATAATACCTAAGGGTATGGTGTGTGATGTTTACATAATCTTTTGGTAGGTCGAATAACATCACATGGGTGGTAAACTCTAATAACATGATCTTCTCTTATAGGAGATTTCGTTCAAGCTTAACATGTTGAAGTACAGCTTGGGCTTGGTCAATAATGAAGCCCAGTGATGCTACCTCCTTTACAAGCCCCAAAAAATGATCTTGGCACATACTGAGTCTACTAAAAATTGAAATCCTCTAATTTCTCTATGTCTCAAGGATTTCTTAAAACCTTATATTTATATTAGTTGTGTTATCACTATTCAAAGACTATATTATCAATGGTAATGATACATAATGGTCAATTAATCGCAAAAATAAAAAAGTACATGTGTTTTCTATATGTATAATACATTAAAAGAAATAAAATTTTATTCATATATGGTCGGGTTATTATAGAGTTTAAAATAAGAAATCTTCAGATTCTTGGGACCTAATCTGGAGAATAATACAACAATGCATGGGATTCTACCAAGACATAGTAATATGAAATTAATGACATTTCATTTCATGAAGTATATATTTTTTCAATGATGTAGATTTTTATAAAAGTTATTTAAAATCTTTTTCAAATTAAAATGGGGGATTTAGAAACACAAGATTATAGAGGGTTAATAGACATAAATTGGGATGTTTGATAAAATTAAATCTGGTAGGAAACATAGAAATATATAATAACATGGAATTAATAGGAATCTATCCCAACCATTTATTAAATAGATGGAAGTGGAGAATACTGGATAAAAATTATTCTAGTTCTACTGGAATGGTGAGAATAAAATTGATACATCTGGTTTCTCATAGGGGAAGAGTGAATCCAATGTTAGGGTATTACATTTCTATATGCATATTATTGATGTAAGGTTCCTAATATAGATATTAAATTATGAATTGGGTTTTTTTAAAATAGGATGGAGTGAATAAAAATAATTCTAATAAAATATTATTCATTATTTAGTTTTTTATCATATCTCTAAATATTTTTTGAATGGAATACATTAAACTCCCTCATCAGGAATATAAAATCATCTATATTTGGAAGATAATTTTAAAAATTTCAGTTTATTAGTGAATATATTCCAGGATTGAAGACGGATAATGTTTTCCTTTTTATGTTGAACATGGGAATCCTTCACTACAATAAGAAAATTATAAATGTTTCATCTTGGAATCAATTATACGTTTATAAATAAAATAAACTAAAAAATCATTACAGTTAGATCAGATATCATCGAAATAGAGAAGAAATGTGAATTTTTAAAAAAAAATGGATTGAAAATTTAAAAGACATTTTGATGATATAAGAGATGATCATTTGAAAATATAATTAAAAGAGGATAATCTGAAAGAGGATGTTTGGTCTCAGAGTTCCCCTTATGATTATTATAAGTTTTATAATTGGAATAAATAATAGATATTTTAATTAGTGATATTTTTAAATCATTATAAAATTATAATAATAAAATTAATGAAGTATTTTTAGAATAAAGTAAACATAATACATTTTGAAATATGGTTAGATAAGGAGAATGAACACAAAAATAGTGGTTGAGTGTGATCCCCTTGCATTAGGCCTTGTATTATTTGGTCACATTTGGCCCTCTTGTATAATAAACATATGTTTACTAAATCTTGAATCCAGAATTAAACTGATTTAATTTTTTTCACTATTAATCAAATAAATTTGTTATATGTTATTTTTTAATCTTGTTTTTTATAATTAAAATGGATTGTTATCTTTCCATCTTTTGGAATTTTTTTTAAATTTCAGTCTTGTCTTGTTGATTCAATTTAATTTATCTTCCTTCTATATTTTATAAAAATTAAAATACATTTTTAAATATAATATGAATTCATTAATTATTTAAAGTGAAAGTGGTGATAATTGAAGAACTAGAAATTTAATCATCGGGGGATGAAACTATAAAACCCCAAGATTTTATGAGATATATTATTTTTAATTTCTTTGATGACTTCTATTTTACACTACACCAATATTAGCTTGTACTATACGCAACACCATATTAGCTTACAATATACACAACTCTATTCTTTTATAGTGTTACACACAATTTCAAGTTCGTTTTTTTGGGAATTATTCTACACAAAATTAAGTATAGATTTTGTTTAATTTATAAATGAAATAATTTATTATTATGTTATAAACAACCCCAAAGGGAGCTTCCACTGCACACAGCCCTGACATGGCTTGCATCACATGCATTCACGATCTTCCTCAATAGCGTGTATAGTACGCAATACCAGGATTCACTAAACAATGATATATTGTTATAATATTTTTATGAACAAGCCTATATAAATAGTATTAACTAAATTTTTTATATTATAAAAATATTATTCATCTTACACATTTTCTATAACATGGTTTGAGAAAAAAATAAATTATTCAGGTAAAATAAGTATTTTTCAAAAAATGTAGTTTTGCAACCTTTTAATGGCGCACCAAATTGAAATCTTGTTTTGACATGTTTATAAGTTCAATTTGATAAAATAAAATTCTTCTTTGTAATAAGGATATAAAAATTTACTTTGGATAAATTTTTCATTTTATTCTGATAACTTTTATATTTGAATGAATAGTAAAAACAGACTATATTTTAATTAATAACAACTTTTTTCATTGTAATAATTTATATGGATAAATTATAATATTTAATGGTTTTAAGTTATAAATATAATATATTTTTCCCATTTTATATAATTTATTTCATTACCATAAATTTACGTTGAATTCATAGGTAAAAACAATTCAATCTTTGACAATGTTTTAACTTTTAAAACCCATTTTCTAAACAATGGGATTAATTTTAAATTAATTACTGCAACTTCTGTGTTTTTAATTTTGAAAAATGGATTCCATATTTGAATTCAGTGGGTCCAAATTATGTTAATAGGTTACTTTAATTTTTTTATATTATGAATAGTAACTACGGTAATTTTTCATCACTATAGTTAATGATAAATCAGGTAATTAAAAGTATACCTATATCACCTAATGGCCGGAATATATTCATTTTATGATAATTTGACCATGAAAATAAATTAATTATTATTAAAACCAAAGAATGTGACAACATATCACTCTCTTAAATCTTATAAGTAGAATAATTTAAATTTAGTGATAAAATTCATGAAACATTGAACATGAATAGTATCTAGAATGTCAATAAAATTATATACATCATGTGAATTTATTTATAATTTTTAGGGATTATATAATTATCATTAAATATGACACAATAGTGATCTTTAAATTATTTTATTGATTGAAATATCAAATAAATGGTTTTAAATATTTTAAAATAAATATTATATGAACTATTTTATATTCTCCATGAATTTCATAGATAAATATTACATGTTATTAACCTATTAAATATTTTATTTCGAACATATATTTGTGTGTATTTTATTTAAATTCAAATAAATGAATAGTGTCAAAATTGCCACTATTGTTATTTTATAAAAATAACATAATATAAAATTGTTTAAAATTCACAATAATATTTAAAAATTATAAATTAAAATTTATATGGTATAAAATGACATAAATTATCCAATTATTTAAATTCAGAACTCATAAGTAATTATTTATAACAATTTAAAATTTAGAATATTATTACAGAAAATAAAATTAAATAGATTAAATAAGGATAAATCATGTTGATAAGGTTTAAAATAAATTTGAAACATGTCTAAATTTTATTGGTTGATAAGATTAAAACACTATATAATTTAATATTCGAATATGAGTCATTTTTGGTTGTTTTGAAGTGGGTATTGATTTATTATAAATTAATATTTTTGAGGTTTCCAAAGGTGACCCTCTCCTCCCTTATTAAAGGGATCCCCCTCCCTCTCCTCCTCACACAATATTGAGACTTCAAGATTAGACAAAACCTGACCATTTATCTCTCAAAATCATTAGTTATATCATAGAGGATCTGGTATTCTCAAAAGATAAACTCTAGTACCCTAATAGGAATTTTAAAAGAGGCGTATCGAAGAAGAGGTAATCTCTTCCACCGATTCTTTCAAGTTAATTTATTCTTCTACTTATTATTCGTTAGTTGTTTCCTTATGAAGTAATAACATCAGTATATCTAATATACTGATATGTTATTATAAATATGAAAAACCCCTATTTCACCTTCTATCCATCCTACGTAAAATGAAATCATCGCGCGTGCGTGCATACTGAATACCGTCTCCACGTCGTGGTGTAATCTGTTTTTCTACCACCACCTATTTTGGATGGGTATAATGTTGTAAAGTATAAATATATATGGATATTATAACATCATACGGATTCTGAGATATAATATCATCCACTACAATTCCATTCAATAATAATGGTAATTATATCATCGCACGTGCGTACATACGGATTACCATCTCCACGACGCGATGAGATTCATTTTCCATGTTAACCATTCAAGAATGATTATAAAGTATATACAATGAATAATAATGATATATATTAAATAATAATGCTTCTAGATTTATGTATATATATATGTCATCTACTTACTTCAATTCAAGTCAATAAGGAATGGAAAACATTGTTCATGCGTACGTATGGCCTACCAACTACATGAACGGTGTGTTTCATTCCATTTATCAATATATTATATATATATACTGAATATAATTGATATATAAATCATGTTTTACATTCTGTAAGTACGTAAATCATGATGTAAGTAATAATAATATCAAGAACAACAAGTCCAAACACATACGATAAATGAAACTAATATTACCCAAAATATTGATTAAACATGGAATTGACAAATGAATGGGTAATATAAAGACCTAAGTGAATCATAAATTATATCATAATAATGAATATGATTCTGGAATAATTAAATGACATTATTTAAATCATTATAAAAGAGGATTAGATACGTACAATGCATATCAGAGCTTGGTAAGGGATAATTTTTCAAATCTCATTTTATCCAAAATTGTTTATGCATAAGTATTAATTGGGGTTATATTTTTAATCCATGTCCATAAAAGTGGTTTCATAAAGCTTTTAATATTCTTCCATGTATATTTAAAGTCATTTTTATCCCTCTTTAACTTTTACATTGTGTTATGGATGTAATCTTTCTTTTGTTTACCATACAAGGAACTTTTTGACTTTTCTGTTAAAAGTATGAGGAGAATCTTTTTTTAAAATACGGTATGAACAGATTTTTACAATTTTATAATGCATTATTTTGGTGAAGCATACTCTACAATATTTAATGAACATTTTCAACAAAATCCTTTTCTTTTCAAATTGCATGTCATTTTGTGAAAAGAAAAGATTTTGAATAAGAAATGATATTTTCCTCAAGAATTCGTTTCATTTGTTTTATCAAAACCATTTTCCATCTAAGATGACATTATTTCATTTGTGTATATTTCAAGTATAATGTCTCCATGATTTACATGGTTACAATTTTCTTATGATGAAATGATATCCATTTTTTATATGGATTATGTTATGATGGGATGGTGTTTATGAAACCCATTTTATTCTTTTGGTTATGATGAATGATTTATGTTTATGTTGTGTCACACATAAGAATGATTTCATTATGAGATGGGTGAGACCTATATCTACATTAAATGCATGGGTAAAGATTTATATCTCATCAGAGAGACATGGCTAGAATGGTATGTTAATCTGGTATAGTGATACAGAACAGAAATAAAGAGTGAACTCGATTCAGTAAGGAACCTTGTCCACTAAGATGGTCTTGGCAGCAATTACATGGATACTATAGAAATCATATCATGTGCCTAATGGTTTTCCAAAATTACATGTTTTATTCCCATGCAATTTTATCACGAATAATGTTCCTTTATGATCTATGCCTTATGTACTGCCAAGATTTATTTCTCAATTTGTTTAAACTTTATGTTCATGTATTTTATTTTCAAATGTATATGATTTGTTTTATTTTCTCCATTCTCCCCCTTACTGAGAATTTTAGATCTCCCTTTAAATGTTTTCTTTTCAACCGGATTTAAAGAATGGTTTTATGTAATAAAAACACATGGTAAGATCTTTATGGGAGATGTTGAATATTGTTCACCATGATTTGAAGATTATGTTACAAGTTTACAAAGACTCTAAACTATTATGGTCCTTGAGTGTTGGTTCTTGTTATGTATTATTTATTCCGCAAAAGAAATTTAATGTCCATGTACGTAAATCATGGGTCACTACAATTAGTATCAGATGAAAGGTTTAGTTAACCTTTAGAAACTAGGATGCAAAAACTTTAGTGATATCCCTAGAGATATTTATAAGGTATGTTTAGGGATGTCCCTATGGATTAGTATACCTATAGGTTATAGTCCTAGAATTATGGTAACAATATTATAATTAAACCTAAGATGTTATATATTGAAGGCACTCGCCCTTTATTATGCTGTTTTCCAAGCATGAGTTTTGCGTCTCAGGACATTCTTTTTGGGTTTTAGATGATGGCTGGAACCTGAAGGAACCGTGGTGATCAATGTAATGGACAATGCAATGATTGTCCTCTCAATCAATAAAATGTGATGGGAGATTGAGTGAAAAATATTGTTGCTATACATACACAAGCTATGAATCATTATCAACATCCAAATGACCAGAGAAACAAAAAATATTCTATTGAGTCCTTCATGAGGCAACGTCCACCTTCAATTAGTTGGTCTTCTGATCCACTTGTTACTGAACAGTGGATCAGTATCATTGAAAAGATATTTTCCATACTTCATTGTACATAGAATGAAAAATTCATTTTGGCTGTTGACTGGATAGAAGGTGAAGCAGAATAGTGGTGGACCCAACTTAAGGAAACAATGCCCCAAGATGAAATTGAATCCATGGAATGGGATGAGTTCAATAACTTTTTTTCTGTAAGTACTTCCCTCGCATTTTTCGACCAAAGATGGAAAACGAGTTCCTTGAGCATAAGAAAAAGGATGATGAATCTGTTGGTATATATAATGTGAATTTTACAAGGCATGCAAGGTATGCATATGAATTTATCATCCAACCTGAAAGTAAAGTTAATTTATTCTTCAATGGCATAAAACCAAGACTTCGAAGAGCATTATCTATAAGAGAATTCAGTACAAATGAAGAAATTGTGCACTGTTCTATCAAGGTTGGACTTGAAGTTGGTGTTACATATCCATCTCATGGTTTTGACAATAAATGAATGATGGAGTTCAAGGAAAAATCTCAAAACAATGGTGAAAAGAAGGTGAATGTTTTTTTATGCTCAAAGTGTGGAATGAAGTATAGTGAAAATTGTCTTTAAGGGACTAAAAAATGTTTTAAGTGTGGAAAATAAGGTCATCGAGCAGCTGAGTGTCAACGTAATGGGAAAAAGGTAGCTAATTATGTGAATAGAGAAAAGACTACAAATAACGCACCACCAACACTTCATTACATAAAGTGCAAGGAAATGGAGAATTATGCTAACCAATGCCATAATCCAAGGGTTAATGATGATCAACATCAATAACCTCTTAAGGAAAAGGACAAAGGAAAGTCACATGCGATCACTATTGGTTATGTTGAGTATGACAACGATGTGGTGGAACGATTATGTGTTTATGTAACGGGATTCCAAAAAAATGTTGTGGAATCTCATTTATAGTATCGTGGAATATTGGAATATCTATGTAATGGTTTGTTGAGGTTTTCAATAATTATATGGTATAAGTAACCATGAAAAGTGATAGAAATATTTTTAGAAAGCAGATGATATTTGCGTAATGAATGGATAAGAAGAAAATAATATTTTTGATAGGATTCATGAGCTCATAGTTGAGATAAGGACAAAGTGATATCATGGTTTGAGTATGTATAATTTTTTGAATTTTGGTATGTGGAAAGAGTTCACTTTTGACCGCATTCATTTTTCACTATAATTCAATTGGTGTTAATTTTTCAAGAGAATAGATGATTAAGGTATTCACATGTTTGGAATATCACCAACAACAAGATATATATTATGGGGATAAATGATGGTATTCACATGCTTGGTAGATGACCTTTCTAGTAGTTGGTTTCTTTATACTGTGAGATTGGATAGAAGTATTTCTGATAATTCCAAAGGTTGGAATTCATTAATTTGGACATCAGATAGTATTTTTTAAGGCTAATTTTTTTTAATATTTCTATAATGTTGTAATAGTATTGTTTTAGAAAAAGGAAAACCCATAAGATGGAAGACAAACCATCGTGTCGGACAAGGTTGCGAGAATCGAACCCACAACCACAGTGCGACAAGACATTATCACCTACCATTGGCCTACAAGAAGTCCCTGGTGAGTAGAAATTAGTTTTATATTATTAAGAAGGATGATAGAATAAGTATAAGTCCATTTTTGAGCCATATATTATTAATCTCACCATCGATGGACTTATTTATATAAATATTTCTAACCATATGTTTGATATAGATGGAATGACCTGTAATTCAATCGCATGATCTGCTAACACTTCGCAGAAGACAAATTCAACTTCATTTCTTTAAGAGATGGTGTGGAAATTGTTCACGGCACAAACAACAGTGAGATTGTACCAAAATCATGTATGTGTTTCTTTTAATTCATAAATTCTTTAACATTTTCTAAATGATCTTGAAAACCAAAAATGTTGTCCAATATGGTAACTTAGATCGTCACAAATTTATTTCTTTGTGATTGTTGGCTTTTTCATATCAATGTTCTCTACCACTCATCATCAGAACATGACAGTTAGATTTCTATTCTATAACCATCTTTTCACTTATGTTCTCCTATGTGGAAACCCAGTGATGAGTTAATTTGGTTAACTGTTACATTTCATACATCACTTTTTAAAATTAAGTTTTAGTATTTCTTTTTAAGATGTGCGTTTCTATGAATAAAATTTCAAGTAGTAAACGATTTACAACCCCGACGGATTTCAAGGGCGAAATTCATTTTAAGTTGGGTACAATATAACACCCTGAGATTTTATGAGATATATTATTTTTAATATCTTTTATGTATTCTATTTTAAACTACACCAAGATTATCTTGTACAATACACAACTCCGTACTAGCTTATAGTATACGCAACAGTGTTCGTGGCTAGTGTTACACACAATTTCAAGGTCATTTTGTGGGAATTATTCTACACAAAATTAAGAATATATTTTGTTTAATGTATAGATGAAATAATTTTTGATTATGTTATACCCAACACCAAAGGGCGTTTCCACTACACGCATCCATGACTTGGATTACATCACACGCAATCACGATCTTCATCGATATCGTGTGTAGTACGCAATACCGGGATTCTCTAAACAATGATATATTGTTATAATATTATTATGAACTATAAATTATAAATAGTATTAACTAAAGTTGATTTTTATAACATTATTATTCAACTTACACATTTTCTATAACATGGTATAAGAACAAAATAAATTATTCAGGTAAAATAATTTTTTTTTCAGAAAATGCAGTTTTACCTCCTTTTGATGGCGCACCAACATTAAATCTAGTTTTTGACATGTTTATAAGTTCAATTTGATAAAATAGAATTGTTATTTGGAATCCGGATATTAAAATTTACTTTGTATAAATTTTTCATTTTAGTCTGATAACTTTCATATTTTAATAAATAGTAAAAACACACAATATTTTAATTAAAAACAACTTTTTTCATCACAATAATTTATATTGTTAAATTATAATATTGAATGGTTTTAAATTATAAATATAATATATTTTTACCATTTAATATAATTTATGTCATTACCATTAATTTTACATTGAATTCATTGGTAAAAGCATTTCAATTATCGGCAATGTTTTATCTTTTAAAACCCATTTTCTAAAAAATGGGATTAATTTTAAATTAATTACAGCAACTTATGTGTTTTGAATTTTGAAAAATAAATTCCATATTTAAATTCAGTGGGTCCAAATTATGTTAATAGGTTAATTTTATTTTTTTGATATTATGAATAGTAACTATGGTGATTTTTCTTTACTGCAGTTAATGGTAAATCAGGTAATTATGGGTAAAAATAAGATTATAAAATTACCCTAATACTGACCAAAATTCTATTGGATGTCTCAAAGTCCATCTATATCACCTAAGGGTCGGAATAGAATCATTTTATTATCTTTGTACCCTGAAAATAATTTAATTATTATTAAAACCAATGAAAGTGACAACATGTCACTCTCTTAAATGTTATAAGTATAATAATTTTAATTTAGTGATAAAGTTCATGAAACATTAAACATGAATAGTCTCCAAAAATATAATAAAATTATCTACATCATGTAAATTTATTTATAATTTTCAAGGATTAAATAATTATTATTAAAGGTGACACAATAACGATGTTGAAATTATTTTATTGATTGAAATATCAAATAAATGGTTTAAGAAATATTAAAATAAATATTATATGAACTATTCAATGTTATCCACTAATTTAATAGATAAATATGACATGTTATGAATCTATTAAATATTTTATTTATAACATATCTTCTATGTGGATTTTATTTAAATTCAAATAAATGAATAGAGTCAAAATTGACACTATTGTTATTTTATAAAAATAACAATATATAAAATTGTTTAAAAATCACAAAAATATTTAAAAGCTATAAATTAAAATTTATATGGTCTAAAATTTCATAAATTATCTAATTATAGAAAATTAATTGCACATAAGTAATTATTTATAACAATTTATAATTTATAATCTTAGTACCACAAATAAAATTAAATAGATTAAATAAGGATAAATCAAGTTGATAAGGTTTAAAATAAATTTCCAACATGACTAAAGTATATTTTTTTATGAGATTACAACCATATCGCATCTAATATTTTAATATGATTCATTTTTGGAGGTTTTTAATTTGGGATTGATTTATTATAAATAAATATTTTTGAGGCTTCCAAAGGCTCCCCTCTCCTCCCGTATAAAAGGGAACCTCCTTCCTCCAATACTCACACAATATTGAGCCTTAAATCTCAGACAAACCCTACCCATTTCTCTTTTAAAAATCTATATTTATATCATAGAGGTTCTGGTATTCTCAAAAGACAAAATCTAGTGCCCTAAGAGGAAGTTTAAAAGAGGCGCGTCGAAGAAGAAGTAATCTCTTCCCCTAATTCTTTCAAGTTTATTTATTCCTGTACTTTTTATTTTTTAGTTGTTTCATTATAAAGTAATAACATAATTATAACTAATATATTGATATGTTATTATAAATATGAAACAACCCGATTTCACCTTCTATCCAACCAACAGAAAACGAAATCACCGCCCATGCGTGCGTACGGAATGTTGTCTCCACGCCGTGGTGTAATCTGTTTTTCCATCACCACCTTACTTGGATGGGTATAATGGTGTAAATAATAACAATATATGGTTACTATAACATCATATTGATTCTGAGATATTATATCTTCCACCCTAATTCTAAATAATAATAATGGGAACAATAGCGTCGCTCGTGTGTACGTACAGATTACTATCTCCACGACACGATGAGATCCATTCTTCATGTTAACCGTTAAAGAATGATTATAAAGAATATTTAATGAATATTAATTATATATATGAAATAATACTTATTATGTATTTATTTATATATATATTTCTTCTACTTACTTCCATTCAAGTCAATAAATAAAGGAAAACAACGTTCATGGGTACGTACAGCCTACCATCTCCATGAACGGTGTGTTTCATTTCATTTACCAATCTATTATATATATAAATATATACTAAATAAAAATGATATATAAATCATGTTTTAAATTATGGAAGTACATAAATCATGATATAAGTAATAATCATATCAAGAACAACAAGTCCAAACAAGTATGATAAATGAAACGAATATTACCTAAAACATTGCTTTAACATGGAATTGACAAATGAATGGGTAATATAAAGTCCTAAGTGAATCATAAATGATATCATAAGAATGATTATGATTCGGAAATAAGTCAATGACATTATATAAATCATTATACATTATTTTCGGATACGAACAAATCATATCAGACCTAAGGTAAGGGATGATTTTTCAAATCTCATTTAATCTGAGATTTCTTATACGTAAGTATTTACTAGGGTTATATTTTTATTCCATGTCAATAAAAGTATTCTCTATAAAGTTTTTAATATTATTAAATGTATGTTTAAAGCCATTTTTATCCCTCTGTGACTTTTAAATTGTGTTATGGAATGAATCTTTCTTTTGTTTACCATACAAGGAACTTTTTGACTTTTCTGTTACAATTACGAGGAGAATGTTTTTCGTAAATACGGTATGAACGAATTTTTATGATTTAATAATGTCTTATTTACATGAATATTACTCCAAAATATTTCATGAATATTTTTCTAAAATCCTTTTCTTTTAAAATTTAATGTCATTTTGTGATAAGAAAATGATTTCGAAGAAGAAATGATATTTTCTTCAAGAATTCGTTCAAGTGTTTTATAAAAACCATTTTACATATAAGATGACATTATTTAATTTGTGTATATTTATAGTATAATTTCTCTATGATTTACATTGTTTCAATTTTCTTATGATGAAATGATATTCATTTTAAATATGGATTATGTTATGATGGGATGGTGTTTATGAAACCCATTTTATTCTTTTGGTTATGATGAATGATTTATGTTTATGTTGTGTCACACGTACGAATGATTTCATTATGAGATAAGTGAGACCTATATATACCTTCAATGCATGGGTAAAGATTTATATCTCATCAGAGAGACATAGCTAGAATGGTATGTTAATCTGGTTTAATGATACAGAACTGGAACAAGGAGTGAACTCGATTCAGTAAGAAACATTGTCCACTAATATGGTCTTGGCAGCAATTATTTGGATACTATAGAATTCATATAATGTGCTTAATGGTTTTCCAAAATTACATTTTTTATTACAATTCAATTTTATCACGAATAATGTTCCTTTATGATCTATGCCTTATATACTGCCAAGATTTATTTCTCAATATGTTTAAACTTTATGTTCAGGTTTTTTATGTTCAAATGTATATTATTTGTTTTATTTTCTTCATGCTTACCCCTACTGAGCATTTGAGCTCACCCTTTATATGTTTTCTTTTCAACAAGATTTAAAGAAAGGTTTTAGGTAAGAAAACCATAGGGTAAGATCTTTATAGGAGATGTTTAAGATCTTTCACCATGATTTGATGATTATGTTACATGTTTCCAAATACACTAAACTATTATGGTCCTTGAGTGTTGGTTCTTGTTATGTATTAATTATTCCTCAAAAGAAATTTAATGTCCATGTACGTCAATCTTGGGTCACTACAGTTGGAATCAGATGAATGGTTTAGTTAAGCTTTGGAAACAAGGATGTGAAAACATTATTGATATCCCTAGAGATATTTCTAAGGTATGTTTAGGGATGTCCCTAAGGATAAGTATACTTATAGGTTATAGTCCTATAATTATGGTAATTATCATAGAATTAAACCTATGATGTTATATATTGAAGGTACTCCCCCTTTATTATGTTGTTTTCCAAGCATGATTTTTGCATCTCAGGCTGTTCTTTTTGGGTTTTAGATGATGGCTGGAACCTGAAAGAACCATGTTGATCAATATAATGGACAATGCAATGATTGTCCTCTAGATAAATAAAATGTGATGGGAGATTGAGTGTAAAATATTGTTGCTATACTTACACAATCTACGAATCATTCTCGACTTCCAAATGAGAAGAGGAACGAACAATATTCTATTGATTCATTCATAAGGAAATGTACACCTTCTTTTAGTTGGTCTTCTGATCCACTTGTTGCTTAACAATGGATCAGTAGCATTGAAAATTTATTTTCCATACTTCATTGTACATAGCATGAAAACTTCATTTTGGTTATTTACCGAATAGAAGGGGAAGTGGACCAGTGGTGGACTCAAATTAAGAATACATGGCCCCAAGATGAAATTGAATCCATGGAATGAGACAAGTTCAAGAAAATGTTTTTTCTGTAAGTACTTCCCTCGTATTCTTCGAACAAAGATGGAAAAGGAGTTCCTTGAGCATAAGAAAAAGGTTGATGAATTTGTTGGTATATACGAAGTGAATTTTACAAGGCTTTCAAGGTATGCATCTGGCTTTATCATCCAACCTGAAAGTAAAGTAAATTGATTCTTCGATGGCTTAAAACCAAGTCTTCGAAGAGAATTATCTATAAGAGACTTCAGTACCGATGAAGAAATTGTGTGTTGTGCTATCTAGGTAAGACTGGAAGATGGTGTTACATATCTATCTCATGGTTTTGACAATAAATGAATGATGGAGTTCAAGGAAAAATCTCAAAAAAATAGTTAAATGAAGGTAAATGTTTCTTTATGCTCAAAGTGTGGAATTAAGTATGGTGGAAATTGTCTTTAAGGGACTAGAAAATGTTTTACATGTGGAAAATAAGGTCATCGAGCAACTGAGTGTCAACGTAATGGGAAAAAGGTATCTAATGATGTGAATAGAGAAAAGACTACGAATAACGCACCACCAACACTTCATTTCTTCAGGTGTAAGTAAATGGGGAATTATGCTAACAAATGCCATAATCCAAGGGTTAATGATGATCAACATCAATAACCTCTTAAGGAAAAGGAAAAAGTTAAGTCACATGCAATAACTATTGGTGATGATGAGTATGACAACGATGTGGTGGAAAGATTATGTGGTTATGTAACAGGATTCCAAAATAATGATGTGGAATCTCATTTATAGTATCGTGGAATATTGGGATATCTATGTAATAGTTTGTTGAGGTTTTCGATAATTATATGGTACATGTAACCATGAAAAGTGATAGAAATATTTTTGGAAAGTAGATGATATGCGCATAATGAATGGATAAAAAGAAAATAATATGTTTGATAGTATTCATGAGCTCATGATTGAGATAAGGACAAAGTGATATCATGGTTTGTGTATATAGAATATTTTGAATTTTGTTATGTGGAAAGAGTCAACTTTTGACAGCATTCATGTTTTCACTAAAGTTCAATGGGAGTTCATTTTTCAAGAGAATACATGATTAAGGTATTCACATGTTTGGAATGTGACCAACAAGAATAAATATCTTATGGGGGATAAATGATGGTACTCACATGCTAGGTAGATGACCTTTCTAGTAGTCGTTTTATTTAAACTGTGAGATTGGATATAAGTATTTCTGATAATCATAAAGGTTGGAATTCATTAAGTTGAACATCAGATAGTATTTTTTAAGGATAGAATTTTTTTAAAATATTTCTTTAATGTTTTAATAGTATAGTTTTAGAAAAAAGACAACTCCTAAGATGGAAGACAAGCCATTGCGTCCGACAAGGTTGTAAGAATCGAACCCACAACCGAAGTGCAACAAGACTTTATCGCGTACCACTGGCCTTCAAGAAGTCCTGGTGAGTAAAATCTTGTTTTATTTTATTAAGAAGGATGATAGATGAAGTTTAAGTCCATTTTGAGCCATATATGATTAATCTCACCATCGATGGACTTATTTATGTAACTTTTTCTAACCATATGTTTGAGATAGATGGAATGACCTATAATTCGATCGCATGATCTGCTAACACTTCATAGAAGACAAATTCAACTTCATTTCTTTAGGATATGGTGTAGAAATTGTTCAAGGCACAAAAAACATTGAGATTGTACCAAAATCAAGTAAGTTTTTCTTTTAATTCATAAATTCTTCAACATTAGGGAAATGATCTTGAAAACCAAAAAAACGTTGTCCTAGATGGTAAATTAGATCATCACAAATTTATTGCTTTGTGATTATTGGATTTTTTATAGCCATGTTCTCTACCACTCTCCATTAGAACATGACGGTCAGATTTCTATTCCATATCAATATTTTCACCTATGTTCTCCTATGTGGAATCCCAGTGATGATTTAACTTGGTTAACCAGCACATTTCATACTTCACTTTTTAAAATTAAGTTTTAGTATTCATTTTTATGATGTGTGTTTCTGTGAATGAAACTTTCAAGTTGTAAACGATTTACAACCCTGACAAATTTCAAGGGAGAAATTCATTTTAAGGGGGGTAGAATGTAACACCCTGAGATTTTATGAGATATATTCTTTTTAATTTCTATTATGTCTTCTATTGTACACTACACCAAGATTACCTTGTACTATATGCAACTATGTATTAGCTTATAGTATACGCAACAGTATTCATGGCTAGTGTTACACACAATTTCAAGTTCGTTTTGTCAGAATTATTATACAAAAAATTAAGAATATATTTTATTTAATGTATAAATGAAATATGTTTTGATTATGTTATACACAACACCAAAGGGAGTTTCCACTACATGCAACCCTGACGTGGCTTGCATCACACGCAATCACGATCTTCCTCGATAGCGTGTGTAGTACGCAATACCGGGATTTTCTAAACAACAATATATTGTTATAATATTATTACTAACCAGTCATTATAAATAGTATTAACTAAATTTTAATTTTTTTAACATTATTATTCAACTTACACATTTTATATAACATGGTATAAGAACAAACTAAATTATTCGGGTAAAATAAGTATTTTTAAAAAAATACTGTTTTGCCGCCTTTTGATGGAGCACCCACATTAAATCTAGTTTTTGACGTGATTATATGTACAATTTGATAAAATAGAATTTTTATTTGGAATCACGATATAAAAATTTACTTTGTATAAATTTTTCATATTAGTCTGATAACTTTCATATTTTAATGATTATTAAAAACACGCTCTATTTTAATTAAAAACAACTTTTTTCATCACAGTAATTTAGATTGTTAAATTATAATATTGAATGGTTTTAAATCATAAATATAATATATTTTTACCATTTAATAAAATTTATGTCATTACCATTAATTTTACATTGAATTCATAGGTAAAAGCATTTCAATCATTGGAAATGTTTTATCTTTTAAAACTCGTTTTCTAAACAACGAGATTGATTTTAAATTAATTATAGAAAGTTATGTGTTTTGAATTTTGAAAAATCAATTCCATGTTTAAATTCAGTGGGTAAAAATTATGTTAATAGGTTACTTCTATTTTTTTGATATTAACAATAGTAACTATGGTGATTTTTCATTACTGTAGTTAAAGGTAAATCTGGTAATTATGGGTAAAATTAAGATTATAAATTATCCTAACACCTGCCAAAATTATATTGGATGGGTCAAAGTCCACCCATATAACCTAAGGGTCGTAATAGAATCATTTTATGATCTTTGTACAATGAAAATAATTTAATTATTATTAAAACAAAAGAAAGTGACAACATGTCACTTTATTAACTCTTATACGTATAATAATTTTAATTTATTGATAAAATTCATGAATCATCAAAAATGAATAGTCTAAAGAAATATAATAAAATTATATACATCATGTAAATTTATTTACAATTTTTAGGGATTAAATAATTATTATTAATGGTGACACAATAGAGATGTTGAAATTTGTTTATTGATTGAAATATCAAATAAATGGTTTTAAAAATATTAAAATAAATATTATATGAACTATTTAATGTTATCCAGAAATTTAATAGATAAATATGACATGTTATGAATCTATTAAATATTTTATTTATAACATATCATCTGTGTGGATTTTATTTAAATTCAAATAAATGAATAGAGTCAAAATTGACACTATTGTTATTTTATAAAAATAACAAAATATAAAATTGTTTAAAAATCACAAAAATATTTAAAAATTATAAATTAAAATTTATATGGTCTATAATATCATTAATTATCAAAAAATGGACAATTCATTGCACATAATTAATTATTTATAACAATTTAATATTTATAATCTTATTACCACAAATAAAAATAAATAGATTAAATAAGGATAAAACAAGTTGATAAAGATTAAAATAAATTTCCAACATGTCTAAAGTTTATTGGATGATGAGATTAAAAATATATCTCATCTAATATTTGAATATGAGTCATTTTTGGAGGTTTTTAAGTGGGGATTGATTTATTATAAATTAAGATTTTTGAGCTTTCCAAAGGTTCCCCTCTCCTCCGTTATAAAAGGGAACCTCCTCCCTCCCCTACTCATACAATTTTGAAACTTAAATCTAGGCCAAACCCTACCCATTTCTCTTCTCAACATCTTTATTTATATCATAAAGGTTCTGGTCTTCCCAAAAGACCAACTCTAGTTCCTAAGAGTAAGTTTAAAAGAGGCGCGTCGAAGAAGAGGTAATCTATTCCACTAATTCTTTCAAGTTTATTTATTCTTATAATTATTCTTTTTTAGTTGTTTCATTATAAAGTAATAACATAAGTATAAATAATATATTTATATGTTATTATAAATATGAAACAAACCCATTTCACCTTCTATCCAACCAACAGAAAATGAAATCACTGCGCATGCATACGTACGGAATACCGTCTTCACACCGTGGTGTAATCTGTTTTTCCATCACCACCTTACTTGGATGGGTATAATGGTGTAAAGTATAACTATATATGGTTAATATAAAATCATATTGATTCTGAGATATTATATCATCCATCCTAATTCTAAATAATAGTAATGGGAACAATATCATTGCTCGTGTGTACGTACAGATTACCGTCTCCACGACACGATGAGATTCATTATTCATGTTAACCATTAAAGAATAATTATAAAGTATATACAATTAATAATACTGATATATAGGACATAATAATTATTCTGGATATATTTATATATATATTTCATCTACTTACTTCCATTCAAGTCAATAAATAAAGGAAAACATCGTTCATGCATACGTACAACCTACCGTGTCCATGAACGGTGTGTTTCATTTCATTTAACAATCTATTAAATATATACATATATACTAAATAAAAATGATATATAAATCATGTTTTTCAATCTAAAAGTACGTAAATCATGATATATGTAATAATAATATCAAGAACAACAAGTCCAAACATGTATGATAAATGAAACAAATATTAGCCAAAACATTGCCTTCACATGGAATTGACAAATGAACAGGTAATATAAAGTCCTAAGTGAATCGTAAATTATATCATAAGAATGATTATGATTCTGAAATAAGTCAATGACATTATTTAATTCATTAAACAAGATGTTCGGATACGTACAAATCATATCAGACCTAAGGAATGGGATAATTTTTCAAATCTCGTTTTATCTGAGATTGCTTATACGTAAGTATTTACTAGGGTTATATTTTTATTCCTTGTCCATAAAATTATTTTCCATAAACTGGTTAATATTATTTAATGTATGTTTAATGTCATTTCTATCCATCTATGACTTTTAAATTTCGGTATGGAATGAATATTTCTTTTGTTTACCATAGAAGGAACTTTTTGACTTTTCCTTTAAAATTACAAGGGGAATGTTTTTCATAAATACGATATGAACGGATTTTTATGGTTTAATAATAACTTATTTCCATGAAGCTTACTATAAAATATTTCATGAATATTTTCAACAAAATCCTTTTCTTTTAAAATTTCATGTCATTTTGTGAAAAGAAAATGATTTTGAAGAAGAAAGGATATTTTTATCAAGAATTCATTTCAAGTGTTTTATCAAAACCATTTTCCATCTAAGATGACATTATTTCATATGTGTATGTTTCAAGTATAATGTATCTATGATTTACATGGTTTAAATTTTCTTATGATGAAATGATATCCATTTGTTTTATATGGATTATGTTATGATAGGATGATGTTTATGAAACCCATTTTATTCATTGGGTTATGATGAATGATTTATGTTTTTGTTGTGGCACAGGTAAGAATTATTTCATTATGAGATGGTTGGGACCTATATCTCCCTACAATTAATTGGGTAAAGATTTATATCTCATGATATAGACATGGATGGAATGGTAAGTTAATCTGGTTCAGTGATACAGGACTGGAACGAGGAGTAAACTCGATTAAGTAAGGAATTTGTACACTAAGATCGTCTTGGCAGTAATGCCTTGGCTACTATGGAAATCATATCATGTGATTAATGGTTTTCCACAATTACATGTACTATTCCCATACTATTTTATAATGATTAATGTTCTTTTATGATCTATGCCTTACGTACATCCAAGATTTATTTCTCAAGATGTTTAAACATTATGTTCATGTTTTTTAAGATCCAATGTATATGATTTGTTTTGTTTTCTCTATGATTTCCCTTACTAAGAATTTGAGATCACCATTTATATGTATTCTTTTCCCCAGGATTTAAATAAAGGTTTTAGGAATGAAAATAAAAGGTTAAGATCTTTATGGGAGATGTTTAAGATCTTTCACCATGATTAGAATATTATGTTCCGAGTTTCCCATGACACTAAACTATTACGATCCCTGAGTGTTGGTTCTTGTTATGTATTAATTATTCTGCAAAAGTAATGTAATTTCCATGTACATCATGCTTGTGTCTCTACAGAAACATTCCATTAATAGGGAATGTAAAAAGAGAGGGATAGAGATATATAATGTATATATATTTTAAAAAAATTCATAGTAGAAGAAAATAAATTTTATAATTGTAAAAAAATTATTAAATTAATTTTATAATTATTTAATTAGGTTTTAATGAAAGAATCAAAATGATGGTAGAGAAATATGAACAGAAAAACTTAATGAATCATTCATCCTTGACATTGTTCGGTTGTTATGAACCTCAATTCCATTAAATATTATATTTATATAAAACATTATTTCCAAAAGATAATATGTTGACTTAATATGACTGAAATGGTGATATATTATGGTTGAAGAAGTCGATTAGATGCGATTTTCCAATGGAATGGAGATTATGTATTTTTATATAAGGGAATAGTTAATTTTCTTTATTACAAGTAGGAAAATATTATTTCTACTATTAAACCATAAATTATGTTATTTTTTCAAATTATTGACTAGATATGATTCAAAATTAGTTTTTTCACAACTTGATGGTCATTTATAAGACAAAAATATTATTTTTTACAAAATGAATGAAGATAAATAAGAATAATTTTTTTTATGGAAAATAATAAATATTGAAACATTTTAAAAATAAATTTTGGTATGGGATTTGAAATTCATTTTTATGAATTTTTTTATTTTTAAATATTTATTGGTTAATTCAATAAATATGGTATTTATTAGGACTTAATTATGTCAATAATGATGTATTTACAAAATCAATTTCCTAAAAACATTATTTTTAAAATTCACATAAAAATTAATGTTTTTATAAAATTAACAAATTATTACCCTTTGAAAAATTTGATATACTGATTAAAAATAAAATATTTATTTAATAAAAATAGTTTTCTACCAATGTTAATTTGAATTATTCAAATAAAAATTATGATTTCATATAAAATAAGTTAACATACCCTTTATGTAAAGACCCGAAGCTTATCGTACATGGACATTACATTACATTTGCGGAATACTTAGTACATAACAAAAATACACACACAAGGATCGTAATAGTTTAGTGTCTTTGGAAACTCGGAACGTAATCTTCTAATCCTGGTGAAAGATCTTCAAAATATCCCACAAAGATCTTCCTTTTTTTTTACCTAAAACCTTTCTTTATATCCTGGGGAAAAGAAAACATAAAAGGGTGAGCTCAAATGCTCAGTAAGGGTAAAAAAAAGAAATATCAATCACATCATATACATAAGAACATAGCTTTTGGAAATCTTAACCTGCAAAAGAGCTCATAATATCATAACGTGGGATAAATCATAGAAGTGAAAATGAAATCATAACTTAAAACATTACTCATTGTGGCATACACACATAATCATAGAGAATAATTTCTTGTTAGTCAAGACTCATTGCCAAGACTATCTTAGTGGACAAAGTCCCTTTCTGAATCGAGTAATCCTCGTTTCAGTCCTGTTTCACTGAACCGGTATAACCTACCATTCCAGCCATGTCTATCTCATGAGATATAAAATCTTTACCCAATGCATTGGAGGGAGATATAGGTCCCACCCATCTCTTAATGAATCCTTTATTATGTGTGCCACAAAATCATAAATCATACATCATTGCATAACCCATGTAATAAAAATGGGATTCTTAAACAACATGACATCATAAAATCATTCATATAAGATAAAGGAATTCATAAACATAATTCCATCACAACATAGTCAAATAAATGTAAAAATATGGATAGAAACAGAACCCTTTATTATCTTATATGTAAAATAATTTTGATAAAACACTTGAATTGAATTCTTGAGGAAAATATCCTTTCTTCTTCAAAATCAATTTCTTTTCACAAAACATCGTGCAATTTTAAAAGAAAGAGATTTTATTGAAAATAGTCATGAAATCTTTTAGAGGAAGCTTCATGAAAATAAGGCTTTATAAAACAGTATAAATCCGTTCGTGCCGTATAAGTTAAAAAAACATTCTTCGTACTTTTGTCGGAAAAGTCAAAAAGTACCTCGTATAAAAAAAATACGACAAAAGATTCCTTTCATATCTTTTACTAAAAACTCACCGAAGGGTAAAATTGGATTTAAACAATTGTAGGTGGATGTAAATAATATTACATATTGAAGAAACATGGATGTGGATGATAAAATACACCCCAGTAAATACCAAAGTATAAACAATCTCGGATAAAAATGAGATTGTGATATTTCCCTTACCTTAGGTCCGATTTGCTTCGTATGTGTCCGAACCTCCTGTATAATGATTTAAATAATGTCATTGACTTATTACAGAATCATATTCATTGTTATGATATCATATATGGTTCACTTATGACATTATATTACCCGTTCTTTTGTAAATTCCATGTTAAAGAAGCGTTTTGGGTAAAATCGTTTCATTTATCGTAGGTGTTTTGACTTGTTGTTCTTGACATCATTATTACTTATATCATGATTTACTTACTTCCAGAATATAAAATATGATTTATATATCATATATATTCAGTATATATATATATATAATAGGTAGATAAATAAAATGAAAAACACCGTTCATGGAGACGGTAGTCCGTACGTACGCATGAACGCTGTTTTCCTTTTCTTATTGTCTTGAAATGGAAGTAAGTTGATGACATACATATGTATATATATACATAAATCCAGTAGATTTATAATGTCATATATTTCATTATTATTTCTTATATATACTTTATAATCATTCTTAAATGGTTAACATGGAGAATGAATCTCATCGCGTCGTGGAGACGGTAGTCCGTACGTACGCACGAGCGATGATATCATTTCTATAAATATTGAATTGAATTGGAGTGGATTATACAATATATCAGAATCAATATGATGTTGTAATAACTATGTATAGTTATTCTTTACACCATTATACCCATCCATGTAAGGTGGTGGTGGAAAATAGATTACACCACGGCGTGGAGACGGTATTCCGTACGTACGCACGCGCGGTGATTTCTTTTTCCGTAGGATGGATAGATGGTGAAATAGGGTTGTTTCATAATTATAATAACATATCATTATATGAGTGATACTGATGTTATTACTTCATAATGAAACAACCTAATAAGAAGAAGTGGAAGAAGAAATAAAGATGAAAGAATTGGTAACGGTAATTACCTCTTCTTTGAAGTGCCTCTTTGAGACCTCCTCTTAGGGCACTAGAATTGGTCTTTGAGGAAGACCAGAACCTCTAGGATGTTGCTAGGGAAGTGTAGAAGAGATTTTGGCAGGGGTTGGCCGAGCTTGAGTGCTCAAATTGGTGTGAGGAGGAGGGGGAGGAGGTGTCCTTTTATAAGGGAGGAGAGGGGCACCTTAGGAATTCTTAAAATTATTAATTTATAATAAATCTAACCCCACTTCAAAACCTCCAAAAATGACTCATATTCGAAGCTTAGATGAGATAGGGTTGTAATCTCATCAACCAATCAAATTTAGACATGTTTGGATCTTATTTTAAACCTTATCAATTAGATTTAACTCTAAGTTAAATAATTTAACTTTTACCGTGTCTTTTTGTTTTCTTTCACTATATGGTTAATACACTTACTATAACATGCCAAACGAACCCCAAATTGTTTATTATTAATATATATATCCTTATCTAAGTCATTTGGCCGAACCTTAGATTTTTAGGAATAATATAACAATTAATAATATAATATTTGATTTAAAAACTATTTTGTGTCAATTTTGACACTATTTGATATATGATTTTTGTGAAAGTCATAACAGAATTAAATGTTCGAACCAAGTTGATTAAATCAACATTAATATATCATAGTAATCTAGAAAATTAGTGGAATTCATAAAAAATCTCAAATTTCATTTATTTTGGTGTTTATAACATCAATTATGTCAATATTTCATAAATAAGATAATTACTGCATCATCTTTGTGTCATAAATTAATTAAATTATTTGATGTCTAAAAATTACAAATAAAATACGATTATGTAGGAAATCTTTTTATCTTTCTAATGAATATTTATAGTCTAATTTATCTTATGTATAACCCCATATTAAAAATGATTTACTTATTAAACTTTGATTTTAACTATTTTAACCCTTCTTTAAATAAATTAATAATAAATGTCCTAATCTAATCCAAGTGGGCCTAAATGGTCATATTTTATTCCTAAGTTTGTTTTTGGTCGAATTACACTTGTCCAATAGAATTAGGACATGTGTTAGGGTAATAGTAATATCATATTTACCCTTAGTTACCCTATTTACTATTAACCGCGGTAAAAAAGTAAAAAGTTACTATTCACCAAAAAATTATTTTCATCTCATTGAACCACATTTTAGTCCTTGATATTAACCGTGTCTCTCGGATTTTCGAAATTCCATTCACAGAAGCGTCAAAATTAAGTTTTATGAAAAATTCAGTTTTTTTAACTACCACTTAGTAGTTTCACTATTCATCAAAAATTGATGTTTTTCAGAACAATGCCAAAATTTCATCCCAAGCTATATTTCATATTCCGAATTCAAAAATGAAGTCTATTTTACCAAATTCATAACATAAAAGTTGCATTAATTAATTTTATAATTAAATCCCGCTGTTAAAACAAATAGCGTGTTTTTAAGAAATAATATCTATCAAAAGATTGACACTTGATTATGTCTGGTTTAAATGTGAAATTACAACCAATGACCAACATTGAATTAAATTGTAAAAATATATTCTAAATATACTTTAAAACCACTCAAATTAATAATTTATCACTATTAATAATTTCGATTAAAAAAGTTGTTTTTAATTAAAATTTAGTAATTTTCACTATTCATCAGAATATGAAAGTTATCCGAAATGTACCAAAATTTCACCTTAGGCTAAATTCGATACTCCGAATCCAAAAATGAAATCCATTTTGAAAAATAAAATTTACAAAATTTCAAAAAGTGGTTATTACTATTCATAACGGCTAGTTTTAATAACATTTTAATAGCATATCGTTGTTTAGTGAAACTCGGTATTGCGTATTACACACGCTATCGAGGAAGGTCGCGATTGCGTGTAATGCAAGGCAAGTCAAGGATGTGTGTTGTGCAAGCTCCTTTTGGTGTAGTGTACAACACAAGACATTAATAAAATAAAAAGAATATTTTTCATAAAATCTCGGGCTGTTACATTCTACCCCCCTTAAAATGAATTTCGCCCTCGAAATTCGTCGGGGTTATAAATGGTTTACTATTCGAACGTTTCTTTAATAGAAACCCACATCGTAAAAGGGAATATCAAAACATGGCTTTAAAAACTAAAGTATGAAATGTAACGATTACCCAAATAAACTAATCACTGGGTTTCCACATAGGTGAAAATATGGATATGGAAGAGAAATCTAACCATCATGTTCTAATGGAGAGTGGTAGAGAACATGGCTATGGAAAAGCCAGTAATCACAAATCCATAGATTTGTGATGATATAAGGTATCATCTGATTCATCAGGTATAAGATCACTAGGACAATCATTTTTGGTTTTCAAGATCATTTCCCTAAAGTTGAAAATTTGCTTAGAATAAATACTTACTTTATTTTGGTACAATCTCACTTTTGTTCGTGCCTTGAACAATTTCTACTTCATCTCTTAAATAAATGAAGTTGAATTTGTTATTTGTGAAGTGTTAGTAGATTATGTGATAGAATGATGGGTCATTCCATCTGTCTCAAACAAAAGGTTAGAAAAAGTTATTAAATATACATAAGTCATTCTATAGTGAGATTAATCACATATGGTTCCTAAAATGGACTTATACTTCATATATCATACTGCTTAATATAATAAAACTAGTTTCTACTAAACAGGGACTTCATGTAGGTCAGTGGTAGGCGATAAAGGCCAGTCGCACTTCGGTTGTGGGTTCGATTCCTACAGCCTTGTCCGAAGCGATGGGCTGTCGCCCGTCCTGCAGGTTGTCCCTTTTTCTAGAACTACATCCCATCAATAATAACGAAAATCTTCTATCCTTAAACAATACTAACTTATGTCCAACATAATCCAGTCTAATCTTTAGGCTTATACATAATACTGTAGTCCACTCTCATAATATAGTGACAACGATTACCAGAGATTTAATACTGTCGTTGATCCCCACATATCATAAGATATGTCTTGTTGGTCACATTCCAAACATTCAAAGTCCTTAATCGTGTATTCTCTTGAATACCTTAGTGAAAACATGAGTGCTGTTAAAAGTTACCAAAATCCTCAAAATTCTATATACTCAAACCATGATATCACTTAGTCCTTATATCAATCATGAGCTCATGAATACTGTCAAACATTTCATTTTCCCCTTATCCCTTCATTATGCGCATATCATCTTCATTCCAAAAATTATCTGAATAACCTTTCATGGATACTGGTAACATTAATCAGACAACAATGTTACAATCCTTACATGTCTCTTTATTCCATAGTACCATGAGATTACTTATACAACATTACACATGATAAACATATAATCATTCCACTACATTCTTAAACCATTGACCGAGCTTCAACAATTCTTTCATCTCACATACCATTGGTAGTCTCTTCATCATCATCCACATAAATACTTCCCATATGACCATACTGATTCTCTTCATGAGTCTTTCCCTTAGGACATTGGTTTGCATAATGCCCATACATTCCACATTTAAAACACTTAACCATTTTTGATGTCGTAGCAATACCATTATCCTCATCCATGGTGTTAACTGAACCTTTTCCTTTGCACTTACTTGCTTTGTGTCCTTATTTTCCACACCCAAAGCATCTTCCAGTTCCTTTGAAACATTCTCCTTGATGCCTCTTCCCACATGAATTACATAGGGGAAATTGAACTTTCTTTCCTCTATGATCATCATGAAACTCCATCTTTCTCTTATTAGCCGAGTCAGGAAACTTACCAAATTTTACTTTATTGATCATATTATGAGATTGCTGATTCGGCATAATAATTATGTTTGGACTTCCAAATCCCATTTCATTATGAAGAATATCATTCCATTGTCCATCATATCCTCCATTATCGTGAATCACCTTGTTTCCAGCCATTTTCTAAAACCCAAAAAGAATAGCGTGAGAGGCAAAAATCATGCTAGGGAAAACAACATAATAAAGGGGGAGTACCTTCAATATCTAACATCTTAGGTTTAATTTTATGATCGTTAGCGTAGTTCTAGTACTATAACTTATACGTCTACTTAACCTTAGGGACATCCCTAGACATACCGTAGAAATATCTCTAGGGATCTCACTAACGTTTTCGCATCCTAGTTTCCAAAGGTTGACTAAACCTTTCCTCTGATACCAACTGTAAAGACCCGAAGCTTATCGTACATGGACATTACATTACATTTGCGGAATACTTAGTACATAACAAAAATACACACACAAGGATCGTAATAGTTTAGTGTCTTTGGAAACTCGGAACGTAATCTTCTAATCCTGGTGAAAGATCTTCAAAATATCCCACAAAGATCTTCCTTTTTTTTACCTAAAACCTTTCTTTATATCCTGGGGAAAAGAAAACATAAAAGGGTGAGCTCAAATGCTCAGTAAGGGTAAAAAAAAGAAATATCAATCACATCATATACATAAGAACATAGCTTTTGGAAATCTTAACCTGCAAAAGAGCTCATAATATCATAACGTGGGATAAATCATAGAGGTGAAAATGAAATCATAACTTAAAACATTACTCATTGTGGAATACACACATAATCATAGAGAATCATTTCTTGTTAGTCAAGACTCATTGCCAAGACTATCTTAGTGGACAAAGTCCCTTTCTGAATCGAGTAATCCTCGTTTCAGTCCTGTTTCACTGAACCGGTATAACCTACCATTCCAGCCATGTCTATCTCATGAGATATAAAATCTTTACCCAATGCATTGGAGGGAGATATAGGTCCCACCCATCTCTTAATGAATCCTTTATTATGTGTGCCACAAAATCATAAATCATACATCATTGCATAACCCATGTAATAAAAATGGGATTCTTAAACAACATGACATCATAAAATCATTCATATAAGATAAAGGAATTCATAAACATAATTCCATCACAACATAGTCAAATAAATGTAAAAATATGGATAGAAACAGAACCCTTTATTATCTTATATGTAAAATAATTTTGATAAAACACTTGAATTGAATTCTTGAGGAAAATATCCTTTCTTCTTCAAAATCAATTTCTTTTCACAAAACATCGTGCAATTTTAAAAGAAAGAGATTTTATTGAAAATAGTCATGAAATCTTTTAGAGGAAGCTTCATGAAAATAAGGCTTTATAAAACAGTATAAATCCGTTCGTGCCGTATAAGTTAAAAAAAACATTCTTCGTACTTTTGTCGGAAAAGTCAAAAAGTACCTCGTATAAAAAAAATACGACAAAAGATTCCTTTCATATCTTTTACTAAAAACTCACCGAAGGGTAAAATTGGATTTAAACAATTGTAGGTGGATGTAAATAATATTACATATTGAAGAAACATGGATGTGGATGATAAAATACACCCCAGTAAATACCAAAGTATAAACAATCTCGGATAAAAATGAGATTGTGATATTTCCCTTACCTTAGGTCCGATTTGCTTCGTATGTGTCCGAACCTCCTGTATAATGATTTAAATAATGTCATTGACTTATTACAGAATCATATTCATTGTTATGATATCATATATTGTTCACTTATGACATTATATTACCCGTTCTTTTGTAAATTCCATGTTAAAGAAGCGTTTTGGGTAAAATCGTTTCATTTATCGTAGGTGTTTTGACTTGTTGTTCTTGACATCATTATTACTTATATCATGATTTACTTACTTCCAGAATATAAAATATGATTTATATATCATATATATTCAGTATATATATATATATAATAGGTAGATAAATAAAATGAAAAACACCGTTCATGGAGACGGTAGTCCGTACGTACGCATGAACGCTGTTTTCCTTTTCTTATTGTCTTGAAATGGAAGTAAGTTGATGACATACATATGTATATATATACATAAATCCAGTAGATTTATAATGTCATATATTTCATTATTATTTCTTATATATACTTTATAATCATTCTTAAATGGTTAACATGGAGAATGAATCTCATCGCGTCGTGGAGACGGTAGTCCGTACGTACGCACGAGCGATGATATCATTTCTATAAATATTGAATTGAATTGGAGTGGATTATACAATATATCAGAATCAATATGATGTTGTAATAACTATGTATAGTTATTCTTTACACCATTTTACCCATCCATGTAAGGTGGTGGTGGAAAATAGATTACACCACGGCGTGGAGATGGTATTCCGTACGTACGCACGCGCGGTGATTTCTTTTTCCGTAGGATGGATAGATGGTGAAATAGGGTTGTTTCATAATTATAATAACATATCAGTATATGAGTGATACTGATGTTATTACTTCATAATGAAACAACCTAATAAGAAGAAGTGGAAGAAGAAATAAAGATGAAAGAATTGGTAACGGTAATTACCTCTTCTTTGAAGTGCCTCTTTGAGACCTCCTCTTAGGGCACTAGAATTGGTCTTTGAGGAAGACCAGAACCTCTAGGATGTTGCTAGGGAAGTGGAGAAGAGATTTTGGCAGGGGTTGGCCGAGCTTGAGTGCTCAAATTGGTGTGAGGAGGAGGGGGAGGAGGTGTCCTTTTATAAGGGAGGAGAGGGGCACCTTAGGAATTCTTAAAATTATTAATTTATAATAAATCTAACCCCACTTCAAAACCTCCAAAAATGACTCATATTCGAAGCTTAGATGAGATAGGGTTGTAATCTCATCAACCAATCAAATTTAGACATGTTTGGATCTTATTTTAAACCTTATCAATTAGATTTAACTCTAAGTTAAATAATTTAACTTTTACCGTGTCTTTTTGTTTTCTTTCACTATATGGTTAATACACTTACTATAACATGCCAAACGAACCCCAAATTGTTTATTATTAATATATATATCCTTATCTAAGTCATTTGGCCGAACCTTAGATTTTTAGGAATAAAATAACAATTAATAATATAATATTTGATTTAAAAACTATTTTGTGTCAATTTTGACACTATTTGATATATGATTTTTGTGAAAGTCATAACAGAATTAAATGTTCGAACCAAGTTGATTAAATCAACATTAATATATCATAGTAATCTAGAAAATTAGTGGAATTCATAAAAATTCTCAAATTTCATTTATTTTGGTGTTTATAACATCAATTATGTCAATATTTCATAAATAAGATAATTACTGCATCATCTTTGTGTCATAAATTAATTAAATTATTTGATGTCTAAAAATTACAAATAAAATACCATTATGTAGGAAATCTTTTTATCTTTCTAATGAATATTTATAGTTGAATTTATCTTTTGTATAACCCCATATTAAAAATGATTTACTTATTAAACTTTGATTTTAACTATTTTAACCCTTCTTTAAATAAATTAATAATAAATGTCCTAATCTAATCCAAGTGGGCCTAAATGGTCATATTTTATTCCTAAGTTTGTTTTTGGTCGAATTACACTTGTCCAATAGAATTAGGACATGTGTTAGGGTAATAGTAATATCATATTTACCCTTAGTTACCCTATTTACTATTAACCGCGGTAAAAAAGTAAAAAGTTACTATTCACCAAAAAATTATTTTCATCTCATTGAACCACATTTTAGTCCTTGATATTAACCGTGTCTCTCGGATTTTCGAAATTCCATTCACAGAAGCGGCAAAATTAAGTTTTATGAAAAATTCAGTTTTTTTAACTACCACTTAGTAGTTTCACTATTCATCAAAAATTGATGTTTTTCAAAACAATGCCAAAATTTCATCCCAAGCTATATTTCATATTCCGAATTCAAAAATGAAGTCTATTTTACCAAATTCATAACATAAAAGTTGCATTAATTAATTTTATAATTAAATCCCGCTGTTAAAACAAATAGCGTGTTTTTAAGAAACAATATCTATCAAAAGATTGACACTTGATTATGTCTGGTTTAAATGTGAAATTACAACCAATGACCAACATTGAATTAAATTGTAAAAATATATTCTAAATATACTTTAAAACCACTCAAATTAATAATTTATCACTATTAATAATTTCGATTAAAAAAGTTGTTTTTAATTAAAATTTAGTAATTTTCACTATTCATCAGAATATGAAAGTTATCCGAAATGTACCAAAATTTCACCTTAGGCTAAATTCGATACTCCGAATCCAAAAATGAAATCCATTTTGAAAAATAAAATTTACAAAATTTCAAAAAGTGGTTATTACTATTCATAACGGCTAGTTTTAATAACATTTTAATAGCATATCGTTGTTTAGTGAAACTCGGTATTGCGTATTACACACGCTATCGAGGAAGGTCGCGATTGCGTGTAATGCAAGGAAAGTCAAGGATGTGTGTTGTGCAAGCTCCTTTTGGTGTAGCGTACAACACAAGACATTAATAAAATAAAAAGAATATTTTTCATAAAATCTCGGGCTGTTACACTTTATCAAAAATTTCACTTATACATTATTTATGAAACTATTTATTTTTTGGAATTATAATATTTATATTTACTTATTTTCTTTATTTTAAAAACTATTTACTTGTAATTATAATTTTTTATTTGTTATGTTTCTATTCTAATGGGGAAATTAATTTTCTAATGATCTTGTCACTATTCATAATATCCCTGATACTATTCCTGGCCAATAGGATACTATTAATATAGGCCATGTTACTACTCATATTGACATATTTGTTATATACATCCTATAAGAACGTCATATTTCATTCCATCATGATTAAATTAAATTTCAGTCAATGTTTTATGTCATCCATTTTGAAAAAGATGATTGCATTAATAATTATTTGTTTTATTTTAAAAATATTTCTCACCGGTGATATATTTTTTATGGAGAAAAATGATGAGAATTTTCCAATTATTCTTCTTTCATATTATTTTAATTATTTTCCCATTGTGAAAATGTATGTTTCGTTGGGTATATTTACCCTCTAAATGTAATGTCTCAATTTAATGATGTAATGTATTATTGGTTTCTTTATAATATAGTACATACGATTTATACATTGATAAGTTTTTTAACGTGGTATATGATGAATTCTGAAGAAAAATGTAATATATAAAAATATGGTCCACAACTTATTCTCACCATTAGATATTTAATCCTAAAAAATTTAACTCAAATCATAATTTTAGAATATTTTAGTATACTTCTATTTAATTACATATTTTATTTACCATGTTAACTACTTGTATTTATGGTTTCTCTTTATTAATTTAACAAGGTTATTTTTATTACTGAATATGGTCTAACTTATTCATCATTATCTCCTCCCATGAGTTTTAATAATCCATCTATAATGATTTATGGTTTTTTATCTATGTGGGATCATGTTTGTATTACATAATATTTATATGGGTAAAAAACCATGAACCAGATCTAGGTTTGGGGGAAGTGCATGTCAATATTCAGCTAAACACTTTAAATAAACTATCTGATAGGTTCTAATGCACTAATGATAATATATTCAATTTTTTTACCTCGGTATTTCCTTCAATAGTGATATTCAAATTATAACAATTCCTTTATGGTAAACCTCTATGCCCTTTCAAATATTTATATTGTAGCTATTTTATTAACACTTAGGGTCTTCGTTGTCTTGTCATAAAATATTAACCATTCTGACTACCTCTTTAAAATATTGGGTCTAAGAATCGTACATTATCCAAATTCACCCCAAAATATAGGATTTGATCATCCCTTAACATATATAACTTTACATTGGGGAATCTCAATACATGATTGACTTTTTTTATGAGAACTCAAGAAATAGAACATGTGGTCCTAACCTCATTTTAACTCCATTGAGTAAGATATCATCATGTATTTGATTGTCTAAATGGCCTTATTATTTATTCATTAGTATGGGGTTTATAGGATATACAAAATTTTTATTCTACATTTAGGGAATATTAAAAACTCCCCAAAACAAAGAGGTTAATCTTGTATCTTAATAAGATATGACTGAAAGTGGTTCCTCATGAAGCAACAACAACAACATTATGTTTATCACGTAAAGTTGATTGATAGATAGATCCTCTTTAATATTGATGATGTGGTAATTCTTGGTGAGTGAATCCACCAAAAAAATTAATGTTTTTTACATCAGATATCATAGGGAGGCCTAATACAATGTCAACTGTGATGTTTTCTAATTTCCATTTTTTAGGTAAATGTTGCCTCATTACATGGTACCTTTGAATATTTTCATTGACCTGTTGTCATAACAAGAAGATTAATGTTTCTTTAGAAATCATCATCTTTTACCTGTATAAAATTTCTAACTTTAATACCCTTATCATTGAGAATTGAATATTTTATCATTCTATTGAGGAAATTTCCATATCTCTTCCTTCATCATTTTAACGCATTCATGGTTGGATCTTTATTCCTTATGTATCATTTTATTCCCATTCATGATATTCAATATTTTTTATTTTCTTAATGTCCATTGGACTATTATCCAAACTCCATATCTATATTGATATCACACTAAAAAACTTCTCTATAAGTCTCAAACTCATGACTATATAGATATTTATTATTATTATTTTTAAAACCACTGAACAATATATCTATTGTTAAATAGTGGTTGACATAAAAACCCTGGAGTACCTTGAAATCCCTGTGATATTATCTAAATGTGTTGTGAATAATTTACTCTCTTTTTTGCTTCAGCTCAAGACATTATCTCTATATCACGTTGTGATGATTTTGTGGGAAATACATGATAAGAAATATATTCTTAAATCCTTATCATTCTATTACATCCACATAACTTTTAAAATTATTATTTTTTATCAATTTCCATTATTAATCACATTCTTCTCCTAAATAAAAGATGATCAAAGTAACATTCTTTTTCTTTGAATAAAGTAGTATGGAATATATTACTTCCATTTAATTTAACCATTTTCTATAATATACAAATTAATAAATAAACTAAATGGTTGTCTTTATGGTAACATGAATTAATGGATTTATTATTACACTATCATGTGTGAAACAAGATGTTCCATGTGGTTCAGGTTATTATTCATAACCGAAGAGAAAATTTTAAGATCATCTTTGTTTTTTTACTAATTTTATCATTATATTAGTAATTTCTGTTGGAAAATAATTACATTGATCATTTAAATAGGGTTTTTTATATAATATTATGGTTCCCCATAATATTATAACATAAAAAGAGTTATAATAAAACATTAGTCAACTAATCACGGGTAAATAACTTATTCATATGTGTAAATAAATTAAAATTTATTCACATGTAGGATTCAAAATATTATCATAGTTTATCATTTATTAAAATAATTGCAAAATCTACTAAAAAATTATTTAATAGAAACTAAATTCTACCACCTCTTTAATTCATTTTTATTAGACCATTTTTATGATAATTATCACAATATTAAAAAATCAAGAATATAAGAATTGTATTGTCTAGTAAAAAATTGATTTATACAATATTGCTACATGTGAAATTTAAAACATATTTTTTTATCATTTGGAATGGTCCTACTATAATCTTTCATAATCCTTAAAATGTATGTATTCACTTTATGGAATACATCAAAAAATAAGGACTTAATACCCAAATTAGTGGATGAATAATAGGAATAAATCATGATACAATAATTGGAATATTACATAGTGGAGAACAATTATCATCATAAAATTAGAAGAAAAGAATAATATTAATAATAATTAGGTATTAATTATAAAATGATATTGAGTGTGTAATATGTATCCAAATAAAACATTATAAAATATTGGTCAAATACAATTATTATGTTGATAGAAAATATAACATGTTTTTCATACATCAAATATGTTTACAAATCAAAACATTATAAATTACTAATAAATAGAATTATATTCATTCATAGTTCACTTAATATCATGTGATATAACCCATAACCAATTGAATTGGATGGATATATAATTGTTTCCCCAACCCTCAAATTATAAAGGCTCCAAATCAGGAATCTCATGTTCAAAGTGACTCTATATCAATCTTAAACGTGAGATAAATCTTTGAGAAAAGTATGGGTATCATAAAGAAACATTAAATAAATAATAAAATGCATTCAGTAAATAATAAATGAAATAATATTTTTTGTACAATAAATTTTTTTATAAAATATTTCATGTCATGTATAAAAGATTAAAATACTCAAGAGGAATAAATAAGACATTTAGAAAATGATTTCTAGTTCAAAAATAATTATAAGTAGATTAGAAATCAACATAATAAAATATAAAAATGTGTATTCTTGTGAATAGAAAAGTGAATGAAAAATAATATGGTATTTAATTTTATTTCAGATGAATCTTACTAAATAATAGAAGAGTATATGATAATCTCAAAGGAGTTTGGTTATTAAGTTCCCCTTACGATCTTTATAGGTTTTTCATAGGTATAAATCATTGAGATTTAAATTATTGGGTTTGTAAATATAAAAAATAGCATCATGAAAAATGATCTATAGAAGAAAAATACACCTAAAACATTTTGAATGATATTTAGAATAGGAGAAACAATATATAAAACATATGTTGACAGCGATCCTCATACATGAGGTCCAATTTTATTTCATCATATTTACACATACTATATGTTAATAAAAATGTTTATTAAAGCATGAATCCAAAAGTAAATTAAATTCACTTATTTTACTATTAATGAATCACATTATGTGTATTTTACATTTTATTCTTTTTTCATAAAGATAAAATAGATTGATGTAGTGTTATCTAATAAATTATCTCATTTTCATTTATATTTTTTCATTTTGATTTATTTTAAATTTATATAAATTATAACTATTACCTTTATATAAAATAATATTATACTATACATAAAAAATATGGTCTACATTAAAAAAATATAATGTCAGTGATAAGAAAAGTACTGAAAAGTTTCTAATAGGAAGATGAAACAGACCATTAATGAGATGTGTAAAAGAGATGGTGAGATATATATAATGTATACATATATTGTAAATAAAATTTTATATGAGACAGGTATAATTAATATCAATTTAATAAATTATTCAATTAAATTTTATATATTTTAATCTCATAGTAACATAAGGATTGGAAAATAATACAGGAAAATCAAATGGAAAAATGTTGGATCATTTCCTCCTTAATGTTTTTCATTTTATATTAAAATTAAATCCTTAAAGTATTTGAGATTTCTGAAAAAAGAATTTTCGTAAGATTATTTGGCATCTTTAGAAGAGGTAATTGGGAAGATATTTGGATTTGGGAAGTAAAGAGGATGTTATTTTCAATGGGAGGGGTTTTTTAATGTTAAAATATTGAATAAATTATTATTTCCAATGTAAAACCTTAAATAGTGGTATTTTTAGCATTATGAACTACATATGATTTAAAATATATATTTTTAGGACTTTTAAACCATATATATGTCTAATGGAAAGAGAAAATATTTCAAAATGGTTTTTTAAATGAATGCATTACATATTCATAAAATGAAAATTAATTTTTAGTTTTGGTAATTGAACCAATTGATTTTAAATAGGTTACATTTCTTATTAAATTTTTTTACAAACCCATCATATAATTTACATGGCCATTATTAAATCATGATTTATTTAATTAATATTTACCATTTACTAAAAACTATACTTTTTTACTTTTAGTCAAACATTTAATATTTTACAAAAAAATTAAAAAAAAATTCCTTTGACAATTTGAATATATTGATTCTAAAAATTAAATTGATTATATCATGATAATTTAAAATATTAGGAATCATGACTATTTACATAAAACAAATGGGTTTTTTGAAACATAAATTAACATACCCTTGATCAAACAAACTAATTACACTTTCATCTAGTTTCTATTTCTTTTTTGGAATTATAATATTTAAATTTACATAATGTATATAAATTAAATATTATTTATATGTTGTTATTATATTATATTTGTTAATATACCATTATTATAATCAAATTAATGTCATAAAAATCTATTTATTTTTCCTAATGGTCATGTTACTATTCCTAAAATCCATGTTACCATTTTCAATGGTTAATTTACTATTAATATGTAATGATTTTTTTACTTCTTATAAATATCTACTATTCAAATAATTAATCATTCACTCCAATTACTCAAATGGTTTTATATTCGTCAATTTTAATATACTAATTAAATTAAATAATTTTTTTACCTTTTTAATAGTGTTGTTTATGAGTGTGAAATTTCTTAGAGATCAAAATTAGATAAATTTTCCTAATTTGGTTATTTTATCATATTTTTAATATGTTCTCATTGTAATAATATTAGTTTTATTTTTGTATATTTATAATATAGTCATAACGTTTTAAATTCTAGAAATAAAATATTTTTTATTACATTATTATGTAGTTCATGTGTTTTATACCTTAATATATTCCAAAATATGACATAGTATTTATTTAAAAAGGGAAAATTACATATTAAAATGTTTTGGACATTACATATATGTGTCATTAACCTTAAATATCAATCATAATTAATAAATGGTAATTCTCAAAATTGGTTGTAAAATGAAATATAGGTACACATGTTAAAAATATTATATTTTGGAACATTTTATTCTGGTTTATAAAATATTTATAAATTATTAGTGGTAGAAATTATAAAATTATATTTTTTGTGCATTAATGAAATATTAAAAATTAATATTTATATATCTTGTTTTGGAAAATAAAAAAAAACTTATTTATTTATTTTTGTAGGATATTCATTTTTAAAAAAAAAATTACAACTATGAATATTTTTTATATTTAATTTACATAATAAATTTTATTTTTTAAATTTTCCCGCCATGAATTAATTTCATGGTAAAAGTCATATGATTTAGTTTTCATTATACATGACCTCATATTGTAATTATATTTATTAAATTGAATTTATTTATTTTATATAGTTGACACATATTATGTTTTACAGTTTTAATGAACTTTATTATCCCAGGAGTAAAATAACCATTTGTAGATGTACATTGGTTTGGGATTTCCACTATCCTAGAGGCATATGATTTTGTTCTATGAATGGTGGGTGTTTATTATATGTGGCTCCAATATTACTCATATAGATATTATTAGTATCCTATAATTCTTAAACATTATACGAAGAGTCTGTAACATATTCAAAGGATGTATTTGGATATATATGAAAGTGTTTTCATTCTATATTTAGGTGATTAACACATAATGTGGTTTATATAAATAGTTTTGAATTAAATATTGTGTAAAGATATTAATTTGATTGATAGAATTGGGATACCAAAAATAAATCCTTAGATTCATTCATACATGAAGGAATAAAACATAAGATAAAAAAGATTTCATTTTATTCAATAGTATTCGATTAAATATGAATATTATGATTATAATGTTTGTTATAAAATTAATATAAACACTTCAAAATACTAAGTGTGAGATTCCATCCAAAATAGAGCATTCTAATAACTCTATCATTTAGTATAGAAACACTATCTATCCTGTTTTGATAAATTGTTTTATTAATGATAAGAATGAAAAAATGTGACCATAACAGCTAGGTTCCCTATTATTGATGTTTTCATTGGGTTACACTTATCTATGAAACAATATCCATTATGATTCTAGTGGAATCAAGTTTAATGAATAAATATGATGGATTTGAATTAATATTTATCCACTCAGGTATCTAATAATTTTATATGATATGACTGAAAATAGTTTTATTCTCTATAGAGTCATGGAATATTAACGTGATACTCAATGCAGGTCATGATAAAATATGGTTCTTATCTCAATAAATGGGTATGAGGGATGGGTTTATCATTTTTATTGTGTGAAATTTCATTAAAATTCCCTGTTTAAAAGATACATAACATGATATTGTTTTATAGGTATGACTTTTATATGATTATATAATACTTCATGTTATAATTTTTGATATCTATTATAGGCATGTCTTATAAAAACGATAAAATTGGTGTGTAAATTGAGATGTATTAAAAGAAAGATTAATTTTGAACATCTAAATTTTAATGGAATAAAGAAAAGTATCTTTAACTATGACACATAAGTATATATTCTATGTGCTAAAAAACTAGTGTTAATAAACCCAAATATAATGATATGAGGCAATTCTTGAAGTGAAAAATAAATATTTGTGTTGGAAATTGGGAATGAGTTTTTTATTATAATTTATTAGTTCTGGAATGTCTCCCAAAAATATTATTTCAGGAATTTGAGTAGAGTAATTAATTTCCTTTCATAAAAATAAATCTTATTTCTATATAATCTTTGCACTATATAAGTTAAAAATTCATTATTAAGAACCATATTTTTTTGTAATAATGAAATGTTTTATGTAGTCAATAATATATCGAACATTTTATACATTAACGATATATATATTACTATCTATAATATTTATAATTTGACTGTTAAGGATGATTCTAATCCCACCTAACTATAGAATATCTCATTGGACATATATGTTATTGTTGTATCAAAATAATCCATATGGATAGGCTGTTGGAATCATTTAATTATAAATAAATTTATACTTCTGAATATTGTTTATGATGAATCATAGAAAATGACGTTTTTAGTGTAAAATATGAAATGGATATTTGTCTCTTCCATCTCATACATTGTGATGTATGCGGACCGGTGGGAAAACACTCAAGGGGTGATTTTAGGTACATCAGTAATTTTAATAATGAATTTATTTAGTATTTTTATTTGATTCTAATGAGACACAAATATGACCATTTTGAAAAGCATCAAGATATTTATAGTGAACTAAATAAACAACATCGTAAATGTATTAAGATTATTTGATTGGATCATGTAGGTGAATACATTTCTAGGAGTTTATTGATAATTTGTGTGATTGTAGAATATTTCCGAACCTCTCTCCTCTTGGAAAAAAACATTATAATAGTGTGTTTAACAGGAGTAAACATACCCTATTGGACATGGTTTGATCAATTATGAGTTAGTGGACTTCCAATTTCATTCTGAGGTTATTCACTAGAGACTAGGGTATTCCAAAAAAACTATGATCTATCTAAACTATTATTAAAGACCGCATGTGATATTTATCATTAGAGACATATAAATATGCATTTTATGGGAATTAGGGGTTGTAAATAATATATATTAAATTACTATTATGATTAAATCATCTATATAAAAATTGAACCTTATTAGTTTTGTCAAATAAAGTGTGGGATATTAATTTTATAATATAAATAATCATAATGTTTTTGTGGATAGATGTTTCAATTTCATTGAGAAAGTGCACATGATTCAAGGTGTCAGTTGGAGGAAATTTAAACTTGGAGAGGATAAGGACAGAATAATAGGATGTTTTCTTAAGATGGAAGTTAATTCGGTTACAAAAACGGTTGTTTAAGAAGAACCAACTAAAGTAAAATAAGAACATTGATGTTCTCTCAGTATTATTTATGATCTTGAGAGATATGGATTGATTATATCAAAATAATAATAAGTAATTTTCAAAAGTGATAATACCACTACCAACAATTATTCCATTTTGTGATTTCATTTCATGAAATGATTAAATCCATTGAATCTGAAATGGAATTCATATATAGAAACCATGATTTGTATTTTGATAGTGCACCTAAAGTGGTTGAAACATTTGGTGGAAGTGGGTTTTTGAAATAAAATATAACCTGTATAGTATAGTATCTACCTATAACGAACTCTTTCAATAAAAGGGTTACCAAAATATTCATAGTATTTATTATGAAGAAACATTTTCCCATGTTTTGTTGATAAACTCCATTCTAGTATTGGTATAAATAGTATCTCATATTCATTATTTTTTATATTATATAGATATAAAAACTAATTTTCGTAATGATAATTTATTCAAGTGTACTTACATAAGAAATCCTACAGGTTTCAAATTTCAAAATCAGTATGCTTTGTATGAATGCTTTAATGGTCCAATTATTGATTGATGTAAGATTCTCATAGTTGGAATATAATTTTTGATATGTCAATAATAGAGTTTTTTTTAATAATGTGTATTATTATTGTGTTTATAAGTTTGTTTTTTGTTTTTTGTTTATAGATTTTTATATTTTATATCTTTTAAATAGTACATATTATAAATGAGTTCCAAAATTCATACTCATTAATGGTTTTTCTTGGTAAATGTATTCCGTGGAAATACATGGGTCAAGTGTCCTACATATTAGTTATGGTATTATATAGAGATATATCTAATATGATTCTTGTATTGTGTCGTGATACATACATTGTAAATGTTTTAAATAGGTTTAAAAAATTATCTCCAAAATATGGTATTTACTAATATAGCATGACTTATATAATAAAAAGACTAAAGACCCTTCTACTGAATTCAAATGGATGGATATAATTAACTATTTTAACTTCATAGGACCTATCATATATTCTTGATTTAATAATTTACTTTATGTGACATATTCTCTTAACCTAACTTGTAGATACCTATCAAATCTCAGTGAGTGTTACTAGATTGTTTTGAAGAATATCGTAAAGTACATAAAAAGATATAAATAAATTTTATTGGTATTTAAAAGAGGGGAAACCCTATATATACTGTTACTATAATTATGTTTTATAATATAATAAATATGACATGGGATTTTAATCTAGTTTTAATTATTTTCTATAATGATAGTTTTTCAGTAGGAATAATTCCATAAAATCCACTATGGTGGACTCGCCAATAAAGATAGATTACAACATTATATCAGATAATGTGAATGATGATTCTTGGATCATTACATTCATAAATTAACATTGGATATTTGTTCACAATAATAGATAAATTAATATTTATTATAACAATAATGGATCCATTGCCTAGGGAAGTGATCCCCAATCCCACCAAAGGACCAAACACTTCCTTTACAAATACCATCTCATATAACCATTGAGAGAAGAAATGTTGGGATATATTGGGTTCATAAAAATTAATATGTATTAGATTTATTAATAAGTCCATTATGACAATATAAAAATGAAGATAATCTTAAATTGTGTGATATACGATACATAAGAGATTAATTGTAATGCTTTCAAATGTATCGTAGTTTTATAAATAAATGAAATATTTGTTTATCATTAATTCTTGTGTACCATAAATTCCTTTATATAAATAGTGGATTGATAATATACCTTCATTTATAACTCTTTTTCATCCATAATTGATCACCATCATGAAGAATTATGTTTTTAATGATATGGTATGGTAAACATTAGTAAAATATTTTACTTTATATAAATATTTGTTTTTGTGATAAAAGGAATAGAATAATGATATAATATGTTGAGGCTTGTTTCATGGACTAACCATTGAATGTAATCTCATGTAATTTCAGAAAATCATTGATATATATAAGGGAGTATATATTTTATTGATACCAATTAACTATGTTTGTTGAGATAACAATCATGAGAGTATGTTAACTTTGATACCATTATTATTATATACTTTTTTATTATCTAATCATAGGGCAGTTGGGGGTTTCTTTATTATATCTTTGGTTGAAGCTTAAAAAATATAAAAATTTCCCACTTATGTAATACGAATGAAAATCTTCACCATTTATTGAATTAAAATGTGGAAATTCAATGATATAATTTTTTGAGTCACATATGATGTGTTCGAATACATTGATGAGGGACATGTGATGTTTTAATATTTTAAATGAATAGAATGTGATGTATTCATTTATCTAGTCAGTCTATATCAAGGAATAATAAATAGATGGGATATCTTATAATAGATTAACATGTTTCATGTGTATTAGTCACTCGATGTCATCAAAAAATTGATTTTATTAGTTTTTATATGATTTATATGATATATTTTATAGTATGTATGTTCATATTTATATATGAGAACATTTTATTGTGATCACAGTATACCCCTTTGTAGAATGAGTAACATCGATTCTTTGCTAAATTCCACAATTTGATTATATTATCAAGTAAGTATTTTATATTTATTATCATCATCGAAAAGGTATAATGGGTACACGGTTAGGCCTATGTATAAGGAATAAATTTTTATCAAAGCATTTATTAAAAAATTAATAGAGTTTGATAAACCATATCCAAATGTGTATTGAATGTATTCACATGGAGATTTAATGTTTTTGATATAGTATATATGTAGTTTTAGTGAATGTGGGATTTTATATGATGTGAAGAATAATGAGATATCATAATGTAAAATATATCCTTATTTTATCACAATTTATTTTCATATGATTCATGTTGAGCTGGATGATATGTTACAATGAAAATTTTTTAAGCAGGAGATTTATATTATATTATCATTAATGATGTGTAATATACATGTGGAAAATATTTGAGGTTATTATTCACTAATGTATGAAAATCTAAAGGAATATTTTATATTCCAGATGCAATTTATAACATATGGATTCATCCAATATGAGTTAATGAAATTTCTTAATTTAGTGCATGAAAACCCATTTGAAACATTCAAATAGAAACATGCTAATGGGAAAAAACTTATGGTTTCTAGAAGATGGAACACAATACTCTATCACTATGACCCTATTCATTAGATAAATAGATTTTATAAAAGGGATGCATTCCCTCCTATTGTTATAGAAATATATTCATGGAATCCAATCTAAAAGTATATTCAATATCAAATCACCATTTATCTTTGGAATAATTCTCTAGAACCCCATTGTTGATTTGGCATCCTATTTTTATAAATTGGGATTCTTACAACCAATATACCAACTGTGATGGAATGATCCTTTTACATGAACATTAGTTTTCTCCTCTATGTATAATGTCCAGATAAAGAAAATATGGATTGCATAACATTTATGTTACACTTGGCTTTATTTTATTTATTTTATAACATTCAAATGGTATTAAAGAATGATTAGGAATAAAATGGGATGATTCCAATACCTAAGCACATTAGAATAACACCCAAAACTTATCCTCACCCTCTAAATTATGTGGAAACTAATGATATCCACTAATCACTTCCATATGTAAAAAAATTGTATGAGTTCCCATAATCAAAAAATTACTTATGAAAACATTTATAAAACTCAATCAGGGGAAATGAATGAAGATCCTTCTAGATAAACTCTACATATACCCAAACAGTACAATCCCTAATCACCCCATAAACCACAATATAATGAAACTATATATGAGTCGTCACGTGGGATTACATACTAGGATAATATTTATAAATATTCTATATATCTATAATATAAATGGGTGGATAATGACATGTTTGTGACAAAATAATAATGGAAAACCTGGAATCAAGATTGAGTTTTAGACAATGCACATAACTAAGTGATATATGTTCCATATCAGGATGACATAGTATCCTCTATTAATTTCAGTTCCTACATTAATAACCCTTTTCAACAAAAGATAGACACAAATAATCGAGATCAATATCAAAATTAATATGATAAAATAATGGTGAATAGAAAATATACCACCACTATTACCTATCAGTTCATGTTCCATTAAAATATACATTGATAGCATTTCAGTAATAAATAACTTCAAAAAATAAAAATATATCCAAGAATAAAAAATCATATTAACTCAACAACCATCCAACCATCCTATCATAAAACACAATAAATAAATAATATATAAAATTAATTAACTATGGAAATAATCATTGTAACCATGTGTGGAAATATATAAAACCAACCAATATAATGGTGAATGTTAGACATCTATAATTGCTACATCAAACATGTAACACAATAAATACAATATTAATTACCACTATGAATGTTATCATCATTACAATTACATCGACTATTTTTTATATTAATTACTCAAATAATCATAATTCATCTCATTTTTATTTAAGATAACTTAATATTCACATAAATATGATATCTAACCCATTATATTACATCATCATTTATCAAATTTAAAATTTTACTCTAATTATTGGATTTACATTTAGTTTATTCAATTATAATACCATATATTATTCAATATTATCTTCTAATTAATGACGACATTAATACGTTCCTATATCTTAACCCAAACTCTATTTATACATCGTTTATTTATCTAACATTACATAATTTTTTATATATAATTCATTATATTATTCCACTTATATAATCATTTATTTGATTTAAGGCATCAACCCATATTTTTAAAAATTCATAAAATTAGCATCTAATATAATAGAATATACTTAAGGTGTCTTTTATCATTATTTGTGTCTATATATCCCTCTAAACAAACATTATCACTTAAATTCAAAAAAAACTATAAAATATTTATAATAAGTCATTTCAACACCGGCACCAAATTTTTCCCAACAATCCCAAAAACAATTAAATACCTCTTCCTTCTATTCTGACTTCTTAAACAACCAATATTCTGAACACTACTGAACACACCACTCTATAAATGGGACACTAGACAACCCCTTACAAAGAACCTATATATTCTCACCATACACCCCAATGATTATGAAATAGATATATGTAGTATAATGGATAAAAAAATCTTACAAAAGAAACTAAAAAAACACTCCTTATATCACCTATGTTCTATAACCAACCTCAGATAAACTTTTAATCTAAATTGAAGAATTTATAATTATAATCATAAACTAGTACTCTAATGTTCACCAGGTTTCATAAGTATCTAATAGCACATATTAGAGGCATCACAATTGATTAATACACCCAAACCATGACCTCCTTCCTAGAATAAATGAAACCATACATATACTAAAATGATGAACATGAGGAAATTTTATCTATAACTTACACCAATAAAAGTAGTTGTTTTTTTGTTTCCTTATTTTATTCCTGATTTAAATAAAAAAGGAACAAATAATAGGTTCTTCCCTCCATGGTTTATCATAATTATACTGAATCATCCAATGTATAAATGGAACTCATCTTCTCACCATGACAAACTAGCACCTAAATATTCAATAATGGTTGTGGAAAGAGAGAGTCTGGTTTGATATAGTAACAAATTAGAATGAAAAAGGTTGATAAAACACACCATAAAATGGTAGTGATATTTATAAATCCATTAAGTATACTCCTTATGTATTTTTTTTAAGAACCGTGTTTGGAAATAAATCAATTATTTATTGTTGAGGTTAAAATGTTTCATACTTATTTATGTCAGGTTTAACATTTTACAATTTCTTCCAATGGATTTTGTTTGTTGTTCTATAAACACAAAACATTTCTATTATTAAAGAGGTTTTATTATATTTCTTTCTAATGTAACGTGGTTTTTCATAAATAGCTCCAATTTTTCTTAGAGACACATATTGTTTCAGTGGATGGGAGGTCTGTTTCATCACACCCTTCATAGGAGTAATTATTTACTACTCAATGTCTCTCTCAAATATTTATTATCTATTCTTGAATCCATTATTAAATCCATAAATAAAATGGGCCACCCCTGGTTCAACAATCAATTATTATCATGTAGGATGGCCTTTAGAATCCTATGTATGAATAAGAGGTTCTTCATTGATGGATATATCCGTATGTATTGATGATTCACTATAAATGGTACCCTTTTGTGTGGATTGTAGATTCTTTGGTTATTTATTATTATAATGTTTGTTTTAAATCACATTGTGGGATTATCTAGAATTTATCATTATTTAGGTAGAAATTAATTGTTTTGATATCAATATCCGGATCTTGATATGGGATTCTTAAATATCCACATGAAATGAATCAAAACACACATATTTCAGTGTCACTTAATGGGACACACCATACCTTTTAAGGTCATATGAAAAAGAAGAAACCATGATGTTTAATTCCATGAAGAATGGATTTCTACTTGAAAAGTTCCTAGTAATATTTATGGTGTCAAACTTATAAGGAAGTGGCCCATGTTTCATGGAAGAGATGTGGCCTCCCAAGTTGGACATAAACCATTTGATAATGTGGCCTAGTGAAAAATATGTTCAATTTGGGGTTCTAGGTATGGTCCTCATGGAGGATACCTACATATCACATTTTTATAGGAATGAAACCCAACAAAGTTCAGTTCTTAGGGATCACAATTAAGGATTAGGCCCTTTGAGGATCTATTTCATATACGATATATCACATTGAGATACATTAGTAATAGAAGAAACCATTCCTATGGAGACCCACATGAGGTTTTTTCATATATTATATATCCATTTGATAGGGATATTTTTCTTTGAGGGCCCACACTTATAGAAGGCCTCTGGGTGAGGAAAAATAGAATATCTAGAAAACAAATCTCTACGGAGACATGAATCTTATCAAGCATATGCCATGATCGTCACTATCCTCCAATCCCATGTGATATATGCACGATATTTCAAATAAGAGGAAGTGGAATATCTGACAAACCTGAAAATCTACAATTGGGATATGTTGTATTAATAACATTATTATTATTTATGTGGATATTTTATGATCATTTTGACTAAGGATGTAATATTTTTACCATTCATCATATTACACTATATTTTTTGATGATTATGTGTATTGATTTCAGTAAATATTAACATTTCATGTGTTATTTGATAAATATTAATATTTATGTTCCTTATCATTCACCTATTAAATATGTTGACTATATAAGACATGTTAATTTATGGGTGGTACATATAATTACATAGCCTCTTGATTCATTAATAGGTTTAATGAGACAAATTGAATGGAAAAATTAAATGGGTATTTAACTATTGATTTATGATGGCTTGTAAATGGTCTTGAAAAATATATTTCAGATTTCTATAATTATGTAGTCCCTAAATATGATATTATTTATTGATGTTCCATGTGATTATTCGATCATTTTGATTATCTATGGATATGTTTAATCTAATTTGATTATTTATATATCAATATTTGGTCATCATTTATTTCTATTACATCATGATCAAATATTTTATTGAATTGAAAATGTTATAGGTATTTAACTTGTTATATTTATTATGCTTATTTATTAATGATCTATTTGGTTATACACATACACTCACTAAGAATTATATCTCGCCACATTCATGTGTTTCATTTCCCAATGATTCTAGAAACTGAATTATGATTCATATTACGAGATGTGATAGAGGGAATAAATATTAACTACAATAAAATAATTTGTTTAATTTTATACTTTTAAAATCATGTGACATTCAATGATGTATCTGGTTTACTAATACTACATAACTATTAGGTTTTTATGGATATGATAACATATATATAGTTCTAATATAATAATTAAACCACTGACATTGGATAACGGGTTCAGGAGATCAACATTTATTGTGAGTGGAATTTTAGTTGAAACCTTGTGAAATATATTTTGGAAAAACTATATTAAGTATCATAACCCAGTGATTTACATTGAGGATACATATATAAGAGCCTCCTAATTTTTTTTGAGAAATATACTATGATTATTTTCTAGAAATACATCCATGTATGGATATTATAAATGGATATGGTTATAACATATATGTACCTAGTTGTAATAACTCAGAAAAAGTTACATTAGGCTTGACTCAACCATTACCTAGTACATGAAAATTTCCCTTACAAGAAACCTGATCAGACACTCTCAGGTGATATTTTTTTGTTGATTCACATTTTTATTACCACCCAATATTATATATATTTAAATATTTTTATTATTTGAAAAAGTAAAAATGAAACCATGTTTATGATTATGAGAATATATATGAATTAATTTTTCAATTTATTTTATCTATTTAACTATTTTTTGGATTATAAATTATGTTTAACAATGTTATGATCAAATCTAGTGTATAATATAATTTAAAAATTTGATTATACATAAGAAATAAAAATCATATAAATTCATATAATCCTTGTAGGGGTTTTCCACTATGAAAGATAACAAATATGTAATTGGAGAATCATCTTTAAATGATTTAATTATAACCATAATGGGGAAGCTAACTCATGTTTTGAGAAATAACATTTTCCATATGGAGTATCTTTTTCATTCGCCATGTGGTGTAACATTGTTACACTATTTTATGTGTTAGTAACCTCTATAGTTTAATTGAAATGGAAATCCATTTGTAGCTCGGATGTGGTTAGGTTCCTTACAAAAGATATTTCTCTCTTTATAAAGCAATGAAAGGTATAAATTTTTTATGGTATTTTTTCAATTCTCATGATATGTAGGTCAATGGTGGTCATTGATTCAAATCAATAATGATGAAGAAGAAATAGATAAAATTTAATGGAATTATTTTAATGAACTCTTCCTAGAAAAGTGTTTTCATTACAGTCAATGATTATGGATGGAGAGATAATTCTTATGTAAAAGAAAACATTAACATAAAAAACTACTATGTCTGAATAAAACATTACAAGGTTAATAAATCATTATTTGGAGTACATATTTCATCCAAAGAAAAATATAGACCTTATATGTTTTGGATTAATCCAATTCATTGAAGGGAACTAGTCAACAAAACTTTCACACCATAAAACGTAGTATCATGTCCTATCACTACTATAAAAATGGGTAAGGGAAGCATTACCCTTTTATCAGCATGAAAAAAAGTGTTGATAAATAGGGGCCTTTTATAGTGCTAAAAAAATCACTGTTGAATGTGACCATTTATCAGTGCTTTTTTTAGCACTGACAAAGGCCCCCCTTTATCAGATCTTTTTTAGTTTTGTTAAAGGGGACCCCTTTATCAGTACTTTTTTTAGTCGTGCTAATAAATGGTGTATTTATCAGCTCTTTTTCCTAGCGCTAATAAATTTTATGTTTAAAAAATAATAGTTTTTCATGAAAAATAATATATTGTTATATAAGTATATTTATATTGTTATAAATATAATATATATTTTAAAAATATTTGTATAAATAGACTTTTACATTCAATATATAAGAAATTTTGTGAAAATGGATTTAATATATTTTACAAAAATATAATTACTTAATAATTTGCTAATTATTATCGATTAAAAATCATATAATAACAATTTGAGAACAAAGAAAATTCAAAACAATTAATAAAAGATCTAAAATTAGTTGAAAATGTAATTCAAATTTTGAACGACCATAACTTTTGATAGGGTTGTCCATTTGATCTCTACAGCTTATCAAATTGAATCCTGCAACTAGATCTACGCACTTTTGATTGACTAAAATCTTTTGTCACATATTTCGAGGCCAAAAAGGCCCAGAATGCCTCCAAAACTGAGTTTTTAGTCTAGATACCCTGATTTGTAAACATTCAAACAAGTATAACATCTCATCTGGATGTCCATTACCCCTTTACCACATATCATATCGAATATTGTTTCATTTTCCTCGATTTGACTAGTTGTGGAGTTGAAACGTCTTTCTCGATTATAAGTTATGATTGTTTTAACATTCTATGGCTTTTCAAATACACATAATATTTATTTGTTCGTAAATAAATAAGTCTATTTGTGTGTGTCTGTGTTTGTGATATATATATGTATTTATTTATTTATTAATTTAATTATAAACACACATAAAAAAATATTACATAAATGTATTTAAAACAAATATTATAAGTATATATTAACATACAAATATATATACAGATAAAAATTGTAACTACAAATATCTATATATAAATAGATATAAATATATATTAATATACGAATAAATATATATATATACTAAAATATGAATAAACATATATGTATTAATATAACTAAATATATTTATATTAATATGAATCTATATTAATATATAAATAAATACAGCTATATATATAAATAAATATATGTATTAATAAATAGAGAAAAACAAAATGTCTTAGTGGTAAAGGTGCATGCGCACGAGGGGGAGGTCATGGGTTCGAGTTCTGGTGGAAGCAAGGAATTCTGCATGCATGTGTGGGAGGCGCAAGCAAGGGCAGCGCGTGGGAGTGGGAGGATCCGCCTAGTGGTGATAAAGGAGGGGGGGGGTCAAGTGTTGTTAAAAGCCCCTCCCCCCAAATATAAATTATATTTTTTTTATTTTTTTATTTTACTTTTATCAATGCTTTTAGAAAGCTATGATAAAACAAACAATTTATAAGCGCTACAATAAGCCATTCTAAAAGAACCGTTTTATCAGCACTTTTTTTAGCGCTAATAAAATGTATCTATTATGAGCGCTTTTTTATTGCTGATAAAAGGGGTCTTTATCAGTTCTTTTCTGAGTTCTGATAAATGGGACCCCCTATCTTCACCTCGATTAACAGCGATTTATTTAGCACTGTTAATGCACTTTTCTAGCGCTGATAAAATCCATATTTATAGTTTTGTATCAAGACATAATATTAATTCTCCAAGTATTAAGAATTAGAATGGAATCATGTGATGAAGAGGAAGGAGAATAAAAGTGTAGATACATGAAATAACAGAAAGTATTATCACCAATATGATAATTTAGGAAATCAACACCCCCATAAATTTCTTGAAGTGAATGGGAGTTTGTTATATGATTGGAATTAAAGGCAATCATTCTCATGATTTCATGGTCAATAAAGAATTATACAATGTTAAGTGATTCATATTCATAGATATGAGGTACTGTCCAAACAAAATCCATAGGTTTAAATGGAATATAATCTAGAATAAGATATTGGATCAAGTTCAATGTTATGCTATTAATATATCTGAAGAGGAATTATTAATGTTCTTGTTTTCATTAATTAAATAATTATGTTATAGAATTATTTTTACAAATGGTATTTTGGTTATAAGAGTCATTAAATGTATATGTATTATACTACAATAGTTTTTCTATAAAGATTTTAAAGAATATATTGAATGGTTACAAGATTGGTGAATTTGTGGAAAGCTTACCTTTTTAAAAAACACATGATTGAGGTAATAAAACATTTAATGTGTTCTATATATTTTTATAATATTGATAAATATATATTTTGGATATTTTAATTGATACCTTAAAATTGGCTAGGGATTTGATGGATTATATTATATTTCTTGGAGTTTACTATATGTTGGAATTTAGGGAATATACTAGACAACATGAGATTTTTATTTTTTGAAACGTCCAAGTTTTCATAAATTTTTCAGGGTGATCATGTTATTAATTTATTTTTAATTTGTCAGTAAATTCCACATTGTGTTTTCTAGGAAATATATTGATGATTTAGTGAACATCCTTATGAATTTTTGGACATTGAATTTAGTTATACATATTTTGGAATAGCCATAAGTTTAAAAATTTATGAAATAGATTAAGTGGTTTTTCATGATTTAATATTGAGGTAATATATATAAATTTATTATATTTGGTTAGTTTTTTAGATTTGTTTTTTGTAAATATGGTATGAATATTGTATTACTATTTTAGGTTTCTTATAATCCAATTAAAATTAATTTCAGCTCTTCAAGCATAAAAAAATCATCGTTTATGTTATTTTAATTGAATAATAAATTATGTGAATGATGATTGAATATAATCCAAAGGATTAAATTATTCTTAAAAAGATATTAATTATGTATTTTTTCAATGTTCTCTATTATTATAGTAAAATAATTCCTCAACATTTGGAAAACGATCTAGAAAAAATTATTATGTAAATAACTTTATATGTGATAAAGAAAATGGAATTTTAATATATTTAAGATATATCGGTTTTTGGTCGTTAACATTATATTAACAATTCAATTTATTTTTATAAATGATCTACATTACCCTCTATAATTATTTATGTTTTTTTCAATGTCTATTTCATCTCTTCCCAGAAACGATATACTCCTCCAAAACCTATTAATGTGCCATTATAGATTACCGTCATAATACCACTTATCACTTATCAAGATGAATTTTTATTAATCATTTTTATAATGTAGGATTATAATAAATGTATTTTCTAATATGAAGCCCTTCATTATTAAGGCCAGGACTAAATTGTGATGATGAATTTTTTTAAAGGGGTTTGAATGTTACATCCCATGATTTTAAGAGAGTAACATCATGTTCAATATAATATACAAAACAAAAAAAAATTTATAATAGAATTTATAAAACTAAGTCTTTTTGATATATTTCATTTTAAATTAAATTAATCTCTCTGATACCTTGCAGAATACGTAAACCAGAGTCAAAATGAAATGTAATATAGTATATTGTTATAACACCTATATTAAATTGATCCATATGAAGATTAAAAACTAAATAATTAAAATTATATTATTTAAAAATATATAAAATAAATAAATTATCAATTTATTATAATATAAAATAAAAAACAGTCCAAAAAAGATATATTTGGTAAAAAACTAATTTTTATCTAAATGGTTGTTTCATAGCCCTTTACATACATAATCAATAATAAATATTTATAATATTTATAAAAAATATTATGAAAAGTGAACATAATTTTTAATCATATCTTTAAAATTATATTTCATTTCTTTTATTAGAATATTTATAAAAGATTATTGTTTTAATGAATAGTGAAAAATACTGATTTTTATTGAAAAATGTATTTCTATTTGAATTATTAAAAAAGATAAGTTATATTTTAAAATGGTTTGAAATTAAATTGAGTTAAATTATATAATATTTTAACTAATTTATATCATCTAATTAAATTTCATATTAAATTCTATTAAAAATATTTTTTTTAATTATTTGAATTTTTTCTTTGGAAGATATTTTTTTCGACGCGCATACAAGTTTGATTTTAAATTGAATTCTCCTACATTATTGAATTGAATTTGAAAAAGTAGATCCCATATTATTAATTATAATAATTTATGTTATCATATTACATCAACTTAAAATTTTATTATAATGAATAGTTAAATAACAAAAAATCAATTAATAGGGTTTATGTGAAAATGGTTTTACCAATGGTTAAAATAATAATATAAGGGTTAAGGAAGACCTAAAACAAGCATAAACTGAATTTTATGGGTATATTTAAATATTATAACTTAAATTGATCGATGAATTACAATATTATTAGGATTTTTAATTGTAAAATCTAGGTATCAGTTTTTAAATTCAAAAATATTATATGTATCATATCACACAATTATTAAAGGCCACCCCTATCTTATCCTATTCACACTCAAAATACCTTTTTTTAAGACAAGATATACAAAAATATTTTTATTAAATACCTCAGAAAATCCTATATTTCCTTTTTTTGATTTGGAATCCCTCCTATGAAGTATTTAGTTACGAACATAAAGAGGATCTCAGAAGAAGAGGTAAAATTCTTTGATGTGAAATTTTTGTTTATTTATTCCTTCAAAAACAACCATTCATATAAAAAAAATTATGATATAGTAACACTATTATATCATATATATTTTAATTTTTTTATGTTAATTGAATAACCCAAATCTATATCCTCTTCAATCAAATGGGAAATGAAACGATCTATCTTGTGTATGGAAGACTACCACCTCACAAACTGATATAATTTCATATCCATAACAACCTTCAAAGGATACAAATAATGATAGATTAAACATATATATATATTATATTTCTGAAATTAATTTTATTATGTAATTATAATATCATATAAATCATCATACCTTCCTATCCTTTGTAAAACAATAACTTCTCTCATGTGTGTCGTGGACTACCGCCTCACGACTCGATGTGAACTGTTTTTCCCATTTCCATTTTAATTGGACAGTAAAAAAAGAAAGATTAAATGAATATATAAGATATATATATAATAATTATACATCTATAATTATGATATCAGATATACCTTCTTACATTCCATTTTGTGGAGATATGATAATGTTTCCCGTGTGTGAAGCGGACTGCAACCTCGCAATGCAATGTGGCTAGTTTTTCACTAGTGCTTCAAGTGAAAGGTAATGAAGATAAATATAACTAATATAAGTCATAAATGATAAATAATAATCACTCTATATATGTGATATATTATTTACATTCCTTTTATTCCATCCATTGAGAAAAATGGAAACATAATTATGGTGTACAAACAGCATACTGTCTCCGTAAACACCGTATTCCATTTTATATCAATAAATTTTATAGATTAATATAAATTATTTTAGAATGAATATATATTATATTTTTTTTCATGGATACAATTATTCATATTAAGAAACCCTGATAAAGGTAAAAGTATTGAAATTAACATAGAAAAATATACATGAAAAACAATTTAATAATTCCCCAAAATAGTGATTTTGTCATATAATTATTAAAAATGTGTAATAAAATTATATAGAAAAATAATATATGGTACAATATATATTATTTTTGTTTCGTAATATATTTATAACAAAAGAATATTTATAATTTTGGAGGTTTGGAATCACACAAAGGAAGTAAAACCTGAGGTATGTGTTTCTCGTCTCACTTTTACTTATGTGAGTTATATGTCATATTAAACACTTATTTCTTTTTTGTGGTGTATATGATTCCCCTTTTAATAGATATAATTATAAATATATTTCTTTTAATTGAATTGAAATTTTATTTTTATGTTATTTCATTCAATGGTATTATGATTCAAATACTTACAAAGTGGTAATGGTTTATTTCACAATCTCATCATTATTTAGGAATGTTTATATTTAAGTCTCCCTTGTCGGAATTATTAGATATTTATATCATAAATTAAAACTATTATATTCTTATCTACTAATTAAATATAATTAATGTAAATAGATATATTTTTCTTCTCATTGTGACTTATAAAATGTTTTTCAGAAAATTCAAAATTATTTTCTCTTCGGACTAAAATAATTTTTCTTCCCAATCCTTGTGTCCTAAAAAATATTCAAAAAACAGTTTTCTGTTAACAAAATTAGTTATAAAATAATATTTCACCAAATTTTAAATTTTTTCTAAAAATTTTAAATAAATCTTTGAGTGGTTTTCCAAACAAGGATCGTTTGGCTTTTACTGAAAATCTGAAAGGAAACTTTTTATGAATGTGTACGACATGAATAGAGTATTCATCCATAATGACAACTTTAGGTTTTTTAATATTAATTTATATATTTAAAATCCTATTTTAAACAAAAATTACTATAATTTTTTGATGATTTCATTTTAAATAAATTTTAAATTTGAAAAAGTTATTTTCCTCAGAAATGCTTTTTGTAATGCCCCGACCCTAGTTACCCAGAGTTGGTGCATTATTATGTAACATTGGCATGATTACAAAAGATAATGTCTCAAAAGACTGATTAGTTTAGTAGACATGGAAACAATAGATACTTTCATAAAATATACATTACATCATAATGTGAAAAATCAAAATAACATAGTCTCTATAGTTCACACTCCTATCCCTTTCAGAAAATCCATGTAGGTCAGTCATAAAATATGTCTTCACATCTTGGGAAAACAAAACATAGAAAGGGGTGAGCTCAGATGCTCAGTAAGGACAACAATATAGCAGAAACTTTCATAAATAAACATAAACATTTAAGGCAATGTATAACTAAAACAAAAGCCTTTTAAACATGAAATTCAACATAATTTGGAAAAAATAAAATGAAATAATTCCACTTACATATTCTCATGGTTATTCTACTAGTCGAATAATCACATGCAATATCAATAACCACGTTCATAATGATGGAATGCATAATTCTGGACTATCATAACCACATAGTGAAGGCCTCGTGCCAAGACTGCAAATAAGATTTTGTCAAGGCCTCTTCCAAAGACAATAGTTTTTCTCATGATACCTACAGATGTATCAAGAATCTATAGAGGGCTCCAACCATCACTTATTATGTCCAATGCATTCCTTATATGAAAAGGTTTAAAAAATCGTAAACAATACCCAAAAACCATAACTTAATCGTACCACATAAAATATGCATAAAAGAAACATAACATTCCACATTTCAATCATAAGATATCAACAAAACACATTAATATAATCAAAACATCATAAAAACCATTTTCAATACCAAAATAAAATAAAAGTAAAACATAGTATTTATTTTTAATTTTTAATAAAATTATGGCTTGTAGAGGAAGTCGAAACTCAAATAATGGTCAAGGCAGCAGAGAAGTCGTTGTCAGCACATACGTAAGTCAAACCATTCCTTTTGTCATTTAGTAAATAAATTTCATATAATAAGATTCTTTTTCAGTAAAAGTCAAAGGGGTTTATACACCTTATAGAAGAAAGTTCTGTATAAAACAAAATATGCCGCAACGAAAGGAGAATGAGGGGAAGTCCCTTACCTCATGTCTGACTCGACTTGATAGTTATTTAATCTTATCAATAATAAAATAGAGTCAATTTATACTTGCTTAAGAAAATTTTTAATGTTAATTATTCCTTTTATATTACTTATTACCATGTTATGAACATTATGTAGTCATTTATGTTAATAACGGTCGTTTTGTCGATCTTTGGTACTTGAGTCAACAATAAACTTCTTATAATTACAAGTTGTTCATGTGATAAAATATCCATTATATCCAAAATTATATTCCTGATGTATATATCATATATATTCTTTATATCCAGTATATAAATGCATTTATAATATTACATAACATAGAGAGGTAAGAAATGAAATGCACCGTTCATGGAGACAATGAGCTGTACATACGCATAAACGCTAGTTTCATTTCTATTTCGTATTTAAAGGAATGAAATAATAATGATATAAAAGTATATTATAATCCTAGTATAATATCATATATAATATCATTTATGCCATCCTTTATACATCCCACATATGACATTAACGATTCAAATCACTTTGAGGGGCGGTAGTCCGCACTTCCTAAATAGAAATTATCGGGTTTAACCATAATGGAAATCATAAAGGTATGACATAAATAAAAAATAAGAAAGTATAAGGAAAACATAAACATAATATATATCATATATAAATATAGTGACATTTTAATGTTCACCATGAGAGGTGTTAAAAGAAGATTGAACAATCATCATTTCGTGAGGCAATAATTCGCCACCCATAGAAACAATATTTTCATTGACCATTAGATGAAGGTGTGTGTAAGTGTAAAAAAATACTTCTCATAAAAACATCCTAGTGTATTGGATATACTGGTGTTGTTAAAAAGGAAATGAATAAAAATATTTTAAGGGGTTGGAGAAGCAAAATAAAACAAAAGAACATAAGAGAAGACATTACCTTAAAATCGGGTAACTCATTTTTATTTGAGCCAAAGACTTCCTTGGAAAGACTTCTGCCCAAAGTGAGGATTCTAGGAGTAAGAGAGGGAAGTTGAGAGAGTATTTGGGCATATTTTGGCCGAGACAAATGGCTTTGATGGTGTGAATAAGGTGGTAGTGGTGGGGCCTTTTATAAGAGAAGAAGAGGGTCACTTTTGGAAAGTTAGGAAATGTTACGTTATTATGAACTGATTTTCGGATTTTAATGGTCCCAAAATGATACATTTCGAGTATAAGGTGATAAGGGTTCTAAATCCACCCATAAAATAGGCTTTATAAAATTTTATGTCTTATATTTTACCTTATCTTTTAATTTTATTTAAATCGTTCATTAATGAGGTAATCGCTGCATCATCATGGTGTCATAACTAAATTTATTTATTTAGTGTTTAAAAATTATAAAAAATTTACCATGATCCATGAAATATTTTTAGATTTTCAATTAATATTTATTGTCGAAAAGTTAACTTATATAACCCCATGTAATAGTTTATTAGTAAAACAACACATGTTTGTGACAATTTTATTTTTACTTTAAATAAAAAGTTATTAATGTCATTTTCTTACCCAAGTGCCTCCATGGGGTCCACTTGTCGACCCAGGGATTTTATTGGTCGACCATTACTCATCCAATAAGGGTAGTACAAGTGTAAAGGTACTTTCATATTATTATAACATTATATTTACCTTAAATTACACTAATTACCTTTAATCGCGATTAATAAAACTTAAAACTTACTATTCACAAAAAATTAGTTTCATCCCATTGAACCAAATTTAACTTTATAATGACAACCATGTTTGTCAGATTTTTGAAATTCAATTAAAAAAAGTGGTAGAGTTTCATTTAAATGAAAAATTAGTTTTTTAACTACCACATAGTGGTTTCACTATCATCAAAAATTGAAGTTTTTCAGAAAAATACCGAAAATTCACCCTAAGCTATATTTGATATTCCCAATTCCAAAATGATTTATATTTTACAAAATTCAAAACATATATGTTTAATTAATTAATTTAATAATTAATTCCTGCTATCACAACAAATAGCGTTTTTTTATGAAACAACATATATCAAAAGATTGACAATTATTTTTGTCTAATTTCAATGTAAAATTAATTCTAATGAACCCTATTAGATAAAATGGTAAAAATATATTCTAATTATACTTTAAAACCTCTAAATAGTGTAATTTATCACTATAAATTATTTTTATTAAAAAAATTGTTTTTAAGTATTTTCTCTATTCATAGAAAATTGGATGTTCTCAGAAAATTACAAAAAATTCAACATATGATAATTTCGATATTCTGAATACAAAAATGAATTCCATTATGAAATATAAAATTTATATAATTTCAAAAAGTTGGTATCACTATTCATAACTGCTACTTTGATTGGTCTTGGTGTGTTAGAATCTCGAACTCGCATACAATGCAAGCTATTGCATTATTGAAAGAGAAGCGTATCGCAGAATCTTGGGGTGTTACATTATCCCATCCTTCAATAGATTGCATCCTCGCAATTTAAAAATGTTCTTCTAAAATAAAAGGTTCAAAGTAGAAAATACTTTTGTGGAAAACTTATATTAGAAATAGGGTTAATAAAAATTTAAATTTAAAAGAATGAAAGAGAAGTAAAAAGGTCACCCGAGATAGCCCATACTATGATTCTATTAAATCATAGATATGGAGGAGAAACAAACCATCAAGGTTTTATTGAGAGTTGTAGAAAATAGGATTACGAGAAAGTTAACTATTAAAAAATCACAAACTTTTGATTAGTTAAACGATCATTGATTCCCCATTAGGAAAAGTTAACCGACAACGTTTTTGTTTTAAGTTACCTTTCATAAAGTTGAGGAATTTATTTATGAGATTCACTAAGAACGTATGTAAATATACATACTTGTCATGTAGACTTTCATTCTTGAATAAATTTTTACCACAAACCCATCTTTCACTCAAAAAGATAATAGACCTCAAAAATATTATATTTATCCTAATTGTACAAGGTTCCAAACAATTAATACATACCATTTAAAGTAGGAAAACTATTTTTTAATAACTAGGGACTTCCTGTAGGATAGAGGTAGGTAATAAAGGCATGTCTTACTATGGTTGTGGGTTCGATTCCTATAGCATTGTCTGACATGACAGGTTATCCCCCGACCTGCAGGTTGTCCTTTTCCTAAAACTATAGTATTATAATATTTCAAAAATAATCTTCAGAAATTTTTTAACCATACAAAATACTGTCCAATGTTAAACTTAATCCATCCCAACCATTATAGTAGTCCAAAATACCTCTTTCCAGTATTTCTCTAAAAGGTCTCTAAATTACAAAATCAATTGTAACATCAGATTCCCCAAACAAAGTAATGTTTCTCGTATTGTCACATACTAAAAATATGATTACCTTCATCATATCAAAATCATAATGAAAAAAAGTACTATAGTACAATCCTTATATATATCATGTTATTCTTATAACCATAATATAGTTCTTGTGTCTAAAAACACAAATTCAATAATTATTCAACTTCATCTATAGTAACAACATCTGCTTGGCATTACACCCTTGGCCTTTTCTGAGGTATGTTTCCTTGATTCTTAGGGAATTAATTTGCATAATTCCCCATTTCTCTACTATTTTATCATTCAACATTGATAGCCTCATTCATTCCCTTACAATCACTATCCTGGTGACCTTTTTCTCCCCATTTGTAACAAACACTCATTCCCTTTAGGCATGTACCGAGTTGATTCTTCCCACAATTATCACATAATGGAAAATTATTCTTTCCCTTTTTCCCTTTATCTATCTCTTGTTACACCATACTCTTATTCTCTATCTTTACATTATTGTCATTTAACTTAGAGAATTCATTTTCTATCTTGAGAGCACATGAGAAAATATCTTCGTACGATGAGAAGGATTGTGATACTAAATCTCGACAGAAAAATGGTTTTAACCCATCAAAGAAATGATCAATCTTAATTCTTGGGTGATGTATATAATCTACAGCATACCTTGATAACCTTTTAAATTTGGCCTCAAACATTGTGACATTCTCATCCTCCTTTTGTCTCAGACCTAGAAATTGCCTTTCCATATATGCACGATAGTCCCGAGGATAGTATTTTTCTAAGAAAAGATCTTTGAACTCAATCCATTCCATACTTGATACTTCATCATCTTCCTTTATATTTTGAATCAGTGACCACTATTGATCGGCATCTCCAGTGAGGTGGTAAACTGCCATGAAAACCTTTTCCCATTCACTACTCCCCAAGGAATGGGATATTTTCTCTAATGATTTTATCCATTGCTCAGATACTATAGGATTTGTACTCTCATTGAATGTTGGTGGTTGTTGTATCACGAAGAGGTATAACATTGATCCTCCACATTTCAGATCAGGGTGCTCCATACGAGTAAGGTTATCATTCATAACCTGAGTGAGTTGTCCCATTATGGTGATAAGCTGATCAGCACTAGTTGTATCACCAAATCCATTATAATTATCTTGAGTAGGATGGAAATCCCTATATGGACTATGTGCATTGATACGGTTTCCATTCCTTCCACTATAATCCATTTCTAAACCATTTAATAATCTATATTAGTTTATGGATCAAAATACATAATTCCATACTTGTAAAATACTTAACATAAATTGAACTATTTATGGATATAATCCATAATCATTAAAAAAATGTCTTCTTTGAGGAAGTATATACTCATAAACCCTTACGAAAAATGAGATTTATCCAAATCATATCCCCTAGGAGTGTTGTAACCAAGAGTGGAGCAATGCCGGTTATCGTTCACCAGTTCCTGTTCGAGTCTAGCTCAAAGCGGTGTTTTTGGGTTTCACCCCTAGGTACATTTGTTCCAAAGCCGCCTCTACCTTCTCATATCCATACATATATGTATTGCTAGAAAAACTCACAAAATATCTATAATACCATAATTCTAGGAATTTCTTATATACTAATCCTCAAATTCTATCTTAGGGCTTTGTGCCCTAATCAAGGTTTTTCAAAATCTAGCTTCCATGGTTAGTACTACACTGCCTCTGATACCAACTATAATGTTCCGAACCTAGTTACCCAGATTCGGTACATTATTACGTAACATTGACATGATCACAAAAGATCAAGTCTCAAAAGACCGATTAGTTTAGTATCAATTGAAACACTAGATACATTCATAAATGTTACATTACATCATAATGTGAAAAATCACAATAACATAATCTCCATAGTCCACAATCCTATCCCCTTCAGACTATCCCTGTAGGTTAGTCATAAAATATTACTTCACATCTTGCGAAAATAAATCATAGAAATGGGTGAGCTCAGATTCTCAGTAGGGATAACAATACAGCGGAAACTTTCATAAATAAACATAAACATTTAAGGCAATGTATAACTAAAACAAAAGCCTTTTAAACTTGAACTTCAGCATAATATAGAAAAAATAAAATGAAATAGTTCCATTTACTTATTCACATAGATATTCTTCTAGTCAAATAATCACATGCAATATCAATAACCACTTTCATAATGATGGAATGCATAATTCCAAACTATCATAACCACATAGTCAAGGCCTCGTGCTAAGACTACAAATAAGATTTTGTCAAGGCCTCGTTCCAAGACACTAGTTTGTCTTAGGAGACCTACTAATGCATAGTGGAGATATAGAAGGCTCCACCCTCCACTTATTAAGTCCAATTCATCCCTTATATGAAAATGTTTAAACATATCATTACCAATGCCCAAGAACCATATCATAATCGTATCACATAAAATATGCATAAAGGAAACATAAAATTTTCACATATAGATCACAAGATATCAATACAACACATTAATATAATCAAAACATCATCAAAACCATTTTCAATACCAAAATAAAATAAAAGTAAAATTTAGTATTTATTTTTCATTTAAAAAAATGTTATGTCTTGCAGAGGAAGCCAAAACCCAAATAATGGTCACGGTGGAGGAGAAGTCGTTGTCGCCGCATACGTAAGAAAAAACATTCCTTTTGTCATTTAGTAAAAACCTTTAAAAATATACCTTTTTAGTAAAATTCAAAGGGGTTTATACACCGTATAAAAGAAAGTAGTCTGTAAAACAAAATATGCCTCAATGAAAAGATATTGAGACGAAGTACCTTACCTCATGTCTGACTTGACTCAATCATTAATTAATCTCCTGAATAATAAACTAGAGTTAATTTCTACTTGCTTAAAAACCATTTTCAAGAAAATTATTCCTTTTATATCACTTATTACCATGTTATGACCATTATGTAGTCATTTATGTTAATAACGGTTGTTTTGTCGATCTTTGTTACTTGAGTAAACAATAAACTTCTTATAATTACAAGTTGATCATGTGGTAAAATATGCATTATATCCAGAATTATATTCATTATTTAGATATAATATTTATCCTATATAACCAGTATATAAATGCATTTATAATATTACAGAACATTTAGAGGTAAGAAATGAAATGCACCGTTCATGGAGACTGTAAGCCGTACATATGCATGAATGCTACTTTCAATTCTATTTCGTATTTAATGGAATGAAATAATAATGATATAATGGTATATTATAATTCCAGTATAATATCATATATAATATCATTTACTACATCCTTTATACATCTCACATATGGCATTAATGATTCAAATCACTTTGAGGCGACAGTAGTCCGCACTTCCTAAAATGAAATTATCGTGTTTACCCATAATGGAAATCATAAAGGTATGACATAAATGAAAAATACAGAAGCATAAGGAAAACATAAACATAATATATATCATATATAAATCTAGTGACATCTTAATGGCCACCATGAGAGGTGATAAAATAAGATTAAGCAATCATCATTTTGGGAGGCAGTAATTCGCCACCCACAAAAAACAATATGTTATTTAACCATTAGACGAAGGTGTTTGTAAGATTAAATAAAATTCTTCCAATAAAAACATCCTAGTATATTTATGATACTGGTTTTTTACAAAAGAAATGACTAAATAGAGTTTAAGGGGTTGGAGAATCAAAATAAAACAAAAGAACCTAAGAGAAGACATTACCTTAAAATTGGGTAACTCTTTTTGATTTGAGCCAAAGGCTTCCTTGGGAAGACTTCAACCCAAATTGGGGCTTCTAGGCATAATATAGGGAAGTTTAGAGAGTATTTAGAATAGGTTGGGTGGGCCAAATGGCTTTGATTGTGTGAATAAGGTGGTAGTGGTGGAGGCCTTTTATAAGAAGAGAGGAGGGGAACTCTTGGAATGTCATGAAATGTTACTTTATTATGAAATTATTTTCAGATTTTAAAGGTACCACCGTGATATATTTCAAGGATATGGTGATAGGGTTCAAATTACACCCATCCAATAGGCTTTAGACAAGTTTAAGTCTTAAATTTTACCTTATCATTTAATTTTATTTAAATCATTCATTAATGAGGTAATCACTGCATCATCAAGGTGTCATAAATAAATTTATTTATATAATGTTTAAAAATTATAAAAAAATTATCATTATGTAGGAAATTTTTTTAGATTTCCAATGAATATTTATAGTAGAAATTTTAACTTATATAACCCCATGTAATAGTTTTTTAGTAAAACAACACATGTTTGTGACAATTTAATTTTTACTTTAAATAAAAAGTTATTAATGTCATTTTCTTACCCAAGTGGCTCCATGGGGTACCCAAGTAGACCCATGGATTGTCTTGCTCGGAAATGACTCATCCAATAAGGGTAGGACAAGTGTAAAGGTAATTTCATATTATTATAACATTATATTTACATTAAATTACATTAATTACCTTTAATCGCGATTAATAAAACTTAAAAGTTATTATTCACCAAAAAATATTATCATCCCATTGAACCAAATTTTACTTACTAATGACAACCATGTATGTCGGATTATTGAAATTCAATTCACAGAAGTGGTAAAGTTTCATTTAAACAAAAAATTATTTTTTTAACTACCACTTAGTGGTTTCACTATTCATCAAAAATTGACGTTTTTCAGAAAAATTCCAAAAATTCACCCTTAGCTATATTTGATATTACTAATTCAAAAATGATGTCTATTTTAAAAAATTAAAAACATATAATTTGAATTAATTAATTTAATAATTAATTCCCGCTCTCACAACAAATAGCGTGTTTTAAGAAACAATATATATCCAAAGAATGACAGTTGTTTATATACAATTTCAAAGTGAAATAAATTATAATGACCACCATAGGATAAAATGGTAAAAATATATTCTAATTATAATTAAAAACCTCTCAATATTATAATTTATCACTATAAATTATTTTGATTAAAAATGGTTTTTAAGTATTTTCTCTATTCATAAAAAAATTGGAAGTTCTCTGAAAATTACAAAAAATTTCAACTTAGGATAATTTAGATATTCCGAATACAAAAATGAAGTCCATTTTGAAATATAGAATTTATATAATTTCAAAAAGTGGCTATCACTATTCATAAATGCTACTTTGATTGGTCGTATTGTGTTAGAATCTTGAAGTTGCATACAATTCAAGCTATTGCATTATTGAAAGAGAAGCGTATCGCAGAAGATTGGGGTGTGACACTTTTAATGAATTTTTTTGTATATCTATTGAATAATGACATTAGAAAATTATTATAATTATGATACACAAGTGATATGTTGTATTTATAACATACATAATATGTTTATAGGTGTTTTATGATCATTTTGAATAATAATGTAGAAGTTTTATACCATTAAACATATCACTCTGGATGATTTATGATTATGGTTAATAATTATGTAAATTTTAAAATTTCTCATGTTTGTTTTTCAATTTGAATTATTTTTTAAATGATGATTCACCCCTTTCATATGGTTAATTAATTTGACATATTATGTGGTAGTAGGAGTCCAAAATTACATAGCCCCTCAAGGAATAAATAAGTATTATGAGACAAATATGTTGGCCAAATTACATGGGGTTTTAACCATTGATTAAAAGTTTCTTATAAAATGTCTTGGATGAATATTTTTTATGTCCAAAAATATTAATTCACTAATTATGATATTATATATTTATATTCCATGTGATTATTTTATTTTATAGAATATTCATTGTTATTTTTCATGATTATGTGATTATTTAAATGGATTTATTTGATCATCATTTATTCCTTTCATATTATTATCATGTAATTGATTAAAGGGAATTTCATTCTGTTATTTACCATTTCATATTGATTATAATTATTTATTAATGATAGATTCCTATATACTAATACCTTAATGATCTTTAGAGATCACGACATTATTATGATTCCTTTACCCTGGGTTCTAAGAAATGTTTTATGATTGATATGTAAGGACATGCAAGTGGCGATAAAGATAATATAAAAAAACTAATATTTTATATTTTATATTTTAATATGTATTTGAATTTCAGGTTTGTCTCTATATTACAGAAACTACTAAACTATTAATTCCTATGGGATGTGATACTTTTTTAATAGGTTGGGGAATTGGTCAAATAACCAAGGCACAATTATGGAATAAAATAACATACATGTTACAAAAGTTGGAAATATGGTATTATTTACAATATTTATCATAAAGGGGAATCAAATCAATAGGGATGTCTTCTGACCAGGTGATTTCATTTTTTCCCATTATTTTCAAGCCCATCAGAAACCATGTTCTCTTCATGAAACTCATGTGTAATGATATGATTGATTTCCAAGAGTGAGTGAAGGTAATCAGTCCATAAAGTTGTTAGTTTCTACACAAGATACACCATGCTATTATATAAAACATTAAAAATGGATATTGAATCACATTAGTCTAGATATTGTTCCAACCGTTCTTCCTTGTGAAACTTATTGCATGAATAACACTTAAACATTCTACATCTAAAGATGAGGTAATACCAAAGGTGATATAAAAGAATCTATGTAGCTACCCATGGTGGTTCATGTACATAAATCCACATCCCAAGGACCTTGAGTAAAATTTAGACACCCATAAACATTATCACTAATCCAGTTCGGGAGTGGAAATTACCAAAAGACGTCAAATGTGAGATGTGGATGACTGTATATCCCATCAACACTAAGGTGATAAAAGATACTGAAATCAAAAATAGAATTATTTTAGTTCCCCTACTAAATTATGGAATCTTAGTGTAAGTTAGAAATTATACTCACATGTCATGTACGAAGAATAAATTTGCTATTATGGTGTAACTAAGCATTTCAATAATTATGGATCACTTAATAAATCTCATTAACTATAGCCAGAATGAAGTTCTTGATCTAGTGATAGGCATCAAAAGTCACATGACACTAAATTTAATAGATGATTGAATACAAAATTAATCATATATATTTAAAAAGATCATGAATATACATAATAATAGTAGTTGAAGAAGAAGATGAAGGAAAATGGTGGATAGTTTCTTCTCTATGCCAACTTCATAAACTGTATTTATCACAATGATAGACAAAAAATATTGTAGGCAAGTATCATTAGGGACCCAATTTTGAGAAATTCACCAAACAATATTGACTATTTATGGGTTTATCTAAGGTTTATCAAACAAATTTAACCAAAAAATAATTAACTATATTTCTAAAATAGTGGGTGTAAAAAACTATCGAGTCAAAATGGTGTGGTGTGCACATTCCCAAAATAAAAATTCATCCATGTAAATGAAGGGATAATTATCAATGGATTTAATGATATTCTTAGTAATATCAAAAATAATAGGAAAGAATAAATATTTTATAAAATCATTTGTGGGCTCATGTAAATGATTGGGATCAACCATGGAAATAAGTGGAGCACCAGACAAGTTATCTAACCATTAATTCATAGAAGATACTTTTGAAACCATCCATATTGAATTCAAAAATAATATTAGATAAGGATTATTTAATGGAAGATTAGATAAGATTGTCAGTATGATTCAAGTTACTTTATTCACCATGATAAGGAATCTATTTTTAATGAAGGTAAGCTCGATGGAGTCATTATGCATGAAATTCCAAGTAAGCCTAGCTTGAAAGGAAACATTGAAAACTATATTGTTCTTAATTCCAAGACCATCCTTACATTAGTTACCCAGAATGAAAATGTTTTTTTGAGAAATTACAATCATAGTGAGAAATCATAAAATCTTGAGAAAGGATTCTTATGATATAAAAATTATGGAGCCTTCTTTTTAATCTAGGACCCTGAAGCTTCAACCTAGGTCATATGTGGTTATTAATTATTCAAACCACCCATAGAGATTCATAATAGAAATGAAATATATAATAAGAATATTCCATGGGATTTCTAGCCATCTATGTAGTATAATAACCACTATTCATGCATTTTTTCAATCATTTAAACACCAAATCATCCCCTTTCACATTTGTAACCCCTTGGTGCATCTGTATCACAACTGCATCCATGTTATAGTATCTAGAAAATTTATTTATTCCCACATAAAACTGTATTATCTATAAATTAATATAAATAATTAAATTCCCCTGTACATTGGTTTACCATAATGGTTCACACATAAATTTTCCTATCCTATTATCAAAATACAATTAAACCATTCTCTGATATCAACTAAGAAAAATGTAACATTACATACATAAAAATTAAATCATTTTAGTTTAATATTAAATAAATTTCATATAAATACATTCCTTACAACCTTAAAAAAATTTCATTGAGGACAAGATACATAATCATCTTATTTAGTAATAGATCTTCATCACGTCTTACAATTTTATTTTCAGAGAGTACACTTATTAGTTGTACCATAATTAAAACCTTTCATCATAACCTTGGGAGAGGAAATATAATAATGGGTGAGCTCATATTCTTTGTAATGATAAACATGGGATATATTATCCATGGAACATAAATAACCAGAACATGAGTTCAAGGATATGATAATATGATCATAACATAAAAAAATCATTCCCAGAACCTTGAAGATAATAATGATGCAATAAAGTATTATAATATCATATCAAATGAATCATACAAGAATAAATACCATGAGATGATATCATAATAATAACAACATTTTAACGAAATTTGAATGAATAGTGACATAGTATTAGTTATCAAAATCCAGTTTCATGCTATCTACGTGGACATTCATTACATATTAATCTTGGGATAATTGCCCATGTACCCATTTTAAGCTTGGGATAACCACTTTTTTACCTTTTATCTCATAAAAAGTGATCATTACTTATTGTATTGGAGGGTTATAATGTGTCCACCCATCACATAATCATAATCCTTTCATATATGTTCCCTAATATTATAAAAATAATCATTTATTCATATATTAACCTGTGGAAATGAAAATGGTTTTCCTCAATATTTAATCATCGTATTAATTAAACATCCAAAGAAATAATATATAATATATCATTATATAATATCCCAAATCAACCATAATTGACATCGATGGATTTTTTTCATGGGTGGGAATACCTTTAAAATAACAATGTATTATTTCCTGAGGAAAATAACCTTTTCATTCCAAATTAAATTATTTAAAATCTAAAAATATCTATAATATACTAAAAAATTTTCATTTAAAATAAACAAGGATAATTATAATTAAATCCTAAAAAATATATTTCATGATGGTGAGAATATTCAATTGTGTGTCATAAATTTAAATAAATATTCCAGTCAGACTTGTAGTAAAAAATACCTCATTTCAAAAATGATAAGAATATTCCTTTTAAAAAATTTTATTGAATTTAAATCATTGGTAAAAATTAAATTAATCAATCAAATTATTATTGTAAAAATATTCACGAAAACATTTTTTTAAACCTGTAAATGGAAGATAAACAATTCTCGACTAAATTGATAAATGAATATAGTTTTCCTTAAAAAAGTTCATATTTTTGAGTACATAGAAAGATGAAAGGGAATAAAATATTTTTATTTTCATAAATAAATAGATGATAAAAATTGAATAATATTTTTTATAGGTATATCATATAAATTCATCAACGGATATTTAAGCATGAACAATCTTAATAAATAGAGAGATTGTAACATAAAACCCTTTCCATATTGGTAGCTTTTGAATCATAGCCCTATTATGTAATTAACTTCGAATAAAATATTAGGTACCATTATTATAAATATATTCATCATATAACATTTATAATGGGATGTATTTACACCATTTAAAATAAATTAGTGGTTAATATTCCATATGTCTCACAAAAACAAAAGTGATATGAGAAACTGTTACCTCAAGTTAGACTTGCTTCATTAGAAATATAACCTCTTGTATAGTAAATTTTAATTTATAATATTTATGTACCAAAAACATACTTATAATTAAAATAGAATACGTTATTTACATATTACATCTTATCATTAGTTCATTAAAAATATATCATTATCATCATCAATTCAGATGTAAATTTCTTCATTCTTCATATGTGTTCAATTCGGTAGTTATGGTCCTTAAATCCTGATCAAAGTTCCATAATATCAATAATGTTAACTATGATATAAGTATAATATATTTTTATTATATAATAATTTAAAAACATCTGTAAAAGTTCATTTATGGAGACAATAGTCCCTACATGCGCATGATTGTTCTTTTTTGTTTATAAATAAAATATTAAAACAATAATAAATAATATGATATAAAAATATAACAAGATTTATATCATATTTATTCATAAAATCCATAATTATAAACATCTATGTAAGGTAGTGATGGAAAATAAATCATATCACATTATGGTCGTGGTGGTCCACAGGTACACACAAGTGGTATTTATATTTATCCTTTGACATAAAGAAGGTAAAAAAGGGGTGACCCATGATCATAATAACATCATAGTATATTTTTATATTTTATTAAATATTTTCTTATTCATATGATATATTTATTGGAATCTTAATAAGAAATAATCCTTGAAGTATTCAGTTAGGATGATTACCTCTTCATTGAGATACCTCCATTAGATTCCACCATAAGCCTTATTAGGAAGATATTTTTATAATAATATAAGCTCAATAATTAAGGTAAGGAATCAATGAAGGTATTAGTTTGGATATTTGACAATATATAAGGCAAAAATATCTTAAATAATGAATTATATGAGTTCCCCATTTATAGGTGATATGAGAATGAACATGGAATTACATAAAATATATACATATAATTGATTTATTTCTCCAGTAAAATTGTTCCAAATAAAAATGGATTAATAAATAAATAAAATCGTATCAAAATATCATCATAAAATATAATTATCTAGGTTTTCGTGTCATTTTAAATGTTATCTTTTAGATTAACCCCATTATTAACCATTTTTTACAATAACTATGGTAAACCATTTTTTAACCATTATGGGTAATAACTATAGTTATAAGGTGGAATTTGGATCAACAATTGAACAAGGATTATATTTAATACCATTTAAAATTCAGATCATATTGATTTTTTTGAATATTTTAATAAAAAAATTAACATCAAATATCATTAAATATTTTTTTGGGATGACAACATTAATTCAACTTTAATTCAATCAAGATAGTACTGGATTGTAAATATTAATTTATTTAATAGATTGAAAATTATTATTAATGATAAAATTCATGTAAAATAATAATTCAACCATAAATTATTTTTTTTAATGTGTTCAAATTCATTCATTAGATTTTTTCTACCATTTTCACATGTATTTTGATAGTTTTGCATAATATTTTATGGTAAAGATAAATTCACCAAATATTAAACAAAATCCACAAAAATGTAATTTATTTATGTTAAATAGTAAAATCTTTATTCATTAATACCATGTTTTTTATCCGAAAGAAATCATTTATGAGAAACTATAATCCATAATGAGAAATTTTTGGATTATCCTTTTCTTAAAATAATATAAATGTTATAATAAAATTCAAGTGGAAAGAAATTTTGATATTATATTATCTACTATTTTTTTTCAAAAATCAATCATCAAAAATCATATAATTTATTAGAGATATTTAAAATCCTTACCTCATATTTTTAACCATTTTTTTCATATTTTAACCTTATTGATTGACAAATATCTCTCATGGTTACTATTCATAACAACTGATAATAAAAGGATTCTATTAACAAAATATTTACTACATGATTCCAAATATGGAAACTCTTTTATCAATTTAATTTTTTTTATTAGATATTAGATTTAAAATAATCTCAGAACATGGAACAAAAATAGATTTTAGAAAAATTCATTTGTAATCATAAAATTGAATTTTTTTCTCATTTATCATCAAGTAAAAACAATTTGATGAATTAAAATTAGTATATTTAATATATATATATATATATATATATTAAATTAATTAATAAATATATTTTAATATAATTTTTATGAAAAAATCACATTGCGCTCATAAAAACAGCTTTTGAGAAGAAAAAAATATTATACCTTTTTTTAAGTTCTAATTATTTCAATTTTTTTATAGCCAATAGATATCTAGTGAATTTATTTTATACATAATTGGAAAATAATTTTCCATAATTTCATAATTTTTATTCATAATTCCAGTATAACATTGAAATAATAGTTATCACAATTAAATGATAGTATTTTTAAACTATATAATAGTTCACAATAAGCTCGGTGTTAAATGTGACACACACTATAAAAAATTTTATTCTTTTGAACTAAATTTTCTAGGCGTAAAATAAATTATGTAATTATTTTAAATTAGTGATAAAAGAGTTTTTTTATGCTTTTGTAAAAGTTATATTAATATTTTACGTATTATTAATGTATTTACCTTTAGTTTGCTAAAAATTAATGAAAAAAGATCATCATCAATTTATTCATCATGAAACATAATTGAATTACATATGAAATGAATATAAAATATTATATATAATTATAAAACATATATTATAATATATATAATAATCTTTGAATGATGAAATTTTTATCTATAAAGAAAACCGGATGCCTAAATTTTGAGACTCGTACTAATCAAGAATTTGATGATAATAACGTATGACGAACAAAATAAGATATAACTAACAAACATATTTTTAATAAATTATTATAAATTATTTGTGTAATTTATTTTATGTATAAATAAGATCCTAAAATGGGTGATTTGTATAGAAATTTTTTTTATAAGATGTAACACCCTAAACATCCACGGTACACTTCTTTTTGAATCATGCAATAACATGTGTAGTATGCAACTTCGAGTTCTAACACACCACAACTAATCAAACTAGCCATTATGAATAGTAATACCCACTTTTTAAAATATTATAAATTTTATCTTTAAAATGGAATTTATTTTATGATTTGTAGTATCTAAATTAGCTTAGGGTAAATTTTTGGCATTTTTCTCAAGACATTCAATTTTTGAAGAATAGTGAAAACATTGAGTTATTTTTTAAAACCGAGTTATTATTTAAATAATTATTTATTTTATTTAAATTTATTTTATGTAAAAATACATACATAATACATATATATGTTCAATTTAATTCATCAATGTCAATTTATAATAATTTTAAATATATAAAATTTTATTTAACTTTTTAACGTCTTTTACCCACCTCCTAGGAGCATTTTAAATTTTATATAAAACATAATTTTACTGCTTCTGTGAGTTCAATTTAAAAAATATTAGAGACATGGTTGATATTAGTAAGTAAAATGTGTTTCAATAAGATGAAAATAATTTCTGGTGAATAGTAAAGTTTTACTTTTATTTACCACGGTTAAAAGTAAATAGGGTAATTAAGGGTAAAAATGATTTTATTATTACCCTAACACATGTCTTAATTATATTGGATAAGTGTAATTCGTCCAAAAATAACCTTAGGAATAAAATAATATCTTTTAGGCTCACATTGATTAGATTAGTACATTTATTATTATTTTAAGTAAAGAAGCGTTAAAAGAGTTGAAATCAATGTATAGTAACTAAAACATTCATAATATTGGATTATACATAAGATAAATTTGAATATGAATATTAATTTGAAATTTTAAATGATTTCCTACATAATGGTATTTTATTTATAATTTTTAGACATTAAATAATTATATTTATTTATGACACAATGATGATGTAGTAATTACCTAATTAATGAAATATTAAATTAATTGATTTTATAAATATAAAAATAAATGTAATTTGAGAAATTTTATAAATTCCACAAATTTTATATGTTAGAATAGACATAAAAGAGTTTTTATAACAAATATTATATTATTAATTGATATTCTATTCATAAAAATATAAAGATTGGCGAAAAGACTTATATAATGATAGGCGTGTCATTAATGAACCACTTGGGCTTCTCTTGGAAGTATTATGTATGTTTATTATCCATATAATATAAAAATACAAAGATACATGGTAAATCTCAAACTATTTAACTAAGAGTTAAATCTAAAATATAAGGTTAATATGGTGACCCAAACCTGGAATAAACCTATTGGATTAGTGGATTTAGACCCATACCCACCATAGAGTTTAAATAATCCATTTAGGAGACATTATAAATCGAAAATTTTTTATTACAAAATAATATTTCTAGCTTTCCCTAAGGTGCCCCTCACCCCTCTTATAAAAGTGAACTCCCCATTCCCTCAAATTCACACCTTCAAATCATTTTGGATCCTCCAAACCCTACCAAAATGTCCTCCTATATTTCCTACCTTCATCTTAGAGGCCTTAGTTTCATCATATATGTAATATAAGGGGCCCTTTTGATCAAATCAAAAGGAAGCACCTAAAGAAGAGGTAAATATCTCACCACCTCTTTCAAGTTATTTTCATCTTCCACTTCATCTTTATTAGTTGTTTCCATTATAAAATAATAAATCAAATATCTTCTATATACATTTATTTTATTATAATAATGGTACAAGAATATTCATTATGATATCCATCATATGAATGACATGTCACCATACGTGCATACGTACGGCTTACAGTCTTCTCGTCATGGTGTAGTTGTTATTCAATTCATTATAATTTGTATGGGTATAATAATGATGTATAATTGATTTAAATAATAGATATAACATGTTAATGATTATTTATATATGATATACCATCCATTTACTTATTAGTTTAATTAAAAAAAGAAAGGAGTTGTCTCTCATGCGAACGTACGAATTACCGTCCCCAAGAACGAGATGAGATTCATTCCCCATCATAATAATTCAAGAATAATTTTCATGTGATGATTAGATATAATATTTAAAGAACACAATGTCATTACGGATATAAATCAAATACATCCTATCCATAATAATAATGTCTTACATATGTAATAATATAAAGTAAAGCGAATCATTTAACACCTGAAACGATGACAATACTAAAATATTATTTACAAATAATTATTAGAATATCATATATGATATCATAACAATGTCTATGGTTCTTGTATAATTTAATAAAAATGATATAACTATTATACAGGAGGTTAAACAACCCGTTACTAAGGAAAATTACAAGGAAAGTGGTTTCAAATCTCACTTTTAATTCTGTGAGATTTCCATTTTTTCCACCCATTGCATGTGGTGTATTGTGTACTACCAGTCGATGTATATTATCATGATTCTCTTTATATTCATGGTATTATATAAATGATTTGGTGGTTATTAACTTATGTTCATATAACTCAATTGATTAAAACGTGGTAAGGGTGAATTTTAAAATCTCTTTATTATTCGAGGTTGTTTTTATGTAAGTATCTACGGGGACCTCTTTATTATCCACATCCATGTTTCTTACAAATACATTCCAATTTTTTTACTATTTACTAGACATAGGTTAAATTCATTTATACACTTATTTGACCTTATATGTTTTCAAAGGAATCCATCTATCGTTCTCCAAACAAGGTACTTTATTACCTTTTTGACAAAATTAAGGGAATAATATTTTTTTCACTTATATGATGGGTGAGTCTATTTTCCATCGTTATAAAATCATCGAAGCTTCCATTACAAGATTATAAGAATATTTTAAAATTTAATATCTTCATTATAACTATGTGACTCCAAAATGATTTCAAAATAGAAAGAGATATAACCCTAAAAAATGTTGTGATTTCATCTTTGTCAACATCCTTTGAAGGATTTTAAGCTTATTTGAAGTTGATTTTTTAAGATACAAAACATCCATATTGTATTAAAGGTTTTGTGATATGTTAGACTATGGATGTTTTATTTTTATACCATTCATGGTTTATTAATAAAGTATTGACATTTATTATGCTAGTTTTAATATGAATTCTTATGTTATATTTAATCCTTTTCATATGAGGAATGCATGGGACTTAGTAAGTGATCGGTGGAGCCTGATGTAGCTCCTCTATGCATCAGTAGGTCTGATGAGACAAGCTAGTTTCTTGGAACAATTCCTTGACAAAATATTATTTGGAGTCTTAGGATAAGGCCATTGCTGTGTGGTTAGGAATGTATGGCATGATGCATTACATCATTATAAAAGTGGCTATTGATATTTCATGTGATTATTCAACTATTAGAATATCTATGTGAATATGTAAATGGAATTAATTGATTTTATATTTTCCATATTATGCTGAAGTTCATGATTAAAAGGATTTTGTTTTAGTATTACACATTTCCTTAAATGTTTATTCTTATTTATGAATGTTTCCACTATATTGTTATCCTTACTGAGCATTTGATCTTAACCCTTTCTATGTTTTATTTTTACCAGGATGTGAAGAAGTATATTCTAACTAACCTACTCGGATAGTCTATGAGATATCAGTGTTTTTTATGGAAACAATTTTTTGGTTGTTTTCCATTTTATGATATAATGTAAACCTTATGAATGTATCTAGTACTTCAAAGGCTACTAAAATAATCGGTCATTAGAGACATGATCATTTGTTATCATGCCAATGATGTATAATATTGCACCGACTCTGGGATGCAGGGGTAGGGATGTTATAGTTGGTATTAGAGAAACTTTAGTACAAACCATAGAAAATAGATTTAGATAATCTCTGGTTATATCACATAGCCCTAAGATTGAATTTTAGGAATAATATAAAAGAAATTCCCAAAAAATATTATTGTATAGATTTTGTGATTTTTTCAAGCAATAAATCTCGGTCTAGATATGAGAACGTAGAGGTGGATCAGGCACCGATGTACCTAGGGGTAAAACCTGAAAACAACGCTTTGAGCTAAACTCGAACTAGAACTGGTGCATGACAATGGGATTTAAAAAACTTTTATTTCCGACACTCCTGGAGGATATTCTAAAGAGAATTATCATTTTCATTACAAACCATTATGAAGGGTTTAGGAGTATATACTTCCTCAAGGAATTTTTTTTATGATTATGGATTATATCCCTAAATTTTTTAGATTATGATAAGTGTTTTACATGTTTGGAATTATGTATTTCATTACATAAACTAATCTAGTTTATTTCATTGTTTATAAATGGAGCATACTGGAAGGAATATAAATCATATCAATGCATGCTCTCCATATAGGGATTTCCCTCCTACTCAAGGCAATTATAGTGGAGCTGGTGATACAACTGGTGCTGATCAGCTTATCACCATACTGGGAAAACTCAATCAGGTAATGTATAATAACCTTACTCGTATGGAGAACCCTTATCCACATCATGGAGGATCAATTTTATATTTCTTCATTAGGAAACAACCACCAACATTCAATGGGATTAAAAATCCATTAGTATTTAATAAATGTATAAATTCCTTAGTGAAAATATTCCAAGCATTGGGGAGTAGCGAAAGGGAAAAGTTTTCATGGATATTTACCGCCTCACTAGAGGTGTTGATCAATAGTGTTAATTGATTAAAAACACAGTGGAAGATGAAGAAATATAAAATATGGAATAGAGGAAGTATAATGAAGTTTTCTTAGAAAATTTCTTTCCTATGACCATCAAGGAAATATGGATAGACAATTTCTCAGTCTGAGGAAAAAATGGATGAGAATGTCACAGAGTATGATACTAACTTTAAAAGTTAACGAGGCATGCTGCTGATTATATATGTAACCCATGAAATGATATTTACCGTTTTCTTGATGGTTTAACACCATTTCTCTGTCGAGCATTAGTTTCACAATCCATTTCATCGTACGAAGATATTGTCTCATGTTCTATCAAGACAGAAAACTAATTCTCTAATTCATACAAATATAAAGCAAAACAATAGAAGAATAGATCTGTTGAACACTCTGTAAATGGAAATATGGGGAAGAAGGGAAAAATTGAATTTCAATCTTGCAGTAAATGTGGGAAAAGACAAACCGGTACCAACTTGAAGGGAATGGGAGTCTATTACAGGTGAGGTGAAAAAGGCCACCATGCTTGTTATTGAAAGGGGAAGAAATAGGCTTTTGATGTTGAATGCTACAATTGTAGAGAATGGTGGAATTATGCGAATGAATGTCCTATGAGTCAGGGGTACTTACCTCAGAAAAGGCCAAGGGATCAAGGCCATGCTTATGCTATCACTACTGTTGAGGTTGATGCTCTGAAAGACGTAGTGGAAGGTTATTTAATGGTTTCTTCAAGCCTATAAAATTCTTTATTTGATTCTGGATCATACCATTGTTTCATATCATCCCATTTTGCTAAGAAAATTAGATATTTTCATTTTTATTTAACAAGGGAGTTTTTAGTCAAAACTCGTTAAAGAGGTATCACTTTAACAATGTTTTGTTAATTCTTCACCATTAGGGAATATAAATGTTCTTTACCTGCTGATATCATCATCATAACCCTGATTTAATTTGATATAATCCTATGTATCGATAGGCTTTTGGACCATGACAAAAAAAATTATTGTATGAAGAACAATGTTACTATTTTTGATAACGATGAAAATGAACACCTTATCTTTAGAGCAGAATCATCACCACCTAATTATTATCTAGATCCACCACCAATAGCCTAAATAAATTAAATTATTTGGGAGGAAGAAAATCAAATAACTGTGGGTATGGAAAGAGAAGTTCAAATAGAGGATTTACATATTGTGAATTAATATATTGATTTGTTTCCAAAATATTTACCTAGACATCCTCCAGAATGTGAAATTGTGTTTTCTATTGATATAATTCTTGGATCACGGACCATATCAAATACCCCTTATAGAATGGCCATTGAGGAATTAGTGGAACTAAAGAATCAACTAGAGGAATTGAGTAATAAGGGATTTTTTCTCCCTAGTGTTTCTCCATGGGGATCCCTGTTCTTTTTGTTAAAATGAGAGATGGATCTATGAGGTTGTGCATTGACTACAGGGAGATCAATGCTCTAACAACAAAGAACAAGTATCCCCTACCTCACATTGATGATTTATTTGACCAACTTCATGCATCTCAATAATTTTCAATGATTGACCTTCGATCTGGATAACATCAGTTGTGTGTAAAGAAGGAAGACATTCCGAAAGCAGCATTTTGAACTAGGTACGGGAGTTACGAGTTTACAATAATGATTTTTGGATTGACTAATGAACCCTCTATCTTCATGGATCTAATGAATAGAGTTTTCAAGGAATAACTTGATGAATTTCTAGTGGTATTTATTGATGATATCTCGGTATACTCCCAATTCTACAAAGATCATGAAAATCACTTGCCCATTATCTTGATGACTCTTAGAAGAAATTAATTATATGATAAGTTTATAAAGTGTGAATTGTGGATTCAAGAGATTTATTTTCTTGTCCATGTTGTCTAAAATGATAGAATCTTTATTGATCCTTCTAAGACAATAGAAATCCAAGAATGGCCAGTACCAACGAGTATAACTGAGGTAAACAGTTTTATTGGTTCACCAGTTTATTATCAGTGTTTCATCCAAAATTTTTCCCGATTGGGTAACCCATTAACAATGTTAACACATAAAGGGTTTAAATTTGTTTCGATAAAAGAGTGTGAATAATTTTTTGAATAATTGATGTGAATATTAGTCAATGATCTTATATTGAATCTACCATTGAATAATGATTGGCTTGTTATTTATAGTGATGTTTCAAAGAATGTACTTGGGTGTGTCCTTATGCTGAATGATAGAGTTATTACCTATGCATCGTGACAACTGAAAATTCATGAGATAAACTATCCTACTCATGTTATTGAGTAAGAAGATTTAATATTTATTTGAATATTTGGAGACACTATCTCTATGGTGAAAATGTGAGATTTAAACTGATCACAAGAGTTTGAAGTGTATTTTATCACAGAAAGAACTCAACCTGAGGCAATGGATATGGATTGAACTACACATGGATTATTATTGCACGATACACTACAACCTGGGGAAGGAATATAAGGTGGTAGATGCTTTGAGTAGAAAGGATCGGGGATTTTTGAACAAGATGACAGTTGAAAAGTATCCAATATACATGGATCTAGTAAAGATGGATATGGGAATCACCATGGATGATGAAACATCAACAATTTTTCAAATTGATGCCAAATAATCTTTACTATAAAGGATAAATGTTTCTCATACCAATGATGAAGAGTTTCAAAAGTTGATTAATGCTATGAATGATGGGATATTGACTGAAATTGTGTTTGAAGATGGAATTTTGAAATTTGGGAAGAGTCTTTTTGTTCCTAATATACCTGATATAAAAAGGGAATTGTTGGATGATTCTTATAGTTCCAGTTTCTCTATACACCCTGGTGGCACTAAGATGTACAGAAATTTGAAGGAACATTTTTGGTTAGACAACATGGAGAGGGATATTTCTGATTTTGTGTCAAGATGTATGCTTTGTCAACAAGTGAAATCTGGAAGGCAACAGCCTATAAGAGTCATGCAACCTCTTCCCATACCTGAGTGTAAATTGGATGATATCATGATGGACATTGTCATGGGGCTACCAAAGACTCATAGAAGGAATGATGCAATATGGGTCATTTTTGATCGTCTTACCAAGTCAACACATTTTCTTACTATAAGAGATGATTTAACACTTGAACGTTTAGCAAGACTATATATTAATGATGTTTTAATACTTCATGGAGTACCAATATCAATTGTTTTTTATCGTGATCCCCATTTTACATCAAGATTCTGGAAATGTCTTCCGGAATCCATCGATACTGAACTTCATTTGAGCACTACCTACCACCCCCAAACTGATGAAAATCAGAACGGGCTATTCAATCCTTAGAAGACATGTTGATATCATAATCAATTGACTTTCAAGGTATGTGGGATCAAGATTTAGCTATGGTAAAATTTTTCTATAACAATAGCTTCCATTCAAGTATTCAGATGGCACCATATATGGAATTATATAGAAAGAAATGTCACACATCAACCTGTTGGGATGATGTTGGTGAAAGAAAACTTGGAGGCCCAGACCTTTTTGAGGAAACAATAAAAAACGTGAAGGTAATCCAAACCCATATCAAAGTAGCTCAATGTATGAAAAAGATCTATATAGATAACCAAAGGATGGTTTTGGAATTTCAGGTAGGAGATCCTGTTTTATTGAATTTATCTCCATGGAACTGTGTTATATGTTTTAGTAAGAAGGGAAAATTAAGACCCTGGTAAATTGGACCTTTTTAAATTCTAGAACGAATTGGGGTTGTAGCTTACGATTTGGAAATGCCACCAAATCTCTCCAATGTTCATGATGTGTTACATGAATCACTATTGAGAAAATACATGTCTGGACCCACACATGTACTCACCGATGAGAAATTAGTATCGGTACCCGATCTATCTTATTGCGAAGAGCCTATCGAGATTCTTGATACAAGAGAACAAGTGTTGAGAAACCAGACGACTCGTCTGGTAAAAGTTTTATGGAGAAACAATAAGATGGAAGAGGCAACGTGGGAATCTGAGGAACTAATGATGAAGAACCACTGAGTCATTTTATGCAGTAATATACTATAAATTTAAAGGAAACAATTACTTGAAGGAGGGGAGAATGTAACACCCAACGTTTCCATGATATGTTTCTCTTTGAATAACACAATAGCATGTGTAGTACACAACTTCGAGTTCAAACACACAACAACCAATCGAAGGAGATGTTGTGAATAGTAATACATACTTTTTGAAATTTTATAAATTTTATCATTTAAAATGGAATTTATTTTTGGATTTGGAGTATCTAAATTAACTTAAGGTGAATTTTTGGTATTTTTTTTTAAATTTTCAATTATTGAAGAATAGTGAAAAACACTGAGTTATTATTTAAAACAGACATTTTAATTAAATATTTATATATTTTATTTCAATTTATTTTTGGTTAAAATGGATACATAATACCTATATAAGTTCAATTTAATTCATTGGAGTAATTTTATAAAAATCTTAGATATATAAAAATTTTATTGAACTTTTTACCATCTTTTACCCACCTCCTAGGAGCATTTGAAAATTTACATAAAACATAATATTACCACATCTGTGAGTTGAATTTAAAAAATATGAGAGACCCAGTTGATATCAGTATATAAAATGTGTTTCAATAAGATGATTTTTTTAATAAAATCTTTTTACTTTTATTTACCACTGTAAAAAGTAAATAGGGTAATTAAGGGTAAAATGATATTATTATTACCCTAACACATGTCATAATTATTTTAGATAAGTTTAATTCAACCCAAAAAATCTTATGAATATAATATGATCATTTAGGTCTACATGAATTAGATTATAACATTTTTTATTATTCTATTTAAAGAAGAGTCAAAAGAGTTAAAATCAAAGTTTAATAAATAAATAAAAATTAATATTGGGTTATACATAAGATAAATTCGACTATAAATATTCATTAGAATGATAAAACTATTTAATACATAATCGTATTTTATTTATAATTTTTAGACATTAAATAATTAAATTTATTTACAACACAATGATGATGCAGTGATTTCCTAATTAATGAAATATTAAAATAATTGATATTATAAATTTCCAAATAAAAGTTGTTTGAGACTTTTTATGATTTCCACTAATTTTTTAGGTTAATATGACATTTTAGAGTTGGTTATAAGAATTAATTATTAATTAATAATGAAGTTATAAATTTAGAAAAAAAAATACCAAATAGTGTCAAAATTGACATAAAAGAAGTTTTAAAAAAAATATATATTATTAATTAATATTGTATTCTTAGAAATCTAAGGTTCTTCCAAAAGACTTATATAATGATATGTGTATCATTAATTAACCACTTGGGGTTCTCTAGTAAGTATATAGTATTTTTATTAACCATATATTTAAAAATACAAAGAGACATGGTAAATGTCAAACTATTTAACCAAGAGTTAAATCTAAAATATTAGGTTAATATATTGACCCAAACTTGTATAAAATCTATTGGTTGAGTTTTGTATGACCCATACCCACCATATACTTTTAATAATTCATTTTCGATACCTTATAAACCTAATATATATTTATTATAAAATAATATTTCTAGATTTTCCTAAGATTCCCCTCACCCCTCTTATAAAAGGGAACTCACCCTTCCCTCAAATTCACACCATCAAAGCCTTTTGGCTCAGCCGACACCTATCCAAATTTCCTCCCAACTATCCTCCATTCATCTTAGAGGCCTTAGGATGATCAGAAAGCCAACCTATGGAGCCCTTTTGATCAAATCAAAAGGAAGAACCCGAAGAATAGGTAAATATCTCACCACCTATTTCAAGTTATTTTCTTCTTCCACTTCCACTTTATTTGTTGTTTCAATTAAAAAAATAATAACTCCTTTATATTCTATATATTGTGATGTTATTATAAAAAATTTATGACCATATTCATTATGTTATCTATCCTATGAATAACTTGTCACCATACGTACGTACGTACGGCATACCGTCTGTACATCGTGGTGTTATTGTTATTCAATACAATATTATTTGGATGGGTATAATAATGAAGTATAATTGATTTAAATAATAGATATAACATGTTAATGATTCTTTATATATTATATAACATTAATTTATTTATTAATTTAATTAAAAAATAATTATATTGTCACTTCTGCATACGTACGAATTAGCGTCTCCACGTACACGATGAGATTCATTCCCCATTGTAATCATTCAATAATAATCATGTCTTACGTAACTAATAATATAATGTAAAGTGAATCAGTTAACACCAGAAATGGTGATAATACTAAAATATTATTTACAATGCATTATTAGAATATAATATATGATATCCTAATTATGTATATTGTTCATGTATAATTTAATAACAATGATTTAACTATTATACAATAGGTTAACCAAATCTTGACCAATGAAAATTACAAGGTAAGGGGTTCCATATATCACTATTAATTCCATGATATTTCCATTGTTCCCATCTTATTGCATGTGGTGTGTTGTGTACTACCATTTGATTTATATTATAATGATTATATTTATATTCATGGTATTCTATGACTTATTTGGTGGTTATTAACATTTGGTTTATGACTCGTTTTATTACAATGTGGTAAGTGTTAATTTCACAATCTCTTTATTATCTGAGGTTGTTTTTACATAAGTATCTTCTGGGACCTCTCTATCACCAACATCCATGTATCTTAAAAATTTATTTCGAAACATTTTAACTATTTACTATTCAATGAGGTAAATTCATTTGTACACTTATTTGACATTATATTTTTTGAAAGGAATATTTCCATTGTTTTACAAACATGGTACTTTATAACCTTTTTGAAAAAATTAAGGTAAGAATGTTTTTTAACTTATGCTGTGGGTGTGGCTATTTTTAACCATTATAACAACATAAATGCTTGCCATATAAGCTTATAAGAATATTTTCAAAATAAATGTCTTCTTTATAATTATGTGATTCTTAAATGATTTCAAAATATAATGATTTATTTCTCTAAAAAAATATTTTGATTTCAACTATGTCAATATCCATTGTTGGATTTTAAGCTTATTTGATGTTCATTTATTATTATACAAAACTTCCATATTGTACTGGGGGTTTTTTGATATTTTTAACTGTGGATGTGTTATTTTTATACATTCATGGTTTATGAATAATGTATTGACATTTTATATGATAGTTTTAATATGAATATTTATGTTATGTTTAAAAATATTCATATGAGGAATTCATTGGACTTAATAAGTGATGGGTGGAGCCTGCTATAGCTCATCAATGCATCATTATGTCTCATGAGGCAAACTTGTGTCTTGGAATAAGGCCTTGAAAAAATCTAATTTATAGTCTTGGCACAAGGCCTTGAATATGTGGTTATGAAAGTCTATCATTATGAATTCCATCATTATGAATGCGGATATTGATATTGCAGGTGATTATTCAACTAGTATAATATCCATGTGAATAATTAAATGTAATTATTTGATTTTATGTTTTCCATATTATGCTTATGTCCATGTTTCAAAGTCTTTTGTTTTAGTCTTATACATTGTCTTAAATGTTTATCCATTTTTATGAATGCTTCCACTATATTTTTATCCTTACTGAGCATCTGAGCCCACCCATTTTTTTGTTTTATTTATCCCAGGATGCGAAGAAGTATATTATGACTTACATGTAGGTATAGTCTTTGGGATCATAGTTTTGTCTATGGAAACAATGTTTTTGTTGTTTTCCATTTTACGATGTAATGTAAACCTTATGCCAGTATCTAGTACATCCAAGGCTAGTAAACTAATCGGCCTTTCAAGACTTGATCTTTTGTGATCATGCCAATGATACGTAATAATGAACCAACTATGAGCTTCTATGGTTGGGGAATTACATAAGAGGTTAGATCATGTTCGAATAATCAGAATTAAAATTAACGGTTTCTTGGGTCTCAATTCTAACTCTTTGAGACATGTCATATTTTTAACACCATGTTTTATTTTACAAGGTTATATTTATATTTTATAACCATTAACTTTATTAAATAGTTTTTTAATTTAACTCATGGGATTTTAAAATAATAATGAAGTTCACTTCTTCAATTATCTTCCAATTCAACTGTTACACTTGTTGTTTGATTTTTTGTTAACATAATTGCCATTAATTGACTTTTGATTGTTATTTATGAAGATTTTTATTATAATATTGGTGTGTATATCCTTATAGTTGAGTTTTGTTTTATTTTCTCTATTAAATAGGTATTTACATTTCATTATTATAAAATACATTTAAAATTATCCTTCCTTCAAAATATTATTTTTTAATGTCTTTTTCTAAGAATCCTTCCATTCTTTGAGTTATGATGATTTATCTTGAACTTCTTACTTATATTCTTGTATTATTACACCCTAATAGTTTTTATTTTTATTTATCTCAAACTATGTGGAATGTTATTGAATAATATTTACTCTCATCACTCTTTATGAAGTTAGTTCGAAGGATTATTAAATAGAGATATATACCATTTATTGATTTGGAAATATTGACAATCCATATACTTTTCACTTATATACAAATGTTTATTTATTTTTTAAGGAATATTAGTACTGTATTTTATATTTTATAACTTTTTTCATATGGAGAATGAATATGATTTAATTAGTGATGGGAGGGGATCACAATATCCCCTTGATGCATCTGTATGTCTCATGAGAAAAAATTTATGAGTATTTGGTATATTAATGTCCATTTAATTTGAGTAATTAGTGAAAATATTGATATACATTTGATGTCCTAGAATATGTCCTAGATATTGTGATTTATGATTTAATGTATTAGGCATCTCACCACCATGAAATATTTTATTATTTTCAGTGTGTTTATTTTTACTTTTAACCGAGAAATTATTTCAAACTCATGTGATATATTTAATGGAATTATTTATTTTTCTTTAATTTAATTTAATACTTTCCATGACTTGTTTATTATATGATAGCTTATGGTATTCTCTTTCCCTTACTGATTGTATAAACACTCCATTATTATGTTTCCATTTCACCTAGTTAGGAATAAATGTATTATACATGATTTTTTTAGAAGAATATAATGTACGTATAATTTATAGGAGATTTTGAGGAATTATTATGCATTAATTAGTCACTAATATGGTTGAATAAATTTTCATTAGTTGGGAAATACATGTATTTTTTTATATAGTATTTATTCATGATTTTCTAAATGTAAAAGCTAAAAATTTTGGGTATTGAACATAATACAATATTTTCATTCAATCATTTCATTATGTTATAGTTAAATAAGTGATTTCATAGAAAATATTTTGGTGTCTTAAAAATTTCTATAAACAATTTCATAACTCATCCAAATAATGAAGGTGAGTGGTGGTATAAGAACATATCCCTAGGGTAACATAGGGATATTTGAGAATGTTGGAATTTCTAAAAATTACATTTTTAATATAATTGGGTAAATCACATTGATAATAGATAGGAAATACCCCTTTCTATTTTAAAATCATTGACAATTATAATCATTTGGAAAAACATTTTAAAACATTGAAAGGAATATTTTTTGATAATAATATTCAAAATTTTGAATTAATGTGTTCACATAAAAACAAACTCAGAATGAGATTTTATAAGAAATTTTTAACAATATCATAAAAATTTATAGTTTCCAATTATAATAATTTTTTTAAAAAAAATGTTGTAACAACCTTGACTCGTTTTTCCCCAGAGTCGATGCATACATATTAAATTGGTATAACAAAAAAGGGATCACATCACCAAGATAAATCATTTAATCCATAATGGAAAATAATAAAATATATGATTTCCATATTAAATTGAAAAAAAACATAGTTTGAAGAAAATTCGTGAATGCTTGAGTTTCTTTCAAATATTCCATATTCATATCCAAGGGATGGTAAATAAATATAATGGGTGGGATAAGATTCTCTATATTAGTTACATATAATTGAATTTTTCATGATTAAATACAAAATAATATAAATAGGAGAGTGACAAATTAAAACACGTGTCATTCCATCAAAAACTAGATTCAAAATTATATCCCTGGATAATATAAATATATAAATCACATGGATAATGGAAAGTAATTTTCCAATAAAGGAAATGAAAATTTTTGGAAATTTATAATCACACCATCATTTCCTTGACGAAGATATCATAAATCTAACTATCATGGCCTCTTCCAAGCCATCTTTCATTTTTTTCAAGGCCTCTTAAGTAATACATCTTATATAAATCGGTAAGGCATACTTTAAATACCAAACTTTTATGACATGATCTTCTATCCTCAGGTTATACAGCATTCCATCTTGTTTTTTTTCATGATACCTTTTGATACATATGTGGTATACCTATAATCATTGGTCACCCATTACATTTTCATCTTATAAATTCCTCATATTTTAATTGATCAAAACTATTCATTCTCAAAATTATATATAAATCAATAATTTTATTTAATGAATAAAGAATTCAGAATATATCCCCAATCAATGAAATAACTCTCTTGTTAAACTTTCCTGAATTGATGCCATATAAAGAAATTGTATAATTTTAGGACAATGTTAATGTAGGGAAAATAATACCATATAAATCCATGATGCTTAAAATATTGGAATTAATAAGAAATATAGTTTCAAATGAATAATGTATAGTGAAATAGAACACGGTAACATGAAAGTGAATGATAAAAAATATAAATAAAACCAAAAATTTGTAAAAGGTATAATAACACCATCAATTAATTACAAATGAATGTTTTTTTATTAAAATATCCTTCTGTAATTAGAAATGAATATTGAATTAAATTTTTTTTAAAAACACCAGGTAACATCTTATAAGAACAAAGGTATAAATAACTTTTAAAATTATTTTGATTCATTAAAAAAATAATAACTATTTCCTTTGGTATCCTAAAAAACTAAAAATTCATATAATATTGATAATAGAATATTCTTTGAAAATAAACAAGGAAAAAAGAAAAGGAAGATTCAATGTAAAGAATTATTATGATAGGGGGAAATTTTATTTTTGCGATAAACATTAGTATATTGATTCCTTTCACACTATCTGTAAAAAGAAATAAATAAACAATTAAGAAAACATTGTTAAATTATATATTTTAAATTGTTTAAAATAAATTATAATATTTTTGGTTATTATTTTCAATAATAATTGGATAATATAAAATAACATTCTTGAAAAAAACATCGATAGGAAAGAAAAAATCAGATTCTAAATATGAAAGAAGGTTTATTTTCTTAAAATAATTTTCTCAATAATTTTATATATCAAGGAGAGGAAAATGGTTATATGACTTGATAATTTTAGTAATAAAAATAAGTGATAAAAATATATTGGATTAATGATATTAGTATCATGTAAATTTCCTAAAGGATATATGATTCTAAACAATACTAAAATAAAATTATATTGTATTAGAATATCTTACTTCTTTTATACATTTCGAATCAAACCCCCCTTTAAGAGAAAACATGAATCACAAAATTTTAATACCATAAATAAAGAATAATTCATGATATAAAATTTTAGTGGGTCATTATAAAAACAATGTCATTGAAATTAGAAGCATAATTTAAAACATGTCTTGTTGATGTGGCAATGAGATGAATTTTCTCTTAACTCATGTCCAACAAACATTGTATGTAATCTAGAAATCATATTTAATTAATTAAGATTTTTTATAATTTTATAAAATAACCATATTCATATTTAAACTATCATATATGATTCACATATAACATATTCTTTCCCATTTAGTAACAATTTCGTATTAACATCCACATCTCAGGGTTAAATGTTTTATTTTTCGTCTCTATTTTGGTTTAATACTTTTGATCATTGTATATTTTTCATGAATTAATAATATCCCTAATATTAATCACAAAATAATTATAACTTTGATACATTAAATACAAATTTATAACTATTTATGGAAGGTGGACATGAAAATTGAATAACATCAGATTGTGGAGGTGGTAGTCGATATATAAAAATGAATGATTTTATCATTTTCCAAAAAATGGAATGGTAGAAAGGTAATTAATATATTAAACATCTAAAATGATAATTTTTTCATGAATTTTATATCTCTTTATTAATTCCATTTTATTAACCATCCTTGTGGGGTGTTAATGAATAATGATACATGTGGCTTCATGGAGGTGGTAGTCCACATGTATGCATGAGTGATTCTTTCACATTACACTGGATATAAAATTATGTTTATAAATGATTTACGTTAAAATAACAGAATTTATTTATATTGAAGAAAATTAGGTTATTATATCTTTATGGTTATTATATAACTAAAGTAGGCAGAATAATAAATTAAATAAAAGATGATTATGGAGTGTCATGCCTCTTATTTGGAATCTTCATTTGGGTTACACCTTAAGCCCTATTAGAATGGTCTTATAACACCTTGAATATTTAATGGTATGTCCTTCGTAAATAATTCCAACTCATTAGATATCTCAAAATGAACATAACCCTATGTATTTGTGAAACAAAAAAAATATTACATATCCATTAATCTTAGTTTTCCCAATCTTGGGATTTGAGATTCGAAAAAATAATATAAATTGTTGAGATCAGTAAGATATTTTCAGCCTGATTAGATCAACTTATTTTTTTTGAATATTAAAGTACCCTTATGAATATTAACTTGAACCTTATGAGTAGTAAGGTAACCTTATGCATAGTAACATGAGCCATATGAATTGTAATTTACCCTTTTGATTAGTAACGTAACCCATTTAACTATTAATAAAATTTAATATTTTTGTAAATCAGAGTAAATATTTTAAAAATAAATAATTTAGTGTTGCTATTTTTTGGATCAATAAATAAATAATTAATATTTTATAATTAATAGATTAATTTAAAATATAATTAATTTTCATAAAATGTATTCATAAACTAATATTTTTTTTCCTATAATCTAATGATAATATAATGAGACATCAGTTTATTTTTCAAGGTATTATAAAATCAGTTATAATTTTAAAAATATTATTTAATTTGAGTAAATAGTGTTTTTAATTAAAAGTTAACTTTCTCAATTTTATAAATTTATTTTCATAAAATGAATTTCATTTTTCGATTCTACACATTAAAAAATGGATAGGGAGAATTTTTAGGATTTTTCTGAGAGACATGTATTTTGGTGAATTGTAAAATACGGTAATTACTGTATAAATGTGTTATAAGATAAATATATTATTCCATTCATCAAGAACAATGTAACAAATAATTATTTAGAAATAAAATCAAATAATTACTATTATTAGTCACAATAATCAAGACGACTCATAGTCTTGAGGAAAATTAACAAAATAATTATTATAATAAAGCAAAAAACCCTCCTCTACACTATATAAAACACCCCTCACCCCCTCTTCCTCTCACACCTCTAACGATTGGAGCCTTTAAAATGATCTAACAAATACTTTCCCTAATACATCTTCTTACATCAAATTCATGATGGCCTCCCAAAAATTCAAAAAACAAAGGCCTCAAAGAGATTCTCAAGGAGTATTACACAAGAGGTAAACATATCATCATTTTTCTGTATACTTCTTTAATAAGTACCATTGTTTTGGTTCTCTCCCCTCACATACCATGATCCGAATAATATGATAATTAAAGTACCTTAAATTTACTAGAATTATTTTATTCTAATGGAATATTTCATCATAATATCTTTTCCCCTTCCACTTATACTAAGAAGGAAAACATGATCCATGGTGTGTTAATTTATCACATTCAAGGAAGATGGGTTTTCAATATTTATTTTAATCATAAATTGTGGTCATGAAACCATTTTTAGGGTTGAAACAAATCATAATATAATTATTATATCAAATTTAAATTTTTTTTATCATTTTGTAAACATGCAATTTAATTATAAAACATAATAATTTTAGGGTGACCGAAAAATTATCCAAATAATACAAGTGTTTATCATTATAATTTTTTATAATGATGTATAATATCCCAAAATGACCAAAGGATTTATATGATCATTTTGCCTTCTGTATTATCATTAATAACTCTTAACATAAATACTAGATTTCAATTTCCATTTTACATGATTTTCTATATTTTATATAAGAAAACCAAACATGAAATCTAAGAAAATGTGCACGCCCAAAAGATGAAATTGAATATAATAACCCATATAAAGGCCATAAATGAACATAATGAAGATATAAAAAATAAATAACTTCTTTATAATATTATACAATTCTTAATTAATTAATATAAATTTATTATTAAAGACATTATTATAATGTATAGAATACCTTCATACATAAGATAAGGTGTCTCTCATTTCACTTTTATTTCTATGAGATATCCATTGTTAGCTACTTATTTCTTATATGTGGGGTATGTATGCTACCAATTGAAATATAATACCTTTATTTTTATTATACTAATGGTATTAATCTATAAATTTTATATTTATTAATTTTTGTTCAAATGATTCGATTGATTACAATGTGGTAGGAGACTTTGTCTCAATTTCCATTTCCTTAAGACTTACATGGAATTACACACCTAATCTCTATTATATAGTGTATCATTGGCCCCTTTGATAACATTTTTCATTTTAAATTATAATTCCATTAAATATTAATATTCTTGTATCATGGATATTATTATTTCCTTATACATAAACCATTTTACATATACTGGTTATTTTGAATGATATTTTATTGGGGAAATATCTCCGTAACTGTATCCTCTATTAAATACAGATATCAAAAAGGTATATTTTTTTTGAATTAAAACAATTTATGAATAATAATATGTACTTTTAGTGATGGGTTCGGCTCTCTACAACCCCTTTATGCATCAATAGGTTCCATGAGAAAAACTGGTGCTGAAAAACCCTTCGTGTTTCTTTCCAAACCCAATCATACTTGTTCTATGAATATACATAAACCATCTTGACATTATAATGGTAAGTTTATAGAAAAATTAAATAAAATAAATAATAATTTTCTTCATTCAATACTCATTTATTATATTCCATGGTATTTTCACTATGACAGTATATATGGATTCATTTTCATTACTAGATTATTAATGGAATGTGTTTTTTATATTATTTACCATTCTATAATTTCTATGCTTTATTGACTTTATTTATTTTTTATTACTTCATGTATCCTTTACCGAGCATTTTACCTCAACCTTATTATGTTTTCTTTACCAAGGTTATGAAGATGAAAATATTGAATATTCTTTCAAGGATGTAGTATATTTAATACTTTTATGTATCAGGTTGTACTTTCTATCTTTCCAAATATATTATGGCTTTAATATATGTAGTATGGTCCTATAAAAATAGTAAAATAATTGTTCCATCAACATTAATTTCTTATTATCATGCCCATATAATAAAATAATGCACTTGAAAAAGGCTTCTATGGTTGGGGCATTATAGGTCATACAAAAATAATATGATATGGGGAAGTAATATAGGAAGGTAATTATTTGGTATTGGAAAGTATAAGTGTCTCAACTATTATGGATAAGAGTGGTTTTTATTCATCCTTTTAAAAGTGATGTGGGTGTAAGGCTTGTAAAAACATAAAATATTAATATATATAATATGTGTCCAACTGATATAAAATGGATAATAACAACCTTATATTAAAATATGAGGATAATAATATCCAAATACTATCAATAATTAAAATTTAAACAATTTTATTTTGAATTTAAATTCGTATATTTTTTTTAATAATTAATTAACCCTATTTAACATTAACTATTATAAAAAATGTTCAATCTTTAAGGTTAACTAAATTTTTTAAAAAAATTACAAGTGTCACATCAATGGATCATTTGTGATAATAGCTAAAATTCATCATATTCTCTAGCAAACATATGATTTTTATAACTCTTTGATGATTTAAATAACATTTTTCTGCATTATATAAAATTTAAGGTATCTTTCAGGACTATTAGCATAACATGAGTTTAAATGTATCAATATTACAATAGAATGATAACATAAACTATTTCACTATAAATTATAAATTATAAATTTAATAAAATTAGTGGGTAACCTTATTTCTTAAAAAATATATTTAATTTAATTTTTTTAAATATTTTACATGCTTTTTCTACTTCTTTCACAAGCAATACATTGGTGGTACGTAAGAATTCAATGTAATTATAAAATTTCTAAAAACCAAAACTAAAATACTATAATAAGTATAATTTAATACATAGAATTTTTATCATATATGTCCATTAAAATTTTATTTTTATATTCACCCAAATTTTGACAACATAATATGTAATAGAAAGTGGCATTTTTTTATTATCCGTAACATAAAAGAATATAATGGTTTTAATCAAAGTCAGGTAAAAATTTCTTATTTAAGAAGTTATGAATTTTAGGGTCTAATCAAATTCATTAAATAAGATAACAGAATTTTCTTGATTGATTTTGAGACCTTATCTCATTGTTTTAACCATAAATTACTCATTTTACCCATTACTATGGTGATAAACTTTTACCATTATTACTATTCATTATGTAAAAAAATTAACCTGTTTAAAAATAATAAACCTCCTAATTATAATTATAAAGTAAAATTTTAATGAATTTATCCAAACAAATTATGAAATAAATTTTCTTTATATGTATGCAAAACACATAAAAAAAATTTAGAAAAAAATACACATTTAAAACATAAAATGAATTTACAACATAATCAATTATAATGCTGATTTTATTTGATATAACAAGATAATATTTAATAAAATGAAACTTATGTGAATTCAAATTCAATATAAAAAATAATTTAAATTTAAAAATAAAACAAAATAAATGATTGTTCTTTCTATATTTTATATTTTTCACTATTCACATAAAAATCATCCATTTAAAAAAAATTCCAAAACATCACTATAAGATAATTTTATTATTGTAATTTCAAAAACTGTAGTTAATTTGGATCATAAAAACACAAATATGGGGGGATAAATCTATGGTAATACTTTATAATTTTCTACTCATTGGAATTAACCCCTATAATTTGTTAAAGGTTTCGATCCTTTCATGTTTAAAATAGAGTAGATACTTTGAATGATATGTTATGAATGTAAAAAAGAGAAAAATTATATACATGTTTCTCTATCAGTATGGGTGACTACATCCTTGGCATGGAGACTCCATTCAATCCATGGAATTCCACTGCATTATAATGTCAATGCAATTTTTTCTTACTCCTATTAGACTCATTTTGTCACCATATATGAAATTATACCCACTCTCATCAAATTAAATATTTTCATATGAAACAAATTCATCAAAAAATAATCTTAATAAAATATTATAAGCATTTATCTAGTAATTCTCCATCTGATGTCTTCGTCTGGTATCTCTATCGGGGGAACCTTCTGACATTATCTAATATACTATTTTGGTGTGACTCTTTAAACTATAACACTGATATATTCTTTTTCATATGAACAATGTATTTTCAAAATAAAAAATATCCAAAATATATGTCTAATATCCCATCTATCTACAGTACCTAAATGATACATATGATCAATTTCTCTCTCAAGAACCTCTTTCTAGTACCACTTATAAATACACATATGTCATGTATACTTTTACATATAATATATGATCTCAAAAATGAAAAATAGTATTTATTGAAATTATTAAAAACATTACCTTTTCGAAAATGAAAAGTGATAGTATGACTTTTAGGTACACACCTTTATATAATCTTTCCTCCAAGATAAAATTTTGTAACTCAAATGTGTTTTTCACCCTAAAATAATAAAATTCCAAAACAAACACATATACAACAGTGTTGGATTCATAAACACAATTCTCAAACATTCTTGAATATGGTTAAAAAATATGTTTAAATTTATATTATCTTCGTTAGAGATGGTTTTAATGAACTCGATCTAAATTCCTTAACCACAAAATGATAAAGTGTGTAAATAAACCGTCTTCAAAATAATAGATGTTAATTGGTTTAAAAATATTTATAAATCTTATAAAACTCTAATCCAGTAGTTGTGTGTCCATTTATTTTATTAAAAACATATTTATATATCTTCACACTATCTAATTCCCTTCTATCCAATCTCTATAGACCAACTAACCTGATCAAAAAAATAATGAACTTTATTTACTAGTGATCATAATATATTTCCATTATCTGATACACTCACATTCATTCATCCAACATTTAATGTATGATGAATAAAAATATATCCATATATTCTATCATGCCTTATCTCATGAATTTCCTCACAACATTGAATGTGAAACTTAGTCCGATACAACATCATTGAATCGTCCATCCAATGAAATTCTATTGATCTAACTGGATTTAATCTGTCCGATAACACATTCTATAGCATTTGTTCGATAAACCTATTCAACTAATAGAACTTTTACTGTTGGACTCGATCTGATATAATACATACTAAATCACACATCATTAATTACTATATTAATATATATAAAAATTAATAAAATATAACACACTGTACTCTTTCTTCTTCTATCAATCAATAATCAAGTGGTCAGTATTTATACACTATAGTCTAATTAAAATGAGAGTTTATCTATCAAATAGTCTTTGTAAATATATTTACAACATCATCATCCAATTGAGTAGTAAATTACCAATAAAAAAACTAAGTCCATTTGTCACGAACCAGCCCGGGTACCCTGGTAACAAGATAACCGAGCCGGTCCTGATATAGCCCGAGGGGCATTCCCGATCCTCATGGGTCGGCGACTAGCACCTGGCATCACACAACATGCAAGTGGGAACGATTTTTTCCATAAGAATGTGGAAGAAAAAGAAACAAGATAGTAATCATAACAAAATGAAATTCCACTAGGAGTAATGTACCAGAATACAAAGAGGTACAAAATCCCAAAGTACTACATCCCAAGTACTAAAAATGGGAAAAAGCCCCAAATTCCCTAAGGACACAACTCACCCAATCCAAAGATCAACAGTTGGATACGCCTCCAAGAGGTCCCCTCCCATTGCTCGATCCGGAAAGAAGGTATACAAACACCCAAAGGAGAAAGTATGGTGTGAGCCTAAGCCCAGTAGGATACCACCAAAGATCCCATAATAGATGCCAAATATAGATTATCCAATGAAAAGCTTCCAATTTTTAAATAAACATGTTTGGAAACTCAAAAGAATATTTTTACAAAACATGCTATACATTTTCAAATGATGGAAGAATTTAATTTAAGTAAAGGATTTACAATTATGGAATATTTCTAAAATAATGACTTAAGGAAAAAATTTATATAAAACAGTTTATATAAAATCAGCAGGCATGTACAGTAGTTCAAAAGAATTGGCATACATTTATATCTCAAATATAAACAAATAATAAAGGAACATGGTCATCTGCCAAAAGGTACGATATTATTAACCAGTTATAGGATTCCACACTCTCTATGTCAAATCAGAAAAATGTGTTTACACATGCCCATATGACACTAGCCAAAGGAGACTCATCACCAACCCATCAGGGATGTGACCCGCTGCAAGTATGTTTTAGAGCATTGTCGTACCGTAGAGTGTATCCAAATAACTCAATAACTACCTAAGGATAGCATGCGCTCTTACATGATAGTAAAACTATTTTAAGAATGCTTAAAATATGATCAATCCCATTATTCCATTTCAAAAGTTCGAATTTCATTCTATTTAAAACCAAAATAGGTTTTATTCAAAACATGCCTTTTTCACAAGATAAAACCAATGGGTTTCTATCATATCATTTTAATCCATTTTCACCAGTTTAAAATCTATTCAAAACCAATTACTCATTACCCAATTTATTCCCACAACTAAATTCAACATTTTAAATCGGTCAATTTCTATAAACACACCAAATTCAATGGAATTTGGGTTTTCCAAATTTCCTTTCCAAAACCATTTCAAATATCATGATTCATTGGAATTGAGTTTATATCATTTTAATTGAAAGAAAACATGAGCAATTTAATTTAAATAAATCATGAAAATACAATGTTAATAAATTTGGCATGCCAGGATGGAACCACCTACATCGAAGTTTTTGACCAAAACCACAGCGGTCAGGAACTCTCAAGAAAACTGGGTTTCTTTTTCAAGAACCCACCTTAGATATCTTCTCCTTAAGAATACGACTTCGATTAACCAATAAGAGCCTTTGGATCGCATCCAGAAAGATGGGAGAACCGTATCTAGCCTTAGGATAAGACAAATCTCCAGTTAGGGCCACTATGGTGAAAAAACAACGCACTTAGAAGAAAAACTGAGTGACATATACAATTTAAGTATCTCATTTAAGTGCCCACATGGTTCATTTGCAAGGTTTGAAAAACTATGCGCTAGTCATGTGTCAGTTACTACCTCATCCTCCCTTCATGCATGGTTTGGCCACACGGTTAGACAAATCGTGCACTTCCCGTACGGAAGCTACTACCTCAACCTCCCTTCTCGCACAGTTTGGCTACACACTTTGAAAAACTGTGCGCCGCCTGTGCACAACCCAAAGTCCTTTAGTTTTCCTTAAAGTTCACCCAAACATACCCCAAGTCTTTAATTAAAAACTGAGGTCCTTAGAAACATCAAATGATACCTAAAAACGTAATGTGATGTTACAAACTCCCCACCATAAGAATGTCCTGTCCCTAGAAATCCTATGAAGAAACCTCCACGTCAAAAAGATGAATCCAATACTCTCTAATAAGAGCCTCCCTTTCCCACGTATCTTTAAAATCAGAACCATGCTACCAAAGTACATGGACCAGGGGTATCATTTTCCTACTAAGTACATTGGTCTCAGAATCAACAACCCTGACTGGTCATTCAGTAACAGATAAATCTGGTTCAATCTCAAGATCACTCCACCTCATAACATGAGATGGATCCGAGAGATACTTTGACAGCTGCAATACATAGAGCACATTATGTATCGATGACAGTTGTGGTGGTAGAGCTAGATGGTAAGAAAATTTCTACACAAGACCAATAACCTCAAAAGGTCCCACAAATCAAGTTGCAAGATTCCCTTCCTATCAAGCCGTCGATGACCCAATCAGGGGGAAACATTCAAGAACACCTGGTCACCAACTGATAACTATAAAGGTTTACGGTGATGGTCAACATAAGACTTGTACCGACTCTGTGTTGTCAACATTCTCTGATGGATGTACTGGATCATAGATGTCATCTATTTGACCAAACATGGTCCTACCAAAGAAATTTCACCAATCTCCAACTAAAATAAATAAGATTTACAAGGACGACCATAAAAATCCTCAAAAGGATCCATTTTGATCACAGGATGATAACTGTTGTTATAAGAAAACTCATCTATCCCTAGATGATCATCCCAAGACCCACCAAAGTTGAGAACACATGTGTGGAGCATATCATCAAGGGTCTGAATAGCTCTTTCTGTCTGACCATCTGACTGTGGATGGTGGGTCATTCTCATACGGACCTGAGATCCTAGTGCCTCTTAAAGGCCTCTCCAAAAGTGAGAAGTAAACTAAGGATCCCTATCAGAGACTATAGCAGATGGTACTCTGTGTAAATGAACAACTTCTTTCACATAAAAATTTCCCAACTCCTCAACTTTGGTTGTATCTCAAATAAGTATAAATTGAGCTGACTTGGTTAGTCAGTAGATCACAACCCACATCGTGTTTTTCTTCCTCTGAGTTTGAGGTAACCCAAACAAAATGTCCATAGAGATTTCATCCCACTTCCATGTAGTGACTGGAAGTGGTTGAAGCAAACCCGAAGGTTTATGGTGCTCGGATTTCACGTGCTAGAATGTATAACAATGAGATACAAACATAGCAATGTCTCGTCTCATACCTGGCCACTTGAACTGTCGCCGCATTTCAAAGAATATCTTTGTGGTTCCTGGGTGTACAGACCACTGAGAGCTATGGCAATCCCCCAACACATCTTTCCTTTCCATTAACTGCATGACATAATGGTTTCGATTACATCGAAACACCGTCTTTGGAGAACAACCACTGGGTGTCGGTCTCCCCACCATAAAGAGAGTCACTAATTCTATGTAATTAATCATCCAGTTATTATTCCTGAATAATTAACTCTAGGAGAGTAGAATTCAACTGAACACTGGCTAAAGAAACTTCATTTCCCTTCCATTGAACTCCAATATGCAACGGAGCAAAAAGAGCCATCAAACTCCACACCTCTGAAGATTCCTTCACAGCCTGTGATGTAAGTTTCCTACTTAACGCATCTGCAACTACATTCCCTTTCCTTTTGGTATAGGCAATGTCAAAGTAGAAATATTTCAGGTACTCCACCCAATGCCTTTAGAGAAGATTCAAATCTTTTTGAGAGAAGATATAACTCAAGCTCTTATGGTCTGAATACATAGAAAACATTCTCCATAATGTTAATGTCTCTAGAAATTAAGTGCGTGCATTATAGCTACAAGTTCAAGGTCAGTGGTAGGATAGTTCTTCTCATGAGGCTTAAGCTGACGAGACCCATAGGCAACAACATGATTACCCTACATTAGTACACATCCCAAACCTGAACCCAATGCATCACAAAAGACCACATAATCTATCCTATCCTCAGGATGATTTAACACTAGAGAAATAGTTAAGGGACACTTTAAATCAAGAAAAGAACTATGACATCTATCATTCCAAGAAAACATCACTCCCTTTCATGTCAGAGCAGTCATTAGAGAAGATAGCTTTGAGAAGTCTTTAACAAACCGGCGATTATATCATGCTGAGCTCAAGAAGCTCCGAATCTTGAAAAAATTGCGTGGTTGTTCCCAAGTCATAACAACCTTCCCCGTTTCAGGATAAACGGATATTCCTTGTTCTGACATGACATGTCCCAATACTTTCTCTTCACGAATCCAGAAATCGCAATTTGAGAGCTTGGCATAAAGTCAGTGATTCCATAGAAGACTCAGAACTATTCTTAGATAATGCACAGGATCCTCCTCAGACCTAGAGTAGACAATAATGACATCCACAAAAACTACCATGAAATTATCTAGATACTAACTAAAAACCTTGTTCATCAATTCAATGAAAACTACAGGAAGATTCTTTAGGCCAAAGGGCATAACACGGTACTCATAATGGCCATACCTATACCGAAAAGCGGTCTTATGAACGTCAGATTATTTTATCCTCAACTGATTGTAACCAGATCAAAGATCAATTTTTAAAAACCACTTTTCCCCTTTCAATTGATCAAACAAATAACAATTCTTGGTAAATAATATTTTTTTTTATCGTAACTCGATTGATATTTTGATAATCAACAGATAAGTGAAGAGAATAATCAAACTTCTTTGTGAAGATAACATGTGATGCCCAAGGTGACACACTCAGGCGTATAAAACCGTTCTCAAGAAGATCTTATAACAGAGACTTCAATTATTTTAGTTCTATTGGAGCCATTCGGTAAGAGGGAATAGAAACCGGTTGATTACCAGGTAACAAGTCAATATGGAAATCAACCTCCCTTACTGTTGGAAAACCAGAGAAGATAGAAGGAAACACGTCGGGAAACTTAGTGACTACTGGAGGAAGATCACCACAAATTTAATCTCTCTCTAGATCAAAAGTAAACAATGATATGACTTTCCCTAACTCTAGATAAGAGGGTATTTATCTGCTTGAACTTAGGTCCCATTATCTTTCAAAAACAAGAGGCACCCCACTGGGTGTATTAAGGTAGACCTGTCAAAGATAACAATCGATCCGGCCTTTATTGTCACTGAGACAATCCATCCCCAAAATGACTTCAAATGATTTCATGTCTAGAACCATGAAACTCCAAGAATGATCAAAAATTGATAGAGAGAAGACACAATAAGGACTACAGAGACCCTTCTCTCTCATTGTAACAAGGGGTGTAGTAATATCCATCACACAAGATAAAATATTCATAGGGTGATTAAGAATATTAACAAGATTGTTTGAAATAAAAGAGTGAGATGCACTGGTATCAAAAAGAGTTGTCACTAAAGGCAAGCTATGGTAATGGTACATCTCACAGTTGCAGGACCTGTATCAGCTACCTCTGGATACTCTTCCACTACGGGAAGAATCTTCATTCCGGATTCCTGTGGCTGGAACCCTTTGTACATGATTCATTTTATTTACCCATAGTATTTGGAGGTGTTGATGATCCTATTCCATTACGCGGAGTAGAGATGTGATGGAAGAATCTCTATAAGTTCCCTGAACATCTGCAGGAGCTACCGTTCTTGGGTGACTTAGTGCAAACCCTCTTAGAATGTCCTGGCTTCCCATACTGATAGCATGTCAAAGAATCCCCTCCTTGTGTTACCAGAGGTCTGGGATGACTTTTCTATCGAGAACTACCATGACAAAAGTCATGATTCCTTTTTCCTTTAAATGAACCCACACTTACACTAGGACAAAAAATATTCTCCTTCAACCCTGAATTTCCTAACAAGTCCATCTCAACCATCATCTCCCTATCCAGCACATCAACATAAGTGGGTAGCTTCAGTAAGAAATCCTGAGAACGGATATTTGATCGAAGTCCCAACTCAAATCATTGAGCCTTAATCCTATCATTAGATAAAATATGAGGAGAAAACTGTACCAACTCAGAAAAGCGATTTGAGTACTCAGTCACAGTTTTGTCGGTCTGCTCATTCTTGAAAATCTCCACTGCCTTGGACAACACCATTGATTCTGGATAGAACTAGTTAGTGAAAAGAAACCTTAATTCGTTCCACTACAAACCCTCATGTTTCCCAACCATCACCATTGTGTCAAACCATCTCTTATTGGTCCCTCCAGTATAAAGGTATCACACTTCACCTTGATCACCTCAGGTGTGTCCAAGAACCCAAACAAATCTTCAATCTTACTCAACCATTCCTCAGCATGTTGAAGGTCAGTAGAGCATTTGAAAACCGGTGGATTCTTGCATAAGAAATCATTAGAACGACATGGGAGTATATCACTGTGAGGATCTATAACTTGATCCTGAACAGGAACTAGAGGTGGTGCCTATCCCAGAGCATAGACAATGAGAACAATCACCTCAACCAGACTCGGATCCATAATAGGACTCACTTGCTGAGATTCTATAGCAGCCTCTTTTTGGATCTGATTTCCATGTCTTCTCGGAGCCATGATGCTACCCAACATAAAAAGACATAGATTAACACCCAAACCAAGTAACAAGGAAAACTATTCTTAAAAGAAGGGACAACAATATTTGGATTTCACTCTATCCAAATCAAAACAGGGAAAATACTAGAACTAATCCACAAGTCGTATTTCCCTAACCAACCCTGGTGACCTAAGGTTCAATGTGGGGAGTGTTGCAGAGGCACTCAATCGCACCAAACTCCTATGTACTGACAAAAAAACTCAAATTCATACTGTCATAAAGGCATGATTTTTAACCTTCCCTTTGATACCACTTTGTCACAAACTAGCCCGGGTACCCTGGTAACCAGATAACCGATCTGGTCTTGACATAGCCCGAGGGGAATTCCCGATCCCCATGGGTTGGAGACTAGCACCTGGCATCACAATACATGCAATTAGGAACGATTTTACCCACATGAATGAGAAATTAAGAGAAACAAGACAGTACGAATAGAAAAAGGAAACTCCGCTGGGAGTAATGTACCAGAATACAAAGAGGCACAAAATCCCAAAGTACTAAAACCCAAGTTCTAAAAAGGGTAAAATCATCCCAAAATTCCCTATGGACACAACTCACCAAAACCAAAGGTAAACAGCTGGATACTCATCCAAGAGGTCCCTTCCTTTTGCTCGACCCTGGAGGAAGAAAGTCTACAAACACCAGAAGGCAAAAGTTGGGTGTGAGCCTAATCCCAGTAGGATTACACCAAGGTTTTTTTAATAGATTCCAAATATATATTATCCAAAGAAAAGATTCCATTTTTTAAATAAACAGATTTGGAAACTCAAAAGCATATTTTTTAAAAACATGCTATACATTTTCAAATAATGGAAGAATTTACTTTATGTAAAGGCTTTATAATGAGGGAATATTTCTAAAAAAATGGAATAAGAAAAACAATTATATAAAACAGTTTATATAAATTTAGCAGCCATGTACAGTAGTTCAAAAGCATTGGAATACATCTATATCTCAAATATAAACAAACAAGTGAGCAACATGGTCAACTACCAAAAGGTTCGATAGTATTAACCAGTTATAGGATTCCCTACTCTCTATGTGAACTCATCAAAATGTGTATACAAATGTCCCTATGACATTGGCCAAAGGTGACTCATCACCGACCCATCGAGGATGTGACCCACTGTAAGTATTTTTTAGAATGATGTCATATCATAGAGTGTATCCAAATAACTCACTAACTACCTAAGTCTTGCATGCACTCTTACATGATGGGTGAACTATTTTAAGAATGCTTAAAATGATCAATCCCATTATTCCATTTCAAAAGTTCCAATTTCACTACATTTAAAACCAAAATAGGTTTTAGTCAAAACATGCATTTTTCACAAGATAAAACCAATGGGTTTCTATCAAATCATTTTATGCCATTTTCACCAATTTGATATCCATTCAAAACAAATTCCTCGTTACACAATTTATTCTCATAATTAAATTCAACAATTTAATAGAAATTATTTCCATCAAATCCACAATTTAAATTCAACAATTTAAATCGGTCAATTTCCATAAACACACCCAATTCAATGGAATTGGGGTTTTCCAAATTTCCATACCAAAACCATTTCAAATATCTTGATTCACTGGAATAGAGTTATTATCATTATAATTGAAAAAGAACATGAGAAATTGAATTTAAATCAATAATTGAAATAAATCAAGAAAATACAATGCTAATCAATTAGGCAAGCCAGGACGGAACCACCTACCTAAATGGTTCTGAACTAAACCATAGCATTTGAGAATGCTCAGGAAAACTAGGTTGCTTCTTCAAGAACCCGCCATAGATCTCTTACCCTCAATATTCTAGCTTCAATTCACAAATAAGAGCCTTTGGATCACCTCTGGAATGATGTGAGAACCTTCTCTGACTTTAAGATAAGACAAATCCCAAGTTAGGGCCACTTATGAAGAAAAACGAGGCACTTAGAGGAAAAACCGATTGAGATCCACAATTTAAGGATCACATTTAAGTGCCTGCACTATTAGATCGCATGGTCTAACAAACCGCGGACAAGCCATGTGTCATTTATTGCCTCGGCTACACTTCATGCATGGTTTGACCGCATGGTTAGAAAAACTGTGTGCCACCCGTCCGGAATCTACTACCTCAACCTCTCTTCTCGCAGAGTTTGACTGCATGATTTGAAAAACTATGCACCACCCATGCACAACCCAATGTCCTTTAGTTTTCCGAAAAAGTTCACCCAAACGTACCCCATGTCTTTACTTCAAAAAAGAGGTACTCAAAAACATTTAATGATACAGGAAAACGTAATGTGATGTTACACCATTAGATATTTTCCTTATAGGCATGATATGATGCCCTTCGTTTAGATTTTCACTGCATAGATTATTAATATAAAATGTTTATATAGAACTTAACATTATCTTTATCTTTTAGGAATGTTTAAAAAATTTGTATATCTGAAAATTTTAGCTATAACTATTTAGTAAACTAAAGTTGTTTTCTTCAAACTTATATATCCGATTGTTATTTGAATTTAATTATATAGTGGATTTAACATTATCCATTCCAAGATTTTACAAATTCATAGAAACTCAGCAATATGTAATTCTTACAAATCACCTTAGAATCATCCTTAGTTTTTTGGTAACATTTTATGACATCAAACTTTTCAAAAACGCCTTATGTTTCATGAGTTTATTCTTTATTTTAGGATATTTAAGATTACCATAGAATTATATGACTTGATGAATTTCCCTAATATGGTAATGGAATAATTATTATTTATCTCTAGTGATTCATATTGAAAAAAATTAATCAACTCTAGAAACTCTTTTATACATAATATATGAAAACACTCACAAAAATATATAGTGAAAAGAAATACAAAAGTCATTAAAAATAAACCAAAGGATATTTAATCTCCCTGTTTTTATTAGATGGAACCATTCAAAATAATCATAGCATATTTTAGTAAAATATTTTCTAAAATTTTTGTAAAACCATGTAATTTATTTTTGAAAATGTCCTAACTCCACACTTCTTGATAAATTATTTTGTTTTAAAGAAATTCTATCCCTTGGTGACAAACAATTTCATATCCATAATAATATAAAATACCCTAAAATAAATTTATCTAACCCTATTTAACATAATAATAAGTTAATATTCATCAATGGAAGAGTTATACACCTTCATATAAAGTTGTATTTTATCTACCCCTTTGACAACATAATCCATATCAAAGTGGGGGAATTAATATTTTCAAAATTATAAATTAATTAGTGGAGAATGAACATGAAGTTTCATCCTTAATTCCTCAAATAGTTCCCTCATGGTAGATTTCATGAAAATAACAGCAATTTCATACTTTATAGATATTCACACAAGCATGAAATATCCTCTAGAAAAATTCTCTTTAATGAAATGATATATAATATAAATTTTATTTGATCATGAATGGTTTATAGGTTTTTTTGAAAAGACCATTGGAAATTTGATTATCTTGACGAATATACAATGGGTTAAAAAAATTCACACTTAGATATTTTAACTAGAAATTAATAAAACAATTGTGAATAATCTATTAGAGAAGAAACATTTTCTACATCTGATATTATCAAAGTAACAAAACATTATTTCTTACTATACTAAGTGTCACAACATTAACCAAAAAATAATGTTCCCCTGATGTTGATTTTCTATCATTAAATTTTCTAACCCAATGTATATATGTTTTCCCAAGCTAGTTTATCTCATTACTTGTTTTATAAATTGGCCTATAGTTTTAGGTTCCATTAATATACCAGTGAATTATACTGGATACCATCATGTATAATTGATTTGGATGACTATAATATCTAAAATATAATCAAATAATATATAAAATAATTCCATTAATTAGATATATAGATTAATCATATTATCAACTATTAAGATACTTTATGATACATAAATTTAGTAGCTTTATCATTTATCAATATCATTCTATGAGAGATAAGTGTAGAAATATCATTTAAATAATCCATGCCAATATTTTGGTAATAAACCATTGGAATACATTAATTGATATTGAATGATATAATTCCCCTTTTATTAAAATTTTCTACCCTGAAATAATTTTAACTAAACCAGAATATACATTTCAATGTTCTTAATTTATTCAAAAAATTATTCACACATTTTATAGTTTTCGCCTTCAAAAATTACATCATCAATGTAAATAATGACAATATGGTTATTTTTTATCTTTTCCATAACATATAGGTTGATATCAACTTTTCCTTTCGAAAATTTAAACTATTTGGGGAAACATTTAGGTGTAGAGAAACATTCATGAGAATTTAGTTTTAACCCACAAAATATTTTCGATATATTATACACTATGGTCCCATTATTATCAAGTATGAACCCACTAGTTTATTGTTTATAAACTTCTTATTTGTTTTATTCATTTATCAAATATCAATTAACATCCTTCTGATATGAATTTCAATAATTACATTCAATTACTTCATTGAATATTCTTATAGTTTGTTGTCTCATAATAGGAAAAAATGTTTCTTCTAGGTCAACACATTCCACATATGACTATCGTTTAAAGAAAATTTTATATTTGTTTCTAAAAATTGATCCATGTTTACTGATATTTTCTCTAAGCACCTACATTATTCCAATAACATTACGTCATGTTGGTCTTGAAAAAATTTATCTAATATCTTTTTTCTTAATATTATATAATTATAAATTCATATAATTTAACCATTATTTATTCTAAAATACCTATGAATCTAATTTTGGTACCGCCTTAGAGATAAGTAATGTTAGTTTTTGTAATATGATTTTTTAAAGTATGGACTGTATTGTTCTAATTTCCAATGATATTTCTTGACTGAACAAATTTTGTAAAGTAATAAATTTAATAAATTATCTTTGAGTCTCAACTTTTTTTGATAAGATTCATTTGAGTCAATTTTAAAATGTTTTGGATGACATTCATATTCCCCTGTATTGTCTTAGTTATAAATCTTCTGTATATCATCCATAAATTCTTAAAAATGTTTTTTGAGGGAAATTTAGTCTCAAAAAATATTGCACATCATAAGAATCAACCAAATTATGATGTTTTTATTCCATCATGTGTAACTTTTTCCATCTATTGAGTAACAAAAAATAATTACTTTCTCTTCCTTCTTATCAAATTTTCCATGGTCTAATTTTTTTACCTCTACTAATAATGGAATCCCAAAAGATGGCTTATTTTTTATTTATAAATTTATTATATTCAATATCACAATGGCCCATCTTTTATTTTATCCACAATAAATGTTTTGTGAATAGGAATACTAGTACATATAACTTCTCTCTAAAATAATTTTCAATGTTTGTATTCAGAAAACAAAGTTCTACCCACTTAGACTAAAATTATATTTTTCAATTATTCTACATTATTTTTTAGGGAGTGTAGGGAGAACTGTATTGGAATTTTATTCCATATTTCCTTATAGAGGATTCAAAATAATTTCTATACTCATTTTTGTGTTCAGTTCTTAGCATCAGTAGGTAAACAATGATTTTTTTCGCTACATCAATTCTCACACATATGAACATCCCTGTAGCCACTGATTTATGATTAAAAAATTTATATTGGTCACGTAAGTGAAATAATTAATGAATGTAATAAAGTATAAATCATTTTTTTGGATTGATATCTCATCATCCAATAAATATCAGAGTGAATGAGCACAATTGGTATAGTTGATTATATTTCAATGTTCTTATATCTATTATTATCCATCATTCTTTTCAATAATGTTTTCTTGATAACATCATCATTCTTTTTTAGTTATGGCAATTTTATTATAGTATCATCCATATTAATTTTTCGAATACTTTTCGGCCTTGATGCACAAGAATTTGATTCCACGACAAATTTTCATCTTCAAAACATATGTAACATGAGTTACAAAGATATCTAATCTAGAATAGGTTGTCTATGATACTTTAACTATTAGTAAAAAATTATAATACTTCAATATTTTGGTGATACAAAAAATTTTTTTGCTGATAACTTCTTTTCCATCATCATTATTTGTATAACACTAATAAATCTGTTTTTAAACCCATAAAAAAGTGAAAATCATTTGATTTTAGTTTTTGAGCTTTAATATCAACTATTAGTATTTCTCTTATGTTTAAGGAACTATCATTTACAAATGTAATTTGTACCCCTTAAAATTATAAAATATCTTTTAATATATCTATATCATATGTCATATGTGAGTAATAACCACTATGATGAATCCTTGGATTTCTACTTTTTCTATATTTTATAACAGCCTCCAAAATAAAAAATATTTACATAATTTTATTCTTTCTATATTCGTTTTCATTCCAATCATAATATATATTTCCAAACAATATTTTCATAAATTATTCATCATTTTTCCCATTTATATAAACAATACACAATCTTCCACCTAGAAATAAAATCACTTTTTCATTAAAAACATTCTATCATATAATAACATTTCTTTTATTTATTTATGAAATATAAGAATGTTACTCCCTTTTATTCAACTATTTATCACTCTCTGGTTTTTCCATTCCAGGTGAGAGATATTTTGTGTTTACAAAAAATTCCTTATTCCCATATATACCACAACCCCAAAAATATCCACTAATCCTTGATCCTATATAGAAAAATGATCCTTTCATTAGTAATTTTTTTGATGTTTAACCAAATTTATTGAAATTTTTTCCCATTCTTTTATATCCCTTTCCATTAAGATTATTTTCAACTTTTTTAGATTTCATGTGTCACTCACATCCCATCACAATGAATTTTTTCATAATATTGATTTAGTTATCTACATGATTTGTATAATTCGATGAAAATTTATATTTAACGTGAATATATTTCACCTAATTCTTAGAATTTTTTGTTCTCATCAGTTTGAGATGGATCATACTTTACTATTAAATTCTTTTTTAAATTTTCAATCATCTTCTTGATAGTAATTTTTATATTGGTTAATATTGATTTGGATTTACAAACCTCTTCTTCATTAGAATCAGGTATCATTATATGTTCTTCCACTATCTTTCCTTGTTTTTCAATATTTAGTTTGGGGTTCATAATCATCTTAATGTAAACATATTCATCTTTAAGGGTATCTCCATTACCTTAATTATTTTTCCTACCATTTTTCTAGAAAATTATAATTTCATTATTTATTATTTTTTTTCTTAAGAAATGACAATGTTCTAATATTATATCATATTCTATGTAGGTTTCTTTAACTTTTTCTATTCATTTTTTTGAGGAATCTTCATTTCTCTCATCATTAGAAAATATTTTTCTGAACATATTCTTATCTTCATCTTCTAAAATCAAAATACTAATACAATAATTATTGACTAGAACTGGATAACCACTTGTCCTCAAGAAAGCCTCCTCATACGCTAGAGGTTTACAAAGAGCATCAAAGGGTATAAGTTATTACAGTGGGAAGACGATACCATCATGATCTAATTTAAACTTATTGGTATAAAATAAAAAGAATAAATAATAGAAACAATTTAACTGGATGAGAAGAAGAAAAAATATAGAAATAAGTAAAATGATGTAAATAATACCCAATTTCATATACAATATAATGATTTCGTCATTATATACAAACATAAGGATGAATGTGCACATAGAATTAGGAATAAAATACAATACATGTTATACAAACATGTAAAAAATAAAAAATTATTTCTCAAATAGATTCACGATCATAATCTTGGTCCTCTAAAACTATACCCCATGCTATTATAAAAAACAACATATAAAATGATAAATGTTACACTTTTTCCCTACCAGTATCTATAAAGTCCAATAGGTTACTGATCATTGGCCTAAATAGGGTGTGAGTGTAACTCAGTAGTAAACCACCAATAGTGTTCAGCACTATCTAGTCTATGAATATAAAATTAAAATTGTGACGAAATAATAATGAATGTGGGGAAGTAAATAATTAAATAACATCAATGCATGTTCAATGTGGGACACTCATGCCACACTACCTACATTATCCTATGATGGAATATCTATAACTATTTATTATTTTATTTTTATTTTTATAACATTGGGACCAAATGTTTTCAATAAAGGCATCCAGTATTAATTTTATTGAAATGAAGTCACATAGTTCTATAGCAGTTAGGTTTAATAAACGGGGTGATGTTTATAGGGGTGTACCCTCTGTTGTTCACCATAAATGGAAAACTCTACCTGATCCCTAGGATCATGTCATAGGTAGCCTCGGTGCGAGAGCTGAATGATACTAATTTTAGTAAAAAATTTGGCCTATAATATCAAGCTTAATATATGTATAATCATTAAATTCAATCAGTTTATTTAAATTCCATAAATAGAGGATGACCCTCTATGATAATCCATGACATTCACATCCAAAAGAAAAATATTGAATCCATGTGTGGTCGTTCACATGGATGGCACATCATGATATGGTTGGTGATCCATAAACATGTCTATGTAAATCCATAATTGGAGTCCACGTATCATTTATGGTACTCGACACATTTGATATTCAAGGTCAGTGACAGTATTAATCTCTGACTTAATAAAAAATAAAGTTCCCATAGTCAAAATGTAATCCATAATGGTATTTTATAATTCAACAAGGGCTCAGTGACATGATCATCCCATTCATCTTTAATTTACCTCAATTGTTCATTTCTCTTATAATATAATGAAATCCCAACATATATACTAGATCAATAACATAGCCTGGGCTAAGGACGCTCAGAAAGGTATCACTCTATTTCACATAATTCAAATAACATTTTCCATTATATTGTACCAATTCTACAAACATTCACATGTGTTTTAATCCCATTTCAAGGAATAATTTTCATTGGAATTTAATGTGGCACAAGTTAAGGGGTGGATCATGTCGAGGTATAAAACTTCCGATGATGTTTGTTAGGGTGAAAGGAAAACCAATAAAAGGTGTTATAAAATTAATTTTTGAAATTGTAAATCTATATAGCATTACATGGAAATTACCACTCCTCATATGAAAACACCATAATTTAAACATCACGACATTTATGTAATAATTCTATGCAACTTACCTTAAAGCATTAGATGAATCTCCATCCACTAATGTCCTTAAATTTGAGATAGAAAGGGAGAAAATTAAGAAATAAAAAAACATCCTAAAATACAATTTATTAGATCCCACATACATAGTATATAATATGGTGACATAAAATAAGGAAGGAAGAGGAATGAAGTAATTTATATTAGATATCCAATGTGATGAATGGTAAAAGAATCATATATCATATAATAAAAAAGGGTCATATCCCCATTTGAAGGGATGAGATCTCCAACATAGGGAGGAGGTGATGTGTGAAATGGGAATGAAAAAAAGGGAGGATGGAGGTTATAATAAAAGATGTGAAAGTAGTAAATTCATTAAATTTTAGATGGTCTATGGTTTGGCCCCATTGTTAGCCAAAAAATGTGAAACAATGAAACAACATTATCGGGTGTGTCGCCCCCCTCAAATGTGTTGGGTGAACCATTTGAAATTTTTTTCATACCCCAAGTGGCCCTTATAGACATTCAATAGAATAATTAGATGGATGTATGGAAAAAACCACATAGTTTATCAAATGATGCACCTCCTTCTTAAGGCTTCACAACTAAGCCTTATCGTTAGTACTATTTATGTTCCAACCATGCATGTAACTATTTCCTTCAAAATTGGTGCCCTAGGATTGGAATGTAATTAATTACTCTTGAAACCTACTGAAATCCATTATGCACTTGTAATAGAAGAAAAAAGTTATTAAAATTTAAATTTAAAGGATTAATACTTCATAAAACATTCTAATTTTTACAACATACACTCCTTAAAAACTCATATTGATGTTTTACATTTGAGGGTGGTAGAACGTCATTTTAGAAATGTTCTGGCCACTAATCACATACATTGGAATCTTTCACTCCCTTGTCACATCGTGTACAAATACTTGCTTCCACAACACCCAAACTAGAGGAGCTGTACTAACTTAGAGATCCATCATGATCTGATCCATGATATGCATAGGATACTCATCAAAAGAACATCTACATCCAAATCAACCGCATTATACTAAAAAATATGAGACGAGTCTGATTAGTAATAACATAGTTGAGAAATATGATAAAATTATTACATAGACCTATAAACTTGAGGGAGTTCTATCTGATAAAACACAGGTCTAAACATCTCCAAATCCACAAAAGTTCAGATAAATTGATATAATAACTTAACTTGCTACCAAAATAATCTATGGAATAGTCTAGTCAAAACACATAAGAAGACTCGATCAATGACCTTGAACTGTAGAGGTTGTTAACAGCGATCCACATATGACTTCTATCTAGGTAGAGATATCTCCATTTTCATTCATAGATGTTGTGCCTACTCTGATATTCCTTGAGTATGATAATAAAACTATAGATTGAATCCCCTACCTCTAGCCAACACAGGGATGAATGACATGGCCAACTGTGTAGGACCTCGTAAGGATTCATCTACATAGTATCTCGAAAACTATTAATATATAAAAACCTAGACATAGATAAGATTAATTACCAAGTGCTTCCAAAATCATTGATGCTTGATCAAATAATAACCTCTAAACCTCATATCATATGCTCATATTGACTATTGGTCAGTGGGTGATAGGTAGTTCTCAACAGTACTAATGAACTAACTACCTTGTATAAACAATACAAGAACCATGATGTAAAATGAGAATCCCTATATTCTACCATGGTATGTGGAACTCCATTTTTATTTATGATCTCCTTGTAATATATCCGCTCTTTCTCATCCACTGAAATGGTCTCTGGAATAGGAAATAAATGTCAGATCCTTTCCAGTTGGTCAACGATCACCCATATTTCATCATAGCCTCGAGGTTTACTATGTTAAACCATCAAAAAATATATAGTGACATTGTATAGTTCACAATTTATAATGTGAAATGGATGTAATGGTCCTTCTGGTCACACGTGTTCGGCCTTCACCTACTAACATGTGGAAAAATGGGTTACAATGCTAGTTTTCTCTATTTTTTTTCTCAACCACTAATACAAGCACTATAAGACATATTAAATCATGGTAATAATGGAATTAACATAATAAGAATAGAAAGAAATATATTTCATCAACTCTCCTTAGATTTATGTGTACACCCATACACATCCATGAATGTGCATGATCTCATCTTCATCAACATCCTAGCCTGGATGTAGTTCCACCAGTAAAACACTCCCTCGTAGGATTATTCCCTTGGGATCTAAAAGGGAGCTCATATTCACTACATATATAAGTGATTTTTTTATAAATATGTGATTAATGAATTATTGATATGTTTCATCACTATCAAGTGCATCTCAAAAATTAGAATTATCAAATTCTACTCACTACTAGACTCCTGAATTTTTTGTGTCTATGTATTCCTTCTTAAAGAATAATAGAATTTATTTTCATTTCCTAGGCATATAACCATGATAAAGATCAATTTAATGTTGTTATTTGACCCATTTTTACTATAATAAATTCAAATCACACTAGTTAAATATTGACTTAAGGCTATTATAGTATTTTTATACCACAATCCACTATCCCATCGAGTAGTGTCACTAAAAAAATAGGTATAAACAATATCTACTAACATGAGTTCAGGAATCAGGTAATTTCTCTCATAATATCTGAATTGATATGACCTCTATGTCATGACTTGCTCATCCTACATAAGAAATTCTCCCAACAGAGTTATTGATGCATCAAAATAGACTATATATCTTCTTCCCATCTCTCGAAGAATCCTGATTGGTGTTGAATTCAATAGTCCATTTAGTTCCAAAAATTATTTCTCAAAATATTCATAATATATAAAATTAAAAACCTTTTTAGTAAATCATGTAAGGGGTGTTTTAAGGAATGAAAAATCAGGAATAAAATTCCAATAATATCTATATTTCAACAATAACTATCTATGTCGATGATTTAATTTGTGTTCTTCCTGGAAACCATGTTTCTTACATTCTATGGGTCCCCAAATAATCCTTCTACTTTGATAATGTCACAATAAAAGTTGACATTATTAATATATAAGTGGTATATTTTGAGAATTTAATAAATTATGTGATCTCTTTGTGTAATCAATACAATCTCAAGGATTTTGGAAAGATCTCATTTATTATGATAATAAAAAAAAATTCATCAATGAAAACCATAAATAAATTATCTTTGAATGGGTGGAAAACCTAATTCATCAAAGCCATAGAAACGTTTTACATGTTCATTTCACTGAACATCAATCCCAAATACTTATATAGGAAATATATACTAATGAATTTCATATAGGGAAATATTTTATTATCTAACTCATACCTGATAGTAGTCCGGCATCAAATAAATCTTATAAAAGAACATCACTACTCATAGCTAATTGAAGAGGTCACCTATATGGTTTATAGGTTAGTAGTTATTAAATATAATATGATTCAATTTTCATAAATATACACATATCCCAAGGGTCTCATAGAAATTCATGAATAAAAGAATAGGTGAACCATAAGGTGAAGTATAAGGTCTCATAAACTATTTTACTTCTATGTCTAGTAACTAATTCTCCAATTCCTAAATCCGAGAAAGAGCTATACTAAAGGAGGAAGAGATATTTATTCTACTCCTGGAACTAAATCAATAATAAAATTCACATTTCTTTCAAGAGGTAGAAAAAAATCATTAGGTAAGATTTCCCATAAATGGTCCACCATAGAAGGAAAGTATATCTGACATGTTCACAAATAACTTAGAAAGTGACTAGAAATCTGGGATATCACTCCTCCAAGTCAATAATTCTTAGGCCCAATATAGCAATCATGGAAATACCATTCACCTTTTTATAATTAGTTTCCACCCTAGTGTGATGAAAAATACCCTTTAATGATAAAATTTGTCAATTTAAGGATAAGGAACCAACTATTCCATTTTACGAATGACTTTAAAACCAATAAGGTCAAGGAAAAGAAGGTTCCATTAGTAATTATTGTATCAAATCTGAAGGGGATACTCTCAGATTTAGCCTATAATCCCTTATTAGACTCCATATATAGTATCAAGAGATATCACACCCTGAAATTATTTTATCTCAAGTCCATTCCATTATATAATAGTTGTAAGATATGAATAAATGTGAATCACCTATATAAAAGCAAATAGATACTAAGTTAGAGGCTACAAAAATTGTACCTCAAGTTGTAGGAGTCCTGAAACACTTATCCTCAGGAGTAGGTTGTATAACATAAAGCATAGCCCTGAGACACAACCTGACTATCATGTGTATGTATTACCAACAATAACCGAATATATAAGGTCTAACATTCTTGAATATTACAATCTACACATCTGATACAACTAGTTCTAATCCTTCTCTCATCCTAAATTAGAGATGATTGATCCCACTCTAAAACATGGAGTTAGTTCATACAAACACTAACTAGCCACTAGTGAAAAGTGTATACAAAACCATTGATGAAGACCCATATTTCCACATTCCTAGAGCTCAAATGGGACCATTCTATAATAGTTATTCTTTTTTCCTAAACAATATAATAGGTGATAGAACACATGGATGACTTGTTGAATAGTTTAAATATTTTATCCCCTACAAGAAGGCTCAATACATCAATACTTACAACTGTTCAATGTCACAACCTGACACATACGGGGGCTAAAGACACAACTACCCCATGCCTGCCTCCATTAGACATGGGTTGCGACAAGCACTGAAGACAAAAATAACATTGGGAGGTATTTTCTTGAGTATATGTACACACAAACATAGCCAACTCAATTAAAAAGTGCAGAGGAAAAAAGAAAATATACAACATTACTATATAAAAAACACTAATATTCATCGATTTATACACAATATAAGTACAGGTGATGTAATGTAAATTGAAAGTTAATGGGGAAAAATATATTCCCAACCAGAAGAGTTCCACAACTTGGTAATATGTGGAAAAGTAAAATAGATGAGATATTTTCACTCCTAGATCCAAATCTATGACCACCACATGCGGTCCATGCACCCTGTGTCGCTAAGATACTCTAATTTCCCGATCAAACTATACATCATCTATATAGGAACACCAATTTCATGGAAATAACAAGTAGGGGTGAGTATAAAAATACTTTGTATGATGCCACAAAAGATAAGGGAGAAGAAAAAGATGTACTAAAGAGGGGGGGTACTAGATAAGAAACGGTATAGAAAAAGAATACAGCTCAACCCAACAAGATAGTGAAGTAAGCTCATCCAAAAATAAAGAGAAAAAGAATAGTGAGAATATTAACTTCTTGTTGAATCTTATATACCTCTAGTACAATATTTGACTCGTCCAACCACAAGAAGTTGGACATCAAAAGCATGTGGCATGCCGCACATGTCACTGCCTCACTTGGAATAAAAGTAGATAAAAACAAAGGAGTGGGGAATATAAATATGATATATATATATATATATATATTTGGTCAAAGAAATCCAAAAGATAGGTTAAGGGGATCTTCATCTCATAGATTATCCCATGAAAAGAGTCTCCAATAGTTCTGGGTGTAACTACCAATGATGACTAGCAACCCACACATATTCCATGAACATGAATGTCAGAGGGTCTCAATCACCACATGATGATATTATCCACTTTGGGTGGAACTGTCTCACCCTCATGGGTTTAGGTCATGTCAGATGGATGTGTATCGGTGGGAAATGATTTCCTCTATTTCATGAGTCCAATGTTAACGTCAAATCATGTCTCATCACTTATCCTAAATGTCAAGAGTTCATACCTGTTGGTTGAGGACCCCTGCCTAGCCCGACTATAGAGTTCTACTCAAGTGTCATCGAGGACCTATGCCCTGACGATCTAGAGGGTTCCACTCTACATTCGTCAAGGACCCATGCCTTTCTCAGTTGGAGGGTTCACCCTAGTGTTGTCAAGGACCCATTCCTGCCTAGCTATAAAATCTCAGTTCTTCTTCCAAGGTATGAATATTTTATTAGCAGTTTTTACTTGAGAAAGATGAGGAAAAACTTTCCTAATTCAGGCTACATGCAAGTTACATGAAATTACATGGGGTTACACACCATGTATTTCTCAGTACATTTCATGTAATGGCTTTTCCATGATCCATTCATGGCATGTTAATGGATGTCAGAAAAAGGGGACAATCAAGTGGCTATATGGTGTGTAATTTTCATTACATACCGTGTAATTTTATTTTTTTCTAAAACAGTCATTTACCTTGTTTTTTTAGATGGATAGAACCCTCACCTGTTTTCTCAAACAACAGTGCTTCAAGTGGACCATAGAATAGGTTTGGCTCCCAATTCATCATAAAAGATACAGTCTGAATAATGTATGATGCATTACAACCCCATCGGTGAGTTCTTGATTCCACTTATGCTACTCTTAATGATTTATTCTATCATCCTAGGTATCGAGAGGTGAGTGTTTATGCTCTTTTTTAGATATACCCAATTCTAGACTGAATTAGAGGCCAACGCGAGAAGAGGAGAGTCGTATGAGTATGTGGTAGGTGGTCTCGTACCATTCGATAATTTTTAAGCTGTTTATATATGTCGTAGAGCCACATGCCCATATTGGGGTGTCTCAATGATTTATAATGGATCCTTATTGTTACCTATTAACGTTTTGTTAGTTGTATTAGTGATTTAATTAATGTTTATGGTTTCTTACCTTGATTTGGTACCACCCTGTGGGTGTCATTCCCTTGGATGACCAGTTTTGGCCATTTGGCCTAGGATGCCTATAAGGAATGACTTTTTTACATTTAGGGTTGTTTAAAATGATATTAGTCAAATAAAATGAATTTCCAATGTCAGATAATTGATGTTTATTCCTTGTGATAGTTTAAAAAATATGATAGTCTTGTTATGCGTATTTCCCAAATGTGTTTATTAATGTTGAATCCATGTAATAGTTAAATTTACATGTGATGAAAATTATGAGAATTATTCCCATTTGATTAATTGAATGGCCAAGACATATGAGTTTATTCCTTACTTGAGATTATATTGGACGATTTTTTTTGTAATTTCTTCATGTCAAGTCATATATTTAATTGAATATTAAATGTTTAATGGGTAAATAGATATGGGAGAATCATGGATTCAAATTTTAATTCCTTGGATGGGTTCATGTGACTATTGTATCTAATACCTTTGGTGAAACATGGATCCATTTATGGATTCCAAGGGCAAACTAAAAGGGGGTTTATATATTTATGTCATCAGAGAACCAAAAATGTAGTGGACAAGTTTAGGGAGGCCTTATTTTAATTGTCTAACAAAACATGGTTCCACGTAGAAATTACATGTTCGATTTCTACATGAACTATTTATATGTCTTGCGTGAAACATGGGGATTATATATAGGACACAAGGACGGCTCAGTTGACATTTACTCGTTCCACAACTAGTGTGATATTAGGTTCCTAAGAGTATCTTTTGGACGAGCTTGTAGGATGTATGTAAAATTGCACCTCGAACAATACTTGAATTTCAAATTAGTAATGTCAATGACAAACATATAGAATAACTAAAATATTTAAATAGAATGAATTATGATTATTATGGAAAGCCAAATCAAAATCTCGGATTCAATCACCAATATACTTCTTTAGATAGCCTTCTGTGGTATCTGTTTTCCTTACTTTTTTATAGGGGATATTGGGATTATGCTATATTTTGATACTAATATAAGTCATCGCAATTGAGATGTTAATGAATATGAAATAAATTTAAATGGAAACTATTTCTTGTGGGCCTATTTTCAATTGATTACATCCCAGATTACAACTTTAATTTTTATACACTCCCTGTTATATATATTCACTAACATATTGGAATATACCATGGGTGGTTCCCCACTATGATTTAGTCTCACACACTATTTAGGTCTTGTTTTCTGGACCAAACCATTTATATCATTATAGGTGATGATAAGGGAAAAATAGCTTCTCCATGTACTTGATGCGAATTTTTGGAATAGAAGAGCATGGGGCCAAGTTGAGGAATGTGATGCTTCTGAGTTTCTTTTATGCCTTTTTAAATATTTGGTAATATATAATATATAACTATAGTGTAACCTGTTTTGGCTATTTTCCATGAATATGTAACTTTTTGTATCATCTTTTGAATGAAATGACATCTGGTTGTTTATGTTACCGGTCTTCCACTATTTAATTCCACATTATTGTGTTACTTCTTCCTCTATTGTTTTATAATTGTATTCCGTTATGTTATAATATTCTGATTATGGCATAGTCTCCACACTATCACTCCTATTCCATCGCTTCTAGTTAGAAGACTGTAGAATTTGGGGATATGTGCTTTAGGGCATGTGGACAAGCAAGATATGGAATGGGGATATTTTTAGATAGTCTTCTTTGATTATTATTTTATAAAGACACTATGGGATGATAGAGCCTGGGAATTTACTCATCCGGCGTTGGGCAGACATTCATTTATGGAATATTTGGCCAATTTTACTAATCTCAAGCAATTTATAGCTATTCTAATCGGTGATGATGAATATAAGGTTATGTGATTTGAGTATGACCTCAGCTATAACATCTAATTAAATGTAGATGTCTTCATTTTTACTATAGTATCTGCTGTAGTGAATCAAGCACTGATTACTAAGCATAATTTGTGGGAATCTAGAGGTTTGATATAATGTGGTCTGGAAATAAGATCAGGCATTGTCTCAAAGTGTAGTATGAATCATCATCTTTGGAATACATGTGGTGATGTGAAAAATAAGAAAATTTCTTATAGTAGCCATGTAATGTTCTACTAGTGTGGTAGGTCGAGGAATATGAGGCCATAGTGTCCACTGAACCTAGTCGAGTTTGAATCTTGTAGTGAGATGGGCCATCTATAGCTCTTATATAGGATGTTTCTACCAGAAAATAATGAGAGAGATTCTTCACCAACTCCATGTTTAGAAGTAGGGTCAATAACTTCTCATTAGGTAGGGAGCTAGGGTATGTGAGGTTGTTCAGGCTGATGTCGTGGTCATGGTTGTGGTAGCCAGAACCCAGGTTCTCAACAATAACAGAGTGGATCGGCTAAGGGTATCCAGGAAGTGTCACAGTGCCATGGTACATGTCAGAATTATGTAGTGCAACAGTCCCAGTAAGAGTAGGATCTGGAACCCTCTACTATCAGAGGTATTATTCAAGTTGCATTTATATTATCTTCTCCCCTATTTGATACAGAGGCTTCACATATTTTTGTATATGTTCCTATTTTGGAAATCATTGGGCTCTATGTATATAGTTATAGTGATGTTATGATTCTAGACACTCCATTAGGGATTATAATAGTAGTTTTTTATCAATTAAAGTAGTGCCCATTGAGTTTCGAGGGTGTAAATTTTTATGGGACCTCAGTGTTCTTGAAATAACATGCATTTATTTCATTCTTATAATGGATTGGATTGTTCCATTTTGATCCTTCATTGATTTTTATCACTGCATGGTTAATATTCATGTCATTAGAGGGTAGTTATTTTCAATGAAAAGGTGATGGGATGTCTAGGTGAGCCTAGAAAGACCTGATCATCATGGGTTGTGATGAATGATAGTCTAGATTGCACATTTATATATGGATGAACATAGAGCATGTACCATGTATTTCCCCCAGGTAGATGATTATTCAGTGATGTGTTCTTGGATTACTTTTTAGGTTTACCTCTAGTGAGAGAGGTGAAGTTCTATATCATGCAAGTCCCCGAAGCTGCACCAATATCCATTCCTCCCTACACTATTGGTATGGCAGAGTTGCAAGAGATTGAGAGGCATCAAGTGGGTTTATGAGATAACTGTTTCATCTGACCCGTTACTTCTACAAAGGGTTCCCCAGTCCCCTTTGAGAAAAAGGTGGATGGTACCCCTAGCTTTGTATGGATTATCGAAAGTTGTAACAGATGATGGTTATGAACCCATATCCTCTGGAAATGGTAGATGATATCTTCAACAAGTTCTAAAGAGGTCAGTGTTCTAAAATATTTATTTGATATCTTTTTATCATCATGTGAGTCTAATATCGTCATACATACCACATACAGAGTTTTAAAATAGGTAAGTCATGTATGAGTATTTGGTTATGCTATTTTCTCCTATGAATGCACTAGCAGTCTTCATGGAACTCATGAACCATGTTTCCAATCCTTATCTTGACTCATTTATTTTGGTTTTCATGGATCATATCTTAGTGTATTCTAATAATCAACAAAACCATGACATACATATTCAGATATATTTGAGTAAATTAAGAGAGCCTCATCTATATGATGTGATAAAAAACTACCACTTCTTGATGGATCATATTCAATTATTTAGTCATATAATATCATAGTTAAAAGTATCAGTGGACCTAGAAAAGGTGAGAGTAGTAGTTTCCTAGGAGCATCCTAAGAACCTCTTTGAGGGGGGGATTTTTCTAGGGATGTTTGGTTACTACATGTGCTCCATACCGGACTTTTCACATTTACCAGTATTATTGATGGGATAGACTTAAAACGGTGTGAAGTATGTATAGACAGAGTCTTTCGACATAGCCTTTCAAAAGATAAATGAAAGTTTGACATTGGAGCTTATAATAATTTTTTCAGAGCCGAGCAGGAGTTACACTAGTTCTTATAAATCATTAGGAATTAGAATTGGATTAGTTTTTATGCAATGGGATGAAGTCACTGTGTATGGGTCTCAATATTCGATGCTACATGAGAGAAATTACCAAACAAATGATCTCTAGTTTTCTGTTGTTGTTCATGATTTACATTGTTCAATACATTAATTATTGGGAGAGGATTTCTGGTGTACAAATACCAAAAAGGCCTCAATTACATTTTTACATAGTGTGTTCTGAATCTCAAATAACAAAGGCGGGGGGAATACCATTATTCTTTTGACATCGATCATGTCCACATGCATAGTAAAGGAAATGCAATGGTTGATGCACTGAGTATGAGGACACAGTTACAAGTGGTTCAGCTGTCCAGTAGCGAGTGGTAGTTTGTGGATTTTTTCTATAAGATATCTTTTGAGGTGTACAATAGTCAGGGATAGACATTTCATTCTTATTTAGTTGTTACGTCAACCCTAGTGGATAGAATGAGGGTTAAAGCTATCAGATTCTTAAGTCCTAGTTCTACGGGAAAGTGTGGTAGGCGAGCGATGTTCTCCCTTTTGGACCATAAGCGAGTATGACGTTTTGTGTTTACATGTTCATGTGTGGGTTTCAGCAGACATGATTGAGGATATGTTGTTGGATTTTCATGCCTCTATATATATAGTACATCCTGGTGTCACCATGATGTAGCAAGACTTACATCATTAGGACTGGTGGTCAGGTATGAAAATATATGTAGTTGGTTTTTTTCACGAGGTGCTCCGCCTATTAGCTGGTGAAGGAGGAACACCAATGAGCAGCCATACATTTATAGTAGCTACTCATTCCTGAGTGGAAACAAATAGATTTTACAATGGATTTTGTGCTAGGATTACAATGGTTTTGAAGGGTTGATGATTCCATATGGGTTTTTAGATACACGCTCACAAAGTTTTCCCATTTCCTTCCAATCAAGGAAACCATCAATGTTAATGAGCTTGGGAGGTTGTACATCCGTGAAATTGTACATCTACAAGGGGTACCAAATTCTATCATTTTTTATAGTGATTCATTGTTTACTTATCACTTATGGAAAGGGTTCTATAGGTAATTGTATATACAGGTGCTCTTCATCATAGTTTACCACCCCCTGATATATGTCTAATTAGAGCCTAAATTTCAAGTGTTGGAGGACATGCTTCTGGCATGCGCCCTAGATTTCTGATCTTCTTGGGGGAGACACATACCGTTATTTGATTTCACCTATAAAAATATCTTTTAGGAAACTATTAATATTGATACATAGGAGACTTTTAATGGTAGGCCATGTCGATCCCACCTATGTTGGCTGGAGGTAGGAGAGGCCGCTATGTTGTGACCTAGTTCTCTCTGAGTGACCAATGAGTAGGTTTAGTTGATTTGGAAAGGGATGGATATTGTGTGGTCTCATAAAAAATTGTATGCCAATCTTTGTAGATGACCACTGATGTTTAAGGGCAGGGATCAGTTTTTATTATGTGTTGCAATGATTTTGAGACACTAGAGGATTGGGAGATAGGGTAAGCATTCTCTACGATGCGTCTGGTCGTTCGATATTCTACAGAGGGATGGGTCGGTTTCCTATCAGTTTCAGTTACCGTATAGGAATGATTCTATTAATGATGTATTCCATGCTTCTTTGGTGCTTTGTTACATTTCAGACCCATCTCACTCTTTTTATCCTAAAGAGGTTGAGTTACATGTATATGTGTCCTTTAACGATTATCCTATATGAATTACGGATCATAGAATGAAGGTTCTATGTGTCCTAAATGTTCGATTAGTTTGGCTTCTTGGAGAGGGATATTTTTGTATGATCTCAGTGGCTAGAGTTATTCTCAGATGCATCTTCATCACCCTTGGAAGGTAAATTTGGGGAATAATTTTTTTAAGGGGGATATTAGTAAGAACCTAGTTATTACGTTGAGGTAAAATCATTTCTTTTTGGTTTATACTTATGAAAGTGAAGGAAAACATGCCAAATGATCGATACATTCTAGTTACACAACATGAATGGGGGTTACACATTGCATATTTCCTATTACACATCATGTAATGGTCTGGCAAGGACCCTTGTATGATGTCTAAAGTTATAAATAGTTGGAAATCAAGTGGATACATGGAGGGTATTTTTCATTACACACCAAGCACATTTTTTCTAAAATAGGAAGTAGCCTCATTTTTTAGGCCTATAGATCCCTCATCTAGTTTCTCAAACTGAAGCACTTCAAGTCGACCTGAAACAATTTTGGCTCTCTATTCATTGTCTGTACTCCGATTCAAACTCCCTCAGAAGCATTGGAACCCCATAAATGAGTTTTTTATTCCTCTTGAGCTTTTCTTTATGATTTCCTCTCTCAACTTATTTATTGATTGTTTTGTGTTAATTATTATTTTGTAGATCTACTCTATTCAAGGATATCTTTAATGATAATTCTAGACAAAGAGATTTGTAAAAGTATGAGGTAGGTGGTATCGTGCTTTTCGATAATTTTCAAGATATTTATATATGATGTAGTGGCACACGGATGTTTTGGGGTGTTCCGTGGATTTATTATTGATACCTTGTTGTTACCTATTGATGTTTAGATAATTCAATAAGAGATTTAGAGCATGTTTATGGTTTCATACATTGATTTGGGTCCACCACATGGGTGTGCTTCCCTTGGATGACCATTTATGGTCATTTTTCCTATGATGCCTATGAAGCATGCCTTTGTTTCCCTTAATGTACTGTTTAAAATTAAATTGGTTTAAAAAATGGATTTCCCACATGAGTAAATTGATGCTTAATTCGCTTGATAGATTAGATCACATGATAATATTGTTTTGTGGATTGCCCATGTGAGTTTAATAAAGTCGAATCCATGTTACAGTTTAATTTACATGTGATTCTTGTTAAGTGATTTGTGCCCATGTTAGTAATTGAAATACCAAGCCTTATAAGGTTGGTCCTTGCTTGAGATTTTGTTGTATTCTTTTGGTTTTGACATAATTGATACCTAATGAAATATTTAATTGAATATTAAATTTTTAAATGGTATATAGAAATGATTGAATCATGGATTCAGATTTTAATTCCATGTATATGTTTATGTCACTATTGTACCTTATACCTCAAGTGACCCATGGATCCATTTAGGGATTTCGTGGATGGGGTAAAAGGGGATTTATATGTTTAATCCATGAGCGAAACACAAATGTAGTGGATGGGTTCATGAAGTACTTATATTAAATGATGAAGAAAACATGGTTCCATTGAGGGGTTATAAGTTCGAGTCCTATTGGAACTATTTATATGTATTTATTGATACTTGGGTCTTAATTATAGGACCCTTGGATGGATCAGTTGACATATACTTTGACCACACCTAGAGGGATACAGATTTCGTGAGAGGATCATCCAGACTGGATTGTAGGATGTAGGTGGAATTTCACATGGTGTAATACATAAATTCTAAATTAGGAATGTCAAGTAAATAATTAGATTATAATTTAAATACTAAAATAGAATGGCTTATGATTCAACTTCCAAGTGAAAGGATTGACTTAGATTCTATCTTCACTATAATTTTTTTATATCCTTATGAGGTATCCTTTGCACATGTGTTTATATGGGGGATTTTGGGCATATGCTAGATTCTAAGACTTATAAAATTCAATGTAGTCAAGCTATTAATTAATATGAAATAAATTTTAATGGAAACCAGTAAGTGTAGGGTCTTTTACTTTTGAGTTTTTCCTAGTTTACCACTTTCATTATTGTACACTGCATGTTATATATATTCACTGACAGATTGTCATAGACCATGTGTGGTTTCCTATAGGGATTTAGTCTTGTACCCTGTTTTGGTCATGTTTTGGTCCCAAATATATTATATGGTTGCATGTTTCGACAAGGGAAAAATCCTTTTTCTTGGTACTTGATATTCTTATATGATTAGGAGAGCATGGGTTCAGGCTGAGGCTTGTGATTCTTCTTAGTTTCTTTTGTCTCTTTTTGTACTATTGGTACATATATAATGTATTACTATAGTGTAACATGTTTTTGATGTCTTCTAAGAACATGTAACATGCAAAATCATCTTTTGATTGATATGACATTTGGATATTTATGTTATCAGTCCTCGGTTGTTTTCAATTATTGTATGGTGTTACTTCTGCAGATATTGTTTTACAATTGTATTATATTGTGTTATACTATAAAATTGAGGGAATAGTATCCCAACTAAAACTCATAGTCTATAACTTATAGTCAAAATCCAAAAAAATTGGGGAGATTCACTTGAGGCTACGTGGAAAATCGGGTACGGGGTACCTTTGAGTGGTATTCAGATCCCAGATGTTACACAGGAGAAAGGGTTACACTCTACTATCATCAAAGACCCCTTCTCTACCTGAATAGAGGGTTTCGCATAGATGTAACTATAGAAGAACTGCAGTGGACATCTATAGGTAATATTTCCTCTCAAAAAGCTTTGAGAAATTGCACTGGTTAACGTTCCTGATCACATACGTCATCAGGCATCGACTAAAGATGTGCCACACCCAGAACATCCCACTTCGTAACCCAAAAGACACTACAAAAGGCACCATATTACTCTATGTGGAAAAAAACTCATTATATTCTACTAAAAATTTAATACATGAGTTCATAAGAAGGATTTATGAAAGGTAGATGATTTGAAAAGTGGTTCATGATGTGTGTCGGGCCCACATAAGGTGTGACTCCCCCTCATCGTCTGGTCATGTTCCTTTCTAGTCTCATGTAATAATCTACAATCATGTACCCCTATGAGTTATAGTGTAATTATATATTATATATTATATCTATACAAAATTATATCAAGCTCACAATGATCGATGTAGTTTTGATGGATGAAAAAATAATTCACTAACACGCCTCCTCAAACTTCTTGAGAACATTTGAGTGCATATCTTCATACATCATCTCCACTCTCATAATAGTAAACACTAACCTATGTCTTGGGATACCTTCAAAGATAAAAGAATTATCTTACACTTTTATTCCTTTCTTTTTTCGACAATTAATGAGATCATGAATAAGTCTCGGCACATCCAAATAGATCATACTATTGCGACCCTTGTAGAAAAACATACAATATCAACTATTCACTCAACCCAATTATAAATATCATGGAAAAGATGTATGTTTCTGCATTGTTCATGAAAGGAATCATGTGGGTCTCATTCCTTAACCCCAAAACTAATTATATGGATCACGCCATTGCAAGCCTTGTGAAAAATAACATCAAATTTACTATTCAATCATCCAAAACAGATACCCAATGAAAAAGATGCATTTTACTGCAACACATGGACTCGAGCATCATGTGACCCACACCATGTATTTGGTATTAATACATAAAAGAAGTCTTAAAAATACATCATAGAGACCACGGTCATTTCACCGCTAATTGTGCATCGAATAGATTCCCAATTTAGAATATTGGTCCGATAAAAGAACCCTAAATAATAATTATTATATTATTTTTATTAATCTCAGCTATTTCATGTATCCAAACCATGAGACGAAGTTGTAAAAGTTTTTAACAGGTCTAAAAATATTTTTCCCGATGAGAGTAATGTGTGGCCATAGATGGTATGTTAAACAGATACTCAATCTAAGAGATATATCCATTTCAAGAAATATAGACAGAACAAATTGGTCCATCCCATTCTGGTCAGAACACTCTACAAGGTCTGTCCCCCCTTTTCTTGTCTAGCACAATTCACTAGCTCACGGCCTAGCCCACTATGATCCTAGGATAGCCCATCAAATGCAGCCGAGCCCACTTCATATGGCCTGCTACCCCATCCCAACCATCAACCCGAACCTCTACATCAGTGACTCCACTATCCAGTTCAATGTATCACCCCCCCCCCACACACACACACACAAACACACACATGATGCATAGTTCCTGATCCCATTATCAGTCACTTCACCTGATCAGCTTGTCGCATCACTGAACTCCCCCAAACTCATTGGTCCCATGACACTGCTACCCAGATACGTTGGCCGACCGCACCGCCGGTCTCCACCCATCCAAGCCCTCGTTCTCCAACACCTCACACACAAACTGCACCCCCATGTCCCACCATCCTCATCAATGAACCTCTGACCCAGTCGATCCCTACTAGCTTGTCGGCCACCCTTCTCCATGTGACTGTCCTCGTGCGTTGCCTACACTGATGGTACTCTAGTGCTCCCTTCCAAAGACCACCAGGACACCTCTGGTTTCCTAATTTTATATTCAATGACAGATCAGGGATCCCTTCAATGAGACCTTAAAAGATATATCCTATAATCGAAGTTCCAATGGAAGATTCATATGTCTAATAGTGAGAATTGAATATACATGAAGAATGAATCAATTTATGATAAAAGGGGGGGATCAAAATGGAGATCTGAAAATGTTCGTGTTCCTTTAGCCATCACCTGGAAATTCAAGTGATTAAATTGAAAGTGAATTCAAGAAAAAAAATTCAATTCACAACAGAGGTGTGAAAAACTAACAAGAATCCAACATCATTTCGATGGCCCATCATTGACGATGCACCCACTGCAATCCTGCGTCAATCCTTCATGATTTCAGTGGATATTTCTCCTCAATGTGATGAAGAACAGAAGAATGGATGAGAGAGAGTAGATAGAGATATACATTGTATAGATATAATGAATTAGGGTTAAACCTAATCCCAAATCCTTAAATTTCTATTTATTGGCATCCCTCTTAGTGTGAAATCTAAAACACCCATGTCCTATCATTTTATGTAACTCTTATGTTAAAGACATCATTATAAACTCAAAAACATTCTCAGATTTCAAATCTGTGTCTCTAATAAAATTATATTTGATTCAAAGTTCAAGATAAAATAATTATGTTTAATTATTTTATTTATAATTATTCCCCTGAGTGACTTTTCTCACAGAATTCTCACACCAAAAAAATTTATTCCATTCTAAGGGTAAATGCCAAATTCATGACTCAACTATGTACTCATATTTCATATCTAGGCTATTATTGGTTTATTATACCACTACATTCAATTTAATAGTGTAAAAATACATAATATTTTTTATTATTTATTCTTGGCATACCATGACTCGGAATTGCATGCTATCTTAGCGCCCAACTCTGGAAATATTAATAAGAATCATTCAATGTCGTACATGGAAAAAACTAGGACTCTACATCATTCTTTTCTTCAATATTTTCATCCTCAAAAACTAGGGAAAACAACTTGGGATAATGAGCCCACCCATACCTCTCCCATTCTAAATAAAACCTACATGTTTCAATCCTAGAACAGTACACAAACCAACGTGATAACTCATCCTCAAAAGGTCGTATCCTACTGAGGAAGTGCATAAAAACAAGCATGTATATCCTCATGTTCAACACACAGGAGATTTCTAGAACCCACTCTATCTTTTGGGGGTAGGGAAAGGTGGTCGAAAAACCCACCATCTCTTTTAATGGTCTCGAAAAACATTAGAAACTCAGTGGATAGTTTTCCTCATAGGGTAAGCCTCAACATCCATCATTAAAATGTAGTCATCATTTTTTCCTTGAACATTTTCTCATGATTCCCTCCTTTAGAATATACATCTAGTAAAACACACTACGATATCTATTCATGTAATATTTCATTGTCGATGTCTCACAACTAAGACACTCTTAAACGATCTGGATGTGAAGGAGTCAACACAATCGACTTAGGAAAAGTTGTACCCTCCTTCCTCATCAGGGTTAGCTATAAGGAAGCTAAATAATCTGAAACATCCCACACTAGGTTAACCTAGAACTTCCTACTATGTTTATATGAAATTTTTTTCCCATTCTCAAAATATAGAAAATCTCCAATTCAATGTCCTATTGAAATTTCAATCATCGTAGCCATATTAGGTTAATGTATCTCTGGATAATGACATACATGATTCATTCGTGGTCTATGAAAACCAAAAAGTGCTCTACCAGAAGGTAGCCACTCCACATTCATAGGATTATGACTACCGTTTCCAACACCAGATAGTTATTTATGTCATTCTATTCATGGGGTTTCCACCACCTCAACATGTACTTCATAAGTATTGTATCATGGTTGACATAGAGAATGCAAAGGTAACAATGAATAGGGAAGGTGATTTAACTCATCAAACTATAAGAATCTAGACACAAAAACCATGTGGCATACCCAAAGAATCATTTATTTTCTTGGAAGGAGAGTAATCCCCGAACTAGACACTCGGTTGATCCCACTGGTGGCATTCCAGGAAAAAAGGGTCAAGTAAAAAACATCACTAGAAAAGTCAGGACATGCGTCAACACTCCACTGCCCAAACTCACTCTGAATGCACAAGTAAAAGCGTGTTTTCCACAACACCCACATACTATCTTATTTAGGAAAAACTGACATACCCCCAAAATTATTCTCACATCACAAAAATTTATCTTAGTGGGGGAAGGATACTGCTTTCTCTTGCATTTGAAACTACATCAAACGACACAGCAAAGGGTTACACTAATTCCACACATCACCCTGGTGAAAAATTAAGTATGGTGTAAGGATAAAAAGGAACTTGACATAGTGTTTATCAAGTTATACTGAAAAATTTAGAAGATACACAAATCGTACCTCTTATCATCACATGCATTGTATGGTTGTAGACATCCAAAGCATGCGGCTGTCTGCAGACCCGACTTCTATCTTCTTGAGTTTGACATGGGCTTCCTGGATGTGGTGGAAGACCACATAATGTCTTCTCCCACCTCCAACTCCCCCAGCTCCTCTACCTGCACCACTTATTTGGGGACAACCAGGTTTGTTCCTGGTAGATCCCTGATCAAGGAACTATCTATAATGTAGTAGTTCAACTAATTAATACTTTAGATTCTCATCACGTCTAGTGGGACACTCTCATGCCATGCGACCTCCCCTGTCACAAGCTAATCACGGGCCCTCCCTAGGATATCCCAGAGATCTATGATGTATTTTCATCATATGAATATGTTCATGGGACATATTATTTGGAGGCATCCTATGTCGTGGTCTTGTTGTCTGATGCTTTCTAGGTACAACAAACATCTTAGCTTTGTTGCACTCTATGACACAACCATCATTATAGAATCACTCTGAAAGAAAGTTCTCTGTTATTAGAACCTTCTCTTGCACCCCAGCATAGGTGTGGATGCATAAGGGTACAATGATAGCATGTATCTCTCTATGCAGTCCCTGCTCAAACTTATGTGTAGGGATGTTTCCATAATGGATCATCTCTAGTGAGTAGTGCATAACATCTATGAACCTAGTCACATAATCATCCATCGCCATCCATACCTGATGAAATAGTATGATCTCTTGCATCCAAATAGAGTGCAAATAGGAGTGTTATTACTCCTAAAAAATAGCTATTGGAAGTCATCCCACAAGAGTGTTGATTCATTGAGTATCTGAGTAACCAAGCTCCACCAATGCTCAATTATTACTTTGATAAAGATGGATTAAAATGTCACAATAGTATTTTTCAGTGTCCATATTGGCCTAATGAGGAAAAAACTAACTCTAGCCAAACCAATGCTGCCAGAGGGTCTAGCTCACTATGGAACCTCATCAGTCTCTATCACTGGAACTCATGACATGCAATCAAATTTCACACATACTGATCCCTCTCTACTGGGGATATTTGTTGTTCATTAGGTGGTGGTTTTTATACCTATCCACTGGGAGGAGGCAGATCACATAATGCGTATTGATCTAAGAACTATTCACTCCTAGTGTTTTCATAATGAACCAGAGCTGGTATTCTGATTGGATGTCATCACGGAGAAACCCTGGATGTTATCAGGGAGTACTGCGGTCAGATGAGCATATATATTTTTCAAAAACCATGGGGATATTACTATATACAGATAGTCAAATACTCAATACTATATGATTCATGTACAATTTTTTCCTAAAATATGTGTATTAGTGTACCAAGTCCAATGTTGGTAATCAGGGTCTAGATAATGGATACGTCATCCGCATGTACCATCATTGGACTCCCTATCCTGAGAGCCACTCTGATTACTCTTTGACACTGTTTCCTTAACCCTAATTAATAAAATTTTAGGGATGATTCTAAACAACATCCTGAGGGTAAACCTGCTCTGATACCACTTTTTCGCGACCCAAACCATGTTGTGGCTCAATCCGCCACTGCCCCAATCCTGCCTCAATAGGCTGGGGGATGGTGACATGTGTCAAAGTTATAACAAACTTGTAAATTACTTTTCATAGTTACAAGTACACACCCACAAAACCAGCTCAATGCAAATGAGTAGAGGAAAATTAAAATATACAACAAAAAAATATATAAACCACAAACATTAATAGAACTATAAATAAAAAAAGTATAGTTGTGGTAATGTAAATTGTATGGTAAAGGGAAAAAATACACACCCAACCAGAAGACTGCCACAACACAACAAGTAGTGGAAAAAGTAAAACAGTTGAGAGAGACATGCTCCTGAATCCCAAACTATGGCCACCGCACGTGGACTATGCAGCCCGTATCCCTATGCTCTTCTAATATCATGATCAGTCTATCCATTTCTGCTGAGTTCACACCTTGTGGGGAAAAATCCCAAACAAGGGTGAGTATAAAATTACTCAGTAGGATAGTCTAAAGTCCCAAGGGATTAGAAAAAGTTGTACTGAATTTGGGTGCAGTAGATAGGTTAGGGTATAGTAAAAGAGTTAAGCTAAACCCAATAAGATAGTGAAGAAATCACATTAAATGATAATGAGATATAAATGATGAGTGGATGAACTTACTTTCATATATTTTCTTCCTCTAGTAAGAGTATACACTTATCCAACCACAAAAGAAATATACAAAAAGTAGTTGTCCAATCCCACACATCTTCACCTCTCCTGGAAAGAGAGTAGCCAAAACCTAAGTAATGGGTATTGGAAATATGATATATATATATAAACTCAGTCAAAGAAACCCATACAATGGTTAAGGGGATCTCCATCTCATTGCTCAGTCTAAGAAATTATCCACCAATAGTTATAGGAGTAACCACTAATAATTCTCATCATCAGACATGTCTTCCATGTACACACATGTCAAAGGTACTTAATAACAAAATGTTGATCCTATTTTCTTTGGTTGGCACTCTCTCGCCCTCAAGATTTTAGGTCATGACACATAGATGATTTTAGTTGAGGAAAGTGTCCCCCTCAATCGTGAGTCCAAAGGTAACGTCAAATCATGTCTCATTACTGATCCTCATAGTCAAGAGTTCATGCCACAAGGTTGAGGAACCATTCCCAGCCCATATGGAGGTTCCACAAGAGTTTACTATGACCCATACCCAATCATGTTGTAGGGTTCCACTCTATTGTCGTCAAGGACCCATACCCTCCTGGACTAGAGGGTTCAACTCTAGTGTCGTCGAGGACCCATGCACAACCTGACTAGAGGGTTTCACACATAAGTTACTATAGAGGAACTTCACTAGTTATCCCTATTGGATGGCACCTTTCAGAAATCGTTGAATAAATACACTGGTAAATCTTCTTGATCACATCCATCATCAATCATAATCAAAAAAGGAAACACACCAAGAACATCCCACATCATAAACCAAAATCCACTATTGATAGTACCATTTCATTATACATGAGACAAATCAGGATAGGGTACTCTCATGCCAATACTTGAGTTCAAAAGAAGGAGTAATGAGAGGTAGAATATTTGAAAAGTTGTACACGATGTCTGTGGGGCCAACATGACATGTGACTCTGCCTCATTACCTGGTCATGTACCTTTCCATTATTTGGTACTAAAATGTGATCAAGTACACTTAAGAATTCCATTTTACTCCCTTAGTAACCAATATATCTAGCAAAAAGGCTATTGATCACAAGACGCTCAATGTTGATTCAAATAACAAAAACATAATTCATTGACACGCCTCCTCCAGTGGCCTAAGAACATTTTACTCCATCTCTTCATTCATCTTCTCCAATATCACAATAGTTAACATTGACCTAATATTTGGGTTCTCTTCAAACATAACAGAAGGTTCTTCCACTGATATTCCATTCGTGCTTCCACAATTATTGATATGATGAATAAGGCTCTACACATATTAGTGGATCACACCATAGTGACCCATGTGTTAAAAACACAAAATCAACTATTCACTCACCCCAATGTGACATTTGGTGGAAAATTATTCTATATTCACATAATTCATGAATTGGATCTCGTGGTAACCATGCCTTGATTCTTAAAAAATCATATGGATTACAACATTGTGATCCTCAAGGAAAAACGTACATGATATATTATTCAATGAAACAAAACAGATACCCATTGAAAAAGTTGTATTTCACCACAACAATTGTGAAACAGGAATTGTGGGGCCAACACCAAAATGTTTTGTTAAACACCTGAAATTAGTCTTGAAAAGACCAAAAAAGGCCAAGGTCACGATGTCGCTGATGACACGTCGAACAGATGTCCCATTTAGAAGTTAGCACTGATACAACAACCCAGAATAATAATAATTATATTATTGTTATAAAACATAGGAATTTTGTATAATTGAACAGTGAGACCAAGACTGAAATAACCAAAATTGGTCTAAAAAGGTTTGTCTCACTGAGTGGAATGAGTGGTCATAGGCAGCACATCAAACAGAATCTCACTGTAGGATATATTTCTATTTAAAACTATATGGCCTAAACGAACTGGTATGGACCATTCAGGTAGGACCACACCACATGGGTCGGACCACCTCAGATAGCCCATGGCCTATCTGCATGGCCTTCCCCAATATGATCCCAGCCTACCCTGCTGAATACATCTCAACCCACTCCTCAGGGCCCGCTACCCCAAACCTACCACCGGCTCGGCCATCCACCTTAGATCCCCTGTACCTCGATGGCTCCAATGTCCCAGTCAACGCGGAACCCTTAGCCCCCTCCCACTACCCCTCCTTACGACACATAGGATACCCCCCCCCCCCCCACTCAGTTACGATGCATGATCGGCCAACCACACCACCAACCACTTCTAATCTCATGTTTCATGCAACTTAGCATCCCTGCTGCGCTGGCCGACCACACTGAATGCCTAGTCACGATTCTCCACCACCTCACATGCCAAGTGATCCCATTTGTTCCACTATAAAATCCATCCGACCACCATCCCGGTCAGGCCACACAAGCTCATCAACACCCCTTCTCCATGCGGTCATTTTTGTGTGCCATCGTCTCTGAACACACTTCATTGGTCCCTTTCGTAGACCACTAGGACTCCTATAGATTTCTGATTCATGGTCTGAGGGCTGATCTGTGATACCTACAATGAGGCCTTCACAACGCAAGCCTCTTATTGATGATCTGATGGTCAATTGAAGCATCTTAAATTGATAATATAATATCCATGATGAACTAATGGATTTCGGATAAATAGGGGATTCAAAATTGAGATCAAATAATGGTCATGTTCATTCATCCATCACCTTGAAGTTCAAGCAATGAAATTGATTATGAAATCAAGAAAATGTTAGGAATTGAAAATGGAGGTGAGAAAAACATCATGAATCCCACCTCTATCTGATCGCTCGTCCTTGACGGCGTGTCTGCTAATATCATGAATTAATCGTCTATGGTTTGGACAAGGATTGCTCTATGATTTGATAATTAATAGAAGAACATTCGAGAGTAAGATAGAGGAGGGAGAGATAAACAGTATAAGGAGAGGTTATTAGGTCTATCCATAATCCCAATTTTATAATTCTATATTTATAAGAATTTTTCTCTGCGAGGAATTTGAAACTCTCGTACCCTCTCATTTTATGTAATTCCTAGGTAAAACATACCATTCAGATCTGAGTGGTTTTCTTGGATTTCCAATCTGAGTATCTGATCAAATTTTATCTTATTTATCATTTGAGATAAAATAATTAAGATTAGTTTTTTTATTTAATTTTTTTCCCCTGGGTGGATTTTCTCATAGAGGACTCACAACAGCAAAAGTTATACCCCTCATAGGGTATCTTCCACATTTCGTACTCAACCGGGATAACAGATTTCTAATCTGAGTGACTATTTTTGTGTTATACCACTTATTTCATGTGCATAGTATATAGAATACTTAATTTTTTGTTCAATTTATTATGAGGACACTGGGCCTCATAATATCATGTTTTATTAGTGAATAGCTCTAGAAATATTCATATAAATATTTTAAAGTCTTATATGGAACAAAATAGGTCTCTATAGTCAAATTACTACTTGGTCTAGATAAAAAACTTTTATGGTCCACACCCTCATCTTCCCTTAAATTTCACTTGGTAATGAGGTTCAGATTCACTATCTCAAATATGGAGATTAACATGTACATTTTTTCTTGTGATCAAATGATATACATGAGCCCATCCATAAAATACCAAAACCTGAATAGCTCATCACCATGAAGTGTTGGGATCAAATCATGAATGTCTATTAAATGATTGGTGTAATCCATATTTGATAAAGTTCTATAATATAGGTTTATAAACTCTTTATAATAATAATCTCATAATGTATCTAGAGATAAGTAGTCATAGAATTATGTCTAGAAATACCACCAATGAAAAACCTGATGTTGATTGGCCTAGGTCAAAACATCTTGCCTTATATTGTATGTTCCTCTAATAATATATGTTAAATCCTTAAAAATTCTCTATGAAGACATATAGATATGTTCCATGATAAATATCATGGCCTATATCATTACACAATACCCTAGGGACCCACTACCCTTAAATGGTAGGTGTTTTACTGCTATAACTACCTAGGAAACTCTACCATATAATATTTAGGTCATGGAACTCATTGTACATAAAAAAACTAGTTTTAAGACAAACACTTCAAATTGAACATCAGTCCCTATATCATGAATAAAAGGAGGCTCTATAGGTGGAACTGTAGGAGGTAATGTTATTACATTGTGTCCCACCACTATTGGATCATGACCATCTTCACCATCATGGAACATGAATAAATACTTTTAGAGTGTAATTTTTCTATAATTTTAAAATCATTCTTCATAATATGATTTGGAAACATATAAAATCATAGAAAAAAGAAGATGATAGGTACAAGAAGTCCTATATTAAAGTCAAATCACTCTTTGTGGTCCTTAATCTAGGTCTAGGTGATATAAAATATCACAAAGGTTAAAAGAGACACTCCATACATTCCACCATTAAGGTCAGGTCAGGGTAAATTTCATATATCTCATTGTATTGGATTTTGTGAATGGGGTTATTGTGGATAGTTTTAGAGGAAAATACCCATTAAGAAGCAATTGGAATCCCCATTTATTGGGAACCATATAATTCACGATTTACAATTCAGAAATATATAAATATCATAGTATAGTTATATGTGTCTAACATTCCTAAGAAATACATTCCAATTTTTTATAAGTTTTAATCCGTACTACATATAGATGCAATTAGGATTTAACATTTTCTATTTGGATGTAAAAATTCTATTCATGGTGGATTCATTAGATGGATCACCATTCTTAATTTATAAAATCTTAACCTTTAAAAATTATAATTTAAATCCATATAATAGAAACTAAATAACATTTTATTGCATTTAACCAATGGTTCATGTCTGAATGTTGTAATAATAGACTTAATTAAAATTCCACAATCAATATATGTGAGAAAAAATCCATTTTGGTTGATTAAGACATGTTAATTTAAAAATTATTTATTCTTTACTCCAAGAAATGTTATCCCATTTCCACATATTTAAATCAAGGAACAAATTTATTTATTTAAAAAATGTTTACAATAATGTAAACATGGAACAACATATACATGAAACATACCACCTCATTTAACTATATTGATGAATGAGATAATAGTTCCATTATATACGAGACAAGGGTTTATGAAATTCAATATTAATAAAAATAAATGAAAAAAAAAATCATATGTTCCACCCAACGGTGGAATCAGTACAACTGTAATAGGAAGAAAACCTAAACATCAAGCCCCCTCCAAGAAACATATATTTTTTATAGTATGATTATTATCTACTCCCAACCAGAATATCATTATAAATTTATAAACCTTATTTATCTATGAATATCATCCAAAAATATTATTTAAAGAGATAGAAAACTATAATACTAATTGTAACATCTAGGGTATGATCAACTAATAAATGACCCAGCCCGGTTGGCCACATGGCCTCATGCATGCCTCATCTTATGCCAAAATCTATTGACTAGCAGTGATACTCTATGGTGGTATTGTGGGGAGACTATACCAAAGTGATTAGAGTGAAACACAATGGATTAAAATAATAATAATATAAAATAAAAAAATATAATATGAACAATGGAAGTAAACTTACAAAAAAAAGTAAAATGGCATAAATAATACCGTGTTTCTAATATAAAATAACAACTTCATAATTATATACAAAAAAATGAGAATCAAGGGATACATAGTAGCTGAAATACAATAAAATAAAATCTCTACAAAAGTATTAACACACCGAAATTTATCTCTAATAGTATCACAAGTATTGCACAGTCCTCCTCTCCTATAATACATCCTATTATTGAAAAATCACACTTCTCAAGATGGACGTTTACCTTTTTCCCTACATGCATCAATAAAGTGTATCGATGTGCCAATTGGGGGCCCAAACAAAGTGTGATTAGAAATAAAATAAACAAGTCCAATAGTATATAGAAATATACTATCTGTGGATGTGAAATAGATTGTCTGTAAGTATAATAAGCTATTTAAGATAGTAAATAAATAAACCTCATCTATTCATGTTCCTCTACAGACACCCATCTAATACTTCCTGCTTTAGACTAAGCCATAATGGAATTGAGAATTTAATGTTTTAGTGTTATGATTATATGTTTGTGAGTCAAGGTATACAACCAAGGAATATTTTATTATTCAGAGTCAAATTAAGTCTCATAGTTTCATGGAATTAAATGTTAATAATCTGGTAGAATTCCACAGGTGTGTACCATTGGCAATTCACCCTAAAAATAAAAACATTACCTCACCCCCAAGACTATATCTGTGGGATCATTAATGTTTTAATTGAAATGAGTATAAGGTAGGAACCAAGGAGGTATATATATCAATCCAAATATATGTATAACCTTCTATTGTATTTGGTTGATTTAATTTTTAGAAATATAGGTGAAGCCTCTATTAAAAGTTAGGGTATTCACATCCATAATACAACGAATGAATCCTTGTGTGGTTATTCACATTGATGAAACTTCCCTAAATCAGTTGGAGACCCTTGAACACATCGAAAAAAATCATAATATGAGCCCATTTATCACATACTCTATGAGATACCATTAAAACTATTGGTTTGTGAACATAATAAAACGTGATGTAATAATCAATATAGTATCTATATTTATAACTACAACCATAATTTCAAATTATAATTGTATAGGGGTTTGGGGACATGACTATTCCATTAATATTCCCATTATAACAATTAGAAATTTCATTTATATAAACATGGATACACCCCTCATAATTTGGATCAATTACATAGCCTTGGATAAGGAGTCGTATCAAGGTATCACACCATTTCATAGAATTAAATTAAACTATAAAATTCATAATTGATAAGTCAAAACACCTCAAAGGGTGCATTAAATCATTTTCATGGAATAATGTTAATGGGCATCAAAAGATACGCACCCTGAGGGGGGAATTATGTTGAGGTAGAAATCCTTTGATAATATATTTTATTGTGTAAGAATAACTAATACAAGGTGAAAAATAATTCATTAAATAAACTTGTCATTTAGAAGGCTTGAAACCAAATGTATAACCCATGATATTAAGGTGTGCTAATAAAAACATCAATAATTTTATGTTAAAGGGCTAAATAATCAGCTATAAATGGATAGATGACTCCGAACACCATATTTTCCTCAAATCCAATCTAAAAAGTGAGAAATCGTAAAATAGAAAATGAGCCTAAAAATTAAGTCATATTATATTTCATGGTTTTCCATCTAATAAATTGAGATAAATGAAAGAATTAATGATGAGGACTATAGTATATACCATTAGATATCCAACATGATAAATAGAGAATGAATCGAACATCATATGAGGAAGTAGTCTCAAAGCCTAGGTTAATAGGTATGATAACATAAAAGGATGGGGAGATTTACTATGAAAATAGGAATGAGAAATGGAGGAATAAGGTTATAAAGAAGGATGTAAAAGGGGTAAAATTCACCCAATTTTAATGGTTTCATGGTTAGTCAACACGGATGAATTTTTTTTCCTACTATGATAAGAAATTTCAATATTTCCACCCCCTTGCATGGGTATAGTTAATAGGTTGAAAAATCAGGGGTTTCCAATGTAGACCCTTGTTAATTTTCTACAGCACCCCCATATAACTGTGTAGCCAAGCTTACACAGTTTCTCAAACTGTGTACTTTCTTCTTGGGGCCACATGGTTGATCCACATGATTAATACTAACAATGTTCCAACCATAGACCGCATATATATCTTCCAAAAATCTGTGAATATGCCACCCCAAAATCCTTCAACGATCTTAAAACCTTCCTAAATCATCATTATTCTTTTAATAGACAAAAAATTAGATATTAAAACTAAAATTAAAATGATTCTTACCACCTAAAAAGGTAGAGAGGTTACACATCTCATGATGAAATGTTGTCAATAGATTCATATTCAATAGTCTTACTTAACATAATTCTTATGTACTTTCCAGTGAACCTTTTTTTCTGGAGGATTTCATTTTTTGGATGTTTTTCTACAAATCATCCATCAAGGTTCTTCTTAAAACCCATATTTCTATTTTCCGACTGTATTCAACTGATAATTCGTAGAAAAATGAAAAAATCATCCATGTACCTACCAATTATTTTATGATATGTCTACTTTTAAATACATTTAATCTTTTTGATAGCTAGTATTGAATACCAAACTAAACCTAAACGAACCGTGTTATACTAGTAATATTTGTTATTTTAACACAAACATTATAAACTGGCCATTAAATTGGTTGTTGTGAATATAAATAACAGTATTATAAAAAAATAATTCACTAATATTCCATAAATATTTATTTATTATATGTTAGTAAATAAATATACATATTTTTAGTAAATACATTTAATTGGTCAAATAGTTTTTGTATTCAAAATGAGAATTTTTATGAGAAAATGGATATAAATAATTTTTGAAATATTTAGAATATTTGATTTAATAATAAGAATATCATTTATGAAATCATCAAAATTAAAATTATCTTATCATTTCATGTTTTAATATTTTCTAAATGGAATGATAATTTAGTGAATTGTGAAATTTTTTGAATTTAATAATACTATTAATTTATTTATATTAAATGTACCTTTATGATTTGAAATGGACATCAATGAAAAATAAGTAATATTTATTTATATATATTATAAATAACTTTTTTTAATCATCCTAATAAATTAGTTTTTAAAATGTAATTTTTTTATTTAAATACTTATTTTTAAATATAAAATGGTTTCAATTGCTTCTTGTGGGGTTATTTTTAAATAAAAATTAGGTCTTATGTGTTTCAACTTTCAAAAAATGAATTCCCCATATATATTTCAAAGGAGTAAAATTATTAAACAGGTTCTTTTATGTTTTATCTAATATGAATAGTATCCTTGGTAATACTAGTTACTACAGTAGATGGTAAATTCGATAATTTAAGTTACAAATAAAATGATAAGGCCTAGAAAATGACACTAAAAGATGAAAAAAATTTATTATATAATTACATTTCATCCATTATAAGTTAATGTTTTCTTATATGACTATTTATGGACATTTTTATGAGGTTGTGATATTTATAATATTTTATTTCAAGAATAGTCAATGTTGTCACATTAGTATTGTAACACCCAAACAACAACAACCCATAGTAGGGGCATTGTTTTTTTCAATGAATATTATAAAAGGAAAAAAATTCATATGGATTGATTAGTTATTTATTCCTGGTAATACATATTACATACATGATACCCAAAATATATTTAGATGAAAAAATAAAACAGGGTTCATAATAAATTGAAATAAACTGTATCCTTGAAAGCTTATTCAATGTTATCTTCTTTCTAACCTGGGGAAATAAACATAATACGGTTGACCTCAAATTCACATTATGATTAAGTGAAAAAGAAATAAATAATGAATCAATATATATAATAAGGTAAATAAGTTGGCACACTTTCCATTTACACAAGTAGATGAGGGATAATTTATATAGCGAGGTAAGAAACTAAAATGGATTCCATACATCAATAAACAAAAAATTAATAACATCCAAAGATATGTCGATGAAAAATATCATGGATTAATAATAATAAAATCTAAATGATGGAAATTTTTAATTAATGGAATTCATGTATAAGGAACATGAAAACCTATATCATCAAGAACATTTATAATATAGTTTAAGATGACATATAGAAACACATTAAATTTGTCCAATTTATACATCTCATGACAATATATTGATGCATCGAGGGGCTATATAATGTCTGATCCTCACCCTTTATTTCCATTCAAAAGAATTTTAATATTTAATATCAAATATAAATAATATTCCCTATTAAATAACCATATTGAATGAGAAATACAATTTTATCAATATTTCCACAGTTACTTAAATAATGGTCAAGGTAAACCCTATATGTAAGATGATATACAATTTAGGAAACAATAATATCCATTGTATGAAAATATGGATATTCAAGAAAATATGTTATGAAAATTTTATTATAATAATTTTATTTATTCAGTTGATACTTACCAATCACAAAAATAAGTGAGATTGAAAATATAATCATTAAAAACGTTTTTAAGAGAATAATATATAAATATTCCAAAGAGTCTCATACCACATTAAAACATTTGAATCATAATATCCATGAATTTATGGCATTATATTAAGCTTATAATAGAATCAGAGTGAGTATATTCATGCTATAATATGACAAAATTAATTATATACACCAAATAAAGGTGAATTGGTGTATAATAACAAATATGTCTAAGTGGAATGTAAATTGAGATAAAATTCGTTACCATAACCATTATTTTATTGTGTGGTGTTTATCCATCTGTATAGGGGTTTAAAAATGTTAATAACTTATACAATAACCATAATAATATTCAAAATATCATATTTTAACTTCTATTAATATCTTATTAACTGTTTTTTAACAATCATTCCTTATTCTAACTATTTCCGGAGTTAATTGCCTAGTTTCCTCACATACATTTTGACATGTTGTTTTGTGTTTTTATTAATTGTATCATGGTATAATAATATACAAAATTTGTATCATGATTTAATTATAATATAGATTTAGTACACATTTTTTTTGAATAATCTCTAATGTTTCGATATTATAAATTAAATGCATCATTCAATGACACGATTGGTTGTATATACGTGAGAATGCTACTTTCATTTCATTTTTGTATTAACTGAATGTAGAATAAATGATAGTAAGTATATTATAATTATGGTATAATATCTATGTAATATATTTCATATATTTATATAAATTTCATACTTAATATGTTCCATCTATAATGTGAACGAATCACATAACATTGAGGGGGCGGTATACCACAGTTCCAAAAGCGATGTAATCATATTTATGAAAAATGGAATGTATAGATTTATATGTTATAAAATAATTATATAATATTAAATATATTATAAATAACATATATATTATATATATGAATCTTTTCCACCATAATTATCACTATGAGAGGTGGTAATTGAAGAATGAATAATCATCATTTCGTGAGGTGATAGTTCATCATTCACAAAAACAGTATGTTCATTAAACATTACATGAAGTTTTGTATATGTGTAGGTATAAATATTAATAAAAGAAAATAAAATTATATTTCTGATTATGGTTTCATTATATAATAATGATTTAAAAATAATTGAATTGGTGGAGGAGTAAATGAAAGAAAATAGATCATTGGAATGTCTTACCATAATAGTCAGGTTACTCTTTTTAGTTTACACTAAAGGGATTCCTTGGAAGAATTTTTTCATAGAAGAAGGGATAAAGGTAGATGTTGGATATTTTTTTAATCAATAAGGGTATATATTTTCTATGAATAATTGGTTTTATAGGTGTGAGGAATGGGGAGAGGCGGTGGCCATTTATAAGTGTGAAAAAGGACTCACATGGTATTTTTGAAAAGAAGTCAGTTACAACAAAATATTAACCTAACATTAATCTTAAAAACCCAAAAATATCAATAATTGAATTTTTAAAGCCTATTTTTCCATATAATGGGTCTTTTACTAATGGATAGGTCATTTGTCCTATTAAGATAATGGTTTAGTCCACTATTAAATAAAATTTTACCTTATTAATTGTAATTAAATTTAAATACATTCACTAATATATTTTTATAAAAGTTGAAATTATTATAAATTATAAATTATTATCATTAAAAATATGGAATCCATTTTCTCAAATTCCAATCACATAATTTGAAGAAATTAATTTACATTTAATCAAGCAGATGAGATGACAATGTTAGTTTTTATGGTAAAAACATCAAAATATTATCTATGGTTTAATAGTAATTTTCATAACCAAATTGATCCAAAAGAGAAAAAATTTAATAAATGATAAAATTTTAATATAATTAAACTTTATAAACATTTTAAAATATAAATTAAATTTATTAAAAAATTGATGAAAATGAACTTTTGAAATAAAATTTGTTATGTTTCACTATTTATTACTAAATTATTCTTCATATAAAATACCAAAAATCACCCTAAGATAATTATTATAATTTAATTCCAAATATGATGTTAATTTTGACATATATAATATATAAAAGGGTCAAATATTGGATTTAAAATTGGTTCTCCTTTAAAATGGAGTAAAATTGCCTCTATAAAAATATAGAATTTTTTCTAAAAATTTATGTTTTTTAATGATGTGGCTATAAAATATATTGAATGAATGTAAAAATATTTAATTTAATACATAATATGTAAATTTACTACATAAAACCTCAAAAGGGTTATAATTTAATTGGCTATGAAAAAATTTGTTCAGTAGTGTTTTGTTTATATTAGGTGTTGTGTGTATTACAATCATGAGAATATATTATATTTATTTAAGATAGTAAATATATTTAATATATAATTACATTATATTCCCTTTTTAAACTTTTTTTTTAATGTCACACACTCTATCAAATCAAATTTTTTACTATATAATTTCATAGTGTCACATTTTTCCCACATTATTTTAATTGTGTCCTTTCAATTTAAAATAAATCTCAGTAATCGAGGGATTGATATTTGAAAATAAGATATTTTTGATAAACTAATATTGTAAATAGGGTTAATAATATTTCTTCTTAGTATGAGAGAAATTAATGTATAATGGTAGCATAACTATGTTCCCTATTATTAGAACAGATATTGAAAATGGAATCATGGATACATAAGAAAAATATAATAATCATGTTATGATAGATATTGATATATAACATGGTTTGGAGAAAGTTTATAGTCATGAGGCCATAATTCCTTGATAACCTAATAGGCTAATTGATTCATTGGAAATGAAGGTTCAAGGACATGATTTTTTATTTCAAAATCATTTCACATGGAGTTGACTAATTCGTTCACACTCTAAAAATACAAGTAAATATACTTACATGGATCATTTCTATAAGAACAATATTATCCACTGGTCATGCCTTGGTCTATTCCTACTTAATCTCATAGAACCAGATTCATTTAATAGTCATGTTATATATCAATATTTAAAACCACTTCTCAAAATCAAATTAATCATTTTCATAATTAGTTAACATTTCCATGATATTATGATCTGGCACTTTAGAAAGAAGGTTACTAAATGTCTAAAATGAACTCATAATTATCATTCAATACATATTAAGTATACCGTATTGAATATTTGAACACATTCACCATTTAACCTCTTAAAATATCGTAATAACTATAATTACCCTAAAACCTTATCATAGGAATGAATTATTCCCTATTCCTTATATAATAAATATGTTATTGGATATATTCTTTAATCCCAAAGTATTGTAAACATTATTAATGAATGAATATACCACTTGTAAAAAATTCATTAATCAGTTCCAAGGTATCCCGTACATGTCCAAATCAATCATTTCATAATCATTATATAAACATTATGAACAAATTCAAGGTTGTATTTCCCTCAATCATGTGTATTTTGAAAATTTTTAATTTCTAATGAATAAATTTTCATGGTACTATTAAACTTATGATATCAAATACCTATGTAAATATACTAAAATATAATGCTTACATATTTAATAAATCATATCATTAGAACATAATAATAAAAATACTTTTAAAACATATTTCTTAGATTCAAATATATAAGAACAGTAATAATTCCACTTTGGTTGTGTCAATCACTTATTATTGAACAAGATACCTTATCTTCTAGGGGTTATATTACGTTATGGTTGGGACATTAATTTTCATATTTACCGGAAGCTTTATTATTTAAACACTAAATGGAATATTTTTCCTTCTACCCTTTTCATTACTTTTCCATGTGAACCTTTTCTCTACACTTATAAAAAACTCTAAATCCTTTCAATAATTTACATGCATGATTCTTTCCAAAGTTAGCACATGTTGGAAAATCCTTCTTTACCTTCTTCATCAATGACTCATTCCCTTTTCCATTATGCTTATAAGACCTATTATTCTATTATTTTCCCACGAAGACATTGGATCTCAAGAATTCCATTTCAATTTTGAGGGAACATAAAACAATCTCTTTGTAGAAATAAAAACATCAATATATCAGTTCCCTTAATAGATTTGGATTTAGGACTTCAAATAAGTGGTTATTCTGACATGTCATGTTGCATATATAATTTGTAGGATACCATGATAACCTTGTAATGGTAGATTCGTAATCTGAAATTATGAATTCTTTATTTTTAATTAAACTAAGAAACATTCCCTCCATCTTAGTTTGTTATCATGAGGGAATTATTTATCCAAGAATTTATCCTTAAAAGGACTCCATTATATGAGTTCAATTTCTTCTTCCACCATATTATGTTGGATCAGGGGCCACCATATATAGGCATCACCTTGGAGAAAATACACCAAAAGGGTAACCTTTTACATTTCATTGTATACCAAGGCCGTAAATATCTTCTTATGTAGACTGGATCCATTACTCAACTATCATTGTATTAGTATACCAGTAAATTATAGGGGCCTCTATCACATAAAGTGATCCAACATAGGACATTATCTCAATAGAATAGTTTTCTCCATTATAGAAACGTTATTTGTCATAACCTAACTATGCTTCCCTAATATAACTATAACTTATTTAGTTTTAATACCAACTATGTTGACTTTCTTAGTATGGAAATATAAATATTTTTAATGATTATTGTTACCATCCCTCCTTCAATGAACTATTTCTATACAGGGGAATATATTGTATTAGATCCTAAATATTATGCACTCTATATAACCCTAATCTTGGTATAACACCTAACATAAATTTATGCATCATAAATCCTAGAATCCTAAATTGAGGAAACTTTAAGGAAATATATAATTTTAATTCCATCACAATAGTTGGTAATGAAAATATGAACTATCCTAACTATATACATCAAGAGTGTAAAACTAGGTGCATATTAAGGTATGTGGTCATGTACCAGGTTACCCCATGTAAGGATAGGGATGCCTTGTAAGAGTTTTTACCCCTAGGTATGTTTGTGATATAATGATGTCTACTTGTAGAATCCATCTAGAGATTTATTACCAGGAATATCAACATAATAATAACCTAAAAAAATCATTGATGTTATTATATACATATCCCCATTTTATAACATAGTTTTGTTCTCCAAAATCTAATTCTTCTGAAACATTATTCCAAGATTACTTTTAAACCTCCATTGATACCAATTATCGCCCCGACCCTAGAAACCTATATCAGATGAATTATTTTATTAAATTCTCATTATTATTAGGAATTAAATCCTAAATAACTAATTGGTTTAGTAGTACATAAAATCTATATTACATATTTGATACCCATTATACATTGGGATTAAAAATAAAACATTCTACACAATAAACACAAATAAATAGCATCCTTGAAATCGTTTTCAATGTTTCTTCTGCATAACATGGGGAAAATCTTAATAGGGGTGATCTCAAATGCTCTATAAGGGTAGGTAAAATGGATAAATAATTGAAAAATATATATTTAAAGGTAAATAACTGAACACACATTCCATTTATAAAACATTATAAGGAATAATTAATATGGTAAGGTAAAAAACTGAAATACATTCCTTAAATCAAAAAACTGAAACTGAAAAACATCCATATATATATCAACGAAAAATCACATAGATAAATGATAACTAAATATAAATGAGTTAAATGATTAATTTTTGTATTTCATCACAATGGGACAAGAAAACCTTTACCATCATGACCATTAATAAGATGGTTTAAAACCACGGATATAGACCCGTTTAATTTGGCCAACATATTCGTCTAATGAGAACATGCCATCTCATCGAGGGGAAATATAATGTTTCGGACCTACCCATCATTGCCTATCCAAAAAATTTCTTATATTCAAAAAAAAATATCCCTTATCAAATAACAGTATTTAATGATAAATACATATTTATCAAAAATTCCCTAGTAACACATATAACTATCAAGGTAAACACTATATGTAAAACGATATACAGTTTATGAAATAATAATATCATTCATATGAAAATATGGATATTAAAGTAAATTTACAATGAAAAATTATTACATGAAGGTGATTTTTTTCATGTGATGGTTAATAATCAGAAAAGGAAGGGAGATTGATAAGATAATCATTAATAACATTATTAAGGATAATAATCTTTAAACATTCCAAAGTGTCTCATTAAACATTGAATGATTTAAATTATAATATATATTAAGGTATGATTTTAAATGAAATTTTAATATCATGAGAGTTAGTAGATACATGATATAGTATGTCAAAAGAATTTATATATATATATAATAAAATTGAATTGGTGTATAATAACTAATATGTCTCAATGTAAGGTAAATTGAGATGGAATTTCTTACATTAGCATTACTTTCCTTTTGAGGTCTTTATCCTAAACTATTGTGGTTTAAAATATGTTAATGAATTATAAATTCACCATACTCATATTCATACTATCATATACTAACTTCTTATAATAATTACTTACCTTTTTGTAAATAATCTTTCAATATTTTCATTATTTCATGTGTTAATTGTCAAGTTTCATGATGTATGTTTTGACTTGTTGTTTATGGATCATATTAATTGTATCATGGTTTTATTATCTATATATTATCAAACATGATTTAATTATAATATATTTTTAGTACATATATATTTATAATAATCTATAATGTTTGGAGATATGAAATTAAATGCACGATTTATGGAGACGGTGGGCCGTACATACGCATAAACACTACATTCATTTTTGCATCGTATTAATAGAATAGAGAATAATTGATACATATGTATATTATAATTATATTATAAATATATGTAATTTATTTCATATATGTTTATTAACATCATCCGTAATACATTCCATGTTAAACACGAACGAATCACATCGCATTGATAAGGTGGTAGTCCACACTTCCACAGGCGTTGTTATTATATTCACACAAATTGGAATGTATATAGTTTAGTTTTGGAATTGAATTAAATAAGAATAATGATATTATAATTATAATATATATCATATATAAGAATATTTTCCAACATAATTACCACCATGTTAGGTAGTAAATAAATAACGTGCAATCATCATTTTGTGAGGCGATAGTTCACCGTTCACTTAAATAGTATGTTCGTCACCAATTAGATGGAGGAGTGTGTACGTGTAGGTCAAACCATATTTAAATAAAATCATAGTATATTGAGGATTATGGTCTCAATAAATATGCATGATATAAATATTATTTATTTGGTGAAGGATTAAATGAATCAAAAGAGATCGTTGGAAAGTGTTACCTTAAAAATCAAGTAACTCCTTTTTGTTTTTACCAAAGGGACTCCTTGGAATTATTTCTAACAAAATTATTGATTAAAGGTATAAGGGAGAGATTTTGGGATGTTATATAGGTATATATTTTCCAAACCTAATTTTTTTGAGATGTGTGAGGAACGGTGACAGGGGTGGCCTTTTATAAGGGAGGAAAGGAATTGAGTTGGTATTTTTGAAATGAAGTTAGGTGTACCCACATTTTTACTTAAAAAAATCTTCCAATACCAAACATACTAAATAATGTAAGTTTAATTGACAAATTATTTCCATCCAATGGGTTTTGTATAAGTGGCTAGGTCATTCGGGCCCTTAATTTAATGGTTTAGTCCTTTATTAAGATTAATTTTACCTTAGTAATTGTAATTATTTTATGTTACATTCACTAATATTTTTAGTCAAAACTTTTTTGGACATATTATAAATTATAAATTATTTTTATTCAAAATATGTAATCCATTTTTCCATGTTCCAATCACATATGTGGAAAATTTAAATTTAAATTTAATCCCACAGATGGAACGACAATGCTTTTTTAAGGTAAAAACATCTAATAAATTATTGTGTTTTATAGTAAAATTCAAATTCAAATTGATAACAATGACAAATATTGGATTAATTTTTAAACATATAATCTAATTATTCTTTAAAATTAATTTAAAATTAAATTATACATTGTAAATAAAATATATTAAAATACTATTTTGAATTAAAATTATGTAATTCCACTATTTATTAAAAATGAATCTTCACATAAAATAACAAAAAATAAACCTAAGATAATATTTATGTATCAATTATAAATATGAAGATTATTTTTACATATTAAACTTTAAAATTGTCAAATATTGGATTTACAATAGGTTCACCAATAATAGGTGGTAAAAGTTCTTTTAAAACAATATAATATTTTATGTGTAAAGTTATGAATATTTTTATCATGTGACTATAACATATATTGAATGTATGTACAAATATTTGACTTGATATATAATATATAAATTTACTACTTAAAATCTCTAAATGTTTTAGAATTTAATTGACTTTTAAAAATGTTATTAAGTATTGTTTTGATTAAATTAGTTTTTCTTTGTATTATATGTTATAGAATATATTTTATCTATTTATAATAGTATATGTATTTTAATTTATAGGTTATTATATTACCCTTTTTACAATTGTCTTTCTGTGTCACACATGCTACCGAATACAAGGTTGTACTATAGAATTGTAGTTTGTTTCACATATTTTCAATAAACGATAACTTTTTTTAATATGATGATATCTTGAACTTATCTTCGACTATAAATAGTATTTTTAACTCTAATGTAATTATAATAATAATAGTAATTTATTTTTAATTTATAGTAATGAAATAACTACCATAAATACTTCCACTACAGTGATGTAGTATTTTTTTCCCTTAATGGAAATATCGAATAAATGACATTAAAAATATTATGATGAACTTAATTTCAAATAATTACCATCATAAAAGAATTTAATAGATCACTTTGACTTTTTTGGAATGTACTAAACTAGATTTTTTATGATATCTTGTATTATTAATATTTATAAATTTCAATGTATTGAATAGTGTAAAAATTTACATTAATGGAATATTAAAATAAAAATATTTTATTAAAGGATATAAAATTATTAAAAAAAAAAATTCGTCCAAATAAATTCTATAAAATATAAAATATCATAATATATACATTTATTGGTTTTTTTTATATTACCAATATTAACCCACGATGTATGAAAATCAATGTCGTCCCGATAATAGTTAAAGGTATTAAATAATCATTAATACCAAACGATAAGGGTATGAATGTAACCCAAACATGTATAAAAATTATTGCATGATATTATTTTGACCCATACAAATAATATATTATAAATTAATAATTTTTGATCAATTTATAACTTAAAAATAATTTAAATTAAATTATTATTTAGAGAATTTCTAAAACTGCCCCTCACCTTAAATATAAAATCACACTCATTCCCTCCCTTTTTAACACCAATTTGAACCTTATATCTCAAATAAACCCTAAGTATTTATCTTAAATAAATCCTTTGTAATGTTATTGTGGTTTTTTCCTTCCAAAATACTAATCTTAATTTCTATAAGTGGAGACGTAAAGGATGTTCTCTAAAGAATAGGTAATTGTCTTTGCCAACTCATTCAAGATTATTTCTTCTTCTACATCCACTTCGTGTTTTTTCCAATATAATTTAATAATTAAAGTTTCATATATATTATGAGATTTTATTATTGTTATGGGACCACCATATTCGTCCTTTTATCCATCATATGAAAAATTAAAGCACCACAGGCGCTTATATACGGTTTACCGTCTCCACGACATAGTATAATTTGTTTTTCATTACCACTTTTAATGAATATTTCTATTGATGGAAAAAATAGATTTATATGCTAATTATGAAATTATATTGATTGTTTTAAAATTTATATCTCATATAATTCAATACCCTTTCTTTATTAGGTAAATGATATGGTTGCTCATGCATATGAACGACCTACCGTCTCCATGATGCGATGCGATTCATTTTCCATGTTCAGCATTCAAGAATGTTTTTAAAATTATATATAATAAATACATAATATATATATATATATATATAATTTGAATATAATTATTTATATGATGGAACTATATCATATGAACATGAACTTTTACTTAAATGTCAAAACTTGCCTAGGAAAATGAAGTAGATAACACCCAAAACAAGGGTAATAATGAACAATTATTACTAATTTGGTGTTATGATTATGTTAGAGGATCATAGATGATGTAATAAATAATATTATTTTTCAATAAAAAAATAATAATGTGATTTAAACCACTATATATTATTTTTAATCATCTCTAACTAATGGAAATTGCAAGGAAAGGGTTTCCCATTCCATATTTACTTCTGTGATTTATATGGAATATTCAAAACTTATTTATTCTATGTGGTGAATATACTACCCATTTAATATATTTTATCATGAATATATTTTTATTCATGGTATATAATGTCTCGTTTAAAATTATTTATTTCTTTGGGTATAAGATTCAACTGATGACAATGTAGTAATAGTCTATTTCACAATCTCATCATTATTCGAGAATTAATAAGTTTAAGTCACTATTGAGGAATGTTTTATTTTCCATGCACATATTTCTAAAAGTGATTTAAAATTTATATTTTTACTATTCTAAAATTATTTTTGAGGTAGTTTTTAAACCTTTTTTACTTTTTACAAAATGTTTTAATTGAAATATTCTACTCATTTTCCAAAAAATAATTTTGTAATATTTATTATGTAAAATTTAAAATTAATGTTTTTAACTTATATGGAATGAAATGAATTTACATACATCATGATAACATAGTAATTTAATGCTTTCTTTCATTTTAAAATAACATTTTTCAAACTTAATTATTTCATTATTATGTGCATGGTTTTTAAATTTTAAAAATTTTACTTTCAAAGTAAAAAATGGGATTTTCATCATTAAATGTTGCAATAATATCTTTAATTTATTTCCTTATATATAAATATCCTTTTCTAAATTTTATATTTATTATGTATAATTATGGTACCATTAATCATATATATTTGGATGGTTTATTATTATTCTGACTGTGGAATATATTGATAAATTGGTACCTTTTTTAGATAAATATATTTGTTGATAATGTAATTTTATTCAGAAATTGAAACTATCATTTTGATATATGAGGAATTATGTGGGAATTAAAATACATGGGTGGGGCCTAATTATAGATAACCCCTCGATGCACCAGTATGTATCTTCAGAAAAATTGGGTGGCCACACCAAATCAGTGTGTACCTAGTAGTTTTAAACTATCTTGTGAATGGTATTGATAGTATAGATAATGTTAGACAAACGGAATCAGTATGTTCCCAATAGTTTTAAACCTGATTATTAATGGTATTCACAATATAGGTGCCATGATTCCTAATATTATGTAATCCATTAATTATACATTTCATACACTAAGAATTTTCTTTAATATCCATTATAATTTTTCTATGACGTTATCTATGGATAAATTTAATTATAAGTTATTGATTAAATGGAATTTGTGTTTAGTTATTTAACTTTCCAATTTTATTAGGCTTATAGATTCATGATCATTTCGGTTGTATTTAATAATTACTGATCATTTTACCTCACCGGACTTTTATTTACTTTCCCCCAAAACCCATGAAGTGTACTATGATTTTTATACATGTAAATGGTATAGTGAATAATGATATTCTCAAAAAAAATGTAGTAATTAGTGTTTACATATGTATTATAGGAATCATGCATGTACCGAGTTTACCAAGACTAATAAACTTTTTGATAACAAAGGAATTTATTCACTATACGATACTATATTTGGGTTCTTTATAGTTGGTTTCAATGGATTTTTAGTATACACCTTGGGAACATTATTTTGGAAACCAAATATTATAAAAAAATAAATAATTTGGAGATATTCCTAAAGAAACTGATATTAGTCTTTGGAGATTATGTATAAATAAATATTTAATTTTATTAACTGTTTCATATGTTTTGAGATTAAACATTATGTTTCACTCTTTTTGGATCATATCTAGTGTGTGAAATTATTTGGAAATGATACTTAGTGTATGGAATGGGAACTATATTAATGCATTTAATCCATGTAGGTATTTTCCTACTAGGAATGATAGTGAAGCTAGAGTTATGGCTAGAGATTGATCTGTAGTTAGAGATTAAAAAATTATAACTATATTTGGATAACTGACTATGATTTTGAGAAATAACAATGTGTATATGGAAAAAACTATTCATATAAAATGTGGTGTAACAATATTAGATCACATTTTTCATCAGAAACCCCCATAATTCAGTGAAACTACAAATAATTGTTTATCTGAGAAATGTATATGTCCATTATGGAATATATTTATCACTTTTGGATGTCATTAAAGAGATAATTTTATCATGTAATTTTATCATATTTTAGAGGAGGTGGATCAATGGTGGTCATTGAATAAAAACAATAAGTATACAAATGAAATAAAACCTATGGAATGAAATGATTTTAACCAACGTTTCATGGAAAATTATTTTCCTCAATAACAACGTGTTCATGTGGATAGAAAATTCTTTAGACTGATACAAAAGGAAGCAGAAAATGTTTCAAATTATGAATCTAAATTTACAAGGTTATCAATGAATGTTTCAATCAATATACGTAATCCAAATTAAAATATTGACCACATATTTATTATGTTTAAACCTGTTTTCCAAAGATTATTGTTCATTGAATAAATTTTATCATATGATAATATAGTATCTTGTTATATAAATATAGAAGAATAATTATTCATGTATTATGGGTTTTAAGTGAAATAATTGAAGAAGATGATGGAAGGAAAAGAAATGGGTAAGGGTATGAAACAAAAGAATGAATTTTCCACATTCGATAATTGTAGAGTGAAACACCCGAGTACTTTCTTGAATGGAATGGAAGTTTGTTAAATATGTGGTGATAAATTACACCAGCCTTTTGATTGAAAGGTAAGGGTCAATTATTATTATGTCCAATACTTCAATATATGTAAATTTATATCTTTGAAAATGAATTCCCCAAGTTTCAATGAAATAAATCAAAAAATAATAAAGGGGATAATGGTCAACATTATATTTTTACTATAGTTTAATTGGAATTATTATAGTATATTTTAATTATATTCAAGAATTATATTGTAATATTATTTTATCAGTGATATTATAATTATAAGAATAAATAGGATTGTACTGTAGTAATTTTAATTTTAAGTATTCGTAAGTATATGATTAATAGTTCTTGAAACCAAGATAATGTATTATTTGTTATGTTGTTCATTTTCAAAATTCATTTTTAAGGAAGGATAATACTAATATGTTCTTGATGTTGAGATAATAATAAACAGATGTATATGGGATTGTTTTGGTCACCATGATGTTGGTCAGTGATTTTATGGATTATATTATATTTTCTAGGATTATTAGATTTTGGATTTGATGAATAATTCAAAAACCTGGGATTTTATTTTCAGAAGTATGCATGGTTTAATTAAGCACTAAATTTGATAAAGATATTCATATATTTGTCTTGTCGAAATAAGTGACACATTATTTAAGGAAATCTTTTGTTAAGATGATATTATAAATTTAGTGGCTTTTATTATAAATTCTTAGTCTTTGAATTTGGATAGACTTATTTAGGAAGAGTCTTACGACTAACTACTATTGGAATGGTTTAATCTGAATTTGGATATTATTGATTATAGGAAACATATTCTAACCATTTTTCCGTTAATGAACATTAAATGGATGTAATAATGACTTATGGATCTTATGATTCCATAACGTACTTTTGGCATGACAAATTCACCTTGAGCATATATTTTCTAGCATAAGAGATGAAGTGAGAATAGATCATAGAAAAATTGAAGGATGATATTATGATTGGGGAATAAATCATTAAATTCTATTTTCTCAAGTACTTATATAGATATTAAAACAATCCCTCAATTCTAGGAAATAGATTTTGGAACCAAAACATTATTCATTTACTTTTATTATTAAAAATTAAATTTTCTTTTAACCCCTCAAATATTTATGGTATTATGATGATTAAATTTCTAATGACAATGTTCTCTATTAATCTATAATTGAACTTGATAGTTATTTTTCTCTTCCACGTCTATTTTATACTACATAGAAACCTATTATGTTTTATCTTAGGTGTCCTTCATACATTATTATCTCTCTTATTATGTCAGTGTATTATTAACCTTTTCTATGACGTGGGGTTTCAAAAAAATATATTTTTAAATATGAAACCATTATTTTAGAAGTAAAAATTTAAATAACGATGTCGAAAGTTATTGGAGGTGGGGAGAATGTAACACCCCAAGATTTAAGTCTATTTTTATTTTTAAATAAATTTATTCAGTTTGATTCATTGTGTTGCACACAACATCATCTTAAATCAAAGCACGGTAGTCTAGTAATATTATTATTTTAACATGGCCATTATTAAATACCTATTAAATTAGAGGGTTTGAAAAGTAATAACTATATAATGAAATTTATATGTGCTTTGTATTCCATAAAAAATTATTTATTAATTATCCATAAATAAACTTACATTTTTTTATTAATGTCTTTTAAATCATTAAATAAATGCTTTCTTAAAAAAATTATGAGAAAATAAATATAATTAATTTCTGAAAAAATTTGAAATTTATTTGATAAAATTATATTTATTTCTTTATTCATCATATTAATATTGTCTTGTGGTTAATTTTTTGGAACTTTCTAAAAAGATTGTTTTTAGTGAATAGTGAAAATTGGTTAGTTTTATAAAATAATTACATTATTTATATTAAAAGACTCTTTATGATTTTAATTTGATATCAATGTAACAAAATTAATGTTATTATCCCCTCCATCTAAAGATACACCACCTAAAATGGAAATAAAGAAAATGGTATAATGACCCCCGAATCTCGCCTCCATTAGGCCCCAGGTTTGTGACTAGGACCAAGGGTATACAAATATGACAAAATGGGAGGAATTACCATTTTTTAGGAAATAAAATCAAGAGGTAAGATTAATCATCCACAACAAGACTCTATGATATAATGGAAATGAAAACAAATCCACCCCACATGCATGTGTAAAATAGAATTGATAGAAAAAAAGTCTCTAAAGTAACTACAAAAAGTAAAGCTAGAGACATAGAAACTAACAAGATACGAGCTATTAAGGTCCTTAAATGTCCAAAATTTCTTCTTGGAAACCTAAAAATATAATTTTATATATAGGGTGAGCATACAAGTACACTCAGTAGTAAAATACGATGTCTCTCAATCACATGTGAATGAATTATACTAATTCCCCTGTGAGAAAATATCAGAACCAAACCACACCAAATAGTAATACTAACCACCCTTATCTCACCATGGTACACTCACCAAATAATGAATGTAAAGTAATGTAATATGTTTCACATTGATGACAGGGTACCTTACACAACATTCCCACTAATTTTCTACTCTTTCCAAATAGAAAACGTCATGCTGCACACATCTCTGCCGAACATATCAAAACACATCCCACCACCACACAACATTGTTGATAAAAGTATTGTTTTCAACAGTACATATTAATGTTATTTAAATGGTGACACTGTTGAAAATAATACTCTGTCTCTTTATGATAATTTTGATGCTCACAAAACCCTTATTTATTTTCTAATGATTTTATTTAGTAATTTGCAAGAATTTATTAATTTATTTTATTCATCAAATAAAGAGAATTTATTAATTATTTGGAATCTACATTAAGCGCATCTTGGAATCAGTGTTCATACATTACGTGGATAAATGTAGCACAGAATCTACTTTAGTGCGTCCTGGAATCACTGTTCATACCCAACGTGGATAAACGTAGCGTAAGGATGAAAAGCATGTATGCTTCTTGAGATAAGAGAAAATAATGGTTAAATAATCATATGTTTTCAGCAAAGTATGGAAGGAGAACCGTACATAAATACTAAATGTTACGTTTGTTTCTCAAATGTATGGTTCATCAACCTTACTTTTGTGAACAACCATATGTTCTTGGAAAAGTATGGATCACGTAAAAGTCTGGATCTTTTACAGTATGTTTCATAGTTGAGGAAAAAGTATGGATAATAAACCCTACGTTTATGTTCAACCTTACATTTTCAACCATATGTTTGGAGGCCACATCATCAACCTTGCGTTTGGCGTCGGAAATTTTGACAGACGATATTTTTATGCAGCAATCAGCAAGCTGATTTTTGGGCGGATTTCAAGCCAGATTTAAAGTTGATTTTAAAATATGAATTTGACTGATTACAAGCTATTTTATCAATGTATTTATGATATAATTAAAAAGATAATGTTATGTTGAGTCTTAAGGGAAGTTACGACTTATCTGAAAATTCAAATTATTGAATATCACGAATAAAAAGGTGACTTTTATGGATCTAAATGTGCAGGAGATATGATCAGCCCTATTATCTATGTTTTCTATGAAACACCAGGTACAAGCGTGTATGGTAATCAATCTATTATCAAAAAGGTGTAAAATAGAGACTGCAAAAAGGCACCTAGTTCTGCTAATTCATTAGAAGCGTCAATGCTCTATTTGTTTAAGAAGAAAGAACTCGATAGAATATTCAAATGTTCTACATTAAATATCTACTGTGGATCTACTACTGTTGATGTTGTGATCTATATCCCTATATCTATTCCAACCGGATCATCTTAGAACCGCTTCGACATGAAAATCAATATTTCTAGAGACGACGATCCATCTACAGTAAATTTCATTCTATTACAATTGTGAAGATCAAATGGAAATATTCTTTCTGAATAAATTTTTATTCTTGAGTAACCAGCTTCACGTACTATGTTGTGTTGGTTCGTTTTGGAACCAGAAGCCTTTTTTTTCTTGGATTGTAAAGGTGTCAACTGCCTGTATTCAGTTGTGGATAGGTCTGTTGAAAAGAGTACCAGATAGTGAAAATCACCAAGCTCGTGGAGTTGAGCGTTGGTGGAGTGGACTAGGGGCCTTCTGTTCCATGAACCACTATACATCTTTGTGTTCTTATTTTTACTTATTCCGCTGCACTATCAAATCTGATAAAGTAGGGAAGACAGAACTCATTCAATCAAAGAGTTACTGAAAAATTGAAAAAGACACAATTCATCCCCTCTTGTGTATAATCTGTAGATTCAGATCCAACAATTGGTATCAGAGGAGGATCTTATGATAGAGCCTTTAAAAGATAGAATCTTTTAAAATATTATATATCAGAGCATCATGACTGATACAAGAGAAGGGATGCCAATGGTCAGAGCACCATATTTCAATGGAGACAACTATGGCTGTTGGAAATCACGCATGATAATACATCTGAAAACCCTCGGATATAGACTCTATTAAAAGATTCTGGATCCTTATAAAATTCCTAAAAATCCTGAGACTTGGAGTGCTGCTATAGAGGTAGAGTATGATTTGAATTCAACAGTTATGAATGCAATCATCTGCAGTATAGGACCAGATGATTTTAACAGATTATCCCAGTGACCAACAACATATGAGATGTGGCAAACAATAGTCGTGGCATATGATGGGACAGACAATGTGAGAAAAATGAGATATGAAACTTCCAAATTGAAATTTTATACTTTCAGAATGTTAGAAGGTGAATGTATTACCCAAATTAATTGGAGATTGAAAAAAAATTTCAATAATATAACAGCTATAGGAGAACCTATCAAGCAGGCTGATCAAGCATTAAAAGTTATAAGGGTACTTTCTACACGATCAAATGGTATCTCTACTGCAATCAGACAATCAACACCTATCAAAGATCTAACCTTGAGAGAGATGATTGGTACACTAATGATGTATGAAGCTGGAATACAATATGAGGCTAATGAATATAATGTAATTATCAAAAGAGAAGATACTGTGTTAAAAGTAACTTCACAAAAAGAGTATAGAAAGCTGAAGAACAGAGATGTCAAAGCTAAATCAGAGATCTCTGACTCATCAAACTCAGATGAAGAGCTAACTCATCTAGCCAAGAAATTTAGAAAGTTCTAAAGCAAGAAAAGAGGATTAAAAAAATCTTTTAAGAGAGATGATAAAGAAGTAAGATGTTATGAATGCATGAATATGGGGCATATCAGACCGGATTTCCCACAATTGAAGGATGCAAAGAATAAGAAATTCTTCAAAAGAAATGACTATGAGAAGAAAGACAAGAAAGCTATGAAAGCCACTTGAAGTTTATCTGAAGACTCCAGTAGCTCTCCTGAATCAAGCTCAGATAAAGAAGAACTAAATATAAAAGAAAACATGTGTTTTATGGTAGAAACTAATGAGGTACACTCATATTACTACTCTGAATCAAATTCTGGATCAAGCTACACAAATGAAAAACTTGCAGCCTAATACAATATGCTTGAAGAAAGATATTACTCACTATTTAAGAAACATAAGTCACTAAATATAAACATAAAGTTGTTTCAAATGAAAGATATATAACAATGAAATAAAAAATGTAATGAACTGATAAATACAATTCGATTAACACTGCCTACTTTAATTTTGAATCAACAATAAAAAAATTGCCGGATGAAGTAGAATATTACAAACATGCTTCTTTGGATTTTACAAAAGGAGAAAATTAGTAAAATGAAATTCTTGGAAAACTTTCATTAAAAAAGAGAGATTTTGAATTGGAGGTAAAGGACAAATACATAAGATATATAAAAATTATATTATTCCTAGCTCTAAAAGGGTTAATTCTAAATTTTGTGGGACAAAGTGACATATAGAAAAAAAAATCTTAAGTTAGCCTCAAATTTGTGGCATTAAGAAAGCCTATGTTTCAAAAGACATATATGATTCAGCTAATTTTAAAAGAACAAAGAAAATCTGTATACCCAGATCATTGCTAGCTAACACCCCTGGACCTAACAAAATATACCAAAGTAATTTTTTTGAATGTCTTTGCAGGTAGCAGGCCACCAGAGGAGAAAAGATATATGGTACATGTATAGTGGTTGCTCAAGACATATGAGTGGAAACTTATTGAATTTTTCTTCACTCACTCAAAAGGAAGTAGGACTTGTCACATTTGGTGACAATTCCAAATGAAAAACCATTGGCATTGAAACTGTTGGAGATCCAAACACAGTCTCAATCAACAAAGTACATTATGTACAAGGATTAAAACACAACCTAATAAGTATCTCTCAACTCTGTGATGATGGATATACTATTGATTTGACTAAAAATTGTTGTACTATTTCTAAAGATAAACTCTTTAAATTTAAAGCACCACAAACTGAAAATGTCTATAATTTGGATTTGAATTCCTTGTGTAAACAAAAAGTAAACTACTTAACTACTAAAGTAAGTGAATCCTGGATCTGGAATTAGAGACTTGGACATTGAAATGTATATGTTTATATAAGTTATCTAAGAAACATTTAGTTTCTTATTTACCTAGTCTCAAATTTGAGAGTTACAGATTTTGTGATGCATGTCAACTTGGCAAGAAACACAAATCATCCTTCAAATATGTTAATAATGTTGCTACATCTAAACCTCTAGAACTTATTCATATGGATTATTTTGGACCCTCAAGAGAAGAAACCTTAGCTGGTAAATTATTTTTATATGTTTTAGTTGATGACTATTCAAGATTTACATGGATTTTCTTTTTGAAATTTAAAAATGAAGCTTTTACTTGATTTGAATGTTTCTGCAAATATATTTAAAATGAAAATAGTTTTAATATAATCTAATAGAGAAGTGATCATGGTGGAGAATTTTAGAATCTAGAATTTAATTACTTTTTCTCAAACATGGGTATTAAACATACCTTTTCTGCAACTAGAACACATCAACATAATGGGAGTGTATAATGGAGAAATAGAACAATTCATGAAATGGCTAGAACTATGATAAATGAATATAGGCTACCTATATATTTTTGGGTAGAAGCTTTGAATACATTTTATATATAATTAATAGAGTTTTAATTAGACCTATTTTGAAAAAGACACCCTATGAACTATGGAATAATAGAAAACCTAAAGTTAACTACATTAATTTTTTTGGATGCAAGATTTACATATTAAACACCAAGGATAATCTTGGTAAGTTCGATCCTAAATATGATGAAGGTATTTTCTTAGGATATTCTACTGCCTCCAAAGCATATAGAATTTATAATAGGAAGTCAAAGATTGTTGAAAAATCAGTTCATGTGAAATTTGATGAATCTGATCCCTTCGAGAAAAGGACAAATCAAATGGATGAACATGAATCTACTGATAACATGAGACTTGAGAACATAAAGAATGATTTTGAAAAAGATATAAAAGAAATTCAGTCTAGTTCAGAGGAACATGATACTAAAGAACCTTTAAATATATTACCTAGACAGACTAGAACCCTAAAGAATCACCCTTTAGAAACTATAATAGGTGACCTAGAAACTGGTGTTCAAACTAGATGAAACTTAGGAAACCTAGTGGAATTCTCTGCCTTCTGATCTCAACAAGAACCTATGACTATAGAAGAATATTTAGATGATGAATGACGGGTTATAGAAATGCACGATGAATTAAACTAGTTTAAACCAAATGAAGTTTGGGAATTATTAGAAATACCTAATAATTATCCAATAATAGGAACCAAATGGGTGTTTAGAAATAAAAAATATGACCAATGCACAATAACTAAATATAAAGAAAGATTAGTTGCTAAAGGATATAATCAAGAAGAAGAAATAGATTATGATGAGACTTTTACACCTCTAGCTATGTTAGAAGCCATTAAAATCCATTTATCCTAGGCATCTTATATAAATTTTAAATTATTTCAAATGGATGTTAAATCTACCTTTTTAAATGGTTATTTAATGGAGGAAGTTTATGTTGAGAAACCTCCTGGTTTTGAAAACTCTAAAAAATCTTATTCTATTTTTAAAATTACTAATTATCTTTATGAACTTAAACAAACACCTAGAGATTGGAATGAAAGATTAAGTTCTTTACATTTGAAAAATGACTTTACTATTGGATTGCCAGATCCAAAACTCTTTAAGAAAACTATGAAAAATAATGTTTTATTGGTTCAAATTTATGTTGATGATTTAATCTTCGGATCAAATAATAAAACTCCTTGTTATGGAATTTCAAAATTAATGCAAGAAGAATTTGAAATGAGTATGATGGAATAATTAAATTTCTTTTTCGGTCATCAAATATTTCAAAATGATTTTGAAAATGATTTAAATCAAAACAAATATATTACTGATTTACTTAAGAAACTTGGACATGAAAAAAGAATGTCATTTAAAATCTTATGTGTACTAATATAAAACTTGATTTGGATGAAACTGGGAAATCATTTGACAACAAGTTATATAGTGGTATGATTGGGAGTTTGTTATATCATACTTCTAGCAGGCCAGATATAATGTATTCAGTATGTCTTTGTGCTAGATTTCAATCAAATCCTAAAGAATCTTATCTAACTGCTGTTAAAATAATTTTTAGATATTTAAAAGGAACTTTTTTTCAATCTCTTATTTATCCCAAAACATCTGATTTCAATTAGATTTCATATTTAGGTACTGACTTTGGATGTTGTCGATTAGATATAAAAAGTACAACAGTAACATTTCACTTTTTAGGAATGTCTTTAGTATCATGGTTATGTAATAAGAAACATTTAGTTGCCCTGTCAACAGGTGACGTAGAATCTGTATCTGTTGGCAGTTGTTGTGCACATGTTTTAGATGAAAAACACTCTTATTGACTTAGGATTGAATTTTAATAATACACCTATTTTATGTGATAATACAAGTGCAATAAATATTTGAAAAAATCCTATTAGACATTCTAGAACTAAGCACATTGATATAAGACATCACTTTTTAAGAGATCATGTTATTAAAAAGAAAATATTTTTAGAATTTATAAATACAAAAATTCAATTAGAGGATATTTTTACTAAACCACTTCCCACTGCAAGGTTTTATTTTATTAAGGGGGATCTAGGTTTATTTAATTTTAAATAATTTTTATTTATATTTACTTTTATTTATTTTTTGTAATTTTTTTTTTCTGTTTCAGATTTTTTTCCCTTTCGCCATATGAAAATTTTATTTGTTTTAAATATATGTAATGATTAGTGATTACATAGGAATCAAGGTTTTCAGAGCCTTTTTGACTTCTAAACTGTTTCACTTCAATCGAAACCCTTTCAAAATTTGAAAATCGCACATCTTCTCCTAAACCCTAATCTTAGAACCTCTGAAACCCTAACCTTCAAAAAATCAGAGAATCTCATAGAGATTGTATGAACTAAAAGAGCTAGGGAAGCCAACCAAGAAATTCCAAGAGACAACGCTCCGATGGAAGAAAAAGCTTACAGGGAAAGGTAATCAATCTTGACTGGTTATATCAGACAAATCTGATGTTGAATCAAGCTCTATCATTTCAGAATCTTGAACACATGTTCAACAGTGAAAACACGGAATTTCTGTATGATATAGAACATAGATACTTCTAAAAATATTTACAGTTTAGTCAAGGAGATACTGAGGATAGTATGATGGCTAAGATATAGGATAGAGATTTCTCAATCTCATCCGTAGATATTGGTTAGATTCTCAACTGCCCTCATGAAGGAGTTTTTCCTTGTGATTTGAAAAATATTGGAGAATCTATGCATAAATCCGAGGGCATCATGTCTTTTCCTTTTGGTACTAAGTCTATAAAGAAAATTTTTATCAATGATTTGGAGCCTGATCAGAAAATTTTGGTCAAATTTATTCAGACTGGAATAGCTCCAAGAATGGCCGAAATGGAAATGATTTTGTACCCTAATATGTAAATAATGTATCTTCTGTTAAGTGATATTATATTAAACATCCCATGTTACATGATAAGGTATCTCAATTACTACTATCAAAGAGATGCTCGTATGATCTTCTATTATTTCGATCGATTTATTTCTAAACTGCTGCTTAAGAAATACATGGAATGATTAGTGGATGCCTAAGTAAACTGTCATCATAGTAATGTGTTTAATGCAGGAAATTTAAGGAAGATTGGATATTTCTAGAGCACCATTAATGGAAATCCTTTTCTAGTAGGAGTTGAGGAAGACTCGGAGAATTCTCAGACTCAACCTGCTAAATCCAAGGAGGGATAGGATGAATAAATAGTCAACAATGTAGCAAGAAGGATCCAATTTTATGTGGAAGATGTTGAGGAAGACAGAAGTCAGGAGGGACATCAATAAAAAGAAAGAGACCTGTTAATGAGGAAATTACTTCCCCTGTATTGGCAACAACTACAGAATATTTATTTACTTATTATTTTGTAAAAGAAGCTATTATTGATAAGACCATGGAAGTTGTTAGTGAAATAACAGCACTAGTAGAGGGATTAGAAGCTCAAGAAGAAGCTCAAAGGGAGAATCCAGAATAGATTATAGCTAATGATGAAGGTACACTTCAACAAAACCAAGATAAGGAGGCAGTTCCTGGTGGGGAAGTGGCCAGACCTCAAGAAACTCTTGAAAATGTTGTTCTCAAAATTCCATTGGAAGGACAATATGCTGATGTTTTTTGTGAGCATGCTTCTAAAGTTCACACAGAAGTGCTTCAAGAGGATTTTTCTGTGGAGGAGTCTAGGGACTCTAAGGAAAAATATGTGGACCAACCGAGTTAAGAAAAAAAGAGAAATCTGATGTTGAATCATTAACTTTGGTACTGCTGAATCATCCATAGCCTGAGAATGTGAATCAAGAACAGGGTGCCTTGGATTCAAGGACAAAAGAATTTGATGAAATGTACAAAAAGGTGTCTCGGTTAGAATCTGGGAATATGACTCTGAGGAATGACTTAAACATTGAACAATTGAGATATCAAAAGATGAAGGAATGTACAGTTAAAAAGCAAGAAGATGAAAAGTTTAAAGTGGATATGCTAACTATAGTTGCTCAATTGAAATTTGAAATGGTTATGAAGTCAGATTTATCAGATCTGAAGTTGTTTATGGACAATCAATTTTCATCAGTGGTAAATAATATTGTTAGTGGATTAGGTACTTCACCTGATTTAATCAGAAGGTTTCAAGCTATCACAACTACAATGACCAACATGAATGATAGGTTACACGATCTTCAATGTAACAGTGATCCTTTATCTGTGTTTCTGGACAATCAGATGTTTTTAATGGATCAACTGACATCTAGTGAGCCATCGATTAGAATCCTGTTAAATCAGTTTTCAGAAAAACTATCAGTATTTGTCGAAAAAGAGGAAAGGAGGCATGAGTTTTTCAGAGTCAATTTAATTGAGGATATTCATTTGACTCAAGAGAACAGAGAGCTCATTATCAAACTTGGAGATAGGATGATGAAGAGACTCTGGGAATAGTTTGCAGAAATCAACTCTGCAATCCAGAAGAGATAGAACCTGTTTACTATCATACCCAAACCTTGATTCCTGTGTATATCATTGTCATGTATATACTAATATTTTTGAATGAAAATTTCCTTCATTTTTTATCTGTTTCTTTCTCTATTTTCTTATTACTGTTTTATGTTAACATATGCCATAATATCATATAAATTTACAATTAAACAGTTCATTATAGCATTTACTAACATTTCAGTGCAAAATTAAAAGTGTTAAAATCCATGATTTTCTTTATTCTTTTTGATATCACAAAAAGGGGGAGAATTTGGATACATAATACAACGCCATATTTTTATTTAGGGGAAGAATTACATGAGAAATTAGGATAACCACAACATTTCATTTTATAACACTTTATTAGATTGTGTATAATAAAGGTTATTCAGAAAAAGAAATTTGGATAAAACTAAATACATTTATTTCTAAATAAATGTTTTTGGGGATATATTTTTATTGAAGTGATTTTGCTAAAATTAAATATTGTTTCATCCTCTCAAAATTCTAAAACATTATGTAGCTAATTTTGAAGGTTAATTTCATTTAAATAATATTATTATTTTATTGGTTTTGTGATCATCAAAAAGGGGGAGATTTTTGAGCAAAGTATTGTTTTTAACAATACATATTAATGTTATTTAAAGGGGGAGATTATTGAAAAAAATACTCTGTCTCTTTATGATAATTTTGATGCTCACAATTACACATAGTTATTTTTTAATGATTTTATTTAGTATTTTGGGGGAATTTATTAATTTATTTTACTCTTGAAATAACGAGAATTTATTACTTATTCGTAATCTAGATTAAGCGTGTCCTAGAATCACTGTTCATAACTTATGTGTATAAATGTAGCGTTGAATCTGCTTTAGTGCGTCCTAGAATTACTGTTCATATCATATGTGGATAAACGTAATGTAAGGATGAAAAGCGTGTTTGCTTTTCGAGATATGAGAAAAGTATGGTTAAACAATCATATGCTTTCAGAAAAGTATGGAAGAAGAACCTTACGTTAGGAAGGAACCTTACGTTTTGGTTATCAGCAAAGTATGTAAGGAGAAACATACGTAAATACTAAAAGTTCTGTTTGTTGCTCAAAATTATGGTTCATCAACCTTACTTTTGTGAACAACCATACTTTGTTGGAAAAGTATGGATCTTTTACCGTATGTTTGAGAGTAGAAGAAAAAGTATGTATAATCAACCCTACGTTTATGTTCAACCTTACGTTGTTAACCCTATGTTTGGAGGCCACATCATCAACCTTACGTTTGGCGTCAGAAATTTTGATAGATGATATTTTTATGCAGCGATCAGCAAGCTGATTTTTGGGCGGATTTCAAGACGGATTTAAAGTCATTTTTAAAATACGACTTTGACTGATTCAAATCCATTTTATCAATGGATTTACGATATAATTAAAAGGAGATTTTTATGCTGAGTCTTAAGGGAAGTTTTGACTTCTCTGAAAATTCAAATTTTTTAATATATCGAATAAAGAGGAGAATTTTATGGATCTAAATGTGAAGGAGATATGCTCATCCCTATTTTGTATGTTTTCTCTGAAACACCAAGTAAAAGTGTGTATAGTAATCAATCTATTATCAAAAAGGTGGAAATAGAGACTGCAAAAAGGCACCCAGTTCTGCTGATTCATTAGAAGCGTCAAAGCACTATTTGTTTAAGAAGAAAGAACTCGATAAAAGATTCACATGTTTTGCATCGAATATATATTGTGGATCTACTACTGTGGATATTGTGAACTATATCCCTATATCTATTGCAACCAGATCAACATAGAACTACTTCGACTTGAAAATCAATATTTCTAGAGACTGTGATCCATCGACTATCAATTGCATTCTGTTGCAAATGTGAAGATCAACTGGAAAACTTCTTTATGAACTTCTTTTTGTTCATGAGTAACCAGCTTCTCGTACTAAGATGTGTTGGTTCATGTTTGAACCAGAAGGATTTGTTTTTCCTTGGATTGTAAATGTTTCAACTGAATGTATTCAGTTGTGGATAGGTCTATTGAAAAGAGGACCAAATAGTGAAAATCACCATGCTCGTGGAGTTGAGTGTTGGTGGAGTGGACTAGGGGCCTTCTGTTCCCTGAACAACTATACATCTTTGTGTTCTTATTTTTACTTATTCTGCAGCATGATCAAATCTAATAAAGTATAGAGGACAGAACTCGTTCAATCGAAGAGTTACTGAAAAATTGCAAATGACACAATTCACCCCACTCTTGTGTATAATCTGTAGATTCAGATCCAATAACCATCAACTCACAACCACATCCCATCCCTTCACATGGGCCATGATCCACATCATGAATCCCACTTAGACACCTATTACACACAACCACATCTCTTCCTGTCACCTAGGCTATGAGCCACATCACATCCTTCTCACAGACACCTAGCCCACAAATAACATATCATCTCAAAGACACCTAGGAAAGCATAACATATCTCATCCTGAAAACACCTGGGAAAGCACAAAATATCTCACACCCATGAAACCTAGGAATTCACAACATATCTAATCCCTAAGACACATGGTAAATAATAACTTGCCTACACACACTTGGGCCTCAAAAACCACAAACCGCAAAAAGAATCATTGTCTATCACCCCCTATAATAAAGAATAGGGAAGATTAGGTTTCCATCCTTCCATCCGTCCACCATGATGTTTGGGAAAGAGATCCTCCCCCATGACGATGGGGGAGTTCAAAAAATAGCGCTCAACTAGGGTGGGGTTCATATATAAATCACAAGGAAAACATGGGTATATACATATAATATACCAAGATCTCATGCCCAACCTAAGGGTTCCCAAAAAAACATCTAGGTCACCAAACCATCACCTTTTATACTATGGTTTTCATTGACCATGTCCCCCCCCCCAAACTGAGCTTGGGAAGCCACTAGGAACTGACTTTGAAGATGTCCACCAGCTGCATAGACAAACCATCTCAGCCCTAAGACAACTAGAGGGGAAAATAAACCACTACCACTAGATTGTTAAAAAGGATCCTACTAAGGACGAATCCCTAAAAGTCAAATCCTCAAAGGACTAGCTGCCTACGACTTACTACTGAAATACCATTCCCTCAATGATTAATGTTGGCTCCCCTCTCAGGGTAAACCTCCTTGTGAGTGAATCCATTCGATCACCACCTCTTTTTAGGAAACACCAGATACATTTGAAAAGTAAAGGGAGTAACAACATACTGGATTAAAGGAAAACATTCCTCCTCAAGGCATCTCACAGAAAACTCATCATCTAGAAAAAGATCCAGGGAAAATAGAAGGAGGTTTTTTAACGTGATCCCCTACTGTCACCCTAACATTATCCCATGTTGAAGGGAGACTAACTCATACTTCTTCTCATTCTTCATGGTCATTGAACGTAACTCTACTCAGAATTCTTTCTCAAATTCAACCAAAAAAATGTATCCTTCCATCATCTACACTAGACAAATTGTACACCTTTGTTGCACAAATCCTCACAACGGACTAACCCAATGGAACCTAGTACTATATTCGGACCCAGATTAATCTAAATTTGATTTCAAGAACCTAAATCCATATTTCTGTCTCTATTTATAAAAAACTACCCTCATACATTCCTATAGCATGTCGCTGTAACAAACGCAATGACTTACGCCACTGATCATCCTCCTCCACAAGATCAACCCTACGTTGAGAAATAATATCATCTTACTAAGCCTCAACTTCCAGAACAACATATGAATAAAAACTGAGATTCGTAACTAAAAAGGAAAACAAAGATATCCTAATCCTGATTAGTATGGAATTTTGTTAAAAAACATTTTAATTAATTCGATTCTTTTTTCACTTTAACCATCCCAAAACAAGACAATTAAAAAAAGAACAGAAGTCATTTTTATGAATGTACCTCTCCTAGGTCTCTACTCTGAAAACAATGTAGCCTCACTTGGTCGTTTGATAGGCTTACATCATTTCTTCAAATCATGGGGGGATAAAATCTAATTTCCTAGCCATTCTTTCCTAGACTATGTATTGCACCAAGGTCACATGACATTGTTTCCCAAACCACTAGTTAAATCCTCAATGTTCCTAACTCTAAACTCCATTTTATCCCTTAAAAATAAACTCTGATACCATTTTGTCATGACCCCCTCCCTCCAAGGATACCTCTCCTAGGATGGAAATGAAGAAATGGAGACAATTTCCCTACATTCCCACATCCAGTAATCTCGTGGTTGATGATTACAACCATGTCTATATAAATCTCACAAAATGAGATGCATTACCCTTTTATAGGAAACACAAACGTAAGATAAGATGAATTATCCACAATAAAACTCCAATACATAATATAAAAGAAGAAAAAAATACATCCCACATGCATATAAAAAATAGAACTACTACAAAAACAAAACAATCCAAAGTAATTACCAAAACTAATGTTAAGAAGTGACATCGAAACTATCAAGATTCTAGATACTATGGTCCATCAAGGTGTGCATGGTCCTCTTAGAAACCTGAAAATATTCATATATATATAGGGTGAGCATACAATAATACTTAGTTGCAAAAACCAAAGTCTCTTGTTCATATGTGAAAGCAGTATAATAATGCCCCAGTGAGAAAACAACCAAACCAAATAAGAACTAATAGGTAGAATTTCCACCCCTATCTCACCAGGGTAGACTAAAAAAATAATGAATGTCATGTAATGTAATATATTTCACATCGATGACAGGGTACATTGCACCACTATCTCACTAATTAGACATTCATTCCTAATGGAAAACCTCATGGAACTCCAACCTATTTGGAACATACCAGCCAACATACATCCCACACACACTAAGGCCTCACAACCACATATCATCCCATCTCTTGGGCCACTAGCCATGTGACATCCCACCCAGAGACACACAGTCCTCACAACTACATCCCATATCATTACCTAGGCCAAGAGCTCTATCATATCCTACCCATAGACACTATGGCCACAAACCACATCCCATCCCAAAAGACACATAGGAAATCACACCATATCTCATCCTAAAGAAACCGAGGAAATCACAAAACATATCATCATAAATACACCTAAGAAAGAGTAAAATCTCATCCTGATGATACTTAGGAATGTATAAATTTCCCAAAAACACCTCAGTCTCACAAACCATAACCTAGAAAAAGAATATTTTTCTATAACTGCCTAGAGGAATGATCAGGGAAGAGTGGCTGGTCATCTACCCATCCTCCCATGATCAAGTATGGGAAATACACACTCCCTTTTGAGTATGGGGTTGTTCAGCATATATTGATATACTATGGTGGGGTGTATATAGAAATCCAAAAAAGAAAATATAGGTATATAAATATAACATATCAAACACCAATTCCCAATATCAGGGTTACCAAAAAATGACCAAGTAACCACACCATAACCATTTTTGTTACCTCTAAATTCATAAAACCACTATACCATACACAAACCAATTCATACTCCCAAAAAATTCATTTAACATATTCCAAATGTTATTAACAATTAATTTATTCAATCTGTTAACCAAACCAACCCAAGATAGTTCCAAATGTTATTAATCAATTATCTATTCATTTATTCCATTAATATCTAGGAAACTACAAAGCACAACACACAATAGAAACACTAAAAAATTCATACATGGATTGATTCCAAAACCTCATACTCCTTTGTTCCACCAAATCTATCACATGCTCTAAGACTAGACATGGAGTGGATTTACATGCCCCTAGTGTTGAGAACGCTAGTCGGAGGCTAGAACAACTAGTCTAATGTGTTCTAAGGGTGTAAACGGATGATGGGAAAACATCAGTTTTGTGGGGATCTCTTCCTATTACAGATGTATCCATATGATGTCATCCTCGACATAGAATTCTTTTATTCCATATATTCCTCTACGGACTTCTTTTAGTGGATAGTCATGTTTTTAGAAGTATATGTTCAGCACATGACTTCCATTGGATAGTGGGGTTTTCAGGAAGGTTGTTGGAATATGGATCCCCTTATCTCTTTGTTGGTGGAGATGTTAGTGAAATCTGTGGGCACTAAGATGGTAGAGTTTTCTAGAGTCTTTATGGAGTTACTTGATGTTTTCTCCAAACAAATTTTGGCATTACCCCATTGACATAATTTTGAGTTTGGGATAATCTTGTAGCCCACTACTTCACAAATATATAAGGATCCTTCTCAGGTAGAAACATTCTATGTTACGGGAGTTCAATATTTAGATTGATGGTCTGATGAAGAATGGTTTAATATAGCCCTGTGTGTCATCATTGTGTTCTCTAGAGTTGTTCACCAAGGTGGATGGCGTTATGAGGATGTTCATGGAAAAGAGGATCTTGAATTAGGTGATGTCCAAGATTCATTTCCCTCCTTTGTGGATATACAATCTTTTTGAACAAATTATAGGGGAATGTGGGTTCTCTACGATCGATCTATGGTCTAGATATCACTAGTTGAGGGTGAAGGATGGTGATATCCTGAAAACTAATTTCAAAATAATTAGTAAATTATTTGTGGTTATAGTCCATCCAACATACCCATCCTAATTCCCATAAGATGAGATATAAATTATGTTCTCTGAATAAGAAGTAATCTTTTTTACCAAATATTTAAATACTATTTCTTCTTCTACATCATTTTTATGTTTTGTTGAAAATATAAAGTAATAATTTTATTTTCATCTATATTATGACATTTTATTATGATTATGGGACCCCCAGATTCATCCTTTTATCCGTTATATGAAAAATTATATCACCACACGTGGTTATCTATTGCTTACCATATCCATAACATGGTGTAATTTGTTTTCCATAAACACTTTAAATAGATGGGTATATTGATGTAAATATTAGATTTATATGATAATTATGAGATGATATTTATTATTTTAAAATCAATATACAATACACCTTTTTACCCATTCATTATTTTGTAAATGACAATATCGCTCATGCATACAAACACCATACCACATCCATGACGTGATGCGATTCATTTTCCATGTTCACCATTCAAGAATCATTATAAAATTTTATATAATGATTACATATGATATATATATATAACCATTATATCATTATTTATATGATAGATCTATATTATATGCACATGAAATTTTACTTACATGACCAAACATGCATAGGAAAATGAAGTAGTTAACACCCAAAACAAATGTAATAATGAAATATTTTTAACAAATTGGTGATGAGATGGTATAAGAGGATCATATATTATTTCATAATAATTATTTTGGTTATATAATAAATTTATAATGTTATTTAAACCAATAAAAATTATATTTGATCATGTCTATCTAATGGAAGACGAATGTTAAATGTATCTCATTTAATATTTACTTTCTTGAGTTATATGTCATATTCATTATTTATTTATTTTGTGTGGTGAATATACTGACCCTTTGATATATTTGTTCATGAATATATTTTTATTCATCATATATATAGTCTCATTTAAAATTATTTATTTCTTTTAAATATGATTAAACTACTGAAAATGTGGCAATAATAAATTTCACAATCTCATCATTATTCGAGATTATTTAAGTTTAAGTCTCTGTTGATGAATTTTTTCATTTCCATTCACACGTTTTCTAATATTGTTTTCAAAATTGTTTTTAACTATTATAAAATTATATCTTAATTTCATTTTAACACATTATTTACTTTTTACAAAACATTTTAATAGAAATATTCTAGTCATTTTCCAAAAAGGAATTTCATAATTTTTCTAATTAAAATATAAAATGAATTTTTTAAATTATATGGAATTAAATTAATTTACAAAAAATTTGATGCCTTAATTATTTAAAAATACCTTGCATGTTTAATTTTTTTTCATATATAATTATTTCTATAGTATGTAAATTGTTTTTATATTTTAAAAAAAGTTACTTTCAAAGAAAAAATCGGATATTTCTCAGGATATTTTTCCATTATATCCTTAATGTATTTCTATATATGGAAATATCCTTTGTTCAATATTATGTTGAGGATGTATTCTAATTATACAATTAATCTTATATATTTGGATTGGTTTTTATTATTTTTATTGCGGAATATATTGATAAATTAGTATCTTGTAGTAAAGAAATATATTTATTGATAAGGAAATCATATTCATGAATTTAATTGATCATTTTGATATATGAGGAATTCATCGGATATGAAAATACATGTGTGGGGACAAATTGTAGATGTCCCCTCAATTTATCAATAGGTCTCATGCAAAAAAACTTTTGGCCAAACCAAATCGGTGTGTACCAAGTAGTTTTAAACTGCCTTGTTAAATGTCTTGCTGGTTGAGATAATTTTAGAAAAACCGAATTGGTTTGTACTCAGTAGTTTTTATCCATCAAGTGAATGGTATTCACTATAGAGGTACCATGATTCTTAATATCATGGAATTTATTAATTATGTATTTCCTATATTAAGAATTTTAGTTATTATTAACCATTATGTTTTTGATACGATGTTAAATCTAGATGCATTTAATTATTAGTTATTGATTAAATTTCATATGTGTTCTGTTGTTTAAATTTTCATGTTTAATATTCTTATGTATTAATAGTAGTTTATATTGTGTTTTAACCTTTCTGATAATTTTATCTCACCATTATTTTATTACCTTTCCCCAGGAACCCATGAAGTGTATTATGATTGTTTTTCAAGGAAATGTTATAGGGAATAAATTAATTCTTGAAAAAATATATTGTAATTAGTGTTTACATATGTATTATTGGAATTATGTATGTATCTAGTTTACCAAACCAAATAAAATTTTTGATCCTTCATGATGTGATTCTTTGAATCCTATTCCAATGTAATAAAGTAAATAATTCTCTCTTGGATACTAGAGTTGTGTTATTTACAGTTGGTGTAAAAGGAAGTTTAGTAGACACATTGGGTACTAGATTTAGGAATACATATATTATAAAAAAACATATGATTAAATTTGGAAATATTCCAAAAGAAAACAAGATTATTATATAGAAATTATGTATACATAAATTTTTAATTTTTTTAATTGTTTCATAAGTTTCAAGATTAAACATTATGATTCACAATTTTGTTATCTAATCTAGTGTATTAAATCATGTGGAAATGAAACCTAGCATGAGGAATAGTAACTATATAAATTATTTTTATCAATGTATGGATTTACCTCCTATAAAAGATAACGAAGATAAATATATAGTGAGAGCATGAGATGTAGTTGGAGATAAAAAATATATAACTATATTGTGATATATGACTATAGTTATGAGAAATAACCTTGCACATATGGAAAAACAATTTGGTATAGAATGTTGTGTAACAATGTTAGATCACATTATGTGTTATCAACCTCTATCATTAAATAGAACTAAAAATATATTTTTATCTTAGAAATAAATATATTCTTTTGATAATATATTAATCACTTTGGTACTTAGTTAATGGGATAATGGTATCATGGTATTTTATCATATTTTAGTGGATGTGGATTAATGGTGGTCATTAAATCAATACACTATAGATACAAAAGAAATATAAACCATGGAATGAGAGTATTTTATGGATATTTTCTTGGAAAAATATTTTCCTCCAGAACAATGAGTTGATGTGGAGATAAAATTCTTGAGTCTAAGACAAAAGGAAGAGGAAAATGTTTCATATTATGTAGCAAAATTTACAAGGTTATCCATGAATGTTTCAGACTATATACATAATCCATATTGTGATATTTACTACATATTTATTATGTTTAATAAAATTCTCTAAAGGGTAGTGGTCTCCCAATAATTTTAATCAAATGAGAATATAGTATCCAATTATATAAATATAAAAGAATAATTAATCATGTATTATTGTTTTTATGTAATGTATGATAAGAATATTATGGGAGAGAATGAAATGGGAAAGGGTAAGAAACAAAAGAAAGAATTATCCACATGTAATAAGTGTAGAAAGAAACACCCTGATACATTATTTAATGGAATATTATTTTGCTAAAAATGTTGTTAGAAAAGACACCAGTATCATGATTTCAAGGGAAAGTAACAAAGATTCCAATGTCCAATGCTTCAAAATAATTAAATGTGTCACATTGAAAATGATTTCCCCAAGCTTCAAAGAAATATATCTTAGAATCAGAAAAGCGGTGAAGGTCAATATTATATTGTTACAATTGTTGAATTTGAATGATTATTATATTTTTTAATTGTATTCAAGAATTATGTTGTAAAATGATTTTATCAATGATATTCTGATTATAAGAATAATTTTTACTGTACTATAGTACTTTTAATTTAAGTATTGGATAGTATATTATAAATAGTAGTGGTAACCAAGAAAATATATTTTGTGGAATGTTCATCATTTTAAAAACTTATTTTTAAGTAATGATAATCGTAACATTTCCTTTATGATTATATAATAATAAATATATGTATATGGGATAGATTAGGTCACCATGAAGTTGGTTAGTGATTTTATGGTTTATATTATGTTTTCTAGGATTATTAGATATTTAGATTTAATGAATATATTCAAAAAATAGCGATTTTATTTTAGGAAGCATTCATGGTTTCATTAAGCTTTAATGGTGATAATGATATTAATATATTTGGAATGTGGAAATAAGAGATACATTATTTAATAAAATAATTTGTTAAGATGATTTTGTAAATTTAGTGACATTGGTTATACTTTTTTTCTTTGAATTTGGATAGACAAATTTTGGATGATTTTTAAGACTTAATTAAATTAGAAATAATTAATTTGAAAATCAAATATTATTGATTATTGGAACTATATCCTAACCATTTGGATTTAGTGAACATTAAAAGGTGGGAAATGACTTATGGATCTTATGATTCAATAACGTGATTTTGGAATGAAAATTTCATCGGGATCATATGTTTCCTAGCATAAGAGATGAAGTTAAAATAGATCATAGAACAAATAAATTATTATAGTATTACATGGAATTAAATAAATTTTGTTTTTCCAAGTTCATATAAAGATAGTTAAATGATCCCTTAACTCTAGGAAAATTATTTTGGAACAAAAACATTATTCTTTTACGTTTATTAATTAAAAATCAATTGTTTTTTTAACCAATCAAATACTTATGGTTTTATGATGATTACCTTTCTAATGATGTTTTTCTCTATTACTCTATAGTATAATTTTATTGTTATTTTTCTATTCGATGTCCATTTTAATCTATATAGAAACCTATTTTGTTTTATATCAAGTGTCATTCATACTTTCTTTTCTCTCTTATCAAGTTGGAATTTTATTAACCATTTTTAGGACTTGGGTTTCCCAACTCGAGTTTTTAAATATAAAAACATGATTTGAGAAGTGAAATTTAAAATTACAAGGAAGATATTTATTGGAGGTGGGGAGAATGTAACACCATATTATTTGATGGTATGTATCTTTTTAAATTAATTTATCCACTCTGATTTCTTGGGTTCCACACAACATCGTGCTTAATCAAATAATGATTTACTAATAATATTATTAATGTAAAATGACCATTATAAAATACCTACTAAATTTGTGGGTTTTAATAGGAAAAAAAATATTATGAAAAATTTATTATTTTCATATTCTATAGAAAATTATTTATTAATTATTAGAAAATAAACATACATTTGTTTAGTAATGTCTTTTAATTCTTCAAATATATTCTTTCTCAAATAGAATTTTTTTATTTGAAAGTAAATATAATTATTTTTGAAAAAAAAATTGATATTTATTTGATCAAATTAACTTCATTTTTTAAATCGTTATGTTAACATTTTCTTATGATAAATTTTTAGAACATTTTGAAAAATATTATTTTTAGTGAATAGTGAAATAACAAAATTTTATAAAATTATAAAATTATTTATTTTAAAAGTTACATTAGGAATTGAATTTGATATCAATTTAACTACATTACTATCATTAGACCCTCCCTCAATGATATCCCACCTATGATTAAAATAAAGAAAAGGAGGAAAAGACCCCATGTCCCACCAATATTAGGCCCCAGGTTGGCGACTAGCACCAAGGGTATACAAATATAACAATATGGTAGGAATTACCCATTTATATGAAAAAATATCTAAATATATGATTAAACATACAAAATAAAACTATAGGACATAATATAAATGAAAACAAAATTACATCCCACATGCATGTATAAAATAGAATTGGTAGAAAACAAATGTCTCCAATGTATGTACCAAAAGTAAATCTAAGAAATTACATATAAATTGTCACAATCCAAGATATTATGGTCTAGAACAGTCTAAAATGTTCTCCTAGAAACGTGAATGTAGTTTTACATATGTACGGATAGCAAAAAAGTATTCTAAGTTAGAAAAAGAAAAGTGTCTCAAAAACATGTGAAAGAAGCATACTAATGCCCCTATGAGAAAATATTTGAACCAAAAATCACCAAACCCTTATAATAACCACCCTTGTCTCACCATGGAACACTCAACAAATAATAAAAGTCATGTAATGGAATATATTTCACATCTATGATATGGTAACCCACACGACATTCCCACTGATTTGCTACTCTTACCTAACATGAAATGTTGTGCTGCTCCCACATCTTAGAAACATATCATACCACATCCCATCCGCACACACCTGGGACTCACAAACACATCTCATCCCATCCCCTAGCAATGATCCACATCATAACATGCCTAGAAACACCTATGAAATAGAACAACATCTTATCTCATCACATGGTCCATGAGCCACATCACATCCCACCCACAAAGAGTTGGGTCACACAACACATATCATCCCAAAGAAACCAAGAAAAATAAAAACATATCTCATCCTGAAGTCATGTTGGAAAGCACTGCATATCTCACCCCGAGGACACCTGGGAAAGAAAAACATATTCTTCCAGAAGACACATGGGAAAGAACAAATTTCCTTCAATCACTTGGGCTTCAAAAACCATAATGAGCATGATGACTCCTGGGTTATCACCACATAGATGAAGGTGAATGGAAGATCTTGTAGCCATACAACCATCTTCCCATAAATATTCTTGGAAAATACACCCTCTCTGGTGATAAGTGTGCTCTTCAGCACATATTTCTCAACTAGGGTAGGGTGATTATATAAATGTCAAGGAAAAAAAAGTATATACCTATAAGAAACCAAGAACTCATTCCCAAACTAAGGGTTCCCAAAACGAACATCCAATTCACCACACTAGCACCTTTTCTATTAAGGTTGGCATTGATCCATCCACCACTACCCCTAAACTGATCTTGGGTAGCCACTGGCAATGACATTAAAGATAGATGTATTCTCCATAGAAGAAACATCTCATACCCAATCAAATAAGTGGGGAATGTAAACTTCTACCAAAAAAATGCTAAAAATAAACCTACTGAGGTCGACTCTATTCCAGTAAAAAACTCAAAGGACCTGAGGCCTAAGACTGACTGTTGAAAAACCAATCTCTCGATGATCCATGTTGTATCCCCTCCCATGGTAGTCCTCCTTGAGATTTAATATGTTTGATCACCACCACCATTTTATGAATATCTAAATACATTGGTAATGTAAAGAGAGTAACATCATACTAGATTAAAGGATGGAGTGCCCCCTCGAGGTATATCAAAAGAAACTCCTCTTCCAGAAAATGATCTATAGAAAACTATGGAGGTCCCTGAATATGATCCCCAACTCTCTTATTGACATACTCCCTTGCTGAAGGGAGAGTGGCTCCTTCACCTTCTTAGCCCTTATGGTCGATGAAATGAACTCTACTCGGAATTCCTTATAAAATTCAACGCAAAAAATGAATCCTTCCTTCCTCTCTACCAAATAAAGTGTAATCCACTATTTCACATCACCCCACATCTGACTAACTTCTAATGGAACCCAGTACTATGTTAGGTCCCAGATCAAACTGAAGTTGATCTCAAGATCATTGATCCATATTTCTATCTCTATGTTTGATACACTACCCTCATACTTTCCCAGAGCTTATCATTGGAAGGAACATAATTAATTCTACCAATTTCCATCCACCACAACATGATCAACCCTACATTGAGAAATTGGATCAGCCTATCAAGCCTCCACTAATTTAACCTCATTAAAATAATGATCAAGACTTATAGTAGAAAATTTAAACAAAGAGATCCTAATCCTAATAATTATATAATTTTATCTAAATTCATTCTAATTAATTCTACTCTTTTTATCCTCTTTACCAATCCGATTAAATAAAATTAATGCAAGAAAAAAATCCATTTTGATGCATGTACCTCATCTAGGTCTCTACCCTGATAACAGTGTAGCATCACTTGGTCATTCATTTGTCTTAGATTCCTTACATAAAATCATGGCGGGGTAAATATATTGTCCTTATCTTTCTTCCCTTTTGTATTTCATGCACCACGGTCCCCTAAAACTATTTACCTAACAACCAATGAAATCCTAACTGTTCCTAGCTCCAAATTCAATCCAATATCTTAACCATCACCTCTAATACCATTTGTTCACAACCCCCTCCCTCTAAGTATACCCCTCCTAGGATGGAAAAACGAAATTGATATAATGACCTAAAATTCCAACCTCCATTAAGATGTGGGTTGATGACTAACACTAACGGTATAAAAATATTAAAAAACATAATGGAATACTCTTTTATAGGATACAATATCGAGAGATATGATGAAACATCTACAATGAAACTCCAATGCATAATATAGAAGAAAATTAAAATCCACCCCGCAATCATGTGAAAAATAGAACTGCTACAAAATAATACTCTCCAAAATATGTACCAAAAATAAAGGTAAAAAGTGACATGGAAATTATCAAGATTTGATCTAGTAAGGTCCATCATAGTCCGCATGTTCCTCCTAGAATAATGAAAATAGTTTTATATATGTAGGGTGATCATACAAGTATACTATGTTAAAAAACCAAAGTATATCATGCACATGTGAAAATAGAATACTAATGATAATATGAGAAAAATATTAGAACCAAACAAAACCTAATAAGTATACTAGCAACCACATTCTCACCTAAAAACACTCACTAAATAATTTCAGTAAAGTAATGTAATATATTTCACATAGATGATATGGTCCCATCCACCACCTTCCAACTAATTAGCCACTATTTCCAAATGTAAAATCTCATGGAACTCCCACCTATTTTGAACAAACCATGCCACATCCCTCATGAAAACACATGGGCCTCACAACCATATCTCATCCTATCAACTAGTCCATTAGACACATCACATCCCACCCATATACACATGATCCACACAACAACAACTCATCTCTTCACCTGGGCCACGAGCCACATCACATCATGCTTGCAGATACCTGGGCCACAAAAAAGAATCTCATCACAAATACTCCTTCATAATAAAAACATATCAAACCTTGAATTAACCTAAAAAACCACAACAAATATCATCCTAAATACACCTAGGAAGGAAAAACACATCCCATCCCGAAGACTCTTTGGAAAACACAAATCACCTGCACACACCAATGTCTTACAAACAAAAACTAGCCCAATGAATCAGTGTGTTATATTCGTCTGGAAGGAGAAGGTAATAATTGGTGTCTATCCATCCATCCTCCCTCTAGGATGTTTTGGAAAGACACCCTCCCTTGTGTGGATGGGGGTGATTCCAATGTAGTGCACAACTAGGGTGGGGTGCATATAAAAATAACAAGGAAAATACAAGTATATAAAAATGAGATATCTAGGACTCATGTCCAACATAAGGGTTAACTAAATAAACAACCATATAACCACACCATAAACTTTTCTAATACTTCAAAATTCACAAAACCTCACAATAAGACACAAAACAATTCATATTCCCATCCAATTCATTTATCCAATTTCTAACATTATTAATAATTAATTTATTCAATATATTAACCAAAAAACCCTAGATAGTTCCAAGAATTATTAATAAATTACTTATTCATTTATTTCATTAGTATCTAGAAAACTACAAAGCACGTCACACAATAGAAACAAATAAAACATCATACATTTTTTGATTCAGGAGCTTCATAGTCCTTTGTTTCACCCGATCTAGCCCATGCTCTAGGACTAGATGTGAAAAGGATTCCCTTTCCCAAATGATCTGTATGCTACTTGGAGGTCAGATCAGCTAGTTTTGTGTGTTCTAGTTGTGAAGACTGCTGATGGGAACACATTAGTCCTATGGGGATCTCCTCTTTTTTTATATGTAGTCATACGATGTGATATTTGGAATCGACTGGTTATATTTTGTCTGTTTCATTATCGTCTAGATCTCATAGAGATTCATCTTTTTATATGTTTATGTTCATCATGCAGATTTCATCGATGAGTGGGGTTTACATGTGGGTATATGTAATATGGATCCCCTTAAATATTTTTTGTTTGATATGTTAATGGAATCAATGGGAAATGATATGTTACAGTTTCCAAAGTCATTGTGGAGTTCTTTGATGTTTTCACTAATGATTTCATGACATTATCAAGTTGACATGCTGTTTAGTTCATGATAGAATTATAGCTCGTTGCATATATTATTTTGATGGATCCTTATCAGAAAGAACCTTCTGAGTTGTGGGAGTTCATAATTATGATAAATGATATGGATAATAAGTGTTTAATATAGCTTAGGTATTCACTGTTTTGTGCTCTAGTTTTGTTAAAAAAATGTTGGATGGTGTACTAAGGCTTTTCATAGATTACAAGAGGATGAATCAGGTGATGATCAAGAATAATTTCCCTCTTCCAAGGATATAAAATATTTTTGAAGGATTAGAGGGGAAATTTGGTTCTCTTGGATTGATCAACATTCTTGATATTACTAGTTTAGGGTGAAGGAGGGTGATATCCTCAAGATTTATTTTAGATATTGGTAAGGCCACTTTGACTTCATAGTCATTATGTATGGTGTTATGAATGCACCAACCATATTCATGTGGATTATGAACTCTATTTTACATGAGTTCTTGTACTAGTTCATCATTGTGATCATCAATGACATCATGATCTACTCGAAATTAGAGGAGGAGCATGTCGAGCATCTCATGACTACTTTTTCAGTTCTTCTACACCACTAGATCTACATATTGTTGTCCAAGTTCAGTTTTTTAACATTATAGTTCCATTTCCTTGAGCATGTGGTGCCTCAGTAGGGTGTGGTAGTAGTCTTGTTGTAGTTCGAAGTAGTTATTTCTTGGGTAGCACCATTGAACATGGTAGAAGATCCCAATTTCCTTGGGCTTTTATGCCACTATTGGAGGGTTTTACATGATTTATATCGATCTGTAGAACTATTAATGGATTTAACTAGTAGAGACCAAGATTTTGTTTGGACGAAGAAGTTCTAGTTAGTGTTTAATTACCTGATGTGGATGTTGTTCAATGCTAGAGTACTTTGGTTTCTAGAGAAAGGTGTGATGTTTGATGTGTTTTGTGATACTTATCATCTAGGCTTTGGATTCATCTTTATGCAGTAGTGGGTAGTGATCTCTTATGGTTGTATAATGTTATGTATCCATGTGAATAATTATTCTATCAATGATCTAGAGTTATAACTAGTTGTTTTTTTGATGATGTTGTGGCAGCATTACCTCATATGGGAGTTCTTTGTGGTCTTCACGAATGACTAGAGCTTGAGGTATATCATTTACCAGTGAGATATGAACTTGTGAAAATAGAGGTGGATGGACATTATTTAGGACTATGATTTTGATATCTCTTACAACTTAGGAAATGTAAATTTCTTGCCCAATTATTTTAGTAGGAATTCACAGATGGATATTGTTTGGGAATCATTCAATTCTTTGAAAGAGACGGAGGAATGGGCGGCCTTACACATGAATTCATGGGTGGACGGTGGTACATGATATTTGTTTTAGATGATGGTATAGTATTATTTGATTTAGCATGTGGGGGATTCTTATTTGGGGTACATAGAGGTAAATTTCATGCATAATCATGTTGGATATTGTGATGCTCCTAAAGGATGGTGAGAGGATCCTCATAACCAAGTATTGTTTCAGGAGAAGTTTTTTGGTCCAATGACGATGCATGAGGGATTCATCTATGAGTTTCACATATCACCATTTTTAGTACATTAAAATGATACTAATATGTACCATGGATTTAGGACGAAATTTTTGTGGCCTGAGATGAAATAGACAGTGTTAGAGATTGTGGCAAGGAGTTTTGTTTACTATAGGGTGAAGGCAGGTCACCGTCTCCCTGGTAGTTTGTTGCATCCCTAGTATTTCCCCAAGTATAAGTGGGATGAAATCTCAATATATTTTGTAACAGGGTTACATAGAGCTAAGTGAGTTTGTTATGTTATCTTGGTGATAGTGGATCATTTGATGAAATTATCCCACTTCTTTGTGATCAAAGATTCAGGCATAGTGGATCAGTTTCCTAGAATTATGTGGATGAATTGGTGTTTTTTCATGGAGTTTTAGGTCCATTGTCTTAGACTAGGATTCTTGGATTACCTTCCAGGTCTGTAGAGGATTTCAGCATGATTATGGAACCATGTTATGCCTCAACACTTCTTTCTACCCTCAAATAGATTAGAAAATATAGTAGACTATCCAAAGGTTGGAGGATATGACATGGGCACGTGTCTTGGACTTTGTAAAATCTTTTTTACAACATATGCCCTTGGTAGATTTTTCTCATAGTAATAGCTATCACACATCCATTGGCATGGACCTATTTTAGGCATTTTATGGGAGATTGTTTCATTATCTCTTGTGTTGGGTGTAGGTTGGGGAGATAGCTTCATTAGATTTATATGTGGTGTAGAGCACGATCAAAAAGGTTTATCTTGTTTATGAGAAGATGAAAGCATCACAGGACCGATAGAAGTCTTATGAAAAGTGTAGGAGGAGGTTGTTGGAGTTTGAGTTTGGGAACTGTGTGTTCTTAAATGTTTCCCTCTACATGGGATGTGTGGGTTGGTAGAGGGTGTAAACATTCTACCATGTTTTTTAGACACTTTTATGATTTTGTGTAATTTGGTGATGTTGTGTATTAGTTCACATTACCATCATATATGGAGAGGAACTATGATATCTTCCACATCTCTCAATTTCATTTGTATCTTCGCAATGAATACCAAGTCATTGAATGGGGAGATATTGATAATAGGGATGATGAAACATTTTTGGAGAATCTAGTGGAGAACTAGGTTCTTTGATATAAGGTTCAATTTGGATGTACCATTCCATTTTGATTGTCTGTTTTAGAGGCATGGTGTCCAGGATGAGAGTACTTGGGAGTGGGAAGAACCAATGCATGCCTTGTACCCAGAGTTGTTTTGAGCCTTATTTTTTATGTTATTCATTATAACTTGATGTTTAAGCCCAATTTTATATTAGATAAGATATTTTATTTTATTTTTGATGTGGGTGTTTTGAGTGTGATAAAATCCTGATGTGTGTAATGGGGATGCACTAATTTTTAATTGATACACATTAACTTTGTAGTGAATGAACACCTACAACTGAGTCAGCAACACCCATATAAGATAATATATTGAAATAGAGAATAGAATTTCCCTAATTCATGTGATCCAATGGTGTGGTTATTGTGATGGTGTGGTGTGTCATGTGGTTTGTTAGGGTAGTATATTTTAGTGGAGGTGTTCTTAGATATGGAGGTTTCTACTCCATCTTTGGAACAACACAATGGGGTTTACCATTGAATGTTGATGTGTTTGGTTGTTAGTGGAGTTTCAAGTGTATCAAGATCCTTGAGAGGTATCTAGTGGTGAGGTTGTTCAGACAACTCATTATTCTATGCATAATTATTGATTCTTGAGGGTTATAATCATTTCAGAGGTATATGATATAATGGTATGTGTCTTCCTGGTCTAAAACTTTGTGGGGTTTAGGTTTCTAGAGTGTTATGATGAGTCTTGGAGGGAGATTTTGAGAGGTTCAGTTTCTAAAGGCTATAAGTAGGAGGATTACGCGTAATGTAATATTGATACATGATGTGAAAATCGGTTTCACGGTTTGTCTAGAACGTTTAACAACATGTAATATTTATAGGTTTTAAAAATAAAATAAATCAATAGAAAATTCATTTTTTACTGGAAACTGAACCCTGGGTAATATATAACATGAAAGGGTAGTACACAAAACCTACCGTCTGTATGACATGATGCAATTCATTTTCCATGACTGTGATTCCCAAATGATTATAAAAATATATATAATGAATTAATATTATATTAATTAGAAAAATATATATCTAGTTATTATGAAACTTTATCCAATACACAATAACTGGGACTTACATGACAAAACATGCATAGAAAAATGAAGTTGGTAACACATCGAAATAAGGGTAATAATTTAATATTATTAACAAATGAGTGATAAGAAAATATAAGTGGATAATATATGATATAATAAATATGAATATGGTTCTATAATAAATTAATAACAATATTAAACCATTATACATGAGTTTAAATTAATTTTAAATAATTTAAATCTCAATGTAAGGGTTTCTCCTTGTAGTTTTACTTCAGTGAATCATATGTCATATTCATGTTTTATTTATTTTGTGAGGTGAATATACAACGCCTTTGATATATTTTATTATTAAATTCAATGATTTCTCAGTATTTGAAGCTTCATTTAATGTTATTTCTTTTTTGGGTCATACAATTCAACTAATTACAATGTGGTAATGGTCTATTTCACAATCCCATCATTATTAGAGTTTTTTATGTATTAGTTATTCCTATGGAATATTTTCATTTAAATTACCATATTTTCTAAAAAAAATCAAATTTTATTTACTATTCTCAAAATATATTTTAAAATCATTTTAAACCAATTTTTACTTTTTTGTAAAAATAATTATATGGAATCTTTATATCAATTCCAAAAATTTTATTCATGGATATTTCTTATGAAAATGTAAAAATAATGTTTTTAAACATATAATGAATAAATAAAAAAATTTATAACATGATCCATTAATAATTTGAGTATTATATACATTTTTAAAAGACTATTTTCAAATAAAACAATTTATTTTTTAGGTGCATAGTTTTTTGATTTTGAAATTTTTGTCTTCAAGAGTAAAAATTTCATTTTCCATATAAACTATTCCAATAATCTCTTTAATGTGTTTTCATCAATGGAAACATCCTCAGTTGAATTTAATTTTGAGAATTTACTCTAATGATACGATTCATCATATATATTTGGATATTTTTTTATTATTTTTACTTGTGAAGATATTGATAAATTTGAATATATTACACAATACATATATTTTTTGATAAGGAATATCGATACAAGAATTTAATCAATAATTTTAATGTATGAGGAATACTTTGTAAATTAAAGGCATGTAAGGGGCCTAGTTATAGATATCCCCTTCATTATTTGGTTGGTCTGAAAAGGAATTTTTTTTTGGAAAACCAATTCATTTTGTACATAATAGTTTTAAACTATATTTTGAAATTTGTTGATAGAAAATCAAAAGTTTTCTATAATGAAATGGTGTGTACCCAATAGTTTTAAATATACTATTGATGTTTTCTAATAGTAGGGGATCCATGATGTCTGAGGTAATGGCATACATTAATTTTGAGTTACCTTTATTAGTAATTTTAGTTCTTATTATCCAAGAAACATTCACTATGATATTATCCTTGGATGCATTTAATTATCATTTATTGATTAAATGGAATGTGTTTTTTGTTATATTCATTTACAAGTTAACTATGCTAATTTATTTGCAATAGTTTCCACTATATTTAATAATTACAAGAAATTTGATCTCACCCATTTCTTTTTCGTTCCCCAAGAACCCATGAAGTGTAATATGATAGTTATGTAATGATATTATAGAAAGAATAATGATATTAGAAGAGAAAAAATGTGTTGAAATTGGTGTTTTCAAATTATTATGGGAATAATGTATGTATCTAGTAATCCAATAGTACTAAACTATTTAGTCCTTTGAGGTGTGATTCAATGTATCTTATGCTAATGTAATAATGTAAGGCACAAGCTCCAGAATATTATATTTTTGGTCTTTATACTCCATAATCAAAACATATATGTGGGAGTTCTACTTTGTTCTTTATGCTAACATTATGTAAATTTTTAGATATAGGATACATTATTCTAAAATTTTATTCCCTATCAAATTCCATATCTTCTCAATCACTATGTTCCACCGACTCATCATCCTGTTTAGGAAATTTTACCATCATCATATCTTAAAAATAAATTTTTCCATTTTCTTATTGTTTAATGTTATGTATTTTATTATCTCATATACAATAATAATGTGATGAAATTCGTTAAGTGATCATTCATATTTATGTTTTATGGTATAAATGTTAAGACAAATCTAAACTAAAATGTTTCTCAAAATATTCTTAATAATATTAGAATCTACCAGGAGATATCTAAATTATATAATATTACTAATAACTTATTTACCTCATGAGATGAACTCATCAGTAGTGTCATAATCTTCCACTTTGATATCTATGAATGTGATTTTAAAAATTCATAGGTTTTTTTATTTATTTTAATATTACCCTAAAATATAATTTTAATTTATTACATGTTCCCTTAGCTGACATGAGACCCACCACCTTCACATATACATTTTCCAAAATACAAATTAGAATATCATTTATTTCTTTCCAATCCACCTCATTGTTTTTTTAGTGGATGTCATAGGATAATATTTCTTATTGTGTGGAAACCAAACAGTATATGCTTCAATTAATTCCATACCAATATATAGAAGGAATCATATCATTCATTTTTCAATCCTATATTTTTTTCCTCAGCAGTATATATACCATTGTTGTTAACTACATTGAGATTACCCATGATAAGGATCAAATATTTGAAAAATATTTTGATACTACATGTTGTGCCTTGGGATGATAAGAAACACTAAGAAGTGAGTTGAATTAGAGGATATATTTTTATAATTTCTTCCCTCATTGATATTAGCCTCAATAACTTGTTAACATTTTCTGTCATTTTCAACAACAAAACATAGAACCACACATTGTTTTCTTTGTTTGTAATGTGAATAAGCGTACAAAATATTTACATCTTTAATCCCCCTTGTGAGGGAGACTATATCATCATCATGGTGACTCCAGAAAATCTATGAAAATAAAATATAATTTTAAGTGAATACAATTTTAGCTAAATTCTATTAGACTCCATCTATCTCATAATAATAAATTATATTGACTCTAGTTTAATATGAAGTCTTCATATGAATATTATTCAATTTAATAATGAGAAAAATTATGAAATATATTAATAGTTCATCCAGAAAAAACTTTTTCAAATTTCTTTATATGTTATATTCATCTGGTACACCTTCTGATTCATCCAGTATAATCTTCCTAGTGTGATCCATAAAACTACAGTATTATCTTTTCTATGAACAAAAAGAATTGTGCATCACAAACTATTTATAATAACTATATGTTACCAACTATATTTAGTAACACTGATGGATGCCTCTGACTGGTGTCTATAATAAAAAAACATATTTGGTAACACTTCTCAATAAAGATATATCTAGTTTGCTACTACTTAAACTAGTTTCTCCCTAGTATGGAAACTCAATATACTCATTATTTATCAGAAAATCTCTTTTTCAACTATAAAAAATGTCCGCACAATTTTTAAGTAAACACTTTTATATAGACAGTCAATATGGAGAAAAGTTAGGAACTCAAATTTGTTTCCCTACTCAACCAAAACTCAAATATCGAAACATCTGCTCATCTCTACTTCCTAGGATGCCTATATAATACTCTTGAACATTCTTTAATATTATTTAAAACTTGTTGTGTTGAAATTTCTTTGAACATACTTAAACTCAATGGTAAATAACATCTTCAAACTTTCATTCCCATGGTAAGATAAAAAATCATTGATTGACTTGCTTCTACATCATTATTTCTAATATATTTATAATGTTTTGTAAAGATTCTCAAAACATGGTCCAATACACTCACATGTGTTCATAAAACTTTGTGTCCTCAAAGATTCGTCATCTATCTATTTGAAAAATCCTACCACAACTCAAGACTTCATACAAAACAATAAATTAAACACTCATTAATATAAAACATCAATGAATCATCCATATAATGACATCATTTGGAACTATCAAATGTTTTACCTTCTGATAAATCTTTATATAGTGTTTAATTGATTTACTAATTTGATGTATGGAACCCACAAAAATGGATTTGATATGACGGAATATATATTATAGTTCCATTACTGATTTCATAATTTTTTACTAGGTATATCTTCTAAAAAAAATATAACCTTTTACCCTATCTACTTTTATCTGATGAGATTCTAATCTTTGGTATTAATACAAGATAATATAATGCAACTAAGATTATATATGTTTAATATTCATTATAAACACTTGTAAATTATTTTTCCCATGAAGTAGCAGAGATCCTATTAAATAAAACTTTCATCATTATATCATCATCTAATAGATCAAATTTGTTGTCCTTTCTCTAGAAGAGAACACATTTAATTAAAAACTTAAAACATTATGATTTTTAAAAAATAATAATTACCTACATGGAATGTTCAAAAACACTATATGTATAGTGATATCAGTTGCAAATATAAAATAAAATAAAGCCTCTAGCCTTCAATCATATCTTATTAATTACTATTGAAACATAATTATATCTAGTATTGAACATTAACAACTTTTACATTATATAAACATGTACTAATATAACAATATAGATTTCTTATAAATATTTTTCTAAATCATAAAAAATGGTATGTATGGTAAAATTTTATAAAATAAACCTTTGTACAAACTGAACATGGATTATAAGATTTTTCAAAATGATAGATAATTGAATATCATAATATAATCATTTGAGTTGTGGGATTTCTTTCCAACATGATTAAGGAAACTTTCATATCCATCTACAGCACATCGAAATAACCCTAGAAACTATAGTTAATCCATATCACCAGACATATGAAAACATTCAAAATATGGTATGTTAAAAAATAAAAAAAAAATTAGAAAACATCCGGAAGGATATTCAGAAAATGATTTTAATTTTTAAAAATATGTTTTCTAAAATTAAAAGAATCTAATTATAATTACCTACTTTTAAAATTCATAAAAACCATTTTTAGAGGAAATGTATTTTTACAAAATATAATTAATTTATAGTCATACTTATTTTTGTAACAACATTTATATGAATTTGAATTTATTGATTTGATTCTTTTTTTTTAAGAAACAAATTCTATAAATAATTCATAATTTGGTTTTTTATATAAATACCCACTAACCTAATGACTACCTTTTAAAAGATATATTTGAATAATATTGTTATGTGATTCATTTATTATAGGGGTAACTTGTGTTGTGTACTAGAGAATATAGTGTTTCTTCAAAATAAAATATAAACTAACATCTTGGGTTATTAAAATTTTGAAGTGAATACATTATAAAATATTTTATTTAAAAAAATAACATTTAATAATGGAACCTTGAAAAAATAAATTAATTCGATAACATTGAAAAATTCAATGTATTGTAAAACAAATTATCATGGAAGGAAAATCATTTTAATATTTTAAAATACCGTTTTTAAATAAATAACATAAAAATGGATAGAAATGTTCATTTGAAAATATAATAATGTAAAAATAAAGACCAAAAGAGGTAACATATAATTATATTTCCAAATATAAAAGAGAACATTTTCATTATGAAAAAATATAGACATGAGGGAAAATCATAATTAAAAACAATGGGAATTATTCTTAAAAATGTAATACTTTTTATTGAAATCAAATTCATAGAAGAGGAAAAAATTAATAAAAAAATTCATTTTTAAAATAGATTAACAAAAAAATTTAAATTAGATCTTTTTGTGAAATAATCCAATAATATAAGTAATAAGTTCAATATGTAACATTTTAACTCAAATAAAGGAGATTTAAGTTATCAAAAAATTATTATCATTAATCCATCTTAGTAGAATAATTTATAGACTATTGAATAAAAATATTAACTATCTTATTAAAATATTTAATATCCCTATTAATATATATAACCTTTTATAAACATCCTTTATATTTTTTATTAATAATATATTAGTTTTTTATATTTTTTTTCATCGTTGGGTGTTACTAGCTTCAATTGTTTGTTTATTACAAGATTCATAATTTAGGTTTTTATTCTTATTTATAGATTCAATGTAAATATTTTAAAAAATATATAGAAATTTGAATATATATTTTATAATTTTTTATAATATTACAGTTTCATTTCATAACAATTTTAGTTCTTCATCATGATGATGATGTTTGTTATGAACATGTTTTATTAAATTTTAATGACCAAAAGTGTTGTATAAATACAATAAGTTAAATATTATTATTAACATTACATAACCAAAAACCTGAACATTATTTTATCACTTATGTCTAATAACACCATTACATGTGTTTCCATATTCATCCATGAGAAATATTTATTTCATTGTTCATGTATGTGGTTAATTTGAATAAAATACAAGTTGAAAAGTTATGGGTGATTATGGTTTGGAAGTTATTTTTTGGGAAAATATCATTATTATATTAGAATAATTATATTTTTTATGGATGTGAATAAATTTTTAATAGTGTTTTATAAAGAAGAAAACTCTAGAAGAAAAATGAAATACATCACTTTTGTGGAGGTATAGTCTGTACTTAAACAGAGTAAATACATCTATTTTCCAAAGGATGAAAGGAATATAAGAAATATTATATAGTATTAGATTCATAATTATGATATAAATATTATATTAATCCATTAAACATCCTTTTATAACTGTTTGTATATGTAGGTGGTGAAAAATAAAGCACGTTGTTCATAGAGTAGGTTATCTGACGTACACTTGACGATGTATTCCTTTTTAAAAGTTATTAGAGAAAGTGAAAAAAAATTATTCCGTAAGTATAATTAAATTTTAATTTATTATAAATATTTATTTAATTATAATTTCAATAATATAATAGGATTTTGGGGCAATAAGAACAAAATAATTAAGAGAGCTTGATTGAGAAGTTTGTCACTCCCTTTGGATGTTCTCCCTTGGGTAGCCCGTTATGGCTCTTATCATGGACTTTTGGAAATACTATTGCTTCTAGGACCTTGTGAGAGAGTGAATTAGATACTAGTGTATACTTCTGGTAGATATAATTATTTAAAATGAGTTATTTAATAGGGTGAAGGTGAGGAACCTTTTTAGGTGAATGGAAAGTCAATTTTGTAATTATAACTTCTTAAAATAAAAAGAGCAAGCATTTCCGGTGTAAAATATATCTAAAGTGGAAAACTAAAAACTTTATGACTATTTATGGTATATATACCACTAAAAATAACTTTAAAAAAAGTTTTTTAAGTCTTTTAATTTTATAATTTTCTATTATACCCTTTTTACCCAAGTAATTAATATTTATCTATGTAATTTACTTTTAATTACATTTAATAAAATATGAATTATTAAATATTATTTATATATTTATTCAAAATATGAAATAAATTTTATAAAACAATATTTCTTTGTGTCAAAAAAACTCATTTAACATTCATGAATGCAATGCTTAAAAATCCCTCTTAGAAAATAAAAAGTCAAATGTTAAGCAAAAAAATTATTCTTATAGTAAAATATTCAATGTTTTTATTTTTATAAAATTAATTGGTTTATTATTGGACATATAATATTTATTTGGATTGAAAAATAATCCAATCCAAAATATGTCCCTGTGGATATTAAAATAAAAGAAATAGAACAAAATAGATTTTTTAGAGAACAATTGTACTTATGTATCTAAAATATTAAACATGGGTTTTATAAATGGAATATATTATTTTAAAATGATTTATTTTAATTTAGAAATATTTATTTTATATATCAAAAAAAATTCTTATAATTTCAAGTAATTATTTTATTACGATAATGTCATAAAAGTGACAGTCTTTGTAAAATTGGTATTTTGACCTTTAACCTAAAAATCAAAATTTATGAAAAAATCACAAAAAATCACCCCATAATAATGGGGATTTGTTAGATTAAAAAAATTATTTTATGGAATTTAAATTAAAATATATATAATTTTATCTCTTTAATTATAATACATAATATAATAAAAATGATTTTTATTTATAAATGATGTTTTTTGTGCTATTAATATTTATTTGTATAAAATATTAATTTAAAAAAGTTTACTATATTATTTAATACATAATAATATTTTAAAAGAGATTAATTTGGTTTGTTAGGATAAAATATATAACACTTTAAAAATAGTAATTTGAGAAATAATAATCTTTGTTAATATTAAAGCATATTAATGATTTAGCATTTAAATAAAAGAAAATCTATATTAGAAATATATTTGGTACTTACTAGAGATGTTATTATTCTCATATTTTTTTAATAATATTCATTTAATATGTCATGGCTCATTCTAGTTTTTTGTTTCATGTGATACAGGCTATGGACCATATTAGATAAATTTAATAGAATGATATATAGTAAAATCGTGGAGCATTACACTCTCCATAGTAGAAAAAAATTATTTTCTCATTATTTTAATTATCATTCACTAATTAATGTGTCTAAGGGGTATATAAAAATCCAAACATATATTTTCTATTGATATATCAACTTCAAAATCATATATACTATGACTCTCAACATTTCCCTTATAATAGGAATGATTTATGATTTTCCTTTATTTCAAAAATTTGTACCACATATGCTTCTATAGTTAGTTATGGGGGTTTCTTTAGATACAACTTTTAGGTATTAATTTTTATGATTTGAATACAAAAAAATACTATAACCAAAATGGTTGTAATAATTCTCAAGAAAATAATATTAAATTATCATATGAATATGAAAAATCAATCCAAAGATATATTTCCTAATGAATCCATCATTTATACCAATGCAAAATTTAGTTAAACTTTGATATAATTGGATAAAGCTATCACTCCTTCAGTGTAACTTAGGTTTTGCATGGTTAATTTACTATAAGTTTTACTAAACTAACTAGGTATATGTTAAAACATAAAATTATATTTAAATAATTTATAATAGTTCAGAATGAAAATTTGATTATCCAAAGAATATTCCCCAGGAATTTCTACCCTGGTGCATAGTCTTAGGCCCACTAATCATGTACTGAATAAATATTGGGTTGATACTCAACCATCATTTTCAGGGTGATTACCCCTAGATTCATATGTGCAACAATGATATACACATTCTAATATCCATACATGGATATATGTTTTAGTAAACCAAAAAAATATAATTTATCCAAAATTAAGGATAGTATCATATACATTTAATTATCCACATGGTTTTCCACTAATTTTATCTCATCCAAATCCAAAAAAAACTAATCTAAATCACTAAAGTACCTAAACATTGGTTTGATAGTAACTGAGGATCCCCAGACCCACATTCGTGGATCTAGTTCTAAAAAATAATCATTGAACACTGTATTGAATAAAACTAAAACTAAAAATACCTTGATATTACATCATTTCCATAATTTAAATAGGATGTCTCACAAATAATCACACAATCCAAAGAATAGAATGTTTTGTTTCATTTAGGATTAGAAAAATAAGACATTTTTTCCATTAAATGTGTATATTTCTCTATAATATAACCATAAAACAGACCATTATTTAATTATTATAAGTTATACTCATATTTATAACCTAGGGAATATGAAAATATGGAAGGATTAGGGTCAAATAATCAACAAGGTGAAAACTCATAAACATATAAAAAACTGTTAGACCATAATCAAATGAGAAAACATAATAATGGGAGAAATATATTATCAAAAAATAACATGGAATAATAATATTTATCCACCAAGAAATATAATGTAACCTATAGTTTCAGATAATCAATCATATTCCATAGAATTAGAGTACAAAAACATTTAAAAATAAACATGATCCATGGTATCACAACACATGAATATAAAAATGTGTAATTATAAAAATCATAATAAACTATAACCCAGTGCATGAGATATTTATACATTTCTCCCATCAATATTTGGGTTGGGGATAATTTCCCTTTTTCCTCATGGGCATCGTCAAACAAACCATTTATAGTCTTGGGATTGTTCTACCAACCTCTATAACATTTTACGCTTAAGAAAACAATCAATATACCCTATTGGGTTCTGACTAATACATGTGTACCCTATGGGGATTATGATACTACTAGTGTTCCCTCATTGGATTTGGATACTACCTGTGTCCCCTCTGGCACTTGGGATACTCCATATGTACCCTCCTAGTCTTGGTATATTACCCGTGTACCCTCTTGGGCTTGGGATACTACCCATTTACCTAGTTTTATTTCATGTATTATGAAACATAAATCAATGCATTTTGGGGATATATATAACCCCACACATCAAATATTAATCATTCATATGTATGTGTGTTATGAAAACATGAATTGTTAATATTACTTAATTTCCCAATTGAAATATATGGGTTTTATGAAAACTCACATAAACAATTTCATAAACCATATAGACAATGATGGTCGATGGTGGAAGAAGAATATATCCTTAGAGTAACATAATTATCATTAAGAATATTTACATATATTAAAAATAAATTTCCAATATTAATTTAAAATTCACTTAGAAATTAATGGTAAACACCCTTTTTAGTTTAAAAACATTATAAATTATCCTTATTTGGAAAACCATTCTCAAATACATAAAGTAATATGTGTTTGAGAAGAAAAACATAATGGTTAAATAAATTGTTCACAATGGAAAGACCATCAATATTAGATATTTGAAATAATATATAAATACTATCTCAAATAAATATTGAGTGGAAGATAAAAATGATCATGGAAGGAAATATATTATAATAATTTAATACTTTTATTCAAATCCCACATCATAGAAATGGACAAGAAATATTCATTTTCAAGATGGGGTAATGAAAATATAATGTTCATATGAGATAACACATAATTAGGCTTCTAAATATAATTGAGAATATTAGTGGGAAGGGAAAATATGGAAATTGAAGAAAAATTATTGTTAAAGATTATTGGAATTACTCTAAACAATGTCATACTTTTATGGTGATAAAATTACTCAAATAGGTGTATTTTAAGGGAATGTTTAATTTTCCCCAGATAAATGGAAAATTTTCAATATAATATCTTATTATCAAATAATCTAATCATAAAATAAATATGTTCAATGTGAAACATTATGACTCAAAAAATGGGGGTTTGAGCTAATAAAAAACACTTATCCATAATAATTCTTATCCAAAAAAGCTCTAACCATCTGTATAAAAAATATATTTATCTTAATAACATATTTAATAACCTTAATGTTACATGTAAAATTCTATTAAATTTATTTATTTATTTTATTACAAATGTATCAATTATATTTTTCCATCATTTCATGTTATTATATTTAATTGTATGATTAGTACTAGTTTCATAATTGTGGTATCATTTTGTGTTTATAGATATAAATTTCATCATTATGAGATCATTATTTATAATATAATAATTTTTTAAAAATAATTTAAATTTTGTAATTTCATTTAATAAACATTTTACCAATGATTCATGATGAGAAAATTGGTGAATAACTTCTTTTGGTAATTCTTAATGAAAAAGGGGAGTATAATTATCATAAGTTAAATATTGATATGAACATTCAAATACATCAACCTAAAAAAATTTCCCATAAATTTTAAATCACAGTAGTATTTAATTTACCATTTTCATTAGTGATATTGATTTATAACATTGATCTAACAGGTTGTAAAACTGACTAAATCAAGAATAATTTATACTCTATGGGTGTGTGCGGTTAACGAAGCAATTAATTTGGAATAATATCATTTTTACATATGTATAATTATATTATTTGGTTTTTTATAAATGATTTGAATCATATTTTAAGTTATATTGATAATTTTCCAATGAATATATGAAAAATAAATTTTGTCACTTTCATAGAGGTGATAGTATGCATATACGCATGAGTGATATGTATTCTTCCCATAGAAAGGAAGTGATATGTGGAATGATTTAAATTTTCATAATATTAATAATTTATTAAATATTATTTTAATTCATAAAATAAGATTTCAGAACCATATATTTATGTTATTAATGAAATATCAAATATGTTGTTCTTGGAGGCAGTTGTCTGCACGTATGCATGAAAAAAATTTCATTTTTAAAATAGTTTTGGAGGACGGTATAAAATAGAAATTCAATTTGTATAAGAAAAATTTAACAACATTATTTACAATAATGATATCATAATTTCATGTATATAATGTTTTCTAGGGTGCATAAAAAGAAAATAATTAATATTGCTTGGCTGTTAACATTACCTCTCCCTTTGGATGTTCTCCCTTGGGTAAAACCATATGGATCATAGGTTGGTATTTAAGATATAATATGTGTTATAGTAAATGGGTAGAGAGTTTAGTGTAGAATAGGAATGTGTTTTGTCCAATATAATTCTTTATAGTGATTAGAGAAACCTGGGAGAGGTGATCTCCTTTTATAATTGATGGGAATGGTATTTTTAAAAATATAACTTCTTATTATAAATATAAAACATGTTTCACATTGAAGTAGGGTCTAAATATGAAAATAATATATTGGGATAGGATTTAAGGTTGATAATATATAAAAAATTGACATGAAAACTTGATGTAAACTTGTTTTTATGTCGTTTACTCTTAGAGTTTTCACCATTCAAATTTATAGTTTTTATCGTGGTATTTAATTTCCTCCAATGCAATTTAAATTTAAATCATGAATATAAAATTACCCTCATTACATTAAAAGGATCAAATTTTTACAAATATGTAATAAATTTTATCTAACAAAATTTCTTTGTGTAATAGAAATTTATTTTAACATTAGTGCATGTAGCACAGAAAAAAAACATTTTTAGAAAAAAGTGTACTTTTAAGTATAAAAATTATATTTTTGATTAAATTATAGGTGTTGTTTATTTATATTAAATTAATTTTTTAATTATTAAAAATATAATATTTATTTTTATTTAAAATAAATCCATCTCCTAATACTAACTTGCAGATAGGTAATTAAATGAAACATAAATTTTTTTTTTACTAGTGTAATATATTTTCTAAATTTTTAAAATGATAAACATGTGATTTATAAATTCATAATATGATTTTTAAATTTATTATTTTACTTCATAAATATATATAAATATATATATATATATATATATGTGCATTATATTAGAAATATGTCAATGGATTTGAAGTCCTTATTATAATGTAACAATGTCATATGTATTAATATTTATGAAATTAATATTTTTCGTTATTCACACATATATAAAAAATTTTAAAATAATATAGAAAATTAACCCTATAATAGTTTTGAAAAGATATAATAATAAATTTATTTTATTTTATAAAACTAAAATTATAAAAATTTTAAATTTACCTTTTAAATAAAAAATAACAATATATAATGAAAAACAATTTTAATTGAGAAATAGTGTTTTCCATTGTTCATAAGATTTTTACATATCAATTTCAATTTTAAAGAATATTAATATATTAGTAAAGAAAATATAATATTTTAAAATTTGTAAATTAATTTTATTAGTATAAAATATATATATATATTTAACTATATGTAATTTTAGAAAGAATAATCATTTTTTATTAAATATTAGTAATCATTTAACATATTAATGTATGTAGTTTTAGTTTAATAATATCTTTTTTTATTTTAAATCGGTTTAATTATTGTTTTAAATTTATAAATAATATTCATTTAACATATCATGATTCATTTCACTTTTTTTAATGTGAAACATGAAATGGAATGTAAAATCCTCGGGTGCTACATCTGCCATCCACCCATGTACTCATACCATCGTCAAGACCTCAAAAAACTTCCAAACACACAATTTAAGGGCTTAAAACACCCATAATCCTAATCTAAGTCTTAGTTCTCAAGAAAATCCCATCAATAACTAAAAATTCCAAACATATCATCAATTTACAACCTGTGATTATATGGTTTGTTATATACCTTACACTAATGAAACTGCATGATATTGGTGTTACCTTCTTATATTCCTAAGAATGATAACCTACAAATAATATAAGGATACATCTCCACATGGTTTTATCAAAATCATTCTGAATCATATATTGTTCATTTAGAACTCTTCTTCTCAACATAGTGTGCAGTTACATCATAGTTCAAAGATGGAAGTGCAAATAAATCATGATGTTTGAGATAGTTATAGGTAAGAGAGTAAAATAAAGGTCCAACACACCATAATATTGAATTAATCTATATAAATTAGTTGAGTACACTCCTTGGGTGAGAATATATTTAATCCCTAATGTTAATTCATGAGTAAATTACATGGATAATTCCTGAAACTTTGTTCATGAGTTATTCTACTCTCATGAATTAAGTATTATTAAATAGCCTTTAATAATGAAAAAATGGGAATTATTCGCTCAAATTATTATAGTTATCATTCAATTGACCCAACTATCGAAGAGAAATACCATATGATATATAAAATCCTATGGTATGATTTATATAAATAATATGCTTTATCATAGGCATCTAATCATACAATATGATTGAAATGAGAATTACAATGAAAAAAAATTCCATGCCTTATGATATACCTTAATCAAAAGATAATATATATCCTGAGACTTAAAATATAATTTGAAATTTATAAAAGTATACTTCAATCAAAAACATGCACTAAATTTCAAATATTTGGTTCTATTTCACCATAAATTATATCATATTTAAGAACATGGTAATCAAATTCAAAATCGTTTTGCATATCATTCCAAACAGTTTTATAAATTTATCATTATATTCATCATGTATCAAATCAAATGAAATACCATTTGAATAAACATCCAAAACTATTTTTGATTAACACTAAAACACTTCTAAAGAATATCTATACGACATACAAAATCTTTATTCAGTTAACCACAATGTGTGTCACCTTAGTCCTTTCGAGCACTGAGAAAAAATATGAATCTATAAATCCAATAATGTAAGAAAATAGAATACTCTATAAAAACCATGATGATACCCATGTTATAAAGTGATATGGTGTTATATAGTTTTTGTGAACATTTCTATATACTTATGCCAATAAATCATGTCATTTTCTAGAATATACTTTTATGTGTTCCCTTTTTCAAGTACATCAAGTGAAAATTGAACACATATTATTTAAATTTCATATATACCCCTCATATATTCTCATTTTTTGGGTATATATTGGCCAATTTTATGAATACATTACATTTCATTCTACTTTACAGATGATCACATCACATGTCCTTCTTTCAAATAGATCATCACATTATAGGTATTGTCTATGTGTGGTTGAAAACTCCTTAGTCTATCTAAATTGAGGTCAACGGCATCATACACTTTTTATGAGAGGAAAAATCTCATCTTATTTGACCTAGAACTAATTTGATGATCGACAACATACCCAACCACCCGCATACTTGATAATCTTGAAGGGTAGCATAATAAATAATTCAATGTATTAAGGTTCTCTGGAAAAGTGTCTGAACAAACATAATTAGTAGGACTCAAAATTTGATCCATGAACCCCATGTATGAAAATACAATGTGTTTTACACTAAATGTGGTATACTATGTGCGAAATCCAATAAAAAATTCATTTTTCCTCAAGACTATATTTTGTATCTTGGTAAAATAATAATACTCACACTAACCAATACATTTCTCCATATCTTATTTTACTCCATGATGACCATTAGATATGAAGAAAAAAAATTCATATATTTAGAGGTAAACTATTATTAAATTACATGAAATTCATAATAATATATACACTTAACAATCCAATGTAAAAATATTTAAAATAAATATTTTCTTTTTTTTGATAATTTATTATTCTTAAAACTCTTTTTAGATGACATAAAAAACTATATATAAGAACCTCTATTATTATTTCATACATTATAGACAACTAGATCAACTTTTTTTTCATTTCATTTTTTGTAGTTTTGTTAACATATTACATTATATTTTATCACATAGAAATATCTTTGTAACCATCTGATAAAAACCTCCAATTAAACTCTTAAGTTGTTATCATATATGAAGAAAGAATTTTTGACTGTTGGTATGATTTATGAATCATATTCATCAGGTTCGTCTAGTTAATCACATTCAAACTCCTTAAATCCATAACATCAAATGTTATTATGTTTACTTTTATTTTCTACTAATAAATTTTTAATGCTAAAAATCATCATACATATAACCGTTTCCATTAAAAACAATCGTTTAAATATATTGGAAAATAATGTCATTATTTTTATTTTTAGAAATCATTACATTATAAACACTTTTTTGGAAAAATTTATATTCACATTGTTTTGGAACATAAATGTAACTCTTGATATTTTTATTTACCAGCACATAACCTAAATAATTTAAGATATTTAATGAATATAAATATTATTTTTTATTCATATAATATTTTCAGATATAGTTATATTCACTTTCTAATGGTAACAACATCTAACATTTACATTTTTATAACCATTCCATATAAAAATTAATGGAGGATATTCAGTACAAATCAATTTAATTATAAACTAGTATTATCATCAATTTGTAAAATTTTAAACATTTAATTTTTCATGATACACCCCTATTGAATCTTAGATAGTATATTTTCTTTAGAACATCATACTATGAAATGAATAATACTTTATGTTATGAAATAACACTTATTAAATATTAGTACAAATATGAAACAAATAAACTATTGTTTCCATTTGATATATTATATTCTATGTATTTGCATCATTTTTCATCATAAAATAATAATCTTCATCACAATATACCCCTAATGGGTAGTGGGAACATGATCCCTCAAATTTTAAAATACATTTCGATAAATTCTTATCCTGTATAAAACATTTTTCTTCTTGTTTCCTTTTCAAAAAATTATAAAGAATATAATGAATCATAAAAAATGTCTATTGAATTATTCATATAATATTGTTCATAGAAACTAGTTTTTTTATAAAAACTAGTAATTTTAATTTAAGATAAATGATAGAAAAATTTACATTATTTATTTGGATCTATATAATTGTGATAAAATATTTTTCATTCAGATATTTAGTGGAAGAAATCATGGATTCATCACCTGAATAAAAACTAAATTTTCGAACAACTATTAAAATTATTTCAAACTCATATATATATTAAATATTTTAAGGTATTCATTTAGTATCAAATACCCATTAAACAATGTAATTAAATTTTTATAACGTTGATACCTGGCATTGATATTCTATGGAGTTTAGAAGAATTCTTATTATACCCTAAAAAAGTATATATTTTGGAATAAAGGCATATTTACTCATGGTTATACCTTTAGTTTCCTATTACCTTGCAATTATACCCGAAGAAACATTATTGGACTCTCTAACAAGATTTTATTTATCTATTGTGAACTTTTACCATTTTTACTATTCATGCATAATCATATCTTAGAAATTATATGCTCAATTTATATATTTTCAACACAATAATAAAATAGTTTAAATATTTAATGAGGTCATTTACATTATAGATAAAATTTACATCATTGGAAATTGGATGAATTCCATAACTAGAACAAGAAAAAATGAAACTATGCATCTCTCCTAGTCTTTAGTATAATCAATCATTTTAGGTATATGAGATGAAAATTATAGGGGTCATTTTCTATACAATAAATTTGAAACCTTAATTTAAGAATTATATGATTTTTATAAGCATATTTATTCATCTATTGAACTAATTCAACACTTGGTTAATTGATAAGGTTTTTTCTCAAAAACATTGAATATTTATTTACATAAGAATATTTCCTAAGTATCATGTATTAGGAGATCCATAAATTAACACTTTCCATTCAATGATTGATTTTAAATTTATGTTATATGATTACTATTTTTAAATATGAATCATAAGATTGCATCTGATGAGTATTTTATTTTATTACCATTTAATTTGATATTATGAAATAGAATTCAACAAAAATGGTGACCCCTTTTAAATTCATACTATCCATTAGTAATCCAAGATATGTATTTATCTATGAAAATAACCTCTATTTTTAATTAATATCTCCACATATTAATTTAGGTTGGGAATCTTACCAATTATATCATACATGACTCATAGATAGTCTAGAAAAAACTCTTTTTCGAAACTATCATATGGATAAACTTAATTATATTCATTTATTATCGTTATAGTTCTTGTTTCCCAAAGTAGTGTAACTAAATGAAAAATTCAATACATATGTGTTTAACCATTAGGATAACCTTATTAATTACATCCCTTAAACTTAGTATTTTATAGGAACCTTACATTGGCATGAAAATACCCATCTGTATAATTGAGGTCTTCATATGTGACACTTTAGAATGGACATCATGGTTAGTATTTTTAATAGGATTTCATGTCACCATATTAACTCTTGTTATTTAATTTATGTATTCATGTTTCTATGATTTAGTTTGTAATTCTATTAATTTCACTTAAATAATATGTTCAATCCATATTGATGTGTCATTATTTTCAAAACTCAAATTTTTTTTTCAGTTACCCAAAAATAAAATCCAATCATATATACACACGTCTAAATGCATTTCATGTGAAATTTAAAATAAATTTTCATGTAATTGTTTAAAATTAAATGACACTAAAAATCCCCTCATGAGTAATCCTAGGGAAAAATATATTCAACCCCCACCTTTATAAAATTAGGAAAAAAAACTCTAGGCTATTCGGAAGTAGAACCCAATGTCCATCCACATGGGGATAATTTACCCAAGAGAGACTCCAATTCAACATAAAAATAATATCTAATATGTATAATCTATATTCAATATCAAAATTCAAGATAATAAATTTAATTAAAATATAAAATCAAGGTAAATGAAAACTAAATCCATTATGATACCTAGAATGTAACTCCTTATATACAAATATGATAGAGTAAAAGATGAATAAAATTTAAACTAATGAATACACATAATCATAATATCACTATAAATAAAAAATGGAATTATTATTAAGTAAATAGACATTTCACATATTTATACATGATATTGAGAATTAATAAAAAATTCAAAAATAAAAGATAATTAATAAACCATTATAATATAGATATTCATTATGGTCATTACATAACTTCTAAAACAGGTTATTAATATTCATTACATAACATAAACATCTTATATTTTTTAATATATGCAATTTAATTCAAATATAAGATAAATTATAAAATATGAACATTTTTTAATACTATTTCTCTTGTGTAAACATTTTACATATTCAAAATATCACATAATTAACATTATTTAATTCTCTAATAAATAAATAATTTGTGCTCTTTTTATTTTGATTAAACAGTAGCCCAAATAAGGACCTTAATTTGAATAATTCAAAATATTTAATTACAAAAGATTCATAATTAAATATATACACATTATGAATTTTCAGTATTTTTGTAATTTATAAACTCTTTATCAATTACTATAATGATTTATAAATAGGGAAATTATTTTTAAGCATAAGTAATTCCATATAATATTGGTAAAAATATTTTTAATTTTAACATTTAATGTTGTATAATATTTAAAATAAAAATTTCTTAAACATTTAGTATTTATTTTTGAAATCCTTCAAATAAGATTAGTTATAAACTTTCAAAAATTAACAAATATTATCAAAATTAGTTTTATTATTATTTATAAATAATAATACCTAATTAATTATTGCAAATAATGAAAAATTATTTTTTATATCAATCATATTTTATGATCAAGCCAATAATTACATAATATTTATCATGTCATATTTTATATTATTATGGAAATTGTAGGGTAAGATTGATAGGAGAGAATTCTTAAATTTCATAGGTGTTATCAGTCATATTTTATGACAGGTTTCCAATTTGTATCATATTATTAAATTATAATGGTAGATCAATGGTTATTATATCATATTTTATGATATATATAGATATAAAAAATGTTATAAAATAGCCTATTTTCAAAAACAAAATGTATTTATCGTAATATATTAATATATTGAGTTTTTTGTAATGAAAAATAAAAAAATGATATTTTTATTAATACTCAACATATGATATCCCATATTATGATTTTCTTATCAAACATCCAACTAAAAATTATGAATCATATTTTACTGTTATAAAAAAATATTTCATTGGAATTTGAGTTTTTCATTTCTGAACATGATTTCTTCAATCTAAAAATATGGTGACATATGACACAACTTCTTGTAAATAAATGAATCCATGCATAAATTGTAAATAGATAACCAAAGGGAACATTATGTGTCCCTTACACTGATGACACTTCTTACTGTTTTTGTTGTTTACATATTGTATGCCTAATGAAAATCACCAAGGAACAATTGAAGGATTCTTCCCGTTGTAGTGTATCTGTGGGATGGTGAATCATTTGAAATTTGGATATAACTTCTTTCCACTCCATGTAATCTTATCACCTCATCGTGTAATTAGGGAAGATGAAAAAGAGTATCAAGTATGAGAAAGTTAGGGCTAAAAAAAATAAAAAAGTCTCCAATAGACCATCACTTACTGGTGATATTTATAAATCCCCTAAGTAAACTCCTTAGGTGAGATTCGATTTTCGCATGTATTATAATGCAAGAGTAAATGCCTTGGATAATTCATAGAACTCCATGTATGGATGTATTTACTCTCATGTGTTACATCTTATTCAATATCAATTAATAATAACAAACATGGGAATGATTCTCCCAAATAATAATAGCTATCATTTGACTAACCAAACTATTGAGCTCAGATGTTATACGATATAGAAAATCATACATTTTGATTTTCATATAGAGAATTCCTTTCGATAAATATCCAATCATACTTTATGATGGAAATGAGAATTGGAATGAAATAAAATATCATGAATTATGAAATACCTCAAACATAGGATATGATAAATCGCTTTTATATCATATATACTTATGTATTTATGGAATATCACCGATGAATATATCCCAAGACTCTAACCCACAACAACATTATTAGTCACATAAACATATCAAAAACTGAATAACCCTAGACACATTATGAAAATCATTTCTCACAATAATAAAAATTATTTTAAAATTCCTTTTCAATTTATAATTCCATTATCAATGTGCTTTTCATTACAATAATTCTACTTCCTGATATACATGCCCACTCTAATTTCTATATTCCACATATATTCCCGTATAATGTTATTAATGTCAATGCACCAACATATATATAAATATAAAATACAGAAATCAATAAACCATCATTGAGTAAATAGATTCCATTTATCATGATCATCTTTCCACTTATAGTCCATAATATGATTCATAATCAAAATGATATATTCTATTAAAAATCATTAATCATGTTTTGACTATTAGTTCATAATAATATTATAATTATATAGAAACATTAATTTTAGAAATTCTAAAATCTAAATTAATGAATTTTAAAAAACATACCATTATAAATCTAAGTGGTTTGGAAAAAAGCACATAAATCATCTCATTCACCATACCATGAAACACATTACCAATCCTTGTATAACTAAGTACTATATAGAATAAAACTAAAAAATATATTAACACATTCCCTGAACCAAACCCATCACAAAAATCCATATGGAATATTATAGGATACATAATGTAAATATAAACCCCTTACCATGAACTAAAATATCTCTATCAAGCCCAATGGAACATCAAAAACATGATGGTATTAGGGTGGTCATCCAATGAAATAAGTAGTATAAGAAACCAAGTAATGTTTGGTCAATCATAAAACATATTAACAAGTAAAAAATGAATGTAAATATGTGTGTCTTAATTTTTGTGATTTTTTGTTAGTTTAATGAAATGAATTATTTTTTATTAGAATCATCGAATAAATAACCTAAACAGTCATCTATCTAAGGGGATTACACCGTCATCTAGATCCTCATTCACAATGATGGGATACCCAGGATTCAATTTTTTTTAGAAACTAACTTGAAGAATATGATTTAAGAATCAAGAACATGAAGATAGATTAGTAATAGCTTGCATGAATCACAATATTTTCAAAATGAGTTATTTTATTCCATTTATATACTCTCTTCCTTAAATGATGAGATTCAAAGAATCAGCTATCATCTCATGGTAATTGATGTGTGTAATAATAATACATGTACAATTGGTGTCATAAATTCATTATAAACATTTATTATTATACTTGATCATAAAATTCATCGATGATTAAACCCCATAGATTTATAGCTAATGAAAACATGTTGAGAATATGTGAAGGAATTCGTGCATGTGATATCATATATCTTATATCCATCATATATTGTGATAGAAATGTTTACAATGTACATTTATAGGAGTTATGAAATATAATGAGAGTTTGTGCTTTTGGTCTTAGATAAAGGTACATTTCAATAATCATGACATCAATTATAATTTCAAGGGTTACATCATCTCAACAATGTTTTATTAGATTTTTATTGAGCCCTAGGAGGTGTTTTGGGTGTTCAGATTGATGTCAACCCACAGTTTATTATGAGTGGTGAAATGGTAATTTATCCTAAAAATGGTCATCGAATTATTTACTAATGATTTTGTTGATCTTGATATGGAAATCTTACCTTTGGCATCATGTTTGGAGAGATTATGATCCATATTTATTTTTGAGGATAATTAATATTTATTAAATAAATATAAATTTCTATCATGGGTAAAATTGATAGCACCACTTAAATGGAACATGAAACGGGAATTTTGAATTCATAGTTCATTCTTGAATTAGAGGTGTTCCAAGTTGAGGAATAAACATTTTTTGGGTTTTAGGACTCAGGGCAGGCCTTAAAATGGGTATTTAGTTTAATTTTATTTTTATTCTTTTATCCCCCATCTCATATTATCCCTCACTAACATAAAGTGGGGAGGTGCCTTCCCATATTAATGGTGGTTAATTAAGGATGATAAAATTTGGAAGAGAGATGAGGATCTTTGTTTTGGGAGTCCAGTCATTATCAAATTGACATACTATATATATAGTACATGGATCTGATCTTGATGTTTTAGCTACTCATTGTGAGGTAGGAAATTATTTTTATTTTTATTCTATTCACTATTTGGTTCATAATTGTTTATATTATTTTTATGAAATATGGACTACATGGTATGGTTTAGGGCCCATAGAGTATTGATTTTTGGTGAAATGAGGATTTCATGTGACTTTCAGGGGTTTTCATCTGGTAAACCCAATCAAATAGAATGTTATTAAGGAAAACACACAATGTGTTTTATTGGTGTGAAAAAAGGTGTGAGAAAATATCCACGAGATGTTTTAAAAATATGGACACACTATTTAGGACCATTTTTACATGGGATAAGGTGTGGTTGAGGACATGACAAGACACCACATGTGAGGATCCCAACCTGTCAAAACACATGCCATGTTGGGTTTCACAACAAAACATTATCCATGAAACATTACTTGGTACCCTATGTGTGGTTTAATACAGTTCATGTATTTGGGATATACACATCATGATGGGGTTGGATACACATGTAAAGGGGAACTTCAGGTATTCCTAATAGCTACACCATAGTAAACATCATGTACATTCACCTTAGAGGGATTTTTCATTTTTTCTTTCCCTAAAACTATAATTGGATAAATTATGTTCCCAATAATAGTATCTTTAAACATAGGTAGTGATGGTGGGGCCCTAATTTTTATTAGTGGTCACTAGAGAGATGATTCGGGGAAGGATGAAGTGCCACAAGTGGGTTATTTCTACCAAGTGATTACTTGAGATCTCTCCTATGTAAGATAATGAAATGTGAACTAAATCTAGGTTTGGGGGATGATTTGAGGAATTGGAATAGGATTTCAAAGGTACATGGTATGTGATTTCCTAGGATAGTCCCTACTGAGTGGGATCATGAAGTGATGTCAGATATAGATAAGAATTGAGATCAGTCTATTGAGTCTAGGTTTAAATAGAGCCTACATCCTATGAGAACACCAAGGGGTTTCAGATACAGCCTAGTTATAGTAATACAATGATGACGTGGGTTTTCAAATCCATGGGAATTCCCTTATGGGTAATATAAAAAATCAATGGGTTTGGAATGATGTTCTTTAGTGACCATGACTTTCTTGAGGGAAACAACATGTGATTATTAATGGATGAGGATCTGTTCTTTGGATCATAGTATTGGACTTGGGTCAGAAGACCAGGGAATGTGTGTTGGGTTTTGATGTGTGTAGATCATGTATGATATGTTATGTGATGTTCTATGGGGAGCCTATTCCCATGTTATATAAGTTATATATGAGGATTTATGGTAGGAAGTGACCCTCAGGTTAATGTTATCTAATGTTTTATGAAGGATTATTCCCTAGGGTGTAAATGATATGAATTATTAGTTTCTAGAAGGGAAATATCCCCAATTTAATGATTTCATAATGAATATTATGGTTAGGGGATGAAACCTCTTGGTTATATCATATATTATGGTTCTAGGAAGAGAGTATGCCCTTGTGTGTATGTTATATAAGGTTCCATAGTAGCATTTCCCTTGAGATCAATCCATACAAGGTTTTAGATGATTTTTGGCCCTATGTGTATGATATATTATGGTTCCATATAAGGGATGATACATCTTGGTGGATGGTAAATAATGCATTTGGGTAGGATATGTTAACATCTCATTAGATGATATGTGTGGTTTAAAGTAGTGTAGGTGACCCCTCAAGTGAAATATGTCCTGGCACTAGTTTAAAAAATAAAAGATTTCCCCATGTTAATATTGTTATTAATATGTTATATGTAGGTAATATTTCCCCATATAAAGTTATATATAGTCTTAGAGACATATTTCACTTGAGAAAGTGATCACAGTTAGCCTCGTTTGTCACCATAGAACCAAATGTTCAATTATTATTTACATATTTATTTTATGATTATGTTGGGTGTATAATATGTTCATAAACTAATGTTTTAAAGTGTATGTTATGGAATCCATTTGGGGTGGCATACTGAATATATACTTCTCACCCCTATACAAGAACTATGGTTTAATTGAAGACATTATGTTAGTTTTTAGGTGTCTTATGGGATGTTTTATGTATTAGGATGAGGCCAATCGATGGTGATTTGTAGACTGGTATAATTGTATTTTTTATACTAAGATTATTATTAGAGAAATTTTATAGTTGTTTTCACTTGTTACATCACTTATATTTTAGATTATAGTCTCCCCATGATAAAAAGTTAGACCCCCACTACTAGTTGATGGCCTCTAGTATATGGGGATGTGTTCTTGAGTTATTATAACACTTCGATCCAATTACTCTAGAGTGAACCATGATGTGGTGTTATAAAGTGATATGACAACTATTTTTTATTTCTCTTACTATTTCTGATATGGTAGATATAAAATAGGGGTCTGTCAAAGATTATGATATTTCTAAGTATGGTGTGTCGGAAATTCTTTTTTCAGTTCAAATTCCAGGTTACTATTGATATAGGATTAATATTATGGGATTTTTTTATTAAAATTGATATGATTATTCAAATATTAAGGATGTATTTTATATCATTATTTTTCCAGTTTTGGATCTTGGTTCATAGAGTCCATTGGTGAGTATACATGCATCATATTTGGAACATAATATCAACATGAAAATAGTGTTTTTATATTTCACTGATTTAACCGATGCCAAATGGTGAAGTTGTTTAAATTGTCACCAACAAGTAATATTTTTTTACTACATCATTTTGGTGCCAATCTACCCAGTTGAACTGTAGTATTCCTTGTGATGATAGTTCATGTGGATTAAACTGTGTTATGGTTTTTCATGACGTTTATATGCTATGTCCATGAAAAGGATATATAGGGAACCCTAGTAGGTTGGTATATGCATTGGATTCTTTAGTTATGGACCCCTTGTTGGTGGTTTTAATGACATTTTGGTCACTTAATTTTTTTGAAACAACCTATATACTGTTTTATAATATATATTCATAGTGAAAATCTACTTAACTGAACTAAATACAAATTGTTTTACTCAATATTAATCATCATAGGATGATTTCATTATATGTACAAGGATGTGACAGTGATCCACATGGAGGGTAGTCTGGTATGTTGATGCCTGATGAAGACTTGTTACCTAGATTGGGTGGTGTATTGGGAATTTGATTTCCATAATATATAAGTTACAACCTTCAACTAGGTTTTTTTACATGTGAGTTACATGGAGGATGTGGATACTCATATAAAGGTGGTGGAAAGTCATAAGATATTCTATGGGATTTCATAATGCAATTATATTAGAGTGCTTTTGGTATTATGGTTGGGTTTTGGAGTGAAGGATTGGTTGGATTCTTTTCCATTTTTCTTTTGAGTGTGATTCCCAATGAGAGAGTTAAGGATGTGACATCATTCGGTTGGGTTATTTTGGTTTGATGTTTTAAAAAACATAAATAATTGACTTACATATTAAACATAACCAAACTAAAATGACCTAAATATAGAATCAAAACCATAACTAACTTAAAATACATAAAATTAATAAGTTAAACTGAAATAATAGTTTTAAATTTTTATAAATTATTAATATAATATATAAAAAATCTGTTACTATCTATGATTTGTTTATATAAGATATTTTTATTCCACTCCCATTCATTTTAACAGTGTTTTGTGGCATCTAAAACAAATTAATTGACTATGTATTTCAAAATTAAAAGTACCTATATGGTGTAATAACTAAAAATATAAATTTTTATTACGTGACCTTTCCTTTGTATTTAATTTATAATATGGATTTTATAGTGATGATTTTTCTATATGTCATGGGATATGTGAATAATTTATGAGAGTCAGTAGATAATAATTTTCCATGGATTTTATTGGTAAAAACTAAGGTAGACATGTACTAACATATAGAAAACTAAGATTAAAATTATAAATTAATTCATCATTAATACCTAGTCAAAAAATAAATTTTTCATAAGTAATATTATCTAGTGAAATAATCTACAGTTAGCCCTCAACTCCAAATTGGACAAAATAATACATTATTTTATGAAGCTCATGGTTAAATTAAATACTATATATATACCTATATAATTGGACCAAGTAACTAAACATTCTTATAATCATTAATATATTCATAAAAAACATGAATAGAAATAATAAAAAAAATATTTACATTAAACTTCATGATATGGATCTAATATGATTAGTTCCATTATATGAAAATTTCAAATAACATTCAACTCTATAACATATAAATAAAAATAAAAAAATGATTCCAATCATAAAATTGAATAATTTTGCAATTTAAGAGTTTAGAGTAACTAGGTTGAATAACCTAAAATATATAAACCATCTATTTAAACATGTTCATTCCATTTAATTAGGTATTAAAAATCAAATATCTAAAAGTTATAACTCATATTTTAAAAATAAGAAATTCATCAACGACCTATGTAACTTATTAAATATACGATGATGGAAGATTCATGATAATGGTGCAAGATTTATCCATCACCCATTATATGTTTTCCATTTTCCTCAAAAATGAATGTAGAGAAGATATTTTCCAATCAAATCCAATTATTTGTGAAATCTGAGTGATGGAGAAATACTATGAAACCATATATTTTAGTCAAAAAATATTTTGTGTGGAAAATAAATACTGAAGAAAATTATTCTCTAAGAAAAAATAAGTAGTGATGAAAATAAATATTGTGGTATCTTTGAACATGAATGAAAATATGTGTACCTATATAAAAATAATAATAAAAACGACTATAGTTAACATGTACTACAAAATAAGGCAATATAGAATATATAATGTGCTTATAAAATAATAATTTCAAATATTCATGTAAAAATTTTATACATCCATACATTATAAAAATAATTATATATATATTATCTATGGTATGAAATGCATCAAACATATGGAAAAAAAGAAATGAATAAAAACATTTATAGAAAATAAATTAATGGTTTAATATAAACATATAGAATTTTATTTACAAAATTGAAAAATGAAATGTTAATTCATATGTTATTGAAAATTGTCATTTTGAAAATAAAAAATGTGAGAAAAAGAGTTAGTATATAAATAAAATAAATTTAATAAAAATTTATGGAATTAATATTGAAACAGTATAGATTGGAATTACATGAATGAGAAATTGTAAAAAGTGAAAATTTTATTTTCAATAAAAAAATAAAAAAATAAAAAGTGTAGTTAAAGAGAATTCATACAATCCAAATATAGGGTATATAAAAATTAAAATATAATTCTATGAAATAAGTGAAATATTTTCTTTTCAAAAAATATCATCCCTAAAATTACTAAGATACAGTACCAAATAATATCAAAATTTGTATTTATGTGGGTAAGGATAATTGATTTTAGTTGATACAATAAAATTGAATAACAAAATAATTTTATATTTAGAAAAAAATGAGTACATGATAATATATAAATAACTACTTATAGTATGATTCTCTTGAACACAGTTTTTATAGACAAAAACTATGTGGTAATCCAATGGATAGAGTAAATTTCATGATTGATTACATTCTACCCTATATCGTTATCTACATTATTTTATATAATACCTAAGACAACCTAGTTAAAATTGAGAATTAAAATTATTGGAATAAATAAAATGTCTTTTGGATTAATGTAAAAACAACATATAAAGAAGAAATTAGTGGATGTTATGGAAACTATCATTCATTTTTCATCTTTAAAATTTTAGTAATTGTCCTCATTCGCATCCATAAAAAAAAGAATGATTGGTTTTATTTACATCAAAAAAAAGAGAATGATGTTATCATATATTTTTTATTTATAGTTTCATTTCATGGGATAGAAAATTAATAAATAAAAAATAATGAAATAATGATTTCATTTACTTTAAGATATTTGGATAAGGAAAACGTTAAATAATTGGAAAAAATTATAGTTCTATCATCTGACCTTTGGTTGATGATAAATGTGACCATAAAATATTGATTTGGAAAAAATATACACATACATTATTTTATAAAGTTGAAAAACATTTAATAGTGATTAATATAAATATTTATAAAATATTAAAGTGGTTAAAAAGTTACAAAAATGCATTTATTAGGTACATGATAAAAAAACTACTTATAATATCAATGGGTGTTTCTAGTAGCATGGAGTTTAAATATATCCTGTTAATATCATGTTTTAATATTCATAAAAAATAATGGTAATTTCATTTTAGAGTAATCAATTTAAAATTAAAACATTTCTATATTTTTTGTCAATACATTGATAATAGAAATTTAAAAAAATACTTTTCAACATAAGACCAAAAAATGAAAGTATTTTTATAAATGTTAATGAACATTATAAAATAAATGATGTTGATTCTTTGTATGAGAGGAAACTATAGGCAAACAGAAATTCAAAATTATAAAAAAAATATTTATATGGATATGAATGAAAATTAAAATGATTTAACACCTAATGTTTTCACCTTAAAACATTATACAATGAACATAAGATTATTGAACCCTTAAATATTTAACACTCATCAATCATTTTATTATTATGATAGGTTTTTTGATTCCCTAAAAGACATGCATCTACTCATCTATGAGTCACCCCATTGTCTCTATCACTATAAAAAATGCATATAGAGAAATAAATATCATTGAATCTTTTAATAAATGGAACATGGTGATAACAAAAATAATATTCCAATAGATACCTTAATTTGATTCAAAAAATACATATTAAAAATGAACACAAAGAATCTACACAAAAATTAAAATAAAAATTCACACTACTAATGAGGGAACACTATGGGTGGATTCTCAATACATATTCTTTATATTCACACTACTATAACTTTATTTTTTTAATACACTGATATAACTAAAAACTATAAATTAGATGACTTTTTAAATGGAAATTCTGAAACATGAACATTTTTATTGTAAAAAATAAAAAAATACATGGAATCATAAATCATCTTTATGTGGATATTGTTGAATAAAAAGTAAAAACTAATTAAAATAAACTATGTAAATTTCCCATAAATAATATTTTGATGAAAATAGTAAAAAATTTATTTGTTTATAAAATAATAAAATATTTAACATATTTTTATTTTATTTTTGGAAGATGATAGAATTAAATTCATTCTGATAATGTGTAGATAAATGATCAAAAATACTATTGATGGATGATGAGAGTGAGAACTACACTTTTTAAACTAAGTATAGTGATCCTTTATGGATCTAGATCATTGTGGATCAATGGCATCATTTGATCCATCATGTTTCATGACCCATCCTAGTGGGGCCCATGCCAAGTCTCCCCAATCCCACTTCTAATAAAACAGGGTTGGGTGACTATAACTGAGTAGGAATACCACTAACATGGGAGGAATTTCCTAAGTACATGTACATATGAACACATCTCGAAGACATAGATGCTGAATTGTAAAAAAGACTAAGGAAAAAATGCATGCATACCACTAAACCCAACCAACAGAGTACGATATGAAATTAAATTGTAGTAATGAAAATTGGGCTAGAATATAATCCAACAAAATGAAATAATTTCTAAAATCTACAAATTCCAACCTGTGAAAAATAGGTACTCATACTACTGCACAAATTTGTAGGAACACCTCGGCCATTCTAAAATCAAAAATCTATGTCTGGTTCTGGTCCCCCTTAGAGTATGCTGAAAGGTTTCAAATCTGAAAAAGACATGACTCATATAGGAAATGATCGTGCAGGGTTGTGTATAACAATACTTATTAAGACACCTGAAAAACCACAATTCAATACAAAGAGTAAAGGTATAGTTGTTGCTACATAGTATAAGTATACAATAGATATAATAGGAATGTATCTAGATATACTCTAATAGATACCTGTAATATAGAGGTAATCCACAATGACTACGTACCCACGCAAATGATTCAGTCTATAGATTACTCAAATCAATCATATGAGATAACCCGCTCCTGAGTCTGATATTAATGATGAATTCCACCTGAGATGTATTGTTTGTTAGAAACTATCATGAGAGAGATACTTCAATATATATTAATATAAATATGATAAATTAGTTTTGGGAGAACTCTTTCCACGAGTGAATAATATAATGATATAGAAAATAGGATCACTATCTGGGTTATAGGGTGATACCATGACTCATCTGGTTTCAGCTACTATGTAGAGGATCGACACAGAGTAGGATTGGTCTTACTGATATGAAGACTCTACATTGGGCACATGAATGGATATGGTATCATTATCAAGGCATCTCAAAGGGGATTTATGACTCTATCCATAAAGTCCTTTTGAATAGATCATACTCCTATGAATAGGAAATGATACCAACTAATCATCTAGAGTATGAGAAAAGGCAGAAAACCTAATTTTTTTCTAGATATGGTGGACACAGAGTTAAATCCATGTAGAAATAAGTATAGGGTGTGTGGAAGGGTTACACATTGTGTTCCTTGTCTGAAAGTACTACCCTATCCCATGTCATAATAACATGTCATGAACAATGTGTAGAATGGTTCACAACCTATGTCCTAATATCTGGGGTCTGCTCCATGTATGCTAGCCATGTTCCGGTAAACAGCTTCAACCAATGTATACAAGTCTATATACCAGTACATGGGGTATTCTGTGTAACAGGTTCAACCAAGCCTTGTAGGGGAGTAAACATTGTGTACTCCGCCCCTGTTTATGTATTTTCCAAGATACGCACTGAGTCTTGGAAAATGTCACACATGTTGTGTGATATGGGTAACATTCCATGTGACAAAAAATAAACTAATGAAATCCTAGTAGCAACTTAGTGGGGCCCACATGACAGGTATTCTTGAATACAGGCTGTCTTATTCACAATTATCTAGTACTATTGTTCTTCGTCCACCCTACATTTCTTATCCTCTAGTGCTCTATCTGCTTGTCCAATGACCCCAAAACTAGAGATCCATGTTACTCTCATCATCATAGCATCAAATTGGTGATTTTTGGGCCTTCTATTAGCTCTAAAAATCCATTTCTGACAACCCACATGAAAATCAATAGAACAACGATATCTCTTGAATATCTTTGTTATATCTATCCCCATCATCACTGCACCTCTTCTTGGTCGTTCAAATTCTGAATCATCTATTTCAGATCATTGTTCCATGAAATGAAGGTGCAACGATCAGTAATTCATAATCAATAAAGAATGAAAAAACATGTATATGGGGAGAAGAAAATACAAATAAGGAAACAAAACTTAGGAACATACCTTGATCATTGTTCATTTTGGTCTTGATAGTTTCCCATGAAAACGATAAATAAATAAAACAATAATCAATCCCATAAATCATGCTGTTTAATCCCATCCTACAAGAACGATCTAACCACAGATTAACTGGTTCATTTGTTCATCCTCTTTCAACATCGAATTAATGAACAGGAATGAAAAATTGAAGCAACACATAATACATGGGAATTGGATTGCCTTCACAAAAAATAGGTTGTTGCATCGTTGTTTTTGGAGAGGTCTCTCATGAACAAAACCAATCCAAATTCAATCAAAATTCTCATCATTGTTCTCCACCAAGATAATCCTCCATGTTCCTCTCTTCAGATCCTCTATGTAATTCCAAGGTTATGAGTCTAACCCTAGACCCCTACCTCTAGGTTTATTTAAAAAGAAACAATGTTGCATCATTGCATCGAAAAAATAGAAAAATAAAATAAATTCATCATTTACATTATTTATTAAAATGCCAAAAACAACTTCCTATGGATGGGCCACACCGGCAGATGGTAGGTTGCTCATAGGGTAAACTCTTTTCTATGAATGCAACAGTTATATTAGATTTTTGATTCATTCTCCCATTTAAAAGTAATTGTGTTTTTCTATGAAAACCACTCATGTGAGATATTGAATATATTTACACACTTATTTTAGGCCTACTAGGCTTTAAAATCACACATCATCTTACAACCTGGTCTCAAATAAATTCCATATAAAATTAAAAAACAATGCATGGAAACATTTGGGACATTAAATTCTCCCCACCTTGGGGATTTACATCCATAAAATTCCAAAGAAAAAATCTATACAAATATATGTGGTTAATATGCACAAATTTAAGCCTCCCACTCCCACATTATCTCCTTTTGATACTCATGCTTCCATTGGACACACACTATGGTAGTAACCCTCCCACAAATAATCATATCCTTCTGATCCTTGATCTCCACTGGGAACTCAATAATGATTTCTCAATATTCAATGTAAATCCTTCCCCGATCAATAATTTTTTATGGTTCATGCACATACCTCCTCATTGTTGACATGTGGAAGTCATCATTTACATGATGCAACTACGGGGGTAGATCTATGTTGTATGACACCTCTCCAACTCTATGCATCATCTAGAAAGATGAAATAAACCTCATAGATAACTTACTATCCATTTCAATCATCTATAATCCCCATTGAGGTGAAACTAGATAGAATACATATTCTCCTTATTTAAACTCCAATGATATCCATTGTCTATCTGTATAAGATTTATGATGGCTCGGAGGAGTCTTCATCCAATCCTAGATGATCTGCACCTTTTCGATAGTAGCTCATACAAACTCCAAAGCAATGAGTTCTAGCTCTTCTTGGTCAGTCAATAAACATTCTATCCTATATGGTAACCTATAAAAAGACTCAAATAGTGCCATACCAATGGGGGAGAGGTATGTTTTGTCGTATGAAAACTCCAATAGTGGTAGGTGGTCCTTCGAACTACAATCTATGTATAAGATGCATGTCCTTAGCATGTCCTCCATAACCTGAATGGTCTTCTCCATCTAGATATATTTTTAGGGATGAAACATTGTTCTCATGTATAACTGAGTCCCAAAAACCACCTGCAATCCCTTCCATAACTGGGATGTGAAACTAGAATCACAACCAGAAACTCTTATTGATGGGACTCCATGGAGTAGAACTATCTCCTTCACTAAGAGGCATCCCAATCTATCTACTGAACTCTTCTCTCAAAGTTCTAGGATGTGATCCACTTGGTCAGTCATTCAACGATCAACAATATGGAATTTTGTCCTCAAGACATACTTGATAAATACTTCAATATGGCCATTGATATCATGTCCCACTTTCATTCCAGCAGCTTAAGGGGTTGAACCAAACCTACTAGAATAAGATACCTAGCCTTAAACTTTTGGTATGTAAGGTGTTGAGAAATAAAATCTTCTACTAACTTCTATATCCATGTCCACCAAAATAGATGTTGGAGGTATTGGTACACCTTTCTACACTAGGGTTTCTATTCAATGGGGATGTATGAATCTACTTCAGATCCTGCTCCCACAAGGCCACTAGTACTACCATATATCCTTGGAAAAGAATGATATTCTCTCCACATTTTGAATACCCATATGGATCATGCCCTGTGGACATATGATCACATGAGGTCTCATATTTAGTATACCCAAGTTAGGCATCCTTGACATTCTATAAGAGTGGAGGTTTGAAAACCATCAACTACAAGTAATCTCCACCATCTTCATCTATAAAGGATAATTATAATGAGGCCAACATCTCTAACGCCTCATTTAGATACTAAGATCTTCTACAAAGATAATATACCACCACATTCCCATAGTAATGAGTATAGACAATATGAAATTAATGGTGCTAGAGGAACTCAATCCATCACCTCTATCATGGATTTAGGTCTTTATGAGATAATATATACTTGACACTCTTGTGATCAGATTAGATGATAAACCAATCCCCTATCAGGTAGCATCACCACATCATCAACATGAAGACTACCGCTACTAACTCAAGAACATGTGACACCTAGTTCTTCTCATGTGCCCCCAAATGATTCTTACCATAGGTGATAACTGGTATCCATTAAATCAAGAAAAAACCAATTATGGGCCCTGATGCATCGTAGAAAAATAAGTACTCGAAACCCTCCTATGGTAATGTGACGACCGGGGAACTTGTCAAACTCTTCCACAACTACTGAAAATATTAAAATAACTTCTCCATCCACTTTAATGGTTTCTCTAATGAATCAAATCTGTCATAGGTTATGATATCCTGGTGAAATCTGGGATAAATATTTGGTAATATCTTGTCTTCATATGTACGCTCTGCACCACTTTCACGCTTCTAAGTGGCTCACATGCTGACATTACCTCAGCCATGTATGGGTCTACCACCACTCCATCCACTGATGTAACATGTCCCAAAAAGTATACAACATCAATATAGAACTGGTGCTTCAAGATTATCCCATAAATATGGTGCTATCATAGTATATCTAGAGTCATCTGAAGGCATCTCCCATACTCCTCCTCATATGGTGATTACACTAGGATATCATCATTGAAGACTTCCACGAACCGGATTAAGGATGAATGATCTAGTTCATGAGTCCCATGAACAGCCCTATGTAATTATTCATGCCAAAGGGATTCACCAACTAATAATAATGACTATAGAGACATCTATATGGGATTATCGGTATAACTTCATCCTGTATTCATAGCTGGTGATAGCATGATCGAAGGTCAACCTTCAAAAACCATCATTCCCCTATCAACTAATCAAGGAGGTAATCAATTCTATGTAGTGGAAACATGTTATTCATGTTCACCTGGTTCAAGTTCCAGTAATCTAGACACAACCTCAATATCCCATCTTCCTTCTTAGAAATCAAAACTGAGGATAGCTAGGGTGAAACATTGGTTCTCACGAATCCCTTCCACTACAAATCCTCTAGCTACCCCCTTAGCTCGCGAAGCACTATGGGGGCCATCCTATATGTTGGTACTGAAATCGGTGATGTTTGGTGGTGTAAAATCAATGTAGAAGTCGATCTACCAATAAGGACTTAATCTAGGAATATCATGTGGAAAGACTTCCTCCTACTCCACCACTACTATTGGGAATTGAAAGATCATAACATATTCTCGTCTGAGGGTACGGAAAGCCAAATCATGAGTGATCGACTGCACCATCCTATGAATGAGCCCATAATTTCATTCCAAGGTTCCCCTTTCGCCATAAAAGAATATTTTGTCCCATCATTGTGGAAACATCGCGCCTTTTTTCATAAAATAGTCAATATGGTCATGGACAGAAGGTAGCCAATCCATACTGAGAATGGCATCGTAAGGCCTCCACAATACGAATAAGAGGTTGCAACTAAAAATCTCACCTCCAAGAGTAATTTTACATGATCATAAAATGTTTGTTATCATTTAATCTCCTCCCATAGTTTTCTTCAAACATAATGGCCATGTAGACAGTTCTACCAGAATCTCAATATCTCGTACAAGGTATGTAGCAAAGAAGGAATGAAGGGAACATGTTTTTATCAGTATGATATCTAAGGTAAAAATATATATAGATTTTACCTTGTATTATCCTTGGAGTCCTTTGGTCATAAGCCTCGACCATATGCAGTTGTTCCCACCCCTGTCCTCCAACTCACTGATCCTATCATGGACCTCCTGGGGTGGTGGTGGTAATATGTAAAAAATTTGTGCCACATCCTACATCTATCCCTCATAAGATTCCATGTTTTCCTCCTATATGATCTTTATACACCTGAAATTTCCTCTTCCTTGGTGGTATATCCTCCACCTATCTATCAGTAGAATGACGGGTTAGAAAATCTCCATTGGGATGTCGCATGCCATCACATGTATAGCATCTCCTCTCCCTAGGATGATTGGATCCATTGTGAGAGCCATGAACTATAGATCCAACATCCTAGGACCTCCTATAACATATCCCACATCCATATACCTATGTCTAATGTGAGCTCCCCACTGCTGAGGTCTACGCACATGTCTGGCTATTACTGACGGTCACTTGTTGCTTCTGTTCATCCAAGAAGCTCTTGACCACTAAAGCATTCTTGTGAACTCCAACATAATTTAGAATTCATAGAGCTATGATGTTGAATTAGATTTTCTAAAATAAAACTCTCTCAATTCTCTATTCTTGGAATTATTGATCTCTTACCATGTCTTTTGAGTACATGAAGATGTTGTCGAACCTCAAGGAATAGTCATCCATTGTCAAGCTACCATGTAGGAACTGAAGAAGTTCATCTATATGAACATCTCTTAGCTTAACCAGAGATAAATAATCTCCAAAGTGATGCTCAAACTCCATCCATGATAGATTCAACTTATCATGTGTTTGTGTGGTCAAAATTCTCCATCACCCTGTCAAACCCTAAAAAAGGCTCACTGCCCTGATCACCATATAATCCATTGGTTTCCTCACTAGATGGAAAACTCTAGTAAACACCTCAAGAAAGTATTAAACCTCTTGAATGTGGGTCTCACCGCATAACCAGATGGTTTAATGTCTCTAAAATGCATGGAGTGTGCTCATCCTATACTCTTTATCTACTTGTATTGTAGTTACCATGTGCTGCTCCACTATTGGTGGTATAGATGGTGCACCACAATGAGGTAACATATGGAAAATTATTCCCTATATTGAATACTCTTACCTATGTGGGTCATCCTCTTAATTAAGATATTAAATCCTATAAGGTATTCATCGCGGATGCATCCTTTAAAAAGACAAGATGTAGTACGGTCAACGATTATATCTAGAGAGATGAATCAAGAAGGACATGGAAATGTAACCCATTATTTTATGTTGAATATATCATTATTTGACCTGTAACTACTGTTCTCGTATATTGAGTCAAAAAAAATTTGTCATAGTCCTGCTGTATAGATACATTGGTTGCCACATAACCACTAGAGTCCCTACCCTAAACTCAAAACTCAAAACACTTAACATTGTTTCCCCAGACCACTCTCATAGACTCTCAATCCTAAAGTATAACTGACCACCATAATTCCACTCTATCATGACACATCCCAATTGTAACAATGCTATGAATTCACATGCCTATGTCCAATAGGACATGGGATTGTGACTAGCATTTAGTTGGAATATCAATATCATGGGAGGCATTTATTTAGTACCTATACACTTTAACACATGTCCAATCCACATATGCTGAAATGTAAAAACTACTAAGGAACAAAATTCATGCATATCACTAAACCCAAAAAATATAGTATGATTGGAATGTAATGTTCAGTAAATAAAATTGGGCTAGAATACAAACAAGCCAAAAGAAACCGAGTACGAAAACTACAAAGTCCATCAAGTAAATAAAATAGGTATTGGGACTACTACTCAAATCCATAAGAACACCTTGTCCTATCAAAACTCACAATTCATTATCCAGTCTTGGCACACCATATACTCAATCAAATGGTAACTCTTCTATACAAGACACAACATGTGTGGGAAAATCCCATGCCCATATAAGTATAACAATACATTGTAGGAAACCCCGAAAACCACCATGTAATACACAAAGTTAAGGTGCAGTCATCTCTACATAGTATATGACTATATTAAATATAATATGAACATATCAAGATATACTCAAACCCATACTCATAGTCTAGAGGTAAATCACAATGTCCACACACCCACACTAGGGATTCAGTCTCAAGATTCCACAAAGTACTCATCTGGGATAACCCACTATTGAGTCTAATAAAATTTATGATGTCTTATCGGTATATAATATTTGATGGGAACCATCATGAGAGTTGTATGTTATTATATCTGAAGAGATACATGATACACTCTTTCTAGGAGAACACACTCAATGAGTGGGGACCTCCATGTTACATGATTGAGGATCACTTCATGGGACATGGGGTAAAACCACGACTAATCTAGATTGACCTACTAAGTAGAGGATCAATGTCTGATAGGATTGGACATTCAAACACCAACACTCAACATTGATAATGAGAATGGATAGAGGATACCACTTCGGGCCCCTTAGAGGGTATTCTAGACATGATCCAAAAAGTCATACTGAAGGGATCATACTCCGGTGAAAAGGAAACGATACCAACTAACCATCAGGGGAATGATAAAGGGAACGAAAATTAACAAAATGTGTCTAAGATATGGTGGAAAAGGAGATAATTCAATTACAAATGATTACAAGACATATGGAAGGGTCACATGTCATGTCCCTTGACCCTAGGCACTTCCCATGTACAATTTCCCACATCATTTGGATGTTCCATGTAGAAATATTTATGCATTGCATGTACAATGGTTCACACATCATGTCCTACTATCCAAGAAATGCTTTGCGTATGTTGGACATCTTCCAGTAGATGGATTCAACACATGTATTCCAGTGTGTGTACCAGTTCATGGGGTAGTCCGCGTAACCGGTTCGACCAATCCGTGTGTGGGAGTACACACTATTTTCTCTTCCCCATGTCTATGAATTCCCTAAGATACAAGTCAACTCTTAGAGAGGGTATTCACACCATGTGATAGGTTTCACATTCCATGTGACACACAATCAACTCACAAAGCCCAAGACATTACTCAATGGGGCCCACATGCCATGTATTCTAGAATACATGACATGTTCTTTGCGATTTTCTAGAACTATTGTTCTTACTATGCACACCATGGCTAATCCTCGAGTTCTTGATCTACTAGTCTGACCACACAAAAAACTATAGATATAGGGTCTTCTCATCATTATTGTAGCAAATTCGTGAGTTTTAGGAATTCAATCAACTCAAAATTTGGATTCCAGCCACTCATATGAGAATCACCCGAAGAAAGATATCTTTTGAATCGTTTTGATCCATCCATATTCACCACCTTTTCACATCATCTAGGTTTTCCCAATGTCAGATCTTCAATTTTGGATCGTAGAACCATGAAATAATGGAATAATGATCCCTCTTTGATAATCCATTAATAACAAAGAATGCATAGAACATATGGGGGAGAACAAGATATTCCCATAGAATCAAAACTGAGGAACATAACCTAATCATTCTTTTCATCAGTCTCAGTCCACTCCCTTGATAATGATCAATAAATCAAACTATAGTTAATTATTTAAATAGTGTAGTTTAATTACGTCTCAGAAGAATAATCGAACCGTGGATCAATATGTTTGTTGGTTGGTATATTTTCCTCATTGAATCAATGAATGGGAAAGAATTATTGATACAACACGCCCTACCTGGGAATTGGATCAATCGGAAAAACTATTCGGTTTCCTCACGGTCAATATTGGTGAGATCTCTAATGAATTCCACCCATCAATCTTATTTCTATCATCCCATCAACATTCGTCACTGAGAAATTCCTCAAATTTCTTCTCTCTAGAGCCTCAAGGTAATTCAAGGGTTTTGATTATTACCATAATCCCCATCCTATTTGATTAATTAAAAAGAAATTATTTTTGAATAATTTAGTTAATGAAACATTAAAATAAAAAAAATACACCATTTATTTTATTTATTAAAATTCCAGAAACTCATTTCTGTAGTTGACCCACACTGGCCAATGTTATTTCTCTCCTTGGGTAAACTCAATTATCTAAATGCAATGATGCCCTTTAATTTCTTATTCAGGCACCCATTTAGAAGTTATTACACTTTTTTAGTAAGACCTCTCATACAGACTGTTAAATATATTTAAATTTTATATCAGGTATATTAGACCTTAGAATCTCACGTTGTCGCAGTTCTTGGAGATGAATTAATTCAATATAATATTTAAAAATAATACTCTGAAAAATATGGGACATTACATCCAGGGAGTTCGCCTTCATATATTGAATGTATCTAATCATAACGAATCTAAGTCACATGATGGAACATATCAAAGTAGGTTTAAAGGAAAAGGTATTTCTTATATTAAATCTCTTTCTAGTAGTTCTAATCATGTAAATGAAATTTCACTAAAAAACCCAAACATTATCAAACTTAATGGTGTTGGTTTTTTTATTGTAGTGAATAGGGATTCTCTTCAACAAATAATTTACCTTTTCATTTTTTCACTTTTGGTTTGATTCAAAAACAAAAAGGGTGACAATCCATCTTCCATCCATGATCAGAAATTGGGAACCATCCAGAGTTGGAAGATTAATAAATGGAGACTAATACCTATTTGAAAAGGGTACTTCCATAGAATCTTAATAGACATGGTGGGTTTTAATATTTTGGAATATATAGAATCTCTATATTAGTAATATATTTTTATCTATTTTTTTAAATGGAAAATTAATTTTAATTCCTCTTTATAGAACATCTACAATACTAAAATTAGGGTAAGACATCATGGTTTAAACTGATTTTCATTTCACTCAATAATTCTGAATGATATGCCTTCATGTTTTGGGATTATAATCAAATAGGATCAAAAAATATAAATGGGGATCTTATATTTTATGTTCTAATTCTGTTTAATATCAATAAAGACTATAAAATACATAATTATCATTTTCTGAATGTTAATGATCGAAAAATTGCGGTCAAGTTAAAGTATGAATATAGGCCTCCCTTTTGTGAGGTATACAAAATGGTGGGGTGTGAAATTTACAATTCCAAATAAATTTAGAAATATGATAATTATACTAGTAATGATAGATCTTGTATGGATGTTACCAAATCTAAAATACCAAAATATCCAAACTCAGAGAAGGGGGATTCCACTACCAAACAGGTAGTTCATGTAGAAGGCCTTCAAGAATTTTTTACCATGTAGCCAAAATAGAATCTATCATGGGATAATAAGGTTTATGAAGAATAAATTCATAATCATATCATTGTTTCCCTATATAATGATGCATTTCTACCTCTATATGATTTCATACTCAATGAATAAATCACTAAGGACATTCAATAGTGGATACTTAGAGTGTAGGAAAATTTATGAGATAAAACAGATATATATTCTAATCATCCTTACCTATTTTAGAGATATATTTATTTGGATCCAATATTATATGAATATAAAATATTTCATACCTTATCTATAAATTATGTCTTGGAGGAATATATAAGTTCACATACATATATTGTTTCTTACCAACAGAATTCAAAAAATGGATAGTAATCAAACTGAGGTGGGTAGTGAGAAATATGTAAGGTTGAATTCCAAAAACAATTACCTAGTTGTATCTCGTGGAATAAAAAAGATGATAAAATATTCCAAGATTTTATATGAAGCCCCTATTTTACACAAAATACTATTTTGAATCTTAATGATTCTAATCATTAAACATGGAATGATGAGAGCAAGGGAACATGCCTTTCTTCAGTGACATAACATATTCTTTTTTACATGAGATAGAATCCACTCTACAACTGAGAAAGGTGAATTAATTACGATTGATATATATTATTCTCTATATGAATGTAATAGTGCCTTAAATCCGCAACAATAATATACTTATAGGTCTATAATGCATAATAAATCACTAATATTTCTATAAACAAGGGAAATGATGTTTGGGGTGCCACCCCCTAAATATAAATGATCCTAAAGATCATGTTTTTAAATGGATAGTTACTAGAAAACCCAAAATAGATAGTACACTTAGTCTCTTTAGTCATATTATCAAACTAGAGTTTATTGGAATAGATGAACCTAAAAATTTTTATTCTTAAAGAAATGCCTCTTTTGAAAGACAGTGTTACATTCTTCTGGGCACTAATCAGTCTTCATAAAACTTTAAAATAATTTAGGTTTTATCAAATATGATCCCAATAAATGATTCATTAGTGAGTAGACGTGAATATATTGTCAATTTCATCATTTATTATAGTGTAAATTTTAATTTTGGTTCCTTTATATATGTGTATAATTTGTGTCAATCTAGTATATCTCTAAGGAAGGAGATTCGTTCACTATCAGTAACTCATGGGGGACTATGGATTATTCATAGGGATTTAAACATGATTCTTAAATATAATTAGAAAATTGGAGATTTTGAATACTCAATTTAATATAGGGATTTCAGTTCTTTTCTAGTGGTTTGAAATTTATTTTATGTTAATTTCAAGGAATCCAAATTATTATTTTTATAAAATTATTTTAAATTAATTGGTTTCCACCAAGCTAGAGAGATCGTTTTTAATGATGATACCTTGATTTAATTGGATAATATTTCTTGTTCCAAATAAGTTAAATAAAATTTTAATCATAATTTGATTTAGGTGAAACTGAATTATATATATATATAATATTCAATCCCATTTAGGTTCATTAATGCTTGAGATCCTCATCCTGAGTGTGTAAAAATTGTTCAGGATACTTGGAACTCTTTATTCTTTAGGAATTATGCATTATCGTGTATTCCCAAGATAAAACTACATAAAATGATAATCATGGTTTAGAGATGGTTTTCTATGCTCAATTGATTCTTGTATTTTCTCACATTATGTATCCCTCCACAATATACAAGAAGTAAATACAAAAAATAGATGTCCATGACTGATTTGAGAAGGAAACTACTATCTACATTGATCATTATATATTTTTAACCTCCAAATATAATTCTCCTAAATAATTTATTAAGGTAAATTGGTTAAACATACAGATACAAATTATATAATCATTAAAGAACATAAAAAACCAGAATGATGTTAAAACATCTATCCTTTCTCAAATATGGAAATCAGTTATTAAAAATATACAAGTTCTCTATAATCATGTTGTTTCTTATTACCTAAATCTACTTAATGATAAAAATATTCACTCAAAATTAATGGAAGGGATAATCACCTCTTAGGTTAGCAAGGATGATGATGATATTCATATATCTTGTCATATTTATTTTGAAATAAATAGGTTCTTTTCCATCTAAACATAGGGAGCTCTATTGGGCCAAATGGTTTTGCGAATATTTTTTCCAACCCTTTTTGGATATCATTCAACATGATATTTTAAGATTGTCTTGGAATTTATTCAACAGAGGATCTCTATTAAAAGGAACGAATGATCAATTTATTTATCTAAGTCTAATAAAATAAAATGAAAATGAAATACATCGGTTCATTCATATTTATCTGGTAAACATTATCCATAAACTAATTTCCAAACATCATTCTTCTAGACCAGAAAGGATCTCAAATAATATAATCACTATGAATTATTTTGGTTTCACCAAATGGTTAACTATTCAAGATTTTCTTTTAATAGCTTATGAATGTGTCAATATCATGAAGAAATCCATTAGAGGTGGAAAAATTGCTTTGAAGTTTTATTTTAGAAATCCCTTTGACATAACGAATTGGGGTTTTATTTGAAGGTATCTTTCCAAATTTTTATTTGATGATGTATTCATTAATTATATTAAGTCTATCCTTTCCTCTATAGTCCTCTTTAATCTTTTTAATTTACTATAAACTAATGAAATGTTTTTTTCATGAGGGGATAATAAAAAATTCTGGATTATTGAAGATAAAATTGCACATTATGAAATGGTCTCAGTCCAGGAAATTAAATAGAATAAATGATTTTTTTTATTTTGGAATGAATATAAATATTGTGAGAATGATTGGTATCATGCATGAGATAAATATCAAACAAATTAGGCTTATATATACATATATTTTTTTTCTTATGTTTTGGGGTAAACCCATTGTTTCATACTTTAACCACGTTATGGGTAAAATTAGATGGTAATTGGCTTCTTGGAATGTTAAATTACATTTAGTGGATGTAACACACTGAAAAACAAATATAATAATGTTTTATTTAATAGTGTGTTTTCCATGAAACACCTAGAGTAGAATGGAATATAATTTTTGTGAGAAATTTGGATGTATTTAATATTTTATATAAATATTTTCTTGTATATATTAATGAAAAAAACACTGATTTAGATTATGTTGCAAGCAAGAACTAGTATATTCTGTAGTTTGAGTTACATGAAAGACCAAGTTTTATCAAACAAGATTATATTATTTGGATATTATTATTTAATACAATAAGATAAAACAAAGTAGCTAGAATGATTTTTATAAATTTTATTAAGTGACTTAAGAAAATATATGATTGAATTAATTAGTTACAGATTAACTAGAAATTAATACAAGATCTAATTAAATATAAAGGGAATGTTTCTATAAAAAACTTGTTTTATTCTCACAAAGTCGTTTTATCATAAATAATCAAATTAACTAAAATTAATGTGTTATACTACTGTAATAATTATTTTATATATTTAATAAAATATATTTTACATTAATCAAATATATTTTATAAGAACATGATTAGAACAAACCCAATATTCTGCATAATATATTATACATTAATAAAAAACATTTTACACCCTTTTAATGGCGCACCAAAATGAAATCACAATTTCGAAAATATTATGAGTTTAATAGGAAAAAAATATATATAATTTTTTTATGAAAATAAAAAAAATTTGTTAGGGTGAAATTTTGATATTTTTCTCTGAAGTAAAATTTTTTATGAATAGTAAAAAATACAGAATTTATATCCAAAAATATTTTTTTCTATAATTTATTTATAATTTTAAATTATATATTTTGGTTTTAAATATTAATTAGTTAAATTTTAAATCTATTTATTTAATTTTTTTCATTATAATTAATTTCAATATGAAATTTAATATAATAACTTAGCAACAATTTGAACATTTAACCTAAAACCATTCATTGACATCTCGTCTATGTGATTATATTTAAATTAATTTCTTCCACTTATGATTTTGGAAATTGGAAAAATAGATTCCATATTTCGAATAATAATATTTTATAATTTATAATAAGGAGAAATTATTTTTTGAAAAAAATATTACTCGATGTGATTATAGTTAATTTCAACGATTAAGTGAATAATTAACTTAAAAAATGCCTATACCATAAACATAAGACCCAAAATGACCTAAAAACATGTCAAAAATTATTTCTATGTACATATTTAGACCTAGTACTCCATTATATATAATTTTAACCATTATTGTTTCCAAATTAAATAGAAAAAATGTTGTCAAAATTCCCTTTATCGAAATTTACTTGAATGTCACTCCTCCTATACTTTTAAATAGAAGTCATCCCTCACAATTATTCACACATTTCAAGACATTTTTCTCATCCAAAATCTGATTAATTAATCCTCAAAAATCTCTCCCTTAATCCTATAGTACTCACATTGTGAAAAAATCCAATCAATGAATCCCTCTGGTGCAAACCAACAGTAGTTAACCAAAGAAGACGTAATATCCTTCCACAAGATCCTTTGTTTTATTTTCCTTATCCATCCCATAAAATTTTATTATTAGATGATCATATAGTAACCTAAGTATCCTAAATACTATTATATTTTTTTATTCTAAGGGTTAAACCTACACTTCCACACACATCCATATAATGGGTAATAAACAAACTATTTGGGTGTATGGCAGACTACCACCTCACGAAGAAACGATTGATTCTTTGTCCTTTACAACATATAATGGTTGAAATTATGATGGGACCACCATTTTTATAATATATATATGATTCATTTTTTGTTTTCGTACTAATTTAGTTTTTATGTAACACATACCTTCATGATTTCCATTTTTTTAAAATACGATAACCTCATTTCTAGAAGTGTGGACTACTACCTTCTCAAAGCGATGTGATTGTTCACACTATACACAGAATGTATTAAGGATATTTTTCAAAAAAATATGTAATATATATGAAATAAATATGATAATATAATTATAATATATATATATCATTTAATTTTAAATATTTTAATATAAAAAAGAAATTAATGGCTTGTTCATTCATACTTACGACTTACCATCTCCGTTAATTGTGCATTTTATTTACCATATAAAAATTTTAGGGATTATTATAAATATATATATACTAAATATATATGAAATTTAAATAATGTTTTACATAATTTATGTGATGAATTCATGATATATGTAATAGTAATAGAAAATGACAAGTCAAAACATATTCAAGAAACAATGAAATTAACAATTGAAATATTGAAAATAATGAAAGATTACTTTCAAACATACAATTATATATTATAATAATATTATATATGATATAATAAATATGAATATGGTTCTATTATAAGTTATTAACATGTATAATCCACTATAAATGAGTTAAAATACCACACACCAAAAAAGGAAGGATGAGTTAAGGGATTTTCATCTCAGATTTTACATCTGTGAGATAAATGTCATATTCACCACATACGTATTTTGTGTGGTGTATCTATTTCAAATTTTGTATTATTATATAATGAATAATTTTATCTTCATATTATTTAATTTTATACTTTGAATTACCTCATCCAATGGGTTTTTAATTTTAAATTACCAAGTGGTATAAGTTATCTTTTCCAATCTAACTTTATTTTGTGATTTTTACCATTATATTTAAATAATCACATACTTCATAAAATATTACCAGAAATTTCTATATTCTCATGAAATGAATATTATTATTTCCTAAAACATATATTATTTATACTTATCATGTTCATGTTGATAGTTATCCAATTAACTAGTGATTTATTGTTAAATCTAATTCATTTATTCAATATGGAATTTTGATAAGTCAGATCCATCATAAATTATATCGATTATTCTATATGTGAGAAATTATTTACAATGTTAATACATGGGTGGGTTCTAATTATATATATCTCACTGATGCATCAGTAGTCAAATGAGTGAGTCATTTGAAACAATTAGATGGTTTTTACTCGATAAGTTATAAACCATCTTGTGAAAGGTATTGATAATGAAGTTATCTTGTACCTAGGAAACACAGAATCAAATAATTAATAATTTCACCCATTAAAACATAGTTCATATTTATCCATGATATTATATCATTAATATTTTCAATTGATTTATTTTATTATATGTATATTGATTAAATGTAATCTGTTCTTAGTTATTTACCTTTCCATGTGTATTTATTCCTATTGACTAATTATTGGTTCTGTTGTACTTACCCATCATGAGCATATGATCTTGCTCTTATTTTTTCCCTTTTCCTAGGTCATGAAGAATAATCCACTAAATAATATTTCATGTATTATTTTCATTTCATTATATTATGTTTTATATTTTTCTTGTGTTTTACAAATTTAATATGTGTATAGTGTATGTAATCTAGTTTTCAAAAACTAATAGATTGATCAGTCCATCCGGACATTATTCCTTGTAATCATGGAAATCTAATAAAATAATGTACCATCACAAGAATTTTTTGGCTATGGAATTACAATTGGTATCAAATGAATTTTATTATTAAACAGGAACATAATATTTAGAAAATTTATATTAGGTAACATAACCATATACTAGTCATTTATGATTCATATAGAAGAACATCCTAGAATTTTAGTAAGGTAGGGATTAGGTGTATCTTCCTGGAAATACATATTTTTCTGGATAGTACATGTTTGAGAGGTTTTGGGATAGATGAACCTAGAGGAAAAAAATCTAACAAGGTGCATCAGGCATGAGTTCAGAGTAACCTAGAACTTAAAAAAGGGCCTTATTGGGGACCTATTTTGATACTCTTGAAGAATGCACTTTGGAATATTCGCATTATCTTTACCTACCATTATGAAGGATTTAAAATTAATTTTATGATCAAAATGTTTATATAGATGGTATACTACAAGAGGGGTAGAATTGAAGGTTTAAAATATTTTTTTTAATTTCCCTAAAAAAAATTATATTAAACTAATTTAAACTTATTCAATTCCAAAAACCTATTATGATATAAAAAATTAATTGGACTAAACCTCTGGACCATTCATAAAACTATTTTAATCTGATCAATTCTGATTATATTCCACAGGTCATATATAATAGTATTCATAGAAAGAAAATTATTTAAAAAAAGTAAGAGAAATATGGATCCTAATCACAATGGTTATGATAATTACAGTAAAACAAACTGAAGATTATATCATAATGAATATAGAATCATATTGAGTAATTGGAAAGATTGTAATCATATAAATAGTAGTTATTAAGTTCATAATCACATAATATATAATAGAAAAATGAATATATATAAAACTACTCACTTTCTATTACAATGTTTTAAAAATGTAAAACCAGTAAATGAATACAACTATTTTAACCCAAAGATAATGGAATCCAATGACCAATTATAAAGGTTCATTTATATATACTTACTAGAAGGTTTTTCTTACCCACTCCATGGTAATCCCTCAATATGATGATTGTCATCAGTCTGTTTACTTATCCCCAGAAGCCCTTAATCATGAAGGTGACCAGCACATATATCTTCATAGCCTTGGAATCCCTTGATCGTCAAAAGATCTGCATGTCTATATTCCTATACATGGAATCCATCAATCGTAATCACAATTATCTATGCCATAAAAAGAAAAAAACTCTTAAAAGTTACAAATATATGGAATGATTAGGTCAAAATTTGTACACATTAGATCTATCGCTCGTAGAAGATTTCCTAGAGCTCTTTCATAGTGTCCTGAGTTTGTGTATCATCCTCAAGCTCTTTAAAATGACCACGTGTTTATTTTCCTTCATCCAAAAGGAAATATTTGACTCTAACAGTCATATTTTCTCCTGAAATTTTTGATATACATCGACACCTATCACTCCAATGGTCATCTTATAACTGAAAAATTGATATCACTTTATAATGCATATAAAAATTGAATACACAACATCATTTTGATCTCAAGGTTCTCTTTTCATTACGATACAACATTCTAGACCCTATAATATGTGCTTGATGGGATCTAATGATTTTCTTTATAAGATTTGGAATGATTTATATCGTTATGAAAATATTTACAGAATAAAAAATGGATATTGTGTACATTAAAAATTGTATTCATTGTGAATGATAGAAATAATATCTAGGATCATTATGATAATATTAGAAAGATTCATAACTGCATTTCTTGGTGTGGATGATATTGTTAATATGTAATATGAAAATCATAATGATAAAATGTAAAACAAAGTCCTTAAAGACTGTACGATAAAAAAATTTATTAATTATTATAAAGTAATTATTAAAATAATTTTGATATAATAGAGTTAGTAATTAATTATATTATAAAGAGTTTGAGACTTCCAAAAAACAGAATAGAAAAGTAAAAAATAGTACTTTTGATTGAACAATCTCCCCCTTTTTGGAAAGCATAGACCACAAGTCTTGAATAGAAAATTACATTGTGAAATTTAGCTCAAGATGTGACTATAAAGACCAATCAAATTAAAAAGTAAATACTTATACTTATCTCCATTTATGTTTAAAATTACTTATGAATATTATGTTGAATACAAATAGCTCGTCCTTAGGATAACAAAATCTCTACTGATTGTATTCTATTTATTTAATAAATTTTACACCCCCTCTCTAAAACATTCTCCCCCTTCATAAATAAAATACAATTTTTTTGGGAAATCTTCCCCCAATATATATTATTCTCCCACTATATTAATCATTCTCCCCCTTTTTATTATTAAAAAGAAATATGGAATCTCTTTTGATAACTTAAAAATGGTTAGAGAAACCAAATATGTAAAGAAATAAAGAATTTGAACGTCATGAATATATGAAAAAGAATTCATCAAAAAATTAGAAAATATTCAATCAATACATAAATTGAGGTTAAATACTTTTATTGTTATTTTAAAATAAATAAAAAAGAGTTAATAAATTTATTTCTTGTCCTTCTCTTTCTCCTTTTTCATGAGGTCTAAAACAACTATATTCATATTGTTTTACTTTATTTATATCATCCATTAGCTTTTCAACAGTTTCTTTTTGAGACTGAAACATTTCTTCCTATTCTATAAATATCTTGTAATGGGTAGGAATAATTTCTTCCAGATATTGAGTTTTCATTTCCAAAGAACGAATCATAACATCATAATTATTACTTATAATTTCATTAACATAAATCCTATCAGTCATCCAAACATTTGGATTCTTAAAATAAATTATAAAATCCTTGTAAAACATCAAATTTGTTACTTATTATTGAAAGAAATTATTCATCTTTTTAAATACCTACAAATATTTTGATTTTGAATCATCTAGACATTTGAAAACCCTCATCTTTTGATTAGTATCACTAGACAGTTTTTTGAATGCAATAGTGACATCATCCACAAGCCTTATAATGTCTTATTTTGAATATTAATGAACCTTAATACATTCCTTAGACATATGTGACCACTTCACCACTTTCTTACAAGATTTTTTTTCTCATTAAAACATTCTTCATGTACATTGTAACAAGCCTTACATTTGATCATCCATTATCTTAGAAGTTAGATTGAGTATAATATTTTGTTTTGGTTATCTGTAACCGAATTAATTTTCCCTTAAATACTAGGGAAATATGAAATTATCTTCTCTATTCTCATAAGGGGTTGAAAATATATATTGATCTATTTTCAATGAGATAGTATTTTTTTACTCCATGTCTTCCTCATAAACATGATATTCTATAGAATAACTTCTATCATAGTCATCATCAAAATTCTGAATCCAATTTTTATTAGATCTGGCTCCATTGTCTTTATAGATATGTGCATTATTTAATCAACATGGGTTTTCTAAGTAGCCTAATTCAAGTAATCTACTCTAGGAGATGGTATCTTTTTTTCTGTTTCTTAAGAAGATCATACTGTAATCTTATCCGAATGAGACTCCAGTTCTTTATTATCTTCTTTTTTATGCTCACCTACCTAATTTTCTTATATTTACTTTACATATTTTTATAACTCTTAATCTTTATCATCTTCTTCACCAATATATTCATTTATATGTATCATTTCATATTCTTATAATTCTATTTAAATATTTTATTGATAATGTTATGGTGGAGCTGATTCTCCAATAATCTCTTTTTTTGTTGGATAGATGGAGTCATGGTTTATTCATGACTAATTTACCAACAAAATATTCGTGTGATTTATTTTTATACTCCATTAAAAAAACATATCAATAAAAAACATATCATCTTTTCCCTTTTTAAACTTATTTTTCTTCTTATCATCATTGAGAGTCTCTTATGTCAGGATTTTTTCAGCTAGGTCTTCTTCTAGGTTAAGACCAAACTATGGGTCTCATTATTTTCTTTATGTATTATTATGACCCTATTTTGTATCTATTTCATATATTTTTTTTTCTTCTCTGGTTTTAAAGTATATTGAAACATAGATTTCTTTTCTTTCTAAAAAATAATTGGTACTAATTGTTTCATAATAACCTAACTTCCTCCAAATATTGATTCTGATTCATCATCATTAACAAACTTCTTTGAATCAGAATCAAAATAAAATTTAAACTTATTTATAATATAGTCACTAATCCAAGGAATATTCAAATTCCTGGTCACTAACTTTATTGAATGTTTACAAAAACATCATGATTTATGAAATAAATATAACAATAATTGCTAGAAACATGATGAGTTGATACTTGATTGCACCAAACCTCTACTTTTTTAGGGTTGGGATGATCAAACCAATAAAATCCATTTTTCTCATATTAACTAAATAATAAAAGATATGGACATATAAATCCATCAAGGTTTCCCTTTCACCTCTTATATTAATTAAAAAGTATTTCATCTAGAGAGATAAAGGTGATTTCTTGATGATAAATGAGTGATTATTTTCCATTAATGGACTTCCAAAAGGTATTTTCAGGTTACATCTTAAAGAATGTTCCATTGTTTAGCCTCTCGGGAGTTGGATAAAAGGAATCTCTCTCTGATTGTATACCTAAGAGGTTTTGCAATTATTTTTCTAACATTTATATCTCTCTATCATACATGGAAATGTTTAATTTGAAATCAATATCAACTCTCACAGTACTAAAATATTTTCCAACCTCATCAACAAGAATTGTCTCTTTATTGGTGTTTGTTTTTTCTACACATACAATCTCTTATACTTGAAAATTTATAATTATATTCAAATTTGAATCATACTTATCATAAAACTCTCCTCTGACTAACATTTATTAAAAAAAATTTATAACTGATAAGCCATCTAAAGGAACTATATTTAGAGATGTTTCAAATAATTCTATAATGAGTGTAAATGAACCCTTTTATAAAGAGAATTATTGGACTCATATTCTTGAATGGTGGTATAGGTTTACTTTAAATAAGAAGAATTATGATTTTTTATTGGGTGGGCTCCCATTATATAGGTGAATAAATATGACTTTTTAGATCTTATGACTCAGATTAGTCGAAAAGTTCCAACCGTTGAAAAAATTGAACTCGTGATGTTTTTAAAAAAAGAAATAATAAAATATTCTTATCATATTAAATACAAATCCAATAAAGTATTAAAATAAAATTAAATAAAAACAAGTAGAATTTAATTAAATAAATTTAGATAAGGTATTGTACCTTTCGGAGTCTCCGGATAGATCTATTGGTTTTAATATATAACTCTTTAGAATAAAATTTAATAAAACATTTAAAAAAGTATTTGTGCATGGAAAAAAATTGAGTAAAATATATTTTGATTATGAAAATTATTAGTACCAAATATTTATTCTAACAAAAAATTGAGTTTGAGAAATTTCTTGAGTATGAAAATTTCAATGTAAGAAAAAATTTTGTTTCAAAATTTTCTATGTACGGAAAAATTGAGTATGCAATTTTGTTATAAAAAATAAGAGTATTAAAATTTTATAAGAAATAAAATTTATGAGTTAAAATATATCTAAATATGATAATTATATTTGTATCAAAAAATTTATGAGTATGATTAGTTTATGAGAATGAAAAAATTATGAGTACTAGAATTTTATGAGTATAAAAAATTTAAGAGTAAGAAAAAATTATGAGTACAAAAAATTTATTAGTATGAAAAATTTATGAGTATAAAAATTTTATTAGTTTGAAACAATTAAGAGTATGAAAAATAATTTTGTAAAAAAAATACGAGTAAAACGAAATTAAGAGTAATAAAGGACTTATAAAACATCAAACATATATACTACCCCTTTGAAAATGAGTAAGTTAATGTTAGGAGATGGATTAAACAGGAAGTAGATAAGAATTATTACATTATAGTGATCATTACAAAATTTTGTTTAGTGTATTCGATTCTATCAAAAGGTAATTTTTTTGAAATATATCAGCATGATTTTATTGCAATCTGATAAATTTTAAAATGATATCTCTTTTAACTGCGTGATCCCTAAGAAATTAATTCCAAATATCTATGTGTTTTTTACGAGAGTCATGGGTATCGGTTTTAATTAATGTTATGGATCTAGTGTTATAACATGGTGTTTGATTTTTATTAAATCTCATGCTATAATTAGTGAGTGTGTATTACTTCCACTACACTTGATCTCTACAACTTCCAACTACCATATATTTGTCTTTAGCAGTGGAAGGTGCTACTGAATGTTGATTCATACAAGACTATGAAACTAGAAAATATCCTTTGAAATTACAATATCAGGAAATTTTATCATAATCCATTCTACAACAACAAATATCAGTATCTAAAAATCATTTTAATTCAAAAAAAATTCCAAAAGAATTGAGAGGCCCCAAATCTACATTTCAGTTTAAATAACTATTTTTATGGGTTTTAATTGGTATTCTATTTTATTTTCTTTTTATAGTTAACATAATAATAATGAAAACATTATGTTTGTATAACTTGCTATTAATTATAGTAAACAACTTATCATACCTATAAAAATTGTTTCATTAAATGTTTTTTGAGCTTCATCGAGATCTATTGTTTTTGAGGTACCAATTGGTGTACTGATACTTTTAGTATTATCATATCCATAAATTTTAAGTAAATATTTGATATTATTATGTAGTGATATATAAGTTCCTTATGATTTTTGAGAATTTCTAAAACCAATAAATAATATTTACTTACCGATCATACTCATTTTAAACATAGAATTCATATGACTCACAAAAGAATCTATTAATTTTTTCTAACGTGATCTAAATATAATTTCATCCGCATAAATTTGAACAATAAAAAAAAATTATATATTTATTAAAATATTTGGATCAGTAGTTCCCTTAATAAATTGTTTGGAAATAGAAATAATTTCAGTCTATCTTACTGATCTCTAATGGATTTTTTCAGTCTATATAGAAATTTGGAATGTTTACAAATATATTCATGATGTTTTGAATCTTGAAATATAAGAGGTTCTTAAAAAAACATCATCTTGAAAATATTTATTAAAAAAGTCACACTTCACATCCATTTGGAAATGTTTTAAATTAAAGAATTCTTTAAAGGCTAATAGAATTCAAATAGAACCAATTCTAGCTACCAGATTATAGGTTTATTCATAATATATTCCCTCTTGTTGATTATAGACATTAGAAACTAATATTTATTTATTTCAAAAAATGATTCCATTTTCATCACATTTTATTTTGAAGACCCATTTTACATAAATGACTGATGTTTCTTTTGGTATTCCTATAAATGTCTGGACCTTGATCCTTTCAAATCCATTTAGTTTAGTTTTCATATCCTTTATCAAATATTCAACACTAAAATCCTCATCAAGACATTTAGGTTCAAATTTAGAAAAGAAATAATAATTTTCTATTTAATTTCTCAAAGAAATTTTAGTCCTTATAGGTTGATTTACAACTCCACCGATACTATCACTTGGATGATTCCTAAGAAACATCTAAAATGTGTTTTGTAAAACATTTTCATCAACATTAGGTAAAAATTATTTCTATGTGAATATCATAGAAATAATTTCATGAGTAGTTTCTTTATTAGAAGAGTCTTTTATCAATGGATGATAATCATTTTTTTCAAAACACATCAGAAGATATAGGTTGGGATTGTTTATAAAAAAATGTTTTAGTTTCATCAAATTTGATATGTATTATTTCCTCAAATGTAAAAAAAAATTTGCAACCATTATAAGATTTATAGGTAGTAGAATAGCCTAAAAATATACCTTCATTGGATTTCAGTGTTAATTTTTTTAAATTATCTTCTGTTTTCATAATGAATACATTTCATCTATATACTCTGAAGTTTGAGACTTTTGGTTTTTGGCATTTCCATACTGATAATGTTTTTTTATGATATAATCTAATTAAAACTATATTTATTGTATAATAAACAATAATCACTACTTCATCCACAAAATTCTAGATCAATTGAGTACTCAGTCAACATGATTCTAGATATCTTTTGAAGAACATGATTTCTTTTTTTAACAATAGTATTTTTATAAGGATTTATAAGAGAGGAAAAGTTATGAGTAATTAATTTATTACTAAAAAAAATTCAAAATAGAAATGTTTAAATTATCATTCATGATCTTTATGAATACTTATCAATGGAATATTTTTTCTAATTTATAAATTTGGGAAAATAAGTTTAAAAATAACGAAAGGATTCAGATTTATTTGAAACAAAATAGACACATGCATATCAAGTGTCATCATCAAACAAACAATAACATAGTATTTTTTCCCAATACATAGTTTTAGTGTGGGACTGAATTATTCCATTAGAACTAACTATAAAAAATAATTATTTGAGACTTCATTAATAGATTTAAACCAAGACTTCTATTTCTCTCCATATTGACCAGGGTCAAAAACTTTTGAAGATGCAAATTTATGGTCTGGTATATCTATAAAATCCTATTTGTGACAATTTTCATATGTCCCAAAGTTTATAGTGTGATAATATTCTATTCCATAAAGAAGAATGATCTTATATTTCACTAAGGAAAGGTATGTCTTGGATCCGAATGTCTTATATGTTTAGTGTGTAACCATTCTCATACTGATGGTAATAATGAGCAAATTCATCCAAGGAATTGTGTACTACACATTTATCAGTCCAAAAATGAATAGGGAAACCAACATCACATAATTAAAATATGCTTATGATGTTGTGATTAAGACCTCCAACAAATAAAATAGCTGAAATTATTGTTTTTCTAATAAGAACAATGTTACATATAACAATAATTTCTCCTTGAGAATTATCTCCATTATTGAATTTTCCACTTTTCTTCTTGATAATATTTTTGATTAAGTCATTGTTTTCATTATTTTGATGGGAACATTGACTATCAATGTAACATAAGTTTTGGTTGTTGGTACTTTTTTTCTAAAAACAAAATTGTTAGATTTTTAGAACCCAAACATTCTTCGTTTTAGAAATGTAATCAAAATCTTACGCATCCACATTTATTATGAAAAATGGGCCTTTTGGAAATCCCAAGGTGTGAATTTTATTTAAGGAACCATTTTTATTCTAATTTTCACCACTCTGAATCTTTTTGAGAAAGGTGGAACATTTAGGAATAAAATAATTTGTTACAACAAATAGGTTTTTTGTTATAATAACTGATTCCACAACTATTCATTAGAGGAAAAAAATTATATGTCCTATAAAAATATTCCTTAACATAATTAAATTATGGTAAAATATTCTTCAAAGAAGTAATTTATGGTTTTAGTATTACAAATAATTCTTTATCCTCATAGTAATTGGGTTTAGATGTATGTTTTGTTCCAAAAACGTTTTTCTCAAAAATGACTTTTTCAAAATATTTAGAAAGATTATCCTTCTAAAAATTAGTTTCCTCGAGGTTTCTAGATATAGATCCAATTTAAAAATATTTTTATCATGATTATTTTAAGGATTTTATTATTATTTTGTTAAAATATTTATTCTATCATTTTTTTCAAGCTTCCTTCCAATATTACAGTTTTCGTTAACATGAAATTATTCAAGTCAATAATCATATTCATATGAGGGTAATGTAATATTTTCACTATATAGGGATGATTATTTATCCAAATATATATTATATTATCATTAGGAGAATTAGAATTTAAAGGCATGTTATTTAATTATTTATAAGAGTGTGCCCTTTCCCGAAAACATGGATTTTCAACAGGTAATCTAGAAAGAAGATGAATATTCTTTTGATTTGATATTTCATCATCTGAATAACTATTATAATAATATCCGCCACTGGCACTCCATGAGTCTTTTTTCCTTTAATAATTTATTTCTTTTTAACTTCATGTACAGTCTATGATTCCACTAAAAATGAAATTATTTTCTATTTTTCTTTTCTAGTTTTTTATAATCAGTTGTAATGTGTCTAGATTTATTGAAATCATAAAAATGTTACCTTATAATATTTCTTGTCTTTTCTATCCTTGTTTCTTTTGTTATATCCAAAATTATAATACTTTTCTGCAACAATAATGTTCATTCTTTGAGCATTATTGGCCAATTAATTCTCAAAATTATCTAATTCACTTAAGTTTGATAGAACCAAAAATTTCATCTCTGTTTATTTTACTATTATTTTAGGAGTCTTGAATTTTGTTTGATTTGAGGTAGAAGTCATAGCTACTCCACCATTATTATTCTTTTCTATTTTTTCATTTCTATTCAATATGATCTCATATTGTAATAGAGATATAAATAACTCATCATGTGATGCATTCGTAACCTTTTTTCACTAATCAACTGCAATTATGTTAGATTCCAATTCATTTGGAATAATATCTAGGATACTTTCAATAAGGATCGCATCATCTAGTACGTTCTCTTCCGTATCTTTTTGACAATTTACAATTATTAGGAACCATTATTGTTCCATAACAACATGTTCTCCATAATGTAATTCAAAATCTTGATAATATTCTCTTATCATAGATCTTATTATTACAAAAAAATTAGAAGCACCAAAATAATTGATCTCTATATTTTTCTAGACATTGTTGGATGCTTCAAAAGATGAATTATATATATATATATTACATGTCATTAAATAAAGTAATTTATGTTATATATTTTAGTTTAGATGGTATTCATTTTTCTCTTGATTGGTAATGGTTCTAACATATTTGTCAGGAATTTTAAAGTCTCCAGTTAGTGTGAAAAAGTTTTCAAACTCAGTGTTGATTACAAAGGGCTTTATTGTATATCTCTAGTGTACATAATCATTTCAATCAAAAATATGTGATCTAGTTAGATTCAAATTTTCTATTAATCCGACATTGGGTCCTGTCGACTCAAAAACAATACAAAATTTATTTTTCCAGAATGTATGTATGTACAATAAGTATTTATAAAATAAAATATAATAGAAATAAATCTAATATGGAATATAAAATGAAATAATTTTTAAGTGAAATAAATAAAATCCTCATTTTATACCAAATTTAGGTATCTGTATCACAAAGACTTCGATCAGATACCAATTATAGGATCCTAATGTATATGTAGATGGCATAATACAAGTGGAGGTGAATTATTAGTTTAAAAACATGGTTGTCTATCCCTAAATGATTTTACATTAAATTATTTTAAACTAATTCAGTTCACAACCCCTATTATGAAGTAAAAAAATTAATCAGACTGGCTCTGGGGTCCGGTTATAAAAGTATCATAATCTAGTTGATTCTGAATATATTCCAAATATTGTATTCAATAATATTCATAGTAATAAAATGATTTAATCAGAATGGGAATAATATGAATTGTAATCACAATGGTTGTGATAATTAGTGTAATACAAAAAAAACTATTATTTCATAAAGTGTAAAGAATCATATTTAGTAATTGAAAATATCTTCATCATACATATCATAATTACAATTTTTGTAAGCATAGAATATAGAATAGAAAAATGAATTGAAAAAATGATTCTCTTTTTATTATAATGAAAAAAATGTAAAATAAGTAATTGAATATAATTATTATAGCCCAAAGATATGGGTATCCAATAACCTAGGATAAGGGTCCCATGTTTTTTACCTTCAGAAAATTATGTCTTACCCATACTAGGGTAATCCCTCAATATAATGATTGGATTAAGTCTCTCTACCTATCCCTTGTAGACCTGTATCAAGAAGGTGATCCAAACCTCTATATTCAAATCATCAAAATCCCTTGATCCTAAAAATATAAGCAATGATATCCTACTATCCACATAATCCCTCGATCATAAGTACAACAATTGGCATTGCATAAAGGAATACAAAACTCTTGAAAGTTACAAATATGTGGAATGAGAAGTTCACAATTTGTACACATCATTGCATTCTCATGTATCAGATTTGGTAGATCTCTCAAAAAGTGTCTCATGTTTGTGTATTAGAATCTAGATCATTCAAATGATGTGGTATTTATAGGTCTTCATCCCAACGATCATCTTTGACTCCAATGGTCTGATTTTGTAGTGATATTTCAATGGGACTTGGACACTAAGCACTCTAACAGCTATCTTATAAATGAAACAAAGACATCATTCTATAAAATTCAGATAGAAATAAAATTCTTGTCGTAATTTTGATTAAAGGGTTTTAATTTCGTTACAATATAGTTTTCTAGATAAAATAAAATGAGTATTCATGGATCTGAAAAATTTTGTTATGAGGGTCCTTATGATTTATATAATTATGAAAATATTTTCATTATGAAAACTATATATTGTGTAATATAAAAATATAATTCATTATTTATGGTATAAATAATATATGGGATCATTATAAAAATCATGGAAATATTTATAACTAAATTTCTCAGTTTGTACAATATTTTTTGTATGTAGTATAAAAATAATAATGATGAAAGGTAAAACAAAATCATTAAAGTGAGTAGGATAAAAAAATAATGAATTATTATAAAATCATTCTTAAAATAATTTTAAGATAAGAGAGTCATTAATTAGGTATTTTAAAAAGAAATTGGGATTTCCAAAAAAATGAATATATTAGTCAGAAGAAGTTTTTTTAATCAACAAATATTTCCCCACACAAACTAATAGTTATGATTTAGGATTAATAAATTTTTAATTTAATCTGAATGATATAACATATTTGTAATTATACTTTATGATTTAAATATAATCATATATATTAATTTTTATAGAAATGGTTCTTGGAAGAAAAATGGTATAAATACTCAAGGAGAATGTAGTGATTTCCTTATAGAGGAATCAAACACAGCTGGTAATAGAATAAAGAAAATTATGTCTATACTAGAAAAGAATTATCTAGATATGAAAAATTTCCATTCCAGAATGGAGAATCCTATATGATAATGAGAATCTACTATGTTGGATTTCTTTATAAGATAGAATCCCAAATCGTTTTGTGGGACTAATAATCCAATTGTAGTTGAGTAACTGATTAATTCTTTTGAGAAGATATTCATGTCATTAGGATTTGGAGAAAAAAAAAGATACAATGGTATTTTATTTTCTCAATGGATATTTTTATCAATGGTGGCCATCTATCCATAATACTTGTTAGAAAAAAAAAATAGAACTCATAGAATAAAGAAATTTTAAGGATATATTATTCAATAAATACTTCCTTTGTGATCAAAAAATTGAGGTGAAGAGAATGTTCCATAGCATAGATAAAAATAGAAAAATAGAGTGTTGTAGATTATGAATCTACCTTTACAACGTTATCTAGGTATTATAAATATTACACATGCTATATGGAGTGTTGTATTGACCACTTCTTTGATGGTCTTAAGTCAAATCTCTAAAGGGTGACGGTTTCTCATACTCTTTCATCGTATGAAGATATAGTTTTATATTCAATAAAAACAAGAGAATATGAGAAAGCATAAAAGAAGATGATGAATAAATTTATATTGTGTGAGAAATGTGGATGGAATCACCATGGAAAATGCTTGAATAGAATGGATGTTTGTTATAATTGTGGAGAAAAGGGTCACCATGAAATAAAATGAAAAGGGAAGAATAAAAAGGCTATTATTTATTGCTACAAACTCCAAGGGTATGGGGTTTTACACAAATGAATTCCCTGAGAATCAAGATAGTATAGCTCTAAATATTCTATGGGGTCAAATTCAATCTTATGTTATTGATACGACCAAAGTGGAATGATTAATGGTCTCATATATGGATTAAATTATTCTATAATTTTAGTATATTATTAATGATGTACTTGTTATGAGAGTTGTGAAATATTTAATTATTGTACTGCAATACTATTTCATTATGTATATGAGATCACATTTTGAATTATACAATTGAACTTTTTGTAAAAAAACTTATGTTCTAGATACTGAGATAATGATATTGGAATAAATATATAATTGATTTGGGTAATGTAAATTGGATAGTATGGACTACCGTGGAACTCATTAATTGTTTTTTGAAAATCGTGATTATGACATCATTGATATATTTTACAACACTGTTGGATTAATGTAATATATATTATAACATGTGTATCACATGAGGAATAATGAACAATTCATATTTAAAATAATAATTTATGGTAATTCCATTTTTTTCCATATATCAAGAGAAAAAAAATTAAGGTGTTCACATATTTTTGTATGATATTATTAAAGATCTAATAAATGTTGATTTCAGAATAATCATAAGTTCATTTTTTAAATTCAGTGACCTTATTTCTAAATTTTTTGGATAATTACTATTGGGAAAACTTGACCATTTAATGAATGGTTTAAATTGATCATTGAATGTGGTATTAGAGATTAATGTATTACTTCAATACATGAATAATATTTTTCTTAATGAAGATGTAGAAATAGTACAATGCATAACCAATGATATTATTTGGTTAATATAAATGTATATTTTCTTATATCCTTAGAGTGTGAAAGAAATTATCAACTCTATGAAAATATTCTCATGAAGACAAAATGTTTTTTCTGTTGTCCTCATTTTCAATGATATCAATGAACTTTATTCACACATTTGGTTTATGTATTTTAAAAATAAATATTCATCTGAGCATGTTCACTATCACTCTCCATCATAACATGATATTTATATTTTTCTTCAATTTCCATGTTTTTACTAATCTTCTCTTATTCAAGATACTATTTTTATTATTACCTTTGGATTTTCATTTACTTTTTCTTAAGAGAATGTGTTGTGAACCATATTTAGGATGTGGGATTTTCAGAAATATCATTCTAAAATATAAAACCCTATTTTATTGAGATCATGTTTAAATTTTTTGGATGAAATTTGTTGGACTCGCCTGTTTTGATAACCCAAAATCATGTTTAATATTGTTCATAATATATTAATTCATTTGATAATCCCTTCTAATATGTCTTTATATTATTTATCCAAAAAATTCTATATATTTTTTAGTCTAATGAATTTTTTGCATTATCTTACAATTTACATTTCCCTATGTAACAGTTCACAGCTAAAGGTTACTGGTAAGAGCCTTCTATTCAAGGTCACCGTTATAGGTCAATGTTGCTAAAAGTCACTGTCATGATAAAGGTCATCATTATAGGTCACTTTTGATAAAAGTCACTATCCTGATAAAGGTCACAGTTGAGAACACTTCTGTTGAAGTTTTCTAAAGTTCAGTATTGAGAACACTTCTGTTGAAGGTTGCTAAAGTTCACCATTGAAGATCTCTAGTTACTATTGGATGTTGTCTGTCAAAGGTCACTATTACAAGGCTTCTGTTAGATGTATACTATCAGACTCACCATCGAAGGGATACTATTATATAGTTCTCAGTTCAAGTCTACAGTAGGAAAAGTCTACAATTAGTGGAAGTCTAATGCTAGACAAATACACCATGGGTGAAGTCAACTATTGACACAGTCTACCACTGGAAAGGTCTACTGTTGAGCCTACCAAATAATTCTACTGTTTATGATATTACTGTTGAAGTCCACCGCTTGACATGAATCTGCTGCCAGTCTTATGATAACCTATGATTTAAATTACTAATTTTCTTAATATTATCATAACAGTCATGTCTGAATAATTTAATGCACGTGACATTATTTAATTATATTTGCAGGCATATCAGGAAACTGTACGATGCACAAGGAAGACCACACATGGGTGGATCATTCCCCTTGTCAGCCCCTACTGAAATAAATAAGGGAAAGCTGAGCTCAAATAAGTATATATATATATACCCAAATAAAAGGTGAATATATATATATATGCATCCATATAGAGATTTACGGGAGTAGATATCAAGATATTGAGTTACAAAGATAAGGAAGACACAAACAGTACTTGATATACGAATAAAGAAGAAGAACACTCAAGCACTTATTCTGAGGATCTCAGGGCCTCACCAAGATCTATTGGGAGAACATATTCAAGGCTGTGGTGTTGTGATATAAAGAGCATCTGATCCAATAAGCTGATCATCTTTACACCAGGAAGTCAGAACCTGAAAGTTGCAACACTCTGTTCTAGAGGCAAATTGCAGAAAATGACAAGAACTTCTTTTCCTTCAGTCCAAGGAGTCCAGAGCTGATCTTCTAACACATAGAGCATTCAGAAATCATTCCTAACAACATTTAGCTCTAAGAGTGTTTAGTATTTTACATATGTGAGTAGTGTGTCTGTTTTACACACACTGTATCGTGTTCTTGAACTGGGGGATTCTTAAAATCCTCATACCAAACTCTCTCTACACTTGTTTCCCACACATAACTGTAGAAGAGTCCTAGTGTGTCTTGGGTGTTTGTTTTCCCACTTAAAAATGTGGTAGAGGTTGAAAAATGAGGACAGTTTGTGAAAACTATTGTACTACCCGATACAGGATGTGTATCATGTTTTTATATAAACTACTTGGTGGCAAGAGATCACCAAGTATAGAGGATTAGGTCTTGACTTATGACTAAACCTCTTGTTTAAATTTTTGTGCATAATTTTCAAGTACTGTGTTTTTCATTTATTTAGTTCTTATTTTTTCAATGATAGAAGTTTGTATTTATAATAACTTTGATAGTTTGTTTTTGTTAGGGTGTATATGTGATTAATTTAGTAAACTTGTTTCAAAATTTGAAATAGTTTTCACACTAATTAAACTGAGGATTAATCAACCTGTGAGAAACCTAATCATTTATATATATACTACCATAATTAACTAGGCTATTTTAATTTGGGGATTTTTATTCTAAATTTTTTAATAGAAATTTTAATTGGAACTCAATTCACCCCCTCTTGAGTATCCACTTAGACAAATATTTGGCATCAGAGGACTTCTTTATTCATACCAGCAAACCAGTTTTTCAATATTTTCAATTTCTTTTTAACTGTGAGTTTAGTATCACCTCAATGATCATAAAATTTCTTGTTATATCTAAATTTTCAGTTCTTTAAATTTTAATTTTCTATGGACAATCTAGTTGAGGGTGCTACTACTAACAGGACACCTTTCATTAAAGGAAATAATTATTGTTGGTGGAAAATGAAAATTAAAATGTATCTGGAAAGCCTAGGTCTTGAGATGTAGGACACAATTGAAGAACAACATGCATTAATTTCTACTGCTAGGGATACATGGTCTCAATTTACTAAATCTACATATAATAATCATTGTAAAGCAATGAATGCCTTATATTGTGCTTTTAGTGATGAGGAATTCAATAGAATATCTGCATTTACGATTGCTTATGAAATTTGGAATACTTTGGTTGTTTCTCATGAAGGAACAATTAATGTTAATGAAATGATACTAACTACCAATACTATTAAATATGATAATTTTAAGATGAATCCTGATGAACCTATCTCTGAAATGTATCTCAGGTTCAATGAAATAGTGAAGACCATGAGTCTTCTTGGGAAACCAGTTGATAGAAAAGTCAAAATCATGAGGCTACTTAGATGCCTACCTGATAGATAGAGAGGCACTTCTGTATCAATCCGAGAATCATGTGACATCAATAAGCTACCAGTGAAGGAGCTAATTGGAAAGATAATGATGTACGAAGAAGAGATTAAGGTGAATAAAAAAATTGAAGAAGAAATGAGGATGAAGTCAGTATCATTCATGACTTCTTCCTCAAAGAGAAAATACAAATAAAAAAGTTCAAGTACCTATAGACAGTTCTACAAGTGAAGAGTCAAATTCAGTTAATGATGAGGAGATGGCACAACTTTCCAGGAGATTCAAATGGTTCTACCAAATTAATACATTCTCTAGGAAGTAAAACATCAAAGTAAAGAATGATCATAAATTAAAATGGAAGAAAGACATGATGTGGAATGATAATACAAGTGAAATAGTATACTATGAATGTAAAAGAAAAGATTGTGTGAAGGCAAACTTCCCTTAGCTGAAATTCAAGAGAAAATATGAGGATAAGGGAAAAGGTTGCAAAAAGGCTATGAAAGCTACTTGGAGTTCTTTAGAATAAAACTCAAGTGAATCTAAAGTCTCTGAAAGTGAACAGAAAACACATTCTAACTTATGATTCATGACAGAAACATCTGAGGTAACACTTAATTCCCCTGTGCTTGATACATATTATTCTAGGAATAAAAGTGACTATCATAATGATGAATATATGAATAAGGATGAACTGTTGGAATATTTTTTGATACATGAGGATACTTTTAATGAACTCAAGGATAAATATAAATCATTGAAAAGACAGCATGCCATATATAAAAATTACAAGTAAAATCTGGATATTGAAAATGATTAATTTTCCAAGATGCTAAAAGAAAATACATAGATAAAATTTTCTAATGAGAAATTAATAAAGGATATTGAGAAGATCACTACTGGTATGGATACCATAACACAGTTCCTAGGAAAACTGATTGCTCCAATATATAATACTAGGCTAGGATATCAACTCGGACAGAGAAAATTTATCAAAGCCAAATATGTTCCAAAATCTGGATAGCTTACTGCTAGTTCTAGTTCTAGAATATTGTTTGAGAAAAAATTTTCTAAAGGACAAAACAAAGTATTTATGTCTCAAAATATATTTTCTGATTTTAGGAATCCTATATATAAAATATGGGTTCCCAAAGTTTTACTTTCTAACCTCTTTGAACCCATGAAAATCTAGGTACCAAAATTACCCCATGTATAATATTTTTTGCAGGGAAGTTACTTGAAATGTTCCTGTAAAACCATTTGGTACATGGAAAGTGGATGTTCAAGACATATGACAGGATACTTATCCTGCTTCCAAAGTTTAATTAAGGTTTATGATGGACATGTCACTTTTGTTGACAATGAAAAGGGAAAAATAGTCGGCTTAGGCCAAATTGGTAACTCTGATACAATATTAATTTCTAAATTACTTTTTTATGGACTAAAGTACAATTTACTTAGAATCTCTCAGTTATGTGATGATGTTTTTAATGTTAAATTTGGGAATGATGCATGTGATGTTTTCAATTCTAAAAATGATTTATTTTTCACTACATATGGAAATGAAAATGTATATGTTGTTGATCTAAATTCCTTAGCAAAGAAAAATGGTTCTTGCTAAATTGATTTTCATAAGGAATCATTGTTATGGCACAGAATGTTAGGACACTACAATGTGCACTCTCTTGGGAAGATATCTAAGAAATGATTATTTAGAGACTTACTCAAATTATAATTCCCACTTGACAAAGTGTGCAATTCCTATCAAAAGGGAAAACAACGCAAAGTTTCTTTCAAACCAATGAAACAATTTTCATCTTCTCGACCACTTGAGTTACTTCACATGGATTTCTTTGGACCATCAAGAGTTTGACGTTTAAATGAAAAGAACTATGTTTATGTTCTTGTAGATGATTTTTATAGGTATACTTGGGTATACCTTGTAGCTCACAAAAGTGAAGCTTGTTCTTATTTTATCAAATATTCCAAGTCTGTAGAAAATCATAGTGGACATAGAATCAAGATCTTGAGAAGTGATCATGGTTGTGAGTTTTAAAATCATGAGATTGAATCTTTTTTCTCACATAATGGCTATAGTCACAATTTTTATGCTCCTAGAGAACCTCGATAAAATGAAGTTATAGATAGAATAAATAGGACCCTTCAAGAAATTGCTATAATAATACTCAATGAGTATGATTTACCAATATATTTATGGGATTAAGCTATAAATACTGCTTGTTATATCATCAATAGAGTTTTGATCAGACCTGTTCTTAAGAAGACCCCTTATGAAATTTAGAACAATAGAAAGCCTAAGGTTAACTACTTTAGAGTTTTTGGTTTCAATGTCTTTATCTTTAATACTAAAGATAATCTTGAAAAAATTCCTCCCAAAAGTGTTTTAGGAATTTTCATAGGTTACCCTATCTCAATTATATCCTATTGAGTATTCAATAAGAAAACAAAATTTTTGGAAGAATTAGTTCATGTCAAATTTGATGAGACAGATCCACATGATCCAAAAACCTCTCTTAAACATATTGGGGATGATATGTCAATTCTGGACATTAATGATAAAGATAGTGAATCCCCTGGAAAAGTGTCCAGTTCAAGGAAATTTCCAAAATCTACAACTGTTGAGTCTGAACCAACAAACAACCATGAGGAATCTAGTTTAACCCTTCCTAAAGTCATTAGGACTCTTAATAATCATCTTCTATATGCTGTTTTCGGTGATTTAAATATATGAACACAAAAAAGAGTTCCTCTGAGAAACCAAGTGGAATATCAAGATTTTCTTTCATAGCATGAACCGAAAAATATTAATGTTCCTGTCAATGATGAATTTATGGTAATGGTTATGTGAGAAGAATTAAATCAGATCGAAAGAAACAAAGTCCGTGAATTAGTGGAGAGACCTATTTACACTTTAACAAAATGCATAAAATGGTTATTTAGAAAAAAAGTTGATGATTCTGGAAATATAGTCAGAAATAAGGCTTGGTTAGTTCCACAAAGATATAGTAAATATGAAGGAATAGACTATGAGGAGACCTTTTCACCTGTAGTTAGATTAGAATCCATTAGAATACTACTTGAATATGAATCTGATCTGAATTTTAAACTTTATCAAATGGATGTTAAAAGTTATTTTTTAAATGGTTATACAGTTGAGAATGTGTTTGTAGAACAACCCCCTAGATTTACAAATCCCTATTTTTTAAATCATGTTTTAATACTTTCTAAAGCGTTATATGGTTTAAAACAAGCTCCAAGAGCATGGTATAATAGGCTCAAATCTTTTCTTATTTCAAAAAGTTTTCCCAAAGGGATAGTTGATCCAACACATTTTATTAAAAGGATTCCAAATATGTTTAGATAGTAAAAATTTACGTAGATGATATTATTTTTGGATCATCTAAAAATTCGTTATGTATTTATATTTCAAAAATGATGCAAAATGAATTTGAAATGAGTTTAATGGGAGAACTCAAATTTTTCCTTGGATTTCAGATCATTCAAAATAATAATTGCATTGTTTTGAATCAATGAAAATATATTAATGATCATTTATAATGTTCTTCTTTGGATGGTAGTAAAGGTATTGACACACCTATGAGTACCCCTTGTAAGTAGGAGGTTGATGAAGCTGGAGAACCAATGGATCAAACCAACTATAGAGGTATGATAGGGAGACTACTCTATCATAAAGCTAGAAGACCTGACATTCTAATTGGTGTATGTATGTGTGCTCACTTTAAATCCAATCCAAAAGAGTCTCATTTAACTACTGGTTAAAGGATTTTCAACTATATAAAATATACTCCCAATTTATGAATATTTTATCCAAAAGGAAAATCATTGGATTTGTTGAGATATTCTAATGTTGATATTTCTGGTTGTTTGTTAGATAGAAAAATCTCCTCTGGGACATGTCACATTTTAGGAAAGACACTTGTATCATGGTGTAGTATGAAACAGAATTCTGTTGCATCATCTACCATCGAAGATGAATACATAGCTTCGGGAAGTTGTTGTTCTCATTTTTTGTGGATGAAACACACTTTACTAAACTATGGACATCAATTCAAACATGTATCTATAAAGTGTGAAAATACAAGTGCTATTAACATTTCCAAAAATCCAGTATCTCATGTGATGACAAAGCATATTGATGTGAGACATCACATTTTGAGGGATAATTATCAAAAAGGTGATATCACTCTTGAATTCATAGGCATTGAACATCATTTGGACGATATATTCACAAAGCCATTGAATTATGAAAGATTAAATTACATCAGACAAGAGTTAGGTATGATTAACTTTAGTATAGGAAACCTCACAGTCGAACCTCACTGTTAGGAACCTCACTGGTGTACCTCACCGTTGGATCTCACTAGTGTACCTCACCATTGGACCTCACAGGTGTACCTCACCATTATGAACCTCACCTTTAGAAACCTCACTGTTAGGAACCTCACTGTTGGAACCTCACGGTTTGTTACCTCGCTATTCGATTTTACCATTTATTTTATGTGGGAATCTGAACTATTTTTTGTTATTCGATTCACATTATTTTTCAATCCCTAAGTGATAAAAATTAGATTTCGAACTTATCTCAATAGACTCTACCTCACTGTCAAACCTTTCTCTTGAAATCCCTAAACACTAAATATCTGATTGAACCCTTAAACCTCTTCTAATATCCATGGAAAGAACCAAGCGACCCCTAATTGTCAATGAGGATTCTCCAAGGCCAAAGAGGACTCAAGTCGAGCCCAGTAGTGGTATTAGTGTGCCAATAGGGCCTGTTAATCAGCATCTGTCAAAGAGGACAATAGTGGCTGAGAAGGAACTGAGTGATTAATGGTTGATGTCGAGAAAGTCTTTAGTGTTGGATGTACTAGAAGATCATGTATGGACAATATGATTTTCCAACAACAATGGACCATACTACCTGAAGCATGTGAAGGAATTATATGAATACCTGAAGATCAAAAAGGAAGATGATATGTACAGGCTGGTGTCTAGAGTGAATGGTAATGAGGTTAGCTTTACATCTACTGAGTGGGCTGCTTGTCTGAGAGTCCCTCATAAAGGAGTTTTTAATTATTATTCTAGTGTGCCTCCTCCAGATAGTGAGATTTTTGGGTATGAGAGAGCTCTGTAAGAGCTGACTGGAGATAAGACTCAAAGTAAAATCATAGATGTTGAGATGAATGAGGATGATAGGATATTATTTAATTTCATCTAGCTTGTGATTATTCCCAAGAGATGGGACATTTCATTACTGAAGTATCAAGACATATTCCTGATTTACATGTTGAAGAATGGGGAGAAGATCATTTTGTGTAGACTATGGATGGAACAGTTTGGGGATATAACCAATCCAAGTTCAATATCAAATTCCCTTTTTCATGCTTAGTTAATATCTATATTGCTAAAGGTAAAGGTTGTGGATGGAGGAAAAGAAGAAATGATAGTGGAAAGAAATTGTATTTGTAGCTCCAAGTTCATCTGTATGTTTATAAAAATTAGCTAAAATACTTGGGAGAAGTCATGGGTGAATGATGAAGGAAAAATATATGAAAAATTTGATCTTGTCACTCATCCATCTAGGCCAAAAGACCATAGGGGTCTAGGCTTAAAGCCTGATGATCTAGAGTCTTCCTATTCAGATGAGAAAGTTGAATGAACTGTGGAGCATGAAAGAGAGGAAACCACCATTGATGATGGCAGTGATCCTGATTTTCCAGACAATCCAATTATAGGGATAGCCATTGCAGAACCTAGTTCTCTAATAGAAATGCCCAGGAGAGAAACTGTTCTAAGGGACAATGATAATTAGACCAATGACGAAGAAGAAGTATCCCAGACTATTGTCAGTGATACCTTAGAAGAGGATGATTATGCTGAGTTAGATCATTCTGATCATGAGGAAAAGGAGGAAGGTGATAGAGATGAAGAGAATGAGGAAGCTGAAGATGAGGACAATGAAGAAGAGGATCTCAGTCTGAGTCCCCTGATAGGTGAATAAGAAAGGAAATTGTATGAAAAGGATGTATAAATGGCCCCTCTTAACATAGAAGTAGAGGTAATTGATGATTCTTTGGAGGTAGTAGCTCACCCCACTGGTGAATCAATGTATTGGATAGAGGCAGTAACAGTAGCAGCTAGAGTTGAACCAATAGTTGTGGATGTGCCAAGAGTAGAACCAATAGAGAAGATTACTTAGGAGGTAGATTCAAGTGAGGGGGAGCATCCTTTTGCAAGAGGATTTGTATTTATCATTCATGACATTGAGTAGTGGGTTCAAGACCCATGGTATCTGGTGTTAGGGCTATATTATGATGATTCTGATGGTGAAATTCCCAACAGAAGGCAATCAGTGAATATTGTTTCAGAGCCTACTCCAGTACCTACAGTACTAAAATTCTTGAATATTATGTTAGAAAAGAGGATCTTGAATCTATAAAGGATTATTTTCAAGGAATTTTTGATGATAGGTCTTCTAAAATGGAGAAGACATTATCCTTGATTCAAGAGCCAACTACATCTGAGATGGCCAGAGTGCAGTGTGCCATTCAATCTAATCTGACTAAGGAAATATTGCAATGCATGAATTATCTCAGGTAGTTGACTCAGTCTGGGGATCTCTTGAGGTAATATATGGTGATCTTGACTATTCTTACAGCTTCTAGGACTCAAGAAGATAAGGAAATTCAATATTTCAGAAGATATGTCCAGCATATGGACACTGCTTTTGAAAGCTTTATGGACAGAATGAAAACTCATGTGCAGAATCATGATGATAATGTGAAAAATATTATTATTGGGTTAACCAAGTCCTTCAACGAAACTATTTTTTTCACCATAACACCTTTGGCTGCTTCTACTACTACTTCAACCTCAACCGCACCACCTGTGGACTTGTTAGCATTTAGAACCGTGGAAAATGAAGAAATAGATATGTTTTCTGGTGTCTGTGCACCTGAATCTCAATCTGTGACTGAGACTATCACCAATACTAGGTTTGTGAAATAATTATTTAGTGACCTCATGAGAGAGGCTTCCCAATATCAGAAAAGTATAAAAAACCAGATTGATATTTACTTTAAGTAGATTTAATCTAAGCATCACATGGATGCTCACTTCAAGATTCTGTTGGAAAATCTCAAAATTCCACCAGTCACCAGAAACTTCAAGGAAGAAGTCAAAAATCTGGGATAGCTGACTCCTGCCATAGATAAACTCATAGAGAACAAGGATGATTTCATATAAATTATGGAAAGAGGAGGAAGTATAATTATGGATTTTAGAAATCTTCTCTTATCCTTTCTCCATGTGGACTGTACTCCTGTTATAGTCCCTCCTACCTTACCTGCATCCCAAACTAGTGTTTTTTCTAGTATGACACCTGTTGAGGCCCTCAGGAGAATCACTCCCTTGATACCTCAGAGAGCTACTCACTACATGAACACAAGAGATTTTGTTTCTTCCCCTATGGTTATCCCTACAAAAATTCCCATACCTGCTGATCCAACATCTCATCCTCCACATTCTTTTTCTAAAGGGAATGAACAATTGCCTGAGGCTGATGTGGATTGAGTTTGATTTGTGTCTTTTTATAGGGACTTTGTATTCATTTTGGGTCATGTACTGTCATTCAATTAATACAATAACACTATATTATCTCTATTTGTGTTTTTTTGCTAATCAAAAAGGGGGAGAAATGTTGTGAAAATATGATCACTAATATAATCATGTGATTTATATACTCTCTAATGAACCTTTTCGGTTTTTCCCTCTGATAACATGTACCAATATCAAATGATATCACACTCTTATTAATCTCTTATACCTATTAAACCACAATTGAACTATGGTTCACTTTGATCTCTATTTAATAACTGTATTATATTCTTATCTATGATACCAATAATTAATACATACTTGCATTATTTGTGATTATAAAAATGCGGATTATTGTTGTACTCGGCTATTTTGATAACCCAAAATCATCATTAAAACTGATCATAATATATTAAGTCATTTGATAATCCTCTGTAATCCGTCTTTATATTATTTATCCTGAACAAATCTATATATTTTTTAGTGTCATGGCATTGTTGCATAAGCTTATAGTTTACATTTCCCTATGTAAAAGTTCACAGTTAAAGGCCGCTGGTAAGAGCCTTATGTTCACTGTCACCATTATAGGTCATTTTTGTGAAAAGTAACTATCATGATAAAGGTCACCGTTATAGGTCACTGTTGATAAAATTCACTGTCACTTTAGCATACCACCTTTTTATAATATAACTTTTCATTACATTTTACAAAATTGAGGATCTTTAAGGTTTAGGGTCTTGGAAACATGGAACTTATTACATGAGAAAAAAACATTCTTCTTAAACACATGAAAGTATTATTCATTTGTTCATCCTAGGTTCATTATAGCATCTCATAACCTGGGAGTATACATCAAAGGAAAGGGTTAGAAAAAGGCCCAGTAAGGGAAACATGGGAAATATTTAACATGTGATCATGTGATACATCAATAAAGTCATGAAAAATAACTTTAAGGCATGAGGAAGACATCAGGAGGCATATCATAATAAAAATAATGTATTTCATAACATGAAGATGTAGCTACAACATTTAACCAAGACAATCATTTCCGTTTCACCAAGGTCGATCCCCAAGGTGTCAATAAAAATTACCAAGGTTATTCACCAAGGTATCAGTCTAAAAGGTCATCTCAAGAGATTAAGACTTTACCCAATGCATTGAAGAAATATCTGGGCAAACCCTTAAATTTGCCTTAATCATCATTTGATCCACATATATAGTCATCAATCATTTAATAAACAACCCATATAGAATAAATGAAATGGTTTCATTTCATAATCATAATGTTTAAAAAACTGATTTAAAGACATGATCTTTGTGTCACTTTAAAACCCATAGAAAAGGAAGGTGGGTCTCATGTATGTAAATCTCAGAATTTAAAATAGAACAACTTGGTATATATTTTAATACCCCTATAGAAGATAGTGCTTTGAGTATTCACTTAATAATATAACAGAACTTTAGAAAAAGAGAGAGACATTTTGAGACGGAAATTCTACATCATAAAGGCTATGTTACGAGGTTTTAGAAAACATTGAAAATAGAGGGGACATGGGTCACCCACTCATAAATGATCCATAAAATAGTAGTGGAAAATAATATAAAGGATTTAAGAACGTGTTAATGAAATTTTAAAGACATACCATATGAGATGAAGAACATGAAAGGAAGACAAATATAAGATTTCTCTTATGAAAATTCAGCAGCCTAACGGTGTCACTTAAACATCAACAAAAAATCAATTGAAGAGATAAAATAGGGTATCTCATCATATGAACATAAAATATAAATATGATAGATATAGAGATCATACCCCTAAATAATAAAAGGTAAAATGAAAGACTTGACATGAAATTAGAACATTGAAAAATGAGAAGGGTGAAAGAATCTCTGAAAAATTCAGCAGCCTAACGGCGCCACTTAACCATTCTTAAAATGAATTGATGAGATAAATAGGGGGTATCTCATCATATGAACATGAAAATGGAAGTAATATGAATATAACATAACATCCTCCAATATAAGAAAATGTTTCATAAAAGAAATGACATAAAAGAGATTACTTGAAAAGAAGGAGAGAGGTCAGATCCCATACCTTAAAACGTAACTCTTAAAACTCAATGGTTTGGACATTGAGGGCTTGGGGAACCTTGAGAGGACTCCTTGGGAGGTAATGGGGCCAGAGCTTCGTTGGGGGAGACTTGGGAGTGAAAACTAAAGGAATAAAGGGTGGGTATTTATAGGGAATGTGAGGGGAGAAGGCATTAATGGCCAAGGAACACCTCACAAGTGGTTTTCTCAATACCATGGGCTCTACCATGGTATTTCTCATGGAGTTAGGCCACATGGTATCTCATGACATCATCATGACATAGTTATGATGTCATTAAATATGCTGAAACCATAAAACTGCATTTTTACTATTCACTAAAAATTCAACTTTCTCAGAAAAATCCCAAAATTTCACCTTAACCAAATATCGATGCTCTGATTATAAAAATGAACTCCATTTTATAAAAATTATTTTCTAAATATTTTTAATTTAATTTTTAAATAAATACACTATTCACCGAAAATTCATTTTTTCATAAAAATCCCCAAAATTTACAATAACATAATATCGATTCTCTGAGTTCAAAAATAAAGACAATTTTATAGAAATAATTTTCTAATTACTTTTAATTTAATTTTTAATTAAAAAATACTATTCACCCCCAAAAAACTAATACTTGACTAATCATTTATGAAACCGTTATTTACCCATTTTATTGAATCACGTTACTTAAACAAGGTGTCTAAATTATATTAAAACTTTCTTTAAGTGAATATTACTAATCCATTTTGTCACATTACTAATCCAAAGCGAAACATCACTATTCATAATTTATTATTCATCAAAAATCAAGTTGATCTTATTAGACTCTAAATTTCGTACTCAACTAAATTGTAGAAGACCATTTCATGAAAATCGTTACACATTTTTAATTATTTAAGGTTTACATAAACATTTTTAAAATATCATTTTTCGAAAATTCATAAAAAATATGCATACTATATATATCCGGTCATTTGATAATTAATAAACTTCATCATAAGAAGAAATAATTTTTTTTAAACAAAGGATTGCACAAGACAGTTATGGTCTCCTTATATAGCCCCTTATCACACGACCATAGGACCTAAGTGTAAGGTGTGCTAAGGTGAGAGAATCTGCGGGCGGCTCGGCCAACATCGCATGAGTAGTAATTTCTATCAGTTTGAACTTCTCGCGATGGCGATTCTGTTCTAGCTTCACATGATGAAGTTCAGCTTAGGTTTGGTCCAGAGAAAAGCCCAGTGGTGCTACCTTCTTCCCAAGTTCTGTTATATGGGCTTCGATCGGTCCAAGACTACTGGGTGAGGCCATCAAATCTTCTTTCTATATTAATTAACCAAGGTCACTTTTATTTAGAGAAAATAATCAAAACGTTTAGATTCCAGTGGTCATGTTGACCAACGATCATATAACAGTCAAAACCCAAAAGTCTCATTTTAATTATACTAATTATATCAAATGAAACAGTTTTGTTGCGTATAAAATAACACAGAAAATTAGGAAACAATATTTATTCAAAATTTCAGGTCGTTACAATCTTCCCCCTTAAGAAATTGCGTCCTCGTATTTTTTTTAAAATTGGGTTTTGAAATTTCATTTAAAGTCCTACATTTGAAAAAGAGTTAGTAACATTATTACTTTAAAAGAACAAAAAGGAAGTATAAAGTCCACTCGAGTTAACCCATACTTGGATTCCATGTAGGAAAACATGGACAAGGAGGAGAAAACAAAGGGTCACGTTCTAAGGGAGAGTGATAGAAAACATGATTAGGAGAAAGTTCCAACAAGAAATCACAAACTTATAATGGGATAAATGGTATTTGATTTCCCAGTAGGAAACATTAACAAACAACATTTTTGTTTTACGTTCCTTTTCATAGTTTTGAGGAATTCATTTACTACATAGAATAAAACACAAGGAAATACACCTACCTTCAAGTAGAGTTTCACCCATTAAAAAGTTTCTACCAAAACTAATCTTTTATCCAAATGATGACCATTCAAAACTACTTGGTCTCATAAAAGCACATGAATCATCTTCTAGAGAATCACATAATCCACCAAATATTAACTATCTATTTCTTCTATTATCCCAAAAAATAGAAAGGGAAAGATAAAACAACTCTTCAAAAAGAAAGAATCCCATAGGAAGGGAAACCTCTTTCAATCTTAAAAGTTCCACGGTACTACCCAAAGTTCATCCTAGACCATTCCATAAATAATTGTTCTTAAAATTCCTAAAAATAAACCAAACTAAGATTGAATCCCAAATACAATAAGGATTCGATAATATAGTCTTCCAAAATAAATATCATCATTCATCTCCAAACAACATCAATCACTCCTAACATCTTATAACAAAAGAAGCTAACCTAAACATATTTTCCCCTAGATAGGTTAATAATTTCCATAAGTAACCTAAATTACTAAAAATCCACCTTAAATTCATTGATTCTTCAAAATATATGTCAACATTTTCTCCTCAAAGAAAATAATGTAGTAATCTATTTACCTTGATCAAATATGGTTCCCAGAATAGTGAACATCTTCCAAAAAAATAATCATCTTTTAATACCCTAATCATATATGTCATATTAATATGGAAATATTCACATTTCCTATCACATTGGTTGTTGGGACATGTTCTTCCATTTCCCATCATTAACTACGAAAAGAAAGTACAATTAGGGGCTTGAATACTTAGCCAATAATAATTAAAAGGAAACATTAAGCATAGAAGGATAAACTTGTAGAAGGAAAGTATACCCTAACTTGTGATCCCCTATGTTCCAATCGAGGTTATCCATGATTATATATTCTTATGTGAATATTTATTTTATTTTATCTTTGTTCCTTTAATAATGGTTCATACTAAGCTTGTGAATTTACCAAAGCATATCCCCCAGGAGTGTCGTAACCAAGAGTGCAGAAAGGCCCGTTATTGTGAACCAGTTCCCATTTGCGTCTAGCTCAAAGCAGTGTTTTCGGGGTTTACCCCTATGTAAATCTGTGCTAGAGCCACCTCTTCCTGCTTGTATCCGGGTGGGGATGTATTTTCTTGGCAACCCCATACTCAATACTCACCAAAATACCAGAAATATTTCTTATATATAAACAGTTCTATAGGATTCTTCCTAAATTTTTCATATCCTAATTTCCACAAATAACTAAACCATCTTTTGTTAACAACTATAGCATCCTGCCTTTTTATAACATAACTTTTCATTACATTTTACAAAACTGAGGATCTTTAAGGTTTAGTGTCTTGGAAACCAAGAACTTATTACATGAGAAAAAAACATTCTTCTTAAAAACTTGAAAGGATTATTCATTTGTTCATCCTAGGTTCATTACATCATCTCATAAACTGGGAGAAAAAATCAAAGGAAAGGTTGAGAAAAAGTCCCAGTAAGGGAAACAAGGGAAACATTTAACATGTGAATATGAGATACATTAATAAAGTCATGAAAAAGAACTTTAAGGAATGAGAAAGAAATCAAGAGGAATATTGTAATAAAAATAACGTATTTCATAACTTGAAGATGTGGCTACAACATTTAACAAATACAATAATTTCCGTTTCACCAAGGTCCATCCCCAAGGTGTCAATAAAAATTACCAAGGTTATTCACCAAGGTATCAGTCTAAAAGGTCATCTCTAGAGATTAAGTCTTTACCCATTGCATTGGAGCGCTATCATGGTGCACCCTTAAATTTGTCTTTATCATCATGTGAGACACATATATCATCATCAATAATTTCATAAACAACCCATATAGAATAAAATAAATGGGTTTCCTTTCATAATCATAACGTTTTAAAAACTGCTTTAAAGACATGATCTTGGTGTCACTTTAAAACCCACAGAAAAGGAAGGTGGGTCTCATGTATATAAATCCCAGAATTTAAAATAGAACAAAATAGTATATATGTTAATACCCCTATATAAGAGAGATCTTGGAGTATTCACTTAATAAAATAAAACAACTTTAGAAAAATAGAGAGGCATTTTGTGACGGAAATTCTGCAACATAAAGGCTATGTTACGAGGTTTTAGAAAACATTGAAAAGGGAGGGGACATGGGTCACCCACTCATAAATAATCCATAAAATAGTAGGGGAACGGAATATAAAGGATTTGAGAACATTGTAATGAAATTTAAAATACATACCATATGAAATGAAGAACAATAAAGGAAGGCAAAAATAAGATTTCTCTTATGAAAATTCAGCAGCCTAACGGCGTCACTTAAACATCAACGAAAATGATTTTAAAAGATCAATAGGTTCTCTCATCATATGAAGATAAAAGTTCAGTATGATAGATATAGATATCATACCCCAAAATAATAGAAAGGAACTTAAAAGACTTGACTTGAAAGTAGAACTTTGAAAAATGAGAACGGTGAAAGAAGGGTGAAAGAACCCCTTAAAAATTCGACAGCCTAACGTCGTCACTTAAACATAAAAAATAAATTGAAGAGATCAAACCGGGTATCTAATCATATGAAAATAAAAGATCAGTAAGATAGATATAGAGATCATAACCCAACGTAATAAAAAGGAAAATTAATGACTTGACATGAAAGTAAAACTTTGAAAAATGAGTAGGGTGAAAGAATCCCTTAAATATTCGGCAGCCTAATGGGGCCACATAAACATTCTTAAAACGAATTGATGAGAGAAATAGGGGGTATCTCATCATGTGAACATGTAAAGGGCAGTAAGATAAATATAAAAAAACATCCTCCAATATAAGAACATGGAGAAAAAAAGAAATGACATAAAAGAGATTACTTGAAAAGAAGGATAGAGGTCGGATCCCTAACTTAAAACGTAACTCCTAAAACTCAAAGGTTTGGACCTTGAGGGTCCGGGGGCACCTTGAGAGGACTCCTTGGGAATTAATGAGACCAGAGATTCTTTGGGGGAGAGTTGGGAGTGAAAAATAAAGGAGGAAAGGGTGGGTATTTATAGGGAATGTGAGGGGACAAGGCATTAATGGCCAAGGGACACCTCATAAGTGGTTTTCTCAACACCATGGGCTCTTCCATGGTATTTCCCATGGAGTTAGGCTACATGGGTCCCCCATACAATAATTCCTCACCTTTGGTCAGCCAACCCTTAAAATATCTCATGACATTATCATGACACAGTTATGATGTCATTAAACATACCGAAACCCTAAAACTGCATTTTCACTATTCACTGAAATATCATCTTTCTCAGAAAAATCCCAAAATTTCACCTTTACCAAATATCGATGCTCTGATTACAAAAATAAACTCCATTTTATAAAAATATTTTTCTAAATATTTTTAATTTAATTTTTAAATAATACACTATTCACCAAAACTTCATTTTTTCAAAAAAATCCCCAAAAATTACCATAACATAATATCGATGCTCTGAGTTCAAAAATAAAGTCCATTTTAAAAAAATAATTTTTTAAATATTTTTAATTTAATTTTTAATTAAAAAAACACTATTCACCTGAAAAAAAATACTTGACTAATAATTTATGAAACCATTATTTACCCATTTTATTGAATCATATTACTTAAAAAGGTGTCTAAATTATATTAAAACTTTCTTTAAGTAAGATTACTAATCCATTTGGTCACATTACTAATCTTAAGCAAAAAATCACTATTTATAATTTTCTATTCATAAAAAATCAATTTGATCTTATTAGACTCTAAATTTTGTACTGAACATAATTGTAGAAGACCGTTCATTGAAAATCAATACACATTTTTAATTATTTAAGGTTTACATAAACATTTTTAAAATATCCTTTTTCTAAAATTCATCAAAAATATGCATACTATATATATCCAGTAATTTGAAAATTCATAAACTTCATCATAAGAAGAAATAAAAATTTTATTTAAAACAAAGGATTACACAAGGCTATTATGGTCTCCTTACATAGCCCCTTATCACACCAGCATAGGACCTAAGTGTAAGGTCTGCTAAGGTTAGAGAATCTGAGGGCGGCTCGGCCAACATTGCACAAGTAGTAATTTCTATCACTTTGAACTTCTCACGAAGGTGATTCCGTTCTAGCTTCACATGATGAAGTTCGGCTTGGGTTTGGTGCAGAGCATAGCCCAGTGGTGCTATCTCCTTCCCAAGTTCGGTAAGATGGGCTTCGATCGGTCCAAGACTACTGGATAAGGCCATAAAATCATCTTTCTATATTAATTAACCAAGATCACTTGTATTTAGAGACAATAATCAAAACGTTTAGTTTCCAGTGGTCATATTGACCAACGATCATATAATAGTCAAAACCCAACAGTCAAATTTTAATTATACTCATACTATCAAATGAAACAGTTTTGTTGAGTATAAAATAACACACAAAATTAGGAAACAATAATTATTCAAAATTTTGGGTCGTTACAATCACGATAAAGGTCTCCGTTGAGAACACTTCTGTTGAAGGTTGTTAATAGTCACCATTGAGAACACTTCTATTGAATGTTGATAAAGTTTACCGTTGAAAATCTCTAGTTACTGTTGGAAGCTGTCTGTCAAAGGTCACTGTTAAAAGTATACCATTGGAGTTCTTACCAAAGCTTATAGAGGAATAGTCACTATTACATGTCATTGTTGTGACAATGTCACTATTATCAAGGCTTCTGTTAGAAGTCTACTGTCAGACTCACCATTGAAGGTCTACTATTATATAGATCTCAGTTCATGTCTACCATGGGACAAGTCTATCGTTATTGGATGTATACTTCTAGACAAATCCACCATGGGTGAAGTCAACTGTTGAGATAGTCTACCACCGGAAAGATCTACGGTTCAGCCTACCGAAGAAGTCTATTTTTGGGGAGCTTACTGTTGAATTCCACCACTTGACAAGAATCTGCTACCAATTATATAATAACCAATTATTTACTTTACTAATTTTCTTAATATTATCATAATGGTCATGTATGAACAATTTAATTCACTTGAAATTATTTAATGATAATTGCAGGGATATCTAGAAACCGTACGAGGTATAAGGAAGACCACACCTGGGTGGATCATTCCTCTTGTCGGCCCCTGCTGAATTAAATAATGGAAAGTTGTGATAGAATAAGTATATATAGAGAGAGAGAGACCTAAAGAAAAGGTGAATATATATATATATGCATACATATAGAGATATCCAAGAGTAGTTATCAAGATATTGAGTTACACACATTAGGGAGACACATATAGTACTTGATATACAAAGAAAGAAGAAGAACACTAAAGCACTCATTATGAAGATCTCAGAGCTTCACAATGATCTGTTGGAAAGAAATCTTCAAGGTTGTGGTGTTGTGCTACAAAGATCTTATGATCCAATAAGTTGATCATCATTACACCAGGAATTCAGAACTTGGAATTTACGATACTCTTTTTTAGAGGAAACTTTCATAAAAGGACCATAACTTCATTTCATTCATTCCAAGGAGTCCAAAGCTGATATACCAACACATAGGTCATTCAAAACTCATTCCTAACATCTTTTAGATCTAACTATGTTTATTATATTACATTTGTGAGCGGTGTGTCTGTTTTACACACACTGCGTCTTATGCTTGAACTAGGGGGTTTTGAAAATCCTCATATCGAACTCTCTCTCTACTCGTGTTTCCCATGCATAACTATGGAAGAAGCCTAGTGTGTCTTGGGTGTTTGTTTTCCCATGTAAACTATGGTGTTGGTTGAAAAACCTGGACAGTTTGTGAAAACTATTGTACTTCCCAATAAAGGATGTGTATCATGTTTTTATATAAACTGCATAGTGTCATGTGATCACCAAGTGGAGAGGATTATGTCTTCACATAAGACTGAACCTCTTGTTTAAATTGTTGTGCTTATCTTTCAAGTTCCTTTTTTTCATTTATCCACTTCTTATTTTTTCAAAGATAGAAATTTGTTTTTATAATGACTCTAAGAGTGAGTTTTGGTTATTCTGTATATGTGATTAATTTAGTAATCTTGTTTCAAAAGTTGAATTATTTTTCACACTAATTCAACTGAGTATTAATCAGCCTGTGAGAAACCTGTTGAACTATAAATCATTTATATCTCTACTGCCATAATTACCTAGTCTGTTTTAATTTGGGGGATTTTTATTCTAATGTTTTTAATAGACATTTTAATTGGAACTCAATCCAACCCCTCTTGATTATCCACTCCGACCAACACAATTTAATTAAGGTGGGGAGAATGTTACACCCCAAAATTATAAAGTAACAACATCGTATTTAATTGCATGTACGAAATGATGAACCAAGAATAGAAAGAAATATAATATCCCAAGAGATTAGGATATATTTTTTATTTTAAAACAATTTTTTTATCTCTAAAGGCATAAAACACTTAGTGAATTTGTGTTTTATGTAAAAACAAATTTTCCCAGTAGCTTTCATTACACGCAAGACTAATTTTTACCGAGCAATAATATACTATTAAGATACTATTACTTAATAAAATAAGATACAACAGAACTAATAAATTTGTGTTTATGAATATGATTACCTATCTTATGATCATATATGGATAAATTCATTTGTTACAAATTAATTAGAAATATTTATAAGAGATAATTGAATATCTAGTTGATGTTTTTATAAAAATATATTTTTATGCTCACAAAGTTATTTTATCCTAATAAATTAAATTACATAGAATTATAGAGTCAAATTAATTTAATTTATGTAAATTATATATTCAATGCAATATATTTGACATTCATCCATTAGATTTGATAAAAATATGATAATAATAAATCCAATATTACGCATAAAATCCAATTTTATTATAAAAGAAATTTTACCTCATTTTAATGGAGCAAATAATTCAAATATAAATTTTGAAACATTTATTAATAAAATAAGGGAACATAAACTTATTTTTATAATTCTAAATATAAATTTTTTTTGAGTGAATTAATTGTATTTTTCTATGTATTTTCATTTTTTATTAATTGTTAAAAATACTGAATTTTAATAAAAAATGATATTTTTTTAAAATTTATTTATAATGTTAAATTATATTTTTTGGTTTTAAATATTATATTTTTTAATTTTACTTCTATTAATGGTATTTATTTCATTGGAGTCATTTTCACTTTAAAATTAGATATAATAACATAAAAAACATGTGAGTATTATTACCTAAAAAAACCAACATTTTCATCTCGTCTGTGGGATTATATAAAATATATATGAACTATAATTAAATTATAATTATATTTTATTAATATTTTATTATTTTTATATGTAAAATAAATTAATGTAGTGTTCATGCATACATATGGCCTACCGTCTACATGAAAGGTGTATTTCATTTTCGATCTCCAAATTTTATGGATTATTATAAATATATATACTGAATTATATATAATATTTAAGTCATGGTTTAAAATTTTAATATAATGAAATAATAATCTTTGTAAATGTAACAACAAATAACAAGTCAAAACATACTTGAAAAAACTAGGCAATTAACACCAGAAATAATGAAAATAATGAAAGATAGCTGACAAATAGTTTATAAGTTTCTATAATAAGATCATATATGAAATTATCAATATATGTATGTTTCTAGTAAACATTATTAACATGTATTAACCACTATACATGGGGATAAATATCACATAACAAAATTGAAGGATAAGGTAAGGGATTTCAATCTCACTTATTACATTTTTGAGATAAATGTCATATTCAGGTGTTAATTCTTTTGTGTAGTGTATCTGCTTCATGTTTGATATATTATATCATGAATCATTTTATATTAATGTTATTTATATAAAATTATATATGGACGTATTTCATTCACTTTTTATTTATTAAATGGAATGTGTGCTCATTTATTCACCATTCCATGTGGATTTTTTTCCATTGATTCATTATTGCTTCTATTTTATGTAGCCTTACTGAGCATTTGATCTTAGACATATTTTGTTTCTTCTCAACATGTTATGAAGAATAAATCTATGAATGAAATTTTCAAGGATGTTGTTCATTTCACTTTATTTTCTATCATGTTTTATTTTCTAATTTATCAATGTAATATGGTTATCATATATATAATCTGGATTTCCAGAACTGCTAAACTAATTGGTTGTTAGAGATTTGATTCCTTTTAATCCTAGAAATGTAATAAAATAATGCACCAACTATAGGATTCTTGGGTAAGGTAGTTATAATGGTTGTAAGGGACTTTATTTTTAATAAAATTATTGTTTCCAAAAACAATCATTTATAGTATATAAATGGAGATAATAATTTTTAAAAAATAGAAAATAAATATATTTAAAAAATTATATTGAGTGTAAGTATTATTGAAAGAAGATTCATCATTGTACCTTTTATGAAATGATGAAGACCAATTTTTCATAGAGGAAATGGAATTAATAATTATTTCCTCTTTAATCAGGCTATACAAGCTCACTTAATGTGTAGGCTGATTAATGAAAATTCATAGGTTCTATGTTTTATCACATCTAGATTTTTAAATATGATACATTCTGTAAATATCAAATATATTTATTCTTCTACTTGGAAATCTCTTAATGATGATTTATCTAAAATTACCACTCAAGATAACTAGTTAGGCAGCAAAAATTTTTCTCTTACATTCTATTTTGATAACTGAACAAGGAAACCTTTTGGATCTGACCCATTATGGTGATTAAAAATATATTTCAATTCCATGATAAAAGAGAAAACTGAATTTTTTTTAACTTTCCTAATTAAATTAAATCTTTCATTATCATAAATACATTCATTAATCAGTATGACCTTATAATTTGGGAATCATCATAAAATATTATCCTCACCTCAAATCAATTTTACTACAACTAAATTGATGTAAATAATCACAATTGGATGAGAAAAATGTTTAAAGAATCATATTTTTATCTCGATTCATACTACAATGGATAATTTCTCATTCAAAAATTCTTGTTGATAACTACTTTTAAGAAATGGGTATCACTCTCTATTTGAGATTTAAAATATTTCCACTATATATAGAATATATTAATCCCCTCTTTCTATGTTTAGATACTATTACCACAATCTAGAATTTCATTTTCATTTTTTATATATGACTACCGACCACATATTCCATCCAAGTGCACCTACCTGATTTCAGTAAAATTTAATTTTCAATGAAACATGTAAACCATTTTCAGTAGGCTTGTTCTAAACTCAAAAAAATCATATATAAAATTTAGAACACTTCAATCCATGAGAAAACTACCTGAATGCTTCATCCTTCTCATCTACAAATCATGATTCCAGGAAAGGATGCTAACTCACTATAGCAAGGTTGATGAAACAACTTTGTGATTGGATTCTTGTTGTTGAGGAGATTGGGATTTGATTCAACAATAATGTTCAAGACTTCATAGTGTTGAGAATATTGGAAATTGATGAATCTTATTCATTAGTATATGGATCTCATAATGTTTTCTGGAACACTCCATTCATGGGTTGGCTTAAATATAATTAATATGGATCCTCCAAATCCAAGTTAGGTTTTTTCAGATTTGGGGTAGTATTTATGGTCATAATTCTAACACAATGGGGTTCCTTTATCTTTCATGTGTTGTTACCATATCTATAGAGGCTCAGATTCTTGGGCTGAAAATGTAGTAAACATTGATAAGAAATAGGATAGAATAAAATTTATTTTGAATGTGACTCTCATGTTATTATATAGGAAGTTAGAAATTTCCGACTGTATATTTTTTTTAGACTCAATACTCAATGGATGGGTTTTTTGATCTTATTACAATAATGAACGATTTCAATACACATACTTGTCAATAATCATACCATATTTATGATGGTCTTAAAAATAGAGTGAAAAATAGGGAGATATGTTGTTTTTCATATTCATTCCCTAATGATTTTATACCACCTTTTCAATGGTATTTTTTAAAATTATATACTTTCATTTGATGTAACATTTTTTTCAATATATATGGAAATTGTACCACTGAAAAAGTTCCCACATTTTAGAAAAAATACATGATAATATGTTTAATTTTTTATTACTTTTATAAATTATTGAAACATAATTAGATGGCAGTATCAAAAATAAAAATAATTAACATAAAAATAAAAAAAATTATAAATATACAAGTGGATTAGAATCGAAGTATGTGAAATAAAATTATTAATATAACCAATGTAAGGATGATATTTAATGAAAAAAATCAATTTAAAAAATATTATTAGGGTATAACTTGTTAATTACTGATGATATTGTTTTATAAATAAATATATGAATTTGAAATAAAATTTTCGTAAGATATATGATTCAAGAAAACATCCATAAATGTTTTGAATCTAGTTGAAAAAATATGGTAACAATGATAATTAATTTTTCACATGGCATGGTAATAGATTGATAATATAATATATTGAAATCATATAATCTAAACATGGGGAAATTTATATGTGATTGAAATATAGGATCCCAATATAATAATGATTGATGGAAGTAATTTTAATATGTAAATATTCCATAACCACATTGTGAAGTTGTAAATAAATTAAATAATTCAAAAATGAATTTGGTAAGATAAAATATCAATGTAAAAAATATATAGAACACATCATTATTATCTAATTAAAATGTTTTATTACTTGTAGAGTATATAAGAGAAAATGTAGAGAATTTATATAAAAATGATATTATGAAACAGTAAACATACTACTAAAATGATAAATGTGTTTCAATTACTTATCAAAATATTATATTTTGAGTGTTCATATAGAACATAATCTTATATATATAAGATAATCATATATGTTTATGAAAATATTTTGGTATTAGAGATTCGTTAGCTTTACAATTCAGCTTTTATTACTTAATCAGCATAATAACCATTTGAATTAAGATGATTTTAGAGTCCTAAATTAATTCCATGATCCTAAGAAACTAAATAAATTATAAAAGAAATATTCATATTAGTGGGAATGTATTATGAAGTTAGTTACAGTAATAATTAAAAACTAATATGTTATTTATAAATTAAGAAACAAAATATATAATGATTTAATAAAATTTAGAAAACATAAAAAAATATGGAAACTAAAATTTATTATGGTATCAAGGGGATATGTGGATATATTATTAAGGGAATGAATTCCCTTTGATATTCATTCTGAATATTAAAATATCACTTGTATTTTATTCTGATGATAAATATTAAAGCATAAAAACTATCTAATTATTTTAATTAATCTAAATAAAAAAACATTAATAATTAAATAATGAAAATTGAAGAGAGAAGTTAAATATATAACATTAATATTTTTTAATTTAGAACATTAATATGTTTTTATCTAAATAACAGTTTATCTTTTGTATATATAAAAATTTATACCCACTAAAATAATATAAGAAGGTAAAGAAAAACTATCATCATAAAATGATATTCTTGTTTCATGAAATTCTTTAATATATACTCTATTAATGAAATAAATATTATGAATATTTAAGAGTATAATTATAGAAAAAGAGATAAAAAAATTTGTAATGAAAAACATATGGAATAATAAGTATGTACATATTGTATAATTTTATATGTGTGTAATCATATAATAATTTTTGAAAATAAATATAATTCAATTACATGAATAAATAAAATGATAAAATATACATATGTAAGAAGAACTAATCATATTTTATTATACATCATATATGTTTTCTAAATGATCCAATGTTCATTAATATAGTGTAATGTATTCCTGAATAAATGTAACGACTGGTGTATTTATGGTAATGTAAAGATTCCTATAGTGGTAAATGTAATTTTAAAAATATAGATGATGCACATTGTAAATTAATTATCATTTTATTTCTTTCTTTGAATATGGAGTGACAATATAGTTGTTACGTCATATATAACATAGATTCAAAATGATAAGTCATAAAGTGTTCCATTATTTAAATATACGATAAACGTTAAAATAAGTGTCAACTATAGTTTAAAAAATCAGAATAACTAATACAGAAAATCAGAAAATATGAAATTAAATTAAAGAGATCATACCATACCAAAAAATAAAATAATTTATTAATTGAGTAATGGTAGTACATGGTTGATCAGAGCTAAAATTAGAGCCTCATTCATGGAAATTATCATTATTAAAGTAACTAATATTTTGGTCACATGTAGATGGGGAATTAGGTTGTTGTGGAAGATATAAGAATGATGAGGTAGATGTAGGAAAGCTGAGGTGGAGGTAGAGGTGGATATGTAAATTATCTGGGGAAGAGGAAAAGGGGATAGAGAAATTGGGATGGTGAATTAGTAAATTATGGCGGAGGGGGAGGAGGATGCTGGCGTGGGAATGTTAAAATAGAGGCATATGTGGTCATGTGGAGGAAGTGGGAATGAGGAGTCGGGGTTAATGAATTGGGGAGTTGAGAATATAGGAATGATAACGATGATGCATGAAGATGGATATGGAGGTAGATGCAGAGTTGGATGCAGAAGAAGATGTAGATGAAGATGTGGGAATGAGGTAGTGTGTAATTGGGTATGGATGATATATGAAGATGGATGGTAAGAGGTGGAGGGAATGGAGTATGATGGAAGGAAGAGGGTTTAAGGGGTGAGGATCATCGATACGGGAAGGTAGAGGAAGGGAAGAGACTGTAAGGTAGAGGTAGACGCATAGAGGTGTGGCTGATGATAGGGGTGGTGAGGAGCATAACTGAATCAAGATAAGCTACAATATGAAAGATTCACATATAAAGGATGTCATAATATTTTTATGAATTATTGGATTTTTCAAAGAAAATTGATTTAACATTTGAAATTATTATTTAAATTCTAAACTACATTTTATTTTCTTTAAAATAATTTTTTTCAAATTATTATTCTTTGATAAATATTGTTATTTATGTTGAATAAATTATTATTTTTTAATTAAAAACCAAAGTCCAACATAATTAACAAAATTAACTAGCATGTATAACTAAATATCATTAAAAAATTATCATATTTTCTTTTTTAGTCATTTTATTCAGTTAAAAAAATATTTTCTCACCCCTAAAGATATTTTATCAAGATCCTATATGGTTTAATATTTGATAGATATGGTGTAGAAATATGATTCTCGTTTTTTGAATGGTACATGAATGGTAGGTGATCATAGAGTTATCCTTGTAATGGGTGAGATACCATGGTCTTGGTAGAGATGAACCACTTAGGTGGCTCTTTATAAATTATATTGTCATTTAATGGGTCATGGTTATTTTTTATGCACGTGAGACTAGGTTCTATTATGTGAGACTCATGGGGGCCTGATTCAAATTTTGTAACTAGTCTATATTAGAGAATACCTCTATTTGGCTTAGTTGATATCAAGATGAATTGTTGATTATAAACTATGAGAGGGTCTTTATTGGTTCACTTTACCTATAAATATTATATTGAGGGTTTTTATGGATTTTTAGGAAATCATTGGTGCATGAAGGTTAGTTTCTACTTATATATACTTTCCATGGGTTATAAATTGGTTAATATCAATATATTTGAAAATTATTATTGAATTTTATAGCACATTTGAGGTAATGATTTCTTAATGTTTTGATAATATTGAGATTTGTACCTCTATAGTGGGAGGAGACAAAAAAAATGGGGTGGGGTTCCATGGTATATTTGATTAGAGCTTGTTCCCTAATAGGGGTCGACAGGATGGGTGAAAATGGGTCACGAAGAGTTATGTGCGTGTAATGAGGTAAACCAATTAGTCGATATCATTGAGGAGTTGTATAAGGGAATCCTTATATTGGGGAGTAAACCATTGGATATTTGATGTTGTGACCATTATTTTTAGGGAATCTTAGTGAAAATTAAGAAAGATATTTTTATTGATATTATAATGGGTAGTGATCAGTGTATTGTGTTGGTGCCCGAGTATAAAAGGTATATACATGTGAATAAATTAGGATTAGTAAAGGACGGAGGTTGGGTTATGGAGATCAAGAATTTTGGTTCATCAGGGTGGTGATAAGGATAATCTTTTGTGGGGAAAAATTTAATAGTCTCAGTGGAAACCCTCATTTTGGAAAGGCTAAAACATTTAGTAATGGATGGAATTTGTGCATTTGGACTAAGCTCAGGATGAAGTTGGTGCAATATGAGAGTAATCTATACAATATATGTGATAGTTCTTATGAAGACAACATGATGGATGGATTGGCTAGTTTGTGATTCATTATGGAATTACATTAATTTTTATGTTCATACTTTCTTAAGGGTGTTTCAATGATATCGCTATTCCTTTGGTGAATTAACGCATCTTGATCAGGTGATGTGATAGTATATATGAAAGAAAATCTAATTACTTTTAGGAGATATGTGGGTTTGATTGAGGACCACATTGATGTTTACTGAAGGTCACAAGAAGGTATCTTGGAAATTGGTTCATAGGGAACCAAATGTTTGGAGTTGCACAGTGAATGTTCCATTGATTTTCTGTAATGGAACATGGGGAATTTTTTGTGAATTTATCAACAATGTAGGTTTGGGATTCTGCGATTAGGACCCATTAGAAATTGTATGGATGAGAATTGTTATGTTGGGGAGTATGTTTCAACCTGTTTTATTATGAGCAATGAAATTAAGAGGGAATTAGATTTGTTGGTCCCATTGATGGGGATATTTTAAGAATCCCAATTGAGATTGAAATTATGAAGATTGGAACATCATAAAGATATGTTTTAAGATAATGATAGGTTTGTACTAGACCATTCGGTTTCTTAAGTGGATGTTATATCCTTGAGCTCTTATGAGAAGTGAAATTGTAATTTCCCATAGAAAATGATCTTAGGATGATTTTCTGATGATTTTATTGATCACAATGATGGATTTTTACCCTTTGAATAGAATTTTATTAGTTTCCAAAAAATATGTATTCATGGGGATACATAATATTTAATAAAAGCAAATTTTTTATTCTCATGTGAATAAATATTCGTATATCATAAATGGTTCTCTAGATATATATTTTTTACATCATGATGGAGAATAGAAAGGGTGTTTTCAACTAGGTAAGGTATAAGATTTGTATGGGCTCTAGGTCCATGATAATGCCTTTGAATTTATTTATTTTTAATTTTTTTATTTCCTCCCCCCCCCCACACACACACACACTATCTCCCCTACTATAATAAAGGGGAGGAGGGATGTTTTGAATCCTACTGGGTTTTCCATCAATTAATGTAACAAAATGAGATTCTGGCTCCATTGAAATATATTTTATTTTGTATAACATGTGTCAAATTATACACCTAACATTGTAAAATAAAAACATATTAAGTATAAATTTTATGTAAATCCATAATAAACACTAAGATTTTATACCATTGATAGATATTACCTTTAGTGGAAAAATAATTAACATGATTTTATATTGAAAATTTTTATAATAAAATTTGTTTTCTTGATATTTTACATTCTTTCAAAAATTAAATTTGAAAATTTTAAACTGAAAATTTGATAAAATAATATTCATCTTTTGAACTCCTCTCATGAAAATTTCTATAATATGAATTTTTTATTTATTTCTGAAAATATTGGTTTCTTAGTCAAAAATATGGCTTTTTTCAATTTTATCTTGTAAGAATATCCTAAATGTTTATATAAGCTTTTAAGTAATAAAATATTAGTTTAATTAATCACATTATTCGTTTTAATATATTCTTTTAAATTATAAATTCAATGAACTATATTATTTGAACTAAATAAAAATGTTAGTCTAATAAAATAATTGGTCTTCTCTTTCAGAGAAGTATTATGAAGCTGAGATTCAGTTATTGATTTCCTTGAGGGTTTCATAAAATTATTTAGATTTATAATGATTCAATTTATTTCATTAATATTTGTAATAAGGATAATTATGTCTAATATATAATATTAATGTTAAATATATCATTTTTCTAAAAACTAGGTTTACACAATTAAGGGTTCTTATTTAAATATTATATTTTCATAGATTCATAAATTAAATATGATAAAATTATATAAAAATTTTAAAATTGTAGTTTCAAATTATGTAATTAGTTAAATTTTAATTTTACTTATAAAAATTAATTACTAATTTTAAAAAATAGATACCTCCGTTAAATGTAAAAAAGGAAAAAAGAATTTTAGTAAGGGTAAATGGAAGGAATATTTTTAAAACGTGTTTTAAAATTATTTTTTGAGATTATTATTTTTACTATAACTTGTCCCAAACTCATCTTCTTCCAGTTTTCTTCCATTGAATCATTAATAGTGCAATGGAATTATTGAGACTCCGGACTCTTTCCAAAAATAACAAGTCCTATATTATAAAAGGATATCACATCCACCCATTAAAAGATAAATATAACCTTCATATTACACATTTAAACACTATAATATTACTATCCATAGAACCTTCTCCGTCAAATATTTTCCCTTATTGGCACGTATTTAGGCTAATACCTTCAATTAAGAGGGAATATCCAAGGAAAATCAAGTATATAACAAAAGTTTTATCTCCTTATTAAGAATTTGTTCTTAATCTCACTCTTAAATATATCTTATAACCATTTTTATACGATGAATCCACTTCATTATTATGATTAAATGTTTTTATATTAATTTTATAACCCTTATTTATTCTATTCAATCTACATAGAAAAAAAAGAAATTATTAATTTGATGTGTGAACTACCGACTGTGTGAATCTACGTCATTTGTTTCATACAAACATGCATGGAAGGTCTTAATTGTTGTAATTATCAATAAATATAATATTAAAAAATTAATTATGATTCTAAAATTTCAATTCAATAATCAAATTCACCCCTTTTGAGTGTCTACTTGAACCAAATTATTTTTTGTTATAATAACTTGAATTATGAACTTTATGATTAATAATAAATATATTATTATATTTATTTATTTATTTTTTATAGTTCAAAACATTTACTAAAATTTTAATGAAGTGTTCCTAGTTTTAATAATTTATTATATACCTAATAATAGAATTTTACTTATTATGGAACTAGAATTTGGAAAAGTATGGAACCCACTATATTGGATACAAATGACCATTACACAGGACTATGTCAACCTACCACATGAACAAATGTGTTGACTAAATGGGAGTCAACTAACAATGTAACTTGATCATGTTAGCTGACCACATAATTAAGATGTACTGACTATGTTGGAGTCACAGACAGTGTCCCCTAACTGTGTCAACCTGATGCATGAGAAAAAAATTTACCATTTGGGAGTAAACTAGTAGTTTAAGCTCACCATTTCAACCTAATACATGAACAAAATTTTATGACTCTATGAGAGTGAACTGACTATGTCAACCTACAATGGAACCAACCATGAATATATTTATCTTCTCTAATTTGACTATAAAAATAGCTAAAGAACTCAAAATTAATTGATTCTTTTTTAGTTGAAAATATAAACACGTTTCTTTCATTAAAATAAATGAAATAATACTCTGAATTGATATATATAAATAATAAAATTACAATAAATTAAATTCATTATATCAATTAGAGTTTTTCAGTATTCCATTATAATATATCTACTCTATATTGTAGATATCATGAATTGAACAAGTCCAATTAATAGGATTATTGATTATATGTAAAGATAATTAAATTATTTAAATAGAAATCAATCAGATATAAGGATTATTATTTTTAGGTATCTTTTATGACTAAATCTTTATAAGTTAATATGTCTACAAATTTCCATATTCTCTTATATAAGACCTGGTATGTGTATTTCATTATATAGATTTGGGGACATAGATTATCTTATTAGTACCTTATATAAATATCCTATTTGAAACCCATATGCTTATTTTCATATTTGGATTTTTTTTCTACATGATTTTGTAAAATCTATAAATATGCACTATTTTTTTGTAGAATTTGACATTTCTATGTGATGCATGTATATTATAGATATAATTAAGGTGTTATTTTTTATGTAATTACTTATTAATTATTTAGAATCGATATGAATATATTTTTAATTTTTAATTTTTTTCTTATCATATGGGTTTGTGTTTAATGTTAATTTCTTTGTAAAACATGAGTTTCACATTAAATTTTGTTGGAATATGAATTGTTTGTCTCGCAAGCTTTATTGATGTTTTCCATATGACATTAATGATGATTATAAATATTAATTAGTATTTTGTTAACTACACTAATAGATTACAACTACATGATGTGAATTTAATTTTACAGATTAATGATGTGACCCATGTTAGTATGCTTTGAATTCATACTTTATAATGAAATTTTATGTTTTATTTTGGAAAGCGGAATTAAAATTGCCTTCTGGTTTAAAATATATTGTGTATAGATGAACATGATATATAGAGTTAGATATATACATGTCAGGCAGCAGAGAGGTGAATAATTTTATTGAACTGTAAAAGGGTAGAACCCATTGATGATTGCCTACTTCTCCGAACTAGACTTTAACTTGATAATCCTTTATGGTAGGACAGTTAACCACTTCAATGACATGCAAGCATTGAATTGTTTTTATTTGGATAAGTGGTTCCACTTATTCATATCCTATATATATGTGAAAAAATTTACATGTCAAACTACACATTAAATTGTATTATTTTGGGTTATAAAACCCATTAGAAATCCAAGCATTGGCTTGTTCCTCTAAGGGAAAAATGAACGTTGTTAGGGTTGTCCCTCCTTATAAAATCCTCAAATGATAAAGGGTTAAATAACTAAATGATATGACTCATGTCAACAAATTGAACCTTCCTTTTCGGGAGCCTACCTGGTTAGAACTCCACAGTTAAGCGTGCTTGGCTTAGAGTAGTGATCAGGATGGGTGACCTTCTGGGAAGTTTTTCAGGATGTGTGTGATTGAGGAAAAAACACACTGGAAAGGACATGTGTTGGTCGATGGGGATTATCATTAGTCAGATGACCCGTTCGAGCATGTGGGTGGAACCTGGGGTGGGCCCCACGTGTCTGTGGGGCAACTGGTTGTACCTGGTGGGCCAGGACCTGACGGCCATGCTAAGGCAGGGTAGTTGTGCTGTCACTGGGGCCCCGGGACCCAGTTGTCACATTTGGTATCAAATGTGGTACCCAGCCTTAAATGTGGTGCACTGCCTGGGTTGAGATGTAGGGCCTACAACGAGGGCATTGTGCTCTAAAGGGGGGTGATTGTAACATCCCCAAATGATAAAGGGTTAAATGACTAAATGATATGACTCATGTCAACAAGGTGCACCTTCCTTTTCGGGAGTCTACCTGGTTAGAACTCCACAGTTAAGCGTGCTTTATTGGAGTAGTGATCATGATGGGTGACCTTCTGGGAAGTTTCACAGGGTGTGTGTGAGTGAGGACAAAGCACACTAGAAAGGACATGTGTTGGCCTGTGGGGATTATCATTAGTCATTTGACCCGTTTGGGCATGTGGGTGGACTGTGGGGTGGGCCCCACATGTCTGCGGGGGTAACTGGTGGTACCTGGTAGTCCAGGACTCGACGGCCATGTTAAGGCGGGGTGGTTGTGCTGTCACTGGGACCCAGTTGTCACACTCCTAGTTGAAAAAGCGTGTTTGTTTTGGGTTAATTATCTAAGGGGAGAATTCATTGTAATATGTTTGTGACTCCATGTTTGAAAAATTCATTGTATGATTCTATAATATTTTTTATAGTGGGTTTCATCACTCTAATTTAATGATAGGGGTAAAGAGTGGACATATAATTATTTAGATCTAAACTCAAATAAAAATATATTATGTTATTTTTCTTAGATTCTATGCTACATTATCATTATAACTATGATTTAATCAATTAATTAATTAATTAATTTTTAAATACCAATTCCCCCCACCCACTAACTGGCTATTTTTCTTTCCTATCACAGGACCAACAACCCCCTCTCATGTGTTGAGAAACATGAATTCTAATCGTGTGCATAAGTGTATTACCCTATCCAAGATGAAACAATTTTTATTTTCCATTTATATTCTCATAAAATCTCTAAAAATATTAAAAACTAGTTCTCAATCATAAAAAATTAAAAATAATAACATTATTATTATTTTACAATGACATTATGTCAAAATAAACACTTCCTTAACCATACTCTCCCACAAAGTTGAATCATGTTGAATTTTGTGTAAGCTTAACCACCTGCATGAACAATGATTTAAAATAAGATTACGAATGAATATGTGGAAAAGAAAAATAATTATATTATTATATATTTAAAATATCAAGATTATCATATTCTACTATAAATATTATTTAAATTTTTTAACATATTATGAAAGTAAAATTTATATTTCCTAAATTTACCAAAATAGGTCCTTATCAATTGGATTTTCACATAATAGAACAAAAACAAATATGGAATGAAATAATAACATTTTAATTCAGTATAATGTATATATGATAGAATCATAAATGAAATATCGATAATGAAATTTGTATCGAATGATGGGTGATGATATCGGAATTATTAAACATGACAAAAATAGATTATGTTATTAACACATAATCATCATTGAACACTATAACTAGTTAGTGCATAGGTGAAAAAAAATGTAAATAAGGATTATAGTGGGTAAAAGAAGTATTAATATTCTTAAATATGTTATGAAATTATCTATGTTTTGTTATTAAAGGTTAATGTGTGATAAACTAAGGAAATAAGGTAAAATAATTCATTTTAATTTCCCTTCATTGATATGTAGTTCATTTTTATCACCATTATTTATTTAAGTAGTTTTTATTCTTCATAATTGATATAAAATTTTATGATTTACCTTTGATTCCAAGTATTTCGTGTTTAGTTTTGTGATCTTCTTTTTATGTTGTTTTTATGGAATACTTTACCAAGTCGCAAGGGCTTCTTTGTCTCATATTTGAATCCCATGAAACATGATTAACATGTACATTGTGCTTACTTTTAAATTATGTAATTAAAAACCTAATATAATTTTTTTCATGATAATTTAATTTTTAATGATATGAAATTTTATATTTAATTGTATACCTCTCATTGGGTTATGATTAAAATATACAGAGGTTATAAGGGGTTTCTATGACCCAAATCTTTTCCTTGGGTCATAATCACTATTATTGGAATATAATATTTCAAAATTAATCTATTATAAATTTTTATTGTGTTGTATTTTATTTCCACTTACCTTTAGAGTGATATAATGTTTCAAACCAAAATCTTATACTTCATGATTTTAATTTTTCTCTAAAACTCATTTGTTTAAGAATAATTCCCTTTTATTTTAATGGATTTTTTTTCCATGTACGTGCTTTTATTTAGAAAAAAGTATATCCTTTACCTAGAGGAAATTAAAAGATTTTTTATATCTATGGATACATTTATTCCACTTTATTCAAATTAATACAAAATTTGAATCATCTTTATAATTATTTAGGTTTTGAACATGGTTATTTGAAAATTTTAAAAAGGTTTTTCCATAATTTATGAATTAAAATTTTTATAATCCATGTAATATTTTATTTTTTATAATGTTTATTCTTTGTATAGGTTCTATTATTAATGATTTTTTTCAAAAATATATGTTTTAAAATCATTTTCGTTTTTTATTGAATATTATTTTCTCTTTTTATGTTTACATTATTAAATATATTTTTCAATTGTAAACGTTTTCAATGTAATTTAAATTACTTTTTTAAAAACATTATATCTTTATTAAAATTTCCATTATAAAATATTATTTTTTAAATAAAATGTTTTTAAATTATTTTTATTTATCTTTTTGCAACCATTATGTCTTTTTCATGTTTCCAAGATATAATATTATTTTTAAATGTAAATTTTTTCAAATTAAATTAAGTTACTTTTTAAAAAAATTATGTATTTTTCATGACTCTATTATTAAAGATTATTTTTAAAATTAAATTCTTTACAACTATTTTAAATTAATTTTTTTAAAAAAAATTATTTCATTTTCAATGTTCAATTATAAGCGATTATTTTTAAAAACAAAAAGTTCTAAAAGTATTTTAATTTCCCCATTTCAAATTCATTATGTATTTTTAAGTCTTCATTATTAAATTTTCTTTTAAAAGTAATAATTTTCAAAGTATTAATCTAGTCATTTTAAAATCTATTATTTATATTCAATAATATTTTATTCGGATAAACTTTTTTCAAAAGTATTCTCTTTCCCTTAATTGGTTTTTTAATTTAATTTGAACTTTAATATTTTAAAATGTATTTTGAAAACTATTTTACTTCCAATTTTATTTACATTATAAGCTTAATCTTTCATGGAGATATTTTTTTATCACCCTTTTTTTATTATCATATGGTTTAATTTTTAAAATAATATTTTTGAAAATTTATGATTCCTTATGTTTATTATATGTGATGTATTTTAACATTTTAAGAAAACAATTATTTTTCCATGGGTTCATTATGAGATGATGAATGTTAGATTATTTATAGAACTCATATATATGAGTGGTTAATTTTGGATTCATATATCACCCTCTAATTCATTGGTAAAGGATGTATACCTCATGGAAAATGATGTTAATAGTGGAACTTTTTTTCAAAATATGATGTTTGGCCATTTTTTTGATCATAATGTGAAATATGTGATTTTTTTTTATTAACAATATAAATAGTGGGTATTTTTTAAAAATATTAAGCATGGTAATTTTTTTAAAACATAATGTTTTGGAATTTTGTTTGTCCACAATGTAAAGTTTGTGAATTTATTTTGTTCAAAGATTGAAGAGGGGTTATTTTTTTGTTCCAAAAATGAAGTGGGGAAATTTTATTTGTGAACAATAATAAGTGGGGAAGTTATTTCACAATACTATGCATTATCAATGTTTTTTATTATTCCAAAATTTCAATTCATTTATAATTTTATTCTATGTTTTCATGATTATGAATTATTTTTAAATTATTTCACACATATATGTTTTCCTCCCAAGTTTTTGGTTGTTAATATATATTTTGATCTAGGTTACATGTCAGATAATTGTGTTATTTTAAATTTATATTTAATTTAATTTTTATATACTCTTTGTTTTGGGTGTTTCCCATGTATTTTGGTGGAAATTGTTGTTTTTCAAAATTTGGCCCAAACCATGAGCCCATTTTCTAGATTTAAATATAAATGTAGTTTCTTTTATAACTCCTTCTTTTTTCAACATTTTTCATCCATTCCAATTCTTACATGTCCACCCCTAACCTATTAACACTACAATAACAATTTAGGCATTTTAAGAATTCATTATAATGGTGAATATGGGTTTTTATTTAAGGAGTTGGGCCATCCTGGAAGCCCATTTCTAGATTTAAAAATATTGTTTACATAATATATTATTAAAAATTAATTATTCTTAGGTGATTACACCTCTCACCCAAGACACCATAACCTATTCATGGCCACATTCTCTTCTCCCCCTCTTTAGAGCTAATTCCCTTTACGGATTAGGTCGAATCATCTTAAGCTTTCACAATTAAAAGGGTAATTTCATTCCTTCTTAACTACCTCAACTTTCACACTTTTTCCCCAATTTCAGTTCTCCATTTACCTTCCATTCCTTATTAGAACCTAAATTATATTCTGGTCTATTTCAAAATTCATCTAATAGATTATTTGGGGAGACTTCTTCAAGATCCCTCAAGTAAGTTGGTCTTCATCATTCGTAATTCAATTTTATTAGGGTTTTATTCAATTCTTTAGGGTTTCTTCTGTTATCCTTATAGTTCCTAATGGACATATAATAGTTTATTCGAACCTATGGTTTAATTATGGGATTTCTTGGTCCAATATGTTTATTTTAGGCTCAATCTACCTTTCTTGATGTGTGGTGGTGGTGCGATTGATGTTTCATACAAACGATTCACGGTTTTATCCATTTTGGTAGGTTATTCCATTGTGTATTAAATAGTTGTGACATAGATTTCATTTTTAATAACCACATATATGTTTATATCATTTTATTGATGGTGAATTTTTTTTAGTGGTGTTTTAAAATCAAATGAATATTAAGTGCCAATTTTATGTGAAATTGGGGGTTCTTCATAGAAATATAACAATGGTTCATTTGGGGATAACCTATAATTACATTGTTGATTTTATTGAAATTTATTAGAGTTTAAAATATATTTTTTAATTTTTATCTACTCAGGTTGTTTTTGTGAAAACTCATTTTAATGGTTTTTATGAAACACGTGAATTTTTAAGTTCCATGTTTGTGTGAAAATGGATGTTTTTTAAGGATATTACTTGTTGGTTCATATGGGGCTGCCATATATCTGATTTATTGGATTAACTGAAGGGTATTGAACTGAATTCTATGTTTTTGTGACTTTTATGTGTTCAAATTGTGTTCAAAGTGGGTATTTCAATGTGTTTTGGGTGCAAAACAATGTGAGATTTTGAGAAGTTTTTTTATTGAAAATCCAAATGTTTTGTTGTGTGTTTTATGTGGTATAAAGTTTGTATAAATACTGTATATCTTGTTTGGGACCATTATTGGTGTTTTATTATCTAAATATATGTATTTAGTATGCTTAAATAGTTTGATCACAAAGGGGGAAGCTCGGGTACCTAGGTGGGTTGATATGTACTAGTACAGCTAGTGTCCCAGATGGGTTTCGTCCATGTTTCATGTAGCATTTTAGATAATGATAACTCAAACTAAACTATATTTATGGAGATTGGGAACCACTAGGTTATATATATAATACTTAATTGTAACACACCATGATTTTGAAAATAAATATTTAATTCATTTTATAATATATCCATTAAACACATCTTTTCTTCTATTGTGTTTAGAATTTTGAACAACAGTCATCTACAGTTGTGACCAGTAACTCATTTGGAGTCTGTTAGAACATACATAATTTTTGGTTAATAGTAACATACCCTTATGAATATAAATATGACCCTTATGAATATTAAATAATGATATTAATTTATTTTCTTAAGATAATAAGATAATGATATCTTATTTGATTTTTCAATGTGATACAAAACTAATTATACCTTAAATTTGTTATTTTATAATTAACTATGATTTTATTTAAAAAATAAATTAATAATATTTAGAAAATTATTATTTAAAAATGTAATTCATTTTTCAATTATACATGTCAAAAAAAGGTAGGGGTGAATTTTTTCAATTTTTCTAAAATACTTTAATTTTTCATGAATACTAAAAAATACAATTTTGGGTTTTCAGTAGTTTAATGACATCATAATGACATAATAATTAAATTAAGTGGTTGGAAGACTTTTCAACAATAAAATATGACTTTAGGTATCCCAATTGGCTAAAACCATGGGCAAGCCCTTTGTTAGGTAAAAACCACTAATGAGGTGTCCCTTCGAAATTAATAAAAACACCCTCTCTTTTTCTATAAATACCCACACATCCATTCGTTTTCATTCATTACAAATCCCTCATCCTCGATTCGCTGGTGGTTTTACCTCTCTATTAGTCCTCCCAAGGTGTCCTTAATCCCCCAAGGTCCCAACCTTCACATTGTAGGAGTTACTCTACAATTTAAGGGAATCTTTCACCCTCCTCTTTTAGTCGACGCTCATTTTATGTTATCTCTTTGAATTTCCATTATAATATGTTTTTGTTTGATTTAATGCATTCTACTTAATGTCCTTTTTATTTCAATATTCTACTTTATCATTTTTCACTCATCATTTCATTTTATGAAATTCTAAGCGACACTATTAGGCTGTTGAATTTTCATAAGGGATCTCTCACTTTTTCTCTTATTTTCAAGATCATCAGTTTTCTTTTTCTCTACTCACATACTATATCCAAATGACAATGATAAACTCCAGTATAATATATATACTAGAATAATATCATGTGAATAGAAGATCCATCATCAATATTCTTACTCCCTCCCCATTATTTTTATAAATAAATGCAGCATCCATGAGGTTCCAATTTATAACCTTCATGGATGATGATGTTTCATTCTTCAATTTCTCCTTCATTACTTCTAATGAAACCATTTTAATGGTTAAAAAAGACAATTATAATTGTATCATAACCAAATTCATATTAAAAAACCAATATATGTCTATATTATTAAATAATATGACAAAACTAGTTCATAATAATTCAAATACTGTCAAATAATCGAACTGGTTGTCATCTAGTAATTCATCCTCATTCCATGTAACAAAATGATGGAAATTACCATTAACAAATATGGATATTCATAAATAATGTGTAATTTCAATTCTATAAATTTAAAACTATTCCACCTGAACATCATTACTTAAAAAAAAAGTGAACCGATTATGAAAATCAAGAAAACAAACACTATGGAATGACGAAATTCAATATAATTACTTATAAATAATATAATAAATGAACTAAACAGAATAATGATAAACTAAATAAATGTATATTAGGTTCTTTAATAATTTATTCATATGTATAATTTCAAATTCCAGGACCTTTAGTTCAAGAGGGTAACACATTTGGAATTAAGGTAAGGGTTTTTCCAAACGAACTTCCTTTTCCATTCGGGTTATTTTCATTGCCTAATTACCTCAATGAAATTATTATGTAATATTTTATAATCATCCGAAATTATGTATTAGTGTTATGTATGGTTAAAAAATCCATAATCCTTCTTATTTTATGGATAGTTACATGTTTTGAAAGAATCTTTCGACACTGTTTTTGAAGTACAAGCACGATCCCAGGGAATTTCTCTAATTCTTACCTATTTTCTAGGGCACTTTATAAAATGTTTTTGGAAACCAATATTTTTATAAAATCACCCATTTTATTTTGAAAATTATATCATAATTCACTTTTATTTTAGTACAAATATTTTTCCAAAAGAACTATTCTTTTCATGGTAAAAGAGTATTTAAATCAAAATTTACACAAAGATTTTATAAGAGTATCTTCATCAATTTCAACACCCTTATTGATTATTATGTATTATTGGTATTAGTATTCTATTTTATCATATAAAATATTAAATTTAATGGTTTATGATCATTTTTTCATTGTTTTTACGATCTTATAACCATTCACCAATTTACTCCAAATGGTTAGTGTTTATGGTTAATGTTTGGGGAAAGTTATTTTCATTTCATATATTAATTTCAATATGAATGTATATATTTTTTATGTTTATCCATGTTCATATAAGAAATACATTAGAAATAGTATGTGCCGAGTGGGGCCCTCTATAGCCCCTTGGTGCATCAGTATGTCTCATGAGACAAACTTCGGTCTTGGCACAAGGCCTTGACAAAATGATTATTTATGGTCTTGGAACGATTCCTTGATGGTATGTTTATGTTGTCCTGCATTATGCATTCCCTAATTATGAATATAGTATTGACGGTTCATTTAGTTATAAAACTAGTATAATACCCATGATTATTTTATATTATGACCATATTTTCTTATCTCATATTTCCAAAAAATTATGTTCATGTTTTTTTAAAGGAATGTGTTTTCAATTATTCACCATGTCTAATGTTTATGTTATCATATGTTGTATTGATTACCCTTAATGAGAGTTTGAGCTCACCCCTTTATTATCTTTTATTTCCCCAGGGAAATAATAATTCTATTATGAATGACATGCTAAAATAGCCTAAGAGTTATGGAAGTTGTCTAAGGAGTTTATATGTTGTTTTTCATTTCAAGTTGCAATGATGAACTTATGTATGTATATTGATTCCAATAATACTAAACTACATAGTACGTTTGGATGATTATTCCTTTTTATTATGGAAATGTAACCAATAACGCACCAGCTCCAAGTAACTAGGGTAGGGTCCTTACAGATGGTATCAAAAGAAGTTTAGTAGAATACTTAGAAACCAGATTTAGAAAATGTAGAATTATGGAAGAGTCCCAAAGTTAGTATTTGTGGATATAAATACAATAATGTCCTGGTATATTGGTAAGGAATAGATTATTTGGACCTTTAAATAAATACATCAATTTCTGGATATGAGCGGGTAGAGGTTGCTCTGGTACATATGTATCTAGGGGTAAAACGCCAGAAACAAGGAATTGAGCTAGAGTCGAATGGGAACTGGTGCATGACAATGGGTCGTGCTGCACTCTTGGTTATGACACTCCTAGGGGATATGTTTTGAATAATTCACATTTTTATACAATCCATTATGATGTATTGAAATGCAAAATTATCTTCAAAGAAACCATTATTGGGAAAATGGGATTATCCATCCGTAGGATCTTAATTTTTTCAAAGTATTTTGTTAAGTTAAGATTATAAATTATGATTAATTACCTAATATAGTTTATTCCATTATCTAGAGATGGCGCCTAGTGGATGTAATGTAAACCACATGAACTCACATGTCCCATGTGGGGATTTCCCTCTGATTCAAGATAATGATGTTGGATCTGGTGCTGAGCAACTCAAAACGATATTAGAAAACATACTCAGGTTATGAATAATAAACTTACTCATATTTATCATTCAGATCCACCGCGTGAAGGAGATATGTCAGATCTCTTTATGTGACAACAGCATCCATCATTCAATGGGACTACAAACCCGTTTGTAGCAGAGAAGTGGATATGTTCCCTTGAGAAGCTATTTCCCGCATTGGGATGTAATGAATGAGAGAAGGTTTTCATGGCAGCTTATCGTCTAACGGGTGATGTAGATCAGTTGTGGTCTTTAATCCAAAACACAAAGGAGGAGGAATAAATAGAAGAGATGGAATGGAGGTATTTTAAGGAAATATTCGCAGAAAAATCTTTCCCTTGTGAACAGTGAGAAGATATAGAGAGGAAATTCATGAATCTAAGTCAGAAGGAGGATGAAAATGTTTCCAATTATGAATCCAACTTTACAAGGCTATAGAGGAATGTTGTGGACTATATACATAATCAATTGAGAAAAATTGATCGATTATTTGATGGTTTAAAACCATTCAACCAAAGGGCTCTAGTCTCCCAAATATTTGAATAATATAAAGATCTAGTCTCAAGTTCTATCAAGATAGAAAATAAATTCTCTAAGTCTTATGACATTAAAGGAAAGAAAGAAAAGAAGAGAGCTACTGAATACTCTAGGAAAGTAAATAATTATATGGGGAAGAATGGAAGAGTTGAATTTCTATCATGCAGTAATTGTGGGAAGAAACACCCCGACACTCGTCTAAATAAAATGGGAGTCTGTTTCAATTGTGTAGAAAAAGGCCACCTATCTCGAGATTATAAGGGGTAGAAAGAAGCTACTAATGTTTTTTTCTAATATTTCAGGGAGATGGGACATTATGCACATGAATTTCCTATGAATCAAGTAAATGTTCCCCAGAGAAGGCCAAGGGAGCAATTCCAAGCTTATTCGGTCACAACTGCAAAGGTTGAAGTACCTAATGAAGTGGTGGTAGGTAGATTGATTGGTTCATCTAACTGATCCAACACTTTATTTGATTCAGGATCATTGCATTCATTTATATCTTCTCAATTTTCCATGAAAATTGCATGTGTCCACTTTGAGTTAATAAATGAGGTATCAGTAAAAACTCATAGTGGATATATCATTACAAAAAAGGTGTGTCGATTAGTCCGCCTCGTAACACATAAGAATGATTTAGTTGCTAACCTTATCGTTATACCACTGGTTTAATATGATATTATTCTCAGTATGGATTTCTTATAAAATTATGATGCTATGTTTTATTGAATGAATAAGGAATTTTAATATTTTGAGAATGGTATAGAATGCATTATTTTTAGAGCAGAAACATCCCCATGTGATTCTCATCTAGATCCACCCCCAATAGCTCTACTGAATTAAATTTTTGGAGAGGAAGGGAATGAAATAAATATGGGTGAGGGGAAGAATGTATAGATAGAGGACATACCAATTTTTAAATAATATGTTGATTTCTTTCTAGAGGATTTACTTAGACATCCTCTAGAGCGGGAAATTCAGTTTCCCATTGTCTTAATTCCTAGTTTAAGACCCATATCAAAGACCCCTTATAGAATGTCCACTATAGAGATAGTGGAACTAAAGAAAAAACTAGAGTAATTGATTAATAATGGATTTATTCACCCTAGCGTTTCTCCATGGGGATCCCCTTTCTTCTTTGTCAAGAAAAAATATGGATCCATGAGGCTGTGCATTGATTATAGAGAAATAAATGCTATTTCAATAAAGAATAAGTATCCTCTATCACAAATTGATGATGTATTTGATCAGCTTCATGGAGCCCAATATTTTTATAATATTGATCTTCGATCTGGATATCATCAGTTTCTTGTGAGAGAGGAATACAATCCAAAAACAACATTTCGACCAGGTACAGTCATTATGAGTTTACAGTAATTCCTTTTGGACTAACTAATTCACCATCTATCTTCATGGATATATGGAATATAGTTTTCATAGATTATCTAGATAACATTGTAGTGTTTTTTATTGATGATATCCGGGAATACTCTAAAATCTATGAATATCATGAAAATCACTTTCACACTATTCTGAAGACACTTAGAAAAAATAAATTATATGGGATGTTAATCAAGTGTAATTTTTTTCTCCAATTAGTTACTTTTATGGGCCACATTTTCTCTACAGATAGAATATATGTAGATCCAATGAAGACAAAAAATGTGCATGATTTGCTTACTCCAACGACTGTAATTGAGGTATATAGTTTTCTTGGTTTAATAGCTTATTATCGATTATTCACTCAGAACTTCGCTCGTTTACCAAAGCAATGACCATGATCACACAAAAAGGGGTTAGGTGCATATAGAAAAATAAATGTCAATATTGTTTAAAATAATTTAAGAGGAGGTTAGTGAACACTCTGATCCAAACCCTACCATCGGGTAATGATAGGTTTGTTATTTGTTGTGACACATCAAATAATGGACTTGGTTGTGTCCATATGCAGATTGATCGAGTGATTGAAAATGCATCTAGACAGCTAAAAATTCATGAACAAAACTATCCAACTCATGATCTTGAGTTAGTAGTGGTAATCTTTGCTCTGAATGTTTGGATACATTACCTCTATAGAGAAAAATATGAGAGATATATAGATCATAATATTTTGAAACATATATTGTCACAGAACGAAATCAACATGAGACAAAGTATATGGATTGAGCTACTCAAAGACTATGATTTCACAATACACAACCATCCATGGAAGGAAAATATGGTCGTAGTTTCTTTGATCAGAAAGGATCATGAAGTTCTGAACAAGATGAGAGTTGAAAGGGATCCTTTGTTCAAGGATATAGTAAATATGGATATGAGAATTGTCAAGGAGTGCAACACATCACTACTTTTTCAAATGGTTGTTGATCCTTCTTTACTGGAAAGGATAAAAAGATATCATGTTGATGATGAGGAGTTTCAAAAGAAAATTAAAGCTATAAATTATGTGAAGTTGACTAACTTCTCATATGAAGGTGGAATTTTGAAATTCGGGTAGAGTATTTGTGTATCCTCTATTCCTGAGCTAAATAGGGAACTATTGGATGATGCACATAGCTCTAATTTCTCTATACACCCTGGTTGCACAAAGATGTATCATGATCTTCGAGAAATATTTTTGTGGGACAATATGAAAAGAGAGATTGCTAATTATACACTAAAGTGCCTGGAATGTCAACAAGTGAAGGATGAGAGGCAAAATTCTAAGGGGATGATGAAACCACTACCCATACTAACATGGAAGTGGGAGAAATTTACCATGGACTTTGTCACTAGACTTCCACAGAAATCCAGAGGAAACAATGCAATATGGGTCATTGTGGATCGTCTTACAAGGACATCTCACTTTATCGCGATTCTAGAGGACTTATTATTGGATCAAAATTCACAGATTTACATCAATGAAGTGGTAAGGATGCTTGGATTACCACTATCTATTGTATCCGACTATGGTCCTGGATTCAACTCCATGTTCTGGAAAACTCTCTAACATGCTCTAAGCACTGAACTGAACTTCAGTATGGCCTATTATCCTCAAACTGATGTCCAAACTGAGCAGACTATTCAGACACTACAATACATTTTGAGAGAATGTTCTATGGAATTCAAAGGGTGATGGGACCAACATCTTCCAATGGATTAATTCTCCTATAATAACAGTTTCCACTCGAGAATCTGAATGGCACCAGATGAATCCCATTATAGGAAAAGGTGCAGAACACCAGCGTGTTGGGTTGAATTCTGGGAGTGTAAGCTGCTCGGACCTGAAAGTTATGTCCTAGGTATATCGGCCCCTTTGAGATCCTTGATCAAGTTGGAATTGTGGACTATCGATTAGCACTTCCACCTACCATGTCGAATGTACATGATGTTATTAATGTATCCCTCTTAAGGAAGTACATACCAGACCCTTCACATGTACTCTCTTCAGAGGTGGTATAGTTGGAGGATGATATTTCCTATGAGGAGTAGCCAGTGAGAATCTTGGAATGTAGAGACAAAGTTCTATGCAATAAGACTACTCATCTGGTCAGGGTACTATAGAGAAACCATAAGTACGAAGAGGAAACATTGGATCTAGAAGAAGCAATGAAGGAAAATTACCCTAACCTGTTTTTGGACTAGATTGTAAAATGAAATTTTGAGGACAAAATTTTTGTAAGGAGGGGAGAATGTAACACCCAAAAATTTTGAAAATAAAAATTGATTTCATTTTATAATCTATCAGTTAAACACATCTTTTCCTCAACTGTGATTGGAATTTCAAATAACGGTCATCTAGAGTTATGACCAGTAAGTCATTTGGAGTCTATTAGTACAAACTTTATTTTTAGTGAATATTTAAATACCCTTATGAATATTAATATGTATAGTAATATTCCCCTTATGAATATTAAATAATGATAATATTTTATTTTCTGAATATAATAAGATAATGAGATCTTAATTGATTTTTATATGTGATATAAAACTAATTATACCTCAAAATTGTTATTTTTAAAAATAACTATAATTTTATTTAAAAATTATATTAATAATATATTGAAAATTATTTTTGAAAAATGGATTTCATTTCTTAATTCTGCACATCAAAAAATGGAAGGTGTGAATTTTTTGGATAGTTCTAATTTACTTGAATTTTCATGAATAGTAAAAAATACAGTCTCAAGTTTTTGATAGTTGAATGACATCATAATGGCATAATTATTAAAATAAAAGGCTTGTTGACTTTTGTACGATAACATATGAATTGCAGTGTACCAAGTGTCTAAAACCATGGGCATATACAATGGGCAAGCCCATGGTTTGGCAAAAACCACTAAAAAGGTGTCCCTTTGAAATTATTAAAAAACTCCCTCTCTTTTTCTATAAATACCCACTCATCCATTTGTTTTATTTTATTCCAAATCTTTAATACTCAAAGATCCTGTGGTTTTATCTCTATAGGAGTCCTCCCAAGGTGTCCTTAATCCCCCAAAGTTCCAACCATCATGTTTTAGGAGTTACTCTACAAGGTAAAGGAATCATTCACCCTCCTCTTTTAGTCGACACTTAATTTATGTTATCTCTTTGAATTTCTGTTATAATATGTTGGGGTTTGATTTTATGTATTCTTATTACTATACTTTTGATTTAAATATTATGAGGAACCCCTTTTCTCTCATCATTTCATTTTAGGAAATTTTAAGTTACGTCGTTAGGCTGTCGAATTTTCATATGGGGTCTCTCACCTTTTTCTTATTTTCAAGATCATCTCTTTTATTTTTCTATCATCACATCCTCTATCCTAATTACCATGAAACCTCTAGTGTCATCTATATAATGTAATAATATCATGTTAATGGAAGAACCATCATCAATATTCTTACTCCCTCTCTTTTATTTTTTATAAACGTAATCAACGTCCATGAGGTTCCTATTTATAACCTTCATGGATGACGATGTTTGTTTCTTCAATTTCTCATTCATTACTGGTCATGAAACCATTTTAATGGTTGAACCAGACTATAATTCATCTATAATAACCTAATTAAAATTCAGGAACCAGTATATGTATATATCATTAAATCATATGACAGAACAAGTTCATAATAATCAAAATACCGCCAAATAATCGAAGTGGTTGTAATCTAATGATTTATCCTCATTCCATGTAACAAAATGATGGAAATGAACAATAAAAATTCTGGATGTTCATAAATAATTTTTAATTTCAATTCTGGAGATTTAAAACCATTCCACGTGAACTTAATTATTTAAAAACAATAGAACTGATTTTGAAAATCTAGCATACAAACACTCTGGAATGACAGAATTCAATATAATAACATATAAATAATAACATAAATGAACTAAACAGAATTATTATAAACAAAATACATGCCTATTTGGTTCTGAAATAATTTTTTGATATGTACAATTTCATATTCCAGGACCTTAATTTCAAGAGGCAAACACATTCGAACATAAGGTGATGGTTTTTCCACTCGAACATCCTTGTCTATTCGGGTTATTTTCATTGTCAAATTACCTCAATGAAATTATTATGTAATTTTCTATAATCATAATAAATTATGTTTGGATGTTATTTATAGGTACACCAACCAGAATCCTTCTTTATTTTATGGATTGTTACTTGTTTTAAAAGAAGCTTTCAAAATTGTTTTTGAAGTACAAGCCAGATCCAAGGGAATTTCTCTAATCCTTACTATTTTCAAGGGCAATCTATAATCTATTTTTGGAAAAAAAAATATTTCTAAAATCAGTCATTTTATTAAGAAGATACTATCTGAATTCAATTCTGGTTTAGTACAAATATTGTTCCAAAATAACTCTTCTTTTCATGGTAAAAGATTATTTATCTCAAGATTTACATGATGATTTTATAAGAGTATCTTCATCTATTTCAACACCCTTATTGATTCTTATGTATTATTGGGATTAGTATTCCATTTTATCATCTACCATATTAAATTTAATGGTTTTCCATTATTTTTTCTATGTATGTGCATTCTTAAAACCATTCACCAATTTACTCTAAATTGTTAGTGTATATGGTTAATGTTCGAGGAATGTTATTTACATTTCATATATTAATTTCAAAATGAATGTATATATATTTTATGTTTATCCACATTGATATGAATAATTAATTGGACATGGTAAGTGTCTGGTGGAGCCCATTATACCCTCACGGTGCATCGGTAGGTCTCATGAGACAAACTATGGTCTTGGAACAAGGCCCTGACAAAATGACTATTTATAGTCTTGGCACAAGGCCTTTACGGTATGGTTATATTGTCCCACATTATGTATTCCCTCATTATAAATATAATATCCATGGTTCATGCGGTTATTAGACTAATATAATACCCATGATTACTTTATGTTACTGAAATATTTACTCATCTCATATTTCTACCATATTATTTTAACGTTTATTTTTAAAGGCATGTGTATTCAATTATTCATCATGTATAATGTTTATGTTATCTTCTGCTGTATTGTATACCTTTACTGAGCATTTGATATATCCCATTTATTATGTTTCATTTCCATAGGGCAAGAATAATTCTATTATATAATTACATTCTGAAATAACCTAGGAGTTGTGGATGTTTTCTAAGAAGTTTCTATGTTGTTTTTCATTTCAATTTGTAATGATGAACTTATGTATGTATCTTGTTTCTAATAGTACTAATCTACTCAGTTCATTGGGATGCTTATTCTTAGTTTTTATGCCAATGTAACCAATAAGGAACTAGCTCAGGGTAATTGGGGTCGGGTCCTTACACTATTAGTGGCTCGGGCACAAGAATGGATTTTTGTATGGTTACTTTACACCAAGGTATGAGTTACATAGGGCCCAAGACTATCGAGTGCCTTGGGGTGTTCCTGGTTTTGGTGATCATTGGATTTTTGGTATTTACCAATGTCTTAGGGTGTGTTGAATGTAAATTATAGTATATAACATGTCTTATTTAAATTTGTTATCATTCTGAAAGTATAATTTTGAAAACTATTTACAATTGAAAGTTGAATTTCATGTAATTTTATCATTGTTTTGTTCACATATTCAAACTATATTATTTTCACCTTGTATTTCATACTCTTTGGGATATTTGGGTTGTATATTATTAGGATTAGGCTCCATCCCTAATTAAAACCCTTGGGTGTAAGTATACATGATTGTGTTTGACAGAGGTAAAGGCAATGTCTCAGGTGAAGGCGGTTCGGGTTTTTAGTCCGCTCTTATGGTGCGGTGGTGCGGAGACAGCTTGGGGGTGAAGACCCCTTGTCATGTGGAATCATTGTGGATATTTTGATGCTATTTTTATTTATGTTTTGACATATTTTAATTTATTTAAAACCATTTATTCATATCTGGTTTTTGTTAAGACTAGTTTGTCATGAAAATTTCAGATTCATATTGTTGATTGATTTAAATGTTTTATCCTTTCATACTCAGGTAAATCATTCCCAAACAAAATTTATAGATACCCAGGAACTTTTTCTAGCCTGTGGGGATATGTAACACCCTTCGGGCCTTGTCACGGGCTGGTTTTGGCACCGGTATTAATGGAAACCAGATTTGGTTCGTGACAAAATGGTATTAGATGATGTTTGTGTTTTTCGGTTACATTATTATTTTGGGATAAATTGGGCTAGATAGAAGCTAGGATTGTCAGGAATCGTAGTTTTGGTCAAGAGTCAGTTTCTTTTCCAACACCACTATTGGAAGACCTTGAGTCACCATGGGACATAGGAATTGTTTATTTGACTTCACTTCTAGGTGAGATGTGTGGGTTGCAGACTACATGTGGACATCGGGAAGGGGTGGAGTAGTTATTTGTTTTATTACCGAAATTTGTTTAGATTATTTATATATGATTTATTTGATTAAAATTTTCAGAATTTTGGTATTGAATATTGTTTTGTGACTGTTTCATTTTGTAGCAACATGCCTCCCATGAAAGCTCCCATGCGCCCATGAGAGGCAGCTAGAGAGAGTTCTCCCACACTAATTGACCAGTGGCTAATCGAGGTTGTGGTACAGGTTATACAAGTTCTGGGAAAAAGACCGATTCATGTTCCCATTCCTGATAGGTTATAAGATATATGTCCTAGAAAAGATAAATCTCATGAGTTTCTAAATACAATCCTCCTACCTTCCGAGAAATAATAGAACCCCAGGTTGTAGAGGAATGGATCGAAAATATCGAGTGCTTGTTCATGTTCTTGGATATACCTGAGGAGATCAGGGTGAAGTGTGTATATTTTCTGTTGGATGGTCCCAGCTGCAAGTGTTGATAATCAGTACTACCAAATGGGAAGAATGAGTATATGCACTAGGGTGATTTCATGGTTATATTAAATGAACAATACTGCCTTGAGGTATTGGCATATGCCAGGTCCAGAGAGTTTATGGATCTTGATCAGAGGAATCTATCTGTGATGGAGTATGCCAACCATTTTTCTAATTTGGATTGGTATGCTCTTTAAATCTCCCCTAATGAGAAAGTGAATTCCCAGAGGTTTGAGAAAGTATTATGACCGGAGATATAATCCCAGGTTTTCTTGTTCAAGCTGAGGACCTATATTTAGGTCATTAACCAGGCATGTATTGTGGAGATTGATCAGAAAGAGAGCGCTGGTTTCTCTAGGTTAGTATCATTACTGGGAAGTGGTAGCTCTTCAGAAATGAAAAAGGAAGTGGGAGGAATAGGCGAAGAAGGGAGGTGGTAGTTCAGGCCACTCTTCTAGGTAGTTTTTGTCTATAGATTCTGAAGCATGATCGGTTATGTCCCACCATTGTGGGAGGTTAGGGCCCATCTAACCAGCATTCCCACTTCCTCCAAATCCCTATTACCAATTTGGATGTATGGGTCACTTGAAGTGCTTTCGTGGGGTGGCATGTCCACTTTTGAGTGGATCATGGCTAGTGTCTTCAAGAGGAGTGCCAGCAGCATTAGAACCGTCGAGGAGAGTGGGATCTCAATATAGTTGTTACAGTGGTAGGGCTAGGTCTTCATATTGGTATATCTAGTTCAGGGCAAAGATAAAGGCTAGAAGTTGTCCCCAGGAAGACACAAGACATCTACATGTGGTGGATCAAGCCCCAACAGGATCTTAGGTATGACCATTGATAATTTGAGGTAATTTTTTGATTGAATTATTCTATAGATGATACTATTTTTTATATTGATGCATATGTTTCATTAATTTCTACCCATTTTCTAGACATTCTGAATTTTCCAACCAATTTTTTGTCTTTTGCGATGGAGTTGGTTATGCTGTCGGGAAAGAATGAGCAGGGTCATAGGTGCTTTTTGTGTGCACTTTCCATGTTAGGGGTTGAGAAAGAGTGGGACCTCTTGGTCTTAGATATGGATATTTTTTACGTGATACATGTCATGGTTTGGCTAGTACACTTCTAGGAGCACATCAATTTCTACAAGACGTGAGTGAGTTTCACGACACCTGATGGGAGTCATCAGGTTTTTCATGGAGAATATGATCCTCAGTTAGGTCTTGCAAGACCTCCACTCTTAGAGTTGGGATGTATTATCTTCCAGTTATTGTTAATAATGCTATAATATGATGTTCTTTACCTAGTAGGTCCACTACCTCATGTAGTGAATAGGTTTCTAGAGCTAGTCCTAGATGATTTTTCATGTTTTCCCTCTGGAGAAGGATGTCAAGTTCTTGATTGATTTGGAGCTGATAACACAGTCGATATCTCTTCTCTTATATCGGATGACCCCTATCAAGCTAAGGGAATTAAGGATATATCTAGAAAAATTACATTCCAAAGGATTCATTCTCCTAAGTGTCTCTCCTTGGTCTGTTCCTATGTTGTTTGCTAAAAAAGATGATGGATCCCTCTAGTTGTGCATTGACTATAGGAAGCTGAATATGGTAAAAATTAAGAACAAATTCTCCTTGACCATCATAGATGTTCTATTTGATCATTTTAAGAGTGAAAATTTGTTCTCTAAAACATACTTTAATTTGGGATACCATAAACTTAGGATGAAAGTGGAATATATCCTGAAGACTAATTTCTGAAGAAAGTATGACCAATTTGACTATTTGGTATTTCCCTTTGGATTAACCAAATCACTAGCGGTATTTATGGCACTCATAAATAGGGTGTTACATCAGTATCTTGATTCCTTCATTGTTTTGTTCATGGATGACATTAAAGTATACTCTATCTCTTAGGAAGAACACAAACATCACGTGAGAATCGTTTTGGGAACTTTGTGGGATCACCAATTCAATGAAAAGTTGTCAAAGTGCACTCTCTAGATCAGAGAGGTTATATTTCTTGGGCATGTGATCTTAGAAGAGGGGGTTTTAGTAGACCCCAATAAGATCGATGCAGTCATGTAATTGGAGCAATCAAATAATGTGTTTGAGATCTGGAGTTTCCTTGGCCTGACAAGTTATTATATGTGATTCGTTCAGGATTTCTCTCGACTTTCTTGGATGACGACTGTGCTCAGCTAGAAAGTGGTGAAGTTTTAATGGGGCCTAGAATTTTAGTCATCCTTTGAGTATATGAATATTTTATTGACTACCACCCTCATGCTGATTTTTTAGAGGCTGGAAAGAGGTATGTGTTTTATTATGATGCTTTAGGTATGGGTCTTGGGTGCATGCTTATGTATGATGATCACATGGAGTCGTACAGATCTCACTAACTCCAACCACATGAAATGAATTATAGGATCCATGACATGGATTTGCAGCAGTGATGAATTATTTGAAGACCTTGTGTCACTACCTCTATTTTGATAAGTTTGTGGTCTACTCTGATCACAAAATCTTGGCCTATATAATCTCGTAGAAGGATCTCAACATGAGGCATTGTCATTGGATCGAGTGCTTGAAGGGGTTTGACTATGACATTTTCTATACCCTAGGAAAGGGTAATGTGGTGGTTGACGCCTTGATGAAAATATTTCCAGTGTAGGATTTGAGGGAGTCCATTGATGAGTGGAATTTTATGGGGCTCTTTTCTCAGATGAATGTGGAGACCAAAGAGCAAAATGGGGAGTGCATTCATGATGAGTGTTCATCTGAATCCTTTTCTTTTGGAGTTTATTTATCATGAATAGCCTAGTTATGAGCATTGTTAGCGGTCGAAGAAGATTCTTCATGGTGGGAGACATATTCTGATTTTTCATCATCTCCTGGGGGAATATTGTGCTTCAAGGGTCATTAAGTAGTGTTGTTATCCCTACAGATGGTGGTGATGCAGGATAGCCACCAGTCTTACTGGGTTGTCCTTCCAGGTTCCACCAGGATGTATTATGATGTTCTTTGATAGGTCTAGTGGCCTGGTATTCAATGAGGCATAGCAAAAATTGTGTTGAGATGCTACAAATGTAAGTAGGTAAATGTGGAGCAACAAAGGCCATGTGGTTTTCTCTAACCACTACCCATTCATATATGGAAGTGGGAAGAGGTTTCCATGGACTTCATTATTGCTTTTCCTCATACACCTCAAGGTAATAATTCCATTTGGGTGGTGATCGACTGTCTAAAAAAATCATCACACATCATCCTAATCAATTATACACCTAATGTTGATGAGTTGGGCCGCTTGTATCTTCAGGGGGTGGTGAGACTCCATGGCTTGACATTAGTATTTTTCACTGATAGAGACCCCTACATCACCTATCAGTTTTGGTAAGTCCTACAAAAGTCTTTGTGGTCATAGATGAAGATGAGAACGTTGTACCATCTTCATGTGGATGGTCAGAAAAAGTGAGAGAATTATATTTTGTATGACATGATCTATGCATGTGTTCTGGACTTTGGAGGTTCCTAGAATACCCATTTGGGATTAGCTGGGTTTTCTTATAATAAAAGTTACCAATCCTCAATTATAATGGTTCCTCTTGAGGCACTCTCTGGTCATTCATGTTGGTCCCCCTTATGTTGGGATGAGGTAGGTGAGAATTCACTATTGGGGCTGAGTCTGGTGCAGAAGACATCTATGAAGGTTGATTTGATTAGGTAGTACTTATTGACAACTCATATTCTCCATAAATCTTATGCTGACCAGAGGTTTCGAGACCTAGAGTTTTCAATGGGTGATAGGGTATTCTTGAAATTGGCCCCTCATCTGGTCCATCATTTATTGGGAAAGTAAGGGAAGATGAAACTGTTGTATGTCATACCTTTTGAGATCTATGAGAATATTTGGAAGTTGGATTATAGGTTAGGCCTACCTTCTTAGTTTACATACATCCATGACAGCTTCCACATCTCCCAGTTGAAGAAATACAATCCAGATCGATCTAATGTAATGAATTTGGAGGAGTTGAATATATAGCCTAATTTATCTATAGTTGAGTGGCCGGTGTGAATAATAGACTTTCAAGAAAGGGTTCTTTATGGAAATTATATTCCACTAGACTGGGTTCTTTGGCAGTATTCAAATGATACACATGAGACATGGGAGCAGAAGTCATGGGTTGAGGAAGAGTATATGTTCCCATTTTTTGATCAAGCTTTAGGTTTACTTTTCGGGATAGAAAGTTTGCATGATAGGGATAATTTACATATAAATGAATTATTTTACAGTTATTTTTCATTTAATTTCCATTCTTTCTTTGTTTTGGGGTTTCCCAGTCATTTTGGTAGAAATTGTGAGTTTTCAAAATTTGGGCCAAACTATGAGCCCATTTCCAGATTTAAAATTAATTTTTTTTTATTTTATAAATCCTTCATTTTTCAACATTTTTCATCCATTCTGATTTATACATGGACTCCCCTAACCTATTAACACTTCCATATTAATTTGTACCCTTTGGTAATCCATAATCATAGTGGTGTTGGGTTTTTATTTAAGGAGTTGGGCCAACTCTGAAGCCAATTTCTAGTTTTAAAAAATATTATTTGATATATTATTCAATTTAAATGATTTCTCAGTGATCAAACTTCTCACCTAAGCCCAATTAACATATGTGCACCCCCATTCTCTTCTCCACCTTTTTGGAGATCATTTGCCTTAGGGATTAGGTCGAAACTTCTTAAGCATTCACAATTCGTCTAGATTTAAAAAGGTAATTTGATTCCTTCATAACTCCCTCAATTTTTACTCCTTTCCCCCCATTTCAATTCTTAATTGACCTTACCTTCCTTATACAATCCTCAATTTCATTTTTTTCTATTTTTAACTTTAGATACTAGTGTATTTGGGGAGATATCATCAAGATCCCTCAAGTAAGTAGGTCTCCTTCAATCCTCATTCAATTTTCTTAGGGTTTTATTCATTTTCATAGGGTTTCTTCCCTTATCGTTGAAGTTATTAATTTCCATAAACTAGTATTTAGAACCTAGGGGTTAAATATGGGTTTTCTTGGTCCAATATTCTGATTTTAGGATCAATCTATCTTCTTTGAGGTGTGGTAGTAGTGCGATTGAATTTTCCCACAATGGATTCAGTGTTTTAAAATTTTTGGTAGGTTATTACAATTTTTATGAAATCATTGTGACATTTATTGCTGTCTTTATAAAATATTCATGTTTATATAATTTTATTTTTGGTGAAAAAAAATAGTGTATTTTGTTAAGAAAATGAATTTTAAGTTCCATTTTATGTGAAATTAGGGTTTTTTCATAGAAATCTCTTGTTAGTTAATTTGGGGCTACCCTATAATTACATAAGTGATTTTATTAAAATTTATTATGGATTTATATAGTGTTTTTAATGTTTATATCTACTGTTTGCAGCTTTCAAAACTTATTTTAATGGTGTTTGTGAAATACATAAATTATTAAGTCCCATGTTTGTGTGAAAATGGAGTTTTTATAAAGATATCATTTGTTGGTTCATATGGGGCTGCCCTATGTCACGACCCATCCTTGGGGCCCATGCCGTGACTACCCATAGACCACCTTCCATAAGCCAGGGGTTGGCGACTAGCACCAAGGCGTAAATCCCAACAAAAAGGGAAGGCATTGCCTTTAAAAGTAAACAAACACCACAGAGTAAGCCAGCAGAAGTAAACACTAAGTAAACAAAGTACAAGTATGTGCAGAAAGTAAATTGGCCAGAATAAAAACCTAAACTGAAAGTAAAGTACAACTCGAAAGAAAGTACAGCAACTGAAAGTAAAGCAGCAACGTCAATCCATCACCTGGTACTCCCACCTGAAGGGTTGGTAATGATAACCCCCTCAGCTCCTCAGGTCCAGCCGTCCGCTCCGTGTACATCCCGCCCAGTGGTCCACCTCCAGGTACCGACTTTCTCCACATGCCCCAACCACGATCAGTGATGTCTCTTTTCTACAACCAACACAACATAGTGCGGGCATAGCCCGTGCAGGGTTGAGTATAAGCTACCCAGTAGGGACCCCGAAACCCCCAAAGGTCTCCAAAAATCCACAAAGGATAATCTACAAAGGATAGTTACAATCACAATGTAACATCCGACACTACTTAGGTATATGCCAATACATATACCTAAGTTATCAGTTCCAGTTCGGCTCCAACATCCGAGCCCAAGTTCGATCACATCCACACAGGATAGCACAACACAATCCACATAGGAAAGCAAAACAAGATTCAGCTCACACTAGTATACTTCTTCGTTAGACGACAGAGATGATCAGATGTATCCACTGATTCATCTATGTTGTCAGACCCACACAGGATCGATAGATACTAACCCCCGCAATGACCCACAAAGGATCGATAGGTACTAACCCCCACAATGACCCACACAGGATTGGACCCACATAGGATCTGTAGGCGCTGGCCCACACAGGACCACTGAGAAATGACCCACACAGGATCGGTAGCACTGATCCATGTAGGATCTCTGAGTGCTGTAGTCATCGCTTTCGAATCCACAGAGGATTTCTGTACAGTCGTCATCGTCGTCGCAGTCACAGCCAGCTCTAGGGTTCCCGCACACAGCAAGCTCATTCGGGAGGGTCTGCTCCACGAGTTGAGGGATGATACATCAACTAACATGAAGTTCTAAGTTGATGTATCCAAAAGTTCCGTATCGTCATCAGGAACTCAACGACACAGACGGCGCGTCAATCGGACACCCGGTCTGAGAGTTATTGGCTTTTTCATCCCAGGGGCCCAGTTGGTTTTTAAGTCAAAACCAACCCGACCGTACACCAACTGCGTCCAATCCTCGATCGGATTAAGCCAAAAGGTCCGTCTCTCTAGGAGGAAAACATCAAAGTCAACGGCACGTCAATCGGATGTCTGGAGCTCATATTATAAGCATTTCCGCTCCGAGGGCCCGGTTGGTTTCGTGTACGAACCAACCCGAACAAACCCAAAGTTCCCCAAAACCTTGAGTGTAATATACCGAAACCACCATCTCGATCCATGGATCACATCGCAGCTGACGGTTCTTCGATTAGAGTTCTGCAGCCCATGTTATGGGAAAAAGACTGAAAGAGGTCTGGAAGTGGGGGTTTCGGGCCCAGACCGATCCAGCCCGAGACCCCCTGGGTCGCCCCGAACCGGGTCGAACTGACACGGGTCTGGGTTTGGCCCGCTTGGGCGTGGCACGACCCGGGTGGTGCGGCCCATCCAGGTGGCTCGGCCAGGTGGCTCGGCCATAACGGCCGAGCGAAGAGGCGGGGGGGGCACTGCCCCCCCGCGCTGTGAAACCGCGACCCCCTTGTGGGGGCCGCTCCTGCTGGCTAGCTGGGGGTTACGAACCCTGGTGTTTCCCCCTGACCAGCCGGCTGTTGCCCCCACTAGACTGGGGCGGTCCAGTCCCCCCGCTCTGACGTTGGCAGCCGGAAATCGACTGCCTTTCCCTACTCTGCTGCGGCCTATGGTCATGTCCTTGATCCGTCCGGCACGGTGTCATTGCGCTGCGCCCCTCCACCGCAGCCCAGCTCTGGTCGTGGTGCCTTTGGGGTTCTCCGGTGGGGCGCGACGATGTCGTGGTTTGGTTTTTCTTCAACGGCGCGACGCGACGGCGCCGCGTTTCTCCACCCTTTCTTTAATATTTCCCACGCTGTGCTTTGGCACCGCGTTGCCTTGCTCATGCCACGAACAATATCAACAACCAAGGGGGAGGAGGGTTGGTCGTGTTCATACGGTCCGACCTCCTCCCATTATTGCGAAAACAGGTGGCCCCAATAAGACGATAAATTAATGATGAATGTAATCAGGAACAAATGAAATAATAATTCCCCTACCTCGAGCGTAGTTGACGAACGAGGTTTTTTGCAGGAAGGGACGTCGCGGAATTGATCGTTGCGGAAGAAGGTTCCGCACACTTGACGGAAATCGTCCGAAGAGGAATGGTGTCTCCCTTCCTTTGACGCGGGAATGAGGAACGAAAGGGTGAGTGTCGGGTCGTCGATCTCCGAGGAAGGTGTCTCTCACCGTCGTCTGTCGTTGGAGGTCGGCATTCTTCGTGTTCTTCGTCGAGGAGGAAGAACATCAAGATCTAGAGAAAATTCTCCCAAGCCTCACACAACACAACAACTCTAATGAAATAAGCGTTTGTCTTATTTTGTTTCTCAAGCCATGTGTTTTGAATTTCAAAAATGAAACAATCAATTAAATGAATTAATTGCAACGTTTAAACCGCCCAAATTAATAGAGGCATTTCATAAACAGAAAAATGCAAGGGTTGAATTCAACTTAATAGGGGTGCGGGTGCGTTACCTTATTAAAGGAGGGGGTTTAGGAAGAAAAGAAACTGTGGGGCTCGTGTGGGTCCCACCTCACAGATATCCTACTTGGTGGGTAGGATATTGTGGGTCCCACTTCATCCACTTAGATTAGGTTAAACAAAAAATAAAATAAAATTAGTTGCACCACTTTTATTTTATTCCTTTACTTAACCCCGAAATTTAAAAACCACACCCGATCAAACGCAACTCCAGAAAAGGTGTTTCTATGTAATTACCAGTGTTGTGATTCCATCAGTGTCCCCGGATTTTGATTCCGATCACCGGTTCAAAATTTAGGCAAACCTGATCGTTCGTTCACTGAATGTACCCGAGCTAAACTTTGAAAAAAAATGATTTCGGGCACACCGGGCCTCGGAATCAGGTGCCGTCAGAAACTGTGTCCTTGTAAAATTTCCAAGAAAATTAAGAAAAAAAATTCCATGAATTTTACGGGTCTTTACATCACTCCCACCTCAGGGATTTACGTCCCTATAAAGATACATCATAAACTAGGGAAAAAAATGTGGGTACTGAGCGCGCATCTGAGCATCCCGCTCCCAAGTTCTCTCCTAGAGGTTCCCGTGCTGCCATCTGATGCGCACTAGAGGAATTGACTGTCCACATAGGACCTACTCTTGTCGATCCTCAATATCCACTGGGACCTCCGCAAAAGTCACCTCATCATCAATGTCCAGCTCCCCATGGTCAATGATATGCGTCGGGTCATGCACGTATCTCCTCAACTGGGATACGTGGAAGGCGTCGTGCACCTGGGGCAACTAAAGTTGTAGAGCCAAGTGATAAGCCACCTCGCCAATCCTACTCAGGACCTAGAATGGTATGATGAATTGTGGAGACAACTTTCAGCCTCGGTCAAATCTCTGTAATCCACGTCGAGGTGAGACCCACAAGAAGACGTGGTCTACATCCTCAAACTCCAGTGGCCTCCGCCTCCTGTCAGCATAAGTCTTCTGCCGGCTCTGAGCTGTCCTCATATGCTCCTGGATGACCTGGACCTTCTCCATCGTGGCCCGGACCATCTCTGGTCCCACAAGTACTGACACCCCAGGGTGTGTCCAGCACAGAGGATATTTGCATGATCGGCCGCACAACGCCTCGTATGGTGCCATCCTGATGGTGGAGTGGTAGATGTTGTTGTATGCGAACTCCACTAAAGGTAGGTGGTCCTCCCAGCTGTGAACAAAGGCAAGGACACATGCATGAAGCATGTCCTTGAGAGTCTGAATTGTCCTCTCTGTCTGACCATCTATATGAGGGTGAAAGGTGGTACTCAGACATAGCTGCGTCCCGAATGCCTCCTGAAACCCCTTCCAAAGCCGGGATGTAAAGAGAGCATATCGATCGAAGGCGATAGATGATGGTACACCATGAAGTTGTACAATCTCCTAAATGTAGAGATGTCCCAAGATCTCCACTGAGCCCTACTCTCTGATGGGAAAGAAGTGAGCCAACATAGTGAGTCGGTCGACAATCACCCAAATGGTGTCGTGACCTCTAGAAGTGCGTGGAAGTCCAGACAAAAATTCCATAGATATCTCGTCCCACTTCCACTCCGGGACCTCTAAAGGATGTACCAAGCATGCTGGTACATGGTTCTCTGCCTTCACCTGCTGACAGGTGAGGCATCGAGAAACAAACTCCACCATATCCTTCTTCATACCCGGCCACCAGTGTTGTTGTCTAAGATTCTGGTACATCTTCGCCACTCTAGGATGTACCGCTAAAGGGGAAGTGTGAAAATCTCTCAACACCTACTCCCGTAAAGCAACTGGTACCAAGGTACATCCTTTGAAAAGGACGTTGTGCTCTCCCCCTAAAGAGAAACCATCAGGTGCTTGTGATGAGGATATTTGCGCACGTCGCGTCTCACAGTCGGTGTCCCCATGTTGTGTCTCTCTAACCCGTTGTAGTAGTGGAGGAGTGACTATTAGTGTTTGAAGAAAGGCTCCTCCATCTCTATCCACGAAGGATATCTGCAAAGCGGCTAGCTACTCTGTCGCCTCCCCAAGTAGATGAATTCTCGTCCTCCTGCTGAGACCATCAGCTACCACGTTTCCCTTTCCATGAGTATAGACTATCCCAAAGTCATAGTCCTGGAGGAACTCGATCCATCGCCACTGTCTCAAGTTCAGGTCCTTCTACGAGAAGATGTACCTGAGACTCTGGTTGTCAGAATATACTGTAAAGCATTCTCCCATCAAATAGTGTTCCCACATCTTCAGTGCAAAGACCACTGCTGCTAACTCCAGGTAATGGGTAGCGTAGTTCTACTCATGCTGACTCAACTGATGTGATCCATAGGAAATCATGGACCGATCTTGCATCAGGACACATCCGAGTCTGGTCCCTAATGCATCATAGTAAACTACGTACCCAACACCTTCCTTTGGTAGCCTCATGATAGGCGTGCTGGTCAATCTCGGTCTCAGATCTTGGAAGCTCTACTGACATCTTTCTGACCACACAAAGGGTTTCCCATTCTTCATCAATGCTGAGAGTGGTGCCGCAACGCTGGAGAAGTTTGGCACAAATCTCTAGTAGTATCCAGCTAGTCCCAAGAAACTCCACACCTTAGTTATGCTCCTAGGTGGCTCCCAAGCTAGCACTACCTCGATCTTCCCAGGATCCACCGCAAATCCCACCTCAAAGATGATGTTTCCTAAGAAGTGGACCTCGGGTATCCAGAACTGACACTTTGAGAGCTTTCTATAAAGCTGGTGCTCTCAGATTGTGTCTTGTACAACTCGCAAGTGGTAGGCGTGCTCCTCCTCAGTCGTCGAGTATATCAAAATGTTGTCGATGAAGACCACGACAAATCGATCGAGGAATGGCTGAAAGATCATGTTCATGAGGCCCATGAACATTGCTAGAGCATTGGTTATGTCGAATGGCATAACCAAGAACTCATAGTGGTCATACCGACATCTGAAGGCCGTCTTCTGCACATCCTCATCCCGAACTCTGAGCTGATGATAGCCTGATCTAAGGTATATCTTTGAGAACCACCGTGCTCCCTTGAGCTGATCGAAGAGGTCATAAATCCTCGGTAGCGGATACTTGTACCTCACTATCACCTGGTTCAGGCGATGATAGTCGACACAAAGTCGCAAGCTCCCATCCTCCTTCTTGGCGAACAATATCGGGGAAGCCCAGGGTGAATCACTATGTTGGATAAATCCCTTTCCCTGCAAGTCCTCCAACTGTACCCATATCTCTCGTAGCTTAGCTGGGGCCATCCGATATGCTGGAGTGGATATCGGGGTTATCTCGGGTTACAGATCAATATAAAATTCTATTTCCCTTTGAGGAGGTAGCCCTGGGACATCATCGGGGAAAACGTCCGCATACTAATCCACCACTGTAGGAAAACCAGGACTCTGCATGTCAACTGCTCCTAGGATGAGGCTATCCAACTGATGAGTGATGGGTTGTCCTCTCCTCTGCGAGAGTCCATCATGTGCTGCAAGGGCTCCCTTCTCGCCGGTGAATGTGAACCTGCTCCCCTCGGTGCGAACACATCGCACCTTGCACCTAATAGATTCAATCTGATCATGGACTGTGGATAACCAATCCATGCCCAAGATGACAACGTAAGGCCTCGAATCCGCTACAAGAAGATCCCAGCTAAAGCTCTCGCCTCCCAGAGTAAGCTCGCACTACCGGCACCAGTGCGTAATCGTCGAGTCTGCTTCCGTAAGAGTCTCTAACCGTAAGGATCGAGCCAACGGCTCCGTCAGATTCTTCGAGCTCCGAAAAAGGGTAGCAGCAATGAATGAATGACTTTCTTCTGTGTCTATAAGAACTTCATAAAGGGTGAAATAGACACAGATAGTACATTGAATCATCTCGGGTGCGCCGTGGTTGTAGGACTTCGCTGCTTGAAGCTGTTCTTGTCTCTGCCCGCTGGCTCCCTGGGTTCGGGGTGGACCTCCTGGTGGTTGTGGTGGTAGAGCCTCAAAGCGTCGCCCACCACCTGCTTCTTGTCCAGCTCCTCTGCCTCATCCTATTTCTCCCTACGGACCACCACGGTCGACCCTCTACCTCTTCCTGGGTGGTCCCTCACCATCTGTTATTCCTTGGCACGGCGGGTCAGGCAGTCACGAGCCATATGGCCCTACCCACTGCATGTGTTGCACTGTCTGCCTCTTGAAAGACTGGCTCCACTCTATGTGCCCCACACCACTGAGCCAGAGTCCTGAGGTTGTCTACCAGAGGGTCTGGTCTGCCTGGTCCCATGTGTCATCTGTCGACTGCCTACTGCAGAAGACTCTGCTATGTGCCGCCATGCGGTAGGTCTCGCTACTGATGTTGGCTCAGCAAGGAAACTCTCAATGAGAAGGGATCGCTCTAGTACCCCTCCCTATGTCGGAATGCAGAGGGAGATCAGTGATGCCCTGATCTCCTGCCTCAATCCCTACTCAAAGGTCCAGGCCCGGAAGAATTGGTCACGTACCATGTCCGTCGAATAGCGCGAGAGATCTGTAAATCTTGTCGAGTGTTGGGCGATCATCAAGCTACCCTGCAGCAGCTGTAGAAGCTCCTGGATGCGCACCACATGAAGGGTGGCCGGGACGAACTCCGAGCAGAAGAGGATCTCAAAGTCCGTCCAGAAGAAAGATGCCTCGTCGTGCACTTAGAGCATCAATCTCCACCATCTACCTGCCGCCGCGTGCAGGAGGCTCGCTGTGAGGATCACCATGAGGTCAGCTGGTGTCCTCACTAACCTGAAAACTCAAACAACTACCTCTATCCAATCCTCGGTTTCCTGAGGGCCCGTCTCCCCGCGGAACCTGGGCTGTCGCTGATGCAGAAACTTGTGCAGTGCACTAAGGCGACGTGCATCGTCAGCGGTTGGGGCTGGTAGCATCGGTGGCCCGGCAGGTAGAGGTACCGACAATGACTCTGCTGTCAAGGGGCCATGTACCGAGGCCTCGTCGCTCGGTGGGCTGTCGTCACGTACAACGCTCAGAACCCTAGATGGCTGCCATTGTGGGGCCATCCTGAAAAGAAACAGGTGTGCTATGGTCAAACAATATACCTGGTGAGCTGACATAAAGTAATAAAAAAGAAAACTTGTAATGCAATGCAATAAATGTTTTCGTGCATTAAGTCGGAAATCAGAAGTCAGGGTCCTATTGTACGGATACGTCGGCCGCCACACCAACACTGGACTCCTTAGACTGATAACCACACTCGATAGCGTTAAAACCATTGCTTCACATAGAAGAAAGATCAGATTACAGAGTTTTTTGGTAGAACCGAACTCCTCTGATACCAATTTGTCACGAGCCCTCCTCGGGGCCCATGTCGTGACTACCCAATGCCCGCCTTCCATAGGACAGGGGTTGGAGACTAGCACCAAGGCGTAAATCCCAAAAAAAGGGAAGGCATTGCCTTTAAAAGTAAACAAACACCACAGAGTAAGCCAGCAGATGTAAACACAAAGTAAACTGAGTACAAGTAAGTTCGGAAAGTAAATGGGCCAGAATATGAACACAAACTGAAAGTAAAGTACAACTGGAAAGAAAGTACAACAACTGAAAGTAAAGAAGCAATGTCGAGCCATCCCCTGGTACTCCCACCTGAAGGGTGGGTATAGATAACCACATCAGCTCCTCGGGTACAGCCGTCTGCTCCGTGTACGTCCCGCCCAGTGGTCCACCTCCAGGTACCAACCTGCTCCGAATTCCCCTACCACGATCAGCGTTGTCCGTCTCCTGTAACCAACACAATGTAGTGCGGGCATAGCCCATGCAAGGGTGAGTATAAGCTACTAAGTAGGTACCCCAAGACCCCCGAAGGTCTCCCAGAATCCACAAAGGATAATCCTAAAATGAAGTTACAATCACGAAGTAACATCCGACACTACTTAGGTATATGCCCATACATATATCTAAGTTATCAGTTCCAGTTCAGCTCCAACATCCGAGCCCGATTTCGATCACATCCACACAGGATTGCAGAACACAATCCACGTAGGAAAGAAAAACAAGATTCAACTCATATAGGTATACTTCTTTGTAAGACGATATAGATGATCAGATGTAGCCACTAATTAATCTAAGCTGTCAGGCCCACACAGTATCGATAGGTACTAACCCTCGCAATGACCCACAAAGGATCGATAGGTACTAACCCCCACAATGACCCACAAAGGATTGATAGGTACTAACCCCCGCAATGACCCACACAGGATCTGTAGGCGCTGGCCCACAGAGGACCGCTGAACGTTGACCCACACAGGATCTGACCCACACATGATTGGTAGAACTGATCCACGTAGGATCGCTGAGTGCTGTAGTCGTCACCGTCGAATCCACGGAGTATTTCTGTATAGTCGTCATCGTCGTCGTAGTCACAGCAAGATCTAGGGTTCCAGCACATAGCATGCTTGTTTTAGAGGGTCCGCTCCACATGCCGAGGGCTGATACATAAACTGACACGAATTCCAAAGTTGATGTATCCAAACGTTCCGTATCATCAACAGGAACTCAACGACACAAACGGCGCGTCAATCGGACGCCCAGTCTGAGAGTTATTGTCTTTTTCGTCCCTGGGGCCCGGTTGGTTTTTAAGTCAAAACCAACCCAACCTTATTCCAACTGCATCCAAACCTCGATCGGAGTAATCCAAAAGGTCTGTCTCACTAGGAGGAAAACATCAATGTTGACGGCACGTCAATCGGACATCCGGAGCTCAAGTTATAAGCATTTCTGCTCCGAGGGCCCGGTTGGTTTCGTGTATGAACCAACCCGGTCGAACCCAAATTTCTTCGAAACCTTGAGTGTAATATACCAAAACGACCATCTCGAACCAAGGATCGTATCGCAGCTGACGGTGCGTCGATTAGAGTTCATAAGCCGAAGTTATGTGCAAAAGACCGAAAGAGGTACGGACGTGGGGATTTCGGGCCCAGACCGAGCCGTCCTGAGACCCCCTGGGTCGGTCCGAACCGGGGCGACCTGACCCAAGTCTGGGTCCGGCCCGGCCTAGCGGCTCGTCTAGGTGGCTCGACCATAACGGCTGAGCGAAGAGGGGGGGCCTGCCCCCCCCCCCCCCCCGCGTTGTCAAACCACGGCCCCCATATGGGGGCCCGCTCCTGCTGGCCAGCTGGGGGTTACGACCCTCGGCATTTCCCCCTGACTGGTCAGCCCGCACCGGCCAGCCGGCTGTTGCCGCCACAAGACCGGGGCATTCTCGTCCCCCCACTCCGACGCCGGCAGCCAGATACCGGCCATTGTTCCCTACTCTGCCGCGCCCTATGGCCGCGGCCTTGATCCGTCTAGCGCGGAGTGACGGCACTACGCCCTTCCGCCATGGCCCCGCTCCAACCGTGGTGCCTTTGTGGTTCTCCGGTGCGGCGCGATGGGGCCGCGGTTTGGTTCTTCTTCAACGGTGATGCGCAACGGCGCCGCATTTCTCTGCCCTTTCTTTAATATTTCCCACGCTGTGTTTTGTCACCGCGTTTCCTTGCTCGTGCCATGAACAATATCAACAACCATGGGGGAGGAGGGTCGGCCATGTTCGTGCGGTCCAACCTCCTCCTGTTATTGCGATAACAGACAGCTCAAATAAGATGATAAATCAACGATGAAAGTAATCAGGAAAAAATTAAATAATAATTCCCCCTACCTTGAGCGTAGTCGACGAATGAGGCTTGTTGCGGGAAGGGATGTCGCTGAATTGATCGTCACGGAAGAAGGTTCCGCACACTTGATAGAAATTGTCTGAGGAGTAACGGTGTCTCCCTTCATTTGATGTGGGAAGGAGGAACAAAAGGGTGAGCGTCGGGTCGTCTATCTACAAGGAAGGAGTCTCTCACCGTCATCTGTCGTTGGAGGTCGGCATTCTTGGTGATCTTCATCGAGAAGGAAGAACTTCAAGATCTAGAGAAAATTCCCCCAAGCCTCACACAACCCAACAACTCTAATAAAATAAGAGTTTGTCTTATTTTATTTCTCAAGACATGCATTTTGAATTTAAAAATGAAACAATCAATTAAATGAATTAATTGCAATGTTTAAACCACCCAAATTAATAGAGGTGTTTTATAAACAGAAAAACGCAAGGGTTGAATTCCACTTAATAGGGGTGCAGGTGCATTAACTTATTAAAGGAGGGGGTTTAGGAAGAAAAGAAATAGTGGGGCTCGTGTGGTTCCCACCTCACAAATATCCTTCCTAGTTGGTAGGATATTGTGGGTCCCACTTCATCCACTTAGCTTAGGATAAATAAAATAAAATAAAATTGGTTTCACCACTTTTATTTTATACCTTTACTTAACCCCAAAATTTAAAAACCACACCCGGGTAAATGTAACTCTGGAAATGGTGTTTCTAAGAAATTACCGGCGCTGCGATTCCATCTGTGTCATCGGATTTCGATTCCGAGCACTGGTTCAAAAGTTAGGAAAACCCGCTCGTTCATTCACTGAACCTACCCGAGCTAAACTTTGGAAAAATGATTCCTGGCACACCGGGCCTCAGAATCAGGTTCCCTCAGAAACTGCATTCTAGTAAAATTCAAAAGAAAATTAAGAAAAAAATTTCCTTGAATTTTACGGGTCTTTACATCACTCCCACCTCAGGGCTTTATGTCCCCGTAAAGATACATCATAAACTAGGGGAACAAATGTGGGTATTGAGCATGCATCTGAGCCTCCCGCTCCCATGTGCTCTTCTAGAGGTTCCCGTGATGCCATCTGATGCGCACTAGAGGAATAGACCATCCACGTAGGACCCGCTCCTATTGATCCTCAATCTCCAACGGGACCTATGAAAAAGTCGCTCAATCATCATTGTCCAACTCTCCATGGTCAAAGATATGCATCGGGTCGTGCAAGTATCTCCTCAATTGGGATACATGGAAGACGCCGTGCACCCGGTGTAACTGAGGTGGTAGAGCCAGGCGATAAGCCACCTCGCCAATCCTGTTGAGGACCTAGAATGGTCCGATGAAGCGTGGAGACATCTTGACAACTCGGCCAAATCTCCATAATTCACGTCGAGGTGAGACCTGCAAGAAGACGCGGTCGCCATCCTCAAACTTCAGTGGCCTCCGCCTCCTGTCAGCATAAAACTTATACCAGCTCTGAGCTTTCCTCATCCCCTCCGGGATGACCTAGACCTTCTCCGCCATGGCCTGGACCATCTCATGTCCAACAAGTGCTGACTCACTAGGGTCTGTCTAGCATAGAGGAGATCTGGAAGGTCGGTCGTACAACGCCTCGTATGGTGCCATCCCGATGGTGGGGTGGTAGTTGTTGTTGTACGCGAACTCCACCAAGGGTAGTTGGTCCTCCTAGCTGCGACCAAAGTTGAGGACACATGCACGGAGCATGTCCTCGAGTGTCTGAATGGTCCTCTCCGTCTGACCATCTGTCTGAGGGTGAAAGGAGGTACTCTGACGTAGCTGCGTCCCGAATGCCTCCTGCAACCCATTCCAAAGCTAGGAAGTAAAGCGAGCATCTCGATTGGAGAAATTAGACGATGTCACACAATGAAGTCGTACAATCTTCTGAACATAGAAACGTCCCAATCAATCCACTGATCCCTGCTCTCTAATGGGTAAGAAGTTATCCGACTTGGTGAGTCAGTCGAAAATCACCCAAATGGAGTCGTGACCTCTGGAAGTGCGTGGAATTCCAGTCACGAAGTCCATATATATCCCGTCCTACTTCCACTCCGGGACCTCCAAAGGTTGTACCAAGCCCGCTGGTACCTGGTGCTCTGCCTTCACCTACTAACAGGTGAGGCATCGAGAAATGAACTCCGCCACAACCTTCTTCTTACCCAGCCACCAGTGATGTCGTCTGAGATCCTGGTACATCGTTGTCACTCCAGGATGTACCACCAAAGGGGATGTGTGAAACCCTCTCAGCACCTCCTCCAGTAAAGAAACTAGTACCAAGGTACATCCTTTGAAAAAGACGTCATGCTCTCCCCCTAAAGAGAAACCATCAGGTGCCTGTCCTGAGGATATCTGCGCATGTCACATCTCACAGTCGGTGTCCCCACACTGTGCCTCTCTGACCAGTTACATTAGTGGAGGAGTGACTGTGAGTGACTGAAGAAAGGCTACTCCATCTCTATCCACGAAGGATATCTGCAAAGCGGCTAGCTGCTCTGTCGCCTCCCCAAGTACCTGAATGCCCGTCCCCCTATTGAGAGCATCGGCTACCACGTTTCCCTTTCCAGGAGTATAGACTATCTCAAAGTCATATTCATGGAGGAACTCGAGCCATCACCGCTGTCTCAGGTTCAGGTCCTTCTGCGAGAAGATATACCTGAGACTCTGATGGTCAGAATAGACTGTAAAGCACTCGCCCATCAGATAGTGTCGCCACATGTTTAGTGTGAAGACCACTACTGCTAAATTCAGGTGATGGGTAGTGTAGTTCTTCTCATGCTTCCTCAACTGATGCGATCCATAGGCGATCATAGCCTACTCCTGTATCAGGACACATCCGAGTCCGGTCCCTGATGCATCGCAGTAAACTACATACCCAACTCTCTCCTCAGGTAGCCTCAAGATAGGTGCACTGGTCAATCTCTGTCTTAGCTCCTGGAAGCTCTGCTGACATCTGTCTAACCACACAAAGGGTTTACCCTTATTCGTCAAAGCTGAGAGTGGTGCCACAACTCTGGAGAAGTATGGAACAAATCTCCGATAGTATCCATCCAGTCCCAAGAAACTCCACACCTCCGTCATGCTCCTCTGTGGCTCCCAAGATAACAATGCCTGGATCATCGCAGGATCCACCGAAACTCCCACCTCAGAGATGAAGTGTCCCAAGAAGTAGACCTCACGTATCCAGAACTGACACTTCAAGATCTTGTCATAAAGCTGGTGCTCTCAGAGTGTATCTAGTACAACCTGCAAGTGGTAGGCGTGCTTCTCCTCAGTCTTCGAGTATATCAAAATGACTTTGATGAAGACCATGACAAATAGATCGAGGTATGGCTGAAAGATCATGTTCATGAGGCCCATGAACACTGCTGAAGAATTGGTTACGCCGAATGGCATAACCAAGAACTCATAGTGGCCAAACCAACATTTGAAGGCCGTCTTCTGCACGTCCTCGTCCCAATCTCTGAGCAGATGATAGACTAATCTATGTTCTATCTTTGAGAACCACCTTGCTCCCTTGAGATGATCAAAAGTTCATAAATCCTCGGTAGCGGATACATGTTCCTCACTGTCACCTGATTCAGGCGATGATAGTCGACACAAAGTCGTAATCTCCCGTCCGCCTTCTTGGCGGACAATATCTGGGAATCCAAGGGTGAATCATTGGGTCAGATGAATCCCTTGCCCTGCAAGTCCTCCAACTGTACCCATAGCTCTCGTAGCTCAGTAGGGGCCATCCGATATGCTGGGGTGGATATCGGGGCTATCCCGGGGTACAGATCAATATAAAAGTCTACCTCCCTGCGAGGAGTTATCCCTGGGACGTCATCGGGGAAAACATCCACATACTGATCCACTACTATAGGAAAACCAGGACTCTGCACGTCAACTGCTCCTAGGATAAGGCTAGCCAACTAATGAGTGATGGGCTATCCTATCCTCTGTGAGAGTCCATCCTATGCTACAAAGGCTCCCTTCTCACGGGTGAAGGTAAACCTGCTCCCGTCGGTGTGAACACACCTCACCTTGCGCCTAATACAGTCATTCTAATCATGGACTGTGGATAACCAATCCATGCCCATGATGATGTCATAATGCCTCGACGCCGCTACAAGAAGATCCCAACCAAAGATCTCACCTCCAAGAGTAATCTCACACTTCTGGCACCAGTGCGTAATCATCGAGTCTGCTCCCGTAGGAGTCTCTAGTTGTAAGGATATTGTCAATGACTCCGTAGGAATCTCCGAGATCCGAACAAGGGAAGCGGCAACGGAATAATGACTCGTTCCTGTGTCTATAAGAACTGAAGCAAGGGTGTAATAGACACAGATAGTACCTCGAATCATCTTGGGTGCACCGTCATCGTAGGCCTCCGCTGCCTGATGTTGTGCCTCTCTCTGCCCGCCAGCTCCCTGGGGTCGGGGTGGACCTCCTGGTGGTAGTGGTGGTAGAGCCTCAAATCGTCGCCCACCACCTGTTGCTCGGCGAGCTCCTCTTCCTCGTCCGCCTGCTCCCTTCGGACCACCATGGTCGACCCTCTGCCTCTGCCTGGGTGGTCCCTCAACCATCTGCTGCTCCTCATCACGGTGGGTCGGGGAGTCCCGATCCATGTGGTCCTGCCCGCCTCATGCGTAGCACTGTCTACCTCTCGAAAGAATGGATCTGCGTTGTGTGCCCCGCACCACTGAGCTAGTTTCCTAAGGTCGTCTGCCCAAGGGTCTGGTCTTCCTGGTCCCATGTGTCATCCATCGACTGCCTGCTGCAGAAGACTCTGCTACGTTCCGCCCTGCGGGAGGTCTCACTACTAATGTAGGCTTAGCAAGGAAGCTCTCAATGAGAAGGGCTCTCTCCAGTACCCCTACCTATGTCAGAATGCTGAGGGAGATCAGTGATGCCCTGATCTCCTCCCTCAATCCCTGCTCAAGGGTTTGGGTCCGGAAGAATGGTTCATGTAACATGTCCGTCGAATAGCACGAGAGATCTGTAAATCCCACCGAGTACTGGGAGACCATCAAGCTGTCCTTCCACAGCTGTAGAAGCTCCTGGATGCGCACCGCACAAAGGGTTGCTGGGATGAACTCCGAGTAGAATAGGCTCTCAAAGTTCGTCCAGAGGATAGATTCCTTGTCGTGCACCTGGAGCATAAATCCCCACCATCTGCCTGCCGCCGCGTGCAGGAGGCTCGCTGCGAGGATCACCATGAGGACACCTGGTGTCCTCACTAACCTGAAAACTCGTACAACTGCCTCCAGCCAATCCTCGACTGCCTGAGGGTCTGTCTCCCTGTGGAACCTGAGTGGTCGCTAACGCTGAAACTCATGCATTGCACTAAGGGGACGTACATCGTCAGTGGCTGGGGCCGGTAGCATCGGTGGCTTGGCAGGTAGAGGTACCACCGATGCCTCTACTATCAAAGGGCCATGTACCGAGGCCTCGTCGCTCAGTGGGATGTCGTCACGTACAACGCTCGGAACCCTAGCTGGTTGCCATCGTGGGGCCATCCTAAAAAGAAACAGGTGCACCGTGGTCAAACATTATACCTGGTGAGCTGACACAAAGTAATCAAAATGAAAACTTGAAATGAACATGAAATCAATTTTTGCATGCATTAAGTCAGAAATCAGAAGTCAGGGTCCTGGTGTACGGATACGTCGGCCGCCGCACCAACACTGGACTCCCTGGACTGATAACCACAATCGATACCCTTAACACCATTTCTTCACATAGAAGAAAGATCAGAGCCTAGAGTTCTGTGGTAGAACTGAACTCCTCTGATACCAATTTGTCACGACCCGTCCTTGGGGCACGTTCCGTGACTACCCCGAGCCCGCCTTCCACAGGCCAGGGGTTGGCAACTAGCACCAAGGTGTAAATCCCAACAAAAAGGGAAGTCATTTCCTTTAAATGTAAACAATAACCACATATTAAGCCAAAAAAATTAAACAATAAGTAAACTGAGTACAAGTAAGTGCAAAAAGTAAATGGGCCAGAATACAAACCCAAACAGAAAGTAAAGTACAACTGGAAAGAAATTACAACAACTGAAAGTAAAGCAGTAATGTCGAGTCATCCTCTGGTACTCCCACCTGTAGGGTGGGTATAGATAACAACCTCAGCTCCTCGGGTCTAGTCGTCCACTCCGTGTATGTCCCACCTAGTGGTCCACCTCCAGGTACCGACCTCCTCTGCATGCCCCAACCACAATCAGCATTGTCTGTCGTCTACAACCAACACAACGTAGTGCGGGCATAGCCCGTGCAGGGGTGAGTATAAGCTACTTAGTAGGGACCCCGAGACCCCCGAAGGTCTCCTAGAATCCACAAAGGATAATCCACAATGGAAAGTTACAATCATGAAGTAACATCTGACACTGCTTAGGTATATGCCCATACATATACCTAAGATAACAGTTCCAGTTCAGCTCCAACATCTGAGCCCAAGTTCGATCACATTCACACATGATAGCACAACACAATCCACATAAGAAAGCAAAACAACATTCTGCTCACGCATGTATACTTCTTCGTAAGACAATAGAGATGATCAGATGTTGCCACTGATTCATTTAAGCTGTCGGACCCACACAGGATCGATAGGTACTAACCCCTGCAATGACCCACAAAGGATCGATAGGTACTAACCCCCGCAATGACCCACACAGGATCTATAGGCGCTGGCCCACACAAAACTGCTGAGTGCTGACCCACTCAGGATCTAACCCACACAGGATCGGTAGCACTGATCCACATAGGATCGCTGAGTGCTGTAGTCGCCACCGTCGAATCCATGGAGGATTTCTGTATAGTCGTCATCATCGTCGGAGTCGCAGCCAGCTCTAGGGTTCCCGCACACAGCAAGCTCGTTCGGGAGGGTCCGCTCCATGATCCAAGGGTTGATACATCAACTGACACAAATTCCAAAGATGATGCATCCAAAAGTTCTATATTGTAAATAGGAACTCAACGACACAGATGGCGCGTCAATCGGACGCCCGGTCTGAGAGTTATTGGGTTTTTCGTCCCAGGGGACCAGTTAGTTTTTAAGTCAAAACCATCCCGACCGTACTCCAACTACATCCAAACCTTAGGCGAAGTAGTCCAAAAGGCCAGCCTCACTAGGACGAAAACATCAAAGTCGACGGCAGGTCAATCAGACGTCCGGAGTTCAAGTTAAAAGCGTTTCCACTTCGAGGGCCCGGTTGGTTTCGTGTATGAACCAACCCTGCCGAACCAAATGTTTTGAAAAACCTTGAATGTAATACACTGAAATGACTGTCTCGATCCAAGGATCACATTGCAACTTACGGTGTTTCGATTGGAGGTCTGCATCCCATGTTATGGGAAAAAGACCGAAAGAGGTCCGGAAGTGGGGGTTTCCGGCCGACACCGATCCGGACCGAGACCGCTTGGGTCGACCCGACCCAGGTCCGGGTCCAGCCCGCTTGGGCATGGCCCAACCCGGGTGGCGCGGCGCGGCGTGGCCGGGGCGTGGCTCGGCATGGCGGCTCAGCCAGGCGACTCGGTCGTAACGGCCGAGCGAAGAGGGGGGGGGGGATGCCCCCCCCCCCCCCCCCGCGTTGTGAAACCACGGCCCCCATGTGGGGGGCCGATCCTGCTGGATAGCTGGGGGTTACAACCCTCGACGTTTCCCCCTGGCCGGCCGGCCCACACCGGCCGGCCCACACCGGTCGGCCGGCTGCTGCCTCCATGGGACCGGGGCGTTCCCACCCCCGCTCCTACGCCGATGGCCGGAAACCGGTCGTCGTTCCCTACTCCGCCGCGGCCCCGCTCCTGCCGCGGTGCCATTGTGGTTCTCCGGCGCGGCATGGAGGCGCTGCGGTTTGGTTTATTTTCAATGGCGCGGAACGACGGCGCAATGATTCTCCACCCTTTCTTTAATATTTCCCATGTGGTGCTTTGGCATCGCGTTGCCTTGCTCGTGCCGCGAACAATATCAACAACCAAGGGGGAGGAGGGTCGGCCGTGTTCGTGTAGTCCGACCTCCTCCCGTTATTGCGGTAACAGGAAGCCAAAATAAGACGATAAATCAACAATGAAAGTAATTAGAAACAAATGAAATAATAATTCCCCTTCCTTGAGCGTATTCGACGAATGAGGTTTGTTGCAGGAAGGGACGTCGCAGAATTGATCGTTGCGGTAGAAGGTTCCGCACACTTGACGGAAATCGTCCAAGGAGGAATGGGGTCTCCCTTCCTTTGACATGGGAAGGAGGAATGAAAGGGTGAGCATCGGGTCGTCGATCTCTGGTGAAGGCGTCTCTCATAGTCATCCGTCGTTGGAAGTCGGTGTTCTTCATGTTCTTTGTCGAGGCAGAAGAACTTCAAGATCTATAGCAAATTCTCCCAAGCCTCACACAACCCAACAACTCTAATAAAATAAGAGTTTGTCTTATTTTATTTCTCTAGCCATGAGTTTTGAATTTCAAAAACAAAACAATCAATTAAATGAATTAATTGCAACGTTTAAACTGCCCAAATTAAAAGAGGCATTTCCTAAATAGAAAAACGCAAGGGTTGATTTCCATATAATAGGGGTGCGGGTGAGTTGCCTTATTAATGGAGGGGGTTTAGGAAGAAAAGAAACGGTGGGGATCATGTGTGTCCCTCCTCACAAATATCCTACCTAGTGGGTAGGATATTGTGGGTCCCACTTCATCCACTTAGCTTAGGTTAAACAAAAAATAATATAAAATTGGTTGCACCACTTTTATTTTATTCCTTCACTTAAACCAGAAATTGAAAAACCACACCCGAGAAAACACAACTCCGTAAAAGGTGTTTCTAAGCAATTACCGGCGTTGCGAATCCATCGGTTTCCTCGGATTTCGATTATGAGCACCTGTTCAAAAGTTATGAAAACCCGGTCATTCGTTCATTGAACGTACCCGAGCTAAACTTTGGAAAAATGATTCCGGGCACACCGGGCCTCAGAATTAGGTGCAGTCCGAAACTGCATTCTAGTAAAATTTCCAAGAAAATTATGAAAAAACATTCCTTTAATTTTACGGGTCTTTACACCCTATAACTGATTTTTTGGTTTTATTGAAGGGTATTGAACATAAATATCTATTTTTTGGAATTTTAAGTGTTAAAATGGTGTGAAAAGTGGGGATTTCAAGGTTTGTTTGGTGAAAAACAATGTGATATTTTTTTAGAAGTTGTTTTATTGAAAATTAAAATGTTTTTTTGTGTGTTATAAGGTTTTAAAAGTCTGTATAGATACTGTATTGTTTTTTTGACCATTAGTGTTATTTTTATATGAAATTATATGTTTTTGTTATGCTAAATATTTTTGAGAATAATGCGGGAAGCCTGGGTACCTAGGTGGGCAGATATATACTAGTACGACTAGTAATCCTGATAGGTTTTGTCCCGGTTTTAAATAGAATTTTGGTTAATTACCAATCTAAATATACTATATAAATGATGATTATGGACCATTGGGTTATGGGTATTCTCCCTACACATGGCTCAGGCATGATAATGGATTTTTATATGGTTGCTTTACACTAAGCTACGAGGTACATAGGGTCCGAGACTATCTAGTGCCTAGGGGTGTTCCTGGTTTTGGTACTCATTGGATTTGGGGTATTTAACCTTGTATTAGGGTGTGTTTGTATGTACATTACAGTAGATAAAATGTCTTATTTAAATGTTTTAACATTCTGAAAGATTTATTTTGAAAACTGTTTACAAGGGAACATTTCATTTCATGGAATTTTATCACTGATTTCATTACATATTAAAACTACATGCATTTCAACTTGTATTGCATAATATTCGGAATCATTCGGTGATATAATATTGGGATTAGGCTCACACTCTACTTACACCCCTTTTTTGTAGGTATAATTTATTATGTTTGACACAGTTAAAGGAAAAGTCTCAGGTGAAGGCGGTTCGGGTTGTTAGTCCACTCTTATGGTGCGGTTTTGTGGAGATGGCTCGAGGGTGATGACCCATTGTCATGTATGGTCTTTGTGGATGTTTTTTTCTATTTTTATTTATGGTTGTAACAGTTGGAATTTATTTGAATCCATATATTCAGATCTGGTTTCTGTTAAGACTATTTTATCATGAAAATTTCATATTCATATTATTGATTGTTTTTAATGTTTTGTGATCTCATACTCTGGAAAATCATTCCCAAACTAAATTTATTGAATCCCAGTAACTTGTTACTACCTATGGGGATAGGGAACGCCCTTCAGGTCTTGTCATGGGCTGGGTTTGGTGCTGGTTTTGATGGAGACCAGATTCAGTTTGGGGTATTATAACTTTAATGAATCCTTAATGATCATTTTATGATCTAATATTTCTCCCTCATGTTTTTTGATTATCATCTACTGTATTTTGATCTTTTATTAAGATATTTATTCCTTCATTGAATTACTATACATGTTTGAGATCATATAATTAGTGATATATCATTCCCTTACTGATTACATGAGCTCGCCCATTTTTTCAATTAAATGGTTATGAGGATGAGTATATTGTGTGAGTCTTCTAGGAAACGGTATAATAGGTCATGATTATGGATATATTTTTTCAATTATTGTAAAATAATATTTTTTTAGTTAATATCTGAGATTGTATGCCTTTAAATCCTATATTGTGTGAATGATGTGAGATTTATAATTTAAATCATGAGGTTAATGTGCTATTTTTGTTATGTTTTTCATGGGTATTTATAGTTGGTATCAATGAATGGTATAGTTATTTTTAATATTATTGTATTTATTTATGTTTTCAAGTTTAGATATATTTATTGAGACTTGTATAGAAAATTCTAAGGGATGAGTCTGTGTATAAGATAATATACTAATGCTTTGGTAAAGTATAGATTATGTTGTCATCCAAGAAATTACATCCCTATCTATATAATAAAATTTGATTATGGATCTCTAATAATTGTGTCAATGGGTACTAACCCCAAAGAATATGTATTGGGTATTAACTCAATCCTAACCTGGGTCATGAAAAACATTCATATCTATAAACCTGATTGGAAACTCCCAGGATATATACTTCAGTTAGTCACATTTTCATTATGAAACACTTTGAAGGATTTATTCCCTATCTACATGGAGGGATTAGTTTGAGAAGATTAAGATAAAAAACATAATTAAACCTAGGATGAAAAAATAGATTCTTAGGATTAACCTGGTGTGACATAGATGAAATTAAATTATCACAGTTTGAGATAAATATTTTATTAGAGAAGACACCTTAGGATTGATATTTCATATTCATATAAAATAATTATTATGCATATTATTATAAACTTGTTAAATATATTTTTTGGTTGAGCCAAGATCAATACATTGATGATGTTAAATCTATATCCTTATGAAAATATATAATAAATATTTTCAATAAGTATTTTTCATGTATTACTAAGGGTAATTTGGTGTATATCTTAGAAAAATATATATATTGAGTTTCTCAAGGATCTCGTAGCTACTTTCTTTAGTAAATGATAATTAAAATTGTGAGGATGTAATTTATTTAATAGGGGATAATGTAACAACATGATATTTTAGATCCATTAAAATATATACTATGTATATAACTTTTATCACATGTTGCGCTATTTTCAAAGAACCATAATATACAAATAAGAAATTATTAATATATCTATAATAAACATGAATATGGTAAGCCATTAATAGTTATTTCCTTTCGGGGATAAATAGTTAATATAATTTAATATTGAAAAATGATATAATAAAATACAATTTTATTATATTGGACCTCATTTAAGAAACTGGTTTTAAAAATAAAAATTAAATTTGATAAAATAATATTTATTTTTCTAACTTATCTCATAAAAACATACTTAGTTTTAATTTTTTAAATTTTTTTTAAAAGATTTATTTTTTAGTTGAAAATATGGTTTTTGTAATTTATCACTATGTAATCTCATCCTATATGTTTATAGAAACTTTTAACTAATAAAATATATATTTTGGAAAAAATATTACTCATATTAATATATTTTTTATCTTATAAATATAATGTCTAACAATTTTAAAACTAAATAAAAAATTTCATTATTCTCGTTGAATTAATAATTTTCATTATGATATTAAGTTGTGGATTTAGAAAAAACATCATATATTTCATAATATTTATATTAAATCAATTTATTTCATTAAAATAATAAATATAATATAATTAAATCTTATATATAAATTTAAATATGAAAAAAATCAATTTTATAAAAACATTTTTTACATTATAAGGTGTGTTTATTTTTGAAATTAAATTTTCATACATTTATAAAGTTGATATGGTTTAATTATTTTAAAATTTAAAATAATGTGTTTAAAATTATCTAATAAATTCAATTTTTGACTTTATTAATCAAGATTAATTACTATGATCAAACATAGTTACCCCAGAAAAGATTAAAAATGGTAAAAAATAGTTTATTTATAGAAAACATTAAAAATTTATTAAAAATGTTTTCAATAAGTGGTTGAGATGATTTTTGACCTTATATTGTATGAAAATATAATTTTTCTAAATTTTGTGCTAGTGATCCTTTAATAGTGTTAGGTAATAATGTTTGAAATTTGATGAGTCCTTCAAAAAGATCCTTTTTCTCCTCTTATAAAATGAAATCACTTACACCGTTTCAAAGATACTGTTCATATAATCTTTATTCCTTGAAATTATGCCCTTTTACACTACCTATAACCATATACAGAATACATATTACCATTTTGATTCATATTTAGCCTAATACCATCAATTTCATGGAAAAGTCCATGGGAATTTATGTCTCTAATGTAATTATTATCACCATGTTATTATTTCATTATTAATATTACTCTTAAAAATATCATATAATAAATTTTAACTTCAATATCACTGGTATACTAATACATTTTTATATTAATCATAGAACACTTTTTTGTTCATTTCTATCAACTTATTAAAAACAAAATAACGTTGTTGGTGTGTTGTGCATACATTCACCTCCATGAAACGATGTCATTTATTTTTAACTTGCATTAATATAAAATATTAATTGTGGTATTGATGAATAATTATAATATAAATTATTTAATTTTTATTCTTAAATTTAAAGTATTATCCACCATCCACCCCCCCCCCCCTCACATGCTGATAAACAGGAATTTTAATCTTGTGTACATGCTGATTACTACCTATGTGATGATACATTTTTTGTTTTTCATTTCGATTTTCATACCTTATATAACTATATTAAAATATGGTTCACATCATATTAAAATAAAAATGTTGTTATTTTTTTATAAAGATATTATATAAAAAATAAACAGTACTTTAACTATACATGCTATCTGAGTTAATGTGTGCTCATGTTCAGGTGGTTAAACTTCTTACATAAGAAAAAAATTATAATCAGATTATAGATGACTGTGGGGAAATTAAAATAATATTATTATTATATATTAATAAAATAATTATTTCAATTTTTTTTGAATATATTATATTGTTATTTAAATTATTATTCATGTAGCATTTTTATTTAAAAATAACTAAAATAAGACATTATCTTTTCAGTTTTCACATAACATAAATAAAATATGTATGGAATGAAATGTGGAGATTTTAAATCAAAATAATTTATATAAAAAAAATATTAAATTATATATATATATAAATTATAAGCTATCAAATGATGGTTAATGAAAAAAATTATTAAATATGCATAAAATAGTTAAATTTAATAACACCTGATGGTTATAATACATTGTAACTAATTAATGTACTCTTGATAAATAATTATAATGAGTATTAAAAAATGTTAATATTGAAGATCAATTTTATAAAATGGTTTATTAAGTTATTTATGTTTTTTATATGAGGTTACAGTGCTAAAAACTACGAAACTGAAGCATTGTAGAGGGTTTTTTTCTCAATTCCACTTCATTGAGATATAGTTCATATTTATGCATCAATTTTTATTTAATAGGTGTGTATACTGCATAATTGATATAAAATATCATGAATTTCCCTTTATTAATTTTATTTTAGGTTTCTTTCCATGTTCTCCCTTTAATGGGGAAATTGATTGAATTATTTCCAATGTCATATGGTTTTTATTATCTCAAATTTGAATCCCATAATACATGATTATGTAATACAACTTATGTCATTTTAAATTGTGTAAATATGGAAATATTTTTCTTTTATATCAGTATAATATTATATTGTATGATATTAAATATTATAATTAATGTAATATATCTCATGGGATTTTAATTAAAAAGTTACAAAGGTTGTACGGGGATTTTGTGACCCAAATATTTTCCTTAGTAAATTATATTGTTTCTAGGACTGTAATCCTTATATATTTATCTATTCGATTATATGTTGATATTATATTGAATTTCTACTAAAATTTATATGGAATTATCATTTCACCCCAAATTTTTATTCCTTTATGATTCTATTTTTTCATTAAAATAAATTTTTTAATAATAATTATAATTTATTTTAATGAATTTTTCAACCATGTCCATGTTTTGACTACTCAATAATGTTTTCCATTCTCTATTTAAAACACAAATTGTTTTTATCTATAACTATATTTCATTACCATTTATTTATTTTAGAAAAAAGGGTTCACCATACTTTTAATATTATTGGTTTTCACAAAGCTTATTTCAAAATGATCAAAAGGTTTTTCAATCATTTCCAGATAATTTTTTATACTCAACTTCACAGTAAATTTTTATAACATTTATTTATTCTTAAAGGTTATATTATTAATTAATATTTTTTTTAAAAAAAATCATTATATTTTCACATATTTTATTGAAAACACTACATTTTTTCATTATTTCAATATTAAAAATTATATTTAAAATTAAAAATTTTCAGAGTATTTGCATATTTAATAATATTATGTCAATTTCCAAGTTTAAATTATCAATGTATCTTTCTAAAAGTAATTTTTTTAAAATTAATTTCAATTAAAATTTTTAAAACATTATATATTTTCATGTTTCCATTATACAAGATTATTTTTAAATGTTAATATTTTCTAAGTGTTTTGACATACCTTTTGAAAAGATTTATGTATTTTTCAATTTTCTATTTTTAAATATTATATTCAAATGTAAATTTTTTTTAAAAAATAGTCTTACCATTTTTAAGAAATTATTTCCTTTAAAAGGTTTTATTTTAAAAAAAATAAAGGATAAATATTCAAATTATTTTCATTTCCCATTTTTGAAATCATTATGTCTTTTTAAAATAAATATCATTAAAAATTAATTTTAAGAAAAATTAAAGTATTTTAGATTCTCCTTTTATAAATATTTTTTTAAGGATATTTTATTTTGAAATAATTTTTCAATATTTTTCTATTTCCCTTCATAGAAGTGTTTTCATGTAATTCATACTTAAATATTTTATAAGTTTTTTTTAAAATATTTTTATTTTACATTTATTTACCATCGAATGTTTATATTTCTTAATAATTTGTTTTCATCTCCCTTTATATGTTATTTTGATAAAATTTCTTTTGGAAAATGAGAGTTTTGATATTCAATTATTATTTTTGTTCATGTTATGTGATTTTTTTTATCTTTTTGTGTACGTTATTATTTTTCAATAGGTTCATTATGTGGTGATAAAATTTTTATTTTCTAATGATCTAATATATATGAATATTGAATGGTGGGGTCATATATCACCATCCAATTAATTGGTTGAAGATTTATACATAATGGGATACCTTTTTCATGTGTTGAGAATTTTCTTCTTCACAATATGAATCAAGGTCATCATTTTTAAAATATCAACAATATGCATTTTTTTAAAATAAGATATGTGAGGATTTTATTTTTTCCTAATATAAAGTGTGGGAATTTATTTGATTAGAACATGAAGCATTGGAATTTTTTTATTCATAATATTTAGTCTAGGAATTTATTTCCACCATATAAATCATTGGAATTTTGATTGTCTACAATATGATTTGGGACATTTTTTTGTTCACACCTTTATGTGGGGATATTTTTTTCCTCAAAATGATTTAATTTATCTATAAGTAATATTGTGAAACTGTTACAAGTTTTTTACCATTTTGTACCATTTCTTAATGATTATACATGGTTTTTAATGTATTCCACAATATTATTTTGTGATCATAGGTTTTTGGTTATTGATACATTTTTTGAGTTATTTGATAATATTAATGTTTCTATAGTTTTATTTTTTTCCTTTTATATTTCTACACAATGATTTAAAGTTATCAACTAGGCTATTTTGTTTTTTCATTGAGATATCAATTCCTTAATTATATTATCCTTCATGTTGACGATCTAAATATTCATGATATATCAATCATTTATAGTGATTTTGAGCTCACCCATTTTTAATTTTTATAATACCCAGGTTATGAATATGATTATATCACATGATATGTCTAAAAAAGGACTAAATGAGAATTATTGGGGAAAAAATTCACAATTGTACTAAAATAAGATGATTATGTTGCTCATATCCAAGAAATTAGACCTTATGATCCATGGATTGTGTAACTGATTTATTATGTATAATCTAAATTCTGATATTAATATACTACTTATGTTAATTTTAGCATTGGTTTCTATAGTCATAAACCTGAGTCGGCACTTGACTTACCCAAGGGGAACCCTTGATCCTCGTAGGCAAATTACAAGCATCATTATCATCAAATGTAATCATTTTGGATGATTTATATATATAAATTATTCAAAACTAATGATATTAATTATATCGTAATTATAAAATGACCAATCCATACATTGTATGAACATTATAAATCAAATAAACCTAAAACCCCAACATCATATAAAGTAGCATAAAATAAGATGTATCCTCTCAACTCACTTGTAACTCATATTATAGAAAAAACCCTATGTTCTACCACCCATTCTCTAAAAATATATAATTCAATGTATATTAAAGAAAAGTAAATAAGGAAATGATAATTTGGTAGTTGTGGTATGGAATAAACTAAATATAATAAAAAACTAACAAACCTACATGTGCCTCAATGGGTCACCATAGAATCCCAAAACATAAAACACTCCAGGAAATATCATATCACATAAAAAACCTAAAACTAAAATACAAATATAGGTGAGATCTTGGAAATTCATAATGTCTCATCAATTACCTAAACACATTCTTACCCCTTTAATAAAAGAATACATTTCAATATAGTATGAAAATAAAATTTTAAAGTATATTTTAGATATAAATTCATTAAAACTATGAGTTTTAAATTTTAGTTCTAGAATCCTTTTAATAATTTTTTAAAATTGTAAAATTCATTTTAAATATATTTTGAAAATTCTCAAAGTAATCATAAACTATTAATTTTACAGTTTAAAAAAATTAGTGCATTAGTTCATTATTAAAAGTAAAAATTTCAAGATAAAATAAATTATAATAAAAATAATAATAATTTAAGAAAAAGTAATGTGGTGAAAGGATTTCACAAATAAACAAGAAAAGGTAATGTGTCAATAAAAATTTTCACTAATGTGTTATAATAGGGATACTAATGTCAGGGTTTATCCTAGAAACCCTACAAAATTATTACCATTCATAAGCTACAAGTGGGTACCCAATCCAAATTCCTAATGTTAACCAAATACATATAGTCACATAATGTTTAATTAGTTCTTCTAAAATATTAAAAGGATAGGGAGGGAATACCTTCTTCCTAGCATACTTTTCCTGGTCATCCAACCTTAGTACATAGGGTTCCCATGTTATGTCACCATGAAAAAATAAACAAATAGTGGTGTGGTAGCAATATCAAATCTCCATCACAAATAGAATAAATTACAATAACTAACACAATCAAACATTAATAAACATCCAATGTGAAACCCATACTCAATAAATATACATCTTTAAAAAATATATATTTTTCTATTCTAAAATTTGTCATAATGGACTGGGATTCAATTAGGTGCATCGCATATCTTTTTTAAGGTGTATTAGATAGTTTCAATCAATCATTAATGTTTGGAAATAATATATATCCTTAGAAATAAAATTCATATAACCCTATGTGAATATCATATGAAAACCATGTTCAACGTATAAAATATCAATCAGACCTTATTTTTCCATTACACGCATAAGCATTTAAATATATTGGTATTTATTATCTCAATGAAAATATTCACACAACCTTATGTGAATATACACATAAATTTATCTTGGTATATTTATAAATATGTTTATAAGTATAAAAATTGTAATAAAATATTTATACGATAGGAAACATATTCACAACATTTAGTGTAACGTCCAGAAAATTACTTTTATGATTAATAAAAGAACTCTTTTTTTATAATGTCTGTTTATTTATTTTCCACAATATAAGTACATATAATTATATTTACAGATAAATATTAAATGTAAATTAAATATAGTAATTACCAAAACTAAGACTATTATATGGATTTAAACCAAATAATATTGTTTACAAAATTGTATAATCTATAGGTTCATAATCTACCAAAAATATTCAACCCTACCTGAAACTTTTTAAGGGAAAAAGAAATATAAGGATTTTAATTAACATTATCAATATAATTGTGATTACCATTTGGAATTAACAGATAAATATTGATGAATAGTGAGGTATGTATAGGGTATAGAGTGAAAATTGGCCATTGGTATCTTACCATTATATGAATATTAGACAATATAACCATTGGTTAATATAACCATTTGACACTATAACCATTGGTGATAATGTTGTCATTAGAATTAGTTTTTTATAAAGGGTAATGATAAATTATAATTTATTCAAAAAGGGGATACATGGCCTCAACTATTATAATCATGTCGTTTTAAGCTCATTTGTGTGGATTATGCATGGAGGTAGCATCTTTGGGGATCTCCCTCCACCAAGACAAAGAAAATAATAGAAAATCAATGACTGAATTAAATTTATTATGGGAGAGGAATAAGTTATTATATATCACCAATAGGTAAATTTTAGCTTATCCACCCCATGAATATAATACTATTTCACACCTTACCCATTAGACTTACGCTGGTGTAATAAGGGGTTTTTTATTTTGACCCTAACAGTATAAATTTATAAGTTTTTATTTTTAATAAAATAGTGAGTACACTTATCCTTTTTATTATTAATTTATACATTATTAAACAATTAATTTGATAAAATTTAGATTTTGATACAATGAAACTCAAATAGTATTTTTTTTGGGGAAATATATACTTTCAATCAAGACACACTTTTTTGATGAATTCTAATTTTTATGAAATAATGATTATTTTAATATAATATTCTTACTAAATAATATTTTTTTACATATAAAATATAGTATAATTTTATGAAGTCATATATAATTTTTATTGGGGTCATAAAACTATTATTGTCATTAAAACCTATATTTTTTAATAAATTGGGATTTTGATTTAAAAGTGTAAATTCTCATATTTATAGAATTAAAAATATAAAGAAAATATTTTTTTTAAAGCATCATTTTGTAATTTTGACAATGCTTAATTATTTCTAATTTTCTAAGATCATTTATGTTTTGGGTAAAAATTAAAAAGGGTATAAAGATACATTTTGTATTATGATATAATAAAATAGAAAAAGTGTTGTAATGATTACAATAAAGAGTATAAATGACGAAAATTATGATTCCCATTTAAGATATCTTTTTCAATGTTCACTTTGAAAAGAACCACATTGATACATTTATTGGTTTCATCTTACTGGGAAGAATTAGTTACACTGTACTTACACTCCATAGTATCTGTATACTAACTAGCTTATTGTAGGTTTATGTTAAAGTTTTTGGTTAGCTCTATCTGTTAGATTTTCATTTCATCAATTTCTCATGGAGAATGCTTAATGATGACGTTGAAAGGTGACCATATGTCATTAAAATATCATCCATTCCAAATTTTGGGTTTCCCATTTTTTTAATTTTTTTCTAATGTCTGTATCACCCATATCATGACCCGACCCATTAGAGCCCACCTACCTAGAGGTAAGCCATGAATGAAAACCCAATCCTGCCTCTAATTGGCCTGGGGCTGGTGAATAGCCCTATGTTTGCAAATTACACACATAAAAGGGATTATGATAAAGTACTTATACCCACGCACACATATCAATACACCAGTGTACTATGGAAATGATAAAAAATGATACGATAGATCCGTGCATAACAATTATCCCATAATAATGTACAAAAGTAATACAGTGAAGAGAAAAGAGACAAATAAAATCCCACCAAAACAGTAAATGAACCCAACCTACTAACAATAAGGGGAAATCAACCAAATAGAAACTTGTGAAAATATCTATGTCCAGTCTTGAACAACTAAGATCCACATACTATTGGTCCTCCTAGGAGATTGTCAAAAGTTGGTATCCAAATGTGGAGTTGCTAATTATTTATAGAGATAACCGAAATAAAAAATTATAAAAACTAAAACATATATACTACAAAATAAAAATATAGTATGTTTCATGGTTGTGGAAAAACCCATGGGATAGAACAGTTAGTATTTTAGGGTCATTAAAAGAAATGATTTTATAAATTGATTTTAATAAAGGATAAAATAGAAATAAGTAAGAGGACTTTGTTTTGGAAAATAGTTTTGAAAATTACAAAATAAATGTATATTGGTTGTTTTTTATTTGGGTTGAAATAATTCCATTTTTTTGTATCGTTTAGGGTTTATGTGAAAATAGATTTAGATATTAATTAGAATAATTCATTCTTGGTGTCAATATCAGGATGAGGAGGATTTGATGGTCTGGGTATCCCCTACATAGTAAAAAAATACCCTATTTACCTTGGTCTATTAATTTTAGGGTTTAATTCACTATGTTTATATAGATACCATATTTAAACCTAGTTATTTTAGATTACCCAATAATCATGGTGTATTATAAGGAAACTATTTGCACAAATTAAAAATCTTTTTCCAAATTCAATAATCGATGGATAAAATTTAATAATAAGAAATATAATGGATTTTATTAATTGAAATTATAGAAACATAACATAAATATGATGATAATGAAATATTTTATAGAATAAAATTACCATTTTTTATATTATCCTGTCATAAGGTAGGAAACCCCCCCACCCCATTCTATTAATAATGTAATAAGAGGGATGTGATAATGATAAATAAAGTATAATAAATGGAAGAGATATGAACTGGTGAGGACCCTATAGACCGCAGATTCTTACCCCTCGGATTGGTCCATAATGATTCCTAATAGTAGTAGATTGGTCCTCTATTTATAAAAATTGGTGGGTTCTCACAGTACATACAATGTTTCCATAAATTAAGTTATGAATGGTATTAGGTCATCAATACAGGTATTGAGTTCTAATGTTGAGTCACCCACTAAAATCCACGTTGAATGTGTCATTTCTAGCCCTATCATAGCATTATCTATCATTAATATTGTTTTTACACCATAATATTTAATAGAACTCATCCCATAAGAGAAAATGTGGTGTAAAATATGTTCTATAACTTTTGGTGTTGTGTCACAGGATAACACATTTGTACCACACCATGACCCATGTACTTAACACCTAGGTATTCTTTTCTCTTTAGTCATTGGTTTCAAGACTTCTTTCCTACACCTTTGACATCGTAAATTTATTATTTATGATGTCAATACTATGTTTCTAGGCCCAAAATATCATGTTCAATATTTTTCATCAATTTCATGTATTGAGAAACTCCTCACCATCATTTATTGCATAAAATCATCTTTTGAGGGAAATATTTTCCATTTTATCATCGATAGATCATTTTAAATAAATTATTTAATCCTGATAAATATGAAAAAATGTATAAAAAAATATGGGAAATAATTAATATCATAAATTAAAATAGTAATGTATTTTAATAATGAAAATAATGCATGAAAGGGAGAAATCAAATCCTAGACACTTTAATTAAAAACATTCCCCATGTTTGAAATATCATCATACTATAAAGGACGTTCACCCAAAAATTATTTATATTCAATGTAAATATAATCAATTCATAAAATGGAAAATTACATATTCAAAAAAATGGGATAAATATTCATCAAAACCTTATTTTTAAAAGAAACAAATCAATCATGTATTTTAAAATTTTTTATTTTAAAATAACAAAATATTTTCATTCATAAATTGTAATTTTTCAATTCATTTATAATATGAATTATATATTAAATTTACCACAGTTGAATTTTTCTACTTAATATCAAGGTATCTAATGTAATTTGAAACTCATAACATACCTCAAATCATGAGTCTTACCATAGGAATTAATGGAATCTAACGTCTCAACCGCATAAATAATAAATGACAAAAAATCGTGAGAGATTCATCATTAATTTAAAATGAATCTAGGTCTTTAGGGTAGGTGGGTAATCATGTAAAAAAATAAATCTATAAAATTAGGTTTTACTCTATATTGTAATGTGTGATATAAAAATATAATCTTCATTAAAATATTTTTTATAGATTTTTTCTTTATCATCCACTAAATAATCACAAATCTGTATCATGATAAAAGTATGCACAGTGAATAAATCATCCACTATTACATTTTTTTGTAAATTATGTTTATGAAAAATATCACATCCACTACCTATCCCCATAATACTAAAATATCATTTTTCTTGAAATGATTATTTCTAATCCTCCTAAGACACAACCCATATATTTACTTATTTATTTATTATTTTTTAGAATAAAAGGAGAATAAAGATAAAGTATAGTGAATCATATCATAGACTCACCTCAAATAATAATAAAACCACAATAAAGTATTCTAGATTAATTCTGTCATGATTGACTATTGATAGTATCTCCCATAAATATTCTTTAAAATATCATGGAAAAAATTAGAGGAATATTGGAATGGATAAGATTGAATTAAAATAAGGTTCAATTACTAAAAATATTGTTCATGGATTTTATGGGATTAAAATTGATTAAGGTTATGTGGATCTAACGATCATTGGTTAATCAAATGATAACTCATTAATTTTGAAAATGATTCATTGTAGTAGTAGATTTTATAAGATGCAAAGAAATTTCCAGAAGTGAGAATTCCCAAGTCTGGAAATAAATATTCAATAGATTGAATGTGAAATATTTTTCTCAAATGATGCCTTTGGGATTGAAATGAAGGGTTGGAAAAAAAACTCATGGAAATTCATATGAATAATTAAGTCAATTAATTAAAGTATATATAATCCATATAATGGAAAAATATAAAAAAAGAATTTATAAAAATTTACATGCCCCCTAAATAATTATTTTCAACATCTTAATTCGCATTTTTATCTCTAATAATTAACTTCCCTTGGATTCTCATTCATATTTATCAGAAAGAACTTATAATCCTTGCATGATAAGTATCCTATGAAGTTAATGTATCCTTGTTCAATTGTGTAAACAAAGAATCAAGTAACTCATAAAAGTGGATGGTTAAAATCTATAAAAAAATGTAAAATTTCGGGAATATATTAGAAAAATTAGAATTGAAATTATTACTCCCCATATAATAAAGCCTTGAAATTTGGTTACACAAGTTCTTCATGCACCCAATTGGTGATGGAATGGGTTTTAAGATGTTTATTTGTCCTACATGTTATTTTGATGCCTTATGCTTCATAATTCAAATGTCTCAATAGTTCTAAAAAAATAAAAGACACAAGTCATGGTACATGCCAAAATCATTAGAATTGTAAAATATTTCGATGAGAGTGCATGCACCTGAAAACAAATAAATTAAAATTAAAGAAACAAGATTTTCCTCCTGAAATATAATTTGAATACCCTTTTTCAACATCAACTTTGATGATGAACTATTGGAAATTTTTTACATATTAAGGATCTATAAATAGTCTCATTTGTGACATTTCCATATTGGTTATCCCCTATCCTTCCTCAGAAAATATCTTAACTATTCCTCCTATAAAAATTTGATTTATCATTATCTAACTGATCCAATATTTATTCCATGTTCCTAAACAACAAGGTGGAAGGTCATGTACATTCCATACCTATTATCCCTTATCAACCATCGTAGATTCATTCTCTCCTCTAGTGTTAATGGTTTGACTCTTTATCTTCAATTTTTTTTTCATCACTTTTTAATTTAGTATCCTTCTTCACAATAGTAGTTACTTCATGTAATTATTCAACTTAAATAATATCATCTTCGGGTATTATTTATCCTCTAAACTCATCATCCTCTCTAACTTCATAGTTCTTAATTTCATAATGGATATTAAAACCTACTTATTTGTAGCCAATTATCAAATATATTTATCCTCTTTGTACATCTATAAGCGCACGATCGGTGTCCTAAAATAGTCTTTATGGAATGACGGGGTTCTTCTCCTCCCTTATATCTAGTACTAATAAATAGACAAAGAATTATAATTTTTTTAATTAAATAAAAATATATTCAATGGACCAATGATGGTACTTCACTATTGAATATTTTAATTTAACTGAATTCTTTATGGGCTTCAATCATTCTAGTCTCAGGGTCATTAAAGTGGTGTATGTCATTTTGTTGAAAATTGCACAGAATCCAAAAATCTATTTTAAAAATTTATTAGATCCAACAAATATATGAGTTGATAAAATACATGGATCTTGTTTCATATTTGTATTTCCATTTGATACCACTTTTTAACACTCTCGTGTTAGTGAAATAGTTCTAATTTCCTATAACATCCATTTTTTCGTCAACAACTCTTTCATAAATATTTTGTAGGTTGGAATGTTTAAGAGGGCCTCTGAAAAAGTATATTAATAAAAAAATTAAATATTTCCTAAAATTCACCATTTGTGTGTTGATCTCCTCATATTCTAGTCATTCTGGAAATGGTATCCTCAGATTGAACTGTGGTGGTACATTGTTTACTTTTTCATCTACATTTTCATACTAATTTTTATCTTAATCGTGTTTTTTTTCTATTCATGACTGGTTTAGTGTATACATTGATTTCTTTTTCACTTATTACAGAAATTACTTCCAAATCATCATGGGTAGACACTTTAGGGATCATAAAAGTACTCATCATTGTATTTCTCTGATTTGATTAGCAATTTATTCTACATTGAATTTGAGGTTCCAGAGTATATTTTTTTAACTATTGTTACATCCCTTAGATCCTTTATTAATGGACGTTTAAATTTTTATTATTCTATCTATTCTTTGATTATAGCCCCGTTGGAAGTCATGAAAGTAGCCAAAGTCTCCTCTAGGTTATGGACTTGGCTCTGCAGCTATGACCTTTGCTAAGGTAAAGAATCCAACACTGTCTACTGATATCCATGAACTATTAGATGTGGATTCCTACACTGAAAATTCATACCATGGTTATAATCAGCATAATTTAGTTCTTCCATAAACAAAACATTGGGTTTTTGTTTCTATCCCATAATTATTTCCATTTTCACATGAGGGATTCTATATACACCTCCATATAGTCAATATTATAGGTTACGTGGTTTCATATTTAATAATATACTTTTCAATGTAATTGGAATTCATTTCTGGTCATCTCATCCAACATGATGTATCTATCCTCCCATGACTTCTTCATCAATGATGCTCGAACTGGAATATCAAAAATCCACCTTCCTCCTTGTGCAAGAACTTTTAAAATTGTTTGGATTAAAATATTGTTTTTCATACCTTGATAAGGGAATTTTTTATTTATATTTTCATATTATTCCCAAGTAGAGTTGATAGAATCATCTTCAAATTTCCTAAATCTTAAAATAATTACCCAAATAAACATTAACTTAGTGGGCGGGAAAATGGATGAGAAAGTTTCTGGCCAGCTTATCGCATGTATTGATGGAATGATTGGGAAAACATTGAATCCTTCCAAGTACTAGGTATCATATGTAAAATAAAAATAATTAAATAATTTCCACATCACATGAGAAATTTGGGAACAAAAAAATCACAGTGCCCAAGGAAATTTACATGATGTGTGTACATGTCTTTAATAGGAAGTACAGAGAGGTATACTTTGTTTGAGATCATTTGGATTATTTTAGATTTTATCTTTAAGTGATTTTATATAATGTGGGAATAAGGATGCTCAGTTTGAATCATGAGTTCTATGGATAAATTTAATTAGCAATAATATGCAGCCTCAAATCACATTATGGAACTACTATAATAAAAAATAAGTTATTTTTTTACACAAGGCAAGGTCAAAATTTTTTCTTCCTCATCCTTTTCTCGTGTATTGAATTTAACTAAATATATTCTTTTAATTACCTGTGTATGTTTTGGTTATTCATTAAGAATTAAAATTCTAAAAAATACATCAAAAAATTCATAGTGTAAATATATAAATTAAAATAAAACAAATAATTTAAAAAAAATCAAAAACATAATAACTAATTTGAAACTATCCTTGCAAACTAGGACAATTTTGGAATCCCATTTCAGTGTTGATAATTCCCTACAAGAATAACCAAATTTTTTTATAAAAAATCAAATTGTATTATTAATAAATTAAAATATACTATTCAATAATTTTGTGGTCAAAAAGAGGAAATAGTGTAGTATTTATTTTAGTTTTTTAAAATTAATGATTTATTAAATTGATTTTAAGAAAAGGGGAAGAAACAATAAATTAGTTTTGGTTTTGGAAATCAATTTAAAAAATCATGAAATGAAGGATGATTTTATGTTTTGTTTTTGAGGATTGAAGGTGTGTTGAGGATTTATAAATTTTAATGATTATGTCTAACTATATTCAGAAATTAATTTTATTAATTGGTTTTTAGTTTTAGATTCATGAGGAGGAGGATCTAGTGGTTTGGGTATCCTTTACATAATACCAAAATTCCCTATTTCCCATAGTCTCATTGTTTTGGGTTTTAATGCACTATGTTTATCTTTACCCCATATTTAAAAAAAATTCTTTAGATTACCCCATGGTGATGGTTTATTCTAAGGTAACTAGTTGCTCAAATTAAAAATCACTTTCTAGATAAATTAATCAATTATAATGATTTATTCATATGAAAGACATTAAAATTTATTAATTTAAATTATAGCAACCCAAGGTGAATAATATAAAAATAAAATTTAATCCTAAAGCACCTTCCATATTTTTATAAATTACACTTGATCAATGTGGGAATTTCCCCATTATTTTTTCAATAAGGGAGTAATAAATATGGATTAATGAGAAATAAATCATAATAAATTACATAGAATAAAATTGGTAAGGACCCTACAGAACACAACCTCTCACCACATGATTTGGCCACAGGGATGTTGTCTAACAATATAAGCTTGGTCAACTATTTATAAATCTCTGCTAGTTCTTATATTGAATTAATGTCACCCATAAATGTAGTCCTAAATTGTCTGGAGTTATCAATGGTGGTCTCAGATCTTAATAGAAACACCCTCTCTAAAATCGACATTGAATGTGTCTTTTCATCCCCTATTATATCTTTGTAAACCATGAATAGTGTATTTACAAAATAATATTTCATGGAATAGTATCCTTAATTTGAAAATATGGTGTAAAAGTGTTTTTGGAACATTTTAGGGTGTGTCAAAGCATGAAACCTGTGTCTCATGCCATGAATCATGCAGTTGTGACCCCAAAATTGTTTTCTCTTCAGTCCTTGGTTTCATGACATATTACCTACACTAGGTACATCATAAATTCAATATTTGTAATTTAAATTATGTTTTTCCTACTCCAATATCTTATTTTGACTCTATTCTTTTGGTTTTAATCCCTTTCAAACACTTATTACAATCCTTTATTTTGGAAATCCATCTTTTTATTGAAATATTTTTTGTTTTTTTCTTATATTCCGCACATTCCTTAAATTTTTTCATCCTTCCAAATATAAAAAAATATGTTAAATATCTAGGTAATAATTAATCTTTTATACTAAAAATTTAATTTATTTTGATAATAAAATCCTAATGTGGCCATATCAAAAGGCTTATCTTATGCAGAGAAAATGACATCTGCATGTGGAGCCCCAGGAGGAGTGAATATGAAATACTCAATAGAACACTACCAAATCACCAAACATGAATCTTCAAATATATTATTAATCTCATCATTAAAGTGGTATTTAAATAAAAATATGATAAAATAATGATAATAAAAACAATTTGGTCAATGTTGGACCCCAAGTATCAAGGTGAGGTTACTTACTAACTGTCAGCATAGGATTCTATTAGAGGCTCAATAATAACATCATTCCAAGAGAACACACTCATCATTTATCACTACAATGATGTAAATAACTATACAAGTCATGATCATCGGTTACTTCCATGAATAATCACTAATAAAACTGAGAGGGGTCATCTGAGATAGTCACTCGATCATACTATGGCATCCCAAAAGATAAGAAACATTGGCCCATAAATATGGGATCACACCTAGGGTCTCTAGGGGATACCTGACCCTACCTGGAGTAAGCCCAATAGGATGGAGATCACATGCCTTGATTGTTGGTAATGGGATACTTGACCCAACCTTGGAATCAAAGATATAGAATCACTCCTCGATCCATATTGACGTATACCCAACTCTATCTGGGACAAATCCCATAAAGGGGATCACATCCTATGCTTTGAACACCATACCTCACCATACCACCCTAGGGATGGACCAAGGGAATGAACCTACACTGAAACAGTCTAAGGTAACTCACCCAAGCTCATACCATAGATAGTTTTAGAATAAAATTTAATTAAACATTCCCTTTAGGTGTACACAGTGTGTCCCATAGAGTATGTGGAATGTCACTCTAAGTATAGAAATAATATTGTCTCTCCGAGTCACTTGGTTTGTATTTTCCTACATACATGGTTTGTATTCTAGGGTTATATGGCATGTATAGTTCTGGTTTGCACTCAGGGTGTTGTCTTATCAATCCCTTTTACTAATTTGATGCCCTTCTACTCATGAAATGCCTATGTATGCTGATTGTATCCAAGTACTTTCTGATGTTCACAAGGTGTACTCTTCTTCACATGACTTGTAGAGTTCAATAATACACTTGGTTATTTCTATTTTACCAATCATATGTACCTTATTAAGTGCATGCGGTGTACCCCACCATACAAGGTCTATATATCCACATGGCCTCCTCGATGTGTACTCCCAGTCCATATTGAGATGTCCAACAAAATGTCACATGGTTTGTGATATTTAACACTACACAAAACCATATACATTGCATAGAGGGAACTACGTAGATTCTCATCTTCAACAGTAAATGTTGTGTATATTGAGATTTCAAAGAACCTCCATCATATCCTTGTTTCTTGACCTAGACACCAATGACACCTTTAGAAAATCTATTAATCATTCCACAACATGAGGATCAATGTGGACCACCCTAAACTAATATTCAGATATTGAATTTGAGCCACCCTTCACCAAAAAATTTATTTTTATAACCTTAATAAATCTTCACAATGTCCTGCTTAAGGAAATTGCATAATCCACACCAACACCCAATCTCCATTATTGTTAGTGGCCAAGATTCTGGCCACACATAGCTAAAAACACCCATCATTTCTCAATAAGAGATAGTTGCTCCATCCAACCTATAGATCCACCATCTCCTGAACCATCTTTAGATTCCCATTATTACTGCCACACACCCTTCACATATCCCAAAACCAAAGTCAAACCCATGACCATGATCCATTGTTCCAAATAATTAACACACAGTTATAAGTCCTCATGTGCATCATCAAATCGACGATCAATCCAAACATCGTTGAAAAACATCAAAAATAGAGGAAAAAGCACAAGTCACAAGGTGAGAATCAAAAAATGGGTTTTTATGATACATGATTGAATTAATCCATATAATGGTTAATTTACAAACAATATCCCTTCTTAGTTCATGGAAGATAAAACACCAACAGTATATCAACTGATCCTCCAACGAATCAACTTTTATGAAGGGTTCATTCACGTTTGATAATAGGTAAAATATGAACTAAAACATGAGAAAAAACACCCTAACGTGAGTTTTGATTGGTCAAATGTGAATAAAATTTATTTTTCATTTTCCTTGGTGAGATCCATGAGCTCATTTCATGATGGTGATCATCACAGTACTTTGATAATTGGTCCCTTGATCATCCTCCAATCTACTCTCCACCTGATATCTCTATCATATTATTCCCACTTTGATTAAGTGTATAACACTAAAGAATTAATTATAATGGTGCTTAAATATTGTGGATTAGGTTTTGGTATATTTAATTAATAGAAAATAAATATATTTATTTACTTATATATCAATCCACCCACAGCCACCTTTAAACCAAAAACCCAATGCGCACAAAGTTTATGTCATGCCTAGGGTAAAACCCACATTCCATATTTAATGGTTATCCTATTATTTCTATCTAAGACTCTATTTTAGAGATATTTAATTATTTTTAATATATTATGTATCTATGATGTATAATATTTAATATTTATAATATATCAACACTAGGGGTCTTTGGACCCTAAACTCCACTATCTTCTGCATGTATTTCACTATAAATATTCCTTTAAATATTAAAAATGTGTTAAAAAAATTAAGAGTCATTACATACTCCCAACAAATAATTCCATTCATCCTAAAATAAAAAAACATACTATGAAATGTTTCGACATTGTGCTCGCATCTAGATCCCCCACTCCCTTGAGCCTTTTTAGAGGGGGCTTATGTTCTACCAATAAAAAGTATCACGTGGAAAACAATTTCTATAAATGGCCTTCCAATTCGGGGTTTCAAATGAATATGGGTACCTCAATAAGGTAAATATACCCTCAATGTCCAGATCACCCTAGTTTATATCATAAAATGGATCATTCACATATATCCTTAAGTAGGACATGCATAATACATTATGTGCCTTTTCTTACTATGGTGGTAGGGAAAATTTGTATACACCTTTACTAACAAAATTAAGTAACTAGAAAATGGTCCTATGAACCTCGTAGATCGTTTTCCACCTCATCCAAACCTTTGTAACCCTCTCCAAGGTGATAACTCTAAGAACACATGGTCTCCCTAGTCAACCATCAAAGTCCTATGTCATTGTACTGTATATCTTTGCGTAGTTTTCATCTTCACATGGATGAAATTGACAAATTACAATCATCACTCACACCAAATCTATATCCATAAAAATTGTTTCCTATATATGACCAGTACAACATTGTCCAATAGGGTTTCCCATACATGACCTCAAACAATAATAAACTAATAGTGAAGTGGTAACTACTCTTATATTTAAAATCTACAAAAGGTAGGTTATTCTTCATTCCACAAACAAAACTAACATGAAAACATGAATCATTTTACCCATAACCTGAATAATCTATTATAATTAGAAATCCTTATATGGTATAAATGTTGTGATCAATCATAAAAAAACCCCAATGGCCTCCTATATCATGTCCATAATTGTAACATAATGTGAGTTTCACATTCTGAAATAATCATTGGTGGAGATCTAGGAAATTTTACTACCTATTAAATTCATAGGAATCCCAAACTCTCAATTAATATCTACTCACGGATTCTTATAATGTGGGAATATTTGATGAGTCAGTATATGAACACTTAGATAACATCATAACCACATGATGATCGTGGAGGTTCCATCACAAAAACCACAATGTTACCATATCATTTCCATGTCCACTAATGAACCTTATCCTTTAAACAATGATTGGTGAGGCAACAAGAGATAAACTCAAAAACATGATTCAATATCACAGGCTTACCAAATCGACACCAAAGGATCCCAGTACATCCTTACCTCTTCTGGATGTACTTGTAAGGGAAATCATGAAACCACCTCAACTCCTCTTCTAAAATGATGACTAGTATAATAATCTTTCATAGGACAAGGATAAACTTCTCCATACATTCATAAAATACATCAATAAAATGTTAGTGGATATCAGGTGATGTAGGATCTCCCAATCGATATACCCAATTTATGCCTCCCTAGCACACTGAATTGGTGGAGGTGAAAAAACCAGCATCTAGATGTACCTTTTCACAAATTCTTCTTTAAGAGTCAACTTCCAAGAGGACAAATACTCTATCATCTCATGCTTCATCAATTGAAGTAAAACCTTAATCTGTGAATATGCTACCATGGAGATAACTTTGGGTGGCCTTCAAGCTAACACTACTACAACTATTTTTGGGTCTACTGTAACCTCCATGAGTGAGATGACATATCCCAAGAGTTGGAACCCATGAATACAGAATAAAAAGTTTGAGATCTCCTTATAATATTGGTACTCTCAAAGCATGTCTAGTTCCATACTCAATTGTCTAGAGTTCTCTATCTCTAACTCTGAAAATAAAATGATATAATCAATAAATAATACCACACATGGATCCAATAATTTTTGAAATATCTATTTTATATATCTCATAAAAACTTTTGGACATCTAATATGCCAATAGGTATCACCATGAACTAAAATAAACCATATGTAATTATGAAATACAACCTTAGTATATCCTTTTCTCAAAACCCAAAGTTAGTGAAAACCAATCCTAAGGTTAAACTCTAAAAACCACATTTCCCCTAACCATTATTCAATGAATCCATTTATTCTCTGAGGTGGAAACTCTTTCCGAACATTCTATAAGTCTATGTGGCATCATTTCAGGCCTAACCTCGATAACTCATACTCCTTCTGGGTGAACAACACTGGGATACCAAAGGGAAAACATTGGGTCTAACAAAGCCCATGGTTTTTATATTCTGCAAACCATTCATTCATAACTCATATCTATATGGGGTCATTTGATATGATAGCATAAATATCGGTTCATCCATAGGTGAAATTTTATGAGGAAATAAAAATTTTGATGGGGAGGTAAGCATGGAACATACATAGGAAAGACAGACTCATATTACATAAACACTACAAGAAACTGGAAGCTTATAGAATCCCCAAATCCAAGGGTCATACTAGCCAAAAAATATGAAATCAGTTATATCCTACTATATACAACCTCATCTTACTCTTCCAGTGATCCCACCTTATCAATTAAAAAAAATTCTCCACTAACATTTATACACTACAATAGACACAGGTAATAGTCAAATGATCATAGATAGTAAGAATCTATTCCATATTGAGAAAAACATCATATTACCCCATATTCACTTCATAAATATTCCACATTAGGCTTTTTATCCACTTAACGCCTTTGTACACTGTTGGTATAAGTGTGTTTTCATTCAATCTTCTCTATATAAGAATTTAAACCCAAGGGATTAGAAAAAAAGTCTCCAATGGTATTTCTAGGTATCAAATAGGTAATGTTCCCCAAAAAATTATTATCTTGAATATATGTATTATAACTAAAATTTATGATGAGAAGACATAGGTTGTCCCTCAAAAAAATAGCTCGAGCCTCTGGGACACAATCCCCAACTTCTTGAATCCATCCTTTCCCTTTCCTACATGTTCCTCTAAATAAGGGATCTATCTGAAACCTCAACACATGAAATGTTATGAAACATACAAATTAAAGAAACACAACCACAAAACCTCAACACGGTCTACATTTGGGGCACTAAATCACACGCACAGTTTTAAATCGTGTCACAAAAACACATCTCGGGGGTGGGGGAGTTTCCCATTTCTTTTCATTCCTGAAGCCATGAAAAACATCACTTGCACATGGATCTATTGATTCCCGAAACGAGCTTATAGAAGTCTCATCTCTAATTGCACCATCATGATGGGTCATAACCAAGTGTTACACTCACACCACATGCTCAATCCATTCCACTACCTTCTGATAAGGGGATCTAGATCACAATGATACATGAAACATATGTATCTCTAAAACATGTTAATCATACCTCAAAAGATTTTTTATCTTTTAGTAAAAATAGAACCCACTAATTATAAACATGATGGTAATAATCCACTTGAACTATCATAGGTTGGTTAGTATGCTTCTCAATGTGTGGAGACACCATTCACTATAACCTAGAGGAACTTCTCCCTACAAAAATACTAGACTAAATCCTCATACCCAAGTAGATCATAACAATAATAATTTTATGGAATCCTAGTTATTTTTCATTATGAAGGCATATAGAAATATCCTAGATGAACTAAAGTCAAAAGTTCACAACCATGGAGCTGACTTCAGAAGGATCTGGAAACAACAACCCATTCTAATATGATTTCACATGTTAGTGTTTTCCCAACAACTAGTGCCCACATTTATTAAGTCAACAAGTAGAATGTTAGAGTCCTTGTGAATATATATCTCATCCATTGAACTATCACTTTGTAAAATGGACTGAGAGACAAACACAAAACCCTTTAACACTATTTCACATGATCTCAAACTAGTCCTCAAAGCAAGAAAATCTTAAATTCTCAGACATAATATAAACCCTATCTATTTCGAACCAATCATAAACCAACCCACATGGGCCCACAAAGCTATAAAAACGATAATAATGAAATAGAAAGAATACCTTCATTTTGTGAGGGGATAAATACTAACTCATATTAGGCATATAACAGACAAGGGATTATTTATCCTAAAGTAACTATACACATGAATGAATCTCATTACACTAGAATAATGTGGAAATTGTTAAAAACTGATAGTAATGATGAATTCATAACAACTATCCCACATTAGAGTACAATAATAAGTATAAAAAGTGAAATGGGATAAATAAAATCCCACCAAAACTATTAAAGAACCCAACCTAGTGAAAAAAAGGGTGAAGCTACCCAAAATTAACTCATCAAACAATCGATATTTCATAGAGAAAAACTTATCTCCAATTTATCATTCTCCTCCTAAGACACTATTGAATAGATTTTTTTCTTCATGAGGGATGACATGTGTGGAAAGATCCTATGAATGCGTGAGTATAATCATACCTAGTATAAAGCCACAAAAACACCAAAAAAATTATCAAAGAGAGTTTATATATCATCATCATGAATATATATCAATCTAAATATGAGTCAATAAACATAATAAACCAAATATTCTCAAAGTGTGACACTAAGTATCAAGGTGCGGTCATAGAATCACTATAGACCTAAGATTATACTAGAGGATAAAAGATAACATCCATCTTTGAGAACACACTCGTTGAGTCACACTATAATTATGGAACTCATATGGGATGGTATTCTCAGAAAGCATTTCCATGAAAAAGAACCTAGAAAAATTGAGAGGGCTTGTCAGAGATACTCACTCAATTGGAAAATAACACTATGGAAGAGAACATATGTCAATAAATAGATAAGGGACCATGTAAATGGCATATGGTGGATACCATACCCTACATAGAGTAAATAAAAAATGATGGGGGTCACATGCTTTGAAATTTAGTAATATGATACCTAACCCATCCTTGAGAAGAATGATATAGAACCACACCCTAGGTCACACAGAGGGATACTAGACTCAATTTAAGACTAATCCCATAGAGGGGATCACATCCTAGGCTATAGATGGGACGCCTCATTGTACCCTCATTGGTATTGACTACAGTAATGAACACAAAATGAAATGATATAGAGTAATTCAACAAAAATAATATTGTAGATGGTCTTAGAAGAAAAAGGATCAGAATTTCCCTTTTAGGAGTGCACGACTTGTCCCACATGGTACATAGTGTGTCTTTATGAGTTTGGAACTAACCATGTGTTATCATCTGACACATCATGACATTCCCTAGATACACGGTGTTTCAAACATGGTACATAGTGTATAGAGGTTGTTCTAGAACATGACATATCATCTACCCAAGCCTATGTACTTAGGTTATTCAAATATATGCTATTCATGTCTGAGTATATTCAAAATTACATGGGTGTACTCTTCATCACATATAATATAGGGGTTAGGATGGCACATGGTTTTTTTATTACCAAGCACGTATACCTTTCTATGTAAAGAGGTTGTACCCCACATTGCATGGACTGTGGAGAAAAATGGCCTCCATGGAAATTACTCACTATACATGCCGAGTTGAATGGCCAGGCTTCACATAGTATGTGAGAATCTCATAGTGAATGTGATATTTAAATAAACATGAAAACATAGCCACTATAATTAGTAGACTACATGGAATGTGTTCTTCCATGGTAAATGTTATGTATATTGGGATTTCACATAAATATTTTAATGTTCACACATCTTCACCCATGTGTATCCATTGCAATCATATCTTCCAAAAAATTATGTCGTAACTCCCATAATAGACTTTACCAACATCAATAGTTTCCTAGAAATTAGAGTCTAACTATTCTTCATTGGAAATCTGATCACAACCACCATCCCAAAGTTCTAGGTAGTCGAACATATAGAAACCACACTATTCACACCAAGACAAATTTAACATTGTCTTTAGTTACTGGATTTTGGCCACCCATAGCTCATAAACACCAAATGTTTCTCTTCAATGGAGATCATCTCTATTCATCCCACAGATTAACCATAATAATAATAATCATCAGATTCACATCCCCACCACCAAACCATTATTACATCTTCAAAAAACCCAAATCCAATCCTAGGAAAACAATTTGTTGTTCCAAAGAACAAACACACAATGTTCCGTCCTCTCAATAATCATCAAATCATAAAAAAAAAGAGGAATGATGATAAACATCAAGAACAAAGAGAAAAATCAATGAGACACAAGGTTATCAGTGAACAAAGGTCCTTTTAATTTTGACAACACTGATGAAATACTATGACTAGTGTATTATCAAATAATATCAATTGATAATTCTAGGAAGATAAAACGTAACCCATAAGCCAAATGATCAATATAAAAATCAACTATTAGAAGGGTTTATTTGTGTTCAACATGTGGTAAAAATCGGGATCAAATCGCAAAAATAATCACCCTACCTCGAGTTTGGGTTGATTTCCAAGGAAGAATGATTCTACATCATTTTTTAAGTGATACAACTGAACTCCATCGATGATGACGATCTTCATGGTAATCTGATTATCGATCTCATGATAATATTCCAATGAACTCTCCATGTGAGGTCTATATCAATGCATTACCTATAGGGTGATGTAATTAACCCTATGGAATTCACCATACCATGGTTTAAATAGAAAGGATCGAGTTTTGGGGTAGTTAATAAATAATAAATAAACTCATTTATTTATTTATTTATTTATCAATCCTCCAACAATCACATTTAACCCAACACTCTTTGAACCCAATGGTTATGTCACACCTAGGGTAAGAACCACATTCCTTGTTTAATGGAGATCTCAATTTTTCCATCCAAGACACAATTCAATATATATTCCATTATTTATAAAAAACTGCAAAATCATTAAATATTATTTTTAATATTTTTAATATTTTTAATATATCAATACTAAGGATCCTCATGTCACAAAATCCAACACCGAATCCATTACATACTATGAAATATTCCGTGAAATATTCCAATGATTCAAACCGAAATTTTTGATTCATTATTGTACACATCATTCTACATGTATTATGGAATCATTCTTAGACTTTATATATTTTATTTATATTATGGAATGTGATTCAAATAATTTTTTATTATTCCTTTTTTGGTTTGGAAGTTTTTGAAACTATCTGTTTTACTATTCATAGTAGTCTAATGATAGATCCACTATGAATGATTGAAAATAATAATTATACTACCTTATCATTATTATTTACTGGGTATAACAATTCCTAGTACTGTTTCCTTGATTCCATGCACTAGTTTCTACCTTGTTGGGATTCATAATTTTCATTGGGGATTTTTCGTGGCCGACTCAAGTTTCATGTTAAGAAATTGTAGGTTGGTTTGGGATATGTTAGTGTAAAAAACATGAAACATATGATAGATCCTATAAGGTATGCATAAGAAATTCTATTCAAATTTACTCTCTCTTTATAATGATTTTAGAACTTCCTATGTTTTGTGCCATGAAACACTAGTAAACTACCTTTTTGGATTTTTATTTGCTAAAAATGTTTATCACATTACCAATTTTTATGTGTTTTCTTATCCTTATAGCCCTATTACATCTATATCTATAGATATTAATAAATTTTATATAGCATATTTCACCCATGCCTATTATTAGGATGCATTTACCAAACCACATCTTTATAAAGTGTAAATTTTGGACAACATTTCTAATTAGTATCATGCCATCTAAAAAATATCATGAATACTAAAAAACTCACACTATTCCACATATATACACATGAATAATTTATTTTATTATAAAACAAAACTCCTTTATTTCACCATCAATATGAATTTTAAATCATTGATAAGATTACATACATATATAAATATACTATTATAACTTGATAACCTTATTAAACATATTTGGAACATCCAAACGTTTCAGTTTTATTATATACATATCCTTGAATAAATTCTCAATTAATAAAATGGTTTTAAAATCCAATTTTTATATATCATAAAAAAATGATTTATTATGCCAAGAAATATCAATATAGAGTTTATTATCTCAACTGCTGATAAGGTATATTCATATCTAATACCATGAATTTATTTTTAACCCTTTTCAATCATTTATGATTTATAGGTAGATGCCTTACATCCTCGACATTTTTTTTGGAATCTATTCTTTAAAAATTTGGGTCTCACCCATTCAGGTGCATCCACCAAATTCAAAATTTATTCAATGTACAAGGAGTTAATTTCAAACATCATGTATTTTAACAATTTCAAGGAATCAAAACTCTTAATATAATCTTAGTAGATGATTTTCTCATCACCTATGAACATTTATTCATCGTCATTTTCCCTATTAAATCCATATTACTTGGGGTACATAATAATCCCACAAACTGTTGAGAATTTTATATAATCTTAGCTTCTTCATCTTACACAACTCTTTAAGGAAGCGTCTGAGATTTTAAATCATAAAAACATTTTAATTACTAGTATTTAACAAATCCAATTTATTCTTTCCTCTAACTTAATACTCATATTATAGTTTTCCTTTCTTGTAAATCATCATGTTAGACCACAAACAATTTGTGTTCTATAGGATTGTGTAAATAATATCCCCTAGTTTTGTTAGTATAATGAAAAAATAAACATTTACCTAAGGGATAAAATTATTGGAAAAAATCATCAAATGAGGGATTCACATCTCAAAATATTCTTCAAATACAAACTATGATGTTTATCATGCCATATCATATATGGTATCTTTATCAATGCTTTAGATATAATGGGCTTAAGTAGAAATCCTATAGTCTCTATATTATATGTTTGAAATGTAATAATAATGTAACACTTACACAACATCAATTAAACTATGTCTAATTGGGTAAAATTTATCTTCTCATAAACACCATTCCAATATGGTGTTCTATGTGGATTTAATTATGGAAAAATTCAAAAAAAAGCTTTGATGATCATAATTCCAATATGAAGTATCCACCTCCAAAAACAAGATAAAATAATATTAATACTCTTACACAATTTTTTTTATTCATTCTTAATTTCATTGAACATTTAAAATGTTTCATACTTGTGACTCGCCAGAAACACAAAACCATACCAACTAAAGTCATCAGTAATGTTTATAATGTACAAAAAACCCACAACTTTATTGAGTAATCATTGTTCTACACACATAAAAATATATGAGATCCAAAATTCCACAATTCTAATCACCTATTACACTAAATGGTTCATAGGTCATCATTCTTAATAGAAAAGTTTCAAATGATTCTAATGATTCATAACAGAATGAGTTTAATAATCCATCTATATAGATTATTTGGATGTCTTTATGATTTATATTTCTATGTAGTTAATGACCAAGGTAGATGAGATGAAAATGAACATTGAACTTATTATTATAAATTTTATATATATTATTATACATTGCCACAATGTATAAATAATTTAACATATCCAAAATTCCATAAAATAGTTCATTCTTATTTATATAACAACTCTTGATCTTAATAACGAATGAAAATCCCATCTTGTCTCCATAATAAAGTGAAATAAAATTTATTTTTATGGATAGAAAATAATAAATGGTCTGTAATTATATAATTAATAATTTCCTAGACATAGATCATAAATTATCAATAACAAATATGATACTCTTTATATATAATGAAATTATAATATACTTCACCTTTCTCCAATTACCTTTTATCTTAGAGTCTGTGTTTATCATCCACAATTTGAGATAAACACCTAGTATCCAATACTGATGAGATTAATATCTATAATTGTCACATCTATATAATCATAATGTTTCCAAATTAGTATACATATGAACCTTAGAAAATAATTTAAAACTGATTTATAAGGAATACCATTATGAGATATAAAAACTATTATCATGATGTATGTAATAATATAAAAAAATATACCTATGGTGAGTGTCATATTTTATATCTTTTCATCAGGGACTTTTATGAAATTTCTCCCACTAAAAATAATAACCCCATACATAATATCAATTTAGGGAGCCAAAATCAATAATTAATTATTGATTCTATTATGATGTTCAACTCACCACATATTAATTTAGAAATGGAATCATACAATAATATTAGATATGGATATTGGATAGTTGAGGGAATAATTATTCATCCAAATAAATCATATGGGTTTAGTAAACTATATTCCTTTGGTATCCTAATCAAAAGGGATTGTCATGACTTCACTCAATTATATTCCTTTGGTATCCTTACTGAAGTAGTTTACCATCTATGTGTAACCTAAATCAAACACTAAGAACAAAAATCCAACCAATTAAGGACTTATTTATTACATTTATTATATAAGATAAACTAGGGGTATCCATCTTTGGAATGAAACAAACTAGTTATATGGTCTTGGTCTTAACAACTTTATCTTTTTAAGAATCTCATAATTTGTATTTGAGGGGTTTTATTTTAATGACTCGTCAATTAAATGTACATTATATGATTATTAAATCCATGTATATTAGATCACATGAAATATTTATTATTTAATGGTTTATTCCTTAGTATTTTAATTATTCTAATGATTTAGTTTGGGAATAAATATTTGATCCCCCTAAATTATAATGTTTATGTCATATTAATATTTAACTCTTTATATAACTCATAGTTTGTGTTACTTAACCAAAAATATAATACAAACAAATTAATATATATCCAAATTCATGTTATCCATAATTTACATGAAATTTTAACATTCATCAATTCAATTATATGAGATTGATAATCTCTAAATGAGTATGTCTAGAGCCATATATAGGAAACCCCCATCTATCTAAAACATGATATAAGACTCTAGGATAGTGGGAAGTCTGACACAACATCCCTAGACCAAGGGATACATTACTCAAGGGAGAATCCAATTCATTATAATTTTAAAACCAAATTTATTTAAAAAAATTTAGCAACAAAAGTATATATTATAACTTTTATTACGTATTGTGGTGAAGGTAATGGAAAACTAAATCTTATGATGTTTATACCAAGAAAGAAATGCATGGATAGAAAATTTAAAACCACAAATTTATCACATAAATCAAATCATACATAGTATCTATATTTCATATGATATTTATAAAAATTATTATTCTAATGGAAATAAATAAACACTTCATTTATTTTCTAATAATGTGATAAAAATTTGAACATTTCATATTTAATTTAGGGGTAAAAAATATAATTTTACAATATCTAAAATTTATCAATTTTAAACATTTCATAATCTATAAAAAATTAATGAAAAATATTAACCTTAAAATATTTTTGACTATTTAATAATACACTACATATAAAGGGAATTTTTAATTGAATTTTATGATTGATACAAAAAGGTTACCATAGATGATGCTTATGTATTGAAACCTATCTTATGATATAACCCATTTTAAATTGTGGTTGATATCACTACTTAAAATTGGTGCCATCATAAGGCTCAATCTGTATTTGATGATATCCTATATTTCACCAATATAACATGATTATCTATTTTTTATGAAACCCATGACTCAATTGTAATTTGTGATATCACATATAATAGCATACTACATAATAAAAATAACATGGATTTTGATATATCATACCCTATGAAATATTGTATCCCTACACAATTTGAAATCCAAAATAGATGTGGTTCTATATATCGTATGTTATGATATAGCCTCAAACACCTCAAAGAACACATGTTCATTGAAAAATTATTTGAAAAACAAGTTGATTAATTAATAAATGTGACTTTGATACAAATAATGTGATTTGGGTGAATATAAATTGATCTTATAAGTGGAATGAAACCCATAAGTCCGAATATATCATCAAATGAATCAACATTTGTAAAAATTAATAACATAAAATTTATATACCTTCGTCATTGTGATTTCCATTTCTATTGAATGATATGAAGTATGCTAGATTTGGATCAAAAAATATAGGCAAAAGACTCCTAACATTGAGGTTATTACATTGGTATTTAGATCATTATTTTTAGTGAAAGTATTCTGATTCTTTGAAAGTGTGTTAATGCCTATCTTTTAGAAGAAAAAAATAATAAATATAGGGATGAATAGAGATTCATTTTATTATTTATGAATCACAGTAATTTAAATTGGGGGGATTCTATCCCATGTATAGACTCTCTTGATTAAATGACGGCATTTATATATTTTTCTTCCATCTCATAGAATCTTATGGCATTACCATAATGTATAGATCATTGGTTTTATACAATCAATGAACACTTTAATCATTATACTTTTTATGATAATGGATAAATGATTAAATCTCATTGATTCATAACTAAAGGATACAGATCCAAAATATGTAAGAGTATTTATGCATGTTTTGTCCTATATTAAATGTCCATCATATGATATGATGGAAACCTGTTGTAGGATAAGATAGAGGTAACCACATACCATTATCATTAGTTATTGTTCTAGGATATTATAATACACTGTATCCATAATTTTTGTGCATATCCAACAAAACATACCATGACAAAAAGTATCTTTGATTTTTATAGTAGGTATATTATCAAATTTTTAGTGGTATAAAGGAAAATAGGTTTCTAGGGTACAATGAGAGGGTTTCAATTAGATAATGATGATAATTATAATCAATAAATTATGTGGGATAGAAATATAATGTCCTAAGGATCATTATATTTGAAGGGGATAATAATTTAAGTTCTTAAAGTGTTGAATATAAACTAAAATATTTAATATAATATTTAAAATTAGTTTCATTTATCTTCTACTTGGTTTCATTGGTAATGATCCATTATGACTGGATTAAATGGAATGAATATTCATTAAATATGATTAGTGAATTAATTACCATGGGAAACATATTTGGATTTGTTGAATATATAAATCTTTTTTCATTAAATGATACACTTCAAGGATGGTTATACAAAGGGAATAAATCCCTCCTATTCTGTTAATTTAATTTTCTACCAACCTCTCCAAACCCTCTTACTTCACGTATCATATTTATCACATTTAATGAAGATTCTAGAACGTCTTAATGTGTACTAGAATCCTCTGATAAACATTATGATTCTCATGCTAGGGTATCACCTTCAGAAGTAAGAGAATTTTTTTAATTTTCATGAGATATTTATTATAAATCCTCCATTTAAGTTTTAATAGGGATTTAATTGTAATCTATGTACACATTTTATATTCTTTATTTATATTAAACATTGATTCAATTGAGGATAGATCAGATATTATGGTTTTCATTATTCTCACATGTATATTTGACAGACATCAGAAAACCCAAATGTAATGTCATGGGTTAGGATTCTATGATTAATAAATGTATTCATTTTATTATTTAATTAAGTACATGGTTTACGAATTTTATACTTATTTATTTCAATTGTATAAGTAAATATGGAAATTAATACTTATAATTAAAAACTAAATAAAAATATTATTTAATTATTTATTCTTCTATGTTATTTTTGTTTATAAAATGGTATATAAAATTGGAATAACATTAAGAGTAAATGATTAATAAAATATATTTTATTATGATTTTTAAATATTAAAATTTCATATTTATTACTCTTATTTATTAAAATAAAATATTATTTATATTAATAATGAAAATTAAATTATGAATTGGATTATAATTTTTGTAAAAAATTTATAAACAATGAAAAATCTATTTTCAAATTTTTATATAACATCTAAAAGTTTTTAAAAAAATTATTTAATATAAGATTATTATGGAAAATTAATAAATATTTTTCAAATATGTAGGGTTTATAAAATTTCTATAAATCATAGTAAATGGTAATTTAGAAATATATCAATTTACCAAAGGTTTATAAATTAATTATATATTAATTCATTAAAAATTTTATATTAATCATTATGAATCATTTATTAGAAAAATATTCCAAAATTAAATACTAACATTGAAATTATCTTTTACCAAATTATTTTGTGTGGCTTGTGATCAAGAAATAAAATTTTTATTCAAGAATCATAAGAGAGAATTTAAAAATAGTTATGAATTATAAATAAAGGTTCAAATAGAAATAAGTATTTATTTTAAATTATAAATAGCTTATAAATAATAAATTTAAATGTGTTAAAATTAAAAGGGGCCATAATTTTATAATAATCAAAATAGTTTTGATAAATAAATAAATTCATTATTTGTAAATAAAATTTAATTAGTAATTAGATTATATTTTCTATAAATTATTTATAGACAATAAAATATTTTATGTAATGTTTTTGGTATTTATAAAATTGTGCTTTGAAAATTAATTAATTAAAAAATGTATATGGTTATTGGAATAAATATTTTTAAAACTTTTAATATATATATTACTTTAATATTAAAGTGTTAATTTTATGAAGAAACTTCCAAAAAATTATGATTTATACATGTTATAAATTATAATAAAGGGTGTTGAAACCTTTTTACCTAAACAAATATGGAATATTTATAATATTTTAATAAAATTATTAGTTATTTATTGTAAAAATGATTTATAAAATAGATTATAAATCTCATAAATATTATCAAATTTTAAAAGGTTATTCTATTTTTTATTATGAATTTTTCATAAATAATTAATTTCAAAATTGTTCAAATTTTATGGGGAACTTATTTAAATATATTATTTGAGAGAAAATAAAAAAAAATGTGATTATTGATTTCATCAAATTTTTAAATTGTAAATTTAAATAACATTTACTAAATAATATTAAAGAGTTAATATTGGATTTCATATAAAATATTTTATATTAAAAATTAGATAATTTCCATAATGTTAGATAATTTATAAAATGTTATATAATTATATTTTATTTAATAATTATTCATAAATAGTTATCTCATGTTTAATTATATTAATTTTTTATTAATTTAAATTTTATTGCATACATTTTTCATAGTTATAAATTATGTATATTATGAATGTGTATAACTTATTTTAACTATTAAATAGCCTCTTTGAGATTGATAATTGCATTACATGCTAGGTATGATTCCATAAAATTTAGTTTACATATACAATGGCCTCGGTTTGTAATTAATATTATGAGGTTGAATTTTTTTTTTGCTATAGTTTGTGCATATTATGTGTTGGAGATATCATGAACTGAATTATCTTTTCAGTAAAGTATCTTAGGTTGAGGGACTAGGGGTCACAACACCTACTGGCTAAGAGGCTTATTACTTGTTCTAGAAAGGTGAAGGGGGTTGGAAATCTACCTCTTCAGGATTACTCATATAGATATTGTTAATATCCTATATCTCTATGTGTTTATAAGAACCATTTATTTAAGTTATATATATGACACATTCAGATATGTATGAGTATGTTTGAAATCTATTTTTTGATGAGTAACACATATTGTGCGTTGTGTGAAGAGATGGATATTAATATTCTATGAACACATTAATTTGGTGGTTGCTATATGGATTATAAGAAACTTAATAGTTAGAATCATTCATACATAAGAGGGAATAAAACATGTGATGATATTTTTTTCATGACATTTAATAATTACAAAAATTATATACCTATGATGTGTATTAAATTAGTGAGACTTTAAATGGGAAACCCATTAGATACTAAGTGTGATATTATTTATTGAGTGTAACTTTTCGAGACCTCAATAATCAAATATGGTAGCTTCATTGCAAATCCATGTGCTCTTGGATTATCTTATGTTGGTAAATAAAGTAATAAGTGACTCTGTATTATTTTGTTAGGTAGTTTTATTACAAACCATAATGACACTAGATTTTCCTTAGCCAGATTAATTATTGTGTTTCCATTGGGTTACAATGGTTGGGAAGCCCGAAAAAATTAGGTTAATATAGGGTTAAAGTTTATTAAATACATATGGTGGATTTTGAAAATGATTTATCCTCAAAACTATCCATGAATCATAATTTCTATTATTTAGTTTAATCATTATATAAATAACTCAATAGTGACATTAACACCAAAGATGACTCATTACTTAGTTCACTGCAGATCTTACCCCACTAAATGAATATGATGTATGGGGTAATCAATTATAGTGGAAGAATTGTGATTAAAATTCCTTATTTAAAGGATACAAAACAATATATTCATCTTATAAAAAATTTATTATTGATAACTAAATAATCATATTGAAACTAAACATTTAAATTAATCATTGAAATTAGATGTTTATAGTAATAAACTCAAAAAATTATCTTCAGAAAAAAAAAATTGAGAGAAATATTTTATGTGTTAGAATATTACCTTTTTGAGTAACTAAGTGATCATGTTTTTCAATGAGAAAATCAAAATGATTATGGAAACGTGGAATTATAAATGTAATGTTCCAAAGGAACTAGATGTTAATTGACCTAAGTAATTCTATTCTCATATACTCAATATGATTGAATATGTAAGTGATATTTTATATTATTTAATAATATTAGAGGTATATAATAATTCTTATCCAGATTATTCTAGTTAAGGATGTCATCTTATTTTCATCGATGGAAATGTTCAGAAAATATAAATGAGTTTAAGAATATTTTACTCAATATTCTTAAAATTTTGATAATTAATAAACTAGGTATATGATGTATAACATTCGGTGTTGTAAAATTAGAACAAGTAGGTAAAATGATAAATTTTTAGAGAAAGAAATTGATAATATAAAATAATTCCTCAAGAATACAGTTAAATTTATTTGAAACCTGAGGTTATTATCATAAATGATTAATGATTTTATATGACTGGTTTATTTTTAAAAACTGAAGGATTTTTCAAAAACTGTGTGGAATTTTCATGTCAGATATTTATGTTATGTGAAATGATTCTATGAATTTGAAGGGTAATTGATTCAAAATCAATATTTTACAAGAATTATAATTATATAGTTCATTAAAATCAATGGAATAAATCTGGGAGTTTTTTCTTTACATCCAAGGTATAAAGAAAGAATTTGTTAAATAAAAATTTTCAACGTAAATGAATGCATAAAGTTCAAAGGAATCCATGTAATGGATTGGTATTCCCATTACATTTCTACTATATGATAACATATTCTTTTGACAGAAAAACATGTTAGGAAAAAAATGATATCATTATTTTTTTACACATGATTTATGATTTGTTGGATTGTATAACATTTCTTGAGTACCCATGGATAGAAATTTTTATTCATTATAAAGCAATTAGCTGATTTGTTAAAATATGATGGAATTTGTTCCTACCACCCATTGGGGGTATATTTTAACAAATCCATATTTTCAAAAGGTAAAATTTTTCAATAAGATATATTACTATATATGATATTGATATGATATTTTTGTTGTTAAATATTCGTTATAATAAGAAATAAGTTTTATTTTCTAAAAAATTGATGTTTTTTCCTTATAGAAAAACAATTTATCATATACTAGTGGGATACCATTGGGAAATAGATATGTTCAAAGGTGAAAAATAAATATTAAATTATTATTCAATTTATATCATAAAATATTTTACTATATGTAGCTATAATAATTTAAAAGGTTTCACTATATTATCAAAAGAATATATAAATATATTATAATGGATTTTACCTGTCTATGATTAAAGTGATTTTTCACCTTATATCTTAAAATTTTTAGGACATGTGTTCGTAAATAAAAAATTTAATGAGATAAATTTGGTTACCATAATAAGGGAACATCAATATATCTAAATGTTTTATACTAGCTAATACACTACATGTATCACTTAGTATCCTAAAATAGTTTCAGTTGTGAAAGTAAAATGTAAAGAGTTACATAAGTTACCATAATAGAGTGGATATCAATTCATCCTAAAGGATTCTATGATGTGATGATAAAGTTATAATGTAAATAGTTACAATATTTACAAAATATTTCATAGAAAAATTTTGATTGATAGGGTTACAAGGATGATGATAATGTATTTAGAAATAGTTCAAATTAGAAAGACAAGTTAACATCATACCTTTTGTTATTATGAAGTTAAGGGGTTTTAATATATGTTTAAAGATTTTAACATAAGGAATATGATTCCTAAGTCTCACTCTTATTCAAAAAATCTTACTTCATAAATCTTACTGAATAAATTAGTTTAGTAGTATTATTTTATCATATGGTCACTTAGGGATGTGACAAGAATTATATATGGAATTAATGTTAGAAAATCCATTACTACATCAAAAAAATGAGATTCATATAGAATATTTGGTTATTAAAAACATAATATAATACCTTTAGTTGTTGTAAATATATCATTCAATCACAATAAAGGCAGTATCCATTTTTCATTTATTCATGTGTATTATAAATTTTGTCTATATGAGTGGTAGGATGAAAAATATACCCCAAAAGTACAAACATTGAGTTTTCTATAGTCGATGATCATCATAGAGTATTATAGGTTTCAATGATATATTAATATTTACATCAATATATTCTCAAACTAATTATAAAGGGTTGTATATAGATATGAATAATAGATTTATACTGTAATAAGTACATACTTATTACTTAAAATGACTCACTAAAGTATATGTCCTGGAATTATATACAATCATAGATATTCGTAGGGTTGTATGTTTATTATCAATCCTTCATACCTATGTTTAGTGAGATACCTTGTTATGAATCAGCTCGGGTAACTTGGTTGCCGAGCTGGCCCTGAAAAATCCCAAAGGGCATTCCCAATCCCCATGGGTCTGCAACTAGAACATGGCATCATGCAACATGCAAGTGGGCAACAATTTTCGACAAGAAATGCAGAAGAAAAAGAAAAAAATGAACCATTGATAACAAAAGAAACTCCATTGGGACTAAAGTACATGAATACAACAAGGCTTAAATAGTCCCAAAGTACAAAAAACCATGTACTAATATAAGCAAAAAATACCCATTTTCTCTAAGGACAATACTCACCAAGTCAAAACCTCAATTGTTTGATCCACCTCCCAGAGATCCTTTCCCCTTTCTCGAACTTGGAAGAAGAAAGTAAAAAAATCCCCCAAAGGATAAATTAGGTTGTGAAAACAATCCCCATAGGATAACACCAAATATTCCATAATAGATTCCACCAATATATTAAATAAATAATGTGTATTCAATTTTAAAAAAACATGTTTGGAAATTTAAAATAATATTTTAGAAAAACAAGATATATACTTCAAGTGATTGAAATAAACATTAAGAAAAGGCTTTACAATGATGTAATATTTCAAAAAAAATGTCTTAAATAAAAGAGTTATATAAAATATTTTATGTAAATTTAGCATTTTTTTAAAACAGTTTGAAAGCATTATCATACATTTATATCTCAAATATAAACAAAAAAGAGAGGTACATGGTAATCTGCAAAAAGGTATGATAGTATTAACTAGCTATAAGACTTTTCACTCTCTAGGTGCACTCAAAAATATGTTTATACACAAGTCCTGATGACACTATCCAAAGGTGACTCATCACCATCCTGTTAGGGATGTGACCTACTCTATGTATGTTTTAAAACATTTTAATAACTTACACTATATCCAAATAAATCACTTACTACCTATGCCTTGCATGTTTTCCTACATAATCAATTGTGGGAAATTTATTTTAAGAATTCTTAAATTACAATTAAATCCCATTATTATATTTCAATGCTAATTTTCTATTTAAAACCAAAATAGGTTTTCATGAAATACATGCCTCTTTTATATGATAAAACCAATGTGTTTCTATCTAATCATTTTAATCCATTTTCACATGTTTGAAATCCAATAAAAATAAATTAGAACCTTTTGATAACTCATTTACACAATTAAATTCAATGATTTATTTCAAACCCATTTCAATCAAATCCCTTTTGTAAATTAAACAATTTAAAACATCCAATTTCTATAAGCACACCAAAATTCCATAGAATTGGGGGTTTTCCAAATTCCTATTCCAAAACCATTTCAAATATCCAAATTAACTAGAACTAGAATTTCTCAAATAAATTTAAATTGAGTATAAAAACTATATTTAAATCAATTAATTTAAAAAACTCAATTATTTCAATGTTAATTAATTTGGAAAATTGAAATGGAACAACAAATCTCTTTATCGAATAACGAAACTCGTAACGGAAACCTTTAATGAGAATGAAGGTAAAGGAGATCTCAAAACCCAACCTAGAAGTATGATCCAGCACCATATGGAATAGATTCATCAATCCCAAGATGATTAATTGAAAACCCATGGGAGGATAAAGAGATATATACTTAGAAAGATAGAGAAATCTTACCCAAGAAACACACCATAAGCATAAAGATGATGTAAATCCAAAAGAAAATGTTCAAAGGGGTGAGATAAGTCCGAGATTTCCAAGGGATTAACTTAGTTCAAGGTAGAATGATATTTATTGGAGGGAAAAAGAAAATATTATCCACACTGCTTGTTTTAGAAACACAGTCGGTGAATTACACAATGTGTAATCCAAATACATGTCGTGAACCCTTTAAAAATCATAACAGATGAAAACATGTTTCCTCCACATTAATTATGAGGCTCCAAATTAAATACAGACATTAAATCCATCATGACATGTAATTAAAACTAACTATGTGTACCAATCATGGAGTAAATCAGATCACGACTTGTATGCGGGATTATTAAACGACCTGTAAGCCTATTAAAGTGCATAATGTTTATCCATTATAATTAATTAAAATTCCCTAAATATGAATTATTTCACTAAGATATATATATATATATATTATATATCAATTTATATTGATTTATATTCAAATTATTTTTATTATTATACATTGAGTTAACATAAAATCATCTTTTCTGTTAAAAATACACTTCTTGAAAACATGTTTTTTTGTTATGTCTTTGAGTTTAATGTTAAATTAGAATCTACCAATTATGAAATTTAATTTGGTTAAGTGGATTAAAAATTTAAATCATAATAATTTATATTATATAATAATATCAACATAATTTTTTTACCATGGAAATGGTGAAAAGTGCTTAAAAATAATTGTAGTTAAGGTGAAAAACAGTCTACTGGGGGTTAAAATAAAAATATACGGAAAAAATAACATTAAAACTTATATAAAACCTATTTTATGTAATTATTTAGAAATAAAAATGTCTATCTAGTATTAATACTCTATTTTTGGTCCTTGTCTCTTGTGGAAAAGGTGGGAACACCATTATCTTTACAAAAATTACTAGTGTGCCACTCACCTCGCCTAAAAACGGCCACCCCATTTCATCTATTCATAATACATTAGAACATTATTGGTTAATCCAATACCTACTAAAGTAAAATAATAAAATCCAAAACATCATACTAGAATCATTTTTGGTCAAAATTCCATTCTATGAATACTTTACGTATAATCCTAAAGAGGTGGTATCAGAAGTGGTAAAAATTTTAACTCTTCGTTTTTTATTTATGTCTTCTTCCAACTCCCTAAAATAGTATTAAAACATTATAATATGATAAAAAACTTATATAATACATATTTATATGTACATAAATTAATTTAAGAACATAAATTTATCTCCACATTCATGAAATGGGATGCGAAATCATCATTCGTGTCTATGGCGGACTATCGCCTTGAAAATCGATGTTATTCATTTTCCATCATCATCTATCATTGATTGTTTTATTGATATATTTAATGTATATATATGATATTTGTAAAGTATTTATTAATATTTAGTTGTGATATCACATATATAATTTTTACTTTCCATTCTATGGGGGATACGATAATGTTGCTCATGTGTACGAAGGACTACCTCCTCAAAAAGAGACGAGATTCATTTTTAAATCAACACATCCCAAGAAATATATTTATAATTATAATTAATGAAATAATATAATATTTATGATATTATTATAATTTTATAACGATAAATTATTTCATACCTTCATTCCATAATGATCATTCAAAAATGGAAATGTTGATCATGTGTACGTACTGCCTATTGTATCCAAGATTCTAACATAGTTCATTTTTTATAACAAATTTTCACGATTAGTTTTAAAATTATAATTGGTCAATAAATATTATTATATTTCATTATTATTATTATTATGTTAAAATAATTACCTATTTTACCATTTTCAACACAACCAAACTTTTTTGAAATAGAAAATCGATCATCCTCAAAACACCTGACATGGACATAACTAATTAAATTTTCAAATATTCCATTAAATATAAATAAAATAAATGATTTTATTTTAAGGTTCTATGACTAGAATATATTTTTATGAAATCAAAACATTTATTTAATCTTATTATACATGATTTAAAGTACCTACTAGTAATGTATGGACTCGAGGTAAGGGTTTTTCTCAACTCAATTTTACTTCTTTGAGACATATGAAATATTCACCACATGTTATTATTTTTTGCTGTATATACTATCCATTTTAGAAATAATATCATTAATAATTCATAAATCATGGTATTTTATGTTTTCATTTGATTTAATTTATCCAGGGGGATTGACTATAAAGTTACCGAGTGGTAAAGAGTTTCTTAACTAATTTTCCATCGACAGGGTTAAATAAAATTATTTGTTTATTCTATTATGATATGATTATTTGGTAATTGAGAATAAAATTTTTATATTTTAATTTAATCTTTAAAATTATTGATTTAATAATTTACCTATAATCTATCCATAGATTAACTCTCAATTTTGTAGTATGGTGTTTTTAATGGTCAATCTTCCCAAATTCCTTTCTTTTGGACTTATGTTTATTATAGGAACCTATCTTATTTATATGGTTAATATATATCCCATTGGGAATTTTATATCTATTATATACCTATGTTAATGAAATTTAATATATCATTTTAATTCATTCCTTCATGTGGCATAAATTAATGACTTTCCAAAGTGGAAAAGGCTTTATGTTACAATCTTCTTTCTTTCATGATTTTTTATGTTCATGTATCTTTTAATGGAAATAATATCCTATTATTTTCCTGAAACACATATCTTTTTTGATCCCTTAGTTATGAATTTTTTTCACATGTTTTATTTACTTGTAAATATTTTTTTATTTAATAAAAATCAATAAATCATTATGTAAGTGATACTGATCTTCTTTTTTCTCTTAGATCGGGTATCATCCTCTTCCATATCCATGTTTTAAAAATTCTTTTACAAATTTTAATTTCTAAAAAAATTATTCCTAAATATATTTTACATGATCTATGACATTATATTTTAAAAAAATAAAAATTAAATTTCTAAATTTTTTCAAAATGATATAATGTTGACTACATTTTACAAAATGTTTTGAAAATAATAATTATTCTTAAAATATACAACATTAACATATTTTCCCACTATTATGACCATTATTTGTTTTGAACCGTAGTTTTTATGTTTTCAAAGTTTTTTTTAAACAAAATGTTTTTTATAATAATTTGTTTTATTAGTAATAAATGGGATTTTCAAAATGAAGGTTTTTTATAATACTTTTTTTAGTAATAAATGTGATTTTCAAAATGAAAATTTAATCTTCATTAATATTGTTTTTAACAATATTTTAATATTATTTACATTAATCAACATCCACAACCCTTGTAAGTAAATATTATAAGGTAGGGATATTTTGTAATGATACCATCCTCCTTATTTCTCAAGATTAATTAATATTATATTAATGATATTTTCAGTGACCTTTTTTCATTTTCATGGTTTAATCTGGTTTTATATAAAGCCTTATGGAATTTGTTTTTTACATGGGTTATTAATTTTTCAATGAGAATGTTATGGAACCCATTAATTTTCAATGGGTTAATCATGTTTCCAAGATATTTTTGTATAACACATTCTATTACATGGGTTAATCATGTTTCAAATTTAATGTTATAGAACCCGTTTATTTTCCCTGGGATTATCATATTTCAATGATATATTTACAGAACTAATTTCTATTATGTGGGTTAATCATTTTTCAATTAGAATATTATCGAACTTGTTTCTTTTCCGAGGGCTAATCATTTTTACAAGATATTTTAATGGAAATTGTTTCTTTTACATGGGTTTATCATGTTTCAAATATAATATTATGGATCCCGTTTCTTTTCCAGTAGTTATTCATCTTTTAAAGAGATTTGTATGGAGCCTATTTCTCTTCCATGGGTAAATCTAGATTCAAATATATTTTAATAAAATATTTTCTTTTCCATAGGTTAATCATGTTTAAAATATATTGTTATGGAAATTATTTTCATTCCATTAGTTAAACATATTTCAAATATTTTTTTTTATGGAAAAAATTTCTTTTCCAAATGTTAATTATATTTGAAATAGATTTTTAGAGAACTTATTTCTCTTCCTTGAGTTAATCATATTTCAAATATATTGTTATGGAACCTATTTATTTTACATGGGTTAATCAATTAATTAAATGAATAATTATTTTTTCAACGATTTTGATGGTGAAATTAATGCTCTATATACTTTTTTGTGGTTCATGTATGTTATATTTGTTGGGTGATCCCGGATAGCACCGAGTGAGTCTGATATAAATTATATTACGGGTGTGCCCAAATAGTTCCCAAATGGATTGGGTAATGATTAACTTATCTAGATAATTATATCGGAAGTTGGACGTATTGTTCTTCCAGTTGTAAGGGTTATATATGGGGTCTATGATTAATATGTTCATTGATACTAATAAGTTTTATCTATTCTTGATAATATTTTATAATGTTTTTTTTATCAATATTGATATAATATGGCTCATGATTATTTAATTTCATGAATATTACATTTATTGAAGCCTTATTACATGTGTTCATATTTTATAATATAGGTATTGAATAGTATGAATATTCTTATGTTATACTCATTCACTTTTATTATGTCGTCATACCTATATTATCTTATTATGGTTAATGGTGGCATTTAATTGTTAATTATTACATATACCCATACTGAGAACTTTATCTCACCCGTATTATGTTTCATTTTCTCCAATTTGTAAATATATACATTCAATGAATTCTTCATAGAAGTGATTTCATAGTGATTTTGATCATGGATTAATGTGAAATAAGTAAACTAGGTTACGTGGGAGAAATTATCATCTAAATATATGTTTTTTAAAGAGTTTGTTCTAATTATGTAAAATTCTTAACCTAAAAGTTCCTTGAGAATGATAGTGAGTCCAATTTTACATTTTAAATTCCTAAATTTTTGATGTAAAAATTCAGGTCACCTCCATAGGTATCAAATATAGAAATGTAATGTTTATCATTTATGAGATATATCCTAGAGTGTGGGTTTGGGGATGCTTTAGTTGATATCAGAGGAAAGGTTTAAATTACATTGGAGAATAGGTTGTTTTCATACGAAGATATATTAATAGTTATAGACAATATCTTAGTTCTATAATATTAATGGTGATTATAAGTTCAAAGTCATAGACATCTCTTTTTTGGTTTTAAGTGATGAGATATTAAAGTGATTAATAACATTTTAGGACCTGTATTATTAGGTTGATGTATATGTAAATATTTGGATAAACATTAAGTATGGATTTACATTTTTTGGACATAGGATTTAATGTATTGATAACCTTTAGGGTTTATAAGATCTTGGATGTTGAGGTAATTGTGGAAACACAATTTTTACTTTATATATAAACACAAGATTTAAAAGTTATTTGTTGTCTAAGAAATTAATTGTACATAAAAAATGGATCACTATTATTTTGGAATGGAAATCTAAAAGGTATGAGAAAACATTTGGGGTAAAAAACTCTCTAATTTTGAAATTCTTTAGGAATTATTTAGTTCACACTTTTGCAATTACTGTTGAATATTAGAGATTAATGAATTATTTAATCATATGACGGTTTAATGATTATGGTAAACATATTACTATATGCTACATGTGGATATAGAGGCTAAAGTAAGATGCCTCCGAGGGGAAACTTCCTTTTCCCCTCACACGGCTAGGGTTTTCTCTTGGAAGTTTTCTCCTCCCCTCCTCCGAGCTGACTTGGCGGTCTTGGTGTCTGTTGCTGGATCTTGGTGCGATGTCGGCATTCCCTAGTGGGGATTTGGTGGCATCTAGTTTTGAGATCTTGGCTCATCGGCGCTCTCCATGACGCAGCTCATCGATGGTTTCACATCCCCTATATGCAGCTCAACGTCAGCTTCGGGATCTCACTTCAACAACGGCGCGGCCTAGCTTCGGATCTCGTAGTTCCTTTCCAGCATGTTCGGTGTCAGATTTGGGCAGTCCGGAGGGGGATATCTTTTCGGGTTTGGTTTTTTGAAGGTGGGTTTAATGATTTGGGATTTTGTGTTTCTGTTTGTTGGATTTGTTCTGGAGGCTTTGTTGATGCAATGCAGTGTCGAGGAACCTTCCATAAGGGGCGGATCACCGCTAGGGTTTCTCTGGAACCTCTTTCTCCATCCTGGATCTTCTCTGCTTCTCATCCAATTCATGGCAGTTCATGGCGACAGTCTTTTGCTGTGGAGGCTCTGTTTTAGCCCGCCTTGCATGCTCTGGTTTCTGTCTGGCGGCACAGTGTTGAATCAGCGCCTGAGCCCTTGCCTTGGAGGTTCAAGAACAATTCCTCGTTCCCAAATCTGGGCATTTGGAGGATTGAGTGTGTCTTCGTGGATTTTTCGGATGGAGGTGAAGGGATGTGTTCCTATGAGGTTTGGTTCTGGTTTCTCTCTGTTGGGGAGTATGCAATAGTGATGGTGAAGGTGTTGTTTCATGGAGTTCGGAGGTGCTGAATTTATGGAGCTCGTGTCTACGGATGTGGTACTTATTTGGTTTTTTGTGTGTTGATTCATCTGTTGGTGTTTGATTTTGTTTTTGTGAGTTGATTTCATGATATTAACCAATTCGAACGGGGATGATGGTGTACTGGACTCTGGTTGTCGGCGTGCGATGACAACAATAGGCACCGATGAAGCTCCCCAGTGTTCCGATTTCTACGGTACTGTCAGTCTCCTTCGGTTTGTGTCCTGAGGCTATTGATTCGTGATGATGTAGGTTGCGAGCGATCTCGTGCTTCGAGGACGACGTGTGGGTTCACGGTTCGAGGTGTTACTTGGTTTCCACCTATTTTGAATTGATCTTTTGAATTTTGAATTTTATGTTACGTTGTGTCTTTCGTTTTGATGGTTGTACTCTCTAGGTCCCGGATACCCTTAAACCAGATTTTTAAAAATGAAAAAAATGATTAGCAGTCCTATGCTAACTATTTTGGTTTTGGTTACATTCTAAATATAGGTGAAATAACTTGATTAAACCTTTTATCATTATTTGGTCCTTTAGAAGTGTATTGTAGTTCATTATTCATGAAAACAACTATCGTGAATATGCCTCGTTTAGAGAAAAAAATGAGATTGTGATGGAAATTGATAAAATAATGAAATTATACTCATCAAGTATGTATATTTACTTATTCTCTTAGTCTATATGGTATTGTAATTACTAAACTCTATGAAAAGGATCTTTAAACAAAAAAATTTCTTATTTCCATCAATTTTTATTAACTCAATGACCATTTTCACACCTCTTTTTTATGGTTTGGTGGTTTTTAAATTTCTCTTGATCATTCACATTATTGTAATCAATGATATTTTTAAATATATATAATTATCTTTGATAATTTATTTTATTCTAGTTTCAAATATTCACATCCCGTCAATTTTATTCTATTTTGAAACCTTGTATGTGTTTTTCTATATTACCTATATACACCCCTTTCTCTTTTATTAAGAAGATTCTTATTCACCCTTTTTACAAAGTGGGTTTTTACCAAAATGATTTAAAAATATCCATCCTTTTATTATTGAAATAATGTTAAACTCATGACGATTCAATTTAGTAAAATTGTGGGGATACAATTTACTAAAATTGGGAATAATGTAACACTGTTTTAGTTTGTAAAACAAAACTATGTTCGATAGCATATTCGAAACCCATAGATCTTAAAAGACCAAAAAATATATATAACAGTTTAAAATCTAAGTGTTAAATGGGTGGGTATGAATAGTATTAAAAAATTTATGATATATATATATATATACTAATAAATATTAATTATTTACAAATTTCTATTAAATAATCAATCAATTTTTTATTAATGTAATTTTATTCTTAAAAAATATGTTTTCTTCAAAAATCATTTTTATTGATTTTCATAAAAAAGTATTTTATTTTATTTTATGATCTATAATAAAATTTATTTTAAAAATGATACTCATTTTTTAAATCTTAAAATAAAATTTACTATACGTTAAATATTTAGATATTTTAGAAAATATTAATTTTTCATTGAATAGTGAAAAATACTGATTTCTGTAAATATGTCATTTATTTTCAATAAATTATGAAATTTTAAAGAAAAATTATTTTTTCAATATTAATTAAATTAAAATAAGTATTATTTAATTATATTTAATCCACTTAATTTATTTTTAATCATATTCATATTGTATTTTAGTATAAGTTTGTGTCTAAAATTGGGATTTTTCCAAAAACTGTTTTATTGTGAATAATGTTTCTCCATTTTAATTAATTTTAAAAACACCTACTAAAAATTATTTAATTAAAACATATATATAATATATAAATAAATATTAATATATATTCCTAAAATAAATAATTATTAGTCATAGAGTTAATATAAAATCATCTTTTCCTTGTAAAATACACTTCTTAAAACATGATTTTTTATCCCTTTTATAGGTTCAATTTTAAATTAAGTTTTGGATATTCTATGAATTGAATTTTGTAAAATTCCATCCATATTTTTAATCAGAATAATATATATTATCAAATACACTAAACATAAATTTTTTCTATAATTAATAGTCAAAATTCTAAAAATAAATTATCGTGGTGTAGGTGAAAATGGTTTAATGAGGGGTTAAACTAAATAGATAAGGGTAAAATGACATAAAACGTGTATAAAACCTATTTTATGGAAATTTTTAGACCTTATCATGTATAATAATATTTAATAATCATTTTTTTATCCTTTTCTCATGTGAAAAATGTTGGTAAAACATTTTCTTTTAAAATGTTACAATTGTACCACTCATCTCACTTATTAGCGGCCACCCCTCTCCTCTCTTATTCAAACATTAAAAATATTTTGGTTTGGGAAATACCTACAAAAATAACTTCACATACTCTATATCACCATCCTGGATGCATTTTTTTGTTATTGATCCATTATTTGAATATATTAGGAATAATCCTAAAGAGGTTGTCTAACAAGTGGTAAAAATTATAACTATTAATTTTTGTTTTATTTATTATTACACCTCATTAAAATATTATTAAACATGGATAGTATGATAAGGATATAATATAATATAAAATTTTATGTCATTATATTTATTTAATTACTTAAATACATATCATCTTTCATCAAATGAAATATAAAATCATCATTTGTGTGTATAGAAAACTACCGCCCTATAAACCAATATCATTCTTTTTCAGTCATCACCTCACGTGGATTGATTTAATGACATATTTTAAGTATATATATTATATTTTTAACATATTTATACTTATGTAGTTATTTTATCACATATACCTTTTTTACATTCTATTCTGTTGGGGATACAATAACATCGCTCATGTGTACAGAAGACCACCTCCTTCTGAAGTGATGTGATTCATACCCTTATGATCTTCATATTCTCACTAATAGTATTTAATTTTTAATTAATAGGTTTACCATGACTTAATTTTTGATCTCTCCTTTCTTATGATTCATTTTAACCTGGTTATATTTATTGAGGTTGAACTAATTATGTCTAGAATGGATTTCATACAGATAATAATAATGAAGTAATGTGAAATAAGAAAATCTTGGTTACGTGGGATAATTCTCATTTAAATATATATAAATTTTTAATGTAATATTTTTTCCTAGTTCTATGAAAATATAATCCTAAAATTACCTTAATAATATAATTGAATCTAATTTGTCATTTTTATGTTTAATGATTTTGGTGCAAAAATATTCAGTTACCTTCATCGGTTCCAAATCCATAAATGTAATGTTTATGATTTCAACACAAGATATAGGAGTGTGGGTTTGAGGATGTTATAATGATTCCTTACCTAAATAACTATGTGGTGATAGAAAACCCATAGTAGACTCATTCCATATTGTTATAATGATCTTGTATCACTAAATGGATTTGATTCATGGGGACATAATTTTTTAGAGGAGCACTTTCATTGAAATTACTTAATGAAAATCTATAAGATTCGACATTCATATGATAATTTTTTTATTAGAGATAAAAAAATAATCATCATCAAACTATATTTTAAATTAATCATTGAAATAATAAGTATATATTAAGAAATTCCTAATATTTGTAGCTTAAGAAAATTTCTTGAGAAAGAGATATATTATATTTGTTTAAATAATTCACTCATGATTAACCATGTTTGGAAGTAGTTCAATAAGAAAATTAAGATGCTTATAGAATCATGTAATAATTGATTTATGCTTTTAGAGGCACTATATTCCAATTGACATAATTAATTCTAGTCTCTAATACTCTATATGATTGGTTATATTATTGATATTCAATAGGATTGAATAAGTTTAAAGAGACTAAATAATTCATATAAGGGTTATTCTTGTAAGGGAATTAATTCTTTTTTCCTCTATCTAAATGTTCTGTAATGTTGTATGAATTCATGAAAATTTTATCTCATATAATCAAATTTATGAGAATAGATTAATCGGGAATATAATGTCTTCATTTTTGTTCCCTATAGAATGTACAAGGAGGTAAAATTTCAAAATCAATAGAAGAAAATATGGTTGAAAAATTAAACAATGTTTCTTCTATAATGAAATAAATTACACTTAAAACCTATGGTTATTATGAAAAAATTAATTATAATTTATTATGATTGTATTAGTAATGATATACCTAAAAGGGTTTGGTAACTTATTGGAATGTCAATGTAAAATATTAATATTATAGTAATAGGTTCATCGATTCTAATGGTTATGTGATATCTAGTGTATGTTTTACATGTGTAGTAAATATAATGGAGTTCAATGTCATATGTTGAATTCAATAAAGAAAATAGTTTTCATTCATGTGATGTAGTAGACAATTTCTATATCAGATATTTTAATTTATTGATATTTATAAATATTAGACAAATCTAAGTATAAGAAGTGTATATTTATCCCACTTATCATATATGATAAGAGGTGATAAAATGGTTGTTATTAAAATCATGAGATGATTAGTTAAATACACTATATTTATTATTTATTAGATTATATAAAATATTTTGAGAAGAATATGTGGATTAATGTTATTTATCCACGATAAAATTGTAATCTAACGATTTGTGAAAATATTTGGGAATATATTCACACAACCCATCAGTGGTATATTTTAATATAGTATTATTTAATGTAAAATGTTTAAGACACATGGAATTCCATATATGATATCGAAACAATATTTTTTTTCAAATATTCCTATAAAAAGAGAATAATGTTTATTTCATAAAACACAAAGTAGTTTTTGTTAAGTCATAGAAAGATATTATGTAATATAATATAATGTATAAGAGGATAGTGGTAGTATTATTGAAATTACAGAGGATCATAGTTAATAAATAAAATATTATTATCAATTTTTTTAATTGATTTTTTTCATTATATCCTAAAGAGTTAGTATATGATACTGTAAAGTAAAATTCAAATAATAACATTTAGTTACAATGAAAAAGTGAATATCACAATTAACTAGTGGATTATATAATTTTATTATTATAATATAATGTATAAGAGGATAGTGGTAGTATTATTGAAATTACAGAGGATCATAGTTAATAAATAAAATATTATTATCAATTTTTTTAATTGATTTTTTTCATTATATCCTAAAGAGTTAGTATATGATACTGTAAAGTAAAATTCAAATAATAACATTTAGTTACAATGAAAAAGTGAATATCACAATTAACTAGTGGATTATATAATTTTATTATTATATTTCATCCTAATATAATATCCTAAATTACATTTTCATATGTGATGGAAAATAAAAAATGTTAAGATTTATAGTTAGTTACCACAACAAGTGAACATTACTATTCCCCAAAGGCTTACTCCATCTAATTAAAAAAGTGTATCAGTTTTTATCCCAAAAGATTTTATGGTATAGAAGTAAATATATATATGTCTTTATTTATATTATTTATCATAAAAATGTTAATATAATTTAATCCTAAAAGTTTTTTAGGATGTTATGGTAAAGTGATAATGTAAAGAGTTTCATTATATAGAAAATATTTCAAGGATAATGTTTAATGGAAAGGTTTCCAAAGATTATTATTATGTACAATGAAAAAATTCTAAGTAGATAACAAAATATTACATTATATGATTTGATGTTATAAAGTCAAGGAGTATTAATATGTTCAATGATTTTAATTTTAGGAATATGATTCCTAAGTATCTCTATTACTTAAACATTCTTTATTTATAAATGTTACTCAATAAGAGGTTAATTGGAGTATTTTATCATATGGTCACATAGGGATGTGATAGAACTTACATATGGATATAATGTTCAAAAAACATTCCTACATCAATAACATTAGATTTGTGTAGAATCTATGAATCTCAAACAAATAAGATAGTGGTTTTAATTGTTGTAAATGTATCGTGTATTTATAGTAAATGTAATATCCATTTATCATTATTTCATGTTTTCAATAAATATAATTTAAATGAATCATTGAATGATAATTATCCCCTCAATTTTTAAACTTTGGGTTGTCCCAAACTAATGATCATCATTAAGTATAATTTGTTTTGATGATATATAAAGGTTAAACTGAATAGATAATTATATTTGTTTAATGGGATGTATATGAGATATGTAGAACATATTCATCCAAAAATATGAAGATTCATAATATTTGGACTGATCTATGAGATCCAAACTCATTTAATTTCATTCGATCATAGATATACATAAGGTTTTGTCCTCATTATCAACCCTTCTTACCTATGGTGTGAAAGATATCTATAATGAAAACATTATTTATTTGATAACATACATACACAGGTCCACATATTAACATATCTAATCATAGGGTGGTTGAGTATGTTGATGATCATGTCATATTTTGGAGTACAACCATCTTGGGATTTGTCAACATATATTATAAGTTAAATACATAAAGACCCCGATTGAGTTATAATATTTAAATAAATTTTTATGATTAGTTGTTTCACATATTATGAGTTCAACTAAATTTATAAGTTAAATTTTATTTAATAATCAAATAGTTATTATACATGTGATGTATTCAATGACTTGGTTACTCTTTTTAAGAGAATCAATAAACTATGAGAGGAAAATTGTAGATAAACATTATTCATGACTATTGATTTGTTTATGTCATAGATAATGGGATTTTATAAGATATATATGAATTATATGATACAAATTTTGGTGTACATGTTCATTTTGATATATGAGTATGTTTGATACAGATCACACCATGCTCTTTAGTAGCAGGAGAAGCAAAGATTCATTGCTAGATTCCTTTCATTTCTTACAACCATAGAACATAAATTTCATAGTTTTTATTAATGATGATAAGGCCTATAGGGTCACACTATTTTCCCCTTGGATAAGGATAACATTTTGGAAAATTTTATTATAAAAAATGACTAGATATAGATGAAAACCCATATTTAAAATAGTTTTGATGGATTCACAAATACTGTTGATGCATGAATAAAGTCCTTATGGGATTTTAGTGCATGTGGTATATTGTTGGATGTGAACTAAAATATACATGCATATGATGCATGAGAGATATATGTATATTTATAATAATATTAGATATATATATATAAGATAAAATTTAATATATGAACATAATGCATGAATTTTTCATGAATGAATAATATGTGTTTATGCGTGTCATATATATATTATTTATTTCCCACAAATAGTTTTTTCATCTGTTACAATCAATTTATTATTGGATTAAATGATTTTCATTAATTTATTGAAATCATTTAACAATTTATATCCCAACTAGAAAAAATAAATATGATGTATTGGAGGAGCCTCAGGATTAAACTATATAAAAGGATGTGATCCTCTTATTGGGAGTATGTGGTATGCTATGTGAATAATCCCTTGTTAAAATATCATCCTCCTGAAAATAATTTTATCTTTTGATAAGGTCAAATCACTCCTCCAGATATCGAGTATCCTCAAAAGGAATTTGTTAATCCGTTTTCAAATGTACTCTCTTAGTGGAGTGTTTTTATGTTCATTAAAACTTGTGATCTTTCTTAGAAATTCTATGTCTAAGGAAGAAGAATATTGTTACTGCTCACATTTTAAGGAACTATTTTCATTTAGTTGAAATTTTGGTTCTTAATGATAGATATGCCTATGCCTATAGGTTTTCATAAACTAAAAAATATTATTATATGATCTTATGAAACTCATCCTAACAAAGATCACCAAAAAAATAACAATTTGACTCTTATATCTACAAGTAGAAAACTTTCTACTAGAATACACATACTTTATGTTATGAACACTCGATATCCAAATCATGTACTACCATAATCCTCTTGAATATAAATAATGAACAGCGATAAGATATTGTTTTGAACGGTTTTAAAGTATAATCATTTACCAAACAAGAAGGATAACATACTTTCTATAGTTCTTTTTTATTCATTAAAGAAGATCATACATTACTTCAAATGCTTAATAGTATCCATATATTATATGTGACATATACCAATTCATTACATAATATTTTTATAAATTTCAATGATCATATGAAATTCTCCAAGCCATAAATGAATCTTCATAATGATTCATAACCAAAGATAAATCTTTAAGAAAACATGTACTTCCATGAAATATCATATATCTCATATCATAGCTCCGTTATATGTTTTGATATATGTATTGAAGTGGATCCTTGATCAACTTTGATTATTATTTTTTGAAAATTACAATACTTCTTCATTTCATAAATATAATTTATCCTATTTTTTATTTCAACAGTTAGTTCCCTCTAAAATTAGTTTTAAACACATTTTTTATATTATTTATAAGCGATGTTATTATCCATAATTAATTACTATTCTTATGTTCATATTTGTTATTTATTTTGAAAACTAATTTCAGAGAAAATTACATCTCTATATGGGTTAATATCACATATTATGGGAGATTTCATATTAGAATGTTTTGAAAGATCAGGTTAACTCTTGACTAACCACATGAACAAAATCCAGGAGTCCAGATGAACAAAAACCAAGTGACAACATAAAAAAATACAAGATACCATATAAAAAAAATAACATATAAAATATCCAAGTAATCGTATAAAGAAATTTTATACAAACACATAATAAGACAAGAAGGACAATATGACTATTGATTGATTAAAAGGCTAGCAGAGAAAAAATTTCTAACTGATTAACAAACATTATGACCCACTGGGTGTGAAAATTTGAAAAAGTTTTTAACATAACTTATGTCCTACCTTGTGAGGAACCTTTTGAACTACCTTATGACATACCATATGACATACCATATGACATTCCTTATGGCAAAAATTATGAAATTCCTTATGGAATACCTTACGACCTACCTAATTTCCTACCTTACGTCTTACCTTATGACCCACCTTTTAACCAACACTATGAACCACCTTATTAATTACCTTATGACCTTCCACATGGCCCGCCATAAGAAGAGTAACTCAACCCCTAAAGTCACCAATGACTCACTATCACATGAATTATTATAGAAACTCAATTAATATTTATTTTTTTAGTTCAGAACATGCTCTCTTATATTTATTCTTTTTATATAAAATTACTACATATTAGTTTCACAAATTTTTTATTTAATTAAGTATTCCTTAATTACTCATTAATTATTTTGTTCTTGTGGAACTATTATATGTTGTTTTATGATTTCAATAAATATGATCACGAATTAATATATATACACACTATATTCTTGGAACATAGTGTTATTTAAATTCGAATTGTTTGAAATATTAAAAGTTTGCATCCCATGCATTATGGGATTTTTTTTGAAGGATCTTAACACTGTTTATTAAGGATTATTTATTATATATTAGTTATTCTAAAATATTCCATTATAAATAATGATTTAATATTAAAAATTGTCAAAGCGAACCACTTGGGAATTTTTTACATGAATTTTCAATGAATAAATCAAATGCTACATTGGGGAAGATGAAATGGAAAATATCTCATTATTTTAAATTTTATATGCAAAGAGGAACTCTATATAAATATATAGATTATTATAGATCAATTTAACAAGTTTAAGGATAGACATAAAATATAATGTGTGATGATCAATAGATATCAATAACTTCTCTCAGTTAAACATCAATAATTTGATCCATTGATGTTGGATAGAACTTTTTTTCCTCAACTATTGGATCATTTCTTTTTTGTCTAGTTTCTATAGTCCTTACATCCTTCTATATTTTACATGATTAATCATGTTTTACTTATACTAACCATAACTTTGGAGTCATGTTATACTACACCGTATAAAAGGTATGTTTTGGGTTGTGCCTCTAAGTGTGAGGAATGCACGGTAATTAGGTTATGACTCCATGTGATAAAAAGATAGAAGTGGGTCATGACTCTTGGTGATAAAACATTAGCACTGGGTTTTTACCTCTAGGGTTTAGAAAGGTATTCATTATGTGTTGTTACTTTTTTTTAAAAATTTATTGATTCCATAGTTAGTTGGTGGCATCTACCATTTTGTTTGAGAGGAGTGATGAGTGAAGAAGGATCATTTAGATATGAAATACTATAAAAATTAATCGATTCATTTCTCTTTATTTTTCCACTACATTAATTTTTAACCCTGATAAAATTCCTTTAATATTTCTAAAGAGGTAATTTCACCCCCAACCCCTATTTACCATTAAAATATTCTCACATTGACACTTAAAAATTATTATCTAAGGAATTACCATAGATTTGGAATATTTATATTATTTTTTATAATAAAATCCTCCTTTAAATATTCAAGGGGATAATATCTATTTAGAAATGTAAAAATGAATTCAAATGATGGTTAGATACCTTAAATACCTATATTTTTTGGAACGAGTTTTTGAAATTTTATGTCATTCATGGAATATTTTCTTAAGAACCTTAGTATAAATAGTTGTACAGTCATTATGATATCATATAAATTAATTAAACATGATTATTAATTAATAACTAGTAATGAAACTATTAGATATGTTTTTAATTATAATTTAATGAATATTTTATACTATGTAATTATTAGAAACATTTATAGCCATGTATCTTCATGTAAAACAACATAAGAAATATGTAGTATTCATTAAGGTAACCATTTACATTTGGGTATGATTTTATTAACTAAATTGTTCAAGTTAATATATGAGTATCAATATTTTAAAACGGGAGAATAATAAATGTTCAACCAAATGTTTCATAGATTTACATGTATTATGAATGGTATGAGAATCTTAAGAGAAACACTATATAATTAAATTCTAACAAAAATTGTTTTAAGACCATTAGTAAATAAATGTAATTATAAAAAGTTATCTATTAGTGAAATTAAACATTTCAAGGGATATAAATTTAATGTTATTATCGTATATTTATTTCAATATGAATTGGAATGTAAAAATATTTCTCAAGAGGAAAATTTAAAAAATAATGGTATAGCTTCTAAATAAAAAATTCATCATACAACTTAATCTTGTGATTCTAAATTAAAAATTAGTAAAGGAGATAATTTTTTACAATTTACCCAATATATAAGAAATAAAATTTACTTAAAGGGAAGAAAATGGGATTTTATATTGAATATAAAATAAAAGAAAGGTAGTGATGTTAATTAACTTATATATTATGTATAAAAATAAATATGGAACATCAATCTTTATTTCCCATTACTCAAGAATGATAAAAACAATATAGAACAATAAAAAAGAAAATAAATAAATGGTATATAGATATATTTATACTTCTTATATAGATTCAAGTAGTGAATCATTTATAGGAAAAGAATTAGTAAACCTGTGTTTAATGGTTCTAAAAAAATAAGTAAGTGAATATGAGTTTTATTCCTCATCTAAATATAATTTTGATTTTTGTAATGATGAGTTGTATAAAAAAATTGATATTCTCAATCATGAAGATTAAATGATTTCTAGATTATTAAAAAATAATAAGATAAAATATAAGGATGTTATCATTAAAAATGAAAAATAGAAAAATAATTTTTCGAGTTCAAATGATAAATTATATGTTGATCAGGAAAGCATTAAACATGAAAATCATAAACATATATATTATTATTGTAAATATAAGTATGATAAAAAAACTAAATTAGAGTCTATTTTTGAAGAAAATGATTAACATAAAAATGAAAGTCAATGGTCAAAGGCTGATATATCCACTTTTGTTCAAGATAGACAAATTAATGATAAAATGATGAGTTTAAATTTAAAAAAAAGGAAATGGGTATTGGTTATGATAACATATTACCCAAATTTTATAATTCCATCATTGTTAAAATTTCTAGTGGAATTATATCTATTGATACATGTTTTAAGTTTCAAATGAAAGGAAATTTTAAAAATGAATTCCACCTAATATTTCAAAAGTCACTTGGTCGCACCAAAGCTTTTATTTATAAATAATTGTCTTCCTGATTACCTATATACAATGATTGAAAGTTATGTGGTTCCTTATCAGTTAAGATACTAATACCATAGGAACCAAGTTTTTATCGGTACTAAAGACTTATTAAGTATGATTTTGTGGGAAACTTATTTAAGAATAAGAAAAATGATGTGTGGTACATTGATAGTGGGTTTTCATGAAATTAAAAAAAAATGATATCTCTAAATATATATCTTTTAATAGGTTTCATACACCATCATCAACATTACTATTTTTTTCATATAGTACAATTCAAAGTGGAAAAGTTTATGGAGGCCAAAAATAATGGAGGCTGAGGGAGTGACCCCAAATCAAATTTACCCCCTCATGCTTAAATTGAGAAACATTAGACAGAAACATAATTAGAACACCAGGGGACGCTAGATAGGCTATGTGATCTACCACCTTGTTCCCCTCTCCCCATGTGTGGGTGACACTGGTGCTTTCGTCAAAGAGGGATTTTCATTTCCTGATGGTGCTATCATCAAGGAGGAATTTTATAATGGTAGTGTTACTTTTAGTGATAATTCAATGGTAAAAGTAAATGGTTTTTGAGAATATGGGATTTGAAATGTTGTTTTTATTTTAAATTTTTTGTTTTTTTAAAGATAAGAACATATATTAAAAATTACTTCACAATTTTTTGATGATAATATGAATTAAAATTTTATAGTGGCAAGTGTATTGTTTTCAAAGATGAATTTATCTTTTTTTATGAAAAAATGGAAGGATAATAATTATTCATTTACCTATTCTAATTTGAATGAATTTAATGTAAAATTTTTAAATGTCGCACAATATAATAATGTTTTATGGAATAAAAGATTAGGAAATGTAAATTTCATGTTGTTACATGAGAATTCCCAAAATAAAAATGTATTGAAACTACCTAAGTTAAAGTCGTACAACTATCACGACCCAACATACCGAGGTTTAACCTATGAATACACCAAGCCCGCCTCAATAGTGTAGGTGCATGCGACTAGCTCCGATTTGGCATATCCCACAAATGAGAGAAATTATCCTAAATTACTTTTAAAAATTCACAAATCTCTATGACCACATAATGGGTAAATTTAAAATAAACTATAAACTTTAAGGGATACATCTAAGATCCCACAAGTGAGTATGGAAGTTAGATATTGAATGAGAAAAATGGGATAAATATAAGCCCAAACAAAATAGGAAAAAATAAATCCTTCTCCAATAGAGAGGAATAAAGTCACAAAAAATATCCAATTAAACTCCTTAATATATAAAATTCATCTATGCTCCACTCGCTCTCTGTCCTCCTAAGACACTGTTAAAATGGTCTTCATCTTCCTTAAACATGAAATGTATGAGAAACTCCCATGTGGATGTGGTATAATAATACATAGTAGGAAGCCTTGAAAATTATAAACATGAAGAGCCCAATATTGGTAGTCCAATATGAGATATAATAATAAATTTATAATATAAAAACCATGATATATTCATGAAATACACCACGCGAATAGGTAGTCATAACCAACTATCAGCCAGAGGATTCTTCTCCAAGAAATACTCATTCTATGAGAATATAATCCATGTACCTTGATATCATCGAGGACACTCAAAAAATTAGTATAGATCATTGTTCCCCACATAATAATGATCATCGGTTTAAGAAGACCCTAATTTATAGATAAGGGCATGTCTAGAACAATTGGTGGACACCATAAACCCAATCAGGATAAACTCACTATGTAGAGGATCATATGTAAATGATACAACAAACCTTATTGATATGGACTTATAGAGATTGTATCAACACCCTAAATAGATAGGCCGCACTGATTCCAAAAACCCCACCTAGGTAACAAAGATCGAATCCAATAAAAATCTTGTCTTAGAGAGAGACACTATAACTCAAGCTGAGTCTTATTCTCCAGAAAGGATCACAATCCTATGAAGTGAATGCAATGTCACATTATACCCTTGAGGGAATGGACTTTGGTAACCCAATAAACCTACAATATCCCAAAATAAGGAAATGAATATCAATAAACACACATAAAGGGGTTACACAGTGTGTACTAGGGCGTACAATACATGTCCTGTTAGCCCCATGTTTTCCAATGTGGTAAAGCTTCACACAGCATGTAAGTCCCAACCTAAAAAGTGTGTAGAATATGTAAATTGCATGTATAGACACAAAATAAATTTTTCATGTCACCTTTTTGTGTTCCTGAACTTGGATTGTCTGTGTACCAACCCATGTATAGGTGGTCGTGGTCGTCTCCGAGTACAAGTTGTTCCACTAGTAGTGTACATTTTCCTATGTTTGTGTACTTACCAAAGTACAAGTCAATCCTTCTAATAAGGGTTCAAACAACCTATGATGGAGTCGCATGGCGTGTGATATTTATCTCCAACCAAAACCAAGGCACCACAGCTAGGGTCCCCACATGGTGTGTAATGATTCATTACACGTTGTGTTGCTCATGAATTTCTTGATCTATTGTATCTTCATTTGAATTTTCCATCGCATTACCGGAGCCACCAATATCGATGAAAGTTATAGATCTAGGGTTATCTGTTCCTTTTTATCATCATTTTATAGGATTTGGATCCTCGATCTACTCGTAATAACATCCATAGAGTTATTCATCCTTGTGCATCAAAATCTAGAAGAATGATACCTGAAAATCCTCTTTGATAAGCCTGTGATAATCTACCGTATTCACAATATCTCTGTCACACCATTGATCACAAACCATACTCTCTCTATCTATCTATTTTGCTAGAGAACAGTCATACAATGATCAAATACTAGGTATTCATTAAACCACTTACCAAAGAAAAATTCCCACAATGAATGTGTGAAGAACAAGGGAATAAATCTATTGTCCACAAAACCTAAGGAACTAAAAACATAAATTCTTCATTTTTCCTTGATCTATTGTCATAGAAAAAGATGAAAAAAGTGGTAAATCAAAATGAAAAAATAAAAATTAAATAAATTTAATTGTAATAATTATGTGTGCATAAAATCATATCTTGTAATTGAATTGTGTTCATCAATGATTAATAAAATGGAAGGAAATAAAAAAAACAACCTACCCAAAGTTTGGATTGGCCGTTGATAAATAACGGTTGTGATTCCATCATTTATGAGATCCACAAACCCTACTGGTGCAAAAATCCATGATCTGATCATGATCTATCATTGTTCACTAAGAAATATCTCCAATGGTTTTTTGAATCTATGGGGTTTGAGCAGCCAACCTTGAAGAAATAATAATAGCATATATTTAAAGATAAATCAGATCTCACTATTGAAAAATTAAAATAGATTCTTTAATTAATTTCGTGCTCATGATAAATGTTTCATAGATGGCACATGCTAAAAAATATTACACAATTCCTAGTGTAAAGCCTACATTCTAAACTCAATGGTTCCCTCATATTTCAGATTCTCCACCCCTGCATACTATATTTATTCCAATTTTTCTGCAAAAAAATTATTGGCCATTCTATTTAATCTATTTAATATATTTCAAACATTTTTTACAGACACGCCACGCATCAAAATCATATTTTGTCTTAGAACCCAGTCTTCAAAATAATCCACATAATATCAAAAAATAATATATAAAAAATATTAGTCATTAAATTCTCCCCACCATAGGTATTTTCATCATTAAAAGTGAACAAATATACTAAAAATATGAGGGTACTGGGCTCTAATTTGGGTCTTCAGATCCCAGGTTCACTCTTAAATATTCTCATGCTTCCACTATATATGCACAAAGGGAATTTAATGCCTACATGTAATCTTATCCTACTAATCCAAAATCTCCACCGAGTGCTCAACATAGGTAGCTCCATCTATGATGTTCAGCTCGCCCCATTCAATAATGTGTGATGGATAGTGCATGAATCTCTATAGTTATGACACAAAGAAGATGTTATGTACCCTATCAAACTGTAGTGGTAGAGCTAATAGGTACACAACCTTTCTAACTCTACACAGTATCTTTAAGAAACCAATGAATCGTGGAGATAACATATAGTCAAGGCCAAATATTGTCAATCTATATTGAGGTGAGACCCTCAGGAACACAGGGTCACCCTATTCAAACTCTGTAGGTCTCTTTATTTGGTTCTCATAATACTTATGATGGATCTATGTTTTCCGCATCTGCTCTTATATGATCTAAACTTTCTCTTTTATATCTTTCATGATGTCTGGTCCCATGAGTGTCGAATTTCTTAGATTAGTCCTAAAATGATGAGAACTACATGGTCACATGTTCAAATCCTGGAATTGTATCATACTAATGGTTGAATGATAGCTATTTTATTATGCAAATTCCACCAAGGGTAGGTGATCCTCCCAACTATGGACAATGTCCAATATTCAATCTCATAACATATCCTCTAAGAAATTAATTATATACTCTATTTGACCACCTATTTGGGGATGAAACACTATGATCAAGCATAACTATGTCCCAAAGGCCTCCTAAAATAATATACATAACTGATATGTGAAGTGATCATCTTATTCTGATATGAACATTGGAGGAACTCCATGGATTTGAGTGATCTCCTACATGTAAAGGCATCCCAAACTCTCTATTGAACTCTTCTCTAGAACAGAAAGGAAGTTTGTTTTCTTGGTGTGTCGGTCTAGGATCACCTAGATGGCATCATGAACCCTAGACATACATTGTAACACTCTCATTAATTCTATGGATATCATATCCCACTACCATTCTAGCACATAAAGAGGTTGGGCTAAACAGAACAGAATAAGGTGCTCTACCTTCACCTATAAACAAGGGAGAAATCGAGAGGCAAACTCCTCAACTCATTTCTTCATGCCCGGTCACTAAAACTGACATTATAGGACCTAGAACATATTTTCCACACTTTTATGTACCACCAGATGGGATATATTAAATTATAACAACACCTCATTCTACAAAATTAATGATATAATCATCAATCATCTGAAAATGATAGTGTTGCACCCACCTTCAAAATGTCCATTATGAGCACGTATAGTGGATAACTGACTATGTATGGTATCACAATTAGTATATCCTTTTTGAGAATCCCATAAGTGTGGTAAAAGTGGTGGGGTAAGAACTATCGAATGAAGATACAATGAATCATCCTTTTCTAGAATGGAAAAATGAAAATTGTCTAACTACTTGGATGCCTTTGCCAACAATTGAGGGTAATATCTCCTGTAAAGAGTATATCCCACCATGTTCCCCTTCCCATAAGTAAAGAAAATCTCAAATTCATATAAAATTAGTCATAGACTATTTCTTATATTCATATCCTTTCTGAGAATATATAAATGAGACTTTAGTGATCAAATTAAATGATAAACCACTCACCCATCAGGTTGTGTTTCCACATCATTAGTTCGAAGACTACCACATTTAACTCAATATTATGGGTAATGTAGTTATACTCATGCAGCCTCAACTGCCATGAACCATAGGAAATAACTATCTACCTATACATACTAAAAAACCAATTCTTTTCCTAGATGCATTACATAACACTACGTACTCAACGCCATCCTCTATAAATCTCAATTTAGGAGTGCTTTTCAACTTATGCCTCTCCTCCTAAAATCACTACTTCCACCTTTCTGTCCACATGAATGTTTTACCTATCATGGTCAAGATTTTCATGGGTGATTCCAACATTGATAAATGTTTTAAAACCCCCTAATAGTATCCTACTAATCCAAGTAAGTTCCACACCATGGTAACACTCTTGTGTGGCCCCATATAAAGAACTTCCTCAATCTTTTCAGGGTCCACTTCTACTCCTGCCTCTGAAATTAAATGTCCCAGAAAGTGGACCTCTTGAATCCAAAACTGAATCATAGAGAAATTTCCATAAATTTGGTTCTCTAGAAGTGTGTCCATGACCATCCTCAAGTTTCTCAAGTGTTACCCCTCTTATATTGAATACACTATGATATCGTCGATGAAGACCACCATGAACTGGATAACGAATGGATGAAATATCTTGTTCATGATTCCCATGGACACTGATAGTGTAATATAAAAAACTTTTATAAATAAATTTTCCATATAATTAAATTAAAGATCTTTTTATGTAATATAGTTATAGAAAACACATGCACTTTTTTTGTTTTATTATATCAAATTGTATTTATATGAACTTTAAGTGTCATTATCATTGATAATATAGTTGTTGAATAGTGATAACATGACTAGTATAAATACAAAGTTTTAAAAAATCCAATTGATATAGATAAATTAAGTGAGGGCCTCCACATATAGGATCATACCTCATGAATCACATTTATCTAAGCTTCCAAGGGAGATAGCACCATAGGGATTTTCCCATGACCAAGACTAAGATGAGATCTAACAACATAAGCCTAAGAGAAACTATTTATGGGAGAATATCAAGTTCATTGAGATCCCACCCCAAACAATGTTTTCCTAATGACCCCGTGAAAGTCTCATAGTCGTTCACATTATCCTTAGGGTGTTTTTTGGTATATTAAAGGGATATGTATCAATACCCAAGAAATATGAGTATGTAAATTTGTTTATAGAATAATAAATATATTTTCATTCTATTATTGTTACTTTATAAATGATTATGATTTTGATACAGTAAAGTTGAAATTTTATTTTTGGGTAATATTATAATTCAATTAAGTAATTTATTTTGAGGAATTAAAAGATTTTTGAAATAAATATTATTTTAATAAATAAAATTTATTAATTAATTTTTATAAAATATATATTATCTTATAATTTTTATGATGTCGAATGTAATTTTTATAAGTGTTCGAAAATAATTATTGTCAAAAAACCATGAATTTTTAAATAAATTTAATTTTTCTATTTTAAAAGTGAAAATTCACATACATTGATAATTATTAGGTAATATTAATATTTTTTTTGGAATCATAATTTTTAAATTATCCCATGGGGAATTTTTCATAATTTCCTGAAATAATTGGATTTTCTGGTCAAAATTTAATACAGTATAATTATATAGTTTGTATAAATATATTTTTTCACTTTAAAATAATGTGATTTTTTGTCTATTTTATTAATTTTATAAACACTTTATAAATACTCCAATACAATTAATAAATTTTATAGTTTTAAAAAAATTCGTTTAGTGTATAAATCACTTCCACATAAGAAAGTGTATTATTTAATTAAATTCTTACATTGTACTTATAAAATAATAAAAAAACTATCATTTGGTAAAAAACATGGGAAAACTATGGTATGGATTATCGTTTTGGTTATTTTATTATATAGAGTCCATAGCCTATGTTTGAGAAAAATTAAAGAAATCCCCATTATTTCCTTTAAAAACCCACCCAATATCCCATTTCTCTTAACTCAAAATCCTTATAGAACTTCCTTACTCTACCTTTCCTACTCTATAGTACTACTAATGTTCCACCAAGCTCTCAAGAATATCATCCCAATCTATTGGAGTCACATACTAAAGTAAGGGATCCCCGCCTTTTCTTCTTTATTCAAGTTTCCTTATTCTATTATGCCTTTTATTTATGATTCATATTGTTGGTATATTTCATTCCATATCCCTATTACATCCTATTTGATTTAAAAATGATGAGATATCATTTCTCTCTTATCAAAAAGTTTTATTAATTTTTAAGTGATGTTGTTATGATGTCAAAATTTCACTATGATTTTCCAAGCCAAATCGATTATGTTGTGAATACCATAACCATTTCCTATCATGGGTATTCAAATTTATACACATATATGTATTTTACTTGGTAATTTCATATATATATTCTACACTCCATGGTATTTTAATAAAATATGTGATAAATGTTTCCATGATTTATGATATGTGTGGCACAATTAAGAATGAAATCGAAATGATTATGATGGGTTCACGTGAAATTTTATAGCACTCCAATGCATTGGGTAATGTTTCGTCTAATGATATGTCATGTTGGGACAGGGAGTGAACATGGTTCCATTATGGGACTTTTTCTATTATGGTTTCCTCTTAGTTCACTATGACCTATGTTTATTATTATGTGTTTGTGGATGTTTCCACAATCCCAATGTTTCTTTTATGATTTTCATGCTATATCATGCCTTGTTATTCATGTTCATGTTTATCACCCCCTTTATTCCTAATTGGTCAATGTATTGTATAACATGAATTACCTAATTCAATTTTTATTCCATTACAGGGATTTATATCTCACCCCTTTCTGAAGTATGTTCCCAGGTTATCTCGTGCAATTTTAAAGGCCATGGAATTTTAGAATCATATTAAGAAAGTTTTAAATAATGTTGATGTTTTACAATTATAAATTGTTATGTAATGTATCTAATTCCCAAATACACTAGACTTATCAACATCTTGAAATTTATTAATTTTAAGCTTATGTAATAAATCATGTATTAATTTTTAATAAATAGAAGGGTTTTTATAGTTAGTATCAAAGGAAAAATTTAGTTATTTTTGGGATTAGGATTATAGAACTATAAAAAATTCTATAAGGATAACAATAAATATAAGAAAACATCCCTAAATTTTGGTACATATATATAAATTTTCTTGTCAAGAAAATACAACCTTTTTTAAATAATATAAGTGGATGTGGCTTTGGAAAAGATCTACATAGGGGTAAAAACTAGAAATACACCATTTAGATAGACTCGACTAGGGACAGGTGCAAGACAATGGGCCTTACTGCACACTTGGTTTGACACTCTTAGAATATTTTATTTAGTCAATTAATAAGATCATTACAAACCATTATTAAGGGAATGAAAAATATTCCCATAAGATTATATGTTAGGAAATAGATCATGGATAATATATATTGAAGCCTATAATTTCATAAGATAATAAATACATGCAATTTTTACTTCATACCTATAATTTCATTATATTTCCCCTTAATTTGTTTAATAGTTTAAAAATAATCATCCCTAATTTTACTTTGATTCTAGCCAATGGCTGGAAATAGGAGGAATTGGGTAAACAACCAATTCTACGTGAAATTTTATGACATCCCCAATAATATATTTAACTTGATAAGAGCATGAATTACAAACTTTATAAATATACTCTCACATCTGACTCGGGTTATGAATAGATACCAAGATTTGGGGGGTCCTTAAAATATATCTAAGAAAGAAGAAGATATAATTGAGTGCTTTATGTGACAAAGTCCTCAAACATTCAATTGATTATATGATCCCTTAATCATGGAACAATGGATCAACTCTACTGAGAAAATCTTATCCATCATTTAATCTTATGAAAAATAGGAGGTTCTATGAGCTTTTTATTGTATGGAGGGAGAAGTTGATAATTATTGGACATTTATCATGAATAAAAATCTTGGGGAAGATATTGAAGCAATGGGGTGGAAGGAATTATAGAAAATGTTTTTTGATAAATATTTTCCTCAATTATAAACTTAAAATGTAATGTAATTTCATTTCCCTTAAGAAAAAAAAGACGAAGAATCTATTAAGGAAAATGATAAAAACTTAACAAAACATTCACAATAGGCCTCCATATTTTTTATTACCCCTGAATGTAAGTTTTAATGCTTTTTTACTGGCCTAAAAACTAGTATATGATAATATGTGGTGATCTAAGACTTTGATAGCTATGATGAAATTGTATGATGTTCCCTCAATGTCAAAATGGATATTAGAAAATCTCAATCATATCATAGGGATAAGAATTTGAATATGTGGTTTAATTATAGTAGTCTGGTAGAAAAATATAATGGTTCCATGAAATTTAAAATTCGCACTTGACAAATGTGCAGAAAAAAAGCACCCAAGAAATTACCTATGGGGAACTAGGAAATTATTTAATAGTTGGAATGAAGGTTACCTAGCTAATAATTTCTGATAGGAGAATCCCACTAATGTAAAAGAGGAACGAAATGCTCCATTCAACTCTGAGGGCATTTTTCATTGCTTCAACTCCAAGGAACAAAAGAACTTTTCATACAAATTCACTATGAAAAGGGTTTTTTGAGAAAACCAGCAACCACTATGGTAGCAAGGGAGATCATTTTCAATCACTACAACTAAGGTAGATCCTGAAAATGAAATGGTAATAGGTATGATAATTATTCATTAAATAATAGTGAATATAATTTTTGATTCATGTTCAACGCATTGCATCATATCATGAAATTATAGTAGAACTATTTAGACACCACCACAAATCATCAATGCATATTTGTGGGTGAAACCATCAAATGGGAAAATTATTTCATCCCAAGTGTATAATTCCTACTCAATAAAAATTTGTGGTCTAAACTTCCCATTGTACCTTGTCATACTCCCCTTGGTGGAATTTGATGCAATTCCTGGCATGGATTGGCTTTACCTATATAGAATTGACATAAATTTTCATCAGAAGGAAATCACTATATGTATCATGAATTTCCCCATGATTTAGAACAAAAGAAAGGATATGGATGAATCTTATTTAGCACAAACATCTTAGGAATGGATTTTATTTCCCTACATGAAATAATATCTCACTCAAATTATTGATTCTATAAAAAACTCATCCTTGAAGACATGGAAATTGTGATGGAGTATGTTAATGTGTTTCATGAGGAATTTTATGATCTTCCTCCTAGATAAGAGGTTGAATTTTCAATCAAGGTTATACCTAGGTCATTTCCATTATCCCAGACTCTATATAGAATGGTTTTGGTGGAACTTGAGGAGCTAAAGAAATAACCACTATAGAATCTGGATAAAGGCTTCATACACCTATGTTCTTCTGCATGGAGTGAACTAGTCCTAAGTGTAGAAAAGGATGATGGTTTAATGTGCCTTTTCATTGATTATTGTGAGCTAAAAAAAATTTGTGGTAGTATTTATAGATGATATTATAATATACTCCAAAATCAAGGAGTATCATGAGGGGCATTTGAGTATTGTGATAAAGGCACTATGAAAGGAGAAGCTCTATTCCAAGTACAAAAAATGTGATATTTTTTTAAATGAAGTCTCACTCTTAGGCCATATCAAACCAAGCAATGGGATCTTTATGTAACCTTAAAATACCAAAGCAATTGAAGGATGGAAAAGTCTAACATCTATAATAGATATCCACGTTTTCCTTGGTTAAGGAAGTTATTATCCCCTATTTGTGAGAAATATCTCTTGATTTTTAAACCCTCTTACCAAGTTATCTTTCAAGGGAGTCAAGTTTTCTGGGAATGATGAATGTGAATAGTGATTTAAGGAGTTAAAAATTTGGTGTATCACTGAACATGTTCGTAAAATTCCTATATGTGGAGAAATTTTCATTATATTTAATAATTCTTCAAATAGGGTATCAGGTTTTGTGTTAATGAAAAATGAAAATTTTATAGGCTATTTTTTAAGGCTATAGATATTCTAGGAATAGAACTACCCAACACATGATCAAGAGTTGACTGTAGTGATCTTCAGATTGAAATTATGGAATCATTATCTCTTTAGAGAGAATATATAGATATATATGGACCACAAAAGCCTCAAGTATATATTCACACATAAATAGATGGATTTTCATCATTGGAGATGGTTAGACCTGATCATGGACAATGAATTCTTAATCCACTAACATCTTGGAAATAAAAATAAAGTGGAAGATATTCAAAGTAAAAAGGATCCATAAATTATATCATTAATGAGAATTGAGATAGATTATATCTTCATAGTCTTGATGAGGATAGACATGGAAATCAAAAAGTAAGTAACATCAACAATCATTTCAAAAATTATTACTCGATGGTATCTTTTGGAAAAGATAAAGGTTACTCAATGAGTTGATGTTGAAATTCAGAAAAAGGTGGAATCAAATAGAAAATATTATACTTCAGAGTTCAAAATTGATGAGTAAGGATTCATAAGATTTGCTTCATGACTACGTGTACCATCCAATCAAAATATTAAGAGAGATCTTCGGAGTAAATCACATATCTCAACCATATCTATTAACCATGGGATAACAAAGATTTATCAAGATATCCAAGAAAAATATTAGTGGTAAAATATGAAGAATAATATCCTACAATATACACCAATTTTCCTTGTATGTTAGAAATAGAAGGATGAAAGTAAAAATACTAAGGGGTTATGAAACCACTACAAATACCAACATGTAAATTGTAAAACATCACCATTGACTTTGTCATTGGACATTTGAATATTTCCAATGTAAAAAATACTATATAGGTTATTTTAGATTGCCTTACAAAGACATCTCACTGAATCATAATTAGAGATGACTTCTCACTCGACCAACTTGTAATGATATACATGAAAGTAGTGGTGAAGCTTCAGGGAGTACAACTATCAATTGTATCCAATCAAGATCTAATATTTACCTAAAAGTTCTTGAAAAGTACCCAACATTCTCTAAATATAGTTTTGAACATCAATATGACCTATCATCCTCAAACTGATGGCCAGTCTGATAAGACTATTTAAACATTGGAAGGCTTGTTGATATCATGTTTTATGGATTTGAAAGGAAGATGGGACCAAAATTTTTATGACCCAAATATTCATTAATAAAATTACTATTGATCTATTTAAATGTCTTATTAGAAGAATATAAAACATATGTACTTCAATTTTTTTGGATTTTAAAATACCATTAAGATTTTTGAATGTTGCTAATATTGTCGTTGAGCAGTTATCGCATGATTAGTATAAATAAAGGGCTTTAAAAAATCCAATTTACTCAGACAAAGGAAGTGATGGATTCATTCAGTAGAGTTTCCCTATATGAATCTTGTTTATCGGAGCTCAGATATGAGGGGGTGTCATTTGTATTTTTTCTCTAACAATCCCATTTTGAGATTCAATAAATTAAGCTCTAACAGAACTGCCTACGGGAGAAGTGGATGTTGATATAGATTACCACCTGAACAATGTTATCTTAGCCACCCCAATATTCTGTTAGCATCACACACCATACCCTTCGGTCTTATGTGGGTGTTATAAGTGGTTATGTAACAAGACCATAGAATTATGATTATGTGTATACTTTTTGTATATAACAAAAAATATACATTCATTTTATTATTGTTACTTTGTAAGTAGTTTTTAAAGCACAAGTAGTATTTTTGTTTAATATTCAATTAAGAAAAGTATTTTTATGAATTAATGGTTTTTTTAAATAAATAATATTTTAATGACATATTATTACTAAATTAATTTTTATTAAATATAAATGATCATATGATTTTGATGAACACAATTGTTATTTTTATTAATGTTTGAAAGCTAATTTTATCAAAAACCGTGAATTTTCTGTTAATGTTGGTTTTTATATTAAAAGTAAAAATTCAACTAATTATAAAATTATTTAGATAAAATAAATATTATTTTTTCAATTATGATATCGATATTATCCAATAGTTAATTTCTCATAATTTTCTTAGAAAATTGAATTTTTTGGTAAAAATTATGTACCATTTAAATATATAATTTTTTTATGACATCATAATAACCCAATAGTGATGTAATAAAATACTATAAAAATTATTTTCTACCTATATATGTTTTATCATTAAAATATTTTGATTTTAGGTTTGTTTTACTTATTTTAAAAAACATTAGTGGACCATCCAAGAGTTATAAAACATTTTCACTTTTTAAATGAATCTCCTTGAGAGAGTGACTCACCTCCACATAAGCAAACCTATTATTTTAAAAAGTTATTCCATTGGCCTTATAAAATACTTTTTCCACTCCCCTTTGGAAAAAACCATGGGAAAAACCATGGGCTGGTTTGTGGTTTTGAATAGTTTAATGTTTGATGTCCCAAACCTTAATAATAAAGAATTTCCCTCTCTTTTCCAATATAAACCTACCCAAGCACACCATTACTCTTAACTAAAATATTTTTTAGTTCTTACAACCTCTTCCCTCCTCTCTCCATAATCCTCCCATGGTGCCTCAATCCCCTAATAATCAATTCTCTAGCCTCTCCCAAGCCTTTGGGATCACATTTCAAATTTAGGGATTCCTTCCTTTCTCATTTTATCCAAGTTTCTTAATACTATAATGCCCTTTTATTTTAAATTATAAATGCTGAGGTTTTATTTGGAACATCCCCTATACTATCCTATTTATTTTTTAATGGTGTTATACCCCTTTACCTCCCATTAATTCCTTCCATGTACACCCCTTACTATGTCGAAATTCTAAAAGAAATTTATCTCTCTTCATTTACATGCACACAATTCTTTTGTATCATGAATTTAAATTCCATTATTATTGTTGGGACATGTATATAAATGATCCCCTTACTTCCTATTTCTTTTACATATATTTATACACCACTTTTTCTCTCATCAACTATTTTTATGAATTTTTATGTCATGTTGTTATGCTGCCAAAATTTCCCCCACGATTCTCCAAGACAAACTCATTGTGTGTTGAATACCTCAATTGTTTCACTGTCAAGGGTATTCACATTTATGAACATTTACTTATTGTTTAAATTTTTACATGTATGTATTCCACATTCCATTATTGTGGAATAAATGATTATGTTGAATGATTCTATGTTGTATGATCCATGTGGCACACTTATGCATGAAATGAAATGTTTAAGATGGTTGTGCCCTAATAGCTCTTCAATGCTTGGGAGATGTATAGTATCATGATACATTATGTGCAATGATTTTGGACTCATGATAATTCATGTTCAATGAGTTTTTTTGTGTGCTTCATATGCAATGAGGTTTTATGTGTGCTTTATTTGCAATGAGGTTTTACTCATGCTCCATGTGTAATGAGCCATGGCTCATGATAAATCAATGTTATGTGTTGTTTCCACATTTCCATGTTATGATTTTCATACTATATCATTACATTATGTTCATGTTTATATTGAACTCCATTTATATTCCAATTTCCTAACATGTATTGTAATCTTCATGTTATACCATGTTTACTCCCTTACTAGGCTTTATAGCTCACCCATTTCTTATGAATGTCCTCCAGTTATCTCATGCAATGCTAAGAATGAGTGAATGTAGTGGTAATGTCAAGGAATATTTCAATAATATGTTGTTTTCTATGTTTTAATATGTATTTTAATGTTCCTATGTCCTAAAGACACTAGAAATCTAAATTCTTTATGTTGTATTAAGTGAATTTTTTTATGTTATAAATCATGTTTAACTCTATAATAAAGAGTAGAGTTGTTATAGTTAGTATCAGAGGATAGGTTTAGTTATTTTTTGAATTAGGATTAGAAAACCTTAATTAAGCCTTATAGACAATAATTATTATAATAAAAACATCCATAAAGTTTGGTGAGTATTGAGTATGTGTTTTATCAAGAAAATACATCCCTACCAGGATTCGATCAGGTAGAGGCGGCCATGACACAGATTTACCTAGGAGGGAAAACTCCGACAAGGAGTTTTAGGCTTCACATGGGGTATCCTGATATATGAAAACAGTCCTAGGTTCACTCTTGGTTATGACACTCTTGGGGAATATGATTTGGTAAATTCATAAGCATAGTATTAACCATGTTTAAATGGAATAAAAAACCCCCCTAAGAAGATATGTTTGGAAGTAGATCATGGAAAACATATATTGAAGCCTATAAAATCATAAGTTAAAGAAATAAAATTTATTTATAAATTATAGATTTTTTTCTTTGGATTACCCTTTATGTGGTACCCCTAACTTTCCTTTTATTCCATCTATTGGCCAGTAATATGATGAATTGGGCTGACAACTGATGTGGAGATCAATGTGATGACTATTCTAATGAGAGTCCCAATCCAATGGGTGCAAGAATCATGAACTTTTTCATTAATCGCTCTCATTTAACTCAAGATTTGATTAGAAACATGCGTCAAGAAGAACTTTTAACCCCCCCCCCCAAGAAAAAACAATTTTTTATTGAGAGTCTCACGAGACAAAGGCCTCCTACTTTCAATGGATCATTTGATCCCTCAATCACCGAACAATGGATAAAATCCATTAAAAATATTTCCCACATCATTGAATGTTCCGAACAAGAGAAGTTTCTTCTTGATGCTTATCGTATTGAGGGTGAAGCCTATCAATAGTGGACATTGATAAAAAATACAATACTTGATGAGGATATCAAGGCATTGGAATGGAAGGATTTCTGAAATATTTTATTCAATAAATATTTTCCATGCACCCTCCTACTTAATATAGAATGGTTCTTTCTTGAACTCAAGAAAAAAAGATGAAGAATCCATAAGAGTGTATGAGGAAAACATCACAAGGCTTTCGCGATACGCATCCAGCTTTTTCGTTACCCCTAAATGCAAGGTTGATTTCTTCTTTGGTCGAATGAAACCTAGCCTACATAAAAATCCATGTCTATCTGTGAAATCAACAGATATAAAGAAATTGTCGGATGTGCCTTCAATGTTGAAATAGAGATCAGAGAATCTCAGGGGTATCAAATGGATAAGAAGTGTAATATAGACTTCAATTTTGGCAGTCCGATGGATAAATCCAATTGTGCTAAAAAAACCCAGCACCCCACATTCCAAAGGTGAAAAAATATGCACCCCAAATATTTCCTGAAGGGGACGAGGAAATGCTTTAGGTGTGGAAGGGAAGGGCACCTAGTCATGAAAAGCCGATAAGAAAACCCTATGGCTGCAACTGAGGAGAAGAACACTCTATTTGAACTTCAATGTGTTTTTCATTTCTTCAACTGCAAAGAACTTGGGAACCTTTCAAATTAGTGCCCTAATCCAAGAGTTTTAATAGGAAACCAACAACCTCCAAGGTAGTAGAGGAGAACTTTTTCCATCAACACCACCGAAGTGAACCCTAAAAACAAATTTGTGACATGTACACTAGTTATTTATTCTAGAATGGCCAACATAATTTTTTATTCTCGTTCTACACATTCTTTTATATCCCGATTGTTTAGTAGAACAATCTCAGCACTACCATAAATCATGGAAATAAAGATGTTGTTAAATATGGAAAATGGGGAAATCATTTCATCCCATTAATATAACTCCTCTCCTATTATAATCTATGGACTGAACTTTTTGGAAAACCTCTTCATACTCCCTATAGTGTAATTTGATGAAATTCACAGAATTGATTGTCTTTCCTTATATAGAGCCAACATAAATTTCTTGTGAGAGGTAAATCACTCTTCATATGGAGAATCGATCCCTGATTATACACAACTACAAGGAGGAAGAAGAATCTTATTTTTCATCATCATCTCAAGTGTGGATATTTCTGCCCAATGAGAATTCGTATCTATCTCAGATGATTAATTCTAATGAAGAAACCATTGTTGAATACATTCATATTGTGAGGGGTTTCACAGATGTGTTTCCAGAGTAATTTCTTGGTCTTCCTCTTATAAGAGATGTTGAATTCTCAATTGATCTTATACCTGGGAGTTGACAATATCCAACACTCTGTATAGAATGGTTTTTGTGGATATTGAGGGTATAAAGGAAAATCTACAAGAGAATATAGACAAATGGTTTATATGACCAAATTCTTCACCATGGGATGCACCAGTCCTCTTAATCAAGAAGAATGATTGGTCAATTCACCTTTTCATTGATTATCATGAGCTTAACAAAATCATGATAAAGAACAAGTATCCTTTTCCATGAATTTATGACTTCTTCGATCAACTGCGTGGAGCACAATACTTCTCCAAGGTGGATTTTCGATCGGGATATTATCAAGTAAGGGTTAAAATGGAAGATATACCCAAGACTATTTTTTTACAAGACACGGGCACTATGAATTCATTCTAATTCCTTTTAGACTCACCAATTCTTTATATATATTAATGGACTTGATAAATAGATTATTTAGATATTACATTTTCAAATTTTTGGTTGTCTTTATAGATGATATTCTATTATACCCCAAAACCAAGGAGGAGCATGAGGAGCATCTAAGCATTGAACTAGATGCCTTGCAAAAGGAGAATATCTATGAAAAGTACAACAAGTTTGTGTTCTGGTAGAAGGAGGTCTCATTCTTGGGACATATCATCATGAACAATGAGATTTTTGTGGATCCCTTTAGGACAACTACAAATGAGGGATGGTCGAGGCCAACATCGATAACAGATATTCATAGCTTCTTAGTGTTATCTAGATATTATCACTAATTTGTGAGAAATTTATCATGATTGTCTAACCCTCTAACCAAGCTAACTCAGAAGGGAGTAATGTTTTCATGGAGTGTTGAATGCGAAGAGAACATTATGGAGTAGAAAATGTGGCTTATCACTATGCCCATTCTCACACACCCGGTAAGTGGAGAACTCTTTGTAGTATAAAGTGATGTTTCAAAGAGGAGTTCAGGCTGTGTACTAATTCAAAATGATAAAGTGATATCCTACACCTCAAAGTAGTGGAAAATCCATGAGAAAAACTATCCCACGCATGATCTAGAGTTGGCGGCTGTGTTCTTTGCATTGAAAATATGGTGGCATTATCTCAATGAGGATAAGTGTGAGATATATACTGATCACAAGATCATAAAATATATATTAACACACAAAGATCTTAATATGAATCAATTAATATGGACGGAACTCATCATGGATTATGACTGCTCAATCCACTACCATCCCGGTAAGGAAAACAAGGTGCCAGAAGCTCTAAGTAGAAATGACCCAACAATTCTATCATTGATGAGAATTGGAAAGGATCCAATCTTATTAGATTTGATGAATATAGACATGGGAATCTTAAATAGGGTAACATCGTCAATCCGTTCACAAATTATTGTTCAAATATCCCACTTAGAGAAAATAAAGGATGCTTAATGAAAGTATGGGGAAATTCTAAAAAGGGTGGAAGCTATCAGAAATGATGAATCCTCATATTTTGTGTTTGACATGGATGAAATTTTGAGATTTGGGTCATGATTATATATACCATCTGATCTAGAGATGATGAAGGTGCTTTTGGAGGACACGCATAGCTCAACCTTCTCTATTCACCCAAGGATCACAAAGATGTATCGATATCTCCAAGAAAACATTTGGTAGGACAATATGAAAAGAGATCTTTTTAAATATACAACAATGTGTCTAGTATGTCAACAAGTAAAGGCTGAGTGGAAAAAGTATAAGGGGATGATGCAACCACTACCCATACAAACATGGAAGTGGGAAAATATTACTATGGACATTGTCAGGACATACAGAGGAAACAATTCTATATGGGTCATTGTGGATCATCTTACGATGCTAGCGCAGTTTATCACGATTTGAGAGGAATCTTCATTGGATCAATTTCATGGATTTACATCAAAGAAGTGGTAAGGCTGCATGGAGTATGACAATCTATTGTATTCGATCATGATCGTAGATTCACCTCGAAGTTCTGGAAAGCTCTCCAACATGCTCTAAGCACTGAACTAAACTTCATCATAGCTTGTTATCCTCATACAGATGGCCAATCTAAGAAAACATTTAAAAAACTGGAAGATATGTTAAGATCATGTTCTATGGACTTCAAAAGAGGATGGGACCGAAAACTTCTATTGGTTGAATTCTCATAAAATAACAGTTTCCACTCAAGAATATGAATAGAACCATATTAAGCCCTTTATGAAAAAAGGTGTAAAACACTAGTTTTTTGTGATAAAGTAAGTGAATGTAAGATTCTTGGACTTGAAATGGTCGATCAAATTGTGGAGAAGTTGAAAACCATTAAGAAACATATCAAGGCATCCTAAAGTTGATAGAAGAGTTATGCGGATAACCATAGATGATACAATAAGTTTAAAGTTGGGGACATGGTATTTCTGTGCATGTCTCTATGGAAGAAGGTTGTGAGGTTTGGAATGAAAGGGAAGTTAAGTCCCAGTCACATCAGCCACTTTGATATTCTTGATTGTGTCAGGGTTGTGGCCTATCGACTAGAACATCCACCTACCAAGACCAATGTAAATGATGTCTTTCTTATATCCCTCTTAAGGAAGTACATACCAGACCCTTCACATGTACTCTCTTTATAAGTAGTACAGTTAGAGGAAGATCTTTCTTATAAAGAGCATCCTTTGAAGATTTTATATCATATATAAAAGGTTCTATGAAATAAGACAATGCCCCTAGTGAAGGTGTTGTGGAAAAATCATAAGTTTGAATAAGTGATGTTGGAATCAGAGGAAGTGATGAAGCAGAGTTACCCACATTTGTTTTAGTGTGGGAAAAGGAAAATTCGAGGGAGAAATTTGTTAAGGGGGGAATATTGTAATGACCCAAACAATAATTAATGAAAATTCCTCTTGATATATTGAAATATCTGTTTATGAGAACATAATACATATGTACGTCATTAGTTTTTGTATTTTAAAATACCATTATGAGTTGTGATCATTACTAATATAGGCATTGAATAGTGATCACATGATTATTATAAATATAGGGCTGTAACAAATCCAATTAACTCGGGTAATGGAAGTGATGGTCTCATCCAGTAGGCTTTCCCTATATAAATCCCATTTATCAGAGCTCATAATGGAGGTGGCGTTATTGAGAATTGCCCTAGTCCAAGCCCAAACTAAACTTTAACACATTAAGCTCAAGCAAAACTGTCGACCGGAGAAGTGAAAGTTGCTAGAGATTACCACCCAATTGATTCTATGCAAGCCACCCCAAGGGCATGTCACCATCACACACCTTAACCTTCAGTCTTATGTGGGTGTTATAAGGGGTTATGTAACAAGACCATATCATTATGACTACATGTATTATTATTTTATAGAGCAAACAATATACATTAATTTTATTAATATTACATAGTGTTTAAACCACAAATAGTATTTTTACCTAATATTCAATTAAGAAATATATATTCATGAATTAATAGATTTTTGAATAAAATAAAATTTTAATGAAATATTATAACTAAATTAATTTTTATTAAATATAAATGATCGTATTATTTTGAAGAAATAAATTGTAATTTTAATTAAGGTTTGAAAGCTAATTTTATAAAAACCCATGAATTTTAGATAAATTTCCATTTTTATTTTAAATGTTAAAATTCACATATTTAGAATATTATATACATAAAAATAATATTTTTTTGGAATCAGGACATATAAATTATCAAAGGGTGAGTTTTTCATATTTTTCTAATACAATCGAATTTTTGGGTAAAAATTAAGTACCGTTTAAATATATAATGTGTTTTATGAAATCATAATGACTCAATAGTGATGTAATAAAATAAAATAAACATTATTTTCAGCCAATATAATTTTTTCCATTAAAATAATTTGATTTTATGTTTGTTTGATTTATTTTACAAAACATTAGTGGACCTCCAAGACATTGATTACATTTTCACTTTTTAAATGAATTTCCTTGAGAGTGTGACTAGCCTCCACATAAGAAACCTTATTATTTTAAAAAGATCGGCTATTATATTTATAAAATATTTTATTCCACTCTCTATTAAAAAAACTATGGGAAAAAACCATGGTCTGGATTGTGGTTTTGATTAGTTTAATGTGTGGTGTCCCAAACCTAAATAATAAATAATTCCTTCTCCTTTCATATATAAACTCATCCAAGGACCCACTTTATCTTCACTCAAAGCCTTTTTAGTTCTTCCAACCTCTTCCATTATCTCACTTTAATCCTAAAAAGGTACCCCAAGTCCCTAGGTAGACTCTATCAAGCCTCTCCCAAGGCCTTGGTATCACACATCCAAGTAAGGGATTCCTTACATTCTAATTTTATCCAAGATTCTTAATATTGTAAAACCCTTTTATTATAAATTATAAATGTTGGGGTATGATTTCACACCTCCCATATACTGTCCTCCTTATGTTAGAATGATGGGATACCCATTTATCTTTAATTAATTCCTTCCATGTAAACACTTTACTCTGATGAAATTCCAAAAAGAATTTCTCTCTTTTCATTTACATTCAAGAAATTCTTTTGTATCATGAATCTAAATTTAATTAAAATGGTTGGAACATGTATCTAAATGATCCCATTACTTACCAATTAATTTAATTTTTATGATACACCCATTTCTTTCTCATCAAACATTTTTAATGAATTTTTACGTCACGTCATTATGCTGCTGAAATGGTCCCACAATTTTCCAAGCCAAAGTCATTTTGTAGTGAATACTATTCCCATTTCACTATCAATGGTATTCACCTATATAAAAATTCACATATTGCTTAAATAGTTCCATTTATGTATTCCACATTCCATTATAGTGGAATAAATGATGGTGTTGAATGCTTCCATGTTGTATGATCCATTTGGCAAATTTATGCATGAAATTAAATGTTTAAGAAGGGTGAACCTTGATAGCGCTCCAATGCATTGCGTAAACTATAGTATCATGATATGTCATGTGAAATGAGTGTTGAATCATTAAAATATAGGTTTAAAGAGGTTTTACTCATTCTTAATATGCAATGAGGGTTTACTCATGCTACATGTGCAATGATCCTTGGCTCATGTTAATTCTATGTTCAGTGTTGTTGCCACATTTCCATGTTATGATAATCATGAAATATCACGAGTTTATGTTAATTTTTTTCTTTTACTCTATTTATATGCCTATTTCCTAACATGTATTTTAATATTCATGTTATATCTTTTTTACTCCCCTACTGGGCTTTATAGCTCACCATTTTCTTATGCATGTCCTTAGGTTATCCCATGCAATGCTAAGTATGAGGGAATGTTGTGGTTATGTAAAGGATGTTTTCAATAAGATGTTGTGATCAATGTTTTATGTTGTTATGTAATGTTCATAATCCCTAATGACACAATACCTCTCAATATTCTATGTTTTATGAAGTGTAGTTTTTATGTAATAAATCATTTTTATGTGTGTAATAAAGAGAAGGGTTGTTATAAAAACAATCCTCTTGCCGATTTCTCATTCAGTAATTATTTCCACTCGAGCATCCAAATGGATCCCTACGAAGCCCCATGTGGGAAGAGATGCAGAACACCATAATGTTAGGATGATTTAGATGAATATAAGATTATAGAACTTGAAATGGTTGAATTATCATTGAAATGGTGAAAACCATCAAAAAAAACATCACGGTAGCACAAAGTTGGTAGAATATCTACGTAGATAATCATTAACAATACTAGGAATTTATGGTTTAAGTCATGGTTTTTCTCTACATATCTTCGTGGAACATGATCATGAGATTTGGGATTAAGTGAAAACATAGTCCAAGATACATCGGCTCCTTTGAGATCCTTGATCGCATTGGAGTGGTGGCCTATCGACTAGCACTCCCACCTAACCTATCTCAAGTACATGAGGTATTCCATGTATCCCTCATGAAGAAGTACATACCAAATCCATCACACGTACTCAATCTAGATGTGGTACCTTTGGAGAATGATCTCCCATTTGAGGAGTATTTGGGGAAGATCTTAGATCATAGAGACAAGGTTCTACAAAATAATCCAATGCACCTTGTCAAAGTGATGTGGAGAAACCACAGGTTTGAAGAAGTGACTAGGGAATTGGAGGAAGTGATCAAATAAAATTACCCACATTTGTTTTAATAAGGTTAAAGATAATTTAGAGGGAGAAATTTCTAAATGGGGATAATTTTAACAACCCCATCTTTTTTAAATAAAATTCCCCGTATAATTTAGTAAAATTTTTATAATGTAATATGGTTATAGGAAACACATGAAATTATTTTGTTTTATTATATCCTATTAGATTTAAAATACCATTAAGTATCATTCCCAGGATAATATATTCATTTTACAGTGATCACATGATTAATATAAATATAGTGATTTTATTATTCCAATTAACACAAACAAAATAAGTGGTGGCCTGAACAAGTGGGATCATACCTTATGAATCCCATTTATCAAAGCTTCTAATTGATATAGAATCACTAGGATTTTCTATTGAACAATCCTAAGCTTATATCCAATAGATTAAGAATGGGGGAAACCATTTTTGGGAGAAGTTCAAGCTCATCGAGATCATGTAACAAACCATGTTCGTCAAACCACCCCATGAAAGTCTCATAGTCATGTACCATAACCAAAGGGCGTATTCTAGTGTATTAGTGATAAATGTATCAAGAACCTAGAAATATTATTATGTACATTATTTTTTATAGAATAATGAATATATTTTCATGCTATTATTCTTACATAATATGTGATTTTGATTTTGATACAATAAAACCGAAATTGTATTTTTTGGTAATTTTAAAATTAAATTAAGGAATTTATTTGGATGAATTAATGGATTTTTGAAATTATTAATATATTAATAAAATAATCTTATTAAATAATTTATATTAAATATAAATGATCACATTAGTTTTATGAATTCTAATGTAAATTTTATAAGGATTCAAAAAGTGTTATTCTATAAAAAACCCAACATTGTTCAATAAATATAGTTTATTATTTTGAAAGTAAAAATTAAAAAAATTATTAAATTATTTTTTTAAAATTAATATAATTTTTGGAATAAAAATGTCAAAATTATCCATCTAATAATTTTTCATTATTTTTTGAGACAATTGAATTTTCGGGTAAAAGTTAAATATCATATAAATATACGGTGTGTTTTATGACATCATAATGACCCAAATGTGATGTAATAAATATTATAAAAATTATCCATGACAAAATAACTATTTTCAATTTAGAATAAAGATATTTATTTTTATTTTATTAATTTTATAAAGATTTTATGAATCCTATAAAACCAATAATATATTTTATTGTTTTAAAATTATTTATTTAAGAATATGAATCACTTTTACATAATCAAATGTATTAATTTATTAGTATGAGAAATTGATATTATAAAATAATTAAACCCACTCCCATTTGGATGAATCCATGGGAAAACATGGGTAAGGTTTGTGGTTTTGTTTATTTTGTTGTATAGAATCCAAAACCAATGTTTGAGAAATATGAAAGAAATATCCACTCATTTCCTATATAATCCAACCAAAGATCCCATTTATCTAAACCATAAATCCTTTTATCATGTCCTTACTATTTCCTCCCCTCTATAGAGTCCTCTTATGGTTCCCCCAATATCTAAGGAACCACCTCTCAAGAATTTTGAGTCACACACTCAAATAATGGATCTTCACCTTATCTTCTTTATTCAAGTTTCTTTATTATATAATTCCTTATATTTACAATTAATAATGTTGAGATATGTATTTACATGTCCTTATTACTACTCATTTTATTTCCAAATTATTAGATACCCCTTTATCACTCAAAAGTCTATTTTCTCAATTTTTAAGCAACATCGTTATGCTAGAGAAATTTCACCACGATTTACCATTCGAAAACAATTGTATAGTGATTACCATACCCATTTCCTATCAAGGGTATTTTCCTATATACATTTATATTGATTTAAATTGGGTATTATATATATATGTATTCTACACTACATTATCAAAGAAGAAAATGTGAGGATAAATTACTCAATGTTTTATGATCTATGTGGCACACTTAAGTATGAGAATGAAATGAATTTAACAGGTCCGCTTGAAATTATATAGTGCTCCAATTAATTGGGTAATTTATAGCCTCATGAGGCGTCATGTTGGGATAGGGAATGAACCTGATTCCTTTATGGTAATTTCACCCTCATGTTTTCCTAGCAGTTATCCTTGACCTATTTTTTTGATGCAGTGTTTTAATATGTTGCCACATTTCCCATGTTCCCTTTTCATTATCATGATATATCATGCCTCATTGTTCATGTTTATGATTCTCACACCTTTAATTCCCCATTTATATGCCTATATTCAAACATTAATTACGTCATTCCATGTTTATTCCCTTACTAGGCTCTATAGATCCCCTGATCTTATTTATGTCCCCAAGATATCCCATGCATATTTATAATATGTGGAATTATAGAATCATGTTACAGATGTTTTCAATAAGGATGATGTTTTCCTATTTTAAATTGTTTTTTAATGTACCTAATTCCTAAATAAACTATAATTTACAATATTTATGGTTTTATATACTGTAATATTATGTAATAAATAATGTATTAATGTGTAATAAATAGAAGGGTTTTTATAGATGGGGTGTTCATCATCCCGAGTGTCATCACTAAGTACTTGTGGTGACTCTAGTGAAATATGAATGTCATCATTGGTATATACTAATCTTTTACTCAAATCCAATGATATAGAAATCTGATTTCAATATTTTAGATCCATTATGACACTCTCAACTGATCAAAGAGCTCATCAATCCTTGGTAGTGGATAATTATTCATCAACGTAACCTGATTCACACACCAGTAATCCATGAATAACCTCAAACTCTCATCCACCTTCTTGGAGAACAACACTGCAGATACCCAGGGGGGTGTTGGGTCTCACAAGGCCCTTCTCCTAAAATTACTCTAACTACACCATCATCTCTCAAATCTATATGGGAACCATCCAATGTACTAGCCTAGATATCGGTGTTGAACTGGGATGCAAGTAGATATAGAAGTCTATCTCTCAAAAGGGAGGTAAACTTTGTATTTATTCAAGAAATAAATCCTCATAGTCCACCACCACCATAGGAAACTGATATCCCAAAGCATCCACTACTCCAAGATTCATGATATACAACTAATGAGTATTTGGTTTCACTCTCTTATTCATGATATCATCCTATTCTGCCATGGTTTCCTTCTCACAGATAAAGGAAAAACCTATTTTGTCACGGCAGACACACCACATCCTCTCCCTAAAATAATCAATCAGAGCATGAACAGTGGATATTAATTCAATACCTAAGATGACATCATAAGGCCTAATTTTATGAATGAAGAGATACCATATAATACTTATGCCTACAAGAATCATATCTAACTTTTAGAACATGTGAGCAATTACTGAATCGACATCTATTAAATTCTCCAATTGCAATGGTCAGGCCAATGGCATAACTAGAATATCTATGTCTCAAACCAAACAAGTGTGATGGAAGGAATGACTTGCACCTATTTCCACCAATACTAAAACTGAAGTATAAAAGATATAAATTGTTACTCGTATCATCCCTAGATCCTTGGGGTCATATTACTCCATAGCATACAGTTGGACTGGTCCCTATCCACTAGCTCCATGAGCCTAGTGAGGACCGTCTGGGTGTGTTGACAGTAATAGTTTGAACCATCGACCAACTATTATTTCCCTATCGGTTCCTCTTCCACATCTTCTTTTCCTACATAACACCCTTCTATTTCTTCTATCTCTATCTTGGTGTTCCCTTGACCATCCCATGATTACACATACTACCTGACAAAAAATCATGAGCCATATTTACATAACTATCACTAGAGGAACACTGCCTCTCCCTTTTCTAATTCAAGAAACCATGAGATCCCTTTCCCACTAACCCTGTTTTTGGGGATCACCTCCTATAGATTCAGACATTCTGTGATCACTATGACTGCCAACTACTACCTTTTGTTGAGGTATCACCTTCTGTACGCCCACAACTAGCTCCCAAATTCGATTCCTTCTCTTCCAAAAAGATCTCAACTACCAGGGGTCTCACAAGAACCCTATAAAATGTAGTAATGAAATAGGACAACATTGATTCCATGATTTCTCGGTTAAATACATTCTCAATGGTATGATCTCTAAAGAACTAATATCACCCCATATCCAAGGAGTAATGTGATAGACCAGTAACCTCACTGAGTACTCTTCTATGAACATACTTCCCTACTACAAATATAGAAGCTTCTGTATGTGTACCAATCATAACATGGTATTATAAAACTCCTCCCAAAAGAGATGCTCATTGTATTACTAGGTGAGAAACATCCAGATGTTTGGCTAACTCATTAAGCTCTATTATCACATAACAGATCCCTAAAAAAGACTCACCATGAGGACCTCCATCCAATCTGTAGCCATCCTCACAAGGAAAAAATGAGATTGTATACCTCTAGCTAGTCCTCAACCACATGGGGGGTCTATCACACCCCAAAACCTATGAGATTTCTACCATTGAACCTCGTTCAATTCACTTAACCTACATGAATCCTCAACCGGTACTTCCATCACTTGATATTTCTCAATGGGTTGTGGTATAGTTAGTAAACCACCAGAAGGTTTCATCTCTAGTACATTCCCGTGTACCAATGCCTCGTCCCTAGGTGGATCATCTTCATTATCATGAAGTGTAATCATGGTCAGATATCTATCTGGAGTCATCCTAAAATAAAATAATAAGTACCATGGTTAAGAGAGTATATCTAGGGAGATGACTCAATAATAACACACAAAACACAACCATTACAATATAATTCCAGTAACAATAATTTTCCGATAAACTAATTTTTTATGTACCGTGTCGATAGGAAGGTGATCATAGTCATGGTGTATGGGTACATCATCAGCTGCACTGACATTGGAGTCTATGTCCTGAATGATGAACTCAAAACTCTAAACACCAATTCCCCAAACCAATATTATATACTTTTGTCCTAAGGTAGAACTTACCCACTTTGATACAACTCTATCATGACCCAACCTATCGAGTTCTAACCCAAGACTACCTATGAATTTCAATAATAGGTCAAGGGATAGTGACTATCACCGAGTTGGTATATCCCACTAATCAGAGGAATTATCTTATTGTACCTATAAATAGGCACACATATCTTAACACACACAATGTTGAAATGTAAAAAAAATGTATCCATGGATGAATACATCTAATATCCCACAACCAAGTATGACAGTTATGTACTGAATGTGGAAAATATTGAAAAAAACAAGAATAACCAAAACTTAAAGGGGTCCAACCTCCTCTATTGGGGATGAATAAAGTCAAATTCAAGCTCCCAATAAACACCCCAGTTTGAAAATCTCTTTCTACAATTCACCCACTCCATTTCCTCTCAATACACCGCCACAAGGGACGTCATCTAAATAAGAAATGAGACATGTGGGAAAAACCTATATAGGGGAGAGTATATAAATACCAAGTAAGACACTACAAAAACTCTAAACATGAATAACTATGTCTGTTCAAATAAATAAAATATTTAAAAATCAATGTATAAAAGAAACAAAAACATATAATCAAGAAAGACCCAACAACACTAGGTGGTCATAACCAATAGTCATCCATAGGTTTCTGCTCAAAGTGACACTAATTCTAGTAGATTACAATCAACAATATATGCTATCACAGGAGACGCTCAATGATGTGGTGTAGATCATTGGTTCCACCCCTTAAAGCTCATTGGTCGGAGAATCCCTTAATACATAGAAAGGGGTCATGCCCAGATCCATTGGGGGACACCAAGAACCCAATCCGGATCAACTTGTTATTTAAGGTATCATATGTCAATGATACACCAAAACCTACTGATATATCCCTCTATATGGAGGATCAACACCCTGCTCAAGGTGGTCACATTTATTCTCTATACCCCACCATGGAAAAAAAATAGTAGAGGATTGCACTCCAATGTTAGGGAGGTAAATTATAACTCTATTTGAGACTCGATCTCTAGAGTGTATCACAATCCTATGATGTGTATGTAATTCCACACTATTTTATCGAGGTAATGGGAAAAGGGAACATGATCAACCCAGACTGGTCCAAAATAAGGAAATGAAAAGATAAAAACACTCTTGAGGGGGGTACATGGTGTGTGTCAGGGGGTCCATGGTGTAGCCAGCTATCCCTATGTTTTCCCATGTGTTGAATCCTCACATGTCATTTAAGTCACAACATACATAAAGTGTGTAATATGTGAACAACATGTTTAGGGACATGATAACCTGCTTGTGTAACCTAGTCATGTTTGTGTACATGGAATACATATATACCAACAAGTGTATAAGTGTCCATGTTTGTGGCTGAGTACATGGCATGCCACTGGTCATGTAATTTTTCTTATTACAATTTACTTCTCAAAGTACATTCCAACCAACTAAGATAGGGTCACATAGCATGTGACTAAGTCACATGACATTTTATATTTAGCTTCAGTCTAATACATTGGTCCACAACCTAGGATATCCCAAATGGTATGTAACACCACATTACACACTATGTTTCTTATGAATTTCTAGATGTTTTAGATCTTTCACTACCCTATCCATCGAATCATCGGAGACTCCAAGCTCATATAAACATTTAGATATAGGGTCGTTCAGTCCTTTTCATCATCACTATGTAGGATATGGGTCATCAATTTACTCATAAAATCATCCATCAAGCCATTCATCCTCATGTATCAAAATTGGGAACATAAAACCCCAAAAAATCTACACCGATCTATCTTAAAACCTAGACCATCGTCATCACACCATCAATCATGAATGCCACTAGTGGTATCGATTCTTTGTGCTGAATAATGGTAGTTAAATGATAAAATTCCATGTATTTTTCACACCACGAGCAAAAGTAAAATGCTCCCAATGAACATGTGAAGAATGGGAGATGAAATCCAAAACCCACAAAATGTGAGGAACAAACCTCATCCACTATTCTATTCACCTCGATTCAATGTAATAAAAGGAGATGAATGAAGAGGGACAAACCAAAATGAAAAAGGAAAATTTCAATAAATTTATTTATACCAATGATACAAGTATCAATTCTATCCGTGGAATTGTTCCACATTCATCTAGGATTAAGAAACGTGTTGAAAATAATACAAAAAACATCTTACCTATAGTTTTGATTGATCTCGGATGAAGAATAGTTTTATTTTCATTGTTGATGAGATCCATGAACTCTATTGGCATAATGATTCACAATATAATCCTGATACATCACCAATCACCATGAAATAACTCTTATAGTTTCCTGGATATCTGGGGTTTTAGTGGACAAACATGAGAAAATACTATTACCATATATTTAAGGTGAAGTCAAGTCACTACATCACAAAAATATAATTAATTATTTATGAAATTTATTTTATTAATTTCATGGCCATGATAACATTTTCAAAAATAACACATGCCAATAAATATTTTGTTATGCCTATGGTGAAACTCACATTTTGAGTTTAATTGTGCCCTTTGATTTCTGATATGGCCCCTTTCTGAAGATATTCCACGTTTCAGTAAAACTATAGAAGTGTGATATTTAATGTATTTAATATATTTCAAACATTTTTTCTAGGTACTAAAGGCCTCAGAATTTCATTCCATCTTAGAAACTAGTCTAAAAAATAATCCCTATAATATCAAAATATAATACATTGAAAAGTCAATTTATTATATGAACACGCATTTATGTGATTGTTTCTTAATATGTAAAAATATTAAAGCACAATAAAAATCTATTCATGTGGTAAGATATTATAGACCCCTTTATATTTTAGATTTGGATTTATTTGGCACCAAGAAAAATCCTAGTATTAGAGGAAAAATGTATTTTTTTGTTGATCAGGAAAATAATAGATATTCATAGACATATTTCATTTCATATAAATGAAATACTCTATCTAAATTTATTTCCTATAACAAATTGGATAAAATTTATAAATGTTACCTAATTTTATTAATTAGATGTGTTGGATTTTTTGAGTTTTAAAATATTGAATTTAGTATGTTCTATGAATATAGTGAGTATAAAAATACTTTTCCAGCTACTAGGATCCATCAATAAAATGGTTTGGTAAAAGGGGGAATAATACATTACAAAAAATAAATAGAGTAATGTTAAATCAGTATTATTTTCCAAAATATGTCTAGGAAGAGGTTATTAACTCAATTTTCTGTGATTCACAACAAATTATATATAGGGGATTTTTAAAGAAGACCCCTTATGAAATCTAAAAATAAATGAATCCTAGAATTGGTTAATTAGAGTATTTGTGTATAAAATTTACATTCATAATACTAACTATTCAATTGAAAAGTTTGATACACAATACAATGAGGGTTTTTTCTAGAATAATATAATTATAGTAATTCATATGGAGTTTATAACAGAATAATAGTATTATTTGATTAATATTTGCCTGTTAAATTTGATAAAATCATTTATAGGAAAAAATATTATTTGGTACAAGTTGAAAAAGAATTTTGAGATTTAAACATTGGTAAACAAACAATTCATAATTGGATATATCAATTATGGGGGAGAGTCTGTTTCTTGAAAAAACATTAATAGTCCATAAAGTTCATCATTTTGACAAGGTAATTGGTAATATAAATTCTAGCGTTAAAATAAGAAAAACATTACGAAATTTTGGTTCTTATAAAGATTTTATTTATGATTTTTTCCCTCAAGATGTGGAAGAACATTATCTAATTAAAAGAGGATTATGAAAATTTATGAAGAATACAATAATTTTAATAGGAATAAAGTATTGAAGTTAGTCAAACCCCCTAAGGATCAATACATTTGGGTACCCAATATATCATTAGAAAAATGTTAGATGATTAAAGTGAAATAATTTGAAAAATGCAAGATTAATGGCTCAAGGTAACAATAAATAAAAAGGAATTGGATTTGAATAATCATTTTCCCTAGATTTTCAATTATGATCAATAAGATTATGTTTTTCATATGAATCTCATTGTTGAAATAAAAAATTTTAAATGGGTTCCAAAAGGTCATTTTGAATTGAAAAATATTTAAAAATGATTTTTTAACACAGTCTATAAGATTAGATTGTCAAGTAAACCTAATAATTTTTTAAATCATTGAAATGGTATTTTTTGGGTTGAAATAATCTCATTGATCTTGGAATGAGAGTTTTCCATTGTTTCTTTTGAATAATAGATTTGAAAAGGAAATTGTTTTAAAAACATTATTTATTAAAATGGAATTAAAAAGGAAATTTATTGTTAAAATATATGTTGATGATATTGTATTATAATCCTGACATGATTTAAATTGTAATTAATTTTCAAATTGAATATATTTGGGATTTTAAATAAGTTTTATGGGTGAAAAAATGTTATATTTTTCTTTCAAAATATTTCAATGGGAATATGGTGTTTTTAATGGATACAAATATGCTAATGAATTAGTTAAAGGATTTTTTTCTTAATGACTGTAGAATCTCAAATGTTCTAATGAGTACTTCTTCTAATATGTATTATGATAAATTTTATAAACCAAATGATATTAATATTTTTATAGATATTATTGGGATCTTATTTAATTTGAAATCATCTAGAATAGAATTTATGTTTTCAGTATGTATATGTGCTATATATTAAACTAATCATACAGAAATTCATTTAAAGGCGGTAAAATTAGTAATTATGTTTGTTAAAGGATTTTATTTCCCACAAGGAATTGTTTATTATGTTTTTTAATTGGTATAATTAAAATTTATAATTTAAAAAACTACACTTGACTACTAAGTAGTAGAACAGGGACATTCTGGGGCAGAACCGATAGGGACAACTTATAGGAAATAAACACAATGGTATGACCCTTTTGAGGAGGATTGCTCATGTTAACTCTTTTGTTTGGGTTTTTCTACACTAATTATATTTGGATTAATTAAAATTAAAATGATGGTTTCCTTATAAATTTCAGGGTATATGAAAAAGATAATCCTAAATCTAACTTGGGTAGACCTATGGAATAGGTTTTAAAGTAGTTAATAAGTCTCTAATTGGTTATGGACCTACCAATTAGATAAACAAATAAAAGAAAGTAATCAATTGTATATATATATTTTACTTACTAATATTGGGAATCTAGGCTTTTAGGATGAAAGAATCACAGGATATTGGTCCTAGCTTGATAAACTGCAACTAGTTCATGTAATTTACATTACACCTCCGATGGCCATTCTAGATGCAATCAAATAATATTTAAAATAGTTTTAAACCATTTTACTTTCCAATGAATTCCCATGTTTTGATTTTAGAAATTAATTAGATTAAAAACCACGCCTACACTTGACCCTAATCCCTAAGAGGATTAACCATTTATGATGGAATTGAACGAAATTGTGGAAACATATGGAATTTTTGACATAATGTTTAAACAACTCAAAATAAAGAAATCCAAATGTTAAATTGTATGAAATAACGTAATAACTAACTTGAATGAGGGAAAAATGAATAGGATAGTGTAAATTGTTGTTTCAAAGCAATAGGGATTGAAATCAGAACGTCAAAACAACAAGGAACAACAATGGAATCCTTGAATCAAAAGCAAGAACATTGGAGTGCTTAAAATAATAAAATAAATCAATACATATATATGGGAATGAAAAGGAAATAAAAATGGAGGGTAATTAAAGAAATAACATTAGGATCCCCGACCTTCTTACTACATGTCGGGGTCGCTGAATATTTATAGAGCCCAAAAGGTATACGATGTGAAAAATTTTCACATTGTGTATGTGATTTTAGTAGCCTATACTTTGGGGATATAAATTTGTGTAAAGATATTTCATGAAATTTACTTAAGATCCCCAAAATTATCTGAATTATTTTGATCTCACAAATTTTGTGGCTTGATTATTCAATGGAAATTACGTTTTGAAATTTTCATGTCATGTAACAAGTCTATGTCGTGTATCTCAGCATATTTTGAATTTTGATTCTTTAATGACATGTAAATTGGATTCATTTTCTGTACGTGGTTAGTGCCTTGTATTTTGGTATAACAATCTATACATCTTCTCATAAGTTCTTTGCTCATTGAGTACACATCATGTAATGTAGATTCATGACGTGTAGTAATGAATTTATCCCATTTTTCTTGCATTTCTCCATTGATTCTTAAATTTCTAATTCTAATGTAGAGGAACACAAATCCATTTTTTATAACATCAATAATGATAAAAAATTAATGAAATATATCCAAAATATGCATGTGAATTCATCTTATAAGATTCCAACATAAAGAAACAATTTCTTTTCCTCACTCAAAAATCATATCAATAAAGATTCCAAACAAAAAAAAATTCACAAAGGAAACATGAACCTAAACTAGGAAGATACAATTAAGTGTAAGAGGAAAAAAAATAAATTCCTCCTGAATTATATATTCAATGAAAATAAGTCATGTCTCATAGTTCAGTTATTTATTCAGATTATTTCTTCTTTTAATTACATTTTCATTACTATTCCTCAGACTTTATTCCTATATTGAAATTTACCTCACAATGTATTTTTTCTCATCACTCAAGATAGAATAAAAAAAGATTTATTATCATAACCTGAATATCATTCCTAACCATAGGATTTCATTGGTTCAAATATCTCTACATTATAATGAAAAATTAAAAATTAATCTTGAGGGTGTGAGAAAGAAGGTTCAAACGTCTCTCAGGCTGAGGGAATGTTGGAAAATGATAAAAATATATCTCAAAAAGGAGGGTAATATCTAAAATATAATTCATGATTATTCTGAACAATATAATGAAATAACTCCACATAAAAAATGTGTCCTTTGTCAGGACCTGTCCTAGTGGGGCCCGCGTTGTGACTCCCCAAGCCTGCCTCCAATAGGCTAGGGGCTGGTGACTAGCACCGAGTAGGAATATTACAAATCTTGGGAGGAATTTCCTAAGTACCTATACACACATGAACATCTCCAAGCCCATAAATTCTGAAATGTAAAAATACTAAGGGACAAAATGCATGCAAACAACTAATCCAAACCAAAAGAGTATAACAGAAGGTAATGTACTAAAAGTAAACTAGCCTAGAAAAAAAGTCCACTGAAACAAAAGTCTGAAAACTTCAAAGTACAAACTATAAACACAAAAGGTTCTAGGACTACTGCTTGAAGCCATAGGAATGCCTCAGTTTTTAGGGAACTCAGAAAGCTCGATCCTGTCCAGTCCTCCCTGGACTCTGTCAAAAGGCTTCTCGTCTGCACAAGACAAGACACTGTCGGGTAAATCACGTGCAGGGGTGAGTATAAAAATACTTAGTAGAGGACGCTGAAAACCACAAAGAAGTATACAATGTGAAGGTACATTCATCTATGCACAGTATAAGCCTTCAGAACATATAACACAAACCAGATATACTCAAAACCCAGACCTGTAGTCTAGAGAAAAGTCACACAACCACATACCCGCTGCTAGGGGTTCAGTTCGAAGATTCCACGATGCACTCATTTCTGAGAGAACACACTCCACGAGTTATCTATCTTTGATGATGTTCGTCCGAGAAGTACTGTTCTTCAGGAAGCATCACGAAAGGTAGATGGACTCATTATAGGAGACACACCCTTGAGTGGGAAGGATCATAATATATAGAAGCACTCATTACGAGAGACACACTCTTGAGTTAGAAAGATCACGATACACATATGAGGATCACTTCCAGGGCCATGGAGAATACTGTGACTCATTCGGATTCACCAGCTAGGTGATACACAAACTATATAGAGGACCAATGCCAGGTAGAGTTGGTGACATCGATGCCTGACTCTACCTAGGGTCCGGAATGGATAGAAGATCTCGCCCCGGGCCTCTCAGAGGGATGCCAACTCTATCGTAGAAATTCCTACTGAAGGGATCATACTCCTATAGAAGGAAATGATGCCTAACCTTTAGGGGAATGATAATAAGGGGAACTAACCCAAAAGAATGATGTCCAAGATATGGTGAACAAGAGGACCATGTTGTTTTCCAAAAAGTACACGACATGTAGAAAAGTTACATGTTGTGTTGTCTGACCCCGTGTACTACCCGTGTACAATGGCCCATGTCGTAAGGTTGATCATATAGAAAAATTAGTACATGACATGTAGTACGATTTACACGTCTTGTCCGGGTGGTTGTGGTTGGCTCTGTGTACGCTGGCCAGGTGATCGTTCAAGGTCATAAACCCATGTAATCTAACCCATGAAATCGGCACACAGGGTGACCTGTGTTACTGGCCTCGCCTGGCCATGTGTTGGAGTACATGGTCATGTACTCTATCTTGTGTCCATGTACCCCCTGGGTACATGTCGAGTCCCATATAGCCACCTCTGTCATGCTGTACACGCTGTGTTCTAAAGCCGTGTAGATCATCATGTGTCCGAGTATTTCCCAAAATTCACACCAGGATTTGGGGAAAGTCTAACACGCTATGTGATGCGGGTCACATGCCATGTGATTCCTCTTTGACCCCCGAAACCCAAGACGCTGCCGTGAGCACTACACATCGTGTTCTCCGAATGTACACGCTGTGTATTCTAGACATTTCCAAAAACAACGCTCTTCACTGGTGCGCCTCCCATGCTGCCCCAATCATCGGTCCATCCATCTGATCGCCATGAAACCTTCATTTTTTTGCCTCCTTGACACCACGAAGTCGCTTCTGGTGTTTTTAGGCCTCTTATCGGCACTGAAAACATGTTTTGATCTTCCCATGCAAAGAACGCTCGAAGAACAGTCCTCCCCTATTCGCTACGATCTATAGCCTGCCATCGTCGTCGCACCTCCGCAAGGTCACTGTGGTGTCGACTCCCAATTTTGGGATTGTTGTGTCACAAAATAGATGCACAAAGATCCATTTTTCATCACCCCGCGATGAATGAAAATAACGCAAAAAAGGAAAAGGGAATAAATCCAATAAAACAAATTTGAGGAAGGAACCTCCATCCTCATTTGTCATGGTGTTGATCCACTCCCGCTAATAGGCTTAAATAGAGTAGAAATCAACAATAACAATTCAACATGGGTCAATTCTCTGAATCATCTTGATAAAACCCTCCCGCAAGAATGAACGATTCTGCGAATAAACTTGTTCGTGGTTGATACGCGTTCATCGTTCAAAAATCAAAAACAGGGAAAATAATTCAAATAACAAACCCCTACCTCAACTAGGATCGATTGCTGAAGAAGGTGTCATGTGTTTGTCATCATAGAGATCCTCCAACTTAATTGGCGTAGTGATTGTCAACTTTGATTCGTCTGTGTTCGTTTTTGAGGGTTTGCTCCAGTGCTTCACGGATCCTCCAGAGATTTCTCTCAAAAATTCGTCAACAACCACCAATCACTTAACCCATTAAAAAGGGAAACATGATGAAAAATTATATCACTCTACAGTATTAATGAGTCATGTTGTTGTTTCAAATCCATTAGGAAATGGAATTTAATATTGAAACAATGGCCATGTCGCTGCGCAGCAATGGATGTTTCCATAAACATAAAATAAACATTGAAATTTTTATTTTATTTTACTAAAAACGTCTGAAAATTGACTTCTTCCCTCGACCCACGCCGATCGAGTTTAGGATCATTATTGGGTAAATTCATCATCCCAGACACAACAGTGCCCTCTGAATTTTAATCCAGGTATCTGTTTGGAAACTGCCACAATCACACGCGAGTGCCGACTCACTTAACTTAAAAAGTTTCAAAACACCATTATGAGCTCACCGAGCCGCAGAATGAGGTGTCATCTCTGCGCCGGGTCTTTTAATAATCCCACTCCCACGTTCTCTCCTGAATATTGTTGTGCTGCCACCAGATGTGCACTAAGGGATTCGATCACCCACGAAGGATCCTCTCCTTCTGATCCTTTATCTCCATAGGGTAATCAGCAAAGGTCACTCCATCCTCGATGTCCATATCACCCCAGTCGATGAGGTGTGATGGGTCAGGAATGTACCTCCTCAACTACGACACGTAGAAGACATCATGTACCCGATGAAACTGTGGTGGTACGCCACCTCTCCAACACTGCATAGTATCTGGAAAGGTCCGATGAACCTCAGAGATAGCTTTCCACCTCGGCCAAATCTCTGTAACCCTCGTCAAGGTGAGACTGGAAGAAAGATGCTATCTCCCCCATTCAAACTCCAGAGGTCTTTGTCATCTGTCATGATGAGACTTATGTCAGCCTTGTGTAGTCTTCATCTACTCTTGGATGACCTGAACCTTCTCGGTGGTAGCTCGCACCAACTCTGGACCTATGAGTGCTGACCCTCCAGGGTCGGTCCAGTAAAGTGGTGACCGACAGGGTCTCCCATACAAGGCCTCAAATGATGCCATACCAATGGTAGAGTGGTAGATATTGTAGTATGTGAACTCCACCAGTGGTAGGTGGTCCTCCCAAATATAGCAAAATTTCAAGATATGGACTTGCAACATATCTTCCATAACCTGAATAGTCCTCTCCGTCTGACCATCTGTCTAGGTATGAAACACTATGATCAAGCGTAGCTGATTCCTGAAAGCCTCCTAAAATCGCATCCACAACCGGGATGTGAAATAGGCGTCTCAGTTTGAGACTATTATCGAGGGGAATCCATGAAGCAGAATTATCTTGTGCACATAGATGTGTCCCGAGATCTCTACAGAACTCTGCTCCCTGATAGCTTGGAAGTGGGATGACTTGGTGAGTCAGTCAACAATCACCCATATGGAATCATGTACGGTGGACGTCCATGGTAATCCCTTCATGAATTCCATCTATATTCCATCCCAATTCCCCTCTGGAACTTCCAGGGGTGAGCTAATCCTACTTGAACCTGGTGCTCAGCCTTCACCTGCTGCCACGTAAGGCATCGAGATATGAACTCCGCTACTGCCTTCTTCATGCCTGAACACCAGAACTATCATCGAATATCCTGGTAATTCATTTCCACTCTAGGATGCACCTCCAAGGGGGATATATGAAACTCCCTCAGGACCTCCTCCTGCAATTTCATTGGTACAACAGTGCGTCTTCTGAAAAGAAGTGTGTTCTCTCCACATTGTGAATATCCATCAAGAGCATGTCCTGTGGATAATTGAGAATGTAAATCCACACATTCGACATCACCATGTTGTACCTCCCAAACTTGTTGTAAGAGTGGAGGTGTGACAATCATCGATTGTAGGTATGTTGTATCCTCTCCATCAATGAACTATAACTGCAATGTGGCTAACTGTTATGTCACCTCACACAACAGTTGTGATCTTGACCTTCTTCTAAGAGCATTCATCACCTCGTTCCCCTTTCTAGTAGTATTGATCTTGAAATCATAATCCTATAGTAACTCTATCCAACGCCTCTGCCTCAGATTTAGATCCTTTTATGAGAAGATATACATGAGGATCTTATGGTCAGAGTAGACGATAAACTGCTCACCAATGAGGTAGTGTTGTCACATCTTCAATGCGAAGACTACCGCTTCCAACTTGAGATCATGGGTCACATAGTTCTAATAATGTGGCCTAAGATGGAGCAAACCGTAAGCAATAATTTCTTGCCTCTACATTAGGACATAGCCGATCACGGTCCTTGATGCGCCACATAAAACTATGTACTTGACACCCTCCTCTGACAATCTCAAGACTGGGGAACTCATCAAACTCTATCTCAAATACTTGAATGCTCGAAGACACTTCTCCATCCATACGAAAGGTTTCCCATTCTTGGTCAAGGGTGTCATCGGTGATGATATCCGAGAGAAGTCAGGAATGAATCTCTGATAATATCCTGCCATCCCAAGGAAGCTCCGCCACTCTGTCACACTCCAAGGTGGATCCCATGAAAATACAGCCTCCACCATCGGTGGGTCTATAGCTACTCCATATTTTGAGATAACATGTCCTAGAAAGTGGACCTCCTGGATCCAAAACTGGCACTTTGAGAGCTTTCCATAATTCTTGTGCTCCTGAAGTACGTCTAGAACCATCCTCAGGTGTCTCGCATGCTCTTATTCTAATTCCGAGTACAAAAGGATGTCGTTGATGAAAACCACTATGAACCGGTCTAAGTACGGCTGTAAAATCCGGTTCATCAGTCTCATGAACACTGCAGGGGTGTTTGTCATGCCAAAAGGCATCACCAAGTACTCATAGTGACCGTAGCGGCATCTGAAAGCCATATCCGGTATATCCTCATCCCTCACTCGTATCTGGTGATAGCCTGGTCGAAGTTCAACCTTCAAGAACCATTGTTCCCCTCTTAGCTGATGGATGAGGTCATTGATCCTTGGGAGTGGATACTTATTCTTCATTGTCACCTAGTTCGGGCGCCGGTAATCCACACACAACCTCGAACTCACATCTGCCATCTTGGAAAACAATATTGGGGCCTCCCAAGGTGAAACACTGGGTCTCAAGAAATCATTTCTCTGAAAATCCTCCAACTTCACCCTTAGCTCGCGAAGCTCTACAGGAGCCATCTGATATGCTTATGAGGAAATCCGAGTTGTCTCGGGCTGTAAGTCAATGAGGAAGTCAATATCATGGTGGGTAGGTAGCCCTGGAACATCTTTGGGAATGATGTTTGCATACTCCACCACTACTACTGGGAACTGAGAGCTTACAACATCCACTGTTCCGAGGGAAAGGTTGGCCAACTCATGAGTGATTGGATGAACCCTCCTATTCATAAGCACATTCTGCACTACCTGGGTTTCCCTTTCTCTGACAAATGAAAACCTCGTTCCATCACGGCAGAAACACCACACTTTTCACCTAAAACAATCAATCTGGGCATGGACTGAAGATAACCAATCCATACCGAGAATAACATCGTAAGGCCTCAACTCTACCACCAAGACGTTGCAACCAAAACACTCACCTCCAAGGGTAGGATCACACTTTCTACAATGGTACGTGATCGTTGAGTCTCCTCTCATAGGTGTCTCCATGCATAAGAATCGATTCAACGGTTCTATCGGAATCTCAAGGTTTCATACAAGACATGTGGCTATGAAGGGATGTTTGGCACATGTGTCTATAAGTACGGTAGCTAAGGTAGAAAAGGCATAGATCATACCTCGAATCATCCCTGGGGCCCTTGGGTCGTATGCCTCGAACGCATGTTGTTGTCCCTGTCCCTGTCTACATGCTCCATGAGCCTAGTGTGGACCTCTTGGGGGTGGTGGAGGGAGAAAGTAAAAGTGTCTTCCACCACCCGTAGCTCTCCCTGCTCCTCTTCCACATCCGCTGCCTGGCGGGTTTGTCTGCTCCACTCTCTGCCTCTGCCTCAGTGGTCCATCCACCGCTTCCCTGTCAGCAGCCTGACATGTCAGGAAATCTCAAGCAAGATGCCCCCTACCATCGCATGCATAGCATCACTTCTCTCTATCCTAAGTAGATCCAGCCTGAGAGGCCTAAACTATCGATCCCCTATCTTGGGTCCTCCTATGGCATCTCTCATGTCATGATCTCTGCGTCTGACGCTGGACCCCTACCGCCGAGGTCTCCGCACCTGTCTGCCTACGGTTTACTGTCGTCAGCTGTCTCTGCTCCACAAAAAAGCACTCGATCACCAAATCCCGCTCGAGCACTCCATAATAAGTCAAAATTCATAGAGGCATGACAGTAGCTCAGATGTCTCATCGTATACCTCACTCGAAGGTCTGATATCTGATAGACTGAGCCCTGACCATATCCATCGAGTATCGGGCGAGGTTGGTGAACCTCAAGTAATAGTCAGCTACTGCCATACTGCCTTGCTGGAGATGAAGAAGTTCCTAGATGCGCATAGGTCTCAGTTTAACCAGAGAGAACTCCTCCCTGAAGAGTCACTCGAACTCCATCCATGAAAGAGTCTACTCATTGTGAGTCTGTGTGGTCAGACTCCACAATCGTCCCACCAAACCCTGAAGAAGGCTCGTTCCTAGGATCACCACCTGGTCTGTTGGTATCCTCACTAGATAGAAAACTCTAGTCACCACCTCAATCCAGTCCTCAGCCACCTGAGGTTTAGGCTCACCTATGAACCTGAGGAGTCTCTATATCTGGAACTCATGAACTGCGCTATGCCTGCGCTTCTCGTCGGTCGGTATTGTAGGTACCACGGGTTTCTCTACTGGTGGTGGCATAGTAGGTGCACCACCTGGGGGAAACGCCTGGGGGACTGGCCCCTGTATCAAACCCTCATCACTGAGGGGGTCATCCTCGTGATCGCGCTACTGAATCCAACTGGGTATGCATCACGGAGGCATCCTATAAGGAAACAATATATAACATGGTTGATGAGTATATCTGGATAGTTGACACAAAGGACATGGAAAACACAACCCATTCCTATATGATGCATGTACCATTCTTTTACATCCTCGAAACTAGTGTTTTCATGTACCGAGTTGAAAAAGAAGGTTATCAGAGTCCTGGGGCATGGATGTGATGGCCGTCGCACCAACACTTGAGTCTCTAACATGAAATCCAAGCTCAAAACACCTAACACCATTGCCCCAATCCAAACTCACAGACTCTTGGTCCTAAGGTAGAACTGACCTCCTCTGTTACCACTCTGTCATGACCCATCCTAGTGGGGCCCGCGCCGTGACTCCCTAAGCCCGCCTCCAATAGGCCAGGGGTTGGTGACTAGCACCGAGTAGTCATATTACTAATCATTGGAGGCATTTCCTAAGTACATATACACATGCACACATCTCCAAGCCCATAAATTCTGAAATGTAAAAACACTAAGGGAAAAAATGCATGCATAAAACTGAACCCAAACAATAGAGTACCACAGAAGGTAAAGTACTGAATGTAAACTGGGCCAGAAAACAAGCCCACCAAAACAAAATTCTGAAAACTACAAAGTCCAACCTATAAACACAAAAGGTGCTAGGATTGCTGCTCGAAGCTTTAAGAATGCCTCGGCCTGTAGGGAACTCAGAAAGCTAGGTCTTGTCCGGGTCCGCCCTGGACTCTGTCAAAAGACTTCTCATCTGCACAATACACGACACGTGCTGGTAAAGCCCGTGTAGGGGTCAGTATAACAATACTCAGTAGAAGACCCCGAAAACCAAAAAGTAGTATACAAAGTAACGGTACAGTCAGCTATGCACAGTATTTTACTACAGAACATATAGCACAAACTAGATATACTCAAAACTAAGACTTGTAGTCTACAGACAAGTCACACAACCGCATACCCCCATCTAGGGGTTCAGTTCAATGATTCCACAAATCACTCGTTTCCGGGAGAACACACTCCATGAGTTTTATAGATCTGATGACGTCTGTCCGAGAAGTACTATTCATTGGGAAGTGTCACGAGAGGTAGATTCACTCATTATGGGTGACACACTTCTGATTGGGAAGGATCATGATAGATAGAAGCACTCATTATGGGAGACACAGTCTTCAGTGGGAAAGATAATGATACAAAGATGGGGATCACATCCAGGGCCATGGCAGATACCACGACTCATCCGGATTCACCAGTTAGGTTATACCCCATCTAGGTAGAGGATAAAACCCAGTAGATATGCTCACATCGATGCCTGACTCTTCCTAGTGTGAGTAATGGATATAGGATCTCACCCTGGGCCTCTCGGAGGGATGCCGACTCTATCAGAGAAATTCCCGCTAAAGGGATCATACTCCTGTAGAAGAAAATGATGCCTGACTTTTAGGGGAATGAGAAGAAGGGGGACTATCCCAAATGAAATATGTACAAGATATAGTGAACAAGAGGACCATTCCATTTTCAAAAAATTACACGATGTCTAGAAAAGTTACACACCGTGTTTTCTGACCCCAGGTACTGCTCGTGTACAACGACCCATGTCGTAATCCTGGTCATATAGAAAATTGAGTACACGGAGTGTAGTATGATGTACACACCGTGTCTGGGTGGCTGGGGTTGGCTCCTTGTATGCTATCCATGTGCCCATACACAATCATCTACCTGTGTAATCTAACCCATGAAATTGGCACACGGGGTGACCCGAGTTACTGGTCTCGCCTGGCCGTGTGTTGGATTACACGGTCATGTACTCCATCTCGTGTTCGTGTACCCCTTGGTTACAAACCATGTCCCGTGTATCCGCCTCTTTCATGCTGTGCACGCCGTGTTCTTAAGCCGTGTAGATCATTCCTTGTCTGTGTTTTTTCGAAAATACATGTCGAGAATCAGGGGAATTCTAACACGTCGTGAGACCAGGGTCAAACGTTGTGTGATTCCTCTCTAACCTCAGAAACCCCAGTCACCACTGCCAGCACTACACGGCGTGTTCTCCGAAAGTACACACCATGTATTTTGGAAATTTCCAGAAATGACGCTCTTCACCGGCATGCCTACCGTGCTGCCCCGATCATCGATCTGGCCACCTAATAACCATGAAACCTTCATGTTTTTTGTCTCCATAACACCACAAAGCCGCTTCAGGTGTTTTTGATCCTCTGATCGGCATCGAAAACATGTTTAGATCTTCTCGCCCGAAGAACGCTTGAAGAACATTCCTCCCTGATTCACTCTGATCCATAGCCTGCCATTATCATCTCACCTCTACAAGGTTTATGTGGCATTGACTTTCCAATTTGGGATCGTTGTGTCACAAAACAGATACACAATGATCCATTTTTCATCACCTTGCAAAGAACGTGAATAACGCGCAAAAGAAAATGGGAAGATATCCAATAAAACAAATTTGAGGAATGAACCGCCACCTTCATTTGTCACGGTGTTAATTTTTTCTCGTTAATAGGTTTAAACAGAGTATAAATCAACAACAAAAACTCAACATGGATCAATTCACCGAATAATCCTGATACAACACTCTTGCAAGAACTAATGAATCCACAGATCATCTTGTTCGTGGTTGATCCGTGTTCATCATTCAAAAATCAAAAACATGGAAAAGAATTCAAATAAAAAACCCCAACCTCAACTGGGATCAATTTCTAACTAAGGCATCATGCATCCTTCATTGTCTAGATCCTTCTACTTCATTGGTGCAACAATTCTCAACTTCAATCCTTCATCGTTCATCGTTGAGGGTTTTCTCCAGCGCTCCGCGGATCCTCCAGAGATTTCTCTCAAAATTTCATCAACAACCACCAATCGCTTAACCCATTAAAAAGGGAAACATGATTCGAAGTTCTATTATGTTGTAGCATTAATGAGTCATGTTTTTGTTTATTAGACATTATGACATGGAATTTAATATTGAAACAGCTTCCCTATCGCTGTGTTGTAGCAGATGTTTCTACAAAAATAAAATAAACATTGAAAATTTTATTTTATTTTACTAAAAACATATGAAAATTAAAATCTTCCCTCAATCCATGTTGGTTGAGGTTAGGCACGTTCTTGGGTAAAGTCGTAATTCCAGACGCAATGATTCCCTCAAATTTTTAATCTGGTCAACCATTTGGAAACTGCCACAATCGCACGTGAATTCTGACTCACTTAACTTAAAAAGCTTCAAACAACCATTCTGATCTCACCAGGCCTCGGGATGAGGTTCCATCTCTACGCATGGTCTCGTAATAATCCCATATAATATTTAAAAATAATACATGAAAAAATACAAGACATTACATCCTTGATCAAAATGGCACAAAGTGGGTACATGAATTTGTCACGATATCATGTTGAATGCTCCCTATTCTTTATTTTTCTTTTCTTTTATTTTTTAAAAGACATGCCTAAGCCATATCTCACATAAATCACCTAACAACATATAATCCAACAGAATATTCATCAGTCTATTAATGGTTATTTTGACCTCCCTAATACACAAAAAAAATATTTTCCTTATTTCTATTTTTTCAATGAAATTGGGTAATGGTATAAAATTATAAATGCCATCATGAACCATATCAAATAAATCTGGTAAAAATTCCACAATACATGTCCTTAGTACAAATATCCCATGTATGTTCGAGATGAAAACTCCACCACAATTGATCAAATGAAAATCATTCATAGTACCAAGTGTGGGGTGTGAATAGATAATAGGATTGACATGGGTTAATCCTAACATGGTTATTCACAGATACTAAAAGCTAAATAATGTTATTTTTACATTTGGATCTCTAGGAAAATGGATAAATAGAAGATTGCCTCAATAATTTTAATAATGTATTTTATTAATCATACCGCCAGTAAGATCTCAATGAAGGTTCTAATATGTTTACATGCCTCAAGTATCACTTAAGAAATACGATCATTAAATACATGATAATGGAGTTCTACTCTCCTATCGATAATGGTAGTATAAAAATTAACTAGAAATCATTCTGGGAAAAGTATCCTGTAATAAGTCAATCAAAATAAGTTACAACAATCTAAAATTTATATTAAATTAACCAACTTAGTAATCAAACTAAAATTATAAATAGGAATAAAAATGTATTTCAATAATCTATAACATAACGTCACATATTATTTAAATGGGTGTATTGATATTTCATGTTTAAAGCATGATTTCCATAAAAAATCACTTAGGCAAGTGAATATAAGAAAAAATACAAGTGTATGAACATTAAATCTTAGTGATGATACCCCCAAATTTAAAATGATACGGTGTCCACACTATTTTAGAAGTATTCATTAGATAAAATGAATGTATATAATAGAGAAATAAGAAATGGAAAAGGATGAAATTTGAAATTAGGGAATAGAGAACTCCTTATAGTAAATGACATTCCATAGAGAAACTCATTGGATAGTGATTTTAACTTTGGCCAGTAACTAAAATTATTAAAAAAAATACATTCATTAGATAAACCATTCTTATATAGGGATTGACCAACATATAAGTAATAAAATGTTAGGTTGACACAAACAATGTAAAAAAAACACAGCTTAGATAGATTCATGAAAGGACTAAAAAATTTTTTGGGATGACTGAAAGGTAGAAAATGATTAAAAAGTTAGAAAAATTGTTCTAATCACAAAACAAAAAATAAATAAAATAGAAACTATTGGTTTCCTCCCATGAAGAACAGTCATTGAAGTCATCCACTAGATAGATGGACAGAAGAATCAATCAGTGTCATCCATCAACTTAGAGGTCCTCTACCTCCTATAAAAAATTGTTGTTTTGTTTCCAAGCTCATGTGGGTTATTGGTGGGGCTAACCACCTTAGGAAGGTATCGACCATAAATCACATGTGGTAGAAGGAGCATTCAAGAAGGGTATGGAGATAATTTCTTCTAAGGATAGATCTGGAGAAGGAGATCCTCAAGATGACACTATATATCAACCAGATTATGATATATCTAATGTTAGATGGAAAATGGTGGCCTGATAGTCTTGTCAATGTCCATATAATATGTTTTAGAGAATAAAATGGATATAGTAATGTAGAAGTAATAATTAATAAAAGTAAGAAAATAGTGTATTCAAAACTATATCACATCACTAAATATAAGAAATGATACATCATTAAATATGAAATACAATGGAGATACCAAGAAATAAACCCAGATAGTGTATAACATGGGAGGGGTAAAGAGACAAGACTAAATGATAGTGGAATTCTTTCCAGACTCTATATAATATGTCCCCTAGTGAATAGTGGGTCTTTAAAACTGCTCTTCAAAATCTATCTCATATATTGAGGTATGGACTAGAGGATTGACCTCCATGATGGGGTTCATGGTTCTAGTATTTGGAATGGTCACGGAATGATGGAATGAGGTGTTAATCCATTCTAAGGACATAATTCTAGTACTTTTATTGATAAGGGGTACCTTAGATGAATATGGTAGGGTGAGTCTCTTTCCCCCTTTTTCATGTTCTGCTAAAAACTCTTACTAGTCGGTAGGGTCTGTGAGTTCATTAAGGAGGTTGATAGAGGTGGTCTATGGGGTGGAAATGGATGATGAATCATATATTGTGGTAGGTGTTATATGGGAATAATTAGGGGCTGGTGGTAGGATGGGGGTGGTAAAAAATGATGGTATGATGATGGTAATTTATAGGCCAAGGAAAATATGGTTTTAGTTTTCTAGAATAAATTAGAAAATATGTTATCTGTCTGATGGATCTGGTGGGGTTGTTGAAGATGTTTCAAGTGGAAATGTTATTGTATAAGGGGGTGGGGAAATGGTGGTATAAGACGGTGTAACTATATTGGAGGTGGAAGTAGGTGATATGGTTGAAGTAGAGGTTGATGGATCAGTACTCGATGGAGGATCCTAAGTAGGGGAAGGAGGAGATGGAGCCTCAACTGGATTGGTGACGTACATTGGGTCCCTCTAGTACCTCTCATTGAGCTCCCACAAGATCTTTATCTTTTGGATCATGAGAGGTCTATGGAATCCATATTCCCAATAAAAGACATAGGTTGAACTATAGAGAAGTTGTCTAGGTGGATCTCAAGGTGAGTGATGAAGGTTCCACCCATAAGAGTACCATGAACCTGCATCACTAGGGTCTCATATTAATGTGAAAAATAGTGGGACTTGTTGATATTTGGGCCGCCAATGGAAGAATAATGGATAATAAGAAAAATCTATCTAATACTACCATGAGGATCCCCTCTGGCCAACCAGGAATAACCAAATACCCGGTGAAGAATCTGGAGATCGGCACCCCATAGCTGGGATCCCATTGCTGTGTATGGATCATGGAAGATCTATGGGTCCTAATCGATTACTGCCTAACTCTTGTGAGAATCCTTCATGGACAGTTCTAGACATATAGAAGAGTATATAGTGGAAGAGATGAACTCCTCGATGTAGATGCAAAGTCTGACACTGAAATCTCTTAGGGTTACATCGTGGGGACTTCCACCAAGGCGAAAGATGACACGTGCCACATCAATCTTCATTGTGGATAAAAAAATCGAAGAATATATCCTAGAATGTATCCTCACACACCAATGTGATATTGGAATGTTGAATTCATATAGTGTTTCCAATCAACTCATTATGTACTTGAATATTCTCGAGCATGGCTAGGTCCAGGTTTTTCTTGGCCCTTATCAAATTTTCTTTCAGGAGGTACAAATGAGTCTGATGCTTTAGGATAGAAAACTAAAGTCATAGGTGCTAGTATGGTAGTGATGAAACACCCTTGGTGTAGATAGAAGTGAACTTTAACTAGATATACATTGATGTAGTGTCCATAGGTGATGTTTAAAGTGATTGGGTGGGATGTGTAGGCAGAAGTTGTGGTAAGAGTGCATGGAACCTAGGTGGTGGAGGTTCTTCTCCCCAAGATGTAATTGTTTCACATGAAATTGTATAAGGAAGAAATGTGGAATTCCTAGTATGGGTGAGAATTTTTGGAAGGATCGACTATTAGTGTTGAAAATAAGGAGTATGGAGGTGGGTTCTTAGAAGCAAGGGTGGGGAGGCCATAGTTAGAAAGTGGGTCACGTGGGACGGGCAAGGCCGACGGTCAGGGGGTTTCGGCCATGAACCCTAACTCATAGAAATTTAAAATCATTCCATAGTTTTGATGTCATGTATTCATATTAAGAGGTGTAGTGTAATTCATGTTTTGTGATAACTATATAATTTCCCTATACATTGTGGGGACTTTCTACCATATTTATTATTTATATTATGATCTTTCTCTTCAGAATGAGTGGTGACTTGAAAATCCAATGAAAATATGTTTTTCATAGTGGACTTCTCTAAATCAAACACAACTTCTTCATATTTTCCAACTCTAAATATCAATCACCCTTGGATAACATAAATAATTTCTTTTGTAGTTTCAATAAGTGGTATTCGTATAATAATGGGTACATATCCATTTTCTTTCATGTCGATGACAAAGAAAATCAGCGGGAAAGATGAATTTACCAAATTTGACAAGGATGTCCTCGAGTAGCCCTTGAAGGTGTTTGACTGAGTGATCATAATGTAGGAGCTACACCCTTTTTAGTTTTAATTCTATAAGCCCAATCTTTTTTAAGACACTCATAGGTGTGATATTGATATTTCTTCCAAGATCACACTAGGATATTTTAAAATTAATTATCCTTATAGTTTAAGGGATTGATAAAATATTGGGGTTTCTAAATTTGGGTGAGATATTCTGTTAACAATTGTGGAGACTTTTTAATTTTGGGAGAAGAATCCTAAGTCTTCCATTTTATTTTTCTTAGAAATTAAATCTTTAAAGAATCTTGAATTATGAGGAACCTAAGAAATTCCTATGTAAAGGGGATGTTGATGTATAATTTCTTAAACATATCTATAATTTTGTCCCCTATTTTTTATCTTTTTTTATCTTCTATGTAATGTGAAGAAGGGGATTGTAAGGTGGCGGTGCCACATAGATGTTGTTCTTTTTAGGATTCTCTTTAATTGGAGCTTTTTTAGTTTACTCGTCCAATTGATTTTTCTACTGACCATCTTTATGATATTTTATTTACTATTTTTTTTAATAGAATCATTACTGAAAAAAATATAACGTCCTTCCACTCTTAAGAACTATAACCTCATAATCCTCTCTCATATGAGTCTCGATGTTACCAGATTATGTATAGTAATTTATCTGATAGTGTCTTATAAATTTGTACCACTTTATGATCAATGCTTAATAGGTTAGTCCTTTGGTTTTTCATCTTAGTATATTGAGTTTTAATCATTTTATTTTCTTTTTTCATGATGGTCGTGAGAGGGATTTCAAGATTAGATTGAAAAGTTTTGGCTTCGTGTGGTTCTCATAGCGGATATTGTGGAAAATGTTTTTGCTGTTAATGATGAAACTGTTGAGATCTAGGAAATGGATATTGAATTGGTATTTGCAGTGAAGGAGTCAGACCTTATGTTTCATACCCAGGTGTTCATTGATTCATTGGTATTTATTTTATACTCCTCTACAAACAGTAACCTTTTTTGGTTGTTGTAGCTACTAAGTCTGCCTCTACTAGCAGTATTATTATTGATGCTATTAGTGTTCGTGGTATTACTGATTTTGTTGATTACAATTTACATTATTAAAATATAAATCTATAGTGTCTCTAAAAATACCATATATTCATGATAGGGGTACACACCTCTGTAATTCTCACAAATATTATATCGTTTTTATGGGAGTAGGAGGGGGTTATGTAGAAAGATGGAATGAATACATATTCATTGTATAGGCTTGTACATGGGCTTTCGGGTAGGTAATCTTCTCCACCAAATGTATTCTACATCATAACAATCATGTTTCACTATTACATAGACTATAATTGTGTGAAATTTTATCTAATAGCATTCTTTTGAACTCAAGTGTCATTAACATGATTCTACCTCCAACAGAAGCAACCAAAATAGTGTGGGCGGTAGGTTTATGTCCTCGTTGAAATGTTGGAAGTAGAATACACACATCGATTATATGATGTTGGCACTTGTGGGTTAGATCTTTGAAGTGGCCCTAGGCTTACCATTCTGATTCTCCATCAACAAGATTAAAATTTTGAATGTCATTGTTAAGCTTTGATGTTCAGATTGTTGGGATGTATTTATCAATAAATTTATTATCTAACTCATCCCAAGTCATCATGAACTTGAGAGGTTGAATCTTAAGCTAATCATTGGCCTATCATGCATGTAGAATGAAAAATATCTCAATCTGATGGTGTTTGAAGATATTAATTGTTTTCAAAAGGGGTCCCAAACCTCAATAAATTAAGAAATTTTCTCATGGGGTCTTTTCTTTGAATTCTTATAATGTACCCCATGTTTTGGATCTTATGAATGAGTCCATGTTTTTTCTCAACTGAGTTCACCTAAATGTGAAGGAACATAATGTTGGGCGATGCACCACTAATGGAAAAAAAATATATAATCCAAAATAGTGTGAGCTTGTAGCGTTGCTCACATTGTCTGATGTTCAAGTGGTGCATATTAAAGGTTTTGGTGGAATAGTGGAACAATATCATTTCATTAATCCATTGTAAATTTTAATCATGTATCTAATGTTCTACTAATCTTATGATAAAAGAGTGGAAATGATTGTGTGTATAGGATCCTAGAATGACATAAATGACCCCATATCATGTACTAAGTTAAAAGAAAGTGGATGCAGGTATAGGTATTTGTAAAAAAATTATAAATATATAAGAGGATATAAAATTAATAAATAGTGAGGGTGAGGTAATAATTGGTTCATATAATAGTTCATTATGCCAACGCACAATAATCCTCAACAATAGAACCAAAATTTTACCATCCTTCATGACGTCATTGAAAAAACAAGGGAATTGATCATATTTGAATTTAAAATTTCTCAAACAACACTTTAATAATAATTTTTATCATAGTTGTTGTCCATTGTCGAACCCACATGGATAGATTTCAGGAAATCTACCCAGTAGTAAGAACCTTTTGGGCCAAATTACTCACATTCACTCATTGGTTAAGGGTTTTCAAAATCTAATTATATTGATATTAATTGAAATTTAAAGGAAGGGTTTGGGATCAATTTTGAGGTATTGGAAAAGGATAATCAAAAATATAACTTGGAATACACCAATGGAATAAGCTTTAATGTGGTTAAAGATTCACCAAATTATTTTGGTCCAGGAAATTGGTTCATCCTAAGATGGAAAATTCTCCTTGGTCTTGAGATAATTGCCTACCTAATTATAGCAAACTCAACTTCTAGGTAGAATGAATGTTAGGTAGTTGGTCATAGCCTAATCAACACCAACTAGGTCAGGATCATTCAATTAAACCTCTAATACTCAAAATAGATGCAATATAATGATATTTACATTTTTTTAAATTTGGTTACTATCCATAGGATTACCGGGTTTCTATTTTAGAAATTCATTAGGTTTAAATCCACCCCAAATCTTCAACCCTAACCCTATGTAGATGAGCAAAACATGAAAAAATTGAAAAAATAAGGGAAATAGATGGAATTATTTACTTGTTTGTTAAATTATTAAAAATAAATATATCCACAATTGAAATTTAAATAAATCAATTAAGAACTAACTTGAATAATTAAATAATGAGTTTTTCAGTGGCAATTGATGTTGCATATCAATCAGGATTGAAATTATAACGTTTGATCATAAAATAACAATAAAAAAGTCTTTCAATCCAAAGAGGAAAAAACAAAGTTCTGGAAATAATAAAAAGGATGAATAGAGATATAAGGGAATGATAAAAATAAGAAAGACATAAAAAATAGTGTTATTTGTCCAAACATATTGTTACACCTCAAGGTTGCTATGTATTTTTAAGGCCTAAAAGGCACACAATGTGTAAATGGTCCATTTCATTTATGTGTTCAATTTTATTCTTCTTTGAAAATTTCGTGGTGTGTAGCTAAATTTGATTCCACTTACTTAAAATCCACATAATTTGCTGAATAATTTGGATCTATCAATTTAATGGATTGATTATTTGGTAGAAACTAGGTTTCAAACATTTCACATCATATGACAAGTCCACATTATGTATCTCATGTGATTTGAAATTTAAAGTCCTTCAAAACATGTTAATTGGATTCATGTCATATACTTAGTTTATGCCTTGTATTTTGGATTCACAGGATGCACTTCAGCCCAATGGTTCTTTTCATTGGAACTACACATCGTGTATTACTGATTCATGATGTTTAAAGATGATTTTTTTCTATTTTTCCATCATTTCTCCTTTGAGATTGGAATTCTTAATTTCTGTGAAAATAAACAAAAAAATAGTGTATAATTGATTAAATTTAGAAAAAACATAAATTAATTGTATCCAAAAATTTTGTATGAATTTTTCTTATCAAGGATCTACAAATCTTCGATTTCTTTATCATGTGCATAATTCCTTTGAACTAACTGTATTTCCATATTATTTTTTTATGGTTGAAAAAATAATGGAAAATAACAACATGTATTTTTAAATTTATTATAAAGTTCCTAATTTCATGGAGTTTGAGGAAACAAAATTTAGTAGCATTATCAACTAATTAAAGTGAGTATGTTGTTGTTTCTTCTTATTGTTTGCAGTCTTAGTGGATTAAAAATATTTCTCTAATTTTGGATTTAATTTTGAAGATCTGTTGATTTATTATGATAATAAATCTAAAATTTATCTTCCTAAAAACCCCTTAAATTACTCTAGGACTAACACGTTGAAGTTATATATCACTTTTTATTGATCATGTTCAAATAGGAATATTATTTTGGAATCAATTTCTATAGAATATCAGTATGATTATATTCCAAATAAGCACCTTGATTTAGCTAATATTGGTAAAATAAATTATGAATATGGTATAATGAAAATATAAATTTATAAAATATGTTTGGGGGAGTTAAACTACGTTTTTTCTAAAAAACATTAATTCAATCAGTATGAATCTTAATCTTTTATATTTCTTATTGCTTTTTTTGTAATAGTTTTCTACCAACTAGTTCTGTGTATATCATTATACATAATTAATTTAAAATCATGACATGTTTTCATGGATCCATTAATTTTAAGTCGAATTTTAATCTTCCACACAACATTTTGAAATTGCAGTTTACTCTTAAGGGAGATTATTTTTGCCTAAACTGATGTCATATTAAATTTATTAACATTTGATTAGTATTTTTTTACCATTTTCAAGAAGGGGTAGAAATTTTTTAATTTACATTTGTTCTGTAATTATCAAAAAGTGGGAGAATGGTGAATTGGATCCTTCAACCAGTTATTTATTTATGTTTTTAAATTTATAAAACATATTCCTCTAATATTTATAAATTTTCATAGTTTTTATTTCAATACCTTATTAATTATAACATGAGCTAAAAATTATTTTTTATCTTAACACTATTTATAATAAATGATATTATGTATAATTAATACTATTCAGATGATCATGTTTGTTATGTATATTAGGAACAATTTAGGAGAAAAATCAATCAATATATTGGTTAATATCACACAAACTATGAGTGAATATATTAGTCTATTTTTCAAAATATGGATAGGTCCTGACTAAACATATGAAAAGAGTGACCACATGAACAAAATCCAAGAAGCCGCATCAAAAAAATTCCATGCGACCACAAAAAAATCCAAGAAACCATATGAATAAATTATAAGTGATAACCTAAAGAAACTTCAATGACGTGATGACTATATATCAACCATAAGATATGCGTTCAAAAATATTATATTTTATGAACCTACTTTATGTACTACCATGAATGAAAATATGGAAAAGTGTTGAACCTACATTGTGAACTATTTTAGGACCTACCTTTTGACCTACCTTTTAACCTACCATACAACCTACATTATGACCTACTTTATGACCTACCTTATGACCTACCGTATAACATACATTTAAACTTACCTTCTGACCCACCATAAAAGGAGTCACTCGAACCTTTAGAGTTACACAATCCTCATTGTCACTAGAAGTTATGATCACTCAATGACTTTTTTATTTTTTTAGTTTAATACATTTTATATTTTAAATATTCCTTTTATTTAAAAGTGATGCATTTTTGTTTCACATGTTTTTTATTAATTCAATTAATCCTTAATTACTCATGAATTATTTCAATCATATGGAAGTTTATTTGGAACTATTTATTTATTTAAACTCTATTTAATATAATCTTTTATGAATTAATATACATGTTGTATTCATAGAAAGGGAAGATATTTAAATATTACTAGTTTAAAATAGTAACAGTTTGTCTCGAATTATTTATGGGAATGTTCCAGATAAATTTAATGTTGTTTATTATGGAATTTTAGTCCTATATTAATTATTTTTACATGTTCCATTATACAACTGATTTTAATATTACATATTATCAAATTGGACCACATGGGAATATTTTTTAGGAGAATTAAATGAATAAATCAAATTCTACATTTGTAAATAGAAAATTCAATGGATCACATTATTTTTATTTATTGTTAAAAAATGAACTCTATATAAAGATATCAATAGATTCATATCAAGTTAAAAAGGTTTAGGATATTATTAAACTATAATATTTGACACATCTTGGAGATAAATTTCTAATATTGAATGAACATTAATCATTAGATCCAATTCTTTTTGAGATAATTGTATTTCTTTAGAAATTATATCCCTTCTTATTGATCTAATTTTTTAAGTTCTTAATTCTTTTAATCTTATGTGTGCTTAATCGAGTTTGGGTTATACTTCCCCTTAAAGGTAATAATCAGGTTATACTCTCCCATAAAAAATGTATGTTTGGGTTTGGGATTCCACTTGTTAAAAATATAGGTTAATTTGGTTGTGACTCTAGGTGAGAGAAATTATGTAGTGGGTTCTAAATATAGGTGATAAAAAGTTAGTTTTAGGTTTTATTACATGGGATTAAAAAATTGTAACAGATTATGATAAACTCAAAAAGTTATAGATTAAATAATTAGTGGGTTATATATCTCTCTAGTTTTCAGAGGGGTGAATATTAGTATAGGATTAATTAAATATGAAGTACTAAAAAATTATCATGTAATGCTCTCTTTATATTAACAATGAATTAATTACAATATTTTATAATAATTTTCAAAATATTTCTAAAAAGTTAAATTCACCACCTCTTGATTATTAAACCATTCATAAATTGTGTCCTAACAATATGCATCCCATTATTATCATATCATGTCACCCACCATCATAATTATGTTTATGATATGTGATACATGCATATCATGGGTTATAGTATGGATGAATCATACAATATAGTTCATCCTATTTTAGTGTATCTCCATAAATCTCCCATTTTAAATAAAACCCAGAAAGAATTTAGGAAAAATTTCACAACTCTTTGAGAATCCATTTATACTCATTTGGATATGGTCTATCAAAATAATTTATTTTGGAAAAATAAAATTTATACAAAATATAATCCTTATTTTGAGTCCTAACAATGTGAACCAAAGAGCCTTTATAATAATGATGACAAGTATTAATTTTCTAATTCATAGACATAAGAAATGAAAAGCCTTATAAAAACATCATTACTACTCAATATAGACATTAATCATTGAAATATATAATCACTTTAGATATAAATTATCGATTCATGGTCATTAATTACATCAATCACTAAATTAAAGGACAATATATATTTTCTTTTCAAACAAGTTCATAAATTCCATATGTGTAAAACTCAACATAATTGCATGATTAAAAAAATACCCAACCACCACTAATTATCTTATACTTATGGTGGATGTGACACCCCAACCAAGAATGCTTTCTTGAGTTGGTGTGCCACATGGTTTGTAGAACGCCTCCCCATATGCTAGATTTTTCTAACCAGTAGTGAGGGATGAATACATAAATAGGGAGATTATTCCCTCAAATTAGAGTTATAAAATAATGTAAAATAACCCAAAAATCCACAATAGATAATTATAGAACACATATATCCTAGAAACGAAATTTTACATGAAAATGATCCATGAAAGAGCATATAATCTAATTGTTATACCATCATACAAAACTAATCAACCACTAGGTTGGTCTCATATGAAAATTAATCAATATGAATAAAAAACACAACCAACCCTACTATCATCCTTGGAACTAAGCATACCTCATTTACAAATCACTTTGAATTTGTTCGACTCAATCCTCTATATATCTTATGTTGAACCTCAAATTGACATATGGTTTACATGGACACTAGGATTCCCATGAATGGTTTGAGAAATACATCTTAGAAGGGTCTCACCATGTTCCCATAGAATACACTATCATAAATGTGTATTCATGGGTAATAGACTAAATATATCAGACAAGTGACTTGGACATCATTTGCTAACTAAGAAACCATGACTCTTTTAATGTTAGGTATATATGTGTTAACCAGGCCATTATAGAGCCAGATCATACTTACATTGAAACTATGTTGGAATCCACCTCATCACCTCATGCCGTCATCCATGTAACCTAGACCATACCTAAGGATCCAGTGCAGGGAATCATCCAAGTCCTAAACACTACCAAACTAGGTTGGGAAGGGTCATATTCCCATGATATAGACTCACCTCATAACTCAAGGTGGTCCCATGTCCCACACTTGACCACTACTATCCCACTCATGGAAGGGTCCATCTATTTGATCACGCATCAAATATTGACCCCATCTCACTCATGGAGATCCCATAATCTGGTCTTGTATCACTTCTCATAAAGGACTCTATCTCACCCTTTGATGCCCCATCGTCTGTTCCCATCATGTCACAATCTAGCGTCCCATATCACTCATGGTGATCTAACAACCACCATCTCACTCATGGTACGACCCGACCAACCCATATCACTCACGAGGATTCCAAATGTATCAAGCCACACTATCTCACTCATGGTATATCTAGACTTCTGGCACAATAAGAAATAAATCTCACTCATGTAATTACATCTATATATACCACACTCATGGTAGGAAAAGGCCTTAGGATCCATCAACCACACAATAGTCCATCACATATCATAAGAAAACAGTCATCACACATAGGTAATAAAACAAAGTAGCACCTAGGGATGGTATCCCATCACACATCTCACTAAATGATCCTAAGTAATGAGCCTTTTAAGACCTTTACCCTCACTTAATAACATATCATTATATTTATTAGATCATCCTCTAGGTTCCTTTAGGCTTGTTCTAGTCTCTACTCCTTAGTACCAAAAAACATATATCAGCCCTCAGTTACCCCAAAAAATTTCAGGTCATACATACCCTGCTATAAGGGGTGAGTTCTATCCTTATATAGATAATTTTCCAAGACTGGTCTTAATACCCCATGGACCATAAAAAGTAGTATAAACTCAAACCCCTTGGAATCATCAGGAAAATTCCCAAGACAAATCCCATGACCCGCACATGGGTCTTTCTTCATGAATCCTAGTGGAGACCACTCAACCTATCACCTAGAGTAACCTCCTCTCTGTCACATACATCCATCCTTAGAGGGATCATCCAACTCACAACACTCCTCAATATCCACTCCACCCTTAGGATAATTCTAACCATCACACATGAAGTTAATGACCATTTTGTATATCATTTCTTAGAATAATACCCTTATTCCATCCCTAACAGCCATATGGTACCTCATGGGTTATTCAAAAAACTCATATGAAATCCCAAGACCACCTAGATGCCTCTCTTTGGCTCAACCAATTCCCTCTCCTTTTGCAGACATTGTCATCGGGTGATCCCAACTACTCAAATTGCAAAGAGAACTTGTATCAAAAATAATATGTTGATTACTATCCTATCTTTTTTAATTAGGGAACCATCAGATCTATTCATCTAATTGGTACTATGAAATTCAAGAAAGAATGTGTACCCATGCATAAAATGGTATACAACCTTATATTAAAGGGACCACCTACCTCCATTATAGTGTTATCACCCAATCCCCATTGTGCATCACCTATGTGAAGATCGTTTGTGCCTTATCCATACCCAGCGAAACTAACAAGCTCTTTCCTCACACAAAATGAAATAAATAATTAATTCTAAACAATTATAATTATTTATTTATATTAATAAAATATTAATAACTAATAGAAAGATCATCGGTTGTTGGTATCACATCGAAAACTAGACCAACCACCCACAAAAGGTCCATGGAAAACATCCAATGCCATGCTGACCAAAATCCCTATCTTGTGACACCATATTAATCACTAATATTTATGAATTTCATTAAAAACAATAAATAAATTTTGGAGGACTCTTAACTTGATCAAAATATATAAAGATAGTGTGTCTTCACATTCTAGGAATCTCTTATAGGCACCACACACAAAATACCCATCATCCTCTATCAATTCCACCATGCCTTGATTGAATTGACTCTAAACCATGGCCAGAAATATAGAAAGAAGTTATTAGCTAGGTTGGAAGCCAATAAAAAATGAATGATCAGAATACCTTTCCATAAATCACCACTACAATGCATAAAAATGGTCCCATGTCAGGAGGGGATAATGTAGAGGTGTGGGAGGGGAGGAATGGATATAAATGGTCTCTCCTGAGCTCCCCCTATCACCTAAATTGAAAAAAACCCTGAGAAAAAAATGATAGAGTTTACCCTTCTCAATAATGATCCACACAGGAACCATTCATTTTAATAAAAGGGGGTTCATGCTATGAACTACTCTGGGTAGAGGGTTCTTCTATTAGTTTAACTCCATTAATGACATAAAACATGTCTCATTCCATGAAATCCTTGAGTAAATCATTATCTAGTCCCCAATCATGGATTAAATTCACCCTATGAAATAAATTTTGGATATGAACACATTGTCAGGTCATGAATAGCATCATACAATCGTTTATAGTATCCTAGAAACTCATCCACTACACTGAAAACTACCCAAACACCCTAGGCCTCCACAATACCTCAAATATTATCCCAAAACACCATTTAAGGATGTAAAAACACTTATAAATCCAATTTTATTCCCAGTTCATCAAATTAATGTAAGATCCCAAACATAGTGTATGTGTCTTTTTTTTACATTTTGTTATAATCCTTTAATGTTGGATAATTAAATTTTAACTAGGTGTATGGGGAATATTGGGGGGTTATAGGGGTTAATTATGTGATATAAATGGAAATCAGTTCATCTTGTTCATGTTTCACGGTTGGCATATCGTTAGTTAAAACCGTGAAAAGGGGAAGGACAAACTGTGCAATCTTGTACAGAGGCCTTCTGCATAGTTGGTCTGTGGTTCTTCAAACATTGTGGGATCCCCATAAAACCTTGTTTTATAGACACCTCTTGGTTATAGGTTGGTTCACAGGTTGGAAAATCATGTGGAAAAAGTGTGTGACCCATTAAAAAGTTAGAAATGTCCATTTTACATCTTCAGGATTGTAATTTCCTCACTTGATTTTCTCTCCATTACATCCTCCTACAGACCTACTAAAAAATCAAATCTCTATTATCATCTAAAGGTTTGATCTCCTCCATTTCAAGTATATTTTGAGTGTCATTGGATGCAGATCAAAGATCCGAGTAAGTCTCACACTCATCTTGCTTCTCTTTTCCAGATTAGGGCTTGTGTTTTTATTCGTCTTCTTCTAAACCCCTAAAACACTATTTTTCCAATGTACCATAGGTTGGTGATTCAATGTGCACTTGAATCCAAATATAATTCTATGGTTAATATATTGTTTATCTATGGATTCAATGTTGGTGGTATACAAGTCATATCCCATAGTATTGTCATATATTCGTGGATGTATGGTTTCGATATTTCATCCCTCATAATGGGAATTTGTTTCCTTGTGTGATATTTGGTAAAATAATTTGTTAAGTGATTAATTTAACCCCACATTTATCCTATGGGATGCATTGAGGATGATTAGACCAGATTAGGGCCACACAAGGGGTGAAAAAATATTCCCAAACATAGATAATTTGAATGTTAGGCCTAAAGTTCATTTATGTTGATATAGAGACCATTATAAACGTGTTTCCATGGTATCTTGAATTATATATAGGAACTAATATTAGTATTTTCTAGATCTTGGAAATGAAATAAGTGATGTTTTCGAAAAAGGAAAAAATTATTAAATGGAATAAAGTGATTGTGTCAAATGACTTATCATTTTTTAATTTAATTTAATTAATTGGATAATGCATATGAATTTATGAATTATGTGAAATGGGATTATGTTTAAGAATATTGGAATATGTTAAATGTATTATGGTATAAAAAGGGAAAATGGGTTTAATGGGATATTCAATGAAAATATTAACTGTTATAGGTGATAAGTCTTGACATGTGTGTTACATGTGAATGAATATGAATTGTAAATCATATGAGTGTTTAATATGTATGATTTTTCATATGGTAAATGTTTTTAATTAATTAATAAGAATTTACACATTTCTTGGTGGTGTGGGATAATGGATTGAGTCTCCTTACATGGGTCAGGTTGGAAAGATTCCCTAAACCCCATCCTAGAATGCATGGGTTTGGGAGCCAGATGGATGCTCTTGGACCCTAATGGTTTCATTAGATGAGACTACCTGGACTAAGGCTCCATTGTAACTGTGTTGTGATTATTTAATATACTTTCATCCCTATTAAGTTAGGGAACCTAACTTATTCACATATTTATGAAAATTGACCGGCTTACGGCATTGTGTAATTGATGGAAATGCATATCCCTAGGAACACGGTATGAAAATTAATTTAGTAATAATATGGATAAAGTGATGAAAATGTATATGATTAATGAAATGGTTGAAGTGAATATTGTTAATCAATGTCACTCATATTTTCCTTTTGATTACATTGTGGATTATTTCATATATTCATGCACTATCCATTAGAGGGGATATTTTGGAGACATCATTGGTGGTGGCCTACTGGGTTGTACTCACACCTTGCTTAGGCCTCCATTAGGAACCTCAGTATATTTCATGGTTTGAGGTCAAGATAAGGTCAAATTATTCATTATAGAGAGTTGATTTGGTATTGGGATGTGCATATAGGAGGACCCAAACATGGATTTAGGACCTATTTTTGGGAATCACTTTTTGGTATTCAATTTGGGCTTTCCTTTCTCTTTGGTCACTATTATCTAGAAAAGTAATATTTATTGATTGGTTGTAGTTGTACCATGATTTGGGATTGTTTTTAATTTATGTTCCAGGTTTATTACTTATTATTTATTTTGTTTGATATGATATCAGTTGTGGCTTTCTCAGGTTAAGAGGATTTAGTCTCCCCATGTGATCCATTAGACCCTTTATACAAGTCAGAAACTTATGGGGTACGGGGAGGTGTGCATGAGTTCTTATGGTGACCCATCATGGAACACAATTTTAGTAGATCCTATGATGGGGGTGTTACAAATTTGTATCATAGTAGTTATTTCTTATGACATACAATTTTGGAATGGAATTCATAAGATAATAAAGGTGTGATTCTTCACATTGAGCTCATGTTTGGGAGTATCTAACACATGTATAAGGTAAAAACAAAGTACCTGGGGTGGGAATTATTATTTGTAATATTTTTGTTAATATTTGGATGATATTTCACCATTGGGTGTTGCACATGTTGTTCGATGCGACAATGTTAGGATATATTTCTCTTGGATGGAATGGCATGAGGAATTTCATTCATACATAAGTTTAGGAACCTAGGGATATAGGATTCGTGCATCATGATTTACATACATAGTATGGATGTATGGGACATTAATGGTAGTATGAAACTTAATTTCTTAAAAATATGAAGAAAATAGTGTCTAATAAAGGTGATGCAAATGGTTAAATGGAAGGAAGGTAAAATAATGGTTTTAGAATTGTACCGAAGGAAGGTTGTGAATAAGTTAACATATAGGTTGTAAAAAGTTATTAAATGGAAAAAAGTTCTTAGGAGGATAGATTTATGTTATAATTTTGGAAATAGTTTTAAAAAAGGGTTTCTAATGAACGACATGTGAATATGTATGATGGTTTACCCCAAGATAGTCATGAACCGTGATAGGGATGGTTAAGGGTAGTGTTCATGGTGTGCAGATATCCATTGGGATAATGTGTATGAAATACATTGTTTATGGCTACTGGAGTGCCTTCTTTAATGTACTTTTTGGGAGATTTGTGTTGTGTGTTCTAAGACTTGTGCTTCTCATTGTAGGAATATTTCACCATGAAGATGTATGTTGGTTGGGTGATAAGAGTATTTTGCGGATAATGCTCCTCCTAAGTTGGGGTAGGAGACTCCTCTGGATTAGGGAAATAGGGAAGAGAAATAGTTCCATCATAACTTCACTCATTTTATGAATATGATGGAAAGGGACCCAGTTAAGGTTGTTCTTAGTTTGATTGATATGAAAATGGAGTTATAGCTGCAACACCCTCTTACTTTTGTTGGAGTGGGTAGATCTAATGCTGTCGAGTTCTATATAGAGTCCATCCAGATGACTCTCAATCACTTTGAGACTCCTCCTGAGAAGAGGGTCAAGTGTGTATCTTATATGTTGTGAGGTCAGGTGAAGCGCTGGTGGGATGTTCTGGTTTAGACCCAGCATGCTGACGATATGGTATGGAATAATTTTCATGAAATAATTATAGAAATGTTTTTTCCAAAGACCTTGATATAGGAGAAGTTTTTGGAGTTTATGAGGTTCAACTAGGGGTCTATGTTAGTGGTGGATTATGCTAGAAATTTCATTGACTTGAAAATTTCAATCCATCCTTGTTGGGGGATAAGGAGGTTATAGCGATTCCATTCCCAAGTGGACTTAGACACAGGATTATATCCTAGGTGAATATATTCCACTTAAATAAGTTTAACGTTGTGCTAGTTCCGGCCCTTATTTTAGAAGTAAATCTCTATAAATATTCATTTGGTGGAAACGTAGCTATAGTTGGCTGACTCAATGGCACGAAATATGATAGCAAGACGTTCCATTTTGAGAATTTACACTATCATGGTGGGTGATAGATTATTCATAATATAGAACTTTCCACTCAGAGTGGTTGTTGAGTTTTTTGATATTTAGGTGGTAAGCCAGGACAGTTGCGTAGATAATTCCCCTATCCATCGGTTGAGTGTCAATAATGTGAAATAATAGGGAATATTTAATGATTATTTAGGAACCCTGGATAATGAGGCATAGATTGAGGATTGAAGCCAATGAAATGTGAAAGAAAGGGGTATGTTTCTCCACATAAAGAATGTATTTGGAGTTTGACCGGCAGTACCAGTAAAGGTTGTAGATGTGGAACTCTAGGAATAGAGAATTCATATCAGTAGGTAAATTCAGCACTAAGAATACAGAATGGTGCCCAAGGTTGAGGATTAGGTATACTTTATGTGGTTCAATATATACCTGTAGGTGGTGAGGTTGTACCATCAATATTTCAAGGTATGATCCTTTTAGATTTTACTAGATCTAGTTCTTTTTTAGATAATGGTGCATCAAAATATTTTATATCTACTTTGTTCATAAGAGTGTTTGTCCTAGTGGGGGAATACTTTTGTGGATTTATGTCTATTAATACTCTATTGGTGGTATGGGTAGAGAATATCAGGTGATGTATATGGTGTGCTTTGGAAATTTATGGGTACCAATTTTAATGGACTTTTTTGTGCTCGAAATTTTTGGTTTTGATATGATATTGGGGACAAACTATCTAGTATTGTACCAATAACATATTGATTGTTACAATCATAGGTTTATGTTCATGTCCCTTGAGGGAGACAATTATTTCTATCATGGTGAATGGGATATCCATGTAGGTCGTGCAGGGCCGGTTTGTCAGTAGTAATGTGAACTCATAACCCAAATGTCTTGGCATAGGCTTGATGATGAGGGAGAATAAAATATTTTCTTTCCTCATATGGTATAGTAGTTTTAGGATGTTTTTCTTGAGTACTTATTAGGGGTTTCACCTAGGAGGTATGTTGATAGTATGATAGAGTTTTTGTCGATATCAGAACTAGTTTCCATTCCACCTTATAGAATGGAACTGGCATAACTCTAGGAGCTTAAGACATAGTTTGAGGAGTTATAGAATAAAGGTTTTACTCATATGAGTACATCTCCCTAGGAATATCTAGTGTTGTTTCCCAATATGACTAATGTATTTTTATGGTTGTGTCTTTATTATAGGAATTTGAACTAGATATATGTTAATAATAGATAAATTCCTCCTCGAATTGGGTTTCTCTTCAACTGAAGAATATATTTTTTTAGTCTACATTATGATTGATTTTAGGTCAGGGTATCACCAAATGAGGGTCAAACATTTTTATATACTTTAAAATTTCATTAGAACATGGTATGGGTTGTATGAGTCAATTCTAATTTCATTCGGGTTAACCTATGCACCCGAAGTTTTCATGTACCTAATGAATCAAATCATTCACACTTTCCTAGATCAATTTAAATATATTTTTGTTGGTGACATCTTGGTATACTCTAAATTCTTTCCAATCATTCCAAACATCTAGGTATAATATTATGTACACTAAGATTTCATAGGATTTATGAAAATCTATCTAAATGTCATTTTAGGATCTATATAGTGCACTTCATTGTAAAAAATCATCTTATGGGAATTCATGTTAATGAACTCATAGAACATATAGGAAGTTGTGTTTTGGGAGCAGCCAAATAGTTTTTCTTATGACTAATGTTTTCTAGGTTTTTTTGTTACTATTGTAGGTATATTAAATATGTTTCATGTTTTTCATCACCAATTTCATGCTTTAACAAGAAAGTAATTAGGTTTAAATTTTATGAAGTAAGTGAGAATTTCTTCCATTAGTTGAAGAATAAATTGACAACCACACCAATTATGATCTTACCTGATCTATGTAAGGGTTATACATTATTTTTCTAGGCATCTGGTGTTGGTCTTGGGGAATTGTTGAGGCAGGAAGATCGGGTTTTTCCATATGGTTCAACACTATTGAGGCCTCATAAATGAGATTACCCTACTCTTGATCATGAGTTGGACATAGTGGTTTACACATTGAAGTGTGAGTGGCACATATTTTTTGGAGAATGGTTCATCATGTAAAGTGATCATAAAAGACTTAAATATTTCTTCTCTCATTGTGATTTAAATCTTCTAAAGTGAAGATGGGTCATGTAAATGAATTTTTTTTATTTTGTGTTTGTTTACACACTTGGAATGGGAACACTCTTGGAGATGCATTGAGTTAGAATGATCAGAATCATTTAGTTCAAGAATCTAGTTATGAGTGGGGATAGATGTCCTTGTATACTGAGATGAATTTGGAGGTATATAAAGGGAATGAGAAGATGACCCTTGCATCCCTGGATGTTTAGTCTTCACATTTGAGCCATATCAAGGAGAAAAAAATGAGGATTCATAATTTATGGATTGTAGGTAGATTCTTAAATGTGGGGAGTCACCTTCATGTTAGACCATTGGTGATGACGGGGTTGATTGTATTCGTGACCATGTTTTTTTGGAAACTTCTATATGAGAAGAGTTGGTTTTTGAGATTATTGATTTGAAGTGGAAAATAAATTCTAGTTTAAGAGAAATTTCTAGTGACATTCGTTGGAATTATTTGTTTCTAGGGATGAAGAAAGAGGATGTAGGTTTTGTGGAATTTTTCTTTACCTGTCAGTAGGTGAAGGCTGAGCATCAGTGGTCAGCTGGTTGGTTGTGTACATTTCTCATATTGGAATGGAAGTGGGATGACCTGATGAAGAATTTCATTGTGGTTCAACCAAGTAATCTTTGGATGAATGTTTTGATCTCAGTATTTGTGCATTGGTTGACTAAGGTGGCTCATTTCATGACAATTCAAGAGACTTTAACCGTAGATCTATTGGGTGAGTTGTATATTTGAGAGGCAGTATGGTTTCATGAGCTACAATGGACTATAGTTTCATAATTTGATCTATGTTTCACATCACACTTCTAATAGGGGTTACATAAAGAGTTTGGACCCAAGTATTTTTGAGTATGGCTTTTCAGCTGTAGACAAATGGGAAATCGCAAAGTACCATCCAGGTGTTAGAGGATAAGTTGATAGCATGCTTCTAAGCCTTTGAAGGATCATGGGAAAATCATATAGTGCAGGTTATGTTTTGCAACAACAACACTTACCAATATATGATTCAGATGGAACCGTATGAAGTGTTGTATGATACACCGTGTAGATCTATGTTGTATTGTTTAGATGCTAGATAATCAATGTTTTTGGGACTTAGTCTTTTACAAGATATGTCAAAATTGGTTCAGATGATTCAAAAATGAATGGAAATAGCTATGAGTTGGAAAAAGTAATATGCAGAACATCTTCATTGGAATCCTGAGTTTGGTGTGGGTGATCATGCATTTCTTTAGGTGTCACTAAGGTTGCATCACCATCAGATTTGGAAATATGGTAAGTTGGAACCTAGGTACATGGGGTTGTTTGATATTGTAGAAAGGATCAAACTGGTGGTTTTTCAATTTTCTCTTCCACTGAGATATTGTAGTAGGAATAATTTTTTTCATGTGTCTTAGCATCGGCAATATCACCTTGAACCATCTCGTGTGATTTATGTTGACAATGTTGAGCTTAAGGATGATGCATCCTTTAAATAGAATCTTGTTTGAGTTTTTGGATCATAGTGAGAAAGTATTATAGGGCATGTTTTAGCCTATAGTTATATTTATCTGGTAGCATGGTAATTTTTCAGAAGAAACATGCAAGAGAGAGTTGGATATGTGGGCCCAGTGGCCTGACCTCTTTTCATAGGAAGGTTAGTGATGCTTGGGAGTATGGTTCAAGGATGATCCGATATAATGTGTGGAGGTTGTAATATCCCATAAATCATCGAGGTATGTTATTGTTTAAATTTTTGTTTTAATCCTTTAAAGTTGTCTAATTAAATGTTTATCGAGTGTATGATGATTCTCATGGGTGTTTTGGGGTTTGGTACACAAAATAAATGGAAATTGGGTCATCCTGTGCATGTCGCACAGTTGGTGTATGGTTAGTGCAAACCATGTGACCTTAGATAGAGGCATGATTCATGGTTGGCACATGGTTTTTCATCCCAAGAAGGATCCCCAAGAAACTGTGATATGTGAACCCCTATTGGAAAGAGTTTATGGCATGGTTGGCACACAGTTTGGAAAGCAACATGGAAAAAATGTGAAAACCATTAAACAGTGAGATGTTACCATTTCCCCCTTAGGATTTTATGTTCCTCGACCAATTTTATCCCCTTGTCTTATTCCACTAACTCTGGTGATGAACCAAAGCTACTAAATCTTACCTAGGGTCGATCTCATTCGTTTCTAGGTTTTTTGGACTATTTTTTGGTGTGTATTGAATGTTTGGGAAAGTCTAATGATCCTCTTTATTCTCATTTCTAGATTAGGGGTTTTGGTTTCATTTTTCTTCATACAAATTCCTAAAACCCTCTTTTTCTATAAGATCATAGGTTGGGGATTAAAAGGGTGCTTGAATATAGATCTAAGTCTAAGGATTACTAATCATTCATCTATAGATTTGAGGTTCATGTCCAACAAGTTATATCCCATAGTTAGTCATAGATTTGTTCATGTGTGGTTTCAATATTGGTTACTTATTGATGATAATTTTTTTTATTTAGTAGGATTTGGTATAATTACTGATTAAATGATGAATGTAACCCCTCACGATCTCCATGGGATGCATTGACTTTGATTAGACCGTATTAGGGAAACCTAAGGTGTGTGTTGATATTACCAAAAATGGAAAATTGGAATGTTATGCATATTTTCCATTTGTGTGGAAATAAAGACCATGATAAATGTGTTGACATGATAGTTATAATTATGTAGAGAAACTAATGGTGATCTTGTCTAGATGTTGGAAATGGCATAATGGATGGTTTGGTAAAGTGAAAAAATAGGTTAAATAGAATTAATTGAATGTGTTAAATGACTTATGAGTTCGTAATTTAATTGCATATGTGGGATAATGCATGTAAATGGATGAATTATGTGAAATGGATTTATGTATGAGAATTTTTGAAAATGTTAAATTTGTTAAGGTGAGAAATGGGAAATTGTATAAATGGAATATTCAATGTAAATTATAAATTTGATAGGGGTTATGGCTTGACATGTGGGTTATATGGGGATGAATACAAATTGTAAAAGTTATGTGTGTTGAATATGTATGTTTTTTGATATGGTATATGTGGATAATGGATCAATATGTATGTGAACATGGATTTGTGGTGTGGGATAATGGACGTAGCCTCCACTCAAGGGTTGGGTTGGACAATGGCTCTAAACCACACCCTAGAATGCATGATTTTTTGAGTCATAATTATTCTCTAGGACCCTAACAGATTCATCGGATGAGACTACCTCGAATAAGGATACATGGTAAGTGTGTTATGATTATTTATTGGTTTTTTATACCTAGTGAGGTAGGGAAACTGGCATATTACATTATACATGAAAACTAACCAGGTTTAGCCATTTTGTAAATGAAAGAAATGCCTAACTATATGAACATGTGATGAAAATAAATCTATTAATCATGATAGTTTAAGTGATGAAAATGGAAATGATGAATGAAATTGTTTATGTTGATATTGTTAATCAATGGAACCTATGTTATCCTTTTTATTACCTTATCATTTATAAAAAACGTTCATGAACTGTCTATTAGACTGGATATTGTTTAGACACCATTGGTGGTGGCCTAATAAGGTATACTCACACCCTTCACGGGCCTCAAATGGGCACACAATTAGATTTCGAGGTTGTAGGTAAATACAAGGGAAAGGGCCCAATTCAAGGGAGTTTTTTTTATATTGTTATGTTTATGGATGAGGATCCATAAATAGATTCAGGAACATTTTTATGGATTCATCTATTGATATTTATTTTGGGTTTCCATTCAATTTTTTCACTGTTAGTATGACATGGAATATTTACTATTTGTTTATGGTGGTACCCTTTTTTGGAATAGGTTGGTAATTCATGTTCCTAATTTATTTATTATCTTTTTATTTTATATGATATCTATGGTCGATTAGTCTTGTATATAGTGTATAGTATCCCAATGTGATACATTAGACCCCCACTACTAGTTGGAATTCTCTGGCATATAGGGAGGCATGCTTGAGGTCATGTGGTGACCTGGATCGGTGCACTGATTTAGTGGATCCTGGGCTGGGGATGATATAATTAACCCCTCACCAAACATAATATTCAAATTCCTTTGGGAATTTACAACCCATAACAACCCGTGTAATTAAAAACATCATAAAATTAGTATTATCATCCTTGATAAGTGTTTAGTAGTTATAAATAACTAACCTAGACCTACCTAGATCATTAATTCACTAAAAACACTTCATGTTCCGTATCTGAATGAAAAATTAGCTTCTACTATGGAACTTCAATCAATAATCTCAGTTGCATGGGATTTTCCTCTAAAAACATCACTCTAATCCCCAACCCAACTTAGTTACATCCTAAATGACCAATAAGATGTGATTATAATATCACTACATCAAAATTCATGCCAAAATGCCAGTTAGACCACCTCATGTCAAGTTATCCTAAAAATGATTGGCCACAGCCACCAATTCATCATATCAATGCCTAATAATGTTGACTTGACTCTCGAATAAAAAATGAGATAATCCAAACCCCCACACTAAAGTCCATAATCATGCTGTAATTTTATGATTGGATCACCACCAACCACAATAGTTGTTTTTCTCTCATTCATAGCACCGGTGTACATATATTCCAACTCACTCTCAGATGACACTCGAAGCACCCCATGTCTGATTCCAATGCATCGAATCTGACCAAAACAACATCTGATTCCTGATTCTTGTAATCAATGAGGAATCAGATCACATTGGATCCACCCACATACCAATATCTTGGTGTCCCCTTGACCATAATACAATCGACATTGTCACTTCCAAAACACTTCTAATACAAAATTCATTATCTCATGAATAATATGATTCTCCAAACCATAATAGTATAGTTATCATCACCCTATCAAACCAATAACTCCAACTCCATGGTCTATGCTCATCCCATGACAACCCATAATGGCTGGATGTGGACGTCCATCTCATACTCAATATTCAAAATGAAATAACTAACCAATAATTTTGTACTCCCCACCATATGGATCCCCTTACACATCTCCTCAAGAAATGACCCAAATAGGTCCCATCAACATGAATCTATAGAAACATCCCTATTAAGGACCAAAACCCTTGGCAATTATTCTTTCACACTTCTCACCACTAAACTAACACCATTGCACCACTCAGGTTAATCCATAACATGAAATTTTTTCAATGGAACCATACATGTACCATTATTGATTTGCAACACAATAAGACGTAGTACATAACTAGTTCACACCTTCCCCCACAACTGAGAATTTATATAATGTCATCACTAATTATCACTCACCATCATCCATTGAAAAGGTGATTAATCAAGAACCCACTTATAGGTTCTCATTCCCGATCCACATGTTCTCACCTAAACCCAACAGATACACCCTCCTATAAAATCCGATAACACCATAGAACTCACAATCACATGAATTATATCTCATCAAACCTAACATCATGTTCCTAACCCACTACTAATTCCCCACAATCATGTTAGTTGCATCCAACAGCTTGAGGCATCTCACTCATTCCAAGGCTTACAATATTATCCCATGCCACTCGAACATCATCCCAATCCCATAAGATTTTATCCATGTTCAACCATCCTAGATATGATAATCTAGGATCACCACTCAATATCCCATATAAAACCACCCAAGAACCATGTTCCAAGCATCTTGGTGATCTTTATAACACACCATGATTTCAGAATATATTTTTTCTCTAAATTAATTATGTGTTCTATAAATTTCTTAACATGAAACACTAAACTAAAATGAGAAATGAAATATTATATGAATATTATTATTTAATATTAAAATTCTGTTACTAAAATAAAATTTCATACATTTAGGTGACAAATAATTAATATTATTTAATATTAAAAATTATCAATCATTCCCAAATAACTATTTTTTTATGTTAAATATTTTTTCCTAGTAAATTAGATTGGCCAATTTTAAAATATTTAAATATAATAACTTATATGTAAAAAATATTTAAATTATAAATTGATATTAAATAACATTTTGAACATTTAATGTTTAAAATTTTCATTTTTCAAAAAAATTAGTTTTCATTAATATTTTATATTTTCATTAAAAACCTAAATTTAGAAATTTTCAGAATTGAATTTTAAAAAAAGAACATCATTTTGGAATTCAAAATAACTAAATTATCTCAGAATTAATTTTATTATTTGTTTGAAAATATTTGTTATTACATTAATATTAAAAAATCTAATAATACCGTAGTTTTTTTACTTTATCATTATCTAAACATGACTTAGAATATTTATAAAGAATTTATCATAAACGTAAATGTTTTCAAGGAGTAAAATGATTCTTTTAAAATACTTTTTTTTTGAATTTTTAAAATCAATATTTTCCATTTTTAAAATTAATTAATATCCTAATTATAATAAAGACTCAGTTTCATATTTTTTTCTTTTAATTATATCTTCATAAGGTGGAATTCTATTTTTACTTTATTTTATAGCCACATAACTATTATTTGTTTAATAATAAACCAATTAATATCATATAAATACTAATTAATAATAATTTTATGTTATCATTTTTTAATAATAAATTTACTCTTTTTCTAAAAATGGGTTTTACACATTATATACTGTAATATTTAATTAATTTTTATTACCCTTATAAATTTTATTTGATAAAGTAGATTTAATTTTCAATATCATTAGATTCAATTTATTTAATGACACCCATTTTATTTTTAGGTGTGAAAAGTAAATTACTAAGATAAAAATTAGTTAACATGGTAAAAACAAAAAATATAGAAGTAAAAAATCTAAGAGTAGAATGCTTGAAAACAAGTTTAAAATGTGTGTGACTGGTGTCTAAAATACATGAATGTAATTTTTAATATAAAATATAAATATTTTATAATTAATTTGATTAAATTTTCTTGTTTTTTATTATTATATTCATTTATGGAAGGTTTTATTTTAATTGGATTTAAAGGGAAAAAAAGAAACAAAAATGATCGATATTATTTTCATGAAAGTAAAATTCATGTTATAAGATGTTCATGCTATGAATTAATTTCTTGAAGATATGGTTATAGGTGAAGATGGAAAAAAATAAATCAATTTACTTTTATTTATGGTGTGACACCCAACTTATTCCATGAATGTCCAAAACATCACCTGTAATGGCCGACTGTGACGAAATTAAAAGGAAGTGGAACCAATCACAATGTGAAACATTATTTCATGTTGTGAAGCCATGTGATGGGATTATAAACATATTAATTTTTATATTTTATTACCAATCTCCACATTTAATTTCATTGTAACCTCATGGTTGAATACATCTTTTTTATTTAGGGATTTTAGGTATTTTATAGCATCATGGGTGTATTTTTTCATATAAATACCAGGCTTGGGTGGTGCTCCAAAATCATTCTGAGAATGATGTTATCCCTGGGTAAGAAGTTATGTACCAAAAAGTCTTCCACTCTGATGCTCCATGATTCTCATAGGATTTATTTTCTTTTATTTTTTCCACCTCTCTCACAATATGGTGAATAGAATGACGGGGTAATTTTCTCATGTTTGGAGTGACGTAATTAAAAGGGTATTGAGATAATGGATGTTTTTTTAAATTATTTTGTGCTCTATGTTTTCACCATAATTCTGTCACCCCATATCATTCATCTTGATCGTTGATAATTGAATCAGGGAGAATCATAAAATATAAAAGTATTCATCCTAATTCATGAATGACCATTGTAAAAATTTGGATTATTATGCATAAACATTGTTTTGAATAAACTAATTAATTTATCAACCCAATGTAATTTATCTTATGAAAAGGATAAATAAATGAATTCGAGTAAAATAACTAAGATGGTGGAAATCCTTAAATTTTATTTGAGCAAAGACTTAATTATATAGTCTTAATAGTTAATCAATTAGAACATGACCCAAAATTAGTTCATTATTGGGGACAGTTCATTATTATGATTAGGTTATGTAAAATTAGTTCAAAATATTTTTGTTTTAGTTATTTATTTAATACATGTTCTTGTCATATTTGGTCTCAAATCATACTTTGATGCAGGACTACTCAAATCATGTTAATGGAAAAGAGGTAGACCTCAGGTAAGATCTTGAATTTTAGACAACCATGAGAATGTAGAAAATGAACTAGGAAGATGGTATGGATGAACAATAATGATAAGACATTATTGGAAGAGTACTGCACAGACCACCAGATATGCATACACTTATGGATTATGGAAGATACATTTGTATGGGGATTCGTCCTATAATTCTACTGCCAATAATTATTAAACATAAATTCAATATAGAATCGTCTATAATATCAATGATCTAATATTTAATCCAATTTTATATGTTTCCATATGATAATCCAAAATATCACATAGATAGATTCCTTGAAATATGTGACACATAAATTTAACAATTTCTCAGTAGATGCGATAAAACTAAGGTTATTTAATTTTTCATTTAACGATAAAGTAAGAGAATATATTCAATGCCCCTATCCTCCATACATCACTTCATGGGATGGGTTGGTGGGAAACTTCTTGATAAGAATATTTCCCCTTTAAACATTAATGAATATTAGTTTCAATATTTTAAATGTTAACCAATTTGATGTTGAATATATTTATAACCCCTGAGAGAGAATTAAATTTTTAATTTTAAAATTCCATCATCATGGTATTGAAATGTGGATTTTAATTCAAACTTTTTATAATGGGTTTTTGTGGGTAAATAGGTTTATAATTTATGTTGTTTTTGGTGGATCACTAATGATTAAATGACACATGGTGAGATATAACCTTTTGGATGATATAAAAAAATAGTTTTCAGTGGAGGATAGAGGGAACCAAAGATTAGGGGTGCATATGTATGATAACCAAGTATGGATGGTTGCCTAGATAAAGGGCATGACAAGAAAAATAGATACACTAATAGTTCACCCTAACCCCTATGGTATGTATACTGATGATTTCAAATATTTTGATTATAATCACCACAATAATTTTCATGATTAGAGGTCATAACAACAACATTTTCAAGACTTCCAATTAAGATAATACAGATACCAGTAAACGGAACCACAAGGTCCCTCACTTATAATACAAATTCACTCCATAAAATAGACATTTGAAAACATCATTTCCACCATAAAAGTAGCTATAAAATAACTAAATGTGGATTCAAGAATGAAAAATTATTCTCTATGAAATATGGATTTATAAGTGGGGAATATTTATAAACAACTTGGGGAAAGGCCAAGAGTAGTGATTCTAGGAATCCCAAAAAACAACCCACATAGATAAGTTAAGGAAATCACCTTAAGAAGTAGTAAAATCATTCATGATCTCCCTAAACTATGTAAGAAAAAACAAGAAAAAAAATTAAAAAAAAGAGATGGAACAATTGAAGGATTTGTGATCACCATTGTTCAAGAAACTTCATCCACTTATATAGACGATGTCATAGGATAATATTTAGACACAAATAGGTATATTTATTAAAAAAATTAAAAAGATTCATATTAATATTCCTTTTATAGAAGAATTATAAAATATTACAATGTATTCAATGTTTATAAAATAATTGGTTAAAAAATAATGACGTAAGATATTGGAATGATATCGCTCATAATAGTATTCCTTACCGTTGTGTTAAAAGATCATCCAAAAAAGAAAAAAGACCTGGGTAGTTTTTCAATTATTATTTATATTGTGTCTAATAAATTTGGACACTACATACATGATTTAGGTGTGGGATTCAATATCATGTGTTACACCACCATAAAAATATTTTGTCATGAAGAACTAAATCCTACAATTTTCATACTTCATCTAGTGGTTTCAATAGTGAAATACTAATGAGTACTGATCGAATACATTTAAATTAAAGTGAAAAAAATTTATATTCCCCAGGGAAATTTTTGTTCAATATTTAGATAAGGATTGGAAACCTATCATTATTAGTATACCATTTTTTATAACTAAAATAGTCTTTATCGGTGAGAAAAGTAGTGTGTTGTTCCATTCAGTGGGTATTAAACACGTTTTTTTCAATATGCAACAATAAATGAAGAACCGTGGTATGAAGGATGGTGTATTTAAAAAAGAAAAAAATTATGGATTTGAGGAGGTTGTCATACTAAAATAATGTCAATATATTTATGTGGGCCATACTGATAAAGGAGGAGAAAAATCTATAAGAAAAGTAAAAGGCTAAGAGATGGGATCATTGATTGTGGAGGAGTAGTTGAAAAATAAAACCATGAATAAGGCTAGTAGGTTTTCATGGTTTATATCCTAGGATTTATATTTTCTATTATAAAAAACATTATTGTATAGGCTTGATGGAGGTTTAGAAGGATCTAACCTAGATAATAATGAATCAATTTTCATAAAAAGGAAAGCAATCCCATTTACATAGATAGGTTGTAGGTGAGGCTATTTTTTGGATCCAGACCAATTATAACATTTAAAACCCCCAATAACCTAATATTAAAAGGTAAGATCAAGAAAAATATTTTAAAAAATAAATTATTGTAGGAAACCCATGTTTATTTAAATATTTTTTTAGTTGTGGATAGTCTTCCCCAAAAAAAATAATTTCATTAAAAACTGGCATGAACATTCACATATGTATTTTTAGTTTTTTTTAAATGAGGGAATGAGTATATATAATAAATGTAACCATAATAATGTGTGACTAAAATATATATTACATCTATTCAATAGTTATGTATTATTTTTTGTTTTTTTACTTTCTACAACTCCCCTATAATTCAGTTTAGAAATATTTAATTTGAAAATTCATGCCCAATTCTTAATTTTTTTATTTAATCATTACTCATGGGGGAAACACTGCTTAAGATAACCATCATGGAATATATTAAATTTATTTTGCAATAAATTTTAATTTATAGAAATGGGGAATGAATTATTTGAGACAAATATAGAGATTTTGATTTGATAAATCATGATTTTGGGGATTAGTTAATTTTTGTAAACGAATTTTTTCTAATATTTTCCTTACTTTTCATTTCTGAAATTTATATAAATTGATTTTATTTCTTGATACCATTTTCAAAAGTTATTTTCCCAATAACATGTACTAATTATCTAGAAAATTTCCATGACTAGTTTTTTCATTCTTTAATTGATTATATTTCTTGATTGAAAAATGAACATTTTTTCTTTCGAAGCATGGTGTGTAGATTATAAGAACTATCACTGTAAAAATTAAAAATTAAAATGATTGATGAAATTTTTATTAATCCCTTATCCAATTACCTACATTTAAATAAATCATTCTTAAACCTATATAAGTCATGATCAACAATTTTATGTATGATCCACATTATAATACTATCTTTGTATTTGAATATATACTTTATGTATTTTTAATGAGTATCAAAAAAATGTGTGTGGGGGGAGATAGTGGCACAAATGAAGGGGTGTGAATATTAAAATTAATAAGTGTGGGGGTGTTTTCTTGGGATATTTATAATATTCATTATGATTCATTCATTATAAATTATTTCAGAACCTCTTAAAAATAAAAAAATAAAAAAAATTAATTAGGTTGTGTCTTGGAGGGATAAAAGTAAGAATTTAATTTAATAATTATTTTTTTCATTTGGGGTAGGGTGGTGGAGTTTAGATTTGTTGAAACTAAACATTTTAAAAAAATTAAACAAAATGGAATAAGTTATAAGAAGTTGTATCATTCATTATATATCATTTATTGATGAATTTTACATGGGATTGGGAAAATGGTAAATTAATGGGAGAATATTTCATTAATATTTTAATTATTATCATTCATGATTCCTTATAGAATAAGATTATTTTTAACCATACATTTTTACATCATTACCGACCTATACTGAAGCATTAGAGTTATTTTATCTTAATGGTGAATCCGTCATTATTAATGTGTTATTTTTGTCTCTATAGAGTGGAGAAAGTATATGCACTGCAAGACTATATTAATGAGCATGATTCTAGGTATTAGCAAAAATATATTTATATTTTTTACCTTAATGGTGAGTGGAAAACAAATTAAGGTGGTTAAATTACTGTTTTTATGAACAATAATAATGAATTTAAATATTTGAACTAAAGAATGAAGAGGGATGGTCATTTAAAAAGGTAAAATAAAAAATAAATGATGAACTTATTTCATTGAAAAATAAAGAGTTGATGTAATTTTTCATGGGATTATGGCATATTTAATTCCCCATTCAATCAATTCATTTTGATGACATTGCATTTAAATCATGGAAGAGTGATATTCCTGTGTAATTTTTTGAGATATCATCCCTGAAGAAAAGCACGAGTTTATGTGTAAGGGAATTTGATGAAAAAATTTCATGTATAAAAAATTGAATATAAAATAAAATGATTTTGGAATTAAATTGATAATTTTTTTTGAATATTCATTATTCTATTCATTTGTTGAAGGTTTCTCATAAATTGGATTCAAAGGGGAAAATAAATAAATGATATGTATCCATGTCGTGAAAATGGAATTTATGTTTTGAGTAGTTCATGGCATGATTCCTTAGTTCAAAAAGTAGTTTAGAGGTGAAAATGATAAAACAGGGTTGGGTAATAAGATTCATGATGTGACACCCAATTCACACCATGAATGACAAAAATTACACCATGTGATGGCCAGTCATGAAAAAATACAATGGAAAGGGAACCTTATTTTTTCCGATGTGAAACATTACTCCATTTCGTGAAACCTTGTGATGGGATTCTTAAAATCGTAATTTCGGAATTTTATAACCAATATCATTATATAATTTCTTGTTAACCCCTAGTAATCACATGGATCCATTTATTATTTCATTTTAAATAATTTATGGGGATGGGGGTCATTTCTACTTATAAATACAAGTCTTTGGTGGTTCTCCAAAATCATTACAAGATAGATTCTATACATGGGTACAAAGTGCTACACCATAGAGTATTGTACCCAGATTCTCTATCATTCTCATAATATTTCTTCTATTTTCTTTTCCCCCCTCTCTCACCCTCACATGACTAGAATGATTTGGTAGTTTTTACATTGCCAAGTAATGTAATTATAATGGGATTTTTTTGTTGGATGTTTTCATTTTTTAGATTCTATTGGGTTGTATTCTCAGGCCATAATTATATTTATCCCCTATAACTATTTATGATAATTTATAATTGAATCAAGATTAATTATCAAATATATGACTAATCATCCTAATTTATAAATGACCATTTTAATAATTGGGATAATTATGTTTAACAATGTTCTGAATCTCTTAATTAATTGATCCACCTAAAGTAATTAAACATATGAAAATGGGGAACAAATTAATTATAGGGAAATCCATACCAAGGGTGTTTTTATATATAATTATATTAATAAAATTACTAATCGGTATAAATTATTAATAAATTAACACATAAACCTAAAAATTATTGAACTTGACACGTTTTATCAATTTAATTTCAAACCTATTATTTTTATCTACACGATTTATCCTCAAATATAAAACAATAATTAATTTTCCTAAGTATTTTTATAAAACATTTATCTTTATTTTATCCTTGGACTCACCAACCACTAGATTTAATTAGTTGATAGTATTGTTTTGATTTTAAAAATAAATTATTAGATTTGATGAGTCCCATTAGAAATAAAGAAACTATTATGACCAGTCAATTAAAATGAATGATTAAGATATGATCAGCCAAATCTCATTCCCCTTTCCATTATTGTATATTTTTGGATCCATTTGACAATTAAATTTTGACATTTCCTTTATATTATTTATAAAAATTCCATGTGTCTCACTTGTAAAAGGATCACACATCAGACCCATTTATCCACTCATTATGAAGACATAGATTGTCCAAAATTCTACCCTAGAATCCTCTAAACTATCTACCCATATATTAAATACGTTTTTCTTTACAAAAGGCTATGATAAGAAACATTAAGTTGATACACAATCCAGAATATCCAAAGGGAGTTATAATGTTCTCAACTGAACACTTAGTTATTTTCTTATTATACCCTCTAAAACCTATTCTATCTATGAAGATATAACATCATTATATATAATATTATAAAAAATTATTAAGCTAATTTAATATGCTTTTTATACAATACCCAAAAACCATTGGAAAAATGAAGATGTCTCCATGCGTATGTGAGGACTACCACCACCATGAATGAGGTGATTGATTTTTCATCACTTCCTTACATTGATGGTTATAAAATTATATATAAATTATTAATATTATATTTATAAAATTATTTACAATATAAAATTATAATTCATTATATATTTTCCTTCCGATCTATTTAAAAGGAATGTGTCTCCTATGCGTACGTGTGGACTACCGCCTCTAAGAAAGTGGTGTATTTTGTTTTTCATTCTAGTATTTTATTATTTATAAAACTACCTTATAACATAATTTTATAAATTAATTTATATAAATAATTTATTTATGATAATTTAAAAATTATATAATTCTAATGGAATCAATTTCTTAACCATAATCACCCATAGATTATAGTTTGTTCTCATTTGGTGTTTTTAACTACCTACACAATAAATGTAATAAATTTATATCATGGGTAACTAAGGAAACATAAATACCAATGATATTATATTATTATTATTAAATAATTATTTTTATTTCAATAATGGTACGATTTTATCTAACCTTTTATTAATATTTTTCCCCTCTCTATGTGAAAATTACCCAAACATTCTCATCATTGACTTTGTCATTGTGAATCATAACTATAATACATATCAAATTAAATTATAATGTTATAAACCATTTTTAAAAAATATATTCTAGTGACTCTAATGTTTTTAAAATTATTAAATTTTAATATAAAAAATGAATTGAAACCTCTGTTTTGAAACTAGTTTTAAATAAACAATTGAAACTATTAACATTTGGTGATGAAAATTGAATATAACTAAGTAATATATTTTTAATGAATTATTTTATTATAATTATATAAAAGATTATATTTATTGATAAGGTTCAAAGATAGGTGACTAAGATAATCTTTTTTATGTATGAGGTTAGCACACATTTGGCTAAGTGGGATTAAAGGTAAGGGTTTTTGCATATCAATTTTGATGCATTGAGATATGATGTGTATTCAAAACTGGTTTCATTTTTGTGGTGTATATATTGTTAATGGATTTATTTTATAATAATTCTTCATAAAATCTAATTTATTTACATATCTATATCTTTTACCACTATTCATGGTATTTCAATTAAAAATATAATGATGATTTAAGGGTTTCTTTTTTAACTCAAACCAACTTTGTTTGAGTTAAAATGTGTTATATTGAAAAAACTAGTTATATTTTTTTATTCCTCCATAAAATTATATATTATAACTTAACTTTATATCTAGTTAAAATGATTCTTTTGATTCAAATATTAATACTTAATTAATTTATTCCCCAAAGAATTATGACATTGTTAAGACTAATTTTCATTATCTTTAACAATGATTTTTCTTCAATGCCCATATCTTAGCTTCCAAACAATAGTATAATATATTTCTGGAAACATAAATCTGTGTTATCTCATATATCCTTCATATTTCTATCCTCCTATTTTCAAATTAATGGTTTACTATATCCTTTTATTATGTGATATTTCAAAATAATTATTTAGAAATTCTAGAAATATTTTACTCATTTGTTCTTTTGTTTCATATTACACTGTAAAATTCATTAGATAGTCTTTATTTATTTTTTATGGCTCCATTATTTAAGGTTATTTTGTTAAAATTAAAATATTTCAAAAGTTTTCACTTCACCATATTACAAAAAATTGAATGTGACCATTAAATTCTTCATTTTATGATAATTTAAAAATTATTTTATAAAACATATTTTTATGGTTTTTTCTTATGAACACATTAATTTTCCATAATGACTATTCTTTTCAATAAATCTTCATTTCTACATTTAAATATGTATTTTATACATAATCATAATTCATAATTATTTTAAAATAAGAAGTTGTATTTCCTTTTATTTTTTAAATTGATTTTCTAAATGATATTGAAAAGATATTTTTCATCTATGTCAACATCCTCATTTCTCATTATGTTGTTAAGGGGATATTCTCTCTACCAGTCCCCAAATTCAATCTCTATATGTACTATGGAAAATTCAATGATATTTTTTCATGAAACCAATATCTTTTCCAAAGGATAATTAAGTGATGTTTGATGTATGAATTTTTTTCATGTTCCAATGCAACATATATGTTTGGATTATTATTATTATGTGAATGGTGGGTCCTATATAACCCTCCAATGCATTGGGTAAATCTTTACATCTCATGAGATAATAATGGTAAATGCGAAGTAATGATCGATCCCATGTGAGAAAAATGATGTAATTTCTAAAACATTATAGGAAACATGAAGAAATTCATACTCCTCAATAGAATAATGAAGTAATGACTAATACACTATGAGAAATAGAATAAAATTCTTAGTACATTATGGGAAATATGTTATAATGACTGATCCACATAGGGACATAGGATGTGGAGAAAGATCCACTATGTAGTGATTCTTATTCTTAGTACCATGCCACATATCTATGATATATGCCAATGATTATTCTCTATGGATCATGTTTATTATCTAAAATTCTTTTACCATGGTATAAATTTGTTCATTTGATATTACATATCCTTCTATCATGACTTATATAAAAGTATTATTGTTTTATGATCTTTTCAATAAGATATATATCCCTTAATCATGTTTTCTCATATGTTTATGATCTAACCCTATATGAAATATTGATAAGTTTTATTATAATGATTTTTTAAGATCACCCCTTTCTTATGTTTCCATTGCCTATGTTATGAATATGATAAACTAATAAGAAGTATAAAATGGATTCTAATATAGTTTTATTATATATAAATGTTCACAAGTATCATAAATTAATTTTATTTTGTAATTTATCTTTAAAGACCATAAACCTTCCATTCATATGATTGTGTGATTATATATTAGATATAATTTTTAAATAATTTTAAAATATTTATGTTTATATTGGGAAATATCACCATTTATCAAAGAAAATGTTTAATGAAAGTGTTTAGAACTTCATATCTAAGCATACAAGTCTGGGACAGTATAATACTACCCTCATAAACAAACAGTAATAAAAATAGAACCTCTTATGCTCTACATCACATCACGAGGAATATCACTCAAACCTTTATCCACAAACCCTCAGGGTTTTCTCACCAAAAATTAAATCCATGCCCATCATTAGATAATATCTAAAGTATTATATTCATATATTGAATTGACCAGAATTCGATTACCAGTGAATAAAATTCCTACACTATCCACTAAGGGGATTTATACATCCCTTGATGAGTGGATTAAATTTTCATCATCATAGAACCACCTACACCATGATTCTTTCAAATAAATACAATAGTTCCCCTATGTGGAATTCCACCAACACGGTATAAGGGGAAATTCAATATAAGTTGTTGTTGAAACTTTAAACAACTGTACATCCATATGAAAAATCTCTAAAAAATAGTATATGTCATGTGAGCACTTTGTGTCAAAAAGGTTGTATGAACATGAGCCTCTTCCCAACAATACAAGGGAATTAATAATAATAAAGATCTCCTAACTATATTATATTCAATAAATATCTCACTTATAATACATAAAACCAAGAACAATGATTATGTAACCCTAGTAACAAAGACATCCCATAGGAAAAGTGTTCTTGAATGAATAGTGTGAGGTCTACCAAAATCTTAAACATATTCCTAAAATGCATGTCTATCATCCACCTAAATATTTTGAAAAAATAAAATATTTTATACCACATTGTGACAAAATTTCCTAGAACACCCATATGATCTAGTGTTCCATATAACCTCAAGTGTGAATTCCAATACATAATAGGCTTTTGTTTAGCGATGAGGGACTAATCCATATAATGGGGAGAGTATTCCCTTGAATCATATTCACAAAATAGTGGAAAATAACCAAAAAATACTCAACATATAATTATAGTATTCATAAATCCAATATGAAAAATGCTATATCAAAATACACCATGTAAAGGCATAAAAACTCATATTCATGCTATTATTAGCACTAATATCCAACAGGGTTTCTCTCAACATAAAATAAAAAATATATACACAAATATCCCTAATGACATCCATGAGACTCAACAAACCCTATCTCCAAATAACGTCAATTATCTCAAGATGATACTCTATACATCGTGTGTTGAACCTGAATGTATACATAGGTATGCACACACACCAGTGTTCCCATGCAGTCTATGAGAAATAAATCTCATCTAGGTCTTACCAAATTCCCCTAGTATACTCCATCGTATATGTGTTTACATGAGGAATAAAATAAACAAGTCACACAATTTTCATGGGTGTCTTGTTCTAACTAGGCCACTAAAACTTATTGTCTGGTAGGCCACCATATTTTAACCAAAACACCATAGCACCCAATCATACCTTCCCTAGCACCACATTAGAATCCCCCTCTTCGCCTCCTTCCAATGTCCCTATGACCCAATATATACTCGAGGACTTAGGTTAAGGAATTTTTCATGTCCTAAATGATACTTGAAGGGGAAGGGCAAGGTCATATTCCCATGCTCTAGACTCACCTCCTATCTTATAGAGGTACCTTTTCTAAAACTCAACATCTACCATATCACTCATGGTAGGCTCCATATATATAATCCCACATCATATCCAAACCCCATATCACACATAGTGGTCCCATCATCCAGTTCCATATCCCTTCTTATCATAGACTCCATATCACTAATTGAAGTAACATCATCTAATCCCATCACACTGTAATCTCGAACCCCATACCACTCATGGAAATATCACCACTACTATCTTACTCATAGTAGGTTCTGACTATCCCTTGTCACCCACAGAGATTCCAAAACTATCATGTCTGACCGCCTCACTCATAGCCATCTCTAACTTCATACATAATGATGAATCTATCTCACTCATGGAAGACTGGTAGGGAATATATCTCTTATTGTGGGACAAGGCCTCAAGATCCATCAATGAAACTTGAGTTTTTCCCCTATCAAAAGTATGTAGTAATCACACATAGATAATAACACCCAGTATCACATAGGGATAATATCCCATTACCCAACTAACCAGATGATATAGGGGAACTATTCAATCATGACATATCCCCTTACCAAAGAACATCTCATCATGCCCCTCAGGGAATCCTCCTTGTACTTTTAAACCCATTCTAGTATCTAATAATCCTAAAAAACCCATGTTTGTCGCCCCTCAGTGAAATCATAGCCTATGGGCTCATCCCATCCTTGGCCATAAGAGGGAGGGTCCATCCTTTTCTGTAGAATAATCCCATCCCATTCTCAGTACCTTAGGTAGCATCCCAAGGTCTCTTATTGGAAACCCCCTAGAAACCTTATTCCATTTCCCTAGAAAAATACAAAAACCAAAATCAAGTCTTGTCTCATGGATCTTAGGGAATACTACTCCACCTATCACCTAGAAGAATTAACCCTATGATACATATGTCCATCCCAGGAGGGTGTGTCCCATTAACATAACTATTTAAAATCCATTAAACCTTCATAAAGATTATAACTATCACACAGGATACATAAAGTTATCTTGTTATTCATTATTAGTCCTATGACCCTCATTCAATCAAAAATATCCCTAGGAAACCACATGGGTTATTCCCACCACTCATCAAAAAATTTAGGACCTCATGGAGGTCTATTTATCATCTCAACAAACACCCTCTCCCCTAAGTGATATAGTTACAAAGTGATCTTAAGAACTCAAAGTGATAAATAGAATGTGTCTAGAGTATAGGAGGTTGAAATCCATCGTATCTCATCTACTTAGGGAACCCCCATTCCTAATTCATCTACATATTCCCATAAAATGAACACAAGTAAGATCCTTTATGACATTGTATTGCTTAGGGCACTATTCAGTATGGAGATCAGTAATGAGTCTCTTGTATCTCTAAAAATCTTATATAAAGTTGGCTAACCTGTCATATGACTCAGTTTATGGGATAGTTTCATATGGGAAAGTGAGATCAGTGATCCCTTTTCCTTGTTGAGATTCCAATGGGAATGAGGTAGTACCTCATTTAGGGGTCTTCTAAGGCCCAACATCGGTCTCTTCTGAAAAGTGTGGGTACCTATTGGAATATCTTCTTGATATTGTCTCTCTCAATGGGGTGGGTTTTATACATTATTCCTCATGTATTTGTATTGGTTTCTTTATTCATATAGGGGGTTGATTAGTATGACGTTCACAGTAGCAGTGGTTGGAGGTAAAATTTCACCTTCAATGGGTGGGATATTACGATGGTCCCATTGTTTTCTTGTAATGGGAAGAAAGTGGATGGAATTTTATTACCCCAACCCCTAATATGAATGTGGATAGATTCCTCATACATGATTCAATAAATATTCAGGTGGAATCTTAATGAATCTGGGTAAAGATCCACCAAAACCATTATGATGTCTACCATCTGGAACTGATGATAGATGGCCTCAAGATTCTCATGGATTCTCAGATAGGAAATGTAATGATATCAGTGGAAGTTGGATTTCACCTAGATATTTTTTTGAAATAATATTTCTTGGACCATAGTGAGGAACTTCATCATGGTGAAACACAGAGTTGAGGTGTCCAGAACAAAACTGATAGCTGGTCAGTGACTCGGATCTCCCAAAAGTATTCATCATGTTCAATATCTAGGGGTATTTTGGTTCATTATCAACACAATAACCAATCATAATTGTCTTGGAGAATAATTTTGGTAGTTATATAAACATTATCTACTACTAAATTTTTGGTATAGAGGCATCGTATGGACTAACTATCCTTAGAACATTAGAGTGTCTTCTAGATATAGATCTTGATTCATAGCCATATCTATATAGGATGGGTTATATGTGGCCTCATAATTATAAATAAGGAAATCATCCTTCTGTATCTCAATAGAGTTCTCACCATCATCTAAGGGTTCAAATCCAGATCATGATGTTTTACCCACTTATAAGGTGGAGGTTGGGATGAGGGATGTTGATAGTAATAGGGATGGTTTCACAATACATCCTTGGAAAGAGCCCTAAATATCCTCTAAATTTAGGTAAATATAGTGGGATATAGGGACCTTATGGACTTCTAATTAAGGTATGGTTATATAAGAACCTAGATATTCTTATCAAGTATGAATCTTGTTTTCTGGTGATTTTGAGAAAAGGGGAGATTTTGGAAATTTATGGAGTACATGTCGTCTACTTAGAAGTACACACCATGTACCCGGTTGTCACAGGTAGTTGTGTACTAGTCATATAACGACCAAGTACATGGCTATGTGGGGTTACTTGAATATTGCCTAAATTAGAGCTCAGTTATGTAATGTACATGGAGTGTACATTAAATAAACATTTTGTGAACTTTTTATTTTAATTGATAGATCAGACCGGGGTCACGTATAATTGATAAAACCTCATTTTTATGAACTTGTCTCATCCAAAAGTGACTGGGAGAGATGATTCTTCTCTGAGCCCCCGAATCAATGTCTATGATCTGAATCATCTGTCCTTGATTCCGTTGGAATCACCATGGTGAGTTCTTCCTTTTTCTAGATCCTCTTCTCTTAATTTCCCTTATTTTTTGAGATATCCTTGGTTGATGGTTTTTGATGTTTTTGTATATCTATGATTTTATTGGTCATTTAAAAGGCTAAGATTTAACAATATTGATCGTACAAGGTCAAGGTAGGTGGTTTGTTCCTTTCTTTAGATTTTATTTGAGTTATATGTGAAACATTTCCCAATACCCTAGTTTAGGGTATTGTGTGTTTTAGGGAATTTAACCCTTTAATTTCGTTTATGCCTTAATTTCTTAAGTTAGGGATCTTGATTGAGAATAGGGTTTAATTACCTTGTTAGGGATGTGTTTTCCCATGAATTATTTTGATATTGGTCATTGGGTCTAGTTTTTCCTGTTAGGATGGTTTGTTTTTCACGACTACTGCTATTAGGATGGATTGATATTATCTGACTATCTTGTTCCATGCCTTATAGTTGTTTATCCAAGTAGTATATTGTGATTCACTTTGGCTGTTGTATATTTTTTGTGTACGATTGACTTACACGGGGCTGTGGGAACCTGGTGTAGTTAGACCAAAGGGTAAATGGATGCTGCAGGATTTCCCAGAGTGTTTGTTTTACTATTATGTTGTGAGACTATTGGGAGGGTGGATGTAAGTGCTCCCTCAGAGTGTCTGTAGTTCCACGTTGTGAGACCACATGGGAGGAATTGGATGTTTATTGCTTCCTTAGAGAGTTTATTGTTACCATTACGAGACTACAAAGGGAATTAATGGTGAGTGCTTTCTTAGAGAGTCTGTGTTAAGCTGAACCAAAGGGGATAGTCTGTGAGAACTTCCTAGAGGGTTGTTTTTATTTTTTTGGATGATTATGTTGATAAATTGAAATGATTGTATTTGAAACTATAGTATTGTTTACCTTTGAGTAATTCCTTGTTTATTAATTCATTTTTCATATTGCATTCCATGTTTATTCACTGACAATTCGGCACAGATATTTGGGTGGTTGACTACTCAGATTCATCTCACATCCATTTTGGGTCTTGATTTTAGGCCCAAATAGATTATATTGCTGCAGTTATAGATAAGTGAAAGAGCCCTTCTACTTTAGGTACTTAACTGATGTGGACCTAGAGAGCATGGAACCAAAATGAGGCTTTTGATGCTACTGTAGTTTATTTGTTTTATTTGTACTTTGGTATAGAACATTATTTCATCATTTTGACATGTTTGGATGTATCCTAAACATATGTGACATGTATCATTTATATATATGTTCTCCAGTTGTTTTTTTTTACTTTAATTCTTCCATATTTTACTTATTTTATGGTATTATTTCTTCCGCTATTGTAATCTCATTTCCATTTTGTTGTGTTATTAGGACAATTAAGGAATAGTTTCCCCACTATCACACCCAAGTCCCTCACTTCTAGTCAGGTGTCTTTGGTGTTTGGGGAATTGCGCTTGAGGGAATGTAACCAACCAGTTATGGGGAACCATTGGACGACACCTAGAACTGGGATGTTACAAAGTGGTATCAGAGCCAGTGTCCATTTGATGTGCTAGGGAGGATGTTGTTCCCTTCTAGGGGGTGGATTATGGATATCCAACATTGAAGAAGTAGGAGCATGAATAACCCATTTATAAGGTGGTGTAGATACCTATCCCATCAAGAGGTTGTTTCCTAGGAGATGCCTGAGGTCCAGAGCCTATGGAAAGAAATATCATGCATCCTAGGCCCAAAGAAGAGAATATCATGATCGTAGGGTGAGTTTCACATCACCATAGGGCGGTTTGTTTCTACATATGCGAGAATGGGATTTCCATGAAAGTAGAGTGGGACCCAAGCATCATGGGTTGGGAGGAGTTACAACCCAGATTGCTAGTCTTTATCTGGATTACCAGGGAACTTCCCATATGGACTTTCCTCCAATGGTGGATCATTTTAGAGATATCTTTACATAGGAGTTTTTAGGTTTTCCTCCAGAGAAAGGGGTAGAATTTTCTATTGATCTTGTTCTAGGAGTGGCACCAGTGTCCATTCCTCCTTATAGGGTGGCTACACTAGAGTTACAGGAGCTCAAGAAGCAGTTAGATGATATATAGAAAAAGAATTTTCTCTGACCCAATACTTCTCCTTGAGGTTTGCCTTTCTTGTTTGAGAAGAAGGAGGATGTTACCCTCATACATTGTGTGGATTATTGGACGTTGTACTAGTTTAAGATCATGAACTGATATTCATCATCAAGGATTGATGATCCCATTGATCAGCATATAAGAACCTAGGTGTTCTTGAATATTGAATTGAGATCTGTTTATCATAAGCTACATGTTAGACCATCATATATACCTCTTAAATCCTTTTAGAGTGGTATGGTCTATACTATTATGTGGTTATGCCATTCGGTCTCACGAATGCGCTTGTAGATTTTATGGCACTAATGAACCGAGTGTTCCATCCATACTTGGAATACTTTGTGGTGGTTTTAGTGGATGATATCTTGGTACACTCTCACACTCAACGTGGCCATGATACCCATCTAGAGATCATTATGAGTACACTAAAAGAACATTTATTTTATTAAATCTCTCAAAATGACACTTTTGGATGGATCTGATACACCTCTTGAGTCATGTTATCTCAGAGGTAGGAGTATCTGTAGACCGAGAAAAAGTGACAGAAATAGTTTACTAGGTGCATCCAAAGAACATATTTGAGGTACATATTTTTCTCTTGATGATTGGTTACTACAGGCATTTTATATATGACATTTCATGCATAGTATATCAATGGATAGGCCTGACTAAGAAGGGTGTGAAGTACTTGTAGACAAATTTCTAAGATTTAGCCATTCAGAAGCTGAAAGGGAGGTTGACTTAAGTACCACCACTAGTTTGTCTTGAGTTAGGAAATAGTTATACCATTTGATATGATGCATCAGGTATTGGGCTACGATAAGTACTTATGCAAGGGGAAGGAGTCATTGCATACGGGTCTCGGCAGTTGAGACAACATTAGAGGAATTACCTGATGCACGATATTGAGTTAGCTGAAGTTGTTCATGATCTACGCTATTGAAGAAATTATCTATTGGGAGATAATTTTGTGGTTTTCCCCAACCACAAAAGTGTCATGTATATATTCACTCAGTGTGATCTAAATTTGACATAGTGAAGGTTGGTTGAGTACCTTCAGTCCCTTGATTTTGAGCTTTCCTACATGCCTGGAATAGGAAATGTAGAGGTTGATGCATTGAGTAAGAGGACTCAGATACAGGCAGTTCAAGAGTATAGTAGTTAGTGGGTTCTTATGGCTCTGATCTTTGAGATTCATTTATAGTTGCACGATAGATAGGGGTAGATGATTGTTTCATTTGTAGTTGTTACCTCTACTTTTCTTTATTTAGTGAGAATGAAGAATATGTAAAATTCTAAAGGCCTATTTCTATGGGAGAGTGTGTCAAGGAAGGACCCTATTCCTGGATGGAACATAGGTGAGGATGATATCTTGAATTTTCATGGGCATGCGTGGGTGTCAGTAGATATACATGAGGATATGATGCTGGATTTTCACTCCTCGGTTTGGGATGTTCATCCTAGTTTCACCTAGATGCATCGAGATCTACACCATCTGTATTGGTGGCCAGTTATGAAGAAGGATGTTGCTGGTTTTGTCATGAGATGTTCCACCTGTCAGTAGGTGAAGGCGGAGAATCAGTCACTAGTAGGGATTTTACAGTAGTTACCCATTCTTGAGTGGAAGTGGAATGATATCGCGATGGATTTTGTGATAGGCTTACTGAGGTCATCTCGAGAGAATGATGAGGTTTGGGTTTTCATTGATAGAATCATGAAGGTTTCACACTTCTTACCGATCAAGGAGACCTTCAATGTTGATGATATGGGATTGTTGTACATTTAGTATATTATATGTTTTCATGGGGTTATGCACTCCATCGTCTTGAAAATGGATTCCATTTTTACTTCTCGGGTCTGGAAGGTACTACAGAGAGCTTTGGGTACACAAGTACTTCTGAGTACAGCTTACCATCCCTAGATATATGGTAAGTTTGAGTGAATGAATTAGGTGATAAATTAAATGATTTAAGCTTGCATCCTATATTTTGGATGTTCTTGGGAAAATAACATACCTCTGGTAGATTTTTCCTATAATAATAGTTTTCAAGAGACTATTCATATTCCACCTTATGAGGCTTTGTATGGTAGTCCATGCCAATCACCCATATGTTGGATAGAAGTCAGAGAGGTATTTATGCTGGGACATTGTCTTGTCCATGAGACCTTGAAGAATATAAAGTTGATTCAAATGAAGATGGCTACTGCACAGTCACGATAGAAGTCTCATGCTGATAGAATGACACAACCTCTAGAGTTCGAGGTCGAAGACCAGGTTTTTCAATGTGTCGCGCTATGTTTGGGACAAGGCACGATTAGGAGATAGGGTAAGCCTGCACAATGATATGTTGGGATGTTTGGGGTTTTGGAGAGAGTCGGTCTTGTATCCTATCAGTTGTAGTTACATTAGAGGTACTGGTCTTTGCATGACGTCTTCCACATTTCTCAGCAATAATGTTAATTATCATACTTGTCTCTTGTTTTTCAACATGAGGAGGTTGAGTTAGAGGTGGACTCATCATTTGAGGAGCATCCTATATGGATTCTTGATCACAGCACGAAGGTTCTCCATGATTGGTATGTTCCTCAGGTATGGGTGCTATTGCAGCACAGGCGAGTATAGGATGAGACTTGGGAGAGAGAGACTGATGTGTGATCATAGTGGCCAGAGCTATTTGGGGATTATTCATATTCATCGCTACCTTGTTAGGGAAATTAAGGGATTAATTTCGTTTAGGTGGGATGTTTGTAAGAACCTAGATCTTTTTCTCAGGTATGGATCTTTTTTTCTGGTGTTTTTGGGAGAAGAAGAAATTTTGAAAATTTAAGGAGTACACACTGTGTATTTAGGAGTACACATCGTGTACCTAGTTGTCACGGGTAGCAATGTATTAGCCGTGTAACATCCGAGTACATAGCTGTGTGGGGTGACCTGGAGACCGCCTAAATTGGAGCTTGGATAAGTCATGTACACAGTGTGTACACTAAATAAACATGTTGTTTAATTTTTCTTTTAATTGATAGATCAAACCGAGGTCGTGTCTAATTGACAGAACCTCCTTCTTCTGAACTCGTCTTGTCCAGGAGTGACTAAGTTAGATGACTCTTCTCGAAGCCCTTGAATTTTCATTCGTGCTCTAAATCAACTGTCATTGATTGCATTGGATTCCCCACAGTGGGTTGTTCCGTCTTCTAGAGCCTCAACTCTTTATTTCCCATCTTTCCTTAGATATTTGTGGTTGAACATTTTTGTCATTTTTGTAGATCTACTATGTTCTTGGTTGATTCAATTGTTTTGGTTCAACTATATTTATCGTACAACATCAAGGTATGTGGTTTGTGCCTTTCTGTAGATTTTATTTCAGTTATATGTGCAAAAGATCCCAATACCCTAGTTTAGGGTGTTGAGTGTTTTAGGGACTTTAACCCTTTAATTCTTATTATGCCTTGAATAGATAGGGCTCTTAATAGAGAGTGGGGTTTAATTACCTGGTTTTGGATGTGTTTTCCCATTTTTGATTCTAATATTGGTCGTTGGGTCTAGTTTTTCTTGTTAGGTTTCTCTTTTTTCCATGCCCAATGCTGTTAGGATGGAGTTATATTATCTGACTTGCTTGTGCCATACCCTGTATCTATTTAGCCAAGTAGTATATTGTGATTTACATTGGCTACAGGATATCTTTTATGCAACATTTACTTATACAGGGATGTTGGAACTTGGTGTAGTTAGACCATAGGGGAAATGGATGTTGAGGGCTTTCCTTGAGTGTCTGTTATACTTTTACGTTGTGAGGCCATAGGTGGGATGGATGTAAGTGCTCCCTCATAGTGTCTGTAGTTATAAGTTGTGAGACGCCAGGGGGAATTTGATGTTGAGTACATTCTCAAAGAGTCTGTAGTTACTGTTATGAGACTACAGGGGGAATTTACCGCGATTGGTTCCTCACGGAGTCTTTGTTAAGCTGAATCAGAGGGGTTAGTCTGTGGGAACTTCCAAGACATTTTCATGTGTGATTATTTTATTATGTTGATAAATGTAAATGAATGTAGTTAGAACTGTAGGATTGTTTACATTTGAGTACTTCATTGTTTATTACTTCATTTTTTATATTGCATGCCATATTTATTCACTAACAGTTAGGAACATAACATTGGGTGGGTTCCTATTGGTATTTATCTGAAACCCTATTTGGGTCATGCTTTTGGGCCCAAACAGATTATATTCCTGCAAGTATAGATAAGGTAAAACACCCTTCACCTTTAGGTACTTGACTGATGTGGAGTTGGATAGCATGGGACCAAGATGAGTCTTTCTATGCTATTGGAGTTTATATGATATCATTGTACTTTATTTTAGTATTGTATTTCAGCATTGTGACTTGTTTTGTGGTTTCCTTGACATATGTGACATGAATCATTTATATATATGTGCTCCAGTTGTTTATTTACTTTTAATCTTCCACTGTTTACTTATTGTATTGTATTACTTATTTCTCTATTGTTATCTGATTTTCATTTTGTTGTGTTACTCTACCAATTAGGTCATGATTTCCCCACTATCACACCCACGGACCTTACTACCAGTTAGAAGCCTCTGGATTTTAGGGAAATTCACTTGAGGCCATGTGACCAATTGGTTACGAGGCACCTTTGGGCAACACCCTGAACTACGATGTTACAAGTTAGCCTCAGTCGAAGATCTTATACCCCCATTTTTGGTGGTGGAGTAGAGGTGCTTCCATCAAATCATTTTTCACATTAAACACTGAGATATAAATGGTGACGTGAATTTTCCCTCATTTATTCCATGGTTGGTATGGTAGTTCTCCAAGCATGATCCCATGGGGTTTCTTGGGATTCCTTCCATGTGAATTACATCCAATGCTATGTGTATGACCCCCATGGGGGTTATTGATCCTCCTTTCATAGGATGGATCATTAGGGAAGGTAAATCCTTTAGCATGGGGAGGACCTCTATATCGGTTGGTGGTGTTATAGAGAAGAAATTTGAGATGTAATTATTCATCCAAATGTTTTCTACTATAGTTTTTAGTGTCATCCATAATGGTTTGAGTCAACCTTACCTACCTGGTATGTGGATAGGGTGTTGATCCCAATCAGGAAACGATATCCCATTACATAGTTGTTTCAAGGGATAGATAAGGTGTGTGAATGGTGGATGTGGCCACTAGAGATATTAGAGAGGACTAATATTGAGTAGGGTTGGTGTGTGTAACAACCCGGGATTTTATAAGAAATATTCATTTTAATATCTTCTGTTGTACGCTACACCAAGATTATCTTGTCCTATATGCAACACCGTATTAACTTGCAGTATACACAACATTAATCTTGGATAGTGTTACACACAATTTCATGTTTGTTTGATAGTAGTTATGTAACACCCCATGATTTCATAGTATGTACTTCTTCAAAACAATTCAATAACATGCACTACACGTAACACCGAGTTCAAGCGCACTGTGACTTACCAAACAAGCCGTTTAAAAGTTTTTATGAATAGTATTCACTAAATTTTGAACCTTATATAATCCTTATAATTTTAGAATCCATATTATGATTTTCTTCGACATAATGTAAGAAAAAATTCCTTTTTTTCAGATAAAATAAGTATTTTTCAAAAATGCACTTTTACCAACTTTGATAGTGAACCATTTTTAAATCCAATATTTTAAACTTTAATATATTCAATTTGACTAAATAAATTATTCTTTAGAATGGGGACATAAAAAAATTTACAATGTAACACCCCAAGCTTCCGCGATACTCTTCTCTTTGAATAATACAGTAGCGTGTGTTGTACGCAACTTCGAGTTATAACACACACTACAACCAATCAAACTAGCCGTAATGAATAGTAATACCTACTTTTTAAAATTTTATAAATTTTATCTCTCAAAATGGACATCATTTTTGGATACAAAATATTTAATTTATCCTAGGGTGAAATTTTGGTACTTTTTGGGTAACTTTTATATTTTGACGAATAGTGAAAATTACAAAATTTTAATTAAAAACAACTTTTTTAATCAAAATAATTAGTAGTGATAAATTATGAATTTTAGTAGTTTTAAAGTATATTTAGAATATATTTTTACCATTTAATACAATGTTGTTCATTGGACAAAATTTTACAATTAAATCGGACATAAAAAATTATCAATCTTTTGATAGTTATTATCTCTTAAAAACACGCTTTTTGTTTTAACAACGGGAATTAATATTAAATTAATTTCTTCCACTTCTATATTTTGAATTTGGAAAAATGGATTCCATATTTGGAATCAGGATGTTCAAATTGTATAAATAGGTTACTTTTATTTTTAGTCATTTTGAATAATTACTTCGGTAAATATTTTATTTACCAAGGTTAAATGGTAAATCCGGTAAATAAGGATTAAAGAAATAATATTATAACTATAAAAAATTACCCAAAAACGTGTCATAACATTATTGGTTGATACATGTCCAACCATGGGCATCTTTGGGTCGATTTTGGGACCCCATGGAGCCACTTTTAAGTGATAGGGACACTTTATTTTAATTATGTTAAAATGAATACAAAAATAACACAAGCATATATCTTTTAGAAGAATAATTTTTACGTAGGGTTATATATGTTGGATGTTCGACTATAAATATTCATTAGAAATTTAGAAAGATTTTCGATATAAAGTTATTTTATTTGTAATTTTTAGACATTAAATAATTTAATTTATTTATGAAACAATGGTGATGCAGTAATTACCATAATAGTGAAAAATTAGAATAATTGATATTATAAATACCAAAATAAATTTAATTTTAGACTTTTTATAAATACCAATAATTTTCCAGGATAATATGGAATGTTAGGATTTATTTAATTAACTTTTTTCGAAGTAATAATTATGTTATTAGTTTTACAAAAATCAATTTTTGAATAGTGTCAAAATTGACATAAAAGGGTTTTTAAAACAAATATTATATTTTTAATTGATATTAAATTCCTAAAAATCTAATGATTGGAAAAGAGACATATATCATGATAGTTCGTTTATTAACCATATAATATAAAAATACAAAGAGACATTGCAAAAGTGAAACTAATTAACCAAGACTTAATACTTAATGATAAGGTTAATATAGTGACCCAAACCTGTCTAAATTCTATTGGTTGAGTGGTTTTCGACCCATACCCACCTTAACCTTTAAATAATACACATTGGAGCCATTAGAAACCTAATATGAATTTATTATAAAATAATATTTCTAGATTTTCCAAAGGTGCCCCTCACACCTCTTATAAAAGGGCACTCCCCCTTCTCACTAATTCACACATTAATAGCCTTTTTGTTCGGCCAACCCCTGCCCAAATAATCTCTAAAATTCCCTAACTTCATCCTAGAGGCCTTAATTTAGTCATAAAGCCAACCTAAGGAGCCCTTTTGATCAAATCAAAAGGAAGAACCCGAATAAGAGGTAATGATTTCACCACCTTTATTCAGGTTCCTTTCTTCTTCCACTTCTTCATTCTTTGTTATTACCAATATAAAATAATAACTCCAGTATATTATATATACTTTGATGTTATTATAAACATTTTACAACCATATTTTAGTATTCTATCCATCCATTGAATCACATGTCACCATAGGTGCGTACGTACGACTTACCGTCTCCATGCCGTGGTGTAATTGTTATTCAAAACATTATTATTTGGATGGGTATAATAACGATGTGTAATTCGTGTAAATAATAAATATAACATGATAATTATTATGTATATATGATATACCATTCAATTATATATTATTTTAATATCAAAAGAATGATATTGTCGCTCGTGCGTACATACGGACTATCGTCTCCACGAACGTGATGAGATTCATTCTCCATCATATACATTCAAGTATAATTATCATTTGATGATTTAAAAATAATTTTTAAGGTCTTGATATCATTATTTATATGAATAAGGTACAATCTATCCATGACAACCATGGCTTATGTAACGAAACATATAAAAGAAAATGAGTAAGTTAAAACCCGAAATGATGATAATACTAAGATATTATTAACAAAGCAATGTTAAAAGATAATATATGATATAATATTAATGTATATGATTCGTTTATAATTTAATAAAAATTATTTCACCATTATATAGGAGGTTAACCTACCCTCATCCAAGGAAAAGTACAAGGTAAGGGGTTTTCATCTCACTCCTTATTCCCGTGAGATTCATGCCATATTGCCACTATTAGGTTTTGTGTGGTGTATGTACTACCCATAATTGTATTCTTTGTGTAATACACTTTAATTTATGTGTATTTACATATTCATTGTATGATACCTATTTCATGGGTTGTATGTTTCCTAAGTTACCAAATTGGTAAGGGTTAATTCCTCAATCTCATTATTATCCGAGATTGTTTATGTGTAAGTATTTAATAGGACATTTTTATCATCTATGACCATTTTTCATAAAAATGGTTTCAAAATGAAGATTTTAAAAATTTTGAAAGGTACTATTTATCAAGATCATAATTTCAAATGTTTTAAAGATTTATATTTCTAAATATTTTTAATTAATGTCCTTGTTTTCAAAATGATTTTAAGGATTTATTTATGTGGACATGACTGCTTTGAAATGATAATTCTTTTCAAAAGATTCAAAGTGGTATGGGACATGTTGATTCAAAAATCTCTTTTAAATTACATCCTTTATAAATGTGTGACTTTTAAATGATTTTACAAAAAGGTTATTTCTCTCAAAAAGTTTTACTCATCATTTTCATCTATATCAACATACTTTGATGGATTTTACGCTTATTTGAAGTTGATTTATTATGATACAAAACTTCTATATTGTATTGAAGGTTTTGTGATATGTTTGATTGTGGATGTGTTATTTTTATACCATTCATGGTTTATGGAGAAATTATTTACATTTTTTATGCTTGTTTTAATACAAATGTTTATGTTATGCTTAAACTTGTTCATATGAGGAATGCATTGGACTTAATATGTGACAGGTGGAGCCCGCTATAGCTCCTCGATGCATCGGTAGGTCTCATGAGACAATCTAGTGTCTTGGAACAAGGCCTTGACAAAATCTTATTTGTTGTCATGGAACGAGGCCTTGGCTATGTGGTTATGATATTCTGGCATTATGCATTCCATCATTATGAAAGTGGTTATTGATATTGCATGTGATTATTCGATTAGTAGAATATCCATGTGAATAAGTAAATGGAATTATTTCATTTTATTTTTTTCATACTATGCTGAAGTTTTAGTTTAAAAGGATTTTGTATTAGTTATACATTTCCTTAAATGTTTATGCTTATTTATGAAAGATTATGTTGTATTGCTTACCCTTACGGAGCATTTAAGATCACCCCTTTCTATGTTTTATTTTTCCCAGGATTCCACGAAGTACATTGTGATTGATATGCAGGGTTAAGAAAAGGGAATAATGGCTTTCATAAAGGATTATTTATGTTGTTTTGTATGTTATAAAGTGTAATGTAACATTCATTTATGTAATCTATTTTCCAAGACTGCTAAACTAATCGGTCCTTTGGGACTTCATTCCTTGTAATCATCCCAATGTATTAAAATAATACACCGACTCAGGGTAACTGGGGTCAGAGCGTTACAAGTTATTCTACGAAACATTGAGTATATATATATATATATATTTAATGTATTTTTTATACTAAAAAACAAAGGAGTCGTGCACTACATGAAACCGTGACTTGGCTTTCATTACACGTAATCGCGACCTTCCTCGATAGCGTGTGTTGTACGCAATACCAGGTTTTACTAAACAATGATATATTATAATATTATTATGACCTAGCCGTTATGAATAGTATTAACTAAATTTTGAATTATATAACATTATTATTCATTTTACACATTTTCTAGAACATGGTATAAGAACAAAATAAATTTTTCAAGGAAAATAAGTATTTTTCAAGAAATGCAGTTTTCCGCCTTTTGATGGCGCACCCACTTTAAATCTAGTTTTTGAAATGTTTATAAGTTAAAATTTAAAAAATAAAATTATTCTTTGGAACCAGGATATAAAATTTTACATTGGATAAATATTTCATATTATTCTGATAACTTTCATATTTTAATGAATAGTAAAAACACGCTATATTTTAATTAAAAACAACTTTTTTCATCGTAATAATTTATATGGTTAAATTATAATATTGAATTGTTTTATTGTATAAATAGAATATATTTTTACCATTTAATATAATTTATGTAATTATCATTGATTTTCCATTGAATTCGTAGGTTAAATAAATTCAATCTTTTGCAATGCTTTAAACAAAAACCCGTCTTCTTTCGACAACGAGGTTAATTTTAATTTAATTTCTACAACATCTGTGTATTGAATTTGGAAAAATGGATTCCATATTTGGAATAAGTGGGTCCAAATTATATTAATAGACTACTTTTTATTTTTTGGATCTATGAATAGTAACAACGGTAAATTTTATTTACCATAGTAAAAGGTATATTGGGTAATCAAGGGTAAATATAATATTATAAAATTATCCAAATACTTGTCTTAATACAATGGAATAATTATATTTAGTCCTAAGTTATATTTGGGTCGAAATGGAATCCATTAGAACCCACTTAAAGGTAATTATGACCTTTAGTTTATTTTATTTAAAGGAAAGTGAAATATGCCTCACTCAAATTTAATAATTAAAGTATTTTTAATATATATTTATACAGAATATAAATTATGTTATAAATACTCATTTGAAAGATAAAATTTTTTTCTTTATCATGGTAATTTATTTGTAGTTTTTAATAGTTATTTAATTACCTTATTATCTTATACATTAATGATGTAGAAATTATTTATTTAGTGAAAAATCAATAATATAGTTTTTATTGAAATAGTAATACATACCAAAGGCCCAAAAGTCTGAGAAAAACTTATTAGAAGTGTATATATAACCCCTAATCATCCACTGGCCGAAGTTTTTACAATTTGGATCATTAATATGGAGATTATGACACTTATAATATTTTATTTTAAATGATTCCAAAGTTATCACCTTCATAATTTAATAAAGATAACAATTTACATGTAGTTATTTTAAAATGATACATTCAAGTAAAATTATTATTATAAAATCTATGATATTTATCTTCATCAAAGGATTTTATTTTAAATTTTTATTCAAAAATAAGTATATTAAATAATTATACAAAAATGTTGTACTAATTATTTTATTAAGATATATACCAAATAAATGGTTTTAAAAATGTTAAAATAAATATTATATGAACTATTTAATGTTCTACATGAATTTTATAGACAAATTTGACATGTTAGGAATATGTTAAATATTTTAGTTTGAATATATCCTATGTGTATATTTTATTTAAATTAAAATAAATAAATAGTGTCAAAATTGACACTATTGTTATTTTATAAAAATACAATATTATTAAATTGTTTAAAAATTAAAAAAAAATATTTAAAAATTATAAATTAAAATTTAAATAGTCGAAAATTTCATAAAGTATCCAATTATGGATAATTAACATCACATAAGTAAATATTTATAACCATTTATAATTTATAATAATATTACCACAAATAAATTTAAATAGATTAAATAAGGATAAATCAAAATGATAAGGTTTAAAATAAGATCAAAACATGTCTAAATTTTATTTTTTGATGATATTACAACCCTATATCACCTAATATTCTAATTGTGTAATTTTTTGAGGTTTTTATGTGGGGTTTGAATTTATATTAAACTAATATTTTTGAGGATTCCAAGGGTGCCCCTTTCCTCCCTTATAAAAGGGTGCCACCTCCCTCTCATCCTCACACCAATTTGAGCCTTCATGCTCCGCCAACCCCTGCCCATTTCACTTCCCCACTTCCTTAGAAACCTACTAGAGGTATTGGTATTCTCAAAAGACCAACTCTAGTGCCTTAAGAGAAAGTTTAAAGGAGGCACTTCGAGAAAGAGGTAATACCTTCTACCGTTTTATTCAAGTTCCATTCTTCTTCTACTCCATATTCTTTATTTGTTTCATTATGAGGTAATAACATAAGTATCCCTCATATACTACTATGTTATTATTAATATTAAACAACCATATTTCACCTCTTATCCATCCTACGGAAAACGAAATCACCGTGCGTGCATACATACGGAATACCATCTCCATGTTGTGGTGTAATCTGTTTTCCACCACCACCTTACTTGGATGGGTATTATGGTGTAAAGAATAACTATATATGATTATTTTAAAGTTATATTTATTCTGAAATAGTATACATACACTTCAATAAAATTCCACGATCATGGGAACGATATCATCGCTCATGCGTACGTATGGCCTACCGTCTCTACGATGTGATTCAACTTGTTCTATATGATCTTCATTGAATAATGATTATATAATTGAATTGAATGAATTAATATGATATATATTACACTAAAACCATTATTTATATGATGTATTTATATCCTATAAAGAGGAATTTGAATTTATTCGACAAAACACGCATAAGAACATAAAGCAATAAACACCCGAATAACAAGTAGCAATGAAATATTACTAATAAGAAGAAAATAATATGACCATATATGATATCATAACAATGAATATGATTCTGTAATAAGTTAATGACATTATTTAAATCATTATAAAGGAGGTTTGGACACGTATAAATCATATCGGACCTAAGATAAGGGAAAATCTCGCAATCTCAATTTTTTTCCGAGATTGTTTATACTTCAGAATTTACTGGGGAATATTTATCATCCACATCCATGTTTCCTTAATATGTAATATTATTTCCATCCACCTAAAATTTTTTATATCCAATTTTACCCTTTGTTGAGTTTTTATTAAAAGATATGAAAGGAATATTTTTTCGTTTTTCGTACGAGGTACTTATTGACTTTTCCAGAAAAAGTACGAGAAGAATGTTTTTTTAACTTATATGGCATGAATGGATTTTTAGAACATTATTTCCATGAATATTCCTTTACAATTTTTCAAGTTTATTTTTAATCAAATTCTTTTGGTTTAAAATTAAATGACATGTTAAGAAAGGAAAATGACTTTGAAGTAGAAAGGATATTTTCCTCAAGAATAGAGTTCAAGTGTTTTATCAAAATTATTTTCCATCTAAGATAATACAGGGTTATGTTTCTATCCCTATTTTTACATTGTTTTGATTATGTTATTATGGAATTATTTTTATGATGTCCTTTTATCTTATATGGATTATGTTATGATGGCATGATGTTTAAGAATCCCATTTTTATTACATGGGTTATGCTATGATGTATGATTTATGATTTTGTGGCACGCATAAGAATGGTATCATTATGAGATGGGTGGTACCTATATCTCCCTACAATGCATTGGGTAAAGATTTTATATCACATGATATAGACCTGGCTGGAACGACATGTTAAACCGGTTCAGTGATACAGGTCTGAAACGAGTAGTGAACTCGGTTCAGAAATGGACTTTGTCCGCTAAGATAGTCTTGGAAATGAGTCTTGACTAATAGGAAATGATTCTCTATGATTATGTGTGTATGCCACAAAGTTTCATGTTTTATGTTATGATTAGTGGGGTTACATTTCACTACTATGATTTATCCCATGTTATGAAATTATGATCTCTTTTGCAGGTTAAGATTTCCAAAATGTCATGTTCTTATGATTGATATTTCTTTTGTTTACCCTTAATGAGCATTTGAGCTCACCCTTTTGTGTGTTTTCATTCCCCAGGTCAGGAAGAAGGTTATTAAATAGGATATGCCGAATGGGACTCTAGATATGATGAAATAAATGGGAGACATTGTAGATTCTATATGAACAAGTTTTTTATGTTTCCCGGTTTCTAAAGACACTATACCTATACGGTCCTACAATGGTTTTTTTATATGTCATAATAAGTTTGATTCAATTTTAAAGTTTTAACAAAGTATGTAAAGTATGGGTCGTTACAGTTGGTATTAGGGGAAGGGTTTAGTTATCCTTTGGAAACTAGGATGCGAAAACATTAGTGAGATCCCTAGATATATTTCTAAGGTATGTCTAGGGATGTCCCTAAGGTTAAGTATATGTATAGGTTATATTCCTATAATTGTGCTAAAGATCTTAGAATTAAACCTAAGATGTTAGATATTGAAGGTACTGCCCCATTTTTACGTTATTTTCCTAACATGATTTTTGTCTCTCACACTATTCTTTTTGGGTTTTAGAAAATGGATGGAAACAGGATGATTCACGATAATGGAGGATATGATGGAAAATGGAATGATATTCTTCATTATAAACCAAATGAAATTGGATCTGGAGGTCCACATATCATTATTATGCCTAATCAGCAATCTCATAATATGATCAATAATCTCAACTTTGGTAAGTTTCCTAACTCAGCTAATAAGAGAAAGATGGAGTTTCATGACGATCATAGACGAATGAAAGTTCAATTCCCCTCATGTAAATTATGTGGGAAGAGGCATCAGGGAGATTGTTTCAAAGGAACTGGAAGACGCTTTGGGTGTGGAAAATAAGGACACAAAGCCAGTAAGTGCAACGGAAAAGGTTTAGTTAACAACATTGACAAGGATAATGGTATTTCTACAAAATCAACAATGATTAGATGTTTTAAATGTGGAATGTATGGGAATTATGCAAACCAATGCCCTAAGGGAAAATCTCATGAAGAGAATCAGCATGGTCATATGGGTAGTATTTATGTGGATGATGATGAAGAGACTACAAATGAAATATGAGATGAAAGAAATGATGAAGCTCAGCTAGTGGTTTAAGAAGTTAGTGGAATGATTGTATGTTTATAAAGAATAATGTATGGTACTTTAGAATAATGAATCATCTAAGGATTGTTACACTATTGTTTTTCCTAAAGTTTTTGAAAGTATATGTTTAATGGTACCGGTAACCATGGAAGGTTATTCATATATTTTTGGAAAGTAGATGATATGCACATAATGAAGGGATAAGAAGATAATGAGATGTTTGATAGTATTGATGACCTCATGACTGATATAAGGACTATGTGATATTATGGTTTGACTATATAGATTTTTTTGGGATTTTGTAATGTGGAAAGAGTTACCTTTTGACTGTATTCATGTTTTCACTAATGTTATATGGTAATTTATGTTTCAAGGGAATATATGAATAAGGTATTCATGTGTTTGGAATGCAACCAACAAGATATATCTTATGATATATGTGAGATAAATACTTATATTCACATTCTTGGTAGATAACCATTCTAGTAATTGTTTTCGTTATACTATGATCTTGGACCGAAGTATTTTAGATAAGACTAAAGATTGGAATGGATTATGTTGGACATAAGTTATTATTGTTTAAGGATAGAACTTTTGTTGATATTATTGATGGGATGTTATAGTAATGTAGTTTTAGAAAAAGGACAACCTGCAGGATGAGCGACAACCCATCGCATCGGACAAGTATGTGGGAATAGAACCCACAACCAAAGTGCTCCAGGCCTTTATCGCCTACCACTGGCCTACATGAAGTCCCTGGTTAGTAGAAACTAGTTTTATTTTATTAAGCAGTATGATAGATGAAGTATAAGTCCATTTTTGGAATCATATCTAATTAACCTCACCATACATGGGCTTATGTATTCGATAACTTTTTCTAAAATTTTCTTTGGAATAGATGGAATGACCCATCATTCTATCACATGATCTGTTAACACTTCACGAATAACAAATTCAACTTCATTTCGTTAAGAGATGAAGTGGAAATTGTTCAAAGCACCAACAACAGGGAGATTGTACCAAAATCAAGAAAGTATTTCCTATAATTAAAAATTTTTAACTTTAGGGAAATGATATTGAAAACCAAAAATGTTGTCCTAGTCCTCTTATATCCGATCAATCAGATGGTACCTTAGATAATCACAAATTTATGGCTTTGTAATTGATGGATTTTTTATAGCCACGTTCTCTACCACTCTCCATAAGAACATGATGGTTAGATTTCTCTTCTATATCCATATTTTTCACCTATGTTCTCCTATGTGGAAACCCAGTGATTAGTTAATTCGGGTATCCATTACGTTTCATAATCTAGTTTTTAAAGTTATGTTTTGGTATTCATTTTTACGATGTGAGTTTCTATTAAAGAAACTTTCAAATAGTAAACCATTTATAACCCCGACGAATTTTGAGGGCGAAATTCATTTTAAAGGGGTAGAATGTAACAGCTCGAGATTTTATAAGATATATTTGTTTTAATATCTTCTTTTGTATGCTACACCATGATTATATTGCACTATACGCAACACCGTATTAGCTTGCAGTATACGCAACACTAATCTTGGATCACGTTACACACAATTTCATGTTTGTTTGATAATAGTTATTCTACGAAACATTGAGTATATATATATATATATATATATATTCAATGTATTTTGTTATATGCAACAAAAAATGAGTCGTTCACTACACGCAACTGTGACTTTTCTTGCATTACATGCAATCGTGACCTTCCTCGATAGCGTGTGTTGTACACAATACCGAGTTTTACTAAACAATGATATATTATAATAATATTATTATGAACTAGTTGTTATTAATAGTAATAACTAAATTTTGAATTTTATAACATTATTATTCATCTTACACATTTTCTAGAACATGGTATAAGAACAAAATAAAATTTTCAGGTAAAATAAGTATTTTTAAAAAAATGTTGTTTTTCCACCTTTTGATGGTGCAACCACATTAAATCTAGTTTTTGATATGTTTATAAGTTCAAATTTACAAAATAAAATTATTATTTGGAACCAGGATATAAAATTTTACCTTGGATAAATTTTTCATATTATTCTGATAAGTTTCATATTTTAATGAATAGTAAAAACACGCTATATTTTAATTAAAAACAAATTTTTTCATCATAATAATTTATATGGTTAAATTATAATATTGAATGGTTTTAATGTATAAATAGAATATATTTTTACCATTTAATATAATGTATGTCATTAGCATTGATTTTACATTGAATTTGTAGGTTAAATAAATTCAATCTTTTGCAATGTTTTAAACAAAACTACATTTTCTTTCAAGAACAGGATTAATTTTATTTTAATTTCTGTATCATCTGTGTATTGAATTTGGAAAAATGGATTCCATATTTTGAATCATTGGGTCCAAATTATATTAATATACTACTTTTTATTTTTGGGCTTTATGAATAGTAACAACGGTAAATTTTATTTACCATAGTAAAAGGTATATTGGGTAATTAAGGGTAAATATAATATTACAAAATTATCCTAATGCTTGTATTAATACAATTGGATGATTATATTTAGTCCTAAGTCATATTTGGGTCTAAATGGAATCCATTAGAACCCACATGGAGGTGATTAAGACCTTTAGTCTATTTTATTTAAAGGAAAGTGAAATATATCTCACTCAACTTTAATAATTAAAGTATTTTTAATATGTGTTTATACAGAATATAAATTCCGTTATAAATACTCATTTGAAAGATAAAATGTTTCTCTTTATCATGGTAATTTATTTGTAATTTTTAATAGTTATTTAATTACCTTATTATCTTATACATTAATGGTGCAGAAATTATTTATTTAGTGAAAAATCAATAATATAGTTTTCATTGAAATAGTAATACATATCAAAAGGCCCCAAAAATCTGCACAAAACTTATTAGTAGTGTATATATAAACCCTATTCATCCACTGGAAGATTTGTTTACCATTTCTATGATTATAATGGTGATTATGACACTTATAATATTTTATTTTAAATGATTCCAAATTTGTCACCTTCATAATTTAATAAATATAAAAACTTACATGTTATTATTTGAAGATGATAAATTCAAGTAAAATTATTATTATAAAATATTTGATATTTATATTCATCAAAGTATTTTAGTTTTAATTTTTATGCAACAAATAATTATATGAAATAATTATACAAAAATGTTGTACTAATTATTTTATTAAGTGATATACCAAATAAATGGTTTTAAAAATATTAAAATAAATATTATATGAACTATTTAATGTGCTCCACGAATTTTCTAGAAACATTTGACATGTTATAAATCTATTAAATATTTTATTTCTAATATATCCTCTGTGTATATTTTATTTAAATTCAAATAAATGAATAGTGTCAAAATTGGCACTATTGTTATTTTGTAAAAATAACATATTTTTAAACTGTTTAAAAATCACAAAAATATTTAAAAATTATAAATTCAAATTAATATAGTCGAAAATGTCATAACGTATCCAATTATGTAAAATTAACAACACATAAGCGATTATTTATAACCATTTAAAATTTAGAATTTTATTATCACAAAAAAACTTAAACAGATTAAATAATGATAAATCAAAATGATAAGGTTTAAAATAAGATCAAAACATGTCTAAATTTTATTGGTTGATGATATTAAAACCCTTTATCATCTAATATTATAATTGAGTCATTTTTTGAGGTTTTTATGTGGGGTTTGAATTTATATTAAACTAATATTTTTGAGGATTCCAAAGGTGCCCCTCTCCTCCCTTATAAAAGGGAACCTCCTCCCTCTCTTCCTTGCACCAATTGGAGCCTTCAAGATCATTTAAACCCTGCTCATTTCACTTCCACACTTCCTTAGAAACCTACTAGAGGTACTGGTCTTTTCAAAAGACCAACTCTAGTGCCTTAAGAGAAAGTTTAAAGGAAGCACTTCGAGAAAGAGGTAATACCAACTACCGTTTTCTTCAAGTCCCATTCTTCTTCTACCCCATCTTCTTTAGTTGTTTAATTATGAGGTAATAAAATCAGTATCCCTCATATACTGATATATTATTATAAATATTAATCAACCATATTTCACCTCTTATCCATCCTAAGGAAAATGAAATCACCGCGCGTGCATACGTACGGAATACCGTCTTCATGCCATGGTGTAATCTGCTTTCCACCACCAGCTTAATTGGATGGGTATTATGGTGTGAAGAATAACTATAAATGATTATTGTAAATTTATATTTATTCTAAAATAGTATACATACACTTCAATACAATTCCACGATCATGGGAACGATATCATCGCTCATGCGTACGTACGGCCTACCGTCTCCAAGATGTGATGTGACTCGTTCTATATGATCTTCATTGAATAATGATTATATAAATGAATTTAATGAATTAATATGATATATATTACACTAATACCATTCTGTAAATGATTTATCTATATCCTATAAATAGGAATAAGAATTTATTCGACAAAACACGCATAAGAACATAAAGCAATAAACACCCGAATAACAAGTAGTAGTGAAATATTACAAATAAAAAGCTAAGAATATGACCATATATGATATCATAACAATGAATATGATTCTTTAATAAGTCATTGACATTATTTAAATCATTATACAGGAGGTTCGGACACGTACAAAGTATATCAGACCTAAGGTAAGGGAAAATCTCGCAAACTCAATTTTTATCCAAGATTGTTTATACTTCAGAATTTACTGGGGAATATTTATCATCAACATCCATGTTTCCTCAATATGTAATATTATTTCCATACACCTAAAAATTTTTAAATCTAATTTTACCCTTCGGTGAGTTTTTAGTAAAAGATATGAAAGGAATATTTTGTCATTTTTCGTACGAGGTACTTTTTGACTTTTTCGGAAAAAGTACAAGAAAAATGTTTTTTTAACTTATATATCATGAATGGAATTTTAGAAAATTATTTCCATGAATCTTCCTTTACAAGTTTTCAAGTTTATTTTTAATCCACTTTTTTGGTTTAAAATTATATGACATGTTAATAAAGGAAAATTTTTTTGAAGTAGAAAGGATATTTTCCTCAAGAATGGAGTTCAAGTGTTTTATAAAAATTATTTTCCATATAAGATAATATAGGGTTCTGTTTCCATACCTATTTTTACATTATTTTGATTAACTTATTATGGAATTATTTTCATGATGTCCTTTTATCTTATATGGATTATGTTATGATGGCATGATGTTTAAGAATCCCATTTTTATTACATGGGTTATGATATGATGTATGATTTATGATTTTGTGGCACACATAAGAATGGTATCATTATTAGATGGGTGGGACATATATCTCCCTCCAGTGAATTGGGTAAAGATTTTATATCTCATGAGATAGACATGTCTAGAACGGCACGTTAAACTGGTTCAGTGATACAGGTCTGAAACTAGGAGTGAACTCGGTTCAGAAATGGACTTTGTCCGCTAAGATAGTCTTGGCAATGAGTCTTGACTACTAAGAAATGATTATCTATGATTATGTGTGTATGCCACAAAGTTTCATGTTTTATGGTATGATTAGTGGGGTTACATTTAATTACTATGATTTATCCCATGTTATGAAATTATGATCTCCTTTACAGGTTAAGATTTCCAAAATTTCATGTTTTTATGATTGATATTTCTTTTGTTTACACTTACTGAGCATTTGAGCTCACCCTTTTGTATGTTTTCTTTCCCCAGGTAAGGAAGAAGGTTATTAAGTAGGATATTCGGAAAGGGACTCTAGATATTATGAAATAAATCGGAGACAATTTAGATTCTATATGAACCAATTGTTTATGTTTTCCGTTTTCAAAAGACACTATACCTATACGGTCCTTCTATGGTTTTGTTATATGTTATAATAAGTGTGCTTCAATATTGAATTATTATCAATGTATGTAAAGTATGGGTCATTATTGTGTGATACCCCCGGTGTTAGTGTCAAGTGTTCTCGATCAAGGCTGACAGAGGAGGGATTGGATAAATTGGATCATCACCCAGTGGATCCTGTCAGTGCAATCAATATTCCCATCTAATAGCCCTCCTAGGTGGATCTCTAATAGTGGTTAATATGGGAATGGACTAAACGTCCCATGTATCCTTGGTTTATTATAGAGAGTCATCATAACGTTCCAAGGAGAGGCTATCAAAATTATTTCCAATTATGACCAGGGGTGCCCACGGTGCAGTCATTGGGGATTGAGGTGGTAGTATGGTGTCAACTATTCTAGGTCCCATCAGGCCATGTCCCTATTCTAGATAACCACATACTTTTCATAACAATGAACCAAGTAATTGATGAACCTCCTTTTGATGATCTCATGTTGACATACGTGGCGAGGGAGACTAGTATCTTTGGGAGTGGTGGATATCATGATAGGAGTGTAGTTAGGAAGGAATGTTTCACCCCCAATTTTCCTACACCCACACCTATTGGTAGTGGGTCTTGAACATTTTAATCAGTTTGATTCTTGTATGGTGCAATAATTAAATAATAAATGTATGTCTGATGAAGGAAATTCCCATCATGCCCAAAATTATCCATTCTCTCCAATTTAGAGGAAGGATCTACTTTGACGATGTCTGAAGTCAGAGATTCCAAACATCTTTCATTTTTCCGTAGTTTTAGGAGAATAGTTTCATTTCGGTCCCACTATGTTGTTTGGTTAGCCCTAAATATAAATGTATGGATCCCATGATGTCTAAATATGGTCATGTATAACATTACTAATCTACTTATGGTTGAATAAGATTAGCTTCACATAGGTTTCACCCTTTTTTCCAATGATTTCTAAAGGTATGTGCATATTTTGATGCTCATTTTTTGTTTCCTCTCCTAGAGTGTTCTACTTCCTGGGATTGGTTTCACCTCCTCCAAGGTGGTTAGTTTCTCTATATTCCTACTTTCCAAATGAGGTCGGCCTCCACACATATGGTTGATGATATTGGATCCTTAATTAGAATGGGATGATGGTATGTAAGTAACTCCTTCAATAGATTCATGATTTGATCTCATTTCCTTGTTTTGGTCTCCCTTAAATATTTGATTCATTATCATGAAGCTCATTCTTAGCACCATATTGAAGTGTACACTAGATAATTACACTGAATCTATCGTGAAAAATATGCATCCTAGAGTTGTAGAAGATGTTGAAATTGGACACATCTAGACATCTATGGATGTTGGGTTTGTTGGGAAGATATAAATTCTACCACATTCAAAGTTTATGTTATCTCATGTTCTAGGAATCATATTTGTAGAACCCAAGGAATCTCATGTACATCATGGGGTAATTGGATCTAAGGGAATAAGGCATATAAGGCTCGTTTCCACAATCATTCTAGGTTCATTGCATGAGGTAGTGATTCTAATTCATATGGTAGAGTCACTTTTTTAAGGTCTTATGGGGACATGGTCATAGGTTTAGAGTATTTTTAGAGAGATTATCGCATGTTTGGTGTCTATTGGGTATATTTTCATTGGTTTATAATATTGTGAGGATGTTTTCATAGGTTTAGTGTCTTGTGGGGATGTTTCTGATGTATACTTATAGTATACAAGGACAGTTATAGATTACTTTCACAAGGAAATGAAAAGGACTTGTGGGTATTTTATGTTTTGGTGGTAATTTTGAGTGTGTCAATGGGGGATATGATAAAACATCAGAGTTGTCTCACCCCATGGGGAGGGAAGAAAATTTTAATAGTGGTATTGGGGTATTAGAATTGAACCTCATGGATGTCTCCCTTGTATATCATGATTGGACATCAAGGAAGTGTCTTGCATACCTTGTTTTGAATATAGGGATAAAAAACCATGTAGTTCAAGCATGCATTTTTAGTTCATGTGATAGATCAGTCCATGCAGTTTAATGTTGTGTGGTAAGGATGCTTGTTCCATGAAAGGAGAGAAAATAATTTATTGTGCGGGGCTTATTCATAGGGGTTACCTAGGAGTTAAATTATAATCCCATTCCATTAATGCACCAGGTATCATATAATTATCACATATGTTGGGGCTTCTATTTAACATATGTTATGAGGATATTTTTATGTAATTTAACATCATGAAAATAGGGAATTGGGTTATGCAATTTAATGTCTTACATCTCAGACTTTCCAAAGACTTATACTCAGGGAGACTATTTTAAAGTATGATATAAGAATACACCAATAGCCATCCAAATCAGGAAAATTATGTGATTTCACAAAATTATTCCACCCTTGGAGATTGCGTGTCTACTGTGTAGGTGATTTTGGATGGAAAAAGGCACAGAAACATTCATATTTGGGTGACATATAGGGATCTCTACATTAGTATTCATATTATTAGGATAATGAGATTTCAAAATTATTCATACCATGCTTGTAGAAAATATTGTAGACATGAGGTTCGATGATACTAGTCATGAAATTGACCGAGGCATGGTTGAACCCAGTTAGAGTAGGTGTGGGGAATCTGAGCACTCAACATGAGAAAAAAAATGTTTGGAAGAAGGAGGAATCGGTTCAGGGATCTAGAGGTTGTGCGGAAAACATTGGAGTTGTTCATGCATTTGATGTTGTGTTATCCAGGGGTCTAGGAGAAGAAAAAAGCGTGGATAATTAGGTCATTGGTGAATGAAACTTCATGGGTCACAGGAATCCTACGGTTATATGAAGGAAACTAATCTTAAGAAAACCTTCATAAATTTTTGGGTAATTTTCATGATGAACACTAAAACATGAGATGGGGAAAATTGGGGCCAATGTGATTTCAGTCCCACAAGTCTCCACTTATGGGAATCCATTGGAGAATCGAGTTGTGTGATGTTGTGAAAGGTTGAGTTTCATGAATGAGATGTGGATTATTTAACTTCATGAGGTTTATCCTAAAAAATGGGGGGTTATCTATTTATAGGAAAATTTACTACCTAGGGTGTTAGGTCATGTAAAGAACTGGGTGTCACACATATGGTGGATGGATCTTCAAACTCTGTTTTTCACACCTCTCATGAATTTTCCATTGGGGAGTGATCACAACAGGTAGTGTCTTGACATCTCCCTCCCCCTGAAAAATTCATTACCAGACAAAATTAGTGTTTTGAAAACATACATAATGTTTTAGGGTGATTTTTTCTTTTTTAAGGCTTTTCCAGAATCAATACAAATTGTAGTGGTTTACATTGTCTTATACATGCCCAAATTGTGAATTGCATGCATTGTATCAATGTTGTTAATAGAAAATACTATTAGTCTGGAAAGGTCCCCCTAAGATGAGTTTTTTATTTTTTGGGATAACCACATGTTCAAGAGTTTGAGGCCCATTATTTGTTCCATCACTATACTTTTTATTTTTTTCAATCATCTTTTGCATTTATTCTTGATCATGAAGAGGATTCATGCATTCTATTGCATCGTGTTCTAATTTTTTACACCTTCTACAAAGATTTTCTATACTCTTAAGCTCATCATTATTGGACAACGTCTCATGAAATTCATTTTTTTCATGTTGTATTGAATTTTTTTCATTTATACATTACACTTTATTTTACTTTTTTCATCGATCTAGTTATCTCTAATTGATCCTACAAATTCAGTAGGAACTATTTAATATATTAAACTTCCTTAATGTTTCCACATGCTTTCTTATCCTTCTTTGTTACAATTTCTGTTAAAATACATTACATCCTCTTCTAGGATGTCAAAGACCAAACCAATTCTATTATCTCTCTGATGAATTGATTATTTTCCTAAATTATAATTTCTTATTTTAGTTTTATTTTCGATGGCATATTTACGATGGTTTATGGTCTATATTTTCCTCCCATAATGGAATAATATCTTCCCTATATATTTGTTATCCTCTATGAAATTATTATTGATTGGATTATTTGGAGTAGTTTTCTTGACATTCTTTATCTATTTTCTCCCTAAGGAACCTTCATAAATCAATAGTTTATTTTTCTATGTATATTATTTTATTTAAAACATAATTTGATTTTTAATGGACTGGTATATACCAACACTCATCATAATATTGACCCTAAGAGATTCAAAATTCATATAACTTGTTAGGTGATTCAAATATTTTCATGGTGAACACATTTTTTTATTTCTATGAAGTTAAATATTGGTTAGTAAGTCTTATCTTTGTTTTAGCACTACTCCCCATAAATTGGGGAATTTCATAATATTCTCTAATTGACCTATTGTTCCAAAATTAAAGGTCTATATTTACAAAATTCTAACAGAACTAAAAATACCCTAAACCTCTTGTTCTTTTACCTCTAGCTGCAATCTATTTAGATTTGGACCCTTGCATGTTTTTGGTAGTAGTACCCTTATTTTGAGCTATTCCTATCAAACCAATATTCTTTTATATGACATAATCCACTTTTTATTTATTGGTGTATTTTTTAGAATTTTTATCTCTCTATATTTTCTAAGATTTTAATTTAAAATTTATACTGAAAAATGAAACAACATTAGTAGACAAAACTTTTTATGGGTTATGGGATACCTTTCTCTAAGATATTTATATATATATATATTCTCCCCTAAATGATCTTAGGTTACATTTTAAAATAATGTGAGCCTTCTTATATTATTTATTCTCATTAAAAATCCTTGTAGCCATATCATTCTTCTCATTTGTCTGGGATGTTTCCACTTTTTTATGTTTCGTATTTTCCAGTTTTATTTCATGTTCAAGACACATCATGTAGACGGACATATATTAATCATCTTGTAACATGAACCAAATTTACCATTATATTTTATTTCTTCTTCATTATATCATCACAAATTTTATTTTCCTATTACAATGGAATTTCAAGCTCTTTTATCTTATCCCAATTTAGAATATTAAACTTTCACAGTGGTTTTATAAATATTTTCTAATGCATGAATTACTTCTTCAAACTCTATATTAATTATGACATTCTCACAAACAATATTTTAAAATTACTCATCAACTATATAAATTTTATCATTTAAAAAACATATTAATTGTCTTCCATGAGTTGTGTGAGAATTTTTATAATTTAGAACTTCATAGACAAAGCTGTATCTATTACATTAGATTCATTTTGAAGCTATGATTTTTCATAATTTTGTTCCTTGATAAACCTAATTATATATCTGATAACTCTAAATGAACATTATTCACATAACTTCCAATTTAGTATTATAAGTCTTCAATGGTTTTGATTGATTCATCAACTTTAGACTCTCCAATACTTGAACTTACTTTTTTAAAATGATCAGTATTTACAGATTTAGAAGATGAATGCTTTCCACTTTGATCATATTCAAATAGTATTAGACCCTTATTTTATTTTTTGATTTAATTTAATCTATTTTACACATTCTTAATCTTTTTTTTATGGTCTTGGATGAGACCATCACTTTTAGTTTCGGCAAGGATGGAGAATAACTTCTCTATCTGAAGGTATTCTAAATTTTATTCAAATCTTCACATCACATTTAGATTTTAATAAAAATAGTAAAAAATAGTATCTAATCAGAGGTAACCTGGATTAGTTATGATACCACTTATTGACCCATCTGAATTTGATAGGTTTACTAAGAGGGGAGATGGTTGAATTAGTGACAACCCAATTTTACCAAGTTTTACATTCTCTTCAATCATCCACTCCCTTTTACTTAAAACTTTGTCCCAATATAGTGATATGGATATTTGACTACAAATCAAAATTTACCTCAATATGAAATGAAATAATAGAAAATAATGTCATCATAAGAGGTTTTCACAAGGTTCATCTCTATCTCTAAATACCAACTCCTTTCTATTCTCAGATATTGTTGACTCATGGTTTTTATTATCACTTTAATTTGAAGTGATCACTAGTGTAGTACAAGTCACACATCCAGTTTAGACTAGTTTCATCCAAGTCCCTAAGTGAATATAACACAACCTGGTCCCTATGACTGGAATAGCATTATTCAGGGGTCCTCTAAAAACCTTTGAATGGGAATTTAACTATTATGACAAAATCAACAATACTTAATGCAAATTTTCCTTTTTCTCTGCTTAGTCTCACTGTGTTTTGGAAACACATTTGATCTTCTACCTTATGAGAGTCTTGAGGCACAAGATGAAAAACAACAACCACATCTCTCTCTCTCTCTCTCATTCTCTCATATCTCTCTTATATTCCTTATCTGATGCATTATTTGAATCCTAAATGTGGTAGGATCTTATTCTTTGATAAAAAAATTTCTCTTTAAATAAGTATCAGGTTATCTATCATATTTTTTTAATATCAAGAATTACATCATTGAGAGTTCCCCACACATCTCTTTTCTTCTTCTCAGAAGATGATATACATTCATGATACGGTGTGAATATTTTATATATGATTTTAACACTTTTAATTCCCTTCAATATTTATTCATTTAAAATAATTGAAAATGGATATTATTTTTGATATAATATCTCCAAAAAACTCATATGATTATCTTCCCATTGTATTGAAAATACCGCAACCCATTCTCCTTTATAAATCCCATGGAAATAATCTTCATTTAAATCCTCTTTTTTCTTAAGATTTATAACCCTAGGAAATATTTAAATATCACAGCTCATCTTCTCCACTGATCTTGTGGTCTTAAACTATTCAACATATATATTAATAATATGTGACACCGTAGTATATTCTACAGCATCGGACTCCCCTTTTTTATATTTTTGCATCGATGAAATTTGAAAATGTTCACCATGAATGAACTATATTATGGTCCATTCCATTTTGATCATTACTCCTTTTCCACTCATTTAAAAGACCATGGGTAACTCTATGATTTTTTAACTCTAGTTTCTCATAGGTGGATTGAGATCTCACCACACTCACCAAAATTCCCATAGTTAACACACTATGATGTGGTGACGTCTTTATTTCGCATATCCCCATTTAGTGATCTCCATTACTTCCTTATAAAGCTCAAGCAAACATCCCATAACTTCCTACACACACAACATCATCTTGATTTTATTATTATTAATGATTCTCATATTAATCTCAACATTGATCAACATTATTTCTCCATAATTTGTGGTATTTAATTATTAGATGATCCATGAAAAGCATCATATGAATAATTCTCTTCTTCATCCAAAACAAATTCTAGAAACTCAATCAAACCATCACACATCAACTAATAAACTTTACATGGGAAATGAATAACCTTTATGTAGCCTTAATATACCTCAAATGAAAATAAATTTGTAACACCCCAAGCTTCTACGGTACACTTCTCTTTGAATAATGTAATAGAGTGTGTTGTACGCAACATTGAGTTCTAACACACACCACAACCAATCAAAGTAGTCGTTATAAATATTAATACCTAATTTTTAAAATTTTATTAATTTTATCTCTCAAAATGGACTTCATTTTTGGATTCATAGTATTGAATTTATCCTAAGGTGAAATTTTGGCACTTTTCAGATAACTATAAAATTTTGATGAACAGTGCCATTTACTAAATATTAATTAAAAACAACTTTTTTTAATCAAAATATAGTGATAAATTGTGAATTTGAGATGTTTTAAAGTATATTTAGAATATATTTTTACTATTTAATAAAATTTTGGTTATTTGACATAATTTCACAATTAAACCGGACATAAACAAGTATCAATCTTTTGATAGTTATTATATCTTAAAAACACGCTTATTGTTTTGACAGCGGGAATTAATTTTAAATTAATTTCTACCACTTCTGTGTTTTGAATTTGGATAAATGGACTCCATATTTGGAATTATGATGTCCAAATTTTTTAAATAGATAACTTTTATTTTTATCCATTTTGAATAATTACTTTGGTAAATATTTTATTTACCACTGTTAAATGGTAAATATGGTAAATAAGGGCTAAAAATAATATTATAATAATACTAAATTACCCTAAAACGGGTCCTAAACTTATTGGTGGATACATTTCCAACCATGGGAATATTTGGGTCAATTTTGGGACCCCATGGAGCCACTTGTAGGTGGTAGGGACACTTTATTTTAATTATGTTAAAATAAATACAAAAATGACATAAGCATATATCTTTTAGAAAAACAATTTTTACATAGGGTTATATATGTTGGATTTTCGACTATAAATATGAAGTAGAGAGATCAAAATCTTTCCTATATAATGGTAGTTTATTTAAAAAATTTAGACATTATATAATATAGTTTATTTATGAGACAATGGTGATGCAGTAATTACCTAATTAATGAAAAATTAGAATAATTGATATTATAAATACCCAAATAAATGATATATTAGACTTCTCATAAATAAAAACAATTTAATAAGATAATATGACATGTTATTATTTATATAATTAACTTTTTTAGAATTAATCATTCTGTAATGATTTTTACAAAAATCAATTATTGAATAGTTTCAAAATTGACATAAAATAGTTCTTAAAACAAATATTATATTACTAATTGATATTAAATTCCCAAAAATATAAGATACGGGAAAGAGACTTATATCATTATAGGTGTATCATTAATGGATCACTTGGGGGTATCTTGGATGTATATTGTATCTTTATTAACTATATAATATAAAAATACAAAGAGACATTGTAAAAGTGAAACAAATTAACTAAGAGTTAATACTTAAAGATAAGGTTAATATAGTAACCCATAACTATCTAAATCCTATTGGTTGAGTATTTTTAGTCCTATCCCCACTATAACCTTTAAATAATCCACTTTAGAGCCATTAGAAAACAAATATGAATTTATCATTAAATAATATTTGTAGATTTTCCAAAGGTGCCCCTCACCCCTCTTATAAAAGGGAACTCTCCCATCTCATTATTTCACACTTTCAAAGCTATTTGGTTCGTCAAAACCCTACCCAAATACTCTCTCAACATCCCTCACTTCATCCTAGAGTCCTTCATTTAGTCTGAAATCTAACCTAAGGATCCCTTTTGATCAAATCAAAAAGAAGAACCCGAAGAAGAGGTAATGATTTCACCACCCCTTTTCAAGTTCATTTTTTCTTCCACTTCTTCTATCTTTGTTATTACCATTCTAAAATAATAACTCCAGTATATTATATATACTGTGATGTTATTATAAATATTTTAAAACCATATTCAGTATTCTATCCATCCTGTGACTGACATGTCACCATATATGGGTACGTACGGCTTACCGTCTCCACATCGTGGTGTAATTGTTATTCAATAAATTATTATTTGAATGGGTATAATAATGATGTGTAATTAATGTAAATATTAAATATAACATGATAATGATTCTTTATATATGATATAACATCCAATTAAATATTATTTTAATATCAACCGAATTATATTGTCACTCGTGCGTACATACGGACTACCGTCTCCACGAACGTGATGAGATTCATTCTCCATCGTATCCATTCATGTCTAATTATAATTTTATGATTTATAGAAGGACTTGATATCATTATAGATATGAATAAGATACAAACTATCAATGACAAACAAGTCTTACGTAACAAAACATATAAAAGAAAACAAGTAAGTTAACAGCCGAAACAACGATAATACTAAGATATTATTAACAAAGCAATGTTAAAAGATCATATATGATATCATATTAATATATATGATTCATGTATAATTTAATAACAATTATTTCACCATTATACAGGAGGTTACCCTACCCTAACCAAGGAAAATTACAAGGTATGGGTTATTTCACAATCTCTTCATTATCTGAGGTTGTTTATACGTGATTATCTACTTGGACATCTTTATCATCCACATCCATGTTTCTTAAAAATGTATTTCAAAACAATTTTACTATTTACTATAATATGGTTTAAAGTCATTTGTACCATTATTGACTTTTATAAGTGGTTTATAAAGGAATATTTCTGTCGTTTTCCAAACATGTTCCTTTTTAACCTTTTTGACAGAATTAAGGTAAGAATGTTTTTTTAACTTATACGGCGAGTGCGGCTATTTTCCGCCGTTATAAAATCGTCAAAGCTTCCCTTACAAGATTATAATAATATTTTAAAATAAAATGTTAAATTTTATAAATATATTACTCTTAAATTATTTCAAAATAGAAAGATATATTTCTCTAAAAATATTTTTTATTTTATCTATGTCAACATCCTTTGATGAATTTTACGCCTATTTGAAGTTGATTTATTATGATACGAAACTTCTATATTGTATTGAAGGTTTTGTGATATGTTTTATTGTTGATGTGTAATTTTTATACCATTCATTGTTTTTGGATGAAGTCTTTACATTTCGTATGCCAGTTTTAATACGAATGTTTATGTTATGCTTAAACCTTTTCATATGGGAATGCATTGGACTTAATATGTGACGGGTGGAGCCCGCTATAGCTCTTCGATGCATCGGTAGGTCTCATGAGAAAAACTAGTGTCTTGGCACAAGGCCTTGGGAAAATATTATTTGTAGTCTTGGCACGAGGCCTTGGCTATGTGGTTATGATAGTCTGGAATTATGCATTTCATCATTATGAAAGTGGTTATTGATATTTCATGTGATTATTTGATTTGTAGAATATCCATGTGAATAAGTAAATGGAATTATTTCATTTTATTTTTGTCATTCCATGTTGAAGTTCAAGTTTAAAAGGCTTTTGTTTTAGTTATACATTGCCTTAAATGTTTATTCTTATTTATGAATGTTTCCGCTATATTGTTATCCTTACTGGGCATTTGAGCTCACCCCTTTTCTATGTTTTATTTTTCCCAGGATGTGAAGAATTAAATTATGAATGACCTACAGGGATAGTATGAGGAGATAAGAGTGTGGACTATAGAGACTATGTTGTTGTAGTTTTCATTTTTATGATGTAATGTAAAACTTTATGAATATATCTAGTGTTTCCAAGGCTACTAAACTAATCGGTCATTCTAGATTTGATCTTTCTTGTGATCATGCCAATGTTATGTAATAATGCACTGACTCTGGGTAACTAGGGTCAGGGCGTTACAAATTCAGCTTAGTATACCTTTACATAGGCCCCCAGTAACCTTTATATTGGATTCTAAATGTCTTATACTGAGCTTCAGAAGGGGTACGCTAGGTACTTCAAAGGATTGCTCATAGTGCTTCAATAGCTTATGATTGTAAGAAAAAAACTTTTTCTTATAAGGTTCAAATCATAGGTTCATATCACCTTTACATAGAGTCTTAACTTTAGTGTTACCTTTAGGAAACATTCATACCTGCTTTATATAGTGCATGTGACCTTTATGTAGGTACTCACCTTTACAAGGCATATATGAAGTTACCCTTATATAGCCTTCATTCTTACCTTTATGTATGAAGTGAAATTTATTGATAACCCTTACACTAATACTATTTTTCATTTATATAGGTTCTAGTTTTACAATACCTTTATATATCATGTTGTTTAACTTTATGTATTTATCATGTTACATTTACCCAACTACTTGAGACTTCCAATTTTCATTCAAAATAAATTAGAACCACCTCCAACTTACTCAGGGCCTTATCAATACATTCAAGACTTCATCCAAGTGTATTTAAACACTAAATCCAATGTCTTCTATATACAAAAAACCTTTAATGATTATATTCAATTTTCAAGATAGCCTCCATATTTTAAACACAAGTCTCTTTAACTCGTCATTTGGATAGCTCTTAAACCACCTTAAATACATGTTGTAGGTAGTACTCTTTCCATTAGGACTTATCTTATTTACTTTGATGATCAGTCCAATAATTTCCATAAATTACATGATGTTAATTATTGAATAATCCCAAATGTCTTAAAATCTATTCTATATTGATCTCTAATATGCAGCCTCAAATTCATTTTCCATTAGACATCGTAGAACCTAAAACTCTTCATAGATACTCATAAAAACATATTAGCATCTTATTTAACACAAAGTTCATCATTATTGACAATAAATAAAATTCTAACATGGGAACTTCAATAAGAAAATTCTCATTTTATAAGGCCTATGATTTATTATTTTTAAACCTTTTATAAATAAAAATAAATTAAAAAAACATAATATTTTCATTACCTGGACACAAAATATATTTCCCAAATTATGTTGATCATCCACATCAAGGTAAGCCTCTATGTCTTGCTAAACCTCCACATCAAGACTACTTTTATTTAGAAGGTATAACTCCGCATCAGGGTACTACATAAAGGTATTATGTAGTTACCGTTATGTATAATGAGATACATGTTGGTAAAATTCCCTTAAATTTAGATAGACCCCTCTATATAAAGTTAATATAGGATAACCCTTATATAGAACCATTTGTGTAAATGTAAAGTTTCAATACCTTTTTATAGATTCAGCTATGTGAAGGTAAATTTCAATTATCATTTTACGAGTTGGGAGGGAGTCTATATAAGGGTATCCAACAGAGCTTATATAGAATTTTATGATTCTACTTTCTTAAAAAACTAGTGATTTAAACACATTGATACCTTAAATATCCTTTCTATGATATTAACTGAAAAAAATTATTTTAAGATAATTTTAATGGAAAAAGTGGGAAACCATGAAATTTCAAACTAGAAAGCATCAGACGCCATAACAAATCACAAAATCATTAAAACTAAGCATGATAATATTAAAACCATTCTCCCTAAATAATTTACAATGAATTGGAGTGACCTTTGTATCTATACCATCCTTGATGAGGTCTTAAAAAAGATAGTTTTGCTTCTCCCATGTTTGGATGAACTCCTCCACGTTTATCTAAATTTTGTTGAACCACTTGTCTAAATGAAAGATTCCTTGTTCATCCACACACACTAATCTTTATTGGTATCCACTAGAATCATAATTTCATCCTTACATTCAACATCCTCTTGATATTATGTAATCATAAAATACTTCACCATCATTTATTCCACAACGTGAATGATAAGCTCCCTAGGATTTTCTTTGTTTGAAACCTCCTCACCAGCTTCCCTCTGGGGGAAATCTTGTACATCCTTATGAAGGTCATCCAGATCAGTTTTTGGCTCACTTTTAGTAACATATACAGCTTCATAGACTCCCTACCTCTAAGTCATATCTTTCATTATACCACATGCTTACTCCTGTTCCTTATCCTCACCGTATTCATTCCTTTGATTTTCATTTTGGTGATTCATACTCATATTCCATTCTTGTTCATTAGCATTGTGTTCACTATTGATCATCTTGGACCTAATATTTTTCACAGACATTTTCACCATTTTTTAAGTAAATGAGAATAATATTTACACCATTTAGATTCCATCTCTTTAAACATGATATCTCTCCCTAAATGAAATTTTCCTTCTTCCCTATCTTCATCCTTAGGTTATGAAGTCTTCTACCATGCCTTTCATTTGTACTATCACCTGAGAAGTGGATAGATGCCTTAGCACCTAATTTTTCCTAAGATTTCTCTTGGTCATCATTAAAATCCCCTACCCATGCCAATTTGGGTTCTTCCTAGACTGGTCCTCCTATTTCAAACACTTAATAGTTGACCTATTTCTTCTAGGACTTAACATATTCATTGTATTCACCCAACACCCTATATAGTTGGATAGACCTATATAGGGTCCTCATGTTCCTGGTTTCCTGATGAACCTCTCTCACTAACAACCTGTTTCATCTCCTCATTAATGGGTTTTTATCCAAGATTCACTTCCTATATATAAGTTGAGGTTTTTGATATGTTAGATATTAGATCTGAAGAATAAGTGGTGTGTGTCCACTTAATCCCACCTAAACCCAATGGGCCATGCACAGTTGATATGTGGTCATCCACATCACACCTCAACTAGTAGAAGTTTTCTATAACCTTCAGATAAGAATACAATTTTCTTACCTCTTTATGGATATTATTATCATGTGTTGTAACAATACAGTCTACTATACAGTGAAGAAGATCCTCCTTCCCCAACTCCTATCTAGGAATTGAGTCCATATCCCCCTATTAATCCCTATAATGGTGGCTACATGTTGAAACAATATGACTCAGCTGCTTATAAAAAACATAATATGTCCAAGACTCGAATACAACTGCTATTTTGGAACAAAATTCTTCCCCTACTGTAATCCAAAGTCATATTTTACATTGTATTGATTTATATACTTGTATTTCAGGTGTATATACATCATATTCATGTATAATGTATACATTTGTTTCATTTATCACATTTATATAAATGATTTATTTGTTTTATTCTTTCTATACATATATATATATATATAAAGTATCACATACTGTAATATTTTAGTTAAAATATCCAATATGAAGAATAGAGAGGGTCCCTTTGGAGGTATTATGTTATCCTTAAATCATTTTAAAGTTATTGAGCCTTGGTGTGGAATGACCACAATCAAAATTATATCCTTCAGAGAGTGTGTTATAGTATATTTTGATTCACCAACACATCACAATGTGTATGATCCTTGGATGGTTCCTAGTGTGGGTGAACCATGTAAAATCATTTTCTTCAAGTGATTTTCATTTTTTTCATTTTTTATTACATTCATAGTGAACAAAATTGAAGGAGGGAAAGATTGAACACATTATATTCAACGGTGAATCATGATTTTTCAATGGGTAAGGGTTTCCAAAGAAAATGATTAAGTTTCATATAAATTTGATTCACCCCCACTCAATGTGTCATATGACATTCCCTATTACCGTATGGTCCTAAAAATAGGTAAAATACCCAAACTGATTTACATGAAAAATGATTGTACCATAAGATTTATTATAATGTCGGTAATGATTTTTTATGTATGAATTAAGTTAGGTGATATTGTTTCTTTAGTTTAAAGTATTGTATCCCTACAATCTCAAATAATTCAGTAAGTTATTCTAAATTTGAGGGGATAAGACAAGTTATTAGTGTTAAAATTTCCCTACAAACCAACTCTTTAACTTGGGCCTTTTTTTATTCCTAAAATGGACGGATGAAAAGGGAAATGAAAATGGAAAAAAGAAAAAAAAAAGGATCCTGGTATGTTAGAAAGGTAACTCAATGGAACATATGTTTTCATTAATCTAGAGAATTTATAATCCTTTATTATATCATGGGAACCATACATCCAGTGCAGGTTTGTAAAAATATGCCCCTATATCAACTAACCCCCTCCCATTTTTCGTCATGCTCTACGACTTTGAATACCATCATCTCTCTACCATTACATAGCTCATGACCACCTATGCAACACACAATGGCACTACAAGAGACCATATCATCACATAGAAACATCTGATCTAATGTTTTCAGCAACATTAGATGCCTCTTGCAACTTCCAATTTTTCAAACGTCATCAATTGGATTTCTTGTAATTATAAACACTTTTTCCTCACCTTCCTCCCCCAACCAAACATGACCATCCATCACACCCGTCCACCCATTATTTCTCCATGTCATCTCCTTCATACTAAGGTCATCAATTTAGAGAGGGGAGCATCAAGATACTAATATAATTCTAATTTTTTATTAATATTTTAGTTTTTTATTAAATGAGTTACTTTTCATTTCTAGGTTATACTAAAGAGTAAAATTGTGTTAGGATCCTTTCCAAACTAGCCAAGACCATCCAGGGCCAAAAAATAATACCCTATGAGGTACCCTCTTAAATCCAATTGGTAATATGAAGAGCAACTCATCTAATATTATGTGTTATTCATCACTCTTAAAGATAATCGATGTGGGATTGGGTATTCACCTATAAATAATCCCCCAAAACCAAATACATACACATTTTTTCTTCCCCGTCAATGATAATCCATCTAATTCAACTATCTTGAACATCCATTTCTAATAATTGGGACACACTTCCTAACTATTGATTTCAGGAATACATTTGACAAAATGAAACCACAATGGATCCACATGCTCCAATTGAACCATTATTATCATTATCAATCCGGTTTGGGGATATTACACCCACATTAAATTTGGGCTATATCATGGATCTGATACAACTTTTCAAGATCGTTTTCCTCTATCCCAACCCATCAAGTCCCAGAAAATAACCTCATCTAGGATTTTACCCTAAAACCAATTGGTGAAATAATGATTAGTCTATCAAATCTTATATGTTATATACTAATCCTAATGGGAATTGATGGGGTATTTAGTTTACATCCAACATTAATCCCCTAAAATCAAAGAACACACATCCATACATCCCCTTAAATGAAAATCTATTTGATATAATCATCTCACACAATCAATTTTTTCATCACCTCATGTAGAGTATTGTTAGCTAAATACATCTGAATTTTGTTTACTGCTAACTCTATAATGTCATGTGAATCACAATCATTCATCTTATTCGGATTCTCTGATTTTTTCTTCAATTACATCATAGTCTTCATATGATTCAAAATAATTTTTATCCATATTTTTCATCATGTAAAATAATTTTTCCCATTAAACAATTTGATGTGGAAATTCTTCATTTGTCACATATCACTCATATCCAATCAGTAAGAAAAGAAAAAGTGTCTTCCTTTAATACTTGTTATCATGATCCTTTCCTCCTTAATTCAATCCTTTAATAGCTAACTTATAATCCCTTATAGGTATCCATCCAAAAATAAATTGGTGATAGGAGGGAACTACAGGAAAAATTGATACGTGTGAAGGTTTATTTGTGATGGTATAGGATTCTGTCACAAATAACAAAAAATTGGTTTTTTGAGATGGGATAAAATTCTCTTCACAAATAACCATAAATCTTGTGGAATTTTGTGATGTGGCTTGTATCCCATTGCAATTAATTTTAGTGTGACTGTGAACCATTATACGAGAGACTATTATTTTCTACGGACCATCACAAAGTTCAATATAGGTTATTTTCAATGGATAAACATCTATCACAAATAATCAATAAAATGTATGTTATTTCAAAAGAAAATAGTATTTTTCATAGATAAATCTTTTTTTAATGACTAATAGTGTGGGACTATATATTTATTCATTATTAGTCCTCATGAAAAGATTAATACTGATGGATATCATTGCCTATCACAAAAGGTTTTCCATAATTATTTGTAGTGATGGATTTTTCATTGTTGTTAACCCGTCTCAAATAAACATTAATTAAAATCATGTGATCCCTTTATTATCCCCACTTCCCCCAATTTTCGTCTCCTTCACGCAACAGTTCCCATCACGCAACCCTTGAATGGACTACCCTTAAAATCATTCATTTCACTAGATTTGTTTTAGATTTATGATTTAATCCTCTAGGTATTGAATCCTAATCTATCCTACTTTATTATTATTTTTTATTTCCCATTAAATCATCTTGATATTGGTTTGGTCAAACCCTAGTTCCAAAAACTTACCCAATTTTTGAGGTTTATTTGTTATTTAGGGTTACATTAAATTTATTCTTACCTATTTGGATATTCACTATTAAATACAACATGTTGCGGATCCGCATGAATTTATTCCAATTTATTTGAGGTATTTTTCTCAATGTTTATGATTTATAATTAATAGATTTTTCTATTTGGGTGTTCTCCATTGTTTATTTTGAGGTATCTGGTCATGTTAATGACTCTTGGTGCACATTCACCTACTAACATCTCACACACTTCATGTATATATATAGTCATATATATATATATATATATTATTGAAAAATATTAAAAGTTATATACATATATAAACATTGAATGATTTTTTAGACCTATATATAGATATATATAATTTTTTGAAACATGTTTATTATATGTTGCATCCAAATAATTTGGAATTTATTATTTTATGTTATTATTGGAAATTGGATTTTTATGGAAATTATTTATAGGGGTGTAGGATATTTATATAAATTTTGACATTGTTTATATAAATATATTTAATTGGATTATTTTTGTTCTTACATGAAATATAAATTATGAAATTTAAATTATGGAATCATAATGTAATATAATTTTAAATTTTACGGAATAGTTGTGGGGTGTTTAATAAATGAAAAATAATGCTCAAAATAATTGAATATAAGATTTCATGAAGGAAAAAAAAGTCATCACCCTTATAAAAATCAATATATAATAAATCATAATTTTTGTAAAAATCATGTTAAAATGAATCATTTAATTCAAACATGGTGAATGTTGTTGAATTTGAATAAATATATTGTCAAATTTTATTCCTTATTGTGATTATTTTAGAAGTGCACATAGGGTGATATTATTTTTTATGAATAATCATAATGATTTGGTTGTGGTTGTGATGTTAAACCATGTTTTATTGTCTTATTATGATAGGTTTTCATTTATTTAATACAAGTGAATACAATTTTTTAAACTTTTGGATATATATATATATACATGTGAATATACGTGTTAGGTCCACTAGGTTAGAAACCCTAAAAGGGGGGTGAATCAGGGTATGACAGATTAAAACAACTGCCCCTATTGATCTTGTCTCTTGGTTAACAAAAGCTCTGTTGTCTCCCTTTCTTGCATCAATGTATAAAAATACTAAAGCATGCATAGGACACGACGATTTTTTACTTGGTTCACCCACACTAGGCTACGTCCAAGTAGCATACACTAGCGATGTGCCAATGTACCAAATCCACTAAAAACACAGTGTTGCTTACAAGGTTCGGGATAGATCAATTCTATTCATAGTCTCACTACCTTTACAATGTTTAAGGTCAGCTCACTGCTTTCCCAAGGGTCACTCCCTTTTTATCTTTCACTAGCTCACTACCGGTAGAAAGGATTTAGCTTTTTCCTATTCCGTGGCTCACTACACTTGCAATGGATCCACTCGAAGTTTATAGACATGTAGGTATATTCATTTGCATGAATACATGCATCCTCAACTGTTGATAGATTATCTTCTAAAGTCCAAAATTCATCCATGGATGAATACCCGTTTGCCTCTTAAACACTGGGCAAATCCTTTGGAAATACCTTCGTAAAGCACCCTACATCACGAGGCTCCCAATTTCATGAAGCTCAAACAAGGCTTCGCGAAGCTCCTTACTTTTTAAGAATCTCTAGATTTTACAAATATTAGGCTTTTGCGAGGCTCCTGCATCTTCGCGAAGCACACTCCTTAGAAAATACGGCCTCACGAAGCTCACTTCCTTCACGTAGCTAGATTAGCCGTCGCGAAGCACCTCTCTTTCGCAAAGAACACTACCTTCATGAATCACCTTCAAAAACTGAGAGAAAAATAATTTCTTTGAAAACTATCTCTTGTTTTCTTGAGGGGGTCGACCTCTATTTATAGGCGATTCCACCAACACTTGATCCTTCTGTGCGAATTCAACACCACATCATCACAAATCGTGAAGATCCAAAGTTTCTGCTGAAATTATATCAATCTCGCGAAGCACCAAGGTAATTTTCCGATCACAGAGCTAGAAGTAATCATGGAGCATCACTGTCAATCCCTTCATGCCTTCGCCGCGAAGCTCTCCCGCAATGCCATTCACCGCCGCGATTCGCTTCAACCTCTGCCGTTTGTGACTCTTGACGTAATCGCGAAGAACACCATCAACATTCTTCTTGTCTTTTCAAAATTCAATACATGAATCCTATATTTGCAAAACTCATGACTTTTCCATATTTAAATGATATCTTCAAGGATATCCATTTTTCACGATGCTCACCATCCTCCAAATTTTGGACCCCAAAAATTTGGCAAACACTGGGAAACGGTGCCACCTTGTACTGCTCATTGGTACCGCATCTAGATCATCCATTTATTTATAATGGTTCGTTGTCAACATTGATTGTCAACAATATCTATGGAACTTGAAAACACACCTTGGAAACCTAATTTTTCAAAAAACACAGTCAACCAAAATATACTGCAATGTTGCCTTGAGGGATTTATTCCCAACAATCTCCCCCTTTGGGTTTGTTGACAATTCTCATCGAAATGATTTTCTGCACCTTGATACCTCTCTGAAGATCCTTCCATCCTCTACCACCATTCTCCTCTTGTGATTCTGATAGCATTCAAGGAATCACTTAACACGTACTCTAATCCCACATGAGCAATGCTTGGCATGAGAAACAAGAGTAGTATGAAAAGTTCATCAATGCATCACTTCATGCCAAACACCAATTGTTGATTCCAAACTGATACCAATTTCCAAATTGATTCCAATTGTTGAACCACACTGATACCAATTATTGATATATGGAATCATTCTCTCACCATTCCAACATCACTTTTCTTCTTTTATCATGATCCTAAACTGTCTTAATATCTATTCTTTGATCGATCACTTCTAGAATCAATAGATTTAAAGATCTTACTCCCCCTATCTCATTACTCCCCCAATCTCATTCCTCCTCTTATGAGCTTATCCCCATATCAAAGACGATATATCAAATAGCCACATTGTCTCCCCCTTGAACAATAATTATTTTCTCCCCCTCTATCAAAGAACCAAAAGGGAACTCCTTTGTGGTCTGTAATAGGGTAAACGCATGTATTAATACATTAGGGAAAACACACCATACCTCCGGGATAGGGGATCCCACATCCACACTTTTTCAAGTGAGGGGAGTCGACTGGACTCCCAGAGCTAGTCAATGCCTCTCAAAAGCTTCATTGGGTAAGGGCTTTGTCAGGATGTCAGTAACCTATAGCTCTATAGGCACATAATCCATCTTCACAATTCCTTTCTCAACCTTCTCCTTGATAAAATGATACTTTATCTCAATGTGATTTGTCCTTGAGTGATTAAATATATTTTTACTGAGATTGATAGCACTTGAGTTATCACACTGGATTCTGATCTGAGACTTCACTTCAATGCCCATATCATCAAGCTTTTGCTTCATCCACAATAACTGTGTGCATGCTTCAGTGGCTGCAATATACTCAGCTTATGCAGTGGTTAATGAGATGCAGTCATGCTTCTTGCTTAGCCAAGCAATACATACTTCACCATGATAGAATACACCTCCTAATGAAGATTTCCTATCATCCACTGAACCGGCCCAATTTGCATAAGTATACCTAATAACTCTGTCTGAGGTTTTTTATTATACATCAAGCCAAAATCCACTATTCCCTTGATATACTAAAGTATTCTTTTGACTGAAAGCATGTGTCTTTCCTTGGGATTACTCTGATATCTCGCTGCTTCACATGTGACGAATACAATGTCAGGCCTTGTTGCAGTCAAGTACAGAAAAATTCCAATTATTTTAATGTATTCTGTGATATCAACTACCTTTCCATCCTCGTCTTTGGACAATTTCATCTGTGTAGCTATCAGATTCTTCATCTCCTTGGAATTTTCCATTCCAAATATTTTCAAAACTTCATTGGCATATTTGGATTGTGAAATGAATGTTCCATTCCTTCCTTATGCCACATGTAGACCAAGGAAATATGTTAGCTCTCCAATCATTGACATTTCAAACTCACTTTTCAAGAATTTGGAAAATTTTCTACACTGAGCTTCATTCGATCCGCTAAATATTATGTCATCAACATAAACCAACACAATTATCCTTTGATTATTGTTGTTCATGAAATATAGATTGTAATCAACTTCCCCACACTGGAAACCAAGCTTCTTCAAGTACTGATCAAACCTTTAGTACCATGATCTTGGTTCTTGTTTCAGCCCATACAACGCCTTCTTCAGTCTGAAAACCTTGTTCTCATACTCATGAATGAGAAAACCATCTGGATGCTCAACACACACTTCCTCCTCTAGAACCCCATTCAAGAATGTAGATCTGACATCCATCTGGATCACTTTGAACTTCCATTTCACTACAATGGCTAGGAATAATCTAATTGTTTCCAGCCTTGAAACTGGTGAAAATGTCTCATCAACATCTTTTCCCTCTATTTGAGAGTATTCTTTACACAATAATCATTCTTTGGTTTGAACCATTATGCCATCGTCATTCATCTTGTTGCAGTATACCCATTTAGTCATGGTGACATTCTTATCTGTAGGTCTCGAAATCATCTCCCATGTTTGGTTCTTCTCAATATGATCAAGATCTTCATTCTTAGCCTGAACCCAGTTTTTATCTTCATCCACATCAGCAAAGCATTTCATCTCTACCTGAGATAGGAAAGATGTCTGTTGTAGTGACTTCATTCTTCTTGTCTGAACTGAAGCTGTCTGATCACCAATGATATTCTGCCTATTAATTTCATCTCGACTCATTGGCTTCCTTGAAGACACAGACTTGACACTTTCTTGTTCATCATCAGTGTCTTACTCTGGGTCATAATTTTCCACTTCTGTTCCTCCTGTGTTACTTTCCTCTTCTTCACTATCATCAAGAAACTGTTCACTATGATATTGAATATTCTCTTCATTTTCCACAATAGTGACATCATTTCTCTCAACAACTTTTTCCAGCCTCTTGTTAAAGAATTTTTATGATTTTATTTTTCCTGAGTAGCGCAGAAATATTCCCTCATCTCCACTTGATTCAATCTTCTTATAATTTTCATTGTTGAGAATGAAGAACTTACTTCGAAATATTCGAAATTATTTCACTGTTGGCTTCTTTTCGTACCACATTTTATACAGAGTATTTCCTTCCTTCAGGCACAATAGAGCCCTGTTAGAAATGTAAACTGATGTCAATACTTCTTCCTTCCAAAACATCTCTAGAAGGTCTTTTTCAATAAGCATTGTTCTGGCCATGTTGTTGATGATCCAATTTATCCTTTCAACCACTCCATTATGTTGTGGAGTTCTTACTGAGAAAACGTGATTCCTTATCCTGTGTTTCTTGAGATAATATTCCACCTGACTGTTTGTGAATTCCTTACCGTTATCAGTACGAAAGTTCAGAATTTTCTATCCAAGAATCCTTTCGCAATCCCTCTGGTACTGTTTTAAGCAGCTTAACACATTTGACTTCTGAGAAATAATAAATTCCCATGCCATTCTGCTATAGTTGTTGGGAAAAAATCCCTTAAGGTAACATTGAAGTATTTTTGGGTTGATTGTGTTTGTTGACAAAGAAGGTTTCCATGGAGAATTGTCGAGTTCCTGAGAATTTGTTGACAATCCTTTTTGACAAAGAATGATGACAAAGGAAAGGATGATCTGGAGGCGGTACAAAAGATTGGTCAGTGTTTGCCAAATTTTTGGGGTCCAAAATTTGGAATTTGGTGAGCATCGCGAAAAGTGAATTTACATGAAGAGAATAATTTAATATGGCAAAGGCATGAATTTTGTGAAGATAGGATGCGTGGTTTGGAAATCGCGAAAACCAGAAGAATGGAGGTGGTGATGCTTCGCGATTACGTCAAGCTTCGTGAACGGCAGAGGCTGAAGCGCATCGCAGCGGTGAAGGGCTTCACGAGGGAGCTTTGCGGTGAAGTCATAAAGGTATGTTGATGGTGATTCTTCGCGACTACGTCAATCTTCGCGAACGACAAAGTGCCGTGGTGCTTCGCGATTTGGACAGAATTCCGGTGGAAACTTTGGAGCTTCGCAATTTTACATGACATGGAGTTGACTTCGCGCGGAAGGGATGAGGGTCGGTGGAATCACCTATTAATAGAGGCCAACCCCCTTGAGAGAAGAAGAGAGCATTTTAATAGAAGATCATTTGCTCTCGTTTTGCGAAGGTAGTTCACGGAGCCAGTGTGCTTCGCGAAAGAGGAACTTCGCGGCGGCTATTGTAGCTTCGCAAAAGTTGTGTGCCCCACGTTGGCTCAGTGAGATTCACGAGAGAAGTTGCTTTGCAACGAGTTGAGCTTCTCGGGCGTTCTTCACGGGAGATCTTTGTGAGAGAGCTTCGTGAAAAGGCAGGATCTTCGCGAAGGCTTGTTTGAGCTTCACAAAATTTGGAGCCTAGCGAAGTTGAGTGCTTTGTGAAGGTGTTTCCAAAGTTGTTTTCCCAGTGGATAGTGGAAAAGGGGTATTCATCTACGGGTGAAATTTGAAATTCAATATAGCATCTATATAAAGAGAAATATGCATTCCTTAATGGAAATGAAGAGGCCTACATGTCTATAAACTGTGAGTGAATCCCTTCCGAGAGCAGTGACCTTAGGAAGAGGAAGAAGGTGATCCTCTCCACCGGCAGTGAGCCAGAGAGAGTGAAACAGGGAGTGACCCTTGGGAAAGCATTGAGATGACCCTAAACATTGTAAAGGCAGTGATCCTGGGCATATAAGTGATCTAGCCCGAACATTGTAATCCACAACTAGTGAAGTATAGTGGAATTGGTACGACCGGCAACTTGTCGGCGTATTCCCCTTGGACGTAGCCCTTTGCGGTGAACCAAGTAAAAATCACTGCATCTGCCTGCTAATTTTCCTACATTGCAATTAAAGCATCATCATCAGATAAAGGAGAAAGTAAGTGATCATAACATACACACAAGTGCAAAAAAAGTGACCCTTGTAACAAAGAGGTCAAGATCCAGCGGGGCAGGAAGATCTTTGAAAAAGAATATCCATACCCTGATTCACCCCCACTCTTAGGGTACATAGGCCCCTATTGGTCCTATCAATTGGTATCAGAGGGATGGGTTGCTTTTATTAGATTTGTTTACTCCGACTTGGTGTAGTCGATCTGTGTGTTTAAATAATTAGTCTACTCTTATCTTGGTGAGCCATGGGAAAGGGAAAAACATCCAAGAAGAAGCAGAAGTCATGTGGTATTCCTCAGTGTGGAAGTATGTATGGAAAAAGTGTGATTCAATTAAAAGAATCAAACATTTTACTGATTGAAGGTCTGGATGAATCTGACAGGGAAAAGATTGATTCACTCAATCATGATGTTGGAATGAGTGAAGTACATGAGAATCAGAGTGATGCTGAAACAGAAGAAGAAATTGAAGGAAGAATAGATATGTGAGCTGAGTTGGAGGATGCTCTTGAAGAGATAGATGTTTGGAGAGAAAAAACAAAGAAATCCAACAAAGTTGTTCACGATGCCAAACTCTATATGCAGCATCAGGAAGAAGAGAAGTCTGAGTTGATGGAATAAATTGAGAAACTCAAGTTATCAACATGTGGGAACTCAGAATCAGTTAGTGAGTATAAGATTAAGATTGAAGAAAAGAAAAGGGAGATCGATGTCTTGAATAGAAAAGTGAAAGATCATGTAAAGTGCATCAAAGAACCTGATATTCCAATTGATGTTGGAAAAACTGAAGAAGTAAAATCTAAAGATATCCAAATCAAAGTATTGGAGATTGAGGTCAACAAGCTAAGAGGCTTAAATCGAAGGCTTATTGACATAGTTACTGACCTAACAGAGAAGAATGATTCTCATTCCAATGAACTACAAAAGATGGCTAAAATGAAAGGAAAACAAAAGGCTGATGATTATGAAGAGAATCAAAAGTCAAATGAAGTACATAATCTGAAAGCTAGAAATGATGATCTAGCAGCACAATTGTCTGAAGAAGTTCAGAAGAATCGAAACCTACAACAAGAGAATGAATCTGTCTATAAATCTGTTTCTGAGGAAAAATTAAATGTAGTGAATCAAAGTGTGATGTTGGAAAAGCTCACACAAGAACTAGAAGATGAGGTGAGTAGAGGGAAGCTTCTCAAGAAAGAACTGGATGTCCAACTTGAATCAAGGGAGATGAAGATTAAAATGATGGAAGAGGATCTAGAATCAGTAAAGAAGGATGTGGAGAAATCCAATGCTAAAGGAATGCCAAAAATGAAGGATTCCTTACACTTGCTATATGATCATCCTTCGACAAGTGATGATAAAATGAAGAATATGTATGCTATTTATGAAGAGAAACAATAGAATATTTTCTCAGCTCAAAGACCAGCAAGTTTCAGAAAAGCTGGAATTGGATTCGATGAATCCCCTCCTGTGCATGATAGAAAGAGATCCATGAACAGTTCTAGAAATGTAAAAGATCCTGCAGGTGCTGGAGATAGGCCTAAAAGGACAATTACAAAAAGAAGTGATGACATGTGCTATTTCTGCGAGATTCACGGCCACACATCAAGATTCTGTTTAGAGGCTCATGAATACATATCAGGCTGTGAAAATAGAAACTTTGATGAATCCCAGAATAAGAAGAAGCATCTAGAGAAATCAGAGAGTAGAGTCTCTCATAGGAAAGCATTTATAAAATGTTATTACTGTGGAAGAATGGGACACACCATGAATATGTGTCAGGAAGCTCAGGAGATCGATGCCAAAAGAAGAAAACAAGTTGCAACCACATCTCAGCAGAGAAGTGATGAAATGAGGTATGCCTTTAATAGAAAATGTTTCATATGTTCTGATCATGGGCATTTGTCCATAAAGTGCAGCAAGAAGAAAGTGGGGAAGGAAAAATACCCGAGAAAGAGATTACTAACACCAGTGGTACATAATGAGAAATTACACACTGGGAGACAAAGTGGTAAGGTGAAAAATAGGCTTAGAGCCTCAGGGGAATCACATGGAGCTGAACGAAAGGTGTATCAGTCACCTCCTCTGTCATACTCACAACCACTCTCAAGGAGAGAATGTGAACAAACCTGGAAGATTAAGGGGAGATCTACTCCAGCTGTGATAAAGAAGAATTAGCATTCAATGGAGGACTCACCACCAGCGAAAAAGAGTGTGGTGACTCAAACATCTAATAAAAGAAAAATGATCAAAGAATGTGTTGAAAAATTTGCATGTCGTGTTCCACAGTGAAAAGTTGAGGAAGGTGCATGATCCTTGCAATGGTGGAAGAAGCAGGGGAAGATGGCAAGTAGAGAGGTTCCTACCCAGAGAAGGAATCAAGGTAAATGGAATTTCGGTGGAACATCAATGACAGAAATGTGTACTAGTGGGTTTAAACCCCAAATGGTGAAAAAGGCTAAGTCTGTCGAATCTACATATCAGATAAAGGCTCCGAATATGGGTAAAGAATGCTTAGTCATATGGCCAGAGCAGTTGAAGTTGGCAAGGCAACTAGAAGAAGCAAGGAAAGAGTGTGATGCTCTGCAAGAAAGAATCAAAGGGTTGACCCATCAGGATCAACCACAATCCTCATCTTGAGGATTCAGGAAGAGAACCCCCTTTCCCTACATATATAAATGCTATTAACAAGTAATTCATGTGTTTCAGGTTTTAGGGAGATACGATCCATGGGGTAGTGGCATCTAAGGATGCGAAGTGGATAAGTGATATGATCTAGAGTTTCAATTGATTCAAATCAGGTACTACAGTTGAAGAAGAAAGGGGGAAACAGAGCACAATAGGAAGTGATTGTGTTATTAACTTTATCTCTTGTTTACTACACCGAGTTTCAACTCAGTAGGTTTAGAGATTTTGTTAATGGCTCAAATCTGAGTGGAAGATGAGAACAAATGATGCAGGAGGACAAGACATGTTATGGGTCTAAACTGTAGGGCCTAACAACTGGAAGAGTTTCATAACACAGAGGGAGCATTCTATATCCAAATCAGATTCAAGAGCCATCAACGCAATAATTGGATGACTCGTATCAGGTGTTTCCTATTGAGGGAAGAAAGATACACAGGGAGAAGCAGCAATAACAATGCATTTCATGCTTATCTATTTTCTCTAACAATATGGTATCAGCTGACTGTTTTCAGGATACCAAGAAGCTGCAAGAGAAAATCAAAGGCGTCTCAACAAAAATTTGAGAAACGTAGATGAAAGAAATGAATCCACTGAAAATGATTCAGTGAACAACTTCCTGATGGAAGTGTTGAGGAAGAAAGCAACATAGGGAGAGCAGAAGTGGCTTATGCTGATTCAGAAGAAGACACCAATGATGAACATGAATGTGTCTAGTTTGTGCCTACAAGGAAGCCAAAGAGCTGAGCTGAAATTGATAGACAAAATATCATTGGTGATCAGGCAGCTCCTGTTCAAACAAGAATAATGAAGTCACTGCAGCAGACATCTTTCCTACCTCAAGTATAGCTGAAATGCTTTGCTGATGCAACTGATGTTGAAAGTTGGGTTCATGCTATGAATAAAACGCTTGATCATATTGCGACGAACCGGATGTGGGAGATTGTTTCGAGGCCAGTAGATAAAAACATCATCAGGACTAAATGGGTATTTTAAGAAAAGATGAATGAATATGGCACAGTGATTCGGAACAAAGAACGACTGATGTGCAAAGGAGACTCTCAGATAGAGGGAATAGATTGTGACGAGACATTTTCACCGATTGCGAGGCAGGAGACAATCAGATTATTCCTAGCCATTGCAGTGAAAATAATGTTCAAAGAGTTCGAGATGGATGTAAATACTGCATTTCTAAATGGGTTTCTGGAAGAAGAGGTGTACATTGAGTAGCTTTAAGATATGGGAGTTGAAGTGAAGTCTCCGATCGGAATCCAGTGCGCTAACTCAAGTGCTATAAATCATAGCAAAAATCCCGTCCATCATTAATGGACAAAGAACATTGAGATTAATTATCATTTTATCAAGGAGAAGGTTGAGTAGGGAATCGTGAAGTTGGAGTACGTGCCTACAGCACTACAGGTTGCAGACATTCTGATAAAGGCCTTACCCAAGGAAAAATTTGAAAGGCATCGACTGGCTCTGGGAGTTTTGTCGCTTCCCCGCACATGAAATAGTGTGGATGTGGGACCACCACCCCCTCTCCCTGAGGTATGGTGTGTTTTTCCCTAATGTGCTAATTTGTGTTCTCTACTTTGTTACAGACTACAAAGGAATGACCTTTGGGTTCGTTGACAAAGGGGGAGAAAATAGAAATAGTGTTTGTTAAAGGGGGAGAAAATAGTGCTTGGGAGACAGTGTGGCTATTTGAGAAATCATGACAGATACGGGGAAAAGCTGACAGGTGGAGCAGCCATAAAGGGTGAGCAATGAGAAAGGGGGAGAGTATTAAATCTGACGATGCTAGAAGTGATCGATCAAAGCATAGAAATCACAACAGCTGAGGGTTGAGATAAAAGCAGAACAGTGGTGTTGGAATGGTGTGAGACAGTGTCCAGCTATTCACCAATTGGTATCAGTGTGGTTCAATAATTGGCATCAATTTAAGAATTGGTATCAGGTTGGAATCGACAATTGGGTTCTGACATAAAGTGATTCATTGATGACCTTTTCATACTACTATTGTTTCTCACGCAGAGCATTGCTCATGTGGGCTTAGAGTACGTGTTAATTGAATCCTTGAACGCTATCAGAATCACAAGAGGCGAATGGTGGTAGCGACTGGAAGAAGACTCAGTGAGGTATCAAAGTGCAGAAAATCTTTCTGAGCAGAGTTGTGAAGAGTTGTCAACAAACCCAAAGGGGGATATTGTTGGGAAAAAATCCCTCAAGGTAACATTGATGTATTTTTGGGTTGATTGTGTTTGTTGACAAAGCAGGTTTCCATGGAGAATTGTCGAGTTCCTGAGAATTTGTTGACAATCCTTGTTGACAAAGAACGATGACAAAGGAAAGGATGATCTGGAGGCGGTACAAAAGAGTAGTACAAGGTGGCGCCGTTTCCCAGTGTTTGCCAAATTTTTGGGGTCCAAAATTTGGAATTTGGTGAGCATCGCGAAAAGTGGATTTTCATGAAGAGCATAATTTAATATGGAAAAGGCATGAATTTCGCGAAGATAGGATGCATGGTTTGGAAATCGCGAAGACCAGAAGAATGTTGGCGGTGATGCTTCGCGATTACATCAAGCTTCGCGAACGGCAGAGGCTGAAGCGCATCGCGGCGGTGAAGGGCTTCGCGAGGGAGCTTCGCGGCGAAGTTGCGAAGGTATGTTGACGGTGATTCTTCGCGACTACATCAAGCTTCGCGAACGGCAAAGTGTCGTGGTGCTTCACGATTTGGACAGAATTCCGGCGGAAACTTTAGATCTTTGCGATTTGAGATGACATGGAGTTGACTTCGCACGGAAGGGACGAGGGTCGGTGGAATCGCCTATAAATAGAGGCCGACACCCTCAATAGAAGTAGATAGCATTTTCATAGAAGATCATTTGCTATCGTTTTGCGAAGGTAGTTCGTGGAGCCAGTGTGCTTCGCGAAAGAGGAACTTCGCGGCGGCTATTGTAGCTTCGCGAAAGTTGTGTGCTCCGCGTTGGATTAGTGAGCTTCACAAGAGAAGTTTCTTTGAAACGAGTTGAGCTTCGTGGGAGTTCTTCGCAAGAGAGCTTTGCGATAGAGCTTCACGAAAAGGCAGGAGCTTCGCGAAGGCTTGTTTCAGCTTCGCGAAATTGGGAGCCTAGCGAAGTTGAGTGCTTTGCGAAGGTGTTTCCAAAGTGGTTTTCCTAGTGGATAGTGGAAAAGGGGTATTCATCTACGGGTGAAATTTGAACTTCAAAAGAGCATCTATATAAAGAGAAAGATGCATTCCTTAATGGAAATGGAGAGTCCTACAGGTCTATAAACTGTGAGTGAATCCCTTCCAAGAGCAGTGAGCTTAGGAAGAGGAAGAAGGTGATCCTCTCCACCGGCAGTGAGCCAGAGAGAGAGAAACAGAGAGTGACCCTTGGGAAAGCAGTGAGATGACCCTAAACATTGTAAAGGTAGTGAGCCTGGTCATAGAGGTGATCTAGCCCGAACATTGTAATCCAAAGCTAGTGAAGTCTAGTGGAATTGGTACGACCGACAACTTGTCGGCGTATGCTCCTTGTACGTAGCCCTTTGCGGTGAATCAAGTAAAAATCTCCGCGTCTGCCTACTAATTTTCCTACATTGCATTTAAAGCATCATCATCAGATAAAGGAGAAGGTATGTGATCATAACATACACACAAGTGGAAACAAAGTGACCCTTGTAGCAAAGAGGTCAAGATCCAACAGGGCAAGAAGATCTTTGAAAAAGAATATCCATACCCTGATTCACCCCCCCCCCCTCTCAGGGTACATAGTCCCCTATTGGTCCTAATAGTAGTTATCAATTAAAATAATTTAATACCTCTTCTCGTTAATGGATCTTGGTGAAATAGGTCCACAGACATCAGCATGCACCAATTCAAGCACTCTTGACAACTTCTTTTACTTCAATTTTTATTTCTTTCTAATGATCTTCACTTATTGATAGGCGTCACATGTATGTGTAAAATCACGTGATAGCTTAGGGAGGTCTCTTGCTACTTCACACTTTACCAGATCTTCTATAGATGGTTCACATAAATGACAAAGTCGTTTGTGCCACAATTTGTTTTCTTCATCTATGGATAAAAATCACATATCATCTTATCCACTTACAAGGTAGAGATGTCCCTTTGTTCATTTTCCCTATAGAAGCATTTCCCCATATCTTCCTTTGAGGATAAACATCTTCTTAGTAAACCTTATAGAATGTTCTGAGTCACATAGTTGACTTACGCTGAGCAGATTCTGACTGAGGCCTTCTACTACCAAATCAACAACATGTCTTATTTCTTTGCAACCAAACCTGGCTTTTCCTGAGACAATAATCTTCAGGCCTTCATATTTTCCAAACCCGAAAACTCCTTCTTTGTCATATTTTATGCTTGTAACAAGATCCTTATTACCTGTTATGTCATACGTGAAACCACTGTCAACGATCCAAAGACTGGTATGGTCTGATGCATTAAGGGAAATTTCAGCAACCATTGCCTTCTCTACTCTCTTCTTATTGGTCCATGTTTTTGTCTTCATACCTGACATGGATTCAGAATTCTAATCTTTCTCAGAGTATGATGGACTAGCTTCATCTTGAAAACCTATAAATCTATCTTCCATGTTCAACTCACCTGTTGGTTCATTGATCTGTAGCTTCCAACATTTTGATTCTCCTTTGGCACGTTCCTCTGCATGGTCAAAGTGAAATACCTATCTATCTACCAAAATCCTCTACACGAAAAACAGTGTCCTTCGAAATATGTTATGGATAACCATTATCTATTTGGTTTACACCTTTGTTCTTGTGCCCTTCGATATCTTTTGTCTATGGAACACACATATTGTGAATGTCCCATAATTCCACAACAATAACACCTGATGTGAGGTGTACTCCTTTGTGTGACTTCTGTACTCTGAGTTTCCCATTGGGATATCTGAATATTCTGATTCAACCTTGTGCCCAAATCAATCTTCAATATCGGAGTGGGTGCTTGCAGTATGAACTCAGTTTTCATTGATTTTTGTTTCTGATCAAGCCCTCCATCGGTCTTAGCATCTGAACATGGTAGATTCTTATTTTCTATTGAACAACTATTCTCCACTTTTAGTTTCTCAGTTTTATGAGTGATCTGCTTTCCTGATGACTCAGTAAGAGTCAAGAGTTTATCTTGATCTTTAACCTTTTTCGACAAACCGAAAACTTCTCCTTCAAGTTATTCAATACGCTTGATTTTATCTTTCATTGTGTTATTCACGCTATCTATCTCTTTTTTATGTTCTTCAATTTTTATTTTATACTCACTAACTGATTCTAAGTCCTCTGGTGTTGATGACTTGAGTTTCTCAATTTCTTCTATCAACTCAGACTTCTCTTCTTCCTGCTACTGCATATAGATTTTGGCATCACGAACAACTTTTTTGGCTTTCTTTGTTTTGGATCTCCAAACATTTATCTCCTTAAGAGTATCCCCAAACTCAGCTTACATATCAACTCTTCCATCAAATTCTTATTATTATTTATCATTTTTGGTTTCATTCTTATTCTGAGAACTACCTACAACTACCACCATAGCATTTTCTCCACAATCTCTGCAGTTCTCTATCTCTTCAACCTCCTCAACCTATGACTCGTCTGAACTATCATATTCTTTTGAAAGAAGGCTCTTCTTCTTAAAGAAATTTCTCTTGAAATGTATATTTTCTTTCCCATAAGCTGAATACTTCTCCTTGGGAATTTCTATTTCATCAACATCATCATCCTATTGGAAATTTTGGGGGCACCTTCCTGCAAGATGTCCAACCTTTCTGCATTGAAAACAAACAAGTGGAAGCTTCCCTTTAAACTTTCCTTTTCCTCTTTGAAGGTTTGAGGAGAGGAATGACATCACTTCATCTGTCTCTTCTTATTCATGAGAGTCTTCAATGGTGCGGTTATTAATGGCCTTGAATGCCACCTCTTTGGATTTCCCCTTTTCCACGGCATTGTTATCATCATTTATCATTTCATATTCAACAAGGGTGCTATATAGTTTGTCCAATGTCATCTCTTTTGGGTCTTTATCTTCCAAAACCAAAACTTTCGGATTGAACCGAGGTGGAAGTTTCCTCAATATCTACTTCACAATTTTTATGTCTTTAATAACTTCTCCTAGACCTCACATCTCTTCCACTACAACATTCACCCTATCGAAGAATGAATCAACAGACTCATTAGGGTTCATTCTTATATCTTCATACTTGTTCCACAACACTTGCAGCTTTGCCTCTCTGATATTTGTATCCTCTTCATATATAATCAATAACTTTTCCCACATGAAATTTGACATTTTGCAAGACATCACCATTGTATATATAGGATTGGATAGGGATCCCCCTAAGCCATTGATTTATTTGGCATCAGCATCCAACTCTCTATGATCGTCTTATGATAATGTACCACTATTAATATCAGTTGTTATGCCATGCATTGCTGCTGTGAACACATCTATTCTTAATGATCAGAAGTAGCGTTGCATCTGATTCTTCCATAGCTGGAAATTGTTCCCATCGAATATCAGAATCCCTTTATGATTAGTTACCACCATTAGAGAGAGAAACACTGATATCCACCTTTTCCCTCTAATACCAATTGATATGTCCACTTGGATAGATACCCTGAGATGGGGATGAATCGGGGTATGACAGATTAAAACAACTACCCCTATTGATCTTGTCTCGCTGTTAAGAAAGACTCTCTTCTATCTCTTTCATACTGAAAAGTATAAACAAAAACAAAAACATGTACATGACACATCGATTTTTACTTTTTTCACCCGCACTGGGCTACGTCCAAAGAGCATACACTGGCGATGTGCCGATGTACCCAATCCAATAAAGGCGCACTTCTATTTACAAGGTTCGAGATATATCACTTCTATTCCTAGGCTCACTGCCTTTAAAATGTTTATGGTCAGCTCACTGCTTTCCCAAGGGTCACTCCCTATTTCTCTTTCACTGTCTCACTGCCAGTAGAAAGGATTACATTCTTCCTCTTCCTTTTCTCACTTCCCTTGGAAGGGATCTACTCACAGTTTGTAGAGATGTAGGTCTCTTCATTTTCATGAATACATGCATCCTCAACTATTGATAGATTCTATTTTAAAGTCCAAATTTCATCCACTGATGAATACCCCTTTGACTCTTAAACACTCGGAAAATCCTTTGGAAATTCCTTCACAAAGAACCCTACTTCGCGAGGCTCTCAATTTCACGGAGGTCAAACAAGCCTTCGCGAAGCTCCTTTCTTTTTGCGAAGTTCAAGCCTTTCCAGATCATAGGTCGTCACGAAGCTCCTACCTCTTTACGAAGCACACTCCTTAGATCATGCGTCCTTGAAAAGTGCACTTCTTTCGTGGAGATAGATTATCCGCCACATAGCACCTCTCTTTCGCGAAGAACACCTCCTTTGTGAATCACCTTCGCGAACCGAGAGAAAAATATTTTCATCAAAAACTCTATCTTCTTCTCTCGAGGGGGTCGAACTCAGTTTATAGGATATTCCCCCGACCATCGATCCTTCCGCGCGAAGTCAATGTCGTTCCATCACAAATCGTGAAGATCCAAAGATTATGCTGAAATTCTCTCAATCAAACGAAGCACCATAGGAATTTTCTGATCACAGAGCTTGATGTAATCACAGAGAATCACTGTCAATCCCTTAATGCCTTCGCTGTGAATCTCCATCACAATTCCCTTCACCGCCGTGATGCGCTTCAACCTCTTCCATTCGTGAAGCTTGACGTAATCATAATGAAAACCATCAACATTCTTCTTATCTTCGTGAAATTTAATCCATGAGGCCTATCTTCGAGAAACTCATGCCTTTTCCTTATTTAAATGAGATCTTCAAGGATATCCACTTTTCACGATGCTAACCAACCTCCAAATTTTGGACCCCAAAATTTTGGCAAACAGTAGGAAACGGCCCCACCTTGTACTACTCTTTTGTACCGCCTCCAGGTCATCCATTCCTTTTCCATGGTTATTTGAAAACATTGATTGCCAACAATATGTCTGGAACTTGACAATTCACCATGGAAACCTGCTTTGTCAACAAACACAATCAACCCAAAAATACTGTAACGTTACCGTGAGTGATTTTTTCCCAACAATACATATATAAACATTTTAAAATAACGTGTATGGTTTTTTATAAATATATATATAGGTGTGTGTGTGTGTCCATGTATGTATGTATGTATGTACCTATGTATGTATGTATGTATGTATGTATGTATGTATAGTTTTCATATATATATATATATATATATGTTTAAAATACATGTGAAAATATATTTGATGTATATATACCAGGTTGGACACACCTGGTAAGGCTCAAGATAATATAAATCCCCTATTAGATCTTACCCAAAGTTACAGGTGTTCTGAACTTGAATTATTTGAAGTTGAATGATCACATAATCTAATGAATCTAAAATAAGATTAGGCACTTTCTATAGAATTTTTTTATTATTCTTCAACGAATAATATCTTTAAGGTTAGAAAACGGTTATGCTTCTAATTTGTCATATTGTGTCAAAATGGGTATCTTATTGTGTCAAAAAGGTAAAACCATCATACTAGAAAGGAAATAATATTATCTATTGGTCATAGGGGTTTATTTAATTCTTTAATCTGTGATGTGTTGACCAAAATATCATATTTATTACAAAAAAAATCAAAAACATTAAATTATGATGCATTGAGGGTGTTTCAAAAGGATTTTGTTTTAATTTTTTTCAAATTAGAGTAAATATTCCGAACAACATTTTTTGGATCAATTGAACATTTAATATCTCATTTTTCATATAATGATAAATATAGATGTTCAGTAAAATTTACCTGATGTACCCATTTGACATATCTATTTTAAAATTAATGAATAAAGTATGTAATAAAGCATAGTTTGGAGGGTCAATTGTAGAATCATACTTTCAAGATGAAATTTCTAATTTTTTTCTCTTACTTTTTTCAATCTGAATATCCTTCAAAGCATAATCACATGGGTGGTAATGAGTAAATTTTTGATGATGTTATAGACCATAAATTCTCATTTTGTAATCAAATCAAGGTTGGATTCAGTGATTATCATGAACGATGAATTTCAGAACATGAATTTCTCTGAGATCATATATATGGTATGCTCAATTGTGAAGACATTAAACAATTTTTATAGTATGTAATAATGTTTATTATTATAAGAAATTTAAAACATAAATTCTTATTTAGATTAATTTTTTAGACTATATCATGACTATATCAAATAAAAATTATAAAAATTACCCTTGCTACTCTTGAAGAACTTCACCAATAGAATTTTTCATATTAGTTTCAATGACTCACAAGTTAAGTTGTTTACAATGAAATATTAAATCAATCTATAGTGATATATATTATTAATAATTTTTATTTTTTAATAAAAACACAAAATAAAAGTAAAATTGATTTCTTATAATGTGTTCCCAAAAAACATCCATAAAAATTGGTAATGTTAAATAATAGGTATGTGGTTAATTGATTTCAAACACTTACATACCTATATGATGAATCAATGAAATCAATGAATAGTGGTTTTTATTTGAAAGGATCCCATCATAAAGAAAGTCAAGTTGTCTTTTATGGTATTCTTGATGAAATAATTGAGTTATTTTATTTGGGACCAAATTATGTTTCAATTTTTAAATTTAATAGGATCGATGCTGATTAAAGGATGAGCGTTATTTCATGTCATTGAGTTTTTTAATTTAAATATAATAGTATTCTTGCCTCAAAAGAACCATTTATATTTCCACATCATGAACATCATGTTAATTATCAAAATAAATATTTTATTTTGATAGATTTAAATGGATTGTGGAGTGTAATAAAAATGAAATCTCATGATAATCAGTTTCTTAACAAATGGAAAAGGCTCTTTGAAAGCACAACATATTAAAAAATTTCAATAAACATCCCCAAATACATCTCTTACCCAATTTTATATAAATATCGATGATGAAACCCCCATGTTAATGGTTGATGATGTTGATAATATTGATAAAGTAATTAGGGATGATGAAACAAAATTTTGTATGGAAGTTTATGATGTAGAAGATGAAGATGAAGAATTAGTAATCATTGAAAATAAGGATGAAGATGATGAATGATTCATTATATTTGGGAATTTACTAGTTTTTTATATTTGATATTTGTATTAACAATTATTTATAGGTAAGATTGTTTTTTTATTGTATGGTTGGAGATATTCATGACGATCTATTGTGTTCTCCAAATAATGCTATCATTTATTAGTTATTTATATTTGATATATGTATTAAAAAATTTGAAAAGTAATAATATTATATATATATATATATATTAGGTGTTTAGGGGTAAAATTACATTCAAACCACACACACCTCACACACGGGCCAAAAAAGAAGGTCATACCCCCCCCAAGGGATAGCCCACCCATCAAGCCTTATTTATTTAGTACATGGCCCGAAGGCCTAATGGGTATGAATATCATTACATGGACCAAAGGCCCCCAAACTGGCCCGAAGGCCCAATGGGTATGAATCTCATTACATGGACCAAAGGCCCACAAACTAGACCGAGGGCCAAGTGTAACGTCATGCTTGTATCAAGCCCGCGTAACCATCTTCCTGCATCAAGTCTATGTCACCACCTGTCTGCTGAAATTCACTCCCACCTAGATTTAAACATGGGTCTGTTGTAGGATTACGAGGATCTGTTACCAATTAGGCAATCCATCAACTATAGAAAATTAATAATATTATATTTTTCATGGTATTTATAAGCTTTTTATATTTTACATCATTAGTAACAATTATTTGTTGGTAATATTATTATATTCTAGTATTTATTTTCTGGTAATTATTATATTCTATAATTTATTAGTTTTTTATATTTGATGAATGTATCAACAATTATTTATAAGTAAGATTATTATATTCTAGTATTTATTATATTTTTATATTTAATATCTGTATTAATAATTTTTAGATGTTAGATTATTTGTTTCAGATGGTTCAAGATACTCCTGGCGATCTATTTCAATTTCTCATTGATGTCAAACTTCCTAATGATGATCCTGATCCATTTGACTCACATGATGTTTTTATAAAACTTTCTATTAGAAGGGAGCACGACCTTTTTATATTGATGATTCTTGACCCTATTCTAGAAAGATGTTCTAATATTGATTTGGATCCTCATTTATAGAGGTATGTTCTACTATTTAAGGAATTTATTTTATATTATGTTTTTGTATTTATTTTGGTAATAATAATCTTATTTTTTTCTTATTTATACAATTTTTCACATTTAACTATTGGGAAGGCCAATACGATTCTATGAAATTATTTTTATACACCATGTATGTCGTGGGATCATGTTCCTGTTGTTGTTTGAAATCAAATTTCTGACCACTCGAACATACAATAATAAATAAAATATTTTATTTAATGTTTATTTGATTAGTAACTTATTGTTTTTAATTATCTTCCAGAATTTATGTTCTCCGACTGATGATACCATGAGAGTTCCTATTCAGGAGGCATGAGGTATTTTTATATACGAATGTTTTCATATGTTTTTACACAATCTAATAAAAAGATTCATGGATTGAGCTCATGTTGTTTTTTTCAATCGGACTTGTTTCTCTCATTGACCAAATTATATCTTTGGTTTGGGATGGGATGGATTGTTCTCTAATTTAATAAGAGATAATTTTAGGAGGATGTCATCATTTGGGTGTCAAAACTAGTGGAGTCAAGAGATAACACAGTTTTGGGAGTCTTACATATGGTAAACATCAACAACATATGGTAAGTAATATTATTTATTAATTTATTTATATGCTATAAATGTAAAATGTTTTTCATATTATATAGGTCGCTATTGAATTCTCTGTTATGGAGTTTGATGTTTACAAGAAGATGTGCACTGATCCTTATACAAGACATCTTATCAATGACAGAGAATTCAAAATTGTGGTTAGTATTTTCTAAAAAAATTCTGATATTAATTATATGGGTATTTGAATTTCTAGTTATTTTTGAAGGAAATGTATCATGTTACAACTTCTCATTCCTAAGAGAGACAAGCTGAGAGTAAAGAAGATGCCACTTGCAAGTCAGATTTTTGACGAGGGGGCTTGGATACAGATTAATTTGCATGGTTCCAATAAATTTTAGGTGATTGGTATTGGATAATGATTGATAACCATTAATTATTATGGTACTTTTTCAATGTCATCAGTTAGCTAGAAGGGAGCTCATATAGAGTCATCATCATTATCTGCTGCATAATATAAAGAGAGCTTGCAAGATTGAGTAAAGCTAATATAATATATGTAGAGATAGGGAGTAGGAGCGTGAGCAATAACATTAGAGAGATGTGTAGATGCTAGAGTATATGAGATGGATTGTGCATGGTGTTGGTATAGAGTTCTCTTCACTTGACTCTTTTGATGATCCTTCTCCCCTTCATATTAGTTGATTGTTATTATGATGGTCATATATTTTTGTTCAGTAAGTATATTTTGTGTGAAATGATGTAATAATGATATTTATGTTTTCCTTATATCAAAAATAAATTAAAAAATATTATTATTTTTATTTAGATATATAACTAGTTGTGAAGGGTCGCTAAATTAGTCACAATTACTTTTTTTCAATATAGATTTTTTTGTGACTGAATGGTGTTTCTATTGAAAATATTTTTTTAGAAAAAAAATCTAGATTATTTTCTAGGTGATTGATAATCCTTTGCAATAAAAATATATTTGTGATGGGGCATCACAAATAATAATATCTGCAGGGATGTTTTTTCAATGGTATTTTTGTCACAGATTCTCATTAAAAATGACTATAGTGACAGGAATCCATGGTAAAAAGACCATCGTAAAAGTATTACAATCGAATTATGGTAGAAGGACACTCAAGATAATATGTTATTCATTACTCCTCATGGAAACTGATATGATATTGTGTTTTCACCCAATGAATAGAAACCAATTTACTTTTATAGTTGACTTCCCTTTTCCCTTTTCCTTGTTAGGGTTCAGCTTGGATTGTTGGGAATTATGGACATTTATTCACCTTTAATGCATGTGTTTTCTCTATTGGACCATTTATTTGGTTGATGTGGAAACTATGGTCTATAAAAGGGGGTTGTGTCACTTCAAGAAGAATAGAGCACACACACAGCAGCAAAGGGCAGAGGCTTGTGTGAAAAACCTGGGATGTGACTTGAGTGCAAGTAATCACATCAGGTATAGCAGATACGTGGATAAAAGTCTCAGGTGTGGGAGTTAAGTGGACAACGGCGAATTGGGTTGTGCAACGAGGTGTTACAATAATATCATCTATTCTATTTAAATCTATGTGGGGTGACTTCTTGTCATGAGATGAATATCATAGAGGTAAAAGAGGCATATTGGGGTGTGAATTTCACACAAGTTTTCTATAATATTTCTATGATATTATTGGGATTCTACATTGATTCTATGTACTCACTCATTCATTTTGGTTTTTCTCAATGTTTCCCTGTGGTTTTTTAATCCCCGCATTGGAGCGTTTTCCATCTTATAATCTGTGTCCCCATTTATTATTCTGATTTCTGATTTTTACGCTTTGTTTACATTGTCTATTCTCACAATTTTTTTTTGTCGCAACCGATTTAATCCATTTGACCCAGCATTACTTTACATAGTTTCCCATTTCGTGTATAAAACAAGGCCTTAGTGTTAGAATAAAAGAGGGGATGCATTAGTTAGTAACCACGAGAGGATTCCAAATATTAAGAGAGAATGAACATTACCCCAACACTACCACAAAATGGTGGAATGGAAGCACCTCCTTTTATCAATGCTAAGTAAAATTCACTTATAAAGGGGGGCTTTATCAACGCTCACCAAAAGTGCTGATACATGTATCCTTTATCAGCGCTAAGAAAAGAACTGATAATTTGTACACCTTTATCAGTGCTTTTTTTAGCGCAGATAAAGGATACATTTATCTGTGAAAAATATAGCGCTGATAAATTTTGTAATAATAATTTATATAAAATAATTATATTTATATTCGAAAATAATGTTCATTGGTATAGATTAACTAAAATAGGCATGTTTATAATTTATATTTTTATAATAACTCAAAAATATATAAATAATGTTTAAAAAATTATTTCTAAGATTATAATTAAATATATATATATAAATTAAAATAATTAAAATATTATAATAAATTTAATTAAATAATAAATATATTTGTAAAGACCTGTAAAATTCAAGGGAAATTTTTTCCTAATTTTCTTTAGAATTTTACAAGAGCGCGGTTTCAGACGGCACCTGATTCCGAGGCCCGGAGTGCCCGGAATCAATTTCCGAAGTTTGGCTCGGGTACGTTCAGTGAACGAACGAGCGGGAATTTCTAACTTTTGATCCGGTGCTCGGAATTGAAATCCGAGGGCACCGATGAACTCGCAGCGCCGATATTCGCTTAAGGAGACCTTTTCTGAGGTTGCGTTTATTTCGGGTTGAGAGTTAGTTTTGGGAGTTTAGAATAAGTTAAATAAAAATTGTGGGTTACAATTTTTTATTTAAACTTGTTGGTTATCTTCTCTCAAAGGAAGTTAGGTGTGGGACCCACACCCACTTAACCTCCCTTGAGAGGATTAAGTGTGGTGGGGCCCACACAAAACCTAAACTTTACATCTTCCCTCAAACCCCCTTAACCCCTCTTTAATTTACATGACAACTTGTTAATTAATGTGGAGTTATCTCTTTTTGAATTTCAAACCTTTGAAATTCTTTTTGTGAATAAAATAAGACTTTATCTTATTTTGTTGTGTTGGAACTCTTTAGCCATCTTGGAGAGGTTGAGAGCTTTTCTTCCTTCTTCAATCTTTGACGAAGAACGCTCAAGTTCCGACAAAGAACGCTCAAGCTCCGACGAAGAACGCCGCTCCTCCCTTCTTCGTCTACCGTGTCAACGAAAGGGAACTCCACTTCTTCCTCGGACATCCTTCGTCGGCATACGAAGATTCGTCAACGATGTACTTCTTCGGACGCACCTCTTCGTCATCGGATTTGATGAACGGCTATCGCGACGCCCGACCTCTGTGACGTCGTCTTCCGCGGAACGTTGACAAATCTTCGAACCTTATACCAAGGTAGGGGTTGTTGATTATTGTTAATTTATTTTATTCTTGCTCGTGGTTTGCATGAATAACGTGAGGATTGAATATTTAAGTTGTGTTTTAACGTGAGGGGGCCGGACCACATGAACACGGCCGAACCCCCTCCTTCGTTCTTGGTGTTTATTTTTGCGGATGAATCAAGGTGGCGTGGTGCCGTCGCACCACGCGGATATTCGCCCAATTCTTATTACGCGACGCCGTCGTGTCGTGCCATGGAAGAAACATCAAGAACGCGACGCCGTCGCGCCGCGTTGAAGAAACCAAGGTGCGGCGGAGGGGCGCGGTGCCGTCGCACCGCGCCGGACGACGAACACCGCGGCCGGTTCCGGGCCGCGGCGGAACGAGGAGACCGGCGGCCGGGCCGCCGGCGTCGGAAGCCGAAGAGGGGACCGGATTTTCCGGTCCTGTTGGAGAAAACCGGTCGGCCAGCTGGCCGGCCGGATGGTAATATTCCGGGGGAAATTAATTCCTCGGCCAGCAATTAAAACCCCCCTCATAAAGAGGGGGGCGGTTTCCTTGAGGGGGGGCAGGAGGCCCCCCGGTTTGTCTTCAAGCCGGCCCCCACGTGGGGGCCGTTTTTTTTTACCAAGGGCGCGGCTATGCCGCGCCGCCCCTCTCAATCAAGCGGGGGGCTTTGCCCCCCTGTTTCCTTCCAATCAAGCCCCCCACGTTGGGGGGGCGGTTTGCAAACAGGTGCAGCTAAAAAGCCGCGCCGCCTCTTCAATCCGCGGGGGATTGATTCCCCCTGCGCTGCCTCCGTGTGGCGCCAGGCCGCCGCGGCCGCCGCGCCTCCGCGCCGCCGGCCGGCCGGCCGGCCGGGCCGGGTCGGCCCGGACCCGGACCCCCTGTTTCGGATCAGATTCGGTCTTTTGGCCATAACTTGAGCCACGGACCTCCGATCGACGAACCGTCTGTGGCAACGCGATCCTTGGATCGAGACGTTCGTTTTGGTATATTTCACTCAAGGTTTCGGATTACTTTGAGTTCGGCCGGGTTGGTTCGTTCACGAAACCAACCGGGCCTTCGGAGCGGAAACGCTCATATCTTGAGCTACGGACGTCCGATTGACGTGCCGTTAGCTGTGTTATGTTCCTCTTAGTGAGACGGATCTTTTGGCATACTCCGCCCGAGGTTTGGACGCAGGTGGAGTACGGTCAGGTTGGTTTTGCCTTAAAAACCAACCGGGCCCCGGGGACGAAAATGCCAATAACTCTCAGACCGGGCGTCTGATCGGCGCGCCGTCTGTTGCGTTGAGTTCCTGTTGTCGATACGGAACTTTTGGATACATCAACTCTGGACTTTTTGACAGTTGATGTATCAGCCTCTCGGCTCGTGGAGCAGATCCTCCGAACGAGCTTGCTGTGTGCGGGAACCCTAGTGCTGGCTGCGACGGTTACTGCGACTGACTGTGACTGCTACTACTGCTACTACTGCTACTGTGACTGCGACGACGACAGTACAGAGATCCTGTGTGGATTCGACGACGACGACTACAGCACTCAGTGATCCTACGTGGATCAGTGCTACAGGTCCTGTGTGGGCCCGATCCTGTGTGGGTCCGATCCTGTGTGGGTCCTTGCGCTCAGCGGTCCTGTGTGAACCAGCGCCTACAGGTCCTGTGTGGGCCCGATCCTGTGTGGGTCTTTGCGGGGGTTAGTTACCTATCGATCCTTCATGGGTCCGACGACTTAGATGGATCAGAGATCATCTTTATCGTTCTTTGAAGAAGTATACCTGTGTGAGCTGAATCATGTTGCTTTCCTATGTGGATTACGTTTTGCTTTCCTGTGTGGATTACGTTTTGCTTTCCTGTGTGGAATACGTTTACTTTCCTGTGTGGAATGAGTTGTACTTGGGCTCGGAGGTTGGAGCGTATTTGAAATTTATGACTTAGGTATATGTATGGGCATATATCTAAGCAGTGTCGGTTGTTACTTCGTGATTGTACCTTTCTTCGTGGTTTATCCTTTGTGGATTTTTAGAGACCTTCAGGGGTCTCGGGGTCCCTACTGAGTAGCTTATACTCACCCCTGCACGGGCTTTGCCCACACTACGTTGTGTTGGTTGCAGACGACGGACAGCGTTGACCTTAGCTGAGGCTTGCAGAGCGGGACGGTACCCGGAGGTGGACCACTGGGCGGGACGTGCTCGGAGCGGACGGCGGGACCCGTGGAGCAGTGGAGCTATCTGTACCCACCCTTCAGGTGGGATTTCCGGTGGACAGCTCGGTGTAGCGGCTTTTACTTTTCAGTTGCAGTTTTCCCTTTCGAGTTGTACTTTACTTTCAGTTTGGGTTTGTATACTGGCCCATTTACTTTTCCGCACTTTTAGTTGTACTCTACTATTGCTTAGTGTTTACTTTCCGCTTGCTTACTCTGTGGTGTTTGTTTACTTTACAAAGGCAATGCCTTCCCTTTTACCGGGATTTACGCCTTGGTGCTAGTCGCCAGCCCCTGGTCTATGGAAGGCGGGCTTGGGGTAGTCACGGCATGGACCCCGAGGGCGGGTCGTGACAAATTGGTATCAGAGGAGTTCGGTTCTACCGCGAACTCTGATCTTTTCTATGTGAAGCAATAATGTTTAGCGTATTTAGTGTGGTTATCAGTCCAGGGAGTCCAGTGTTGGTGCGGCGGCCGACGTATCCGTACACGAGGACCCTGACTTCTGATTTCCGACTTAATGCACGAAAACATTGATTGCGTGTGTGTTTCAAAGATTTCTTTGTGATTACTTATATCAGCTCACCAGGTATACTGTTCTGACCGCGGCGCACCTATTTCCTTTTCAGGATAGCCCCACGACGGCAGCCAGCTAGGGTTCCGAGAGTCGAGCGTGACGACAGCCCACCGAGCGACGAGGCCTCGGTGCAGGGCCCTTTGTCAGCAGTGGCACCGGCGGTAGCTCTACCCGCCGAGCCCCCGATGCTTCCAGCAGCAGCCGCTGACGATGCACGTCACCTCAGCACACTGCATGAGTTTCAGCGCCATCGACTGCCCAGGTTTCGCGGGGAGACGGATCCCCAGGCAGCATAGGACTGGCTGGAGGCAGTGGTACGAGTGTTTAGGCTAGTGAGGACACCAGCAGACCTCATGGTGATCCTCGCTGCGAGCCTACTACACGCAGCAGCAGGACGATGGTGGAGCTTGATGCTCCAGGTGCACGATGAGGCATCTCTACTTTGGACGGACTTTGAGAGCCTCTTCCGCTCGGAGTTCGTCCCAGTCACCCTTCGTGCGGTGCATATCCAGGAGCTTCTACAGCTGCGGCAGGGCAGCATGACGGTCGCTCAGTACTCGACGAGATTTACCGATCTCTCGCGCTACTCGACCGACATGGTACGGGACCCATTCTTCTGGGCCCGGACCTTCGAGCAGGGTTTGAGACACGAGATCAGGGCATTGCTGATCTCCCTCAGCATACCGACTCAGACAGGAGTACTGGATCGGGCCCTTCTGATCGAGAGCTTCCTTGCTGAGTCTACACCAGCGCAGCGACCCACCGCAGGGCGGCACGTGGCAGAGTCATCTGCAGCAGGCAGTCGACGGATGACTCAGGGGTCCAGACAGACCAGACCTTCGGGCAGACGACCTCAGGACACTGGCTCGGTAGTGCGGGGAACACAGCGCGGAGCCAGTCTTTCGAGAGGCAGACAGTGCTACTCGTGCGGCGGGCAGGGCCACATGGCTCGTGACTGCCCGACCCGCTGTGCCGAGGAGCAGCAGACGGTTGAGGGACCACCGAGGCAGAGGTAGAGGGTCGACCGTGGCGGTCCGCACGGAGGAGGCGGACGAGGCAGAGGAGCTGGACGAGCAGCCGGTGGTGGGCGACGCTTTGAGGCTCTGCCACCACCACCACCAGGAGGTCCACCCCGACCACAGGGAGCTGGCGGGCAGAGACAGGCACAACTCCAGGCAGCAGAGGCCTACGACCACGGCGCACCCGAGATGATTCGAGGTACTATCTGTGTCTATTCCACCCTTGCTGCAGTTTTAATAGACACAGGAGAGAGTCACTCTTTCATAGCCGCTGCCCTTGTTCGGAGCTCGGAGATTCCGACAGAGCTGTTGGCTCGATCCTTACGGCTAGAGACTCCTACGGGAGCAGACTCGACGATTACGTACTGGTGCCGGCAGTGTGAGCTTACTCTAGGAGGCGAGAGCTTCGGCTGGGATCTTCTTGTATCAGCGTCGAGGCCTTACGACGTCATCTTGGGCATGGATTGGCTATCTACGGTCCATGCACAGATTGACTGTTTTAGGCGCAAGGTGCGATGTGTACGCACCGACGGGAGCAGGTTCACCTTCACCGGCGAGAAAGGAGCCTTAGCAGCACAGGATGGACTTCCGCGGAGGAGAGGACAGCCCATTACTCATCAGTTGGCTAGCCTTATCCTTGGAGAAGTTGACGTGCGGAGTCCTGGTTTTCCTGCAGTGGTGGATCAGTTTGCGGACGTTTTTCCCGACGACGTTCCAGGGCTACCTCCTCGCAGAGAGGTAGACTTTTATATTGACTTGTACCCCGGGACAGCCCCGATATCTACTCCAGCATATCGGATGGCCCCAGCCGAGCTTCGAGAGCTGCGGGTACAGTTGGAGGACTTGCAGGGCAAGGGGTTCATCCGACCCAGTGTTTCACCCTGGGCTTCCCCGATTTTGTTCGCCAAGAAGGAGGACGGGAGCTTGCGACTTTGTGTTGACTATCGTCGCCTGAACCAGGTGACAGTGAGGAACAAGTATCCGCTGCCGAGGATTGATGACCTCTTTGATCAGCTCAAGGGAGAACGGTGGTTCTCGAAGATAGACCTCAGGTCAGGCTATCATCATCTCAGAGTCAGAGACGAGGATGTGCAGAAGACAGCCTTCAGATGTCGGTATGGCCACTATGAGTTCTTGGTTATGCCTTTCAGTGTAACCAATGCTCCAGCAGTGTTCATGGCTCTCATGAACAGGATCTTTCAGCCATACCTCGATCGGTTTGTCGTGGTCTTCATCGACGACATTCTGATTTACTCTACGACAGAGGAGGAGAACGCCTATCACTTGCGAGTTGTACTAGACACACTCCGAGAGCACTAGCTTTATGGTAAGCTCTCGAAGTGCCAGTTCTGGATACGTGAGGTCCACTTATTGGGACACGTTATCTCTGAGGCGGGAGTTGCAGTGGATCCCGCGAAGATTGAGGCTGTTTTAGCTTGGGAGCCACCCAGGAGCGTGACTGAGGTTCAGAGTATCTTGGGACTAGCTGGATACTATCGGAGATTCGTGACAGACTTCTCTAGAGTTGCGTCATCACTCACAGCTTTGAAGAAGAAGGGGAAACCCTTCGTATGGTCAGACAGATGTCAGCAGAGCTTCCAGGAGCTGAGACAGAGATTGACTAGCGCACCTATATTGAGGTTGCCTGAGGAGGGAGTAGGGTACGTAGTCTACTGCGATGCATCAGGGACCGGACTCGGATGTGTTCTGATGCAGGAGCGGGCAGTGATCGCCTATGGATCACGTCAGTTGAGGCCGCATGAGCAGAACTACGCTACCCATGACCTGGAGTTAGCAGTAGTGGTCTTCGCTCTGAAGACATGGCGACACTATCTGATGGGCGAGCGCTTTACAGTCTTTTCCGATCATCAGAGTCTCAGGTATATCTTCTCGCAGAAGGACCTGAACCTGAGACAGCGGAGATGGCTCGAGTTCCTCCAGGACTAATACTTTGAGATATTCTATACTCCTGGGAAGGGGAACGTAGTAGCCGATGCCCTCAGCAGGAGGACGGGCATTCAGTTACTTGAGGAGGCAACGGAGTAGCTAGCCTCTTTGCAGATATCCTTCGTGGATAGAGATGGAGCAGCCTTCCTTCAGTCTCTCACAGTCACTCCTCCACTACTGCAGCAGGTCAGGGAGTCACAGCGTGAGGACGCTGACTGTGAGACACGGCGTGCACAGATATCCTCGGGACAGGCACCTGATGGTTTCTCCCTTGGAGCAGAGCACGACATCCTTTTCAGAGGACGTACCATGGTACCAGTCGCTTTGCGAGAGGAAGTGCTGAGAGAGTTTCACACTTCTCCTTTAGCGGTACATCCTGGAGTGGCAAAGATGTACCAGGACCTCAGACGACAGCACTGGTGGCCGATCATGAAGAAGGCAGTAGCAGAGCTCGTTTCTCGATGCCTTACCTGCCAGCAGGTGAAGGCAGAGCATCAGGTACCAGCAGGCTTGGTACATCCCTTGGAGGTTTCGGAGTAGAAGTGGAACGACATATCAATGGACTTCGTGACTGGACTTCCACGCACTTCCAGAGGTCACGACTCCATCTGGGTGATTGTTGACCGACTCACCAAGTCGGCACACTTCTTACCCATCAGAGAGCAGGGCTCAGTGGAGAGCTTGGGACGTCTCTACGTTCAGGAGATTGTGCGGCTCCACGGCGTCCCATCATCTATCGTCTCCGATCGAGATGCTCTCTTTACTTTCCGGCTTTGGAAGGGATTAAAGGAGGCGTTCGGGACGCAGCTATGTCTGAGCACAGCCTTTCACCCTCAGACGGATGGACAGACAGAGAGGACCATTCAGACTCTCGAGGACATGCTCCGCGCATGTGTCCTCGACTTTGTTCGTAGCTAGGAGGACCACCTACCCTTGGTGGAGTTTTCATACAACAACAGCTACCACTCTACTATCGGGATGGCACCGTACGAGGCGTTGTACGGCCGACCTTTTAGTTCTCCTTTGTGCTGGACAGACCCTGGAGAGTCAGCACTCGTGGGACCGGAGATGGTCCAGGCCACGACAGAGAAGGTCCAGGTCATCCAGGAGCGGATGAGGACAGCACAGAGCTGGCAGAAGTCATACGCTGACAGGAGACGGAGGCCACTGGAGTTCGAGGATGGCGACCATGTCTTCTTGCGGGTCTCACCTCGACGTGGTATACGGAGATTTGGCCGAGGCGGAAAGTTATCTTCGCGCTTTATCGGGCCCTTCCAGGTCCTCATCAGGGTTGGCGAGGTGGCTTATCGCCTGGCTCTACCACCTCAGTTGCACCGGGTGCACGACGTCTTCCACGTATCTCAGCTGAGGAGATACGTGCACGACCCGACGCACATCATTGACCATGGGGAGCTTGACGTTGACGATGGGGCGACTTTTACGGAGGTCCTGGTGGAGATAGAGGATCGACAGGAGCGGGTCCTACGTCGGAGATCGATTCCTCTTGTGCGCATCAGATGGCAGCACATGAAACTCCAGGAGAGCACATGGGAGCGGGAGGCTCAGATGCGTGCTCAGTACCCTCATTTGTTTCCCTAGTTTTTGATGTATCTTTACGGGGACGTAAAGCCCTGAGGTGAGAGTAATGTAAAGACCCGTAAAATTCAAGGGAAATTTTTTCTTAATTTTCTTTAGAATTTTACAAGAGCGCGGTTTCAGACGGCACCTGATTCTGAGGCCCGGAGTGCCCGGAATCAATTTCCGAAATTTGGCTCGGGTACATTCAGTGAACGAACGAACGGGAATTTCTAACTTTTGATCCGGTGCTCGGAATTGAAATCCGAGGGCACCGATGAACTCGCAGCACCGATATTCGCTTAAAGAGACCTTTTCCGAGGTTGCGTTTATTTCGGGTTGAGAGTTAGTTTTGGGAGTTTAGAATAAGTTAAATAAAAATTGAGGGTTACAATTTTTTATTTAAACTTGTTGGTTATCTTCTCTCAAAGGAAGTTAGGTGTGGGACCCACACCCACTTAACCTCCCTTGAGAGGATTAAGTGTGGTGGGGCCCACATGAAACCTAAACTTTACATCTTCCCTCAAACCCCCTTAACCCCTCTTTAATTAACATGACAACTTGTTAATTAATGTGGAGTTATCTCTTTTTGAATTTCAAACCTTTGAAATTCTTTTTGTGAATAAAATAAGACTTTATCTTATTTTGTTGTGTTGGAACTCTTTAGCCATCTTGGAGAGGTTGAGAGCTTTTTTCCTTCTTCAAGCTTTGACGAAGAACGCTCAAGTTCCGACGAAGAACGCTCAAGCTCCGAAAAAGAACGCCGCTCCTCCCTTCTTCGTCTACCGTGTCAACGAAAGGGAACGCCACTTCTTCCTCGGACATCCTTCGTCGGCATACGAAGATTCTTCAACGACGTACTTCTTCGGACGCACCTCTTCTTCATAGGATTTGACGAACGGCTACCGTGACGCCCGACCTTCACGACGTCGTCTTCCGCGGAACGTTGACAAATCTTCGAACCTTATACCAAGGTAGGGGTTGTTGATTATTGTTAATTTATTTTATTCTTGCTCGTGGTTCGCATGACTAACGTGAGGATTGAATATTTAAGTTGTGTTTTAACGTGAGGGGGCCGGACCGCATGAACACGGCTGAACCCCCTCCTTCGTTCTTGGTGTTTATTTTTTCGGATGAATCAAGGTGGCATGGGGCCGTCGCACCACGCGGATATTCGCCCAATTCTTATTACGTGACGCCGTCGCGCCGCGCCATGGAAGAAACATCAAGAACGCGATGCCGTCGCGCCGCGTTGAAGAAATCAAGGTGCGGAGGAGGGGCGCGGTGTCGTCGCACCGCGCCAGACGACGAACACCGCGGCTGGTTCCGGGCCGCGGTGGAACGAGGAGACCGGCGGCCGGGCCGCCGGCGTCGGAAGCCGAAGAGGGGACCGGATTTTCCGGTCCCGTTGGAGAAAACCGGCCGGCCAGCTGGCCGGCCGGATGGTAATATTCCGGGGGAAATTAATCCCCCGGCCAGCAATTAAAACCCCCCTCATAAAGAGGGGGGCGGTTTCCTTGAGGGGGGGCAGGAGGCCCCCCGGTTTGTCTTCAAGCCGGCCCCCACGTGGGGGGCGTTTTTTTTACCAAGGGCGCGGCTATGCCGCGCCGCCCCTCTCAATCAAGCGGGGGGCTTTGTCCCCCCGTTTCCTGCCAATCAATCCCCCCACGTTGGGGGGGGGGGGGCGGTTTGCAAACAGGCGCGGCTAAAAAGCCGCGCCGCCTCTTCAATCCGTGGGGGATTGATTCCCCCCGCACTGCCTCCGTGCGGCGCCAGGCCGCCGCGGCCGCCGCGCCGCCGCGCCGCCGGCCGGCCGGGCCGGGTCGGCCCGGACCCGGACCCCCCGTTTCAGATCAAATTCGGTCTTTTGGCCATAACATGAGCCACAGACCTCCGATCGATGAACCGTCTGCGGAAAAGAGATCCTTGGATCGAGATGGTCGTTTCGGTATATCGCACTCAAGGTTTCGGATTACTTTGAGTTCGGCCGGGTTGCTTCGTTCACGAAACCAACCGGGCCTTCGGAGCGGAAACGCTCATATCTTGAGCTACGGACATCCGATTGACGTGTCGTCAGCTGTGTTATGTTCCTCTTAGTGAGACGGATCTTTTGGCATACTCCACCCGAGGTTTGGACGCAGGTGGAGTACGGTCGGGTTGGTTTTGCCTTAAAAACCAACCGGGCCCCGGGGACGAAAATGCCAATAACTCTCAGACCGGGCGTCCGATCGACGCGCCGTCTGTTGCATTGAGTTCCTGTTGTCGATACGGAACTTTTGGATACATCAACTCTGGACTTTGTGACAGTTGATGTATCAGCCTCTCGGCTCGTGGAGCGGATCCTCCGAACGAGCTTGCTGTGTGCGGGAACCCTAGTGCTGGTTGCGACGGTTACTGCGACTGACTGTGACTGCTAATACTGCTATTGTGACTGCGACGACGACAGTACAGAGATCCTGTGTGGATTCGACGACGACGACTACAACACTCAGCGATCCTACGTGGATCAGTGCTACAGGTCTTGTGTGGGTCTGATCCTGTGTGGGTCTTTACGCTCAGCGGTCCTGTGTGAACCAGCGCCTACAGGTCCTGTGTGGGCCCGATCCTGTGTGGGTCTTTGCGGGGGTTAGTTACCTATCGATCCTTCGTGGGTCCGACGACTTAGATGGATCAGAGATCATCTTTATCGTCCTTTGAAGAAGTATACCTGTGTGAGATGAATCCTGTTGCTTTCCTGTGTGGATTACGTTTTGCTTTCCTGTGTGGATTACGTTTTGCTTTCCTGTGTGGAATACGTTTACTTTCCTGTGTGGACTGAGTTGTACTTGGGCTTGGAGGTTGGAGCGTATTTGAAATTGATGACTTAGGTATATGTATGGGCATATATCTAAGCAGTGTCGGTTGTTACTTCGTGATTGTACCTTTCTTCGTGGTTTATCCTTTGTGGATTTTTAGAGACCTTCAGGGGTCTCGGGGTCCCTACTGAGTAGCATATACTCACCCATGCACGGGCTTTGCCCGCACTACGTTGTGTTGGTTGCAGACGACGGACAGCGTTGACCTTAGCTGAGGCTTGCAGAGCGGGACGGTACCCGGAGGTGGACCACTAGGCGGGACGTGCTCGGAGCGGACGGCGGGACCCGTGGAGCAGTGGAGCTATCTGTACCCACCCTTCAGGTGGGATTTCCGGTGGACAGCTCAGTGTAGCGGCTTTTACTTTTCAGTTGCAGTTTTCCCTTTCGAGTTGTACTTTACTTTCAGTTTGGGTTTGTATACTGGCCCATTTACTTTTCCGCACTTTCAGTTGTACTCTACTTTTGCTTAGTGTTTACTTTCCGCTTGCTTACTCTGTGGTGTTTGTTTACCTTACAAAGGCAATGCCTTCCCTTTTACCGGGATTTACGCCTTGGTGCTAGTCGCCAGCCCCTGGTCTATGGAAGGTGGGCTTGGGGTAGTCACGGCACGGACCCCGAGGGCGGGTCGTGACAATATTTATTATATTTATTATATTTATTATATTTATTAGATTTATTAGATTTATTAGATTTATTAGATTTATTAGATTTATTATATATTTATTATATTTGTATTTTTTATATTTTTTAGATTAATTAATTAGAGTTTTTATATTTTTTAGATTTATTAGATTATTAGATTTATTAGATTGATTATATTTATTATATTTGTTATATATGTAATATTTAATATATTTAATAAATTTCTGTTATTTATAATTAATATATATAAATACTTTTTAAAATATATATATTTATATTAATTAATGAATATATATGTGTTTCCAATGAAATTGGTCAATAAATATATAGATCATGTGTGCATATGTTATGTATCGTAATGTTTATTTATACATTACACCCTTTCTTATTATTCATGTTGTCTATTGATAGCTTCTTTTTTATTATGTATATTTACTAGGTGTACGAATGATTCATGTTACCCATATATACTATTATGTTCTCAAAAACAGTTATAAGATTACATTAAATATATTTAAATAATAAATATACATATTAAATTTATAAATATTAAATGTTAATTATATATGAATATCTTTTAAATATATTTATTGGCAATTACAATTACAAATATATATATATATATATAATCATAAAATTACAATAAATACATATATTATAATTTTATAAATATATATATTTATCTTTATACTGATAATTATATATATAATTATTAATATATTTATTTATTTATAGGTATAATTATAACTATAAATAACTATGTATATGTAAATAATTAAAAAAAATTAATAAATATATTTATTATACTACTTAGAAAGTTATAATATAATTTAATAAATATATTTATAAATATATTCAAATATTTATAATTTTAATTCTTAAATGAATAATGATATATTTAAATAATAAAAAAATTATAATAAATATTTTAATTATATATATTTATATACAAATATTTATAAATATATACAAATAGTTATATATATAATTCGAAATATGTGTAGATATATTTAAATAATTAAAAACTATAATAAATATAATTATATATTTTTATAATTAAAATTATAAACAAATATTTATTTATTATAATTTTTAATTACAAATAAATATATATTTATTTATTAGTTATAAATATAAATAATTATATACTTATTTAAATAATTATTAATTTATAAAAAAAAATTTATTAGTAACATATAAAATGTTATATATGATTAAATAAATATATTTATAAATATATAGAATTATTGATAAATGAATACAATTATTTATATTTATAGTTTTAAATAAATAGAGATATATTTAAATAATTATAAAATTAAAATAAATATATTAAATATATTTTAATAAAATTATAAAAATAAAAAATATTAATTTTTTATAATTTTATAATTATTATAATAAATAAATATATATTCATTTATGATTATAATTATAAATTAATATATACTTATATAATTATAAATAAATATTTCATATAATTATAAATAAATATATATTCAAATAAATAATTATAAAATTAAAATAAATATTGTCGTATATATCTATAATGTTATAAATATATATAATTAATATATATATTGTGTATATTCTAGGATTATAAATACAATATGTTTATTTGTTATAATTTTATAATTTTTTAAATTATAATTTTATAAATATAAATATAAATATTTTTTTTATTTATAGTTATAATTATAAATATATTTATCATATATATAATTTTATAAATATATATTAATATAAATAAATTATTAACATAATATATTTATCATCGATTTTTTTAGCACTGATAAAGATAAGCCTTTATCACCACTTATTTAGCACTGATAAATTTCTATCTTTATCATCACTTTTAAGCTAGCACTGATAAAAGGTTCACCAGGTTTTATAAAAATATCCCTATCTGTCTTCTTTATTCTCACTCCTCTCAAACTCTCACGGAAGCTGACCCCTGTGTTGCTGACCTCTGCACTGCCCCGACCCCAGCTCCGCCACAACCGACCCCTCCTCTGCCACTACCTCTTCTGTCATCATGAACTCCTCCTTCATCACGAACCCACCTTTAATGTGAACCCATATCTACTGCTCCTCTACCATGAACCCTCATCTACTGCTCCTATATCTCTCCTTTGCTACTAACGCACCTCTTCCACGAACACTCATCTTCCGCTCCTCTACTGCGGACCTATCTCTGCTGTGAAGCCCTCCGCTGCCACTACCACTACTACCTACCCCGACTATGCCATCACCAGACACAACTGCTACCTACGGAAGGGTATGTTATCAGTATATTAAAAAAAAATCTATATAATTTTATCACCGTAACTAAGAAATGTTCGGGTTATGGTTTTCTATAGGCTATTTCTCTTTTATGGTATGTGTATTGATTTCTATAATTTGTTGCTTGTATGATGTGTATTGAATTCTATTATTTGGTGATGTTGATTCCTTATTCAATGGAAATATGAGAAGGTGTGTGATTTTAGGATCAAAGGTCAATGATTCATGGAAAAATAATTTCTTTAGAGTAAATAGTGTTATTTTCATGACTTGTTGGAGAATACCTGGTGGTTGAGTGTTTATCTTATAGTTACATGTGGGGTAAATTAAAATAGAGGTTGGAGGGTTTTGATATGATTATAGAGGTTGTTTCTGGTTCTATCAATGAGATCAGAGGATGTACTGAGGGTATGTCAGTAATGTTTTTAGTTCAAGGTCACCCCGGTTATTAGTCACTAGCACATTTGGCATGAAGATCACATTGATTAGATGGTATGAGGATTTTTTTGAGTTGAGATGCATCAATGGTATGAGATGAAATTGAAAATGAATAGGGGTGCCATTGTGAAGTCAACCGAAGGTTTTCACTGGTAAATATTTCTTGACTCAGTAGTGTAGATTGGTTGAGGGGAAAAGGCCCATCTATTTTGGAATTCATAACCCACACCAGTGATATTAAAATATGTAATATTCATAAATAAAGGATCCTGAATTCAATTTAAAATTTTTTGAGAAATCTAAGCATGTGTACTGCTAGGATCATAGCTTTATAGTCAAGAATGAATGTAAATTCACATAAAGTCATTGAATTAAATGATGGAATGGTTAAGGGCTATGTGAACTGTTGTTAGTGTCATGTCATGTTAATATGGATACACCTATTGTGGGGAGAATATACCTAGTTAGGGGTTAAATGAACTGTCTTGTGGTTAGGGTCACGGTCTTTATTAAGGATGGATTAGGAATGATCATGTTTACTCTAATAGGATTATTATCAATAGACGTACGTGTATCTAATTCCTTGTTAAATGAATGATTCTGGATTTAGATAGCATTGGATGAAACCAAATGGGGGTTTAAAACATAGGAATAAATTGGTCTATGTTTAGAGGAAGTGGAATCATTATTGTTTTGGAACATGGTTTAGATCCATGTCTCTAGTGAAAGAAGTTAGTGAACTAGATAGGTAAATTCATTTAACATTTATTTGTCCATCGGTAAGGATATTAGATCAATTTAATGATTCATATGAGGCTTATGACATCAAGATCAGGGTTTTCAAGGATAAAAACTCATTAATGTCTGAAAACATTATATCAAATGGTGAATCCATTTAAAAATGAATGTGGTGCGTTGGAACCTCATCAAGGTCATTTTATTAGTTATAGAGAATCACTCATTAATGGCATGCACCATTTCTTTAGAGGGTGTTGCAGGTGAGTTGGGGTTTATTGCTTATGTTTTATTCTCAATTTATAAATTGATCATGTTCAGTTTTTTTCTTAGCTACACTTTTACTATGCCATAGAAACCCAAAGTAACAATGTTATTAATATTTTGTGTGTCATAGTAACTGAACATGATTCCCTTATTACTTTTCCCATACGGTTTGTTATGTAATTCCCATGTTGCTTCACCTATAGTGTTAGGGATGTGATAGCATTATCTCTTTTTAATGGTGTCGGTATAGATGGGTACCCTTGGGTTGTTTATTCTACTGATATATGTCAAATATTTTAACATCCTAGGATCTAGTGAGATTCCAATCATTATTTTTTATTTGATGATATTAGATTTGAGATCCCCACAACACACAATTTTTCATCACTTTTTACATTTCATAGACATGTTACAATAATTTAATTTTTTTTATATTATTAATTATAGTTCCATCATTTCTCCAATAATCATGAGAGTATCACAACTGAAACATGTTGAATAAAACATATTCTTCTTCTTCATAGTTGTTAAGAGTGGTTATAACCCTAAATCCAACTGATCGAGATTATGTGGGATGACATACACTGGATTTAAAATTTTCCATAATTTTTCATAAACGGGAATTTAAGAATATTTTGGAAGTTATCCTTTAAAAATGAACCTTCAAATTCCATCAATTTCATTCCAAATCCCTTTATTTCTACAATGATATATTTGGAACTATGATATTTTGTATTCCTAGTGGGCGGGGACTTGAATTTTTCCTAGGATTTCATTTGAATGTTTTCAATATAATGAGTACCATGTCTCTTTACTTTTTGAGTTTGATTTCATGAATGTTGGACTAATTAAATTGATATTAATGATCAAACAAATTTTACCAAAATGAGGTTGATGATTAATGTCATAAAAAATTTATAAAAAAGATGTGTTGATGTACAAAATAACGTAGTTTAGGTAAAAATTTCTTGAATGGAGAACACAATACTCGTGTATAAATAATTTAATATAGGTTTACATAGTATATAGTTATAGTTCTTGTTCTAGAAAAGGTGACTTAGTTTATTTAATGGTATGTGAAAAATGGGCCTCACGATTTAGGAGTTCTCTAACACCTTCGAACAAGGAATGGGAACAATGAAAATCATAACTCAAGTGACATTTAAGATAATGTGATGAAGAACTTTATGGAAATAGAATTTCATTGATCTAGATCATAAAAAATATGAAAATTTTCTATATTAGTGTCAAGTTAGTGGAGAAAACCTTACATGAGTTGATGAAGTCTCATACACCATGTTTAATTTGGTTTTTAATTAGGGTGAAACTGATGACTGAGTATAAATGAAGGAACTAATAGTACTTCAGGTGAGACACATATACATTTATATTGTGTTGTACAACCAAGTTATTTGGTTTAATCCAAGGATCATTGAGATAATTTAGTGTTTATAGTAAACTGGAACATGAGTGTTTCATGGTTGCAAGTGTGGTCACTGACTATAGAACATATACATTGGGACTCTAGTGTTATTGTGATGGATAATTAATATAACTGGAAAATGGAATCATGGATAAGGGATATACAATAGTGGGGAGCACAATGTCAAATGATAAGGGATATCCAATGTGATGGAATCATACAACACTGATTGATTTGGGATGAATCGTGGCGTTTTCAATGTATCATTTATAATGTTTCTCTATTGGAATCTATGTCTTTATGAAAATTCATATATTGTTCTTTTAAAATTATTCAAGTGTTTTAAAATATTTTTTAGAGGGATTTAGCTCATTTTAAATGATTATGATTGTTGGGTCATGAAGTTGTCTTGAATGATTTAAGAAAGGAATTATGGTTTTGTGAATGACTGTTTGGAAGTGATTGATTTATTTTTAAAAGGGGGTGTTATTTTAAAGAGGAATTTGTGTAAATGGTTAGTTTTTTAATGAGATTTGATATGTGATTTTTTTAATTAGTTTTCCAAGGACATTTGAACTGTAGTTTTTAGCTAATATTTTATGTTTAGATTTTTATATAATTATGAAAACCATTAAATTATATCAATATCTTCTATATTTATTTTGTTAAATACTAATATCACTGAATCAAAAAGGATGGATATGAATAAATATTAGATTTATTCTAATAGTTTGACAAGATAGTATGGAGATGGAATGAAAGAGTTCATCAAATTTAAAAATGATCATGCATATAACCCTTCTCAAAAACTTTTTTTATGTTTAAAATTTTCTTATTCAAGACAAGTTAGTCCATAAAAGTTGGAAGAACACTTGATTTATCCCAGAATAGATCAAAGTTATAAATTATAGAATAAACACAAGAAAAAAGAGAATGTAGCTAGTGGTTGTTATAATAGTGCATTTTATGGATCATCTGATTTTATTACAAGTGTGGACAATGATGAAGACCGTATCATGGATGTGATTACAGATGTGAATTATGATAAAGATCATATTGAGGAAATGATAAAGATAGACAGAGATAAACTTCATGATTGCCCAAAATTGTTTGAGTAGTTAAAGATTTGTGCAAAGGTTCCTTTGTATGGTGGTTGCACTAAATATAGAGAATTGTCCGCCATACTAAAGCTGTATAATTTGAAAGAAGGAAACTGATGAAGTGATGCTAATTTTACAAAATTACATGATCTCTTGAATGAAATGATCCCAAAAGATATTGATATCTCGAGCTGAACATATGACTCCAAACTAATACTATGTTTGATGGGTAATATATCTGAATGAATACACGCCTTCCCGAATGACTGTATAATGTTTCAAAAGGAACAAAAAATCACTTAGAGAATAACAAAAGTTTGGTACTTATTTATACAAGAAAGATGAATCCAGTCGTATGAAAGTTGTATGGTACATTCAAATCATTCCAAGGTTTAGGATCCTATATGGAAGTGAGGAGACCATAAGGAAATTGATGTATCATGCAGATAGAAGAAATATAGATAGGAAACTATGTCACCTGGACAACTCTCCTTAATAGAAGAGAATCGATCATGAGTATCCTGATTTTGGAAACGAGCATAGAAACCTTCATCTTACATTATCTAGAGATGGAGTGAAACATTTTGGTTTTCAAATGAGTACTCATAGTACATGGTTTGTTATGTTGGTAAATTATAACATTCCACTGTGGTTATGGATTAAACAAAAACACATCATTATATCTATGCTTATTTCTGGACCGAAACAACAGGGTAATCATATTGATGTTTATTTGGATCCATTGATCGAGGATTTGAAATTATTGTGGGATTCAAGTGTTACATTGTATGATTCTTATAGAAATGAATATTTCATATTGAGAGACATGTTGTACAGGATGATAGATGATTTTCCTACTTATGGGAATTTTTCAGGATATAACATTAAAGGAAGTCATGGGTTTCCCATCTATGAACAAGGTACATTGTCAATAAGGTTGAAACATTCAATGAAAATAGTGTTTCTAGGACATCACATATTTCTACCCTAATGAAATATGTACCGATCTTGGATGAAATAATTTTATGGGAAGTATAGAAGAACGTATCACACCATCTCCACTAACAGGTGATCAACTCTTTGAGAAAGTAAAAGATATGGCCATTTCATCCTATAAACTATTTTCAAAAAACATTACAAAAACTAGTTGGAAGAAGAGATTAGTTTTTTTTGAATTACCATACTGGAATTGACTATATGTGAGACACTTTCTTCATTTTATATATGATGGAAAAAAATTTATGTGATAGTGTCATCTGCATGTTGCTAAATGCACCTGACAGAATGAAGTATGGATTTAAGGCTAGGTTGTACATAGTTAACATGGGTATATGTGATGTGTTGGTGCCAGTGAAGGGTGAAAATGAACATTTCTTCCTCAAACAGCTTACACTCTTTCCAATCAAGAATGATATTAGTTTTACAACCTTTTTAATGACATAAAGGTTCCATATGGGTATTAATCGAATATGAAGAACATAATGTCAATGACCGATTTAAAGTTAAAGTGTCTACAATCATATAACTTCCAGGTTTTGATGCAAGATCTAATTTTTATAGATTTATGTTGCATTTTTTCCAAGAATGTCTATTATACGTTAACGAAACTCTGTTTCTACTTCAAAGCTATAAGAGGAAAAGTTATAGACCTGAAAAATTTTCTGAGTATAGAAAGAGAAATTTCCATCTTATTATGTGAATTGGAAATGTTATTCCTGCCGAAATTCTTTGATATGATGGTTCATTTCATGGTTCACTTGGTGAGAGAGATTCGACTACGTGGTGATGTACACTATAGATGTTTATACCCCATTGAATGGTATATGATGATTTTGAAAGGGTACGTCGAACATCGAAGTAGGACCGAGGGTTATATTATAGAGAGATATATTATTGAGTAAGACATTAAATTTTGTACCGAATAACTGTCCTATATGGAAAGCATTGGACTCCCGAAATCTCATCACACCAGGTGGCTAGTGGGTGACAAAATTTCTAGAAGAGTGGTTGTCAAAATCAATATTACAGATCAGGAGAAATCCCACATCTATGTTTTGGATAACAGTTTGGAGGTTGAACCACATAAAAAACCCACAAAGAAACTCCTAGGAATTTTAATCTATCAAGGGATGAAAAATGGATATCAAACACACATAATTGACAGTTTATAGGATGGTTTTGAGACCATATATTTTAGGAGTCAGATAAAAATCAGGACTCAAATACAGAATGCATTTGATAGCTAGCCAGTGGACCAAATGTTTATGAATTATCTTATAATGATTATGTAATTAATGGTTATAGATTCTATACTAATTAACATGATGAATAAAGCACCATGTAGAAATTTGGAGTTACACTTGTGGATGAAGCGATGTATAATTCCGGTGTTAAGGATAGGAATCCAGTGTATGTTAATATGTCATACTTTGGCATCACAAAAAAATTATGATTGTTGGATTATATGAACTTTTAGGTGCATATTTTCAATACAAGTCGGTTGATAACAATAGTGTTATTAAAATAGATGAGCAGGTATTCATGAATGTTGATTTCAGTAAGGAAGGGAACAAATACGAACCATTTATAATGGCATCACAGGCAGTACAAGTATTTTATGTTCTCGATCCTGTGAACCAAAACTGGTCAATTGTTCTATTATACACCAAAACCAATAAAGGGTTAGATGAAAATCCAACTGAGTATGACCCTTTAATTGGGATGTCACAACCATTTCACAGTGGTACCAATGTTGATGGAGTTTTTTATGTCATAGAAGTCTACACTGAAAGGATTTGGATAGTTGATAGAGGGTTAAAATCTCTTTAGAATTTAATCAAATAGAGTTCAATAATCTTGTTATATTTTTTTTAATATACATCCTGTTACCTTATGTTATTATCTGTTTGTTGCTTCTTTTAAATAAACTAAATTAAATGTTAGCACACTTTTGTAGATAATGAATTCTGCAAGTGATGATTCTCTAAATCCTAAGGCACAAAAAGTCCCTCAACCTATTAATTCTCACGGTGCATAGGACCAACAAGTTTCTCAACTTGTTGTTGTTGCTTCTCCCAGTGTAGAGGTACACCCACCATCTGCACATGTTGATGCTATCGCTCCATAGGAACATATTTATGATGTTGAAACCGAGGAAATGATAAGAAACAAAACACTAGTGATGTAGAAAAAAACATGAGCATTTTAGTTTGATAGTGTCATCAAAAATAATTAAGGAAATATTAAAAGGCATTAAATATGAGGTCGGATGTAATAAGTGGGTCCAACATGTTTACCCCTAACAAGGCCATGTTCAGTAGTTACATTGGAATCATCACCCGGAAATACATGTCGATTGATGTACATTCATGGCACCATGTTTTCCCTCGGCTTAAAACACTAATGTAGGGAGATATTAAGGTAACATTATGATATCAATTATTTAATTAACTTGAAAATAAAATAATAAAACGTTGACATACTCTTCATCATCCCTTGTAGAGTGCATTTATAGTGGATAAATCACACATGGACTATGTATTAAGGGTTTCTAGAAGGATTCATATAGGATTTTGTACAATTTTATTGAAATGTTATCTTAAGGATGATGAAGGAAAAATAAACCCACAACCACCTCCTATTTATGCACACCTAATAACCCAAGGAGTGCGGGATGCATTTACTAGCTATTGTGCGGAGTAATATTTTTAGGTACATTGTGTTTGGTAATAAGTTGTTGGAATGTATTAATCACTTTTATTGATTGTATTTTATTTATTAAATAGTAACTGAGTGCTGAAAATAATTAATGAGTAGTGAAACCATCTTACCCCTACCGTAATACAAGAATGGGGTACGCTTCACTTGAAAAAAAAATTGTATATTTTTTAAATATACTGTAATAATTTTATTTAATATAAAACAACACTATAACAATATTCTATTGTTTATATGAAGATTGATGAATATAAATCCAGTGTCACTTCCATCCCATTCCATGTGATATGGAAGGAGGTGCATGTAAATAAATATGAGATACTGATAGATGAAAACGCACAAAAAGTGTGGGAAACATTTGTAAGTATGACATAATAAATATATTTTTGACATTAAATTTATATGACATAACAATGATTTCATATTTTCCTATATTTTATATCTAATATAGTCACAGGAATCAAAAATACCCAAACGGGATGAGGAAATACTTTCAGTGGCATTGAAGCATCCTGAAAAGTATGGTCACGTCAAAGGTGCGTTTTTTGGGGTGACACCCCGAACATTTTTTGTGAAAAAAAGAGGATCAAAGTGAAGAAATAAAAATGACGAGGGAAAGAATATCTATCCTTGAAGAACATAGGAAATTTAAGAGAGAGTTCATGGAAAATATGATGGTGGTGGGGAAAAGAGAAGAAACAAATCACGAACAACCAGAGTATGAAGATCCCACCCCACCCCCACTATCTTTGAGATGATCCATTCCCCTAAAAACCTATCTTAGTTGAGGTAATAAATGTTCTAATAATTGTTTCTATGAATTTTGAATCAGATAGATAGTGATACCTTTCCTCTACTGATATTTTACAGGGTGAAAATTATTGTGATTTATATCTCAACACCCACTCATCTCCTTGTAGCGAGGGATACAGTGTTCAATATCTAGAATGTCATGATACACAAAAGACCACTTCCAACAGGTCATGTAAAAGTGTTGATTAACGTATCCCATGAGCCGAGTTCCGAGATACCAACTCAAATTGATGATAAATATATTCATAAGGATGATCAAGCTCTCAGAACATTCATCACATGGCTTTCATAGATTTTAAAAAAGCATGTTGACAAGTTGGTATTCATTTCTAATTTATTTTTCACGATAATCCTTTAACATTTAATAAAAATAGGTTTTCACTGATGAATGTTATTATAGACAGACATAGTTAAGGGTCTAAAAAGAAAGAACTACTCAAAAAAATTCAAGGATCAACCAACCGATTAAAACGATCTACCGAAATCACCTTAAACCCACCCGTTATATATCCATATTTATAATCATTGTAGGCTCATGTGAAAAAAAAGTTGAAATATGGTGGGGTTCACATAATTCTTTTTATGAAAATATTTATAGAGGTAATGATCCATATTTTATAAGTATTGGCAATGTATTCGAAATTCTAGAGCATGATTGGCTAGGCGGCTTAGTTTTAAATGTATACTTGAGGCATGTTTTAGTGATTTGATTTTTCAAAAGATCATATATTATGATAATTATGAATAAATACATTTCATATTTTTCACAAGATTATATATGAAAAATAATTGATGGTATTTACCTGTGAATAGAAATAAGGACTCATTAGTCCTCACATCTCCCCTATAGAGATAACAGATATAGAATCCAAGAAAGAGGGTGAAATAGTGTTAGGCCTTCCCAAATCATTTAAGATAAAAAATATAGATGACAAAATATTATTAAAACCAATGATGTAGGGGTAAAATAGAACAATTAAATCATATCAAAAATATTTCAATTTCATTAATTACTTATTCCTTTTTGTGTTTTTAGGCACCATTGGATGCTCATTACAGTTAATTTGGATTCTCCAAATATTTATTTATTGGATTAAATGCATGGATAACCAACAAACTAACCACAAATGATGGTGTTTTTCATTTTTTAATACACTACATCCAACATTTTAGAAGTAATAATCAAGTTATATAATTTATATTATCTTTTAATGAGGATTTTGTAATGATAGGGCGGTGTGTGAATATCGTCTACAACATGGAATGAGGCCATGGGAAAAGGACAAGAAACATCACAATTACTAAAACTAGATAGAAATCAGGGTACATATAATAATATTTCACTATACAAACACATATAAAAAAAATATTTATTTTTCCCAATGTTTCTATAGTGTCTGGAATAATATAATAGATATCGACTGTAGTTATTATGTTTTTAAATTTATGAAAGAGATCGTATTCCAAGAACAAACCAGCATCCCAGAAGTGATATTTTTTAGGATAATTTCTATTTCATTTAAAATATTTATTAATACTTTGTGTATTTATATTTTTTCAGTACAACCTTAATTGTCGAAGAGACGCCTATTCAAAATAGGAGATAGATTTGTTTAGAAGTGAATAGGAAACATACCTGATGGAATAATATATAGAATTAGCATGATTATGTGACCAGTAAGACTCAAAGTGTCTATTTTTATTTAAAATTGTCAGTATTATTAGTAAAAAGAACAAGTTTCACAATAAAAACTAAACTAATGCATTCATATTGTTTTTATACTTTAGTAAAATGATCCATAAGTCATTGTTGACATGTTGGAATGAACCAAAGCTCAATACATCACATAGTGTGACTTTTATGGCATTAAGTGTGTATTTTTATAATAAATTATCAATAAATTTATCCAAATGAACTAGGGACTTACTGAAACCGATGAAAAGGCATTTAGATCTATTTTATACTTTAGGAAAATGATCTAACATTCATTTTTTATGTGTAGGAATCAACCACACCTTATTTCGATGAATGGTGTGACTGATATTACTAATAGTGTCTATTATGAGTTTAAAATTGAAATTTTAGCCCAAAATGCATCACTCACTAAAAACTAATAAATCCCGCTCAGATTGTATTCAAAATTGAGGACAATAATTCATAAATTTTTTTTGAAGTTTATGAAGCAGTCTCTTGTCAAACTGACGTACGATGTGACTGGTACGACTCAAAATGTGTGTTTCTAGTTTGAAATGATATTTTAGTTAAAAAACACAAGTGTCGTACTAAAAACTAATTAAACATATTCTGATTGTTTTGATACCTTATACAATAATCCATAAGTCATTTTTCATGTTTACGAATCAAACACACCTCTATCCAACACATTGTGTGACCGTTATGAATTTATGTGTGTATTTTTATAAGAAATTAACAATAAATTTAGCAAAAAGAACAAGTGACAGACTAAAAATAGAGAAAACACATTTAGATTGATTTGATACTTTAGTAAAATGATCCATCATTAATTTTTTATGTGTATGAATCATCCATACCTCAATCCATCAAATGGTGTGACTAATATGACTAAAAGTGTCTGTTATTAGTTTAAAATTGATATTTTAGCTCAAAATGAATCACTCACGGGAAACCATGAAAACTCACTCAGATTGTCATTATAATTTTGGACAATGATTCGTAAGTTCTTTGTGACTTGTATGAAGTAGTATCATATCAAACCGAATCAGGATGTGATCGGTTTTACTCAAAATACCTATTTGTAGTTTGAAATGATATTTTAGTAAAAAAACAACTGACATACTAAAAACTGAGCAAATGCATTAGGATTGATTTGATACTTTAGTAAAATGATCCATAAGTCATTTTTGATATATAGAAATAAACCACACCTCAATATGATATATCATGTGACCGTTATGACTTTATGTATGTATTTTTATAATAAATTAACAATAAATTTAGAAAAATGAACATGTGACATTATGAAAACTGAGCAAACACATTCTGATTGTTTTGATAGATTAGGAAAACGATCCATCAATCATTTTTGATGTGTAGGAATCAAACACACCTCAATATGATGAATGGTGTGACCGATATGAATAAAAGTGATGGTTATCAGTTTAAAATTGACATTTTAACTCAAAACGCGTCACTCATTGAAAACAAAGCTAACTCGCTCTGATAATATTCATAATTTAAAAGAATTATTAATAAGTTATTTTTGATATTTATGAAGTAGTCTCATGTCAAAACGATGCAATACACAACTGGTATGACTCAAAACGCGTGTTTCCAGTTTGAAATAATTTTATTGTAAAAACACACAACTTGCATACTAAAAACTAAGGAAACACATTCATATTGTTTTGATAGTTTAATAAAACGGTCCATAAGTCATTTTGGATGTTTAGGAATCAACCACACCTCCATCGGACACATGGTGTGACCATTATGATTTTAAGTGTCTCTTTATATAATAAATTAACAATAAATTTATCAAAAAGAACTAGTGACATACTGAAAACTAAGAAAACACATTTGTATTGGTTTGATACTTTAGGAAAATGATCAATCAGTTATTTTTTATGTGAATTAGTCAAAAACACCTCAATCTAATGAATGGTGTGACCGATATGACTAAAAGTTCCCCTTATTAGTTTAAAATTGATATTTTAGCTCAAAACGCATCAGTCACTGAAAAACAAGAAAACTCACTTCAACTGTCTTCGTAATTTATGACAGTGATTCATAATTTCAATGTGACGTGTGTAAAGTAGTCTCATGTCAAACTAATGCACGATGTGACTGGTATGACTCAAAATGTGTGTTTCTAGTTTGAAATTATATTTTAGTAAAAAAATGACATACTAAAAACATATAAAACACATTCAGATTGTTTTATACTTTAGGAAAACGATCCATAAATCATTTGTGATACGTAGGAATCAACTGAACCTCAATCCGACACGCGGTGCAACCGGTATGACTCAAAGTGTCTCTTTTTATTTAAAATTGACATTAATTTTAGTAAAAAAACACAACTGGAATACTGAAAGCGAAGAATACACATTCAGATTGTTTTGATACTTTATGAAAACGATCCAGAAGTCATTTTTGATGTCTAGGAATCAACCACACCTCAATCCGAAGCACATTGTGATCGGTATGACTCATAGTGTATCTTTTTATTTAAAATTGACATTAATTTTAGTAAAAAACACAATTTGCATACTGAAAACCAAGCAAACGCATTCAGATTGTTTATATAACTTATGAAAATGATCCATAAGTAATTTTTGATATGTAGGAATCATGTACAACTCAATACAACACATGATGTGACCAAGTATAAGTCCAAATGTGTATTTTTTATTTAAAATTGACATTAATTTAAGTAAAAGAGAACAACTAACATATTGAAAACCAAGAAAATGATTTTGGATTGTTTCACTACGGGAAAAGGGGATTTTTGCGACGGGCCTTTTGCCATGGCGGTAATGACCCATCGCAAATAGTTTGGTGTGGATAGCATGTCAAAGCGCGTGAAGGTTATTTGCGACGATGGGATACCACCCTCGCAAATAGTTAGGTATTTGCGACTGGGCCCGTCGCAAATAACCAGCGGCGGTTTATAGCTTTTTACGACGATAATTCATCCTGTCGCAAAAGGTAAACCACATGAAGGTTATTTGCGAAGGTGGGATCCCACCATTGGATATAGTTAAGTATTTGCGACGGGGACTGTCGCAAATAACCGGCGGCGGTTTATAGCTTTTTTCGACGAGATGTCGTCCCGTCGCAAAAGGTAAACTGTGCGAAGGTTATTTGCGATGGTGGGATCCCACCATCGCAAATAGTTAAGTATTTGCAATGGGCCCCGTCGCAAATAACTGGTGGTGGTTTATATCTTTTTGCGAAGGGATTTCATCCCATCGCAAAAGGTAAATCGCATGAAGGCACTACAGGAGAACTGAATATTTGCGATGGGATCCCGTCGCAAAAGGTCTTTTGCGACGGGGTGCCGTCGCAAATCACCCGTTGCCGAAAAAGACGTCGCAAATAGATATTTTTGCGGTGGTCCCATCGCAAAAAGAGTATTTGCGACAGTATTTTTCCCCCATCGCAAATGAGTTTTCGTTTATATATAAAAACGGTATTTACGACGGGTCGTCGCAGATATATTAGTTGGGACGGGTCAGAATCCCGTCACAAATGCGAAATTTAAAAAAATACTTGGGACGAAGGTATATGCGACGAACCGTCGCAGAAAGGTTTCCCCGACGGGTATTCGTCCCGTCGCAAATGGTACAGTAAAAAAACATTTCCAACGGGAAATCCCGTCATATATGTTCCCGTCACAAATATTAAAAAAAAATAATAATTTTTTTTACAAATCGTATAATATTATATAAAAATAATAATAATATTAATAATATATAAATATTATATTATTATAATATAAATAAAAAAATATATAAAATATAATTATGAAATATTAATATAAAATAATAATAATATGAATATAAATAATATAATATAATATAATAATACCAATATTAATAATATAAAAAATTAATATAATATTATTATTATTAAACTATCTATATAATAATAATATGAATATTAATAATATAAATAAATTATATTATTATAATATTAATAATAAAAAAATATATAATATAATTATAAAATATTAATATCAAAAAATAATAATAATATGAATATAAATAATATAATATTATATATTATGAAGTATTAATATCCAAAAATAATAAGAATAGTACTAATATTATTAATATAAAAAATTAATATAATAATAATATTATTAAAATAAACATACATATTTATGAAAAAATAATATTAATATTATTAATATTAATAAAATTATAAAATTATAAACTTCTCAATATTAACAATAAATATAAAATATTAAAAGTAATATTACTAAAAGAAGCAGACATTAAAAATAATACTAATAAGTAATAATATATTAAAAAAAACAAATTAAATCACATAATATTTATACCAATATGAAAGAGGAATTGTAAATAGTTAATATAACAATAAACTATGAACTCAAATGTTTATTACATATAAAAAAATCATTTGGGGGGGTGGATAATCTGGAGGACCAGGAGGACCTGGAGGAGGTGGTAGAGGAAACTCCATCCCTAAACTATGAGTCAGACGAAGCATATACTCTATGTACTCATGATGTTTCTCCTCATATCGATGTCTCTCCTCATCCTGCTACTGATGCATCTGCTCCTTTCATCGACGCATCTCCTCATCATGCTGCTGACACATCTGCTCATGCCCCTGATGCAAATCCTCTATAAGCTGACTCTGAGCACGATGTTGCTCCTGATACTGTGAGGCAGAAGATGATGTCTATCACGAACCAGCCCGAGTCGAGCCTGAACCGGTCACCCAGGCTAGCCCATGACAAGTCCCGAGAGGCGTTCCCGATTCTCCTGGGATGGTGACAAGCACCAAGGGAATCAATAGAGTACAGAAGGGAACGATTTCGCCCATATATAGACAGTCAAACAAACAACGGAAATAAACGGACAGCCCAAGATGAATTTATATAAAAATTGAACTAAATATTATTTGTACAAGAAACTAAAGGTAGAACAAAACCAACAACTCAAATGAAAAATCCCAATGACCAACTAACTCCATGTGACACTTCTGGTCACTCTCCAACACAACGATCAAATGTATTCCAAGCTGGTCGAACTAAAGATGAAACCGGCACAAGGGCAAAAAAAAGAAGAAGACTATAGGTGTGGGTATTAAAACTCAGTAGGTTAGCCCGATATTCTATTCCCAATGCACATTCCTTCAAAATAAAAGAAACATCAATTTACAGTTTTAAATTCAAAATATGAAAGTATGGTTTTCAAATGAGGTTCCATGCTATAATAAATATCAGATAAAAACATGCATGTTTAATAAACAAAAATGCAAGTAACTATTATATTCAAAGAGGTGCAACTTTAAAATAAACATAGTTTTCAAGAGGGTTGCTTTAAAGAATTTTAAATTTTTAATAAATAACACATACTACTGAATTTACCAACCAAACACACCGTATGCCTACGGTGAGTACAAAATAGCCAATGAGCACTAGTCACAGGAACACCCCTAGGCACTAGTTAGTTGTGAGCCCCAGGTACCTCGTATCTCGGTGAAAGTAACCATAATAAATATCTGTTCTTGTGCATGAGCCACTAGTAGGGTACATATCCATAACCTAGCGGTCCCCAATCATCATCATCATCATATTTTATTTAGCGTTGTCATCATCAAACTTGCTACGTGAAATAGGGGCCAACCCCCACAAAATCACTAGCATACTAGTACACGTCCTCCCACCTAGATACCCAGGATTCCCTTTAGTGCTTAATCAAGTTACACATATTAGCAAATACACATTTCATATCCACATTCCATTCCAAAACCATAAAAACACAAACATCCCATAATCTTTCTTCACATTTCTTACACTAATCAACAAACCGCTAAATATTTTGGTAAAACAATTTCATGAAGTGTATTAAGGCTTTGAACATAAAACTCATTCAAAAACACTCTTTCAATTATAAACACACATCAAAACCAAACCAAATAATATTTGGAAGCCCAATAAACATTTAATAAATTCATTTAATGGACCATAAAACAATCCCAATTGCACAACTTCTTATATACAAGTAAAACACTCCTTCATTTCTAGGAAATGCCAAACGGGCCTTTAAACATTTTCTCAAAACTAACCTTTGATGAAGGTATGCATTTTAATTATATTAAGGATCTGTATAAACACCATATACAGCATCAAACCACATTCATAAATCTCTTATAATACTCAGGTTACATATTCAAAACACAACCATTTTTATAAAGATGTGAAACAGTCCATTTTTGGCCAACTCGGGCCAAAATATGTTGTAAATCAAAACCCACTTGATTGTAAAAACAAATCCAAATATCATATCCATATAAGTACCCAAAAATACCATTTATCATTCTTCCAATTCCTTTATAAATCCAAACAAATAACTTTTAAATCACATATCACACATAAAATCCAACCGGGCAATTTACCGAACACATGACATGCCCTTTTTAAACAAAACAATTTATTTTATGTACATGAAAAGGAATAAAACACCAATTGAAAGCAATATTTTCATTCAAGATACTGCAACATGATAAAAATACCATAAAACATATTATAAACCTCACAGATTATTTGCAAAAGATAACGGAACATTTAAACAAACACTTGTTGAGCACTTTCATGACAAAACAACACTACCTTTCACAAAACAATGATTAAACAACCACTTTGCACACCAATAAAATTATCCAAAGGATGAAAAACAATAATAAACATATATATCAGGTGTTAAAAAATAAAACGATGAAACTTAAATAATAAAGGCATGTTCAAGGGGTATCCTACCTCAAATCTTTGGCGTAATTGAAACGCACACCCGAAATCACCCGCCGCGGGTTTATAAACCCTAAAACTATAAATACCAGACCTAAAAGAAAAGAAACCCCATAAAAACATTATATAACATAACCCTTGGTCGATCATGACCAGGGTATGATATAAAACCAAGAAATAATGAAAGGAGGGGGAAGAGGAAGGACAAAGGAGAAGGAATCTCACCTTTCATCCTAGAAAACTCTTCGTCTTCCATTAGATCTGAAACCCTATAGAGAATGAAATGGATTTAAAATTCTTGGAGACACTCCTAAGGTCTAGACGAACCAGGGAAAGAATATTGGTTTCCAAAAGAGTAATAATTGATTGATTTATGAATGATAGAAGTTACCTTGTCAATTCTGGACGATTTGAGGTTTTCTGAGAATTTTCGCCCTAATCTGAGCCCCATATGAGATACAAAGAGGTAAAATATATTATGAGGGTTAGTATAGTCTTATTGGATTCTAGAGGGAGGTGGAAGCACCAAAAAATATAAAAAATTAAAAGGATATAAAAGAAACGATTTTTTTTTAAAACAGGAAATGAGCCCATGGGCTGGACCAATACCTAAATAAGTAACCCAAATTCACCCTGCTTATGAATTTATAATGGGTCAAAAAGGATAAATAAGTTTTAATATATCTGTATAGGACAAGTGGGTAGTTGAATTGGTGAAAAATGATGAAAAAAAAGAGTTATAAAATAAACAAATTTGGTTTTTTTAAACCGGGAATAAGATCACGGTTGGCCCAAATCATGAAGTAACCACCCTTTCTTCAAAAAAAATCCTAAACAAGCAATAAAGATCCCAAATTAGGGTGGTTAGACATATATGAAGCTTAAAAACTCATGATTCATCTCACCAAATACCCATGGAAAGGATCGGTATTTCCAATGGACCGGATCAATACAAAGACAAAAAAACCGTGTGTGACAATTCTCCCCACCATTAAAGCTGTCCGCCCCCAGAAAGCCATAACACTTTCCGGATGAAAAAAACAACACCTAAGGATTCCATAACAATATAATCCGGCCTCTAAATATAAGGAAATATCAATCAACAAAAATGAAACTTAATACTCTTTCCCACACAAAACGCAACTCACAACCACGTCTGGATAATCAACGGAAAGATGAAGCCACCACCTCCACAACCAAGCCAAGAACCCGATTGTTGGGACTTCTCTCAATGAACCCAAACATCACCCAAACCAAATAGAACCCACAAAAACAAAATATTCTAGGGGATTCTATAATGTACACCCCACCATTAATAATCAACTAGCACTAGAAATGTTCTTTGGATGAAAATCTAGGAGACCCATGGTGGGTCTCCCCACCATTAGAAACCAACTAGCAACGAACAGACAAGAATTCAAGATGAGCTAGAATTGGGCCTCACTCACACAAGCCCAAAAAACCCTCCTACAAAAACCTACTATACCAAGTTAATAGGGTTACAACATGAACATATAAACCACCCACTCCCGAACGAAGGGGATAAGTACTTGGCCAACACATTCAGCACAGTTCTGGACCCCCGCCACTTGGGGATGGGAGGGAAGGGGACCCAATAATTTGGCCACTAAAACCACAAAAGAAACAAAGAAACTACCCAAAAATCTCCACCTATGAATAGGTAACAGAAAGACTGCACCGGAATTTTACAGGCGGTCCACACAAGGACATTGATTGAAAAACCATATCCATGAAGGAATATCCATAGACATTGTGTGAGGGGTTAAGTCCACCACGCTTGTTACAACAAAGGGAAATTCACAGAAATGAGGAACCAAAACATTGAAATAGAAACTAACTTACCAAAACTTTGGAGGAAGGATCCTAATTGAGCACTCCACACCTCTGTCAATTTCCTGACAGCGTGAAAAGCTTCACTCTGAGGCCTATGGATGGAGCCCTGATTCTTGAAGCATTTGCTGCACCACAGTCAGGTGATAAGGATCACACCACTAAAAAAACCTCACATTATCACCAAACAAAAACCTTCATCTAAATAGGAACTCATAAGTACATATAAAAATTCTTTATCACTCCAAACGAGGGGCATAATGGACAAGGAAAAGGACGAAACACATCAACATCACCGAACACAACTGCTCTGTCCAAAAGAATTATGAAGACCTAGAAGCACTTTTAATAGATCACAAACTAATCTCTATTACAACAAATAGGTTGAGGCATCATCGAAAGAGGTGGATTTAACATTTGAAATGAATCCTTAGGTTGATCACCAGGAAATATTTCTGATGGAGAACTATCTTTGGCCACATCACAACATCAAACACATCTTTTGAAACCCAATTAAAATTACTCCAAAACTGAGACACCAACAAGATATCATCTCAAGATACAACAAGAGTATTAATTGTAGATCACAAGGAATCTTACTGAATAAAAAAATCTTCTACAACATAGAAAAAAAACTAGCCACATAACTATTGGTTTATAAGAAAAGGACAACATTTTTCAATTCAAAACACTTTTGAAAAACAAACTAACTTGGTGGGATTCCACATTCACCAATGGTGTTTCATCAAGTCTCACCCACATGCACATTTCTATGCCACCTCAGGCACCCAACCACCATACCATATAGGTCATCCTTCTTGATATAAATAAAACCATGCATGTGAGCACCCAGGAAAACACCAAAGGCTAAAACAAAACAACATCATTCAAAAAATCATGTACCTTCAAAAGGAAAACCAACCACTAAGTAAAAAACCCTTTTCATATTTCACAAAAAAAACCACAATTCATTAAGAACCATTTTCTTAAAAACCTACACCTTTTCATTTTTAAAAACTTTTTAAATAACCAAGCCACTCCAAACAACCCCTTACCATTTTTTTAAAAAAAAAATTCAGCAATGTATATTTTTATAATCTGAGGTCCATTGAGACCAATACCATTTCTAGTAAAACACCAACCGATCAAAACCAATTGCCAAAACTAATTTATCCGATTCAGAAACTTTTTAACACCCCAAAATACCCCATTTAAAACAAAGATCCAGAATCACCTTAAAATGATTCACAATTTCAAAAAAATTTATTTCAACAAACCACAAGTTTAGATTATTGATAATCCAATCCCTTTAAATCATTTCCACTTCCCTACATTTTTTTCACACAAACACAACCTTCCAAACCCATCATTATATTTAATTTTTGAAAAGACCCTTTTTAAATTTTCAAAATCTAATCCTTACTTTAAAACCCATTTCCACAATTCTCGCACAAGGATTATAAAAAACAATAAAATCAGAATTCAAGAAAGGTTAAAGAGACCCAAAAAAGGAACTATTGCCGGTGTGTGACATGACGATATGGTTGGAGGCCATATGTCAAACACAAAACCAACATAGAGAGACTTATTAGGACCATTACCCAGCTCCACATGGCTTTCCAGGCCCTACGATGTCACGAAGGCCATTAGTCAGACTGCCCTTGTCATATCCCAATACCAAACAATCAATTAGAACAATGGACACTAATAAAACCGGACTTCCATGGAAACCTGAGGATTAGAACAAGAAAGAGTTCGCGACGATCTTCTTTCACTTACCCCTAAAGTCACAACAACCATAATCCATCTACCTTGACATCCCCAAAATAACAAGGACGCTCTAAAAAGAAAGGTCCACTAAGAGCCGACCTCCTTTGATACCATTTTGTCACGAACCAGCCTGAGTCGACCCTGAACCGGTCACCCAGGCTAGCCCACGATAAGTCCCGAGAGGCGTTCCCGATCCTCCCGGGATGGTGACAAGAACCAAGGGCATAAATAGAGTACACAAGGTAATGATTTCTCCCATATATAGACAATCAAACAAACATCGGAAATAAACGGACATCCCAAAATAAATTTATATAAAAATTGAACTAAATATTATTTGTACAAGAAACTAAAGGTAGAACAAAACCAACAAATCAAATGAACATTTCCAATGACCAAATTACTCCATGTGACACTTTTGGTCACTCTCCAACACAATGATCAAATTTCTTCCAAGGTGATCGAACTAAAGATGAAACCTGCACAAGGGCTAAAAAAAGAAAAAGACTATATGCATGAGTATTAAAACTCAGTAGGTTAGCCTGATATTCTATTCCCAAAGAACATTACTTCAAAATAAAAGAAACATCAATTTATAGTTTTAAATTAAATATATGAAAGTATGGTTTTCAAATGAGGTTCCATGATATAATAATTATCAGATAAAAACATGAATTTTTAATAAAAAAATGCAAGTAACTATTTTTTTTCAAAGAGGTGAAACTTTAAAATGAACATAGTTTTCAAGAAGGATACTTTAAAGAATTTTAAATTTTAAATAAATAACACATACAACTGAATTTACCAACCAAACACACTGTATGCCAACGGTGAGTACAAAATAGTTAATGAGCACTAGCCACAGGAACACCCCTAGGCACTAGTTAGTTGTGAGCCCCAGGTACCTCGTATCTCGGTGAAAGTAACCATAATAAATATCCATTCTCGTACACGAGCCACTAGTAGGGAACATACCCATAACCTAGAGGTCCCCAATCATCATCATCATCATATTTTAGTTAGTGTTGTCATCGTCAAACTTGCTACGTGAAATAGGGGCCAACCCCCACAGAATCACTAGCATACTAGTACACGTTCTCCCACCTAGTTACCCGGGATTCCCTTTAGTGCTAAATCAAGTTACACATATTATCAAATAAACATTTCATATCCAAATTCCATTCAAAAACCATAAAAACACAAACATCCCATAATCTTTCTTCACATTTCATACACTAATCAACAAACCGCTAAATATTTTGGTAAAACAATTTTAGGAAGTGTATTGAGGCTTTGCACATAAAACTCTTTCAAAAACACTCTTTCAATTATAAACACACATCAAAACCAAACCAAATAATATTTTTCAGCCTAATAAACATTTAATAAATTCATTTAATGGACCATAAAACAATCCCAATTGCACAACTTGTTATATACAAGTAAAACACTCCTTCATTTCTAGGAAATACCAAACGGGCCTTTAAACATTTTCTCAAAACTAACCTTTGAAGAAGGTATGCATTTTAATTATATTAAGTATCTGTATAAACACCATTTAAATCAGAAAACCACATTCATAAATCTCTTATAATACTCAGGTTACATATTCAAAACACAACCATTTGCATAAAGATGTGAAACAGTCCATTTTTGGGCAACTCGGGCCAAAATATGTTGTAAATCCAAACCCACTTGATTGTAAAAAAAAACCCAAATAGAATATCCATATAATTACCCAAAAATACCATTTATCATTATTCCAATTCATTTATAAATCCAAACAAATAACTTTTAAATCATACATCACACATAAAAGCCAACCGGGCAATTTACCGAACACATGACATGCCATTTTTAAACAAAAAATTTATTTCATGTACATGAAAAGGAATAAAACACCAATTGAAAGCCATATTTTCATTCAAGATACTGTAAAATGTTAAAAATACCATTAACCAGATTATAAATATCACAAAATATTTTCAATAGATAACAGAACATTTAAACAAACAGTTGTAGAGAACTTTCATGACAAAACAACACTACCTTTCACAAAACAATGATTAAACAACCACTTTTCACACCAAGAAAATTATCCAAAGGATGAAAAACAATAATAAACATAAATACCAGGTGTTAAAAATAATAAAATTATGAAACTTAAATAATAAAGGCATGTGCAAGGGGTATCCTACCTCAAATCTTTGGCATAATTGAAACGCACACCCGAAATCATCCGCCGCGGGTTTATAAACCCTAAAACTATAAATACCAGACCTAAAAGAAATGAAAACCCATAAAAACATTCTATAACAGAACCCTAGGTCGATCATGACCAGGGTACAATATAAAACCAAGAAATAATGAAAGGAGGGGGAAGAGGAAGGAGAAAGAAGAAGGAATCTCACCTTTCATCCTAGAAAACTCTTCATCTTCTATTAGATCTACAACCCTATAGAGAATTTAATGGCTTGAAACTTCTTGGAGACACTCCTAAGGTCTGGAAGAACCAGGGAAAGAATATATGTTTCCAAAAGAGTACTAATTGATTGATTTATGAATGATAGAAATTACCTTGTCAATTCTGGACGATTTGAGGTTTCTTGAGATTGTTCTCCCTAATACGAGGCCCATATGAGATCCAAAGAGGTAAAATAGATTATGAGGGTTTGGATAGGGTTGTTTTCTTCAAGAGGGAGGTGGAATAACCGAAGAATATAAAAAAATTAAAAAGATATAAAAGAAACGAATTTGTTTTTTAAAACAGGAAATGGGCCCATGGGCTGGACCAATACCTAAATAAATAACCAAAATTCACCCTGCTTATGAATTTATAATGTGTCCAAAAGGATAAATAAGTTTTAATATATCAGTATAGGAAAAGTTGGAAGTTGAATTCATGAAAAAGGATGAAAAAAAAGAGTTATAAAATAAAAAAAATTGGTTTTTTTTTAAAACCGGGAATGGGCTCACGATTGGCCCAAATCATGAAGTAACCACCCTTTCTTCATGAAAATCCTAAACAAGCAATAAGGATCCCAAATTAGGGTGGTTAAACATATATGAATCTTTAAAACTCATGATTCATCTCACCAAATACCCATGTAAAGGATTGGGATTTCTAATGGACCGGATCAATACAAAGACAAAAAAATCGTGTGTGACAATGTCTCTCCACGAGATCCTCTCGAGCTGGACACCGACATTGCAGCAGTACCATAATAAGTTGCAGGAGTCAAATGAGAGCCTATACGAACTACTCGGCCATTTTTGAAGCCATATTAGGTCACCTGCATCCATGCTGTCTCATCAAAATGGTGGGCACTAGTCTGATCACCTGTCTCGTCTTGACTCTCAGCCTGTGTCTGAGAGGTCACGACCTCATATGACTCCTTAAGTTTCAATTAGAAATTAAAATAATGAAAAGATTGTATGAACTTAATTTTCAAACTGAAAATAAAATAATATTGACCACAATCTGACGCTGACAGTCACCTCTAATCTCTCCAGTAGCCGGGTCAGTGTACATTCTCCGATAAACTCCATACGCCGAAATACTGGGCTACTTGGCTTCCTATATGAATATAAGATAAACTGTTTATATTTAATGTTGTATAAAATATTAAAAAAATTACTTACCAGACGCTCTCTATGCGCACTGAATGTACGACTACCGGCTCGATGTGTCACCTCTTGTGTCCCCTGATTCTTTCGACCCAATACATATCTCCTCTGAAACCCACCACCCAACCAGTGTGTACATAATCCATCCCAAACATGAGATGAAATGTACTCTGGTCCGTAAGCTCTACAGGACTCATCAAATTCTGTCACTACAGATTTCTTCACAACCGTCTTTCTCAAATTATGAAAAAACTAACGGAAACGGTCACGCATAGACACCACCCATGCCGCGTGGATAGTGGAACGCATGCTCACTTCGATGGGATACTATAAACCCTAATATAAAGTTATTAATGAATTAAATTTCAAAATAAATAATATTTAATTACGTACCAGCCAATGATCGAACATGGCGGCCTGCACATCAGTGGGAATCTGATCCCATGTGAGCCAGGGATGAGAAAAATAATTGCCCAAGATAGACCTCCCCTGCCCAATAGATATATGTGTAAAACTGTGGAAAAAGAAAAAATAATCAAACAATTAGAATATTAATAAATTGTAATGAAAGATAAATAAAATACACAGGTTACCATACCACCGCGTGTGCGCATCGAATCCAATAGGTGGACTTCGCTCTGGGATAAGATCTAGAATCATCAGTCTGGCAAGACCATGCCCCCTCTAAGTGCTCCCTGTAGTTCCCACAGCCTGAGGGTCATATGACTAAAAAATATCATCATCCATAGGTTGATCATCCTCCAGCAACTGACGATACGTTTCCGAGTCCATCTGAAACATGAAATGATTTTTATTAGAAAATAGTTGAAAATAACTATTATGTATAGATATATATTTGTTATGATTCTAACCATCATTTTACTGTGTCAATGTTCATCTTCATCATCATATTCATAGTTGTCAATGTCAATGTCTTCATCTTCCTCATCAACATCATCAATTTCCATATTAGTTTCACTTTCGTCATCTCTTGTCATTTCAAATTCAGTTGTAACATCATTGACAACATCGTCACCATCGACCCTTAACTGTGGGGTTTCATCCTTGATATTCATGTCTCTTTGTGAAAAAGATGTGTTTTGAGGAGTGTCCTAAAAAATTTCATTTCCTTGGACTTCAGTGGAACCACATTCAGTTTGAGTAAACATATTTTCTCAAGATTTAACTTTTATTATACTCCACCAATCATCCAACTCTTTTGCAGTAGCACAGTATTTTGTATAAAAAATTTGATGTGCCTGATGAGCCAATAAAAATGGTTCATTTACTACCATAAGAATTTTATGTTTAATATCAACAATTCCATGAGTCGGATGAATACGCAAGCCTCTCTCAGTATCCAGCCATCGACATTTAAACATTGTTACATAATTCTCTCCCAAATAACACAGTTTAATAATTTATTCAAGCATACCGTAAAAGTCCACTTCAATATCTCTATGATGTGATACTTTCAAACAAACACCACTATTCATTGTTTTCTTTGATTCCCCATATGCATGTGTATGAAAGCGATAACCATTCACCACATATGTATTTTAATATTTAACCATTTTGGATGGTGGGATACTCAGTATACGCAATCGACTGTCAATCTTATCAGCATGTACAGATACCTGAAAATTTGTAAAACATTTATCACTATTACAAGTAATAAATTGATTTTATATTTAAAACTAAAAAAGAATGTATGTTACTAGTTTTTGAAACCAGTAGGCAAATTTTTTTTTTGCCGACGTTCTTCTAAGCCAGCTGCTGTAATTTGTAGAAATTGTTTCTTGATATGATCATCATATAACCTATAAATACAATATGATTAATTTACTGTAACAGAATCTATAGAATAAAGGATAAGAGCACTCACTGTACAATTGGTGACATTTCTTCACAATTGAGTAGAACGTATGTATGAGATCTAGGATGTTCATCATCTGAAAGACATCTATCATGAACTCCATCAAATCCAAGTTCGGGCTGATTGACAACTGATAATTGATTGTTCATATCATCATCAACATTCCCCACATTTCAACCCATGTGGTTAAATTTTGAGGGATATTCAGATTCAAAATAATGGGAGCATAATAAAGCAATTTCTTCTTGCAAATAAGCCTCAGCAATTGAGCTTTCAATTGATGCTTTGTTACGAACTTTTTTCTTCATTTTCTGCATGCATCTCTCAAAAGGGTACATCCATCGAAACTGAACCGTACCTCCACATTTTTCTTCATGTGGAAAATGTAATATCAACTGTTCCACCGAGTCAATGAAAGCCGGCAGAAATATTTTTTCCAATTTTCATATAATTACAACAACAGCTTCTTCCAGTTTGCTTAGTGTATCGTAGTCTGTTTTCACCGCACACATGTCTATTAAAAAATATGATATATCTGTTATAGAATCCCAAATCTTAGAATTAAACAAACCTCTTAATCCAATAGGCATAAGTCTTTCCATTATAACATGACAGTCATGACTTTTCAATCCGGTAATATGACCATTTTTAACACATCTGCCCAAGTTGGAAGCAAAGCCATTTAGAAGTCTCAAATCTGCAATCCACTGACAAAATAATAAGAGACTCTCTTTGGTCAGTGTATAATCTAATTTTGGCTTCATTAATCTCTATGATCTGACATTTTCAAAAAATTCAAGTTCTGGTCGCCTGCAAATTTGGGCAAGATCTAATTGTGCCTTTACATTATCTTTGGTTTTACCCGGTGTATCCAAAACTGTATGAAATAAATTATCAAAACTTTTCTTCTCAATATGCATGAAATCCAACATGTGTCGGACCAACAAATCAGACCAATATGGAAGATTCCAAAAAATGCTCCGTTTTGTCCAATTGTGTTCTTTCCCAAAATCATGAATTTTCTGTTGGTTTATTGTCGGTCCAAAAGTGATGGAAGGTAATGAAAATACAACTAATTGTAACTCTGTACCTGAGATCATTTTTGGAGGTTCATCTCTTTCAATTCTACCTTTTCTGAAATGAGATTTATTCCTCCAAAAAGGATGATCGATTGGAAGAAATATGCGATGACAATCAAAATAGCAAGGTTTTTTTCCATTCACGATCATAAATGCTTTGTTGTCTCCCATAGAGTAAGGACATGATTTTGGACCATTTGTACTCTAGCCAGATTACATACCATATGCTGAGAAGTCACTAATTGTCCACATAAAAGCAGCTTTCATTACAAAATTTTGTTTCGCAGCAGCATCATATGTACCAACACCATGACTCCACAATAAATTTAACTCATCAATCAATGGTTTCAAATAAACATCAATATTCTTTTTCGAATGTCCTGGGATTAATAATTTCAAAAAGATATATGGCTCTTTCATCAACATCCATGGAGGAAAATTTTACGGAGTTATAAAGACAGGCCAACAGGAATACTGACTACCAAAAGATCCAAATGGGAAAAAACCGTCAGTAGAAAGACCCAATCGCACGTTCTGGGATTCTAAAGAAAAAGATGGATGCACTTGATCAAAATGTTTCCATGAATCACCATTAGATGGATGAATCAAGCTTTTACCATTTGAAATTTTTTTTTGTGCCATGACATCATTGTCACTGTGTTCTGAGAGATAAATAAACGCTGCAACCTGGGTGTAAGCGGGAAATATCTCAACTGTTTTACAGGAATCAATCCAGACTTCCCTGATTGAGGTTCTTTATACCTAGATTGTCCACATGTGGGACAACTATCCAAAGACTCATTTTCACCAGAATATAAGATGCAATCATTTGAACATGCATGGATCTTCTGATAACTAAGGCCTCGATTACGAACGAGTCTTTTGCTCTCATAATAATTAGCAGGCGGCACATTTCCTTCAGGTAACAGTGTTTTAACCAAAGGAAATATCTAATCAAAACAGTTATTTGACATTCCATTATCTGATTTAATAGCCATAAATTTTTCAACTGCTTCTAATTTTCTTATCTTGAAACCAGGATATAATGCATCCTTAGCAGACCTGAACAACTTAGCAAATTCAGATGGTGCCAACTCGGGAGGTAAATCAACATCATCCTCGATTTCTGTTTGTTGAATGGATGACCCTACAACATCATGTACTAAATTCTGAAACCGTGATGGATCCGAAATCAAATTATTAGTATCTTCTCTGGAACTGCATTCACCCTGTTGATACCAAAAAATATAATCTGATTGAAAACCATAACGCAAGAGATGTTGCCCAGCGATTTCAAATGTCTCAAACGTTCTCAGAGAACATTTTTTTACAAGGACACTTAATTGTCCCTACTGAAACAAATTCCGGGTTTGATGATGCAAATGATAAGAAAGCTTCAACACCATCACCATATACAAGATTTAAACTAGAACTGTTTGGATTTCTGCGCTGATTTAGCCAAGCATGATAATCTAATAAAGATTGATGTCGATTTCCTTGTTCCATATTCATATATATGTTTATAAAAAATTTATAACCATTACTATTGTTAGATAATTTTATATAAGAAACAATATCCTAATAAAAAAGATACATAATTACAGTTATTTATTAGTAATTACCAATAATTATAGGCGACACATTTAGTTTGTAATCATCCCCACTAATTATTATTAATTTAGCAATACTTAGCAATACTTGGCAAAATGAAATATGCTTGAATAATGAAATAAAATTTTGTAATCATCATTGTGGAGATTATATTACTAATTATTCTGATTTTTCCAACGGCTCATCTCTTTTTAACTTTCTCCCGACTGAAATCAGTATGAAAAACTTGCTTTGACATACGTTAGAGCACATTTTTCATACTGATTTCAGTGGGAGAAAGTAGCAATGATATGAGACGTTGACCAAAAGGTAGTCGTCAATCCGCTAGAAATTGTTCCAATTTATAACCATGTACTTGAATTTATTTGATTTTTGATTAATTTTATTAGTAATTATTACTAATTATTACAAATCTCAATATTTCCAACAGATTTTGCTTTATTCTTAACAGTTCAAATCATAAAGGGTCTCCAATTTTTAGGTCATGCCCAATAAAAGGTTTGTGTCAACCTTGTCCAATTTAAACCCTATAATTGTCCTTACATGGTTGATCATCTCGCAAGTAGTGTTGCAATAGGACGACACAAGTAATGAGAAAGACATGACTTGGGTTGTCCTATTACAACGCTACTTGCGAGGTCATCAACCAACCAAGAACAATTATAGAGTTTACATTGGACACGGTTGACGCAAACTTTTTATTGGGCATGACCTGAAAATTGACGACCCTTTAAGATTTGTACTATTAAGAATAAAGAAAAACTTGTTGAAAATATTGATAATTGTAATATTTTATAAATTTTATATAATTTTAATAATATTAATATTTTTTTATAAATATTAAACATATAATAATAAAATAATTATATTATAAGTATTATTTAACTATTAATATTAGAGTAATATAATATTTTATTTTATGTTACTATTTATGTTACTAATTATATTACTAATTATGTTACTAATTATGTTACTAATTAGAAATGCGAAGATATGCTTATAGGTCGGGTGGTAAAGAAATCAATGAATATAAAAACAAACGTAATTGACTGCTCATCTACCACAATTTTCTTTTCATTTGTGTGTTGAGGTTGACAAGAAACTTCTCCCTCCACATGTAATATGTGCTTTTACTGTCAAAATTATAAACCTCCTCACCTCTATATTGGCGAGGAGGTTGATAATTTTGACAGTAAACATAGATATTACATGTGGAGGCAGAAGTTTCCTATCAAGCCTCAACACACAAATGAGAAGAAAAGTGAGGTAGATGAGCAGTCAATCACGCTTCCTAATTATCCTAATTGTTTCTTAATAAATCCAATTGTTTCCTAATTATCCTAATTGATTCATAATTATCCTAATTGTTTCCTAATTATCCTAATTGTTTCCTAATTAAATCTAATTGTTTCCTAATTAAATCTAATTGTTTCCTAATTAAATCTAATTGTTTCCTAATTAAATATAATTGTTTCCTTCCTAATTAATTAAATCTAATTTTTTCCTAATTAATTAAATATATTTGTTTCCTAATTAATTAAATATAATTGTTTCCTAATTAATTAAATCTAATTGTTTCCTAATTAATTAAATCTAATTGTTTCCTAATTAAATCTAATTGTTTCCTAATTAAATCTAATTGTTTCATAATTAAATATAATTGTTTCTTAATGAAATCTAATTGTTTCCTAATTATTTTAATATCTAATTATTTCTTAATTATTCGATAACTATATATTTATTTCTAATTATTACCAAAACATCCCCCGGGAGTGTCGAACCAAGAGTGCAGTAATGCTCGTTGTCGTGTACCAGGTTACCCCGAGTCAAGCTCGAAACACCTTGTCAGAGTTCTCACTCCTAGGTACATCTGTGCCAGAGCCGCCTCTACTTGTTCGTATCCAGACAAAGATTATTTGGTACAACCAAATAAACTAATTATACTATATAGATAAACATTCTATAAAAAAAATTAACAATTAAAAATAAAATTAACAATTAAAAATAATTTAACAATTAAAAAAATATAAATACCTTTAGTAATCTGCGCCTTCTAACTCTTTCCTTCCTCTTCTCGAAAGAAAAAATTAAAACAAAAAAAATTCTACTCAGAACTGAAAATTAGAGAGAGAGAAGAATAGAGATCTAAATGTTATGGGAAAAAACGGATGGGGTGTATATATAGGTTAGATTATTTGCGACGGTCGTATTTGCGATGGGATACTGTCGCAATACCTAGTATTTGCGACAAGATACCGTCACAAATGCCTTCGCCCGCATTAAATACAGACGACGGGTAAAAGGACTTTTGCGACGGGCCCTTCGCAAATAGCCACCATTAGCAACGGGCGGATATCTCTGTCGCAAATTTCTATTTACCGCCGCCGGTATTGGCGACGGGGCTCGTCGCAAATACCTTCGCCCGTATTAAATACGGGCGGCGGGTAAAAGGGTTGTTGCAACGGGCCCGTCGCAACTGCCACTCAATTAGCGACGGGCGGATATCCCCGTTGCAAATTACTATTTACTGCTACTGGTATTTGTGACAGGACCCGTCGCAAATACCACCCGTTAGATTTTCTTTTGCGACAGGTAAATAGTCCCGTCGCAAAAAAGTATTTACCACCGCGGGTAGTTGCGACGGCTTGGAGGTGACCGTCGCAAATAGGCTTTACAACGGTCAGTATTGGCGATAGGGCCCGTCGCAGATAACACCGGGTGAATATTTGTTTGGGACAGGGAAATTTCCCCATCGCAAATATTATTTACCACCGCCGGGTACTTGCGACGGGTAGCCTTCTACCCGTCGCAAATAGTCTTCCCACGTTTTGGCGCACAAACCGCGCCATTGCAATTGCGATGGGACCTGTATTTCCATCGCAAATAACTGACCAGTTGCGACGGGAATATATTCCCGTCGCAAAAACTCTTTTCATCGGAGTTTTTGCGACGGGAATAAGGCCCGTCGCAAATACCCCATTGCAATAATCGTTTTTTCCCGTAGTGAGGTTATTTGCGACGTTGGGATCCCACCGTCTCAAATAGTTAAGTATTTGCGACGGGCCTCGTCGCAAATAACCAGCGGTGGTTTATAGCTTTTTACGATGGGATGTCATCTCGTCGCAAAAGGCGTGTCGGTAAGGACTATTTGTAACGGGTCCCGTCGCAAATAACATTTTAACCTCCGACAGTAATTAATGCGAGCGTAGGTATTTGCGACGAGTCTCATCGCAAAAGATACTATTTGCGACGAGATAGTCATCACAAATACTGTTGTCGCAAATAATCTAACCTATATATACCCATATCCTTTTTTCCTCTAATTTCTCTCAAATTTTAGATCATGTGTCTCTCTAAACTCAGATTTTAAAGAGAGAATTTTTCTAAGTTAATTTTTTTTATCACGAAGAAGTTGTGAAGCCTTCTGCATCAATAGAAAATCAGTCTTAAAGGTATTTATGTTTTTTTAATTTATTATTTATTTCATTTTTTATGATAATTTTTTTATTGTTGATTAGTTGTAATTAAATTAAATTTAAATTGTTCTGTCATTAGTATTTATTTGTACTAATAAATTGAAATTATTATTATTAATTTGTAATAGTTAATAGTAATTATTAATTATTAATGATAATTAGTAATGTATATAATTAATTTGAAGTAATTCATAATAATTGGTAATAAAGATCAATAAAAAGTGATGAATAGGAATAATTAGTAATACTTAGGAATACTTAGTAATAATTATGAATAATTAGAAATAATTAGGAATAATTAGGAATAAAAATTAATAATTAGTAATAATTAGGAATAATTATGAATAATAAGTAATAATTAGGAATAATTAGCAATAATTTGGAATAATTAGCAATAATTAGAAATAATTAGCAATAATTAGAAATAAATAGTAATAAATAGAAATAATTAATACTAATTAGTAATAAACTGTAGTAATTAGTAGTAAATTGTAATAATTAACAATAAATAGTAATAATTAGTTATAAATACTAATAATTACTAATAATTACTAATAATTTGGAATAATTAGCAATAATTAGAAATAATTAGCAATAATTAGATATAATTAGTAATAATTAGAAATAAATAGAAATAATTAGCAATAATTAGCAATAATTTATAAAAATTAGCAATAATTAGTAATAATTAGCAATAATTTGGAATAATTAGCAATAATTAGCAATAATTAGCAATAAATAGCAATAATTAGAAATAAATAGCAATAAATAGTAAAAAATAGGAATAATTAGTAAAAAATAGGAATAATTAGTAATAAATAGGAATAATCGAAAATAATTAGGAATAATTAATAATAATTAGGAATAATTCATAATAATTAGTAATAAATAGTAATAGTTTGTAATAAATTGCAATAATTAGTAATAAATTGTAATAATTAGGAATAAATACTAATAAATACTAATAATTATTAATAAATACTAATAATTAGCAATAATTAGGAATAATAAGGAATAATTAGAAATAATTAGAAATAAATAGAAATAATTCGCAATAATTAGCAATAATTGGGAATAATTAAGAATAATTATGAATTATTTTCAATAATTAGAAATAATTAGTAATAAATAACAATAATTACTAAAAAATAGAAATAAATATTAATAATTAGGAATAATTAGTAATAATTAGGAATAATTAGTAATAATTAGTAATAATTAGTAATAATTATGAATAATTATGATTAATTAGGAGTAAATACTTATAAATAGTAATACTTACTAATAATTAGTAATAATTTGCAATAATTATGAATAATTAGTTATAATTTGGAATAACTAACAATAATTAGTAATAATCTGCAATATACTAATAATTAGTAATAATTTGCAATAATTAGGAATAATTAGTAATAATTTGGAATAACTAGCAATAATTAGTAATAATCTGCAATAATTAGTAATAATTAGCAATAATTAGTCATAAATGGTAATAATTAGAAATAAATAGTAATAAATAGTAATAAATAGAAATAATTATTAATAAACAGTAATAAATATTAATAAATAGTATTACATAGTAATAAATAGTAATAGTTTGTAATAAATAGTAATAGTTACTTATAAATATGAATAATTACTTATAAATACGAATAATTAGTAATAATTATAAATAAATACTAATAATTAGTAATATTTACTAATAACTAGGAATAAATACTAATAATTAGTAATATTTAACAATAATTAGTAATAATTTAAATAATTAGGAATAATTAGATATAATTTTGAATAATTAGCATTAATTAGTAAAATTAGCTATAATTAGTAATAAATACTAATAAATACTAATAATTAGTAATAATTACTAATAAATACTAATAATTAGTAATAATTACTAATATATACTAATAAATAGGAGTAATTTGGATTAATTAGTAATAATTAGGAATAATTAGCAACAATTAGCAATAATTTGTAATAATTATCAATAATTAGCAATAAATATGATTAAATTGGAATAATTAGCAATTATTTGGAATAATTAAAAATAATTAGAATTAATTAGAAATAATTGGAAATAAATAGCAATAATTATCAATATTTAGGAATTATTAGCAATAATTAAAAATAATTATCAATAATTAGTAATAATTAGCAGTAATTTGGAATAATTAGTATTAAATGAGAATAATTAGTAATAAATATAAATAATTAGTAATAAATATGAATAAATTGTAGTAATTAGTAATTATTAGTAATAAATAGTAACTAATAGTAATAAAAATTAATAAATAGTAACACTTAGTAATAAATAGTAATAGTTAGTAATAAATAGTAATAGTTAGTAATAAATATGAATAATTAGTTATAAATAAGAATAATTAGTAATAAATAAGAATAATTAGTATTAAATAGGAATAATTAGCAATAAATAGAAATAAATAGTTATAAATAGTAATAATTAATAATAAATAGTAATAATTAGTTAGGAACAATTTGAAAGAAATTTAAATAAATTTATAAAATTCCAAGAACCTTGCACAATTTCTAGAGGATTGACGACACTCCTTTTGCTCGATGACTTTTCTCCTTTCAACTCTCATAGACTCAAAAAAATATGAAAAATGTGCTCCTACATTGGAATATTTAATCTTGTATACACAAGATTGGATATGCATTCATAGGATCATATTTTTTATATTGTTTTCTGGCAGTGACAGTTGGAAGAAGATAATTCATCGATAAAAGGGGGCTCTTTTGTCTGACAGCTCATTTACATGCATCTTTCTCACAATGAAGAATATAGTCGGAGATACGTATAATCATTCTCGTGCATTCATGAATAAATATGCATACCTCCAACCTGATTCTTCATTGTGATTTCAGTCTAAGAAAGATGCAAGTAAATGAGACGTCAGACAAAAGAGTAGTCATCAATCCACTAGAAATTGTGTCACCTTTAATTAATGGTAATTATTTAGAAGTAGTAGTAATTATTTATCTTCTTTTTTCGGAGAGTATTTTTAAAATTTCAAATTATTCAAAAATAGTGATGATTTTTTATTTTGTAGAAAAATATTGAACAATGAAGTGAACATCAGTCATTATTAGATGATTTTACTTGGATAAATCAGTGCATAAATCCAAATGGTTCTGGTTTAAATCTGGTATATATTAAGGGTGTTGAATATTTCTTAGTATTTTCATCATCAAAAACATAATTTGTTTCAGAAGGTACAAATAAGTTTCCTTGTAAAAAAATATCTGAGAACGTTTGAAACATTTGACAAGGTTGGGGGACATCTCATGCGGTTTGGTTTTCAACCAGATTATGTTTTTTGGTATCAACATGGTGAATGTAGTTCCAGAGAAGATACTAATAACTTGATTTCAGATCCATAACAGTTCCAAAATTTAGTACATGATGTTTCAGGTCTATCTGTTCAATAAACTGAAACTCACAATGATATTGATTTTACTCCTGAGTTGGAACCATCCAAATTTTATGAGTTGTTGAGGACTACTGATGATTCATTATATCATGGTTTCAAGATAAACAAATTAGAATCGGTTGAAAAATTTATGGCTATTAAATCGGATAATGCAATGTCAAACAACTGTTTTGATTAGATATTTTCTTTAGTTAAAACACTATTACCTGAAGGAAATGTGTTGTCTGCAAATTACTATGAGAGTAAGAGGTTGTTTCATAATCTAGGCCTTAGTTATTATAAGATTCATGGATGTGAAAATGATTGCATCTTATATTATGGTGAAAATGAGTCCTTGGAAAGTTGACCAACATGTGGACAATAGAGGTATAATGAAGCTCAACCAGAGAATTCTAGATTGATTCTTGTAAAACATTTGAGATATTTCCCCCATACACCTAGGTTGAAACGTTTATTTATGTATCATAACACATCATTAATGATGTCATGGAAAAAAACCAATATTTCAACCGGTAAAATCTTGAATCATCCATCTGATGGTGATTCATGGAAACATTTTAATCGTCTGCATCTGTCTTTTTGTTTAGAAGCCTGAAATGTGTGATTGGGTCTTCTTACTGATGGTTTATGTCTATTCGGTTCTTATGGTAGTTAGTATTCTTGTTGGCCTGTCTTTAGAACTCCATAAAATCTACCTCCCTGGATGTTGATGAACGATCCCTATATCGTTTTGACCTTATTAATCACAGGAAATCCGAAAAAGAATATTGATGTTTATTTTAAACCATTTATTGATTAGTTAAATACATTGTGGAGTAATGGTGTTAGTATATATGATATTTTTTCGAAACAAAATTTCACATTAAAAGCTGCATTGATGTGGACGATTGGTGACTTTATGGCATATGGCATGTTATCTGGTTGGAGTACACATGGTTTGAAATCATGTCCTTACTATATAAAAGACAATAAAGATTTTATGCTCATCAATGGAAACAAACCTTGCTATTTTGACTGTCATCACATATTTCTTCCAAACGATCATCCTTTTCGAAGGAACAAATCTCATTTCGGAAAAGGAACAATTGAAAGGGATGAACCTCCAAAAATGATCTCAGGTACAGAGTAGAAATCAGCTACATTTTCATTACCTCCCATAAAATTTGGTCCAATAGTAAACGAATAGAAAATTCATGGCTTTGGGAAAGAACATAATTGGATAAAATGAAGCATTTTTTGGTATCTCCCATATTGGTCTGATTTTTTGGTCTCCCACATGTTGGATGTCATGAACATTGAGAAGAAATATTTTGATAATTTATTTCATACAGTTTTGGATACACCAGGTAATACCAATGATACTGTAAAAGCACGATTAGATCTTTCCCAAATTTGTAGGTGACCAGAACTTAAACTATTTGAAAATGTCAGATCACAGAGGTTAATGAATCAAAAAGCAGCTTATACACTTTCCAAAGAGAGTTGTTTATTATTTTGTCAGTGGATTACAGATTTTGGACTTCCAAATGTCTATGCTTCCAATTTTGGCAGATGTGTTAAGAATGGTCATATTACCAGATTAAAAAGTCATGATTGTCATGTTATAATGGAAAGACTTATGCTGATTGGATTCAGAGGTTTGTTGAATTCTATGATTTGGGATTTGATAACAAACATATCATATTTTTTCGATTCATTCGTGTAGTGACAACTGAATACGTTACACTAAAAAAAACTAGAAGAATATGTTACTGTAATTATATGTAAACTGGAAAAAATCTTTCCACCTTCTTTATTTGACTCAATGGAACATCTGATATAAAATTTTCCACATGAAGCTAAATGTGGAGGTCCAGTATAGTTTCGATTGATGTACCCATTTGAGAGATGCATGCAAAAATTGAAGAAAAATGTACCTAACAAAGAATTAGTTGAAGGATCAATTGCTGAAACTTATTTGCAAGAGGAAATTTCTTTTTTCTGATCTCACTATTTTGAATCTTAATATCCCTAAAAACAAAACTTCATGGGATGGAACGGGGGAAATGTTAATGATGAAATGGACAATCATTTATCAGTTTTTTATCAGCCAAATCTTGGCTTTAGGGGAGTTCAAGAATGATGTATTTCAGACGATGAACATCACAGAGCTCGTACATATGTTCTGCTCAACTGTAAAAAATGAAGTCATTTGTACTGTGAGTGATTATATCACTTATTATATAATTTCTTATTACATTATGTAAACTTATTTTATTTGTAGGTTATATGATAATCATATCAAGAAACAAGTTCCATAAATTACAGCAGCTTCTCTTGAAGAACACAGACAAAAAAATTCTCAACGATTTCAAAAGATGGTAACATAAATTATTGATGGTTTAATATCAATTTAGTTTACTATTTATTATATTGATAATTGTTTTACAAATTTCCAAGTGTCTCTACATGATGATAAAATTGATAAGTGACTGTATATATTGAGTAACCCACCATCAAAAATGGTTAAATATTATAATTCATATGTGGTGACTGGTTTTTGATTTCATACATGTGCATATAGGGAATAAAAAACAATGAACAGTGGAGTTTTTTTGAGAGGATCTCATCATAGAGAAAATGAAGTTGACTTTTATGGCATTCTGGATGAAATTATTGAGCTATGTTATCTTGGAAAAAATTACATAACAATGTTTAATTATTGATGGCTGGATACTGAGAGAGGCTTGCATGTTCATCCGACTCATGGAATCATCAATATTAAATATAAAAGTCTTCTTATAGTAAATGAACCATTTTTACTGGCGCAACAAGCACATAAAATTTATTACACAAAGTACTATGTTACTTCAAGAGACCTGGGTGATTGGTGTAGCATAATAAAAATAAAATCTTGGGAAAATAAATTTACTCAAACTGAATGTCGTTCCACTGAAGTGGAAGAAATTAACTTTTTTCAAGAGGTTACTCATGATCCATCTTTTTCACACAGAAACGTGAATATCGATGAAGATACCCCACAATTAAGGGTCCATGGTTATGAAGATGTTAATGATGTTAAAAATGAAATTGAAATGACAAGGGATGATGAAAGTGAAAATCATATGGATATTAATGATGCTGAGGAGGAATATGAACACATTGACATTGTTAGATATGAAGATAGTGATGAAGGTGAAAATTGGCATAGTTAAATGTTGGTTATGATCATAACTAATATATATATATATATAATAGTTATTTTTAACTATATGCTAACAATAATTATTTTTTGTTTCATATGGACTCTGATCTATTGAGTAAGTTAGAGGAGGCTGAGATACCTTTGGATGAGGGGATGTGGGATCATCTGACCCTCATTCTACTGGTGGTTGAGGAGGTACGTGGAGGGGGTGCGGTCTTGCGTGACTGATGATTCCTAACCATATCCCCGAGCGATGTCCACGTCTTGGCTTCGATCCATGCACACTGAGGTATGGTAACATGTATATTTTAGTTAGATTTCATTAATTTATTTATATATATACTAATTGATTGATTATTTTTTTTATAGTTTTTCACATGTAGTTGTTGGACATGGGAGCTCTGTCTTGTGCAATTATCTTTCTCAGCCAAAGAACATGTGGGAAAAGATTCTCGTTGATGTGTAGCTCATCATGTACAATCATTGGTTGGTACATAAATAAATAATATCTAATTTGAAATTTATTTTATTAATAACTTTATATTATAAATTATTTGTAGGGTTTATGGTATCCTATTGATGATAGCATGCGTGATGATATCCATGCAGCATTGGAGGTGGCTATGTGTGAGTGTTTGCATCAGTTTTTGCACAATTTGAGAAAGATGACCATTAAGAAAGCAGGAGGGACAGTATTTGATGAGACGTGTAGAGCCCACCGACCAGAGTAAATTTCATCTACGGTATGGGATTGATTATGTGCACACTGGTTGTGTGGTGGATTTTAGAGGAGGTATTCTTTGGGTCAGCAGAACCGGGAGAGGCAGGAGGTGATTCATCGAGCTGGTAGTCGTACATTCAGTACTCATAGAGAGCATCTGGAAATTTTTTTTTAAATATTTTATATAACTTAAAATATAAACAGTTTATTTTATATTCATATAGGCAGTCGAGCATCTCGATATTATAGAATACGATGTTTATCGAAGGATGTACAGTGATCCATCCACCGGAGAGATTAGATGTGATCGCCAGTGTCAGATTGTGGTTAGTCTTATTTTTTCAGTTTGACAAATAACTGCATATAATATTTTCACAATTTTAATTTCAAATTGGAATTGAAGTAGTCATATGAGGCTGCGACATCTCAGAAACAGGCTAAACGTCAGGACGAGGCAACTGATCAGACCAGTGCCCACCATTTTGACGAGGCAACATCGATGCAGGTGACTCAGTATGCCGTTGAGAAAGGCTGAGTAGTTGGTATCAGCTCTCATGTGACTCCTGGTACTTATTATGGTATTGCTGCGATGTTGGCGTCTAGCTCGAGAGTAGCTCGTGGAGGGGCTTCATCTTCTGTCTCAAAGTATCAGGAGTGGTTACGTGCTCAGAATGACCTTATAGAGAGTTTGCAGAAGAAGTAAGAAGAGATGTGTCAGTAGCAGCAGCAGCAGCACGAGGAGGAGATGCGTCGATGGTAGCAGCAGCAGCAACAACATGAGGAGGAGATGCGTCGATGGCAGCACCAGCATCACGAGCAGATGGAGTACATGTGCCGTCTGACTTTTAGTTTAGTGATGGAGTTTCCTCCAACAGCTTCTTCATCTCCTCCACCTCCTCCAGAAGACGACCCCTCCCAGTGATTTTTTTATGTCAAAAACATTTGAATTTAAATTTGTTGTAATATAAACTATTTACAATTTCTATCTTTTATATCGGTGCAATTATTACATAATTTAATTTTTAATATTTTATGATTTGTTTTTGTGAATATTGAGAAGTTTAAATTTTTATTATTATTTTAATGATATTAATATTATTGTTTCATTAATCATAATTTTATTAAATTTTTTTTATTATATTTTTTAATATTTTTTTATTTTACTGATAATAATAATAATAATAATATTTTATGATTTTTTATATATAATTTTTGAATATTGAGAATTTTAATATTTTTTTAATAATTTAATATTTTTTATTATTTTATTATTTTAATAAAATTAAAATTAATTTTTCAATAATCATAATAATATTTTATGAATTTTTTATATTTTTTTGTGAATATTTAGAATTTTTATATTTTTTATTTTTTTATTTTTTTAATAATATTAAAATTAATTTTTCAATAATATAATAATATTTTATGATTTTTTTTTTGAATATTGAGAATTTTATTATTTTTTAATTTTTTTATTATTTTAAAAATATTACTTTTTTTTCAATAATCATAATTTTATTAATGTTTTTTAATTAATTTATTATTTGCATTGGGATCTTTTGCGACGGGATCCCGTCGAAAATAGTTTAAATAATGTTTTCTTAAAAAAGTAATTTGCGACGGGATTACAGGCCTGTCGCAAATACTATTTGCGACAGGCCCATCGCAAATAGTCTAAAAAATATTTTCAAAAAGCATTTTCGACAAGATTATGGGCCCGTCTCAAAAAGTTATTTATGATGGACTCATCGTAAAAGAGCTTATATATATAAAAAGTATTGAATCGGAGATTTATTTGCGACGGTGATGTTTCCCATCGCAAAAAAACTTATTTGTGACAACGTTTTCTGCAATGGGTTATTTGCGACGGGGACCCGTTGCAAAATAATATTTGTGATTGGATCCCATCGCAAATACCTTGAATTTTAGTAGTGTTTTGATACTTTAGGGAAATGATACATGAGTCATTTGAGATGTGTAGGAATCAACCACACCTCAATCTGATGTACAGTGTAACAAATATGACTAAAAATGTCTCTTATCAGTTTAAAATTTACATTTTATTTCAAAATGCCAGTCACAAAAGACCAAGAAAATGCTTTCTAATTGTCTTCATATTTCACGAAGGTGATTCCTAACTCCTTTCGGACGTGTATAACGTAGTCTCACATCAAATTGTTGCACGATGTGACCAGTATGACTCAAAAAATGTGTTTTTGGTTTGAAATTATATTTTAATAAGAAAACACAACTGACATACTGAAACCCAAGAAAAACAATTTGTATTATTTTGATGACTTAGAACAATGATTCATGATTCATTTGTGATGTGTATGAATCAACTGCACCTCAATTAGCTGAATGATGTAACCTGTATAAATCCAAATGTGTTTTTATTTAAAATTGACATTAATTTAAGTAAAAAAGAAAAAGTGACGTACTGAAAACCGAGAAAATGCATTTGGATTATTTTAATAATTTAATAAAATGATCCTTGAGTCATTTGTGATGTGTAGTAATTAACCGCACCTCAATCCAATGCACGATGTGATTAGTATGACTAAAAGTGTTTGTAATGAGTTTAAAATTGACATTTTAGCTCAAAACATTTCATTCATTGAAAACTAAGAAATCACACTCCAATTAGCATCATAATTTTGGAGAGAGATTCGTAAGTCTTTTGTGACATGTATGAAGAAGTCTCACATCAAACCGATGCACAATGCGATTGGTATCACTTAAAATGGGTGTTTCCGGTTTGAAATGATATTTTAGTCAAAAACACAACTATTATACTAAAAACCGAGCAAACTCATTCAGATTGTTTTGATACTTCATAACAACAATCTATGAGTTATTTTTGATGTTTAGGAATCAACTGCATATCAATATGATGAATTATGTGACAGATATAAATTCAAATACATCATTTAAATATGATATTAATTTTAGTAAAAAAACAAGGGACATACTCAAAACAAAGAAAACTCATTCATATTTTTTTTTCATATTTTAGGACAATGATCCATAATTAATTTATGACGTGTAGGAATCAACTTCATCTCAATACGATGCACAGTGTGACCAGTATAACTTAAAATGTGTCATTTTTATAAAAAATTGATGTTTTATTAATGTAGTTTTTTATATTTATGTTTAATTTATTTCTTTATAGAATTACTAACATAATATTTGTTTTCATATATGGGTGGAACCGTTTTCTTGAGTTGGGATGATTGGTTCGGCAACTAATACCATGAGTAGACATTTTTGAGAGGGAATCGTGGATGTCAAAGAATGATAATGTTTTTAACTGTTTTTTGCGTAATGGTAAAGGTAATTATATAAAACATTGTTTGAAATGTATATAGCATTGTTTGAAAAAACATTGTGTGTGCTGCATTGTTCTTATGTGTGGTGTGGAGGTGTTGTTTTTTATAGGTGGTGTGTGTGTGTGCTGTGTAGGTGCAGGTGCTACTGGTGGGTGTGCTGTTATATAAACATCACATCATAGGCAGTCAAGCCTTTATGAGTGTTATTTCAAGCGCTGAAAAGGCACAATTTAGCAATGCTAATTAAAGAACCAATAAAGTGGTATTTTATAAGTACTCAAAATACCGCAGATAAAGGGTGCATTTATCAGTGTTAAAATAGTACAGATAAAGGGGGGATCATTATCAGTGCTTTTTTAGTGTGAATAAAGAACACTGCTTATCTTCATTTTTAGTGCTGTTAAAGGGGGTCCTCTTTTATCTTCGTTGATATTAAAAACGTTTTTATAGCGCTGTTAAAAATAATTTTATAGCGTTGATAAAAGCACTAATTGTAATATTGAAAGGATTTGAAGTTTTGTGGTAGTTAGAGAATGGTTGATAGCATGTGTTTTAAAAAAGGGTTTTGTCACACTCTTGTTATTAATCATGAGAAAAAATCTAGAAGACAGGGTCAAGGTGAACCGCAGCATGACTACAGTCCAGAAAAAATCTAGAAGAATGAGTCGAGGTGAATCGTAGCACCACCACAGTCATAGAGGTGAATATGTTAAATTTAAAAGGGACATGGGGAAATGGCAAGGCACAACACCACCACTGCCACTGAGCAGCATATGTGGAATTTGTATGGGAGTCGGGCCACCGACGAATATATTTATGAATGGGAGATTAAGTCCATATACTCAAATCACTCTATACCCAAAATCATATCCTTTAAATAACCTCAAACAAAAAAATTCGTGATTATTGATAGTGTTCGTATGACGTTTCTGCTGAAAATTATGCTGGTTTTGATCCTATTATGGGTGAGAACGGGAGGCGACCATATGTATAATCAACTTGGTGCTGAACACGACCAACCTTTCATGTCGGGCTGCCCCAGAAAATGTGGAAGCGTAAGCATTCTGTACCCATTCGGGATGGAGAGGTCCAACTGCAACGTCACCAAAAAATTCCTCATTAATTGCTCTGGAGCATACACATGCACCCCATGGTCATGTATTGGGCCGTCGGCAACCAGATTTGTGGTGTTTCTTGACAAAATGCCAGCAGGTACATATGCGTCGTTGGGGCCGACTGCACCGACATGACCGACAACTCCAGGTACTACTGCAAATGTAGTCATGGTTATAAGGGTAACCCATTCCTCCCCCATGGCTGCAAATGTAAATTTATTAAGTTGATCGGTTGAGATCCCACCAGACTAACTAATATTCATGCCTGATTTGGCTGACCATCTTATGGGTGCAGATGTGGATGAATTCAGGGATAGGTCTCTGAACAAGTGCGGGCACGATCGGTATGTCAATACGAAAGGGAGCTACAGACTCTTGTGCCCCCGGCTTCACCATTTCAAATATTCCACCGGACACTATGTGGCCGACCCATTCCCGGAATCACTGGTGTATGCGGGTGAGTTTCTATATTTCCCTACTCATTGAAAGACTGTTGTTTTCATCGTCTTCCCAGTGTATGTATATTTCCACGTGTAGGTATGGGAATTACCAGTGTGTTTGCAGTGGTCTTTCATTCCTACATGGGGTGGAAGAAGATTGTTGGCTATACAAGGTGAGAAATATGACAGGAAGAAATAAAGAAGTGGAAGAAAAATTGGAACACAACACAAAGGAGCTTTCAATCATTGTATTTCACCATAAATTCAGACTACAATTACATCAATTTATAGACCCACAACATAAAATGAAAAGCATTTATGTTGGTACAAAGAAAGACCAAAACATTAAATGCAGAGAATTTATGACAATACATGGAAAGACCAAAACATTACATGCAGATCAAAAATACCAAAATATTAAATACAAAACATTAAATTCATTCAAATAATGTAAATGGAGGTGGACCCATGGAAGGAAAAATGTTCAAGTAATAAATGACGCCAGAGGAAAAAATGCGGGTAACTTTGACTCGTGGTTTTTGTGTGCAATTCCAACACTCCCCTTCAAACCAAAACCGAATTCATTCCAAACATTGTTCTGAGTTTTTTTAATACATCTATTGATAATTAATTTATGAAAATATCAGACATGATCATTCTTCTTTATGTACACTACATGCTCATATGGACATTGGGTGAATCCATTCTATCGAAGATAGTTGTCAATGAGTGCATTCCAAGCACGATGAGCCTTCTTTAACCCATAAAGAGATTCCTTTAGTCGATACACATTTCCTTCCTCCACTTTCATAATAAAGCCTTCAGGCTGGTCTACATTGACCTCTTCCTCTATAATTCCATTCAAGAATGCATACTTCACATCCAATTGGTAGATCATCCAACCGTGATGAACAAAAAGGGAGATAATCATTCTCACAGTGTCAAGGTGAGAAACCGGAGCAAATACTTCTTCATAGTCCACCCCATACATCTATTTGTACCCCTTTCCTATGAGCCTTGCCTTGTAGAGATCGATTTCACCATCAGCATTTCACTTGATCTTGTACACCAATTTGACACCAATGTTTTTCTGGCTATTAGGAAGTGTGGTCGGCTCCCATGTGTCATTTTTCTCTATGGCACAAATATCTTCTCCCATAGCTATTCTCCAACATTCTTCCCCCATGGCTTCCTGAAACGTCAGAGGCTCATGATCTGCATATAGGAAACTTAGATTTACCTCTTCGGTTTGTTCATAATTGTCGCTTAAGCTTTTCATTTTTATGGGTTCCATGGGTGAGGATGATCTTGCCAAATTTTGACTTGATGGATTCCTTTCAGGAGTGATGGAATGTCCTCCTGGACTCCTGTGTACTGATGATGCATCCGGGGAAGGTGTTGCTGGCTTTTTCTCCTGATGATCATGCTTTTCTTCTGTATCTTCTGTTTCGACTGAAATATCATTGTTTGGTTCTTCATCATTCCATTTCCAATTTTATTCCTCACTAAAGACTAAATATCTATTCACTACTAATTTATTGGTTATTGGATTGTAGGGCTTATAGGCATTAGACTCTTCACTGTAGTCGATGAAGATACACTTTTCACTATGAATATCAAGCATCCTTCTTCTCGCTTCTAGAATATTTGAGTATAGGCAACACACCCGATGATTCTTATGTATGCTATGCTCGGTTTGTAGCCACTCCATGCCTTTTATGGTTTCACGTTTCTGACGCTCTTGGTTGGACACCGATTGAGCAGATAGGCAATACATGCCCCTGCTTCTTCCCAAATGTTCTTTGGCAAGTCTTTCTCCTTCAGCATGGTCCTCGTCATGTCAAGGATGGTGCGGTTATTCCATTCTGCAATGCCATTCTTCTGTGGCTTATAGGCATAAGTATATTGTTGCTTGATGCCTCATTCCCTGCAAAAATCATGAAATGCATTTGAAGTGTATTCTCCAACTCTGTCAGATCTGAGAACTTTGATTCTATAAACACTTTCAGCTTCAACACGACATTTGAATATTTTAAAGATCGCAAATGCAGAAGATATTTCATTGATACAATACACCCAGAGTTTCCTACTAAAATCATCAATGAAGGTATTAAAATACCCATTACCTCCAAGTGAGGGTGTTTCAAGTGGTCCACAGATATTAGTGTAAACTATCTGAAGTGGTTCATTTTCTCTTCTAAACACTCCACATTAGAAGGAGTTCCATTGTTGCTTGTTGAGTGTACACGCCTCACACACATGATTTGGAACTTCAATCACCTATAATCCATTCACCATGCTTGATGAGGATAGATGTTTAAGCTCGCTAAAATGCAGTTGTCCAAATCGGAGATTCCATCTCCATGAATCATTCTTCATGAGTCCCAAGAGACACTCCTCGGCCTTTGTGTTGATACGCAGCAGAAACATGCGATTCTTCTCCATTTGGACTTTAGCAACAAGTCTCCTGTGAGCATCCCTTATAGACAAAGAATAATTCAAAATGTGTATAACATACCCCTTCTCAAGGAGTTGGCCGAGACTAATGATATTGTTTTTCATGTTTGGTACATAATACACATTAGAGATGTAATTTGTCTCACCATTCTTCTGATAGATTTTGATTTTACCTTTTCCAATCACAGGTACCTTTGATGAGTCTCCAAAGCTCACGTCACCCCGAACTTTTTTTGTGAGTTCCTCGAATAGTTCATTGTTACCAATCATGTGGTTTCTTTCACCCGTGTCGATATACCACACATCAGGGCGTTCACATGCCTTTTATTGTGCGAGGAGAAGTGTGGTACCGTCTTCTTCATGATGAGATGTTTCAGCATAGTTGTATCGTTCATCATGATCCACTTTGATCCAACAATCAGAAGCATAATGGCCAAATTTCTTGCAGTTGTGGCATTTAATGTTCATTGTGTTTCCACAACCACACATCAATCAAACTCCACCATTCCATCTTCCAAGAAATCTGGTAGGATTTTGTTGCTTTTGTTGATGGCTTGGATAATATCCATTCCATCTTCCTCTTCTATGATGACCACCTCATTGCGTGTGACCATTCTGTTGTTCTTGTAGTGTCAACATGGACTCCAAGGCATGCTCTATTGTTGAACTAGTATTGTTTTTCATATGTTGATATTGCACTTGCAACGACCCCATCAGTTCGTCGATGGAATGTTTCTCTAAATATTTTCATTATTCAATTTCCACAACCTCATGATCAAACTTATTTTTGAGAGATCGAAGTGATTTTTCGATAACTCGAATGTCCTCCACGTTTTCACCATTCCTTCTCAAATTGTTAACAATAACAATTAATATTTTGAAATAATAAGAGATACACTCACCTTATTTCATTTGCACTGCTTCAAATTCCACTCTTAATGTTTGAAGACGTACCTGATTTACTCGATCAACACCTTTGAAGATGGTTGAAAGGGTTTCCCAAGCTTGGTTTCTTGATGTCGCTTCAGCAATCTTTTTTGACGTTGATTCATCCAACCCTTGATAGAGGAGTAACAACAACTTGTTTTCTTTCATTCTTTGATTCTTGAGGCTTGTCTTTTCCTCATTCATGAAGGTGGATTATTCCTCTATAGATGGTACAATTTAACCCTCAGTGACGATCTCCCATAATTTTTTCAATCTTAATAACGCATTCATTTCGATGCACCATCTTTCGTAGTTGTCCGTAGACATCTTCGAAACTTGCGGCTAGATTGTGGCCATCTAAAAAATATTGGATGATCTTGGTAACCTAGCCCTCTGATACCAGCTTGTTGACTATACAAGACGTGAAATATGAGAGGAAGAAATAATGAAGTGGAAGAAAAATTGGCACACAACATAAAGGAGATTTCAATCTTTGTAATTCTCCATAATTTCATACTACAATTACATCAATTTATAGGCCCGCAACATTAAATGCAGAGCATTTATGTTGTTACAAAGAAAGACCAAAAAATTAAATGCAGAGAATTTATGAAAATACAAGGAAAGACCAAAACATTAAATGAAGATCATTTATGAAGGTACACAAAATACCAAAATATTAAATATGGAACATTAAATTCATTAAAAAATAAAATAAATGGAGGTTGACCCATTGAAGGAAAAATGTGCAAGTAAAAAATGACGCTAGAGGAAACAATGCGGGCAGCTTTGACTCCTGTTTTTTTTTTTTGAAATTACAAAAATAATAATTCTAGGCATGCTCTGGAAGCATTTCTTCCTTCGAAACGGAGGTCTCCTACTGGAGAAAAAGCATTCCAGATCCATGGGAGCTTCAGATGGGGCCCAAATCATTAGTGCTGAAGAGCTCATGATGACTACTGATGGATTTGAAAAATACCAGATCATCTGTCATGAAGGATACATCACCATGTACAAGGTCATCATTCCCCACACTAACCATTTTGGGGCCGTCAAGAAGTCCAACACCATCGGCCGTGGCCGAATTGAGCAGTTCATCATCAAGGAGGTGGTGTTGTCCTGAATCCATCACAAGAACGTGGTCCGGCTGCTGGGCTGATACCTGGAGACAGAGGTGTTGTGGTTCACTGACCACAAAGAGAGATAATAGAGAAATACAATGGAATAAAAAAGGGATTTATTTCAACGTGAACAAATCATAAAAAAACTTCTCTGTACACATCTCTGACATGGAGCACTCAAGGCTCTTTTGGATAGAAGAGCTCTCATGGCTCGGATTTGATGATTTGAAGGATGCTTCTTTGGACCTCCTTAAATAGCCATGGTGGGAGGTGTAAAGTTTGACACAACTACCACCAATCCTCCACATACCATGGACTTCTCCCATGACTGCCAAAAATAGGGACTGCATGTGCAACATCCATGTTTGAAGTCCTTGGTTGGTGAGGTAGGTGCACCAACCACCTACCACGTAGCTAGATAGTTCCAATAATTCTCCCCTTCCAGCTGCAATCCTCTGGAGTATCTAAAAAGGTCTAGCTTCTCCCGAGAAACCACATTTGTCAACATATTTTTTGGGTTCTCCTTCAGGTGGATCTTCACAAGTCACAACAGTTGTTGATCCATCACTTCACATATCCATTGATAGAGAATATCGATATACTTCATCTGGGAATGATACATGGAGTTCTTGCTCAAGTCCAAAGCACTTTGACTTTTGCAATGAACACTGTACTGCTTCTGGATGAATCCGAGCTCCTGAAGAAAATGTTTCATCCACAACACCTCCTTTCCAGCTTCTGAAGCGGCGATGAACTCTACTTCCATTGTGGATAAAGTGACGTACTTATGCAACCTTGACCACCATGATACAGATCCTCATTCGAAATTATATATGTATCCTGGTGTATACTTCCTACTATCAGGATATCCTGCCATATCTGTTTCTGTATATCCCTCCAAGATAGCTTCAGCTCCACCATATCATAAGCATAAACGTGAAGTACCATTAAGATACCTCAGAATCCACTTGACTACATACCAGTTCTACTTATTAGGATTAGAGAGAAATCGACACACGATTTACCCTGTATGGGAAATGTTTGGTCTCATACTCACCAAATCTCATATAAATCTTCCAATTGTTGAGGTGTTTCGTATTATCTTCATCACCTCGATTTCATCCTTGGACGATGGGCATGCAATTTTTCTCAACTTCAAATGACCAAGAGGAGGAATGCTCACTGGTTTGGCTTTGTCCTTGTTAAAAGGTTTCCGAATACATTCTACATACTTCTGCTGAGATAGAAATAACAACTTCATATTTATGTCATGAATGATCTGCATCCCCAAAATCTATTGAGCTGCTCCCAAGTCCTTCATATCAAATGACTTGGATAACTCCTTCTTCAACTAGATAATCTTCATTGCATCCTTCTTAATGATCAACATATCATCATCATAAAGAAGAATGGAAACAATGTTACCATCCTGCAATCCATGGATGTAGACACACTAGTCTGCCTATGTCCACTTGTATCCATGACTCACCATGAATTAGTCAAACTTCTTATACCACTGCCTGGGAGCCTGTTTCAGTCCATACAAGCTCTTCCTCAATTTGAAGATGAGGATTTCTTATCCAGAAACCTCAAATACTTTAGGGTACTTCATATAGATCTCTTTGAAGATCTCACCATGAAGAAAAGTTGTCTTCACGTCCATCTGTTCATGATCTAAGTCCAAGCTAGCCGCTAATCCAAAAATGACTCATATTAAAGCCATAATCACCAGAGGGGGAAAACCACATAAAATTCAACTCCTTTCTTATGATGGAATCCCTTGACAACTAACTGAGCTTTGTGCTTGACCTCCCTTTTTCTTCCATTCCTCTTTAGCCTGAACATCCATTTTTTCATAAGTTCCTTCTTACCTTTGGTTAATTCCACCAAATCGTATGTTTGGTTCTTCATAAAATACTCCATATCATCCTCCAGTGCATTCTGCCACTTGAGTATTTTTAGATAAGAAAATGCTTCTTGGTATCCTTTCGGCTCTCCTTCGTCAGTTAGCAACAGGTAATCTGACATTGAATATTTTTTTGATGGTATCCTTCCTCTTGAAGATCTTCAAACTTGTTAAATGTTAGGTTTGGGAGGCACAACATCACCTAGCTCATGTGATGGTTCTGCAACATCTTATTAAGAGGATTGAGTCTCCCCCAACTCAATATCCTCCTCCACTACCTCTTGGTCTGCTCATAATGATTCTTCTTGAACCTCCTCCTCTTCAATGACAGGTGGTGTTGGTTTAGGTGTTGGATCATGAATTGAGCCCTCAACACTTTACCTTTGAGACATTATAGGATTTAGAATGTCCTTTATTGTCTGGTTCTCATGGAACATGACATCTCTTCTTCTGATTACCTTCTACGCCTTCAGGTTCCAAAGATTGTATCTGAACTCCTCATCTCCATAGCTGATAACGATACATGGAGTAGATCTCCCATATAGCTTCTTATTGAGCTCCTTAGATACTTGTGAAAATTCTAAACATGCAAATATTTTTAAATGAGAGTAAGAGGGATGATTACCAGACCATCTCTTCTTGTAGAATCTCAAAATTTTCGGGACAGACGGTGATCGGTTGATGGGGTTCATGTAACCTGAATAGCTTCTCCCTAGAATGGTTTAGCGATCTTAACCAAAATCATCATGCTTCTGACCTACACCATGATGGTTCTGTTCATCCTTTCTGCATCTCCATTGTGTTGTGGGGTGCAAGGGACCATCCTCTCATGTTGGATTCCATGACTCCTGTATTAAGAATCAAATTATCTAGATGTGTACTCTCCTCTATTTTATGAATGAAGACACTTCAACTTCCTTCCAGTTTCACGCTCCACCATGGCATGAAATATCTTGAATTAGTCTAGTAATTGGCCCTTCGTCCGCAAGAAGAACACCCACACACTCCGAGATTCATCATCAATAAAGGATAAGAAATATTTGTTACCTGGGAGTGAATCCACCTCCATGGGTCTGCATACATCAGAGTGCACCAGATCCAAGAACTCTGGTCTTTGTATTGAAGCAGTTTTGAATGAGACTCTATGCTGCTTCCCATACAAGCAGTATTTACAAGGATCAAGTGATGTATCCTTGTGAATACTGATGTAATTATTCTTCATTAGTGTAGATAACCCTTTTCACTCATGTGGTCAATTCTCATATGCCACATATTGGATGACATCTCTCTTTACACCATGTTGAGGCTGTTTGCACATATCATTATATGTGTTTTGTACAATGTACCACATCTGTGTCCTCGAGCGATGATGATGGATCCTTTTGTCATCTTCCATGCTCCATTGCTGAATTTGTTGTCATAGCCTTGTCGATCAAAGAATATACCTGATAATAGGTTGAGCCAAAAGCTTGGAGCATGCCGAACATCCTTCAGGGTGATTTTGTATCCAACAATCATCTTGACCTGGATATCACCCATGTTAAAAATCTTCCCTGAACTGTTATTCCCCATCTTGACTACACCAAATTCATCACCATGACAAGTCATGAAATACTCATAATGTTTCGTGATGTGGAATGATGTTGTAGTATCAAACACCCATTCCATGTATTGGCCTGATGTATGAAGACATGTCACTTTTTTTCCTTTAGAGTAAATAATAACTTCGCCACTGATGATCACATGCGCATCTTCATTTCTTCCTTACGGGTTGCTACTTTGACCCTTTTATTTTAAAAACATTCAGCAGTTCTTCTTCATGTGCCCTCCATACCACAATTGTTGCATTTTTTATGTTGGCCTCCTGTCATCAGTGGACCTACCTAAATTCTTTATTCTACCTCTAGTTCCTTCCCCACGACCTCCTCCTTGTTGTCTCCCTCACTTCTCTAGAACGAGAGCTTGTGTCTGGTTGTAACTCACATCCTTCCTTCGGGCTTCCTCATTGAATAGTGTATCTTTTACCATCACCATGGTAAGTTTGTTTCCAAGTACCGAGTAGCTGAGTGAGATGAAATGTGTATCCCATCTATCGGTAAGTGTGAAGAGTAAGTGGTTCACCTGATCCTAATCATTTATAGTCTTACCGGTAGCCCCCAACTGATTCACCAGGCTTTGGAACACGCTGGTGTGTTTGGTTATAGAGTTTCCACTGTATAGTCGATTATTCATCAACCAACACTTCAACAAAAGGATCTTTTTTTGGGCAGTCTTTGACTGGTATGTATTTTCCAACTTTTTCCAAAGTTTGTATGCATATGTCTCTTGAGAAACATGGTGGTAAATGCTTTGATTGATCCATTTCCAGATTTGATCGATCATCTTCTTGTTCAGCTATTTCCACTCCACATCCTTGGTGGCATCGGGGTTGACTCCCTCATTCTCAATGGGGTTAAAAAGATCCTTAGCATTGGGAAGATAATTTTAAAGACCCGTAAATTCGAAGGAAATTTTTTTCTCTTAATTTTCTTTGGAATTTTACAAAAACACAGTTTCTGACGGCGCCTGATTCCGAGGCCCGGTGTGGCCGGAATCAATTTCCGAAGTTTGGCTCGGGTACGTTCAGTGAACGGACGAGCGGGGATTTTTCTAACTTTTGAACCGGTGCTCGGAATCGAATTATGAGGGCACCGATGGAATCGCAGTGCCGGTACTTGCTTAGAAACGCCTCTTCCGGAGTTGCGTTTGCTCGGGTGTGGTTTTTAATTTTCGGGCTTAAAGTTAAGAAATAAAATAATTTTACGACAACTTTATTTTATTTCACTTAAGCCACTTGGAAGCCACTTGAAGCCACTTAAAAGCGGCTTAAACTGAGTTGAACCGGATAGGGTACTATCCAGAAATATCTTACCCTCTTGGTAGGTTATTTGTGAGGTGGTGCCCGCACGAGCCCCGCTGTTTCTTTCCGCTAAGTAACGCACCCGTGAAAACCCGTCTTTATGAAAGTCAACTGATGCGTTTTCTTAAATTCTTAACAGACCATTTAATTGGGCGGTTTATTTCGTAAATTAAATGAGTTGTTTCTTTCATTGAATTAATTCTACGAATTAATGGTTCGTTTCTTATCTTTTGAAATTCAAATGTTTAGTTGTGTAAATAAAATAAGGCTTAAGCTTATTTTATTTTGGGTTGAAACTTGTGGCGTGGAGAGGATTTGGAGGAAAGCATTCTTCTTCGGCGAAGAACGCGAAGAACGCAAAGAACGCGAAGAACGCCAAACCTGCGGAGATCAACGACGCGAAGCCTTGTACCGCGACGCCAACGAATCTCCCTTCGCGACGCTTCTTCCGCGACGATCCAACCCCGCGACAGCCTTCGATCGACAACAACCAAGGTAGGGGGTTGCGCTTCTTTTTATTTTCTTTTTGGATTTCAACAACAACATGGATTTAATTATTATTAATTAAATCCGTATGTTCTTGGTCCTCGGAGATCGTCGACGCGACGCCCTTCCGCGGTGTGACGATCACCTCCTTCCGCGACGGTCAATTCCGCGACGACCTCGCATCCGACAGCGACGGCGAGGTAGGGATTTATTTTGGGAATTACCCCCCTTTTCTTTTTATATTCCCGTAATTGTTTCTTTAAAAAGTTAAAGAACTGGAATTGTGAACAATTTTAAAATTATTAAAATTGTTGTTTCCGTTCAAATAAGGAACCCGTTTTTATGAAACAGTTTTATTTCATTAAAAATTGTTTCGGATATGCGTTCATGTGTTGAACTTTAATTTCTCCCGTTGTTTATATCTAACGCAGAGGGTGCGGGCCAAACGAACACGGCCCGACAACCCTCCGTCGTTCTTCGTTCTTGTGCGGATTTGACGGGCAACGACGGAACGTGCCGCAACGGATGTTTGATGATCCCGCAGTAAAGAACAGAACCCGGGAGGAACAACGGCGCAGACGGGAAGGAAAACGGGCCACCGGAGCGACTCCGGCGGCCCGCGGAAGCCGGTGGCGGCGCGGGGCGGCCGGAGGCGGCGGCACCCCGCGGGTGTCCAGTGCGACACCCCGCGGGTGCCGCAGGTGTCCAGGGCGACACCCCGCAGGTGCCGCGGGGTTGTCACGCGGCACCCCGCGGGTGTCGCGGGGTTGTCACGCGGCACGTCCGGCTGTCTGGCCGACACCCCGCGGGTGCCGCGGGGGTGTCACGCGTGGCGGCGGCTTTCCCCCGCGTCGGCCGCTCGGCCGCTCGGCCGAGCCGAGCCGGGCCGGGCCAACCGGGTCGGACCCGACCCGGTTCGGGCCAACCAGGGGGGGTCGGGCCGGGTCGGCCCGGGCCCGGACCCCCCCGTCTTCGGACGACTTTCGTTCAAACGCCCGTAACTTGAGCTACGGGCCTCCAAACGACTCGCCGTCAGCGGCAACGCAATCCTTGGAGTGAGTCGGTCGTTTCGGTTTATCGCACTCAAAGTTTCGGAATACTTTGGGTTCGGCCGGGTTGGTTCGTACACGAAACCAACCGGGCCCTCAGAGCGGAAACGCTCATATCTTGAGTTACGGACGTCCGATTGACGTACCGTCAGCTTTGTTAGTTTCCTCTTAGTGAGACGGATCTTTTGGCTCACTCCGCCCGGGGTTTGGGCGCAGGTGGAGTACGGTCGGGTTGGTTTTGCCTTAAAAACCAACCGGGCCCCTGGGACGAAAAAGCCAATAACTCTCAGACCGGGCGTCCGATTGACGCGCCGTCTATTGTGTTGAGTTCCTGTTGACGATACGGAACTTTTGGCATCTTTCGCCCAAGTTTTGGATACAGTTGGTAGTGTCCGGGTTGGATCGCACCCGAAATCCAACCGGGCCCCTGGAACGGAAAAGCTGATAACTTTCAGACAGGACGTCCGTTTGACGAACTGTCAGCGGCCTTGACGATCACGTTGAAAAACGGTCCCTATGAGTATACCCTATGAGAGATCGGGGTACAGTTGAGATACGGCTGGGTTTGGTTCGCTCACGAAACCAACCGGGCCCTTAGGACGAAAAGTCTAATAACTCACAGACCGGGCGTCCGATCGACGCGCCGTCTGTTGCGTTGAGACCCCTGTGACGAGGTGTTCCTTTGAGATACTTCTTCGTGGGACCTTGAGATACATGGAGTATCGACATGCAGCTCGTGGAGCAGACCCTCCCAGAGACGAGCGTGCGGAGTACGGAGACCGTGTAGCCGACTGAGACCCGACGACTGCTTGACCGACTCGACTTAGAGTGAGTCGACTAGCCCAGTGGATGGAGCACTACTTTGTTTTGGTGCAGACCCATGGCGGACGGAGCGCTACCTGTGTGATAGTGCAGACCCGCGGTACTCGTCTGGAGAGTACCTCTGCAGGCTACTAGGGGGTGTGCACTACTGTGTTTGGGTGACATACCTCGGTGGGAAGCACTACTGTGTTTGGGTGGCTGGCCCGCGGTACTCGACAAGAGGAGTACCTCAGCAGTCTTAGGTTAGTGAGCAGTACCTCAGAGTCGTGACAGGACCACTGTACACTCTAGAGACAGAGCTCTTCAGCAGTTACGGTTTCGATAATGAAAATCCTGGTTTGAGCTGAGACTTTTGACCTTGTGTTTACCTCATGATTGAGATGGGTCACTTGATAACTTAGGTATATGTATGGGCATATACCTAGGTAGTAGTTATACGTTGATTTCACAATCCTTGTGTTTCCTCATGATTGAGATGGGTTACTTGATAACTTAGGTATATGTATGGGCATATACCTAAGTAGAGGTTATCTGTTGAGATCTTCTATGTGGTTATACTTGTTGGTTTTAGTGAGACCTTGACGGTCTCAGGGTCCCTACTGAGTATTGTTATACTCACCCCTGCACGGGCTATGCCCGCACCTCGTTGTGTTGGTTGCAGACGACGGCCAGTACTGACAGAGGCCGAGTGTTCGAGGACTGGACGGTACCTGGAGGTGGACTATACGACGAGACGGTACCCAGAGGTGGACGTGACGACGAGGCGGTACCCAGAGGTGGACCACTGGGCGGGACATACTCGGAGTGGACGGCGGGACCCGAGGAGCAGAGGATCTGTCTGTACCCACCCTTCAGGTGGGATTTCCAGTGGACAGCTCGGCGTAGCAGTTTTACTTTTCAGTTGCTGTTTTCCCTTTCGAGTTGTACTTTATAGTTGGTCTTGTATTTCCGGCCCCTTTTTACTTTCCGCACTTACTATTGTACTCAGTTTTTACTTAGTGTTTACTTCTTCCGCTTGTACTCTGTGTGATTGTTTACTTTACAAAGGCAATGCCTTCCCTTTTTACCGGGATTTACGCCTTGGTGCTAGTTGCCAGCCCCTGGCCTATGGAAGGTGGGCTTGGGGTAGTCACGGTACGGGCCCTGAGGACGGGTCGTGACAAATTGGTATCAGAGGTGGTCGGTTCTACCGCAGACTCTGATCTTTCTTTCTGTGAAGCAATAGTGTTAAGGGTACCGAGTGTGGTTTTCAATTCAGGGGGTCCAGTGTTGGTGCGGGCGGCCGACGTATCCATACACCAGGACCCTGGAAACTGATTTCCGACTTTTTGCACGAAAACACTGATTGCGTGTGTGTTTTCAAAGGTTTCCCCCCTTAAAACAGCTCAAACCAGGTCAGCTCACCAGGTATAATCGTTTGACGGTGTTACGTTGTTTGTTTCAGGATGCCTTTTCTCGGACGACCAGTTAGAGCCCAGAGGGATGTGCGTGCTGACAGCCTGTCGAGTGACGAGGCTTCGGTACAGGGCCCTCTTGCAGTTGATGCACCAGCGGAGGCACCAGCGGTACTACCATACGTTGGGCCACCGATGCCACCAGCCCCAGCAGTAGGCGATGCCCGCTACTTGAGCGCACTGCATGAGTTCCAGCGCCAGAGGCCACCCAGGTTCGGGGGAGAGACGGACCCGCAGGCGGCTGAGGATTGGCTGGAGGATGTGGTGGGAGTCTTCAGGATAGTGGGGATGCCATCGGACTTCATGGTGACCTTTGCTGCCAGCCTTCTTCAGGCAGCAGCAGGAAGGTGGTGGAGCCACTTGTTCCAGTTTTGCGATGGGATGGCTTTCACATGGGAAGACTTCGAGACCTTCTTCAGGGTGGAGTTTGTGCCAGTAGCTCTACACCCCGAGCGTGTTCAGGAGCTGCTCCCTTTGCCGCGTGTTTTTCGATCAGAAGCCGAGTCATCTGTGGGCAGTAGACAGATGATGCAGAGGTCCAGGAGGACCAGACCAGCAGTTGGGCGATCTCGGGTTTTAGGACCGGTGGTGCGGGGCACCCGGGGTGGGGTCAGATCCAGGCGTGCCAGAAGCAGACTGTGTTACTCGTGCGGTGGAAAGGGGCACCTGGCACGTGACCGTCCGACTCCTCGTACAGTTGATCCATAGGCTTTTGAGGAGCCACCGAGGCATAGGCAGCGACGAATGCTTGAGCAACAGTAGAGCAGTGGACAAGGCAGTAGAGCTCCTGGAGCAGGTGGACAGGATCGGAACTAGTGGATACGTCTCTTGTACTTCTAGTTCCATGTTCATGTTGTTTTTGTGTCTTTGTACCATGAGCTGCAATAAAATAAAGACACTTATCTTGTGATGTTTTCTTTCCTGTCCTCTTTTTTGATGTTACTAAGTGGTCCTGGTTAAGACTGTTGACTTGACCCTCACTTTCGAAATTCCTACTGGAGGAGACCCAGTGACCTCACACTGATGCCGACAGTGTGACTTGACCCTTGGAGGCGAGAGTGACAGATGGATCTATTAGTAGTTGCGTCGAGGCCTTACGACGTCATCCATGGCATGAATGCATCATTTATGTCAGGATTGACTGTATTAGGCAACGAATGTGGTTCATCCAGGGGATGTGACCAGATTTCTCTTATCGGCAAAGAAGAAATCATAGCAGCTCTTGTAAGACTAAAGGAGGTGCAGTTCATCCAGGAGCGGATGAAGACTGCACAGTGCAGTAAGAAACAAGGAACCGGTGCCAGTCTTAGAGACTCGGGCGTGATAAATGTTTCAAGAAGAGGTAGCTTTAAATAGAGATGAGTCTGCGAAGCAGCAGACGTGGAGGCAAAGCTAGGATAGCAACATGAGGTGGTGTACATCTTAACATTCTACAACCACCCGCCTTAGTTATTCCCGCCAGGCTCAGGGAGCTGGAGGGTGGAAGAAGAGTGTGGCTGCATGCGGTCAAGGAGTGTGACCCAATGGCTCTAGAAATGATTCAAGGGACAGTCTATGTCCACTACTAGCTGCTGTAGTAACAAACGTCGATATGAATCATTCCTTGCTTCCACAAATCTTGTTCCAGACCTAGAGTTTCCGGTAAGCCGTGGACTTGACCCTCACGTCTGGAGATACCTTGGGAGGAGACTCGATAATCACACTTACGCCGATGGTGTGGTTAGACCCTCGAGGCGAGAGTTCTGGTTGGAATCTCTTGGTGGCAGCGTCGAGGCCTTACAACGTTAGTTTGAGTATGGAATGGGCAATAACTGTTCATACTCAAATTGAAGGTTTTAGGCAAAGGTTGGGATGGGTTTTCCTTGGTCGGTGGAAAAGGAAACCCCAGGCATTGCAGGGTAACTCTTGCACAGGAGGGTGCGACCGATCACTCTTGAGTCGGTCAACCTTACCCTCATATCAGCAGTCGTTTTGAGTTTCAGTTCAACGAGGTTTACGGAGATGTGGCCTGGGAGGCAAGTTATCTCCGAGGTTCAACGGACCTTTCTAGGTCCTCAGCTGGGTAGGCGAGGTGGTTTACCGCTTGGCCCATCCACTTCAGTTGCACTAGGTGCACGACGTTTTCCATGTATCCCAACTGAGGAGATACGTGCTCGACCCCTTCGCATATCATCGACCATGAGGAGCTAGATGGTGGCGATGAGCGTCTTATACGGAGGTTCCTGTGGGGATCGAGGATCGACAGGAGCAGATCCTAGGAGAATGGTCGATTCCTTTTGTGCACTTTCTTTGGAAGCGCGGGAACCTCCAGGTGAGCACATGGGAGCGGAAGGCTCAGATGCGTGCTCAGTACCGCTTTGTTTCCCAGAGTTTGTGGTGAAGCTTTACGGGGACGTAAAGCCCTATGGTGGGAGTAATGTAAAGACCCGTAAATTCCAAGGAAATTTTTTTTCTTAATTTTCTTTGGAATTTTACAAGAACGCAATTTCTGACGGCGTCTGATTCCGAGGCCCGGTGTGCCCGGAATCAATTTCCGAAGTTTGGCTCAGGTACGTTCAGTGAACGGACGAGCGGGTTTTTTTCTAACTTTTGAACCGGTGCTCGGAATCGAATTCTGAGGGCACCGATGGAATCGAAGCGCCGATACTTGCTTAGAAACGCCTCTTCCGGAGTTGCGTTTGCTCGGGTGTGGTATTTAATTTTCGGGCTTAAAGTTAAGAAATAAAATAATTTTACGACAACTTTATTTTATTTCACTTAAGCCACTTGGAAGCCACTTGAAGCCACTTAAAAGCAACTTAAACTGAGTTGAACCGGATAGGGTACTATCCAGAAATATCTTACCATCTTGGTAGGATATTTGTGAGGTGGTGCCCGCACGAGCCCCACTGTTTCTTTCCGCTATGTAACGCACCCGTGAAAACCCGTCTTTATGAAAGTCAACTGACGCGTTTTCTTAATTTCATAACAGACCATTTAATTGGGCGGTTTATTTCGTAAATTAAATGAGCTGTTTCTTTCGTTAAATTAATTCTACGAATTAATGGTTCGTTTCTTATCTTTTGAAATTCAAATGTTTAGTTGTGTAAATAAAATAAGGCTTAAGCTTATTTTATTTTGGGTTGAAACTTGTGGCGTGGAGAGGATTTGGAGGAAAGCGTTCTTCTTCGGCGAAGAATGCGAAGAACGCCAAACCTGCGGAGATCAACGACGCGAAGCCTTGTACCGCGATGCCAACGAATCTCCCTTCGCGACGCTTCTTCCGCGACGATCCAACCCCGCGACAGCCTTCGATCGACAACAACCAAGGTAGGGGGTTGCGCTTCTTTTTATTTTCTTTTTGGATTTCAACAACAACATGGATTTAATTATTATTAATTAAATCCGTATGTTCTTGGTCCTCAGAGATCGTCGACGCGATGCCCTTCCGCGGTGTGGCGATCACCTCCTTCCGCGACGGTCAATTCCGCGACGACCTCGCATCCGACAGCGACGGCGAGGTAGAGATTTATTTTGGGAATTACCCCCTTTTCTTTTTATATTCCCGTAATTGTTTCTTTAAAAAGTTAAAGAACTGGATTTGTGAACAATTTTAAAATTATTAAAATTGTTGTTTCCGTTCAAATAAGGAACCCGTTTTTATGAAACAATTTTATTTCATTAAAAATTGTTTCGGATATGCGTTCATGTGTTGAACTTTAATTTCTCCCGTTGTTTATATCTAACGCGGAGGGTGCGGGCCAAACGAACACGGCCCGACAACCCTCCGCCGTTCTTCGTTCTTGTGCGGATTTTACAGGCAACGACGGAACGTGCCGCAACGGATGTTTGATGATCCCGCAGAAAAGAACGGAACCCGGGAGGAACAGTGGCGCAGACGAGAAGGAAAACGGGCCACCGGAGCGACTCCGGCGGCGCCGGCGGCCGGAGGCGGCGGCACCCTGCGGGTGTCCAGCGCGACACCCCGCGGGTGCCGCGGGTGTCCAGCGCGACACCCCGTGGGTGTCCAGCACGGCACCCCGCGGGTGTCGTGGGGTTGTCCCGCGGCACGTCCGGCTGTCTGGCCGACACCCCGCGGGTGCCGCGGGGGTGTCACGCGTGGCGGCGGCTTTCCCCCGCGTCGGCCGCTCGGCCGCTCGGCCGAGCCGAGCCGGACCGGCCCTGGCCAGGCCGGGCCGGGCCAACCGGGTCGGACCCGACCCGGTTCGGGCCAACCAGGGGGGGTCGGGCCGGGTCGGCCCGGGCCCAAACCCCCCCATCTTCGGACGACTTTCGTTCAAACGCCCGTAACTTGAGCTACGGGCCTCCAAACAACTCGCCGTCAGCGGAAACGCAATCCTTGGAGCGAGTCGGTCGTTTCGGTTTATCGCACTCAAAGTTTCGGAATACTTTGGGTTCGACCGGGTTGGTTCGTACACGAAATCAACCGGGCCCTCGGAGCGGAAACGCTCATATCTTGAGCTACGGACGTCCGATTGACGCACCGTCAGCTTTGTTAGTTTCCTCTTAGTGAGACGGATCTTTTGACTCACTCCGCCCGGGGTTTGGGTGCAGGTGGAGTACGGTCGGATTGGTTTTGCCTTAAAAACCAACCGGGCCCCTGGGAAAAAAAAGCCAATAACTCTCAGACCGGGCGTCCGATTGACGCGCCGTCTGTTGCGTTGAGTTCCTATTGACGATACGGAACTTTTGGCATCCTTCGCCCGAGTTTTGGATACAGTTGGTAGTGGCCGGGTTGGATCGCACCCGAAATCCAACCGGGCCCCTTGAACGGAAAAGCTGATAACTTTCAGACAGGACGTCCGTTTGACGAACCGTTAGCGGCATTGACGATCACGTTGAGAAACGGTCCCTATGAGTATACCTTATGAGAGATCGGGGTACAGTTGAGATACGGCTGGGTTTGGGTTATCTGTTGAGATCTTCTATGTGGTTATCCTTGTTGGTTTTAGTGAGACCTTGAGGGTCTCGGGGTCCCTACTGAGTATCGTTATATTCACCCCTGCACGGGCTATGCCCGCACCTCTTTGTGTTGGTTGCAGACGACGGCCAGTACTGACAGAGGCCGAGTGTTCGAGGACTGGACGGTACCTGGAGGTGGACTATACGACGAGATGGTACCCAGAGGTGGACGTGACGACGAGGCGGTACCCAGAGGTGGACCACTGGGCGGGACATACTCGGAGTGGACGGCGGGACCCGAGGAGCAGAGGAGCTGTCTGTACCCACCCTTCAGGTGGGATTTTCAGTGGACAGCTCGGCGTAGCAGTTTTACTTTTCAGTTGTTGTTTTCCCTTTCGAGTTGTACTTTATAGTTGGGCTTGTATTTTCGGCCCCTTTTTTACTTTCCGCACTTACTATTGTACTCAGTTTTTACTTAGTGTTTACTTCTTCCGCTTGTACTCTGTGTGATTGTTTACTTTACAAAGGCAATGTCTTCCCTTTTTACCGGGATTTACGCCTTGGTGCTAGTCGCCAACCCCTGGCCTATGGAAGGCGGGCTTGGGGTAGTCACGGCACAGGCCATGAGGACGGGTCGTGACAATAATCCATTTAAGACTTTCAAATGTAGTAGTTTGAAGAAGTTAACATGATAATCCCTCATGTAGATGATCCCTCCATCAGATTTCAATTACGTTAATATTTATGCTGAATTTGAAAAAATGGAGCTCACTTTTGCATCTAGAACGGTAGAAAATGGTATAATCAACTCCCAAATCATCGAAATCGGATACAGATTGATTAAGTTATGATCAAAACAATATCAACGCTCGAGATCGTCCAATGATGTGGTGATGACATATCGATGACGTGGCGATGACGTGGCTTGTTAGAGCAGCGGCCGGAAACTCACCCGAAAAGTTGCCGATGCCTGTCCAATATCTTTTTATCTAGCAAGGGGGTACTGTAGCACCCGAAGAGTGACCAAACTTTGACCAACCCTAGGAAGCTCGTTTTACCTCCGTTTTTGATGCTGTTTGCACCGTTGGAATTGTATCGTCACAGGATTTCATAATATGCCATCAAAATATGATTATGGGCAGCATGAATTTTACAGTCACTAGAAAATTTCCACCGCCCACCTACATTTCTCTATAAAAACCTCTGACACCACTTGTTGTGGTTCGCTCACCAAAAACAGAGATAATAGAGAAATAGAATGGAAGAAAATTGGGATTTATTTCAAAATAAAAAAACCTTACAAAAACATGTCTCTACACCTCTCTCACATAGAGCTCTCAAGGCTCTCTTAGCCATAAGATCTCTCTTGGCTCAGATTTGGTGATTTGAAAAAATCTCCCTTGTCCCTCCTTAAATATTCATGGTGGGAGGTGTCAAATTTGACAAAACTCCGACCAATCCTCCACCTACCATGGATTTCTCCCACGGGTGCCAAAAACAGGGCCTGCATGTGCAACATCATTGTTTGAAGTCCTTGGTTGGTGATGTAGGTGCACCAGCAACTTAACCTGCAACTGGATAGTTCCAACAGAAGGTGTCGCTGCTTGTCTACAAATACATTGACAATGACACCCTATTCGACCACCTCCATCGCACCGGCGGCTGCACAGGGGCCCTCCCTTGGGGCGACCAACTAAGGATTGTAGTGGAGATGCTGGGGGTGCGGTCGTACCTCCACTCTGCGAGCTCCACCACAATCATCCATAGAGACACCATGTCCACCAACATCCTTCTCGACTATGGTTTCCACCCAAAGGTGTTAGACTTCAGGACCTCTAAGCTGGTTCCTATGGATGATTCCCAGGTGTGGACGCTGGTGTAGAGGACCCTAGGGTACCTGGACCCATAGGACTTGAAGACGAACCAGCTGACAGACAAGAGCGGCATTTACAACATTGGGTTGTTGGTGGTGGAGCGGCTCATGGGGTAGAAGGTGTTGTGATTCAATCTTCCGGAGGAGGATCAGAGCCTGGCTTCTCATTTCCTGGTGTTGGTGAAGGATGAGTTGATTTTAGAGGATTTGGATGGGGGCGTGATGGGGGAGGGTGGAATGGAAGATGTGGACGACCTCATGAGGGTGGCGACGAGGTTCCTGAGATTGAAAGGGGAAGAGAGGCCAACGATGATGGAAGTGTCCACGGAATTGGAGCGAGTGAGGGAGCGGTCATCATGGGCGGTGAATCCCATCAGAGGGATGCCGCTGGAAATAGGAATGTTTGGCGGGGCTAATGGGGAGATGGATGTTCAGTTGGAGGCTGGATAGTGGGATCTTGTTCCGGAACCGGACTACATACCATTATGTTAGAGGCTCGGAGGTGGGCTCTGTTTCCGCTGTCATGTGAAGACGGTGGCACAAATTGATTAGTTTTGAAATGATGGTTACATCTCTAGAAAACAGTTAGATTTGATGTGATTGAAAATTTGTTATTTTTTTTTCAAACACAATAGTTTTGTTAACTCAATAAAATTTTCACTAATAATTTTAAATGAAAAATTCATTGATAAATTTTACAATTGTATTTACAAATTCACTAAAAATTACATTGTAAAATACATTAGAAAAATTCCATTTGAAATAATTTAGTGGAATAATTTCATTTAAATGTTATAATAAGATTTTCTCTAATAATTTTCTTGTAAATTTTATAGCTCCATAGTAATATTTCCATGGGTTTTCCACTAGAATTTAATAGTGAATTTTAACAATTGCATTCTTGAGTGAAAATTTTTAACTAATTTTTTCAATGAAAATTTTCAATGAGAATTTCTATTTGTAGAATTCTCCATGTCCATTTTTTAATGGAATATTCTAATGAAATTATATAGTGAATTATTTTTCATTTCAATATTCAAAAAAAAAAGATATAGAAAAAGAAGCCACTCAAATATTCTAATGGGTAATTTAAATGGGAATTTCAAATAGGATATTACATTTCAATTTTACATTGAAATATTTCATTCCACAATTCCATCTAGAAATTCCAATAAAAAGGTCAATAGATTATTTCATTTAAAATGTTCACAATAAAATTCATTTGATTATCTGTGTACAATTTTAGTTAAAATTTTCCCATTAAAATATTTTATTAAAAACTTACAATGTAATTTTCCACTTTGACGTTCCAATTGTCAATTTAAGTGTAAATTTCCACTCACGAATCCCAGTGGAACATTCCAGTGTAATTTTTCATTGAAGTATTCTAGAGAAATTGATTTAAAAAATAATCCAATTGATAATTTAAGTGTAAAATTCCATTGGAAAATTCCTTGACGTATATTTCACTGTATTTTTTGGTTGAATACACCACTAGAAATTTTTAGTGAAAGTTTATAATAGAATATTTCTAAAAAATTTCACTTGAATATTTCAACGCAACATTGAATCGAAATATTCCATCAGACCTTTCCAATAACTATTTCTAATGGATGTTTCACTAAGAATTTTCTTGTGATATTTTCCACTCGATCTTATGTTTTTACTAAAATTTTACAATAAACATTTTCACTAGAATTTTACAATATAAGTTTCCCATGAAATTTTCCAATGAAAGTCTCAACTAGAATTTTCTAGTGTAACTTTTCATTGGAAATTCCACTAAAATTTGTTCACTGAAACTTTTGATTGGATTTTTTCTAGTTGAAATGTTATATTTTTATTGTAATTCCTCATTGAATTTTTTCAGTAGAATATTCCAATATATTTTTCAATGGAATTTTAATTTTGAAACTTATAGTGAAATTTTTCTTATGAAATTTTCAATGGAATTTTCATTTTAATTTTCTACGTGAATTTTCCAATTAAATTTTCCAATGAAATTTTCAAGTGGATTTTTTAATGGATTTTTGAATTAAAATTTCCAATGGGACTTTCATTAGAATTTTCCATGGAAAATTCTAATTAAGTATTATTAAAATCTATCCTAGTGGTAGATATCATATCCCGAATCCATCAATGTGCTCAAATTCCCTCTCAAGGCCCAAAAATATGACAATTTTACACATCTTTATAAAAAAACTCAAAATTTCATTTTCTCTTAAGCTTTGAATTTATGGGTATCTACATCACATAACATTTAAAAACTTTACCATCAAACAGATTAAACCATAACCCAAAAATGGGGAAACAACAATATAAAACCATGTCAAAAATAAATATTCATTGGAATAGTGCATGAATAACTCAAAATAATTGAAAATACTAAATTCTCATTTGAGATTATCGCTCCTAACTACTCTCTTCAATTTCTCAATTCCTCCAAAAAACCCACACCAAAAGAATATTGTGTCCCCACCATACATTTTCATTGAGATATTTAATCTCCAAGAGATTCTCTATAAATGTTGAATATTCATCCAAATCAACATCCCCCAATAATTTACATAATATGGATGATGAACATAGTCACTATATTGAGACACATAGGATATGTTATGAGTTTGAATCAATCAAGAAGGAAGAATCACATGATAAGTAAACTTTACAATATGCTCTAGCACATAAAACCTTGTTGAAATTTTACCTCCACTTCCAATTCTATTGTGCCCATGAGAAAGTGATACTCTAAAAAATACATGATCACTAATAACTAACTCCAATAACATCATTCTCTGATCTACATATGACATCTTTTCTAATTTGGAAACACCTCATACGATCATGAAACATTTTAACTCACTATATTATATATTATACTAAATTTATTCTAATAATATTTACCTAATCAATGCCAACCCGAGATAATAGAGTCTGATATGGTGTACCATAAAATTATTTATATGACACCACACTAATAGTTTGTTGGTAACTAATTTATATATGAACTCTACTAAAGTTAAATGATCAACCTAAGGCCCATGAATGTTTATAAATATTGATCTCAACATATCCTCTAATATCTAAATTTTTTACTCAGTTTGAAAATCTTTCTAAGGATAACATGTTTTGAAAAGACACAGCTGGGTTTCCAAAACAAGTTGAAATCCTTTCCACATCCAAGAAGTAAATCAAGCATCATGATTAGATATGATTGTTTGAGGAGCTCTATGAAATCTCACCACTTCTAACATATAATTCTTTATTAAACATTCCACATAAATATGATCATCAATCATTAAGGAATGAGGGAATGTTGTTAATTGACGTACAATAATCCCAATCTATTCCTAATGTCACGAACCAACCCGGGTCGACCCTGAACCGGTCACCCGAGCCGGTCCGCGACATGGCCCGAGAGGCGTTCCCGATCCTCCCGGGCTGGCGATAAGCGCCAGGGCATCATTAGAGACTGTGGGAACGATTTCGCCCAATATAAATAAATAAGCATGCAAATATAAAACAGAGCAGCGCAGAAAAGGTAAAATAAACAAAGTGACTAAACAGAGACAAACAGGAAACAAACTAACCAAACACGATGTCCGAACAACTCCGTGCGACCTCGCGGGTCGCTCTCCGACTCAACGATCAAGCGTCGCCCTAGGCGAGCGCATTCAAGCTATAGCCTGCACAAACACTAAAAACAGAAAACAACTATAGGTGTGAGTATTAAAACTCAGTAGGGTAGCCCGATATCTATTCCCAATGCACTACCTTTAAAATAAAAGAAACATCATTTCAAGTTTGAACTACAATTTATAAAAGTATGTTTTTCTAAGCATTTTACTTAAAAACAAAGTACGAACCATTGCCCTTAGCCATTTCAAAATCCGGGTTCATTTCATTAGTGTCAATGACATTTCAGGAAAGGGGGAAAGTGATGTTTAAATTTTCAAATTTGTACAAAAGGGATTAAACACTTTTATTTGAAAATAATTTTTAGAAACCTAATAAAAAGCAATTTTACCATTTTCCCAAGAAAACAATACACCAGAATGCACAAAGTAAAACACACAGCAAGGGCAATGTAGGTATACATGTGAGCATCATAATCATTACTGCAAGCTACAAAAGCTGAATAGACATGGGTGAACCTAGGAGATCGAGAATAAACCAGAAGACACCAATACATGAGAAATCATCCTTATCGACATGTCACGATGAAATCAAAACGCACAATACGCTCGACCATCCACTCACGGGCAGGTCGAGGGCAAATCCCATAGCAATAAACCCAATATATCCACCTACTATGGGCCACTGGTCAGTACCATAACCTACCAGTGCAGCAATCGTTCTTAGAATATTCTCTCAATATGCCAGATTCCCATGTATCAAGTGGTTGAAAAATGGGTGAGCCAACTGATGCCAACCGAGCATCCAATCATATACATATATATATATATAAAGCACAACAAGCATCACCCGAGCCACTCCGTGGAACAACCTCATGCCTTTAAACTACTCACGTACCTGGGAGCTACTAAGCGCGGCCTCCCAAACAATCAATTGGAACCAAGGCATGGGAGTTGTCCTAAGAGGGTTTTATCAAAACATTTTTATCTCTTTCCATAAGGTGCCAAATGGGCATTTAATACATTTCACAAACACCACTCAACGAAAGGTTCAACATCTTTATGAGACAAAACCCAGTTTAAAACAATTTAAAGAACCAAAAAACACTACTTCACAGGTTGCCAATATTTTTATAAACCAAACCAAACCATTTTCCTTTTCCAAATAAACTTTAAGAGCCAACCGGTCAATTTCTCAAACGAACCAAAGTATTTGTTCACGCCTAAAAAGAAATCATTTCTCATTAAACCAGAACTCCATTTTATATTCCGTGAATTATGTTTAAAAGCCAAACGGGCATTCTTTCATTATTGGGTGTCCGCTCGTCAAAAGGATGTTTCAAGTGTCCTGTATAAAATAAACGGCTCCATTCGACATTAAATAACCATTTAAAAATTAACTATCTTATATTAAAAATTAATTATCGTATATTATCACTTATTTATTAAAATTAATAAAATATTTATTTCGAACAACTAGTGTGCGCAAATAGCATGAAATAATATAACTTAAATTTTAAAAGCAGTGCAAAGGGAACCTACCTCAAAACCAAGCGTGTCGACACAACAACCTCGGATCCAAGGCGCGATGACACGACGTGTGTCCGAAACCACGTGACAAGGTCTAACACTCTGCATAGTCAGTACCAAGGACTCAGACACATCCAAAAACTCACCAGAGCATGCCAAACCAAGCGTCGGAAAGAAACGCTCACCTCGTAACTGAAGCGCGACAACAACAGAACCTCGGAGAGAAGGCGCGGCGATGGCGCTCACTCGGAAACACCCTGCGCGGGTCCTAAAAGTCCTAAGCCAACAAATAAAAACCCACCATCAACAAGAGTACAATGATAATAATAAAAATAAAGATAATAATAATAATAATACTACTAATAATAATAATATTAGTAATAATAATAATAATAATAATAAAATAGTAATAATAATAATAATAATAGAAAAATAATAATAATAAAAAATAATAATAATAATAATAATAATAATGATAATAATAATAATAATAATAGTATGAAAAACAATAATAATAATAATAATAATAATATTAACATTAATAATCATAATATTAATAAGATAAAACAAAATAAATAAATAAAAGGAAAAAAGAAAGAGACCTGGCCGGGAGGGGAGGCGCACGGCAGACAGGAGGAAGGAGAAAGAAAAAGAAGAAGAAGAAGAAGAGGAAGAAGGAGAGAAGAAGAAGAAGAAGGGAAGGAGAAGAAGAGAAGAAGAAGAGGAGGAAGAAGAAGAGAAGAAGAAGAAGAAGGGAAGGAGAAGAAGAGAAGAAGAGGAGGAAGAAGAGGAAGGCCGAGCGGCGGGGGTGCCGTGCGGCGGACAGGGGAAAGAAAGAAGAAGAAGAAGAGAAGAAGAGGAAGAAGGAGAGAATAAGAAAAGAAGAAGAAGAAGGGGTTCGTGCGGGTCTGCCGTGGGTGCAGCAGGGGGTGCGGCTCATGCGGGAGGAGAGGGTGGCGAGGGGGTGCCGGTAGCTGGGGGTTGCAGCGCAAAAAGGGGAGCCGAGGCAGCGGACAGGGGGTCGGTTGGTGCTGCAGGGGAAGGCGCCGTGCGGTGTGCTGAAGGAGGAGACGCGCTGGGGGGAAGCCGGGAGCTGGAGGGTGCAACGCATGCAGGGAAAACGGGAGGAGAAGGAAGAAAATAAAAAAGGAAAACAAGGGAGAGGGAGAGAGCAGGTGGGCGAGGGGTTGCTGCAACGAGGGAGGGCGCCGAGTAGCAGGGTTCACCGCGTGGAGGAGGAAGGGCTGGCGGCCAAACGACGCTGGTGAGGAACTCGACCAGACCGGAGGTGGTGCGCGGTAGATCGGACAGCGCTGGTGAGGACTCGGCCGGACGAAAGGTGTTGCGACGGACAGAGGGAGAAGCGCCGGGTGCTGCGGCTGCTTGATGGAGCAGGGGGGGCGTTGTGGTTCGGCTAGCACAACCGAAGAGGGAGGTCCGAAGGCCGTTGGAAGGGAGCGGAGGCGCTGCAGGCCAGAGGTGAGCTGGGTGAGGCGGGGTGCGGACAGCCCGCTGGGAAGAAGCCGAGTAGGGGGGAGCGATGGGTAGCAGGAGGAAATGAGGGATGCGGCGGGGGAGAAGAAAATGAATAAAAAGGGGTGGGCCGCTAGGGTTAGGTGGGAAAAATAATAGAAAAAAAAAATGAAACATAAATGAAAAGAAAAGAAAAATAATAATAATTAATAAACAAATAAATAAAGCATTAATATACCTCCATAAAAGCCTCAATAAATTATAATTGTAATTATAAAAATTTAGTACTATTATTAATAACAATAATCATTATTATAAACCTCATTAATAACAATAATACTAATAAAACTTATGTAATAGAAACTTGTGTCAAACTTTAATAATATTAATAATAAAAGTAACCACTAATAAAATAAAAATAATAAATGAATTTATATCATCTTTAATAATATTAAAATTAACGACAGTCCACGTAATTGCATGGGCGAAGCCGCGCGGCGTCGCGCTCCGCCCACGCGTCCAACGTTGTCGAACCCAAATATTTGTTGTTGTTGTTGTTTTTTTTTCAAAGACTCTAAAATCTGATCTGAAACTGACCGCAAACCAGAGAAAAATAATTTAATACCAAAGAAATCATAAAATAAAATAAACGCACGGTTTGGGGTGCGACAATTCTCCCCACCATAACGCTTTCCGCCCCCAGAAAGCCACCACACTAACCAGTCGATCGATCAACACCTAAGGATTTCACAGGACACGGTCCAACCTCTTACCTCAAGGATGTCACAACGACTACCAGCGGGACTGAACCTCATTGCCCAAAGTAAATCACCAACAGAGGGAAGGTCTGAACGGCTCCCCACCATAAGAACTCGACTAGAATTTGATAACGACTTAAGAGAAAACCCAAAAGACTCATGGTGGGTCTCCCCACCATAAAGGACTGACCTCTTAGCGACCAACCAGAAAACTAATTTGGACCTGCATCAAGCCTTACCCGAGCTAGAAAGAGTACAATAAGAACATTTCAAACACTTACTCTCATCCGAAAGGGATAGAAGCTTAAATGGATACTTTGCGCAACTAAAACCCTAACCCCATGGGCGGGGAGGGTGGGCCCAAGGATCATATCATTGAAACTACGACGTACGACTACTCACAACCCATCACTTCAGGATGGACCCAAACCAGGGCCGCAACTGATTTACATCAGTGGCCCATGAAAAGTCACTGGTCAGCAACTTACATCCAAGAGGTATGATTCCCGACACTACGTGAGGGATAAGTCCATCATGCGCTTTGCGATAAGAGGAAAACTACAACGACAGAGGAACCAGAGCAACAACACCAAAACTATCTTACCACAATGATAGAAGCACGACTTTCACCAGAATATTTAAAAATTTTCCCGGGGGGTTCCTGACTACGCGCCGGCTTCACTCCGAGACATTTTGGTTGGAGCTCTGATGGATGAAGCATCTCTTGTCTCGCAGTCAGGTTCTGATAATCCCAATGATATACATACATCTTCTGATCTGACAGATTGAAGGACAAGATTTTAAAATTAAAACACACCAGCATTGAAAGCCGAGGTTCGTCAAAAGACCCATAAAGTTCCCATACATTTCAAACCCAAAACAACACCCGTACATATGCCACGATAATTGATTACTTATACTGAAAGGAAACTAACACAAGGAACTTTGAACAAAGACCCTAAAACACATTACTTCTGAGAACTTCCTCTGCGACGCTTCCTTGCAACGCCCCGACAAAATCGTCACAAGTGACCCAGGCGTCCACATGCCTGGCAGGGCTTCGGAGTGTTTGGGCACGATGACTTCTTGTGACCCCGCTTGCCACACTGATAACACACCATAACCTCTCGCTCTGAAGAGGTTGATGAAAGATCCCGGGGCCTCTTGATTGCACGACCTAATCCATCCACTTCCATTTGCTTACTCATTTCCTTTCCAGAATCTTCACCAGTGCTCATAGGGATCGAAGGAGGGAGAACTACTTCGAGCACTCCTGCCATCGCGGCTTCGACATGAAAAGCTTGTCTCGCCACATCGACAAAAGAAGTTAGGTTGGACTCTGACACCTTCGACTGTAGATCAGGGCGGAGACCCGCCTCGAAGCGTCGAGCCTTCACGAGGTCATTTGTGGCATACTCTGAATCATAAGGTACTAGATCTACAAAGCGCTGGAAATATTCCAACACGGATCTGTCGCCCTGCTGCAGACAACACATCTCCATCCCCTTTCTCACCCTTTCTTCCTCAGAGAAAAACTGACGAATGAACAAAGACTTGAAGAACTCCCAAGTAATCTCTTGACGGGGCTTGTTCCGAGACACTGACTTCCACCACATCCACGGTGAACCTTCAAGCATGAAGGTCGCAAACTTGACCTTCAACGAATCGGGCAACTCAATGAGGCTAAAGTCTCTTTCAATCTTTCGCATCCACTCCTCTGCCACGGAAGTTTCTGCTTGACCATAGAAGAGAGGTGGATCCAACTTCCGAAACTCAAGCATAAAATCCTTAGGTTGATCAACCGCACTACGATCACCCATCGAAGCTTCAAAGGGATAACCGCTGGACAAGGAAAGGTCAAAAACCCAATCAACGCCAACTCAGCGAATGAATAACAACCTCAAAATCAAACACTACATAGGTGACAAGCTCAAAATCCGAGAAAACAAGTTATCATAACATCAAAAAAATTCTCTTTGAAAACATCTTTAATTTAGAACAAGCTTAGTGGGTTAAACCTTCGCCATTGGTATTATTTAGAGCCTCACTCACATGCATATATCCGTGCCACCCAGGGCATCCATCCACCATACCAGATATCCATCCACATGTTCAACATACCAAAATGCATGTGAGTACTCATCGGAACACCAAGGCCAAAACAAAGCAATTTCATTTTCCAAAAACAATTTATTCATACCACTTCTTTTAAAACAATATACAAATTTAACATGTCATTTCAAACAACCATTCTTTTTTCAAAACCAACTTTTCTAATTCAAACCACTTTCAAAAATCAAGGGGAACTCAAAACAAATCAAACAGGGGACTACTGTCAGTGGGTGACTTGACCATATGGTTGGCGGCCATATGCCAAACACGCCACTGACACAGAGAGCCTTCTTGGACCATGCCCCTAGATCCACATGGCTTGCCAGGCCGCGCGGGTTAGGAGGACTAATGGCCCAACTCCCTTTTTCGTACCCCAATCGCAAAACATTTCCATAAAAACCCAAACAAACCAATTAAACCGGACTTCCCATGGAAACCTGAGGATCTGTACGGGCAAGAGTTCGCGACGCTCTTCTCGCACCTACCCCTCAAGTCCCGACAATCCTACTCCATCTACCTTGACATCCCAAATAACAAAGGGCGCTCTGAAAAGTGAGGTCTTCTAAGAGAAAACCTCCTCTGATACCATTTTGTCACGAACCAACCCGGGTCGACCCTGAACCGGTCACCCGAGCCGGTCCGCGACATGGCCCGAGAGGCGTTCCCGATCCTCCCGGGCTGGCGACAAGCGCCAGGGAATCATTAGAGACTGTGGGAACGATTTCGCCCAATATAAATAAATAAGCATGGAAAGATAAAAAAGAGCAGCGCAGAAAAGGTAAAATAAACAAAGTGACTAAACAGAGACAAACAGGAAACAAACTAACCAAACACGACGTCCGAACAACTCCGTGCGACCTCGCGGGTCGCTCTCCGACTCAACGATCAAGCGTCGCCCTAGGCGAGCGCATTCAAGCTATAGCCTGCACAAACACTAAAAACAGAAAACAACTATAGGCATGAGTATTAAAACTCAGTAGGGTAGCCCGATATCTATTCCCAATGCACTACCTTTAAAATAAAAGAAACATCATTTCAAGTTTGAACTACAATTTATAAAAGTATGTTTTTCTAAGCATTTTACTTAAAAACAAAGTACGAACCATTGCCCTTAGCCATTTCAAAATCCGGGTTCATTTCATTAGTGTCAATGACATTTCAGGAAAGGGGGAAAGTGATGTTTAAATTTTCAAATTTGTACAAAAGGGATTAAACACTTTTATTTGAAAATAATTTTTAGAAACCTAATAAAAAGCAATTTTACCATTTTCCCAAGAAAACAATACACCAGAATGCACAAAGTAAAACACACAGAAAGGGCAATGTAGGTATACATGTGAGCATCATAATCATTACTGCAAGCTACAAAATCTGAATAGACATGGGTGAACCTAGGAGATCGAGAATAAACCAGAAGACACCAATACATGAGAAATAATCCTTATCGACATGTCACGATGAAATCAAAACGCACAATACGATCGACCATCCACTCACGGGCAGGTCGAGGGCAAATCCCATAGCAATAAACCCAATATATACACCTACTATGGGCCACTGGTCAGTACCATAACCTACCAGTGCAGCAATCGTTCTTAGAATATTCTCTCAATATGCCAGATTCCCATGTCTCAAGTGGTTGAAAAATGGGTGAGCCAACTGATGCCAACCGAGCATCCAATCATATACATATATATATATATATATAAAGCACAACAAGCATCACCCGAGCCACTCCGTGGAACAACCTCATGCCTTTAAACTACTCACGTACCTGGGAGCTACTAAGCACGGCCTCCCAAACAATCAATTGGAACCAAGGCATGGGAGTTGTCCTAAGAGGGTTTTATCAAAACATTTTTATCTCTTTCCATAAGGTGCCAAATGGGCATTTAATACATTTCACAAACACCACTCAACGAAAGGTTCAACATCTTTATGAGACAAAACCCAGTTTAAAACAATTTAAAGAACCACAAAACACTACTTCACAGGTTGCCAATATTTTTATAAACCAAACCAAACCATTTTCCTTTTCCAAATAAACTTTAAGAGCCAACCGGGCAATTTCTCAAACGAACCAAAGTATTTGTTCACGCCTAAAAAGAAATCATTTCTCATTAAACCAGAACTCCATTTTATATTCCGTGAATTATGTTTAAAATCCAAACGGGCATTCTTTCATTATTGGGTATCCGCTCGTCAAAAGGATGTTTCAAGTGTCCTGTATAAAATAAACGGCTCCATTCGACATTAAATAACCATTTAAAAATTAACTATCTTATATTAAAAATTAATTATCGTATATTATCACTTATTTATTAAAATTAATAAAATATTTATTTCGAACAACTAGTGTGCGCAAATAGCATGAAATAATATAACTTAAATTTTAAAAGCAGTGCAAAGGGAACCTACCTCAAAACCAAGCGTGTCGACACAACAACCTCGGATCCAAGGCGCGATGACACGACGTGTGTCCGAAACCACGTGACAAGGTCTAACACTCTACATAGTCAGTACCAAGGACTCAGACACATCCAAAAACTCACCAGAGAATGCCAAACCAAGCGTCGGAAAGAAACGCTCACCTCGTAACTGAAGCGCGACAACAACAGAACCTCGGAGACAAGGCGCGGCGATGGCGCTCACTTGGAAACACCCTGCGCGGGTCCTAAAAGTCCTAAGCCAACAAATAAAAACCCACCATCAACAAGAGTACGATGATAATAATAAAAATAAAGATAATAATAATAATAATACTAATAATAATAATAATATTAGTAATAATAATAATAATAATAATAATAATAATAAAATAGTAATAATAACAATAGGAATAATAATAATAATAATAGAAAAATAATAATAATAATAATAATAACAAAATAAAATTAATATTATTATTAATAATAATAATGATAATAATAATAATAATAATAATAGTATGAAAAACAATAATAATAATAATAATAATAGTAACATTAATAATCATAATATTAATAAGATAAAACAAAATAAATAAATAAAAGGAAAAAAGAAAGAGACCTGGCCGGGAGGGGAGGCGCGCGGCAGACAGGAGGAAGGAGAAAGAAAAAGAAGAAGAAGAAGAAGAGGAAGAATGAGAGAAGAAGAAGAAGAAGGGAAGGAGAAGAAGAGAAGAAGAAGAGGAGGAAGAAGAAGAGAAGAAGAAGAAGAAGGGAAGGAGAAGAAGAGAAGAAGAGGAGGAAGAAGAGGAAGGCCGAGCGGCGGGGGTGCCGTGCGGCGGACAGGGGAAAGAAAAAAGAAGAAGAAGAAGAGAAGAAGAGGAAGAAGGAGAGAAGAAGAAAAGAAGAAGAAGAAGGGGTTCGTGCGGGTCTGCCGTGGGTGCAGCAGGGGGTGCGGCTCATGCGGGAGGAGAGGGTGGCGAGGGGGTGCCAGCAGCTGGAGGTTGCAGTGCAAAAAGGGGAGCTGAGGCAGCGGACAGGGGGTCGGTTGGTGCTGCAGGGGAAGGCGCCGTGTGGTGTGCTGATGGAGGAGACGCGCTGGGGGGAAGCCGGGAGCTGGAGGGTGCAACACATGCAGGGAAAACGGGAGGAGAAGGAAGAAAATAAAAAAGGAAAACAAGGGAGAGGGAGAGAGAAGGTGGGCGAGGGGTTGCTGCAACGATGGAGGGCGCCGAGTAGCAGGGTTCACCGTGTGGAGGAGGAAGGGCCAGCGGCCAAACGACGCTGGTGAGGAACTCGACCAGACCGGAGGTGGTGCGCGGTAGATCGGACAGCGCTGGTGAGGACTCGGCCGGACGGAAGGTGTTGCGACGGACAGAGGGAGAAGCGCCGGGTGCTGCGGCTGCTTGATGGAGCAGGGGGGCGTTGTGGTTCGGCTAGCACAACCGAAGAGGGAGGTCCGAAGGCCGTTGGAAGGGAGCGGAGGCGCTGCAGGCCAGAGGTGAGCTGGGTGAGGCGGGGTGCGGACAGCCCGCTGGGAAGAAGCCGAGTAGGGGGGAGCGATGGGTAGCAGGAGGAAATGAGGGATGCGGCGGGGGAGAAGAAAAAGAATAAAAAGGGGTGGGCCGCTAGGGTTAGGTGGGAAAAATAATAGAAAAAAAAATGAAACATAAATGAAAAGAAAAGAAAAATAATAATAATTAATAAAAAAATAAATAAAGCATTAATATACCTCCATAAAAGCCTCAATAAATTCTAATTGTAATAATAAAAATTTAGTACTATTATTAATAACAATAATCATTATTATAAACCTCATTAATAACAATAATACTAATAAAACTTATGTAATAGAAACTTGTGTCAAACTTTAATAATAGTAATAATAAAAGTAACCACTAATAAAATATAAATAATAAATGAATTTATATCATCTTTAATAATATTAAAATTAACGACAGTCCACGTAATTGCATGGGCGAAGCCGCGCGGCGTCGCGCTCCGCCCACGCGTCCAACGTTGTCGAACCCAAATATTTGTTGTTGTTGTTGTTTTTTTTTCGAAGACTCTAAAATCTGATCTAAAACTGACCGCAAACCAGAGAAAAATAATTTAATACCAAAGAAATCATAAAATAAAATAAACGCACGGTTTGGGGTGCGACACCTAACCTCCAAGTTAAAAAGGTAAACTAGTTATGATATCTGTAGAAATGTCTTCCCATTTTCACATCGATGTACTCAATAGTCTTAATAAACTAGTTAGTACTCGATGCTCAACATTAACCCACTGATAGGTAAGACATCTTTACAAAAATTAAACTATAGTTATCTTTATTCTATCCTAAAAAACAATCTCTTCAAATTATAATACATCTTACCAATACCAAGATGTTCCTACATGTGAGATCCATGGAAATCAAACAAGAACTACTCACACATTATCTAGGTAATAAATAAGTGATCTCAAAACATGACATTGTTCCCTCCACCTTCTGGATAACCACTTGGAGAATTATGAATAATTTAATCCCTCCAAACATCATTATCAAGATCTCCTATTTGAATCTCCATCACTCACCACATAAAAGGGGAGTCAATCATCATATGATAAAAACATGATTCACCATCCACTTAACACAAAACAAGATGGTTAACTACCAATTATTCCATCAACTTCTATTCTGGGCCACATCAATATAAGATCTTCTGCCTATAGTATCTTCCACCACATTCCCTTATAGTATAAATATTCTCAAAATTATATCCATATAAAAACTCCACACATATTTTCTAACTAATGTTAAAATATTAATGAGAAAATATATTCTTCCAACATTTATGATCCATAAAGTCTATCAAATATTATCCAAGTATGTTATTTCACTAAAGATTAATCATGAAAACAACTATACTATGATTCAACTCATGGGTTGTATAATTACACTCATTAGAACATAACTATCTAGAACTATAAGAAATAACTTCCCTCTCATGCATCAAAACGCCTCCCAATCCTTAATGAGATGCATCAAAATATACCATATAAGGATTTTATTCCTTAGGTAATAATAGAATTGAATCACTCATCAATATTTCCTTCAATCTCTCAAAAGCTACATTGAATTCATATGACAAACAAAAGCACGTCCTTTCATTTTCAATGTGGATAAAGGATTTTATATATAATAATACTTATGTAAAAAATTTTATAATACCAAACTAAGCCTAATAATCCAAACACCTCAAATAGATTCATTGATTCTTTCTAAGAAACAATAGTTTGAATCTTTCATGGGTGAACTTCAACCCCTTATTTCATTTCCAAATTCCCAATGAAATAATATTCACATGTCCAAAAGTGGATCATCAATAATTGTCCAAACAATTGGTGCCTCATTAATAACTCCAAAAAATCCTATGATGCTCTATGTAATCCTTCTTTTTCCTCATTTAAAAAAGGATTTCATCAATGAATACAAGAACAAGATGTTACAAATAGAGTTAAAAAACCAAATTCATAAACATTATAAAAATTGTTGGGGCATTCATAAATCCAAATGGAATAATGAAAAATTAGAAGCATCCATGTAGACCCCAAAAATCTATTTTATAAACGTCTCATCTTCAATTTTCATCATTTATTAGCTAGATAGAAAATAAATCATTAAAACACTAACTTGAAAATTTAAACATGTTGAATAGATCATCAATATGAGGTAGCAGATAACAATAATTTTTCATTACCAAGTTCATAAATCTATAGTCTATGTATAAACTCAAGGTACCATCTTCCTTATTACACACCAAAATGCACTGGTTATTTTAAATATAATATATAACAAGTCATCAATATAATTCCTTTTCTCTTATAGTTCCATTGATTCCATTTGATATACTACAATCACAATGGGAGAGATACTTGGGTAAAATCTATCCCAAAAAAATGCCGCACCGAGGAAGTAAACCCATTACATCCTATGGTAAAACATCCAAAAATTATTGTACAAATCTAGGAAATACTTCTTCATTTACATATGATTCAAAATCAATTTTCTTACTAACTGAGTGATAAAATACTGTAACTCAAAAAATTAATGCCCCAAATGACTAACTATTTCTATAATAAATGCAACACAGTCACCTTCAAGGATAGAGAAATAAACCTTTCATAGAAAGAAACCTATAGTGTCTCATTCAGTATATAACCCATTCATGCTAAGAATGAAATCACATTTTCTCATTTGTAGAAAAAATAGATCCCAAGAGAATATATTCTTTTTAAAAACTTTCTCACATTGATGATATACCTTCAAAAACCTTAATCGACCCACAACTAGAATTTTTAATTCGAGAATCCTCTAATGTAAATCTATTGTACGATTTAACCATTAGACAAGGGTAGTAGTAAGAAATGATTGTGAAGATTAGGTTATAAATAAAACAAATTGAGGGTTACAAAAGATGAAAAACCATACCTTTAAATACTTATAGTCCCTCCATATCTTCCACTTATACAGCATAATGTTTTCTACCCCCAGATTATCCACCTCAATGATCCTAATTCTTACCACCACCTCATGTTTTAATACAAGGTGGTCCATTCAATCATATAATATCACCTTGTGCACCAATCCTATACTATTCTTATATCTCTTGGGGTAGATTATTATGTTGATGATGATGATGACTTAGAGGTAAATACTACTGAGGATGCCTCTGGAAATCTCAAGGATGTCTATCCATCATCACACTATATACAGGTCTCTGAGCATAGGGTCAATAAATTCTTATACCAGATCCTCATAAACACTTTGATTGTCTTCTCATACCCCATTGATATCTATATAATCTAGAATGGCTAACCCTACTATCCCCAAATCCAACATTAGGAGGTTTATTTTCTCACCAATAATAATATTACATGAAAGCCTAAGATCCACCAACTTTGTTTTCTACAGGAACATTATGTATGTCCCCAATCCATGAGTGGTCACCTGACACTAAATATTAGGCTATAGAGTTGAATTAAAATATTTATCCCTCAACTCATAATTATATTTCATGTGAAAATAATAGCAAATAAGGCTCATGAATCTTGAAAACAAACTCTCACACAAAACAACTACCCTACTGGATAGATGAAAACTCATATTAATAAATCAACCCTAAAAGTTAAAAATAAAATATATTATTGGAAATGAATATAGAATTTGACCCATGGTATCATGTTCTCATATTTATAACCAAAGTAAACCTTTCACCACAGTATAGTGGTATCTTATAACATGTTAAACATAAAAAAAATCATGAAACTATTATAGAGTTACTATGAAATGAGGAAAGATCCACCTCATTATTCTACTACTTTATTTTCACATCTGACGTAGAACCCTCAAATTTTGGTATACTTTACTTTTGTAAATTCTATAATGTGCAATACCATGTCTTATCATTCTTATTTCATATAGTTAGTTCCTATTATACATTATCTTGATCATTTTGATATTTAAATCCTTAAACTCATACAGTAGGTATATCTATAATGGAAGCTAATTTTATAAATCATCACTTCATAGATATAGATTTATTGGAAAACATCACGCATGGTATACCCTATGTGTACAATTTTCCTATTAAAAAAATAGAGAACATCATGACAAAAAATTGTATGATGTATGTACATTCCGAATTTAGTACCTTATAGATAAAATAACATCCAATAGGTATAGTCAATATATAACCAAGGTCATTTCACATGAATGAACTAGTCACCCATATCCTTTACTGGTTTCCCTAGTCTGCGGTCAACCTTCTGTTCATATATACCATTTATTTAGTAACCTAATAAAAAGATATCACCAATTCCTACTCTAAACTTCATCCTAAAAAATCACTCTAATATAATTTTAAAGTGACCTAAACCCACTGAAATTCTATAACATCCTGATATTTTAAAAGTAAATACTATGTTTTATAGGATATAAGATATGCAACACTAACCTTAAACGAACAACAAAATCTTATTATATAAATGTGAAAGTTATTACCTAACAATTAAATAAGAGGTAATGAATAACATAAAACAAATTATGAAATAAATAATCGTAGTAATATAATATAATTTATTAATTAATAATTTTTAAATAAGTTCTAGTTTTTTAGTAATGTCATTTTATTCTTCAAAAAATATATTTCTTTAAAAATGATTTTTATTGTTTTTATGGGTGATTGTTATTTTTTATTTTCCTAAAATATTAGAAAATATATTTTAGAAAATGAATTTCATTTTTGAATTCATAATTTCTAAACTATATTAAAATTAGATTTTGATAATTTTCTGAAAATAATGATTTTTTCATGGAATGGTGAGAAATACTGATTTTTTTTTAAAAACTGTATTTTATTTTAAATTATTTAGAAGGTAAAATATTGTTTTGAATTAGTTTTAAATTTTTATTAGTTAGTTTTTAGTTACTTTAATCTAATTATGGGTTTTTAAATTTATTTTATAATTGAATTTAGTATAAAAACATTTTATATTTAAAAAAGGGCATTTTTACGAAAAACTATTTTTCATTGCGCTTTTCCAGTTTAATTTTAAATTAAATTATGAAACTTTGGTAATTATAATTCTGAAAACTGGATTCCATATTTTTGACAAGTGAGTCCAAATTTATCAAATAAGACACTTTATTATTTGTGTGAATATAAATAGTAACCAAGTTAATTTTTGTTACCATGGTAAAAGGTAATTCATGTAAATAATGGTAAAAATAATATGATAAGGACTATAAAATGAAACTAAAAATTATCCCAATTTAATTGGATAAGTAATTTTCGTCCATAATTCCCCAAGGTATGGTTATATGACCATTTTATTCAATTTTTAAATTATTATAACCTTTATAATATTTTATTTAAAGAAAAGTCAAAGACGCCGCACTCTTGTTTTTAATACGTGTAATATTTTTAATATGGTTTTATCCAAGGGATATGTTCGACTATAAATAGTATTTTGAAATATAAAATATTTTTCTTCATCATAGTGACTTATTTTACATTTTTAGAGATAAAATATTTACCTAAATTCTTTCACAGCATTGATGCAATAGTTATTTAATTAAAGGGAAAATCCAATAAATGATTTTACAAATATTAATATAAATATTATTTCTAATAATTAACATGGAAAATAAATTTTATATATCACCTTTTCTTTTTATATATATAATAAAATATTTTTTTCAATTTATATGTGTTATCTTGATATTATTTATGTCAAAGTAATGAATAAATCTAAAAATTTACATTATTGATATTTTATAATAAAATATTATTTATTAAATGATATAAAATCACTTAAAATCTAAAATTAATCCATGTAATTGGAATAATGTTTAAACTATCATCTATGGTATATTTATGGGTGTTTTTCCATTTTATAGTAACTATATTTACCCTCAATGTGAAATAAGTTATGTTTTCATGGTAAGAGTTAAAAGGGTTAAATAAAGATTAAAATTTAAACTAAGTGTAAAAATAGAGTCAGAACATATCTAATTTTTATTAGATGAGGTTATTTCTCTCCATAATAATGTTAAATTTGAAATAAATCACTTTGGATCCATTTATAATTGAAATTTAATTTATATTAATTTAATATTTTGACAATGGAAAAGAGTGTCACTCCCCTCTCTTATAAAAGGGAACCTCTTCTTCTCATTTCATCACACCTAAAAAACTATTTTGTGGTGGGGATAAGTTATATGAAGAACGTTTTTCTAAGGCATTATATGTATATTTAGTAATTTTTTAAAGTTTATTACTTACACCAGGGGAAAGTCTCTTATATTAGAGAAATCATAAGTTTACAAGAGTCAAAAAGATGGAATTTTAAAATAATCCCTTTAAAAAGGGGGCATGATCTCATGAGGAATATGATTAGATAAAACACAACCCTCCATGAAAATTCCTTTGTTTTCTAGACTATAAACAAGATAATTTGATTATTTAAAGGAATTCATGACAAAAAAGATCATTATTGAGAAGGACTCCATGCAGTTAATCCATTGGGCAAAGAGTTTCACTGATAAGTGAAGTTGTCCATTACATACTGCTTGAACCGGTTTATTAGTGTCACATTCAAACCATAACTTGTTCCAAACTCTATGTTTGGACATATTCACTACATTAATCAATGACAACATCACCACTTCTCTGGTTGTAGAAATACCACCATATCTATAGATATATCCCCCAAGATCAGCATTGCAGTCCTTGAAAGGTACCCCATATCCAACAGATCATGGATTTATTTTGGGGGACCCATCTGTATTATTGGATTATAATATATATGTAAGTGTATATGAGATAGCACAATACAAAAGGTGGGGTGAATTTTATTTTTAAAAACTTTTTATTTAAAATGTCAATAAAGTACATAGTCTAAGAGATCTTACACTAATACAATTCAGAACCAATACAAATGACCATACAGGTCTCGGATTTAATGGATATGATATGATATGATATGCTACTAAAAAAATTATATTTGAATTTATTACAATGATTAGAGTAATACAAATGTAATTGATTCTACCATAAAACGTATTGAATATTTTAATACAATATGTAATGAAAGTATTGTAATTCAAAAAATTAAAATAGAAAAGAATATGAATAGAAAGAAGAAACAAATTGATTCCCTTTCTATTAAATAATGTAGAAGAAATTTAAATGTATTAAAATTAATTTATCCCAAAGATTAGGGTACCCTTTCACATAGGATAAATGATCTGTCTTACCACCACCTTGTTAATCCCTTGATACGATGATTGACACATCTATCTTTCTATCCTTGGAAGCCCTCGATAAAGAAGGTAATTCACACATCTTTCTTTTAAATGCATGAAATCTCACGATATGATGATCGAGAGAATGTCTTCCAATCTATTAATCCCTTGATCATTATCAAAATTATCAAGATCACAAATAAAAACAAATCACTTATTGAAATACAAGAACTTAGAGAAAGTTGTTCACATATTGTTTCTTCAAGTATTTTTCATGAAGCAAGAGAGATTTCACAGCGTCTCTTTCAAGATCATGTAAGATTAAAAAATAATGCATTCTAGTTCAAATTACCTCAAATTTATAGGAATCAGCTTCCAACGGTCATATTTCCTCCAACGGTCTTGTTTTTGTAGAAAATTCAGAGGGTCTTGGACACCTAGAATTATAATGATCAGAGAAAATATAATACACAACATCATTTGGATTGGTATATTACCAAATCAATGACATCATTTTAGTTAGAAAACAATTAGTACAGTAGTATGAAAGAATGAGTAAGATAAACATGAAAATGGTATTAAAGTAAGATATGAGTACAATACATTTCATGAGCATGATACATAACTTGGTTATAATGTATATTGTTATTACAATTCATATCACGGTTTTGATACATGAAACAATTATGGTTCTTAACATGGATAAGATACATATTGTGGTTATGATATATATCATGGATACGATACATAACATAGTTACAATATTTAACATGCATATCATGGTTATGATTCATATCATGGTTAAATATCATATCATGGTTACAATTCATGGTAACAATTCATAAGGTTATGATACATAACCTAGTTACGATGCATATGGTTACGATGCTTATGGTTACGATGTAAAGAAACAACATGTGTGGTTATGATTGAAAAAAAATACTTGATTATGATTGTAAGACAATATATGTGATTACGATTGAAAACAATCAGCATATGATTACAATGTAGAATCAACAATAAGTGTGGTTATGATGAAAAAAAAGTATGTGATTATGATTATAGAACAATAGTACCTGATTAAAATAAGAAAATAATAATCATATGTTTACGATAAGAATACATCATATATGAAAGACAAGAAGAAATTTATGATTTCCAAAAAAATCAATGAGAAAGTCAAAAAATATTTTGACTTAAATATCTTGCCATTTTTTGAAAGCAGAAAACAAAACAAATAAAAAAGGCTTATCTCCCCTTGAGTTTAGAAATATCTCTTGAAAGTAATGGTGAATACAAATAATTCCACCCTAGGATAAAAATATCTCGAAGGATTGTATTCTCTTTATTTTAACATATGAGTTCTCCCCCTAAATAAGATATTCATCAAAATATTTATTTAAAACTATTCTCCCACATTTTTATTTTCAAAAAGAATAAGGGAAAACATACATTTTTTTGAAAAGGATTAGAGAAAAAGAATACGAAACAACAGAAATTACATTCAATGAAACAAGATTTTATTACAACAAGAGTTTAAAAAATAATTCTTTATCCTTTTGTTTTCTCAAGAGGTTTAACATAGAATGATTCATTTTGATGAAATCTTCTCTATCCTCCATCATTTTATCAAGAGCTTCTTGATGAGCCTTTAGATTCACATCCTATTTAGCAATGGCCCTCTCTTACTTCTGGAGCCTATCTTTTGGAAGATGATTGATTTCTTCCTATTTTATAAGCCTTGTTTCATGAGAATTGAAATCCTCCATTCTAAATCTGTAGGACTTTTCTAAAATTATAACTCCATTTAAGAGTAAAACAATGTAATTACAACCATCTTCCAATATTTCCTTTATATTTTCAAGCTCTTATGGGGCTATTCCTATTGTGGTACCCATTCTTTTAAAGATCCATCTTCCTTATTGAACTCCAAATTTTGAATGTTTTTCTAATTTACAAGTTAAATTATTTATCATTTAGTTATATTGTTGAGTTATTTTGTCAATTATTTTTATGTAGTTGATTGTTATTTATAAATGTGGTTGTTAAATTTGTTTATTTTGATAATGTTTTTTATTTGATGAAATTATCAAATGGTATTTATGATATTATGAAATAAACAATGATAAATAGTTTCATCATTGATCAATATAATTTACATCACATGTAAATACTATATATTTTTCACCCATTAAATTAATATAATATTCAATACCTTTTGACACACGTGCCGCTAAACTAATTTAACAACTATTTAATATGAGCTAATAAATGTTAGATGACTAAAAATAATTAAATTATAATATCAGTAAACAACATGTATATAATATGAAAATAAAAAATTTACAATTTATAAATTCAGAATATATAATTTATACAATAATAGGATTTTTTTTGAAATAAAACATGTAATATTTTTTGGTAATTGACCTTAATAAATTAAATTGAATAATTTTAAATTATTGAAACATTATATGATATTTCCATATATGAACTAATATTAGCATTAATTTATTCTCATATTATTTTGAAATAATATTACAAATCAATGAATGTTATAATTGTCATATTTCAATAAAGAAATTAATTTTAAAATTTTAATATAGTTATATGAACATGAATTATTGATTTATAATTTCAATGTTATCATAGTACAACTTCATGGGATTTTTTTAGAAATAATTTATTTTTATATAAATAACGATTAGTACTATTTTTAACAAAATTAATTATTCAATAGTAGTCGAGGTGTAAGGAGTTACGATGGGGTCACTGTACCCCCTATATTAGAATGTTAATTAGTAAAATAAGCAACCATTAATCATAAACAACCACAAACATTTGGGTATGAAATTTAATAAACATCCTAAAATATGTGATGTAAAAAACAAACATATATTTATAAAATAATTATTTTCTACTAGGAATATCACACACACATATATATATATAAAATAAAAGGAAATAAATTAAAAAAAATTGTTTAAAAAATAAGGATCTTCTACTGGTAATTTTTACTAGGGTCATTACATGTGATTTCCAGCAGATCATCATGACACACATCATTCAAAATAAATAACTTTAGTAGATTAGTTTTAATTTTACTCCAAATAATCATTGATGTTTCCTATTTTATTACCAATCACTTTTATTGAATGTGTTTATGTTTAAAATTTATATGTTTATATATATATTTTTAAATGTTTATATGTTTTAATATATTCACTAATTATATTTCGATATTAGGTACTAAATGGATCCTAATTATATAAATTTATGAAGAACCACTAGTGAATATGAAAAATTAGTTAATGAATTCATGGAATTTTCTAAATGAAATATTCAAAAAATAGATTAAATTTTATATAAATGTTTGAATTGTTTGAATATGATAAAGTTAAACTCTAGAGAAATCAAGGGTAATCTCATTTGTTATGGTTTTATCCTTAATTATACATGATGGACCTGGAATTTTGAAAGAACTAAAAATTCTACATCTAATGTTGATGAAAATATTCATAATGGGAAAAGATCGCATTAAAGAATCAATTCATGATTTAGGTATTGAAACCATAGAAATAATAGAAATTGTTAAATGATTGTATGGATATTTTTTTAAAAAATAATTCCTAGGTTGAAGTAAATATATAGTTTTATCAGATGTTTTTAGATTACATATGTTGAAATAATGAAATGGGTGGAGTGATAAAAGTTTCTCCAACATACTTGAGATATTAAAATTGCTACTTCTACAAGGCATTGGTATTACGGATTCAAATCATGATGTGAATAAAATATTGTTCCCAATGGGATTGGGGTATAAAAAGATACATGATTTCCTCAATAATTATATGTTTTAGAGGAAAGAATATGAATATTTATCAAGATTTCCAACATGTGGGACATCACTCTATAAGATGGATAAAAATTCAACTCAAATTAATTCTCGGGTAATAGAATATAAACTCAAGAATAATCAATTTTGTAATTTATAATGATATCATCAAATAATTCCTTTATACAATTATGATAAATCAATTGTGATTCATTCTCAGGTACATGAATCAAATATATTAGTAAGAATCTAGTTTTTCACTATGGTATGGATCCTTTGAACTTTAGTATAAATCGTTACTTTGGACCTAATATGGATTCCCAATGAGTTAGTAAAGGATTCAGGGATATCTGGGGCATGTTCAGATCCCAGAACATATCGTTTTTCGAAAAATGGCCATGTTTCACGATCATCGCATAGTAGGCTCACAGTTTGTCCATCCATTCAGATTGAAATTTCCAGACAGAACCATTTTTTACGATTTATTCAACGTCGTGTGGCCTAACCTTGAAAGTGCCCCCTCTTACCACTTACCCATGCATGTTTTGTTCATGATTTTTTAAAATGTATAGACAAACTGCACACATGCTAAATTCTGGGTAAATTTTCCTTTTTCCCTTAATGTTATAATTAGATCCCCTCCCCATTTATACTCCGAAAAAAAGCTAGATTAACCTAATTCTCTATCATTTTAGAGATTTTTGAAGGCTTAAGGTAAAAATAAAAGGTTCTCCTTCATCTGTAATCTGATCAAGCTTCCATTCATCATGCTGGATGCACAAAATTAAGTACTCGAGTCCATTTATTCCTTTCCTATTCTCTTTTTATCTCGACCAAGATATCGAGGTATGAGTGTTTTTTCTTTTATCTTAGTTATAATATGATCCAAGACAAATCAAGGGTAAATACTAGAGGATGAGAGTCATACAAGCCTAAGGTGGGTGTTATATAACCCATCCCTCATGTTTTTTGATTTTGGATTTATCATGTGGGGACCACTGATTTCATCGGATGCCATTATTTGAACTTATATGACATGCTTATAATCATTAGAACCATATCATTATTCACTTTCCATATATGTGACTAAATTTTGGTGGTTATGCCCACAAATCTGGTCATCCCATGTAGGATGTTATGAAATAATTTTTTTTAGTGTTCTGACATGTTTGAGGCACCATTCAGGTGTTCCTTGGGTTGACCTTCCTAAGGGTAAGAATTTTTATATTAAATGGCATTTCTGTAATGAGAAAAGAATAATTGAAAGTACTATGTGTTCTCACCACTTGACCTGACTATGGTAAGTTCTTCAAATTGATAATTAAATGTAATTTATTAATTGGTTACATATCCATATCACCCCTTACCTCATTAAAGGAAGGTAGCATAATGAACCTTGAATGTGTAATATGCCTTAAATCGTTTAAATGGTTGCATGATACTTGTCCATGTCACGCTATTGAAATGAAAGGATTGAATCAAATGAATTTATAAAAATGTTTCATGCTACTTGACCTTATCACACTAATTAATGGAAAGGATTTAACCAATAGAGATATTACACGACTTTATAAAAATGTTTCATGCTACTTGATTTTTCCTTGGATTTTGATCATAGGATTCCTTGAGCACTCGGGAACACCATTCTGATTCAAGGATATTTATTTCTTATGTTGAATCCCACCTATATCATGATCCTTATTTATTCTTGGATTATTTATATGACACCATATGATATTTTAATTATCATTCCAGGATGCCTTGGATACACTCTTGGATCCAGAATTGACAAGTAGTTGCCATGGTTAAAGTCCATCAGGCCCTGTCTCTACATAGATCCATTTTACATTGGTTGATCACCATGGACATGGTGGGAAAATAATTGTGTAATTTCTTGGACTATGATCCTTGGATAACGCTTTTACCTTATGCTAGGATACAGTTATTACTGAGTTGGTGACCCTTCAGTTCTACATCTCCTTGGTTGTTACCTTGGGACATCACTATTAAATGTCATTCATCATGGAAACCTTGTAATATCTTTGAACCTTCACTATTTATAATATCATGAGGTGATGTCAGTGTTGGATATGCCTCATGATACCTATCAATATAAAATTAGTAATTACATAACTAAATGAACTAGTTACATGGTTTGACAGCAGCTGAGGGATGAAGTAGGTACTTGGTTATTTTATTACATTTTACTAATTTACATTATATATGCATTTTTGTGCACTATTACTATTACATTACACAGGCCATAGGTTATACACACAATTATTGGTGCCCACTGAGATTTATCTCACACCCTCAATGGGTGTCATTTTGAACCTGGAGTATATTACATGATTGTAAGTGTTGATAAAGGGAAGCGTACGACTTTGAACACTTGATTTCATGTTTTTTTAGGATGGATCTTGATAGAATATAACCAATACAAAGCTTTGGATTCTTGAGATACTCTTTTAATTCCTTTATACTTATGTGGAACATGTTATGCCTACTATCTTGTAGCCATTGTTTCTAGTTTTCTTGTAACATGACATATCATTTGTTGTTGAATGTTATTCCAATTGTTCAGTTAATGTTACAGTTGCCCCTATTTTTCATTGTGCGTTCATTTTACTTATATTTCATTTTCTATATTCATATTTTTACATTCAACCTCTTTACGACACTTTGGTAATGAGGGAATAGTCTCCCCACAGACACAACCTAGGCCCTCACTACTAGTCGTCAGCCTCTAGTGTTCGAGGAGATGAGATTGAGTCTATGTGTCCCAACCGGCTTGGGGAACCTGTCATATGGAATTCGGGTCTGGGAAATCATAATGTGGCATCATAAGAGCTTTTCTTTTCTTGATTTACTATTTAGAGACAATAGATTAGAGATTATGAATTCTTGGGACTTGGTCATAAGCTGTGATTGGATAATTATCTTATACTTGTCTTACTCTTGGCTATGATTGAGTGATTGCCTATCTCAATTCATGAGGTGTATGGACCCTCACTGGTTGGGATGAGTAATTTACAGAGTCGATCCATTACGCTATAAATAAATGGGTGTTGTTTTTACTTATAAGGGGTATGGGAACTACATCAATGGGAATGATTATCCATTATAATATGGAATATTAATTATAATATGAAATGGTTTCACATCCTTATCCCACCTTGTCATTTTATCAAAAGTAAAGGAGTAAACCTAGAAATTAAATATAAAATTAAATGAAACTTATACTTGATCACTTACTAATACCATGACATCAAAGCAGGAATTTTCAGTAGTATACCTTGGGTAGTGAGTTTTCATGAGTTCAGCTTGTGCTAGTGATTCTATCATTCTACTTAAGCTTGTTCTATGGCGTGTGATAGAAATTTGTAGACCAATGATTCCATGAATTCCTTGAATCGTATGTCAGGAGGGGGGTGACAACCATCCCCTAAACGTGATGGGACCTTAGCCACCACCCTTTCCTCTAGGCGTACCACTTGTGGAACTACCTACTATACATGATTTTGGCACTGATTCCCAATTTAGAGATAGTTTCCTACATCTGATCCAGTACATGCATAGTGATCCACATCTTGCACCTACGATGGATGATCTAACTAATGAGTTTTAGAAGCAACATCCTCTTACCTTTTCAGGGATGGTGGTCCATAGTATACTGATTTTCAGATATAATCTACCCTATATATAATTGAGCATCTGAAGATGCCTCCAATGTGAAGGGTCAATATTTCCACATACATGATTCTGGATTCATCCAAGCATGGGTGGGATGTGATTACCCAGGATAGTCGTTATCAGGGAACATTATGGGTTGATTTCAAGAATGCCTTTATGATTAGTTCATTCTTCAAATGCTGAGAACTGAATGATCTAGAGAGTTCATGCATCTCAAGTAGGGTTCTAGGTTAGTTAAAGAGTATTCAACACATTCCACGATGTTGTAGCTATTTTCACTAATTCTAGTTGGTGATGATATTTCACATGCTAAACACTTTGAGGATGGTCTATAGTATTCCATATGTGTACAGGTCAATGTCTTTAGACTACCTACTTTTTTTTGAGCTAGTAAACAAAGCTCTTATCACTGAGCGCAACCCGAGGGATGAAAAATAGTACCAGTCATAGAGGAACAATGATGTATCAGGCCAGTAGTTCTTCCGGTGGTAGGAAGAATTTTTTCTAATTCTTTGGTCAGAGCAGTGACTACCGAATTATACATTTCAATAGCTCCAATATGTGTCATCAATGTGGAAAGTGGGGTAATTCAAAGCCTCAATGTGATAGAGAGCCATAAGAGTGTTAGGATTGCAGCCGTATGGGGAATCTACAACATTTTTACAGTACATTTCCACCAACATCGAGTGGGAAATGATCCACACCAGCTCTACTTTTAGAAGTAAGGTCTTTTATACCACCTCAAGTGGGAGTTGGAATAGATTAGATAGTTCTTATAGAGGATAAGGTCATGGCCATGTTAGCTAGAACTCTGATCACTAACAGAGTAGTTATGATCATGGATGTTCATATATTGCACATGGCCATAGATATGGTTAGTTACACACACTACTGATAATACCTAAGGATTATGCTGCGATACATTTTTTTGTATGATGTATTATTCTAGTATCCTCTTCTACAGTATCTGCATTATTTGATATGGGTGATTCGAACTCTTTTATCTCTGTATCCATCATAGATGTCCTTGTACTAGAGATATAGTATTACTATGGTGTAATGACCTTGGATACATATTTAGGGGTATAAACAGAGGGAATACACCCATGTAGGGACTGTCCCCTTAAAGTGGGAATTTACTCTTTCTTATGAAATCTATTTTTTCTAGAGATGATAGGTTTTGATGTAATTATTGGGATGGACTAGTTAGTTCACTATCACAATTTTGAAGACCTCTATCATTGTTGGGTATCTTTTACATCACCTGAGGGTAACCATTATCTACATAAGTGTGAGTGGGATGTCCAAGATGATAGAGTTGGACTAGAGCATAATGGGATAGATGGAGTGACCTCTCAGATTGAAAATCTCTTCATATAGGACTAGGGATTATGAGAAGATTATTTTCCCCCAACATTGAATTGTTTTAGGGATGTCTTTCATAATGATATTTTTGGAATACATCCTCGCAGATAGGCAGAGTTTAAAATTAATATTGTTCTAGGAGTAACACCACTGTCCATTCCTCTATACATGATGTCACATATATATCATTAGGAAATAAAGAGGTAGTTAGTGGATTTAGAGCCCAACAGTTTTATATGGCCCAATACATCCTCTTGGGGTTCTCCCATGCTTTTTCCAAGAAAGCAGATAAAACCTTATGTCTATGTGTGGATTAAAAAAACTTCAACCAGCTTACGGTAAAGAACTATTATCCACTACATCGAATATATGTTCCCTTCGACCAGATCTGATGAGAAAAGGTCTTCTCCAAGATCGACCTAAGATTGGGATATCATCAGGTATTTGTCAGACTATCAGATATACCTCATATAGCTTTTTCTGGTTGGTATAGTCTATATGAGTACATAGTTATTCAACTTAGTCATACAAATGCACCCTTCATTTTCACGGATCTGATGAATAGTGTTTTCCACCACTATTTTGATTCTTATTTCATGGTCATTGTTGGAAAAATAATTATTTATTCTCACAATCATAGTGACCATGAAAAAAATCTTGAGGGTATTTTGAGTACACCAAGATAGCATCAAATTTACTCCATGATTTCTAAGTGCCACTTATGGATTGATAAATTCCACTTTTTGGGTCATATTATCTAAGAATCATGCATATCTATTGACCTAGAAAAGGTTAGTGCTGTAGTTTCTTAAAAGAATCCGAAGAATGTGTTTGATATACTGAGTTTCTGGGGGATTTCTAGATATTTCATTCATTTCATAGAAGTCTTATCACACCTTTATTAACCTCTTATTATTATTACAAATAAGGGTGTCAAGTTCCTGTGGTCATAAGCATGTGAGATATCCTTTTTGGAGCTGAAGGGGAGGCTTGTCTCTAAACCTATTCAATTTTTTCGTGAGTTGGGTAATGGTTATAATGTCTTCTCGGAAGCATCAGGCATTTTCCTAGGAGCAGTGCTGGTATAAGAGGATAGAGTCATTATATAATAATCTTTGTAATTAAGGCTTAATGAGATATGTAACCTAACACATGACATTGAGCTACTAGTAGTTGTCCATTTCTTACGTAGATGGATACACTATCTATTAGGTGAGTCGTTTTTGGTGTAAAAAGACCACCAGAGCTTCAAATATATCTTTTTGTTTTACGATTTGAACCTTAGATAGAGGATATAGGCTATATGGGAAGCCGATGATGAATGGAAGTTAATGGACCCCTTTTCTATGTTGTATCTGGAGTTTCATGATAGTCACGAGCATTCTTTCCTCTCATCCTTTATAGTTACTCTTCCCTCCTTGAGAAGGTGTGGAGTAGAAAATTTTTAGATCTCGAAGGCTTGGTTCTCTATGATTTTATATGAGGAGATAACCAGCCTACATATTAGTCTGTGAAAAAATACGACATCCTACGTCTACATGGATGTATCTAGGTTCCTACAGATATGAGAGAAGAGTTGATGAAAGAGTCCCTTGCGTTTTAGTGGGCAGTTCATCTAGGCATCTTGAAGATGTATCAAGGCATGTGATACCAGTTGGTGCCTTGGGATGAAATGTCAAATTTTAGGCATTATCACTAGTTTTTTCACCTATTAGTAGATGAAGGCAGAGCATCAGAGACTAGCGGGCTTGCTACATTCACATCCAGTCCTAGACTGGAAAATGGATGATATTGTTATAGACTTAATCATCGGTTTACCTAGGTCACCTAGAGGTAGAGATGTTGTATGGGTTGTCATTGAAAAACAAGAGAAAGAAGACCACTTAATTCATATTCAATAGACATTCTCAGTCGATGATCTAGGAAAACAGTTTATCTTTGAGATAATACTACTCTACAGGGTCCCTCTTACTATAATTTTAGATCTGGATTCTTATTTCACATCATGGTTCTAGAAATGATTGTAGATGTCCATGGGAACTCATGTTCTTCTAAGAACAACTTTTCACCCTCTTGAAAATGGAAAATCAGAATAGAAAATACATGTTCTAGAGGATATTCTCCAAACATGTTTCCATGATTTTAGTGGTTCATGTGAAAAAAATGTCCCTCTTGTTGAGTTTGAATATAATAATAGATTTCAGGAAACAATTTAGATGGATCCTTTTAAAGCCTTTTATGGTAGTCCATATCATTCTACCAGGTGCCGACTAGAGGTAGGTGAGGATGCCCTACTAGGTCCTCCTGTCATTCGGGAGACTTCAGAGTAGGTTCAGCTGATCAAAATGTGTATGAAGACTACTTTGTCAAGAAGAAAATATTATGACGATCACCATTAATGACCTATTGAGCTCAAGGTTTGGGGTTGTGTTTTTCATTTAGGTATCACCCAAGATAGGGAATAGTTGGTTAGAAAAGTAAGGGAAGTTCTCATATCATTATATAAGTCCATTTGAGATCCTAGAAAGAGTCATTCAAGAATCCTATCGGTTTCTACTACCTCATAGGTACCATTCCACGCATGACATCTTTCATGTTTCATATCTTCGCTAGTGTCATGCTGATCCATATCATACTTTTGATCCTGAGGATGTTGAGATAGATGAAGATGCTACCTTTGAGGAGTATCCAATATGCATACTTGACCATAGCATGAAGGTTCTATGAGGTCAGGTTTTTCCCTCTAGTATAGGTGCTATCGCAGCACATCTTAGTATAGGAGGATACCTGGGAGAGGGAAGCCAACCGATGTTCCAAATGGAAAGGATTATTTTCAAATAGAGTTCCACCACCCTTGGAAGGTGAAATATAGGATAAATTTTCCTAAGGGGGATGACTGTAAGAATATGAGAATTCACTCAGGTATGGATCCTTTAAACTTCGGTCAAAATATTTACTTTGGAACTAATATGGATTCTCAATGAATTAGAAATGATTTTAGGTGTGTCCAGGGCTAGTTTAGAGCCCAAAACCAATATTTTTTGGGAAACTGACCATGTCGCATGGTTGGCACCTAGTTTCGCATGGTTTGGCCATCTGTGAAAATTAAAATTGTTAGGGTTGGTGTCCTGAGAACCAACTGTTTATTCTTTTATTACATTAATTTACACTTATTATATATTGTTCATTTTTCTTCATGACTATAATATAATAATGTCCTGGAATATTTTTTTCATGAATAAGGTCATGGAAGATCCCCACTATGATGAGAAACATGAAATGCTATAACAATATTCTTAAATAAAGTTCTACACTTGGATGGAATACCATTATATGACACATGGTATACAAACCATCATGTGTGAGTACTCTTAAGAAGACGAGACACTATCTCATGGATTTTGTAACGACCCGTCCTCGGGGCCCGTGTCGTGACTACCCCAAGCCCGCCTTCCATAGGCCAGGGGCTGAAGACTAGCACCAAGGCGTAAATCCCGGTAAAAAAAGGGACGACATTGCCTATGTAAAGTAAACAAGCACCACAAAGTAAGCAAGTAGAAAAGTAAATGGGCCAGTATACAAACCCAAACTGAAAGTAAAGTACAACTCGAAAGGGAAAACATCAACTGTAAAGTAAAAGCCGCTACACCGAGCTGTCCACTGGAAATCCCACCTAAAGGGTGGGTACAGATAGCTCCACTGCTCCTCGGGTCCCGTCGTCCACTCCGAACACGTCCCACCCAGTGGTCCACCTCCAGGTACCGTCCTGCTCTGCAAGCCTCAGCCAAGATCAACGCTGTCCGACGTCTGCAACCAACACAACGTAGTGCGGGCATAGCCCGTGCAGGGGTGAGTATAAGCTACTCAGTAGGGACCCCGAGACCCCTGAAGGTCTCCCAAAATCCACAAAGGATAATCACAAGGAAGATACAATCACGAAGTAACAACTGACACTTCTTAGGTATATGACCATACATATACCTAAGTCAATAATTCCAATACGCTCCAACCTCCGAGCCCAAGTACAACTCAGTCCACACAGGAAAGTAAACGTATTCCACACAGGAAAGAAAAACGTAATCCACACAGGATAGCACTACACAATCCACATAGGAAAGCAACAGGATTCAGCTCACACAGGTATACTTCATCGAAAGACGATAAAGATGATCTCCGATCCATCTAAGTCGTCGGACCCACGAAGGATCGATAGGTAACTAACCCCCGCAAAGACCCACACAGGATCGGGCCCATACAGGACCTGTAGGCGCTGGTTCACACAGGACCGCAGAGCGCAAGGACCCACACAGGATCAGACCCACACAGGGGCGGGCCCACACAGGACCTGTAGCACTGATCCACGTAGGATCGCTGAGTGCAGTAGTCGTCGTCGAATCCACAAAGGATCTCTGTACTGTCGTCGTCACAGTCACAGTAGTAGTAGTAGTAGCAGTAGCAGTCACAGACGCAGCCAGCTCTAGGGTTCCCGCACACATCAAGCTCGTTCGGGAGGGTCCGCTCCACGAGCCGAGAGGCTGATACATCAACTATCACAAAGTCCAGAGTTGATGTATCCAAAAGTTCCGTATCGCTAACAGGAACTCAACGCAACAGACGACGCGTCGATCGGACGCCCGGTCTGAGAGTTATTGGCCTTTTCGTCCCAGGGGCCCGGTTGGTTTTTAAGGCAAAACCAACCCGACCGTACTCCACCTGCGTCCAAACCTCGGGTGGAGTATGCCAAAAGATCCGTCTCACTAAGAGGAACACAGCAAAGCTGACGGCACGTCAATCAGACGTCCGTAGCTTAAGATATGAGTGTTTCCGCTCCGAGGCCCCGGTTGGTTTCGTGTACGAACCAACCCGGCCGAACTCAAAGCATTCCGAAACTTTGAGTGCGATATACCAAATCGACCTTCTCGATCCAAGGATCGCATCTCCGCTGACGGTTCGTCAATTGGAGGTCCGTAGCTCAAGTTATGAGCAAAAGACCGAAGTCGATTTGAAAACAGGGGGTCCGGGTCCGGGCCGACCCGGCCCGACCCCCCCTGGGTCGGCCCGAACTGGGTCGAACCGACCGGGTATAACCCGGCCCGGCCAGCGGCGCGGCCCGGCCGGCGGCGGCACGGCCTGGGTGCCGCTCGGGTGCCACGTGCGGGGGGCAAAGCCCCCGCTTCTTCTCTCTGGCGGCGCGGCTGAAGCCGCACCTTTGAGTAACCGCACCCCCACGTGGGGGCCTGCTTTTGAGAAAACGGGGGGGGGGGCATGCCCCCCTTTGTGTAACCGCGGCCTGGAACCGGCCGCGGCCTTCGTCGTCCGGCGCGGTGCGACGGCACCGCGCCCCTCCGCCGCGGCCCCGCTCCGGCCGCGGTGCCTTCGGTTTCCTTCGACGCGGCGCGACGGCGCCACACGATTATAGCCTTGCGATTCCCGTGTGGTGCGACGACACCATGCCATCTCGTTCATCCGCAAGGAAATAATAAAATTCAAGAACAAGGGAGGGGGGATTCGACCGTGTTTGTGCGGTCCGTCCCCCTCCCTCTCGTTCGACGATAACACATAAATATTTATTCTCACGTTTGTCATGCTAGAACCAAGAATGAGAATAAATAAATAATCAACAACAACCCCTACCTCAGTTTCAAGAATGATGATCGTCAACGACCCGCAGAAGACGCGTCGCGGTGGTCGGCGTCACAGAAGAAGGACGTCGATGTCGTGAAGCGAGGATTCGAAGTTCTTTGACGATGATTTCGTCGCGGGAAATCGTCGCGGAAGATATGACGCCGAAGATGACGTCGTCGGTGTCGCGGGTAAGGCGTCGCGGAAGACGATTCCCGAGAACGTGGCGTTCATCGTCGATGTCGAAGGTTCTTCGTGTTCTTCGTCAAAGCTTGAAGAAGAAGAAGAAGAAGAAGTAGGTTCCAAATTCTCTCAAGATTGTCTAGAGAATTTTAACCCAAATAAAATAAGCTAAGGTCTTATTTTATTCACACACTTAACAATTTGAATTTCAAAGGTTTGAAATTCAAACAATTCAACTCCATTAATAAACAAGTTGTCATGTTCATTAAAAGAGGAGTTTAAGGGAGTTTAAAAAAAAGAGGTGAAGAGTTATGCTTCGTGTGGGCCCCACCACACTTAATCCTCCCAAGGGAGGTTAAGTGGATGTGGGTCCCACCTATAACTCCCTTTGGGAGAAGTTAACCAACAAAATAAAAATAAAAAGTGTTTCCACATTTTTATTTAACTTCTTATAATTTCTCCCAAAACTAACTTTCGTACCGCATAAAACGCGACCTCGGAAAAGGTCTAATTATGCGAAAATCGGCGCTGCGAGTTCATCGGTGCCCTCGGAATTTGATTCTGAGCACCGGTTCAAAAGTTAGAAATTCCCGCTCGTTCGTTCACTGAACGTACCCGAGGCAAACTTTGGAAATTGATTCCGGGCACTCCGGGCCTCGGAATCAGGTGCCGTCAGAAACCGCGCTCTTGTAAAATTCCAGATAAAATTAAGAAAAACTTTCCCTTGAATTTTACAGGTCTTTACATTACTCCCACCTCAGGGATTTATGTCCCCGTAAAGATACAAAAAAACTAGGGGAACAAATGAGGGTACTGAGCACGCATCTGAGCCTCCCGCTCCCATGTTCTCTCCTGGAGGTTCCCGTGCTGCCATCTGATGCGCACAAGGGGAATCGATCGCCCACGTAGGACCCGCTCCTGTCGATCCTCTATATCCACTGGGACCTCCGTAAAAGTCGCCCCATCGTCAACGTCAAGCTCCCCATAGTCAATGATGTGTGTCGGGTCGTGCACGTATCTCCTCAGCTGAGATACGTGGAAGACATCGTGCACCCGGTGCAACTGAGGTGGTTGAGCCAGGAGATAAGCCACCTCGCCAATCCTGCTGAGGACCGGGAAGGGTCCGATGAAGCACGGAGATAACTTGCCGCCTCGGCCAAATCTCTGAATACCACGTCGAGGTGAGACCCGCAAGAAGACGTGGTCGCCATCCTCGAACTCTAGTGGCCTCCGCCTCCTGTCAGCGTATGACTTATGCCAGCTCTGAGTTGTCCTCATCCTCTCCTGGATGACCTGGACCTTCTCTATCGTGGCCTGGACCATCTCTGGTCCCACAAGTGCTGACTCCCCAGGGTCTGTCCAGCACAAAGGAGATCTACAAGGTCGACCATACAACGCCTCATACGGTGCCATCCTGATGGTGGAGTGGTAGCTGTTGTTGTACGCAAACTCCACCAAGGGTAGGTGGTCCTCCCAGCTACGACCAAAGTCAAGGACACATCCGCGGAGCATGTCCTCGAGAGTCTGAATGGTCCTCTCCATATGACCATCCGTCTAAGGGTGAAAGGCTGTGCTCAGACGTAGCTGCGTCCCGAACGCCTCCTGTAACCCCTTCAAAAGCCGGGATGTAAAGCGAGCATCCCGATCGGAGACTATAGATGATGGCACACCGTGGAGCCGCACAATCTCCTAAATGTAGAGATGTCCCAAGCTCTCCACTGAGCCCTGCTCTATGATGGGTAAGAAGTGTGCCGACTTGGTGAGTCGGTCAATAATCACCCAAATGGAGTCGTGACCTCTAGAAGTGCGTGGAATTCCAGTCACGAAGTCCATAGATATGCCGTCCCACTTCCACTCCGGAACCTCCAAGGGCTGTACCAAGCCTGCTGGTACCTGATGATCTGCCTTCACCTGCTGGCAGGTGAGGCATCGAGAAACGAACTCTGCTACAACCTTCTTCATGCCCGGCCACCAGTGCTGTCATCTGAGATCCTGGTACATCTTCGCCACTCCAGGATGTACCGCCAAAGGAGAAGTGTGAAACTCTCTCAGCACCTCCTCTGGCAAAGCGACTGGTACCATGGTACGTCCTCTGAAAAGGATGTCGTGCTCTGCTCCAAGGGAGAAACCATCAGGTGCCTGTCCCGAGGATATATGTACACGTCGTGTCTCACAGTCAGCGTCCTCATGCTGTGCCTCTCTGACCTGCTGTAGTAGAGGAGGGGTGACAATGAGAGACTGGAGGAAGGCTGCTCCATCTCTATCCACGAAGGATATCTGCAAAGAGGCTAGCTGCTCCGTCGCCTCCTCAAGTAGTTGAATTCACATCCTCCTGCTGAGGGCATCGGCTACTACGTTCCCCTTCCCAGGAGTATAGACTATCTCAAAGTCATAGTCCTGGAGGAACTCGAGCCATCGTCGCTGTCTCAGGGTCAGGTCCTTCTGCGAGAAGATATACCTGAGACTCTGATGATCGGAAAAGACTGTAAAGCGCTTGCCCATCAGATAGTGTTGCCATGTCTTCAGAGTGAAGACCACTGCTGCTAACTCCAGGTCATGGGTAGCGTAGTTCTACTCATGCGGTCTCAACTGACATGATCCATAGGCGATCACGGCCCGCTCCTGCATCGGAACACATCCGAGTCCGGTCCCTGATGCATCGCAGTAAAATACGTACCCTACTCCCTCCTCAGGCAATCTCAAGATAGGTGCGCTGGTCAATCTCTGTCTCAGCTCTTGGAAGCTCTGCTGACATCTGTCTGACCACACGAAGGGTTTCCCCTTCTTCGTCAAAGCTGTGAGTGGTGCCGCAACTCTAGAGAAGTCTGGCACGAATCTCCGATAGTATCCGGCAAGTCCCAAGAAACTCCGAACCTCAGTCACGCTCTTGGGTGGCTCCCATGATAACACAGCCTCGATCTTCGCAGGATCCACTGAAACTCCCACCTCAGAGGTAACATGTCCCATGAAGTGGACCTCACGTATCCAGAACTGGCACTTCGAGAGCTTACCATAAAGTTGGTGCTCTCGGAGTGTGTCTAGTACAACTCAAAAGTGATAGACGTGCTCCTCCCCAGTCGTAGAGTAAATCAGAATGTCGTCGATGAATACCACAAAAAACCGATCAAGGTATGGCTGAAAGATCCTGTTCATGAGGGCCATGAACACTGCTGGAGCATTGGTTATGCCGAAAGGCATAACCAAGAACTGATAGTGGCCATACCGACATCTGAAGGCCGTCTTCTGCACGTCCTCGTCTCTGACTCTGAGCTGATGATAGCCTTACCTGAGGTCTATCTTCGAGAACCACCGTGCTCCCTTGAGCTGATCAAAGAGGTCATCAATCCACGGTAGCGGATACTTGTTCCTCACTGTCACCTGGTTCAGGCGACGATAGTCAACACAAAGTCGCAAGCTCCCGTCCGCCTTCTTGGCGAACAATATTGGGGAAGCCCAGGGTGAAACACTGGGTCGGATGAACCCCTTCCCCTGCAAGTCCTCCAACAGTACCCACAGCTCTCGAAGCTCGGCGGGGGCCATCCAATATGCTGGAGTGGATATCGGGGCTGTCCCGGGGTACAGGTCAATATAAAAGTCTACCTCTCTACGAGGAGGTATCCCTGGAACGTTGTCGGGAAAAACGTCCGCAAACTGATCCACCACTGCAGGAAAACCAGGACTCCGCACGTCAACTGCTCCAAGGATGAGGCTAGCCAACTGATGAGTGATGGGCTGTACTCTCCTCCACGGAAGTCCATCCTGTTCTACAAAGGCTCTCTTCTCGCCGGTGAAGGTGATCCTGCTCCCATCGGTGCGTACACATCGCACCTTGCGCCTAAAACAGTCAATCTGTGCATGGACCGTAGTTAGCCAATCCATGCCCAAGATGACGTCGTAAGGCCTCGACGCTGCTACAAGAAGATCCCAGCTGAAGCTCTCGCCTCCTAGAGTAAGCTCACACTGCCGGCACCAGTGCGTAATCATCGAGTCTTCTCCCGTAGGAGTCTCTAGCCGTAAGGATCGAGCCAACGGGTCTGTCGGAATCTCCGAGCTCCAAACAAGGGCAGCGGCTATGAAAGAATGACTCGCTCCTGTGTCTATAAGTACTGCAGCATGGGTGGAATAGACACAGATAGTACCTCGAATCATCTTGGGTGCGCCGTGGTCGTAGGCCTCTGCTGCCTGGAGCTGTGCCTGTCTCTGCCCGCCAGCTCCCTGTGGTCGGGGTGGTCCTCCTGGTGGTGGTGGTGGCAGAGCCTCAAAGCGTCGCCCACCACCTACTGCTCGGAAAACTCCTCTGCCTCGTCCGCCTCCTCCCTGCGGACCGCCACATTCAACCCTCTGCCTCTGCCTCGGTGGTCCCTCAACCGTCTGCTGCTCCTCGGCAGGGCGTGTCGGGCAGTCACGAGCCATGTGGCCCTGCCCGCCGCACGAGTAGCACTGTCTGCCTCTTGTAAGACTGGCTCCACGCTGTGTTCCCCGCACTGCAAAGCCAGTGTCCTGAGGTCATCTGCCTGAAGGTCTGGTCTGCCTGGACCCCTGAGTCATCCGTCGACTGCCTGCTGCAGATGACTCTGCCAAGTGCCGCTCTGCGGTGGGTCTCGGTGCTGGTGTAGACTCAGCACGGAAACTCTCGATCAAAAGGGACCGCTCTAGTACTCCTGTCTGAGTCGGTATGCTGAGGGAGATCAGCGATGCCCTGATCTCGTGTCTCAAACCCTTCTCGAAGGTTCAGGCCCGGAAGAATGGGTCCCGTACCATGTCGGTCGAGTAGCGCGAGAGATCAGTAAATCTCGCCGAGTACTGAGCGACCGTCATGCTGCCCTGCCGCAGCTGAAGAAGCTCCTGGATACGCACCGCACGAAGGGTGGCTGGGACGAACTCCGAGCGGAAGAGGCTCTCAAAGTCCGTCCAAAGTAGAGATGCCTCATCGTGCACCTAAAGCATCAAGATCCACCATTGGCCCACTGCTGTGTGCAGTAGGCTCGCAGTGAGGATCACCATGAGGTCTGCAGGTGTCCTCACTAGCCTAAAAACTCGTACCACTGCCTCCAGCCAGTCCTCTGCTGCCTGAGGGTCCGTCTCCCCACGGAACCTAGGTGGTCGATGGCGCTGAAACTCATGCAGTGCACTGAGGAGACGTGCATCGTCAGAGGATGGTGCTGGAAGTATCGGTGGCTCGGCGGGTAGTGCTACCGCCAGTGCCACTGCTGACAAAGGGCCCTGCACCGAGGCCTCGTCACTCGGTGGGCTGTCGTCACACTCGACTCTCGGAACCCTAGCTGGCTGCCGTCGTGGGGCCATCCTGAAAAGGAAACAGGTGCGCCACGGTCAGAACAGTATACCTGGTGAGCTGATATAAGTAATCACAAAGAAAACTTTGAAACACACATGAAATCAGTTTTTCGTGCATTAAGTCAGAAATCAGAAGTTAGGGTCCTGGTGTACGGATACGTCGGCCGCCGCACCAACACTGGAATCCCTGGACTGATAACCACACTCAATACACTAAACATTATTGTTTCACATAGAAAAGATCAGAGTTTGTGGTAGAACCGAACTTCTCTGATACCAATTTGTCACGACCCGTCCTCGGGGCCCGTATCGTGACTACCCCAAGCCCGCCTTCCATAGGCCAGGGGCTGGCGACTAGCACCAAGGCGTAAATCCTGGTAAAAAAAAGGGAATGCATTGCCTATGTAAAGTATACAAGCACCACAGAGTAAGAAAGCGGAAAAGTAAATGGGCCAGTATACAAACCCAAACTGAAAGTAAAGTACAACTCGAAAGGGAAAACAACAACTGTAAAGTAAAAGCCGCTACACCGAGCTGTCCACTAGAAATCCCACCTGAAGGGTGGGTACAAATAGCTCCACTGCTCCTCGGGTCCCATCGTCCGCTCCGAACACGTCCCGCCCAGTGGTCCACCTCCAGGTACCGTCCTTCTCTGCAAGCCTCAGCCAAGATCAACGCTGTCCGACGTCTGCAACCAACACAACGTAGTGCGGGCATAGCCCGTGCAGGGGTGAGTATAAGCTACTCAGTAGGGACCCCGAGACCCCTGAAGGTCTCCCAAAATCCACAAAGGATAAACCACAAGGAAGGTACAATCACAAAGTAACAACCGACACTGCTTAAGTATATGCCCATACATATACCTAAGTCAACAATTCCAATACGCTTCAACCTCCGAGCCCAAGTACAACTCAGTCCACACAGGAAAGTAAACGTATTCCACACAGGAAAGAAAAACGTAATCCACACAGGATAGCACAACACAATCCACACAGGAAAGCAACAGAATTCAGCTCACACATGTATACTTCATCGAAAGGCGATAAATATGATCTCTGATCCATCTAAGTTGTCGGACCCATGAAGGATCGATAGGTAACTAACCCCCGCAAAGACCCACACAGGATCGGGCCCACACAGGACTTGTAGGCGCTGGTTCACACAGAACCGCAGAGCGCAAGGACCCACACAGGATCGGACCCACACAGGGATGGGCCCACACAGGACCTGTAGCACTGATCCAGGTAGGATCGCTGAGTGCAGTAGTCGTCGTCGAATCCACAAAGGATCTCTGTACAGTCGTCGTCGCAGTCACAGTAGCAGTAGCAGTAGCTGTAGCAGTCATAGACGCAGCTAGCTCTAGGGTTCTCGCACACAGCAAGCTCATTCGGGAGGGTCCGCTCCACGAGCCGAGAGGCTGATACATCAACTGTCACAAAGTCCAGAGTTTATGTATCCAAAAGATCCGTATCGCCAACAGGAACTCAACGCAACAGACGGCGCGTCGATCGGACGCCCGGTCTGAGAGTTATTGGTTTTTTCGTCCCAGGGGCCCGGTTGGTTTTTTAAGGAAAACCCAACCCGACCATACTCCACCTGTGTCTAAACCTCGGGCGGAGTATTCCAAAAGATCCGTCTCACTAAGAGGAACACAGCAAAGCTGACGGCACGTCAATCGGACGCCCGTAGCTTAAGATATGAGCGTTTCTGCTCCGAGGGCTCGGTTGGTTTCGTGTACGAACCAACCCGGCCGAACTCAAAGTATTCCGAAACTTTGAGTGCGATATACCGAATCTACCATCTCGATCCAAGGATTGCATCGCCGCTGACGGTTCGTCAATCGGAGGTGTGTAGCTCAAGTTATGAGAAAAAGACCGAAGTCTATTCGAAAACGGGGGGTCCGGGTCCGGGCCGACCCGGCCCGACCCCCCCTGGGTCGGCCCGAACTGGGTCGACCTGACCCGGTTCCGACCTGGCCTGGTGCGGCGGCGCGTCCTGGGTGCCGCTTGGGTGCCACATGCGGGGGGCAAGGCCCCCGCTTCTTCTCTCTGGCGGCGTGGCTGAAGCCGCGCCTTTGAGTAACCGGCCCCCCACGTGGGGGGCTGCTTTTGAGAAAACGGGGGGGGGGGGGGGGGGCGCTGCCCCCCCTTTGTGTAACTGCGGCCAGGAACCGGCCGCGGCCTTTGTCGTCCGGCGCGGTGCGACGGCACCGCGCCCCTCCGCCGCGGCCCCGCTCCGGCCGCGGCGCCTTCGGTTTCCTTCGACGCGGCGCGACGGCGTCGCATTCTTGATAAACATTCCGTGGCGCGGCGTGACGGCGCCGCACGATTATAGTCTTGCGATTCCCGCGTGGTGCGACGACACCACGCCATCTCGTTCATCCGCAAGGAAATAATAAAATTCAAGAACAAGGGAGGGGGGATTCGGCCGTGTTTGTGCGGTCTGAACCCCTCCCTCTCATTAGACGATAACACATAAATATTTATTCTCACGTTTGTCATGCTAGAACCAAGAACAAGAATAAATAAATAATCAACAACAACCCCTACCGCGGTTTCAAGAACGATGATCGTCAACGACCCGCGGAAGACACGTCGCGGTGGTCGGCGTCACGGAAGAAGGACGTCGATGTCGTGAAGCGAGGATTCGAAGTTCGTTGACGACGATTTCGTCGCGGGAAATCTTCGCGGAAGAGATGACGCGGAAGATGACGTCTTCGGTGTCGCGGGTAAGGCATCGCGGAAGACGATTCCCGAGAACGTGGCGTTCTTCGTCGATGTTGAAGGTTCTTAGCGTTCTTCGTCAAAGCTTGAAGAAGAAGAAGAAGAAGAAGTAGGTTCCAAATTCTCTCAATATTGTCTAGAGAATTCTAACCCAAATAAAATAAGCTAAGGTCTTATTTTATTCACACACTTAACAATTTGAATTTCAAAGGTTTTAAATTCAAACAATTCAACTCCATTAATAAACAAGTTGTCATGTTCATTAAAAGAGGAGTTTAAGGGAGTTTAAAAAAAAAGAGGTGAAGAGTTATGCTTCGTGTGGACCCCACCACACTTAATCCTCCCAAGGGAGGTTAAGTGGATGTGGGTCCCACATTTAACTCCCTTTGGGAGAAGTTAACCAACAAAATAAAAATAAAAAGTGTTTCCACATTTTTATTTAACTTCTTATAATTTCTCCCAAAACTGACTTTCGTCCCGCATAAAACGCAACCTTGGAAAAGGTCTCCTTAAGAGAAAATCGGCGCTGCGAGTTCATCGGTGCCCTCGGAATTTGATTCCGGGCACCGGTTCAAAAGTTAGAAATTCCCGCTCGTTCGTTCACTGAACGTACCCGAGCCAAACTTCGGAAATTGATTCCGGGCACTCCAGGCCTCGGAATCAGGTGTCGTCAGAAACCGCGCTCTTGCAAAATTCCAAAGAAAATTAAGAAAAAATATCCCTTGAATTTTACGGGTCTTTACAGATTTCACAATTGGTAATCATCATGATGGGAGATTAAGAGAACAGACCCACCAGTAGAAATTCTGCATGTCTTGGTGTCATCAGACATTGCTATCTATGAGCGCATGTAATGGTCCTTTGACCAGAATATTAACATTAACTCATGTCATGACTTGAACACTTAGATTTTCTGAGAAAACCGTCACGATGAAAGTTGGCGGGATGTAGGGTATGTTGGGTGAGTCATAAATGACATGTTGTTATTGTATAAGTCAAGGAAGGTTTTTTCCCTTCCATATTTATGGAAGTAGATATCTCAGGCCCTTTGATTGAAACATAACTGTCGCTCAAATTCTAGGGCCATGGTGTCATGATGTGTTTATTTCCATAATTCAAATAATGATGGATCAAGAATATAGGTTTATGACATTACCATGAATCCTTCTTGATGAAATATTGAAACAAAGGGATTAAATTACATGGTAATCATTCGTATACGGTGACATGTCAATGCGGCATCAACTTCATTCTCTTGGGTGCCTTGACCCATTGCTAGACAATAATCTTTGACTTTAGGCAAGACCACCTAATGCCAATGAGAAAGAGTCCTAGAGGTTCACACATTAAGTGTATCCAAGTATCTCAAGTTGAATAATGATTATTCCCATATGAGGTTTAATATTTATTCAAGAAAGACTAAATCGTTTTAATGTTGGTGGAAGAATAAAATGAAAAACAATATATACATGCCGCATACATTGAATGTACATGCCATGTAGTTTTCATTTTTGAAAGGAAATGAAAAATAAAACCAAGATATACATGTCGTGTACATTAAATGTACACGCCATGTATTTTTCAATGATAAATGAGTACACATAGTGTATTAATGATTACACACCCTGTTGGTTTTCCAGTAGGGATTTTCAGGAAATAATATCGTTTTATTAAATGATATTTTTTATAATCAATGTGGTTGCATGTCACGAAATTAATGATTCAACATGGGGTTTTCAATATGAGTTAATGAAATAAATAAAACACATAACATGATTATTTATTTTCATAACTCTATAACCTCAATCCCGATTATAAATATCCTCACAACCCCAACACTTTTCCTAAGAATCATTGGGCACAACATTTCTGGAGAATTTTATCAAGACTGAAAGAACTCCGTCCTCCAAGAATGCTCTCAAGACTAAGAGAGATCCACCTCCATCGGATCAAGGTGATCTAATGCAGACAATTCTAGAAAAGGCCTCTTTATGCTAGCACCCATAGATTCCTTTAGAGACATCTAGATATACGTGGTGCATGTGTAGATCACTGCTAGAGGATGTATACACTTGGATTCTACCACGCAATGACGAATCACATCGGAACGTGATCAGAAATATCAACGAAGAATGAATGTTATAAAAGGTACTTCTTGTCAAAAAATGAAATTAGTTATAATCAACTGGTGATGATCCTCATTTGTGGTTCTGGGACTATTTTTCTTCTTTTTATATTTCTGTGATTCAATACTTGGAGTCTGGAATTTATCGTTGTATTGATCCCATATTGATAATTGCTAATGACCAAAATCCAAGTGGGCACATCCACCCACATGCTTCCACTACACCTGGGACCATCAATTGGTATTAGAGCGAGGTTACAACATTGGTTATAGTTATTTAATTTACGTTGATAATTTACGAATTTATATTTGATTCAATTCAAGATATATCGTTCTATAAAACTGAATGAAGATATCTATTATTCCCCCTTAATTTCTCGATTAACATCATAGAAAAGACCTTTTAATTTTAATTTTGATTAAAATAAAAATGAGGAACTCATCCAGAGGAGCCGCTCATTCTGTCTGTACAACACAAGAATACACGACGTGTAGTAAAAACTACACTCCGTGTACTTAGGTTCAATGAACCGGTACTTGTCTGCTAAACCCACACCGTGAGAATTGAGTATACCTAAGTTTTTATTACACCGTGTTGACCAGAACTGAACAACGCGTGGAAACAGAAATACACAACATGTATGTTGAATCATCACGCTGTGTAGTCCGATCTGGACCTGGTGAAACTGTGTACAAGGTGTTTCCATGTACCGCATACATGGGATTACCAGGCTGGTAACCACGTAACAACGGAATACATACCATGTTAGATTTATCTACACCCCATGTACTCCAAAATTTCCAATGTACAGAAAGCATGCCAATGCACCAGGCGTGTACTTTTGATAAAAGATGAAAACAATTACATGCCACATAATATAACCTACACACCATGTACTTTCCAGAAATGGAATTTCACTAGGTTTCCTCCAAAGTACAAGGACCTGTACACAGAATATTGATGAGAATAATCTCAAGGAAATTCAAAAAATAATTTACGATAAAGAATTGATTAATTACAAGATCATCATTAATTCAATTCAATCGAGACATATCTTTAATAAAAGAACGATTACAATAATTTGAATATTAAATATGCGTAAATTTCATTTCATGCTATGGCTGATCATGAGATAGACCATAGACCCTTTGTGTGTGTATGGTTTCATTTATATTTATTTAATTTAAATTTTTTAGACTGTGAGCCTTCATCGAATAAAATGTAGGGCCTGTGTGCCCATGGATTCTTTAATGTAAACCCCATGTAATGTAGGATCTCCCAAGCTAGAGGAGATGGTTCAAAATTCAACGCTGAGGTGAAACCCTCCCAAGAAGATACAAAGGTTGATAGGTGGGAGCTGCCAAAAACACGAACCATCAGGTTTAAGGGGTTTTTTCCTAGGTTATGGTTAGATTATCAAAACTGATAGATAAACTAACCAATAGAAGCTCATGATCAATCCATCTTATTTTATTTCTATCTAATTACATGGTTTATTTACTATGTATGTGTTTTCGCATTCACTTAATTAATAAACTAGCATGAAACGATGGAATAAAATAAAAATCGGACTATGCGTAAATATTATCAGAACATGGTTAATCCCTTAAGGAAGCATCGCTTAATATTAACAAGCATGTGATAATGAGAAACAACACATAACAGATTAATATCCCTCAAATAACATATTATGTCAGATCAAGCCTCTCGTTACTTGATTAAGGGAAAGACTCAAAAAAACCATGTGTTTGACCAACACTTGTTGGGACACTTACTTTTATAAAGGAATCTCTTATGAATGTTTCAGGTTGAATTAAACATTTTACATCAAGAGGAGTATCCCTTGATAAACTTGTTAAAAATAGATTAAAGTGTTGAGAAAATAAAAGTCAGGATTTTGGGATTGGGGAGTCCACCCAATAGATCAAGGAACTATAAGTTCACAATTGACAAAGACTAGACTACATAAATACCTTTTAATTGATTGACCAGACCTTATGGGGGTTATACGAAGGGAAATATGGATCCTTTCCACTAGAATATCATTGCAAATGAACATTCTGATCTCAATGGTGAGTTCCATTAGGACTTGATAAAATAGTGGGAGAATTAATAAATTCATTTATTATTTTTCAGAAAATGTAATCAAAAGGTACTGATAAATATGATCTTTTAATTTGTATAATGAATATGAAAAAAATTTCAACCAGATTTTCTCTGTGATCAATTCTGGATAAGGACAATATCATTACCGGATGTAACTTTCATGAATGGTTTAGGCACCTTCGGGTTATCCTACGCCATGAATGAATGTTTTACGTGATGGAGTCCTCAGGTTTTGATTCTCCTACCCAAGGGGCGAGTGATGAAGATTTCTTGGACTATGATAAATATAAGAGTTATGCACTTGACATTCAATTTTTGATGTTTTCATCAATGTCTTGTGATCTAATGAAGTATAATGAAGACATAGATTCCTATAGCATCCTCAAGAAACTCTGTGGTCTTTACCAGGAGAGATCAAGACATGAAGGTTTTGAAATCTCTAAGGCTCTATTTCAAAGAAATCATGGAGAGGGTGCCCTAGATGGGTCTCATGTAGTCAAGCTCATTGGCTATATTGAGCGCTTGGAGGTTATACAGTTTAAACTCCCTGAAGAACTGGGTTCCGATCTCATTCTTGCATCACTCCCCCAAATCTTCTCTAACCTTTTTGTAAATTTCAACTTGAACATACATTGATAATTCTCTATATGATCTTCTTATCCTCATTCTCCCAGTGGACAATGATATGAAGCGTGAAAATAATTATGTCCTAAAGGTGAATTATAGGAAAGGTAAGGTGAATATATTTAAGCCCAAATCTTCTTCATGGCCTTCCACAAAATGAGAGATCATAGGGGAGGTAGGAGGCTATTTGTTTCGCATGTGGCAAGAAGGGACACTAGAAGAAAAGATTCACCCAACCAAGGAATAAAGAGGATTCTTCAGGTGTGTTTGTTATCAAATACAATCCTTATATTTCTACCAATTGGGTATTATATACCACTTGTGGTTCTCACATGTATATCAAATTATAGTAACCAGGTAGATTTATAGAGATTAACCAAGGTGAGGTGGATCTGCGAGCAGCCAACGGAGCTAGACTCACTGTTGTACCAGTCAGAGACTACCACCTCACATCGCCTACTGGGATGGTTTTGGTATTAAAAAGATGTTATTATGTACCCTCTGTAACGAAAAACATTATTTCAGTATCTAATTGTTTCATAATCAAGTTTGTAAATGAATGTTGCTACATTTATAAAGAGAAAATTATTTTTTGTAGGGAACATTTATATAACGACCATTATGTGTTGGACTACACAAACCATGCAATGGAAATCGATGAAAATGTTAATTCACCCGACTCATACCACACCCAACATTGGCATCACTGGTTAGGTCATGTCAATGAGAAACGTTTGACAAAATTACATCAAGATGGGTATTTAGATTCTTTGGAACTAAAACCACTTGGTGTATGTCATGCATATCTACAAGGAAAAATGACCAAAGCCCCATTTAGTGGGAAAGGTAGAAGGGCTAATGTGCTTCTAGAATTAGTTCATATAGATGTGTTTGGACCATTTCCAATTGATGCAAGGGGTGGGTTCTTGTAATTCATATCTTTTACTGATGATTTTAATAGATATGGATATATTTACTTAATGAGGTATATGTCAGATTCTTTTGATCGTTTCAAAGAATACAAGAATAAAGTTGAGAACAAGCTTGGTAAGAATATTTAAAATCACCTCCCACATAGAGGAGGAGAATATCTTAATCAGGACTTCACTGATTTCTTACAGGAGTTTGGGATTCAATATCAACTCTCTCTTCCTTACACAGCTCAGTGGAATGGTGTAAGTGAATGGAGGAACTGCACCCTATTGGACATGGTGAGATCAATGATGTGTCATGTGAGTCTTCCATTATCCTTTTGGGGATATGCATTAAAAACTCCACGAATCATACTAAACCAAGTACAACTAAATCGATAAATGGTATTTCATATGAATTATTGATTGGACGCAAAGCCATGTTATCAAATTTACATGTGTGGGGTAGCGAAGCATTTGTTAAGGCCTATTCAAGTAACAAGCGTGCACCCTGAGGAACAAATATTATCTTTATAAGATATCCCAAGGAAAGAATGAAATATTACTTATACAACCCCTCAGATCAAAGGTTTACAATGGAAAGACACACCATATTATTTGATAGGGAGCACATCTCCAAAATAGATAGTGGGAGAGAGATAGGCTTCAATGAAGTAAAGGATCAAGATACATAGGATTTGGTACAAGAACGGATTCCAAAAAGCCCCGTGGAAGAGCAATATGTTCCAGAGACACAAGAACTGAGTAAGATCACAAGATAGGTCAGAGAACTAGAACTATATGTTTTTATTTTCACTGAGGATGGTGACTATTTATTGATTAACAATGATTATCCTCTTACCTACAAGGAAGAATTTTATGGAACAAAAATTGACAAGTGGCAAGAAGCCATGAATTCTAAAATTGATTCCATGTACCAAAACCATGTCTATATTTTGGTAGATCCTCCAGTTGATGTAAAGCCTATTTGAAATAAATGTCTATTCAAGAAGAAACTAGATATGGAGGTACAAATCAGTACCTATAAGGCATGACTGGTTGTAAAATGTTTTAGACAGTGTCATGGAATTGACTATGATGAAAGATCATCACCGGTTGCGATGCTGAAATCCATTATAATCTTATTGGCCATTGCCGCTTAACATGACTATAAAATTTGGAAAATGGATGTCAAAATAGAATTCCTTAATGGGAACCTCTTGGAAGATGTCTAGATGAAACAACCTGATGGGTTTGTGACTTTAAAGGATGCCAACAAGGTATGCATGTTGCATAAATCTATTTATCGATTAAAACAAGCATCAAGTTCATGGAACATTCTTTTTGATGAGGTTGTAATGGAATTTTTATTTATAAAGAAATTTTTTTGGACTTGTGTCTACAAAAGGTTTAGTGGAAGTGAAGTCATTTTCCTAATAGTATATGTTGATGACATATTGCTAATTGGAACTGAAGTACTCTTCTTACAGTCCGTTAAGGCATGTTTCGATAAATGATTCTCTATGAAATACTTGGGAGAGGAAGAATATATTCTTGGGATCAAGATCCATCATAATAGATCTAAAATAATTTTGGGCCTAAGTCAAAGTATATACATTGACATGATACTAAAGAGATTTTGTATGGAATAGTCCAAGCGGGGATTGTTTCCAGTGTCACATGGCATTCATCATTCAAAGAAAATGTGCCCTCAGAAACATGAGGAAATAATGAAAAGGGAAAGAATTCCTTAAGCATCCGCGATTGGTCCAGTCATGTATGTTATGATATGTATAAGGATAAGTGATTCTTATGCATTAAGTGCGGTAGGCAGATATCAAGCTGATCCAAGAGACCGCCTTTGGATGATAGTCAAGACTATCATTAAGTATCTAAGTCATACTAAGGATATGTTCATAGTTTATGGAGTATATTAGGAACTAGTAATCAGAGGAAATGTAGATTCTAGTTTCCAGACTAACCAAGATGACATGACGTTGCAGAATGGATACATATTCAGCTTCAATGGAGGTGCAGTGAGCTGGAAGAGCTCAAAGCAAGGTGTGGTCGCAGATTCTATAGCACAGTCTGAGTATATCGCATCTTTTGAGGTAGCTAAAGAAGCAGTATGGATGTGAAGCTTCATCCAAGAGCTTGAGGTAGTACCTAGTAGTAAAGATCCTATCATAGTCTATTGTGATAATAATACAGCAGTGACACTTGAAAAAGAGAAAAGGTCAAATCAGCGGACAAAGAACATACTTTAGAAGTATCATCTCTTGAGGGATTTATCTCAGACAGGTGAAGCTGCATCGAGCAGTATTTCCATGGAAGACAACATGGAAAACCCATTGACTAAAGCCTATACTCAGCAAAAAAAATGACCATCATGTGAGGTCTAGCGGATTAAAAGTCATAGGAAGTTGGATCTAGTCCAAGTGGGAGTTTGTTAGGGTTTGTTTCCTAAGAACCAACCATTTATACTTTGATTACATGCATGTACACTTATTATATATTGTTTATTATTCTGCATAACTATAATATAATAATTTCCTCGAATAATTGTTTCATTAATAAGGTCACGACAGATCCCTACTATGATGAGAACGGTGAAATTATATAAAAATATTCATAAATAATGTTCAATGGTTAGATGATATACTATGATAGGACACATGGTATATATACTGTTATGTTTGAGTACTCGTAAGAAGATGAGACTCTCTCTCATGGAGTTCACACATGGTAATCACTATGATGGGAGATTATGAGAACATACCATCCAGTAACAATTCTGCATGTCTTGGTGTCATCAGACAATGCTATCTATGAGCGTGTGTAATGGTACTTAGACTGGAAGATTATCATTAACTCGTATCATGACTCACTCACAAAGATTTGCTAACAAAAACCATCACAAAGATAGTTGGTAGGAAGTAGGTTACATTGGGTGCGTCATGAATGACATGTTGTTAATGGATATGTCGAGGAAGGATTTGTGCCTTCCATATTTATGGAAGTACATATCTCAGGACCTTTGATTGAAATATATCTGTCGCTAAAATTCCATGGCCATGGTGTCATGACGAGTTTATTTCTAGAAGTCAAAGAATGGCGGATCAAGCATACAGGTTTATGACACTGCCATGAAACCTACTTGATGAGATATTGAAAAAAAGGATTAAATAACACAGTAAGCATTTGTATGAGGTGACACGTCAATGATGCATCATGTTATTTCTCTTGGGTTCCTTGACCAGTTGATAGATAGTAATCTTGGACTTTAGGAAAGACAGCCTAATGCCAATGAAAAAGAGGCCTAGAGGGTCACACACTATGTTTATTCAAGTATCTCAATTAGAATAAAGATTATTTCTATATGTGGTTAAATAATTATTCAAGAAAGCCTAAATCATTTTAATTTTTGAGGAAGAATAAAATGAAAAATAAGATATACATGCCATTTATATTGAATGTATAGACCGTGAAGTTTTCATTTTGGAATGGAAATGAAATATGAAAACAAGATATACCGTCGTGTACATTAAATGTACATGATATGTAGTTCTCAATGAAAAATAAGTACATGCCATGTATTAATAATTACACTCTGTTTAGTTTTCTTATTCAGTATTTTGAGGAAATAATATTTTTTTATTAAATGATATTTATTATAATCAACATGGGTGCATGTAAAAAAATTAATGGTTCGACATGGTCTTTTCATTAAAAGTTAATGAAATAAATAAAACTTGTAACACATTTATTTATTGTCATAACTCTATAACCTCAATCCCGATTATAAATGTACTCACAACCCCAACACTATTCCTAAGAATCATTGGGCACAAAAATTTTGGATAATTATCTCAATATCGAAAGAACTCCATCCTCCAAGAACGCACTCAAGACCGAGAGAGATCCACCTTCATCGAATCAAGGTAATCTAAGGTGGACAATGCAAGCAAATGCTTCTCCACACTAGAACCTATAGATTCCTTTAGTGACGTCCAGAGATACGTGGTGCACGTGTGGATCACTGCTAGAGGAAGTCTACACTTGGCTTCTGTGACGCAATGATGAATCATATCGAAATGTGATCAGAAATATCAATGAAGAATGAATGCCATAAAAGGTACTTCTTGTCAATTAATTAGATTAATTATAATCAACTTGTGATGATCCTCCTTTGTGGTTCCAGGACTATTCTTCTTCATTGTCAATTTCAGTGATTCGATCTGTGGAGTCTTTCATTTATCTTCGTATTGATCCTGGATTGATCATTGATAATGACAAAAATCCATGTGGGCACATCCACCCACAAGATTCCATTATGCCCAAGACCTTTAAAAATTTCCGGACAGAACCACTTCACACAATTTTTTCACCATCGTGTAGTGTAACTTTGTTTTTTCCCCTTCTTCCTAGGTACAGGGTCATGGGTTGTTCATGGTTTGTTAAACCATGCGAACATACCTTTCTTGTGATAAATTATAGGTAAAATTTTCTTTTTTCCTTTAATGATATAATTAGATCCCCTCCCCCTTTCTACTCTGAAAACCAGTGGGACTAACCCAATTTTATCTCATTTTGGATATTTCTAATGACCTAAAGTAGTAATAAACTAATCTACTTCATCCAGGATCCAATTTAACTTTATTTCATCATGTTAGAGGCATAACGATTAGTAATCGAGTCCGTTTATGTCTTTCCTCTTCTCTCTTGACCTCAAAAAAGATATCTGGGTATGATTGTTTTTCCTTTTTTCTTAGATATACTCTGATCTAAAAAAAATCATGGTTTAATACAGAAGGAGGAGATTCATACAAGACTAAGGTGTGTGGTTAATAACTCATCCCTCAAGTTCATTTATTTTGGATTTGTCTTGTGGGGACCACCAATTTCATCAGATGTAATTATTTTAATTTATATGTCATGATTATAATCATTAGAACCATATCATTATTATCAATCCATATATGTGATTAAATGTTTGTGGTTATGCCCACAAATCCATTCATCCCTTCTAATATGTTATTCCATAATTGTCATTTTAGTGTTTTAACGTGTTTGAGACACCATTTGGGAGTGCCTTGGCTTGACCTTCATAAGGGTAAGAATTTCTATATTAAATGGCTTGTTAGTATGAGAAAAGAATAATGTTAAGTACCATGTGTCCTCACCATATGACCCACCTAAGGTAAGTGGTTCAAATTGATAACTAAATGTGAATAATTAATTAGTTTCATATTTTTAGAAACCCTTAGCACATTAATGGAAGGTAGTGGAATGCACCTTGAATGTGAAATATGCCTTAAATGGATTAAATAGTTGTATTCCACTTGTCAGTTTCACACTAAGGAAAGGAAACACTTGAACCAAATGACATGACAAAAAGGTTTCATGATACATGAACTTATCAAACTAATGAATGGAATGTCTTAAACAGAACGATATATTACATGACATCACAATCAAATAGAAATGGAATAACTTGAGTTTACCTTGGATTCTGAGTGAAGAATTCCATGAGTACGTGGAAACCCCGCTCCGATTAAAAGATACCACTTTAGTTGGTCGAAACCCACCTAGATCCTGATCATTGTCTTCTCATTCCAAGTATGAAACCATAGGATCCTCTCATTATCATTACATGATGCCTAGGATATACTCCTTAGAACGTGTACTGACAATTAGGTTCCATGGTTAAAGCCCATCACGCCCAGTCTCTACATAGCCTCGTTTTACCTAGGTCAATCACCTTGGACTCGGTAGGTACCACATAATGGAATTTATTAAAATATTCTCCTTATATTAAACTCTTACCCTTTTTCATGCTTCAATTATTACTATGTTAGAAACCCTTGAGGTCTACATCACCTTGGTTGTTACCTTAGGACTTCACTATAAAATGTCATTGATCATGGTTTACTTATTACATATTGGAACCTCCACAATTTATACTACCACGAGGTGAAATCAGTTTTGGATATACCTCCTGAGACCTATAAATATAAAATTGGTAATTAATTGATTAAATTAACTGGTTACATTGTCAGACACTAGCTGAGGACTGAATCAGGTACTTGGTTATTTTGTTACATTGTACTTCATTACTTTATATATGGATGCTTGTGCACTTTTACATTTCCATTACATGGGCTGAAGGTTATAGAAACCATTGGTGGTGGCCCACTGATATTTATATCTCACCCTCTTTGAGAACCGTTTGGTACCCAATTTAGATTACATTATTTTAAGTGTTGATAAAGTGAAGTGTATTCAAATAGTTTATTTCGTGCTGTATAGGATGGAGCTTGGTAGTAGATGAATGAGAAAGATCATTGGATTATTTTGATAGCCTTTGATTTCATTTTTACTTATGTGGAACATGTTATTCCTACTATCGTGTGCCCATGTTTTCTAGATTTCTAGTGACATGAAATATCATTAGTTGTTGAATACTATTCTAGTTGTTTAGTTAATGTTATTTTTGTCCCTATATTCGGTTGTGCCTTCTATTTAATTATATTTATTCCACTATTTACCTATTTTTACTTTCACCCACAATGATACACTTTAGTAAGGAGGTAATAGTCTCCCCATAGACACACCCTAAGCCCTTAGTACTAGTCGGCAACCTCTGGAATTCGGGGCGATGCGCTTGAGGCTATGTGGACCCCCAAACTTAGGGAACCTATCAAGTGGAATCCAGGTCCTGGAAGTTACACTCCTCCTAATTAAATTTGGTACCTTTTAATAATTACTCATTATAAGCCTCTATTTAAAAATTAATTTTTATCCAAAAATGTTAAGATGAAATTAAGATGAGCACATATATGATGGTAACTTATGTCACACAACTGATTCACCATAGTTGAATAGATTTGGTAACTTTTTTTATGATTTTGGAAGTGAGGTTATAAATCATAGAATGAGATTATGTACTAATGGAAGGAATATATATCAGATCCAATGTAGCCAACATAGTTCATGGTCGATTTTAGGGTAGTTGACAACATTTCCCCACATATATGTATGAAGAAAAAATATGTTAGGATGATCTTGATGAATTTTGTAACAAAATATCCTAGAAATGATATTGATGTGTATCTTTCACCATTGATTAACAATTTTAAATTCAAATGGGAGACATGTGTTAATGTTTTCAATTCATACAAGAAAAGTATTTTCTTTTTCATTCTATGATAATGTTCACTATAAATGACTTTACTGCATATGGAAGCTTATATGGATATAGTGTTAAGGCCTCGTACTCACTCTAATTCAAAGGAATTAGGTATGTTTCCTTTTTCCTCGCTTCCCAATGCTCCTGGACATAAGGGTCGGAGCTGTCTACTTTGATGCTTTCTATACTCATTTGGATTTCATGGGGTCTTGGGGCACAAGCCAAGAGTACCTTTGTGGCCTCTGAATCTATGAAATACCAGGAATCTCTTGTGATAGTTTTGGAACCTAAACATGATCCTTAAAAGCTTCTTTATTTTTCCATAAAATGGCTTTTCCATCATATTTTCATGGATACCCAGGTTACACGCACATTTTGGTTTTTTGGAAGAGGTCTATTTAGGTGGAAGTTGTGAATATCACATCTCAATGCATGGACATCAAGATCTCATAAAATGGTATCGAGATCGTATGTTTGTTTGTTTATGTGAGAAATGATCTGATTGAGCGGTGGGATCATTGGAGTCATCTAGAATTTGTTCAACCCAATTACCTGCTAGGGTTTTTTTGGGGGGGGGGGATTTTAACTCAATAATGAACATATAAAAAAATAAAGTCGGTTCATCCATGTTCAATGAAGGAATGGCGGTTTTCGGAGACTACATTTCTTCTATGGGATAGTTGGATCTTTTGATATTAGGTTCAAAGTACAATTGGTGAAACAATAAGAGGGGTTCTAATCACATTTGGATCCGTCTCAATAGGTGCCTTACAGACAGGCATGGGTTGGACTCCTTCCCTCTGATGTCGTTCACTCATATTCCTCGATCGTTTTCTGATCATGATACATTACTTGTGAAACTCAAACAATATATCTCAAGGGATATTTCATTCTTGTATTCTTATCACTAGTTTCAGGATGAAACATCCATGCCTATGCTAAAAGAATTGTGGGACCACAAGGGATCATGGAGGTCCAGGTGCAGGCTAGCGAACCGTCTTAAACTACTCAAGGAGGATATCTTGATCTGGTAGAAAATAATACCTCAATATGAAAGTGGGGTAGAATACATTCAAGATTAAAATTATTGATTGGAAGAGGGTATTCAAGAGTAATGGAACAAAAATAATTTCATTCTCCTTTGTGAGAAGCGTGTGGCTCTTGTGGAGAAACTGCTAGAACTTGAATGAATTTACAGGAAAATACCTCGTGTAAGGTGGCTAAGGGAGGGGGACTGAAACAGTTCCTTTATTCACACATGTCTGAATGAAAATAAAATCACAAAGATCAATATTAATTTGTGGAATTGTGTCTACATGTTCAATGTGGAGGTGGCGGGTCGGATGGCTCTAGATATTTTAAATGTGCTTACGGTATTGGAGGTTACATCTGGACATGGTGATGACTATGGGGACACAACATTGGAAGAAGATTTTTTCGGGCGTATACGCCAGGTCATGGATAATTTTGTGAATGAATCCCGAGACTCAATCCCATTGGAGGAGGAGATCAACAACATGTTTTTTGGAATAACACATGACAAAACTCCTAGTCTAGATGACTTTTTGAGGGATTTATTTATGGTACCATGGGTGGTGGTAGGCCCCCAGGTTATAGAGGTTGTTTAATACTATATCCATGGTTCCCCTTGACTAGGATTATTTGTGCATCCAAATTTGTCCTTCAACCAAAAGTGAAGGACCTGACTAGCATTAGACATTATCGGCCTATCTACCTCTACAATGTCTCTTACAAGATCCTTGCCTATCTCATTGCAGTGAGATTGAGTGGGGTTATACCTAGGTTGGTTTTGAAAGAAAATCATGACTTTGTAAAGGGATGGAGCATTCAAGGGGAAGTTGGGATAGATAATGAAATGGAGATTGATATCAACAGGAGGTTAGTGGGTTTGAATGTGATCTTCTAAGTGGATATGGAAATGAACTATTAAATAATTGAGTGGAGATTCATGATTTGAGTGATGATAAAATATGGGTTTCATGAATGGTTTTGCGATATTTTCTTTATATTCATCTCTTCTTAATGTATTTTCATATCACTTATGGGATGGTTCTTTAGTTTATTCAATTTAGTTCATGGGGTTCATCAGGGGGATCCTATTTTACCAAGCCTCTTCATTATGGCTCAATATGTTTTCTCTCGAAGCCTTCACAGTGGAGAGGAAGCTATAAGGATGGATTCCTATTGTAGCAGAGGTGGCATGAATGGTATTTATCACTTAATGTTTGTAGATGAAATATTAATTTTCACAAATGGAAGGCATAAGTCCTTACTTACTATCATTTAAATAATGTTTACATATGGAAGATTGAGTGGATAGGGTATAAAACCATAGAAAAGACACATTTTTTATTTCTAATAATTGTCCTGGAGGGAAATGCAGGTGCATTTATGACATACTTAACTTCCATAAGATGCATATGCCTTTGATTTATCTTAGTATACTAATCTCTTATGGCCTCTTCAAGAAGTCAAATTTAGAGGATATTCCAAACCAAATACAGGGGAGAGTCACTAATTGGAAAAAAATTTCTTATCATTTGGAGGGAGGGTGGCCTTGGTTAACAATGTTCTAACCTCTATTCCAATGCATGTGTTCTCATTAACCAATCCTCAAAATAGGGTCATTGGGTGGATGGTAAAAAAATTTACCTTTTTTTCTGGGACTCTAATCAATTAGGACACTGTCATTGGGCATCCTGGTATCTAATGGAAAGGATTGTGAATGTGGGGGGAGTGGGACCTCATGGTCTTTCTTAGGCCGTAATGGGCATGCAAGGCCAACTAAATTGAGATATCATTTTGGGAGACTCTCTATGGGCCAAATTTTTCAGTTCATGTTATGATATTCTTGGGGGGATGTATGGTGTTCATGGTACTCAACCTTCATATTTGGTGCAGTTCATGTTCTCTGACCTCGATGTGCTCACATGATTCATTCAGCGAATCATTAAAAAGGGGAGGTTATCTTCTGGAAGAGAAACTAGGAAGGTGAGGTACTGGAATTTCCAGGCCATCCTCATCCCAACATCTCTTTTAAAGAGGAGAGCATGAGATCTGACTTTATTCAGTCAGTTCTCAGTTCTAACATGGTGTGTGTGTTTGAAGATATTATTATGAATTATGACCAAAATAAATGATGCTTTGTAGGCTCATCCTCTGGTTGTTTTGTCTCTCGTGATTACAGGAGGTTGCTTCATTCAATAAATCCTACTGATTTGTGGCCTTCAAAATCTTAGTGCAAGGAGATCCCCACTAAAATAAATTTCCTTATATGGAATATTGGGAACAAGGCACTACCGATGGATGAGAACATCAAAAGTAAGGGTGTTCACCTGGAATCCCACTTATTTTGTTGTGAGTATCCACGAGGTGAATCCACGCTCCATATTTTCATCTAGGGAAGTTGGGTTTCCCATCAATGGTCCTTATTTGATCCTCAAACCTGCATTGAATGTGAGAAAAAATGAATGGTTTCTTGACATCGTTGTTTCATGGTGTTGAATGTGGGGCCATGGAATGAACAATTCGTGCAATGATATTTTCTTCAGTGTGTTGGACCTTATGGGAGGCACGCAACCAGGCCCAGATTAGAATAATTTGATCCCCTTTATTTCTTCAGATGAATATTAGGTTGTTGATATTCAAGTTGGGATCTCTTCTCAAGTGGAGACAATGTTCATTGATGATATGTGACATCATCAACATTTCATGTGTTCCCATCAAAGTGTAGGGTTGGTGGATCAGGTGGATTCCACCCCTTGGGGGATGATGCTCAGTATGGAAGGGTTCTCTTAGGTGTAGGATGATGATAGGTAGTGAACTTCTTTGGGACTCACAGGGTTCAGTCTTGGTGTCATTCAGTGCCTTCTACGGTACTGATGATTCATTGGGCATGGAAGTGTGGGCTTTGCTATCTAGTATGATGCTATGTAGGGAGTGTGGTCTCCAGGTGGTTTAGGGGGAGTCTGATTGTGATGTTTTGGTGAGGGTCATCCAGGGGAGGAATTTGGTGTCGTGGGTTCTGACTTATCTCATTCATAGATGTAGTTGTGAGACTAACTTTAGAAATTTTTTTCATTATACTTGGTGGGAAGAAAATTTTGTGATGGATTCTCCCACTTGTATGATAAGATCGGATGAGGAGCTGGTAATTTTTGATAGCTTAGATTATCTTCATCCTAAATGTAAGGATTTCATCCTAGGGGATTGCCTTGGTTTGAGACACTTCCATCTTCCTTGAGAATACTCTTTGTATTGGAACTCATTTATATTTAATAAAAATTTAATCTTCAATAAATATCCAATTTATGAATAAGAGACTTCATATTATCAATTGAAGAATAGAAGAATGACAATGTACATGGGACATCAAAGATTTTTTTGGAATTTATCATCCTTATCATTGATTGAAAAATTCCTTTAATGGTTTATAAAAATAAAATATCCCCCACTACCATTTTCAGTTGAGGAATATTATGATAGGGTGAAAAATATTGATTCGACATTTGGAAGGAAAAGAAGTCATGGTAATCAAAAAAATATTTGGAAGAAACAATCAATATTTTTCGAACTACCTTATTGGATATTTTAAAAGATAAAACATAAAATTGATGTTATAAATGTTGTGAAAAACACATGTTATTGTTTTATTGGAACTTTTTTATAAATAAAAGGAATAAAAAAATGGAATGCATGCAATATTGGACTTGATATAAATGATAATACATCTAGAGTTAGCTCCCACTATGAAATGAAATATAACTTATTTTCCTTTGGCTCATAAAACATTAATTATGATTGTGAAGTTGAATTTTTGTCAATGTCTTCATGATATTGAAGTACCCAATGGTTATTCTTGGAATGTGATGAATTAGGTGTCAATGAAGGTTTATAAATTAATAGATATGAAATCTAATGATTTTCATGTATTGATGCATCAAATTATATATAAGGACCCAGCCTTAAAACATTACATAATCATGAATTAAATGAATAATGCACATAGAGGATCTTTTTAGGTTTAGAGTTTTAGAGAATTAGGACATAACTATTACATCTCAAAAGATTACAAAGTAGACACTTCTACTATGTTTCCATAAAATAAAAACTCTTAAAAAGGAACATGTCTAGTTCCATGTTTTAGATAGTGTGTATTTCCTTGATCCCATCCTTGAAAATATTCCACATTATATCCTGTGATAAACATTAAAAAAAATTGGGATGAGCATAAAAATCTCACTTAGGGATACAAAAATATGGAAAATTGTTAGTTTTTCAAAACAACAAGTAGACCACGAATACTTTATCAAAGTAATACTTTTAACCTTTATGAAGTAGTAAATACTCTTCACTGAATAAAAGATCATTACATACCCTTTTGTAACCAAAATATTACCATAAAACCCATATAAAGAACACATACCATATAAAGGTAACATGGGACATAAACATACTTAAATGGAATAACCATACGGTCGACTTCCACACATAATATAAATGGAATAGCCTACGGCCGACTTCCATACCCAATTCATTGGAGGTTATAACGTAACCACCCTTCCTGGTATTCACGACACCACCTGTCAAATGGTTTATCACGTAACCACCCATCAAATGTCCATGTACCGTTATAAAATCATAAGACATAAAACGAATATAATGGAAAGAAAACATTTCCACATTTCAATCACAATATATCACTTAAATATATTGACATAACAAATCCATTATAAAAACCATTTTCAATACCAAAATACATAAATTATTATATGGTATTTATTTCATTTTAAAAACATTACGTCTTGTTGAGGATTCCAAAGACCAAATAATACTCGTGGAGGCGGAAAAGGTCGTTGTCACCACATACATTAAAATAAACATTCCTTTCTGTCATTTAATAAAACGCTTCAGAGAAAAAGATTCCCTTTTAATGAAATGAAAAGTCAAAGGTGTTTTAGATAGCGTATAAAAGAAAGTCTTCTATTAGAACAAAATATGCCTCAATGAAAGGAGATTGAGATGAAGTCCCTTACAAAGATGGTATCCTTTGATTAAGGATAAATCAATTAAATAATTATGTGTGAAAAAAGAATACACCAAATATAAGTGGATATTAAGTGTAAGAAAATAAAAGTTCATTCATACATATTCATATAATGACATATTCAAGGAGTACAAGTTTAACCCAAATATCTTAAATTGGGTTTAGAAGTTCCCTTGCAAAAATTCGACAGCCTAACGACGTCACTTCAAAATACAGAAAATGAGTTGATGAGAGATAAAAAGGGTATCTCATCACTTGTACAATAAATTTACATCAATAAGGATATAATAGAACATATCCCAACATAAGAAGATGTAATAACAAATGAAGTCTTTTTAAAGAAGAGGAGGGTGAATGGTCCCCTTACCGATTTGGGTAACTTTCAAAACGTACACCCCATGGAAGAAGGGTCATAAAATGAAGATGTAAATACCCATAAATTAATTATATTACAAAATGATTATAATAATGGGCAGTACATACACCACTCAAAGTAACATTGTGGAAAATGTAGCATAAATCTCACAGGAATAAAAGTGAGATGAAAAATCCCTTACGAAAAATTGGTAGCCTAACGACGCCACTTAAAAAGTACAAAAATGGATTTATGAGATCAAATAGGGTCTCCCATAATATGAAAATAAAAATTAAATTATGAGGAATATAAAAGAACATCCCCAAACATAATAAATATGAGCTTAAAATAAATGACATAAAAGAGAGTACTTAAAAAGAACGAGAGAGGTAGGATCCCTAACATCAAGTCTGACTTGTCTTGCTTGTTTCATTATATTACTGAATAATAAACTTTGGTCAATTTATAATTTCTTAAGTACCTCCTTTAAATATTATTATTCAGTTCATATCACATATTATAATTTTATAATAATTGGTTAATAATATGAGTTCATATCAGACGTTTTTGTCGATGTTTGGTACATGAGTCAAAAATGAACTTGTTTGAAAATGGTTGTCCATGTAGTTATAAGTAAATCATCTATAGAATTGTATTAATGATTTAAATATCATGTAAATACAATAAATATTCATTTTATACTATTCCATATCATTTGGAGATAAAAATAAATGAAATTCACCATTCATGGAGACGGGTGGCCGTACGTACGCATGAACGCTACGTTCATTTCTTTGTCATGTTAATGTAATTAAAAATAAATGAGAGATATATATATTTTAATTATAGTATAATATATATATGTTCTATAGGTCACATATTTTCATTAATTTCATTCTTTATACATTCCATGTATTGCATGAATGAGTCAGATCACTTGAGGGGGTGGTAGTCCACACTTGTATGAAATTATCGCATTTGCAAAACATGAAAATCATAAAGGTATGTTTTAAATATAAAATACAGAAGCATATATAAAACATAAATACCATATATAACATATATAAAATACTGTGTCATTATAATGGCCACCTTGAAAGGTGTTAATATAAGATTGAACAATAATCGTTTCGTGAGGCAGTAATTCGCCATCCACAAAAACAGTATGTTCTTTACCCATTAGATGGTGGTGTGTGTAAGTTTAGCTCAAATAAATATAATAAAACATCCTAGTATATTGAATATACTGGTGTTGTTACAAAATAAAGGAATAAAAATATTTTATGGTGTTGGATAAGGAAAATAAAACAAAAGAATATAAGAGAGGACATAACCTTTAAATCGGGTATATCCCCATTGTTTGAATCAAAAGGGTTTCTTGAAGAGCTTTCTGCCTATGTTAAGTCTTATAGGATGAAGATAGGGATGTGTAGAGATAACATGATCATATTTTGGCCGGGCCAAAGGCTTGAGAGGTGTGTGTAAGGGAGTATAGGTGGGGCCCTTTTATAAGAGGGAGGAGGGGCACTCTTGGAAAGACTTGAAACGTTACTTTATTATAAAATTATTTTTAGATATTAAAGGTCCCAAAATTATATATTTCTAGGATAAGGTGACAAGGGTTAGGAATAAACCCATCCAATTGTTTTTTGACAAGTGATGGTCTTATATTTTACAATATCTTTTCATTTTATTTAAACCGTTAAATGATGAGGTAATCGCTGCATCATCATGGTGTCATAAATAATTTAATTTTTATAATATCTAAAAATTATTAAAAAATATCATGATTTAGGAACTATTTTTATCTTTATAATGAATATTTATAGTAAAAAATATGACTTTTATAACCCCATGTAAAAATTGTTTTAGTAAAACAATACATGTTTGTGACATTTTTATTTTAACTTTAAATAAAAAGTTATTAATGTCGTTTTATTACCCAAGTGGATAAATGGGGTCCCCAAGTTGACCCATGGATTTTATAGGTCGGAAATGACACATTAAATAAGGGTAAGATATTTTTCAAGGTCACCTCATATTATTAAAACATTATTGTTACCTTAAATTACACTAATTACCTCTAATCGCGATTAATAAAACTTAAAAGTTACTATTCAACAAAAAATTATTTTAATCCCATTGAACCAAATTTTCTATCCTAATGACAACCATGTATGTCAGATTTTTGAAATTCAATTCACAAATGTGGTAATGTTTAATTTAAATGAAAAATTTGTTTTTAACCACCACTTAGTGTTTTCACTATTCATCAAAAATTGAAGTTTTTCAAAAAAATACCAAAAATTCACCCTAAGCTATATTTGATATTCCAAATTCAAAAATGATTTCTATTTTACAAAATTCAAAACATATAAGTTTAATTAATTAATTTAATAATTAATTCCCATTGGCAAAAAGAAATAACGTGTTTTCATGAAATAATATATATCAAAATATTGACAGCAGTTTAAGTCCAATTTCAGAGTGAAATTAATTCCAAATACCACCACTGGATTAAATGGTAAAAGTATATTCGAATTGTACTTTAAAAACAATTCAAATGATAATCTAACAATATAAATAAATTATATTAAAAAGAGGTTTTGGATTAAAATACAACATTTTTAACTATTCATTAAAAATGAACTTTATCAGAAAAATAACAAAAAAATACACAAAGTAAATATTGATGTCCCGATTCTAAAGAATAATTATATTTGGACCAAATAATGTATAAGAGTGACCAAAACTATATTTAAATAGGGTTATCCATCAAAAGGCGATAAGTCGACCTTTTAGTGAATATTAGAGTATCTATGCCTAAAATTGAATTCTTTTCATATTTTAAGCCTTTATCTTTTATTGGATAAAAGTAAAAATACTTGACAAACATATATAAACAATTTTAATTTAGTTTTGTTCATTCCGACCATTATAACAGCTAGACATTTACAACCATTTAAAATAATATTATTTTATTATTAGAGTGCAACGTAAGATTTCAAAGAAACTCGTTCTTTCCTATTGGGTACGCCATCGAGCATATCATTCCATTTAAATTAATATTAACATTTTACTCAGAAATATGGATAAATATAAAAATGTCATATTCTTTATTTACCTGGGGTGTTACATTCTACTTGTCTCACTATGTGGTATTTGGCCGATAATTGTCAAAAGAACTATAATTAGGTTTTGTAATTTTTTGAAATCCATTTGCAGCAAAGTCATTGACCCAAATTTTATATATGTGTTGGATAATGTAGTTTCTATTATTATTTTTCAACTATAAATGTATTTCCCACATAGGTTTTTTGATACAATGGTTTATATGGTGATTCATTTGGTGGATGAGATAAGAATATATGGTTCTGTTAATTTATGATGTATGTATCCTTTTGAATGATATATGATAATTTTGATGGGATATGTTAAAAATCCTTATCATCCAAAGGAATATATTGTTCAAAAATATGTATTAGATGTGGTGATTGAGTTTTTTACTAATTATTTGTACAATGTAGAGCATATTGGTCTCCCTATATCTCTACATATGATAGTTTATAATGAAGGTAGAAGGATTTGAGTCTTAATGGTAAAGTTCATTCCACATGATGAAGTGATGAAGGCACATTTATATATTATAAAAATCACAAACAAGGTTGAATAATATATATCATCACATATTAAATAATTAAAATTACAATATATGAAATAAATAAAAAATGGATGATGATTGATCATAAATTGACATTTGATTCATAGTTTAAAGATAAAGACATCACAGAAATATCTGAATCAAAAACATTGAAATGGTTCATAGGGGGACCATCTCTTATTATAATCAAATGGTCTAGTTTCGATATAAATTGGTACACATCATACTCAAATAAGCTATATGGCTAGTGTGACATTCAAAATAATGGTGTAATGGTCATCACTGAAGCACTACATTTTTCGAGTGCAAAAGATTAAAACCAAATTTTTGCATCAATGTCATATTTTGGAGTTCTAGAAGACATATGGAAAATTGATTATATTAAAATTTGATTCCCCATGTTTAAGTGTTATTGGGTTGAAAGTAATAGTGGTCTGAAACATGATAAATATTGGTTTAAACCGGCTGATTTGAAAATATTTAGTAGTAATGAGGAGACATTTTTCATGGTCACATGTTAAAAACAAATATTTTATGTCATTGATCAATTGTCTTTCAAGGGAAAATAATCCACTTGGATGATGATGATGATGATGATGTAATTGATTTATATGAGGCTTATTCATCTATTACATGATTTCCAAATAAAAATAACTATAATGAAGACATAGTGCATGTAATATGAAATGATCAAGATAAAGAGATATGGAAAATTCTAAATTAATCTCCTAGTTAATATTGTAATTGTTTACATTATATTTATTTTATGAAATTTACATTTGTAAAAACTATATTATTTAATAACTGTAGGATATTTAATTATATATATTTAATTATTTTTTTGTATTAAATTTTGATATTCCACGGTTATGGTTATACATTTCTTAATTGAAATACCTAATATGCATTATTATATTTTGGGGTAATTTATATAAATGAGAAAACCTTTTAAAAATTTCATATTTAAAATTTTAATGTTTATATCTTTATAGAAGTAATTTTTATATTTAATATTTCACCATACATTTATTTTGGTTAAGAATCCTTACATCATTACATTTTTTTAAAATTTATACATGTGTGACACTTTTTTAACTTACATATTTTTTCCTATTTTATAATTAAAAACTTGTCTAATAATATTTAGGTACCCAATAATTTTATCAAAATTACCTATTTCAATGACAGATACAAATAAAAAGACATGGAAACATCTAAAATGGTATTTTTATTTTTTTTCATATTTTTAAATATCTAGATATATAATTACATTATAAAAGAAAACATTTAATTTAAAAAATAATAATTGCAGGCTTACTGATGAGACTTCAACAATGGAGTCTTCTATTGTTAGTATTCTGAAATCAAATCCTCTTGTTGGTAAATGTGGAATTACATTTTTATCAAAATTGTTTCTTTATCGTGGATATGAGTGATTGCATATTAGTTTTGAAGACAATAATAATGCAACTAACCTAAATGAAATGAAGTTTATTAGCTATATCAGCATGTAGTTCCATTGCAGGATTAGAATTCTATATCATGATTGGATGTCTATTGACAAGATAGTGATAAATAGGCATTGGGAGGCCGTAAAGGTAAATTATCTCAATTTATTTATTTTATCTGATTTTTTGATTATAATATATTTTAAATGTCTAATATTTATGTTATGCAATTATAGATGACTTTCAATTTTGATGAAACAAAAATAGTTAAGAAAATATGTATTAATTTATTAGTGTATTGATGGAGGGATTTCAAAATAAAGTGGACAAAAAATTATGTGTTTGGAATGAGACAAAATGAAAAGTCATGCCTCAAGTATGAGTTTTTATATAAAGATACATGGATGAAATTTGTTTCCACCCAAAATGATGAAACATTTCAAGTAATTTAATTAAATTATATTATATTGTAAAATTTCTTATATAAGTACCCAATTAAATATTTGTTTAATTTTTATATAACATTCCTCTAGGAAAACCCATCAAGACATCCATTTTGAAAATGTATACCCTCATAGTTTATCACATGGAGGGTATCATTTATTGGAGAAAAAAAGTATTGAGGAAAATTTTGAAGTATTAAGAGCCAAGTATACTACTGGTTTTTATGTGGTCTAGTTCAGTCCTCTATCTCCACCTATCCACCATGAGAAATGGAAAATATAGAGAAGAAGAAAAATTGAAAAGTATCTAACAGAGAAAGCTAAGTAAGTAGCAAAAATAATTGAAAGCATATAATTATTATTTTTCATGATTTTTTGTAATTTATAAATTAAAAACACGAATGTACCATTTTTATTTTTCATTTCATGATGAACATAAAGATAAATCGACACATGGAACTTTTTCCCAAAGGGTAGATTGGACATCCTAGACACTGCTTCAAGAAATCTAGAACGCCCTTACTGTATAAGAGGATATGAGACAGGTGTTAGTATTTAGAAATTTTTTCATAAAAGTAAACAATCAAGATTTTAAGAAATAAAATCCTTAAATGCTCAATTGTACGATATGAAACAATCCATGGGAAATCAAATTCAAGTAGTTGTGCAGCAGGCTATGCAAGAACAATTTACAGGACAATCATAGTCTGTGCAACCTTCCCAGCCTGCCCAACCTGCCTACTCATATCCTCCACCTCCTCAGTTAGACCCAACCTTATATTGTGAGTTATATATAGGAGATCCTTATATACATATTGTAGCGTTTGAAGTCATGATTTTTTAGGGGATTCTTTACGTCACCAGCCTATTTATATGGGTTGGGCTAGAATATCAGTACATTATATTATTTATCCTAATTATCTACTACCATTCCCTATAGTGTTGTTTACTAGATTTAGGGATTGTAAGGGTCATATTTTACATTGTCTATCATGCCTTCTTTGTCATATTCCATATGAGGTATGTGGTTTTTAAATATTAATTACATCTGATTGAAAATTACTTATAATGTTTTATGACATTTAACTTATAAATGAGTATCTAAAATTCAATGAAATGGAACAAATGAATAAAAAGGATTAGGAATAAAAAACTGCATATACTTCATATATTTTTGATAGGATAGAAATATTATATCAGGTTTATTCTTCTTTGGATAATATCAATCAGTTTTGGATGACATCCAATATATGTATAAGATATTATCCATTGAGAATATTCAAAAAATATATCATTGATCTAATTAATATTGAAGTGCTAAGTGTTCCTGTGTTCTAGTTTTTTTATGTTTATGTAAATTAATGTTTTTGTTTTTTAATTTTTTAATTAAAGATAGTTTAAATTGACTAAGTATATTATATTTTTAATTAGGTATCTACACATGTTAGTTTTTCAAAATGTCACCGCAATCATTTATCATTTTATAGATATAGAATACATTTCATCAACTATAGAATATGAGTCGAATAAAAATTGAGTGGTAAATATACGCGAGTGGTTTTTAATGATAGATATTTGGTGTTGGTTTTTTCCATTTCAAAATGGGTAAAAACGTAAAAATAATTATGAAATAATTTTTATTATAATGTCATTAAATGTGAACTTTTTTATTGAAGGGTGTGTTGGATGTTAGGCATATTCTTACCAAGTGAATAAACATTATATTGGTTTTTTGTCTTTATCAGGTAGTGTTTATAAAAAAGCTTCCACCTTTTCATACAAGTATGTTTTTCTTTGTTTTTTATATACTCATTATGTTTAATTTCTATTATTTATACATGTATTATTAGTTTATATATATTAAACTATTGGTAATGGATGATTTTTAACAGAGATCAGTTTTCATTAACAAAGCCAAATGTAATCAAATATGTGGATGTAAAGGTAATTATTTTTTATATTAGATATTATTCTTATTTTTGGATCTAAATAAAATGGTTTTTATTTTCAAGTTAATTTTTTATTAACTGCAGTGTTATCATCAGAAAGGAAATGTGGAATGTGGTTATTATGTTCTATGATTCATGTATCAGATAATCACAACTAAGGTAATGGCTGAATATGATAAGGTTAGTAATATTAAATATTTTATAGTTTATATCATTGTATTCTATTTTTTAATCTTATATCATTCAATGTTTTTTTATATTTTCAATGATGTTGATTCACACATGAAAGGTGAACTTAACCATCTCAAATATTTTTTTGTGAACTATTTGTGAAGTATTATTACGATTTAAGATTTGTATATTCTAATTTTATTGATTAGTATTACATTTTTCTAATAACAATGCCCAAAAATGAATTATTTTTTTATAATAGGTGTTTAAAATAACGATATAAAATGAATGCTACAACAATTTCCAATAATGATCAGGTTGTAATGTTAGGTTATGCATTTTTAATTTTACTTTATAATACAAATTCATAGATATTTTTTTGATTAACTTGTTAAAAGTATGTATGTTTTTATAGATTTTTAGTCAATGATACATGATGTTTGATGGAATATATTATTTTTCTATTATAGGGATTCTAATATTTTGTGGGGTGTAACATTCATAATTCTCAATTTTATTTTAAATTTTGGGATCTATTTTTATAAAAACCAATACCAAATCATTAAAAAAATTCATACAGTTTTCAGTGCTAGATTCTGTAAGAAACTGACATTGAAAATTAATCTCATTCACATTTTTAATGTTGATTTTATAAAAACTGATTCCAAAACCTTGTTTTTAATGTCACATTTATCGATGTCGGTTATAAAATGACATTAAAATTGAAATAAGGCGTTAAATAATGTTTTTTCACTTTTGAATTCATATTGGGATTATCCTCCTTGGAAATACATTGAAGCTACAACTGGAGCTGGAGCTAGAGCTAGAGTTGAAAAAATTATAACTATATAGAGACATCTGACTTAGTTTATAAGAAATAACCTTACCCATATGAATTAGCTTGATCCATAACATGGTGTATCATTATAAGACCTATTTATGTGGAAACAACCTCCATCATTCAATGGTACTAAAAATCTATTTGCAGGTGAGAAAAAGACAAGTTCTTTTGATTAGATATTTCTTACTTTGGGAAGTAATGAAAGAGAGATGGTTTTCTTAGATGTTTATCATCTCTTTGGTGATAAAAATAAATATTGGTCCTTGATTTAAAAAACTAAGAAGGATGAGGAAATATGAAACATGGAATGGAAGGATTTTAAGGAACTTTTCATTGAAAAAAATTTCCCTCACAAACATAAATCAAATATATAGAGACAATTCTTGAGTGTGAGTAAAAGGAGTAATATATTGTTTCTATGTATAATGAAAAAATTACCTGATTATCATGACATGTTTCAAACTATATATGTAACCTAATAAGTATGATTTATCATTTCATTGATGGGTTAAAGCCATTCCTTCTAAGGGCTTCGGTCTCCCAAACTTTCTCACCATTCAAGGATATATTCTCATGTTCAATCAAGATAGAGAAAGAATTATCAATGTCTTATGACTTCAAAGGGAAGAAAGATAATAATTTAACCACTTAGAAAATTTTGGATAAAAGAGAGAAGAGAAATAAGTATTTTCCATCATGTTATAGTTTTATAATGAAACACCACGGTACATTCTTAAAAGGAAAAGGATTTTGTTTCAAGTGCAAGGAAAAAGGCCACTATGCTTGTGATGCAAGGAAAATAAAGAGTTTTATAATGTTCAATGATTCTACTATAAGGATATGGAGAATCATGAAAATTAATTCCCCATATATCAAGGAAATACACCTTAGAAGAAGAAAATGGATCAAGGTCAAGCTTATGCTATTACTACAATAAAAGTGGAATAATTAAAGTATTTGTTTTTTTAGTTATAAGAATCATCAGATATATAAGGATTGTATTGAAAAATTTATTCTTTAAGGATTTGTAAGAATTAATGTTTTCATTAAGGTTTTAAGGTGATAAAGTTATTTATATATATGGTATGTTATAATAATAGCTACACTAGTTAGTTTGTGGAATTTAATTTTAAGTTGATTTTGGAAATTTAGTGACGTTCCATGGAAATTTTTGTTCGTTAAATTTGGACATAGGTATTTTGGATGATTCATATAGTAACTACATTTAGAATATATTTAGTTAAACATTGGATATAATTTTTTGATGATAAAGTATGTTTTATCATATTGGATAACCTATTCTAAACATTTTGCATTCAGTAAAAATTTAAAAGATTAAGGAATGACTCTTTGATATTATCATTCATAAAAGTACATTAGGCGTGGAAAATTCATCTTGAACATTAATTTCCTAGTGTAAGGGATAATGTGAAAATAGATCGATGCATACCCAAAGGTTGAGATTTTGATTATGGCATATAAATAAATAAAGAGATAATATGTATAGTAAAATAATCCCTCAACTCTAAGAAAAGGATTTTAGAACAAAAACATTATCCATTTTTTCTCTTTCTAGGAAATCAACTATCATTGATCTAATCATGAATTTATGGTTTTATGATGGTTAAATTAATAATGACCATGTTCTCTATCATACTCCATCAGAACATGATAGTTAGATTTCTCTTTCATATCTAGGTTTTCACTTTCCAATAATGTTTTCCAAATCGAAGGCCTAATTTTGTGGTGACTATCGCATTTCTATTTCCCTCTTATTAATTTGATGTTTTAATAACACTATTTATAAAGTGGGTTTTCCAAAAAAGGAATTTTGAAATATCAACCTTTTCCTTTTGAAGTAAAATTTAAAATTTTGAGAACCCAATTTATTAAATGAGGGGAGAATGTAACACTCCATTATTATATGGCATGTCTCTTTTTAAATTTAATCTCTTCAATAGCATACGTTGCACAGAACACCCAACTTAACCATACAATGAAATATTATTATAAACTAACCGTTAAATTTATAGAAATGAATATTATAATATTTATTTTTAAATTTTTATATATTCAAATGTTTTTTACATTCAAAAAATATATTTTTTAGGTATGAGATAAGAATAAATCCAATTTTATGCATAAAAATCTATATATTTCTAAAGAAAATTTTGTCACCTTTTAATTGAGAACATATTTTTAAAATAAATTTTGAATATTTTAAATATTCTATTTGAAAAAATAAGATTTGTTTTCATAAGTGTAATATTATAATTTACTTTGGTTTTATTTTTTGTTTTTTTCGGATATATTTCATTTTTTATGAATACTAAAAGAATACTGCATTTTAGTTGAATTTTTTTTTTGTATAATTTATTAATAAAGTAAGATAACATTTAAAATAGGTTTTTAAAGAATAAATAGTTCAACTGTACATTAATAAATCATTTTTGGGTTATTAAAATCAATTTCACATTGAAATATTATAGAAAAATATTTCAATCTTTTGGACATATTTACTTTAAAAACTTATTGTTTTATCCCCTAAGTTGGATTAATTTTAAAATAATTTCTAGAACTTATATGGATTAAATTATGAATAATCGATTCTATATAATGAATAATAATTTCCAAATTTATTAAATATGTCCCTTTTATTTTTTGTACAATAAAATTTGTATACATATGAATTTTAATTACTATAGTTAAGGATAAATTAGGTAATTAATGGAAAAAATAATTTTATATGTTTTATAAAATTACCTTAACACTTATCCGAATTTTATTGGACGAGTGAGTGTCGACCAAAGTCATACATAGTACATTTTTAATATGAGGTTATTCAAAACATATCTTAGAATATAAATATTAATTTAAAATATTAAATGTTTATATTGATCATTGTAATTTATTTTTAATTATTAAGAAGTAAATAATTGCCTTAAAGACATACACAATGATGATGCAGTAATTGTTTAATTATAAGAAAAATCAAATAAATGATTATAAAAATATTAAAATAATTATAATTTGGGATAATTAATATGAGATAATAATTTTATAGATAACATTGATATTTTATTAATGTGTTAAAATAGTTGGTTCGAAGATATATTATTTTATTTATTTTTTTAAAAATCCACGTATTGAATAGTGTCAAAATTGATATTAATTTTATATTAAAATAAATAATAATTTTCCAAATGATATAAAATTTATAAAAAATTAAAATTTATCCAAATTATTTAGATAAGTTTTATAATGTTATCCATGTTTCATTTATGTTTATATTTTCATTTTATAGCCACAATATTTACCCTCAACGAGTAAAGAACCATTTTGTCACTATAAGAGTTAAGTTAATTAAATAAGGGTTAAAGCCAAAAGACAAAGTTAATAATGTGACCAAAACATGTATAAAAATTATTTTTTGAGAGGATTTAAAACCATAATCATCTTACCTTATAAAAAATAACATTTTATAAATTTTTAAATGAAAATTAATTTATATTAATTTAGTATTTTGAGGGCTTCAAAAAGTGCCCCTCGCCTAAATTGTAAAAGGGAAAATCCTACCTCACATCATCACAACACATAGAGAACTCTATATATACCAAACCCTAATCATTTATACTACCAACAGAATTAGATATGTTATAGAGATACTGGTTTTCCAAAAATACCATCCATAGATCTCTTAGTATGAGATCTAATGGAATCCCTCCGAAGAAGTGGTGATCATTTTTACCAACTCATCCATGTTTATTTATTCTTCGACATATTATTAATATATTTTTTCCATGATAAAGTATTAACTAAAGTATCATATATATTAAAATATTTTATTATTATTACAGGACAACCATATCCCACATTTTATACATCATAAAAAAATAAAAACACTTTGCGTACGTACATATGGTTTACCGTCTCCACGTCGTCGTCTAATCTGTTATTCTTCACCACATTACTTGGATTGTTATAATGATAAAAATAATGTATATATATGATAATTATAACATGATATAAACACATAAAAAATTAATATACCATAAACTTCCTTACCATTTCACCATTAATGAAATGATACTGTTACCCGTGTGTACGTTTGGCCTACCGTCTCTATGATGTGATGCGATTCATTTTCCAAGATAACCATTCAAAAAAGATTATAGAAATATATATAATGAATAAATATGGTATATATAAACATAATATCATTCTGGAGATTAATTTAATAAATCCTATGCATATGAAATGAGTCATACACGTCAAAATATGAATAGGAAAATGAAGCAATTAACGCCCGAAACAAGGGTAGTAAAAAAATATTATTAACATAATGTTATAAGAGGATCATATATAATATCATAAATATGGATATAGTTCTGTTATAAATTAATATCAGAATTTAGACCATTATACAGAAGGCTAAATCATGTTAATCTAATGGAATGTTTAATGTCAGGGTTATTTCATAATATCATTTTTATTTGAGATTGTCTCTATTTATGTCTCCATTGAAGAATATTTTTCATCCATGTCCATGTTTTCTCAATAAAATATAAAAAAGGGTTTTTAATATTATTTTATGAATATTTACGTTCTTTTATTCAATCATGTTTGAGTTTTTACAAAATAGATTGAAAGGATTATTTTTATCATTTTTCAAATGAGGTAGTATATGAATTTTCCAAAAAAAATACTAAAGTAATATTTTTTTTAACTTATGTGACATGAGATGATTTTTCTACCATTATGATTATTTAATATATTGAATCTTTATACAAAATTTTAAATTTTTATTTTAAATGAAAATGTTTTAATTTATAATTTTATGGATTTTTTAATAAATGTTTTTTAATTAAAAAGGGTATTTCTCCAAATAATTTCAATGATTTTATTAGAGTATTTTAATCTATGTCAACATTATATGTTGAATATTATTCATAATTGAGAATGATATTGTAACACCACATGTTTTTATGAACTTTTTTTTTAAAAAAAATTTCTTTGATATTAAGTGTTATACTATACAACAAGTTAAGAATTCAATACACACAACACTGGCTAAACTTATGTTACACACAACACTGTGTTTCTATGAAATATCATTTTATTATTGTATTTATTTAAAGAATTAAATTATAACCTAGAAATTATAATGGTTGTTTTAAATAATATTATCTAAATTATGAAAATATGATGTAAAACTAAATCATTATTTGGTGGTTAATTAATTATAAATTGAAAAACCATTTTTAATATAAAAGGAAATATTTTTTCTAAGAAAAACTATTTAATTTTTAATAACTTTTTTATAACAATAAATTAAAAAAAAATTGGATTATAATTATGAAATATATATATATAACATTCAATATAATGTTTAACATTCATTCTATGTGTTTTCTGAATAAAAATAATCAAGTTTTTTTCTTAAAATTTTTATTTTACTAAAAAGATAGTTCTTCCACCATTTGATGGGGCACTTGTTTAAAACCTAGAATTTGAGAATTTTATAAATTTAAATTTTTAAAATAAAATTATTATTTTAAATTAGTAATTATAATTTTTTTGGGTTTAATTGTTTGTATCTTTTTGATAAGATTCACATTTTGACGAATAATTAAAAATATTGAATTTTAATTGAAAACTACTTTTTAATATAAGATATTTATGTATTTAAATTATGATTTGAATTGGTTTTGAAGTATAATAATTACAATTTTACATCAATTAATACAATTTTGGTTATTGGAATAAATTTCACATAGAAATTAGATAAAAAAGCATTCCAATATTTTGAACATTTTTAATTCAAAAACTCATTTTTTTTCGTCCAGTCTCTGGGATTAATTTTTAATAAATTTTTGATAATTTTATGAATTTAATTTGTAAAAATTTATTCCATATTTTTAACTATAATGAAAAAATTTAGTAAATTGGCCCCTCTTATTTTTGGAAAATATAAATAGTTACTTTATTATTACGGTTAAGGGTAAATAATGTAAATGGAGGGTAATATAATATTATAAATATTATAAATCTTCCCTAAAACTTTATAAAATAATAATGTATGAATTTAAGTCATCCCATAAAACATATGGTTTGAAATTTAATAATTTAATGTACACCTATCCAAGATTAATAATTGAATATTATTAAAATCAAAGAGGGTGAAAAAATGTCAAAGTCTTACTTTTAATAAGTAATATATTTTTAATATGTGGATAAATTGAATATATTCTCAACTATTTATATTATTATGAAATATAATAGGATTAAATACATCATGAAATTTTATTTCTAATTTTTAGTGAATACATAATTACTATAAATAATTACACAACAATGATGCAATAATTATTCAATTAACGAAACAATCAATGAAATGATATTATAAATATTAAAATAAATATAATTTGAATTAAATAAGGTTATATAAAACTTCTATTGGTTAATATTACATATTATTAATGTATTAAATTAATATTTTCGAATTTATCATGTCGTATTTATTTTCTTCAAGTCAATGTTATGAATAGTGTTAAAATTGACACTAATGATATTTTATAAAAATAATATTTTATTAAATAAGTTAAAAATAATAAAATTGAAAAATAATGATAAAGGGGATATTTTATGGTATAAAATATCATAAATTCACCATTTAAGGTTTAATTTAAACCATATATGTAAAAATCTCTACCTTTTAATATCGAAAATTTTGTTACTGTAGTTAAAATTAAAATAGGTTAACTGAAGGTTAATCAAAATGATAAGGTTAAATATAATGCCAAAAATTTTCTAAAATATATTTAACGAGATTATTAAAACCCTATACCATTCTATATTCTGATAAATTTATGTTTTATGTATATTAATTGAGATTTAATTTGTTATAAATTAATATTTTTGGAGATTCCAGAAGTGCCCTTCACCATCACTATAGAAGGAAACCTCCTCCTTCATATCATTTCCCCAATTTTATTCTTATATCTTAAAAAAACTATGTAAAATTCTCTTATAAACTAACCTATACATATTATATAGGTTTTTACCTTCCCTAAGGACCAACTTTAGAGTTCTTTAGAGTAGATCTAAAAGAGCCTCTTCAAAGAAGAGGTAATCACTCTGACTGATCACTCTCTATTTCTAATCTTATATACCACATATAAATATGTGATATATATAATAAAATAATAAAATAATAATCTTAAATATTATGAAATGTTATTATGACTATGAACACACCATTATATAGCCCCTTTTCCATCGACCAAGATGTGAAATTATCGCTTGGGCATACTTATGGCTTACCGTATCAACGTAGGGATGTAATTCATTTTTCATCACCATATTTGGGGGGGGATAATTATTATGGATTTAATGTTTATATAAGATATTTATTGAATCTTTATTATTTTATAATGATAATATCATATCAAACTATTTACCACCAACTCGTTTTGGAAATGATAACATCACTCATGTGTACATGTTGCATAAAATCTCCACGATGCGATGTGATTCATTTTTCATATATATTTCTCATAGAGTATAATAAATAAATTTTTTTATGAATATATCTTATATATATAACAAAAAATGATTCTGTAATGATAATATATCATATAATTTTATTTATTTTAATATGAAAAGAAACTGAAATGGTGTTAATGTGTAAGTACAACCCACCGTCTCCATGAATGGTAAAATTCATTTCAATATTTTATAGATTATTATAAATACATATACAATGAATATATATAATATTTTTATCTGGTTTATCATTATGGTAATGAATAAATCCTTATATAATTAATATAATAAAAAATATAACAAATCAAAACACATGCGAAAAATAGAGCTATTATTACCCAAAATGTAACTTTAACATGAAATTGTTAATAAAAAGGTAACAGAAAGCCATAAGTATAGTTTATATGGTATGATATATTTTATCACGGTTATTTAAAATATTTAAAATAAAATTAACTTTATTATATAGTATTTTTTCATGATTATTATGAGAGTCAAGATATAAGGTAAGAGATTTTGTCTCACTTTTATTTCCATGGGACACATGCCTTATACACCACTTGTTTTTGTGTGTGGTGTATATACTACCCAAGAATGTATTTTATGAGTATTATAATGAATATTAAGGTATTTTATAGTACATATAATTTTTGTTCTTCCATTTGGAATAATATTCCATTGATTATAAAGTGATAAGTGATTATTTCAAAAGCTCATTAATAACCGGGATTGTTTCGTTTTAAATTGACATTATGGATTATTTATCTTCCACATCCATGTTCTCTAAAAAATCATTAAATTTTTTTATTACTATTATCCAATAAATATTTAATGTTATTTTTACACAAGTTTTACGTTTTATTAAATGGTGTGAATGAAATATTTTTATCGTTTTCCAAATTATGTTCTTTTTCACTTTTCTAGACAAAGTAAGAATGAAATATTTTTTGAACACATAAGACATGAACAGATTTATCTCCTATCATGATTCCTTAATTCCATGATTCACTTAAAATATTACATGTTAATTTTCAATTAAAATATTTTCATTAAAAATTAAGAATCATTTTATGAAAAAAAAATGTTTTCAAAATTAGAAGGATATTTTCATCTAGAATTTCAATAAAATGATATCTCCAAATTATTTTCCATATAAGATAACATTATTTGATGTTAATTAAGATTTAATGGGTATATTACCCAAATATAACATTCTAATTCTTTCTATTAATGGTTTATGTTTATGATGGAATTATTTTTATAAAAATTATTTGGTTTCCAAGATTTATGTTATGACAGAGTGTTATTGGAACTCATTTCTTTACATGTGTTATGATGTTATTGATGATTTATGGTATTATGAAACATATATAAATAGTGTTTATTAAGTGATGATGGGGACCTATATCTCCATCCAATTCATTGGATTATTAATTATATCACATGAAATTGTTATGGAAAATAAGTCGATGTGCTTTATCCATGATGAAAAACAAGTCCTTGTGTTTGATCCATTAAGGGAAACATGTGATAAGGACTGATTCAAGAGTCTTGTTAGTTAAACGTGAAATATTATTTGTTTTCTAAACTTATTATGGTTCAAAAAAAACATTTATTACATGAAAATATGGTTTAATAAGTAGTTATAATGAAGTTTATCCATATGGTCCTTGTTAATGTTTTATGTCGTAACTCATGTTTCTGATCCATGAATGGCTGGGTATGATATTTTTATGTTATTATCATGAAATAATTCCCATATTTCTTATCATATTCGTTCATAAAATAATAAATTGATAACGTCAATATTTACCCTTACCGATCATCTTATCTCACCCTTTTCTTAAGTTTCCTTTCCACATGTTATAAAGTAATGTTTTAAGTAGGAGTAGTAAAGGGGAGATCATTATGGGATATTATTAAGATCATTCAACAAATTAGAAGAATGTGTAACATGTTTCCAATGTCAGTAAAATATATTGGTCCTCAGGATTGTGTTTATATAAATTAATGAATATTCATCTAAAAATAAGTAATATACATGTATTAAAATCCTTGGTGATTATAGTTGGTATCAGAGAAAGGGTATAGTTAAACTTTGGAAACTAGGATGATAAAACATTGATAATAACCCTAAGGGATTACCTTTGTATAGGATAAAATAATACACTTTTAATAATGATTATGAATTACAAAAGTTAAACATGAGGATTCATAGATGGTGTCAAGATTTAAGACATTATCTAAATGTTTTTCATGATTTTTCACTAGGGATTTTATTTCACACAATGTAATTTTGTGGTTTTATACATTTAATAGAACCTAGAGGATTCATGTTGATGGTGAATTTAATGGAAAATTGAATAATCTTCTTCATGAGAAACCAAATGAAATGAGTGTTTGATGGAAAACCCTTATTATAATTACTAATACGAAATATCATAATATTATCAACAATCTCAACCATGGTATGTTTCCTTACCTATATAATAAGAGAAATATGAAGTTTCATGATAACCAAATATGAATGAAATTTCAATTTTTCTCATTTAAATCATGTGAGAATATGCATAAAGGAGAATGTTTCAGAGGAATTGTATGATTCTTGGGTTTGAGAAAATAATGACACAAAGAAAGTAATTTCAATGTAAAAGATTCATTTAATATAATGGAAACCAATAGTGGTATTCCGAAGGAATTAATGATAGTTATTTATTTTAAATGTGAAATGTATGGGAATTATGTAAATCAATGGCCTAAGGGGAAAGATCATGAAGGGAATCAGCAAGGGTGTATGACTAATGGTAATATTTCTAATGATTAAGAGATAAAAAATGAAATATGAGATGAGGGAAGTGTTAAGGAATAAAATAATGAAGCTTGGTTAATGGTTTAAAAAGACATTGGGATGATTGCATATTTATGTATTATAAATCAAGAACAAAGATGTAAAATTAATTTTATGGTATTATAGAATAATGGAAAATTTGCGGATTGTTCCAATATTGTTTTTACATAAGTATTTGAATATACATACATATATATATTTTGAATGTTTCTATTATCAATGAATAGCGATTGAGTTCGTAAGGTGATATTTTTGGAGGACACAAACTTTAGTGAAATTTAACCCTTAATAAGTGCATAATTTTGAGATAACAATGAGATAAATAGATATTTTATTGTGAGAAAAGAAATGGGATAGTATTTATGACCTTGGAACTGATGAAAAGATGGTTTACAATATTATGGAATGAGTTAATAGAATTTTTTGATTTGTGGTATTTTTGAAATAACTCAAGTTCTTACTAAGTTTTTATGGTAATTTAGGTTATTAATATATCTTTCAAGAGAATAAATGATAATAGTCTTCACTTGTTTGGTGTGTGAAAACTAAGAGCTATGTTATGTGGTTTGGGGGATTAATGATAAGTTGATTTTTGAATGTTAGTTACCTTCTTTCAAAAGTATTGGATTTTAATCTTTTGGATGGATTATAAAGGCAACCATTTATGAAATTGTTTACATTGAAATTTGAATGTGGTTTTAGACATTAATTTATTATATCTCTATATATGTATTTATGAATGTTGGATAACATGTGTTAAACTTTTTGTTATTATGTTAAGATAGATGTAATAAACTATCATTTTAAGGATCTTATTATTTTATAATGCTTCAAGAATGAAAAATTCCACATTATATGTTATAATAAGAGATGAAGTGTGAATTGACCAATGGAAAATGAATGGATGCGATTATGGTTATAAAATGTAATTAAATCAAGTAAGTATTTGGTATAATGAAAATTATTCAACTCTATGGAAAGCATATTGAAAAAAATGTTATTGTAGTACTTATTTTCTGATGAATCAAATGTTACCTTAAATCATCTCAAATTTATGGCTTTGTGATTCTTAACTTAATCCTAACCATGTTCATATCTTTCTAAATTAGAACTTTATAGTTATATTTCTCTTACATGACCATTTTTTCAATTATCACCTATGTTATCCTATGTGGAAGCTTAATTATGAGTTATTTTGGTTAACTATTATGTTTCCAACATCCCCATTTTAAAGGAAGTTTTAGTATTAATTTCTATGATGTGGGTTTTTATGAAAAGAACTTACATGTATTAAACCATTGATGACACTAATGAATTTCAAGGGAGAATTTTTTGTTAAAATGGGTAGGATTTTACACCCCTTGTTTTTATGATAAATTTTTGAATAAATTAAATTTTTTTGACTGATTTTCTTATTTGATACATCAAGTTATACTTGTGATATACACAACACTGGCTTATCTTTCATAACATGCAACACTGAGTTTCTATGAAACATCATTTTATTAATGTAATTATTTTATCAAGAAAGTTATAAGCTAGCCATTAAAATGGAGTTTGTAAATAGTATTAACTTAATAAGGAAAATATGGTTTACACATAATTAATTCTTTGTTGACCAATTAATTATAAATTAAAATAAAAAACCATTTTGAATATAAAAGGAAATATCGTTTCTGGATAAAATATTTAATTTTTCACAGGTTTGTTTTATACTAATAAAAAAATCAACTATTATTGGATTATAATGATGACATATTTATATATAAAATATTCAATCTAATGTTTAACATTCATTATATGTGTTTTTTGGGCATAATAAATCCAATTTTATATTTAAAAACTGTATTTTTGTTAAAAGGATAGTTTTTCCTCCTTTTGATGGCGCACATGTCTAAAAACTAAATTCTGAAAATTTTATAAATAATATTTTACAAAATTAAATTATTATTTGAATGTGGCATAAAAAATTTACATTGGTTAAATCTATGATATTTTTCTAATAAGTTTCATGTGTTAATGAATAATAAAAAATAATGAATTTCAATTGAAAAATTCTTTTTCATATAATTTATTTATATAGTTAAATTATTTATTGAATTGGTTTTAGATTATAATATGTAATATTTTACACCAATTATTTCAATTTAGGTCATCATAAAAAATTTTACATTGAAATTAGATATAAAAACAGTCCAAACTTTTAAAAAATCTTACATGAAAAATTCATTATTTTGTCCCATCAACATGACTTATTTTTAGTCACTATATATAAATAATTTGATGTTAATTTAGAGAAATTAATTCTATATTTGCAATCACACGGTCTAAATTTATTAAATAGGTCCCTTTTATTTTTAGACAATATAAATAATAACTTTATTACCACATTTAATGGTAAATCAGGTAAGTTGAGGGTAAAAATAATATTATAAATATTCGAAAACTACCCTAAAAATTTAAAAACTATTAATTTATGAAGTTAGTTATACCATTAATAGATAATTTTCAAAATTTTATAATTTATTGGTCAATTATCAATGATAATTACTTCGATATTATAAAAAACAAAGAGAGTGAAAAAATGTCACACTCTTTCTTTTAATAAGTATAATATTTTAAATATGTGGTTAAATATACGATACAAAAAACTATGTATATTATTATGAAGTATAATAGGTTTAAATACATCATTTATTTTTATTTTTAAATTTTAGTGAATAATTAATTACAAAAAATAATTACACAATGATGATGCTATAATTATTCAATTAATGAAAAAAATAAATTAAATGATATTAGAAAAATTAAATTAAATATAATTGAATTAATTAAGGTTATATACTAATTTTATAGGTGGATATTAAAAATTATTAATGTTTTAAATTAATTGGTTTAAATTTTTAATTTTTATTGATTTTATTAAAGTCAATGTTTTAAATTGTGTCCAAATTAACACTAATGATGTTTTATGAAATTAATTTTTTTTAAATTAGTTAAAATCATAAAATTACTAAATAATAAAAAAGTGGATAAATTATTGTCGAAAATGTAATAAATTTAACATTTAATGTTTATTTGAAACCTTATAAGTAAAAATATATACCTTTTAATATTGAGAATGTTGTTACCGTAGTTACAAATTAAATTCAGTTAACTAAGGTTTATTCAAAATGACAAGGTTAAATATAATGTCCCAACTTATCTAAAATCTATTAAAAGATGAGATTACAACCCTGCCCCTTCATATCTTCTAATAAATTTTCTTTTTGATGTATTTGGTTTGATATTGAATTTGTTATAAATTAATATTTTTTGAGATTCCAAAAGTGACCCTCACCTTCATTTTAAAAGGAAAACTTCTCCCTCATCTCATTTAACATTTTTTACTCTTATATATCAACAAAACTCTTTGAAATTATATTCTATACTTTTATATACACATTATAAAGGATATTTTATTCCCGAAATACCAAATATATAGTTCATTAGAGGAAATCTTAAGGAATATTTTCAAAGAAGAGTTTATCATTCTAACCGATCACTGTCTATTTTTACTCTTCTATACATCCTATAAATATATGATATATATGAGGAAATAATATCTTTATCATACTTAGTATTCTAAAATTTTATTATTATTATTTACACACCATTATAAAGACCCTTTCCCAATGAATATTAAGTGGAATTATCACTCATGCTTACGTAGGACTAACTATCTCCATATAGCGATAATATTACTATTTCATAACAATATTTAATATGGGGGGGTATGATGTTTTATAATATTTATATATTATATTTATGACATAATTAATCTTTTGGTATGATAATATCATATATACCTTGCTACCACCTAATCTTTGGGAAATGACAATGTCACTCATGCGTACATATGACATATCATCTCCACAATACGATGTGATTCTATTTTCATCTAAATTTCACATGGATGATAATAAAGATGAGTTTTATGAATATATATGAGTTATATAACATAAAAATAATAATTTAATGATAATATACCATATATGTTTATTTCTTTTAATATGATATGAAAATGATAACAACGTTCATGCGTACGTACGACCTACCATCTCTATGAATGGTGAATTTTACTTATATATTTTATAGATCACCATAAATACTTATAAAATGAATATATATGATATTTATATCACTGTTATAATTATTAATATGATTAAATAATTATATAATTAAAAAAAATATAACAATTCAAAACAAATGTGAAAAACAAAGTGGTTATTACCGAAAACGTAACTTTTACATGAAATTGTTAATAAATGGTTAGTATAAGGCTATAAAAATAATATATGATATGATAATATAGATTAATGTTCTTTAATTGATATATAATAATGCTATTTTTATACTATATGAGTTTTTTCATGATTCGATGAGAGTCAAGAAATAAGGTACAGGATTTTGTCTCACTTTTATTTCTGCGTGACACATGCGTTATACAATACTTGTTTCTTTTGTGTGGTGTATAAAATACCCACATATATTTTATGAGTATTTTTATAAATATTATTTTATTTTAATATTCATATAATTTTCTTTATTTAATGTGGCATAAAATTTAATTGATTATAAAGTGATAAGAGATCATTTCATAATCTTATTAATAATCAGAATTGTTTCATTTTAAATAATAATTGGGAAATATTTATCGTCGACATCTATTTTTTTATAATTTTTTTTTTCAAAAATGTTATTACTATTATTTTATTAAAATTTATTTTTATTTTTATTCATGTTTTAAATTCTATTAATTGGTGTGAAAGGAATATTTTTGTTGTTTTCTAATCGAGGTATTTTGTGACTTTTCCGGAAAAAGTATGAAATGAATGTTTTTGAACATATCTAGTATGAATATATTTCTATAATATAATTAAAAATTAATGAAATAAATATTCCGTTACAATATTACAAGGTTATTTTTATTTAAATTTCTTTTATTGAATTGTGCAGCAATTTAAGAAATGAAATCATTTTCAAAACAGAGAGGAAATTTTCATGAAGAATTATATTCAAATGAACTCTCAGAATTATTTTCCATCTAAGATAAAATAATTTTATGTTAAAAATTATTTAATGGGGATATGACCCAATGATAAAATTGTTACTTTTTATATGAATGGTTTACATTTATTATGGTATGATATTTATAAAACTTGTTTTTTCTATGTATTTATTTATGATGATGTGTTTATGAAACTCATTTATTTACATGGGTTCTAATGTGATGAATGATTTATTGTCCTATTGAAAAAATATGTATATTTTCCATTAATTGATACTTGTGAACTATATCTTACTCTAATTCATTGGGTAATTAATTATATCTCATGAGATAGTTATTGGAAACATGTCGATATACTTGTTCGATGATGGGAAAAAATTTGATGTGCTTGATCCTTTAAGGGAAACATGTGATAAGGCATGATATGAGATTATTTGTATTTAAACTCAACATATTAATTTTTTATATACTTATGATTGTTTCAAACAAATTTATCACTTGAACTTATGGTTCAAGAATGAGTTATAATGAATTTTAATTCTTATGGTTCAAGTTAATGTTTTATGCCATAACTCGTGTTTATGATCCATGAAAGGCTGGGTGTAAGATTTTTATGTTATGATCATGATCAAATACACTTATTTATTATCTTATGATTTCATAATATAATATATTAATATCTTCCATGTTTACTCTTACTGATCATCTTAGCTCACCATTTTCTTATGTTTTCTTTCTACAGGTTATAAAGAAATGTTTTAAATAGGAGTACTGAAGGGGAATATCATTATAGGATAAGATGAAGATCTTTCACCGAATTTGAAGAATGTGTTCCATGTTTCCATGGGAACTAAACTATTATGTCCCATGTCCTTTTTTGTGTGAAATGTAACAAATATTTATCTAAAAAATTAATATCCATGTATGGAAATCTTGGATCGTTATAGTTCTGTTATGATATCATTTATAAAATTTTATTGAATGGTTTATTACAATTTTGGCTGTGGATGTGTTATTTTGATAACATTCATGGTTTATGGTTAACATATTCACATTTCTTATGCTATTTTTTAATACCAAGGTTTATGTTATATATGTTTCACCCCTTTCATATAAAGATTTAATTGAACTTAGTAAGTGATGAGTAAGGACTTTTATAGCCCCTTGATTAATCGGTAGGTTTCATGAGAAAAACTAGACTTGTTTTTTTCCATGGACTTAACAATTTATTAGATTCTTGGTAATAATCCTTGGTAATGTTATATTCTTGGTACAATGTGTTGAAATTATTATATTCTTTGAATGAAGCCTCTATAGTTTGTTTTCAGATGTCCATCGTTATATATTCCCTAAATATATGATTAGTTATTGATTTCCATGATATTATTCGATTAATAGATTTTTCATGGATAAGGTTTCTAGATCATGGGATTGTTTATATGTCATGATTCCATCATTAAATTCATAATATGGATAAGTTATATATTTTATGGAATGAACATCATTGATATACCTTTTCATAATGGATTATTCTTGTTTATGATAGCTACCACTATATGAATACCCATACAACGAACCTAAAATAAACCCATTCATATGTTTCATTTTCCCACATGATTCAAAGAAGTATATTATGACTGATATTTCGGGTTACACAAAGTGGTAATAATGGTAGACTCAAAGAAATTCTTTGTGTACATTATGTTTTAAAATGCAATGTGAATTTTAAGCATGTATATAGTTTACCAAGACTACTAAATTATTCGGTCCTTTGGGATGTAATGGATTATATATTATAAAAATATAATAATATAGCCACCAGCTCTAGGAAACTAGGGTATGGGTCTTTACATAAGTTCTTATCTTTCTATGCATTGTAATCTGATAATGTTGTTCATGCATACGTGTGGGCTTCCACCTCCAAGAAGCAATGTAATTCGTTCTTCATCACCAAATCTCATGGATGGTATATATAATTATATTTAATTATGTAATAATATATATATATATATATATAATATTATGATCATTTAAAAAAAATTACACATACATAATTTTTTTAATGATTGTTGGAAAATGGTAGAGTTACTCATGCATACATTTGACCTACCATCTCTATGATTGTAGCATATTTCATTTCACATTACGATCTAATATTGTAGTAATAATAAGTATAATTAATGTATAAATGTGATAATTACATCATGAATATTATTCTGGAGGTGATGGAATGCAGACCTATTTGACCATAGTCAACTGACCAAATTCATTTTGGACTTAAGAACTGAATATCATCAAAGCATCCGATGTGAAATTTAATAATTAAGTAACAGTTATAACATGGTAATAAGTCCAATTAAAATAAGAATAAACATGAAAAAGGTTCTTATGAAATTTAATAATTAACCTAATATTATTATTTAGTAAGATATAGAACATATGTGATGAGTCAGACTCAATGTAACTGAATTTATTTTCAAAAAATTCATTTAATATTTGTTTACAAAAGAGAAAATATTGTTTTAGAACATATACGGCATGAGACTATTTTTTCATTTTCAGGACACCTTAATGATTTTAAGTTTCCTTTATATGTTTAAATGTTTCTTTTCATATTTTTCATTTATAACTGCACAAATTGTTTAAAAAATAACTATTTTGAAAATAGAAATTTTGTTTTCATAAAAAATGATTTTTAGTGATATTTTCTTGAAAGGAAAACCTTATTTACCTTTTTGAGGCATTTTAGTATTAAAAAAGGTTTTTAAAAGAAAAGGGTATTTGATACCAGAAATTATTTTATATATGGGTTTTTAAAATGTTATTGAATGGTTTTATAATTAAAAGTGAAAACATAAAATGTTTTATACATGATATAATACTTGATATTTATATGTGAAATAGGTGAACCTAATATATATTATATAAATGGTTTTTCTCAATTATATTTCATGGGTTATCCCAAAATTGATTATACATTGGGTGTGCCGAGATAGCACATGGTGAGCCAGTTATAGCTATGGGTGTGCGGAGATAGTGATCCAATTCTCTGGGTAATATTCCTTATTTTGAGAGGCAAGAAAGAGAGAGTTACCAAAGGGTTTATCCTATGTATTTATCTATGAATCAGTTATTTCTAACATAGGTTTAATATAAGTTATTAATGTGATGCTCTACGTATACCAAAATAGTTTTTATTTTCTTGTTTTGTATTTCCTTTGAGAAAAAGTGTGTGTAATTTTCATATATAAATGACTTAGTTCATACTATAAAAAAATATTATGAAAAAGGTAAACTTTTCATGGGATTACATGTTTTTAAATTGAATAATGTATTTATTATTTTTATTTACCTTATTAATATTTTAGCGGGCATCCCATATTTTTGAAATTTATTCCATAGGGTTTAAGGATGTGTATGGATAGGAATGAGGTATAAATAAAAATTTTCAAGATTTAACTTGAAAATAAACCATGATTTATCTTAATAATTTATTGTTTGGTGAAAAAATGTATACTGAGTATAAGTATCAACATTTAATGTATGGATTTACTTTTTAATAGTTTTTCCCAAGTCTCTAAAACACTAAACAGAAAATATCCTCATAATTTTAAGAGAGTTAATTCCAATTAAAAATAATAGAATATTTAATTATAAAGGTTTTGTTATTAGAACTTCCACTAATCTAGTAATAATATTGAGTGTGATCCTCCATGACTACCTCTAATATGGAAGGGGTTGGATACTAAAATCAATGAAATAAATAACATACCACTAAAATTAAATAAACATACAAGTATACACAAAAATATCAACCTAATAATATCCTTAAATAATAAGTCTTTACTCCCTATAATTGAGCACTATTGGCAGTCATAAATACCGATAATTATCACCGTTGTTAATTACCTAAAGGAACAAATGGTAATTTCCAAGAATTTCACCACCAATAATTATTGATAATCCAATGGAGAACCATTCATTATTATACAAAATTAAACAACCAAGCACCCTCAATAATTACCTAAAACCAACAATGTTAATTACCTTATAAGAAAATTTGTTAATTACCCAATAATTTAATTATTAATTACCCTGAAGGACCATTTTTAATTAATCCTAAACAAAATCAATAATTTAACAAACACACCATTGATAATTAATCAAAATCCCCAAAGATAGTTATTTGATATTCGAGTCAATCACCCTACCCAAATATATAAACCCCATCATACATCAGTATATATATAAGTGACTTAAATTTTTTTATATCCATCAGTGTATTTTTAATCATGTCTTTATTTTTAACTATTCCCATATCCACCACCATGTCCATATCTAATACTATATATTTATATATATTTACCCTTACTATTCATTTATACAAGAACCATATCGACTCTCTTGAGAATTAACCATAAATAAAAATCCAATGGAAAATATAACACCCTTATATATACAAAAAAATTTTGACCGTCATTATTTTTCACAACCTTTTTCAAATACCCTTTAAGGAAACCCATATCCCCACATAAAAACCAAAATAATGCTACTAAAAATAGTAATTATCATGACCCTCATTCAGTATTGTTTTGTGGATTATACCAATGGGGCATTACCTAATGTAATTTCTACACCACCTAGTGTGTCTCATTACCATAAATCCCACTATTCTAGAATTCATAATAACCCCATGCCTTGGTGGAATGAACCTCGTATAACTCACTACCAATTTTACACAAAATATATGAAAAGTGAATCAATTAACCTTTCTAGAGAGTGACATAACCCTTTTCCATTTTGGCATTGCCCGTGAAATTTTTTGTAATTTTCATCCTCTCTTACCCAAAGGCATTTTTCACTTATATCACTTATCAAAACTCAATATTCAATATAGTGTCCTGAAAAAATTCCAATATAAAAAATTGGATTTTACTATTAAATAATCCACCAAACTAACATAAGAAAAATATTTTTCATTTATAGTGTTTCATAAATCATAAACTATAATTTTATAAACATAGAATTTGTAATTTATTTAATTGAGTTAAAGTTTTCCACAATTATCACTTTAGAAGAATATCAAGCATAAAAAATATTCTAATCTAGAAATAATCTTTTTTCTGAGGTGATCTCTTCAAGTTATTATAACCATTTTACTCTTCAAAAAATAGCATGATTTACCCATAAATACAAAATTAGAAGAGTGAATATCTAGAGTCACCTACCCACACACCATGATGATTATAATTCCTTAATTAATTAATAATAATCATAGACTACTAGACCACTTTCTTTCTTCATTCATCTCTTCATTGATCCACCGTGACTCTAATAATTACAATATTATATCATTGAGTGAATTGAGATAATATAAGAATAGAGATAATATAGAAGAATGTTCTATGTGGAAAAAATAATCCCAATGGTGCTAAATCATATAATTCATTCCATTAATTTGTATTCCATAAATCCATCCATTCAATTTTATATCTCCCTCAATTAATTCTCTGATTCAAATCATACATTAAATCTACTGAATAGATTGTAATTCATGATGATGTTTTAATTAGATATTTTCCAAAAATTACAATAATACCCTATGTAAATAACTTTACTGAAACAAAATTATATATTTTTTATTAAATATAGAAAAGGAATTTTAAGAGCTATGTGGAATGATACCAACTAGATTGAGGAACCAATATGTGTTAAAGAGGTATGAAAATATGGTGGTAAGAGAGTCACCTCTAATGATGTTTAGAAAATATGGGGGAGGAAGTCAATACTATAAAATGGAACAATGAAATCATCCCAAATGTACCTCAACACAAGAAAATACTTCACCTTGTTACCTTATCACAAAGTGTAGAGTAATATTGTCCTGATATAAATTATATATATTCATCATGGATATGGTAGGAAATGGACCATGGAGTAGTGGTGAGGTTTCTCAGAAAAATTTAAATAATTTTGGAATCCATCACTATTTTTTGTAGGAAAATATTTCTAGGTTTACAGAACTGATTTCCTTGAAGTAAATCCCATGAATTCACCTGAAGTGACTCTCCAAAAATTATCATGGAAAGCATTAACTACTCATCCTTTTAAGTCTCATACAAAATGTCCCCCCTCATAACTCCCAAAATACATGATACATTTGTTTTGAGCTTCTACATAACTTCCCCATCAGAGCTAATTATGAGTCCAACTAGATAGTGGTAAGTATAATTCAACAAGAACCTCATAGAATGATCTACATCCTAGTTTTTGAAAATGGTGTATGGATCATAGATTAACCACCTTGTTCTTGCAAATAAATACATCATGGAACACGAAATTACCCCATTCCACACCATGTTCCTAACCTCCCAAATTCACCAACACCTTAAAGACATGATTATTACTATTACATTATGATCAACACTATTTCTACCCACCCCTTGGAATAACTACAGGAAAAATAAATCTGAATTGATATTCTTCGAGGATGAATATGAAAAAATCTACCATTGTTCACCACACTACACTTTAGAATTACTCTGAAATAATAAAGGTGTTGTTGTCTCAATGGAGGGGTTCTAGTAACATAGACATTTTCACACAATATTTATACCCTTCTTGCTCACATCTATGTTAGTTGGTGTGGAATATTTCAAGTAACACTAAAGTAGAAAGTTTTACTTCATTGATATTTATTTTGACTAAAATATATCACCAAATGTTTCCCCAACCTGGATGTCTGAGAGCATCGATCTGTACGCCTTCAACAAGAAGTAACATCTAGAAGATGATTTGATGGCACACTTTTCTTACTATTCCATGTGAGTAATCATATGGAATAATGTGAGTTGGTATTTATGAAGCACATCCTGGATAAAGGCATCATAATCTCTTGCTTGACAGAATGAGATATGTAGAGTTATACAACCTGGAAAATCAAGTATACTCCACACTTAATTATTATTCCAGAAACTTATGTCTCCCTACCACATGATTCAATATGAGTGTCTCTTGATACTAGGAATATTAGAATAGATCACTCTCCATACAGTCATGTTGTTCCTCTTCAATGTCTATATTCCATCCCCATATCTCTTAGTAATAATCATATCCCTCATAGTTCACCTTTAAACCACCTCCTAGGCTAGCCTAGCATGCATACATTTCATCGTTTCATAAACATTATGAACTCTAATACCTCCCTCCTCTGTAGGTAGAACCAATCTAGATAAGGACACCCAATGAAACCTGCCTTAAAAAATATAATCCTAGATGAATGAATTAAATTGGTTATCTATATTTTTAATCACTAATTTATAACATTGAGTATGGATAGAACATACATTGGGATTGAGGATAAAACACTCTTCATGAGAGTGATCCTTCTGCCGAATGAAAGGACGAGATTATTCCAGTGGTTTCCGATCTAAATAATTTTCATATAACATGTCACTCAAAAATTATTTATAAAATAATATATAAAATGAATGAATTAAATAATATAGTTCATTTCAATACATTATACCAACACATAAAATTTTCTAAAATTTACAGACATTTCATAATATTATTATAAAAAATTCCAAGGGAAAGCATAAATTCTCAATCAAATGATATAATCAAAACTCCCCTATGAGACACCAAAAAATAACATTTACACTTCTTAACAAAAAATGTTCAAAATTTCATAACCTATTTTTTTCTAATTTTTGAGTTCCTACAAAAGTGTTGAAGAAAATTAAAAATCATAACGATTAAAAAATTCCCTCAACTGCTAGTATGAATTAAAAAAATTATAAAATTTGAAGTCATTTTTTATGAAAATGGAATTAAAAAATATGAAGGATACTAAAAAATTATTAATTAATTTTGAATCAAGAAAATATATTTTCTTGAATAAAAGTCTATATTAAGTTATGATAAATCCCAAAATAAGATGGAACAAAATGTGAAGATGTTTGTCATTGCACCAATGAAAAAAATAGAGTTGGCTAAGTATAAAAGAGTGGTGTTACCTCCATATAATACTCAATATAATTAACTAAAAGTTAGTTTTCTATATTTTGGAATGCATGAAAAATTAATAAATGTTAAAATTCATTATATAGAAATAAATGATGGAGTTTAATGATCACAAAAAATACAGGATTATTTTTATTCACCCACAAAGTAATTTATTTACCATGTTTATTGCTATTATTGTGTAGGATATGTCAATAAATCTTAATTTTTTTATCATGAAGTATTAGGAGTTTAACCATGAAGGTGAGATATCACAATCCTATAATATTTTAGTAAAAAAAATTAAGGTTTGATTTTGAATTGAAGAATAAATTTTTTATTTAGGAAGAATTTGGTTTGTAATCATATGAAGATGAAATTGATGTGAAAACTAATCTAATAAAAAATAAATAGAATTATCTGAAACAAAGTATGAATGAGGAGAAAAATTCAGATTATGTCACAAAAAAATTAAGGAATTTATATGCCCCATGGAATCATATTAGTATTTTCTCTCTCTACATGACACGAAATAAGTTTAAAGAAACAAGAAAGTAGTGTCTAGAATTATGTGTATTTTGAAGGATATAAAAATAAAAAAAATATATAGAAATGATATATATGTGGAATGGGAATATATAAATCTGATTAAATCTATATTGAGAGATTTATGAATAATCTATTGAGTGTTAGTAAAATGTATAACTCTATAGATGTGATTCAATTAACCTAAAAAGAACAAATTATCAAGGGGAAAATTATTATTGGTTATAAATTAAAGAAAAAATTGAGTTATTCTATATAGAATTTGTAACAATGATTTATATTCTTTACTGTTAAAATATAATAAAAATTTATTATTGGATCAATTAGGTTTTTAAATTTATCAATATTTGGTGAATAAACTGATGAATAAATGGATGTATCCATTTTATCATTGGTCTTGTTTCCTCTTAAGAAAATTTTGGTGATTCAAGGTTCCCCTCCATCACCTCTCCTTGATCATAACCTATTATTTCCTACCTCACCATTATTATAGATTATCTTATTTGGTATTGTGGTGTGAGTTTCTTCTTGATTTATTTTTTCTATAGAATCTAATTTTCATTAAAGGATGAACTGCTACTTCTTGCACTTTGAACATATGTCCCCCTAGTCCTTCATCAATGAATGACACAAAAGTCTTATTGAATAAGACTTAATGTCATTGTATTGTGTACCTTGGGGGATGGATCTTGAGGATTGGGTGGGGGGGGGGGGGTAGGGTCCTTGACGGTGAGGTGATGGGTTGTTCTCATTCAAGGTATATAATGGATAAGATTTAGTATCATTATATGGGTTTCTGGATAGTACATGGAGGTGAATATGTGGTTGGAGAATGTAGGCTATCATTTCTCCCTTAAGAGGATTCATCTATTGCTTTAGGTGTTTATTATTAATATTGGTGTGTTCCATTCAAGGAGTCTATTCAGATATGGTTTAGTTGGGTAAAATTACTATTGAGTTTTCAAGGATCATCATATGATTCTTTGAAAATGGAAGAATAACAAAATAGGTTGGAACTATCCTTGAACTAAGGAATCATAATACATAAATAAAATACATAAAAAATAAAGAAACCCAATTTTATTGTTTTCAGTTTCTTTGTTCTTCCTTGATGCACAAAAAATTATTGTGTAGGATCACTATAGTAGTGTATAAAATCCTATTGCCTTTGGGGGGATTACACTAGCTATTGGTTCCCGGTGTAAATTAGGGGAATCCTGTACACTTGAATAGGTGATAGAATATTCACTAAAGGTGATGAAAAATCTATTAGAATTAATATAGTTTTGAGAGTCTTTGTGAAAACTAGATGTTTAAAACACGAGGGATTTCATCTATTTATATATCCATACATGAAACGTTTAATTTAATAAAATTAAACATTCATATTCAATTTATCCATATAAATTTTTTCCCAATATCATTAATACATTGAATCCTATTTAATAAATATTAAATCAATTTAATCCACAAGAAATGGATTAATAACTAAAATGATTTATCATGGGAATGAGGTGGAAAATCCATGCATTAATCATGCATTAAATTTAGTGAAATGTATATATATCATATAAATTTTAGTGAAAATATCCTAAAATCTACATGTTGAACTAAAATCTATAAGGTCTTTTTGTAAACATTATAACCCTTTTTGAATCAATCTAAAACCCTTTTGGATACAGTTTTGTGAAAATATCAGAATTTTTATAATAAAATATTTTCCCAAAACACAATCCTTATCCAAAGGAAAAATTGTGTGACCCTTTGAGCCTTAGTAGCTTTGAAAACAAATATGAAATCCCTATTTCATATATACGATCAATGACCATACTTTAGCAAATCATCCTTGCTACCCACTCTACTAGGTGTCTGGTGTGATCTCTATCAAACAAAATTCATATCTTTAAATAAACATGTCCACCACTATATGTATCATAAACATCATATATATATATAATACTTTTATCTATGATATTGAGTGTCCACTAAACCTGGACCATGTGAATACAATATTTTCATATCATATTTTCTAGATTATTTGGAAAAAATTGATCAGGTCAATGAATATATCTCATGTGATTCATTTAATAGATGAGTTCATCACATGTCACTCATTAAAGTAGCTGATCACAACATATGTGAATCAATTATGAATATCCATGAATTTCATAATTATTTTTAAAATAAGGTATTGATGTACTTACATGACAAATAAGTGGGAAAATACCACTTTGATTACACTATTACTAACGAAATGATTAGAAACATACCCAACCACAATCTACTTAGCTATGTTCATATTTTGAATCATATAATTTGGGTATCAATATATGAAGGTTATAATTCTAGTTATCTCTCCAAACATAGGTAAAAATGATTGATAATAATCATACTTCACTAAGAATATCTATGACCATATAAAATTCAATGAGATATAATTTAACAATCCATTCTAATTAATAAGTCTTTACTTATTACCTCATGAATCTATTATTCATATCTCATATACAACCCATTGTAATGAGCATGATAATATATTCAATATAAATATAAAATATCATCAAAACCCATAAAACTCCATGAAGATCATTGATTAGGGAAAACCTAATGATTTTTACTCTAAGGGGATATTTATCATTTGATTGTTCATGTATTTATTTTGAATGCACGTATGAATGATAAATTGGTACTTCCTTTATTGCAATTACATTATATGGGCAAAAACATTACACCCAATCTATTAAGTGTTTATTTAATATATATATATATATATTCTACATGAATATCATGTTGTTAATATAATAATGGTTTCTAAACATTACATACATATATAATTATTATCACATCCCTATGTGACCATATGATAAAATAGTGGCACTAACCTTTTAGTGAGTAAAATTTATGTAGCAAGATAGTTTGAATAATGAAGATAATTAGGAATCATATTCCATAATTACAAATATTTGAACCAATATTCAATCTCCTTGACTTCATAAAATCAAACGGTACAATGTTAGCTTTTGTTTTCTACTTATAATACTTTATAAGTATGACATATTAATCCTTTCAACCCTTCCCATAAAACTTTATCATCAAAATAATTTGTAAATACTGTTACTATTTACATTATCACTTTACCAGAACATCATATTTAGGATAAAGTCATATCTACTTTGTTATAATAAATATTGTAACTCTTAATATTTATATTTACTATCATACCCTGAAATATTTAAAGATACCAAGTGATATAATATTTATTGGATAGTATAAAATTTTAGGTAACAATGATGTTAACTTGTTATGATGAATAAATATAACTCTATAAATTTTTATTTGACATTAAAAATACCAAACCTTTTAGGATATAAAGTAAAAAATCACATTATTCTTGTAATAGAAAATAGTTTATGAAATAGTTGAATTTATTTTCATGTGGTTAATCAATGTATCCTTTTAAATTATTAAGAACACATTTCCTATTATATTTTAAAAAAATAAAAAAATAATAATTATTTATCTTTTAACTTCTCTATGTCCAAACCTACTTCCACTAGTCTCTTAGAACTTATTCTACTAAGACACAAAAACTGATTTTTCTATAGTAAATAACAATTATTTTTTCTTATTTAGAATATTTACCAAATAAAATATCATATTCAAATAATATATGGTATTCAATGTTTTTAGAATATTTTTTCTATTTAAAATAACAATTTATTGGAATATACCAATAATTGGTGGTGGGAACAGATTTCCTCATATTTTAACAAATTTGATAAACACTTTATCCTTGATAAATCATTGTATACATATCTTATTGTCAAAACATGTTATAGGATCCAATTATTCATAAAACCTGTGTATCTAATTAATATTCCCAATTTATTCATAAAAAAATAATTATTATTGAAAAATATCTATTATTATATAATAGAAATGAGATGAAGATATAGATCCTTTATACATATTCATCTGAGATTATAACATTCCTTTACCCTAAAATCCTTGACATGCCAACTTCTTTCTTAATATAATAGATTTAAACAATAATATCTATCAATTATTTCCATGATTTTGAACCCCCTGTATTATTTCTACACTTATAATGTATAAATTTGGTATCATATATCCTTTAAAATCAATGAATCAATTTTTATAACATTTATAACATATATATACATTTCATGGAGTTTCAAAACCCCTTCATGTATTATAGTTAATCCCATTATATGGAATTATTACCCCTCATTCCTAAAATCTCTAGGTTTCAATGACCTTTAATAGCTACTTGAATAAACATTATTGCATTTTCCATCAAACATAATTCATTCATTTTGAACTTTAACCACATTATACTTTATATATATTACCCTCAATTAGTTATAATATACCAATTTTATCTCTCTTCAATTCTTGAGAATATCAGGAAAGCTTTTCATTAATTCAATATTATTATAGAAACTTTTACATAAATGAAAATAGGATGAATTATTAACCAGAACAAGCCATTTTAGTATCTCTTAAAGTATTTTATAGAATAAAAAAAATTATAAACTACGAGTATAAAAATACCCGTATCATTTTTTTCAATCAAAAATTGAGAAAAATGAAATAATATATATCTTATGAAAATATTATCCAATATTGAATAATCCCAGTTATCAATACAGGAACTCATTTCATCCATAACTTTAAGCTCTATTCATCAATTATTTTGTCTTTATAATAATTTGTATATTTACAACACATGTAAATTATAAAGCCAATATCATGTACTTTTTAGAACAATAAAATTTAATTTTATTACCAATAAGGATTTAAGAAAACCTTTAGTCAAATTACGTCACTGACCTATTCAATCATGTTGAATATCATTTGGAAAACCCAATCATATTGAGTATGTGAGAATAAAATTCCTTAACATGTTGAGGTACCCAACCATAATGAGTAAATTCATGGACAATAATTTTAGTTATGTATTTTTTCATCTAATTCTTTTAAAACCTTATGTGAATAAATTTATTATTCTATATGCATTTAGATTGAAATGTTTATCAATTTTAACACTTGATTACTTAATAATAGGTATTTCTCTAACACATACAATTTTTATTTAGCTTTATAACTTTCAATAAATCAATAATATTAGGAGTATCTTATATTAAGCTTCTCCATTCAAGGATTAATTTTAAAACTAAGTTAAATAATTACAATGCTATTTTCTATATTTTTGTTCAATTAGAAATCATGTTTTTATATATTTTCTTTAAGGAATTTTTGTGATAGTGATTCCACTAAAATTGATTACCCATTAAATTATGTACTATTATTGAGAAAATATCCATATTTCATTAAGAAACGAGTCTGCTACAACATTTATATTACCTTAGTTTTTTAGGTAGGGTATCATCCCAATCACAACAGTTGTGACTCTTGTATTTTTGAGTGGATAAATCTTTATCCAAATCCATCACATAGATAATTCCAAAATCTATTCCTCTGGTAACATAAACCTATCAGGGTCTCTTTAATTGTGTAACCCAAATATAATACTATGAAAGAGATAAAAAAGTTCAATCTTGGGGCACTCAGCTACGTAATGAACTACATGGTTAGATGATCAAGGTCATGCTAAATTATTCTTTAGAAGGAATCTCACACATAGTATTTTATGAGAGTTATTTTAAGGTCTCCACAATTTAATATACACCATAATCATATTAAATTCAAAATTATTAAATCTTATGTAATGATTATCATCTCATTTTTATTTCAATTTTATATATTCATTCTACTAATGAATTAGTTTTTTGAATTACTATTCTAACTACTAAATTAATTTGATTACACCATAAAAATTTATAACTCTTTACAGAACCCACAATATGCATTACCCACCCAAAAATAGAATTCAACCATATTTATACATATATGAATGGATCGTATTCATAAGGTACATAAAAACCTAATGTAAAGTCATAGGGAAAAATGAAATTGATAATCTTTACATGAGTATTACCAAAGTGAAAGATAACTAACCTCATCCACCTTTATTGAACAAGTCATAATCCTCCAAACAAAAACACAGTCTTACTCTATGTCCTACTACCTTGGAAGACATTACTCAAGACATAATTAAATTAATGATATATCTAACACCTAATATACAAAAAGAATACCTATAAATTAAATTTAAGTTAATAAATTAAATTATAAACTGAGTTCAAGATAGATGAAAACTAAATTTTATGGATTCATGCATGACATATAACACAACAATATATATATTATAAGAAGTTTAAGAATTAAAATAATCTTTACACATTCATAATATATATAGTTTAAAACATTGAATAAAGTAGGGAATAAATAATAAACAAATGAAAAATTAAAATATTTAAACATGAGATAACGATTTATGAACTATTTATAAATAAATCTAACAATAAAAACTTTTATAAATTAACCAAACTTGTTGAAAATATATAATTGTTACTATAAACACTTTTAAATGCAATCAAATATGAAATATTTCATATTATATATATTATTTGAAATTTTAATTTATTATTAAATCTTTTATAAAATAGAAAATCACAAAGTTTTTTATATTTTTTAAATAATATAATAAAAAACCCCTTTTAATTTAAACAATTTCACACTAATTATTATGAAAAATTAATTATAATTAATATTAACACATTTTATATATTTTAATTTATTATTACATTTATAAACTCTTTCATAAATCATTTTATAATCATTAAATACACACTATATTTAAATATTACAAATATTCTATATAATTTTTTGTAAAAAGGTATCAATAACCATTATTATGATTTTTATAATTTATAAATACTATTAATGTGAACATTATATTCATAATATTAACTCTTTAATGTTAAAATAATATTTGTAATGAATGTTTCAAAAATAATTTAATCTATTATCCAAAATCATTTATAGTTATTTAATTTATAAAAAACCATTTTTATAAATTTTATTAGCATTTCAGAAAACCTTTTTACTAATATAAAAAATTTATAAATAATATATTTCAATTATTAATTGAATCTTATTTCTAGATCATAGGGAATACAAATTAATTTTGGGAATGGTATTTTAAATATAAACAATTAATATTTGGAATATTTTATCAATACATTTTCTATAAATATTCATATTATTAATTATAAACAATTTTTTATTAATTAATTTATAAACCTTTTACAAATTAAAATATTTCCCAAATACCATTTTCTATGAATTATAATCATTTCATGAAACATAATCAAAATTATAAATACATAAAAATTTCTATATAAAAATTTTTAGTTTCTAAAATTAGTGATTTTATCATGATCAAAATTTGAAGAAATTATTTCTTCCAATTTAGTTAAATATTATCTTGATAATTTGGATTAATTAAATTATGATTTTTTTATAATATAACAAAATATCTAAAAAATACGAACATGTAACATACCATTTATCATGTTTGTTCATTAAAGGTATAAATTCATGTTGATTTGACCAGGAATCTCCCTTTGATAGCACTATTTAGTTGTCAAGGATTATCATATGATCCTTTGGAATTAAAAAAATATGCAAACAAGAATGATCTATACATTTATATAATCAACATAGATTATAAATAAAATACACAAAAAATAGCATACATGCTTTTTTGTTTGTAGAAGAGGTGTTGAAATTGTTTTATCATGTATTATCAAAATTGTATCATAATAAATTATATCAATTAATTCAATAAGTTGTATGAATCACCCAATTTATTCTTTATTGATTATCTATAGATAATCCTTAATGTATGTGTGGTTTAGATCACATGGAGATATTTAAAGGGAGTGAACGCTTAAGATTCATGCATTTAATGAAGTAAGGGATCATAATGGGAAACATCGAAGATACTATGTTTAAATATTATTTTATATACTGAGTTTTGAATCAGTAGGATTAGAGGATATGATAATGAATTTATGCTAAGTTCTATATTAACTCACTAAATATAATTTTGGGAGTATTTATAGGTGAAAGAGGTTTTGATATTATAAGGAGGTCTATAATTGATTTTGAAAAGGTGGACTCATAAAAATATAGAGAAGTTGTTCTTCAGTTAAGTAAAACACAACCTGTCATAAAAATCATGAATAAAATATTAGAAAATGCTAAAGTTTCATTAGTGGTAACATAAATAAAGGTTTAGGAAAAAATAGAAATAAAATATAAAGTTAACCTATATGTGGTTAAAAATCAAAAAATTTTAGAAGTTATTATGTGTATTGGAAGGGGGGATTAGTCTCTTAAAATTTAATTTGATATTTTATTTGATAAAGTGGTGGTGAAAGGTGAAAATATAACGAATACATCCCTATCTAATTTAGTTATTAATGGAGAGGACAAAGGAAAAAACTTGAGCATAGATCCTTTGTATTTTATTATCCATGGGTGAGAAAGATTAAAATATATATCCAAATTAATTTGGAGTATTTAAAGTTAAATGATAAATAAGGATTTATGGAATTATTTATAATAAAATATAAACCATAGAATATTGCAACCAAAGGTTGAATAAGGGATTATTTGTTAATTAATGATGAATTGATTGGATGTGATTGATATAATTCAATGAAGATGAATATGGATTCATATATGAATACCATACATGGTGATGAATGAATGAATATAAATATGGTTTCATTTATGGTAACCATTCTTCGTAAAGGATACTAAACATTGATATATAGAATTCGATCATGAGGATTATATTGGAAAACTAGGAAGTACAAGTATTGAAGTCACTAAAGTTACTACATGGAGATATGGAAAAATAAATATAGAGTTGGTCTTCATATGATAACCTTGGAATAGGGAGGCTATGGAATACAAATATTGGATAATGATGCTCAGGATTAAAAGGATGTTATGATGATGTTAACAATGTGTATTATAAATTTTTGTGGCATTGAAAGTGAAAGAGATATTCCCTAAATCCCATATATATATATGATTAAATTTGGGTAGTTATTTTTATGGATGAGGGAAATCATTTTGATCCATAACCTAGATATAAGACATTGTTGTATCACGACCTCCATTTGGCTTAACATAAAGTTAGAAATTTATATGATATTATATTTCATTCATTTCATGAGATGTTCCCATGTTGTAGATCATTTAAGGATTATTATATATGACATAATGTGTAAGCATAATGATGCATATGATGTATTCATTAACAAATATATTAACTCAGGCGTTGTAACATATCACTTAATATGACCAACTCCTTAGGAGGGTCGTTAAGGTCCTTATAAAAGGGCCACTACCATGTGATGGTTTGTGTATGAATTTTATAGTTTTTTTTGATATTCCTTGAAACAAAAATCCATCATCATCATACTCTCTATCATTTTGAGGTTCTAGTACATCTTGGATCACGGTCAATTTTACATGTATTATGAGTGACTCAAATACAACTTGTGGTTACATTTAGTGGTGGGGGAATTTCATTTTATTATTTAGTGATATTAATGAACCACAACATAAAAAGATCAATATATAGTAGAGTTATCTTTAGTGAAAGGTATAAACATTTATAGTTCTTTTCATTAATGACATTATTCATGATTTCAGTCATTATAACATGGATATATTGGGAATGTGGTTACAAAATCACTACTAAAACCACGAATAGGTTTTATTAACCCCCTTTATAACCTTTCAAGAATATATATGAACATGTTTTTATACATTTGGAGAAGCAAGGATTGAATTTTGGTGATTTGTTCAGAAACCTGTAACTAAATCTAGATTTTAAAAGGATGGGTAAGTGTAAGAAAAAGTCTACTACATCTATGTTTATGTAATTTGATTCTATGTATGAGTAACCTAGAGTAAACATTATTTTTACCAGAAAAGAGTGCACCATAATGTAATGGTTTTTCATAGTAATACATTCAATATATGTAAAAGTAAATGTTTGAGGATAACACCTCAAAAAATTTGTTATGACAGAACTGTGAGAAACTATGAGATAAGGATGTAAGGATCAATCCAAAACATAAATGATTCCTCTACAAGGATTTGGATTATTACATGAGAGAGAAGATATAATGTTTTGGTTTGGAAGTTGTTGTATGTGGTTAAACGGGTTACAACATGATAGTTCTGGCCATTCAATAATGAAGCAATGGTTTTAAGAGATTTAGAAGTTCAATCCATGATTTCTGTTGAGTTTAAAAAAAGATATTATTCATATTTTTATCTGTGTTTGAAAAAATATTACGATGTAATAGAGGATAAAATATCATTTTAATATAGAACTAGATGTATGTTACACATTAAAATAGGACTTCACTCCATGATTTGGTGGTTTTTGAGAATATATTGAAGATCCCATTTAAATTAAAATAGAGGATAATGTGACTTGAGATTATAGAGTGACATTTCCCTTGAATGGTAATATTTGACAACATTAACCTATGAGGGACACATGGAATGATCTTAAAATCGGATATGGATGAGAAAATTACAAAAATATTGATTAATGATATGGATTTTAGATGATCATGTTAAAAATATTGGAGAATTATTTAAAAAGAGATAACAAAATTAATATATTTTGTATTCCAGAGAATAAGAGGAAAGATAAGTTTATTGGATTATATTTTTATATCTCGATTGTTGATGGAATGAATTTTAAAATCCCGTATCATTTATACATTAGGTCATAATATATAGAACATACTTCCACATGAAAATTCTAGTGTGGAATTATTATTCATTTGATATTTTTCCACAATTGTGGTGATTTTTTTTGAAATTCATTAATTCAACACTATGATAGAGACATTTATGTCATCTATTCATGGAATTGAAGTGTGATAAATTGGGGTTTATCTATGAATATATTCTAGAATTGGATATTCACATCATTTAATTTGTCTATACTGATTGTGATGGAATATTAACATTTATAAACCAAAAGAATACTTCGATTAAGTAGTTTATGACGGAGGAAGAACAGGGTATAAACCATGAGAGTTAATATTTTATCCCTAGATTATTGAAAATGTGTTCATCCATGGATTATAATGATGATATTCAAGATTATATCCACAAATAATTCATTCTACTATATTTCAGTACACCAAGAAATTGTGATATGTATGTTTCTTGTAAGTTTCCCAATGTGGGTGAATGAAGTAAACATTTTGTGTTCTTGTAATTTACATTTTTGAATTTTTTATTACATTTGGTGTGAAAAAAATGAGGGATTGTTTAATTGAACATGTGTCTTATGATAAGAGAAAACATTTGTTGATATGTAAGGGGTTTGAAAGAAAAAAAGTTAAATTTTATAGAACCTTGATTTAACCCTCTTAAAATGTCACATGAAATTCATTATTACCTTTTTAAACCCATTAGGAACCTTAAAGTGGTATCATAATTACCTTGAATTTTAATTCCTTGAAATCATGATTTTTAAAAAAACAACATAAAATTGAACATCATGTTTCATACATCATCACCCCAAATCTAGGTCATTACCACATCGTAGAGGTGTCTATAATGATAAGAAATAGATTCCATATTTGGACTATTATTTGTGAAATTTATTCAATTCCATGATGTCAAGTGTTAATGATTATAAAATTGCTACGATAACATTACTTCTTATGGCTGGAGTCATGGTCCATTAGAAATGGGTGAGCTTTATGTCTTGGTGGATGAGTTATAGTTGGTTCCTAATCTATTTTTCATAAAACCATAAGGATTTTCACACTAGAGGTACATGGAAATCATAAATTCATGGAAAAATCTAGTTTGTGTTGAAAAAATGAAATGAGCATTCCAATATTTCTTAATTTTGATTTCATTTTATTTATTTTTATACATTTTTAAAATATGGAAAAATATATATTGGAATATTTGTAATCTTAAAAAAATGTTTTATAAATTAAATAATCACAAAAGGTTTATGATTTATTGATTAAATGTTTTAATATAGTTATTAAAAATATTCCATTAATATTAATATAATATTAAGACTCGCTTTTCAATTAATATACGGAATTCCTTATAAATTAGAAATAAAATGTTTATTTATAAATATTAAGGGGTAATTTCCAAAGTGGTTATAAATTATGAAATAAGGTCAAAAATAAAAAATATATATTTTAACTTATGAAATGTTTAGGATATTTAATTTGATGTGATAAAATTAAAGGTTATTTATTTGGATATTATTTAACCACGTCAAAAGGTTTTGTATGATTTATTTAATCATGGTTTATGTAATTATAAGTATATTATATTTATATTATGTAAAAGGATTACATACTAGATATTGAATATTTAATTTTATTATAATCATGAAATTTCATAAAATAGAAATTCCATATAATGAAATATAAAAAAATTCCATATTATAAATTGAGTATAAATGTGTTCATATTCAAGAATATAGAGTGTCCACAATGTGTTAGATAATTCATAAAATGTTTATAGTTATCTTTTAATTATGAATTTTTCAAAAATGGTTATCTCTGGTTTAAATATTATAATTATTCAAATATTTTAATGTCATTCCCAACACTATTCATAGTTATAAATATTTTATATTTTGAATGATGTATATTTTTGTTTAAATGTTAATGTGCTTCCACAAATTATCCATGCATGCATATAAGTAGTCACATATTCATACTAACATGAATTTAGATTGAAACAAAACTTATTTTCTTGAAATCCTTTTTAAAATTTAGTTTCTACATATCAGGTGTTAGAATTATAATGAATCTGATTCTCTCTTGTGTAATTTATCCTTCGATTAAGGGACTTTGGACCATACATTCCATTATCATGGAGGCTTCAGACTTCTTCTATAAATGTGGGGGTTAAATATCAATGGATTTAGTCTTAATTATAATAAGATTATAAATTTTATCTAATTTGAAGCCTATACATGAAGTGTTCATGTAAATTAAGCATGATATATATTCGGATATGTGTAAATATATTTAGTTTTTACTTTTGGATGAGTATCACAATCATAAAATTATATAAATAGTTACACATAAATATGGTTTAAACATCTTGTTTTGGTATAAGTAATAAGATTCCACGATGAAGTTCCCAAGATTGAGTTGAGTTTATTGGTAATATTTTAATATGTGTTTGGTGAAATAATGAGATAGTGATTCGTAGAATATTGTTATCCTCAATATTTTATTTTTATAATTGTGGAAATATTATTCAAGGATATTTATAACAGGTGATGATGGATATTTATCCACTATAATCATATGAATTTTTGAGTATCTATTCCCATGGGGAGATTAAATATTGGATTTTAATATTGAAAAAATCAACCATAACGCACAAATTATAGAAGCTAATATAAACAAGATATTGGGTAATAATATTAAGTAAATTTTCGACGAGTTTTAGTTACTGAGAAATATTATAAGTCAGCCCAAAAGGTGTTGAGATCATTTTATTTAAGGTTGTAATTATTCATGGATAGAGAAGACCTATGTAAATGTATAACAATATTTATGGAAGTATAATATAAAAATTATACTATCTATGTAATGGTATTTTAGGATCTATGAAATTATTATTTAGGAACTCAATGACTAATATAAAGGTATATTTGAAATTATTCTGGCTGTATAATGGTAATCCATACTCATGTAAGGGTAAGGGATTTATATGTAAAGGTAACTCTGATAAACTATATGTTATGAAAGAGAAATCCTATACCTATACAAATGTAACAATAAATATCAGAAGTCACATAGAGGTAATGCGATAAGTAAAGGTAAAAAATTGACATGCATAAATGCAATTTTAACATATGTAAAGGTAAAATAATATATGTGTAAATTTAAGATAATATTTATAGAATTTTATATTATCAAAAAATATAGATATAATTTAAATGATTCTCTATAATTTACAATCATTCAAGTGTATTTTGATCATATCTTATGAGTGAGAAGATAAAAAAAGAAGGATATATAAATGGACAGTATGATACCATATAAAAGAATATAGGACCATGCCAAATAGAATGTAACCTTTATTGTAGTGGATATAAAATTTCTAGTTAATAGTCACCACACCATAGTATATATCATGGTAATATTATTATTTAAATATGAGAAACATTGAGTCAAAAAAATCTATAGTGGTTCTCATGGAGCATAAAATGAGAGAAGAAAGAGAAAGGATAAAAAATACATAGAACACACTATAGTTCATTCATTGTGGTAGTTTTGAGAATTCATTAATGATAAATAAACAAAATGGGGAGTTCTACATCATAGGTTATTCTGTGGCATTTCATGAATTATTGGATATGTGGATGGTGATTTAAATATATTTAAAGGAACACTATTTGTGGAGATAATGTGTCTATATATATTCATACACAACATAGATTATATATCTCAATAATTCAAGAGATATTTATGGGAGTTGTTATCTCAGTTTTAATTGATATTTAAGGCTGTTTTTAAAAAAGATTTCAATGTAACTGAAATTATGAAAATAATATTCATAAAGAAACATTAATATATATACATTTAGTTGATAATAATAGATATTGAATAATATTTAGAGAAATAAACAATCACACTATGGGAAAATATCCCCAATACATTATAGTATCGAAAATAGTGAAGAATTTCAAAGCTAGGAGACATTAATTTTAGATGAAACCTACTATGACAAATCATTAAATGTGTCTAGGAATATCTAGATCTATGTTGATCTAAATTGAATTTTGAGACCATTAGTGTAAATAATTATTTTCACCTATTGATGTTATTGAAGGTATATTGGATGAGTGAACAAGATCATATAATGTGTTACCATAGAATATAGGTTCTCTCTTAAGATCCACGGAAGAAGTTTATGAGAATTGGATAATATTAATTATGTGAATAGTAAATGGGTACTTAACTTTTATGGATTTAACTACTAAATTTGGATAAATAAGATTCCAACCAACCTTTTATCACTTGGGGTAGGGGTGAGAGAAGTAGATAAATTTTTGTATTAACCCATGGTTGATGGTGCTTCTACTACTCAAGAATATAATATAAATATGAACTTTGATGAAATGGATCAAAATTCATTCTTGATATACCTATCTAAAAAGGTATAAAAAAAGTTAACGGGCCTTCAAATAAAAAAGTACATATTGGAAAAAAGCGGAATAAATTATGATGTTAATGTCAAAATTAATGAAGGAAAAAAATAACTTTGGAGGAGTAGGTTTGAATATATTAAATTTTATTATAATGACGATATTAATGTCTATTTAAATAGGTTAAATAATATAATCCTTATTATTAAAGGATTTACTAAAAAACTAGAATACTCCACTATTTTAAAGAATATTATGAGAAATTTCCCAAATACATTTGATCCCAAGGTCTCAAATTTTAAGTATAGGCAAGATTTCTCCCTAAATCAGCTTTACAATATTCTCATAGCATATGAGATGATAAAGGAACCAAAATTGAAGAAGAAATTAATAAAATGATATGACTATTCAAAGTAGGATAAATTTAAAATTAAAAGAGCACAGGGTTTTAAAATATAATTTTTTAGATGTTAAGGATGATAAATACTTTAAAAATTTGTTTCTCCTCTTTTAATGATATTCAATAAGGGTTTATGGAAAGGTAAATATAATAAATAACTATGTTCTTATAATTGTGATGATATTGTTTATATTGATAAATATTTCTCAATTTAGTAGGTTGAATAATTCAAATTAGATAAAAAAGATGAGAAAACACAAACAAAAAAAGGTAAGAATAAGAAGAATAATTATAATAGAAAATAAAATAATCCTTATAATAAAGAATGAGAAAAATGCCTCATATTCAAGTTTAGAAGATGAACTCAATTTCTTTTCTTATGATGAGAAATTATTTGATTCATTAAGTAATTATGAATATGGATAAGAAAATATATAACTTGAGTAGAAGTTGAATGGAAAGTTGAAATATTATATTGAGAAGGTTACACATATCAATAATGAAAAATGGAAGTTATTGAATGTGAAATTCTAAGTTAGTGAATAATAATAACAGCTTATCCAGAAGGATTCATCCTATTTTGATGAGATCATGTATTGAAAATTAAATTTATTTGAACAAGAAAGGATTGTGTGTGATCTTGAATGAATATTGACTCAAAAGTAGGAAGATATGTTTAAGATAGAAACTATTTATATAGTAGCTCAGAATGAGGTGAAAATGTGAGGAGAGTAATTAATCAAGTCTATTGAGGTTAAAGGTGAATATTCTCAAGCTGTTGAGAATAAAAAAACTATGGAACAAGATTAATCTAGAGAGAATTAGTGTGAGAAAATATATTATTTATAACAATTCTATTCTTAAAAGAAAATATTATGAGGTTTGGAATATAATATTTTATATTAATTTTTCCTCATCAAAAGAATAAAATAATATACACAAAAATAAATCATTCCTTTAGAAAAAAAATCCTTAAATTATAGAAGGACAATAGCCACATAATGCTAGCTAGATCTATAATCAATTTTTCTGATCAATGCTTCAAGGACTCTATTAGTGTAATGGAATGTATAGAAACAAATGTTTCTTATAATAGTATAGTATGTCCATTACAGGGAAGATGATAGAATAAATGTGTATTATTTTTTTGAGAAAATTATTAAAAACCACATAAATAGAAATTTGTGGCGATATTTAATAGAAATATATGCATGTAAAATATATTTTATTAATTATAATAAGTGAATGAAAAATGTCGATATAAAGATAAAAAAATGATATATCCAGGGATAAGATACCTAGGGAAATTTCGCATGATTTTATTGTGAAGGGAAATACAAAGATAATATATAACAAGCATTTTGAAAGATATAATCAGTCTAAACATGCAAATAAATAATTCTTGAGAGTTTATCCATGCCAATTATCCCCATATAAAAAATATTTAAAGCACAATTCAATGTTCGATCCAAAGGAAGTGAAGTGAGTTATGTTGAGAAGATAGAGGCATGTGAGAATTTATACACAAGTCTTTATTTTAAGCATGAAGAGAATTTTTGTGAGATATGTGAATAAATTGGGTATAGAATAAAATATTGTATATAAATCTTACCATCCCAAGAGGAATTTAATAGGAGAAATATTCAAGCATCAAATGATGAAACTACATTAGTTATCATGGTGAAGAAAATTTTTCCATGCAAAGAATAAGTTCATGGGAAAATGAAGTAGTAAAACTGTTATGGTTCAAAATAGAAAAAGTAGTTTGAAGAAAAATTATAGTACTAGATTTAGAAAAAGGAAGAATACAAGGTTGAGAAAAATCTCTCATACATGACATTTGTTCTAAAGGAAAAATTAGGTTCCTCATTATTCCCTTATCCTTGTTTTTTATTATCACTACTGGAAATGGTATCTTTCCCCACACATCTATCACCACAGTTTAGAAAAACCGTGGGAATATCTGTTTTTACTATATATTTCCACAGTTTTTATAAAACCATGGAAAACCAATACCCACTTACCTTTCCCCTCCTCCAGTATCCCTCGTGCTCCACTACTCTTCTATCGGGCTCCTCCTTACCCTTACTTCCATCACCCTCTTCCATCATTCTCATCATCGCTTCCCCAACTCTCGGACCTCTCTTCCCCTCCCTAAACACTTCCTCCCGGCCATCTGACCTCTATCACTCATCCCTCTCCTCCTCTCACAGACCTTCACCTCCTGAATAACCAACCACCACATCCCGCCCATCTCCTCCCATCCCCGGCCTCCACCTCCACTCCTACCTCCCTCCCGGACTTTGACTCAGCCTCATCGTCCCGCCCTCCACCTCCCTACCCCCATCTCTAGTGATGTGCCCCCTCCCCTCTTGTCTCCCTCTCCTCCCAAGCTTTTCCTCGACCTCAACATCCCCCACCTTCGGCAACGTCCCTTCCTAGCCACTGCCTCACTTCCCTAGCTCTGGCATTTATGTATGAAATTTATTCTCCTTGTTTTTGAGTCTATTATATATAAATTCAGTTAAGGCTTTAATAAATTGAAAACAGAGAAAAAACCTGAAAGTATTGAACCGTTTTTTGGAATATTTTTTGCATTTTCATCATCATATCCCCTAGAGTGAATCTAAATATATTTGTTATTTCATTTTATTTTTTCTATGAGTTATAATTATGAGAGATATCATTTACACCTATTCTTATTTTTATTCGTAAACATTAAATTTCTAATTTTCATGATTACTATGATTCTGATTATGAATCATACAAGTTTCATCATTCATATTGACTATAAATATAGACTATGTGTATGTTTCTTTCAAACTATATAGTTTAATGAATAATACTCTTCTTGTTATTATAATCAATAGGTGATATTGGACATGTAATCAATATTTGAGGCACATATTGTCAATTTAAATTTCAAATAAGTTCCTAGTTTGGAAATGTATTGTGATAATTGAATTATTTGAAGGATTATTAGTGTTCAAAACATATTTATATAATAATATTTTTTAGATATCCAGCAAGTACTTTGGATTAAATGTTTTTACTTTCCCTGATTAGAGGTTTTGGTTATATAATAACCCTCGGCTTTAGATCCTATGTGGAAAACAAACATGGAATTCTAAGGATAAAATAATGAAAATGAATACTCTTGTTCCTTGAACTCATGAAAATATAGTCCATACACTAGTTATAAATCGGTTGAGGTTTTACCATGGGGATAATGATTTATTCATTTAATATTGGTTTTATCCCTTCTTTTGTGAAACTCAAAGATATATGAGCATCCTATGAACAAATTACTTGGATACCAAAAAATAAACTCTTTAAAGGGAAAAAATTTCCATGAGTGAAGTTTAAAAAATCAATTTACTTGAAAAAAGTTATGTGAAGGCTAAATATAGAATTATCTTTCAATGAAACTCAAAGGTGAGACTTTATATTCTTATTATTCCATTATTCTTGTCTAAACTCAAGGAACCATCCTTGAAATTTAGAAGAATGGTAGTAATATAACCCATAGCTTACGATGGAGGTATTCCAAACAAATAGATATAGTCAAATCTAGTTAACTCATCATTCAAAATTAAATGAGTGTACGCTATAAGAATCCAAAATAGTAATTGATGGAATTTGATATATAGGACATTACCTAAATCCCAAGGGAGATTCCCCTAGTCATTTCACTTTAATTTCCCTCATTATCATTTCTTAAGAGAATGCTAATCATGGTGTGTGTAAAATTTAGTGTTCGATATTAATCTAATAATGTGTATCTGATTTTTAAATTTACATTAAAATCATTTATTTTACCAAAATGTCATATTACTTTTTAAGAGTCTTGTCATGAGTTGTTCCACTTTGTATGAAGTAGGTGTTTTTAGGTAATTATTTTATCAAAAAAATCATGAAGTGATTTAGTTTATTAAATTAATCTTCTAGTATATTTATACCAACATTTGATACCCATGATTGTTTTATATAAATTATATAAATTATTTTCATTATTTCTTGAAGATGAAGTGGTTTTGATTGAATTTTTTTCCCTCTTTGAATTAAAATTTTACCCTTGGAAAATATTAAATTACATGGATATTGGGCTCAATTAAAATATTTATGATTATGGATGAATGTTTTTATCTCTCCCTTGATTTTTAAATGAAATCACCAATGTTTAAGGGTGTGTTATAATGTTAAAAGATGATTTCTTAAGGTTACACCTAAGGGAGGATAAAATTTTTTATCTCTCCCTTAGTTCAAATATAGTGACACATAATACTCTATCACAGACATGAAACATATCTTGGACCATTTTTCTTACCTTTTTGATCATCCCATTAAAGGATAGAGGTATGAAAGTTAATTATGATACTGAAAGGGTTGAAATTGGTTATAAAAAAGGGCATATGCAATACAAATGATAATTAACTATTAAGTTTTTATGTTCTAATAGATTTATTTTCTATAGTGAAAACCCCTTTTTTAATTATGGTTTACATTATTGATTGGAAGATAATTTTTTTTCTTGTTATAGAATGGATAGAAGATGGATGTATCGTACCGATAGGATTTCAACCGCGTTTCAAACTAATTTTTAGAATTTGTTAGATATTTCATTTGAAAATGCTTTAGATGGAGGATCTATACATTTTCTATGCTATAAATGTGTTGTAAGACTATGGTTAAGCCAGGATAAAGTTAGCTACCATATAACGAAATTTGGATTTCAAACAAACTATTATGTTTGGTGCCACCATGGAGATACTAGTCAATGTTCTATTAGTCATGAACAAAATGAAGGAGGTTTCATGGAGAATTTTATATTCTATCAGATTCCATTATTCTATCATCCCGAGAGGGACAGTATGCTATTTCTAGAGGACAATGATATCAATACACATGAGGAAAATACTGAAGATGTTGATGAGAGAGTGAAAAATTTATTGGATGATGCCAGAACTCCAGTATATCAAGAATCTAATAAAATGTCCAAGTTGGAATTTTTAATGTGGTTATATCATTGAAAAAGCAATTATGGGATTTTTAATACAGCTATTCATTACATTTTTACATTTTTTAAAAACTTTCTTTCTGATGGTGTAGATATTCCCTCAAATCATTACAAGGTATGAAAGTTAATTAAGCAGCATAGATTTTATACTAATAAAGTTCTTTCTAGATTGAAATATTGCAGTTTATTTTGTGAGGAAAAAATTGACCATGATGACTGTAAAGAATGTAGTACATATCGATGGAATAAAAATGTAGATGGAAGACAAAATCATGTGGAACGTAATGTCATGTGGCACTTTCCAATGATTCCTAGACTTGAAAATCTATTCATGTCTACAGAAATCTCAGCCAATATGTGATAGAATGATGCATAGAGAATTAAAGGTAATGATGAGTTGGTTCATCTTGTAGATGGATTATCCTGACAAACACTTGATGCACAACATCCTAATTTTTCAGCTGATGTGTGTAATGTCATGTTGGGTCTATCCTGTGATGGTTTTAATCCGTTTGGTCAGATTCTTACTTCTCACAACATGTGGCCAGATTTTATTCATATTTATAATCATCCTCTGTGGATGTGTATGAAAAAACCATTCACTTTATTGAGTATACCGGTATCTAGACCTTCTGATCCCTGTAGTGATATAGATGTATACTTGTAGCCTTTAATAATATAGTTGAATTAACTTTGGTATTTCGGTGAGTGGAGATTCGATGCTTCATCAAAGAATACATTTCAGATGCGTGTTGCCCTTCTATGGACCATAAATGTTTTCCCAACTAATGCAATGATGTCTGGGTGGAGCATGAAGTGAAAACTATTATATCTTATTTGTATGAAGAATAAACAATTTAAAAGGCTTAAATATCATCGTAGTTTCAGTTTCACGGGGCATCGACAATTCTTGGCAATGGATCATCAATACTGGAGGAATCATTGGAGTTTTGATAATACCGTTGAGACTGAACAACCACCTCAACATATGTTAGGAAGAAATGTGATTAATGAATTAAAAGATTGTAGTTTTTCATTACGCAAAGGTCAGTTGAAATCTTAAAAGAGGAATAATGTTGACACTAAAACCACTTACAATTGAAAAAATAGAAGTATTTTTTTTTGAATTTCCATATTGGTCTACCAATTTTTAACATCATTATTTATATGTATTTCATATTGTAAAAAATATATGGGAAATTTTTCTTGAAATTATTTTTAATATCAAGGGGAAGACCATAGATGACTTTTGATCTCATCGAGTCTTGTTGGATTGGGGTGTTTTACCAATATTGCATCCTGTGTGTAATAGTGAAAAAATGGAATGTTCCTTGTGCTTCTTATGTGATGACACTATCAGAGAGAGGTAAATTTCCATAAGTATTAGATAATATCAATGTTCCCATTGAATATTCCCGTAATAGATCTACAAGATTCAATAGAAGATATGTGAAACTAAAATCTCAAAAAAACTCATGATTATCACATCCTTATTCATGAATTGATTCCAATAGAAATTCGGCATTTTCTATCCAATAATGTAATGGTGACAGTGAAATTATTGTGCAATTTTTTAAGGGCCTTTGTCCTAAAAGGTTATCCAAGCCATTCTTGAAAAAAATGCCGCAAGAGGCGCCATTAATTTTATGTGAGATGGAAAATATTTTCCCCCCATCCTTTTTCACTTTCATGTTTCATTTAACGGTTCGTCTTCCAACTGAAACACTTATTGGGGTACCTGTTGATTTTTAGTGGATGTATCTTATTGAAAGGCATATATGTAAAATGAAATCATATGTTTGAAACTATAATTATCCAGAACGTTTAATTATGAGGGGTTATCTGGCTCAAGAATTTATGGATTTCTGTTCAATGTATTTGTCTGATGTCACCACAAGACATAATCGGCCAATGAGAAATGAATATGACACGTATGGGGAAATTGAGCCCTTATTTCCATCACTCCCCCAAAGAGGAGGAATTGTTGGGTCTTATACATTGGCTACATTGAACCTTGAAGAGTAGGATATGGCACATCACATAGTCTTGTTTAAATATGGTTTTGTTGATGACTATATAAAGTATTTAATTTTGATATTTATATGTTATCTCATCTTATAAAATTTCACATATACCTTACACCATTATTATCATTTTATGTATGGAACATTAAAAAATTATAAGTGGAGTTAATCAACTTATGTATTTGAGAAGGAGAGTGGATTTGCGTAGCCTAGAGTTCCCTACCTGGTTGAAACCAAATGCATTATGATTAAATTAATTAGTTTAAAAAATAGATATCCATTCAATTGTATTATTCATATATATTTCGGGTGTTGAGTTTACCTATTGACTCTGTTTCTCATGAATTGAGAGCTCTGGATTTTGGTCCTAATTCTTTGGTTTGTAAACGTAAATATTTAATAATCAATGGGTTTAAATTTGTTACAATAGATAGAGTTGTGAAAATGAGAACACAACATGATGGCGTTATGATAACCGCTACAACGGATTGTTATGCCAGTGTCTCAGATAGTCATCCTCGATATGAATATGTGTATTATGATGGGTTAGTTGATAAAATATTGTTATCGGATTACTACTCTCAATGTAGAGTCAATATGATAAAATGTAAATGATTTCATTCAATGAGACATCATGGTTCATTTTTTATGAGTGTGGATTCAGATTTATTGATATGATTTGATGCCTGCATACCGATGAACCATACATTTTGACATCAATGTATAAACAAGTGATTTATGTGAAATATCATATGAGACATGATTATGGTGTCATTAATTATGTAATCCCCATACATATTTTCATGATGATGGTGATGAATTTACAACCATTGACTTCCTCTTTAGTGTTGGAAAAAATATTGCATTTGATTAATCAAATTGTCCCATTGTGAGAGTTGATGTTGAACCTAAAGTAGTGGTCGGTAATATATAGAATCAACCATATATGTTCACTGTTCATTCAGTTTATATTGACATGTGTTTCTTAGGTTAGTATTACTGTAATTAGATTAATTATGTTTCTATATGGAATGAAATGTTTGTTTATTTGTATTTTTTGGTGTCGTTTATTTAAATCTGATTTATTTAAATGTAAAAAACTTGGATTAAAATTTGTTTTAAAAAATATATAACTTGGTAATGTAATTTTAAAAACTGTGTTCATCATTTTCTGGTAATCATTTGCACAATTTAAAGAAGTAAAATTGGTTCATCTCAAGAATTGCTTATAGATGTATATTTTATGAATGATATGTAAAAAATACTTCTAAAAACATTAAATTTAATTTTTATGTGAATTATGCCAAATACTATAGAAGTTTGAAAGAAGAAACTATTTGATCCCGATCGACCGAGGCATGAGCGTGCATTGTCTTCGCTTCCATCGGTGAGTATTACAATTGAAATTTTTTATTATGCATTAATTATAATTTATTATTAATATTATTTATCATTTTTTAGTGACTTTAAGTTCCACTATATTTGAATCATAATCCAGTTAGCATGGGTATGAGTGGGGATGCTCTTAGACCTAGACGGAGCACCAATCATTCCCATTTCCACACTGACCTACCATCAGACACCCCTTCCACCACACCTTTCCATATTCCTCTTGAGTCTATGGGGATGTTTTTATCCATTCCTCCATCATCATCTCAACTACCCTCTTATTCACATACCATGACTACACCACCTCCATATATGTTTCCACCTTTACCATATCCATATTCGATGATGTATCCTCTATCCTACTACTCATATGCTATCGTGTCTACACCACCTCAAATTCATACCATCCAGTCAGAATCTGATGAGTCTGTTTCATTATCTTCCACTCCAGTGCATGAAGGTCACCCAGAGCATGCACTAGAATAGACACTTCCCATAGAGGCTGCTGAGTCAGGACAACCCACAGATCCATCACAGTATATTGAGCAATCTGCAGACAGATTTATATTATAACTGTTTCAAATTATATCACTTTATTTTTTTCGTGTTGTACCGTGACTTAATTCTTCTTTCCCCTCCTCATTTTCTTATTAATTGGGATCTTCTGCTAGGCGATGTGGGCGCACTCAGATGAAGGAATTTTTGAATAACCCAAAATAGAAAATGGTGGATTACAATCGACAATATCAGATGGTAGGTCTGACTACAACGCAATGTGGAAGTATCATGGAAACTTTTTCCAAGTATCATGATATCATTCCGGTGGAACCGGTGTCATGGAGACGTATTAGTAAAGAGATTAAGGAACAAAAATGGGAGAAAATATGGGGAATAAAATTATATAAATTCATATATAAATTATTGGATTATTTAAATGAAATAACATGTTCATTGCTGATTCAGTCTAACTTTCCCAACAGAGAAGATACTAAGATAGCAAGTTTGATGGATTTTGGGGAGTTCTAGCGCTCATACAAGTATGAGTTGTATGTTGGTTGGAATCGCAGGGTTGGTACTGACTTAGAGGGGGTACCCATATTCCCCGACTATCCAAAAAGTCAATATGAAAAAATGATTTCACATTGGAAGAATGCTATGTTTAAGGTAATCTCTATATTTAATGGTTGAAATATAAAATTTAATTCTTATTACTTCTATTGGAATTTTTTTAGGTTGTTTAATAGAAAAACATAATAAATAATGATTCAATAACACATTTTCACACATTAGGGAGAACTACAATGCCCAATAATGAAAAGGTCCATATACTTTAACCAGGTATTATGATGTTATACAGGATATTCTACTGAATATATTATTGAATAGACATAGGTAATATTTGTTCATTTCCTATATATGGCACTAATATAGATTTCTGTTTTTCCCATTTACAGGAAGCAAAATTGGGAATCGAAGGTTGTGAACCTCGTGCCAAATTATTTTTCTCCAGTAAAAAGAAAAATGATGGAAGTGCAGTAAATGCACAGACACAAGATAAAATTGTAAGGTTTTTTATTTATATTTTAAATATTTATATGAAATTAATAATTTAATATGTTTATAATTTCAACAGTCTTCCTTGTAGGCCCTCGATGGTAAGGAATATGACAACTTTGGGCCACATGATCATTTAAGTCAGGTATTAGGTGGGGAGCACCCGTGGAGAGTACGATGTAGACCTGGGAAAAACATCATTCCCTCTATGTATTGGTCATCATCTGGCTCCTCTCAAGCCTCCCAGAACTCTGACCTCTAAATCACTTGTGCTGAAGCAGCTGAGTCAAAGAAAATTGTTTCATAGGAGAGTGAAAGAAGTAACCTGAGGACTGAACATTTCATGAAATATATGGCAGTTTTGAGTCAACCGCTTCCATCATAGGTTGTTGATACTTTTGAATCATATATGTCATCAATGAACCATTTAAATGATGTATCAGGTAATTCCAATTAGGGTTGTAGTGGAAACAAAGGCGCAGGCAATAGAGCTGTTGGTGGTGAGGATGTCGCTGATGCTGCTGATGCTGCTATTGGTGATGAGGTTGCCGACGATGTTGCTGCTGATGATGATGATGTTGATGATGATTGGAATGGTCATGGGTATGGGGATGTTAGTTATGGGGGGATATTAATCACCTCCATTTTTGACTTAGTAGAGAGACTTATGTATGTACATTAAGAACATGAATTGAATTTTTATATGTATGAGAATGGGTGATTTGTTTTCTTCTGAAAAGTTCTCTATAAATTTTCGCATGCATTTACATAAATCTAACATTATAATCCTTAGTAATTCACATTGGTATGTTATTCCCTTACTACCATAGAATACTTAGCTCTAAATGATATCCCATATAGTGACATTTGATTCCATTTATTATCTCATTATTTTTCATAAATTATTGAATTGTCAAATCTAAATTAATGTAGGTAAGAAAGAAATATATTACTCAGTTGTTATTTCAAAAATATTGATTTTGTAAAATCTGAATTTGTTCTATTTATTTAACTAGTTGGGTTTAATGAGATCCCAAGTCTCTGAATTATATGCTACATTTTAGTTATTTTTTTGGGTTTATAGGTAGCTGTGTAAGTAGGGTGCAGGGGGGAGGTGGATGGTTTCAGGGGGTGGGTATATGTGTAGGGGGTGGGGCTAGGTGAATGGAGATGGGGAGGGGGATAGGAGTAGGGGGAGGGGGGGATTGGTGCAGAGGTGGGGCTAGGTCTTGAGGGGGGTGGGTGCTGGGGGGGGGGGGGTGGGGCTACGTGCAGAGGGGCTAGGTGCAGGGGGTGGGGCTGGGTGTAGGGGGTGGGGCTAGGGGCAGAGGGAGGGGGAAGGGTCTGGGTGTAGGGGGTGGGGATGGGTTCCTGGGGGTGGGGATGGGTGCTATGGGGTGGGGCTGGGTGCAGGGAGGGGGGCTTGGTGCAAGGGGAGGGGGGCTGGGTACATGGGGTGGGGCTTGGTGCATGATGGGTGGATGCATGGGGGTGGGGCTCGGTGTAGGGTGGTGCCGCTGGGTGCAGGGGGAGGGGGGGGGGCGACTGGGTTCGGGGGGGGGGGGGGAATTGTTTTTTTGTCTACGCAACTCAGTGTTCATGGAAATTTTATAATCTCATGTATGGCTGGAGCATTGAACGTGTTTGGTTTTATGATGTTATTTGGAGTTGGGTGGTAGTTATGGGATTCCATGGATCTTGTCATGCCTGAAGGTATGTTTCACTAAGGTGTGTTTTTACATGTGATTTGAAAGAATTATCATTGTTGTTTTCAGTCTATGGTTGTATTTACTATGCTATGGGTGTATATTGTTTAAAATACAATTATTATTACATTCAAACTGCTCATAGCACTATAAAAGAAACACCATTCAATTTGTATTCAAATGAACATGTAAGCATAATGAACTCTATAACCAGTTTAAACTATGGAAATTAATTATTCATATAGTTTAAACACCTTTAAATTTGTATTCTAATAATATTAATTATACTCTATACATGTACAGGGTAACAAGGAGACAAGGGTGTGATGATATCAACATATATGACTATGTCATGAAATATTTTCTTAGAAAAGGAAAAGAAGACCATGGATTTAATTTCCATTGAATGATGACTAAAATTGGCTTTACCCCTGGTAGCAATACTTGTAATAATATTATAAAATGTCTCAAAAAACTGAATCAAATTGTATTGGTGTCATAATTCCTTCTGCTACTTCTATCCATGGGTCCAAAATCTATTGTTTCTTTCTTTTACTCTTTTGATTTCTACTTACTACAAATGAAGGCTAGATGAGGCTCTCGTGTATTAATTTTCCTCGAATGAATTTCTATAGGATAGAATTTTCAAGCCTACAATTTCACTAAGCCATCCCACACTGGTTCTAAAACAGTCACTGTTTCTTCTAATAAGAATGTGAAGCCCAATAGAAGCTCTGATTCGTCGGGCTCTTTTGAAACTGATTCCGAAGGAGTGATCATTAATCAACTATGAATAGGAGTGGTCTATGGTTCTCATAGCTAGGTATGATTCTAACAAACCAATACCAATCTTTATTTTTTTTGTTTCATTCTTTTTTAATGATTAATAAACTATGTTCTATTTTAGGAGCCTCCTCTTAAAGCTTCATGTACTTTGAATGGGTAGTCTACTCTCTAAAAAAGTCATTTTTTCTACCACCATGGTTTTTGAGAGTGATTCCTCCGGTTCATCTAATGTTATTATAATGAAGATGTGAGGATTCTTATTAATGCCCTCACATTATATGAATTGTTCCAGTGGTTTTTAGTATGATATATTTTATATAATCTTTGAAATTCTGGTCACTAATTATGCATTTAGTGTTTTTGTGTAGGAAACATTACCTAATAAATCACTTGGAACTGTGATAAAAATTAAACCATCATGTCTTCTTGAAACAAAAGAGGAGTCTAGTGATGAAGTAGATACATATATCTATGATGATGATGCTTATAAGCCAGTGAGTACATATGATTTTATCTTTATCTCTACTAATATTTCATTTTAAGAAATCATTCTCATAATTATTGTGCTTGTATGACATGGATGTTTAAGGTGCCTTTTTTACGAGAGCATAAACATTAGGCAGTTATTATCCCTATATTATTTAATATTTGAATTTAAATAACATAAAACATCTATTAATTTTCCCAATATTTTTATCCAAGTTCGGTTATTTTTAGTAGTAGTATTAAATGAAAGGTAATATATGATCAATCCAAATAATCCAATATTAGACACCATCAAAAATAGGTTTTAATACATATTTACATTATTATCACTAGAATAAGACTAGGAGTGGTTATGTAGTATTTCTTACATTATCACAGCTTCTATTGTAACCTCTATCTTAGGAGTGCTTACACTAGTACCCATACTAACAACAATGTTTACATTGGAAAGGTTTACATATTTACAAATTTGGCTTCATTTGTAGTAACATTATAATAGCATTTCTTACAGGAGTGGTATTTACACTAGAAATGTTTATACTAACATAATTATAGTATCAGTGCTTACATTATTAGTTCTTATACTAGAAATTCTTACACATGAACTATTCGTAGCAACATTACATATACAAACACCTTTTCATAATGCATATGTATGGAAAATATAGGGGTGAAAAATCTTGGAAACATGGGAAGAATCCTGCTGAAGCTCTGTCTGCAATGACATGAGCAGCCCACTCATTGGTGCTGGGGAAGAGGACATGGGGGTGTGCCGGGGAGGGTGTGGGGGAAGGGGTGGGGGGTTGGCTGGTATTGGGAAAGAGGGAATGGGTGTGTGCTGTTGGAGGGGGGTGAGGAGGAAGGGGTGTGCTGGGTGGGGGGGGGGGGTTACAAGTATTCAAGGGGGTGCATGGGAAGAGGGTAGGGTGGGAGGTTCTGGGGAAGAGGGCAGGGGTGTGTGCAGGGGGGTGGGGGGAGGGGGGAGGGGTGTTGGGGTGTGGCGGTGTAGGGGGAGGGGGTAGTCCATGAGTGTGTAGGGAGGAGATAGGGTGTAGGGGGAGGGGGTTTTCCTGAAGGGTGTGTTATGGGGGTTGTGGAAGGGGGTTCTGTCCGCAGGGGAGAGTGGGGGTGTCCCAAGGAAGAGGGGATGTGTTAGGGTGTTGTCCAGGGGGAGGGGGTGTTCTGGGTGAGGGGGTTGGGTTACAAGTTTATAGGGGGGCTAGTGCTTGGGAAGAGGACAGGGGGTGTACAAGGGGGGAGGGGGTGTATTGGGTGGGGGGGGGGGGTTCTGTTCAGGGGAATGAACCTATGAGGCATTGAAACTTGATCCAAACTGATTATATACCATTAATAGGAACATTGATTCTTAATTAATAGGACTCTACTATTTGGAAATATCATTTTGATGTTTGGATCTGTTTCCCCCCTTACTTGAAGGAACATGACTGGACACACGAGGCATTGTGGTTCATATATGTTGGGTGTTGAATTGATTAATCACAGGAGACATGTATGTTGTAGTTCATTTTTTATATTATTTTCTTTATCGCATCAGCCACTTAGGCCTTTTACATCTTTCTACGTATGGAGGGTACATACATTCTGTGAAGGGGTCTAGAAGGGCACTGGAGGCTGTTACGTTGTTTTCATTATAGGGGAGGGAGATCATGGTAGTTGAGGGATTTATAGTGTGTTCCATTTTTTGTCTACTTTTACTGTGTTTCTTCTTTGTATTTTGTTTTCCTTCGGCATGGATGTCTGACATACGGATGGGACATGGAGAAGTTTTATTTTTTTTGCTGCTGTTTTGTTTTACTTTTTAGTGGGGGTGATTAATCCCTTGTTCAACACACCAAATACATTTCAATATCTCTAGATCATGAATTTCATTTCATTATGAAATTATTTCATGCATGCCTTCACCCTCAGTATTCTTCCAAGACTTCTTCTTTATGTTATGTCATCAAATGCACTCTTCATATATAATTTTTTTAACACATATTCATGCAATATATCTTCATTCCATTATTCATGAAAAATCCAATGCCACTTTAATAATACATACCTCATTCATACCTCATATATTTTCCACAAATATAACTAATGAAGCCTTGGTTTCAATAATCCCCCATTTGGATGATCCTGTTTTTGAATTAGTTTCCTCTGGTAGAGAGGTTAGTGGACCTATTCCTCCCATTCATGAGAAGGTGAAAAATACTATCTTAAGGGATGATATAGTATATGTGTCTCATCCTGCCTATGAGGTAATTTCATCTAAATATTCTTTATCATGGGTCACCTCTGATGAACATCTTGGAGAATCATCCAAGAATAGAAAAGATAAAATGAAATATAATGCACAGGCTGAGGTGGATTCCAATTACTGGTAATAGAAATGAACTGTTTCATCAAAGAACTTCTAAGGTAATTCAAAGATAGTGGCCAAAACATTGGGGAAATTTATTTTTCTCATTAAAAGTTTAGAAATTATGCTTTAGTATAATCGGCATCATCTTCTATTTTGTGCACCAGACTTCAACCCAAATCTAGTTACTTTAACAACCCAATTTGGGTTACTATAGCAACCAAGTGCAGAAAGCCTATATTTTTTCATCCTCTATAATAGTTTATTTGGATTCAATAATAGATAAATGATTGTGATTCTTTTTCATTAAAAATTTATTTAGGACTTTTCTAGTAAAAACTTTTTTCTTTTTGAACACTTTGGACAGCTCTCCTTAAGTTTTAACTGGTTAAAAAATGCATTGTGGTTCCATTTTTTTCATTTTGGTTTGCATTTTTTCAAATTGGTTTCACAGAGGGGTGGGGGCTTGGTGTAAGGAGGGGGGATGGGTGTAGGGGGGATGTGTAGCTGGGTGTAAGGCAGGGTGCAGGTGGTATTGGGGGTGTAGGTGGGGGGGGGGGGTGGACAGTGGGGGTGAAGGTAGAGGGGAGGGGGACTTCGGTCCAGGGGTAGTGGGGGATGGGGGCTGGGTGAAGGGGTGTATGGGGGGCCAGGTGCAGGTGGTGCTGGGGGTGTAGGGGTGTTCAAGAGGGGAGGGGGGGTAGTGGGGGTGCAGGTGAGGGGGGGGGGGGGGGTGGACAAGTGGGGTTGTAGTTGGGGGGGAGGGGGACCTGGGTGCAAGGGTAGTCGGGGGTTGGGGGGATGGGTGTATGGTGATTGTGGGGGGGGGGGGTGTAGGTGGTATTGGGGGTGTAGGGAGGTGTCTAGAAGGAGGGGGCAGTGGGGGTGCAGGTGGGGGTGGGCAGTGGGGGTGCAAGTAGGGGGGTGGACATTGGGGTGGGGGTGGGGGGGGGGGGTGCAGGGGGTAGTGAGGGGGAAGGGGGGATGGGGGGGGGGGTATGTTTGTAAGGACGGTTGTAGGTGGTATTGGGGGTGCATGGGGGGTGTCCAGGAGTGGGGGGGGGGGGGGTAGTTGGGGTGCAGTTGGGGGGGGGGGTGGAAAGTGGCGGTGCATGTGGGAGGTAGAGGGACCTTGGTGCAGGGGGTAGTGGGGGGGGGGGGGGCTTGGTGCAGGGGGTAGTGGGGCTGGGTGAAGGGGGTGAGGGGGCTCTAAGTGAGGGGGGTAGTGGGGGTGTAGGATAGGGGGTCCTGGGGGGGGGGGGGTGTCCAGGGTTGTCAATGGGGTGTGCAAGGGGGTTTTATTCTAGAGGGGAGAGTGGGGGTGTGTAATGGGGGTGGGGATGTGCTGGGGGGTTCTATCCAGAGGGGAGGGGCTGCAGGGGGTATATCCAGTGGGACAGCTGATATTTCTGGGAAAAGAATATATAACCACAGTTTGTGAACCGTGGGTAAATATACTCCTGCAGAACCCTCTATACCTACAGTTTACTTAACTGTGGGTATCTAATTTCTGCTGTAAAAATGTAAACCCATGGTTCGGTAAACTATGGGCATAGATCTATACCCACAGTTCACCAAAATCGTGGGTAAGTTGATATATCAGTGGGATATACCCACAGTTTCTTTAAAACTGTGGGTATAGGGAAATGCCAACACCTTAGGAGCCCACGGTTCATCAAACTATGGGTATATCATATACTCATGGTATAATGGGCTATACCCATGGTTTGAAACCGTGGGTATATATATCTTTACCAGTAGTGTGTGTTAACATGTAGGGAATTATTGTAGAATTATTGAATCCATCATAACTAGACTATTTACTAAATAAACATTCCCTAGAGTTTCACCGTTCAAAAACTATGAAGAAGAAGAAGGGAAAGAATCCATTGAGGGAAGCTTACATGTGGTCTAACTAACATTGTTTTAACTTCTAGTGAATTTGTAATTTATATATATATTTTAATACTAGAGTAATGGGGAATTAGAATCACAATTACATCCCTTTTCATTATTGTATTCATCATATATATTAAGGTGGGTGTGGTTTGATAAAATGATGAGACAAAGTTGGACTTATTTTACTTGTACATGAACTATTTTATGATTTTATTATATTTTAATAGGTTATTTATTCATTATGAAAAATCATTTTAAAACATCCCCTAGAATTATTTTTGATCATTGTATCACATTTATAGAGATTTATAGAAAAAATTGTTGATCTTAATTTTATCTCTCTTGTTTTATACACCAATTTATCCCATGTAAGCTTACAGTATATTAAATAAAAGATCAATTCTAATAAAAACATGTGGTATCACCCTTCTCTCAATAAGTTAATGGTCATACTTCATATTTGAAAAGTGATAAGAGTAAGTTGGTTTGAGAATGTTGAAAGGAGGAATATGGTACGAATTCCCATTACATTTACCATTGAATTTTTTATCAATTAGGTGGAGAAGAAAGAATCCATGGAGACACACATATTGACATTAGTGATTATTGGTATTGTCACTAAATTAAAATGGGGAGATTGATGTTCCCTTGTAATAATTTCATTTTTAGAATAAGTCAACATGTATTTAGTTGTATTGTGGTCCTGGATTCTATGTGAAAAAATCCATAAAATTTGATGGATATGGAACTGTAACTAAGTGATACCACATCAAAGAAGAAGGAGTGCACCATAGAGAAGGGTACACCATTCGTAGTGGACGAAAAATACCTTGGTGATTTTCAACATGTTATAGTAAATAACATAGTATGATTTTAATTTGGTTGTGATTTATGGTGACTTGAAACAATTTGTGGATGCTCTCATGGTGTATCAAAATACTTAAAAAGGAATAAGGATCAAACTATCATGGACCATAATGTATTTCATCAATGATGGACATTTTTTAGAACTCATTAAAACTAATACATAAAATAGAGGGTGTTATACCACAAGTTATGCCATGGTGTTTCATGAATTCATGTATACATGGAGGTATATTTTAATGGATTTAATTTTATTAGATTTTTGGAGATAATGAGGCCATTATTATTCATATAACATGTGGAGAATAAATCCAAATTCATTCAATGGTTTCAATGGAGATGTTATCTCCGATTTAAATGAGATTGAAGATCGGTTTTACAAGTTATTTCAAAGACTTTGGAATCATGAAAATAATATTCACACTAAAACATAAATATATATTTAAGATGGTGATAAGAAGAAATATAGAAATGTATTGAGAGGACTCTTGAAGCACTGCATGATAAAATTCTATGAGCCATGATACGTCAATGTATCAATGAAAAAGAAGTAGTTAAAATCTAAGAGAAAGTCATGGAGGAATAAAACAATTATGTGCATATATTTAAAGTGAATAAGGATATAAAAATCAAATAATATATTTTCAGAGATTCTAGATCAGCAGACCTAATTAGGATTATTATCTGTTGAAGATATTCAGGAACTATACATGAATCAAAATAAGAGAGTAGTTTCTAATAGTGCTGTGTAAATAGTTGTAGGTGCAATTGGGTTATTGTGGTGTATAACCAATTTATATAGTGGGATAATTTTAATTTGGGTATTTACGAAATTATAAGAAATAAGTTGTGGTTGGTTTTTATAATCAATCATTGTGGTGTAACCACTTGCCTATAGTGTAGAGTCTATATCAGGGAATCTAACTGACATGGAAAAGAGATTTAATTTCAAATGAAAATATCAATATTTGTGTTCATGTGACCTTTATATACACTATAATAGGGTGATGTTGAGTTAAATGAGATATAGAGGATCGATGATTCAACCAGAATCAGAGGTTCGATTAAAAAGAATGAATTTTAAAAATAATATACCACCAATTAACCCCCATATCACCGGTACCTTACTGGTCCATGGGTTATACACAAACTAAACCACTAAAATTATGCATACATAAAGTGGATAACATGAGATATAGTAGTGATAATTAATCCCTTTTAAATACAAAGGGTTAGATTCCTTCAAAAGAGGCACTTTTCAAGACCTCAACCATCCAACCAGGTATATCATACCAAATATGGGCTCTAATGGATTATATTGTTTAAGTAAACAAGTGAAATATGACACTAGACTATCCTCAGGTATTCCATTCCAAATATTACTACCCCTATATTATTTATTACTATCATATTCTTGTAATTTTATTTGTTTTACACAATCCTGGAAACCCTAACCATTAGGATAAATATGAATAGAGTTGTGTTTTTTCATATGATGGATAGGACAAGGAGTTATTTTACTAACTATTCAAGAGGCATATATTATATATTGAGTAACTGTTATGTACCAAATATTGTTATGGATTGCATATATGATACCCATCGAAAGTAATGGTGAAATATGGATATTAGACCACTAATGGGTAGGGTGATTTTAAAAGGGTCAATTGTTTTAATGGGATCCAATATATTACAATTTTTTATTAAATGGTTAATAAAACATTTAACTCATTTTTAAAATAATTTTTTAGATAATAACATCATTATAATCAATCATGAATTTGAAATCAATATTTAGAAGGTGATGATTAATGTAATAAAATCATTAGACTGGTAACTTAAAAAGGTCCTTATGTAAAATTAATATACTATCTGTTAGTGAAACACCTTCTCGATGCTCATGGGAAGCATAAAATGATACATTTATGGTTTAAAAGGAATTAGATATAGAATTACAAAAGTAATGTTAGTGTCATATAGTCAAAATAATTGGGAATGTAAATGATATTCAATATGATTGAGTAGGAAATGTCTTTGAGAGGAAAAAGATTTCCAATATGTATTGCTTTAGTTAAATAATTTATCATATTACCATTTATGGAAATGATTTTAAACGATGATTAAATTAAAGGAAAAATTTACTCGATATTCTCAAAGTGTTTAGAATTGATGGACTGAGCATATGATTTCTTTGTTCAAGTGTTGTGTCGATAGTTAGTGGGTAAGATATCAAACATGAAGAAGAAAATTTATTTTGATATGTCCAAAAAATATTCTTCAAGCCAAATTTTTAGTCATTTAAACCTAATATAATTATCAATATGTCGGGATTCTATACGGTGGGATCATTTTCAATGGCTAAAGGGTTGTAGAAACACCGCAGAATGTCCATGCCAGGTATCAGTTCTATAGAATTTAATTATTTAATATAGAAGGGTATGTAACACGTAATGTATAATTTAAAAAATTTTAAAATATATTAGAATTAAAAATAAAGTGAAGAATATATATATCTTGAAGTTTTCATTGATGTGATGAAAAAAATTATTACATTAATGAATTGAATGTGAAGGAATTTATCAATATTAGATGGTTCTAAGTAAATGATGTGTTGTAACACCCATTGAATATTTGAATTATTATCATTTTAGATAAAGTTAAACTTTTCAATATTTTTTGTTACATGCAACACTTATTTTATCTAGTGTTATATAAAACACCATGTTCAGAATTCATTACATGCAACACCATGTTTTAATAAATGCGATTTACCATTAATAAATTATTATTTAATATGATATTTATGATATTTATGTTGGAATAGAATTTATGAATAGGATTAAATATATTATAAAAACATATGATTTACACAAGTATATAAAATGAATTATTTGGTGACCAATTAATTTGAAATTAAAATAAAATCTAGTTGAAAAGAAAAGAAATATTTTTCTGAAAAATAATTTTTAAGCGCAAAAACATATTTTACATCAATAAAAAAAATAACTTCTTGTGAATTATTTTAATAAAATTTATAAATTATATATTCAATAAAAGTTTTATCATGCATCTAATGTGTTTTCTCTACAATAGATAAGAATGAAACCAATACTACATTTAAACACTCTTTTTTCTTAAAAAAATTGTCACCTTTTGCACACATAGATTTAAAATTCATTTTTAAATTTTTAAAAAAATTAATTTGATAAATAATATTTTCCTTTGAAATAATAATTTTAAAATTATCTTAGGGTGAATTTTTGGGTTTTTTGAAAAGATAAAATTTTTGATGAATATGAAAAATATTGGTTTTTATTAAGAACTATCATTTCTTTTAATGATTTTAATGAAATACCATTTTTTAATATGGTTTTAAAATAAAAATTACATAATATATATATATATATATATATATATATATATATTAATCCAAATTAGGTCATTTGAATCATTTTCAAAATGAATTTTTTATATAAATACTCTTTAATATTTTGAATAAATTCTCTTTGAAAACCCCTTTCTCAACATGTCTAAGGAATTAATTTTAAATAAAATTTTGAAACTTTTATGAATAGAATTTATAAAAATGGATTCTATATTTCAAATAATAATATTTAATATCATCAAATAATCCCAATATAATTTCTTACAATAATAAATAGTAAAAATAATAAAAATTATTCACCACAATTAAGGTAAAAATGAGTTTACTTAGGGGTTAAACTAATAAATAAGCGTTAAAATGAACAATTTTTTTTCCAAAACCATTTTATGGATATATTTAGAAATTATATCTTCTAGGTTCGATGGTAGAATATTTTGGAGCTTTTTTCCACGTGAAAATGGGGGTACAAGTATTTTTTAAAAAAATTACAAGTGTGCCACTCACCACACTTATAAAAGAACAGAATTATCCTATTATACTAATTGTTACAAAACCATTTGTATACAAATATAACTATCCAAATAAATTTCATACTTTTATAATCTTGTCCTATAATCCTTTGTTTTTTCAGAAATCCAACCTAAGCAGCCTTTTGGTGCAAACGAAAAGAAGTTATCCAAAGAAGTGGTAGCATCTCTAATCAATCATTTTATTATATGTCCTCATACACCTCCTTAGATTATTATTAAACCATTATGATATAATAATTATAGTACATTACACATACTTAGGTGTTTTTATTTTCTGGTCAATACCTACAACCATCTTCTCTTCCATCAAATGGGTTATGAAATCATCATTCATGTGTTTGGCGGACTACAGCCACACGGACCAATGTCATTATTTTTTCCATTATGACCTTTCAAGAATGGATAAAATGATGAATTTACTATTTATATATTATATATATGATATTATTATTCTCCTAGAATCATTATATCACATTTTTATTATTACTTTCCATTCCATTGGAATATAATAATGTCGTTTATGTGTATAGTGGATTAAAACCTCTCAAAGTGATGTGATTCATTCACACATTAGATGGAAGGTATTAAAGATAGGATTAATAAACATATTTTATATAAATGAAATAAATATTCTTTTTTAATGGTAACATATTATTTACTTTTCTTTCTTTCTTTCTGTCAGGAAAATGGAAACCACTTTCATGTATACGTACGACCCAACGTGTCTATGCATAATGTATTTAATTTTTTATCTCTAACTTGTATGGATGACTATAAATAAATTTATACTAAATATATATGATATATATATCATAAATAATATTTTTAATTGATCGAACCATGATCAAATTAATAGGAAAAAAAATAAAAAATCAAAACATACACGAAAAACAGAGCAGTTATTACCCGAAACATGACTATGACATGGACCTATTAATAAACATGTAATAAAAGTTCATAAGTAAATCATATATATTATGATATATATATTTATTGTTATTTGTTATATTTATTATTAACTTATATTTATTATACAAGAGGTTTTAACGTGTGCTTATGAAGTTAATACTTTTGGTAAGGGATTTTCGTCTCAATTTTTTACTTCAATGAAACACATCACATATTCGCCACCAATTTATTTTATGAGGTGTATATAATACCCATGAGGGTTTTTTAATATTAATATCTAGAAAATTATTGCAATTTACTTATGCATTTTATGATATCTCTTTCATGGGGTTTATGGTTAAAAAGATACCAAAGTGGTAAGAGATTTTTGTCTCAATTTAACTTCTTTGAGACATATGTTATGTTATAGACCTAACTTCTTTTATGATGTGTATATACAACCAATTTGAAATGTTTTATCATGAATTTAATTTATTTAATTATATTTATTTTTTCATTTATGGTCATTATTTAGTGGTACTTATGATTCATTTTTTTCAAAGTGCTAAGTTTTTTATGATACAATCAAATCATTTATCGATATTTTTTATGATTACGTGTCTAATGATGAAATATTATGACACGTATATAAATAAAATCAATAATTTTATTCTCATATGGTTATTTAATTATAATACATGTTATCCATACACTTTACTCCTTTAATGCACTTAACATTAAAAAATTATTTTATTTGAAGAAAATTGAAATTATTTCTCTCTTCGATCAAAACCCCTTTCAATTATATTTCTATGTTTTATTAAAAAACGTTTAAATTTTAATTTATGATTGTTTATAGTCATTTATAACCCTTTTTAGCTTTTATAAATGTTTTAAATATAATATTTATGTTATTTTCCTAACATGGCCTATTTAGATCTTACCAAAAATGTGAAAGGAATATTTTTTTAACATGTATGACATGAATAATATTTAATTCCATTATGAAAATTATTTTCTTTGAATCCTCCATTATAATAATTATATGTTGTTTTCAAGGAAAATGATTTAGAGAACTTTTATTTCGTAAAATATTATTTCTAAAAGTACAAATTATACTTTCCTCAAGAAATATTTTAAATTGTTTTTCAAGATACATTTATAAGTTTTAAAAGATTATTTTTTAGAGAAATGGATTTCAAAAATATTTTATAAATTAAGTTTAAATAAGTTATTTTCAAATAAAGGTTATTTTCCTCAATAAATATTCCATATTAATTTTCTTTCAAAATAATTCTCAATCTAAGCTGTCATGATTTGATGATACATATTCTTTACTAGGGATATTATCCAAGGATATCATAATTACTCTTTATCTGAATGGTTTTTGTTTATGATGACACAATTTTTATGAAGCCTTCTTTTTTTTGTTTATGGGATATTCTATGATATAATTCCTTTTAAAACTGATTCTTTTCTATGGGTATTTCTGTGATGGAAAGATGAAATTATTATGAACCCATTTATTTTCCATAGGTTATGCTATGAATGAATGATTATGGAACCCATTTCCTTTCATGGTTTTTGATGTGATGAATGTTTTAAAAATGAATGGAATAGTGAAGTGTGTTTTTCATTATGTGATGGGTGGGACATATATCTCCCTAAAATTTACTGAGTAATGATTAATGTTATATGATCTCAAAGAGTATATGAGTGGCTATCCTAATCCCAAAAGTAGGTATACAAGAAGTTATCCCAACCCTGAAAGAGGGTACATAAGAGTTTATCCCATGCCTAAAAGAGGGTGCACAGAAGGTTTTCCCAAACCTAAAAGAGGGTACATAGGAGGTTATCCCAAGACCAAAGTAGGTGCATGGATTTTTATCAATATCCTATCATGTAATTAATTTCATGGTGGGTATCCGGGATATAACACAATATATGATAATATACATGCCACAAATATATGTCGTACAAAAATGTTACGCTCTTATGGTTCATGTTCATTGATTCCCTTATGATACATATCTTATGGAATTTCAATATTTATTGTACAATTAAAAATTATGATCATTAATATGTATGGTGTGCTTTTAACAAGTTACGATTATGTTCTCATACCCTTATTTTCATGTTAGTCTTATCTATATCAATTATTTACCCTTAATGAGCATTTGAGATCACCCTTTCATAAGTCTACATCCACAAGTTATGAAGAATGGTTTTAATTAGGAAATTTTCATTAGTAGTACTAAATGAGAAGATCATTATGAGAGATGTTGAACATATTTCAAAAAGTTAGAAGAGTTTGTACATTTTAATGGAACATTCTTTCTGGTATGTTAATTTCTTAGTTTTGGTGGTTAGAGGTGTTTGGGGGAGGTTCTAGGAGTATTTAGTGGAGGATGGAGGTTCATTAGAGATGCTATAGGTAATAAACATTTCATGTTGTTTACACTTTAAATAATGGTAGTTCAATGCTTGAAAACTTTGTTGGTTTAGATATTTTATGTTGTAAGAGTTGTATCCCATGAAATGAGTACACATCATGTAAGTATAATTAATGAAATTTATCAATTAAAGGCCTAGAAAATGAAATTTTTAGTGAAAGAATGTTTTTCTGAAAACTCAAGGATTACATGATATGTAATGGTGATACAATGAAAAAACTATGTGATCAAGGTTTTAAATCACTTCTCTCAACCAAAACTTTTCATTCATCCATACCCTTATCTCCCTCTATCATTTTAGAGGAAACCTAGGAACCTCAATTAGAATTTCTAGCTCTATAATCCCTTTATTCAATCTATTAGTTTTAATGGATGTCCATCGGAAAACAATGGTAAGTTATTCTATATTCTTGGTTGTTTTATTTTACATTCCTTTTATAAATCCACTTCGGGGGTGTGGTTATGGTTAGGGTTTGAGTTGGGATGCATTTTGATTATATATGGGTTTGGTGTAGGATGATCTATGTTTTCTGTTGGTGAAGTTTTGGTTTTAGAGTGTTTCTTATTCTCTCTACAATGCATAGTGAGTTGGAAAATATTTTTTGGGGTAGGGATTCCCTAATATCTCTTTATTGTGTGTCTTACATAAGGAATTTTCTCTTGTTTATCTATGTGTTATGGTTGTACTAGCTTAAATAAGGATAAAGAACTAGTTAAATAGAATTTGAATGTGGAAAGGGGTTTGATTAACATGATTTTATAGATTTTATTTTATTGTATTATTTAGGATTGTGTGGGCTTTATTCACTAGTAAAAATTGTGTTCATTGGTCTCTTATTTTTGCACCGGATGATATGTGCTATGATTGTTGTGGTTGTTATTTTTTATTTTGATGTCAACCTAAAATGGGAAATTTAATAACCACATATATTTGGATAATGAAATGGTTGTCCTAGGATTATGGATTATATGATAACTCCCTTAAAATAAATATTAATGTGATAAATCCCCCTTTGTTGAATATATAAAATGATCATTAATGTGCTATGTGTGCGGATATGGTATGAGGTGGTGATGTGTGATTGATGTCTAGTTGGGGCATATCAGGCTGATGGTTTGATGACCATGACGTTTAGGTAGTGAGGTGGTTGTTTTTTAGATGTTCTTGTGGGGTGACGAGGTAGTGTTTACTTGGCCATGCTCATAGGGGTGTCGAAGTGGTTATTATTTGGACTTACTTTTTTGGTAGATAAGATGTTGTTGTTTGCACGTGATTTTTGGGTGGTGAGTTGATTTTATGATGAGGATGATGATATTCTTGAGATATGTGGTTTATTTATGCTATATTACTATGTAGTAATAGAATTGTTTAATAATGTTAATTTTAAATGGATGGGGATTTGTTTGGTTAATGCAATAGAAATGGATAATGAATAAATAAATGATGGGTTGTGTTGTTAAATGTGGATGATGATGAATAATAAAATTAACGGTTTGGATAAGATAATTGGTTGGGAATTTGATTTGTGTCTTATGGATTGTTATATGGTGTTGTACATTTAGAGCTGCATTCTAAAGTGGGGATGTTATGAGTTGGTTAGTGTTTTTTTTATCCCATAGGTTGGGCTTGTATGTGTGGCTATATGTATACACTTTTATATTCCTTGTGATTTCAATACACACCCCACCCACATTGATCACTACATACCAACATCCACACAGTCATGTAGGGGTGTTTTTTATGACGTATGGTGAGAAAGACAGAAGGATGGGTACCCACTCTTTCCCACTCTCACTTCTAGGAAAGGTAGGTATTGAAAAATATGTGATGTAAAATGCTATTTTAGTTCGTTAGATGGTGGTTGTGATGGATCAAGTGTCTTTGGTTGAGATATAATGTCTTCAAGCTTATGGGGCAGAGATCCAAGGTGCCTTCAGGTGAGATGAGATGTACACCATATTTCTATGAGAAGGATGATATGAGATTAGGTGGACTATGGTCGGGGTAATTCATGGTTGGAGGAGGGAACAAGGTTGATGTCATTAATTTTCATGATACCCTACTAATCTGGTTATGGTTTTTTATTTGTTGTGACCTCAATTTTTTCATGTGAGAAATTGTCACACTCTAACCTAACACTACTCTTTTTTAATTTATTTTATTCATCCTTGGTCTTATTTTATTGTTTTTGAGTGGTTTGAGTCCCTATTTGAATTTTTTGAGTTTTTATTTGGAAATTTGCATTTTGGTCATAGTAGCATCTGGCACGTGGGCATAGTATGGTTTGGGAACCCCGTTGCATCACCTATGTAACCGTGTTGTGTTACTATGTTTTAAGATAAAATAATGTTTAAATGAAAAATAAAATAGAATATGAAAAATGAAATTAAAATTAAAATAATTTTTGATAATAATAATAATAATCATATTATTATTATGAATGCTATTATTATTAGTATGATTATGATTATTATTATGATTATTATTATGATTATTATTATTTTTTATTATGATTATGATTATGATTATGATTATGATTACAATTATTATTATTATTTAATTTTTTTAAGAGAAACCTCAAAGGGGTTCTCTTCCTCACCCTCATGCAACCCCCTTGCCTGAAAACCTCTAAAAAAATTTCCTTCAACACGAAATCCTCCTCTTAGGCTCCCTCTCCACACAAAATTTCGTCTTGGTTTTATGGAAATTATTGTCTGAATATCTGAGGAAATCCCTTATCCACATTTTTCCTCCTTTACTTCGGCCAATTTTGGTATCCACGTCACCCTATTCGGTTTGAATGAACCTAGGGTTTGACTATCCCATGTTTCTGTTTTTCTATTTTGATGTTATGGATGGAAATGGGTTCCTTGGGTCCGATTCAATGTGTACCGGTATCCACCACCGAAGGGGAGAAGGATGGGTTAGATTTCATTCGCCACCACCGTTATTGGTAATTTTCTAAACCCACATATTGGTTCTTCACCCATTATTTATAATTATTGAGGTGTTTATGGGTTATTAATAATTTATTTAAGGTGAATTAAACTTTTCAATTGATTTTTTATGGTTCCATGTAATTGTTGAGTAGTATGTTGGACTGTTCCGAGTGGTTTAGAGTGGTATGGTCTAAGGCGACTCGCTTACATCTGCAAAGGTAAATATATATATAAGATCCCCTGTTATGTGTATATTCATCCCTGTATGTGAATAAACATGTATGGGGCTAAGTATGAGAATGTATATATATGGAAATGCATACATAGGTGAGTGTAGGATAGTATATTCATATAAGCATATATGTGAGGATCCCCTTGTATTTGTTTATGGCCATGAAGACGTGTTCATAGGGGCTATGATTCCTTATATGTATGTGAATGTGCATATTCTCAGTGGGGGTGTCGAAACTTTTGGTTAGAAAGAACCAAGGGCCAAATGTTCAGTTTACTTCCACCCAGAGGTTAGTTACCTATTCCCAAGTCTTTAAATTGAATTACATAGTTGAATGAATGTTATAAAGAGTATTTTTTTTATTAAATAGTTTATACATGATATGAAAAGTGATTATGATGTTTTGTGTAGGAATTTCCATTATTTTTATGATTCAACCTTTGGTTTTGAAATGATTTGTCTTCATTCAAATATGCTTCCAAGCTTGATTTAGAATTCTTGACACATTAAATGCATAAAGGTGTTTTGAAAAATGGTTTTGGTTGTTTTTTTGGTATTCCAAATGATGTTTGGTGTTTTGCATATTAGTTTTGAAAGTTTAATTGAATGAACAAGGGGTTTTGTGTGATTTAAAAAAAGGGAAGTCTTGTGTATTGGAATGTTGGGAAAAGCTCATTGGTTTTGGTGTGAATTTGAGATTAATTGTAATTTTTCCATTCTCAAATGGTTTTTTTTTGGTTTGGGAATGACATCAAGCATCTTTGTATGTTTGTGGTACCTTGGTTTTCCAATTATGCTTTTAAAGGACTTTGAAATTAAATGTTTTCGGTGATTTTGTTTTCTAAAAATGAAATTATTCCTTATAAAGTATCGATGCATGTTTGGAACCTTAAAAATTGATTTTTGAAAGTGAAACCCCCTATTGATCCATTTACATTAATTTGAGATATGTTATGTAAGTGTTAATGTGTGATTATAGATTTTTTCCTAGTGTAAAGTCTTATGCATGGTTGTGTTATGTAAAAAAGGGAACAATATTAAGGAGGGAGATCTGTGGTGAGAGGTTGAATGAGTTTTTGATAAAGAAAGTGTTATGTTCATATATGTTTACTTAATAAAACATCACCATTATTTGAAATAGAGAACATAACAAACTATGCGTACCTAGGTGGGCATACTAGGACTAGTATGCTAGATGATTCAAAATTGGTTCATCCTGTCTTCGTCTAACAGGATTGATGCTACAATATTATCTAAACATTTGTGATGATTGGATAATACTAGAACATTGGGGAGTCCCCTCATAGTGTCTCTTGCATGATAATGGTGGTGGTCATGGTTTCTAATCCACGTTTCACTAAGGTAAAAGGATCCTAGGTCCCCAACTAATACTAGCTGCTTAGGGACTTCTCATGGTGTTTGTGATGTGATTTCCATTTTAGTCATATCATACCTGATTTTTCATTTGTGAAAAGAATATTTTAGTCTAAATTTGGTTCCTTTATTTTTTAAATGTTAATTTATGCCTGAAACCTATTTTTAAAACTTTTTGGTAGGGAAATAATTTCCTTAAAAATGTATACTTATGACTTTATTTTGATAAGAAAGAAAAAAATTATTTTAATATGTCTGACTTTCAAACCATCATTATTGGGTTTGTTTTTAAAGGAAAGGGAATGTGTCATTCATCATCCTTGGAATTCCCATTAAGCATCTTAGTGTTCGATTCTACTTTATTTTTTAGTTTTAGGTTCCTCTAGTTTGGGTCACTCTTAGAGCGAGTGTGGAATTGTATTCCATAGTGACCCACAAGGTCACTTGAGAAAGGTTTCACTACATTATTTTTATTCCTACTACCAGTTTGTTCAGTTTATTTTCTGTTATTTATTTGTCTTATCTAGGATAAATCATTCCCAAATTCTTTATTTGGATGCCCGACACTGGTATCCATCCTGTGTGGACCAGGAATGCCCACCAGGCCTTGTTACGGGCCGACTCAGATGACAGGTTCAGGGTTAAGCCGGTTGGTTCATGAAAAAATTGTATCAAAGGAGGTTTATCCCATGTGTTTAGGGTATTTTATTTAGTTTTAAGTTATGATTTTCATAATTCATTTTTCCAATTGTGGGTATGTTCTTGATCAACATGAATTCAGAATGACACATGAATTTTCAGGGTGGTTTGGGGTGGTATTTCATTGACTTCCATGCATGGATATTGATTGTTTTCATGTTCCTTAATTTTGTTTGGGCATTCCTTTTTGGTCTTGTAATTTAATGGTGATTTAGAGTAGTGCATAGTTGTTGTGCAAGGCCTATGAAGAAATTTACAGACCATGAAATTGCCTCTGATGACTTACTATGTGCTCACCCAGTTGGTGTATGGTCTACCAAACCATGTGACCAAGATGTGTGTAACAAAAAATTATTTTGAAATTTGGAATCTTGATTTTTTGAGTGAATTGGTTGCTCTTGGTTGTTCTTGGTGTGAGTTTTAGCTGGTTTTGGGTGTTTTTCTTGAGTTTTAAAATTGATTATTGGTCCATTAAAATTGGATTTCCAAAATGAAAATCTTGGTTTGTATGAAAATTAAATGAGTCATTTTGAAAATGGATGCCATTTTGGGAACTTTTTTGGGTCTTTGAAAGATATTATAAAGATTAAATCAAACGTGCTTTTGGAAAATGTTTTGGCATATTTGAAATTTTTGTGCAATATTAAATTGATATCGGTTGGAAATGGGAATATTGAAATGATTTGTTAGACCTTTGGTATTTTTATGGATCTCATGTATAGAGATAGTGGACATTTATTTTGTATTTGTGGATGACAGTTGAGTTGGCATGGGAATGTACATACATGTGAGGCTTCATAGAATACCAATGGTGGGTGATTTTTTTCTGAGACTTTTTTTTTGTTTTTTAAACCTATGTTTGGATAATTGGATGTGTTGGAATGATTTTTGTCCAAAAAGAGATTTAAATGCAATTTAATTTTAATGTGGGATATATTATTCATATGATTTTTAACGAGTGAAATGGTTTGTGTTCGAAATGAATGTGTTGAATTTATAATGGGGGTGTAGGTTTTATTATGTGGTTCTTGGATTTTAAATTGGTTTCCCTGAGTTGAAATGATATTCGAGTTGAGTTTTGATTTTTGATTGAATGTGGTGGATTTTTTTCAATGAGGATTGAGTGAGTTTTTTTATGTAGAGCATGCCACCTAGAAACATTCTATTGCCTATGAATAATCTTTTTTGGCTGATGGTTCTACCCAAAATCTGAATATAGTGATGGGGTAGATACCTTTTTATGAGATTTTTTTCCATATGGTGGTCGATGTTTGATAGTGATTGTGGTACAAATTGAGGGAGATGAGTGTGTCTTCAGATAGTTTTAAAATAAAGATATCTTGAGGGAATTAATAGTTCTAGATCTATTAAAAGGACCCTTTTAGATTGGTTAACGGTGCATTCAATTTTCTTTTGCAAGTTCAGTCACAACTGGTGGACTGTGAAAAAAGTCATTTTAAAAGGTTTGGTACAACCTCAAGTGAAGCACATGATTCTATAAAGGAAAAGTAAAAATAATCCACTGGCCTGGGGACTGGACCTCACGATCACGCCAAAAAACCCCACCCACCATCAGCACCACAACCGAATGTGGGGGAAGTGACATAAGACATTTTCATTTCTTAAGGTACTCATGAAAGTTACCCTATCTGGTGAGGAGTGAGAACTGGAAGAACGTATTCCTAGATTGTCTCCCTCATCACTCTCTATTTCGTGGTCTAAGGACCACATGACCATTTCTTCTAATGTGATCGGTTTGGAACTCTAAAAAACATCTCCATAATCTCTTTAAGTCTTATTGATGTTGTTTCCACATAAAAGTTCTATAAGATGTGTTTCCAGAGGATGAAGTCTCTATTAGTGGTTGTCAGTTCCTGACTGTAATACAATAGATGCTCCCAGAATTCAGGATACCAACCATAGGTTTTGGAGTGAATTTTTTAATTCACTCATTTAGACTCTAATTGAGGGGGGATGTGAATCTAACATATTGCCTCCAATTATGGATATGAATCTAGTTGAATTTTCATTTAGTGTGGTTGTTTATTTTGGTCCATTTTATTTTTAAGTTCTCAGGGGCCTTTTCCAGATGTTTTTGTGGCTGTATATTATGATATAACTCTTGAGAAGTTAGTATTTATTTTAATAGTTTATGGTTTTTGGTGTTAACAGTGGGTGATTCTCATGTATTTAGGAATTTATGAGTCAGATATCTATGTTCATTTAAGGATCCATATGTTTTCCCCCTCTCTTATGGTGGGAGTTGGTTTGTGTTTGTGGGTTCGTGATGGAAGGTCTGTCTCATGTTGTTCAGGCTAATTCTTAAAATGGTGGGGATACCCATCACTAGTCTCACACATGTATGGAGTTGGATTTGGTTTTGGGGGTATTTTTGATTTGGAAGGTTCAATGTTTGCATAAATACTAATATGGTGGGGAGACCATCATGAAATGAACCCAAGGAAAACTCGGTATTCAATGATCTAATGATGTGGAAATACTTTGTCCCTATTCCACCTGACCTAAAAAATTGTAATTAACCAACTGGGTAATTGTTTTCATTATGAATGTCATTGGAAGTTCCATTGAGCTTTGGTAATTTATATGTTAGAGGTCAGGGTGTTCCATATTGTTGTTTTGTTCGGATAAGAGGCTTCCTCACTATTAGTCCTTTTGTTTATGTGGTTTGAGTCATGGGATATTGTTGATTGTTCCTTTAGTTGTTGATTGAGTTCTCGGATACCAGTCCTTAAATGGTAAAGGTATTGTTTTCAAAACCATTTCATCATGATCTGTTCTTTGACCAACCGAATCATTGAGAGGGGGAAGTGAGTGTCTTGGTGGGGAGAATTATCACACCCCGACCTGACTCTACTCTTTAATTTTAATTATTTTATTCATCATCGATCTTATTTTATTTTTTTATATGGTTGAGTCCCAATGTTGTTTTTTTGATTTTTGATTTGTAAATGGGAATTTAGGGCATGGTAGTATCTGGAACGTAGGTAAGGAATTTTTTTGGAACCCTACTGCTTCACCCAGGTAACCATATTGTCTTCTTGTGTTTTAAAAGAAACTGATGTTTAAACTTAAAATAAAATAAATTTTGAAAAATAAAACAAAATAAAATTATGTTTAATAATAATATTTATATTATTATTATAAATGGTATTATAATTAATATGATTATTATTAATATTATTATTATCATTATTATAATTAATTTTTTAATTATTATTATTATTATGATTATTACTATTATTATTATCATTATTTACTTTTTTTAAGAGAAAACCCAAAGGGGTTATCTTCCTCTCCCTCATAAGACCACCATTGGCATAACACCTCTTGTACGACCCCTCGTACGACACAATATCCTTCTCCTAGGCTCCCTCTCCATACACTGTTTCCACCTACATTCTTAGAGATTATTTTCATAATCTCTGAGGTAATCCCTTCTCCACCATTTTACTCCTTTCCTTCAGAACATTTAGGTTACCACATCAACCTATTCAATTTTGAAAAAACATAGGGTTTTTCTTACCTAAGTTTTTTTTCTATTTCAATTTTAGGGTTGTAAATGGGTACCTTAGGTCAGATTCATTATGTTATAGAATTTGTCGTCGAAGGTGAGGAAGATGGGTTCAATTTCACTCGTTGTAGTCATGGGATAAGGTTTTGAACCCATAGATTTGTTTAACACCGTTTATTTCATAATATTATGGTGTTTATGGGTTCTTAATAATTTATTTTAGTTGTTTGTAACTTTTCCACTGAGTTTTTATGGTTCTTATTAGTTGTTTTATAATGCGTTGCACTGTTCTAAGTGGTTTCGAGTCGCCGGGTCTAAGACGACATGTCTACAAGTGCATAAGTATGTATATATATATATATTGGTTCCCCTTTTATGTGTACATTAATACCTGGATGTGAATATACATGTATGGGGCTAGGTGTGCCTATGTATATATGTATAAATTAATATGTTGGTGAGTGGAGGATAGTATATGCATATAAGTATATATGTGAGGATCCCCTTGCACATATTCATGGCCATATATATGTTTTCATAAGGGATAAGTGTCCTTACATGTATGTGAAGGTGCACATTCTCTTTGGGGGAGCATAAGCTTTTAGTTAGAAAACACTAAGGGGAACATGTTCAGTTTGGTTATACCTTGAGCTATATCCCCAATTCCAAGGACTTTAAATTGAATTCTTTAATTGCATGAATGTTTTTAAATGTATTTTTAATATTAATTGGTTTATACATGTTATGAAAAGTGATGAAGATGTTTTCTATTGAAATTCCCTTTATTTGTATGATTCACCGTAAGTTTTGAAATGTATAATCTTCATTCAAATATTCTTCCAAGATATATTTAGAATTATTGATACTTTATATTCTCAAAGCTGTTTTCAAAATTGGATTTGGGTGTGCAGTGGTATTCCCCATGATTTTTGGTGTTGTGCATATTAATTGTGAATTTTTAATTTTGTGAACATGGGTTTTTGTGTGATTTGAAGAAAGGGTAAATCTCATGTTTTGGGTTGTTTAGAAAAGTGCACGTGTTTTGGTGTGAATGTTATATTAATTGGTAGTTTTCATTTCTCAAATGGTTTTATTTGGTATTGGAATGATTTCAAGATTTTTTGTAAGTGTGTGGTACATTGGTGGTTAAATATACACCTTAAAGGATTTTGTAATTAAATTTGTTGGGTGATTATGTTTCCTAAAAATGAATGTATTCCTTGTAAAGTAACAAGGACTATTTGGCACCTTGAAAAATGATTTTTTAATGTGAAAAAACCCACTTTTAAGGAATTCCCCGTAATTTAAGACATGTTATGCAGACATTAATGTGTGATTTGTGATATTTTCCTATTGTAAAGGATTGTGTGTGGATGTGTTATGTAAAAAGGGGAATGCACATAAGGAGGGAGATTAGTGGTGAGAGATTTAATGAGTTTTGGATAAATAATGTGTTATGTTTGTATGTTTTTTCTTAATAAAACCTCACAACCGTTTGAATTAGAGAACATGGGAAACCTTGGGTACCTTGTTGGGAAGACTAATATTAGTACTCTAGATGATTCAAATGTGGTTCACCCCAGTTTTGTCTAGTGGGATTGAGTCTGCAACCCTAACTAAATTTTTTTGATGACTGGATACCACTAGGATATTGGGGTGTCCCCTCCAAGTGACTCGTGCACAAGAATTGTAATTGTCCATGTTTATAATCCACATTTCACGGAGGTATGAGGATCCCAGGTCCACTACCAACAATTTTTTCTTATGGATTTCCCATGGTTCTTGTGATGTGATTTCTTTTTCATTCGTTTCATACTTGATGTCTCATTTTTGAAAACCAAATTATAATCTATGTTGGTTTCCTTTCATTTTGAAATGTTAATGTATACATGGATCCTATTTTGACAACATAGTGGAAGATAATTTCTTTCATTGAAAATTTAAACTTTTGACATGATTTTAAAATTAATAAAAACATTATTTTAATATGTCTTATTTTCAAACTAGCATGACTGGGTATCTTTTTAAAGGAAAGGGAATATGTAATTTTTCATCCTTAAAACTCCTACTAATTATTTCAGTTCTCACACCTAATCTATTTTCTAAATTTAAGTTCTTCTAGTTTGGTTCATTTTTTGAGTGAGTTTAGTTTTGTGTTCCGTGGTGACCCATGAGGTCACTTGAGGTATGTTTCACTTCATAGTTTATTTTTATTCTCCCTGCCAGTTTTTTCTATTTATTGTTTTTAATAATATATATTTTTTGGAATACATCATTCACAATTGATTTATTTGGATGTCCATCATTCGATTCCTACCCATGGGGATTGGGAATTTCGTTCTGGCCTTGTCAAAGGCTGACTCGGGTGACTGATTTAGGGTTGACCTGTTTGGTTCATGATAGACAAGATGTCGCCATGATTTTGGGGTGGCGATCCTAGGTTTCTGTAGGCCTAATGTCATGTGACCATGATTATGGGTAAGTGTGGTATATAGAAGAGATGGGAGAACTAGGACATATGATGTTGGGATTTGAGATTGGAATATCAGAAGGAAGGAAGTGCGAGGTACCATTTATCGATGTGATTCATGTAATATTATATTAATTTTCTTGTGTTATTTGGTGAACATGCCTTAGTGAGGTTGGTATAGATAGTAGACATATTTAGGTGTTGGTTCTTCTTATGTTTTTTAATAGGTGCCTTAGTATGATTTTTTTAGATGTGCAAGAGTGGATATGGTTTTCCTACGAAGTATAATTTCATACCCACCTTACATATATAAACAATTTTTAGATTTTTAGGAGGATTACATGGACCATGTATGACATAACTAGATTAGACTTTGGATAAATGTCGTGTCTCTTCTTTGACGTTTCTTTTGGGTATTTATTTTTGAAGACTTTTATTTATATCAGTTTTATTTATAGTTTAATGTGGGATGGATTTGGTTTCTTTTTATATTATTCCATGGAGTTGTTTGTGGTTGATTCATATTATCATTAGATCCTATATTATTTTAGAGGGGAATGCCCCCAATATCATTAGATTTTTATACCCTTAGTGCTAGTCATGAACCTAGGTGCTATTGGAGGTAGGACTTGTGGGTCATTACCTCTCTCCCCTCATTTTGGTATCTGATAATAGAGGGGGTAATGACAGAGTGTATCAGAGGTTATGGTTGGGAGATATTATGATGTTTGGAGTTATTCTTAGTAAGGATTTCATGGATTGGTATGGAATCATTTCTAGTTGACTGTGGTGGTTGACGTAGTCTGGAGAGACCATATAGGACACAAGATTTTAGTGTTCCCCATGATCTAGTGCAAAGACTCAAATATTTTTGAATTCACAAGTGAGGTGGACTAGTTTGTAGGGTAAATTCCTAGGAGTGGTACATGCATCATGATGAATTGTGTTCTTATTTGAATTTGATTATTTTTGGAGGTTTATAATGAATAAACTGAATTAAATTGAATCAAAATAAAATTAAATACTAATGGGATTAGGAAATTGTTTTTTTCTTTTCAGTTATGGATCTTATTCATTAACCGCATGTGGCGCAGGAAGTTGTGGTTTAAAAGTATGATCATGTTGATCGCCAAATGGTTAATCTGGATGAGGATGATAATCAATGGAATTGGATATTTGGTGATTTACAATAGTAGGATTTGGGGAATTATTATGTAAACACTTCATATGTGGAGACAGAGAGCTAGATGGAGGAGCACAATATCACTTTCAATTTGCTCGGGGCCCGATGGGATACTGTGTCCCATTTTTGGTCAGTCATATGTCAAGAGATTCATGTTAGTGGTAGATTATATATCTAGGAGAGCGGAATGAGATATATGTTTCAAGGGTATACTTTTATAAAGAGTTTCGAGCAGAGTTACTTTTATAGAATATGAAGGCATTGAAGAGACCTGAGCATATTTCTTTTCAGTAGGGTAGCATGTTATTGTTGTATATGGGAATCAATTTTAAGGAACTTCATCATTTTTTCATAGATAATTTCCCAGATGAGTAGAATCACACGAGATGTATTGAGGATGCACTCCATCCTTCTATATAGTATGTAGTTACTCTTTTTTCATTTCTAAAAGCTTCCATGGTTCAGAAGAAGGTAGATGCGATCGAGTATATGCACTCATGATGAGTTATATCATGAGAGGGGAATCAATAAGGTTCCTCAAGGAGAATGGTTGTTAGTAGAAGGTATCAGGCACCAAGACCTTCTAGGTTTCTTCCAGCAAGGATTTGCACATAGAATCTTCCTTTTAGGACTTCCAAGGATAGTAGTTTTCAGGATTTTCTAGGGGGATTTGTGCCAGTTTTTTTGGTCATGTGGTTCATGGACATGACCATAACTAGTGGCTAGTGGTTCCCTTAGATTAGTTTAGTGGAGGTGGAATGGTTTAGTACCAACCTCAATATTAGTTTCTAGTGAGCCTCATTTCAAAAAACATTTTTACGTCAGTTATAAATAACTGACGTGAAAAGATGTATAATTGATTTATCACATCAGTTATATTTTAACCTCCATAAAAAATTCATTTTGTTGATTTATCACGTCAGTTATTTTAAACGTTATGTGATAAATAAATGATGTCACTTTATCACGTCAGATATAAAACAACCGACATGATAAATCCACTATCTTGATTTATCACGTCGGTTATAAAATAACCTATTGGATAAAGCCAATTTTTTATGCTGAATATATAATAACGGATGTAATATATGATTTTATGAAGTTGGTTTAAAAAAAACTGACTTGAATGCTAACATTTTGAATCATGCCAATAATGAGATCAATTTTTTTACAACACGACATAGAAATTTTTATTTTCTGCCTAATATTTATTATACAACGATTTTATTTTCATGTGATTTTAGCTGATTTTTCAAGTAGGTTATATAATAATCAACATGACTAATATATTTTTATGACTTTTTCACATCGATTAAAAATAAGAGACATGAAAAACAAATCTCTCACATTGGTTATATATGAACCGAGGTAAAAAAAAATATGACTTTTTCACATCAGTTATTAAATAACCATCATGAAAAATAGATAAAAAACATGTATTTAATTTCCTAATATTCAATTTTACTAATCTTGAATCTCAAACAGAGTTGCGGATCAAAAGTTATGGCCATCGAAAGTTCATCAAGTCTAAAGTACATCTTAAAGATTTCAATTCCTAATAACCATAACCATTGATACGTAACGTTGTTTGAGATCTGAAACCACTAAAAACAAAGCATAGAAAATTATATACATTCTTGTAAATATTTTTCACATATGTTATTTAATAACAGACAAGAAAATTGACTTTTTTACATTGGTTGTTTAATAACCAACGTGAAAAATCGAAAGAAATTTGGTTTTTCATGCTAGTTATTAAATAACTAATGATAAAAGTAATTATCATGTCGTTTATAAAATAAAAAACATGAAAAATGTTAAAAAATATTTATATAATTTCCCAATATTCGTTTTGACTTTTCGCATAGCTCAAACGGAGTTAGAGATCGAATGTTATGGCCATCAGAAGTTGGCATTCATTAAGACTTCGTTTAGAGGTGATTAAATTTTGATGGCTATAACATTTAATCCATTACTCCATTTGAGCTCTGATACAAGTGAAATAGAATATTAAGAAATTAAATAAATGTTTTTTATTGATTTTTGATGTTGGTTATTTAATAACCAACATGAAAAATCAATTTTCCATCAATTTTTTCAAGTCGATTATTAAATAACCAATGTTAAAAGAAATTTTTCACATTGATTATGTAAAAATGGATGTGAAAAGTTAATGGAAAATAGTTTTTTAAATCCTAAAAACAGGGTAATTTTAATATATTTTTATAAAGGTTATCCTAAAACCGACTTGATTGACAAGTTTTATATCCCACCAATGCATAATTTCATTTTCTTTACAGTGCGACATCAAAATTTTTGATTGCCACCGAAAACTATTAATACCAAGTTTTATTTTACCATATCATTTATATGGTTTTATTATACACATATGTTTGAAATATATAATGATCATTTAATTCAACTATCATCATCCAACTGAGTCAACTCGTTTGATCTTTAATATGAATCCATTATTTTTCTTTCTGCAATCTTATCAAGGTATTTGTTATTATTTTTCTATGATTTATTTTTTTAGGATTAGTTTTAATAATTATTATATCATTTAAGGACATATATTTTATTATAATGAAGAATAATGTTTCGTATTATTGTAAAACTACAATTCCTCCTTTGGATTCAAAAAATTGTTTTAAGACGAAGTTATTAATTCCGCAATCTCATCAAGGCATTTGTTATTATTTGTCCATGATTTTTTTTATGATTAGTTTTTTTAATTCATATCTGATTTAATAATTATTATTTTATTATAATGAATAATTATTTTTCTTATCATGTTAAAACTACATATCCTTTTTAGATTAAAAAAAATCCTTTTATGAAGAAGCTATCATTGGATCATTCGATGTTTCCTTGAAAAAAAATATATCCATATTCTGATAGTCATAACTTTTGAGCCGTAACTCCATTTGTGCTCAATGACCTGTCAAATTGAAGCTCAAAAACTTATCTACAATATGGTTAACAGTTTTTACATCAATTTTCAAAAAACGGACTTAAAAAATGCCTTTTATTGAATTTTTTTTAAAAACTGATGTGAAAAATAGAGTTCAATTGTCAATTTTTTTTAAATTGATGATCTTTCACGTTGTTTTTTAAATAACTATCATGAAAAATAAAAAATATTATTTTTAATATTAGTTATTTAATAACCAATGTTAAAATATTTATTTATGCCTTTCACGTCGGTTATTTAAAATCCGACGTGAAAAATTGAGTTTAAATGTCATTTTTTTTAAATGTTCTGTCTTTCACTTCGGTTTTTAAATAACCCAAGTGAAAAATCATGAATAAAATATTTATAATGTGGGTTAATAAATAACTGACGTTAAAAAAAATATTTTTATTGTCACTTGGAAACATGTTGGTTCAAACTGACGTGAAAAATCTAAAATAACCAACGTAAAAAACTATTTTTGTACTAGTGGAGACTGTTCTAGTAGCATGATCAACAGTATTATGCTCCACTGAGGGGATATGGAGTATTAGAAGTTCAACCTTAGTATGTTCCTCGGGTTCAGGGAACTCAACCCGAGCATGTTCATATAGTTGGACATAAGAATAAAGGTAGAGGGGCAATGTGTGGTTAGCTTCATATAGTGGACACGATTGTTTCATGGGGGAAAAATATTGTCATAGGTATGATTAGTTTGTTTTTTACTCTTGTTTATTCCTAGTTTGATTTATAATCTTTAAACTCCTTTATTATACCCACTATTTCTTGTGCTATGGGACTGGATGTAGAGAGGCTTATCATTCCCCTAATGTTGACTATGCTATTTGGAGTCCAGACCATCTTGTTTGATGTGTGATGGGGGTGTATGATGATTATGGGGACACATCAGTCCTGTGGTGATGTTTTATTTCTATAGATGCATACATATGGTTTTATCCTCAACATCGACTGATTTTATTCCATAATTGTTTTTATCTACAATTTTTGAGGATATTCATGGTCTTATATGTGGATGCACAATGTGTGGTTTTTCTTAGTGAGCAGAGTTATTATGTGTGAAGTAGGAATGTGGAGCCCCTTCTTTATTTGTCAGATGAGCTATCAGCAGATTCAGTATAGTATGGGATGGTAGAGGTTCCCAAGGTAGACAAGGAGTTCATGGATGTTATCCCTGATGAGGATGCGACACTACCTCCTCAATGTGACATTGAGTTTTGGAATGACTTTAATCCTGGTGATTATCCAATTTCAATGTCTCCCTATTAGAGAGTGCATTTTGAGTTGTGGGAGTTGAGTATTCAGATACATGATCTAATGCGTAGGGGATTCATATGACCTAGTGTATCAGTACGGTTTGCACTAATGTTTTTCACCAAGAAGGAAGATGGTAGTTTGCCGTTGTTCATAGACTACTAGAGTTTAATTAGGTGATGGTTAATAACTTCTACCCTATTATGTGGATATAAGAACATTTAAACTAGCTAAGAGGCGCGATATGGTTTTCTAATATTGAGATGTTTTCCGGATATCATCAATTCAGGGTGAAGGGGGGACATATCCTAAAGGGTTCCTTTTGATGTTAGTATGACCACTTCATGTTTATAGTCATGTCGTTTGGTGTTACCAACACACCAATCATGTTCATGGAAATTATTAACTCTATATTCCTTGATTTCCTAGACAATTTCACTGTCATATTCATCAATGACAAAGTGATTTACATGAAGTGAGATGAGGAGTATGAAGAGAATCTCAAAGGTGCATTTCAAGTTCTTCAATGCCACTAAAATTATGGAAATTTTTCTATGCATATTTTATGAACATAAGTGGTGTATTTCCTTGGGCATGTGGTGTCTCATCAGGGTGTGTAAGTTGACCCATTGAAGGTCAAGGCAGTTGTTTCTTGGGAAGCACCAATAAATGTGGTATAGAATCCCAATTTTCTTGGTCCTAAAGGATATAATCAAAGGTTTGTACCTTATTATCTCAATTTAAAACCTTTTTAATAATATTAAATATTAAATACCAGGATTTTTTTGTATAGTGATATTTTCTAGGTAGCATTCAGTTACCTGAAAGGGAATTTGGTCAGTGCTATCATACATAAGTTTCCTGAGTATGGTGTAATATTTGTGGTGTTTTTTGATTCCTACCATCTTGGTTTGAGATTCATGTTGATGTAGTATAGGGAAGTGATATCTTATGGGTTTAGAATGTTACAAACTCATGAGTGTAACAATTCCACTCTTGAACTAGAGCTGGCAGTCGTGGTTTTTGTGAGGAATTTATGGAAGAATTACCACATTGGGGGAATTTTGTGGTCTTCACAGATCATAAGAGCTTTAGGTATATCTTTTGTCAATGTGATTTGAATCTATGACATTGGAGGTGGATGGAGTTTCTTTAGGATTATGATTTTGATATCTCTTACACCATGGGAAAATGGATTTTTTGGTAAATGCTTTAAGCAGGAATTTGGGGAAGGATGTTGTTCGAGAGTCTGGGGATGCTTGGATAGAAATAGGGGAGTGGGAAGCCTTTCATTTAGATGCAATAATTTTTGATGGTAGAGTATATTTTTTACATATGAAAATGTAGCCTTCTATGATATAGCTGGTGAAGGAGTATTAGGGAGAGACTCAGAGGAATATGTGATCCAAGATCATTTTGATCATGGTGATTCACTAGAGGGGTGGTTGGAGGATGGTTAGAACTGGGTGATCTTTTAATGGAGACTATTTTTCTGATGGTGATGAATTAGGGATTGATATTTGAGTTTCTCACTCGCCTATGGTGGTACACCTAGGTTTACCCAAGATGTACCATGTCTTAAAGATGTAGTTTTGGTGTCTTAGGATGAAATGGGAGTTGGTGGAGTTTGTGGTGTGGTGTTTGTTTTTCTTCTAGGTAAATCCAAAGCATCATGTACATGGAGGTTTTTTACATCCTTTGGATGTTCCTGATTGGAAACAGTATGAAATATTGATGTATTTTATCACATGGTTACCCCATGATCACGTGGTTGTGATTTTATCTTAGAGATCATGGATGGGTTGATGAAATCATCCCACTTATTAGTAATCAAAGAGTCTGGTGCATTGGATGATTTGGATAAGAAGTATGTAGATTAGGTGGTGAATTTACAATGATTTTTGTGGTCCATCATATATGATCAGGATGTATGTTTTACCTCTCAATAATGGAGGTCATTATAACATTCCTTTGGCATAGATTTATGCCTCGACACTGCCTCCCACCCTCATATGGATGGCCAGACATAGAAAACTATCTAGATGTATGAAGATATATTATGGGAAGGTTTCTTGGACTTTGGTGGATCTTGGGCATTACACCTACATTTGGTCGAGTTAAAAAAAACAATTTTTATCACTCTTCCATTGGTATAACCCCATTTGAAGCATTATACGTGCTGCAATATCATTTTATGTTATGATAGATGATGTTTAGTAAGGTATATGTTCTTTGTCCCAATGTGGTGCAGAGCATAATTGACAAGGTTCTAATAGTTTGTGAGAGGATGAATAATAAAAATACCTTAATATGTTATATGCTGATTCTAAGAGTAAGCCCTCTGAGATAGAGGTTAGAGACCACATGTTCTGGAAGGTTTTACCTTGATGTAAGCTATTGAGGTTTGAGGAGGGTGAATAATATTTATCTCTAGTTTTTTGGGCCCTTTGAGTAGTTAGGGTGAGTTGACATGGTGGAGTATTTCCCCCACACCTAGAGAGGGTCCATGACATATTACACATATCTTATATTCATAGGTATATTCTTGACGAATCCCATTTTATTAACTAGGGAGAGTTGGATATCGAGGATGATGAAAGGTTCATGGTGCAGCCTCTAGAGATCCAGGATCATCATGATAAAGTGTTGTGAGGATGAACCATCCATTTAGTTCATGCAATGTGGAGACATGGTGGCCTGGAGGAGAGTACATAGGAGCAAGAGATGTAGATTCATGCCTAGTACCTAGAGTTATTTTGATATTTTCTTTTTCATTTTTGGTTGTGATGTGATGTTTGGAGCCTTTTATTTTATGATATGATCTATTTCCCTTGGTTTGTGATGTGCTATGTGTGATAAAGTTTTTACATGTTAAAATGGGAGAACCTGATTCCTAATAGTGATTAATTATACTCTGATGCGATTAAACTCACACAGTAGGGTGATATCCACCCAGAGTGGATAATATCTTGATATGGAGGATGTAATTCTCTGATTCTTGTGTTTGGGGTGATACAGTTAACTTTTGAAGTGGTTGTTGGTTTGGGATGTGTGAAAGTTGGATGATTTTGGTGATGTGGTTGTATATGGTGGTAAGGATTTTCAAGGTGTTTTGTGGCTATTTGGTTTATCATGTCTGGATAGTTGTATAATTTTATGTATGACAAGATCCATAAGAGGTATCTCATTGGGTGGTTATTCAGACACACTTTTTCTTCTGGGCATAATTTTGGATTATTGAGCGTGAAAACTATTTGAGAGGAATATGATGTAATGACATGTGACTTCCCAGTTGATTACTTTTTATTTTTGGTTGTTAGAGGTGTTTGAGGGATGTTTTGAGAGTTTTCGATGGAGGATGGAGGTACAACATAGCTGCTGTAGGAAATAAATTTCTTGTATCATCTGCACGATGTGTAATGGTGGTTAATATCTTCTAAAGTTAGCTCTTTCAATGAATTTATATAGTAAGAGGGGTAGCTTGTGAAATGAGTAAACTTCTTGTAATAGATATTCATGATGTGTTTTAATTAAAGGCCAAGGTGACCTGATTTTTAGAAAAAGATGGAAATTTTTGGAAATCCAAGGATTACACACCATGTAATGGTTTTAGAACATGTAAAAAATGGGATCTAGGTTTTATATCCATTTTCTCGACCAAAAAATTTTAATCAATAGTACCCATATTTCTTTCAATCATTTTGGAGGAACCCTAGGTTCAATAATGAGACTTTCTACATGTCTCTTTCATTGGTTCAATATATTGGTTCTGGTGATTGTTCATTGGTGATTAGTGGTAAGTTCTTATCCATTATTGGGGGTTTTCTCCTATTTTTATTTGTGGAACACACTAAGTATGTGTGGTTTTTAGATAGTGTGCGATTTGGGCTATGTGTTTGATGATATTTATGTTAAAAGTATGCTCATCCACAATTTTTCATGTTGTGTTTGTGTCTTTTGGGTGTTTCTTCTTTTCTATATGATTCACAATGAGTTGGAAAAGCTTCTTGAAGGTAGAGAATTCATCATTCTTCATTATTTTTTATCATTTGGGGGGGGGGGGTTCATCTATATATTTGCTGGTTATGGTTGTTCTAGCCTAATTAATGATAAAAAACAGTTAAATTAGAAGTCAAATGGGAATGTGGTTTGATTCACATACTTTTATAGATTTTATATTATTATATTAATGTTATATATTGTACGTCCTTTATGCCCTAGTTAGAATAGTGGTCACTGGGGGATTTTTGTACACAAGATGATATGTCATGTTATTGTTGTGCCTATTGTGACTGTTTTCATATCACCCTAAAATAAAAAATTGACTAGTAACATATACTTTACAAATGAAATGGTTTCCCTAGTATTATGGATTATGTGGTAACACCCATAAAATAAAGTAGAATGTGATAAAATACCCTTTTTTAAATCTATATTTGATGTGAAATGTCTGTGGTAGTGTTGTGGGGTGAAGATGTATGGTTGATGTGTGGTTGGGGTATGTGGGGATGATGGTTTGATGGATGTACATTTGGGGTGGTGAGGTGGTTGTCGTTTGGTCATGATTTTGGGGTGGTGAGGTAGTTGTTATTCTTTCATGCTATTGGGATGCTGATAAAAGGGCGCCCTTTGTCAGTGTTTTTTTCTAGCACTGATAAATGTCCCCAATTTATCATAGCTTTTTTCTAGCACTGATAAAAGTGTCAACTTTATGAGTTTTTTTATCATCGATAAAGGTCATAGGGAATAATTTGATTTATATTTAAATATTGATATATATTTAAATAACATTTATGTTTCAATAAATATATGTGTTTAAATATAATATATAAATATGATTTATATACGTTACAATAAAAAATGAATCTTATATTCATGATTTTATGTATAATAATTATTAAATTTATACGCGTCAAAATATTTTACTATTTATTTATATACATTAATTAACAAATGTGTCTATAATTAAACTAAATATAATATATCAATATTTTATTTAAACTTATATAATACATAAAATAATATATATATTAAAATATATATTTATATTGATAATTAATAACCTCAAATATATGTACATGTATAACTATATGTTTGTATGTGTATGTGTGTGTAGATGTGTGTGTATTCATATATGTATGCCTCTCATGTGTATATGTATGTGTAAATGTTATGAATTCACTTTTTAATATATTAGTATTGTATTAAATTTTAGTTATTTATTTATTATTATATATTCATTAATAATGTTAAAAATATATCTAATCATTTCTAATATTTATTTATTCATATATTTATTTACTAAATATAAAATTATCATATTTATATTCAAAAATTAATATGTATTTGTATACGTTAATTAAAAAATGTATGTATACAATGAATATAAATATGATATTTTTATTTTTTTAATATTTCAAACAATTATATAAATATAAATGATGTATTTTTAATATGCGATATTTGAACTTATAGATTTATATCAATGTCTACGTGAATGAATTATATTTTGTGTGTGTGTGTGTGTGTTTTGTGTTTTCTTATATAGATATTGTATGTGTACAAATGTATTTATGTGTATGTATATATATACACATATACATGGGATGTATATATATAACATGTGTACATGTATAAGTGTTTCATATACATAAATAGTTAATTTTAAAATTATATATATTGATATATTTATTTATATTGTTTTAAAAATGTATTTACAACATTATAAATAAATAAAAATATATTCATTATCATTACAATTATATATACCTATATAAATATATATAATTATATAATTATATATAAATATATATAAATATGTAATGTTATATAATTTTTTTTATTTATAATTAGAATTATAAATAAAATAATGTATATTTGAGAATTTATAAAATTATAGTAAATATATTTAAATAACAAATAAATTTTTTATATATATAATTATATAATTATATAAATAAATATAATTATATAAATATATATACAATTATATATTAATAATTATAAATATATTTATTTGTAATTATATTTGAAATTATAATTAAATAATTATATGTTTATATAAATATAAATTTACAATAAATATATTTAAATAGAAAATATTTTTGTCATATTTAAAATTATATATTTTTATATATTACTATATATAATAAAATAAATAAATATAATTATATATAAATAAATATAATTATGTAAATATATTTATAATTTTATATATATAGTTATAAATATATATATTTATTTAATTATTAAATTATAATAATTATATTAATATAATAAGTATATTTAATATATTTATAACTATATATATTTATATATTAATAAATATATATAATTATGTAAATATAATTATATTTATATACAATTATTTTAAGATATATTTATTTATAAATATAACTATATATATATTAGGAGAGAAAAAAACTTTTAACCCTTTTGTTAATAAAATAGAAAATTAAAACAAAGAAATTGATGGGGTCTAAGAAGACAAAAAAATCCTACAATAAGAAAAAAAAATGATCACATAAAGTCAATTACTGATAAAAACATATCTTTATCAGCACAAAAATTCAAGTGCTAACAAAGATATGTTTTATCAGAACTTATTATATCAACTCTAATAAAACTTATCTTCATCAGCGCTATTTTGAAAGGATTAATAAAACTTTTAACTAATGTTTTAAATTGAACCTTAATAGAGTCCTCCTACCTTACAACTTCACGCTTTAGTATAAGTGAACCCTTATTGTCGCTCTTCTTCAAGATTCTCAATGAATTGATCCCCTCTATATTTATGAAATGTGATTATTTTTTCTCATCTCTAATCGCAATCTTCTTCCATCTAGTTTTTTACCCCCTCTGACTTATTCATTGTTTTAGTTATTTTCCAGTGATGACATGAACAAACCTTGTTTTTGATCATTACATTCCTATTTTTGGGGAGTCATTCAGAATTCTTTGTTTCCATTACAGTCTGTCTTGCTAGTTTTGGCCCTTCTCGACTTAGTTCACGGGATTTGGGGGTATACTGGAAGTGGAATCTGATTATCCTTGGGTTTTTTATATGGCTATGACTACCAGTTGAATCCATTATTCAATTCTCCCATCCTGTGTTCTAGATCCCATCTTGGTGTAGTTTTTGGTTCACAAATGCTTGAGGTTCCCATGAAGCTAGTGGTGGGTCTCTTCTCCTTTTTTCATGATCGATGTTTGAGAATTACTTCTTGACTTAAACCATTTTTTATATGGATTGGTCTTGATTGAATTTGTTTGGTGGAGTTAAAACTGTATGAGCCTTTTCAGATTTTTATTCTAGGGAGATTTAGATGTCCCCCCTATAGATTTTGGGTATTTAGATAATTATAAATAATTTATCAATTTTTTTATTATAGAGAACATTGATTATACATTATTTTTATTATCTTGTATTAATAAATTGTATCAATAATTTATAAATAATTTTGTTTTATTAATTATTATGAATTAATATTTTTGAATTAATATTTACTTTAAACGAATTGAAATTGGGTATTAAAGTAATAATTTATAATTACATATATAGTTTCTAAAATATATACATCATTTTTAAAATATACCATATTTTATAGAATTTAATATTCATCATCATATTTAACTATTCTCACATGTAATATATTTTTTACCAATAAATGATGTTCACTCTCTTAATAAATTTTGATAACTTGATTCAAAATATAGAATGTATTTTTTTGAAATCAAACTCAAAATATATGTAAATGAATTATTAATTTCAATCATATAATGTATTTTACATTTATGTTTTTTTTCAAGAAAAACTTTTAATATAAAAACTTTTAATTTAAATTCTTGAAAATCCTTTAGTATTTATGAATTATGATTTTTTTTATTTTATATATAATCATATTAAATTTATTTTTTAAAATTAACCATTTAATTATAATAAATTTTATTTTCAATTAAAAATATTAATTTAATAAAAAAATGACTTCGTATAAAATAAATAATATAATTATTAAAATAATTTCTTTAAATAAATAGTTACACACAAATAACACCCTAAATTTTAGTTACATAACACCTGTATACATATATATAGGACCAGAGTGTGATATAATCGATGGTGGCACTTTTAATTGGTATTTTAGATAAAATGGATCTCATAATGATCTTTACTAATTTGTACTTATCCCATGTGTGATTTTGTTCCAACCACACTTATTGTTTCTCAATTTAATCTCAGTATAATACAATCCTTAGTGATGACACCTTCTTCCCAAGCTTATCTAAATCGGCCTCAAATAGAATGTTGTTACTTCTTGATTCCATAAATTAATCCTTCTATTTAAATTTCATGACAATATTACCCTTATTTATACTCACCATATGCTATATTACCATTTATAATCTACAAATACTATATTATCTTATCAAAATCCACAATAACAAATATAATAATAATGGTTACTTCTATCTGGTATCTAGTGCCCAACTACCATTATTCATTCAATTGAATATTGGTTACTCAATCACTAATATAATTAATATTATTACCTCATCTATCAGATTAACTTTATATATATATAGTTATATATATATATATATTAATTTATAATAAATATATATTTATTTAAAATTCAGTGATATAGTTAAAAATTATAATATTTTTTTTATATAGAATAATTGAGTATTAGGAAACTATTTTTTTAAGAAAGGTTATTTTAGACATACTTATAAAAAATATATTTTCATTTATTTTAAATTTTTTTACAACAATATATGGATATAAATTATAATAAATTATTGTTTTTATAAAATTTCTCATCAAAATAGAAGTAAGAGAAGTTAAAATCACAATAATTTCTTTATTTAAACATTTTTAATTCTTTTTAAAATGTTTATTAATATATTTTACTTTGTTTAAATTTTATCTAATTTAGTTAACATGATATTATAACTATATATTAAAATTGATGTATGTTATCTCTAGTGATATGTTTCTCCCCCTTGAAAATCTTTCATTATTTTTAATCTTCTTAAATGGTTTGAACAGGGCGCACGCAAGCGATCTTATTTTCCATCGATCTTTCATTTAATATAAAGTATTCATCCTATTCCTATGGATTAAATCCCAAATTTAGTTTTTTAAACATGTCATAATAATATTCATATAATCCCTTGAAACACAAAATCTCACATCCTATATAATATAGATTGATAATAACTATAACTACCTCAACCCTAGTTACCCAAAGCATGTTCCTTACATTAATACATTGGCATAGATAAAATACTCAAATCCCAAAGGAAATATTGGATTAGATGTTTTGGAATCCATATTATATACATTAATTTTACATTACAACTTTAATGGAAAAAAACATAACAAATCCATTGGAAACACCCATAAATTCCTTGATTAGCCCTATAAGTCATTCATAATAGACATCTTCACATCATGTGGAAAAATAAAAGATAATAAAGAGGTGATATCAGATTCTCAATAAGGGTAATAAATACATAGGAATCTATCATAAATAAACATAAACAATAAATTATAGTGTATAACTAAAAACACACGGAATCAAAGCATAACCTTGAGCATAATATGGTAGGAATTAAAGAAAATTAAATAATTCAATAAATAATTACATGAGAATGAAAATTATCCATAGATATTTTACTAGTCGAATAATCACATGTATTATAAATTAGTAATATTATAATGAATAAATTCATAATGCTGAATGATATAAATATACCATCCATGTTTCATCCAAGACACCATTCATAAATGGGTAAAAACCCCGTCTAGTTTTTTTAATGATACTTACTGATGTATTGATGTGATAAAAACTCCCATCCATCACTTATTAAGTCCAAAACATTCCACATATGAATTTTGTGAAACATAAACATTATAAAAATTGGTAATTTAATAAACATTCTCCAATTAGTAAAAATAACCACTAATCATTCTGAGTAATATGGTGACTGATATCAAGATAAAACATCCCTAGTCAAATAAATCATAAACCATTAAATAAATATCGTATATCATTTCATAAAATATAAATTCCAATAAAAAATATGATACAACATATAATTTTTAAATAGATGAAAATACTCTAATAAAATCATCGAGGAATTCTTGATAGAAATACAATATTTTACTTCGAAAAGAAGAGTTATTTTGGAAAATAATTTGTATGTTTCATAAAATTAGATTGTAATGTTTATTTTCATGAAAAGATAATGGATGGGTAATGATATTATATTTTATTCAAAAATTATTTCCAACTGATGTGAAAACATATAAAAAGAGCATTTAATAAGTTTTAGAAATGAGATGCTTAATTGTTGTTTAACAGAAAATAATAAAGCGTCTTTAAAAAAATCTAATGAATAATTTTTTTATAAGAATAAAATCTTAAATAATAAATTTTATTTATTATAGAATGAGTGATTTTAGAATAATAATGATCTATTATAACATATTATGTATTGTATTTGAAAATTGGTATGAAACAGAAAAGTTACCTATAATAGAGCATACTTATCGGTAAGAATTGAGAATGTATCCTTATAAAATTATGTATTTTACATAAAATAAGGATGATATGATCTGTATATTTTAGTTTGGAACAAAGAAATAGAATTTAGAAGAATTATTTAAAATTAAAGTAGAATTATATTAGGGTAATGAGGGAAAAAAATAACCCGAATGAAAAAGGGATGTTCTCAGAGAATCTCTTACCACTTTGTAATCAAACGAATCATATTCCCCTTCAAATTAATAATAACAAATGAAAAATTTAATACCATGAAGATTAATATATTCTTGATATGACACACAAAAGGGTAGTATACATAAACCACACAAAAGAAATAGTGGTGAATAAGGCATATCTTAGAGAAATCAAAGTGAGATGAGAAAATGCTATCCTTTTCTCTGAATGTGTTATTCAATTGTACTTAACATTATATTTAATGAAATTATATTAATTAATAATTTAATTCATAACATATTAAACATTTTTTTTATTAATTTCATTTATTAAATTTTTTATGAGTTATAAGATTCAATTTTGGCACTGGAGAGTGTTTGTTTCCTTGGTTTTTATGATTGATTCACTTGCATACATGTACGGAAGATAAGGTCAAATGGAAATAGTAATTTAGAATTGAAATTATATTTAATTAATTAAATTATAGGAGATTTATTTTTATGATATATCATATAATATCTTCATATGAGGATGGCTCATTAGATAAAATGCTAATGATAATCGTTTAGATTATCTTTTTGGTTTTTCAATCATCACAAACTTGTTTTGTCTTATTAATTAATATTATATATATATAATGTTTAGAAAAAATTAAATAAGTTTTCATACATATATAAAATTAGTTTTTAATAATTAAATTTTTTAATGACCGGTCTTGAAGGTGGAATTGAAAAACAAAAACCTGTCATCCATGTCAAATGTAAATCGACACCTCATGGAAGATATTGTCATTTTTAGAATAAAATGGAGAAGAAAGGAAAATGTATGGATGGTATACATGTATCATAATAATATTATATTATATATAATATAATAGAGTTATCATTCATGTTTCTACAGAGGAGTTAAGAAAAGGGTAATAAAAAAATTGAATGAAAATTAAAAGAACGAAATGGGATTTTACGACTTGGGTGTTGTTTCCTTGAGATCCTCTTTAAGGGATTTAGAAATAATATTTTTCAAGACAAGAAAGAGAATAATGTCAGATAGATTTTTGGTATTGATATTGGGCATAAATTAGACAAGCATCATGGATTTGGACGTGTGATGAGAAGGGTTGATATTTTTAGTGGAGGAGTGTTTTTCGATTATTTAATTCATTTGTTTAATATTTTGGATGAATACAATGAATTGTGAAGATTATTGTGAATTAGTAGAGTTAATATTGAATTTGAGTTTGAAAAAATGGGTTCTTACCTCACACATACATCATCCATGACTTAATAATTCATTTATTTACTTATAATGCAAAACACCATAAATTACCATATTTCAATATTCAAATAAATTCAATTGTTTTAGAAAAATCTCAAAAATTTACCATAACCCATTTTTAAATTTATAATAAAATAATGTAATCCATTTTATGAAAATATTTTTATAAATAATAAAACTTTAATTTTAATTAAAATCATCTTTTACTCAAAAATACCAATTTTAAAGTAATAAATGATATTTTAAAACTCTGAAAACATATTATGGTCTCATAAAATTATGTTATAATAATACAACCAAAAAATAATAATTAAATTATGAAAATATATTTTCTTTTATATCATTATATTATTTATAAAATTGTAAAGAGACATTTAGGTTTCACAAAAATATCAACACATAATTTATTTTTTTTAAACATTTATTTATGTGTTCCATGATTCAAATATATCATATATTTATTTATGATATAACTATATTATATTAATACATTACTATTTGATAATAAAATTCAAATCATAAATAAACTATTAATGTAACAAAAATGACAGTTTTATAAAAAAAGCAGGTTTTCACTGTTTATCAAAAAATAAATATTTTGCTAAAAATTCCAAAATTATACCTTAAAAAATTATGAAATTCCATTAATAAAAATTATATTTATTTTTCTCAACGAAATTTATAAAAGGGTCAAATTTATGTTTTTAATCATGAAATCCATTAAAAGGATGTAAATTTTCCTTTTATAACAAACATCTTTTTATTATAAAAATTGGATTTATTCTTATATTAAGTTTGTAAAATATTTTATATGAGTATAAAAACATTTGATTAAATATATAAAATATATACATTTCAAAATTTGGTTGATATTATTCATTCCCACCATTTTAGTGGCTATGTTATAATAGTCATTTTAAAATAATGATATTTATTTATATAGTATTGTTTGTTTAAGCTTTGTGTTGTGTGAAACCTATGTTGTTGAAAAAAATTAAAATTAAAAATCATACATACCGTAAAATCATGAGGTATTATATTCTACCCTCATTCAATAAATTGTTTCTACTCAATTTGTAATTTTTCTTCCCAAACCAAAGGATGATTCTTCAAAACTAATTTGTGGGAAATACCCTTTGGAAATAGGGATAATAAAACGTAATATTAAAAGACGTAGGGAGAAATATGATGGTCACCAAAAAAATAGGATTCCAAAATAGGAGAACATTTTTGAAAATATAGACATAGTATAGAAATATAATGATCATGTTCTGATTGAGAGTGATTGAAAACATGGTCATTACAAAGTATACCAACAAAAAAAATAAAAACCTTGTGATCGGCTAAGAGACCATTTATTTATCTGAAAGAAAAGTAAGAGGATAATGTTTTTGTTTCAAAATATGTTTCCTAGAGTTGAGTTATTATTTTAATATTTATATAAGAACAAGAGAAAATAAACTAACTTGATTACAGTTCAGGTCATAAAAAAATCTCATCATTTAGTTGTGCTTCGATATTTTTTCACTTCATCCCTCAAAAATGGAAATAAAAGTTCAAAATTAATTTTCCAAGACTAAATTACTTTTATGAATCATAATATTCACTTTTAATTCCTTCAACATGTATATATTTATTTAAACCTAAATTTATTGCATAGTAATATTAAAAGATCAACTTAATCCATTCCAACCATTAGAATCATGAAAATTACATCTATCAAAATCCACAATCCAAAAGGTTATTAAACTTTACTTGATATGATAAGCATAAACTAAATCACCATAAGTTCAAAAAAATAATATTCGAATCCAAAACACAATTCATCATTTATTCCTTAAAATATTATTCATATGTCTAAATAAAATTAATCTCTTAATAACCAAGTCATTTTACAATACCAAGGTTATCAATTTAATAAAACAAATGTCCCCAAAATTGATATAACAACTATCCATAAGAAATAAATAATGTCATTATAATATGGACATTATTTAGGCTAGTGGTAATCATTACACCCTTTTTACCCGTTGGTTGTGGGTTTAAACTCCATGGCCTTTCTAGATGTAAAGATTTGTCACCTGGCCTACGAGTTGTCCATTTTCAAAAATATAATAATATAACTTCCAAAATATATATTATGTACATAATTGAAAAAATTTTAATCACTAATGTTATCAATACAATCCAAATAAATACTTCATACATTTATTTTCACATAGGACATTCCTTGGATTATAATTTATCCTATAGAAGAGGGAATTGACTCGAGTAATTCTTAGATTCCCCAAATTTAAGGAAATTAACTAAAAATCGATTATTTGGATTTTTTTTATTTACTACCATTATAGCCTTGATTTTTACTCTATGATTATTTGATTAATGTCCTTATTTATGACATATAAAGCATTTCACCATTTTGTTGAGACACATTCCTTGGTGAATCCTTCAACATTTCTTGCATGAGAGCAATCAAGCCACCTTTTCTCCAAGGTCTTCACCACTGGAGCTCTTAGAAACTACATCCTTCACTTCATTAGTGAGTTCAGGAGTTTGTTTGGGTATATATTGTTAATAATATTTCTAGAAAAATAAATTAGGTATGAACACAATATCTTCAACTATTATTAACATAATATTTGGTTTCTCATCACCACAACCTTATCTATCATGTTCATTGTTAAATTGAATCCATTGGGTCCCATACATTTACTAAAAATAAAATGAATACTGTGAGTAATAATAGTCATTGTGAAAAAAACATATAATCATTTATAGAATATAAAGAAACCTTATTTTTAACCCTAAATACATTAGGTTTAACCCCGGTTATTAGTTTTCACTATATATTCAAATCCTTCATAATGAATTTTAAAGAAAATATGAATTATCCTAAGAATAACCCTTGGGAGTGTTTAACCAGGTCCACAGTAAGTCTTGTTGTCATGTACGAGGTTATACAGAGTCAAGCTTGATACACCTTATCAGAGTTGTTATCCCCAGGAAAATATGTGCTAGAACCATGTCCAATTTTAGTATCCAATCATGGATGTATTGGTAGGAATACCCACATAATCTCTAAATTACCTGGACTCCATTATTTTATTCTATGCTTATCCCCAAAGTATATTTTAGGGTTATGTTCCCTAATATATGTTTTCTAAATCTATTTTCAATTTTTTTACTAACTTTTCACTGATACTAACACTAAAGACCTAGATCCTATTAACCTAGAGCGGATGAATTAAATTATTACATTATCATAGATATATGATTCAAATCCTAATTGACCAATTGGTTTGGTATTGTTGGAATCCAGATTACATACATGAATTATACATTTCATCTTAAAAAGAAAAAAATATCAACTCCAATGGAATCATCGATAAACTCATAGATAATCCCTGTAAGTCATTCATAATATACATCATTACATAATGGAGAAAAAATAAAACATAAAAAGGGGTGGGATCAGATAATCCGTAAGGGTTGGTAATATAATAGAATATATCATAAATAAACATAAACAATAAATCATGGTTAATAACTAAAAACACATGCCATCAAAACCCAATCTTGAGCATAATGTGATAGGAATAAAAATTAATTAAATTATACCATAACTATTCACATTAGAAAGAAACATAAACATGGATATTTTATTAGTTGAATAATCAAATGGATTATTAATTACTAATAGTATAATTAATGAATGAATAATGTTAGACATTATAAAGATACCATCAAGGATTCATCTAAAACACAATACATAAATTTGTAAAAACCCTATCTGGGTTGTCTCATGAGACCTACTGTTGAATAGGGGGGATATAGAGGGCCCCAACTATCACATAATAATCCCAATTAATTTCTCATATGAACGAGGTGAAACATAATCAATATATACATATGAAATTTAGATAAATTTCCCAAATCTGTTAATATAATCATTATCCATTCTGAGTAATATGGTGAATGGTATCAAAATAGAACATTCAAAATTATACTAAACATAAACCATTTAATAAAATGTGGTAAATAATATCATAAAAGATAAATACTAATATATAAAAATACATTAATTAAATCATTGATTTTTTTTAGAGAAATACCATTTTTTTACCTTGGAAGGAAGAGTTCCTTTAGAAAATCATTTGTATTTTTCATAAAATCCAATTGTAATTTGAATATCAATGAAAAATAAATGGATTTAAAATTCAATTATATTTAATGCTTTATTTATTTCCATCTGAAGTGAAAACATGTAAAAAGATCATCTAAGATACTGTAGAAATGTGCCTCTTATGTGCAGTTTAAAGGAAAATACTAAGGAGTGTTTAAAATAGAGTAAGACAAAATTTTTGTAAAAAAAATAATTTAAAATAGATAGTTTTTTCATGATAAAATTATTGGTTTTAAAATAATAATTATGGATTAAGACACATTATTTAGTTCAACTGAAAATGGGTATAAAACTAGAATGTTCCCACTAATCATGCTTACTTATTAGTAAAATTTGTGGAATGATCTTTATAAAATTTGGTATTTTCTATCCAAGAAGGATGAAATGTTATAGATAAATTATTTTGGAACATATAAACATAATTTATAATAATTATATAAAAATAAATAATAATTAAATTATTGTAAAGAGAGAGAAAGCAAAACCCAAATGAAAAACAGACGTTTGGGGAGAATCTCTTACCACTTTGTAATCAACTAAATCATATGACCCATGAAATTAATAATCATAAAATGAAACATTTAATACCATGAATCTAAATATATTCATGATATGATACACAAATTGTTAGTTTTTCATGCACCACACATAATAAATAGGGGTGAATGAGTAATATCTTACAGAAATAAAAGTGAGATGAAAAAACCCTTTCTTTATGTCTGAAAGTGTTCTTCATGTATACTTAATATCTTATATAATGTAATTAGATTATTTAATAATTAAATTAATAAGGTAATAAATATGTTTTTTTATTAGTTATAATTTTATTATGTTCATTTATTTCCTTTTTGATGAGTTATAAGACTCAATTTTGTTGTCTAAGAGTGTTTGTTCCATTGGATTTCATGATTGATTCACCTGTATACATGTACAAAAGAAAATGTAAATGGAAAATAACTGTCCACAATTGAAATTATATTTTATTAATTAACTTCACTGATATTTAATGGTCTTATATATATTTTTCTCATATATTAGGATTATTTATTAGATAAAATGTTAATGATAACCATCATCACAAAATAAGTTTGCATTATTAATTAATACTATGTATATATACTTGTTCAAAAACATTAAATTAGTATTAATATATATATTAATGTATATTTTAACCATAAATATGGTTTTATGATAATAATTGAAAGAATAATTGAAAAACAAAAAATTGTCATCCAAGAAGGTGGTAAATCAGCACATCACGAACGATATTTTCATTTTTAGAATAAAAATGAGAAGAAAAGAGAATTGATTATTGATATAGAATTAAAATAATAAAATTATAGTGTATATAATATATTGGGGTTATCATTCTTGTTTTGATAGAGGATTTATGTAAAGGATAATAATATAAAATAAATTAAAATAACGATATTGGATTTTACCTCTTTAGTGTCTCCTCATTGAGAACCTCTATAAGAGAATTGGAAATGGTATTTTGGGGAGACCAAAGATACCAGAACGTGGGGGAGAGGTTTTAGAGAGGTATTGGGATGAAATTGGATAATATTAAAGGATTTTGAGGTATATGGAGAATCAGTGGTGAGAGGTGGAATTTATCGTGGAGGAGAGTGGTGTTTGTTTATTATTTAATTCATTAGATTATTATTTTGGCACAAGATTATGAATAGTGGAACACCCTGAGATTTTATGATTTTTTATTTAATTAATCTCTTTGAAATTTTTCATCATTTAAAATAAATTAGTTTATGTTTTTCATTCAACATGAAAAACACGAAGTTAATCTTGCAATACATGAAACACTTTTCTTTTCTTGTGGTACATGCAACATTGGGTTGTTACACACAAGACCGAGTTTTAACGTCTTTCAAGGGAAAACCTATTTTGAACTCAATTTTGAAAATTTTATGAATTATATTCTGTAACATAAACATCGTTTTTTAATTCAGATTTTTTAAATTATCCTAGGGTCATTTATTGGTATTTTTATAAGAAACATTATTTAATGATGAAAAGTTAAACCCACTGCATTTTAGTTAAAAACTGCCATTTCATAAAAAAAAATTAATGCTAAATTATAATTTAATTTTTTTTGAATTCAAATTTGATCAATTATACATCTACTTATAGAATTAAGTTCAAATAATTAATATTACTTTGAAATTGAATAAAAAAACTTAACAATATTTTGAACGTTTTTCTACATTTGTAACCATTTATTTTCCCATGTCTGTGGGATTAGCTTTAATCTAAATTTTTCCACATTTGTGATTTAATTTTTTAAAATATAAATGGAACGGTTTAAATCAGTATGATATTTTTTATAATAAAATCATCTTAATTTTTTTGGACAAAATGATTAGTGAATGTTATTAAAATTAATTACATTGATTAATGTGTGATTAATCCTAATAAGAAACTAAAGCTTAATTAAGAGGACCAAAACGACCTGGAAACTTTCCCAAAATCCATTGGATGAAAATATATAGACCATATATCCATATGATTTAAAATTTATGGGTTATTTGGATATTACTAAATTGATGTTCCCTATATAAAAGGTTATGTAAGGAAAAAGAAAAAAAGGAACTTTCATTACCTTTAATATTTATAAAACATTGGTATATGTAATAAACATAATATTTTAGGTTATAAATATAATTTTTAAAGATAACTAGGTTATATTTTCATAATAATTTATCACTAATTTTTATATATGACTTAGTTACTTTAAATTCTTAGGAAACACTAATTTAGTGATTACTTAGTTGATAATTAACTAAAATAAATGACACTATAAATTTTAAAAGGGAAGTTAATTGATTGAATTATTATATTTATTTATTTATTATATGAATATATCATGTCACAAATATATAAAACTAATATATCGTAATTCAAATATTATATTTATATTTTAATGTAAACATTAAATATATAATATCAACATTAAGATTATTGTTATTTTACAATAAATGAAATTTTATTAAATGGTTTAAATTTAATAAAAATTCTACATCCTGAAAAGTGATTTTTAAGTGTTAATAAATTTTATATATAGTCTATTAGTGGACTACTAAATTTTTTATTTATAAAATATTGACCCATACATTGTAAAAATGTTGTAAAAACGTTTTAGGTTTAAGTAGTGTTTTAGTGCGTCGCGTGCGCTTGTTTTAAAATTAATTTTCAAAACACATGATAATATCTTAATTAATTAGATATAATATTAATAATTCATTGGATATATATTTTATAATTAATCTCAATTTATTTTAATATTAATGTTTAAATTAATTAAATTATAAAACTAGATGCTTTAGTAATAACTAAAATGATAAAATTGAGAAATCGTAGACGTTAAGGAACACAGTTATTAAAATTCACATATTTTTGTGTGGTGGAGGATTTTATAGACATTAAATCCTCTCTAAAACATTATGTTTAAATATTCTAGGCACTATTTTTAAGGTAGACAACCCAATAGTTATAATCACCCATACTTTACATACATTATTATGACTTCAGAATTGAAGCACACTTATTACAACATATAACAAAACCAGGAAAGTACCGTATAGGTATAAAGTCTTTAGAAACTGGGAAACATAAACAACTGGTTCATAAAGCATCTACTTTGCCTCCCATTTATTTCATCATATCTAGAGTCCCTTTTGGCATATCCTACTTAATAAACTTCTTCCTGACCTGGGGAAAGAAAACATACAAAAGGGTGAGCTCAAATGCTCATTAAGGGTAAACAAATGAAATATCAGTCACATCATATTCATAAGAACATAACATTTTTGGAAATCTTACCCTGCAAAAGAGATCATAATTTCATAATATGGGATAAATCATGGTAGTGAAATGTAATCACGATAATCATAACATAAAACATGAAGTTTTGTTTCATACACACATAATCATATAGAATCATTTTTTATTAGTCAAGACTCATTTCCAAGACTATCTTAGTGGACAATGTCCATTTCTGAACCGAGTTCATTCCTCGTTTCCGTCCTGTTTCACTGAACCAGTTTATCCTACCGTTCCAGCCATGTCTATCTCATGAGATATAAAATCTTTAACCAATGCATTGGAGGGAGATATATGTCCCACCCATCTCATAATGATACCATTCTTATGTGTTCCACAAAATTAAAAACCATACATCATAGCATAACCCATGTAATAAAAATGGGATTCTTAAACATCGTGACATCATAAAACAATTCATTTAAGATAATGGAATTCATAAAAATAATTCCATCAAAACATAATCAAATCAATGTAATAATAGGGATAGAAACAGAACCCTTTATTATCTTAGATGGAAAATAATTTTGATAAAACACTTGAACTCCATTCTTGAGGAAAATATCCTTTCTACTTCAAAAACACTTTTCCTTTCTTAACATGTCATACAATTCTAAACTAAAAGAAGTTGATTAAAAATAATCTTGAAAACTTGTAAGGGATGCTTCTTGGAAATAATTTTTTAAAAATCCATTCATGTCGTATAAGTTAGAAAAACATTATTCTCGTACTTTTGTCAGAAAAGTCCAAAAGTACCTCGTACGAAAAATGAAAAAAGATTCCTTTCATATCTTTTACTAAAAACTCACGAAAGGGAAACACTACTGGAAAGATGATCTTTCCCAACACTTCTATACCAACGGTTTGTAAAAACCGTTGGTATAGCTACCCTTTCCCAACGGTTCACCTAAACCATTGGGAAAGGGTGTGTTTTGAGCCTCTTTCCCAACGGTTCACCAAAACCGTTGGGAAAGAGTGACCTTTCCCAACGGTTCACCAAAACCGTTGGGAATGGGTGTGAGAATTGAGCCTCTTTCCCAACGGTTTTGGTGAACTGTTGGGAAAGAGTGACCTTTCCCAACGGTTCACCAAAACCGTTGGGAAAAACCACCCACAAATCCAACCTTCGGCCTAAATGAATCCAACCCACTCTAACCTTTCCCAATGGTTTTGAAAACCGTTGGGAAAGCCCTATCCCAATGGTTTTGAAAACCTTTGGAAAAAACCTCCCACAAATTAAAGGGCTATCCCAACGGTTTTCAAAACCGTTGGGATAGGTTCTTTAATTTTTTTCCAGATCTACTAACCGAGAACATTATATAAATCAAAATTTTAAATAATTATGATAATAATTATATATATTTATGAAATTATGTTTACAAAAGTGATGTTATCTTAGTGGTTAAGTCGTTCGATTATAAACGAGGGGTCCTGGGATCAAATCCCAGCGGATGTTTTATTTTTGGAATTTATATACCAACGGTTCCATTACCGTTGGTATAGATTTCTTATTACCTATACCAACGGTTTTTGGAAAACCGTTGGTATAGACCTATCCCAATGGCTTACTTGGCTACGGTTCTTCAAACTGTTGGTATAGGCTATACCAACGGTTTGGAGGCCTATACCAACGGTTCCAAACCATTGGTAAAGGTTAGTTTTCCAGTAGTGAAAAATTGTATTTAAAAAATTGTAGGTGGATGGAAATAATATTACATATTGAGGATACATGGATGTGGATGATAAAATACACCCCAGTAAATACCAAAGTATAAACAATATCGGATAAAAATGAGATTGTGATATTTTCCCTTACCTTAGGTCCAATTTTCATCGTATGTGTCCGAACCACCTGTATAATGATTTAAATAATGTTATTGACTTATTCCAGAATGATAATTATTTTTATGATATCATATATGGCCATATTCTTAGCTGTTTATTAGTAACATTTCATTACTACTTGTTATTCGGGTGTTTATTACTTTCTGTTCTTATGCGTGTTTTGTCGAATAAATTTTTAGTTTTCTTTTTAGGTTATAGATACCTCATTTACATAATGGTATTAGTGTAATATATATCATATTCATTAATTCAATTAATTTATATAATCATTATGCAATGAAGATCATGTAGAACGAGTCGCATCACATCGTGGAGACGGTATTCCGTACGTACGCACGAGCGATGATATCATTCCTATAATCGTGGAATTGTATTGGAGTGTATGTATACTATTTCAGAATAAATATCACTTCACAATAATAATATATATTCACTCTTTACACCATTATACCCATCCAAGTAAGGTGGTGGTGGAAAATAGATTACACCACGGCGTGGAGACGGTATTCCGTACGTACACACGCGCGGTGATTTCATTTTCCGTAGGATGGATAGATGGTTAGATAGGGTTGTTTAATACTTATAATTACATATAAGTATATGAGTGATACTGATGTTATTACTTCATAATGAAAAAACTAAAGAAGAAGAAGTGGAATAAGAAATAAAGATGAAAGAATCGGTAACATACATTACCTCTTCTTTGAAGTTCTTCTTTAAGAACTCCTTTTAGGGCACTAAAATTGGTCTTTAAAGAATACCAGGACCTCAAGGATGTCTCTAGGTAATTAGAGAGGAGAATGTGGAAGGGGTTGGCCGAGCTTGAGGACTCAAAGTGGTGTGAGGAAGAGGGGGAGGAGGTGCCCTTTTATAAGGGAGGAGAGGGGCTCCTTTGGAAAAACTAAAAATATTATTTTATTGTACAGCCAAATTCGGTTTTAAATAGCTCCAAATTGATTTATTTCGAATCTAAGGTGGGGATGGGTCGAAATAATCTCATCCAATAGAATTAAGACAAGTTTATGTTCCTATTTTAACTTTATCATTTAGATTTAACATGAAGTTAAATAATATTAGTTTTACCGTGTCTTCTTGTGTTCTTATTCTATAAGGTTAATAAACTTACTTTAACAAGCCAAACGAATCCCAAGTAGTCTATTATTAATATATATAACCTTATCTAATTCATTTGGCCGAACCTTATATTTTTATGAATAAAATAACAATTAATAATATAATATTTTTTAAAAAATTATTTTATGTCAATTTTGACACTATTTAGTAATTGATTTTTTGTGAAAATCCTAACAGAATGATTAGTTCATAAAAAGTTAATTAACTCAATACTAACATGTCATATTAACCTTGAATATTAGTGTAATTCATAAAAAGTCTCAAATTACATTTATTTGGATATTTATAACATCAATTATGTCAATATTTCATTAATAAGATAATTACCGCATCATCATTGTGTCATAAATAAATTAACTTATTTAAAGTATAAAAATTACAAATAAAATATCATTATGTTGGAAATATTTTTAGATTTCCAATTAATATTTATAGTAGAATTTATCTTATTTATATCCTTATATTAAAAATGATTTTCTTATTAAATATTAATTTTAACTATTTTAACCCTTCTTTAAATAAATTAAATCTAAATGTCCTAATCTAATACAAGTGGGCCTAAATGGTCATATTTTATTCCTAAGTTTGTTTTTGGTCGAATTACACTTATCCAGTAGAATTAGGACATCTGTTAGGGTAATAATAATATCATTTTTACCCTTAATTACCCTATTTACTTTTAACCGTGGTAAATAAAAGTAAAAAGTTACTATTCACTAAAAATTATTTTCATCTCATTGAACCAAATTTTACTTACTGACATCAACTGTGTCTCTCAGATTTTTGAGATTTCACTCATAGAAGCGGCAAAATTAAGTTTTATGAAAAAAATTCAGTTTTTTTAACTACCACTTAGTGGTTTCACTATTCATTAAAAAATTGAAAGTTTTCAGAAAAATACCAAAATTTCACCCTAGGCTAATTTCGATATTCCGAATCCAAAAATAAAGTCAATTTTGAAAAATAAAATTTACAAAATTTCAAAAAGTGGTTATTACTATTCATAACGGCTAGTTTTAATAATATTTTAATAGCATATCGTTGTTTAGTGAAACTCGGTATTGCGTACGACGCAATCTATCGAGGAAGGTCGCAATTTCGTGTAAAGCAAGCCATGCAAGTGATGTGTGTAGTGAAAGATTAATTTGATGATTTATATAACATAAAAACATAATATTTCTCATAAAAGTCTCGGGTGTTACATTCTACCCCCCTCAAAATGAATTTCGCCTCGAAATTCATCACTTTGTAACAAACAGATGATGATACTTCTCCCTCATCATATCCTTAAGATCCCATGTAGCTTATTCTGATTGGTGGTTCCTCCATAAAACTTTCACCAATCGAGTGGTCTTGTTTCATAGGACTTTTTCGCTACGATCCAGAATCTCTATCGTCTGTTCTTCATAAGAAAGATCTTGCTTCAGCGGTACAACTTCTGAGATGAGTACATGTGAAGGATCAGGTATATAATTTCTTAGGAGAGATACATGGAACACATCGTGAACTTGAGATAGATTTGGTGGAAGCGCCAATCGGTAAGCTACCTTCCCAACACGATCTAGAATTTTGAAAGGACCGATATATCTAGGGCTCAACTTCCCCTTCTTTCAAAATCTCATGACCCTCTTCCAGGGAGATATTCGTATGAACTCTTTATCACCCAATTCAAACTCTAGGTCTTTTCTTCGGTTGTCGGCATAACTTTTCTGTCGACTCTGAGCTACTCTTATGTGTTGCTGAATAGATCAGACCTTTTCTGCCATCTCATCAACAAGATCAGGTCCTAATAGCTTTCTTTCCCCAACTTCATCCCAACAAGTTGGAGTCCTGCATTTATTCCATAGAGAGCTTCATAAGGAGCCATCTGAATACTGGAGTGAAAGCTATTATTATAAGAAAATTCCACCAAAGGAATGTGTTGATCCCAACCACCATTGCAATCCATAGAGCAAGCTCTCAACATATCTTCTAGATTTTGAATTGTTCTCTCAGACTGACCATCTGTCTGAGGATGATAAGCAGTGCTGAAACTCAAATCTGTATCCAGAGTATGCTGAAAACTTCGCCAGAACATTGAGGTAAACCTCGGATCCCGATCAGATATAATAAAAAGTGGTACTCCATGCAATCTTACCACTTCCTTTACATATATCCTGGAAAGTTGTTCTAGAGATAAATTCTCTCTTATAACAATAAAGTGCGTAGACTTTGTAAGACGATCAACTATGACCCAGATAGCATTATTGCCTTTGGATGTTTTAGGAAGTCCGATGACAAAGTCCATGGTGATGTTTTCCCATTTCCATTTAGGTATGGGTAATGGTTGTAACATCCCCTTAGGCTTCTGTCTCTCAGCTTTAACTTCCTGACAAACCAAGCATCGAGAGACATATTCAGCAACATCTCTTTTCATGCCCTCCCACCAGAAGAACTCTTTCAGATCCCTATACATCTTCGTGCATCCTGGATGAATATAGAATGAAGAACTATGAGCCTCATCCAACAACTCCTTCTTAAATTGTGGGATGGGAGGAACACAAACCCGATTCCTGAACATTATTATCCCATCACAATCATGGTTGAATTCAGGTACATTTCTCACCTTCTTTTGTAACTCTACATCTTCTTTCTGTGCCTCTTTAATCTTCACATGTATAGATGGTTGAACATTCATTTGAGAAAGATACGATTTTCCCCTTCCATTATAATTCCAAGATCCTTCCTTTGTAAATCCATAAATATTGGATCTTTTGTGATCCTCATCATGGATAAGCTAGCATGGTCTTGTCGACTTAATGCATCTACCACCTTGTTTTCTTTCCTAGGGTGGTAATGAATTGAGCAATCGTAATCCTTATTAAGCTCCAACCATATTCTTTGGCGCATATTCAGCTCCTTTTGTGTGAAAATATACTTTAAAATTTTATGATCAGTATAAATATCACACCGTTCACCATAAAGGTAATGCCTCCAAATCTTTAATGCAAATATTACCGTAGCTAACTCCAAATCACGAGTTGGGTAATTTTTCTCATGGATTTTCAATTGTCGTGAGGCATAAGCTATCACCATATCATTTTTCATGAGAACAAATCCCAGTACCTTCTTGGATGCATCACTGTAGATCACAAACCTTTCTCAACTACAAGGCAGTGTGAGCACAGGTGCACTGGCTAACCTTCTTTTTAGCTCTTTGAAATTTTCTTCACATTCCTCTGTCCAAACAAACATAACTCCTTTTCTAGTAAACTTGGTGAGTGGATTAGATAAACTTGAAAAATCTTTCACAAAACATCGGTAATATCTAGCCAAGCCAAGAAAACATCGGATCTCGGTTACTGTTGTTAGTCTCGACCATCTTTCGATAACCTCTGCTTTTGCTGGATCCACAGATATCCCCTCTTTTGAGATTATGTGACCCAAAAATACAACTTTTTGAAGCCAAAATTCACACTTGGTAAATTTGGCATAAATCTTCTACTTTATTAGGGTCTTTAATACAATTCTCAAGTGATCTTCATGTTCTTCCTTGCTCTTTGAATAGACAAGAATATCATCTATAAAGACTACCACAAACTGATCAAGATAGTCTCTAAAGACTCTATTCATCAGATCCATGAAGATAGTAGGGGAATTAGTAAGACCAAATGGAATCACTATAAATTCATAGTGTCCATACCTTGTACGGAAAGTCTTCTTTGGTATATCCTCTCTTTTGACCCTTAATTGATGATACCCTGAACGAAGATCAATCTTGGAAAAGTATTGAGCTCTGCATAGTTGGTCAAATAGGTCATCAATGCGTGGGAGAGGATATTTGTTCTTGATAGTGATCTTGTTATGTTCTCGATAATCAATGCAGAGTCTCATTGATCCATATTTCTTCTTAACAAACAGAACATGGTCTCCCCAAGGTGATGCACTAGGGCGTATGAATCCCTTATCATGATTTTCTTGGAGTTGCTTCTTCAATTCCTGCAGCACAATTGGGGCCATTCTATAATGTGTCTTTGAAATAGGCAAAGCACCCGGTACGAGTTCTACTGAAAACTCAACTTCACGATTTGGTGGAAGGCCCGGTAATTCCTCCGAAAAGACATCATCAAACTCCCGTACAATGGGAATATTCTTAATCACGAGTTTCTCACCAACCATTTGAGATAAATAACCTTAATTTAGTGGAATCAAGACCCATAATATGGAAGAAATTTCCACTGGAAGGTTATGTTCATCCTTGCATCAATAGACGATCATAGATTGATCTGGAATATGAAATGTGACTTCCCTTCTTTTTCAATTTATATGAGCTCCATATAAAGAAATCCAATCCATGCCATGAATCACGTCAAATTACACTATAAGAAGGATCACAAGATTTGCAGGAATCAATTTCCCACAAATTTCAATCGGAGAAAAATTATAAACTTTTGATGCTACTGTTGTGCCATTAGGAGTTGTCACAACCAACTGAACATATAATTGTTGAGGTAATACGGTGATACCTTTAGAAATATTTTCAGAAATAAAAGAGTGGGTGGATCCAGAATCAAATAAAACATTTTCTACTTTAGAGTGGATGGTAAGTGTACCTTTCACCACATCGTTATCGTACTCCACATCGCTGATAGAAATTGCATGTGACATTCCTTTGTCTTTGGCCTTAAGAGTTTGTTGATGTCGACCATCAACATCAACCCTTGGATTTGGGCATTGATTGGCATAATGCCTCATCTCCTTAAACTTGAAACATTGAAGTGTAGTAGGTACATTCTGTGTATCCTTTCCTTTTTTTTTCATCATTAGACATCTTCTTCCCATCACTGAGGCATTAAAATTCCCGATGTCCTTCCTTTCCACATTTGAAACATTTACTTGTACCTTTAAGACAACTCCCTCCATGTTTCTTTCCACACTTTGAGCATAAGGGAAATATCATCTTCTATTCAGTGTGATCTTTAGATTTTCCTTTGAATTCCATTTTCCTCTTCTTATCAAACCCATATGACTGATGGGTTACTCCAATCTCCATCTCGACTTTGAGAGCACATCGAACGATTTCCTCGTAGCTATTGAAGTCCCTTGTGGCTAATGCCCTTTGAAGACTTGGTTTTAAGCCACTAAAGAATCGATCGACCTTACTCTCAGGTTGGATAATAATAACAGAAGTGTACCTTGAAAGTCTTGTAAAATTTTCTTCATAAGTACCAACAGATTCATAATCCTTTTACTTCAGTTCAAGAAACTCTTTCTCCATCTTTGTTTGGAGAATACGAGGGAAGTACTTACTGAAAAATAAGTTCTTGAACTCGTCCCATTCCATGGACTCAATTTCATCCCTTTGCCTCATATTCTTAATAAGATTCCACCATTGATCAGCATCACCTTACAAACGATACACTGGTAAGATGACTTTATCATGTTTAGAAAATTGAAGAACTGAAAATATCTTTTCAGTAGTACTAATCCATTGTTCAACAACTAATGGATCAGTAGACCCGCTGAATGAAGGTGGACGCTGACTCATGAAGGATTCAACAGAATGTTACTCCGTCCTTTTATCGTTTGGAAGTCCTGCATGATTCATAGCTTGAGAAAGTTGTGTGAGCATGGATACAATATTTTTCATTATATCTCCCATAACGTTTGGTTTCTCAGGGGGAAAATCATTGCATTGTCCGTCGCATTCCGTATTAACACGGTTCCTTCGGCTTCCAACCATTGTCTAAAACCAATAAGAATAGTGTGAGCCACACTAATTATAATAGGAAAACCACACAATCAAGAATAAAATTTCACACTTAAGGTCTTATCCTAGGTTATTCATGGCCATTTTTAAAACACTAAGATTGTGTTCTATGCTTAGACTTATCCTTAGGGTTCTTACTAATGCTTTCACATCCTAGTTTCCAAAGGTTGACTATACCTTTCATCTGATACCAACAATAATGACCCATACTTTACATACATTGTTATGACTTCAGAATTTAAGCACACATATTACAACATCTAACAAAACCAGGACCGTATAGGTATAGAGTCTTTAGAAACTGGGAAACATAAACAACTGGTTCATAATGAATCTACTTTGCCTCCCATTTATTTCATCATATCTAGAGTCCCTTTTTGGCATATCCTACTTAATAACCTTCTTCCTGACCTGGGGAAAGAAAACATAAAAAAGGGTGATCTCAAATGCTCAGTAAGGGTAAAAAAAAGAAATATCAATCACATCATATTCATAAGAACATAACATTTTGGAAATCTTACCCTGCAAAAGAGATTATAATTTCATAATATGGGATAAATCATGGTAGTGAAATGTAATCACAATAAACATAAATTAAAACATGATGCTTTGTGGCATACACACATAATCATATTGAATCATTTCTTATTAGTCAAGACTCATTTCCAAGACTATCTTAGTGGACAAAGTCCATTTCTGAACCGAGTTCATTCCTCGTTTCAGTCCTGTTTCACTGAACCGGTTTAACCTGCCATTCCAGCCATGTCTATCTTATGAGATATAAAATCCTTACCCAATGCATTTGAGGGAGATATAGGTCCCACCCATCTCATAATTATACCATCCTTATGTGTGCCACAAAATCATAAACCATACATCATTGCATAACCCTTGTAATAAAAATGGGATTCTTAAACATCATGACATAAATGAAACAATTCATATAAGATAAAGGAATTCATAAAAATAATTCCATCACAACATAATCAAATCAATGTAATAATAGGGATAGAAACATAACCCTTTATTATCTTAGATGGAAAATAATTTTGATAAAATACTTGAACTCCATTCTTGAAGAAAATATCCTTTCTACTTCAAAAACACTTTTCCTTTATTAACATGTCATACAATTCTAAACTAAAAGAATTTGATTAAAAATAAACTTGAAAACATTTAAAGGAATCTTCTTGGAAATAATGTTTTAAAAATCCATTCGTGCCGTATAAGTTAAAAAAAACATTCTTCTTGTACTTTTGTCGGAAAAGTCAAAAAGTACCTTGTAGGAAAAATGACAAAAGATTCCTTTCATATCATTTACTAAAAACTCACCGAATGGTAAAATTGGATTTAAAAAATTTTAGGTGGATGGAAATAATATTACATGTTGAGGAAACATGGATGTGGATGATAAAATACACCCCAGTAAATACCAAAGTATAAAAAATCACGGATAAAAATGAGATTGTGATATTTTCCCTTACCTTAGGTCCAATTTGCTTCGTAAGTGTCTGAACCTCCTGTATAATGATTTAAATAATGTTATTGACTTATTTGAGAATCATAATTATTTTTATGATTTCATATATGGTCATATTCTTAGCTTCTTATTAGTAATATTTCATTACTACTTGTTATTCGGGTGTTTATTACTTTCTGTTCGTATGCGTGTTTTGTAGAATAAATTCCTTTTTTTCTTTTTAGGTTATAGATATATCATTTATAGAATTTTATTAGTGTAATATATATCATATTCATTCATTCGATTCATTTATATAATCATTATGCAATGAAGATCATGTAGAACGAGTCGCATCACATCGCGGAGACAGTATTCCGTACGTACACACGAGCGATGATGTCGTTCCTATGATCGTGGAATTGTATTGGAGTGTATGTATACTATTTCAGAATCAATATCACTTCACAATAATCATATATATTAATTATTTACACCATTATACCCATCCAAGTAAGGTGGTGGTGGAAAATAGATTACACCACGGCATGGAGACGGTATTACGTATGTACGCACACACGATGATTTCATTTTCCGTAGGATGGATAGATGGGTAAATAGGGTTGTTTCATACATATAATAACATATCAGAATATGAGTGATTCTTATGTTATTTCTTCATAATGAAACAACTAATGAAGAAGAAGTGGAATAAGAAATAAAGATGAAAGAATCGGTAACAGACATTACCTCTTCTTTGAAGTGCTTCTTTGAGACCTCCTTTTAGGGCACTAAAATTTGTCTTTGAAGAAGACCAGGACCTCTAGAATGTCTCTAGGGAAGTGGAGAGGATAAATTGGCAGGGTTTGGCAGAGGTTTAAGGCTCAAAGTGGTGTGAGGAAGAGGGGGAAGAGGTGCCCTTTTATAAGGGAGGAGAGGGGCTCCTTTGGAAAAACTAAAAATATTATTTTATTATATATCCAAATTCGGTTATAAATAGCACAAAATTGATTTATTTCGAAGATAAGGTGGGTATGGGTCTAAATCCTCTCATAAAATATAATTTAGACAAGTTTAGGTTCCCATTTTAACCTTATCATTTAGATTTAACATTAAGTTAAATAATTTTACTTTTACAGTGTCTTCTTGTGTTCTTATACTATAAGGTTAATAAACATACTATAAAAAGCCAAAAGATCCCCAAGGTGTTTATTATTAATATATATAACCTTATCTAAGTCATTTGGCTGAAACTTAGATTTTTAAGAATAAAATAACAATTAATAATATAATATTTGTTTTAAAAATTATTTTATGACAATTTTGACACTATTTAGTAATTTATTATTGTGAAAATTATAACAGAATTATTAGTTCGAACAAAGTTAATTAAATCAATACTAACATGTCATATTAACCTATAAAATTAGTTTAATTCATAAAAAGTCTCAAATTACATTTATTTGGGTATTTATAACATCAATTATGTCAATAATTCATTAATAAGACAATTACTGCATCATCATAGTGTCATAAATAAATTAACTTATTTAAAGTCTAAAAATAAAAAATAAAATATCATTATGTAGGAAATATTTCTATCTTTCTAATGAATATTTATAGTCGAATTTATCATATGTATAACCCTATATTAAAAATGATATTCTTAATAAACATTGATTTTAACTATTTTAACCCTTCTTTAAATAAATTAATAATAAATGTCATAATCTAATCCAAGTGGGCCTAAATGGTCATATTTAATTCCTAAGGTTGTTTTTGGTCGAATTAAACTTATACAAAAGAATTATGACATGTGTTAGGGTAATAATAATATCATTTTTACCCTTAATTACCCTATTTACTTTTAACTGTGGTAAATAAAACTAAAAAGTTACTATTCACCAAAAATTATTTTTATCTCATTGAACCACATTTTACATACTGAAATCAACCGTGTCTCTTGTATTTTTGAGATTCCACTCACAGAAGCGGTTAAATTAAGTTTTATGAAACAAATTCAGTTTTCTTAACTACCACTTAGTGGTTTCACTATTCATCAAAGATTGAAAGTTTTCAAGAAAATACCAAAATTTCACCCTAGTCTAATTTCGATATTCCGAATCCAAAAATTAAGTCAATTTAAAAAATAAAATTTACAAAATTTCAAAAAGTGGTTATTACTATTCATAACGTCTAGTTTTAATAATATTTTAATAGCATATCGCTGTTTAGTGAAACTCGGTATTGCGTACGTCGCAAGCTATCGAGGAAGGTCGCGATTTAGTGTAAAGCAAGCCAAGAAAGTGATGTGTGAAGTGAAATATTCCTTTGATGATTTATATAACATAAAAACAAAATATTTCTCATAAAAGTCTCGGGTGTTACAATAGTGAATTCCTTTTGGTATTTACAAGTGTGTCACTCACCCTCCACAATAAAAAGGAATGCACTCTATCACTTCATCACAACTATCAATCCCATTATATCACCCAATATCTTCAAAAATAAGCTCCCCACTTCCCTCCATTTCTCATAGAAGCTTCACTTTGGGTATAAATCATATTGAGTAATCCTTTTGGCACAAACCAAAAGCTATTACCTGATTAAGAGGTAACATATTCTCTCATGACCATTTCCTTTATTTTTCATCTTCACCCCCTCCACTCACTTTATTCTATTATTGTGTGAAAAAACTAGAATCCTAAATATAATAGGATTTTTAAATGTTAATATTTATAACTACACTTACAAACACCTCCAAGTAATGGATATTGAACGTACTGTTTTTGTGTATGGGGAGATGTTACATCATGAAACGACGATTGTTCATTTTTCATATACCACCAATCATGGTGGTCATAATTATTTTCACTATATTAATATATTTAATATATTATATTTATTATTTATTTTCTATTATTCAATCCTTTTACCAAGAAAATCTATTTACTTTACTTTCTGTGTCAATATGAAAATCTTGTTTGAGGAATTGTGGACTACCGCCACCTCAATGTTATGTGATTCGTTCACACACCAAATGGAAGGTATTATGGATGGGTTTAATGAAATTATATGACTTATATTATATATTATTTATACTTGAATAATTATATATATATATGTACATATTTCATTTACTTACTTTCTTTCAATACGATAATAGAAATGGAAACAACATTCAAGTGTACGTACAACTTATAATCTCCATGAATGGTGAATTCAATTTCATATTTATTTATGATATAAATTATTATAATAGATATAAATGATATTTAAATAATTATTTTCATTCTATAATCATGATATATGTATAAGTACCAATGATATAACAAATTATTACACATGCAAATAACAAAGTGAATAATTCTTGAAGTGAAACCCTAACATAGGATAGTTTACAAGCGGGTAATATAAGGTCATAATAAAAACATATATGCTATTATATATAATAATATGATTATTTAAAATATGTATAATAAACTTATACTTATTATTTCGTAATCTTGTATGAGTACCAAGAGAATCAAGACATAATGTAAGGGGATTTCATTACACTTTTAATTTCCATGAGATTTATGTTATGTACACCACACTTTCATTTAGTGTGGTGTATATAATAACCATGATGGAATTCAATTTATATTATACATAAAATTATTTGAATTCACCTGTCTATTTTATAATCCTTCTTTCATGGGGATTAAGTTTCAAAAGTTACCAAATCAGTAAAAACAATTTGTCTCAATTTTCTTTTTTTGAGACTCATGTATTGTTATGCACCTAAACTCTTTATAGATGTGTATATAATTACCTTTTACATTTTATATAAGGAATATAATTCTTTTCATGATATATTAATCATTATATAGTTTCCATTCCATACATTGATCGTAGGATCCCATGTTACCGAGCTATAAGAGTCTGTTGAGGCAATCCCATCGATTTTTTTTGAGATTATTTATGTTTATGCTTACGTTAATAAAATATTATGATAAATATTTCAAGAACACCAATTAGTTTCTTTCTTCAATATATTTTTAATATATCCTCATGTTTTATTACACTTTTTCCACTCTTTAGTACTTAATATAACGTTTTTATGTAAAATATGAATGTCTCTCTTTGGTTGGAGATATATTGTATTAAAAAACCATGTTTTCGAAAACGTTTTCAAAAATGTTTCCAAAATATCCTTGAAGATAATTTCAAGGAAAAATGATTTTAAATGTTTTATTTTTTTTAAAATATTATTTTATATGTTTTAAAATATATTTTAAAATAAATTGGTTTTTAAATGGTTTTAAGTTATAAAAAATAAGTTTTCAAAGAAGAATAATATTTTCATCAATAAATGTTTTTGAAAAATATTTCAAAAATTATTTTCCATATAAGATAGAATATGTTGATGTCAATCATTACCTTATTAGAAATAATCTAAATGTTCCATTAATATCCCAAATATGAATGGGTTATGCTTACTGTCATGGTGTTTATGAATCCTTTCTTCCTTTGGATAGTTACATGTTTATGAAACCCGGTTCTTTTCATGGGTTATGCTTTAATAAGATTTTTATGAAAAATATCTAATTTCCATAGGTTTTGATGTGATGAAATTTCAATGATACCCATTTCATTTAACGGGTTATGATTTTATTTTAATAAAACCTATGTCTTTTTAGGGGTTATGATATGATTAATGTTTTATTATATTATGGTACATGTATGAATGATTTTATTATGAGATTGGTGGGAAATATATCTACCTCTAATGCATTCGGTAATGATGGATGACTCATGAGTATAAATGTTATGTGTTAAACTGATTACATTTTCACAATTTTATGCATGGACCTGGTCATGTGTCCATAAGTTTACACGCGCGCCTGATTACATGTTCATAATGTTATGAGTGAACCTTACTATGTGTTCAAAATGTTATGCATGGACCTAGTTTTATGTCCCTATATATATGCATGATCCAAATTTCATTTTCACAATGTTATGCATGAACCTGATTACGTGTTCAAAATTTTATGCATGGACCTAATTTCATGTCCATTAGGTAATGTGTGAACCTGATTAAACATTCACAATGTTATGCATGGTCTTGTTTTCATATCTATAAAGTTATGTATTGACCTTATTACATGTTCACAATGTTATGCATGTACCTAGTTGGATGTTCATAGGTTGATGTTGGGGCCTAATTTCATGTCCTTAATTTATTAAATGAACCTGTTTGTACTTATACATGTTCACAACATTATAAACCAATGTGCATGCAACATATTCCATGTATTTTACTATGATATTCTTCCTTTTCCTTTGTTTCTTATTTCCATATGATTAATTTATTACAAAAATAAATTCCATATTATGTTCTCTAATATACAGTGCATGATATTTATACGTTATTATCAAGTTCCATACCCTTTTTTTATGTATTGCCTATGAATTTTTTTTATTTATCCTTACTAAGAATATGAGCTCACCCATTTCTTATATTTCTTTTCCCCAGGGTATAAAGAATAGTTTTAGGTATAATTATAAAAGGTGGAGATCATTATGGGATATGTTGAAGATATTTCACCAGGATAGAGTATTTTGTTTCCCTGTTTCCAATGATAGTAAACTTTTATAGTACTCAGGCATGTATTGTTGTAATGTACTGAATATTCATCTAAAATGATGTAATATCCATGCATTCCAAGCTTGGGTCCCTATAGTTGGTATATAAGGAATGATTTAGTCAACCTTTGGAAACTACGATGAGAAATGTTTAATGATTTCCCAAGGTAAATTTCTAATGATATGTCTAGGGATATCTCTAAGGATAAGTATAAGGATGAGTTATCATTTAGGAAAATGTCTGGGATTTTTTGGTAAAGGATAAAGTGAGTGGTTTTCTAGAATTACATTACTATTGATATACTACAAGTGGATATGGATCTAACATAGATATAACTATGGGTAACAACTCTGACAAGATGTTTCAAACTTTACTCGAGGTAATCTGGTACACGACAACAAGCCTTACTACACACCTTGTTTGACAGTCCTAGGGGATATGATTTGAAAATTAAAAAACACTTCATAAACCATCATGAAATATTTAAATTGATGTTGGTTATGAATAACCTAGGATAAACCTAAAATTTAAATGATTAAATAAGTAGGATCCATAATATAGGCATCTTATTAGTACCTTTTCATGATTATATGGTATCCCATTATGATAAATGTTTCTCACACTAAACTTTCTTGTTTTAGTCAATGGAGAGAACTATATGTAACATGGTTAACGTTGAATGTTTCATATGTGGAATGTATGGGAATTATGAAAATCTATTTCCCATGTGGTAATATCATAAAGAGAATCATGGGGGATGTATGAGTATTGGTTATACTTAAAAAGATAAAGAGACCACAAATGATACTTTAAAGGTATGTGATGTTCTTCAAGTACTGTTTACATTAATCATATGAATCATGATTGGATTGAGGTTGAGGAACCATAATACATTGTTCATATTTCATATTCTCTGAAAGAGGTATTAAAGAATAAGTTGAAGACACCTATGTAATTGTCTAAGAATAAGGTTTGGTTAGAAAAGTATTTATGTTTCATAATTCAAAGACTATGTTATATAAATCATGAAATATATATGTATTTTTGAAATAAGTTTTCATGATGCACTGAAAAGGACATGTTGAATGGTGATAGAGACATATAAAAGTGATTTCAGGGGATTATGGTATTTTGATTTAAGTAAGGTTACCCTTAATTAATGTCTATTATAGAGATAATGATTTTTGGATAATGATATGATGGATATGAATAAGTAAATTGGATGGTACAGATATCCCTGTAACTGATTATTTACAATGTGATCTATGTCAATAAGGATGATGTTTATAATTTATTGTATTTAAATAATATATCTAGTAGTCATTGGAATAAGTAAGAATACATGTTTTCAAAAAGTATTTATAGTAGTTATTATGATTTAAGGGACTATACGATGAGGTTATTCACATGTTTGGAATGTGAAAACCAATTGGTAATTTGAGAAATATGGTGGATCAATGTTAAGTTCATTTCATGAACATATATCAAAATCTTTGAATTTTTATATTTTAAGGGTTACATGCATAACAATTTATGGAAATTTTAGGTTAAAATATTGATGAAGTCGGTAATATTAAATTTTTATCTCCCTATTTGATGATTGATGCATATTGGACAGCCTTTTCAAACTACTTTGTATTGATTGTAACTAAGGAAAAATGGGATGGAATATCATGGGTCTTAGGATCTGTTAGTAATTAATGAATTAAATGTTAATCTTAGATTTTAGATAAATAGGTGAAGTGGATCAATGAAATAAAATGGTTGTTGTTTTCCATAAATCAAGAAAGTATATATTTCTTTAAAAATTAATTATCTTCAGAAAAACTTATATTCAAGATAAAAATTGTTTTCCAAGTACATCTATTTTAGAAGAATCATAAGGTCGCTTAGTTGATCAAAAATTTATGGCAGTGTGATAGTTATGTTTCTCCAGAAACGTTTCTCTATAAATCTCCATCATAACTTTGGGGAATTCTTTTTCTTCCATGTCCATATTATCACTTCTATCCTATGTTCTTCTGTATGGGAGTCTCATTATGAGTTACTTTAGGTAACCATTATGGTTCCAAAATTCCATTTTCAAGGAAAGTATTAGTATTCATTTTAATGATATGGTTTTATAATAATAAAACATTCAATGTAACGCCCCGACCCCAGTTACCCAGAGTTGGTGCATTATTACATAACATTGGCATGATCACAAGAAAGATCAAATCTCTAAAGACCGATTAGTTTAGTAGCCTTAGAAACACTAGATATATTCATAAAGATTTACATTGCATCATAAAAATGAAAACTACAACAACATAGTCTCCATAGTTCACAATCTTATCCCCTCATACTATCCCTACAAGTCATTCATAATTTACTTCTTCATATCCTGGGAAAAATAAAACATAGAAAAGGGGTGATCTCAAATGCTCAGTAAGGATAACAATATAGCGGAAACTTTCATAAATAAGAATAAAAATTTAAGGCAATGTATAACTAAAAAAATCCTTTTAAAGTTTAACTTCAACATAGCATGGAAAAAATAAAAGGAAATAATTTCCATTTACTTATTCACATGGATATTATACTAATTGAATAATCACATGCAATATCAATAACCACTTTCATAATGATGGAATGCATAATTCCAAACTATCATAACCACATAGCCATGGCCTCATGCCAAGACTACAAATAAGATTTTGTCAAGGCCTTGTGCCAAGACACTAGTTTGTCTCATGAGACCAACCGATGTATCAAGGAGCTATAGTGGGCTCCACCCGTCACATACTAAGTCCAATGCATTCATCATATGAATAGGTTTAAACATAACATAAACATTCGTATTAAAACTAGCATAAAAAATGTCAATACATCCTCCATAAACCATGAATGGTATAAAAATAACACATACACAGCCAAACATATAACAAAAACTTAAATAAAATATGGAAATTTTGTATCATAATAAATCAACTTCAAATAAGCTTAAAATCCATCAAAGGATATTGACATAGATGAAATCAAAACTCTTTTTAGAGAAATAAATTATCTATTTTGAAATCAATTAAGAGTCATATATTTATAAAATAAAACTTTGTCATTGAAAATATTCTTATAAGCTTGTAAGGGAAGCTTCGAAGATTTTATAACAGCGGAAAATAGACACACTCGCCATATAAGTTAAAAAAGCATTCTTACCTTAATTCTGTCAAAAAGGTTAAAAAGGACCTTGTTTGGAAAATGATAGAAATATTCCTTTATAAACAACTTATATAAGTCAACAAGGGTATAAATGGATTTAACCCATATTCTAGTAAATAGTAAAAATGTTTTGAAATGCATTTTTCAGAAACATGGATGTGGATGATAATGAAATCCTGGTAGATTATTACGTATAAACAACCTCGGATAATGAAGAGATTGCAAAATAAACCCTTACCCTGTACTTTTCCTTGGTTGGGGTAGGTTAAACTCCTGTATAATGGTGAAATAATTGTTATTAAATTATACAGGAATCGTATATATTAATATTATATCATATATGATCTTTTAACATTGATTTGTTAATAATATCATAGTATTATCGTTGTTTCGGGTGTTAACTTACCCGTTTTCATTTATATGTTTTGTTACGTAAGAGGTGTTTGTAATGGATAGTTTGTATATTAATCATATCCAAAATGATATAAATTCCATAGATAGTATTATTAATCATCAAATTAGAATTTGACTTGAATGGATACGATGGAGAATGAATCTCATCGCGTTTGTGGAAACGGTACTCCGTACGTACGCACGAGCGACAATATCATTATTTTGATATTAAAATAATATATAATTGGATGGTATATCATATATACAGAATCATTATCATGTTATATTTATTATTTATATTAATTAAACATCATTATTATACCCATCCAAATAATAATTTATTGAATAACAATTACACCACGACGTGGAGACGGTAAGCCGTACGTACGCACGTATGGTGACATGTTATTCAAAGGGTGGATAGAATACTGAATATGGTTGTACCATATTTATAATAACATCATAGTATATTTATGATACTTGAGTTATTATTTTAGAATGTTAATAACAAATAAATAAGAAGTGGAAGAAGAAAGGAACTTGAAAAATGGTGGTGAAATTATTACCTCTTCTTTGGGTTCTTCCTTTTGATTTGATCAAAATTTCCCCTTAGGTTGGATTTATGACTAAAGTAAGGCCTCTAGGATTATGTGAAGGAAGTTTATAGAGTATTTGGGCAGATGTTGGCCGAACCAAAAGGCTTCAAAGGTGTGAATTAATGAGAAGGGGGAGTTCCCTTTTATATGAGGGGTGAGGGGAACCTTTGGAAAAGATAGAAATATTATTTTATAATAAATTCATATTTGGTTTCTAATAGCTAAAAAGTGGATTATTTAAAGGTTAAGGTGGGTTTGGGATGGAAAACACTCAACCAATAGAATTTAGACAGGTTTGGGTCATTATATTAACGTTATCTTTTAGTATTAACTCTTAGTTAATTAGTTTGACACTTACCATGTCACTTTGTATTTTTATATTATATAGTTAATAAACTAACTATATACCTCTAAGAGACCCCCAAGTGGACCATTAATGATACAATTATCATAATATAAGTATCTTGTCCGAATATTTGATTTCTAGGAATTTAATATCAACTAAAAATAAAATATTTGTTTTAAAAACATTTTTATGTCAATTTTGACACTATTCAATAATTGATTTTTGTAAAAATCATAACAGAATTATTACTTCGATAAAAGTTAATTAAATCAATCCTAACATTTTATATTATTGTAGAAAATTATTGTTATTTATAAAAAGTCTCAAATTACATTTATTTGGGTATTTATAATATCAATTATTCTATGTTTTCATTAATTAGGTAATTGCTGCATCACCATTGTGTCATAAATAAATTAAATTATATAATGTATAAAAATTATAAATAAAATATCATTATTTAGGAAATACTTTTATCTTTCTATTGAATATCTATAGTAGAAAATCCAACATATATAACCCTGTTTAAAAATTGTATTTCTAAAAGATATATGCTTATGATATTTTTGTATTTATTTTAACTTAATTAAAATAAAGTGTCCCTATCACCTACAAGTGGCTCCATGGTGTCCCAAAATCGACCCAAAGATGTCCATGGTCGGACATGTATCCACCAATAAGGTTAGGACACGTTTTAGCGTAATTTAGTTTTATTATAATTTTATTCTTTTACCCTTATTTACCGGATTTACCCTTTAATCATGGTAAATAAAATATTTACCGAAGTAATTATTCAAAATGTCTAAAAATAAAAGTTACATATTTAAACAATTTTGAAATCTTGATTCCAAATATGTAATACATTTTTCCAAATTCAAAACAATGAAGTGGCAGAAATTAGTTTAAAATTAATTCCTGCTGTCAAAACAAAAAGCGTGTTTTTAGGATATAATAACTATCAAAAAATTGAACTTGTTTATGTCCGGTTTAATTGTGAAATTATGTCCAATGACCAAAACTGTATTAAATGGTAAAAATATATTCTAAATATACTTTAAAACCACTAAAATTAATAATTTATCACTACTAATTATTTTGATTAAAAAAGTTGTTTATAATTAAAATTTAGTAATTTTCACTATTCATCAAAATATTAAAGTTATCCGAAAAGTACCAAAATTTCACCTTAGGCTAAATTCGATACTCCGAATCCAAAAATGAATTCCATTTTGAGACATAAAATTTATAAAATTTTTAAAATTAGGTATTACTATTTATAACGGCTAGTTTGATTTGTTGTGGTGTGTGTTAGAACTCGATGTCGCGTACATCACACGCTATTGCATTATTCAAAGAGAAGCGTACCGTAGAATATTGGGGTGTTACATTATCCCCTCTTTCAAATAATTTTGTCCTCGAAATTTCTAGAATACTACCTCATGAAAAGACTCGGGTGGTTCTTCATCATAAGTTCCTAGGGTTCTCATGTTGCCTCTTCCATCTTATGGTATCTCCACAAGATTTTTACCAGACGAGTTGTCCGGTTTCTCAGTACTTGTTCTCTCATATCAAGAATCCTGATGGGATCTTCGTAATAAGGTAGATTGGGTTCCAGTTCTAATTCCTCATAGGTGAGTACATGCATTGGGGCAGGAATTTATTTCTTCAATAGAGATACGTTGAATACATCGTGAACTTTGGAGAGACTTGGCGGCATTTCCAATCGTAAGCTACAACCCCAATTCGTTCAAGAATTTCGAAAGGTCCGATGTACCTAGGACTTAATTTACCTTTCATAGCAAAATATATGACTCCTTTCCATGGAGATACCTTCAGGAGAACATGATCACCGACTTGAAATTCCAAATCCTTCCTTCAATTATCGGTATGGCTCTTCTACCTACTTTGTGCTGCCTTGATGTGGTTTTGGATTACCTTAACCTTTTCTATCGTTTCCTCCACCAGTTCTGGGCCTACGAGTTTTATTTCACCAATGTCATCCCAACAGGTTGGTGTGTGACATCTCTTTTCATATAATTCTTCATATAGTGCCATATGAATACTCGAATGGAAGCTATTGTTATAGGAAAATTCTACCAGAGGTAAATATTGATCCCACATACCCTGGAAGTCAAGTGAGAAGGATCAAAACATGTCTTCTATGTTTTGAATAGTTTGTTCTGATTGTCCATCTGTTTGAGGGTGGTAGGTAGTGCTCAAATAAAGTTCAGTATCCAAGGATTTCTTATGAATTTTCCAGAATTTTGAAGTAAAACGGGGATCACGGTCCGAAACAATCGATGGGGGTACTCCATGAAGTCTCACAACTTCATTAATATATAGTATTTCTAGAGTTTCCAGTGGTAGATCTTCTCTTATAGCAACAAAATGTGCTGACTTGGTAAGATGATCAATAATAACCCATATTGCATCGTTCCTTCTAGGAGTCTTTGGTAGTCCCATGAAAACGTCCATCGTGATATTGTCCCATTTCCACTCAGGTATGGGAAGAGGTTGCAATACTCCAGTAGGATGTTGCCTTCCAGGATTCACTTGTTGAAAAACCATACATCTTGACACAAAATCAACAATCTCCCTCTTCATGTTGTCCCACCAAAAATGTTCCTTCAAATCTCTATACATTTTGGTTCTCCCAGGGTGTATAGAGAAATTGAAACTATGAGCATCATCCAGTAATTCCCTTTTTAGATCAGGTATATCAGGAACACAAAGTCTCTCCCGAATTTCAAAATTCCTTCTTCATACACAAAGTCTCTCAATCTCCCATCATTCACAGCTTTAATCTTCTTTCGAAATTTTTCATCATCTATATGTGAACTCTTAATCCTTTCTAGTAAAGATGGTTTTGCAACCATTTGAAAAAGCATTGATGTTTCACCTTCCCTGGTTATTCCCATGTCCATCTTTACTAGATCCATGAAAATTAGATCCCTTTTAATTCTCTTATTGTACAAAACTCCATTATCTTTTCTCCTCAAAGCATCTGACACCTTGTTTTCAATCCCCAGGTGGTAGTGTAACATACAATCATAATCCTTGAGTAATTCAAGCCATCTCCTTTTCCTCATGTTGAGTTCATTTTATGAGAAAATAAACTTCAAACTCTTGTGATCTGTATAAATATCACAATTTTCACCATAGAGGTAGTGCCTCCATATCTTCAAAGCAAATATCACAGCTACTAACTCGATATCATGAGTATGATAGTTTTGTTCATGAATTTTCAACTTTCGTGATGCATATGCAATAACCCTATCATTCTGCATAAGGACACAACCAAGTCATTTCTTCGATGCATCACTATAAATAACGAACACATCATTCCCCGATGGTAGAGTCATTATAGGAGAATTTACTAATATTCTCTTCAGTTCTTCAAAACATTCCTCACACTCTTTTTTCCAAACAAATTTAACCCATTTATGTGTGAGCTTTGTTAATGGGTTAGCCAACCAGGAAAAATTCTGGACGAAACGTCGATAATAACCTACTAAACCAATAAAACTACGTACCTCAGTTATACTCGTCGGTGCAGGACATTATTGGATTGCCTTGGTCTTAGAAGGATCAACAGAGATTCCATCTTTAGAGAAAATATGGCCAAGAAAAGAAATCTCCTAAATCCAGAATTCACACTTGCTAAACTTCCCATATAATTCATGTCTTCTCAGAGTCTTCAGGATAATGCGCAAGTGATTTTCATGATCTTCATAGATTTTGGAGTATACCAAGATATCATCAATAAATACTACTACAAAGTCATCAAGATATTCCTTGAAAGCTCTATTCATTAGATCCATAAAAATAGAGGGTGCATTAGTCAATACAAAAGGCATTACTGTAAACTCGTAATGCTCGTACCTTGTTCGAAATGATGTCTTCAGAATGTCTTCCTTCTTCACACACAACTGATGGTATCCAGATCATAGGTCAATATTTGAAATGTATTGAGATCCATGCAGTTGGTCAAATAAATCATCAATGCGAGGCAGGGGATACTTGTTCTTCATTGTTATTGCATTGATCTCCCTGTAGTCGATACGTAACCTCATAGATCCATCTTTCTATTTAACAAAAAGAACAAGGGATCCCCATGGAGAAACACTAGGGTGAATAAATCCATTATTAATCAATTCCTCTAGTTGTTTATTTAGTTCAACTAATTCTACAGTGGCCATTCTATAAGGGGTCTTCGATATAGGCATTGATCTAGGAATTAAATCAATGGAAAACTCAACTTCTCGTTCTGGAGGATGTCCAGGTAAATCTTCCGGAAACACATCTATATATTCTTTCAAAATAGGTACATACTCTATTTGAACATTCCTTTCCTCACCCATAGTCATTTCATCCTCTTCCTCCACAATAATTGAATTTAGTAGAGCTACATGGGGTGGATCTAGATAAGAATCAGGTGGTGACGATTCTTCTCTAAAGATAAGGTGTTCCTTATCATCATCATCAAAAATCGTAACCTCCTTCTTCTTACAATAAATCTTCACATCGTGGTCCAAAATTCAATCCATAATGAGGATTATATCAAACTCAATCATAGGTATGACGATGAGATCAGCGGATAAAGAACATTTATGTTCTCTAATGGGAACTGATTCACAAAACATTGTTGGAATGATACTTCCCTTAAGAGTTTTATCTGACAACTCCCTTGTAAAATAAAATTGTAAATATCTAATTTTCTTAACAAACTAGGAAGATATGAAACAATGTGATGATCCAGAATCAAATATTGCAGTTGCTAAACTTGAGGAAACCATTAAATTACATGCCACCACGTCTTTCAGAGCTTCTACCTCAGCAGTAGTGATAGCATAAGCTTGTAATTGATCCCTGGGCCTTTTTTTATGTAAGTTCCCCTGACGCATAGGAAATTTATTTGCATAATGTCCCATCTCCCTACAATTATAGCATTGGACATTGGTATTTTCCTTCTTCCCCTTGCAATCATGAGTTTGGTGGCCTTTTTCACCACACTTGTAATAGACTCTCGTTCCTTTTAAGAGAGTACCAGGGTGTTTCTTCCCACTTTTACTGTAAGATGGATATTCAACTTTTCCCTTCTTCCCCTAATTTCCATTCCCAGATTGATCAGAAGATCTCTTCTTCTCTTACTTTTCTTTAAAGTCATAAGACTTAGAGAATTCCTTTTCTGTCCTGATAGTACATGAGACAATGTCTCTGTACGACGAGAAGGATTGTGAGACTAATTCTTGATGGAGAAATGGTTTTAACCCATCAAAGAAACGATAAAACTTACTTCTTGGGTTACATATATAATCTCCAGCATACCTTTCTAACCTCGTAATGTTAGCCTCATACTTTGCGACATTCTCATCCTCCTTTTGTCTCAGACATAGAAATTTCCTTTCCATGTCTGCTCGATGGCCACGAGTAAAGTATTTTTCTAAAAACAGATATTTGAACTTCCTCCATTCCATATTTGATACGTCATAATCTTCCTTCATGTTTTGAATCAATGACCACCATTGATCAGCATCTCTAGTGAGGTGGTAAACTGCCATGATAACCTTTTCCCTTTCACTACTCCCCAAATCCTGAAATATTTTCTCTAGGGAATTTATCCATTTCTCAGCTACTAAGGGATTTGTACTTCCATTGAACGTTGGTGGTTGTTGCCTCATGAAGTGATCTAACATTGATCCTCCATGCTGTGGATCAGGGTGCTCCATACGGGTAATGTTATTATTCATAACCTAAGTTAGTTGTCCCAGTATGGTGATTAGCTTATTGGCACTAGTTGCATCACCAGTTCCACTATAATTATCTTGAGAAGGAGGGAAATCCCTACATGGAGTATGTGCATTGATACAGTTTCCATTTCTTCCAGTAGGTTCCATTTCTAAACAATGGCATAAACTATATCAGTTTATGAATCAAAATACATAATTTCATACTGATAAAACACTTAACATAAATTTAACTATTTATGGATATAATCCATAATCATAAAAATGTTTTTTTGAGGAAGTATATACTCACAAACCCTTCATAATTATTTTTAAATAAAATTAGAGTTATCCTAAGAATATCCCCTAGGAGTGTCGTAACCAAGAGTGCAGCAAGACCTATTGTCATGCACCAGTTCTCATTCGAGTCTAGCTCAAAGCAGTGTTTTCGGGTTTTACCCCTAGGTACATTTGTGTCAGTTCCGCCTCTACCAGCTCGTATCCAGACAGAGATGTATTGCTCGAAAAACTCACAAAATCTCTACAATACAAAAATTCTAGGAAGTTCTTCTATACTAATCCTCAAAGTCCATCTTAAATCTATGTACTCTAATTATAGTTTATCTAAATCTAGCTTCCAAGGTTTGTACTCAACTTCCTCTGATACCAACTGTAACGCCCCGACCACAGTTTCCCAGAGTCAGTGCATTATTACATAAAATTGGCATGATCACAAGAAAGATCAAATCTCGAAAGACCAGTTATTTCAGTAGCCTTGGAAACACTAGATATATTCATAAAGTTTTACATTACATCATAAAAATGAAAACTACAACAACATATTCTCCATAGTTCACACTTTTATCCCCTTATACTATCCCTGTAGGTCATTAATAATTTACTTCTTCATATCCTGGGAAAAATAAAACAGAGAAAAGGGGTGAGCTCAAATGCCCAAAATGGATTACAATATAGAGAAAACTTTCATAAATAAGAATAAACATTTAAGGAAATGTATAACTAAAACAAAATCCTTTTAAACATGAAATTCAACATAGCATGGAAAAAAATGAAATAATTTCCATTTACTTATTCACATAGATATTCTACTAATAGAATAATCACATGAAATATCAATAACCACTTTCATAATGATGGAATGCATAATGCCAGACTATTATAACCACATAGCCAAAGCCTCATGCCAAGACTAAAAATAAGATTTTGTCAAGGCCTTGTGCCAAGACACTAGTTTGTCTCTTGAGACCTACCGATGCATTGAGGAGCTATAGCAGGCTCTACCCATCACATATTAAGTCCAATGCATTCATCATATGAACATGTTTAAACATAACACAAACATTCGTATTAAAACTAGCATAAAAAATGTCAATACTTCCTCCATAAACCATGAATGGTATAAAAATAACACATCCACAGTCAAACATATCACAAAACCTTAAATACAATAGGGAAGTTTGGTTTCATAATAAATCAACTTCAAATAATCTTAAAATATATCAAAGGATGTTGACATAGATGAAATCAAAAATCTTTTTAGAGAAATATCTCTTTTTATTTTGAAATCATTTAAGAGTCATATATTTATAAAATAAAACATTTTCTTTGAAAATATTTTTATAAGCTTGTAAGTGAAGATTCGATGATTTTATAACGGCGGAAAATAGGTGCACCCTCCATATAAGTTAAAAAAACATTCTTACCTCAATTCTGTCGAAAAGGTTAAAAAGGACCTTGTTTGGAAAACGACGGAAAGATTCCTTTATAACCCACTTATAAAAGTCAACAAGGTTATAAATGATTTGAACCCATATTCTAGTAAATAGTAAAAATGTTTTGAAATACATTTCTAGGAAACATGTATGTGGATGATAAAGAAATCTCAGTAGATTATTACGTATAAACAACCTCAGATAATGAAGAGACTGCGAAATAAAACCTTACCTTGTACTTTTCCTTGGTTGGGGTTGGTTAACCTCCTATATAATAGTGAAATAATTTTTATTAAATTATACAAGAATCATATATATTAATATGATATCATATATGATATTTTAACACTGATTTGTTAATAATATCTTAGTATTATCGTTGTTTCGGGTGTTAACTTACTCGTTTTCTTTTATATATTTTGTTACGTAAGCCATGTATTTTACGGATAGGTTGAATAATAAACATATACAAAAGTATATCAAGTCCTTAGATACTATTATTAATAATCAAATGAGAATTATACTTTAATGGATACGATGGAAAATGAATCTTATCACGTTCGTGGAGACGGTAGTCCGTACGTATGCACGAGTAACAATATCATTCTTTTGATATTAAAATAAAATATAATTGGATGGTATATCATATATAAAGAATCATTATCATGTTATATTTATTATTTACATGAATTACACATCATTATTATACCCATCCAAATAATAATTTATTGAATAACAATTACACCCCGACGTGGAGACGGTAAGCCGTACGTACGCACGTATGGTGACATGTTATTCAATGAGTGGAAAGAATAATGAATATGGATGTACCATATTTATAATAACATGAAAATCTATATAATATACAAGATTTATTATTTTATAATGGTAATAACAAATAAAGAATATGTGGAAGAAGAAAGGAACTTGAAAATGGGTGGTGAAATTATTACCTCTTCTTCGGGTTCTTCCTTTTGATTTGATCAAAAGGTATTCAGAGGATGGATTTATGACTAAAGTAATGCCTCTAGGATGAATTTAGGGAAGTTGAGAGAGTATTTGGGAAGAGTTTTTCTGAAACAAAAGGCTTTGAAGTTGTGAATTAATGAGAAGGGGGAGTGCCCTTTTATAAGAGGGGTGAGAGGCACCTTTGGAAATGATTGAAATATTATTTTATAATAAATTCATATTCAGTTTATAATGGCTCCAAAGTGGATTATTTAACGTTTAAGGTGGGTTTGGGTCGCAAACCACTCAACCGATAGAATTTAGATAGGTTTGGGTCATTATATTGACCTTATCTTTTAGTTTTAACTCTTAGCCAATTAGTTTGACACTTACCATGTCACTTTGTATTTTTATATTATATAGTTAATAAACATACTATAAACCTTAAATATACCACCAAGTAAACCATTAATGATACACTTATCATGATATAATTATCTTGGACGATCCTTAGATTTTTAGGAATTTAATATCAATTAATAATATAATATTTGATTTAAAAACTCTTTTATGTCAATTTTGACACTATTCAGAAATTGATTTTTTCAAAAATCATAACAGAATTATTACTTAGAAAAAAGTTAATTAAATAAATCCTAACATGTCATGTTATCCTATAAAATTATTGGTATTCATTAAAAGTCTCAAATTACATTTATTTGGGTATTTATAATATCAATTATTCTAATTTTTAATTAATTAGGTAATTAATGCATCACCATTGTGTCATAAATAAATTAAATTATATAATGTCTAAAAATTATAAATAAAATATAATTATTTAGGAAATCTTTTTATATTTCTAATGAATATTTATAGTCGAAAATCCAACATATATAACCCTATGTAAAAATTTTATTTCTAAAAGATATATGCTTATGTCAATTTTGTATTTATTTTAACTTACTAAAAATAAAGTTTCCCTATCACCTATAAGTGGCTACATGGGGTCACAAAATCAACCCAAAGATTCCTATGGTCTGAAATGTATCCACCAATATGGTCAGGATGTGTTTTAGGGTAATTTAGTGTTATTATAATATTATTTTTTACCCTTATTTACTAGATTTACCCTTTAACCATGGTAAATAAAATATTTACAGAAGTAATTATTCAAAATGTCTAAAAATAAATGTTACCAGTTTACACAATTTAGAAATCCCGATTCCAAATATGGAATCCATTTTTCCAAATTTAAAACAAATAAGTGGGAGAAATTAATTTAAAATTAATTCCCGCTGTCAAAACAAAAAGCGTGTTTTTAAGATATAATAAGTATCAAAAGATTGATACTTGTTTATGTCTGGTTTAATTTTGAAATTATGTACAATGACCAAAATTGTATTAAATGGTAAAAATATATTCTAAATATACTTTAAAACCACTCAAATTCATAATTTATCACTATTAATTATTTTGATTAAAAAAGTTGTTTTTAATTAAAATTTAGTAATTTTCACTATTTATCAAAATATTAAAGTTAACCGAAAAGTACCAAAATATCAACTTAGGCTAAATTGGATACTCTAATTTCAAAAATGAAGTCCATTTTGAGAGGTAAATTTTTTAAAATTTTAAAAAGTAGTTATTACTATTCATAACGGCTAGTTTGATTGGTTGTGGTGTGTGTTAGAACTCGATGTTGCATATAACACATGCTATTGCATTATTCAAAGAGAAGCATACTGTAGATGCGTGAGGTGTTACATTCAATTATTAAACCATTGATAACCCAGATGAATTTAAACAGTGAAATTCATTTCAAGTGGGCCGAATGTAACGACATTACATTTTGTGATTTTTTTGATATAATTAATATTTTTGATACTCTAGACATTGAAAATATATTATTTTATGTTTATAAGATATACATATCACCATGTTGGTATTTCAATACAGGAAACACATATCTTATCTTACAGTACATGCAACAATGAGTTAACTTGCGGTATACCCAATACCGAGTTTTACCATATTTTATGGGCCATCCTATTTTAAAACTAAATTTTGACACTTTTATGAATTTTATTTTTTAAAATAAAAATAATTTTGGAATTGATAATGTTTATATTATCCTTTGGGTAATGGTTTGAGATTTTTCGGAGAAACATAATTTATGATTAATAGGGAAAACTACTGCATTTTAGATAAAACCCACCTTTTTGTTTAAATAATTAATAATGATATATTATATTATATATTTAATTTAGAGTCTCATAAGATCAATTATATATATATTTATACAATTAAGTACATTATAATCAATTTTACTTTTAAATTGAATATAAAAACTTGATAATATTTTGAACATTTTTCTACTTTTAAAACCATATATTTCACCCCATCTGTAGGATTAGTGATAATCTTAATTTCCTCACTTTTATGATTTGAATTTTAGAAAACCAACATACACAGTTCTAATCAGTATGATATTTATGTTATAATAATATCTACTTAATTTTTTGACTAAGATTATTAGTGAATTTGATTTAAAATAATTGCAATTATTAAGGTATGATTAAGTTTAATACAGAAGTAAACCTTAATAAAAAAAACTAAAATTACCTAGAAACTTGTCCAAAATTCATTTGATGAAAATATCTATACCATATAACCTCATTATTTGAAATATATGTTTTATTTGGATATTATTATATGGAAGTTCCATATATATAAGGTTAAGTAAGGAAAAAGAAAAAAAGGGAACATTTCTAACCTTTAATATTTATAAAATATTGGGTTATGTACAAAACATCATATTTTATATTATAGATATTATTTTGAATGAAAAATGGGTTATTAATTTCATAAAAATTTATCAATATTTTTTAAATATGAATTAGTTACTTAAAATGATTAGTGAACACCAATTAATGATTATTTAGTTAATAATTAACTAAAATAAAAGACACTATAAAGATTAAAAATGAAGTTATTGATTGAATTATTGTATTTATTTATTTTTATAGATGAATATATCATTATAAACATATTTAAACCTTATATATTTTAATTACAATATTTTATTGATATTTTAAAATTAGCATTAAATCAATAATGCCAATATTGATATTGTTGTTATTTTAAAATAAATGAAATTTTATTAAATTATTTAAAATTAATAAAAATCCAAAATTCTACCAACATAATTTTATGTGTTAATAAATATTATATATTGTCTATTAATGTAATTATTTATCTTGTATAACTAACATATTGACTCATATATTTTAAAAATATTATTAACACGGAATGAGTTTATGTAGTGTTTGACTGTGTCACGTGCGTTTGTTTTAAAACTAATTTACAATAAATTGTGGAATTTTATTTTATAAATTATATATAATATTAATAATTAATTTGATATATATTTTATAATAAATAAAAATTTATTTTAGTCATAAATTATAAATTAATTAGATTAGAAAACTAGATGCTTTAATAAAAACCAAAATGATAAAATTATGGAATCCTAGAAGGTAAAGAACCAAATTATTAAAATTAAAATATTTTTATGTGTTGTAGGTTTTAATAGACCATTATTTATAATTAATCATTTATTTTTTCAAATTTTGAGTCTCTTTAGGTAATTTATACTACCCAATAGTGAATACCTATTGGTATTTACAATCGTGCCACTCCCTCTCCACTATAATAGGAAAGCACTCTATCACTTCATCACACATATAAAGCCCATTGGATGACAAAAATTATTCTCATATAATCCTCCAAATTTTATCACTTCCTCATATAGGCCTCACATTGTGAGTAAATCCACTCAATTAATCCTTTTGGCACAAATGAAAAGGAGTTACCCGATTAAGAGGTATCATCTTCTCTAAGGCTCCTTTCCTTTATTTTTTTTCTTCACCCTCCACTAAATTTATTCCATTTTTGTGTGAAAACACTAGTATGATAAATATACTATTATTTTTTTATAATAATATTTATAACTAGGATTATAAACATCTCCATCTAATAGATGTCAAAAATATTGTTTCCGTGTTTGGAGAACTACTACTTCACGAAACAATGATTTCTCATTTTTTTAGTTACGCCTTATCATGGTGGCCATTATTATAGAAACTCTATTTATATATGTAATATATTATATTTATTATTTATTTAATCTTCTTTATTCCTAATAAAACTCACATATCTTTAATTTCCATTTGGTGTTAATATGATAATCGAGTTTGAGGAATTGCATACTACCACCCCTCAAAGCGATGTGATTCGTTCACACACCACATGAAATGTATTAACGATTGGTTTAATGAATGTATATTATATATATGATATATTAAATATTCATTAATAACGATATATATATATATACATACATACATAAATATACATACATATTTCATTTAAACACTTTATTTCAATATAATAATAAAAATAGAAACAATATTCATGCGTATGTGCGGATTATCGTCTCCAAGAATGGTGTATTCCATTTCATACTTGTTTATTCTATAAATTATTATAATATGAATATAACCGATATAAATTATATTTATATTATTATATACCTTCTAGAATCATGATATAGTTAAAAGGACCAATGATATAACAAATTAAGACACATGCGAAGAACAAAGCGAATTCAACCCGAAGTGAAACCTTTATATAGGATCATTAACAAGTGGGTAATATAAGGTCATAATAAAACCATATATGGTAATATGTATAATAATATGATTCAGTAAAATATTTATATTAAACTCACAATTATTAAATTGGAATCTTTTACGAGTAAGAAGAGAATCAAGGAACAATGTAAGAATATTTCATCTCACTTTTAATTTCAGTGACATCCATGTTATGTTCACCACTATTTCATTTTTTTGTGGTGTTTGTAATTCACATTATTTAATTATGTACATATTATACATAAAACTATGGGAATTCACATGTAAATTTTATAATATTTCATTCATTGGGCTTATGTTTTGATATTTACCAAATCGGTAAATATGTTTTTTCAGAATTTTCTTTCTTTGAGACCCATGTTTTGTTTTGCACTGAAAAACATTTTTATGGTGTATATAATTACATGTTACATTTTATATCATGAATATACTTTTTTTTAGGATTTCTTAAGATTTAATGGATTTAATTTTCTTACATTAATAGTATGATCCCATGTTATTGAGTTATAAGAATCTATTGAGGCAATATCATCACTTTTTCGAGATTGTTTATATTTATGATTCTGTTGATAAAATATTATGATCCATATCTAAAAAACCCCAATGAGTTTCTTTCTCCTCTATTTTTTCATGATATCCACATTTATTAGTACCTTTTTCAACATTTGGATACATAATATAATGCTTTTAATTAAAATCCAACAATCTCTCTTTTTAGTTAGAAATCTATTGTATACAAAAACCATGTTTTCGAAAATGTATTTAGAAAATAATTCAAAAGATACTTGAATATAATTTTCTAAAAAATGATTTTAAATGTTTTATTTTTTTTCAAATCTTCCTTTATATGTTTTAAAAAAAACGTATTCAAAAAAATTTAAAAATGTTTTCAAAAGTATTTACGTTATAAAAAAATATGTTTTCAAATAAGAAAGGTTATTTTCTTTAATAAATGTTTTTGAATGATATATGAAAATTATTTTACATCGAAGATGACATCCATTTAAGTTACTCATTCGCTTATAATAAATTATATAATTGTTTCATTCATATCGTTTCTATGAATGGTTTATTCTTAATGTCATGGTCTTTATGAATCTCATTTCCCTTTCATGATTCACATGTTTATGAATCCCACTTCCTTTCACAAGTAATTATTTGATGAATTGGTTATGAAACCTATCTATTTTCTGTAGGGTTTTATGTGATTAAATTTTAATGAAACCCATTTCATATCATAGTTTATGATTTTATGTTCACAATACCTATGTCTTTTTATAGATCAAGATATGATAAATGTTTTATTATATTGTCACAAATGTATGAATGAATTTATTATGATATGGGTGGGACCTATCTCTCCCTCCAATGAATTGGGTAATGATGGATGAATCATGAGTTCAAATTTTATGTGTAAACCTGATTATATGTTCACAATGTTATGTATAGTTTTGGTTTCATGTCCATATATTGGTGCATGAACCCTATTATATGTTCACAGTGTTATGAGTGAACTTTATTATGTGTTCACAATGTTATGCCTCGACCTGGTTGCATGTCCATAAGTTTATGAATGAACTTGATTACATGTTCAAAATATTATGCGCAAACATGATTACTTGTTCAAAAGGTTATGCATGGACCTGGATTCATGTCCATTAGCTAATGCCAGAACCGGATTACATGTTCAAAATGTTATCCATGGAGTTTGTTTCACATCCATAAGGTTAAGTGTGAACTTGATTACATGTTCACAATGTTATGCATGGAACTCGTTGCATGTCCAAAAGTTTATTTTGGTGCATGACTTAATGTCCTTAACTTAATGAGTGAACCTGTATCTACTTATACATGTTCAAAATGTTATAAACCAATGTGCATGTCCCAAATCCAATGTATTTTCCTATGTTATTCTTCTTTGGCATATGTTCTTTATTTCCTTATGATTCAAGTCTTATGAACTTCCATTCTTGATAATGTTCTATAATATATATAGAATTATTTTAAAATGTTATTCCTAAGTTCTATAACATTTTTATGTTATTCTTATGCATTTTAATTATTTACCCTTATAGAGCATATGAGCTCACCCCTTTCTTATGTTTCTTTTCCCCCTCGTATGAAGAAGGGTTTTAGGTATAATTACTAAAGGTGGAGATTCTTATGTGAGATATTGGATATCTTTTGCTAGGATAAAATATTTTGTTTCCAAGTTTCCAAAGACACTAAACTATTACGTTCTTCGGGCTTGTATTTTTGTAATGTAATGAATATTCATCAAGAATGATTTAATATTAATGTATGTCAATCCTGGGTTGCAATAAATAGTGATGATTATTGGGTATAAATATAGTAACTAATGTATGTGAGTTCAAAAAAGTTGGTTCTTAACTCATCCATATATCATCCATGACACAATAATTCATTTATTTACTAATAATGTTAAATAATATAAATTACTATATTTCACTATTCACCTAAAATTCAACTATTTTAGAAAAATCCTAAAACATTCGCCCGAACCATTTTCAATGTGCATAATTTGTAAATAGACACCATTTTATGAAAATAACATTCTATGTATGAGAAATTTATTTTTTAATTAAAATCATCATTTACTCCAAAAGTACTGATTTTAAAATTATAAACAATTTTAATTTACTTTGAAAAATTAATAAAAGTCTCATAAAATTATATTATAAACCTATAGAAACAAAATATAAATTCATGAATATATTTTATGAAAAAAAAATCATTTAAATTAATATATTAATTATAAAATTGTAAATAAGGATTTATGTTTCACAAAAATATGAACACCTAATTTATCATTTTTAAAAGATTTATTTACTTATTCTATGATATAAATATATTATATAACCATTTATGAGATACCAAAATTTTATGTATTATTTCATATATGAGATAAAATTAAAATCATAAATATTCTATTAATATAATGAAAATGATTTTTTTATAAAAAAACTAGTTTTTATTATTCATTGTAAAATCAATATTTTTAGAAAATCGCCAAAATTTCACCTTAAGAAAATTTTGGCATTTTGATTGTTAAAATAAAGAACTTTTTTCTATATAACTGATAAATGTGTAAAAATTTAGTCCTTAAATAGGTGTGACATTAAAAGGTTATAAAATTACCTTTTAGGAAATATATATTATTATGCTTAAATTTTGATTTATTCAAATAATAAGCATATAAAATCAATTTGTTGAATGTAAAAAATATTTTATTTAATATATTATTATATATAAATTTCAAAATATGGTTAATAGTATTCGTTCCTGCAAATTTAGAAGCACAATTATAATGGTTATTAAAAAATAATGATATTTAATTATATATCGTTGTTTGTTTAATATTTGTGTTGTGTAAACCTTATATTGTCAAAATACATAAATTTAAATACAGACATACCATAAAATATTGTGGTGTTACATTATCCCCTCCTTCAATAAATTTCTTCCTCTCAATAAGAAGTTTTACTTCAAAAATCAAAGGTTGATAATTTAAAATTTCTTTATGGGAAATAAACATCAGAAATAGAGTTAATAAAACATCCTCTAAAATGAGGTAAAGAGAAATGTGATGGTCACCACAAAACTAATATTTCAAAATAGGATAAAATTCCTGAAAATATGGACATGGATGAGAAATATAATGATCATGTTCTGATGGAGAGTGATAGAAAACATGGTCATTAGATATCCCACCAACACAAAACTATAAATCATGTGATCAGTTAAAAGGCCAATGATTTCATAAAAATAAATGTATATGAATAATGTTCTCGTTCCAATATATTTTTTCCAAAGTTAAGTTAATATTTCAATATTCAAATAATAATTTGATAAAATAAACTTACATGATTACTTTCCATGTCATAACTATATTCTTATCCGTTGTTTATGCATTGATCAATTTTCACTTCATCCTTAACACATGGAAATGAATGTTCAAAATGAATATATTTATTCCTAAATAACTTTTAAGAATTATAATATCCACGAGTAATTACTATAACATTTAAATATTTAATGAAACCAAAATTTTTATCACAAAAATATAAAAATGTAAACTTAATCCATTCAAACCATAAGAATAATCCATAATAAATATGTTTAAATCTGTAGTCTAAATGTTTTTCTAAATTTCCTAGATATCCTAATCATAAACGGAATCATTATAAGTCAATAATAAAATAGTATTCTAATCCAAAATACAATTAAACTTTTACTCCTTAAAATATTCTCTATCTGCAGAAATAAAATAAATCTCTTAATCACCAAATCATTTTCCAATCACAATATTATCTATTTGATTAATCAAATTTACCTAAAATCAAAATAACCATAATCCATAACATATATAAAACGATTCATGCTAATCTAGACTTCATATATGCTAGTGGTAAGCGTTACACCCTTATCACCCTTCGCTTGTGGGTTCAAACTCGATGGCCTTTCTAGATGTGATGGGTTCTCACCGAGCCAATGGGTTTTCCTTTTTCTAAAACTATAATAATATAACATCCAAATTATATATGATTTAAAATATTGAAATAATTATAATCCCCAATGTTATCAATAAAACCCCAAAAAATACTTCTTTCATTTATTTCACATTTGTATTTACTTGATCTAGATTTTATCCAATAGAAGAGGGAATTGACTCGGGTAATCCCAATATTCCCTATATTTAAGGCAATCAACTACAAATAGATTCAGAGGATTTGTTTTATTTACTTTCTTTTTAATCTTTGTTTTTCATCATAAATTCTTTGTTTTTTTGTATTTCTTTCCCACACATAATGAATTTATCTATTCTGATGAGACACATTATTATGGGTATCCTTCCACATTTCCTGTACAATGGAAATCAATCCTTCATTTCTCTATGGTCTCCACCACTGAATCTCTAAAAAAATTGTATCCTTCTGTTATTTCGTGAGATCATGAGTTCTTAAGGTATATGTTGCTCATAATATTTCAAACAAGCTGATTAGGCATGATCATGATACCATTCAATTAAATCAACATCTGATTTGGTTTCTCATACCCATCACCTTTTGTATCATGTTCAATGTTAATGTGAGTCCTTTGGGTTCCAACCATTGAGTAAAACTATAAATCATAGTGTGAGTAACAATAGTCATAGTGAGAAAAACATATAATAATATATATAGTATCATGAAACCTTATTTTCAACTCTAAACACCTTAGGCTTAGTCTAGGATGTTTATTTTCATTATATATTCAAATTATTTATAATACGTTGTAAATAAAATGTGGGTTATCCTAAGAATATCATTTAGGAGTGTAAAACAAGGTATGTAGTAAGGACTGTTTTTGTGTACCGGGTTACGTCAAGTCATCCTTGATGCACCTTGTCGAAGTTGTTACCCCTAGGTACATCTATGCATGAACCATGTCCACATGTAGTATCCAAATAGGGATTGATTTCTAGGAATACCCACATAATATATAACTTACGAAAAATATAGGATGTTATTATATGTTTATCCAAAATGTATATCTTAGGGTTATGTTCTCTAATCTACAATTTCTAAATCTAGTTTCCAAGGTTTCTACTAAACTTGATCTAATACCAAATATAAATACCCCAACGCTAGTAACTCGGAGCCAGTGCCTTATATTAATAAATTTTCCTACATTCAAGACTCAAATACCAAAGGAATGGTCCGTTTAGTCGTTTGGGAAGCTAGTTTACATACATGAATTTAACATTATAAATTGAAAGTAAAAACAACATAGTAACTCTATTAGAAACACCCATAAACTCCTAGATAAACCACACATGTCTTTCATAATATACCTCTTCGCATCCTGGGAGGAAAATAAAATAAATGAAAGGGGTGAGATCAAATGATTAGTAAGGGTAATAAATACAATAGAAGATCTCATAAATAAACATAAAAAATAAGGCATGGTGAATAACTAAAAACACAAGCCATTAAAACATAATCTTGAGTATAAAATGGTAGGAATAAAAGCTTATTAAATAATTCTATAAATAATCACATGAGAAAGAAACATAACCATGGATATTATACTAGTATAATAATCAAATATATTATTAATTAATAATATCATAATGATAGAATTCATAATTTTGGATTTCATAAAAAGATCGTCAAGGCTTCGACCAAGACACCAAACATAAATAGTTAAAAAACCAATCTAGTTTCTCTCATGAGATCTACTAATGCATAGAGGGGCTATAACTGGCACCACCGATTACGTAATAAGTCCAATTTATTCCCCATATTAATGGGGTGAAACATAAAAAACATATACATATAAAATTTACATAACTTTTCCCAATCAATAATTATAATCACTAACCATTCTGAGTAATATGGTGAATCATATCAAAATAGCACATCTATAGTCAAAAAAATCATAAACTATTTATAAAATATGGTAAATGACATCATACAATAGTAATAACAATAAAAAATAAGATTCACCAGAGGGTTATATAATAGGTGAAAATACTTTATTAAAACCATTGAAGAATTCTTGAGAGAAATACACTTTTTTTACTTCAGAAAGAATAGTTTTTCTGAAATCATTTGTATGGGTCAAAAAATGAGATTATAACATGTATATCCCAGAAATTAAATTAGAGGGATAGTAAAATTATATTTTATGCATTAATGGTGTCCAAATGAAGTGAAAAATGTAAAAAGATTATTTAAGAAGCTTTAGAAATGAGCCTCTTAAGTGAGGTTTAAAGGAAAATACTAAAAAGTACATAAAACAGAGTAAGGAATAATTTTTTTATAAATCCAGATTTAAAAAAATATATTACTTTCATGATAAATTTTTTTATTATAGAATAATAATGGAGGCTAAAAATAAATTTTGGACTTTTCGTGAAAATAAGTAAGAAACTGGAAAGATCCCATTAAACGAGCTTGCTTATCGGGAAGAATTTGAGAAATTATCTTTATAAAATCATGTATTTTCTATAAAATAATGATTAATGGATATATATGAATGATTTTTTAACATATAAAACGAATATAGAAGAATTATATAAAAATAATGAATAATAACTTTGGGTTAAAGAGAGAGAAATCGTAACCCAAATGAAAAAGAGATGTTTGTGGAAAATCCCTTACAACTTTGTAATCAACCAAATCGTATTCCCCATGAAATTAATAAAAATAAAATAAAACATTTAATACCATTAAGATAAAAGGATTCATGATATTACACTCCAATTGGTAGTATACATACACCACAAACATGAAGTAGTTGTGAATAAGGCATATCTCACAAAAATAGATGTGAGATGAGAAAACCCTTACCTTATGTCAGATAGTGTTCGACATTGGTACATAAAATCCTAGATAATAAAATTATATTCTGTTATAATTTAATAAATAAACTATCAAAAATTTATTTGATTAATTATAATTTTATTATGTCCATTTATTTTCTTTTTTATGAGTTATAATATTCAATTTTGTCATTCGAGATTGTTTTTTTCCTTGTTTTTCATTATTGATTCACTTGTGTACATGTATAAAAGATTATGTAAAATTGAAATAGTTATATGGAATTTAAATTTTATGTTATTAATTAACATATACAAAATTTAATGTTCTTTTAAGTCATTTTTTCATAAATAAAATTGATTCATTAGAGAAAATTTTAATGATAACCATTTAGATTATATTTTCATTTTTCGGTCATCACAAACTACATTTGTATTTTTAATTAATAATATATATATACCAGTTAAAAAAATTAAATATGTTTTAATACATATATTAATTTATTTTTTAACCATAAAAATGTTTTTATGACCAGCCTTGATAGAGTAATTGAAAAATGAAAACTCATCATCCACAAAGGTGGTAAATCCACACCTCATAGATAACGTTTTCATTTTTAGAAGAAAAATGGGAAGAAAAGAGAATATATGGTTGATAAACCATTAAAATAATAACATTATAGTATATATAATACAATGGAGTTATCATTCATACATCTATATGGGATTTATGGAAGGTATAATAAAATAAAATAATTTAAATTGAAATTAAAAGAACGAAAGGGGATTTTACCTCTTGACTGTCACCTCCTTTAGAACCCCCTTATGATACTTGAAAATGGTATTTTTTGAGACAATAAATACATGAAAGTGGGGGAGAGGTTTGGGAGATGGAGTGGGAAAAAATTGGACAAGATTAAAGGCTTTCGAGGTGTGAGGAGAAGGGGTGGTGAGGGGTAGTATTTATAGTGGATGAGATGGTTGTTTTGTGAATATTTAATTAATTTCTTTATTATTTAGGATCAAGACTATAAATAGTGTTTATTCCTATGACTAAATATAGTAAATAATTCACGTGAGTTGGAGACAGTAGGTTATGAGATCATCCATCCATCATTCATGACTCAATAATTCATTTATATACATATAATATTATATACCGTAAATTACAATATTTCACTATCCAAAAAAATTCAACTATTTTTGAAATATCTAGAAAATTAAACCTAACCATTTATCAAAATGTAAAATTTTAATATAGACTCCATTTTATGAAAATAATTTTATTAATATGATAAATTTAATTTTCAATTAAAATCCTCATTAACTCAAAAAATATGGATTATAAATTATAACAAATTTTACAATACATTAAATAATTAATTAAAGTATCATAATATTATATTATAATCATAATAAAAAAATATTAATTAATAAATCTATATTATGAAAATAAATTAATTTTTAAATCATTATATTTATTATAAAATTGTAAATAAACATTTTTGTTTCACACAAATATAAACATTTAATTTATCATTTTTAAAACATTTATTTACTTATTCCCTGATATAAAAATATCATATCAACATTTATGAGATACCAAACTTTTATTTATAATTTAATATAAGAGATAAAATTCAAATCCAAAATAGACTATTAATATAACAAAAATGATTTTTTTTTAAAAAATAGGTTTTTTTCACTATTCATCAAAAAATAAATATTTTCAAAAAAATAAAAAAAAATTACCCTAATATTATTTTGAAATTATTTATTTAAAAATAAAGTATATTTTTTACAATTAAATTTTAATAAGTTTTAAAATTTAATTTTTAAACAAGTTCACTATTAAAAGTTGGCAGCATTGCCTTTTAAAATATATATATATTTATGCGTAAAAATAGCCTTATCCTTATCTTAAGCCGATTAAATCATTTGGATGAATATTGATATTTTTTATTAAATATAATATATATATATATCTTAATTTGGTTAAAACTATCCATTCCCTCCATTTTAATGGCTAGGTTATGATGAGCATTTTAATATAGTGATATTTAATTGTATGCCATTATTCATTTAATCTTGTTGTTGTGTGAAACCTATGTTGTCGAAAAAAATTAAATTTTAAAAACAGACATGCTTTAAAATCTTTATGGGTTAAAATAGAACCATGTGAAAGTCATGTCACTAACTCCATCAAACCCATAGGATATACACCATGACACCACTCCCACATCCTTAGCCTCACAAGGAAATAAGCGCTACTCAAGGACAATCCTCAGACCAAAATATTTTTTCCCCTTACATATAGTAATTGACGGTTTGCTTTGAATGTTGAAACTGTAATGGTTGTCTCAACATGAGTTCATGAAATAATATCTAGTTGATCCTTATCATTATCACACCAACCATAGATCCCCTTATTGGGATCAGACAAATGGTACTACTTTTTTCAACATTAGATATAAAACTATGAAATGTAGTCAATTTCTTCACCAAATCCCTTACCTAAGAAAATTTAGATTTATAGATACAAATTTCATCCTCACCTACTTTATCACCTAAAAAATTATTATCATTTTTTTCTAAGTCTCATCCCCTATCTCTTATGGACATTCACCTATGTTTCATGAACTACTCTAAGTAGTATTGCTCCTATACGAGGTACTGATGATCATTATTGATGAATTAATAGGATAACAACTACCACATGTAGAGTAATTCAATTCCTAAATTCAATTACTAATTTCCTTCAAATAATGAGAAAATTATTTGAGACAATAAAATGCATGATTCCCCTTTTTTAAAGGAACATTTATGTTTAATTTATTAATTTTCTTAAATATTAATATTACCCAATAAAATAAGATGGATATGGATAAAAAATGGATGAAAACCAATCGTATGAAAAAATAGAATGAAGATAGTTTGAAATAATTCATCATTTTTTGTAAAATATCATGCATACAGCCCTTCCCAAATACTTTATTAGTGTTTATATTGTTGTAATTAAAGACTAATAAGTCTAGAGGAGTTGGAATAACACATGATCCATCATAAAATAGATCAAAGTTACACATGTTGGACTAATTACACGAAAAAAGTAAATGTAGCTAGTGACTAGGATAAAACAACATTTTATGCATCATATGATATGACTAGAAGTGTGGAAAATGAATAAGATCATATTGAGGATGTGAATACTTGTGTGAATGATGGCAAAGATCATATTAAAGAAATGAAAATAATAGTTGAAGATGAACTTAATAATTTCCCAAAATTTATTGAGAAGTAAAAGAGTTGTGAAAAGATTCCATTGCATGACTGTGGTACTAAATATATAGAATTTTCCACCATACTAAAGATGTATGATTTAAAATATAGAAATGGATGGAGTGACACTTGTTTTACTAAAATAATTTATCTCTTGAATGATATTCTCCTTAGTGATAATAACCTTTTTAGCTGAACAAATGATGATAAAATAATTATATTTTCAATGGGTATGACTTATAAAAGAATACATGCATGTCAAAATTAGTTTATACTATTTCTCAAGGACCAAAAATTTCCTAAATAAAGCATAAAGTATGGTGATTCTTGATATAAAAATGATGAATTTGGTTCTATAAAAGTTTTATAGTATTTTCCAATCATTCAATGGATTAGGGGTATATATAAAAGTGAGGAGAGAATAAGGAAATTTACATGGTACATGAATACAATAAATAAATATGTGAAACTTTATCACCTAATATAATCTCTTTAGTGAAAGAAAATTGATAATGAGAATATTAAATTTGGAAATGATACTAGAAACATTTATCTAGTGCTATCTACAGATAGGGTGAATCCTTTTGGTTTTCAAAATTTAACTCAGAGTACATGGTCATCTTTGTTGGTAAATTATAACATGCCACCATGGTTATTCATAAAATGAAAATACATTATTCTATATTTTCTTGTATGAGGTCCAAAAAATAGGGTAATGAAATTGTTGTTTATTTTTCTTCATTGATCAATGATTTAAAATTATTATGGTATTTATGTGTTACATTGTATGACGCTGACTTAAATGAGGATTTCACATTGATAAGCATATTTTAAAAGATGATAAATTACATTCCTTATATAATTTTTTCAGGATATTGTATTAATGGAACTCAAGGGTGTCCCATTTGTGAACAACATACATAGTCATTTAGGTTGAATCATTCATTAAAGATTGCATTTATAGGAAATCAAATATATCTACCCAATGAAATATGTACCAGTCTTGGATGAAATCATTGTACGGGAGTTTAGAAGAGTGTACACCACCTTATCCACTAAAAGAAGATCAAATTATTGAGAAATTAAAATAAATGAACCCTACATTTGGTACACCTTTTTTCAAAAAACATTATGAAAACTGGTTAGAAGAACATATCTTTTTTTTAATTACCAAACTCGAATTTTTTGTACAACTATTATTTTATTGGTAATTGGCATGTTGAAAAGTAATTAGGTGATATTTTCATTTTCATGTTACAAAATACACATGAAAAAAGGATGAAATTAAGGCTAGGTTGGATATGATTGACATAGGAATACGAGAATATTTGGCACAATTGAAGGGTAAAAAATAAACTTTTCTTACTCCATCTACTTACACTCATTCCATGCAAGAGAGATATCAATTTTTAACTTCATTAATGAAGTAAAGGTTCCATAAGGGTATTCATCAAATACTATGAATATCATGTTAATGGAATATTTAATGATAAATAGTATGAAATCATATGGATATCATGTTTTGATGCATTATCTAATGGTTATAACTTTACATTTCATTTTACCTAATAATACCCATCATTCATTAACCTACTTTTATTTCACTTATATATATATATATAAGTTATATATCCAGTGAAATTTCCAACCATGGATAAAAATTACCATCATATAATGCGAATTGGAAATATTCTTCTCATTCACATTTTTTAATATGATGGCTCACTTGTTGGCTCACTTCATAAGATAGATTCAACATTATTTTCCTATAAATAATAGATGGATTTACACCCTTTAATGTTATATGAATATTTTTAAAGGGTATTCCAAATGTTAAAGTTGTCTAGAAGGTTTTATTTCAGATTGATATATTTTTGAAGAAGTCGTTGAATTCTATACCAAATACCTATCTGGAATCAAAACCATTGGTCTATCAAAATGACATCACACTGGGTGAATTTTGGGTGAAGGAATTTATGGGATAGTTGTTATCACAATCATTATTATATATTAGGATCATTCCCACATTTATATGATTCATAATAGTTTATAGGTTCCCCCATAGGTTGAATCCCACAAAAAAATTCTTAGGTATTTGAATCCATCAAGGGATAAATGTTGGATATCAAATACACATAATCAACAATTTATAATATTGTATTGAGACCATATTTTGTATGTAACCATCTGAAAATCCATATTCAATTATAGAAAGACATATATGGATAGCCATAGGAACTAGTGTTCATGTATAATATTATAACAGTTATGTAATTAGTGGTTTTACGTTCTACAGAAATGAACATGATGAATGAAGTACCATGAAAATAGTGGAGTTACACTAGTGGATGAAGTGATATATGTAAATAGTATCAACGAAACAATATAATTTATGTGAATATTTCATATGTTGGAATCATCAAGAAATATAAGAGTATAATTATACAACATTCAATGTACCAATTTTCATTGAAAGTTGGTTGATAACATGAGTGATGTTAAAATCGATGAATTGTGATTCAGGAAAGAGGATTACGATAAGGAAGGGTCCAAATATGAATAGTTTATTATGGAATGATAATACGTATAAGTATTTTATGTTCACAATCCCACAAATGGAAACTAGACAATTTTTTTGTAATCGAACAAATCCAATGAAGTGTGATATATAAATTCAATTGAAGACGACATATTTGTATATTTCATGCATACATTTTATGGTGTCTTAATATCAGCATTTTTGTATTTAAATGATAATTATTTCAATAATTTGATGATTTGACTTTTTTTGTGTTTTATGGTAGGATAAAATGATTTTTTGGAAAAGGAATAGAAAGAGTAAAATATTGGATAAAAAAACACTTTGTTTAGAGAGTGAAGTGAAGTAGTGCGACCCTATATTTTTTAGGATGACGATGGAGAACGTCCTAGGCACAAAATTGAATAATCACTAGTGGAAATACGGGTTTTTGCGTCGGCGTAATAACGTCGGTTTTTTAAAACCCGACGCGAATAGTATGTGCGGGGAATTAATGGCGTCGGTTCTGCAGAAAACCGACGCAAATAATATTAGTTAACATATTTTCCACGTCGGTTATTATAATAACCGACGCGGAAAATAAATAAAAAACAAATTTCCGCGTCGGTTTTCAAAAAAACCGACGCGGAAGTTTTTATTTTTATTTTCGGCGTCGGTTTTGAGGAAAACCGACGCCGAAAACCGACGGCGAAAAAACGCATTCGGCATCGGTTTTCCTAAAAACCGACGCGGAAGATAGTTTTTAAAAAAACATTCGGCGTCAGTTTTTCTAAAAACCGATGCCATAAGTTAAAACTTCCGCATCGGTTTTCCTAAAAACCGACGCCGAAATGTTTTTTTAAATTTTCGGCTTCGGTTTTCCTTAAAACCGATGCGAAAATTCTTATAAAATTATTCGGGGTCTGAAACCCTCATTTTGTTCTACCATTGAAATCGAGCTCCACTGTCCCGAAACCCTCGTTTTTTTCCATCGTCGAAATCAAGATCCGCTGCGGCCCTTCGGACATCCGACTACCTTGGAACCTAATTTGTGATCTCGGCTGAAACCCTTATTTTGTTCGATCGTTGAAATCAAGCTCCACGGCTGCACTTCGGACTCCCGACGACCTTCGAACTTGATTTGTGATCTTGGACGGACATTTTTGAAGGTTTTTTTGTTTGCACGATTTCTGGTAAGCGTTCTTCCTCTTTCTCTATTGCTATCACACCATTTTTGCACTTGAAATGTATAAGTGGGTCAATACATGGAAATGGTTGAATATTATTTGGATGTGCCACTAGATTGGATAGTTTATAACCGAAAACTGGTTATTGACTATGGATTTTCACTATATACTGGTATTTGATTCCACACTGAGTGCCTCCACGGATTTCCTCTAGATATATTTAAGAGATTCCATTTATTATCTATCTGTATATTCTATTTATTTATACTTCTTATTGGTCATTATCCCTTCAAGTTTATATCATATTATTTGTTTCATTTACATTCATTATATTCACTATTTGATCATCTAGTAATAAATTATATTTTTTGTTTTGTTTTTAAAATGAATTTTTATTGTGAAACCATTTTTGAAAAGAAAGGATGCATGTGTGATTTTTAAAAAAGGGAATTTGTGGAAATATCTATTTTGTTTTTTAGAATAATTAAAATCCTACTTTATATATGTATTTTAACCTTTTTTGGACTTTTTTGGAAAGGAAATGCATTGAATAGGGTGTGATAACCTACTGAGCTATTTATGATCACATCATACTTGTTCCAAACAACATTGGTTGACCTAATATATTTTGTAGTTTATTATTTATAGTCAAATATTCCATTAGAGCATGTTGGCGTTGTGTTTGGTGGTGACAATGAGGTCACATGGAGATCACGATTTCATGGTGTATCATAAGTTTTTTTCGTTTTTTTTATTTTGAAGTTTTTGTATTTGGATTAGTTATGTATTAACTGATGTTTATTATTGTTAGTTCTACCATGTATTCAGTTTAGATATTGATCTTGGTATTTTTTTGGGATAAATCATTCCTTTTTTATTCTTTTGATTCCCTATAGTAGTTTCCAGCTTTGGGGGATCAAAAACGCCCTTCAGGCCATATCCCAGACTGTGTTGGGTTTCTGGTTAGATGGCATATCATCTTGGTTCTTGAAAAACCATAAAAAAATAATTTCCAGTAATAATAGTTCTCTAGACCTTCCCAAACTCACAATTGATGACATTTATGTAGGTGATTCATTTATAAAAGGTAATATTGGCAAGAAAAAAATAATCTAGAAAAAGTAAAATCATTGATGTTACTCAAGATAGTTTATGGTGTTGTTTTTGGGCCGATGACACCTAAATCCCTTGATAGAATATGTATTATGTATTATATGATCAATAATAAAATAATATAGATTGGATTATGGTGATTATCAACTGAAATGTGGAATTGAAATGCATTGATCTGTTAGATATGGATAAAGAGAAGTGTCTTAGTATCAATATAAATATATACTAAAATTATAATGACATATAATTTACAAAAACTATGTGGGAGAATAGAAAAAAATCATGGGAAAGCACATCAAGTGTTAGTGGTGAGGGATCATAAACTGATGCCATGAGTCATATTACCAATGAACTCAAGCATGCGTCCCAATATAATTGAGGCTCCTAAGCATCATTATAGGTTTATAAACGTATAATGTGGAGACTATACCCACTATTCGGAGTAAAAACATATTATAAATAACCTTAGGAGATAAATAAACCAAATGAGCCAGTATGAATGATACACTTATTTGGATGTCTTATATTTTACCATGTGACCCAACTGCAAAATGTCAATTTCGACCAAAATTTAAATATTGAGGAATTTTATCTTTGTATTTGAATCTTTCATTTATTATTTTCACAAAAATATGAAGTATTTTATTAACATACTCTTCATCATGTTCAATAATATCCTCAGAATAATCAAAGAACCAATCATTAATTTATTTTATTTTAAACTACATCATTGATTGAAATGACATATCATTTTCTTTCTTGATCTTATTTTTTAAATTTTGATACTTTATAATTTTTTATGAAATTAGAATGTCGTTAACACACATGTATATAATATGAAAATAAACTGTTTACTCTATTTGTAAACGTGTTTCATATCTGATGTCTTTTATCTGATTATCAATAGTTTTTATGGAATATGTTTTTGTTTACAATTTATCTGATAGATATTTTAATGTTTCTATTTTTTAATATATTCATCAATTATATTGTGATATCAGGTATTAATGGATCATAATTGGATTTATCTACGAAGAACTACTAGTGAATATGAAATAGGAGTTGACAATTTTTTGGAATTTGCTAAACGGCATAATCAAAATATTGATTTGATTTTCTGTCCATGTGTGAAGTGTGTAAATATGAGAAAGTTAAACTTCAGAGAAATAAAGGATAATCTCATTTGTTATGGTTTTAGCCTTAATTATACACGTTGGATCTTGCATGGTGAAATAACTGGAAATTCAACATCCAATGTTGATGACGATATTCATAATGAGGTAGAGGATCGTATTGAAGAATTAATTCATGATTTAGGTGTTGAAACCATCGAAAAAACACCAACTGTTGAACGATTGTATGGAGATTCTGAGAAACCATTATTCCCAGGTTGCAGTAAATATACAGTGTTATTAGCAGTTTTGAGATTAGTTAACTTAAATGGAAAAAATGGGTGGAGTGATAAAAGTTTCTCCAGTTTACTTGAGCTTTTAAAAGAGCTTCTTCCAGAAGGCAATGGGCTTCCAGATTCCAATTATAAGGTGAAGAAAATATTATTCCCAATGGGATTGGGGTATAAAAAGATACATGCTTGCCCCAATGGTTGTGTACTGTATAGGAAAGAAAATGAACATTTATCAAGTTGTCCTACATGTGGAACATCACGCTATAAGATGGATGAGAAAGTCAACTCAGATTCATTTTCAGGTGATGTCATGTAACGTTATGAAAAAACAATTTTTTTACTTTCCAATGATATCATCCAATATTTTTTTCAAAAAATTCTGATAATTCAATTATGATTTATTTTTAGGTACCAAAATCAAAACTCCATCTAAAGCAATTTGGTACCTTCCAATTATTCCTCGTTTGAAGCGTCTATTTGCAAATTCAAATGATGCAAAAAGGTTAAGATGGCATTCAGATGAGCGCATTTCTGATGGTAACTTATGTCACCCTAACGATTCACCACAGTGGAAGAGTTTTGATAAAAAATTTCATGATTTTGGAAGTGAAGTTAGAAATCTCATAATGGGATTGTGTACTGATGGAATGAATCCATATCGGAGCCTCAGTAGCCAACATAGTTCATGGCCTGTTTTGCTGGTACTTTTCAACTTGTCCCCACATCTATGTATGAAGAAAAAATATGTTATGATGAGCTTGATGATTTCTAGACCAAAACAACCGGGAAATGATATTGATGTGTATCTTACACCATTGATTGAGGATTTAAAACTGCTATGGGAGAAAGGTGTTACAGTTTTCGATGCATACAAGAAAGAGTATTTTCTTTTACGTGCTATGATAATGTTCACTATAAACGACTTTCCTGCATATGGAAACTTATCTGGATATAGTGTTAAGGGACATAAAGCATGTCCAATTTGTGAAGAACAAACTTCATATTATCAATTGCAGAATGGAAGAAAGACAGTGTACATGGGACATCGAAGATTTTTGCGAATTGATCATCCTTATCGTAGATTGAGAAAAGCATTTAACGGTTTACAAGAATACAACCTCCCCCCTCAACCATTGTCAGCTGAAGAATATTATGACAGAGTGAAGGATGTTGATTCAACATTTGGAAAGAGAAAATGTTCTGGTTTACAAAAACATATCTGGAAGAAGCAGCCTATTTTTTTCGAACTACCTTATTGGAGATTTTTAGAGATCAAACATAACATTGATGTTATGCATGTTGAGAAAAACATATGTGATCGTTTGATTGAAACTTTGTTAGACATAAAAGGAAAGACAAAAGATGGATTACATGCTAGATTGGACTTGATATTAATGCGAATACGTTTGGAGTTAGCTCCCGCTGTGAAAGGAAAAAGAACATATTTACCTCCGGCTTGTCACACATTAAGCAAGATTGAAAAGATGAATTTTTGTCAGTGTCTTCATGGTATTAAAGTACCCAACGGTTTTTCTTCAAATGTGAATAATTTTGTGTCATTGAAGGATTGTAAATTAATAGGTATGAAATCAAATGATTGCCATGTGTTAATACAACAAATTCTACCAGTAGCAGTGCGTGGTATATTACCGAAAGCTGTCAGGAAGACAATCATCAGGTTATGTAATTTCTTTAAATCCATTTGTAGCAAAGTCGTTGATCCAAATTTGTTAGATTTGTTGGAGAATGAAGCAACTCTTATTCTTTGTCAACTAGAAATGTATTTCCCACCCACATTTTTTGATATAATGGTTCATCTATTGGTTCATTTGGTGCGTGAGATAAGAATGTGTGGGCCTGTTTATTTAATATGGTTGTATCCTTTTGAAAGATATATGAAAATTTTGAAAGGATATGTTAAAAATCCTTATCGACCAGAGGCCTCTATTGTTCAAAAATATGTATCAGAAGAGGTGATTGAGTTCTGTACTGATTATTTGAATGAGGTGGAGCATATTGGTCTCCCTCTATCTCGACATATGACAGTTGACAGAGAAGGTAGAGGGGTTCGAGGTTTAAAGGCAAAGTTCATTCCACGTGATGAAGTGATGCAAGCACATTTATACATTTTGAACAACACAGATGAGGTTCAACCATATATATCCTCACATATTGCTGAATTAAAGTTACAATATCAGAAAAGAAATGAAAAGTGGTTGATGATTGAGCATAAGAAGACATTTGTTTCATGGTTTAAAGAGAAAGTCACCCCAGATATATCTGTATCAGAAACATTGAAGTGGTTATCAGGGGGACCATCTTTTAATGTGATCACTTGGTCTGGTTTTGATATCAATGGCTACACATTTTACACAAAAAAACTGGATGACAAGAGTACCATTCAGAATAGTGGTGTGATGGTATTCGCTGAAGCAGTGCATTTTTCGAGTGCCAAAGATAAAAACCCAATTTCTACATCAACATCATATTTTGGAGTTATTGAAGACATATGGGAAATTGATTATATTAAATTTCGAGTCACTATTTTTAAGTGCAATTGGGTTGATAGTAATAGTGGTGTGAAACATGATGAATATGAGTTTAAACTGGTTGATTTGAAAAGATTTAATCACAATGAGGAACCATTTATCTTGGCGACACATGCAAAACAAGTATTTTATGTCATTGATCCGTCGAATGATCAGTGGTCAGTTGTTTTGCAAGGGAAAAGATATCATTTGGGTGATGATGATGATTCTGATGATTCTAGTGATTTACATGAGCCTTATTCATCTATTATGCAATTTTCAGATGATTACAATGAATATAATACAGACATAGTGCATGAAGTACGTACCGATCATGATGAAGGGACGTGGGAAAACACTAAATTAGTCTCCTAATTTTTCTGGTAAATATTTATATTTTGTGTCTATTTTTAAAACTTACAAATGCATGACTCTATTTTTACATATTTATTTTTCATTTCCTTGTTTCTAATTATTCAGTTTTCTAATGATATGCAGGTACCCAAAATTTCATTACACTTTCTAGTAGCAATGTCAAATACAGATAGAGAGGAGAAGTTACCGAGGTATATCTATTTTGAAATATTATTAAATATTCAGTAATATACATATTTAATGAAATAAAACTGTTAATTTATAAAAAAAATTGCAGGACTACTGATGTGTCCTCGGCGGAGGAGACTTCTCCAGTTACTACTCAAAAATCAAGTTCTCTAGTTGGTAAACGTGGTATTACACGTTTACCAAAACTATCACTCACTCGTGATGATAACAAATCACACATCCGTTTTGATGATAATAATAATGCAGTTGGCCCAAATGCAGTCCAGTTTGTCAGTTATATAGCGATGCAGAGCCGTTGCAGGATTAGTATTTTATATCCTGATTGGAAGTCAGTGGACAGGACGGCGAAGCAACAGCTTTGGGAGGCCGTGACGGTAAAATATCTTTATTTATTTAGTTTATCTCATTTTTTTAATATTATATAGTTTAAATGACATATTTAATTTTTTCAATTACAGATGACATTCAATTTTGTGGAAACCAAAGAAATTAGGAAAAGACATATCTCTTTAGCGGCGGTTCGATGGAGAGATTTTAAAAACAAACTGACGAAAGATTATGTTTTTGGAAAGAGAAGGTTTGAAAGCCCATGTCTTAAGTATCCATATATAGATGAAGAAACATGGAAGCGATTTGTTGACAGTCGTCAGGAAGTGAAATTTCAGGTATTGTAATTGTTTTATATTTTAAAATTTATGCTATATTTTCTTTATTACTTATGTGTTTATTTTTATGTAACAGGCCTCCAGAAGATCTCATCAGGAGATCCAGTTGAAAAACGTATACCCTCATACTTTATCACGTGGAGGATACTCGTATTTGGAGTAGAAAATTATGGAAGAAAAATTTGAAGCATTAAGAGCTCGATCAAGTAGTGGTTCAGAAGAGGTCCAGTATGGTCCTCCATCTCCTCCCACTCGCCATGAGAAATGGAAACGAGAAAGAAGAAGAAAAAATGAACAATATCTTACAGACGAAGCTCATCAAGTGGCTGATAGAATTGTAAGTAAATATTAATTCTTTGTTAACAATTTTACTTTTTTATAATTTATAAACAATAATATAAATTTTTTATTTTTCATTTCAGGATGAACTTCAGAAGAAAGAGACACAAGGCTCTTTTATCCCCGAGGGTAGGATGGATATCCTAGCCACTGCTTTGGGAAAGGCTAAACACCCCAACCGTGTTAGAGGATATCAGGAGGGTGTTAGTATTCGGAAGGTTTTTGGTAAGAGTAAGCAACCAAGAGACCCAGAAATCGAATCCTTAAAAGAAGAGCTGCATGATATGAAACGGTCTATGGGTGATCAAATTCAAGTAGCAGTACAGAAGGCTTTATTAGAACACTTGGCAAGACAGTCACAGTCTGCTCATCCTTCCAAGGTATATTATTTACTGTTAACAATTTTTCTTTTCTATAAATTATAAACACTGATATAACTTTTTCATTTTTCAACATTCTCACCCTACTCACTCAGACTATCCTGCCTCATATGCTTACCCAACACCGTCTGGGTAGCCTTCCGAGGTATATTATTTAATGTCATCAATTTTTCTATTTTATAAATTATAAACACTGATATAACTTTTTCATTTTTCAACATTCTCAGCCAACTCACCCGGACTACCCTGCCCCATCTGCTTACCCTGCCCCGTCTGCGCAACCATTTGAGGTATATTATTTTATTTAATTTTTAATCAATTTTTCTATGTTATAAATTTTAAACACTAATATACCCATTTCATTTTTCTGACTTCTCAGCCTGCTCACCCTGACTACCCTGCCCCACCTGCTAACTTTGAGCCTCCACCTCCACCATCCGATCGAACCTTATATTGTGAGTTGTTTGCGGGAGATCCTCATGTACATATTGTTGTGTTAGGACAAGTGTATTTTTTGGGGGACTCGGTACATCATCAGCCTATGCAGATGGGTCAGGTTAGAGTATCAGTACTTGTTATTATAGATCCTACTGCTCTACTACCATTTCCTACTGCGGAGATCACCAGTGTTGGGGAATGTATGGGCCATTTTTTACTTTTTCCAACTACACTTCTTCGTTATATTTCACATGAGGTATGATTTTTTTTAAATAGTAATTAGAAATGATTCCAAATTACTTATAATGTTTTCTGACATTTAACTTATATAGGAATATCTGAAAGCAAAAGAAACTGTACAAATGCAGCAAAATGTTCAGAAACAGTCGGCTGTAGATACTTCTGATATTTCTTCTGGGTTGAAAAGATTATCTCAGTGCTCTTTTTCCTTGAATTTTATCTATGAGTTTTGGATGACGTCCTATATATGTGGAAGAAATTATAAATTGAGAATATTGAGAGAAGATATCATGAATTTAGTTAATTTTGAAGAGATCGGGCTGAATGTGGTGCAGTTGTTTTCCATGTAAGTAAATTGACGATTGAATTGATATTTCTTTAATAAAATATTGTTATGTCATTGAATAACTATATTTTCTTTTTAAATTAGGTATCTATATAGGATTCTTTTACAAAATGAAACTATAAGAATTTACAGCTTTATAGATCCAGAGTACATTTCCTTGGAAGTCAAACATGTGAAAAATGATGAAAGAGTTCAATATATATCCGAGAGATTATCACAAACAGAGATTCAGTTCTGGTTTTTGCCATTTCTTGATAAGTAAGAATATCAACATAATTTTGAACTCATGATCATTATAATGTCATTAATTGTGAACTTTTTGTATTATAGGGGGCATTGGATGTTAGGTGTATTTTGCCCAAATGAATGCACCTTATATTGGTTTTTCTCTTTATTAGGAAAAGTGCGTAAAACATTTTCCATCTTATTAAACAGGTAAGTTGTTTTTTTATTTTTAGAAGTTTGTTATGTTTAATTTTAATTGTTTACAGAAGTTTTATTAGTTATTATATAAAAAAATGCAGTTCATGGAAACATTTTACAAAGGAAAAGAAACCAACAAAAATCAAATATGTGGAATTACAGGTAATTAGTTTTTATATTTTTGTTATATATTGGGTTTCATTATTAGTTAAATGTTTTATAACTGCAGTGTCATCGTCAAAATGGACATGTTGAATGTGGTTATTATATTCTACAATTTATGTACGAGATAATCACAACTGGGGAAACTACTGATTTTCATAAGGTTAGTTGTATTAATTTTTTTATATATTTTCATCCACTTTCTTCTATTTATTAATTTCATCTCATTCAATATTATTGTAGGTATTCAATGATTCACAGTCATATTATCAATCTGATATGATCCATATTCAATCTACTTTTGCTGACTATTTGTTAAGTCTGATTAAGATTTGAGGTATGTATATACTAATATTTATAAATAATAATATATATGGGTTTAAAAAACTAACTCTTATGATATATTAGGTGTTTGAAGCTACTAATAATCAAATGAATGCTTCAACAATAACAAACAATGAGCATGTCATATATTTCAGGTATGTGTATTTTAATTCTTCTTTATTGAGTTTTCTCAAGTGCCTCTGCAAAAACTGTTTTATTGAATCTACTAATAATCAAATGAATCCTTCAACAATAACCAACAATAAGCATGTCGTATATTTCAGGTACGCGTATTTTAATTCAGAATTAGTTATTATATTTCTTTTCATTGTTATTTCTTAAAATCATTTGTCTATACAGTGACAGATCTGGAGGGTGGTACTTGGATCATGAACATAGAGATTCGTATAGCGAAATAACATTGACAAACACTAAAAATTGTCTCCCTTGCATGCACATCAATATCTTCTAGGACTTTTTATTTTTTATGCAAATAAATATCGGAAAATGATTGTCGAGAAGCATATCATATAATACCTGAAACAGCGCTTAGTGGGTTTTCACAAAGATAAAATAGAAGGCGTCAATTTTTAAGGTATGTTTCTTTATGTCTCTTCAATCTGCATTTGATTTCAATTTTCTAACCTATTTTTTGCACTCAAACTTATTTCTATGTTATTCCATAACTTAAAAAAATAACAATAGTGAATGGGTAATGCACGTCTATACAGAGCAAATATAAAAACCTGAGGTTGGGGGTGGTGGGGATCCTATGGTGAAAAGACACCCCCAACATCTTCAGTGGGGGAGGTGAGGAAGAGGTTGAATCGGCTGAGTGTTCCTGGAATTTTGATCAGGAGTCGTAACATTTCATTTTGGTAATTTACTTTGTGAAAAAATGAATGATTCAAATAAATTACACATTTTCATTTAATGTTTATTCATTTCACTAATATCTTGGATTGATTTTTTCACGCACATCTCCTTAGTTTCATTACTGTTTGGACAGGATTGGTGCTATCTATGGGAGGAAACTTACAATGATTGATACTGAGTATGGTTAGATTAAGAAAATGCACCATGTAGGTACGTGTATTTTAATTCTGCTTTACTTTGAGTTTTCTCAAGTACTTCTGTTAAAGCTGATTAATTGTTTTTGTATACTTTGTTTTTTTTTCAGGGTTCCGATTTTTTTGGAGGAGAAAATATATGTATATTATTTAAAAAAAAAATTATTTACGGCATCGGTTTTTTAAAAAACCGACACCGAAAATCCGGTGTAAATTAGTTTCGGCGTCAGTTTTTAGAAAAACCGACGTGGAAAACTGATATTTCGGCATCAGTTTTATATAAAACCGACGCCGAAAACCTAGTCGACTCTATTTTCCGCGTCGGTTTTTTAATGAACCGACGTGGAAAATAATGTCTAAATGTAGCTTCGGCGTCGGTTTTATAAAAAACCAACGCCGAAGCTCATAAGAGAATTATTTTTCGCGTCGGTTTCTATGAACCGACGTGAAAACTGTATTTTTAACTTCATCTATTAAGACGTCGGTTTATAACCGACGTTAAAAATTAAAAAAAACCGACACTAAAAAGTGTCTTTTCACTAGTTAATATTGGAAAATTCAGTATTTTTATGTAGAAAAATTTAATTACACATCGTGAAACATCATTTCACGATGTGTAGAAGCGTTTCACCACAAGTCAAATATTGTAAAGTAAAGTAGTGAACAATTTCATGTCATGAATCCATTACAAGACATGATTCACCATTACACATCCTAAATTCAAAATGATACCACCTAAATAATTCATGAGAAGATTAAACACTGTGAAATTCAATTACACATCTGGAGTCCCAAGTACACATCACGAAAAGAGTCAATGTTCCAAATCTACGAATGAAATTTGCGCAAGATTCATGAAGTATTAAAAATCACATAAGCAATCTCCTGTAAGAATTTCATGATGTCTAACCACATAACAGATCACGAATATTTTCTATAAGTGACCATCAAAATCCAATAATAGGAGGGTTGGGCTACTACTATAGGGGGATTCGATTGGAAATCCACACAATACCAAATCTTGTAGCGAGATGTTATTCCCAACATAATATTTTTTTACTTTCCTTTATGTTTTATTTTTCTTTTATCCTTCACACTTATTGTCTCATCAATTGGATGAGGGGTAAACACTCATTTTAATAGGTTAATATAATTTAAGGGGGAATGCTCTTTGGATTTATTTATTTATTTTATTCATATATATGGTTTGCGTTATTTCTTCAATCAATTTCCAATTCTTTTATTTTATTATCATGATAATTGATTTCTGAATTAGAAAGGAACCTTAAAATTATGAAACTAAAAACCCTAAATAAGTAATTAAAACTTTAAAATTTAGTGTAAATGTGGTTTATATATGGTATTGATAGAAACATGATTTGGCGAGATCCAAAATTACCAAAACAATGGAAATAGGGTATTTCAGCATCACTTAGGGGATACCATGACCCTTAGATCTTGATTTTCTCGACTCTAACACCAATAAATAATTAATCAACCTATTTTATTAACTCCAATTTCACCTAAACCCAGAGATTACAAAACCCTAGAGTTATTTCAAATCTGTTTTCAAACAAACCCATCAACATGCTTTCTCCTTTTCTTTCATCTTGTAATAAAACCCAAATTATCTCACATTTTTCATAACTATAATAGAGTAAAATCTTTAAAAAACCTAAAAAAACTAATTTATTCATATAAGAGGATTGATCTTGTACTGATACTATAATATGTTTTATGTAATCAAAGTAGTATAGTTGAGTTTTTATAAATATTGTATTTTCACAGACCCATAGCGAATTAACGATGCCCTTCTGGGTTATCAATAACAATTTTATTGGGACATTGTAATAATTTCATAGTAGTACTATTGTAGATGAGGTCTTGTATGTCATAGGATACCTTAATGAAGAGATTTTGATGCTTAATAGTGGGTAAAAATCCCTTCAACCATTTAAAAAATAGTGTTTAATAGTCAAGTTATATTATTTTTTGTAATATAAATTGTGTTACCACAAATTAATAAAATCTCACTCCTCAATTTTTTTAATCTACATTAAATCTTCAACCACATCCTTAGTTAATGACTTTTACACATGTTGATGCCCTAAATTTTAAGGAACAATAGTTTTCTCAACCTATTGGTACACCTAATATAGATGAACAATAACCTTCTATACATATTAATGCTACTAATCTAAAGTAATAAAATATTGATGATGTTGAACCAGAGGGAATGGTATATGGTGAAACAATGATGTCCCAAAAACAACTTGAGTGTTTTAGTGTGATGGTTTTTGTAAAAATTATTACACCGATAAGAAAATGCATTAAATTTTTGGTTCGATGGGGTTACCACATCCTATATGTCAATCCAAAAAGGCCATATTTAGTAGTTACATTAGGCTCACCGCTCGGTAGTATATATCCTCAAACATAATCGTCACATAATCTTATGTTATTTCAAGAATTAAAATTGAGGATATTTTCAGGTTTAGATTTTTAGAGTATTAGGCTACAAATATTAGATATTATCTCAAAAATTACAATTTAGACAAGTCTACATGCTATCCTATTTTTTCATAATAAAAAATCTTTTAATATAAAACATGATTTTTTAATAAAATGATTCATAAAATTATTCATGACTTCATCCTCTCTCTTAACCATCCTTATACAAGGTCGGTTATGTCTGCCACTACGGAACACAATGCAAGGATGAAAATTGTAGAAAATTATAGGCCCAAGGACTTAATCATGTGACCTGCCCCTCACCCCACCCAAACCCTTACCACCCCATCACCAATGGTGTGGAACTCATACCCATTCTTAGACTCTATAAAAAACTATTCAACAGCATGGAATGAGAACAAAAATCTAAATAAGGGATACACAATAAATAATGAATTTGATAGTCTGTAAATATTTTAGACTCATGAAAACATTTTCAAAAAATCATAATTTTATTCCATAAAACATAAGCACAAACCATATTAATTTATTAGATTCCTAAAAAAATTCATCGAAATCATAAATCATAAAGGTAAGTTGTTTCATCCAGAACATACTTACTTTGTAGCTTTCATAGCTATATAGGAACTAACATTCATGGTTATGTTTGGAATACCCATCATAACAAATTCGCTAAATCTCTTAAGAGAAACCATATTGTTTAACATTGTCTCATTATCCAATGAATTAGATAGCTATCATGGGCTCACCTGCCCTCATTTTATCATGAAACCACCCATATACATATGCAATTACAATGAACCTTTACATATTCATAACACATAAAAAACATAAAGGAAAAATAAAATTTCCACTTGAAATCCCTAGATATCATTCAATATATTGATATAATCAATCCATTATCAAAACCATTTTCAATAGAAAAATACCTAAAAAGATAATATAGTATTTTTTTATTTTAAAAACATTATGTTCTATAGAGGAATCCAAATATCGTATAATGGTCATGGTGGTGGAAAAGTCGTCGTCATTGTATACGTTAAAAAATATTACATTTGTCATTTAGTAAAATGATTTGTAGAAAAAGATTCCTTCTAAAAACCATTAAAAGATAGAAATAAAATTTCATGTATAATCCTTTTATATCCTTATAAATAAATATGCATTTTAATTTCATGAACTAAAATATTTGGTAATTATTTCTTTAAACATTCAATTTGTCGCACACCACTTTGAACGTTTAAATCATAAAATAAAAGAATTAATACATTTACCAAAACATTAAATTACATTATTATAAATAAAATATGGATATGAAATGTCATAGTGTCTGTATATAGACCTAATAAAAGAATAACAGATTATATTATCATGAAATGCCTCAATGAATGAATATTGAGATAAAGTCCCTTACCCTAAGATCGACTTGTCACATACGTTATTTATCTTTATAAATAATTAAAATAGATTAATTTATAATTACTTGAGAATATCTTTCAAGCTTATTATTCGTTTAATATCACTTATTACCATATTATAACCATTACATAATTATTTATGTCCATTTCTGATGTTTTATCGATATTTGGTACTTGAGTCGAAAATGAACTTTTTATGATTACTATAGTCCATGTGGTATTAAATACATCATCTATATAATATAAAACATTTTAAAAATTTATTATATATTAATTATATAAGTATTTATATCATATTTTAAGATAAACTAAAAACTCTATTTCTAAAGATGGTAGGCTGTATGTACGCATGAATGTTAATTTCATTTTTCCAATTGTATTGAGAGAAAAAAATTAAGGAAATGCATGTTAGTATATATAATATAATTACATTATAATTAATATGAAATTTATATAATATGTTTTTACTAAAAATGATTTTTAATACAATCCATGTGATTGATGAATGAATCACATCATTTTTAGAAGGCGGTATTCCAGACGTCCCTAAATGAAGTATTCATATAACCAAAATATGGAATGCTTCAAGGAATGTTTAATATAACATTTATAAAATATTTAATAGGTTAGAATATAATTATTAAAACATTATTTGAAAAAAATTATTGTTTTAAGACCATCCATGAATGTTTTAAAGGAAAAAACAACCAAAACATTATTCATAGAGGCGATTGACTTGATATATTGGACAACAGTTTAGTTTCTTTGAATAAGAGGAGGTGTGACATGAAATGGACATTAGATATTAAATTATAAACATAAAACTCAAGTATATACATTATTATGAAGTAATCATTCATTTATGGATTAATGGGGTGTGGAGAAAGTAGAAAAATAAAATATATTAAGAGTGGTACTTTGAGAAATTTACCTCTTGAATATCCCCTCCTTGAAAGACCCTTGAGGACCTTGGATTTGGTACTTTGGTGATACTAATAAAACTATGACATGGGGAGGGTGAGGAGGAGTGTTTTGGGTAGATATTTGGAGAGATAAAAGTCTTTTTTGTTGGAAATGGGTAGGTGAGGGTTGTTATTTATACTTGAGGATAGGTTGGTTCAAGTTATTAATTTATTGATTATTTTATACTAAAAGTAAACCATATATAGGTGGTATTGAATTCCACAAAATTTTCTTTCAATTAATATTTTATAGGCTGATCAGGGTGTATACACACCTCAATTAACCTTTAAATTTTTAATTTTATTGTTATGTTATGATTTTAACTTTCATCATTAGCCCTTGTGAAAATTTAACTTTTAATACTAAAAATAATTTATTTCATTGGTAACTTTTTTATAACTAAAAATTAAATATACCATAAAAAATAATTTTGAAAATTTAATTCCAAATATGGAATCTAATTTATCTAATTAAATTCATAGAATTCATAAAATTATATTTAAAATTAATTCCACACACAAAACTAAAAAGTGAGATTTAAAGTGAAACATACAAAAGATTGAATGGTTTCTATATCTAATATCAATTTTTAATTTATTAGAATGATCATAATTGGATTAAATTATAATTTTTTTTATCTAAATACAATTTAAAACATATTGAATTTATTTTATGACAATATAAATAAATTATAATAATAACCAAATTTGATTTAAAACACAATATTTTTCACTATTCATTCAAAAATGAATTTTATCAAAAAAATACAAATAACTTATCCTAAATTTTTTCCCTTATTACAAATAGGAAGTTTATTTTATCAAATAGAACATATAATTCACAAATATTATACTTAAAATGGGTTTTCCATAAAAAAGGTGATAAAACTGCATTTCTTAAAAAACACTCATTTTATCCGTAAAATTGTATTTATTTTTACTAAATGTCCAGAAAACACATAATATTAATATTAAACATTATATTGAATATATATTTCATTAATATAATCCGACAATAGTTATTTTATTATTGTATATGCCCAATTATTCATATTTAAATTGTTTTTCATAAAAAACATTTTTATATAAATTGATTTTTATTTAATTTCCTAATCTATTTGGTAACTAATTAATAATTATATAAACATGAGTAAACAATATTTTCCTAATTTAGTTAATCCTTTTCATTCATACCATTCTAATGGCTATATGATAACTATCATATTAAATAATAATATGAATATTTTTCATTTAAGCAAAATGTGGTGTATCATGTATGTGATCGAACATAGTGTTTGTTTTTAAAAACTCAGGTTGTTACATTCAACCCCCCCCCCCCATTTAGAAAATTTCATCATCTCAATTTAAATTTGTGGTTGGTAACTAAATTATTAATGTTAAAAATACCTTTATTGTAATCCAACATCGGGAAAAGGATTAACAAAAATTCCACTTCAAAAAGAGTAAAGGAAATTGAAAAGGTTACCTAAGATAACACATACTCGGTTTTCATGTAAGAAAATGTTAATATCGAAGAGAAAAAGAATTATCAAGTTCATATGGAGAATAATATAAAACACTGTTATGAAAAAGTATACAATCACAAAGTTATAAATTTTTTATGGGTTAAATGGCCTTTGACATCATAGTAGGAAAAGTAGAATGATTTTTTTTTGTTTTAAGATCCTTTTCATAATGTTGTAGAATTATGTTATTACATTGACTATGAACATAAGGAATCATAATTAATTTTCAAGTAGGGTTTTATCCTTGGATAAATTTCAACCATAAAGTCATCTTTTTATCTGAACGATGAGTATATAAGATGATTTTTTTTCATTTCCTACCTGAATCACTAGAATCAACTTCAAGAGAATCAAACAACACACAAATAAATTTACCAAATATTTCTTCGGTCATTAGAAATTAACCAAAACCAAAATGGTTAGTAAAAGGTAAGATAATTTTACAAAAAAAACCATATTTGATAAACTACTTCAATCTCCACAATTCAGCAGTAATACCCAATATTCAACATAGACTGTTCACCAAATAACTATCCTTAAAATTAATCAAAATAATCCAAACTAATATTTGAAGCCAAAATTTAGATGGATTTGATCACATATTCTCCCAAGGTAACTTTTAATAATTATCTCCAAATAAAATCAATTACTCTTGAAGTCTCACACAAAAAATAAATATCCCTAATAATATTCTAGATACACTAATATTTTTTATAAATAACCCAAATCAACATAAGTCCACTATGAAATCACAGATTCTTAAGAAATATAATTAAAACATTACTCCAAAATTAAAATCCCTTAGTATTCTCTTTACCATAATCATATGTTGTTCTTAAAATATTGAACATATTCTAAAATAATATATATCACATAATCCCCAAAATCATTTTCCAATCCCAATATTATATATTCAATAAAACATTGGTCCAAAAAAATCAACATATTATTATTCCATCAACTTTCCTAAAGAAAATGAGAAAGGAATACTAACCAGGGACTTCATCTAGGCCAGTGGTAGTTAATAAAGACTTGTCGCACATCAGTTGTGGGTTCGATTCCTACATACTATTTTGACACAATGGGTTGTCACACGGTCTATGTGTTATCATTTTTCAAAAACTATATTGTTCCAAAAACATTCTAAAAATATGATAAATTCATAAAAAATAACCGTAAAATATTTTAATCTAAAATTTTATCTCATGCCTTCAATTTTGCATCCCAAAATGTAATATCCTAGCATTACCTCTACATCACTGATTAAATAAACTATAAAGGTTATTTATAACTTAATAATTATTTCAACACATGAAAATATAATTACAACTTGAATAAAATTTTTATATAAAAAACTTCATGGTTACACATACTAGAAAAGGTATTCCTATGTAATCCCATCATCAAAAGGAAATTAATACTTTTAAACATTTCCTCATCTATAGATCTAACATAACTCTTGAATAACTCATATATAGACCTATTAATCATTCACAATTATTCATGTTCCCCTAAAAAATCATCTATATTATTCTTTAGTACTTCTTTACTACAAACAAAAATATGAATCATGTACTAAGATTCAATAATTTCAAAACACGAGTCATCAAATAATCCATACCTTTCATTTGTCATTTTAAATTTACATATCTTCAATTGTAATGAAATTAGGTGTTTATAAATGTATATTTTTACAGTCTTACAGATTCCATTCTCTAAAATTATTCATAGGAAATCTATTTTCATACTGACCGACTCTTTACATTTAAAAAATTCAATTGATTACTTATAATGAACTTCATTCCCTTTCATGGAGTCAACTGAACGCTTATTTTTTCCTTAGTAGTTTCTTGATTTATGACCTTCATTAAAATATATATAAAATCTTCCCATACCCATAAGACATTTTCATAGGTATTCCTTTCCATATTATTGACACATATATTGTTTAATCTATTTTCCATTATGATCATTGTTACCTGAATATCCACATGGATTCATTTCTCTCTTATATGATGCATCAAAAAAATCACCAAGGTTCAAGTTTTTAATCATTACTCATGATATTTGGTTTTGAATAACCCTAAGAATTATCATTGTAGCTCACATTTTATTCGGATACTTATTCAGAGAACCACAACATTTTCTTTCACATCCATTGTTACTTTGGTTCTTGTTGGATCCATCCTTTTACTAAAACAAAAATGGTTAGTGGGAGTATATCAATAAAATCATAATATAATATCTTATAAGGACGATAAAAACTAATATATACTTATTCATGTTATCTCAAACTAATTAAATTTATATAAAATTACTATGAATTTTTCTATTATGATTACCATTATAGTTAGATTTAACTTTTAACTTATGCTAAAATATCACCATATCCTATAATGTTGTCTAAACCATACTCTGATAGAAAATATAAACACCATGCTTTAAAAATCATATAATCTTGAGTTATGTAAGGAATTCACATTCAGTATCTTTTTATGTTTGGATTTTTAGAGAAATATACCACAACAATTACATAACATCTCAAAATATATATTATAAAAAATTCTACATGCTATCCATGTTTTCATAATCTAAAATATTTTAAACTAAAACATGAATTATTTTTTAGGATAAAAATAATTATAAAAATCTTATGTACTTTATCATCTATCTTAACCATCCATATACCCTGTGAAAAACATTACAAAAACATGGGATGGTTATCAAAATCTCATTAATTGAAATGAAATAAGGAATGAATATGTTAGTCAATGAATTTTTTTTACTCATGAAAACATTTTCAAAAAATTATAATTTTCACACATAAAACATAATATCATATCTCATGTATTTATATGATTACTAAAAAACATATTATCAATTATGAATCATAATGGTAAATTCTGGCTTCTATAACATAAATACATTGTATCTTTTATAGCTACATAGGGAGTAACCTTCATGGTTATGTTTAGAATACCCATCAAAACATATTCTCTAAATATATTAGGATAAACCTTATTTTTTAACTCCATATCAATACCCAATTAATTAGAGAGCTATCATGGTCTCATTTTCTCTCAGTTCATCATGGAACCACTTGTATACATAAGAAATACCCAAGAGCGTTAAAATAATCATAACACCTAAAACAAACGTAAAGGAAAAAATAACATTTTCACTTGTAATAAAAAGATTTAATTAAATATATTGATATAAATAATCCATTATCAAAACCATTTTCAATACAAAAATACCTAAAAAGAGACTATGGTATTTATTTTTCTTTTAAAAAAATTAAGGCCTGTAGTGGAATTTGAATATCAAATAATGTTAATGGCGGTATAAAATTCATTGTCTCCATATATGTTAAAAAACGTTCCTTTTTTTTATTAGTAAAATGCTCCATAGGAAAATATTCCTTCTTAAAGCCTTGAAAATATAGACATAAATTTTCATGTGTAATCATTTTATATCAATATAAATAAATATATAAATTAATATCATCAAGGAATAGATTTGGTAATTATGTCTTTAAAAATTCAAGGTGTCTCATACTATGTTGAACATTTAAATCATAAAATACATGAATTAATATATTAAATATAACGTTAAATTACATTATTATAGATAAAATATGGATATGAATTTTCATAGTGGTTGTATATTCACCTAATAAAATAATAATGGTGCATATTATCAAGAAATGCCTCAATGAAATATGATTGAGACGAAATCCATTACATTGAGTCCAACTTGCCACGTATGTTATTTATCATCTTGAATTATAATCTTAGTTTAATTTATAATTTATTGAAAACATTTTTTAAGAATATAATTCATTTCATATAATTTATTACCATGTTACAACAATTACATATTTATTTAAGTTCATGTCGGATGTTTTGTCGATGTTCTGTACTTGAGTCGAAAATAAACATGGTATGATGTCAATAGTACATGTGGTAATAATTCCATCATCTCCAAAATATAAAAAATTATATAAATATATAATATATTTAATATATAGTTACTTATAATTATATCTTATGATATACTAAAAACACTATTCATCAGGAAGGTAGGCTGTTTGTACGCATGAACGCGATTTTTATTTTATATTAAATATTGAAAGAATTAGATTAAATTAAATTTGTATAAATATATGTAACAGAATTATAGTATAATTAATATGTCATTTATATCATATAACTTTACTAAAATATCCTTCATACATTCAATATGATGTGTGAATGAATCACTTCATTTTGAGGAGGCGGTAGTCCACATGTCCCCAAACAAAGTTATCATATCACCATAATTTGAAAAGAATAAAGGAATATTTAGTATAAAAATTAAAAAATATTAAATAAGTTATAATATAAATATAAATATTCTGTTTTACCAAAATAATGGTTTTGAGATCATCCATGAAGGCGGTAAAAAATGAACAAAAATAATATACACGGAGACAATTAACCATCATATCTTGGATGGAAATTTCATTTCATTGAATAAGAGGATGTTATAAATGAAATGATCATTAGATATTAAATTGGAATCATAAAAATATGGTATATACATGATTCTGGATAAATCCTGAGTTTATGAATGATGGAGGTGAGGATATGGTAGAAAAAGGAAATAAATTAAGAGAGGTACTTTGAGAAAATTACCTCTAGAATATCCCCTCCTTAAAAGACCCTTGAGGACTTTTGATTTGGTCTTTTGGTGATACTAGAATCACTTGGACATGGGGAGAGTGAGGAATAGAGGTTTGCGTAGATATTTGAGGAATAAAAAAATATTTTTGGGTCGAAATGGAAAGTTGAGGTCTGTAATTTAAATTTTATGAGAGGTAGGTTCAAGTGATTAATTTATTGATTATTTTAAATTAAAATCTAACCATATAAAGGGGGAATTAAATTACATGAATTTGGATTGTAATTAATTTTTTATCATCTCGTTAGAGTTGATCCGACCTCATCCACCCTTTAAATATGGTTGTTTTTTATGTATGTTAATCTTTTAAAATTTAACATTAACACTTTTCTAAATTATAATATTACTATGGTAAATAATTTTTAACCAATGTAAATTTTTTGTAACTAAAAATGAAATTCAATTTACAACCTAATTTAGATGTTATAATTTCAAATACGGAATCCATTTTAATTAATTGAATTCAATAAATTAGGAAAATTATATTTAAAATAAATTCCATAGACAAAACATAAAAGCAGGATTTAATGTTAAAGGTTTATTATTTTGAAAAGTTTTTATTTCTAATATCAATTTTAGATTCATTAAAATAACCAAAATTAGAATAAATTATAAAAAATATTATCTATATAAACTTTATACAATATTAAAATGATCTTTTGGTAGGTCAAGTAGGTTAGATACCCTAAGATAGGGGTGAATTAGGGTTTGACAGATTAAAATCAACTACCCCTACTAATCTTGTTTCATTGTTAGATAAACCTCTCTCCTATCTAATTTCCATTGAAGAGTATGAACAAATATTATGGCAAGAATAGGACACAACACTTTTACATGGTTCATATCCATTGGGCTATGTCCATGTAGCATAGACTATAAATGTGATGATGTACCAAATCAACTAAAAGTGCACTGTTGTTTACAATGTTTAGAGTGGATTCACTATACCTCCTAGGTTACAACCACTCACAATATAAAAGCTCACGTATATCTAAACTGAAGTGTGATCAAATATTCTTCAGAAGATCCAATCATAGATTATACACTTTTATATACCTTCATTATCACAATTAAATGCATCTTCCTCAGTAACTAGATTCCCTGTTGAAGTTCTACTTTCATTCACTGATGAATACAACTAAACCACTAGTGTATCCAGAAATCCACATACTTTCAAACAACCCTAGAATGAATGGAATTATTATACAAGCCTAGAGTATTATTTTCACCAATACACTTTCACGACACTTCCTTTTTCAACAAAAAACTTGGGAGACTCATGACCTTTCACTCCCAAACCAATATTGGTGCAGAACTATCAACTGGCCCACATCATCTGAATATCTTTATAATTGCGCACCCAAACCATCACATGCACACCCAAACCAACATCCATGACTAGATATCTAATTATATCTAAGTTTGGAGCTTCAGAGGAAATATATAGGGTTATCCCTCTATCTAAAGGCAATTTGGACACCCTGAGCACCACGTGCAAGTCTCCTCCCGACATGCAAGTCCAGGTTCCTAAGCCTCTGTCACCTTAGTCACCTTGTGCACCCAAACCAAAACATGGGTGCCCCTATTTCCTTTTTCATATTTTGATGTTATGATCTTGAAAAAGATATGGAATTAAAGTTTTATGTCCTCCATGAAATTCGTGTGTAGATCCCTTTTCCAAAAACACTTTTATCATTTGTCGATTTTGACGCCCATCAATTCGGTAAACACTAGAAAACAACACCACCTTGTATATTCTCTTTTTTTACCACCTCCAGATCATAGATTCCATTTTTGAGGTTCTTATAAGTATCATGGATTGTCTACAACATCTCTTGAACTCAATAACCCACTAATTAAACTCTCTTTTGTCAAAAAATTGAACACAGTGGTGTGCTTTGTCAACAAACACAACATGGAGGCTTGGTTTGTCAACAACCAAAATCACCTCAAAAATGATTCAATGATACCTTGTGGGATTTTTATCCAAAATATTCTAACAATATAAATAAATTATATGGAAATGTAGTTTTTAATTAAAACACAGTATTTTTCACTATTAATTAAAATATGAATTTTATCAGAAAAATACCAAAATATTATACAAAATAAATTTTTATGTGTCAATTACAAATAAGAAGTTTATTTTTTTTCAAATATAACATATAAAAATGAAAAAATACTATATTTAATATGGTTTTGAAATTAAATGGTGAAAAAATTGCATTTGTATAAAAACACTCATTTTATCTCAAATATAGTATTTGTTCTTATAAAAATTCTATAAAACACATAAGATGAACATTAAACATTAGATTGAATTTTTATTTCATTAATATAATCCAAAAAGAGTGATTTTATTATTTTATATACACAATTATTCAAATTTAAATAGTTTTTCATAAAAACAGATCCTTTATATTCAATATGTTTTTAATTAATTTCCTAATAAATTTGGTAATAAATGAATTGTTTTATAAACATTTTTATTCAATATTTTCAAGATTCAATTAATCATTTTCATTACCACCATTAAAATGGTCATATAATTAATTTTATATTAAATAATAATATTAATTTGTTACTTTAAGCTAAATATGGTGTATCATGTATGCTATCAAACATAGTGTTTTCTTTTAAAAATTGAGATGTTACAGGTAGCACATGGAGAGTGATATTGATTCATGGAAAACATTTCCTATGGTTATGATAACGATTTAGGATGATATTAAGGTAACATTATGAAAAATTTCTTTAATTTAGTAAAATAATAAAATAAAGTTTCATTGACTTGCTCTTTATTATCACCTGTAATGTAAATTTATATTAAATAAATAATGAATGAAATTTGTATTAATGCCTGCTGTAAAGGATTGAAAAATATTTCACACTATTCTTATGATGTTTCCTATAAGTTATTATAAAGGTAAAATAAGCCAAAACCCACCATAGATGTATGGACATCTAATTAGCTAAGAAGCATGGGATTTATTTATTCGTCCTCGTGAGGATACATCTTTTCAAGTAAAATGTGACTGGTAATACATATTTTAATATACATGTATTAATAAATTTTATTAAGAATGGATACATTATTAAATGACAACTTAGTGTTGAAAGTAGGTAATGTGAAATAAAAGTAATTTTCTCCAATAGTATTGTAAGGATGAGGTGCACTTCACTTAGAAAAAATGGTATCTATTTTAAAAACTAAGTAATACATTTATTAGAAATGTAACAAAAACATAATTACATTCTTATATTTATATGTGGAATAATGAATAAAAATTAAAAGCCACATCTATCTCAGTACATGTGTTATGGAATCAGGCCCAAGCAAATAAATAAGTGATACTAATTGATAAAAACACACAAAAAGAGTGGGAATAATGTGTATCTATGACATAATAAAAAAATAATAAATGTAGTATTACATAATAATGATTAATTATTTTCCTATATATTTTATCAAACATAGACACAAGAATCATCATCAACTATACCTGATGAACAAATACTACTAGTGGCCATCGAGTGGCTAGAATAGTATGGTTGTAGAAGAAGATCGGGTTTTGGGGACACACTATAAACAAATTTAGAGAAAATAAATGAAGAGGGGGATAAACACAAGAAAATGGAAAAGTTTCAGGCACGATTAGATACTCTTGATGAAAAATTTAATTTGAAGATAGAGTTTCTAGAATATATTTTGGGAAGGAATCAGATAGAATAAAAAATATAATAATAATGAATACATGATGATCCTGACCACCACACCATCTTTTAGGTGAACCATTCCCCTCATATATATGTTTGAGATATAGTAATAAATATTATCATAATGTTTTCAGTGAAATTTGAATTTGTGAGACACTAATTCATTTCTTGTACTGTTATTCTATAGGGTGAAAATGATCAACATCCACCAATTTTCATATTGTGAAGGTTATTGTGTTCAATATCCAAGAATATATTATACACAACATACAAAATCCAATAGGTCATGTGAGAGAGGAAATTAACGTATATTGTGATTTGAGTGTTGAGCTACCTATTTCACTTGATGATGAAGATATTCATATGGTCGATAAATCTATTGCATCTTTTGTAGAATGGATTTTAGATCTTAAAAAAAGAATACAATAAGGAAGTTTTAATTTCCATTTTATTTTTCATGAAAACCCATTTACAATTAATGAAAATAGGAACGAATTAACTAATTTTATTAGAGATGGAGAAATTAAAGGGGTAAAATAAAATATTGAAAAAAAAAATCTAAAGGATCCACTAATAATTCAAAAATATCATCACAAATTACCTTTACCCCTCCCATTAAAAATTTTAATTTACTGACATTAAATGTTCATGAGGATACAAAGATACAAAGTTGTAGTAATTATTGTCCGAGATAATGAATCACTAAATAACTCAAGAGGGAGTTTAATTGAGTTGATTAAACATTCATGAATATTAGAACACCCTCTTTGATGTATGTGAGTTCAATTATTTCTATCAGAATATATGCATCAAAAATATAAAAGCATGAAAAAATAAAATTGATCATAGATATTTATTGTGGTTCCGGGAATATAAATCCCTGAGCCCACTCTACTAATGATTTTCTCCACAATCTTGGTGATTTTCACTCTAACAACACTTTTACTGAGGGCTCCTAGTTTGTTACAAGTATATGCCACTTAATATAGAGTTCCAAGAGATTTCAACCAAGCTCTCCATATACAGGACCTATCCATGGTCTTACATAGTCTTTAACTGAGTGAAAATCAGATAGAATGAGAAACTAAATGTCAAAAACAATAGTAGGGGACAATTGAATGTAGTGACTTCATGTATATGAATTTTTATCCTGATAGAATAATGGACTTCAAATCGTAGCTCGATATGGTCTTTAGTGAAACTAATATAATTATAAGTTCAATAATAATGATTCGTATTCTTCTTTGTACAAGGCTTTAGTGTTTTTTAGATGATCAACAAGATATTATCTATTTCCCTTCATCCTTATTCTATATTTTTTGTAGTTTATAACAGGTCTTTTTTTATATTTTTTTAAACATGAGTTCTATAAAACAATAATGGCGAGTGATCCATAGAGTGGTCATGATGAGATAAGATATTTAGTATATTTTGGTAAGCTTATTAAATATATAAATTGTTTTTACGACAGTGATGATAAAGATCATATTAGTTGTTGAATTGTTGTATTGATGGTAAGTCATGTGTAGACCGATCTTTCCTTAAATAGATAATCTCATTTTGATTTGATCTTAAAAAATAAAGTTTCTTATTGGGAGATTTATAATGTAATCATGTTGTAATGTAATAAAATATCTTTATAGGATATTGATTGAATGTACTATTTTTCATATGATAATGTCAGTAAGATAAAGCATCTCATCTTTGTAAGATAAAGTGACTTCACCAGAGTATAAAAAAAATTCTATAATAAGATATTGTGTTACTATGATGTAACATGTATTTTTCTTTAACATCTTTTGGAAATGAATATTCCTTTTAAAGGATAAGGTCCTTTCATATTTTTAGCATGACTAGAAGATATAACTTCAAAGAATTAACCATTATTTACAAAATAAAGGCTTACACGTCACATTATAATTCTTAAAAACTAAAAATGTTATTCATATCTAGTAAGATATACTACTTTCAGTTTGTTAGGTAAATACTTGGAAATACATCATGAGATGAACATTTTTTAAACACTTGAGATAAAATTGTCATAAAAAAGTATGGATTTTTTGAATCATAAAAACACATAAACCATAGATATATTTTAACAATATACACTTTACAATAATCTCCCCATTTTTTTGATAAAAAACCCATTATATGGGGAAAACATTACTATAATAGTTTTTTTCATTTCATAAAGGAAGTTGCTTCTTTTTATTTTCTTTGAAAAATATTTTCCATTACTTCTCCCCATTTTTGGAATATAGAAATATTTCTTTTCCTTCTCCCTTTTTGGAAATAAAATTGATTTTTAATTTTCCCTTCCTTTTTTTGATGTATAGAATAAGTTTATGTATTTTCCATTTCTTCTACCATGTTTTGTGTTATAAAAAATAAGTACAGTATGGAAACCAATTTTTATTGCACAGATTGAATAGTAATCTATTTATCCTATTGGTGATAGGTAGAATCCGTAAGTAAATAGAGTTTATAAAAAAACATTGAAACTATAAATCCTAAGGAAATTATAGAGAAATATAATGAAGAGAAATCGTAAAACAAGACTATATAATTTCTAAAAAAATGATATATTCTTATCATAATTAAACATTTTATAAAAAGTATTAAAATTATTAAGGAAAAATATTAATGCAAGTAAAAGTATTAGGTAAGGAATTACGATCATTTTAAAAAATGATGTTAAAGTAAAAAGATTAAAATGTTTTTAATTCCATAAAAGTGGCCAAATTTTAATCTTTTTAAATAATTCTCAACCACTGGGAATCCATTCCAATAACTTGAAAGAGAGCGTATCAAGTTTTTTTAAAATTTACTATTTACAAGTATCTTCTTGAATGAAATGGACTAATATTGAGGTAAATAGGATAAGTGCAATGTAGCATAAGCTATTTTCCCAAAAAACATCACCGAATTTCATTATGGATTCTCCAGGACCGGTGTGATCTTCATGAAAAAAGCTAACTGTTGTTTACTAAATGTTGAGAGTATCTTGCTTTTCCCTCACCAAATTTATGTTTCTAGCATGTGTAAAGGGAAATTTAGTGGATGATTGGTGTAAGGATAATAGTGATTCTATAACAAACCTAGGTTTTCTCTTTGATGAACCTAGTGGGGATAAACTATTTCTTTAAGAGGCTAAGATGAGAATAGGTGAAGGTCAACAATCTGCAGTCTTGGAATCCATCTTAATCTAATTTCAAAGTGTGCATCCACATAGGCATCAATCATTTTAACCATATAATTTTTACTACAATCCAGAATACTTGTGAAACTACTTGACACATATTTAGAAAATCTACCATTGATGTTCTGTACGTCTCCTTTCTCTGTACAATTAGAAATAAAACTTCTCAAAAACATCTAAATGACTTTATATCATGCTAAAAATAGATTTTTTTTCTTTTTTCCATTGATATATCTTTAATTTATGAGGATTTTTTAAAGGCATCACCATATTCCTCATCATTATATGAGATGTCTGGCCTGATACTATTTACCAATACATTGTTTAGATCTTCCGCATTATTTTCTAGTTCTATACAGTTATTTAAAAATATCCCAGACAACCTTAGTATAATTTTAATGCCGAAACTTTCATCATTCTTCAGATGGAGAAAATTTTCCTAGGATTCTATAAGTTTTTGGTTGAGTATAGCACTCATTTCATCTTTTGATCAATAAATTTATTCAATAAATTCTTTTGTAGTAACTGGTATCCTTATAACTTCATCTATGAATTTTTTCAATGATTTCCACTCTCTCTTGGGATTATTTGACAGAAAAAATAATCTATAAAAGTTGTTATTGTATTTACAACCATATATAACTCTATTAATTTCAACTAAACATCTAAACTTATCATAGCTCTACCAAAGGGTTTCTCTGGAAATTTCTTTATATAAGATTGAACTAATAGTCCTGATTCCTAAATATCAACATTCAAGGCCATTTGATCACACATATATTTTATTTCTAAATTTGATTCATTGATTTGATATTTAAAAGTTTCAACTTCAGATACTATGTTTGAATAGATCTGTTGAGCTCGTTCAGAAATACGTTTTTCAACACCTAGTACTTCTTTATTTTTAGAATATTAAAAAAAGTTGGGTATTCTATTCTTGTTAAACTTAAATTTTTTCTTCCCATAGAGATTTATTTCTAGAAATATCAGTCACTTCACATTCATGATGAGATTCTTGATATGTTTCCCTACCAATTATTATTTTGGACATTCTTTCTATATTAAGAGAGTGATACTCAATTAAAAGAGAAAAAAATCTCAATATTTCATAAATTTTTTTATTTTGAAAAATGGAAAACATCTGCATGAAGGTTTAGGAAATCATTTTGTTATTGATCGTGAGAAAGTATAGAGTTATAAATAAGAGAGGTGCTCCCTTAGAGGCTAGTTTAATGGTCATATGGAATACATATCCCAACTCTTATATTTAGTGTAATAGTTTCTTCATCCTCATGATCTTATATAATATTTTTACTATGATGAAAATTTCTTGTACTATCACTGGTATCTCTTGTAATTATAATGACTCCCCCTGAGTAAAAGCAGGTTCTATTTCAACCATCATTGAAAAGGGAATCAACTTGCTTAATAAGAAGCCCCAATGCTACTCAATTTTCCCAGAAGACACTCACATTCTTGTTTTTTAACCCATGATAAGGAGTTGAATTATTATCATCCAAATCCACTCCAGTGATCCGAACAATAAGAGTTAAGATTCATCCAAAAGGATAAATTTCGAGTGACATGTTTTGAAAAAGGATCATATATCTTAGAATATATCATGCTAGATTTATATTATTTTCCAACATAAACAAATAATAAGATTAATTTCCTGAAAAAAAATCTTTTCAAACTAACTATATTTTTGAGATATTTCCTGAATGGATGAATTTGGTTTAGAATTTTCTTTCAGGATCCATATTACTGACTTGATTCTTCTCTACAACAGTGGTTCGGAAAAATGACTTCATGATTAATAGAGGAGAGACTCTGTATATGGTAGACAAAGAGGTTATTAATATATGATATCCTTCATGTGGAGATTTCAATGATTTATCTAACTTAAATGAGGTCAATGATAAATCTTTCGGGTTAACACAGGCAGTGACCAGTTATTTGTCATCGATGAAAAGAAAATTGGGCAACCCATAAAACTAACACACTTCCTTCTTTAGGACATACATGGTCTGTGACCCATGAAAAACATACTCCCATACCCAATGGTTTATAAATTTCTTTAAAATAATGTCAATGTTATCCAACCATCCAAAATTAATGGATCGTCTACATAACACTTTTCGTGATATCCATTGATGTTTCAATCTTCTAGATGAGGTTCTATTAGTTTTTTTGTTTATTCCATTCATAGAGGGTTTTTTTATTGAATGTTTCTAAAGGATGAGGTTACAAAGGATTTATCAAAGAAAAAGAGTGTTCAAATGGTTTGCAATTCATTTCGCATGTAGACTTGATCCACCATCATTTTCATTTCTAGTAATCGAGTTTTTGGATAGTGATTTGAAGAGTTATTATTACTAATAGTATGTGGCATAGCCTACTGAATATTACTATTACTAGAAACATTGGCAGCAAAAAAATTTTAAATAAGGGAAATAACACAATTACTTTAAATACTATAAATATACAATACAATATTATTTATTATAATTAAACATACCTAATTACTATTAATAAAGGTGAATTTATCAGCAAACAATGGATTCGTAAAAATATCTACTAAATGTTTTTGGTACCAACAAATTCTAAATAGATATCATTTTATTGTGCATGATCTCTCGGAAAATGATGTCTTAAATCAATGTGATTCATTCTTGAATGGTTTATTTGATTCTTTGAGATGTTGATAGCACTAGTTTTATCCCATCTTATTGGAACATAATTAAAATTTAAAAATAAATGTGTTAAGTTATGTTTCATCCACAATAATGGTTCAAAACAACTTCCTATGGAAATATATTCATCTTCGGTTGTTGATAGTGCTACAGAATATTATTTCATACCCGACCAAGACACCGGGGATTTACCAAGAAAATGTCAGGTTTCTAAGGTAATTTTCTGATCTAATATACATCCAATGAAATCAGTATCGAAGTATAAAATTAAATTTTAATCAGAGGTTTTTGGAAAAAGAAGACAAATAGATACAACCCATTTTAGATATCATAGAATTATTTTTTAGAAATATTATATTCTTCTGTTGGATTAGATTGAAATCATAAAAAAACTCATATTGAAACATAACTTATGGTCTACATATAGTAAGGTATGCCAAAAATCCACTGATTATTCTATACAAATTATTGTCAATTTTTTTTAATATCATATGAATAATTTAAGATATTATAATGCAAAGAGGTGAGTAAGTATTAGAATTTTCATGTAGAAACATTTTAAATCAGTTTACCATGTACTTTCATTGATTTAAAATGTTTTCAAAATCAATCCTAGAATATAGATTAGTTATCATGTCACATTCGTTTTATATTATTGTTTCATATGTTTTGAAATTAATTAGTCAATTTCTGATTTTTTTTATTTAAAAATAACATCATCTATATATATTTTTATAAAAAAAAATATTAGATAAGGAGGATTTATTAAATATTACAAAATACATTATCCCTGTAGTAAAACCATTTGATATTATAAAATTACGTAATATTTTATACCATTCCATTGGAAGATTTTTATGTCCATATAATGATTTGGTAAGATTAAACATATAATTTTAAAATACAAATAGTTAAAATACGGAGGTTGTTTTATGTAAACTTCCTCCATTAATAAACCATTGTAAACAAATAATTTAATAACAATATGATATAATTTAAAATTCATATATAATGAACATGCTAGAAGGGTTATAATAGATTATAATATAGCTATGGGAAGGTGTTTGGCACAAATGGTTTTCTATAAAGTTTATTCATTTCTCCATGTCTTCTAATTATATTTGTTTGTACATTGATTTTGACCAACAATGTTTTTTAAACAATATTCTTCTTTTTTAATGACACTTGTAGCATCTTTGATATTTTGGAACTCCTTATGTAGGCATTAAATTATTTTGAATTCTTCAGTATTCAAGATAGTATATTTTTTCAACTAACATTTTATGTCTAAAATATGATTGTCAATATTTTCTTCTTTAAAAATTATTTTATTATAAGAATTTAAAAAGGCTTAATTTTTATTTTTCAAACTATCATTCTTGGCTACCAAAAAGGTGAAGTACTCATTTAATTCATTGTATAATAAATTTTCATTTTTTGACTCATATTCATGCTCACATGAATAATAAGAATGTACCTCATCTGATTGATCCATGAAACATATATTGGATTATTGATTTGCATCTTTAGATTCTAATTATGATGACCTGTATTCACAAGAATATTCAGAAGCACTCCAGGTGGCCATTATATCTTTCTTATATTTATTGCATCCAATATTTTTGAATAATTTTTTCCTATATTCTTGTAATCTATGATTTTCAGATAGACATGCTTGATGTGTCCAAATTTATTGAATTCACAACATCTCTACACTTTAGAGTTGTCACCATACTTTCTTTTCTTGTTGAAGTATCTTCTAAAACCATCCCTCTTATTATAGAAAATTTTAAAATTATGATAAAATTGAGAGATCTCATTATCTGATTTAAATTTTCTAGAGAAATATTATCCTTCATATGCTTCAAATATTTCCATGTTTTCACTCTCTCGATCATCTTTATAGGTTTTAAAATTCAAGGCCAAATTTTCTTTCTTGTTTATCTTATCCTATTCACTTCTAGTTTCCATTTCATCATCATATATCATGAGAGTTTTGATGAGATTTTTTATTTTAATCTTCTTATCATCTGTAGATTGTATGATGGAAGCCAGGATTCCACTCCACATGGGTGGTAATACTATGAGAACATTCAACACCCTTTCATGTTAAGTGATAAGAATTCCTAGAGTAGAAATTATTTTTAAGGTCTTAGTGAGTATTCCATTTAGTTGAGTAATGATCTCTTCTCTAGCCAATTTGAATGTTTTGAACTTAATATTATCTGTATCATACCTTAGATCTTTCACATTCTTAGTGCATTTATAAGAAACTACTATAGCAGTCTACATTTTATGTTTTGTTGGACATTGTGACATCCTATTAAACATATATAGTCATAACCTAGAGATAATAGCATTCATAGATTTGGAGGTCAAATCATAATTTCATTCAATGGAAACATCCCATGGTTTTGGTTCAATATTTGGAATCATATATGAATTAAATTATTTGAGATATACTTTCAGACCATTATTTCTCAAATAAATGATCATGAAAGATTTATTTCAAATATAGTTCTCACCATTGAAGTTCAATTCTCTAAACATTGACATAACTTCCTAGTTATCAGTCATAACATCCATTTAGAGATGGATCATTTGAATTAAACCTTTGAAAATTGTGATATCTAGAGTCAGTTTCTCTAATTCCAATTGTTTTCCTAGATAATGACTGACTGTATAACTCAAGAGGGTGTGAATTGTGTTCTTCAAAATGTATTTCTTATTAGACCACCCTCTTCGAACTATGTGAGTTCAATTCTGCCCTTCGAAAAAATGTTACAGAAATAAAGGGAAATGTATAATAGAAATTGAAAAAAAAATTATAATGGTTTGGGACATATAAATCCTCTATTCCACTGCACCAATTCTCCGCTCCATGAGTTTAGTGATTTTTACAATAACACTCTTTTATCGGGTGCTCCCAGCTGAGTATAATAAATTGTTACTTAATATAAATTTTCGAGATCTTTTAACTAGATTCCATCTTTACAAGACCAATCTATAGTCTTATACACTCTTTTATTGGGTGAAAAAAAGATTAAATGAGATATTAAATTTCAGAAATGTTTGAAGTGCATTGTTTCAAGCTTCAACTAATAGTAGATGAATATTTGTCCTGAAAAAATAATATACTTCAATGTGTAACTCAAGATTATCTTCAGGGAAACTAATAGAACAAATATAATCAGTACATATGATTTGAATGCTTTAATGTATAGAGATTCAATGTTTTGGAGATTCTCAACAATCGATCGACTATCATCCTTCTACCTCATTCATTATTTTTCTTAGTTTCTAACTGGTCCTTTTATATATGTTTTGTTTAAAAATGATCGCTTGTTAACTCTAATGGTTGAGTAATCCATGAAGCGATCTAGATGAGACATGTTATTTAGGATATATTTCCAAGCTTTCCAAATATAGGAATTCATTTTAATACAGTTTAGATAAAGAACTTTTTAATCTTTGGATTGTTCTATTAATGCTAAGTCTTGTGTAGATCGGTCTTTTCTTAAATAGATAATATTGATTTTATGTTCTCTAAAATAATGAAGTGACTTATTGAGAGATTACAAAATAATCATGAAGTTTTGAAATACATGATATTTAAAGAATATTGACTGAAGGTACTGTTATTTGTAAGATAACTTTCATAAGATAAAGAATCTTGTCCTTGTAATATAATCAGACTTCTTCGCATCATAAGATAATTTTCCAATGTAAGATAGATTGTTACTATGCGGTAAAATTTAATTTTCTTAATCTTTGTCTGGCTATGAATATTATTTTTTGAGGATAAATTCTTTTTATATTTTTACTCTCACTAAGAGATCTGACTTGACAGTCTTGACCATTCTTTGTAAGATAAATTCTTACGTGTCACTTTATGATTCTTAACAACTGAATATGTTCTTCATCTCTTGTAAGATAAACTACTTTAACATCATAAGATAAATACTTGTAAATAAATACTAAGATAAACATAATCTAAAACACTTGAGATAAACATATTATAACAAAATTATGAATTTTTCGAATCATCAAAACACATAAAATAGAGATATATTGGAACAATATATTCTTTACATCATTAATTTCATAGTGGATTTTGAAGAAAAAATATATAGATCAGCCATTATACACTATATTTCTCTAGATAACATAAATAAAATGCTTATGTATGAATCTATAGGAGTCTCAATTAAAAATGTATACATTTTCATGATTTGTTTTACCAATAGCTAATCTATTATGTTAATAATGACTAAGTACAATTAATATTTTTTTCAATCATATATATCAACAATATTTGAAGGTAAAACCCTATTAATAGAAATATAGACTCATCATTACTCATATCCCTTCTAAAAAGGAATTATATTTGGAATCAAATCAAATTGTTGTAATAGTGAATAAACTACCCATAGTGTTCAGAAGAAAACTTATGGATGAAAGAATCTTCTTATTACCAGTGACACAGGGGTAAATCTCTACAATTTAATCATAGATTATATATTATCATTCTTGTTGATACTTATTATTTTTAAGGTATAATTTTTTACAAATTGTAGTCAATTTGGATACTCTAAAGATTTATTTTCTAGATCCAATGAATCGATAACCAATAAACTGACCATATGTGATGATTTTTTTCAATTTTTAATACACTAAATGAAATGTTTTAGAACTAAAATTTCATGTTGTATATTTAATATTTTGTTTTAATGACAAATCTGTTATATTGGGGTGGTGTTTAAATATCATCAAAATTATGTCGTGAGGATAGTCCATGAGAACAAGGAGCATATCAATTTTTACAAGTGGATAAGTATTATAGTATTCATTATAATATTTCCTTATCAAAAAAACATATAAAAAAATTATTATTTTTTCAATGTTTCTATAGTGTATGTAACAAACCAATGGTAAAAATTATCATTATTATTTTTTCAAGTTTATGTAGAATATCATATACGATCAAAAAACTAGAATCCCTAAAGAGGTATTTTCAAATATAATTGCAATTTAATTTAAAATATTCATTAATACTTTTTGTATTTATATTTTCTAGTTCATCTAAGACTATCCAAATTTCTTGTATTCACAAAATGAAATATATATTTTTTAGAATTGAATGGGCATAAAACCTTGTGTCAGAATGTACACATATATTCTGAATATTTTATTTCCTACTACATAGTTTATTTTCATATTATTTTTTCTACATTTTTAGTAAATTTTTATATCATTTTTATATGATTTTTATTTTGTTAATTTTCACATTCATAATGAAGAAATGACTTCATTAAAAAGATTAACCACCCAACTTATCATGAAGTTATGATTTATTTTTTGGTTTAAATTCATTTAAACAACACTTGTGATGTTACCAAAAGGAGTAGCAGAGGTCATGAGGGTGTCTTGGTATTTTTCAGATCCAAAACCCCCCTAAATTTAGAAAATAGAAAGGTCCACAATGTTTTTTGAAACTGTGCAACCAATCATGAACAATCACTACCACCCGTGTGAGAAATATCAAAGGGGAAACTAGAGGTTCATGGTATGCTAGAAACTATGCAACTCAAGGTGCAAGAATATGTGAAAAAATGTAGAGTTTTGTTAGAGTAATTCTTCATGGTTTTCACCTAGTTAGGAAGATTGTGTTCCTTAACAACGTGGGGTCTCTCTTTGGGTTGGGTCTTGATAATGGTTTGAATATGGTTAGGCCAAACCTTGTGCCCTTATTTTGAAGGTGAATTTATTAAATTTCTCTCAATGAGCCTATTTTCATAACCCTCTCTTTCTCTCCTATTATTCTAGTGGATCACCTTTCTTCCACCTTTCAAGATCTCCCATCCCCCCCATATATGATCTTTGATATCTCCTACATACAATGTAAAAAATCAAGATCCATCAAAGGTAATGGATAGAGAGATGTATGCTCTACCTTCCAATCCCTTCCAATTTTAGTTTATCTTCAGATCTTTTTCAAAAGATAGGTTCAATACATTTTTCCATATTTTCATGGTGTTGGACAGTTACATAGATTTATTCCAACCTACATCAAATATGAGTCCACCATCGGACGAGGAATCATAAATAGCACTAAGCTAGGTAGTCTCATCATTTTCCCCATAAGTTATTGTTAACACCTAACAAATAAGAATTGAAAAAATTCACAAAGGATGAAATAACTAAATATAGTTATAATTTTTTCTACAAAAACAAAGGAAAAAGAAGGTTACCAAGACCTGAGAATAGATAAATACTCCAAGAGACTCACTATTGTGTAAATATCATAAGGTCACTAGAAATGACAATGTGCAGCACATGGCCTGCAGTGGATCTTATGGAGAACCTTTTGAAAAGTCCTCCTACTCTTATGAAGGTCCTACTAGACAATTAGTGGAAGCACGATGTAACAAGAACAAATTTCCCCATGCCACATGGTTCTTTATATGCAATCACTTGACAAACCATCCAAATATCCATTAAAAATATGAGAATAATGTCCAAAAGGAAAAGGTTTCTTGAAATTCAGTGGGTCCCACAATGCATCATTGATGGAAAGGGAAATGATCCTCGACAATATCAGAAAAAAATTGGAAATCCCTTGATCCATTGTGGAATAAGAAATATAGAGGAGGTGAGAGCTCTTGTGTTTTCTGAAAGTCAAGAAATGCACCTCTGGCAGTCTACATAGTGTCATGAGACACTGACGACATGTACGCCTCATCTCACTAATGTCCTCTATCTTGTCAGCCCCATCCTGAGAAAATTCATTGGAAAATCCAAGAAATGTCATGCTTCCCCGAAGTCTCCTTAAAGGAAAATATATGGGTTTGTCCATGAAATCATCATGCATATTCATCGGAACATTATTGATCATGAGATGAATCGGCAAAAAATATTGAAAATGACATTGACATTAATCATGAAAACTCGCATAATAGATGAACATTATAAAAAATAACAGGGAAAATGGAAGGCTTTGAGAGCTCTCAGAGTCATAAAACACCTATGTCTTGGTAAGTATGTCCATGAAACTGTCCCATGAGACCCCCAGACAAGTCACCATTACCTCATGAAATATCCTAGGAAAGGAATCGAACCAACCACATACACCTTTAAACAGGAATAATGATTTCAAGAAGGCCCTTGGAAATTTAGCTATGTAAATATAGAAGTAATTTGGCATATCTACATAATTCAAAAAAGTAATAAATAATTAAAAATTATCCAATAAAGGACGTGTTGATGGAGGGACTCGTGGTCACTAAAAATCAGGTGACACCCTTAGAAAGAGTCCATTGCAGAGACTTGTGAAGACATGTGACACAAGATCCCTTTTTCGACACAATCATGGATTTGTTATAGATACACTGCACAACAAGGAAATAAATAGGGTAGAGAGGCCTATAAATTACCAAACCCAGTATGAAAAATGATGTTCTAGAATATTGTATGCATGGCTAAATTTTTTGCATCCAATCACATTGATAAACCCTAGAACCGAAGAGGATTTCTAGAAGTGGTTGATCTCATGACCATAAAATCTTCTATCAGGTAATACATAGGTGAACATCCAGAGAAATCACTTGACATGCACAATATCTTGTGTGGTCAATAATAGATCATGAGAATGACCTCTGGAAGGGCACCCGAAGGACCTCCAATGTTCCTGTTAGATCATACAATACTAAAAATATGATATAACTAAAAAAGCCTAAGGAAATAACAATATAAAGTTGATAAGAAAGAATAAATAAAGGATAATTAAGATAAATGAAATACATGCTGATCCTTATGATCTTCTTGTGAACTACCCATGATTTGTGACAATACTAGAACCCATCAGTTAGATCTTGTGACCCTCCTTTTGTATTCAGATCATGTTAAGTCCTTTGGAAATGTAAACCCAAGTCATATGGTGCCTCATGTGCATGTGGTCCAGATCTCGCATTTCCCTGAGAGATCATCATCTTAGTCTCATGGTGATATTCATACATGTCACTTCACTCATATAACAGTTCCAGTTCCAGGCAGTTTAGTCCCATATCATCACCCAGGCATGTCAACTAGCTTTTGCGATGCCCTCCGAGCATGCTAGCTAGGTCATATGATGCCCTATAGACATGTCATCTAGGACATGTGACAACCTCTAATTTATGTCACATTGACTCCGATGAAACTCTCTATATGTGTTAGTGATCTATCATGAGGACACCTGGTCAAGATATCTTGATCATGCGACACCCTCTAAGACAAGCCATCTAGGACATGCGATGGTTTCCAAGACCAGTCACACGTGTATTATGATATCCTCTGGATAAGTCATTTATATCATGGGATAACCCTTGGACATGCCATCTAAGATATGTTAATCCCTTTGGACAATCAAACTAGATCATATAATTTCCTTTCAATATACGAAAAAAATGTTATCTGATCCAATAGGAAGACAACTAAGGCATGTCAAGTGGACAACCAATTCATTTTAGGTATGAAAGAATACCATAGTGAATCCTTGAACATGATCACCACATTAATCCTTAGTGTGTAATCCCTGATGATTAGGGAATCCTAGGAGTGTAATCCTCAATCAAGTGAACTATGACGAATCTGATTCCTTCAATAATTAGGATTCATTGGATTCCTCTCAAAGGTTTGAGATCCATTTTGAAATACTCTAAGAATAGTCTCAGCACTGAAGTCCCACATTATCAAGAAATTAAATTCATCATCTATCAACTCTTGTTTCTCACATTGATCATATCTTATGTAGGATTAGGGGGTCATAATGATCATATAATTTTCACCATAAGCCTTTTCAAGGGAAATTTCATCCTAGGAATTGATCACCATGTTCATCCTTAGTTTGTTGGTCCCAATATTAAGCGAATATTAATTGCGTATGCCAAGATTAATAACATAATATTACATGTCCCCAATCATAAGGGAAACCTCAGTGTATAAGCTCCAATCAATTGAACTATGAGAACATTGATTCCTAGTACGACTAGGATACATAGGATGCCTTCCTAAGGCTCGATCTAAAATAGATATCAATTTTGATATAACCACCATGTAATCAATATTTCAACTATCGGGGACCCAATACTTCCCATTGGTTGATCAATACCTCATCCCCAAATAGACTAAGAGATATTTTATATACAAACTTTGATTCATTATATAACCAAGATACATAGGATTCCTCCCTGATGTCTCAAATCCATATTAAATATTTATTGGAGATGTTCTAAAACATAAGAAATATATCCATATCTCATGAGAATGATTACACGATATTTTTTTTCACACACCATGCATTGCTCAAATGGTCTTAGGGAGTTAAGATAGTCATATCATTAGCATCATGGATCTCCACTATCCTGGGAAATCATAACACGTAATCCCAAATGGGTAAAATAATATAAACCTCCACCACATGAGGATATATACCTTGGGGAATGTTCTAAGGGTGTGATAAAACTATGATGAATTTGATTCTATCTATAATCAGGATACATAGAAAATTTCCTTGAGATCAATCTCAAATATCTATGATCCAACTAACCATGCATATATCCATTCTTTATGTCTTTAAAATACACGGGGTTAATGTACTATGTGAGTTTTCATTCATCTAATAATCAAGATACATAGGACGGATCATCATGGATCATTCCCCACAAAAGAATATATACTGCCTCCCTATATGAAGACTTATTCTGAATCATATAGTTATACCAATTAATAATATAAAGAAACTACCCATCAGTTTGGGGAATGGATGAAGAACCTAGGATATATATAGATGGATTCACTAATGATATACCCTCTCCTTGGTTTTCTAATCATATTCCATATCTTTTTAGTATAAATAGAAATAATCTATAATCATTTTATTTTGGTTACTGGTCCCGTATCAGGATTATTAAGAGATTCACGATCATATCAAAAATATAATGAGTTTATGTGAGTAGGTATTAATTACCCCTAAAAGGGTGTGATGAGACCGAAATCACATTCTCTAAACAATTTTATTCCCCAAGTGTCATTAGTCATGAAAATCTAGATGAATTATTGCCTTTGGAAAGAGGTCCTATACACATCTATGGATGGGGGAACCATTTATAGTTTCATGTTAGATTGATTATTGTAACCGGATGTTCATTGTGCAGAAAAAATATCCCCCCCCACACACAATAATCTATTAGGACAAACCAAACCCACTTCAATTATGGTCCATGACCAATTGCCTCTAACCCCCGAATAAAACAAAATGGTGTACCTGATATTAGTCCCTCTAATAAAAAAATGACTAGTTTATCATGCGTCGAAACATTCTTTCTACTATACACAAAAAATGGTGAACCTAATGTGTATCTATGAAATAAAAAAATGATTGGTTGTAATCATTTCGTACATTCCATTTTCCACCATATGAATGAATATGGAATGCCCAACATGAATCTCACAAATAATAGGATGATCATTTTACCATGCATCCAACCATTGTTTTTCTTTCCTACGCCAAAGAGTAGTAAAATTTACATGAATCTTATAGATTATCTACTATGAATATGGATCCAATAATTTCATCCTCAGATTGAAAAGTCTACATGGGTTGAGTATTTAGATTAAGAAATTTTAATAATTGTGTTAAACATCCATATATGATTGATGATATGAGGACTATGATATTGCACTAATCAGTAACCATGTTCCTTATTGTCTATGTGATTGAAGATACTACTATCATCGACACCATCCCAACTAAAGTAAATGTATTCTTCATAATGCAATCATTTCAATAAATCTTGTATGACAGCCACCCCTATGGGTCACTATGTGATATCACCTGATTGAAAACTCCAACGTTTGGTGGAGAAAATGAATGTTCGGGAGTACCACTGACATGGTATGATCCCAAGCACACAAGTTAGCTACAAGGTTCTCCAGGTAAAAAAAATGGAAAATCTACATATCTTGGGAAAAGACATTGCTAAGACAGTGTCCCTTTTCACTACAACGAACTGCTGTAAGAGTTTATCCCTAGAGAATGATAACTGCCCCTCCATATTTAATTAAGGTGTATCAAGAAGAAAAATAAATCACCATTTTGGTTTAGGGGTGGCCTAGGTGGGATCCTATCAACCATCATATCTAGAATCATCTCACCAGTACCCACTGGTCGCTTGCTCAATGTACTTGCTGACACACGACCGCCTCTAATTCACATGGATGGGTAGCCAAGAAGGACCATTTGAGGAGGAAGGAGTTGGATACATAGAACAGGTAAAATATCCACACTCCTATAGATGATGCATGTCATCATATTCCAGTAGGAACAAACAAACATACTCATATCCATGTTCGCTCAGAATATGTATATTGGCATATTCCCACAGTAAGCATGGTGGAGGCACATATCCTTACCCCCATGCATGAAGTCCACCAGCATATCACAGTGGCATCAAGAGGAAATAAGTGGTATCATATTCCATCTTCAATTAGATATATCTTCTAATAGATAGTGGAAAAAAAATGTGGGGGCTTATAGCAATTCACAACCTTTGAAAAAATTCCTATATATTTTAGCAATAACTGAAGAACTCCTCCAACATATTCATAAACTATTGCAGAAAAAGCAACTGAAAGATAATCATATCCCTACATCTAGGACATCTAAAAAATTTGATCATTGCAATAAAGTGGTTACACCATGGTAAGGGCACATTCTTTCTCCAATCGGGGAGGATTATAGGTTTATTCAGATAAATATTGATTCATCAGACCGAGATCATAATCACAATCCATCCAGGGATCACTATGTGAGAGTGGAACATGCCTTGAGATAGGGGTATATTCTTATTGAAAAATTATGACGAAATATTAAAAATGCTAAGGGTCTGGATCATATCCCTATTCTGGATGGGTCTCACCACATGAGAGGGGCACATGCCTCAGGGAATGATCAATATATTATCAAAGAAGTCTAGTGGAATACTCCAATGTCCAAGGATTTGGAATATATCCCTATTATGGATGGGGATAATCAAGTGAGAATGAAATTAACCTTAGGACATATTCAAATTCCTTTCGGTGAATCTTCTTGGAATATTCTAGTAGATCACAGATGCTAGGTGCATATTACCACTTCCACCAATGGATGAACACACCAACATCATTACAAGGTAATACATGGGGATGCTCATATCCCATCTCCCATTCTGGTGGTCCATCATTATATTCTGATGGGGGATGAATACTCATACCATGCTCATATTCATTATCCAACTACGGCCCACCAAGTGACAGCGACACAAGTTTTAGGGAAGGTTCATACCCCTGCCAATAAAGAGAAATGATATAGACCAAAGGCTTAGGATCATGCTCATACTCCTATATTGACCAAGTTTCACCAAGTGAGAATGAATTATGACTCGAGATAGGCTCATATTATTTTCAATACTGATATATCTTATCATTATACTCTAACAGCTTCACAGTTGGGGGCTCATATCCTAGTAGAATCAGATAGTTATATATATGTTCTAAAAACCATTATATATTAGGCTCATATTCCTATACAATCCAAAATGATAGGCCATAATATTCTCACCATAATATGTAAAATGGATTATATTTCTAACCTGTTCAATGCTAGTTTCCTTGAGGTCATTTGAGACACATTCTTAATGCCACATGGGTCTGTCGACTCTTCTATCAAAGCAGAAGCAGTATATGCTCATTTCCACAATAGTCCTCCTCGTGATATTATGGATATGGATCATAGGGATTCTACACTAGACATCCACCATAGTATACCTCCCCAAAGATATATCTACCTTGGATAAGGACCCTCACTCCCTAGACACCTCCATATAGGGTGGTGTCCCAAACTCTAATACCTTTGTATAGAGAGTTTCTCAAAACATTGGTGTCCACAATATCTATTTCCCCATCAACTTCCAGCAGCACTCCACTCCTATTAGAAGGTGACCTTCAGAATTATCATCTATGGTCTTTCCAGATAAATATGTATATGTTTGATAAAAATGGGGGAAAAATTCAAATATGTGGAGAGTAATCCAAATAAAACCTACTCATCATATTCTGAGCCCTCACTACTAACATCTATGTGATTCTGGATGAGCTAAAAAGGATTGCATGCCTTATCTATGCCTAAATATGTGAGATATTAATTTGAATATGAATGATAGACTCCTACATTATCTAGGATATGAGGGTCACATTTAGACCATCCAAATAATCTCTTTTCAACTAGATCTAGGTGCAATCTCCATGGCCTAGGATCCAATACCGGATAAACATGACACAAATTTTCAACATGCTTCCTTTAATTGCTTCAAAACCCTTCTAAAACTTATCTCTGAAAAAATTTGAAGAACTTTTATTTGAGGATGGGTAGATTATGGAGTTTTACCCTTTTTTTCTCCCCTGGAACAATAGAACCCCTCATATACAACATCTATAAATTTTATAGCCTTTAAAAAAAATAACTGGATCAGGTAACGCTCAGGAAAATTGTTCATTAAAATGGAAGTACCCCATGTCAACATTGCTGAGACATCTTGAATGGATGGAGAAGATAGAAAAATAGACTTCAAACTAGTCCCCAAAAAGAAATAAGTGTGCAATACATACATTAAGACTAAATTTGAGATCACCTAAAGAACTTCCAATGATGAATGGTTCTCATCATTTTCTACCCTCACACCTGTATTCCAAGTGAGCACAACTGTGCCACATTACATAGAAGATAGTGGTAGCTACCATATTATCCATTTTAGACATGACTCGACTCACTAGTCTAGGATAATATCTACCATTGGCACCACCTCACATATTGTCAATTACTGAGAAATTAAAGACATTTTGGAAGTAGCTACTAGAAAACCCTAGCCTGCGGGGTTGTGTTCATTTATATATCAATCACCATCTCTAGGTTCATCATCCCTTGAGAGGACCCTGGGGACATTAGCGGTGATTCTAGATCAACTCCACCCCATCAGACTGGGTGAATTTATATCTTCATGTCCATCCAAAGAATCATCAATTCCTCAACATAAATAATTGGATCCTTGACAATATGACCAATCGATTCCAATAAAGGCCCAGAATGACACCCACCCCACATGTTTAGGGGAATCTTCTTAATTATCTTCATCACAAATGGAGTCACAATTCTCAAGGTTGGGAATAAATGATGAATGGTTGGCATCCCACCTGTTCCTCCCACCATGAGATAAACCTCTACTGTTTAGGGCCCATTTAGAAATCACAATCGGAAAATACATTAAGGTCACTATTGATAGACCACGATAGGATGAACATAAGACAAAGGTTATCAAACCACACTAGGGTTGAAAGACAATATGGGAAAATATGTCCAAGGGATCGAATAACAACCTTGATGAAACTTGTGTAGAACTATCCTATTGTATTGAATTAAATGACACATCCACCATTTATTGTTAGGAATCTATGAATTTATTCACTATGAATATGAAATACAATGATCAAGTCATAAATGTAGAAGGACAAAACCTAAAAAATGTACCTTTAGAGAAGGGTGATTTAGTTACACCAAATGAGGCTGCACGCACTTGGAACCAAAGAAGGATCCAAAATCTGAAACCTCGCAATACTAAGTTTCTGCATCTCTGGGGATACCCGTCCAAAGAAAAATGGATAAGTGAGACTACGCCCTAGTTACCATTTGATGTAGTTGAGGTTTTTTACATAAAGGAACAATTTTCACAATATGAGAGTGAGATACAAACTCTCTAACAACTCAATGATGATCTAATTAAGAAAAAAAATGCCCACTGGGTATCATCTTCAGGTAGATATGAATATTATCCCTCATACATCAAACCTACAAAGATGAGTGGTTTATGAGAATCATATTGGATCTAGATCTTAAAAGATAGTATATATTAATGAGGAAGTTGAAAATGATCATGACTTTCCTCCATTCCAATGACAACTTATCCCTGAACAGAGTAATCATTTCATCTTGGTACGAATCAAGAATCATAAAGATATGAAATTGGGCCACTTAATAAACCCCTACCCTCTCCCTATATATGAGTGGTGGCTCAAATAGTAGTTCCCCCAGATCTTATTAACTTCATCTAATCCTTATATACTTGAATACAAGATATGGAAGGGTGACATGTACCTGTACAACCTTGGATGAAGACATATCTTGCATGGGTGGATGAATCTTTTCCTCCACTTAATTTAGGATATCCTACCATCTCTAATTTCGACAGTGCAGGAGGCCCTGAACAATATCTCACAAATTGTTTCTCTCGATGCAGGCCGATGATCATCCCTCAAGATCAACATGAGGCCTCAAAGCCGAGGTGTTTCATATAGACTCTAACATGGCTAGATTTATTATTATATAGAGGCATGATATCAGAATAAATTGTAGGATGGGAATACCTTCATTGAAAGTTCCCTTATCAATTTAGTTCAATATTGAGTAAAATTGAAATCATCGACTTGACAAACTCCATACAATGTGAGAATGAGAGTGTGTATGACTTCATAGAAAGATATAAAGGTTTAAAATCTTCACATGGTATCCCTCTATAGTAGAAGAAACTACTAGAACTCTATGATCAAAATTTATGGGATGAGTTACATATGGCAATGATCCCCATAAATTATCAATATTGGTTTTGTGAGTTCACTGAAACATAACAACTTCTTGAAGAATCCATTTACCAAACCCAATCCATGACTCAGATCATGGCCACAGTGCAGGGACAAAGTCTAGGAAAATAAGAATCTACGAATGTAACTCTCTAGCCCATAGAAGCACCAATCCAGGATCCTAAGTTGGTATTAAACCACCCAACTCCATCAATCGAGTGACGAAAACCATAGAATCTCCCTTTCCTAGAAGCACAATGATATCAGGGCCACCCGAGATGTGAATAATGGATGTATAAGGAATTCTCTTTCTAGAATTAACAAGTCCTTTTTTGTTTCTTGAAATACATGGATACTAACCTACTCACCCTCCCATAGCCCTGTAATCCTGATGAGGTCAACCTCACCGACCGTCCTGATAATTTCCTTTTCATAGATAGTTGTGTCATATTATTGAAAAATAAATCTATTTCAATGGCTTCCTTCAAGGTATGATCAATTATAAATATGCGGTGTTATATGAATTTTAAAGAATGGTGGCTTGCATAACCCCCACATAGTGAGAGGGGGAATGTGACTAGAAGAAAGTCTTAGCTAAGTGTGCGCAATATATTGACAACTAGATGACTCTTAAAAAAAATTGATTGTCCTCATGCCACCCTAATATAAGAGCTTCATAGACCACATTATCTCCACCACCTAAGGAAGGGAAATGAGATATTCCTCCCAAAGGTGGGTGTGACCACCAAAATCATGATGAATATGAAGAGGAAGGGTCATATTCTACTTTGAAGCAGGCCCTAACTCGTGCAATCATCTTCCCGACAACATCGGCCAAATGGGAACCACCCCACAAAATAGAATCCTCATCAGAAAAGAGCTCATATTTGGTTATGAAAACATGATACACATGGTTTAACATTACTAAAATGATGAATATTCCCCTAAATATATATTTACCACGAGAAAACTGGGAGCAACTTCTATCGTGCAATAGCCAGGGACTTCTCCACCTATATAGATCAATGCAGTTTGATTGAAATACCAATTCTAGGTGCTGATTATACCTGGAATAGGTACACTCACAATGGAAGACAAGATAGTAAGTTGGATAGATGCTTTGTGAAGATTGGTGAACAAAGTGAGGATATGAAAGTATCTGGAATAACTTTGTCTAGATTACACTCTGATCATCACCCGATTTTAATTTATATTTCTAGTTGAAATTTAATGTCAGCACCCCTGCCCTTTAAATTCAATAATGCTTGGCTAATAGTTCCTGGATGCAGAGAGATTATTTTTGAATCATGGGAAGAGCATGTCCAAGGCAGTGCTTTATATATTCTGGTTTGTAAACTAAAAATTGTTAAGGCCAGAATGAGGGAATTGAGTAAAAAATATTTATCAAGACATGATCAGGATATCAAAGAGGCTGATTCTCATCTGTATGATTGTCAGCAAGGTAATATGTCACAACATTCTATATCTTCAAAAGAGATACAAGCAGTCTCAAGGCTTGATAACTTGTTAACTCTTAAGGAGAACCTGGCCAGGAATCAATTCAGTGCAAGATGGATGAATGAAGGGGACAATAACTCTTAGTTCTTTCATTGCATGCACAGGGAGAAAAAAGTAAGAAGGAATCTCAAGGCTTTAAGAATTGGGGATAACATGTACACCCTTGAAAATGATATTTGAAACTCTGATGTTTATTACGTTGAAAATATCTACTCTGAATCGGGGGAGGACAACTTAGATAAAGTTATAAAATGTATTGAATCAAGCTTGGATGATGTGCAAAATAAAAAACTTATTGACATTCCTACCACAAAGGAAATTCATGATGCTCTCTTTTCTTTGAATATGGATAGTGTGGCGGGGCCTGATAGTTTCTCCAACAAATTTTTCATGTTTTACTGGGATATCTTATATAAGGAAGTGACAGAAGCAATAAGGGAGTTCTTCTATCATTCCTATATGTCTTTTGGAATGAATTCAAATTTCATTGCCCTTATCTCCAAGAAGGAAAATGTGCTTGATATAAAGGATTTCAGGCCAGTTGCTATTGGGAACACCATCCCAATTTTTTTAGCAAAGTCATGGAAACAAGACATGGTGATATTACTAGGTCTGTTATTTCCTTTAACTAGTTTGGCTTTGTACCTGGCAGAAATTTATAAAATTGTCTCTTCACTGCCTCATAATGTGTCAAAATAATGAGAACAGAGGTCAGGAATGGTAATATGGCACTCAAGGTGGACATATCAAAGTCCTTTGACACTATCAAATGGGACTTCATCTTCAGTGTTTTGAATATGCATGGGTTTTCAGGTAAATTTATTGGCTTGGTAAAATCCATTTTGGAAAGTGCTAGTCAATCCATATTGGTCAATGGTTCACCAAGGGGGATCTTTTAGTTCTCTAGGGGAGTAAGGAAGGGTGATCCTTTATCCGGATTACTATTTTCCAGGGCTAAGGACTATTTGAGCATTTGCATTTATGATCTTGTAAATTCTGGGATTTATCAGAGAATGGTGTATGGGAAGAATTGCTTCACTCCCTCTCACTTATTTTATGCTGATGATATTTTACTCTTTTCTAAAGCTGATAGATTAACCATCACCTCTATAAAGACTATTTTCAATCACTATGAGGAAGTTTCAGGTTAGGTTATAAGTTGGGGAAAATCCTTTGTTGTCTTTGGTGAAGGAGTGTCATCTGTAAAGCAAAATAGAGTGTCCAGTAGGCTTGGTGTTAAAAGGGGTTCATTACCCTTTATTTATCTTTGCCTGCCTATGTTCTGGTGAAGAGTGAAGAGGGATTATTTGGAGGGTATTTCTCTCAAAATCATCAATCAATTGGCCAGCTGTAAGGGGAAATAAATGTCCTAGGCTGATAGGATTTGTCTTGTGAACTTAGTCATCACCTCAATGTTTGTGTACTCCTTCTCACTTTACAAGTGGCCTGCTGCTTTGATCAAGGAACTTGATGGCATGATCACAAATTTTATTTGGACTGGTTCAACACAACAGATGAAATTGATTTCTATTAAATGGATGGATTGCATCAATCCTCTCTCAAGTGGTGGAATGGGATTCAAGGAATTTGGAGTTTTTAATGATGCTTTGTTCCAAAAATTTACATAGAGACTTTTTGCTGGTACTGACTTTTCCTTGGAGTTTCTTTCTCACAGATTTGGTGATAGATTACATAAGAGGCAGAAGGTGTACCTGCGTTCCTCTGTCTGGGCATCAATCAGGAGCACTTATATTGCTCTTATGTCACATTACAAATGGATGGTATGCTCCAGTTCCCAGCTGAATTTCTGGACAACACAGTGGTTGTCCTGTCCTATTGATGATACAACTAATATTCCTTTGTCTTTGAGGAATACTATTGTATCAGATTTTCAGGGGAATGAACAGGCTCTTGCAGTTTTCCCAGCTCATCTTCAATCTGAAATTGCTGCTTATGAATATATGGATCAGGACACTCTGATTTGGGAACCTACTTTGAATGGACTATTCTCCAGCCGACTGTTTTATGCCATGCAGTGTGGGATTGCACACCCAATTCCTACTTGGGTGATGTAGGTGAGGAAGGCTTTCATTCCCCAAGCTAATTCTCTTCTTATATGGTGTATCTAGAAAGGAAGAATTCCAATTCAATCTGATCTTCAAAGAAAATGTTGGAATCTGGCCCCGGTCTACTTCTTTTGTCTTGCTGCGGATGAATCTATTGATCATATTTTCATTACTTGCTCCTTTGCTTTTTGGTTCTGGAGGTATTTAATAGATATTTTTCATTGTAAAATGGTATTCAATTCTGTTGGTGCCCTGTTCAATTCTATCATGCATGAAGAAAACAGTGAGCAGGTTTACTCCTTGCTCATTGTTGTTGCTGTTTCTGTTATTTCTTATATTTGGCATTCCCGGAACAAGATGGTTTTCAATGGTGGCAGGCCCTCCTTCAAGGAGGGGATGATGGTGATTCATCGATGTATTAAATATGCTTTGGTAAAGCAGTCTGGATTTATGAACAATAACATGTCTGATTTCATATTATTGAGAACTCGTGGTGTAAGTGGCAGGGAGAGGAAGCCCATGGTGCTAAAATATATTTGGTGGATTCCTCCAATCAATGATTATATAAAGGTGAATGTGGATGGGGCAGCCTCTGGTGCACCGGGACCTGCTGGATGTGGTGGTGTTTTCAGGACCTGTTGAGGCTTTGTAAAAGGATGTTTCTTTCACTATATTGGAACTGGTCATGCTATTGAGGCAGATTTATGGTCTATTATTAAGGCAATAAGGTATGCTACTCGTTATGGCTGGCAAAGGATCTGGTTAGAATCAAACTCTTCTTTTGCCATGCAGATTCTCAAAGAGCAGTCCAGGAGTGTCCCATAGAGGATGCTTCCAGTTTTGGTCGGATCATTAATGCTTTCATAATTAATTTCTCTTGAGGTTTCTCATGTCAACAGAGAAGAAAATCAAGTGGCGGATGCGCTCTCAAAAAGGGAAATCATGGAGGTGGGCTCTAGATGGTCCTTCGTTCTTCCTAGTTATTGCAATGACCTTTCTCACAATGATAGAATTGGTACTGTGTTTATAAGGTTGTATAAAGATCCCCTTCTTTGAGTGGTTTCTACTGTTTTAACTCTTCTTTATTTAATCTTATGGGAGCAGGTCTTCACCTGGTTCTTGAACATTCGAGGTATATTTACCACGCATAACTAGGGAACTGGGGGTTACATGCACCATAACCGATGATACATGGGACAAAACAGACATGGTCATACCGAATATTTTGGTCATGACGCCATATAGAACATATATGATGAAGAGACCCATGAGAAAAATCTCAAGTAGGCCAAAAATTTCTTGATATGGGACTTAGCTCCCTCAAGTAGTAGTCTATTCCCAGTTTTCATCCATGGATTCCTATTAGGGGTTCAGTTATCTGACAAACCTAGATAACCGGGAAGGCTGGAACGAACTGCACCACTGGAATCGTATATTCCCTCGACTTCTACGCAATCACTAGTATTTTCCACCTCAAATTCCTGGGTTCCCAACCACATGACCAGGAAAACCAAAAAATCTAGAAGTGCCTAACTATGGAATAAAAGTGTGATATTCTGAATTAGCTGGCCTTTTCTCAGCCTATCTGTTGATCCTAGATGTGATCAATCTTTAAAAAAAACATAAGGACACACTTGTTGAAGCCCTCTAAAGCTCACAGGAATTTGAGACAACAATTGAAATAGATGAGGCTTATTAGTTAGAGATTGTTTCATTAGAATGGAATGTCATCATCTCAATTACTGAGCAGAATTAGGAAGAGGTCCTTCATAGACACATTATATACCTATATGTTTCAGACAGGCTCAATAATGTCAGTGTTCAAAGATCCTTAATTCATAATGGTTCTGGTAATAATCGCATCCAAGTTCAAACCCTCTAACATTTAGGATATGTTGAAGGGGACCTTCCTCCTACAAGGTGGAGCATTCAAGGGTATGAGAAGCATGAGAAGATACCTCTTTGGAAGATCAAGCTAAAGGCCTAGTTTGGGTATCTCACATCTGATACTGAGATTATGGTAGTATAGTATGACGCTATATGTAATGTCTTTATCAAAAGCCTGTAGCACCATAGCCACTTCGTGGTACCTTCAACAATCCATTAGTGTTTGAAGTACCCCGTCGATGGAAAAGTCAGCATACTGCATGGTGGAAGTGGACTTTTAATGAATTTTAGAGATGTATATTTCTACAAGATGGGAGGAAAGAAATTTATGGTGGATGATGATATAATGGTTGAAAATCCCAATAGCTAGGGAACTGCCCCTGTGAGTCCCTAAAGTATGCAAGACATTGACTATATGCTTCCCATATATATGGTCGAGGTCACAGAACTACTCCTTGAAGTCCAATCTCCCTCTGTCTCTAGTGTCAGTGTGAAATATATTCAGTTATGGAATCTCTTTGTAATGAATCAATCTATATGTGATGAAAATTTCTCTTCTCATGGATTCAATCACCCCAATAGTGATAAAGAATCACATTAATTTTTATTTTAATCATAATATTCCTTAATATACTCTGAGTAAGAAGAAGATGATGAGGACCTCAAAAATTCTCCCCCTGTATTTGAGGATGGTGACTCCACCACCATCGATGATATGAGGAAAATAAATATTGGAATATAAGAAAACATGCTACCTATTATAATTAGTTTCTCCTTTCTCATCGAATAAAAAGAGATATACATTTCATTTATAAATAGGCCTTGGCATGTGTTTACCTGAAACTATATGAAAATGCCTGGACTGAATCTAGATGTGGCTACATGCCATATTGGGGTACTCGATGAGCATCGAGGTTTCAAGCAGGAAGTCAGGAGGATTCACCCATCCCATTCCACCAATGTAGAGGAGTAGTTTGACAAGTTAATCAAATCCTAATTTGTTATAGAAGTACAATTCCCAATATATATTTCCAACATTATCCCCATCAAGAAAGACAGTGGGATGATTAGGTTCTCCATTGACGTTAGAGACCTTAATCAACATATCCCCAAGTACGACTTCTCATTTCCAATCACAGAAATATTTATCAATGCAATCTATTTCTTCCAATAACTTTCCTTTATGGATGGTTACTTAGGGTAAAATTCGATCAATATGTCCCCTGAAGATGAATAATTCACTGCCTGTTGAGAACCTCAAGAGATATTTAAATATCAGGTCATGTCCTTTGTTTTGAAGAATACTGGAACTACATATCAACATGCCATGCACCATTTATTCAATATATTATTTATAAGGATAGTCTAATGTTATTTCAATGACCTGGTTGTCAAATCCTGAGAGAGTTGTGATACCTTCATAGACCTTTAAACTATCATTGACAAGTTTTGATATCACAGTTTAAAGATTCATCCACTGAAATGTTCTTTCATTGTAACATTAGGGAAGTTCCTTGTCTTTGTGGTATGTCATTGTGGAATTGAGGTAGACCCAGAAAAGACTAGAGCTATCTTAGAAATGTCACCCCCATAACATTCAATGAACCGAGAGTTCTCCAAGGTCACCTCACCGACATTCGATGATTCATTGCCAATTTGGCAAGAAAATCTCTCCCCTTCACTTGTCAAATGAAGAAGGTAGTCACCTATAAATGGGATGATGACTGCCAAGAAGCCTTCAAAAGTCTCAAAAATTATCTCCTACACCCACCCGTCCTGATTCCTCTTGTTGAAGGGAGGCCACTCATCCTATATGTTTCCACTATGTAATGCTCACTGGGTTCCCTCCTCACAAATAAAATTTATACAGGGAGTGATTATATTATCTACCACCAAATCCGATTCCTGATAGGTACTGAGACCTAATAATATGATGTTTGGATGAAATGATTTTCACTCATCTTCTCAGTGGAAAAGCTGAGGAATTAACTGTATCACCACAATGTTTTCTCTCATATTGATTTTCCCAAGTATATATTTGTCCATGTAATGTGAATTGAGCACTTGGCATGATGGGTGGTAATTATGCAGTTATATGACATTCATTTCAAATCCCAGAAGTATGTCAAAGGGAAATCCTTCGATGATTTATTTGTGGAACATTCTTCCCTAGAAAACACATTGGTGGACACCAAGCTTCTTAATGAGGTGGTATTTTATTCTCATGACACTCTTTGGACATGGAAGATATAGATTGATGGTGCCTCCCAGAGTCTCGTAAGAACAAGGATTAGAGAATACAAATATCAATTGGGTTTTCTAAGGATTTTATTATTACCTCTAGAAAAAAATACGTTTCCCCATTATTTCACACTATCCAAAGGTTGCACTAATAATGAGGCAAAATATCAAGCAATCATCAATAGGCTAGAACTAGTCCTAAAGCTACACATATCCTACCTGTATATCATAGGGGACTCGAAATTGGTGATAAAGTAGATCAATGGTGAATAGGTTATCCAAAATAAAGAACTGGCCCCTCTCACTAGCATTTTCAAGGGACTAATGGCATGGTTACCTTTTGACCCCACATTGCATCATGTTCCCTGATCATAGAATCCTTAATATGATTTTTTGGCCAATGCAGCCAGCATCATGAATGGCCCAAATAAGGAGGAATCGATTTTCTATATCACACATTGAAGAATGATATCAGTTATCATCATATGTGATATGGATGCAAATAATCAGTTTATCACTACCCATATCATGATAAAGTAATATCAACCCCATGATGGATAGAGCCTATAATTTTTTATCTTTAAAATAAGACACTCCGAATAGACCAAGTTGTAAAAAAATATATTTAGTATCATGCAATGAATTTAACCTTTTAGGATGGGCCAAATGAGAAGAAAACACTCTATAAATAGGTATTTTATGGAATCCTACTCAGTTGTATAGAAAAATCAGGGATTTCAACCATCATGGAAGAATCCCATGGGGGCCCATGTGAAACCCATCAATCTCGAACCATGCTCTTACACACAATTATGTGGAAGGGATATTATTGGAAAATAATGATACAAGACTTCAAGGAATACACCATGAAATTTCATGCATTCCAGATCCATGAGAAAATCCTCCATCAACCCTCAAAATTACTACATACAAAAAAATATTCCTGACCATTTTCAATTTAGGGGATGGTTGTTGTGGGGCCTTATCCCCCAGCCACAGGTATGCAGTTCAAGTACATCCTTAGTGCTAGTGACTTCTTTTCTAAATGGGATGAGGTAATACCCCTAAAGGAATTTGGGATGAATAACATTGTTATCTTCATAGATTCCCATATCATCACTAGGTTTGGGGTCCCTCACACAATATCGATGGGTAATAGTACCAAATTATATTCAACATAGTTATTGAAACTATACCAGGAGCACAAAATCAAGTCAAATCATTAATCTCGCTATCATCTAGTGGAAATTGGATAGATGGAGGCCATCAATAAGTCTCTATCAAATATACTCCAAAATATGATGAATAAGGATAAAACATCATGTCTAGATAAGCTCATCTATGATTTATGAGACTATCATACCACCACAAATACTACAACACAAGTAACACCTTAGTCTCTGGTTTACGGTATTGAAGTAGTGTTACCCATTTAATTTTAGCTTCCTTTTCTTTGAATATCCATTTGTAGATAGCTCTTAGATGAAGATAAATCACACAAGAAACTGGATGAATTAGAGTGGGTGGATGAGAATAGGTTGTGAAAATTTCACAACCTCGAGTTCCATCAGAATCAGAATACATATGGATTCAACAAAAAAGTTCACCTATGCTAATTACTCCAAGGGGAACTGATATTGGTCCTCCAAACCCCAATGAAACCTAGAAAAAATCCCCCAAAGATGTAACCTGTTTGAGAAGGACATTATATCATACATAAGGTCTACCAATATGAAGATTATTTATTAGAAGAAATATATGGGGATAATTTCACACCCCCCACCACCACAAGATTTCTCATAAAATAATTCGCATAGTTGTCACCGTGGGAATCAACATCAATGTATATCCCCAAATTATTCCTAAAATCAAGTCATTAAACTACATGGTATCCTTCATCATATAAGAAATACGTTAAACTAAAAGGAATCACTAATCCTTACAACATGATAATAAATTGAATGGTCCCTTGACATCCATCTTCATTAATGTTGGTTCATCTATATCATTTATGCACGATGTCAAATGTCATGTTTCCCCAATAACCTTCTTATTTCACATTGAGTCACCCATGTCCTTACTGCATGACGTTAAACCACATGGAAGATATGGTTTTTTTGTGACATTAAACTACACGGTTCACCAATAACTATATATGACATGATTATCATTTCTAATGAGATAAGTAGGGACGTCTTGATCCTAAATCATGGTCTAGAAACCGCATGATACCAAATGATCATGTTCTTCTTTTAAATTCCTCTACATGGTAAGGAGAACCCTTAATGATCCATATTTATCTCATGGAGCATAGCTCACAAGGTCATAAGAATTTTGATAAGGGCATTCCCTCATGAACAAGGCTTAATAGATTTCAATACGCCCATCTTGGTTTAGAATGAATGACCTCAAAAGGAATTCCATGAGTCCTCAGTGCATGATGTTAAACTACATAGTTAATTTCCACTGCACAACATGAAACTAATAATATTTTGGACCTCACCTGAGAGGACTAATGTAGTTGTTGTTTGTATCCTACCACACCTCCATCCAATCTATTCCTTTTCATGTTAGGGATCCAATGTCCATTCCATGTGAAATTAAACTGCACGATTTCTCTAGAACCATGTGTGTCTTGATTATTATCTTCATGAGATACAAAGTGATGCCCACACATCTATTCTTAGGGATATCCACAAAATCACCACTTTTCCACATCATTACATCTTCATCCTTTCCAAATGATGTTAAACTATTTTTTTCCTTATATACTAAATGTGTCTTCATTCATATTATCAAAAGATACGTAGTTATGCCAGGATCTCCAATTATGGGCCTAGTTGTAACAATTGATAGAAATAGTTCACACCTCGATGTATAATACATACCAATAAAGAGTTTTTCCCATTCAATAACTACATGTCACTTGATTCTTTTACTCACAGGATACGTAGTGACATCTGGATTTCCAACATCAGGCCAAGTCACAACAAATCGATATAAACATGCCCCCTATTTAAATATTGGTCAGACCATTACATGGAAAATAATTAATAACTACATGTGGATTGATTCCCCATCACCATGGGATAGATAGTGACATCCATAATTTCATTCATGGACCCAACTGCAGTACAACCATTTGACATCCATTTCCATTGCAAGGAAAATGTCTTGATTTAATGTTGTTAATGATGAACAACCAATATTTCCTTAGTTAATGATGTTAAACTTCATTGAATAAATCCTCACCGCAAGATAATAAACTACACGGAACATGTCCTTTCCACATTACATTAAACATAATCTGGGATATCACCCATCATCATCCTTATCAAAGGGCCACAAGAGCCTTATCCTAGTCAACTAGAGTACAAAGTGCTTCCACCATCAAAAAAACACCTCAATAAATATACCATAAATCATGATTTAGGGTGAATTAGATCACTGTAAGCCTTCCATGGCCCCTGTAAAGGATATCTGGAATCAAGGGAAACTTTTTTTGACTATACATGAATACCTATGGTTCATGCATATGCGCCTATGGTCCTCATTGAAATACATTGCTCTTAAAAAGGACATTATGAACCTTGTGAGAAATGACCACATTTTAGTAGCACTCAACACCTCAGTGTGTTTGAACTACTCTAGGTATGATTGTCCCATATCGTTACTCATTACATGAGGATCTTGATTCATGATTTACGACATTTTTACCTCCCACTCAGAAAGATTATGGAGTACCCTTATCCCTGGGTATAATAATTATGTCATGTTGTATCATCCCCCAAACAGGTCTGGATGTTTCATGAATATAAACTTCCCAAACATTGGTCAATGATGTATGACCTCAAAATGTAGCCTATAATTGTTCAAATCACAAGACCATAAATTTTTTGTGAAAGAGATATAAATTTGTGTCGATGAAAACCTGTAAAGGGTGGCCTGAGTAAAAGTCGAGTCTTCACTCCGTAAAATATTCAACATTAGAGTTTTGACAAAAGAATTGGGTAGAAATAAATAAGAAAAAAATGTCTTAGGCCATACTCTATAGCCCTAGTAAAATCCACGACATTCTCTTGGGCCCCCTAGTTTCGAAAAAAGTTACAGTAATGACTTTTTACATATCCTCACTACATGAATAAGTTTTTCAGTCAGTGACACAACTTTTAGGGTGCTCAAAACCTTCATGAATATGAAACATTCCAAAAATTACACTTCATGATTTAGGGTGCCTTAGATCACCATAAACCTTCCATGGCCCTTGGAAAAGATAATAAGCTTCAAGGGAACATTTTCTTGACTATTCATGCATGCATATGGCTTCAAAATATTCACTTATGGCCATCAACTAAATGTGTCACTTCTAAAAAGAAATCTTGGATCCTTGTGAGCCTTAAAATCATAGTGATTACACTCAAAACATTAGTTTCTTGATGTAACGCCCTGACCCCAGCTACCCAGAGTCAGTGCATTACTTCGTAACATTGGAATGATAAAAAAAGATCAAGTCTCGAAAGACCGATTAGTTTAGTAGCATGGGAAACACTAGATACATTCATAAGTCTTACATTACATCATAAAGTGAAAAACTAATAACAAAGTCTTCATAGTCCACACTCATATCCTCTTCTGTCTATCCATGCATGTCATTCATAAAATACTTATTCACATCCTGGAAAATATTAAAACATTGAAAGGGGTGAGCTCAGATGCTCAGTAAGGATAACAATATTGCAGAAGTTTTCATAAATAAACATTAACATTTAAGGAAATGTATAACTAAAAAAAAGCCTTTTAAACATGAAGTTCAACATAATGTGGCAAAAGTAAAATGATATAATTCTATTTACTTATTCACATGGATATTCTACTGGTCGAATAATCACATGAAATATCAATAACCACTTTCATAATGATGGAATGCATAATTCCAGACTATCATAACCACGTAGCCAAGGCCTCGTTCCAAGACCACAAATAAGATTTTGTCAAGGCCTCGTGCTAAGACACTAGTTTGTCTCATGAGACCTTCCGATGTATCGAGGAGCTATAGCGGGCTCCACCCGTCACTTATTAAGTCCAATGCATTCCTCATATGAATAGGTTTAAACATATCATAAACCATAACAAAATCGTATCACATAAAAAATGCATAAAGGAAACATAACATTTCCACTTTTCCATCACAAGATATCAATAAAACACATTGATATAATAAAAACACTTTCAAAACCATTTTCAATACCAAAATAAAAGAAAAGTAAAACATGGTATTTATTTTTCCTTAAAAAAAGTATGGCTTGTAGAGGAAGCCGAAACTCAAATAATGGTCCTGGAGGTGGAGAAGTCATTGTCGCCACATACGTATGACAAAAACATCCCCTTTTGTAATTTAGTATGCGCTTCGTATAAAAATATTCCTTTTGAATAAACATAAAAGTCAAAGGGGTTTATACACCGTATAAAATAAAGTTGTGCGTAAAACCAAATATGCCTCAATGAAAGGAGATTGAGACGAAGTCCTTAAAAAGATAATTTTTAAAATAAAATATATCTATTATGTGTATTCACTATAGGTACACATAAAGAAATTAAAAATACAAAATAGGATATAATAATATCATGACATAATTTGAAAGTAGGAGATTAACCCAAAGATTGGAAATTGGGTTAAGAAATTCCCTTACCTCGTGTCCGACTTGACTTGATCATTCTTTAACCTCTTGAATAATAAACTAGAGTTAATTTCTATTTACTTAAGAACCTTTTTCATGTTCATTATTCCTTTTATACCACTTATTACCATGTTATGAACATTATGTAATTATTTAAGTTAATAACGGTCGTTTTGTCAATCATTGGTACTTGAGTCAAAAATAAACTTCTTATTATTACAAGTTGTTCATGTGGTGAAATATCCATTATATCCAGAATTATATTCATGATTTAGATATCATATATATCATATATATACAGTATATACATTCATTTATAATATTATGTAACATTTAGAGGTAAGAAATGAAATGCACCGTTCATGGAGACGGTAAGCCGTACGTACGCATGAACGCTACATTCATTTCTATTTTGTATTTAATGGAATTAAATCCTAAATATATAAATTTATAATATAGTTCCAGTATAATATCATATATAATATCATTTACTCCATCCTTTATACATCCCACATATGGCATTAACGATTCAAATCACTTTGAGGGGGCGGTAGTCCGCACTTCCTAAAATGAAATTATCGCATTTACCGATAATGGAAATCATAAAGTATGCCATAAATGAGAAATACAGAAGCATAATTAAAACATAAACATATTATATATCATATATAAATATAGTTACATCTTAATGTCCACCTTTGAAGGTGTTATATGAATGTTGAACAATCATCGTTTCGTGAGCCAGAAATTCGCCATCCACAGAAACAATATGTTCTTTAACCATTAGATGTAGGTGTGTGTAAGTGTATCTCTAATACTTCTTATAAAAACATCCTAGTATGTTGAGGATACTGGTGTTGTTACAAAAGAAACGAATAAAAAGGGTTTAATGGGTTGGAGAAGCTAAATAAAACAAAACAACATTAGAGAAGACATTACCTAAAAATCGGGTAACTCTTTTTGATTTGAGCCAAAGGATTCCTTGGGAAGAGTTCTGCCCAAAGTGAGTCTTCTAGGAGTAAGAGGGGGAAGTTGGGAGAGTATTTGGGCAGAGTTTGGCCGAGCCAAATGGCTTGAATGTGTGAATGAGGTGGTAGAGGTGGGGGCCTTTTATAAGAGGAGAGGAGGGGCACTCTTGGAAAGTAAAGAAAAGTCACTTTATTATAAAATGATTTTAGGATTTTAGAGGTCCCAAACTTATATAATTCTAGGATAAGGCGATAAGGGTTATAAATATACTCATCCAATAGGTTTTTGACAAGTGTAAGCCTTGGATTTTATATTATCTTTTCATTTTATTTAAATCATTAATTAATGAGGTAATCGCTTCATCATCATGGTTTCATAAATAATTTAATTTATTAAATGTCTAAAAAGTATAAAAAAATACTATGATGTAGGAAATATTTTTATCTTTCCAATTACTATTTATAGTAAAAAATATGACTTGTATAACCCCATGTAAAAATTGTTTTTGTAAAACATTTCATGTTTGTGTCATTTTTTACTTTAACATTAAATAAAAGGTATTTATGTCATTTTCCAACTAAAGTGGCTCCATGGGGTCCCCAAGTTGACCCATGGATTTTCTTGGTCGGTCATGGCACATCCAATGAGGGTAGGACATGTGTCAAGCTCATCTCATATTATTAAAACATTATTTTTACCTTAAACTACACTAATTACCTCTAATCGCGATTAAGAACTTAAAAGTTACTATTCACCAAAAAATTATTTTAATCTCATTGAACCAAATTTTACTTCTTAATGACAACCATGTATGTCGGATTTTTGAAAATAAAACCACAGAAGTGGTAATATTTCATTTAAACGAAAAATCAGTTTTTTAACTACCACTTATTGGTTTCACTATTCATCAAAAATTGAAGTTTTTCAGAACAATGCCAAAATTTCACCCTAAGCTATAATTGAAATTCCGAATTCAAAAATGATGTCTATTTTACAAAATTCCAAGAATATAAGTTGCATTAATTAATTTTATAATTAATTCCCGCTGTCACAACAAATAGCGTGTTTTTAAGAAACAATATATATCAAAATATTGACAATTGTTTATATCCAATTTCAGAGTGAAATTATTTCTAATGACGACCATTGGATAAAATGATAAAAATATATTCTAATTATACTCTAATACCACTCAATATTATAATTTATCACTATAAATTATTTCGATTAAAAAAGTAGTTTTTAAGTATTTTTCACTATTCATAAAAAATGGAAGTTCTCAGAAAATTACAAAAAATTTAACTTAGGATAATTTCGATATTACGAATACAAAAATGAAGTCCATTTTGAAATATAAAATTTCTATAATTTTAAAAAGTTGGTATTAATATTCATAACGGCTACTTTGATTAGTTGTGGTGTGTTAGAACTCGAAGTTGCGTAAAATTCAAGCTATTGCATCATTGAATGAGAAGCGTATCATGGAAGCTCGGGGTGTTACATTCTCCCCTCCTTCAATAAATTGCGTCCTCGCAATTTGAAAATTTTCTTTGAATATAAATGTTTGAAAATAGAAAATACCTTTGTGGAAAACCCACATCGGAAATATGGTTAATAAAAATATAACATTAAAAGAATGAAAGATAAGTACAAAGGTCACCTGAGATATCCCATACTAGGATTCTATGAAAATATGGATATGGAGGAGAAACAAACCATCAAGGTCTGACGGAGAGTTGTAGAAAACAGGATTAGGAGAGAGTTAACCATAAGAAAATCACAAACTTGTGATTGGTTAAACGGTCATTGAATCCCCAGTTGGAAAAGTTAACCGGCAACGTTTTTGTTTTAAGTTACCTTTTATAAAGTTGAGGAATTTATTTAGTAGATTTACTAAGAATGTAAGGTAATATACATAATTGTTATGTAGACTTTCATTCTTTAATAAATTTTTACCACAAACCCATCTTTCACTCTAAAAGGTAATAGAACTCAAAAATATTCTATTTATCCTAATTGTATAAGGTTCCAAATATTAACACATACCATTTAGATTAGTAAAAATATTTTGTAATAACCAGGGACATCCTGTAGGCTAGTGGTAGGTAATAAAAGCCTGCCGCACTATGGTTGTGGGTTCTATTCCTGCAGCTTTGTCCGACATGACGGGTTATGCCCCACCCTGCAGGTTGTCCTATTCCTAAAACTATAGTATCATAATATTCCAAAAATAATCTTCAGAAATGTTATAACCTTAAACAATAATATCCATGGTTCAACTTAATCCATTCCAACCTTAATAGTTATCAAAATACCTCTGTCCAGACTTTCTCTTAAAGGTCTCTAAATTCCAAAATCAATTGTATCATCAGATTCCTGAAACAAGGTAAAGTTTCTCTTTTTTTCACATAAAAAAATATGATTACCTTCATCATATTAAAACCTTACTGAAATCAACATGTACTGCAGTACAATACTTATATATATATATATCACATTATTCTAATAACCAGAATATAATCCATGAGTCCAAAAGCACCAATACAGTAGTTATTCTGCTTCAACTGTAGTAACATCATAAGATTGTCCTTGATCCCTTGGCCTTTTCTTGAGGTAAGTTTCCTTGATGCTTAGGACATTCATTTGAATAATGCCCCATTTCTCTATAATTGTAGCATTCAACATTGATAGCCTCTTTCTTTCTGTTGCAATCACGCGCCTGGTGACCTTTTTCTCCACATTTATAACAAACTCCCATTCCTTTTAGGCAAGTACCAGGGTGATTCTTCCCACAATTATCACATACTGAAAAATCCTTCTTTCCCTTTTCCTTTTATCTATCTATTTTTCCACCATTCTCTTCTTCTCTTGCTTTACTTTATTTTCATAAGAATTAGAGAATTCCTTTTCTGTCTTGATAGCACACGAGACAATATCTTCATACGATGAGAAGGATTGTGACACTAAAGCTCGACGGAGAAATGGTTTTAACCCATCAAAGAAACGATAAATCATACTTCTTGGGTTACGTATATAATCTGCAGCATGCCTCGCTATCCTTGTAAAGTTAGCCTCATACTTTGTGACATTCTCATCCTCCTTCTTCCTCAGAATCAGAAATTGCCTTTCCATATCTTCTCGATGGTCATGTGGAAAGTATTTTTCTAAGAAAATATCTTTGAACTCTCTCCATTCCATATTCGATATGTCATCATCTTCCTTTGTATTTTGAATCAATGACCACCATTGATCGGTATCTCCAGTGAGGCGGTAAACATACATGATAACCTTCTCCCTTTTGCTACTCCCCAAGGCGTGGAATATTTTCTCTAAGGAGTTTATCCATTGCTCAGTTACTAACGGATTTGTACCCCCATTAATTTTTGGTGGTTTTTGCCTCATGAATCATTCTAACATTGATCCTCCGCATTGCGGATTAGGGTGCTCCATACAAGTAAGGTTATTATTCATAACCTGAGTGAGTTGTCCCAGTATGGTAATAAGTTGATCAGCACCAGTTGTATCTCCAGATCCGCAATAATTATCTTGAGTAGGAGGGAAATCTCTACACAGAGTGCGTGCATTGATACAGTTTCCATTCCTTCAACTAGGCGCCATTTCTAAACAATGGCATAAACTATATTAGTTTATGAATCAAAATACATAATTCCATACTTGTAAAATACTTAACATAAATTGAACTATTTATGGATATAATCCATAATCATAAAAATGTTTTCTTTGAGGAAGTATATACTCATAACCCTTCATAGTGGTTTATAAAGAAAATGAGAATTATCCTAAGCATATCCCCCGGGAGTGTCGTAACCAAGAGTGCAGCAAGGCCCGTTGTCGTGCACCAGTTCCCGTTCGAGTCTAGCTCAAAGCGGTGTTTTCGGGTTTTACCCCTAGGTACATCTGTGCCAGAGCCGCCTCTACCTGCTCGTATCCAGATAAGGATGTATTGCTCGGAAAACTCACAAAATCTCTATATTATCAAAATTCTAGGATGTTATTCTATACTAATCCTTAAAGTCTATCTTCGGGCTATGTGCTCTAATCAAAGTTTATCTAAATCTAGCTTCCAAGGTTAGTACTAAACTGCCTCTGATACCAACTGTAATGCCCCGACCCCATCTACCCAGAGTCCGTGCATTACTTCGTAACATTGGCATGATCACAAAAGATCAAGTCTTGAAAGACCGATTAGTTTAGTAGCCTTGGAAACACTAGATACATTCATAAGTCTTACATTACATCATAATGTGAAAAACTAATAACAAAGTCTTCATAGTCCACACTCATATCCTCTTATGTCTATCCCTGCAGGTCATTCATAAAATACTTCTTCACATCCTGGAAAATATTAAAACATTGAAAGGGGTGAGCTCAGATGCTCAGTAAGGATAACAATATTGCGGAAGCTTTCATAAATAAACATTAACATTTAAGGCAATGTATAACTAAATCAAAAGCCTTTTAAACATGATCTTCAACATAATATGGCAAAAGTAAAATGAGATAATGCCATTTACTTATTCACATGGATATTCTACTGGTCGAATAATCACATGCAATATCAATAACCACTTTCATAATGATGGAATGCATAATGCCAGACTATCATAACCACGTAGCCAAGGCCTCATGCCAAGACCAAAAATAAGATTTTGTCAAGGCCTCGTGCCAAGACACTAGTTTGTCTCATGCGACCTACCGATGCATCGAGGAGCTATAGCGGGCTCCACCCGTCGCTTATTAAGTCCAATGCATTCCTCATATGAATAGGTTTAAACATATCATAAACCATACCATGATAGTATCACATAAAACATGAATAAAGGAAACATAACATTTCCACATTTCCATCACAAGATATCAATAAAACACATTTATATAATAAAAACACTTTCAAAACCATTTTCAATACCAAAATAAAAGAAAAGTAAAACTTGGTATTTATTTTTCCTTAAAAAAAGTATGGCTTGTAGAGGAAGCCGAAACTGAAATAATGGCCACGGCGGCAGAGAAGTCATTGTCACCACATACGTACGACAAAAACATCCCTTTTTGTCGTTTAGTATACGCTTCTTATAAAAATATTCTTTTTGAATAAACGTAAAAGTCAAAGGGGTTTATACACCGTATAAAATAAAGTTGTGTGTAAAACCAAATATGCCTCAACGAAAGGAGATTGAGACGAAGTCCTTAGAAAGATCATTTTTAAAATAAAATAGATCTATTATGTGTATTCACTATATGTACACATAAATAAAGTAAAAATACAAAATAGGACATAATAATATCATGACATAATTTGAAAGTAGGAGATTAACCCAAAGATTGGAAATTGGGTTAAGAAATCCCCTTACCTCGTGTCCGACTTGACTTGATTGTTCTTTAACCTCTTGAATAAAAAAATAGAGTTAATTTCTATTTAATTGAGAACCTTTTTCATGTTCATTATTCATTTTATATCACTTATTACCATGTTATGAACATTATGTAATTATTTAAGTTAATAACGGTCGTTTTGTCGATCTTTGGTACTTGAGTCAAAAATAAATTTCTTATAATTACAAGTTGTTCATGTGGTGAAATATCCATTATATCCAGAATTATATTCATGATGTAGATATCATATATATCATATATATATAGTATATACATTCATTTATAATATTACGTAACATTTAGAGGTAAGAAATGAAATGCACCGTTCATGGAGACGGTAAGCCGTACGTACGCATGAACGCTACTTTCATTTCTATTTCGTATTTAATGGAATGAAATCATAATTATATAAAGGTATAATATATTTCCATTATAATATCATATATAATATCTTTTTATCCATCCTTTATACATCCCACATATGGCATTAACGATTCAAATCACTTTGAGGGGGCGGTAGTCCGCACTTCCTAAAATGAAATTATCGCGTTTACCCATAATGGAAATCATAAAGTATGCAATAAATGAGAAATACAGAAGAATAAGTAAAACATAAACATATTATATATCATATATAAATATAGTGACATCTTAATGTCCACCTTTGAAGTTGTTATATGAGTGTTGAACAATCATCGTTTCGTGAGGCAGAAATTCGCCATCCACAGAAATAGTATGTTCTTTAACCATTATATGTAGGTGTGTGTAGGTGTAGCTCGAATCCTTCTTATAAAAACATCCTAGTATATTGAGGACACTGGTGTTGTTACAAAAGAAATGAATAAAAAGAGTTTAAGGGGTTGGAGAAGCTAAATAAAACAAAACAACATTAGAGAAGACATTACCTAAAAATCGGGTAACTCTTTTTGATTTGAGCCAAAGGCTTCCTTGGGAAGCGTTCTGCCCAATGTGAGGCTTCTAGGAGTAATATGTGGAAGTTGGGAGAGTATTTGGGCATAGGTTGGCCGAGCCAAATGGCTTGAAAGTGTGAATGAGGTGGTAGAGGTGGGGGCCTTTTATAAGAGGAGAGGAGGGGCACTCTTGGATAGTAAAGAAAAGTCACTTTATTATAAAATGAGTTTCGGATTTTAGAGGTCCCACACTTATATAATTCGAGGCTAAGGTGATAAGGGTTCTAAATCTACTCATACAATAGGTTTTTGACAAGTTTAAGCCTTGTATTTTACATTATCTTTTCATTTTATTTAAATCGTGAATTAATGAGGTAATCACTGCATCATCATGGTGTCATAAATAATTTAATTTATTTAATGTCTAAAAATTATAAAAAAAATAATATGATTTAGGAAATCTTTTTAGATTTACAATTACTATTTATAGTCAAAAATATGACTTGTATAACCCCATGTAAAAATTGTTTTAGTAAAACATTTCATGTTTGTGTCATTTTTTACTTTAACATTAAATAAAAGGTATTTATGTCATTTTCCAACTAAAGTGGCTCCATGGGGTCCCCAAGTTGACCCATGTATTGTATTGGTCGGATATGGAACATAAAATGAGGGTAGGACATGTTTCAAGCTCATTTCATGTTATTAAAATATTATTTTTACCTTAAATTACACTAATTACCTCTAATCGCAATTAAGAACTTAAAAGTTACTATTCACCAAAAAATTATTTTAATCTCATTGAACCACATTTTACTTATTAAGGACAACCATGTATGTCGGATTTTTGAAAATCAAACCACATAAGTGGAAATATATCATTTAAACGAAAAATCAGTTTTTTAACTACCACTTTGTGGTTTCACTATTCATCAAAAATTGAAGTTTTTCAGAACAATGCCAAAATTTCACTCTAAGTTATAATTGATATTCCGAATTCAAAAATGATGTCTATTTTACAAAATTATAAGCATATAAGTTGCATTAATTAATTTTATAATTAATTCCCGCTGTCACAACAAATAGCCTGTTTTTAAGAAACAATATATATCAAAAGATTGACAGTTGTTTATGTCCAATTTCAAAGTGAAATTAATTCTAATGGCCACCATTGGATAAAATGGTAAAAATATATTCTAATTATACTCTAAAACCACTCAATAGTATAATTTATCACTATAAATTATTTTGATTAAAAAAGTTGTTTTTAAGTATTTTTCACTATTCATAAAAAATGGAAGTTCTCATAAAATTACAAAAAATTTAACTTAGGATAATTTCGATATTACGAATACAAAAATGAAGTCCATTTTGAAATATAACATTTCTATAATTTTAAAAAGTGGGTATTACTATTCATAACGGCTACTTTGATTAGTTGCGGTGTGTTAGAACTCAAAGTTGCGTACAATGCAAGCTATTACATCATTGAATGAGAAGCGTATCATGGAATCTCGGGGTGTTACACTTGAACCACTATAGTATGAATGTACCATATCATCCTCCCAATGTATGAACATTGGAATATGACTTAAATTATCTATTCCAATATATCTGAGTGGATCATACATCCTCAATGTCATTTCACCATCTCATTTACCCTTTCTAAGGGATGGAATATGAAATTCCATTCCTGCACCTTTGGTGGCCCAAATTGTGTTATTTGAAATCTCAGAGTGAGGGTTTATGCATCATAATTCAAGAGAAAAATAACCTAGGGGTCTAGAACATTACCCAGACATCCTTCCTCCATATCCAACTTCATCATATGGATGTTTTAGTCTTCATCAATCTGTTATGGACCTCGGGAAGGAGTGGTGATCATATTTCTCTTGACCATTATATTGAAACATAAGGGTCGTAATCCACCAACTAAAGGCATCTCCTACTTTCATGAAATGATATTTAAACCTTATTATCCCTAGAAATATCATGGAAAATCATGGAACTTAAGAAATTATTGGGACATACCTGATATGTCTACCACATCGCATATTCACAGACTCAAACATTCTAGTTATGACTTACATCACCCATATTCCAACAATAAACGTAGACATAATATCCCTAATATTTCTACATTTAACCAATATTATCTATATGAATCCTATATATCCCCTATAAAATATAACTGGAATCAAGGGACCCTTTTCTTGACTATGTATTTATGCATATAGATCATGGGTATGTGCCTATGGTTGTCATCCAAATGAATCCCTCTAAAAAAGGACATTTTGATCCTTGTGATCCCTCACAACAACTTGTCAGAACCCATCACCTTAGTGTGTTTCGAGTCATTTCTCGCATTTATGCACCATATTCCGTTCTTTTTTATTAGGTCTGAGCTAAAATACCATAAACCAAAGTAATAAAAGATCCAAGATAAATGTCCTTAAAATAATGTGGTATTAGGTCCGAGCTAAAGGACATTAAACCATAGAAATAGAGGGTCCAAGATAAAATTCTATAAAATAAAGTTATATCAGGTCCGAACTAAAATACATTAAACTAAATCAATAGAATGTACAAGATAAAAGTCACTCAACTAAAGAGAGATCAGGTCCATGATAAAAACCATATACTAATGTGATATCAGGTACAAGCTAAAAGACTATAAACAAAAGCAATATCAGTTTTGGGAAAAAGGAACCTAAACTAAAGAGATATCAGGTCTAATATAAAATACATTAATCTAAAGCAATATGAGTTCTGATCTATAATACCTTAATCTAAATTGATATCATCTCTAAGATAAAAAACCTTATACTAAGGAAATATGAGGTCCGATCTAAAAGACCTTATACCTAAGCAATATCAGGTCTGACCTAAAAAACCTTAAAAAATAAATATTAGGATAGAGATAAAAGACCCTAAACTAAATCATATCCATGATTCAATATACAAAAAGTTATAAGGATCATCATTTTGCATTGAAAGTCGTCAATTTATACTAACCGAGCCTATCAGCTTCGAAAAAAGAAGTGATCTCTCTTAATGTTATAGGTATTCTACCATATTATCCATTTGTAAATCAGGTGATCTCGAGATAATTGGAATAAATAAATTGATAATGAATCTCCTATTAGTGGGAATTCATGGGAACTTCATGAGAAGAATCTATTGTGATTTAAAAATCCTAATTCAGACAATTAGTTTTTCTTGATAATATAGAAATAATGAGCATTATACTTGGATATTCATATAATATTATCATAATGAAACGATATGCATATCATGAATTGAAAATAAAATGGACAGTGATATGGAAAGTCTATAAAATTCATTAATTTATAGTGTGTAAATCAGGGGAGGAATATCCAAATTTTGGAGTCTCTCTAAGGTCTCATAAAAAATAGGATGCACAAAAAATATCACACTATGATAAAACTTTATCAGCTGCACTAACCAGTTCTTAAAGAGCCTGGTGAGAAGTATCAATTGAATATTGGAGTGCCGCTCTCCCCGCCTCTTCCACTTCCAACTAGGATAGAGAAATTCAACAAAATTAGTTAACTCTTTGAACCTTTTCTGAGCAATGGAAAATGAGGTTGATGAAGCTAAGAGATCAGACCTCAGACTGACAATAATCTCCTCACATAACCATACTTTTATATTCCGGGTACCCATCTTCTCTATCAGTTCAGATATCAATTGTTGACATTTATCCAATTCCTCTGATGTCTCCCACTTTTTCCTAGAAAGGGGAGACACATCTAAAATATCAATAAAATATCTTTCCTTTTTGTCCAGGCCTCGCCGAGTCAAGATAATCAGCATCATGATATCATAAAATGGTCGACGGTTAAGATTTCCTACCCCCAAGTCATAAAATAACTGATGAAGGTGGTCCCCTTAACCATGAAATGTTTCCTGGGGAGTCTCAGTTATCAATGGGTGAAAATGTTTCTAGATCATACTACATTTCATTTGTTCCTCTTTAAATGATTTTTCATGAATGGTTGGAGGAGGAATAATCATTTGAGTTGGTAGTAAAATATGAGTGGAAACCTCATGTTCTCTCCTCTCAATAGACGTTCTATCTATATCATGTGCTAGATTAATAACATCCTAAATGGATCTTGATCAACTAACATTTAAATTATCAATGGAATAAGGTTTCATCCTGGAAATCCTACCCAATACTTCATTCAATTCCATCTCACAAATGCCTTTCAACAAGAACATTGATTTCATAAAGGCCCTTATACATGAAAATATTATAATATGTAATTCCTTTGGTGTATCTGTATGATTCAAAAAATTCCTCGTTAATTTGAAAAAATCAAATAAATTAGGCATTGATGGAGGGGCTCATGGTCACTAAAATTCAAGTGACCCTTTCACAAGTGGTCCATGGAAGAGACTCATGAATACACACAATGCCAAATCCATTCAATAACTCCATCCGAGATCTCTTCCATATACGCCGCACAAACTGATGAACTACCAGGGTGGTGAGGCCTATACGTTACCCACCCCAGCATGAAAAATGAACCTCTAGACTCTCAGACATTTGGTTTAATTTTTCATATCAAAGTGCATTAGTGAACCCAAGAACTGGAGAATATTTATCATAGAGGTTGATCTCGCAACTGACATGTCTTCTGTTAGGTAATATACTGGTGAATAGTTGGAGCTATCATGTGGCATTCCTAAACAATTAACGTGATCAATCATATATTTCATTAAGGACCTCTAGTATAATATGTGATGGACATCCCATGCACCTGCAAGATCATGCGAGAATAATATAAGATAATATTAAGAAAGTCTAAGGAACTCGCTATATATAGTATGGAACAAGGACTAAATATTGGGGACTGAAGTTAAATTACATATATGATGTTTCCTATTCTCTTCGTATGAACTACGCAAGAATCACGACATCACTAGGACCCAATTCTTAGATCATGCAACACTTTTTTGGTATACTATTTGGGTCAGGTGGAGTCCTTTGGAAATGTCAAAGAAAGTCATATGACACCTCATCGGCATGCTATCTAGATCTTGAAAATCCCACTAGGATCATCATCCTAGTCTTTTAGTACTCTTTAGACATGTCTCCTGACTCATATAACAATGCCATTCTAGGATATTTGAGTCCCAAAACAGCACTCGGGCATGTAAAGTAGAACTTGTGACACCCTTCGAGAATGCTTTCCAGGAATTAAAATTCCTTCAAGACATGCTGAATAGGACATGTGATGCCCTATGATCTACGTCGCATTGAATCCAGAGGCACCCTATATATGTTTTAGATATCTCTTGCGATGATACCTAAGAAAGCCATTCATATCATGAGGCACCCTCTAAGATAATCCATTTGTGACATTCAATGGATACCAGAACAAGTCTCCTCAGTCTTACAATTTCCTTTGGACAAGTCACCTAGATCCTAAGATAACCCTTTTACATACCATCCATGATATGTGGAACCTTATAGACAATCCAAATAGATCATAATATTGCATTTTGATATACCATGAAAATGTTCTCTAATTTATTAGGAATAAAACTAAGGCATGTTACACAGACAACCTATAGATGTTATGTAAGAAAGAAGACCAAAGGGAGTCCTAGGACTTGATCAATTTTTTTCATCCTTAGTGTGCAAGCCTTGATGATAAGGAAAACCTTATAGTGTAATCCCTTATCATGTTAAATATGATGAATATGTGTCCTGTCATAATCAGGATATATAGGACTCCACTCAAAGGTTAAAGCAACATATTAAAATACCCTGAAGATAGTCTTAGCACTTGAGTCCCAAATTATCATTCCATGAAATTGATCATATATCACCCATTTTTTCTCACTCTAAAAATATATCACATTGGATTAGGTATTTTAAATTATCATATCATTTTCATTATAATCATTTTTAAGGGAAATGGAATCCTAGGACTTGATCACCATGCTCGTCTTAAGTATTTAAGACCTATTCATAAGTGAAAACTTGGTGTGTAAGCCCCGATTACTGACATAATATGACATATTCACATTCATATGGAAAACCTCAGTGTGTAAGCCCAAATCAACTAATCGTTGAGAACACTGATTCCTCCTATTAACAAGATATGTGGGATGCCTTCCTAAGGCTCGAGTTGAAATAGACACCCATTTCAATAAAATAACCATGTCTCAGACTTTTCAACCATTAGGACCTAATATTTCCCCTGGGTTGATCAATTCCTCATCCCGTAGTGTACTGATAAATAGTTAAACTATGCAGACTATGATTCCCGCTATAACCAGGATACGTAGGAAGCCTCCCTAAGGTCCAAAATATATATTAAATACCTTCAGGGAAGTCCTAGAACATAATCCCTATTTCAATATGTAGTGAGATTGATTACTCGATATCCCTTATTTCTTACACTGAGCATAAATCATGTGCTATTAAGAAGTTATGATGGTCATCTCACCACCATCACAGATCTCCAACATAATGGTAAATATCATCATGTAAGCCCCAATGAGTGACATAATATAAACCTCATTATATGAGGAAATCCACCTTGGGGACAGATCCAATGGTATGATCAATATATGATGACTCTGATTCCTGATATAACCAAGATACATAGGATTTCTCCTAGAGACTCGATCTCGAATATCTAGAATCCTACTGCCCATAAATATTTAATTTTTTCATGATGTTGAACTGCATGAGTCCGACAAAATCTATGGGGTTTGATTCTTGTAATAATTAGGATACTTAGGATACCTCATAATGGATCAATCCACTCCAAGTAATATAAACCAACTCCTTGAATGACATCATATTCTGAAATATATGGTCTTAAGGATTCAGCATATAAAGTAACAACACATCAGTTTGAGAAATGAATGATGAACCTAGGATAAATACATATGGATTCACTATCAAAAACCCCACTCCTTGGTTCAAAAATGAGATGATCTATCTTTTTTTAATAAATATAATTAACTTCTTATCATTTTGTTAGGGAAAATGGTCCCACGTAGGAATTAGAAAAATATTCAAAAACACATCATAAATATATAAGGGAGTCCTCGAGAAGAAAATGATTCCCCAAAAAATGGGGTGATGATCCCAACCTCCCATCCTCTCTACCAATTTGATTCCCTATGAGTGATCAGGCCTAAAAATATATATAAATTCCTAACTATGGAAAGTAGGTCTATTCCTAACTAAGGATGGGGATATATTGGTAGTTTCTAGTAGGAGTGATGGAGGTAACACGATGTTCATTATTCATAACACTAATTACCACCACAATAAACCATAAGGACAAACCAAACCCAATTCATTCACAGTCCTCAACCAGTCACCTCAAAACATCAACAAAATAGTTATAGTGTTTTCCTAGATTCTCTAATGTGATGCATTCTGACCTTTGATGCATGTATCCCTTAAATTGGTTTCTTCATTATAAATTGTTATAAAAATTTGTTTATACTCCCATTGATCATTATTGTGTAAATAGTAGATGTCAACCTTGATCATGGACAACCATTGGGTGTGTTGGCTTGATTTTCACATTTATAATTAATTATTTATATTCTTAGAACACAGTATAAGAATTAATCATTGATTATAAATGGGATTACCCATTTTTTATGAATTATTAATAGAATACAAGGCACCTTTTAAGTATTGGGCCTAACTTTACCCTTGTAGGTGATTTCCCATTTAGAAATGGTACATTCTAAGTGCTATTTTGAGACTTATAAATGTATTTTCCATGTTTTTGTGAATTAAATGGATTGAGTTAAATGTAATGGATTATTATTGAAGGGTGGCCTTCCATAATTGATTAAACTATTTTATTGAAATGACTTATGAAGGGTGGTATTTGAAAAACTATTATTGTACACTTTATCAATTGCTTAAATTTAGTTGTCATGCCTTGGTTATAAAAGTCTTGATGAATATGATAAATGAGATGTAATGCCTCATTTCTATTGTTATAAATGTGATTGTTACATTGATATAGGATATGAGATGATGGTATGGTTTCTGTTGGGAATTAAATTTAATGTTCCCTTACATCAGGTGTTGTGTATGACATCTCACACCACCGAAACTATTTGGATCATGGGAATGGCAGACCACATCCCTCTTTAGGTGATGGATTGACGAAACACCATCCATATCGAGTGATGATCATGAAAATTACCTCTATTTATGATATTTATGGAATATACACTATTACACGAGTGTATATGCTAGTTTAGACTAGTTATGAATGATTGAGTTACACCACAGTCCAGTCAGCACCTAGTATTCTAGGTATATGGACACTTACTTCAACAAATACATGGTTTATATAGGTGGATGAAATATAAAACTATACAATATATATATATATATATATATATTACTATATATATGGTGACTGATCAAAAAATCATTCCATCCATGAGCCAATGCTAGTTGAGTCGCTAGGTTTCCAGGAAGAACCTGGTGGGTTGGTTATTTATAATCACCCATGGTTTTCAAACATAGATATTATATCACCTACATGTAATACTTAATAAATTAAAAAAATACACACCCAATGACCGTATTAGTTTAGTGCCTTTGGAAACGTGGATAACATTCTTCTAATTTATTGAAATATCTTTAACATTCCCATGATGATATTCTCTTTTAGTACCCATAACTAAAAATGTTCTTTATAACCTAAGGAAAATATAACATAAGAAAAATGGTGAGATTATATTCTGACTAAGGGTAAACAATGAAGACATCTAAACATAGTCATGAGCAAAAGAGTTTAAGAACCTGATCTTGAAAATAGAAGATCATACCCTAAAAATCAATGATAATAAATATGAATCATGGAATAAATATTGGTAGTTTAATAAATATGAATCATAAGGAAATAAAAAACATGATCCCTGGAATAACATATGAAAAAAACATGGAACTTTAGTAGACCCATAATTATATTATAATGATATCCACATTAGTCAAGGGATCACTACCTATGCCATATTTTTAGTATGGGTTCACTTCAAATACTATTTTAGTAGTTATAGTTCACTCCCACAGCCATCAAGTAGTCAGGGTTCACTCCCATATCCATATTTGGTAGTCAATGATCACCCCTGAGACCATCTTAGCAGACAAAGTCATTCATTTCCATCTAATGAAATATAAATCTTTACCTAATGCATTGGAGGGAGATAGTGGTTTTACCCTTCTCATAGTGAAATAATAAATACATGTTCCATAAGATCATAAATAATCATATCATAACTTATAAAAGGAAATGGGTATAATAAAAATGTAATTATATCATAACCTGTGGGAAGATATAGGTTTCATAATCATTCATCAAAATCATAACCCATGAAAAGTAGTGGGTTTTAAAAGCATATAACCCATGAAAAGGGAAAAACATTCATTAACATCATTCCATCAAAACATAAACAATTTAGAGAAATAAAATAAATTGAATCCTAAATCATTTCGTAGAAATTCATGAGTAACACTAAAAAATGTCATCTTATACGGGAAATAATTTTTGAAAGATCACTTCAAAAAATAAATAAGGAAAATACCCTTTCTTCTTAGAAATTGATTTTATTTCCTAAAATGTCACAATAATTTAAAAGAAAAAATTTTATTTGAAAATATGATAATAATAATATAATGGAGTCATTATTGAAATAATTAATCATGAAAGAGTAAAAATCAATTTATGTCATATATGTTAAAATAAAATATTATCCTCGTACTTTTGTCGGAAAATTCAAAAAGTACCTTGTTTGGAAAATGACATAAATATTCCTTTCAAACCATGAAGTAAAATTATGAAAATGGGTAAAATGACTTTAGACATCCATAGGAGAATAGTAAAACATTTTATGAAAACATTTTTAGGAAACCTAGACATGGATGATAAATATTTCCCAATATATTTTTACATATAAAAACACACATATAATAATGAGCTCGCAAAATTAACACTTATAACATTATAATTAGTAGAATATTATGCCCCACGAAATAAAGAAAATTAAATAGATTTAAAAATACACTAATATTATGGTTAAGACTCAAAAAATAAATTCAGTGGTATTATACACACCATGCATAAGAATCAAGTAGTGTATGTGGCATGTGTGTTATAAAAGTTAAGGTGAGACAAAAATCCCTTAAAGCTTTATAATTAGTCTATTTGTAAGCCCCATGAAAGAAATAAAACTATATGTATATAAAAATATCATAAAAATTAGAATTATAATCCTTAAACTCATTTATTGTTAGTATATACACAAAAAAAACAGATGAGTGGTGAATATTGCATGTGTCCCATAGAAATAGAAGTGATACATAAATCCCTTATGTTAGTTCTGATTCCCTTCATACGTGTTCGAAACAAAAATATAGTGGCTATAAACATATTATTTACTTAAAAAAGAATCATAAAATTATCTATTATAACATATATTATTCATTTATGACTTTATATTACTTGTTTTTTAACAATTCCTTGTTAAAGAAACATATTAAATAATAACTACTTTGTTTATCGTATATTTTTTGACTTATTAATCTTGATCATATTTCTCAAATCATGATTTACATTATTAAATAATGTAAAGAATTATATATATATATATCTTATATATTTATTAATTAAATATATACATATGTGTGTGTGTGTGTGAAATGGAATACATTGTTCAAGGAGATGGTAAACCGTACATATGAATTAATTTTGTTTCCATTTTCATACAGTACTAAATGAAAAAAGATAAATGACATATATATATATATAATTAAATTATCATTATTATTTCATATATTTCATATTTTTTCTTTAAAAACATTTTTTAGTCATTCATGAAATGGTTAACGTTGAAGTTGAATTTCATCGCATCGTGGTGACGGTAGGTCATACATATGCATGAGCGATGATATCATTCCCGTAATTGTGAAAAAGTAAGGAAGTGAATGGTATATTTTTTGTTAATGAATTAATATAATGTTATATTCTTTTTATATTTATTAAATCCATAATTATACCAATTGAAATAACATGGTTGTGAAAAATAGATTACCTCATGGCCTGCAGACAGTAAGTCATACAAACGCACACCTGGTACTTTCATATTTTATAAGAAGAATAAAAGATGTAATATGGTTATTACATAATCATAATAACATCTAATAATATAAGTTATAATTTATTTATTAATTTATATTGTAATTAAGACCATGAAGTGGAAATAGAAGAAGAAGCAACTTTGAAAGAGTTAGTATTGAGATTACCACTTCTTCAACGATCTCCCTCTAGATCTCCTCTTAGAGATACTAGAGTTGGTTTTTAGAATACCAGAACCTATATAATGTTACTAAGGAATTTTATAAGGTAAATGGGAAGGTTTTTTAGATAATGAAGGCTTAATGTTGTGTGAGGATTTGAGGGAGGATATGCCCTTTTATAATTGAGGTTAAGGCACTTTTGAAAATCCTAAAAATATTAAAATAAAATATGATTATTCTAAATATAAATACTTACAAAAAAACCAAAAATTAAAATAAGTAGATATTTTAGAACATATACTATCCCATTGGGATTATCTAACATTTATTATATTTTTAAATAAATTAATAATAAATAAATTCAATTAGATATCATTATTGTCAAATTTAATACTATTCACTTAATTTCACATCAAATACATCATGAAAAAGTGAGAATTATAGTATAATTCGTTCAAACATCTATAATATATCTTATAGATTTATTAGAATCGTTAGACACATTAACTAATTCAAAATATATCAAAATATATATTATTAAAATCAATTATTCTACTTTTCTATTAATTAAATAAATATTGTTTTAGCATTGAAGAAGCGTTTAAGAAAATTATATAACTACTAAAAATTAAAAATAAATTTCAATAATGAAAATAATATCATTTATATCAAAATAGAAATTTAGATTCATTCATATCTTGATTTTCCCCCATGTGGACACATAGATGATATTAAATACAAGAGAGTGAAACATTATAACTATCTTTGACTTAAATAATATGTAATTATTTTCATTAGAATGTGTCCATTAAACAAAAAAACGTTGATTATAATTTTATAAGTGTTAAGTCCTCTTCATCCAATAATACTTATAAAAGTTTTTCTTTTATTTTAAACCTTACCCATTTGATTTATCATTAATTAATGTATTGTAATTTAAATTATGGAAACAACATTTTATATATTAAGAGGTTATAAATTATTACTTATATGGAGTAAATTTACCATAAATAGTAACATTATGATATATTATAGCTTAAAATAATTTTTTAATTAATTTCATAATATATTTATTTTAAAAAATAACATTAGTGTCAATTTTGACACTATTCAAAACTTTTATGGTCAGATAAAATCCAAACAACAAGATAATGTCGAAAAAACCATTTAATATACTACTAACATGTCGTAGTCATCTCTAAAATTATTAGGGGACTATAATTAATTGAAATTATATTTATTTTAATATTTTTAATATCATTTATTTGATATTTCCTTGAATTAAAAAATTATTGTAGAATCATTGTGTAATCATTTAAGGTAATTAATTATTTTATAAAAATTAAAACTAAATTACTATAATGAATATAACCATTTTATATTTCAAATGAATATTTATAGTTTAATTTATCTTTTGGTTAAACCAATATTAATTTTTTTTACTTATTAATATTATATGTTTTACATTTTTAACTTATCTTTAAATAAAATATAATAAATGTGCTATTCTTACCCAAGTGTCATAAAAAGTAAATAATTTCCACCTATGGTTAATTTTTGTCAAATACCACTCATCTAATGAAATTAGTATAACTATTATGGTCATTTTATTATATTATAACATTATTTTTACCTTTAATTACTTGATTTACACTTAATGTGGCAAATGAAAATTCTAAAGTTAATATTCAATAAAATTAAATTGATCCTATTAGACCAAAAATTACATACTGATTTCAACAGTTTATGTCCTTGTTTTTAAATTCAATTCACAAAATTGAAAAAATAAAGATTAACATTAATCTCACTGATGTTGTGAGAAGACTATGCAAAGAAAATTTAAAAGTTCATAGATTTTTATATTTAATTATAATATAAAAATATTAAAATGAACTACATTGAATTTATATATTTATAATTTATCTATTGTGAATTTAAAATTAATTTAAAATAAAATAATCTATTAAATGAAAAACATAATTTTTAACTACAATGTCACATTTTTCAGTAATCATCAATAAATAAAAATTCTTAGAAAAATACAAAAAATTATCCCCAAGTAAATTTTGACATTAAAAACTAAAAAATGATGTTTATTTACAAAATTAAATATCTAAGAGTGTCTAAAATTAATTTTATTATTTTTCAAAAAAGGACACAAAAATCAGTTCATTGAAGAAAATATTATTTATAAACATATAAAGACTTTACAAAAAATTATACATTTCATGAAAAATGTGTTCTATTTATGTGAAAAAATTATAAATAAAATTTACAAAATTAATTATTACTATTTATATTATTATGATTAATTTCTAGGTTATAACTATCCAATTTAAATAATTTTATAACAAAGTGTAGTTTCGTAGAGACTCAGTGTTGTCTGTAGCACAAGCCAAGTCAGTGTTGCATGTACTGTAAGCTTAACATGGTGTTGAGTATTACATAATACAAAGTGAGTGATTTGATATAATAATATAAATATATAATCAGTGTTACGTGAAGTAAAAAATATCAAAAAGATTAAATTAATTGAAAAAATAATAATTAAAAAAATCTCAGGGTTTTACATTATTTATTTATGAAACTTGTTATTTATTCATTTATACTTGAACAATGTTTAGATACGAGAAATGATTGGATAACTTCAAGAAACTGTTGGTGGTGGACTACTGGGATTTTATCTCAAACCCTACTCAGGCCACCTTTGGTACCCATGTATATATCTTACCTATAGGTTTGGATAAGGGAAAATCCCTAATACAGAGTTATGATAAGATTCATTTTTAGATGGAGCATAAGAGAAGTAGACCAAGAATATGATCAAGATACTTGTGGATTATCCTTCAATAGTTTTTTTAGTTTTTGAATAGCATGATTTTATATGCCTATCCTCTATTCCCCTTTTTCTCATCAACACACCTTTCATCAATATATAAGACACTGTTAAGTGGATTTTGTTATAGTTATTCAGTTGTTGAGTTATTCACGCTTTAATAATTTATTTACTTTCTATATTGTATCTTCTTATATTAAGCTTCAAATGTTTTCATTTTTTGTTATCCATTATTACACTCAAATATGGGGTTATAGTCAACCCATTAATCGACATTTACACCCTCACTTCTAGTCGGTAGCCTATGATGTATATGGAGACATGCTTGAGGCCATGTGACCCACCAGCTCGAGGCACGGGTTAAATGGATCTTTGGTCAGGACATTACAAAGTGGTATCATAACATTTTTTCCCTTTTTCATACTACATGGGTGTTATATATGAGTAGATGTTAATGGTATTTGGAATGGAACCAATACATGTATATAGCTAACCCATTTGTTGGGGAAACCCAAATTACATGGGATGTGTAATTATAGTTATTGATTATTCCTTTTATGGTGGATATGACTTCAATTTTTGGTGACACTCATGTATTATGATGTTATTTTTATTGGTATTATTAAAATGAGATTTCTTTTACTAGGAACAATTAAATGAGGGTGTTCAATCAGTTCATGCATCATTATAGGCACAATAGGACTATATTCCATGAATTCTACCATGTTATGTCTATTTTCCAAATGCATTTTCTTTTTTCATATTGTTAGTGATTTAATTGTCAATGGAATTGTTCTAGCTTTCCATTCATGAATTGGAAAATAAAATTGAAACGTAATGTGGCTACCTTAACCTAACTGCATTTTATTATATAGGTTAAAATAGACACATTATGTAGTTAATTATGGCATGTTGAGCCATGGTCCATTGATAACATGGGATAGAACGTGTCATGGTATAGTTTAAGTGGACGTCATATTTTTTCACATAAAGCGTATGGTCCCTTAATGATTAGAAATGTTGTTCCATCTAATTAAACATTTTAAAGAGATTTATGTATTTTAATGACCACAAATATAAAATGAATAAGACTCTTAATGTGAAAATTGACATCTTATACATGTGACATGAAACCCGTACTAGAACCATGTCTTAGTGGTAGGTATTGGGTGTATATTATGTTCTTATGAACTTCTATGGTCTCTATTTATTAACTAGTTCTTTCTTTTGGAGTAGTTTGACAGTTATAATCTATCAATTGGAAGGCTATGCACCAGTCCTAGTTATCTATGTGAAACCTTTTAAATTATTGAGATCTCCTTTGAGGTTTGAATTTGGAATTATATTATCATGATTCCACAACATCCTTCCGTTTTACTCCTTAAAGGTGGTGAAAAGAATAAACTGGAAGTGGGGGGGCTTGATCCACCAATGAATACTCTTACGGTTCCACTTGTGGAGACCCTTCTTGTTCTGGATATGGGAACTGATACACATTTCCATGAGGTATTTATATTTACTCTATTGTATGTGAAAGGAGTTTCACGACCTACCCCGAGTATGAAAAATTTGACTTGGTAGTTATAATAGAAACATCCTTCCACCTTTTCAGGGGATTAAAGATAGTATGATAATTAGTCATGTATTAAAGTTATTATTTATATATTTGAACATATTGAGATGCCTCCATATTTTAGGTTTAATATTGATGCATATATCCTCAGGGATTAAACCAAGCTACAGTGAGGTGTTATTAACCAGGAAGATCAGTATAGAGATATGTTTTGGGAAGATTCCCGGAGAATTTTATATGAAAACTTCTTTCCCCAGACTCTGAGGACTGATAGAGCTATAGAGTTTATGAACCTATATGAAAGAGCTATGTAATTCATGGTGTACATATATCTTTTTACTAAGCTACAATGGTTCACATTGAATCTAGTGGGTGACGATCTTATAACTGAAAAATGACTTAAGAATGGATTGGTATACACCATCCAGTCATAGGTCAATTTATTCAAGTTGACTAATATTTCTGAAATTGACAACCAGAAACTTATCATGGATCGAAGTATGAGAGAAGATGATGGAGAGATTAAAGGAGGGTCTGTGCCTAAATTTATTAAGGTATTTTCTAGTTGATTCAAGATTCAATTTTATGTTTCTCATAGAGGTATTAGATGTCAGGATCCTCGCACAGAAAATTTATTGATATGTCACCAGTACGGGAAGTCAGGATATACTAAACCTCAATGATTATGGGATCCAGTTGAATGTAGAGGTTATGGAAGGATGTGGCATATCTGGCGCATATATTTGAATTTTCTATCAATACCTAGAGAGTAGGGATCTACAACTGATTTATGTTCCATAGTGGGGCTAGTAGTGTCATGAAAGGTAGGCAGCTCAGATACAACCCGCCACTTAGGATGTGGTGGAAGTTGGGGAAAAGGTAGTAAGACACATTATTATCATCACCAGAAGAGTTTACCTTAATAAGGAAGTCAAGCTGTGACTGAGGGCCATGATAAATTCCAGTTACATATAGTCCAACCTATGTAGTAAGAGTAGAGTGTGATACCTTCTATAGTTTGAGGTATTATTCTAGTATCCTTCACTTCATTATATATATTATTTAATATATTCATGGATCACTATTTTATATTTGAGACTTTTATGAAGAGCCTAGGCCTTTATATCGAACACTTTCATGGTGTTATGATTCATGATACCCTTTTAGGTATCTGATCAAAGGGAATTCACCATGGTAAGGATTTTCCCTTCAAATAGTTGGATACCTTTTCCTATGGAATCCTTCCATCATCAAAATGATGGTCTATGATCAAATCATCAATATAGACTAGTTAGTTCTCTATCAATCTTATATTGTTTTCTATCATTGGAGGATTATGTTTACATAACCTGAGGGAGTTAGGTATGTATATAATGTAGAATATAATGATTTTTTTCAACTGAAGTTGGACATGAGCAGTAATGGTTGGGTATTGTGACAACTCTGGTGTCCAGTCATTACCTAGATGAAAATGGGTTAATATCCACTATTTTCCTTCCTATATTGGAGTCCTTCATTGACATTTTGTTTGATGACTTCTTTGTTCATCCATGTATGTGAGAGTTAGAATCCACTATTGAGCTAGTTCCAGGAGTAGCACAAGTGACCATTAGTCCTTATAATATGGTATCTATAGATCTTCTAGCACTTAAGAAGAAATTGAAGGATCTCAAGGCTAAAGGATTCATAATCTCCAGCACTTCACATTGGGGTTCACTAGTCCTTTTTTCTATAAAGAAAATAATACACTTCATCTTTCCATGGATTACAGTCTATTGAACCTGATCAATGTAAACAATCATTATTCAATTTCTAGAATACATGATCTCTTTGATCATATACAAGGATAGAGAGTGTTTCAAAATATATATTTGTGTTTGGGATATTATTTTGTTCATTTCATATCATCAAACATATCTCACATAGCATTAATGAGAAAGTATGGTCTATATGAGTAACTGAACATGTCTTTGGGTCTCATAAACACACCCAAATATTTATTATCTATAATGAATCTTGTTTTCCCACTAGTATCTAGATTCATTCATGTTATTAATTTTTTATGATATCTTGGGGAATTTTCATTCTCAACATTAACATGAATATCATCTTGAGACTGTGCTAAATACACTAAGAGAGAATCAACTCTATGCTAGACTTAGTCAATATAACTTTTGGATCTAAAAATCCACTTCCTGGATAACATTATGTCTGAATCATGAGTTTCAATAGACCCATTGAAAGTTAGAGTTTTAACATATTTGGATAATCCCAAGAACATTATTCATATCCATATTTTCTTGGGCCTAGCTATGTATTAAGATTCTTCATCCATGATTTATCACATCTTGCAACACTATTTATGGGATTGAAAAAGAATGTTATGAAATTCATATGGTAAGAGGATTGTGAAGCAGCCTTTTAGGAGTTAAATGGATGATTAACATCGAAGATTATAGTGACACTTTTAGATCTAGGTAGAACCTATACATTCTGCTACAATGCATTCAATATCAGTCTTGGAGCTGTTTTTATATAGGATGAGTGATTCATCGCGTATAGGTATTATTAGTTGTGGCCTCACAAGTATAATTACATGATGTATGACCTCAAGATAGCTACTATAGTTAAATATATACACATTTGGAGACACTATTTACTTATAGAGTACTTTTTGGTGTTTATTGATCACAAAATCATCAAGTATGTCTTCACACAATGAGATTTATATCTTAGGAAACACGAGTGGGTAGAGTACCTATAGTCGCTTGATTTCAAAGATTCCTACATGAATAGTAAAGGAAATATAGAAGCCGATGCCTTTATTTAGAAGACTCAAATACATGCAGTTCTGAAGGCCAGTGGTTAATGGAATCACTAGGACTTCTTTTTAATGATACATATTGAGGTTCATGAGGACCATGTTTAGACTATCATCTCTACCTTAGCAGTGGACTCTACCCACCTGGAACATGTAATAAAGTGGTAAATATCTAATCATGAAGTCATTTTCCTAATGGAAATCATCTTGGATGATGTTACATATTTAGTTTGGTCTGTGGATTGGGATGATACTTTAATATTCCATGGGCTTATATAGTTCCCATTGAACATCAAAGAGGTGATGATGCGGGAAGTTCATGAATAGTCTTGGGTAGTCCATCTTGAAGTCAGTAAGATGTATCGAGATCTAAAACACCAATATTTTGGGCCTGGTATGAATCATGAGATTTCTAACTTTGTCACTAGATGTTTGAACTATCATCATATGAAGGGTGAACATCAGCATCTAGAAGGGATTATATAGCCATTTTCCATTCCCAAGTGTAAATGGGAAGATGTATCTATTGATTTCATGACCGTTTTACCATGATATTGTCATTGAAATGATATAGTATGGGTTTTAGTTTATCATTTGACAAAGGCCACACTTTTCTTACCTATGTAAAAGACCTTCTTGATAGATGATCTAGTGAGGTTGTACATATTCATGGAGCTCATCATTCTATCATTTCTAACATAGAAACTCACATTATTTCATGGTTATAGAAGGGGTTAAATAATTCCTTGGGTACGCATGTGATTCTAAGAATGACGTATCCCCCACAGACTGATGGACAGATAGAGCATGCAATTCATGTGCTAAAAGAAATGCTCTGTGATTGTGCTATTGAATTCAAGGGTTCTTGGGAGAAACACATTCCCATCATTGAGTTTTCTTATAATAATATATTTTAGGATGCCATCAATATGGATCTTTATGAAGAAATATATTGAAGGATTTATTATTCACCTCTATACAAGATAGGGAAATCAGATGAAACTTTACTTGGGCCACATCTCATGCATGAGACTAAAAAAAGGTACACATGATCAAAAAGTGCATGATGATAGATTAGTCATGATAGTAGTAATATTCCATCCAACGCTGGTGACCTCTTGAGTTCGAGGTCCAAGACTAGGTTTTATTACGAATGTCATGTAGTCTGGTCCATAGACATATTTGATGGTAGGCTAAGCTCTCACTTATGTTCATTAGACCCTTCATGTTTGTGAAACGGATTAGACCAGTTGCTTACTAGATAGAAATTCCTCATAGATACCAATCTATGCATGATATCTTCCACATATCTTAGGTTCATCGGTATTATCTTGACCTGTCACATATCTTTCATCCAAATGATGATGAATTGGATGTAGATGCTTCCTTCAGGGAGTATCTGGATCATCTTATTAATCAGAGTGTAATGACACTTTGAGTAATGTCAGTTCCTATGGTATGGTTGATAAGGTAGCACAACCAAGTACATGATTAAACATAGTAATTATAAGTGATATATGAGAATAGTGTCTAAAATACATTGTTAACGATACCTATTTACCATTAGAAGGCCAACTCAGGGATGATTTTATTTATGGAGGGAGGTTGTGACAACCCTTATTCTCAAAAAGGTATGGATCATTTGTTTTCAGTTTAAATTCTTTTAAATGGACCTTATGATGTTACTCAAATGAGTCAAAGATTTCATAAGGGTGTATTGGGATTGTTTGAAGCTTAGAACCCCCAAAATTTTGAAAACAGAATTGGTCACATGGTTAGTAAAATCCATGCCACATAGACCACACAGTCTCAACTAACAGTGTTACGAAAAATGGAGGAGGAGTAAGAGCCTCATGGGGTTTCTATAACTGTGAAAATCATGGACCATGATCATGCATAATCTATAGAGTTTTCATAGAGGCATTTTTGTAGAGTTTGTGAATGGTTAGAAAAACCATGCAATTTAACCTTGGGGGAATTTATTTTGGGAGTGGCATGATTATGGTTTTCATAGGGTTTTTCCAAACCATGTGTCCAAAACATGTTCCCCCGATTCTGAGGCTGAATTTCCAAAATTTTCTTTAATGATCCTGTTTTATTAAACCTCGCTTTCTCTCATCTCATTCCAGTGGATCACCCATCTTCCACATACCATGAACTCCCATATCCTCCTATATAGTATTGTTGATATATCCTATATCTGAAGTATAAATCTATATCCTTATAATGAATTGGATAGCTAGAGGTATGCTCTATCTTTTTATACCTTCCTATTTGAGTTTATATTTAGATATGTTGTGATATTTAGGTGCAATATCTTTTTCCCTATTTTTAGGGTGTTGGACCATTTTGTAGATTTCTTCCTACCTACTTCAAATGTGTGGCCTTTATCAGAAAAAGATTCATAAAAAGACCTAAGGTAGGTGGTATCATCATGTTCTCCAAATGTTACAGTGGATTAGTAGCTCCTCCACTGTGCCACACAGAGGCCTTTGTCACGTGTCACCCTAAAATTGGTTTCTTCATTCCAAATTATTATTCACACCTTTTTATATTCTCTTTGATCATTATTTAGTAAATATAGGATGTCAAACTTGATTACGGACACCCCTTGGGTGTATCGTCTTGATTTTTCCCATTATCTTTAATTGATTAAATGCCCATAATTCCTTCTAATCGTTTGACATGGATTATAAATGGGATTTACCTTGTTATATAAATGTTTAACAAAACCCAAAGAAAACTCCTAAATGTTTGGACTAAATTATAAGTGGAATTAACATTGTAGTTGACTGCCCATTTGGAAATAGAACCTTCTACGTGCCCATTTGAGGGTTCTAAATATAATATCGTTATTTTGGTAAATTAATTGGATTATATTAAATGGAATGAATTATTCAAGATTTGTTTCCTTCCTTAATGAAATAAATGGTTTAATTGAAATGAATTGTGGAGGGTGGTATGGTCACACTGATTATTGCATAGATTATTAGTTACTTAAATTGAGTTGTTATGCCTTTGTTATAATGGGATTGATGAATATGATATATGAGAGGTAATGCATCATGCCTATTATTATAAATGTCACTATTACATTGTTATTGGATGTGGAATAATGTTAAGGGTTCTTTTGGTCATGAATTTTAACACACCCTTACATTGGGTGTTGAGCATGGTGTCTCACACCATTAACAATATTTGAATGGTGGGCATAACACACCACTTCCCTTATTTTAAGTGTTGGCCTAAAGATACACCAACTATATTGAGTGATGAGAATGATTTCTCCCACTAATTATTATACATAGGGAATGTACCTTATTCCTTCAACTTATAAGATCATTTAGACTAGTTATGGATGATAAGATACACCCTAGTCCTGCCAGCACATAGTAATCCATATATATAGCCACCTATGTCCACACGTACTTGGCTTATAAATGTGAATGAAATATATAATTATAATATATATATATATATATATATATATATATATATATTATTAAAATATATATGGGGATGGTTCAGAAAACCATTCATTCCATGAGATTAATTAGGTAGAGTCCCCAGGTGTCCATGAAGAAGTTGGGTGGGCTAGATATTCATTCATGTAGATTGTTAATTATTCATTTATGCATTCTTACAGTTTATATTAGAGAACTGCAAGGACTACTTTTGGAAACCAATGGTGGTGGCTTAGTGGGATTTTATGTCACACTATACATGGTTTTATTTTAGTACCTAATTAGATTACTTCTATTGATGTTTGGATAAAGGAAAGTTCCCCACTAAGGAGTTTTGATATGATTAACTTATATATGGAGCATAAGAGAAGAGGACTGAGAACATTCTCATGATTTTAGTAGAGCTAGTTTTTTTCTTTTTGGTAGTTTATTTATAGCATGAATTTATATGAATATCCCCTATACCCATTTTGTAACTCAACATACATTGAATCTATGTATACAACACTTACTAGTGGTTTTTTATATTATTATTATATTTTCAAGTTATTTACACTTCCACAGTTTATTTATTACCATTGTTGAATCTTATAATTTTATGAATCCTATGTTGTTTATTTTTTATGTGTCTATTGTCCCACTCTAATTTGATGTTATAGTCTCTGCACTATACAACTTGTACACCTTCGTTGTTAGTTGGTAGCCCCTGACATATGGGGAGGCGCGTTGTGACCAACCCACATGAGGAACACTTTATGTGTATACTGGGTCAGGATGTTAAAAAATAGATTATTGAATCATATAATGTGACCATGAACTCAACAAGGAAGATTCACTCATGATGAAGCAATGTTCTTTTTATTCTCTAATGTATTCAACATTTGAGGTTGAACTCTACTGTGTTTTCATTTCTTCAAATGTAACTAGTTTTACAATCACATTGGACAAGTCAACCAATTAGATCACCATTGAAATATAATTGCATGATAATTGAATCATGACACATGTAAAAGTGGTATCTCCCACTTATAGTACATTCCATGCAGTCAAAAAGTACTACCAACTTCTAATATTCATGGAAGTCCCTAAATTATGCTTAACAACTTCCAATTTCCTATAGAAACATTCACTTGGTCACTAAAATATAATGAATATTCTATGTTACCCTTACATTGAAATTAATAAATCTTATGTATCATCTCAATAAAAAACATAATGTGACTGGTTTGTCTCCAAGTGTTTCCTTTTTTTAAAAATTAGCATTAATTTGAGTAAAAAGTATAAGTTACATGATCAATACTGAGAAAACACTTTCTGATTATTTTGATACTTCAGAAAAATTATAGACATGTCATTTCTGATGTGTAAGAATAACCCTCACCAAAATATGATACATAGTGTTCCAAGTATGACTCAAAATAGTCATTAACATTCAAAAATTGACATTTTAGTTAAAAACACATGTCACTCACTAAAAAATATGAACACACACTTGAATTTTCTTGATAATTTAGGAAATTGAATCATAAGTCATTTTTTAAATGTTGGAATAAATTACACATCAAATAGATATACAATGGGTCAAGTTTGACTCAAAGTGTTTGTTCTCTTTTTAAAATGACATTTTAGTAAAAAATAAAAGTTTCATACTCAAACATAAGAAAATTTATTTGGATTGATTTTATACTTTAGGAAAATGATCCATATGTCATTTGTGATGTGTAAGAATACACCATACCTCAATCCAATTAACTATGTACCTGGTATGACTCAAATTTTGTGGTTTCAGTTTAAAGTTGACATTTTATTAATATATTGTTTCATATTTATGCTTAATTTATTTATTTAAATTTTTATTAAAATAAGATTTGTTTTATTATATATGTGGATAATTTTTCTCTAGTTGGGGTGGTTTTTTCAAAGTTTCTCGTGCTCATGAGAGATTGGACTTCAAGGCTGTAATTGAGATAATGGAAACAATGAAATGGGTTAAGAATGTATACAAATATCATGAAATGGTGAATTCCCACTACTTATTTAGTTAATATTTTCATCATTTTATCAACTATTTTAAATTTAATCTCCTTAAAATATTTATATAATACCTATTTTATTTCATGTATTTTTTGGTATGTCATATTTTTCTTTCAAATATCTACAATAAACAAGAAAATGGATAACTTTTTTCTTTTGGATGGAAGAGGAAACCCCATGCTTCCTGAAATGGGATGTGTTTTAGGAAGCATGGGGTTTCATCTTCTATATAAATGGAACATGTTACCTCTTTTATATCTTGTTGAAGATAGTTAAAAGAAAAACACACATCATATATTCAATTATCTAAACCTCAATCCAATATACAGTGTGATCGGTATGACTCAAACTATATTTTTTAAGTTTATAATTTATATTTTAGTTGAAAACACACATCACATACTCAAATTTGATCAAACACATTTTTTTTTAAAACATTAGAAAAATGATCCATAAGTCATTTTTGATCTGTATAAATCAATCACACCTCAATCTGAAACATGGTGTGACTGGTATGGCAGCAAGTTTGTCTTTTTTTATAAATTATCATTAATTTTAGTAAAAAGGAAAACTGACATACTGAAAACTGATAAAAAACATTCCAATTGTTTTTATTGGGTATTAAAACAATCCATAAGACAATTTTTTATGTTTTTGAATCATTTTATACTTAATATAATACATGGTGTGCCCAGTATGACTCGAAGTAGCTGTTATAAGAATATAATTGAAATTTTAGTTCAAAACATGTTTCAGTCACTGAAAACAAATAAAAAAAACCTGGGATGTATTTAAAATTTATTAAAATTATTCATATATCATTTTTGACACGTACGAACTAGTCTCACATCAAAGAAACACAAGTTGTGACTGGTATGGTTCGAAGTGTGTGTTATCTATTTAAAATGACATTTTTGTAAAATAGGAATGCGGCATACTCAAAACTTGGAAAATGGATTCATATTTTTTTGATACTTTATAAAATGATCCATAAATCATTTGTGGAATGTAGGAACCAGTTGTTCCTTATTCTAATGCACAGTGTGATCGATATGACTCCAAGTGTGAATTTTTATTTAAAATTGTAATTTTAGTAAAAAAGTAAAGTTACACACTCAAAACTATAAAAAAATTAAAATTTATTTTATAATTTAGGAAAACACTCAAAAAATCATTTTTATGTGCATGAATTATCCTCACCCCAATCTGATACATGGTGTTCCCATTATGACTTGATGTATCTGTTACAAGTTTAAAATTAACATTTAAGTTCAAAGCATGTGTCACTAACTAAAATTCAAGAATACATTATTATATTTACTTTATATGTTATCTAAATTATTCATACGATGTTTTTGAGATGTAGGAATCAGTTTCATGTTAAACAGACACGTGATGTGACCAATATGACTCAAAGTGCCTATTTTTGGTTTAAAATGACACTTTTTAAAAAAAACCATTGTCGTAATAAAAACAAATAATACACATTTTTATTGTTTTTATACATTACTAAAATGATCCATAAGTCATTTTTGTGTGTGTATGAATTAGCCACACTTCAATTTGACACATAGTGTGACTAGTATGACTCCATGTGGGTATTTTTATTTAAAATTGACATTTTTATAAAAAATATTAGTGACATACTAAAAATAAATAAAATTCATTAATATTATTTTGATAATTCAATAAAATGATAGATAATTCATTTTTTATGTGTTGGAATCCACCACACCTCAATCTGACACATAACATCTTCAATTAATCTCAATGTTTTTGTTATTAGTTTAAAATTGGAATTATAGTTCCAAACTTGTGTCACTCACAAAAAAACAGAGAAAACATGCTCTGATTGTGTTAATAATTTTGGAAAATTATTAATAATTTATTTGTGAGGTGTCATAATTTTTATGACATTAAACCAACAATCAATGTGAACAGTATGACTCAAAGTGTCTGTTTACAGTTTATATGTCACTCACTAAAATCCAATAAAACATGCTAATATTGTGATGATAATTTATTAAGATGTTTCATAAGTAATTCTCGACATGTATTAATTAGTCTCATATCAAATCAACCCATGATGTTACCAGTATGACTCAATGTTCTTGTTTTTTGTTTAAAATGAAAATTTAGTAAAAAACAAAAGTGACATACTAAGGACTAACAAAAAACATTCATATTTTTTAAAACATTAGGTACATGATTCATAAATTATTTTTTATGTGTAGGAATCAGCCACACCTTAATCTGATACACAGTGTGCTCGATATTACTCAATGGGTCTATTATAAGTTTAAAATTGACATTTTACTTCAAAGCATATGTCACCCACGGAAAACTATGAAAGAGAACTCCAATTTTCTTGATAACATAGAAAAAATATTCATATGTTATCTGGGAAATTTATGAATTAGTCTCACATAAATCCAACACATGATGTGAATAGTATAACTCAAATTTCATGTTTTAAATTTAAAATGAAATTTTAGTAAAAAACACAAGTGACATACTCAAAACCGAGCAAGAAAATTCATATTGTTTTGGTAATTTTGGTAAAATATCCGTAAGATAAATTTGATCTGTAATAATCAACAACACATCAACCTAACACATTGTGTATAACAACCCGGTCTTAACATAGATCAATGTTACATAACATTTGGGTAATACTTGAAACAGTATACAAATAGACACCCAAATACTGTAGTAATCTACTACATTTATATACATGGAAACATATGCAATAGTACATAAATTAGCAACATAATCTCCCACTAGATTATAATTGACTAGATGCCTTATTAGACACATGGAACATGATACATATCTTCATAACCTAGAGAAGGAAACATAAAAAGGGGTGAGATCAAATTCTCCGTAAGGATAAGAAAGGGAGATATGTATGTATAATAATGAGGATGAGGGTATGTGAACATGATTATAAAAACTGAATATAATACCATAAATATAAAAGATCATAGACATGAATCATGGAATAGAGATTGGTAGTTCCTAAGACATGAATCATAAGGAAATAAATAACATAATCCAAGAAAGCAGAACATTGAAATAAAACATGGAATTTGGGAAGACACATAAGTATATAATATGATTTCCATAGTATCCAAGGCATTGCGTCCAAGACTATCTTAGTGGGAATGGTCTTATACGGAACTGGGTTCACATCCCATTCCAACAACATTTTACTAAACCGAGTTATCACCATATTCCAGCCCTGTAATACTGAACTGATTTTGTTACCCATTCTAGCCCTCTAATACTAAACGAATTACATTTATCATTCGATACATGTCTATCCCATGAGAGAAAAATCCTTACACAATTCATTAGAGGGAGAAATAAATCCCACTCATCTCATAGTGATATAATACATACATGTTCTATACGATCATAAATAATCATTTCATCACCCAAGAAATGAATTGGGTATTATAAATATGTAAACATATCATAACCTGTGGAAAAAGATATATTTTTCATAACTGTTTCATCAAAATCATAACCTGTGAATGAGAAATTGATTTCATAAACATATAACCCATGAAATAGAAATAGATTTCATAAACATATAACCCATGGAAGAGAAACTCGATTCATACATACCATGACATTAAGCATAACCAATTCATAGAAAGTATATTAATGAAACATTTAGATTATTTCCAAGATGGGGATGAGTAACAACAATATATTTCATCTAAGATAGAACATAATTTTGAAATATATTTCAAATACATTTTTAGAGTAAAATGTTCTTTCTTATTTTAAAAAGTTTTTTAATAAATAAAACTAATTAAAAATATTTTTTTCATAAAATTCTTTGAAAACATACAATGTATACATGAAATCATTTTGAAAACATTTTTCCATGAATACTTGTAACTTAATATTCAAAACGTTTTAAAAATAACTTTCTTTGAAAAAACATTGAAAAAATAAAAAGAAATACTGAAAATGTTTTTAAAACCTTTTTACTAGAATCCACATGAATGATTCTCAATATATTTTTTAAAATAACTTCATTAAAAATATTTTAAAAACAATTTAATAAGGCATGAATTGTTTTGAAAACAATTATCCTAGAAAACATATAAAAGATGTTTGAAAACTTTTTGAAAATAGTTTTCCTTGAAATTTATATTTAAAACCATTTTCGTAAATATTAACCTTTTAAAAATTCAACAGAATCTTCAATAAAATAATGGCAGAAAAATCCATACATTTCGTTTGATGAAAAATGAACATTCTTTTTACATGGTAAAAATATTAGAAAAATAAATTTTTTATAAATCAACAAGAACATTACTTTGAAAAAATTGGTAAATGATAAAAAGGGTTAAAATTTTCTTTTAAATATTATTGTCCAATGTCACTATATTATTGTAAAACTTTTTAGAAAACATAGAATATAAGGCCCCAGCCTTAAACATTAACTAATATTGAATTAAATTAATAATTCACATTGATGATCTTTTCAGGTTTAGAGTTTTAGAGAATTATGACATAACTATTTCATCTCAAAAGATTACAAAGTAGACACTTCTACTAAGTTTCCATAAAATAAAAACTCTTAAAAAGAAACATGTCTAGTTCCATGTTTTAGATAGCATGACTTTCCCTTGATCCTATCCTTGACCCAATTCCACATTAAGTCCTATGAAAAAAATTTCAAAAAAAAACTTGTGGTGAGCATAAAAAGCTCAGTAAGGGATACACAAAGAAAGAAAACTGTTAGTTTTTAAAACATGAAGTAAACCATGTATACTTTATAAAAGTAATAACTTCACCTTTATGAAGTAGTAAAAATTCTTCACTAAATAAAATATCATTACTTACCCTTTTGTAACCAAAAGATTACCATAAAACCCATATAAAGAACACATAGCATATAAAGGTAACTTGGGACATAATCATACTTAAGTGGAATAACCATACGGTCTACTTCCACACATATCACTTAATGGAATATCCATTCATCCAACTTTCATACATACTTAATAGCATAGCCACATGGCCGACTTACATACCCAATGCATTGGAGGTTATAACGTAACCACCCGTCCTGGTATTCACGGCACCACCCGTCATATGGATTATCACCTAACCACCCGTCAAATGTCCAAGTACCATTCTAAAATCATAAGACATAAAATAAACATAATGGAAAGAAAACATTTCCACATTCCGATCACAATATATCACATAAATATATTGACATTAAAAATCCATTATAAAAACCATTTTTAATACCAAAAATACATAAAAGATAATATGGTATTTATTTAATTTAAAAAAAACATTACGACTTGTTGAGGAAGCCAGAGACCAAATAATACTCGTGGCGGCGTAAAAGGTTGGTGTCACCACGTACGTTAAAAAAACATTACTTTTTGTCATTTAGTAAAATGATTCGTAGAAAAAGATTCCTTTTTTATAAAAGTAAAAGTAAAAGGGGTTTATACACCGTATAAAAGAAAGTTGTGTATAAAACGAAATATGCCTCAATCAAAGGAGATTGAGACGAAGTCCCTTACCTCGGGTCCGACTTGACTCGATCGTTCTTTAACATCATGAATAATAAACTTGAGTTAATTTATACTTTCTTAAGAACCTTTTTCAAGTTCATTATTCCATTTATATCACTTATTACCAGGTTATGAACACTATGTAATTGTTTAAGTTAATAATGGTCATTTTGTCGATATTTGGTACTTGAGTAAAAAGTGAAGTTCTTATATTTACAAGTTGTTCTCGTAGTCAAATATCCATTATCTCAAGAATGATATTCATTATGTATATTCCATATATATCATACATATCCAGTATATACATGCATTTATAATATTACATAATCATTTAGAGGTAAGAAATGAAATGCACCGTTCATGGAGACGGTAAGTCGTACGTACTCATGAACGCTACTTCCATTTCTGTTTCATATTTAATGGAATTAAAACATAATGATAAATAATAGTATTATAATCTCAGTATGTTATCATATATAATATCATTTAATATATCTTTTATACATACCACATATGGTGTTAACGAATCAAATCACTTTGAGGGGGCGGTTGTCCGCACTTCCTAAAATGAAGATACCACATTTACCCATAATGGAAACCATAAAGGTATGCCATAAATGAAAAATACAGAAGCTTAAGTAAAACATAAACATATTATATATAATATATAAATATAGTGACTTCTTAATGTCCACCTTTGAAGGTGTTATATAAGTGTTGAACAATCATCATTTCGTGAGGCAGAAATTCTCCATCCACAGAAACAGTATGTTCTTTAACCATTAAATGAGGGTGTGTGTATGTGTAGCTCGAATAATTATTATAAAAACATCCTAGTATATTTAAGATACTGGATTTGTTACAAGATAAAGGAATAAAAAGAGTTTAGGGAGTTGGAGAAGCAAAATAAAACAAAAGAACACAAGAGAAGACACTACCTTTGAATCGGGTAACTCTTTTTGATTTGAGCTCAACGGCTTCCTTGGGAAGGATTATACCCAAAGTGAGGCCTCTAGGAGTAATAGAGGGATGTGTAGAGACAAAATGGGCAGGGGTTGGCCGAGCCAAAAGCTTTAGAGGTTTGGGTAAGGAGGTAGAAGTGGGGGCCTTTTATATGAGGAGAGGAGGGGCACTCTTGGAATGTAACGAAATGTTACTTTATTTTAGAATTATTTTCGGATTTTAATGGTCCCACATTGATTTTTTTCGAGGATAAGGTGATAAGGGCTCTAAATCCACCCATCCAATAGGTTTTGGACATGTGTACGTCTTAGATTTTACATTATCATTCCATTTTTTGAAATCGTTAAATAATGAGGTAATCGCTGCATCATCATGGTGTCATAAATAATTTAATTTATTTAATGTCTAAAAATTATAAAAAAATACTATGATGTAGGAAATAATTTTATCTTTCCAATTAATATTTATAGTCAAAAATCTGACTTGTATAACCCCATGTAAAATTTTTTTTAGTAAAACAACTCATGTTTGTGACATTTTTATTTTAACTTTAAATAAAAAGTTATTTATGTCATTTTCCTACAAAAGTGGATCCATGGGGTCCCCAAGTTGACCCATGGATTGTATTGGTCTGAAATGACACATCCAATAAGGGTAGGACATGTGTCAAGTTCATTTCATATTATTAAAACATTATTTTTGTCCTAAATTACACCAATTACCTCTAATCGCGATTGAAAACTTAAAAGTTACAATTAACCAAAAAGTTTATTTTAATCCCATTGAACCAAATTTTACTTCTTAATGAAAACCATGTATGTCAGATTTTCTAAATTCAAAACACAAAGGCGACAAAATTTCATTTAAATGAATAATCATTTTTTTAAGTACCACTTAGTGGTTTCACTATTCATCAAAAATTGAAGTTTTTCAGAAAAATACCAAAAATTACCCCTATGCTATATTTGATATTACAAAATCAAAAATGATGACTATTTTACAAAATTCAAAACATATAATCTGAATTAATTAATTTAATAATTAATTCCCGATATCAGAGCAAATAGCGTGTTTTTAGGAAACAATAAGTATCAAAAGATTGACACTAGTTTAAGTCCGATTTCAAAGTGAAATTAATTCCAACAAACACTATTGGATTAAATGGTAAAAATATATTCTAATTTCAATTTAAAACCACTTCAACAGATAATCTTATCATATTAAAAAATTAGATTAAAAAGAGGTTTTGAATTAAAATACAACATTTTTCACTATTCATAAAAAAATGATCTTTATCAGAAAAATACAGAAAATTTACAAAAAGTAAATTTTGATGTCCTAATTCTAAAGAAGACTTTTATTTGGTCTAATAGAATGTATAAGAGTGACAAAAACTATATTTAATGATGGTTTTCCATTAAAAGATGATAGGTGGACCTTTAGTGAAAATTAGAGTATATATGCCTAAAATTGAATTCTTTTCATATTTTAAGCCTTTATCCTTTATTAGATAAATGTAAAAACATTTAACAAACATATATAATCATATTTTAGTTATTTATATCAATTCCCATTAGTACAATGGCTACGTGTTAACTAACATTTAAAATAGTATTATTTTATTACTAGTGTGCAACGTAAGATTTCCAAGAGACTATTTTTTGCGTATCAGGTACGCTATCGAACATACAAACCCATTCAAAGTAAAATTAATATTTAATTCACAAATATTAATAAATAAAAAAATTTATTATTCTTTATTTACCTGGGATGTTACATCCTTCCCCCCTTTTGGGAATTGCGTCCTCGCAATTTTATTCGCTTAGCAAAATAAGTGGGGGTATTTATCCCTCATAGAATTTTTAGATTCCCATGTTGCCTCTTCATCCATATGGTTTTTCCACAAAACCTATACCTGGTGAATTACCTTATTTCGCAACACTTTCTCTCTTCGGTAAAGAATCTAGACTGTTTGTTCTTCATAAGAGAGATTCTCTTCCAACTGAACTACCTCTGGCCTCAAAACATGAGATGGATCTGGCATATACTTTCTCAACATCGAAACATGAAAAACATTGTGCAACTGAGATAACCTTGGAGGTAAAGCCACTCGTTATGAAACTGATCCAACTTTCTCTAGAATTTTATATGGTCCAATGAACCTTGGACTCAGCTTTCGTTTCTTACCAAACCGCATCACACTCTTCCATGGTGAAACTTTGAGAAAAACATGATCACCTACCTCAAAAGATAGATCCTTCCTCTGGTTCTCTGCATAACTTTTCTGTCTACTCTGAGCTGTTTTCATGTGTTTCTGAATCAACTGAACTTTTTCTGCCATCTCTTCTACCAATTCTGGTCCCACCAGCTTCCTTTCACCCACTTCATCCCAAAAAGCTGGAGTTTGACACTGTTTACCATATAATGCTTCAAACGAATCCATCTTTATAATGGAATGAAAACTGTTATTATATGAAAACTCAACCAAATAAACATGTTGGTCCCAACTTCCCTGATAATCCATAGAGTAGGCACGTGGAATATCCTCCAAGGTCAGAATTGTTCATTCTAACTGCCCATCTGATTGAGGATGAAAAGGTGTAATAATATTTAATTCAGTACCCAACGACATTTAAAGGCCTTTCCAAAATTTTGAAGTAAACCTGGGACCACGATCAGATACAATGGATATAGGAACTCTATGTAACCTAAATATCTCTTTAAGATACAAACGAGAAAGTTGATCTAGAGAGAAATTATCTCGAATAGGAAGGAAATGACCAGATTTAGTCAATCGATCAATAATATCCCAGATTGCATTATTACCTCTAGATGTCTTCGGTAATCCCACAAAAATTCCATGGATATATTTTCACATTTCCACTCTGGCACTAGTAAAGGCCGAAGCATCCCTTTCGGTAACTGCCGCTCTGCTTTAACCTGCTGACAAGTCAAACTCTTCACAGTAAAATCAGCAATATCCATTTTCATTCCATCCCACCAGTAATACTCCCGCAGATCTATGTTCATCTTAGTACTGCCAGGATGAACTGAAAACGGATAACTATAAGCTTCACATAACAACTCTCTCTTAAACTGTGAATCACAAGGCACACACAATATCTTCCCAAATCTCAAAACACAATCACTATCAATGTTGAATTCATTCAACTTACCTTTCTGAACCAGCTCTACCTTTTTCTACAACTCACTGTCTTTCTTCTGTGCTTGCTTGATTCTGTCTGATAGAGAAGATTTCACTGAAACCTGAAACAAAACAGAAGGAAATCCTGCACCAACAACTTCTATGCCAAAGTTCATCAAATCCTTAACCAAAGGATCACGTTCCAAACGCAACATTGTTAATGAAGCATTACTTTTTCGAATCAAAGCATAGCCACTTTATTTGCTTTTCCCGGATGGTAATGAATTGTACAATTATAATCCTTTATTAATTCTAGCCATCTCCTCTGTCTCATGTTCAATTCTTTCTGAGTGAATATATACTTTAAACTTTTGTGATAGGTATATATTTCACACTTTACTCCATTCAAATGATGCCTCTAAATTTTTAAAGAGAAAACAACAGCAGCTAATTCCAAATCATATGTAGGATAATTTACCTCATGAGTTTTCAACTGTCGTGAAGCATAAACAATTAACTGTTCATTCTGCATTAGGACACAACCAAGTCCTTTCAATGAAGCATCACTGTATATAACAAACTCACCATTCCTGGAAGGTAGTGCCAAAACTAGAGCATTCACCAATCCTCTTTTCAGTTCCTGAAAACAATCATCACAATCTATTGTCCAGATAAACATAACACCCTTCCGAGTTAGCGTAGTCATTGGACTAGATAACCGTGAAAAATTTCTAACAAACCTTCAGTAATAGCCTTCCAAACCAAGGAAACTATGAATCTCTATTACATTTGTGGGTCTTGTCCATTCTTCAACAACCTTTATTTTTGCAGGGTCAACGGTTATCCCATATTTAGAAACAATGTTACCAAGGAAAGAAATTTTTTGTAACCAAAACTCACACTTGCTGAATTTCCCATACAATTTATTTTCTTTTAAGGTTTGAAAAATAACCCTTAAATGTCTTTCATGATCCTCTTTACTTTTAGAAAACACCAAAATATCATCAATGAAAACCACCAAAAACTTATCCAAGAACTCATGGAAATTTCTATTCATTAAGTCCATGAATACAACAGGTGCATTGGTTAGCCCAAAAGGAATTACTACAAATTCATAATGGCCATATCTTATATGAAACGCAGTCTTTAGAACATCTTCTTCCTTTACCTTCAGCTGATGGTACCCCGATCTCAGGTCAATATTTGAAAAAAACTGAGCTCCCTGGAGCTGATCAAACAAATCATTGATATGAGGCAAAGGATATTTGTTCTTAACAGTGATGTTATTCAAGGATCTATAATCAATGCAAAGTCTCATAGAACGATCTTTCTTTTTAACAAATAAAACTGGATCCCCCCATGGTGATGTGCTAGGTCGAATCAAACCTTTCTCTAATAAATCTTGCAATTGCTCCTTCAACTCTAAAAGTTCAATTTGAGCCATTAAATAAGGGGGTTTTGAAATTGGCTTAGAATCAGGAACTAAGTCAACAGTAAATTCAACTTCCCGATCTGGTATTATTCTAGGCAACACATCAGGAAAAACATCAGGATACTCATTTACCACTGGCATATCATTAATCTGAAGAGTTCCTTTATTTTCAATTATGTGTGCAAGGTAACATTCATTTCCATCTTTTACAAGTTTCTCGGCCTCTTGATATGTTATCAACAATAAGGGTTCATTCTTGTACACAAATTGAAAGTCTTTCTGAAAATAAACTTCTTTAGCTCTACAGTCAATCTTAGCATGGTAAATAGAGAGCCAATACATACCCAGGATAACATCAAACTCTCCTAGAGGTAGAACAATAAGGTTTTCAAGTAGGTTCTTTCCACAGATAAGGATAGGAAGATTCTTATAAATTCTTTTTGCCTCAAAATTTCCCCCAGGTGTTTTTACCACCAGTTCAGGGGTCATTTCTTGAGATGGTATTCCAATTATAATAGAAAAGTTTTCAGAGATGAAAGAATGCGTGGACCCTAAATCAAACAACACACTGGCATAATCTGAAAAAACAAACAAAGTACCTGATACAACTTCATTTGATGGCCCGACATCTGCTGAAGTGGTTACAAAGGATTTCACCACCCCTTTCTGCTTGTAGTCTAACCACTTCCCATCACTCAAGCTCTTTGTCGGACACTCGTTTGCACAGTGACCCATCTCATTGCACTTAAAACATTTCACTAACTGTAAATCAAATTTGAACTTACCATCACCTTGATCTTTTTCAGTGAAATCACAAGCCTTATGTCCCATCTTACCACATCAGTAGCACATTCCAGAATTCAGAATACATTCCCCAGCATGCCTTTTACCACATTTATCACAAACTGGAAACTTAGTTTTCTTACCATCATACTTTTTTGAAGAATTCTTCCCTTTCTCATGCCACCTCGGTCTCTTCTTTTACTGGTTGTTATAGAACACTTGATCATCAACAAACTCCATTTCCTCCTTCTCAACACATCGAACAAGCTTTTCATAACTTTTAAACTCACAAAAAGCTAATGCTCTTAGATATTTTGGTTTTAATCCTGAGTAAAAACGATTGATTTTAATATCAAGGTCTCGGATAAAATCTGGAGCATACCTTTCCAATCGAGTAAACCTCTCTTCATAGGCAGCCACTGAGTCTTCCTCTTGCCTCAATTCCAAGAATTGTTTTTCCATCCTAAGTCAAACAGGCTTAGGAAAATATTTCTCAAGAAACATACCTTTGAATTCATCCCAGTCAAGAGCATCAATCTCATCAGCGTCCCTGATATTTTTAACCATCGACCACCACTGATCTGCTTCACCCTCCAAACAGAAAATAGAAAGACAAACCTTTTGATTGTCTCAACACCCCATGACATCAAAAATCTTCTCCAATGTATTAATCCACCCTTTAGCTAACATAGCTAGGGTCAAATGATCCTCTAAATGATGAGGGATGTTGCCTCATGAAATGTTCCACCACTGACACGTTCCTCTGAGGTTTATCTGGCGGATCTCGTGCATGGATACCACCACCATTTATCGCTTGAGTCAGCTACGCCATTACTGCAACAAACTATTCAGTTCCAATTCCGACCATCTCAGGATGCTGATTCGGAAGGTTATTTCCTTCTGTATGATTTCCTAGCACTGCTTCCCTGTTTCCTCTACGGAAAACAATTTTTAACAAACATGTCTTACATGAAGCAACATGGTAATCTTCAAATGCTGTATCATTTCAATTTTACCATGAAAAAAAATATTTTTGGATAATCATTTAATATAATTCTAACTCCTAAAGTTATCTAAACCTCCCTTTGATACCAACTATAAGGCCCCAACCTTAAAACTTACTTAATCTTGATTTATTACAAGATTACACCTTGAGGATCTTTTCAGGTTTAGAGTTATAGAGAATTAGAACATAAAACGTGCATTACATTCCACATTTAAAAAAAGTGGTTACATAAAAGATAGTATTAATTTTTCCTATCAATGGAAACATATTTAAAATAAAACATGGATTCTTTCATGACACTTCCTTGACACTATCATCATATCATGTACCTTTCCCTTGACCTGTGAAAAACATTTCAAAAACATGGGATGAGCATAAAAATCTTAGTAAGGGATATAAAAATATGGAAAGGAAACGTGGGTACATATACACATAAGAATGAAATCATACGTTACCCATAAAACATAAGAACTTTAACTTACCTCATCAAATCATGAAAAAATCATAGAAATCGTAAGACATAAAGGTAACTTGAGGCATTCATAACATTCTTACGTAGGGAGTAACCCTCTTGGTTACATTTGGAATACCCATCATAGTATATTCCCTAAATCTCTTTGTAGAAACCTTAACGTTTTACTCATTCGCGTTACAAAATGCATTAGAGAGCTATATCGGGCTCACCCGCCCTTAGTTTATCACAGAACCACTCGTCTACATAATAATTCCCAAGAACCTCAACATAATCGTATCACATAAAACATGCATAAAGGAAACATAACATTTCCACCTTTCAATCACAAGATATCAATACAACATATTGATATAAAAACATTATGAAAACCATTTTCAATACCAAAATAGAAGAAAAGTAAAACATGGTATTTATTTTTCTTTTAAAAAAAGGTATGGCTTGTAGAGGAAGCCGAAACTCAAATAATGGTCATGGCGGCAGAGAAGTCTTTGTCGCCGCATATGTACGACAAAAACATTCCCTTTTTTCATTTTGTAAAATGCTTCTTATAAAAAAATATTCCTTTTGGATAGACGTAAAAGTCAAAGGGGTTTATACACCATATAAAAGAAAGTTGTGTACAAAATATGCCTCAATTAAAGGAGATTGAGATGAAGTCCCCAAACCTCGGGTCCGACTTGACTCGGTCGTTCTTTAATCTCCGAAATAATAAACATGAGTTAATATATAATTGTTTAAGAACCTTTTTAAAGTTCATTATTCCTTTTATATCACTTATTGCCATGTCATGAACACTATGTAATTATTTAAGTTAATAACGGTCGTTTTAACGATCATTGGTACTTGAGTAAAAAAAATAAACCCTTTATAATTACAAGTTGTTCATGTATCCATTATATCCATAATGTTATTCATGATGTAGTTATAATATATTTCATATATATCCAGTACATTCATGCATTTATAATATTACATAATCATTTAGAGGAAAGAAATGAAATGCACCGTTCATGGAGACAGTAAGCCGCACATACGCATGAACGCTACTTTCATTTCTATTTCGTATTTTATAGAATGGAATCATAATTATATAAAGGTATATTATAATTCTAGTGTAATATCATATATAATATCATAACTCCATCCTTTATACGTCCCACATATGGTATTAACGAATCAAATCACTTTGAGGGGGTGGTAGTCCGCACTTCCTTAAATGAAGATATCGCATTTACCCATAATAGAAACCATAAAGGTATGCCCAAAATAAAAAATACAGAATCTTAAGGAAAACATAAACATATTATATATCATATATAAATATATTGACATCTTAATGGCCACCTTTGAAGGTGTTATAATAATGTTGAACAATCATCATTTCAGGAGGCATAAATTCACCATCCACGGAAACAGTATGTTCATTAACCATTAGATGTAGGTGTGTGTAAGTGTATCCCAAATACTTCTTATAAAAACATCCTAGTATATTTAAGATACTGTAGTTTTTACAAAATAAATGAATAAAAATAGTTTAGGGGGTTGGAGAAGTAATATAAAACAAAAGGACTCAAGTGAAGACATTACCTTAAAATCGGGTAACTCCCTTTGGTTTGAGCTCAAAGGCTTCCTTGGGAAGACTTCTGCCCAACATGAGGCTTCAAGGAGTAGGAGAAGGATCTAGAAAGACAAAATGGGTAGGGGTTGTCCGAGCCAAAGGCTTTGGATGTGTGGGTAAGGAGGTATAGGTGGGGGCCTTTTATAAGATGAGAGGAGGGGCACTCTTGGAAGGTAAAAAAATGTTACTCTATTTTGAAATGCGTTTCGGATTAAAAAGGTACCACATTGATATAATTCGAGGGTAAGGTGATAAGGGTTCTAAATCCACCCATCAAATAGGTTTTGTACAAGTTTAGGTCATATATTTTACATTATCATTTCATTTTATTAAAATTCTTTATTAATGAGGTAATCGCTGCATCATCATGATGTCATAAATAATTTAATTTATTTAAAGTCTAAAAATTTAAAAAAAAATATCATGATGTAGTAAATCTTTTTATATTTCTAATGAATATTTATAGTAAAAAATATGACTTGTATAACCCCATGTAAAAAGTTCTTTAGTAAAACAACTCATGTTTGTGTCATTTTTACTTTTACATTAAATAAAAAGTTATTTATGTCATTTTCCAACCAAAGTGGCTCCATGGGGTACTCAAGTTGACTCATGGATTGTCTTGGTCGGACATGACACATCCAATTAGGGTAGGACATGTGTCATGCTCATCTCATATTATTAAAACATCATTTTTACCTTAAACTACAATAATTACCTCTAATCTCGATAAAAAATTTAATGATTTACTATTCACCAAAAAATTATTTTAATCCCATTGAACCACATTTTACTTCATAATGACAACCATGTATGTCGGATTTTTGAAATTCAAAACACAAAGATGGAAAAATTTCATTTAAACGGAAAATAAGTTTTTATAAGTACCACTTAGTGATTTCACTATTCATCAAAAATTGAAGTTTTTCAGAAAATTACCAAAAATTCACCCTAAGCTATATTTGATATTCCGAATTCAAAAATGATGTCTATTTTACAAAATTAAAATCATATAAGTTACATTAATTAATTTAATAATTAATTCCCACTGTCATGACAAATAACATGTTTTTATGAAACAATAAGTATCAAAATATTGACACCAGTTTAAGTAAAATTTCAAAGTGAAATTGATTCCAATGACCACCATTGGATTAAATGGTAAAAATATATTCTAATTTAACTTTAAAACCAATTAAAAAGATAATCTAATCATATAAATAAATTATATTAACAAGCAGTTTTGATTTAAAATGTAGTATTTTTCACTATTCATTAAAAAATGAACATTGTCAGAAAAATACCAAAAATTCACACAGAGTAAATTTTGATGTCCCAATCATAAAGAATAAGTTTATTTTGACAAACATAGCTTATAAAATTGTCAAAAGACAGATTTCAAAATGTTTTTCCATAAAAAGGCAGTAAAAGAATCTTTTAAAAATATTAGTGTATTCCATGCTAAAGATTGGATTTATTTTCATTTTGAGCCTCTAAAACACTATCTAATTCATTAATAGACAGAGATAAAAATATCTATTATTAATTAAATACTTGGGATGTTACAATAAAATTATTTATGTATTTAATATCACAGAAGATCCAATTATATAATTTTAATACATTTTTATTAACAATTATCTATTAAACTTTTCGTTTTGGGTTTTAACTGCATTGTTTTTCTTTATGTTTTAGTTTGGTAATTACGGTCCTTGAAAATTGATCATGGTTCCTCTGTATATATAATTTGAATCATTTTATAAATAAGAATGTATATTAATTATATACATATTTATTACTATTCCTATTAAATGAAGTTAGAAATGAATTATTTCCCAGGAATGAGATGGTTATATGTATGTACACAGTAGTGATGTTTACATTTTTCAATTGGTGGAAAAAGGTAAAGGACAATTAAAAATTAAAGAATCATTATTATGTAATTAATATCATATATTTTCATTAAGTAAATCCTTTTTATGATCAAATTTAAGTAAAAATGATAATAAAATCATATCACTTTTTGGAGATAGTTGTCCACATATACACATGAGCAAGGATATCATTAACAAATGTATAGAAAATTAAGATTGTACATAAGATATAATAATTTAAAATTTTAAAAATTTTATAAATTTATTTTACAGTCATTAAATCCTCCATTATAAATACCCATGAATTATTGTGATGGGAAATGAATCGTATCACTATGTGGAAGAATTAGACAATAAATATACATGAGATATAATTTCATCTAGAACTTTTTCGAAAAGTGAATGAAAATAAATGTGACTTTATAATAATTAAATTTATGTATATTTATGATATTTTATTCATCATTTTTTTATGGACAAAATATGTTTATAGTATGTATAAGAATAAATAAAATTGAAAAGGCTTTGTTGTGATCTGATCTTTTTTTTGAGGGATCTACTTTGTGTTATACATTAACCCTTGAATGATTATTGTTAGAAGAAGAAAATGAGATATATGATGATTTAAATGATTTTTCAGAGTTTCCATTCATGCAATTTAAAGGTATTTATGGATAAAACTATTAGAATATTGCAGGAGAATAAATTCCCCATTATAAGATTAGGGAGGGACACACATGGAAAATCATAAATGACATTAATGATATAAGTTCAAATTCTTTATAAAGTGCCTCAATATGGATATGTATTAGGTTTTGAGACATTTTAAGGTTTAAATATATTAAAACAAAACAAATGACATAATTTTGTGTGGAAATTCTACCCTTATCCCATGTTTTAACCCCCTGTAACGAGTTTTAACACAGATTATGGAAAGAACTTTTTATACATTTTAATATTTACTATAACAAAAAAATTTATTTAAACATATTAAATGATAATATATATGATGATTCAAAAATTTTAATCCTTTATAATTAATATAATTTCAATAATATATTTTTTTTAATTTAAATAATTGTCCAAATCGCAATAAAAATCTATTTTTGGAATAAATAAAATTTTAAGAATCAAACATAAATTACATCTATTTTATTCAACGTAAAATCCATTAAATTAATGATAAAATATATTATTAATATATAAAACATAAATTAAATTAAAACTATTATCAAATTGCGACTAGTTTAATTTATTAACCAAAAAGAACATCGCATAAATTAATAAAATTAGAAAAATTTGTTTTTAATCCAAAAATTGAACATATAGAAAAATAAATTATAGTTATAATTCATTAGTAATTAATTAGAAAATAAATAATTAATGTATAATTATTTTAATTTATGATAAACTTCAAAACATTATGGGGATTTTAGTTGAAAAAAAATTATTTTTTTACAAACATCGATATTTTTTTCACTATTCATTGAAAAAGCAATTTTTTTTCAAAAAATCTATAAAGAGTAACCCTGAAATAATATTAGTATGATAATTTAAAAAGAGATAATAATTTCCTAAAAAAAATTAATTAAATGGAAAAAAATAAATTATAAAACTCATGAAAAAATGTGATAAAACATTTTTGAAGAAGAAATATTTTTAGAGAATAAAATAACATTAAGTACAATTGAGTATTTATTAGTTGTGAGTTATAAAATAAATTTTTTCTACTTAGAATATTCATAAATAATTAACATGATTTTATTATTAATATTTATACATATAAATTTAATTTTTGGTTATAATGGATTACTATATCATGGTTCCTATAGACTTGAGGTTATGTTTAAGGAAAGCTATCAAATAATTCAAGTTTAATTACAAGTAAATACACCTAAAATATTAGGTTATAACCTTATGTGTAAATTAATGTCTCATTTTTTTGTTTTATTTCCACTTTTTTTCATTTACATATTTTCACATAAAAACTTCATTGTTTAATTTTCACTTATAAATTTGTGATCTTTTCAGGGGGTTTCATTGTTAAAATCTAATTTTTCTTGAGTCATGATTCATGTAATACGGTGATATTTACTTTCATTTAGAAATTAATACCACATGAATTATTTTTTTAAATATTATCTCTTGTAAATCATAGATATATATACCCAAAAGGCATAACTACAAATTCATAATTGCCATATCTAGTACAGAACGCAGTCTTCGGAACGTCTGCTTCTTTTACTTTCAACTGATGGAACCCCGACCTCAAGTCAATCTTTGAAAAATACGGAGCTCTCTGGAGGTGATCAAACAAATCATCGATATGAGGCAAAGGATACTTGTTCTTAAAAGTGATATTATTCAAGGCTCTATAATCAATTCAAAGTCTCATTGAACCATCTTTCTTTTTAACAAACAAGACAGGAGAACCCCATGGTGATGTGCTTGGTCGAATGAAACCTTTATCTAATAACTTCTGCAATTGTTTATTTAACTCTAAAAGTTCAACTTGAGCCATTCGATAAGGAGGTTTTCAAATTGGCTTAGAATCAGGAACTAAGTAAACAGTAAATTCAACTTCCTGATCATGAATAATACCAGGGAACTCATCAGGAAAAACATCAAGATACTCATTTACCAATGGAACATCATTAATCTGAACAGTTCCCTTTTTTTCAATGATATGTGCAAGATAACATTCATTTCCATCTTTTACTAGTTTCTCAACTTCCTGATATGTTATCAAAATCAAGGGTTCATTCTTGTACACAAATTGAAAATATTTCTGAATAGAAACCATTTTAGCTCTGCATTGAATCTTAGCATGATAAACAGAAAGCCAATCCTTGCCCAAAATAACATCAAACTCTACTAGAGGCAAAACAATAAGGTTTGCAGGTAGATTCTTTCCACACATGAGGATAAGAAGGTTCTTATAATTTCTTATGGTCTCAATGTTTCCTCCAGGTGTTTTTACCATATGTTCAAGATTCATGTCTTGTGATGGAATTCCCAATTTACTAGAAAACATCTTAGAAATGAAAGAATGTGTAGACCCTAAATCAAACAACACTTTGGCGTAATCTGAACAAAAAAACAGTGTACCTGATACTACTTCATTCGACGGCCCAACATCTTCTGAAGTAGTTGCAAAGGATTTCACCACCCCTTTCTACTTGTAGTCTGGCTGCTTTCCCCCAGTTGAGTTCTTCGTTAGACACTCATTTTCATAATGACCCATTTCATTACACTTAAAACATCTTACCGTTGGCTTTTCATTGCATGTCTGATCATCTTCCTTATAGTTAAGAGAAATATGACCAGACTTACCACACCGAATGAACTTTCCAGACTTGGATAAACATTCTCCAGGATGCATTTTACCACACTTCTCACAGGATGGATATATGGTTTTCTTACCTCCTTGCTTCTTTGATGAATTATTCCCCTTTGCCTACCAACTGGACCTCTTATTCTATCGTTTGTCAAAGAACACCTGATCATCGGCAAACTCCATTTCCACCTTTTCCGCACACCATACAAGTTTTTCATAACTTTTGAACTAATGAGAAGCTAAAGCCCTTCGATACTTCGGCTTTAATCCTGAGTAAAAACGGTTGATTTTACTATCAAGATCTCGTATGAAGTTTGGAGCATACCTTGCCAGTCGAGTGGAATTTTCTTTATAAGTATCCACTGAGTCATCCTCCTGCCTTAATTCTAGAAATTGTTTTTCCATCCTAAGACAAACCACCTTAGGAAAATATTTCTCAAGAAACATACCTTTGAATTCGTCCCAGTGAAGATCATCAATCTCATCACTATCCATGATATTTTTCATCATCAACCACCACTGATCTGCTTCTCCTTCAAAATGGTAAATAGCAAGACTAACCTTTTGATGTTCTGAACACCCCATGACATCAAAAATCATCTCCAGTGCTTTAATCCACCCTTCAGCTTGCACAGGGTCAAATGATCCTCTGAATGATGGGGGATGTTGCCTCATGAAATGTTCCACCACTGACATATTCCTCTGCGGTTGATTTGGCTGATCTCGTGCATGGATACCACCACCATTTATAGCCTGAGTCAACTATGCCATCACTGCAACAAACTGTTCAGTTCCGATTCTGACCATCTCAGGTTGCTGATTTGGAAGGTTGTCTTCCTCCTGATGTCGTCCCAACATAGCTGCTTTGTTTCCTATGAGGAAAACCATTATGAAAACAGAAATATCTTAGGCAAAGAAACATGGTAATCTGTAAATGCTATATCATTTCAATCATACCATTTATTAACTTATAATTTAACACTTTTCTAACTCCTAAAGTTGTCTAAACCGACCTCTAATACCAACTATAAGGCCCCGACCTTAAACCATACTTAATATTGAATTAAATGAATAATTCACATTGAGGATCTTTTCAGGTTTAGAGTTTTAGGGAATTAGGACATAACTATTTCATCTCAAAAGATTACAAAGTAGACACTTCTACTAAGATTCCATAAAAAAAACTCTTAAAAAGAAACATGTCTAGATCCATGTTTTAGATAGAATGACTTTCCCTTGATCCCATCCTTGACACAATTCTACATTAATTCCTGTGAGAAAAATTTCAAAACAAACTTGGTGTGAGCATAAAAATCTTAGTAAGGGATACGCAAAGAAAGAAAACTGTTCGTTTTTCAAACATCAAGTAAACCATGTATATTTTATCAAAGTAATACCTTCACCTTTATGAAGTAGTAGAAAATCTTCACTGAATAAAATATCATTACTTATCGTTTTGTAAGAAAAATATTACCATAAAACCCATATAAAGAACACATAACATATAAAGGTAACTTGGGACATAAACATACTTAAGTGGAATAACCATACGGTTGACTTCCATACATATCACTTAATGGAATATCCATTTGGCCAAGTTCCATACATACTTAATGGAATAGACATTTGGCTGACTTCCATACCCAATGCATTGGAGGTTATAACGTAACCACCCATCCTAGTATTCACGGCACCACCCGTCATATGGTTTATCACGTAACCACCCATCAAATGTCCAAGTACCATTATAAAATCATAAGACATAAAATAAACATAATGAAAAGAAAACGTTTCCACATTCCGATCACAATATATCACATAAATATATTGACATAACAAATCCATTATAAAAACCATTATCAATAAAAAAATACATAAAAGAGAATACGGTATTTATTTCATTTTGAAAAAAACATTATGGCTTGTTCAGGAAGACAAAGACCAAATAATACTCACGGTGGAGGAAAAGGTCGTTGTCACCGCGTACATTAAAAAAACATTCCTTTTTGTCGTTTAGTAAAATACTTCATAGAAAAAGATTACTTTTGTATAAAAGTAAAATTTAAAGGGGTTTATACACCGTATAAAAGAAAGTTGTGTATAAAACGAAATATGCTTCAATTAAAGAAGATTGAGATGAAGTCCCTTACCTCAGGTCCAACTTGACTCGATCGTTCTTTAACGTCCTGAATAATAAACTTGAGTTAATTTCTACTTTATTAAGAACCTTTTTCAAGTTCATTATTCCTTCTATATCACTTATTACCAGGTTATGAACAATATGTAATTGTTTAAGTTAATAAAGGTCGTTTTTTCGATATTTGGTACTTGGGTCAAAAGTGAACTTCTTATATTTACAAGTTGTTCTCGTAGTAAAATATCCATTATCTCAAGAATGATATTCATGATTTAGATGCCATATATATCATATATATCCAGTATATACATGCATTTATAATATTACATAATCATTTAGAGGTAAGAAATGAAATGCACCGTTCATGGAGACGGTAAGCCGTACGTACGCATGAACGCTACTTCCATTTCTATTTCATATTTAATGGAATTAAAACATAATGATACATAATAGTATTATAATCTCAGTATGTTATCATATATAATATCATTTAATTTATCCTTTATATGTACCACATATGGTTTTAACAAATCAAATCACTTTGAGGGGGCGGTAGTCCGCACTTCCTGAAATGAAGATATCGTGTTTACCCATAATGGAAACCATAATGGTATTCCATAAACGAAAAATACAGAAGCTTAAGTAAAACATAAAGATATTATATATAATATATAAATATAATGACTTCTTAATGGACACCTTTTAAGGTGTTATATTATTGTTGAACAATCATCATTTCGTCAGGCAGAAATTCACCATCCACATAAATAGTACGTTCTTTAACCATTAGATGAAGGTGTGTGTATGTGTAGCTCGAATCATTATTATAACAAAATCCTAGTATATTTAAGATACTGTAGTTGTTACAAAAGAAAGGAATAAAAAGTTTTTAGGGGGTTGGAGAGGCAAAAAAAAACAAAAGAACACAAGAGAAGACACTACCTTTGAATCGGGTAACTCTTTTTGATTTGAGCTCAAAGGCTTCCTTGGGAAGACTTCTACCCAAAGTGAGGCCTCTAGGAGTAAGAGAGGGATGTGGAGAGACAAAATGGGTAGGGTTTGGCCGAGCCAAAAGCTTTAGAGGTGTGGGTATGGAGGTAGAAGTGGGGGCCTTTTATAAGTGGAGAGGAGGGGCACTCTTGGAAAGTAAGGAAATGTTACTTTATTTTAGAATGAGTTTCGGATTTTAATGGTCCCACATTAATGTGTTTCTAGGATAAGGTGATAAGGGTTCGAAATCCATCCATACAATAGGTTTTGGATATGTTTAGGTCTTAGATTTTACATTATCATTCCATTTTATTTAAATCCTTAAATAATGAGGTAATCGCTGCATCATCATGTTGTCATAAATAATTTAATTTAGATAATGTCTAAAAATTATAAAACAAATACTATTATGTAGGAAATATTTTTATCTTTATAATTCGTATTTATAGTAAAAAATCTGACTTGTATAACCCCATGTAAAAATTGTTTTAGTAAAACAACACATGTTTGTGACATTTTTATTTTGACTTTAAATAAATAGTTATTTATATCATTTTCCTACCAAAGTAGCTCCATGGAGTCCCCAAGTTGACCCATGGATTTTCTTGGTCGGCCATGAAACATCCAATAAGGGTAGGACATGTGTCAAGTTCATTTCATATTATTAAAACATTATTTTTATCCTAAATTACACCAATTACCTCTAATCGCGATTAAAATCATAAAAGTTACTATTCACCAAAAAATTATTTTAATCCCATTGAACCACATTTTACTTTATAATGACAACCATGTATGTCAGATTTTTGAAATTCAAAATGAAAAGGTGATAAAATTTCATTTAAATGAAAAATCAGTTTTTTTTAAGTACTACTTAGTGGTTTCACTATTCATCAAAAATTGAAGTTTTTCAGAAAAATACCAAAAATTCACCCTAAGATATATTTGATATTCAGAATTCAAAAATGATGTCTATTTTAAAAAATTCAAAACATATAAGTTGAATTAATTAATTTAATAATTAATTCCCGTTGTCAGCGCAAATAGCGTGTTTTTATGAAACAATAAGTATAAAAAGATATACACTAGTTTAAGTCCGATTTCAAAGTGAAATTAATTCCAACGACCACTATTGGATTAAATGGTAAAAATATATTCTAATTTCACTTTAAAAACACTTAAACAGATAATCTAATCATATTAAAAAATTAGATTAAAAAGAGGTTTTGAATTAAAATACTACATTTTTCACTATTCATAAAAAATGATCATTATCAGAAAAATACTGAAAATCTACACAAAGTAAATTTTGATGTCCCGATTCTAAAGAAGAATTTTATTTGGTCCAATAGAATGTATAAGAGTGACCAAAACTATATTTAATGACAGTTCACCATTAAAAGTTGATAAGTGGACCTTTAGAGAAAATTAGAGTATATATGCCTAAAATTGAATTCTTTTCGTATTTTAAGCCTTTATCCATTATTAGATAAATGTAAAAACATTTAACAAACATATATAATCATATTTTAGTTACTTATATCCTTTCTCGCTAGTACAATGGCTACGTGTTAACTAACATTTAAAATAATATTATTTTATTACTAGTGTGCAACGTAAGATTTCAAAGAAATTCTTTGTTGCGTATCAGGTACGCTATCAAACATAACAACCCATTCAAAGTAAAATTAATATTTAATTCAAAAATATTAATAAATATGAAAATATATTATTCTTTATTTACCTGGGATGTTACATAGAATTTCAACCGAAGAGAGAGGTATGATCTTATTTTCATAAAGTCATTATATTAATTATCTTAAGTACTGAAGAGTATAAAAAATAGTAATAATACATGAATAAATCAATTATAATGAGAGGATAAGTATGTTTATGGGTTTTTTTGAAATATGGATCATGATATTTCAATAATTAAAACATGATCATAAACAATATCGATAAACATTTGGATTGTTTCAATAAAATCTTACTACATGGTAACTTTGAATCATACTCCCCATGTAGAAAAATGAAATTAATTGGAGTTTTAAAATACCATGATAAAAATTATATTCATTTTATAAAAAATAAAAGGTATTTTATACAACTTATATAAAAATATAGGTGTTTTACATGGCATGTGTCTCAAATAAGACAAATTGAGACAAAATTAATATATGGATTTGGTAACTTTTATAAAATAAAAATCATGATAGAAATATCATAAAACAGTTATGTAAATACACATATATTTAATAATAATATTCATATAATACATTAATGGGTAGTATATACACCCCACAAAAGAAGTGAGTGATGAATAGGCATGTATCTCATAGAAATAAAGAGTGGAATGAAATTCTCCTACCTTGTGCCTTGACTGTCATCGTACTAATTTAAAAATCATATATAATAAATATAATTTTATTATAAATCTATAAAAGAATCATATTCTTACTTATAATACCATACATGGAATTATTATGGATTTCTATCACCCACTTATTCACAACTATTTGTTAAGGTTTCACTTCGAGAAATATCCTCTTTATTTTTGGCATGTGTCTTAATTTGTTATATCTTTTGACCATGTATTTATATAAAAATATCCCGAATTTAAAACATGATTTATATATAATTTATATTCAGTATTCTTTATTATAATAATCCTTATAAGATAGAATTATTAAACAGAATACATAGTTCATGGAAACTGTAAGTCGTACGTACACATGAATGTTATTTTAATTTAATTGTCATGTTGAAATAAATAAATATATATATATATATCATTATTAAATTATATTCATTATATAATATATATCATATATATTTACTAAATTAATCGTTAATACATTCCATGTATTTTATGAACGAATCACATCACTTTTATGGGGCGGTAGTCCATACTTCCTCAAACGAAATTATCGTATTAATACCAAATGAAAATTAAAAATATATGTGTCATAAAATAATTACATAAGAATAAAGACATAATATTTATAATATATAAAATATATAAATATTTTTTTTCATAATTTCCACCATGAGAGGCGGTAAAGAAAAATTGAACAGTTGTCGTTTAGTGAGGCAGTAGTTCGCCATACACATAAACAGTATGTTCATTACCCCTTAAAGGGAAGTGTGTGTATGTTTGTTTTGAATCCATAGAATAAAAAAATTCAAGTATATTTATTATTATTTTATTTTTATACAATGATAGAATAATATTATTTTATGTAGTGGAGAAAGAAAATAAAAAAAGAGGTTTGAGGGAGGATGTTACAACTTAATCGGGAAAATCCATTTCGTTTGTACCAAAAGGATTCCTTGGATTGATTTATTCAAATGGTAATTCTTCAATATATAAGGGAGGAATGTTTAGGAGATATTTGGACATATTTTGGTCTATCCAAAGGGGATCGATAGGTTTTATGAAGTTGGGGGAGAGGAGTCCTTTTATAATGGAGGGGGAATGACACCCTTGTAATATTTTAAAACGAAAGGAACCACACACACATTTTTTTATTGAAAGTGGATCAATAATGGTCCAAAGTATATAAAAGGTATTATAGGATCTAGATACGTCCATAAAATCGATTTTTAACATGTTTATAGGTCGTTTTGGGCGTTAAGGTTATGGTTTAGTCACTTATTAAGCTTAATTTAACCTTAATTATAATAATTAATTTTAATTACTTCAATAATAGTTTTGGTAAAAAAACTAATTTGAACATATTATAAATTATAAATTACTGTAATTCAAAATATTTAATCCATTTTTATAAATTCCAATCTTAGAGGTGGAAGAAATTAATTTAAATTTAATCCTGTATTTGGGTTATAATATGGGTTTTAAAGTAAAAACGTTCACATGTTTGCTATGTTTTTATATCCAATTTTAATGTAAAAGTTTTTTAAATGAACATAACATGATTAATTTATAATATATTATCGAATTAAACCTTTAATCCAATTTATAATGTAATTTAACCTTCTAAATAACTTATATGAAAAAACAATTTTAAATTAAAATCTTGTATCTTTAACTATTCGTTATAAAATGAAACCTTACCTAAAAACACCAAAATTTTGTCCTATCCTAATATAAATGTTTCAATTAAAAATAAAAATTTTATTATGAAAAATTAAATCTATAAAAGTTTTAAAAATTGCACAAAAATGGGTTTGTCATTAAAAGGTTATTAAACTACATTTATAAAAATATAGGGTTTTAAGTATAAAATGAGTTTGTTGTTATCTTATGCCTATAAAATCGATTGAATAAATATCCAAAAAATATTAAATATATATTGTGTATATTATATTAATATCACTAAATAATTTTAATTAATTTAATTTATTAGTATACAACAGCATTGTGAGCCTGAAAATGGTTTTATATAAAAAATACTTCTTTTTGTCAATTTGGTTATTTTATCTATTTCTAAATAATAAATTCTTCTTATATTTTGTGAAAACAATATATTTACATAATTTAATTAATATTATTGATAAAAAATAATTTATCGTCTAGGTTATATATTATTATATTATTATTATTATTTTAATATTATATTATTGTTTGGTAACACTTAGTATTTCATGTTACACAAGCCGTTGAGGAAATTAATTGTTGCATGTAACACAATCTTCGGTGTACCATGTAGAAAAATATAAAATTTATGTTTTTTGTAGTGCGTGATTAACTTTTAATTACATATAACGCATGCAAAACATAGTTATTTAATATACATAAAATAAATATTTTCTGTGTTGTGTAAAATCTAAAATATCAAAAAGAATAAATTAATTTGAAAAAATTTATCAAAATCTTGTGGTCTTACATTCTAGTACCTAAAAATAAATTTCTCCCAAAAAATTCTTCTGGGTTATCAATGGTTTAATACATACAAGTTTCATTCATAGGAACCCACATCATATAAATAAATACTAAAACATGCCTTAAAAGGGGAAATTTGGATCAAGATCATGAAAATAGAAGATCATACCCGGTATATCAAAGCTCATATACATGAATCATGTCATAAATCGTGGAACTCCATAGAATATTGATCATAAGAAAATAAATTATATAATACATAAAAGAATAATATATGAATAAAAAATGGAATTCTGGCAGATACATAAGCATAAAATATAATTTCTATAGTAGCCACAACATTTCTTCTAAGACCATATTAGTGGGAAAAGTCCTTTATTAAACTATGTTCACACCCCGCTCCGACCTTCTATTACTAAACTGAGTAACTACCCATTTTATCTTTATAATACTGAACTGAGTTCATATACCATTATAGCCCTATAATATTAAAATAACTACATTTTTTATTTTATCCATATCCATATCATGAGATATAAATATTTACACAATGTATTAGAATAAAATATTATACCCATGCATCACATAGTTAAATCATACATAAATCTTCCACAAGATAATAAAAACTCAAATCATAAACCATGAAATAATATGGGTATTTTAAACATGTAATGATACCATAAAAAGACAAAAAAGATACAGGTTTCAAAATCATTTCATCAAAAGAAAAAACCATGAATGTGAAAATAATTTCATAAACCTATAACCCAATAAAGATAAATGGATTTCACTAACATATAACCCATGGAAGAGAATGTTATTTCATAAAGACTAGGACATTAATAATTACCCATTCATATAAAGGATATGAATGGAACTTTCAGATAATTTCCTAGAATGGTATGAGAAACATTAGTGGAAATAATCATAGATGGGAAATAATTTTGAAATATATTTCAAAAACATATATTGAAGAAATTATATTTTCCTCTTTGAAAAAGTCTTTTTAATACATGAAACCTTTTAAAAATTATTTTCCTAAAAAATAACTTCAAAACATATAAGGAACAATTTAAATCATGTTGAGAACCACGTTCTTGAAAACCAATAACATAAAATTCATAAAAAGGTAAACCTTTTTCATTGAAAACTAATTGATAGAATATAAAGAAATATTGAACATGTTTTGAAATTAATTTTTAAATTAAAATATATGAAGGACGATTGAATTTTTTTTTAAAATTAGATATTTGAAAATATTTTGAAAAATATATACTAATGATTCTAAATATTTTGAAAATATATCTACCTGAAATTTACTTTTAAAGCATTTTCTTAAATATTAACAACTTAAAAATTCAATGGTAGCTTCAAATAAATGATGGCAGGTAAATTCATACATGTCGTATGAGGTAAAAAAAATATTCATTTTTCAAGGTAAAAAGTGTAGAAAATTCCTTTTTCAAAAAGAACCAAGAAGATTCACTTGAATATATTGGTAAATAACAAAAAATTGTAAAAATTAATTTTAAATATTACAAGATAATGGTACAATATTCTTGGACCCCTTTTTAGAATACATAGATTTCTGACTGATGAGAGTAGTATGCTTATATTTTCTTAAAAACATTTTCTTAATTATGATATGTACCAAAGAGTGTAAAAATGTAAGTAATACATAAATACATCAAAACAAACCATAGGGGAATAAAATTAATGATTTTTTGTAAATAGGGATCAAAATATTTCATTAATGAATATGATATCATAAACAATCTCGATAAACATTGAGATTGTTTCCATACACTCTTAGAACATTGTAACATTGATTCATGCTCCCAAATTTAGAAAATGAAATTAAATGGATTTATCAAATATCATGAGAATAATGAGATTCATGTTATAACCTATCAATGGAATTTTATACATCTTATATAAAAATATAACTATATAACAGGACATGAGTCTCAAAAAAGGAAAATTGAGACAAAATTAATTTATAGATTTGTTAAATTTTTAAAATTAAGAAATATGAGATATATATATAATAAAATGGTTCTGGAAATAAAGATATATTTAATTATAATAGGCATAAAATACATTCATTGGCACTATATACACTACACAAAAGAAATGAGTGGTGAATAAGTCATGTATCTCAAGGAAATAATGAGTGACATGAAATTCCCTTACCTTGTGTATTGACTCTAATCGTATTCATTTAAACATCCTGTATAATAAATATAAACATATTATAAATCTATCAATAAATGTTATTATTACTTATATTGTAATAAATGGGTTGATTATGGATTTATATCATCTACTGGTTAAAAAATCTATGTTATGGTTTCACTTCAGATAATATCTGCTTTGTTTTTCACATGTGTCTAAATTTTTTATATATTTGGTGCTTATATTTATATAATGAATTTAATAATTTAATAAGTGGATTTAATATAAATTATATTATGTTTATTTTTATTATAATAATCCTTGGAATATAAAAGTATCAAATGGAATACACTGTTAATGGAGACGTTAATTCATACGTACGTATAAGCGCTATTTACATCTAATTACCGTGTTGAAAGATAGAAATTAAAAAACATATATATATATATATATATATATATCATTATAATAGTATATTTATTATATCATATATAACATATATATTCACCAAAATCACCCTTAATACATTTTATGTTGTGTATGAACGAATCACATCACTTTGAGGGGGTTGTAGTCCACACTTCCTCAAATGAAATTATCTTATTAACACAAAATAAAATGTATAATGATATGTGTTGGAAAATAATTACATAATTTTAAATAAATAATAAATATAATATATAATATATATAAATATATTTTATATCATAGATTACACCTTGATATGTTGTAAAATATATCTGAACAATCATCATTTAATGAGGCGAAAGTCATCCACACACGTAAACAATATGTTCATTGCCCATTAAAATGAATTTTATGTATATTTAGGTCGAATAATTAACATCATAACAGCCTATTATATTTAGGATACTATTTCTATTATACAAAAATGTAATATGAATATTTGAGGAAGTGTAGAAAGAAAATAATAGAAGGAGGTTTGAGGGAGGGTGTTACCTCTTAATAAGGAAACTACTTTTGGTTTGTGCCAAAAGTATTCCTTGGATTAAATTATGATAATGAAAAATCTTCAAGTTATAAGGGAGGTAATTTGAGGATCCTTTTGGTTAGAGGTTTTTAAATTAAAATTGTCTTGAGAGGTGTGAGGAAGTTGGAGGAGAGGAGGAATTTTATAATGGATGAGGAATGAAACTCTTATAATATGTTAATAGGAAGGAACCCCACCCACATTTTTTTAATGTTGATAAATAATGTTCTAAAGTCAATAAAAGGTAGAATATGGTCTCTATAAGTCCATAAAATGTATTTAGGACAAGTTTATAGGTCATTTTGGGCCTTAAGATTATGTTTTAGTTCCGTATGAATCATAATTCAACCTTATTCATTGTAATAAATTTTAATTACTTCACTAATATTTTTGTTAAAAATATATGTTGACATTATTTGACATTAGAAATTATTATGATTCCAAATATGGAATCCATTTTTCGAAATTAAAATCAAAGATGTGTATTAAATTAATTTAAATTTAATCTTGTAGTCGAGTCGATAATGCAGGTTTTAAAGTAAAAATGATCAAGAGTTTGCTATGTTTTTATATCCAATTTCAATGTGAAATTTTTTATTATGGCCTAAATTGGATTAGATGATAAAAATAATATCTAGTTAAACTTTTAAACAAATTTAAAATTTAATTTTCTCTTATAAATTAATTAGATGAAAAATTAGGTTTGAATTAAAATCGATTTTAAATGTTCATTAAAAAATGAAACCTTATAGAAAAATACCAAAATTTTATTATATCGAAATTTTTATGTTTTTATCAAAAATATGAAGTATAATATTAAATATTAAATCCATTATAGTACAAAAAATTGGATTGGAAATTGGTTTTTCATTAAAAGGTATAAGATCTACCTTTATAAAATATAGGTTTTTAAGCATAAAATTAGGTTTATTCTTATTTTATGCCTATAAAATCTATTGGATGAATAAGAAAAATATTTTACAGAATATATATTGTATATATTGTTTTTATATAACTCAATAATAGTAATTAATTTAATATATTAGGATAAAAAAATTTTGTGAGCGAAAAATTGTTTTCAATAAAAATACCCCCTTTATATGCACATTGGTTATTATATTTATTTCTAAACAATTAGTTCATCTTATATTTTTTGAAAATCTTATAGTTACATAATTTATTTAGTAACATTAATAAAATATCATTTAACATCTATGTAATATATTGTTATATTTTTATTATTATTGTTATTATATTATTATTGTTCGGTAACACATGGTCTTGCGCTTTACACAATCCATATAAAGAAGTTATTATTTCATGTAATGCAATATATCCTTAGGGTTTTGTGTATAGAAAACTAAAATTTATGTTATGTGTACTACGTTATTAACATTGAATTCCCTATAACTCAATCCATACATAGTTTTTTAGTATATATATATAATAACTATTTTTAGTGTTTCCAGAAATGAAAAACATCAAAAATAATTAATTAATTCCAAAAAATTCTCAAAATAGTGGGTGTTACATGGTGTGACCGGTACGATTAAAAGTGTCTGTTATCATTTTTGACATGTAGGAATCAACTGTACCTCAATATGATACACAATGTTACTGGTATGATTCAAAGTCTTTGTTATCATTTTCAAATTTACATTTTTGTCCAAAACATTTGTCACATACTAAAAAACAACTAAAATATTATCGGATTGTCTTTATAATTTATTACAATGATTCATATGCTATTTTTTGATGTGTAGGAATCAGTCTAACATCAAATAGACACATGATGTGACGAGTATAACTCAAAGTACATTTTTGCAATTTAAAATAAAATTTTAGTAAAAAACACATGGGAAAAACTAAAAAATTTGAAAACACATTTAGATAATTATTATAGTTCATAAAATTATTCATATATCATTTTTACATATATTAATAATTCATACCTCAGTCCATTGCATAATGTGATCGATATGACTCCAAGTGTGTCTTTTTATTTAAAAATAAAATTTCAATAAAAATGAAAACTGGCATACTCAAAAATGATCAATCCCATTTGGATTACATTGATACATTAGGAAAACTATAATAAAGACATTTTTTAGGTGTAGGAATCAGCCACACCTCAATCTGATACAGGGTGTGCTCATTATGAATCAATGTATCATTTATTAGTCTAAGATTGGCATTTTAGTACAAAACATGTGTCACTCACTGAAAATTGAGCAATCATAGTAGGATTGTCTTGATACATTAGGAAAATTATTCCTAAGTCATTTGTGATGTTTAAGAATCAGTCTCACATCATACAAATACAAAATGTGACCGGTATGACTCAAAGTGCACTATTTCAGTTTAAAATGACACTTCAGTAAAAAAGACAGGTGTCAAACTCAAAACTGAGAAAACAGAGGCATATTTTTTCTGTACATTAGGAAAATGATTCATAATTTATTTTTTATTTTTAGGAATCAGCCTCTCCTAAATATAAATTATGGTGTCACATGTATGACTCTATGTTTTTTTATTTATTTAAAATTTTAATTTTATTCATGTATTGTTTAATATTGTGTTTTATTTATTTATTTATAGATTTACTAGCAAAAATTTTTTGTTATATAGTTAGATTATTTTCCATGATTTGGGGTGGTTTTCTTGGAAACCAATACCAGGATCATTTTCTTTTTATAGGGGCATGAGAAACAAATAAAATGAAACACTGATTTCTTTGAATATTTGTAATCGTAATTTCTAATGAAATCATAAAAAACCTTGTTGAAAGGTATATAATATAGTGTTTTATGTATTGGTGATGTAATTTTTATTGAAATGCATATATACAGGTTAGTGTCGTAGTGTAAAGTAATGAAAACAACATATTGTTGCAGTACGACCTTTATCATTACTATTTCTTGCAGTGATAAAGGGGTCCCCCCTTCTAATGATACATAATAAAATAATGATTTTTTAGAATTTTAAAGACCATTTTTCTTTCTATTAAATAGATTATTTGTGTTAGTGTTTTAAAGGGTAGTCATGAAAAACTCTTTATATCTAGAAAAAATGTATTGGTGGCCACTTACATGTTGGCAGGTCACATTATGGACCTCGATGAATCTCTTTATACACATTAAATTTCCTAAGAGAAATTTGGTATGTCTTTATCAGCTTCCCAAAAAGCACCTATTGTTGTAGGTGATGAGGAACCAATATATATATATATATATATGAGCTTTTTTATTTATCTTCTTCATCTATTGATGATGATGAATCATTGAAAAATCCTAAAACATAGAAGAGAGGACACTACCTAAGGGGTAAGGGAACACATAAAAATGATAGAAGAAGAGACCCAAGATGCTTTCAAGCACTTGTCAAGGATTTCCAATTTTCACACATTATATTTTCCCTTGTAATTATTTTAATTTTATTTAATAAAGGAACCATTAGTTTGGTTCACCTAATTCATGGTTCCAAGATGTACCTGATTATTATTCATACATATAAAAAGTAAAAACTAATTTACACAACACAAAATATTATTTTATTCTTTTTATTACTATGAAAAATATTATTATTACAAAATATGGAAGAATAACAAATTATAGATGAAGAAGGGTTACTAGATAGGTCAGGGCATTTCTGGTGGTAGATCACATAGATAAATATCATTGTGACTTTAAGATTATTTTTCTTGAATTTTTTTTTCTATTTTTTCTCTTGGATTTTTTGTGGTAGTGAATGTTATAATATTCTTCATGGGTCATCTTTTCATGTATTTATTTTATCTTAATTCAATAATGTGGGCATGAGTTTGAGTATCCAATATTTTTATCTTAGTTCATCACTAATTATTATTCTTTTTAACTAAATTTATAATAATATAATTAATAAAATTATTAAATTATTAATATATATATATATATATATATATATATTTGGTAGAGTGGATCACAAACCGCAAAAAATAATTATTGTTAATTAATTTTAAAGTGTACTTTTTTATATAAATATTAACATTTATATTTTTTATAATTAATTAATGATTTTTAATTTCATCATTTAAAAAAATTATATTATTAATTATAGTTTTAAATTAATTAATGAATTTATTAATAATTATTATTATGACATAATTGATTACTATTTATTAAATCACGAAATAAAAATGAATTATTATTAATGCGTAATAATAAATCATTTATTATCATTAACATGTTAATATATACTAAATATTATGAATTTAATGATAAAAAGTGATGTCTTCATCCCACATTGAAAATCATGAAAATATGGAAAGGACCACTCCCTTATAAAAGGGATGCATGGATGGGGGTTTAAGGATTTAATTTATTCAAAAGGTCTTCAGTGATTTCCAAAACATCACCCATCATCCCCCACCAAAATATTGTTAGAATGGGAAATAGTTTCCCCAACCCCATATTTAGGGAATTTATTTAATTATTTTAATTATATATTGAAATTTTCTTGATCAATTGTGGTGGGATTGATTAGTTCATCAATGAGGTGGAAAAGTTATCATAAATCCCCCATAATAATGTGGTTGGGCTACTGGGCTTCTTCATGGTGATGGAGGCACCGATAAATTTCTATGAATGCATCAAAAATGATACCTTTTTCGACCAACTAACCTACACTCATGATAACATGGGGTCCTAATTAATTATTTTGGTAGAGATAGTAGGTGTACTATTTTACCTATAAATCATGATCTGTACTCTCATTATAAAAAGGTACATCAAGTCCAACAACATTCTCCTTGACTATGGAATTCGTGATAAGGTGTTAGTATTTATGGCCTCTAAGTTGGATTCCATGGATGAACTCTAGGTGTCAATATTAGCATATGGGATCTTGGGGTACCTGGACATAAAGTACATGATGATGAACCAGCTGATGGATAAGAGTTTCATTTACCACATTGGGGCGTTTCCGTTTGAGATACTCACATGGAATGTGGTATATTTCTTTTATCAACTAGAGGGTGGGTGGAGTTTGGATTCACATTTCCCAGTCTTACTAAATGAGGAATGGATTTTGGATGTTTTGGATGGAGGCATGAGGAGGGAGGGGGAATTAAAGATGGTAATATTTCAAAATGCAATGGAAAAAAATTCAAAAATATATAGTATTTGGGAAACTACTTTTCATTGTTGGTTGTGATAGGATTCTTCCCGTGGAGGTTTCTAAATTAGAGATAAGATAGTTTTAGAATGTGACATATGCTTTATAAAATCACACAGAAAAGGATACATGTATTTCCAATGGGGAGATATATTTTTTATATCTACATGGATGTGATAATATTTTGATTTTTAACATGATTAAAAAATGGTGATTTGGAATTTTAAGATATACTATTTAATATCTTATCTTTGAAAAAAGAAATTGTGAATGATTCAAAATAGGAAACGGCTAGTGGAGAACGAGAGATAGTTTTTGAATATGTAGACCACCGTGTTCAAGAGGATAAGGGAAATCATGTTTAAGGTATCCCTTGTGGGTCATCATCAATGTATAACAAGGAATCGTTGGTGGATCAATGATGGGATGTGATATCTCATTTGTGGTAGCATGTGTAGTACATTGACATTAAGAAAGTTTGAAGTAGCATCGACAAGATCAATGATTGAGGTCGTATATCAAGAGCTTCTTGGTTGTGGTGATCAAGTAGATTATCCATATTGATTATCGATGGTACATCATGATGAAGAGATCATGAGAGAGAGAAATCATTCGAGTTTTTCAAGATGGTGAAGGTTTGATGAATGTTCAGATATGATCTACAAGGTAGTGGAATTTTATTGATATAAGTGTGAAATTTTCTCATCGATGGATCTTTTGAGCATGACATTGGTGAGGGGATTTTTAGAGGGAAGGAGGAGGTGTATCCGAGTGTGCTTTTTACACAGTTTTTTTTCTATGTTCTCATTTGTAATTAAGGATTCAGAATTAATTAGATATTGTAATCATTGATTCATAGTGTATTTTTTGGAATTTACCCATGGTTTTTTATTCCTCTACATCATAGGGTTATTCCATGTTAATAATCCATAATGATAATTTATTTATTCTTATTTATACCACTTCAACATTTCATTGAGTTTCCCAACAACTATTTAACATGTGATTTTCATCTCGAGATCTAGAATCTCCCCAACATGTTGAATATCTGGATGAAGGATGGGAGCTATCTCTAAAAGTGATTTCATAAAAAACTTTTCAAAGACAGCACTGTCCAAAAAAACACCTTCTATTTATGAAAAATTGTTTCGTTCTGTTTTGTTGTTGTAAAATGTGATGTTGAAGGGTGGTCTAAACATTAGCTAAATACCAAACAACAATTAGACTAAACTGGATCATTGTAGAGTGAGGATGAAAATTACAGAACAATGTGAACATAATAGAATAAACAAAATTTAATAATAATAATAATAGTAAAGAACATAATGACTTAACGTGCTTCTGTACCATGGGAAACTACTTGCAAGACCATAACACCACCCACTCAAGAATGTGTTTTATTAATTATAAAAATTAAATGATACAAAGAGGATAGATAAAATAAAAACCTGAATATCTAGAAAAAATATAAATAAAAAATATTTATCGGTTTTAGTGTAATACAAAACAAAAAATTAATGTTCCAGATTCTTCAAAGTCTAGTGTTCTTGATCTCTTCATGCTAGAATTATGATGATAAACAAACCAAGATATAGGATTTTCTTCTCCCTCTAGAATACATGGAACCATCATAAATAACAAGGGTCATACCTCTTCCAAAAAGGTAGGATGTTTTCTCCAAAATAGGACTAGAAAGCAGATGTGGCCAAGGAGCGCACAAGCCTAGACAAGGCTCTGACAAGGAACAATGTAAGCAATAAACAAGTGATTTTCCTTAAGTAACCAAGATCTAAACCAAGATGATGATATGAATGAATCTTGTGGATTGATTCAGTGAAGTGGGGTGATCAATTCCCCCAAACATTTCCCACATAACTAAATAGAAAATCCAATTAAGATATACTATTCACATGTAGCCAAAATGGAAACATATCCAAGAAATCATGTGGTAGGACAAGTAGACAATGTATATGAAACATTTGAAACAAGTAATCTATATCCAAGATTTAGAAAAAGTGGATATTCATGGTGCCATAAGATCATGTGGGCAACAATCTGGTTGATGGTCATGGCCTAGTGATGGTATCCAATGTGGGAAATGGGTATCCCAAACATAAGTGATGTAGTTAAACAAATTTTATAATTAAAATATAACCGAAAATTTTTCATACACGAAAGAATTAACAATATAATTTTAAGTAACTATAAAATCTCATATAAATATGAACAAAATAAATGAATATCATACTTCATAAATCTACACAATTTTAAATTGAAATTGGTGATGTTATTTCACATATGATCATGGAATTAGAACAAAATTAAATCTATCTAACCAAAAATTGAATTTATAAAACCCCATGAATTTATTCAACATATCAGCCAGGTTGATGTCTATGTGTATTTTCATGACACACATGGTTCCCAATTCCACAAAATCTCTAATAAAATGTAAACTAATATATATGTGATTTTATTTTCCATGAAATGCTGAATATTTGGATAGATGAATTGTATATTGGATATTAGAATTCAAATTGATGATATGATTATAAAATCCATGTTTTGAAGACACACCATTGATCTAGAAATATTTTTTCACTACCTCTGTTTAGGAAATATAATTGTATTATTTCTTGGAATGAAAATCCATGAACAATATGTTGCATTTTCAAGAAAAGGACCACCACAATCTGTAAATACATAACTTGTTAAAGAATTATGAGTGTCAATGTTTCCATCATAATCATCATCAACATAACTAGAAATTATTTCAGATGTATCCAAGTTTTTTCTATAACATAATTCAATATTAGTGTGATTGTAGATGTATCCCAAAATCCACTTAAGGTCATGCCATTGTGACTTCCAAGGTGTTCCCATAAAAATGATTAAAGTGAAGATTTAATAGGAAATAACATGGTGGGTGAAAATCATGCAATACATGATAGTACCCACCATATTAACCTATGTTATTTGAGGTATAAAGTTTACTTCATTAGTAGTTATGGGTTCTTTTGTTAAATTTTTTTGACATACTATCCAAGTGGTATAATTACTATATTGTGATACTCGAACCTATAAATCTTGAATATTTCTATAACATAAGCATACATAGATATGTATAACAATTTTTTTTCTATCCCTAATTATTTCAATACCTATGATTTTCAAAGATTCACCCAAGTCATTCATTTAAATAATTGTTTTTAATTGTTATATAATAGTGTAAATGTGATTTATATTTTTACAAATGATTAGCATGTCATCAAAAGAAGAAGAAAATAAAGCAAGCGGTTTGTAATTTATTTTAAAGAAACACATGTGTCAAATTGGCTCTTAATGAACTAGTTATCTAACATGAATGAATCCAATATAAAGTACCAATTATTGTAGTATTGTTTTTATTCTATACAATGATTTGATTAAATTGAAGACATGATTAAATTTTAATTCACTAGGTTAACCATCAATAGGTTTCATATAGATTTTCACATTAAAATCACCATGAAAGAAGGATGTTTTAACATCTAATTGATCTTTATGCAGATCATTGTTGGGAGAAAATTCAAGTTAAATAATAATGGAAGAATGATTAACAAGAGGGGAAAAAATTTCAGAGTAATGAATCCATCTCTTTGAAGTAGAAAATTTTCATCTAATATTAATTTATACTTGATTTAATATTCCTTGGTGTTGTCTTATTTACTTTTAAATATCCACTTGGAACAAATTATTTTTTCATTAGTTTGTTTTTTTAAAAAATTATAAGTATGGTTCTATTTTAAAAATTACATTTCATCATTCATAGAAATGACCCACAACTTTGAGTCTTTTTCATTTATGGCTTTCCTATTAGATTGAGGATTTTTATATATAAGATGTTGGGATATATTAAAGGCATATGATGCCATATCATACTGACTAAACCGATTAGGATGTCTTGTAAACCTTTTTCTCTATCTCGGGTTAGTTGGTAGTCTCTATTATGGGTAGTGTGATTAGATTCAGAGTCTGAATCTGTAGAAGATGTGGAATCCGCCTATATAATTGGCCATTCATTAGGTGGAAAAGATAGTATTGGTGCCCCAAAATGGGATGGAATATTAGTTTTACTAGCCTATTCAGGTGTTGGATCACTCTGTCATATGTGGCGGTCTTGGTTTTAGGAGAGTAAGACTCGTTAAAAAACAATATATCTACTTATAATTCAATTTTTATAATCGGGTTTTTCTAGCCTGAGTTTATACCCCTTAAAATTCTCATGATACCAAACAAAGATGAATTTTATATCTCTTAGTTCTAACTTGTCAGTCTTATCAAGAGAATAAGTTGTAAAACCAAATAATATTAAGTAGGTATTTAATGGGGTCATACAATTCAACAATTCCTCAAGTGTTTTAAATAGATTAGAAGAATAGGAACACCTATCAATTAGGTATACAGCTGTGCTACCACCTTCTTACCAAAAGGATTTGTGTAGGCCTGGGCATACAAGCATTCTCTTGACTCTTTAATGGAAATTTATATTCATTATTTCTGCCAATAAATTTTGATGTGGATTCTCTCTAACTGTTCAATGTATTTTAAAAATTTCTGATTCACAAAATTGTGTGAACATGGTGGATAGGTATTAAGGCCCCTTATATATTCTTAGTGTTTTAACGATCATCCCAGGTTGGTTTTAAAGTAAAAATTACAAGGTTTTAAAAGTTTTAAAAACATCATATTTGTTTTTAAGAAGGTAAATCCAAAATATTCCTAGAAATGATATATATGAATGTTACTTAGTAGTAACCTTCACTATGGGATGATGTCCTAGGTAGACCCCATAAATCATAGTGGACATATTCTAAGGGGCTGGTGGCCTTAAAACTAGACACTCAAAAACTAACCCTATTGGTCTTTCCCATAAAATAATATTCACAAAATGGATGATGTTTTGGTGCAATATAACTCAACAACCCTTTCTTGTTGAGTTCCTCCTAGACTTTGGAGCTAACATTCCCCAATCATCTTTTCTAAAGAAAAATATTATTTTTATTGGTTGAATAGACACTACACAAATGTATTGAATTGGTCTTTCCATTCAAGCCATACAACCCATTGATTACATATCCTTTAAGAATGGTTCTTCAGCCTCTATTGATTTTAATACAACCTCTGTCTGATCTAAAGGTCATTCACTTTTGGTCAAGAACCCCTTATGAAACATAGTTTCTTTGAAGGTTGGGAATCCACAAAAATAAAGTAAAGTAATGATAGTATGTTTATAAAGTAATAACAAAATATAAACTCTACCCACAACCTTATCACCTAATAGGACATATCATTTCACCAAATCAATTGATTTTAGAAAAGATTATTTAAAAGGACACATATGAAAAGAGAAACCTGAATCAAGGGCCCAATTTTGATTGACTATATCGATATGCACATTAAGGAGATAATAAGTTTCATAACTAGATTCTAAAAGATGGGATTGATCAATGGGTTTTTTAGACTCTATATAATGTTTGGGTTTTCTGCATTCGGTTTTAATGTGACATGGTTTCCCAAATAAAATAATTGGACATTTTTATCCCTAGAATTAGAACTAGTTTTGAGTTGTTTATTTATTTTTCTGTACTCATTATCAAACTATTTCTTCTTAGTTTATGTTTGAGGTACACCCCTTGAGATTAAGAACTCGACCTCACCATTGATTCTAGGATTATAATGTAGTTCTTTAGAAGGATTTTCTAATTTAACCCCTTCTTGGGTTATATAGTCCCATACATAAATAATGGTCTCAATAACTTAATTGTAGGAATTATCTAAAGTGATTAAGAGGATCATTTATTGATACATCATCAACATAAACATTAATATTGGATAAATATAACATAAATTTATTGAACTCCTATATATGATATTTAATATAACTACCATGTTTCATTTTTAATGTAAACATGAAGTGTTTTTTTGGTTAATCCTTCCTACTAGTGAAGTATCCATGTAATATTTCTCAAGATTAATCCAAATTCCAGTAGTAGTAGACTCATAATTTACTTCTATAAGGACTTTATCACCTCTGGAATGAACTAGGGATCTATTTTATTTAACTATCACATCATGGGAAACATCTATATATTCAGTAGTAGGCTGTCCAATTTTCATTTATAGTAATAATAGAATGCTTAGGAACAGAGAGGGCATTGATCAATACCTACTGTATGAGTAGGGCTATCATATTAATTCTTCAAAAGTTAAAGTCATTATCACTAACAAGTTTAATGATTTCATATCTCATTGTTTACATGTTTACCCAAATAGTAGATGTCACGTTCTTATGGACAAAGTTAAGTGTACATCCCTAACAACCGACCAATCTCTTGGGTAAATAATTTTTATCCAATGGTATACAAAATGCAAAGAAATTTAGAAGGGATAAAGGATTTAAATAATTTCAATTAAGAAAGGAAATTTTTATTTAAAAGTGAGATTACTGTGTGGAATTAAAACAAGAAACCAAATCTATAATTAATGAAATTAGGAAACAACAATAAAATTTTACAAAAAAAGAAAGATAATGAGGCTCTAATACATCTTTTGGAGGTTAATGGGTGATCCAAATAGTAGTAGAATACCAAAAAACAATAGGACTGAACTGGATAAATATAGTAAAAATATGAAAATTACATAACAATGTGAATAGAATATAAGAAACAAATGATTACAAAAAACAGTAAATAACATAATGATTTAACATGCTTTAGTTCTGTGGGGACCTACGTGCTGGGGAAGAACACCACACACTCACAGACACGCTTTATTAATGATCAAAAGAAAAAACTTCAAGATTAATAGATAATATAATAACCAGAGGATCGGGAACAAAACATAAATAAGAAATATTTATATGTTTTAGGGTAATACGAAATAAAAACATACAGTGTTGGACACTTAAAAGTATGATTTTTGGGATCTCTTCCCATTGGAAGTCTGTTGAGAAAAAACACATGGATCAAGGTTATGCTTTCCATTTTAACACTCGTTGAACTATCACCCTGAACAAAGGGACTCATATCTTCCAAATAGAAAGTACATCATCTATACCATATTAACAACAACCATATGAGGCCTGGGAGTGTCACTTTACTAGACAAGTCTTAGATGAGGCACAATGATAATAGAAAATAATATATTCACCTAGTGGAACAGAGAGTTGAAACCATATGAAGATATGAATGAATTCAATGGATTGATTAGGCACAGTGGGGTGATCAATTCCCCATAACACGATATGCATGATGAAATGACATAGCCAGCCAGGTTGCACCATTCCCAAACCACTAAAACTAAAACACATCTGAGAAATAAAGTTGTAGGACAAGTGGATAGTGAGGATGCAATGTGCGGAAAAATTAATCGACTACCATGAAATAAAACATGAGAATATCAATGATGTCATATGAGCACACATGAAATAGGCTATCTGAAGGCCAAGGCCTATTGAAGTAATCCCATTCTGGAATGAAGCTTCTATCTCATAAATGATATAGTATAAAAAATTAGAGCACTTAAATAAAACCACAAATTTTTTAGGCACGAAACTATTAGCAATATAAATTTCAAAAATCAATAAAATTTTATTTCAATATGTATAAAAATAAATGAATATCATAATTCAAAATATGTTTTTTTAAGAAAAATTAAACAACTTTTACCAATTTTTTTATTTTGTATTAAAGTATTCTAAAAACACTGCACCCTTAAAACCCCACCCAAGTTTCCCTTTCATAAGGGAGTGTTCTTTGACATATATTCTAGATTTTTAATGATGGATTCATATTCCCCTTTTCCAAAAAAATAAAATACTGGATGAGTATTAGGATAATGGGTTAGAGTTGTAGAAGTCACCGGGTGGAGCTAATCAGATACAAAAAAAGTTCTGGGACAAGGTAGACATTCCATTGAGTTTAGGTTCCACGTAGCTTAGCACGAGGCAAGGATAAGATGACTGCACCATCAAGTGGTGATCTAGGTGAAAGCATTGAAGATTTATTGGGGAGGGGTTATTTTTGTGTAATTGGGCAAAATATGTAATCCATTTGTGCCTCAAGAACATCGAGACACATATTTTGGGACTTTGAGGCATTTATGTGTTACCATACAACCTAGTTAAAATGAGGACTCCCGAATCCTCACATAGTTCAATGATTTTCTGTGGATTTTATTTCACGATATTCTAGGTTCATGGTACTCCATATGCATTATCCCTTGATGCCTCTGGTGGATATCGTTTTCTTAACTGAAGGCTTCCTTCTTTCATATTTTCATGTTGATCCATTAACATGTTGTTTTGGTTTACAATGGTCTTCCCGAATTTTTTAATCATACCTTCACTACCCGTATATGGAAGTTTCTAAAATAGATTTGGCTGGAAGTAACGATCTCAGTTTCCATGTTATGTTTCGGCTACATATTCGACATTTCCATGCTTAGATCTCATGCATATCTTTTTGTGACTTTGGATTCGTTGTTCCGTTAGATTTAGATCCGATATTCTTTGGGTCAATGGTGTGTTGGTCGTAGTTCATTAGCTATTACAGGGTCATTGAAAACATTAGCAAGTAGAGTTGTTGTCAAGGTACACATGGTGGTGATGCTTTGAATGGTGTCTGGTTAGGTTGGGAGGTTTCTCCGTATAGGGATTCCCTGATATTCTAGGTTTTTGGGCCAACATCTCGGTCTTTGGACCTTGGGACCTCCAAGTGATATCTAATGGGAATAATATGACATGTTAGAGACCATAAAAAGTTCTTGGTAAATAGGTTGGAAGTTCGGGTATACTCCATTGCAGATGACCTCATTTAGAGGGATGAATGTGTTGACGCTCATCATCTATCCTTCTTTACCCATAAATTGGGTTAGAGTGGATCCGTATAAATTGACTATATTCTCTTGGGATAGGTATGAAGTTGCAAAGAATCAGCTAGGTGATGCGTGTGATAGTCTACTTAGACATCCCTATGGGGAGGCTCAAAAGATAGATGAGTGTGCAAACAACCATCATCCGACCCTCCTCCCATATTGTGGATGAAGGGGTGCTTAGCTTGTTGGGTCACCAGCATGATGAAACTCATTTTGGAATGGGGGAAATGCACTTTTAAGACTGGGATCATGGTGTGATGTTTACTTCTTAGGGGGAAATGTTGCATTTCACTTATTACATGACATGATGCATACTCTCACTCAGGGCCTTTAGGTTGTGTTTTGTCCTTTGTGCCACTAGTCCTTCAGGCCAAAATGAATTGGACCCATTTACCTATGGGCCTTCAGGTCGTATAAGAGTTACCTCTAAAGCCTCTTTAGAAGTGGACTTAGTTTTCATAAAAGGGCACTTGACCCGAACCTTTTTTTCTAAATATTACATCTATTAAAATAATAAAATATTTAATAGTTATACATAATAATTATTTGATTAATTATTATGGATTATAAAAACTAAAATTATTAATTAGATAATAAGACAATCATGACTAATAACATAATAATAAAAATATAATTAATAATGCTTAAAAAAATTACCAATCCCGAATTATAATAGAGTAATTAGTAATATAATGAATATTTAATATAAAAATAACTAGTAAAATTTAATAATTGACACCCTTATTAAAAAATTATAACGACACCTTTGTTAATACTATTTAACAATTTAATTATTAATTATTATTAATAATTAATAATAATGTTTTAATACGTAACATAGCTAATCATATAAATAAAAATAACATATAATGTAATAAATAATTTAATTATTAACGTAGTCAAAATTAAGATATTTAATTATTTATTTAATAATAAATTAAATTAATTATGAGATTAATAATTTTATTAATAATGTAATTTATGATCTAATTGTTAAGGTATTTCATAATACCTAATTTTAATATAATTGTTAAGGAAATTAATTATAAATATTATTTTATAAATTAATTATAAACATGGAATGTCATAATTTATATTTTATTAGTATAATATATTAATATATAATGACTTCATAAAAATAATATATTAATTAATATGTCATTATTAACTGTGAATTTTTTTATAATATTAATTATTATTTTAATATATAATTATTAGTAAAATTATTATCATGTATTATTAAATACATTAATTATCTTATTGTTATTTATGTTAAAGATGATTATTAATTAAATTTAACTAAAATACCGATTATAATACAGTAATTAATTAAGATTACTAATTATTAAATACTTTATTAAATATTAATAATTTTAGGATTATTAATTATCATTTCACACCACCTTATTAAGTATATTATTTATTATATCATTCAATATATGGTAAAAGGGGTTAAAAATTGCTAACACCCCCAATGGGTTACCCCACATTCATCATAGTGAATGGAAAACACACCCTAAGAAATTTTTTACATGTAGTGACCTAAAGACCCAAGTTCTGTATTATTAATTAAATTAAATGATTGTTTTTAATTATATGATTAACTTATTTTTTAGTTACATTATTAATTATTTTATTTACATAATTATTAATAATTATTATTGAAATTATTATTATACAAAATATATTGAAGGTAAAATTATAAAATACACACACAAGGTATAACATAGTCAATTATTATTACATAAAAGGCTAATCGCAGGTCACCCCAAGTGCCTAACCCCAATTCCCATGATATTGACCCGAATTCTCCCTACGAGCTAGGTTGTAGGCCCATGTGATGCCCCTAATAAGAACAAGCTCGTATTTCCAATTTATTGACAGTTTTAAGTTCCATGCAGTGCAATTGTTTGGAAGCCCATTTTTTCTGCCCACTATAGACCATGAATTTCATTTCTTGATGGCCTCATGTTCGGGGGAAAAAAGTCATCATCTCTAATATACACCCTATGTGCCGAAGGTGTATTCATCTCTCTGTATCAGGTGGTTGGTACATCTTAATCCCGATTTCATCACCGACTTCCCCCCCTCGTCCCATGGTTATTGTTGTCATGCATCCCATCTCCATCCCAGTCGATGGGTGGGGCTCCTTGGTATAGAGACACAGTCATCAGTCACATATGTTTGAATCCTATACCCTCCTTCCATTACATCAATGAGGGACATACCCAGAGACATCAATTCAATCAAGGCCATCATCTACCACACGCTCTTCACTATTTACATGGTTCTATATCCCTAGAAGCTTGTAGCTATACCAAATAATCACCAATCTATAAACCATAAAATAATGATATCAAACCTAGAACCACTTCAGCCTCTTCATAGTCACCCCACTGTCAGGGAACCATGCCCCTAAAGGATTTACAACAATCCAAAACATGAATACCCCAAAATGTATAGGTAATCCGCAGGAGTTCAATAGCAGAATAGAGGTTTTCACCCTTATTTCAATCTGAAACCATATCATCCTTACATGAAAAATAGAGGTAAAATATTTAATCATGCCCAACCACATCCAATTGGTTTCTATTATAATCAAATATGAATAATTTTTAGTAACTTCAAGGACAATTTCAAAATCAAACATATTCATTCCATTTGTTTTTGTTGATGGGTAGCAACATACCAATAGAAAAACAAGAGTTTATAAATTGGGTTTTCAAAAAAAATATTAAAAAAGCATCGGTTATTTTTTTTTAAATATGAATAAATGGAGGCATCGGTGATGCCACCTTCCATCCCTGTGTTTCCATTGGCCGGGATCGATGACTAGGAAAAGGCGGTGGGGGGATGCCACCTTCCATCTTTCCCTCATCTCCCTATAAAAGGGTAGACCCCCCTTCTCCTCACTTCAATTTTCCCCCATCTCTCAAAAATACACCGCTTCTCTCTCTAAATGTTTTTTCCCGTGTGGTGGAGTCACTTGTCAAAAAAGTAGTTTTTTTTGAAAATAATCATTTAGTGGTATTTTTTATTAGTTTTAATTATTTTATTTTATTTAATTGGATTATTTTTAGTTCTAAATATTTTATTATATAATTAGTTTTGTTAGTTCTAAATATTTTTTATCTAGTTGTTTAATTAGTTATATATAGTTGGGAATTATAATTTTGTTTAGTAATGATTAAGAATAATTTATGTATAGATTTAGTGTCGAGTAACGTAGGATTAGAAATTATAAATTTTTTGTAGAATTATGAATACATGGTTATGAATTCATGTTCAATTGTCTCCTATAGACCGTTCAAATTTTTGATGCTATGAAAATGTGTATAGCAAAACTTGAGTGGAATCCTCAGTGATGAAACTTTTTAAAAGATTATTGTTCTTAGTGGATTGTATTTTTATTTGGGGGTTTTTATGTGGTGCGTAACTGAAATGATTGATTGATTAATATTTATTTAACAGTTTGATAAATATTGGGGTGAGTTCATTATTAAGTAGTTATGCTTGTGATATCCTTGAGAGTTGTTTTATATTGCATTAAATTAACACCCATGTCAGAAGTTGACATTGATTGGAATTCCCAAGTGTTAAGACTTTAATTCAAGCCTTAACATAACTTAGGGTTTTAATATTAAACATATCTTTTTTATGGTAGTGTAATTATTGATCCAATAATCCTTGGAAACCGCTCGTTAAAAGAAACAATTCATTAATCCGTGACATGTTAAGTCCAACATACACAATGTTAAATTAATGAATACCAATTAAGAAAATACGCTCAATCACTTAACATCCCTAAATTTTGACTCCCCCAAATGTTATATTTACTCATCCATTGAAATGATTAGTAATATGGTTATAATTATTATGATTATTAATTATAAATATAACGAAAATAATGGGATTAGAAAAGAGTTGTGCGTCGAACACACACACGTAAACGATGATGAGAATTTAAAATTAAATTTCGATTGAATGAGAAAGAAAAATAAGGGTAGGGTTTCCAACTATATTTAAACTATTTTAAGACCAGTAATATTGTTTAACATTTTTTGGATGATAATAACATAGGATTAAGAAGAAAAATTCAATAAAAATCAATTGAAATGAAAAAAAACTTACATGATTGCAAATAAGATGAAAAAAGGAACATGAAAACAAAGAGAGGAGGAAGGATATCTCAAGGGAAAAGTTGAGTTTGGAAGGTCCTCCGAGGCCATTTTCACAACTTTCTTCATTCCAATGTATTCTCCTCTCTCCATAAATTCTAACCCTTTTGAAGGAGAGGAGGGAGATGTATTTTTAGCCCAAAGTGTTGGACTGTTTTCATTCCAAATATGTCCTTCCATATTTCTTTCTAATTTGGCCATTTAGAGAGATGAATCTCTAGATAACATATTATTCCAAGTGGTATATAATAATTTTTTTAGAATACTCTAATAATTTAGATGCATTCGGATTTATGGATCCAATGTTATGGTGGTTTGAGTAAACAATCTTAATCTATTCATTTCAATCCATACTTTTCAGAAGGTCAATATCTAAATGGTTTTATGAATAGTAATATGCCTTAAATAAAAATTATTTCTTCTAAAAAGTTTTCTGATCATTTCTTTTCTTTCACACAGAAAAAATCCCAAGATTATTTGATGAATAGTTCAATATTAATGTCATGAATAGTGTCCAAATTTAAATTCCCAGACAAAATGGGGGCTTTAATTCAAAGCATCAGTTGGGACCCTTGTTTTTCTAGTTGGACCTTAAATCTTTTTTCATGATAACATTAGATAGTCATGAACATATGTTAATGTTTCATAAAATTTAGGCTTCACTTTTTATCCTAATAACTCAATAATTATGTATGATCATGTTTCTTTACATATTCTTTGGGTCTTATTTTTTGGACCATGTAACCCTCCAAATGTATGATTTGGTTAAATTTTCCAATATAATGAAACGTTTTATTTTGAATAAGAATCCTGAAAACAATAATCATTAAATTTTTATAAGTAGGTCGAGATTTATAATTAAAATAGTAATCATACTCAAATATCGATGAATTCAAAGAGTGATCAAAAATTATATTTACTAATTAAATATTTATATTTCACACAAATTATTCACATTTCATATAAAATTAGTAAAGTTAGTATATAAAAGCTATAAAAATATTAAAAAAATAAAATTTCACACACATAGTCTTGTGAATATCCTCATGTAAAACAAATATAAAACCATGAAAAAATCAATTCCACTCAACAAAAAATATTAAAATTTTGGTTTTCCAAATCATTGAATGTTTATAATATTTCACTCATCCATATTGAATTCCACCAAAATTTTTTACAAAAACAATGTTCCACAAACAACAGTTTTTTCATGTTCAAATTTAGAAATAGAAAAGGTGGTTACTCAAAACTCACTTCTCCCAAGATGATAAATATTAATTTTTGTAGGTTCACTCATTCACTAACCAAAATTGGAAATCATAGAGTTTAAAAGAGCTATAAGATTTCATTTATTATCATAAAATAAACAAGAATCAAGAGTCCTTTTTAATGGATTTTTCTGTGGCTATGGTATGGTAGGAATATAATATTTAAAATATTTGAAAGAGGGTTAAAAAACATCATTGAAAAAAGAAATGATTAATATTTACGAAATAAAAAATGGAAAGCAATGGAAACAAATGTTTAAAAGGGAACAATTTTTTGAATCAAGACACAATAAGAAAGAATATTTGAAGGGAATGAGAAGATGAAATATTTAAAAAATACCAAACTTCTCCTAATTGAATAAGTGTTCATTTATTTCATTTCTTCTTTTTTTGAAAGATTAACTTGAAACAGATCTCACACTAATCTCCAAACCCATTTTTGATCTCCTCAAGGAACTAATTTTAATATTTATAACAACATCAAAGGCTAAGGAAGAGTGCTTTTTTACCGACCTAGGACATAACCCATTATTTTTTTTCATTTTTTCATTTTTTCATTTTTTTGTTATTTTTTACACTTTTAAAATAAAATTGAACAATATGTCATAAGCATATACACAGTCCCATAACTCACTGAATGACAACCTCTCCCCCACACTAAAATTGATGCTTAACCTCAAGAATATGATAACACGTCGAAAATCAAGAAACGGGATCCCAAAAATGAAATCCATTCCCCCACACATAAATTTCAATAAAATATGCAATGTAAATCCATGTAGATATCAGGTGAGACATGTTATTGGGCATGTAATGTGACTATCGAAGAAAATTTTTTCATAAGCTCGAAGGGGTTTTTTAATGGGGTATTAATGTAAGGGAAATGGGAGGCTATTTGGCTATTGTGATTTTTATGAGGTTTAGAAAATGTCTCTATCATATTAATGCACACCAAAGCTAGAAATTCAGCTTGAAGGTCCACAAAATAAAGACTCAAAATTGTGGGTGAAAACACTCATGATGGAAAGATGGCCATATGTGGCATTGGAATGAAAGATAATGTTAGACCTCACGGTTGGGGAAAATCATTTTCCAAATCTAAAACTGAGAATTAAATTTTTTTTGGTTTGGAAAAAAGATTATTTATCCAAATTCATGATGAAAATACATATTTTTTGAGATGAAAACAAGTATTTTGACTCCACAAAATGGTTAGACAATATTACAATACTAGATTTTGAGTAAGTATGACTTATTTTCATTCAATTTATTATTATTTTTTGTTTTTTTTGTGTTTTTTAAATACACAAGCACAGAAAAAATATAAAAAGAAATGGATTGATGAATAAACTGAAAAAATGAAAAGAGAGGAATTAGAAGAAAGAGGGGGAGAGGGGAAGAGATATACAGAGAGTTAAAGGGAAAGAGGTGCCCCAGGTTTGGTTTGGTTTTGGTTGGACATCATCCTCATCCAGTGGTGGGTCTATGGTAGATCTGATAAAAGTAGAGGTGGTTCTTGGTATGTGTGTCCTCTCATGGTGATTCTTTAGTTGATGTATGTTAACTGTGAATGTCCTTTTGGAAGATGGGTCTGGGACTTGCACTGCACAGAATGGGTAAACATGAGAAACAATAAAAGGACATTCCCAACAAGAATTATGCTAACCTGGGTGAAGACGAAATCGTGAGTCGAAATGCAATACCTTTCCATCTTCATGGAATACGTTTCTTAGGATGTGTTTTTCATGGAGTGCTTTAGCCTTTTATTTGTAATGATTACAATTCTCATTGTAATCTAGTCAAAGCTCCTCCAATTAAGCCAATCGCAACAATCATTCTTCAATAGATTTATCAAAATCAAAATTATAAGTGTTCAAAGCCCAAATGAATTATGTTGGATTTCAACTGGAAAATGACATGCTTTACCAAAGACAAGCCAAAAAGGATACATCCCAATGGGTGCATTATATGCAGTTAGATAATCCCAAAGAGCTTCACCAAGTCTTTTAGGCTAGTCTTTTATGGTGGGTTTTACAATTCTCTTAATCACTCTTTTCAGTTCTGTATTATAAAGTTCTGCCATTCCATTTGTATGGTGGTGATATGTAGTTGATGTTTTATGTACGATCCCATTATTTTTCAAAATAGATTCCATGGCTCTATTAAAAAAATGGGTTGTTAAGTCACTAATCAAGGCACGAGGTGTGCCAAATCGGTGGAAGATGTAGGTCTTTAGTAACTCACAAATAATATGTGAATCATAATTTATAGTGGGTTTGGCCTCAATGCACTAAAAGTCATAATCAACTGAAATAAGAATGCATGAGAATCCATTAGAAGGGGGGAATGGTCCCCTAAAATTGATACCCCAAACACCAATGACCTCACAGAATATTATATGTTTTGGGGGGAATTTAATTTCTTTTTGAAATTGTGCCAAACTTTTGGAAAGTGGGACTTGATTGACAGAACTCATGTGAGTCCTTAAAGAGTTATTTCTAGAACAATCCACAGTCTAGAACCTTTCAGGAGGTCCTTTTTGGTCTAAGGTTCCCACCTTTGGGAAGTGAGTGATAGAATTCTAAGATGGAGGAATTTTCATCTTCATAAACATATCACCAAATTACCATTTCAACCCCAATATTCAAAAGTTCATTATCTTCCCAAAAATAATATTTTGAATCAATTTTCAACATCATTTTTTGTTATTTTGAAAAAAATTCCATGAAAACACCAGAAACCATGTAATTTACAATCGGGGCGCACCATGGAGACTTTGGAGTGAGAGATGAAAGATACTCAATGGGGAATTCAAGATCAATGGTTTATGAATTAAAAGGTTTATAAATTCTACTCAGGTGATCAACCACAAGGTTTTCTCTTCCTTTTCTATATTTGATTTCAAGGTTAAACTCTTAGATCATTAGGATCAATCTTATTAGCCTTGGTTTGGAATCACTTTTCTTGAGTAAGGACATTATAGAAGAATGGTCTGTGAAGATGATGATTTTGGTTCCTACAAGATAGGGCCAAAATTTATCTAAGGAAAACACCATTGCTAAAAGTACCTTTTTAGTCACAGAATAGTGAAACTGAGTTTTATCAAATGTTTTTAAGGAAAAATAGATGACATGAATAAACTTTTCTCTTCTTTTACTAAGAATAACCCCAATAGATATATCAGAAGCATCACACATTAACTAAAAGTGTAAGGACCAATTTGGGGTCCGATTATTAGGATAGATGTAAGAGAAGTTTGGAGTTCAGTGAAGTATCTATTGAAAACCTCATTGAAACGGAGAGAGAAATCATTTTTTGAGAAACCGAGTGAGTGGTAGGGAAATACAACTAATGTAATGAATGAATCACTAATAGAAACCAGCATGACTGAGGAATGAATAGATGTCTCGAACAAAAGTGGGTTCACAAAGTGATTGGATCACTTCAATTTTGGATGGATCAAATTCAATACCCTATTTCGATACAATGTTCCCATGAACAATCACATTTGAATCTATTAAGGGACATTTTTTAAAATTTAACCCATGGTTACACATGACACACTTTTAAAGGACTGGAGAGAGTGAATTCAAGCAAGATTCAAATGACTCACCATAAATGGTAAAGTTATCCATGAAGACTTCCATGCAGTGTTCAATGAATTTTGAAAAGATACTCATCATACACCTTTATAATGTTGTAGGAACACTATAAAGGAAAAATTTAATTATCTTATATGCATATGTTCTAAAGGGTCAAGTGAAAGTAGTTTTTTCTTGATTCTTAGGTGAAATTGGGATTTGTATGTAGTCGGTGTATCCATCAAGAAAACTATATTGTGAATTCCTAGATAATCACTCTAGCATTTGATCAAGGAATGGAAGAGGGTAGTGATCATTTCATGTTTCACCATTAAATTTTCGGTAATCAATTCTCACACACCATTTTTTCTTCACTCGAGTTGCGACTACATCCCTGGGTTCATTTGTGTAAATATTTATCCCACCCTTCTTAGGTAAAACTTGAATTGGACTAACCAATTCACTAGAAGAAATTGGTTAGATAATACCAGCTTGAAGAATATTGGTGATCGCTTCTCTAACTACCTTAAGTATGAGTGGATTGAGTCTTCTTTGTGGTTGTCTAATTGGTTTTGATGATTCCTCAAGATGGATGTGATGACTGAAAAGGGTATGGTTGATTCTTGGTATGTCATATAGGGTCCAACATAAGACCTTTTTCCCTCTAACACCAAAACAAGTTTATACTCCTCGGTTTCCGAAACTAAATCAGAGATAATATCCTAATAAGAGTGTTCACTGAAAAGGAATTCATATTTCAGGTTTTCATGAAGAGGTTTCAAATCAGTGTCATCTTTCATTTTTGGGATAGACAACTCATGAATGGAGGAAGGTAATTCAATTTCTTCTGATTCATTTTCCTTAACATTGTCCATGGTGGAGAAGTAGATATCAGAGTTGATGTGGGATTCAAGATTTTTTTCAAGTCTCTTTATATTGATGATGTCTATGAATGAAAGTTCCATATCAACCTCACCATTTATGACTTGTTTAACCATGGTGCATATTTCACAAGATACTATTTTATTATAACATGATAAACATGATGGAATGAGGTTCAATTGACTCTCAGAAGTGTACTCAAAAACATGGTTTGAAAATCCAGAGTGATCCTTAGATGGGTATCACATGGCTTGGAAATTTTTGAACTTGACTAGTTGGTCACCAAATTCCATGGATACGAATCCTGAATGGATATAAATGTTTGTTCTATAAGTCATTAGGAATTATCTTCCTATAATTAAGGGAGATCAAGAAGATTTCATCTCACCATATATATTATGGATGTAGAAATTATATGGTAAGATAAGATCATTAACTCGAACAAGTACATCCTCTGTTATATCCTCAGGACTAGTAGTGCATCGATTTGGTAATTGAATAAAAACACTCATTGGATGTAAGGGACCGATAACAAGGTTGGATAAGATGGATTTGGGAATAACATTAATTGAGGCACCTAGTTCTATGAGTTCATCATCTAAGATTGAACTTCCAATTTGGTATGGAACCATAAAGGTCCATAGATCTTTGAACTTTATGGGAATATACTGCTGGGTGTAAACTTTTTCAAAGGTCTTATGTTTCCACTTATTGGTGCACAATTCCTTATGAATCTTTGAGTACTTAGTGATATGTTTTATGGCATCTAATAGGGGAATGTTGACATCAACGTGTCTAAACTTTTAGATCATTTCATGATTTGGTTCAAAGGGAATATTCAGCTTAGAAATGGCTTGAGGAAAATGAATTGGGTTCCTAAGTGGTATAGAAGGAGGTGAGGTAATGGATTCAGATTGTTTTTCAAGTTTTTATTATTATAATTTTATAGGTCAACATTTAAACGGCAATTGGATGACTCATGATGAGGCAGAGAAATTTTTATTCCTGATCTATGTGAAATTACACGTACATTACCATTGGGGTTTGGTAATGGTTGAGATAAGAGTTGGGATGAATTTTATTATTGTTGCTGGATAAGGTGGGATACAACATAACCAATTTGGGTTTCAATGATTTTAATGCCAGAATGGGTGAATGAGGAAAGATCTTCCACTTCACTTTCCCATTGTTTCTATTAAGAAGAGGCATGTCTCGGATTGGGATTACCATGATTTTTGTTCTTGGGAATGTGATTTTATTTTTTTAGGAATTGGGAAGGCTCACTATGATAGTGGAATCTAGGATGATGATTCTTCCTTTGAGATTAGGGAACAAAAGAATATGGTTGATGTAAGTACCACCACCATGACTATATTTTAATTGGTTTGGATTTTGAAGGAGGAACTAAGGGGGATGAGAAATGGGATTCCCATATCTCATGTTAGGGTTATAGGTAGAAGAGAAGGTCTCATAGTGGGTTTGGATGATGTTTCTAATGAACTGACCCTTTTTTTTTGCTGCTGAAAATTATTATTTTATTATAACACCATAAACCCACAGATACACATCACGGAGGATGGAAGAAGTGGAGTCCAAGAGCGTCCTTCCGGATTACATTAACACACTCAGGCGGTAAAGAGTTAAGTCTATCATAAACAATCAAGGTCTCCTCCGGTCTTCCCCCACGAGCCATAGCATCTGCCGCATAGTTGGATTCCCGAACACTATGATGAACCATCCTACCCTGGTTGGTCTCTGCTTTGCATCTCCTACCAATGTACACCAGATTCCAAGCAATGTCACAAGCCCCCTGAAGCGACTTGACCAGAACCTCGGAATCAGATTCAACTTCAGACACCCAAAGACCTCTCCTCCTACAAATAGTGACACCCTAAAGAAGGGCTCGGAACTCCGCGTCCAAAGAGGATCCCATACCGTAATATGCATTGAACGCCAAGTGCACCGAACCCCAACAGTCCCACAGAACACCACCGCCTCTCATGATTACTCCCATGCAAGAACCATCCACATTCAATTTCAACCCGCTGATAGGTCCAGGGAACAAAGATTATGGGGAAGAGGAGGTTTGGGATTTGGATGCCACAACTAGTTGTCACACAAGACCTATAAGTTCACTAATCAACTCTTTCATCTTGTTTGGATCTATATATTTACTATCTTGGGCTTGTTTGACTTGATCATGTTCTTGAATATGGAATTTTTGTGTTTTTGAATCCATGTTTCTTATATGATATCTTGCAGCTGTGAGAGTTTTATCAATAAGAGCACCACCACTTGCAGCATCAATGAGGGTTCCCTCTGTAGCCAATAACCCCTCATAGAAGTATTAGATCAAGATTTCGTAAAATATTTGGTGGTGTGGATAGGTTTCCACACGATTTTTGAACCTCTCCCAGAACTCATGGGGTATTTTTTTTTGGAAATTGACAGATACATCTAATTTTCTTTTGGATGGAAGCAGTATGAGAAGTGGTGAATAATTTCTCTATGAAAAGTTGCTCCATGTCAATCCATGACATTATAGAACCATGAGGGTGTTAATAGAGTCATGACCTAGTAGTGTTAGCTAAGGAGAAGGGGAATTCTTGGAGTTTGATTTGTTCCTCATAAACCCCTTAAGGCTTCATGGTAGAGCACACCACTTGGAACTCTTTAAGCTGGAGATGTAGATCCTCACCAGATAGCCCATGGAAATTAGGTAGAAGATTAATCAATCCTGATTTAAGTTCGAAGTCACCATCTATGTTTGAATATTGAATACCAAGGGGTTGGTAATTCATATTTGGGGAAACATGTTCTTTAAGTGTTTTTCCCAAGGATTGATCATATCTAATTAAACTAGTTGGATGAGGACTGGTTCTTGAATTATTTGATTATCCCCAATCTTCCTCCTAAGTTGGAGAAGATTTAACATAATTTTAGGTTCAAATAATGCCGAGGGATTTTTTGTGAGGCTATGGAGAATTCAAGGAGATTTGGGAAGAATGGGGAAGATGAGGGTTTCTTTGTGTTTCTTCCTTTGTTATTTTTATGAGAAGGCAGGTTTTTTTTGAAAAAAAATTTGAATTTGGATTTTTTTTGTTTTCTTGAAATAACCAAAAAATAATGAATACTTAATGCAACATCCCCAGTAATTGCTCCATTTGAAAGCACGAAAAATTGTAATTTATCTACTATTCATGGTTCTAGAGCTATGATAATGTTTATAGAAGCACTCAGGTCGAATTCTAGGTGATGATACTTTTTAATAGTAGATTTTTTTAGTTTATTGTATTTTGATTGGGGGTTTGTTTGTAGAGATTAATTGAAACAACCAACTGATTAAGATTGATTTAACAATTTGATAATTGTTGGGGTGAGTTCATCACTAGGTAGTTAAGCTTGTGATATCCTTGAGCTTTGATTTATATTTCATTAAATTAACACCCTTGTCATAAGTTGACGTTGATTGGAATTCCCAAGTGTTAAGCCATTAATCCAAACCTTAACATAAGATAGGGTTCTAATAATAATTATATCTTGTTTATGGTAGTGTATTTATGGTTCCAATAATCCATGGAAACCACCCGTTAAATAAAACAAGTCATTAATCCATTAAATGTTAAGTCCAACTCAAACAATGTTAAATTAAAGAATACTCATTGAGAAAATACTCTCAATCACTTAACATACCAAAATATTGACTCACCGTAATGTTAGAATTAATCTGAAATATATATTATTATTAATCTCTTTTTAATGATTATGATGATTAATTATAAATAGAAGAAAAGAATGGGATATGATAAGAGTTGTTGGTCGAACACACACACACAAACATAGATGATAATTAAAAATAGAATTTTGATTGAATGAGGAAGAAAAATAAGGGAAGGGGTTTCTAATATATTTAAACTATTTTAAGACCATTAATATTATTTAACCAATGTTCGATTAGAATAATATATGATAAACAAGAAATATGACTTAAAAATATATTGAAATGAAAACAGACTTACACGATTACAAATAAGAACACAGAAGATCAGGAAAACAAAGAGAGGAGGAAGTGTATCTCAAGTAAAAACATGAGTATGAGAGGTCCTCCCAAGACATTTTTAGGACTTTGGTCATTCCAATTTCTACTCCTATATTCATAAATTCAAACCCTTTTGAAGAAGATGAGGGGGTGTAATTATAGCCCAAGGTGTTGGACTGTTTTCATTTCCAAATTGTCCCTCAACTTTTTTTCCTATTTGGCCATTCATAAAGATACATCCCAGGATATTCTATTCTAAAAATTTGTATATAATAATGTTGGTAGACTACACTCATAATTTGGAAGCATTTCGACATATGGAAAAAATGTTATGGCAGTTTTGGTAAATAATCATAATCTGTCCATTTCAATCCAGACTTTTCAAAATGTCAAAATGTGAATGGGTTTATAAATACGAAGATTCCCTCAAATAAAAATTATTTATTCTCAAAATTTGGATTCCATATCTTATCATTCACATTGAAATATACCAGCTTGATTTTATGAATAGATCATGAGAAATGGCATGAATAGTGTTTGGATTGTATTTCCCATCCAGAATGATGGGATGGAGTTCAATGCATTAGTTAGGCCCCTTGTTGGTGTTATTGAACTTTAAAATTTTTATCCATGATTCCTTTGGATATTCAATAACATATGATAGATTTTCATAAAATTTGGGCTTTGGTATTTATCCCAGTGACTCAATCATCATGGCTGGTCCTGTTTCTTTATAGATTCTTTAGGTCTTCTCATGTGGATCATATGACCCTCAAAATGGATAATTTGGACAAATGTACCTTATAATTAAATTCTGTAATTTGAATAAGGAACCCTAAAAAATAAGAATAATACAATTTGAATAATAAGGGTTAGTGTTATAATTAAAATAGTAAACTGACCTGAATCTGGATGAATTCAAATAGTGCTAAAAAATTATACTTAATATTTAATCATTCATATTTCACACAAATTATGCACATTTCATATAAAAGAAGTAAATGGAGTATATAGTTTTTTTTTTGAAAATATTAATAAAAATAGGTTATATATTCAATCAAATCAATTTTGGGATAAAAAAAAGTAGATGTGACTCTAGCATAGATATACCTAGTGGTAAAACCCTAAAACACTACTTTGAGCTAGACACAAATGGGAAATGGTGCACAAAAATAGGCATTTTTTCACTCCATGTTTGACACTTCTAGGGTATATGCTTAAGATAATTCATATTTTAATTATAAACTAGTAAATACATAAGAAAATAAAAATCAAATCAGTATATTTATCGATGATAAAATGATAATTATGATGTTATAGAATGAAATGGACAAGGGAAAAGGCATTAAAGAATAGAAGTTATTATTAGTAATTAAATTCTTTTTAGTCAATTTTAATGTTAATATTTATTAAGTGTTTTAATTATATATATATAGTTTATAAATAATAATTATTGTTAGTACTGATTAATTATATATTAATTAATTATAATTTAGGATTAGAAATTAACGCATATGATTAGTTAATTTTAATTAACTAATGAATATCATATTCTTAATGATGAAAAAATAAATAAATAATTAATGAATAATGTAATAATGAATAACTAGTGATTAAATCATGATTGTTTAGTTAAAAATTGTAGTAAAAAACATCAGTATCAATTTTTTGAGTATAACAAGATGGAATAAAATTTTAGTATCATAATTATTATATAGCTTATAAATAATATGTTTTATTAGTAATTATTAATTGTAGAATAATTACTGAATAACATAGGATTATAAATACATGTAATGATTAGCTAATAATACTTATCAATGATAAAATGACAATTAATATTATATAAAAGGAAATGGGGAAGAATAAAAACATTAAATAACATATGAATGTTTTACAACATACTAGAAATATCATTGCATTATTCAATTAAACATGATTTGGATGGGATGAGAGTGACTTCAGAAGTGGGGTGAAATCCAGTTTATTTTTATTTGGTAGAATAATGATATAATCTAAATATATTTACTTAATATGTTAAGTACAAACTTTTAGAAGATTCTATTAAGCAATCAAATAATATTTATTGGGGTTTTACATCACTTTCGATGTTATGCTCATATCATCCAAACCGAGATTTGTTAAAAAATGTTGGTATTTTTTATATGATGTAGAACATTCATGTATAATTTTATGTGTTTTTTATTCTCTATTATAAATATATTAATGAATGATTAACTAATTATTAACTAATAATTAACGTAGTAGTGATTAACTAGTGATTAAATAATGATTAACATTGTAAAAAATGTACTAAGAAACATTAGTATCATTTTCTAATATATAAGAAAATGTTTTAAACATTTAGTATCATAAAGATTATATAGTTTTTAAATAATAGTTATTATTATAAATGATTAATTATAGATTAATTAATATATTACATGGGATTAAAAATGAATCCATATAATGATTAGGTAACGATACTTATGATTAAATAAAGTGAAATGAATAAGAACCAAAATATTAAATAACACATGAATTATTTATGACATAAAATAAATTGGTTGAAATTTTTCAATAGAATTTGGTTTGGATGAGATGACTCAAACTTGGTACATGAGGTTAAATTTAGCTTATTTTTAATTGGTAGCTTAATAACATCTTCGAAGGATATGTACATAACTTTTGAACTTTCCAAAGTTTGTGTCCTTCTAATGACATCTATGATGACATCTAAAATAAGTCACTAGAAGGTATATAGATTTTGAAAGTTCAAAATGGGAGTACATATCTTTGAAAGAGGTTATTAATCATTCAATACAAAATAATTTGGATTTTACCTCCTCCGAAGTGAGACTTATGTCATCAAAAAAATATTGAAATTTTTTAATAAATTTATTATATATTATAAAGCATTCAAGTGTAATGTAGTTTTTTTCTTCTTAATTTCACTTTATATGATCAGAACTATTATTTTATCAATGATAAATAAACAAATTTGATGTTTCCTCTTCTTTTTACCATGGTTTCCAAAACATTCTTTGACATATATTCTAATAAAATTTTATATAATGAAACATTACTAGAGTATTTTAGGGTAAAAAATGAATCCTAAAATGACAATCTAATAAATATTATATGGTCAACCATCATTATTAAAATTTGTTACACTATTATAATTTTGATCATAGAGTCATTTTGGATGTAGAAAGTCATGTTTTCATGTGTGTACTATTATGGGGCGGTTATTAGAACCGATCAAGGAGATTCTTACAGTAGACAACCAATAACAGTGTTTAGTGTAGCTAATTGAATAATTATATGTGACCTCAATAGAGAAGTCATGGTTCATTAAATCCATGTTATGATCAAGAGATCAAGTCTATTGGATATATACATTTTCAATACCCATCAACACTATGGATTCTAGCTTGCCCATTGGTTTCTGATGTGTAGTGGGTCCAAGAAATTAATTTATTTTCTCAACGGTTAGATGGTACCGTGATGGAGTTATTGTTGACGTTTCTACTTTACAACAATAACATCTAGTTGTACGAAGATGTAGACTTATGAGAGTGGTTGAAGATAGGTTTCCCCAGGAAATTGAGACTATTTCAAATGATGCAGAAGAGGATAACCTAGATAATTTTCTGGATATATATCTCAATCTGACTTATGATGAGGAGTTTTGTAATGATGGAACAAATAGTCAAAACAGCGCTGATGAGGAGGGACCAGTCATAGTTAAGGGGAGGTTTTGAGAAATTCATTAGTTTTACTATGGCCTTGACATATAATAAATCATCCACCACACTTTTCATCTTGGCCAGAATCAATGACATATGTTCCTAAATTTGACTATAATATTCTCACATCAGCAATTGAGTTTCCCAGAGTCGTACAAGATATGTTCATTGAGCTGAAAAAAACGTTATATGTTGGAAGTAGTGTTCCAAGTAAATATGCATTAAAAATCACACTAAATAGATTTTACAATGAGAGGAACTGCATCTATATAGTCTGAAAATTAGGCCATAATAAATATCTCATATGGTGTGTGAAGTATGTGGATGATTGTATATTTCTCTTGAGGTAAATTGTGGACATTGAATTTGGAGGTTAGAAAATCTTTAGTATTAAGGCAGCTCATTCTTACATTCAACTAAGCCTAGAACAATATCATACCTTAGTGGATGCAGAATTTATTTCATCTATTTTTGTTGATATTATTAGGAAATCATAAGATATTTCGATATTCCTTGTTCAAGAGATGACACAATATACATTAGTTATAAGATTTCCTATAATAAGGCACATATGAAAAAATATAGACAATTGTGAAGGTATATGGTGATTGGGATAACTTATATCGGGTGTTGCCATAATTTCTAGCCATACCGAGGCATCATAAAAAAGTTTTCTTCCATATTGATTTAAAAGAGCATGTGTCTCACAATAACCAACTTGATCTATATCGGGTCTAATTTCATTTCTTATTGGGGTATTTCTCCCATGTATCTCTATATTTTATTTAATTAAATAGTTCATTAATATAGATGGAACATTTTTATATGTAAAATACAAGGGTGTATTGTTGATTTCAACAATCTATTATGGAAACCATTCACCACTTCCACTTGCCTTTTCTATTGTAGAGAAAGAAAAGAATGAATCATGGAGTTGGGTTTTCAAATGTATTAGAAACCATTCGACTAACATTCACGGTGTTTGATTGATATCTAATCTCTATAGGTAAATTAATGAGGAAATAAATGCGGATCCTGATATATTTAGATACCCAAATGCACATCATTGGTTCTACATTAGATACATTTATAGCAACATGCTTAAAAATTTACACAACAAACCGAAGAAGAAGGCAATTACGAGGCTTGGTACGCATTATATTTTATATTTTTTACTATTTAAAAATAAATATAAAATAAAATTTTGTGAAATATAATCTATTTTGTGTAGAATATGAGTCGGATCAATGGTGTTTTGAATAAAATTTCAATCAAATCAGCTAGACTAATCATCATATTTATGATTATATGATGCAGATTCTGAATGAAAAATTGACTTTGGCATATAACAGGGGGAAGAGGTATGGACACATGACCCCAAGTATTTTGGAGGGTATAAATGGTGTCCTCAAAGGGCTTCTCAAGCTACCTATAACTTCCTTAGTTTATGATACATTATATCGTTGTGTGTAGTACTTTTTGGATAGATAAAAACTAGCATCAGATGGAATACAGTATATGATAAGGTACAGAAGACACATTCAATTATAGATTGAAAATAATATTAAAGAAGCTTCTAGTTACCTTTTCTGGGTTTTTTAATAAGAAAAATATCGATTTGAAGTTCAAGAGTGTTTAGACCTCGTCACAAATCGCATCAGCGAAGAAATGGTGGTATTACTGGAAATGAGGCAATGTCAATGTGGAATCTTTTTGGCCTTATGGTTTCCATGAACAAATGCCATCGTATCATGTGACATTTTGAACATATCATTGGATTCATAGTTTGATCCAGTGTACTAGATGGACACCATTGATAACTGTTATGATGCACCATGGACTCGTGTTGGGGAGTTTGGTTATTTCCCAATGCCTGTAGGCCAACAAATAGTGATACCTAACATCAATTGGTTACACCAACATGGTAGATCTATGTCCATCAGGATGCGGAATGAGATGGACTGGAAACAAGAAAAATGGAAGAGTTTGGGATACACCATATTTGATCAATAATGTCATTACTAGAAACGATTCCCAAACATATTTGGTTCAGGTTCATACTTTCAGCCACAATGATGTGTTTCCTTCATTGTGAGATTCTTATATTGTAAATTATATGTTCTTATCTATTCTTTTTTCCTTAGTTTTCAAAACCCCAAAACCCAAAAGTTGAACACTAAACCCAAAAAAATCTTCCATGTACTATAATCTCAAATTTCTAAACCCTAAACCTTAAAACCTAAATCCTATCCTTGAATTTATAAACCTAAACCCTGAAAACATAAAAAAATCCAAATAATATAACCCAAAACTTAATATCTGAAACCCTAATCACTAATACTTAAAACCTAAAAGATGAATCGTAATCCCAAAAACATCTTCCCTTTACATCGGTTTTCAAAACATTATGAGACTGATATTTTAATAAACATGTATATGATGAAATAATAGTATCATATATTATTGTACAAGAATATGTTATATAATTTCATAATAATAAACATTACATGAACAAAAATCATTGAAAGTATTAGTTACATTATTAGAATCATGATTATAAATCATTTTTGACATATAGAGTAAGGTTTTACCTATGTGTACTACTAAAGGGACTATATACAAACTGATAAAGGATCTTGTTATAGTACACAACCCATAATAGAGGTTAGTACAACTGATTCTGTAACACTAACTAAACTTCAAGAAAGAATTTGTTGGAAATGAACCACAACACAAGAGGAATTGTGATAATTACAACGGTGATGGAAAAAGGTTACATCATCACCATTGTTGTTGTCACCATTAGTCCTGCATCATGGTCCATTTCCCACTAATTCATTCTTGAAGTTCAGTTACTGTTACAGAATCATCTTTACATGTGACATAATAATCATAAAACAACCCATCATGTGGACAGTAATACAGAAATTACCAAGTATACAATTTTCGAATAAGCATCTACATAAAAAATAAAAACTATATATATATATATATATAAAAATTATATAAAACCATATCTTATAGAACATCATTTTCTAGGTAAAATCATATTTTAACAACAAATTCGAAATATTATTTGAAAAACATAAAGACCATCCCCTTTATCATGATAAAAATAGTTTGATAAAAAAATGTGAATAAACATGGCATGTATTGCATTCTACAAGTCATAAAATTCTGCTGACCATAATGATATATTAACATTTTACACTGAAGAATCATTTAATTTATTTATATGTAGATGGATGATACCATACTACTGACTCAGAAGCATACCCATATTTCCCAGCTTGTGCAAGAGGGTGATGAGTATCAATTGATCAGGGTCCATCGAGTGCACCATTTTCATCACAGGGAGCATCCACATGTCATTAGACTATACTTGATCTATGTTGGCTACTATGGAATTTCCTTATCATATTTCACATTTGTAGACCGTCACATTCTTGATACCCTCAAAGAGAGGTGGATACCCGAGACACACACATTCCACCTACCTGAGGGAGAGATGACCATCACCCTTTAGGATGTGTCAGTGCCTCTTGGGGTTCCCATCCAGGGGAGAGCTGTTATTAGACCCACTAATGCATCTTTGTTTGACCTTGCTCAAGGTTTGTTATGTGTCGATATTTTGTCCGACCATAGGGCTACAAATGTGGTGTTTATATCTATGCCTTGGTTGGAGAGATAGATTCCACATTTACTCAATGATTCTAAGAGTAGATTATTTTCTGTTATTCTTTTTCATATATATTACGTCTCAATGGAGGGAAAATGTGTACCAATCACTCAGTGATGCCCATGTACAAGATTTATCTACCCCTAGTAGATTAATTTTATCAGGTTAGGATGTATAGTTGGGGATCATCTAGCTTGGGATACACGTACAGATCATTATTCATGCTATCCCATAGGGACAACATAGGTCTTGGGGGATTCATTATCCTTATTCGGATGTTGTAATGAGAGGGTATCCCTATATTCCGCCCCTAGCATGCTGGTCCGCCTATCGAGATAGGGATGCTACATGACGCTCCTCATGGATGAGGGTATGATAACTCATTTTAATTGTTTTCTGATGCTACTAGGAGTTATTGACCTTAATTTCACATAATTTTTAACTATCGAGGTTGTATTTTAAAGGTGGTGTTAGTGAAAAAACTTCAACACGGTTCTGAGACACTGTTTGGGCATATATCACCTCCAGTTGGACTATCTCCTACCTATCCCGGTATGTATATACAATCTATCGTTGTGTAAAAAATTTAATAATAGCATCAATTTTTCTTTTTTTGTTAGGATATTTTTTGACAAAAGTCACATGTCATTTAATATTTCATGGCTTCCACACATGACTATAAAAGAATAGTTGCCACCATAATGCATTGTTGGGCTTGAGGATTCTATAAATTTTTTTCCCCTCATTAAATTCCATATTATTGAGTGGTATAAGCAATACAAAGTCATGCACCAGTTTTACTATTCTCAGTCGATTACATTTCTGTCGAGACAAACAGGACATCTTCATGGGGTAAAGCAAACAGTGTGAATGGAAGGGGTCTAGGGTAGAGTACATGACTTCTTTCTCAAATGCTGGCATAGACATGCATATTTTCGTATTCAGGGTGTACCTAAAGATCGATTCATTATTTCAGAGAAGGTTGAGTATGATCCATGTTATAGACTTAAGTATAAACTATATCTTACCCGACACGATAGAGAGTTTCATAGGATGGAAAGTCAATAAATTTCCATTATTTTTTAAATGAACTATTGTCTAATTCATTTTGAATCTATTTACAAGGATTTCACTTAGAAAATCATTTTTTTCATGAGTGATGAAGATGGGGATGGGGTCTTTAGTTTGGTAGTCATCCATGCTGAAGCGTTGGAGCTGATGGTATCTTATCGTGTGCTTTCTTATATCATCTTCGAGCATCCAGCCCGGAGAGAAGAGGTTCCTACCCCTGAGGAACATCCTGTAGTAGCTACTGGTGCTGAGGAGCCTAGACCATGGTGATGAAGATAGTGACGTGCTGCATGTGAGGCCTCACCTGTTCCATAGGAAGAGGTCAACCCTCTAGTAGTCCAGCCTCAGTCGATTCACGATGTGCCTCAGGTGGCATATGATCTGTCTTTCTTGACAGGATATTCTCAGTTCTCTCCATCTTGGAGTCTGAATCCATCGCAACTTTGGGTTATAGATCCATTATAGTTTGGGGTCTAGATCAATAATAGATTTGGGGTCCATATCCATCACATCTTTGGGTATAGCTCTCTCGCATTCTTGGTTCCCCATTACGATGATGGCAGGTCCTTCTTCCACACTAGTGGGAGAATTATCAAGAGGAAAGTACAAGATGTAGTTGACAGATTCTCCCACTGACACATAGGTGGAGGATGGTAAAATCTACATCCTAGTGTTAGAGGATCATCCCTCTCCAGGTCATCATATGCCACTGTGAACTCGACGCGGACATCCTATTTGTAAACCAAATGTGGGAAAGAATATCCTCACCATAGACATTGAACTTAATTGTACATGTTCATTTATATATTTTATGTCTATTGAAATGAATATACTATTATTACTCTCAGCCTTTATTGTATGTTTATCCATAATTTTAGTTTTCATTTATATTTTAGTAACAATTTATATTTGTCAACCTTCAAAGTCGACTACTTGAAACATATTAATATTTATTAAATTTCCATTAGATAACATTATAAGCATATAAAATAGACAATATAAAAACAATGTAAATAAAATTTAAAAGATAACCTAAACATATGAATATTTGTTGAAAATAAAGAGTTTAAAGAATAAAATAAATGAAAATAATTATTAAAGGAATGTAAGAAATGTTACTCAGAAGTGAGAGTGAAAAGAAGGAATGTCGAGGAGGATCTTAAGCCACCAACATGACTTTTAAATCCTATAAAATAGAAACTACAAGTCCCATGAAAATTAAAATTAAAAATTCTACTTCTTCTTATATGTTTAATCAATGTTTAAATTTTCTTTTATATAGGGATTATATTTTATTTTTTATAGTCTTGCAAGGTCACATACTTGAAACATTTTTAAGATCTAATTAGTTGGATTAGAAAGCTTATAAATTATTTTTCATAAATGTTTTTAAAGAAATTATTTTTTATTTTTGAATAATTATTATATGTTTAATCTATGTTTAAAATTTAATTCAAATTAGTCTTATAGTTTATATTTTACAGGCATGATAATTAATGTACATGAAATATTTTTAAGTTTCATGTAGGTGGATTAGAAATATTATAAATTATTTTTCATCAACATTTTTTAAGAAATTATTTTTATTTATAAATACTTATATAATTTTTAATTTATGTTTAAAATTTCATTTATATTGATCTAATAGTTTATATTTTATAGGCTAGTAAAGTCGCGAATTTAAAACTTTTTTTATTTCATGTTGGTGGATTATAAAGCATATAAATTATTTTTGATCCCCATTTTTTAAGAAATTGTTTTTTTCAACTACTTCATTTATTTTTAATAAATTTTTAAATTTTCAGGTATATTGTTCTTATAGTTTATATTTTATAGGCTAGAAAATTCATGTACTTGAAACATTTTTTTTGTTTTAAGTAGGTCTATTAGAAAGCTTATAAATTATTTTTCATCAACATTTTTATGGAATTATTATTATTTTCAACTACTTATATTTTTAATGAATTTCTAATATTTTATTCATATTGGACTTTTAGATTATATTATATAGGTTTGAAAATGAATGTACTTGAACCATTTTTATGTTTCATGTATGTTGATTAAGATGTTTATAAATTATTTTTCATCAACATATATAAGAAATTATTTTTATTTTTGACTAATTTATATGTTCAATCCATGTTTAAAGTTTCATTTATATTGGTATTATAGTTAATATTATATAGGATACAAAATTCACATACTTGAAACATTTTTAAGATTCTTGTTGGTGGATTAGAAATATTATCTTATTTTTTTGAATAATTCTTATATGTTTAATCCTTGTTATAATTTTTATTTATATTGGTCTTCTATATTATAATTAATAGGCTAGAAATGTCACATGATTGATTAAGAGATAAATTATTCTAATTTTTTTTATGTATATATATATAAATATACCAAAATAATAATAAAACATTAAAATTTTAAATATAAAAAATAGATTAATTAAAATAGAAAAAAAATATTATTTTAGGGAAAAGGTGGCATTGGCGATGTCACCGTTAAGAAAAATTTTTCATAAAAATTTATAATTCACTTTAAAAAAAAAGAAAACCTATTTAAAAGAACTCAAAAAACAACCCTAAAGAACACCAATAACATTAGTGTTGTTCGAAAATACACAAAGAACAAAAATCTACTTGAGCATTGCAGAAAAATAAAGCGAACATAGTTATTTATGCGTTGCACCCCATTTTGGACCTACGACATGAATAGAACACCACACATACTAAAACTTTTATTTCAATAAAAAAACTGGAATTAAAATTAAGAGTAGTAGCCAAAAAAAAGTAGTGGCAAACACATGAAAATTTATATCGAAGAAATAAAAAAACTAAAAAATAACACAATATAAGGATTAATAAGAACTGGAAGTCCATATATCCTCATGATTTGAATGTTTGGGTTGCTATCATCTAGATCATAAAGAATTAATGGTGGTTATTTGATTATACAATGGTTCTGGAAGCCATCAATAGATGTCCCATGTATTCATCTATAAGGGATGTTGACTCCACCCTGAAGTAGCACGTGAGGTAGATACCAAGGCAGAAAAACAAGGAAGGATAGTCTTCTCCAACCAGAGGCTTGAGCGCATAATCGAAAAGACAAAGACAAGGGATCACTATGAAGAATAAATGAGATCACCAGAGGATATAACCGAGATATCTAGGAGAGAAAACACTACATTAGGAAAAAGCGCAGTAGGTGTGATGAACCCCCCTAAGAATGGCCTCATCCGTAACCACTTTCCCAATCTAGGGCTATCAGGAAGAAGGGAAAACCTGCATAGGTGAAACATCACAGCTCATCTGAACAAAAAAAGGAAACTTGGAGGGCTAGTATTTCACAAGTAGCACAGAAGATACACAACCAACAAATAGCATGACCACAAATCAATATTTCCAGCATGGCAGCTCGGAAAATATGGCATGGAGAAACAAAGTAAAAACATGGTGAAAACAATTTAAACCATATATTTTAATATGAAATAAATAAAAATTATTTAAAAAAATTTAATTCACGCATTTTTTTGTGGGAAACATAGGTAAAAGAGATCAATATTCCCCAAAACATCAACTTTAATTTGACCATCCTCATAAATGAGTAGTTTTGAGCGATTGAAAAAATGATCTCCCTTATGGAACACAAAACACACCCTCATTCGGAGATCCACCAAATGGTGGAAGGGGTTGATACTTTAATGACCCACCCCATCTCACTCAATAATCTATAACCAGACAATTTTCCCATGATACCTAAAACATTACATCCTATATGAACGACGTTGCCGATTAGCAGTGGGGGTCTAAGGTGGAACATTGATGAGACTATACCCCCTATATTAGAGTGCATTCTAAAAATCAAATAACTTATTTCCCTTTAAAATAGTGATTATTAAGTGTATAAAAAATAAATAAATATCCCACAATAATGAATGAAATATTTTAAAGGCCTGAACAACTATGTTAAACATAAAATAGTCCTCCCATTGGAATGATATCACATAAAAAAATAAAACAAAAATTCATGTACTATATCTTTGAGTCGAACATTGTCCAATCTCTTAAGACCATTCGAACTTTCATGCACAAATACACTATCCTAGTCCTTATCCAAACCCATGCCATCAGCCAAGTGAAAATATTCTAGGGTACCCATGTGTGGTGGAATCCCAAGCATGGTATGAGTATAAAAATCTGTAGGGTACTACCAATGTTGTCACATGGTAACCATCATATGAACTGATATGTGCATGTTATAATCATAGCTGAAATAATGAATCAATTGAAAAAAATAAATTACTGTTGATCCCCAGTTCCAAGAACCTAATTGATCGTACCTGATTTGGCATGTTCTAGAGTGTCTATGTGTATTCCACAAAGACCATTCCTCTTATGTAACATGTGGGTTCTAAGCCTATAAAACCACTAAAAAATAATCTGGAATATGGGGGCCCATCCCCTAATAAACCTATATATTATATCCAAATACATGGTAGGTTGATCATCCTTTTGATTCTAAGGTCATGGCCCACAAAAAATCTATCTGTGAGATCCATACTCATGGAATCCCAAATAATATCCTCACGAATCTGGGGATGAGGCCTGTAGAAATCCAATATATAAGATCAAAATCCATTATATCCCCAATTACATACTCATTTGTCTAGGAAAAAGGTTTGAGATAGCCCTATCATTGAGATCTAAATACATGGTAGACAGAATCATGTCCTCATGGGTTTGGGAATGCGGTCTATAGTAACCCTATATCTAAGGCCTAAATCCATTATTGCTCGATCACCAAGATCCAAATCCATAGAAAATCAGACCATGCATGACTATATTGTTGTATACGGGAACCCAAAAAGTGCCATCATAGAACCAATTACTAGTTCCCAGAGTCCTATAACCATTGATTAACTTCTTTGAAAATGCAGAGCCCAGATCCAAGAACTACTTATAATTAATATCATATCCATATATCAACATCTATGCATATAAACACCAAAAATTCAAGGACTCGTTCAAGGTATATTGTGACCATAGATGAATATAATGGGAAAACCCAATCCATGTAACTACATCAAAGACATCTCTATATCATGTTTTAATTATAAAACATTCAACCAATTTCACTTACACTGCTTAGGGTTAGTCAGTAAAAGGGTCTCCCACTGGGTCCTCTGGCTCTTAGTATAGTGGAGGAAGCCTCATATGAATCGTCGGTCTCAGTCAATGTCTTGGTTAAACACCAAAATTACAAGGATGTCACATCCTAGGGCATCATAAGAAGGGTAGCATGGCCTTTCCAAGTACATACATTCTCACCACATGTGTATTAGTAATGAGATGGAAGAAAACCTATATTTGTCTTCTAGGTTTCTCTGGGTCAGTTCACTAACCAAACTCGGTTCTAATTAGTGTATGTTGTGTCCACCTAGGATTGTTCACATAATATAGGAGGTGGTCTTTTATCCCATCCTTGTCTTGATGAGCCCAAATGACATGAAGTCTAAGAGGGTTTTATCTATTGTCTCAAGCCCTATACATGGGATAATGGTATCGCATTCCAATATCAAGTCACAATATTCTTGTAGACCATATCCATCATAAGGTCCGAACATTAGCCATGGGTGATTGGTGTGTCAAGAAAGAACACTGACGTTGTTCATGACCCCATGTGTTCTCCCCATTCAATTTGGAAAATAAATTTAATTAAAAAAACATTTAATTAAATTAACATGGTGTGTCACCCTTAGTGGTGAGGCCCTATGTACACATGCCACAATCTAAAGTAATAATCCATAGGGAAAGGACATGAGACCATGACATCATTCTTAGCATTTCCACTCTGACACCAATGACTGGAAGCAGCTTCCAAGGCCTACTAAGCTCATCTATCATGCCCCTGATTAACTAGAACCAAACTTTCACAAATAAATAAAAATTAACCAATTATTTAAATTTAAAATTTTCAATTAATAAAATTTATCCCAAAATATTTTATCTTAACTCATTGGGTCAGTACGTAATGCTGAAACCACCAAAAATAGGTTGTGTTCCACTCATAATGCATCCTCGGATCATGGATTCATAATATTCCTAATTCAAACAACTAATTCAATAGATCGATAAATTAATTTAGGGAAATAACCATTTTTAATATTCTAAATAATGAAATACCTAAACATTATGACACATGAATGCAGGTGAACATCATCTTGGGATCCAGTCAATCAAGGATCCATGAAAAATCTTAATAAAATAAGTGATTTCACCATCATATGGTGGCAATGAAATTTTTAACCTTCAAAGAGTATCCCACAAATTATTTATAATGAAAGGGGGATTAAAAAAATAGAAAGAGAAGAAGAATGTTACCTATATCCTCATCGAATCACACCCTTGAATTCCATAAAATAGAGAAGGAATAGAGGGAGGGTGGTGTTGCCTAAATAAACAAGGTATCCAAGATCCCTGTTTAACATAAAAAAATTAGGTTGGGTTGTTTTACACTGTGGCCTAAGTGTTCATGTCATCAATTTACAGGGTAAGCCCTGATCTCTTCATTTTCACATCATGAATTTCCCTAGCTAAATTCCATGAATCCAATCACATTGTGAATCACTATTTATGATGTGAATGGACTGTTATATCTTCTTTGAGTACCCCGACACACCTATTACTCCTGCAATGCTCTCCTGAACCATTGAAACTTCAACAAAAACATAAACCACATCCAAAAATGATGTTTTTATGATAAAACACATATAACATTGTTCTGATTTCGGGACATAAAAATGACCCATCTACCAATAGTGAAAATTCAAATTACCCCAATGATTCTAAATCTATACAGATGGAAGTTATAAAAATATCACCAATATAAATCTTCTAATCCCCGATAAGCCTCATCGGGTATAAAAACAATGAAACTATCATACATAAGTCTCAAAACCACAATCAATTCATCACATTATACAATGGAGTGTAGCTAGATCTTTGTCTACATGAATCCATATACAAGAAACATTATTCATTAATACATGATCCACCACTCATAACAATCCCCAATCCCCTAGATAACATTTCACACCACCAACCTATTTCAAAACAAAAAAAAATTATAAGAGAACTCATCACTCAGATTTTGGTGATCCCTACCATAATAATTCATATCCAAGGATAATTCTAAATAAAGGTACCCCCGCTAGGAATCACCAACCAAAATATATTCCAAGTGGCCCAATGTTTTTATTGAAACATTTTTCATCTCACCGCACCAGAACACAGAAAAAAACAACTACTGGAGCTGTTACAACATCTTTTCTCTAATTATGAGATGAAACAGATGAATATAACCAACCCATGCATATGTCTTATATAACCTAACCATTCTTTGGAATGTTCTAGCCAAACCATAGACTTTTCATGTCATACCCAAAATGATATACCAAAACCATATAATCAAGGTTTTTATCTTTCCCAAAGATTTCATCCCAGACTATTATGCATTTTTCAATGCTTGTTTCACCCCCATAAACACATAAAATAATATTTTACATATGATTCAACCACTGAAACAAGTGAAAAAATAGGATTTCACCCCTTTAATCAAGCAACAAAACTAGCTCCACCTGATCAAAGACATCAATTAAGGCCTAAACCATGAATCACCTTCTGATCATAATAGGAAATTTTGGACATGATTAAAATATACAAACTCCATACAACATCTCATCAAAAAATTAAATATGGATTTTACATTTGACCAGATAAATCAGATTTTACAACTCAACGATGTCTAAATGTATCCTTAACTATCCAATGGTTGCTCCAAAAAATAAATTGACCCACCTCAAAAGAGTTTCATCCTCTAAAATCCTATTGTGGTCTTCGAACCATATGAATTTAATTACATATCTCCTTGAGTGTAACCACCGTGACACTCTTTATCAAAGAAAAAATTCACTTAGATATATAAGGGTGTATATAATTCTCTGCTAGTATACTCTTGATGATATAAATATGTTAGACATTATAACATATAAACTAGGAGTACACTGAGATTTCATCAATAATCACCACCACAAACCCATCCATTTTTATATTACTGATTACTATAGGGACATGACAAACCCATCAAATTCCAAGAGAATATTCCCTCAAACATCTCATTAAGTCTAAAAAACTATGAATCATGAGGGTCTTTCTAGAAAAAAACACAACACAACCTCAAAAAGATTTTCAAAGCAGTAGAGAACTAAAGTTAATCATGTCACTACCATCACCACACTAATTGAACTCGTCCACCATGGCATGAATTGTTATCAAAAGTAAATAAACCTATCCCAATATAACCAGTGCTCGTCATCATGATTTCACTGAAAGCAATGACTTCTTACTCTCAAGCCACCCATTCACATATCCGATATCTGTATTTCATGCATATATTTTATGGTATTTAAATGTATTCATTTCTATATTTATTTTATTATTATATCCATTTTCTGAAAAATTCAACTTGTTTTCTATTTTATGTAAGGATAGAAATGTTAATTGAAACAACACATTTCACCATGAGCGACGTGAAGCTGCACAACATCGGTTTTTTTAGGATGATCATTGAGGAATTTTAAGGCACATTACTAATATACTGGGGAAAACAAGGTTTCCAGAGTAGAAAAATGACATTAGAAATCATGTAATCTATTAGGTCCACTAGCCTAGATACCCTTGAGAACTCACTGATCTCTCAACTGAAGTGAGCTCACCACTTCTTCAGAAGATTCACTCATAGTTTATAGACATGTAGGTCTCTTCATGGAGACTAATGATTTCATCCTCTACTATATGTAGATGATCTATTGATTTCCAAATTTCATCCACTGATGAATACCCCTTATCCCTTGAACACTGAGCAACAACCTTTGGTAAGTACCTTCATAGAGCACCCTACTTTGCGAATCTCCCAATTTTACAAAGCTCAAATAATCCCTTGCAAAGCTCCTGCCTTTTCTAAAAGCTCACAATTTTGCAGATCTCGGGCCATCACGGAGCTCAAGCTATGTAGAGTGACTTCTATCACAAAGCTCTCTGATCCAATGCGGAGCACCCATCGTTTGCGGGGCTAAATGAGCTATCACAAAGCTCATGACTTTCACTAAGCAGATTGTCTTTGTGAACCACCTTCACGAGATGAGAGCAAAATATTTTCTTCGAAAACTCCCCACTACTCTCGAGGGGGTCGACGCCTATTTATAAGTGATTCCACCATCCCTAGAAACATCCATGCGAAGTTAATTCAATGTCATCACAATCGTAGTGCTCGGAAAATTATTTCTAAATTCACTCAATATCGCGAAGCACCATGGAAATTTTCCGATCGCGGAGCTCTTCGTAATTAAAAATCACCTCGTCAATTTATTCATTCCTTCACCATGAAGCCCCACTCACAATGCCCTACACTGCCGAATTTCTCTTCAAATCTGCCATTCGTGAAGCTCAACTTAATCAGGAAGCATCACCATTAACATTCGTATGGTCTTTGCGAAATCCAATCGATGAATCCTATCTTCGCGAAACTCATGCCTTTACCATATTTTGATGAGATCTTCAAGGAAATTCATATTTTTCGATGCTCACCAAACTCCAAATTTTGGACCCCACAAATTTGGAAGACACTGGAAAACTACGCCACCTTGTATATGTTCTTTTATTTTATCTCTAGATCGTGCAATACTTTTTCATGGTTCTTTGTCAACATGTATTGTCAACAACATCTCTGGAACATGACAATTCACCATGTAAACCTAATTTGTCAACAAACACAATCAAACCCAAAAATGATGCAATCATACCTTGAGGTATTTTTCCCCAACATAATCATTACACATTATGTACCATTTTAATATGTGAAAATAGGGACCCATAATGATGTAATGAAAATCATCATTTATATTTACCTAGGGTGTTATAATTTACACCATGTGTAAATTTACTAGATGGGATTTAAGTGATGAATTTAAACATATCTTCAATATGTGATAGAATATATGATATGGGTCCCACCCCATACCACTTTAGACCACTTATTAATGATCCTTATTAATAAAATAGTCCATTTGAAGCCTATAAATGGAGGGTATGGCTACTGTTAATAGGGAGGTCCAGGAAGACTAAAGCATGGAGTGATAATCTGCATTGTGCAAGGTCCTCCCCATGTTCATCTCCACTTTGATTATGATTTCATTTTATTTTTTCCCCAAATCATATCCTATCATAACTAGGATGAATGGGTGAACCCTCCTTGTTATAGTGTTATATAATAAAAGAGTGACGTGCCTTAGATTTGTTTCTATTATTATATTCATGTATTTGATTTGCTGCAATTTATTTTTCAACAAGAAATTGATTAATTTTTCTTTTTTCATGACCATTGATATTTAAATCGAAAAGGTACTTTAATATTGGGGAATTTAAAACTATAAATAAGGCATTACCATGTTAGAATTTAGGTAAAATCATGTTAAAATATGATATCTGTACAATCTTGATTGGGATAAACCCTAAATTATCAAACCTAGTGAAATAGGGTATTACCATATTTAGGAGTGGAAACTATGACCATTTCATCTTCGTCACCTTGATTATAACACCAATGATGAATTAATAAATCTATTTTATAAAATAAAATGGCACCTCAACCCTAAAATTACAAAACCCTAGCATAAATTTCAAAATATATCTTTAAACCATTCAATTTTCATTGTAATATATCATTTTGCTTCCTCAAAATCAATCAAACTCAAATTTTATCACATATTTCTTATATTTAATAAAGTAAAATCATTTAATGATCAAGTCAAACTAATTTCACCATCGATGTGGATCGATGTTGACCTAATTTTTAAAAAAATTAATTAATTTAGTAGTATAGTTGTGTTTTTATGAATTTTGACCTGTAGGGAATTAATGATTCCCTCTAGTCCTGTCAAACTGGCACCACTAGAGGGAAAAATTTCTTTTAAGTTTTTAGGATTTAAATTTTTATTGGTTTATTTCAATTTCTCTATTTACATTTGGTCTATTCAGGATGTGTGTTTCATATTTTTATGTTTTTAAATGAACAAATAGAGTAGTATGGTAAGGAGAAAACAAATCATCAACTCAACCCATAATTCAATACCAATTCTATAAATTAAAATCATACAAACCATGGAAAGAACTATGAAAATCCGGCCTATCAGGGATCTTAAATGTGATTAGGGACTGAGGATGCTTGCAGACTATGGGACACCATCAAACAAAACATTGTAAACAACAATCTTGGCAACCACTATTGTAGTGAACCAATACGAGATCAATCTTATAATAATTTTAATGATATATATTGATGTGAAATCCAGTTTACCTACACATAAATATTTGAATAAACATATGGGAACATTTCTCAAGATCTGTGGAACATTTCAATTAAAGAATCTCTCACGTGATGTGGTAAGACTTTGTCTCTTTTATTTTTCATTACACAAGTAAGATCAAGATTGGATTCAATGCTTTCCTGCACATTCCATCATGACATTGTATGAGAAGGAATGAATATTCCTCACCATATTCTTTCCACCTTATAATTCAATGGACATATGGGTAGACATTCTAATCTTTTGTCAATTTGAAGATGAATCATTGTATTCCTCCTAAAAAATATATAAATATTTATCATGAATAATCCCCCACTCTGGCATTGAGCAATTGATGATTTTAAGATAATTATATAATGTGTTTTCATAAGGAAAAAACTCAATTCTTCATACTACAGTTTGAGGATCATTAATGATGAAATATCCTGAATCAAGCTATAACTTGTTAAACAAAATAGTGAAAAATAGTTTCCACTGACTAAGAGAAGGGACATAATGAAAATGAATTCATGCGATCAAAAATTGATGGGATAGAAGAAAAAATGAATTCAATAACAAATAATATTGAAATCATTATGTTATAGTGGAATAACTCCCAGGGTATGTGTATAAAAGATACAAATTATGCTGATTACAATCAGGGTAATCAATTTCAGGTTTAGATACCACAACAAAAATTGAGACATGGACTTCAAAAATTACAACAATTATACCAAAAAAACCCCAAGGCCCGCATGGATGAGCTAGGTTCATACATTATAAGATATGTTATAAACATTCATAACAAAATCTGAGGTTTTAATCAATGAAATAAAATAAGAATCATTGTTTCGCATGGAATTCGGGGATGACCTCCTGGACGGGAGATTCAAACATTCCAATCGGTTTCTAGTGGGTTTGTTCGTAGAACCGGAAACATCCAATGATTCCACATCAGTTTTACCTACTTTCCAAAGGTAGGAGCACATTAGCTTGTGGACTGATGAGGCTTAGGAATTTTCATTGGTCGAGAGGATGGGAGGTCGGACTCATCACACCTTTTTTGAGGGGAATTATTGTCTACTCTGGGACTCTCATTATAGATTTAAGTCATGTTTGTGAATCATTATTACATTACCATGTATAAAATGAGCTTTCCTTTTGTTTTAACAATCAATGATTAAATATGTACGAAATTTAGAGAATCTTTTATATGTATTCGAGGTTCTTCATCAATAGAGAATCATCTGTATCTATTTAGAGATTCTTGGTCAATGGTTCCTTCAAAACATTTCTATAAAAGTCTCTTGGTCATTATGACGACCAGGCTGGTTTTAAAGTCACTCAGTGGGGCACTTGATGCTTATCGTCATTCAGAAGGACATGGATTATTTCAAAGTTGGGATCGATCCCATAAATGGGCTACCTACGTATCCTTTGTTTTGGAAAAGGAATCAGAACCCACGTAGTTCGAGTAATGGAGTATGACGTTTATGATTGATGGCTCAAAGAAGAATTTCATAATTACTTTTACACTCTAAGCTCACGTGAGTCATTCTCGTTGTGAGAAACAAGAGGTATTAGTCAAAATTAGACAATTGTTCCATGAAAGATGTAATCATAAGAAATTGTTTGGGGCTTATGTATTAATGACTGACCGGATAGATGAAGGTTTAGGATTTACTTTTAGGGAGAAAATCCAGGAATAGGGTCCATAAAGGTATATGTGCTTTATGGAGATTTGAATACTCTAACTTGGGACTTATTCCTGAAAAGGAAACCCAAATTAGGAGAGGATTGATAATTGGGTTTTACTCCTGAGGAGGAATCCCATATCAAACGTAGTTTAGGACTGGTTAAGAGAAATTAAGGGACTTGGGGTTTACTCCTGAAGAGGATGCCCATAATTATGACTGGGACTTATTCCTAAAAAGGAGGCCCAGGTTAGGGGACTTGGGGATTACTCCTGAAAAGGAAGCCCAAGATTATGACTGAGTCTTATTCCTGAAAAGGAGACCGAGGTTAGGGATTAAGGTTTGGGGCTTACTCCTGAGAAGGATGCCCATATTTGAGATTGGGGATTTCTCCTAAGAAGGATGCCCAAAATTAGAGGACTTGGTGCTTACTCCTAAGAAGGATGCCCATATTTGAGATTGGGGTTACTCCTAAGAATGATTACCATATTAAAGGATTATGATTGGGGCTTACTCCTGAGGAGGATGCCCAAGTTAAGGAATTATGGTTTGGGGCTTTAAGAATTTGGGGCGTACTCCTGAGGAAGATGCCCAGATTAAAGGACTTATAACTGGGGATTATTCCTGAAAAGGAGACCCAGGTTAAGGATTCTCTCATCTTAAAGGATGAGGTTGAATTAATGAACTCTCAATTTTTGGTGACATAAAGATGTATAAATCACTAGGTTTTGAGAGATATTCCACCGAATTCCTTTCAGATAAGAAGTCAAATCAAGAAATCTTGCAATAAATGGCTTTGGAGAGTATCTTGAAGACTGAATCTTGAATAGGAAAGGTGAAATGGCTTAAGAGGGGTAAAATGGGCAAGATGGGCACCCAAAAAGGTAGGGGCACGCAAGTCTTGAAAGGCGCACAAGTCTTGCGTGGGCGCGCAAGTATTGGTCGCGCAGGTATACCTGCACGGCATGTGGGGTACTTGCGCGATTTTCAACCAGCATTAAAATACTTGAGCGACACTTTATTAAACCCTTTAGAATCCTCTTGAGGTTCTCCCAGAAAAGGGACGCGCAAGTTCTATTGAAGGAATAAGGCAGCGTGCAAGTGTGACCAGTTCCCTTAAGGGATGGCCATTCAGGCGTGCAAGTGTTGATGAGTTTCAACACTTAGGCCTTCCTCCCTCCCTTTAGATCTTCCGTTCTAGGTAAGAAATTACCTTAGAAGTGTTCCGGAAGCTTTGAGAAGAGACTTGGGCGTCGGGAGCTTCAATCCGAGTTTTTGAAAAAATATCCTCTCGAATGGGGGGCCCACAGGGTCTATTTATTGGCAAAAGAAGGCCCTGGGCGGTTATCGGGTGGTTATCACTTAGGTCGCGAAAGTCACTTGCGCGACCAGGGTCGCCGCTCAAGTGTACTTGAGAAACAGTGAGATAACTTGCATGGTGCAGTTGCTTTTGATCCTGTGTTCATGCCTTTGTCGATTTTTGATGTTTTCTTCAAAGGATGAATCACTTTGAGCTCAGATATTCCCCTTTTCCGATCTTTAGATTCTGTGATGAAAGGAGCGTCAACAAAAGTCCCCCCTCAGAGTTGGATCCGGAGAGAAATGAGGATTTGACTCTGAGGAAATCGAATCCATCCAAAGGAAAAAAGGGGGCGCGCAAGTCTTCAGCGCACAGAGGGCGGCGCGCAAGTTTGCGTCACGCAGGCCTTAAGCGCACTGGGTACGGCGCGCAGATAGGCCTCCTGGCCTATAAATACATGGCCTCACCTCCGTACAAATATCCAGATTTCCGGACTTCATACCTTCGAGCTCTCGCCACGCAGGTCACCTTAGCCGCGCAGGTTGCTCTGTTTTCTAGTGTTTTTCTTTAATGTCGCGCTACTTTAAAGGTATCTGTACTTTCGCGGTTTATACTTGCGCGTCAAAACATAGCGCGACACATGAATACTTGCACGCCATTGTTTAGACTTGCGCGACTTAATGCCTTAGCCATTTTTCAGATTTCTTTCACAAATTTTATGAAAAATAAACCTATTTAAGAGTTAGTTTATTCATCTTTTGTGCAGATTCAGTGGTTCCCAAGGGAATTGGAACGGCTGATGAACTGGCTAGCAAGCAGATTGATGACATGATGAACATCATTGGCCACGATTACTATGATTTCTGCGACAGCACTTTCCTAGATTTGGCTAAGTACTTGAAGAAATATCATCTTAACTTTCCACAGAGCATCTTCCTGTCTCTATGTGGTCATGGTCACCTGCAAGGAGTCAATGTTCCAGATGCAAAGAACTATACACCTGAAATGCAGCTGCGCTACTACTCCTTCATTTCGGTTATGCTGTGCATTAAGAGAAACAACAATGGTGTGAACTTTCAAATTCTTCCTCCATGTTATTTCCTTGCATATATGAAAATGGAAAACCCATGGGCTGAAATTTTTTCCACTACTGGTTGGTGGAGAGAAGACAAACATGGTATTAGAGCAATATCTGAAAAGAGTACTCTCTCCAAATGAATCTTTACTTGCAATGCTCCATTCTCAAATCCATGTATCCATCTTCCAAGTCTCTTGGACAGAAACAGAGTCACTGTTTGATCAGCAGAAAATTTTCTCAAACCGCACTCAAGAACATCCTCTTACAATTGTTCCAAGAAGAGCTGGTATCACTGCATATCATTTTGTATCCAGTTGAATGAATGAATTCCAGGTGGTTGCTGATGAAACTCGGGATTTTATAAATCAAATGAAGTTTTATGTTGAAAGCCTCTTGTAATTCTTGAAAAAGAGAAGAGACTCCAGTCTGTGGATGTCCTTCTAACTCTTGTGCATCAATGAAAAACACTTTCACTTTCACTTATTTGTACCTGCATTCTTTCATTACCTGCTTCAATTTTACTTAAGCCAATGGGCCTAGTAAGCATAGTTTGATTTTTACTAGGATTATTACAAATAATCCTACAAACTTTGAACTTTTTAATTGCTCAATATTACATAAATCATACAAAAATTTATATTTAGTGAGCTGGAACTTGAATTTTATTCAGATTTCCTTTGACTTTTGTGGGCAGTTTAAAGTCATGCATGCCGGACATAACGGGGCTAATGTTTAAGGTCGAAATATCTTTGATCGAAATGTACTAAAATTGATTCAATTCCTTGACAATTTATCTGAAAACATATTACCATACTCAAGTATGAGAGAGAAAAAAAATGTAAACTATGGCTTAAGAATATTTGAATCTGAGAAATGATATGAAAAAGATCTAAAAGGCATTAGAAGAAGTAGTTTCCACGAATGAAGTTACTATCATTTAACAAAACCCGTTAGGGGGTTGAAATATGCAGGGCCACCTAAGGGAATTGGCTGCATGGTTAAATAAATAGCATCTTTCAGCTGACAAGTCTGTTATGTGGACTGTTTATGCAAGGCCACCTATGGGCACGTGCTGCATAGTCAGGCGAAAGAACTCTTAGAAATTTACTTTCCTAGTGCTAAAAGCCAGTGAAAGTTTTTGGAGATTCAAATTTTATAAAGTATAGAGTTTTTTGTATGGAAAGAGGGACTTGAATATAGAGAATATATTTCCAGACAAGATTTTCGAAGAACTGGGTGAATATCACTCCCACGAAGGTCTGACCCAAACGTAGGGAAGTTGAATAAACGATAGACTTGAATACTTTCAGATCATGAAAAAGGATATGGGAAAAATATTTTAAGGATGGCTATTTTTTGCGGATCCCTACATACTGTCGTTTAAGAAAAATAAGGACAAAAGATTCATTCTTCCCAAGAATAAAGTTACCATTATTTAACAAACCCGTTAGGGGGTTGAAATATGCAGGGCCACCTAAGGGCATTGGCTGCATGGTCAAATAAATAGCATCTTTCAGCTGACAAGTCTGTTATGTGGACTGTTTATGCAAGGCCACCTATGGGCACGTGCTGCATAGTCAGGCAAAAGAATTCTCAGAAGATTGACATTTTTGTGACTAGAAGTCATGAAAAGGGTTATGAAGATCTGAAAATATTTAAGGTTTGGATTATAACACATAAATATGGGTATTATCTAATGTATATAGAGATACATAGGTCAATGATAACCATAATCATGTTGTGGCTGGGTCCTGAATTGAAATTTTGGACTTCACTACGTATCTCATAGGAATGAGAATCAAGCCATACGTAGTTCTTGAAATGCAGTTTAACGTCGTACAGGACGAAAGTATGAGAAATCTTAGTTTAGGGTCATAGAATTCGGACCTTAATAATGAATACACAGTTTGTGTTTTCATGAGGATTTTTCAGCGAAGGGACTGAAAGTGAAATTTCGGGTTAGGCCCAAAAGACTTGGGGCTGGATTAGAGGGATACTCGAACGTCCCTACGTATCCCATAAGGATGGGAATCAAGCCCACGTAGTTCTAGAACTACCCTTTGTACAAATTTGGTTCGTACATGTGAAGGGTGAAAGGGGACTTTAGTGAAATGATGGTTTAACCTGAGAAAAAAAATTTAGGCATTACCATGTATGCATGTAGTCTTTTTGAAATGAAACATGATTGAAAAATCAATGTCAATAATAGTTCTCTCTCAAATGAGGAAATCAAAGAGTATTGTAGTTTATTGTCGTACCAGACAAAAGTGTTGCATAGTTTAACGTCATATAACAAGGACGAAAGTGAATCAATGTAAAGATATTGATTCTAAGGGTGGTTTCACGAATCAACATCATATGAGATGGTGGTGAAACGATGTGAAGTGATTGTTTTTGGGCTTGAACCCTGGGAGGTTGCCTACATACCCAGCTTGGAGGGAAAGGATCAAAGTCCGTGTAGTTCAATTAAATAATGAATTAATGATCAAGTTGTTCATGGGGACAACGATCTAATAAAAAATGTTGTTGGTACCTACACATGGTTAGCGGACCAAAGAGAGTGTTATGGTTGAGGTTTTCTCTAAGCTCACGTAAGTCATACTCGTTGTGAGAAACAAGAGGTAACAACAACCTTAACGATGTATAGTTTAATGTCATGTAGGACATATCAAGGGACTAGGTAGTTTAAAGTCTTACAGTTAGGACTATTGGTGCTGGACAGTTTAGTGTCATGTAGCAGGGACAAAATACAGTTTAATGTCATGTAGGACATATTATGAATTTTCTGTACAGTTTAGCGTCATGTAGTTAGGACGATGGGAATAATAGAGTTTAACGTCATGTTGGACGCATTGGGGATTTTTTCCACAGTTTAATGTCATGTTGGACGAATGTGCAAATAGTTTAAGGTCATATGCATGGACCATGGATAGTGCAGTTTAATGTCATGCTGGACCTTTGATGATTATATAGTTTAACGTCTTTCCGAACGTAAGGGATTTTTATACAGTTTAGCGTCATGTAGTTAGGACGTCACAGTTTAACGTCTTGCTGGACGTAAGGGATTTGCAAATAGTTTATAGTCATATACATGGACCAGGGATGATGCATTTTAAGGTCATGCTGGACGTTTTAGGGAACTTTTTCACAGTTTAATGTCGTGTGGGACGAAGTTTCAGTTTAAGGTCATACTGGACCATTGCTGTATAGTTTAACGTCATATAGCAAGGACGAACTGGTGCTGCACAGTTTAATGTCATGTTGCGGGGACAAGTTCTTTTCTACAGTTTAACGTCATGTTAGACAAAAGTGCAAATAGTTTAAGGTCATATGCATAGACCGTGGATGATGATGCAGTTTAACGTCATACTGGACTTTTAAGTGCTTATGTAGTTTAACGTCTTTCCGGACGTAAGGGTCTTTCCTAAAGTTTAACGTTATGTTGGACGAAGTTGCAGTTTAAGGTCATACTGGACCACTGCTGTATGAACCAATTGTAAGAGTCTTGGTTCTGGGGACCATATTTTGTTTTTATACAAAATATTTCTTCAGAAATCTTGCATTGGTTGGAGTCATGATGAGTTTTCCATCCATTGAGATTAATGAATAAGCTCCATTGGAGTAGACCTTATGTATTGAATAAGGTCCTTCCCATTTTGGTTCAAGCTTGGGAGGCTTCTTTCCTGGTATCATTGGTGTTCTGAGAACCAATACCAATTCTCCCTGAATGATTGAACGAAGATGAACTTTTTTGTTAAAAGCTCGTGCTATTCGATTCTGATAGATTTCCATGTGGTGAAAAGTGCACAATCTTTTCTCATCTAACTATTCCAATTCATTCAATCGCTTTTGGGATTGCTTATCTATAGATAACTGATCACAAATGGCTATTCTGAGTGAGGGAAATTGAATTTCAATTGGAAAGACTGCTTCTGTTCCATATACCAATGAATATGGAGTTGACCGTGTTGCATTGCGGGTGGTAGTCCGATAATCCCATAAAGCATGAAAGAGTTTATCAGGACATGACCTCTTATCTTTACCCACCATATTTTTCATTATATTTTAAAGAGTCTTGTTAAAGGCTTCTATTTGGCCATTGGCCGCCACATGATACCGAGATTAATGGTTGGATTTAGTGTTGTATTCTTGATACAATTTCTTCACCTCAGAAGAACAGAAGTTGGTGCCGTTGTCTGTCAATATGGTATGAGGGACACCAAATCTAGTAATGATGTTAGACTTGATGAAGCTTACAATGCATTTAGAACTGACTTCTTTGAGAGGTACTACCTCTTCCCATTTGGAAAAGAAATCAGTAGCAGTAAGAATGTACTTAAACTGCTTGGTCGTAGCTGAAGGGTAAGGTCCCACCACATCCATTCCCCATGTGGAAAATGGCCACAAGTATTTAGCTGTATGAAGCAACTCTGCAGGTTGATGAATGAAGTTGGCATATACTTGGCATGAATGACACTTCTTTGTGAAATTAACACAATCTTGTATCATTGAAGGCCAAAAGTATCCAAGCCTTCGAATTTGATCAAACAGTCTATGTCTAGACTAGTGGGAACCACAGACTCCTGCATGCACTTCTTTTATGACAGCCATTGTCTCTTCACCATCAATACATCTGAAGAGAACTCCATCAAAACCACTTTTGTAGAGAATTTTCTCGAGGTGGTTTGGGCTATCATAAAGAGTAAAATTGACCACACGTCGCCGAATTTGTTCTTTCTCAGCTCTATCAGGTGGATGTGTTCCATTTTGAAGGTATTCCCTGATAGGTGACATCCATCCTGTTGTCTGGCCATACGGTTCACGAATGGGACTAATTTCATTAATTTCCTCTGTTCTGACTTGAACATAAGGTGAAATTGCACGATGGTGGGAAATACTGATGGTTGTCTTGTCCCGATTTGGATCTGCTAAAGTTGTGGCTATATTAGCCAGTGCATCAGCTTGAGCATTTTGTGATCTTGGGACATAAGAAAATGTCGGTTCTGAAGGGAATTCCGACATTAACTCTCTGACGTAATCATACAAAGGGATTAATTCTTCTTTTCTGATGGCATAATCCCCATTGACTTGTTTGATTACCAGGTCTGAATCACCTTCCACCTTTAAGTGATTCACTTGTGCTTGAAGCGCTAACTCCAAGCCTGTAATGAGAGCTTGGTATTCAGATTCATTATTGGTACCACCTTCCCACAATAAAAAAGAATAAGGTAACACTGCCTTATCTGGAGAAATGAGCACAATTCCTAAACCAACTTTGTTGAATTTAGGATTTTCCATTTTCTGCCTTGTTGGACTTCTGGAAGCACCATCAAAATACATTTCCCATGTTTGAGGACTCTCTTGAATAGAGAAAACTTCCTCATCAGGGAGTTCAATATCTGAAGACGTGTCTTCCACTAAAAGATGTTCAGCCATGAAATCAGCCAGAGCTTGGCCCTTAATTGCCTTTTGAGACACATACTGAATGTCGAACTGCTGTAGAATAACCGCCCACCTTGCCAGACGTCCTGTAAGCATTGGACGACTAAGGATGAATTTGAGTGGATTATTGCGAGATACCAATTGGACCTCGTGATGTTGCAGGTAGTGTCTCAGTTTCTGAACTTCAAAGATTAATGCCAGGCAGCACTTCTCAATACTTGAATACTGGGTTTCTGCTTCAAGCATAGTTCTACTGAGATAGTAGAGGCTATTTTCATTCCCTGCATCATTCTTTTGAGTGAGAAAGGAACCCAATGATCGCTCTAGAGCTGTCCCATAGAGGATAAGAGGTCTACCCTCAACATGTGGCATGAGTACTGGTGGAATCAAGAGGTATTTCATGAGAACATCAAATGCTTCTTGACATTCTTCAGTCCACTGGTAAGTGACTCCTTTCTTCAATAATTTGGTAAAGGGTAAACTTTTGCCTGCCAAATTTGCGATGAAACGCCGAATATAGGCTAAGTGTCCTTGAAGTCCTCTTAATTTTTTCAAATTCTGAGGAGGTGACATACCAAGGATTTATTTGGTCTTCTCAGGATCGACTTCAATACCACGATGGTGTATAACAAAGCCGAAGAATTTTCCTGAGGTTACCCCAAAAGCACATTTTAAGGGGTTCATCTTCAAATTATGTTGTCGAAGCTTGTGGAATATGACTTCCAAATCATCCAAGTGATTAGAACGTTGTTTGGATTTAACCACCAAATAATCTACATAGCATTCAACAAACTTCCCTAAAAGAGGTTTGAAGATACGATGCATGGCGCGTTGATATGTTGCACCTGTATTCTTTAAACCAAAGGGAATCACCAGGTAACAAAACACACCTTGAGGGGCTCTAAAGGCTGTAAATTCCTCATCTTTTGGGTCCATTCGGATCTGATTTTATCCGGAATATCAATCCATGAAGGAAAGTACTTCATAGCCAGTCGTCGCATCAATTAAGAGTTCTGTAATCGGAACTGGGAAATCATCTTTAGGACAATACCGATTAAGATCTCTGAAATCGATGCAAACCCTAATTTGTCTGTTCTTCTTCTTTATAGGGACAATATTAGCCAACCACTTGGGATATTGAACTTCACTGACGATGTTGGATTTGATCATCTTATCCACTTCAACTTCAATTTTGGAAGCATAGGTTGGGTGTGTTCTTCTCGCGGCATGCTTAAATCCTCGATGTTCTTTTGGTAAACCCAAATGATGAGTAGCAACATTAGGATCAAGCCCAGGAATTTCTGTATAATTCCAAGAAAAAATATCTTTATTTTGCTTTAGAAAAGAAATATACATCTCTTGCTCTTCAAGGGTCATGGCCGCACTAATTAAAGTGGGGCGTGGATCTTTCTCTGTACCCAGATTTACTTCTCTGAGTTCATCCACAGTGGTAAAGATACCCTCTTCAAATGCTGGAGGAGCATCTCTAAGATCTTCCTCTTCCTCTTCATCACGTGCTATTTCTTCCGTTTCTACTTGCAAAGTAGATGACAAAATTAAATTCTCATGATCATAAGAGATGTCAAAATTTTCACATGAAGAAGAAGCTTCCATTTCCGACCCTATTGATGATAAAGGGTCTTCTTTGGGAAATAAAGAGGAGATGATGGATTGAGAATCGACATCATTATTCACCTCTGGTGTTGCTATAACTTCTTCTGGCCTGATTAGCGAAGTATAGACTTGTTGGACTTCAGCAGATGAAATGAAAACATCACCACTTATGCTTTCATCACTGCTTGGTAGGTTACCAATTTCTCCCATGTTGTCTGGCTCGATTTCCGTAATTGACATTATGGATCTTTCCATAAGTGTATTTTTATTTGGGCCTATTTTGTCAATTTGACTGATAGGTAACACATAATCTGTACTCACATGTGTAAATGAATTTATTAGAATTTTCTCCAAACCATATGGAGCATTAACTTTGGTAATTTCCTTCATTGTAGATTTTTCTCTTCCCTTCATGTGATAAAATTCCGCCTCAATGTATTGAGACTCACATGTCTTGAATGGGGCCTTATCACCATACAATGTTCCAACTTGACCATTGAAACAGTATTTAAGACATTGATGGTATGATGAAGGAATAGTTGCATGCTGATGTAGCCAGGGTCTTCCAAGAAAGATATTGAAAGATGAGTCTTGATCAACAATGATGAAATCCGAATTGGATACAAGATCTCCAAACTGAGTTCTGAGTGTAACTTCTCCCAGTGGTTCTTGTTCATTTTCATCATATCCTTGTAAAATCATGGTAGAAAGAGATAAATCAGATTCCATGATGCCCAATCAACGAAGTGTATGAATGGGCATGAGGTTTACTCCTGAACTATTGTCAATGAAAGCTATTAGAATATCTACACCATTGACTTTTCCAGATAAGTACAAAGGTTTTATGTGCCCATGCACAACATCATCTTCATCATTATCAGTAAAAGATATCACTACATGGCATTCTGCAGGATTATTCTCTATGTGATAGACTTCAGCTGCAGCAATTTCAGCTTCAAACTCCTGAGGACTTGACAAATCTTCGATGAGTGCTTCCCGAAGATCTTTTGACAGATTCAAAGCATCCAAAATTGATAACTTGGCTGGTACTTGGGCAAAGTGTTTCAATATATCATACTTTTGATCTAGAGGTCTGCGTTTCCCAACAGGAATATGCGGTTTAGCAGGTACCTTGGAAGCAGATGCTTCGGAAGCTGATGCATCTTGTATTGAAGTTGGCAACATCCTTGGTTTTGGAAGATTAGACTGATTAGATCCATTTACATGCTGAGATAAAGAAGATGGAACCTTTAATCGGTCTTCCAAAATAACTATGCCAAAACTGAGTTGGCCATTGGCAGAAGAACTTGCTTGTTCTTTTTGAGCTTGCTGAAGGGCTCTACCACGAGTTTTTGCTGCATATACAGTGCTAGCAGGGGTAGAATTAGAGTAGTGGGTTCGGAAAGATCCACGTCTTCCCCTGTATCCTGAACCTCTAGAACTTCCTCAGATTCCCTTATTTGATACAGGGAATTCAGGCTCATCAAGACTGGAATATGGATCTGTTAATTGAATCATATTAACAGAACCAAAGATTAACTCTTCGTCTGATAAAGACTCTGCCTGGTTAGCCTGTTTAGGCTGTGCCGTTTGGTGGGGCGGTGCCCGTTGCTTTGAAGTAGATGGCATGAAGTCTTCCAGAGTCAAAGACAACTTAGGCCTCGATACATACTCATCTTCTTCTGATTCCTCTTTCTTCTTTGAATTGCGCTGCCCTTTTGAGGATTTGTCTTTTGATGGAGGCTTCACTGCAGCTTTTGTAGGAGACACAATTTTCTTCTTCAATTGTGTTCGCAAAATGGAATGGGTCCGATTGATTGTCTTTCTGACCATCCAATCATCATATTTTTGCGCAGTTTTGCTTTTGACTTCCTGCCACTCGCCTCCTTCCTCTGGATCTGTAGAGGTAATACACGCTACATGAGCTGAAGAAACCTTCAATTTGACTTGTCCCAAGTCGACCATCTTTTGCAGGAGGTCTTTAAAGACAAAACACTCCTGGATGGGATGCCCCAACATTTGATGAAAGGGACAATAATTGGGATGGTCTTCATCTCCTTCCTTGTTTGGCCTCTTGGGCACTGGTAATTGAACCAAATTATATTCCAGAGCTGAAATGAAGTAACCAGGAACTTGCTCACTTCAGAAAGAGTATGCTTTACTCTTCAAATCCTCAAATTGTTTTCTTCGTTGATCTCTTTGATCATTTGGATGAAACGGCCTTTGTTGTTGGCGTTCAGGAGGTGGAGCCCTTCGAAAAGATGAAGGTTTTGAAGTAGAAATAGGTACAGGTGCTTGTTTAAGCATAACTGTAGCAGTTTCCGCTTTACCCATTCTCCTTCCTGGAACTAATGGAATTACACAAGATTTAACCTTAGCCTGTATAAGGGAATATTCAATCTGTTGAGCGATTGAAGTAAGGTCTCGAAACCCCCCTGAGTATTTCACAGGGATCAATGGTGTCCATAATTCGTCACGCAAATTTGCCACATAGATTGGAAACAGTTCCTCCTAAGGGAGTGCTAAACTCAGGGAATATGTTAATCCCTTCCAACGAGCAATGAAATCAGAGACTCTTTCATTCTCCCTTTTCTTTCAGTTTGTAAGATCGAAAACTGTCATTTTTGGCAAAGTTGAGCTGAACTGAAGAAGGAATTTTTGACGAAGATCCTCCCATCTGATGTTTGGCCGGGATTGCAAGCTTGTATACCAAAAAAAAGCTTGTACTTGCAAGGTTCGCACGAAGAATCCGAGTTTCACTGCTTCTTGCTGCTCTGGAGTTCCCATCATAGGATCACAACAAGACACGTAATGCGTCAAATGTTGTTCAGGGTCGCCTGATCCATTGAAAGTAGGGAAAACAGGGTTTCCAAAACTGGATGGGGGAGAAATTGAATCTACCCATTCAGGGTAAACTTTCTTTTCTGGTTGAACTTGCGCCCGTTTCCCTTCCGTAGTTTCTAACCGAGCTGTTAATGACTCAATAGTAGTTATTAACTTTTCAGAAACATCAGGTTGAACTTGGTTTCAGGTAGGTGTAATGAATGGAGCTTGGACAGACGTGGTGGTTGGTGCTGCAACTGATGGTAGTGCTTCCAACCGTTGTTGCGTTTGACCCATAGGATTAGACCTCTGAGGGTGTACTGATAAAGGAGGATATTCCTGATCCATCTCAGTAGTTACAAAAAATTCCTTCGGTTGTCGGACTTCAGCATTCTTAAGAAGAAGACTTCTCTGAAGTAGTTCTACATTCAACCTTCTTAATTCTTTCATTTCTTCCTCCTATTGTGCAAACCTTTGCTCTAATGAGAGCGATTGACCTTCTCCAGAGGAAGGATATGTAACCAGATTCTTTCCTTTCCATTTGTTGGATACCTTTTGGAGGGAGGGAAGTGGATTACCTAGGTTCTGAGTAATCCTTTGACTTCGTGTACGTACACCTTCTTCATTTGTATCGGTGCATACATTTTCTTGAGCAAGACGCTCTTCATCTGAGTCCCCTGAGTGAGTCTCCTCTGGTGGATTAGCAACAACGGCATTGATGAAATTGATTGATGCATAATGCATCAAATCCCTTCTATCAGTAAATCTGTGATATTGTCTTCTTTCATGTCTTTGACGAGACATTTCCTTTTGTTGATTCAATCATTTAGGAACTTATTGACGAGCTATAACTTGGAGGGAATCTCCTGATAATTTGGATCTTCGTTCCTCTTGTGGATTCTTCCCCAATCGAGAAAAGACTGACATTATCTGAGGAGGGGATTGATGATTTGAAAGAGTCCCCAGTCTTGAGCACTAGGGATGTTCCTACTGCTTCCGTTCAACTCCTCGAATCCCATTTGTTGACTCTGAGGGTTGATTTAGAGAAGTCCTCAGTCTGACAAGATAGGGTGTCTCTTGACATGCTATGTATGAGATCTTCTTAAAATCTCTCTTGATCTTGCGAATCTTAGTTCGGAAATTAGCTGGATGCATTAACCTGTATCCACTTTTATCACCTGGTTCAACAGACCGTTGGATGATTTCCGAAACATCTGTCATTTGATGACGTGTTTTCTCCATACGAGATGCTTGTGCAATATTCTCGCCTGCTTGACGTAGGAGCAATTCAACAACTTGTTCTTTATATGCATGATTTTGAGAGGAACTAGTTGAAGCCTGTTCTTGAGCAATCCTTTGATTATGAGCAAAGCCCATTGACTGTGGCCGGCCATGGGCAATAACATTGCATGAGACCATTTTCGGCGGGCTTTGCTGACTGGAAAGAACAGTGAAATGTAGTGATCTGTGAACACCCCATCCTCTGATATGAACATTAGATGGAGCATTGGCAATTAACTGACGCAATTTTCTTAGTGCGCCAAGGCATGAACGTTGAAGGGTTCTCTGTTGCTTTTCAGCCTTCGGATACCAAGAGACTGATAGAGATGCCAAATCAATCTGACGTCGTAGCCCTTCTATTATCTTAAGATGATTTTCATATTCATCATAAGATAATACCTTCTTCTTCAATTGGAAAAGAGTTTTCCATATGTTGAGACGAATATCATGGATTCCATCATCCGTCAACATCTTTGGAATGTCGTACTGGGAGTCAGCCAAAGGCCAGAACATGACTGGTACCTCACCTTTTGCCAGTTTTTTCATCATGTTCAGCATTTCCTCTTTGTCATTAAATGAAGATTCTTCTACCTGTTTTGACCAGAGTTGGCGTTTCCTTGTTGCTTTATCAGATTCAACAATATTGGTAGAGAGATCATTGATTAAACTAGAAGATGCATGACTTAGGGTTGGTTCAGAGAATGACCTACACCCTGGGCTATCTTCTGATTGAGAAAGTATTTCACTTGTTAGCGATAAAGCATCAGACGTGACTGGTTTTGCATTTGAAAGTGCCTCAAGATAAGAGGTCTTTCTCGGCACTACATTATCCACTGGAGTATTTTCCAGGAAATGTGAATCACTACTGCGGAGAGGAATTTCGCAGCGAAGTTCATCATCATGGGCAGGACCACCATAATGGGTTACAGAAAAAGATGAGATCTCTTGCTCCTTGGTCTTCTGACCACACAGAGGGTTCATGTGGCTCTCATCTGAAGAAGAAACTTCAAGATTGACCGAATTTTCATGAAGCAAGCCTTCATGAGGAAGTGTCTGTTGAAGACCTTCAGAATTAATGTTCCCCTTATTGGGAACTGAGGGAGTAGAATCTTGAATTCCGACAGATAAATGTTTGAGGGCTTCAAGAACTCCAGCATCGAGCAAGGCCTTGTTGCAGATTGGCCTTTGATCTCCTGACTGTGCTGGGCAGATCTTTTTCTTAGATTCCTTCTTACTTGCTTTGGAAACCACTTGTTGACGAAAGTGGTTACTCTGAGCAGGTGTATGTGCCTGATCAGGAAATATGGTCAGGTTAGGCTGACGATCTCTACTCAAATCAGGTGTATGTGCCTGACTTGGTTGTCCGTATGATATGGGGGAGTATGCCCCATAACCCTCTTGGACTGGAACAGATGTGTGTGTCTGTTCCAGAGTGAATCGTTGATGTGTCACTCCACTGCTAGGGATAGATTTATGTGTCTGTCCCTGAGATGATGCTGAAGCTGTTATGATATCCTGACAAGCATCCAGAATATGAGTAGGAATTTGCTTCTGCTCTTTCACCATTGACAAAATATGCTTGGTGACTTCAGCTGCCAGAACGGGGATATACGTCCATTCCGGTCTTGGAGTAGGTGTATGTGCCTGCTCTTGTCCTCCTTTTCCTGTCAGTGAATCCTGACAGTACTCACGTGTGGAGGCAGAGAGTTGAGTCTGCCTCCTGTTTGTCTTCGGGGCTTTCCGACTGACTTCTCCGTGCGCTACCAAGAGAGACTGTTGGTAGGCTTGATTAGTATTAGCAGGTGTATGTGCCTGCTGATTACACTTCTCCAAATGCGGTTGAAGAGATCCATCATATGTAGTCAGACGAGCCTGCTGAATAACTGGTGATGTATAAGCAGGTGCATGTTCCTGCCTATAGTACTCCGCCGGAATTGCCTGGCGGGATTGGCATGATGCTGCCAGACGAGTCTGCTTGACATCGGAATTAAAACGGACAGGTGTGTGTGTCTGCTCGTTGTTTGCCACCAAGTTAGGTTGGTGGACTTCTCTGGAGATGGCAGGGATGATAACCTGCCCATTGTTAACCGGATTCCGTCTCTAACAGTTCATCTTTCCTGCTTGGGTTCGAGGAACCTGAGGTGAATGCCTGGAGTCGGTACCCTCATCATGTTGAGGGCGCACTACCGCACGAGTCTGGCGGCGATTGTTGATGGGATCCCTCAGGAAGTACTCCTGTATTTTTGAATTAAGGCCCTGGGGGACCTGCTCATTCACTTCCTCATAGTAAGGGAGTAAATGGAAATTGCGTTCCGGGGATAACGACCCGAAACGGTTGGAGACGGTAGTCAGCACCGTCTGCTTCTTGATCGCTGGCCGCCGTTGTCCGGACGACCAGGTAGAGTTGTTAACTTGGAGGTCTTGACGAGCGGCCTCCAGAGTTGGGATAGTACCGTTGCGACGGTACTCCTTAACCAGTGCATTAGAAACCCATCGTTTAAGACGCTGAGTTGGTGATGTCATCCTCAGAGCGGACGACATTCTAGCAGGAGTAGCAGCATTGGTTTTCACAGCAGCAGACCTCACAGTAGAGGTGTTCACAGCAGCAATATTCATAGGGGTGAATTTAAGGAAATCCATTTTGCAGAAGATCTTGAGAAAAGAGTGCCTATTCCATATAACAGACATAATCAAGATGAATCCGGCCACTGAATATTTTGGATGAGCACATGTCAATGATTTCTTTGTTGGCCCAAGGGGCCTAACAAATAAGAAGAACATCACTTTAACTTGGTTAAGGATTCACGTCGGGTTCACCATTTTTTTTTTCACACGGAATTCGGGGATGACCTCCTGGACGGGAGATTTAAACGTTCCGATCGGTTTCTAGCGGGTTTGTTCGTAGAACCGGAAACATCATATGATTCCACATTCGTTTGGACCTACTTTCCAAAGGTAGGAGCTCATTAGCTTGTGGACTGATTAGGCTTAGGAATTTGCATTGGTCGAGAGGATGGGAGGTCGGACTCATCACACCTTTTTTGAGGGTAATTATTGTCTACTCCGGGACTCTCTTTATAGATTTAATTTATGTTCGTGAATCATTATTACATTACCAAGTATAAAATGAGCTTTCCTTTAGTTTTAACAGTCAATGATTAAATATGTAAAAAATTTAGAGAATCTTTTATATGCATTCGAGGTTCTTCATCAATAGAGAATCATCTGTATCTATTTAGAGATTCTTGGTCAATGGTTCCTTCAAAACATTTATATAAAAGTCTCTTGGTCATTATGATGACCAGGCTGGTTTTAAATTCACTCAGTGGGGCACTTGAAGTTTATCGTCATTCAGAAGGACATGGATTATTTCAAAGTTGGGATCGAACCCATAAATGGGCTACCTATGTATCCTTTGTTTTGGAAAAGGAATCAGAACCCACGTAGTTCGAGTAATGGAGTATGACGTTTATGATTGATGGCTCAAAGAATAATGTCATAATTACTTTTACACTCTAAGCTCATGTGAGTCATGCTCGGTGTGAGAAACAAGAGGTATTGGTAAAAATTAGACAATTGTGCCATGAAAGATGCAATAATAAGAAATTGTTTGGGGCTTATGTTTGTAGGACTGCCTGGATAGATGAAGGTTTAGGATTTACTTTTAGGGGGAAAATCCAGGAATAGGGTCCATAAAGGTATATGTGCTTTATGGAGATTTGAATACTCTAACTTGGGACTTATTCCTGAAAAGGAAAACCAAATTAGGAGGGGTTTGATAATTGGGTTTTACTCCTGAGGAGGAATCCCATATCAAACGTAATTTAGGACTGGTTAAGAGAAATTAAGGGACTTGGGGTTTACTCCTGAAGAGGATGCCCATAATTATGACTGGGACTTATTCCTGAAAAGGAGGCCCAGGTTAGGGGACTTGGGGCTTAATCCTGAAAAGGAAGACCAAGATTATGACTGAGTCTTATTCCTAAAAAGGAGACCCAGGTTAGGGATTATGGTTTGGGGCTTACTCCTGAGAAGGATGCCCATATTTGAGATTGGGGCTTACTCCTAAGAAGGATGCCCAAAATTAGAGGACTTGGGGCTTACTCCTAAGAAGGATGCCCATATTTGAGATTGGGGCTTACTCCTAAGAAGGATGCCCATATTAAAGGATAATGATTGGGGCTTAATCCTGAGGAGGATTCCCAAGTTAAGGAATTAAGGTTTGGGGCTTTAAGAATTTGGGGCTTACTCCTGAGGAAGATGCCCAGATTTAAGGACTTATAACTGGGGATTATTCCTGAAAAGGAGACCCAGGTTAAGGATTCTCTCATATTAAAGGATGTGGTTGAATGAATGAACTCTCAATTTTTAGTGACATAAAGATGTATAAATCACTAGGTTTTGAGAGATATTCCAATGAATTCCTTTCAGATAAGGAAGTCAAATCAAGAAATCATGCCATAAATGGCTTTGGAGAGTATCTTGAAGACTGAATCTTGAATAGGAAAGGTGAAATGGCTTAAGCGGGGTAAAATGGGCAAGATGGGAACCCAAAAAGGTAGGGGCGCGCAAGTCTTGAAAGGTGCACAAGTCTTGCATGGGCGTGAAAGTATTGGTCGCGCAGGTATACCTGCGCGGTATGTGGGGTACTTGCACGATTTTCAACCAGCATTAAAATACTTGAGCGACTCTTTATTAAACCCTTTAGAATCCTCTTGAGGTTCTCCCAGAAAAGGGACGCGCAAGTTCTATTGAAGGAATAAGGTAGCGCGCAAGTGTGACCAGTTCCCTTAAGGGCTGGCCATTCAGGTGCGCAAGTGTTGATGAGTTTCAACACTTAGGCCTTCCTCCCTCCCTTTAGATCTTCCGTTCTAGGTAATAAATTACCTTAGAAGGGTTCCGGAAGCTTTGAGAAGAGACTTGGGCGTCTGGAGCTTCAATCCGAGTTTTTGAAAAAAGATCCTCTCGAATGGGGGGCCCACAGTGTCTATTTATAGGCAAAAGAAGGCCCTGGGTGGTTACCGGGCGGTTATCACTTAGGTCGTGCAAGTCACTTGCGCGACCAGGGTCGTCGCGCAAGTGTACTTGCGCGACAGTGAGATAACTTGCGCGGTGCAGTTGCTTTTGATCCTGTGTTCATGCCTTTGTCGATTTTTGATGTTTTCTTCAAAGGATGAATCACTTTGAGCTTAGATATTCCCCTTTTCCGATCTTTAAATTATATGATGAAAGGAGCGTCAACAATGATAAAAACCAAAATGCAACATTACAGAATATGGAGCATAAAGTTGGCCAAATTGTCGATCATTATAGAGAGAGACCCAACAGAGCAATATAAACATGCCCTGAAGTGCACCCACATGATGATTTGGATGTTTGATATTTTATAAGTGTGATGAAATCAAAAGGATGTGTTATAGAATTTACTGGAAAACAACCAGTGGAAGAAAAATAAGATGAAGCTAACAAGGAACAAGTAGTAGAAGGAGAAGAAGAAGAACCACCTCAGTACAATCCATGAATTAATTTTATAGAATGAATGGTTATTCTAAAGAAAAACATATTGATAGGTAAATTTTCTGAACACTTTAAAAAATTGTATATTAACATACCCTTTTGGAGTGGTTCTCAGAAACATGTCAGCATATGAAAAATTCATAAAGCAGATAGTAACCAATAAGAAGAAGCTATAAGAGGTTAGAACCATTCCAATCACATAGGAGTGTTTGGTGGTGTAATATAAGGACCTACCTATGAATAAAAGTGATCTAGGTAGCTTTTCAATTTCCATTTTTATTGGAGCCAAAAAATGTGTAAAAGAATAGTTTGAATTAGGTGTGAGTGTTAATATCATTTCATGCTAAAAATTGAATATTTTGGAAATGGGTGGATTGATGCCCAAAAAATCACATTTTCAATTATATGACTCAATAATAAAATCTCCATGAGGACAGATCAAGGATATACTAATAATAGTTGACAAATCCTACTTCCATGTCATCTTCCTAGTGGTAGATATTAAAGATGAAATAAATGTACTCATTATAGGAAGCCCATTTTCAGGAACATGGGTTGCACTGATCGATGATAAAATTAGAGAACTATGTGTTATATTTGGTTGTGATTAGGTATGTTTAAACATGCCCCATCAATGAAGAACTATGATGTGTAAGAGGACTATGAGTTTGAAGAAAGAAACACTTGACGTTGAGGGTGTATCTGAAATTGAAAAGGTACATGAGTTATATGTTGTTGTGCAAGAAGATTCACAAAAGAAAAATAAATATAAGCTAATGACCAAGACATCAGACACTAGAGGAGTGATGAACTAAAATACATTTGAGAAATAATAAAATGTATAGATGGTACAAGGAATTCTATTTGGTTCATTAGGATTATAAATGAGATGGTTTCTCGGTCCAATAGAGATTAAAAAAGTACTTCCATCAGGAAGAATTAAGCTATTCAAGGAAGAAGGATAAGGGATGACCTACATGGACAGAACACAATTGATACAGTTTATGGACCCCTAATAGGTACAAAATTTCAAATCATCCATCATGTGAGAGGAATCTAAAGGAGTTATGGTCAATCAAGTTATGGAAAAAAATCACTTTCGGGAGGCAAACCTGGTTTTTTATTTTTCTTTATTTATTTTATATTTTTATATGTGCACAATATATTGATCAAAATATTTCAAAATTCTTTGAAAATCGACTATTCATTCAAATTTTTTATTTTTTATTTTCAAGAACATCAAGACCCAAGCTTAAAGTAGGAAGAATGAATCGAAGGAAGAGGCTGTAACAAAATTATACATCATTAAAAATGTACACATCATGAATCTAAAATAGGAAGAACCTGCATATCCATGATTAATGAACCAATTCCATTCGGTGTATATTTTTAAAATTTAAAAAATCTCTTTTATTCCCCATATTTAAATGGTGTTTTTATATTCTAATTTCATTCCGCACATTTGATTCATTATTTAAAAAAATAACTAGGAGACATAAACTACTCAATATAACTATGATTAAAGGAATTTAAATTAAATTTTAAATTAATATGAATAAGAAAAATGGGGAAAATAATTATTTTAGATAATCATGTGGATTAGGATTTGACAAATCATGTTTTAGGATAGAATTTTTAACACTATAAATGAAATTTTTCTTAGATTTATCCATTAATTGAATTTTTAATAATTGCATTAATTGATTTAATTATTCTTGTGTATTTCCATGAGTAGTTGTACCGACTATTTGTCTAATTCTCAAGAAATCCACTGATCTAATATTTTCTATTATTTCTATAGTATATTTATTGTGAAACTTAGGCATGATTGATTTTAGAACAGTCTTTGCCTCTTAATGATGCTATGACATAGAGGAATTATTTTTAAAATGATTAAGGCATTACTTTTGTTATCTATTATCTTAATACTTACCATAAATTAATTATTTTAATCCTATAAAATCCTTAAATATAATTTTTAGGAAATGGGCCATGTTACAAGCCTACATTATCCTTTCCAACATTCCTCTAAATATTTTTCATGATTATCAAACATAAGAGTGGGGGAAATGATAACTGGTGGTAGTGATGAAAATTATATAATTAATAATTGTGGAGGATATTTCATGGGAATTAGGGAAGTCACATTCATTGTATTTATTTCACACCCTCATGGAAAAAAAGTGTTGGGTCTTGGAAAATTCCACAGACACTATTGTTTGAATATTGATCTTATTATAACTATTAGAAATGGTTTTGTGGGGATATCATTGGGGGTTGGGTGGTGTATATGAGTATTTTATCCAACACAAATTATGAAATAGGAATATATATATATATATTTATATATTAATAAAGGAGGGTGTTTCGATTAATGCACTTGATTTCTTTAAATTACTAGTCTAAGATATTGGGGGAAGAGAAGACAATCCTTGAGATGTTTTTTATTATCATGAAAAGTAATTTAGATTAAAACAAAATTTTTTATTCTTACATGATTTACATAATTCACCAACCTACCCTAAGCCTTAGATTCCTTAGATCTGAAATAACGAAGCTCTCATTATTATTTGTGATTTTTTCTTTTCGCAACATAGATGTTCTATGCCTTGTAATCCTATGGTAAGTGATATGTTTTTGAGGAATGCGCTGAATTATATTTACATTTACAACCTAATAATGAGAATAAAAATTTATGTGAGTTAAATTTAAAATGGAATGAATATTAATAACGGATTCAAAAATAAAAATGGATGAATAAAAAGTCTTTTATATTTAAAAATCAGAAAAGTAAAATACATGGTTTATTTTTATTCTTTGATAAGTTCGGCATTGATAAATTTTATGTGTGTGATGCTCAAACACTTAATTTTACTTATTATTATTATTTTTATTGAAATTTAATTTAATGTATGGAATGTTGAATGTCCATTGTTGAATTTGGAGATTCCATCCTGGAAAACAAGTACGAATTCAAATGGGGGAAATTTGATATCTGTAGTTCATGCATATATTCTATAGTATTTTAGTATATTGAAATCTATATTTAATTTATTATTCTTTCCATTTTTTGACATTTTATCTGTTATTAATGGTAGGATTAAAAAGATAATTTAAAAATGTAAAAAAAAATTACACTTCACACCGCGAGAAAAGTGTAGTAGCGTGGCACCAGATTTTTGCGGATGATCAGGTAGCAATTCTATGCCATAGAACTGAAGAACATAGAAAAAACGAGGCTTATAGAGAAGATAAATGAAATTACATTCCGTTTAATCATTACATAACATGTACCGATGAAATCTGTGAAAAGGACATGTTCTGACGTGAAGAAAATCATCATTTAAATCTAAAAGTAGTGTAATAATTTAGACCACATGTAAATTTCTTGGATGAGATTTATGTGAAAATTTTCAATGTATCTTCTAAATGTGAGAGAATCCATGATATGGGACCCACCTAATACCACCTTTGGAATAACTCTTAATGATACTTATTAATTCTAGAGCCCAAATAGAGCCTATGAATAGAGGTCCTGCATATTGTTGATAAGGAGATCTTGGATAACCAAAGCTTGGAGCAAGAAGGTGCATTGTGGAGGGTTATCCCTGAGTTCATCTATGATTATATTATGATTTCATTTTAATTTATGATTCCCTATTATACTCTCATCACAAGGATGAGGTTGTAAACCTGCCTTGTGCTAAGGTTATGTAATAAATGGGGGAAGGTTCTTTGGGATATTTTTATATTTTATTCATGTATTTTGTTTGTTGTGATTTAATCATCAACTTCCAATACATTCATTTTTCATTTGTCATGCCAACTTATATTTGAATCTAAATTAATCTTTAATTTTTCAGAACTAAAAACCATAAATATTTCGATACCATATTAAACATTAGAGGAAATCAGGTTTAAATACATTAACGTGATAAACTTGATTAAATGAAACACTAAATTACTAAATGAAGGGAAATAGGGTATTGCCACATTGAGGAGGGGATGGCATGACCATTGGATAATCATTATCTCATATCTAACAAAAATAATGAACTAATTAACATATTTTCTATAATATAATTTCCCTTCAATTCTAAAATTATAAAACCATTGCAAAGATTTCAAAATAAATCTTTAAACAAATCAATCTTCTTTATCCTCTTTAGTTTTTCTTCCTCAAAATAAACCAAAACCAAATTTTTCACCTATTTATTAAATCTAACAAAATAAAATCCTTTGAAAACCTAATCTAAATAATTTCACTATTTATATGGATCGATCTCAACCTACTTCTTAACTAAATTTAAATTAATTGAGTAGCATAGATTATTTTTTTTAAATTATGTGTTTGTATGGACATGTAAGGAATTAAAACTTCCCAAAGGGCCTATGAATATCCCAAATGGAATTGGTCATATCATGCAAGATCAAACATTATTATTATCACATGAAACCTTGGGTCACATTCTCACCTCTATCCATTCAAAGAACCTAACTCAAATCCCAATATTTATTCATCATCATAACTAGGCTCAAATTCTCATTCAAGTAGATGACCATGACACCTATCCTATTAACCTCATTAGGCATGAAGCATTCTCAATGTTCCCATCCAAAAACCTAACCATTCACATAATCAAAATACACCCACATGACCACCTATCAACAAAAGCATGATTCCTAAACCAGAATCATCAATCCATGCTCTAATTTCCCTTGAATTTACCAACCAAAGTCAACATTGATTCTCACACCGAACAAAATTATAATAAAAAGTTGGGAAATTCTAGCAAAATTTTCCCATGAAACTGGCCTTAAAGAAAACAACACACATGGGAGGTTCACCCCTAAGAAATAAACTAATGAATAACCATACCATTTTAAAAAAAAATCAATGAAATCTATTATACATCGATCACACAAGATAAAATATCCCCAACATCGGGGTATCCCTTCTAATTTGTCACCACAAAAAAACAATAATATTGACCCACTAGTTTATGAGTCAAAAATAAGGGCCTCCTGGTCTTCTACTAATCCTTACTAGTCAGGTCTCACATTAATATGACAAGCCCTAGGGTTTCACCCACACTACCATATTATATCATGATATAAACACTCCAAAACACTACCTATTAATAGGGAATCCATACAATCTAAGTATCTATACAAAAGATTGATCCCTAGAGGATCACATCTAACTAGTCAATGACACACACACACACAAACGTTTCTCAAATGATTTTCACCAAGGTAAATTCACACTGATAGTTCAGTTAAATTGAATTTCATTATAAGTTATACTGGTAAACAACATTTAAGTTGTTCCGTGCCAATTTAAATAACTAAACCTGAACAACTAAACTCACAAGGGTTCAAAATAATAGGATTAATGTGATATATAGACCCAATGTGCTATTTTTCTTACTGTTAATGAGGACCACATGATAATTATGGTAGACACATAAGAATATAAAATGAATTATATAATAGCCATGACATTTCTTCCAAAACCATCTTAGTGGACAATGTATTTTACTGAACGGGGTTCAAACCCAGTTCCTTCCCTATTTTACTAAACTAGATTAACTCCCCATTGTATACCTATAATACTTAACTAATTTAATTTTCCATTCTATCCCTATAATACTAAACTGAGTACATTTCATGTTCCATGTATGTTTATCTCATGAGTTATAAATTATTACACAATGCATTAGTGTTTGATATTAAGCCCACCTATCTCATAGTGAAATTCATATATAGATGTTCCACAAGATCATGAATAATCATATCATATCCCAAGAAATAAAATCATTATTATAAACATGTAAATATATCATAACCTGGGAAAAAGATACATGTTTCATAATGATTTAATCAAAAACACAACCCATTATTGTGAAACGAATTTTATAATTATATAACCCATTAAAGATAAACATATTGCACAAAAATATAACCCATGGAAGAGAAACTGATTTCATAGAGACTATGACATTAAGAATTACCCATTCATCGAAAGGATATGAATGGAACCTTTATATCATTTCTTAGAAGGCCTTGAGTAACATCAATAGATTCCATCATATATGAGAATTATTTTTGAAATATCTTTCAAAAACAATTCTTGAGGAAAATATCCTTTCCTCTTTGAAAATGTATTTTTAATATATAAAACAATTTAAAAATTATTTTCTTAGAAAATAAATTGAAAAATTATAATAAACACAAAAAATCATTCCGGAATCCTTTTTATAGAAAACCTAAAACAGAAGATTCAAAACATTTTTACAATCTTTTTCTTTTAAGAATATTTGAAAATTTAAAATAACATTGGAAAATTTTTGAATAACCATTTTAATTGAAAATATATGAAGAAAGCATGAAAATGTTTTAAAAATAATTTCTTTGAAAATATTTTCAAAACTAGAAAATAAGGCTTCAAAATATTTGGAAAAAAATTTGACATGAAATTTAATTTTAAAAACATCTCCTCAAAGATTAAACATTTAAAAATGAAATGTAATCTTCAAATAAATGATTGAAGGTAAATCCATATACATTGTATGCTGTAAAAAGAATATTCCCCTTTCATGGTAAAAAGGGTAGAAAAATACCTTTTTCAAAAAATGACAAGAAGATTCCCTTGAAGAGTTTGGTAAAATACAAAAAATAGTAAATTTTTTTTTAAATAATTTGAGAGAATGATAAAATATTCTTTAAATCCTTTTTAAAAAACATAGATTTTTGACTAGAGAGATAGGTATGCTCATATATTCTTAACAACATTTTCATAAATATCTTAAGTAACAAAGATTGGAAAAAATGGAAATAATATATGAAGAAATCAATACTAACCAAAAGAGAATAAAATTATATATTTTTCTTGAAATATGGATCTTAATATTTCATTAATGAAACCGTGATCATAAACAATCTCTATAAATGTTGAGATTGTTTCCATAAACTCTTACCACATGGTAACTTTTAATCATATTCCCCATCTTGAAAAATGAAATTTAATGGATTTTTAAACAATCATGAGAAGAATGAGATTGATGTTATATCATGTTAAATTAATTTTATACATCTTATATATGATTTAGGTGAATAACATGACATGTGTCTCAAAGAAGGAAAATTGAGACAAATCTAATTTACTGATTTGGAATCTTTTAAAACATATAACATATGATAGAAATATAATAAAATGGTTACGTAAATACACATATATTTTCTTATAATTAGCATAAAATATAGTCATGGGAACTATATACACCATAAAAAATAAGTGAGTGGTGAATAAGGCTTGTATCTCAAGGAAATAAAGAGTGACATGAAATTCCCTTACTTTGTGTCTTGACTCTCATCGTACTCATTTAAAACTCCTTTATAACAATTATAAATTCATTATAAATATATAATAATACCATATAATTAATTATAATATAATAAATGGTTTTATTTTAGATTTATATCATCCTCTTGTTAAAAACTCTATGTTATAGTTTCACTTCTGGTAATATGTGCTTTGTTTTTCGCATTTTCTTAATTTGTTATATATTTGGTCCTTATATTTATATTATTTTTCAAGAATTTAATATATTATTTTAAGATAAATTATATGGAGTTTATTTTTGTTTTAATAATCCTCAGAATATAGAAGTATCAAATGTTATATACTGTTCATGGATAAAGTAAATCGTACTTACACATGAATGTTCTTTCCATTTTATTTTCCTATAGAATGAATGAAAGTAAAATTCATACATATATGGAATTATATTAGTATATTTATTATAACATAAATATTCACTGAACATATCCTTAATACATTCCATGTAGTGTATGAACAAATCACATCGTTTTGATGGGGTGGTAGTCCACATTTCCTAAAACGCAATTATCGTATTAACACAAAATGAAAAGTATAGTGATATGTGTTATAAATTATTTAAAAAAGATTAAAGACGTAATAAATATAATATTCAAATATATAAATATATAAGTATATTTTCTATTATAATGTACACTATTATATGTGGTAAAATAAAATGGAATAATCATCATTTAGTTAGGCGGTAGTTCGCCACACACGTAAACAGTATGTTCACTACCCATTAAATGAAAGTGTGTGTAAGTGTAGGTACAATACATCGCATATGAAAATCATAGTATATTTATGATAATGGTGTTGTAATAAAATAATGGTATAATTATATTTTAGTGAGTGGAGAATGAAAATAAAAGAAGAAGGTTTGAGGGAGGGTGTTACCTCTTAATCGAGTTACTCTATTTGGTTTGTTCCAAAAGGCATCCTTGGATTGATTTAAGCCAAAGGAATGTATTAAAGTTATAAATAAGGTAAATTGGGGATATTTTTTCATATTTTTTTTAATCAAAATTGGCTTGATAGGTATTTTGAAGTGGGAGGAGAGGAGGCTTTTTATAATGGAGGAGGAATGACACTATTGTAATATGTTAAAAGAAAGGAACTTGACCCATGTTTTCTTGAAAGAGGATAAATAAGAGTAAAATGTCGATACAAGGTAGAATAGGTTCAAAATATTTCCATACAATGGATTTAGGGAAACCGTATAAGTCATTTTGGTCCTTAGGTTTATCGTTTAGTCCCATATTAAGCATAATTTATCCTTAATCATTATAATTAATTTTAATTACTTCACTATTATTTTTGGTAAAAAACAAGTTTAACTTATTTAAAATTATAAATTATTATTATTACAAATATTGAATACATTTTTCCAAATTAAAATCACAATAGTACAATAAATTATTTAATACTTAAACTCGTTGTCGGGTCGACAATGCAGGTTTAAAAGTAAATGTGGTCAAATGTTTTCAATGTTATAATATCAAATTTCAATGTGAAATTGGTTCTAATGTCATAAATTAGAATAATTTATAAACAAAATATATAAATACACTTTTAAACAAATTTAAAATTTAATTTATTCTTATAAATAAATTAGATGAAAAATTATTTTTAAATTAAAATCCATTTTTTTAACCATTCATTAAAAATGAATCCTTATAGAAAAATACAAAAAATTTATCCTAACCTAATTTTTATGTTTTTCATTCAAAAATGAAGTTTATTTTGAAATATTAAATATATAAAAGTTCCAAAAATTGGATTTGAAATGGTTTTGTCATTAAAATTCATTAAAAATACTTTTATAAAAATATTGATTTTTAAGCATAAAATTGGGTATGTTCTTATCTTATACCCATAGAATATATTTTATGAAAATAATAAATATATATATTTAATATATATTGTATATATTTTATTAATATCACTCACTAATTTTAATGAATTTAATCTATTAGGATAAAATAGCTTTGTGATCATAAAAATAGTTTACTATAAAAATACTCCCTTTATATTGACTTTGGTTCTAATATTTATTTATAAATAATTAATTCATATTATATTTTGTGTAAACCATAGATTTAAATTATTTATTTAATAATATTTATAAAATCTAATTTAATATCTAGGTTTTATATTATTATTATTATTATTTTAAAAATATATTATTATTCGGTCACACATTGTCTTGTGTGTTACAAAAGTTATAGAAGAAATTTATTATTGCATGTAATACAAGATATCCTACATGTTCTATGTAGAGACAGATGAAATTTAGGTTATGTGTGATGAAATATTAACTTGTTATTTTCTATAACTCAATCCAAACTTAGATATTTAATATATATATATATATAACAGTTTTTTTAGTGTTGCTTGAAATGAAAAATATAAAAATGAATCTATTAATTCGAATTTTTTTTATAAATATCAGGGAGTTAAATGGTTTGAACTGTGTGATTAAAATTGTTTGTTTTCATTATTTAATGTGTAATAATCAACCGTACCTCAATATGATACATGATGTACCAGTTATTATTTGAAGTGCCCGTTATCATATTCAAATTTAAATTTTAGTTGAAAACATGTGTCAGTTGTAGAAAATAATGAAAACATTATTCGGTTCTCTTTATAATTTTGGAAAATGATTCATAAGTCATTTCTTTGATGTGTAGGAATCAATCTCACATCAAACAAATAGGCAATGTTACCGGTATTACTCAAAGTACATGTTTAAAATTTATAATGACATTTTAGTAAAAACCACATGTGACGAACTCAAAGATGAGAAAACACATTTTGATTATTTTGATACTTTATAAAATGATCCATATATTATTATTTACGTATTGAAATAATTAGTACCTCAATCAAATGCCTAGTGACTCAAAGGGTGTCTTTTTATTTAAAATTTAAATTTTAGTAAAAAAGAAAAGTGGAATACTCAAAACTAATAAAACCCATTTGGACTATTTTGATACACTAGGAAAACAATACTTAAGTCAATTTTTATGTGTAGGAATCAAACACACCTCAATCTGATATAGGGTGTGCTCAGTATGATTTAAACAATCTCTTATTAGTCTAAAATTGATATTTTAGCTCAAAACAAGTGTCACCCAATGAAAATTGAGTTATCATAGTAGTATTTTCATGATAATTTAGGTAAATGATTCATATTTTATTTTTGTTTTGTAAGAATTAGTCTCACATCATATGAACACATGATGAGACTGGTATGACTCTATGTTCACTTTTTGAGTTTAAAATGACCCTTTAGTAAAAACGAAAAGTGGCATACTGAAAACTAAGAAAACAGAGTCAGATTTCTTATATATATTGGGAAAATGATCAAAAATTAATTTTTACTATATACGAATCAACCTCACCACAATATGATGTTTGGTGTGACGTTAGTGACCCTTTTTGTTTCCATTTTTGAAAATTAACATTTTAGTCGTGTATTGTTTAATATTATGTTTTATTTATTTATTTATAGTAATACTAACTTAAATATTTTTTTATTATATAGATGGATTCTTTTGCTAGAGGTTGGGTGGTTTTTTGGAAACTTATACCATGATCAGTCTATTTTTAGAGGGTCTCGAGTTCCAAAGTCAATGAAACACTGATTTTTTGAATTTTTGTGATAGTAATATCTAATTCAATCATAAAATTCCTTGTTTGAAATGTTTAAAATATTTTGTTTTTATGTATTTGTGAAGTAATTTTTATTTCATTTAAATATTGAAATTTCTATATACAGGTTGGTGTCATAGTGTGATGTAATTCAAACAACACACCACAACAGTGGGGCCCTTATCATCACTATTTGTAGAACTGATAAAGGGGTCTTCCTTTTATAGATTCTTAGAAAAACAATTATTTTTAGCATTTTAAAGCCCATTTTTTATGTTACAAGGATGATATGTGGTATTTTTTTAGAGGTTAGTCGTGATAAACTCCTTTTATCTAGAAAAAGGTGTTGGTGGACACTTAAATGAGTGAGGGTCACGTTATAGACATTGATGAATCTCTTTTACACATTAAATTTTATTAAAGAAATATGGTATGTATTTATCAGCTTCCCACAAAGAACCTGTTGTTTTAGGTGATGATGAACCTACAAAAAATATATATACAAGATTTTTTTAATTATCTCCTTAAAATATTTATGATTTTTAATCATTTAAAAAGCCTAAATCTTGGAAGAGAGGCCACTGCCAAAGTATTCAAGGAACTCCTAAAATTGTTTGAAGTAGATACTCGAGATGCTTTTTAGAGATTGTGAGGGATTTCCTATTTTCAAAAATTGAATATTAACTTGTAATTATTTTAAATTTATTTAATAATAGAATCATGCGATTGGTTCTACAAAATCATTGTTTCAAGCTATTTTTGATTTTTATTCATACATATAAAAAATATAGAATAATTTATAGGACAAAAATTAGTATTGTATACTTTTTATTACTAAGAAAAATATTATTATTAAAAAATTTGGATGGATCCAAAATTCTAGAGGATAGGGTGTTACCTGAGAGGCCATGGAACTTCTGGTGTTAGTTCTCATGGATATATCTACTTGTGTATATATGAGGATTTGTCTTTTTTTTTTGATTTTTGGGTTTTTTCTTCGATTTTTGTGATAGTAAACTTTTTCATTATTCTTCAAGGGTTATCTCTTAATGTACTAATTTTATATTAATTTAATAAAGGTGTCCTGAGCTAGAGCCTCCAAACTTTTGATCGTAGTTCATCTCCAATTATTATTCTTAATAACTGAATTTATAATAACATAATTTATAATATGATAAAAATATTAATATATATATATTTGGTAGAGTGGATCACAAATTGAAAAAAAATAACTATTGTTAATTAATTATCATGTATATTTTTATATAAATATTAATAATTATATTTTTATAATAAATCAATTATTTTTAATTTTCTTATTTTAATTTTTTTTTTCTATTATTAATTATAGTTTTAAAAGTATTAATGAATTTATTAATAATTATTATTATGAATTTATTTATTACTATTTACTACATCATGAAATAATAAATCATTATCAGAAATGTGTTATGCTAAACCATTAATTATCATTAACACATTAATATAAACAATACATTTTTCATTTAATGATGGATATTTTGTGTCTATATCCAACATTGAAAATCAAGAAAAGATGCAAAGGACCACAACCTTATAAAAGGGATGTTTGAATGGGGGTTTAAGGGTGTAATATTTTCAAAATGATGTCAATGATTTCCCAAATGTCACCTACACTTCCCACCCAAAATATAGTTAGATTGAGAAATAGTTTTCCCAACCCCATATCTAAGGAACTTATTTTATTATTATTTTTATATAAAGAAGTTTTCCTTGAAGATTATGGGGGTTTTAGGATGAAGGCATGAGGAGGGATGGGGAATTAAATATTGTAAAATTTTCAAATGAAATTAAAAAACAAATTCCCAAAATTGGGTATTGGGGAAAAATATTTTTCAATGTTGGTAATGATATGATTCTTCCTGTGGATGTTTCCAAATTTGAGATAACATAGTATTTAAATGTGAGATATCATTTATATTATCACAGATAAAAGGATGAATGTGTTTCTCAGGGGGATATTTATTTTTTATATCTATTTATATGAGATAAATTTTTATTTTCAACATGTTGAAAACATGGTTATTTATAATTTTAAGATATAATATTTCATATATTATCATTGAAAAATGAAATAGTGAATGTTTTAAAATGGGAAATAGTTGGTGGAGAACGATAGAGAGTTTCTCAAAATGTAGTCCACTGAGTTCAAGAGGAGAGGGGTTTTCTTCCTTGAGGTAACCCGTGTGGGTCATCATTAATGGAAAACATGGCATAAATAGTTGATCTATGATGGGATGGGATATCCCATTTGCGGTAGCATGTGCAGTGCATTAACATTGAGCAGGTGTGAAGTAGAGTCAACATGATCAATGATTGAGTCCAGGTATTGAGATTCTTCATGATTGTGAGGATTAAGTGGCATATACTAATTAATGACCGGTGGTACATAATGATAAAGAGATCATGAGAGAGAGGGATATCATTCATTTTTTGAAAGGTTGTGTCAGTCTGATTCATGTTCAGATTTGATCTATAAGGTAGTGGAATCTTATCAACAGAAGGGTGACATTTTTGCACAGATGGATCTTTCAAGAATGACAGTGGTGATATGACTTTTAGAGGGAAGGAGGACGCATATCTAGGTGTGTTTTTCACAACGTTTTTATATTCTCTCATTTTTAATTCCAGTTGTGACATTACATTGATTTTGTATTCATTGATTCATATTGGATATTTTAGAATTAAACTATTGTATTTTAATCATAATCATCATAGGGATCTTCTATGTTAAGAATACTTCATGGTGATTTATTTATTCCACTTTATATCACTTCAATATTACATCAGGTTTCTTACCAACTATTTCACATGCAATTTTCACCCCAAGATCACGAATCTTACCCAATTTGTAGGATTTCCAGAAGAAGGATGGAAGCTATCTACAATAGTGATTTCATCAAAACCATTTCAAGGAATTAATTGCTGAAAAAAACACCATGTATTTAAGAGAAATTATTTTGTTTTGTTTTGTTGATATAAAATTTGATTTTGAAGGGTGATCTGGACAGTTTCTAAATACCGAACAATAATAGTACTGAACCAGATCGTTATAGTTTGAAGATGAAAATTATAGAAGAATTTTAACATAATACAACAAACAAAATATCATAACAAAATATAGTAAATATCATATTGACTTAATGTGCTTCCATAACATGGGGACCAACTTGCATGACAAGAACACCACCCACTCAAGAAAGTGTTTTATTAATTATCAAATAAAAACTCTACAAAGAGGATAGATCTACTAACAACCAAAGTATCTGGAATAAAACAAAAATGAGAAATTTTTAGTGGTTATAGTGTAATATGAAATGAGAAATTATAGTTGCAGATGATTTGAGGTCTGGTTGTCCTAATCTATTTATACTGGAAGTCAAATGAGAAACAAACCTAGATCTAGGATCTGCTTCTCCCTCTCACAACAGTGGAACCATTACCAAAAATAGGGGAAACAATTTCACAATAATTAATTCCAATATTTTTGAATGAGACCTATTGAATCTAAAATTAATTTATAATTGATTTAATTTTCCTCAGTGACGCCTTCGTTACTTTTAAAGATCCACTGGGAACCAATTATTTTTTCATCAGTTAGTTTTTTTAAAAGAGTCTAAGTATGGTTCTTTTTAACAATTAAATTTCATCATTCATATAAAAGACCCAAAACATTGAGTCTTTGTCATTTATGTATTTCCTATTACAATGGGGATCATTATTTTTAAGATATTGGGCTATATTAAAGGAAAATTATGCCATATCATACTAACTAAAATAAGTAGGAGGTCTTGGAACCCTCCTTTATCCCACTCGGTTTAGTTGGTAGTCTCTATTATGGGTAGCATGTTCAGATTCAGAGACTGAATTTGAAGATGAAGAGGAATCATCCTTTATAACATGCTATTTATCAGGTGGAGAAGACTATATTGGAGCCTCAAAATGGGATGAAAGCTCAGTTTCATTTTCTTATTCAGGTGTTGGATCACTAAAGCCAACTGTGGCAGTCATACTTTCAAGAGAGGAAGACTCATGGAAAACAACATCTCTACATATAATTCACTTTTCATAATTGGGTTTTTCTACCAATATTTTATACCCCATAACACCCTTAGGATACTAAACAATGACGGATTTTAGAGCTCCTGGTTCAAACATGTTAGTCTTATCATGAGCATAAGCATTCCAACCAATTAATCTTAAGTGGGTATAGGAAGGGGTCTTACCATTCCACAATTCCACTGGTTTCGTAAACAAATTAGAAGAATAGGAACACCTATAAATTAGATATAAAATAGTGGTACCAGGCTCTTCTCGAAAGTATTTAGGGAGGCCAGAGCATACAAGCATGCTCCTAACTCTTTATAGGATATTACTATTCATTATTTTTGCTAATTGATTTTTTTGTGGAGTCTCATTAACTATTAAATGTATTTTAACACCATTAGATTCACAAAATAGAATGAACTTAGTGGATAGGTATTCAAGCCCATTGTATGTTCTTAGTGTTTTAATTATCTTCCAAATTTTTTTTCAACTTAAAATTCCCATGTTTTAAAAGTCTGAAAAACATCATATTTTTTTAAAGAAGGTAAATCCAAACATTACTAGAAATGACATATATGAAAGATATAGAGTATGAACTTCTACCATGGGAGTATGTTCTAGATAGACCCTATATATCATAGTGGACATATTCTAAGGGGATAGTGGAATTAAAACATGACCCTCCAAAACACACCCTATTGGCCTTTCACATCACACAATAATCTCAAAATTGATGATTTCTTGGTGTCATGTAACTCAACAACCCTTTATTGTTGAGTTCCTCCTAGACTTTGGAGCTAACATTCCCCAATATTCAATGCCAAATCATATTATTATCATTATTAGTTGAATAGACACTACCCAATTATGTTTAATGGGTCTTTACATTCATGAAATACAACCCGTTGATTAAATATCCCTTATTAATGTTTCTAGAGCCTTTGGATATTTTAATACAACCTCTTTCATACCTAATGTTAATTACCTTTTGGTCCATCATCCCTAATGAAACTAGGTTTTTATTAAGGTTGGGAACCCACAAAAATCATGTAATGTAATGATATTATGGTTATCAAGTTATAAAAAATAGAAACTCTACCCATAACCTTATCACCTAAGAGGATATATCATCCAACCCTCTCAATCGATCATTGAAAATATTATCTAAATGGAAAAATATGAAAAAAGATACCTGAATCAAAGACCCATTCTTGATTGAGTGTATGGGTATACACATTAAGGAGAAACAAAGTATCATAACTAGAGTCTACAAGAAGGTATTGATTAGTTGGTCGTTTAGACAATTGCTCATGCTTGAGTTTCCTACATTCGGGATTAATGTGACCTAGATTTCCAAAAATAAAATAATTTGACCTTTTATCCCTTGAATTAGACCTTGGTTTGGGTTATTTATTTATTTATATCCTATAAATATCAAACTATTTTTCCTTAGTGTATGTTTGACGTCTACCCCTTGAGAATAAGCTCTTGACCTCACCTTTGATTCTAGGTTTATATTGTAGTTCCTCAGAAAGAAGTGATGATTTAACCTCTTCTAGAGTTAAAGGGTCTCATTAATAAGTCATGGTCTCAATAACTGCATTGTAGGCATTATCTAAAGTGATAAAGATGATAATTTATTGATCCTCATCATCAACATAAAAAATTAATATTAGATGAATTAAACATGAATTTACTGAACACATATAAATGGGATTTAATAGAACTACTATGTTTCATTATGAATGTAAACATGTGGTGTTTTTTGTAAATCCTACCTACTAGTGAAGTAGCCATGTAATGTTTCTCAATATTAATCAAAATTCAATTAGTATTAGACTCATAATCTACTTCTATAAGGACATTATCACCTATGTGGAGAAAAATGGATCTTTGAAATTTAACTAACACATTAGGAGAAACATCTATGTATTCAGTAGTATGTTGTCCAGTTTCATTTATCGTAATAATAGAATGATTAAGAACACAGAGGGCATTGACTAGGACTTGCTGTATGAGAAGGTACCTCATCTTAATTCCCTAGAAGTTAAAGTCATTATCACTATAAAATGTTATTATTTCATATCTCATTGTCAAAATGTTTATGGAAAGTGTAGATGTTGAGTTCTTATAGACAAAGTTAAGCATACACCCCTAAAAAATTCCAATCTCTTAGGTAAATAATTTTTATCAAATGGGATACAAAATGAAATGAAATGTAAAAGGGATGAAGCCTTTAAATAATTTCAAACTAGAAAGACAATGGTGATTAAACAATGAGATTATAGTGAGGAAATAAAATCAAAAACCAGAACTGTAATTAAATAAATTAGGAAACAATAGTAAAATTTGACAGAATAAGAAATTTAGTGAGGCTCTAATACAACTTTTTGATGTTGAAGGGTGGTCTGAATAGTAGTAGAATACTATAAAATAATATGGATGAAATGGATCATTATAGTGAAAACATGAAAATTACATAATAATATGTATATAATACAAGAAACAAAAGATTAAAAAATAGTAAATAACACAATGAAATTATGTGATATTGATACATGGGTACCTAAATTCCTGGAAAGAACACCACCCACTCAAAAACACACATTATTAATGATCAAAAGTAAAAACTACAAATAAAATTGATCCAGTATTAAGTAGAGGATCAAGAAAAAATATAAATAAGAATGTTTTATAGGTTTTGGGGTAATAATAAATAAAAACATAAAGTACCAAACACTTAAAACTCTAATTGTCAGGATCTATTAATGTTGGAAGTCTCTTGAGAAATGATCCTATATCGGGGATATGTTTCTCTCTCTCGCACTCAGAGAACCGTCACCAAGAATGAGGGCCTTATATTTTCCAAATAGAAAGAACATCATCTCCACTATATGAATAGAAACCAGATGAGGTCAGGGAGTGAAAAATTCATAGACAATGCTCCGATGAGGGACAACAGTAGTGGAAAATAAGAGATTTACCTAGAGGAACTAAGAGTTGAAGCTAGATAAAGATCTAAATGAATCCGATGGATCGATTCTGTGAAATGGGGTGATCAATTCCCCATGACCCTGTATGCATGATGAAATGACATAGCCAACTAGACAACACCATGCATAGACCCCTGAAAATGAAACACATCCATGAAATCATGTTACAAGACAAGTCGATAGTGTGGATGCAAGGGTCGTTAAAATCAATTAATGCCCATGAACAAAAATAGGAGGATAACCATGATGTCACATGGTCGTGCATGAAATAGGCTAGCTGATGGCCAAGGACCAGTGAATTAATCACATTCAAGAAATAAGCTTCCCAATCGTAAATGATCTAGTAGAAAAAAATTTTACCAATTAAATAAAACCAAAATTTTTTTATTCATGAAACTATTTACAACATAAATGACAGAAGATCTATCATTTCATTTTAATATGTAAAAAAATGAATATCATAATTCACAATATTTATTTAAAAAAAATAATTAAACATATTTTACCATTTTTTTTATTTGGTATTAAAGTATTCTAAAAACACTGCACCCTTAAAACCCCACCCATGTATCCCTTTCATAAGGGAGTGTTCCAAGAAAAATTTTGTAGATTTTCAATTTTGGATTCAGATTACCCTTTTTCAACACATTAAAATACTAGATGAGTATTAGGATAACATATTAGAGTTATTGGAGTCATCAGATGGAGCTAATCAGATACATAATAATTACAGGGATAAGGTTGACATGCCACTGAGTTTAGGTTCAGCACAGCTTAGAATGAGGCAAGGATAAGAGGACTGCACCATAAAGTTGTGAGCTAGGAGAAACCATTGATGTGTTATTGGGGAAGGGTTTTTTAGTATAGTGGGTCCAAATGTGTAATCAATTTCTTACATAGGGACATCGAGTCATGTTTTCTAGGTCTTTGAGTCATTTAAGAGTTACCTCTCAGCCTAGTTAAAATGAGTACTCTCGACTCCTCGCATAGATAAACAACTGTTAGTGGCTTTGATTTTACATTATTCTGGGTTCAATGTACTCCATCTCCATTATCCCTTGACGCCTCTAGTAGATATCATTTTCTTCACAGAAGGCTTACTTATTTAAAATTTTCAAATTCCTCAATTAACATGTTGTTTTGGATTTCAATGATCTTCCTGATGCCCTCAGTCATACCTTCACTGCCCATACTTGGAGGTGTGAAAATTAGATTTGGTTGGAAGTAACAATCTCAATTTCATGATTCTGTATCGGCTACGTCTTCGACATCATTTGGCTCAAATCTCATTCATATCTCATGGTTCCTTTAGATTTATTGATTCATCAGGATTATAACTGATCTTGTTTTGTTCAATGGTGTGTCAGTCACAGTTCATTGGCTTTTATGGGTTCATCGAATACATTGACAAAAAGATGTGTTGTCAGGGCCCACATGGAAGCGATGATTTAGGTGGATAGTTTAGTTTAGAGGTTTCTCCAGAGAGGGTTCCCCTTATATTCTAGGGATTTGGTCCAACATCTCGATCTTTAGACCACATGACCACCAGGTGATCACTAATGGGATGAATATGACATGTTAGATACCATAAAAATGTTTTGGTAGATTTGGTTGGTAGTGTGGGTACACTGCATTGAAGATGTCCTAGTTTAGAGGGATGAGTTTGTTGACATTCATCATCTATAATTCATTACCCATAAATTGGGTTAGAGGGGATCCCTATAAAGTTACATTATTCTCTTTGGACTGGTACAAAGGTGTAAAGAATCAGCTAGGTGATGCAAGTGAAAGTCTACATAGATATCACTGGGTTGGTGTCTCAAAAGATAGATGAGTGTGTGAACACCTATCATATGACCCTCCTCCCATATTTTGGATAAAGGGGTGCACAACTTGTTGGGTCACCAACATGATGGAGCATTTTTTTTGGAAGGGGGACGAATATTTCAGACTTGGATCATGGCGTGATGTATACTTCCTGGGGGGGGAGTGTGGAATTTCACTAGTGAGATGACATTATGCATACTCTCACTTAGGGCCTTTGGGACATGTTTTGGACTTCATGATATTTTGAGTTGGACCAATTTTCCTATGGGTATTTGGGTCATATCAGAGTTACCTCTGAACCATGTTTAGAAGATGAATTGATTTTCATATAAGGGGTTTGACCCCAACCTTTTTTTCTTCTAAATATTACGTCTATTTATCTAATTAAGTATTTAAAAGTTATAAATAAGAATTATGTGATTAATTATTATGGATTATAATAATTAAACTATTAATTAGACAATAATATAATAATGACTAATTACGTTATAATAAAAATATAATTAATAATGCTGAATAAGATTACTAATCCTGAATTATAATAGAGTAATTAATAATATAATTAATATTCCATATGTAAATAACCAGTAACATTTCATTTTCGACACCCTTATTAAAATAATTATAATGACAGATTTGTTAATAGTAATTAACAATTTAATTCTTAATTATTCTAAATAATTAATAATAATGTTTTAATAAGTAACATAAATAATAATATAAATAAAAATAACTAGTAATTTAATAAATAATTTAATTATTCACGTAGTCAAAATTAATATATTTAATTAATTATATAATAATAATAAAAATGTAATTAATAATATAATTAAATATGTAATTTATGATCTAATTGTTAAAGTAATTCAGGATACCTAATTATAATATAATTATTAATGAAATTAAATATAAATATTATTTTATAAATTAATTATGAATTTGTTAAGTCATAATTAGTATTCTATTATTATAATATATTAATTACTATGACTTCATAAAAATAATATATTAATTTACATGTCATTATTAATTGTGACTTTGTTAATATTATTAATTATGATTTTAATATATAATTATCAGTTAAATTATTATCAAGTATTATTCAATGCATTATTATCCAGTTATTAATTACATTAATGATGATTTTTAATTAAATGTAATTAAAATACTGATTACATTATAGTAATTAATTTAGATTATTAATTATTAAATTCCTTTTTAATTATTAATAATTTCAGGATTATTAATTATTAGTTATCACCAAATTATTAAAAATATTATTTATTTTATCATTCAATATAAGTTAAAAAGGATTATAAATCACAAACAACACACACACCCCAATTGGTTACCCCATATTCCTCACAAGGAATAGAAAACACACCCTAGGCATATATTTTTACATGTAGTGGCCTGAAGACCGAAGTTATATATTATAAATTTAAATAATATATTTTTAAATTATATTATTAACTACATTACTAGTGACATCATTTATTATATTAATTACATCATTATTAATAATGATTATTGTTATTAGTATATATATAAAAGATATTGAGGGTACAACTGTAGAAAACACTAACAGGGTATAACCTAGCCCAGAGCCTCCCCCAATTGATATACTAGGTTGATTACACCATATTTATTACATAAATGGCTGAGCAAAGGTAACCCCATGTTCCTAGCCCCTATTCCCATGATATCGGTTGAAATTCCCCCTACGAGTTGGGTTGTAGGCCCACATGATGCCTAGGAGGTAATCAAATCCACATCCTGACGTCGTCATCCATACACACAATGAGGTCGTCGCATGCTCCCTGTGTCCTGAGATCGATGTCATAGACAACTTCCCCACGTCCCGAAGTCACTGTCTTCATGCTTCTGATCTCTATCCCAGTTGATGGGTGATGCTCCTTAACATAGAGACACAGTCATTGTTCACATCTGTTTGGGTCCCATACACGCCTTAAAACACATCACTAATGGCCATACCCAAAGACGTCAATTCCAATAAGCCCATCATCTGCCACACACCCTTCAACATTTATAGGCTTCCATTTCTTAATAAGATTGTTGGTATACCAAATAATATCCAATACATAAACCATAAAATGATGCGATCAATACTAGAACCTCTTTAGCTGCTTCATAGTTAACCCATTGCTGGAGACCCCGTCCCCTGGAGGCTTTACAAGAATCCAAAAACATGAAAACCCCTTAAAGGTGTAGGTAATCTGCATGATTTCAATAGTAGACTAGAGGTTTTCACCCATATCTAAATCTAAAATCATATAATCCTTAGATGAAAAACAGAGGGAAAATAGTTTTTCTTGCCCAACCACATCCAATTGGTTTATATTATCCTCAAATATGAGGAATTTGGAGTTACTTCTAGGAGAATTTCCAAATCAGACTTATTCATTCCTTTTTTGTGGGAGACAGTGGCAAAAGAGATACCTATGCCCAAAAACATCAAATTTAATTCAACTATCCTCAGATATGATTAATTTTGAGCGATCTAAAAAATGATATCCTTTATGGAACACACCACACACCCTCGTTCGGAGCTCCACCACATGGTGGAAGGGGTGGATTGTATAATGTCTCACCCTAGGTCACTCAATAATTTAAAACTAGATCAATTTTCCATGTTACCTCATACATTCCTTCCTATACCACAGACGCTGCTGATTAGTAGCAGAGGTCTAAGGTGGTACTTTGAGGAGACATCACCCACTATATAAGAGTGTATAATAAACATAAAATAACTAAATTCCAATCAAAACAATAAATAATAAGATTATTATAAATAATTAAATATAAAATAATAATAAATGAAATATTGTAAAGGACAAAATAACAATGTTTTACATACAACAGTACTCCCATTGGGATGGGAATATATATAAAAATTAAAAAAAATCAAAGAAATAAAACAAAAATTCATCAACTTCATGTTTGAGCCGAATATCATCCATTCTCCTGATACCATTCAAGCTATCATGATTGACTACACTATCTTGGGACTCATCCCTACCCATTCCATCATCCTAGTGAAATTATTCTAGGATACCCATGTACATTGGTGTCCCAAGAAGGGTGTGATTATAAAACTCTATAGGGAACTACCAATGTTGTCCCATGGTAACTATCATATTCACTGATATGTTCATGTGACATGCCCAACTATAATAATGGATCCATTGAAATAAATAAATTACTATTGATCCCCAGCTGCATGACCCTAATTGACCGTACCATATTCAACTGTTTCTAGAGTTTCTATGAGAATTCCATGAAGATCATGCCTCTTAAGTAACATGTGGGTTCTGAGTCCATGGAAACCCACAACCAATCCTCAGAAATATAGAGGCCCATCCCCCAACAACTCTATCTATGAGCTCCAAATCCATGGAATCTCGATCATCCTTATGATTCTGAGGTCGTGGCCCATGATATCCCTATATTTGTGCTCCATACTCATTGAATCCCCAATCATATCCTCATGAATCATGGGATTAGGAATGTGGAAAACCTATATGTAGGATCCCATTCCTTTCGATCCCAAATAATATAATCTTGTTTCAAGGAACATGGTTTGAGATAACCCTATCTTTGAGGTCTAAATCCATGGTAGAATGAATCATATCCTCAGGACTTTGGGGATGAGGTTTGTGGTAACCCTATATCTGAGGTCCAAATCCATTACAGCTCCATCACCTAGCTCCAACACCATGGAAGATCAGACCATGCATGCCTATATAGTTGCAAATGGGGACCCAAAAAGGGCCATCACAGATCCAAGGACCTGTTGCCAAAATCCTATAACCATCGATTAACATATTTGAAAAAGCAGACCCCTGATCCAAGAACTAATTATAAGTAATACATCAGCCATAGATCAAAATCTATGCATATACACACCCCAAATCTAAAGACTAGTTGATGGTATCTCAAGACCATATATGAATATAATGGGAAAACCAAATCCATGAAACAAATTCAAAGGAATCCTGAAATCATATATGAATGATCAAAAATTCAACCAATTTCACTTACATCACTTAGGGTTAGTCAGTTAAAGGTGATCCTGTTGGTGTTGGTGGCCTAAACCAACTACTTTTTACTTTATTCATTAAAAAATACCTTATCACATATTGATTGATCTGATGTGTGACAATGCATGTGATAATTTTCTATGGATAATTGTTTCACCAAAGGGTCATTGAGGATATCTACTATGACAAGAACTAGGATGTGCCATAACACTATTCTTGATTATATGTTCTATAACCGGATGATGTTATTTGAGAGACAAAAATAATACAGGCCATTAGGGGTGAGGAATCATAAAACATTAAGGCCCCTTCTCATGGTGTGCACCCTTGGAAATATCCGGGATGATATTATGAGAACGAGACCTCCTAGTTGGAATTCCACATTTCATAGTGTCTTTGAATGTTTTAATCTATAGACATGTGTATTAGTCCTTAGATTTTAAGACTATTATTAGTGGTTATTACAACTCATGCACTTAGATGTAATGATGAAAACTGTTACGACACACTATTCGTAGTGAGGTAGGATATGTTGGGTGCATCATGAGTAATACTACATTAATAGATATTGTGAGAAAGGATTTTTCCCTTATATTCCATAACATAATTTGATATCACATGAAAATTGATGGAATTGATATAGATTAAATAAATCAATGACCATGGTGAGGAATTTGAAAGTTCAATTATGGGAAGTCAAAGAATGAATAATTGGGCACATGAGTTGATGTAACTATAAGGAAACCCACTTGACTTGAGATATCAAGAGAAAAGGATATCATTACATGGTAAGCATTCGTAGAAGCTGACACATCATTACGATGTTAACTTCTTTCTCTATGGATTCATTGTTGTGTTTCCAAACTCTATCCTTGTAATTTAAGAAGGCTCGGCCTAATGCCACTGATAAAGTGTCCTAGAGGGTCACACACTAAGTGTGTCCAAGTATCTCAGTTAAATATTAATTTAACAAGTTGAATAACAATTATTCCCGATTGTGGTTTAATAATTATTCAAAAATGTCTGATTAAATTTATTTCGACAATAGTTATTCAAGAGAATATATTGCAGGTGAAATAATATATTTATTTGAGAGTTGTCCAATGATACTTATTTAAGAAATAAATAGTTATTATCATCAAGGTCTAATAAATGTGGTGGGGGAAATAAAGAAAATGGAAAAACAAAATTACACGCCGAGTATTCTAATATACACACCATCTAGTTTTTCAGGGGATTTGTGACAAATAATATTGTATATTTAATTAAATAGTATTTGTTGTAATTCAATGGCCGCATGTCAAGTGATAATAATAGTCAACTGTTACTGTTAGACACAGGTTCTTACTTAGTATTGAATGAAATAAATAAATTCTTTTTGGTAATTAATTAATTTTATTATTCTATGTAATTAAAATCCCAATTATATTATTCTCGTTAACTTAGAAATTCTTTGTGGTTGAGAACAATGGATCTTGAGAAAGCTCTTAATCCAAGAGGTAATTATTTTCATCCTATAATGCATTCATGTTACGAGATAGATCCTCTTCCACCAAATCAAGGAGAGTGCTTTAGAAGCGGCTCTCAAGGTGATCAAATGCATCCATCACAAGCGAAAGATCATCCATTAAAGCACCTAGAGATCCCTTCAAAGACATCCATAGATATGTGGAGCATGTGTGGATCACTACTAGATGAATCCTACACTTGACTTCTATGACACAATGATGGAACACATCAGATCGTGACTGGAAACTTCAATGAAGTGTGAATTCCATCTAGGTAATTATTCTAATTTAATTAAATTAATTATAACCAACATATGATTATCCTATCTATGGTTCTATGTCTCCCCTATTTTCTTTCATTCTTTGTTCCATTTTAAATATCAAGTGTTTTTTATCATAACAAATCTCAGATTGGTCATTGTTAATGGAAAAATTAAACTTGGGTACCCCCATCAATGCGCTTCCGCTCAACCCAGAACATACAAGTGTTATTAGGGGAGTGTTAAGTTGTTGATTATAACTATTTATTTTTCCATTGATAATTTTCGCATTTGGAAATTTAGTTGTTTCAATTTACGTTAATATTTTTTCAAATATGAATCTCGATATTTCCTCCCCCTCTTTCGTTTCTCATTCACCTTACTGAAATGATATTTTCATTTAATTTGATTAAAATAAAATAGAGGATCTCATCCAGAGGTGTCAAAGCATTATAGACATACAAAACCAGAACACATGATGCTTATTAAGTAGTACACACCGGGTAGTCTAGGTTCCATGTACCAGGACTAGTCCTCCAAACCAAGTCGTTTGTTCGAGTTTATATAAGTCTTAAATAACTCCGTGTGTTGACCAAGAACAGGTGGCATGCGGTTTCTGGATTACATGTTGTGTGGCCCTACTATACACTGTGTGTAGTCCCGCCAGGTTAGGGTTGGACCATGTACCCCCTACACGGCTATCCCGGTTGGAGACTGTGTAATGCAGATAGTACATGGCATGGTTCCCACTGGACACGCAATGTACTTCGATGATTTCTGAAGTACACTCACACATTGTATCCCTGGGAATGTACTTACGATGGACGGTGAACGATAGTAGACGTCGTGAAGTTTGAACTAACCATTGTGTACTCATCCAAATTATGAAAATTTATTAAAATTTATTATTATATTATATGAACACTTGAGACGTGTACCATAGTGAAGGCATAAATATTAGGCACAACACATGATATGTGTTATATATATATTTTAATTTAACACCTGTGTAATGTTCATTTATGCACATAGGGTAGTTATGAATGGGAATTCCCTGGGTTTCCTCCAAGAAACAAGTTACGTAAAAAGTGAATTATAAATGAATTTATTTGTTTAAAAATATGATAGATGTGAATCTCAAATAAATTCAGTAAAAGTTTTAAGATGAAAGGATTGATTAATTAAAGATAATTAATTGATTCGAGCATGATATATCTTAAACAAGATCGGTTATAGAATTAAATTCTAGTTTTATTCATGCATAAATATTGTTGTACTCATGGATGATCATGAGCTAGACTAGGACCTTTGTATGTAGATGGTTTCATTTAATTTATTTACTAAAATTAATTTTTTTTTCATTAGAGCCTTCTCCTCATTAATAAGTAGATCCTGCATGCCTAAGGCTTCTTTTATGTAAAACCCTGTTTTATCCCACATACAACTGAGATATAAGCATATGAAATAGATGGAGCTTCCAAGATAGTGGAGGCGGCTCAAGTTAGTATCCAAGGTGAAACCAATCCAAGGAGATAGAAATGTGGATATGTGGAAAGCTGTAAATATGAACCCAAAAGGTTTAAGGTGTTTATACCCTAGGTCTTGGGTAAGTTCATAAACCATTATATAAACTCAACAATAGAGCAAGATCATGATCATACCAATTATTTTATTTATATCAGTTTCATGGTTTATTTATTGTGGGTGTGTTTTCATGATTATACAATAAATAAATAAAACCAACATGCAATATGGAACTAAAATAAGAACGGTATATTCATAAATATTATCTTAGATATGGTTAATCACTTAAGTATATCCCAAATAATTTTAAAAATAATGTAATAAAAGATAATGAAATTACAATTTACGTATAAGTATAAAATCCCTCAAAAAAATATTAATTCAGTTTAGCCTTCAATAATCTTGGTTAGAGTAAAACCATATATAAATGTTTTTGACCAACACTAGTAGGGGTGTATTCAATTATCGAGGAATTCTAATTCATGATTTTTGGTTGAATTGACTTGTTTCACATCAAGGGTTTACTACAATAGTCGGACATTGTGTGACAAAGAGGAAAAGGTTGGGGAAATCCAAAATAAAAGGATTTTAGGATTGGGGAGTCCACTCAACATATGAAAGAGCTACGAGTTAATGATATTTTCATTTGAAATGCCTACCTAAAACCATCCAAGATACTTGACCAACCCTATTTGGTGTAATGAAAATGGAAATATGGATCCTTCTTACTAGAATATTCATGCAACAGAATGTTCTGAAGTCAATGTTGAGGGCTATTGGATTTAAATAAAATTGTTGGGGACTGATAAGTATTAATTTATTTATTTGTCTCAGTTTTATCATGATAATGAATAAAATATTTTCTCATCTTAATTTGAATAAATGGAAAGAAAAGTTTCTTAAAAATATCATTGCACACCGTATTCAAGAAGGTAATCCTTATCACTGTCACCAATTTCAAGGAATGGAAGAGGTGTTTATGCGTCATCCTTCACCACGAGATGAAATTGTATATATTGGAGGAGCCTAATCAAGTTTCCCCTAGAAAAGAGGCCAGTGATGAGGAACTGTCTCCCTATATGAATCATATTGATCATTCCACAGATGTCCACTATTTCATGATATCATCCATTTATAATGATCTCTAAAATCACATGAAAACATGGACGTGTATAGCATGATGTCTCACCTTAAGTATCTATATCAAGAGAAGGAGAGACATGAGATATAAGAGATCTCCAATGCATCGTTCACAACTAAGAATGCAGAGTCTCTGCCATCTACGCTCATGTAGTCAAACATATTGGCTACATTGAACACCTAGACATATTAGGGATTAAGTTCATAGATGAATTGCATGAAAATATCATCCTATCATCACTTCCCACGACCTTCTCTAGCTTTATTGTCAACTATAACATGAGAAACATTGAAAAGATTCTTTTGGAACATCAAACCATGATTCTCCTTGTAGATAAAGAAATGGGTCATGACAAACCCACTTTCCTTATAGTGAATAAGGAAAGAAATGAAAATTCAAAGGGTCCAAGGATTCATAAACGGTTTGAAGCCCCTGAGCATCGTTCCTCCATGAAGGGGAAAATCTCGAGAAAGGTTACGAAATGAGATGTGGTATATTTTTCATGTGGCAATCCAGACCACTGGAAGAGGAATTGCAACCAGAAGTGTAGGGATGCTAATAGTGTGTTTTTTATCGATGGAAATATTTCCAGTTCAATAAATTGGTAATTAGATACACCTTTTGGGGCTCACATCTGTATTAAAATGTATGAACCACGTAGATTTAGAATGATTTTCGGAGGAGAGGTGGATCTTTAGGTTACCAATGTTGCGAGGTTGGATGTGTCAGCCATTGGTAGTTACCATCTCTCATTTCCACTGGGATGCTTTTAGTTTCACATAATTATTATTACATACCTAGTGTTACTAAGAACATTATTTCTGTAACATGTTTGGATATAGATGGAATATTTTTTCATGTGTGTATGTAAGGGTTGTTTCTTTTATACGAAAAACATATGTTATGGTATGGAACAATTAAATAATGGTTTGTATGTATTATATTCCGAAAACCAAGTGTTGGAAATCTATAACGAAACAATTTCACATGAATCCTACAACACCTAGTTGTGCATCATTGTCTTGGTCATGTAAACAAGAAGAGATTGAAAATGATCTACCAATATGGTTATTTAGAATCTACTGAGCTAAAACAACTTGATATATGTCACTATGTTTACAAGGTAAAATGACCAAGCTGCCTTTTGGTCGACAGGGTGAAAAGGGCCACATAGCTTCTAATATTGGTGCACACAGATGTGTGTGGACCATTTCCAGTTGAATATAGAGGTGTATATTTTTACATGATTACTTTAAATGATGATTTAATTAGATATGGTAATATCTACTTGATGAGGTATAAGTTGGATTCCTTGGAGAAATTTATGGAATTCAAGAATGATGTAGAGAATCAACATGGTAAGAAGATAAAGAAGCTTTGATCAGATCGATGTGGAGAATATCGGAACCAAGAGTTCATCGACCTTCTATGAGTGTCTAGGATTATATATCAACTCTCTTCTCCTTATACACCACATTGGAATGGTGTTAGTGAAAGGGGTAACCACTCTTTATTAGACATGGTGAGGTTGATGGCGTGTCATACAGATATTCTATTTTTTTTGGGGATATTCCGTACAAACTACATCATAAAAATTAAAGTGAGTACTAACTAAGGCGGAAAATGGAATTCCCCCTGAGTTATGTAATAGAAGGAATCCCATTTTGTCACACAGACATGTATGGGGATGAAATGATTTTGTAAAGGCCTTATCAAGAAAAAAACTACCACACTGTGGAATAAGGATTGTCTTTATAGGATATCCTAAGGAAACGAAAGAATATTATCTATATAACACTTCAAAAAAGAAAGTAACAAGCTCTTTACAATCCCTATATTTTGAGAGGGAGAAAATAATCAAAAAGGATACTGGGATAAATCTTAAATTTGATGTAGTTGATTCTCAAGATACAAATGAGTTGGTATAGAAACAAGTTCTTCAGGTCCCCGTAGATGAGGATCTAGAAAAACAAGTACTGCTTAAGACTTAACGAGAGGTATTGGAACCATAGGGATTTGGTTTACATGTCATCGATTATGGTGAGTCATTATTTTTGGAAAATTATGAACCTCTATCATAAATGAACAAGTAGATATCTCCAAATCTACAAGATACCTAGAAGATATGAATTTATAGATGGATTCCATGTATCAGAACCAAGTCTAGTTTCTGGTCGATGAGCCTATTCATATAAACCTTGTTTGATGAAAATGAGTATTCAAGGGAAATATAGACATAGAATTTATAGTTAGCACCTATAAAGCAAGGATAGTGGCTAAAGGATTCAGAAAACATCAAAGAATTGACTATAATAAAAACTTTTCGCCAATTTCCATGTTCAAATCCATAAGAATCATACTTTCCATAGCAGCTACCATGACTACATAATTTCACAAATTGATGTAAAAACAACATTCCTTAATGGAAACCTTCCAGAAGATGTCTATATGAAAAAAACAGAAGGTTTTGTGACACGAGGTGAAGCCAAACAGGTTTTCAAGTAGCTGAAATCCATTTATGGATTAAAGTAAGAATCCAGGTCATGGATGAATCGATTTGATGAAGCCATAATTGAATTTGGTTTCATTAAGAACGAATGTGAGACATCTGTTTATATGAAGTTCAATTGGAATGATTTCATTATCCTAGTAGTATATGTGGATGACATTTTACTTATTAGAAATAATTCACCTATCTTATAGCCAGTTATGGACTAGTTGAACAAGTGTCTCTCCATAAAAGACATAGGTGAAGCAACATACATTCTTAGGATCAAGATCATTCCTGATAGATCAAAGTGGATTCTTAGACTAAGTCAGGGTACATATATTGACATGATACGAAAACGATTTGGTTTGGAATTGTCCAAGATAGGATTTGTTCAAGATTCAGATGGACTACATATTTCTATGAAAAAGTGTCCTTAGACACAACATGAGAAAGAGTGTGTGAGTAAGACCCCATAAGCATAGGATAGAGGATCCATCATGTATGCCTTGTTATGTACTAGTATTGATATAGCTTCTTCACTGAGCACGATAGGCAGATATCAAACAGATCCTAGAGAACAGTGTTGGACTTATGTTAAGACTATCCTTAAGTATTTGAGAATAACTATGGATATGTTCCTATTGTATGGAGGGGACGAAGAGTTTTTCGTCAGTAAGTTTGTTGATGATAGTTTTTTGATAGATCAGAACTATCTTAAGTTGCAGTCTGGATATGTTTTCTGTGTTAATGGAGGATCTATGAGTTGGAAGAGTTCAAAGCATCCAATTGTTGCTGATTCTATCACAGAGTCCAAATACAAAGTGGCTTCTGATTAATCCAAGGAAGCCATCTGGATTCAAGACATTTTCCAGGATCATGAAGTAGTTCCTAGCAGTAGATATCCTATCACATTTTTTTTGTGATGATACTACATCAGTGTCTCTTGAAAACGTAACAAGGTCACATCAATGGACAAAGAAAATTCTCTGGAAGTATTACCTCTTGAGGGATTTCAATCAAAGGGATAAAGATGCAGTGATTAGAGTGTCCACCGAAAAGAACATGGTAGACACCATGACTCAAGGCTTATCTCAATAAAATCATAAATATCATGTGAGATCTAGTTGGTTAAATGTTGTTAGCAGTTGTCTCTAGTCCAAGTGGGAGTCTGTTGGAGTCACTACTAGAAATTTAAGCTATATCCACAGATCTATAGCCACGATTTTATAGATCCATGGATATAACATCTTTATAGCCACATTTTAATTATCCAACCACGGTAATTCTTTTTTTCTCCCTAAGGGTGGGGTTCCTCCTTCCCCGATACTCGACCCCTCTTCCCTCGACCTCTCTGTGCCCTCCTCCAACCTTGAGCTCTTCGTGATCTCATCCCCACTAAAATGTCGCTACTCCTCCCCCTATCCATGACCATCTTCTTCCCTCTACATCTTTGCACTCTCCAACCTCGAACACTCTACACCCTCGTCCTCGTCGAATGCCACTGCTCCTCCCCTGATTTGCGACCCTCCAAACCCTTGTCCCTGCCAAATTCCACTGCTCCTACACCAATCTGCGACCCTATGAACCCTTGACCTCTATCACAGTGGCAAGAATCATCTCCCACCTAGAAACGCTTCTCCCACTTTTCTGATAGATCGATTCTCCCTTGGCCGATTCTCACCGAATTCTCTATTACATATCACCCTATTCATTGTCTGATCCCTCAATTTTGATTTTTGGTTTGATCAATTCCCCTTCCAAACTTCTTACTTTTCCTTTATTTTCATATTATTTGGTTTTATTAGTCAAGGTTTTAAGGAAATGATTCCACTGAGCATGGTGGAATCTTCCCATTTTAAGGGTAATTGGTGTTCAGCTTGTATAGGAGGTCCTTGGAGGTGATTATTATGTTTTATTTCATCATTCATCTTGTGGTACATTTCTCAGGGAGAATATTTAATGATATTGATGAATTTAAAATAAAATGAACATTGATTCAAGGATGTAAATTGTGGATTTTGGGAGGATTATGTCTAGGTTCATTTAAGAGTTAGTTGAATCATATTTTTTGTGGGTTTGGTGTCATTATTACACCTAGTAGTTTTTGAATCATTTATATAGATTTGGTTTATGGGTTTTATAGTTCAATTTGTTAATTTTACTATGTTTATGGTTGATCTTATGATAAATTTAATGATTTTAGATTGAAATAGATGGATATTATTTTACTATGTATATTATTCTTTTGCAAATATTATATTCATGTTTCATCATTATAATTAATTATATTTATGTTCGTTTTCTTGTTCATCTTTTCTTAATAAATTTATATGGGCTCATGTCCTCCAAATATTCAATATGGTATGCATTTTTTTAAGCAGTTTACTAGCTTTCATGTGGTTGGTTGTGTTGTGAATGCATAAAAATATCCATACATTTTAACTAATACAATTTTTTTAATATCAATATGGGGTTGTTAAAAAAGAATTCATTTTTTTAAAAAGGGTCACCGTGACTCATCCCCCTCTATTAGAGTGATTTCATGCACTTCTGGGCACTTTATTTTTTATAGATAAGTATAAATACTATTATTATTATATTACATTGTGTTTTAATCTTATTTATTTTTGGACATATTTAATATGTATAACAAGTAAATGTGTGATCTCTCTTTGTATCTAATGTTACAGTTATAAAGGGATAAATGCATCCTATTTTAGTAATCTATATAGATCTAGATTTAGTGCATCATGTGTCAAAAAACTAATATAAAAAATTTAATTTTGAATGATTGGAATTATTATCCCTTATTTCTCCTACAAAGTAGATCTAATATCAACTTTGACTTTTAACTTATTCTATCAAACGTCTATTAATTACTACCTTGATTATTTGAGATTTCTTTTCTATTTAAAGTGACTATACAGAATAAAACTATAACATTATCTTGTGGATCTGAACTCATTAAAATATTTTTACGATTCATGTGAAGAGACAATGATGAAATATAGCATTATATAAATTTTCATATGAAGAAATACAAAATATAATTCATCCATCATTAACATGTCAAATATGTGACGAGAAAACATCTTTGGGAAAGAGGATTCATAATTTTAATCATACATTTGGATTGATGGGATGTATTTCTAATAGTTCAATTAACTTTGTATCTAAAACTTAGTGATAACCTATGGAGTTATTATAAAAATACATACTACACTAACATATCATGAAAAAACATATGTTGGATAATACGTTCATGCTAACACAATCTTGAAATAACTCACTAGGGCCTTCTTAGTTAGTGGTATGTTGAGTGTGACACCCCAAGAATTCCTCCAATGTTCTAGGGGTTTTGGAGTATTGTCATATAGGCATAAATCATATGCGGGAGGCCTTATACGAAGGTACATGTACACAAACACACATCTCCATGATCTTATAATGATGTAAGAAAGTTACAATTGATACCAATACAAATGCATACATCTAAATATAGCATCACAATATAAGACCTATATAAGAAATCATAAATTCCATAAACGAGCCCACCAAAATGGGAAAAGATTCTAACATGCTAGTAAAGATACAGATGTTTTCAAATTCACCCTCATATAACAAACCACAATATATATTTCCCAAATATACTAAATTTACTCTTAGAATACCTAAGAATTATTCATTAGTAATGTCTAAAATATAAGATACTACATGTATGGTTATTAGAATTTTTTTAGTATGATAATACCCAGTAAGACACTGTTAATTCACCAAACAAAAAGCATTAGGAGAGTTGGTATATCATCATCACAAAGTTATCTCGATCAAAATATGTGAAAATAACAGTAACAACCCAAATATAATCAATATAAACACAAAATATCAGAGTAAGGCCACAACTAGGTCTTCTAGAAATTTTATAATCATGATCGATCATTATAATTAATTATCTTTATTTTCCTTTTCTTGTACATTTTTTAACAATAAATTTATCTGGGCTCATGTCCTCCAAATACTCAATATGTAATGCATTTCTTTTAAAGCAGTATAATGGTGGTGCCTTCAGAGAATGAGTTTTAGTGGTTATATTAATGTATCATTGGTGGTGTGAGTGTATTTAAAATAGAAATAAGTTTCCTTTTTAAAGCATGATTTTAAACACTTTTATTATTTAAATGATATTTTAATATAAATATAATGATTTCATGAATAGTTTTTAATGTATATTTCAAAATTTTATGAGGAAATCTAACCAAATTTGATGGGATTTTTGACGAACGGAAAACATGAGTAAGATGACAGATGAATACTTTTCCAAATTGTTTGAAAAGGGGTATTTGGGCCATGTTTTAAATTATATCTGAATGGGAATGGTTTAAAATTATTATGGACTATTTTTATTTTTGTATAAATTTTATATTTTTAGGTGTGATTTTCTTAATGTGATCCATATTTATTAATATGTATGGATATTGTTTCAGTATGGTTAATGAATATGGGAATTGGATTGATGATATTTTTTTGGTATCAAATACTTGTCTGGGTTTTGATATTATAGTTTACCCAATATTAAAAATATGTGCATAGAGTGATTTATAATCGACGGAAATGTGACCACTTCTACGAAGATCTTTACAGTTACTCTTTCATGATAGATACTCTCCCAAGAAATTCATACCTTTCCCTAGTGATTTTATGGACATACCTCTACTATCAACAATGATTTTCAAGTTTCCCCTATACTAAAAATGTGTCAATAGTGGATAAATATTACTCTTGAAATGTTTAGTTGGAAGTGTTATGAGGTTGTGTCAATTTTGTTAAAGGAAATGTTTTCTACTAATAATGTTTATATTTGGATTATTTTGTAGTATTTGATAATTTGTTATTTTTGTTGGTGTTATTGGCTATTCTTGATAATTTATTATTGCAGTTGCTTGATGTTAAGGTTTGTTCTAATTTTTTTTTCATTACTACTTTTGTTAGCTGATTTGAAAACTGTGATTTTGTAACTGATCGTAGAATCATGCAATCTAACATTCTACATAATCATAAAAGATAAGTATTTATACACATCCATGCATTTTTCGGATTACTGATACGATAGAGAACATTAAAAGGATTCCTTTTTAAGTTTCCAAGACATTACATTTATATAATTAGTTGTGGAAATGCCACTTTATTTGCTTACTAAATAGATAGTGAACCACACATCATTCATTTTTCCATCTACTAAGAAATTATCGATGGCTAATAATGCATTATAATTCTTACACTATTATTTCTACACATATTTTCTTCAAATATCAAGAGATCATGAAATGGTGATTGTTGCTACTATTTAAAATAAATCATGCATGATAAATATTAAAATTGTAAAAAAATTCTATACTTGGGGAATTAGTTACTAAAAACATTGAATGAGTTGTCCTTTGATTATATTATTTTCTATTAATCTCACATTTCAACCATTCATTAACATGACACTGTGTTGACTTCAACAAGCTATTGTTTTACCAATTTCATAATCTTACTGATGATGATGCATGTTCATGATTTTTCATCATCACCAGTTCTATTAATTCATTTCCCACTAATCATGTACCTCCCACTTCTATTTTTAGGATCAATTAATGATGATTAATCAGATCACTGTAATTTTTTGGAAGTATCCCATAACCCGTTCATGTGTGTTTCGAGAACTAAAGTCAAAGGAGATTCACCACATATATATAGGTAAGATTATATATAATAAGTTCTCCCATTATATGTATATCCGCCCATGGATGCGCGATTACACATAAAGGGCTAGCTGTCACTACTGGAAATCTTGGATATAGACACGGTTTATAAAAACCTTGATATATATAACCTAAAGCCATGAACTTAAAGATGGACATGGCCATACCACCCACCCCTCAGGCTTAATCCACCCCATCCCCCTCCCTCCCTCGCGATGGATCACATCTCGCATTTGTTCCTTCCCCTATGATCCCTCCTCCCTCTCCTCCCCTCATCCGATGCGGACTCCCCACATCCATGTCGACGCCTCTCCAACGCACCCATGCCACCTCCATGCCTATGCGGACTTCCTACCTCCCTTTCTACATAGATCTTCATCCCCCCCCCCCACTTCATCGCTACCCTACTCCTCCACTGTGGCTGGCCGCCACTCAACACTGCTTTGACACGACTATACCACCTTCCACAGTCCCCCTCCGATTCAGATTCCCATCCTCCAAGAGATCCTTCTCCTCTGACATCGCCACCCCATCTACATCCAATTTCTACCATACGGTTTCTTTGATTTCAAATCGTCGACCTCTCTGATTTTCACTGGTAAAATTTATTTGAGGTGATTAATTTATATCCAACATGAGAACTAGTTTACAGTAATATCTCAATGTAAATGTTTCAGGTCTGTGGGGTTTCTATTAGGGGAATGTAATATCTAAACATGTTTTAAGGGGGATTTTATAAAGTGGGTTTTCATTGAGTTTATATATTTATGTATTAATTGTTATCAGGTTAATGTTTATCATCAGGTGTCAGCAGGATTGGTATTGCCTCTTGAGATCATAGAGTGATAGTGGGATTATATATCTCTTGATATTTTGATACAGAATCCATAAATAGTGATAGGATGTGATTTATATTAGTTATTGTTGACCAACATAATAAGTTGGAATACGTTCATTAAATTGGGTATAAATGTTCATTTGATATCTTTAGGTAGTTTTATTTATTGGTTATCGTTAGAATTCAAGTGGTACCCTCAATGAATATATATGACTATAATTCTAAATTACGACCACATTTTTTGAGAGTCTTGAAGGATTATTTTGGGACCCATTCAATGATCAGTATTGTGGAAGCTTGAATGGCGCAACAAGCTATCCCCAATGGTCATCAATACATTTATAATCCTATGGTGGGAATGTGAGTATTCTATACATGTGGAATTTCCACCAATGTTAGACCATGTTCATGATATCTTCCATGTGAAATACCCGATGAAAATTTTTGACACTGTATATCTAGAAAATTAGGATAGATATGACTTAAAAAAATACCTAGTTTTGACCAATGATTTATAGGATATTGTCCTCAGATTATAGTAGACTTTCCCTTACCGTTGATCTCTCTAGCTTCATTATACACACTCATATAGTGTTATCACTTCAATACCATATTTGTTTAGTTATTCTTACATGAGTTATACTAGATATATTCTGAACTCTTATAGAAACCCAATTATTATTTTTCATAATTCTAGTTATAGTTTTAAAATAAGTTTCTTCATTTTTTGGAATCCTTATTATGATATGAAGATCATCCTCTAGATTCTTAATCCATATATCTTTCTCCTCTATTATTCCTTATAAATTATGAATTTGATAATTCTTTTCACATTATGTTATCTTAATTTGTTTTTTATACCACTCCTTAGAGACGATCATGGATATCTCATGTTTCCTCCTCATTCACATTATTTACTTCTTGAAAAGGTGAATCAATAACATCACCTTTCCCTACATTTTATTCCCTATATTTTAGATGGATTAACAAAATTATACCATGAGATCACAATTCATTTATTATTCAACATTCAAAACATTCAATTCATTTTCCAAGGCTTTAATTTTCTCCTGGGTGTTGTACCATGAATTATTAGATATACAAAATGATGTGGTTTCTCCATATTTATCATATTAATGTGATATATAATCTGATTTTTTAATTTTTCATGAATCATCTTTTATATAGTTAGAAATAAATATTCACAATGAATCATTTTTTTAACTAGAAATGAGTATCAAATTTCTTAGTGGCCCTCTTCATGATCACATTCATTTGAATTTAAGTCAAATGAAATTATTCATGAATTTAAAGCTAGTCCTTAGAAACAACCCATATTCCCTTCTTCAAAGAATATTATTGACCATAAAATTCTTTGAACATTATTTACATATCTTTGGAATTCTTGTAGTAATCTCAAATTTCAAATACATCTTATTCTAAATTATTTTTCAATGATTTATTTGAATGATCATCAATTTGAATATTTCATTGATATAACCCACAAAACCAGGTATACTGACTAAAAAATAAATTCCCATCCAATAAAACCTGACAATGACTCTAACATATTTTCCAAAATATTACAAAAATTCTTTTTTCCAAGGGTTAGAGAGAGGTTTCAGGGTGCAAGGGGTGTGTTGGGGTACATGGGGTGTGCATGGGAGGGGAAGGGGGCAGTGAGGTGTGTTGGCGGTAAAGGTAGTGGGTGTGTTTGGTTCATGGGGTATGAAGGGGTAGGGGGTGTGTTGGGGGTATGGCAGGTGTGTACAGACCCGAAGCTTGATGTACATAGACATTACATTACTTTTTCAGAATACTTAGTACATAACAAAAACACACACAAGAGGACCGTAATAGTTTAGTGTCTTTGGAAACTCAGAACGTAATCTTCTAATCATGGTGATAGATCTTCAACATCTCCCATAAAGATCTTCCTTTTTTTTCTTACATAAAACCTTTCTTTATATCCTGGGGAAAAGAAAATATAAAAGGGTGAGCTCAAATGCTCAGTAAAGGTAAACAAAATAAATACCAATCACTTAATATTCATAAGAACATATCTTTTGGAAATCTTAACCTGCAAAATAGATCAAAATTTCATTACATGGGATAAATCATAGTATTGAAATGTAATCCCAATAATCATAACATAAAACATGGAACTTTTGGGCATACATAAATAATCATAGAGAATCATTTATTATTAGTCAAGACTCATTTCCAAGACTATCTTTGTGGACAAAGTCCATTTCTGAACCGAATTCATTCCTCATTTCAGTCCTGTTTCACTGAACTGGTATAACCTACCGTTCCAGCCAGGTCTATCTCATGAGATATAAAATCATCACCCAATGCATTGGAGGGAGATATAGGTCCCACCCATCTCATAGTGATACCATTCTTATGTGTTCCACAAAATCATAAACCATACATCATAGCATAACCCATGTAATAAAAATGGGAATCTTAAACAACGTGACATCATAAAACAATTCATATAAGATAAAGGAACTCATAAAAATATAATTCCATCACAACATAATCAAATCAATGTAATAATAGATATAGAAATAGAACCCTTTATTATCTTAGATGGAAAATAATTTTGATAAAATACTTGAACTCCATTCTTGTGGAAAATATCCTTTCTACTTCAAAAACATTTTTTCCTTTATTAACATGTCATACAATTTTAAACTAAAAGAAGTTGATTAAATATAAACTTGAAAACTTGTAAAGTAATATTCTTGGAAATAATGTTTTAAAAATTCATTCCTTCCGTATAAGTTAAAAAAACATTCTTCTCGTACTTTTGTCAGAAAAGTCAAAAAGTACCTCGTATGAAAAACGACAAAAGATTCCTTTCATATCTTTTACTAAAAACTCACCGAAGGGTAAAATTGGATTTAAAAAATTGTAGGTGGATGGAAACAATATGAAATATTGAGGAAACATGGATGTGGATGATAAAATACACCCCAGTAAATACCAAAGTATAAACAATCTCGGATAAAAATGAGATTGTGATATTTTCCCTTACCTTTGGTCCAATTCGCTTCGTAAGTGTCCGAACCTCCTGTATAATGATTTAAATAATGTTATTGACTTATTAAAGAATCAAATTCATTGTTATGATATCATATATGGTTCACTTATGACTTTATATTACCCGTTCTTTTGTAAACTCCATGTTAAAGAGCGTTTTGGGTAAAATTGTTTCATTTGTCGTCCGTGTTTTGACTTGTAATTATTCATATGATTACTTAGATCATGATTACTTAATTCCAGAATATAAAACATGATTTATAATATATGTTCAGAATATACATATATATAATAAATCAGTAAATGGAAAGAAATACACTGTTCATGGAGATGGTAGGACGTACGTACGCATGAACGCTGTTTTCGTTTCCTTATTGAGTTGAATGGAATTAAGTAGATGACATACATATATATACACATAAATACAGTATCATTATTATGTCATATATTTCATGATTACTTTTTATATATACTTTATAATCATTCATGAATGGTTAAAGTGGAGAATGAATCTCATCGCGTCGTGGAGACGGTAGTCCGTACGTACGCACGAGCGATGATATTGTTCTCATGATCGTGGGACTGTATTGGGGTGTATGTATACTATTTCAGAATCAATCTTGTAACGCCCTGACCCCAGCTACCCAGAGTCGGTGCATTACTTCGTAACATTGGCATGATCACAAGAAAGATCAAATCTCGAAAGACCGATTGGTTTAGTAGCCTTGGAAACACTAGATATATTCATAGGTTTTACATTACATCATAAAATGAAAAACTACTACAACAACATAATGTCTCCATAATCCACACTCATATCCCCACATAATATCCCTGCAGGTCATTCATAATTTACTTCTTCACTTCCTGGGAAAAATAAAACATATAAAAGGGGTGAGCTCAAATGCCCAGTAAGGATAACAAAATAGCGGAAACTTTCATAAATAAGAATAAACTTTTAAGGCAATGTATAACTAAAACAAAAGCCTTTCAAACATGAACTTTCAATATGGTATGGCATAAATAAAATGAAATAATGCCATTTACTTATTCACATGGATATTCTACTAATCGAATAATCACATGCAAAAATCAATAACCACTTTCATAATGTTGGAATGCATAATGCCAGACTATCATAACCACATATCCAAGGCCTCGTGCCAAGACTACAAATAAGATTTTGTCAAGGCCTTGTGCCAAGACACTAGTTTGTCTCATGAGACCTACCGATGCAATTTTTTTTAAGAAGATACTTACTTTAAAAATTGCTAAAATACACTCCAGTGTTTTTCTGAAAACATTATGCAAGCTTCTGAAAACAAAATAACTAATTCTGAGACTACTCGACTAATTACAGGCCATGATGGGTCCACTCCCAATCCCTTCCTGTCTACCAAACTCGAGAGTCAGGTTTTCTGAAAACATTTTTAAGCTTGCGTTAAATACGTATACATTTGCACTGGATTTTCATATATTTGAGAGAAATATCTCTTTTTTTTGAAATCATTTAAAAATAACATAATTATAATAGAAAACCTTTATTTTTAAATTGTCCTTGTAAGCTGGTAAGGTATGCTTTGAAGATTTTATAACGGCGGTAAATAGCCGGACCCGCCGTATAAGTTTAAAAAAAACGTTCTTACCTTAATTCTGTCGAAAAGGTTAAAAATGACCTTGTTTTGAAAACAACGGAAAGATTCCTTTATAAACCACTTATAAAAGTCAAAAAGGGTATAAATGACTTTAACTAATATTCTAGTAAATAGTAAAAATGTTTTGAAATACATTTTTAAGAAACAAGGATGTGGATGATAAAGAGATCCCAGTATATTATTACATATAAACAACCTCGGATAATGAAGAGATTGTGAAATAACCCTTACCTTGTACTTTTCCTTTGTTGGGGTAGGTTAACCTCCTGTATAATGGTGAAATAATTGTTATTAAATTATACAAGAATCATATATATTAATATGATATCATATATGATCTTTTAATATTGATTTGTTAATAATATCTTAGAATTATCGTCGTTTCGGGTGTTAACTTACTCATTTTATTTATATGTTTTGTTACATAAGCCATGGTTGTTGTATCTTATTCATATCCATAATGATATCTAGTCCTTAAAAATCATTTTTAAATCATAAAATGATAATTATACTTGAATGGTTACGATGGAGAATGAATCTCATCGCGTTCGTGGAGACGGTAGTCCGTACGTACGCACGAGCGACAATATCATTCTTTTGATATTAAAATAATATATAAATGAATGGTATATCATATATACAGAATCATTAACATGTTATATTTATTATTTACATTAGTTACACATCATTATTATACCCATCCAAATAATATTATATTGAATAACAATTACACCACGACGTGGAGACGGTAAGCCGTACGTACGCACGTATGGTGACATGTTATTCAAAGGGTGGATAGAATACTGAATATGGTTTTACCATACTTATAATAACATCACAGTATATGTGAGATACTGGAGTTATTATTTTAGAATGGTAAGAACAAAGGAAGAAGAAGTGGAAGAAGAAATGAACTTAGAAAAGGGTGGTGAAATCATTACCTCTTCTTCGGGTTCTTCCTTTTGATTTGATCAAAAGGGCTCCTTAGGTTGGCTTTCTGATCAAACTAAGGCCTCTAGGTTGTAGTGAGGGATGTTGGGAGAGTATTTGGTCAGAGTTTTTCCGAACCAAAAGGCTTTAGAGGTGTGAAGAAATGAGAAGGAGGAGTGTCCTTTTATAAGAGGGGTGAGGGGCACCTTTGGAAAAGATAGAAATATTAATTTATAATAAATTCATATTCGGTTTCTAATGGCTCCAAAGTTGATTATTTAAATGTTAAGGTGGGGATAGGTCGAAAACAACTCAACCAATAGACGTTAGACAGGTTTGGGTACTTATATTAACCTTATCTTTAAGTATTAACTCTAAGTTAATTAGTTTCACTTTTACAATGTCTCTTTGTAGTTTTATATAATATGGTTAATAAACTTACTATATACATCCAAGAGACCCCCCAAGTGGTCCATTAATGATTAAAATATCATGATATAAGTCTCTTGGCCGAACCTTAGATTTTTAGGAATTTAATATCAATTAATAATATAATATTTGTTTTAAGAACTCTTTTATGTCAATTTTGACACTATTCAATAGTTGATTTTTTTGAAACTCATAACAGATTGATTACTTCTAAAAAAGTCAATCCAATCAATCCTAATATATCATATTATCCTATAAAATTAGTTTAATTCATTAAAAGTTTCATATTATATTTATTTTGGTATTTATAATATCAATTATTTTAATTTTTCACTATTATAGTAATTACCGCATCATCATTGTGTCATAAATAAAATAACTTATTTAATGTCTAAAAATTCTAAATAAAATATCATTATGTAGGAAATATTTTTAGCTTTCTAATTAATATTTATAATCTAAAATCCAACATGTATAACCCTATGTAAAAGTTGTTCTTCTAAAAGATGTAAGCTTATGCCATTTTTATTTTTATTTTAACTTTATTAATATAAAGTGTCCCTACCACATACAAGTGGCTCCAAGGGGTCCCCAAATTGACCCAAGGATGCTCATGGTCGGGTATGTGTCCACCAATAATGTTAGGACACGTTTTAGGGTAATTTTGTATTATTATAATATTATTTTTTAACCCTTATTTACCGGATTTACCCTTAACCATGATAAATAAAATATTTACCACAGTAATTATTCAAAATGTCTAAAAATAAAAGTTACCTATTAACACAATTTGGACATCCTGATTCTAAATATGGAATCCATTTTTCTAAATTCAAAACACAGAAGTGGTAGAAATTAATTTAAAATTAATTCCCGCTGTCAAAACAAAAAGCATGTTTTTAAGAGGTAATAACTATCAAAAGATTGACACTTGATTATGTTCGGTTTAATTGTAAAATTATGTCCAATGACCAACATTATATTAAATGGTAAAAATATATTCTAAATATAATTTAAAACCACTCAAATTCACAATTTATCACTATTAATTATTTTGATTAAAAAAGTTGTTTTTAATTAAAATTTAGTAATTTTCACTATTCATCAAAATATGAAAGTTATCCGAAAAGTACCAAAATTTCACCTTAGGCTAAATTTGATATTCCGAATCCAAAAATGAAGTCCATTTTAAAATATAAAATATATATAACTTCAAAAATTAGGTATTACTATTCATAACGGCTAGTTTGATTGCTTACGGTGTGTTAGAACTCGGTGTTGCGTACAACACACGCTAGCGTACCGTGGAAGCTTGGGATGTTTCATTTTAAATTTTTGATGTCCCCATTTAGTCAAAAAGTTTAAAATATAATATCTAAAAAGGGTTCACTATTAAAATTTGGTAAAATTGCAATACTGAAAATGAATTTGTTCTTACATTATGTCTAAGAAACTCATAATATGAATCCTAAAATTATAAGGATTATATAAAGTTTAAAATTTAGTTAACAATATTCATAACCTCTTTTGAATGGATTTTTTTTTAAGTCATGGTGTGATTGAACTCGGTGTTGCGTGTAGTGCAAGTTATTGAATTATTTTGAAGAAATAACACACTATGAAATCTTGGGGTGTTACATTCTTCCCTCCTTCAATAAATTGCGTCCTCGCAATTTGAAATTGTTCTTCGAAAATAAAAGGTTGAAAATAAAAAATATGTTTATGGGAAAACCCACATCGAAAATTGGGTTACTAAAATTTATTCTTAATATGAGGAAAAGAGAAATGAAAGGGTCACCACTAAATTATGATCTCGATTAGGAGAACATTGGTGGCAATTAGAGACATATAACTGGAGGAAAAACGTAAATATTTATAGGTAGTGATTGAGGTCATCAATCACAAACAAGTATAAAATTGAGGTCCTTAGAATCATCAATCTATGATGATTTGAAGTACCATCGGTTCAACAAAATATAGGGTATTGGAATAACACATTTTTGACGTTTCAAAATATCTTAGTTGAAATCCCACATCGAAAAATGAATTAACGAGGCCTCTATAAAGAGTCAAAAGTATGAAGATTACCGAAAATAACACATACTAGGGTTCCATGTAGGAAAATATGGATATGGAAGAAAAATCTAACCATCAATTATCTGATGGAGAGTGGTAGAGAACATGGCTATGAAAAGGCCAACAATCCCAAAGCCATAAATTAGTGATGATTTAAGGTACCATCTAGGAAAACATTTTTGTTCTAAGTTGATTTTCTTAATATTGAGGAATTTATTTATGAGATTGTCTAAGATCATAAGGAGATATACTTACTTTATAATTAGAGTTTTGTCCATTAATAAATTTCTACCACAAACTCATCTTTCACTCGTAAAAAAAATTCTATTTATACTATTCGTACAGGGTTCCAAAATAAACGAATTTATAATTCATCTACAAGATCTTTTAATAAAAACTACATTATTTAATCCAGGACATCTCGTGGGCCATTGGTAGGTGATACACCCATGTCGCCCTTCGGTTGCGGGTTTAAGTCTCGCGGCCTTTCCGGTCACGACGGGTTGCCGCCCGACCTCCGAGTTGTCCTTTTATGGCAATCCAAAATTAATCTCAAACATAGAATTTATCCAAAATACTTCTGTCCAAACTCACAGTCCAACATTTATAAGGAAGGTAAACATAATGTAGATCCTTTTTACCCTGTAATAGAATATTAATACCTTCATCATGTATTCTTTTAAAACACTGAAACATCCTGATTTACCATAATCCTTATTGATTACATTCATGCACCCTTATTCCATATAGAATGCTGGATATACTTCATCAACCCAAAAATGTTTTAAACCCCAACAATGATGGAATATACAAATCATTAATCAGCTTCAAGGTAGTCAAGAATATCCAATATAATTTATCCAAATCAATCATGTATTATCCTAAAATAACTACCTCGGTATCAGAACCATATTATGGTTTATCTTTCTCTCAACCATATATTTTCCAAAAATTTAACCTTCTATTGAGTCACTTTTCTTTGTTCCACACAATCTCAAGTCCTTAATGAAATAGTACTGCAGTACAATCCTTATATACTCCATAATTATTATAACAAGTAAATTGTTGATACAACACTCAATTGAAATAATCAACATAAGAACTCTAATCATTCCTCTTCATATGTGGTAGAATCATAACTTGATTATTATCCAATAGCATCATTTGCGGCATAGTCTGATGACTGGGACATAGGTTCGCGTAGTGTCCAAACTCCTTGCAAATGAAGCATTGTACATTTGAAACCATTTTCTTACCCTTACAGTCACGTACTTTGTGCCCTTTTCCTCCACACTTATAACAAACTCCCATTCCTTTCAGGCAAGTTCCATGGTGTTTCTTTCCACAGTTACCACATATGGGAAAATTCTTCTTTTCCCTCTTACTTTTATCCATCTTTCTCTCGTCCATCCTTTTCTTCTCTTGCTTCCCTTCAAAGCCATAGGACTCAGTAAACTCTTTACTTATCTTATCAACACATGATATTATTTCTTCATATGATGATAATACATGGGAGACTATTTCTCTTATAAATTCTAGCTTAAGACCATGAAAGATATGATCCTTCCTTCTCTTTGAATCATGTGCATTTCTGGAGTTCTCATTCCTTCTACTGGGCGCCATTTCTAAACAATGGCATACACTAGATCAGTTTATGAATCAAAATACATAATCCCATACTTATAAAACACTTAACATAAATTGAACTATTTATGGATATAATCCATAATCATAAGAATGTTTTCTTTGGGGAAGTATATACTCATAATCCCTTCAAAATGATTTGTAAAGAAAATGAGAGTTATCCTAAGCATATCCCCCGGGAGTGTCGTAACCAAGAGTGCAGCAAGGCCCGTTGTCGTGCACCGGTTCCCGTTCGAGTCTAGTTCAAAGCGGTGTTTTCGGGTTTTACCCCAAGGTACATCTGTGCCAAAGCCGCCTCTACCTGCTCGTATCCAGACAGGGATGTATTGCTCGGAAAACTCACAAAATCTCTACAATACCAAAATTCTAGGAAGTTCTTCTATACTAATCCTCAAAGTTCATCTTAGGTCTACATGCTCTAATCAGAGTTTATCTAAATCTAGTGTCCATGGTTTGTACTAAACTTCCTCTGATACCAACTGTAACGCCCCGACCCCAGCTACCCAGAGTCGGTGCATTACTTCGTAACATTGGCATGATCACAAGAAAGATCAAATCTCGAAAGACCGATTGGTTTAGTAGCCTTGGAAACACTAGATATATTCATAGGTTTTACATTACATCATAAAATGAAAAACTACTACAACAACATAATGTCTCCATAATCCACACTCATATCCCCACATAATATCCCTGTAGGTCATTCATAATTTACTTCTTCACTTCCTGGGAAAAATAAAACATATAAAAGGGGTGAGCTCAAATGCCCAGTAAGGATAAAAAAATAGCGGAAACTTTCATAAATAAGAATAAACTTTTAAGGCAATGTATAACTAAAACAAAAGCCTTTCAAACATGAACTTTCAACATGGTATGGCATAAATAAAATGAAATAATGCCATTTACTTATTCACATGGATATTCTACTAATCGAATAATCACATGCAAAAATCAATAACCACTTTCATAATGTTGGAATGCATAATGCCAGACTATCATAACCACATAGCCAAGGCCTCGTGCCAAGACTACAAATAAGATTTTGTCAAGGACTTTTGCCAAGACACTAGTTTGTCTCATGAGACCTACCGATGCAATTTTTTTTAAGAAGATACTTACGTTAAAAATTGCTAAAATACACTCCAGTGTTTTTCTGAAAACATTATGCAAGCTTCTGAAAACAAAATAACTAATTCTGAGACTGCTCGACTAATTACAGGCCATGATGGGTCCACTCCCAATCCCTTCCTATCTACCAAACTCGAGAGTCAGGTTTTCTGAAAACATTTTTAAGCTTGCGTTAAATACGTATACATTTGCACTGGATTTTCATATATTTGAGAGAAATATCTCTTTTTTTTGAAATCATTTAAAAATAACATAATTATAATAGAAAACCTTTATTTTTAAAATGTCCTTGTAAGCTTGTAAGGGATGCTTTGAAGATTTTATAACGGCGGTAAATAGCCGGACCTGCCGTATAAGTTTAAAAAAAACGTTCTTACCTTAATTCTGTCGAAAAGGTTAAAAATGACCTTGTTTTGAAAACGACGGAAAGATTCCTTTATAAACCACTTATAAAAGTCAAAAAGGGTATAAATGACTTTAACTCATATTCTAGTAAATAGTAAAAATGTTTTGAAATACATTTTTAAGAAACAAGGATGTGGATGATAAAGAGATCCCAGTATATTATTACATATAAACAACCTCGGATAATGAAGAGATTGTGAAATAACCCTTACCTTGTACTTTTCCTTTGTTGGGGTAGGTTAACCTCCTGTATAATGGTGAAATAATTGTTATTAAATTATACAAGAATCATATATATTAATATGATATCATATATGATCTTTTAATATTGATTTGTTAATAATATCTTAGAATTATCGTCGTTTCGGGTGTTAACTTACTCATTTTATTTATATGTTTTGTTACATAATACATGGTTGTTGTATCTTATTCATATCCAGAATGATATCTAGTCCTTAAAAATCATTTTTAAATCATCAAATGATAATTATACTTGAATGGTTACGATGGAGAATGAATCTCATCGCGTTCGTGGAGACGGTAGTCCGTACGTACGCACGAGCGACAATATCATTCTTTTGATATTAAAATAATATATAAATGAATGGTATATCATATATACAGAATCATTAACATGTTATATTTATTATTTACATTAGTTACACATCATTATTATACCCATCCAAATAATATTATATTGAATAACAATTACACCACGACGTGGAGACGGTAAGCCGTACGTACGCACGTATGGTGACATGTTATTCAAAGGATGGATAGAATACTGAATATGGTTTTACCATACTTATAATAACATCACAGTATATGTGAGATACTGGAGTTATTATTTTATAATGGTAAGAACAATGAAGAAGAAGTGGAAGAAGAAATGAACTTAGAAAAGGGTGGTGAAATCACTACCTCTTCTTCGGGTTCTTCCTTTTGATTTGATCAAAAGGGCTCCTTAGGTTGGCTTTCTGATCAAACTAAGGCCTCTAGGTTGTAGTGAGGGATGTTGGGAGATTATTTGGTCAGAGTTTGGCCGAACCAAAAGGCTTTAGAGGTGTGAAGAAATGAGAAGGAGGAGTGCCCTTTTATAAGAGGGGTGAGGGGCACCTTTGGAAAAGCTAGAAATATTAATTTATAATAAATTCATATTCGGTTTCTAATGGCTCCAAAATTGATTATTTATATTTTAAGGTGGGGATAGGTCGAAAACAACTCAACCAATAGAAGTTAGACAGGTTTTGGTACTTATATTAACCTTATCTTTAAGTATTAACTCTAAGTTAATTAGTTTCACTTTTACAATGTCTCTTTGTAGTTTTATATAATATGGTCAATAATCTTACTATATACATCCAAGAGACCCCCAAGTGGTCCATTAATGATTAAACTATCATGATATAAGTCTCTTGGCCGAACCTTAGATTTTTAGGAATTTAATATCAATTAATAATATAATATTAGTTTTAAGAACTCTTTTATGTCAATTTTGACACTATTCAATAGTTGATTTTTTTGAAACTCATAACAGATTGATTACTTCTAAAAAAGTCAATCAAATAAATCCTAATATATCATATTATCCTATAAAATTAGTTTAATTCATTAAAAGTTTCATATTATATTTATTTTGGTATTTATAATATCAATTATTTTAATTTTTTACTATTATAGTAATTACCGCATCATCATTGTGTCATAAATACAATAACTTATTTAATGTCTAAAAATTATAAATAAAATATCATTATGTAGGAAATCTTTTTAGATTTCTAATTAATATTTATAATCGAAAATCCAACATGTATAACCCTATGTAAAAGTTGTTCTTCTAAAAGATGTAAGCTTATGCCATTTTTATTTTTATTTTAACTTTATTAATATAAAGTGTCCCTACCACATACAAGTGGCTCCAAGGGGTCCCCAAATTTACCCAAGGATGCTCAGGGTCGGGTATGTGTCCAACAATAATGTTAGGACACGTTTTAGGGTAATTTTGTATTATTATAATATTATTTGTTAACCCTTATTTACCGGATTTACCCTTAACCATGGTAAATAAAATATTTACCACAGTAATTATTCAAAATGTCTAAAAATAAAAGTTACCTATTTACACAATTTGGACATCCTGATTCTAAATATGGAATCCATTTTTCTAAATTCAAAACACAGAATTGGTAGCAATTAATTTAAAATTAATTCCCGCTGTTAAAACAAAAAGCGTGTTTTTAAGAGGTAATAACTATCAAAAGATTGACACTTGATTATGTTCGGTTTAATTGTAAAATTATGTCCAATGACCAACATTATATTAAATGGTAAAAATATATTCTAAATATAATTTAAAACCACTCAAATTCACAATTTATCACTATTAATTATTTTGATTAAAAAAGTTGTTTATAATTAAAATTTAGTAATTTTCACTATTCATCAAAATATGAAAGTTATCCGAAAAGTACCAAAATTTCACCTTAGGCTAAATTTGATATTCCGAATCCAAAAATGAAGTCCATTTTAAAATATAAAATATATATAACTTCAAAAATTAGGTATTACTATTCATAACGGCTAGTTTGATTGGTTACGGTGTGTTAGAACTCGGTGTTGCGTACAACACACGCTAGCGTACCGTGGAAGCTTGGGATGTTTCATTTTAAATTTTTGATGTCCCCATTTAGTCAAAAAGTTTAAAATATAATATCTAAAAAGGGTTCACTATTAAAATTTGGTAAAAGTGCAATACTGAAAATGAATTTGTTCTTACATTATGTCTAAGAAACTCATAATATGAATTCTAAAATTATAAGGATTATATAAAGTTTAAAATTTAGTTAACACTATTCATAACCTCTTTTGAATGGATTTTTTTTAAGTCATGGTGTGATTGAACTCGGTGTTGCGTGTAGTGAAAGTTATTGAATTATTTTGAAGAAATAACACACTATGAAATCTTGGGGTGTTACAAATCTCACTTTAAAATAATCATATATAGTTATTATTTACACCATTATACCCATCCATGTAAGGTGGTGGTGGAAAATAGATTTCACCACGGCGTGGAGACGGTATTCTGTACGTACGCACGCGCGGTGATTTCATTTTCCGTAGGATGGATAGATGGTGAAATAGGGTTGTTTCATACTTATAATAACATATTAGTATGTGAGTGATACTGATGTTATTACTTCATAATGAAACAACTAATGAAGAAGAAGTGGAAGAAGAAATAAAGATGAAAGAATCGATAACGGACATTACCTCTTCTTTGAAGTTCTTCTTTGAGAAATCCTTTTAGGGCACTAAAATAGGTCTTTGAAGAAGACCCGAACCTCTAGGATGTTTCTAGGGAATTGGAGAGAAAAATTGGTAGGGTTTGTCCGAGCTTGAAGGCTCAAAGTGGTGTGAGGAAGAGGGGGAGGAGGTGCCCTTTTATAAGGGAGGAGAGGGGCACCTTTGGAAAAACAAAAAATATTATTTTATTATAAAGTCGAATTCGGTTTTTAATAGCTCCAAATTGATATATTTCGAAGATAAGGTGGGTAGGGGTCGAAATCCTCTCATCCAATATAATTTAGACATGTTTAGGTATCAATCTTAACCTTATCATTTATATTTAACTTTAAGTTAGATAATTTAACTTTTACCGTGTCTTCTTGTTTTCTTATACTATAAGGTTAATAAACTTAATATATAAAGCCAAACAAACCCCAAGTTGTTTATTATTACTATATATAACCTTATATAAGTCAGTTTTCCGAACCATAGATTTTTAGGAATAATATAATATTTGCTTTAAAAACTATTTTATGTCAATTTTGACACTATTTAGTAATTGATTTTTGTGAAAATTATAACAGAATGATTAGTTCAAACCAAGTTAATTAAATAAATAATAACATGTCTTATTAACCTGGAAAATTATTTTAATTCATCAAAAGGGTCAAATTTCACTTATTTGGGTATTTATAATATCAATTATGTCAATATTTCATTAATAAGATAATTACTGCATCATCGTTGTGTCAAAAATAAATTAAATTATTTAATGTCTAAAAATTACATATAAAATACCATTATGTAGGAAATCTTTTTATCTTTCTAATGAATATTTATAGTCAAATTTATCTTATGTATAGCCCTATATTAAAAATGATTTACTTATTAAACTTTGATTTTAACTATTTGTAACCCTTCTTTAAATAAATTAATAATAAATGTCCTAATCTAATCCAAGTGAGCTTAAATGGTCATATATTATTCCTAAGGTTGGTTTTGGTCGAATTACACTTATCCAATAGAATTAGGACATGTGTTAGGGTAATATTAATATCATTTTTACCCTTAATTACCCTATTTACTTTTAACTATGGTAAAAAAAGTAAAAAGTTACTATTCACCAAAAATTATTTTCATCTCATTGAACCACATTTTACTTACTGACATCAAACGTGTCTCTCGGATTTTTGAAATTCCACTCACAGAAGCAGAAAAATTAAGATTTATGAAAAATTCATTTTTTTAACTACCCCTTAGTGGTTTCACTATTCATCAAAAAATGAAAGTTTCCAGAAAAATACCAAAAATTAGGCCTAAGCTATATTTGTTATTATGAACTCAAAAATTATGTCTATTTTACCAAATCCAAAACATATCAGTTGCATTAATTAATTTAAAAATTAATTCCCATCGTGAACACAAATAGCGTGTTCTTAAGAGATAATAACTATCAAAAGATTGAAAGTTGTTTATGTCTGGTTTAAATGTGAAATTACATCCAATGACCAACATTGTATTAAATTGTAAAAATATATTCTAAAGATGCTATAAAACCACTAAAATTAATAATTTATCACTATTAATTATTTCGATTAAAAAAGTTGTTTTTAATTAAAATTTAGTAATTTTCACTATTCATCAGAATAAGAAAGTTATCCTAAAAGTACCAAAATTTCACCCTAAGCTAATTTCGATATTCCGAATCCAAAAATGAAGTCCATTTTGAAAAATAAAATTTACAAAATTTCAAAAAGTGGTTATTACTATTCATAACGGCTAGTTTTAATATTTTAATAGCATATCGTTGTTTAGTGAAACTCGGTATTGCGTACTACACACGCTATCGAGGAAGGTCGTGATTGAGGGTAATGCAAGGCATGTCAAGGATGCGTGTTGTGCAAGATCCTTTTGGTGTAGCATACAACACAAGACATTAATGAAAAGAATATTTTTCATAAAATCTCATGGTGTTACATTCTACCCCCCTTAAAATGAATTTCGCCCTCGAAATTCGTCGGCGTTATAAATTGTTTACTATTCGAAATATTATTTGATAGAAACCCACATCGTAATATGGAATACCAAAACCAATCTTTAAAAACAAAAGTATGAAATGTAACAGTTATCCAAATAAACTAATCACTGGGTTTCCACATAGGTGAAAATGTGGATATGGAAGAGAAATCTAACCATCATGTTCTGATGGAGAGTGGTAGAGAACATGGATATGGAAAAGCCAGAAATCACAAAGCCATAAATTTGTGACGATCTAAGGTACCATCTGATTCATCAGATATAAGATCATAAGGACAACATTTTTGGTTTTCAAGATCGTTTCCCTAAAGTTGGTAAAATTGGAATTAGAAGAAATACTTTCGTGATTTCGGTATAGTCTCACCGTTGGTTGTTCTTTGGACAATTTCCACTTCATCTCTTAAATAAATAAAGTTGAATTTGTCATTCGTGATGTGATAGCAGATCATGTGATAGAATGATGGGTCATTCTATCTGTCTAAAACAAAATGTTAGAAAAGTTATCCAAAAATACATAAGTCCATCTATAGTGAGATTAATCACATATGGTTCCTAAAATGGACTTATACTTCATATAGCATACTACATAATATAATAAAACTAGTTTCTAATAAACAGGGACTTCCTGTAGGCCAGTGGTAGGCGATAAAGGACAGTCGCACTTCGGTTGTGGGTTCGATTCCCATGGCCTTGTCTAACGCGATGGGCTGTCGCCCGTCCTGCAGGTTGTCCTTTTTCTAAAGATATATTACTATAACATCCCATCAATAATATCGAAAAAACTTCTATCCTTAAACAATACTAACTTATGTCCAAAATAATCCATTCCAATCTTTAGGCTTATCCATAATATTGTAGTCCACTCTCATAATATAGTGAAAACGATTACCAGAGATTTAATACAATCGTTGATCCCCATATATCATAAGATATGTCTTGTTGGTCATATTCCAAACAGTCCAAGGCCTTAATCATGTATTCTCTTGAAAAATGAATACCCATTAAACCTTAGTGAAAACATGAATGCAGTTAAAAGTTAACACTTTCCACATACCAAAATCCTCAAAATTCTATATACTCAAACCATGATATCACTTAGTCCTTATATCAATCATGAGCTCATGAATATTGTCAAACATTTCATTTTCTCCTTATCCCTTCATTAGGCGCATATCATCTGCTTTCCAAAATATTTGAATAACATTTCATGGTTACCAGTACCTTAAAATTATTGAAAACCAAAATATAATAATACAAAAATATTCTAATACACAATAAAAGTACATCAACAAAATTATTTTTGAATACCAATACATAAATACTTCAATCCATACTCTTAAATTATTGTCCTGGAATAAGTCCTTCCTTGATTTAGAAGTAACTTTTTATGCCAGGGCATTGAGTTGGGTAATGCCCATGTTCCCCACAAATAATACATTGAACTCCATAACAGTCTGTCACTCTATGACACTTTTCTCCACATAGATAACATCGGTCCCTCCATTTGAGATATTTCTTAAGGTTCTTCTTCCCTTATTTAGAAATCTCAATCTTCCTTTCTTTATTCTCCTCAACATGCGAACATGCATAATAGTTTATCTTCCTCTTCTTTGATGAATTAGGCATACCACTAAATTTCACCTTGTTAATCATATATCGCGATGAGTGATTCAACATAATCACAATATCATTCTCTTTAGGAATTACAAAATTTTGGTATTTGATGTACCTGGACATATCATTACTTTTGTGGAATACTTAGTACATAACAAAAACACACACACGAGGACTGTAATAGTTTAGTGTCTTTGGAAACTCGGAACGCAATCTTCTAATCTTGGTGAAAGATCTTCAACATCTCCCATAAAGATCTTCCTTTTTTTTCTTACCTAAAACCTTTCTTTATATCCTGGGGAAAAGAAAACATAAAAGGGTAAGCTCAAATGCTCAGTAAGGGTAAACAAGAGAAATACCAATCACATCATATTCATAAGAACATATCTTTTGGAAATCTTAACCTGCAAAAGAGAACATAATTTCATTACATGGGATAAAACATAGTAGTGAAATGTAATCCCAATAATCATAACATAAAACATGGAACATTGGGGCATACACACATAATCATATAGAATCATTTCTTATTAGTCAAGACTCATTGCCAAGACTATCTTAGTGGACAAAGTCCATTTCTGAACCGAGTTCATTCCTCGTTTCAGTCCTGTTTCACTGAACCGGTATAACCTACCGTTCCAGCCATGTCTATCTCATGAGATATAAAATATTTACCCAATGCATTGGAGGGAGATATAGGACCCACCCATCTCATAATGATACCATTCTTATGTGTGCCACAAAATCATAATCCATACATCATAGCATAACCCATGTAATAAAAATGGGAATCTTAAACATCATGACATCATAAAAAAATTCATATAAGATAAAGGAATTCATAAAAATATAATTCCATCACAACATAATAAAATAAATGTAATAATAGGGATAGAAACAGAACCCTTTATTATCTTAGATGGAAAATAATTTTGATAAAACACTTGAACTCCATTCTTGAGGAAAATATCCTCTCTACTTCAAAAACATTTTTTCCTTTCTTAACATGTCATACAATTTTAAACTAAAAGAAGTTGATTAAAAATAAACTTTAAAACTTGTAAAGGAAGCTTCTTGTAAATAATGTTTTAAAAATCCATTCATGCCGTATAAGTTAAAAAAACATTCTTCTCATACTTTTGTCGGAAAAGTCAAAAAGTACCTCGTATGAAAAATGACAAAAGATTCCTTTCATATCTTTTACTAAAAACTCACGGAAGGGTAAAATTGGATTTAAAAAATTTTAGGTGGATGGAAATAATATGACATATTTAGGGAACATGGATGTGGATGGTAAAATACACCCCAGTAAATACCAAAGTATAAACAATCTCGGATAAAAATGAGATTGTGATATTTTCCCTTACCTTTGGTCCGATTCGCTTCGTAAGTGTCCGAAGCTCCTGTATAATGATTTAAATAATGTTATTGACTTATTAAAGAATGATATTAATTGTTATGATATCATATATGGTTCACTTATGACTTTATATTACCCGTTATTTTGTAAATTTCACGTTAAAGAGCGTTTTGGGTAAAATTGTTTCATTTGTCGTCCATGTTTTGACTTGTAATTATTCATATGATTAATTAGATCATTATTAAATAATTCCAGAATATAAAACATGATTTATAATATATATTCAGAATATAAATATATATAATAAATCAGTAAATGGAAAGAAATACACCGTTCATGGAGATGGTAGGTCGTACGTACGCATAAAAGCTGTTTTCGTTTCCTTATTGAGTTGAATGGAATTAAGTATATGACATACATATATATATATATACAAATAAATATAGTATCATTATTATGTCATATATTTCATTATTACTTATTATATATACTTTATAATCATTCATGAATGGTTAATGTGGAGAATGAATCTCATCGCGTCGTGGAGACGGTAGTCTGTACGTACGCACGGGCGATGATATCGTTCTCATGATCGCGGGACTGTATTGGAGTGTATGTATACTATTTCAGAATATATAGCACTTTAAAATAATCATATATAGTTATTATTTACACCATTATACCCATCCATGTAAGGTGGTGGTGGAAAATACATTTCACCACGGCGTGGAGACGGTATTCCGTACATACGCACGCACGGTGATTTCATTTTCCGTAGGATGGATAAATGGTGAAATAGGGTTGTTTCATAATTATAATAACATATCGGTATGTGAGTGATACTGATTTTATTACTTCATAATGAAACAACAAAATAAGAAGAAGTGGAAGAAGAAATAAAGATGAAAGAATCGGTAACAGACATTACCTCTTCTTTGAAGTGCTTCTTTTAGACCTCCTTTTAGGGCAAAAAATAGGTCTTTGAAGAAGACCAGAAACTCTAGGATGTTTCTAGGGAATTGGAGAGAAACAATTGGTAGGTTTTGGCCGAGCATGAAGGCTCAAAGTGGTGTGAGGAAGAGGGGGAGGAGGTGCCCTTTTATAAGGGAGGAGAGGGGCACCTTTGGAGTAAGTAAAAATATTATTTTATTATAAAGTCAAATTCGGTTTTTAATAGCTCCAAATTGATATATTTCGAAGATAAGGTGGGTAGGGGTCTAAATCCTCTCATCCAATAGAATTTAGACAAGTTTGGGTATCAATTTTAACCTTATCAATTAGATTTAACTTTAAGTTAGATAATTTAACTTTTACCGTGTCTTATTGTTTTCTTATAATATAAGGTTAATAAACCTACTATAAAAATCCAAACGAACCCGAAGTTGTTTATTACTAATATATATAACCTTATATAAGTCATTTTACCAATCCTTAGATTTTTAAGAATAAAATAACTATTAATAATATAATATTTGTTTTAAAAACTATTTTATGTCAATTTTGACACTATTTAGTAATTGATTTTTGTGAAACTCATAACAGAATGATTAGTTCGAACAATGTTAATTAAATCAATACTAACATGCCATATTAACCTATAAAATAATTTTAATTCATAAAAAGGCTAAAATTACATTTATTTGTGTATTTATAACATCAATTATGTCAATATTTCATTAATAAGATAATTACTGCATCATCATTGTGTCATAAATAAATTAAATTATTTAATGTCTAAAAATTACAAATAAAATACGATTATGTAGGAAATCGTTTTATCTTTCTAATGAATATTTATTGTCGAATTTATCGTATGTATAACCCTATATTAAAAATGATGTACTTATTAAACATTGATTTTAACTATTTTAACCCTTCTTTAAATAAATTAATAATAAATGTCCTAATCTAATCCAAGTGGGCTTAAATGGTCATATTTTATTCCTAAGGTTGTTTTTGGTCGAATTAAACTTTTCCAATAGAATTAGGACATGTGTTTGGGTAATAATAATATCATTTTTACCCTTAATTACCCTATTTACTTTTAACCATGAAAAAAAAGTAAAAAGTTACTATTCACCAAAAATTATTTTCGTCTCATTGAACCAAATTTTAGTTACTGACATCAATCGTGTCTCTCTAATTTTTGAAATTCCACTCACAGAAGCAGAAAGATTATGTTTTATGAAAAATTCATTTTTTTAACTACCACTTAGTGGTTTCACTATTCATCAAAAAAAGAAAGTTTCAGAAAAATACAAAAAATTAGGCCTAAGCTATATTTGATATTATGAACTCAAAAATTATGTCTATTTTACCAAATTCCAAACATATCAGTTGCATTAATTAATTTAAAAATTAATTCCCGTCGTGAACACAAATAGCGTGTTCTTAAGAGATAATAACTATCAAAAGATTGACACTTGTTTATGTCTGGTTTAAATGTAAAATTACATCCAATGACCAGCATTGTATTAAATCGTAAAAATATATTATAAAGATACTATAAAACCACTAAAATTAATAATTTATCACTATTAATTATTTCTATTAAAAAAGTTGTTTTTAATTAAAATTTATTAATTTTCACTATTCATCAGAATATGAAAGTTATCTGAAAGGTACCAAAATTTTACCCTAAGCTAATTTCGATATTCCGAATCCAAAAATGAAGTCCATTTTGAAAAATAAAATTTACAAAAATTCAAAAAGTGATTATTACTATTCATAACGGCTAGTTTTAATATTTTAATAGCATATAGTTGTTTAGTGAAACTCGGTATTGCGTACTACACACGCTATCGAGGAAGGTCACAATTGCGTGTAATGCAAGGCAAGTCAAGGATGCGTGTTGTGCAAGCTCCTTTTGGTGTAGTGTACAACACAAGACATTAATGAAAAGAATATTTTTCATAAAATCTCGGGGTGTTACATTCTACCCCCATTAAAATGAATTTCTCCCTTGAAATTCGTCGGGGTTATAAATGGTTTACTATTCGAAAGAATCTTTGATATAAACCCACATCGTAAAAAGGAATACCAAAACCAATCTTTAAAAACAAAAGTATGAAACGTAACACTTACCCAAATAAACTAATCACTGGGTTTCCACATAGGTGAAAATATGGATATGGAAGAGAAATCTAACCATCATGTTCTGATGGAGAGTGGTAGAGAACATGGCTATGGAAAAGCCAGCAATCACAAAGCCATAAATTTTTGAAGATCTAAGGTACCATCTGATTCATCAGATATAAGACCACTAGGACAACATTTTTGGTTTTTAAGATCGTTTCCCTAAAGTTGATGAAATTGGAATTAGAAGAAATACATTCGTGATTTCGGTATAGTCTCACCGTTGGTCGTTCTTTGGACAATTTCCACTTCATATCTTAAATAAATGAAGTTGAATTTTTCATTCGTGATGTGATAACAGATCATGTGATAGAATGATGGGTCATTCCATCTATCTAAAACAAAAGGTTAGAAAAGTTATCAAAAAATACATAAGTCCATCTGTAGTGAGATTAATCATATATGGTTCCTAAAATGGACTTATACTTCATATATCATACTACTTAATATAATAAAACTAGTTTCTACTAAATAGGGACTTCTTGTAGGCTAGTGGTAGGCGATAAAGGCCAGTCTCACTTCGGTTGTGGGTTCGATTCCCATGGCCTTGTCCGACGCGATGGGTTGTCGCCCGTCCTGTAGGTTGTCCTTTTTCTAAAGCTATATTACTATAACATCCCATCAATAATATCGAAAAAACTTCTATCCTTAAACAATACTAAATTATGTCCAACATAATCCATTCCAATCTTTATGCTTATCCATAATACTGCAGTCCACTCTCATAATATAGTGAAAACGATTAACTGAGATTTAATACCATCGTTGATCCCCATATATCATAAGATATGTCATGTTGGTCATATTCCAAATATTCGAAGGCCTTAATCATGTATTCTCTTGAAAAATAAATACACATTAAACCTTAGTGAAAATATGAATGCAGTTAAAATTTAACACTTTCCACATACCAAAATCTTCAAAATTCTATATACTCAAACCATGATATCACTTAGTCCTTATATCAATCATGAGCTCATGAATACTGTCAAACATTTCATTTTCTCCTTATCCCTTCATTATGTGCATATCATCTGCTTTCCAAAATATTTGAATCACATTTCATGGTTACTGGTACCTTAAAATTATTGAAAACCAAAATAGAATAATACAAAAATATTCTAATACACAATAAAAGTACCTCAACAACATTATTCTTGAATACCAATACATAAACACTTCAATCCATCCTCTTCAATTATTGTCCTGGAATAAGTCCTTCCTTGATTTAGAAGTAATTTTTTAGGTCAGGGCATTGAGTTGGGTAATGCCCATGTTCTCCACAAATAATACATTGAACTCCATAACAGTCTGTCACTCTATGCCACTTTTCTCCACACAGATAACATCGGTCCCTCCATTTGAGATATTCCTCAAGGTTCGTCTTCCCTTCTTTATAAATATCAATCTTCCTTTATTTATGCTCCTCAACATGCGAACATGCATGATAGTTTATCTTCCTCTTCTTTGATGAATTAGGCATACCACTAAATTTCACCTTGTTAATCATATATCGTGATGACTGATTCGGCATAATCACAATATATTTCTCTTTAGGAATTACACAATTTTGTTGCTCATAGTCACCAATTTGTCCATTGGATTCAATGTTAACCGAATTCTTTCTGGTTCCCTCCATTAACTAAAACACAAAAAGAATTTTATGAGAGGCAAAAATCATGCTAGAGAAAACAACATAGTAAATGGGGATTACCCTCAATATCTAACATCTTAGGTTAAATTCTAATATCGTTATCACAATTCTAGGACTATAATCTATATGTATACTTAACCTTAGAGACATCCCTAGACATACCTTAGACATATCTCTAGGGATCTCACTAACGTTTTCGCATCCTAGTTTCCAAAGGTTGACTAAACCTTTACTCTGATACCAACTGTAGAGACTCGAAGCTTGACGTACATGGACATTACATTAATTTTTCGGAATACTTAGTACATAACAAAAACACACAAACGAGGACTGTAATAGTTTAGTGTCTTTGTAAACTCGGAACGTAATCTTCTAATCATGGTGAAAGAACTTCAATATCTACCATAAAGATCTTCCTTTTTTTCTTACCTAAAACCTTTCTTTATATCCTGGGGAAAAGAAAACATAAAAGGGTGAGATTAAATGCTCAGTAAGGGTAAACAAAAGAAATACCAATCACATAATATTCATAAGAACATATCTTTTGGAAATCTTAACATGCAAAAGAGATCATAATTTCATTACATGGGATAAATCATAGTAGTGAAATGTAATCCCAAAAATCATAAATTAAAACATGGAACTTTGGGTCTTACACACATAATCATAAAGAATCATTTCTTATTAGTCAAGACACATTTCCAATACTATCTTAGTGGACAATGTCCATTTCTGAACTGAGTTCATTCCTCGTTTCAGTCCTATTTCACTGAACCGGTATAACCTACCGTTCCAGCCATGTCTATCTCATGAGAAATAAAATCTTTACCCAATGCATTGGAGGGAGATATAGGTCCCACCCATCCCAAAATGATACCATTCTTATGTCTTCCAAAAATCATAAACCATACATCATAGAATAACCCATGTAATAAAAATGGGAATCTTAAACATCCTGACATCATAAAACAATTCATATAAGATAAAGGAATTCATAAAAATATAATTCCATCACAACATAATAAAATCAATGTAATAATAGGGATAGAAACAGAACCCTTTATTATCTTAGATGGAAAATAATTTTGATAAAACACTTGAACTCCATTCTTGAGGAAAATATCCTTTCTGCTTCAAAAACATTTTTTCCTTTCTTAACATGTCATACAATTTTAAACTAAAAGAAGTTGATTAAAAATAAACTTGAAAGCTTTTAAAGGACGCTTCTTGTAAATAATGTTTTAAAAGTCCATTCATTCCGTATAAGTTAAAAAAACATTCTTCTCGTACTTTTGTCAGAAAAGTCAAAAAGTACCTCGTATGAAAAATGACAAAAGATTCCTTTCATATCTTTTACTAAAAACTCACCGAAGGGTAAAATTGGATTTAAAAAATTGTAGCTGGATGGAAATAAAATGACATATTGAGGAAACATGGATGTGGATGATAAAATACACCCCAATAAATACCAAAGTATAAACAATCTTGGATAAAAATGAGATTGTGATATTTTCCCTTACCATTGGTCCGATTCGCTTTGTAAGTGTCCGAACATCCTTTATAATGATTTAAATAATGTTATTGACTTATTAAAGAATCATATTCATTGTTATGATATCATATATGGTTCACTTATGACATTATATTACCGGTTCTTTTGTAAATTCCATGTTAAAGAGCGTTTTGGGTAAAATTGTTTCATTTGTCGTCCGTGTTTTGACTTGTAATTATTCATATGATTATTTAGATCATGATTACTTAATTCCAGAATATAAAACATGATTTATAATATATATTCAGCATATATATATATAATAAATCTGTAAATGGAAAGAAATACACCGTTCATGGAGACGGTAGGCCGTACGTACACATGAACGCTGTTTTCGTTTCCTTATTGAGTTGAATGGAATTAAGTAGATGACATACATATATATACACATAAATCCAGAATCATTATTATTCCATATATTTCATGATTACTTATTATATATACTTTATAATCATTCATGAATGGTTAAAGTGGAGAATGAATCTCATCGCGTCGTGGAGACGGTAGTCCGTACGTACGCACGAGCGATGATATCATTCTCATGATCATGTGACTGTATTGGAGTGTATATATACTACATGAGAATAAATATCACTTTAAAATAATCATATATAGTTATTATTTACACCATTATACCCATCCAAGTAAGGTGGTGGTGGAAAATAGATTTCACCACGGCATGGAGATGGTATTCCGTACATACGCATGCGCGGTGATTTCGTTTTCTGTAGGATGGATAGATGGTGAAATAGGTTTGTTTCATAATTATAATAACATATCAGTATGTTAGTGATACTGATGTTATTGCTTCATAATGAAATGACTAAAGAAGAATAAGTGGAAGAAGAAATAAAGATGAAAGAATCGGTAACTGACATTGCCTCTTCTTTAAAGTGCTTCTTTGAAACCTCATTTTAGGGCACTAAAATAGGTCTTTGAAGAAGACCAGAAACTCTAGGATGTTTCTAGGGAAGTGGAGAGAATAAATTGGCAGGTTTTGGTCGAGCTTGAAGGCTCAATGTGGTGTGAGGAAGAGGGGGAGGAGGTTCCCTTTTATATGGGAGGAGAGGGGCACCTTTGGAATAACTAAAAATATTATTTTATTATAAAGTGAAATTCTGTTTTTAATATCTCCAAATTGATATATTTAGAAGATAATGTGGGTAGGGGTCTAAATACTCTCATCTGATAGAATTTGAACATGTTTAGGTACCAATTTGAACCTTATCATTTATATTTAACTTTAAGTTAGATAATTTAACCATTACTGTGTCTTCTTGTTTTCTTATACTATATGGTTAATAAACATACTATATAAATCCAAACGAACCCAAAGTTGTTTATTATAAATATATATAACCTTATATAAGTCATTTGGCCGAACCTTATATTTTTAGGAATAAAATAACAATTAATAATATAATATTTGTTTTAAGAACTAGTTTATGTCAATTTTGACACTATTTAGTAATTGATTTTTTTGAAAATCTTAACAGAATGATTAGTTCAAACCAAGTTAATTAAATCAATACTAATATATCATATTAACCTAGAAAATTATTTTAATTCATAAAAAGGCTCAAATTACATTTATTTGGGTATTTATAACATCAGTTATGTCAATATTTCATTAATAAGATAATTACTACATCATCGTTGTGTCATAAGTAAATTAAATTATTTAATGTCTAAAAATTACAAATAAAATACCATTATGTAGGAAATATTTTTAGCTTTCTAATTAATATTGGTAGTCGAATTTATCTTATGTATGACCCTATATTAAAAATGTTTTACTTATTAAACATTGATTTTAACTATTTTAACCCTTCTTTAAATAAATTAATAATAAATGTCCTAATCTGATCCAAGTGGGCTTAAATGGTCATATTTTGTTCCTAGGGTTGTTTTTGGTCGAATTACACTTATCCAATAGAATTAGGACATGTGTTAGGGTAATAATAATATCATTTTTACCCTTAATTACCCTATTTACTTTTAACCGTGGTAAAAAAAGTAAACAATTACTATTCATCAAAAATTATTTTCATCTCATTGAACCACATTTTAGTCCTTGATATTAACCGTGTCTCTCGGATTTTCAAAATTCCACTCACAGAAGTGGTAAAATTAAGTTTTATGAAATGTTCAGTTTTTTAACTACCACATAGTGGTTTCACTATTCATCAAAAAATGAAAGTTTCCTGAAAAATACCAAAAATTAGGCCTAAGCTATATTTGATATTATGAATTCAAAAAGGATGTATATTTTATCAAATTCAAAACATATCAGTTGCATTAACTAATTTAAAAATTAATTCCCGTCGTCAAAACAAATAGCGTGTTTTTAAGAGATAATAACTATCAAAAGATTGACACTTGTTTATAACTGGTTGAAATGTGAAATTACATCTAATGACCAACATTGTATTAAATTGTAAAAATATATTCTAAATATACTTTAAAACCACTCAAATTAACAATTTATCACTATTAAATATTTCTATTAAAAAGTTGTTTTTAATTAAAATCTAGTAATTTTTACTATTCATCAGAATATGAAAGTTATCCGAAAAGTACCAAAATTTCACCCTAAGCTAATTTCGATATTCCGAATCCAAAAATGAAGTCCATTTTGAAAAATAAAATTTCCAAAATTTTAAAATGTGGTTATTACTATTCATAACGGCTAGTTTTAATATTTTAATAGCATACCGTTGTTTAGTGAAACGCGGTATTGCGTACTACACACGCTATCGAGGAAGGTCGCGATTGCGTGTAATGCAAGGAAAATCAAGTATGCGTGTTGTGAAAGCTCCTTTTGGTGTAGCGTAAAACACACGACATTAATGAAAAGAATATTTTTCATAAAATCTCGGGGTGTTACAAGGGGGAGTGCTGGGGGTAGGGGTAGGGGTGCAGGTGGGTGGGGGGGGGGGGGGCATGTAGTGGGAAGTGGGGTGGTAGGTTGGGGGTGCAGGGGTAGTTGGGGTGTAGGTGGGGGGGGGGTAGTGGGGTAACATGAGGGGGTGTAGTGGGGTTGCTGGTGGGGGGGGGGTGTGATCTGATGAAAACCATCATGGCTTTTAAATAGAAAAAAAAGTAATTGAATGAGTTTTTAAAAGAAGAAAATGTCTCAGATAACCATAATTATTAGATTGGAATCCTCCCATTAAACCTTATAATCCATGAATTATTTTTCCAATTTAAAATTTGGTAATCTACCACTTCACTGAACTTCAAAAATTTCATACAAAATGGTAATATCACAGTTTTCTTCAAGCTCATTAGAGATGGTTTATTTTGAGGGGAGGAGTTTTGATCTAATTTATTGATTTATATTGTCATTCTATTCTCTAGTGGGCGGTGTAGATGGGGGGCAGTGGCGGGTGAATGTTGGGGGTGGCAGTGGGGGGTGGGGGTAAAGGTTGGGGGGGAAGTTGGGCTGAGGGGGGGGGGGGGTGCATGGGGTAGATGGGGTGAAGGGGGAAGCAGGGGGGTGGGGGCAGGGAGGCAGCAGGGTGTGTGGGGCGCATTGAGAGTAGGGTGTCCAGGAAGGGGGGATTGGGGGTGCTGGTGGGGGGGGGGGGCAGTGGGGGTGCAGGTGGGGGTGGGGGGTCATGGTTGGGGAGACGTTTGGGTGAAGGGGGGGAGTGTGTAGGGGGTTGTGGGGGTGAAGGGGGAAGGGGTGGGGGTGGGGGTGGGGTAGGGAGGGTGGTACAGGGGGCACTGCACTGTAGGGGGAGGGGTTGTCCAGGAGGGGAGGTGTCCAGGGGGGTTAATGGGCTGTGGGGAGGGAGGGTAGGGTGTACCAGGGAGTGGGGCCATCTAAGGGGGGAGAAGGGGGCTAAGGAGTAGTGTGAAGTGGGTGTGTGGGTGAAGGGGGAGGGGGGACATGGGGTGTGGGGGTGCATGGGAAGGGGTTGTCGAGAAGTGGGAGGGGGTGTGCAGAGGGTTTCTGAGGGTGAAAGGGGCTTGGGGGGAAGGTTTAGGGGGTAGGGAGGGGGTAAGGGGGTGTAGGGGTGTAGGGTGAGGGTGGCTATCCATGAGGGGGGGATGTCCAGGCAGTGTCTAGGAGGCCAGTGAGGGGGGTAGGGGTGTGGGGGTGCTGGGGTATGGGTTATATCCAGGAGGCAGGGGTGTCTAGGGGGTGAAGGGGGCTGGGGGGATGTGTGCATGGGGAAGGGATGGGAGCAGGGGGTGTGGGGGTGCATGGGGATGGGGGCTGTCCAAGAGGGGTGTAGGGGAAGGGGGGTTGTCCAGGAGGGGGGGTGGGGGTGTGAATATATACTATTTAAAGAGCTCAAAAGAGAGTTTGAAATCTAGTTTTTTTCTTCCTTATAGATTTTCCTTTTCGATCATTTTCTGATTTTGATGACTTGTATTGGTAATCAGTATATAGATTCATGGTATACAGAGAAAAAACAACAAAACATAGCCAATGAAATTTATTTTCTTCTCCAACTTGCAACTAGGAATGACATGAATATACAATTCTTGAAGTAATGGTTATTTTATTCAATTTTTATCAATACATTAGTAACCATATCTTATGTTTTAATCAAACTAAATTGGCATACACCATGATGGAATATTTTATGATTTCAAGTTTACTCTAAAGTGTGCAATTCTTATTCTTCTGTAAATTTCTCTTATCATGGTTGGACAGTTGATCCCCAGGTTTTCACTTTTTAATCCAGTTCATTTATATTTATTTAGAAAAAACATTTTATACATTCTCTCAGTTTAAAGTTTTCATTTCCCCTTTTTCTTATTTCCTTTTCTTAATATGCATGTTTTCATGTATATGCATGCATGGCGGTGTCCATGGGGTTTCTAGGGGTTGTCTAGGGAGAGGGGTTGTCCAGGGGGTTTTTTGGGGGGGGGGGGGTGTTTAATAGGGTGTTGGGGGGGGGGGGTTCTAGTGGGGGTGTCCAGGGGGTGTCTAGTGGGGGTTTCTTGGTGGAGGGGTGTCCAAGGGGGGTCTCTAAGGGGCTATCTAGGGGGTGTCTTAGGGGTGTCTAGGGGGTGTCTGGGGGATGCCAGGGGGTCTGTCCAGTGAGATGGTGGGGTGAACGCTAGGGGGAGGGGGTGTGCTGGGGGGGGGGGTGCATGGGGTATTTAGGGGAGAGGGGGTGTCCAGGGGTGTTTAGGGGGAGGGGTGTCTCAGGGGGGGGGGGTGAAAGGGGTTTCTATTCAATGGGAGAGTTGGGGGTGTGTTTAAGGGAGGAGGGGGGTGTGCTGGGGGGGTGGTTGTCTAGGGGGAAGGGAGGGGCTGTAGGGGGGAGTGGGGGGGTGGTGGTTGTGTTTTTTAATGAAATTGGAAGTCCTATAGCCATAGTTTGAAACCATGGCTACATGCCTATAGATGTAGTTTCAAACTGTGGCTATAGTCTCTATGTGGCTTAAGGTTTTGCCAAAGTTTTAAACTGTGGCTATAGGCCATTATCCACAAATTGAAACCATGGATATAGGACTTTCCCTATAGCCACGCACATACCATTCATGGCCCAAGGAACTGTGGCTATAACTTATAGCCATAGTTTTTGGGAATATATACATGGTTTCAAACCATGAATATAGCCTTATTTTATAGTAGTTATTTGGGGGTGTAGAACAAACTAATTTGTACTTTATTCATTAATAAATACCTTATCACATCTTTATTATTATTCTACGTAGAAATTCTTGTGATACTTTCTTAAGGATAGTTGTTTCACCCAAGGGTCATAGTAGATCCCTACAATGATGAGAACCTGGATGTGCCATATCAGTATTATAGATTTTTTTTTGTGTCCAAATGATGTTATTTGGGGGACACAAATAATAAAATCCATTATCAGTGAGGAAACATAAAACATTGAGGCACATTATCATGGTGTGTGCCATTGGTAATATCCAAGGGGATATTATGAGAACGAGACCTTCCAGAAGGAAATCCACATTTCATAGTGTCATTGGATGTTCCTATTTTAGATGTGTGTATTTGTCCTTAGACCTTAATATTATTATTAACTGGTATTACAACTCGTTCACTTAGATGTATTAATGAAAACTATGAAGACAAACTTTTTGTAGTGAGGTAGGATATATTAGATGTGTCATGAGTAATACTGAATTAATAGATAATGTGAGAAAGTATTTGTCCCTTATGTTCCATAACTGAAGCTAATATCTAAGGATCTTTGATGGAAATGATATAGCCTAAATAAATCCATAACCATTATAAATAATGGGAATGTTCAATTCTAGGAAGTCAAAGAAAAAATAATCGGTCACAATGGCTGATAGAACTAGCATGTAACCCGCTTGTTTTGAGATATCGAGACAATGGGATTACATTACATGCTAATTGTTTTTAGGAGGTGAAACATCATTACGATGTTAACTTCTTTCTCTATGGATTCCTTGAATTATTTTTAGACACAAACCTTGTTCTTTAAGAAGGCTCTGACTAATTCCACTGAGAAATAGGCCTAGAGGGTCACACACTATGTGTGTCCTAGTATCTTAGTTAAATATTAATTTAACAACTTGAATAAATATTATTCCCTATTGTGGTTTAATAATTATTCAAGGATTCCAAATCACATTTATTTTGACACTAGTAATTTGGGAGAACATATTGTGGGAAAAATAATATATTTATTAGAAATTAATGGAGTGATATTAATTTAACAAATAAATAGTTATTATTCAAAGTCTAATAAACGTGTTAGAGAAAATAAAGAAAATGGAAAAACAAAAGTACACATTATGTATATTAATATACACACCATATATTTATTTTGGGGATTTGTGAGAAATAATAATATTTATTTAATTAAATAATTTTAGGTGTAATTATCTTGGTGCATTTCTAGTGATAATAATAGTCAAATGTTATTATTAGACATGGGGTCTTACTAAGAATTTTCTGAAATGAATAAATTATTTCAGGTAATTAATTCATTTTATTATTCTATGTAATTAAAATCCCAATAATATTATTCTAATTTACCAAGCCATTTTTTGTGGTTGTTCATAACGGGTCTTAAGAAATCTCTCAAGATAAGAGGGAATTATTTTTCTCTATGAACTCTCTCATGTTACAAGAGAGATCCTCCTCCACCGGATTAAGGAGAGCACTTTGGAAGCAACTCTCAAGGTGATCAAAGGAAGACATTGCAAGAGAAGGAGCATCTATGCCAGCACACATACATCCCATTGGATACATCCAGAGATACATTGAGCACATTTGGCTCACCACTAGAGGAAGCCTACACTTGGATTCTAGAGATAATGACGGATTACATCGGATTGTGACTGGAAACATCAACAAACAGAGAATTCCATTAGCATATTTCTTGTCTTTTAATTAAATTAATTATAAAAAACATATGATGAGCCTATATATTGTTCTGGGGCTCCCCTATTTTCATTCATTCTTCATTCTATTCCAATGATCCGACATTTTATTATCATGATGAATCTTGGATTGATCGTTGTTAATGACAAAATTAATGTGGGGTACACCAATCCCCACATTTCCCCTGTGCCCAGAACCTACACGTGGTATCAAAGGTAGGTTGTATATTTGAATGTAATTATTTATTTTTTCATTTCTAATTTACAGATTTAATAATTTAGTAGTTAATATTAATATTAATCGTTCTGAAAATCTAAATATGGAGTTCTTTTCCTTCCCATTCATTTATCATTCACCTTACAAAAATGATCTTTTCTTTTAATTTTGATTGAAATAAAATATAGGATTTCATCTAGTGGTTCCAAATCATCAAAGAAGTACGACACTAGAACACAAGGTGTGTATTTGGTACTACATGTCATGTAGTCTAGGTTCCACGCACCGGGACTGGTATGCCAAACCGTACCGTGAGTTGGAGTTAATCTAAGTCTTAAATGACTCTATGTTTTGACCATGAATAGGTAGAACATGGTTTACAGATTACATGTTGTGTGGCCAACGTGACATAGCGTGTATTCCATTCAAGATAGGGTTAGACCATGTACCCCATACATGGCTTTCTCGGTTGGAGACCTTGTAACGTGGGTACAACAAATTGTGTGGCCCACTAGACACACTGGGTACTCTAAAGATTTCTAAAGTACACTCACGTGTCGTATCCTTGGGCATGTACTTTAGATGGAAATTGAACAATTGTACACACCATGCAGTTATAACTACACACTATATATTCACCCAAATTACAAATATTTATTAAAATTTATAATTTTATTATACAAAACCTTGAGGCATGTACCATGGTGAGGGCTTAAAACTAATTCACAACACGTGATAGGTTATATATATATATATATATATATGAATTTAATTTAACACTTGTTTAATGTCCATATCTTCTTATTGGGTAGTAATGAACATGAATTTATGAGGTTTCTACCAAGGTACAAGTTACGTACAAAGATAATTTTAAATGAATTTATTTGATTAAAATTATGATGTATGAGAATCTCAAGGAAATTAAGAAACGAGTTTAATATAAAAGTATTGATTAATTAAAGATAATTAATTGATTTGAGCATGATTTATCTTAATCAATAATGATTAAAGAATTGAATACTAGTTTTATTTATGCATAAATATCGTTGCACGTATGGATGACCATGATATAGACCAAGACCTTTGTATGTGGATGGTTTCTTTTATTTTATTTATTTAAATTAATTTTGTTTGGCATCTGGGCCTTCTCCACATTAATATGTATGGTCTGAATGCTTAAGTCTTCTTTTATGAAAAAACCCATTTTACCCCACCTACGAGTGAGATAAAAGAATATGTGATGGATGGAGCTCCCAAGCAAGTGGAGGTAACTCATGTTAGGAGACAAGGTGAAACCAATCCAAAGAGATACAAAGGTGAATAGGTGTAATGTTGTAAACATGAACCCAAAAGGTTCAATTTGTTTCTCCCTAGGTCTTGGGATTGTTTATCAACCACTAGATAAACTAACCAATAGAACAAGATCATGATCATACGATTTATTTTATTTCTATCAGTTTCATGGTTTATTTATTTTGGGTGTGTTGTCATTTTCACAATATTAATAAATTAACCAATCATTCAAGATATAACTAAAACAAGACTGGATTTTGTGTAAATATTATCTTAGAAATGGATAATCACCTAAGTATATCCCAATTAATATTAAAAATCATGAAATCAAAGATAATAAAAAGAAAATTTAGGTGTATTGATAAAATCTCTTATATAAATATTATGTTGGTATAGCCTTCCATAATCTTGGATAGAATCGAACCATAGTTCAAACATCTTGACCAACCCTAGTTGAGGTGCTTTCAATTTTTGTGGAATTATAATTCATGATTTTGGGTTGAATTGACTTGGATCAAATCCAGGGTTGACTACCACAGTAGGACTTGGAGTAACCAAGAGGCAAAGGTTGTGGAAATCCAAAATAAAATGATTTTAGTATTGGGGAGTCCACATAGAGAATCAAGGATATGTGAGTTAATAAAATTGGAATATGGAATTCCTACCTAAAACCGTTCTTGTTTTCTTGACCAAACTTATTTGGGGTAGTGCGATGGGAAATGTGGATCCTTTCTAGTAGAATATTCAGGCAACATAATTTTGTAAGTTAATGGGTAGGGCTATTGGATTTTGAAAAAATATTTGGAGACTACAAAGTATTAATTAATTAATTTTATCAATTTTATGATGATAATGTACTAAATATTTTCTCATATTAATTTGATGAAATGTTAATAAAAACGACTTCAAACATATCATTGCATACCATACTCAAGGAGGAAAAAATTCTCACCAGTAACAATTTCCAAGAATGGAAGAGGCGTTTATGCGTCATCCTTCACCATGAGAGAAAATTGAATGTACTGGAGGAGCCTATTTTAGTTGTTCCTAGAAAAAATTCCTAGGATGGAGAACTATCTCTCTATATAAAACATATGGATGATGCCATATATGTCCAATGTTTCATGAAATTTCCAATCTCTAATGATCTTTTGAAGAAACATGAAAACATGGATTTGTATAGCATGATGTCTCATGTTAAGAGTATCTATAAAGAGAAGGAGAGATAGGTGGGATATGAAATATCCAATGCTTTTTTCACAACTATGCTTGGAGAGTTTGTGCCATCTGGACCTCATGTAGTCAAACTTAATGGCTACATTGAATTCCTGAACATCTTATGGATTATGTTCTCAGAGGATTTGCTTATAGATCCCATCCTATCATCACTACCCCAGACCTTATCTCGATTTATTTTCAGCTAAAACATGAGAAACAATGAGAATAGGTAATTAGAAATTATGACCTTGATTCACCAAGTAGATATGGACATGGGGTGTGACAAACATGCAATCCTTATGGTGAATAAAAAAATAAAGGAAAAGGAAAAGGGGCCAAGGAATCATAAACAGTCTAAAGGCCCTCAGAACTATCCCTCCTAGAGGGGGAATATCTAGAGGAATAAAAAATAATGGTAGGCGGTATGTTTTTTTCATTTGGAATGCTAGGACACTATAAGAGGAACTGTACCTAGAATCATGGGGATGCTAAATGTGCATTTATTATCAAGTGCAATTTTTCCATTTCTACACATTGGGTATTTGATACAGATTGTGGGGATCACGTATGTATTCAAATGCAGGAACCAAGAACATTTATAAATATTTCTATAGGAGATGTGGATCTTTAAGATGCCAATGGCATGAGGCTAGCAGTGTTAGCCATTGGTGATTACCATCTCTCATTTCAAGCTCAAATGATTTTGGTTTTACATCAATATTATTACGTTCCTAGCATAACATAGAACATAATTTATGTATCAGGATTGGATATGGATGAATTTGATTTCATGACTGGAAATATGGATTGTTTCTTTTATAACAACAAAATATATTATGGTATGGAACATTTAGATAATGGTTTGAATTTATTAAATTATGAAAACCATGTGTTGGAAATCGATAAAGAAACATAGTCACATGACACATACAACACCCAGTTGTGGAATCACTTTCATGGTCATGTAAATGAGAACTGCTTTTCAATACTATGCCAAGATGGTTATTTAGACTTTACTGAGATAAAACCACTTGATTGATGTCATGGTTTCTTAGAAGGTAAAATTACCAAGACACCTTTTGGTGGACAGGGTGAAAGGGACGTATAGCTTCGAGGATTGGTGCACACGGATGTGTGTGGACTATTTCCAGTAGAAGCTAGAGGTGGATATTATTACTTCATTACTTTTTCTGATGATTTGAGTAGATACAACTATATTTAATTGATGAGGTTTTAGTCAGAGTCTAAAGAAAAATTTATGGAATTCAGGAATGAAGTAGAGAATCAGCTTGGTTAGAAGATAAAGAAGCTTCAATTGGATCGTGGTGGAGAATATATGAAGCAAGAGATAGTCAAATTTATTCAAGAGTATGTGATTCTATCTCAACTCGCTCTTTATATACCACAGTGAAATGGTGTTTGTGAAAGGAGGAACCTTAACTTGTTGGAAATGGTGCGTCCAATGATGATTTATATAGATCTTACATTATCCTTTGCGGGATATGCATTACAAACTGCATCATACACATTAAACCAAGTACCAAATATGCAAGAAAATGGAATTCCCTATAAGTTATGGAATTGAAGGAATCCCATTTTGTCGCACACACATGTATGGGGACACAAGGAATTTTTTAAGGCCTTCTGTAGAAACAAAATTGCACCCCGTGGAATGAGGTGTATCTTTATATGATATATTAAGGAAATGAAAGGATATTACCTATATAATACTTCAGAAAAGAATGTGATTGGTGTCAGAAAGTCCATATTTCTTGAGAGAGAGCACATCCTCAAAAATGATTGTGAGAGGAAGATTGACTTCGACGAAGTTGATGCTCAAGATACACAAGAGTTGGTACAGGAACAAGTTACACATGTCCCCATGGAAGAGGTTTGAGAATCACAAGTACGACATAGGTGCTCAAGAAAGGTAAGGGAACAAGAGATAGTTGGTTTCCTAATCACTGAGGATGGTGAATCAATATTATTGGACAATGATGAACCTCTCTCTTATAAAAAGGCCGTAGAGAGCTCAAAATATACCAGATGTTTAGAAGATATGAATTCTGAGATGGTTTCCATGTATCAGAACCAAGAATGGGTTCTTGTAGATGAGACAGTTGATGTAAATCATGTTAGATGAAAATTTGTATTTAATAGAAATATGGAAAATTAAGGTCAAGTTATCACCTATAAATAAAGGCTAGTGGATAAAGGATTCATAGAATGATAATGAATTGACAATGAAGAAACGGTTTTGCCCGTTGACATGTTTAAATCCATATGAATTATACTTTTCATAGAATCATACCATGAGTACTAGATTTTTCACATGGATGTCAAAAAAACATTCCTTAATGGGAATATTCATAAAGATGTCTATATGAAACAACCAGAAGGGTTCGTGGAACCTGGTGAAGTCAAACGAGTTTACATGTAGCTAAAATCCTGTTATGGATTAAAGAAAGCATCCTGGTCATGGAAAATTTTATTTGATGAAGCCATAAAATAAGTTTATTTTATTAAGAACAAATGTGTTACTTTTATTTATAAGTGGTTTAATCGGAATGTGTTCATTATCCTATTAGAATAGGTTGATGACATATTACTTATTGGAAATGATGTACCATTCTTATATTCAGTTAAGGACTGGTTGAACAACTGTTTCTATATAAAATACTTAGGGGAAGAAGCCTACATTTTTAGGATCAAGAGCATTCATGATAGATCCAATAGGCTACTTGGACAAAGTCAGGGTACATACATTGACCATATACTAAATAGAATTAGTATGGAACAATCCAATAGGGGATTGGTTCTAGTGTCACATGGCCTACATCTTTCTAAGAAAATGTGTCCTCAGACACAACAGAAGAAATATAGGATGAGTAAGATCCCATAAGATTAGGTTATTGGATCAATCATGTAGGCCATGTTATTTACCAAGCATGATGTTGCCTATGCACTGAGCAAGGTAGGAAGATATCATGTAGATCTAGGAGAACAACATTGGACTGTTGTTAAGACTATCATTAATTATCTATGAAGATCTAAGGATATGTTCTTGGTGTATGGAGGAGGAAATAAGATATTTATCAGAAGGTATGTTGATGTTGGTTTTTAGATATATCAGAATGATTTGAAGTTATAGTATGTATATGTTTTCTACCTCAACAGAGGAACTGCGAGTTGTAAAATTTCAAATTACCGAGTTGTCAATGATTCTATAGTGGAGTCTGAATACAAAGAGGATTCATATGTATCCAAGGTAGCTGTTTGGATTTGGAACTTTGTCATGGATCTTGATGTGGCACCTAGCAGTAGAGACCCTGTCACATTGTATTGTGATAATACTATAATGGTGTCTCTTTTAAAAGAACCAACATCACATCAATTTATAAAGAACATTCTCCAAAAGTATCACCTCTTCAGGGATTTCTATCAAAGGGATGAATTTATAGTGATTAGAGTCTCCACAATGTAGAATGTGGTAGACCCTAGGACAATACTCCTATCTCAGTGGATGTTTGAATATCATGTGAGAGCTAGCATGTTATAGGTTGTTGGTAGTTGTCTCTTGTCCATGTGGGAGTTTGTTCGAGTTGGTTGCCATGAACCAAATACTTTTTACATTATTCATTAATAAATACCTTATCACATCATTATTGTTATACTTCATGACAATGTAGGTGATATTTTTTTAAGGATATGTGTTGCACCAGTGGGTTATAGCGGATCCATACTATGATGAGAACTCAATAGTTCCATAACACTATTATTGAATATATGTTATATTACCAGATGACGGTATTTAAGGGAAAAAATAATATAGTCCATTAGGGGTGAGGACTCATAAAAATTTGAAGCCCCTTCTCAGGTTTTGTTCCCTTGGTAATATCCAAGAGGATATTATGAGAACGAGACAGACTAATAGAAAATCCACATTTCATAGTGTCATTTGATGCTCCAATATACAGATGTGTGTATTGGTCCTTAGACATTAAGATTATTAATAATGAGTATTAAAAGTCACAAAATTAGATGTATTGATGAAAACTATGACAACACATTTTTTACAGTGAAGTAAGATATGTTGGGTGAATCACGAGTTATACTACATTAATAGATAATGTGAGAAAGTATTTTTCCATTCTATTTCATAAAGTAAGTTGATATCTCTGTCCCATTAATGGAATTGATATAGGCTAAATAAATCCATTTTCATAGTGAGGAATGGGATAGTTCAATACTAGGAAGTCAAATAATGGATAATCGATCACATGGGATGATGGAACTAGCATGCAACCCCCTTGATTTGAGATATTGAGATAAAGGGATTACATTACACTGTAAGCATTCATAGGAGGTGACACATCATTTTAGTGTTAAATTCTTTCTCTATGGGTTCCCTGGCATGTTGTTATAGGCTAACCTTGGACATTAGGTAGGGTCTCCCTAATACCTCTGAGAATGAGGCCTAGAGGGTCAAATACTATGTGTGTCCAAGTATCTCAGTTAAATATTAATTTAAAAAATATAATAAATAATGTTCCCAATTGTGGTCTAATAATTATTCAAGGTTTCTTGACCACATTTTTTTATACTATTAATTTGAGATACTATATCATGGGGGAAACAATATATTTATTTGCGAGTAGTGCAATGATATTTATTTATGAAATAAATTTTCATTACTCAAGTCTAATAAATTTGGTAGAGGAAATAAAGAAAATTGAAAAAATTACACACCCTATATATTAATATACACTATATGCAGTTTTTTGGGGGATTTGTGAGGAATAATATTATTTATTTAACTAATTTTTTTTAATTCTCAGGGGGCATGTCAAGTTATAATAATATTCAACTATTATTATTAGACAAGGGGTCTTACTCAAAATTTAACTAATTGAATACATTTTTTTGGATAAGTAATTCATTTTATTATTATACATAATTGAAATCCCAATTATATTATTCTCATTAACCTCTACATTATTTTTGGTGGTGCACAACAGATCTAGAGAAAGAAGTCAAGACAAAGAATATTATTTTCTTCCAAGAACGCTCTCATGATATGATAGATATCCCACTCCATCGGATCATGGAGAATGCTTTAGAATCAGCTCTCAAGGTGATCGAAGGTGGACATTTAAAGTAAAATATCATTCACGCTTTCACCCAGAGACCCCTTCAGCGAAATCCATAGATACATGGAGCACGTGTGGATCATTGTTAAAGAAATCCTAAACATGGATTCTATGATGAAAAGAAGAATCACATCGGATTGTGACAAGAAACATCAATTAAGAGATAATTACATCAGGGTAATTCTTGTATTTTAATTAAACTAATTATAACCAACATATGATAATCCTTAATATGGTTCTAGGGCTTCCCTCTTTTATATAATTATTCATTCTATTCCGATGATCCATTGTTTTATTACCATGATAGATCTTGGATTGATCGTTATTAACAACAAAATTAAAGTTGGGTACACCCATCCATGTGCTTCCACTACACCCAGAACCTACATCCCCCCCCGGGTCCCATTAGTCTTAGTATAGTAGAGGAAGCCTTCCATGGGTCCTCGGTCTCAGTTAACATCTTGGTTCAACACCAGAATTGCTAGGATGTCCCATCCCCTCTCATTCGAACAAGGGTAGCATTACCTTACTGACTATACAAGGTATCACCACTTGTGTGTCAGTCAAGAGATAAAAGATAACACATCTTTCTTATTTGGGTCACTTTGGGTCAGTTCAATAACCCAACCTAGTTCTAATTAGCCTATGTTGTGTTCACCTAGGCATAGTCACATTATATTGCAGGGGGGGTCTCTTATCCCATCCTCATCTGGATGATCCCGAATGACCTGAAGTCTTTAAGGGGGTTCTATATTGTCTCATGCTACTATACACGGGATAATGGTCTCATAGTCTATCCTCAACTCACAAGAATCTTTGAGACCATATGTATCATAAGGTCCTGACGTCATCCATGGGTGGCTAATGTGTCAAGAAAACACACAAAGGTTGTTTGTAACCCCAGGTGTTCACCACATTCAATTTGAAAAATAAATTTAATTTTTAAAAATTAAATTAAATTAAATTAACTTGGTGTGTCACCCTTAGTGGATATCCCATGTGTACACATGGCACATATCAAGAGTAATAAGCTATAGGGAAAGGACATGAGACCATGACATCATTTTGAGCATTTCCACTCTAATTCCAAGAGATAGAAGCAGCTTCCAAGGCCAACTATTCTCTACCATCCTACCCCTAATTAACTAGAACCAAAATTATAGGAAGTAACAATAATTAAATAATTATAGAAATTTAAAATTAAATAATTAATAGAATTCAACTGAAAATATTTTCTCTTAACTCATCAGGTTATTATGCCATTCTGACACCATAAAAAATTGGGTGTTTTCAACTCCTCATGTAACCTTGGACCTTGGATTCAAAAAAGTCCCAATTCAAACCATTGATTAAATAGCCCAATAAATTAATTTAGGGAATGAAACATTTGGAAAATTATAAATAATCAAATACCTAAAAATAATGACACATGAATTCAGGTGAACATCATATTGGGATAACCAATTTCTAGACTACATGAAAACTCTGATGATAATAGGCAGTTTCACCATCATATGGTGAAAAGGAAATTTGTCAACCTTCAATGAACATCCCCAAAATTATCAATAATGATAGGGGGATTAAAAAAAAGAGAAGGAGAGGAGAAATGTTACATCTATCCCCATAGAATCACACACAAGATCACCAATAATAGAGAAGTAAGAGAGGGAAGGAGGTGTTTCCAAAAGAAACAAGGGACCCAATATCCTTGTTTTACATTACAAAATATGGCTGGGTTGTTTCAGAGAGAGGACTAAGTGTTCAAATCATGAATTTCCAGGGTAAGCTTCGATCTCATCATTTTCACATCATGGATTTCCATAGTAAAACCACATGAATCCATTCACATTGTCAATCACTATTTATGATGTGAATCGATTTTTATAGCTACTTTTAGTATCCGGACCTACCTATTACTCCTCCAGTTCTCACCTGAACCATTGAACCTTCCACAAAAACATAAAACACATCCAAAAATGACGTTTTTTATTTTAAAACCCTTATAACATTTTTTTTTGATTTTAGGACATAAAAATGACCCATCAACCAATGGGGAAAATTCAAATTCCCCCTATAATTATCAACCCATAATAATGAATGTTCATACAATGTCCCTAATATAAATCTTATCATCACCACTAAGCCTCATCAAGCATTGAACCAACAAACCTAACCTACACAAGTTGTAAAACCACATTCGATTCACCACATTATACTATGGAGTGTTGCCAGATATTCGAAAACATGAATCCATACCGAAGACACATTATTGATAAATACATAACCCCCCACTAGTATCCATCACCAACCCCTAGATAAAATTTACCAACACCTATTTATTTATAAAAAAGATTTATAAGATAAATAATAACACATTTTTTGTTACTTCCTACCATAAGACTTCATTTCAAAGGACAATTCTATTTAAAATCCCACCTTAGGGATCACCTACCAAAATATGTTCGAAGTGGTCCAATGGTCTACATGATATAGTTTACATCTCACCGTACCTAAACATAGACAAATACACCTGCCAGAGTTAATACCATATCTTTTCACTGATTATGAGATAAAACAGATGAGTATCCACTACCCATGTAGAGGTCCTTTATAAACTAACATTTCCTTGAAAGGTCATAGCCAGACCAAATATTTTTCATGTTATGCACAAAAATGATATACCTAAACCATGGAATCAAAATTTTCTATCTTTTCCAACAATTTCACCCAAAAAAACACATTATAAATTATTTAATGCATGTTTCACCCATAGAAACACATAAAAAATATTTTCCATATGATTCAACCCCTGAACCAAGTGCTGAAATAGATTTTCACCCCTTGAATAAAGAAAAAAAAATAGCTCCCCCTGAACTAAGTCATGAATTAAGGCTTAACCCATGAATCAACTGTTGATCACATTAGAAAATTTAAGACTTGACACAATCATACCAACTTCATCAAACATCTCACCCAAACATTAAATATTTTTTCTACATGGGACTAGATAAATCAAACATTTTAACTCATTCATTTCCAAATTTTACATTGACAATCCAATGGTTGATCCAATGAATCCATTAACCCTCATCACAATAGTTTCATCCTTCATAATTCTATAGTGGTCTCCCCACCATATGAATTTCATTACACTGCTCCATGAGTGCAACCACCATGAGACTCTTTATCAAAAAAAATGTCACTTAGACAGATTTTGGTGTAAATGATTCTCTCTAAGTATACTATTGATGATATCAAGATGTTGGACATTATCATATCTAAAATAGGAGTACACTGAGATTTCATCAATCATTACCACCACAAAACCATCCATTTTTATTTCTCTTATTTCTATTGGGACATGTCAGTATAATAAAATTCCCTAAGAATATTCCCTGAAGCATCTAATTAACTCTGGACAACCATGAATCATAAAGAACCTTCTAGAAAAAAACTCACTATAACGTCACAAATATTTTCAAAGAAGCGAAGAACAATTTTTTTATGTCACTACTGTCACCACACTACTTTAAATTTTCCACCATGACTCGAATGATTCTCAACAGTAAATCAAATTGTCTCACTATAGAAAGTTCTCATCATCATGATTTTAATGAATGAAATGGATGATTACTCTCAAGTCACCCATTCACATATTCAATATCTTTATTTCATGCATATATTTTATGGTATTTAAATGTATTCATTTCTCTATTTAATTGATTAGTCTTTCCATTTTTTGAACAATTTCACTTGTTTTTTTTATGGAAGGCTATAAAAGAAAATTGGAAAATTGAAAAACTAATACTTTGCACCATGCGAGATGTGAATTTGCACGACAGTGGATTTTTTAGAATGATCATTGATGAATTCTAAGGTACAGTACTAAAGAAACAAAAAAACAAGGTTTCTAGTGTAGAAAAATGACATTACTCATGATGTAATAATTACACATACTATGCTAGTGAAAGTTTTGAAATGAAAGAACCATAGTGATGTAATGGAAATCATCAATAAAATTTAAATACGGTGTCATAATTTACAACATGTGTAAATTTACTGGATGGCATTTTAGAGATCAGTTTAAACATATCTTCAATATGTGAAAGAATCTGTGACCTAGGACCCATGACAAACTACTTTAGACCACTTCTTAATGGTACACATTAATAATGGAGCCCATTTTAATCCTATAAATGGAGGGACTACCTGCTATTATTAGAGAGGTATCGAAAATAAATTGCATAGAGCAAGAATCTGTATTGTGTAGGGTCCTCCTTGATTTCATCTCCACATTTATTATTCTTTGATTTTATTTTCTTCTTCGATCTTATCCTCACATAACTAGGATGAAAGGGTGAACCCACCTTGTGCAATTGTAATGTAATAAAAGAGGGAAGGTGTGTTGGACTTTCTTCTTTTAATAAATTCAGGTAGTTGGTTTATTTCAATTTAATCTTCAACTAACAATCCATTTATTTTTCATTCATCATGACCATTGACATTTAAATCTAAAAGGAACATTAATATTTCACAACTGAAACCCATAATGAAATAATTACCATGTTCAACATTAGGTAAAATTAGGTTTAAATATGATGTCTAGAAAAACATGATTTAGAGGAACCCTAAATTATCGAACCAAGGGAAATAAGGAATTACTGTATTGAGGAGGGGAAACCATGAACATTGGATCTTCTTAACCACAATTCTAACACTAATCATGAATTAATCAACCTATTTTCTAAAATATAATTTCACTGTAACCCTGAAATTATAAAACCCTGACACACTTTTCAAAATATATCTTCAAACCAATCAATATGAATTGTATTCTTTCATTTTTCTTCCTCAAATTCAGTAAAACCCAATTTTTTATCATTTATTTCTTAAATATAATAAAATAAAATCTTTTGAGGACCCAATAAATCTAGTTTCATCATATATAAATACCTATATTGACCTAAGTATTACCTAAATTTTAATTAATTGAGTAGTATATTTTATTTTTTATAAATTTTTTGTTTTTCATCAACCTGTAGGGAATTAAGAATGCCCTCTAGGTTGGTCAAACTGGTGCCACTGCGAGGAACTATTTATTTATAGTTTTTAATATTTAAAATTTATTTTTATTTTATTGGTTTATTTTAATTATCCTTTCTTACATTAGGTGTGTTCATTATATGAGTTTTAAATTTTTATGTTCTTTAATGCACAAATACTATACTGAATAAAAGAGACAATACATCATCAAGTTAACCCACTATTCCGAACCAAGTCTACAAAATAAAGTCTTTGCAACTATTAAATTCATTGAGAAAAATAAAAGTTTTGGGGTCCTTCAAAGAGATTAGGGACTATCGATGCTTGTAGACTATGGGTCACCATTAAACACAAAATTGTAAACAAGAATCCTGGATACCCCTGTTGTTGTGAACCACTACAAGATCAATTCTACAATAACTTCTATGACATAGAATAACAAGAATTTTATAGGAATTCCACATGAATATCTGAATAAACATAAGGAAATTTTTCTTGAGCTCTGTGGAAAATTTCAAGTCCAGAATCTCTCAAGGGATGCGGTAAGACATTATCTCTTCTAATTTTCATTACGCGAGTGATCCCATGACTTGATTCAAAGATTTATTTCACATTCCAGCATAGAATTGGATGATATGGAATGAAACTTCCTCACCTGATTCATTCCACTATATATTTTAATGGAAATACGGGTAGATATTCTAAAAAAATTCGATTTGAAGATGAATCATTGTATTCATTCTGTGAAATATAAAAATATTTGTCTCGAATATTTCCCCATTATATTATCTAGCTATGGATTCTTATCCAGACATTATTTAATAGTTTTTTGTAGGGAAACAAGTCAATTAATGATGCAGTAGTTGTAGGATCATTAATGATGAAATCTATTGATGCAAGCTACAACTTGTTAGACGAAATGGTGAGCAAGTGTTTCCAGTGACAAGGAGAAGGGATGCAATGAAAAGGTATTCATGTGATCAAAAAAATGATGGGATGGAAGGAAAAATGGATTCATTAACAAATAATATGGAAATATTGACTGTACAGCAGAAAACCCCCAGGTTATATGTATAAAAGATGAAAATTATGGTGATTATAGTTGTGGTAATCAATTTAAGTGTTAGATGCCACAAACAAAATATGGACACAGACTTGAAAAAAGTCCACAATTGGATAAAAAACATGAACCCAAGGGACCACATTGATGATCTGGGTCCATACATTTGAAGATATGTTTTAAACAATCATGAGAACTTCCATGGTTTTAATCAAAGAAATAAAATAAGGATCATCAATCCAATAGGGAGCATTACTGAATCTGTAGCATAAAGTTGGCCAAATTTACAATCAACTTAGAGAGAGACCCAAAGGTTCACTTCCAACATACCCTGAAGTGTTCCCACATAATGATTTGAATGTTTTATAGTTTAGAAGTGGGAAGAAATAAAAAGTATGTGTTATAGAATTTACTGGAAAATAACCTGTGGAAGAAAGAGAAGATGAAGATAACAAGGAACAATTAGTTGAAGAAGAATAAGAATAAACACCTCAATACATGTGAAGAATTAATTTTTCAGAAAGATTCTTTATAGTAATGAAAAATATACATAAAGCTAATTTTCTCAAACACTTTAAAAATACTATACTACAAGTCAGTATATGAGAAATTCATGAATGTGATATTAGCCAAAAAGAGGAAGCTTGAAGAGGATTGAACCATTACAATCACATGGGAGTGTTTGGTGGTTGTATATAAAGACCTACCTATGATGAAAAGTGATCCATTTAGATTTTAAATTCCCATCTTTATCAGATTAAACAAATTTTGAAAATATTTTTCTGACTTTTGCATGAGTGTCAATATCATTTTAGGAACTAAATTCAATAGTTTGGGATTTGATGGGATGAACCACACAAAATTACTTCATCAATTATAGGAATAAACATTAAAATACAAAAGAGCATTGATCAAGGATAGCCTAATCAATGTTGAAAACACCTATATCCCTATCGAATTCTTAGTACTGGATATCTAATAGTAACTAAATCCACTCATTATAGAAAGACTATTTTTCAGAATAGGGTATGCCCTAATCCATTTTTGAAGAAGAGAACTTTGTCTTAGATTTGGTAGTGATTGGGTAATTTTCAACATACCCCATCAATGAAGAACTATGATGTGTAAGAGGACACTGATTTTGTAGAATGAAAACACTTCAAGTTGAGGGTGTATCTGAAATTGAAATGGTACATGAGTTAGTTGTTGTTATGAAAGAGGATTCTCAACCGAAGAAGAAATAGAAGCTGAAGACCAATACGGTTAACACTAGAGGAGTTACAAACTACAATAAATATGAGAATTAATATCATGTATGGGTGGAACATGGACTTCCATCTTTTATATTTGGATTGGGAAAGAAATGATTGATCAATCCTATAGAGATGAAGAAATTACTGAACTTATGAAGAATTAAGTTATTCATAGAAGAAGGATAGGGTTTGACATTCATGGATATGACACAACTGATTCCATTCATGGACCCTGAAGAGGTACAAAATTTTCAATCATCCATCATGTGAGATGAATCTATTAGAGGTACGGTCAACCTAATGATGGTAAAAAAGGAACCTCTAGGAGGCTATCTGAGTTTTTTCTTTATTTATTTTCTATTTTTAAATCTTCACAAGATCTTTCTCAGAATATTTCAGAATTCATTGATAATTTCCTATTCTTTCAAATGATTATTTTAAATTTTTTTGAACATAAAGTCCCAAGATAGAAGAAATCATCATGAATCGAAAGAAAGGGCTATTGTAAAATTACACATCATTAAAAATGTACACATCATGAATATACAATTATAAGAACCTGCACATCCAAGAATAATAAACCAATATAAAGGGGTGTAAACTTTTAAAAATCAGAAAAATGTTGTATTCACCACATTTAAATAGAGTTTTAAAATTCCAATGACATACCATGTATTACATTCATTATTCAATCAACAAAACCTAGAGAAATAAAGTAATTAATAAAATTATAATTCCATGAATTTAAATTAAATTATCTATGAATTTGAATAATAAAAGTGTAAAAAATAATTACTATAGATAATCAGGATGATTAGGATTTGAAAAATCATGATTTAGGGGGGTAATTTGAACATTTTAAATGATTTTTTTGTGATTTCTCCATGCTTTGAATTGTTAATATTTATAGTAATTGATTTAATTATTCATGTTAATTTCCATGAGTAGTTGTCCCAACTACTTGTCTCATTCTCGAGACATCCCATGAGCCAATATTTTCAATTATTTCTATAGTATATTAATTGAGAAAATTAGGCATGATTGATTTTAGAAATTTATTTGCATTTTATTGATGCTTTAACTTTGAAGAATTATTTTTAAAATCATTAAGGTATTAATTTTGTTAGACCTTATCTTAAGACATACCTTAATGTAATCATTTGTTATCCTATTTAATCCATGAATAGAAATTTTATGTAACGATCTATGTTACAAGCCTACATTATCCTTTCAAAATTTCTTCTATATATTTTTCATGTTTATTAAACATAAGAGTGGGGAAAACGGTGACTGGTTGAAGGTATTGACATTCTATAATGAATATGTGTGGGGGAGATTTCATGGGAATTTGGGAAGGCACATTCATTGTATTTATTTCACAACCTCTTCAAAAAAATAGAAAAAGGGCTGGGCTTAAGAAATTCAAAAGTCACCATTCTCTAACCAATGATCTTGATAAAACTATTAAAAAGAGTTTTGTGAAGATATCATCAGGGTTTTAGTGGGTAATATGAGTATTTTATCCAACAAAACATTTCAAATGAGAAAAATATATATAATAATAAAGGTGGGTGTTTCAATTAATGCATTTCATCTCATAAAAATCCTTTTATGAGATATTAGGGGAAGAGAAGACTTTCATTGAGATGATTTTTTATTATCATAAAAAGAATTTAGAGTAAAACCTACGTTTTGAGTCTTACTTGATTTACATCATTCACTTACCTAACCTAGGCATCACATTCATTAGATCCTAAATAGTGATGCTCTCACGATTATTTATGATTTTTCCATTTCACGGAATAAATGTAATATTCCTTATTAGAATATTGTAATTGATATGTTTTTTTTGGAATGTTCGGAGTTATATTAACATTTATAACCTGATAATGAGTGGAAAAATTAATGTTATTTATGTTAATAATGACATGCATATTAATAATTGATTGAAATTGAAAATGAATGAACAAAAAGTCCTGGATATTTAAAAAGAAGAAAAGAAATATACTTGGTTTATTTGTATTCATTGATATGTTAGGAATTGATAAATTTTATAAGTGTGATGATACAAAATTTAATTTTAAAATTGATTAATTTTATTTATTGAAATTGAATTTGAATCATGGTATGATGAACATCTTTTGTTTAATATTTATATTCCATTCTTGAGGACAATTATGAATTCAAGTGTGGGGGAATTTGATATATGTATTTCATTCGTATATTCTATGGTATATTAGTATATTAATTTCTATATTTAAATGATTATTATTTCCATTTTGTGGAAATTGAACAAGTCTTTTTTGTAAGATACATAATATAATTGAAAAAAGTGAAAAATGACACTTCACGTCGTGAGCAATGTGAAGCAGTGTGACGCCCAATTTTTTAGGATGATCAAGTATCACTTCTATGGAACATAATTGAAGAACCAAGAAAAAATGATGCTTCCAGAGAAGAAAAATGTAATTACAAGTCATGTAATCATTACATATAAAGTTTCGATGAAATTTGTGAAAAGGGCATGTTCTGATGTGAAGGAAATCATCATTAAAATTTACTTGTTGTGTAATATTTTACACCATGTGTAAATTTCATGGATGAGATTTAGGTGAAATATTTCAATATTTCTTTAATATGTAACAGAATCTATGATATGGGACCCACCCAATACCACCATTGGAGATGCACTTAATGATCCATTTTAATACAAGAGCCCATATAGAGCCTATAAATGGAGGGCATGCATGCTATTGATAGGGAGATATTGGATGACCAAATCTTGGGGTGAGAAGTTGCATTGTGGAGGGTCCTCCCTGAGTTCATCTCTAATTATATTATGATTTAATTTTATTTTATGCTTCCCTCTTATACTCTCATCACTAGGATGAGGGCATAAACCTTCTTTGTGATGGGTTTATTTAATAAAAGGGGAAAGGTGTGTTGGGATTTTTTTATTCAATTCATGTTGTTGGTTTGTTGAGATTAAATATTCAACATCCAATCCTTTTATTTTTCTTTTATGATTCCCATTGATATGTGAACCTAAAAGAACATTAATGTTTCAAAACTAAAAATAAAAAAAACATCATGGCCATTTTAAACATTAATGTAAATAAAATTTAAATATGGTTTTGAGGAAAACATGATTCAATTAAAACGCAAATTATTGGATGAAGGGAAATAATGTATTTCCATGTCGAGGAGGGGGTACCATTACCATTGGATCATCCTCATCTCAAATCTGAAACAAATAATGAATTAATCAACATTTTAATAAAATATAACTTCACTTCAACACTCAAATAAAAATACCCTGGAGTTCTTTTCAAAATAATTCTTCAAACCATTCATTACTCTTTGGATTATTTAGTATTTCTTTCTCAAAGTCAATAAAACCCAAATTTTATCACCTCTTTCTTAAATATAATAAAAAAATCTTTTGAAAACCTATTCAAAATAATATCACTATATTTGTAGATCGATCTTGGCCAACTTCATAACGTCATTATAGTTAATTGAATATCATAGTTTAATTTTTTTTTAAATTATGTGTTTTTTGCAGACCCATTGGGAATTAATGATTCCCAATGGGCCTGTGAATATCTGAAATGGAATTGGGAATGTCCAGTATTTTCCAAACATCTTATTCTTACATGAAACCATGGGTCACATACTTACCTCTAAGAATACACTGAACTAGACTCAAATCTGATGATTTATTCATCACCATAACTATGTTCAAAATATCATTCAAGCAGATGAACATGGCACATATCCCATTAACCTCAGTGGGAATGAGGTATCCTTAATGTTCCCATCCAAAAAGCTAACCATTCACACGATCTACATCCAAACACATGACCACCTATCACCCCATTCATAATTCATAAATTAGTATTATATATCCATGCTCTAACCACCCTTTAATTTCTTATCCAAATTCAACAATGATTCTCACACCCAACAATGTTAGAATAACTTGGTTAGGTATCCAAACAAATATTTCCCTTGAAACAATCCTTAAAGACAACCACACACAAGTAAGGTTCACCCCTAATAAATAAGCTATCGAATAAACATGCCTTTAAAAAATACATGAAAGCCACTATACAACGATCACACAAGATAAAATATCCCAAAAATAGGGATAACCCTTCTAATGGGTCACCACCAAATAAAAAAATAATATTTACCCACTAGGTTTTTAGTCAAAAATATGGGCCTCCTGGTCTCCCAACAATATTTACCTATCAAGTCTCCCATTATGTTCACAACCAATAGGGTTTCACCCAGACTCCCATATTATATCATGATATAAATATTCCAAAACACTACCCATTAATATGGAACCCATCCTACCTACGAATTCATACACTATACTTATCACTAGAGGACCACATATCACTAGTCAAGGAAACACAAAAATAGACAACATTGTATCAATTGATATATACCAAGGAAAATACAAACACATAGTTCAGTTAAGTAGAATTTCATTCCATGTTATACAAAAAATCAACATATATGTTGTTACGATCCAATTGAAATAAACGAACCTGAACAACTAAAACTCACAAGGGATCCAAATCCTAGGCATCACATGCTATACTGAACGATTGGGTTATTGTAATTTCTATGCATGAGGACCATACCATCATTTTATTCTTTATATAACGACCATCGGTAGATTCACACGACCTTCCATCAAATGGGAATATATATAAAATCACACAGTTAAAGACTTATATGTCATGTGAATCCCACATGCCTAATATGATGTTTGAGACAACTCATACCTATACAATCCAAGAGTAGAAATAAAGTCACTGGACTATTTCTAATAGGATAAAATCCATAGATCCTTCATAAATAAAAACATCCAAACCATATGTGCATTTTCCAATGATAAACTAATATAAAACTATAATAATTAAATTAAAACAACCCTTGGCCCGGGTAACCTAGAATTCCAACTAAAATAGTTTTCTTCTATAGGCCATCACTATATCCATAATAAGATCAAAAAATTTAATAAATATCTACTCTACATGATCTTAAAATAATATGTCAAATGAAAAATAAATGAACCAAAATCAGTTTGTAACATCCTACCTCGAATTACTCTATAATAAGTAGCCGGTCTAGTTCATCACATGACCTCAATCAAGCCTCCTCATATTCAAGAGGTCGGAAACATACAGAATAGTTTTATGGAAATACTATTGGGAGAGTATAACCCCTTTATTATAGTGCATATTAAATACAAAATAATCAAATACTATCTGAAAACTCTAAATAATTAGAGCATGTAGAATAAATAAACAACAATTACTAACACATGAAATATAGTAAAGGCCCGAATAACCATTATATGAATTCATTAATCTTCCCAATAGTCTATTCATATATATATATATATAATAATATAAGTAAAAGAAAAGAGCTATACTACATCTCTGAGGCTAACCTCATCCAATCTCTTGATATCATCCATGCTATCCTGCGCGACCATACTATTTCATACCTTAGCGTAACCTATGTGTGGAACCAAGTGAACGTCTTCTCAAGTACCCAAGTGTAGTTTTATATTTAGTTGGGTGTGTGTAAAAAACAGAGTAGGGAACCAAAAAATAGTATTTTACTGTCCATCATATGTCATGATATGAGCATGTGACATGCTCAATTGAAATGAAGGATAACTTGACATAAATAAATTACTATCAATCATAAGCTCCATGAACCCAATCAACCATAACTTCTTGATTTAGTTATAGAGTGTATATGAGTACATCATGATAACCATGCCTCATATGTAACATGATGGTTCCAATTACAAGGAAAACCCAACCAATCCACATGACTCATGGGGCCCATCCCCATATAGCCCTATCATTATGCTTCAAATCCTTGGTATCTTGATCATCCTCTAGAATATAGGGATGAGGCCCATGAAATTCTTATATGCGAGCTCTATAATCATAGATTCCCTAACCATCTTCTCTTGACATAAGGGATGAGTCCTGCAACAACCCATTCTATGTGCATCAATATAATGTAAAGCCCAATCATATCCTCATGACTCTTGGAATGAGGTCTACATCATCCCCATCTCTAAGCTCAAAATCCTTGTCATCTTGAATAATACCCTCAAGGATTTTAGAATGAGTATTGAGAAAACCCTATCTCTAATCACTAAATCCATGGAAGACTAATCACTAAACTCTAACTCTATGTAAACTCCAACCATGCATGACTATATATATTTATATAGGGACCTAAAAAGATCCATTATAGATCCATGGACTATTTCTAGACATCACACAACCATAGATATAAATCTTTGAAAAAGTGAACCCTATATCCAAGAACCACATCCAAGGCAACCCACAACCATATATGAACATCTATGAAAATTCACACACTAGATCAAAGGACTAGTTAAAGGAATATTGTTTCCATATATGAAAAAAAGGACACACATGATCCATGTAACTATGTCCAATGAATCTCCCAACTATCTATGAATAATCACTCATTCAACCTATTTCAATTACTTTTCTCTGGGTCAGCAAGTCAAATGGACTCTTATTGGGTCTCTATGATCTCAGTACAGTGGAGGTACCCTCACATTGGTCGTCGGTCTCAGTTAGAATTTCCGGAAAACTCTCGACACACAAGAACATCACATCCCATGACATTGTTATAAGGATAGAGTGACCTTTATGAATACCTAGGTTTTCTCCACATGGGTATCAATAATGAGATAATTGATATCCCATATTGGTCCCTAAGGTCAATCTGGGTTGTTTTGATCACCCAACCTAGTTTCAGTCAACCTATGTTCTATCCACCAAGGCTTAGTCACATCATATTATAGAGGGTTTCTCATCTCGTCCTCATCTAGATGAGCCCAAATGAGCCAAAACACAAAAGGGAGTTCTCTAATGTCTCAAGACCCTAACATGGAACAATGGTATTTTAGTATATCCTCACATCACTATAGGCTTGGAGACTAGCCACGTCATAAGGTCCTATCCTTGACTATTTGGGGGAAAGGAGTCAAGAAAACGCATAGGGTAAGTTCTTGACCATAGGCCTTCACCGATTTCAATATGGAGAATAAATTTAACGAAATATTTTCATTTAATTAAATTAACTTGGGAAATCTGCCTCATTTTAAAGATTAATCATCCACAAGCTAAATATTAAAAAGTAATAATTCATTGGGAATGTATGCGATACCACCTAATGCATTCAATGCTTTTACAGTTTGACACCAAAGACTGGAAAAAGATTCCATGGACCACCAAAATAATCCAGCCTCTCCCATAATTAATCATAACCTAAATCATTCCATGAATAAATAATTAATCAAATTAAATCTTGGTATATTATAGGTGTTTCTGACGCTTTTCGCCGGGGCGCACATGCATCCGTCCGTCTACGGAGGAGGACACGCTGCACTGTTGCCCCGCATTCCTGCTTTCCAAAGGCGGGCTGCATTCACTCCTTATTCAGGGACGTCTGCTCCTTGATTGAAATGGGATGATGGGATGTCGGTTCATCCTTCCGTGGATTCCTCCTCAGAACTCATCACCTAGTCTGGGTATCCCTCATAGATTTAATACATTGTTCGTGAAACTCTTCCCAGTGCCATGTGTACATGGATGCCGATTAATGACACTACTTCTATCAGGACATTCCAAAGGGTCTGGTCAGGGCAGCAACCTTCAGTCGGGGGAGTAGTCACGCTGAGGTGTCTGTAGCCTGTCTGGATACTGGGGAACTGGTGTGTCTGTCTTTTGTCCCTTCTCACAGGACTTCTCGAGGGCATGGAAGCCTGAGGCATCCCACATCGAGTGTGGGGAATTATATTCCATAGACATATATCTGAGGTTTTCCTTATCTTCATGTGTTTAACATAGGGTATTCCGCATGTTTAACGTATAGTGGAGACGGTTAAGCTAAAGGCGTGCCATCCGAGGTTTTCCTCAGGAATCTCATGTTTATCACGAGGTAGGTCGCAAGTTTAACGTCCAGTGGAGATGGTCCAGCCTGATCAAAACACAAGCTGGAGTGAATCGAATTGACGAATTCCTCTTGAAGGGATGTCGATATTGGTGCCAACCCATGGGCGGCTTTCTGAATGTTGTGAAGAGGAGCCGAACGACATGATCTCACCGGGATATGACGTTCCGGGTGAGAATCAGGGTGGACGATGGATGGATGATTGAAATGGAGTGGGAATGACAAGGGACCATCGCAAGGGAGATGGTGAAGTTGGGCTTGAGCCTCAAAGAGACCTCCTATGTATCCCCGTGGCAGGGAATCAAAGTCCACATAGTTCGGGCTGCTGCCGGTGAACCGGCATGATGGTGGACCTTGGTCCGATGGGTGTCATCAGCGAACCGACATGAAGGTGGACTTTGGTACGATGGGCATCGTCAGTGAACCAACGTGAATGTGAATCTAGGGGTCCACTGGTGGTGGGCTCGAACCTTGTGAAGGCTTCCTACGTACCATGCCATGACATGGATCAAAGTCCATGTAGTTCCAATGGAATGTGGAATACAGTTTAACATCATGCTGGACGAGGGAATACAGTTTAACATCATGCTGGAAGAGGGTATTTCCATGGCTGATGCTCACTCTAAGCCCACGTGAGTCATGCTCTGTGTGAGAAACAAGAGGCAGCAAGTACCTGATGATCACGTCGCGAAGGGTGCGTCTGTGAGAAATGAAGAGGGGATTACGTGTTCGGTTGCCAATGGTGCTGGGACTTACTCCAGGATGGAGGCCCGAAGTGCGGTAAAGCGCGACAAGAGAGAAATTTGGGACCAATGATGGGAGGTGCCTCGTTCCCTATCACGCCCTCCACTAACCTTGGCAGTGGGGAAATACGGAGGTGCACGGGTGCTACCTTCCGCAAGAGGGGATACGGGCTTACACCAAGGTGGTTTCCCTTCTCCAAGGGACATAATCTACTCGAAGATGGAGGATATCATCCCTTGTGGGGTGGTGAACCTGTATCTGTGGAGACTGGTGGCGTAAAAAATGTCCGAGATGGCAGGACCCTACGTGCGAGTCGCGGGGTCAGGTCACAGTTTAACGTCATGTGTTGAGCACGAGGTTCTTGGCAGTTTAACGTCCTGCAGCTCGAATGAGGTGGGTTCACTATGTACCCCTAGGACTTACATGACCGGAACCCTTTGCTCCTTGGAGGAGGGAAGGCATCAGTAAGGCCGTGGTCAAGGGGGGTCGTAGAGCGAACCATCGAGGGGTCCACGTTAGCGTGGCTATGTGAAGAAGAAATAGACATTAGCGTTCCTATGCGAAGAAGCATTAGGCTAAGCAATGCTATGGGTTATGTTGTCCGTGGGACTTTGAAATCACATCGTGCAAACCTCGAGGGTCTCACGGGAAGAGGAATTTCCAAGGAGAGGAGTGTGCTTCGCGATGTGGAGTGCCTTGGCCTTAGCATGGGACAGAGGTGTTTAGGGGGTGTGCTTCGTGAAGTGGAATAGTATTCACGGAGCACTGCCTCGCGAAGCAGAGGTGCCTCACTATGCAAGGTGCCGCGAGGTAGTGTGCTTCACGATATGTAGTGATCCTGCCTTAGCATGGGGATCACAGGTCCAGGATGGGTGTATCATGAAACATAAACGTTCCGTGTCTGCCCAGGTTCCCTTGGGAATCCCACTCCTTCGCAAACTCCCTTGAGCTTCGTGAAGGGCATCCCTCTCGAAAGAGGGGCTCAAAACGAGACAAAGCGAAGACATCACGCGAAGTATAAGTACCTCGCGGAGCTTAAGATTCCCAGGGCGAAGCTTGCTTCGTGATTCAGGAGTTGAGAAGCCGAATTGTCGGATTGTCTGTCCTCTGGGGTCAGGGGGAACCCAGTATTTATAGGCAAGGGGCGCCACGAATCATAACTCACGCGGTGCGAAGGGGAGGAAGTTGCTTCGCGGCGGGCTCACGAACGTCAGGCCGTTCGCAGAGAGGTACCGCCTCCTGTGCTTCGTGGAGGGATCGTGAACGTCAGGCCGTTCGCGGAGAGGTACCTCCTCTGGTGCTTCATGGTGGGCTCACGAACGTCAGGCCGTTCGCGGAGAGGTACTGCCTCTAGTGCTTCAAGGCGGGCTCGTGAACGTCAGGCCGTTCGCAGAGAGGTACCGCCTCCATTGCTTCTCGGAGGGCTCGCGAACGTCAGGCCGTTCGCGGAGAGGTACCACATTCGGTGCTTCGTGGTGGGGTCGCAAACGTCATGCCGTTTGAGGAGAGGTACTGCCTCTGTTGCTTCATGGTAGGCTAGCGAATGTCAGGCCGTTCACGGAGAGGTACCGCCTCCAGTGCTTCGTGGCGGGGTCGCGAACGTCAGGCCGTTCGCGGAGAGGTACCGCCACTATTGATTCACAGTGGGCTCGCTAACGTCAGGCCGTTCGTAGAGAGGTACCGCCTCTGGTGCTTCGTGGCGGGGTCTCGAACGTCGGGGGTGCTTCGCGTCAGTGCTTCGCGAAGCAGCGTCCATGGCTTCTTTTGTGCTCCATCCTTTCATGCAATATTTTGGCACCATGAAATGCCCCCACTCGGACTTGGAGCCACAGAGGGATGAAGGGTCGAAGTCTGAGGTAAAATTGCCAAAATTGTCGGCCATTCGCAATGTGACCTCACGAAGGGGGCCAGCGGTGTTGACCGTGGCCACGGGAGCCAGACACGCCGCAATGCTCCGCGCGGGCGGGGCATGCTGTGAAGCTCCGGGGTCGCCGTCTATAAATGGTGGGTCGGCCTATTTTGTCTTCACCTGATTTTATTGTCCTTTTGTGATCTCGATTTTGTGAAGCTTTGCATAATCTGTGCCTGCTCTCCGCGAATTGAGCTTCGTGGCAAACCACGTGCCTCCGAATCCGCGACCACGCAAAGCGAACTCCTGTTTTCCAGCCTAGGTCAGACTCCGCGGCTTGGTTTCACAACCAATCATTGTGGGAGGTCTTTGCGATCCATCTTCGCGATCCAGCATCGTGATCCTTTCAAAAAAGAAAATCTTTTCTCAGTGTTGGAACTGAAATAGACCATCGAAAAGCTGTATTGGGGGTGCTTGCAGACGCCGCCTGGAGGGATGAGATGGCCAACCGTCTGGGCCTTGGGGAGATGGTCTGAAGCCACTCGGACCATACATCATTGAAAGAATTTCTATAAGAGGGTCATAAGAACTATCCGCAGGGCAAGAAACATCCCTTGTATGGCTTCGGGCTGAGGGATGACGTCTTCATCCCTGAGGCGAGTAGGGATGAACTGGCTTACTGGTTTAGGAGCACGGTATGTCAGCACCAATGGTTCAGGGCAGCCGATGGTCATGTGCGGGAGGACTTCACACCCATCACCGCCAACAGTCTCTACAACCATGTGTACAATATCGACAGGAATTCACTGCAACCGGAGACATCCCCTCCTCTGTATTATACCATGCTGAAGGCGGCGTTGCAGGATCCGAAGAAGGGGTGGTCCAATGAGTGGGACCTGTACCAGGGCGGCAACTATACTGATGAATGGGCCTGGGCCTACTGGGTAGGTGCCTCAAGTGAGGAGTTTTGGGCCGATCTAAGAATATTGGGTTTATATGAGGCGTCATGGGCCTCCAAATTCCACATTTACCAACCAAAAAAATTGATGCCGGAATTGCTGAGCAGATGGTCGTCTAGGACCAATACTTTTCACCTACACCACGGGGAGGTGGGCATCAACCTGTGGGATGTCCACCAAATTTCGGGGGTTCTGATCTTGGGGGCCATGTAGGATGAGTTGCTCCCAGTTATGAGCACGTGGGAGGATACAGAGTAAATGCTGCGACTGGCGTCAGTGCTGATGGAACTCGTCCCTGGAGAGGACAAGGAGGCAGTGAGGGATGTCCACTTTAAGAAGTGGTTTAAGCGCTTCCTGAATTTCCCAAAAAATCGATAGTTCCCTCCAAGGCCTCAAACGTGTCCGAGGTCGGCCCAACGGGGTAAGGAGAACTTGTATTGGTGGGTCTTGGAGGACAGCCAATTGAAGACGTGGGGTTTCAGTGTCAGCACTGAACAACAACCGATAGTCAGGCTGGTGGCGTTCATTGCGGCTCTCATATGTGGTTGGATCTTACCAGGGAGGGATACAAGCATGGGGGTGCATCCCAGCTCGTTAATCATGGCGTCCATACTGGCCATGGGGAAGAGGGTCAATTTGGGGATCCCCATGCTCGCCAAGCTGTACAAGAATGCTGCGGCACATTAGCGAGGGCAAGAAGCCACCAAGGATATGCGGGCCCTTCCACCTCCTGTATGGGTGGGTTGCGGCGCACATCAGGGGGGATCTATGAATATCCAAACCATATCTCACCATCTGGATCAGACTTCCGCCCCTCCATCCTGAATGCGGTCGGGAGCTTCCCGTTCAAAATAACCGTTCCAATGGTGCTGAATCGGGTGTGGAGGGCGAATGAGTTTAATTTCCACCCCTTCCCATTGCCGACGGGGATACTCACTGACAACGGGTGGGGGGATGGAAGAGCACCGGGCTTACCTCTTGGCCTTTCAAGGCGGAGTTTTGGTGGCACAAGTGGATTGTGAGCCGCTCTGCGAGCCGTACTCCCCGCATCGGTTTGCGAGGCAGTTCCTGTACCTCCAGCGGCTGACCCCATAGGTCTACTAGGAGGTGCGTCATAAGGAGAACCTGTGTGTGATGAGGCAACTATGCCTCATTTTCACACGGGAAGACATGAAGATGCGAATTGCATTGCCTTCATCCACCTTCGCTTTCAGATTGGTGACAAAGTATTCCATTAGTTGGGAGGCTTCTTACCCAGGGGAGATGCTGAAGCAGCCAACTATTCAGGTTGGCGACGCTGGGCCTCCTCTATCCCGAGGAAGGGGTTGGAAGGAAGCTAAGGCCTATTGCGGTGGCGGGGATGCGGTGGCGGCGAGACCCTCACCGGCCGAGTGTGTGGCAGCAGTAGAGGATCTGGTGAGTCTGGAAGAGCAGGGCCATCCGGAGGGGAGACCACCGAGGGTATATCATAGGATATCCACTCAGGCTCTGGGGAAGTGGTTTCATCATATCTACATGGTAGAGGATGCCGTCTTCCTAGAGGCCTGGGACATTTGGGATCTCAACCGGCAATTCCACAGTCCTCCCAAGATATGGGCACACTTGAATCACCTCGGGATGGAGTTACCGAGCATAGGCCCAGTCCGAGCTGGTTTCATGGCATATCTAGTGGAGGCAGAGAAATACTTGGACGAGATGGAGGATTATGTTCACTCCAGTGGTGTCCCTCGCCCAATGACAGACCGGGTGAGGGTACTGCTGGATCGAACAGTCCCCCCACAGTTGTTAGCTGCCGATCTGAGGGAGCGCTTCCCCCTGCCGGAAGAATTAGTGGACTCCTCTTGGGAGGATGAGGCTGGAGGAGGGAGCCTGTTGGAGGAGGACGAAGTCAGAGATCAAGGCTCAGATTCTGGTGATTTTGCAGAGGCTCTAAAGGTAGAATTCTGAACTTCTTTCCTAATGGTCCGTTCTTGGGCCATTATAGACTTCTCACTGAGGATTGAGCCATGCAGGAGGAACTTGTTCACAGGCCTCGTTCTTTCCCCTCGACGGGTGATGATACATGACCTTCATAACTCGTGCCTATGGCTGCATCTAGTTCGGTGTCTGGTGGGACAAGAGCACCTGAGGTGGCCCCTCCAGAATCTCCAGACCTTCAAACAGTATACGGAGGGCCTCGCCTCGGGGTTCTGTTAGTATTGGATCAAGAGAAGCACCAGGAGGTCGATCTCTGTAAGTTTCGTCTACTGGATTCCTTTTTGTCATATGTAGACTATGGAAACTAATGTTTTATGTCCCTCTCTGTCGTACAGTTCTCCGACTGGCCTGGGTTGCTGCGGCAAGGCTAGTCGGGTTGTCTGGTGGCATCCCTCCTAGGGGAATTCTGGTGATGGTGGCGATAGTTCCCCCATCTTCCCGAGCTACAACACACATCGTCACTGGAGGGACCACCAGCAGGGTCGTGCCCGAGGTCATTGAGGTGGACTCCGATGAGGAGGATCGACTGGCCGATTCTAGTCCTCTCGTGCCTGCTTCGGTGCCAGATGTCGCACCGGATTCAATGCCAGATGCAAATCCTGCCGAGGACTTCTTGAGGGCATATCCTTCGTACGAGCCTACCAACCACATAGATTGGGACGAAACGGGCTCCGACAAGGAGGACAACAGTATAGTCTTCCACCGGTCATGGAAGCTGATCACACGCTTTATCAAGGACACCCCCCAAATGCTATTGGTGAATGAAATGGACAGACTTCGCTCGCGGCTACGCGAACTGTGCACTGGGGGAGTGTATTCCCAATGTCCTCACGCGCTCGTCCGAGATCTTATGGCTGGGATGATCCAGGAGCATGATCGGGGGATCAGCGTGGGCTGGCAGCGGAGGAAGGCGACAAACCTCAAGAAGCTCCAAGAGGCTGAAAGCAAGGTCCAAAAGCTGCAGGCCCGGGTAGATGAGCACTCGGTCTCTCTTAATGCACAATCTGAGCTGATCTCACGGTTGAAGGCCCAGCTGGTAGAGGCAGAGGAGCATATGAGGCAGGCTTCTAGAAAGATGGCTTCCATTCAGGCTGGGGTAGAAAGGGCCAGAGCCAAGGCTGACGGATTGCACCCCGCCACTGCTGAGGAGGAGTGGGAGTTGATTCGGTGACGACAAGTCTTGTACGCCACAAGCCAAAAGGTGGTGGAGCTTCAACGTTCTTTTGACGGGGTCAACCCATCCATGGGGGGATTCGACCCCCGGGTACTGTAACAAACTAAAAAACTTTTATTGGTACTTTTTCTCTTCAATTTCTTCCTTCTTTGTTTTGAATGCCATAGCATGCTTTATTTCCACTGTTTGAATCGATTCGTTACATCCCTATAATGTTTGTGGGACGTTCGTCAATAATTCCCCAAGCTGACGTGGGTCAAGCCCGATGTGAGAAACAGGAGATAGTTGCCTTCTCGTCCCACCTAAAATAGGAGTGGAGACCAAGCTCCGGGAATCCAGGACTTGGATTACCAGTCCGGATTTCTAAAAGATGGGAGAAGCTTGGCCGGAGAAGAAATTTCTCAAAATAGCCGAATTACCATTTCATCAGCATGCCCTCATATACGAACAGTGCAACGCCAGGGGCATTGAAATTGGTCCGAACAGACGGGGACAAGAAGCGTGAATTACGATGCCAAGATTCGGAGCACATTGGGGATGGCGTGACAATAAAGGACAGCTATTAACCATGGAGGAGAAGCGGTATCCTTTCTACGTTAGCCTGAAATGGGGGAAAAATGAGGGTCGACCGTTGACCATGTTCGAAACACGGGACCATGTCACAAATGTTGTCAGTCAATCTTTCGGGACGTTGACCCAGGACAGTTGGCGGACCCTGGGTCGAGTATCCATACTATTAGGGGGTCCTTCCAAACATGACCAATATTCTGGGATGTTGGCCCAGGATGGTAGGTGAGCTGATGCGGCACGAGACCAGGCCGTTAGGGGGTCCCTTCAGACATGAAAGGGGGTGAGGGTCCGAATAAGGGGAACGCAAAGCGTGGAATATGGAGTGATGGTTTGTCCAAAAAGAATCCAACACTCATGTAATTTCATCGTCGTGGCAGGAGTACGCCATATGGGCACATTGGTTTGATCAAGGATCATTTATTCTTTGGGATAGGGACTCTCTGGCGAGGGGGTCTATCGCTTCCCAATGGGATCTTGGGGCATCCTGAAATTGTTCAGGGCAAAATTGCAGCTATATAGTTCCCCCCGAGGGGTCAGGACAGAGGGCCGGAAATGGGGAGGAATAGGATTTTGCGATTCCTGGGGCTGGACCCTAGGTGAAATGCCTGGGTGTCTCTACGTATCCCATGAGGATGGGAATCAAGCCGTACAGAGTCTTGGAAGCACAATGTAGTCATAGACCAACACTGACAGGTGAAATACTCTCTGGCTGAGGCTTTGGTGCATCCCATGATTAACATGGGGCATCCTGAACTTGTTCAGGGTAGAACCACAGTTTAGTGTCATGCGTTGTGGACATATGGACTACTGCAGTTTAACGTCATATGATAGGACATGGAGTGAAATAGAAGATCCTAGGGAGCATATGGTGTGGTATTTATAAAACCGACGTGATTGAGGACTTGGAGTCCATATCACACCATATACCCTCATAGGAAACCCTCCAGGTCGAGGGACCAAGAGTGAGGATTAGGCTGGGCCCGAAGCAGGGCGGTCGGGCATTCCTACGTACCCCATGAGGATGGGAATCAAGCCATATGTTTTGCTGAAAGTGCAGTTTAACGTCATGCGGGATGATTGGGAATCCTAGCCGTGTTGGTACACATCCTGCCAAAACTACTAAGCCCACGTGATTCGTGCTCGGTGTAGGAAACAAGAAGTAGTGGTGGGAATTTCCCGACACAGAAAGGGGAAGGATAGGGAAAAGGGACGCTCAGTGAATACCATCCCAATGATATTAACACGATCATGTGGCGCACCTAGATGCACGAACAGAAAGAGCTGAGTATGATAGAAGTACACTTGAACATGTGGAAGTGGAAATGTGTGAATCATGGTGCTCGAAATTTAGATCACGATGATGGAGGCGTGATGATGGAGGATAATTGTTGACCGTGGTGGAAACCCATCATCCATATCTCGTTAGCCTAGAATGGGGACAGACAAATGAGGGTCGATCGTTGACGATGTTCGAAACACGAGACCTTGTCACAAATGTTGTCAGAGATCCATAGGGATGTTGTCCCGAAACGATTGGAGGGCCCTTAGGTCCAGCATTCATGGAGAGACATTAAGCCTAGAATCCATGTCGTCCGAGGGTCCTTTTGGATGATGAAGAGGATGAGGATCCAAATAGCGAGCCCACAATGCTTGGTCGTGGGACGAGGGGAATGTGCCCATGAAAACCCCACACTTCGGGCTCTTTATCAAATCAAATCTGAATATGACAACGATACGTATTGGATAGAGGGAGCAGAGTCCTTTCCCATAGGGAGATCTTAGTATAGGGTCGTAGAATTTGGACCAAAGTGCGAGAGGAAACATAAGAGGCACATGGTGGAGTAACTCAAACACCCGGCATGAATGGGAATAGGGGGTCTGTATGGTGTGGTGAACAACCTGACGTGAATGAGGACATAATCCCATATCACACCGCACGTCCCCCTTAGAAGAGGTTTTAGGTCAAGGGACCGAAAGCGAAAGTTAGGTTGGGCCCACAGGGAAGTGCCCGGGCGCTCCTACGTATCTCATAAGGACGAGAATCAAGCCTCACGTAGTTCATGAAAGCGTTTTAGTTTAAGGAATTAGAGCTTAGACCATGAATGAGTAAGGGGAGAAAGGGACACATGGCAAGGCGGGTACAAAACCTGACGTGAATGAGGACCTAAGCCCTACTTACCATGTCTTCTCTGGGGAAATGTTCGAGTCGAAGGACCGAACATGAAGGATGGGCTGGGCCTGTGGGGAAGTGCTTGTGCGCTCCTACATATCTCAAAAGGATGAGAATCAAGCCTCACATAGTTCTGAAAGGTGGCATGGTAAGGTACTAGTGCCAGGTAGAAAGGGGAGTACGGGCATGGCCCTTGCACTGAAAGAAGCGGAATTTGATAAATCTTGTTTGTCCTTTAAGGTGAGTGGTTCTTTTTTTGTGAAGCGACAAGCCTAGGGTAGAAATTCCTAGTGTTTCCACAATAATCATGCCATGATAGGAATTGAAAAATGGCATGGCATGTGACCAGTACCCAACGTGATGTCCTCTAAAACGAGGTCATCACAATGCAGTGCCATTTTTCGTCATGCGGCCCGGACGATAATGTCACAGTTTTAGGGTCGTATGATAGGACCAAGCATGAATTTTAACTTCATGCAGCGCAGACGTGGCAGAGATGATGCTATTCGGGGAATGTGTATGGTGTCATTCGACATAACCGACTTGGATGAGGACCTGGAGTCCAAATCACACCACACAGTAGGGTCCCGAAGGCAGGAGGTCTTGGTGTTCCTATGTACCCCATGAGGATGGGAATCAAGCCAGGCGTAGTTCTTGGGAGATCTTAGTTTATGGTCTTTAGAGCTCGGACCATGTTTGGATGGAACCATTCCAGGTAAGCACAGACCTCGACCCGATCCCTAAGCCCACGTGATCTAAACTCGGTGTGGGAAACAAGTGGGGAAGATCCTTATCGCAATAGCAAAAACATCCAACTAGGGGGAGTCGGTGAAGAGCCACGAGAGATTCCTTTGACACGATTTTGTTCCCCTTACACGCAGACGTGCACAGAGGAATAGTACCAAGTGTTTCAAAACTCCACCTGGACATGATGAGAATGGAGAAGGATGTGAATAGTGTAATCGACATTTTGGGATTAATGGGCTTGGCGTGGCGGTGGAGAATAAAAAATCCATGGCAGAAATGCAGTCTCCATATCTCATTATCCTACGGTGGTAACAATGAATGAGCATCGACCGCTGACGAACTTCACAACGCATGATTTTTATCGATTTTTTGTCCAAAACCCTCAAGGGCTTTGGCCCGTAACGGTAGGAGAGCCCTTAGGTGTAGTATCCAGGCCGTTCTTGGGGGTCCCTCCGGGTGTGAAAGATGATGGAAGACCTGATGTAGGGGTACAAAAATCCTGGAAAGTGGGTGCGGACGTGTCTGAGTAATGGTTGGAATTCCAGGTAATAAACCGGGGTACCCATACGCACATTGTTGAACCTCTGAAAAGGGGCGAAGAAATATCTTGAGAGGGAGAGGTACATGGCGTGGTCATTAAAGGACCGATGTGAATGAGGAAATAATCCCATACCTTGCCATATACACCCCTAGTGGAGGAAGGGTAGGCCAAGGGGCCAAGGTGGGATGAAGATTCCCAAGAGATGGGGCTGGACCCGGAGCCTAGACATTCAGGTGATCCTACGGAACCCATGAGAATGGAAATCAAGACATACGTAGTTCTCTAGATGCAGTTTAACGTCATGCGGGATGAGATGAGGGAGTAAGATACCCCCAATCAAAGGAAGGGGAAGTGTACATTATGGCGGACAAACCGACATGGATAAGGGCATAACCGCGTACCACACCATACAGTCCAGGTAAGAAGTTGGGTGAAGGGGCCCAGAAAGGCTGAGAGGCCTGAGGCTGGGCCTCGTGAGGGGAATCGTAAGACATGGTACATGATCCCAACGTGAATGAAGACATAGTCCCACACCACACCGTACACTCCTTTATAAGAGAGTCGGGGCAGTGGGCCCGACCGCTGGCACCACCTGGAGGGAATTTTGTCACGTCAGGATGGGGCAGAACGAACCACTGCACTCAATGTTTGGGACAACTCGGAGCGGACCCGAAGATCCAGGATACTGTTAACCATGGTCAAAACACAGCGTCCCTATGGTGACCCGATATTGGAGCAACAAATGAGCGTTGAACTTTGACTAAATTTACAACACGGGACTTGTATCGGCTTGTTGCTCAGAAACCCTCGGGGGCGTTGGCATGTGTCGGTAGGAGAGACCTTGGGCATAGTATCCTGGCCGTTCTTGGGGCTCCCTCTGGGTGTGAAATATGATGGAATCCCAGTCAAGGATTGGGTGAAGCATAGCTGTATCCAGCCACAAAATAGGCAAACATCTCCAGGGGGGCGTGCAGCCGGGTCGAGACGTGTTTGATGTGAGTTGGGGTGGAAGTGTGCACCCTACCATATGTCCTGACCTGAGGGGAAGATTTTGGATTTTGGGTTGGGCCAATAGATGAAATGTCCGGGCATTTCTACGTATCCCATTAGGATGGGAATCAAGCCACGTATCCCATTCGGATGGGAATCAAGCCATACGTAGTTCGTGAAGGAAATGCAGTTTAACGTCATGCGGTGAAGGCTAGAGGAACAGGAGCGGGCACATGGTGCAACCATTACAATCCTTGTATAAGCGGGGCTGTATGAGCGGGGCTAAGAAATCACACTCCTCACTATAAAAGGATCCTCCAAGGAAAATATTCCCAGGGGGGATAATGGGAGAGAAGATCTTGGGGATGGGCTCAAGACGAGGTGTCTGAGCGTTCCTACGTATCCCATTATGATGGGAATCAAGCCACACGTAGTTCTTGAGGCGCAGTTAAACGTTGTTCTGGACAAGAAATGCGTCTCAACTGGGTATATGTATGGTACGGTGGGTAACCTGATGTGAATGAGGATGAAATCCCACACCACACCTTACAATCCCATAGGAGAGTCCGAGTTGACGAAGGCCAATGGGCCAAAGGCTGCGCATTAGTCAGGAAGGCCTGACTGGATTGCAGTTTAACGTCTTGCAGTAAGGATGGGGGGCTGAGGGCCTGAGGAGGATAAGGGGCCTGAAGATGATCCTTGGTCAGGAAGGCCTGACTGGCTTTCAGTTTAACGTCTTGCAGTAAGGAAGATGGGAGATCTTAGTTTAAGGTCATAGAGCTCGGACCATTTTGTAGTTTATCGTCCTGCGGGACATCGGTACAGTTTAAGGTCATGTAGGACCATATAGTTTAGGGTCATGGTAGACCATACAGGATCAGGCGAAGTACTGCTTGAGGAACCTGGAATTGGTGGGAGGAGTTACGCGCTCACCATTCCTGGTCACCAAGGTGTACACCCCATTGGGGTAAACCTTATGGATGATATAAGGCCCTTCCCATTTGGGTTCTAGCTTGGGAGGTTTCCTATCGGGGATCATTGGCGCTCGAAGGGCCAGCACTAGGTCGCCCTGAAGAAAAGAACAGAGGCGAACCATCTTGTTGAAGGCCCTTGCTATCTTATTCTGATGCCTTTCCAAATTGTTTAGGGCACAAAGCCAGTTCTCATCCAGTGCTTCTAATTCAGCTAGACAGATTTCGGTCACCTCATCTGGCTCTTGTTGGTAATAGACTATAGTGCGTAACGATGGAATCTAGATCTCAATGGGTAGGACGGGCTCATCCCCATTCACCAGGGTATATGGGGTCACCTGGGTAGAGTTGCGTGTCGTCGTCCGATAAGCCGAGAGGGTGTTGGGGAGCTTGTCTGGATAACTTTTCTTGTTCTGACTAACCATCTTCTGCAGAATGTTAGAGAGGGTTTTGTTGAACGCCTTGATCTGTTTGTTTGCCTATGCGTGATAGCGGGAGGTATGGTTCGAATGGATGTCGTACTTGGCATACTATTTCGTCAACTCAGCTGCTCGGAAGTTGGCACCGTTATCGGTGAGGACGGCGTGAGGTACCCCGAATTGGTGGATAATATTGGAGATCACAATGTCGACGATGGAATGGGCCTTGACCTCTTTGAGTGGAACTGCCTCTGCCCACTTGGAAAAGAAATCTGTAGCAGTCAGGATGAACCAACACTGGCGAGCTGTTGCCGGTGGATATGGTCCCACTACATCAAGTCCCCATACCGCAAATGGCCAAGAGTACTTGGTGGGGTGGAGAGGCTCCGGCGGCCGATGCAGGAAGTTTGCGTGAACATGGCACGCATGGAATCTCTTGGCATACCCGATCCAATCGTGGATCATAGAGGGCCAGAAGTACCCCAACCTATGGATTTGATGGGACATCTTTGGCCCTGTTTGATGGGCACCACAGGAACCAGCGTGGACCTCCTGCATAACTTGAGGAATCTCTACCCCTTGAATGCAACGGAGGAGAATTCCATTGAAGCTCCGCTTATAGAGGATCTTCTCAAGACTGGGACCACTCTAGAGGGTAAATTGCAGCGCGCGGCGTCGGATTCGCTCACGCTCGGTCCGATCGTTTGGGAGGCAACCATTTTGGAGATACTCAACAAAAGGTGCCCTCCAGTTGGGAGTGACTTCATCCACCATGTCCGACGAACCCAGGACCCCTTACGTAGAGGGCCCAGTGGTGAGATGACTTACCCGCGGGCCGTCATTGTCCTCTTGGGTGATGGGAGCAATGACTCTCCAGTGTGCCACATGTATGATCAAATCATTTTTCCCAGGTTTCGCAAGCGACGCAGCTAATCCGGCCAAAGTGTCATCTCGACCGGTCTGTGACCAAGGGACATGGGTGACCTCTGGTCGAGAGGGGAACTGGACCATTAGGCGGAGGGTGCACTCCAGCAATGGCACACACTCTAGTTTCCTAATGACATAATTTCCATTGACCTACTTGATTACGAGCTCAGAATCTCCATTCACATGTTGATGGGGCATGTCGATCACAAGGGTCAACTCGAGGCCGGTGATGAGAGCCTGGTACTCTGCCTCATTGTTGGTACAGTCTTCTGAAAAAAGGAACGTGTATGGTAAGACGGCTTGCACCGGGGTAATGAAGACGATACCCAGGCCCACTTTGTTAAGCTTAGGATCATTGATCCTCCTACCGGTGGGGCTCCAGGAGGCACCGTCAAAGTGCATTTTCCAACATGGGATGACATGATCGACTGAGAGGATCACATCATTAGGAAAATCTAGGTCTGAAGACTGATCCACGGAGGATGGGTGGGCGGCTAAAAAGTCTACCAATGCCTGTCCCTTAATGGCCTTGTGAGGCACGAACCTGATATCAAACTGCTGGAGATTCACTGCCCACCGCGCTAGTTGGCCAGTCAAAATGGGATAGTTCAGGATGTACATCAGTGGGTCTACCCGAGAGACCAATTGTACATCATGGTGCTACAGGTAATGCCGCAACTTCTGTACGGCAAAGACGAGCACAAGGCAGCTCTTTTCAATAGGGGAGTATCTGAACTCTGTACCAAGAAGCATGCGACTGAGATAATAGAGACTATTTTCAGTACCCTCATTATTCTTCTTGGTGAGAAGTGCGCCATGGGACCGTTCTAGGGTGGTCATGTAAAGGACCAACAGCTTTTCGGAAATAGGTGGCATCAAAACTAGGGCTTGTAGCAGATAGTGCTTGATTACCTCGAAGGCAGTCTGACACTCTTCATCCCATTCGTATGTGGTGCCTTTCTTCATGAGCCAGGAAAAGGTCTTACACTTTCCAGCCAGATTCACGATGAATCGGCGTATATAGGCTAAGTGGCCTTGGAGACCACGATGTTCCCCAATATTGCTCGGGGGAGGCATTTGGCTGATGGCCATGATTTTCTCTGGGTCGATTTCAATGCCTTGGTATCTAACAACAAATCCATGAAACTTCCCAGAGGTGACCCCGAAGGCACACTTCAACGGGTTCATCTTCAGGTGACAGGAACGGAGGAAACCGAACACTTTCTCAAGGTCATTGAGATGGCTCTGGCGCTGGCATGATTTGACCACTAGGTCATCTACGTAGCATTCCACTAGAGTCCCAAGAATTGGCTTGAATATGTGATGCATGGCTCTCTGATAAGTGGCACCTGCATTTTTCAAGCCAAAGGGCATAACTCGGTAGCAAAAGGTACCTTGGGGAGCCCTGAAGGAAGTGGACTCCTCTTCCTTAGGGGTCATCCGGATCTGGTTGTACCTGGAATACCCATCAATTAAAGAGAGGGCTTGGAACCTGGCCATGGAATCAATCAATAACTCAGTCACCGGGAGGGGGAATTCATCCTTTGGGCAGTGGTGATTAAGGTCGTTAAAGTCGATGCAGACTCTGATATGCCCATTCTTCTTTCTGACTGGCAAAATGTTAGCAAGCCACTTGGGGTACTGGACTTCCTTAACAAAGTTGGCTTTGATAAGCTTGTCAACTTCGACCTCAACCATAGAACCATGAGAAGGGTGCATCTTCCTGGGAGGCTTCTTAAACCCACGATGGTTTTCCGGGAGGCCCAGACGGTGAACCACTACTTTAGGATCTAGTCCTGGTATCTCACCGTAACTCCAAGAAAACACATCATAGTGTTGTTTGAGAATGTCTATGTACTAATGCTACTCCTCAGGGGATATGGATGCACTGATCAATGTGGGTCTCAGATCTTCCTCACTACCAAGGTTTACTTGTACCAGTTCATTAACCGTGGTAGAGACGCCTTCCTCAAAGGCTGGGGGAGCATCCTCCAAGTCTTCCTCTCCACCTGTGGGGGGATTTCCTGCAACAGGAGATACTTCTGGGCTATTAGAGCCTGAGGGGAAGTTGGTGCCAGCTTGGGCAGCAGTGGTCATCATATTAGGAGGCTCAATCACCATTGAGACCATAGAAATAAAGGCAGTCGACCCTATCCCATCTTGCCTTCGGCCTAAGGGGCCACGTTTGATGATATCAAAGCAGTGGTGATGCGTCGGTCTGAGTCGGTTGATTCCAGCCCAGCGGAAGAGGCACGTATGACATATTTCCATTTCCATAAGCTTGACATCCTGGTACAACACAGGGGTAGGAGGCTCCGGGATCACCTGATCCTGGTTGGTGTAGGTGTACGAGGTGATTTTCCACCGTTGCTTGGACATTGGAATATGCTTTCCTTTCATACTTGAAATAACAAAACATTGCCCCATGTCGGGGGTCGTGGCCTCTAATCGGTGGATCAGGAGGATATAGACGTCATCCCTGCTTGCCCAGGGATCACTTGTGACCGGGGCTGGTTCATCCCCACTTACTAGGATTAACTTATCATTACTCTTGTAATAATCACCATCCAGATAGCGGGCCTCACAAGAGGCAAAAGGAGACGCATCTCCTTGGAGCAAGCCTACTCGACCATTGAGGGAGTATTTGAGGCACTGGTGATACGATGAAGGGACTGCTGTGTAAAGATAGAGCCATGGCCTACCCATCAATGCTTTGTTGGTGGTGTCCTGAGAGACAACCATGAACTCAGTGATGGAAATTAAGCCACCGAACTAAGTCTTCAAGAGGATCTTGCCGACTGGGGTTTGCTTGGTCCTATCTTACCCATGGATTCTGAGGTCAGAGGGAGTTAAATCATCTTTAGATAGACCAATCGTTCGCAGTTTCCGAGTCGGAATTAGGTTGATTCTGGAAGCCATGTCGACAAGGCAGCGGCAGACTTCCACACCATTGAAGTGGCCAGTGATGTACAACAGGCGAATATGCCCCTGTATAGGAGGGTCCCCATCTTAACCGGAGAACGAGATAACCTCCTGATATTTGGTGTTCTCAATTGCCTCGGCATGGAAGGCCTCTGCGGCCGCCACCTCCATCTCAAACAGGAGGGGGCTCTTTAGGGCCTCAGCAAGTACCTCACGCATTTCAGATGATAGGATAAGGTCCTCAAGGATAGAAAGCCTTATTGGAATGACATCCATGTGCTTCGGGACATCATAATTTCATGCCAAACATGAGCCTCTACTTACAGGAGGTCGTTCTATAGTTGGGGGGGCATAGCGGGTCCTATCGGTAGAACCGGCGGTTTGCTAGTTCTGGGCATATCCCATTTCCTACTAGCTGAAGCCTGGAGAGTAGTTTCCGGACCAGGATCGGACAGCGGAGACTGGCCCTTAGCTAGGAAATATTGACTGTGGTGTGGACGAGGCATCCCTTCCTGATCTAGTAGCACAAACGACGGTGGAGGTGGAGCTGAGGGCGTCAGATGGGACTGTGCGCGCTGAGCTCTGTGCTGAGCCTACTGTCTAGTTTCAGTCGTGTGCACATCCTAATTGAAAGCTACTGCTGATGTTCCTCGATGACTGGCTTGGTTGTGGTTCCGCTGATGTTTACGTCGGCTGGAAATGTTAGGGGGGGGTCCCCTGGCATTCCCCCTCATCGGGGGTCATATAGGGCTTTACCAGCTCCACGGTGTTAACTGAAGCATACACATGGATGTCGCTCGACGAGTCATCCACTACCTGGTGGTTTCTGGGAGGAATCCCCATTTCAGGGGGCATAAAGTCGACAAGAGTTCGGGATGACGACAACACTAGAAGAGTGAATTGTTTCTTCTTGCGTCGTCGCTGCTTGCCCTTTTGGGAAGAGGTCGACTGGGATGGTGATGCTGAGGTACTGGCTACATCTTCTGAAGGTTCTGGGTACTTCAGGTGTGACCGGATGATATCATGGGTGCAGGTGATGGTTTTTCGAGCCATCCAGTCGTCGTATTTCTGGGACCCACGGCTGGGAACCTGCTGCCACTCGCCTTCGCTGTCGCTACCAATCTCTGACTCTGCAAAGACACTTTCCACTTGTGTTGGTGTCCGGCCCAATCTGACTATGTTTTTTTTGACCTATTCTTGAATCCAGTCTTTAAACACATAGAATTTCTTGAGGGTGTGCCCTAGAATCCGATGATAAGGAAATTAGTTGGGGTGATTGGTGAGATTCGCCTCTGCCGGCCTTCTGCATTCAGGCAGGCGCACAATCCCTTGCTCTAGAGCACTTCAGATGTAGCCAGAGACCTGATTTTCGTTGAACAAATACGTCTGGTGCCTTCGTTCCGAATAGGGGGCCCTGGGGGCCTAGCCCTGACAAGGGGCCAGAGGGGCCTGTCGAGGAGGCGGTGCCTGATCATCTCTCCTAGGTGGGGGTGGCGCATTGCGCGGGGGAACCTGTCAGTTTTGAGGCGGTCGCTGCTGGGCAGGACCATGCGCTTGAGGTGGAGGACCTTTCCAGGGTTGCAGGGCTGGTGCCGCTGGCAGTAATTACAACTGCCTGGGGGATTCTATTTGGGCCACCGTGGCGGGTTCAGCTCTGGCAGTCCTCCTGGCTGGGATCATAGGGGGCAACGAACATGCCTGACTAGCCTGTTGCAGAGCCTCCTCAAGGAGCTGAGCCTTATCTGAGAAATCACGGAACCCTCCAGAGTAGTTCTAAGTAATTAGGGAAGGTACCAGCTCCGTTTTAACATTCCCTACACACATCATCAGTAAATTTTCCTGAGTCAGTGGCATATCGAGGGAGTATGTAAGTCCCTTCCACCGGGTGATGAAATCTATGACTTGCTCGTCAAGCCTTTGCTTGCACATGAAGAGGTCTGCAATACTGATCTTCCACGTGGTGGAGCTGAACTGGTATAGGAACTGCCGGCGGAGATCCTCCCAATTGTTCACCGATCCGATAGGAAGCTGGCTGTACCAGATGAATGCGGGACCTTCCAATGTCTGCACGAAACATCGGAGCTTGGCAGATTCTTGCTGGGCCGGAGTACCCAACATGGGGCCACACCTAGAAGAACAGTGGGCCAAATGCTGTGGCGGGTCTCCTATCCAGTTGAAGGTCGGGAAAGTGGGATTCCCAAACCCTGGGGGTGCGGGCATATTATCCACCCACACGGGACATGGCTTGCCATCCGGTGGGACCACCACCTGCCACGTTTCCAATGCTTCGAGGCGGGCAATGAGTGCCGCTATAAGATCATCCGGATGGGGGTCCCTGTCTTGACGGGGATCACTAATAACAAGTGCGTTACCGGGTTCTTCGACACAGTAGATGGCTTCGGCGGCTCGTGGAGCGACCAGAGGAACGACCTGTGGGGCAACTGGGGGAACACGGACTGGATTCTTTGGATTTCCCCATTGTTCAGGAGGGTTTTGCGAGACGTATCGCGCCCTCTTGCCGTATTTTCCGACTTCTGCCCGGTCTGCGGAAGTAGCTTGATCAAGGTTTCCCAGAGGCGTCTCACCAGGGGAAATTGTTCCTGCCCCTGCTGCCCCCGGCTTGGGATTACCATAGTTCAGTCGCCGCTCTGCAGCGCACTTGGCCAAAAGTTCGTCAACCAGCCTCTTCTGCTCAACAAGCTGCTGGCGTAACGTGGCCTTCTCGGGATCTTCGTCCGTGTTCTGCATAGAGGCGGACGGGTCGGAGTGCTTGATAGTTCTGACGTCCTCCTTACCCTTACCGACATTTCGACTGAGTACCAGCGACTCGATGGGTACAGGGAGGCCTAGAAGGTTCCTCTACTGATGGGTAACCCTCCCTGATGGGTCCAGCAGTGGCAGTACGCCCTCGAAGGGTAAGTGTCCATCAACAAATTCAAGCTCGTCTTTCCTGTCCACTACATCAGCCATGTGGACTGTGACACCTCTCGAGGGCATGTCCTCAATGTCGCATAATGAATCGGGATACTGTCGGATAGGGATGAAGAGGAGAGTGGCATAGTGTTCCGAGCCATAGACTTTCACATGGGGGGTATCTTCCCTGATGAATCTGTGGAGTACTTTGAAACTCTGATCACATTTCCGTTGAAGGGTGTTCTGACAGCCTGGTGACTCAGGGTGTTGGGCCACATGTAGTGCGGCCGAATCGGTCTGGCGACATTTCTCGCCGATTTCTTCAACGTGCTCTCGACTTCTGGGGTACATCACCCGCTTGTAACGAAGGGGGATGTGTGTCTCCCATAGGGTTTGGCAAAAGCACCCCACTTTTTCTAGGGTAAGGGACTCTGGTGCGTGAAAGTTAGGCGCCGCCGTCGGCCAGAACTCCTCCGGAAAGTGATCTGTTGCGAGAATGCTCCAGAAGCTCTTGGGTTCAGACTCTAGATCTAGCCTCGTATTTCCCCACTCGTCAACCAGGGGCTGCTAAGGGACTGGTAGCAGTACCGAGGTGGACCGCTGGGACAATGAACATGGCTGCAGAGAATACGGCGAACAAGCTGACAGGCCACCGAATTCCGAGCCATCCTCTAAAGAGTGAGGTGACCTGACCAATATATCATGATACGATGGGCTGATAACCACAACTTCAGGTGCAGGAGTCGTGGTCACCTACGATGGGTTACGCCGTTGTTCTGCCGTTTTTGGTCCCCAAAACAGCTCCATGTGATCTCTGGTAGAGGTAGAGGGCTCTTCTTGTGACAACGGTGGTGATTGCACGGTTGGGACCTGCGGAATTTCCACGAGTTCTTCCTCATGGATGTACCTGAAGAGAGAGGTAGGGATCCGGTGGACCTCACATTCCGGGAGAATGAGGCTGACGTGCCTGTTTCCTGCCCCAGTCCTTGACGTGGAGGAGCGGGGAGAAGGTTCCATCGCTGAGTCTCATTCTGCTTCAGAATCCGAGAAACGAGCTGGTTTGATCTCCACCCACTCCCCCCCAGGATTCTTCTTGCGGAGGCAACGACCCGCTCTTCTACCCCGGGGTGGATCTTCAGGACAAGGTTGATTCTCAATATGCAGTCTTTGGGCGGCACTGGCGTCGTGGTGGAGAGGGCCCCCGCTCGAGGTGGACGGGGTGCGAGGGGCACTAGGGCAAATGTCGAAGGGAACATGGGGAGGACATTCATGGACTGTACGGGTGGAGCGAGGCTGGCCATCACTCCTCAAGTTGCCGGGGCGAAGAAGACCTTCGCCAGTTGCAGAGAGAACATAGGGAGGACCCCCACGTTGGAGAAGGATCAGATGGACAGTGCCTTCGTATCGGCAGTCGGAGGCAGGAGGGGGGACTCCATACCCTGTATAGTGGGCACGAGAGAGTTTTCTACACCAAGCGTCACTACCGCGGGGCGGGTATTCCTTCGGGATGTGGGTAGCACGAGGCATACCTCCGTGACGAGCTTCGAAGAGGGGAAAGCCCAAGGTCTGTGGAATGGTGATACAGAGAGGACCTTCGAATGGAGTGACGTTACTGCGGACTGGTTTGCGACAATCATCGCTCAGGCTTGCGACCCCGAGAGTCAACCCAGCCTACCCGTGGGGCGACTAAGGCCTCGATCCCGGTCGGGTGAAGGAGTTCCCTTGCTTAGTGTATGCAGGAACTCCATGATGCACATCGGCAGTGTCTTGGGCCACAGTAGATGTTGACGTCGACGTATCTCGGCGAGCGTCCTCAGCCCGGGCCCGACGCTGATGTCGGGTTAGATGAGCTGGCACAGGTAGTGCAGGGGCATAGCATACCTTCTCTTCATGCGGAGTCGGAAGGTGGCGTCGACATGGCCGAATGAGAGCCCTTGTATAGAGCCCTTTTATCAGGACTCTGAGTGGGCCGAGCCGGACATCTCCCGTCTCATCAGCATAAGGTGAGGAGTCGTCGAGGCGTTCCGGGGACAGGCTCTCGAAAGGATTGAACGCTGGGATGTGGAGCAGGGGCTTTCTACGCGGCTTGTTAGGGCAGCGTTGACGGCAGTGCCTAGATGCCTCCAGGTCCAGGCGGGCCATATCTCGAGTTGGGATGACCCCTTCCTCCTCTTATCTGCATACAAGGTTGTTGATCACCCTCCTCTAGATGATCTTTGACTGGGAGAGGGGATGTGGGTGCCCCGTATTCACAGATGTAGAGGCCGTTGTGGTGGCAGCGGAGCCATGCAGGGTGGCTATGCCGGTGTTTCCCCTGCCCCCGTGTAAGCGAGTGGGCGGTGATCATGTATCCATAGCAGCAACATGGTTCCTGGGAAACGGACAGATCAACTCATCAGCACTGCGAGGAAAAGGGTTACCAACCAGTGCCCCAGCGTCATTCCATTATCCATGTCTGTAAGAAGTATCCATGCCAACACGTTGTAGAATGGAATGCCCCATGATCTACTACCCCAATTTCCGGTGAGTTTCACGCTAGGCCCGCCATTTTCTTGGCGGGACCCGATGCCAGATATCTGGATCCGGTGACACGTCAATCTACTGGTGTCTCGAATGTTACTAATCTCCATATTGAGGAGAATAATTTCACGTCGGGTTCACCATTTTTTTTATCGACGCTTTTCGCCAGGGAGAGCGCGCATCCGTCCGTCTGTGGAGGAGGACGTTCTGCAGTGTTTCCCCGCATTCCTGCTTTCCAAAGGCGGGCGACATTCGCTCCTTATTCAGGGACGTCTGCTCCTTGATCGAAACGGGATGATGGGATTTCGGTTATTCCTTCCATGGATTCCTCCTACGAACTCATCACCTAGTCCGGGTCTCCCTCATAGATTTAATACGCTGTTCGTGAAACTCATCCCTATTCCATGTTTCCATGGATGCCGGTTAATTACACTGCTTCTGTCAGGACATTCCAAAGGGTCTGGTCAGGGCAGCAACCTTCAGTCAGGGGAGTAGTCACGTTGAGGCGTCAGTAGCGTGTCTTGATGCTGGGGAACTGGCGTGTCTGTCTTTTGTCCCTTGTAAGAGGACTTCTCGAGGGAATGGAAGCCCGAGGCATCCCACATCGAGCGTGGGGAATTATATTCCATAGAAATATATCTGATGTTTTCCCCAGCTTCATGTGTTTAACACAGGGTATGCCGCCAGTTTAACATCCAGCATAGATGGTTACGCCAAAGGCATGCCATATGAGGTTTTCCTCAGGCATCTCATGTTTATCACAAGGTAGGTCGCAAGTTTGACATCCAGCGGAGACGGTCCGGCCTGATCAAAACACCAGCTGTAGTGAATCGAATTGATGAATTTCCCTTGAAGGGATGCCGATATCGGGTCCAACCCATGGGCGGATTCTTGAATGTTGTGAAGAGGAGCGGAATGACATGATCTCCCCGGGATATGATGGTCTGAGTGAGAATAAGGGTGGATGATGGATGTATGAGTGAAATAGAAGGGGAATGACAAGGGATCATCACAAGGGCGACGATGAAGATGGGCTTGAGCCTCGAAGAGACCTCCTACGTATCCCTGTGGTAGGGAATAAAAGTACACGTAGTTCGGGATGCTGCCAGTGAACTGACGTGATGATGGACCTTGGTCTGATGGGTGTCATCAGCGAACCGACGTGTAGGTGGACCTTGGTTCGATGGGCATCGTCGGCGAACTGACGTGAAGGTGAACCTGGGGGTCCACTGGTGGTGGGCTTGAACCTCGTGAAGGCTTCTACGTACCATGCCATGACATGGATCAAAGTCCCCATAGTAGAGATGTAATGTGGAATAAAATTTAACGTCATGCGGGATATGGGTGAACCGACGTGAGTGAGGTCGGAACGACCAGGTTATGGGCTTGAACCGTATGGAGGATTCCTACGTACCATGCCTTGACATGGATCAAAGACCACGTAGTTCAGGATGATGTGTCGGCAAACCGACGCGAATGAGGACCTTGGTCCATATGGTGTGGGGCTTACACACTAGGCTGCAAGGTTGTTGGTGAACTGATGCGAAGAAGGTCGGGATGACCAACGGGTGGTGGGCTTGAACCTCTGGGAGGCTTCCTACGTACCATGCCTTGACATGGATCAAATTCCTCGTAGTTCAAAGGGTTTCATCAGTGAACCAACATGAATGTAGAATCGGGGGTCCACTAATGGTGGGATTGAACCTTGTGAAGGATTCCTACGTACCATGCCTTGAAATGAATAAAAGTCCTCTTAGTTCGGGTTGGTCACAACGGCTTTCTGTCAGACTAGAATATAGTTTAACGTCATGCTAGACGAAAGTGAACCATGACGTGAATAAACGATACGCGAATGGCTTGAACCTCGTGAAGGCTTCCAACGTACCATGCCTTGACATGGATAAAAGTCCTCATAGTTCGGAGGCTGGGTGTCGGAGAACCGACATGAGTGAAAGGACCTTGGTCCGATGGGAGATGGGCTTGAACCTCAGGGAGGCTTCCTACGTACCATTCCATGACATGGATCAAAGTCCTCATAGTTCAAAGGGGTCTTCATCGGCGGACCGACTTGAAGGTGGACCTTGGTCCGATGGTGGTGGGCATGAACCTCAGGGAGGCTTCCTACGTACCATTCCATGACATGGATCAAAGTCCTCGTAGTTCGGGAGATGAGTCACAATGGTTTGTCGTCGGACTGGGATGTGGTTTAACGTCTTGTGGGACGAGGATGAACTCGACGTGAATGAATGATGGGTGGGCTTGATCCTCATGGAGGCTTCCTACATAACATGCATTTCCATGGATCAAAGACCTCGTAGTTTAAAGGGTGTGTAGTTTAATGTCATGCAGGATGAGGGCATACAGTTTAACAGCATGCTGGGCGAGGGCATAGAGTTTAACGTCATGATGGACGAGGGTATACAGTTTAACGTCATTCTGGATGAGGGAATACAGTTTAAGGTCATCATGGACGAGGGCATACAGTTTAACGTCATGCTGGACGAGGGCATACAGTTTAACGTCATACTGGACGAGGGAATTTCCATGGCCGATGCTCACTCTAATCCCACGAGAGCCATGCTCGCTGTGAGAAACAAGAGGCAGCAAGGACCTGACAATCACGTCGCGAATTGTGCATCCATGAGAAGCGAAGAGGGGCCTATGCGTTAGGCGGTCCATGGTGCTGGGACTTACTCCAGGATAGAGGCCCGAATTGCGGAAAAGCGCGACGAGAGAGTGATTTTGGGACCAATGATGGGAGGTGCTTCGTTCCCTATCGCGCCCTCCACTAACCTTGGTAGCGGGGGAATACGGAGGTGCATGGGTGCTACCTTCCACAAGAGGGGCTAGGGGCTTACACCAAGGTGGTTTCCCTTCTCTCATAGACATACGCTACTCCGTGAAGGTGGATATCATCCCTTGTGGGGGGGGGGGGGGTGACCCTGTCTCTGTGGAGACGAGTGGCGTAAAAAATGTCCGAGCTGGGAGGACCCTGCGTGCGAGTCGCGGTGTTAGGTCACAGTTTAAAGTCATGTGTTGAGGATGAGGTGCTTGGAAGTTTGACATCCTGCAGCTCGGACAAGGTGGGTTCACTCTGTACCCCTAGGACTTACATGACCGGCACCCTTTGTTCCTTTAGAGAGGGAAGGCACTAGTAAGGTCGTGGTCAAGGGGGGTCGTAGAGAAAACCATCGAGGGGTCCATATTAGCATGGCTATGCGAAGAAGCAATAGCCATTAGCATGACTATGTGAAGAAGCATTAGGGGAAGCAACGCTACGGCTAATGTTGTTCGTGGGACATTGAAATCACATCGTGCAAACCTGGAGGGTCGCACGGGAAGAGGAATTGCCAAGAAGAGGAGTGTGCTTCGCGATGTGGAGTGCCTTGGCCTTAGCATGGGGTAGAGGTGTGGGTGGGGGGTGCTTCATGAAGTGGAATCGTATTCACAGAGCACTGCCTCACAAAGAAGATGTGCCTTGTGAAGCAAGGTGCCGCAAGACAGTGTGCTTCGCGATATGTTGCGATCCTGCCTTAGCATGGGGATCACTGGTCCAGGATGGGTGTTTCATGAAGCATAAACGCTCCGCGGCTACCCGGGTTCCCTTGGGAATCCCCCTCCTTCGCGAATGCCCTTGATCTTCGTGAAGGGCATCCCTCCCTGAAGAGGGGCTCAAAACAAGACAATGCAAAGGCGTCACGTGAAGTAGAAGTACCTCACGGAGAACATGATTCCTGGGGCGAAGGGCGCTTCGTGATTCGGGAGTTGAGAAGACGAATGGTCGGATTGTCCATCATCTATGCTCAGGGGGAACCCAGTATTTATAGGCAAGGGGCACCGCGAAGCAGAACTCACTCAGCGTGAAGGGGAGGTGGTTTCTTCGCAGCGGCATCGCGAATGTCAGGCCGTTCGCGGAGAGGTACAGCCTCTGGTGCTGCGCGGCAGGCTTGCAAATGTCAGGCCGTTCATGGAGAGGTACCGCCTCTGGTGCTTCACGGAGGGCTTGAGAACCTCAGGCCGTTCACGGAAAGGTACCGCCTCCATTTCTTCACGGCGAGCTCGTGAACGTATGGCCATTAGCGGAGAGGTACCACCTCTGGTGCTTCACGGTGGGGTCGCGAACATCAGGCCATTCACGTAGAGGTACTGCCTCCGTTGCTTCGTGGTGGGCTCGCGAACGTCAGGACGTTCATGGATAGGTACCTCCTCCGGTGCTTTGCATAGGGGTCACGAACGTCAGGCCTTTCATGGAGAGGTACTGCCTCCGTTGCTTTGCAGTGGGCTCGCGAACGTCAGGCCGTTCGCGGAGAGGTACCGCCTCCGGTGCTTCGTGGCAGGGTCGCGAACGTCGGGGGTGCTTCACGTCGGTGCATCGCGAAGCAGCGTCCGAGGATTATTTTTCACTCCTTGCGTTCGTACAATATTTTGGCACCAATAATATGTTAACTCACTTGGTTATTCTGCCACATTGAAACCTTCAGTAACTGGGTGAGTTCTACTCTTGATGCATTCCCAGATCAAGGATGCACAAAATACCAAATTAATAATATTGATTCTACAACATGATAAATTGATTTAGGGTAAAACCCATTTATAAAATTTGAAATGAATATGTACCTTAAGGAAAAAATGTGAGAATGTAGGAGGGAATGATCATAAAACCCCGTCATTCTAGGATTCATAGAAACAATGAAGAAAATGGGTTATGTAACCATTCTCCCATGAAAATTGTTTCTTCGAACTAAAATAAATATCACATAAATTAGTAATAATGGGAGGGAGATTTAGTGACAGATAAGGAGAGGAGAAATCATACCATATACATATCCAAATAGCCCCAAATAATTCAAAAAATATGGATGAATGGAGAGAGGGAGTTGATAGCAGAACCATCCTACAAACGTCTCACTTGCCCAAAGAAATAAGGGATCCCCGCCCCTTATCTAGAATTAAAAAAAACCATGATTTGGTTGTTTAAATATACTAACTACTGGTTGAATCAATTAAATTCTAGGTTAAGACCCATTCTACCAATTTTCACATCATGAACTACCCTATTTTCACCCCAATAATCCCCACAACATAGTGAATCACTATTCATAATGTGAATGGATAACTACAGCTATATTCAATAGTTTGGAAAACCCATTCTTCCATTGATGCTCACCCAAACACATTGGCCTTCTATAAATACTTATACCAGGTCAAAAAATGATGTTTTGGATATTCAAACTCTTATAACATCATTCTGATTTCTATATTACAAAATGAAAAAATTAGTAAAGAATTGAATTCAAATTTCTATTTAAATTGTCAACCCGCATAGATGCGGGTTCTTAAAAATAACCATACACACGTTTTAAACTAATTTATTTATTAGGGAATGTACAGAGAATTCTAGGTCGACACACTAGACACATGTTTGATGGAGTGGATATCCATACACATGTTATATCAACCATGGGATAAATCAAGTGGCAACCACTGGTTGTCCTCCTCACACTCTAGGGGAACTGAATTAATCTCTAATCCCACTAGATTAGGACACAGTTCATATTATGAATAGGTTAATTAAAATTACTTTCCTATCCAAGGAATGTGTGATGCACCCCGATTCAACAGACTCTCCATATGGTGCAAGGGGTGGACAACCATTCATACATTTTTTTTGTTTGAGCCGCGGTCGAGTGGTACACACCACTAGCCTCCATATCTATGAAATTAGGGTTATAATCATAGAATACCTCTTTGAAGGATATATAACATAGGAGGTGATGTAAGATGGTGAGTTGGGTATGCGTGCAGACCAATGTTATGGTGTTTGGGCCGCTATTCCTTCAATAAAATCAATGTAATGAGCCCTCTATAGAGTGGGTCAACTCTAAGAGGGGGGTGTGGCCAGTTTTTATGGCCCCAAAAGTTTTTGTGTTTTTTCTCTACTTTTAATGTAATAGACCAGAATTAAATATTACTTATTATTAATGTAATCAATAATAAAATACATATTAATAGTTTTGTTTATAAAATTTTTAAAGTGTAAATATCATGTATTTAAACAATAATTTTTATGTCATTGAATTATCTTTTATTTATTATATTTATGAAATTATTTTAATTTATACTATTTTTATATGTTTAGTCTATGTTTTATGTTACATTTATATTTTAATTATAGTGTTTATTTTATATTCTTTTATGTTTCAATTAGGTGACTTTATTAGATAATAAACTATAAACAATAAATACAATCTAAATAAAATTTAAATCACAGACTAAAAATATAAAAACAGTTAAAAATAAAATTATTTTAATAACAATTATATAAAATGACTACTACTGGTGACATAATACATATTTTTCACTATATAATATTTATACAAAAAAGTAAGCAACATTTAAATTGTAAAAAATATAAATTGTAAATAGATTCTATGTATAAATTAAGACATACACTTAAGAAATTTCAATTGAATATAATAAAAATAATTTAACAAAAAAACTAAAAAATATTAGTAATTAATAATAATATGTGACTTAATAATAATTAATAATATTTAGAGGGTGTACAATGAAATAAATACACACACAAACACATCTGAAGATGAACTCAGTCAGATAACACACACCCACTACTGGTGATCAATTAAAAAAATGAAAATTTTATATTTAATATTAGTAATAGAAATTAATATAATTAATAAGCCTCTCACGACCAGTTGGGGTGGTATGGAAGGGTGGGGCTTAGGGGCTTGGTCATGTGGTCTGGTCCTTAGGGTAGTTTTTTATTTTTAGTTTCTTTATTATGTTGTGTATTTTTCCTATTGAAATAATGGCCATATATATCTATTATAATTAATTATATTATTATGTTAGCCTGGGGATTTCCTATATGATAAACCCACCTTATAATTTTTTATATAAACAAGGTTCAAACCCTCAAATAGTCCATTGGGGGGATTTATGTTCCATTTATGTATGATTATGCAGGAATTGATTTAGGTAATGGCCAAGGTAGGGGTGTAGACCCAGGTGTACTCTGGTGAAGTGTAGGATGCATGTAGGGGGCCTTTGGGCTACAATTAAGGGACATTTGGTCCATAAAAATGGTGTGTATTTGAGCATTAAAAATGTAATGTGATAGCCATGGAGTGAGTCAACTGTTATTGGGGTGCGATCATTCTTTTCCAACCCAGGGGTGTGTGTTGTTTTGTTTCTTGTAACCTCCAACACCTTAAATAAATTGTATTTTTATTAATAACATAGTAATAATAATTAAAATATTAATTTTATGAAGTCATAGTAATTAATATTTTATATCATTAAAGTGTTAATTCTGAATTAATAAAGCATAATTAAAACATATACTATGCACATAACCATATAAAAAATTGTTAACAATAAAGTATAATTAAGATAAAAATATAAATTATTATCTAAAAAAATATTAAGTCAAACTAAATTTATGTTTCTAATTATTATTTAGTAGTAATAAAATTTAATAATAATACTATTATAATTTATTTTAAAATAAAAAAATAATAATTATTTAAATAAATATATAGAAAAATATTTTATATTTAATACTACTAATAATAATATTATAATTATTTTATTTTAATTATTGTATTTAATAACAAAAGAAATTAATAATATTTATGACAGTATTTACATCATCATCATTATTATTAATATGATTATTTTTAGTAGAAACCATTGTTTGGGGAGGAGTAATGAAGGGCGACCATGGAGGCGATTTGGCTAGTTAGGGTTCGAGTGGTTCTATTGATTTCCGGAGAGACCTTATAATGGAAATTTTTGTTAGGGGATTCCTCTCATATTAATTGGAGAAGCCATGTTCTTTTAGGAATTTAAAAGGTAATGATTCCTTCTCCCCAATGAGTATTTCTGATAATGATTTATTTATTTTCTATATATTCGTATTGTTAAAAGAAGAGGTCCCATAACACATCATCAAGTGGGGAACCACGAATAATGTCCTCAATAATTAGGTTGCGGTTGTTGATAGGTTAAATATTTTTATGTTCTATTGAATTTCTACTGTTATTTTGCCCTCAGGTTCGAAACCGTGGAGAATTGATGATTTGAGCACCAGCTTTGAAATGTTGGGGCTTTTTAGGATAGAAATATTTCCCTATAGTGTATGGTTTTTTTAATATTTTTCCCCTCTATGGATCTAATGTGGTTAGTGTGGGAGATTGTCTTGGTTGTACTAAAACCATGAAAATTGTGAATTTAGTATTATAATCCAAATTTTAATCTGTTTACTTTTCAAAATACTAGTTCTGTAGTATGGTTTCAAATGTTTGGTCATAACTAGATCATGTGCCTCCCGAGGAGCTTGTTTGATCTGGATTCTATAATTTGAATTCCAATCCAAATGAACAAGGACAAAGATGAATATATATTTTGAAATTTTTTATGATTTCATATGGGTGTGGACCTCTATTTTATCTTGGTTATAAAAATTATTCACTCTACATTGGACGGTAATCATAATCTGAATTTAGTTTATATGAGAGTTTCCCGTATTTTCACTGATTTTCAATCAACTGAAAATTTAAAGGATAAATTCCATAGGATTATTTTATACATTTTATTTTCTTATAAGTCTCATGAAGCAGTAGTTTATAGAAGTAATGGTGGAGATGTATGTATGATTATGCTCTAGAAACTAATGATGTTGTTGCACCAGTGTCTGGATTGGTGTGCTTGGTCATGGTCAAAACCATGTTTCTAAAAATCTATAATTGTATGGGAGTAATATTACACTTTCTAATAAGTATAAAGATAATAATAGAGCTTCTTAGAAGTAGAAGGATAATTTTAGTGTAGATAATGTGGCTAGATCGAGTCCTTCGTGTAACGCCCCGACCCCAGTTACCCAGAGTCGGTGCATTATTGCGTAACGTTGGAATGATCACAAAAGATCAAGTCTCGAAAGACCAATTAGTTTAGTAGCCTTGGAAACACAAATACGTTCATAAATGTTACATTACATAATAAAGTGAAAAAAAACAATAACAAAGTCTTCATATTCCACACTCATATCCTCTTCTGACTATCCCTGCAGGTCATTCATAAAATACTTCTTCACATCCTGGAAAATATTAAAACATTGAAAGGGGTGAGCTCAGATGCTCAGTAAGGATAACAATATTGCGGAAACTTTCATAAAAAAATTAACATTTAAGGCAATGTATAACTAAAACAAAATCCTTTTTAAACTTGAACTTCAGCATAATATGGTAAAAATAAAATTAAATAATTCCATTTACTTACTCACATGGATATTCTACTAGTCAAATAATCACATGCAATATCAATAACCACTTTCATAATGATGGAATGCATAATTACAGACTATCATAACCACGTATCCAAGGACTCGTGCCAAGACCACAAATAGGATTTTGTCAAGGCCTCGTTCCAAGACACTAGTTTGTCTCATGAGACCTACCGATGCATCGAGGAGCTATAGCGGGCTCCACCCGTCACTTATTAAGTCCAATTCATTCCTCATATGAACAGGTATAAACATATCATAAACCATAACATAATCATATCACATAAAACATGAATAAAGGAAACATAACATTTCCACATTTCAATCACAAGATATCAATACAACACATTGATATATTAAAACATTATCAAAACCATTTTCGATACCAAATAAATGAAAGTCAAAACATGGATTTTATTTTTCATTTAAAAAAAGTTATGGCTTGTAGGGGATGAAGAAACTCAAATAATGGTCACGGTGGCTGAGATGTCATTGTCGCCACATACGTACAACAAGAAAAACATTCCTTTTTGTCGTTTAGTAAAACAATATGTTTAAAAATATTCCCTTTGAATAAACATAAAAGTCAAAGGGGTTTATACACCGTATAAAAGAAATTTGTGTATAAAAAAAATATGCCTCAAAGAATGGAGATTGAGACGAAGTCCCAAAATAGATCATTTTTAAATAAAATATATCTATTATGTGTATTCACTATATGTACACCTAAATAAAGTATAAATACAAGATAGGACATAATAATATCATGACATAATTTTAAAGTAGGAGAGTAACCCAAAGAATGGAAATTGGGTTAAGAAGTTCCCTTACCACATGTCCGACTTGACTCGACCATTCTATAACCTCCTGAATAATAAACTAGAGTTAATCTCTACCTTCTTAAGAACCTTTTTCAACTTCATTATTCCTTTTATATCACTTATTACCACGTCATGAACATTATGTAATTATTTAAGTTTATAACGGTCGTTTTGTCGATCTTTGGTACTTGAGTCAAAAATAAACTTCTTATAATTACACTTTGTTCATGTGGTAATATATCCATTATATCCATAATTATATTAATGATTTATATATCATATACATCATATATATCTAGTATATACATTCATTTATAATATTACATAACATTTAGAGGTAAGAAATGAAATGCACCGTTCATGGAGATGGTAAGCCGTACGTACGCATGAACGCTACTTTCATTTCTATTTCGTATTTAATGTAATGAAGTTATAATTATATAAATGTATAATATAATTCCAGTATAATATAGTTTATAATACCATTTACTACATCCTTTATACATACCACATATGGCATTAATGATCCAAATCACTTTGAGGGGGCGGTAGTCCGCACTTCCTAAAATGAAATTATCGCATTTACCCATAATGGAAATCATAAAGTATGCCATAAATGAGAAATAAATAAGCATAAGTAAAACATAAACATAATTTATATATCCTATATGAAAATAGTGTCATCAAAATGGCCACCATTAGAGGTGTAGAAAGAATATTGAACAATCATCGTTTGGTGAGGCAGTATTTCTCCACCCACAGAAAAAATATGTTATTTAACCATTAGACGAAGGTGTGTGTAAGTGTAAACCAAATAAATATCATAAAAAATTCCTAGTATATTTTAGATACTGGTTTTGTTACAAAATAAAGGAATAAAAAGAGTTTAAGGGTTTGGAGAAGCAAAATAAAACAAAACAACATTAGAGAAGACATTACCTTAAAATCGGGTAACTCTTTTTTATTTGAGAAAAAGAATTACTTGGGAAGACTTATGCCAAAATTGAGGCTTCTAAGAGTAAGGTAGGGAAGTTGAGAGAGTATTTGGATAGAGGTTGGCCGAGGATAAAGGCTTTGATGGTGTGAGTAAGGTGGTAGTGGTGGGGGCCTTTTATAAAAGGAGAGGAGGGGCACTCTTGGAATGATTGAAATGTTACTTTATTATGAAATGATTTTTCGGATTATAAAGGTCCCAAACATATATATTTCAAGTATAAGTCAATAAGGGTTAGAAATATACTCATCCAATAGGTTTTGGAGAAGTGTAACCATAGATTTTACATTATATTTTCGTTTTATTTAAATAATTATTTAATGAGATAATCACTGCATCATCATGGGGTCATAAATAATTTAATTTAATTAATGTCTAAAAATTATAAAACAAATATCATGATTTAGGAAATCTTGTTATATTTATAATTAATATTTATAGTCAAAAATATGACATGTATAACCCCATTTAAAAATTGTTTTAGTAAAACAACTCACGTTTGTGACATTGTTATTTTAACATTAAATAAAAAGTTTTTAATGTCATTTTCCTACAAATGTGGCTCCATGGGGTCCCCAAGTTGACCCATGGATTGTCTTGGTCGTACATGACTCATCCAATAGGGGTAGGACAAGTGTTACGGTATTTTTCATATTTTTATAATATCATTTTTACCTTACATTTCAGTAATTACGTTTAATCGCGATTAATTAAACTTAAAAGTTATTATTCACCAAAAAATTATTTTAATCCCATTGAACCACATTTTACTTCCTAATTACAACCATGTATGTCGGATTTTTGAAAATAAAATCACAGAAGTGGTAATGTTTCATTTAAACGAAAAATCAGTTTTTTAACTACCACTTAGTGGTTTCACTATTCATCAAAAATTGAAGTTTTTCAGAACAACGCAAAAATTTCACCCTAATCTATAATTGATATTCTGAATTAAAAAATGTTGTCTATATTAATAAATTCAAAAATATATGTTTCATTAATTAAATTTATAATTAATTCCCACTATTACAACAAATAGCGTGTTTTTATGAAACAATATATATCAAAAGATTGACAATTGTTTATGTCCAATTTAAAAGTGAAATTAATTCTACTGAACACCATTGGATAAAATGGTAAAAATATATTCTAATTATACTTTAAAACCACTCAATATTATAATTTATCACTATAAATTATTTTGATTAAAAAATTTGTTTTTTAGTATTTTTCACTATTAAAAAAAATGGAAGTTCTCAGAAAAATACAAAAAATTCAACATATGCTAATTTAGATATTATTAATCCAAATATGAAGTCCATTTGGAAAGATAAAATTTATAAAATTTCAAAAATTAGGTATTACTATTCATAATGGCTACTTTGATTGGTTGTGGTGTGTGTTAGAACTCAAAATTGCGTACAACACACGCTACTCTATTATTCAAAGAGATGTGTACCGTGGAAGCTTGGGGTGTTACATTCTCCCCTACTTCAAATAATTTCATCCTAGAAATTTCATATAATATCACTGTATAAAAAGACTCGGGTGATTCTTCATCATATGTTCCTCGGGTTCCCACGTTGCCTCCTCCATCTTATGGTTTCTCCATTGAACTTTTACCAGACGAGTCGTCCGGTTTCTCAGCACTTGTTCTCTTGTATCAAGAATCCTGACGGGCTCTTCACAATAAGATAGATCGGGTTCTATTTCTAATTCCTCATAGGTGAGTACATGCGTTGGGTCAGGCATGTATATTCTCAACAGTGATACATGGAATACATCAGGAACTTTGGAGAGACTTGGCGGCATTACCAAACGGCAAGCTACAGCCCCAATTCGTTCTAGAATTTCGAAGGGTCCGGTGTACATGGGACTCAATTTACCCTTCTTAATGAAACGTATAACTCCCTTCCAGGGAGATACCTTCAAGAAAACATGATCTCCTACCTGAAATTCAAAATCCTTCCTTCGGTTGTCGGCATAGCTCTTCTGCCTACTTTGAGCTGCTTTGATGTGGTTTTGGTTTACTTTCACCTTTTCCATCATTTCCTCCACCAATTCTAGGCCTACAAGTTTTATTTCACCAATGTCATCCCAACAGGTTGGTGTGTGACATCTCTTTTCATATAACGCTTCATATGGTTCCATCTAAATACTTGAATGGAAGCTATTGTTATAGGAAAATTCTACCAGAGGTAAATATTGATCCCACATTCCTTGAAAGTCACGTGAGCATGATCTCAACATGTCTTATAAGGTTTGAATAGTTCTTTCTGATTGTCCATCTGTTTGAGGGTGGTAAGCAGTGCTCAAACGAAGTTCAGTATCCAAGGCCTTTTGAATACTTTTCCAGAATCTTGATGTAAAACGAGTATCACGATCCGAGACAATCGACAGGGGTACTCCATGAAGTCTCACAACTTTATTAATATACAGTCTTTCTAGACTTTCAAGTGGTAGATCTTCCCTTATAGCAAGAAAATGTGCTGACTTTGTGAGACGATCAACAATGAACCATATTGCGTCATTTCTTCTAGGAGTCTTTGGTAGTCCCATGACAAAATCTATCGTAATATTATCCCATTTCCACTCAAGTATTTGAAGAGATTGTAATACTCCACCAGGCTGTTTCCTTCCAGCTTTCACTTGTTGAAAAACCATACATCTTGTCACAAAATCCGCAATCACCCTCTTCATGTTGTCCCACCAAAAATCTCCCTTTAAATCTCTATACATTTTGTTGCTCCCAGTGTGTATAGAGAAATTGGAGCTATGAGAATCATCCAAAAATTCCCCTCTTTAAATCAGGTATATCAGGAACAAAAAGTCTCCTCCCAAATTTCAAAATTCTATCTTCATAGACAAAGTCACTCAATCACCCATCATTCACAGCTTTAATTATCTTTTTCAACTCATCATCATTGGCCTAAGAACACTTTATCCTTTTTAGTAAAGATGGTTTGGCAACCATTTGAATTTTTTTTGATGTTTCACCCTCCATGGTGATTCCCATATCCATCTTTACTAGATCCATGAAAATAGGATCCCTTTCCACTCTCATCATGTTCAAAACTCCATGATCTTTTCTTCTCAAAGCATCTGCAACCTTATTTTCCTTCCATTGGTGGTAGTGTATCATGAAATCATAATCCTTGGGTAGTTCAAGCCATCGCATTTTCCTCATGTTGAGTTCATTTTGTGAGAAAATATATTTCAATCTCTTGTGATCGATATATATCTCACATTTTTCAGCATAGAGATAATGTCTCCATATCTTCAAGGCAAAGATTACAACAGCTAACTCGAGATCATGAATAGGATAGTTCTGCTCATGAATTTTTAGCTGTCGTGATGCATAGGCAATAACCCTATCATTCTGCATAAGGACACAACCAAGTCCTTTCATTGATGAATCACTATAAATAACGAACGCATCATTCCCTGAGGGTAGAGTCAATATAGGAGCGTTGACTAATCTTCTCTTCAGTTCTTCAAATCATTATTCACACTCTTTTGTCTATAAAAATTTAACCCCTTTACGTGTGAGCTTCATTAATGGGTTAGCCAATCGGGAATAATTCTGGACAAAACGTCGATAATAACCTGCCAAACCAATAAATCTGTGTACCTCAGTTATACTCATCGGTGCTGGATATTCTTGGATTGCCTTGGTCTTAGAAGGATCAACGTAAATTCCATCCTTGAGACAATATGGCCAAGAAAAGAAATATCCTAAAGCCAGAATTCACCCTTGCTAAACTTCCCATATAATTCATGCCTTCTAAGAGTCTTCAACATAATGTGCAAGTGATTTTCATGATCTTCGTAGCTTTTGGAGTACACCAAGATATCATCAATAAATACCACCACAAAATCATCAAGATATTCCTTGAAAACTCCATTCATTAGATCCATGAATATAGAGGGTTCATTAGTCAATCCAAAAGGCATTACTGTAAACTCGTAATGCCCGTACCTTGTTCGAAATGCTGTCTTTGGAATGTCTTCCTTATTCGCACACAATTTATGGTATCCCGATCGAAGTTCAATCTTTGAAAAGTATTGAGATCCATGAAATTGGTCAAATAAATCATCAATGCGAGGTAGTGGATACTTGTTCTTTATTGTTATAGAATTTATCTCCCTGTAGTCAATGCACAACCTCATAGATCCATCTTTCTTCCTAACAAAAAGGACAGAGGCTCCCCATGGGGAATAACTAGGGAGAATAAATCCCTTATTAATCAATTCCTCTAGTTGTTTATTTAGTTCAACTAATTTCATGGTGGCCATCCTATAAGGGGTCTTCGATATAGGCCTTGATCCTGGAATTAAATCAATGGAAAACTCAACTTCTCGTTCTGGAGGATGTCCATGTAAATATTCCAGAAACACATCTTCATAATATTTCACAATAGGTACATCCTCTATTTTAACATTACTTTCCTCGCCCTTAGTCATTTCATTCTCTTCCTCCCCAATAATTGAATTTAGTTGAGCTACTGGGGGTGGATCTAAATAAGAATTAGGTGGTGACGATTCTGCTCTAAAAATAAGGTGTTCCTTATAATCATCATCAAAAATCATAACCTCCTTCTTCTTACAATAAATATTTGCATCATAATCCGAAATCCAATCCATACCGAGGATTATATCATAATAAATCATAGGTATGAAAATGTGATCAGCAGATAATGAAGAGTTATGTGCTCTAATGGGGACTGATTCACAAAACATTGTTGCAATAATAATTCCCTTAGGAGTTTTGACTGACAATTTTCTTGTTAAATCAAATTGGAAATATCTAATTTTCTTAGAAAACTGGGAAGATATGAAACAATGTGATGATCCAGAATCAAATAATGCATTTGCTAAACTTGAGGAAACCATTAAATTACCTGCCACCACGTCTTTCGGAGCTTTAACCTCAGCAGTAGTGATAGCATAAGCATGGCCTTGATCCGTTGGCCTCTTCTGAGGTAAGTTCACCTAACTCTTAGGAAATTCATTTCCATAATGTCCCATCTCTCTACAATTATAGCATTCCACAATGACATCAACTTTCTTTCCCTTGTAATCATGAGCTTGGTGGCCTTTTTCACCACACTTGTAACAGACTCCCATTCCCTTCAAGAAAGTACCAGGGTGTTTCTTTCCACATTTACTGCAGGAATGATATTCAACTCTTCCCTTCTTCCACTTATTTCCATTTCCAGATTGATCATAAGATCTCTTCTTTTCTTTCTTTGCTTTAAATTCATACGACTTAGAGAATTCCTTTTCCGTCTTGATATCACACGAGACAATATCTTCGTATGACAAGAAGGTTTGTGAGACTAATGATCGATGGAGAAATGGTTTTAACCCATAAAATAAATGATCAATCTTACTTCATGGGTTACGTATATAATCTGCAGCATGCCTCGCTAACCTTGTAAAGTTAGCCTCATACTTTGCGACATTCTCATCCTCCTTCTGCCTCAGACTAAGAAATTGCCTTTCCATATCTGCTCGATGGTCATGTGGAAAGTATTTTTCTAAGAAAAGATCTTTGAACTCTCTCCATTCCATATTTGATACTTCATCATCTTCCTTTGTGTTTTGAATCAGCGACCACCATTGATCGACATCTCCCGTGAGGCGGTAGACTGCCATGACAACCTTCTCCATTTCGCTACTCCCCAAGGCATGTAATATTTTTTCTAAGGAGTTTATCCATTGCTCAGCTACTAATGGATTTTTACCCCCATTAAATGTTGTCAGTTTTTGCCTCATGAAGCGGTCTAACATTGATCCTCCACGTTTCGGATCAGGGTGCTCCATACGAGTAAGGTTATTATTCATAACCTGAGTGAGTTGTCCCAGTATGGTAATAAGTTGATCAGAACCAGTTGTATCTCCAGATCCACAATAATTATCTTGAGCAGGAGGTCAATCCCTACACGGAGTGCGTGCATTTATACGGTTTCCATTCCCTCCACTAGGTGCCATTTCTAAACAACGACATAATCTAGATTAGTTTATGATTCAAAATACATAATTCCATAGTTGTAAAATACCTAACATAAATTGAACTATTTATGGATATAATCCATAATCATAAAAAAATTTCTTTAAGGAAGTATATACTCATAACCCTTCATAGAGGTTTGTAAAGAAAATGAGAATTATCCTAAGCATATCCCCCGAGAGTGTCGTAACCAAGAGTGTGGCAAGGCCCGTTGTCGGGCACCAGTTCCCGTTCGAGTCTAGCTCAAAGCGGTGTTTTCGGGTTTTACCTCTTGGTACATCTGTTTCAAAGCCGCCTCTACCTGCTCGTATCCAAACAGGGATGTATTTCTCAGAAAACTCACAAAATCTCTATAATACCAAAATTCTAGGAAGTTATTCTATACTAAACCTCAAAGTCTATCATTGGGATATGTGCTCTAATCAGAGTTTATCTAAATCTATCTTCCATGGTTAGTACTAAACTTTCTCTGATACCAACTGTAACGCCCCGACCCCAGTTACCTAGAGTTGGTTCATTATTGTGTAACATTGGCATGATCACAAAACATCAAGTCTCGAAGGACCGATTAGTTTAGTAGGCTTGGAAACACTAGATATGTTCATAAATGTAACATTACATCATAAAGTAAAAAACAACAATAAAAAAGTCTCCATAGTCCACACTCATATCCTCTTCTGACTATCCCTGCAGGTCATTCATAAAATACTTCTTCACATCCTGGAAAATATTAAAACATTGAAAGGGGTGAGCTCAGATGCTCAGTAAGGATAATAACATTGTGGAAGCTTTCATATATAAAAATTAACATTTAAGGAAATGTAAAACTAAAACAAAATCCTTTTTAAACTTGAACTTCAGCATAATATGGAAAAAATAAAATTAAATAATGCCATTTACTTACTCACATGGATATTATACTAGTCTAATAATCACATACAATATCAATAACCACTTTCATAATGATGGAATGCATAAATCCAGACTATCATAACCACATAGCCAAGGCCTCGTGCCAAGACCACAAATAATATTTTGTCAAGGCCTCGTGCCAAGACACTAGTTTGTCTCATGTGACCTACCGATGCATCGATGAGCTATAGCGGGCTCCACCCGTCACTTATTATGTCCAATTCATTCCTCAGATGAACAGGTATAAACATATCATAAACCATAACATAATCATATCACATAAAACATGAATAAAGAAAACATAAAATTTCCACATTTCAATCACAAGATATCAATACAACACATTGATATATTAAATCATTATCAAAACCATTTTCGATACCAAATAAATGAAAGTCAGAACTTGGATTTTATTTTTCATTTTAAAAAAAGTTATGGCTTGTAGGGGAAGCCGAAACTCAAGTAATGGTCACGACGGCAGAGAAGTCATTGTCGCCGCATACAAATGGAAAGAAAAACATTCCTTTTTTTTGATTAGTAAAACGATTTGTATAAAAAGATTCCCTTTGAATAAACGTAAAAGTCAAATGGGTTTATACACCGTATAAAAAAAATTTGTGTATAAAACAAAATATACCTCAATGAATGGAGATTGAGACGAAGTCCCAAAAAAGATCATTTTTAAATAAAATATATATATTATGTGTATTTACTATATGTACACATAATTAAAGTATAAATACAAGATAGGACATAATAATATCATGACATAATTTTAAAGTAGGAGAGTAACCCAAAGAATGGAAATTGGGTTAAGAAGTTCCCTTACCTCATGTCCGACTTGACTCGACCGTTCTTTAACCTCCTGAATAATAAACTAGATTTAATCTCTACCTTCTTAAGAACCTTTTTCAAGTTCATTATTCCTTTTATATCACTTATTACCATGTCATGAACATTATGTAATTATTTAAGTTTATAAGGGTCATTTTGTCGATATGAGGTACTTGAGTCAAAAATAAACTTCTTATAATTACACTTTGTTCATGTGGTAAAATATCCATTATATCCGTAATTATATTAATGATTTATATTTCATATATATCATATATATCCAGTATATAAATTCATTTATAATATTACATAACATTTAGAGGTAAGAAATGAAATGCACCGTTCATGGAGACGGTAAGCCGTACGTACGCATGAACGCTACTTTCATTTCTATTTCGTATTTAATGGAATGAAGTTATAATTATATAAAGGTATAATATAATTAGAGTATAATATAGTGTATAATACCATTTACTCCATCCTTTATAAATCCCACATATGGCATTAACGATTCAAATCACTTTGAGGGGGCGGTAGTCCGCCCTTCCTAAAATGAAATTATCGCGTTTACCCATAATGAAAATCATAAAGTATGCCATAAATGAGAAATAAAGAAGCATTAGTAAAACATAAACATAATATATATATCATATATGAAAACAGTGTCATCAAAATGGCCACCATAAGAGGTGTAAAAAGAATATTGAACAATCATCGTTTCGTGAGGCAGTTTTTCACCACCCACAGAAAGAGTAAGTTCTTTAACCATTAGACGAAGGTGTGTGTAAGTGTAAACCAAATAAATATCATAAAAACTTCCTAGTATATTTTATATACTGGTTTTGTTACAAAATAGAGGAATAAAAAGAGTTTAAGGGGTTGGAGAAGCAAAATAAAACAAAACAACATTAGAGAAGACTTACCTTAAAATCGGGTAAATCTTTTTGATTTGAGCCAAAGACTTCCTTCGGAAGACTTCTGCCCAAAGTGAGGCTTCTAAGAGTAATGTGGGGAAGTTGAGAGAGTATTTTGGCAGAGGTTGTCCAAGCCAAAAGGCTTTTATGGTGTGATTAATGTGGAAATGGTGGGGGCCTTTTATAAGAGGAGAGGAGGGGCACTCTTGGAATGATTGAAATGGTACTTTATTATGAAATGGTTTTTCGGATTCTAAAGGTCCCACACTTATATATTTCTAGGATAAGGTGATAAGGGTTCTAAATATACTCATAAAATAGGTTTTTGACAAGTGTAATCCTTATATTTTACATTATCTTTTCATTTTATTTAAATCGTTAATTAATGAGGTAATCGCTGCAACAACTTGGTGTCATAAATAATTTAATTTATATAATGTATAAAAATTATAAAACAAATATCATGATGTAGGAAATATTTTTATCTTTCTAATGAATATTTATAGTCAACCATTTGACTTTTATAACCCCATTTAAAAATTGTTTTAGTAAACCAACTCATGTTTGTGACATTCTTATTTTAACATTAAATAAAAAGTTTTTAATGTCATTTTCCTACCAAAGTTGCTCCATGGGGTCCCCAAGTTGACCCATGGATTCTATTGGTCGTCCATGACTCATCTAATAGGTGTAGGACACGTGTAAATGTATTTTTCATATTTTTATAATATCATTTTTACCTTACATTTCACTAATTACCTTTAATCGCGATTAATTAAACTGAAAGGTTACTATTCACCAAAAAAATATTTTAATCTCATTGAACCATATTTTACTTCCTAATGACAACCATTAATGTCAGATTTTTGAAAATCAAATCACATAAGTGGTAATGTTTCATTTAAACGAAAAATTAGTTTTTTAACTACCACTTAGTGGTTTCACTATTCATCAAAAATTGAAGTTTTTCAGAACAACACCAAAATTTCACCCTAAGCTATAATTGATATTCCAAATTCAAAAATGATGCCTATTTTATGAAATTCTAGACATATAAGTTTCATTAATTAATTTTATAATTAATTCCCACTGTCACAACAAATAGCATGTTTTTAAGAAACAATATATATCAAAAGATTGACAATTTTTTATGTCCAATTTAAAAGTGAAATTAATTCTAATGAACACCATTGGATAAAATTGTAAAAATATATTCTAATTATACTTTGAAACCACTAAATATTATAATTTATCACTATAAATTATTTTGATTAAAAAATTTGTTTTAAAGTATTTTTCACTATTCAAAAAATGGAAGTTCTCAGAAAAATACCAAAAATTCAACATAGGATAATTTCGATATTTTGAATCCAAAAACGAAGTCCATTTGGAAAGATAAAATTTATAAAATTTCAAAAATTCGGTATTAATATTCATAATGGCTACTTTGATTGGTTGTGGTGTGTGTTAGAACTCGAAGTTGCGTAAAACACATGCTACTTTATTATTCAAAGAGATGTGTACCGTCGAATCTTAGGGTGTTACAATTCGGGGTTTGATGCTTCAGATCAATTTAATATAACAATAAATTTCCCTAAAAATGAAGGTAGTGATAGGTCTGTAATGGTGAATACAAATTATATTTTAATTAAAGAATCAAGAGAATACTCATACTAAACAACTAGAATACTTGATTGAATATTGTTCCATAGAATAAAATGTCAGGAAGGTAATTATTATTTTTTGACTTAGAAATGAAAACATTATGGGATTATCATTAGGTATAATAAAGTGGTGATATATAGGTTCTTATTGATAGGGATGATTTTGGAACATTGGTTTGTTCTCCAATATTGCTGGATTCTAGGTCACAAACACCTTTACAATCTTTTGTTCTTATGTCACATGTGCAGGAAGCCTCCCAAAATACTCATGAGTAGAATCTGGATTTGGAAAAAAATTATTTCTTAGAAAATTATTTACAATAGTTTTGGGGATGGGGATATTTAGAAATGAATAAAATATATAGTAGCTAAATGTACTCGGGGAGAGTTAACCCTGAGACTTTTCGTGAGACCCCTTAAAGGAGTAACCACTAACATAAACTTTTTGGGGAACATTCTTATCATATTATGAATACTCATCCAATTAAGGTTAATTATGGTGATGTTATGTAAATGGTCCATTATCATAGTTTTCCTTCCAAGTAAGAGAGGGATAAAAGTTCTATCAATTTCCAGGTGGAATAAAAAGCGTCCCTTACGAATGCATGTTGTGGTGAACCCTCCTCTTTATAAAGGTTGTTTTATCAAAAGATAAGAAAAAGGGGATTGATTGTGAATAAATCAATTTACTACCATCACAAAGGGGATTGTTCAATTATTACACCAATATCCAAAGGAATTTTTCTACCAGATCAACCATGAAATCTTCAAAATTTGACCATACTCTTGGGAAAGATAGGGATAACACTTGGTTTTGGAGGACCATTTTCAAAGGTAACTCACCGTCTGACTGAGAGATAATTGATGAGTATGATTATGAAAATGATCTATTTTATTATGAAAATTGATTTTCTCTCTATCATTCCATATGGATGAGGGAAGGTTCCTCTGTTTGACCCCTTCCATTATCTCCTTTCCTTGTGCTTGTTTTCATTTCCTTATACATTACAGAAAGCATTTTTCATGAATAATAATAATTAATAATAAAAATAATATTCATTTTAACTAAAATAATAATAATATAATCAATATTTATTATATTATTAATTGTAGAAAATTATTTTTAAATATCAAATTATTTATATTATTAATTACATTGTTAATATGTAGTATTATAAATTAAAAATAATTATATTTTAATTATTATTATGATTATAAATTTAATCATTTAAAAATATTATTATTATTATTTATTTCATTAGAAACATTAATAAAATTATTAATAATAATTATTATGACTTTTATTTTCCATTTATAACATTATTAAATTATAATTAATTTTTAAAAATGTGTTATGATTTAAAATTTATTTTCATTTATACATGATTAAAAATATTACATTATTCATTTGATGCTGAACAAAAGGTGTCTAAATCCGACATTGAAAATTTGGAAAATATTTCACGGGATGAACCCATATGAAAGGGCGATTTGATTGTGATTTTATGTAATATTTTCAGAATACATTAATATAATTAATACTAAATAGAAAACACTAAATAATGATTAATTTTAGATTATTTTCATTATTTATAAAGTAAACATATAAAAATAAAAACAAAAACAATTTTTTAAAATTAAAATTTAATTTCATATCACAGATAGTGACTTATTTGAAAGTGTTTCAAGGACTTATCTGAGAAAGCATATTCCCCTGTTTTTCAAAAGAAAAAATTTACCCTTCTCCCGGAAAGAAATTTCAGATTTGGAAATTGTTTTCCATCATCCCAATTTCGGTATTTATTACTTATATAATAAAATTTTCCAAGGAAATGGGTATGATTTCATGAGGATTGAGATAAGGTGCCTAATATGAAAGAGTTTGAGTGGATAGTGATGAAGGAAGTGTCTATGGAATTAAAATAATTGAAGAGGATAGTGCTGAAGTGGTTGTCATGAGAGGTGAGTCATGTATGTGGTATACCTATAGAAATTGGATGGTATGGTGGTGTGACTAGGGGTGGTGGATCTGTTGTCTTTTTCAATAGGGGAATGGAGGCTCAGTTGGAGATTGAGTGGTGTGCTCTATTTCTAGTGTTTAACTACTAATGGTCAGTGAAAAGAAACCCCTATGAGGAGGGTAAAGGGTAATTTTCCATCAAAATGGTTTTTTCTTAAATGTAAAATTTTTGGGTCATAAATGTGAGAACTACATATTTAGGGTTTGGCTGAAGTGTCAACAATTTTTTTAGGAAATATAATTTAGTGTAGTTTCAACAGGGGTGTGTTGTGACATGGAGTATCACCCCACATGTGATGCATTTTAAATTTGTGTAGTCTAGAACCATCAAAGTGGAAAATATCCTTCTGTGTTGGGTGTCTTATTCAAAACACACACATACACACACACATAAACACACACACACACAGGCACACACACACACACAAACACAAACAAATGTTTATTTTCTTTTTTTTTCCATTTTTTGTGACATGTCACACATCAATAACTAACTTTCACAGACAACCCCAGAACACATTTAAGAGATATTGAAGTACTACCCAAAATGTGAGGAGTTTTAAGTCCATGTTACTAAGAAGAACCCATGTCCAACTCAGTTTCACGTAGAACAGTAGAACACCTTAAAGAGGGATTAATGTACTACCCCACAGGTAATGAGTTTTAAAGACACACGATCAAGAAGTGACAAAGAAAACAATATCCTTGTGGGTATGGTGTCATGTTCATCACACACACAACACGAAAACACTATTAGAATGTATGTCTATACCAATGGTTTCAAACCATTACTATTGGTATTAAAATTGTTGTCTATTTTGGTGTTGGGATAGGTATATCCCAATTGTTCTTATTAAATCATTGGTATTGGGATGTGTAATGTTCAGTATACCAATGGTTTCAATACAAGTGTTGGTATATATCCTATTTTTATAATTTACCAATGCTTGATAAACTATTGGTATAAAGATTTACCAATATTTTATTGAAACAATTGGTAAAAATATGGTATTAAATGCTATAATAGAGGTTTAAAACCATTGGTATAGAGCATTTGAAGAATTCAACACAACAATGAGCAGACTCTCCTCCTCTGTATACACTTGAATACAACACTTAAAACATAATAAATAAAACACATTCATAAAACACTTATAACAACAAAAAAACAACACTACAATACCACATAAAAATATTATACTCCTCTCTGTACAAAATGTATTGAGATTTTTTGGTTCAACCTCATTGAGCTACTATAAAACCATTCTCAAATTACCTAGTTAGTCATGACATATATAAATGTTGTTCTTGTTTTAACAGTAGATTAATACACTTTATATAATAGTATAATCCACCATCACTATTTTAGATATAGATTTTCAATCCAACCATGCAATGTACCAAAAAATAGTAATCCGCATATTATATTAGGTTTTATGTAATATGTTTTTTTGACGAATTGTGAAATCAAATCCATAAACGATGACTTACTTGTGAAATAGTTGTAGAATGTCCTAGTAGGAAAAACATAAACTATTTAACACATTTATATGAAGGGAAATCACCTAGTGAGTTTTAAGGTATTTAATTTTTATAAAACATTAGCTATTGATTAGGTATTGATTCGTAGTGATATTTTTAATATGTTTGCAAGAGGCTTAACTTAGAACTTTTTAACACTGCACCCCATTGTTAAGGTGTCACTATGAGGTTCAGTGAGTTATTTAAATTTATGAAGCTTTGAATTTAATTGATAATTTAATTATAAATGTTAATACTTAATTAATCACATATATTCGTATGATATTGGGGCTTGATAACATAAGGATTCTCATTATTAAGTGGGACAAGGCTAGGACTATCCGGGAAAAATGAGTGGTTACTCTGATATCATGTTTGGTGGTCCCTTTAATACATAACCATTTCTTATGTATGATTGTTCTTGCATGAAACTTATCAGGGTTTCTTTTGTAGGATGAATGTGTTTGAACAAGGTGAGTCCAAAATATATAATACAATAGGATAGGACATTCTTGGAGAGGGTTGGGTACTTTTAATATTTTTTGGGTAATTAAAGGTGTTAAATACTACATCTCTAAGGGGAATCATGAATAATTATTATGAAAAAAACCATGAGGGTCTTGGTTCATGAAATTAACAACAAATTTTTTGGATAATCCTAAAAACATGGTTAAAGTACTACCATATGGGTAAGTCATCGGGTAGTGGATTTGGTAAGCGTCTAACTTTGGAGTTGGTGTAGTAATGAACAGGGGTATGACATTGTTACCATGGAATTACATATATGAAATAGATGGATAGGTATTGGAGTAGTGGATCATATATATATATATATTGGATTATTTTAAATTTAAAGTTGAGTTTATTATAGTGGTTCATGGGTGTATGTAATGCCCAATACCCAAGTATCCCAATGATATCAGATTATGCTGAAAATATTCCTCAATTACAACTTTCGATCACTAGAGGCTGGCATAAGCACTAAAGGTTATAATAGGAAATTATGAGATATGGATTCTCTTATTGGGTCTTTGAAATATATGTTATATTTTCATATTGAATAATCAACAAGAAAATTAGAGAGGTCATACTATAACACACACACTTTCTTTTCTTTAGCGTGAATACATGTCCCTTGGGAAACCTAAATGATATACAAATTTAATAACAATATGTTCATTTATCCTTGAGAAATAAATTCCTAGTAATACTAATATAGTTTAATAAATAAAAAAATTGTCCAAAAATCACATACATAATAATAGTATGGAGAAATATTACTATATCGCTAAAATATGGTGACATTTATGTGGAAGAACCCTCATGAATTCCCCCAGGAAACCCTTATGTCCACGCCTGAGCTATCCACTAAAAACTAAAAATTAGTGCTCTTGAGTTCCATACTATTTTTCTCTCTTGGATCCTATGATAGTGCCTTACCCCAAGAATGATCAAATACATTATAATCTAAACACATAAAAAAGGAACATATAGAGTGTGAGTATAATATACCCAGTAAGAAGTCACTAACCCTCCCATCATAACATATCATAAGATAGAGTGTATATGAAAACAATGAAAAGAAATATAAATGGAAAATGTTTTGTCAACATGTATAACATGGATATCAATTACAACACATGTTATTAATAAAATCCTTGTAAGGGGAGAATCCATACCATGTGCACATACATTGAGCCTCACCCTAGAGTTTCAGATGACCTATATGAATAAAATAACAAATACCAAGTAAAAGTTTTCTTCCCATCCCAAGAATAGGATACATGAATACATTTTTAGTAAATCGTATTAACCATCATTTTAGGATAGGGGAATGGGGAATAATAAATACGGGGACTATTATCCAATCCTAATTCTTAGTTAGGGTGTTCCAAGCCCATCCTTGACATTCCACTTATTGATTGACATGTGGTTACTTTATTATAGTAATATATAACAATATATCCATTATAATAAATGGAACACAATAAACAAATCATGCAAGAATATATATATCAAGTATAAAAAATATGTAATGGGTAAAAAAATAAAATTATTTATATTTACATAATAGAATAAAACATATTTGATCATTCAATCTTCATTTCAAACTCATACCCCTCAATTTTTGTCTAAGAGATTTCCATAATTCTGCATAACCTACACCAGATGTATCATATTAACCCATGATTGTTTATGATTTCATTTTATGAAATATATTGGATACTTAATATAGAATGAATCATTATCCTAATTAATATCATTATATTCGATCATATGTGATTGTTGAGGCACACACCTCTTTAGTTGAGAAACATGGATGGTTCCAAGAATGACACTAAACCATGGGAGTAAATCAAGATGATACATATTTTCTCCAAATGTTTAAAATATCTCAAAAGTCCATAAATATATGAGGGTATACTTTTCTTGCCTACCCATATGTCGGTGATCCAATCTTGGTGAATCCCAAATAAATACATTCTCACAAACCTTGAATTCCAAAGGCCACCTTCATGGATTATCATATTATTTTTTTATGATTATGATTAATAATGATATAGTTCTAAATCAACTGAACATATTTAGTCATCATTTAGAAAGTACTAGGTCTGATCAAATAGAATTCAACATTGTTTGTTCCACAAAGACGAGAATGAAGAGGTATTCAATAAAAATATTCATATAAATAATTTTTTTTTATTCTTGGTAGTTGTTATAAATGTAAAATTCAACCATGTAGTTGTGATCCTCCCATAATTCACTAAAATAATGGAAACATTCCCATGAAATATCTTCAAAATTATGAATTTTCCACTCGAAATAGACATTCATTTATGGATGAAAAGTTATAATCAATATAACGTGAGTACCTGAATCTCCCTATGGACGTTTCCAAAACTGAGATGTGAATCTCCTGTATTTTTTAGAGAAATTAATAGCTAAAACACTATGTATATTTATGATTTACATTATATATAACCTCCCAAATTCAATAAATGACAGATCATATTTATTAGGTAAAAATTGGGTTATCTTGGTAAGATAGTCCATGATTTACCAAACTGCAACATAACATTTAGAGGATCTTGTTATATGAGTTATAAATTTTATTTTATTTTCAACCCATTAACAAACATGGAGGGTATGTTGATGAAATTTACTAGTAATATTTTGAAATATGACTTTAGAAAACTAATATTTTAAGCATTTATAAGTAAATCATTTAATATTCTTATTTAAACTATGTTATAAAAACATCTAATGAATGGTTCTATAGAATTTTATGATCATTGGGTCTAAAACCCATCAAGAAGAATAAAATTATATTATGATCTCTTATTTCTAAGTAATAGGCACTACATGTCTCTCATGAACATACAACAAGGAAGAAGAATCTCAAAACCATCCATCAAGAATATCACCACCATCAAGACTTTTTTAATTAATTATAAAAACAAAATATGATATGTTGGAGTCCTCAAAATTCTACATATTGGATGATGTGAGGTAAACATGATATAAATGTACACCAACATGATATTCCATCACATTTATGCGGAGTTAAACCATAATAAAAAACAATATACATTCCCCATTTCATCAATAAAAATTGAGGGTGAATTCTGTGACTAAGAGAACTAACAACACCTTTTAAATTTTCAGGATTATACTGGATTAAAGAATCAAACAATTGAATAAATTCTATCCAACATCACTACATCGGATTTAAATATTATTTTCTGAATACATTGTTAAGGATTTTTTGGTCTGTTAAAACCAAAAACCACTCCCCAAATAGGCAGTGATTAAAAAAATGAACATACTTTAGTAAAAGGTGTTGTGATTAAAACAATATAGTATTTAGGATACCCTATTCAAGCATAATTTTACCTACTTAATAACAGAAATATTCATGCACATAAAATCGTCAATCATAAAATGTTAGTAACATCAGTAAAAAAATGTAGTGGACAAATATATCCTTCACCAACATCACTATCATCCCCATCATAATCATCTTCATCCATGTCCTCATCCCTATCCCCATCATTGTCCCTATCCTCATCCTCACCATCATCCTTCGCCTCGGCCTCTACCTCAGCCTCGGTCTCTACATCATCCTCTTCCTCAACGTCATCCTTTCCATCATCATATCCTGGAATAAAATCTTCTTAAACCCAACTAGGTCTACCTTTAGGTTAATTATATAATGAATTCATCAATGTCATATATTCATCACAAGATGCACTACCTTTTTGTGGTTGTGAGGGATATAAAACATTCCCCAGTTTCATAAATTTAGTGGTTTCCCTATTAACTCATTCTTCCACCTATCCTACCCTTTTTTGGACATGTTCTACTCGTGCCTTAAACTTTTCCAATGCGGTGGTACTAAAACTGGTACCTGAATTGGGCCAATACCTTGTTTGGACTATACTCTTCCTAGGTCGGCAACGTACTCTACCCGGATCCTCATCTCCCAACACTTGATGTTAGTGAGCATTTGGCCCAAAATTGTCAGGTTACTAGGCATGAAGGGCCTTTAAAGCATCCTATTACAAGCATAAATATATATCTAAGTTAAAAAATAGATATTAAAATTCTAAATCATCAAATAAAAACATACAATCTACTTTTTTGTTAGATTGTTAACTGCACTTCCATCTGTTTTCATTATACTCAAGAAAAACAATTTTTCTTGAGGCACATGTCCTTCAATATTCAATATCTTCCACTATAATGAAATTTCATGTTTGAAACCATAATTTACAATAGGTTACCAATAATGAATTTTATAATTGAAATTATATGAAAACAATATAAATCAAACAAATTAGGGAGAAAACAATAGAATATAAAAGTCCTAAATAGAAATTATAAACAACTAGTGTACCTGCTTCCTCTAATGATCTGACATTTTAGTACAACCCCATGTGTGGAAGTATTTTTTAGCATCAATATTTTTTTAATTCTTTCTAGATTATTCCTAAATAAAATTAAATAATAGAGACGATATAGTTAATGAAAAACATGAAAATTTTATTTTAAAAACCTCAAATGTGATTAATACCATAAACATAGTAGTCGTCCATTCAGTAATAATTTTTCTATACTATTATATAAGACACTCATTATTGATAGGTACCACCTATAACTCTACACCAACACTATAATGCCATCCTATATATAACTCATGTTTATAGGCTCTCCAAATCTCACCTAATTCCTTTAAATGTGCTGGTCGTGCACCCTCACCATCATGAAAATTAATTAGAATATAACACCAAAATATAAATTAATATAAATATGAAAATATTATTACATTAAATATAATATATTTTTACCCCATATTTGAGCCTAATCATTATCCTTGATTCATTTTGGAACTGTCTCCATCAGAGCTGGCAGACAGGAAAGATTTCAGAGTATTCGGAATGCATCACCAAAAAACTCCCACATCGCTCCCCTATTTTTTTGATCATTTGGTTGTATTCATTTTATTCCACTATCAACTGCATGATGTGATTCACCAACACACACATGTGTGTACTCCCATACTTCCTATCAGTAGAAGTGTCTATTATGAAAGAAAAAAAATATTATATCAATACATGTTATAATGAAAATAAATTTTGTTATATTTTTTTAGGGTTCTAAAATATACCAACAACATTACGATCAATGGGCATTGTTGGATCCACATGCACTGATGGAAAATTACCCTGAACATGTGGAGTGGGTCCAAGTGTATACTCCATAGGAATAGAATGTGTTGGAGTTGGAATAAAAGAAGGAACGAAGAAGCTCATAGATAAATAAGTATATGGTAAAAAGATGACATATATGGATAGATAAATGCATAATATCGACGAGGAGTGGGAATCATCGTCATATACAGTAAGATTGGGTGAGGAGGATCAGATGTAAAGGTTGGTGAAAACATGGGAGGCATAAATATATTTTGTTCACCTTTTAAAAAAAAAATATCAGAATGTATGGAAGATGGCACGTCGGTGGGAGGGACATGGTGTAATTGTGTATGCCGACTAGATCACATAGCACTCGTACCACCCCCATATCACCAGCTAAAGTAATGAGACCACTACTAGGATTATTCTCAGATAAATTTATTGTAAGTTTTGGATCCTACATGACATTTTAAAACAAATTTAATCACTGGACATTATATTTTATTCATATATATATATTTCAAATGAAATACTCACAATAGGCACTAATGGAATTCCCATCTCAGTCATACGGTGATTATTTTCCATCATCTTTTTTATGTGCTACGCCCCAGTAAGGTTATTTTATTTCATTTTAAAATAAATATCTTAGTAATTAGGAAAGGATAACAAACATGTAACCCAAAAAACAAAAAATATTAGACATGACTTATTTGTCTTAGGTCATTTGGTTTAGATTTTTGGTTATGTAATTTATCTCTTTTTGGTTAGGACATTATTTTCCTTCGATTAGATTTTCATATCAATAATTGTAATTTTCCAAATTCAATTTATCTAGATTTTTATTCTAATTTAATTGGTTCAGTTGTTTTTGGTTTTGTATCTTTAAATATAGATCAATTCAATATTAGAAAATGTAGCTCAAATAAAATTACAACGAATAAATAGTGAAAATTAACATTAAGGTTAAGTAGGATACAAAATATTTGTAATTAATATTAAATCATTTTGAATATTACCAACCATAACAATCCAAGTCAAGTTAATCCAAAAGAACTAAGAACACAACTAGATGATTATATATATTTCCCACCTCAACTTTGAGTTCAATATCAACTATGAAAAATGACCTATTAGAGTTATCATAAGAAATAAATGGATTAGTTCCAATATATATAGGGATGATTTCATTTCCATCATCACCATGATAAAAAACATTTCCTAGAATTAATTAAATAATGACACCAAATTTAGGTTCAAAAGGATCTTTGACATTAAAAACTAGATTCATCATTGATGTCAATACATATAGTTCATCAATAGTAAGGGTGAAATTCATGTCAAAATATCTAAATACAAAATCATCAATAAAGGTGACCTACCTCATCATCTAATCAAACAAATAGTATTACATCATTATGACTTGACCATTAGAGTAATAATCCAATATTATTATTTTCACAATGACTCCATAATAAGATAAATATTTAAAACAAGGTCTATTATCTGATGAATTGGAATAATGGTCTATTGTGGCAGTTAGAATAACACCATCAAGTTGTGTTCTCATGTTCACTTCCCATTTAGTGATAGTAAATCTATACCCATTGATCACAATTGATTTACATTCACGAACCACAATATTAGTACAAAAATCCAATGCTCTTATTTCTTCAGAAATAGAGTCAGCAAGAAAACATGATACCTGAAAAATAAATTAATAATAATCTTAATTAAATATTTATTATATTTATTTATTATAGTAATATTTCTACCTTCAATTTCAACCAAGTTGAAAACTATTTTCCCTGAAAATTATATCTCCTTATTAAAGATAAATAATGATGATTTATATTTATCATTTAGTTATGTTCCCTATAGTTAAAAATATAAATAGTTTAATAGATATGTAAAATTACAAGAGATGAGATAAGATATACATTTTAAATTTACTTACTTGATGTTTTCATCAAACAAATCATAGTTGATCAACACTATGAGATGTTCTATCTCCTGCTCTTCATGGATTAATGTCATCAATGTATATGATATGGGAATTCCTACTATTTGAGGAAATTATGGAAAACTTGGTTTAATCCACTCATACTATTCTTCTTCATTTCTCATTATTCTGTTGATTCTTGTAGAAAGATCCGAAAAATACATTGAGCAGAAATCTATACATTCTGGTGCCATGTAACTATTCACGATAGAACCTTTAGGGTGATTCATTTTTTAGAAATAATATTTTAATTTTTACATATTTATTTCATTTGGATACATCAAATGAAAATAAATATGTCCTATGAGAAATATTTCAGTTGGAATGTGGACATTCATATATAACATGCATGTGAAAAATGATGGAGGAAATGTTTCCTCCTACTCACAAAAATTAATGGTGTCACTACAAACATTTTTTTTCAAGAAAGACATGGAAAAATTCATAGCACAAATATCTCTAAACAAATGGCACAACCGAATAACCGAAACCATTATATTTTGAGACAAAATATAACAGATTTATACTAGAATCAACTAATGCAGAAGGATATGTTAATAACGAGTCTTAAAATATTTTATCTTCAAATATCTTCTATTGACCTATTTAGATATCTTTCTTGAATAGACTTCATTAAAAATAATAGTCTCTAGTACTTCCAGAAATTGATTTTTTCCTGGAGGTGTCATCACATAGGAAGCACATGGATCTTGGCATCTATTTTCACTGATACACAGTGGAGGTTATTATGGTCTGATCTCCCAGTAAACTATGTCATTTCGAGTTCATAAATCATATTTTATTCCATGACATTTAGAATAATGTAAAGCAACATTTCACACATATTATTTTCAATGTGAATTATGTATAAGCAATTACATAACAATTTTTTTGAAAAAAAAACTAAAACAAGATAATCATGTTCTTCTAACAGTAAGGGTTATCATTGGAAACATTATTCCTATTTATATTTAATTATACCCTTCCAAAATGAAAACTTAAATCTTTCAATTCATTATGAAAATTAGTTCCAATCATATACTGAGGTGGATCATTGGTCTTCATGGTATTATCAAATCGTCGAAGATTATTTCTATATGGATGCTACAATAGTAAGAATCAACAATGTCCTATAATACTAAAACAATGATGATATTTTAGTCTTCGAGATTGAGTATTATTTATAAAGATAATACATGATAGTTCTCCCTTTGTGATCCATCCATACATCATTACATAAATAGGAATATTATTGATCGCCACATAACCATAACATTTATATGAAATATGTCTTTCAAACATGCATAGTATCTACACACACCCATATTCCAAAGAAGTTACAAATCTTTTGTTACTGGTTTCATACATACAGCCATATCATTTAAAGGATCAGAAGGGCTAGATATGAGTATACTCATGGAAGTGTAATACTTTTTCATACACAATCATGGGGGAAGGTTATAAATGTGCATAAAAATTGGCCATGTGATGTGAGAAGTAAGAATATTCCCAAATGGATTAAAACCATCACATGAAAGAACTATCCCCACATTGCGTATATTAGCTGAAAAATCAGGATATTAATCATAAAAAATCTACCATGAAAATCCATCTTCACAGTGAACCAACTATTCATTATTATTCTTTCTCTCAGTATCAATCATTCACATATTATTTATATTTCCTTAGACATGAAAATATTCTTGGGTTCTATGAATCAATGGAAAGTGCCACATTATTTTCTACGGAACACAAGATAGTGTTCCCTCATCTTGGGATTTCATCGGGATGTTCCACATTTTATAAACTCATTTCTTTTAGCAGTTTCCTTCCAGAATAACCTGCAATCATTCGGGAATGAAAGCATTTTGTTTTTAAAAATACAATTTATTAAACTAAATTCCATTCCATATACTGGTTTGATGAAATATCTACATTATGTGGAAGTAATTCCTTAAATAAGGTAAGAATGTAATTTATGTAACTATTATAAATCCCATACATGGTTTTCCCATGAAACTATTGGATTAGAAATTACAGCCTTTCCATTTTACCACATTGATGATATACTGGAGTCGTCACAATATCATTTATTTTTTTCACCCTCTTAACATAATATATTTCATTGGATGCATCATGTGTGATTCTATTGAAGTCTTTTCAGGTCAACATCCTTTCTTTATCACAATGAAAAATAATTTGTAACTTGTCATATACCAAATTTTCCAATCCAATCCTCTCATTTGGATAATCAACATTTTGAGATTCTATTTTCATCACATTGTGAAACCACACATAGTAATTTTTTTGAAAACCATATTTGGTTATGTGGTAGCTAACTTCTTCATGGCTCAACCATGGTCTTGCAACAAAATTATAACATTGGTAGTGTATGTCACCACTATCTGAATAATTTTCAAATGTGAAATCTAAAAATATCTCGAAATTTATTTGATAATTGCTTAGGATCCAATCAATTTCATATATCCAACCTCTATCTATGCTATAAAAATAATGTAATATGTCATTTTTTGAAAGCAATTAAATATGATTAAAATTTAATCGAAAATATATTTAATAAACAATAATTGTTCACTTTATATAAAACCATAATTGACACACTACTCTATATGAGATTTATAATATGAAAGAAAAAAATTAATCTATAGATAAGTTTTTTATGTAAATGAGAATTGGTCAAGTCAATTCATTTTTTATCATTACGATAAAATTTCATTTAGTTAAGTTCACATTAGTTCAATTATTTTAATTTTAGTTTAGTTTGATACAATTTATTGTTGTTCAGGTCTAATCAAGTCTACTTGGGTCAAAAAAGTCATTTCAATTCAATTAAGTTGTTTTGGTATAGCCTAAGAGTTCATCAATAGGTGGGTTTGAGTAGCATGATATTTTCCACTAGTAAAATTATCATATTACTGAGAAACTTATTTATCATATATCTATTGATAAGAAATTTGTACATTGCAGCTTTATTAACTATCAAAACAACTCCAAATAGATTCCCATTAGTGATGGTCAATGGGCCATCTCCTACTGAATGATGTTCATCAGATATTAATATTATTCTTGAGTTTTAGAGAAATATATTTTATCTAGGTTGGAAGTCATTTTGTTGAATCAACAAGTTATGTGCAACTCCTATTCTCACCATGTAAATTCTAGAATTCAAAAATTATTCTCTCTTTTTTTTTGTTACATTCTTGAATTTATAGACTTCCTTTATATCCAACCTATTATATCTCCATATTTATCTATTTAACTTCCTAATAAGATTTATGTTCAATATCTACATGCATATGATGGCTATTCTATTTAATAAATTAGTATGCCCTAATTCCGTTTTTGGTTTTATAATATATTCTATACACCCACAATGTTTCCTCCGACCTTTTTCCCATATATTTTCTATTTGACATTACTATGATTTAAAATATTATGTTAATATCAATTTTAAAAAATAAAACTTGTTTATTAGATTGTGGATGGTATGATGCTGATGTATTGTGGTGACTCTATACTTCCTCATTAAAGATTCAAAGAACATGTAGTCAATGTGGGTTCTTCAAATTAATTCATGTTGGACTATAAGTAAAACAAGATTGTATTACTCCAAAAAGTACAAACAATACTAGAATCTGCAATTTTTTTGGCCTTGGATTCCTCACATTTTGAAACATAGTCAACAAATAACAATATGACTAAATATTAAAATGACATGAAAAATGTTTTTATAAATTCTATACTACATACATAAAATATTTCACAGAAATTAATTAGTCATTAAATTATTTATTATCTCTTAGATATATTGTTAGTGAATTTTCACAGCTCACATTTCTTATAAAACTCGAATGTATCCTTAAAAAGATTGGGATAACATAATATATATTCAAGGAATTTAATAAATGTTCATTGAGGTTCAACGTAACCTCCAATAGATTAAATATGTTAAAATTAAATCACATATTATAGCTCAATTTTATGGAAACATATACTGGTCATTTGATCATTATAAAACTTCCATATATATGGATATTACCAAAAGTAAAACTATGATACAATATTTAGTATTAAATATTGTGGTTGGATTAGATGTTACATAACATGAGATGTTTCCAAAAATTTTAATAGATCGTCATACATTAGTAATTATCCTTTAAACAAATATTTTTATTCTTATGGAATTATTTCAATAAATAGTTCATTGTCTAGAATTTCAAACTCGGTTGTTTGGTAAATTCTGTAAAAGTGGTCTTCCACTTGATTTTTTGCTCCAATATTTATTTTATTTTAAAATAAAATTTCTATCATTTCAAAATTTATCATACCAAACATAGATTTTATAATGGATTCTTGATCAAAATATAAATAAATAACCATGTCTTAAAGTTAATATGAATGAAAAAGACAAAATAGATGGAGGCAGAACATATAAATCAATTTGAGCTTACCGATTTAAAGTGGAAGAATAAAAAACTCCTTGAATATGGATCCATGGTTGTGAATAATGGTATTAATGTTGTAAAAGAGAAAGGAGCGGTCGTTTTGGGAAAATCAAAAAACCAAAAAAATAAAAAGATACAGAACATTGAAACTAAGTGACCAAATACAGATATAAATTTTTAGAACAATAAATGGCTTCAATCAAGATGGATGGACCTATGGGAAGGTGGTCCACATGCTGGGGAATATGGGAGCTCTAGTTTAGGGAAACATGTAAGAAGAGGGGTAAAGTGGATGGCCACTATGTATTTGGGGGAAAATTCCCCAATTGTTTTAAGAAACCTTTTGGATAGAGTGTGTATACAAACATTTTTAATTAAACATTGTGATAGGTTTGTATAAATCAACCTATCATAATGGTTTAGTCAAACCATTGAGATAGGTTGTATCTATCCCAATAGTTCTCTGAAACCATTGGGAAATGAGCCTCTAAATAGCCTTATACTAATAGTTTTCACAAATCGTTGGTACAGGTGAGTTGGTATGGAGTATTTTTACAATAGTGACCCACACTATTGTTTCTTTTTTTTGACATATGTCACATCTCCAATGTTAACGTAAAAATGGATAATAATGTAGTATGAAGTCTGAGAACCCACCTAAACCATCTTGTTGTCAAAAAAACCATATTCATGCTTAGAAAACCAGCCTAATAGACATTTTAACAATATAAGATAAATATTTTATTTGATATATTATAACATCCCCAATTTGGGGGCCACTAAACTGGTTCCCCAATATGGGTTGTCAAATTCCCGTCCCCGTATTCTAGTGTTTTCCGACTTGTGACAAGGGTCAATTATGTCACATGGGGAGACTATAGCCTCTATACCAAAGTAATACACAATATATAGAAATGAAATAGATAAAACAATATATAATAGAAAATGAACATGCATAGAAAACCATTCCCAAAAAAGGGTGCAAGTCAACAACTAATCTCTAAAATATGTAATGTCATGAATGTCAGTGTTAGGATAAATGAAATCCCAATGTAAGGACCAAAATTGAACTCCAAAATGATCTCAACTCAAATACTATAACCACAATCATATACTTCACAAGTCCAACTCAACTTCCCAGCATAGGGAATTTTCACATGTCTTGACCTGAAACCATGAAATTTTGTAGAGTGCCCAACAATAGCCCGAGAAGCGTGTGAGTAAAAATAAATAGGGCACCACCAATGGTGTCAAAAAAATATATAGTCTAAATAGATAGTTCATGGATATTCTATGTAAAATAAAAGTAAAAGAAAACTTAGGTTCCATTTATTAACAATCATTACCTTAACCATCTCCAACATTAGTAGCATTTCCATCATTGAAACCTTCTTCATTACATAATCTATTTTAATCATGTATTACATGGTTCATGCATATATATCATCTAGAAATGGGTCTAAGGAAGTCAATAACAATAGATAAGAGAATAAATCTAGTCCATATATCACTAGGGATAATCAAATCACATCAACACATTATCCTCACCACGAATCCTCAGTCTGGGTGGCATGCAACCATTAGAGGAATAGATCCTCTGTCCCCTTCCCTATCCCATACATTTTGAGGTGGATTTTAAAGCCTTTGTCTAATATAATCAATGGGCATAGAACCTCATGTCAATACACCACACTACCAAGCCATGTAAACATGCATACATATATCCATATCACTAGCCAAAAATAATCCCAACACATAAAAATCACATTCCATAACCATCAACATGGGAATTAATACTATTCCATAACCGATTAACACATTTTTGATTTACATTAGATAAAAATTTTGCCCAATTCTCATTATCATTCCTTAACACAATTAGTATATTCATCAATTTTCATTCATTATCCATTATTAACTTACTACAATACATTATCCCATTTAGCCTATTTATCATTTCACGAGCATTTTCCCATTTATGAATTTCAAGTACAATAATTATATCACATTGCCCAATAACATTTTTACATTCAAACAATTAGGTATACCCCATAATTCTCATGTATTAACCCATTACACATATTCATTAATTACCTTATGAAATTATTTACTTGTTCTCAATTAACAATCCACATCTAATTTAACATGTTCATCATTCAATATATACTATTCTTTTTAAGAATTTCAACATAATTCACAAACCATTTGACAACATCTCAATTAACCCAATTAAGCCACTTTCAATCTATTCCACACAACCCATTATGCCCATATCATTACCTAGAAACAAATATCTATATTTTATTTTCAACTCAAGTAAACATATTAACATGTTCAATATGGGTTGTATGTCATCACACATCAACTCTACCCTTAATGTAACAGCCCAAGATTTTATGAAAAATATTCTTTTTAATTTTACTAATGCCTTGTGTTGTACACAACACAAAAAAGAGCTTGCACAACACGCATCCTTGACTTGCCTTGCATTACACACAATCGCAACCTTCCTCGATAGCGTGTGTAGTACGCAATACCGAGTTTCACTAAACAACAATATGCTATTAAAATATTATTATAACTAGCCGTTATGAACAGTAATAACCACCTTTTAAAATTTTAGAAATTTTATTTTTCAAAATGGACTTCATTTTTGGACTCAGAATATCGAAATTATCCTAGGGTGAAATTTTGATATTTTTCTGAGAACTTTCAATTTTTGATGAATAGTGAAACCACTAAGTGGTAGGTTAAAAACTGAATTTTGCATAAAACTTAATTTTACCGCTTCTGTGAATGGAATTTTTAAAATCCGACAGACACGGTTGATATCAGTATGTAAAATGTGGTTCAATGAGATAAAAATAATTTTTTGGTGAATAGTAACTTTTACTTTTTTTACCGCGGTTAATAGTAAATAGGGTAACTAAGGGTAAATATGATATTACTATTACCCTAACACATGTACTAATTCTATTGGATAAGTGTAATTCGACCAAAAACAACCTTATGAATAAAATATGACCATTTAGGCCCACTTGGATTAGATTAGGACATTTATTATTAATTTATTTAAAGAAGGGTTAAAATAGTTAAAATCAAAGTTTAATAAGTAAATAATTTTTAATATGGGGTTATACATAAGATAAATTCGACTATAAATATTCATTAGAAATATAAAAAGATTTCCTACATAATTGTATTTTATTTGTAATTTTTAGACATTACATAATTTAATTTATTTATGACACAATGATGATGAAGTAATTATCTTATTAATGAAATATTGACATAATTGATGTTATAAACACTAAAATAAATGTAATTTGAGACTTTTTATGAATTCCACTAATTTTCTAGGTTACTATGATATATTAATGTTGATTTAATCAACTTGGTTCGAACATATAATTCTGTTATGACTTTCAAAAAAATCATATATCAAATAGTGTCAAAATTGACACAAAATAGTTTTTAAATTAAATATTATATTATTAATTGTTATTTTATTCCTAAAAATATAAGGTTCGGCCAAATGACTTAGATAAAGATACATATATTAATAATAAACAATTTGGGGTTCGTTTGGCATGTTATAGTAAGTGTATTAACCATATAGTGAAAGAAAACAAAAAGACACGGTAAAAGTTAAATTATTTAACTTAGAGTTAAATCTAATTGATAAGGATAAAATAATACCCTAAACTTGTCTAAATCCTATTGGTTGATAGGATTTCTACCCATCCCCACTTTAGCTTAGAAATAAGACCCTTTGGAACCATTATAAACCGATTTTGACTTTAATATAAAATAATATTTTGAGATATTCCTAAGGTGCCCCTCTCCTCCCTTATAAAAGGGCACCTCCTCCCCCTCCTCCTCACACCAATTTGAGCACTAAAGCTCGGCCAACCCCTGCCATTTTCCCTTATCCACTTCCCTAGAATAATCCTATAGGTCCTGGTTTTCTTCAAAGACCAATCTTAGTTCCCTAAGTGAAGGATTCAAGGAGGCGTTTCAAAGAAGAGGTAATAACCATTACCGATCTTTTCAATTTCTTTCTTCTTCAACTTCTTCTTCTTTAGTTGTTTCATGATAAAGTAATAACATCAGTATTACTTACATACTGATATGTTATTATAAATATGAAACAACTCTAATTAACCTTCTATCCATCCTGCGGAAAAAGGAAATCACCGCGCGTGCGTACGTACAGAATACCGTCTCCACGCCGTGGTGTAATCTATTTTCCGCCACCACCTTAATTGGATGGGTATAATGGTTTAATGAGTAACTATATATGATTATTATAAAGTGATATTGATACTTAAATAGTATAAATACACTTCAACGCAATTCCACGACCATGGGAACGATATCATCGCTCGTGCGTACGTACGGACTACCGTCTCCACGACGCGATGAGATTCATTCTCAATGATTAACCATTAATGAATGATTATAAAGTATATATAATAAGTACTAATGAAATATATTACCTAATAATGATACTATAATTATTTATATTTATATGTATGTCATCTACTTAATTCCATTCAATTCAATAAGGAAACGAAAACAGCGTTCATGGGTACGTACGGACTACCGTCTCCATGAACGGTGTATTTCTTTCCATTTACTGATTTATTATATATGTATATTCTGAATATATATATATATAAATCATGTTTTATATTCTGGAATGAAGTAATCATGATCTAAGTAATCATATGAATAATTACAAGTTAAAAACACAAACGACAAATGAGACGATTTTACCCAAAACACTACTTTAACATGAATTTACAAAAGAACGGGTAATATAAAGTCATAAGTGGACCATATATGATATAATAACAATGAATATGATTCTGGAATAAGTCAATAACATTATTTAAATCATTATACAGGAGGTTTGGACACTTACGAAGCAAATCAGACCTAAGGTAAGGGAAATATCACAATCTCATTTTTATCCGAGATTGTTTATTCGTAAGTATTTACTGGGGTGTATTTTATCATCCACATCCATGTTTCCTCAATATGTAATATTATTTCCATCCACTTAAAATATTTTAAATCCAATTTTACCCTTCGGTGAGTTTTTAGTAAAGAATAAGAAAGGAATCTTTTGTCGTTTTTCGTACGAGGTACTTTTTGACTTTTTCGACAAAAGTACGAAGAATGTTTTTTTTAACTTATACGGCATGAATGGATTTCTAAAAAATTATTTCCAAGAAGCTTCATTTAAAAGTATTCAAGTTTATTTTCAATCAACTTCTTTTATTTTAAAATTGTATGACATGTTAAGAAAGGAAAAGTGTTTTTGAAGTAGAAAGGATATTTTCCTCAAGAATGAAGTTCAAGTATTTTATCAAAATTATTTTCCATCTAAGATAATAAAAGGGTTCTGTTTTTATCCCTATTATTACATGGATTTGATTATGTTGTGATGGAAATATTTTTATGAATTCCTTTATCTTATATGAATTGTTTTATGATGTCATGTTGTTTAAGAATCCCATTTTTATTACGTGGGTTATGCTATGATGTATGGTTTAAGATTATGTGGCACACATAAGAAAGGATTCATTATAAGATGGGTGGGACCTATATCTCCCTCCAATGCATTGGGTAAAGATTTTATATCTCATGAGATAGACAGGGATGGAATGGTAGGTTATACCGGTTCAGTGAAACATGACTGAAACGAGGGTTACTCGATTCAGAAAGGGAATTTGTCCACTAAGATAGTCTTGGAAATGAGTCTTGACTAACAAGAAATGATTCTCTATGATTATGTGTGTATGCCACAAAGTTTCAAGTTTTATGTTATGATTATGGGGATCTCATTCTCACTTCTATGATTTATTCCATGTTAAGATATTATGATCTCTTTTGCAGGTTATGATTTTCAAAAAGATATGATATGATTTTTAGTTCCTTTATTTGCCTTGCTGAGCATTTGAGCTCACCCTTTTATGTTTTCTTTTCCCCAGGATATAAAGAAAGGTTTTAGGTAAAAAAAAGGGAATATCTTTATGGGAGATATTGAAGATCTTTCACCACGATTAGAAGATTACGTTACGAGTTTCCAAAGACACTAAACTATTACGATCCTTGTGTGTGTGTTTTTTTTATGTACTAAGTATTCCGCAAAAGTAATGTAATGTCCATGTACGATAAGCTTCGGGTCTCTACAGTTGGTATCAGAGGAAAGGTTTAGTCAACCTTTGGAAACTAGGATGCGAAAAAATTAGTGAGATCCCTAGAGATATTTCTAAGGTATGTCTAGGGATGTCCCTAAGGTTAAGTATACGTATAGGTTATAGTACTAGAATTACGCTAACGATCATAGAATTAAACCTATGATGTTAGATATTGAAGGTACTCCCCCTTTATTATGTTGTTTTCCCTAGCATGATTTTTTCCTCTCACACTATTCTTTTTGGGTTTTAGACGATGGCTGGAACCCGAAGGAACCGTGTTGATCAATGCAATGGACAATGCAATGATTGTCCTCCTGAACAAACAAATGTTATGGGATATGGAGTGCAAAATCTTATTGCTATACTTACACAAGATATGAATCATTCTGGACTTCCAAATGAGCAGAGAAGGGAACAATATTCTATTGAGTCCTTCAAGAGGCAACGTCCACCTTCTTTCAGTGGGTCTTCTGATCCACTTGTTGCTGAAGAATGGATCAGTACCACTGAAAAGATATTTTCAGTTCTTCAATGTTCTGAACATGATAAAGTCATCTTAGCAGTATATCGTTTGGAAGGTGAAGCTGATCAATGGTGGAATCTTATCAAGAATACAAGGCAAAGAGATGAAATTGAGTCCATGGAATGGGACGAGTTCAAGAACTTATTTTTCAATAAGTACTTCCCTCGTATTCTTCGAACAATGATAGAGAAGGAGTTTCTTGAACTAAAGCAAAAGGATGATGAATCTGTTGGTATATACGAAGCGAATTTTACAAGACATGCAAGGTATGCATCTGGCATTATCATCCAACCTGAAAGTAAAGTTGATCGATTTTTCAGTGGCTTAAAACCAAGTCTTCGAAGGGCATTAGCTATAAGAGACTTCAGTAGCTATGAAGAAATTGTGCGTTGTGCTATCAAGGTAGAAATAGAAGTTGGTGTTACATATCCATCTCATGGTTTTGACAAAAAACGAAAGATGGAGTTCAAGGAGAAATCTCAGAATAATGGTGAAAAGAAGATGAATGTTTCCATATGCACAAAGTGTGGAAAGAAGCATGGTGGAGATTGTCTTAAAGGGACTAGAAAATGTTTTAAGTGTGGAAAAGAAGGTCATCGAGCAGCTGAGTGTCGAAGTAATGGAAAAAGGGTTTCTAATGATGTGAATAAATCAAACACTGCAGAGAACGCACCACCAACAATTCAATGCTTAAAGTGCAAGGAAATGGGGCATTATGCTAATAAATGCCCTAATCCAAGGGTTAGTGATGATCAACATGAGAAACCACTGAAGGCAAAGGACAAAGGGAAGTCACATGCGATCACTATTGGCAATGTTGAATATGACAACGATGTGGTGGAATGATTAAGTGTTTATGTAATGGGATTTCGAAATAATGTTGTATCATTGAGTATTGCAATATTTATTGATGTGGTATTCAAAGTGATTGATATATTTTGGAAATAAGATGATATGCGCATAATGAAGGGAAAACAAGAAAATGAAATGTTTAATAGTATTCATGATCTAATGATTGATATAAGGACTAAGTGATATCATGGTTTGAGAATATATAATTTTGAGGATTTTGGTATGTGTAAAGTGTTAACTTTTAACTGCATTCATGTTTTCACTAAGGTTCAATGGGTATTCAAATGAATACATGATTAAGGACTTTGAATGTTTGGAATGTGACCAACAAAACATATCTTATGATATATGGGGATCAACGATGGTATTAAATCTCTGGTAATCATTTTCACTATGTTATGAGAGTGGACTGCAGTATTATGGATAAGCCTAAAGATTGAAATGGATTATGTTGGATATAAGTGAGTATTGTTTAAGGATAGAAGTTTTTTTCGATATTATTGATGGGATGTTATAGTAATGTAGTTTTAGAAAAAGGAAAACCTGCAGGACGGGCGACAGCCCATCGCTTCAGACAAGGCTGTGGGAATCGAACCCACAACCGAAGTGCGACTGGCCTTTATCGCCTACCACTGGCCTACAGGAAGTCCCTGTTTAGTAGAAACTAGTTTTATTATATTAAGCAGTATGATATATGAAGTATAAGTCCATTTTAGGAACCATATGTGATTAATCTCACAATAGATCGACTTATGTATATAATTTTTGCTAACCTTTTGTTTGAGACAGATGGAATGACCCTTCATTCTATCACATGATCTGCTAACACTTCACTAATAACAAATTCAACTTCATTTATTTAAGAGATTAAGTGGAAATTGTTCAAGGCATGAACAACAGTGAGATTGTACCAAAATAAAGAAAGTATTTATTCTAATTCAAATTTTCAACTTTAGGGAAATGATCTTGAAAACCAAAAATGTTGTCCTAGTGATCTTATACCTGATGAATCGTATGGTACCTTAGATCGTCACAAATTTATGGATTTGTGATTGTTGGCTTTTCCATAGCCATGTTCTCTACCACTCTCCATCAGAACATGATGGTTAGATTTTTCTTCCATATCCATATTTTCACCTATGTGGAAACCCAGTGATTAGTTTATTTGGGTAATCGTTACATTTCATACTTTAGTTTTTAAAGACATGTTTTGGTATTCCTTTTTACGATGTGGGTTTCTATTAAAGAAACTTTCGAATAGTAAACTATTTATAACCCCGACGAATTTCGAGGGTGAAATTCATTTTAAGGGGGGTAGAATGTAACAGCCCAAGATTTTATGAAAAATATTCTTTTTAATTTCACTAATGCCTTGTGTTGTACGCAACACAAAAAGAAGCTTGCACAACACGCATCCTTGACTTGCCTTGCATTACACACAATCGCAACCTTCCTCGATAGCGTGTGTAGTACGCAATACCGAGTTTCACTAAACAACAATATGCTATTAAAATATTATTATAACTAGCCGTTATGAACAGTAATAACCACCTTTTAAAATATTAGAAATTTTATTTTTCAAAATGGACTTCAATTTTGGACTCAGAATATCGAAATTAGCCTAGGGTGAAATTTTGGTATTTTTCTGAAAACTTTCAATTTTTGATGAATAGTGAAACCACTAAGTGGTAGGTTAAAAAATGAATTTTGCATAAAACTTAATTTTACCGCTTCTGTGAATGGAATTTCGAAAATCCGATAGACACTGTTGATATCAGTATGTAAAATGTGGTTCAATGAGATAAAAATAATTTTTTGGTGAATAGTAACTTTTTACTTTTTTTTACCGCGGTTAATAGTAAATAGGGTAACTAAGGGTAAATATGATATTACTATTACCCTAAAAAATGTCCTAATTCTATTGGATAAGTTTAATTCGACCAAAAACAACCTTATGAATAAAATATGACCATTTAGGCACACTTGGATTAGATTAGGACATTTATTATTAATTTATTTAAAGAAGGGTTAAAATAGTTAAAATCAAAGTTTAATAAGTAAATCATTTTTAATATGGGGTTATACATAAGATTAATTCGACTATAAATATTCATTAGAAATCTAAAAATATTTCCTACATAATGGTATTTTATTTGTAATTTTTAGACATTAAATAATTTAATTTATTTATGACACAATGATGATGCAGTAATTATCTTATTAATGAAATATTGACATAATTGATGTTATAAACACCAAAATAAATGTAATTTGAGACTTTTTATGAATTCCACTAATTTTCTAGGTTACTATGATATATTAATGTTGATTTAATCAACTTGGTTCGAACATATAATTCTGTTATGACTTTCACAAAAATCATATATCAAATAGTGTCAAAATTGACACAAAATAGTTTTTAAATCAAATATTATATTATTAATTGTTATTTTATTCCTAAAAATCTAAGGTTCGGCCAAATGACTTAGATAAGGATACATATATTAATAATAAACAATTTGGGGTTCGTTTGGCATGTTATAGTAAGTGTATTAACCATATAGTGAAAGAAAACAAAAAGACACGGTAAAAGTTAAATTATTTAACTTAGAGTTAAATCTAATTGATAAGGATAAAATAATACCCTAAACTTGTCTAAATCCTATTGGTTGATAGGATTTTAACCCATCCCAACTTTAGCTTCGAAATAAGACCCTTTGGAACCATTATAAACCGATTTTGACTTTAATATAAAATAATATTTTGAGATATTCCTAAGGTGCCCCTCTCCTCCCTTATAAAAGGGCACCTCCTCCCCCTCCTCCTCACACCAATTTGAGCACTCAAGCTCGGCCAACCCCTGCCATTTTCCCTTCTCCACTTCCCTAGAATAATCCTAGAGGTCCTGGTCTTCTTCAAAGACCAATCTTAGTTCCCTATGTGAAGGATTCAATGAGGCGTTTCAAAGAAGAGGTAATAACCATTACCGATCTTTTCAATTTCTTTCTTCTTCAACTTCTTCTTATTTAGTTGTTTCATGATAAAGTAATAACATCAGTATTACTTACATACTGATATGTTATTATAAATATGAAACAACTCTAATTAACCTTCTATCCATCCTGCGGAAAAAGGAAATCACCGCGCGTGCGTACATACGAAATACCGTCTCCACGCCGTGGTGTAATCTATTTTCCGCCACCACCTTAATTGGATGGGTATAATGGTTTAATGAGTAACTATATATGATTATTATAAAGTTATATTGATACTGAAATAGTATAAATACACTTCAACGCAATTCCACGACCATGGGAACGATATCATCGCTCGTGCGTACGTACGGACTACCGTCTCCATGACGCGATGAGATTCATTCTCAATGATTAACCATTAATGAATGTTTATAAAGTATATATAATAAGTACTAATGAAATATATTACCTAATAATTATACTGTAATTATTTATATTTATATGTATGTCATCTACTTAATTCCATTCAATTCAATAAGGAAACGAAAACAGCGTTCATGCGTACGTACGGACTACCGTCTCCATGAACGGTGTATTTCTTTCCATTTAATGATTTATTATATATGTATATTCTGAATATATATATAAATCATGTTTTATATTCTTGAATTAAGTAATCATGATCTAAGTAATCATATGAATAATTACAAGTTAAAAACACAAACGACAAATGAGAATATTTTACCCAAAACGCTACTTTAACATGAATTTACAAAAGAACAGGTAATATAAATTCATAAGTGGACCATATATGATATAATAACAATGAATATGATTCTGGAATAAGTCAATAACATGATTTAAATTATTATACAGGAGGTTCGGACACTTACGAAGAAAATCGGACCTAAGGTAAGGGAAATATCACAGTCTCATTTTTATCCGAGATTGTTTATTCGTAAGTATTTAATGGGGTGTATTTTATCATCCACATCCATGTTTACTCAATATGTAATATTATTTCCATCCACTTACAATAGTTTAAATCCAATTTTACCCTTCGGTGAGTTTTTAGTAAAGAATAAGAAAAGAATCTTTTGTCGTTTTTCGTACGAGGTACTTTTTGACTTTTCCGACAAAAGTACGAAGAATGTTTTTTTAACTTATACGGCATGAATGGATTTCTAAAAAATTATTTCCAAGAAGCTTCATTTACAAGTATTCAAGTTTATTTTCAATCAACTTCTTTTATTTTAAAATTGTATGACATGTTAAGAAAGGAAAAGTGTTTTTGAAGTAGAAAGGATATTTTCCTCAAGAATGAAGTTCAAGTATTTTATCAAAATTATTTTCCATCTAAGATAATAAAAGGGTTCTGTTTTTATCCCTATTATTACATGGATTTGATTATGTTGTGATTGAAATATTTTTATGAATTCCTTTATCTTATATGAATTGTTTTATGATGTCATGTTATTTAAGAATCCCATTTTTATTACGTGGGTTATGCAATGATGTATGGCTTAAGATTATGTGGCACACCTAAGAAAGGATTCATTATAAGATGGGTGGGACATATATCTCCCTCCAATGCATTGGGTAAAGATTTTATATCTCATGAGATAGACAGGGCTGGAACGGTAGGTTATACCGGTTCAGTGAAACAGGACTGAAACGAGGGTTACTCGATTCAGAAAGGGACTTTGTCCACTAAGATAGTATTGGAAATGAGTCTTGACTAACAAGAAATGATTCTCTATGATTATGTGTGTATGCCACAAAGTTTCAAGTTTTATGTTATGATTATGGGGATCTCATTCTCACTTCTATGATTTATTCCATGTTAAGATATTATGATCTCTTTTGCAGGTTATGATTTTCAAAAAGATATGATATGATTTTTAGTTCCTTTATTTGCCTTGCTGAGAATTTGAGCTCACCCTTTTATGTTTTCTTTTCCCCAGGATATAAAGAAAGGTTTTAGGTAAAAAAAGGGAATATCTTTATGGGAGATATTGAAGATCTTTCACCACGAATAGAAGATTACGTTCCGAGTTTCCAAAGACACTAAACTATTACGATCCTTGTGTGTGTGTTTTTGTTATGTACTAAGTATTCCGCAAAAGTAATGTAATGTCCATGTACGATAAGCTTCGGGTCTCTACACTTAACATCACAAATTCTCGGTTTGGAAATGTTGGCACATCCTAATGGTGGACGTAAATCATTATAATCATCCTCAATGCATCCCACGAGGATCAAGAAGGTTTTAAAACATTAATTATCCAACCATTTTATTAAATATTACTCAAAGTACCAAATTCACAATAAGAGGGAAGCAAGATATTAATACACATGGGAAAATATATAACAAAGATATGCAATATAACTTGTAGACCACCTAACTCGAATACAATAATGAAAAAACTCTTTATCATAAAATTATGTATGGATCAAAACACACTTTTATTATTCAACCTAAATTCAACTGAAAATATATGGTATTATGTATTCGTAAGAGGATCAACAAAGATAAAATCCCCAATCTTGGAAAAGAGAAGAAAGGACAAGATTAGACTCACTCATATATTCAATTTACAACCAACGATGCTAAAAACTGCTTATGATCGAAGGAGAATCACCACTTGTATTCTTGGGTCACTAGGGTTCATCACTAATGACTAGAGAAGGATAAATGGGAGGAAAATCGGGTGAGGATCTTAAATCATGTGATGAGATTTTTTAAAATTTCACAACATTTAAGTGGAGCATGGTTTACCCACACAATTTTCCAAACCATGCGCAAGACAGTGTCCAAGGACGATTGGGTTGCATGGTTACCTAGGGAGACCCGCATTGTTTACAAACTATGTGCCAACTTTTCAATGTACTACTATCTAAAATTGAATAGTTTTCCCTATGACATCACACAGTTCACTTTACCATGCAACAACCGTGCACAAACACTATTCCTAGCTATGGATTGCCATGTTTTTCCTTCTTTTGAGTCTGGAACCCTCGAAACACACTCGAGGCTCCCCTTACTCACAAGAAAAATTTCATTAACCCAAAAAATAGATTAAAACCCAAATATAAACAAAGGAATACCTCCATGACTAATGAGAGCTTACAAACATTCCACCGTATAATGACATATCCTTGAGCTGCTCTTCCCGCGCATCTTTGAACTTCTAAGAAAAGATATCAGGTCACTTAGACCACATATCCAACTTCCTTTACTGAGTTTCCTCTTGAAAAATAACACACATCAAAAAAACTTGAACTAAAGGCATAGTCTATCCCCCACAATAATTCTCAATATGTTCTACAAAATGAACCAGATTATCCTGAAGGACACATAAACTTCAACCCATATATCAACCACTAGAACTGAATAGGGATAGCCTAGGAAACAGTTCTTGATTCACATCTCATGGAAACACCACACATATCACCATATCATCATATAGAATCCAATAAACACCCCATCAGTCGATCCTATTTTAAACTCATGACTTGAATCACTTGGCACCGTTCATCCTATTTAAAAACACCAATAGTGCCCCAAATTTCACTCCACTAGAAGGGACACATAATTTACCAAAAAATACTTATTGACCCACATAAATCCAAATATTCATATTAAAATATCCATTTCTATAAATGAATTCCCAAAACGAAACCAAAACTCTCACGGTACTCATCCGATCAATATCCAATCCATCACTCACTATGAGGGAAAACTCACCTGATTAGTGATCACTCGAGTCCCTCTAACTTCAAACACCGATCACATTATAAAACATCCAATTATTCATTATGTTTCTCCTCACAATATTATATTTTTTGGTACCCTAAATATCAAAAAAATGACAACTAGAATCTTAACATATCTTTCTCAACATACCTGGCATGTTCCAATTCACTGTGCCTGAATAACCATTTGGGAACCACCCTATATTGAAGTCTAGCCTCACTATTGAAACTGTTCGAAAGAAAATTACAACAACATCCTCGTTTTGAATAAGATAAAATTGATCTAACTAAATTATTAATTCATTTAATAATGAAACTTTCCACTACAATATCAAACCCGAAGTCAGTCATGCTCACCAAAGCCATTCCATTCTACCATTTAATGTTGCACCACCCCTGACTAGCTTGTCCACAAATACACATCTACCACTACCATCTTGATTCCCCTTCCATATTCCTAATGTGGTTACTAAGATTAATACAATAATTAACATCCAAAAACCCTGTTGGGTTCACTCTCTGACATTCGATAGAATTTCTCTATCACGGTATCAATTTCACCCAATTCATCATCAGGCTCCACTGCCCCCATCACCATTACCAACATAAACAGCCATACCATTCATACACTAACTAAATAGGTATAGTATATCACTCAAATGCACCCTAAAATTTAAATGTGCCTCTCATCTCAAAACATCCATTGATGTTGATTTATAATTTTCTACATCTGTCTCCTTCTCGTTGTTGAGTCAATCTATCCCCTACGGGCTCAACTAGAATGATTGGCTTCACTCTTCCATTAGAATGAAACTACATCACACTGCCAATGTTCCATAAACTATAAAGCCATTAAAATACCACCAAAAGATAATTACTCAAGTCTACCTTTTATTTTTTTGGAGTTATACCACCCAACCTCTCTTGCCACAAATTGTTGTCATATCACACCACCCATTTTGATGAATAGTCATAGAAATCTAAAAATTCATTTAGAACCACCTTGATCCCAAATCCGATGTTTGGATCAATCAACCACCATAATCAAGGACCCCATGGACTCTCTAAGAGAACCATGTTTCACCTCACAGGTTCCACATTGGCATATTGGTGTAACTACATCTACTCAACTTTCTCCTATCCACATCTAGGACTGATTTGTTAACCCCACCGTAGAATTTTTGTTATCATTTTTCTCCAAAAGGGATTCCCAACATACTGTTTACAGTAGACCATATTCTATAAAACGAAACTTATACATGGTTTTCATGATTTCCCCAGAATAAGAAAACAACCATCATCCATTACCCATTCCCGAAATCAGTGAACGATACCCCTGATGTTTTTCAACAGTCGATCCATCCTAAAGAGCTCACACAAAATTTTTGATGATGTACATCCCATCATTCAACTCTACATATACCTCCCCCATGAGTGTAATATCCATGATGTCCCTCACCTAACCAAAATACCTTCATGTCTCTTGGCATAAAGCTGGAGCTTCTCAATATACCTAGGATGATGTCAAGATATATGGAATGGTCGTCAATAGTTGTGGTACACTAAGAGGTTGTCAAAGAACACCACCAGAAACTTATTCATTACTGATTTCACCTCACATTATGAGACACCATGACCTACCAAGGATATCTGGCTTCTCTACTGCATACATATCATTAGCACTTAACCACCACCACATAGGCATAATTGCCAACAAAGACTCACCACCACACCATGATCGTCCTCCAAGTAGCCATGAACCATCGTTTAATTTGGATATACTTATATGACAGCCTCAAGATCTTTTGGTATTACCCTAATTGTAATCAAAAGAAACAAATGGTCTACCACAACAATCAAACCAAAAAACTCTCACATAAATAATATTACCATCTTAGTTTCATAGATAATGAAGAATACTTATCAAGCTCTAAATCAGACCTTACCAGCATATTCCCACATCAAGACTTCATTTGAGCCCTCATGATTTCAGACTTTCTTCTGACCATTCTTACACCGAATTTAGTTCACATATTCTCTGCCATCACCTGAGTATTTAACAACACCCAGTTACTCCCAAAACCATGTAAATCGGTCCATCAACCTCATTATAACAAAGGCATTATCAACATCACACCCACAACCAAACCACTCCTACAAAAATGATTAGCCACATGAGCACCCTAACCTTGAGTGCTGCCTTAAAAAAATCATCTAACCACACATTATTCACCCCTATTTTTTAAATACCAACACAAAACCAAATCTTGGGTCACATCACCAAACCACAAACCTTCACACTTAACACTCTAATAAAAACACTCACTTGGAATTACTATGTGGTCTCACTTCCATTTCCATAACATCCACCTATGATACACACACCTAAAATCACTAGAAACCCTATCTAATCTCTCTCATAGGTCACCTAGAAGGTGGAATTATGTTAACCCCCTAAATGGGAGTCATCACAAAAAATAATTAGTCCTATATCCCAACCATACACTTCATGTTATGAGAAAATCAATGTTCGCGAACAACAATCTCACCACTATTCCGATATGCACTATTCCTAATGCCCCAAGAAACCATTTACTCTAGGTTCCATAGCAAAGGTAATCATGCACATACATCAACACTACAATCCAAACACCCTCTTCAGGATCCCAAAAAACAACTCATGTGGTCCCTACTCACATGTTTACAAAAAAATAGGAACTATCCATAAGTTATAACATGCACTTTGTATGGTCATGACCCATGGGAGTTTCCACAGTCGCATTACCAAAAAATGCCTCACAAAAAAAGACCACATCCTTAACAAGGGAGCCCAAATCACCTATCCTATTCCATATCATTACTAGTGAGGCCTCAAAACCCAAATCCATGATCTCAAAAAGGGCACTCTCACTACCCCAAACCACCCATACAATGTTGAAATCGATAATACATGGAATACCCACTACCCAATTCACCCAAAAGTTCCATCATTACATATCCTTTTATAAATGAGTCAACCAATTTAAAACTCAAGGATTTACATTTTAAACTCCCCATAAACCCATAATTTTAAAATTATTTATCTTATTGAAGACCATAATTCAAAACATTATCCAAAATAGACACTTCAATGAATGATCAACAAGATTGATGCATATATGGAAAAGTTCATACAATATCAAACATAAAAAACCCAATGCTCATCATAAAAATTGGAACACTACCCTTTTTATCCCTTCCGCGGGTCATGGTCAACATAGGCTAAACCAAATTACCCAATCAGAAGTCTTTCATCAAATAACTTCTTAAACCATTTCCTCTTTCAAAACAGACATATTTTCTCTTAGCCACATTCCCCAGTTCACAACTTGTTACCATAATTATTTTATCTCATTTACCCTTTCATTGGAAAAAATTAATTAACCATTTTACTTTCACTATGAAAATCACTAATTTAGAAACCATTTAATCTTTAAAATTTATCAGCACCTAAAATTTTTACCTAGTAATATCATTTATTTGTACAAACAATTCCATAAGTATTTAATTATATTATTTTAATTTACCCAGTATAGTTACCATTATTAGACACAATTTTCTTCAAATTTTCATGGATGTAAAATGCAATTTACTCTCTATTCCCCCGCACACCAATCCCGTGTGTACCCATCATGATTCATACCACTTGTATCCTTATGTGATTAAATTTATGAATGAGTGAACTACCTCATACCATTTTCTACATGAGAAAATATCATAACACAGTCACATCACACAACATGTGTATCGCCCGATGGTGAAATATCATCCAACTGTAACAAAACAAACCAAGAATGAAAATACAAACTATGGTTGACTTGGGTTTTCACTCATAAATGGGTTAGGTACTCCCAAGAACGATCTCATTACTAAGTTCCAACACATCCAAGACTTATATTTACCATCCAATGTAACAAGATCACCAAAATGAAGTCCTGTGATACCAGTTTGTAATATCCCCAAACCAGGAGACACTAAATCTGTTCCCTAAGCCAGGTCGTCACATAACCTCAATCGTGCGTCCCCATATTCTTGAGGTTTCAGACTAGCAGCAAGGGTCTAATAATTCCCATGGGTATACTATATTTTCTTTACCAGACTAATCCAAAATAGAAACCAAATAAATATTGGAAAAATATATAATATAAAATGAACATGCATAATAAACCATTCCCTAAATAGGGAACAACTCCACAACCAAATAGTAAAATATGCAATGTCATGCTATGTATTGTCTAGGTGAACAAAAACAAAAATTAAGGAAAATATTGTATCATCCAAATGATCCTTAATATATGTCTGTATCTTTAATCATGCACAACCCAAGCCCAACTCAACTCCCTAGCATATGACATTTTCCTTTGTCCGGACCTACAACCATGGAATCTTCTCAGGTGCCTAACGGAGGTCAGAGTAGGGTTTGAGTACAAATCACTAGGTCACCACCAATATTTTATAAAAAATATATATTCTAAACCAATAGTTAAAATAAAAAAAATAGTTAAAATAATAAATAAAATACAATTAAAAGAAAATATTGTTTCCATTTGTTAAATTTTTTTACCTTAACTATCCCAAACATTAGTACCATTTCCATCATTTAAACCTTATTCTTTAATTAATACATTTTCTTCATGTGTTCCATGGGATTAGAATATATATAATCTACACATGGGTATAAGGCAATAAATAACTATACATAAAGGAATAAATCAAGTTCCTATCTCACTAGGGATAAAAAATATCACATCAGCACATTATCCTCACCACGAAACTTTAGAGTAGTTGGCATGTATCGATTAGGGGAATAGATCCCCTGTCCCCTTCCCTAACCCGTGCATTTTGGGGTGTTTTTTAGAGCCTCAGTGTAACTCGATCAATGGGAGTATAAGCTCATTTCAATACTCGACATTACCAAGCCTTTCCAAATTCTTACATATATCCATATCACCAATAAAACATATTCCAAAAACATAACAATTACATTATATATCCATAAACATGGGAATTAATACTATTCCATAACCCATTAACTCATTTCCATTTACATTACACATCCATTTAGCCTAATTCCCATTATCATTACTTATCCCATTATGTATATTACATAATTACCATACATTAGAAAATATTCACCAATTACCTTACATTATCCCATTTTCCCATTTATCATTTCACAATCATTTTCTTTCTTATAAATTTCAAGTTCAATTCTTGTATCTGGTAGCATAACCACTTTATTACATTCAACCCATTAGGTATACCCCATAATCCCTATGTATTTACCCATTCAACATATTCATCAATTACCTTATACAACTGCTTACATGTTCTGAATTCAAAAACCATTTCCAATTTAATATTTTCTTTATTCCACATATACTATAATTTTAGGCATTTCAACATAATTCATAAAACATTTGACACCATCTTAATTAACCCAATTAAGACACACTAAATCCATGCCAATCAACCCCTTATGCCATTATAGAAAACTAAACACAAATATAAATATTCCATTTTAATCATAACTAAACATATTAACATTTTAAACCTAGTCTCTACACTATCTCACATCAACTATACACATGTCTCCACCAATTATAGGTTTTGAAATGTTAGTGCACCCCATGGGTGGCCATAAATAATTCCAATCATCCTCAATGCATCCCATAGGGATCCATTGAATTATAAATCATTAATTAGCCAACTATTTTACAAAATAATACTTAGTGTAGAAAATTAACAATAAGAGAGAATGATGATCTCATAACGCTTGCACAAAATCTATAAAAAATAGTGGGATATAACTTATAGACATCTTACTTGGAATAGAATGATGAATGCACTCTTAAACATATAATTATTTCTAGAATAAAACACAATTCAAAGATCCTACCTAAATTCCACCAGAAAATAGGGTTTTAGGGATTCAAAAGATGTTCTCTAAAGATACAATCACTGATTTGGAAAAGAGAAGATATGAGAGGATTACACTTACCAGGGTCTTTGATTCACAACAAACGATGCTCCAAATGGATTATGATCAAATTAGAATCACCTCATGGACTCATGGGTTTATAGGGTTCATCACAAGGTCTTAAAAAAAGAGAAAACGTAGGAATATCTGGTTACTTTCTTAAATATTGTAATGGAGATTTTGGAAATTTACAAACGTTAAGTGGCACACCCTTTACCTACATAGTTTTCCAGACCATAATAAAACCATGCACAAGATACTACCCAATGAATATTGTGTTCCATAGTTACCTTGGTTGACCCACACGGTTTATACAACATGCACCAACCATGTGATGTGCCACTATCCAAAATTTCACAATTTGGCCTCCCGCCTAACATGGTTTACTTAACTGTGCGTCAGCCGCACTCTAAGAATCTGCCTTTCATATGTAATATGAATTTTCTTTTATTTTGAGTCCCAAACCCCCATGACACCCTCAAGGACCCCCTTACTCTTAGGAAACATTTCAATAAAAAATGAGAGATTAAATCCAAAATTTAAAACAAATTCATACCTCAAAAAAGTACAAGATCATACATATATATTTTTAATTGAATAAGTTTTCAAATAAAAAATTTCCCTTAAATAATAATATAAATAATTTTTAAATAATAAAGAATATTTTAAGATGTTTATTGATTTAATTTTTTTATTTTTTTAAAAATATATCTAGTTGGATACTTTTTATTAAAAAATTCTTCTTAGAACAAAACTTATGATATTTATTTCAAAAAAAATTATTTTAAAAATTATGGAAAAACAAAATCATTTTATCCATACCTCATAAAATAATAATTTCATGACCCTCCCTCACAGGAAACCCACCTGGTTCAATAGTTAATATGATCATGACCACCAAAGTCCACCTATAATAGGCCAGATGTTGGAGACACTCATTGAGTGTATTTGTTACCTGTATGATAGGAATTACCAACACAATTCCCAAGAAAATAATGAAAATACACAAATCAACACCATATTTAATATAATAAGGTAACAATTCCCTTATCCATACAATATCTACATGAAAATTTATATAATAAACAATATTGTATATTCCATAAACATCCTCCTAGATCTCCACTATAGCTACCTGAAAAAAGTCTCCCCAATCTCCCTGGACCTATCCTACAAAAATAATTAAAGGAAACTTTAGAGGGGTGAGAACATGAGATTACTTTGAAGGGGTCACATTTTTAAACAATTTTACATCCATATCAAATCAATGTGGGAGGATAAAAATGTGTGGGTAAAACAATGTAAGTCAATGCTAGAATCAATAATTTGTTTTAGAAAACCCCCAAAACAAAGGTAGATGTATAAAATCTTTGAATATCAAAATCATCACTATTTAATAATTTTCTTACAAAAATATCCTCCATCAACCATACATATCCATTGATCATTTAGGAGAATATTGTTATTAATATAATAATAAGAAGGATACTAAAAAATATACCACCAATTTTACATGTCAGTTTATATCTCTTCCAACCTAATAAATTACCAAGCCAGTAAGAAAATCTCTCACAAATTAACCAAGAAGCAATGAATGAAACAATAATTATATTTAAAAAACATCAAACAAAAAATAATATCATCAGCATAAATCCAAATATTCATAACTATATCCATTTAACCTTCTCCACATCATCTGTGTCTTTATAAGATATCCCTTGAGCCATTACAACCCATTTCCACATACCTTCTTATCATAATATCTAAACAACACATCATACCAAATTTCAATCCACACATGATACAATCATTATAACCATATATTTATTTTTTTAATAATCAATAAATTCATGTGTATAAGAAAAAATACTACTATTACTAAATCAAATATATATCAGAATACATGTAATATTCATTACCACAAAGAATATTATCATCTTACTAACTACTCCCACCACTAGATACATTAAATACACATATAATCATAATTCATATCGTTATAATTTATAACTATCATAATAAATACTCAAAATTGACATCAATAACAATATAAACCATTAAATTACAAAATAATTTATCGCATTCATAATTTCACTCCCAATCTTAGATTACCACTTTTTATTCAGTCATCTATCCTGCATATTAATCAATCCATCCATCCAATTATTATATTTCTAAATAAATTACCAATATATCAACTCACATTTCAACAACCAATTCATTTATTTACTAAGAATAACCTAATTTTATATAGTAAAATAATTCCATTTTTAAATTTATTGTAATTATTAATGGAATTAATAAGTATTAACTCAACATTACCTTCCCATTCATACTTCCACTATTTGGGTACTTTTTAACACATTAATTATGATTATATAAATAAATTTTCAACTTTATTTATATAATCAAAATATATTAAATCTAGATGTTCTTAATATCAATGAAACATAATGTATATAAATAAAAATTACCAAATTCATTATACCAACATCTGGTAAAGAGTTAACTATTCATCATGATTACCTTTTGAATTTTGGTTCATATTAATATTCATAATAAAGATCACATATTCTATTATAAAACATAAATATCATTTTTAATATCACAACATAAAAATATTAAACAAAAAATAAAAAATTAATGTACGAAAATGAATAAATATAAATAAAAAAATTATAATAAAGAAGGAATAATTTACCTAAGTGATACTAGAATAATAAAACATGACTTTATCTTACCATGGACCAAAACCCACTACATAGATACTTATAAGAGGGAGTAACAAATGGAATAAAATTTAATAACAAAATAAACCATCACCCCAGATCAAACCTACAATACTAAGCCCAAGTTAAAGGTATATACTATATAATGTTAATAGAATACTCTTCCCTAGGAAAAAAAAGATATCCACTGAGGCCAAGGGAAGAGCACAAACTTGATGTGATTATTTGGATCATCAAATGGTCTTTTTAGTCGAGTAAAACCCATAATGCCATATCCATCATCAAATAGAACAATATATATTAAAAAGAATTTAAAATGTGTCCACCTTCATCATTGTGATTTATATATATATTGATTGAGTTAATGTATACTTGACTAAGATCGTTGATGAAACTAATGGGGATATACCCTAAAGAGAGAGAGAGATATATATATATATATATATATATATATATTTATGTTTTTTTATTTCATACAAATTATGATTTTCATGAACATAAGGGAATATTATTTTATGCAATACTAGATTGAAGAAATATTATAAATATTATATTTTTATGTTTCTACCATTTAGTTTATCATTCAATTACCCATTACATAAACTGAAATTTCAAGAGGTCTTACATTCATTTATGTATAAAAATTCCTTAATGGGTCAAGGGTATTAAATCATGTTTTATAATGTATGAGTTAATGTGGACACCGCCCAAGAGTATCCTCAAGTTCTATATAAACTCTATAGCCATATGATGGTAGTGTGTGTGTGGATATTCATCCAATGAATCATATATACCAAAATTTCTCTTAATATTCAGTCTTCACATATTGAGGTACTAGAACACCTTGGAGATAATATGGATCCAATCTAAACATAGAATGATTCAGTTTATTATCACAAACCAAAGCTGGTAGCCACTAAACTCGGCCGAAAACCCGGCCCATGACAAGGCCCGAAGGGCATTCCCCATCACCATTGGCTGGAAAAAGTTCCCGTATATCATATAATGAGAATTGGGAATGATTTACCCCATTTTATAAATGTTAAACAACAAACAAACTCAATAAAAACAAATCTTGATTTTTCAACTAAAACTGTCTTTTACAAAATTTCAGAACGGAATTACATAAATTAAAACAATTTTTAAAGACAATTAAAAAGATAAAAAACCATATAAGGACAGCCCAATAACCACCGCACGGCAATAGAAACCTCCCTGAAGCCATCCCTACAAGACTTCACCACCAAGGACCTGCAAGAAACCCAATCCAATGGCACAAAAAACTATACCCAACCTGCGACATTAAAAAAATAACCAAGTCCACATACACCCAAGGGAGTAAGTAGGGTGTGAGAAAATGCATATTAGAATACTACCTCAAAGAGATTCTATGTGATAAACATTCAAGGACAAAAATCTTGCAAGATTTGATAAACATGAAATGCTAGTTACAATTTCTTAAAGAAGCAAGTTAAAAATTAAAAAAGTTTCCATGTGGGCTTTCATTAATAATCAAAACATTTAAAAATAATTTAAACACTACTGAATTTTCCATCCAACCATACTGTATACTAACGGTAAGAACAAAGTAACTAATGATCACAAGCAAGAAGAAATAACCCTTAGGCACTAGCTCGTTGTGGGTCCCAGGTACCACGTATCTCGGTGAGAGTAACCATCAAAAATATTCATTCTCGTGCACAAGCAACTAGTAGGGAACAAACCCATAACCTAGTGGTCCCCAATCATCATCATAATTGTTTAGTTAGAGTTGTAGGTGTCAATCATTCTAATTGAAACTAAGGACAAACACCACAGATTCACTAGCATACTAGTACACATCCACCCACCTAGATACCCAGGTTTTCCCTTTGTGCTCAGACATGTTCAACAAGTAAAGAAATATACTTTTCACAAGAAAATATCATTTACACAACAAAAATTTACCAAAAATCCCACATGTATACCACACAATTCACAAAAGTCCACATTTTATCGAAATTGATTTTGAAATCCAACTCACACCAAAATAGCCCACAACACATTCACATTTCATTTAAACTTCCACAAATCCATTAAACAATTTTATAAAACTTTTAAAATTTCATACAAATCACATAACATCCCACACACTAATAAAACATAATACCCTTTTACCTTGAAAATTATTTTATCACTAAACATACACGAAACAGCCCACAAACAAGTTTTACCCCAACATCACAATTTAATAAAACATTTCCAAAATTTTCAAAACATTCTAAAAATGTTTGACATATCAAAACATCACTTCACCTTTAAAAAACAAATATTTGGTGAACACACACACCAAACAATACATATGCGCCCTTTTCCTACATTGTTTAACCAACTAAAACTTTTACAATTTTCATTAAAAGAACCCATGTGGTGTAACTATGTCTTTCCCACAAAACCCATTTCAAAACACTAGTTTAAGACAAAAACAATACATATTTTTATCCAAAAAATAATTTTCATCCCTAGGGACATTTATAAAACCACTTTCTATTTTTATAAAATCACCTTGAATAATACCACATAAGATACAAATGAAAACACACATTTTCATAAAATGCTCTCTTGATGTATAACAATGTTTTACACATCAAACCTATTCAAAAACTATATTTTTAGGCCCACATTACACTAATAAACTACCAAACCATAATTTTAAGGCCAAATAATATTTATTAAACCAATTTCATATGTTATAAAATACACCCAAATAATACTCCATGAGTTACACATGAAAACACCCAATTTCCAGTTAAAAAGAAACTATAAAATTAAACACTTAACTAATCAATCATAAATAGTTTTCTCACCACACAAAAAATATGAGGAAAAAAATTAATAAATACATAATGATAACTCATCAATAATTTTCTACACATGGAACCACCTACTGAAAGTGTCGAATCCCTCAAAACATGGTTCAAAACATCAACCGCACCACCACTGCACCACAAGGAAGATAAATCCTACCCTATAAAACAATATTTGATCAAAAAGACACCAAATAAAACCCTAGATTCAAATCCTAACTTATGAACATTCTATAAATTCATGAAAGAGGGAGGAAACACAAAGGAGGAGGAAGGAATTGAAAAGAGAAACACTTACCCAAAACAATCCTGAAGAAAACAACCCAAAATCCACCAGTATCTAAATTTTAAAATTGCTAAACATTTTAGTCAGGTTCAAACAAGGATGAAAAGATCATTTTGGAACTATAATGGGGGAAATGAGTAAAAATCGAGGGAGTTGTGAAATGATCAATTTACCTCTTCAAATCTGGGAGATTTATGAAATCCAAAGAGGATTCCCCCAATTTCGAAATACCATTGAGATCCAAATTGGGGGAGGAGGAAATGGGGGCATGACTTAGGTAAGTGGTCTCAGTTGAGAGTTGGAATCACCGAAAAAACATAAAAATCGAATGATTTATAAAAAATTTAAAAATATTTTTAATGTAGGAAATATGATTTCAGGCAAGCCCAATCCCTTAAGTAAAAACTCAAATCTACCATGATTATAGATTTCTAAATGGTTCAAATTAATTTTTTGGTCTTCCTAGGTCATATTATACCATTTATGAATTAGAATGGATGAAATTTTTTGAAAAATAAAGTAGTTATAAAGGAATCAATATTTATTTTCAAATCTGGAATTGGGCTCACAGTTTATCCCAATTCATGAAAACTCACCCATTCCTCCGTAAAAGTTTAAGAAACCCCCAAAACAATGTGTGAATGGAAAATAAATTATATTTACTTTTAAAATAATTCATATATGTGACATTAGCTTATGGGTACACCAAAGAGGTGGGATTATTTTTCCACATTGGTAATCTATCTAAAAACCATGTGATAAATTTTAAAGATATTATATATGCTCATTGTTTTATGGTAAAACTAATTAAAATAGTTCATCATTTTAGTATTTTATATGTGGTTTCAAATTTCATTCATGGAGATCCTAATATTTGGGTTTTAATAGCATTAATTTTTTCTAATACAAGTTATTTGTATCAAAAAATATTATTTACTGGTATCAAAGTGATGTCATGATTTATATATACAAAATATTTTGTTAAAATTTAGTATAAAAAATACATAGCCTCATATTTTTGGTTTTTTGAAAATCTAGAAAATGTTTTACCCTTATGTAGGTGGGATTGAAATGGAAAATGGGTTCTTTACCCTTATTTATTTTATAGGATTAAAGATAAAGATTTCATTACCCTCATAAGAATAAATTTTCTAAGGGTATCTAGGGTGATAACTAAATATTAGTGGTCACCTAAGGGTAAACATTGATTTACTTTTATGTAAAGGGGTTCATGTATGGTCAACATGGATTACCCTTATGTAGAAGAGTTTTTCATAAGGGTCCTTTGGACATAACCCTATGTGATGTGGTCCACATAAGAGTAATCCCACGTATCGAATAATGGAGATCTCTATATTCCTATCACAATGTAAGGGTTATGTAGTATTTCAAAACATGCATAAAGGTTATGAAATTTTAAAAGGGTTTAGGTAAAGGTAACGTACACTTTACCCTTGCTCAAAATGCTAGTAGATAATGGAAATGAAGGAATTACCTTTACAAGAACATGTTCACAGAATGTTAAGACCTCAATATCCTTACATGAAATGAAATGCATAAGGGACAAGCCTAATTACCCTTACATAGACTATCTGAGTAAGGGTAAATGGACTTTACACTTACACAGAACAAAGAATCTGTGTAAGGGTAAACTAAATATGTATTAAAAAATGTTATTAATTTATTAAAGGATATTAATGTTTTATAAAATGTTTATAAAATTTTATAAAATTTATTTTGGGTTATATTTATTTATAATAGGTTTATATATTAATTGGTTATAAATTGATTATAATTAAATAAAAGTTTATGAAATTTTTTTCCCTAAATATTAAATGCTAATATTTGAAATACTTTTATGCAAAATAATATGGGAATTATCATGATATAGATATAGAAGTGTGTATTTATAAATCGTAAGATATAAATTATAATGAGTAATAAATTATGAAATAAGGCCAAAATATAAAATTTTTATATTTAAATTATGAATTTTTCATAATTAATTATTTTTAATTATTTAAAAGTAAAATGGGATTTATTTGTATATTATTTAAGAAACATAAAACTTTTTTAGGATAGATATGATCAAGGTATAAATAATGATTAAGTATATTATATTTAGACCATGTCAAATGTTTAAATAATAGAATTTGGATTATAAATTGTTTATAAATCAGAAAAAACCATGTATTTAAAATCAAAATATCATTTAATGTTAATATGAATGATTTCATACTGAAATGAATAAAAATGTTTATATTCATAATTATTGAATGTCTATAATATAGAGGATGAAATCATAAAAGGGTTTATAATTATCTTTTTTTTGAATTTTTCATAAAATTTTATATCATGATTAATTATAAGAATTGTTCATTTATTTAAAATTTATTCACAATTGTATTCATAGATTAAATTTTTTATACGTTAAAAGGTTTATCCCTTTGTTTAAATGTTGATCTACTTATAAGATAGATTTTAGAATTACTTTATAGGAATGTATCTATAATAATTTCTTTTTCATCTACTTTATCCATGGGTTTTAATTGAAGTTATTAACATGAATTTAGTTGTTGAATAATGTTTCTTAATATTAGGTGTTAGAGTTATGATGAATTGAAATCTACCTTGTGTAAATTATCCCTAGGCATAGGGACATGGGGTCGAACTAACTACTTACCTGGAAGCCTATGTCTTGTCTAGGAAAGTGGATGGGGGGTTTTCTATCTATTTCTTCATACATACTCATCTAGAGATTTTAAATCTCATATAATTCTAAATAATTACATGAAATATTCTTGTAAATTATGCATATAATGCATTTATATATGTATGAATATTATTAACTCATATTTTTAGGTAATTATCACAATCCTTTTGGTTGTATGAATATTCAAAAATGAATATGGATTGAATATATTGGTTAGGTGGAGATAATAGGATTCCAAAATAAATTACTAGAATCATTCATAAAAGAATGGAATGACCTGATATAAGACAGTGATATTGAAATCCTTTTCATGTACTTAGTTCAAGATTACTTCTAAATAAACACTTATCAATAACTCAATCATCCATCTGGGCAGGTCATGCCAAATATGGGTTTCCGTGGATTACATATACAAGGCAAAAAAGGATATGTGACAGTATAATGTCCTTGGGAAGGTCATTCCAAAGCTGGGTTCCCCTAGATTGTCTTTTGTTAGCTTGGTTTTAGAATTTTGTTGTGGTTACACTGTCTGGGATACCCTAAAGAGATTACCTTACCAGAGGAATATAGTTGATTTTATCCATATTATGGATTGAAAAATGGGGTTTCCACTCAACATACCAAGAGTCACAAATATTTTTATTAGGATGATTCTATAGCCAAATAATTATGTGGTTAGAGAAATAATAGATTAAACTCATTTTATAGTGAAATGTGGATCTTGGATAATTAATTGTTATGATGCGTAAAATGGTTCATCCTTTTATAAGGATACCATTAAATAAAATTCCTTATTAAATTGTTTATAAAACATGATACTCATGGGAAACATGATTTTTTTGTTGATAAATATCATCATCATCATCAAGATATATTTTGTGATCAATACTTAAATGGTGAAATTTAATGTATGTATCAAATAAAACTAGTAATGTAGGAATTGTTTTAAAAAAATATCAGTTTTCTATGAAAAAATCATCAATAAAACAACTATGTGTTAGAAAAATTATTTTATAATTAACCAATGGTTGAAATTGTTCAATAAGTAAATATGGATTATTGTAGAAGCATAACGTGATTCATTTATGGTTTCAAAGGCAATAGATGGAAAATGAATTTTTTTGGTTAGTGAATTATTCTTATTTTCCATCTATGGAAATATTATTAAAATATGATTGAATTAAAGAAACATTTACTTGATATACTCAATGTTTTGAGAATGGATGAAGTGGGTATATAATGTCTCGATTTCGGTACTGTATGGACATTACTAGTGGGTAAAATTTCAATCCAGAAGAATAATAATTAGTTAAATATTTCAATATTTTTTCTTCAAGTATCCAATTAAGGTCATTGAAACCCATGGTTTCTAGGAAGGAATATTAATAATTCAATATGATTGTATTATCCAAGATATACTAGAAAGAGTTTATCAAACTCTATGGAATTTCCATGTCAGATGTGGATGTTATAGAAATTAATTATTTGATTTTGAAAGTTATGTAATATTAAATTCATATTTTAATGTTTTTCATATATATATATATAAGTTTAAAATAAAATGAATAATTGATTGTTCTTATTCTAAATATTCACGATATGAAGTAAATAGTTACTACATCATGTATTGTAATGTAAATAATTTTATCAAGATGAAATGAATTTATGTAAAATATTTGTACGTTCATCTTATATCCATTACTTGATAAGATAATTTGTTTTATTATAATGATTTTTTTAAACAAGTATGAGATGAATTATTGTATATACATGGTTTTTGGTCCATCAATTCCTATATCATGTTATGAGTTGAAGGTATTAATTAAAGTGTTTTATCTAAGATAAATTTTTCAATGCTATTTTTAAATAAATGGGAATGTGATACACACATAAGGGGTATATTTTAATTATTTATTCATCTTAAATAAAATGTTCCAAAAACAAATAATTCAATACATAATACGGTTTAATTTTTTTTGGTATTACTATTAGAAGGAAATAAAAGCTATTTATTAACAAATACATGTTTGTGTAACTTATAAAGATATTATGAAAATAATATAGTGACTATGAGGTCAGTGAGAGTACGTTTATACATAAAGATGTTTAAACATAACATATAATGAATTTCACAAATCTACGTTTAATGTAAATTTTACTTAATAAATGATTTTAAATGTATTGTTAAACAATAATGTAAGTAGATACATTATTTCACGTAAAATATTTGATGGAAGTGGTTTGAAAATATAATGATGATGAAATTAGAAAGAGTGCATTGTAGATAACATAATTTTCAATCATAACATTTAATTTTCTAAAATTAATAAATTTCAATATGATTCTTATGTCTGACCATCATTCAAATATGCATACTTCATAAAATTTTATTAGTAATGAGTTTTGTGAGAGGGATTTAAAATATTGTCACATAGATATGTGACATGGATTACATATTATGTAATGTATTAACAAAAAACATTACTGTGTATAAAACATAAGTTTGAACTATAAGGTGATATGATAAACCAATGCTTATGTTGATTTTATTAAATATTCATAAAGAGTATAAGAATATTAAAATTTATCATATTAAAGGAATCAATCATTTAATCATCTAACTTATTTTCAAAATGAGTTAGTAGCATACCGTGGAGATAATATGGATCCTATCTAAACATGGAATGATTAAATGTAGCCTATTGATACACAAAAAAAATGTGGGATGATTTTACGACTTTGGTGAATGCTCTCATTGCCACGCAACAGAGTTTGAAGATTTTATTGATTCTCTTAAGTGTACGATATGATTATATAAAATTGTTCTTTATTTAAGTAATATATATATAGTTCTATATTTCTTTTATGTAGATCCTCAGATATTTTTAATCACTTCCACATATTCTAATAATGATTATTAGACTCAAAAAAACATTGTAGAAACAACTTAAAGGATCTTTCCTTTAAGGGTATTACATTGAAGTTTTTATTTTAATTAATAATTAACGGGTTTCTATTATTAAAAAGTGTACTAAAAAATTATGTAGAGAATATGAATAAAGAACTATTAACATGAGGAAAGATATGGATTATCTTTCATATATTAAAAATCATTCAACCGAAGGGATCATATCTCATTTGTAGCCTATATTCATTAAATAAAGAGTGTTAGAGAATTAACTTACATCTCATGATATCCTTAGTGAATTAAAATAACGTGTAACCAATTTATGTTATAAATTCATTAACACATCAATGATTATATAGTGTATGAAAATCCATAAATGAATCAATATCACTAATTCATGGATAAATAAAATAGATTAGGAATACATGGTAGGATGCATGAAAGTGATATCATATATCATTTGTCCATTATACAATAAAATTGACCATGATAGTGGTAACCTCATGACTTTATTGTTAGTTGTGATTAGTGGATATTATTAGATATGATATCACTATTTTTGTGCACTTACAAAAGAAATTACCATGTCTGAAAGAATCATTAAATTTGGGAAAATTTAAATTATAAAATATTAGTTTGGTGTATGGAGACACGAATTATAGTGTTTTGTGGGAGGGTTTCAATTAGATAATGACATAAATTTCCATCATTGAATTTGATGGTCTAGTAATAAAGGGAATAATGATGATTAAATTCAATGGGGATAAAATAAAAGATTTTAAGGATCAATAGGTGTAAATTTGAAGGTTTCACAACATATAAAACATATTAATATTATATAAAATTGAATAAAGTCATAGAAATCCCCTACCATAATAGAGTTAAGAAATTCCATGTTAAGATAACTAAATCCAAATACCAAATGATCAAAAAGAAGATTATTTGAACATAAAACATCAAATTAATCATCTATACATGAAATATAATCTAATAAAATCTAGCTCATGCATTTCAACCACCGTTATTAGAAAAAGGAATAAGAACGAAAAAATTAAACGAGATGAAAAATAAACCTTATTTTGAAGAAGAAAAAACCTTAAAACCTAGGACTTCAAGATCCATGAAAATAGAATTCATGGATAACCAATGGAAACCATTAGGTTTCCTAAGGATTGAAATAAATAGGAAGGACAAAACCCACGAGCGGGTAAATAATATATTTATAATAAAAATTAGGGTTCATGGAATATTTACATGATATATATAATCACAACATGATGGGTTAGTTAAAAACATGCTTCCAAGAATAATGGAATGATCCTACTTAGTGATACCACTGTTAAAACAAAATAAACTCATTTAAAATCGACATATCTAAAAAACATCATGATGTAATGAATATAACCATGCCAAAGAATTCAAACTACTAAAAAATGGTGTAATTATGATCCTGAAAAGGACATAACAAAATCACCACACGAGTGATGATACCTAAGAATGCAGAACCATGATACCAGCCACCCCAAGGCCTCATGACATGGAACTTATAATCATTGTGTGATTAGATCATATGTAAGGATCTAATAATATGTAAGGGAAACTTTTATAAGGATTACTTCATAGATAGAATAAAAATATGTCTTTCAAGAAAATATTTTTTGTGGGACAATCATGTCTATACCAGGACAAACACCCATCATTCTGTAACATGAATAGTCACAACACAACCATCAATGCCCCACATTAATAGGAAAACTCATAACTCTTGTAACCTACACTGTAATAAGTTATATAACATCACACCATGACGAAACCAACCACATCATGATGCATACCGTCACTTTAAAATATATCTATCTTAAATAAAATCTCATTAAAAGCTCAATAATTCTCTATCAGATTAACAACACACATGGATACCCTCAACACCTAAAAAAGACAATTTAAAGGTACATGGAATTATTTCCACTAATTTTTTTTTTGAAATTTATAAAAATATATTTTTCAAAAGGTATTATAAAAATATAATCTTGATCTATGAATAAATGTTACATTTTTAAATAAAATTTCATTCAAAGTGATTATTATTTTTTAAATTTTCCTCAAAAATGGAATATTTTGTTTAAAATCATTACTAAAAACGTTATTTGTAAAAAAAAAGTTGATAAATATTACTGAATCATTTTATTATAATTTCCAATAAAAATAATATTGGAAATTACATAAACATATATAATTTAATTTAGTGAAAATTTAATTTGAAAACTCACCTAGGAATTTCAATATATATTTTCCCCTAAAATATTATCGTTCCTCTATAATCCTGTGGTGATATTTTCTTCTAGAATTTTAAATTGAATATATAAAATAGTATTTTTGAGTTAAATGTTATAATGTATTTTTTCTTGACAATTTTTGAATGAAATCTTCTAATGGGATAATTCTACATTACCATTTTGGGGAAATTTATAGTGAGATTTTATTGTGAAGTTTTTCCAATTTTCAAACAACACATAAAAATTATTGATAAGTATTAAACAAAAATATTATAACGGGTAATTCCAGTAGTAATTTCTAATGAAAATTGCTAGTGGTATATTATTATAAAATATTCCATTAAAATACTTCAGTTGATAATTCCAATGAAAAATAATGTCCAATGGATATTTTTTATTTGAAATGTTCAATATAAAATTCATTAGAATATTTGAGTATAATTTTATATTAAATATTTCAAACTATAGGATTTTATTAAAATATTACAATGTATTTTTCCATTATAATATTCCAGTGTAATTTTACATTTAAATAATCTATTGAAATTTTTTAATGTTAATATTACAGTGTATAATTTAAATGTAACATTCCCCCAAAAAATTATTTTTGGATATTTTAGTGGCATTTTCTATTGAAATAATTATTTAGAATTATCCATTTAAACCATTATGGTAATTTTCAATTTAATTATTCCACTTTCATATTCTAGTGAATGTTTTTATTATAATTTTATAGTTCATGTATTAGATATATTTCTTGAGTGAATTTTTCAATAGAGGGAAATATTTAAATTAGAATTTTCTAGTAAACATTTTCATGAAAATTTTCTATTTTATGTTTTTCATGAAATATTATAGTGAAATCCATAACTAGAATTTTACATTTTAACTTTTCATTGGAATTTATTAATTAGAGCCTCCAATATAATTTGTCTAGTGAAACTTTTCAAGAGAGTTCTCATGGTGAAATGTTTTCTTTTTAAAATAACTATACAATATTTTTTATCAATAGATTCTTCTAATAGATTTTTTTCAATGGAGTTTTCATATTTAAAATTTTAGTGACATTTTTAATTTTAATTTTAATGGGAAATTTACCACCTCAATTTTATAGGGGAATTTTCATTTGAATATTTTACTTGATTTTATTGTTAATTTTTTCGATGGATGTTTCCACTTAAAATATCTAGTGTGCTTTTAAAATTAAATTCATTTGTGAATTTTTTAAATGGAAATTTTAATAGAATTTTCATGAGGGTTTTCTAAAGGATTCTTTAATTGAATTGATGTAACTTTCTAGTTATATTTTCATATTTAATTTTCCATAAAATTTTAAAATGTATTTTCTAATGTATTTTTCCAATGGAATATTTTATTTGGATTATCAAGTGGAATTTTAAAATAAAACATTATTTTTGATTTTTCAAGTGGATATTACACTATAATTTCATATTGAATTTACCAAGTATAATATTTTGGTGGATTTTCATGTGAATTTTATAGTAGAATTTCATGTGGAATATTCTAATGGTAATTTTTGATGAAATTTTCTTATAGGATGTTCTTCCAATACTTTCTAATATAATTTTCATTAAATGAAATAAAAATTAAATCTATTTTTCTACCTTTTTCTAAATATTAATATACTTTTTGATAGGGTTGAAAAAATCATTAGATTTTTTAATAATCATTCTCCTTTTTGTGAAAATAATTTTTTTACTATATTTATGATTTGAGTACAGTTTTTTGATATATATATATATATATTTTAAAATAATACTTAATTAAAAATATATAATATATTATCGTAGAGGAGAAAATTTCAAAAAAAAATTAAATAGTTTAATTTTTGTATGCTTTTGAATTTAATTATTCTCAATATTTTAATGAATTCACATATAATTTGTTTTTTGAAATAAAAGTAAAAATTATTATTTATTTAAATCCTTAAAAATTATATATTACAAATTAAAATTAATAACATTTTATTATTAAGATTTTTTTTAAACAATTTTTCTTCTTATTTATATTTATTGGGTGAAAAATAATTATTTTTTTAATTATATATCCATAAAGTCACTACATTATTAATGTATTATTTTTTTATTTAACTATAAAACTATAAATTTTTAATAGTTATATTAATTTTTTTTTTATAAAATTTAATTTTTTTTATTATTTTGAATGGGTATTTGTTTCTTGGATATAAAATATAGTAATATATTTTTTTATATAAAGGGGATAATGTCCAATTTTTAATGAAAAACTGAAGAACATACCTATAATAAAAAATTTAAATTTTTTTTCATAGGTCGTTATACCATGTCTACTAATATCTCATGTGGAAAATGAATACTAGAGAGAAAAATGATCTAGAGGGATAATCCCACGAGATGGCTTGACTCAATAGCCTAAACCAAGGGATGGTTTTAAAAATTTAATTGTCAAATTGGGTGATCATAAAGAGAAAGGAGGGTGTGGGGTTTTCATTGCTAAATGAAAAATGATGAAATAATTTAATCATTATGATTCTATAATCATGTAAGCCCACTGGATAATAAAATATTTTTTTATAATCATTTCCTATATTATAAATAAACATAACAATGAGTTCCCACTAAAAAAGTACCCAATACAATCAAGGCTGAATAATACATGGTTAATCATGTTTTTATAAGCTAGTGTTCAAGAATTCAAAACCTCATTAAAATTAGTGAAGGTTTAAGGAAATATCCTTAGGGTACCCAAATCGGAATATATTAATTATTACTAATTTATTGTTAAAGATATTTTTAAAATAAAATATACGTTGTTTTAATTATTTTTCTATTTTGATAGTTCATTTCATAATATATCTATAAATGAATTATAGATTATGAAAAATAAATTATTTTTTATTAATTCATTAACTACATATTTAATATGATAAAAAAATTAAAAATAAATTTATTTTATTTAGCATCCAATCATTTTAGGAGTAAAAATGAATTCTAAAATTTTAAAAATAATAATGGGTAGTAAAATTTGATAGGGTAGTAAAACCTATATCTCAAAATATAATATAGTTTAGTGTTATCATAGTGAGTCTAAAAATAGATGAGTTATAAATGGGTTTGTTTATTGGAATGTTAAATGGGCTGTGAATTATATAGGGGAATGCGTTGATGTGTAAATTGCTAGGGAGAGCTGATGATCGATGAATAACAAATGATTATAGCTACGTATTTTCAAAATAGAACAAAGTATCATGATATCAATAAATACAATCATGAAATTGGGAAATATTGAGACGATTAATGGTGAGTTTAAAAAAATGAACAATGAATTATTATACAAAAATATCATTTGGATTGTTATCAGTACGTATCTTATTAAGACGTATGGTTCCAAAATTAATAACATCTCTAATAGAATATAATCTAATATCAATGTGTTTATATTTAACACATAATACTAATTTTTTAGATAATTATATGGGATATTTACATTCATAATATAGAGTAACAATAGAATTATATAAATAATGTTTGGTTTACATAACATTCCACCAATTTTTTTTAATAGTCATTGTTTAGGTTACATACTCATCCTCTATGGCTGAGAGAGACGTGACTAATTTCATGATTCATTTCCAAGAAATTGGCCCTTCACAAGTAGAGGAAATATATCCTATAAATGAATTTCTTGTATTAATGTTCTCTTTGTAGTTATTCAACATAGGAAACAACTAATTCATTAGCACCAATACATCTTCCATAGTATAAAGATAATACATGTGTGTGAGAAATGTACCCATGAAACCCATTAAGGGATTTAAAAATTTTCTTTCTAATATTGGACATAAACCTTCTAAGGGTACAAATAGTAGAATATAAATTGGTTCTGGTATAAATAATGTATCACACGATACTACCAATAATGTCAATATATGTATTTTAAAAATGTACTCAAAATCAGAACTACTAAATGGTTTTCAGTGCAATGAGAATTTAAAATTTTGTGAAAAATGAACATTAAAAGGGTTATAGAATTCAAGAAGCAATATCTTATGAAAATTTATAATTTATGCATGTTGGGATAAGTAAAACAGTTTATTACTTATATCTATAATAATTTATATTCCCAGATTTTTTAGTTTCTCCCGATTCTTTCATTTCATTTTTTAAAATTATGACTTAATAGAAACAATGGGATTCATGTTATTTTATATGACAAATATATTATACACATATATTATAGGTTAAATAATTTTATTTTAAAGAGTTTTAAAATACACACATTCATGATATTTACTCCTATTAAACTAGTTATCAATCATGAAGGAATCCAATTTCCTATACCACTACATGGAATCATATTTTAAACCATATAAATACTTATTCAATTGATATACTTGGTTGGGTGTAAAGCCATTCATGTAACTGTTAAGATAGTTCATATACAATTTATTATCATTATCACCAGGATGAAAATATGGTTCCACCTAAGGGTGTTCAATATGAAAATCATATAAATTATCAAAAGAATTCAATAAAAAATAAGTGAGTGTTTCAAAAAATGATAGAATATCTCAGAGTTATACATTATTTCCTATTAAAGGAAACCATTGGCCCAAAATATTTCCTTAAAAATAATTTTTTAATCAATTGTGTTGTATTTATTTATTTTAAAATTCCATTAACTATTAATGAGTTTAACATTGATACGTTTTTAAAAAATAGTCCAAGTGTGATCATTGTTTAAGGAATTTATTTCATCATCCATGGCAGTGATCCAATTCATGGAATCTTTGTGATAAAAAATTTTCTCATATGTTTTAGGATTATCATCAATAATATATTAGGCTATATGGAACAGAAAATAGGCCATATCACATTGAAAAAATTGATCATGTGTTCTTGTGATCTTACTAGCTCATTCTCTAGTATATTTGTAACATATAGAACTATTATGAGTCTCTGTATATGAATATAAATAATATTTTTGCTCCTTTTGGGTATAATTTTGTGGTCTAGGTCGACAAGGCTCAATGAGAGCCACATGTTTGGTTAAATGTTCAATTTCAATAACATCAGTATTAGGTGTAAAATCACTATCATCACAGATTGATTTTGAATTAGATGAACAAGATTCATCAAACACTATATTTTGATTGATAATAAAATATTGATAACTGGGTTTATAGTCCCAAAATTTATATCCTTTTACCCCTTCCAAATAAACAAAAAACACACATTTTAGTTCTCTAGTCTCTAATTTTTCATTTTTAATGTGGGCATAAGTTGTTAGATTGAATACTATCAAATGGATTAATAAAAGGGGATTATTATTCAATAGTTATTTTTGAGTTTTCAATTGATTTTTAATGGAATTAAATATATTTATCAATTAAAATTTGGTGGTAATATCTTTATTCCATAATGAAATGGGTAGCCTTGAGCCTACAAGCATTCCACAGACCCACTCATCTATGGTGTCGTTCATATGCTCAATTATCCTACTTTGTCGGGGATATCCATAATAGTTCGGTGGACTTGAAATTCCCTCAAACTCACAAAACTTTATGAAATTCACAGTGAAGTATTCTAACCCAATATGTATTCTCATCAAATTATTTTTTCTTATAATATAATTTTCCATAGGAAATTTTGACATTTTGAGTTTTTCAAATACAACATATTTATTTCTAAAAAAAATCCCAATATTTTTGGAATATTCATCAATAATGGTAATAAAATAAGAGCCTCTATCATGGTATAAATACTAAAAAATAGGACTTTAATAGCTCTAAATATGTACATTATCATCACTAGAGAAGATATGACAGTCAGAGTGAGATTAAAATCCATTTTCATTTATCAGCACAAAAAAAGCATTGATAAACGGGCACTTTATCAATGATTTTACTTAAAATTGATAATGGGTACCATTATGATCAGTTTAAAATCACTCATAATGTAAAAATTTATTATCCCATTCCAAATCACTGATAAAGGAACCATTTATCAGCACTTATAAAATCACATATAAAGGGGTATTCAGCAGTGTGCAATAACAACACATGATAACACCATTATAACGTTCTGTAACAACACACCATAACACCTAAAATACGACAATATAAACAAAATCAAGTACCAATATAGAATTTAAATTAAATAAAATTTTCAACCCAAATACAAGAAATAAAACACTATATTATAGATATTTCAAATAGTGGTTTATACAATTACATAAGTAGAAATTATTACACACATTCAAAAACAACAATGTTCCTTAGTCTTTTGATCATGAACAAAACTCATGATATTTTCTATGAAACCACCCCAGATCAAGAAAAATAAGGAACCAGTACAATAAAACAACACTTATGTTAGTAATAAAATAAAGAAATAAATTAACCAAAAGGGTTAATTTTGTACTAAATGTTGAGTCATACATGGAAAACTGTGTATCCAATTGAGTTGTGGTTCATTCTTCAATGTCACACCATTTATTATTCATATTCAAGTATTATCCCTATAAAAATTAATTAAATAATTATAAGATAAATCTAGAGTGTGTTTGATCAGTTTTTAGTGAGTGACACTTTTTGAATAAAATTGTTACATTACAATCATAACAGATAGTTTGAGTCATACTAGGAACATCCTGTATCCTATTGAGGTTTGTATGATTCCAATACATAGAAAATGAATTATGGACTAGTTTTGTAAATTATCAAAACAATCCAATTTTTGTTATTAATTTAGAGTAGTTAAGTTATCCTTTTTACTGAAATTGAATTCAATTTTAATTAAAAAGACATACTTGGAGTCATTATAGTCACACATTGTGTTATATTGAAGTGTGAATGATTCTTAAGCATATAAAATAATATATGTATCATTTTACTAAATTATTTAAATAATTCCAATGAATTTCCTTGGTTTTGAGCACTTTGCTTTCTTTTTTTACTAAAATGACATTTTAAACTAGAAACATGTACTTTGACACATTTAGATCACATAATGCGTTAGTTTTTTATGAAATTAATTTTTACACATCCAGAAATAATTTTTAATTGTTTACCAAAATTATTAAGATAATCTAACAGTGTTTGACCAATTTTCTGTGAGTGAAACATTTCGAACTAAAATGTTGATTTTAAACTAATAAAAGATACATTGAGTCATGCTGGGATTGTAGTGTATTGAATTGAGGTGACTCATACTCATACACATATAAAACAACTTATGGTAAATTTTAATAGAGTATCAAAACAACCCAAATATGTTTTCTCAGTTCTGAGTAGGTTTGTTTTCCATTTACTAAAATTTATGTCATTTTTAAATAATAGGATGTTATTTGAGTGAAACTGGTCACACCATGCATTGGATTGTGGTGAAGAAGACTCTTACATGTCTCAAATTACTTATGGATCATTTTTCTAAAGTTTTAAAAAATATAAATTCATTTTCATAGTTTTGTGTATGCCACTTTTATTATTTTATCAAATGTTATTTAAACTAGAATCTCACACTTTGACTCATTCTGACCATATCATGTATTAGTTTGATGTGAAATAGTTTCCTATATGTAAAAAATGACTTATGAATCATTTTAATATGTTATCTCAAAAATATGATCTTATTTTAGTAGTTTTCTATGACTAACACTATTTGATCGAAAATGTCAATTTTAAATTGATAACAATCACTTTGATTCATAATAAGAAAATCATATATCAGATTGTGGTGTGACTAATTATTATATGTAAAAAATGAAATATAGATCAATTTTATAATGTATCAAGACAATTCGAATTCGTTTTCTCAGTTCGGAGTAGGTCAGTTTGTCCATTTAACAAAAAATGATGTCATTTTTAAATAAAAAGACATACTTTGAGTCATACCAGTCACACCATGCATCAGATTGATTTGAAGAAAATGAAAACACATTTTAAATAAATTATATGGATCATTTTACAAATTTATAAAAACAATCCTAATGCATTTTCTCTATTTTGAGTATTCCATTGGTATTTTTATACTAAAATTTCATTTTAAACAAGAAACACGTACTTTGAATCATTCAAATCACATCGTGTATCATTTTTACATGAATCCAATTTCTTCACATCAAAATATAATTATGAATTGTTTTCCAAAATTATCAAGAATATGTGACTGCATTTGATCAATTTTATTGGAGCCATGATTTCATGACTAAAATGTCGGGTTTAAACTAATGATGGAATCTTTGCGCCATTTCAGGATCATCATGTATCAGATTGATGTGAGACTAATTATTACAATCCAAAAATGACTTATTTATATTTTTTTAAATTATCAAATCAATTAGAGTGAATTTTCTCAGTCTGAGTAGGATTGTTGTCCATTTTACAAAAATTGATGTCAATTATAAATAAAAAGATGCACTTGGAGTCATACAGGTCACACGATGAATTGTATTGATTTGAGGCTAATTATTACACATTTAAAATGACTTACGTATCATTTTCCTAATTTATCGAAAAATATGAATGCTTTTTCTCAGTTTTGAGGACAACATATTTTTTTTACTAAAATGTCATTTTAAATTGGAAATATGCACTTTGACTCATTTCGATCACATCATATCTCATTTTTATATGAAACTGATTCTTACATGTCAAAAATTACATAATAATTGTTTCCTAAAATTATCAATAAAATATGTGGGTGTTTGATCAGTTCTAAATGAGTGACACTTTTTGAACTGAAATGTCATTTTTAAACTCATAGGATACACTGAGTAATACTGGGAGCAACATGTATATGATTAAGATGAATCTGATTCCTACACATCAAAAACGAAATATGGTTCATTTTCATAAGGTATATAAAAATACAAATGTGTTTTCTTGGCTTTGAGTAGGTCAGCTGACCATTTTACAAAAATTGATGTCATTTATAAATAAAAAGACTCACTTGGAGTGATCCCGATCACACCGTGCATCAGATTGAGTTGTGTATGATTCCTAAATGTCTCAAATGACTTATGGATCATTATAATATTGTATCTAAATAATTAGAATTAATTTTATATGTTTTGAATACATAACTTATATTTTTTTACAAAAATTTCATTTTAAACAAGAATCATGTAGCTTGATTCCTTATGATCACATTGTTTATCATTTTGATATGATACCAATAAATACACATCAAAAATAACTTATGAATCATTCTCATGAATTATCATGAAAACAGTAGCAGATATGGTTGTTTTACATTGAGTGGTGCTTTTTGAACTAAAATATATATTTTAATATAAAATGAACACATTGAGTCATACTGGGAACATCTTGTATCATATTGATGTGAGAATAATTCCTACACATCTCAAATGAATTATGGATTATTTTTGTAAATTATCAAAACAATCTAAATTTTTTTGGTTAGTTTTGGGTAGGTTAGTTTTCTATTTTACTAATGCTGGTGTCAATTTTAAATATAATGATGCTCTTAGAGTCATACAGATCGCACCATGCACATAATTGAGGTGAGGATGATTCTTATATGTCTCAAATATCATATTGATCATTTTCCTAAATTATAAAAAAAATTGAATATATTTTCTATGCTTTGAGCATGTCACTTATATTTTTCACTAAAATGTCATTTTTAACAGGAAACACACACATTGAACCATTATGATCACATCATGTATCAATTTTATTTGAAAATAATTACTACATTTCACAAATAACTTATTAATCATTTTACTAAATTATCTAGAAACACCGACCATGATTGATTAGTTTTCAATGAGTGAAACATTTTGTAATAAAATGACAAATTTAAACTGATAAGAGATACTTTGAGTCATAATAATAACACTGTGTAATTTAGTGAGGTGAAGCTAAATCCTACATGAAAAAATGACTTATATATCATTTTATAAAATTATCAAAATAATACGAATTTTTTTGCTCAGTTTTGGGTAGGTAAGATTTCCATTTCAATAGAAATGATGCCATTTTTAAATAAAAAGATTAACTTGGAGTCACACTGGTTACACCATGTGTCAGATTAAGGTGAGAATAATTACTACATTTTTCAGTGGACATAATGATCATTTTACTATTGTATCAAAACAATCCAAATGAGTTTGAATGGGTTATAGTATGTAACTTATATTTTCTAGTAAAATGACATTTTGAGCAGGAAACACCAAATGTGACTCATTACAATCACATTTTGTATTAATATTTTGGGAAATTGATTCCAACATGTTAAAAAACACTTATGATTTGTTTTACTTCATTATCAAGAAAATATGAGTGTGTTTAATCCGTTTTCAATGAGTGATTCTTTTTGAACTAAAATGTCAATTTTAAACCGATAATAGATAATTTTAGTCATACCAAGAATATCATGTATTAGAGTGATGTTCAAATAATTCCTATATATAAAAAATGACATATGTATCATTTTTGTAAAGTACCAAAACAATATGACTGTGTTTCCTTGGTTTTGAGTTGGTTAGTTGTCTATTTTACTAAAAATAATGTAAATTGAAAATAAAAAATGCACATGGATTCATAATAGTAACAACATGCATTCGATTAAGGTGTGGCTAATTTCAACATATCTCAAATGACTTATGGATCATTTTCCAAAAGTATAAAAACTATTTTAATGTGTTTTATCAGTTTTGAGTACATCACATGTATTTTTTTAAAAAAATGTCATTGTAAACAAGAAACACACACATTGACTCATTCTGATTATAATGCTTATCATTTTGACTTGATATTGATTCTTACACGTCATAAATGACATATGAATTTTTTTCATCAATATTCAGGAAAATCAGAGCTCATTTGATCCGTTTTCATGTGATTGACACTTTTTGAACTAAAATTGTGATTTAAAACTAATAAGAGATAATAAAAGTCATACCGAGCACATAATGTATTGGATTGTGGTGATGTTGATTCCAACACATAAAATATAACTTATTGATCAATTTAATAAATTATAAAAACAATTAATATGTGTTTTATTAGTTTTGAGTAAGTGTGTTATCCATTTTAATAAAATTGATGTCATTATAAATAAAAAGATGAAATTGGAGTCATAATGGTCATATTTTGCATTGTATTGATGTGTGATTGACTTCTAAATATCCCAAAGTCTCAAAAAAAATATAAATTCCAATGTTACAATGATTTACAATACATTTAGTTTTCAAACATCCAACATTGTATATTGACTCGATGCTCTTAACTGAAAAACCATTTTCATTGTTGAATTCCAGAAGAGTAGAGGAATGTCATGTTCCCATTATATCATGATAAGTCCCCAAAATGAACACATGAGCTTCTCGTACTTTTATGGTATTCAACAAGAATAATTTCTTCATCTAAGAACATCGATTGAATATAAATTCCCAAAATATCAATGAAAAAAACTAAATTAGTATTTGATCAAAATGATAAGAAAATTAACATAAAATAGTTGATAAAATGATGTAAAATTAATTGAATAATTATTAGCGATTCAATATTTCATGATGGTTATATGAATTCATGATAATGTTACTTGTTATTATTATCTTAGTTGTAGGCTCAATGTTCAATAACACACAAGAAACAACATCTTTAAACAAACCACCACAACTCCAAAAAATAATTCATATATATAAGAAAAAAATAAATATGTGTAATACTAAAAATTAATAAATTAAATGATAAATACGAAAAAATAAATTAATCTATAAATAAATTTTTTACTATGAAAAAATCAATATTACCTATTTCATTGAGCAGTGGATGGAACTTGAAAGAAGGTGATAAATTTCAACACTGAAGGGGTGAATAGGTTTTGTGGGGGAAGAAGTCTTTGGATGTTTTGGTGTAGAAAAGAATGAAATATTGAGAGACCACCCCAACTCTAAAAAAATATAGATTTATAATAAATTATTTATCATGATTCTAATACTAAAAATTAAAAAATAAAACAGAAATACGAAACAATAAATTAATTCTATAGAAAATGATTTTACTATAAAAACATTAATACTACCTTTGTGAATAAGTAGTGGAGGGAACATGAAGGAAACTAATAAATGTCAGCATTGTAGTGGTGAAATGGTTTTAGGGAGGAGAAGTTTATAGATGTTTTGGTGAAAAATAAAATATAAGAGGGATAGATCATCCTAACTCGAAAAAAAGAATTCAACTATATAAGAAAAATTTTATTTTGTGTGTAATACTAAAACGAAATAATTTATATATAAATATGAAAAAATGCATTAAATCTATGGAAAATGATTTTACATTGAAAACATCTCGATTAACTCACTGTTTGAGAGGGAATTATTCATTTCTCTTACAAAAAATGCATGCAATATGGAAAAAATCATGTAAATTAAATAAGATTTTCAGTTAATAATGAAACATAAATCAATGTTCAATTATAAATTTTTTTAGTCAAATATATATATTATATCATAACTTACCATTACTTATTCCTAAAGGGTTTTCTATAATATATTTTGTTCTTCTAAGGGATTAGAAATATCACATGTCAAAAAAAATTCTACATAATAGTCAAACATTTAATTTATACTATGTTATTTCAGTAGATAAGATATAATATTATGAGGAAAAACACAGTAAATTAAAAAAATATTTTACCTTCTCATTGAACACTATTTATTTTTTTAATGGATTTAGGGATTTTTTTCCTCTATCATGAATATAAATCCACTCTTTCTGGTCCACTATAAGATTCAATCTGATGTCTACATTGGGACTAACATGAACGGATTGTGATCCCCCAATAAAGTGTCATCCTCAATTGAATTTTCATCTGATGAAACATTTATTTTATTCACTAGGAAGACAATTGACTGTATATTGTTAACTACAGCTGAGACAAAAAATACTTACACTACTTGTGATTTCATTATGGATAGCTTGTATTTTTTACCCTTACACACTGAAATCCACCTTCATGAAGCCCATTTCATCAACATTCAATGGAATAATATTTTCGATCTATTAGAAATGGAAAATAAACAAATAAAATGTTGTATAACACTACTCCTAGATCTATTTGATGATTCCAAAATATGAGATATTTGAATAAATTGGATTTCTATCCTTTGAACCAGATATGTGCGTTGCATCATCCACTAGAGTTACGTCACTTTTTTTCATTGTAATAAAGTCATTAGGATTTTTTATAGAATTTATAACCATTTATTACAAAAATTGTGTAAGATATAAAATTTTCTTTCTATCCCCTAGCTATCCTTTAATGTCCTTCTATAATTGAATTTGGATTTTTAGATAATTCCTTCAAAATTTGATCTCATAAACACTCTATAAATTGTTGATTATGTGTATTTGATATCCATCCATTAGCCTTTGATGGATTCAAATCTGTAATAATTTATTTGTGTGATTTAATTTATGGATAAAAATATTAAATATTATGTAAAATGGAATGGTTTTCATGTTCCCACTCTATTAGGGTAATTTTAACAACATCTGTTTCATAAATCCCTTCTCCCCTGAGGCGTTCACCATGAAAAGACATTGGGTAACCGATGGAAACAACATCTGATAGGTAATCGGTAAATAATTCGATGGATTCTTAAAAAATATTTCATTCTCCAATACAACCTTCTGGATGACTTGAACTCTTGATGGACCCTTTCAAAATATTCATACACCATTCAATGGGGTACATACATTTGTATTTTATAAGGCCACATAGTTGAAACTCTCTAACCAGTGAACTATTAGGTGGACCATTATATCAAATAATTATCGTTGGAAGAACATCTCTAATTCACATAATATGATTGCAACCTCCATATTCATGATTAGAAACTTTGTCAGGAATATAACATTACAACTTATGGATTTGAAAATGAAACAGATTCTAGTAAATTTTTGTCATACATTTTGAGGCTGAATACAATGTAAAGCAACAGGCATCAAATATTTCACAGAAACATGAAAATTATTTGATTTCAATCCTTGTAAATTCAAAACATTCACAGACATGACATTCTTGATATTTGATGAATACCCCTGTGGAACTTTTACAATATTAAGAAAAAATAAAAATAATAAATTTTATTATCTGGAGAGAGTGTACACTACTAGAGGAAGAAAAGAACACCTTTTACCCTTCACCGATGCCAACTCTTCCCTTATCCCCATTTCTATAAATTCCAACCTATCCTTGACTCCATATTTTGTTTTTCCCCGATCATTTAAAAATCTTCCAATAACATAGTAAAATATATTAATTTCTAGATACATGACACCAAGAAAGTTTCTGACAAACAAACAATTATAATAAGGTAATTCAAATAAAATTTATCTCTTCTTCAAACCAGATTTCATAAGGTATTCTGATAATGATTTACTAAAACTAGTTTCAATATCATTTAATTTATCCAACAGTTGATCACCCATTATTAGAGACAATGGTGTACCTTGATCTATATTCCCATCGAATGCTATCATCCAGGATCAATATTTTTTTTGTCAACATGGTAACAAATTCCAATGTCCTCAAAACAACCCCTTCTAGGAATGTTTCAATAGAACTAAATATGTGTGTTTTTCACAAATAGAACATCCCATCATTCCTTTTATTCTATATCCAAATAAATTTTCATAAGCAGGGAAGTCATTTTTCATCCTATACAACATGGACCTTAATGTAAATTTTCTACATCTATGGTCATCATAAATTGTAACACTTATATCCCATAAAAATTTTAGATCACATATTAGTGGATCCAAATAGAATTCAATATCATTATCGAGATTCTTTGTTCCAGATATAAGTAGAGATACATAATGTATTTTCACTTCATTCATAATTGTGGAGGAAATTTATAATTTACAAACATGAATGACCTTTTACTATGAGTTCTAATCTATTCACCATAAGGTATTATTTCATCTATTGATAACACAATATGAAAGTTTCTAAGCTTACTTCCAAATTTAGGATATTCATAAACAATTTTACTCTATTGGGGAAAATTTTCCACATGATGTAGGTTCCTATATTTAATTTGTGTATCTATATTCCATGTCAATTGTCTTGTGGTATACTAACATCCATATAGTCTTCTAAACCATGGGTTGATAGAAATGTACCATACAGTTTTTGAAAAACAAAATTATTTTTCTCGTATCGATATGTGTGACACTTAGGGAATTTTATGATTGATTCACGGACCTTGTGAAACAATATGAAATCATTTGGAAAAGTATGTATTTTTTAGAGAACATTACCATTGAACACATCATTCACATAGCATCATATGTTCTCCATGGTAGTTTATTTCCTTCAAGTAGCACATCATTCAGGATACCAACTAGTTTTGTAAAGTCAGTCTCACTCCATTCACTATCATGTTTCAAATTATATAACTTCAATACAGCTAACAATTTAATATATTTAGTACAACCGATATACAATGGTCAATTGGGACAAAAATTATACTTCTCAAACAACTTTTTACATTCTTGAGGTTCAACTTTAATTATCATTTCCATTTATTCCATGTGATCTCTATCATCATTTAAATTGGTATTCATATCAATTGATTCATAAATAATAGTATCATCCTAATCGATGTGCATGCTCAGTTATCCACATGTTTGGTTAAACACTTACAGCTCTGATATATTTCATGAAAATTTTAAAAAGTGATATCTTCCGTGCTAATTTGTATTTTATAAATAAATGTAAACACTAGAAAATGTCTTGAGAAGGTTCATATACATTCCCTCTTTCAAACATGATGAACACTATAACTACATCATCAAAATCTTTTGTCAAACAATTACTGTGTATCAATTTGGATTCAGATCTATCCTATTGGATTCATAACATATTAATTTTTTATAATAAATAAATAAATACATATAAGATATTAATTATCAAAGGTGAATGTTATAGAAAATTATAATAAGGTAAACCGAACATTTTATTACTACAAAAAACATCTGTATGCTTTACAGAAAATGGGTAATTGAATTTAATAAAAGTATTACACCACTATGGTAGGTGTTAACCTTTAAATTCATTCAAAAGTAATGGTTATAGACAAATTTCATTCTCATCATCTCATTGTCATTTCATTAATCTTTGCATTTTTTTTATTTGACACACATCTTCTATATCTTGTGAACATGCACCAATGTTTCTTGAAATACTCTAAGTGGTAGTCATCTATGGGATGACTACTGCTTAGTGTATTACAAAAAATATAAATGTGATTGGGGATAAGTATCAATAATCAAAATGAAATAAAAATTTAGGAGATTAAAATGATGATAAAGAAATTTGTCTATAAAAGAGATGGGGGATGATTCTCAAGATAAAAATTGAAATAATAATAGTTTTTGGACACACATCAAGTCTTTCTTAAATAACCTAAACAAATGAAAATATAATATAATTAATTAAAGAGAAAAAAACCCAAATATGATATAAATGAATAATAAACACTCATTAAACCAACTAGAATATATAAAAATCTTTTGATAAAACGTTTTTATAAATAAAGAGTTCTTTAATATACAAGGATGATAATTATAGGTTCATAGGGGTGGAAAAAATAAATGTATTCCTAAAATGATGAATAACTAAAAATAATTTCTAATATATAGAATTTGATAATCTCTATAATATTTTTTTTGAAAAAATGGTGTAAAAACCTGAGGAATTATTACATTTAATATTAATGGTATATCAAAATTTTAAAACATTCAAAGACTTATGGGATGTCATATCACCACACTAACCCATACCAAGGATTCTAGGAACTTCATTACATCAAATATATCAATCTAAAGGATTATAAAGAGGCTATCAAATACATGTTGACCCATCCTTGAGATTATAGGTAGGTCCATAAGTATTACGACATAAAAAAAATTACACATCAATAATATATATATCATAAACATTGGAGAAAAACACACCAACCCTTACAAAATCTATCCCATTAACCCTAGCCTCTACTAAGATGGTATGACTCATGTGACGTCACATTTTTTTAATGGAATACCCTTACATAACTCGGAAAACTAAGTGGAATAAAAAATTATTATATTTATAAAACAACACTTCCCATCTAAAGTCTATAAACACAAATTGGAAAATAACTAGTTAGTTTAATATGATAGGAATCAGTGTCATAGGCTACCAACCACCATAATAGAAATTGAAAAAATCAAAAAATATAAAAGATGTAAAATGGGATGGTAATTCTACCATATGGTTAATTTCACTATTTACCAAATGAAAATAAAACACGATTCATCCAAACATTCATATAAATAAAAGTGTAGTTCACAAATCCACCACATTAATTTAGAGTTGTAATTGATAAGGATTAAGATGCTTGTATGGCCTAGGAGTAAAGGTGAGAAGGCTCACAGTATATATGTTTCATAATATAAAAATTCAAAGCATCATAATAGATGATCTCCATATCAAAATCTCAAAAATGGCTTACTCACCACACTCGTAGTTTCAAAATATCTTCCACTATAGCTAGAACCGTTACTGTTTTAAACCCCAAGTTCCCCAAGAGAAAGTAGAGAAGGACTTATATTTTACCCTTGGATTCGTTTGACCATTGAATAGTTAGAGTCATGGACTTGACTTGGATTTCATTAAGGTTTGATTAAAGCTTCTATACACCGAGGAAGAGTGCCAGAAGATGGTGGATTATGTGGAGAGATTCAGAGTTCACGACGACTTCTCAACTAGTTAGGGTTTCTAAACAGTTCGGGACACTTTTATCATTGCTTCCAAAAAATAACTGTTAAAGATTACTTTTAACTTCACAAAAGTAATTAGTGGTGCTAAAATACATATTTATCAACACTAAAAAAGTGCTGGAAAATATTTTTTTTTCATCGCTTATTACTTAAACACTGATAATATATATAATTATAATTAAAAATAAAAAATTATATATATTTAATTATATATATATATATAATAAATCTATATAAATATAAATATGTTAAATACATTATTTATGAAAATATATTTATTATAATTTTTTAGAAATTTAATTATATAAGTATTTTTTATATGTATATAAATATTTTTAAAAACTAATATTTATTACAATATACATATATATTTAAAAAATATATTTAAATACAAATATAGTAAATATGTTCATATTTAAATAAATTTAGTATAAATTAAATAATTATTTAAATATATAAAATTAATTGTTTATAATTACATAAATACTTTTTAAAAAATAATATTTATTAATTTATAAATATAAATATATAAATGTATAAATATAGTAAATGTAAATTTATAAATATATTTATTTATAAATATTTTTTAGAAATATTTCTTTAAGATTATTAATGAATATTTTATCTAATGTGAATGCATGTTAAAAATGAGTGAAATTGAATAAATTAAAAATAATTACACTTTGAAAAAATAGATATGCTTTTTGTGTGTGCGTGGCTTATAAAAATACAGTAATTACATATAAAGGAAATTAATATAAAATACGTTTGATCTATGTTACATTGAAAAATCAATTGAAATTCAATTATTTCCATTACATTATACATAAAGGAATATTTCGTATTATATAAATAATATTTATATACATTCATATATATCAATATATTTAATATATACTATTTATTAACATTATCAACAATTATCTAATTAAAAAAATGTTTAATATGTTTCTCAATTTACTAATTTTTTATTTTTAATTTTTTAAATTTTATTCTTCACAAATCTATATATTTAATATACACTATTTATTAGTATTTATAATTTATATATAATATAATAAATTCATTAATTTTTTAAAAATATTTTTTTAATTAATAATAATTTTTTTGGTTTTTTTAAAATAAAGCCTTTTTTTATTTATGTATATCATTTTATTTGTGACATTATCATAACTACATGTAAATACTAAATAAAGAGTAACCTATATCAGTGCTAAAAATAATGTGCTCATAAAGGGTACCATTCATCAACACTAAAAATAAAGCACTGATAAAAGACACAGTTTATGAGAACTTGTTTTTCGTGGATAAAGGCATGTGTTGTTAAAGTCCATTTTTTGAAGTAGTTTATGAAGTCCAAGAAGGACCCCAAAAGTCAGAATACACATATTCTAAAATATGATTGTCCTTTAATAAGTATATTTTAAAAATAACTCTTTTATAATTAAAAAGAACAAAATACTCACAAAAAGGTAAATGTTTAGGTGTAATATCATTCATAAATCCCTATTTACTCAATTTATCATGACCCCTTGAGATTAGAAGCCCTGACCTCCTATTCTAATTTAATGTGTTTTTAGTATTTGTAACATACACACTACCCAGTTGCCAACAATGTGTTTTCCCATTTCATACCTAAATCTCATTCATAAGAGAATCCTTCATAACTATTATAGATACTTTTTAAATATTATGAAAACTATATTCAGAAAAAAAAAGTAAACACTTTTTGTCTGGAACTGCAAGAGAGATCACATTTCTATGTAGTTCAGGGACCTACCCAACATTGATAAAGGTGATAATCAAATGGTTATCTACCACTATCAAAACAAAGCCTCAAACCATGATCAAGAATCTCCTATTGCTTTCAAGTATAAATTCTCCGTTTACTATCTCAGTCAACTCATGGATAGACTATCTATTGGGACACATGTGAATGGAACAACCCGAATCTATGGCCGACTCATCAGTGAAGAATATCATAGAAATAATGAGAACATTGGATATATTATAACCAACATCCATGAAAAAAGGGTGATCAAAAATTTAATTAGATGTAGGATTTTGTTTAGGCTACCAACATTTTGGTCTTATATTACATAGATTCTTGAAATTAAATAAGTTAACCTTTCAACCCATTCAGTTAGACCTATGCTTGGGTTTCTTAGTGTTCTTTCCATTACCCTTTCCGTTCTCTTTCTTTTTAACTCAAGTATTTTTCTACACATAGTGAATAGAATCTCTACCTTTAAAATTAATCTAGGTTTTGTGTGATGTTCTCTAGAGTGTAAAGTTAATTTGATTTATTCAAGGGTCAAGGATTCAAGACATTACTCATGGTTTACAAAAGAGTATTATAAGAATTATAATGTGAAATGAGAAGAATCATTACTTGATCCTCATCATTAATAGATACATTTTAGTGGGATAGACCAATCATGGTTTTATTAAATTCATCAAGATGTGATCTAATGGAAAAACCAATACACATCTTAAAGATAAATATCATATGTTTCTTATATAATCTACCAACTATATAGACAATAATATATAACTTATCAAGCTTCAACCAAATTCCAACATAAAATGTTTCATTTGAAACTTCCCTAATCATTTTATCAAATATGGATGACAGTAAATAACTATAATATTTTTTCAAGTATTCTAAAAGTATGTCTTGATATGTGGTAGATTTATGACCATAATAATACTAGGTTATCAAAGGCTTCATAGATCCATTAAATGTATCAATAATCCCATAATGGAAAATCATGACCTTCATATTGATTCGCCACAAGCTGAAGTCAGTATCTGCATCAAATTTCTTAATTTCTTGATTAGTTTAAGCCAATATTTTGTTATAAAGGATTGGATACCATTTTTTAGAAAACATTGAGGTGTACTCCCCCAAAATAAGTTTAGGATCACTAAATAAAAATCAATTATAATAATGTATATTTGAAATAGAATAGATAATGAGGATAAAAATGATGACAGTTGTAAAATAGGGAGAGATTGAGGATATTCAATATGAGTTAAATTGACAAGTAATTAATAAAAAATAAGATTAAAATAATGAAATTAAATTAATAAATGAAAATAGGATATATTTTTATTAAAACCTATTTGGGACATACATGTATAAAAAATGAACCACTCAAACTCACATGTTTTATTAATTCATCAAACATATAGAATACAATATTGAAATATGCAAGAAAATAATGGAAAAAACTGATTTTATTTTATTTAAATCATAGAATAAAAAATATAATACTCACAATTCTTGAAATCCTATAAAAATACAAGAGTTTTCTTTTCAGGATTCAGTAACTATTGAATGAAATTATAGATCTAAAATCACACACACAAGTGAAACTAACCTATATCACCACTGAAAACTCTAAATATAAAATATATTTTGGTTTAACACTTGATGATATATCTCTATAACTCTATTGGGAGTAAAATAAGGAATGTGGTATAACAACTATATTTAACTCCAATCCATATCATACATTTCTATATGAGATCTCTGTGTTTTCTATAGAGTTTTATGGGAATGAGATTTGGAGGATAAAAAGTGTCTGGATGATTAAATTGTCATTATCTAGGGTTCATAAATTATTTTTACAATACAAAAATAATTAGAAGGTGATGAAATAGCCCAATAAACTAGATAATTCCATATGGGGTGATATAACAAACTGGGAGATAAGCACAACACAACTAGGTGGACCAAATGGGGGGGGGGGGGTGTGAAAACAAATATTAAATAACCATGAGAAAATAAGAGTAGGATATTTAATGTGGAATGGTAATAGAACAACACATGAAAAAATTCATGGGCTAGGGTAGGTGGCATAAATAAAATCCCAATAGAAGGGCTGACAAACAACGATAGACCAAAAAACATAATAATTCCTGTATATATATATATAGTTGACCATATATTATACGAAAAACAATTTTTATGATAATTACACAATAGTAATCATGTAAATGTATGAAAAAAATATATATTTTAAAAGGAAATCCAATTTCACAGATTCAAAATCTCTAATTTCATAGGTTCTCGAATCATTGTGATCTCTAAAGAAAAATTATATAATATAATATAATTATAATTTAATTTTTTAATGGATGTATGATATAATGTTTTTACGGAAATAAATATAAATTTTTAAATTTGAATCTTTTTTATATGATAATAATTATATAATGAAATAATTTAACCATTTTGGAAAAAAATTTATAACATAATTTTATATATTAATATAATAAAAAATGGTATAATTGGATAGGTTTGTGGCCCAACCCGAGGTCAGGCCTAGGAAAACCGATGGATTTTTTTATATTGGTCTAACCTAGTTTTAATAGTTCCTTTAGGATTTATATTTAGAGGGTTAATCTGGAATCATATTTTCTCCATGATATCTAGCACACTAATTTTCACAGACTATTTTAGAATGTTTATATTTGGGGGTTTAATGTGAGTATACTATCCTTTTTTATTACATATAATACATTTAATTTTATATTAAATTATTATATTTATTTAAAAAAATTCATAATTTTTAAGAAATAATAATAATTATATGAATTTTATAATGTCAATCAATTCCCAAGGAAATGATGACCCCATAATTCCCAATAAAGTCACCTCACATGGATATCCTCTCTATTTAATTAACTATTCGTATTCGTACAATTGTATTTTACATAGGAGATATGAATTGATCTCATATATTAATTATATTATCTCGCACCATATATATATGTATCACTATGTAATAAATAATACGATCTTTTAGACTTTATAATGTCTCCTCTTATCTTGTTTATATATTGTATATTTTAATTTCTCATCATCCTTAAAAAAATTCAACTCAATGTTTCATCAATGCTGGGCTTATCCCCTAACCAATCATACATTTATAGTTTCAAAATTATTTATAGCTTCAAAAAATATTCAATTCAATTCACAACATGTTATCATAATGATTATCTTCTTCACAATATGCATTGTGATTGATCCATCTCCATCACTATCATTGGCATAATATAATTATTAAAAGAAAACTGAGTGATGTGAAACCATATATGTTTGTGGTATTCATTGGTGAAAATGTAGAAACACAAGGGTAGAATGTTGGATAAATTTTAAATTAAGTTAATGTAAAGGAAATTAAAGGGGAAATATGATGATCAATTAGGCCGCTGAGGATAATTTCACCTTAAAACCCTAATTATAAAGTGAAATAAATTTTGATCAATCATTTGATAATCCTTACTTTAATAAATTCAATAACACAAGAAAAAAATAATAAAAATGTTATTAAACACTCATGTTTGTAAATAACCATCAAGGGGTACAAAGAGGTGTTTATTTATAGCCACATGAGAGAGATACCAGTCAAAATACAATGAATAATAAATTTTAAATCCAAACACACTATTTTGATTTTTTTACACATTTCTATGGCTTTAGGGGGAAATATATCCACCAAGAAGACATTTTTTTCATCACTATAATGTCTTTGGAGATTACCACCATGATATTTGAGATAAGGGCCCCACCACTTTCGACCATAAATATTTTATTCATGAATGTATATTTAAATATGTAGGATCATTTGGGAGATCCATTTAATTTTACATTTGGGATTTAATAAAAGTAATTAAAGGCTTATTTTCTCCTATTAGGCTTATAAGTTGGTCATCCACTAATTGTTTTAATGTAAGACCATGTAAAGCAACTTTCATTTGTCCTCAAATTTGTATATTGAAAGGGAGGGATATTATTAACATGTAAGGTTTCACTAACATTTTCATACATTTTTTGTAAGTTTGTATTTTTGGAATTATCATTGATATTATCTAAAACATAGAAATGACTATCTTCACAATGCATTTTCTTTATCATTATTTGTTCCAGAAATATTCCTTTTAAAAATTATTTCCTTTCCAATCCACATAGAAAAAATGACAATATTTCGAAAAATTATTTTCTCGATCACCCTATTCCTACAATTAAAGAACAACATAATAGGGAAATTAATGGTAAAATTACATAGATTCTAAGTAATTATCTTTTAAAATGAGTATGAACACTTTCCCGCTCAATAAATCTCTTTTCACCACAATTTTTTTAGAAAGTAAAATCACATTATACTCAAAACTATTGTTTATAATTCTTTTAATTTCCCTCATTTTTTTATTCCACTGATCTTACATTTTTTCACACTTAATTTCTCCAATATTATTATTATATATATATATTTTTCCCTCATTTAATTTCCCCTCAACTCGACACACTCTTTTTTATCACTCCCAATTTTACCATTCCCATATTATTTTTCAATCCTTCATATTCTATTTTTGATTTATTTCTATATCCTCACATAATATTTATAGGATTTTATGGTATTTAGTGGATTCAAAAAAATCATTCTACCACTGAAAATAATGGAGAATAATTTATAATTTTCATTTTATATAACCCCTATCAAACTACTATGGCCTTTCAAGTAGTAAATTTCTATCTTTTATTAGAGAAACAACACAATGCTACTCATCAAGATATTTTCCATTCTAAAAAAATAAAACCATGGCTTCTTATTGAACTTAGAATTATCCAATATCATTCAACCACTACAACCTATAAGATATATGATACATTAGAGTAGAAAAACTCAAAATCTACACCATCAGAATAACTTACTCTATCAATGATCAAACTAAATACCTTATCTTTAATTTGGTATCTCATATGGAAAATTAGATCACACTTTTGAACATTGTGATCATATATCATTATAAAAATTGAATCTTTTATTTTCATCGATGCATATCAATGTACATGTTATTTAACATCAATATCTAAAAACTCCTCCAAAGGTGGAATTTCATCCTATATAGATTGATCGGTAAAAATGGTTTCATTATCCATAACAATTATTATCCTCCTATATGTGAATTTAAATGAAATATTCACATGTCCCTGACAATAGAGACACATAATAACATGTGATTTAGAAATTATTTTTTTTGTTAGCAATTCATTTTCAATTAAAATTGAAATATTTTTTATTGATAATTCTATTTGTTTTGGAGAAAACATGGAATCCCTTCATTTTATTTAATTGTAAATAGAAGTAGTTTTTGGCACTCTTTGGTTATCAATCCAAAAATGATGGGAACTTACTCAAATCCTTCGAGAATCTAGCATATTTTCTACCTTTATAGCCTTATAAATTAACTCCCCCATATCAATATAGGTTTTATGTTCATCCACATCTTGAATTTTTAATTTCAATCTATTGAAAAACCTTTCCATTGTTGTTTATTAATCGTCCGTGAAATTGGATCGAATCATTGACAAATTCTTTTCCATGAAGTAATCCTCCACACACATGGATCCTTACACAATAATTTGTATCTTTAAATGTAAATATCTATATTAATGACTATTAATTAACCTTTTCACATTAATATATTCATTTCATACCATTTTTTAATTGGCCTTTGTCCATTCCAGCATCGTCTGACTCGTAATTGGTCCCAATAAATACATGCATATTCATTTCATTCAATTATTGACAAAATTACCTTATTTTCATCCTAGAAATTTTGAATCCCAATGTCATTCTTAAGATTCTTTTCACACTACAAATAGTGTTTTGGAACACTCTTACCTTCAATGGATTGATGTGCCAATTCGATGCTTCCCAGATCACTCTCTTATTGAACCATGTCTCCCTCACCTAGGAAATGATTCTTTGAATTAAAGTAATCTTCATCGCCTAGATACAATTCATAAGTTTTTGGTGACCTATAATTTGTGTAATTTTTTAAATTATTCACCATATGATTCAACCTTGTAAATTAACTAGTGACAACTTTCATGAAAAATATGAGGTCAATCTCAATTATTTCTTCCTCGATCAACATTCTTTTAATTATCTACACACTCTTTCTATATTTTTTTAAACATCTCAAAGGGTTACTCAATATTTCTATAGCCACAACTAGGTACATATAAGTGTTCTTAAATAAAATCAATAATATGACTAGTGAGAATAAATCCATTAATGGGGAAATTTTAAAATCAGAAATTTTATATAGTGTTTTAATTAATGGAGTCCATGAATTTTATTAGGTAAGGTGAAATAGAGTAAACAGTTATGGTATATGGTTGGATATGGATGAGAAATTTTGTATTATAAATCCACATAATTTGTTATACTGAACCAAAACAATGTCAAATAAATTTTTAGCATACTTTTTTATTTTTTATTTGTTTTTCTTTTTTCTGATGCACTTTTTTTTAAAATAAACCAACAATGAGAGAGTGCAAAAATATTTGACATTAGTTCATGACATAAAAATACATGAACATTTTAAAAAGTAAAAAACCCATAAAAATACTTCAAAAAAGATAAGTAATGGACTTTTGGGAATTTATATAAGAAATTATACTTAAAATGAAAACATTAAACATTATTGGAATTCTATCAAGGATATTATTATATTTAAAAATATTGAATCCATTACATGAATTAAATCAGAAATATCTTCAAAATTATGATTTAGATTATAGTGTTTCAAAAATAATATGAAAAATGGTTTTTTATTATATGAAAATTACATAACATACATCCATAAATTTGAATAATAAACCATATAAATGGTATAACGGTGTTAGGACATACATAGTGATGGATGAAAATGGATAGAGTAGCAAAAAGATATGTGAAATTGAAAAATGAAGGAACCTAGATTTAATATAAAATCATTGAAATAAAATGTTATGCTACAATGTGGACGTGCATTTTTTATTGGTGAAAATGTGGAAAAATGGTTTAAAATTTGGATAAATGAAGATTACATAAATGTGATGGAAATTAAAGTGGAAAGAATTTGATCAATTAAGACCCCAAGCAGACTTTCCCCTTAAAAACCTAATTATGAAGCTCCAAAAAGGTTAATCACTCCTTTGATAAGAATTAATTTCATTCATTCATGGACATAAGAAACACAATAATATTAATGCTATAAAACACACAAATTAATATATAACATAGAAAGGGTACAAAGAGGAGGCTATTTATAGCCAAATGCAAGAGATACATGTCAAAATACCAATCACACAAAATTCTGAATCCAAAAAATGATTTTGATTTCTCTGACACATGTAAATGGATTTAGGGAATAAGATATCAACCAAGAAGTCTTCGTAGTATCACTATAATGACCTTGGAGATTCCCACCATGAATTTGGAGAGACCACTTTTGAACATGGATATTTTATTCATTCAAGTAGAAATAATTTAATAGGATCATTTATGTGGGACATTTAAGTTCACTTTTGGGATTTAATAAGAGTTATTAAAGGCCCACTTTCTACTCCCATGCATGTATGTTGGTCCTCCCCCTATAGTTTTAATGTATGTCCATGTAAAGAATCTTTCATTGTCCACGTTATTCATATTTTCATTGGGACACCAATACCATGCAATGAGTCTTTTCCATTTATCTACTTCAACACCTCTATGTCATGATCGGTCTCGATTCCTAGATGCGTATGCACACCCTGATTCTTGTCAATGAGACTCTTAGTTTATTTTTCATATATTTTTATATTTATTTTTATATATATTGATAACTTCGAAAAATTATTTCAAATATTTTGTTAATATTTTTTTATAGGAGGAAGTTATTTATCTCCTAAAGATAAGTGATTACTCAAGAATGTCAAATTCCACAACAATCCTTGAAGTGAATACAACAAGATATTAAATAAATTATGTAAATACTTTATGTTATCAATTTTGAGATAAACATCATTGATGAAATTATAAATTAATTGATGCCACTAGAAGTGGATGATTGCTAAGAATCACATAACAATCATTTTTTAAAGTGAACATCACTAACAAGCCATGATGCGAGAATAAAATGTATCATATCCTTTTTCCATGTACTATATTATGGTGTAGAACATGTTTATAATTTATAAATTACTAGTAAAAATATAATACAGTTTTATTTATTTTTAAATAAACTATGTAATATGTTATTCATTTTCTATTCTTTATTATATATAAAATATATACACTAGTTTTTTTAATTCATCCATTGATGTGGATCAAAATTATAAATTTAATATTCATGTCATTATATTAATGACACCATAAAACCTAATAGTATAATTTTATTATGTTCCCTTAATTTAATGAGAATATTTATTAAATTTTTATCTCATTTTCCAATGTGAATAAAAATATACGTGATATTATTTAAAATCAAATTGGAGGATAATATTAAATTATTAAATTATCATTGAACCATATTTTTTATAATAATATATATTAAGATAACTACTACAATGTTTTTGATGAAATAAATATTTGAAGAGAACAATGAATTTTACTAATATTTATAAAATAGTTACTACCTAAACAATGATGTGAAAACAGATTCTTTTGAAATTATGTTGGTTTATATTTTCATTTTATTAGATATTTCCACAATAATGGTAATATGAAGGAAAATATTATGTATCATGTGGATATGGATTATCATCACCATCTCTCATAATTTATTTTATTTTATCTAGAGAAGCTTATATTATTATTCTTATATTTGATAAATGAGATGAAAGGCTTAGATTATTCATGAATATAACATATTTTATGAAAATAATTTTATAAACTGAATTGGTTAAATAATGATTAAAATGATAAATAAAATTAATATTTTTATACAAGATTATTATTATTATTGATAAAAAATGAATTCTACTTCATCTATATCCTAAGAATGAATTCATTCCCGGATGATAATGTAATTTTAATTTATTTTAAAATATTAATTGAAGGGAATTAAATTATCTATAATTTGTTTTATGAATTGTGATACTTGTATATTATATTTTATCATGAATATTTTAATGTCATAATTTTTTTCCAAATGATTTCACCTTAATTTATTGAAGTGAGTATTATTATAAAAAATATACTATGATTTATAATTATGGTATTGATGAGGCTTGTGTTGTGAATATAGAATATTATTTCACATTACATATAACACCATATTAATCTTATTTAAAGAAATTGGGGATCATGCCCCTAGATTATATATTTATAACATTTAGGCCAGAAGATCCGAAACATAAAATATCCTCTAGGTTATGTGCCTAACTTCAGATTATTGTATTATAAAATTATAAATTTGAGATAAATCACTAGATGTGAAAATTATAATAATAACAAAAAATATGAGTATTTCATTTTTTTCATTATATACCATGAGGATGATAAATATCCCAATTGAATGATCTTGATGATCATACCAATGTATATATTGAAGAAATATTCCAGTGAATATTACTTTAACTATTAAAAAAATCATATAAGTTAATTATTTATCCAAACTCTTGAATAGTTAATTCATTATAATATATGTATATTCTCCTGTTGTAAAAATTAATCAATTTTTACAAAAGAGAGAATATATTTTTACACAGTAGTAATTTTTTTAATTTTTTTTATACATAAAGTCTTCATGAAATATATTTATCATTAAATATATTCATGAAAATGAATAACATATATAGACATTCGATAAAGGATGATCCAACTACCTATATATATATTGAGGCTTTATAATAGATTTTTTATATACAATTGAATAAGTTATGGTAAACCAGAATTTCTATGATCCTAAATCATTAAACACATGACCTAATCATTTAGGTTATACAAGATTAGTCATAATTTAAAAGATTGATACAAGTACACAGTTGGATCAATTTTCAGGTAATATAGTAAACATCTTTGAGTGGGAAAATGATGATTTTATTTAATGGATGTAAATCAAATATGTTATCAATTAGAAAAGAATTATTTAATATTTCTTTCTTTCTATGAATTCCCCCTATATGATGATTTTCCATTGGTAATATATTATCAAGAAAAGTTATTTATTTAATCAAATACTATATTAGAAGTGAATTTACCAAATTTATATGAAGTATTAATCATGGAATATGTATGGGCGAACCCACCTACCATTCATGAAATAAAATTATTATATGAAACATGCTTATAGTAAATGTTCCCATAAATTATTATTTTATAGTGATATAAATATCACTCGTTATATGGAGAATAATGTAAACATTGAGTATCACATACCATATATAAAATTTTCTGGTAGAGACATTGATAATATTTTAAATACACTAATATAAAAAATTTAGTAGTAATTTTCTGAAAATTAATAGTTTTATTATACACACCAGAAGTGTGGCTGAACTGATTATATAAAACCACAGTACATCTTGAGTGGAAAGTAAAAACACTATTTTCCGTTCAATATAAAAAATAATATATTTACACCAATAAATATTTTTAGATAATGTACTTTAATTGACAATGTTACCAGATTAATCATGAGATATCATTAAAATATATTAATGATATATTTTAATTTTTGAATGCTTTAGAAAATCATTGAAGATAATGAATTTTGAAAGATGTAAACATCAAAATAATTGGCCAAAATAAATTATGGGATATGTGTTGTGTTTAACATGTATGGTTTTGGATTGGCTATCCAAATTTAAAAACTATTATATCTATATGATCTTATAATAATAAATGTTATTTATTATAAATTTGGATATTTATATTTGAATTATATTCAATTTATTTTATTATTTTTTATCTATATGTTAATATTGATTAAAAAATCCATGAATCCTTGAAGGGTTCACAATACAATAATCATATAAAAAATTATTAATATTTCATACAATATGAGAAATTATTTATGTTTTAAATTAAATATGATATATATGATATAATAATTCATAAGAGGAAAAATATAAAATTGATTTTATAATCCTATTTATTTTATAAATAAATCTATTTATTCATCAAGATATATATATATATATATATATAATTTAAAAAGCAAAAAACTATCAAAAAGTTTCTAAAAGTAATGAATTAATTGATTATCATATTTTAAGGAATAAACCTGTATTCTTAAATTAGTCATTATGAAAATTAAATTATAAATTTTGGAAAGATCTTATATATTTAGTAAAATACTATTAATGAATAATTAAATATCATTCCTTGAATAATGATATATTTCATATATAATGGGATATTAAATAACTTATTTATCCTAGAATGTGTAAATATTAAAGCCCATTTTCTTTATCCATGAAATATATACATGTATTGATTTATATATAGGATGAGAATAAAAATATATATTATTATGATAATTTTAAATGAATGGTAATGTTATTTTCTAGTCATCAAGATTTAAAGGGTATACATGATTACATCTTCCCAAAATTAGAATAAAATTTATTTTTCATGTCGATGATAAATTTTTATTTATTCCATATAAACATATTTCTCAAAATAAATATTTATTCACATATGGTGGAATGAATTTATCTTTTTGTTTTATGAAACAAAAAATATATGAAACTTCATCAAATAAAGATATGTTGATTATTACTTTAAAGGAATTTGAGTATGTGTTTGGTTAAGATCCATTACTATGTATTAGATATTAAAAAGTGTTATTCCTATCATATTATACGATTATAGTGCTTCTTGTAATTCATAATTCTAGGGTGGGTATATATATGGATATTGGAAAAAACACAACTCATCTAAATTATTTTTTTCTAATGAAATTTTAAAAAACAATGATATAGATACTCACAAAATAAGATCGTATGATAATCTTATAGATTTATTCATAATGTCATTACCAACTACAATTATTTTGGAAATTTATTTATAAAATTGAGATATGAAGTTAGAAATTTCTATGATTATTTTATGAGGGGGAGTTGGTAACACTCCAATATTTCTCCCATCATTAGGGTTTTCCCATTTTTTTGATGATATGTTATTTAACAAGTCAAAATGGAATGAAATTAAATTACATGGGAATATTTTTTACCATAATGTTTTTTATGTGAATATTATTTTAGGTTCCATGAAATTATGACATCCAAAGGGGAGTGTTATGAAAAAAATATTAATTACATGAATGTCGTAATGTACCTTAACCCCTATGTTCTGATGACCCCATATTCACAGTAACGTCCCTTTATAGGACCAAACATTCTATTGTATAACCCATTAGTATTATAAAAATTAGATTTTAAATTGGGGATAAGGATTGATCTGATCCACTGATTATAATCTAATGTACCCTATATATATCACTATAAAAATGGAAGAATAATTTTGGGATTATATACCATCACCTCATACCATGTTAATTTATTATATTTTTTCATTTTTAACATCCTTAAAAACATTCAACTCCATGCTTCTTTAATGATGTGCTTCCTCCAAGATTGATTGTACATTTACAGTTTGGAAATTCATTATAGTTTCAATCAGCATTCGATCAATTTTAAAAAAACTATTAATAAACTATTTTTAGTATTAAAAATTAATAATGAGTATATTATTAAAATATAGAAACCTTTTTGGGGTAAAATGTTTTTATTTCAGTGTTTTTGATTTGATATACATAAACAATTTCTTTTATATATAAAATTAATATCAATTGTATAATAAAAATAGACACAAATTATTTATATTTTTTTGTTTTATTTCATTATTATGTTGTATTTAAATATATATTTATAAAAAATATATCATAAAAAATTACATTTTTTATATATGTTTTCATTTGTGTGGGTCTTAAATTTTTTATTTATATGTGTACTTTTATTTTTGACATTATTTATTTAAAATTAAAATTATTGATAAAATTATATATTTTTAAAATTGTTTACAATGAGTGATATGAAATTCGTTATATTTTCTATTATTCAATCGTTAAATACAAAATTAAATTGGATCTTATCATGGTAAATTAAATTAAATTTATAGTAATATATCTTCAAAAAATCAAATAATTAGTTTATTATACAATATTTTTTCATAAATATAGTGAGATAATTTTTATCTATGGTAATATATTATTAAAAGAAATATTAACATTTTTACATGAAATTTATCTCACATAGCTACATGGAAAATATTAATTTTATATTCTCATGTTAAGGGGGTGTTTAAATTAAAGAGTTATATTATTTTAACATATATAATTTATCAATAATTTAAATTTATTTAATTTAATTGATAAAATAAATATATTTTATTTATTTTTTTAAACATAATGTTTTTGTCTAAAAGTAATCTGTTATTGTGAGTGAGATAAATTTAATTTGCGAGAATATATTGATTTGAAAATAATAATAATATATTAAGATTGTTTTACAATTTTTAAATAGTATTTATTCAATAAATTAAATTCATTTAAGGAAAATATTAACCTAAAATTCAAGTATAATGATATGTATTTTAGAAAATAAAAATCATTTTACATACAATGCCTCATAAATTTATACATAATAAAAAATCTTTTATAAATAACATTTATTTCACATATAAAATGATAGAAATTTTATATACCATTTCTAACTTCTAAAAATGAGAATTATCTCATTTACAAGATGAGATACATTTAATATATTTTAATATAACTTTTTATAAACATAAAAAATTAAAATTTCTAGGAGGTAAGATGTTAAATAAATTTACCCTAATTATTTTATAAAATATAATTTATGTTTTGTATGAAATAAGATAAATTTAACATTAATTATTATATGTCTTAAAAAATGAAATTTGTTTCATATATATGATGAACTAAATTAGATATATGTAAATGTATCTATATATGGGATTTTTTGAACAACCCATGACCAGAAAAAATGGTTGAAACTCATTCAAATGTTTGCTATATCTTTTAAGAATAAATATGAAATAAGAAAAACATAAAATAACCATGAAAAAGATATGTATAATGTGCTCTATCTTAGTAGAGTATTTTTGATAATTTTCCCTATGTAATAACACTTGGACTCTCTCTTCTATGAGAATAACAAAAAAACACAAGAATACATTTATTCTATATGATAACCCCTCATGTAACTCCACTAGATTTTAAAAAGAAGAAAAATATATTTAATAGCGTAAATGACACAAAACACTGAGTTTTCTTGCATTACACATGATATCATGTTTATCTTATATTACGGGAAACAAGATTTTTAATAAAATCACTATTTTTGGATTACATTAATTAAATTTAAATATTATATATTCAATAAAATGATTAACATGAATCCTATGTGTTCTCTGGACAGTAGAGAAAACTAAATCCAATTTAACACTTACAACTGTATTTTTCAAGAAATCAGTTTTGTCACTATTTTATGGCCCGTAGATTTTAAATTTTTTTACACACATATTGAAAATTTACATGAAAAAATAAAACTAGTTACTGTGGTAAAAACAAAAAGGGTAAAATTAAGTAAACATAAAGACTAAGGAATAAATGATAAAAATGATTTTCTTTTTTGTGTGTTAGAGGTGTGGCTCAACCAAATAAACCATAAAACCCATTAATTATTAGTCATGGATACACATTATGTAATATTGACCTATCAATAGTGAATAATTTTTAATATTTTCAAGAATACCACTCATCCTCAACAATAAAAGGGAACTCACTGCCCTCACTTCTTCACACCTGTCAAGCCATTTGTCTCATCCAACACATAACCAATGAACTTTCCAATATCACTGCCCTCATAATAAAAGAATTATTTTGTTTATAAATACAAAATTTCAAGGATTTAGTGAAAACATAAGAAGGATACCTGAAGAAGAGGAATATAAAGAACAAGCATCACAAGGTAGACTCAACGTAAGGGTTTTCTCATATACCATTTATTTCAATGAGATATATGTCATATTCACTATTTTTTATGGATTATATTGGAACCATTTAAATTTTTTATGATTAAAATACCTAAAATTATGTGGATTTACATATCCATTTTATGATCTCTATTTCATGGGGATTATGATTTCACTGTTATAAAATGGGTAAGGGACTTCATCTCAATTTACTTTAGTGGAGGCATATTTTGATGTAAAGAAGATTTATTATTTTATAATTTTTATATAAATATTCTTTGACTCATAATTTATAGATATATTAATAACCTAGGGAATACAAATATAAGTGGCGATCTCAAATAATTAATAATTTTAATCATAAGAGATAACAATTAATGATCATATAAGAGCATAATATAAGAATATAGGCTTGATAACCTTATAAAAGTCCAAAATATAACCTGAGATGATTAATCACTATTACACATGGATTATAATACAAAAATAAAGGGTCTGATCATAACATATTATACAAGCCAAAAAAATATGAGTATGATGTAAAACATATGAATGTGGAAGAAACATAAGCACAATAATACTAAAATATAGGAGCATGAATCACTACCCATTTCTTATAACATAGTGATGTTAACATAACTAATTTATTTATTTAACATAATGGAGAAGATATCACCACTAGATCTTCTTAAAAATAGGGATGCAGGAATCACTACTTGATTCACATAACATATTATAGTAGACATCACTTTTGATTCTGATAATATTTTAGAGTAGACATCACTTCCTAATTCCCATAGTGGATCAAGAATCAATACTAGATTCCTATAATTATCTCTTGAGATATCAAATATTACTCAATTCATTGTATGTTGATATTAGACCCCACCTTTCAATTATCCACACATATGTGTGTGAGGATAACCATAAAATGTTCATATTTTTAACATAACTTAATTATCCCATAGAGAAGATGTGAATTTCAAAATCATCTTCTATAAATCATTTCATGATATATCTAGATTAAGATGTGGGATGGTATCATAGGAACATATCGAAGAGTATCATAAGTAATCACTAGTGAAAAACATGGTTTTATACATCAATTGTTTTTGGGTATTTAACATTCGTTACCTTGAACACTTATTGAAAGAAATAATACAAATATGTTTTTCAGGTTTTATATTGTTAAATAATGTGAAAAGACGTATTTCACATCAAAATCTAAATATTTTCCTAGAAATCAATCTAAAATTCTGGAATTGGAAGGCCTTTTTCAAAACAATTATTATATAACCAACGTAAATAAACTTTTCCACATCATTTACAAAATAAATGACCTGAAAATGTTTTTTTATATTTATTTAAAATATATGAGATTTTAAGTACAATAGTAGATCCCAAACAAAACTACTAAAACAGCTATAAAACAAAATTATAAATAAAAATCATTTAAACTTTACCATTTTTCAATATAAACATTAAAATATATATTAAAAATAACCTAAAATTCATTAAAACATGTGAAAAAAACCTTTCATTATCTTTCTATGTAATTTATATCTTTCCTAGTAAAAGGGTAAGGGTCATCCAAAAGATAATAATTAAATAAAAATCATTAAAATATATTCTAAATATAATTATTAGAAAAATTAAAAGGAAAGATATAATAAAATCCTAAATTATGGAATTTAGTAACTGTCCTGGTTGAAATTATTTTTTACATAAATCCCAGAAAAAAATATCAAGAATCTTTTATTCATTCTTGAAGATGAAATGTCTATTTTAAAATTATTTTTCAATTCAAACAACATTTTATGTACTTTATATACAATATAATAATTATAAATGAGAAGCCACCTTTACGCTTACATATTTGATATCTCCACTCCTAACAATTTTGGTCTCTCTTATGTAATCTCATAACCGTTTATAAAATTATATGCATGAAATAAAATTAAAATCCATTATAATATAAAATTATTCAAATAATCAAACATTATTTTTGAATAAATTGTTAACATTTTCTCACACATCACCATGCATAGAGCATATATAGAAAGATGTATTATCTTATGAAAAAACAAAAATTAAATGAACAGTAATATAAAAAAATAATGTCAGTGGCTATTTAGTTAATATAGATAACACTTAATGAAATATATGTTTAGTAATATTAAAGATAAGGATGCATCCATCACGGAATTTTAGTATTTTGAAATATTTCTTCAATATATAATGTTCATTATATACCTTTTATTTTTGCAAATTTTGTTGAGATAAATTGTGGGTTCAAAAAATCATATACTAATATCATATTATGTTGAATATAATCTGTATAATGATATATAATACAAAAAACATAAGTATTAATTTTAAATAAAATAAAATAACTTAAAAATTATTATAATTTATTTACACAAAAAATACATTCATAAAATTGATGCCCAAGAAATATCCAGTTACAAGCTCCACATCCAATATATTTAAAATCATCCTAATCATTGCATACCCAAATATTTTATCATTCATCTGAGTTTTATAATATCCCAACATCAAATATGAATATTATAATAATATACGAAGTCCATATGTAATAGTATCTGAAGTCATAAAATCATGTACTTGTTGTTGTCTATATAACATGTCTTTACCAATAAATTATTCCTATAAAAAATAGATAAATATAAAATATTTAAATAGTTAAAAAAATTACACCAAAATGAAATAAAGGATATAATTTATACATATGTTGTAGTTAATTTTTATGAAAAATATAGATAAAAAAATAAAAAATGGATGATACATTGTATAATTGTAATGACCTCATCCATAAGAAATTGTACTCCTATTGATCAATCAATAATATCCTAAACAATGACCCTAATCCACCCCATCTCTATCTATTGTGGATTAATGATATCCCCATTATAATATATAATCCCATAAGAAAGAGTTTTATCTTGGGGATCCTCAACATTTAGGTCACAATAGATGGGAAGTTGCAGAGGAGGAGGTATAGGTGTTGGATAAGTAGGTGGAGGTGGAGTGTTGGGGTCTTCAACTAGAATAGGAGTGTGATTTGAAACCTTATATCATATTTACATGTATACAAAAAACAATTATACTGATTCTATTATCCTATAATCTATAATCTCAAACATCTATTGAACTTTATCTTCTAAAGATTATATTTTTCCGTTATATGTATCCTCCATTGAAGAATATTTATAATGAAAAAAATAATTTTCTTTATAGAAACACCTTCCATGTATCCTTATATGCAACTTGGATGTTCAGGCATTCCCAATGCAATAGAGAAAATATACTTCCAATCCTAAGGTATGAAGGCCCCTTTTGTGATATTCTTTTTAAGGGATTAATTTATATAATATGTTATAAACTAATTAGTGAATCATAAGATATATTGAGTCAAATTATCATAAAAACATAAATAAATTAAAAAACTCCTTATAATCATCTCAGATATATCCCTCAAACATTCTATATGTTACTGTCCCATTTTGATCATTTGATCCTTCTTCGATTTTTCATGACTACAGGGGGTTATCTACAATACCTAAAGACTCATATCTCATTTTATAAAAATTTTAAATCATCATTTGTTATTTTAATAATGTATACCCTTCACATGATAAATTATAAGTGTATGCATTTTTCTATTGAATCATATAATGATATTCCCACTATTTCTATAAATTAATAATTATAAACAAATTAATATGATAATTAATATTAAAATATCTAAAAAATAAAATCTCACTTTCCAAATATTATTCTTGTGGATACATTAATCAAACCCATTCCATATATCTTAATCTTAGAAAGCATATATATCACATTTAATTTTATCTTTTCTTCACCCAATCATGAAATATGATGTGAGGGTTGATTTAAAATCCTTCTGTTATCTAGTATCCAAAACTACAAATTTCTTTCTAACTTATCCAGTGTTAGGTATATCATACATCATCTGATAAGAAGGGAACATAACTAATATTAGTAAAAAAAATCATGATAAGTAAAACTATAGCAATTGAACTTACAAAAATTATATTCGTTAAATGAGATATTTTATCTTTATCGATACATTTCCGATAAAAAATCAAAATACTAACTTGTGCATGAGATTTCATTAAAATAAAATTATTAAACTATCTTAAATTTGGAATCCTAGGAAAATCATTATCATCAATCTCAATATATTTCCTCTCATCTCTCCAATGGGAAACTGATAATTTTGGTAAATATGTTGTATAATGTTTACCATCCCTAGAATCATTCTTTTACCCAATATACGTAGATGATGCATGTATAGAAGGATGAGGATGATCCTTAATAAAAGTACGTATATTGTACTATCATGAACATAACTAGGTCAAACCCAAACCAGTCACCTGAGTCAATCTATGACAAGGCTTGGAAGGTATTTCTAATCAACTTGGAGTAGTGAAAAGTACGAAGGGCATCAACAGAGTGATGATGGAAACATGTTTTTCCAAAATAAATAAACAAAAGAAGCAGAATAATAAAACAATATCCCAAAATAAATAAACCAAATATAATGATTAAGAAATAACTCGAAAATAAAACTAACGGAACTTGATGACCACTAAAACTCAACAAGACCCTATAGGACACACTCTGATCCCAATACTCAACATTTTCAATGAGGATCAAGATTAATCTAAAACCTGCACCTAAGACAAAAAGTAAGAATGATGTATAAGTGTGATTATTAAAACATAGGAGGAATTCCCATGTAATATATTAACAAATTCATTGCCATTAAATAAAAGAATCATAAAATTTATTTTTGAACTGCAATATATAGAAGTAAAATTTTCACACATTTTCAAATAAAATTAAATCATGGTTCATTAATATTTTTTATTTTAAGCAGGATTCTTTTCCATGAAAGAAGCTTTAACCTTTTAAATAAAAAAGGATTGAGAAGAAGAAAGTGTAGAACATTTTCAAAACCATTCTCTAAAGAACTGAAAGTAATTTTATCACTTTTAGAAAAGAGATACACCATACATGGAGGAAAAACCAATGATCACAAAAGGGAAATGGAAAATAGCAGGCAAGAAAGACCAACCAAACAATGCACCTCAATTATCCTCCATATATAACTATGTTCTGATGTAAATTGGAGATCTTATGACCTCTAGAATAATATATAACATAATATAAATTTGACTCATCTCGATGTAATTCCATACCTGATGCCATCATAATGCACAAACTCTTGATTGTACCCTACTAGGATTGAACAAGGGGCACAATACCAAAGAAGATAGCTCATAATAATGGCCACTAGCCAATGTTTAATCTAAACAAGTGTAATAATTTTTCACCTAAAATTCTCTCATTATGTCAGGTTCCCATGTTCAGATTAAAAACGGGAGTGGGAAACTAATGTAAAATAAGAAATCTGTCACATATACATGCATGTCACACAATAAACACACACAAAAGTAACCCTTAAATCACTCCAAGGTATTCTCCCCTCTTTCCTTCAACTATCAACACACAAGGGAACTCCCATCTGAGTACCACCCATTCCAATCAACGTCCAAAAATGAAAAAGGTGCCTCCCAAAAAGATTTCTCAAAGTAACTTATTTTATAATTGTTTCAAACGAGCCTCAACCAACAATTTTACCCCAACCCCTTTTCAAAAGAACCAACACAATCCACTTTAAAACCAATAATCCACTTAGACACCCATTTACGAAAGTCAAGATACAATTTTAAATCCAAAACTCATTTATAATGGGGAAATGGTCATTTCATCAATCATGTAGTCTGAAAACCTAATTAAACAATTTAATATAATATAATACAAGAGAAAAAACACTCTATTTCAAGTAAAAAATTATTCTAAAATATATACATGAATAATTAATATAGAAAACATGTGGGAATGAAAATAAATCAATGTATTCTTAAATTTAAAGGTAATGAAAAGGGAAACTACCAAAAAAGGAGAGAACCAAGAAGAACAATTCAACACTCAATAGATTTGACAAATATCGCTCCATAATTACTGAAACACACACTCCTATATATATACCCCTTAATCTAATTCACATATTCCCATTAAAATGATGGAATATTAAAGAAGACAATTTATATATATACCATTTTATGAGTGTGAAACCTTTAGAAGAGATATTAGAAAATCTAATTAACTTAGAGGGAAAACAAAATTAATTGAATACTCTAAATAAAATTGAAAAAAAGGGTAGAATAAAATATCCTCAAATTGTGGAGGATGATCCAGAATGGACTGAAGTGCTTCAACTTCAGCGAATAAAGCTTAAACACACATTAGGAAGATCGAGGAGACCCACTACATTCCCTAAAAATAGAAGAATGAAGAAATATAAGGTCAACTATTACATAGGGTTTCGATCGAGATAAGAGGGGAAATAGGGATAGTTAAATTCTAAAAAATACACAATGATAGTGGAGTAGTGTCATTACATAGGAGATTTGACTAGAAAACTCGAAGAAATAAGCAAATAAACGAGGCTCACTGGAAGGGGGGAGCACATTCAGTGGGAGGTCTGGGGGGGTATGCATTTCATGAAAAAAGAAGGGGTATATGTGTGTGATGTATGATAGAAGGGGTAGAAGAATAGGGTTTTAAAAAAAACAATTATCTTAATTGATTCAATTTTAATTTAATTAATTTAATTTAAAAAAATGATCTCAGAAGCGCATGATTTGGGTCTCATGGTTATGGAAATTCTTGTTCAAACCTTGTTCTATATAATGGGCTCTTACAGAATCCCACATGTGTTGGAAACATGGTTTGGAAAACTATGCTCCAACTGTGTAGTTGGCCATGTCAAAAACTGCAAAAGTTGTCAAATGGTTTAAAAAACATTACAAATTAACTATATGACAAGAACCTCATGACCAAAAAATCACATATCAATGGAAATAAACCAGGAGAGTAATAGATTTAAACATGAACTCAAAAATAAATAAAATAACGAAATTTTTTTGGGTCAGGGTGTGATAATTCTCCCCACTATGAAAAATTCTTCTCCTAGAAATTCCTAAGACGTTTAGTTGATTAGGACCAAAGAAAATATGAACTTCAACACATGAAAAAGCCTAAAAACTAAAATAACAAAGATTCAACACTCACTTATGTTCAAAACCAAAATCTACAAAATCCCAAAAGAAACTATGATACCATACTCAAAAGAATCTATAAATATAAAGAAACATTACCAAAGACCATTGATTTTGGAAAAAAAATTAAGAGACTATAATGAGTAGAATCAAACATTTCTGAAAAAGCCCAACATGGAAAATTTCTAGGAGCATTCGTTACATGAACCTATATCCAAGTTGACCAACTATTATGATCTAGGTGGGGTGGAAATAAAACAAGACAAATCACCATGAAGAACACCTAAAATATCAGTTCATCATAAGATCATCCCATGGTTGCCTACCCAATCAAATAGGATTTAAAAAAATGATTTCTTAAGATGGATTAACTCTCAAAACCTAATTAAAACTAGAAAAAACCCAAAGCGATGTAGCATGGGACAAAAAACGACCATTCTACATCAACAACATTAAGAAATTTACAAAGATAATCCCTATTAAAACAGAGTTCCTAAAAGACATAATACACAATTATATATACCTGAAATAAGACATCACCGTATATTAGATTAATTATAACAAAATAATATTCTAATTGAGCTTGTATAAGCAATACCTTTGTCCAAATGAGTTAGAAGGTTCTCCAAGGGAGTGGATCGAGCTCTATGTCACTTCCTAGCACTATGTTGAAAAAACCTTTATAAATGACCCAAATAGACAAAGGTATGACATATTTTAGGTTCTATACAAAATTAAAACATTATATACCCTTGTTTCCCACACTGAAAATATAGCTAGAACCGACACTTTGACGAATCTATCAAGACGGAAAAATGACCTTTTTGTACATCTTTTCCACTGGCTAAATGCAAAAAATCGGCTTCGACCTAAAAATATTGCCTCAAGACTTATTCATAATCATTTGGGAATGAATGAACTGCCTAAAAGAATTCAAATCGATAACCCCTTGAAAATAATTGAGCCTCCAAGAATTATTCACAAGTGAGGTTTGGGAGATATGATACCTACCGCCAGAGCTCATAGAATAATATGAAACCATTTAATCACCCTGCTCAATACAGTAAAATATTGAACCCATTGCTATCCTCAAATCTCCAAGTATGTACTACTAGATGTACAAAACATTAAATAATTCCCACATGTAATTATTCTATGGTTCTGCTGGATGAACAAATTTTCACTATTCACAATATATGATTTTGATCATGAATGAGGTAAGATCAAGCATAATAGGTTAAGGTGATTCAAGCTGAACAAAGATCTCCTTGACAATTCACATCCATTCCATAGTTTCCAATAGTTCAAGATACCCAATGAAATGAGGAGGGTTTAACTCTTGGTACCATTCGATGAACTCCTTATATTGAGAACAACCAGGAACCATATATGAAATAGACGAACAGAACTTCTAAAGTATGGCTTGATCAACCAAAAGAAGTGTGATGAAAGAAAAACCCATATATTATTTTTGAATCCCCTAGAACATAGCGGGGACATAATATGAAAATAATGATCAAGAAACCAAATCAAAACATATCATAAATCAACATTCCACATCTCATTTTATAATCAACAACCAAATCTCAAACCATCATTTCTATAACACATCCAAAAAATCAAATCCAAATCTCAAATTGGAAAAATAAAAACACAAAAACGTGGTATGACATGCTCCCACTTTTTAAAACATTGAAATCGTCTAATTTAATGAACATTATCAGAAAACATAACAAGCCATGTAAACCAAGCACCAACCCTTGGTATTCCATTTAGCGTCACATATACAAATTCTCATGTTATCTCACGTACCCATCAACACATTCTAATAAACACCCACTTACCACATATATGAATCCATATAAATATATGTGAGCACTAATAGAGATACCATGGTCAAAAGAAAATAACCATTATCAAATCCCAAACCATTTTAAAAATACAGTAACCAATTTTAAATCCACATTGTCTTCATTGAAATTTTATTTCAAATTATACATTAATTTTCCAATTTCAAATTTAATGAAAACTATAAGAAACTTCCAAAAAAATTTCTAAAATAACTTCCATTTTCAAAACAACCCATTTCACTCTGAAAAAGATTTAATGTTTTGGTTTTGAAAATCTCATTTTTGATAACCCAATCACAATTTTTTCAAACCAAACATTAATTTTAAATCATGATAAAAAACCCCAAAATCATCTCAGGACAAACTATTGTACATAAAAAAACAACCTACCACTCAACAGGTCCAAAATCACCAAATCTCAAAAGCACCCCAAACAACTGTCTAAGAGAACATAGTATTGATGGGTTACTTGGACATGTGGTTGGAAATAATATGTCAATAAATCAACCATCATAAAGAATATTTCAAGAGCATGTTCGTTGATCCTAATGTCTTCTTAGGACCTATGAGTTCATTGAGTGAACTGGCCAAAATATTGTTTCATTTTCCCAAATTCTAAGCAACACATAAGAACCAGATAAACATACAAAAATTGTACTTCCCAAGGATACTCAAGGATCAGGATAGAAAGTGTTGGCCATATAATTCCCTAGACATACACCCCAAGATCCAATAGTCCTACTCCATCTTCCTTGACAACCTAAATAAAAAAGGGCACTCTAAAAGTTAGTTCCTAAAAAAAATATGCTCTAATACCATTTTTTATGAACCAAACCGAGTTGACCATGAACCAATCACATAATTAGGTATACAAAAAGGCCCGAGAGGCATTCCAGATCCTCTCAAGCTGGTGACAAGCACCAAGGGCATCAACAAAGTTATTATGGGATAAGTTTCTCCAAAAATAAAAAACAAAAGGAGTATAATTATAAATGAAGCCCATAATAAATAAACCAAATACAATGATTAAGGATGAACAAAAAAAATAAAACTAACTAAACAAGATGACCACCAAAACTACACATGACCTTGTGGGTGACACTCCTATCTAAAGACTCAACATCATCCAAGGTGATTGAGATCAATCTAAAACCTACACCTAAGTCTATAAACAAGAATGATGTATCAGTGTGATTGTTAAAACTCAGTAGGAATGCTGAATTAATCTATTCCCAAATGATTTTACTTTAAACAAAATAATCATCAAATTGAAGATTCAACTATAATATATAAAAGTATGTTTTTAAAAAAAATTCCCATTAATGAAAATAATGGTCCATTACAATTTTCAATTTAATCTTCCTTATTTTACAAGAATAATGTTTTAACCTTTTATAGAAATAAGGAATGAGGATAAAGAAGTATAAAAAATTTTCAAACCATTTTTCTAAAAACATTTTAAAATAATTTTATCACTTTTAAAAAAGTGATACACTTTACTAAAAGGAAAAATAAATGATCACAGGAGGGAAATAAAAAATAGAAAGTAAGAATGGACGACTAAACAATGCACCTCAATCATCCTCTATAGATAACTATGTTCTGAAGTATATGGGAGAATCTATGAGATCTTGAATAATCAAGAACATATTATACATGTGAATCATCTTTAATGAATGCCTTACCCGATGACATTATGATAACCAAAAACTTGATCACTCCATAAATGGCCTAACCGAGGGGCACAATCCCAAAGCAGATAGTCCAAACTAAGCGTCCCTAGCTAGTTCATAATATAAACTAGGGTAGAAATAATTCTCCAAAAATTTTCTAATTGTAATGGGTTCTCATTTTCATACTAAAAATGGGGTGATATAACAATGTAAAATTGTAAATCCATCACATATATATACATCACACAAGAAACACACACAACAATCACCCCTAAATCTCTCCAAGAGATTTTCCCCCACATTCCTTCAGCTATTAATAAATGAGGAAAGTCTCATTCAATGACCACCAATTCCCATAAAAATACAACAAGGCAAGAGGTTCATCCCAAAGAGTGTTTTCAATGTAACTTATTTTATAAAATAATCAAACGGTCCTTAACCAACCGTTTGATACCAACCTATTTGATAAAGAACCAACACATGATGATTTCAATCTTAAAATCCACTTCTACACCCATTTATGAAACTCAAGACACCATTTGAAATCCAAAATACATTTATAAAGGCCAAAGGGGAATTTCATCAAACACTTAGTTTAAGACCCCAATTAATACTTTTAATACAAAATAATACAAGGTGAAAACAACTCCATTTCAAGTCATACATATATTAAAAAAACAATACATCACTAATTAATATAGAAACTATGTGAGAAAGATAATCATTAATTGTATTCTTAAATATAAAGGTATTGAAAATGGATCCTTCCATAAAATGAGAAAACCAAACTTTTTTATTCGGAACTCAAAACCTTTGACAAATATCACTCCAAAATTACACACACAAACCCTCATATATATATACATACATTTTAATCCAATGAATATATTCCCCTCACCATGATGGAATATATTAAAGGAGGATATATATATATACACATACCTATGTATTGGTGTGAAACCCTTCGAAGAGCCACCGAACAATCTAATTATCCTATAGGGAACCAAAAAATCATCAAAGTGTCTAAATAAAATTTAAACAAAAAGGGTAGAAGTAACAAAACTCAAATGATGATGGATGGACCAGAATGAACTGAAGCACATTTCCTTTGGAATAGGAAGATGAAACACGTACAAGGAAGATTCGGGAAACCCACCACACCCCCTAAAAATAAAAGAAGGAACTAAAATCTTTTCAACACAGACCTATGGTTTTTGCCAAGATAATAGGGGAAATGGGGAGTGGGAAATTATACATAAAATGCAAGGAGAGGGGAGCAATAAAACTTCAGAGGCAGGCCTAATAGAAAACCCCATGAAATTAGAAAATAAGGGATGCTCATTGGAAGAGGGACTGTGCACTGTTGGAGGTATGAGGGGGGGGGGTATGAATCGTGTGACAAAAGGAGGTGGGGTGCGAGGTAAGAGGGAATGAGGGATATTAGTAATATTTATCTTTATTCTTATTTAAAAAAATTTATTTATATTTTAATATTAATTTAATTAATTTCATATTAATCAAATTAACTTGGTGATAGACAGTTTGGGTTGCATAGTTTGGAAAACCATGTGCCAACTATGTGCCCTCTATTTGGGTTCTAGGAGCACCCACATGGGTTGGACACATGGTTTAGAAAACCATGTGGTTTTCTCTGTCAAAAATATAGAATTGTTTACCTCTTTACCACACGGTTTATAGAACCAAGAACATTAACCATGTGACATACAATACAAGACCAAAAAAATCACATTTCAAGGGTATACCACCTAGAGAAGAATAAAATTAAACTAAAACTAAAAATAAATAAATTAATAGAAAAATTTCAGGTTGGGGTGTGACATGTACTCCCTATAAGCTTATGTTTAGTCAATATATTGATCCAACCTTATCCTACAAATCAAATTAATAAACAATTAGTAAAAAAATTTAAAATTCCAACTATAACATATAAAATTTAATAAGAAATAAAAAATTATTGAACAAAATGTAAACTAAAGTATTTTTTATTAATATTTGTTATTGTAGTTAAATTTAATTATAACAATATTAATGAGAGAAGAAATGAAAAAAAATGTAAAAATAAAATTAATTAAATGATTATAAAAATCCAACTATTACATAAAAATCATAATCATTTTTATGAAATTATAAAAAATTACTAAATATACAACTATTTATGATATTTATTAGATTAGTTAAAAATAATGTGAAAAAATACTAGAATTATTTTTTATCTTATTTATTAGTATTTAATAATAATAAAACAATAACAATTATTATAATGAAACATAATATCATATAGATAAAAGAAATAAATATTACATAAAAACCAATCCAAATCCAAAAGTTACAAATAATGTTTAAAAAATTGAAAAATTAAATAAAAAAACAATACTAATAAAAAAACATTTTTTTCTTATTTTTTTAAGATATTAGATTAAAAAAATTAATATATCTAAAATTTTATGATATTTTAAAAGGTAAAAACGAAATAAATTTTTGTTACCTATAATATTTTGATGTAACAAAAGGATTGTTGTCACATATTCATTATTCATGATTGTTTAATATGTGAAAAACCATGTATATGAAATGGTAATCAATATTTTCTAATAATAATTCCATGTAATTAGGGCTCTCATATAAATGAATGTCATCTTCAAGGTTTTCATAATTAAATTAATGGTTTTTTCCTTGTAAAATGATTGACAATTTTACATTGGATTGATCAAGAATATAGCAAACTTATTTTACATGTTTTTCTTTCATAAAATAATCTGATTATTATTCCGATATATATAGTTTAACTAGTTTCCTACCAAATTAATCATGTTTCAAACTATTGCTACTGATAATCCATTTGCATCTAAAAATGGAACACAAAATTTATGCAATTAATCTACGATATTTCTTTAATGACTCCATAATTTGAACTTGATATGAAGTCTTAGTTATTTATTTGTAACCTAAAAAATGATTTGCTTCTGTGAACACAAATACACTAAAATTATAAATTTCACTTCTTCCATCATAATCATTAGTTTAAAATAAATATATATATTTATTAATTTCATTCTTGGCCCATGTTATCAAATTTAAACATGTTCCACCTACTATCCATTTCAGTGTTTTTGTTACATCTGATATACCATTAAAGTCTTTTTAACCACTTGAAAAAGTTCTTTTATGCTCATCCAGAAATCGTTCTTTTTTTATAATATTTTTTTATTATATTAATATGCAATTTTATATATGGAATAGAATCATATATTTTACAAATATGTATGAACTTACGTAATTTATCTATTTACTTATCATCAATTTAAATTTCAATCCATGGTTACCCATTCCTCATTATCTAACTCATTTATGTTGATATTTAGTAAAATTTATGTGCTTTATTATATAAAAGTACTTTGTAAAAAACATTGAAACCGCATCAGAAATTTTCTTATGAATAATAGAGGCTTTGGGTCAATATTGATTCTTAACATATCCCTTAAATATCTTCACATTACAATAAAAGGATACATCCAACCTAGATATATAGGTCTTAAATCTTTATTTCTATCGTGAAATAAAGTGTTAAATGCACCATAATATAAAAAAATATGGATGATAATACATTTATAATTTATAATTTATAGAAACTATATCATTTTCTAAATTTATCAATGAATATAAGTCAATTAAGTTTTAAAAAAATTAATTTAAAAAATAATAAACCATGATGATAGTCATTATGACATAGATGTGATATATATTACACAATGAAACTTACAAGATTTATTTCATCATGATGCGATAATCATTGTATTTCATTCCTATCAACAACAAATATTGTTGTGAAATAATTATTAATAATTTAATGAACAAACCTACAATACATTGATACCAAGGAGACACTAAAAAAACTAATTTTCTCATTCTTAGATTATTTATGTTAGTATATAGGCAGGTGTGTTCATTTTCCATTTGTATTGGGAGATAACTCTAATTGTATTCCAAGAGAGAGTAATTCAAATCATGCATTCAAACCATATTTAGTATTTAAATTAATATATATAAATTCTAAAATAAAACTAACAAATATATTATTCTTCATATGTATGATATCAATTTTATGTTTTAAATCACAATACCTTAAATTTGGATGCAAAAAATATATCAATATTGTTTTTCAAAATGTTTCAATCATTACTAAATTTTTGTGTCTTTCTAAATGTGACATCAATGTTTTTCACTCACTCAAAATAATAATCAGTGATAAACGTTTTAAGAGTAATATAAAATTCCCCTGGTCTATTGAATTTCTTTTTTAATCTTGAATAATATTTATCTATATAGAAAATTTTTTGATGACTTATGTATTCTATTTTTTCCCATGTTGTATTTGATGATATGAAGTCTGTTGTTTACAAATTGGAAAATATTTATTCCTATTGACACTGTATATAGAGAAATTTATATATTCTAGGAAGTAATTTTTATTAAAAATAATCATTGTATACTTTTTGAAAGTTATGCAATTAATAATAATAATACACTCTAATACCTTCCAATAATAAAAGTTCCCAATCATTAATTATTAGTGATAAAACAAATATAAATATCATTTCTATGATTTTTTTGTCTATAAATCATTAAATTAATTACAATATAGTTACACATAAAAAAAATTGAGGTGATAAGTTTTAAATTACCAATAAAATATCCCATGAATTTTTTTTGCTAAAATTTCTTTGACATGGATTCATTCCATCTATACACAGCACACGTTATAGATTTCTAACTTAATTTCTGAATGTGGGTAAATTTTGCAAAATTATCTTTTACGATGGATAATCAATAGGAAGAAATAATTTTACATCCTATATCTACTCATATAAAGGAAATATTAATATTTTTTAATCATTTGAATTTATAAAAAAAACATTTAATATAAATAATTATAAAAAGATTCTATATTACCTTGTTAGGAGCCTTGGTAACTGTAAAATACATATGTGATTATTCTGTCAATTTATACGATAGTATCCACAATTTTGGACTCTTTAATATACCTTAATATATACAATATATTATTTTAGGTAGGTATGTCTCTTCTTATAACTCAAACGTATCATGCATGATATTCTATTTCCATTATAATGTGACTATGGAACATCATTTTTTTAAAGAAGTGTCACTTTCAATAGCTAAATCCACTCTATAAAACACTTTTCAATCCATCAATTTTCACCATGAAGTTAATTAATCTTAAAACTATTGATAATACCATAAATTTCATACAAAATGGATCCAATGGGTTCTCAAAATCACTATATGTACGCTAAATTTTCTAGGCTTTTATCAATTACCTATTCTTTGATATCACTAACCACTTCTTTAATTTCATCACAATTATCATATTATATATCATCATCATCAAAAGATCATTAATTATTCTTATTTTTACCATGATAAATACAAGGGATATAATATAGATTAAGACCATGAAAACAGGATTGATTATTTACTTCTCTTCTTTTCAATTTTTTATATCAAAACATTTCAAGAATGGACAAAAACAGGTCATTTTTTAGAATGTTTCATTGAAAAAATTCCAAAAAATCATAAAAAACATTCCTCACATTCATTACCGATTTTCTAGTGTGATAATCCCACTTCAAAAACTAATTATGTATTCCAAATATAGATTATTTAAAATAAGTAATTATATTTTGAAATTAAATTTAAATTTACTATTAAAATTAAAAAACATAAAATATTTCACAAATAAAATAAATTCAGCATATTTTATGAAAAATGCATCACTTTGAACATATTTAATTATCATTATTTCACAAAACATTCAAAAAAATATTGGTATATAATTATTAACATTTATTTTAAAATTACAACCTCAAATAAAATACAATTATTCCATTTTTTACTATGTAATTTCATAATTATATATTTATTGTTATCAAATTATATAAATAAAATTATGATATAAATTGAAAAATATTGTAATTAAATAAAAAATAATTAATAGACATAATAAAAAATATTACTACATGGCTACACTTATATTAAAATTGACATGGAAGGGTGACTGTAAAAAAATACTCACTAGGCTCACCCAAAAAAGATTGCATAAAAATAAAATATAAATGACAATACAATCACAATAAGACCATGTAGTAAACATGATCACCTAATATATATTATCAGTACTCTATATCCAAACTCAATATTCCACTATACCTTTAAAATTACCATAAAAAATGCAGATAAAAAACCTACATTGGACACCCATTAATTAGTAAATTTAAATCATTTAAAACACCAATTCATCAAATAATCTTTTAATCAAATGATAATATAAAAATTAATCTATAAATTAACAAATTCCATCGATTCATGAATAATCAGAAATAAAAATATGAATCCCAAATACTTGGAAAAATAAAATTTTAAAAGAGATCATTGAAGCAATCAATCCCAATATAATTTATAAATTTAATCATACCTTAATTCCATATAAAATTGGGAAAATAAATAGAAACCAAAAGTAGATATCAGATACTCAATGAATGAGAAGGTATCCACAAGGTATAGATTTAATTGAGAGCCTAAAAGTGGTAAGAAATGATGGATGAGGGTAAAAAATGGACGTTAAGCCCATTGAAAGAGATTTAAGGCCACCAGGTCAAATAATAAAGCATTTGGGTTCACTGATTGATTGAAAACCAACTGATCTCACAAAAATGAATGAATTTTTTTTATATCTATATTACATAAAAATATATTGGGTTTTGAAATCAGTTATTTAATATATAAAATTGTAAAACAATTTTACGCATCAGTTATTAAATAACTAACATTGAAAATGGTTTTCAATATCTATTATGGACTCATATTTCTTAGGTATGTTAGTTTATAACCAACATGGGAAATTTTTATGACATATTTTATAAATGAATGAATTGAAAAATTATTATTTTTAAATGAATTTTATAGTAGTGAATGTAAATGGAATTTTATATAGCAGTAAAAATACAATTTTATTATTACTAGATATTTCAAATTTAATAACATGAAGAAATATCCCCCTTTTTAAAATTCCAAAATAAATCATCAAACAAATTTATTTTAATACGAAATAATTTCAGAATAATATTTTTTTTTTGAAAAATACAATTTAAATCCAAAAAGGGTTTTCAAAAAAAAAACAATAATATAAACACTCTCTCAAATAATTTCTTTGGGAATACATCAATAATCCTAAAGACTTATTCATTAAAAAACATAGGCTTTTAAAATCTCTTGTTAATATCATTATTTTATTTAAAAATCTAAATTACACTTTTTAAAAATTTATCAAAATTTATTTTTATATTCAAAATCATTAAGAATCAATTTTTTTGGTCAAATATTTTTAAACAATTTAAAGAAATCTCCGTAATGAATAATTTCCATAATAATGAAATAACACATTTACAAGAAGAACATTTAAAGGGATGATTTTTTTCTAACAAAACATGTGGAAATTGTGAAAAATATTATTTTAAACCTATTTTGAAAAAAATTGAAATTGTATAGTACTACCTTAATGAAAAATTTAATCTTGTATAAGTAAATCAATAAAATGAATTTTGACATAGAGGAGGAAAATTCTAAACTATAAATAAGAGTTTGGGGTCAGTTTCCCTAACAAAATTCATATGATGTAAATTATTTACCAAAGAAAATGAAACCTATGAGAAGGAATGTAAGAACTAAATATTAACAAAATGGGAAGAAAATTATTATTGTTTAGATACAATGATCATACAAATTCCACATATGGATTGTTATTCAATAGCAATCTTGATTTGAACATATGATTGATGATGAAACCCTCATAGGATTGACATCTCATGAACTAAAAGTTAATAAAATATAATACATGATATGGATCTATAATAAATTTTATACTCAATAAAATTATGATAAAAATATATCAATCGGTTTTATATTGTAACATGTAGACCTGGCATACTGTCATACCAAAAGCAGGACCGATGTGTCACATAACCTCAATCATGACTTCCCATACGACAGAGGGTGCCGGCTTGCAGCGATGGTGTAAAGGTGTTTTAGTGGGGATATTATACCCTCAATTTTAGAGTACATAGTGGTATGAGGTAGTAAAAAACTATAAATATGCAGGGTGTTATATAATGAAATTACTAAAGAAACAAAAGATGGATTTTATATAACTAAAAAATGAAAATGGCCAATGTTGATTTATAAAATGAATTTATGTAATATTGATACATATATGAAAGCAATAAATAAAAAATAATTCATCACATCTGAGAAATGAAATAATTAAAAGACTCAATGCCCTACGGGAAATCTCTATGAGCATCTCGATCTCTCGCTCTATCCTTCATTCCTAACTCCCAAGTATATTGAAATAACAGAGTAAAATTTCCATTGTCTTGAATCCAAAAAGAGTATACTCAGGTGCCAACTGATACTACAATATGGTGTAGGATAAAATATTAGTTGTCCAGCACCCATTGGTGGCTCATCAAAACTAGGATGTGATTGAAAATTAAATAGTGTGTAGGTATAATGAAGTAATAAAAAATCGAATAAATAAACAACATCCTATCCAAGTTCTTAATGGAAAACTGATGGAGTTAACTTATTCATCTTATAGATGTGATAAGTTCCTGAATAGGAACAATATATTTATATTTATAATTCATAAATAATTTAATTATCACAGTATTTATTATTCATTACTCACCCACATAAAAGAATGAGCATGATGCCATTCTTATATTTTACCCATCTGAATGAAATTTTTATTATTCTATAAAATATCCAAACATGAATTTACATGTTACCATACCATACTAAAAACCCCAGGAATTTCCATGTAACCATTCCATACTCACTCACTCAGGAATTTCCTTATTACCAATCTTCAATTTAATGATATATGCATTATCAAGTGGTCTGATTTTGCTGAGGAACTTGACTCACCTAAAGTGGGACTATCGTTCATCGATTATCTAATTTGAGGCATGGAGCATGATAAATATGAGGCATAATAAGTGGAAAATTAGATATAGATAGAGCTTCTATCATAGGTAGAGGATGATGAAAGAATTAGTCAGGGGTAAATTGTAGTTACTTTAAAATGCAGAAAATGGACAATTATGTAAGAAGCTGCGACCTCAAACAAGATCATGAATAAAAATGAAAACAAAGATAAAACAAAATTTAATGGCACTAAAAAAGTGTCATTACCATCCAACTCTAAGAGATATGTTGATAAGAAAAATATTGATGACCCCTTAGAAGAATCCCAATAAAAAACAAGGTATGAATTCAAAGGTGTTTGGTATCCCGATAGTTGATCCTATGGTGGGAGGTGATTTGAATGCTACTGATGAAAAAGAAACTATATGCAACTATAAATCTTATAGCATGAATATTGACCAATATCCCCCTATGGAGCATTTGTCAAACACCATGGAACTATATATTCCATAGAGTCTACATGTTTTAGGTTTGACGAAAATTTCTTCACCTGTTGAAAATACACCATTTACTGTTAAATATGGACCCAATCTAGTTTCCATTACCTTGTACTTGTAAGATACTCATTATGTAACATTAAGAGTTTATATCATGAGTGTTCAACCTAGAATACAGCCCACAAATGTTCATTATTTGGAGAAATATGACATGACCAGCACAAGGTAAGTGGAGAATCCTACGCAAATCAATCCATCTCTAGGTGGGAAGGAACTAAGGCTGGTAATGAATCCTAGATCTGCAGTTTGGATGAATTTACCACCTCCTCAGGTGGAAGATAATTCAGATGTTCTAAAAGAGGACATGCGTTCTATTAGGGGTGCCTTCAAGTTAGCTTTATAGCCTCCAGGTGGGGAACACAATAATGCTATTAGGAAGAATATAATTATATATCCTATACTAGAATGATAGGAACATACTTCTATATAGGGTGTCGAATCATTTCCAAGGCCTTAATTTTCCCCTCCACATGATTTCAAGATAAGAAATGAAAAGAAATTTGAGTACCCGTAACTCTTTTGAAATTCATTCCTCACATACTGGTGATGATGGGAACGAAAGCGGTAGTGTGGATAAAGATGAATCCATAAGAACTGATATTGTTGTTGATAACACTGAGTATGATGATGGTGAAGGCCTGTGGATGAAAGCCAAAACCTTAAGGATGGGTCACAATCTCCCCGATAGGGGTGGAAGACTCCCTTTTCATAGTATTAGTACCCACTCTAAAATGGGTTGAAGTATTTTTTTGGTGTTCTGTGCTTTTATTTCCTCTTATTTTCTCTTATATGTTTTTAATTCAAATGAATAGACCATCTAACCTAAAAAATTACAAAAAAATTACATTAAGGAAGTTAATTAATCACATCATGAACATTAATTAATTAAAACATTTATTATCCCAATCAACCAAAAGAATTAATAAATCAAAGATAAAAAATCACTTATTAATTATTCCAAGATATTTGTACAATTTATTATGCATAACACAAAAATACAATGGGATTGGATTTCATGCCACCTACATTTAATCATGTCACATGGTTTGACCCACCCATTTATTACCATTAACATTTATTCATTTCACAAGGATATACCACAGATTTTTCCCATGTAGTTCATTAGAACCTTTTCAACCAAGATCATGAACAATATAATGAGGCAGAAGATATCCTAGATAAGAAAACTACATCTATTTAATTCAGTTAAGCTTCCTATAATTGGGTGAGCATAAGAAAACCACATAAATCATGCCAAGAAAACATAATAGTCTACTCATTATGTTTTTATATTGAAGGAAACACACCTCTGATGCAGGGGTTTTATAAAAAAACATGATTTTGTAAACTTACAATTCATTCCACACAAAAGATAGTTCAGTCCATAATTTCAGTCCAATTTATCAAAAGTACTTAATAAAAACTACTGCATTTTTAAATTAATAACGTTTTATGACCCTACTTAAATAAATGGACAAGACAAATATTTATAACTTAAACGGTATCCTGATTAGACACACACACTAACATAAATAATATATATATATATATATATATATCCTTTGAAAAATCATGCACGACCTTGGAATCAATCACACCACCCTAAAAATTTCATGGCCCCTAAAATTAGTGCGGTAAGGACCATTGCACACTTAAAAATTAACTAGGGACTCATATATCATAAAAACAAATTATAAACTAAATGAAAACAAGAAATAAAGGAATAACTTACCCCAAAACATTGCTGATGATCTAAATCCAGCTGATCTGCCTCACCTTCAGCAGCGTTTTGCAAAACATGGACCAACAGGTTGTGAGACATTCTCCGTATAGCCTTAGTACTGAAGAACACCATAAATATAGATTAAACACTAAGCTAGGGGTTTTTATCACACCATAGGGTGACATAAAGGCTGAGAAATAAATATAAATACAGAGATTAATGGAGGATAGGACTCACCCCTCTGTATTGAAGAAGAAGAATGAAAGAAATGGACAGATGATACGTGGTGGTTGGGAGTGTGTTGCACGCTGTAGACATCAGATCTAGGGTGTTACACACCTGAGTTTCATAGCCATGGAGGGCGCCTTACAGGTCGACCAAGGGGGTCAAGTAAGGATAGTATTTGTGTTGTAAAGAGTTGGATAAGGAAGTGTGTTGAGGCGATGTAGGGTGTGTTGCACACAGAGGACGGGGAACCAGGAGTCACACGACATGGGTAGAGGGAGAAAGGGAGATCATCTATTTAGGTTTGCATAAAAACCCAATTAAAACACATAATAATAATATTATAATCATTATTAATAATAATCATAATTATAATAACAATTATATTATTATTGTTCACATTTATTAAAATATTTTTTTGTTATTATTTTCTCCTTAATTATCAAATAACTAAATTAATTTTTTACTTTTAATTTTAATAATTTAATTAAAATTTCAAAACTAGCTAAACCACATTGTTTAACTCACACAATCTAATTGGCCCTGTGCATAACTTGGGTCTATTATTAGATAATTGGGATATCCCACATGGTTGAACCACATAATTTGACTAACAGTGTGTAGCCAGTGTGAATTCCTCTGCCTCACCTAAAGCAACTTGCACGGTTTGAACCTCATGGTTATTTCAAAAAAAAATTCAAAAACACCTACAAAAACCACAGAGTCCAAAACATGGGTTTTTACAATCCACCGACCTTAAAACTTATTGCCCTTGAGAAGCATTTTGGAACTGTGAAAACATCACCCAACTTACCATGGTCATGAAGTCTCATTTGAATGATTTCATTGAATTTCCAAAAGCCAAACACATATTTAACCATTTCACATGCCCAAGACTCTTAATCCTTTAAAACCTAATCCCAAGATAAAAAGTCCAATAAAATGTTGAAACAATGCATAACCAAACCCGCGTAAATAGATAAATGATCACATCATTGTATATTTAACGATCCTCCTATTGGAGATCTCCGACAATGGTCTTGGCATTTAATAGTCAAACCCAAACAAATGGATCTTCCAACATTTATATTTTATTAAATGATACATCATAAGAATTATAGAGATGCTTCACACATGATTTCATCAACTGGGAAAACCTTCTTACATCTAAGGAAATTATTGAGACTTCACCTAAGGAAGTAATAAAATCTCAATCAACCAACAAAACTTGATACTCGTGCTTTCCTCAAAAGAAATTGCTGACCCAAAATCCACAACCACCCTTAATACATAGATGTGCCTTTAAAAATGTTCCACCAGCAACTTTATACCACACAAAAAAGGTAAAAACCAGACCATGTCATGCTAACCATCAATGAAGATGCCCGACTTAGACAGCCAACACATCATAATTAGAACCGCAAAGACTTCCTCCCAAATTCATTCATCATCTATAAGAAGCACATACACCAAAGTCCATAACCAACTTCCAGTGACATTCCTAGAACAATCCAACACTATGATATTGTAAAATCATCAGGTCTCATCATAAATAAAGGCACAACCCAAAGTACCACACATCCTGCATTCAACCTAGATAACAACAACTTCATAAACCAAAAGACATTAATTTTTTTCTCAGAGTAAGACCATTGTTCCCTTAGTTATTCTAAGATGAGGTCAAGATAAAGGAAATGATAGTATCATTCAAAAGAGAACACTAAGAGTCAACTAATGATCACCATGATGATCAGTAGAACTATTACCAGTTGAATCTTTATTAAAATATCAACATCACCTGCGAAAATGTCATCAACAGAACCCCGATGCCTATCCAAGTCAAGGAAAATAGGTTCATTTAATACAAACCACTAAATTGTTTTCCAGACTGATGGATTTTCCAAAGGGTTGCACATACCGCCGACCCCATTGAAGTTGTGTGCCATTAAAGCAATGACACATACTAGAATCGATGCAGCAATACCCACCATAGGAGTGTCCATGTAATCATAAGAAAAGACAAGACACTCTTAACTGCACTATTTCAAAATCACCATAAATTCATGTGAGACATTCCACAAACCATAGTCACCACTTCAAAAAATATAGCATGAAATTCGAAATTAAATTGACCAGCATGTGAAAACACCCAAATCCAAAAAATTCATCTGATGTAGTGGGATGAAAAAACATTAATGTCCCAATCACTTGGTTCAATATTTGACATAAGAATGACCTCTACATCACTAATCTAAAATATCACACTTAACTCGACCAGTTTGTTACACCACTAAACACTCAACAGTTACCATGTATGTCAACACACACAAAACCAATTTCACAAAATCCAAGGGAAAATCATCTCATACAACCATTAAATTGGATTATGAGGCACCAATTAATCAATCACTAAATAAATGATAGGTTTACACAACGTCCAATATAGTTGACCTTACCTGAAGAAGGTCTGACCTGCCAAACCAGGAATTTAATGAAGCATGTTCCCATATTAAGGGTCAAGATAAAATGACCATGCATCTGAACAAGGGTATATATTAAAAAAAATAAAATTCCAACTAGAGAAAATAGAACTAAAAAGTATCAACACCAGAAATCTCAGAGTGGAATGAAAGACATAAAACAGAAAGGGTGCTACCTACTATGGTCTATACCCTTACAGGGAACAAACGTCGACCCTATGTCTTTGCCACACAACATAGGTTTTAATAGGATTAATGTCCCTTTACATTTAATCCAATGATAAAAATATTAACCTATGAATGATTTCTGAGGTCTCAGTTCAAGGTAATATCACCAAAACATTTAGAAATACACTTACATGAGGGTCTAAGAAAATAAAACCACATCAGGTTCCTATTTTAAGCTATTTCATTAAATAATTTCATCCTTTAAACATTTGAATGAATTATAAGAAACCAAAAGTACCATTTTACAACATGTAACTTGGGTTTTTAACATGTTATAACAAACTCCCTCCTAAAACATTTAACATTGAAATTAATTCCATCATAAATAGGGAATTTAACATAAAAATTCCTTTTAATAAAAAGAAAACATATGAGGTTCCCATTTATTCAACTAAGTTTTTTCAAAAAGAAAACTCATAATGATTCATTTCATAAAAACATTCCCCAACATACCTACAACATCTAGTTCTTCCACATTTATAAACATTCTCAAACATTCCATGGTTATACAATGGCTTTGTCACATGGGTGGAAATATACAAATACATAAGGTTCCTATAGACCTTACAGTTGTAATTTTGATCCCATTTAATTGAAACCAATATATTTTAGCAAAAGAAACCAATTACATAATATAAAACTAGTATGTCACAAAACAACTAACATGGTGAAACAAGTTGAAATCACAAAAACAAGCTATAACACTAGAGAATGACACATAAGTAAGATAAGAAACATGGTATATTATCACCCACTAATGTTACATATATCATTAAAAAATGCTATCTTATGAGTCATGATAAATAATTAATAGGAATAAAATAAATTAAAGACACACAAATTGAATCAACATGAAAACTAAAATGCAACTACAAGACCGGACACTATGCATGGCATGTGAATTTCTATGTGCCTAACATGATGCATGCTATATTTCATCCTTTCCAAACCAGGACAATGGAAAATTACAATAAATTTAATAAATCATAGGAATTACAAAGTACATGATTAACTCAAGGTGAAATCATATCATCTATTAAAATAAAATGCATAAACCAAAATCTCATCTCTGGTCACTTGTTCATTTCCCATAGGTGGGGTGATTAGTGCAATTTAGGGCCATTGAAAATGATTTGAAAATTTTCTAATTATATCATATACCATTCCAAAATATTATTAAAAAGGAAATGATATATAATTTGATACCAATCTATAACATCCCACCCGGTTTACCATCAAACTGGCAGTAAGATTGGTGGGTAACATGACCTCAAGCACCCCTCCCCGTATGCCAGAGGATACTGACTAGAAATGAGTATAAACATAGTTTAGTGAGGAGACTATACCATCATTTACATAGTACACAGCAGTAATAGATAGTAAAAACCTAGAATATCATGGAATCTGTATAAAGACACAACTAAAGCTACGAAAGAATGATTTTATATAACTGAATGAAAGAAAATGGACAATTCCAATTTAAAAAATACACGCATGTCATGGTGATACATATCTGAATCATGTAAACAAAACAACATGATTTATATCTCATAATGGAAATAAAATAAGACTAAAATCCCCATGGACAATGTCTACGAGCATCCCGAGCTCCCACTTGGTGCATTTCTCCAAAATCCCAGTTATACTGAAACAACATCGTCAAATTTCCAAAGTCCTGCAACCAAATAGAGTATACTCGGGGTACCAAGGGTACCTAGTTAGGGTGTGACAGAAAAACTTCAATAGACCAGTATCGACTGGTGTCTAGTGAAAACTAGGCTATGAATTATAATTAAACAGCGTGCATGTAACAATAAGTAATAACAAAATTGAATAAAAAAACAAAAACTCATCCAAGTTCTTATGGGACACCTAACGGTGATACCAACTTCTGCTCGTATGAAGGAAAAGAGTCTGAACCTGAACTATATATTTATATTTATAATTCATAAACAAACTATTTAACACATTATTTAATATTATTTATTCAACAACACAAAATAATAAGAATGTTATTATTATTATATTTCAACCATATGAATGACATTGTTATCATTCCATAACTCACACACACTTGAATTTTCTTGTTACCATTCCATACTCATGCATCCATGAATGTCCATTATACCATTACATAATCCCGCAATAATTAATGTCAATGTTATCATTCCATACTCATGCACCTATGAATGTACATGTTAATATTCCATACCCACTCACTAAAAAATGTCCATGTTACCATTCCATGCTCACACACTCATCAATTTCCATGTTACAATTCAATACTCACACTCACATTTGAATGACAGTGGTTCTATTCCATAACTCACACACACATTTTAATGAACCCATTACGATTCAATCAATTGATAATTAATTCATCAAATAATTAGTTATATCAACCAAAAAATTTAATCACATAGTGATTGTTAATTAATTACAAAAGTAATTATTCATAATAAAAATTAATAATTAATTAGACCAAAAGAAAAACTCAAGTATTAATTACACCATTATATTTTTACAATTTCAGACATATAAGACAATTATACTATGGAATTTCATTTCATATCACCTGCATTTAATATTGGAACATGGGTATACCCACCCATTTATTAACATAATTTTTTTTCATTTCTCATGGCTATACCACCCATGTATCGTATCTAGTTCATTAGAACCATTTAATCTAATTGAATAAATAATAAAAGGAAAAAATACATTTCCTATATAAGAAAACCATAGGACATTAATTTAATAAAGCTTCCTCTAACTTGTAGAGCATAAAAAACCCACATAAATCAAGCCAAGAAAACATAGCAGTATACTCACAATGTTTTTATCTTGAAGGTAGCACACCACTGATGGAGGGTTTTTTTTACAAAAACATGCTTTTTAATCTATCAAATTATTTCACATAAAAGGTATTTCATTCTATAATTGTAGTATACTTTATTAAAATTAGTAAAAAACATTTAATTAATTTTAAAATTAAATATTCTTTAAGACCCTGCAATAAATAATGGCAACGACAATGCTTTTTTACACAAAAGATAGCCTGCTTGAACCCACAAACACTTATATATATTTATATATAAATCCAAGGAAAATCATGCACACCCTTGGAATTGATCTGAACACCCTACAACAATCCCCAATACCCAAAATTAGTATGGAAATGACTCACACACACCTAACAATTTATGAAGGACTCATATATCACCAAACCCCCAATTAAAAATTAAGAGACAACAAGAATCGAAGAAAATAGTTACCCCAAAACATTGGTGGGGGACCAAATAGAGTCTAAATTCCTTGCCTTTTGTGGAAATTTCTAGAACACAGACCAAAAGGTCCCGAGACATCAGATGCAGATCCTTAGAACCGAGGGAAATCATAAATCCTGATTAAACCATAACCTAGGGTTTCAGCTACACACCATAGGTTGGGGGATATGAGGAGAAATCTGCAGAAATAGGGAGATCAATGGAGGGGAAAACTGAACTCATTAGATCGTAGAAAAAAATGTAGGAAATAGACATATCAGAGGTGGTGGTTGGGAGTGTGCTGCGTACTGCAGACAACAGATCTTGGGTATCGCACGCCTGAGGTTCATAACTATGGAGGGACAACTGCAGGTCAACCAAGGGGGTCATGCAATTAGAGTTGTTGCGCTGAATGAAGGGGGAGAGAAACATCCCTGTAGGTTCTTCAAGGTGTGTTGCACACATGGAAAGGAGAACCAGGGGATTCAGACGTCGTGGGAAGAGGGAGAAGAGTGCATCTGTTTAGGTATTACTAAAACCCTAATTAAAACTCAAAATAATATTATAATTAATAATAATTACCATAATGATAATGATAATAATATTAATATTCAAATTTAATTAAACATTTTTTTATTATTATTCCCCCCCCCCCTTAATTATCAATTAACAGAACTTTTTTTAACTTTTAATTTAGTTAATTTAACCTTAATTTCTAAATAGGGTATACCATATGGTTTGAATCACACATTATAATAGATTATATATAGCCTATGTGTTCGCCACTGGATACCTGGGGTATCCCACATGGTTGACTCACATTGTTTAACTAACTGTGCATTGCTTGTTTGAATGCATCTACCTCACCTAATTCAAGCTGAACAGTTTGACCATCATTGTTTTTGAAAAAAAATTCAAAAACCACCAAGTACAAAACATGGGTCTCTACATATAAACACCACAAAAAATATTAAAAAAAGTGGTGGATGGGACATAATTGTTGAGAAATAATTATTGAGATGAGAAACCCCTTACCATGTATTCCTGCTTAGTCAAAGATTATCTAACTTCTTGTATAAAAAGTGTAACAGTCTTAGTCACTTATTTAAAATCCTTATTCATATATAATATACTTTTTACTATAAAATAATTTTTTTTCATTCGCTATTTAGTTTAGATTATTTTTATTATTAAATTTCTGTAATTTAAATTATTTTGAAAATTCATTATAATGTTGATGATGACACCCATTCATTGATACAAAGTTCATTATCACTAGATTATTTATGGTACACGAATAGATGTTTTGTAATGATTTTTAAATTTCATATTTCATTCAATGAGATATTTACTTACTTTTATTGGTGATGAAATTGGTGTTTTCCATGTTTCAATAATATTTAATGAACAAAGGGTGGTATGTTAATTATAAGTTAAATATTACATAACATTAAGAAAATATTTTCTCATTGATTTTTTATAAAACTAGTAATTAATTTTCCATAGTCTATAATTATATATATCTATACCATTGTCCATGTGGTTGGTTAAACTAACCCAAACAAGAAAATGTTGTAATTGATGGGTGAGTATGGTAAATAAAGTGATTATTTTGAAAAAATACCATTATTAAAGAATCATAATAATGTTATTTATAATCATTTAATTTTGTAAATAATAAATCATTAAATATAAATGAAGGATCAATACAATTGATATGGAAAATGAAATGTGTCAATTTATGAAGGTGGTCGTCTGCACATACAATAAGATGTCATTTTCATTTTCTGCATAATGTGAGAAGGCTAAGAAATGGTTTAAATTTTTAAAAATATTAATCATGATATAAATAAAATATTTTCAAATGAATAACCCTTTTTAATGAACACTGTAAATATGTGATGAAAAATAAAACACGACATCCATGGAGGTAGTAGTCCACACATACTCATGATGACATTTTCATTTTTCTAAAGAAAAATGTGAATGATAGGTAATGTTTATTCCATCAATAGAACAAAATATTAATATATAAATAATAATTAATTTATAATTTTTTAATATATAAGATAGTTTTTTAGGGTAAATAGTGATAATGAAAAATATTATAGAGTGTTTTAAACTTACATTGAGAATTGGAACTTTATCTTGAAGTACTTTTATTAAATGGGGATCTTAGGAAAAATCTTATGAATAGAGGATTAGGGAAGTGGAAGTGGCTTATATGGGAAGTAAAATGGGAATGTTTTCAAGAGGAATTAAAAAATATAACATGTCCATAAAGGGTTGGTGGAAGATCCATTTTAAAAGATTAATGAATGGAATTTTTGTAAATATAAATTTTTAATATAAAGGGAACACATTTTTTACATGAATAGTTGATTAAAAAGTGAAAAATAATGCACAGTATAGAATTTTTTGTTGATGCAGACATAAAAAACTCCTTTTGTGACATGTTTTGATCATGTTTTGTCTCTTGTACACTTGGTTAAAGTCTTTTTACCTATATTTACCTTCATTGTGGTAACTACATTTTTATCTTCATTAATTAATTTTTATATCTAAAACAAAAAATATAATTGTTAAATAATTTGGAAAATATTATTTCAAATATGGGAAATATTTTATCATAAAAAATTTTTAAGGGTGAGAAATTCTAATTTTAATATTTGTGCACACTACCCATAAAAACCATTTTTTGAAAAAACAAAATTAAGCATAAAAATAATGTTTTTGATGAAATTTGAATATTTTTTTATTTCTATGACATTAATTGGTTTATTATTACATGAATAATAGTTATTTGGATTTATAATAAATAACGAACTAAATACAACTTTGAGAACACTAAATTAAAAGAAAAAATAAAAAATAATTTCTATTGAAATAAAATATTAATTGAGTTCCAAATTGATAAACATGAGTTTTATAAATTAAAAATAATATTTTTAAATTAATAAATTTAATATTTCAATAAATTATTTTTTATAATAAAAGTTTTATAAATTTTCTATGTCATCGTAGGTAATGTAAAAAATTGTATGGTTTAATAAAAACATTACTTTTCTCTATTCAACTAAAAATTAATCATTTCAGAAAAACCCAAAACATTGTGCAAAAATAATAATTAGATATTGAAAAAAATGATGTTAATATAATCAAATTTAATATTTAAAATTTATGAATTTTACTTTTGAATGGAAATATAACATATAATGAAATTTTTTTTTAGAAAAAATAAATTTTTTTCTTATTCTTATTTTCTATCTATTTCATATTAGATTAATGTTCATTTATTAAAAATATAATTTTTAATGATTTAACCACATACTTTTAGTTCCTTGAAATAAAACTTAATAGTGCAAAAAATCATATTTTAGAAAAAATACAATTTAAATATAAAATGATCTTATTAGTTATTTAGTTACAATAATTGAATTATATGAATTCATTAGCATTAAATATATGCATTTTTATATATAAATATAATTAATTATTTGGTTACCTTTATTTATTTATACTATTTTAATAGGAAAATTATAATATTCACATTTAATACATAATAAAATGTATCATGATTTCGTATTTGTTCAGTGTTGCGCATGAAGAATGCTATTAAACAGATTGTATTTGTTCAAATGAAACAAATATAGTAAGATGTAAAGGTGTTACATTATACCCCCTTAAAAAATATCCTCCTATGAATTTTAGTTATCACTTACTAGGAAAATTATTTATGGGTATCTTAAAGATATAACTGACATAAAATATAATTTATAGAGAGATATGAACCTCTAAAACTTAGTAAATATATGTTTTTTATCTCAAAATATCTTAAAAATAATATCATGTTTTTTTCCAATCATCTAAGCTAGACATACCTCTTGATTAGGTATCATAAATCATATAATAGTATTATTTTTACAAGGGAGATCATAGTTATCCCAATAATAACAAATGAACAAATGTTGTTTTTAAATATGAAATTTTATTTCTCTATTTTAGTCTTTTATATAAATTCTAGGTAGATATAGCTAATAAATTTCCAAAATCACATAAAATAAACCTATAGTAAGTATAATAAGACTTTCGTGAATCATATTCCATAAACCTCAACTTGGAAAACATTAGTAATTGATGATTTTACTATATAATATAAAATATTGTGGGAGTTATTTGATGCTCCAAGAGAACTTCCTAGGAATACTAGACTAGCTAGAACAGAATCCAATAAGACATTTAGCATTTTGGGAAGGGGGACAAGTGTATAGGAAACCCCATAATTATCAAAATCTTCATCAATAGTTGTCATTTCATATGAATTCCATTATTCTCTTGGATTAGGATTTTCCTAAGTTCTATTATGCTTGTGATCCCATGGATTAGGATGTTAATTTTTATAATTCCAAACATCCTTATATTTGAGGCATTGGAAATTATTATCCTCTATTTAATTGATTGTAATATTTTCCCCATATAAATAATCATGATATTTATGTCCAATCCTTATAAAATTGAAACATTATATTATATATTTGAGACATTCCCTTGGGTATTTATTTCCATATTTTTGATGCATAAGAAGTTTAATATTATTTACTCCATCATATTTATCACCTAATATTCTATAAAAATTAATTATTATATTTATTTGTGTGTTTTAATGTTCGAATGTACTCAAGTTATTAATAATTACTCATGATAGTTGGGTGAACATAAATAAAAGATTTTCAACACCTTCTTCTATTACATTTGGGTTCTCATTCAGACCATCACCATATTTTCAACACCTTCTTCTATTACATTTGGGTTCTCAAATTATTACCACTTTTCAAGGGAACACTATAATATGTATTTAGAAACCATTATATTTAGAAAAAAATAATTTGATCTTGAAAATACTATCTTACATCACTTCTACTTTTATACACTGATTTTTCTTGAAGTACTATTCCTTTAAAAGTAAAAGAGCATTTCAGATGTTGTATCTTAAAACCATTCACCTATTTACTTTGAATGGTTAGGGTTTATACATAATGTTCAGGGAATGTTTTTAACATTTAATATCTTAGATTAAATACGAATTTATATGATATTTATCTTTATCCTTATTCATATGAGTAATGCATTGGAATTAGTATATGTTAAAGGGGAAATATCCCCTCGGTGCATCATTTGGTCTAATGAGACAAAATATGGTCTTGGAACAAGGCCTTGACAGAATGGTTATTATGGTATTGGCATGAGGAAATGAAAAAATGGTTATGCTATCTCATATTATGAATTACCTCATTATGAAACTATATTTTAATGGTTCATGTTTTTATTCAACTATTAGAATATCCATGATTATGTTTTATTACGAAATTATTTATTCATCTCTTATTTCTACATATTATGTTCATGTTTAATTTTGATGGATTCTATTTTTAGTTATTCACCATGCCTAATGTTTATGTTTAGGATATATTCCAATATATTTAATACCCTTACTGAGAATTTGATATAACCATTTTATTAAGTTTCATTTTCTCAGGAATGAAGATGTTTATTATGAATGGCCCACATGGATAAACATAGAGTTGCAGATATTCCTAATTAAACATATATGTTGTATTTTATTTCAAGTTGTAATGTTGATCTTATGTATGTATATTGTTTCCAAAGACACTAAAATACTAGGTCCTTCGGTATGAATATTATTTCTTTATATACCAAAATAATAAAATAATTAACCAGCTTCGGGCAACTGGGTTCAGGTCTTGAAAGTTGGTATCAAAAGAAGCTTGGTAAAAACATGGAAACTAGATTTAGAAATTGTAGATTAGGAAACAAAACCCAAATATAGATTTTAAAGTTAAAAATATATGAACATCCTATAATTTTTTGTAAGGAATATATTATGTGGATCTTTTAATAAAATACAATGCTATCTATATACTATAAGTTGATGTGGTTCTATAATAGATATACCTAAAAGTGAAAATTCTGACATGGAGTTTCAGGATTGACCCGAGGTATCCTAGTGCACAACAACTGGCCTTACTACACAAATAGTTTGACACTCCTTGGGGATATTCCTAGGATAATTCATATATAATTTTCCAGCCATTATGAAAGATTTAAATATATATTTTCCCCTAAAGAAACCATGTTTATGATTATGGGATTAGCCTTGCATTGTATTTTAATTTATATTATGTATTTTTTCTATATTGAGATAATGCATTATGATTCATAACCTAATATATTGTATATCATTATTAAGAAATGCCACCTAGTGAATGGAATGGTATCCACATGAACATGTGTATCACATGTAGGGATTTCACTCCTATGCAATATAATGATGTTGGATATTGAGCTGCAACTGGTGTGGAGTAACTTATTACTACATTGAGAGTACATATTAAGGTTATGAAAAAAAATCATACATGTATGACGAACCCGAATCCACAACATAGAGGATATATGTTAGATCGTTGTATACGACAACAACCTTCAACATTCAATGGGAGTACAAACCCATATGTATCTGGGGAGTGAATAAGTTCTGTAGAGAAGATATTTCTCACATTGGGAGGCAATGAAAGATAGAAGGTTATCGTAGTATTTTTTCATCGATTAAGAGTTTCAAATTAGTGGTGGTCATTAATCCAGAACACAATGGCGGAGGATGAAATATAATAGATGGAATTGAGGGATTTTAAGGAGGTTTTCCAAGAATAATATTTTTCCCATGAATAATGAGTCGATAAGGAAAGACAATTCTTGAATCTGAGGTAGAAGGAGGATGAAAGTGTTTCCATGAAGAAAGGAAACTTTAAAATTATTGAAAGGTATGTTGTGGACTACATACATAATCCATTTAGAATGATTGATCGATTCCTTGATGGTTTAAAATGATTCCATTTAAGGGCACTAATCGCTCAGAATTTCTCATCTTATGTAGATATAGTGTCATGTGAAATGGTGAAAAAAAGGAATTCTATAATTCATATGACTTTAAAGGAAATAAAGAGAAGAATATATTTTCTGAAAAATATCTTAATTGAAATAATGAAATAGGGAAGAAGGGAAGAGTTAACCCTCCAACATGATGTAATTATATGAAGAAACAACCTGGCACATCCTGAAGGGAATGAGATTTTGTTATAAGGGAGAAGATAAATGCCTCCAATCATGTGGTTAAAAGGGGAATAAATAAAAAACTAATGTTCAATGATATAGTTGTAAAGAGATGTGACATAATAAACATTAATGTTTTAAGAATTAAGGATGTGTTCCACAAAGAAGGCCATGGGAGAAAGTCTAAGATTATGTGGTCATAACTACTGAGGTTTAAGTTCCTAATAATGTGGTGGAAGATACTTTAATCATTTCCTTGAACATAGTAAAGACTTTATTGATTTTAGATCAACACATTATTTTATATATTCCATGTTTTATAAGAAAATTATACTCATACAATTTGATTTAGTAATATAGTTTTCTGTAAAAACTCCATGGGGATGTATCATTACAATAAAGATGTGTCTATCAGTCCACCTCATGACACATTAACATGCTTTATTTTCTAAAATTATCATCATAAAAATGATTGAAATTGATATAATCATTGTTATGTGTTGTCATTAACGTTATTATGTGAAGATGTATTTCAATAATAGGGAAGTTACGATTTTTTAGAATGATATTGAATCCCTTATCTTTAGAGAAGAAACCTTGCCAGCTAATTTTATCTAGATCCACCCCCAATTTCTCTACTGAATTCAATTATTGGGGAGGAATTAAATTCAATAACTATGGATGAGGAATGTAATGTTCAAATAGAGGACATACCTATTGTTTAATAATATGTTGATGTATTTATAGAGGATTTACAAAGCCATCCTCCAGAGTAGAAAAATGATCTTTCAAAATATTTAATTCATGATTGAAGGCTGATATCAATGAATCTTTATATAATGAACACTGTATAATTATTAGAATTTATGAAAAAACTGTATGAATTGAGTGATAAAGGATTTATTTCTCTATTGTTTCTCCATGGGGATCCCCTGTTCTTTTCAATAAGATAAAAGATTGATCTAAGAGGTTGTACATTGACTATAGGGAGATAAATTCTATAAAAATAAAGAATAAGTATCCCATACCTCACAATGATGAATTGTTTGATCAACATCATGGAGCCCAATATTTTTCAGAGATTTATCTTCAAACTAGATATGATCAGCTGTGTTTGAGGGAAAAATATGTTCCAAAGACAAAATTTTGATCCTGGTATGGGCACTACGAGTTTATAGTAATACATTTTGGATAGACTAATGCACCATCTATTTTCATGGATATAATAAATATATTTTTCAGTTAATATCATGATGAATTTGTGGTGGTATTTATTTTTGATATTGTGGAAAAATCTAAAATGTTAAAAAAATCATTAAAATTACTAGTGCACTATCCTAATGACTCATAGACAAAATGAATTATATGGGAAGGTTAGGAAGTGTGAATTTTGTCTTCAATCAATTATCTTTTTTGACCACATTATCTCAATCTATGGAATATCTATTGATCCTGAAAATAAAAATGCTATACGAGAATGTCATACTCCATCAAACAGAATTGAGGTACATAATTTTATTGGTTTAGCAGGTTATTATAATCTTTTCATTCAGAAATTCACCTTTTTATCCAACCCAATGACCCAGTATACACAAAAAAGGGGTTAAATTCATATAGAAAAAAAATGTGGGGAAAGTTTTGAAGAATTAATGATGATTTTAGAGAATTCTTCAATCTGAACTGTTCCATCAGGAAATGAAGAGTTTGTGATCTATAGAGATGCATCAAATAAAGGACCCAGTTGTGTCTTTATGTGGAATGATAGAGTTGTTGCTTATGCATCAAGGTAGTTAAAAATTTATGAAAAAACAATCCTAATCATGATATTGAATTAGTAGAGTTAATCTTTTCTATGATGATATAGAGAATTTAACTCTATGGAAAAAATGTGGGATATATATGGAGCATAAGAGTCTAAAATATATATTCTTACAGAAAGAAATCAACATGCCGCAAAGGCGATGGATTGAACTACTCAGGGATTATGATTTCTCATTACAGTGCCCCCAAAGAGAGGCAAATAAGGTAGTTGATGCATCAATCCAGAACGATCATGGAGTACTAAAAAATTAGGATTGAAAAGGATCCATTGTAAATGGATATAGTGAAGATGGATATGGGAGTTATCAAAGAAGGTGAAACATCATTAATTTTTCAAATTTTTGGCCCACCAACCATATTAAAAATAATTAAAGATTCATTACCTGATGAAGATGATCTTCAAAAGAAAATTAATTCTATGAAATATAGATATTTGGTTTTCTTCTTTTGTAAATATGGAATTCTAAAATTTGGAAAGAGGCTATGTGTTCCATCTATACCTGAGCTAAAAATGGAGTTATTTTATGATGCACATAGGTCAAATTGTTTTATACACCCTAGTAGTACTAAAATTTATAGAGATTTGAAAGAACATTTTTGGTGGGATAAAATATAGAGGGAAATCACTAATTAATATTCAAGAAGTTTTGTCTGTCAACCAGTTAATTCTAAATGACAACATCCTAGAAGAACCATATAACTTGTACTTATTCTTACATAGAAATAGGATGAAATATCCAAGGATTTTTTCAGTGAATTACACCAAATTCCATGAAATAATGATGCAATATGGGTAATTGTTGATGGACTTATCAAATCTGCACATTTCTTTCATATAATGGAGGATATTTCATTGGAGAAAAGAACATGACCCTATATCAATGAAATTATAAGACTTCACGTATCACCTCTTTCAGTAGTGTCTTATCGGGATCCACGATATAACTCGAAATTATAGAAAATTCATCATAAATATTTGGATATTGAGATTCATTTGAGTATTACTTACCACGCACAAACTGACGGGAAATCAGAAAGGATGATCCTAACTTTAGAGGACATGTTGAGATCATGTTCACTTGACTTTCAAGGTATGTGGGATAAATATATACCTATAGTGGAGTTTTCCAATAATAATAATGTCCATTAAAATATTTAAATGGAACCATATGAAGCATTGTACAGAAATTGATATAGTACACCAATGTGTTGGGAAGAATTTTAAGAAAGGAAGATTGTGGTCCAAGAGATTGTGGAGGAAACAACAACAAAAGATAAAGAATATTAAAACCCATATCAAATCAGATTAAAGCTAGAAAAAATGCTATACTGATAATCAAAGGAATGATTTTGAATTTCAAGTGGGAGATCCCATTTTATTTAACATATCTCCATGGAAGGGTGTTAGAATATTTGGGAAGAAAGGGAAACTGAGCCTTAGTTACATTGGAAATTTTAAAATTCTATAGAGAATTAGAGTAATTGCAGATTATTTGGATATTCCACCTAACATGTCTAAAGTACATAATGTGTTCCATGCCTCATTACTGAGAGAGTATATGGTAGACCCAACACATGTCCTCACATTTTAAGGTATAGAATTAGAACATTATCTATCTTATTATTAAAAAAATATCCAAATTATAGACCCTAAAGAACAAATGTTGGGGAATTTGATGACTCTATTGGTAATGATACAAAGGAAAATCATAAAATCCAAGAGGAAACATGGGATCCTGAGGTGTTTATGATGAAGAAATACCGAAATAGTTTTAGGAGGTAACGTTATGGTAATTTCAAGGAAAAATTTATTATATGGAGAGGATACTTAACACCCCATGGTTTTGAAAATAAATTTAATATTAAAATGAATAAAACATTGAGTCTTCTCAAACACCACTTTTTTTAACCTAGCTAGTAAACACAATTTTTTCCTCCACATTGATTAAAATTTTGAAAAATCGACATAGATGGTTGTGTTTAGTAATATATTTGGAGTCTGATAGAATAAAATTAGTTTTTTATTAATAATAACATAAGGTTATGAATAGTAGTGAATAGTAAATTGAAAAAAAAATATAAACTTCACCCATTAATGAATAAGTATAATTTAGACATCTTATATATGAAGAAGCGATCATAGTATAGTTATTGGTATTTTTGGATGTCATAAATATTTTAACTAATTTTTTTATTAATTCAATATTTTAAAAATGAAATTTATTTTCATAAAATATAACTATAAATTGTTATTTTATTGGATTATTGTTATAATATTATTCTTTAGGACCTTGATTAAATTTTCAAGGTGTTAAAAAATGAGTAATAGTATTAATGTTATTTTTTTGAATAAATTTTGACTTTCTCGAAAAAATAAATTAAAAATATTTAGAAAATTATTTTCAAAAAATGGATATCATTTTTGAATTCTACATGTTGAAAAATGGTTGTGCTGAATTTTTGGGATTTTTATAAAATACTTCAATTTTAGTTTAATAGTAAAATATGATAATTTATGAAACACACTAAATAGATGATTTATTAATTCATATGTGATTTAAGGATGATTTAAGACTACTTGGTTCAAACACAAATGAACTTATTTCTAGTCTTGGTCACAATAGTCAATACCATTGGTTGTATTTGGAAAAAATCATAAAATAATGTGTAAAATAATGGGAAAACCCTCCTCTCCTCCAATATATAACCCCTCACTCCCTATTATCTGCACTCCTATCAAGCCTTGTGCCTTTACTAAATTCTACTCAAATGTACTTCCAATATCCTCTCCTACTTACATAATCCCTTGTTCTCATAAAAATACAAAAACACTTCCCTAATGAGGCTCTCAAAGAATATTACTTCATGAGGTAAATTCTTCTTTTCATTTAATTTTTTTCAAGTTCATTTTTTTTATTTTTCTTTCCTCACATAAATTAATAAAAAAAAATTATCAATCCACTAACTTACATGTACTAGAATTTTTTTTGATTATGGAATATTTATTCATCATCTATCCTTTCCAAAAATATTATACTTGAAATGAAAACTCTATCCGAGATGTGTTAATTTATCACATTCATGGGCGACAGGTTTTCAATTTCTATTACCATCATCAATTCTAGTCATGATACAATTTTGAAGGTTGAAATAGACTATAAAATATTTACTATAACTTATTTAACGTTCTGGAATACATTATTACACATGATATTAATTTATAAATCAAAATAAGTTGTTGTGATAAAAAACCGCAAAATTAACCCAAAGAATTGTCATTGAAGTTTTATATATTGATTAATAATCATCCCAATAACCAAACAATTTTTATAACCATTTAATATTCTTATTGATCATTAATAACATAACCATTATATTATAGACAACCATTCATACTCTATATGTTTATCCTTATACAAATATAAGTTAATAGATCATGAAAACCAAGGAAGAAAACGCTCCCAAACAATGAAATTGAATATCATAACCCATCAAAAGGCCATGAATGAACATAATAAGGTTATGAAAAATCAATTAACCATAGTTATGGTTCTTTAACCATTAATTTATGAACCTAAATATGATTATTATGTCCATTAATATCAATTTAGGAACCCCTTCTGACTTAAGTTAAGGGTTTTCTACACGAACCTCCATTTTCATTCAGATTACTCTTATTTTCTACATACCTCAATTAAATTATTAATTATTCATATTTACTCTACATATATATTTTTTAAAAGTAATATATATATATATATATATGTGTGTGTGTGTGTGTGTGTGTGTGTTCCAACCAGAATCCTAGTTTCATTTATTGGTAGTTATATGTTTTAAAAGATTATATCAAAAAGTCTTCCTGAAATACAAGTCTAATTGAAGGAAATTTCAAAAATTCGTACCTATTATCAAGGGAAATATATAATATGTTTATGGAAAAGATTATATTAAAAAATAAATCTTTTTTCTATGAACATTATATATTAATTTACTTATGGTTTTATAGAATGACTTTTCCAAATGAAATCTTTTTTTCAATGTAATAGAGTATTTATCTAATGAATTACTCGATGATTTTATAAGACTATCATCATCTATTTCAACACTCCTGTTTATTATTATGTATTATTGGGATTAATATTTTATTATATTATATACCGTATTTAATTTAATGGTTTATTATTAGTTTGACTATGGATGTTCTATCTTAAAACCATTCTCCAATTTACTCTGAATTGTTAGTGTTTACAATTAATGTTTGGGGAATGTTATTTACATTTCATATATTATTTTCAATATGAATGTATAGGATTTTTATTTTTATCATCTTTTAAATGAGGAATCAATTGGGAATAGTATGTGTTGGGTGGGGACCACTATATCCCCTTGGTGTGTTAGTAGGTCTCATGAGATAAACTATGGTATTGGCACAAGGCCTTAACAAAATGGTTATTATAGTATTTTCCTGAGGCCTTGAATGTATGGTTTTGATGTCCCAAATTATGCATTCCCTCAATCTGAAACTATGTATTGATGGATCATTTTTTTATTCGACTAGTATAATACCAATGGTAAATTTTTGTTATGGCATTATTTATTCAGATCTCATTCCTGCCATATTATGATTATGTTTATTTATAAAGGCAGGTGATTTTAGGTATTAACCATGACTATTGTTCATGTTTATGATATCATCTAGTGTATTCATTATGATCATTGAGCATTTGATCTCACCCCTTTATTCTGTTTCATTTTCTCATGACATTGAGATGTTTATTATGAATGACCCTCAGGGATAAACTTAGAGTTCTGGATGTTCCCAATAAACCTTATACATTGTATTTCATTTCATTTCGTAATGTTGAAGTTATGTATGTATCTTTTTTCCAAATCTACTAAACTACTCAGTCCTTTAGGATTCCTATTCCTTGATTAAATTCCAATGTAATATAATAAGTAACATGCTTAAGGCAACTGGGTTCAGGTTCTTACACAAATTTTAACTCTTTTGAATCATACCTTATTCTTTACGATAGTGTATCCCTAGTTTTTATGCACCTTATTTATTTTCATACCTCTTTATTGTTTCATAAATTAATTTTATTATTAAATTTGATGAAAAATAATATCAAATAATATATTATTGACTACAATGAACCTGAAATGATTTCTCATTGTGATGACTGATGAAATAATTCCATGTTTCCTACTTTATAATGTGCACATATGTAACCGGTTTGTGGGGCCTTAATTTCCCCTCAGCATCCCTAAGAACAAACATTATATGAAGAGTTTATAATTCTCTCTGAGATTTTCCAGTTTCCATTAAGAAATATTCATTACATAAATCATCTAAAATAAATGATCTCTACATGGAATAAGTAAAGTTAAATCAGTATTTCTTTTTATTTTTTTCGTTAAAATTAATTATATCATAACATTACCATTATATTTACCCAAAAGGTTTACTTCATTATAATATGGACATTAAACAAAATTTCTATATTAATCAACACACTTATCCTCATTCTGACTCCATCATTTCTATGGAAATTTGACTTGTTGGGTTCAACAGGTTGTTCGTATTGTTTCCATCCAACCACAAATTTTAGACACTTACATATTTACTTAATGATTTTAGTCAAGACTATGATGATGCATCATTCATGTTATTTTCATAAATATCATGTTAATCCCCTAATAATTATATATTTTTACTATCAACCAACTTTTCTTCCTTGATATTGGTAACATAAACATGTACATAAGTCATTATCTACATGATTAGTTGAACATTTAGTTTATTTTTTATTAATAAAGTATTGAACACATAATATTATAAGGAAAATAATAGTATGTTATAAAAATATTTATCCTTATGATTAAACCCTCTTTAGTTTTTAAATTGTTGAAGGTATTTGGATCCTCTATTGAGAATCCAAATTTCCTCTTCGTTGTCCCCTATAATTTAAAAGACATTTTTTACATTAGGAATACCATGAACTAATTGTGATCTCCCATTGAAAGGGTCAATATTGATTGAATATTCATCTCATCCTATAGTTTTTTACTCTCTAGTTAAAGAATGAATAAACTATTTTTTCCTGGATTTGAGACATAAAATACATTCAACGCTTATGATGCCATTTTGGAAAACTAATACATTTCATATTACAGATTGAAATTCACCTTCATAAATCCAATTTCAAGAAATTTCACTACACCATGTTTATTAACCAATTTGAGACCAAAAAATAGAATATGAAAATTTGTATAATCCAACTTATATAACACTTTGATAATGACAAAATATGATATATTCACATAAATTTGATTTCAATCCTTGGAAGTAGGTTAATGAATCACATCCGCCAGAAGCTTAACACCATTTTTTGCATCATAATATTGTTATCATATTATTTTTTATAGAATATATATCCATTTATTAGAAACCCATTGTAAGATATAACATTTTCATTTGTTCCCTTGGATAACCATCGAATTCATTAAATAGTTGAATTTTGATTTTCAAATCACTCCTTATAAATATGATCTCAAAATCACAATATAAAATGTTTATTATGTTTATTTGATATCCATCATTATAACATTTATGGATTCAAAACTCTATTAATTTCATTGAGGGATTTAATTTTCCAATTAATATCTTCACTATTGGGTAAAATATAAAGGTTTTCTTTCTCCCACAATGAAATGGTAATTGTAAAAACTTCCCTTCCAAAAACCCATTCATCCCTATAGAGTTCACTATGTTGAGGCTTTGGGAGAATAATTATATTAACACTTGATAGGTTATTGGTAAAAAATACAACATCTTCTTCATTAATATAACATTTTTACAATACAACCTTCTAGAAAACATTGATTATTGACATACCCTTTCTAAAAATTCATATATCATTCAATAGGATACAACCATATATAATGGAAATGACCAAATATTTAAGCCCCTATAAATATGTCAACCATCAGGTGGAACATTTTATCAATTAATAATGGTGGAAAGAACATATCTAATTCTTATAATATGACTGCAACCTCTTTATTCATGATTGGAATCTTTTCTTGATCATGAACATTAGTATATTTGTCATTTAAAAAGGAGAAGAGGTTTTTTAATGTTTATCATGTTTTTTATTTCAAACCCAATTTAAGGTAAACAAAATAAAATAATGAAACTAAACATGACACTAATGTGATTTTAGTCTTTGTAAGATCAAATTAGTCATTTAAATGAAATTTAAGAAATTTGATGAATACCCCTATGAAACATTTAAACCATTTAGGAAAATGAAAAAATGAATGTTTTTCAATCTAGATAATGTGTAAGATACTGGAGGAGGAATATTATTCCCTCTACCCTTCACAAGTTCCTACTCTTTTTATATCCCCATGTAAATCGTTCCCAACCTATCCTTGATTCCATATTTATTTAGGAATATTTAATAACATTCCAATAACAATATCCAATACATTTTTTTTACATGCATGACATCATGAAACTTTTTTATGTATAAAAAATTTCAATATGGTAATTCATAGAAAACAAATATTTTTTTCTGACATGATTTCATATGGGTTTCTAAAATCATTTACCAAAAATATGGTCAATATCATTTATACTATTTAACATTATATGAACCATTATTGGAGATGGTATCGTACATTTTTCAATATTCACATCAAATATAGTCATCTAGGATTGGTATTTATGTTGCCGATGAAAAAATATCTAATGTCCTAAAAATAGTCTTTGAATAATGTTTCTACTGAAATAAGTGTCTGAAATCATCACAAATAGTACACCCCAAAATTCAATTCATTCAATAGACAAAAAAATTTGCATAAGAAGGAACATAATTTATCATATAATACAATATGGACCTGAATGTGAATCATTCATTTCTATGAGCATCATACATTATAAACCCTATATACAAAATTATATTCATATCATTGATCAATGGATCTAAATAGAGATAAATATCATTACTGAGTTGTTTTGTTCAAAATCTAAGTAGGGATGACATAATGTATTTAATATTAAGGAATAACATTGGTGGAAAGTTATAATTTACCAAAATGACATGCCATTTACTACAAATACAACTCTATAAAAAATAATTTAATATATCTGTAGATAATGAATGATTGAAGTTTGTTTTCTCATCTCCAAATTATGGATACTTATAATCAATTTTCTTCCTCTTAGGGGAGTCTTCTTGATGAAATATTTTCACATAATTATGTGTTTTATTTTCATTCCATGTCAATTATGTCATAGTTTTCTAGCATCCATACAGTCTTCTAAATAACATAATTATAATAGATAACCATTACGATTTTGAAGGACTTGGTTCATCTTTCTCGTAATTATTTGTGCCACACTTTGGAAATTTAATGAGTGATTGATGGTCCTTGAGAAAAATTATGCTATCGTTTTGAAAAGTATTCTTTTAGAGAAAATTACCATTGAATGTATAATTTTTTTGTGTCATATGTTCGATAAATAAGTTCACTATCATCAAATAGAATATCCTTTAAAAGAATGAGTAGTTAAGAAAAGATGGTTTCATCCCATCTACTACCAGCATTCAAATTATATAACATCAATAGATCTGAAAAGGTTGGGTATATAGTGAAACTAGTATATAATGGTCTCTTAGAATACCTATTTAACTTCTCAAACAACTTTGGAAAATCATGAATATCATCCTCAATTTCTATTTTCATTGCTTATATATGATCTCTATCATTATTTACACTAGTATTCATGTCCAATGATTCATAAACCATAGTATAATCCCATACAGTGTGCACATTTAGTTTTTTAAATGTGTAAAATCCTATATTTATACCATTTATCTATTCCATAACAAATAAAATATTTTTTATACTCTTCTAGAATAATATTTCTGAAAAAAACAATATAAACATAGTTAAGCATTTTTTAGAATGGGCATATGAATGTCGTATTGTGAACCCGATATACGCTTTTACTCTATATTCATAATATTTTTTCGTAAAATTAGAGTGAATTTGTTTTCAATTCACATCCATCTTATTTGGTTCATAATATTTTAATTTTTTTAATGAAATTAATAAATATACAAAAGATATTATAAATAAAAGGACAATGTATTAGATAATTATAATAAGGGGAACCCAACATTTTGTTGTTATAAATAATTTTGGAATGTAATGAAGAAAATGGGTAATTGAATTTAATAAAATAATTAATCCACTGGTAGTTCAAGGAACATAGATTCATGTCCAAATGAGATGGGGGATGAGTTTCAAGATAAAAATTAAATAATATCTTTTTGAGAGATGAATTTGATGAGGATGTTATTTCTCTCCTTACATATAAATTATATTGGGTTGGGAGTTAGTGAAGCATTAGGCCACATTTCATATTTTTTTCCCAAAGCCTAAAAAAGCAATAATATCAATTTTATCCCAATAAGGTACTCCTCGATTAGTGTGACAATGATAATTCCCTACTAGATAGTCTTGCACACACTCATGCTGAGACAATCATTTTAGATTCAAAATTCAATCCAAGCCATAAGTAACTATATGAAAAGGAAACAACCTTTAGATTAAGGAATAAACATCAAATGTTCTCATCTTCTTATAAAAAAGTGCGTAAATCTAAGGAATTTTTCATAACCATTATATGTCAGAGTCCAAAAAGATGAAGAAGTTGTAGTTTATTCATTTATCCATTTGGTATGCAGTGGGATAGGTGGTGTTTCATTAGTATTCTTAGTAGAGATTTAAAGGAGTGAAAATGTTCAGGTGACAATCACCTATTAGTTGAGAAATGTCATGTACAATTAATTTTAAGATCTAGAAAAACCAGTGACCAACTGAAATAATATAGGACATTTGACCACCGACAAGTATCAGTCAACCCTTGATCCTTCTTTACATTAATTATGATATCTTACCAATGATATGTGTCTACTTCAAGTATAAATGTTTTCACTCTCATTTATTCCCATTTACCAAGTTCTGATACACTATACATAAAAAATAATGGGCTTTCAATTCATTATTTCATATATAATTATGTTTCGGTGGTTATTGTTTTTAATATTCATGTTACTTTGGGTAAGTATATTAATCTTATTATTCTAAAAATTTGTTATTGCGTTATTATTTTCATTATTAAATTATGTGTTTCTATGAAAAAGATGTTTTAATGGTAATTTTAATATATTTTGTGTCTTTATTCTAAGTATGGATTGAATTTCTATTAAAATTTAAAAAATAATTATTTTATGAAATGTAATAATTCTGAATTAACCATTAGTTTTTCTAAGATAAATTCTTAGCATTATTAATTTTTTTATCTCTGTAATAGTGATTAGATTAAATGTTATTTGTGGATTTTCAATATCTTTTTCAATTAAAACTAGTAAAAATTAAAAAAAAAAGAAAATATATTTTTTAATTGAGATTTTTATATATTCATACATATCATCATTCTCTTTATTTTCAAATAATTTAATTTTTTTTAAATAATTATAATTATCTTTTTGATGTTATTTAGATTAAATAACACAACAATATTGAAATATTGGGGGCAGAAATGTTGGATGTGATGGAAATTGAGATAGAAAAAGTATTTTAAAAGTGATTCTATCTAGTATAATTTCTATATTTGTTACTATAATAGACAATGAACTACATTGAGATAGATTATTCTAATATATATTAAGTTTCCTGATATTATTTTTTAATTCCTTCCTCCAATCAACCATTTTATTTTTATCAATATTTTAATTTTACCCATTTTTTATCTTCAATATAGTTATCCTTATCATTAAATTATTATGAATTTGAATCCAGGATATTAATAATAATCATAAAAGTAATGAATTACACTTCATTTATTATCCATGACTTAAATTCCAAGATACACTTGATTAACATTTACTAATACATAGAGAGCTATCTATGGTCCCCGAAAATCAATGGATAGTGTTTTGGGTCTTTTATTATCAATGGTGAATGATTTATGAATTATTCCACAGATATATGTCATGTTTATTCTTAATATAAAATTCAAAATGACTCATAAATAGGTTAAACCTTCAATGAATTATACATTATCCAAAAATTACATATATATAATGAAGAAGAATTAAAACCACCGATAAATTTATATATAAATGTAAACACAAATGAAAACATGAAACTCATAGTATGAATGAATTATAAAATTGAATTCAGACCAAACAAAGATTAATAATGAGGATAAACATAGAGAAATTAGAGAAAATCCTAACATGATCATGGATAACATTTAGTAGCTCATACATTTATATTGGAATTGATACCTCTTCTATAAAAAACATAAATTACTTGATCACATGATCTTATGGTAACTATTATCCCGAAGTAAAATGATATTAGTATATGATAGGTTGTATTTCTACTGAGGAGTCTATGTAGGTTTTGATAAAAAATACAATTCATGAAACCACTCACGGTGTCTCAACAGAGTAGAGAAAATAAATCTAACAATTAATCTTATCACTTACCAATTTATACCCTGAGGTGTGTAGTAATTAACCCCCATGAAACACCATTAGAAAAAAAATATGAGGAAGTATAGAGTTCCTTACAATTTCTCTCACATGGTTTTCATATACATACCATGGTTTTAAACATGATAATTCTTATTGTATCCCTTATGATAAAATGGTAAAGCAGAAATTCCGAACAATGTTTTAAGTTTATATGACTATTATTTATAATTTTTAATGTATTTTTATGTTCATTTTTACAATTATTAACTCAAAAAACAATATAATGATTATAATCGGCATTATATATGACCACAGTTCACGTAAGTAGTCATGTTTTAGAAGGAGAATCTGATTATTAAATGAAAAATTCTATATAAAAACTTTTAAAGGGGAAATAATGAATGATATGAGAAAAAATAGAATGATTATCCTATTATATTCTATTTATTTAATAATTTTTTCATTAAAATTTCCACACCTTATCACTCAAAAACCATTAGAGTTGACAAGTGTGATTATTGTGTATATATTTTATTTTTTCATAGTAAATCAGTTATTCTAACATATTATACTACGAATCCAAATCAATAATGTAACACTCTTTACCATCAGCCAAGTGTTGTTTTTCTAATGTAAGATTTTTCAATTTAAAGCTGGAATAAATGACTCTAATTATAGATTTTGATTGAGGTTAAAATATTTCCACTCTAGTTATATGAATTTTAACATAAGTGATAAGTCAAGTGGATGCCCTTAGATATAGGTTATATATAAAATATAATGAATTAAAAGCATACCTAGGGGTTGCATTACTTCTAAATTATAATTCAAGAGAATGTGTCTGACAGTTTAAGAGTATGGGGTTATGTGACAATATCTAATAAGGGGTACTAGATTTGAATTTCCAAAATTGGCGGAAAAATTATGATATAAGATAGTAGGGGATCACTAAAGTTGAATTTGGAATGTAAGGTTTACCCCAAATAAAAAATAGGGAGTGATATATGTACAAACATATGAATCCATTAAATAGATTTAATACATTATAAAAAAATATTATTGGAAATCATCCATTGACATGTTCAAAATATAATATGAGTTCTACAAAAATATATTTAAAATTGAAGGAAAAATGTTATAGTTATAGCCGAAGAATCACATATTTATTTGAAACCACTTAAAAATATTAATGAAGATACATTAAATTTATAAATGATCAACAAAATACCCTAATACCATCAGACTGCAATTTCATATCAAAAGAAACCAAATCACAAAAACCACTATAATTGATGTTAATAAAATACCATCAAAACCATACAATAGCCATATAAATCTAATTAATAAGATCATAATGGATTGATAATCATGGAAAAAAGTAAATAAATTGTAGATCCTACCCATCATATGAATCCACATCCCTGAGAATTTCTAGTAGATATTTAAATGAATTTAGAAAACTTCTACGTATGGAATCCATACAATGTAACAACAACTAAACCTATGACTCACACATCTAAATCAATCATATTTCTCTGAATCCAACCACTCATAGATCCCAAATAAACAACCCATAACCATATATACAATTTATAACTAAAAAACAGACAATGTATTATACCAAAAATCATTCATCATATTTCAAATTCAAAACCCCAAGAATTGACCCAAATCAAAAATACCATAATATTGGGAAATCTGTAACATTAGCATTAAAATATAACATAAATATATAATTTTTAACTTTAAAAACACAAGAAATATAATTAAAAAATTCATATAAAAACATACAATAGAACATATCAACAAATTGAACTTGAACACCCTACAAACTTATTCCTAATCCCAACTAGGCTTCCAAAAATAGCATGATGTAAGATCCACATCAGAGGGCATTTGAAGATACAGTTACGTTGTTCTCATCTAGAGATTTCAACTAGGATAAGCTATTTCCTTCTGGTTTTTAGTATTTTTGTTATGTAGGCATTAAATATTTCTTGAAATTCATTGGTTTTTTCTTGTTTCATTTGGATGGTAGGGTGTCTTCATATAGGTATCACTGGTTGGGTGACCTCAAATGAGGGATGGGTGTGTTGGCACCCTTCATTTAGCCATCTGTCCTCATTTTGGATAGATGGGTTTCTTGATGGACTATTAATTTTTTTTCTTTTTGGTAATATGATACATCAGGTTGAGAATGTAACAATTTCCTTAGAAGAATTGTCATGTGGCTAGATCAAATGAGATATAGGTGTGCTGGAGCCTATCATCCAATCTTCTTTTAACATGTTCAAGTGGACGGGAAGAGTGCTCTTCCATGTGGTGTTTCCAACACAATGTTACTTCTTCGTAGGGGAGACACAATTTATTTTTTTGAATTCACTTCTAAATTGTCTTTCAAGGGGGGTAATGAGACATTTTTATATGTTTATCATTAAATTTTCTTCCTTTTGGATCCTCAAGACCATTTTTTCCTTCAGTTTATTTTTGTCTTTGTCATTAATTCAACTGTTATTATAATGGGTTTGCTCCTCTTTCTTTGAGTCTTTAAAAGATGGATTCTATTTTATATGTTTAATAAAGAGTTATTGAGCATCAGCCTATTCATATTTGTGTATATATATATTATATTTAGTATACTTTTATAATTATTTAAATATGTAATTATGTATTTATTGTTATATAATTACTTTTTTAAAAAAACTTATATATATTTACTTATAATTATAAAAATATAAATTTATAAATATAGTGAATATACAATTATAATTATATTTATGTAGTTGGTGTGGTATCTCAATGGTAAAAACAGTAATCCTATATCTAAAAATAATGTTTTGAATGAATTTGATGAAAAAGATCCTAGAAATTTGGTCGTGAATGGTCATCTACATTAGGTATTAGGATATGGGAATCAGGGCAGAGTTTGTTCTCTACCTGGGAAGAAGATTGATCCATCTCGATAATGGTCTACAAACAATGATTCTTTGAGTACCGGTTCTCATTTGGTAATAGTGGAATAGTTGAATGTTGCAATCAAAGAAGAAACCCAAAAAAGCAGAAAAGGTGATAACATAAAATATGATGAAAGTTATGTCTTCCATTTCTTCTACACTCCCACTAAAATATGCTTCAGTTGTGGAATCCTCTTTTATGTTGATGCATTCATCAAATGTATTTTCTTCTTCCAGAGCCGGAGTTGGACAATATTCAGTGTCGGTGCCTGTGCGGGTGTTAGTACCGATGATGATGTCATTGATGATGTTGGTGGTGAGAGAGGTTGTGATGGTGTTTCTATAGAAGTTGTGGATGAGGGATATCATGAATATGATGATACAAATATTAAGACTCACTATTGATGTGAATTGTATTTTTGTATTGTTAATATGTTTAATTTTATTTTACAGTGAAATAGTATTATTGAAATATTGAATTGTATTGTAGTGTTTTTGTCTTTTTCTATATGTATTAAATTATTCTATTATGATTTATATTTGTTTATGTAGTCATTAATTATTATTATTACTATATTTAATATTATCATCCTATTATGGGATCATTTTACCTCCTCACTGACATTTCTCTGAGGGAGCCCCTCGATCTACTTCGACGCACCTCTAACGATATATTTTCCAATTTTACATTTACTTCATGAGGCTGGCCTTCTATTAGTTTCATTGATCATATTGTGAGTTTAATGGGAATATATCTAGGTGAAAGAGATCAAAATAGAGTTTGGGCCCTTATTTGTGTGTAACCAATAGTACAGTACTAATTCTTTCCTAAATATTATTAATATCTTGGAACTGGAATGTAGAGAAATCTAAGAAGATGTTGGAGGAGTCTCTTCAATGGATATCGACCAATAATCCTAAGGAAATTCCATGGGTGAGTTAGAAATCAGTTTGTTTTTTCATGTTTCAATTTAATTTTACCCATCTAATAACATGTACTCTATTAGCATGAGGTTTCTATTTAGGGAGAGACTATGAATGAAAATATTGATAAAACTGTGTTTTTTTGGATAGCAGGATAAGAAAACATGCAATGATTAACAACATATGTTTATCTACAGGAAAATTTTTTACTATTTAGATTTTCCCATTCTTCTTAATAATTTTTAGAAAATTATACAATTTACATTTTTGAAGATATGTTTTCTAAATTTTATGGAGAGAGGGGAGGTGTCCTAGGGGGAAGAGATGTGTGGTGATGTGCCTCCCATGTGGACTTAGGGATGATGGTAGTGGAAATATTGGTACGATTTCTTCTATTGGGGTTTTTATTAATTCTATTTTTCTCAGGTATTGTTGATGATTCATGTGTTTTTATGTATTTATGTAGTACTATGATTTTATCTCAATAGACCATTTTTAACTTCTTTGAACACATTAATTACAATTGCAACAATTTTTCTTCATGTTTTTAAAATGAAAGTGGAAATACTTCTCAAGACATCAACCTAAATAAAATAGTCAATTAAAACGGTCTAATTATCCTCTATTTATTCTTTTGCTGGTATAAAAGGTATAAATTATTTCCAATATTCTTCCTAAATTTCAGCAATCATTGTGGGTATCTACAATATCATTATGTTTCTACAGCGAAATTTAATAGGCTAGATTTCTCAGAACATCATCATGAATATAACAATTTTTGAAAGATTTATGATTCTACTCTCTTCTAATTTAGTACAAAAGTTATGAATTATTCATGAAGCATTGATTTTTCTATCACACTTTGATATTACATGTCTAAAATATGATTTATTTTGATTATCCTCAACTTTCATATTTGTTTCTAAAATATTTTGTAGTATGTACAGGGAGAGTGTGCAAGGTGGGGGTCTATCTAGAAAAGGGGGGTCTCGGGGGGGGGGGGGGGGTACGTCTAGGGAGGGGGTGTGTAGGGTGGGGACCTATCTAGTGAGGGTGGTCTGTAGGGAGGGGGGCTTTACATAGGGGAGGGGGCTGTAGTGGGGGGGGAGGGGATTTTGAAGGGGGGTGTAGGGGGTATCTTCCTTTCCAGGGGGATATCCATGGGTGGGGGGTATGAAGTGAGACTTTACTAAGGGGAGTGGGTATGGAGTGAAACATATATAGTTAAACCAAAAAAACCAAACCTAAATACATTAATTAGAACCAAATATAATAATTTTGAGTGAATCTAGACCATACCAAATTATAAACTAAATCAATTGAATATAGCAAACACAATACCAAATCTTTATTGTTCATTTACCATGAGTTCTTCCTAAAACAAAAATAGTTACATCTGATGTTAACATCAGTTATTGATATTAAGATTATATTTGATTTTTTATTTTTGAATTTAATAATATATTAACTATTTACATTATTGTATATCATAACTACATTTCCAATGTATTTATTCATTTACAATATTGTTAATGATATCTAGAGCATCGTTCTTAGCCACTAAGGACACTGAGTTGGTTATGACATAGGTAGGAGTGTACAGGCCAAGGCTGTGAAGGCTCTAGAATTTGTTGATGGGGATATAGTTTTTTTTATAATGGAGCATACCAATCATGGTTTATGACACATTTTTGTTCAATTGAGTTTCATGTGACGTGTTTGGCCTACTTTGAGTTTGATTTTTCTCTCATTGATTTTCATTTTCTAATTTATTTTATCCATTTTTGGTGTTAGTTACATGTTAAAAGTTTCTATTTAATAGAAGTTATACCAGGTATGTATTTTCTAGGATAAATATTATACATGGTATATAACCTTTAATTTTAGTAGTATTCCCTAGTTACCACCCATGAAATAGTTTGGGACTTGTTTTGATATATTTTATAAAAACAATAAAATGATCATCGTACATAACATTGAAGTGGAATCTCTTATCTCTAACGTATCTAGAATGGAATGATGTTTTATAAACTATGTTATGTTTCTATTAATTCTTGTTTACCATTTTATCAACCATAATGTGATGCACATGTATCACATATGCGTAAAGAGTGGTGGGGCTCTGCATTGGGTAGAAGGGAGGAATTGTGTTTTTTTATGGAATCCAGTGGGTGATGTACATGGGAAGGTGGGGTTTGCAGGGGGGTTGTCGTGGGAGGTGGGGGGGGGGGGGGGGTGGGCTATCCAGGGAGAGGGGGTGTAGAGTGGGTGGGGGGTTATCTAGGAAAGAAGTTGGGTGGATTTGCAGGGGGGTCGGAGGAAATTAGTTTTTTATGAAATCCAATGGGGTGTTGTGCATGGGTGGGGCGGCACTGCATGTGATAGGTGGGGTTTGCAGGGGGGCTGTCCAGGGGGAGGGGTGTAGAGTGGGGGTGGGGTATGTCCAAGAAGGAAGGGGTGTAGAGTGGGGGGTGTAGGGTGGGGAGGGGTTTGTTCCATTATTGTCTTTGTGTTTCCCCTCTTCCATGTAGATTTCCTTGATGAACACTCATTGAAATGCAACCTTATATCTTTCTTATGTATATATTTTATTTTTCCAAGTCCAATCATGTATTGGTCCTAGTTTTATTAATCTATACTAGATAATAGATATTTATTTCCTCTAGGAATCTATACTACAAATCTGATCTTCAGCTACATGACATTTTGTCCATAGCCCAAGATTGAAGTAGTCCTTTCAATTTCATTTTTTTATTATTGGTTTTTATTTATTTTATCTTTTAAATGAAGGGAAGCACTGGTATTTTTGTTTTTTGGACATATAATCAAAATTAATTTGTTCCAATGATGTATTCAGATGAGTTCTATGGGATATCCTCTCAAATAGTGTCCTCGTTGTTGAATCCATCAATAGTGAAGCACAACATGAATGGATTTCGCAGGCATGAGTCTTCAGCCTGCGGGCATGAGGATAGTGATGATATAATAGTGAGGATAGTGAAGCACTACAAGACTGGGATATCCACCCAGCCTGCAGGCATGAGGCCCTATAAAATTTAATCATAAGGTTTGACTCCTTAGTTCGGTTTGGGTTAGGTTATGTCTTCTTAGTTATTTTTTTTGGTTCATTTTTTTTTGTTTTATGTCAATTTTTTTTTCAATTTGGGTCTTTTCAGTCCAATTAAATTAATTTTAGATTCAATTCAGTATGTTTCATTGGTATCATTTTTGGATTTCTCAATTACGCTTAATTAAGTTATTTTTGATTGGTTTGAGTTAGATTGGTTTCATTATTTACAGTTTGGTTCAATTTCATTTTAATCAAAACTATTTGGTTTGGTTCCACTCTACTCAATTTGGATTGATGATGTTTGTTTTAGTTATAGTAATATTAGAATGTTTTTTTGTTATTGTAGTTCATCAAACTGTAATTCTTTTTATAATATCCATATTAGCATGTTTTTGGTTTACACAATTCAATTGACTGGCATGTAGGGCAGGTTGGGGGGTGTAAGGTGGGGGGCCTATATAGGGGGACTGCTGTAGTGGGTCTGTGTAGTAGGTAGGGGGATGTCCAAGGAGGATTAGGGGGCTTTGGAGGGGGAAGGGGGTTGCAGGGGGTGGTTGTGTAGTGGGGTCCTTTGGGGGTGGGGTGGGGGGGGGGGGCTATTTCGGGAGTGGGGATGTGGGGTCTGTCTAGGGAACAGGTGGGGGTTGTCCAAGGAGAGAAATATTTATAGGGGGAATGGGGACTGCAGGGGGGAGTGGTGGGGTGGGGTGCATGGGGAGTGGTGGGGGGAAATGCGGGTGGAGTGGAGTGGGTGGGGGGGGGGGGGTTTCTAGGGGGAGGGATGGGGGCTGTAGATGAAGTGGTGGGGGCAGGGAGGGATGTCTAAGGGGAGGGAGGGGGCTGTATAGTGGGGAGGGGTGGTGCTATCCAGGGGGTGGGAGGGGGACGTAGTGGGAGGGCGGGTTTTCCTAGGAATGGGGGTGGGGCTTCAGGGGGAGTGGTGGTGGTGGTGGTGGTGGTGTCTAGGGAATGGGAGGGGGCTGCAGGTGGAGTGGTGAGGGATGCTAAGGGAAAGGTTGGGGGTTACGGGGGGGGGGGGGCTATCTGGGGGTGGGTGTCTACCTTAAGGGGGGTTTCCTAGGGAAAGGGAGGGGGATGGGGGGGGTTGTCATGCGGAGGGAGGGAGTTGTTCAGGGGGATGGAGGGGTGTTGAGGGGGTAAGAGGGTTGTTGTCCAGGGGGTGTGGGGTTGGGGGTGGGGGTTTTCCAGGTTGAGGGAGGGGGGTGTCTGTGGGGGTGTATGAGGGATGGTGTGGGGGTGTAGTCCAGGGGGTGGGAGGGGCTGTAAGGGAGGGGTTGTCCGGGTAAAGGGATGGGGCTATAGGAGGAGTGGTAGTGGTGGTGTTGGTGGTGGTGGTGGTGGTTTGTGTCCAGGGAAAGGGAGGGGGCTATGGGGGGGGTACAGATTTTCTAGGGGGAAGAGGGTGATATAGGTGGAGTGGTGGGAAATGTGGTGTCTAGCAGGGGGGATGTCTAGGGGTGGTGCTATGTAGGGGGTGGGGGATGTCTAGGGAAAGGGAGGGGTTGTAGGGGGAGTGGTGGTGTGTGTGTATGAGAGGCTGTCCGGGGGGAGGGAGGGGGCTACAGGTGGATTGGTGGGGTGGGGGGATTTCCAGGGGAGGGAGGGGGTGTCTAGGGGGTGGTAGGGGGCTGTCCAGGGGGTTTTGGGTGGGGGTGGGATTGTTTAGGGAATGAGAGTGGGCTATAGGGGGAGTGGTGGTGGGGGTGGGGGATTTATATGGGGAGGTAGGGGGATGTCGAGGGGGTGGGAGGGGGGATGTCTGGAGGGATGTTTACGTTGTGGTGGGGGTATCCAAAAGAAAGAGGGGGCATCAGGTGGTGGGGGTGTCCAGGGAAAGGGAGGGGGTTGTCAGGGGAGTGGTGGTGGTGGGGTTGTACCAGGAAAGGGAAGGGTGATATAGGGGGATGAGGGAGGATACATGTGGAGTGGTGGGGGGGGGGGTCTATCCAGGGGGACGAAAGGGGCTTTCCAGGGGGTTTGGGATGGGGGATATTTTTTGGATTTACATATATTATATCCACAGTTTCTAACTATTGCTTTAGGTCTATTTTCATGGTTTTTAATCGTGGCTATAGGTCAAATTCCACGGTTAGAAACTATGGTAATAGAGTGTATCCATCTTGTAGTATAGACATAGTTCTAAACTAGGGATATAGTAACAATACCTCGGTTGGAACAGTGGCTATAGGATTATGCCTATATCCATGAAAAATATACCTACAGTTCCTCAAACTTTATCTATTAACTATATCTATAGTTTGACGACTTATAGCCATAGTTTAAAACCATGGCTATAGCCCGAATTTCTAGTTGTGAAACTTGAATCCATTTTGAGTTATATTTTCTTGACATTTTGACAATCATGATAAATGTATCACAAATTGGTGATAATACGTAGCTAATACAAGGAAATTACAGATATCTATCACAGATGTAGGCCTTAACAATCCTAACATTTCTCAGTCATTGAAGTGTCTAGAGATATCTAATTTCTTATGATAATATGTCCCAAGAAAGATAATTCCTTTAACCAGAACTCACATTTTCAATACTTGGCATAATCCTTCTCCTTTCAAATGGTTTTTAACAAATTACTTAAATGATCCTCATGTTATTTCATACTTTTTCAGTGCATTAAAATATCATTAATAAAGACTACAACAAATTTTTTGAGGTAATCTCTAAAGACATTTTTTATCAAGTCCATGACGATTTATGGAGAATTATTGAGTCCGAATGGAATCATTATGAACTCATAAATCCTATACTTTGTATGAAAATTTGTTTTGGGATATCCTCCTTCTTCACCGTCACATAGTAATATCCTGACTTCAGGTCCACCTTGGAGAAGTATTGTTCTCCACATATCTGATCAAAAAAGTCATCAATTCCCAGAAAAGGGTACCAGTTCTTTATCATGATTTTGTTGAGCTCATTATAATCAATGGAAAGGAGCATTTAACAGTCATTCATCATGAAGAAGAATATTGGTGCACCCCATGGTGAAGCACTTGGGCATATAAACACATTACCTAGATTATCCTACAGATGTTTCTTTAGCTCCTAAAGTTCTAAAATATCCATTCTATATAGATTCCTGAATATTAGAAACACTCTAGGTATAAGATCAATCACGAATTATACATCTTTGCTAGGAGGAAGACCAGACAATTCCTCGGGAAACAAATCAGTGAATTCTCTCACAATAGACATGTATCCTTACTCCGAATCGATCATCTAAGAAAGATACGCATGCTCATATGGAGGTAATATTCTTTCTCAGGATGATGGTGTTAAATAATATTCATCTTCTTCCTTTCACTTTTATATAATCATGGCCTTATTTTCTATAGAGACAGTGATTTCCCTCTCAGGAAAATTTATTTTTTCTTTATATTAGGAAATCCATTGCGTGCCAATAATTGCATAAAATTCCACCTTGGGAAGGATAATAAGGATATCTGGGAAGTTCAATCCATAAGTTGTGATAGAGGAGGAGTTATATACATGGGATTCTATAATTTACCCATTTACTATTTTCACTGACATCTCTACTTCCATGATTTGTGGTGGTGTTTGGATTGTTCCACAAAACATTCAAGATATAAAATAATGCGTAAAACAAGAATCAAAAAGCAGGTTCTATATTCTTGTGTGAATAAGTAGAATATCTGTCAAACGTTTTTTTTGTCAGGAATCACATCAGTGGTAGTAATGGAAAGAATCTCACCCTTTCTACACTGGAGGTTGTTGGTTGCCTCCAAAAACCCTTGGCATAGTGCATTGGTTTGAAAAATTCCATGGTTCCTTGAATTTGTAGAAATGAGAAATGTGCTGAGGGTTTACCAGAGCATTCCTCTCCTCCATCTCAGTAGTAGTTTTTTCATGCATGAAACTACTGGCTAGATTCCCTATATTCCTAAACCAAAATCAATTCCTTTCCCCCTTCAGGAAATTTCTAGAGTGCTTCTTTCCATACCTTTGTCAACTGGGGTGTTGAAATATCTTGGATCCATTAGATATTTCAATCAAAATGCTAGAATTTGACTCCACTTTTATCTTCATATCCTCAAGATACCCTTGAGATTCACCAATCTCTTTTATGACTTTGAGGGAACATCATACAATTTCCTCATAGCTATCAATGTCATGGATCCCCAGGGGTTTCCATAGGCTTGGTTATAGCCCACCAAAGATTCGATGATCCATTTATTCAGTGTAAATGCCAATTACAATGGTGTATCATGCAAGACATGTGATTTTTTTTCCTCGTACACTTGGTTGGATTCATTATCTATTTACATGATGTAATGGATGTCCCTTTCCATCTTAACTCGGAGGGTGAGAGGAGAATGATTATCAATTTTTTTTTTCTAGAAATCATTCCATCCCATCACCTTGATCTCTTCTTAAGGAGTTGTAATTTTTATCATTGTCCACCATTGACCATCTTCATCCTCCATATGATAATTATCCAGAATAACCTTATCTTGATTAGAACATTAAAGAATGGATGAGATCATCTAAATTGAGTTGATGTATTGTTCAACAATTGTTGGATCTAACAATCCATTAAAATTATGAGTCTTGTGTCTCCTAAAGTTTTCACTTGAAACTTGTTCTGGGGGGGTGGACTTTTCTCTTTATCAATATTTAAATTCCAAACTTGAGTTAACTAAGAGAGTATCAGGAAAATTGTTTCGATTCTCGCTACCATTTGAATGAGAATCTCATTAGAAAAGTAATTATATTGATCTTCGAATCTTTTTTTCATATTAATTATCCTATTATAGACCATTGGATATAATAAAAGGATAATTATGGGTAATTATTTTAAAATACTAAACACATAAAGGGGAATATAATGACATTAAATTGATAAATAATAAATTACATTTATTTCCATAACATATGAATTTCTAGGCTTCAATATATGTTATCCATGATCTATTTCATAATTTATATTCTTATGAGATTATTTTTTTCCTAAATAATGGTTCATACTATGATTATGAATTTATCAATGCATATCACCACGAACTATCAAACTAGGAGTGCAGAAAGGCCTACTGTTGTGCACCGGTTCCCGTTCGAGTCCAGGTCAAAGCGGTATTTTTGGGTTTTACTGTCACGACCCATCCTCGGGGCTCGTGCCGTGACTACCCCAAGCCTTCCTTCCATAGGCCAGGGGATGGTGACTAGCACCAAAGGCGTAAATACCGATAACCGAGAAGGCATTGCCTTTATAAAAGTAACAAAACACCACAGAGTACAAGCGGAAGCAAAACACTATGTACAAAAGAAAGTGCAGAAAAGTAAATGGGCCAGAATACAAACCAAAATGAAAGTACAACTACTACTAAACAAGTACAATATAAAAATATAACAGTTGGTAGAATGGAAGCGACTCCTGGGTCATCCTCCTCGGATCCTACCTGAAGGGTAGATACAGATGGCACAGATCCTGGATCATCCACCACGGATCCTACCTAAAGGGTAGGTACAGATAGCCTCCACAACGCTCTCGCCCGTCAACCTCCTTTGTGTGTCGTCTCGTCGCAAATTCCACCTCTGGATACTGACTCGTCATGTAGTCCACCTCCTTGTACCAACTCGTCGTGTAGTCCACCTTCGGGTACCGTCCAGTCCTCGAACACTCGGCCTCCGTCAGAACTGCCCATCGTCTACAACCAACACAACGATGTGCGGGCATAGCCCGTGCAGGGGTGAGTATAACTATACTCAGTAGGGACCCCTAGACCCTCAATGTCTCACTAAAACCAACAAGTATAACCACAAAGAAGATCTCAACAGATAACCTCTACTTAGGTATATGCCCATGCATATACCTAAGTTATCAAGTAACCCATCTCAATAATGAGGAAAACACCAAGATCATGAAATCAACAGATAACCACTACCCAGGTATATTCCCATACATATACCTAAGTTATCAAGTGACCCATCTCAATCATGAGGTAAACAAAAAGGTCAAAAGTCTCAACTCAAACCTGGATTTTCATTATCGAAACTGTAACTGTTGAAGAGCTCCGTCTCTGGAGTGTACATTGGTCCTGTCACGACTTCGAGGTACTGCTCACTAACCTAAGACTGCTGAGGTACTCCTCCTGTCGAGTACCGCGGGTCAGCCACCCAGACACAGTAGTGCTTCCTGCCGAGGTATGTCACCCAAACACAGTAGTCCACACCCCCTAGTAGCCTGCTGAGGAAATCTCTGGACGAGTACCACGGGTCTGCACCGTCACACAAGTAGTTCTTCGTCTGCCATGGGTCTGCACCTCACAAAGTAGTGCTCTGTCCACTGGTCTAGTCGAATCACTCGAAGTCGAGTCGGTCAAGCAGTCGTCAGGTCTCAGTCGGCTACACGGTCTCCGTACTCCGCACGCTCGTCTCCGGGAGGGTCCGCTCCATGAGCTACAGGTCGATACACCAAGTATCTCAAAGTCCCACAAAGAAGTATCTCAATGGACCGCCTCGTCATAGGGGTCTCAATGCAACAGACGATGCGTCAATCAGATGCTCGGTCTGTGAGTTATTAGCCTTTTCATCCCAGGGGATCAGTTGGTTTCGTGTGCAAACTAAACCGGCCGTATCTCAACTATACCTCGAACTCTCTTAGGGTATACTCATAGGGACCGTTTCCGAATGTGATCACCATCGCCGCTGACGGTTCGTCAAATGGACGTCTGGTCTGAAATATAACAGCTTTTCCGTTCCAAGGGCCCGATTGTATTTCGGGTACAATCCAACCCAGCCACTATCCAACAACAACCAAAACTCGGGAAAAGTATGCCAAAAGTTCCGTATCATCAAGAGGAATTCAACGTGATAGACGGCGCATCAATCAGATGCCCTGTCTGTGAGTTATAGACCTTTTCGTTCCAGGGGCCCGGTTGGTTTCATGAGCGAACCAACCCGACCGTACTCCGATGGCATCCAAACCTCGAGTGGAGTAAGTCAAAAGATCCGTCTCACTTAGAGGAATTCAACAACGTCGATGGCATGTCATTGGGACATCCAGAACTCAAGTTACGAGTGTTTCCGCTCCGAGGGCCCGGTTGGTTTCGTGTACTAACCAACCCGGCCGAACCCAAAGTTCTCCAAAACCTTGAGTGTAATATACCGAAACGACTGTCCCGATCCGAGGATCGTGTTGCCGCTGACGGCGCATCAATCGGAGGTCTAAAACTCAAGATATGGGAATTTGACCGAAAGTGGTCGAAAACGGGGGGTCTGGGCCCGGGCCGACCCCGCCCGACCCCCCCTGGGTCAACCCGAACCGGGTCGACCTGAACCGAGTTCGACCCGGATGGGCCTGGCCCGACCGGGCGGTCACTGCGGAACGGCGGGGGTGCGCGCGGACCCCCCCCCCTTCACCGCTGATTGACGCCGGCACAAACTGCCGCCGGAAACTTCGGGCGGCGCTCCGGTGGTCCGTTTCTCCTGCCGTCTTCGCCTATGGTCCTCCTGAGACATGACCTTCACTGCGGAGGCCTCAAAATTACCTTTCAGCCTCGTTTGTTGTCGCCCATCAATCCGCACGTCAAAAATGAAACGCGCCGTGTTTGTGGTTCTTCGGCGGGGCGCACTGGCGTCGCGCCCCTTCACCGTGGCCCGACTCCGACCGCGGGTGTCTTCGGGTTCCTCCGACGCGGTGCGACGGTGTCACGCCCTTGTTTGTTTTTCACGACGCGGCGCGACGGTGCCGCACATTCCTTTTCGCATGATTCCGCGCGATGCGACGGCTCGCACCATTCCCGTTTCAATCCACAAAGGAACCAACATGAAAAAATAAGGAGGAGGGTCGGCCGTGTTTGTGCGGTCCGACCCCCTCGCGTTATTCGATAACAATTGGTTTTAAAACCATGAATATCATCAAGTTGGTATTCACGAACAAAATAAATAAAATTAAACCCCTATATCGATTCACGTGTATGAACGATCCGCGGATCAACCCGGAATTGGTTGGTCCGCACTCGTCGTTTTTTTCTCAAAAGATAAGAGAATACCAAAATAAAAATCCCAACCCACAACATAATCTTCATGGATCAAATTAATGTTTATTTGATCCGAGTTCTTTGATTTAGAAGGAAGTATCATGGGGTTCTTTAATATTTCATAAACAATTCCCTACCTTGGGTATAAGTCGATTGGAAGGAGGCGTCGTCGTTCGAGGTTGGTCGCAGTATGGCGTCGCGAGGATGACGACGTCGAAGGGGGACGTCGGCGTTCGTCCGACTCGAGGGAAGGTGAAGCCGTCGTCGCTCGCTACCCGATTCCGTTTCTGAGCTTGTTCGTCAATCCATTGACGATGAAGGGGAAGAAGAAGATCCGTTGAAGAGTCTCGCCGAAGAAGGAGAAAAATTCCGTGGAAGGAAAACGAGCGTTCTTCGTCAGAGGTGGCGCGTTCTTCGCGTTCTTCACGAAGGAGGAGGAGGAGAGGAAAAATCAGCGCAACACATTCCAACCCAAAAATAAAATGAGGCTAAGGCCTTATTTTATGGCATTCCACCAATGATTTCAAAATTCAAATTACGTAACCCTCAAAATTAATTTCAATGAATTAATTGTAAAACTTAACTGCCCAATTAAATAGAGGTGTTAAGAAATTAAGGAAATGTGTCGGTTGACTTCGTTTAATAGGGGGTTCGGGTGCGTTACTTTAGAATAAAAGAAACGGTGGGGCTCCTGTGGGTCCATCCTCACAAATATCCTACCCAGTGGGTAGGATATTTTGAATTACACCCTATCCACTTCAACCCAGCTTAAGTAGCTTAAAGTGGTCTTTAAGAGGCTTTAAGTGAAATGAAATAAAATTGTTGTACAACTTTATTTTATTTCTTAACATAAACCCCAAAAATTAAAAAGCACAACCGAGAAAACACAACTCTGAAAAAGGCATTTCTAAGAAAATACCGGCACTGCGATTCCATCAGTGACCTCGGAATTTGATTCCGAGCACCAGTTCAATTGTTAGAAAAAACCCACTCGTTCGTTCACTGAACATACTCGAGCCAAACTTCGGAAATTGATTTAGGGCACACCGGGCCTCGGAATCAGGCGCCGTCAGAAACTGCGTTCTTGTAAAATCCCAAATAAAATTAGAAAAAAATTCCCTCGGATTTTACGGGTCTTTACATTACTCCAACCTCAGGGCTTTACGTCCTCGTAAAGATTTAACATAAACTTGGGATACAAAAACGGTATTGAACACGCACCTAAGCCTTCCGCTCCCATGTGCTTACCTAGAGGTTCCGTACTGCCAAAGAAAGCGCACCCGAGGAATCGATCTTCCCCGTAGGATCCGCTCCTATCGATCCTCGATCCCCACTAGAACCTCCGTGAAAAACACATCATCTCCATCGTCCAGCTCCTCATGGTCGATGATATGCGAAGGGTCGAGCACGTATCTCCTCAGTTGAGATATGTGGAAGTCGTCGTGCACCTGGTGTAACTGAGGTGGATGGGTCAAGCGGTAAACCACCCCGTCTACCCATCCGAGGACCTAGAAAGGTCCATTGAACCTCGGAGATAACTTGCCGCCTTGGGCACATCTCCGTAAACCTCGTCGAGGTGAGACCCATATAAGGACATGATCGTCATCCTCGAACTCCAGAGGTCTCCATTTCCTGTTAGAACTGGAAATCAAAACGACTGCTGCTACGAGGGTAAGGTTGACCGAATCAAGAGTGATCGGTCGCACACTCCTGTGCAAGAGTTACCCTGTTCTGCTTGGGGTTTCCTTTTTCGCCGACCAAGGAAAACCCATCCCGACGTCGTAGTTAAACTACAACCTTTTTGCCTAATACCGTCAATTTGTGTATGAACTGTGATTTCCTAGTCCATACTCAAACTAACATCGTAAGACCTCGACGCTGCCACCAAGAGATTCCAACTGAAACTCTCACCTCGAGGGTCGGACCACACCGTCGGCGTAGGTGTGATTATAGACTCTCCTCCCAAGGTATCTCCAGACGTGAGGGTCAAGTCCACGGATTACCGGAAACTCTAGGTCTGGGACAAGATTTGTGAAATCGAGGAATGATTCATACTGACGTCTGTTACTACAACAGCTAGTAGTGGAAACAGACAGTCCCTTGAATCATTTTTAGAGCCATTGGGTCACACTCCTTGACTGCATGCAGCTGCACTCTTCCTCCGACCTCCAGCTCCCTGATCTTGGAGGGGATAACTAAGGCGGGTGGTTGTATCATGTCACGATGTACACCACTTCATGCTGCTCTCCTAGCTCTGCCTCCACGTCTGCAGCTTTTCAGGCTCATCTCTCCTTTAATCTTCCCCTTATGGAAACATTTAACATGCCCGTGTCTCCAAGACTGGTGCCCGTTTCCTGTTTCTTACTGCACTGTGTAGTCTTCATCCGCTCCTGGGTGATCTGCACCTTCATTGCCTACGATCTGGAAGAGTTGCTAAAATTTATCCCTTTCCGAAAAGAGAAACCGAGTCTCATCCCCTGGATGAACCATACCTATTGCCTAATACAGTCAATCCTGACATGAATGACGCATTCATGCCATGGATGACGTCGTAAGGCCTCGACGTAACTACCAAGAGATCCAACTGTCACTCTCACCTCCAAGGGTCGAGTCACACTATCGGCATCAGTGTGAGGTCACTGGGTCTCAACCAGTAGAAATCTCGAAAGTGAGGGTCAAGTCAACAGTCTTAACCAGGACCACTCAGTGTCAACCAAACAAAAGGACAGGAATGAAAACAAAGATAGGTGTCTTTTTATTATTGCATCTCATAGTACAAAGACATGAATACAACAGTAACATGGAACTAGAAGTACAAAGGACGTATCCACTAGTATCGCTCCTGTCCACCTGCTCTCAGAGCTCTACTGCCTTGTCCACTGCTCGGCTATTGCTCAAGCACCCGCCGCTGCTTCTGCCTCGGTGGCTCCTCCAAAGCATACAGATCAACTGTACAAGGAGTCGGACATTCACGTGCCAGGTGACCCTTTCCACCGCATGAGTAACACAACCTATTTCTGGAATGCCTGGATCTGACCCCACCCAGGGTGCCCCGCACCACCGGTCCTAAAACTCGAGATCATCCAACTACTAGTCTGGTCCTCCTGGACCTCTGAATCATCTGTCTACTGCCCACAGATGACTCGACTACTGATCGAAAAACACGCAGCAAAGGCAGAAGCTCCTGTACACGCTCGGGGTGTAGATCTACTGGCACAAACTCCACCCTGAAGGAGGTCTCGATGTCTTCCCAAGCGATGGTCATCTCGTCGCAAAACTGGAACAAGTGGCTCCACCACCTGCCTGCTGCTGCCTAAAGGAGGCTAGCAGCAAAGATCATCATGAAGTCTGCCAGCGTCCCTGCTAGCCTGAAGACTCTCACAACAGCCTCCAGCCAATCCTCAGCTGCCTGCGGGTCCGTCTCTCCCCAAAACCTGGGTGGCCTCTGGCGCTGGAACTTGTGCAGTGCACTCCAGTGGCATGCATCGCCTACTACTGGGGCTGGTGGCATCGGTGGCCCAACATATGGTAGTACCGCTGGTGCCTCCGATGGTGCCTCAACTGCAAGAGGGCCTTGTACTGAAGCCTCGTCGCTCGGCAGGCTGTCAGTACGCACTTCCCTCTGGGCTGTAGCTGGTCGTCTGAGAAAAGGCATCCTGAAAGAAACAACGTGACACAGTCAAACGATTATACCTGGTGAGATGACCTGGTTTGAGTTGATATTTAAATAAAACTTCTGGAAAACACACATGCAATCAGTGTTTTCGTGCACAAAGTCGGAATTCAGTTTCCAGGGTCCTGGTGTATGGATACGTCGGCCGTCCGCACCAACACTGGACTCCCTGAACTGAAAACCACACTCGGTACTCTTAACACTATTGCTTCACAGAAATAAAATATCATAGTTATAAGTTCTGCGGTAGAACCGACTCCTCTGATACCAATTTGTCACGACCCGTCCTTGGGGCCCATGTCGTGACTACCCCAAGCCCGCCTTCCATAGGCCAGGTGCTGGCGACTAGCACCAAAGGCGTAAATACCGATAACTGGGAAGGAATTGCCTTTATAAAAGTAACAAAACACCACAGAGTACAAGCGGAAGCAAAACACTAAGTACAAAAGAAACTGCTGAAAATTAAATGGGCCATAATACAAACCCAAATGAAAGTACAACTACAACTGAACAAGTACAACAGAAAAATACAATAGCTGGTAGAACGGAAGCGGCTCCTGGGTCTTCCTCCTTGGATCCTACCTGAAGGGTAGGTACAGATGGCGCAGATCCTGGATCGTCCACCATGGATCCTACCTGAAGGGTAGGTACAGATAGCCTCCACAATGCTCTCGCCCGTCAACCTCCTCTGTGTGTCGTCTCGTCGCGAAGTCCACCTCCTGATACAGACTCGTCGTATAGTCCACCTTCGGGTACCGACTCGTCGTGTAGTCCACCTCCGGGTACCGTCTAGTCCTCGAACACTCGGCCTCCGTCATCACTGCCCGTCGTCTGCAACCAACACAACGATGTGCAGGCATAGCCCATGCAGGGGTGAGTATAACAATACTCAGTAGGGACCCCGAGACCCTCAAGGTCTCACTAAAACCAACAAGGATAACCACAAAGAAGATCTCAACAGATAACCTCTACTTAGGTATATGCCCATGCATATACCTAAGTTATCAAGTAACCCATCTCAATCATGAGGAAAACACCAAGATCATGAAATCAACAGATAACCACTACCCAGGTATATGCCCATACACATACCTAAGTTATCAAGTGACCCATCTCAATCATGAGGTAAACACAAATGTCAAAAGTCACAGCTCAAACCAGGATTTTCATTATCGAAACTGTAACTGCTGAAGAGCTCCTTCTCTGGAGTGTACAGTGGTCATGTCACCACTCTGAGGTACTGCTCACTAACCTAAGACTACTGAGGTACTACTCTTGTCGAGTACCACGGGTCATCCACCCAGACACAGTAGTGCTTCCTGCTGAGGTATGTCACCCAAACACAGTAGTTCACACCCCCTAGTAGCCTGCTGAGGTACTCTCTGGACGAGTACCGCGGGTCTGCACTGTCACGCAGGTAGTGCTCCGTCCTCCATGGGTCTACACCTCACAAAGTAGTGCTCTGTCCACTAGGATAGTCGACTCACTCCAAGTCGAGTCGGTCAAGAAGTCGTCAGGTCTCAGTCGGCTACACGGTCTCCGTACTCTGCACGCTCATCTCCGGGAGGGTCCGCTCCACGAGCTACAGGTCGATACTCCATGTACCTCAAAGTTCCATGAATAAGTATCTCAATGGACCGCCTCGTCACAGGGGTCTCAACGCAATAGACGGCGCGTCAATCAGATGCCCGGTCTGTGAGTTATTAGCCTTTTCGTCCCAGGGGCCCGGTTGGTTTCGTGTACGAACCAAACCGGCTGTATCTCAACTATACCCGGAACTCTCTTAGGGTATACTCATAGGGACCGTTTCTGAATGTGATCACCATCGCCGCTGACGGTTCGTGAAACAGACGTCTGGTCTGAAAGATAACAGCTTTTCCGTTCCAAGGGCCCGGTTGGATTTCAGGTAAAATCCAACCCGGACACTATCCAACAGAAACCAAAACTCGGGCGAAGTATGCCAAAATCTCCGTATCATCAAGAGGAATTCAACGAGATAGATGGCGCATCAATCGGACGCCCGGTCTGTGAGTTATTGGATTTTTCGTCCCAGGGGCCCGGTTGGTTTCGTGAGCGAACCAACCCGGCCGTACTCCGATGGTATCCAACCCTCGAGTGGAGTAAGTCAAAAGATCCATCTCACTCAGAGTAATTCAACAAAGTCAATGGCACGTCATTCGGACATTCGGAACTCAAGTTACGAGCGTTTCTGCTCCTAGGGCCCGGTTGGTTTCGTGTACGAACCAACCCGGCCGAACCCAAGGTTCTCTGAAACCTTGAGTGTAATATACCGAAACGACCGTGTCGATCCAAGGATCGTGTTTCCGCTGACGACGCATCAATCGGAGGTCTAAAGCTCAAGATATCGGCATTTGACTGAAAGTGGTCCGAAAACGGGGGGTCTGGGCCCGGGCCGACCCGGCCCGACCCGCCCGGGTCGACCCTGCCCGGTTCGGCCAGACCGGGTGGTCGCTGCGGAATAGCGGGGGTGCCCCCCCCCCCCCCCTTCACCGCTGATTGACGCCGGCGGAAACCACCGCCGGCAACTTCTGGCAGTGCTCCGGTGGTCCGTTTCTCCTGCCGTCTTCGCCTATGGTCCTCCCGGGACCCGACCTTCACTGCGGAGGCTTCAAAATTACCTTGCGGCCTCGTTTGTCATCGCCCGTCAATCTGCACGTCAAAAACGAAACACACCGTCTTCGTGGTTCTTCGGCGCGGCGCGCTGGCATCGCGCCCCTTCGCCGTGGCCCGACTCCGACCGCGGGTGTGTTCAAGTTTCTCCAACGCGGTGCAACGGTGTCGCGCCCTTGTTTGTTTTTCACGACGTGGCACAACGGCACCGCGCATTCCTTGTCGCATGTTTCCGCGTGATGCAATGGCTCTCACCATTCCCGTTTCAATCCACAAAGGAACCAACATGAAAGAAGGAGGAGGGTCGGTCGTGTATGTGCGGTCCGGCCCCCTCGGGTTATTCGATAACAATTGGTTTTAAAACCATGAAGATCGTCAAGTTGGTATTCACGAACAAAATAAATAAAATTAAACCCCTACATCGATTCACATGTATGAACGATCCGCAGATCAACCCGGAATTGGTTGGTCCGCGCTCGTCGTTCTTTTCTCAAAAGGTAAGAGAATACGAAAATAAAAATCCCAACCAGCAACATAATCTTCGCGGATCAAATTAATGTTTATTTGATATGCGTTCTTTGATTTAGAAGGAAGTATCATGGGGTTTTTTAATATTTCATAAACAATTCCCTACCTTGGGTATAAGTCAATTGGAAGGAGGCGTCGTCGTACAAGGTTCATCGCGATAGGGCGTCGCGAGGATGACGACGTCGAAGGGGGACGTCGGCGTTCATCCAACTCGAGGGAAGGCGAAGCCGTCGTCGCTCGCTACCCGATTCTGTTTCCGAGCTTGTTCATCGATCAGTTGACGATAAAGGGGAAGAAGAAGATCCGTTGAAGAGTCTCGCCGTGGAAGGGGAAAAATTCCGTGGAAGTAAAACGAGCATTCTTCGTCAGAGGTGGCGCGTTCTTCGCATTCTTCACGAAGGAGAAGGAGGAGAGGAAAAATCAGCGCAACACTTCCCAACCCAAAAATAAAATGAGGCTAAGGCCTTATTTTATTGCTTTCCGCCAACGATTTCAAAATTCAAACGACGTAACCCTCACAATTAATTTCAAAGAATTAATTGTAAAACATAACTGCCCAATTAAATAGAGGTGTTAAGAAATTAAGGAAACACGTCGGTTGACTTCGTTTAATAGGGGGTGCAGGTGCGTTACTTAAGAAGAAAAGAAACGGTGGGGATCGTGTGGGTCCCACCTCACAAATATCCTACCCAGTGGGTAGGATATTTTGAATTGCACCCTATCCGCTTCAACCCAGCTTAAGTAGCTTAAAGTGGTCTTTAAGCGACTTTAAGTGAAATGAAATAAAATTGTTGTACAACATTATTTTATTTCTTAACATAAACCCCAAAAATTAAAATGCACAACCGAGAAAACACAACTCTGAAAGAGGCGTTTCTAAGAAAATATCGGCGTTGCGATTCAATCGGTGCCCTCAGAATTTGATTCCAAGCACTGGTTCAAAAGATAGAAAAACCCGCTCATTCGTTCACTGAACACACCCGAGCCAAACTTCGGAAATTGATTCTGGGCACACCGGGCCACGGAATCAGGCACTGTCAGAAACTGCGTTCTTATAAAATCCCAAAGAAAATTAGAAAAAAATTCCCTTGAATTTTAAGGCTCTTTACATTTACAACAAGATACATATATTGAAGAGGAAAATTAACTTGTTCATATATATATATATTGGGATGTATTTGATTGATAAACCACTAACTCTATGCTCACCAATATTTATTTATTTTTTTCTAATTCATAGTCATTTCCCTAAGGATTTCACTAGAGTTTTGTAATCTTAATCGAAAAATAACCAAACATTCCTTTGATAGCTACTATAACAAGCATGTTCATTTTATTACATTAATACAGGGTTTAATGACATAATATTACACTTAATAAAAAATGAATGTTAAACATGTCTAGTGTCTTGGTAAATTAGGAACATTACATAATCATTTCAAATATGTAATATAACCTCATTACTGAAAACATCCTTTACATGACCACACATTACTTCATACATAAAATTGCATGGGATAACCTGAGGACATACATAAACAAGGGGTAAGATTTAATTCCTAGAAAGGGAATAAACATGGAATAAAATGAGGAATAAAACACATGTTAGAAAATTATAATATCAATGTGGCATAAAGGAAACATGATCACTAAGTCATGATTTAGCATGATAATCATTACTTGGAAATGTGGAAACAACTTAAATATTTGCTTCATAGGTCAAGGATAAACTTCTAAGACATTAGAGGGGAAAAATTACCATAAAAAATCTAGGAAAACCCATATCCCAACATGTACAATCATGATTCTAAACATTACCTAATTCATTGGAGCACTATAAAATTTTGGGCGCACCCCTCATTTTTATTTCAATCTCCTATGTAAGTCTGCCACATAGATCATAAATCATAGATTTATTCATCATTATAATTTATTAAATATTAAAGGGGTGTGTAATAAATACATTTAAGTAATATGGTCATATGAATTCATATCCCAATATATATAATTTTTAAATAGAAGGTATAAAATAGTAAAAAAACATGAAGGAAGAGGAGAAATGGAATAATTCTTGTGGAATTTCAGTAGGGTAATGGGTGTATGTGGGAGTTATTAATGAGAGATAAATGGGTCTATAGTCATTAAGAATAATAAGGGTAGTATGCAGGAGGTGAAAAACCATAACCCATTATTTTTAAATGAAAATAAAATGGTGTACTAATATATGGAAACATGGAAAACAATTAGAATTGAAGGAACCCTTACTTGAGTGTGTGATTTCAAAATATTGAATAGGGGAATCGTGAGATATAAGGGCTCCTTTAGAGGATTATATTGAGGGTATGATAGAATACATACGTTCTACAAGTATTTTGAGTGATGATAAGTGAGATCTTGGGTGATTTATATTGGAAATGAGAGGTGAATTATTTAATAATTCACAAAATTAGGTTTTGAAATCTGTATAATTAAATATTCTAAACCACATACCATACCATGAATTTTTCCAATTTTTTTTTCCAATTAGGAGTGTAAGAAATTAAATTATAAGGTAATGGATGATGGATATTAAAAAATTAACCTTTCTTATGCGGATGTGAGCCACATTATTAATGAAATGAACTTAAAATCATAAAATATGTTATATATTATAAGGGATTCACTAAGACTTGAAACATTAACTCATACAGAAATAAAATAATATTATTTTATAATTAAAACATATATTAGTCTGAATATAACTTTTATAGTGTTTATTACATCACTATTGGGCCATGACGAAGTCATAAAACACACAACATATTGATATGGTATTTAATTTTTACCCAAAAATTTGATTGCCTCAAAAAATTATGAAAATTCACTATTGGATAACATTGACATACTGATTTAAAAAATAATACTCATTTGATCCTAATAATTTTCCAAATATGTCATTATTAACTTTTAAAATAAAAACCAATATTTATTGAAATTTGATAGGTTATGAGAAAAATAGTTTTTGAACCTTAATAAAAATTACATTTGGCCGCATAAAAATTATACGATAATTTATATTTAATTAATGTAATTTAAAAATAATATCTTACCAAAAAATTACTTATTAATTCATCAAAATTGGTATCTTAATTCAATTGGAATATTAACAAAAAATAAAATTTGTTCTTTAAAAAAAATAAAAAAATAAAAGTATATTAATTATTCTATATAAAAATAATGTACATGATCATAATGCTAATGTATTTATAGATATCCTTTTATTATACCAAAATATTACCAAAGAGCATGGTGTATGATGGTGGGCCTCTAAGGTTTGTCCAGTGATCATGGTTTGGTCTGTGATATTGATGATCTTGAACTTCTCCCATAAACTGTTTCTCTCAATCATATGTTGTTAGATCGTGGCTTGTGATTGGTTTAGGGAAAATCCTATAAATGTTATCTCCCTCAGAAGCTCTAATAAATGGGATTCATAGGGAATGATCCTATTAGTTGAGTCCATTAGGTACTTTGTCTATGTTGGAAGGAATTTTTAAAACCCTATATTTATACTAGTCATGTGATCATTGTTCAACTGCTATATTATCAATTGTAATGATACTTATCCATCATTTAAATCCAATTGGATATAATGAAATTAACAGAGTGCATGTGTTTCTTATATCCATTTTAACAAATAAGGCATTTAATTAAATTAAAAGTAAAATTTCAGTTACAACTATTCGGGTCGTTATAGAATCCCTAACAACATATTATTTATCAAACAAAAAATAAATTCAACAGGGAAACTGGGATGTAAAATCATGGCCTTTAGTCTTTAAATGAAAATATTTTATCTCAGCCCAACACATTTATTTTTATAATAAAACTGGTGATATTCCAACTTGAGTTAATCGATTAATTTATTTATAGGTGAAAAATATTAGTAACCTATGTTATCAAATATTATAGGATATGAATTTTTGTAAACATACTTTCCACCATATATTCCATTTTAATCCCAACTCTAAAAAGATTAATTCTCATTAAAAATTCCTCTATGGGGTAAATAAACAACATGAATTCATAATTCAAGATAATATGAAATTCCATTAACATATTGAAAAATAATAATTAAATAATTATTAGTCACCATTTGATCTATATAAAATCATGTGATGGTGTGTTTTTTTAGACATGCCTCTTTAATTCATCATCGAACCAAAAATTAACAATATTACATTGTTTAACTAATTATGTATAATTGATATGCTAAACCCAAGAATAATCATATAAGACATAGTATCTAGAAAATCAAGTGGGAAACTATTATCATGGAGAAAACATATGATCACTACGATGAAAACATCTTTATTCCATTAATCTAATTTAATTTTTATTATAATCAATTCCACTTTTTCCTGATGGGATAAATGATGGTTATATTTTGATTTCAAATAAAATAAAAGCTGATGTAAAGAATACCCTACCTTATTTCTTCATCCTTATTCAATTTATGATGTAACAATAACACAGATCTATGATCACCAATCCAAAAAGGTATCTATAACCCTTGAAGAAAATAACATGAAAATTTATTAGAGTAAAACCATGAGAAGGTAGTTGATCAACCATGATAGAATGAAGAGAAATAATGGGAGGAATGAATAAAAATACAAGAAGAAACAATAATAAAAGAAGAATGTCTCACTATCAATCAACTCTTATTGATCTTTAAATGGTAGGGGTTAGATATGAATGAAAGGGGATTCAAAGGCATCTGAAAAGCTCCATCAGATACCTTGGTTTTGAGAGAGAATGTTGAGATAAATTTAAATTCTACAGGGTTCAATGTTTTATAGTAATTAAAGATGTTATAAGACCATGATGTTTCCATATACATCAAGATGCAAAAAGGATGAAACCAGAAAAGACTATATAACATTGCCAAAGACCGCATGAAACCCTATCTAGTCCGAGATGATATTGAGGAATATAGTGAAAACCTAGGCAAAAGACATATTATTTAGGGAGAATACCGTGATGTAGGATATGATATTATGCCAATAGACCCATATACCAAGAAAATCGATATTCCAATGCTTACCCTCTATACTGCAAGGGTATATAATTTGGATGAACCCTAAAATTCCACCATGATGATCCATTCTATAGTTGAGACCACTATGTTATAGAAGTAGAAGGATTACACCATATCCATATTCTAAAACATATCTATGAATAAAATGGTTCAATCCATGATACTCCCACATCCATTCCCCTATTTCATAGAAACCCATCTATGGTAAAATGATAACCCTCCATGACATATATCAAATTATCGTGCGGAAAAATTCTATGCAACTAAAATTTCAGCTTCAACTCCCTTACTCAATCCAAGCCCCCCCGGAACCCCTAACACCAAAACACAAAAACTGAAAAAAAAATTATTTAAAACCATAATTTTTTAACACATAGAAACATTTTTTAGGATAAAATTAGCAATGTTTTTGATTTTCCTGACATTAATTGGTTTACTATTACACAAAATGGTGTTATGTGGCTTTCAAAGTAATCCAAAAATAAATTCGACCTCAATAAAACTTAATTAAAATAAATGTTCAAAATTTATTATATTAGACTAAAATATTAATTATATATCAAAATACTAAATTTGGGGGTTTTAAAATCAACACAGTATTTTAAAATCTATAATTTTAATCCTTAAATAGTTTTTTGAAAAATTTTATTTATATTTTTATTTAATTTTTTGTTAAATTTAAAAAATTATATGGAATTAATAAATTCTTAATTTTTCACTATTCTCTTAAAAATATTTCAGTTCATAAAAATCTAAAAAAAATTATTCATTGATTGTATTTTTATTTTTAATTCAGAAATAAATTTTATTTTGAAATATTAATATTCTAAAATTTAGTAATTAATCGTTTATATATAATCATAAAATATAATGAAAAATTATTTTTAAAAAAATATTTACTATTATTATTGTTATTCCACTTCATTTTAAAATTAAATCATTTATAATTTATTAAAATATAATTTATCATAATTTAGTCATAATATATTTAGTTAGTCAGAATAAAAATGGATAGATCATAAAATACAAATTTTAGAAAAAAAGTATTTTTATACATAAAGAGGCCTTATTAGTTATTTAGCTACATTAATTGAATTTTATCAATGAATTAGTATTTATTATATTTATTTATATTTTTAAATATATTTCATAATGTGGGAAACATTATTTATACCCACTAATATAACATCTATATTATAATAGTAACATTTAATACATAACAAAATGTATCATGGATTCATTTTATTTCGGTGTTGTGTGTAAAGTAAGATGTAAAAAAAACTTGATTTATAGAATGGAAATATTTATAGTAAATTATTGGGGCTTTAAGTGGATCTAAAAATGTTGTAAAAGAACACTCTTCTTGGATTAGAAAGAAGAAAAAAATAAAAAGAGGGCTTTTATAAGGTTTTGTAATTTAAACATTTACAGATCGAGAAGTATCACGTCCCTTATACAATTATTCATTATTCAATGAAGAAGATCAAGTTTTACTAATAATGTTTAAAAGACACCATAGTTTACACATAATATATTATCATTCATTATATATTTTTGTTGAATGTTTTAATGATCATATAACATTTAACTAGTCATAAATTAATCATTATGATGATTCATAATGAAATAGAAACTATTTAGGCAACAGGGCATCACATGAGATCTCATGCATATCATATCACAACTCTATCATATGATGTGATATAGGAATATCATGCCTATTAGATCATATGGATGATTCATACCTTATGATTCATCCTATTTAGTGAGAATCCATTAGCCTACCACTTACACTAAAATCATATTAAACATTTATGAAAAAAGTCACAGCTCTTTGTGATTCCTTTTAAAATCATTTAGATACAGTTTATCAAACATTATTATTTTTTAAAAACACATTGTAAAAACATTAATGCTTATTTTTATGTCTATCTTTGTGAACCAATGAGCCTTTGTATCATTGAAAAATTATTAATTTTTCAATAAAGTGATTTAATAAATGAGAACCCACTATAAAAATATCATTACTTCTCAAGATATACATAAATATTTCAAATATATAATCACTTCAGATATAACTTATCCAGCAAAATTGTTGCATTTTATTAGACCCTCGATTTAAATATTGATGTTATTTATTACCACACATGTTTATAAATCCAATACTTGGTTAAACTCAATATGATAACATGATCAAAAAAAGATCAAACCACTGTTTGATGAGATTATGCTCAAGGTTGGTGTTGAAAATGTTTCAAAATACTATGTTTCTCATGAGTAGCCGGTTAAACATAGGTAATGAGAATTAATATTAAGAATACACACATAGGTATATCATTTACCATATGAAATTCAATTTGATATACTTCCACATTCCAATACCATTAGTAAGTATCTACTAATCATCTCATGATTATACTCTATATCATATATGAGACTTCTACTCATGCTAATATTAACAAATCATGAAAACATAGAATGATGTATGATGGTATTTTATTAGGTAAAATTGAAATTAATAATTTGAATAGATTCTCTCATTCCACTATTCATGTTTAATAAATGTTCCACAATTGAATGAGTGATAAATGGAAATTTCATTTATTATAAAAGTATGATACATTTTACAATAATTATATCCAACATCTTATCTATCTAATACCCATAAATTCAGTATGAGAATCATGATGTTATTATATTAATGGTATAACAAATGGACCTGCTATATGATTATATAAACCCATGAAATGTAAAATTAAATTTACCCCACCAAGGATTTCATGAATGAGATGGTATTTATGAAAAATTATTTTATTTTGTTGATGAACATGATTTTATTGACCTGATAAATATATCTACATTCTTCAAAATAAATCTAAATTTTCCCCTCAATACGAGTAACCATCCCATGTTCATTAGTGATCTTCTTATTTCAAAAATATTTATTCACGTTATCAGATATAATTATGTACTCTTCCAGAATTTTCAAGTTTACCATGATGGCTTATTTAGAACTATCTGAATTGAAAAATCCATCATTTAAGAAGAAAATGAAGCTATATTTTGATATCATATCATTCTTGTAATTTTTGAAACTAGTATCTGGGTGACCCATCATAATGATCGCCTTCTCACCTCTAAAGACCATGACCATATCCTTACTTGTTGTTATGATCTTAAGGATACTATTTACAACTACCCATTGAATCTCAATAGGATGGTATCATTTGGTTATTTCCAAATCAAAGGAGACATCAGTTTGATTACATAACATGCCATAAATGAAGGATAATATAAAAAACACATAAGTAATACTATCTATCCATCCTAACTATTTTAAAGTATCTTCAATCATATTATGACTCTTTCAATGAAACACTAGAAACTAAACCTTCATGGAGTTCTTTATTATAAACCTATTTAGTACATTAATAATATACGTGTTTGGGAACAATCCAAGAATCCTATCCCATATATCTCTATTTATATTCATTCCTAGAATATGGGTTTATTCAACAATTTGTTTCCACAAGAACCATTTTCCTAACCACATATTTATATAATATAATTTTGTAACATTAGTTTTGATAAGAATTATGTCATCAACATAAGAAATTAGAAAAACCAAGACAATATCACTAACCAACTTATATACACAAGAATCACTTTAATTCTTAATGAAACTAATATCATTGACATCATTATCAAACTGGGTGTTCATACTTTATGAGGCATGATTCAATCCATAAATAGACCACTGTAATTTTTTAACATTAACAAGATATTTTGGTACATTATGCACATAAGGATGTATCATATGAACATCATAGACTAAAATATTTTTAATGGAAAACGATTTTTACATTTAGGTGATATATCTCATAATCATAATGAGATACAGAGATAATAAATATCTAAATTGAATTTACCATCAAAACTGGTGAAATGGTTTATTAGTATTCAATTACATGGATTTGTTAGAATCATTTTTCTATGATGATTTACTTGTATATAGATGATCTACCATCCGTTTTAGTATTCACGTGTAATATCTAAATCCACCCTATGTTTGTCTCCCATTTATATTCATCCACTAAGTACCAAACTTGTTTTTCTTACATGGATTCCATATCAGATCTCATAGCGTTTAACCAATTCTCAAAATTAGAACTCTTAATAGCCTCTCGGTAGGTAGTTATTTGTCATCTATGATCATTAATTCATCACCATTTCCTATAAAAAATATATATCTCTCATGAACATAATGAATATCACATGATTTTTTATGTTTTTGTGTAACATGATTTGGCTAATTTTCAAAAACCTATTATAGAACCATATTACTCTAAATTAGAATAAAAATTAATAAGGATTGGTTTTTAACTTCTAAAGATTCAAATTTCCTCATATATACTCCAATAAAAATAGTATATTCCACAAAGGAAAACACCAAGTATGGACAAAAACACTTTGTGTTCAATATAATTATAAAATAATTATTTTTTATTATCTTTTGAATATCTTATAAAATGAATTTATCTAATTTAGAAAAATATTATTGGAATAAACATTATGTTCGTATGATGTCTATCCCCAAACCCACATAAAATAAAAATTGGGATTCCTCCCATTCCATATTTTATATGTAATCTTTATTAATTATTTAGATAGAACATGACCTTATTTAAGAGATGTATCTTCCATAAAATACATGCAAAATGATATATGAAAGTCACACTAACTCATAATCTATTGAGGAATTTATAAAAGTGGTCAATTCCTCCTATCAAATACACGATTATAATAGTGTTTCAAGAGCCATGAGTCATGAAACAATTCTTCAACCTCTTATACAATTAGTAATTTTATGGCTCTTATATTCACTGCCATGATCTATTTAAATAACCTTAATACTTCTTCCTAATTGATTACATAGTTCACTTTTGATCACCTTGAAATTTTAAAAGGTTAAAAATTGATCCTTCAATTGAAACACATAGATATATAAACTTGAAAAATCAATAAATGTAGTGATATACATATTTGAATTATTCCCTTTAGTACTCATTGGCCCATATACAAAACTATTTATAATACCAAGAATCCCACTAATCCTCTCACAATTTTCACTAAATGTTTATTTGGTCGATTTTTTAAACATAAAAAATTCACATGTATGAAAATATTCATAATTAAAGGAGTCCAAAAATATATCTTTAGGGAGTATATGAGCATGATTCTCATCTATGTACCCTTGGAAATAATTTGAAAGATAATTGGTGTAAGAATAAACTTTGACATTATTACCATAAATGTTATAGATATGATTATCGATGTCCATATTAAATAAGTGAGTTCCCATAGTCATAATCCCATAAAAGAATATATATATATATATTGAACAACTATTGTCCTTAATAATGATTAAAATTACTTAATTATACAAAAAAGTTATAGAAATCAAATTTTGTAATGACTTGACCTGAAATTCCCATCCTATGATCAGATCAGAGTTCCACATGACCTCATGAATTACTCTTTGTATGATAAAGGATTTCAAATATTTTTGAGGGTCTAAGGTGACACAGTGGGGAGACTATAACCATTTGTGTAAACAACCATAAATCAAAGTGAAAGTAACATATATCCTTTCACCACAATGTACAATAAAATATAAGAACATAATAAGAAAATATAAAAAAACTAAATAATATACCACACACTATAATAAAATCATCTAGATAAAATTCACATGAGTTAGGAGGATAATTATAGTATCTCCCATAGTTCTATTATTTACAACTCATACCATGAATAAATAAAACTAAAGAAAACCATAATTTGGTCTTCATCCCCATCTGAACCCTATAACATAATATCATAGATGATATCCACCTCAAAAAGCATATATCAATCCTTTACCCAACCATTACCTACAATATAGAGTTATTATTTTTTATTGGATTTCCATGGTTTTCCGAGTAGGGTGTTAGTATAACTTTATAGGACCCCACAAATGGTTTCCCTAACACAACCAATATGTACAATGCATGAATAATGTAATTTTCTCATAATTAATAAATAAATAAATGTATATATAATATTATCTATAACAATGAGTGTTTTATAATCCATTTAGGTGTGACTATACGTGATCTTTCTAGTGATAAGGTATCTCTAAACATATTATAATAATAACAACTAGGAATGATGACCCATTCCATGTCACACAATATACAATCCCAAAAAAAGCATCCACCATCGTGGTAGGGATCACTTTTAACCGAAATTACAATGTCATTTTGAGGTATCCCATCCAACATACATCACATATCCAAAATTGTTCCAAAAATCAATATGAAGTTATATGACTAACCCACCACCTACCAATTATCTCCGGAGGAATAACATCCAACCTACCACATCCGAAGGTCCTACCTAAAACCACACTCCATCTTGAATTTTCCTAATTCGGAATTCGTACCACTTGTCCTTATAGTATATGGTAATTATGAACTTCCAAACTAATACACACATCAATCCATAACAACTCAACATCCATTGTTAGAATGAACACCCAAACCAATACCCACACTATGATATAGTTGTATTTTCACCCAACATGTACCTTAAAGACATCCATGGATGGAATGATCACACAACCCATATCACAATATTCACACAGATGGAATGTCATCCAACTTGTATCATAACCCATATCATATCATAATACATCACCATGATTGGAATGATCACCTAACATATTTCATAATCCATATCCACACCACATGACTTACATGATTTTCGTGATGCCCAACCCATGTAACATCCATATCCATTTATCATGACAAGATTAACGATTCACAAAATATAAATCATTTCATAATTATTCAAATGATAATTAAATAATTTAATTGAAATATATATATCATGAGGGTTACTGGAGTTGGAATCTATACAAACCTATATACACACATTACGTATAATTTAGACTGTTAGGAACAAAAACTAGTTCTATATTACACCCATCAAAGTCTAATCCCATAATAACATTATATTATAATTATCTCAAAATAAAAAACCACACAAAAATTGGGTAGCATCCATGGTACACTACGTTTCATCATAATCAGGACACCGCTCATGGGTTTCATTAGTCAATTTAAAAACACTATGGTGAAGGAACATCACTCATTTAATATATCATTCATGATCCCTCACCACATTCACAATAGTATATAGTCTATAAATTCAACCAAATAATAAAAAAAATCTACAAAAATGATGGTGTAATTTCCATATCACTTTTGTGGTCTAACTAGGTTTGTCCCATCATTACCAAACTATATGATAATCACCGACCAATAATAACAATAATGTTTCCTCATTCTAATGGGGGAAGAATAGTCACCCCCATGTATCAATTATCTAGTCTAAACTATAAGGTAACACGATGGTCCCACAAATGATAACCCATATGGTAACATTTCATAGACATTCATGACCTCAAATTTGAGGAATAATATGTGAAACTATACAAGGAAATATATTGTTCATGTTACCAAGATCAACAAACTAGGTTCCAATTTTTGTGTTCATTAGTAAATTAAATAACCCTAATGTCCATCATTGGCCATGAAGAAACATCAAAATACTTGGGGAAACATTCATGGTCCCAATAAATCATATCCACTCTTAAAATTGGGAATATGGAAGTTCATTTAAATTAATTGGGGTCAAATGATTAAATTTAGTGTGGACATAGATCACATGAACCACTCAAAACATGTAAACCAAATAGTGTTTTTAGGGACCACCAACCTCAGTCAAAGATACTTCCTCAAAGAAAACACCAAGATCAATTGGTATTATATATCAATACAAAGAGAAATATTCATAATATGTATGTAAATTAATTATAAATAATTATAATTAATGAAAAAAATTAATCCAAATTAATACCATAATTTATTAATTATTAATTACCAAGGGACCACCCTCTATACAACATAATTACCCCAAAATCTCATCCAAGGTAGTGATATGAACAATTGGAACATCCATAAAATCACCACTAACAGAAACCCTAATGACCAATAATAATTATAAATCTAAATTCATACCCATATTTTTGAAAACCAAAATTAAATTATGGTAGAGACTTACCTTAAGAGAAGACATCCATAATCCAGTGCATTTATCCTTTTGGGACCTCCATTATCCAAGCTAAATGGTATCCCCATCATCCATACCTAGTTCCACCATGATTTGGTGAAATTAAAATTGAAAAACTATCTTCAACTCATTCAGATAAGAGAAATAAGGAAGGAAAAATAAATATGAGAATATAATGGAGGTAAAATACATAGAATCATTGAAGAAAGCCATTCGTGATTCCTCATATCAATGGGTGAAAAAGTAAGATGAGGATATGGAATTAGGGTGGCTCCATATGCATCTCAAATATATGAAATGAGAGAACCCTACAAAGGATTTTAATGTTTGACACTATAAAATATAAAAATTAACATGGTTTTAAAAATCCAATTTCTATCACCATCTGTTACTCAGTGTACCAAAATTTACCACTTGGTTCCCCTTGGAATGAAATCGGATCCCATAGGACCCCCATTGGGTTCCTAGTGCACCCTAATTGGGTTTCCGGTTGTCCTCTATAACTATTAGCCTAAATGTTTTATCTATGAGTTCCTAAAATATTACTTTTGGAATCAATCACTCGATTGAAAACTTTAGAAATATCAAACTATAATTTTCAAAAAAATTCTCAAATGCGAATTTCCTATCCAAATTGATACTTTCAAACCAGTTCTGGTTTTATAGTCCTTTGAACTTGGTTCATTTCCAACCCCTCCATCCAAAACTAGAGAGAGTTATAAAAACCTACCAACCATCATAATTATCATTTCTAATCATAATTTATGAGCATATTTCATGAACAATACTATTCATAGAGCCCTCAATACATGGTCTGATTCCAGATGTTCTACTGGTTACAGTCATGTAAAACCCACACATGAACCTTGTTACGTGTTAATTGTGAATATGTTTTCAATATAATTACCCTAGGATTTGAGAATTTAAAATACCTAATACCATTCCACATTGATGATTTATTAAATTACTAGTGATAATATGAGTTTCTGTTGACATTGGTGAAATTCTAACATATTGAAATCATTTATCTTCATCATATATGTTTTTAAATAATTTTTGGGATGAATAAAAATTAAAATTCAATGAATCCAAACGTCATTTATATAATGACTATGAATTTGACCCATGGTGAACTTAGAGAAAGGTTGATAAATGGTAGTACATTGTAGGACTCATGTTGGATCCCGAACAAAAACATCATGAATTGAACTTATGAGACAATTTATTAGAACACAATAAAAAAATATGGACAAACCCATCCAAAATCACTTGATAAAGGTCAAAAAAGTGTAAAATGAAAAAATGGGGTAATGAACAAGGTTTTATGGTGTATCAGTACCCCAAAATGAATCAATACAAGAAATACGAGTAGGACTAAGAATGGTGAAACATATGGTATAAAGGATAATAGGTCATAGTGTTGGGTGGGACCATGATAGAAAAACAATGTGGTGATTCCACAACCACTATTAAAAATTTATTAGAGGATAATGGGAAAAATTTGTGTGGGATTAAAATCCTAGTATGTCACTCTATAATGCTTTACATTTCTTCAATGCCTCATAATTGAGAAATTCATGTAATACCCTATATGGGCCTACACATTAGATTACCTTGGAGAAATGTTATAATAACAATTTAGGGGAAACCTGGGTATGAAATAATTAGACATATCAATTTTAAAATAAGTTCCATTTTGTTATATGTTTAATGGAGTCATTCTATGAAATGTGTTTGTGTAGAGCTCTTAGAACGAGTATACAAAATATCATGATGCAGATGTTATCAATCAGATAATGAGCTCGATAATACAGTTGAACCATTAAATAATTTAAGAGTCATGGGATAATTTAAATTATAATATATTGTTGAACCTATATTAAAATATATATAAAGAGATCTCAACTAATTATTAGGGACCACTCTCTTTGATTCAAGGGTTTATTTTATATATGAATGACAAGATACATCAGTCTCATCAAGAAGGTATGTTCCACTCCATAAAATATTTTATAGAGGAGTTAAAATTGTTATATTTACTTTGGGCCCCATTGGATCATAATTCATAACCCAATATCACACCAAGATGTGGTATGATCTATAAAAAAGTCTCATAATATGTTTTTATGGTATTTCTTTTATCACTATTATTCGTTTATATTGATTTCAATTTCATTCACTTTTAGTTACATTCTAATTTTCTATAGATCATATAATAATACGAATTATTCATGTGTTATGTATTTTTATTTTTTCATGTGTGGAGAGTTTTCATAATGGTTGAGGGACATATAGTATAAAATGAGTGCGTAAAATTGTTTTTGGGTCGTATTGATGGATGCTTTTTTGGTTAGGAATTGTTTTAAAACATAATTAAATCATATTAACATTAAAATCTATAACTATTATAGGTGTGAAGGAAGGAAATCCAAATCAATTTATTTTATTGGGCTATTAAAATTAGTCCATATTTATATTTCTCTTTAAATATCTAAATTAAGTCATTTGGGGTAGCATATTTCTTCAACCAATGGATTTTAACTGGATTATATAGAACAAATGAATTTGAACATATTAATTTTATGAATTAAAAATTACTTTGAAACTAATAAATATGACTAATCCATGTGGGATATAATTAATATAATCTAAAATAATCCCCCAAAATTGATCTTTATCCCCAATTTTAGATGAATTTTCTCACTATGGTAATTTAAGTTTTCATTTGGATTGATAAAAAACATAGTAAGATAATTTAGTTAAAACCATAATTTTTAAACTCTTAGGGATAATTCCAATTATTAATGAGACTATAATATTATTAATTTTAATTATAATTTCAATATCATATAATTTAAAATTTTATAATATTTTGGGATCCTATAAAAACTAATTAACTCAGTTGAACTAACCATGTTTTTTGGAACTACTTCCAAAGAGATATGATGAACTTATATGATTTAAATTTATATTCAATAAATAAAATTTTTATCCTCTCAATTATATATTTTTCAATTTTTTAAAACCATTTTATGTGGGTGAAGTGTGTTATTTTTACTTGTGAAAGAAAAAATAGTGTCTGAGAAGGACAAAAATTACTTAGTCTTGGAGTGTGGACTCTTTTGAGAAAAAAATACCACTTAGAAATTGAACGATCCCTCATTTACCATTGAATTCTTTCCCTGGTAGAACACCATTACCTAGTTTTACTGGGTGTATTCATTGTTTAATTATCCATTGTAAACATAGAAAATAGATGTAAAATGATACATTAGGAGAAAAACATGATGGACTATGAATGTTTTTTGAAAATATGGGGATTATTTGATCATTTATCACCACCTTATCTAAGGAAAATACATTTTAATAAATACTAATTTAATCCAAATGATTAAAAATATTTTTTAGTTTATTATAATTAAGATTGAGGACTACACAAACAGTTATAAATCATCCCAGAGATCGACAACATCATTATCCCAAATGTTGTATCTTCTGTTGCAATGTGTCTATTAATGATCATGTTTTCAATATGTTATAGATATAAATGCAAGATAAAAAGTCATATATCATGATCCATTACCACCTTGGATTAGCTAGGTAAAAAATTTCTAGTAGAATACCATCCACCTACTAAAATTTTAAAGGTACAAAGTGATTTTTACAACATCACACAATTAGATGGAGAGTCAGATTTCAAATCATGTGATATATATTAAGAGATTCATAGGTGGTTACCACATTATATACTGAATGTTTGGATTCAAATGTATAAATTAAGTCATGGACAATAGCGTAAAACTGAAGCCGTGGGGGATGCTATAACATATGTTGGATTCAAAATTAAGGATAATGAGGTTAGATGATACCTTCTGGATGAAATATATCAAAACACTATTATTTTTAAAAGTGAGAGGATAATTTTTCATGAATATTTATAAAATATATGATACCAGACATTTAGCTACTAAGGTGGAAGAACCCACAAGGAATATATTCACTTTTCAATTCCAAGTAGCACTAATACTGATATATAAGTCTTCATAACATAAACCAATAATAGAGTTTTATTATTGTGATATTTATGGTGGACGATATACTTATCTGGGGTACCATGAAAGAGAATAATATAATAAAACTTCCTATGGTGATTATGAATTTTATAATCAAGTCCCACAACAACATCATAATTCTTATAATTTCAGGGATTCAAATACAACCCCAACCTCAAAAAAATCAAGGGTAAAGCCAACAATAATGTGTGAAAAAATTATAATCAAAACCATGAACCACCTATATTACCACATCATCTAACACATAACATAAATTTTAAACCATTTCATCCCCCTAATAATAATTAATTATAGCTGCAACAATAATTATATCATAGACCACAACAACCCACCAAATCCTAAAAGCCATCTATTAGAGTTATGCTTCAAGTGTTTATTAAAAAAACTAATCAACGGTGAATACCTATGATATAGGAATGATGGATAAAAAAATATACCTTTAGAAACTCAATCATAATTTGAGTTATATATGTTAGACTATATCATATTGGTTACAACATACACTACGGGGTAACACAAAGGCGCATACAACAGAGGAAGAAATGTTTGTGATGTAATGAAGTGGGTGAGAGTTGGAGGGATGTAATACAAAAGGGGTGAATAATAGGTTGAAATAAAAACCAATGAAAAGTAAATACATGTGGAGTAATTAGAAATATAATATAATATCATGTTTTAGAAATAAGATCAGAAAGAAGGTAGAGTTACACAATAGAATCATGAAAAAGTAAATAAATAAGAATATAAAAAGATGGAACCCTAAAGACACATTTTTTCATTTTCAAAGAGAATATGGGATAGGGATCACATTAATATTCCATTAATACATGTAATTTCATAGATACTAAGATATATCAATCATTTTAATTGGGTTCATTAAGTAAAGGAACCTGGAAGTTTCAGTAGTCATTTCTGTTAGAGAGTATTACTCCGAATTCATTTAATGGAAATCCCATAAAATATGAGAGATACACGATGTTTTTATTTCCCATGTACCATTAGATCATTCAATTTTTTAATGTAACTTTCTTATTTTGGAATGGGAATCAATCTCCTGCCAAAACTTTTATTCCAGAACATGGGATTGGAAAAAGAAAATTGGATATGAGTAACATTTCTTTTGTGTGACTGATAAATAAAATAATCATGAGGGATATTTGAGGATGCTAATTTTATGGTAAGAAAATTTATTTTCCCACTAAATTTCCTGATCCTTGATATAAAATAATCATGATGTTTTCCCATTATTTTGGGAATCCCATTACTCACTACTTGTATGGTGGTAATCAAAGTAAACCATGGAAAAATTATCTTCAAAATTAGTTCGGATAAATTATTTTTTAGCCTTAAAATTAATGTAAAGATCAATGTTATTTTATAGTATTATTATTTTATTATTTATGTGGTTGAAGAATTTAAATTATTTATTTTACAAGAAGAAGAATAAGATACCATGATGTATATCATTGATGAGATATTGTATGAGAAATAGAAGCAGATTATTGATGAAGACAACAACTAAATTGATACTATTTAGTGTAAATAACTTCTTTTATGGGATTTATATCCAAGGTACATTAGTTCATTCAACAGGAAACTAATTATTGAGTTGGAATCACATACATGTATAGTAGTGTACTCATTTTTGGAATACAACGAAAATAATAAATTCATTATCAATTCAAAAAACAATTATTAGTAGGAAGATTAATTTTCAGCAATTTAAAAAGTGTAATTTAATAAATTTCAGTGGAAATTGTTTTTGTAAAGTTTATTAGTCCCACTATTTTTCATAAACGATATGTTATTGGAAGGGGTGATTATTATAAACCGTAAACCCTAGAGAATAGTCACACCACCAATGAAAGAGGATGGTCTCACCCAAATTTACCCATGTTATTAGGGTTAAGCGATTTCTTGAAGTTAATCATGGGTTGTCGAATCCTTAGAGACCAATGAAGTATCCTACATAAATGTACATACTATTGATTGTTTTTTTCTATGAATTGGCAAACATGGATTGATTTTATATGGTTTTACGTGAATTTTAATAGAATTAATTGAATTCAATTTAAAATAATGAGTTGATACTAGGTTATAACTTGGGGTGGATTGGACGTATTCCCTTTTCAATTAGTTCAATTTCTTATATTTGAGATGAGTACATTTAAGGAGACCAAACAACATCATCACTTATTGTTTTAATGCATATGGAACATAATACTAATTACCCTCACACTTAAAAGATCTAATCTTTTAGAACTCCACGGTAATTTTTTGAATTATTACTTAATATATGTGGCCTTAAAATTAAACAAGGTTGTGGAAGTTTTAAAATCATCAAATAAAAATCTCAATTAAAAGAAGTGATTAAACATTAATATGGTGATAAATAACATCCAATACATCCCCTTGCGACTCCCTTGGATCAATCCATTAGTGGGTTAGGCCTCTATTGATGCTATGATTTCAAAGGAAGTTGAAAGTAGACTCATGAGGGATGAATTGAAGAAGTAAAAAAATGAACACTTCCCCATTCTGTGAATAATTTCACAGTGATTGGTGCGAATAAAATCACACCTTGAACCAAAGGTATCAACATGCTAATAATATGAATAGAAAAATATACGAAGAAGAAGTTTTACAAGAAAAGTAAGGTGATTCAAATAACATACAAATGAAGAAGAACAATAATACATCAAATGGGCAGCATAACATTTAATTGAAGAAAAGAAAACATGGTGAATAAATCCTCAAACACCACTACCTTAAATAGTAATTTTGGGATATTTGGTTTGAGCCTCCAATAGTGATAGTAATCCCACTTGAGTATGGTAGGCTTAGGGTGGTGGAAAGACTCTAGAACTTATAATTTTCTACACTTCTCCCGAGGTGGCATCCAGATTGCATCAACCAAACAGACGAATCAAAATCACTATTGATATTGCTGAATTAGAGTGATCCATTGAAGAAAAAATGGACCAAATTATGTCATCTAACTACTTATAAAATTTCATACCAAATGGTTTTTTTTATCGAGATATTATTGAATTAGTGGGTTGTTTTTCGGGGCCACAAAATTTGGCCTAGAATTTTATCACCAACATGGCCCACTTAGAAATCCATTAAAACATCAGAATTAGCTGTATACATGGTTAAATAAAATGTTAATGTTGATTTCCTCTATCTTTAGATCAATTTTCAAAATTATTGTGCTTGGTTATTGGCCACTATAGTAATTTTAATGTGCTGGTGTCTTGTTCACTTCACCCAAAATATTGTTTATTCAAGGCCAACTTTGGAGGTCTTCCAATGTGAATCTTCAAGTGTTCCAAAATAATTAATGGTTCTTTATAGAATGGGATACCGAAAAATAGAATATGAAAATAAAATCAAGACCATTTTGTGTCTTAGGATGTGTTAAAAAATGTACCATCAGAAAGTGCATTCTATGATAGAATTACAATCAGAATGTGAAAAAATGTTCAATTTTTAAAATGCACTAAAAAGCTGTTTAATAACAATGAAGCACATGGTGATTATAAATATTAATAATTAATATTAGCCTATTTCAGTGGTTAATCACACCCCAACATGAGTTTTTCTAGTCCGGACCAAAATATATCTCAAAAAAATGAAATTATATTTCTTTCTTCCAAAACATTTTAATACACAATGATTTCCAAAAGCCCAAATACCAAACAATAATAAAACCCATAAAAATATTTTAATTCAAGATATTTTCATAAGAATATCCGAAGCCCAATCCCATTACATTGTTCAAATTCATCTCCATATTTCATCAAATATCAATTAAGCATTAAGATGTGTTGTGCATCACAATGTACATGGGGGTTCATCTTTATGGAAGGGGGAAATGATGGAAGTTCTAGGTTGGATCAAATTTCAATATTAATATGAGTATTCATTTTTTATTATATATATTACTTTTTTGTTTTTTGCATGTTTTCCTTGTTAATTGGAATTTCACTAAATGTAGTCAACCCACGTAGCGAGACTTTGTTGATGACTCCCAGGCTCAAAGACCATTGGGAACCAACTCAAGCCTACATACTCGGGCATCATCTCGAGTTAAATTAGTCACAAAAAACATCAAATTACCATGAAGAGAGATAAAATTACATACCATAGGACAAAAAACTATGGAGTCACAATCCCCAAGTGCCGAAATCCACACATAAGGTCATTTAATTTTTTTATGTGTTCATTTTTTTATTTACTTTTTGGATATTTTTGAATACTCATATTAAAACTAAATTGATCAATAAACCTATAATATTTATTTGGGGATCCCAATGAACTCAAACTAATACCCCACTATCCAATGGACATGCGTTGTGATTTATTTTTTTATTTGAATGAAAATATAAATGATGTAATATCACATTAGAAACTACACTTTCCAAAATTCAATGCTAATGAAATTATACATGGATAAAAATCATAATTGGAGCTTTCTAAATTATTTGATACATAGTTTAAATGTTTTCAATTTCTATTATCCTTTTCAATGGTAGAAGAACATTTCCTTACAATTGGACACATTATTTTTTCAAATATTTTATTTCACACATAAGAAATTTTTTTATATCATTGAATGAAATTATTTTTATTCATCTCCCCCAATATAAAATAACATTGTCCCCAGAGTTTGATGAAATGAAAATTTAGAAGTTTTTAGAGACCAACAAGGGGATTTCAAAAAAAATATTAAAATTAGGATCATGGAATTAACTCACCTGTTATTGATGTTGATGTTCGTGCAGCTCCAATATAGTCCTTTGAAATCCATGTCACTCGGAGAGTTCCCTAGTGGAAAAATGAAAATCAAACAAACAAACCAAAAAACAATATATATATATATATATGAAATAAAAATGTAAAATATAAGTATATATAAAAATATTATAGAATAAGAAAGAACTATAATCCATAGGTTAGTGGTAAGCGCATGCCCCTTTCTCCCTTCGGTCCCTGGTTCGAGTACCCGCAGCTTCGTCGGTTGTGATGAGGTTTTCCCCACGACCTAAGATGTGTCATTTTAAAATATATTTATTTATTTTTATTATTATATATTATTTTTATTTTTATTTTAATATACAATTACATAATAAAAATAAACTTATGATACATCGTCTTCTTTTTAAATTTTTGGGTAAGGTATTACTCAAAGATCACACCACGTGACACTGATGAATATAGATCTCCCTTTTCATATCCATCCATACTCATAATAGAAGAACACATCAACAGTATACAGTATTATCACATTCAAAGTTAAATATATATATTTTTTTATTATAAAAAATATTTATTAATCCTAATTGAAAAATATATATGATGAACAACGATTGAATAATGAGAACCTGAGGTTGCCTCCCGTGGAGCGCTTTTATTTAACGTTGTTAGCTCGATATGAACCCCCTAACTTAACCAATACCAACATTAATCATTTTTGGGACCCCATGTTTCACCACTTATAATAGGTTGATATTAATTCTATGTTCATAATTTTTTTGGGCACAAACCTATGTTCTATAATAAGTGGACAAATCCAAGGAATATTAGAAATTGTTGATCCAATTTCCCCTATAGTCTTGCCTATGACATCAATGACCATTCCAACATTTTTGGTTTAAATATAAGAATTAATTCCAATTGAAATGTCATGACTATAACCTATTAAGGGATACTTTAACTGGGAAGTATGGAAAATAATTTTTAATCTCAGGTTGGATAGGACAGTTAGAAACAAATAGATATTTTGAATCCAACTCAGTTTCGTTTTCAAAATTTCTCAACAAAATTGGTTCCTTTTGAATAGAACATTAAACCACCAAATTTGAATGATTAGTGTGAGGAATGGGTATGGAATCAATGTTTTCTATTTCTCTTAATGGTTCAATGATTTATATTTTTGAAAAATCATCAATGAAGTTATATTCATAAGACTCGATCAATGATGTCATATTTCCCTGTTGTGAATACAAAAAATCCGTTTCCTCTTGATTTAAAAACCTTTCAACAAAAATGTGATTATTTTAATCAACCCCAAATACAATGGATTTTTCATTAGTAAATACATTAGAGGTTTTTAGTAAACTATACACTTCACATAAGGTAATCATATGGACAATTTTTGTTGGGATGTCTTCCTCATAAGTTGTAATGCATTGTTGTTGTAATCTCAAATATGAAACCTCAAAATTCATTATCCCTATTCGATTATAAAAATTTTCAATAAATGTTTGAGGAATAGAATTTTTATAAGGTTGAACATCATGGAATTCCCCATGATTGATCTCTTCAACCATCCTTGAGAGGGCTGAAAATATATCATTTAAATAGTCATCAGTTAAATGACTGTGCATCTCACCAAATGTGGGGTGATCTTTCAAGGATTGATAAAAGAAATTCTCTATGTTATGGGATTCATAATAATAATTTTTAATTTTATTCCAACATGTGTTTATGATAGGGTAATGTTTAAAAGACTCCATTGGAGTTGACTGAATCTATGATGTTAGATTCTTAGGACTCAGAAAAACTGAAAGGTGAAAAGATAATAGGAATGGGGGTGATAATAGAATAAATGAGGGAGAATAGAATGGGGTTCTAGATGAATTACTTGGATCCCCAACAAAGGTTCAAAAATTTGTTCTCACCCAAATTTACCCATGTTTTTAGGGTTAATTGGTCGCTCGATGACTATCTTGGGTTGTCGAATCTTTTGAAACATAACAAGTAACATACTGACAAGTACATTTTATTTATTGTTTTTGGCTATGAAGTGTCCAACGTGGGATGGTTTTGGATGAGTTTAAATGAATCTAATATACATAAGTGAATTTTATTTAAAATAATGAGTTGATCTGAGGTTATCACTTGGGGTGGGTAGGAATGATTCCTATTTCAATTATTTCAGTTTCTTATATTTGAGATGAGTTCATTTTAGGAGATCAAACAACATTATTTCTTACTAGTTTAATGACTACACACCATAATATTAATAAATTGAACAATTTTAGGATAAAATTTATGATCACTATAAGGTAAAGGATCATATTATCCCTTGAATTGTGTGTCCATAAAATTCAACAATGATGACGAATTTTTAAAATCAAAAAATAAAAATCTCATTTATAAGAAGCAATTAAACATTTATGGAGTGATAAATGAAATCAAATATAATACCTTTATACTCCATTGTATCAACCCATAATTGGGTTAGCCCTCCATTGATGCTTTGATTTCAATGGAAGTTGAAGGTAGACTCATGAGGGGGGAATCGAGGAAGTAAAAAACAGTAAAAAGAAACTGATCACTCCACAAATATGTGAATAATTTAACAAGTCATTGTGTGAGTAAATTCACAACCTAAACCTATGTTATAAATTTTTTAATAATAATAATAATAAATGATATGAAAAATTATTTTTATAAGAACAATAAGGTGATTTTAATTAATTACAAATGAAAACGAACAATACAACATCAAATGGGTAGCATAACATTTAATTGAAACAAAACATAAAAAATGTATAAATCATTGAAAACCATGGCCATAAATATGCATTTTCGGAGCCTTGGATCGATCCTCCAATTGTGAAATCCATCTCACATGATTCTGGTTGGATTAGTGTGGTTGAAAGCTTGTGGAGCTAAGAATTTGCCACTCTTGACGTGAGGTGGAAGCCAGCTTGAATTCACCGACCAGACACATGGAAGTGACCTTTGAGATGGACGAATGATAGATGCACATAGAAGAAGAAAATGGATATCCAGATGTCTCCCAACCACCTATAAAATTTCCTCCCCAATGAAATTTTTTTTTCATGATATTATTGAAATAGTGGTCTATTTTTCTAGGCCGCATAATTTGGCCCAGAATTTTATTTCCAAATTTTGCTGCATGGAACTCCATTAAAACATCAGAATTAGATTTGGAAACAGTTGAATGAAATGTTCCCACTGATTTATTATATCTTTAGTTCAATATTCATAATTATTGGGATTATATATTGGCCTATATAGTAGTTTTATTGGGCCATTGTCCAGTTCACTTCACCCAGAATGTTGTTTGTTAAAGCCCAACTTTGGTGGTCTTGAAATGTGAATCATCAAGTAGACCAAAATAACTAATTGTTCCTTATAGAATAAGATTTCAGAAAATATAATATTAAAATTCAATCAAGACCATTTTGTGTGTTTGTATGTATTTGAAAATGTACCCTAGAGAAGTGCATTCTAATAAAGAATATTAATCATAATGTAAAATAATGTTCAAATTATAAAATGCACTAAAAATGGTGTTTAATAATAATTATGAAGATGGATTTTATATATATCAATAATGAATATTAGCCTATTTCAAAGGATAATCTCACCCCTCAATTTTATTTTTTCTAGTCCCGAGCAAAATATATCTAAAAAATATAAAATTTGAATTCCTTTTTCTAAAACATTTTAATAAACAATGATCCCCAAGAACCCTTATACAAAACAATCATAAAACCAATAGAAATATTTTAATACAAGATAGAGTCTGAATCTTATCCAAATACCATTCCCCTTCCATTGTTCAAAATCATCTCCATATTTCAACCAATATCAATTAAGCATAAAGATGTGTTGTGCATCACAATAGACATGGGGTTTCATCTTTATTCTAGGCGAAATGATGGAAGCACTAGGTGAAACTAATCTTCAATATTAAAATATATATTCATTTTTTATTATATATATATAATGGTTTTTTATCAATTTTTCAATGGAAATTGAAATATCACTCAACATCGTAAACTCATAGAGTGAGACTTTGACGATGAATCCTAGGCTCAAAGATCATAGGGCACCAACTGCTTCCCAAATACTCAAGAAATATCTCAATTTAACCAAGTAAAAAGACATAAAATTACCACAAATAGATATATAATTACTAATTATGGGCGATAACTATGGAGTCATAATCCCCAAGTATCAAAAGCCACACATTATTTCATTTCATTACTATACACATAAATATTTTATTTTTTTTTTGATTTTTTTGAATACTAATATTAAAACTAAAATGATAAAAATCCCTATGCTATTAATTTGGGGGACCACATGAGAAAAAACTAAAACCCCACAATCCAAGGTACATGCGTCGTGATTACTTTTTTTAATTTGGATGAAAATATAAATGATGAAATATCACATTATATAGCTATACTTTCAAAATATCTATGCTCATGATATTATTCATTTATTAAAATGAGAATCAAGGTTTGCTAAATTATTGGATATTCAGTGTCAAATTTTTCAATGTGTATTATCATGTTCAATGGTAATGGAATTTTTCCTTCTATTTGCAGATTTTTTTTCAAATTATTATTTTTTCACACAGAATTATTTTTTTTATTTCATCTCCCCCAAACATAAAATAACATTGTCCATCGTGTTTAATGAAAATAAAATATAGAAGGGGGTAGAGATAGATAAGGAATGTTCAAAGAAAATTAAAATGAGGATAATGGAATGAATTCACCTGGTGATTGTAGTTGAAGTTTGTGCTACTCAATTTATTCCTTTGAAATCCATGTCACTAGCAGACTTCCCTAGTGGAAAAAGAAAAAATAAATAAACAAAAAAAAATATATTTATATAATAAAAAATGTAAAATATAATTATATATACACAAATTATAGAATAAGAAAGCACTGTAACCCATAGGGAAATGGTAAAAATGCACCCTTTTAACCCTTCAGTCCCAGGATCAAGTCCCCTCAGCTTCGCTAGTTGTGATGGGGTTTTCCCCATGACCTATGACGTTTCATTTTTAAACATATTATTATTATTATTATTATTACTTATTATATATTTTTCTATTTTTATTTTAACCTACAAAAACATAATAAATATAAAATGATTATACATAGTCTTTTTAAGTTTCTGGATAAGGTATTACTCAAGAATCACACCACGTGACACGGATGAATATGATGCTCCCTTTTCATTCCCATCCATACTCATAATAGATGAACATGTCAACAGTCTACATTACTATCATATTAGAAGTTAAATATATTACTATTAGTATATAATTTATTTATTAATCATATTTGAAAAATAAATATGATTCATAATGATTAGAATCATGAAAATCATAGGCTACCTCCCGTGTAGCGCTTTTGTTTAACACCGTTAGCACGACATGAACCCCATAACATACCCAATACCAACATTAAACATTTTCTAGACCACATTTTTCACCACATCTACTAGGTTGAGATTAATTCTATGTTTATTATTTATTTCGTGCACAAGATTATGTTCAAAAATGATAGGTAAAATCAAAGGAATATCAGAAATAATTGATCGAATTTCCTCTGTAGTCTTGCCTATGATATCAAGGATTATTCCATACTTTTGGGTTTAAATAGAATAATGAATGAAAATTGAAAGGTCATTATTACAACCTATTGAGGGATGATTTAGTGTGGAAGTAATGAATAAAATTTTGAACTCAGTTTGGATATGAAATTTAGACACATGTTGATATTTTGAATCCAAATCAGTTTTATTTTCCAAATTTCTCAACATTTGTTCCTTTTGAATAGAAGAATCACCCACAAAATTGGAAAGATCAGTGCCAATAATGGATATGGACTCATATTTTGAAAATTTTCTTAATGGTTCAGTGATTTATGTTTTTGAAAAATCCGCAATGTAGTTATATTCCTGAGACTCAATCTATGATGTCAAATTTCCCTCTTGTGGGTACAAAAAATCAGTTTCTTTTTTATTTAAAAACATATCAACAATTACTTGTTCCTATTCATCTAACCCTAATCGAAATATTTTCTCTTTAGTAAATACAATAGAGGTTTTTGGTAAAATTGGCACTTTCCATTAGTTTATGAAAGGGATAATTGGTGTATGGATGTGTTCCTCATAAGTTTTAATGCTTTGTAGTTCAAATCTCAAAGATGAAACCTAAGAATTCATTATCTCAATTAGATTATAAAAAATTTCAATAAATTTTTGAGGAATAGAATTCTTATGAGGTTGAACATCATGGGATTCTCTAAGATTGATCTCTTCAACCATCCTTGAGAGTGCTAGAAATTTAACATTTAAATAGTCATCATTTATATGAATGTGCATCTCACTGAGTGTAGGGAGACCATTCAAGGGTTGATCAAAGAAATTAACTAAGTTATGAGATTCCCAATAGTGATTTAAAATTCTATTCCAATATGTGTTTGTGATAGGTTAATTTTTAAGAGACTCCATTAGAGTAGACTGAAACAAAGATGTGAGATTCTTAAAACACACTAAAATAGAATGATGAAAAGATATGAGGAATGGGGGTTAGAATGGAATAAATGAGGTAGAATACAATTATTTTTGAGATGTATTACATGGTTCCCTAGAAACAGTCCCCAAATTTATTCCCTCCCAAATTTACCCTTGTTTTTAGGTTTAATCCATCGCATGAAGTTTAGCTTGGGTTGTCAAATCCTCAGAGACCTAAGAATTAATCTACAGACACCTAGATTTTATATATTTCTTTTTGCTATAAATTGTCCAACATGTGTTGATTTTAGAAGGGAATAAGTAATTATAAGATACTTATGTGAATTCAATTTAAAATAATGAGTTTATCATAGGTTATAACTTTTGGTGGATTCAACGAATCCCCTTTTCAATTATTTCAATTTCTTATATTTGAGATGAGTTAATTTAAGGAGATCAAAAAACAACATCACGTACTAGTTTAAATACTAAAAACCACAATAATAATTACCTATACAATTGGACGATATAATTTATTATCTCTCCAGGGTAAAGGTTTGTATTATCACATGAAGTATGTGGCCTTGAAATTCAACAAGGACGAAGAAGTTTTAAAATCATCAAATACAAATCTCTATTAAAATATGTGGTTAAACATTAATGGGGTGATAAATATCATAAAATCCAAACCCTTGATACACCCTTGGATCAAGACATAAGTGGTTTAGACCTCCATTGATGCTATGATTTCAATGAAAGAAGAAAGAAGAATCGGGAGGGAGGAATTGAAGAAGTAAAAAACAATAAAAAGAAACTGATTATTCTGATGTTATGTGAATAATTTCACAAGGTTTGGTGTGAATAAATTCACACCCTAAGCCAAAAATATTAGCGTGTTAATAATAAGAATATAAAATTATAATAAGAAGAAGTTTTATAAGAAAACTAAGGTGATTTTAAAAACATAAAAATGAAAAATAACAATACAACATCCAATGTGCGACATAACATTTAATTGAAACAAAGCATTCAAGATGAATAAATACCCCTACACCACTTCCTTAAATAGGATTTTGGGGAACCTTGGGCAGATCCTTCAGTACTTAATGTCATCCCACATGAGTATGGTAGGATTAGGGTGGTGGAAGGCTTGTGGAACTTAGACTTTTCCACTCTTGACCAGAGGTGGCAGCCATCTTTCATCCACCGAACAGATGCATCAAAATGACCATCTAGATAGATGAATTATAGTGGACCACAGAAGATGAAAATAGATCTTCGGATTTCTCTTATCATCCTGTAAAATGTAAGCCGAAATGAAATTTTTTTTGAGATATTATTGAAATAGTGGGATGTTTTTCTGGGCCATAGAATCTAGTCCAGAATTTTATCTCCAACATGGGCCGTTTCAAACTCCATAAAACATCATAATTATCTTTGTAAATAGTTGAATGAAATGTTCCCCTTGATATCATCTATCTTCAGATCAATTTTTATAGGTATTGCGCTTAGATATTGGCCGCTACAGTAGTTGTATTGAGCTGCTATCCGGGTCTCTTCTCCCTGAATGTTGCTTGTTCAAGGCCAACATTAGTGGTCTTCCAATGTGGATCTTCAGGCTCCCCAAATTAATTAATTGTTTTCTATAGAAGGGGATACTGGGAAATAGAATATGAAAATAAAATCAACACCATTTTGTGTCTTATGATGTGTTCAAAAATTGTACCATCAAAAAGTGTATTCTAAGAAATAAATACAATCATAATGTGATATATTGTTCAAATTGTAAAATGCACTAAAAATGGTATTTATTTATAATGATGTACATGGATATTATATATATATTAAAAATGATTATTATCGGATTTCAGGGACTAATCTAGGTGGTTAAGAAGGAGGAGGTGAAACTATTAGATTCATGGATAAAATTTTCCATATTGGATAGTGAATGGGTATGTCAATTTCATGTTGTACCTAATAAGGGAAACCTAATTCTCTTGAGAAATAAAGAGAATGTACTCATTTTAACAAGGAAAATTTCTATCTGAAGAGTGTCTTTAGACTAAAATAAGTTGAATACAACTATAGGAAATGATCACTTTAAAATATGATTTATTGACCACATATTGGAAATATTGATTATTCACATGTTCTGATATTTCTTATATTGATACTTTGTTTATTATAAAATACCAAAGGACTGAACATATTAATAAATTATAATTTTTATATGGTTTCATTTTACAATCCCTAATTGAATAATTTTAATTTGCTTGTCTTAACACGAAGTAATTTCTCAATGGTGTATACCATATGTATTCAATAATATAGTGAAATAATTTATAAAAATATACATTGATTATGTTTTAATAAATGGGAGATCATTGGATTTGTGATAATGAAGTATAGTCTTGATGCTCAATTGATGGGAATATATGTTCTTAGAGGTCATCCAAGAGATTCTCTACCCTATATTTCTTGGAGAAATTGTTCTAAAAAAATAAAATCTCAAGGATGGGAATTTATTTTTATATCAAAATAATATATGTGGTAAAAGAATTTTCCAAGCCTACCATAGTTACTGGGATTAGATTATATTTGGACACATTGGATTTTGTCACATCATTTTAAAAAATTTCTCTATGATAAATTATCTAATCACTCATATATGGTGAAGGATATTGCATTTGAATTTACACAATCATGTAAAAATACTTTTATATTTAAAAAGGAAAACTCGATACCACAAATATTGTGATTTCATAGAACTGGGAAATAGAATTTGAGGTAATTTTGAAAGTGAGTGACTATGTTTAGTGGTTTATCTTGGAAAATAGGTTGGGAATATCATTGAACCCACCTACTAAGAAAGTAGAAAGATAAATAATATAAATTAACAAAACCACTCCCAAGAAAGACCATATTACCATGGTATTACCTTTGGTTATGTTTATATTATATATCTTCCACTCCAAGGTGATTTTATACAGAAATCATGCTTATATAAGGATATTATTAAGAAAGAGATTAAACTCCATGTGTTATATGGTTGATATTTCTATTACAAAAGATTAAAATAATAATTCAAGATAAAAATGGTTAATATAATGTGGTAGTAAATCAATTTTTGAGGAATTCACTAGTATATACAGAGGAGGAGGAAGATATTTATATCTGTGATGACTTCAAAGAATAAATATTTATCTCTCCTGATCCTAAACAATGATAATTATTTACTAACCTTCAAATTATTTGTAAAAATGGCTTACTATACCCTTAATTTTTATATCAATAGATAATGAAATATTAGAAAAATGAATAATTTATTTCTAGAATGATTTGATGTTTTTTGATAAATATAGAGATACTATAATTTGGTGATGTGTTAATAAATAATAAATGAAAAGTGTGGGGGATGTTTTTTATTACTCACCCATTGGAGGACACTATGGGCCTGATAGAATAGCAGAAAAAATCATGAAAAGTGGAGTCTTGTATCCCATCCTTTATAGGGATGGTAACGAATTTGTGGATAGATGTAATCACTAGAAAAAATAATAAATATTAGAAGAAAGAAATAATGGAAACAAAACCCAATACATAAGATGGTAGTATTTTTTATATAGGTACTTTATTTCATGGGACTCTTGCTAAACTCTTTATACAACAAAACAATTATGGTATGTGTTTAATCTCAAGCTATTTCTCACAATACATAAAACATGGTCATAATTCTTTTGGGAAAAATATCTTTTCTCTCTTCGCAATTCCTTGATTACTAATTAGTAATTGGGGAACCCACTTAAATAACTACTTTATAAGGAAATTTAATGATAAATATAATTTATAATACAATAAAATATCCCATTATCGACAAAAAATAGTGTGGTAGTTGAGGTGTATAACCATGAAATTAATCAATTTTTGAGAAGATAGATAACTCAAGAAGGAATGATTAGAAGAAGAAGCTATATGTCGAATTATGTGTAAAAAATAAATAAATTAATTCACAAATAGGTATTAATATATTGAGGATCACCTTCTGGATACCATTACATCTATTACATGAGTTTGAGAATCAATCATATTATGCAATGAGAACAATGAACATTAATTCACAACAAGTTTAAAATAAAAAAATGAAATATCTAGACGAGTTAAAATAAATAAGATTTTATGTATATGAGAAAGAAAGAATCTATAAATTAAATACATAATATATGCATGATCTATGAAAAAAATTGTGTAAATTTCACCAAGAAATAAGTTATTATTAATTATGTCATAGTTGAAGTTGTTTACAGGGAAGTAAATGTCATAGGGGTTAGTACATTTTATGGTGGTTAAAGTATTTCCACATGGTGGGGTAACTATTAAAAGGGATAATGATCCCCACATTAAGTAACAATAAATATAGGTTAATTATCTACATGGAAACTAATCAATAGGGTTGGGTTATCTCTCTAATGTTCAACAGTCATGTTGAAATGCATGTTTATCTCTTGATATAAAATGAAGCGATGACTGGTAGGGTTAATAAGAATGTGCTAATATTCTACCTACAATTAACCCATTAGATAATAAAAGTCAAAAAATCAAATACAGATCATAATTTTGAGTGGTTAGGGTTTATCACGACATAACCATCAGGCCATGCCACAACACATACCCAACTATTTTTTTTGAGGAATTAAGAAAATCACATCTATTTTACGGTGTAAATGAAATTAAAAATGAATATGATTGATTTTCATGGGGTTAATCTTTTATTTATGAATAAATTCTATACGGAAAATAATTAGGAGTTGAAACAATATCTCACATTGTGAAAAAATTACTCACACTTCCAATCTTTTAGAGGTAAACACAATGAAACTATTTGAGAAAGTTTCCAAGATTCCATGCCTTGAAGGATTTTCAAACGACATAATTAGTAATATATTTTTAATATGAAAATTCATGAAAATTTTCCATTAATTTATTCTGGTATGGAGGAGGAAATAACTCTGTAGTGAATTTGAGTAGTATAAAAATTATTTATGCTAAACCTATGTTGTATCATGGGATGTTGTAGAAGGTAAGGGGTGAAACTAAGTGTTAAATTTATCTCTTGATTCATTATAATTTTTTTCCTTGATTGGTATGAATGTGTTAATTTTTTTTCATTTAATCCAATATTTAAAAAACATGTATACATAAATAAAAAACAGATCAGAATAATGTTTATTGGGTTCACTACAAAGGTATAGTCTATGGAAAAAACATCAATGATCTATAAGCCATAATGGAATCCAATATGACTCATCAGTTTTTTAGATTAAATTTATTCAGTTACGATAACATTATTTTAGGCATACTTACTTTACAAAGACTTCAAGGAAACCACAATGCCTCCCCCAGACCACTTCCATTAGCTCCACCTTGTGAACTACTCTGAATGATGTCTTCCTCAGTTTATTGAATTGAGGTTCACCTTCACATTTTCAAGAATGTTTGATTTTATTTAAGTAATTATATCCTCAATTTATGATCTAATAAGTTTTATGCTCTCTACAAATTCCTCCTTGTAATTTTTTAGAATAAAACGTTCCAAAAACTGCCTTAAATGAAGTCACCACACAAGACCCATTGCCCCACATACTACCCGTATGTACCCTATACTCCCCTTGTAGAAATTCATACTCCACTTCATAGTATAATTTTTAAATCCACCTATCTCCTTCAAAAATAAACCTAGTGGACCATGTAATCAAGCATATAACCCATGAATTCCACTATACATATTTTGTTTCAAGATACCTAACCCAACCATGAACTTTCTTAATAAACCATGTACACAGCTCATTGACCACATATTCCCTATACGGTCCAACTTAGTGGATGACTATTTCATTCCTTAGACTTCATAATACACTTTGTAATTACTTAATATTTTATTAATTCAACGTTAATTGATTAGAAATTTATTTATTGAAAAAAATACCATCTTGAGACTCACCAATCACTATATTCAATTTTTAACAATAAAAAATACACCCTCCACATACCCCATACTGAAAAAGTACTCACTACCTCAATCACATCACATGATTAAATTTTATATGACCCCATGTACTATACTTTTCACCCCATGGACTCCAATTCTCAACCATGTACTTTACATCATGGGAACTATGAAAAAAATATTTTTCCACTATATACTCCAACATCGTAGTGGACCAAAAAGCACAACCTTTCAATAATGTGTTTCTTTAATTAACTAAATACACACAAAGGTGGATACATACTTAACATTATGAGATACCATCGTAACAATCTTATAGTTGTGAATAACCATGAGGGATGCCTCCCTTTTCTCAAATACTTTGAGCATCATCCTAAAAAAATCTAGTTCTTTGGCTAAAACCTTTGTTAATCAATTGAAACAAATTCCATTGAAATGTGCAATCCAAGAATCCATATATTTTTTGAAAAACATCCCTTAAATATCAAATTACTTTAATAATAAATAAGGTATTGATAAAAACATAACTATCCATCAAAAACCATCTCATATAACCTTGGTTATATCACCATAAAATGCTCCTTGACAGTTTACCTCCCCATAGACCATATCTCTTTTCATCAATGTTTCGAAACATTCCCCTTCATATCCATGATCCTCTTAGACCAGGAAAAACTGACTCAAGCCTCGCTCCTATGATTATAATTCTTTTCATTCCCATAACCCACATCTATTACTGTATTCCCCACCCTTCCCTCTCACCAACCTATAATTGACAAATCATTTCCATATGATCAATTTATGCCTTTTGAAACCCCAAATTTCACCTTCAATTTCTATCACCCCCTTACCATGGGGACACATCAGGAATATTTAAACATAACACAATACTAAAATTCCCACCCACCAAATTCCCATATAGTTTAATTTTTCCAATATATAGAGAAACATGGCCCCAAAACTCTTCCTTAAACACTTCTATAGAAAATCATCATCACCAGCCTCCACCAAACATTTTTCATAGGGGGTTACCCAAGAATAGAACACTAATCGATGGATTCAATAAATAGATCTCAAAAAATAGAAATAATTTTCTAAAGTAAATATAAATGTGATCCACTCTAATAAGATAGTTAATATGAAAATCATGTACTAGCTAAATATAGAGAAAGTGTTCAATAATTCTTTCCATGCTATTCATCTAGAATAAATTTTTTTGGTTAAAGAGGAGGTATTGAGGTATATATTCTTATTGTTTTTATCTAAAATTGATATGATGTTGTGGAAGTTTAATTTTTGTCATGGTTGAAAACATTTTTCTCTATCTTTAGAGGAATTTATAGTGGGATCGAGCTTCTATAACATAGATTTTATACAATCTTTTGAATATAAGGATACTTGTCCTGATCCCAATAAGAGTATATAATTTTATATACATTAAAAGATAATTTCTAACTGAAATATAATACATAACCCGAATACAACAATGATCACTCATCATGAGGGTCCCCTCTTTATTTTCCATCATGGAATGTCCCAGTATTTTCTAGCTAGTAGAGAGTCATAGTGGGATGAGAGATAGTTGTGGTTTCTCTTATTGTCGAAAATTCTATAAAGGTAGGCCATCAAAATGAACCAATGTTTTCACATTATTTAGTTTCATAGGTGAATAATTGTAAATGGAAATTTATATATAAAAATTCATTATACACGTGGCTAACAATTTCATGAATTATGATTCTTTTTGACCAAGTATTCTGTCGGTGTCCTTTTATTGAGTTATTTAAACTTTCTATTCATGATGAGGATATTTATGAAGTAGGGAAACCGATATGAGTTTGTTGAAAATTTTGTATCCCTTTCATATGAAGCCATGGTGAACCATTCAACAATTTATTTTGAGTCTCATATATTCCCTACAATGTTCAGAAGGAGAGAAACAACACCACTTGATAAACACACTCCACCCTACAATACACAAGAGGAGTGGAAATACTCTTTCGGTGATACCCTATAGTTTATCATGTAGAATTAGCATATTATTTTTTGGACAATAAGGATTCTATTTCTTGATCCACCAATGTAATATTTTACATGTCCATCATATGAATACCAAGTAAAATAGACACCTAAGAAAACTTCTTCTGATCCAATCATAGTCTCTGCTAGAGAATATCCTCATCCTATTAACCATAATTTTTTTGAGGTCCCAAATGTTATTATTGTTCTAGAGTCTCATCAAGACTAAATTTTTTAGGACCACCTTAAGGGCTTGATCCTATCATTTAATACTATGGATGGGGTCCAATTAATTGATCCATCTACCCCAAATATTACCTCTCTATCGATCAGAGAGTTTTACATTTTACATAGTAATGATCCAACCATAACCTCCTCATAGTTTCAATTAGTTTCCATTAATTCCATCAAATATTTCATTATAAATCTGCCCTTCGAGTAGTAGTTAATAAACCCCTCTGATTATAAATTTATATATTTGAGTACTATTGAGATAGTTCATGTAGCAGGGTAGATTTAGGAGGTGAATACTAATAGGGAGCTAGGGGATATGGTCAATGAGTCTCAGTAATTCCTCCTCTAGCTCTTATTTTGTTTTTTATTGTATTTATTTTTATATACTCTATGGTTTTCGTCCCGAGTTTCTTTTTAATTATATCCTCATTTCCATTTGTGTTTAATTATTTAAAAATGATAAGGAATCATATTTTTTCCTACACTTCGTAAATAGACTTCTTTCATATTTTTATTAATCTAACTAGTTTCAATTGCGTATTTTTAATTTTAGGAAACACATAACACTTATAAAATGTGAATATTTTAAGAAAACACAAAGACCATGTTTGGATAAAGGGAACTATTTTCATCAGTGTATTTTTCACAATATCTCTTACTCAACGTACCATTTTTTGTGGGTTTTACTAAATTCTCTTAGGGACAATTTTACACCTTGATTTCAAAACACTAGGGATGCTATTTGGTTTTATGAATGTGGGAGAGATTTTTGAACACATGTGATTTTTTTCATAAAATAAATGGCCTAGGAGACAATTTCCATTTATTAATTACTTTCATTTTTATTTAGGAAATTCATTATGATCTTGGAAATATAAGTAATAGGATTAGGGTGAATTAATTTTAAATAAATTTCTTATTTAGATTTAGGATGAAGTACATTATGAATTATGAATTATAATTTTAATCCTTTTGTTTTAATTTTAATTTTTTTTACAAATCATAGTTTATGTAAAGCTATTTTAGACTATTTTTTCATATTGCTTAATATATACTCTTTTCAGAGAAACATTAGGACATGAATCACTCTAAGAAGTTATGATATAATCCTACTAATTCATGAATAATTTTAAAACCACATTGATTTGATGAAGGAAATTTCTTTTTAAAACCACAAACTTTGGACCTAACTTAAATATGACATTATTTTAAGCCTATACCAGCCATAAATCACATTTATATGATGAAACAGAACAAGAATTATTATAATTTTGAAGCTAAATATTTTATTATTATTTAATGTTGTTTATATTTATATTAATGAGGGATATTGGTGAGATTTGGATCCTCTAGGTTAATAATTCCATGTTGGGGAATATGTGAGGCTTCCATTGGAATGTGAGGGATTTATTCAAATTATTTTTACACTATACTTTTGTGAGTAATAATACATTTTTGAACAGAAAATTTAGTATTGGGTTATATATTGGTCCTATTGATGATAACCCTTACTCAAACTATGATCCTACAATAGAATTTAAAATTTTATTAAGATAAGATCAAATAATGGGTGTGTGATGGGTGTGATATTTTCTCAATGTTCTTTTTAATTAATGAAAATAAGAAACAAATTCATAATCAAATAAAAATAAAATTAAAATAAAAAAATAGAGGAAAAATTTATACCATTTGTTCTCTCATGATCATGATGATAATAATAGAGTAAGAACATATTAATGGGGTTATAATGAACATCAAAAGAGTATTGGAGGATTTTTTTTCATTGATATTCGATAGAATGTTATGTGGTGTGATATTCCTTCCCATTACAGCCTAAATGTTTAAAAATACAATATAAAACACCCACCTTCATCCTTAAAATCATTATATCACTATTGAAAATACTCTTTTATTAAAGTGGTTTTGATTAATATATAGTAGATATTGGGATTTTGTGAAATCTTATGGATACAATGTGCATGATTGAGTTTGATAAAAACTCAAGATTAAAATTTTTGTTATGTTTTGATAGAATATTTTATAAGAAGGAAGATCAGAACATGGACATGGATGTATAGCAAAACATTTAGAGTTAAGGATTATAGTAAAGATAGATTAGAGTGATACTTTAAGAAAGAGATAATATTAGATACATTACAGAAATTAGTTGTAGAAGTATAATGATTTTTAGTTAATCCATTAATGATATGCTTAGTTATGTTTTTTCTAGTTGATGTTTGTTTTACTTTTGTAAGATATATTGAAATATTTTTTTATTGAGGAAGATAAATTTCTCAAATTTTTGGGAAATTGAGAATTGAGAATTGAGAATTTTTTATTTGTTTTTAGTATAATATTAGGGATTTTTGAACGAATATTCCATAATTATTTTACAATTAGTGGATTTGTTTAAAAAATGGTGATGAGGGAGATATTAAGAGATATTGAAAAAATTTAAGGAAAGTATATACATTTCTCACTATTAAATGTGTGTTTTCATCCCAATTTATATTAATATAATTTAGAAGACAATTAATACAAAATTAATTAACATTGTGGCAATGATTGTAACACTGTAGTTCTACAAGAGAATGTTTAAGGAATGGTGGTATACACAGTGGCCCATGCTTGGGCATAGACCTCTAAATTTGGAATTCTATAAGGGGTGATGTTTTCAAACACTTGGAAAAAAGCATACAACCATTAGAGAACCATCTATGAAATGATGGGTGATATGGTAATATGCTTGGTGCAGGCATAACCTAGGAATAATGAATAGGAAAGAGCCCACTTGGGTTAATGGTAAGTGTGATAAGCAAAGCCAAGAATAGTATAATGTTAACCATAATGGATAAGTGGTCATAGTGTGGGTTCTAACCACTATTGTTCAATGATGTGGTGACCTTGAATCCTACATTGTCAACTACATAGAAGATCATGAGAAACTAAGATGTCAGATTCTTATGATGAGAAGTAACACTTCAAATCTTTGTGTCATGCCAATAACTCATAAATGATAAATTTGGCTCTGTAATCTATATATACCCCAACATAATTTTAGTTTTTTGAAACATAATATTAACCCTTTAATAAATCTATAGGAATGTAATAAATTATATATATCCATTGAATAAAATGTTTTATGTTGTACTATAATGTATGGATTGACTTCATGTTTTGAGTTTATGTAGAGTTATTAAAAGGGAAATATATGATATCATGATGATATTGTTGATGATCATGGAATATACTAAATAATCAGTTATAAGTAGTGATGTTTTTATGTGTATCATCAATAGAAATTGTTTTTCTCTCCATGATGTTCCTAGTGTCAAATATTGAAGAAAATATCTTTGTTGATTTTTAGGGATCTCATTCCATGATTATCAAAAGGATTTTATATTCTAATTAAATGATTCGTTGATGACATCATTAGGGTATGTTAAATTCTATGAAATGTCAATTTGAGGAGTTAAAACTAGATACATTACACAAGACTCACTGGATCACACCCCATATCATGTTTTCGTGCTGTGATGTGTGATTATCTATAAATAATGGGTCTGTTGAGTTTTTTTGGGGATTATACAAATTAATTTAATTTTTACACTTTTCAATTTTTTTTATGATTTCATTATTTCTAGTAATTTATTTTTATAATTTCCATCTATTCATTCATGAACATTTCTTTTTATAACAATTTTAATCACTTTTAGTTTAGTTATTCTTTCCTATAGATCACTACTTAGGATTAATTATTTGTGTATGATGTATATTCCTTTTATCATGTGTGTCATGATTTATTAAGTGGTAAGGGATATAGAGTGATTAGTGAATAAAAGTCATTCTCATTCTCATTCATCAAATCTTATTTTATAAATTAATTTTATAATATTATAACATATATCCTCAATCTGGAGAGCTATGGGGGAAGGAACCCAAAATCAATTGGGTGGATTGGCCTATTAAATTTAATTCATATTCATATTTTTATTCTATGATCAAAATAAACATGTATAGTGTCGTGTATTTCTCCAAACAAGGCATTTTTACGAGATTAGATAGAATAAATGAATTTGAACATAAGTTCTTCATGACAATAGGAAAACATTATAACTAATTTGTCTTAATAATCATTAGGCGTGAGAGGAAATATATTATGAAATGGTTCTTTAGAATTTATACCTAACCTCTAATTTTTTTAATTTTTTTACCCACATTTGTTATGTCATCATTAATATTCACCCACTACTTGGACTAATAATTGAGTTAATAATAGAATTATTCAATTATCCTAGGTCACACTACTTCTTCATGGGATGAAATTAGTATCCCCTATTCAATATTGTTATATCTACTGACCGATATTTTAGATTATAAATTTTTAAGCTTCCAAAATCTTGTTGAAAATAATGGTTTTGTTGACACCTATAAGAAATTCATCACAACCCAATACCATAAGATCCACCCCTAGAACACTCATGATGTTTTTTAATTCTCAAAATGATGTTTTTAAAACATTATCTATACCAGCATTCTCAATCACACACCACATTCACCGGTTTCTACCCTACCAAAATAACTATTCCTGAAGACATATCTCCCAATGTATTATAGTGAAAATTAATTCCACATACACTATGAAAATGTGCCACTCTTAGTAGAAATCAAGAATTGCCCATCCACAGGTGTAATAAACCATAAGTTGATTCTACAAGTTCAGGTTGGAAAATAACTTTGTCTATGTCATTCCTGAGTGTCACCCAAAAAATCTTATCAAAATCTATAGTATCACTTTAGAGACTATATTCATAACACAATTAAATTCATTTTTTTCAAGTCAAATTAATATCCATGAGAACTAATATTCCAAAAAACCCAATCACCATACCCATTTGTTTCCTAATGAACACATAATATTTGTATTACACTATATCTTAATTCACCTCATTGCCTATCATGACCCATCCCAATGAGGATTGTTCCACAAATACCACACGTTAGCCTCTAATAGCCTAGGGGATAGTGACTAACTCCAAGGAGGTATATCTCTTAAATGGGAGACCTTATCAAAATGTATCTATACACACAAAAACATCTCCAATCCCAAACAATGTGAAAATGTAAAACAAATGATAACCATGAATGAATATATTTAAAATCCCACAATCATAGTATGAAAAACATTAATTTAAATAAAAAGGTAAAAATACAAAACCAACATAATGAAACTAAAAAGGAGTCTAACAGCAAAGGTGGGTGAGTACTGTTGTTAAGGAAACCACATGAACACATATTTTTTTACTCACTAAACGCTTCCTATACATGGTCCCTCTTGAAATATATCAAATGGAAGATTTCATACATAAGACACAACATGTGTGGGTAAAGCCTGTTAAATAACAATTACAAAAATACAATGTAGGAAAACCTGAAATATCTATGCATATACAATCAAGAATTATAGTCATCTCATAAAATTTACATGTCATTAACACAAGTAAAAAATATTCTGATATTCTAAATACAGACACACAATTTCAAGGTATACTCAAAACTATAACAAAAAACTCAAATTCTTTCTCTTTGGATCCAAATAGAACACATCATGGAGAACAAACTCTGCAAGTCAAATAACACTGATGGTGTGCATCTAAGATTCTATGTGTAATGCCCCCAAAATTCTAATGTATGAACAATGATTTCGATAGCATGTATGACACACAACCCCAAAACATAAGAGAATAAAATATCCAGAGACAATAAAATATAATTATTATTTTTAAAAAATTCAATATATGAAATATCTTGAAATTCATGAGATACTGAGTTACCTTTCATCACATGTGACAAAGAAATTCTTCAATATATTGTGTTACATGTAAGAAATACTTTCTCTGAACTAAAATATATTATAATAAATTATTACAATATGATATAACCAAGCTATTAAATTAGTGGTTATTAATAGTATTAACTAATATACGAAAATATATGGTGTATAAAAATGTAATATGAATTCATTGGCTACCGATTAATTATAATCTAAAATATATATAAATTGAATATAAAAGAAATATATTTATGCTCCAAGAGGCATTTTGACTTAATAAATTAAATTAATTAAAATTAGTGAATTATATTAATAAAATATATTTTTTTTTATTTTTAATAAAATATTTATGATATTAATCTAACTGTTTTATAGGAATAAGATAAAAAACCCAATTTTATGCATTAAAAACTATATTTTTATAATAGCACTTTTACAGCCATTTAATGGAAAAAAATTTCAATCCAATTTTTTTAACTATTATCAATTATATATGAAAAAATAGTCTTCATTTTGAAAATAGTAACCTTAAAATATATTAGGGTGAATATTTGATATTTTTAGAAGTTTCATTTTTTGATGAATATGGAAAAATACTAAACTCAAATTCCAAACTACCTATTAATATAACTTATCTATGAGGATATATTTTATTTTATATAGGTTATATAATTTAATAAGATAAATTTTACATATATTAATTCAAAATTATTTCATTTTAATAATTTTATCTTCGAAAATTTATATAAAAAATTAGTAAACTTTTGAACATTTTAGTAATAAAACCGTTCTTTATCGTCCCATCAATAGGATTAAATTTAAATTATTTTTTTCACATATATTATTGGAATTTAAAAAAATGGATTCCATATGAGGAATAAGAATAATTTATAATTTAAAATAAATTCAACATAGGTTTTTTACCAAAAATATTAGGGAAATTAATTAAATTTAATTATACTGATTTAGAGAAAATAATATCTTAACAAGGGATTAAATTTTGAACATAAGGTTCAAAATAACGTATAAACATGTCCAAAGTTCACTTAATGGACATATTTATACCCTATAATCCCTTAAAACAAATTTATCCACTATTGGAGCCACTTGTCTTGGAAAAAACATGGGTGGAATTCCTTTTTAAAAAAATTACATGAATGTCACTCCTCCTCAACTATAAAAGGCACTCCCCCTCCCACTTATTCACACCTATAAAGCCCTTTGTCTCCACTAAAATCACTAAAATAATCTCCCAAATTCCCTCTATAATCATAAAATACTCACCTTGGGAATAAAGAAATCCAAGGTAGTCTTTTGGTATAAACCAAAAGGAGTTACCTAAAAAGGGGGTAACATTCTTCAGTGATCACTTTGATTTTATTTCATTCTAAAACTATTTAATTATTAATTTACCATGATTATATATTAAATTCTATATAAAAATTGTATTGATATTTTTTATATGGATTATAAATATAGTTACACACAATTAGATCTAATGGGTAATAAACGTACCATTCATGTACGACAATCAACTGCCTTGTGAAATGATGATTGATAAATTTTTTACTTTACCACACCTCATGGCGAGAATTATGTTAGTCACTCGTTTTTTATATGATATATATGATATTTCTGTTGTCATAATAATTCTGAATTTTTATGTAACACATACCTTCATGCATTCCATACTGTGTAAATATGATAACATCCCTTGTGGAAGTGTGGACTACCGACTCCTCAAAGTGATGTGATTCGTTCACTCTATACATGGAATTTGTAAATGAATGTTTTAAACAAACTATACTAAATATATGAAATAAAAATTATAATATAATTAAAATATATATAGATATAATTTAATTTTCATTATTTTTAATATTACAATGAAATTAAAGTAGAGTTAATGCCTGCGTCTGATTGACCAGCTCAATGAACAGTGTATTTCATTACCTATCCCCAAATATTATGGTTTTTATAAGTGCATAAATATAGAATATATATGATATTTAAATCATTTTTTACATTATATATTGGTTTAAATCATGATATAATTTATAGGAACAAAAAATAAGATGTCGAAATATACCTGAAAAATTGTGCAATTATTCCACAAAATAGTGAAAATAATGATTGATTCTTAAGATATGGGTAAACAGATATTATAAAAAGATAATATTTGATATAATAAATAATAATATGGTTATAGAGTAAGTTATTAACATGATTAAAACCATTATACAAGAGGTTTAAGGATGTTCACCCAAATGAATACATAATGCAATAGATTCTTGTGTCACTTTTACATTCATGAGGCAAAAATAATAATAACCACTCATTTAAATTGTATGATGTATGTACTAACCATTTTTATATATTAGAACACAAATTATTTTATCTTATTTTTATTGTAATTTTTGGTTTGAAATATTTTTTCTAAGGGGATTTTAATTTAAATTATCCAAGTGGTGAATAATTTCATAACCAGGTTACATTTCATTGGGTTATATTACTTCCTTATTATTGTTAATATTTAATGATTAAAAGTTTAATCACTTTCTACAATATGTTATTTAATTTACACTTATTTTATGAGAATTTATAGTTGATACACAAAGTCTATTCATTGGCTGATTCTCACTTCAATGTTATAGTATTTTTACGTTTTTCATTGTAATCTCATCTAATTTAGGATAGCTAGAATTGAATTCAAATTCAAGGAAATTAATTTATTAATGATTATAAAACCATATAATTGTCTTATCTAATGGATATACCTGACATTTTCAATGTAATAGTATCATTTTCCAACTATGTTATACTCAAAATTGATTAGAAAATGTTTTTAAGAAAATCCAATTATGTATATATATATTTAGTTAGAGAACTTATTTTCTTCTAAAAACCTTGTTTTCTATAAATGTTTTGAATTTTTTTTAAAATATTAAAAAATGTTTTAGTAAATTTATTTTACCTGTATTGTATTTAAAATTTGTTTTTTAAGTAATATCATTGTCTCATTTCGAACAATACACTTTTCTATCATTTTTACTATGAAAAGGGAATGCTATTTTTAACTTTAATGAAATGTACATATTTACCAACCATAATGTCTTTAAATATTCATTTACATGATAATAATGTATGTTTTTAATTGGATTTTTATAAAAGTGATTTTTATAGAAAAATGATTTTTAGATGTTTTTGAAATTTAAAAACATATTTTCCTCAACATTTTTTTAAAAGATCATTTTATAATATTTCCAATCATTAAGAACAGAAACCAGATATTTTTAATCCACATGTGGTATGTTGTATTGATTCCAAAATTATTCTTCTTGTGGATGGTTTTTTATTTATTTGGATGAGGATGGTATTGAAATTCAAATCCTTGATTCATTTTTTGGTCCCCTGGAAACATTAAACTTCTCATGATCATTGAACACTTGAATTTCCCCTAATTATCCATATCATTTTTCATGGTTATTCTCACTGACTAAAACATATATAATTTTCACATATAGTAATTAGATGACATTTTTTTGGTTTACTAGGGGAATACTGATAATTCCACATCCTTCACTTAATATAGATATTTTATAAGGAGCATTATTTTTGAATTAAATATATTATTATATATATACAAGAATTATTTTAACATTCAAGACATATGTTGGGGATAATTTAACGTAATCCCCTAAATGTATCAGTAGCTTCGTTAGATAAAATCAGTTGGTTAATAACCCTTCTAGTTTTTTTTTCAAGAGGAATAGAGGGTTTTTACCCACATATTTTAACTCTCTTATGAAAGGTCATGATAGTATCATGTTAAACTATCTTGTAAAATGCCATGATGGTAAAGGTATCATGTTCTTATGAAACATGATGTTTTATAATTATTCATTTCCTTCATCAATTGTTTAGTTACTATTATCCATGTGTTTTCTTATTTGAAATCATCTATGGATGAATTTCATTCTCATTTTATTGATTAAATGGAATGTATTTCAGTTTTCTGCCATTAAATATTGATTATTATTTATTTATTTCTCTAAACGGGATATTCTTTCAATTATTTACCATTCATTATTTTTTACACATTTATTTATCAGTTTATTGATTACATGGAGAATGTGTTCATTTATTTACCTTTCTACATTTATTATTTTCCACGATTCATTATTTTTCCACTGTACTTAACCCTTACTAAGAATTTTAGACCCCCCATTTTTTTCCTTCCCAAGGATTCCATGTCATGAAAAAAGAAATATATTCAAAGATATTATAAGTGGGAATAAAGATATACTTGAAAGGATAAAATATGTTTTTATAAGTGTATCTTGTTTAAATATATGATTGATTTATGTATCTGGTTTACTAAGACTAATAAACTAATTGGTCATTCGGGTGAAATTCCATGTAATACTTTCAATAAATGGTTAGTATAATGTAGACCACAAATTCCTAGGGTTGGGGAGCTATAGTTGGTACTAAAGGAATATTAGTAGAATCCATGAAAATTAGATTCATGAACACATATATTAGATAACATAACTATAAGGTGTAAATTGAGGATAAGTATAGAAGAGAATCCTAATTTATTTTGGTTAGATAGAGATTATATTGTTTTCAAATAAATACATTGATGTACAAATTCTATAAGTGATTTGGTTCTTGTACATATGTACCTAGGTGAGAATACTCCAAAAAGGTGCATTATTTCAATCTCGAGCATAACATGGTACACAAAAAATGGCTTTAGTGCACACCTGGGATAACACTCTGGAGGGATATTCTTAGGACAATTCACATTTTATTCTCAAATTTTTATGAAGTATTTTAATATATAATGACAATGAATGACTTGGGGTAATCTCAGGACCAAGGAATGATATATGTGAAAATAAATGGATAAAGTATTTATGTACTGGGGTAGCACTTAAACCCCTAGATAAAATCTTATTTGGTGATTAAACTTATTTTAATGATGTCCATTAAATTTATTTTGGAAATTCATTTAATATGGTTTTAGTATAGAATAATATTTTTGTTAGGTAACAAACTGTCATGTCCGGCAAGGCTACATGACATGAACCCATGACCAAAGGATGATAAGGGGTTAATTCCAATCATTAACTAACCCAATCTCTTTGTTAATATGTCACAATTTTTATTTAATAAATTTTAGGAATATATATTAATGATGAACATGTAGTGTTACTTTTTAGGTTCAGAGAATAATGTATTAAGCTTATTGTCTTTAGATAATAGTTAGAGACAAATAGTTAGACTTTTCACTCTTTCATGGACCTTATAATCCTTTGAAAGTGTATTTTAGTGCTCTAATAATCAATGTTAATAAAGGTATATCCATTTATTGGAGTAAAGGGATAAAAATGGAAATTTATTAGAGGAAAAAAAAGGTGAAATTGTGTTTAGCTAAATATATCATTTCATTATATTTCCTTATATACTTAAGAAGTAAAATAATTACTCTACATTTGGAAAAAGATCAAATTTTTTTATATTAATACGTAATTTATTATTGAACTTATAGTATTGTAAATCATAAAATATTTATGACTTTGAGGCCCTCAACATTCCATTTTTCATTCACTTGTTTATGATTGTTGACCTCAATCACCCCCCATTTAAATATTCACCATATTTCTCCTGGTACATATCATCACGTTCCACTAATGTTATCCTATATAGATACCTAGTTTTAGGTTATTACTTGTGAAATTATTTTATCTTTCATTATCTAGTGTTATGAATATATTTTACAATATCTTCTCACAATGTCAGATTTCAGCAAAAAAATCAAATATGAGACCCTACATTTCTGAGATGTTGTTTAAGTTGTGCATACGCAATTTAATTAAGGTGGAGATAATGTAACACCCACCAAATTCTAAAGTGCTAACATTATATTCTATATCAAATATGACATGAAACAGCAAGAGCATAAGGTAATATAATATACAGAGTCTTAAAAATATAATTACTATTTTAAATAAATTCAATGATTGATATAGATTGCAATACACACAACTCTGAGTTAGCTTGTATTGCACACAATTGAGACTTTATTTGAAAGCTTGCGTTACACCGAAGACTGAGTTATTCCAAACAATAATATATTAAAAAAAATTATTATAATAAGATATAACATAGCCATTAAATTATCACTAATGAATTGTATTAAATAACATATGAAAATATATGGTCTATAAAAATATAATATGAATTCATTATTTACCAAGTAATTATAATCTAAAATATTGAATGGTGAGGGTATACAATGAAACATTTATATATCTCTATAGAAATCGATGGGATTTATCATGTAAATTGGGAAACATATTCAATCCATAATGATATTCTGATCCGAAAGAGGTATTTGTTGGTCTATGGTGGATGAGTGATAGTGCTATTGGGATGGATGAATCATCTCCGGATCAGATTGAGGTAGATGTGATTTTTTTTCATAAAATATCAGGTTGATCAGTGGGCATGACCCCTTGACCATGAGTATCACTGATGATTTTCACTAATATTTTGAATGAGTAGACACCACATCAAAAGCGGATTTCCAGAAATGGAACGATTTACTTCATTGAGGAATGTTTGAGGGTCCTTGAGGAACGATTTGAGGAGTGTATGTTTTCCATTATTTCATGGATAATTATTCTGAAAAAGTATAATACATGGAATCTTGATTCCCAATAGAAGCAATTAACTCATTTTTGGTGATTTGGAGGATGGATCACCACCCCAATAGGTAATATACTTTTCAATATCCTATTCTTGTATAATAGAGATAAGGCCAAAGAATATGGGTTATCTCCATTTCTCTTAAGCCATTTTATATGAGTATACATGATTGGGATCCACTTTTTGATCCATTACTCACAAATAGGTCCATTAACTAAACATGGATTCAAATACGTGGCCTAAGATGATATAGAACCCTGAGATCCTTTGGGACATCACCTCTTCTATAGGTGTTCAAATGAAATTTTACAGGGAAACTAAACGTATGAGGTACGATCAATTTTCTATAATTTTGGTTGACGTACACATTTAATTTCCTTGGTTTTATATTTTTTTATAGGGTTTAAATCAGTTTAATATTAAGCATAAAATTGTGTATGAAAAAATTTATGATCTATTTTTCAAATACAAATGCATTGGTTATAATGCTAAAGAATACCATCGGTTTCTGTCTTACTCCAAAAATAAGAGTCATATACATTAAATTTAAACTTGTATGATTAAATTCAATAATTATGACCAATCATTGAAGGATCCTCAATAACCTAGACCTTAGATTGTTGGTACATCCAATAATTCTACTGCTTTAATACAAAATGAGGTGGTTGCAACCTATCCTCTTAATGGTAATAATGATGGCCAATATACTAAATCAGATACTTCTAAAGACCCTACAATTTTCTCTAAAGGATTGAAACATTAATAGGTTGATGTGGATTTGGAAATTCAGTGTGATGAACTTGTTATACACATTAACAGTGAGGGATGGATATGTCCAAAATTTTGGGATTAAGATGATGTGGATCCAACTAATCACCTTGAGGATCTCTTTTTGAGGTATAGTAATAGAAATGAAAAAATGTACCATGAGGTATCAACCGTTGTTCACAAAAAAATGTAAGTAAGTATCTCCAAAGTCTTATAGTCTAATGGATATTTATGGGAGAAAGGTTTCTTCTCATAAAGGATTCTCATCTGAGGCTGTGGTGATGGAAGGGTCCTTTCATAAGGTGGATGATACCACCCTTATGAATTTTCCTGTAGTTAATATTGATATCACCAAGGAGGTCATCACACCTTCTGTTGATCAATAGTTGATGGATTCCATTCCTACTGGACACCCCCGAAATGAGAAGTTTACCATTAAACATGATTAATTTTATAGGTAAACCAACACAATAAGTCACATTGGTCTTACACGATCCATTTAGAGGCAAAAAATTGGATGAGAAGTTTCAAAACCAGCGGATAAACACCAATTTAGTTTGAATGAGTTTTCTAATTTTTCCAATAGTAGGGAGGTCTTCTTTGAAGAATTCGTTAACATTGATGAAATGGGAAATGTGATTTCTTGTACATGGGGATGCATTTTTCAGATGGTGGCTTTATGTGAGGCTGAGGAACAAGTTCCACAGTCTAAGGTTACCAATCCACTAGATATCAGTACTAACCCCCTAGATGATGAAGAAATAACATGGAAAAGTCCCATTACATTGAAGCGAGGCTTTTATCCATGAGGTAGGGGTGTGGATGGTATCAGTCCATAAGATAATTAGTTCGGGTTGTGGCATAGGGAATGTTGGATCTGATCTATGTTCTTCATGTATTTTTTTTAGTGGCTCTATCATATATTCATGTCATTTTATCCCCATGTTCCCTTGTAATTTTATTTTATAAAAACAATTTATGGTGTGGGATGGGTCTATAGCCCAGACTCAAGCCTCTTGAATAGAAACTAAAATATAAACCAATTAAATACAAATAGAATAGTTTTATGCACACAAAGGTATTTTATCTTATTAAATTAAATTATTTCCAATTAGTGAGTGATATTAATTTAATACAAATGTCATATACTCTATATAATTTTTTTTATATTCAAATAATTGATTGTATAGATATTATATGATAAAAATGCCAATTTTATTCATAAAAACCAACATTTAAATAAATTACTTTTACCACCTTTTAATGGAGATCCTATTTTAAATTTTTTTTAAAAAAATTAAAAATAAAGATATGTCAAAATAAATTTTATTTTTGAAATAGGATCATAAAAATTATCATAGGGTGAATTTTTGGTATTTTTCTAAGATGTTTCATTTTTTTATGTATAGTGAAAAATACTAAATTATATTTCAAAAATGTATGTTAATCTAATTTATTTTTAAGGTAAAACTATATTTTAGATTGGATTTATTAGCACCCACAAATCATGTGGAATATTGCTTCATCTGTTGGGAATCCAATAAGGCTTGATAAAAAGACAAACAACCCTAGATTTGGTCATTATGCTAGGATTCTCGTGGAAGTAGACACGTTAGCTACATTAGTGGAAGAAGTGGTCTTCACTACTAGGGATGATATTATCAACCTTGAAATTCGATATGAAAGGAAGCCAAAATTTTGTTTCAATTGTCAAATTTTTGGGCATGTACTTTCTGAACGTAATATGAATAAGATTTTCTCCTCCTGTAATATTAGAGGGAATGATATTGGGAGTTGTCGAAGGAAGACAACTGATCAGGGCCCCTCAAAATCTGATATTAATTTCAACAATGGACAGGGAGTGATTGACAATGTGGATGCTCAGTGTGCATCCATGAAACCCAATGGTGATAGTGTACCTACTGCTGAGTATAGAAATTATAGCTTAGAGAACCCATCACAGGATCCTACCATGAAGGATATGGTGGGTGGACTTAACGCTGTTAATGAAGGGAGTGAAAAATAAGACATTCAGTTGTACACTGAGGATGATGTGTCTGGTGGTAAGGAGTCAACAATACATGATGCTACTATTAAAAACCCCATTAAGGGGAGTTCATTAAGGCATGATAATCATAATTTGTCCATGATTGAGGGCTTTGGTGCTCAGATTACAAATGACTCTACTATACAGGACTTCCCCTTGGGAGGAGGCAAGTCAGTACAACCCACTGAGGATCCATCAAGAGAATTCTCACAAATACCTTTATCTAATATTTCATGAATAAAATTACCTACCACGTTAATAGTGAATATTGATTCAGAAAACATGTTTACCTCTCTTCCTGATGATGAAGATAAACCTCTCAAGGATGGAGGTGCATCCAATGAAGTACTGGATGAGAATAAGTCAGATCCTATATAATACTTAGCTCCAAGCTACGGTGGCCCCTACAATAGACATAGGTCCTCTTATCAATGCAAATAATTTTCTGGAACATCCTGGGTTTTGGGAATTCTTCCACAGTTAGAACCCTGAAGCATATTATCATGACTAATAAACCAATGTTATTGGGTATTTCTGAGGAAAGAATGAATTTTGAAAGATGGATGGCCTTTAATTGGAATTCCCTGGGATACTCCCTTACTGAAACCAATCATTAGGAGAATAAGAATGAATCTCTATGGTTGGTAAAACAAAATAGGTTTATCATTGATTCTTTTCAAAATGATCAGGATTCATTAACATTATTTTGTTTTTGTTCAGTCCAACTATATCTGTGTGACTTTTGTGTATGATTTTAATCAGTACATTAGAAGGAGGTCATTATGGAACACATTATTCACCATTTCTGACAACATGTCTACTAGATGGATTCTTCTTGGAAACTTTAATACCATTTTGAGGCTAGAGGAGAAAACTAGGAGCAACTTTTATAGAACTTCATCCAATGAATTTTCTTCCTGCAATTATTATTGTAGGTTGAATGATGTTCCCATTTTAGGTGTGGATTTTACATGGAGAAGATACACTGTAAATGGTAGACATGAAAGTAAATTAGACATATGCCTTATGCAGATGGATGACAGAAGTGATATGATGGAAATTTCTGGCTTGACTCTTCCCAGACTTCATTCGGATCATAATCCCATATTGGTTGACCTCTTTTTTAGTAGACTGAGGTTAGCACCATTACCCTTTAAGATCAATAATGCTTGGCTGGTTGTACTTGGGTATAGGGAAATAATCTTGGAGGCTTGGAGAACATATTTCACAGGTATCTCTTTGCACATTTTGATATCCAAGCTGAATATTGTGAAAGATAGACTCAAAGAGTGGAGTAAAAAACCTTTCTCCAACATTGTGAATGAGATTAAAGTGTCTAAATATCATTTGTTATGTTTTCAATAGGGGAATATGCAGCAGGACACTCCATCTCAATAAGTGATACAATCATCCTCAAACCCTAATAATCTCATGACTCTTAAGAAGAATCTTGATCAGAACCAGTTAAATGTCATGTTTCTTAAGGATGGGGATATGAATTCCAGAATTTTTTCACGGCATGCACAGGGAGAAAAGTGTTAAGATAACTCTCTTGGATTAAAATATTGATGACACCATGATAACATCTTAAAATTACATTGTTAATGGTGTGAAATTTTATTTTTAGAAGTTATATTCTGAATCTAGGGATAACTTCTCAAACATGATTATTAGATGCGTTGAACATAGTGTGGATGATAGTCAGAAAAAACAGCTCACTGAGACTCTTACTCAAAAGGAAATACATTATGCACTTTTCTCCTTAAATATGGACACTGTTGCTGGTCCTAATGGCTTTAAAAATAAATTTTTTATGTTCTACTATGATATTATCCACAATGAAGTGATCAATTCTGTAAAAGAATTCATTTATCATTCCTTTATGCCATTTGGGATGAACTCTAATTTTATTTTTCTAATTCCCAAGAATGATAATTCCTTGGAAATAAAAGATTTCAAGCCTATAGAAATTGGAAATTCCATTCCAATGGTAATTAGTAAAATCATGGCAATCCGATTAGGTGACGTTGCAAAAAAATCTTTTCTCTGATATTTAGTTTGGCTTTGTACCTGGGATAAATATTCAGAATTGTCCTTTTACAGCTTCAGAATGTATTAATATAATGAAAATAAAATTTCAACATGGTAACATGGCACTGAAGATTGATATATCAAAGTCCTTTGACATAATAAGGTGGGAATTTATCTTCACAATTCATAAGATGCATGGATTCTCAGAGAAATTCATTGGTGTGGTCTATTCCATATTGAAAAGTGCTAGTTTATCCATTCTTGTTAATGGATCTCCCATGGGTTTCTTCCAATCCACTATAGGGGTAAAGAAAGGTGATCCTTTATCTGGGATTCTTTTCTCTATGGATGAGGATTATTTGTGTGTCTGTCTCCATGACCTTATCAACATTGGTATATAACAAAGAATGAGGGCAAGAAGGAACTCCTTTTCTCCTTCACATTTATTCTATGTCGATGGCATACATCTATTCTGTAAGGCTGACAGGAAGACAATATCATTCATTAAGATTATCTTTTACATTATGAGAGGTAGCAAGCAAGGTAATTAGATGGAATAAATCCTTTGTTGTCTTTGGGGAAGGAATTATAATCTTGAAGAAAAACTGGGTTTCTAGTAGTATTGTTGTTAAGAGAGGTACATTGCCCTTTAATTATCTTGGGATTCCCCTGTTTTGGGTAAGGGTGAATCATTTCCACTTAGAGGGTATTGATATAAAAATTATTAATAAGTTAGAAGGCTGGATTGGGATGACCATGTCCCACGATAGTAGATTTTTCCTTATAAACACTGTCATCACTTCTATGTTTGTTTACTCCTTCTCTATTTATAGTTTTCCAACAACTCCTTTTAAATAATTGAGTGGAATGACAAAGAATTTCATTTGGATGGGCTCAACTCATCAGAGGAAACTTGTTACCATTTCCTGGAAAGACTGTATAACTCCAATTAATATGGGAGAAATGGGAGTTAAGGATGACAGAATTTTTAATAATGCGCTCCTTCAGAACTTCACTTGGAATATTCTTTCCAAGAATGACTTTTCCATTCATTTTTTAGTTGGAATGTTTGTCGATAGTCTTCAAAATAGTATGTGTATTTACATGAAATCCTCTCTGTGGCCTTCAATAATGAGTGCATATTCAAATATCATGTCTCAATCTATATGGTTGGTTTTCCCTGGTTCTCATCTAAAGTTCTAGAACATCCCATGGAGGTCTTCCCCAATAAATTATTCCATTAGTATCCCATATTCTATGAGAAATTTGTCTATCTTTTATCTGTAGGAAAACACTGATGCTTATGATATCATTCCTAGTAATCTTCATATGGAGATTACAAATATTCTTATGTTTATACTGATATATTAATCTGGAAACCTTTCATACTGGCTCTTTTTCCAGCTGTGAATGTTATAACCTTCAGTGTGGCATACCTTCTAGAATCTATCCATGGGTGGAAGGTGTTCGTCAGCCCTACATACCCCCAATGATGCTCAGTTGATCTGGAGAAGGTGGAAAAATAGAATGCCCATTCAGTTTCTGTTTCAGCGCACATGCCTCAATCTAGCCTCAGTATGTTATTTTTGATTTAATAGTGATAAATCTTGAGAGCACATGTTTATCTAGTGCGATTTTCCTATTCGTTTATGGAATTATGTGCAATCAACTTTCCAATACTACCACGATTTCTTCTCTGTTGAATCGCTGCTCAGTTAAATCTTTATGATTGGTTTTAGTGGTCATGTGAAATCCTTGTTTATTGCTCTTATTGTCTCAGTTTTCTCCTACATATATAAATCTTGGAACAATATTCTTTTTAACAATGTCAATCCATATTTTCAGGACGGTGTTTTGGTGATACATCGAAGCATTAAACTTGCTTCAATGAACCAAAATGGGTCTATGAAAAATGATTTATCTGACCTTGTACTTTTTAGATCTCATGGTGTTAGTGGTAGGGAATGGAATCCCAAAATGGCCAAGTACATCCAGTGGATTCCACCAATTTCAGAATGGTTGAAAGTGAATGTTGATAGGGAATCCTCTGGTGCACCGGGTCCGGCTGGGTGTGGTGGAATCTACAAAACTCATCAGGTTTTTGTTAAAGGCTATTTATACCATTATGTTGGGTATTCTCTTGCAGTTGATGTAGAATTGTGGGATAGGATCAAGGCGATCATGTATGTAGTGCATTATGGTTGGTGTAGAGTATGGTTAGAGTCAGAATTGTCTGTTGCTATGTAGATTCTAAAATATTGATTTTAGAATGTTCCTTTGAGGATGATGTATGATTGTATCTCCTACCTTAGCCTCCCTGAATGATTATGCTTGTATGTTTCTCATGTCTATCGAGAAGATAACCAGGTTGGTGATGCTCTCTCCAAAAGGGCCATTATGGAGGTTGGTTCCAGTTGGTCATTTTTCCTTCCCTTCCTTTTTGGCAGTTTGGTTAGCAATGATAGGGATTGTTTTTTGTATACACGGCTTTGTAAGGCCCACTGTTTCTGAGTTGTTCTGTATTGTTTATCCTTTTTTATAATAGTTTGTTAGGAGCAGGTTTATGCATGTCTCTTAAACCTTTTGGCTAAAATGACACTCACACCTCCCAATTATTCACACCTCTCAGGTCCACTAGATCACCCAAAAAAATATAATATAAGCTTAAAAAATCCCATATCTCATCCTAGAATCCTAATATTAGGTACATAAAAACCAAGTAAGTCATTTGGTATAAACCAAAAGGAGTTACCCTAAAATGAGTTAACATTCTTCAACAATCAATGTCATTTTACTTCTTTCTCAAACTATTCAATTATTCTTATTCCATGAATAAATAATAATATCAGTATCATCAATATACATATTTTCTTGTTATTATATGGGATATACATACACTTATACAAACTACCATCTAATGGGTAACAAACTTACTATTTGTGTATTGAAAACTACCACCTTGTGAAACAACAATTGTTTATTTTTTCCTCTAACAACTCAAATGGTGGGAGTTATGATGGTATCACTATTTTTATAATATATATAGTATTTATATTTTATTCATACTTATATAATTTTTATATAACAAATACCTTTAGTCTTTTTATTTTGTGTGAATATGATGATATCATTTGTAGAAGTGTGGACTATAACCACCACAAAGCGATTCGATTCATTCATGCTATACATGGAAAGTGTAAAGGATTATTTTGAAAAACCAATGTGAAATACATAAAATTAATATAAAAAATTAATTATAATATACATAAAAATCATTTAATTTTCATTATTTTAAATATGGGAAAGAAATGAATGTAACGTTCAAGCGTACATACGACTTACCATCTACAGGAACGATGCATTTCATTCCTTATACCCAAATATTGTGTATTATTCTAAATAAAGATATAATAAATATATTTATATTATATTTAAATTATGTTTTATATTTCAGAGATGATGAAATCATTATCTATGTAATAGGAACAAGAAATAACATGTCAAAACAAACATGAAAAACATGGAAATTAATACTCGAAATTGGAAAAATAATGAATGAATCTTAAGAAACTTGCAATAATATATTATGAGAAGATAATATATTATATAATTGATACTAATATTGTTATAGAATAAATTAGAATCATTATTAAAGCCATTATACATGAGGTTAAATTATGTTCACTTGAAAGGAAATTCAAGGTAATATATTCTTATATCACTTTTACTTTTGTGCGACATACATCATAATCCACACATATTTCATTTCTGTGGTTTACATACTTCTCATTTTGATATGTTATATAACTAATTATTTTATCATAATTTTTTTTAGTTTCTATTTGAATTATTTCTTTTAATGAAATATGAATTAAATGATTCCAAGTTGTGAATAATTCATTAACCTCATTCCTTTTCCTTGAGTTATATTACTTCCTCCTTGTCATTAACATTATAATATTATATGTGTAATCAATTTTTACAATATAATTTTTTATTTACACTTATTTAATGTGGATTTATAGTTGATAAACATGATATATCCAATTATTGATTTCAACTTCAATATTATGTTATTTTTATGTGTTTTCATTGCAACCTTATCTTATTTGGGATAGTTTACACTTGAATTTCATTGGAAGAAAATTATTGGGTTATTTTTAAAAAAAAAAATTATTTTCTTCTATTATGGTTACTAATGATGTTCTCCCAGAAATATTACCACTTTATCTCTCTCTGGTACTCTAAAGGTTTTATAAATTATTTCTATAAAAAAACAACTTAATTTTTTTCTTTAGTCAGTGTTTTCTTCTAAAAAAACTTTTTTCTGAAAAGGTTTTAAAATATTTTATAACCTTTAAAAAATTATTTAATAAATAATTTTTTACACCGTTTGTATTTTAATTTTTTTTTCAAAATAATATTCTTGTCTCTTTCAGAGAGGGCACATTGATGACCTTTTTACCATTAAAAGGGAAAGTTAATTTTACCTTGTATGACATGTCAATATTTACCTACTATAATTTCATTAAATGTTAATTTTCATTATTAAATGGTTAATTTTTCATGTAAATGGTTTAAACAGTTATTTTCAAAGAAAAATGGTTTCGTAATTTTTTTCAAAATAAAAACTATATTTTGCTCAGGATTCATTAAAGATATTTGGATAATATTTCTAATCAACAATGAACAAGATATTTTATTTTCACATTACATGGGATATGTTATACTAATATCATCCATATTATTCATATTGATTTTTTTTGATTTATTTATCGAATTATTGTATTGAAATTCACTTAATTTATTCATTTCTGTAGTCCCCTTGGTTATATTCAATTTCATATGATCATTGAACATTTAATTTCCACTAATTATCCATATCATTTATCATGCATGTGGTCATTGAAAAAATCATATACATTTTTTACATATGGAACTCACTTGATATATATTTTATTTATTGGGGAAATATTGATAAATTCATATCATTTTCTCAATATTGATATTTGATGATGCTCATCTTGTTTAATTAAATTTATTCTTTGATATATGAGCAATTATTTAGACATGAAAGAAACTGGTTGGGGAATATTGAAATTAATCCCCTTCACTCGTTGGAAGTTTTAGGGGATGAAATTAGTTTGTGAAAAAAAACTTCAAGTTTATTTCCAAGTATAACAGATGGGTTACTACCCACATATTCATATTGTCTTGTAAAATTTCTTGAAAATAGTTTACTAAAATGTCTTGTGAAATGTATTGACAGTAAGGGTATCAAGTGCCTAGGAAACATGGTGTCTGATAATTAAGAATTTTCTTCATTCAGTATTAATTTATTATAATAAATGAGATATTTTTCATTTAAATTATCAATGTATGAATTTTATTCTTATTTCATTGATTAAATTGAATTTATTTCATCTATCTACCTTTGAATATTGATTATTCCTTATCCGGTTTTTTAAATGGAATGGTTTTCTAGTTATTTTCCATACCATATTTGTTATGGACATCCTTATAAGTTTACATTTTTAATGTAATATGTGTTCATTTATTTACATTTACATATTGATTATTTTCATTAATTTATAATTGTTTCCACTATACATAACCCTTACCTAGTATTTGACCTCACCCATTTTGGTTTCCATCCCCATGAATCCATGACCTATACTAAGAAAGTTATGAAAGGACATGATAAGTGGGAATAATGTTAACCATGAAAGAAAAATTAATTTTTTTATTAGTTTTTTTTGTTATAATATAAGACTCATGTATGTATCTAGTTTACCAGGGCTACTAAAATGATCAGTCCGTCGGGCTAGATTTCGTTGTATACATGCTAATATAATGGTACTAGAATCTAGATTCATGCATTCTAGGTTTAGGTAACTAAATTATGCTCATTGGGTATCATCATAGAATGAAAACACTATATGTATGACAAGATCGATAGATATATTGGGATCATAACCAAGGCATTGGGCTACACAAACAAACCAATCCAAATTAACATGCTAAGTAGGGGATCAACGCATGTGTGGTGTCGGTCATGACAACACACAGAACCCAACCTAGGGAATTGAAGATGATAGAGGATGTCACTCTAGGCCTCATAGAGGGATTCCCACAACATTATCCAAATAAATGATCCTTAGAGGCGATCAACATCCTATGCATATAATGTGAATCTATACAAAAACCTGAGGGAATGGATCAAGGGAATAAACCCAAAACAATCTTATTGAAGATGATAAATTTATGGAATATATGAAATATTTGAATGTGTACACAAAATGTACTATAAATACATTGAATGTTTCTTTTATATTGGTTTTTACCCATGTATCACATCTTGTGCCCATGTCTATGTCCATATCCTAGTACACTGTGTGTCTGTATCTTAGTACACTATGTGTAGGATCCTTTGTTCCCCTAATCAAGTCATTGTACATGTTTATAACCTTATACACCTAGCTTATATTTGTTCACATGTAAGTACACAGGGTTTCCAAACCCATATACCACTATTTGTGTTTGTGTACACTCTAGGGTACACACCTAGAAGAATCCTGAACGAATAATATGATCAAACTATGAATCAATCTGTAGATTATATGATTTTCATTATTTATAAAATAAAAAAATGGGATAAATACAAACAATAAAAATGTCCTACCATAAGATGGATCGATCATTTATGAAGAACGAACACACTACATTGTTGTTGGCATGATCCTTGAATTTCGCTATGCACTTATCAAAAAATTATAGAAACTCCCAATGCTGACAAAGGTTATTTCATTAATGGGTTAAAATACTATTTCTAAACACAATGAGGGACTTATATTTCAAACTAAAACATTTATTTAATATTTATTCCATTTTTTTTGGAAAACTACATATGGGTGATTTTTATTATTTTTTAATATTTTTTAAAACCTATTTTCAAGCACACCGGGCCTTAGAATATCACACTGTCTTAGAACCTAGCTCAATAGTTAATCCATAAAATATTATATCATAATATTTGAAAATATTTTAGCTATTATAGTCTCCCCACCATGGGGATTTATATTTGATAAATACAAAACAAAATTATACACACAATGATGTGATTACTGAGCATGCATCTAGGTCTCCCACTCCAATGTTCTCTTCTAATGATTCCCATTCTTCCAATAGAAACACACTAGGGGAGTCACTCACCCATGATGGATCCTATCTATCCAATCCTTGAAATCTATAGGGTACTCAGTAAAGGTGAATTCATCCTCAACATCCATTTCCCCCAGTAAATAATATATGACAGGTTGTGGATATACCTCCTCAACTGCGATATGTGGAAGAAATCATCCAACGAATCTAACTATAGTTATAGATCCTAGAGGTACACTTACTTTACAACTATATGAAGTATCATTAAAGGGATAATTAATCTCATGGATAACAAGTTGCCCCACAAAATATTTACAATCCATATTGATGCGAGAACATCAAGAACACATGGTCTCCATCTCCAAAAACCAAAGTCATCAATTGTGATTCTGCATAGGACTTATTATGGGACTGTGATGTCATAATCCACTCCTCGATGATCTGTACATTCTCTATAGTGGATCACACTGACTATGGGAATTTATGTTCTGACACTCCTAGGTCAGTCTAGAAAAGTGGTGACCTGAAGGGTCTTCTAAAAAAATCCACAAACGATTCCATACTAATAGTGGAATGATAGAAATTGTTTTATGAAAACATTACCAAGGGTAGTTGATCCACCCAAATATGGAAAATGCCTAACATGGAATCCCAAATCAAGTCCTCTATAACTAGAATCGTGCACTCAGTCTGGACCATATTTTGGGGGTGGAGTGATATGATCGAATTCAACTAATTCCCAAAGGCCTTCATTAATATTTTTCATAACTAATATTTTAATTGAGAATCATTATTAGAAATTATCATCAAGTTAACTCTAGGGAGTTATACTATATCATTAATGTATAGGAATCACAATATCTTTGCTGAACACTAATTTCAAATAACTCGGTATTGGGATGACTTGGTGTGTCGGTCTGTGATCACCCAGATGAAATTGTGTCCCTTGGATATATATGGATAAACTATCTGGAAGTCCATATATATCCTATCCCACATTCACAATGGAACCTCAAGGTGTTTAGAAAATCCTTTTGGAATATGCTACTCAACATTTAGTTGCTAACAAGTAAGTTATTGAGCGGCAAACTCTACAACTCCCTTCTTCATCCCACAAGACCAAAACAGATTTCAATAGTCTTGGTGCATCTTTTACACACTTGGATGTACTTCCAAGGGAGAGAAATGAAAGTCCCATATAACCTCATACCAAAATACCATTGGTACCCTCATATTTACTTTAAAAATAATAACATGTTCCCCTCCTTCAGAAAATCCATCTGGAGCCCCTTCAGTGGGTATATGAATATGTTGGAATCATAGTCGGTATCACTAAGTTGTGCCTCCCCGAATGACTATAATAATAGTGGGTGACAAACATCAACTGTAGTTATTATAATCCATACCCATCTACAATGGATAATTGTAATGAGACTAACTAATATATATCCTATCTCAATAAATTTGAATAAGATCTCATGCTGATGGCATTTTCTACCATGTTCCCCTCCTTGGAGTATATCTAATATTGATGTTATAATCCTAGAGGAACTATATACATCAACATTGTCTCATGTTATGTTTCTTATGAGAGGAGATATGCATGATAAAATTATGGTCGTAATAGATGATAAACTACTCACCCATTAGGTAGTGTCACCACATATTCAGTGTGAATACTACCACTGCTAACTCAAGATCATGGGTCGAGTATTTCTTCTCATATTTTCTCAAATGAAATAAAAAAAGGCAATCAAAACATATCTATACATCAGAACACATCCATGCCCAATCCATGAAGCTTCACCAACACAACATACTCAACACCCTCCTCTAAAAATATCATGTTGTTATTTCTCATCAATCATTTCCTTGAATCATTGAAAACCTTTTATAACCTCTCTGTACATATGAAAGGATCTCCTTTCAAGTATAATATAATAAAGGTAGTGATATCTAGGGTAAATTAGGTATGATTCTCATATAGTATCCTACCAAACCAAGTAATCCTTGCACCTCCAACACCAAATTATATTGATACAAGGCCAACAATACCTCAACCAATTCCAGGTCCACCGCTACAACATCTGTTGAGATAAAATTCCCTGGAAAGTGGACCTCATAAATCCAAATTTAGCACTTTGAGAGATTTTTGTAAAGTTGGTACTCTCCGAGTACACAAATAACCATCCTCAAGTGTCTTGAATTCTCATCCTCTGATGTTGCGTACACTAGGATATCATCAATGAATACTACCATGAATCAGTACAAGAAATGCTAAAAGATCTGGTTCATGATTCATAAGAACACTATTGGGGTGTTATTCATGTTGAAAATCCTAACCAAGTACTCATTATGACAATAGAAACATTATTATTCATTATTTAGTATATTTTCCCCATGTAATATCAACCTATGATAGCATGATCCTAGATTAATCTAAGAGAAACATAATTCCCCTCTCAAATAATTGAAAAAGTCATCAATCCTCGGTAGTTGATATTTTTTCTTTACAGTAACATGGAATAGGTGGTGGTAATCCATATATAACCCTATTCTCATTACTTCCTTCTTGGAGAACAATATAGGGGTGTCTTAGGGTGAAACAATATGTTTGACAAAGTCCTTAATCGACATGTTCTCCAACAACACCCTCAACTTGTGATGCTCTTTGGGAGACATCAAAAATTCTTGAAAATATATTGGGGTCATCCCAGAGTTAATTAAATTTCAGATGTCTATATCTCTATAAGGAGGAAATATAAGAATATTCTCTGAATATACATCCTCATAATCCTCCACATGCTCATAAAACATAATACCAACAACATCCATTGCAACAAGGGTCATGCTATCCAACTAAAGAGTAATCTAATACACCCACCTAAAAATGAGTTTGTCCTACTCTTCTTAGGTTTCCAATTCACCTACAAAAGAAAACCTCATATGATTAGTGTAGATACATTACATCATCCACCTAAAATAGCCTATCTAGTCAATAAATGTAGATAAATAATCCATACCTAATATGACTTCATATGGCCTCATCACAGCTACAAATGGACCCTAAAAGAAACTATCTCCTCCAATATCTAGGATACACTATCGGCACACATGTGTGATCGCTGATTCGCCCCTAGTATAGGTCTTCTAGAACATGGTTTAAGATGAGGGATCAACAAATATACTTAATTATTGATACATATAAGTAGAAATAAATAAATAAATTCCACCTATTTATACCAGTACTATAGCTATGGTAGAGAAGAATTAGAACAAACTTTGTATTATACATGGGGCCTCTAGGTAATAAGCCTTCACTACTAACAGCTTCTATCACGCTTATTCTCCATGATACCAGAGCCTGGTGTGGACCACCTAGGGAGGTGTTGGTGGAAACAATTCATAACATTTGGAACCAATAGCTAATACCCTATCCCCTCTTCTAAAAACATCTCAATGTATACATGTCATCTCTTGCCACTTCTTATGCCTTTGTGGGCCCATAAACCATCTCTCTATCAACTATATTGTGGGTCAGACAATCCCGTGTGAGATGTACCTTTCCATCACAAGTGTAGAACCACCTAAATGTTCGAAAAATATTTCCCTAATTTCTGATTTGAACCAAAAAACCTCTGACCTAGGATCACTTCCTAAAGTGTCTCACATGTATAAGTCCCTATATCGATCATCATATCTCTTTCAGCAATGTCTCTTCTCCCATGTTCCCAGTTTTGGAATAAACTATTATCATCTTCTCATCATGAAAATGATCAAATACCAATGAACAATATTGAGACATGATTTAAATAATAATTCATAGAGTTATCATGCTATCTTGGATGTCACTATGTCATCCATTTTCAAAAGTCAGAATGTGAAAAAACTGATCATGCACTTTATCCATCGATTACTAAGAGATCTTAATAAATTTTGATTAATGAATATCCATTTTAATACTACCCTAAAAAATATGTAATTTTTTTTGGATATCCATATCCCTCAATGTTGCAGGAGATAACTCCTCTCTAAAAAGTCACTCGAACTCTAACTATTCTAGTGTTTCGTCATTGTACGAATAGATCACTAAGAACCACCACTGTCCTATGGAGCCATGAAGAAGGCTTGCTAACAGGACCACCATATGGTATGTAGTTTTCCTAAAAGGATGGAATATTAATTTATCTACCTAAATCTGGTCTCCATCCACCTGTGGGTTGTGATTTACTCAAAACATGGTGAGATTCTTCCACAGAAATTCGTGAAGCTTGATCACCCAATGTATCATATCCACACAAAGTTCTGGTAAAATATTATTATTAGAATGTGGTGGTATGAATGATGCACAACCTAGAGGTAACAACTCCAGAAACAGTCCCTATATTGATGCCTTGTCACTCAGGGGATCATCCTTATGATCTTGAAGCTGAATCCTTATCAATAATTGTCATGTAGGAATCCTAAAATTGACAAGATATAACATAGTAAATGATTATATATTTTGATCCAACTTAATGATGACATGGAAACCAAAACCCATTCCTGTATTATTCATATAAAAAAAATTACCCTGTAACTAGTGGCTACATGTAAGGAGTCAAAAAGATTGTTTTCAGAGTCCTGATGTATTTATACATCATTCACCGTACCTATAATGAATTCCCTAGACTAAGATGTGTACTCAGAACAAATAGAACAATTTCCCCAATCCAAAATCACATACTCTGGTCCTAATGAAAAAACTATCTCTTATGATACCACGTTTTCATGACTTTCCCCAAGGGGGCCCATGCTATGAGTACCGCTTTCCCACCTCCAATAGATTAGGGGATGGTGACCTACACAAATTGGGAATATCACAAACTTGGGAGGCCTTATCCTAATATACATGTACACATACACACATCTCTAAGCCCTTATAATGATCAAATATAAAATTAATAATAAACATGCATTCATTCATCAAAAATCCCACCACCAGTGTATGATAAAAAGTCTGGAAAAGAAAAAGTTCAAAATACAATCTCACCACAATGAAAATGAAAACAAGATCAACCTTTAATGTAGGTGAGGAATGCTATCAAGGTAGCCATAAGAACAAACCTTCATATGTTTGTCTCACTAATCCATTATAGGTCCTAGTCCCTCTATGACTGCATCAAATGGTCCTTCATTTGCATAAGACACAACACATGTGTGAAAAGGCCATGAAGGGGTGAGTATAAAAATACCAAATATGAAACCCTAAAATCACTAATCATATAACATCATCAATAATAGAAAGATCATTATAGGTATATTTCCAAAACCCAAATCTTATACATGTGAGACATTTTATTTCACCAATGCCCAGGTCTCACATGTATATGTCCCTAGGATCATTTGTGAAAGAGATATGATGATAACCCAAACCTCTGACCTAGGCATGTGATACATGTGAGACATATCTCTTTCACCAATGTCCCTATATCTATCATTATAGGTATTCCACCAATATCTCTTTCACCAATTTCTCACATGTATATTATGAAAACCTACCCATTCTTGTGTCTATGTCTTTTTCCTAGTAACTGACATGTCCAAGCCTGTTTACTCCTAACCATGTCTAAGTACAAGGATCCGCCTTTGTACACCTAGCATGGACATGTTTGTGTCAGAGTAAACAGAAAATATAATCCTCGGTACCCATGTTTTTATTTATGTGCCCTTTGAGGTATATGTTGCGACTCAATGTAAGGGTCACACATTGTGTGATAACTTTCACTTTTTTTGTGATATTTATCTTTCTCTTGGAAACCACAGTGATGCGGGGGGAGGGGGTCCCAAAAGATGTGTAACTTAAAAATAAATGATTTTTACTAAAGTATTTCATTGAATATGCAGTTTCTTCATCCATTTATTTCAATGCTTCTAACCCCATCGATTCCACTCCCGGCCACACCTAAATATCATAGATCTGGTTCGGCTAGACCTCACTATCACCGCTCACTGTAATTCGACTAACAAAATGCACAAGAAAATAGTTTCCATTGTTCCTTATCACCACCAACACATAACCTTCTGAACTATTGGCCTCAAATACATCTTCAATCCATCATTAACAACATCCCATATTTATTTCATCATCGATATGAACAAGGATTTGCGATTATAATTTGTCTCTCCATGAAATGGGTGAAAAATGAATGATTAGCCAATATTTTTCAAACCACGAGACAAAATGAATTTTGGTGGTTAAAATGTGAAGAATTCTGGGAGAAAAACTGGAAACACAAGAAATATAATGATGAATAAATATCTATATCAAATAAACAATTTCTCCAAATAATCTCCACGGAATAAGCCCACACCCTATGTTCAATCGAACATCGAGTAAATCCTTTTGTCCATTGATTTTCATTTATTGTACAAAAATAAAGTGGTATAAATACACCTAATAAAAATTTCCTATTTCAAGGAGTATCTATGGATGAAAATAAATGAACATGCATCATTTTTTTTGGTGAGATACTTCAATTCCATTGCACACTGATCGATGATCCATGATTCAGTGGTTGTTTTTTTGAGAATGGTAATCCAACACTATCTCCAACAGCTATGGGGTTATGCCAACAAACCAGAATTATGTTTATGTGTAACATAATAAAATAAATAATTGAATTTAGTTATTTTATTAATTCTTCTGGGATGATACATTGTCTAAACTCTTACTGTCGACAATTGTAATGTCATGCCAAGGGTAGAACCCATCCTATTAACTCAAAAGAGGAATTAGGTTTCCAGTCCATGCCTATATTTTTGAGTTATTCTACTTTTTTAGGAAAACTATGTACACTTGATATCAACTATATATCCTAATGTTGGGGACCTCTTCAATAATGTGTCATTCATACAACCCTCCATGTCGCACCTCCCCATCCATGTTTTCATCCCCTCCATAGACACCCTCCCCCTCTTGGGATTTACATCCATTGTGATTAAGGATCTAGTAAATTATCATCAGCTCCTCGAATGATGTCTACTACCGCCTATGTATGTTCTTCCTCGATCTCCCATATCCACTACCAATCCCTCTAGACTAGGGCGGCTACTACGATTTCCCTTCTCATCGTGATTCTCCTCTGGAAAACTATCACCCACATATTCCTCTCTGTTTCATTCCTCCACTACAGTAGGAGACCACTACCATCGACCAATACCATCATAAGGGATTCTCATTTGAATGCTGATATCGCCTTCCTCCCCAATAATTTCATACATTCTCTACCCCTCCATCACTCTTGCATTTTGTCTTCCACTCCACCATTGGGTTTCATTCAAAACCCCATTTTTCTACCTATATTCCTTTAATCTATCCCAAACCTCTTAAGAGTTCCATTTTACTTTACCCTATAGTTTTTGTGATCCTTCGATTTTGCACATTTCCTCCATGGTCGAACATCTTCAATGGAGAAAACAGCTTCCCCTTCATCTGTGACGTATGACTACAAAAAATCCTGTGATTATCTCTTCACCCCAACAAAACTAACAACTATCTACTCCAACATCTCCATCTTGAGGAAATATAGAGTTTCAAATCATATGGTAAATAAATATCCATTTTCTTACACCTAAATCGCTAACAGCTAAACTATTCTCCTTACAATACCATCATTGTGTTCCCAGATCCATGTGTGACCACTTTATCACTGATATTCCTTCTTATATCATTGCATTCTGTAACAATAGTCCTTCAATTTCACACTGGTTACCAATACATTCCTCTAAATTTGGTTTCTTTCTGAAAACCATTCAAAATTATTTTATCTATGATCTTATTTTTTTTGTATTTATCTTTGGCTAATAATTTTTCATGTCACTGTTTTTACCATTCAAAATTTACAACATATTTTACAATTGTTTAGATAGTATTTGTTAACATATTAATTTTTTAAGGTCCACATTTCATTTTTTAACCTCTTAAGTTGGATCCTTATCAGATTTGAGTCTCCCTTATTAAAAAATATCCCTATCAGTGACTTTAACCCCTCAATTTGGATTTTTATATTATTGTTGTTATTTGATTATTTGAAGCAGGGTGCGCCCAATTAAATTTTATTAACGTTATATAAATCAATATTATTTAATTATCATTATAACAGTTCCCATTGATCATATATTCCTTCTTCTACTCTGGTTTTCTTGATCATCATCTCCAATTTTTTAATTAAATGGTAACAAATCTTTAAGGTATTTTTTCATCGATGCAATTATTTCATTTCTATTTCTCTTTTCATAAATTGATGTGGTCCTTTTTTTTAAAAATAGAATTAATATTTCAAACCATGTGGTTCATAGAAAAAAACTGTAACGCCCCGACCCCAGCTACCCAGAGTCGGTGCATTAATTACATAACATTGGCATGATCACAAGAAAGATCAAATCCCGAAAGACCGATTGGTTTAGTAGCCTTGGAAACACTAGATATAATCATAAAGTTTTAAATTACATTTCAAAGTGAAAAAAACTACTACAACGACAAAGTCTTCATATCCACACTATTAACCCCTCATAATATCCCTGCAAGTCATTCATAATTTACTTCTTCACTACCTGGGAAAAATAAAACATAGAAAAGGGGTGAGCTCAAATGCCCAGTAAGGATAACAATATAGCCGAACATTCAAAATAAGCGTAAACATTTAAGGCAATGAATTACTAAAACAAAAGCCTTTTAAAATTGAACTTCAATATAGTATGGCATAAATAAAATGAAATAATGCCATTTACTTGTTCACATGGATATTCTACTAATCGAATAATCACATGCAATATCAATAAACACTTTCATAATTATGGAATGCATAATGCCAGACTATCATAACCACATAGCCAAGGCCTCGTGCCAAGACTACAAATAAGATTTTGTCAAGGCCTTGTGCCAAGACACTAGTTTGTCTCATGAGACCTACCGATGCATCAAGGAGCTATAGCGGGCTCCACCCGTCACTTATTAAGTTCAATGCATTCCCATATGAAAAGGTTTAAACATAACATAAACATTCGTATTAAAACTAGCATACGAAATGTCAATAATTTCACCATAAACTATGAATGGTATAAAAATAGCACATCCACAGTCAAACATATCACAAAAACTTCAATACAATATAGAAGTTTTGTATCATAATAAATCAACTTCAAATAATCTTAAAATCCATCAAAGGATGTTGACATAGATGAAATCAAAATTCTTTTTAAAGAAATATCTCCTTTTATTTTGAAATCATTTAAGATCCATATAAAATAAAACATTTTCTTTGAAAATATTCTTATAAGCTTGTAAGGAAGGCTTTGAAGATTTTATAACGGCGTAAAATAACCGCACCCGCCGTATAAGTTAAAAAAAACATTCTTACCTCAATTCTGTCGAAAAGGTTAAAAAGGACCTTGTTTTGAAAACGACGGAAAGATTCCTTTATAAACCTCTTATAAAAAGTAAAAAAAGGGTATAAATGACTTTAACCCATATTCTTGTAAATAGTAAAAATGTTTTGAAATACATTTTTAAGAAAAATGGATGTGGATGATAAAGAGATCCCAGTAGATTATTACATATAAACAACCTCGGATAATGAAGAGATTGTGAAATAACCCTTACCTTGTACTTTTCCTTGGTTGGGGTAGGTTAACCTCCTGTATAATGGTGAAATAATTGTTATTAAATTATACAAGAATCATATACATTAATATGATATCATATATGATCTTTTAACATTGCTTTATTAATAATATCTTAGTATTATCGTCGTTTCAGGTGATAATCGATTCGTTCTTCTTAAATGTTTGGTTACGTAAGACATGTTTTTAATGGATAGATTAAATCTTATTCATAATCAGAATGATATTAACATTATTTTTAACCCTAAAATGATAATAAGACTTGAATGGATATGATGGAGAATGAATCTTATCGCGTTCGTGGAGACGGTAGTCCGTACGTACGCACGAACGCTACTTCCGTTTAATTTTTATTTTAAAAGAATCTAATCCAAATGATACATAGGTATATTACTATTCCAGTATAGTATTTTATATATGTTACTTAAGTTCATTAACCCCATCCTTTATACGTTCCATGTGTGGTATGAACGAGTCATATCATTTTAAGGGGGCGGTAGTCCGCACTTCCTCAAATGAAATTATCGTATGTATATACAACATGAAATGAATAATGGTATGAAATAAAATGGAATTACAGAAGCTTATATATAAAATATATATCATTAATATCATATTTAATTACAGTGCCATCATAATGGCCACCATGAGAGGCGGTAAGATGTTTTTGAACAATCATCGTTTCGTGAGGCGTTAGTTTGCCATCCACAGAAACATTATGTTCATCATCCATTAGATGGAGTTGTGTGTATGTGTAGTTTGAATCCTTCTTATAACAACATCCTAGTATATTTAGGATACTGGTGTTGTTACAAAAGAAAGGAAATAAAAAGATTTTTGGGGTTGGAGAAGCAAAATAAATGAAGATACTTTAAGAGAAATTGTTACCTTTAATTTAGGTAACTCACTTTGGTTGGAACCAAAGGACTTCTTGAAATGCTTTCTGCCTAAGGGGAAGCTTCAAGGAGGAGGAGAGGGATGTGGGGAGCTTAGTTGGGCAGAGTTTGGACGAGCCAAGTGGCTTGAGAGGTGTGAGGAAATGAGAAGGAGGAGTGCCCTTTTATAAGAGGGGTGAGGGGCACCTTTGGAAAAGCTAGAAATATTAATTTATAATAAATTCATATTCGGTTTACAAAGGCTCCAAAGTTTACTATTCAAAGGATGAGGTGGGGATAGGTCGAAAACAACTCATCCAATAGAATTTAGACAGGTTTGGGTACTTATATTAACCTTATCTTTAAGTATTAACTCTAAGTTAATTAGTTTCACTTTTACAATGTCTCTTTGTATTTTTATATTATATGGTTAATAGACATACCATATACATACAAGCGACCCCAAAGTGGTACATTAATGATTAACCTATCATAATATAAGTCTCTTGGCCGAACCTTAGATTTTTAGGAATTTAATATCAATTAATAATATAATATTTGTTTTAAGAACTCTTTTATGTCAATTTTGACACTATTCGATAGTTGATTTTTTTGTGAAACTCATAACAGATTGATTACTTCGAACAAAGTCAATTAAATCAATCCTAATATATCATATTATCCTAGAAAATTAGTTTAATTCATTAAAAGTTTCATATTATATTTATTTGGGTATTTATAATATCAATTATGTTAATTTTCTACTATTTTAGTAATTACTGCATCATCATTGTGTCATAAATAAAATAAATTATTAAATGTCTAAAAATTATAAATAAAACATCATTATGTAGGAAATCGTTTTAGATTTCTAATGAATATTTATAATCGAAAATCCAACATGTATAACCCTATGTAAAAATTGTTCTTCTAAAAGATGTAAGCTTATGCCATTTTTGTATTCATTTTAACTTTATTAATATAATGTGTCCCTACCACATACAAGTGGCTCCAAGGGGTCCCCAAATTGACCCAAGGATGCCCATTGTCGGGTATGTGTCCACCAATAAGGTTAGGACACGTTCTAGGGTAATTTTGTATTATTATAATATTATTTTTTAACCCTTATTTACCGGATTTACCCTTTAACCATGGTAAATAAAATATTTACCGCAGTAATTATTCAAAATGTGTAAAAATAAAAGTTACCTATTTACACAATTTGAACATCCTGATTCCAAATATGGAATCCATTTTCCTAAATTCAAAACACAGAAGTGGCAGAAATTAATTTAAAATTAATTCCCGCTGTCAAAACAAAAAGCGTGTTTTTAAGAGGTAATAACTATCAAAAGATTGACACTTGTTTATGTTCGGTTTAATTGTAAAATTATGTCCAATGACCAACATTATATTAAATGGAAAAAATATATTCTAAATATACTTTAAAACCACTCAAATTCACAATTTATCACTATTAATTATTTTGATTAAAAAAGTTGTTTTTAATTAAAATTTAGTAATTTTCACTATTCATCAAAATATGAAAGTTATCCGAAAAGTACCAATATTTCACCTTAGGCTAATTTCGATATTCCGAATCCAAAAATGAAGTCCATTTTAAAATATAAAATATATATGATTTCAAAAATTAGGTATTACTATTCACAATGGCTAGTTTAATTAGTTGTGGTGTGTGTTAGAACTCGGTGTTGCGTACAACACACGCTATCACATTATTCAAAGAGAAGCGTACCGTAGAAGCTTGGGGTGTTACATTCTCCCCTCCTTCAAATAATTGCGTCCTCGCAATTTCTAGGGTATTACTGCATAAAAAGACTCGGGTGGTTCTTCATCATAAGTTCCTTGGGTTCCCACGTTGCCTCTTCCATCTTATGATTTCTCCACAAAACTTTTACCAGACGCGTCGTCTGGTTTCTCAGTACTTGTTCTCTTGTATCAAGAATCCTGACGGGCTCTTCGCAATAAGACAGATCGGGTTCCAGTTCTAATTCCTCATAGGTGAGTACATGCGTCGGATCAGGCATGTATTTCCTCAATAGAGACACGTGGAACACATCGTGAACTTTGAAGAGACTTGGAGGCATTGCCAATCGGTAAGCTACAGCCCCAATTCGTTCTAGAATTTCGAAAGGTCCGATGTACCTGGGACTCAATTTGCCTTTCTTACCAAAACGTATGACTCCCTTCCACGGAGATACCTTCAGGAAAACATGATCACCGACTTGAAATTCCAAATCCTTCCTTCGATTATCGGTATAGCTCTTCTGCCTACTTTGAGCTGCTTTGATGTGATTTTGGATTACATTCACCTTTTCCACCGTTTCCTCCACCAGTTCTGGGCCTACAAGTTTTCTTTCACCAACGTCATCCCAACAGGTTGGTGTACGACATCTCTTTCCATATAATGCTTCATATGGTGCCATCTGAATACTTGAATGGAAGCTATTGTTGTAGGAAAATTCTACCAGTGGTAAATATTGATCCCACATACCCTGAAAATCATGTGAGCAAGATCTCAACATGTCTTCTAAGGTTTGAATAGTCCGTTCTGATTGTCCGTCTGTCTGAGGGTGGTAAGCAGTGCTCAAATGAAGTTCAGTATCCAGGGATTTCTGAAGACTTTTCCAGAATCTTGAAGTAAAACGGGGATCACGATCAGAAACAATCGATAGGGGTACTCCATGAAGTCTCACAACTTCATTAATGTATAGTCTTGCTAGACGTTCCAGGGGTAGATCTTCTCTTATAGCAAGAAAATGTGCTGACTTGGTAAGACGATCAACAATAACCCATATTGCATCGTTCCTTGTAGGAGTCTTTGGTAGCCCCATGACAAAGTCCATCGTAATATTGTCCCATTTCCACTCCGGTATGGGAAGAGGTTGCATGACTCCTCCAGGCTGTTGCCTTCCAGCTTTCACTTGTTGACAAACCATACATCTTGACACAAAATCAGCAATCTCCCTCTTCATGTTGTCCCACCAAAAATGTTCCTTCAAATCTCTATACATTTTGGTGCTCCCAGGGTGTATAGAGAAATTGGAACTATGAGCATCATCCAGCAATTCCCTTTTTAGATCAGGTATATTGGGAACACAAAGTCTCTTCCCGAATTTCAAAAGTCCATCTTCATACACAAAGTCTCTCAATCTCCCATCATTCACAGCTTTAATCTTCTTCTGAAATTCTTCATCATCGGTCTGGGAACTCTTAATCCTTTCTAGTAAAGATGGTTTGGCAACCATTTGAAAAAGCATTGATGTTTCACCTTCCCTGGTTATTCCCATGTCCATCTTCTCTAGATCCATGAAAATTGGATCCCTTTCAATTCTCATCATGTTCAGAACACCATGGTCTTTTCTGCTCAAAGCATCTGCTACTTTGTTTGCTTTCCCCGGGTGGTAGTATATCGTGCAATCATAATCCTTGAGTAATTCAAGCCATCTCCTTTGCCTCATGTTGAGTTCTTTTTGTGAGAAAATATACTTCAAACTCTTGTGATCAGTATAAATCTCACATTTTTCACCATAGAGGTAGTGCCTCCATATCTTCAAAGGAAAGATCACAGCTGCTAACTCAAGATCATGAGTAGGATAGTTTTGTTCATGAATTTTCAACTGTCGTGATGCATATGCAATAACTCTATCATTCTGCATAAGGACACAACCAAGTCCTTTCTTCGATGCATCACTATAAATAACGAACCCATCATTCCCCGATGGTAGAGTCAATATAGGAGCATTGACTAATCTTTTCTTCAGTTCTTCGAAACATTCTTCACACTCTTTTGTCCAAACAAATTTAACCCCTTTACGTGTGAGCTTCGTTAATGGGTTAGCCAATCGGGCAAAATTTTGGACGAAACGCCGATAATAACCTGCCAAACCAATAAAACTACGTACCTCAGTTATACTCGTAGGTGCTGGAAATTCTTGGATTGCTTTGGTCTTAGAAGGATCAACAGAGATTCCATCTTTAGAGACAATATGGCCAAGAAAAGAAATCTCTTGAAGCCAGAATTCACACTTGCTAAACTTCCCATATAATTCATGCCTCCTCAGAGTCTTCAAGATAATGCGCAAGTGATTTTCATGATCTTCGTAGGTTTTGGAGTATACCAAGATATCATCAATAAATACCACCACAAATTCATCGAGATACTCCTTGAAAACTCTATTCATCAGATCCATGAATACTGAGGGTGCATTAGTCAATCCAAAAGGCATTACAGTAAACTCGTAATGCCCGTACCTGGTTCAAAATGTTGTCTTCGGAATGTCTTCTTTCTTTACACACAACTGATGGTATCCAGACCGAAGGTCAATCTTTGAAAAGTATTGAGCTCCATGCAGTTGGTCAAATAAATCATCAATACGAGGTAGGGGATACTTGTTCTTTATTGTTATAGCATTGATCTCCCTGTAGTCGATACATAACCTCATAGATCCATCTTTCTTTTTAACAAAAAGAACAGGGGCTCCCCATGGAGAAACACTAGGGCGAATAAATCCCTTATTACTCAATTACTCTAGTTGTTTCTTTAGTTCGACTAGCTCTACAGTGGCCATTCTATAAGGGGTCTTCGATATAGGCCTTGATCCAGGAATCAAATCAATAGAAAACTCAACTTCTCGTTCTGGAGGATGTCCAGGTAAATCTTCCGGAAATACATCTACAAATTCATTCACAATAGGTACATCCTCTATTTGAACATTCCTTTCCTCACCGACAGTTATTTCATTCTCTTCCTCCCCAATAATTGAATTAAGTTGAGCTACTGGGGGTGGATCTAAATAAGAATTAGGTGGTGACGATTCTGCTCTAAAAATAAGGTGCTCCTTATCATTATCATCAAGAATCGTAACCTCTTTCTTCTTACAATAAATCTTCGCATCATAGTCCGAAAGCCAATCCATACCGAGGATTATATCAAACTCAATCATAGGTATGACGATGAAATCAGCAGATAAAGAAAATTTATGTGCTCTAATGGGGACTGATTCACAAAACTTTGTTGCAACGATACTTCCCTTAGGAGTTTTAACTGACAACTCCCTTATTAAATCAAATTGGAAATATCTAATTTTCTTAGCAAACTGGGAAGATATGAAACAATGCGATGATCCAGAATCAAATAATGCATTTGCTAAACTTGAGGAAACCATTAAATTACCTGCCACCACATCTTTCGGAGCTTCTACCTCAGCAGTAGTGATAGCATAAGCCTGGCCTTGATCCCTTGGCCTTTTCTGAGGTAAGTTCTCCTGACGCTTAGGACATGCATTTGCATAATGCCCCATCTCCCTGCAATTGTAGCACTGAACGTTGGTAGCTTCCTTCTTCCCCTTGCAATCATGAGCTTGGTGGCCTTTTTCACCACACTTGTAACAGACTCCCATTCCCTTCAGGCAAGCACCGGGGTGTTTCTTCCCGCACTTACCACAAGATGGATATTCAACCTTTCCCTTCTTCCCCTTATTTCCATTCCCAGATTGATCAGCAGGTCTCTTCTTCTCTTGCTTTGCTTTAAAGTCATAAGACTTAGAGAATTCATTTTCGGTCTTGATAGCACATGAGACAATGTATTCGTACGATGAAAAGGATTGTGAGACTAATGCTCGATGGAGAAATGGTTTTAACCCATCAAAGAAACGATCAATCTTACTTCTTGGGTTGCGAATATAATCACCAGCGTACCTCGCTAACCTTGTAAAGTTAGCCTCATACTTTGTGACATTCTCATCCTCCTTTTGTCTCAGACTCAGAAATTGCCTTTCCATATCTGCTCGATGGTCGCGAGGAAAGTATTTTTCTAAAAACAGATCTTTGAACTCCCTCCATTCCATGTTTTATACTTCATCATCTTCCTTCATGTTTTGAATCAATGACCACAATTGATCAGCATCTCCAGTGAGGCGGTAAACTGCCATGGTAACTTTTTCCCTTTCACTACTCCCCAAAGCCTGAAATATTTTCTCTAGGGAAAATATCCATTGCTCAGCTACTAAGGGATTTGTACTCCCATTGAACGTTGGTGGTTGTTGTCTCATGAATCGATCTAACATTGATCCTCCACGCTGCGGATCAGGGTGCTCCATACGGGTAAGGTTATTATTCATAACCTGAGTAAGTTGTCCCAGTACGGTGATTAGCTGATCAGAACCAGTTGCATCACAAGCCCCACTATAATTATCTTGAGCAGGAGGGCAATCCCTACATGGAGTGTGTGCATTGATACGGTTTCCATTTCTTCCACTAGGCGCCATTTCTAAACAATGTCATAAACTAGATCAGTTTATGAATCAAAATACATAATACCATACTTATAAAACACTTAACATAAATTGAACTATTTATGGATATAATCCATAATCATAAGAATGTTTTCTTTGAGGAAGTATATACTCATAAACCCTTCATAATGATTTGTAATGAAAGTGAGAGTTATCCTAAGCATATCCCCCGGGAGTGTCGTAACCAAGAGTGCAGCAAGGCCCGTTGTCGTGCACCAGTTCCCGTTCGAGTCTAGCTCAAAGCGGTGTTTTCGGGTTTTACCCCTAGGTACATCTGTGCCAGAGCCGCCTCTACCTGCTCGTATCCAGACAGGGATGTATTGCTCGGAAAACTCACAAAGTCTCTACAATACCAAAATTCTAGGAAGTTCTTTTATACTAATCCTCAAAGTTCATCTTAGGTCTACGTGCTCTAATCAGAGTTTATCTAAATCTAGCTTCCAAGGTTTGTACTAAACTTCCTCTGATACCAACTGTAACGCCCCGACCCCAGCTACCCAGAGTCGGTGCATTAATTACATAACATTGGCATGATCACAAGAAAGATCAAATCCCGAAAGACCGATTGGTTTAGTAGCCTTGGAAACACTAGATATAATCATAAAGTTTTACATTACATTTCAAAGTGAAAAAAACTACTACAACGACAAAGTCTTCATATCCACACTATTAACCCCTCATAATATCCCTGCAAGTCATTCATAATTTACTTCTTCACTACCTGGGAAAAATAAAACATAGAAAAGGGGTGAGCTCAAATGCCCAGTAAGGATAACAATATAGCGGAACATTCAAAATAAGCGTAAACATTTAAGACAATGAATTACTAAAACAAAAGCCTTTTAAAATTGAACTTCAATATAGTATGGCATAAATAAAATGAAATAATGCCATTTACTTGTTCACATGGATATTCTACTAATCGAATAATCACATGCAATATCAATAACCACTTTTATAATTATGGAATGCATAATGCCAGACTATCATAACCACATAGCCAAGGCCTCGTGCCAAGACTAAAAATAAGATTTTGTCAAGGCCTTGTGCCAAGACACTAGTTTGTCTCATGAGACCTACCGATGCATCGAGGAGCTATAGCGGGCTCCACCCGTCACTTATTAAGTCCAATGCATTCCCATATGAAAAGGTTTAAACATAACATAAACATTCGTATTAAAACTAGCATACGAAATGTCAATAATTTCACCATAAACTATGAATGGTATAAAAATAGCACATCCACAGTCAAACATATCACAAAAACTTCAATACAATATAGAAGTTTTGTATCATAATAAATCAACTTCAAATAATCTTAAAATCCATTAAAGGATGTTGACATAGATGAAATCAAAATTCTTTTTAAAGAAATATCTCCTTTTATTTTGAAATCATTTAAGATCCATATAAAATAAAACATTTTCTTTGAAAATATTCTTATAATCTTGTAAGGAAGGCTTTGAAGATTTTATAACGGCGTAAAATAACCGCACCCGCCGTATAAGTTAAAAAAAACATTCTTACCTCAATTCTGTCGAAAAGGTTAAAAAGGACCTTGTTTTGAAAACGACGGAAAGATTCCTTTATAAACCTCTTATAAAAAGTCAAAAAAGGGTATAAATGACTTTAACCCATATTCTTGTAAATAGTAAAAATGTTTTGAAATACATTTTTAAGAAACATGGATGTGGATGATAAAGAGATCCCAGTAGATTATTACATATAAACAACCTCGGATAATGAAGAGATTGTGAAATAACCCTTACCTTGTACTTTTCCTTGGTTGGGGTAGGTTAACCTCCTGTGTAATGGTGAAATAATTGTTATTAAATTATACAAGAATCATATACATTAATATGATATCATATATGATCTTTTAACATTGCTTTATTAATAATATCTTAGTATTATCGTCGTTTCAGGTGATAATCGATTCGTTCTTCTTAAATGTTTGGTTATGTAAGACATGTTTGTAATGGATAGATTAAATCTTATTCATAATCAGAATGATATTAACATTATTTTTAACCCTAAAATGAGAATAAGACTTGAATGGATATGATGGAGAATGAATCTTATCGCGTTCGTGGAGACGGTAGTCCGTACGTACGCACGAACGCTACTTCCATTTAATTTTTATTTTAAAAGAATCTAATCCAAATGATACATAGGTATATTACTATTCCAGTATAGTATTTTATATATGTTACTTAAGTTCATTAACACCATCCTTTATACGTTCCATGTGTGGTATGAACGAGTCATATCATTTTAAGGGGGCGGTAGTCCGCACTTCCTCAAATGAAATTATCGTATGTATATACAACATGAAACGAACAATGGTATGAAATAAAATGGAATTACAGAAGCTTATATATAAAATATATATCATTAATATCATATTTTATTACAGTGCCATCATAATGGCCACCATGAGAGGCGGTAAGATGTTTTTGAACAATCATCGTTTCGTGAGGCGTTAGTTTGCCATCCACAGAAACATTATGTTCATCATCCATTAGATGGAGTTGTGTGTATGTGTAGTTTGAATCCTTATTATAACAACATCCTAGTATATTTAGGATACTGGTGTTGTTACAAAAGAAAGGAAATAAAAAGATTTTTGGGGTTGGAGAAGCAAAATAAATGAAGATACTTTAAGAGAAATTGTTACCTTTAATTTAGGTAACTCACTTTGGTTGGAACCAAAGGACTTCTTGAAATGCTTTCTCCCTAAGGGGAAGCTTCAAGGAGGAGGAGAGGGATGTGGGGAGCTTAGTTGGGCAGAGTTTGGACGAGCCAAGTGGCTTGAGAGGTGTGAGGAAATGAGAAGGAGGAGTGCCCTTTTATAAGAGGGGTGAGGGGCACCTTTGGAAAATCTAGAAATATTAATTTATAATAAATTCATATTCGGTTTACAAAGGCTCCAAAGTTGACTATTCAAAGGCTGAGGTGGGGATAGGTCGAAAACAACTCATCCAATAGAATTTAGACAGGTTTGGGTACTTATATTAACCTTATCTTTAAGTATTAACTCTAAGTTAATTAGTTTCACTTTTACAATGTCTCTTTGTATGTTTATATTATATGGTTAATAGACATACCATATACATACAAGCGACCCCCAAGTGGTACATTAATGATTAACCTATCATAATATAAGTCTCTTGGCCGAACCTTAGATTTTTAGGAATTTAATATCAATTAATAATATAATATTTGTTTTAAGAACTCTTTTGTGTCAATTTTGACACTATTCAATAGTTGATTTTTTTGTGAAACTCGTAACAGATTGATTACTTCGAACAAAGTCAATTAAATCAATCCTAATATATCATATTATCCTATAAAATTAGTGTAATTCATTAAAAGTTTCATATTATATTTATTTGGGTATTTATAATATCAATTATGTTAATTTTCTACTATTTTAGTAATTACTGCATCATCATTGTGTCATAAATAAAATAAATTATTAAATGTCTAAAAATTATAAATAAAACATCATTATGTAGGAAATCGTTTTAGCTTTCTAATGAATATTTATAATCGAAAATCCAACATGTATAACCCTATGTAAAAATTGTTCTTCTAAAAGATGTAAGCTTATGCCATTTTTGTAATCATTTTAACTTTATTAATATAATGTGTCCCTACCACATACAAGTGGCTCCAAGGGGTCCCCAAATTGACCCAAGGATGCCCATGGTCGGGTATGTGTCCACCAATAAGGTTAGGACACGTTCTAGGGTAATTTTGTATTATTATAATATTATTTTTTAACCCTTATTTACCGTATTTACCCTTTAACCATGGTAAATAAAATATTTACCGCAGTAATTATTCAAAATGTGTAAAAATAAAAGTTACCTATTTACACAATTTGAACATCCTGATTCCAAATATGGAATCCATTTTCCTAAATTCAAAACACAGAAGTGGCAGAAATTAATTTAAAATTAATTCCCGCTGTCAAAACAAAAAGCGTGTTTTTAAGAGGTAATAACTATCAAAAGATTGACACTTGTTTATGTTCGGTTTAATTGTAAAATTATGTCCAATGACCAACATTATATTAAATGGTAAAAAGATATTCTAAATATACTTTAAAACCACTCAAATTCACAATTTATCACTATTAATTATTTTGATTAAAAAAGTTGTTTTTAATTAAAATTTAGTAATTTTCACTATTCATCAAAATATGAAAGTTATCCAAAAAGTACCAAAATTTCACCTTAGGCTAATTTCGATATTCCGAATCCAAAAATGAAGTCCATTTTAAAATATAAAATATATATGATTTCAAAAATTAGGTATTACTATTCACAATGGCTACTTTAATTAGTTGTGGTGTGTGTTAGAACTCGGTGTTGCGTACAACACACGCTATCACATTATTCAAAGAGAAGCGTACCGTAGAAGCTTGGGGTGTTACAAAAACAACCCTATTTTGGTTTTCACTTCTTCAAACAATTTATAGCGATTTTGTCTATGCTTATAATTTTTCATTATTTCACTTTGAAGAATAATTTTTCTTATGTCAATGTTTCTCCCATTCACCAATGACAACATATATTTCAATTATTAAGACAATATTTATTAAACAATTAATTTTCTGGAGGATCTCACCTTTTTACACCTCTTAAATAGGATCTTTAATAGATTTGAGTCCCATTATTCCAATGTATCCCTCTCAAGGACATTATCCCCTCATTCTGGATTTTTATATTAGTGTTGTTATTTCAGAGTTTTATGCATGTTCTTCTAAATTAGATTTTAATAATGATCCATAAATTGATTCAACATAGAACTATCATTATAAAAGTTCCCAATGAGCTTACATTTCTTCTGCTACTTAGGTTGATTTATCAACATCTCCCATTTTTAATGCAACTGTAACAAATATTAAAGTTAATTTTTCATCAACATAAATATTTCATTTCTATTTACTTTTTCATAAAATTTTGAGATTTATTTTATCACAAATAGTATTTATATTTCAAACCATTCTTTTCGGAATGATAAAAATATCACTATTTTGGTGTTATCATCTGCAAATGATTTCCATTTATTTTATCTATGATCTTCATTTTTCAGTATTTTACTTTGGGTATGAATTTATTGTGGGTCATTGTTTTTTCCATTTACCGATTACAACATGTATTTCAATTGTTTAGAGAGAATTTATTCAACTCTTCAATTTTTTAAGGTTCACACTTCTTTGTTTCATCTCTCCAGTTGGATCCTCCTCGTATTTGAGTCGCCCTTTTTTCAAATTTTCTCTACCAGTGAACATAACCCACATTCTTGATTTGTATCATAGTGTTGGTGTTTCAGTATTTGATGCATGTTCCACCAAATGATATTTTTTAATGATGTGTACATTGATTCAACATTGTATTATCATTATAATGGTTCCTAATGAGATTACACTTCTTTATCTATTCGGGATACCTTATCATCATCTCCATTTTTTGAATGCAACGGTAACAACGATTCAAGGTAATTATTCATTGATGCAATTGTTTCATATTAATTTATTTTTTCTATATTTTTTTATTTCTCTTTTATCACAAGTAGTATTAATATTTCAAACCTTACTTTTCAATGGGTTTTGTCATATATAAAATGGTGAGAAAGTCATTTTATCATTATCTACAATTTTTTATAATGATTCACCATTTTTTATATTGTTTCTCACTCTAATATATTTTTGTAATTATTATAATTTAATTTTTTTTACTTTTTTCCCTACTCAGGTATGTGACATGAAATCCCTCATATATATTAATTATTTTCAGAGTATATTATCTTCTATGTACATATTTCACACCTCTCCAGTGGTGATTTACATAATTTTAACCCATATCTATTAGAAAATACATATAAAAAATTCTACAATAGGGGTTTTTATTTTGAAGATGTATTCATTTCATAAACTAAAAATTTAAATTTGGAAGATGAACATAATGGTAAGGTAATATATTGCATCTGTAAGGATCTATTTGAGATCTTTGAAATAATTTACTATTGGAAATATTTTTTTCATTATTATTTTATAATATTAAATTAACTAAATCTTGTTGGATATATAAATATTTGGATTTCATTCCTTCGACATACTGGCCTTTTTCCATTTTGATGATGAACATAAGGGTAAAGTAACATGATGAATTTATAAGGATTTTTAAATGAAATTCATCCCCAATGGGATATTACGGGATCTACATTGGTTTTCTATTTCAGGTATATCTTCTTTACACCATGATCACCGAGTTATAGTTCCAAGTTGGTCTCCTTCACCCGTGGAAGCTTCACTCCACTAGTTCTAAAATGATATGTGCAAAACCAGATAGTAACAAAAAAACCAAACCTTGCTTTTAGGACAAATGTATCCTTATTACCTTTAATGGAATTTATTTTATTTATCATTTAAGCCTAAAATGCATTTATTTTCAGGACATTTGAAATATTGTAATAGTTCATTTGATCTTGTAAATGCCATGAATCATGTGTTTTGTGATGTAAAATTGAGCATTAGTGGATATAACCTAATGGAGGTAATGATTTTTTATAAAACGTCGATTTCTTTTACATTTTGGTGTTTTTGGGCTATTTGAATTTGTGTTCATGGAAATATTTTAAACTCATAGTACACTTTTTTTTGTAAAAATTAACCAACTAAATCTGTTTAATGTTTTATATGTATTATCAATTATGTAGGTTTATAAATTTTATCTATAAAATAGTTTTATTTGGAAATTTCAAAAAATACTACAAATCCACCAATGACAAAGGTAGTCTATTATGTCTAGTCATCACCAAGAAATTTTCTTTTTTTCATTATTTTTGATATGATTGAATTTAAATTTTGATCACTTTCACTTGGATATTACGGAGGGAGTGTAAGCTATGAAAGGATTCCCAATCCAAGATATATAAGGGAAACAAATCCCGAATGTGTAACAATTATGAATCCATAATACATAAAAGAATCCATCGAAACTTGTGTTTCTATGTCAGATACATTTGGATTACTCAACCGCCAACTTGTGGATATATTGAAACATAAGTTCATCTCAACAGAAAAATTGAACTGCATTTCCACATTAAAGAGAATTTGTATCACATGAATTTATTGATGGTGGAATGATCCCAATAATATTCCATGGATATTATGATCATGGATTACATGGGAATTATGAACTCAATAGGGGGGCCATTATGACATGTATTTTGTTGTGTTTCTCAAATAAGTAATGAGATAATATTTATCCAACTATTTACCACTATTCCATAATGGATATTTTCATGTGGTTTTCAAAGGCATTGAATGAGGAGATTATTGATTTTGTATTCGGAAGAATTTTTCCTAGAATGATCAATATGCCTTCATTTTTACAACAGAATAATTAGGAACAGAAAATCAATTAAATTTTATACCCACAAAAGGGTATGAATGATAGAAATAGAGGATATAGGTGTATTATTGTAACTACTAGCATGAAATGATAGAATGTAAAACATTATTCCATGCAGGTTCAATTCCATCGATTATCGGTGACACTAAAATTACAAATAATGAGTAAACCAGGATGATTATTGAAATGATTTTATTTTTACATAATGGTATAATTGTCTACAAAAAAACCATTTAAATATTTATTATCCATAAAGCATTTCACATTCAAATATTATTTGTTATTGTACAACACAGGAGATCTTGGGAGTTCGCTTGAGGAATACATGACTGGATGTGGCATCCGAGATATCTGGATCCTCATTTATCCACACTCTGTCATCTTCTGCAGTCATTTCCTCTACATCAAATAATTTATTGTGATCTTCCAAAATTGATCTTTTCCTTGGTTTTTATGTGCGTGACTCATTTGATTTTTCAAAAAAAATTACTAATGTTAACCTTCGGTAAAAGATTCATTTGTGTGGTTTGTTATCATCCATTTTTATCTACTTGTTGTGATAAATATAGGTTTTACTTTTTTGGCCTGTTGAATGTTAGATGTGTGGTTTATTTAATGTTAAGACCTATTTTTTTCAAAAATCTGGTTTATAATATTCTAATGAACCTTCACGAGATTCCTAGTGGCTGAGAAATGATAGTTCAAATCTTACAAGGGTGACATTGACAGCCCTGGTGATCAAAATTTAAATTAAACCATAATGCCTTATCTTCCCATGGATGCCGAGATAGTTGCTACAGTTCTGGAAGAAAAAATAGGCAAGTCCAGACTGGTATATTGTATTTGACTATGTTTTCTAAGATTATGATAATACATTGGAAGAAATTGGCATTTTATCAATATATTTTTGTTTGTGATTTTCATTACTTAATGTGAATATACTGATAACAAGTATTGAAATCTAACATAAAAATGGTTATTTTGTATGCATGTTAATTAATAATTATTATATATACATCCTAGTAAGGATCTCTTCATGGATTTGGCATGAGTTAGTCCGTCATACATTTTGGTTCTTGGGTTGATGATCCAATCACACACCACCTTATAAGCCTTTATGATAACAAAGATACATATAATAGTATTTTATGGCCATTGGTTTTGCATCCACAAGGAAACCATTGCATCCTTTTAATCCCCTTAGTTGAATTTAATAATTTAAATGCATAAGAAAAAATATTTAGAAAATATGACTGTTGAAATGTTATTAGAGAAGAAGAGAGTTTATATTTTCTTTTACTTGACCTTACATTTATTACAGGGTATGGTATGTTAGTTTCACCATTTTCTATGGGTTTTATCAGAAGTTATATTTTGTATTTGTGGGACTATGAATTGCGGAATATTATCACAAAGAATATTTTAATGTCATGGATCTAAGAATTTTTTTATCATGATAATGGTTATCAATTGATAAGTGGGTCATTTTATTTAATAGTTTCTTTTACTTGTACTAAATACGACATGTGATTCATTTTATAAATAACATGATCATGGGAATTTAATTTCTTTACGAAGTTGATGGTGTATTTAATTTTGGTAGTGGATATTTTTTCTGAGATTTGGAACATGTATTTTATTTGAGTGGATCAAGAATTTTAATTGAGTAGTGGATAATTTTTTATATCATTGGAATATATCACCATGTGAATGCATGGGAGCGTACTAGTTTAATATATTTTATAATATTTCAAGAATTAGCTCAAGGTACACTATGTCTCAAGAATCTCATGCCGTCTCAGCACATAGCTCTGTAATTAATCAATAAAATATTCTAAATTAATGTTTGAAAAAACCAGAGACATTACATGGTAATCTTAAAAATAATTATAACCTCGTATCCATATCACAACCAGATCACAATACCCAAGTATTTCATTGTTACTTTTCATAATCCATACACTTGTTGACATGAACCAACATGAAATAATAACAACTAATGGGTTGGTTCCATTCACACATCGCCCTAATGTAAAAAATTAAAATACTCTCTAATGGAGAGTCATATACATAATAACCCACTAGTTGTCTCCACACCATTAAATTTCTGTAATTATAGACTAATGAGCATAATCCAACTTGATATCCAGTATTATTAAATCATTGAAACTCATGGTCCCAATCATAATTCTTGAATAGGTCCACACCTTGAGCCCCCCTCTAGGGAAAAATAACACTGTTACACCTTATTCAATCCTTCCCTACTCTACTAATCATCCATCCCTATGATACTAAATCATTACAAATAGTGGAAAAGTTCCATGATATTTCTCATTTCTACATGAATATCATGTACTAACAATCTATGAACTCCCCCTAGTAATACTAGTAAATTAGAATATATTGGGTTCCTTATTCGTTTTTTATGAGGCACTACACTAATACCATAATTACCAAATCAAGTGGTTCATCACCCTTGATATATCACTGTTATAAATTCTAATCACATATTATTTCATTTACCATTAAAATATAGTAACTCATATCTCACATAATCGTAACACATACACAACCTCATGTTCCCTTGTCCATTTTATCGTCACTATACATGGACCTTATCTCATGAACCATCCATATTCTAATCCCTCGGTTCTCAAAGGTTATTTACACCTCACCATTACAAGAGTTTCCCCTTACACGAGTCAATCGAATATAACATCAAATAATAACACCATTTTACCATTCCATAATCATAAAAAGTTGTCTCACACGTTTCAACTATCACATCATACCTAATCATGACCTAAGAGTGATTATTCACCAATCTATAATGACATCCAAGACCTGACATCATGCAGTCAGGGACCTAAAGAGTCCTAGAAATTACCAAAAAAACCCATGTATCCTATATGGTCATACACCCCCTATGCATATTAAGGAACTAAATAAAGTACATTGCAAAATTCCATAAACCCCACACTAGGAGGTAACCACATGGAACTTATGTACATTCACACCTATAATCATAACCTCACCATAATAGTGATGTGACCTATATAACAAAATATCTTTATCATAAAGATATCTCAAGGTCTAACCATCATCATGCAATAAATTTATTTTAAAAACAACTTTTCCTAACTTACCTTAAATATTATATTTATATGTCTATGTTTGGCCAATATGAATCTACATACGCCATGGGTTAAAAAAATAACTTACTCTCTTGTTTCAATGTAAGAGAGAATCTATTGATCCAACTACAATGACACATCTGTAGTTCCATTATCGAACCATCACATCTATTTGAAAGAATACAACCTATTTCCACCATACAACATTACATATCTCAAATCACTATGGGTCACATTTCATCAATTATTGGATTGCCTATCTAATAATCCAGTTGACCATGCCTCTCAATCATATCAGACCTATCACAAGACAATCACTAATAATTATTTCATATTTTCATTACCCAAGTCATCCCCATCCCTAACTACATACATGATCACACCCAACATGTGTGTCATCCTTATATAATGATACATCAATATAATATTTTCATTTATATAGGATATTAAACACCTAGGTTATCCCCACTACCCAAATAACCTCATTTATTATAAACTATATAAGGAAATAAAAGGAATGTTCTATACTACTCAATAATAAAATTCAACTCACCAATGCCCTGATTCATATCATAGCATCATTATGCTCTCTCATGTAGTCCATAGGCCCGAACCCAATAAGATCATAGCTCATGAAGTAACATCAACCCTCCTTCTTAGATATTATATGGAGACTCAAAGTATAATACAACCAATACAGGGTTCTCATATTAATATCAAGAATCTCATACATACGTTAATAACGTATAAAGGGGAACTATTCCTCCCTAAAAATCTATACACCAAACCACCACCTCTAATATTAAAATCACATAAATGTTCATATGATGTACATCGACCCATGATGATTCGTTTCTAAAAAATCACAATGTTATGATTGTGATAATCATAATTCCACCAATAATTATTTTGGAAAAGACCAAATAAGTTATTTTCATCAATTTAAATAACCGGAACCCATTTTCGTTATAGGAATCAATATCACAATAACATAAAACCATGCACATATCAAATAACCCTACATGAATAATATGATCCATGAACACAAGACTCTTACCACTCAAGGTGAAAAAAATACCAATAAACAAATAAATTGAAATCATAATACTCAATAATAATCCACATAACTAACATAAAAAAGAAAGAAAATCAGTTCTGACTCCTTGGAAACATTATCTTTATATCATATAGGTTAAATATTAGCACAAAAAAAATCCATAAAAATTTAAAACTTTTATTAAATTCTATTTCTAATATACCAAGATTTATTATAAATAAATTATGTGATACCATTTTGTAACACACCAACCCATGACAAGACTATAACACCATATGACCTCGGGAATGCCTTCCCAAATAGAAGAGGCTACCAACTAGTGATAAGGGTCTATGGTGACACTATTAAGAGAATATTACCTATAGTATACTGATAATCATAAATCATTGAGGAATTATCTTATAATAAGTCATAACAACAATTATAAAACAGATGACCACCATGACCAAATCAAACCAAAAGTAAATAACATACCACATGGTATAATATAATGATATATCTAAAATTAATAGGAGTAAAAAACATACCAAAATGACCACAATGGAAGATCTCATATTACCTAGACCATGAGTAAGTGAAACTAAATAAAAATAGAACATAGTCACGATTCATTGACAAGTCTAATATCTATTCTCTCTCTAATATATCAAACTAAACTGTCCAACAATAGGGCACCAGCCTACCTATACAAGTAACCAAGAGGTTTTCTCGGGTACCATAGTGTCAGATCTTATAAATTAGGTAATGAATATAATTAATTATCAACCAATATTAGTTTCCCTAACTTAACCAACATATACAGTACATGTATAATGTGAAATTCATAGTATAAATAAATAATAAATTATAAATAAAATATTGATCACAATAAAATGCATTTTCTAAGACCCTTAGGTGTAACCATACATATATTTACTAGTTACATGGTGTCTCTTAACTAATATAACAATAAATAATTATTGTGAATTTTTATGTGACATCAAATTCATCCTTATTAGAATACATGAGCAACAACTATTCTGGAAACAATCCTATCAAACACTCATCATAAATTCCATTGAAGGCATCTTGTCTAATCTATAACATCACAACTATATCAAGAGGCATAATGTGTGACACACAACATACCAAAAATATTTGGATGAATCAAATACAACATATATCACACATTCATCTATATTCCAAAAAAATACTTGTGGTATTATATCAAAATATCCACCTCACTATCACCTTAAGAAGAATCATTCCCAACCAGATAGATCACAAAATCCTTAGCCAATCCATAATATATATTTGGTTAACAGGATTCCGAACCAATATTAAATGCCATCCATTTATCACATTTATTTGGTACATCAAATCCAATTCACACATCAAACCAAAATCACATAACATCAATCATTTGCATGAAATAAATACCCAATACACAATCATGTGGTAGTTTTATTAACACCCAACTCCTCCATTAAAGTAAATATATGGTTAAAATGATCACCCAAACCATGTAAAAATATATTTTTTTAATAAAATATACATCCATGGTTTTCTTAACCACCTCACCCATATCAAAATCTACCATAGGATGGAAATATTTATAATAATTATCATAACCCATCCAATGTCATTATTGAAGATCATTTGGGTTTTTTAATGAGTTTGGTAGTAATTATTGATAACTTTTTTTTTGATTTTTTTTATTTTATTTAATAATTTATGGCTAGAGAATGCTAAAAAACATTTCATATGAGTTACCGATCACGTTTAAGAATTTTTCCTGAGTTAGATGATTATTTTCAGATCATCAAAGTACCATAAATCAAGAATAAATTCATGATTCTAGATGACTTTATATTGTTTTTAAAAATGTAGAAAAGCTATTAAATAATGAATAAAATTAATGATGTTTATAGAAAAATATATTTGGAAAATCTGAATAAATAATGTTAAATTTTAATGTTTTATTAGGTTCAAAGATATGATGTCAATATGTTGACTACTATATGAAGGTTACAGAACCGAGTCCATCATAAATAGTGTGATTAAAATAAGAATGATAATATAATACATTTTACCTTTTTTATATAAATATTTATCTAATGGATACCAAATGTATCAAAAAAAAGATACACTAGAAAAATGTGTAAGACGTTCCGTAGAAATAGAGAATTTTTGAATGATTTCAAATTGAGTTCCAATGAAAATATGTTTTCAGGGTCCATCAGATCAGAAATTTTAAGGAATGAAGGAAAAGTAAATTGGATAGAAAAAGACGATAAGTTTCACCAGACATAGTCATCAATTTCTATTAGATGAAAATTTAAAAAATTTAATCTAGAAAGGTTTTTTATATATTAAATGAAGGATTAGAATAAAACCTAAAAATTTGATTTCGTGGGATATATGTTTCTATGAATTTGAATTTGAGAGAGGTTTTTGAACAATTCCCTGTGTGAAGTTTGAGATGATGATGGATTAAAGAAAAAATACATTACCAATCATATGATAGATGATATAAAATGATATTGAGGTGGAGTATTAAAAGAAATAGATAAAAAACTATGATTGTACTAGACTGGGTGAATAGGATGATGTAGACCGAACATAAGATAATTGGTAAAAAGTATACCAAATAAAGAGATCAATTTTTATCAGATAAAATTTTCATGATGTTTTACCATATATAATTCTAAGGGATCAATGAATGGATGATTGTCAGACATAGAAACATGATTTCATCAGTTGTAAATTTCAATGAATTTGATGTAGATTGAGTTTTTTGAAACAATCCCTATATGATGCTTGGGGAGAAATGGGATAGTTGGAAGTAGTCTTTATAAATCATCATAATAATGGTGTCAAATAAAATATTATGAAGACTAAATAAAAATGGGGTAATTTGAAGAGAACTAGATAAAAAACACATGAGTGTATCAGAGCAACTAAATCTAATGATGAATATTGGATAGAGGTGATTCAGAAATATTAGTACCAAAAAGAGGTGTTATTGTGATGGATTTGGAATTATATTCACCATATGAAGTTTTGAGAAACTTTATATAAACTTTATAACATACATTACTATGATGATGTTGAGCAATTCCTTCAATGTTCATTAATCTAGATAAGTTATAATTATGGGAGATGTGATTTATTTATTCTTATTTTTAAGAAACATCAAGAAAACTATAGAAATAATTAAGGTGGTTTAACAAATATGATTCGAGTTGGAAAATTGAATGTTTATATTTTGAGATCATTAATATACTCTGGGTTTTTTTAAATAAGAATTCCTATATAAAGAGGAGAAGGAATAACACAAATGTAAACTATTTTTTTTTGAGAAAGCGATGAATTACTAATGGGAAGGTACAAGATACAGACACTGGACAATGAGGATAAAATATGATGTTTTGGTTGTTAGATTTTCTGTAAATATAATTTATTTGTTGTATAAGAATAAGAATACCAAACATAGTTGTAATAGATATAGGTTGATCATATCGATAAAATGAATTGAGATATAATATATAGGTATAATTTATAAATTCTGTCAAACTGATATGTAATTATTTGAGGAGTAGTAGGTGGAGTATTACTAGAAAATATTAAGGGTTACCAGTCAGATTCATACCTGAGATAGAGAAATGAGACATATTTTAAAGAGCTGTTTTGGAATATTTCCTTATTATTTAGATAAATAGATAAGAGATTTTTTTTTCTAAGAACAATTATAATAATCTATTGAGATACATATTAATCTTTCATGGATATCAATCAATTTTAGTCACTTCAGGTTATAATGAATTTATATAGAACCATGAGTGTCTCCATGATAAGGGTGTAGTTACCCACACCAATGGAGAACCTTGAAAATTTTATGGTCTGTGTTTTTCATTCTTATATTTTCATACGAGTGAGGTTGATATATAAGTTTTAATAGCATAAACACTCCAAAATTTTTTATAGGTTAATATCAATGGAAATAAAAATTTAAAAGGTTGCCACAGATTGAATTCCCATTCTAAATGAGCCTCGATGTCCTAGGAAATTCAGGTGGTATCAAATCATCCATGTTCCCTCTGTAATATCCTAAAATTTTAAATCAAATATAATATAAACTCAATTAATAATATAGGTATTCCTATCTTCAATGAAAAAATAATTAATGGTTGTAAAATTCTAATGATACCTTATCATTATCCTCTTGGACTAGAGGTTATCTATGCATGTGCATTTGGATTTACACCATTAAGAATGATTCTTCTTGGATATTTTCTGAAAATATGAATCATGAGGTGTACAGGAAAGATTTAAATTTTAGTCTAATTTCCATATTTGAAAATGGTTATATTAATGTGATGGGTATCAGTATAACAAAATAAAACTATGAGTAACTCAATAAAACAATTTAGTGAAATATTAAAGTGAAGTGAACAATTATTTAAATCCAAATAAGTATGTATAAAGATATAATAATTGTGGAAGATGAAAAAATTGATAGAATCATTATCCGAGTTGAAGAAAATTTCAATATTTCCATATTATTGGATATTTATTAGAAAATAAAACAATTGTTCAATAGTTAATGAGGATCTTTCAAGACAAGACTGATCCACAAATATATACATTAAAAGAAAAAGATATTTTATCTCTTGATAATTGACATAATATTCTTACTGAATATGAATTTTTTAAAGCCACATCATTAAAAAGAATAATAAGGAACAACATTATTATGGAGCTATAAGGAAACATAAAATTTGAGAATATAAACATGAGGTAATGACCCTCTATGAATCAAATTCTAATTAAGATGATGCTGAAGGAAATGACTTGATTATTCCCCTTATCTAAAAAGATTATAAAGAATAAATATGTAGAATATGATGATTATTATGAAGAAAATTATTAGTGTAATAAGTTGAGTAAAAATTCAAAGGAAGATACATTGGTTACTAAAGGAAAGAAAAATATCACTAGAAAAAAATAAATATTGAATGTTGAGTAAGAAATTGGTGTATGATTATACTAAAAATAGTTCATCATAAGATGAAAATTTAGATAAGTTCATAGCCTTGTTTTATAATGTTAAAATAATGGAAGATACTTCAAATAGTAAAGAAGAATATGTTAAAGAAACATATATGGGATATCATATAAGATCCGAACTTATGGAATGTATTGAAAAAAAACTCAAGAAGGTTGATAGAATATTGAAGAAGGATATTGAGAAGAACGATGATGGAAATTAATAATTCATTAATAAGGAAGGTAAGTATATTAAGAAAATTATAATTCCCAAGTTGAAAGTAGTAGAACAATGGAAGGTGGTGATAGATGTTGATGAAGAAATTAATACTAAGAACTATGAACTATGTATAAATCAATCAAGATGTCCTGTGGCTGAATATATTTTGAATAAAATGAAATATAAGTTCCATAAAACATAAAAGGTAAAGGCTAAAACATATCATGCACTTGGGAGAACTGATCCCTAAAATCAAGTGAAATATACTCCCCATAAGCCTAAAAGATGATTTGATTTTACTAACCAAGAATTTATTAGAGAAAAATATAATAAATATTATATTAAAAAAGGATGTGGAAAACAGATCATATTTATAGAAGATATTTTTTTTGAATATCATTTCCCTACTCCAGGGGAAATTAGATGGTGAATGATATATTTAACATCAATAAACATATCATAGGGAAAATACATGTAAATAAAGAAGATCATGGTTCAATGGATATTTTGGGTGTTGTGTTTTATATGGGAATAAGGATTGTAATTTTTGGCACAAAATGAGTCTCCATAGGAGTTGACATGATATTAAAGGGAGAATCAAGGGAAGAAAATAGTGTAACTTTCAGAATTTATAAGAAGATAAAAAAAGAAAATTAGTTAGATGTTTAATATCACTCCGGTAAACATTGATTTGACACACTAGAGGAAGTTTGTAGATGGTGTGACCATCTAGGTAACTATATTGAAGAATGTATGACAACACTTCTAGGAGAAATTTTATATATATTAATAGAAAAATAGTTTGAGATGAATAAAAATTAATCGAAAGATTTTATTGTTGAGAATGACCTTAAATCTAGTAAAATTTATATAACATATATCCTGTAATGTGGTTGTTCCTAACTTATTATGGGTCAATTAACAATATTTAATAATATTTAAGAACATGAGGGAGGAATAGTTACATTCATAAAGGATATTTCCTTAAAAATTAGTGGATTTATTCGGCCTAAGATTAATGATCAAAACTAATGTCTAGGGAAGAGCTCTTTTGTTTATGGGATTATGAAAAAGTTACTTTGTGTTATATAACATTGTGATAATAGTAAATAATTTGTCTTTAGATAATACTACTACATTATCTGATGTTTTAATGATAGAAAAGATTTTACTATGTGTGAAATAACTACTAACAATATATTCTAGATTGGATATCCTCAAAATTAATTTTATTTAGTTATAGGGGATGGAAAAAATATATGGTAGTAAACACTTGGGCATCATGAATAGAATATTACTATAAAAATTTCGTAGGAAGATTCTATAATAGGTTTACAATAACATATAATTAAAGATAATGTTGTTTTTACAACTTTCCAGAAAGAAAATATATTTTTCGGCTGTTATAAGAATGTAGAAATTAAATCAACTAAACCCCATTAGATCATACACTCTAATATTTATAGGATGAATAGACAACAACAAAAAATTTATTTTCACTATATTGATTTCATATATTATTTTACTCAGTTAACCAATATAATGTTCAGGAAATAAAAAGTAGAGGTTGTAGAGTTGTTCGAAAATTTCATATGGGACATTGGAAATGTGTTTGGTGTATATATACTCTGGAAATGAAAAATAATGGAAAAAGTACATAAGTAACTATTTCATGTCCCATATGATGAAATATATACTAAAACACCAATACCAAGCTCCCTACACTAAAAAAGGCGTTATAGAAAGGAAATAATGTTGTTTAGTAGAAATGGGAAGAGTTATTATCACTAAATAGAAACATTCAATTTTATTCATGAAAGAAGATATAAGTTCAACTGTGCATGTTTAAAATATATGATTTCTTCAAACAAAATATAAATTGTCTCCCTATGTGTTGTTTCATAATAAAAATCATACAATCAAATTATTTGGTGTTTTGGAATTCCATTCATATTAATAATAAAAATTAGGAAAGATTGATAAAAATGATGAAGAAATATGTTTATTTTGATATTATGTTAAACAAAGAAGTTAAAATTTCAAGGATAAATGACCACATATATTGGTCGATTCCAATGATGTAAAAGTTATTGAAAACATTACGACCTTAATAAAAGTTATTTAAGATGATAAGGAAGATGTTACAAATGATATAATGTTGAATTCTAAATAAGATCTTGAGATGAAATTTGACTATGAGACTAATATAATAAAATTTCATTTATATCATTTTAGTGATAAGGAATGTATGACTGAAAAAAATTAATATATTTTTTAATACTAAAAAATAGTATGTATTCAATAACAATATCAAAAATCAAGACACTTTAGTTCAAACAATATGGAAATTGATATTTGAGAAAAAAACTCACTTATCTCATAGGATGAACCACAACCTGTTTCAAAGGAAGTTGATTATAAATAATGGTTAAGTTTAGTGAAAGAAGAGTTAGATAAAATTAATAAAAATGAAACCTAATATCTTTTTACTCAACCAATAGGAAATAATTATAGAGAGAAAATTTTGTATCAAAAATAATACCAATAAACATGGAGAAATTTTAAAAAATTAAGAAAAACATGTTTTCAATGTCTACTCACTTGTAGAATGTGTTGAAGGAACATCAAATTATTATATGAGGTATAGATGATGAAATGTGATGACCTTTATGGATTTTAAAGATGATGATTTTTATAATGGTTCTAATGATATAAAATAAACATCAAGAAAAACTATATTCTTAGTAAAGGTTGTTTGTCTTAGAATAATAAGGAACACAGTTATGTTATATTGTGTAAAATAGGAGTAGAATTTGTTTCTACTACATAGGGTTGTATGAAAATGACGTGTATAAAATTTCAATACTAATATTTTAGGGTAAATGTTGATTAACCATTGAATATTATTTATGATAATCAATTTTCTGTTGTTCTTTCTGAGAATATCGTAAAAAAATAAAATTAGAGAACATTGATATTATATATCATTTAAGAAATTATAAAGATACTAGTGGGTATGTTATACTTGAATATAGTTCAACTAAATATAAAATTTCCAAGGGTTACACCAATTCTATGATAAAATAAACAATTTTAGGAATTAATGATGAAACTACATCTACAGCCACCACTCATGACATAATAAATATCTTAAGGAAATCACCTTCATGATTATTTAGATTCAATTTTTAAAGTGTATAAGAATTAAATATTTGTTAGAATAAGTAAAAACATTTAACTCTATTTTTTTAATCAGAATCATGTTTTGGAATAAAATGAGGAGAAAAATATTTGGTTGGGTATCAATATCATGGAAGTAGAATTTATTATCACTAATTGATTCAACTCGACTAAAAACATTGTGATATCCCAAAAGGTGGTTTTATGACACATTCTATGAGAATGAATGTGTTCTGATAAAATTTTAATAAAATTGTAATTTGGAATGTTGAAATTGTTTCATAAAAATACAATGGGGGAGATAAACGATCCATTGAGTTTTTTCTATAATGGGGTTTTTTTTAAATTTTATCCCAACACATTGTTTGTAATTGTTTTTGTATTTCAGTTAAGAATGTGTTTTTATGGATATTAAGAAACATTCCATATGAGTTTCGGAATGAGGTTAATAAAGATTCCCTACTAAGTTAGATTATAATTTTTTAATCTTTAATGTTCCAAATACAAAAAATATGTTGATGATTATAGCTATTTTGTGTGATTTTATACAAAGGAAGATAATTCTTTTTAATATTAATATACCTCAAGATGATTTAATACAAAAATATTTGTACAAAGAAGAGGTTGGAATGTTAATTTTACAAGGTTTATAGAGACCAATGATATGAATTATAGATGTTTCATGATGTATTATGGTAAATGAATTACTTCCCATGGATATAGTATGATTAGACCAAGAAGGATGAGACCTAGTCTTTATGACTCTAGAATAAAAATATTTCTCTAATGGTTATTGGATTAAGTGAAAAAGATTTACATAAGATAAACATGTATGAACTTAACCATATAGAGTGATGTTTTGTATTTTCCTTAATATGTTACCAAAGTAAAACATATGAATAATATATTGGATAAGGATTTTCTAGGAAGGATGATGAATGAAATCATAAAAATAATGCTGAGAAGTTTCACCTGATAGAGTTATCCATTTAATTTAGAAGGAATTTTGAAAATTTCCAATTGGATAGGTCTCTCGAGGATCAATGATTGGATGATAATCAATAATAGAATGCATTTTCCAAAGAAGAATGTTTTTTTATGATGAATAATACTAATGTTCATATACCAATCCCAATATAAATTTTTGAAGGATACATGATGGTTGGATGAATAATTTCCAACTCATTATAATTCTAGTGTCTAAAAAACATATGTGATGTTGATTAGATTGTAGAGGCATGTGAATTGAACAAGACAAAGAAATCATGAATGCACCAGTCTGAGTAAACCGGAAAATGAATATTAGAAAGAGAAGAGTTAGATAGAACAATAGAAGATAGAGAGATCCATTTATATAGGATGAAAATTTGTAAAATCTTGACCAAATATATTTATAATAGATCAATGAAAAAAAGAATCATAAATTAATTATTATGTCATCATATATAAATTACTATGAAGTTGAACCAAACTGAGTTTTTCTCATGAATCCCTGTATCAATTATTAATGGTCATAGGATGAAAAAATTAAGACTTTCCAACACATTATAATGGTGATGTGTAATGAACATATATAATTTTTATCAAATATAGAAGGAATATGGATAGAATAGAAGAAAAAGTTCATCATTATACCATATCAATTCAACATTATGATATTAATAGGATATATGTGATTCTAATAAAAAACGCCTGAATAAGGTGGTCTTATAAAGGATTTAAATATATATTCATTTAATAAAGTTATGATAAACTTTACATAAAAATTATAAGATCCATTAATATGAAGATGTTGGTATGTTCTTTTCTTTTTCATTAATAAAACTAATATATTAAGAAGTTTTAATAAATTCATTAATTCTATATTTTAAAGACACATAATGAAAGTTATTGAAGGTTTTAAGGTGTTCTAATGAAGTTGAGTTGAGTGGGTATATTCACAGGTCATATTTTTTGTTCCCATGCTTTCTCCATATTTTTAGAGTATTTTTTCCTATATAAAGAAGAAATGGTGTGGTTATAATGCACCCTATTATTTCTTATTAAAGAGTTGAATTGTTAAAGTAAATTTAATGGAAAGAGCTACCAGACAATTATTATAAGGGATGAAGTTTTATCAGTGCAGTTTCTAACCAGGGAATCTTTTGGTTGAAGAAGAAGAAGTACACTAGATTGAGGTATTGTAGGAAAAGGTGTATCACATAGAGCTACCAGACAGAGACACCTGTTAGAGGTGTAATTGAAAAAGTTTATCAAATTGAGATAAAATGATTTGAGGGATACAAGACATTGGATTATCATATAAATATTAAGGCATACATATTAGATTAATACCATGTGGAGGTAAATAATATAATTTATATCTAGACAGAGCTTTTTGAAGTAATTTTCAATATTTTCATATATTTGTTTTGGATCAATTTACATGAAAACATTGTTACTAGTGGGAAATATTATAATTACATATGAGGAGATATATTTATCTTTAAAATAGTTTCCTCAATTGTATTCAAATTAGATCATAGTGAATTTTTTTCGGCTGACATGAGTATCCATGATAAGGAATTGGTTACCCAAACTAGGGGTAAAAATTATAAAACATGTGTGCCTTATTTTTGTTTCCTATATTTTTATAAGATTGGGGTTGATATATAGTTTATAAAAGGATTTAATCTATATGAAGTAATTAAGGTTAATTTCATGAGAGTAAAAACATTAAAATATCACAAATGATTCCAAACCCCTTTTTAGTGGTCTTTACATCCTTGGGGGCATCATTTATGCACTACTATGGTTCAAATTATCATCCAAAACATTTATTAAACCGTAAATGTACAATAATGTTTCATTATTTGGAAATATTCCCAACACATATCTCATTAACATATATTTACCATGAAAACTATTTACATTCACATAATATAAATTAATTTTTAACTAAACAAATACATTGTAAATAGGTCAACCAACACACATATATCACATGTGTCATAAGAGTTGGTAGTTCACCGTACCTCAATATAGAATATTCTTTTTATTTGATCTCATATTAATAAAATGTGTTTCCATATTCCACACACCAATATATATCACAATTCCTACCTTATAATAAAATTATCTAATAAATAAAAACTAGTATAAGACTAGGGTATATTCTATAGTCTACTAGTTGACATAAAAATTTTAACACCCCTCAATGTTTACCTTTGACCAATTCTATTTGGTAGTGTCATGGTCCATCCAAATAGGTTGGTCCTCTCATACACAACCTATACCAAAATATCATATCAAAACATTATGATCTTGTTATATCATGATAAGGGTAGAAGAATGCTAAACGCCCATGTACTGGAATGTTAGTCTAAAATATAATGTAAGAACAAGGTCCCCTAAAAGCCATTCAATAGGCCAATCAGTCTTACCCATTTACGCCCTTTACTCAGAGAAAGAATAGGGGAACATATATAAGGTACTATACAATTTATTTTACCAATGGTAAACTTCTAGGTAATAATTTTCAAGTTCTATACTACGTTTAATAACCCTAATGAATCTCATTAGCCATGGAATCAAGTACCACTACCTAGGACACCATAAATTTTCCTAATGAAGAATATTAACAATTAAATGGAAAATAGAGAAGTCTTTTAAATTAAATAATTTCGTAAACTCTTAATCAACATGACCACACATCACACATATCACAAGAGATGAATAAACCAAAGTATGATGTTCAGGGACCACCTACATAGATCAGAGATACTTCATCAAGTAATGATCTTAAATCTACTAAATTACATCCATCCATATGTTTCCCTAACCTATTAATAAGAACATTAATTAATTATAAGAAAATATAGTTAATTAACATAATTAATCCTCACTCATTCCATAATTATCTATTTATGCATAACAAAGGAATACTCACAAGATGACATGACAATGCTAAAAGCTCATAAAGGGAGTGTAATCCACACTGAAAACATCTATGAAATAACCACCAAACAAAGTACAATTAAACATAAAAAATCATCCACAAATTAATTAAATCACAATAGCGACTTACCTTAAAATGATAATCATGATGCATGAAATAAACGAAAACGAAGACATACTTATGAGTGAGTATCATGTTTTATACCATTTAGTCGTGGAATTTTAATGAATGTAATACCACTAATGTTATGACCATATACTTCATTAAAAATTGTAATCCAAGATCCATATTTCATCATAATGTGACCCATATATTCTTAAAACATAATCTATATCCATATCTTATAGTACATTTTGTTAATCATATAACATATCATTATTGGATAATTATCTTAAAAAATCATTTCCCAATTTATCATATGAATTACCATAATTATTTTCCTTTCAGAAACTAATAGATAAAGGTCACACAACTAGATGTTACCCAATTATCACATCATATACATACACCAATTGGTTATAGTCACTAGTAATTTAATTTCCTCACACAATATAATTTATGAACACCTAATGTTTAGGGTCACTCATTTTGATTCATAGAGGTTTATACAATAAGTTTATTAGATGGAAAATCACATTTTGTATTGAAGGGGGTTTTCAGTCTCACCAATTAAATTTGAATCCAAATAATAAAAAATTTATAACTATTTCATATCATGTATTTTTTTTCAAATCCTGTTTCTTATGAATTTGTATACATATTTCTAAAGATTTAGTTCTAAAATACCAACTACTTCCACCAAATTAAAATGTTCAAGACATATTAACATGTATTACTTAATATAATTCACAATTTGTGTAACTATATCCAAATGAATATCATACATAATTTGAATAAAATAATTCAATGAGAAGTTTTAGAAAAAAGAAATATTTATAATACCCAAATGACTAAACAAGGTGAAATAGATAACAAACCCCCACATTTAATAATATGGATAGTCTCTACGACAATGAGCTGTCCGACCCCATATTCCACTACCTATGGTTCAATTCTCAAGGAATACATCAATTTCATTATAATAAAAATTATTCTTAATATGTTTAAACTATAATTAACATATAAATCTAATATCATTACTTCATAATATGATAAATTCGAGGTATAATATATCTAAATATTATTTTATTAACACTATTATTCAATGAATGTGTAATAATTTTCTAATAATAGATTTATAATTGTAACACCATACAATTTTATATAGTGAGTTATGTTTTTCTCATTTTTGATTATATTTGTTGGATTTTAGTGATGGTTTATTGGTGTTTTGTCATGGTGGGTTTCAGAATGATTTTGGGAGGTTTAATAAGTATTTTAAAGGACCCATGGTTGGAATATAATTTTTGGAAACCCAGTAGTTTCCCCAGGTAACCGTGTGTGTAGAGACCCAATGCTTGACATACATGGAGATTACATTAATTTCGCGGAATACTTAATACATAAAAAAACCGACACACAGGGACCGTAATAGTTTAGTGTCTTTGGAAACATGGAACGTAATCTTCTAATCATGGTGAAAGATCATTAACATCTCCCATAAATATCTTCACCCTTTTTTATTATCTAAAACCATTCTTTATATCCTGGGGATAAGAAAACATAAAAAGGGTGAGCTCAAATGCTCAGTAAGGGTAAGCATGGATAAAATAAAACATACCATATACATTTGAACTTAAAAAACATCAACATAATGTTTAAACATCAAAAGCTTGAGCAATGACATAAAACATGGAAGTACGTAAGGAATAGATCATAAAGAAACATTATGAATGATAAAATAGCATGGGAATAAAACATGTAATTATAGAAACCATTAAGCACATGATATGATTTCCATATTATCCAAGACATTTTTTCCAAGACCATCTTAGTGGACAAAGTCACTTTCTGAATCGAGTTCACTCCCCGTTCCAGTCCTGTATTACTGAACCGGTTTAACTTTCTGTTCTATCCATGTCTATCTCATGAGATATAAATCATTACCCAATGCATTGTAGGGAGATATAAGTCCCACCCATCTCATAATGAAATCATTCTTACTTGTGCCACAAAATAAACTTAAAACATTAATCATAACCCAAAGAATAAAATTGGTTTCATAAACATCATTCCATCAAAACATAATCCATACAAAAAAACAGATATCATTTCATCATAAGAAAAGTGAAACAATGTAAATCATAGAGACATTATACTTGAAACATACACATATGAAATAATGTCATCTTAGATGGAAAATGGTTTTGATAAAACACTTGAAATGAATTCTTGAGGAAAATATCCTTTCTTCTTCAAAATCATTCTCTTTTTAAAAATTGTCATGCAATTTTAAAAGAAAAGGATTTTGTTGAAAATATTCTTGAAACATTTTAGAGGAGGCTTCATAAAAATAAGGCTTTATAAACCCGTAAAAACCCATTCCTGCCGTATAAGTTAAAAAACATTATTCTGGTACATTTCTCGGAAAAGTCAAAAATTACCTCGTAACGTAAACAAAATAAATATTCCTTACATACCATGTAGTAAAAGTCAAAAATGGGTAAAAGGACTTTAAACATACATGAAAACACTTTTATAAAACATGGACATGGATGATAGAAATAACCCCAGTAAATACTTACGAATAAGAAATCTCGGATAAAAATGAGATTTGCAAAATTAACCCTTACCTTAGGTCCGATATGCTTCATACGTATCCAAACCTCTTGTATAATAATTTAAATAATGTCATTGACTTATTAAATAATCATATTAATTGTTATTATATCATATATGGTTCACTTTTGACTTTATATTACCCGTTCTTTTGTAAATTCCATGTTGAAGAGTGTTTTGGGTAAAATCGTTTCATTTGTCATCCGTGTTTTGACTTTTAATTATTCATATGATTACTTAGATCATGATTACTTAATTACAGAATATAAAACATGATTTATATATAATATATATTAATAATATACATATATATAATAGATTGATAAATGGAACGAAATACACCGTTCATGGAGACGGTAGGCCGTACGTACGCATGAACGCTGTTTTCGTTTCCTTGTTGAATTGAATGGAATTAAGTAAATGAAATAAATAAATATATTCATAAATCAAGTATCATTATTATGTTATATATTTTATGATTACTTATTATATATAAATTATAATCATTATTGAATGGTTATCATGGAGAGTGAATCTCATCGCGTCGTGGAGACGGTATTCTGTACGTACGCACGAGCAATGATATCATTCCCATGATCATCGAATTTTATTAAAGTGTATGTATAATATTACAGAATCAATATCAATTTAAATTAATCATATATATTCATTACTTTCAACATTATACCCATCCATGTAAGGTGGTGTTGGAAAATAGATTACACCACGACGTGGAGACGGTATTCTGTACGTACGCGCGCGCGGTGATTTCATTTTCTTGAGGATGGATAGATAGTGAAATATGGTTTTTCAAACTTATAATAACATATAAGTATATTAGTGATACTTATGTTATTACTTCATAATTAAACAACTAAATAAGAAGATGTTGAAGAAGAAAGAAAATTGAAAGAATTGGTAACGGATATTACCTCTTCTTTGACATGCCTTTTTGAATCCTCATCTTAGTGTAATAAATTGGTCTTTGAAGAAGACCAATAACTCTAGGATGTTTCTAGGGAAGTTTATAAGGGAAATGGGAAGGTTTTTCCCGAGCTTAAAGGGTCAAATTGGTGTGAGGAAGAGAGGGAGGAGGTGCCCTTTTATAAGGGAGGAGTGGGGCACCTTTGGAAATCTTAAAAATATTAATTTATCATAAATCTAACCCCACTTAAAAACCACAAAAAATGACTAATATTAGAATATAAGATGATATAGGGTTGTAATTTCATCAACCAATAAAATTCAGACATGTTAGGAAATTATTTTAATCATTATCAACTTGATTTATCCTTAATCAGTTTTATTTTATTTGTGGTAATAACAATCAAAATTTTAAATTATAACAAAAAATTACTTATTTGTTGTGAATTTTCCATAATTTTATAATTTATGACATTTTAGACCATATAAATATAAATTTATAATTTTTAAATATTTTTGTGATTTTTAAACAATTTTATAATATGTTATTTTTATAAAATAACAATAGTGTCAATTTTGACACTATTCATTTATATGAATTTAAATAAAATATATAAAGAATATATTTTCAAAATAAAAGATTTAATAGATTCATAAAATACCATATGTATCTAAAAAATTAGTGGAGCACATTAAATAGTTCATATAATATTTATTTTATTATTTTTAAAACCATTTATTTGGTTTATCTCTTAATAAAATAATTACTACATCATTTTTGTATAATAATTTAATATACGTATTTGTTGAATAAAAATTAAAAATAAAATCCTATGATGAAGATAAATCCATTACCCTTCACAATAATACATTTAATCTAATTTATCATTTAAGATCACAATATTTAAATTTTTATATTTATTAAATTGTGAAGGTGACAACTTTGGCATCATTTAAAATAAAATAATATAAGTGTCATAATCACTTTTATAAGACTCAAAACGGTTATATATTAGAGAATTAGATAACTATTGTATAGATATACACTAATAGAAAGTTTTGGTCAGGTTTTTGGGCCTTTTAATGTGTATTATTATTTCATTAAAAACTATATTACTGATTTTTCACTTAATAAATAATTTCTGCATCATTAATGTATCGCCATTAATGATAATTATTTAATCCCTAAAAAATATAAATAAATTATCATGATGTATATAATATTATTAGATTTCTGGAGACTATTTATTTTCGAATTTTGATGATGTTTATCACTAAATAAAAATTATTATACTTATAAGATTTAAGAGAGTGACATGTTGTCACTTTCTTTGGTTTTAATAATAATTAAATTATTTTCAGGGTCAAAAGTCCATAAAATGAATCTAATCCGACCCTTAGGTTATATGGGTCTACTCTTTTCCATCCAATAGAATTTTTTCATGTGTTAGGGTAATTTTATAATAATATATTTACCCCGAATTACCTGATTTACCTTTAACTATGTTAAATAAAATTTACCGTAGTTACTATTCATAATTCCCAAAAATAAAAATTATCCTATTAACATAATTTAGACCCAATGATTCGAAATATGGAATCATTTTTTTCAAATTCAATACAAATAAGTTGCAGAAATTAAATTAAAATTAATCCCATTATCGAATGAAAATGGGTTTTTGTTTAAAACATTGCAAAAGATTGAATTGATTTAACCTATAAATTTAATGTAAAATCAATGATAATGACATAAATTGTATTAAATGGTTAAAATATATTATATTTGTACTTTAAAACCATTCAATATTATAATTTAACCATATAAATTATTGTGATGAAAAAAGTTGTTTTTAATTAAAATATAGCGTGTTTTTACTATTCATCAAAATACAAATGTTAACAGAATAAAATGAAAATTTTATCCAAAGTAAATTTTTATTTCTTGATTCCAAAGAAGAATTTTTTTTTTCAAATTGTAATTATAAACATGTTCAAAACTAGATTTAATGTGGGTGCGCCATCAAAAGGCGGCAAAACTGCATTTTTTGAAAAATACTTATTTTACATGAAAAATTTATTTTGTTATTATACCGTGTTCTAGAAAATGTGTAAGTTGAATAATAATGTTATAAAATTAAAAATTTAGTTAATACTATTCATAAAGTCTAGTTCATAATAATATTATACTAATATATCGTTGTTTAGTAAAACCCGGTATTGCGTACAACAAACGCTATCGAGGAAGGTCGTGATTGTGTGTAATGCAAGCCAAGTCAAGGTTGCGTGTTGTGCAAGAATCCTTCGTTGTTTCATATAACAGAATACAATCATATTTCATTTATACATTGAATATATATATATATACTCAATGTTGCGTAGAATAACTATTATCAAAATTTTGTGTAACACGATCCAAGAATAGTGTTGCGTATACTACAAGCTAATATGGTGTTTCATATAGTGCAAGGTAATCTTGGTGTAGCATAAAACACAAGACATTAATGAAATTAAAAGAATATTTTTCATAAAATATCATGGTGTTACATTCTACCCCCCTTAAAATGAATTTCGCCCTCGAAATTCGTCGGGGTTATGCATGGTTTTCTACTTAAAAGTTTGTTTAATAGATACCCACATCGTAAAAAGGAATACAAAAACATGCCTTTAAAAACTAAAGTATGAAATGTAACGGTTACCCAAATTAACTCATGACTGGGTTTCCATGTATGAGAACATAGGTGAAAATATGGATATGGAAGAAAAATCTAACCATCAAGTTTTGATAGAGAGTGGTAGGGAACATGGCTATGAAATAGCCAATAATCAAAAAGCCAGAGATTTGCGATGATCTAAGGTACCATCAGATTCATAGGATATAAGAGCATTAGGAAAACATTTTTGGATTTCAATATCATTGTCCTAAAGTTGAAAATTTTGAATTAGAAGAAATACCTACTTTATTATGATTTAATCTCACCGTTGTTCGTTCCTTGAACAATTTCCACTTCATCTCTTAAAGAAATGATGTTGAATTTGTCATTAGTGAAGTGTTAGCAACTCATGTGATAGAATGATGGGTCATTCCATCTGTCTCAAACTAAAGGTTATAAAAGTTATCAAAAATACATAAGTCCATCTATAGTGAGATTAATCATATATGGTTCCTAAAATGGAATTATAATTCATATATCATACTTCTTAATATAATAAAAATATTTTCTACTAAACAGGAACTTCCTGTAGGCCAGTGGTAGGTGATAAAGGCCAGTCGCACTTCAGTTGTGGGTTCGATTCCCACAGCCTTATCCGATGCAAGGGGTTTTCGCCCGTCCTGCATGTTGTCTTTTTTCTAAAACTACATTACTATAACATCCCATCAATAATATAAAAAAAAGTTATATCCTTAAACAATACTAACTTATGTTCAGCATAATCCATTCCAATCTTTAGGCTTATCTAAAATACTTTGGTCCAAGCTCATAGTATAAAGAAAACGATTACTTGAAATGTCATCAACCAAGCATGTGAATACCATCATATATCCCCCATATATCTTGTTGGTCACATTCCAATCATGTGAATACCTTAATCATGTATTCTCTTGAAAAATGAATACCCATTAAACCTTAGTGAAAACATGAATGATGTCAAAATTTAACTCTTTCCACATACCAAAATCCAAAAAATCACTATACTCAAACCATGATATAACCTTCTCCTTATATCAGTCATGAGATCATGAATACTATCAAACATTTAATTTTTTCCTTATCCCGTCATTATTCGCATATCATCTACATTCCAAAAATATCTGAATAACCTTTCATAGATACTAATACCATTAATCATACACTGTCAAAACTCAAGGAAAGACAATAGTGTAACAATCCTTAGACGTCTCTTTATTCCATAGTACCATGAGATTACTTATACTACATTACACATTATAAACATGTAATCATTCAACTACCTTCTTAAACCATTGACCGAGCTTCATCAATTCTTTCATCTCACATATCATTTGTAGTCTCTTCATCATCATCAACATAAATACTACCCATACGGCCGTACTGATTCTCTTCATGAGACTTTCCCTTAGGGCATTGGTTTTCATAATGCCCGTACATTCCACATTTAAAACAATTAACCATTGTTGATGTCGTAGCAATATCATTATCCTTATCCATGGTGTTAACTAAACCTTTTCCTTTGCACTTACTGGCTTTCTGTCCTTCTTTTCCACACCCAAATCATCCTCCAGTTCCCTTGAAACAATATCCCCGATGCCTCTTCCCACATGATTTAAATGAGGGAAATTGAACTTTCTTTCCTCTATGATCATCATGAAACTCCATCTTTCTCTTATTATCTGAGTCGGGAAACTTACCAAAGTTGAGATTATTGATCATGTTATGAGACTGCTGATTAGGCATAATAATGATGCTTGGACTTCGAAATCCCGTTTCATTTGGTTTCTCATGAAGAATATCATTCCATTGTCTGTCATATCCTCTATTATAATGAATCTTCCTGTTTCCAGCCATTTTCTAAAACCCAAAAAGAATAGTGTGAGAGGCAAAAATCATGTTTGGGAAAACAACATAGTAAAGGGTGAGTACCCTCAATATCTAACATCTTAGGTTTAATTCTAATATCGTTAGCATAATTCTAGGCCTATAACCTATACGTATACTTATCCTTAGGGACATCCCTAGACATACCTTATAAATATCTCTAGGGATATCACTAACATTTTCACATCCTAGTTTCCAAAGGTTAACTAATCCTTTCCTCTGATACCAACTGTAGAGTCCCAAAGCTTGACGTACATGGACAATACATTACTTTAGCGGAATACATTATACAAAAGAAAAACAGACACACAAGGACCGTAATAGTTTAGTGTCTTTGGAAACGTGGAACGTAATCTTCTAATTGTTGTGAAAGATCTTCAACATCTCCCATAAAGATCTTCCACCATTTTTTTCTTACCTAAAACCTTTCTTTATATCCTGGGGAAACGAAAACATAAAAAGGGTGAGCTCAAATTCTCAGTAAGGGTAAGCATGGATAAAATAAAACATACTATATACATTTGAACTTAAAAAACATGAACATAATGTTTAAACATCAAAATCTTGAGCAAAGACATAAAACATGGAAGTATGTAAGGCATAGATCATAAAGAAACATTAAGAATGATAAAATAGCATTGGAATAAATCATGTAATTGTGGAAACCATTAAGCAGATGATATGATTTCCATATTATCCAAGACATTGCTTCCAAGACCATCTTAGTGGACAAAGTACCTTTCTGAATCGCGTCCACTCCTCGTTCCAGTCCTGTATTACTGAACCAATTTAAATTTCCATTCTAGCCATGTCTATCTCATGATATATAAATCTTTACCCAATGCATTGGAGGGAGATATAGGTCTCACACATCTCATAATGAAATCATTCTTACTTGTGCCATAAAATAATCTTAAAACATTCATCATAACGCAAAACATAAAATGGGTTTCATAAACATCATTCCATCATAACATAATCCATATGAAAAAATGGATATCATTTCATCATAATAAAAGAAAAACCATGTAAATCATAGAGACATTATACTTGAAACATACACATATGAAATAATGTCATCATAGATGGAAAATGGTTTTCATAAAACACTTGAAATGAATTCTTGAGGAAACTATCCTTTCTTCTTCAAAATCATTCTATTTTTACAAAATGTCATGTAATATTAAAAGAAAAGGATTTTTTTGAAAATATTCATGAAATATTTTAGAGGAGGATTCATAAAAATAAGGCTTTATAAAACCGTAAAAATCCATTCATGCCGTATAAGTTAGAAAAACATTTTTCTCGTACTTTTACCGGAAAAGTCAAAAAGTACCTCGTAACGCAAACAGAAGAATGATTCCTTACATAACATGTAGTAAAAGTAAAAAATGGGTAAAAAGGACTTTAAACATACATGAAAACACTTTTATAAAACATGGACATGGATGATAGAAATAACCCCAGTAAATACATACAAATAAGAAATCTCGGATAAAAATGAGATTTACAAAATTATCCCTTACCTTAGGTCTGATATGCTTCATACGTATCCAAATCTCTTGTATAATTATTTAAATAATTTCATTGACTTATTACAGAATCATATTAATTGTTATTATATCATATATGGTTCACTTATGAATTTATATTACCCGTTCTTTTGTAAATTCCATGTTAAAGAGTGTTTTGGGTAAAACCGTTTCATTTTTCCTCTGTGTTTTGACTTGTAATTATTCGTATGATTACTTAGATCATGATTACTTAATTCCAGAATATAAAAAATGATTTATATATAATATATATTCATAATATACATATATATAATAGATCAATAAATGGAAAGAAATACACAGTTCATGGAGACGGTAGGCCGTACGTACGCATGAACGTTGTTTTCGTTTCCTTATTGAATTGAGTGGAATTAAGTAGATGACATAAATATATATATTCATAAATCAAGTAGCATTATTATGTCATATATTTTATGATTACTTATTATATATACTTTATAATCATTCTTGAATGGTTATCATGGAGAGTGAATCTCATCGCGTCGTGGAGACGGTATTCCGTACGTACGCACGAGCGATGATATCATTCCCATGATCGTTGAATTGTATTAAAGTGTATGTGTAATATTAAAGAATCAATATCACTTTACAATAATCATAAATATTCATTACTTTCACCATTATACCCATCCAAGTAAGGTGGTGGTGGAAAATAGATTACACCACGGCGTGGAGACGGTATTCCGCACGTACGCACGCGCGGTGATTTCATTTTCTAGAGGATGGATAGATGGTGAAATATGGTTGTTTCATACATATAATAACATATGAGAATATGAGTGATACTGATGTTATTACTTCATAATTAAAAAACTAAAGAAGAAGAAGTTGAAGAAGAACGAAAATTGAAATAATCAGAAACTGATATTACCTCTTCTTTGACACGTCTCTTTGAATCCTCCTATTAGGGTACTACAATTGGTCTTTGAAGAAGACCAGGACCTCTAGAATGTTTCTATGGAAGTTGATAAGGGAAATGGGTAGAGTTTTTCCGAGCATAAAGGCTCAAATTGGTGTTAGGATGAGATGGAGGAGGTGCCCTTTTATAAGGGAGGAGAGGGGCACCATTGGAAATCTTAAAAATATTAATTTATAATAAATCTAACCCCACTTAAAAACCTCCAAAAATGACTCATATTCGATTATAAGATGATATAAGGTTGTAATATCATCAACTAATAAAATTCAGACATGTTAGGAAATTATTTTAAACATTATCAACTTGATTTATCCTTACTTAATCAATTTAATTTTATTTGTGTTAATAAAAATTGAAATTTTAGATTATAAGAAAAAATTACATATTTGTTGTGCATTGTCCATAAATGGATACTTTATAACATTTTAGACCATATAAAGTTAAATTTATAATTTTTAAATATTTTTGTGATTTTTAAACAATTTTATAATATGTCATTTTTATAAACTAACAATAGTGTCAATTTTGACACTATTCATTTATATGAATTTAAATAAAATATATACAGAATATATGTTCGAACTAAAATCTTTAATAGATTAATAAAAGACAATATGTATCTAGAAAATTAGTGGAGAATATTAAATAGTTCATATAATATTTATTTTATTATTTTTAAAACCAGTTATTTGGGTTATCTCTTACTAAAATAATTACTACAATATTTTTGTATAATTTTTTAATATATTTATATTTTGCATAAAATTAAAAATAAAATACTATAATGAATATAAATCTATTTACTTTCACAATAATACTTTTACTTGAATTTATCATCTTAAAATCACAATATTTAAATTGTTATTTTTATTACATTATGAAGGTGACAACTTTGGCATTATCTAAAATAAAATAATATAAGTGTCATAATCACTTTTATAAGACTCCAAACGGTTATATATTATGTCATTAGATGATTATGGTATATATATACACTAAAACTAAGTTATGGTCTGGTTTTTGGGCCTTTTAATGGGTATTATTATTTTAATAAAAACTATATTACTGATTTTTCACTTAATAAATAATTTCTGCATCATTAATGTATCACCATTAATGATAATTATTTAATCCCTAAAAAATCTAAATAAATTATCATGATTTAGATAATTTTATTAGATTTTTGGAGACTATTCATGTTCGAATTTGTATGATGTTTATCACTATATTAAAATTATTATACTTATAAGATTTAAGAGAGTGATATGTTGTCACTTTCTTTGGTTTTAATAATAATTAAATTATTTTCATGGTCAAATGTACATAAAATGAATCTAATCCGACCCTTAGGTGATATGGGTCTTCTTTTAGACATCCAATAGAATTTTGGCATGTGTTAGTGTAATTTTATAATATTATATTTACCCTTAATTACCCAATTTACCTTTAACTATGGTAAAAACAATTTACCGTAGTTACTATTCATAATTCCAAAAAATAAAAAGTAGCCTATTAACATAATTTGGACCCAATGATTCCAAATATGGAATCCATTTTTTCAAATTCAATACAAAAAAGTTGCAGAAATTAAATTAAAATTAATCCCGATGTCGAATGAAAACGGGTTTTTGTTTAAAACATTGTAAAAGATTGAATTGATTTAACCTACGAATTTAATGTAAAATAAATGATAATGACATAAATTATATTAAATGGTAAAAATATATTCTATTTATACTTTAAAACCATTCAATATTATAATTTAGACATATAAATTATTGCGATGAAAAAAGTTGTTTTTAATTAAAATTTAGCGTGTTTTTACTATTCATCAAAATATGAAAGTTACCAGAATAATATGAAAAAATTATCCAAAGTAAATTTTTATTTATTGATTCCAAAAAAGAATTTTATTTTGTCAAATTAAACTTATAAACATGTCAAAAACTATATTTAAAGTGGGTGCGCCATCAAAAGGTGGCAAAACTGCATTTTTTTAAAAATACTTATTTTACCAGAAAAATTTATTTTATTCTTATAACATGTTCTAGAAAATGTGTAAGATGAATAATAATGTTATAAAATTAAAATTTTAGTTAATACTATTCATAATGGCTAGTTAATAATAATATTATAATAATATATCGTCGTTTAGTAATACCCGGTATTGCGTACAACACATGTTATCGAGGAAGGTCGCGATTGCGTGTAATGCAAGCCATGTCAGGGTTGCGTGTTGTGTGAGAATCCTTCATTGTTTTGTATAATATAATCCCACCATATTTCATTTATACATTGAATATATATATATATATATACTCAATGTTGCGTAGAATAACTATTATCAAAATTGTGTGTAACACGATCCAAGAATAGTGTTGCATATACTTCAAGCTAATACGGTGTTGCATATAGCGCAAGGTAATCTTGGTTTAGCATACAACACAAGACATTAATGAAATTAAAAGAATATTTTTCATAAAATCTCGGTGTGTTACAGTGTGATTGGAAACTTTGGAGGTAGTGGTTTTTTTCTGGTTGATTCATATTTTAGGATGATTTGGGGCCCACCCATTAATGATTAGCTAGGCATGGATAGTGATTATATAGGGTTGTCACACACTTCATCTAACCATGTCTTCAAACATTGCTCATGATAATTATTAATCTAAAATATAATAATTTTACCCATAAACTCCATGAAAAATAACACTCTTCCTTCTATAGATTGGGATAAAAAACAATGTAACTCAGGAATAATATTTTATGGGTTTTTCCATCAATAAGATATTCTAATTAGATATTGGATCATCGGATTAGAAATAATTGTTATGTATCCATTTTGTTCTTCTTCTCTAGAATCTTCTTATCATCTCATGAAATAGTCCTAGATCATATGTGAAATTCATATATATAAGGTATAAATCATGATATGGTCAACATATCATTCATCAATAAAGTATATGAACGTAGATCTATCACAACTGACTCATTTCTCTTAGTTAATTTTAGATGTGATTGTTGCGGTAGTTTTTAGTTGGTAATTATATACATATATTAACCATGTATGATTCATTCCCCAAGAATATTCTCTCTAAAATCCTTATGTAATCAATTTAAGGATAATTATTGGTCTATTAATCCCTAAGACTCAATTCATATAGTGGTTCATGGAAACTTGATTCTAAATTAAATGAGGTAGGATGTCTATACTATGTTATGAATTTTATGTGATAATGTATTACTTCATTGGAATGTGGGTGTGTGAGTACAACTACGAGAACTATACTGTGTGACTTGATTGGCATGTGGGTGGGTATGTATCTGTGTTATAACTATATTGTGTGGGTTTTTTGTGATATATATAAAAATTATATAGTGTTTACCCATCATTGAGTTGGTTCAGTCATGGAATAAATTATTATATTGTACTATAAAGTTGTGGTTATCCATCATGACAAGGATTAGTCATGGGATGAAATGTATAACCTATTATAACATTATTTTGGATATCCATCAGTGAAATGGTTGAGTTTATATTGATGAATAGGGATACCCTATCTAGATTATGTGACTGGAATGATATGAAATGTCTTCCAGTATGGAATAGAAGTGGGTATGACCAGTGTTTGTGGCAACCTAAATTGTGCATGATAACCCAGCTAATAATGTGATTATATTTGATTTATCACCACTCATTTCGTACATCTTTATATAAATATTATTTTATTATTCCAAGGACGAATTGGTGGTATCTTATATGGTTTTATACTCACACCCTACAATACAATCTCAATGTTCCTGTAGACTTTGTGGTTTGGGATATAAAAAATGGAAGGGGGCCTATATCAGACAGTTGAGTAGGAGGAGTAGGGTGGAACAAGGTGATGTAGTAAAAAACTAAAAGATCTATATTTTTAAAGCCTTATATATCATTCCACCATTTTTTATTATATTATATTTATCCCCCATGTGTTAATATATTGCAGACTTGATATTATTCTTATATTCCATTATGATACCACATATATATTATTTAGTTATTTTCTCTATAGGTATATTATGGTAGTTGTTTTTGATTTAGTTATTAATGTTTGATTACACTGTATTTTCTATTATTATAAGTCATTTATTGAGGATATAATCACTCCATATTTCCACCAAGGATTTTTTCACCAGATAATAGCCTCTTTTGTATGGGGTTGTATGAAAGAGGTAATATGTCATATTCTTCTAGATTGGGTGATTTGGGATGGGTTATTACAATGTAGTAAAACATTAGGCTTTATTATTATTTGGGACATGGTAGAATGGGTATAGTATGGCTGATACTTGGGAAGGGGAATTATTCTACTACTTGGTCAACACTCGTAAAACAGTTCTCTAAGTTACTAGTGATTTGGGATTTCTTTTACCAGCTGTGGGATTACATTTTCAGGTTGTTCTATGGGTTTTGGGGAGGTTAACATTTATAGGATTTTCTTTTAACTGATTGAAAATAGTTAATGGGTTCATGCAACATTGATAGGAAAACTGGAACCCATGTCAGACAATTTTTTCCTATGAATGATATAACCATAAAGTGATATAAATTTTTATGTTTATTGTTGAGAAAAAGGTGAAGATATATTTTTGAGTTAAAGATTTAGGTTGTTAAGGATTATTATTCCTAGTATCCATGTGTAGAATGTTAGGGTGTCTTTCTTAGGATTTGGATATTATTATGAATTTTTTAATTTTCAATAATGATATTGGATATTAAGGTAAATTCATAGTTTTGTTATCATATTTAAGATATAATGCCAAGATAAAATCACATTGTTCCAAACAGGGACCTAAGTCAAGAGGATGTTTAGGTGGTATACCTATATTTTATATCCACAACTATAGATGGTTTTCACTAGTAATTATCCTATTTATTTCCTAACTATCATATATGAGGAAATAAATCATCATGGGGTTGATTAATGAGTCCTGGTTTAGGAATGAGGATCACATAGGGGCGGATCAGCATTGGGAGAATTCTCATCGGACATTTAATTATATAATCCTAAATAATTCAAAGCTATATGAGGTCCTCGGGATACATAGTAATAAATTGAGATCATCGAATGGATCTTAAATCTTGTCAAGACATTCATTAATTAGAGGGTGAATTTATCTTCCTTTATGATTTTAGGATGCAATACGATGTGGTAGGTTAGGACAATTCAAGTGAAGGTAAAAGGGGTCCAAACATGGAAGCCTTAAAGGATATTTTTTGATGAATTATATCAATTAATTATGAGTTTATATTATAATCAATAGTTTATGCAGTTTTTATAGAGAGAAATATCAGAGTAACTTTACACTTCTTGTTTCTGGGAGTTACATAAATTTTTACTCTTGTTGTTCGGTAATGAGGCACGAAACTCCGAGAAACATGAAAATTGGTTACGAAACAAGGTGACATGTAACGTCTCGAACCCATATTCCACTCAATTATGAACCAATATTGGTTGAACACATGGCCTTAAATGCATCACCGCTAATGATAGAGGATGCCGACTAGTATTGAGGTCATAGGGTATGTCTATACAGATACCATGAACATATTACCAGAGTGAAATATAGTGAAATATCAATAAAAATAAATATAAGAATTATTATAAAATTTAATGATAGACATGCAATTGGAATAAATAATTATTTTAAATGTAATTTCAAATACATACGATGATGGTATATTTCTCTATAAAATAGAAAAAGTAGGAAGACAATAGTACAATAAACTAAATGTACCAAATACAAAAAAAAATATTTTATCTCTCAATAGAATCATGACCCTCATCTCGTTTTGGTGCTCCCCTACTCTTAATGATGGAAAAAAATTAAGCATCAAAATATGTCCCTAACTTCATCCATAATGTATGTTCTGGTACCAAACAATGGCCCAAATATGATGTGATATACAATCCCACTAGGTAATCATCCACAGATATATTAAATGTCCCGGTTGTTCAATAAAACAATCTAAATGGAGGGAAATAAAATAGGGTAAGTAGTAAATAAATTTAATGTGCCCAAGACATATATACAAAAAAATGATCTGGTACAGCCCATCAAGGAACCCTATAAAAGATGAATCAAGATACTATATCACGGAAGTTGTAAATTATACATAAATAACTAACATGGACTAAAAATACATCCATACATATCATATAATATAAATGCTTATAGTATAACCAGAAGTGTCAGATCAGTCATTACTAAGCCCTATAATCAAATTCATCATATTACCACGGCCCGACCATATGATCAAAGTGTCAGACCAATAAGGTCGAAATCCAAGGTATATATCTCCAATACATCCTCAAAAGTTCCTAGGAGAATCTCAATGGAAACTCTAATTGGCTTGAGTAAGGGTCCAAGGATCATTTCTATCAACCATTTCCACTATGAGACAAAGAAAAAATAGATCACATGCATAAAAATGCCCAATGAAACCCATGAAATCAAGGACCAATGAGAAAAATCTATCAAATGAATCTATTAACATGTTCAATACCCATAGGAGAAACATATATGGAATATAATAGAATCATTATCCAAGGTGTACCAACCAAAGTATCCATTACCATTCATCTCATCACACATTTTTCATTCAACATTCATAAAAAATATCAAAACAATTCCATGAGTATACAAACTAATTTCCACAATTCACATTCGATGGAAAACAATGAGTATACAAACTCATTTAACAAAATCATTAAAAATCAATAATTAAATAATTTAAAATAAATTATCTTATTTAGAAGTATGAAATACATCCTATAATCATGAAATTCAATTCAATTCAATTCATTGCAGGATTTACCTAGAATGAACATCTCAGAATACACCCCATGGGTGGTTTAAAAAGTGGAAAGGCAACGGGTAAAACAAATTGGTGGAATTATTATGGAAAAACCGCCTAAACATCTCAAAGGAACTAATTTTATTCTTAATAAGACCCATTTAATTTAATTTTATTAAATAATTTAAATTTGAGGTTTTTCTAGAATGTCTGACAAGTAGCAAAATGACATCTAGATTAATAAAGAACCAAACAAAAAAACAAATTCCACCTACTATATAATGATATTAGTGTTCCTATCTAGTATAAAATTTATATTCAACATAGATCATGGAGAAAATAAAAAACATATGAAGAAATTAGAATTTTGGAATATTATATTGCACCTAAATTGTGCAGTTTATACCAAGAAGAATATGGAAAGGAACAAAAGGAATTGAGTACTCGACAATGTGAATCCAATGAGAATGATAGTGTTTGATTTCGTTATCATATAAGGAATATGTATCAAATCCTACTTTATAGCATCAGATGAGCTCTCTGAATCCACAAGTTATCCAAAGTGATAGTAAAAGAGAAATATATTTGGTCTAATAAATTAAATAAAGTATTTTTATTAATTTCATAACAAATCACGGGTCGTATGGTTTGGACACATTCCTGTCCAACCCATGTTCCAACTATACGCCCATTTTTGTAGGAATAGGCACATTGCACGATTAGTGAAAATAGATTGTGTTACCATGCACATAACATGTGAAACTCCACTATCAAAAGATGTAGTTTTTTGCATGACCTTGAACCCTAAATCACATGGTTTTCTATCTTTTTGGTCTATAGGATCCCACTTTCAGCCTTACACATTTAGAAGTAACCATGAGGCGTGAACTGTATGGTTTCTAATAACCATAATCTATGCCTTTTTCACAACAAAAGCTGGGTTCTAGATTCTAAAAAATCCCTAGAAGCCTCCAATACACCCATGATAAAATTGGCTACTAGAAATAGGTAGTAACTAAAATTTTAAACTGAAAACAAAAGGATTAATTCCTTATACAAAGATACCTTGGTTCTTATAATATTCACCCCTTAATAAAATTCATCCTGAAATTTCCCCCTCAAGGGTGTTCAGTATTCATATGAGAAAAAATCCGGCCACTGAGCACTTATGTCGGCATCAAGCTCCCATGCCTCACCATATAAATGGACAAGCTTCCATAAAACCCATAAAAGAATAATTGTACTTCCTAAAAGAAGTTTTTTTCTCTTAAAAAAACTAGATGGTTTTCAACGTACACATCTATAGTTTAATCATCCACCTCAAGCTGAAAAGCATGAGATGGTATAGGTGATAACGGTTTATATAAATATGTGTAACATTTTGTACATAGATTGATACATCTGAGTTAACTACAACTGATAGACAATCGACTCGGCTCTACCTAGAATCTCGAATGGACCGACGTATTATAGTGAAGTTATACCTTGTCTCTTATTCAATATATGTCCCAAACTCAGTGAGACACATAAAAATACATGATCCTTTTCTTTTAACTCTAGTGTCTATATATGGTTATTGAATAAATATTTCTATTATGACTGTGTAGTATCCATGAACTCATGAATCAAGTGGTCCTACATAGAATACTCCTACATGAGACAGAGTCCCAAAAAATCTTGGTCACCTACCTCTAACTAGTAAAGGGGTGATTGACATGGCCTATCTTACATGGGCTCATAAGGTGTCATCTGTATCATCTTTTGATAAATATTTTTGTAGGAGATCTCATTCATGGGTATATTCTTCTCGCAAGAACCCCTAAAAATATATAATGTATGCTCTTAATATGTCCTCAAGAACTCATGTCATATACTATAACTGGTCATCATCCAGAGGGTGGTATTATGGGATTAAAATAACCTATGTACAGTGTTCCCTCTAAAAACACTTTCAGAAACGAGATGAGAAATGTGTTTCCCTATATGAAACAAAAGTGGGTGGGACCCTATGAGGTCATAAAATCTCATAGACATACAAACTCTCATTATCTTCTAATCTAATGTTCTATTTGATTGGAAATAAATGTGAAACATCATGAGACTGTGAAAAAACCCACAAATAATCTCCACCTCTACGTGAACTCAGAAAAATAGTCCTGATATCCATCTTGTAATAATTAAATATTTTTCTTAGGAATAGGTATGTAATGTAAATGTCTGGCTAATGACTGATGTTCCTCCTTCACATTCTAACATGTTGAAAACCTCAATAAAAAATATATGACTTCATGTTTCATAACCATCCAACATTACTGAGGGCTCAATTCATGGCACTTATTTGTGATAATGGGATTTACTTCCCAACATAAGTCATGAATCTACCACATAATATTCTCACAAATGTCCACTAGAACCTAAACATGCCCATGGATATGCAGGACATCATCCTCACCAATGGTCCAACCTGGAGGTGGGTCCTCACTTGACACACAGTCCCGTGTGACTAGGCCTTCATAATCCAACAGAATCGTCATCCTCCCTCTATCCACATTGGTAGAGATCATGACTAAGAATGAAATAATGGGCTTTCCCTATCATTATTGCACCATTAAGTGAATATTAGAGCAGAAATACACAATATACCACTCTCTACCGACTTACTAAATTTACGGTATCTGATTCCACCTGTTCATTGCATTAGCCACTACATTTCCCTTACCGAGCATATATGAATGTACAAATTCAATGTACCGTAGCCATTAAAACCACCTTCTCTACCTCAGATTCATACCACGATGTGTAAATATATAGAGTAGGATTTTTTGGTCTTTGTACAACAAAAAATAATCTCTAAATAAATTGTGTATTAAATGAAGAAAATCTTGTACAGATAAAACCAATTACATATCTTGTATCAGGTAATTCCTCTCATGTACCCTCAGATACTAAGACACATGCGCCACAACTCTATCCCCCATTCATCATCACTTCTCCTAGATTTATACCTAAAACATCACAATAAACATTGTATGTATTTCTTTGGTATATAAGTATTTGGAAATTATATTAATTTAGTCTCCCTTTCATCTCATTAATGGCTTTCTCATAGGTATATAACAATAAAAACTACACACCCTTCTTATTCAACCATGATTGAGTCATTTTTACGTATGAGAAGTCTTGTATTAAATTCCTATAATACCAACATATACCCAAGAAAATTATAATGTCAATGATGTTCTTGGCATACTCCCTAGAAACTACAGTTCTATCATTCACTGGGTTAACTTATACTTCTTTATACTAGATAATATGACTCAAGAAGTGACTCTTGTCAATCAAGAAGTTGAACTTTTTGAGACTATCATATAACTGATGTTGTCTCAATGTCTCTAAAAAGATATTATGATTTTTGGTATTGTCATGTCAATAGAGGAGGAAAACATGAAAATGGAATCCATAGAATCCACTAAAAGTTATTCTAGATAAGGATAGAAGACTCAAATCATCATTGATATGAAAACTTTTATCATGTTTGTGAGACAGAACAAAATAAGATGTTACATGTATAAACCATACCTTCTATGAAATCCTATACCAGGTATGTGTGTAGTTCGAGCACGTATATTGTGATACCCTGACCTCAAATAAATTTTGGAGAACCCTTGTACTCCTTGAAGCTGATAAAAATGGATGAAAATTTATGGAAAGGGATATTGGTTCTCAACCATCAACTATTTCGGGTTTTGGTATTATAGGCATAGCCTATGGGTACCATCCGCCTTTATTAAAAATGGACTAGATAACCCCATAGAGAAGTACAAGGTCATATAACCCATTTACCTCCAAATACAATAGCTACCTCTTGAGCTCTTACAAATATATTGTAGCCATCCTGTAATTAGGTATGGATACCAGTGTAGCTCAATAAATTCACTATATGGAGAACTCAACCTATCACTCAAAAAGTGAACCAAAATTCATACAGGAAGACATCCCTAAAATGATCAACCATAGGAATAATTTCCAAAAAACACACTTCCTAATCATCTAGATACAAGTTAGAAATATGGGATATCGTCCCACCCATCCCATGATGCTATGGTCTTTCTCAACTTTTCTGTACATCCCATTAACACTTATGAATATAAAATATACCCTATGGTGATGTGGATGTATCTCTATAGTGATAAAATTCAAATTTGACTCGATAATTTATTATCCATTCCATCTCAATTTTGACGTCACACTAGCTCATCTTGAAGAAATAAAGATTACAGATTAGGTGACATCCTCAACATCAAGGGGTCACTCTCTACGCTTATTTTCATCGTCAATTCTAATCCCCAATAGAGTTTAAAGCATCATAATTCCATAAAAATATAGTATAATGATCCCAAGGATTTTAAAAATAAGAACATATTCAAAACTATATGATACACCTATTCTAGAATGCGAAAATACTTGATTTGAGGATACTAATATAATAGCTCTATATGTAGATAGTTTGTAACCATACTCTACAAGGGTATGATATATAGAATAGATGAAGCCTGTACATTCACCCCATTACAAAAACTCACTAATATGAGTAGGATTACTCTCCTATGTTTTTGTAACTGGTGTATGGATTCCTCAGCTATGACCACCGCCACCTTATCTTGATTGAATAATAATACACTAGATCCCTTCCTAACATGGGTACATGAAAACTAATCTTGAACCAGGTGATGGAGCCGACCCTATACTACTCACTACTAGAAGTAAGGTACTGTAGAAACGCTACACATGGCCCATCCTACTGAAATATCAAAACATGATTGGGTCGTGATCACATTGGGTTTTCATGTGACCCTATCTGACACAATGATGATTGAAAACCACACTATCATCACAAGTAGCCGTGATGGTACTCTTATATTGGTAAGCCTCAAAATGGAACATCCTACCAGAGGATAATGAACTATTGGGTCGAGAGAATACACCCCCTACTATATTCCCCTAGATTCCATCTCGTTCAACTCTATGATCAGCACCTAATTCACTAAATCAATTATAGTTTCTAACATGAACATATTGACCTAAGATCAAATGGAATTTCAATAACCATCATAAAAGGGTCTCCCCCTCGATAACTCATTAGCAATACACAACAATGAAAAAAAAAATCAAATTTGTAAATCACATTGAGTACTCTCTAACAGTCATAACACCCTACTCCAAATTCATGAAATCTCTATCCCGCTCTACTCTCAGAGTCTTGAGAAAAAAGTATTCGTATAATATTGTTAAGAAATCCCTCCAAACCGTATTATGTAGCACATCGTCCTGGGTCATAATATTGGATTTTCACTTTGCTTCTCCATGATGCATGTATATTGTAAGATTCGATATCATCTCAAGAGGTGTCTCTAGATGCTTGATGATTTTCAATGTTGTATCTAACCTTTTATAATCATCCTCTGGACCAACATCCCCTAAAATTATGGTAGGATGTGTCTTTTGGAACACATGTTTCAGATCAACCATAGACAAGGTAGGATGCAGTGCTCATTGATAATTCTACATGAAGCGATAAAATCCATCATAGAACTATTCCTTAACCCTTGTGTCTTGAAGAACAACTAGTTCCATAGCTGGCACTAAAGGAGGATCCACCAGTAACCTGTGGACCACCACCTTTGGTGCCTAGTTATCTACATACTCCTTCTGTAATACTAGAGATCATCATGGTGGAATGCCTGCACAATTCCAAACTCATTTCTTAGAAAAAATAATGTCAAAATTAACATCTCAATAGAATAGGACATGTAAATCCTTTTGATAACCGTGTAATAGAATACAATATTCTCCTAAATCTAGGACTTTAAATGGAATAATCTTAATGGTACCTAGATAAACAACCTTTTACTCACTCAAATTCTTGGTTAGGTCGAGTTCTCTATATATCATTCACATTTCCCATTTGAATTTCATATTCACTTCACATTCACTTTAAATGGTTGAATCAAATGGCGGGTCACATTCCAATCCATAAGGGCCCATATTACTTATTAATTGAAATATGAAATCAACATAATTCACACCATAACACATTCTAGTCCATGAAACCTTTGGTTGATGACTCAACTAGCCACAATTTGTTGCTCAGGGTGTTTGCTTTAGCCTAATCATGAAAACACTACTTAGGTTATGACAAGAACTTAGAGTACCAACAATGATTGTCAATTACCTATAAATTTTTCTATCACAACAACATTTACATCTATCAAAACACATATCACAACATCATGAAAATAAGCAATGCATTTTATATAGCATGGAATAATGCATGGAATGTGATTCTAACAAGTTTCTAGAATATTTCATAAGAAATAATACCCTCATATCATTGGGATACAACAAAATATAAACCACATTAATACTAATAATAACAACAATATTCAAGTACATCACCCAATGGTAGAATCAAATCAACTTTAATAGTAAACATCTAGAAAACATCAATTTCCATTCGAGGAAATTTTTCCTTTTTTCCTTTACGTGGGCCAGCTACACATAGACACATCTCATTACCAAATTCCAATTCCATGATATCCATGTATATTTTTAGAAAATAGTAATGAAATATATAAATTAAAATGGATATGATAACACTTTTTATCATCCTGAACCAGGATTACACCAAATGGTTCCCTTAGTTCAGTTGGCCACATGGCCTTAAGTGCATATATGTAAATGCCAAAGGCTGCCAACTAATATTAAGGTCATAGGATGTGTTTATGGGGAGACTATTCAGTCATTACCAGAGTGTAACATAGTATAATATAAATAAAATAAAATATTGGTAAATGTATAATATTTAAACAATAGATAAACATATGGAATATATAACAATGAGAAAAGTATAATCAAATACATATGATGAAGGTACACATCTGTATGAAACATCCAAAACAGGTACACAGAAATAAAATTAAATATATATTCCCAATAAAAAAAGGAACTGTCTCCTAATAGAATCTTGAGGATCATCTCAGTATCATTCTCCCCTTCTACTAAGCATGGAACAAAATCAAGTATAGAATTGTGGGCACATACCCTAGTCCCTACTTGCATCCATAAAGTCATTACAAGTTCCCAACGGTAGCCCAAACTAGGTGTGAGACACAATCTAAGTAGGTACCCATCGAAATATATATAACACGTTATGTTTATGAAATATTAAAAGATAAATAGTGTACACATAAAGAAGGTAAGAAGAAAATAAATGTAATGTTCTTGATGGCATATATACTACTAGGAAAGTGATCATGTACATCCCAACAAGTCTACCTGAAAAATATGAGTCAGGATCCTATATCAAGTCAGTTGTAAAAAAATGAATAACCAACATGGACTCACCATAAATCCATACATATCATGTCAACAACAACCGTCCCATATAATAAAAATTTTCAGACCGGTCACAATCGATCCATATAATCAAATGTATCACATTACCATGACTTGTCTATATAATCAAAGTGTTAAACCAAAATGGGTTAGATACATGTTAAGGAAGACCATGGAATCCTCATCGAGTCCTAGGTGAATCTTGATGGAAAATAGTTTATGCTTGATTTTGGTTCCATGGAGCATTTTTACTAACAATGTCCTTTGTGGGCCCAAGTATAACCAGATCTAATGGGTAGAAAAGCATATGGAATCTCATAGAATCAAGACGTAAGGAGAAAACATTATCCAAGTTGTCTTCCACCGAGTTCAAGACCCATAGGAGAAACATCCATGCTATCTAATAGAATCATGATCCAAGGTGTACCTTCCAATGAATCCACTTCCATTCATCTAATAAAATTTCATTCATAAAAATCACCAAAATATACCATGATTATTCCCATTCAATTCCACAATTAACCATTAATGGAAAAAATGAGTACACCCAATCCTTTTACAAAACCATTTAAAATAATAAATTAAACAATTCGGCATCATGTATCACATGGAAATGGAGGTAGTACTTCTCCAAATAAATTCAATTAAACTCATTTCGCTACTAGATTTATCTTGAAACACAAGTTAGAACACAACCCATTGGTGGTTTAACAAGTGGGGAAGGAAAAGAGAACACCCCATTAGTGGCATCGTTTTGCGAAATTACCACCAACACATCTCAAAAGAACTAATGTAATTCTTAATAGGATTAAATTTCATTTAATTCAGTTAAAATAAATTCAAATTTGGTGTCATGCTGGAATGTGTTGTGGGTAGAACTATGGTTGGTAGCCTAATAAAGCACTAAACCAAATGAAAAAAAGAATATAACACCTACTCTAACTTAGTAGTAGAGTGCTCATCTAGTATCAATAGTTTATTTGGCTCATATTAGGAGAAAATAAAATAATAGAAGAATAACATGAAATTATTGCATATTAGATTGCACTAAAATAGCACATTGGATACTAAAAAGAATGTGGAACAACAAAAAAGGAATTTTTTACTCACCAAAGTGGATCCAATGATACCAACAGTGCTCGATTTAATTATTAAATGAGGAACATGGATCAAATCCTACCTTATATCTTCAAGCGAGCTCTCAAAATCCACAGGCTATCCAATGTGAGAGGAAACCAAAAATAGTTAAGGTTTAATATAATAAATAATGGAATTTTACTAATTTCTAATTAAATCCAAGTTCACATGGTTTGGAATCATGATTGGCCCAACCATGCGCCAATCGTACACCCTTTTCTATAGGAAGTGGAAATCACATGGTTAGTGACAAATGTTTCTCTAACCTTGTGGAAAACATGCAAAACCACTCTATCAAAAGAATGCAGTTTTTCAAACATCCATATTCACAAAATCGCATGGTTTATCTAATCGGTTACTAACCTTAGTTCATACATAAACATTTGGACAAAAAAGTATCCTTGCCTCACATGAAATCCCAATTTCTTACATGAGGCACCAGGTTAGAAACTTTTACCTCACATCATATAATGATGTGATTTAAAAGGATCTTATGATTGAGAAGGATTTCGATGAAGATATTGAAATGGGACTTCTTCCATTTTTTATTGTACTAATGAGTTGTGTTATACGTTCTTCTTCTGGTGGTGGGAATAAGATATTTGAAGAGATTCCCCAAGTGATGAATGGAAAGTAGAGTAGAGTAGGGACACATTAGCTCATTCCATGGGAGGGGATCCTTCTTAGTGTTTCTAGTGTGTGGATAGAGTACATCACTAGAATTTCTATCCTAGTCCAATAATATAGCTCCATCAATGTGTTATTATGTGGAAACATCAATGGATTTTCTTGAGGATATCACATATATTTTTAAGTATTGACATTGGAAAGATGTAGACATCAAGGGATCTATTATGGGGACTATATGATAAGAGTCACGATACAACAGGAAGGTTGGGCCTTGAAGTAGGATAAAAATCTGAATGAAATTTTCAGAATAAAATGTATTCAGTGGGTTGAGCTGGGGAATGTGGGGGAATGATTGTACGTCTAATAAAAGAAGATTTTACGGAATCGACCATGTTCCAGATGTGGTTTTAGATTAATATTTCAGACTAATAGATATTTTTATGATTTTATATATGCTTTATAATTATTTTTTAGATAAGATATATTCTCATTCATTAACCTATACTCATGTGATTCTTTTTTTAGAGTTAATAGTAAATAATTTATTATGATTTTTATCCAATAAAACTACTTTTATAAAGTGGTTGGGTTGTATTAATGGATTCCAAGAGTATCCTAAAGTGATCACGAGTTACATACATCAAGAATATTTTATGATTCTAAAAATTGAAACCCTTGATTTTATATTTAGTATAGAATAGTTAGTGAGTATTTGATATCACATCAACTACTAATTCATGTGAGTTTAATTTTCCTATACTTATGTAAATGAGAATGTTTTTATTGGGGAATGGTATTTTGGATTAGACATAATATGAGTAGACCACATTCAAAATGGTACCATTATGATGTAGGTGACAGATATTAAACTTACTGAATAAGTGATAAAATTTTAATTTACTATTCCATATTTTATAGACTGTTATGGGTGTATCTTTTAGATGATTTCTTAGTAATTTCCCATAAATGGGAGAATTGGGTTCAAGAATCAACTCAAACTAGGTGCACACCAAATATTTATTCCACTACATCATATGAAACTAACCAATTTGAGGGAGTTAAAAGTAAATATTGAGGATATAGAGGTGAAGGGGTTTAATGGAGAAATAATTTCTCCGTACAGTGATCATATCCTATACTCTAAGAGTAATAATGATAATATTCAATTATATGTTGATTACAGAAAGTTCAATCAGTTAAATGAGACGAATAACTATCCACTACCAAGGATAAATGATCTATATAATCATTTGAGTGGAGATTGATGATTCGACAATATTAACTTATGATATTTCTATCATAAATATTGGGATAATACTGATGAAATTCCACAATTAGGGTTTTGTATTTATATAGACTGTATGAGTATCAAATTATGTTGTTCGCATTGATGATTTCACTAGAAATGTTCATGGATCTCATGAAACAGATTTTTCATTGCTACCTAGAATAATTTTTTAGTGTTCTAGTTGATGATATCTACATATATTCATAGAACTAGGAGTTAAATAAGAAATAAAATTATATTTTCTGAGTACATTGAGTGAATTATATTTATTTCATTTTCTAAAACTATGATTTAAGGATCCAAAGATATGTTTTTTGAAGAACATGATCATTGAAATAAGAATATTAGTTGATATAGAGAAGGTGGAAGTATTGACAAAATGAGAACAACCTATGAATGTGTTTGAGATTATTATATTTCTAGGGTTTTCTTGATATTATAGGTAATTCATTCATGACTTCTCTCATTTTGCAGTGACTATGACTGAGTTGACCAAGAATGGAGCTAAGTATGAATAGATGAATCTATGTGAAGAGGATTTTTAGGAACTGAAGAAGTGGTTAAAAAATGCTCCTATACTGACACATATAATCCTAGGGATTGGTTATACAACCTATTATAACACTTTAAGAGTTGTATTAGTGTTTGTTTTGATGTAAGAAGATAAGTTCATATCTCATGTGTCTCATCAGCTAGAACCCCATTAATTGAACTACCCTACCCACGATTAGAGTTAATTGTTGCAGTTCATTCCTTGATTTGTTGGAATCATTATATCATCAATAGGATATTTTATTTCCACATTGACTATAAAATATTGAAATATACTTTCTCCCTGTAAGACTAATACCTATGAGAGATTAAATAAGGTGAGTACTTATAGACATTCAAAATTGAGATAAAATATTCCCTAGGGAAAGGAAATGTTGTTTCAGATTCTCTCAGTTGAAAAAAAGGATCTTGAGAGTCAAAAATAATTAGAGGAGTGGAAGATGATGATATTGCTATTATACAAGAATGTGGGAATATCTACGGGCCAATGGGTTATGACTTGTTCCTTATTAGTCATTACTTCTTCATTTGTGGATATAGAAAATGTTGACCAGGAATATGATTCATTTAATCAGATTATGTGAGAATGGATGTTGGGATAATATTATTTCAAAGGGAGATCCTTAGATGGAAATTCCATAATTCAGGCACATGGAAGAGTCTTGATTCCAATTTACAAGAGGAATGAATTTATGTGAGTCTCTTGCACAACATAGTAGGTGATACACCCTGGATCGACCAAGATATTTCTTGAAATGAAATGTCATTTGTAGTAGATGAGTGTGAAGAATGTTATTTTAGGGGTTTTTACTTGATTCCATACCTATGAGAGTGTAAATAAAAAACACCGGCAACCAGGTGGATTATAGAAGTCTATTCAATTAGTCATGTAGAAGATGTATGATGTGTCAATGGAATTTATCATGGGACTACCTAAGACTTTGAGGAGTCGAGATGTAGTGTAGGTGGTAGTTGGCCTACTGATAAATTTTTCACACTTATTTCTTCTTTGAGAAACCCCGCATGTGTATGAGTTAAGTATTCTATATGTGTATGAAATAGTAAGAATACATGGTGTTACAATGAGTATCATGTCAAATTAGGATGTGTGTTTCTAATCATTATAACTAATAGGATTTCAGAAGGTTTTGAGAACACATTTTAAGTTTAGCACAACATATCACATGCAGATAGACAAATAATCCACATCAAAAACTATAATTTAGAAACATTTTTAGTGATATCTTTGAGAAAATGTCTGTAATTATGAGATATTTCCTAAAAATGGTTTTCAAATTAGAAATATTTTCCTAAATTGTCACTAAATTATTGATGTTTAGGAAAGAACGATGTTAAACATGTGGTGTTTCTAGAAAACGATACCAAATTAGCAAAATCCTAAAAAAATATCTAATTTATTACCATTTCCTTAAAAGAAGTTTCTAATTTAGCATTGTTCACATAACAAGCATTTCTATTTTAGCTATTTTTCTCAAAAACTCAGATAAATTTGCAACATTTCCACAAATATGTCACTAAAATAGCAATGTTTCCTAATAACGTTGTTAAATTTGTGAATTCTTCCAAAAGGTCACTTAAAAAATATATATATAGCCTATTTTCCCACATCGATATAAATATACTTTTTAATATATATATATATATATATAGATATATAAATTTATATATGTATATACACACAAACACACACATATAAAAACACATATAAATTTTAAATTTAGTCGCATTCTAAGAAAACTGGTCTATTTTAGTGACATTTTTACTAGAGTTTTCAAATGTGGAAAATTATATATATATATATATATAATTATAATTATATATATACATACACATTTGTATTTATTCACACACACAAACATGTACATAGATAATCATATATATATATATATATACATATATACACACAAATATATATATTAAAAACATATGTATATATATATATATTATAAAAATATGTATATATATATAATATAATATAAACAAATAAATAAACATAAAATATAAACACACAAAAATAGAGCCAAATATATTTTTGTAATATAAGAATAAAATATAAACACATGCCTACAGATATATAGATATATATATACATAATATAAAACATAAAAACACACACACATATATAATATATATATATATATATATAATATAAAATAGAAAAATATATATATATATGTATATTTATATTAATAAAGAAAAAATATGTATATAATATAAATTTTTAATAACAAAAATCAATTTATATATATATTTATAACATAAGACATTTAAAATTTTTAAATATAGTCACGTTTTTAAGAAAACATGACTTTTTAGTGGCACCTTTACTAGTATTTTAAACATTGGCCAATTGTATATATATATATAATTATATATATGTATATATACACATTTATATTTACACACACACACATAAACACACACAAAGACACATATATATATAAACACAGACACACAATAATAAACATATATATATATATCAAATTAAACATATTATATATATATATATATAATTTATACATATATATATATAAACATATATATATAATATAAACAGACTCACATGCACACATATAAAATAAAAAACTATATATACATTATAAACATATAAATGAACCTATAATATAGAGATATGTATAATATTTTAAAAAAATATAAACATATATATGTATATATAAACATATAGCAGAAAATATAAAATACAAAAAAATATAAACTGTAAACTATAAACATAAATATATTAACATATAAATAAATAGATAAATAGATAAATATAATTTATTGATTTCGTAAATATTGATATATATATATATATATATAATCTAATACACTTATTTAAAATAATTATAATTAGGTGGGTTAGTTGCCTACTTCGCTGGTAAGGTGGAGGTCTGTGCTATGATTTCTTATTTTATGTCCATGGAATTTGTGGGCATACATGTACTCAAGGGTGGTAGGGGGTTAGTGCGTGGGAGGTGCATAGGGTAATGGAGAGTGTATACAGTGTGTTGTGGGGTTAGGATGATAGTGAGCTCTATGTGGGTGGGGGGTGTAAGAGGGCATTTTATGTGATCTTTTAGATATAGGATGGGGGAAGAGACGGGTGGGAGGGGGTTGACTATGGGAGTACAAAAGATTTGGTTGAGTGTAAATGTATACTGGAGGGAGGGTTGGCCATGGGAGTATAGGGGGGTTGGAGAGGTGTGTTAGTGGGATGACCATGGGAGTATAAGAGAGGTTGGGGAAGGTTTGGGGAAGTGCGTGGGAGTTCATGGAGGTTGGGGACGTTTATAGAAGGGAAGACTGTGGGAGTACAGGGTTGTTGGGGAGGTCCATGGTAGGGTTTCCCATGGGAGTATAGGAGGGTTTGTGGAGGGGATTGTGGAAATGAAAATTAAAGAAATCCATTAAAAACCCTATAAAATTATGTATTTAACAAAATACATGTTTTTTTTAGAAACGTCAGTGAATGAGATTTGATTTAACAATGTTTCAGAAAATCATCAGCAAAATGAGATGTAAAGTGGGAAGGGGTGGGTGGGAGTGGATTTAATATGGGAGGTACACGAGGGGGGTGTTTCATGGGGTATGAGAGGGGTGACTTTGAGAGTACAAGACCTGTGGTGGAGTGTGAAGGGGTACAATAAGGAGTGATGAATGTTAGAGAATATGTTCATTGGGGAGGTTTGTGGGAGGGTTGACAGTGGGAGTATAGGATGGGTTGGGGTGGGGAATAAGGTTAAGAAAATTAAACATAGCCATTTAAAATATGGAATATTATGAATTTCAAAACAAAGTGCCAATTTTTTTAAGAAATTTCGGTAAATTAGATTTTATTTAATAATATTTGAAAAAACAATTAGTAAATTAGATGTGTCTAGTTAGTGAAATTTATAAAAATAATTAATTTGGTGAATGTGGGAGTGTAGGGGGGTTGGGGAAGGAGGGAATTTTGAACATTGGAGTAAAAGGGGGTTTTGAAGTTGTATGGGTGTGTTGACCTTGGGAGTATATGAGGGGTTTAGGAGGGGATTTCAGACCATAAAATAAATGTAAACATTAAAAAACCATGAAGATAGTATTTTAAAAAAAATACGGATGTTTTTTTTTGAAATGTTGGTAAATGAGATTTGATTTAAAAATGTTTCCAAAAACTATTATTAAATGAGATGTCTCAATTTAATGATGTTTATACTCATAACTAATTTGGTGAATGTGGTAGTACATGGGGGTTAGGGTGTTGTATAGAAGGGATGACCGTGGGAGTATAAGATGGGTTGGGGAGGGGACTATAGAATATATAAATTAAATTTAGTAATCAAAACACATGGATATTTATGTATTAAAAAATACCAAAAGATTTTAGAAACATTGGTTAATGAGATTTGATTTAACAACATTCCCAAAAAAATCAAAAAATGTGGTTTCTCTAATTAGAAAAATTTATAAACATCATGAATTTGTAGAATGTGGGAGTACATGGGGGTTGGGGAGGTGTGTGGAAGGGTATACCGTGGGAGTATTGAAGGGGATGGGGAGATAGGGAGGGGTGAACATGAGAATAAATGGGTTGGGGGTGTGGGAGGGTTAACCATGAAAGTATAGTAGGGGTTGGGGAGGGTATTGGGGACCCGAAAAATAAATTTATCCATTAAAAAACTTGAAAATTATGTATTTTTGAAACAAAAACGTATATTTTTTTACAATTTATGTCAAATGAAATTTAATTAAAAATGATTCAAAAAATATCAGTAAATGATATGTCTATAATTAGCGATGCTTATAAACATCATTAATTGGGTGAATGTAGGAGTATTGAGGGGTTGGGGGTTGCATGAGGGGGATTACTGTGGGAGTATTGGAGGATTTGGGGGCCAAAAAATTAATCATATCCTTTAAAAACCCTAAATAATTCTTCAATTTTTATTAAAAAATTATATATGTTATTTGAAACATCTGTAAATGATATTTTATTTAATAATATTTACAAAAAAACATTGGTAAATGTGATGTCTCTAATTAGTGACATTTATAAACAATGATAATTTTGTAAATAAGGGAGTATATGTGGGTTGGGGAGGTTCATGGGAGGGTTGACTGTGGGAGTATAAGAGGTGTCTGAAAGGGGATTTGGGACCATAAAATTAAACGCATCCTTTAAAATACTAGATGAAGTATGTATTTAAAAACAATTATCGACATTTTTTTGGAAATTTCATTAAATGAGATTTGATTAACTATGATTCCAAAAAAAATCTAGGAAAAGAGTGATCTCTAAATAGTGATGTTTATAAATATCATTAATTTGGAGAATTTTGGAGTATATGAGGTTTGGTAGGTGCATGGGAGGGTTAACAATGGGAGAATATGTGGGGTTGGTACAGGGATTGTTGACCAAAATACTAAATGAACATATTAAAAAACCTTAAAATTTATGTATATCAATAAAAATTTACCGTCATTTTTTTGAAATGTCGATAAATGAGATTTTATTTAATAATTTTTAAAAATTCCTATAAATGAGATTTATCAAATTATAAAATATTTTAAACATCATTAATTTGGTGAATGTTGAAGTATATGGTGGGTAGGGGTGTGTGGGAGGGTTGACTGCGGTAGTATTTGAGGGTTTGGGGACTAGATAATAAAATTTATCCCTTAATGCTATTTAAAAAATCACCTACATTTTTTATTAACGTTGGTAAATGATATTTTATTTAAAAATGTTTCAAAATAACATAAGTAAATGATATTTACATAATTAATGATGTTTATAAATGTTGTTAATTTGGTGAACGTAGAAGTACATTGGTGTTGGTGAGGTGTACGGGAGGGTTAACTGTGGGAGTATAAAAGGGTTTGGGGAGGGAGTGAGGGATTAACATGGTAGTATAGGGGGTTGGGGAGGTGGGTGGAGGGTTGATTGTGGGAGTATAGGAGGGGATAATGAGGTGATTAAGGAAATAAAAATTAATCATAGGCATTAAAAAACAAGAAAAATTATATATTCCAACAAAATACCACTGTTTTTTTGAAATGTCTGTAAATGATATTTCATTTAACTATGATTCCAAAAAACAATAGTAAATGAGATGTGTATAATCAGTGACATTATTAAAAATCATTAATTTGGTGAATTTATTATTATAGGGGGTTGGGGAGGTGTGTGGGAGGGTAGACCATGAGAGTATAAGAGGGGTTAGGGAGGGGATTGGAGACTAGAAAACTAAACAATGCCATTACAAAAATGAAATATTGTGCATTTCAAAAAACAATTAATTTTTTTTATAATCATATGTAAATAAAATTTCACATGACATAGCTTCCAAAAAAATTCGATAAATTAGATGTATCTTATTAATGACATTTATAAACATTGTTAAATTTGTGAACGTACGAGTATAGGAGGGATGGGGATGTTCATGGAAGGGTTGACTATGGGAGTATACGAGGGGTTTGGGATGGATGTAGGGTTGGATGTGGGAGTATATGGGGGTTGGGGATATGCGTGGGAGTATTTAATTTGGGATATATTAGGGTTTGGGGACCAAGAAATTAAATGTAACCCTTAAAAACCCAAAAAATGTGTATTTTAAAAAGTAATTACTGATGCATTTTTGAAACATCGTAAATGAGATTTGATTTAACAACTTTTCTAAAAACCAGAACTAAATGAGATTAATATAATTATAGATTTTTAAAAATGGTGTTAATTCGGATAATGTGGGAGTATAGGGTAGTTGGGGAGGTGTGTGGCAGGGTTTACCGCATGAGTATTGGAGGGGTTGAGGACTAGAAAAATAAACGTATCCATTAAAAAAACTAATTTTTTTTGTATTTGTAAAATAATTGCCAATATTTTTTAGAAACATCTGTAAATGAGATTTTATTTAACAATGATTCCAAAAAAAAACTCAGTAAATAAGATGTCTCTAATTAGTGAAATTTATAAATGTAGTTAATTATGTGACATCTATAAACAGTGCTAAAAATATTTCTAATCTTATTTTGAAATGTGGAATGATTTTTTGAAATTTATAAGAAACCTTTTTAAATGAGGGGATGCTAATTACATATGTTTATAAATGATGTTAATTGAAATTTGACATAAGTATGTTTCAAAAAAACATTAATAAATGATATATCTCTAATTAGCAATGTTTATAAACATCATTAATGTGGTGACATTAATAAACATTTCTAAAAAAATTACTGATGTTGTTTTAGAAACCACAATAAATGAGGTGTGATTTAATGTTGTTCTAAGAGGGTGTGGAATTGGATACTTGAGAGGGGGTGTGGGTAAGAGGCTAGTGGGAGGGGGTTGACCATGGGAGGTACATGAGTGTGGGGGGAGTGTCAAGGGGTTTGAGATGGTTTAATTTGGTAGTACATGAGGTGTGGGGGAGTGTGAAGGGGTATGGGAGGGAGGGTTAAATGTTTGAGTACATGGGGGTTGGGGAGGTTCACGTAATGGATGACCATGGTAGTATAATAGTGGTTAAGGTGGGTATTGGGGAATATAAAATTAAAAATTTCCATTAAAAAAATAATGAAATTTTTCAGAAATGTCAGTAAATGGGATTTAATTTAACAAAAATTCCAAAAAAAACATTATAAAAGAGATTTATATAATTACTAATGTTTATAAACTTCGTTAATTTGGGGGAATCTATAAATGTTGCAAAAAAATTATCATTTTTTTATAAATGTTTTTTTATTTACCGACGTTTCTAAGAAACATTGTTAAATGAGGTGTCACAAATTACCGATGTTTATAAATGTCAATTATTGAGATTTTATTTAACAATGTTTCTAAAAAACATTTGTAAATGAGATGTCTCTAATTAGCTATATATATAAATTTCATTAATTATGAGACATATATATATATTGCTAAATTAATTATGGATTTTTTTAGATACATTAGTAAATGAGGTATGATTTAATGACATTTTATAGAATCATTGTAAAATGATGTGTCATTAATTACTAATTTATATAAATGTCAATAATTAGTGAAATTTGTAATGTTTTTTTGAAACATCGGTAACTAGGATTTTATTTAATGTTGTTTTTGAAAATTTTTGATGAATAATATGTTTCTAATTATTGACATTTATAAACAATGTTAATTTGAAGATATTTATAAAAATCCCTGAAAATATTATCAATGGTTTTTAGAAATATTATTATAGAAGGTGTTATTTATTGACATTTCTAAAAAAACATCTCCAAATGAGGTGTTTTTAATTACCAATAGTTATAAATGTAATTAATTTTGTAATATTTATTAACATCACTAAATGATGTGAGATTTACAGACGTTTCAATGAAATGTAGGTAAATGAGGTGTCGTTAATTACAAATGTTTATTAATGTCAGTAATTATTGAAATTTAAATGTTTTCTAGAAACATAAGTAAATGAGATGTGATTTACTGATGTTTTTGAAAAACATCTCTTAATGAAATGACACTAATTAGAATCATTTATCATTATCATTAATTTGGAGACATTTATGAACAATGCTTAAAAAATAGTAATATTTTTTAGATGTTTTGGTAAATGAGGTATGATTTATCAACGGTTCTCGAAACATCACTAAATGAGGTGTCAGTAATTTCCAACATGTATAAATTAATTCAATCTAGTGATGTGTATAAACTTCACTAAATTAGTGACACATAATTTTCTAATCTTTTTTATAAACATCTATAAAAGAATTGTGTGTGTTATTAAACATCACTAATTCCATAAGTAAACGTCACTAATTCATGTTTTTTTCACAATGATCCAAGATGATGATCACAATAATAGACGATATGACCATAGATTGTCTGGTTGGTTTCAATGGGTCAGGGGATGAAAATATACCCTTCAAATCATTTTCATATTATAACATACTACTGGATTTGATTCAGATTGATCATTTTAGGGAACATTATAGTTGACCATTTTGTTTGTCATTGTGTTGCCTTCACATGAAAGAGTCAACAATAGTTGGGTCAATTGTAGTGCATAATTATTTTGAGTGGATGTAGTTGCTAAATAAAGGTAAAAATTTCCAATATGTTTAGAAAATGCGATAACCCTTGGAGTTCTCAATGGGTGTCTGAGTATTCTTCCAGCTGTCCACTTATTTGGGACATCAAAATTTTTATAGGTAATGAAAGTTAGCACTGCGATCTGTTGAACTATTCAATATCGTAGAAGATATTGAGATGGTGTCTTATATGTTTGAATATACTCCATGAAATCAATGTATTTTTGTTTTGTTCCACTTTTCACCTTTCTGAATGTATAAGATGGATTCTATGCATGTGGTCAATAGAAATGATTTGGAGTTGGAGATTGATTCTTCGAATAAGGAACATCTAGTGTTGATTGTTAATTTGAGATAAAAAGTGATATGAAAGAAGGTGATGCCTATTTTTCTTGTGTTTTGGAAGCATGGATGTATATAGGAAGAGACTTTTGAGTAGGGACCCTTTTTATAGGCTCAATGGAATGAGTTTTTCGAGAAGAACTCCAAGAGATTCATCTTTATGAAAATAAGTTCAGTAGAGGGTGAGTTTTTAATACCCCTTGGGATTCTAAGGTTAGTTTCATTTTTTTCATATTTTTTAATATTTTCATTACTGGTTTTGAGTTATGGTATGTTAGGGTTTAGTATTGGGTAGCTTATAGATAATTTTTGATGGTTTTTGAATTGTTTCAGAGGGCCCATAAATGGAATATGATTAGGAAAAACCATACAGATTCTCCAGGTAACCATGATTATGGAGACTTCAGTGAATGAGTAATTTTCATTTTTGGTCTATGATTTACCAAATCGTGTAACCCAACCATGTGACCTAACTTGGGTATGGACATTGTTTCACAAATTGTGGGCATAAAAGTTTTCAAATCGTTTGGACAAACCTTGTCCATGGTGTAAAATAAATATGTATGTTAGAATTTCAACCTAAAAAAGAAATCATCATTCCTCTCAAAACATAGGATTTCAAACAATAGCCACTTCTAGGTTATTTTAGGGATCCCTTCCAAGATAGAACATGTTTTTTATCTGATCTTTACTCATTGGATCTATAAATTAATTTTATGTCTTTATTTTGTTCTTCTTCTCTAGAATATTTTTATCCCCTCTAAAAATAAACCCTAGATTAGATCGATCCTGCATGGATACAAGATCCAATGCCTGAACTGATTAATCTTACATGCATCATTGAATGAGAGGAACAAAAATATTCCATAATCAAATTTTTCTCTTTATCGATTAAAGATCCATTCATTACGGTGGTTTATGAATGGTAAATATAATCATATCATTACCCTATATATTTCATTCTCCATAGAGATTCATTCTAGTATACATATGTATTGACTTTAAGGATGATTATAGTGATTTGGTACATGCGTCTCCATTCAGGTGGTGTTTTCTATAAATTGGATTTTGATATGCTTGAGGTAGCAAGTCCTTATGAAAATATAACCATTTTCTAAGGATGTATGATTTTATGGGAATTCAGGAGCATTTGTATCCATATAAGAACGTTTTTTGGGTTATTAGTGATATTTATACTTATTATTTGGCTTTTTTTGCATTGAACATATGGTTAAGTCATTGAAAAAAATTGTGTTATTGTATTGTTATACTATGGCTATCTATCATAAGATTATTGAGTAATGGGATACCATGTGTAACCAATTATGATATTATTAAATTTATCCCTTGATGAGATGGTTTAGTCATCATATAAATTATGTATCCTTGTTTAGATTATATCACCCTATTGATATGAAATATCTTATGGCTTGCTGCCAAAGCTATTAGGACTAGGCCTCATGGAAAACCATTTAGCAGATGATGACCTAGATGGTAGTGTATTAACATATGCTTTATTACCATTAATTTAATACACCTTTATATGAACATTACATACTTATGATATATATGTATTAGTTGTTTTTTAATGGGTTTTAAACTATCACCCTATATGATAATCTTGTCGCACTCTTATACTATATGGTTACGAATTTAGCAAAGGGAGTGGTCCATATTACAGAAATTTAAGAAGGTAAAGTAGGGTGGACCATGGAAATTCCATGAGAATATTTGGGATATTTTTCTATCATGCCTCATTTATTTTTACAATATGTTTTTTATTTTGGTTCATTAATCAACCACCTATGGGTACCTTATTGAAAGAATCTTATACATGATTGATATTTTGTTACAACATCAATATTGTCTTATTTTTTTCTTTCTCTATATTCATGTAGGATTTTATGATTCACTTTTTTATTATTTCTTCTAATATATTTGTCATTGTTCGATATCTTCTAATAAGGGAATAGTATCCCAATGTTTCACATAGGACCTCACCATTAGTTGGATGCGTCTTGCGTATGGGGAGATATAGATGAGATCATCTGGAACCTTAACCCAAAATAAGTTATTCATTTAGGGGCATTACAATAATATAAATTAAATCATATTGAATATTCACGTAAGAAAAGAAATTTATAAACATAGATATATAAAAAGTAATAAAAAATAAATTAAGACTTCATTTATTTAATAAATAATAGATATTAATAAGAAAATTTTATATTTCACTTGGATATTAAATTATTCCAATTATATTACCAAACATTTTTCATTTATATACAATTTATAAACTATCATCATTTTACATAAAATAATATAATTAATCATATTTTTTACATAATCATTTTTATGATATTTTCATTATCACATGTTGTGAAACCAATCAGTTTATAAAAGAGGTCTTATCACTAAAGGTTTATCATGTTTTATAATATGGGATATTGAATAATGTGATTCAACATTTGAACCATTTTTTGTAAGTTATATCCTATATGTTTCCAAAACAACAAGACATTTTGTTTTAAAAAACACCACACTATCAATAAAAACACACAATTATAGTTATTATAGGTTATACTATGTTTGGAAATCATATATCATATCTAATGGTATGTCAGTCTAATAACTAACAATTTTTCACACCACATCACTTCTTATGATTCAATAAACTATGTCTTATTATATACATGTTATTCAAAAAAAAGTATATGAAATCATATTTATTCAACAATGAATGTGGATTTGATATCCTTGATGGGTTTTTTAGAACATTACATGATCATAAATAGATGTAAAACATGATTTTAGTACCATATCTATCATAAAAAAAATCAACATGAAATGTGAAGAATATAAAATAACAATGTGTACCTTATGTACAATATTATCGATCACAATAAAATAAGATTAATAAATATCACTAAGTAATAACACTTAGAATCCTACCTTAAAAGGAAGAATGCTGACCGTAAGAATCATTTAATACTACATTATGACCCATCAATCTACAAAATTATCACTAACACCACTTACTTAAATATTGTTGGAGAATATAGAAAAATATAGAATAAAAAAGGATTAATAGTTTAAAATATAACTAAATAGGATGGGACACATCCTTTACATGGTGATTATTTATTTAATGAGTCATCTTGAGTGTTACTAATAACTCTTTATAGCTGATATACATTACTCATAACATATACCCATTCATTACTTGTGCTTATTGAGAATTTCAGTGATAATTAAACATTCAAAAATATATCAATGATTTATCATGATGATAAATAAAAAAAGATATACCCTTTTGGGAAATGATGAATGAAATATGATAATATATATCACATAACACAAAATTTTCATATTATTTTATATAGGCATCTCATGCATATCGAAACAAATGATTTAATAACATAACATTACTTATAATATACGACACGTGAATAAAATGTGTTATAATATATATGTATCATACTCTATGATTCATCCTTTCTTAGTGCATAAACATTATCTTTTATAAATTTAAATTAATCTCATTAATGAAAATAGATAAATTTATTCCACAATAAAATATCTTTTTAAAAATTAAAATTATTTCATGTTCTACAAAAAATAAATTTATTGTAGTAGGATAAAGTTTTTTTTAAAACAATTTACTTATTCAGTGACATAAGTTGAATTTTACATAATATATTATGGTTCATGTAAAATAAGATTTTCCTAATATATGATAGGGAATAAATTTCAGGCACAATATCATTATGATATGTGTTAGTCGTAGTGGACTAGTGTAGATACTTTAAGAGGGGGGGTGAATCGGGTGTTGAAATATTATTTTACAAAATTATATATTTCACTATTATCATTTAAACCCCTTAGTATTGAGCCTATATCACTAATTTAGATATAAGTGGATCGGTTTTTAATTTCTTAATCACATACACCACATGAAATTTAGGTAAGGAATTAAATTACAGAATATGTGTTTTTGTAGGATTCATCCTCAATGTGGGAAAGATACTTCTTACTATGACTGAATTTCCCCAAATGAAAAATTATCAACTGAAAATATTGTTATAAAATTATAGTGGGTTGGCTAGGGATAATATTGAAATGCACTTTCAATATTATATTGGAATTTTTCCACTATATAACACTAAAAAGGTCACTATATTATACATTTTACTATCTACAATATTTTGCATGTGAACTTTGATCATTCCCATAGGTTCATTAAACCACCATCAGAGTTATTCCTTTAACAATTTCATTTCCTATTAAATTTTATCACAATATATCAAAAGTTTTTTACTACATCTAATATCTAATATTCATCCATAAAAACAAAGTCTACATCTATGTTATAATGTTTTTAACCCAACTCATGAATCTTGGTCACTATTTTTACCTTTATGGAAAAACCTTTTTTAAAATCTGCCTAAGGGCCTCTCAAAAGTAATTCTTTAATAACACCCCCCAATATTATCCTAGTGAATCACAATGAATAAAAAAGCTTCTCTAAATCGTTATATTTGATAAAAACACAGAACCACTTTGTTATATTATTTTTACCTCATGAATCACCTTATAAGAATAATTCATCTCTCTTCTTATTCTAAAACATCTTCTTACTTAATAATATCGTTCTATCAGAACTAGTCAACATGCTTAGTTTTGATACATATTTTGTTGTTCTTCATAGTGGAAAATTATAACATCATTCTTATTATTTTATGAGATCGCTCTCTACTCTTATCTTACACACACAATTACAACCGACTCTACTTCTCATGAGATATATTTTATTTAATATAGCTACAAATCACTTTAGATTCATGTATCCCATATCTGTACATGAACACCCCCTCTTATTCATAGGATCCTCTAATTTTCTTTATAAATGGAATTCCATAAAATCAAAACAAAACTAATGTAATATCATATACCTTGATCCTCTATATCTCCTTATTAAATGATAATCAAGTGGGTGTGTCCCATGATTTTCTCAGCTACTTTTGTTTCAAAAAATTTACCACTTTAATCTTATAATTATTATTATAAATTAAATAAATCATCAATAAATATCCTAAAGGCTCAATTTCTTATTATTAAAATATCTCATGACATATCCACACATAAAAAATTTACCATGACTGTATAATAATATTGCAGTAGCTTGTATCTTGGCATGTCTAATCTAGTGGCTCTAGAGCTTCTACGAATGTAATATAGCATCAAACATAGAACAATAATAAATATATTACATTTTATCTCATCATAATCATTCATATATTCTATCAAAAATATTTTTTGGTGTTTATAAAATTAAATAATAGGACTTTTATCGATATATTTTTCATTTTACATTCCTAATTTTAAGAAATATTTATGTTCCTCATTTCATGATAGATAATTACCATGCCTTATATATCTGATCCATATATTCATCAGTTAAAAATAATATATTAAATGTAATTTTAATTATTTTTAAAAAACTATATTTTAATATTAACAACATATAATTCTCTTTTAATTACAATATAAAATCATTGAAACAAAATTTTCGTACACTTAAAAAGAACTTAAAACATCATATTACATTGATTTTCGTCACTTTAGATGAAGATAAATTCCTCAAAAAAAAAATATTGAATAATATTTCCTTTTATTTTTAAATGATTTTTATAATGTTGATGTTTGGATTCTGAATCATCCTCGGATATTTCTAAACTATAATCGTGAATTCTATAATCTCATTGTTTTCTCCAAATTCATTCTCAAAATTTGGCCATGTTTTAAACATTATGATTCTCCCCATTCATTATAAATATATAACTTATGAGATACTATAATGATGATAATTTTACCTAATAAAAGTTCTTATCAACATTGTAATACCCCAAGAATTATTAATTTATAATTTCTTTTAAAATTTAATGACTTTGATAACTTGCGATTCACACAACCTTGGGTATAAATATATCGAATTTTTTACCATTATAACCTAGTTCTCAAATTGAAGGTTATGAATAATAATTAATAAGTTTTGAAAACTATATTTTTTAGACTTGTATGAAATAAATTAAATCATTATAAATTTATTATAAATAAAAATAAACTTATTTTAAAAGAAAAACAAATATTTTTATGATAAACATTTTTTTATTCCTTCAGTGTGTATTTATCATAGTAAATTTAGTAAGTAATTATTGGTCAATTATTTTGATATAAATTATTAATTAATTATTTAATAATTTATTATCCTTTATATAATATTTTTTTAGTTATGGGATAAGATTAAATCCCGTTTTATGTTTAAGAACTATATTTTTATAAAAATTGTTTTTATGACATTTTGATACTTATTTTAAAATTAATTTTCATCACATTTACACATTTTAAATCACAAATTTTTTATGGTTATTTAAATTATAATTTAAGAATTATACTATAGATCTTTGTTTTTATAATTTTCTAAAAAGATTAATTTTTTATTGAATAGTGGAAAATATTCATTTTTAAAAAAAATTCATTTTAGTTTAAATAATTAAAAATATAATTTTTATTTTAAAATGGTTATGGGTTTAATTTTAAATTAAAATTTAACACTTCTAGGAATTGAATTTGATAAAAAGGATTCAATATTTTCAATAATAATAATTAATATTATGTAATAATCTATGCTTATTTTTTCTTATTGAATAGTAAGAAGAGAAAAAACAATTACTGCAGATAAGGCTAAAACATGTTTACCAGTGGATAAACCAAAAGATAAGGGTATGATTGCCAATTAAAAATGTAAAAATAAAATTTTATGTGTATATTTATATCTTATCATATCCTACATTCATATATGTGACCACTTTGAATAATTTGTTTTGTTAATTACTTTATCATGTTGTATTCTTTTAATAAAATTCCAAGAGGGTCCCCTCACCCACTTATAAAAGGGTGACATGCTCTCTGATCCAATCCACATGTTCAGAGCCCTATTTATGTTGATAATTGAAAAAATAACATGATTACATCTCAAATAATGACCTACATTAATTTTTTATTATAAATCCCTCAGATGAAAACCATAGGTATAAACAAAAAGATGTTTTCGGAGAAAAGGTATTGTTATTCACCATGTGTTTTTGTTTTTTATTCTTATACCACCTTCATGTATTCTTATAATATGTTGAAATAATAAAAAAAATCCCACATATTGAGATGTTTTTTATTAATTGAATAACCAATATACAACTTCTCTTCCATAAAATCGGAAACAAAAAAATCGATCATGTGTACAATAGACTACCACCTCATGAACCAATGCAATTAATTTTACATTACCACCTATCATGGAGTGATATAATAATGTATTTAATATATATATATATATAATAATGACATAAATATTATTTTTTAATTATAATATCACATATTCCATCATTCTGTTCAATGTGTTGTAAAATGTTACCATTACTTGTGCGTACTTATGGAATACCAAGCCCACAAAGTGATGTGATACGTTTTTCATTTTTTTTAAATGGATGGTAATAATGGTATATTTAATGAATATATATGATATATATTATATAATAATTTTTTAAAGGGGAATTATTATTTACCTATTAATTATTTCAATTCCAAAAAATGGACACAACATTTGTGCATACAGATGACCTACAATATCCTTGAATGATGTAATTAATTTTTTCTACCTCTATATTTTGTAGATAAATATAAATATGTACAGAATTAATATATATGATATTGATAAAATTATTTATGTTATGGAAGTATTTTCAAATTATAAGTACTAAAACTACCAAACCAAAACCTACATGAAAAATTAAGTTGATATCACTGGTAATAGTGATTTTAAAAACGAATTTTTAATAAATTAGTGATAATGGGTATATGTAAATCATATATGGTATGATATATATAATTAAAATAATTTAATATATTAATAATAATTCAATACTTATTAAAAGTGATATTAGGACACATATAAAAGTATTCAAAGCTAATGTATTGGATTATTTTACAATATCATCATTATTCATGAATGATTATGTTAAATTCTTCACTAGAATATTTATTTGAATCATTTTATCATAAAAAATAAATTTTAATCTAAAATGGTTTTTTATGGAAATTACATGTTTTCATTTATTCTAAACTCCTTAAGTGATCAAGATCCCCAAATAAGTTTTTAGGAAAGAGGACATTTATTTTCTATTCGGCTAGAAATATTTTTATTTCATATCAAAATTTTGCCTAAAATTTTTCAAATAATATTTTAACTATTATATAATGATTTCATAAATTAATTTATACCCATATTTGTTATTAAAACATTAAAAAGGAATATTCAAATAATTTTATGAATGACTAACTTTTTACTTTTACAATATTGTTAAAGGAATGATTTTTATAACTCATATGGTTTGAATGAAATTTTTATTCACTATGGACACTCATTGCTTTAAATATTTCATTAAAATTTTATTTATTTTATTAAAAATAATGTTTATTCATTAATATTTTTAAAATTTTTATATTTTGAATATGTTATTTCAAAATTAAAAGTTAATATTTGTAAACAAATATTTGAGAGTTATTTTTAATTTATATTAATCTATGTCAAAATTTGTGGTGGATATTAATATTTTCTGAGAATGTAATATTTTCATACAATTCATTATATTACACTATATTGTTTATGATTATGTTTATTTATTGGGGAAATTATTAAAATTTTGGAATCTATTTTCTCAATATGAATGTTTACATTTATTTTGTTTCATTATTTTATATGAAGAACACATTGGACTTAGTATGTGATTTGAGGTGGAAAATATATCTTTTTGATGCATGAGTATGTCTTATGAGACAAAAAATATTGGGTATTTGGATGAGGAATTACCTATTTATATACGATATCTTTAAATGAGTCCTTGAAGGTATGTTAAGAAGGTTCGAAAATATTCATTACCTCATTATGTGACTAGTTATTGATGTCTATGTGATTATTTGATTAGTTACAATATCCCAAAATATGTTTCAAGGTCATGAGATTATTTATATGATAATATTTGATCATCATTTATTACTTCCATATTATTCTTCATTATTGTGTTTTTATTAAATGTATTTTGTATTCATATATTTAACATTATTTATTGATTATGACTTATTTATTCATGACAAATTCTAATTTAATACTACCCTTAATGAGCATCTAATATCACATATTTAGTATGTTTTCTTTCCCTAGGATGAAATGATGTTTATTATGATTGATATTCAGGGATATGATAAAGGTAATAGTGGTGTTCTAAAAGAAAATACTATGTTTTATTTTATGTTTTCAAATATAATTTAATGTTTATGTATGTATTTAATTATCTGAAAATACTAAACTATTCTTTCATTTGGGATGTGATCACTAATATATAGTACCAATGTAATAATGTAACCACTGGGCATATGATAATTGGACTAGGTTCATTATAGTTTGTAACGGGTATTGTTTAGTAGAAACCATTAGAAATATATTTCGAAAAATATAAATTAGAGAACAAAACCCTATGAATGGATTTTAATATTTTCCAATGTATAAGATAACGTCATAATTTTTTGGTAAGGTAGAGATTATGAGGTTTTCCTAGCACTATATCCATTTACGGATACAAAAAGTTGATGTGGTTTTAACAGAGATGTTTCTAGTAGATTTAACCCTAAAAAGATTTGGCTTGAGTATATCTCAACCATAATTATGATTCATAGTGAGTTTTCCAATTAGGTAAATATACTTTTACACTACTAGGGGATTCTATTAAGATAAATTAAATTTTATTTATAAACCCTTAAGAATGATTAGAAAGTATTTTTATGGAATAAATTTTTTTCCAAGTCTACCATGTTTATGATTCTGAGATTATATATACATTATTTTTTTATTTTATTTAATGGTTTCATTAGCTGTGGAATTATAAATTATATATCATAGTGTTATAATTTAATCTATTGTATGATGCTATTCAGAAATGGAAGTCAATATATGGAATGAGAATAATATCAATGCATATAATCCATGTAGGTATTTACCTCCCGATCAAGATAATGAAGTTGGAGTTGTATTTGTAGTTGGAGCTAAAAAATTTATATCTATATTCGGGAAAATGGATTATGTTATAACCAATAAACATGACTCTATGGATAAGCCTACCAATCCAAAACATGGGTTAATATTGTCAGACAACTTTATTCCTCATTATTCTATATCATTTCATGGGATTCAAAATATATTTATAGCTAAGAAGGGGATAAGTTCGTTGATATTATATTTCCCTATTTGGGATGTAATGAAATGTTGAAGGTTTCCATCGCAGTTTATCACCTCTCCTAAGATGTAGATAAATTATGGTCATTAATTCAAAACACTATGGATGAGGACGAAATATCTAGCGTATATTGGAATGATTTGAAGGTACTATTCTTGGAAAAATATTTTCCCCATGGTTAATGATTGGGCATGGAGATGCAATTCATGAGTCTATGAAAAAAGGATGATGTGTTGATAAGATTTAATCCCGCATTACAATGTTAATAGAAAAAATAAAAACTACACAAATTAATCAAATGGAAATATTAACCATGTATTTGATGGGATAAAGCCAATCCATAAAATTTAACAAGTATCCCAAAGATCCTTATCAAATGATGATATAGTATCATGTGCTCTCAAGGTAGAGAAATAATTCTCCAAGTCATATAAATATGAATAAATATAATAAAATAAAAGAGTTGTAGGGAATGTAAATATGAAAAAATGAAATAAAGGAATGGTGGAATTTATTTCCTATAATTAATGTTGAAAGAAACACCATGGAACATTCTAAAAGGGAATGTGGGATTTCCATATATGTAAAGAGAATGTTCAGCAATATTTTGACATAAAGGGGATTGAAGAAGCCACTAATGTGAAATTCTTAAACTTTATAGATATGGGGAACAATGTTAATGATTTTCCTAGGAATAAAGGGAATTTTGACTATAAAATTTTATGGGAGTAAGTGTAATATTATGAAATTACAATAGTTGATGTTGAAGTTATTAAATATAATGTAGTAGGAAGTTTTATAATGTGTTCATATTTATCTAATTATTTATTTGATTATCGATATTTATATTCTATTATATCATCCATATTTATCATAAAAATTAGATATTTCCATTGAACATTAAGATGGGAGTTATTAATAAAGAATCCTTGTGAAACTATCACTGTAATGAGGATACAATAATCAGTTCACATTATGACATATAAACATACCCTAAATTATAAAATTCTTATCATACCTAGGGTTGACGTTGTGATAATTCAAAAATATGAACTACCTTTCAAAACATGGTTCAAAATTTTATTTCATGTTGAATGAAATTAAGATTCATGTTGAATATTTTGAATTAATTATCTTTAGAGGGGATTATTCTTTTTCTGATCCATGTATTGATCCATCCCCAGTTTCTCTTTGAAATGGGATTTATGGATAAAAACTAAAAATATTATATACTAACTGAAAATGAAATATTAGTATTGAGTATGTACTTGTTTTCCATAAATAAAAAGATTTATTTCCTACGTAATTAACTAGACATCCACCAGAGCATGAAGATCATTTTTACATTAATTTAATCTTGGATACAATACCAATTTTAAAGACTCCATGTTGAATTGTTACTATAGAATTGGAGGAATTAAAGAAAAAATTTGAGGCATTTTGATATAAAATATTTTTATCCCCCAATGTTTCACCTTGGAGATAACATATTCTTTTTTGAAAGAAGAATGATGGATCTATGAGGCTATGAATTTATTATAGAGAAATCGATGTTATTATGATAAATAATAATTACCGTGTAACTCTCATTGATGATGTATTCAATCAAATTCATTGGGATTAATATTTTTTCAATATTAAACTTTATTCCTAGTATAATTATTTTCATATAATGACGGAATATATTCCATATTTAGAATAGAAAATGAGTTATGTACATTATGAGTTTACATTAATGACATTTGGATTTCACCCAATATTTTTATAGATCTAATAAAAAATATATTCATGAAATATTTTGATAATTTTTATGGTATTTATTGATGATAACTTAGTGTATTATAATAGTTATGGTGACCATGATAATCACTTGTGAATCATTATTGAGACTCTTATAAGAATAGAGTTATATGGGGAATTTATAAAGTGTGAATTATAGATTGAGAATGTCTATTTTCTTTGTTATATCATCTCCGAGGATGGAATATCAGTTTATCCTATAAAGAAAAATGTAGTCAATGAATCACATAGACTAATCTATGTAACTTAGGTACATAGTCTCACTAGTTTGGAAGGTTACTTTCATCGATTTTTCATAGTATTTCTTAATTTTCTAACCCATTAATCAAGATTACATGTTAATGGGGAAATTGAATATGAACAAAGGATTGTGAAGAATTTTTTCCTGAACTGAAGAATATTTTTGTGAGTGATTTGATTTTGACTCTACCTTTATGAAATGATTGATTATTGATATGTAGTTATGTATTGTGGAAGGGACATGGTTGTGTAATTATGAATAATGATACTGTTATTTCTTATAAATAACAGTTTCTAAAAATTCCTGAACAAAACTATCCATCCCATGATCTGTAGTTGGAAGCTCTAATATTTTATTTTAATATATAGATTCATTATATATTTGGTGATAAATGTGACATATATACTAATCACAAGACATTGAAATGCATATTTTCAAATAATTATGGAAACATGAGGAAATGGGGATGGACCGAGCTACTCAATGATTATGATTTCCTAATATACTACCACCCATGGATGGAAAATAAGGTCACATATACATTGAGTAGGAATTATTATGGGGTCTAACCAAAAGGTAGGATCGACATGGATAATAAATTCATGGATCTAGTAAATATTCATATGGGAATTATTATGGATGGGGATAAATCACTAATATATTAAAATTTTTCAAACCCATATTACTTATACATTTTAATATTTTATAAACATGTTTATGAGAATTTTATAACGAAACTTAAATTCATGAATAATGAAGAGTTGATGGATTTCATTTTTGAATATGGTGCTATAAAATATATAATGTGAACATGTGTTCAATCAATATGTTTTCCTAAAAGTTAATGGTTATATCAGGCTCATAGATATAATTTCTCACCCTAGTAACACCATGATGTACCTATATTTGATTGAACATTTCTGAAGGGATTATATGAAGAGGTAAATTGTTGATTATTTGTTAAGAAATATGGTCTATCATGAGTTCAAGGCTGAGAGAAAATATACTAAATGATTCATTAATCCTATACATATAGATACAAGTAAATTGGGTGACATTAAAATAGGATTTATCATTGGATTAAGAAAGACTCCTAGAAATAATGATGCAATAATGGTTATTGTTGATCACCTGAACAAGTCAACATATTTCCCTACTAAAAGAGATGATTTACCTCTTGGGAGACATGTAATTCACTATATTAATGTACTTGTAATAATTAATGGTACACCACATTCAATTAGGTCTGATCATGATCCACAGTTTACATTAATATTATATACAAGTATTCATAAGGATCGTGTTACCAAGATTCACTTGAGCACAGTTTATCATCCTCAAACTATTTGGTAGTCTAAAATGACATTCTAATATTTTGAAGACATTTTGAGGTAATTATTTCTTAACTTTAATGGTATGTGGGATTAATATCTACCTTTTACCAAGTTTTCCTATAACAATAGCTTCCCTTATGAGATTCAATTGGGTCCTTATGAATCATTATATAGAAAGAGATGTCATACATCGACTTTTTGGGATGAATTTAGTTAAAAAACTCCTATAAGACTATAACTTATGTTGGAGACATAATAAATGGTAATGAAAATTAAAAATCCATATCAAAGAATTTAGAAGCAGTCAATAGATTTATGGTGATAATTAGATGAATGATTTTTAATTTCAAGGGATAGATCAAGTTTTCATGAATTCATCTCCATAGATGGGTGTTAAAAGGTTCAGTAAGAAAGGGATACAGATCCCTAAGTACATCATACCATTTGAAATTTTGTATATAATGTAACATGGTCTATATAGTGTAGAAATGACACTAAGTATCTCTAAATTACATGATGTGTTCCATATTTCATGGGCAAGAAAGTACATTCAAGAACTCACATAGGTGATCACCTATATCGAATTATAACTGTAACAATATATATCTTACTATGAAGTGGTTATCCAAATTCTAGACACTAGAGATCAATTGTTGAGGAATAAAATCACTCAGCTGGTTATGGTACATTGGAGAAATCATACGATAGAATAAGAGTTATTGAATCCAGAAGAAATTATGATGAAGTACTAGACAAATCTATTAATGAGGAGAAATTATAGAAAAAAATTTAATGTAATTTTTTAGAGGGTATTATGTAACACCATGATAAATTATGATATATATCTTTAAATTTAATCTCTTTGGTATCTTGTGATAAATAAAACTATAAGTATAAATAAAAAATAATATAGTATACCATTATAAAATTGATGTTAAATTGGTGGGTATGAATAGGAGATAATAAATGAAGAAAAGTGAATGGTTTAAACATGTATAAAATCAATTCATTTTATATCAAATAATTATAAATAAAAATAAAAATATTTATTTGAAATTAAATGAAATATTTTTAAAAAAATTGGGTTTATTCTCAAAATGTGTTTCTATATTAATAAATTACGTTATTCACTATTGTTTAACGATTGTAATTAAATTTATATATTACCTATTCAAAATTTTTTACCATTCGTAAATTTTTTTGTAAGGAATGTCTAAAGAATAAATATAGTTTTATGTTTAAAACTGTAGTTTTATAAAAGGAAATTTAATTACGTTATGCACACTTATTTTAAAAAACATATTTACCAATTTTGAAAAAATTTATTTAAAATAATTACATTATTTATGAAATAAAAAAGTCAAAAATTTTATACAGTGAATGTATGAGAGGTTTCTATAATAAATAATTTTTCAATGAAAAGTTAAAGTACTGATTTTTTATGAAAAGATACATTTTCATTTAAGGAATTTAAAAAGGTTAATTTTATATTAAATTTGTATTACAATTTACATTATTTAAGTGATATTATTTTTAATCTAATTTAAGTCATTGGAATAAATTTGGGTTGAATTTAGATATAAAAAGGTTTTTTACTTAAGGAAATGTTTTCATTGGAAAACTATATATTGACCGTAATTGAAACATTAAATTTAAATTAAAATTTTCCACTTATTTGAATTTAACTTGATTAAAAATATTAAATATTTGGTTTCATAATAATTAAAAATATGTATCAATTTTAACTTCATTTTTTCTACAATGATTAGTAAAAACATTAATAATTTATTACCACGGGTAATGTTAAAATGGGTTTATCAGGAGTTATTCCAAAAAGATAAGGGAATGTTTTCTTATTAAAATTGTAAAAATACTATTTTCTATCCATATTTATAATTTTACTTCTAAAACCATCGAATATATGGCCATTTAGAATCATTTTTTATCTATAATGAATTTATCATTTTGTATTCTATTAGGAAAATTTCACGAGGGTCCCCTCCCCGACTTATAAAAGGGACCCCTCCTCTCCCCTCCTATTCATAACACAATAACCTTTTTTTTGGAAAATAAATTCCCAAATTAATTTATTAAATCCAACCCCATGACCTTTATTCACTGGTTTTATTATAAACCTAACCCTTAAAATCTTTAGATATAAACCTATTGAGGTTGTCTATAGAAGATGTATAATTCAAAACCACATATTTTTAGTTTAGTTATTCTTATACCTACTTAGAATATTATAAAACGTGTATTAAATAATAAAAAATATTATCTTAATATTTTGAGATGTCATTATATTAATTTCATAACCATATCTATATCATCTTCCATTAAAAGGGAAAGGAAACTATAAATCGTGTGTATCACATACTACCACCTTATGAACAAATGTAATTCACATTCTATCATCACCTCTCACAGATATTTATACAGATTTATTTAATATATATATACTTATATAATAATTATGAAATAAATATACATTAAGAATTATAATATCACATATACATTCTTACATTCAAATCCATTGGAAAACAATAATGTCACTCATGTGTACGTGTGGACTACCCCTTCTATGAAGTGATGTGATAAATTTTTCAGTTAATTTTTAGATGGATGGTAATAAGGATAGAATTGTTAAATATATATATAATAATTATTTTTTAATGTATAATTAATATTAACCAATCTTTTGTTTCTTCTGTTGAAGAAATGAATACACTATTTATGCGTACATATGACATATTGTCTCCATGAATGATGTAATTAATTTTTATATATCTAAATATTATAGATAAAAATAAATATTAATATAATAAATATATATGATATGTGAATAATTATTAAAATTATTTATATTATGAATCCATGATCAATATAAAAGGATCTAGACAACTGAACCAAAACGTACATGAAATACGAAGCAATAGTCACCTAGAATATTGATTTTAAAAACTAATTGTTAATAAATGTTTGAGAAATTTTATTTAATTAAATAATATATGTTTATATATATTTTATTATGATTATATAATATATTAATAATAAATATATATTTATTATAATGGTATTTCAGATACATATTAATGATGTCATGTTTGAGGTAAGAGTTTTTTTTTACAATCTCATTATTATATAAGACTATTTAAATTAAAGTATCTAATTTTAGAATTATTATAATATATATATATATTATAAAACAAATATATTTTATTATCACAGATTTTTTTATTTAAATTATATGTTTCCCTTCATTTTTAACTCTTTTAGTTATTAAGATACTGAAACAATGTTTTTAACGAAAAACAACATTTTTTTTCTACTCGGTCAGGAATATTTTGCTTTCATATCAATATTTTCATTAAAATGTTTCAAAGAATATTTTTAATATTATAAAATTATTTACTAAAAAGGTTTATTAGAGTTTTTTTTAAATTATTTAAAATGAACCATCTGTTCATTTTTTGAATGAGCTACATTTTGAAATTTAACAAAAGTGTGAACAAAATGATTTTTATATTATTTAAATTGAATAGTGTTTTATAACATCATCAACACTCGTTGATATAATTATTTATTAAAAAAATTTAAATGGTTCATCTAAAATAATTTTTCTTCCATTATATTTTATTTTTTTTAGATTTTGAATATGTTTTCTCAAAATAAGAATGGTATTTTTCTCAAGAAATATTTTAGTGATCATTTTAATGTATATTCATGTATTTCAACATTCATCATGGATGTTATGATTTATATGTGATATATTATATTAATATCATTCAACATTTTAAATTTTATGGTTTTTGATTTTTTATATATTGGTTAAGTTATTAACATTTTATGTTATAGATTTTTATTATGAATTATTATGATGATTATGTTTCTCCCCTTTCATATTATGAATGCATTACAATTAATATGTGGTAGTAGGGGACCTCTATAACCAATTGACACATAATTAGGTCCCACGAGAAAAACTAGATCGGGTATTTTGATGAGGCATTATACATTTATATAAGATGTATTCGTATGGGGCCATGAAAGTATGTTTATGATATCTAATATTATGAATCACTTAATTAAGAGATTAATTAATAATTTCCATCAGATTATTTGATTAGTTATGATGTATATGGATAACTTTCAAGATCGTGTGATAATTTATATGGAATTATTTTATTATCATTTCTTCACTTCATTTATTTATTTATGATCAAGTTATTAACTAAATGGAAAGTGTTTTTAGATATTTACATTTTTATATTGATTATGTATTACTTAATAATAATAAAGTCAATTATATTTATACCCTTACTGTGTATATGAGATCACTCATTTATTATGTGTCCTTTCCCCAGGATTCTAGGAAGTGTATTATGATAGATATACAGTTATATTCTAAAGGGAGAATTAGTATTCTAAATGAGAATACAATGTTGTATTTTATGTTTAGAAATGTAATTCATAGATCAAGTATGTATCTAGTTTCCCAAAATAATAAACTATATTATTCATTGGGATTTTAACACATGTATATAATATAATATAATAATGTAACCACAAAATCAGTGATACATGGGTAAGGCCTTTAAAACATTATTATGACAACATCTCGACCTTGGAATGACATGTCCAAAAATTATAACGGAAAATCTCAAACATATTATCCATTTTTCACAACAATATGATACATCTATATAGACCATATATCTTCTAGTTATCCCAAAAAATGTGGTTTCTATCAAAAAATTATAAATAAACCCATATAAACCTTATGAACAACTCGTCCAAACTTACATGTGAAAAAATCGTGCTTATGAGAATTCCAAGAAATATCCATTTATAATATATTTAAATAAAATTAATTCAAGGATTCTTCAAAGGAACCACATACCCACAAAACATCTTAATCACTTATGATAATAATTTTTAATATTCTTTAACATCTTGGAAAACAATATCAAGATCTCTTGCAATATATTTACTCTATGAAGTGTTTAAATATAAAATCAAATGGATTTTCACTTCAACATTAAAATCAATATTCAAGAAATATCATTTTCTCAGTGATTTTAGTATCCAATATTCTTGATAGTAAAAGTATTATTTCGGTAATAATTCTACCAAACATATTCCTATATTTTATGTTTTTTAAATAATTTAAACATGGAAAAAAGGGGTTTTCCACTATATTCTAGTTCAAACATTGTTATTTTTCTCAGATATTTCATTCAACCTATTATTTAAAATACATCTCAAACATCATAACATGTATTTTAATTGATAAAAAACTCTATAATAATTATTTTTAAATGGGATAACATTTAAATCAATCAACAAATGTTCCTAAAGTGTACTAAGAATTGTAATAGTCTTTTTGTACTTTTATATATGGATTTCCTATACTTCTTCATTTTGTGGATAATCCCTCCATAACCCATTAACGTAGCTTTACATAATTACGTTAAAAATAAATATAACTTCAATTCATAGATAAATTTAATCCCATCATTTTGATTTGTTGTAAATTTGAAATTTATTTCTTTAGTAAATGTAATTATAATCCCACTAACTGAAAAAGAAATTAAAAGGTGAATGTGATGTATTATCCCCATTATTTAAGAGATATGAATATAAAGGCTGATATTCAGAGGTAAAACATTTTCCTTGTTTACTATTTTAATTTTAGGAAATTTCTTCTCCTGTTGTGTTATTTCACTTTCATTGTGCTCAATAATTTCCATAAGAGAAGGGTGGAACACATTTTCTCTTAGGAATATTATATCAACCAACTAACTACATGTATAATTGGATATCCTAGTGTAGAAAAAATATTGGCCAATTTAGACAACAAATTTTTCTACATTTAATTGTAGAACAACACGATATATAAAAATGTTTCTCTAGGGGATGGTCAAACAATTTTTCCACCAATTACTATGAGGCTACAATCAGCTTCAATAAAAAAAATATACATTTAAAGGTTTACTTAGAACCCATTTTTATTAGATAGATGCTCCCAATTGATAATTATATTCAACAAAAACAAATACTATATCTGCGAAGTGAAAATATTAGCACATTATTACTATTTATAGTTGTTTTTTAGAATTCTAGATTAAAAAAGAAATGATAAAATTTTTATAGTTTATAACAATTCAATATCTCATTATTAATGGATTCTCACCTTATATCCTAACTGTAGATAATCCTCTACTTAAGGAATTTTTGATACCAATATATTTATGGTACTAATTAATAGATAAATACCAAAAGAAAATTTCTATGTTGCATAGTTAATTTATGTTATATATATAAATATATATATATATCACAAAATGAATCGAATTTATTTTTATACATCAGTTTAAATACCCCTTTTTTATAATGCACAAACAATAAACCATGGGAAAAAATTAGACTTCCAAAATAACATTAAATTGGAAAATTTATTTGGAACTCTTTTCTCAACCCAAAAACTCCATTCATAGAAGCTAAAAAATGTATAGATCTATTCATTATTATCCACCCTTAATATTTCATGTCTTCTCACCATTGGGAAACATATATTTATTCTTTATTTAAGTTTTATTCCTTATAAGAATGGGCTTCTAGACATTATAGATAAATGAAATTTAATTCTTTTGTGCATCCCCCATTTTCATAACCATTTCTAACCAGTCTATCGATATTATTAAAAAATCATTATTTATATGGTCAATCATTATTGTGGGTGATGAATTTTTCATTATAACCCCAACCTTGAAATAATAGTCCGTATTTTCTGTCCTTTTTTCCTTTATTTAATTATTCCCAATATTTATAAACATGATATACAAATGTCCTCCCTTATTTCTCCCTCCACATACCTCTTTATGAGCCTTATACTTACCCTTTTTGGTATCCTTTTAACCACTCCATTGTGATGTCAACAAATATGCAAATTTTGTTTTCCCTCTACTGAATTGTATTATTTTGTTGTTTCAATCTTTTTTATTTTATATTAAATATTTATTTCCATCTGTAAATGGTCCATAATGTGTCCTCTATTATCATAATTGAATAAATATATCCATTTTGTGTAATTCCTTTACAAAAGATACTACTAACTTACTGAGAGTAGTGTGTTCAACTGTATTATTCATTGAATTACACATCTGTAAAAACTAGTTTTATTTTTTCACCTACTTTTTCTTATGTTGTGGAATTATATAACCAGAAACATGTAACATGTGATTTTAAATATGCATGCGCACTTCATAAAGGTTTCCACTTTAATTGAAAAAAAATTGTGATATAATATTTCTAATATTTTTTTTTCAATAATAATTTACAATTTTTACAAAAAAAATGCATTATTAAAACCTATTTTTTTATAAATTATGCTTCATTAATAATTTTTTAATGATTTTTTGAGTTTCATAGACTGAAATATTTTTATAACTCTATGGACATGTTCATGAACCTTAGAATCACCAATAATACCAAACTAAGTGCATTTATTTCGTTGTATTTTCAGTATATCTAGATTTTGATAGGTGATATTTTTGAGATAAAACATATGATTTTTAGGACCTCATTTGGGATTTTATTTTCATATATGTTATTATATTAAACCTTATTGATTTAGGGAATTTATTTTAATATCAATCCTTATACATTTTTTGGGTTTTTGAAAATTTTCTAGTAATATTAATCAAAATAGAATCATCGAAATAAAAATTAATTTAATAACAGGTTAAATTTCTATATTATATGGTTATGGGATGAACATTATATGATTATAGACTATTATTTCCTATATTAAAAGTATTCTTAAATTTATGAATCATTTTTATAAACATGTCGCATTATTTCTATTTCTTTCAACATTGGAGGTCTCTGGATGAATACATTATTGGTTTTTAAATTTCAATTCTGGTTAAAGATACATTATGTTGTGAGTGTTCTTATAATATTGAAATAATATCAACTAAACTTCCCATATTTTCTTCTATATATATATCTGATCATTATAAATCTTACATTTCTTAGGCATAGAATAATCCAGCTCTTGGATTCTATTATTTGTGACTTCAAAATCTGTATTTTTAAAATCTATAGAGGCATTATATACTTTATAAATTGCATATATTAAATCATTAAAAAAATTTCAGTAAAATTGTTCTAAAAAACTAAAAAATATATTTATAAATCAAAGAAAAATTTTCATTGTTAGTAAGAGTTAATTTATCCTATACCTCAACTAACTTTTTGATGTTATTATATATGTTCACCTTTTTCACCAAAGCATATTTGATTATATCTATTTCCCTTTCCAAAAATGAATATAAATTATAATTTCCCATGACATATGAGATTATATATTAGGAAATATAAATTTGGAATTTCTTCACGTTATCATTATCCTCAGAATAGAAATGACTAAGTGATTTATTATATTTATATTCATCACAACATAAGATACCTGATTCATTAAAGGAATAATCATCATCAAGTTTTTAATGAAATTTACCACTAGGATTACCATCAACTAGTAGTGAATCCCATTTCAAATTTGACATATTTATTTTAATCCATGGTTTCTTCTTCATCCTGTATTTCATGGTATTTTAAAAAATGTATAACTTATCATCATCATAAATGGTGCATATTTTCCCATATAGGGATCTTCACAAAACAGGTAAATTTTTTAAATTTCTAACTTTTAGGTAAACGAAACTTGGTATTGAAAACATGTCATAACCAATGGAAACTTGGATTTGGTACTATGTTTTATTCCTAGTGGTCCAATATAGTCACCAGAGAGGGAGGGATGAATTAGGGTTATCCATATTCTTTTATTTAATTTAAAATTTATTTTTGTTATATTTTACCCCACATTAGTTTGGAACCAATGTCACTTATAAAGAGGTATGTGGATCTATTTTTATTTAAATATTCATATATATGACTTATAATGTATATAAAATAGTAAATTATAAATAATACTTCATTATAATTTTATCCATGAACTAGGAAACCTACTCATTGTCAGGATTAGGTTTCTCTAAGTCACATATTATCTAATGTAATTATTATTATAAAAATATAGTTGGCTGGATAGGGATAGTTCTAATATTTTATTTTTTTATATCACATGAAAGTATTAACTATATTACATAATTGAATATAAAAAATAATAGAAGAGGTTCAAGGGCCGAGAAAGCCTATTCCTAGAAAAGATTATTAAAAAATTATAATGTGACCTCATAAGGGAGTTCAGAAAGTAAATTATTCAAAAACATGCATATATGAATGAAAAATACGTGAAAAAAATCCATGATATAAAAAAGACCATCTCAAACATTACTATATAATTTATCTTTTTGAAAGAGGTTTAACAACTCGATTGGATCCCCTATATGCATGAGTGACATCCAGTTTAAGTTGCTCATTAAGCTGAATAAAATAAATCTGGGTTGTAAGAATTATCCATCGTACATTATGGGATCAGTCATCATGATATGGACAATAGTGGTTAAACTAGATTCATCCAATGGTATCTCCACTCAAATTGGAAATAATACTTTATAGCCGTAATCATCACCCATTGTTCATCTACAATGTTAATGTTTTTACCAATTAAATAATATAATCTTCCTTTAACAAAGCCTTGATGGGTGCGAAAGACACATACAAAACCTGAGGGTATTGGTGCACCTAAATCTTCACCACCATCATTCACGTTCATAAACAATAAAATAAGGGGAATCTATTTAATTGAATTAGAAGAAGTGTTTTAGTGACACTACCAGTGAAACCAATAATTTTAAAAATAACATGGTCATAAAAATACATTTTCATGGAATATTTTTGAACCATGGAGGAAACACTGATCACCTCATATATGCCATATACTCTCTATTTTGATGAGAGGGTATGATTTTGTTGTGCAATGATATTTATTTATCTCCAGATGTAGGAAACGGAAGAAACCTCCAATGTGATCAATATCCCTTATATTTGTTCAGTTATTAAAGTATCAAGGATGGATGTGACAAAACATTCAATGTTTTACAACCTTAAGTTGACTCCAAATAGCACTTTAATATGATCTCAAAATCTCCATGGGAATCTTAGATAGATGGAAATAATGTTGATAGGTTTCTATGATTTCGGAAATAAATACAATGTATTGGAAATCTGTAATCCATTCCTATGTAAAATGATATGGGTTAGAAGTGGGCATCTCTATATCTTCCCAGGTAAAATTTTATGAGACAGGGACTGAAAGGATCCTTAAAATTATGCAGCCACAAAAGAATCTTGGTACTTCCTTTACACTTGTATCTGTAGTACTCACTATAAGTGAGGAAGCCAATAAACATTGGATCCAAGATATGAATGTCCATGAAAACATAAGATTATCTCTGGATCTATAGTCTGATATGGGGAGGAAGAATACCCTATAACGAATTATTATTGTGTAAATAAATAATGGGAGAATACTTAATAGAGGGAGTAAAAATCATAAATTCTTTAATTGGCTTAAAATCCATGTTTTTTTCTAGATATTTTCAATGGACTTATTTTCAATCTACCACATTGAGTAGTGAATTAGATCATGATATGACTATTTGATTGTTATCCAAATTAATGAGAGAAAATATATGGAGTAACCGTTATTTATTTTTGATGTGAATCTATTAAAATGGAATTCTGAATATCTACCATTTGTGGTCAAAATGATTCATGTGAATTTATATAGTATAGCTTCATTTAAGTTTCTCAGATATTTAATTCCCAATCCTCCAATTTTAATGGTCCCAAAACATTCCTTCCAATCCATAGTAATAATATTTCATTCATTCTTGGAGATTATACAAACAATGTTCATGATAAAATATTAAAGAGTATAGATATGTGTTATGGGATATCTAAAAATAGAAATGGCATAAACAAATAATGAGGTAATTAAAGATTTTACAAGACATATTATACCTTATTGAGACATGGATGTTTCATTCCATGTTTCCATATGGGGAATGATCCTAGATTGAATTTTTTCATGTTATCATCTTTTATATTTACCTCAAAATATGAGTATTCTATGATTAGTGAATGTAAGTGATATTTTCTTCTCTCCAACTGTTCTAACAACCCTATTATGCTTGGAGGCAAGAACACCATTCACAAAAACAAAAAATGACTTATTCTAACTTATAAATTTTCCAAAAACATCTTCATAATGAGAAAAAAATATTATTAATTAAATAAATTGTTCCTCTATTAGCTTGACCAAAGATAAGATTATCATGATCATAAAGAATGTGTGAAGGGGTGAAGAGATCGCTTCCACCATTGATTTTATTTTATAGTGACTAGCCATCACTAAAGAGACCTCAGATTGACATACATGGATATCACAATATTTCAGATGAATATTTAGTACACTACAAAAATATTTGCATGAGGGCCATTATAGTTTAATGGATTTTGAAAAATTGAAATAAAATCATATATCTTGGTGAAATATCTTCAACATATCCAATAAATATCTCTAACTTTAGTAATTATACCTAAAAACATTCATCATACCATGGGGAAAGAAAACATAAGATTGGGGTGATCTCAGATGCTCAACAAGGGCAATGAAAGGAATTGTGTTAGCATAACATAAACAACTAGCATGGAACATGAGAATACAATTTGATGATCATGGCATGCGTATTCGAAAACATAATAAATAATCGTATTTAATAAGACATGAATCAAAAGTAAATAAATAAAATAGGCAAAGGAAGTATAATATAAAGAAAGACATGAAATTATTGAAATTCATGTTGTTTTATAAAGTTGTGAACATGTATAAATAGAAACAGGTTCACTGATTATGTTAAGAAAATTAAATCATGCCCCAATATCAACTCGTGGAAATGAAACTAAGTCTATGAATAACATTTTGAACATGTAATAAAGTTCATGAAAAACCTTATGGGAGTTAAACCAAGTGCATGCATAACATTGTGAATGTGCAATTAGGTTCTCACATTACCTTATGAACATAATAAAAGGTTGATGCATAACAATTTTAACATGTAATCTGATTCCAACATTACATTTTGAACATTTAATCATGTTCACACATAAATCCATGGATTTTCAAATTGGTCCATGCATAACATTTTTAACAGCAAATATGTTTCAGTCATAACATTGTGAACATGTATTTATTTTCACTTGTAAACTTATGGACATGAAACTAGGTCTATGCATAACATTGTAAACATGTAATCTGAATCACTCATAACATTGTGTACATGTAAATAGGTTCATTCACAAACATATGGACATGAAAACAGGTCCATGAATGACATTGTGAACATGTAATCTGGTTCACACATAACATTTATACTCAGGAGTCATCAATAATTACCCAATGAATTGGAGGGAGATATAGGTCTCACCAATCTCCTTTTAAAATCATTCACACATGTGGAACAAGATAATAAAACATCTATCATATAATGACCCATAAAATACAAATGTTTTATTAACATCAAATCATAACCCATGAAATAAAATAGGTATCATTAATAGTTTATCACATTATAAATTATATAAAAAGAGATAGGTTTTATAACCATTTCATAAAACCATAACACCTGAAAATAAAGAGGTGTCATTAACTTGTAAACCATGAATGAAAAATGGGGTTCAAAAAGACCATAACATTAATAATAAACCATTCATAGAAAGGAAATGAATGGAAGGTTCATATCATTTCCAATAAGGGCATTAGTAACATCATCAAATTCTATATTATATGGAAAATAATTCTAAGATATATTTAAAAAATATTATTCTCATAAAATATCCCTTAATCTTTGAGGAAGTATTTTTAATACATAAAACCATTTTAAAATCATTTTCATATAAAAAAATCATGAAAACATTTTGAAAATATTTAACCTTGAACATTACTTTTAGAAAACAATTTTCTTAATGATTAACCATTTTAACAATGCAAGTAGTGCTTCAATGAAATGGTGATTGGTAAATCTGTATAGTTTTTATATGGTCAAAAATAATTTCATTTTTCTTCTTAAAAAGGATAGAAAAGTTCCTTATTAGGAAAGAAATAGTAAGATTACCTTGAATATATTGATAATAAAATAAAGGGAATTTTTTTTAAATCGTCTCAAATAATTGTATAATATACTAGGAAACCATTTTTATAATACGTATATTTCTAACTGAAGGGAGGGTAATGTCTGTATTCTATAAAAACCCATTTATAACTATATAATGTAAAAAAGTATTAGAAATATGGTACCAATACCTAATTATATCATTAATAACCAATAGAGAATAAAATTCATGAATATCCTTGAGATATGGATGATATGATTTCATCAAATGAGGCATAAACATAAACAATCTTGAAAATCGATGAGATTGTCTCCATAAACTATTATAACTTGGAAACATGGGATAATACTGACTGAAAAATAAATTAAATTACATGAAGAATATAATATAAGTAAATTATTTAGATTCATGATATATTATCTAATTTTGAAGTATATGCACCACAAAAAAGATTATAAGTGCATAAAAAACATGAGTCTCAAGAAGGCTAATTGAGATAAAACATTGATACCGATTTTGTAACTTTTGAAACATATACCCCGTGAAGGTAGGATCATAAAATGGATTTTTTTAATACACATAAATTTAGATATAGGATATATATAACAAAATCATGTAATGTACACACTCCACACAAAATGAATGAGTGGAGAACCTAGCATGTATCTAGCATAAATTAAAAGATAGATGAAATCCACTTACCATAGGTATTTACTCTCATCGTATTCATTCAAACCACCTGTAAAAAAATAGATATTTATTATAAATATTTTACATCAAAAAATAATTATATATAATAAAATATATGGTTTGATAATGACCTTGTATTACCATCTTTTTAACGATCCTATGTTACGGTTTCACTTCGGGTATTATTCACATTGTCCGTCGCATGTGTCTTAATTTGTTATGTCATTAGTTATTATAATTATATCATGATTAATGAATTTATATAATGATAAAAAATATCATTTATATCCCATATATATAAATTATAAAAATCTATAGAATAAATAGGTATGAAATGAAATACGCTGTTCATGGAAATGGTAAGCCGTACATATGCGTGACGATTGTTTCTGTATTTAATTTACATAGTGAAAGAATGTATATAAATTAAATGTGTATATAAATTTGTATATATATAAATTGAAGTGTCATTACGAATTCATATATATCATATGGATTCATTAATAAAATCATTAATATATTCCATGTGGTTTGTGAATGAATCACAACGCTTTGAGGGGGCAGTTGTCCACACTTCCTCAAACGAGATTATCGTATTAACACCAAATGAAAAGTAAAGAGATATATTTTGTAAATGGAATAATGATTATTAAAAAAATAATAAGTAAAATATATTATATATTTAAATACTGTTCCCATCATAAAGGCCACCGTGATTGGTGGTAAATGAAAATTTAACAATCATTGTTTTGTGAGGCAGTAATTCAACATACACTAAAACAGTATCTTCAATATCCATTAGATGGAGGTGTGTGAATGTTCTTGTAGAAACCTTATCATAGAAACATACTATTATATTAATAATACTGGTGTTTTCACACAATAATGTAATAATGAGATTAGAGGGGTGAATAAATATAATAAAGGAAAGGAGCTTTAGAGTAGAAGTTAACTCTTAATAGGGTTACTCATTTTGGGTTTTTCAAAAAAGGATTACTTTAGGGGATTTATAACCAAAGGGATGATTCATGGTATTAGTTAGGATTTTTAGGAATGGTATTTTTTAGGTCTTGGAAAATATTAAGAGGGTAGAGAGGTTTGTGGAATCAGTATAGTTGATGTCCTTTTATAGTGGAGGAGAGGTGGAACTATTGTAAATATTTAAAGAGAGAATTACAGACAGATTTTTCATGTTTAAAGGGGATGAAATAATAATCCAAAATCGATAAAAATTATAGTTGTTTCTATATATGGGAATATAATTTTGTTTGAACAATTTTCTAGGTGGTTTTGGGTCTTAAATTTAAGGTTAACTACTTAATTTTTCCCTTACCTGATGTAATTAATTTTAATCACCTTTACTAATATTTTTGGACAAAAACGTTTTCCTTATTAAAAATTAAAAATTATTATGATTACATTTATTTAATCCTATTTTCCAAATTATAAACAAATAATTGGCGGGAATAAATTTAAAATTAATCCCACTAATGGGACAACATTGAAGGTTTTGTAATGTAAAAAGCATCAAAATTTTACGAGGTATTTATATCTAATTTGAATTTGAAATTTGTTCCAATAAAAAACAATTTATTACATGATAAAAATAATAACTAATTTGTCTTTGAAAAAAAAATTAATATAAATTTTATCTTTATAAATAAATTGAATTAAATATCAATTTCAAATTGAAATCTTGTATTTTTAACTATTCATCAAAAAATGATTGTTGGAAAAATCCAAAAAACTTATCATAAGATATTTTTGACATTATAAATTGAAAAAATAATACTATTTGATCATATTATATTTATAAATCTGTATTACATTAATTTTTATTATTTTTCATTGAAGGACATTAAAAGAGTTTTGTTTGAGAAAATAGTATCTTTAAACAAATAGGGTCATTACCAAAAATTTATCCTAATCTATTTATTTTTTTAAATTTAAAAATATAATGAATATTTATAAATATTGAATTGATAAAATTTATAAAAGTTGGATTTAATCTTTGTTCCCCATTAAAAGGTGGTAAAACTAGCTTTAAAAAAATTTGGTTTTTATGCATAAAAATGAGTTTGTTCTTATCATAATACTATAGAATGTATTATATTAATATAAAAATATTTTATTGAATATATATCAAATGTATTACATTAATATCACTTAATAATTTTAATTTATTAAATTTATTATGTAAAAATAATTTTTTTACTATAATAATTGTTTCATTTATATTCAGTCAGTTTTCATATTCATTAATTGGTAATCTATGAATTCATCTTATATTTCGGTAAACCAAATAATTTCATAATTTATATAATAATATTCATAATCATCAACACAAAAACATGGTTATACACCATTATATTAGTATTTTTCAATAATATATATATTTATTTAACACTCAGTCTTGCGTGTTACGCAAGACATTGAGGAAGGTCAATCTTGAGTGTAATGTACACTAAGTCGATGGTGAATGTAACATGCACCATGTTAGTGTTGCAGGTAGTGCAAGCCAAGTTGGTTCCATGATAAATTAATTTTTGATTTAGTGTCTTAATATATATATATATATATATATATATATATATATTAAAAAAGAAGTATTTCTAGTGACACTTGAAATGAAAAATATCAAAATGATAAATTAATTTGAAAAACTATTCACAATATCTTGGGGTGTTAAATTCCAAACCCCATAAAACGAATTTTTCTGGGTTGTCATAGGTTTTATACATGAAAGTTTCATTAATAGAAACCCACAACAAAAAAATGGTTACTAAAATATCTCGTAAAAAGGGAAATTTGGAACCATAACTGTTTCCCAACGTAATGCTTAAATAGGTTTGAAAATGGGAGAACATAGGGGGAAAGTGAAAAAATGGATGTGGAAAAAAAATCTTACCGTCATGTTCTGATTGAGAGTGATAAATGTTAGGGTTAGGAGAAATTTGACAACCAAAAATCTATAAATATGCTATGACATAAGGGACTATCTGATCCCTTGAAAACGAAAGTACTAGGAAAACATTTTTTACCTTGAATATCTATTTTTCTTAAAAAATTTAATGAAAATATATAAATCCATGATTTCAGAACAACGTTATGCTTTTATTTATTCCTTGACCCATTACAGCTATTTCTGCAAAATGATGGTTACTTTTTCTTTCTTGATGTACTTACAGATTGTGAGTCCCATGATATGCCATCTTATTTTTCATTAGTTATTATCTATACCAGGTAGTTTGAACATGCTATCCAATATAAATCCTCATATTTATATATAATAGATTAATATTACTTATATAATATTAATTTTAACATAAACATTCATAAATGTTTTTCCATATAATCCTTCCAAAAGATCAAAATTCAATTCTCTGGAAATAATTTCCTGAAATTTGTTTACCATTGATCCATCATATATCATAAAGTATCTCTTGGTTTTCTCATTCCAAAAATGTGAATACCCTCACCATATATTGTATCAAAACAAGTTAACAACATGTATTTCCATAAATCATTTTTGAAAACATGCATGATTCTATATTCCAAAGTGTATTGGATCTATTCCTTAAATCCAAGAATGCGATAAACTTAATATGTGATAACATAAACCACCGATAAAAAAGTCCTTACTTAGTTCCAAGGTAATAAATACTATCCAATTTACTTATTTATAAACCATGTATCCTCATACATTCCACATTATCTTAATTTAAAGAATATATTATGGATTACATTCCCTTGGACAAAATTTCACCTTTCAAGTGATCACCTATCCATCATTACCATTTAAAATATTCTTTTAAATACATAGAAAAAACATAAACTGAACAATCCATACATAATTCAACATTCTTAATTATAGAATCAAAATACATAAAATACTTCATTACTTTAACTTTAACATTTTACATGTATGAAGTCTTTAATTGGTTTAGAAGAAAATTCCTTGCTCGTGGCATTGAGTTGGGTAATTCCCATGTTCTCCACAAATAAAACATTGAACTCTGTGATGATATCTCAATCTATGCCCTTTTTCCTGCACAAATATAATTTTACCATCTATTTGAGGTATTCCACAAGGTTCTTTTCCATTCTTCTAGATATTTAAGAAGATGAATCTTTTTTATTCTATGTTCCATACTATAAAATCCAATATTTCTCTTATTCAACCTCTTAGGAATATCACCACAACTAACATTGTTAATCATATACGGAAATAGATGATTCTACATAATTTCAATATAATAATCTCCACTAATCATCCCATCTGATTTCTAATTAGAAAATTATCCATCCCATTAAACATTAATCTAGTTCCTTCTGGCTTCCACATTGAAAAAAATAAAAACCATAGGGTGAGAATTAGTTAAGATAGAATAAAACCACATAGTTATAAAATTAATTACTTACAGTGTATCTAAATCATTACTCCTTCAATAATATATGACACCTTATGTATATTATAGGTTATTAATAGACAAATTATATTTAAATCCTTAATAATGGTTCATGAAGAGTTTGTGAATTCCCAAAGCATATCCCCCAGGAGTGTCAAATTAGGTGTACATCAAGGCCCCTTGTCGTGTACCAAATTACAATGATTCATGATTGGAACATCATGTTAGAGTTGTTACCACTTAGTACATCTAGGCAATAGCTACATCCACTTGTATTATCCAAAAATCTATGTATTTCTAGGAGTCCACTAGCACCATCCTTTACCAAAATTCAATGAAATTTTCATAATTGTTAAATAATCCTCATTCTTAACCTTAGATACTTCTCTATATATATTGTTGAAAATATTCCTTGGAATCTCACTAGAAATTTTCAACGTAGTTTCCAATGGTTTACTAAACCTTTCATTTGAAACCAAAAATAGAGACCCAAGATTAAAATATATGGATATCACATCATTTTAGATGAATATTTAGTACATTACAAAAATACATGCCTAAGGAGTATAATATTTTACTGTCTTTGGATGCATGGAAATAAAATCAGTTATCCAGGTGAAAGATCATCAAAATCTCTAATATATTTCTCCACATTTAGTACTTCTACCAAAAACCATTCCTAATTCCATTGGGAAAGTAAATATAAAAATGGGTTGAGCTTTGATTCTTAGGAAGAGTAATTAAAGGAAATGTGGAAGAACAACATACACAAAAGGGTACATAACTTTTGCATCACATTTGTAGATCATGCACTGTATATTAGAAAACATAATAAATAATTACAGTTTATATGACATGAATCAGAAGGACATAAAGAACATAGACCATAGAAGAATAACATAGTAAAATACATACACATTGTGGAATTCACATTGGATTATAATGTTGTTAACATGGAAATGTCAAAACAGGTTCACTCATTATGTTAAGGTCATGAAATTAAGGCCCAACATCAGCTTTTAGACATAAGACTAGGACCATGCAGAAAATTTTGAACATGTAATCAGGTTTAGGACTAACCTTATATACATGGAACCATGTGCATGTATAACATTTTGAACATGTAATCTGGTTCAAAAATTACCTTATGTACATGATACTGAGTCCTTCCATAACATTGTGAACATGTAATCAGGTTCCCACATAACATTGTGAACATGTAATTAGGTTAACATTTAGAGATATTGACATTAAACTAGGTCTATGCATAACTTCATGAACACATAATAAGGTTCAATCAAAAAATTGTGATCATGTAATCAGGTTCGCACCTAAACATATGGACATGCAACAAGGTCCATGAATAACATTGTGAACATGTAATCGGGTTCACTCATAGCATTTTGAACATATAATTAGATTTATTAATCAACTTATAGACATAAAACCTAGTTCATTCTTAATATTTTGAACATCTAATCTAGTTCACACATAAAATTTATACTCATGATATAACATACCAGGTAAATGAAAATAATACATATTTAATATTTATTAATATTTGTGAATTGAATATTAATTTTACTTTAGAGGGGTTTCTATGTTCGATAGTGTACCCGATACGCAACAACAGGTTTCATTGGCATCTTACGTTGCAAACTAATAATATAATATTATTATTTTAAATTGTTGTTAACTCCTAGCCATTGTATTTGTGGGAATGAATGAAACTAAGTAAAATATGATTATACTTTATTTTTAAATGTATTTACATTTATCCAATAAAAAGATAGATGATTAAAATATGAATGAATCTAATTTTAAGCATAATTTACATTAAAAGACCGATTTATTACCTTTTAATGGTGAAAACTATTTAAATATAGTTTTGGTCACTATAATGAATTCTAATTGACCAAATAAAATCATTATTTAGAATTGGGACCTCAAATTTTACGTTGGATAATTTTTTTGTATTTTTCTGATAACGTTCATTTTTTAACGAATAGTGAAAAATACTGTATTTTATTTCAAAAGTGCCTTTTAATATAATTTATTTATATGGTTAGATTATCTTTTTAGTTGGTTTTAAAGTGAAATTGAAAAATATTTTTACCATTTAATCCAATTTTGGTCATTGGAATTAATTTCACTTTAAATTGGACAAAAACAAGTATCAATCTTTTGATAGTTATTGTTTCTTAAAAACACACTATTTATTTTAAAAACGGGAATTAATTTTTAAATTAATTAATGACACTTATATGTTTTGAATTTGGAGAAATAGACATCAATTTTTAATTTGGAATATCAAATAATTCTTAGGTTGAATTTTTGGTATTTTTCTAAAAAACATCAATTTTTGATGAATAGTGACACCACTTAGTGGTAATTAAAAAACCGAGTTTTTCATTTAAATGAAATTTTACCACTTCTATGAATTGAATTTCAAAAATAAGACATACATGTTTGTTATCATGAAGTAAAATTTGGTTCATAAAATGAAAATAATTTTTGGTGAATAGTATCTTTTGACTTTTATTTACCACGGTTAAAGGTAAATAAGGTAATTCAAGGTAAAATAAATATTATAATAATTTAAAATTAACGTAAAATTTGTCCTAAAATTATTGGATGAGTAGTGGCCGACCATGGGCATCCTTGGGTCGATTTTGGGACCCCATGGAACCACTTATGAAAGATAATGACACTTTAGATTAATTAATTTAATGTAAAGGCAAAATTAACAATATCAAAACAATTTAGTAAATTAATTTTTATATGGTGATATATAAGCCATATTTTCGACTATAAATATTCAATGGAAGGATAAATATATTTCCTACATGGCAGTATTTTTTTATAATTTTTAGCCATCGAATAAATTAAATTATTTATGACACAATAATGATGCAGTATTTACCTCATTAATAAATGATTTAAATAAATAAGATTTTAATGATTAAAATATTATCCAAAATGTGTCAAATTCTGATTGAATGATATTATTTCGACCATGAGTCATCTTATCGTAGACTATAATGATTTTTGGACCTTTATAAACCGAATATAATTATATAATAAAATATTTTTTTCACACTTTCTTAAAGATTCCCTCCTCTCTCTTATAAAAGGATACAACTTATATGCAATTCCAGACACCTCTCAAGCCATTTGTCTCATCCAAACTCTACCAAATTATGCTCTAAAAATCCCTATGATCCACTTATAAGCCTTACCTTAGGCAGAAGAGTCTTTAATAAGTACTTTGGTTCAAATCAAATGGAGTTACCCAAATTAAAGGTAACAGTTTCCATTAAATTGTTTTCTTTTATTTTACTTATCCAACCCCTAAAATAATTTTATTCCTTTATTTTTTAGCAACACCAGTATCATCAATATACTAGGATGTTTTTATGATAATAATTTTAACTACACTTACACACACCTCCATCAAATGGATGAAGAACATAATGTTTCTGCGGATGGAAAATTAAGGCCTCACGAAATGATGATTGTTCAATTACATTTTACCACCTCTCATGGTGGCCATTATAATGAAACTGTATTATATATGATATATATTGTGTTTATTATTTTAATATTCTTATTTACTTCCCATTTATATCATGCCTTTATGGTTTCCATAGTGGGTAAATACAATAATCTCATTTGAGGAAGTGCGGACTACCGACCCCTCAAAGTGATTTGATTCGTTAATTCCTTATGTGGGATTCATAAAATATGGAGTTAGTGATTTTATATATGATATTATACTAGAATTATAATATTCCTATGTATCATTATTTTTTATTTCCATTAAAATAAGAAATAGAGATGAAAGTATCCTTCATGGGTACGTACGACTTACCGTCTCCATGAACGATGCATTTCATTTATTACATCTAAATGTTATGTACTATTATAAAAAAAAATGTATATACTATATATATAATATATATATGATATCCAAATCATGAATATCATTCTGTATATAATGATCCTTTGACCACATGGACAACTTGTAAATATAAGTTGTTCATTTTTACTCAAGTACCAAATACTGACAAAATGAACGTTATTAAAGTAAATGATTGAATAATGTTTATAACATGGTAATAAGTGATATTAAAGAAATAATAAACTTGAAAAAGTTTGTTATGCTAGTAGAAATTAACTTTAGTTTATTATTCAGGAGATTAAATATTAATTGAGTCATGTCGGACACGAGGTAAGGGACTTTGTCTCAATCTCCTTTCATTCCAGAATTTTTAGTTTTATACATGACATTATTTTATACGGTGTATAGACCCCTTTAACTTTTCATTTTATTGAAAGGGAATCTTTTTATACGAAGCATTTTACTAAGAGACATAAAGGAATTTTTTTTAACGTAAATGGTGACAACGACCTGTCCACCGCTGCAAGTATCATTTAATCTTTGGCATCCTTAACAAGTCATAATGTTTTTAAAAGGAAAAATAAAATCCATATACTCTTTTTAGGTATTTTTTTATTGAAAATTATTTTGAGAATGGATTTATTATTTCAATATCATGAAATTATATTTTGTTATTGCAATTTAGAATTTTATCTTTCCTTTATTCTTGTGTTATGTGTTATAGTCATGTCATGGATCTTGGGCATTCTTTATGTATATGGGTGGTTCCGTGATAAAGCTAGGGCAGGTGAGCCCAAGATAGCTCTCTGATGCATTGGGTAACGTGATGGAGGTAAACATGAATGTTTATCCTAAGAGATTTAGGAAATATATTGTAGTGGGTATTCCAAAGTAACTCCCTATGTAGCTATGATAGCTACAATGTATGTATGATATGGATGCCACAAGTTACTTTTATGATTAATGATTTCTTTGTGTCTTTCATAAATCTTATGATTTGATGAGGTAAGTAAAAGAGTTCATGTTTTGTATGTATTTATGAATAAATGTTTTCATTCATTGTTTTATATCCCTTACTGAGATTTTTATGCTCATCCCAAGTTTTGAAAAGTTTTCACAGGACATAAAGATGAATAAGGTCAAGGATGGGATCAAGGAAAAGTCATACTATCTAAAAAATGGAACTAGACATGACTCCTTTTTTCAAGAGTTTCTATTTTATGAAAAAATGGATACTATGTAGATATTTCTACCTCGTAATATTTTGAGATGTAATAGTTTTGTCCTAAATCTATAGAACTCTAAACCTGAAAAGATCTTCAATGTGAATTATTCATTTAGTTCAATATTATGTAATGATTACGGTTGGGTCATTATTGTTTGTATCAGAGGTCAGACTAGATAAATTTAGGTGTCAGGGTATTGTTAAAGTAATATTCATAAAGTAAATTATGTTAATATTGACATCATATATAATTTATAGATTACCATGTAGCTTCGCCTAAGATATTTCTCTGTTTAGAATGGTTTTCTAAAGAGGAAACAGGGCAGATATGTTGGGATGACATCAAGAGGAAGACAACATTCAAAATCAGCAACCTGGGATGGTCGGAATTGAAACTGAACAGTTTTTTGCAGCGATGGCACAGTTGACTCAGGCTATAAATGGTGTTGGTATCCATGTATGAGATCAGCCAGATTAACCACAGAGGAACATGTCAGTAGTCAATCATTAGATGAGGCAACACCCCCCATCATGCAGAGGATCATCTGACCCTGTGCTAGCTGAAGAGTGGATTAAAGAACTGGAAAAGATTTTGGATGTCATGGGTTGTTCAGAACATCAAAAGGATGGTCCTGATGTTTACTGTTTTGAAGGTGAAGCTGATCAGTGGTGTTCGATGATGAAAAATATCACGGATAGTAAGGAGATTTATGCTCTTTATTGGGATGAGTTCAATGGTATGTTTCTTGAGAAATATTTTCCTAAGGTGGTTCATCATAGGATGGAAAAACAATTCCTGGAATTGAGGAAGGAGGATGACTCAGTGGCTACTTATGAAGAAAAATTCACTAAATTGGCAAGGTATGCTGCAAATTTTATATGAGATATTGATAGTAAAATCAACCATTTTTAATCAGGATTAAATCCAAAGTATTGAAGGGATTTATCTTCTCTTGAGATAAAAAGTTATGAAAAACATATTCATTGTGAGGAGAAGGTGGAAATGGAGTTTTCCGATGATCTGGTATTCTTTGACAAACAATAGAATAAGAGGTCGAGGTGGCAGGAGAAAGGGAAGAACTCTTCAAAAAAGTATGCTGGTAAGATACTTAAGTTTACAGTTTGTGAAAATTGTTGTTAAAATCATGCTGGGAAATGTCTTTTGAATTCTAGTAAGTGCTACCGATGTGGTAAAATCGGACATAAGGCTCGTAATTGCACTGAAAAATATCTTGGTAATGGTAAGACAAAATCTGATTTACTGTCAGTAAAATTTTTTATGTGCAATTAAATGGGTCATTATTCAAATGGGTGTCCAACAAAGAACTCAATCGAAGGAAAGCATCTTGAATACAAGAAGAAGGGGGTGGAGAAATCCTTTGCAACTACTTCAAAAGATGTTGGGCCATCAAATGATGTTTTATCAGGTATACTGTTTGTTTATTCAGATCATGCCAATGTGTTGTTTGATTCGGGGTCTATACACTCTTTCATTTCTGATAAGTTTTCTAGTAAATTGGGAATTCCATCTCAATATATGAATACAGATGTTATAGTAAAAACACCTGGAGGATTTGTTGAGACAAAAAAGAAAACATAAGATCATTCCTGTCCTTGTGTGTGGAATGAATCTGGCTGCAAACCTTATTGTTTTGCCTCTAGTAGAGTTTGATGTTATTTTGGGCATAGATTGGATTTCTGTTTATCATGATAAGATTTATTGCAGTTCTAAAGAGGTTTCATTTCATAATGATTTTCAATTTTTATACAAAAATTAACCCTTCTTATTGATAACATATCAGAAAGCTAAGAAACTAGTAAAAGATAGAAATTAATGTTACCCTGTAAATATTGTTGAAAACAAAGGATGTGTTCATATTAATGATGTGCCAGTGGTAAATGAGTACCTTTATGTTTTTCCTAATGAGTATCCAGGTATTATACCTGATTGAGAAGTTGAATTTACTTTTGACTCAGTTCCTGATGCTAAGACTATTTCAAAACCCCTTTATCGAATGGCTCAAATTGAACTTTTAGAGTTAAAGAAGCAGTTGCTGGAGTTATTAGATAAAGGTTTCATTCGACCTAGCACATCACCATCGGGATATCCTATCTTGTTTATTAAAAAGAAAGTTGGTTTAATGAGTCTCTGCATTCATTATAGAGCATTGAATAACATCAATGTTAAGAATAAGTATCCTTTTCCTCATATCGATGATTTGTTTGATCAGCTCCAGGGATCTCAGTATTTTTCGAAGATTGACTTGAGGTTGTGGTACCATCAGTTGAAATTAAAGGAAGCAAAAATTCCAAAGACCGTGTTTCATACTAGATATGTCCATTATGAATTTTTAGTTATGCCTTTTGGGTTAACAAATTCACCTACTGTATTCATCGATCTTATGAATAGAATGTTCTGTGAGTTCTTGGATATGTTTGTGGTTGTGTTCATTGATGATATTTTGGGTTATTCCAAAGGTAATAAGGAACATGAATGTCATTTAAGGGTTTTCATGAAAACCTTAAAATAAAATAGACTTTATGGGAAATTTTGGAAGTGTGAGTTTTAGTTACAATAAATATCTTTCCTTGGCCACATTATTTCAAAAAATGGCATAACTGTTGATCCTGCGAAAAAAAGTTGTTGAAGAATGGCCAAGACACAAAAATAAAAATGAGATCTGTAGTTTTTTTGGTTTGGAAGGTTATTACCGGAGGATTGTTTAAAATTTTTCAAGGTTATCTATTCCAATGACTATGTTAACTCGAAAATGTGTAAAGTTCATATGGACAAAAGAATGTGATGATTGTTTTTAGGAATTGTAAAGAATATTGTTGAAAGCTCCAGTTTTGGATCTACCTTCCAGATATGGTAAGTTTGTTATCTACAGTGATGCTTCGTTGAAAGGAAAGGGTTATATCCTAATGCAAAATGATCAGTTAATTTATTATTCTTTAAGTCAGTTGAAACCACATGAGTTAAATTAGCCTACACATGATTTGGAATTAGATGCTGTTGTTTTTACATTAATATTTTGGAGGCATCATTTGTATGGAGTGAAGTGTGAAATATATTCACTTAAAAATAATTGAACATGAGACAAAGGAGATGGTTGTAATTAATCAAGGATTATGATTACACGATACTTTACCAGTCGGGAAAAGAAAATGAAGTGCATGATGATTTGAGTCAAAAAAGTAATACTTCATTAACAATGTTACGTTTGGAATGTGATCCTTTGGTTTTCTAATTGATGAAAATTGGAATAGAAGTTGTTGTTGTAGGAAATCATTCTGTTTTGTTTCAAGTATCAGTGAAATCATCTCTATCAGACAGAATTAAGCAAGCGCAGTAGGAAGACAGTGAGTTGTAGAAAACGGTTGTGTTAGTTCAGAAGGGTATGTTGCCAGATTTTAAAATTGATAATGAACATGTTTTGAGATTTGTAAAGTGATTATGTGTGCATTCTGATTCCTAATTAAAGAATGAGTTGTTATGTGAAGCTTACAGTCTCCATTTTTAGTTCATCCTGGAAGTACTAAGACGTATAGAGAACTTCAGGAGTATTGCTGGTGGGATGGAATGTGAAGAGATATTGCTGATTTTACTGTGAAGTTTATGACTTTTCAGCAGGTTAAAGAAGAGTGATAGTTACCTAAAGGAATACTTCATCCTTTACTAGTTCCAGAGTGGAAATGTGAAAATATAACCATGGACTTTGTTGTGGGATTACCAAAGACATCTCGAGGTAATAATGCAATATGGGTTATAGTTGACCGATTAACTAAATCTTCTCATTTATTTCCTACCAGAGATACTTTTCCTCTAGATAAACTTGATCGGTTTTATGTTAAATAGATATTCTAGTTTCATGGAGTTCCCCCCTCCATTGTATCTAATCGTGATCCCAGGTTCACTTCTAACTTTTGGAAAGGCCTTCAAAATTCCTTGGGTACTGAATTAAATTTTAGTACATCTTTTCATCCTCAATCAGATGGGCAGACAGAACGAACAATTCAGACTTTGGATGGTATGTTATGTGCTTGATCGATGGATTACTTGGGATGTTGGGACCAACATCTTTCTTTGGTTGAATTTTCTTATAATAGCAGCTTTCCTTCCAGTATAAAGATGGCTCCATTTGAGGCATTATATGGAAAGAATTGTCAAACTCCAGCACACTAGGATGAGGTAGGTGAAAGGAAGCTGATGGGACCAGAATTGGAAGATGAGATGGCAGAGAATGTTTAGTTGATTCAGAAGCACATGAGAACAGCTCAGAGCAGACAGAATAGTTATGCAGATAACCAGAGGAAGGATCTTTCATTTGAGATAGGTGATCATGTTTGTCTCAAATTTTCTCCATGGAAAAGTGTTATGTGTTTTGGTAAGAATGGAATGTTGAGTCTGAGGGTCATTAGACCTTAGAAATTTTGGAAAAAGTTGTATCAGTTGCGTAGAGAGAGGCTTTACCCCCATGTTTATACCAGGTACACAATGTTTTTCATGTATCGATGTTGAGAAAGTATATGCCAGATTCATCTTATGTTTTGAGCCTAGAGGTAGTTTGGTTGGAAGATAATCTCTCTTATGAAGAACAACCAGTCCAGATTCATGATCGCAGAGAGAAAGTGTTGTGGAATAAGGTAATTCAATAGGTAAAGGTTTTGTGGAAAACCATATGGTTTAAGAGGCAACGTGGAAATCTGAAAATGCTATGAGGGATAAATACCCCCACTTATTTTGATAAGTGATTAAAAATTGCGAGGACGCATTTCCCAAAAGGGGGGAAGGATGTAACATCCTGGGTAAATGAAGAAAAATACATATTTCATATTTATTAATATTTGTTAATTAAATATTTATTTTACTTTAAATGTGTTTCTATGTTCGATAGCGTACTCGATATGCAACAACCAGTTTCTTTGGAATATTACGTTGCAATCTAATAATATTATATTATTATTTTAAATTATAGTTAACTACTAGACATTGTATTGGCGGGAATGAATGAAACTAACTACAATATGATTATACATGATTGTAAAATGTATTTACATTTATCCAATTAAAATTTAGAGGCTTCAAATATGAATGAATCTAATTTTAAGCATAATTAACATTAAAAGATAGATTTATCACCTTTTTATGGCAAACCCTCTTTAAATATAGTTTTTCTCACTTTAATTCATTCTAATTGGCCAAATATAATCCTTCTTTAGAATGGGGACATCTTATTTTAAATTGGGAAATTTTTTGGTATTTTTCTGATAAATTTCATTTTTAATGAATTGTGAAAAATATTGTTTTTTAATTTAATTTATTTATATTGTTAGATTATCTATATATTTGGTTTTATAGTGAAATTGAAATATATTTTTACCATTTAATCCAATTTTGTTCATTTCAAATAATTTCACTTTGAAATTGGACATAAACAATTATAGATCTTTTGATAGTTATTGTTTCATATAAACACGATGTTTGTTTTAAAAATGGGAATTAATTTTTAAATTAATTAATGCAACTTATATTTTTTTTTTAATTTTAAAAAATATACATCAATTTTTTATTCAGAATATCAAATAATTCTGAGGCTGAATTTTTGGTATTTTTTTGAAAAACATCAATTTTTGATGAATAGTGACACCACTTAGTGGTAGATAAAAAACTGACTTTTTCATTTAAATGAAATTTCACCACTTCTGTGAATTTAATTTCAAAAAAATACATAAATTGTTTTTATCAATAAGTAAAATGTGGTTCACTAAGATGAAAATAATATTTTGTGAATAGTAACTTTTGAATTTTATTTACCACGGTTAAAGGTAAATAAGGTAATTCATGGTAAAAGAATATTATAATAATTCAAAATTACCTTTACACATTTACTAACCTTATTTGATGAGTAGTGTCCAAACATGGTCATCCATGGGTCGATTTTGGGACCCCATGGTGCCACTTATGAAAGATAATGACACTTTAGATTAATTAATTTAATGTAAAGGAAAAATTGACAATAAGAAAAATCTGTTAATAAATTAATTTTTATATAGTGATATATAAGCCATATTTTCTACTTTAAATATTAATTGGAAAGATAAAAATATTTCCTACATGATAGTATTTTTTTTAATAATTTTTCAACATCAAATAAATTAAATTATTAATGACACAATAATGATGCAGTATTTACCTCATTAATAAATGATTTTAATAAATACAATTATAATGATTAAAATATTATCCAAAACATGCCCAATTATGATTGGATTATTTTAATTTGACCACGATTCATATTATCTTATAATATAATTATTTTTGGACCTTTAGAAACCTAATATCATTATATAATAAAATAATGTTTTCACACATTCCTAAAGAGCCCCTCCTCTCCCTTATAAAAGGAGACCACTTCTAACCAATTAAACACTCCACTAAAGCCATTTGGCTCATCCAAAATCTTCCCAATTAAGATATCAACATCTATATCCTCCTTTTAGAAGCCTTACCTTATGAAGAAGGCAGTTCATGAAGTCCTTCGGTTCAAACCAAATAGTGTTACCCAAATTAAAGGTAACGGTTTCTCTTAAATGGTTTTCTTTTATTTTACTTCTCCAACCCCTAAACACTTTTTATTCTTTTATTTTGTAACAGAACTAGTATTATTAATATACAAGGATTTTTTTATGAGAACAATTCAAATTACACTTACATAGACCTCCATCTAATAGATGAAGGACATAATGTTTCTCTGGATGGAAAACTAAGGCCTCATGAAACGATGATTGTTCAATTACATTTTACCACCTATCATGGTGGCCATTATGATGGAACTGAATTTATATATGATATATATTGTATTTATGATATATTTATTCTTGTTTACTTCCCATTTATAGCACAATTTTAAGGTTTCCATAGGGGTAAATACGATAATCTCATTTGAAGAAGTGCGGACTACCACCCCCTCAATGTGATTTGATTCGTTAATGCGTTATGTAGAATGTATAAAGGATGGACATAATGATATTATATAAGATATTATAATATAATTATAATATAACTATGTGTCATTATGTTTTATTTTCATTAAAATAAGAAATAGAAATTAAATTAGCGTTCATGCGTACAAACGGCTTACCGTCTCCATGAACGGTGCATTTCATTTCTTACCTATAAATGTTATGTACTATTATAAAAACATATATATACTGGATATATATGATTTATAGGATATATATGATATCAAAATAATTAATATCCTTCTGGATATAATGATATTTTGAACACGTGGACAACTTGTAAATATAAGTTGTTCATTTTTACTCAAGTACCAAATACTGACAAAAAGAAAATTATTAACTTAAGAGATTGCATAATGTTTATAACATGGTAATAAGTGATATAAAATGAATAATAAACATGAAAAAGGTTATTAAGTAAGTAGAAATTAAATTTAGTTTATTATTCTTGAGATTAAGGAATGATCGAGTCAAGTCGGACGTGAGGTAAGAGACTTCATCTCCATCTCCTTTCATTGAGGCATATTTAGTTTTATACATGACTTTATTTTAAATAGTGTATAAACCCCTTTGTTTTTTAATTTTATTCAAATGGAATCTTTTTATGTGAATCATTTTACTAAACAAAAAAAAATAAATCTCTTTTTAACGTAAGTGGGGACAATGACCTTTCCGCCGCCATGAGTATTATTTGATATTTGTCTTCCTTAACAAGCCATAATGTTTTTAAAAGAAAAAATAAAAACCATATAATCTTTTTATGTATTTTGGTATTGAAACTTATTTTGAGAATAGATTTATTATTTCATTATCTTGAAATGATATTTTGTTATTACAATGTGGAAATGTTATATTTCCTTTATGATTGTGTTATGTGTTATGATCATGTTATGGATCTTGGGAATTATTTATGTATACGGGTGGTTCCATGATAAACCTAGGGCGGGTGAGCCTGAGATAGCTCTCCAATGCATTGGGTTACATGACTAAGGTAAATGTGAATGTTTCTCCTAAGATATTTAGGGAATATACTATGATGGGTATTCCAATGTAACTCCACATGTAGCTGTGATAGCTACAATGTAAGTATGATATGGATGCCAGAAGTTATCTTTATGATTAATGATTTCTATGTGTCTTTCATAAATCTTATGATTTCATGAGGTAAGTAAAAGTGTTCATGTTCTGTATGTATTTATGAACAAAGTTTCTCATTATTTTTTTTATAACCCTTACTGAGCTTTTTATTCTCATCCCATGTTTAGAAATGTTTTCACCGGACATAAAGATGAATAACGTCAAGGATGGGATCACAGAAAAGTCATGCTGCCTAAAACATGGTACACGACATGTCTCTTTTTTTCACTGTTTTTTTTATGAAAAAATGGAAAATATGTACATATGTCTACCTTGTAATCTATTGAGATGTAATAGTTATGTCCTAATTATCTAAAACTCTAAACATGAAAAGATCCTCAATGTGAATTATTCATTTAATTCAATATTATGTAATGTTTAAGGGCAGGTCCTTATACATGAATCATCCACAATTTCCCAATGCATTTGAGGGAGAAATAGTACCCACCAATATCATAATAAAATTACTCATACATGTGGTGAATGATAATAAAAAATTCATCACATCTTGACCCATAAAAATTCATAGGTTTTGTAAACATAAAATCATAGTCCATGAAATTAAATGTGTATCATTAACATTTCATTATATCATAACATAAGGACGTTATATTGGTTTCATTACAATTTCATCCAAGTATAACCCATGGAAAGAAGTGGGTTTCATAAACATGTAACCCATAAAATAGAAAAAGGATTCATAAAGACCATGAAATTAATCATCACCCATTTATATAATGGATATGAATGGAAATTGTTTATAATTTTATATAAAGTCTTGAGTAACATCAACAGATGTTAATGTAGATGGAAAATAATTTTGAAATATATTTCTAAAACATTTCTTAATGAAAATATATTTCTTATTGGAAAAATAATTTTGATTTAAAATAAATTTAATATTTATTAAGAGCACTTGAAATCATTTTTAAAACCTTTTTCTTTGAAAAATGTAACATATGCTAGAAAAAACATTCAAAAACACTTTTCCTAGAAAACTTATAAAAGAAGATTGAAAACATATGGAAAAATAATTTCCTCGAAAATTTATAAAATATTCTTAAACGTATTTTTAAAATATTTTTCTTTGATAAATAATTTTTAGAAAAAAGTTTCTTAAAAATTATCCTTTTTAAAAATTCAAATGTATCTTCAAAGAAATAACGGTGGGTAAAGCTATACATGTCGTACGATGTCAACGAACATAATTTTTTCACGGTACAGAGGGTTGAACTGATCCTTGTTCATAAAGTGAAATGAATATTCCATTGATGAAATTTATTAATGAAAAAAGGGTAAAAATATCTTTTAAAACTTATTGGATAATGGTATAATTCCTTTAAAACCATTTTTAGAAAACATAGATTTCCGACTGATGAGAGGGTAATGTCATGATTTCTTAAAACAATTCATAAATATCTTATGTACCAAAGAGTAGGAATATATACCCAATACATGAGTATAACATTAATTACTAGAGGATAATAAAAATAATTAATTTCCTTGTTATATGGATCATATGATTTCATCAAAAGTGGCATTAACATAAAAAATCTAGAAAAGCGATGAGATTATCTCAATAAACACTTATAACATGACAACTTGGGATAAATATATATATATATATATATATATATATATATAATATCATTAAAAAATTTATATTCATGATATCTTATGTAAAATAGAAATATATGCACCTTGAGAAATATTTTATGTGTATAACAAAACATGAGTCTTAAGAAGGAAATTTGGGACAAAACAGTTTTACTGATTTGGTAACTTTTGAAATTTATACCCAATGAATGTACGATCATAAAATGGATATTTTAATACCCATAAATTTAAATATATGATAAATGTTATATAATCATGGTTAGTACATACACCGCACAAAATTAAAGAGTGTCAAACATAGCTTGTATCTAACAGAAATTAAAAGTGAGATGAAATTCCATTAAATTGGGTATTGAATCTCATCGTAATCATTCAAAAAAAATTGTATAATTAATATAAATTTATCATAAATATTTTATAAAACCATATTATTATATATAATAATCTATATAGTTTTATTACAACCATAAATTATCTACTTGTTAATAATCCTAGGTTAAGGTTTCTCTTCAGGTAATACATACCTTCTTCTTCCCATGTCTCTTAATTTGTTATATCGTTGGTTATTATACTTGTATCATGATTTTAAAATGTAAATACTGAAATAAATATCATTTATATGTAGTATATTTATATTATAATAATATATAGAATAAATAAGTATGAATTGTAAAACACTATTCAAGGAGACGATAAGTCGTACATACACATGAATGTTGTTTCCATTTTTCATTATCATATTGAAATAAAGAATGTAAATGAAATAAATATATGTTAAAGTAGAATTATTTTGAAATATATATCATATATGATCATTAATCACATCATTAATACATTCCATGCGTTGTGTGAATGAATCACATCACCTTGAAGGTGTTGTTGTCCACACTTCCTCAAACGAGATTATCGTATTAACACCAGATGGAAATTAATGATATTTTTTAAAATGAATAAAGAAGATTAAAGACATAATAAACAAATTATATGAAATAAATAAATAATGTTTACATCATAATGTCCACCATTATTGGTGGTAAATGAAAAATGAACAATCATCGTTTTGTGAGGCAGTAATTCAACAAACAAAGAAACAATATGTTTCATATCCATTAGATAGAGGTCTGTGTAAGTTTAGGTAAAAAATTTAGCATAAAAGAATCCTAGTATATTTAGGATACTTTTGTTTTTAAATAGCAATTGAATAAATATTTAGGATAGATGAAGATGAAAAATAAAAGAAACGAGCCTGAGAGACGACATGACCTCTTAATCAGACAACTCCGTTTGGTTTGTGCCAGAAGGATTATTTGGGAGGATTTATACAAAAAGTGAGGATTAAAGGCCTATGTTAGGATTTTAAGAAAGTATATTGGTCATTTATTGTCCAAAATTAAGATTTTTGATTGGTTTTTGGAATGAGTAGATTTGGTCCCCTTTTATAGTGGAAGAGGAGTGGCACTCTTGTAAATATTTGAAGAGAGAATTCCACACACATTATTCATGTTTCATGTGGATTTAATGTTGAACCAAGGTATATAGAATTAATTATAGGGTCTATATATGGAAATATAATGGGTTTTGGATATGTTTTTAGGTCGTTTTGGGTATTATATTTTTTGTTTAGTACCTAATTTTTCTCATAACAGACGTAATAAATTATAATGAATTTCACTAATATTTTTGGTCAACAATAAATTTGACCTTATGAGAAATTATAAATTATGAGGATAATAAATATTTAATATATTATTCCAAATTATAATCACATTAACTGGAAGAAATTAATTTAAAATATATCCCGTTAATGGGATGACGCTGCATGTTTTTAAGTAAAAAGTATCAAAAGATTACTAAGCCTATATATCCATTTTCATTATGAAATTTGTTCCAATGACCATAATTGTTTTAAATTATAAAAATATTACAAATTAATCTTTTAAATCATATTAATTTAATATTTAACCTTATAAATAAATAGAATTAAAATGCAATTTTGATTTAAAATCTAGCATTTTTTACTATTCATCCCAAAATAATGTTTGTCAGAAAAATCCAAAAAATTATAAATAAGATATTTTTGAAATTATAAATTCAAAATTGAATCATATTTTATGAAATTATATATCTATATTTGTCTAAAATTAACTATATTATTTTCCATATAAAGAAATTAAAAGCGGTTTATTCAAGAAATTGGTATTTTTAAACATAGAAGGTCATTATCAAAAATGTATCCTAACATAATTATTATTTTTATCAACCAAAGATAATAATTGTTTTGACATATTGAATCTTTAAAGTTATAAAAATTGAATTTAATATGGTTTCACCATTATAAGGCGGTAATACTACCTTTATATGAAAATTATGTTTTATGGATAAAATTGGGTTTGTTATTATCTTATGTATATATAATATATTGGATTAAAATATAAAATATGTTATTGAATATATAAAATATGTATGAAATTACTATCAAATAAAAATACTAATTAATTTAATTTACATGGTTAATATATCTTTTTGACTATAATAATAGTTTCTGTTATATTCAATCGGTTTTCATATTCCTTAATTGGTAACCTATGAAGTCATAATATATTTTGGAAAACCACATATTTTCATAAATTAATTAATTATATTCATATTAATAAACATAATAGATATGTTATATTCAATTATAATAATATTTTTAATAATATATATAGTTAGGTAACACTTGGTCTTGCGTGTTATGCAAGCAATCGAGGAAGGTCAATCTTGCATTTAATGTATACTATGTCGATAGTGTGTGTAACATACACCGCATAGGTGTTGTGTTTATCTAAAACATTAGTTGTTGTGTGAAATGAAATTTTGACTTAGTGTTTTAATATATATATATATATATTAAAAGTATAACTATTTATAGTGTCACATGAAATGAAAAACATACAAAACATCGATTAATTTGGAAAAAAATAATTCACAAAATCACAAAGTGTTTCAATCACATGGTTATTAAGGAAGACACTCAAATAATCCACATAAATAGAAAAGAGAAGGCCTAAAAAATGATCCCCTTTCTTGACTCCCCTGGATCACTGAAAGAATCCTATACGTAACTCATTGAAAAGAATAGAGAGTCTAGTACTTCTGAGAAATATGTTTACCAAATTAATAAAAGTACTACAAAACCATGTTTTTTTATAATTGAAAAAATAAACCTTCATTTTAATATGTAAATATCGTTACAGATGTCATGTTCAAGGGAAACATTCCAGCCTTTAAAAATTTTCTTCATAATTTTGACACATTTTGAGTAGTGACAAGAAAATTTTGGATTCTACTTATACGAAAAATCTTAGTTTGTTTGATGTTATGAAACCCATGAAAATATTTACCAACCATGAAGAAATGATATTTCTAATAAATTTTACGACCATTTTCAGACTAGAAACTTCAATGAATTCCTTGATATCCAAAAAATTATTCTTCTCTCGAAGAATAGAAATAAATTTCCTATAATTTCTTAATGAATGGATGCAATATTAAAGACCTCTCTCACAACATTGATGACCACATCATGCACAAAATACCAATTAAAAATAAATATTTTTTTAGTAAATATATTAGGTCTTGCTACACTATCAATGTTCAGGGAATAATGGGAATCCTTGATTTCTATCTCATCATGGTCTTCATTTAATATCCTTTTTAGATAACTATGAACACAAGGTTAAATATTATCAATAAATTTTAGGGTGTAGATTTCCCCTCTCTCTGAGTACATACTTCCAAAACCGGTGACCACAATATTTGAAATCTCAATTTCAAAGTTTAATAGGGATCAATTTATTTTGTGGGAAGTGATCCCCCTTCATACATTTTTTCTTATTAAATCATTGAAATAAGATAGAGTTTCAATATCTATTATAAGGCCATATGATATTGTATTAATTCATGAGAAAACTTCCCCTGAGTGATGTAATTACATTCAATTCAGAGAGATATTGGATATAATATCAACAAGTATTGGGAAAATTGAGGATTTTATTTTGAAATTTTATGAGATGTTAGTCAGTAGACTTAATTTTGTTTTAAATTTTAGAGATCGATTATTTCCTCTATTTCATAATAATTTTTTTCATGATTCAACTATGTGGGAAAAAAATAAAATAGATTCTAGGAGGTTATATTTTCAAGGAATTTATAATGATCTCCCTGTATCCTGGAACAACAAGCCATGGATTTTATGATAAAAAAGGAAAGGGGGATATAATTATTTTGTATGATTATATATTTATTACCAGGGGACTATGATAAGAGTGAAAATTGGGAAGTATTATACTAGTGAAAACAATTGTATTAATCCAATCATCTACTATGAAACAAAATTTACCATGTTTTTGGGTTCTCTCCCATTGAGAGTGTATCTAATATATCTATATTCTCCTCCTACAATGGGGAATTTATCTAAGCCACGTATAACAATGGAAGAAGAAAAATAAGATTCTTCCAACCTATTGAAGTGAACACTTTTTTTAATTGGGTCTTATAACAATGTTACATTGAACCAAAAACACCCAATATTGGACATCTGGTCAGATATCAATTTTAAATATCTTAAAACATCTCTTATTTTATGATAATAATTAGAGGCATAGTCAAATAATATGAGCATATCAATTCCTTTATTTCCAATATCAACTAAGAAATATTGTTTTATTAGTAAAATAATTGAGGTAAATAATATCATGTAGTAAAAAATTAATGATTCACCAAATCACTTACATTTGATTTTTTGGAAACAAATTATTATCCATGTAAATCCCATTTTAAGGAATTCCATATATCAAGATACTTTTTTGGTTCATCAAGATAAATAATCTAAGGTTTTTTTCACAAAAATGTGTCTTAGGGATATGACTATGGGAGAAATGAAAAACCCTTGACAATAAAAATAAATTATATTCATTTATTAAGGGATGTTCTACACTTAGTTTTAAGAAATTTCTCATGTTTTCCATATACTTTTTTCTTCACCTTCCCTTTGATTTTCATTATTTCATAACCACTATACATGAACACATCACTCTTCCTAGGAGAATCACTAGAGGCATAAGTGGGGGAAAACCCTTTTAACCAGAAGCCAAAATCATCCAAATAGGGGAGTGAATTTCTCTGTGATTGACACTTAACATAGGTTTGGACGTAAGTATCTTTCTCTTGGAATATTCTCCTAGAGTAACCTAAGAGATGGGCTCTTCCTTATAATTTTATAGGTCCAGGTTACCATCCTTGGATTAAAATGAATATAGGCATGTTATTGTGTTATTTCTTATGAATTATCTTGGGCGTCATGATTAAAAGTCACACATATTTTAGAGGAGAAAACAACATATTTAAATAATTTTCTATAAACATGTATAATTTTCATGGAATTAGACACATCCTCCTAATGTTGATCAATTATTATATCACTAGATTGACCATCCATCCCATGAATTATTGTATGAAACTCCATTGCAAGACTAACCTTATCAGTTGAGACCATCATAGGAGAAGAGTCATCTATAGGGTCTACAAACAATAGAATGGACTGGGAAGAACATTCTCCTGGTACTGCTCCTAATGAGTCTCTTGTATTCCTTCTACATGACCAGTATTATGGGAACATAAAACATCTAAAATGATAAAATTATGAATTCCCTACATTTCAAATCTAACGTACGGTATGTAAACATGTGGATATTTTAAGGATTTAATAACATCCTTAGCCTCCAAAACTCTCATTAGAGTATCCATCTAATTTTACATTCTATTAATAACCTCCTAGTATTCTATATGTCATTCCCTTAACACATCAACGAGAAGTGTTTCTAATTAATTATGAGTATAGGGAGGTAGGAACATCCATTTACCCTTTTCATTTACTCATTTTCAATATGATTTATCATTACCATTTTTATATAAGCAAAAGAAAAAACACAAATCTATTACACTCAACTGAGAGGTGACAAAATATGTTTCATTCTATGAAAAAACAGGGGTTCCAATTACATAGGATCTATAGAGTAAGTCTATAATACTTGGTTTTTAGAAAAACCTATTAAATTAGTGTTTATTATATGTAAACGTACTCCAGTACTCTTTCAAAATTCCAACACCATGGATTATTGGTTTTACTATCCACTATGATTGGATTTCCGACTAAGGAAGCAATATCCTAAAGAATATGAGGGTTACAATAAAACCATTTTAGCCTATAAATGTGTATCAATACTTGTGTATGTGTATTCCTACCATTATTTGGACAAAAATTTCAATCCCCATCCTAGATCTTATGGGTTCTAGGCTTAAAATGAATAAAGAAAATTCTCAATGCTCTCTTCTTGTGATCATATTAAGTGAAGAAAATGTGGAAGTATTTCATTTAAATGGTTATCATCTTTGAGTCTTCAAAACCCCAAATTACCATGATTCTTTTTGGGACATTATTAAACTTACACATCCTTTAACCTTTCATATTAAGAAGGTGAAAAATGATAGATCATTTACATATGTTATCCTCCCATTGACAGGAATATTATCATCTACAATGAGGGAAACCCACCAATTTTTTAGGACTATTCCAAGAGAGGGAACACCATAATCTGAAAAGGAACAATTAATAGCAGATCTAACAACCATTCCAAAATTCCTCTTTAATAATGATAAATCCAAAGGCTCTACATAGTATAGAGGATTGTGAATAGGTATCATGTAGAGATGGAAAATATCTTTATTAACAAAATATCAGATTGATTTACAACTAGATCTAATTTCTTAATAGAAGATCGATCCAAATTTTCAACCCACACACGAGTCCAAATGTCACTATATTTCTCCCATTTTTCTTCCATTGCTATCAAAAATATTATGCATGTAAACTATAATTCATCTCATTTATTCCTTATACTTGAATTACAATACATTATTCTATACTTCATCTTCCTCATGAAGTATATAACAAAACTACACAAGGGTTTCACTACATCCAAAAATAGTTCATTTTCATGAAAAAAATTCATCAACAACATTCACTTGTTTTGAATGGAAAAATTGAAACATGTTCACTATTTCCACCTTGATTCACAAACTCCTTTTGGAATATATTCACAAGTTTATTAGAATTTTTTTTCAAGATCACAACCACATTAATTGATAATTCATAATTAATAATGAATAAAACATATTCTAAATAAAATCATTGAAATGAAACATTGAACTATATGGGATTGTTCTTTCTCGCAACATGAGAGATATTACAGTTCAACTTATTCTCTCTTATTATTTTCAAACTTCTTTTTCCATTATTATTTCTGTCGACCAGAATAGGCAGAAATATATAAATTAAATACATAGAATGTTTGTCATTATAGCATAGTATTAACTCCATGTTATTCCTCCTCCTCATGAGAACTCTACACAATCGAATTACTCACATTCTTATAACATTATCTCATTATCTGGAGATGTATTTTATTTAATAAACACCACTTCCAATGAGATTCATACATCCCTTAACTATATACATGATCCAAAATTTTTCATGGGGTACAATCACTCTTCCATAAATAAATTTAAAATTAAATGAAATATCTTGTATCTTTATCATCTATATCTTCAAATGAAATGGGTATCATGTGGATGTGTCCCAGGGCTTCTCAATTGATTTAATTTTACCAAATGAATTTATTTTTATTTCTATCTTTTTTATTCTCAATGGAATATGTATTCTATGAAGTGATTTCAAGATTGAGATATTATTCTCAAAATATTCCACAATATGTACCCATATGGAACAACTTATTTGGATGAATAAAAATAATACAGAATTCATTTCTCTCTATTGTTTTTAACAAGGATTAGATGAATCTAGGAAATAAACAAAACCTCTATCGTGGACCCATAAACTATTAAAAATATCATAAATATTTTTCAAATTTATCAACTTGTATCCCAATGATTTTTTGTATATTAGGATACCAAATAACAAAAATCTCATGGAAATATTTTCAATTTTAAATTTCAAAATATTAGTTATTTGTTTGTTCTACATTTCTAGCTAGATAAATTCCCAACATTCTATAACATCCCCATCACTTCATCAATATAGAAATCATGAATAAAAAATCATTTTATTATATATAAAACACTAAAATTTAGTACCATCTCTATCCAATTTATTTTTCATTGGATGAAATAATTATGTAAAATCCATTATTAGACATAGAAAGGTTTCACAAAATTCCTCATTCTTCAATATTTTTATCTAGTTATTAAGAAAAAATTATCATAAATCCTTATCTTGAAGAACACACATTTTTAGGTATTTAGACATATAGAAAAATATAGTTCATCAGGTGAATCATATGACATTATTTCAACTTAAAAATATGAAATTCTATAATCTAATTAGTTTTTGATTATTTTTTCTCAAAATAGGGCTATGTGCTTAACCTTATGATTCACCATATACTTTTTTACAATGAACCTCATAAGGTCTAATTGTAATGATCATTGTACCATATAGTAGTTCTACAAAACCCTATGGTGATAGTCTCTCAACCTTATGGTGTCATGTTTGTACCTTAAAAGGAAATGACTCAACCTTGCAGACCGATTACCCTAATATTAAGAGATATCTATCTCAACCTTATAACATATGGTTATCCTAACCTTTTGAATTATTCTACTGATCCTTATGTGGTGGATTTTCTAAAATGTATGAATATATTTCCAAATATTATGTCTAAAAGAATCAACATTATTATAATTCTATGATTAATCCATTTTTATGGATTTACTTAAAATTAATTCAGGGATTCTTAAACACAACTAAAACACTTCTTGGAATCTTCCAAACACCTTATACACTTGTGGTAATATGTGAAATGGTCATTAAAATATTTAACATAATTCCCAAAGGATCTTTGAATGTATTACTCAATTTAATGTTCAATTATAATCTCCAAGGTTTTATGACTTCAACCTTCAAATAATCACTTATTTTAGTGTATTTTCCAAATAATTTTAGTTTCCAAAATTATATGTACATGAAATATAGGTACTCTAAAAATTTCAGATAGCTTCTTCCATACATTTAACTTTTATAAATTATTTAAATGACACCAATAGAGTTTTATTAATGAAATATAGTTTAGTTATCTTCTTCTATGATCATTTCCATTAAACATACTATATAAAAGAAATCTCACACATGAGTACATGTATTTAACTTAAGGACAATGTTAAAAATCATCTGACATAAATGGGATACACCTTTAATATATTCATCCAAGTTCTCAAAGTTCAGTCGAAATTTCATCTATATTATTTAACCATATATGTACATGAATACTCTACTTCTTCATCGTGTTGATACTCACTAAATCAGCAATGAATTTACTATTTAATATTTATATTTAAAATAAGTCATCTTTTTCCCATAGGTACATTCATAATGATATAAATTTATTTCCTAGAATATGTTACCACCATGAAGGGGTGATATTCTCATCACTATTTCCGGGAATGGATCAGTATGAGTTTTTTATTATCATCGTGTTTATCTTTTTATTTATATCTACATGGGTTGTTTTAATTTGTTATTTCTATTTTGTGTTTGAAGGTACAGTTCACTAGACTCTCCCTACTTTTTTTGAATTGGAAATATCAATTTTTTTTATTAAATTCCCCAATTTTTGATTCTAATGTATTATATATTGATCTTCACTGTATATGTGTAATGAAACTAACCTAGATTACCCACATTGTACCTAAATCAGGGCTTCCATTAACCTCAAGCGAACTCCATGATCCCCAAGGGTTGGTGAATATGTATAAGTATATAATTAAAGGCTAATTTAACCCCAAAAATAATGAATATAGATTACTTTTGTGAATTTAAAAAATCAAAATGTCATATTCATACATTAAACTTCCAAAATATAAGCATAAAATCTAACATTTTTTAATTTAATAAATAATGTAAGAACAAAAATTAACTCTCTATATAATTTCATATTAGTTGAAACAATTCACAGTGTAAAAAATAATGTAAACAATTAGTATAAATATAATTGGGTACTAAGATATAAATAATAAAATATATGTGAAGAAAAGTTCCAATCATAGCCCTTAACCTTTACATCCTTAGCTCCAACACTGATGTGAGAACCAATTATGCTCCAACAACCATTTTATCCAAAGATTCCTTCTACATATTTCATTACTCAAAACCCTGAAATATATTAGATGATGTTTCATTTCTACTGAGGAGTCCATACAGGGTGTGAACATATACACACTTAGTATGGAAGCACCATTATGAAATATAATAGATGTGAGAATTCAACTATATGTATGTATATGTATTACTAAATTACATGAATATAATAAATTTTCTTTACATAAAATAAAAAATTATAAAATGGAAGTAATAATATGTAGTTAGTGGATTGATGAATTATAATCCCCATAAAGTGACCGCCAATATCAGAAAGCTCTATACATGGTATAAGTTATTCGATCAAAGTGCTCAAGATCCACGATGAGTAGGACTAGGTGACATAGATGATAAACCCAATAAAATAAAAGAGAAAAGGTTCAAAAATCATCTAGTGATTATGTAAAGGTGTATATAAGATGAAACACTAAATCTAATCTCATATAATGGTAAAAATGATATATAGTATTTATGGTGGAACACTCATCCCATTCTGCCCTGTATGTCAATGGTCATCATAACTGATCACAATTTACATAACAACACACACATACACACCCTTCATATAGTTCTCATAATCTTTAAAAACTATATCCATTATATAGGGAATATTAAGAATAAAGAAACATCATGTTCAGTACATCAAATTATAAACACACTTTATATGAAACACTAGTTATCATATCAATACAACACTATTCCAAGTTTTATATAACCATGTAATAAAACATATACAATCCCAAAATAATATATCATTAAATCCAATTAAGTAATAATTTTATTATTTGAATATGGTATATGTTATAAAGTAACATTCCCCACATTTTGTTTTTGAAACAACTCATATCCTTCATTAAAAACATCATATATTCATTCGCATGATTCATTATCTTCTATCCAAATAATGAACAAAATATAGGTTCAGAAACTTAAGGGTTCACTAGATATAAAACATTATAAGGATTTAGGAAGACCTTTTTATTACCCAATAAATACTAGTAGTGACCTAATTAGAGAATAAAATGTTTTATGGTAATTGAATTAAAAAATTCATTTAAAATTAATGTTCCTTTTATAACACTTTCCCAATCATTAAAAAAATTATGCAAAAAATTATTTTAAAAAAAGTTGTATATATTTCATGAAAACCTTTAGCTTTCAACAATAATTATATAAATTTAATCACACTAAATATTTATTAAAAAAGACTTTATTTGAAATGATGAAATGATATGGAATATTAAGGGAAGGTATATTTTTCAATCTAACTTTCAAGAAAAAATATATGGGTATTTTAATATAGAACATAATACTTTTAAGAAATGGAATAGTTATTTATTATATAAAAAGTTTTAGTTCCATTTTTAAAATAAATTGGATTAGAAAAAAAGTGTAAAAATCATATCATTTCCTTCCAAAAAGATATCCTGACTGCCATCTTTATAATGATACATATCATAACTATGGTTATGTTTGGATAATTAAATTATATATCATTCACTATATGATTGGTAGATATTTTATATTTTTTAAAATTTTAATGAACTATGAATGATAATGATAGGAAGGAAAAACCAATGATATTATATCTATAATTTTCAAGGTCATACATCTTTTATTAGAGGAATGATATGTAGATATAAGAGTAATGTGGTAGTTTATGTCTTTCCACTAGTTTAGAATCTTATTCCATTTCTAATATAATAATCCTATAAAGACGACATTATATTTTGATAAAAAAATATAAAAAAGTTTCTAAAATCATATTACCAAAGAAATAATGAAATAATTTATGATTAAAAAATTTATTGAATATTCAAAACATAGATTTAAATGGAAAATATTTCGTCTTATATAACTAATATTTACTATACAAATTGAACATAAGGATTGAAATAATTATTCCACATGAAACAAGTTTTATAAAAATCATTATGTAATTTGAGAACCGCTCATCATAAAACAAATATATGATGTTATTTGAAAATATAATTAGAAACCATTCATTATAATATTCAGAAGATAATAACTACTAATTTATTATTAATTTTGAATTAATAGTTACCTTTATGACGTTTTAATAAGTTGGAAACTCACTAAAGGTTCTATAACCCAATAGAATATTTATTAGTGAGAGTAAAAATCTCTATGGTTCTCTAAGAATATTCCAATTATCCTAAAGTATCTATTATAAAATAATTATAAAATGTTTTCATAAAAAATAATCCTAATTAATATAGTTCCATAATCAGGGAAGTCTAAACATCAATGCAAACCTAAGTGAATCACCATGGAAATATCTCCAGAATCATAAAATCAAAATTCCTTAAGGAACTCACCATCATCATCTTCCAATTCAGGCTAAAATTTATAAAAACCAAAGTTAAATCTTGTCATATTTTATAAATACATATATACATTTATCTTTCTCTCTATGTGTGTGATAAATGTGTAATTTGTGATTAATGATTTAGTATATCATATAACATGACATCAAGTCTTCTAAAATTCATATCATAATCCTTGTTCCTATATTGTATGTCATTGAATAATGGATATCATAAGGTATGGTATATAATATCATACCTCTAGATATAATTAATAAGTAAATAAAATTTTCAATGGTTAATGGTCCTATTTTATCCATCATATAATATAATTGTCATTAATCTTTCATAATATGAAACACAAGGTAGGATTAATTCATTTATTTTATGAACTCATAGTTAGATGAAGAATTAACTCATATGTTATAAAAATATAAATGTATTCAAGTGAACAATGTTTTGGCAATATAAGAATGATAATGCAGTCGAGATGATGAGGTAGGTCCCTTCCATGATTCCTACCAATTCTCTCAACATATAATCTATATTCTACCTTTTAATTATAGTTATATATGTAATAACTTGTTGTGAAATTTGAGGGGGTCCATTCAATGTGATGGTTGATCCAGTATAAACCAATGGATACAAATTGAAGGAGGGATTCATTTGACTACCTCTTTAGGACATTCACTATACACAATGATTTAAAATGGATCCAACATCAATATAAGACAGCTGTTAGAAACCATGTTCATCATTCTAAATTTACTTGGTTTTAGTTTTTATGCAATATGATCTCATTATTTGGGGGTTCTTATCATTTCATACACATTTATTAAGTGTTAATGGATCTTTAGAAACCCTTCAGTGCTATCAAATCCTTACAATGAAATGTTACTATAAAAACAATTATTTAATATAACTAAAATTTGATATTTTATTCATTGTCATAAAATATTATTAGTACATTATTTTAGGATAGGCCTTATGATAGGAAATATCAGGAGAGGTGGCCAGGTCACACCATATGAAAAGAAAGATCATAGGTAGTGACATATCACAAATAATTGTTTTTTAATTATACCATAGTCCATTGTCCTATTATGAAAGCATGGGGGGTCTATAAATATGTACAAAAAAATTCCATATACAGATAATAGGTATTACAAAAAATAAAAATTTGGAACTAATACAGTATAATAAAAAGTACACATAGTGTAAATAAACAACATAGAAATAAACACTTAACTAGTATAAAGGAACAAAACAGAAAATATATAATATGGAATGAAATAATGAAAGAGAGTACTGAATGGAAATCAATAAAATCCTTTAATATATATTTTTAATGGATGTAATAGTTCCAATAAATTAAACTATATTCTTTTATTCTAATGTGAAATAATGATTAGTTCTCCGATCAAAAGAAAATATGTTCAGATTCTATAGAACATCACCAAATAAAATATTAGAAGTTAAAATTCATATTTTTAGGTGTATTTGATTGAAATTATCAGTAAGAATCTCTATCATCATGATCATATCTAATAACATGATCAGAAAAAACCAATTCTTATTCCCATGGATTCTATGAAATATAATTTTAGAAGAAAAAATTAATAACCCTAGAAATATTTGTTCATAAGCTGGTTATTAAAAAATTACAATGGGAAACTAAGTGTTTCTTATGAAAATGTAAAAAAACCTGAATCGCTAAGATCTAACAAAAAGCAATGAAATCAGAACCACCCAAATTATGATGTAAGTAAATTATCTGAAAATTTTGGACTTTATCCTTAACCAGTAATTGTTCATTAAAACCTCAGTCTTTAATTTGTAAATTTCTGGTGTAGTAACCTCACAATGATAAGCTATGTAACCTTTAGGAAAAAATGCCACATAAAACAAACTTGGAATCATTAACATGATCATTTTTTCTTTCAAGAGTAAAAGATACATTATAATGTTACATAAGTTCATGGTTCTGAATAAGTTAATCCAAAACATGTAATATGAAATTCAAAACTACATAAAAAAAAGAACATACAATACATTATGTAAGTGAAACGTAATAAATCAGTTTGTTGGGATTAATCGAAATGAAGCACCCAAAAGAAATCATTTTATGAAAATCAAACGAACACACTACCCATTTTTATAGACAGCAATAATAACAATAGGTATTATTTAAATTAAATTATATAAATATAAAAATAAATATTCTTCTAAAGAACTAGCATTCCCATTATAATATGATAATAATAATGGTTTACATACAACTGAAACAACTTATCAAAAGCTTCTAATTTCTAAAAATTATTCGCCAAAAAAACACATTTCATATACTTTGAAATTCAATAATCTTATTATACTTATTTAATATTATTTTTCCCAATTTGTAAATAAATAATTACAAACAACATTTATACCACATGAATGAGACAATTCATACATCATTTTCCCATTTAAGAATATCAAAATCAATATCATAAAGTTAAGAAAGTTATAAACAATAGTGAAGCCTTGGTAGATTAACATGAACCATGTGAGATTAAACATAAATATAAATGGTATATAAAACTGAGTATTAAAACAATACATAAGAATTATTGATAATAAAAAATAAATGATACATAAAAATAACATTGAATTAAAAAACAGACATATTTATAAAATAAAAAACCACTGTAATGTGGTCATATTGAGTAGTACATAACTAAATAGTGATATCTAGGAGAATACATACAAAATATAAATAAATTAACAATCCTCTATATGTTTTCATTCAATAATATACATTTTATCATTTCCTTCCTCCACTAGTAACCCCTCCTGTGACTATTGTGAAGATGTGAGTTACCCATAAATCCTGCCTCTAATCCACCATAGAGTGCTGACTAAAACCAAGGTTATACATCCAACAAATGAGTTACATTACTGTCACAAATCTGAAGAATATATAATATATACCACTAATAAAATCTGAATTTTAATACAAATCTAAAATAACATAATAATCTAGAATTCATGATATATCATATAATACAAGTCTCCAAAATGAAATTACCATAATAAATCATAAGAAATAACTCTAATCCGAACTCCCAACTGTCATCTAGTAATATCTATCATGATCATTAAAAACTCCTTGAAAGTATGAGAAAATAAATTTATATTGACAGAGGTGATCATAAATTGAATACTTAGTAGGATCCTCATCATGATCTCTAATGAAAATGTGGAAGAGACATACTAATACTTCTGTGGACAAAAATAAAAACCAACCAACAGCTATGAATATAACTATCACCCTTCCTCAAAAAGTCTCACTCCCTACGTAAAAAAATCCTAATATAATATAATAATATCAAACATATTACAAAAGGATACCCAATAATAACTAATCCATTGGTTTTTCACTCTCAATACACAATAAAAAATAACTTCTTCTTCTATCCCATACTCATCATCAAAACCATATCCACTCATCAAATATAATAATAAACATATGATAGGGGTTGGACCATAACCCTATCTATTCGAACGTTTTATGGGTTTAACCTCTCATGTTGGAATACCTTCACTTACACAACTCTAAATCATGATCTATATGCAAATCCATTATACTAGGGCAACATGAACATAATGGAATCCAACCACTTTCCCTATTCATACCATGATTTATCCCCCACCACATACCTTCATCAAAGCTATACCACATTGGAAAGATATAGTAGGGGAGAGGATGTGGTCATCTATTTCATACCTAACTGACATGTATGTTCAGGTAAAGAATATAGAAACCAAAATTCTTAGGACACAATAATTATATCTAACATGGGAGGGGTTTGTATAAAATCTTTATAAAATAAAAGAATAATAATTACACATGGAATCCCAATATAGCATGTTCACATCAAACCACCCCATCACTACCTACAAGCATTACAACACTTATATAACCTTTTAGAAATTTTTTTTCCTCCTATTCCTCATTTATAGATCATATTTACAGAAAAAAAAACATCAATAAAATATATATTATCACCTGGTAATCAAACCATCAAACCATTTTAAAAATTACTAGTAACTAGCCATATTACATTCACCATTCCATACTGTTATACATTTAATTATAACACATCTCCATCCATTACCCATGTTTATTACCATCATTACCCATTCATTTTATGAATTAATTTTATTTAACAACACTTTACTTATTCAATTCCATCAACATTAATTTATCATATTCATCGATACCAATAGTACATTCCACACCAACGAGCATCTTGAACACAACCCCACACTTAAAATTATTCCATAATCCACCATAAATAGAAAAATTATATCTCATTACCACCTAGCCTACCCCAATAAAATTTCAACATCAACAAATAATTCATTGTTAAACACCAACAACTACTTCTCATTTATTAATCTATAGCAATGAAGAAACAACCTCGTTGCGCAACACATCCAATCTCAACCAAGCACAAAAAAATTTCAAAAAAGTACAGACAATCATAAAATCCTAAAAATCATATAACATCCTATATCAACACAATTTAGTAACAAAAAATTAACTATTTTATTATAACGACCCCTTCAACAAGAATTTAATTGATTTTTTACAAATAAATTACATCAATTTCAATGTTTAATAAATCTACATTAATAGTATATAAATGTAAAGAAAATTTTATCTAAGGATATTATTGTAGTATGTTTATTAAAACAACATATAATTATAATTACAAATAATAATTTTCCAGTAACAACAAAAATCAAGCATCAATCTCATAGGAAATTATATGGAAATAATAAAAAATGTCACTCATCCCTTCCCATAAATTTCACCTTTTCATTTAGTTCACCACATTTATTAAATAATTCCTTCCAACAAAAATAATCAATAAAAAACATGAAACATCAAAAATTTAACCATAAAAATGAGAGTTCTTTAATCTCCTACCTTAATTAATGATCCATAATTTTATGTACATGGACAAAACAAAGGAATGACCCCAAGACAGAGATCACAAAAGGGAAGATTAAAACACATTATTAAAAATAAAAACCCTAAAAATGTTAAACACAAAACCCCCAAACCATATAACAACTATTTCTATAGATTAACAAGGAAATAATGGGGAGAAAATTAATAATGATAGGGAATATATCACATTTTATCTACAACAACCAAACTATAAAATATGATGGTATAATCTAAATCAAGGGATCTCAATGGTCTCTAAAGGGGAACCTCATATCACATAGGGTTTAAGAGGAGGTTGTGAAATATGAGGGATATATATTGCCTCTAATATTTATATTTATTCTATAAAACCATAAGATCATGATGAAAGGGTTATGACTACACTGAAATTGTAGGTATTTTCATAAAAAAACATGATAAAAAATGATTCCATGATATAATACATCTCAGTCTAATGAATCTCTAAAAATTATTCCTTATATTTCACATATCGCTCCTCCTTAAACATAGTCACCAGTCCAAATCTAACACAATCATGAAATGGTTGTAGCCTAAGGGTTTTCACTAAGACACAATATCTGATCTCTCGAAATCATGAGTGAATCTCTCAATCTCAACCACAACACATCGTTACTAACAAAATACAAAATCCTAAAAAATTATAGATCTAGTAAACAAATATAGTTTATGATTTATTCTATAATAGTGAACACAAAACTGTACATTTATATCCATTAGCTTCATTAAAATCAACCCCATAGTATAATTACAACATAATTAAAATCCCATGATGAAGTTGTATAAAAAATAGAAGAACCAATGAATCATGAACCTGGGTATCTATGGTAAAACTACCATGTACATGACATAGAAAAAAAAATAATAGAACATAACTTTTATAATGAACCAACCATGGTGCAGAACCCAGGGTTATTCCACAATTCCCACTTTCTCAGAAGAAATATTAGCACCTGATCCACCTTCATTCATCTAACATAAACTCAAAACCTGAAACACATGAATAATGAAAATTATAAGGATGAAAATTTCAATGATATTGCATCAAATTAAAATCAAACATTTATAATCATTAATAATAATAAAAACATTGACAAAAATAATAATGTCCATCCTAAATACCCCAAATGATTCCCCTCAAATAGAAAGGGCCACCACCATTATTCAAAAAATAACTGATTAATAAATTCAAAAAAATATCCATTAAAATACATATTTATAAATACATAAAAATAATAATAATTATAGAAAAACAATGTTAAAATAGATATGGATACTACACCCACATCTACAACTCAAATCCCCATGTACTCCCACTATGCCATCATGACTCCAAAAAATGATAGCCAATGGAATAACGCACATCCATTGTACCTTCCCCTCACAGTTTTATATTTCAATCGGTCACTAAATGAATGTTTCATATTTCATGATATCTATATCCCTCAAATAAATATTTTAGGAATCATTATGAAGGTATCAATAATGTTATAGGGAATTGAAGACAACATGGACAATGTCAACCTGTAGAAGAAGATACAAATAATATGAAACCTCACTAACACACCCCAAAACATTAATGGGTCCGATAAAACGAGGGGGAATCCAAATCCCTCAATTAAATATCCATTATACATGATTATAACTCATGTTCATGGAACTCAAATTCTATATGTCTCCTCCTCAAAGTTGTAAAAGTATTCTGATGATTATATACTATCTTCATTTACACCAAAATCATTTAACCTTCTCCAATATGCTATGTATATTATTATGTACAATAACCACTACCTTCTAAATAATGATATAGTATAATGGATATTTGTATGGAAACCCAGGAAACACATCAAATAGATCCATTCCAATGGAAGAGTGTTAAGTATTTTTACATGAAAAGTCACTGAAGCATTGTTTCTAAACCAGGATCCATAGAAATCCTATATGCATGCACCCATCATATCCTTCAGCATATGAAAGGAATAATCAACATGACCAATAATATGAGTATTTAAAGTAGAGCTATGGAAGATATAAAAACTAAATTAATATTGGAGACCTCCCTAGACTCATGATGTAATGAATGTATCCTGATAAGAAATTATGGTTCCTGTTACCCCAAGATGATGCACCACCACATATATATACCATCTCACAAAATCCTCAACAATATCCAAATCCTTAATTGAATATTTGTTATTTTAAATCATCAATGGATCCATAATCACCCATATAACTTCAATTTTTTCCTTGGGATCATGGAAAATGATGATGAAATCCATCAAGATGTCCCCCCACTCCCACTAGAAGACATATAATGGCCACAAAAACCATCACAGAATGTGATTCTCTAACTCTACATACAAGTAGACAAAAAATATTAAAATAACCACTAATTAAACATTCTTTATCAAGAGCCACTAAAGATGACATCTCAAGGTATGATTCCTATGTAATATACTAGGATGTACTAAAACTACTTAGAAATGAAATTCATGGTGAAAATATTTGTGCATTATCAATTGAAAAAACAACCTCAATCAAAACAGCATATGACGATGATCAAATTATATTATAGTATTTCATAATATATATAATATATAGGTGAATTTAAGTTAGAAACATTAACTAATTAGATTCCATAACTGCTTCATTATATGTTACCAGACTGAGATCACGTCTGATGATCATAGTAACTTATAACATTGACTTAAGTTATCATGATTTTTAACCAAATTGGATGGTATATCATTCATTAAGATAAACTAACTGCATCACAAAATCATAATCAACTCTATATTCAAATTATTAGAATCCCTCAATCATCCTGAGCAGATTGGGACATCATTCTATCACCATAATCCATTGATATTAACCTCGATATGATATAGAGTAAAATTTCAAAAAAAATTCAGTATTTAAAAATGATCACAATGATTACTAATAATAAAAACTATGAAAAATATTACAAAAAAATGTAATGAGAAGTTATAGGGGAGGAATATTTAAAGTGGTTGAGTTCACAAAATGTATCATCTCCTAGCTCCTCGAATTCACCTCTATCTATAAGAACACCAAAAATAGTCTTATTTCTATGATTCTCATAGTAGGTTTCAATGTCCACCAATGATATCTAATTTGATAGATTAGAAATTACATCTCTATATAATTTTGTTTTTGTATCACCAATACAATGATGTTAAAAATGAATTCCATATGATATAAATAATTCTATCTTTGATTATAATAATTTTTATTATGATGGAATGAATACATATTTTGACTAATGGCCTAAAACTAGTCACAATATTAAACTAAACTCAGTCACACCGATTGAATAAAATGAGTCACATGGATGCACTAGATTTTTTCACACTAATGGACTTGACATCAGTTAGTGTATTGAACTAGACATTGGTCAATCTAATGTACTAAACATTGGTCAATCTAATAGACTATACATAATCTGTTTCGATTAATTATACATGTATGGATTGTTTATATTCATTAGTTAAGAAATATTTCATCATTATGTAGAATATTTTTTTTTTCTATAAACACATTTTAAATAATTATGAAATATAAATTTTGTAAAAAAAAATTTTAGGAGTGTGTTGTGATATTTAAAAAATAATGATATGAATTTTAGAAATTAAAACATTCAACTCAACTATATCTCCCTTTTTATGGAGAAAAAAAAGACTACATTTAAAGATAAAACTAATACCTTTTGAAAACATAGAAACCCATTTTACAATTAATAATGATTATCTATTTATATTTTTATCTGACTCGTTCTTCATTACTCCATTTTTTGTAAAAACTTTTTTTGGAAGAGTAAGTCAAGATAACATAGAAATTACATCTCTCCAAAAGAAGATCTCCCCCAAATTACTTATTCAAGAAATTCTCCTTTAAAGACATTCTTAATAAATTATTTTGTGGTCAATAACATCTTCCCCTTTTGTATTTTAATAGGGAGTACGAGTGGTAAAATGTAACTGAAATGTTAGTAAAATAATTCTATAAAATAGTTTAATTTAAATAAACAATCAACCAATAATATAAATCAAACATTAAAAAAGTATAAAAATTCAAACATTATATGTGATGAAAATTCATTCGAACATTTACTCACTCAAAAGATATAATTTTTACATGATGAGTTTTGAATGAGAAAAATAGTATTTCTTTTTCAAAATCATCTTGACGAATTTAATCATTGTGAATTCTTCTTGATATTCTTAGTTTCTCATTCAATTTAATCTGACATTGGAAGTCTTCCTTTCTTATCATCAATACTTTTAAATTATTTCTTAGTTTGAAAATTCTTCTAAAGTGATTAGATCATGGAATTATCAGCTTCATTTAATTTTCTAAATTTTTCATCAAGAAAGACATATTTCTACTTCTCATCCAAAATATATTAGTCTTGATATCCAGAAAATGAATTGAAATGTTCATCTAGTTTGATCATTTCATAAATATCAAAATATTACTCATGGAATGAATCTTTAATCTTCAATGATGATATCTAATAAACTTATATCTTCAAATAATGAAACTTCATATCCCTTTTATTATCTCTTAAATGTATGAAAATTTTCTTCTGTATTAATTTTTTTGGAATGGACCCAACATTAAATTATTTGAATTCATCTTAATTGTATTAAACAGTTTCTACAAATTTATTGGTATCATAAAATTGAAGAAATACCTTAAAACTTCTCTAGATGTGTTTGCATTGAGATTAAATGTTAAGAATAAATAAAATGGGTTCCATGAACTTCTTCAATGATTAATTAGAATATGTAAATATGGATACCATTTTCTAATTATAATGTTTATCTTTAGAATCTGTTGAATCTGATGAAATATAAAAAATTGTCTATTTAAAATACTAACACATACTTTATCCTTTTCTTACTATTTTGCATACTTGAAATTTATAACTTCTATAAACTAATTGTTTTTATCAGATTTAACATTATCTGATACTTTAGTTTTTGATATTTTATTTTGAATTACATTTTATAAACATGTATCCATTTCTGAAACTATAAAATTTACATCCTTCTTTGACTATGTACTAAAATATAATGTATCTGAAGAACATTTTGCATCTCCTAATTCTTATTTTTCTTCTTCTTCTTCTTACTTTTCTTCCAATTCCTCTAATAATGTTTCTTTGGAGACGTATTTTAATTATTATTATAATTATATACACATCTTTTTATCACTTCTAAAATCATATATCATAGTATTCTTCAACCTATTATAACCTTAACAAGAACTTATTATGGGACTAATTCTTCAAACTCTACAACTATCTATTTTTTTGAATAGAAATTTTAGCTTTAGTGGTTTTAAAAGATTTAGTTTGGGAATATTTTGTTGAACATAAACATCTAAATGATATATCGGATGAACCACTGATAATGTGGAAATTGAAATAACTCTTTTTACTTCATGATCAGTAGTAGTATGAATATCACCGTGTTCCCTTTCAAAAAAATTTATTAAACTCTAAGCCACTTTTTCTTTGTAAAAATGATTCTAATATTTTCTCTTATTCACTTCATATTTTAAAACATCTTCTATTTTTGGAGCTAAGGCTTCATCCTTATCATGTATTAAATCTTGATCTCTTAATTTCTTTTCCCCCATTCATTTTATATTCTCTTAAAAATATTCATCAAACATTAATTTATCTTTATTGTTTGGTCTAGGGGGTGAAGAAACAACATTTATCATTTCATTAAATTTTTCCTTTATCTATTGAACATTTACACGAGACACAATTTTGTTCGATTTTTCAAATAACATCTTTAGCTCAAGAACAATACTAATTTCATTATTGAAAATGTTCATTCACTAATAAGATAATGTTTTTGTCACATTTCAATGATGTGATCTTTTATATTCATTAAAAAATAATATTTATCAATATATGTTTTATAAATAATGAAAACTATAAAGTCCTAATCTTCATTGCAATTTTCTTATTGCATTCTTATTACAAGAAAAAACAATTCACTAAATTGGTTTTCATCACGTTTTTACAAAAATAAAAACTAAGTTGTCCAGAAATATCAGTGTATCATGGTCTCATTTCCTCAAAATGAAGAAACACTACATAAAAAACACAATAAATCTAGTTTCCAGTTTAAAATGATAGGCATTCAAAAAAATTATAATATTTTTTAGACAAAGTGGTTTTTATGTTATTTTTTCAAAACCACATAACCTATTCGAATGTTTATGAGTTATAATGTATGTCTCTATAACCGATGAAACATCAAAAAGATTTTTAAATTTATAACTATTTAACTTGTAAGTAACATAAAGAGGAGTGTAAGTTATGATGTCTAAATTATATTCCTCACAAAACATAATAGATGAGTAAAATTCCATTAATATAGTGGGATAATGAACATAAAAATCCTCCTTTTTCTTTCCATATATTTCCCAATCCCTAAAATAGATAATTCATATAAAAAAGTGTCATTTTTTATACCATTTATTATCAACCATATATTCTTTCACAATTTCTATGTTAGAGATTTATTTTATATTAATAGTTTTTTTAGAGTGAACTGACTCAAATGTTATGATTAATCCAAGAAAGTAATGATTAGATAAATTGAAAATTTTCACACTAAAAAATAATTAAAAGGATGAGAGTCACCAAATGTGTTAGACTCAAATGTGAGATGTGTTGACCCACTGATGTGTTTATAACATCAAGGTAATGATTCATCTTCTAAATACTTTTTTTTGGCTAAGATTGAATTTGATAACTTGATATAACGTTCAAAATTATTCCTCAAATTATTTATTCAATACATCTAAAATATTAATGGTTTTGGAAAATAATTATATTTGTACATAAATATTGTCAATAGATTTTTTAAAATAATACATATAATAATTTTTCTAAAAAAAGAAAAACAACTAACACAAAATATAGTTAAAACCGAATATTATAAATTAACATATAAAAGTAAAAATGAAATTTTCTTTTAGAAAGTGATTGCGGTAATTGTTCTTCATGGTTTTATGAAAACTATTTTTTTAGTATATCAGTTGATTTTAGTTAAAATAATGTTTCAAATAAAACTAAATATTTTATTAAATCCAAATAATTTAGAAAAACAAATGTTTTTAAGGAAAACTAAATGTTTTAAAAAACTAAACAAATTTAGTAAAATATTGACATTTGTTCCCCCAACCATTAGAAATGAGTTGATTAATATAATGATATCATTAAACAAGAAGTAATTGTTAATGATCACTTAGTATTGGTCATTACTGGAGTATTTTTTATATAATGGAATGTATAGAAACCAAGTGGATAATAAAAATATCATCAAATTATTCTTGTGTTCTGATGAATTGTAAAGTTATATATCCTTTTTTGTGTAATCCCTAAGGAAATCATGACTGATATCTATGTGTTCTGATCATGAGTGATGTTACGGGTTGTTACAAAACAAAAAGAGACATATGGTATCAAAAAAATGTAGTTTTACTAAAACCCATTCCAATGTTCGTGAGTTTGTGTTGTATCCATAACACCTGAGTACAAAAAATTTCTAATTCCACATATTTGGCTTTATTAGTGTTAACTTATAGAATGTTTTATTTCATACAAGAAAAATTAACTGAAGATTCTCCTAAGAAATGAAACGATCCGTAGTAAATTTTCTACCGATTTTTCATCCAACAAAGTATGTATCTAAAAAACATTTAAGATCAAAATCATTTCCAAAAAGTCTAATTAAAGAATAAATTCATAGTTCCCTAAATATAATGAAAAATTCATTTTATTGTTTAAATATAATACACATTTGGTTTAATCTGATAATTTTCACACAAGTATATGGAAAAAATTTAATATGGGTGACTAGATGTTAGGTATAGTAAACTTCAAGTCCTTCGTCTAAAAATATGTAATCAACTAGCTTACTAGATTAATAATATTAAAATTATTTTCTGTTCTGATAGAATTACTACCAATTTATGTACTATTATATACCAATTTACTATGAATATATATTATATAAAATTTTTTTTCTATAAGAGTTCATTCTTGTTGTTTTTTAAAATTTGAAGTCCTAGAAACTATTTGAGTTTTCTTATCATGCTCATTTCAAACTCACATTTCATTGGATATGCAAATGAATCTATTAAATATATTAAATTTTAACCAAATATGATGTAATAGAAATAAACTTGAACAATGAAAATATTTTTTGAAGCATTGTTTGTAAAATGTGTTGGATCTGAAACTCCCTTAGTAATACTTTATTGTAACAAAAAGCAAGTAAATATATTATACCAAGATTTCATGGAATTTTATTTCCATAAACTACCCTGGTCCATTTAAATAGATGTTTTTATTAAATTTTTATATTTAAAATCAGGGATTGTTCTACAAGAACATATTATTGTAAATATTTTTTCACCAAATCACACATCACATCCATTTGAAAATGATTAAAATTAAGAAAGGTTTCACATGCTAGAATACTATGAATATCATTAAGTCTTGTTACCATAGAATAAGTTTTCTATTTTAAATTCCAACCTTTTAATTATAACATTTAGAAATAAGTATATATTTATTTCTTAATATAATTCAATTTTTATTACACTTATTAGAATAACCCCATTTTAAACTAATTACATAAGTATATTTAGGTCATTCAACCAATTTTCAAGCTGGATTCCATTCAAATTCATTGAGTTCGTTTGGCATAGATTTTATCCAATAATCACTATCTAAATCTCTATGTGATGTTTTCTATTTTAATAGTGATCATAATTCATAATGTTCAACATCATTTCATAAGAAAATTCTTGGTATAATTGGCGGATCGACACCACAAATGATTTTATCACTAAGATGATTCTAAAGACCCAAATGATTCATTAGATTTAAAAAAATATATTCTTCAATTACATGTTAAAATAATACTTTAGGTAAAACATTAGAAACATATTCCCTAGTTTTTCTCTCATGGGAAGAACATTCCAACGTTGTTTGAAAATTAGTTTTTGAATCAAAACTTGAAGATGTGAAATGGATATTTTTGAAAACAAAACTATCTGTTTCATTAAATTATTAAATTATTATTTCCTCAAAATTAATATTGTTTTTATTTAAAACACTATAATCCATACTAGTTTTGGATTAAAATAAAAATATTAGCACATCATATTTTAGAGAATATTTATGGAAATTTTCTCTAGTATTCAAAATGTATACTTTTCATTGAAAAATATTGAAATATTTTTTTGGTTTTATTCTATGCCACAAATAATAATGAGTTTTTTTAATAAAAGGACCTATGAAAACTCAATTCACGGTATAGCGGGCAGTATTAGCTGCTTCAACAAATTTTTTTTACCAACCATGTATTCAGTCAACAATGTTCATATAATCTCCTAAATACTTTTGTCTCTTTTCAACTACACCATTTGGATTTTTAGTTCATGGTTCTGAAATTTAATGTATTATTCCCTAATTATTATTAATACTCTCAAAATCTAAAATAAAAAATTTCCAATGTGATCATTTTGAATAGTTTCATGGATGATTTTTTATTATATTTAACTTTGGATATAGACTTTTAAATATAATAATAGGCTTTAGAATTATTTTCTAGAAAATGGATCCATGTATATCTATTGTAATTATTGAAAAAGAAATATAATAGTAATTTACATTGATACTTACATTTTATGTAAGACCAAATAAATTCATGTGCACCAAATGTAAAGTATTAGAAGTTAAGACATCACTAATATATTTAAAACATGACTTATTTTCGGTTTTGAATTTATAAGAATCAGAAAATTTAGATGAATCAAACTTTAAGTCTAGTAGATAATTAACTATTTAATTCATATATATTTTAGCTAGTGTACTAATATTCTATTCCATAACCAATATTTTTCTTCCATTTCAATAATTCCTGATAAATATCTTCTTCTATGTCCATTTAAGTTAGTGTATAAATATTCACATGCTGATTGGAATAAGAAATAAATTCATCTTTTGAACTATGAAATGTAAATTTTTCATTCATAAAGTTCAAAAGGTAACCTACATCAGTTAATTTAATTATTATAAGAAGGATGCACATAATACCTCCAACACATAAAACATTCATAATTAATGTTTTCCAAGAAGGTCAATATTACCTATTTTGATAATTTAATGACAAACATTGTCACCAAATGTTGCTTTTACTTCTTTAATTTTTATAATCTTATTAATAAAATATTATTTTTAGTTATATATTTAAAAAACCACTATTCATGCACAATATTTTTTTTGTACACTCATTGTTTTCTAGAAAAAAATATTAATATTTTTGATCCCAAAACTTCTTGGGTCTGGTATTATTATAAATTAATATTTTTGGAATGCATATCTGCCCAACATTTCTATTATGAAATGATGTTAATTATTATGAGATATAATAATAATGGAAACTTAAGGATTTAAATTTATTTAATGGAAAATTATTTTTCCAATTCCCACCACTTTTACATTTCACTAAAAATGGATAACATTTTAGAATGAGTTAGTTATTTTAAAAAGTAGGGTTCTTATTAGTATAACACAGTCTAGATAAAACATTCCATGGTATAATATTCCAATACATATTATCATGTTTTTGTTTAGCAGTAGTAAACATTTATACAATCTTTTTTAAACATGATATCTAAATGTGTTTTTCACAACTAAACTCTTTTATTCAATGATTGTTGTATTAAAATTATATTTTTTAGATAATTTAATAAAATAATGTTTTAAAAATTATATTTTTGAAAATATTTAAAATATTTTATTTCTAACATTTTTATGATCTAAATCTTTTGAATGATTTGAAATATCATTTTTGAGTGTGGAAATTCTTCATGTTTCTTTGGTAATAATTTCCTCAGTAATATCCTATTTATTTTTTAATTTTTTAATTTTGGATTTCTAATTGTTTTGAAATGCTAGACACCTCGTTGAAACTAGTAAGTGTATAATTCTCTCATAATGAGAGACATTCCCCATAAGAGTCTATAGATTTGTTATCAATATCACTTTTATTAAAATTTTCATTTTATTAAATATTGTTAAAGGTGTCACTTTTAAGAATTTTCTTAATAAAATTTTTGATCATCAGAATCAGATCATAGAAAATGATATTTTTTATTTTATTAAATCATTGGATGGTTTGGTCTTATATGAATATATTTATTTTCGTCATATAAAATAACTTCTTAATAATCCTCCTTATCAATTATTTTTTATAATTATTCTAATACTTATATCGGAAATTTTTCAATCTAATTTTTTCATCTATTAATCCTGATTGGTTAATATATTCTATGACTATTCTGAAAAAATAATAACTATTTCAACTATAAAATTACATTTCTTTAAGGATTTTTAATCCTTATCATCTAAATTAATGTTATTAGTAACATTCAATGTTGTAAAAAATAACTCTTCTCTATTATTTTTCATTTTATTTTCAGAATCTCTGTTAATATAAATTTATTTTGCATGAGGGTACCAATAAAATTAGAAAAAGTTCAGTGTGTTATCCTTCTTATATCATCCAAAGCTATTCTTTAGGAATCACATTCTCTGGGAATTACTTCAATAATATTTTCTTCTGAAATTTTATCAGGAAGATCTTTCCCACCAAATAATTGAAGTTGTTCACAATTTTCCGAAATCTCTAATGCATCCTTACAACATATTCAGTAGGTAAAAAATACAAAAATTGATTGTCCTATTTTTGTATTGATCTTATAGACTCATTTGCATAAGAAGATATAAAGCGAGTCACTTCCAATTTCATATAAATATTATTATATTATTAATAATAAAATATATATCAATATATACTCCTAGTTATAAAGCATAGTAGAGTAGTCTTTACTCGATAGTTCAACTGATATTCGATATTCTATTGATTTATAATAGAAGAAACATAGTTCCTTTGAATATTTTAATTTTCAGTTGGCATTTTGAAATATCAAAACATGTCTTAATAAAATTTTTGTAACATCTAAATCTTCTACGGTACATTTCCCTTCGAATAATGCAGTAGCTTACATTGTTCCCAACATGGAGTTTTAACACACCACAGCCAATCGAACTAGCTGTTATGAATAGTGATACCCAATTTTTTAAATTTTATAATTTTTTTTTTCAAAATGGACATCATTTTGAAATTATAAATGTCACAATTAGTTTAAGGTGAATTTCTATTAGTTTTCTGAAAACTTTCAATTTTTCATGAATAGTAAAAAAACACGGTGTTATCGTTTAAAACCGCCTTTTTATTTAAATAAATTTTTATCTTTTTTAAATTTATTTTTTGTTAAAATAGATACATAATACCTTTATATGATCAATGTAATTCATTGGAGTCATTTTATAATAATTTACATATATAAAATGTTATTTATCTTTTTACAGTCTTTTACCCACCTTCTAGGAGCATTTGAAAATTTTCATATACCTTAATTTTTCCAATTATTTGAGTTGAATTTAAAAATTACAAGGGACATGGTTGACATCATTATGTAAAATTTGGTTTAATAAAATGAAAATATTTTTTGGTGAATAGTAACCTTTTGATATTTATTTACCACGACTAAAAGTAAATATTGTAATTAAAGGTAAAAATGATATTATAATTACATTAACACATGTCCTAATTCTATTGGAAAAGTGTAATTCAACCAAAAACAATCTTAGGAATAAAATATGTTCCTTTCGGTCCACTTTTATTAGATTAGGACACCTATCATTATTTTATTTAAAGAAGAGATAAAAGTGTTAAATTAAATGTTTAATAAATAAAATATTATTTATATTGGGTTATACATAAGATATATTCTACTATAAGTATTAATTAAAATTATAATAATATTTCCTACATCATGGTATTTTATTTATAATTTTTAGAAATTAAATAATAAAATTTATTTATAACAGAATGATGATGAAGTGATTACCTAATTAATGAAAGAAAAGAATAATAGATATTATAAATATTTAAATTAATGTAATTTGATCCTTTTAATGAATTCCACGAATTATCAAGGTTAATATGATGTGTTAGTGTTAATTAAATAAATTTTATTCGTTGTGATAAAGTTATTATGGCTTTCAAAAAATCAAATACTAATTACTGTCAAAATTGAAATAAATTAGTATTTTAAGAAAAATAATTAATTATTAAATGATATAATATTACAAAAAATATAAGTTTATTCCAAATTACATATATATATCAACATTTAACCACATGGGGTTCTCTTGTCTTTTTTTAGTAATTTTATTAACAATATAATATATAAATACAAGGAGACATGGTGAATGTCAAAAATTTTATCTAAGAGATAAATATAAAAGATAAAGTTAACATGGTGACCTAAGATAGTCTAAAACATAATGGATGATATTTTTTCGACCCATAACCACCTTATCCTCGAAGTAAATCATTTTTGAGCCATTATAAACCATATACAATTGAATAATAATATAATAATTCAAGCTTTTCTTTAAGTGACCCTAACCCCTCTTATAAAAGGATACATCCCCTTCTCTCAAATCACAAATCCAAATTCATTAGGCTCAGCCGAAACCTACCCAAATCTCCTCCCAACTATCCTCAATTCAACCTATAGGCCTTACATTGATCAAAAATCTATCCTAAGAATCCCTTCTGATCAAATCAAATGGAAGAACCCAAAGAATAGGTAAATATTTTGTCACATCATTTAAAGTTATTTTCTTCTTCCACTTTCTCTTTCATTGTTATTTCCATTAAAAAATAATAAATCTGGTACCTTCTACATAATGTGATGTTTTTATAAATATGGTACAACCATGTTCATTATTATATATATCCTATGAATGATAAGTTCACCATATGTGCGTACGTATGGCTTACCATCTCCACACCATGGTGTAATTTTTTATTCAAATACTATGTTATTTGGCACCCAGCTATGCCTTATCAAGGCTTTCCACCCCCAGACCGATGGGAAGACAGAGCTGACTATCAAAACATTGGAGGACATGGTGTGAGCATGCGTTCTGGATTTCAGAGGATCATGGGTGCGACAATTGCCTTTAGTAGAATTTTCCTACAACAATAGCTTCCACTCTACTATTGGCATGGAACCATTTGAGGATTTGTATGGAAGACCATGTAGTTCACCCATTTTCTAGGAAGTGGTTGGTGAGACTGGTGCTCTTGGTCTAGAGGTAGTACAAAGCACCACAATGAAAATTCATCTTGTGCATGAAAGGATGAAAGCGGCTCAAGACCGACTGAAGTATTATGCTGATCGTCGAAGGAGACCTTTGGAGTTCGAGGTGAGAGATCATGTGTTCTTGAAGGTTTCCCCTTGATAGGGGCCGTGGTAGATTTGGAAGGGGATTAAGCTCTCCCCTAGGTTGATCCGACCTTTTGAGGTGCTGAGCTGAGTCGGTGAGGTGCCATATCAGCTAGCCCTGCCACCTCAGTTAAAGAAGGTTCATGATGTCTTCCACATCTCCCTGCTTCGTCGTTACTTACACGATGAATCTCACGTTATCGATTGGGGTGAGATAGATATGGGAGACGGCGCGACCTTCAAGGAATGATTAGTCAGAATTGAGGATCGTGAAGAGAAGGTGCTCCATGGACGAACCATCGCCATGGTTCATGTTTTGTGGAGGTATGACGGCCTCAATGAGAGAACTTGGGAGCAGTAGGCTCATATGCACGCTAAGTACCCAGAGTTATTTTGACTTGTGTTTTTCTTTGATCTTATAAGCTTTGTTTTGATGTTATACTCTATACCATTGATTTATGGAATACATGTCTTGTCGGTTGGAAGACGTTTTGTTTCCTTGTTCTCTGGATTTGTGTAACATGTCCGGATGTGTGGGGAGGGGGAAAACATGATCCTTAATCGAGACGCATTAATGTGGATGCAATGGAACCTGTGTGGGTGAGACAGTGCTGCCTAAAGTGGATAATATCTGTACAAGGGAGTGGGAATTCCCCAAGCCATGTGTTAGGTCAGTGTGTTTGTTGTACAGTGTTGGGGGTAGTGTAAGTTGGAAAAATCCTAATATATAGAAGTGGGAAGACCCAATTCTTAATCGGGAAACGTTAAAATAGATGCGATTAAACCCATGCAGGAAAGTCAGTGTCACCTAAAGCATATAATATCTCGACATAGGAGAAGGAACTCCTAACACATATGAATAGGTTTGTTAGTTGGATTCTTGTTATAACGAGAGCCCTAAGAGGTATCTTGTTGGGTTCCTCTGGGTTGGGTTTAAAGTCATAGGGATGAGAATGTTTTAATAGGTATCTGATGTAATGGCCCAGACCTCTCCGGTCCATTCCTTTGTGAAAATGTGGGGCTAGATGTGTTTCCGAAAATCAAGGTGACTTGAAGTCTCGTTTGGGTGGTTTTTTTAAGAAAACTGGAAGTCTTTTAGCTTTCACACGGTTAGTGCATGGTTTGTTAAACAATTCAGCCAAGTCATGCGTAGCTAGCCTTGATGGAAGTAGAGACCACACAAGAGGCACACGGTTTTTCTAAACCGTGATGAAAAACCGCGCGACCTGAGTGGATAAAGGGGTGGTGACTGCATGGTTAGCGCACAGTTTTTCTAACCACGCGACTAGGCCATGCATGCACTTAATGTTAGATCCTAAGTTTTAGGATCTTGACTGTTTATCGTTTATCTTGCTCTTTTAAGCTCCTAATCAGACATAACTCGGGATTTACTTTCCTTGGAGGTAGAAGAACCTATCCTAATCATTTTGGAGGTGATTTGGAGGCTTCACTTTGCAAATCAAAATCGTTTCCTCAAGGTATGTGATCGTTCTTGTTGGGTTCATAGATCTTCTCAGATCTACTCCTTCTCTTCCATTGGTATCTTAGATCTACGTCCGTTATGGGTAGATCTATGTGTGAGGATGTCATTTATGATGAGTCATGGTCTTGATCTTTCTAGGATGAGATATCTAAGGCGGGGTTTCAGAGAATCGACCTGGGTTTCTTGAGCGTTCTTCGTCCATTGAGGTTTCCGTCAAAAACCTTTGAGGTAGGGATTTTACCTTTGTCTCTCTAATTTGTAAATCATGTGGGAAGGGTGTCCTCTTGATTTCATGAGACATTGTTGAACTAGTTTAATGAAGATAATAACTGGCTTAAAGAACGGGGATGGGGAAATTTGTTATGTGTATCATTATTATCCTCTTGTTATGTTATGAATTAAATATGCTTATGCCTACTGAAAATCACGGTCATTGGGGGCTTTACTTGTGATATTAAATGTTTACCTATCTTTCTAGACCATTTTGTGGAAGGAAACATTGTGGAATGTGGGAATTGGTTAATCACATATTGTTGGATGATTAAATGAATATCTGGAACCCTTGTGTGATCACCCTAGTGGAACCAAATGGAATAATGAAAATTTGGGTGTTGGTTTGGATACATGGTGTGCGGAAAAAGGAGGTGCATCCTAGATTATTACGAATAGGATGGCAGCGGGGCTACAGTAAATGATATTAAAGTGGAAATGATGTGGCACAATCCTTGTTCTGTGATACGGACGTGGAGATGTGGTTATAGTGGTAGAAGGGCTACAGTAATGAGTTGTGCTATTAAAATAATGTGGAAAGTTGATAAATGTAATGTGGGGAATTATTATCCATTAAACACGGGAATAATCAATGGGGATTGACTGATGATAAAAAGGTTGGTTTTGTGTTGCTTGTGTTCTGTCTAACTTGATTTGTGGTTGGTAGGGTTTTATTCTACAAAACGCTTGATTTGGTTTGATAATTGCTCATTAGTTAAGAAAATAATAAAATAATATTGTTGAAACATGAAAACCTAAATGGGGTTGGTTTTTTTGTTATATGCATGCTTCGTAGTAATAATGTCGGGGCACCATCTCAGTTTCTCTGTTTAGAAGCCATAGGTTGGGCTATGTGTTTAGTATACATGTATGTATTTGTATCATTGTGTTTTGTCGCACCCCACCCATGTTGAGCACCTAGGACTGAACACTCACATTTTATGGGATATAGTGTTTTTCCCCTTAGTTACTAGCTCCTTCCTGCTACTTCTTCCATGGGCTGTGATGGATTGAGGCGACCTTACACCCAAGACTCTTTGGGTAGGTTTCGATAGGCTGTGATGGCTTGAGGCAACCATGCACCCAAGACTCTTCAGGTAGGTTTCGATTGGTGTGATTCTTAGCCCAATACTCTTCAGGCAGGTTTGTTTTCCCAAGAATCTTCAGGATGAGGCATAGGTTTGTGCGGGTGGGATTTGTGGTTTGTGAGGCCTGGTGTGTGCGGGTGGGATATTTGGTTTGTGAGGCTCATGTTTGTGCGGTCGAGATATGTGGTTTGTGAGGCCCAAGTGTGTGCGGGCGGGATATGTGGTTTGTGAGGCCCAGAAGTGTGGGGGATGGGATATGTGGTTTGTGAGGCCCATATGTGTGCGGGCGGGATATGTGGTTTGTGAGGCCTAGGTGTGTGTGGGTAGGAAGAGTGTGGTAGTGTGAGAACGTTCACCGTTAGGAAGAGAAGCTAACTAGTGGGGGGAAATGGTGTGGGGTACCAAATACATTTGTTATTATATACTACTACCTATTGTTGTGTGTTTTGGTGAGAGTGGCTAGTGAGGTTGGGTGGATAGAATTCCTTGCTACATTATGGTTCTTCTGTTGTTCTCATGGGACATTAGGATGTCTCCCCACCTGTTCATGGGAGCATTAGGTTTCTTTACTTAGTATACTTGTATGCTCACCCTACGTTTTCTTTCAGGTTTCCAAGAGGACTACCAGGGCCGTACGAGACCCTATTATTCGGGACAGTTGGATTTTTTGTAGTTTGTTGTACTCTTGTTTCTTTTGGTATTGTACTTTTGAGTTTTCTTATACTTATACTTGTTTCAGAATTTATTTGAACATGCATGTTGGATTGGTTTGGGTTCATTTTCATTTAATTGTTCTTTTTTATTTTGGTTTTGGACTCATCCTATTTCCCGATCATAAATAATAAAAAGGGTAATGCCTCCCATATTTGTGAAAACTCATACCCTTGGTGCTAGTCGCCACTCCGGGGCCTACTGGAGGTAGGACTCAGGGGGTCATTATCTCCCTTTCACCATTTCCAGCCCAGGTGGGGCATCATTGGTGGGAGGGGGTCGTGACATTAATTTTTCCACTTCTATGATATGAAATTAAAAAATAATATTAACACATTTTACATCATTAAGTAAAATTTGGTTCAATACGAAGAAAATAATTTTTGGTGAATGGTAACTTTTAACTTTTAGTTACCACTGTTAAATGTAAATTTGGAAATTAAAGGTAAAAATGATATTATAATTACCCTAACAGATGTCATAATTAAAATTTATATTTTTATTTCGACCAAATACAACCTTAGGAATAAAATATTATCTTTTTTGTCCACTTGGATTAGATTAGGACTCTTATTATTATTTTATTTAAAGAAGAGTTTAAAGTGTTCAATTCAATGTTTATTAACTAAAACATTTCAATATAGGTTTATACATTAGATAAATAAGACTATAAATATTCTGTAAAAATATAAAAATATTTGATACATCATTGTTTTTTATTTATAATTTTTAGTCATTATATAATAAAATTTATTTATGACACAATGATGATGTAGTAATTACCTTCACTAGTAGAAAAAAGGTCTTTAACGTCGGTTATTTTTTATTTTTTACGTCGGTTTTTAACCGACGTTGAAGTCGCCGACGTAAAAAATATGACTTTTTACGTCGGTTTTTGTAAACCGACGCCAAAAACAAATTTCAATTGCTTTTTTGCGTCGGTTTTGTAAAAACCTGACGCCAAATAAACTCATCCGCATCATTTTTGGCATCGGTTTCCCTAAAAACCGACGCCAAAAGGTTTAAAAAATAGTTTCGGCGTCGGTTCTTGAAAAAAACCGACGCCGTAAATGGACATAACTTATTTTTGGCGTCGGTTTTTACAAGAACCGACGCCAAAAAGCAATTTCAATTGCTTTTTTGCGTCGGTTTTGTAAAAACCTGACGCCAAATAAACTCATCCGCGTCATTTTTTGTGTCGGTTTCCCTAAAAACCGACGCCAAAAGGTTTAAAAAATAGTTTCGGCGTCGGTTCTTGAAAAAAACCGACGCCGTAAATGGACATAACTTATTTTTGGCGTCGGTTTTTACAGGAACCGACGCCAAAAAGAAATTTTTATTATTCTATGTTTTAGAGAATTTCCTAATCTTCGATTTGACTGGTCGTGGAGCTAAAACGGAGTTACGGATCAAAAGTTATGGCCGTTAGAAGTTGAACATGTCAAAGTATCGATTGATACAATATGTTTTAAAGAAAACAAGATAAACACAAGTTAAAATCACGTAAACCAAATGATATAAAATATACATAATACTTCAAACACATTTTGATTATTTTTCGATCTTCCATTGAAATGATATGTTGTTTATCATCATATATCTTATATTTAGCGTAGATCTCATGTGATAATAAAAACGACGATCGATAATTAAACTTACACCAATCTTGGTAAATGTCATCCGAACGTTTTATATTTTTAACACAATAACAAAAGTAAATCATCATTATTTGAAATCTATTCGAGTTGTTTATAAATGAATGACATTAATAATAATGAAAATGAATGAATATAATACGTACCGTAATCAAATTAATGATTGATGCCGCATTGAAAACATGATTGAATCGAAGAGGATGAAAATGATAAATGAAGGAAAAACAGATTTATATATAGTAAATGAAAATATTTTCGATTGAGTTGTATGAAAATATAGGCGGGATTTTAAAAAGTTAAACGCGCGTTGTGAAAAAAATTGAAATTTTTATCCCGCGTATTAGTGAATACTATTTGGCGTCGGTTTTTAAATAAACCGATGCTAAAAAGATAAAAAAAAATATGTTTCGCGTCGGTTTTTTTTTAAAACCGACGCGAAAAGTAAAAATAAATTGTTTTTCGCGTCGGTTTTTAAAAAAACCGACGCAAAAAACAAAAAAAAAACAGTTTTGGCCTCGGTTTTTATGAAAACCGACGCGAAAAGTAAAAAAAATGTTTTTCGCGTCGGTTTTTCTAAAAACCGACGCAAAAATCAAAAAAGTTTTTTTGGCGTCGGTTTTTATGAAAACCGACGTCAAAACATAAAAAAAAATTTCAACATGTGTTAGAAAATTTCTTAAGCTTTGATTTGACTGGTCGTGGAGCTAGAACGGAGTTACGGATTAAAAGTTATGGCCTTTGAAAGTTGGACTTAATTAACACTTCTTTTAGAGAAGTTCAACTTCCAACATCCATAACTTTTAATCCGTAACTCCGTTTTTGCTCCATGACCAGTCAAATCAAAGCTTAGGGAATTATCTATAGGAATGTAAAATTTTTTTACATTTTTGGCGTCGGTTTTCATAAAAACCGACGCCAAAAGTAAAAAAATATATTTTTGGCGTCGGTTTTTCTAAAAACCGACGCGAAAAACAAAAAAGTTTTTTTTGGCGTCGGTTTTTATGAAAACCGACGTCAAAACATAAAAAAAAAATTTACCATGTGTTAGAAAATTTCTTAAGCTTCGATTTGACTGGTCGTGGAGCTAGAACGGAGTTACGGATTAAAAGTTATGGCCTTTGAAAGTTGGACTTAATTAACACTTCTTTTAGAGAAGTTCAACTTCCAACATCCATAACTTTTAATCCGTAACTCCGTTTTTGCTCCATGACCAGTCAAATCAATGCTTATGGAATTATCTATAGGTCTGTAAATTTTGTTTACATTTTTGGCGTCGGTTTTCATAAAAACCGACGTCATAACTTTTTTTTTATTTTTTCACGTCGGTTTTTAAAAAAACCGACGCCAAATCATTTTTTTCATTATTTTTTCGCGTCGGTTTTTTTAAAAACCGACGCCAAAACTAATTTTTTTTTATTTTTTGGCGTCGGTTTTCAAAAAACCGACGTCATAACTTTTTTTTTTATTTTTTCACGTCGGGTTTTTTAAAAACCGACGCCAAAACTAATTTTTTTTAGTTTTTGGCGTCGGTTTTTAAAAAACCGACGCCAAAACTTATCCGCAAAAATATTTTACGTCGGTTTATAATAAACCGACGCCAAATTGACGACGTTAAAAATGATTTTTCTACTAGTGCTTATTAATGAATGATTAAAATAATTGATATTATAAATATTAAAATAAATCAAATTTTGGATTTTAATTAATTCCACGAATTTTCTAGGTCATTATGACATGTTAGTGTTTATTAGATAAATTTTATTCGAAGTGATAAAGTTTTTATGACTTTCAAAAAAATCAAATACTAAATGGTGTCAAAATTGACATAAATCAGTTTTTAAAATAAGTAATATGTCATTAAATGATATGATATTCCTAAAAATCTAAGATTCAGAAAAACGATTTATATAAGGTTATATATATTAATAATGACCCAGACCCACATGGGGTTCCCTTGGATTTTAATAGTATTTTTATTAACAATATAATATAAAAATACAAGGAGACTTGGTGAATGTCAAACTTTTTAACTGAGAGTAATATCTAAATAATAATGTAAAATAGTGGCTTAAACCTATCAAAAACCTATTGGTTGAGTTTGTTTTCGACCCTTACCTAACTTAGCCTCAAAATAAATCATTTTGAGCCACTGTAAACTGAATATGATTGAACAATAAAATAATAATTCAATATTTTCTTAAAGTTACCCACACCCATATTATAAAATGGTGCAACCCCATCTCCCAAAATCACAAATATATAGCCATTTCGCTAAGCCACACCTACCCAAGTATCCTCCCAAATATTATCATATCAACCTAGATGCCTTATTATGATAAAAAATACCATCTATGTAGCCATTTTGATCAAATCAAATAGAAGAACACGAAGAAGAGGTAAATATTTTATCACTTCTTTCAAAGCTCTTTTCATCTTCCACTTTCCCTTTCTTTGTTATTTCCATACCAAAATATTAAATCTAGTAAATTATACATATTTTTATGTTATTATAAATATGTTATAACCATATTCATTATTCTATCCATCTTATGAATGATAATGTCACCATGTGTGTGTATGTACGACTTACCACTTCCATGTTGTGGGGTAATTTGTTATTCAAAAACTACTATATATGAATGGATATAATGATGAGTAATATGTATATAAATAATTAAAATAACATGATAATGTCTCTTTAAAAATAATATACCATACAATTCAAAAACTTTTAATCATTAAGCAAATGATATCGTCGCGCGCGTGTACGTACGGCTTACCGTCTCCACGGCGCGATGAGATTCATTTCCACATTTACCATTGAACGATGATTATAAAAATATATATTATTAATAATTATTTAATATATGATATAATAATTCTATTGAATATATTTATATATATATTAATGTATTTACATAAATCCTATTCACTAAGTTCTGTTCAATACGATATGAAAATGAAAACAACGTTCATGCGTATGTACGACCTACCATCTCCATAAATAGAGTTTTCAATTTAATATATATATCTATTATACATATATATATATTATAAATATATATTAAATATAAATAATGTTTTAAAATATAGATGTATTTAGATCATGATCTAAATGGTATGATCATGGATAAAATGTTAAAACACGTACGATAAAGAAAGCGATTATTACCCAAAATGTTAATTTAACAAGGAAATAATTATTAAATGGGTATTATAAAGTCATACATGAATCATGTATGATATAATAAATATTAATATGGTTATGGTATAATTTAATAACATACTATGGTCATTATAAAGAAGGTTAAGCATACCCTTGACTAAATGAAAGTGCAAGTTTAGAGTTAAATCGTCAATCTCATTACTATCAAAGATTGATTATATGTAAGTATTTACAGGGAAATATTTATCATCCATGTCCATGTTTCAAAAAAACATCTTTTCAAAAGGAATATTTTATGGTTTTATAGAAGGGACTCTTTAACAAGATCATCATTTTAAATGGTTTAAATATTTATTCTTCAAAATCATTATCATTAATGTCCTTGTTATCAAAATGGTTTTAAGGATTTATTTATATGGATATAATTTTTTTAAAATGTTAATACAATTCAAATGTTTTAAATTGTTATGGGACACATTGATTCAAAAATTTATTTAAATGTTTTTCTTTCCAAATTGTGTGACTTTTAAATGTTTTCTTGAAAAACGGATATTTATCGCAAAGAGTTTTTCTAATCATTTTATTCTATGTCTACATCCTTTATAATTGTTATTCTTGATTGAGGATGATTTAATATAAATAATTTTTCAATATTGTATTTAATGAGTTATTATATATTTGAATGTGAGTGTTCTATATTTGTATAACATTCATTGTTTACAGTTAGTGTATTTAAATTCTGTATGCTGGTTTTAATATGAATATTTATGTTATGTTTCAGACTTTTCATATCAAGAATGTATTGGACATAGTAAGTGATGGGTGGAGCTTGCTATAGATCCTCAATGCATCAGTAGGTTTCATGGGACGACTATATGTGGAATTGGTCGAGGCCTTTCCCAATTTGATATATTGTTTTGGCCAAGGCCTTAATCATTTATAAATATCTTGGCCGAGGCCTTGAAAAAATGTTTCAGAATGTCCCACATTATATATTCCCTCATTATGAAAATAATATCAATGGTTCATTTGGTTATTCGACTAGTAGAATATCCTTGACAATGTTTTATTATTACATTATTTACTCAGCTCATATTCCTACCATTAAGTGTTCATGTTTATTATTTGTAAAGGAACGTGTTTTCAATTATTCACCATGCATAATGTTTATGTAATCATCTTCTGTATTTCGTACTCTTACTGATTTTTTGAGCTCACCCCTCTCTTATGATTCATTTTCCCAGGATATGAATTACTTAGTTATGGGTGCAAATAGGCATAATCTATGAGGCTTGGATGTTTCTAATGGAATAAATTATTTGTTATTTATTTTCAAGTTGTAATGTTGAACATTGATATGTATCTTGTTTCCAAGAATACTGAACTTATTAGTCAATCGGGACTAGATTCCTTGTAATCATGCCAATGTATTAAAATAATGCACCGGCTCCAAACTTCTTGGGTCGGAACATTACAATGTGTCTCTATTTTATCTCTTATATATTCATATTCAACGCCATCAAATGTTAGTGGTGTTATAATTTTTTTTCAAGTGTAACAACATTTACGAATTCCATTTTATAGAAACAAAAACTATTTCTATAATAATCATGTTATCGTAATAATAGTTTATAAACATTAGTTTATTAAAAAACTAATAAATTCATGATATTAAAATGAAAAAACTACTAATTCAAGAAGTAGAACCATCTTTGATACTAATGGTTTGATCGTAAGAGTTTATAATGTCTAAAAGTTGGGTGAATATTAATTAAAAAATTTAAATAAATAAAATCCCCATCCTCTTTATTAAATTTCATCATACTGATATTATTTTTCATGATCATTTTTACTTGTAATAGACTTTGAGTACATCTACTAACTCAAAGTATAAAAAAATTTAGTAAAACATAATTTTCTTATAAATTAATAGAGGAATTAAAAAAACTTATAGAAAAAAAGATTGGGAAAATTTTCAAAGTTCATTAATAAACTAATAAAATCATTATAAAATTAATAAGTACACATTAACCTTATTCATAAAAAATTTAATAACCTTGAGTTATGGAGTCCATATTTTTAACAAAACTATTAGGTATGCCTTTCATCAATAATAAATTCCTTGATCACAATGATCAAAATCCACTATATCTTCGTATACTCATAATCCATTAATAATCCGGATCATTTCCCACAATATTCTTATCCTTTGAAGATATCAATATTAACCTTGATTAGATATTGAGTTTAATTTTCGAATTATTCTAATAATTTTAATATCCTCACCCAGAACCCTTGGAATAAATAATCTTTGAAAGATGAGCATGTTAATGTAATGAGAAGATGCAATAGAGTAATCATTATAAGGGTTTATTTCACAAAATTTATCAGCTCCCATATCATATAATATACCTCTATTTATTAGTAAACCTAAAACAACCATATTTAGGTGATTATTATATTTGGTATAAATGGCCTTGGATGATCTTGATCTCGAAAGATCAATATGTACATCTCTATCCAACATCATTTCAGTAGCACCATTATGATGGTTTTAAAAATAATTTCTTCTAATTGAAATAATAATGAAATTTATTATGATTTACTAATTCTGATGGAATAAATAAATCTTCATTCTGATATACTAAACCATCCATACTGATAGACTAAACTTAATCACATCGATAGAATAAACTCAGTCACATTGATAGACTAAAATTCGTCATATCGATGTAATAGATTTTTTCACTCAAATGGTATGAAAATTAGACTACTCAATGAACTAGACATAGGTAAATCCAATGTACTAGATTTGGGTCAATCAGATGTACAACAATTTAGTCAGTCCAATGGTCAGAATTTTTTCAATCTGATGTATTGGACTTTTATGGACGTTTATATTCATCATTTATAAAATATTATTATTTATGGTATAATAAATCATTCTTTTAAAAAAATTGAACAATTGGGATATATATATATATATATATATATTAGGTGTTTGGGGGTACAATTACATTTAGACACACACACCACACACAGAGGTCAAAAAGGCAGTTTGTCCCACCTAAAGGGATTTCCCACCAATGATGCATTATTTATTTAGTATAATACCCATAGGCCTAGTAGACATGAATCCAATTAAATGGATCATGGGGACAGTGGGCATGAAATCCCATTTTATGGCCTAGAAGTCCCATATCGTTGACCCAAACACCCTTTGGTGAATAGTTATACTACAGTACCTAGGTTTCTATAGTGATTTCACTATTACAGTTCCTTATAATGTTCCCACCTCTCCTACAGTGTCATCGCTGCTATAGTCTTTCACTGCTATAGTATAACTACAATACCACTATAGTGCTACTATAGTAAACTGGGTTAGTAAAACATAGTTTTTAAGAGTGTTTATTTATTTTAAAAAATAATAATTGAAATTTTAGAACGTAATACATCTGACTCAACCTATATTTCTACGACAATCCCATAAGAGCATTACCATGAAATACACATTCTTGCATCACTTCTACCTTCAAGACTCCAAACAAAGTGTCTTCTACATAATGCCTCAAAGAAGATTCCATTATAATATGAAATAGTAAATCCCTATCATTTTCCTCATATTTATTAATATGTATCACTATAATCTCTTCCACCCCCCTCTATGTATATCTAGACTATCACCAAAATTCACCCTGCGACTTCCTACTCATCGCATTAATAACCATATTTCCATTCTCTTGGGAATAAGAGATCACAAAAATACAGTCATAAAAAACCATTATCTATCACCACTCGCCAAAATTCAAATCACGAAGAGTTAAAATATACATAATTCTATTCTGATATTTTAAGAACAAGAATAACTCATCAATTGGGTAATGTCTCCACATCTTCAAAGAAACACCCAAAAAAATCAGCTCAAAATCATAGGTGCCATAGTTATGATCATGGATATAAAACTACCTAAAACCATATGAGATCACTTGAATATGATTAATCAATATGAATTGAGACCTATTATGAGAAGTTACAAAAGAAATTTCAATCATTACTCCCACCTCATGTAGGTAAAGTTATATATCACTTATTCAATTCCCCTTTATGGTAGTCCAAATCTACCTGTCAATAATTATTCTAATTGAATGCCCGATACTTCCAGGTAAAATCTATAAATGGGGTTTTGGTTCAAGGGAAATAAAAAATGAACCTATGATGATATCTTTAATGATCAAATAATGAAGAGAATTTTATAATGTTCATCGGTGTTTCCTAATAAAAATATTCCGTACTTTTTGAAATATTGACTACCACTACCTTCCAGGACACCACATACCTAAAAAATATACACTCTACATAGAAGAAATACACTTGGAAAACTTTCCATCTAGATAATGATATTGATGTACATTTAGAAATACCTTAATATTCTTCGTGTACTATTAAAAATTCGAGTATATGAATATGTTTGCGATGCACATTACCATCTACTGATTGAAGAACTCATGGAACATGAATTTATGACTCCCATGAATATATAAGGGGATGTTAGGACACTGAACAACATTAAAATTATGTTAAAGTTTCCATCACATAATTTGAAAGAAGTAATTGATATATCCTCCTCATTTATCCTTATATGATGATATACATCCCACACTTGATCTTTGTAAACATTTTATCTATACTCAACCAGCCAAAAATCATCAATCCATGGAATGGGGTTAAAATTCGCAATCTAAACCAATCTACGCCTCTGGGTTTCAATATATAACCTTATAATACCATCTTTTATCTTGTAAAAACATATGAGAGTACCCCTTGATGAATCATTGGTAATGATAAAACCCATCTACATTAAATCATTGATTTTAATCCTTAACTATCATGACATAGATAATTCAAACCAATAATGTAACATTGATAGAGAAGATGCACCATTATATAAAATTATCTAAAACATAATTCCACTTTTAAGGGGTCGAGTTATAAATTTATCAAGAAAGAAATATAAAAAATCCTTCATGACTTTAGGAACCATTTTTATAGAGGCATATGTTTTTCCAACATGTCTGAGTTGTTTATGTGTATTTATTTTTCATAAAATCCTTTTTTATCTAGTGAAATGTTTTTATAATGTGTTTCATAACATTATTTATATCTATTATTACAAATTATATGATGTTATATATATATATTTTAAAATAATTTTTCCTACATGAGTGTAATGATTTTTATTCTTCTGGAATTTAGGTATTTCATTTATCTTATGCTAAGTGTTTTTATTATGGATCATACTTAGTATCTGCATATGAATTTAAATCTATACCAACGTACTCAATAATATGGAGGATAAATTGAAATAAGGTAATATTAAAATATAAGAAAATCATGTTATACAATAGGTGAATTATCATTTAAATGTTTTGAATAAGAATGGTCAATCAGCTGTAAAACAAATGAAGATATTTATCATATAAAAAGAACATTCATAAAAGGATTATATTATGAAGATCATATTTTTCCATTGATGTGGATTATTATATTATAGTATGTTATTATTGTATTATGTGAAATTATCATCTATAGTAGTTAATAAAGATTATTTATAATACACGTTATATAAGTCAAGGATTGGTAATGTTTTATCTTAGGATGTTGATTTGTAAAATATCTTAAAAATAATTATCTATATTGAATATAATAATGATTCTACTCATAATGTTGCTATAATATCTTGATAATACAATTAATTCTATTAAGTATATAAAAAATTATCTTAAATAGGGAATTATTAAATTATAAAAGGGGTCATTTCTCTATGAATGGAATGATCTGATTGAGATGATTTTTCATATATTGAATAATGTTTTTTCATATTTGGAAAAGATAGAAACACTCCATCAGGATCCAATATCATCATATTTGGAAATTTATTATTTACTAAACCATTTTAATCATCACTTTTGTCTAATATAAAATAATAAATAGAAGATATAATTAGGAGAGTTATCCACTATATAAAAATGATGGATATATACATTTCAAAAATATATATGATCCTGATAGTGTATACATAAGAAAGATATGATACATGCATCAAATTTTTATTTTAGTAATTCATATCTTGATGATTATCTATTGTTTATGTTCTTAAAATTTTATATTTTTCAATCGAATAACATCAAAAATTGAACATAGAAGAATATTATCTTCTTAAGATTTTCCAACATCTTTTTCTAGTTTCCTCATGAAAATGTGTGCTAAATGAACTTCATTTATTGTACTCTATTTCAATTATAAATTAGGGTTACTGATAGTGTTATTTCTATGGTTTGATATTGTATTAATCGGTACTCGTTAAAAAAATTGATCATTTTAAATAGGTACCAAAATATTTCACTTAGCTGGGATCCCCTAGAAAAAGGTTCACATAGTGAAAATCACTGAACTCAATGATTATAATGATTTTGGAGTGTACTAGAGGGTTTCTATTCCCTAAACCTCTATAAATCTATTACATTTGACCTTTTTCAATTGAGACTTTAAATTTTTTTTTCTCGATTTTGTAACGGAAAATATTGGAACTCACTTTCCATCAATTGGGTCATTTTAAGGTTAATAAAATTTTCAAAAACTCAATTCACCCCCTTTTTGAGTCTTTTCATATCCATTATCTTGGATAATAATTTGTGTCAGATCTCAAAAATATTTATTACACTATTTGAATGGTTAAATATAAAATATCTTTTTTCAAAGGTATACTATGAATTAAAACAGATAAGGAATGTAAATGGTTTGAACTCATTAGTTCAATGCCAATAATTATGGTTGTTGGTTGGTGGAAAAGACTATCTATTTGAATAACCTGGGCCTAATTTTTTCATCTAAAAAGTATAAATCCATATGAGATTCAAAAAAAAATCCAAAAAAAGAATGGGATGCTATCATTAAGGCTAGTTAATATTTAAAATCTAATGATATTAATTATATAATATGTTGAATAGGTCTAGATGTTTTCAATCGTCATTCTCAATGTCAAACTTCGCATGAAATCTTTGCTACTAAAGCTATTTCTTTTGAAGGTAAAAAAAAGTGTGAGTGATTCGATATAATACTCTTTAGTTGATGTTTGGAACAATATGAATTTTGGAAGGAGAGGGAATAAAATCAATTAATGGAATAATTAAAGAAATTGTGAAAAATGTTCTTTTTTTGAAAACTTATTTATAAGCAAGATCAAGAATTAAAGACTCAAATAATTCATCCATCAAGATGGATTGGGACCTCATCTACTATCAGAAAATAAATATAGGACATATATTTTAAAATAAATGATCCGTTTGGAAATATTATAATATATGAGGAAAAAATAGAAGCTGATGTTGGTGAGGATAAATTGGTAAGGTAGGAAAATTATTCATTTATGGTTATACTTCTAAATATGATATGAAGAATAAAGGTATAAAGTTATATGAATCATATAATGATGTAGACACATCAAGTATTTCTGGATTAAATGGTAAAAAAACACCAATTTAAAGGATGTTCTAGAGGTTTTATAATAAGAGATGTTTTAGGAGACATTTCAACAAGCATATGTCGTTTGATGGATAATCTAAATATGTGAGATTCTATCAATGTAAAAAACATGGATACATCAAGACATACTATCCCAAACATAAATAAAACAAAAATCAATGAAAAACATTTTTCAAGAAATTAATCTATAACGGGAAATATGAATAGTATATAAATGACACATTGAGTTCATCTGAAGATGATTTTAGTAAGAAATATTCTGAATTTGAAGCTGAAATTCCTAATTAGAATGTTATAATTTTTTTAAAGAACACTCTAGTGAGGTACACTATTATATTCTTCTAAGCATGAGTTTGAGTCTGCAAATAAAAATTTATCATATGAATAATTAATGGAATACTATAGAATGTTGGATATTATATTTTATATTCTTACAAATAAGAAAAATACATCAAATATTACTATAATAATATTTCTAATGGAGAGGAAATCTTAATAAAAATTATATTTGAAAAATCAGTTGAAAAATTCGATAGAATCTTGTCCTGAAGAGAGTAAAATAATTGGAACATTAAAAAAGGAAGTCGTAGATCCAAAAATCTCTCCAAGTTTATTTAAATAAGGGGGAGATTTACTAAAATAAACCTTAGTAAAAATCAACCCAAAAGATAGAATTATGGTATAAGAAGAAAGGGTAAAAACAAAAATATTACAAAAAATACATTCTAACATGTTATAAAAAGAAAACCATGTATAACATTAATTTATTTCATTGTATAATAAATGTTCAATTTTTAAATGAAATATATCTAATAAATCCCAAAATGTATGGAATAAAGAACGTTTTTATGTCTTCAAAATTATCCAATTCCAAATTTAATTTTGGAAAATTCAAATATCTTTGGGTTCATTGTAATTTTATAATAAACATTCATGGAACCTTGAGTGTTTGGGTGTCCAAAAATCCCATTGATTTATTTTTAATTATTTGTAAATAGCTAAAAAAATGAAAAATGGATTATGGATGGTGGCTATTCATGTAACTTGATTTGATACATCTCTAACTGTCACTCATTTTTTATGGTTAATGAAGGATATGAAACATTTTGTAACAATAAAAATGAATGATAGTAGGTGTTGAATCTTTTTTAAATCCACTATTTTTCTCCGTCAATAAAGTACCATAGGTTTAATATTTGAATCAAAGACTATTATGTATTTCCAAACTATTTAGTGATGGTTATTTGGTATATTTTTCAAACAATTCCTACTCATGTTTTTATAGAAAATCTATTAAGTTTGTTGAACCAAGAATAGATAATGTATATACTAAAATTATTAATTCTTTGTATAGATAGAATGTATGTTTTTTTTGTAAAATTAATGAATCAATGATTCAATATAGATGTTTTAGAAAATGTAATGTTTATTCCTTAAAAAAGTTATCTGAATGAGATTTTATTTCAAAATTTCATAACATAAAATTTGACAAAAAGAAACATTATGATGCATGTAAAATTGTAATGAAATTAATGTTTTCTTTTAAATTAGTTAAATAGGTTTCCACTTATAGACCCCTATAACTTATCCATATGGATCTGTTGTTACCTTTTATAACAAAATAACACAATATTAAATCCAATGGTTTTGTATTAGTTGATAAGCATTAAATATTTACATTGTTTTTTTATTTTTACGACTTAATATTTGGGCACATTATGTTTCAAAATATTTATGTAAACATGAACACAATGAAAAGGATTAAAAAAATTTCCATTAAGAAGTGATCATGGATTATAAATTTATAATACCAAATTTAATTCATTCTTCTAACATCATGGTATTAAGTATACTGACTCAAACCCCATGACACCTCAATAAATGGATTTTCTGAAAGGAAAAATAAGAACTTTCAAGAAATTGCTAGAACTATGATCTCTGAATATAACATTCAAATTTATTTTGAGATTAGTATTTAGGTACAACATGTTAGGTCATTAACAGTGTTCAGGTAAGGCCTATATTAAATAAAAACCCCATGGGTTATGGAATAATATTAAACCAAAGGAAGGATAATTTGATGTTTTTTTAAGTAATGTTTATATCATGAACACTATGAAAAATCATAATAAATTTGATGAAAAATATAAAATTGGAATTTTAATATTTTATTATACTACTTCTAAATCGTATAGTGTTTAAAAAAATCAATGATTGTTGATGACTAAAATCATGTGAAATTTGTTGAGATTGATCCTTTTGATCCCAAAATTACTCAAGTATATGAGTTATTTTATTCTCTTAATGACATGTGAGTTGGACAAATTTTTTGAAATAAAAAATATGGTGATTTGGAACATTATTTTGTTGACAAAAATACTATAATGTTTGACACTCTAAAACTAGAAAGAGTGATACATAGAAAACCTTGAAACCGGAAAGAACATCAGTTAGAAACAATTATAACTGATCTAGAAGTAGGAGTTATTACTTGAATGAATTTAGCTAATCTTGTAGAATCATATGAATTTTTTATCAAATATATAATCTAGAACCATAGAAGAATATTTATATAATTAGAGTTGGAATTTAGAAATTAATAAGGAGTTAAACTAATTTATGTGAGATATGGCATGAAAATTAGATGATACACCCACTGATTATCTTATTAATGGAACTAAATGGGTATTTTGGATCAAACAAGATTATAAAGTTGTGATCATTAGAAATGATGCTAGATTAGTTGTAAAAGTATTTAATCAAGAAGAAGGAATAGATTATGATGAGACCTTTACGCCTATATCTAGATCAGAAGCAACTAGAATCATTGCACATGCATCTATTATCAATTTAAAATTCTATCAAATCGATGTTAAATCTATATTTATAAATTTATTTTGAATGGAGGATGTTAATGTTAAAAATACTTCTAGTTTTGAAAACACTCATCTTTAAAATTATATTTATATACGTACCAAATCCCTTTATGGAATAAAATAAGAATCTAGAGAATTATATGGAATATTAATCTCTAATTTTATCGAATTATTTTAATGTGGGATTGGTAGACCCCACTTCCTTTTAGAAAAATTCTTCAAAATGTATTTTTCATGTTTGAATATATGTTGATGATGTTATTTATGGGTCAATAATCCATAAAATGTCAAATTTATTTTCAAAACTTTGGAAAAAATAATTTTACATTAGATTGATTGGTGAGTTTGATTGTTTGCTTGGATTTAAAAATTATTAAAAATATTTTGGAATATTTTAAAACAAATAAAACACAATCATTGTTTTCATGAAAATTATATACATGAAAATAGTAAGATCCATTCAAATCCTATGAGTTCTAATGTTATAATTCACATTGATTAGTCTAGAGAACAAGTTAATGAATATTTATAAAGATTAATTATTGGAAATATTCTTTTTCTCACTTCAAGTAAGATAGACATTATGTTTTCAGTTTTTGTTTGTACTAAATTAAAATCTAATCCAAAAAATTATCATTTAAAATCATCAAAAATAATTTATTGGTATTTACAATTAATAATTTCTTTCTCTCTACTTTTTCTTAAAACCATTGATTTTCATTTAACTTCATATGTTAATGTTGACTTTAATCAGTGTAAAATAGATAGTAAAATCACCACAAGATCATGATATTTTAAATTTAGATCTTTAATTTCATTGTACATTATGATACAACACTCCATATTTTTTTCAACTGACTAATATGAATATATCACGTACCAACGTTTCTATGCACATATTCTATGGAAAAGACCCTTCTTGATGGATTTTGGAATTGATTTTAATTATGCTCTAATAATTTGTGATAGATTTATTACTATCAACATATTAATGAATCAAATAAACCATTATACAATAATTCACATTGATCTAAGGCATAATTCTTAAGATATCATGAAACAATGTGATATCCCTTTTATTTTTTTCCATAGAAAATCAGTTAGCGGATATCTTTACAAAACCATTACATAATGACCAATTTTATGTTTTTATATTGGAATTTGGTTTGTTTAATTTAAATTAATTCAATTTTACAAATTTAATAGAGTAGTGAGAATTTATTTTACTTGGAAACTATTTATTTACTATATTTATTAGAGATTTTGTGCCATAATTTTAAGTAGTATTCACAATCTAATTTGAAATGTATGATAGTTTTTGTATTTCCCTATACATCACACTATGTGTGTAACACCCCAAGATTTTATGAGAAAGATTGATTTTAAATTTTTTGATGTATTGTGTTGTACTATACACCAAGATTCTCTTGGTCTATACACAACACCGTATTATCTTTTATTGTATGCAACACTATACTTAGATTGTATTACACACAATGTAATCTTTATTTGATAGAAAATATTTCACAAAAAACAGAGTATATATTTTTTTCATTGTATAAAAGAACTATGTGTGTATTTTTTAATACATAACACCAAAGGTTGCTTTCACTAAACGCAACAATGATTAGGATTGTGTTACACGTAAGACAGACCTTCCTCAATAGCTTTTATTTTACATAATACGGGGTTTCAGTAAACAATGATATATTATTAAAATGGGAAATAAACTAGCCATTATGAATATTATTAATCACATTTTCAATTATATATAGCATGAACATTAATATTATGTAATTTATAGACCTCATATAATAAGAAATTAAATTTTTTGGATAAAATAAATATTCTTCAAAAAATGTAATTTTGCCGCATTTTAATGGTGTACACATTTAAATTCTAGTTTTTTAATGTTTATATATAATATTTGAAAAATTAAACTTATTATTTAGATGTGGGACATAGTAATTTTCTTTAGATTAATTTTTTTTATTTTTTTGATAAAATTCATATTTTAGTGAATAAAGAAAAATACATCATTTTTATTCAAAACATATGTTTCGCCTAATTTTTTTATATACATTGATTATATTATTAATTGATTTTAATGTTTAATTGGATTATTTTTTATTATTTAATCCAATTCTAGTATTTATTTTGTAATTTATATTTTTTGGATATAAATACATGTCAACCTTTTGATAGTTCTTACTTCCTAAAAACCCACTTTTTGGTTTTGATATTGAGAATTAATTCTAAATTAGTTTTTTGCCAATTATGTGTTTTGAATTTTGAAAAATCGATTCCATATTTGGAATCATATGTTCCAAATTTTTTATATAGGTACCTTTAATTTTTGGACATTATGAATAATAACTTCTATAATTATTTTTATTTACCACGGTTAATAAGAAAATATGAAAAATAAGAGTAAAAAAATTATTTTATAATAATATTAAACTATTATAACACATGTTCTAATCACATTGGATAAGATATTGCTTACAATGGGAATTTTTGGGTCGATAAATGATATCATTGACTATAAATAGTAATTATAAATATAAAACTGTTTCCTACATAATGTTATATTATTTATGGTTTTTATACACTATATAAATAAATTTATTTACCAAACAATGATGTTTTTGTGATCACTTTATTAATGAAATATTCAAATAAATGAAATTATAAATATTAAAATAAATATAATTTGACCATTTTAATGAAATAAAATAGTTTTTTTGGATGAAATTTATATTGTAGGTAACATTAAATTTATTTTTCTTGAATAAATCAAGTTGATAGGAATTTTGAAAAAATCAATTACTAAATAGTGGGAAAATTGACATAAATGAGTATTGAAAACAAATATTATTTTATTAAATGATATAATTGTCCTAAAAATATAATATTTTTAAAAATAACTTATATATTATAAAAAATTTCATTTTTGATACACTATTGGTTCTTTTTTAATTTTATAGTAACTATAGTAACCAAATATTAACAAAATGCAAGAAGACATGGTAAGAGTTACTATTTTTAACTAAGGCTAATTGCTAAATTATAATGTTAATTTATTAACCTAAACATAACTAAAACCATTTAATTTAGAGTATTAATACCCATACTCATATTATATTCTAAATAAATGAGTTTCGGACCATTATAAATCATAAATATATTTATAATAAATTAATATTTAAAGACCTTCCTAAAGTCCTTTTCACCTCTCGTCTAAAAAACATTACTCTGTCTCTTTTATTCACACCTCCAAATCCCTTTGTATGAGACAAAACCAGAAAAATATCATTGAAACATCCTTAAAATACTTCAATAGACAACAATTTTGGCAGGAAAAAATCATTGGGATACCTTTTATGAAAATCAAAAAGAGATAGTTGAAAATGAGGTAATTGTTTTATCACATCTTTCAAAATAATTTTCTTCTTATACTTCCACTTCTTATGCATATCCTACACTAAAGAAAAAAATTCAGTATATTATACATTTTTTGATATTACTATAAATATTGTATAACCTTAAACCTCCTTTTATCAATCCTACAAATAACAATATCACCATGTGTGCGTACGTACGACTTACTATCTCCACACTATGTTATAAACTGTTTATCACCTATATGTTCTTCAGATGGTTTTAATGATGAATATTAATGAAATTATTAATATATATACATTTTATTATTTATATAAAATTAATATAGTATCCAATTCTATACAATTTAAACATTATGTGAACGATATCATCATTCCAGAATACGTACAGCCTACATTCTCCACAATGCAATGAGATTCATTTTCCACAATAACCATTCTAGAATGATTATAATGTATATATAATAAATAAGCATTAAATAAATGATATAAAAATTCTACTGGATTTATATGTATATATATATTTGTCATTTACTTTCTTCTATTCAATTTAAAAAGGAAACGAAAACAATGTGCATGCATACGTATTGCCTACAGTCTCCATGAACAGTGTATTCCATTTCATTTATATATCTATTATATATATTTATATAATTAATAATTATGTTATATAAGTAATTAGTTACATTCTAGAATTATCTAAATCATGATTTACGTAATAATATAAATAATAACAAGCCAAATCATGTAAGATAAATAAAATGATTATTACCCAAAATGTTGCTTTAACATGGAATTCATAATGGAACGGTTGGCATAAAGTCATAAGGGAATCATATATGAAATTTTAAATATTATTATGGTTATGTTACAAGTTAATAGTATGTTTAAACCCTCTATACAATATGTTTGGATACATAAAAAAATCGGACTAAAGGTAAGTGATAATTTTGCAATCTCATTTTTATCTAATATTGTTTATATGAATGTATTTACTGGGCTATATTTATCATTCACATCATTGTTTAAAAAAAATATATTATTATTTATATTTTTCTACTATTGTTTAAAGTCAATTTCACCCATTGGTGAATTTTTTTAAATGTAATGGAAGTAATCTTTCTTTTGTTTTCCATATGAGATACTTTTTGACTTTTTTGACAAGAGTACGAGAAGAATGTTTTCTAACTTATAAGCCATGAATGGATTTTCACATCTTCTTAAAGCATTATTTACAAGATTTTACCTTTACAATTTTTCATGTTGATATAAAAAAAATTTCTTCTAAAATTTCATGACATTTTGAGTAAGGAAACCATTTTTTATGCAAAAATGATATTTTCCTCAAGAATTAGGTTCTAGTATTTTATCATAATTATTTTCCATCTAAAACGATGCTCTTAAATATGGTTATGTTTCTATACCTATTATTACTTTGTTTTTTTTTTGTGTTAACAATGGTATGATCTTTTATATGGATTATATTATGATGTAATGATGTTTAGGAAGCCTATTTTATTTCTTGGGTTATGCTATGATAAATTATTTATGTTTTGTGCCAAATGTAAGAATGATTTCACAATGAGATTGGTGAGACCTATATCTCTCTCCAATTACATGGGTAAAGATTTATATCTCATGAGATAGTCATGACTGAAACAAAAATTTAATTTAATTTAGTATAACATGATAGAAATGGCATGTAAAACCAGTTCATTAGTGGACTTTGTCCATGATGATGGTCTTGACAGAAATTCATTGGATACTATTTAAATCATATTATGTGGTTATTTGTTTTCCACAATTCCATGTTTTATGCCAATTATATTTTATCATGGTTAATGTTACTTTATGATCTATTACTTATGTACTACCATGATTTATTTCATGAATCATGTTTTTATATTTGTAGTGTATGTTTAGGTATTTACATTCTTATGTTTGTGTTTTGTTCTCCACGTTTACCCTTACTAAGAACTTTAGCTCAACCTCATTATGTTTTTTTTCCACGAGATATAAATAATGTATTTAGGTAGGAAAAATGGGAAAGATCATTATGGTGGATGTTGAAGATCGTTCTCCATGTTAGAAGAATATGTTCCATGTTTTTAAATACACTAAATTAATACAGTCTTTGGGCATATATTTGTGAAATGTATTATGAATTATAAAAAAGTATTGTAATGTCCATGTACATCAATCATGAGTCTTTAATGTTGGTATCATACTAAAGGATTAGTCAAACATTGGAAACTAGGATGTGAAAACTTTAGTTATATCCATTTATATATTTCTAAGGATATGTATAGGGATGTCAAGAGGATAAATTAACTATAGGATAAAGTCCTAGAGTGTTGTGATAATCATGAATAACCTATGATTAAACCTAAGGAATCAGAAATTGATATATAATAGGTAATTTACATTAAAATATTGTTTTAATCTCTGATAGATATTTCTAAAACTTTTTTTTCTTGTCTTAGTCAATACCCAGATCATCATAGAACATAGTTAACCATTGAATGTTTCTGATGTAGTATTTATGGGAATAATGAAGATCAATTTCCTAATAGGAATTATAATGAAGACAATCAAGAAGATGGTATGAGTATTGGTCATACTATTGAGGGTAAAGATATTGTAAAGCATATGTGAATTGTTAGTGATTTTCTTCCATTTTTTTCTACATTAAACCTATGAAGATTCAGTTTGAGAAACATTCATATTTGATTTATATTTTTGGAAAGATGAAGATGATGGATCCTGATTACTGGTTTAAGAATACATTTGGATGATTAAGGTGTATATGTTTTAGATTTCATTGATTAATTTTTATGAATAATGAAATATATAACTATTATATAATATAATTATTTAATTATGGACTGGAAATTATATGATGAATAGTTTTATAGAGAGATGAAATATATTTTAGCGTAATGTGATATATTTTAACAACACTTGATTAATGGGAAGATAACATTTAATGTGTCCCTTAAGTACAGATTATGATTTTTGGTTAATTATATATTGGATTTGAATAGGTAAATTATATGACAGTAGTTTATTGGGAACTAATTATGGAGTTATTGATATGTGGGTTATGCTATCAAGAATGGAGTATACAACTTTTTAGAACACAAGGAATATATACTAGAAATTTCGGAATATGGAAACAAGCATGTTTTCAATTTTGATATATGGTCATTTATGTTATCAACATCACTCAATATAATTAATGATGAAGTCATTAAAATGTATGGAATGTGACCAAAAAGATAGATCTTATGATATATGGGAGTAAATGATGGTATTAACATATTTGTTATATGACCTTTCATGTTAGTTTTTGCTTTGTATTGTGAGTATAGATAGAAGTATTTTTGATAATCCTAAAGAATGGAATGGATTAAGTTGGAAATCAGATAATATTGTTTAAGGATATACATTTTTTTATATATATATTATTTCTAGAATGTTATAATGATATAGTTTTAGAAAATGTACAACCCATAGAATAGATGACTACACGTCGTGTCGGACAAGGCTATGGGAATCAAACACCCAACCAAAGTGAGACAAGCCATTATCACCTACCACTAGCCTACATGAAGTTATTTATTAATATAAATTAGTTCTATTTTATTTAACAAGTATGAAAGATGAAGTATAAGTCAATTTGTGGAACCATATATTTTTAATCTCACTATAGATGGGATTATATATATTTGATATTTTGTGCTAACATTTTTGTGATAAAGAATGCCGGAACGACCTATCATTTTATTTATAGATCTCATTATTTGATAAAACATAAATAATAAAATATTCATCCTGATTTATTTAATTAAGAAATTAAGTTGAAATTATTCATGGAATGAACAATGGTGAGAATATACCAAAATAAAGTAATTATTTATTCTCTTGACAAATTCTTCAACATTAGGGAAAAGATCTTGAAAACCAAAAATTTTATCTCAGTAATTTTTATATAATGAATCATATGGTCCTATAATCATTGAATATTTATGAATTTTTTTCATTAACATTATCCAAACATTTATCTCTTTCACTATCCATCAGAATGGGATGGTTATATTTTTCTTCCAAATCCATGTTTTCACTTCCCACATATGTTATCCGATGTGGAAACCCAGTGATGAGTTAAAATGTTTAACCATTGTAATTCAAAATTTCATTTTAAAATTATTTTTTAGTATTCCTTTTTACGATGTTGGTTTCTATAAAAGAATATTTCAAGTAGTAATCCTTTTATAACTCGATGAATTTCGAGGGTGGAATTCATTTTAAAGGGGGATATAATGTAACACCCTGAGATTTTATGGGATATATTTTTTTTAATTTCTTTGAGTTCTTGTGTAGTACAACAAAACAAGATTATAATGTGCCACACACAACACCTTATTAGCTTGTAGTATACGCAACACTATACTTGGCTTGTGTTACACACAATTTCTAGTACATTTGATAGAATTCATTTTATGGAACAGTGATTATAGATTTTGTTCAATTTATAAAAGAAATATGTTTGGATTATGTTATATATTTCACCAAAGGAAGCTGCCACTACACACGATAATGACATGGCTCGTGTTATATGCAAGAGCGGCCATCCTCGATAGCTTGCACTATATTAAATATCGAGTCTCACTAAAAAATGATATATTATTAATATTGGAAATAAAATATATATTATATATAGTATTTAAAACATTTTAAATTTTATATAACATTAGAATTCATCTATTTTATTTTATATACATGCTATAAGAACAAATTCAATTATTTTGTATAAATGAGTTTTTTAAAGAAAATATAGTTTTTCCACCATTTGATGGAACACAAACATTAAATATAGTTTTTAACATTTTTATTTATTATATTTGAAAAAATAATCTTCTTCATGGGGAGTAGAAAATAAAAATTTACTTTGGTTTTATTTTTGGTATTTTTCTGACTAGATTCTTTTTTTTTAATTTTGAAAAATACAGAATTTTAATTCAAAAGAGGTTTTATCATCTAATTTATTTGTTTAGTTAGACTACCTTTTTAATTGGTTATAAATTGAAATTTGTTTATTTTATTATTATTTAATCCAATTTTTAACATTAAAAGTAATTACACATTTTTTGGATATAAACACATGTCAATCTTTTGATAGTTTTTTTTTTCTTAAAACCCCGCCTTTTGGTTTTGACAACAAGAATTAATTGTAAATTAATTTCTTCCAATTATGTGATTCAAATTTGGAAAAATGGATTCCATATTTCGAATTATATGGTAAAAATTTTGTAAATAGGTTTCTTTCATTTTTGGATATTACGAATAGTAACTTTGGTATTTATTTTTATTTACCCTGGTAATATGTTAAATCTGGTAAATAATTGTCAATAATAATATTATAATAATATTAAACTACCCTATCATGTGTCATAATCATATTGGATTAGATATGTATAGACCAAGACATCCATGGGTCGATTTTGGGACCTCATGGAGCAACTTGGGTGTGATAATGACATATTATAAGAATTACTTTAAAGTAAAGGGAAATATAACATAAACATGTGTCTTTTATTAAAAAAATTTAATGTTTAGTTATATAATTGATATATTTTACTATAAATATTCATTATAAATGTAAAAATATTTACTAAATCATAGTATTTTATTTATTATTTTTAGACACCAAATAAATAAATTTATTTATGACACATTTTTATGAAGTGATTACCTTATTAATGAAATTTTCAAATAATTGATATTATAAATATTAAATAAAATATAATTTGAAAATTTTTATTCCATAAAAAATTTTATTGGATTAAATTGACGTATTAGGGATGAATTAATTTCTTTAGTTTCAAGTAATATGTTATTAAAAATTTAACAGAAATGAATTACTAAATAGTGTCAAAATTGACATAAATGAGTTTTTTAAACTAATACTATTTTATTAAATGATATTATAGTAATAAAAATAAATTATTTAGAAAAACGAAATATAGAATGTTAAAATTTTCATTAATGATCAAATTTTGGTTATATTTAAAATTTATATTTACTACAGTTATCATATATCATAAAAATTCAATATGACAAGGTAAGAGTTAATGATTTTTAACTAAGGGTTAATACTAAAACATAAGTCTAGTTATGTGACGTTAACTTGTATAAAACTTATTGGTTGAGATTATTTAGAATCATCCTCATATTATATTTAATATAAATGTGTTTGGGAACATTATAAATAGAAAATAAATTTATAACAAATTATTATTTTACGACCTTCATCAAGTGACCCTCACCTCTTCAATAAAATGACACTCCCCCATCTCTTTTATTAACACCTCAAAACCCCTTTTTCTCATCCAAAACCGGACCAAATATTCTTCAAATGTACCTCCCTTACACCTAGAGGCCACATATTGGGAATAAATATATCGTAGAGTGTTCTTTTGTGCAAATAAATAAGAGATACTTGAAAAAGAGGTAATTATTTTATTTCCACATTCAAAATTCTTTTATTATTCTACTTCTTATTCTTCTATTTTTCCCATACTAAATAAATAAATACAGTATCATATACATTATAATATTTTATTATAATTATGGTAAAACTTTATACCTTCTTTTATCAATCCCACGAATGACAATACCACCATGTGTGCATACATATGACTTACTGCCTCCACGCCATGTTGTAAACTATCATTCACATTTATATTAATAGGACAGGAACAATGATGAATACAAATGACTTAAATAATTAATATAAAATGATATTATTTCTTTAAAATTCATATAACCTCTAATTCCATACCATTTAACCATTATGTAAATGATATTGTCGCTCGTGCTTACGTACGACCAACCGTCTCCACAATGCGATGAGATTAATTTTCTATATTAACCATTAAAGAGTTATTATAAAGTTTATAAAATAAATAAACATGAAATATATTAAATAATAATTCTACAGGATTTATTTATATATATGTGTTATTTAATTTCTTCCATGCAATTCATTAAGGAAACTGAAACAATGTTGATTCATACATATGACCTACCATCTCCATGAATGTTGTAATCCATTTCATTTATCTATATATTATATATATTTATATATGAATATTTCTGACATATAAATCATTTATTACATTCATGAATTAATTAAATCATGATCTATGTAATAATATCAAGTATAACAAGTCAAAACACATATGAAAAATAAAACAGTTATTACCCAAAATTTTGCTTTAACATGGAATTGATAAATAAAAAGGTAATATAATTTTACAAGTGAATAATATATGATATCAAAAAAATTTTATGGTTATATTAAAAGTTAATAAAATTTTTAATCCCACTATACAAGAGGTTAAGATACATACAAAAGAAATCAGACCTTATGTAGGGGATAATTTTGCAATCTTATTTTTATCCAATATTTTTAAGACGAAAGTATTTATTAGGGTATATTTATCATTCACATCCATACTTTCTAAATATATAGTATTATATATATTATTATACTATTTTTTAATTTCAATTTCACCCACTGTTGACTGTTTATTAAATTGAATGGATGGAATCTTTCATTCATTTTTTATAAGAGGTAGTTTTTGAATTTTCCAACCAGAGTACGAAAAGAATGTTTTTTCATCATTTATAGAATTAATAGATTTTTACATATTTTTGAAGCCTTATTTCCTTGAATATTACTTTACATGATTTCATTCTTACATTCAACTAAATTCTTTTTTTTAAATAATTTATGACATCTTGAGAAAATAAAATGTTTTTGAGGAAGAGATGATATTTTCCTCAAGAATTAATTTCAACTATTTTATCAGAAATTATTTTCTCTATAAGATGATGCTCTTAAATATGGTTATGTTCTGATCCATATTATTACTTTTGTTTTATTGTGTTAATTATGGAATAATATTTTATATATATTATGTTATGATGGAATGAATTTTAAGAGACTTATTTTATTTCTTGGGTTCTGCTCTGTTGAATGATTTATCTTTTTGTGGAACATTTATGAATGATTTCACTATGTGATGGTTGGGACCTATATCTCCCTCCAATTAATTGGTTAAAGATATATAAATCTTGACATAGACATGACTGGAATGAAATGTAAATCTGGTTCAGTAATTCATGTCTAGAATGATAAGTATACTTAGTTCAGTAATGGAATTTTTCAACTATGATGGTCTTGGATGTAATGACTTGGAAACTATAGAAATAATATTATGTACATACTTTTTTACCATAATTCCATGTTTTATACTGATGATATTTTCTCATGTTTAATTTTACTTTATGATCTATGGTTCATGCTCTACCATGAATTATTTCATGATTCATAATATTGATATTTAAACATTATTTTCATGTTTTTACATTCTTATTATTATGGTTTTTTATCCATGTTTACCCATAATGAGAATTTGATCTCACCATTTTTCTATTTTATTTTCCTCAGAAAATAACTAAATGTTTTAGGTAGAAAAAAGGGATGATCATTATGGGAGATGTTAAAGATCCTTCGCTAAGTTAAAAAATTATGTTCCATGTTTCCAAAGACACTAAACTAATATGGTATTTGGGAATATATTAGAGTTATGTATTAATTATTAAAAAACATTAATGTAAAATCTATGTAAGTTAATCATTTGTATTTATAGTGTGACTCTTCATTTACTACAAACTAAAAGAATGAAAATTAGTCCTATGTGTGAACCATTTGTAAACCTTTGAGACTTTTTCCCCATTACTCAGAACCCTCATCACATCAATAAACCTTTATTTTAAACCATATTTGACAAATAAATAAAAATAAGGGGATAGATTGTGCTACTTATAGAAGAGAAAAGCACACTTGGGTAGTAAAGAAAGTGTGGAGTTTTTGACATTTTGATTTTAGTTGGTTGGATAAAACTAATATGATTCCAAATAAATTCTTCAACAATCAAGATTGAGAGTATGTGTTCAACGAGAAAATAAAAAATATATTCTTTGAGAAATAGGTATTATTGTTTTATGAAACCGAATTTTTTCAATTTGGTGTTGTTTAGGAAGTCGTAAGTGTTACTGTAGATCAAAAGGAATTTTCATTATCTTTTATAGTGATTGTTAAAGTGTTTCAATGACCTTATGAATGCCATACTGATTTCGACACCAAGTTTTCTCCAATTGATTCTATGATACATAAAAGGATAATGATGTCTCTTTGGGGAATGGATGATATAGGTAATAATCTCATGATGGAATTGGATATAGAATAAAATGATACTGTTATGTTTATTCAATTTGAAATTTCCCAATGTAATGGTGATTTTGGGAAAATATTATTTCGATATATTTTTTCATTTTATATGTTTATCATATAAAATAATATGAACTTGGTATTATACAAAATGAAATATATGTTCCTAATCTAGATTACATTGATAAATTTTTACCCCTTTATAATATTTCTAACAATTACTTTTTGTAAATTCTATGTTCGTTTTTATGAGACCACAACCACTCACTATCATAGTATAACCAATTTAAGTAAAATTGTATTAAACCATTGTGTATTCTACTAGTGTTAATATATGAGTAAGTTGTTTTTTGTTAGTTTTGAAGTTGGGGTTGAAGTAGACCCTCTAAATATTAAGGGGGAGTCTTATCATGGTGTGGTTGTAGTTGAAATTACTGCTAAAGTACCTGCTTAGATAAATAAAAATTTAATTACCCCTTATAGGGAAATTTAAAAATTATTTATTTAAGTGACATTATAGAAGAAAAAAATTTCTGATTTAATTAGGGAGTTTAGTTAGTATGTCAAATAACTAGTTTAAAGTGTTGAAGAAGTTAATTCTTAATTGTGATAATAAGGGGTATTTGAAGTCCTTATTTGGAAATTTTTATTAAAGTATGTGGAATGGTATTTCAACTATCATATATTTCTACAAATATGGCACGATCAAGTGAATTTTTAGATGCATGGATTCATCATTTCATATCTAAGGCATAAGTCCTCTTGGAACTACCATCACCGATCTCCAGGCTTCCACATCTCAATTATTTAGAGATATAATTTATCACACCAAGATCTATTATATGGAGAATATTAGGTATTCCATGTAATTTTCATTACTTTTAACATTCACTTCCTCTAAGATATCCATCATCCATGTGTATCATTTGAATTTTTCACATGATCAGTAGGCTTCTATCGATATCAAATCCAATTCAGTGAGGATATCTCATGGAGATAAATCCAGAAATGGAGGATATTTTCTTACATTGGTAGACATAATTGGAGAAAGTGATAACAAACCACTACCTACCTCTTCCATTCCAGTAATCCATCCTCAAACATTTATTATTTTTTTCCAAAACATTGCCCTGTTTTATATGAAAATAATGTTTACATATAATGATTTTTAACTAATTGTAGTGACTTATACACATTTTAATGTCAATTTATTTATGTTATTATTGAATTATTTTAATGTATATCAATAATTCTATGAATTTATACTTTACATTTTTGTATGTTTATTTTCTCTACATTATTCCTATTGATTATTTTCTAAATCTTAACAACTTTTTTGTAACTGTCCATGGAAGATTCCACAATTCTATGTATTGTGACTATTTATAAATTTTTTCAATCTATAATGATAGTGTTATACGTACCTCAATATTTTTTATATCACAAAAAGTGGATATGTGATCCTAAACATTATCTTGAACTCAATTTGTAGATGAAATGAAAACCAAATTTGAATATTATTTAAATAAAATATATTATTTGGATATTTTTTTATTGCTTCTTTAATCATTATAAAGAGGGAATTATTGTAAAAACATTTATTTTTCCAACATTAATATGTTGTTCATCTGTCTTTATGCTTCAAAAAATCCCTATTTATATTCTAACATGTCGGAATTAAGATTTTTAGAATTTTATATCAAGATATTAATAAAGATTATAAGTTGATTGATGTAAAAAATCTAAATTAATTTATTATACGTGAGTTCAAATATATCCATTTTTCCCAAATTTAGATGTTTTCATTATCCTATGATTACTATTTATCATACATAGAAATATCATTATCTGCATAGAAATTTCTTTCCGCACAAATATAATTTATCTTATAGATGCAAAGTTTGAAAAAGGATATATTATTATGTATGTTAATCATCTTATAGTGAGACTGAATTACAATATATATGTTTAGAATCCGAATTCTTAGTCAGATGGAAAATAAATAATTTCATTTATCATAAGAAAATAAAAATTTGTAAAATGATTATATTAAAAACATTTAATGAAGCCATGGAAGTTGATTATCAAGTTATAAAAAGCTAATATTTTATAAAGTGAAATTATCCTACAAAAAAGTGAATCTTGATTATTTATCTCGTGAATCCTAGAAGTCAAATAAATGTAATGTTTTATCTTGTAAATATGATCTCTAAATCATCTTCTGAATAATAAAATATCTAATAGATCAAAATGATTATACACGTATTGTTGGTATAATATCTCAATAAGTTATTTCATGATTTTATGTGTATCTAAAAAAGGATCTATCTAAAGAGGGAATGATCTAGTTCGACAATGGGTTGCTTTTTAAGAATATAATGATATGATGGATAGTATTTCTGTCACCTACCTTAATGGTTTATTCCATATTGGGAAAATAAAAAGACACGCCATTAAGATATTCTCTCATAATCTTTTAAAAATGTTTATTCACTCAACTATTGTGATTATAGGGTGTGTTAAAATTCGAATTCAAAATAGAAGATATAAATATAATTATATCCTAGTGCATAAAAATGATCAATATATACATGTTTAAAAGAGTTGTGATACTGATGCTATTAGCATAAGAATGATATGATAAATTCATAGAATTTTATTTTAATAATATATATATATATAATGTTATATAAATTTTTTTTTCTTAACATATCATATTTTGGAATTGATGAACTTGTACAAATGAACTTTGAAAAATCTTATCCTCTCCAGACAGTTTTTTCTTTTGATAGTTTCTGCTTGAAATTTTATACTAAACAAATATTCATTTACTTAACTTTATTTCTATTTACACATAGTGTTATTGAGTGTTTTTTGGAAATATTTAGCTATTTTAATTGGATATATAGGATGAGAACTCTTGGACCTTTGTTTTAGGAAAAAGTTTCTTGCATTCCACTTGGAGCCCCCAAAAAAAGGCCTAGCATAGTGAAAATACCCAAAATCAAGGAGTTGAGGGTTAGCGACTAAGGGATTTATTTTCTCTGAACCACTATAAATATTTTGTGTTCCATATTCCATCCTTTCAGTTATTATTTTCCACTTCCCTTTTCTATATAGGAAAATATTGTAACTAATATTCCTTATAAAGAGTGGTTAAAATGTAATGAAAATTTTCAAGAAATCAAATCACCCCATCCTGGGTTTTGGTATAGACATTTTCTAGAAAAAAAACTTATCTCTAAAATCCTCTACATAATCTAATGAAAATGATACTATCCAAAATAATTTCAACTCAAAACACCTATGATCCATATGCTAATCCTACTCAGTAATGAACACCACATGTTAACCCTATTCATCACAAAACACCACTATCCTCTAGAAAAAATCAATGATAGATGATATGGGATACAACCTATCTATTCCATGAAAGATATAATATCGATTATTCTTAATTAGAAACCACCTTAAGACTTATGCTTCCACATTATCAATACATAACCTCAATAAACATCAATCAATATTGTTTAACCTCTAACATTAATAGTTAAAACTAGGGTCACTAGAAGGCCTTCCATCTTGATACCTCATTAGTGTATGAAGTTATTTTTAATAATTAAAGTGATTATATGAAATAAAATGAATAATAATACAAGGAATACTATAAAATGATGGTACCTGAAATATATCTAGCCTATATGGCTTTTTCATTTCCATAGTTTGCAGTTGACCATGTCTGGAACATGTACCTCACAAGTAATAGCCACCTCCATTACCATTATCAATTCAATGTACCTATGGTAGGGGAACATCATGATGCTTAACTATTATAGTTATATCTCTTCTTGGTAGAAAAATCCATTTCTTCCCCTACCGATGATATTTTCTTTGAAAAAACTTTTGTTTGGGTAGATAAGGAATGTGAACATCCAAACCATACTGGTGCCCAGGGATATTCAAGAACTAAGATAACTAATGATAACAAACCACTATGGTTAAATAAAATATGCATAGAGACAATAGTGGACTAATGGGAACTACTAGCCCTAGATGTACGGAAGGAATAAAGATGATTAAGATTAATCCTAGTATGCAAGAACCTAAAATTCCCTAACATATGTGATCCCCCACTGATATACTTGATTCATTAGGAGATTAGATGAATATCCTCTCAATATGGTCATGAATAATCATGAATTCTCTTAATCTCCTCATCCTTGAACCATTAAATAAATTGATAACATAAATAGGGAGACCATATAATGATGAACTAGATATAGTTCCTTCTCATGACGATGCACCATAGACTCATCATATAGAAATAGATTTGGGTGAAATGAATTGGTCAATAAATATGATCTTTGTCGCCCATATTATAAAGATTTATTACAGAAGGGATATAATCTCCTAATTATTTTTTTCCATCTTCATTGATCACATAAACTCATCTTGAAACAAACACTGAAAATAATCCAATAAATATCAACCTCATTCTTCTCCTTACAATAAATGATCCAGCACTGACATAGTGCCCCATTAATTAGAGTGAAAGATAATAGAACATGATATCTTCCCAATATAATATTATTTTAAAGGATACCTTGATATCTTCCGGCCTATACATCATTTTTGGATATAATATTCACCCCTCATACATAGAAAACCCTATATACTAGATCACATGCAACATTTCTTCTCAAACCTCATCCACCTCAATTGGATAAATCCTACGAAGAAAAACTATATCATCCTCCTAGACCCCAAGAACAAGAAATACATGGAGAAGATGAATGGAATTAATCTATTCCTAATATAAATAAACTATAAATACAAGTATCATGGAATTAATTTAATAAGTTTCATTTAATTAAATTCATTTAACATCTACAAAATCATACCAATATAAAGACAAGATCAAACAAACATGATGTATTAACCTCCTCTAGGTATCTACCCTATAATCAACATTACATAACCTATGTTGTTTACTAAACATAGGGACTTAATATTAGGTCACAAGGGGACTAAATAGACAATGTTCTAGCTAGTATAATTGTTTAAATTTCTCATTATGTTCAATTAACACAATTTCCCTACCATTTATATGAAATCAAAGTATGTTCTATCTCAATTATCTATCTTATCATGCCACCAAATCTTTAATTCAACATATTCATGACCCCCAATAGCCACACATGGTCCTAGAGTGAAGACATGTGTGATCCCATATGACTGTATTCAATGGTAAAAGGGATGTCTACTAGCACTGAGGGTATAATTTATGAAATGAAAGAATTCCCACACAAATACTAGGAATATATTAGAAAACCTACCAATAATCTCTATATTACAAAATAAATCTATAATCCCTTAATAAACCATGATACATGATATTTGAAACAATACAATTCTTCTTAATGTAAATACCAAAATTAATCTAAAGCAACAATTATAACCATATATACATGCTCTATGCTATAACTCTTCAGTATAATCATTAATCTTCCCCTATATATATTAATATATATAATAGATTTATATAGATATTGGTGAACATAACATGAATATATATAATAAATAGAGTAATTATTTAGTGAAAAAATAGTAGAATAAAATAATATTAATCAAGGAAACTATCTATCATCTTCACCATGGACCACTCATAAAAAATCACATCCCAGTATAATAAAATGATATTAATAATTTAAAAAAGTGTACCTCATGTCCACATCTGATCAAATTATTCACTATCATGCCCCATAATTAAACTCAATGTTATTATAACACTTATATATCCTCAAAATTATATCCACTCAATATTTATTCCATGTACCCTATGTTGTGGCTCACACCACAACACTACCTATCCCAACCTACCGCATGATCCAACATCTCAGGTTAGCATTATAATATTGATTCAACTCTATTTCTAGAAATATATCCTTAGTCATAACATAATGTTATTTTGAGCATTAACAACATCATCCTCATTCCCTTATCCAACCATGTAAGATCCCCACCATGTGCCATCAACATAACCATACCACAACTAAAAGAGAGGGGGCATAGAGGGTTCATTCAACCATTTTTTCCCACACCAACCATGATGTTTGGGGAAAAAATAAAAAAACCAAAATGATATGGAATCAGAAAAGATACATGAACAAATTAGGGTTCTATAAAATTTCAAAAAAATGCAAGAATAATAAGGCCACAACATACCCCATCTTAGTTCGTTTACACTAAAACAACCCCAACACAATCCAAAAGCATCACCACACTTTTTCTAACATTGAAAAAAAAACTATTACCACATCTATACCATATACTAGCCCATATTCCAATACAAAATAATTACAATGGAATTAAAATTCCCCCATGTATTCATCCCATCATGACATTTCTTGATTTACCAGTTTCTACCCATGTTATGTTCATTATTAAATATCATTATACAATTAATGAAAACACATTTCTTGACATTACCAATATCTAATGTCGTTATTACCATTTAATTTATTTTTTTTACATTCAGTTAATATAACTTTACTTATTTAACTCAATTACATATTCATTTACTATATTAATAATTTCTAATCATATATTCAAAACCAATAAGAAACTAGAACACAATCTCACATCAAAACATGAGCCAAAAACCACAAAATATATCACAATGTCGTATTCTCCCCATATAACCAAACCCTGGTTCCAATTCCACACTAATAATTATATCATCATTCCACATCAAAAAAACAACCCTCATCTTGCTAACAATAACTTGGAAGTTATAGCCCTGCTACCCAACACATCACATCTTTACCTAAAAAAACTCCCAACCAAAAATACACAATTAGAACATCACAAAAATATTATAACATCATATACCAACCAATTTTAAAAACAACCACATTTATAAATCAAATTTAATGCCAAATTTTATAATTATTTTAATTCTTATATCACAAGAAACACTTAAATAAATTTCTAGGTTTTACCAAATCAGATTATAACCTGTTATATGTTATTAAACTTTTATGTAAAAAGATTATAGTAGAATTTTCTGATGAAAAATATAAAATTCTCATTAACAAAAAAAAATTCCAACAATAACAACAATTGTGTGTCAAAAACATGAGTAATAATGTGTAAAAAAGTAAACGCATGAGAAAAACCCCTCCCAGTAAATTGCCAATTTATAGTATTATTAATTATCTCCCTTAAAACAATTCATATAATCAACCCAATGTATGAAAATATATAATACTTATATAAATAAAATTGAAAAAAAGTGAGTTTTCTAATAGAATAACTCAGTTGAGACTTTACAATTCATTGGGTAAGACCAATTCATGAAATGTATTAATGAAATCCAAAGACTACAGAAGGAAATATTCAAAACCAATATCATTGAAATCTTCATGAAAACCATAACTATGACATCCCCCAAACAAAAACACCACTACTATAATAGATTCCCAAAGAAATAATAGGGAAAAGATGAAGAAGGGTATAAATTAACTCACCTCAAATCACTAACAAAGAATCTCTAGATTTTTAAGGCTAAGAACAATTCATGTTATATAAAAGGTCTCAAAAGGGGATCCACTGATCACTTTGGAGTTGAGAGAAATGGAGGGGACAATAAGAATAAAAATTGTCATATTATATTCTGAATATTATGGAATAACATAAGAATACAATGCAAGGGTGATTGGAACACCATAATGTTTGGGATTTTCATAAAAACATGATACAATATGGGTGGGCATAATTCAATGGGTCCAATTAAAATGAATATTAAGAAATCCATTTTCATGTCTCTCATATCTCCCTTGCTAAACCTTATCTAATTTACAAATCTAGTAAAAATGGTTGTGGTTTAATGAATAAGGGTTATCACTATGCAGAAACATTGGATATCCTAAAAACATGTGGGAATCTGCCAATCTCTATATGATATAACACAATCACAATGTAACATTTCACTCCTAAATATAAGAGCCTCTACAAAAACCACTCTATAATCAATTTCATAATTGTAAACATGACTCAGAAAATCCCCTAGACATCTTTTAATTTTGATAAACCAAATTCCAGAACTATGATACAATCGAAGGGTCATGGAACATGGTTATTAAAAATGAAAAAACTATGGAATTATATTACACTAGATCCACAATGTAGATCCCATGTCCATTCAACAACACACCTAAAAATAGAACGTCCACTTAAAAATAACCATCAATGGCACAATTCCAAGGGACATGAAAAAATACACTCCTTCCCAGTTGAAATCTCAATAAAAACTCCATCTTACTTCCTATAACCACATTTTGACACTTATAACACCTAAAACATATAATGTAACAAATTAGAATGGTCTGAACACTTACTCATTTGTGAAAACATTTAACTTTTATTTAAGAAATATTTTTATTAGAAATTTTATCAATGTCACGACCCGCCCTCGGGGTCCGTGCCGTGACTACCCCAAGCCCGCCTTCCATAGGCCAGGGGCTGGCGACTAGCACCAAGGTGTAAATCCCGGTAAAAAGGGAAGGCATTGCCTTTGAAAATAAACAAACACCACAGAGTAAGCAAGCGGAAAGTAAACACTAAACAAAAGCAGAGTACAACTGAAAGTGCGGAAAAGTAAATGGGCCAGTATACAAACCCAAACTGAAAGTAAAGTACAACTCGAAAGGGAAAACAACAACTGAAAAGTAAATGCCGCTACACCGAGATGTCCACTGGAAATCCCACCTGAAGGGTGGGTACAGATAGCTCCTCTGCTCCACAGGTCCCGCCGTCCGCTCCGTGCACGTCCCGCCCAGTGGTCCACCTCCGGGTACCGTCCCGCTCAGCAAGCCTCAGCTAAGGTCAACGCTGTCCGTCGTCTGCAACCAACACAACGTAGTGCGGGCAAAGCCCGTGCAGGGGTGAGTATAAGCTACTCAGTAGGGACCCTGAGACCCCTGAAGGTCTCTGAAATCCACAAAGGATAAATCATGAAGAAAGGTACAATCACGAAATAACAACCGATACTGCTTAGGTATATGCCCATACATATACCTAAGTCATCAATTTCAAATACGCTCTAACCTCCGAGCCCAAGTATCTCTCAGTCCACACAGGAAAGTAAACGTATTCCACACAGGAAAGCAAAACGTAATCCACACAGGATTGCTCAACACAATCCACACATGAAAGCAACAGGATTCAGCTCACACATGTATACTTCTTCAAAGGACGATAAAGATGATAACTGATCCATATATGTCGTCGGACCCACGAAGGATCGATAGGTAACTAACCCCCGCAAAGACCCACACAGGATCGGGCCCACACAGGACCTGTAGGCGCTGGTTCACACAGGACCGCTGAGCGCAGGGACCCACACAGGATCAGACCCACACAAGATCGGGCCCACACAGGACCTGTAGCACTGACCCACGTAGGATCTCTGAGTGCTGTAGTCGTCGTCGTCAAATCCACACAGGATCTCTGTACTATCGTCGCAGTCACAGTAGCAGTAGTAGCAGTAGTAGCAGTCGCAGCCAGCACTAGGGTTCCCGCACACAGCAAACTCGTACAGGAGGGTCCGCTCCACGAGCCGAGAGGCTAATACCTCAACTGTCACAAAGTCCAGAGTTGATGTATCCAAAAGTTCCGTATCGTCAACAGGAACTCAACGCAACAGACGGCGCATCGATCGGACGCCCGGTCTGAGAGTTATTGGCATTTTCGTCCCCGGGGCCCGGTTGGTTTTTAAAGCAAAACCAACCCGACCGTACTCCACCTGCGTTCAAACCTCGGGCAGAGTATGCCAAAAGATCTGTCTCACTAAGAGGAACACAACACGGCTGACGGCACGTCAATCGGACATCCGTAGATCAAGATATGAGCGTTTCCGCTCCGAAGGCCCGGTTGGTTTCGTAAACGAACCAACCCGGCCGAACACAAAGTAATCCGAAACCTTGAGTGCGATAAACCAAAACGCCCGTCTCGATCCAAGGATCGCGTTGCCGCAGACGGTTCGTCAATCGGAGGTCCGAGGCTCAAGTTATGGCCAAAAGACCGTAAAAGATTCGAAACGGGGGGGGTCCAGGTCCGGGCCGACCCGACCCGACCCCCCCTGGGTCGGCCCGAACCCGGTCGGGCCGAACCGGGTCAAACCGACCCGGGTCCGACCCGGCCCGGCCGGCCGGCCTGCCGGCGGCGCGGCGGCGCGGGGGCCGCGGCGGCTTGGCGCAGCATGGTGGCTGCACGCGGGGGGCTAAGCCCCCGCTTCCTGGGAAGGACGGCGGCGGCTATATGCCGCGCCCCCTTTATTTTTTAAACGCCCCTCCCCCCCACGTGGGGGGCCTGTTTGTGCGGAACCGGGGGGCCGGCTGCCCCCCCCCCCCCCCCCTCAAGAGAAACGCCCCCCTCATAAAGAGGGGTGTTTTTAAGTGCTGGCCGGGGGATTAATTCCGCCGGTTTAATGCCATCCGGCCGGCCAGCTGGCCGGCCGGTTTTCTCCAACGGGACCGGAAAATCCGGTCCCCTCTTCGGCTTCCGACGCCGGCGGCCCGGCCGCCGGTCTCCTCGTTCCGCCGCGGCCCGGAACCGGCCGCGGTCTCCTCGATTCACCGCGGCCCGGAACCGGCCGCGGTATTCGTCATCCGGCACGGTGCGACGGCACCGCGCCCCTCTGCCGCACCTCGACTTCTTTCAACGTGACGCGACGGCATCACGTTCTTGAAGATTCTTCCATGGCGCGCGCGCAACGGTGTCGTGTAAGATTAACATACAATTATCCGCGTGGTGCGACAGCACCACGCCACCTTGCTTCCGCTCGCAGATAAACAACATGAACGATGGAGGGGGTTCGGCCGTGTTCATGCGGTCCGGCCCCCCTCACGTTAAATAAAAAAACAAAACTTAAAAATAATCAAAAGCCACACATTAGACATGCTAGATCCATGATCAAGAATGGAGTAATTAAATGAAGATCAACAACCCCTACCTTGGGTATAAGATCGAGGATTCGTCAACATCCGCGGAAGACAACGTCGCGGAGGTCGGGCGTCGCGGTCGTCGTTCGTCAAATCCGTTGACGAAGAGATGCGTCCGATGTGATACTTCGTTGGAGAAACCTTGTACGCCGACGAAGGTTGTCCGAGGAAGAAGTGGTGTTCCCTCTCGTTGACACGGAAGACGAAGAAGGGCGGAGCGGCGTTCTTCGTCAGAGCTTGAGCGTTCTTCGTCAAGATGAGCGTTCTTCGTCAAGATGAAGAAGATGGAGGAGGAGCTCTCAAAACGAAATCCACACAAGTTGGCTAACAAAATAAAATAAGGTCCCTCCTTATTTTATTTACCAAGCCAAGGAATTCAAAACTTCAAATTCAAAAACATAACACTTAATTAATTAACATGTCATGTGTAATTAATTAGATGTTAAGTTTACAAACATTTAAGAGGGAGAGAGGGGAGTTTAAGGGGGAAGTTGAGAGGTTTAGGTTCGTGTGGGTCCCACCACACTTAATCCTCTCAAGGGAGGTTAAGTGGGTGTGGGTCCCACCCCTAACTCCTTTTGAGAGGATTTAACCTACAAAAGTGAAATAAAAAGAATCCACACTTTTTTTTATTCAACTTTTTATAAATCTCCCAAAAACTAACATTCAACCCGCAACAAACGCAACTTCCGAAAGGGTCTCTTTAAGCGAATATCGGTGCTGCGAGTTCATCGGTGCCCTCGGATTTCAATTCCGAGAACCGGATCAAAAGTTAGGAAATCCCGCTCGTTCGTTCACTGAACGTACCCAAGCCAAACTTCGGAAATTGATTCCGGGCACTACGGGCCTCGGAATCAGGTGCCGTCAGAAACCACGCTCTTGTAAAATTCTTAAGAAAATTAAGAAAAAATTTCCCTTGAATTTTACGGGTCTTTACATTACTCCCACCTCAGGGATTTACGTCCCCGTAAAGATACATCAAAACTAGGGAAACAAATGAGGGTACTGAGCTCGCATCTGAGCCTCCCGCTCCCATGTGCTCTCCTGGAGATTCCCATGCTGCCATCTGATGCGCACAAGAGGAATCGATCGCCCACATAGGACCCGCTCCTGTCGGTCCTCTATCTCCACCGGGACCTCCGAAAAAGTCGCCCCATCTTCAACGTCAAGGTCCCCATAGTCAATGATGTGCGTCGGGTCGTGCACGTATCTCCTCAGCTGAGACACGTGGAAGACGTCGTGCACCCGGTGCAACTGAGGTGGTAGAGCCAGGCGATAAGCCACCTCACCAATCCTGCTGAGAATCTGGAAGGGTCCGATGAAGCGCGGAGATAACTTGTCGCCTCGTCCAAATCTCTGAATACCACATCGAGGTGAGACCCGCAAGAAGACTTGGTCGCCATCCTCGAACTCTAGTGGTCTCCGCCTCCTGTCAGCATATGACTTCTGCCGGCTCTGAGCTGTCCTCATCCGCTCCTGGATGACCTGGACCTTCTCTGTCGTGGCCTGGACCATCTCCGGTCCCACCAGTGCTGACTCTCCAGGGTCTGTCCAACACAAAGGAGATCTACAAGGTCGGCCGTACAATGCCTCGTACGGTACCATCCCGATGGTGGAGTGGTAGCTGTTGTGGTACGCAAACTCCACCAAGGGTAGGTGGTCCTCCCAGCTACGACCAAAGTCTAGGACACATGCGCGGAGCATGTCCTCGAGAGTCTGAATGGTCCTCTCCGTCTGACCATCCGTCTGAGGGTGAAAGGCTGTGCTCAGACGTAGTTGCTTCCCGAACGCCTCCTGTAACCCCTTCCAAAGCCGGGAAGTAAAGCGAGCATCTCGATCGGAGACGATAGATGATGGCACACCGTGGAGACGCACAATCTCCTGAACGTAGAGACGTCCCAAGCTCTCTACTGAGCCCTGCTCTCTGATGGGTAAGAAGTGTGCCGACTTGGTGAGTCGGTCAACAATCACCCAGATGGAGTCGTGACCTCTGGAAGTGCGTGGAAGTCTAGTCACGAAGTCCATAGATATGTCGTCCCACTTCCACTCCGGAACCTCCAAGGGCTGTACCAAGCCTGCTGGTACCTGATGCTCTGCCTTCACCTGCTGGCAGGTAAGGCATCGAGAAACGAACTCTGCTACAGCCTTCTTCATGCCCGGCCACCAGTGCTGTCGTCTGAGGTCCTGGTACATCTTCGCCACCCCAGGATGTACCGCCAAAGGAGAAGTGTGAAACTCTCTCAGCACTTCCTCTCGCAAAGCGACTGGTACCATGGTACGTCCTCTGAAAAGGATGTCGTGCTCTGCTCCAAGGGAGAAACCATCAGGTGCCTGTCCCGAGGATATCTGTGCACGCCGTGTCTCACAGTCAGCGTCCTCACGCTGTGCCTCCCTGACCCGATGCAGTAGTGGAGGAGTGACTGTGAGAGACTGAAGAAAGGCTGCTCCATCTCTATCCACGAAGGATATCTGCAAAGAGGCTAGCTGCTCCATCGCCTCCTCAAGTAGTTGAATGCCCGTCCTCCTGCTGAGGGCATCGGCTACTACGTTCCCCTTCCCAGGAGTATAGACTATCTCAAAGTCATAGTCCTGGAGGAACTCGAGCCATCGTCGCTGTCTCAGGTTCAGGTCCTTCTGAGAGAAGATATACCTGAGACTCTGATGATCGGAAAAGACTATAAAGCGTTCGCCCATCAGATAGTGTCGCCATGTCTTCAGAGCGAAGACCACTAATGCTAACTCCATGTCATGGGTAGCGTAGTTCTGCTCATGCGTCCTCAAATGACGTGATCCATAGGCAATCACGGCCCTCTCCTGCATCAGAACACATCCGAGTCCGGTCCCTGATGCATCACAGTAGACAACGTACCCTACTCCCTCCTCAGGCAACCTCAAGATAGGTGCGCTAGTCAATCTCTGTCTCAGCTCCTGGAAGCTCTGCTGACATCTGTCTGACCACACGAAGGGTTTCCCCTTCTTCGTCAAAGATGTGAGTGATGCCGAAACTCTAGAGAAGTCTGGCACGAATCTCCGATAGTATCCAGCTAGTCCCAAGAAACTCCGAACCTCAGTCACGCTTCTGGGTGGCTCCCATGCTAACACAGCCTCAATCTTCGCGGGATCCACTGCAACTCCCGCCTCAGAGATAACGTGACCCAAGAAGTGGACCTCACGTATCCAGAACTGGCACTTCGAGAGCTTACCATAAAGCTGGTTCTCTCGGAGTATGTCTAGTACAACTCGCAAGTGATAGGCGTGCTCCTCCTCTGTCGTAGAGTAAATCAGAATGTCGTCGATGAAGACCACGACAAACCGATCGAGGTATGGCTGAAAGATCCTGTTCATGAGAGCCATGAACACTGTTGGAGAATTGGTTACACCGAACGGCATAACCAAGAACTCATAGTGGACATACCGACATCTGAAGGCCGTCTTCTGCACATCCTCATCTCTGACTCTGAGCTGATGATAGCCTGACCTGAGGTCTATCTTCGAGAACCACAGTGCTCCCTTGAGATGATCAAAGAGGTAATCAATCCTCGGTAGCGGATACTTGTTCCTCACTGTCACCTGGTTCAGGCGTCGATAGTCAACACAGAGTCGCAAGCTCCCGTCCGCCTTCTTGGCGAATAAAATCGGGGAAGCCCAGGGTGAAACACTGGGTCGGATGAACCCTTTGCCCTGCAAGTCCTCCAACTGTACCCGTAGCTCTCGAAGCTCGGCGGGGGCCATCCGATATGCTGGAGTGGATATCGGGGCTGTCCCGGGGTACAAGTAAATATAAAAGTCTACCTCTCTGTGAGGAGGTAGCCCTGGAACGTCGTTGGGAAAAACGTCCGCAAACTGATCCACCACTGCAGGAAAACCAGGACTCCGCACGTCAACTGCTCCAAGGATAAGGCTAGCCAACTGATGAGTAATGGGCTGTCCTCTCCTCCTCGGAAGTCCATCCTGTGCTGCTAAGGCTCCCTTCTCGCCGGTGAAGGTGAACCTGCTCCCGTCGGTGCGTACACATCGCACCTTGAGCCTAAAACAGTCAATCTGTGCATGGACCGTAGATAGCCAATCCATGCCCAAGATGACGTCGTAAGGCCTCGACGCTGCTACTAAAAGATCCCAGCCGAAGCTCTCGCCTCCTAGAGTAAGATCACACTGCCGACACCAGTGCGTAATCATCGAGTCTGCTCCCGTAAGAGTCTCTAGCCGTAAGGATCGAGCCAACGGCTCTGTCGGAATCTCCGAGCTCCGAACAAGGGCAGCGGCTATGAAAGAGTGACTCGCTCCTGTGTCTATAAGAACTGCAGCAAGGGTGGAATAGACACAGATAGTACCTCGAATCATCTCGGGTGCGCCGTGGTCGTAGGCCTCTGCTGCCTGGAGCTGTGTCTGTCGCTGCCCGCCAGCTCCCTGTGGTCGGGGTGGACCTCCTGGTGGTGGTGTTGGTAGAGTCTCAAAGCGTCGGCCACCACCGGCTGCTCATCCAGCTCCTCTGCCTCGTCCGCCTCCTCCCTGCGGACCGCCACGGTCGACCCTCTGCCTCTGCCTCGGTGGTCCATCAACTGTCTGCTGCTCCTCGGCACGACGGGTCGGGCAGTCACGAGCCATGTGGCCCTGCCCGCCGCACGAGTAGCCCTGTCTGCCTCTCGTAAGACTGGCTCCGCGCTGTGTGCCCCGAACTGCTGAGCTAGTGCCCTGAGAACGTCTGCCCGAAGTTCTGGTCTGTCTGGACCCCTGAGTCATTCGTCGACTTCCTGCTGCAGATGACTCTGCCACGTGCCGCCCTGCGGTGGGTCTCTGTGCTGGTGTAGATTCAGCAAGGAAGCTCTCTATCAGAAGGGCCCGCTCCAGTACTCCTGTCTGAGTCGGTATGCTGAGGGAAATCAGCGATGCCCTGATCTCGTGTCTCAAACCCTGCTCGAAGGTCCGGGCCCGGAAGAATGGGTCCCGTACCATGTCAGTCGAGTAGCGCGAGAGATCGGTAAATCTCGCCGAGTACTGAGCGACCGTCATGCTGCCCTGCCGAAGCTGTAGAAGCTCCTGGATACGCACCGCACGAAGGGTGGCTGGGACGAACTCCGAGCGGAAGAGGCTCTCAAAGTCCGTCCAAAGTAGAGATGCCTCATCGTGCACCTGGAGCATCAGGCTCCACCATCGTCCTGCTGCTGCGTGTAGTAGGCTCGCAGCGAGGATCACCATGAGGTCTGCTGGTGTCCTCACTAGCCTAAACACTCGTACTACTACCTCCAGCCAGTCCTCTGCTGCCTGGGGATCTGTCTCCTCGCGAAACCTGGGCGGTCGCTGGCGCTGAAACTCATGCAGTGCGCTGAGGTGACGTGCATCGTCAGCGGCTGCTGCTGGAAGCATCGGGGGCTCGGCGGGTAGAGCTACCGCCGGTGCCACTGCTGGCAAAGGGCCCTGCACCGAGGCCTCGTCGCTCGGTGGGCTGTCGTCATGCTCGACTCTCGGAACCCTAGCTGGCTGCCGTCGTGGGGCCATCCTGAAAAGGAAACAGGTGCGCCACGGTCGGAACAGTATACCTGGTGAGCTGATATAAGTAATCACAAAGAAAAATTTGAAACACACACGCAATCAATGTTTTCGTGCATTAAGTCGGAAATCAGAAGTCAGGGTCCTGGTGTACAGATACGTCGGCCGCCGCACCAACACTGGACTCCCTGGACTGATAACCACACTCAATACGCTAAACATTATTGCTTCACATAGAAAGATCAGAGTTCGCGGTAGAACCGAACTCCTTTGATACCAATTTGTCACGACCCGCCCTCAGGGTCCGTGCCGTGACTACCCCAAGCCCGCCTTCCATAAGCTAGGGGCTGGCGACTAGCACCAAGGCGTAAATCCCGGTAAAAAGGGAAGGCATTGCCTTTGAAAATAAACAAACACCACAGAGTAAGCAAACGGAAAGTAAACACTAAACAAAAGCAGAGTACAACTGAAAGTGCGGAAAAGTAAATGGGCCAGTATACAAACCCAAACTGAAAGTAAAGTACAACTCGAAAGGGAAAACAACAACTGAAAAGTAAGTGCCGCTACACCGAGATGTCCACTGGAAATCCCACCTGAAGGGTGGGTACAGATAGCTCCTCTTCTCCACAGGTCCCGCCGTCCGCTCCGTGCACGTCCCGCCCAGTGGTCCACCTCCGGGTACCGTCCCGCTCAACAAGCCTCAGCTAAGGTCAACGTTGTCCGTCGTCTGCAACCAACACAACGTAGTGCGGGCAAAGCCCGTGCAGGGGTGAGTATAAGCTACTCAGTAGGGACCCCGAGACCCATGAAGGTCTCTCAAATCTACAAAGGATAAACCATGAAGAAAGGTACAATCACGAAATAACAACCGATACTGCTTAGGTATATGCCCATACATATACCTAAGTCATCAATTTCAAATACGCTCTAACCTCTGAGCCCAAGTATCTCTCAGTCCACACAGGAAGGTAAACGTATTCCACACAGGAAAGCAAAACGTAATCCACACAGGATTGCTCAACACAATCCACACATGAAAGCAACAGGATTCAGCTCACACAGGTATACTTCATCAAAGGACGATAAAGATGATAACTGATCCATCTAAGTCGTCGGACCCATGAGGGATCGATAGGTAACTAACCCCCGCAAAGACCCACACAGGATCGGCCCCACACAGGACCAGTAGGCGCTGGTTCACATAGGATCGTTGAGCGCAAGGACCCACACAGGATCAGACCCACACAAGATCGGGCCCACACAGGACCTGTAGCACTGACCCACGTAGGATCACTGAGTGCTGTAGTCGTCGTCGTCAAATCCACACAGGATCTCTGTACTGTCGTCGCAGTCACAGTAGCAGTAGTAGCAGTAGTAGCAGTCGCAGCCAGCACTAGGGTTCCCGCACACAGCAAACTCGTACAGGAGGGTCCGCTCCACGAGCCGAGAGGCTAATACCTCAACTGTCACAAAGTCCAGAGTTGATGTATCCAAAAGTTCCGTATCGTCAACAGGAACTCAACGCAACAGACGGCGCATCGATCGGACGCCCGGTCTGAGAGTTATTGGCATTTTGGTCCCCGGGGCCCGGTTGGTTTTTAAAGCAAAACCAACCCGACCGTACTCCACCTGCGTCCAAACCTCGGGCAGAGTATGCCAAAAGATCCGTCTCACTATGAGGAACACAACACGGCTGACGGCACGTCAATCGGACATCCGTAGCTCAAGATATGAGCGTTTCCGCTCCGAAGGCCCGGTTGGTTTCGTAAACGAACCAACCCGGCCGAACTCAAAGTAATCCGAAACCTTGAGTGCGATAAACCGAAACGACCTTCTTGATCCAAGGATCGCGTTGCCGCAGACGGTTCGTCAATCGGAGGTCCGAGGCTCATGTTATGTCCAAAAGACCGTAAAAGATTCGAAACGAGGGGTCCGGGTCTGGGCCGACCCGACCCGACCCCCCCTGGGTCGGCCCGAACCGGGTCGACCCGACCCGGGTCCGACCCGGCCCGGCCGGCCGGCCGGCGCGGCGGCGCGGGGGCCGCGGCGGCTTGTCGCCGCATGGTGGCTGCACGCGGGGGGCTAAGCCCCCGCTTCCTGGGAAGGGCGGCGACGGCTATATGCCGCGCCCCCTTTATTTTTTAAACGCCCCCCCCCCCCACGTGGGGGGCCTGTTTGTGCGGAATCGGGGGGCCGGCTGCCCCCCCCCCCCCTCAAGAAAAACGCCCCCCCTCATAAAGAGGAGGGTTTTTAAGTGCTGGCCGGGGGATTAATTCCCCCGGTTTAATGCCATCCGGCCGGCCAGCTAGCCCGCCGGTTTTCTCCAACGGGACCGGAAAATACGGTCCCCTCTTCGGCTTCCGACGCCGGCGGCCCGGCCGCCGGTCTCCTCGTTCCTCCACGGCCCGGAACCGGCCGCGGTCTCCTCGATTCACCGCGGCCCGGAACCGGCCGCGGTATTCGTCATCCGGCACGGTGCGACAGCACCGCGCCCCTCCGCTGCACCTCGACTTCTTTCAACGTGGCGCGACGGCGTCGCGTTCTTGAATATTCTTCCATGGCGCGCGCGCAACGGTGTCGTGTAAGATTAACATACAATTATCCGCGTGGTGCGACGGCACCACGCCACCTTGCTTCCGCTCGCAAATAAACAACATGAACGATGGAGGGGGTTCGGCCGTGTTCATGCGGTCCAGCCCCCCTCACGTTAAATAAAAAAAACACAACTTAAAAATAATAAAAAGCCACACATTAGACATGCTAGATCCACGATCAAGAATGGAGTAATTAAACGAAGATCAACAACCCCTACCTTGGGTATAAGTTCGAGGATTCGTCAACGTCCGCGGAAGACAACGTCGCGGAGGTCGGGCGTCGCGGTCGTCGTTCGTCAAATCCGTTGAAGAAGAGATGCGTCCGATGTGATACGTCGTTGGCGAAACCTTGTACGCCGACGAAGGTTGTCCGAGGAAGAAGCGGTGTTCCCTCTCGTTGACACGGAAGATGAAGAAGGGCGGAGCGGCGTTCTTCGTCGGAGCTTGAGCGTTCTTCGTCAAGATGAGCGTTCTTCGTCAAGATGAAGAAGATGGAGGAGGAGCTCTCAAAACGAAATCCACACAAGTTGGCTAACAAAATAAAATAAGGTCCCTCCTTATTTTATTTACCAAGCCAAGGAATTCAAAACTTCAAATTCAAAAACATAACACTTAATTAATTTACATGTCAAGTTGTAATTAATTAGATGTTAAGTTTACAAACATTTAAGAGGGAGAGAGGGGAGTTTAAGGGGGAAGTTGAGAGGTTTAGGTTCGTGTGGGTCCCACCACACTTAATCCTCTCAACGGAGGTTAAGTAAGTGTGGGTCCCACACCTAACTCCTTTTGAGAGGAGTTAACCTACAAAAGTGAAATAAAAAGAATCCACACATTTTTTTTATTCAACTTTTTATAAATCTCCCAAAAACTAACATTCAACCCGCAACAAACGCAACTTCCGAAAGGGTCTCTTTCAGTGAATATCGGTGCTGCGAGTTCATCGGTGCCCTCAGATTTCAATTCCGAGCACCGGATCAAAAGTTAGGAAATCCCGCTCGTTCGTTCACTGAACGTACCCGATCCAAACTTCGGAAATTGATTCCGGGCACTACGGGCCTCGGAATCAGGTGCCGTCAGAAACCGCGCTCTTGTAAAATTCTTAAGAAAATTAAGAAAAAATTTCCCTTGAATTTTACGGGTCTTTACAATCAAATAATATAGAAAATTTTAATATAATTAAGAAATGTGATCCTTCATTCATTAGAATTTCTAAATTTCAGGAGAATGAACAATAGATAATAGATGTTGATCATGTAACACTGATTATTCCAGAATTATATTTAATATATTTTAACCTTTCAAAATTTATGGGGTTGGTAAATTTATAAGAAAAAGAATACGTATTTATGATATATTCGAGTATAGTATCATATTTTAGTGTGTCATCCCAAAGGAATTGTTGTCTTGTATCTATGTTTTTATCCCATGGGTGATGCAGATGATTGTAAGATAATTATATAACACCGATACATTTTCAATGAATCAATGTTCAAGTGAAAAACATTTAAAAATCATTGAGTGTGTGCTTCATCCACAATAATTGGTTGCTAAAAATTTCAAATACCAGATATTCAACATCAAATGTGGGAAGTACTACAGAATGTTTCTTATTACTAGACCAATAAACTAAGGATTCAAAAATAAAACGAAAATATCTCCAAGTAGTGTTATGATTCAACCTAAAACAACTAATTTCGTTGATTAAATAACAATTTAAAATAAAATGTTGTAGATATGAATAAAATAGCCTTAATTATAATGATCCTTTATTGTAGTAAAAGACTCACAGGTCTTTCTTAATTCATGAATCTTTCAAATAGAGTTGGAATCATTCAATATATCATACATAGAGCACTATGCATGGTCTATTATCTATCATGTAATGTAAACTTATGTTCACCCCTCTATAATTGTTAAGATCAACTAGTTTCCTAGATTTATTAAGATCAAGCATATAAGGGGAACTCACAAAAGATATAATATTAGAAGCATTATTGACAACAAAATATTTTAGTAAATATATGATATAATTATATTTATTTAAGATAGTATCATCCTATTTTCATGGTATTTATAACAAATTATAGAAATAAATATCACCCATCATGCTAATCTCAATATCAATTTTCTTAATTTCTAAAACACTCTCAATATGTATTTTTCAATTAAACTAAAAAATAATGTCATCAATATTGATTTTTATAATTAAAATGTCATCAAAAACATTATTTATAAAAATTTTAGGGGATAACTTTCCACTAAGAAATTAATATTGATGTAAGAATTGTAATAGTCTATAATTCCAAGATCTATGGATTTGTATGTCCATAAAGTTCCTTGATAAATCTAAAAACTTGTTCCAGAAAATATTATTCATTAAAACAAATAGGTTGTTCAATTTAAAATTTTTCTTTAATATAACCATCAACGAAGGAATACATTGCATACATTTAAACTACGGTAAAATTCAAATGATTAGTAAAAGAATTTGAAATACATATAGATTGGAGTCCAACTATCCATCTAAAAAATGAATCAACCAAGAAATATAAAAACTAGATTTATAGTGAAAATTTTATTTTTAATTGATTAATCACAAATTATTTATGTAATAAAATATTATCACAATATAGGTTTGGAAATATCATTAAGTGTTCAATTACTTTTTTCCAATTACATGTTTTATAATGGATTTATTAGCAACAAAAAGTTACGTGTAATGAACTTTTCACAATAAAAGTTTCAGAACTATAATTTACAAATCCTCCCCCATGATCACACTCAAATGTAATAATGGATATAATTTTTACATTTCTGAACTGTGATATAAAACCTTTTAAAAAATTATAGTGTTTCTAATTTAAGAGACCAAAAAGAATCCAAATCATATATAGTCAATTAATAATCAAAAATATATAGATAGTGTATAAAATTGATACTCACCTTTTTTATTAGTCCAAAATTTCCATCTACATCCATTGTAGAGGATTGATAGTTGATACTGTACCATTACATTAAACTATAGACATATTTTTCATAATATTTTGTCAAGGTTCATATAATCTTGAATAATTGAACTTAAATTTTTTATGATCCTTTAGATATCATTTTTTGGAATGTTTATCCATTGTCCGATCATCCCCGTGTCCCTGTATAATATTTAAAATTCAAGACTTATCTTCAACAATATAGAGGAAATGAAAATTTTGGCATGTATCCTCTTCTAGGTATATAGTGATGACATTATGATTCCCACTAACAAATAATATTCAAAATCATTCTTATCATGTAATGGTAAATATTTCATTATCAACGTTCATGGAGTAACCCTCATTGCATAATAGTATTATGGTAATAAGGCCACTCTTTAGCCTAATAACATAATGAAAATTAGATATTAATGTCTCACTAAGACATGTTTTTATAATCTACCAACGTGTATCGTCTCTCAAATTAACATGTCTACCTTTTACTATTTGAATGTTATAAATGCTAGATATTTGTTTTAAGTTATAGTCTATGAATAAAATTATCCATTTACAATTTGTTTTGTAATCTTGTACTCAGGTTTCCTTACTAAAATTAATAAATAAAATTTTTTGGTAGCTAATGTTTATTGCGTCCAAATATATTTGGAAATAGGATTTCTGAAACCCAAATATATCCTACTCTATGATGTTTTATTATTTCAAGTCCTTTTTAAATATAATCTCTAAAAATTTGAAAGTATTTAACATTATCGAAGGAATAATAGTTTTTTTGCTGACCACTATTGAAATTTAATACAAAACTGTGCAAACTTTGGAAAAAATTTGTTATTTTAATAATGATAATTTCTAGAACATATATAGCCAACACTTGAAGATATCCTAGACGGTTCTACTATACTTTATGTTTTCTAAAATTATCGAATTTGAAAGTAAAATTAGAGATTAATTTATTAAGTACTTTAAATTATGAAATAAGGATAATAAGGGAATTATTATAATTATAAGTTGAATCATAAATTAATATGACACTTAACAATTAAGAAAGTATAAAAATACAATCAGTATCCTTAAACATATTATACTTTGATTGGTTATAATATAAATTCAACTTCTAATATATTTTTACTAGCTAATAAAATATTCTACCATATCCTCAAATGAAAGTCTATCATACTCATCATCATATGGATAAGAATAATTAGATTCTAAATAAAAATTAGTTAGAGACTCGACAATAATATTATCCAAAAGGCATATTTCCTTCCAAGGTAGATTAGTATAAAAACTAGGCTTCTATTGGATATCATCAGTCTCAAGAGAACTATATATAGATGAATATTCTATGATGATGCATGTATTTATTACCTTAAAAAGATTATCCTATTTGTTCTTTATAGATATTCTAGAATATCTAAACTTCCACTTCCACCACAAAAATTCTAGTCTGTTATGTTATCGGTTCTGACATTATTAAAAAATTACATCTGAATCCATTGTATCCTGTACTATTCCATAGTTATATTTTCTTTATATATGTTAATCATTAAAAAATCATTCCTCCCATCCTACCTATAAATATGATTCACATGTTGGGAAAATGTTCCCCTACTAAATTATGTATTACGATAATATAAATAATTCTTATTATTCTTCATTATATGAAAGTTAGAAATATTATCTCCAGAGGTTATAACAACTGAAGTTGTTTTAAACGAATATATATTATTAGGACTATCTTTTTATATATCATTATTCAACCAAATTTAATTTTTAATTAACATTCCTATAAGGTCACCAAAAATTAGTTTCATAAGATATTTCGTTTCATCAATCATTGTCCACTTTGGTACCAACTCCTTTGGAAATATATCAATCGTATTTTACAATAGTTGATCATCATTAATATCCCTATCACCAAGATATTAAAAAATATTAAGAATAATCATAATAATTTACCTTTTTTATGTAATTTATTCCATAGGTAGAAGATTATAATCTTGATAGTCAGCACACAACGTCATCCATTTAGTCTCCAACACCTTCAATGTTACAAAATTGATATCCCCATTTTTCACCCAAATCTAGATAGCCATATTATAAAAAGATATCTAACTATAAACATTCTTTGTAATTTAATAATGTAACGTATTTTGGACTGTACTATTTTGATGATACTCAACCCATTATTCATGATAAAAATATATACTTTATTTCCTTGAAATTTTAAATTACAAACCATCATATGATAATTTTTTAATTAGGCATGGGGGGAGCCCTTCATATTTTATTAAATTAATAATATCATAGTTTAATTTTCTTGAGAGGTAATCATTACATGTCTAGAAGTCCTAGTGTCCTAGAGGCCCATTATAATGTGATATCCCAAAGGCCCAATTTCTTGAAAGACCTTTTTTCTAATCCTATAGGTAGATTTTCTGTTTAAAAACGCCCATCTATATAAAATAATACAAAATTTTAAAATATTGAGTTTATTAGGAATTTTTAACTCCTTAAAAAAATTTACCCTAACTACTACAGAATGGTAGTACCATAGGATGTCTCCCAACAATACTTTTGTATTGACATTTCCTTCCGACATTTTATGAGTAGCAATATTTTTTATGCTTACAAAATTTTTAGGGAATTTATATTACTATAAATAAAATTAATTTATTTTTTATGAATAATATTATTAAAATAGTACAATTAACTCATTAGTAAAATATGTTGAATTGAATGAGTGTGTGAAAATAGTGGGAAATGGGTAAAAATGGGAAGATAACCAAAAAAATAAATTCATTTTCCAATTATAGCATCCCTGATGGATAATCCCCACTTTATCATTTAAAAATATATGAACATGAATAAATCACTCAAAAAATATTCTATGATCACAATAAATTCATCTCATTTTGATCATAAAATTGAGGATAATAGGCATGATATCATCCACTACTCACCTTTTAGTAGGAGTCGATCGATGTAATTAATGATTGTTGAGCACATTAACATATTCATCTCCCTTTTTTCTTATAGTAATTGATCAAGGACTAATAAACTTATAAATATGGTATTGATCTCAAACACCTAGTCTCCATGAAATAACATTCCATGATAAGAGATTATAACACTCCAACCAGTGGTGTGACATTCTCAGAATTCAGTAAAACGAAATAAATTAAGTGATAGAAATAATAAACATCAATCAAATATCAGATTTGAACATTCAATTATCCAGATTTAATTACAGTTTGAAATTTTAAGAATACAACATAGAGAGAAATCATTATGAGTATCCACTATATTCAGAAACTAAAATACTTATCCACTCATGATCATATAGAAAGATAGTCCTGAAAACTTCATCAACATTAGAATTAGTAGTATATCTATGGAAGATATTCTTCTTTCCACTATAGTTTCTCCACAGTAGATAATATATTTCTTTATTTGTTTCTACTCTTGAATTATTCTCTTACAAAGAATTTGGTGATCCCCATAAATAGTTCAAACCACAGACTAAGTCATTAAATCTACTAAATCTATCTACTAAAAATATCACAATCTTACTTCAATAAATAAGGTCCATAATTGAATCATCTTTCTAATCATCCTCAATTGCAACGACTAACAAACAATAGAAACCAATAATAATCAAACCATCATTCAATATAAAATGATCATATATCCACAACATGAGCTTCCAAACTATTGATATAGTCATCCTCAAACTCAATCCTTAAAAATATGAGGAAACCCAAATTTTCATTCTTCACCTTGGATAACACTTATTATAACGTAATGAATTGCGTATTGGATAATCTTAATCAAATTCACTAGTGGTGGAATTGATCATTAAATTAAATTTTGTATGTTATCAAAAAATTCATGTGCATGATACATCAAAATAGTGTTCGTAGAATTGGGAAGCAATGAGGCCCCATAAAACCTACTATAATAAAAACCAGTACATTAATTTTCTAAAAAATTCCATCTCTAGAAGCATAACACAACCTTTGAACCATTATTGGTTCTTCAGTTAATTCAGCTATAATGTATCCCAGATCGATGATAGCGCATTCAAATTCATAGAAACCCAAAATTCCTTCTTCCTAGGATTTATGTACTCAGTTCCATCATGTTCATCTTTGGGAACATTCCTTGAATTATTCCTTGACTATTCTATCTTATGAAATAGAGTCTTTTCTCATAGAAATCCAGTACATTTTCTCATGTATTTGATTAATTGGATACGTAAAAACAAGATTTCTCATACGTAGAGTAGCACTTAAAATTCCGGTATGGGGGGTGGCCTAATAAAGGGTACATAGAAATTTCTAAAATTCATACAACTCTACACTTGATAATTCAGGTATGTGTTTCATATTTTGAGATTAGATGTGTGGGAAATCTAGAAAACTACGATATAGAAAGTCAGATTTGCATAAAAAATAATGTCATATCCAAAAATGCAATAAAATCATTTAATAAATAATATATCAAAACTAATTTATAATCAAATCAAAACTCATATTATAATTAAATAATAACCATCCCTAAAATTTAAATATATTCAATTTGATTATTTTTTTTAGAAAAATAATAATATTAAACAATTTAAACAATTTGATTAAAATAAATAACAAACTAATTAGTTTGCTAAATAAAGGAAAAAATGAATATAAGAAAATAATTTAATTATAATTTCAATAAAAAAATAATAACACAAATTTGAATGAAAAATTACAAATGAAATATAAAAAATATTAATTCATCATATATTCATTAATTTAATAATTTATTTTAAAATATCCGGATAGAATTTAACTAATAAATTTCTCAATGAACTATTAATTATAAGGGATAAAATACTTAATTAAAGAAATATTTAATCTTAGAATTATTTTTTTAATAATTTTAACATATGACTAACAATAAAATTTAAATAATCAATAAAAAATATTTTATAAATTAAAACATAAATAAATTAAAGATAATTTGTTTCAAAATAGTTTCAAAATATAGACCCATGAAATTTTCCCACATTATTATTTTTCATTTCCTAAGGTAAAAAATGTGTCATGTTCAGTAGAATGAAATCAATATTATGTTTGAAATATTTAATGGTTTAAAATTAGGTTTTAAAATAATTTCCCTCATTGGATTTTAATCATGAAGTGAATATTTTTACTCTCATGAAATTGTATATTTTTTCGTAAAAAAATGATACATATTTTAGAAATATTGTTGAACTAAAAAAATTGATGTCATATTAAACCACAACAATTTGAATTTAATTTGTATTGAAAAAATCTCTTTAAGACTAGATGAACACACTCATATAATAAGTAATTAAAAAAAGTTAGACACTCAATTTGAATGAAAAAAAATAATTTAATTGGTAGCATTAATATCTCAACCAAAATCATAAATAATAAATAAATTAATTCAACCAGAAAAAGTATTTACATTATGAAATTTATTCAAATACATATTTTATTACTTTGAATCCAAATCAATTATTTCTATGGAAATGATAATTTTCAATCATTCACATGATCTTTTACAAAAATAAATCGCATTTCAAGAGTACAATGAAAAATGTTTTAACCAACTAAAACTAGGGGTGTTAAATAATTAAACTCTTTTAAGTGTAAAATTAGTATTCATACAATATGAAAATTCTATAACAAAGATACTAAATAATTTAAACTAAAAAATTGAAAATATTTAGAGGTTTTTGGTGGGTTCACATTGTGGTAATATATATAACATTATTATATAATTTCACCCACACTAAAACTCAAAATTATATAAAATATTGAATCCAAGGTGGAGAACCAAGTTAATTAAATTTTAATCATAATGATTTATTTGAAAATTCAATTAATTTAAATCGTGTATGAAGGGACAAAAGAAATTCAAAATTAGTTTTTCCCAAAAAAATAATAATTAACTACTTGTTGCACACAGATTATATTTTTACTAGTCATTGCTTTAACCTTTTAGTTAAATTGTAAAGTTATTATTATAGATCATGCTCAAGGAAGTGTTAAAATTGATCTCTAACCTAGCAAATTAAATACATCATGGAATGACATAAAAAATCAACATAATCCATTTAATAGGGGTGTAAATCATGTTTTTGCGCTGACTCCAATAAGGAAAATTAATTCAATTATATTTTTCTCAATTATTTGTGTCGAAGGATGCATAGAAAAGAATATTTCAAAGGTCTAAAAAATGTGAATAATCTAAACTATAATTTCCTTGAACAAAAGGAATTATTCCTCTTCATATTCACTAAAATCCCCCCATTTTTACATTGATAAAGTTCATCTGGTTATCTTGAAATATAATAAAAATAAATGAAGATTAATATTATTTCTAAGAGGTATCTAATCAAGTAAAATTTTACCAAATGATAGTGTGAAAGAGACTCTATAAGGTTTCCTCTTATTCTAGTATTTATTAATCATTTTATATCGTAAGGTAGGAACAAATAATATTTTTATGATCTCTTTATGCACTTTTAAGAATCTCTAAGAAACTTTAAGGATACCATCCCTAGTTTCCTAGAAGTAGGGATTAATTTATTAAATTGAAATAATATATAAATGATTATACCTTGATGGAATTAATAATTTAGTAGTTTGGGTAAAACAAATAAATACATGAACATTATATACATTTGAAAACAAAAGATATAACATAGTATTTTATTTGATAATATCATTAATTTATATATCATTTCACTTTTTAAAAATCATTGTACACTTCTTAGTATCATGGGGAATGAAAAAAATAATGATTGAGTACAAATTCTCAGTAATTGTTTCATATATTGAAATATAATATAAAATAAGTAACATATAATCAATACAGAAATACAAATAAGTGAAAACACATTAATTTAATCAATAACCTGAGAAATAGATTAATATGGTATAAATAAATGATGATCATATAATACCATTTAAACTATTCACATGAAAATGAAACTTATCAATGGATATCATAGATAATAAATTAATCACATGAAAATCAATAACTATTCCCATAATGCTGGGTAAGACCTCAACCAAATAGGTAAGGAATTAGACAAATACCAAAGATAGTTTGTCTCATGAGACCCACAAATATATCATGGGGCTATAACATACCCCACCCAATGATTACTAAGTGAAATTAATTCCTCATATGAAAAGGGTTAAAAATAATCAATGTAGACATTCATATTGAAAAACTATCATATGGAATGTTAATAATTTCCCTAACCATTAAACAAATTATGAAACAATTTAAAGTAATATGGTGAAAGATATCAAAATAGTACATCCCCAGTAAAAATCAACATTAACCATTCAGATAAATAATAAAATGGTATCATTAAAAAATATTCCTAGTGGATCATATGTAAAATGGGGTTCTTTTTTATTAATGAATAAAATACTGTAAAAATATCGTTAATATCATTCTTGAGGAAAATATAGTTTTTTTACATTGAAAATAATTTTTTTTAAATCAAATATACATTGAAATTAATATTATTTGAAAACAATCAGGGAAAAAAATAAGGAAATATTATGGAATTTGATGCTCATGATGACGAGAAATTATTTTCATATTTATTATGTTAAATAAAATATTCGTTTAACATTTCTGTAAAAAAATTCAAAAGGTAAATTGCTCAGAAAATGGAAGAAGTATTATTTTAAACTAATTTCTAAAAGTAAAACATGGGTTAAAATATATTTTATACGTATTTTGAGAATGAAAAACATTTTTCAATAACATTTTTACTATAAAATGTATTTAGAAGAAAATAATTTTCGACTGATGAGTGAAATAAATTTGGATTATCTTAAAAATAATTTCTCAATTATTTTATATAACATTATTAAGAAAATTTTCATATTACTAGAAACTTATATGAATAATTAAAGGATTAAAACATTAATCGGTATTTTAAGATAAATATAATATAAATTCTTTAAATGGGAATTCAATAAAAAACAATACAGATAAAAAATAGATGGAAATTTAAATTTATTACCACTTTGGTAACATTTGATTTATAAGTCCCATGAAGTATATAACATTAACTGAATAATTAAAACCCATTAATATTAAAATATTCATTATATCACATATCATATGCTCATTAGATACACATTATAAAATTAAAATATTGTATGAAAAAACATATGTCTTCCTGAACCCTTACAATGTACATAACATAAAACTGAGAATTAATGAACGAACTAATTGTATGTATAAAAAAATTCTAAATAAAAAATAAATTAATCAAAAATAAACACAAAAATAATTTTAGAATATAAAAAACAATGAATTAGTAATGTAATCCAATGAAATAAAATTCATTTATGTATCCACTTACATTATAGTAACCTTCATGTCAAAACCCTTTATGTGAAATAAATAATATTAAAAAATAAAAAACCATAAATTATTATGGATTCATGCTATTAAATGTTAAATTAGAATTATATACACTATAAAAAAGAAATTAGGTGTATAACAGTAAAATATTATTCAATGAATAAAAATTGAGATGATATCCTAGACCTCATGTATAAACAACAACATAAATTATTTATCTACAAAAATAATAAAATAATGATAATTAATTACTTTATCAAGAATATTAATCATATTTATTATTCAATTTATTTTAATTATAACTTATTTATATTTAGTTACGTAATTAAATTTTTTCATGTCGAACGTTTTGATGATATTTGATTCATATGTCCAAAATGTCTTTGATTAGTTGAATATAGTAAAGGAGACCATTGTTTCATCATGTACAGAATAATAATTACACAATTATTATAATTTTTATACACAATTTTTTAATTTTAAAACATATCAAGAAATGTGATTATAAAAATTGAAATATATTATATTTGTAGAGACACTTGGTCATACATACTTATAAGTAACATGTTCATTTTTCAATGATTACTATAGAATGAAGGAAAATATAATTTTTTCCTTTTTAGAATGAAAATAATATCATAAGTACAATATTATTTATTTTAAGTAAATCTACAAAAAAATACATATATCATCCACATGAAGTCATGATGAAAAATGAATCACATCACTTCGTGGAAGCAACAGTCCACACGTAACTATGAACGATGTTATTGTTTTTTATTTAATGGAATTGTTAAAAACTTTTTGATATATTAAATTTTCATAAGGAAAAATATATCAAATGTATTTTATATATATATACTAAATATATCATTAAAACAATCCATGAAAGATGGTGATGTAAAAAATTTACTTCTGTTTGGGAGACGGTAGTCCTCTGTATAAGTGTATTATGATTTAGATTCTCATTTGATGAAAGAAGAGATGGATACAAGTTATTAAATTAACACAACATCATCATTTTATATAATATATATTGATTTTGTAATATCATAATGGTTGAATAATATTTGAAGGACGTGTAAGAAGAAATAAAGGAAAAATGCTCGGTTAAGAATGATACCTCTTATTCATACAATATCTTTAGGTTTACACAATAACCTCCCGGTTTCCTCTAGAATTGGGGATGACCTCATTGATTAAAGGTTCAAACATTCCAATCAGTTTCTAACAGGTTTGTTTGTATAACCAGAAACATCCAATGATTCCATATCCATTTGGACCTACTTTTAAAAGGTAGGATTTAACTAGTTGTGGACTGATGAGGATTAAGAATTTTCATTAGTCGAGAGGATGGGAGGTTGGACTCATCACACCTTTCTGAGGGGAATTATTGTCTACTCCGGGACTCCCTTTATTGATTTAAGTTATGTTCATGAATCCTTATTACATTACCAAGTATAAAATGAGATTTCCATTATATCTGACAATCAATGATTGATATGTATGAGATTTAGAGAATCTTTTATACGTATTCAAGGTTCTTCATTGATAGAGAATCATTTGTATTTGTTCGAGATTCTTAGTCAATAGTATCCTTTAATACATAAAAGTATCTTGGTCATTATGATTACCATACTGGTTTTAAAGCCACTCAGTGGCACACTTGAAGTTTATTGTCATTCAAAAGGATATGGATTATTTCAAAGTTGGGATCATACCCATAGATGGGATACCTACGTATCCTTTATTTATAAAATGAATCATAAACGACATAGTTCGAATGAGGGAGTATGATGTTTATGCATGATTGATGGCCCCGACAAATATTTCATGATTACTTTTACAATCTAAGCTCACGTGAGTCATGCTCGGTGTGAGAAACAAGAGGTATTGGTGAAACCAGACAATTGTACCATGAAAGATGCAATGATGGGGGATAATGTATGTTTGACTACCCTAATAGATGAAGATTAGGATTTACTTCAGGGATGAAACACATGAACAAGGTCCATAAAGGTATATGAACATCATGGAGATTTGGATACTCTAACTTGGGGCTTACTCTTGAGGAAGATACCCATATTAGGAGGGGACTTTATGGTTGGGTTTCACTCCGGAGAAGGAAACCCGGATCAAAATTAAATTAAGAATGGTTATGAGAAATTAAGACTAGGGATTACTCATGAGAAGGAGGCCAAGGAGAAAGGGATTAAAAAATTAAGGGAATTGGGGCTTACTCTTAAAGAGGATGCCCATATTTGAGACTGGGGATTACTCCTGAAATGGAAGCCCAGGTTAAGATAACCATGGTTGGGGCTTACTCTTGAGGAGGATTCCCATATTTGGGAACTTGGAGACTGGGGCTTACTCCTGAAAAGGAATCCCAGGTTAAGGGAATTATGACTGGGGCTTACTCCTAATGAGGATGCCTAGATTAGGGGACTTTGGTCTTACTCATGAAAAATTAGGACCAAATTAATGATTACTTGAGGATTACTCCTAAAGAGGTTCCCAAATTAGTTAGAATTTGGACTAGGGCTTACTCCTGAAAAGGAGGCCCATGTTAAGGATTCTCTCATCTTAAAGGACGAGGTTGAATGAATGAACTCTCTAACATAATATGTTAAAATCACTACGTTTTGAGAGATGCTCCATATAATTCCTTTCAGATAAGGAAGCCAACAAAGAAATCATTCCATAAATTTATTTGTAGGGAGTTCTGAAGGCTTAATACTAAAAATTATAGGTGGATAAACATAGGAGAGGTGAAATAGGCCGGAGGGGCTCCCAACAAGAAGGTGGTGCACAAGTCCTGTGTGGGCGCACACATCTTGGTCACGTAGTTGTACCTGCACGACACATGGGTACTTGCACAATGGTCAATCAATAGGGTAGAACTTGGGCGAGACTTGGCTCAAGCCTTTAATAATACCACTAAAGACTTCTATAAGATAGGCGCGCAAGTTATGTTGAAGGGGTAACGCGGCGTGCATGTGTGACCATTTCCCTTTAGGGCTGGCCACCTAGGAGCGCAAGTGCTGATGTGTTTCAACACATATCCCTCCCCACCCCCTCTTAAAATCTTCCATTCTAGGTAAGAAATTTCTATATAAGTGTTCGGAAGCTTTGATAATAGACTAGGGCGTCGGGAGCTCAAATCTGAGGTTTTGGAAATTTTCTTCCCAGAAATGGGGGGGCCATAGGGGTATTTATAGTCCTTTGAAGACCTTGGGAGAAAATAACTTAGGGCGAGCAAGTCACTTGCATGACCAATATGAGGCGTGCAAGTATACTTGCACGACCAAGCCGAATCTTGCGCCACTCAAGCGTAAAAAAATCCCTCTTCATGCCTTTGTCAACATTTGATGTTTCTTCAATGGATGAATAAATTTTGACTAAGGTATTTCCCTTTTTTAGTCGTTAGATTCTGTGATGGAAAGGGGAATCAACAAAAGTCTGCCTCATAGTTGGATCTGAAATAAATGAGGATGTGACTCTGAGGTAAATAAGAAAACCAAGGAAATTTGGAAGTTTAATGTCATGCATGTCAGACATAAAAACGCCAATGTTTAAGGTCGAAATAGCTTTGCCTGAATGGATTAACATTGACTCAATTCCTTTATAATTTATCTTAAAACATAGTATTATATTCATGTTTGGAGGAAAACATGTAATCTATGACTGAAGAAATATTGAAACTGAGGAATGATATGAAAAATGGATAAAAGGCATTAGAAGAAGTGGTTCCCAAGAATGAAGTTACCACTATTTAACCAACCCATTATGGGGTTGAATTATGCAGGGCCACCTATGGGCATTGGCTGCATAGTCAAATAAATAGCATCTTTTGGCTCACATGTCTGTTAGGTAGACTACTTATGAAAGGCCGCCTAAGGGCATGTGCTCCATAGTCAGGAAAAAGAACTCTCAGAAATTTACTTTTCTACTGCTAAAAAGCCAGTGGAAGGTTATGGGGATTCAAATTTTACAAAGCATATAGTTTTTTGTATAGAGAGAGGTACTTGAATATGGAAAAGATATTTCCAAACAGGATTGTCTAAGAACTGGATGAATGTCACTCCTACGAAGGTCTGACCCAAACAGAGGGAAGGGTAATATAAACCATAGAATTGAATACTTTCAGATCATGATAAAGAACTTCGGACAAATATGTTATGGATGTATATTTTCTGAGGATCCTTACATATTGTTGATAAGAACAATAAGGACAAAAGAGGTCTTCTTCCCCAAAATGAAGTTACCATTATTTAACAAACCCTTCAGGGGGTTGAATTATGTAGGGCCACCTATGGGAATTGGCTAAATAGTTAAATAATATCATCTTTTAGCTGACAAGTCTGTTATGTAGACTGTTTATGAAAATCCACCTAAGGGAACATGCTCCATAGTCAAGAAAAATAACTCTCAGAAATTGTACATTTTGTGAACAGATGTCAGGAAAAGGGTAATGAAGATCTAGAAGTATTTAAGACTAGGATTATGAAACATAAAAATGGGAATTTTCCACTATATGTAGAGATATACAGATCAATGCTAACCATAATCATGTTGTGGATGGGTCCTGAATTGAATTATTGGACTTCACTATGTATCCTGTAAGGATGGGAATCAAGACATACATAGTACATGAAATACAGTTTAATGTTATGTTGGACGAGAGTATAAGAAATATTAGTTTAGGGTCATAGAGCTCGGACCATAATAATGAATACAATGTGTGTGTTTTCATCTGGACTTTTCAGCCAGGGGACTGAAAGTGGAATTTGGGGTTAGGACCAAAGACATGGGGCTGGATTCGATGGATGCTCGAACATTCCAGTGTATCCCATAAGGATGGGAATCAAGACACACATAGTTCTTGAAATACCCTCTGTATAGATTTTGTTCGCACATATGAAGTGTGAAAGGAGACTTTAGTGCAATGATGGATTAACCCAAGATAAAAGGTTCAGGCATTACCATGTATGCACATAGTCTTTTAAATATAACATGATTGGATATCAATGTAAATAATGATTTCCTCTCAGGTGAGGACATCATAGAATGTTGTAGTTTACTGTCATATAGGAAAAAAGGTGATGTACATTTTAACATCATGCATCAAGGACAAAGGTGAACCAATGTGAAGAGATTTGTTTTGGGATTGAACCATGAGAGGTTGCCTACGTACCCATCCTGGAAGGCAATGATCAAAGTCCACGTAGTTCAATTAAATAATGAATTAGTGATCATGCTGTTCTTGGGGACAATGACCTAAAAATATGATGTTGGGACTTACACATGGTTAGTGGCCCAGAGAGGGTGTTATGGTTGATGTTTTCTCTAAGATCATGTGAGTCATACTCAGTGTGAGAAACAAGAGGTAGAAACAACCCTAAGGATTCATAGTTTAATGTTATGTAGGACATATAAAGGGACTATGCAGTTTAAAGTCATTCATTGAGGACTATTGGTGCTTCACAGTTTATTATCATGAAGCAGGGACAAAATAATGTTTAACATCATGTATGACGTATTAGGGTGCTGTAAAATTTATCATCTTGTAGCGAAGACGATGGGGAAAATACAGTTTAACATCATGTTGGATGAAAGGGGGACTGTGCAGTTTAATTTCATGCAGTAAGGACAAATGAGGACATAGTTTAACGTCATGTTGTACATATCAGGTACTTTTTCACAGTTTAACATCATGTTGGACGAAAAAGGGATGATATGGTTTAGCGTCATGTTGGATGATTGTGCAAATAGTTTAAGGTCATATGCATGGACCATAACTGTATTGTTTAACGTCGTATAGGACTATGAAAGGGACACAGTTTAACGTCATGTTGGACGAAACTGTGAATAGTTTAAGGTCATATGTATGGACCAAAGATGATGATGTAGTTTAATGTCTTTCTAGACAAGAGAAATGCAAATATTATAAGGTCGTATGCATGGACCGTTGGTTATGCAGTTTAAAGTCTTTCTAGACGTAAAGGACTTATGTACAGTATAACGTTATATAGTAAGGACGTCACAGTTTAACGCCATGTTGGACATATGTTCCAATAGTGTAAAGTGGTATGCATGGACACTTACTGTATTTTGTGTTCATAAAAAACATTTCTTCAGAAATATGGCATTGGTTGGAGTAGTGATGAGTTCTCCATCCATTGATATTAAAGAATAAGCTCCCTTTGAGTAGAACATATGTATTGAATAAGGCCCTTCCCATTTTGGATCAATCTTGGGAGGTTTCATTCCTGGTATCATTTGAGTTCTGAGAAAAAATACCAATTATCTCCAAACAAATGGACGAAGATGAACTTTTTTGTTGAAAGCTCGTACTATTCGATTCTGATATACTTCCAAGTGGTGCAGGGTGCAGAATCTTTTCTCGTCTAACCATTCCAATTCATCCAATCGCTTTTGAGATTGTTCATCTACAGATGACTGATCACAAATGGATACTCTAAGTGATGGTAGTTGAACCTCAATTGGAAAGACTGCTTCCATTCCATATACCAATGAATATGGATTTGACCGCGTTGCAGTGTGGGTGGAGGTCTGATAAGCCCATAAAGCATGAAAGTGTTTATCAGGACATGACAACATATCTTAATCCACTATCTCTTGCTGTATATTTGACAGAGTCTTGTTAAAAACTTTTATCTGGCCATTGGACGCTACTTGATACCGAGATTAATGGTTGGATTTGATGTTGTATTCTTGATACAACATCCTCACCTCGGATGAACATATGTTGGTTCCATTTTCCGTCAATATGGTATGAGGGACACCAAATCTGGTAATGATGTTAGACTTGATGAATCTAACAATGCATTTAGAACTGACTTCATTGAGGGGTATTGCCTCTACCCATTTGGAAAAGAATTCTGTAGCAGTAAGAATATACTTCATCTTCTTGGATGTAGCTGAAGGACAAGGTCCCAATACATCCATTCCCCATATGGAAAATGGCCATGAGTATTTAGCTGTATGAAGAAACTCTGGGGTTTGATGAATGAAGATGGAATGTACTTGGCATGAATGACACTTATTTTTGAAATAAACACAATCTTGTATCATTTAAGGAAGTATCCAATCCTTTGAATTTGATCAGATAGTCTATGTCCAGACTGGTGGGCACTATAAACTCCTGCATGCACTTCTTTCATGACAACCATTGTCTCTTCACGATCAATGCATCTAAAGAGAACTCCATCAAAACCCCTTTTGTAGAGAACATTATCTAAGTGATCTGGGCTATCATAAAGAGAGAAATTGACCACACATCTCTGGAATTGTCCTTTCTCAGCTCTATCAAGTGGAAGTGTTCCATTTTGAAGTTATTCTCTGATAGGTTCCATCCATCCTGTAGTATGACCATATGGTTCAGAGATGGGACTAATTTCATTGATTTCCTTTATTATGAAATGAACATAAGGTAAAATTGTATGACGGTGGGAAATAATGATGGTTTTCTTGTCCTAATTTGGATTTTCCAGAGCTGTTGCTGTATTAGCCAGTGCATCAGCTTGGGAATTTTGTGATCTTGGGACATAAGAAAATGTCGATTCTGAAGGAAACTCCTCCATTAACTATATGATGTAATCATACAAAGGGATTAATTCTTATTTTCTGATTGTGTAATCCCCATTGATGTGTTTGATTACCAGGTCTGAATCACCTTTCACCTTTAAGTGATTTACTTATGCTTGAGGTGCCAACTCCAATCCTGCGATGAGAGCTTGGTATTCCGCTTCATTATTTGTACCGCCTCCCAACAATGAAAAAGAATAGGGTAACACCGGCTTTTCTGGATAAATGAGCACAACTCTTAACCCAACTTTGTTGAATTTAGGATTTTCCATTTTCCTCCCTGTTGGAATTCTGGAAGCACCATCGAAGTACATTTCTCATGTTTGAAGACATTCTGGAATAGAGAAGACTTCCTCATCAGGGAGTTCAATATCTGAAGATGTGTCTTCCACTGAAGGGTGTTCAGCAAGAAAATCATCCAGATATTGGATCTTTATTGCCTTCTGAGACACATACTGAATATCAAAATTCTGCAAAATAACTTCCCACCTTTCTAGTCGTCCCGTAATCATTGGACGACTATGGATGAATTTGAGTGGTTTATTATGAGATACCTATTGTACCTCGTGATGTTTCACGTAGTGTCTCAACTTTTGAGCTGTAAAGATTAATTCTAGAAAGCACTTCTCAGTACTTGAATATCAGGTTTCTGCTTCAATCATAGTCCGACTGAGATAGTAGGGGCTATTTTCATTTCTAGCATCATTCTTCTGGGCAAGAACGGCACCTAATGATTTCTCTAGATCTTTCACATAGATGATAAGTGGTCTTCCTTCAAAAGGTGGCATTAACACCAGTGGAATCGAGAGACACTTCTTGAGAATATCGAATGTTTCTTGAAATTATTCAGTCCACATGTAAGTGACTCCCTTCTTCTTAAATTTGGTGAAGGGTAAACTTTTTCCTGCCAAATTGGCGATGAAACACTGAATATAGGCCAAGTGTCCTTGAATTTATCCTAATTCCTTTATATTTCTAGGAGGTGACATACCAAGGATTAACTTTGTCTTCTCAGGATTGACTTCGATACCACGATGGCGTACATAAAATCCGAGAAATTTTCCTGAGGTTACCCCAAAAGCACATTTTAAGGGCTTCATCTTCAAATTATGTTGCCAATGTTTGTGGAATATGATTTCCAAATCAGCCAAGTGATAAGAACATTGTTTGGATTTAACCACCAAGTCATCGACATAACATTCAACAAACTTTTCTAAAAAGGGATTGAATATACGATGCATGTCACACTGATATGATACACATTCATTCTTTAGGCCAAAGGGCATTACCCGATAGAAAAACACACCCTGAGGGGATCTGAAAGCTATAGATTCCTCATCTTCTGGAGCCATTCAGATTTAATTATATCTAGAATATCCATCCCTAAAGGAAAGTGCATCATAGCCAGCTATTTCATCAATTATGTGTTCTATAATTGGTGATGGAAAATCATCCTTAGGAAAATGCTGATTAAGATCTCTGAAATCAATGCAAACTCTAATTTTCCCATTCTTGTTTTTAACTAGGAAACTATTATCCAACAACTTGGGATATATAAATTCTCTAACGAAGATAGATTTCATGATATTATCCACATCATCTTCAATTTTGGAATCATAGGTTGGGTGTGTTCTTCTAGATGCTTGTTTGAATCATTGATGTTCTTCTGCAAAACCCAAACGATGAGTGGAAACAACAGGATCAAGCCCTGGAATCTCTGTATAGTTCCAAGCAAATATATCTCTATTTTGATTTAGAAAGGAAATATACACCTCTTTCTCTTCAAGAGTCATGTCCGCATAAATTAATGTGGGGGCGTGGATCTTCTTTTGTACCCAGATTTATTTCTATGAGTTCATCCATGATGGTAGAGATACCCTCTTCCAATGCTGGAAGCGCATCCCCGATATCTTCTTTTTCTTCTTCAACAAGTGTTATTTATTCTGTTTCTACTTGCATAGTAGATGATAAAGTATAATTTTCATGACCAGAAGAGATGTTAAAATTTGAACATCTTGAAGATGAAGCTTCCATTTCCGACCCGATTGACGATGAAGGGTCTTCTTTGGGTAATAAAGAGGAGATGATGGATTAGGAATAGAACTCATCGTTTAACTCTGACATTGCTATAACATTCTCTGACTTGGTTGGAGAAGTATAGTCTTGATGAATTTTATAAGATGAAATGAAGACATCCCCATTTGAGCTTTCTTCATTGCTTGGTAAATCACCAATTTCTCCCATGTTTTCTGGCTTGATAGCCAAAATTGACATTATGGAAGTTTCCACAATAGTATTTTGATTTGAGTATAACCTGTCAATTTGAATAATAGGAAACACAAAATCTGTACTCACATGTGTAAATGGGTTTACTTGAATCTTTTCCAAACCAAATAAAGGATTAACTTTGGTAATCTCCCTTGTTGTGGAATCCTTCTTTCCTTTCATGTGATAAAGTTCCACCTCAGTGTATTGAGATTCACATGTCCTGAAAGGGGATTTATCACCATACAATTTCCCAATTTGACTAAAGAAATAATATTTGAGACATCGATGGTTTGATGAAGGGATAGCTATATGTTGATGTAGCCAGGGTCTTCCAAGCAAGATGGTTAAGGCTGAGTCTTGATCAATAACCATGAAATCTGAATTGGATACAAGATCTCCAAACTGAGTTTTGAGTGTAATCTCACCCATTTGTTCTTGTTCATTTTTATCATATCATTGTAACATCAATGTAGAAGGAGATAAATCAGATTTTGTGAGGCCCAATAGATGAAGTTTACGAATGGGGATGAGGTTGACTCCTGAACCATTATCAATGAAAACTCTTCAGACGTCTGCTCCATTGAACTTTCCAGATAATTATGAAGGTCAAATATGTCCATGGATGACATAATATTCATATTCATTAGTAAAAGATATCACTGCATGGAATTTTTCAGGATTATTCTCTACATGGTTGACTTCAGCTGCAACAATTTCAGTTTAAAACTCTTGAGGATTCGATAAATCCTCGATGATTGCATCCTAAAGATCCTTCAATAAATTCGAAGCATCCATAATTGATAACATGGATATTATTTGGGCCAAGTGTTTCAATACATCATACTTTTGATCCAAAGGTATTCGTTTCCCAATAAGAACATGTGGTTTAGTAGGTGTCTTGGATGTTGATGCTTTAAAAGTTTATGTATCTTGTACCAGGATAGGAGTTGGTAATACTCCTGGATTTGGATGATTAGACTGATCAGGTCTATTTACTTGCTGAGAGGAAGAAGATGGAACCTTAAACAGATCTTCCAGAATAATTGTACCAGGACTGAGTCTTCCTTGTGTGGAAGAACTTGTTTATTCTTGTTGAGCTCGTTGAAGGGATCTACCACGAGTTTCTTCCACATACACAGTTCTAGCAGGGGTAGAATTGGAATAGTGGCCTCTGAAAGATCCACTTCTTCCCCTGTATCCTGAGCCTCTAGAACTTCCTATGATTCCTCTACTTGATACAGGGAATTTGGGCTCATCAAAATCGAAATTACGACTGGCATATAGATCTGTTAATTGAATCATATTAACAGAACTGAAGATCAACTCTTCATCTGATGATGTCTCTGCCTGATTACACTATATAGGTTGTGCCATTTGGTGGGGAGGTTCCTATTGGTTCAAAGTAGATGGCATGAACTCTTCCATATTCAAATACCACTTGGGCTTTGACACTATTTCATCTTCTTCTTATTGTTCCTCTTTCATGTAATTAGGCCATTTCTTTGAGCATTTTCCCTCTGATGAAGATGTTTTTGTTGTAGAATTCATGGAAGAAGAAACAATTGGTTTCTTCAATTGTGTTCAAAAAATAGCATGAGTTCATTTGATCTTTTTTCTGACCATCCAATCATCATATTTTTTTGCATTTTTGTTCTTGACGTCTTTCCACTCACCTTCCTCCTCCCGATTTGTATCAGTAACACATGATACCTAAGCTGAAGAACGATTCAGTTTGACTTGTCCCAAGTCAACCACTTTTTTGCAGGTGGTCCTTGAAAACAAAACACTCAGGAATGGGATTCCCCAACATTTGATGAAATGTTCAATAATTGGGACAGTCTTCATCTACTTATTTGTATGGCCCCTTGGGCCTTGGAAATTGAACCAAATTATTTTCCAGAGCCAAAATGAAATAACCAGGAACTTGTTCATTTCGAAAAAAGTAACCATTTCTCTTCAAATCCTAATTTTTTTATCTTTGGTCTCAATTATCAGCTTGGCGAAACGACCTCTGTTGTTGGTGCTCAGGAGGTGGAGCCCTTCTAGAAGATGAAGGTTTTGAAGTAGAAGAAGTTACATGTGATTGTTTATGCATAACTATAGCAGTCTATGATTTACCCATTCTCTTTCCTGGAGCTGATGGAATTACACGAGATTTATCCTTAGTCTTTATAAGAGATTCTTCAATCAGTTGAGCGATTGAAGAAAGGTCTTGAAATCCTCCTATGTATTTCACAGGGATCAGCGGTGTGCGCAACTCAGCACATAAATTCGCCACATAGATTGGAAAAAATTACTCTTAATGGAGTGCTATGCTTAGAGAATATGTTGATCCCTTCCAGTGAGAAATTAAATCTGAGACCCTTTCATTATCTCTTTGCTTACGGTTTGTAAGATCAAAAACTGTTGTCTTTGGTAACGTTGACCTAAACTGAAGAAGAAATCATTGGCAAATATCCTCCTATACGGTAATTGATAGGGATTTCAATCTTGTGTACCAGACAAAAGTAGGTCCTTGTAATGACTATACAAAAAACCTGAGCTTAACTCCTTCTTATTGATGTGGGGTTCCCATCATAGTATTGCAACGGGAAAAAAATGTGTTAAGTGTTGCTCTAGGTCTCCTAAACCATTAATGATTGGGAATGTAGTACTTTCAAAATTTTATGGGGGGAATTGCATCATCCCATTCAGGGTAGGCTCTCTTTTTTGGTTGAATTTGTGCATGATTTCCCTCCATAGCATCCGACCGAGCTGTTAATGGCTCAAGAGTAGTTATTAACTTTTGAGAAACATCTAGTTGGGCTTGGACCAAAATAGAAGCAATGACTAGAGCTGATACAGATGTGGTGGTTGGTACTGTAACTGATGGTAGCACCGCCAATTTTTGTTTCACTTGACCCGTAGGATTAGACCTATGAGGGTTTAATGATAGAGGAGGATATTCTTGATCCATCTCAGTAGCCACAACAAATTCTCTTGGCTAACTAACTCCAGCTTGCTTAGGAGGAAGACTACCTTGAAGAAATTCTGCATTCATCCTCCTCAATTCCTTCATTTAATCCTCTTGTTGTGCAAATATTTTCTCTAGTGAGAGCGATTGGACTTCTCCATAGGAAGGGTATGTAACCTGATTTGTTCCTTTCCCCTTATTGGACACATTTCAGAGAGGGGGATGTGGGTTACTTGAAGGATTACCTAGGTTCTGAGTAATCCATTGATTTTGTGTATGCACATCGTCTTCATTTGTGTCTGTGTGTACAACTTCTTGAGAAGGAACCTCTTCATATGATCCCTCTGAGTTAACCTCATCTGGTGGATCAGCAAAAATGGAATTAATGACATTAATTGATGCATAATTCATTGCATCCCTTCTATCGGCATTTCTGTGATATTGTCTTCATCCATGTCCTTGATGGGACATTTTCTTTTGTTGATTTGATCCCTCAGGAACTTCTTGATGAACTGTAATTTAGTGGGAATATCCTGAAAATTTGGCTCTTCATTCCTCTTGAGGTTTCATCCCCAATCGAGTGAAGACTGAATTTATCTGAGGGAGGAATTGAGGATTCGAAAAAGTCCCTAGTATAGTGGACTGTGGCTATTACTGCTGTCTTTTCTCAACTCCTCGAATCCTATTTGTTGATTCTGAGGGTTGGGTTAAAAGAGTCCCTAGTCTGGAGAGCTAGGTTGGTTCTTGACATGCTGTATCTGATACTTTCTTATAATCTCTCCTGATCTTGCAGACTTTAGTCCAGAAATTTGCTGGATGCATCAACCTACATCCACTTTTATCACCTTGGTCAAAAGTCTATTGGATGATTTCTGACACTACTATTACTTGATGATATGCTTGTTCCAAATGAGAGGCATGTTCAATATTATCATTTTCTTGATGCAGGTGTGATTCAACAACTTCTCCTCTGTATGCTTGATTTTGAGAGGAACTTGTTGAGGCCTGTTCTTGGGCAAGCTTTTGATTACAAACAAAACCCATTGACTGTGGCCATCCATGGGCTATAATATTTCATGAGACCATTTTCGGCAAGATTTGCTGACTAGAGAGTACAGTTAAATGTAGTGCTCCATGAAAACCCCATCCCCTGATATGAATACTAGTTGGGGCTTTAGAAATTAACTAGCGCAATCTTTTTAGTGTTCCAAGGCATGAACACTGAAGGGCTCTCTGTTGCTTTTCAGCCTTCAGATATCGAGAAACTGAGAGAGATGCCAAATCAATTTGGCATTGTAACCCTTCAATTATCTTCACATGTTTTTCATATTTATCATAAGATAATATTTTTTTTCAACTGACAAAGATTTTTCCATATGTTGAGATGAATATCATGAATTCCATCTTCGGTCAACATCTCTGTAATGTCATACTGAGAATCAGCCAGAGGACAAAACATAACTAGCACTTCACCTTTCACCAGTTACATTCTCATGTTCAGTACTTACTCTTTATCATTAAATGAATATTATTCTACCTAATTAGACCAGAGATGGTGCTTCCTTGTTGCTTCTTTGGATTAAACAATATTGGTAGAGAAATCACTAATCAAACTAGAAGATGCGTGACTTAGGGGTGGTTCGGAGAATGACCTACACCCTGGGCTATATTCTGGTTTAGAAAGTATTTCACCTTCTAATGGTAAAGCATCAGACATGACTGACATCAATTTTTCAAGATCCTTAAGATAAGAGGGCTTTCATTTCACTACATTGTCTGTTGGAGAATTTTTCAGGAAATGTCAATTACTACTTCGGAGAAGACTTTCAAAGCTAAAATTGTCATCCTGGGGAGGACCACCATGGCGCGTTACAGCAAAAGATGAAAATTTTTCTCCTTGATCTTCTGGCCACACAGAGGGTTATTGTGGCTCTAATCTGAAGTTGAAACATTGAGATAGACCGAATTGTCATGAAGCATGCCTTCATGAGGATGTATCTGAAGCAGACCTTTGGAATTAATGTTCCCACTATTTGGAACTGAGAGAGTAGAATCTTGAGTTGCAACAGATAATTGTCTGAGTGTATCAAGAACTCTAGCATCGATTAAAGCCTTATTACATATTGGAACATTATTTCGTGACTGTGATGGGTGGGTCTTCTTCTTAGACACCTTCTTACTCACTTTTGGAACCACTTATTGATGAAAGTGGTCATTATGGGAAGGAGTATGTGCCTACTCAGGAGAAATGATCAGGTTAGGCTGATTATATCCACTCAAATCATGTGTATGTTATTGACGTGGATGTCCGTATGATATGGGGGAGTACGCCCCACAACCCCCTTGGACCGGAAAATATATGTGTGTATGTTCCGAAGTAAACTGTTGATGTGTCACTCCACTCGTCGGGATAGATTTATGTGTATTTCCCTGAGATACTATTGAAGCTGTTATAATATCCTGGTAGGCATCCAAAATATGAGTAGGTTTTTGTTTCTACTCTTTCACCATTGAAATAATGTGCTTGGTTACTTCAGCAGCTGGAACAGTGATATACCTCCATTATGTGCTTGGAGTAAGTGTATGTGCCTGCTCCAGTCCTCCTTTTCCTGTCAGTGAATTTTGACAGTACCCATGTGTGGGGGCAGAGAGGTGAGTCTACCTCCTGTTTATTGATGGAGCTTTCTGTCCAGCTTCTCCGAATGCTGCCAAACATGATTGTTGGTAGGATTGATCAATTATTGAAGGTGTATGTGCCTCCTGATTTCACTTCGCTGAATGTGGTTGATGAGCTTCCTTCAATACTGACAGACAAGGGTGCTGGCAAGATTAATGAATGTAAGCAGGTTTATGTTCCTTTTTACTATTTGTAAACACATTGGGTTGGAGGGCTTTATCATATGTAGTCAGACGAGCCTGCTGAATAGATGATGATTTATAAATATGTGTAAGTTCCTATCTATAATACCCTACCGGAATTTCCTGGCGGGATTGGCGTGCTGCTGCCAGATGAGTCTGATGGACCGCGGGATTAAAACGGACGGGTGTGTGTTCACATTTGTTTCATGCCACCAATATAGGTTGGTGGACTTCTCCGAAAATGGAATAGATGAGAACCCTCTCACTTTTAACCGGTTGTCGCTTCTGGTGGCTCATCTTGCCTGCTCGGGTTCGAGGAACCTGAGCCGAACTCCTGGAGACAACACCCTCATCATGTTGAGGGCGCACTGCCGCCTGAGTCTGGTGGCGATTGTTGGTGGGAGCCCTTAGGAAAGACTCATGTTTCCTTGATTTAAGTCCATAAGAGGCCTTCTAATCCACCTCCTCAGAATATGGGATGGAATAGTTGTTGCGTTCCTGGGATAATGACCCGAAACGGTTAGAAACGGTTGTTATCACCACCTACTTCTTGATCACTATTTGTCGCTGTCCGGACGACCAGGGTGAGTGGTTTACTTGGAGGGATTATCGAGAAGACTCCAGAGTTGTAATGGTACCGTGTTGATGGTACTCTTTAACTAGTGCATTTGATACCCAGCGTTGATGATGCTGAGTAAGTTATGTGACCCTCAGAGCGGACGAGGATCCAGTAGGAGTAGCAACAAATGCATTCACATTAGAGGTTTTCACAATAGATGTATTCACAGCAGAAGTATTCACAATAGTGAACTTAATAAAATCCATTCTTGTAATGCATAAGATCTTTGAAAAGAGTGCCTTTTGATATAACAAACATACACAAGATATGTTCGATTGCTACATCTTTCGGATGTTCACATATTTTATTGATTGCTTTGATGGCCCTCTCATTGAGTTTAAATAGGGGCCTAACAAATAGGTAAATTATCACATTAACTTGGATAAGGATTCATGTCGAGTTCACCATTATTTATTTCCTCTAGAATTGGGGATTCCCCCATTGATTAAAGGTTCGAAACATTACATTCGGTTTCTAATGGGATTGTTCGTATAATCGGAAACATCCAATGATTTCATATCCATTTGGACCTACTTTCCAAAGGTAGGTGGTCATTAGTTTTCGACTGATGAGGTTTAGGAATTTTTATTGGTTGAGAGGATGGGTGGTCAGACTCATCACACCTTTTTGAGGGGAATTATTGTCTACTCCAAGACTCTCTTTATAGATTTATGTTATGTTCGTGAATCCTTATTACATTACTAAGTATAAAATGATCTTTCCTTTAGATCTGACAATCAATGATTGATATGTATGAGATTTAGAGAATATTTTATATGTATTCAAGGTTCATCATTGATAAAGAATCATCTGCTTTTGTTAGTGATTCTTATTCAATAGTATCCTTTAATATATAAAAGTCTCTTGGTCATTATGATGACCATACTAGTTTTAAAGCCACTCAGTGGGGCACTTAATGTTTATTGTCATTTAGAATGACATGGATTATTTCAGAGTTGGGATCGTACCCACAGATGGGCTACCTACGTATCCTTTATTTAGAAAAGGAATCGGAACCCACATAGTTCAAGTGAGGGAGAAGGATTTTTATGCATTATTGATGGATCCAAAAAAGATTTAATGATTACTTTTACACTCTATGAACACGTGAGTCATGCTTAGTGTGAGAAATAAGAGGTATTGGTGAAACAAGACAATTTTTTCATGAAAGATGAAATGATTTGGGGATTCTGTATGTTTGAATGCCCAAATAAATGAAGAATAGGATTTACTTTAGGGAAGAAACTAGGAACAAGGTCCATAAAGGTATATGTACTTCATGGAGATTTGGATACTCTAACTTGGGGCTTACTCTTGAGGAAGATGCCCAAATTAGGAGGGGTCTTTATGATTGGGTTTCACTCCTGAGAAGGAAACCCAGATCAAAATTAAATTAAGACTGGTTAAGAGAAACTAAGACTGGGGCATACACATTAGAAGGTGTCCTAGGTGAAAGGGATTAAAAAAATTAAGGGACTTGGGGATTACTCCTAAAGAGGATGCCCATATTTGAGACTGGGGATTACTCATGAAAAGGAATCCCAGGTTAAGATAATAATGTTTGGGGCTTACCACTGAGGAGGATTCCCATATTTGGGAACATGGAGATTGGGGATTACTCCTGAAAAGGAAGCCCCAGTTAAGGTAATTATGACTGGGGCTTACTCTTAAGAAATATGCCCATATTAGGGGACTTGGGGATTACTCCTGAAAAAGGAGGCCCAAATTAATGAGGACTTGAGGCTTACTCCTAGGGAGGATTCCCAAATTAGTAAGAATTTATACTGGGGCTTACTCCTGAAAAGGAGGCCTAGGTTAAGGATTCTCTCATATTAATGGATGATATTGAATGAATGAACTATCTAACGTAAAGATGTTAAAATTACTAGGTTTTGAGAGATTTTCCATATAATTCCTTTCAGATAACAATCCAACAAAGAAAGAATGCCATTAATGGCTTTTTAGAGTGTTTTTAAGGATTAATCCTGAAAAGGATAGGTGGATAAACATAGGAGAGTTGAAATAAGCAGGAGGGGAACCCAAAAATAAGGTGGTGTGCAAGTCTTGTGTAGGCGCGCAAGTCCTGGTCGCAGAAGTGTACATGTGCCACACATGGGTACTTTTGTGACGGTCAATCCTTAGGGTAGAACTTGGGAGATACTTGGGTCAAGCCTTTAATAATACCCCTAGAGACTTCTAGAAGATAGGAGCACAAGTTATGTTGAAGGTGTAAGGCAGCGCGCAAGTGTGACCATTTCCCTTAAGGTCTAGCCACCTAGGTGCGCAAGTGCTGATGAGTTTCACCACGTAGGCCTCCCCCCTCTTATGATCTTCCATTCTAGGTAAGAAATTACCTTAGAAGTGTTCGAAAGCTTTGAGAAGAGACTAGGGCGCTAGGAGCTCAAATCTGAAGTTCTGTAATTTTTCGTCCCTAAAATGGGGGGGACCACAGGGGTATTTATAGTCCTTTGAAGACATTGGGAGAAAATAACTTATGGTGCTCAAGTCACTTGCGCGACCAATATGAGAAGTGCAAGTATACTTGCACGACTATGCTGAAACTTGCGCGACCCACATGTAAACAAATCTCTCTTCATGCCTTTGTCAAATTTTGATGTTTCTTCAAAGAATGAATCAATTTGGACTAAGGTATTTCCCTTTTTTAGTCGTTAGAATCTGTGACGGAAAAGAGCATCAACACTCCCCAAGGATGGATTTTTGATAAAAAAACTACTAGGATGTGTTAAGTGAATTTAGGAAGATATTTGTGCATGTATTGGAATAAAAGTTCTCTTGAAGTGTGGATAAGAGAAGAGGGAAAATTTAATTTTCCTAAAGTATTAAATTAAATAAATTAATTTATCATATTAAAATAGTTTTAAATAGAAAAAATTATTTTTAATTATTATGGTGAGTGAAAATACTATGATAAAATAAAAATTTAACATGTTTAGATTTTTTACCCTTGCCTTTTGGTTTTAACCCACTTTAACCCTTTTCTAAAATTATTTTATAAATGATGTCTTTACTCATTAGGGTATATAACATATGTTACAATAGGGAAAATATCCCATAAATGGACCGTGGTTGATATTATCAACCATTTATCATTCACTTGTTGGAAAATAAAATTTTTAGTAAGTTTAAATAATTTAATAAATATTATTTATTTTTAAATATAATTAATGTCAATTTGGGAAGTATTCATTTAATTTGACATTAAATATAATAAAAAAAATATGGAATTAACATATATAACTATAAAACATATATATTATGATATAATCATTTTAAGTTATTTCATAATATAATAATTTATTCGAAATATATTACTTTTAATATTTTTAATATCATTTATTTTTTCATTTTAGTATATTATTTACTACATTAGCATTTCATAAGCTCTTAAGGTAATTATAATATTATTAAATATTATAAAAAATTCTATATAAAAAAATAATTTATCCATAAAATTAATATTTATAACCAAACAAGGTTCTTTTTTATCCCTATCATAACATGTAGATACTTTCAAAAATAAGTGAGTAACATTTCATCCTAAAATTATATGATTATAAAAATCATAATTTTGTCCATATGGATTCAAAATTGGACGTTTAAAGATTTTATATGTTGTAAGTTATAAATATGACCAGAAAATAGGAATTAGACATGTTTTTAGGTCATTATAACCCAAATATCTTTTATTTAAACACCAATAAATATGTTTTATTCCAATCCATGGTAATTATTTTTACTGTTTTTAATTTTCATTATATCCAAAAATTAAGTAGAAAGTATTTAAAGATAATAATTATTTAAATTAGGGATATTAAATCCATTTTATCAAATTAAATTTATATCAGTGTTAGAATATAATTTAAAAACTATAACATAATCAGTGTTGAAAATGGACATTCATGGAATGCATTTTTCAAGTATAATATTGTCTTACAATAACTATATGAATATTTATCACCATTATTTGAATTTAAATTAATATATTTATATATATTATATATTTATTTATTTTAAATTAATAATAATTAAATATTTTTTAAATTAATTAAAATAGAAATATATTGTGAGATCTAAATTTTTTTTTAATAAATAGTATTATTTTTCACTTTTCATAAATGAATCAATCTTTTTAGAAAAAAATAAATGATAATTTTCATATGTTCAATTTTATAATGATGTTCATTTTATCTAAAACCATTCCTCAATGTGGAAAAAAATTAATTATACTGTTTTATCAAAAAAAAATTAAAATTTATTTTTGATGAAAACATATTTTTTGTTTATAAAATTAACTTTACTAAATATTTGATGAATATTTAAAAAAATTATAAATGATTATATTTTGAGGAGGAATTTAATATATATTTAACAATAAACATAATCATATTGAGACACTCCTAGTTAACATATATAATATAATGGTCATTTTATAAATTAAATTTAAAATTTCGTTTTATCTCTGTATTACATGTTGTATACATTTTCGAACATGAAATACTTATTTTTAAAAAAATAAGGTTCTTACATTATACCTAAATTAAATTAACTTCATCATAAAACTTTTATCTTGAACTCTTAAATCATGTTTTTTATATTTAATAAATCCTTTTTTGAAATCCAATGTCGTAAAAAAGGATTAATAAAACTTCCCCCTAATAAGTGAGAAAGGGATGTATGAAGATAAACTAGAATAACACATAACATGGTTTATAAGTAGGAAAATGTTATTTTGAAGTGGAAATATAGACATGGAATATAATTTTATTGTATAAATAATTATATAGAGTCATAGAGATCATTGTTCACAATAAAGTGAATAATAAAGAGAATGTTAATGATAATGAATGAAATTGACCATTCGTTCATTTTCAATGAATTTTGATGGAAATTTTTTTCAAGGCCATTTTACTAAATTTTTGGGATTATTTTTAAATATATACTAATAAATTATGGAAATATACTTACATAAAAACTAAATATCACCCTTTAATCAATTATTATCACAATCTCATTTTTTCTCCAAATGATGAGTATTCAAGAATATTTTTCAATGTCTGAAGTACTTAAATTATTTTATAATGGATCTAATAATAAAAAAGTAAAAAAAAACATATTCCTAGTATCTTTATACATTTACCAATACATAAATGGTTTCCAAAAGTTAATATTATATCATAAATGTAAAATCCATCATATGACAAAATAAAAAAATTTAATTTAGAGATTAAAAAATAATACAAAAACATCAACAGAGATTATTTAAAAATATATATAACCCAACATCCCAAATAAAATTTATCATTAAATAATGTTTTATCCTAAAATTTTAACTAATACCCTTTATCTTAATCCTAAAAAATATAATATAATTCTTCATAATTATTCTTTTTCATTAATCTTAAAGGTATTATATACCTTGTCCCAATATAAAACCTGTTGAAATATAATTATTTACTTCAAAATCCAATAAAATATAAAAGGGTAGATACTATAATATTATTCCAAAAATCAGATTAATATTTATAAATCAAATTAATTTTAAAAATATCATACTAAACATGACAGCATGTATGCCAATGGTAACTGTTTCACCTGTGTCTCCCATATCTAGCTGTTTCCATCCCCATAGCCATTCCGTGTGTGATAGGTTGACTTTTTCTACATTATATATATTAATATAATTATAATATAATTCATTTAAATTTGGTGACCATCCTTAAAAATAACCTTAATAATAAATGATAACATATATCCTAAAGGTTATCAATATCATAAAATTTTTTCAATAAAATTAAAAGGCATTATTCCTCAAATAATTCTTTCACTGAAATTTTTGATAATCCCAAGGATTAATTTATCATAAATTCCTCTAAAAATACTCTGAATCCTTATGGGATCTTGTCACTTAAAACCTCATAAGGGATATCTATTACTTCAAAATTATTGTCAACCTTAGACTTATTAACTCATGATACTTTAGGTTTATCCCATATTAATATGTAATATCATAAATTTCCCTAGGTTTTATTCACTTATTAACAATTATGTTTTATAATTAAATTTAAAATTAACCCATGAATATCCCCAAGTATTTTTAGACTAGGTGTGTACACTCACCCACCACCATAATGATGTTGGAGAAATGCTCGATGAACTCTTTTTGTGGTTATTACCCTTAGATGCATATAGGAAAAAAACAAATTCATTTACAGTATCTAGAAAAGGATGTATTTAATGGAAAACAACATAATATCCACCAAACAAAAATCTTAGGGTTTTATTCTATACATATAATTACCATCAATGACAATTACATGATTGTTTTATCTAATAATTTTTTTTTGAAATCTTGTTCAAATTGATTCCACTAAATGACCAGTGATACTATCATTAATAACCATGACCCTAGTTGCCTATATCCACTAATAAAATTATTACATTATAATAAGATACATGTGATCCCATCCTAAAGGAACGAATAATTCATTACTATTGTCTAACAAGATACATACTTGAATCCGATATTTATTTGAAAAAATAAAAAAAATTATTTTAATTTAGAATATCATTATTTACTCTAGAATATCTTTTCATATCAATCATAATACACTTCCTTGTATCTTGAGAGAGGAAAAAAATAAAGTTCAAGCTGAGATGCCCAATAAGGGTTATATATAATAGAAGATAACTATGAATAAATAGTAATAATCATTCTTGAAATGTAAATAATTGAAAAATCATTCCCTTTAATCAATAACATGATCCCAAGAGTATTATAGTAGGACCACATGATGATAAATAAATTCTATATTAATCAATCACCTGAACATGAAACTTGACCATGTATATCATAAATATTCAAATAATCACATGTAATAATTAAATAATCTTATAATGATATAATATATAATATTTCACATCATAAACATACCATTAATGTCTCATGTTAAGACATCCTATATAAAGGTTCAAGGCCACAACCAAATACTAAAACAATTTTGTCTCATGAGTCATACTAAGGCTTCAGAGGATATACCAGGCCCCCCACATCAATTATTATTTCCCATTAATTTTTCATATGAAATGAGTAAAACATAATCAATATGAAAATTCATATTACAAAACAAGCATATGGAATTTCAGTAATTTATATAATAAATAAATCTAATCATAATACTTCTAGAGTAATATGAATAATGATATAAAAATAGTACATCCAGAGTGAAATTGATCATAATCCATTCAAATAAATTATAAGGATGGTATCATTATAATATATCCCTATTGTAGAATATGTAATATAAGGGTTGTTATTGTTGATAACGATATTTATTATAAAAACTTCATTGAAATCATTCTTAAGGAAACATCCATCATACAATGAAAAACAATTTTTAAAAACTAATCATTAATAAAATTTCAGGAATTATATTGTCTTTAAAAAAATAAAAGAAACACTTGAAGGAATCATAAACAAATTGGGTGTTCATTATTGTGTGAAATTCTATTCATAATGAGTATATTAATGAAACAACTCATTACACATTTTTATAATGAAATTCTAAAATTAAATCACTCAGAAAATGATAGATAGATAAATTTTAAAACATTTATAAAAACACAAACATGAGTAAGAATATCATTAATAAAAAAATTTACAATAAAAAATTGTTTAAATTTTTTTAGAAAAACATTTTTTGGGAAAAAGTATTTTTTATCTATAATGGAAATATATTCATATTTTGTTAAAAATAATTTTGAAATAATTTTTGATAACAAAAAATGGAAATTAGTTTTATTATTGAAAGATTGATAATTAAATATAATATAAATAATGAAATGTGACTATCAGATAAAGATAATATAATTTCTTTTAGTGGAAATTATAGCATAAATAAAGTTGATGAAATTGAGATTGAAACATAAATCTCATACCTCTTTAGTAACTTATGAATAATAAACCCCATCAAAGGAGTAACTTCAAATGAAAAATTAAATTCCATGAATATAAAGAGGTTCATTACATAAAACATCATAGGGGCTGTAGAAATACCTCATAAAAGAAGAGAGCTGTATAACATGTCTTATGTCCCGTTGAAGAAAATTTGAGATGATGAACTCCTAGAAAGAACCAAATGTTGACGTGAGAATTAATAATGGAATATATTATGTGTGTAAGATTTAAATTCAAAAAAAATAGTTGTATGTAAAAAATAAAATAATCCAAATTCATTTCACACATAATCATAGAATATCAAAGGCAATGAAGAAGTAATATAACCCAATTGAGTGAAATTGAGTTATTAAATCACATACCACTTGGTAACATTCATGTAAAATAAACATGTCAGAAATAATGTAAATCGAAACATAAAATACCATGAATTTTGAAGGATTCCTGATATTACTTTTAAAATGGTCAGTATAAGAAAATAAGTTCCTAATAATAAAATATTACTCAACGAATGAAAATTGAGTTGAAATGCATTACCTCAGATCCGAATCACCCCATACAATATTCATATTCATGAATAATAAACATATGTAAATTATCTGAATGATTAATAACCATTTTAATGATTATTGAACCTGTTATATTATTTATTCCTATGATTTATTCAATTATTTAATCAAATAAGTTCACATCATACATTTTGATGACACATGGTTCATTTGTCCAGAATGAATTCAGTATTTTTAATATCGTAAAAGTGGTCCTTGTTAAATTATATTGATATTTATAATAATTAATAAATTATCATTTTTATATATCAATTATACATTAGAAAAAAATCATCATCGATGTTTATGGAAAATGAACTGTTATACAGTCATGGAGACAGTAGACTCTACACATTGATGATAACATTTTCATTTTTTAATGATCATTATAGAAATAAGGAATGTATTATTTTATATTTTCATAATGATAAATGATATTATAATTAACATATTATTTCATTTATTATAATTTTATAAATCATTAATGTTATGTGTTAGTGAAAAAAATCATGTCACTTTATGTAGTTGGTTGTACACAAGTACACGTAACTGACATTGTCATTTTTAATTTAATGGAATGGTAAGAAATAGAATAATATATTATCTTTTAATAATGATAAATAATTGAACAATATAAAATAAAATATATAATATAAATAATTATAACAATCCCTAAGTTGGGGTGAAGGTAAAAAAAACACCTCAATCAAGGAGGCGGTAGTCTATTGTATACGCAAAAAATGGTTTTATCTCCCATTTTATGGATGAAAAGTTGAATATTGGGTATGAAACTAACATACAAAATCTTATTATATAGGTCATAGTGATGATATTTCATCGACGTTGTTGTATAATATTTTATGTAGGTGGAAGAAGAAACAAAAGAGAAATGTTTTGTTAAGAATGATAACTCTTATTCAGAAAACCTTTTTAGGTTTACACTAAAATATCACATAAAATTGTTTTCTAATCAACCCAATGTTAATAGGATGTTCTAAGGTAAGTAAGGAATGTATTTTTGAAAGTAATATAGATTCCAAATATCTCTTTACGTGTGGATAGGATTGGATTTGATGTTTCCTTTTATAAGTGATGGGAGGGGCACTCTTGAAATTTCTTAAAGTATTATAATAATTTTGATTTATTATCTTATTAAAATAGATCATAATTGAGTATATTCTGTTAAAATATAATTTTTGGTATAAATATTCTCAAACAATAAAAATTATACATGTTTATATTAGGTTTTAACCTCATTTGTTTATCCCATTTTAACACTTTCTGACAATTACCATGGTAAAAATCTTTTAAATATTTAGGGGCTATGAAAATTACTATAAAAGGAAGAAGTCTAGTAAATATACAATGGTAGATTTTATAAACCATTTTAATTCTACATGGACCAAGTAATTTAAAATCCTTTAATAAAATTTTATTTATAATAATATATATTTATTTTCTATTTGGATACTATTAATTTAATTTGAAATTAAATATATGAGGACAAATATGTGATGAAAAATATATACATATAAAAATATCTATCATTTTATATCAATCAATTTTTATTATTATAATAATTATTCTAATTATATTACTTTTAATATTTTTAAAATAATTTATTTTCGTTTCTTTTTAATTAAATAATTAATGTATCAGCATTGTGTAAGGATTTAAAGTAATTATTTTTTTACTAAATATTTAAAATAAATAAAAATGATAATTTTTTATTTAAAAATTAATCTTTTTAACTAATATTTCTTCTTTTTGACCCCTATGTGAACAACTTATTGATTTATAAATTTATGATATTAAAATTTTTTCCTTTTCATTTCTTAAATTATTATATAGTTCTTAATCATGGCCATATTAACTCAAAATGGAAAATTCCCATAAATTTGATGAGATAAGTTTAAAATATGGCAAGAATAAAGAAATTATATAAGTGTTTAGGTCATTATTAACCTCGCCTCATTATTTTAACCTCATGTAAACCCGTTTTACCCTAAAATTTGGTAACATATTTTTAAAGTGTTTTTTATTCATTATGCCCAATAATTATATTTAATTTATTACCTAAAAATATTTATTCTGATTCCAAATATTAAATAAATTGTAAAAAAATAAATTCATATAAGAGTAATAATTTTATTTTTATATTAAACCCAAAAATTTTGTAGACTTTTTTTTTCAAGGAATTCATTTTATAATCATAAGATATTATTAAATTATCTATATCACTAGTGATCATCAATATATGGACTTAAATTAAAATAGTTAGATATATAATCTATAAATTTAATATAAATTACTCAGTTTTAATGATTATTTTAATCAATTAAAATTGAAATACATTATGAATTTTAAAGTATTTTTATTTTAAAAGTAGTACTTTCCCCTATTCTGTATAAATTTACACTTTTTAGAAAAATAAATAAATAAACCAATAATAATATAAATATGTTAAAATAAAAACATAACTTAATTTTATAAAATAAATTTCCTAAAATCGCAAGAAATTATTTATAATATTTTGTAAAAAAATCTGTAAAAATCATTTTTAATGAAAATAATGCTTTTTGAAGATCAAGTTGACATTACTCAAAAATAAGTTACAATTTACTATAAACATATCAATAACTTAATATTGAGTAGGATTTTACAATATATATATACAAATAACATTATGATGTTAGTCATATTTGCACCCACCATATTGACAACTGGATAATAATGGTATTATTTAAATAATATGTTTTACGGGCCGTTTAAGATCAGTGTTTTTTGTTGTATACAATATTAAACATAATGTTCTTATTTTAAAATATATAGTTGTTATATAAACATAAACAAAATTCCAGGAATTAAAAAATTTTAGTAACTTCCCCACACTTATTTAAATTAATCCAAGCAATATTAAGGGGAAGAAACAACCAGAATTATTCCTTGGTATTACACTTCAAAAAAAGTAAATCCTCCAATAGATTCTAATAATTACCTTCCCAAAATATTTTCAACTAATTTCTATTAATATTGAATGAAACATCAATCCTTGGATATCCAATATAAAATAATTTAAGTGAAAATAAGAGTTACAATAAATGATCCATTCCATTTGGAAGAGAATTTACATCGGAAAAAGCTTTAGCCTAGAGTTGTACACCAACACATTATCTCCAATCTGGAATTCTTTTTTACATAATATTAATGTCATGAAAATACTTTATTTTATATTTAAAATCACATGAATTTTTAGAATAATTTTTTCTTATTTCTTAAAACTCTTGCAAATGAGGATACCTCACTTTTAAATATTTAAATAAATTCAAATCATAGGATTTCATGGCCTAAAAATATTAATTCTCTACTTCCATGGTAAATGAAATGATCTACCAAAAAAATATCATATGAGGTTATATGCCTATTATAGTATTTTAGGTAGTCTTATACACTAATAGATCATCCAAAATTCTTATATTCCTATCATTATTGACTATGTTAACAATTTTCACAACAATATGTTTAATATCTCTATTAGACACTTCATATAATGTATTAAAATGTTTGTTATAGGGTGTAGACACTTTATGACTGACCACATATCGTCTTATAAAATTATCTACAATTCAATTTAAAAATTAGTACCTTTCTTTGTTGGAATAAATCATTGTATCCTAAATCATTAAAAGGGATTACTCCTGAAAATTGGGATACCTCTCTAGAGTTATCAAACCTAGTGGGAAAAACATTAATCCACTTGGAAACATAGTGCACTAGTAGCAGGATGTATGGATATCAAATGGAAGTAGGAAAAGGAACCATAAAATTCATTTACTGAATATCAAGTACATTATAAATAAAAAATGTTCTTACAGAAACTCAAGTCATTAGAAAATTTTTTATTTGAAATGAAATGATTTATAAATCCTTTAAACATAATGAGAATTTTTTATAATGGTGTTCCCAATATACTTAAATCTAAAACTTTCTTAGTTATTCTCTATAACTCACAGTATCTAATATAGCTCAATCTTTGAAGGAATTTCAGAAATAAATAAATCTATAAATTCATAATACTCCTCTTAAAAATTGTTTCACTTACAATGTTCCAAAAGTAAGGTTTATCATGGATATATTTTCTTGACATTCTAATCAATTTAAAAATATTTGTGTGGAAAACCTTTATGAACAATTTCAATAGCTCTAAAATTATAAATGATCAAAAACTATTGCCTCTATTCTAGGGAATAAGAATACAATTTTCCCCAGTAAAAAAATCACAAATGGGTTAAATATATGAAATCAGAAGACAAACTTAGTAGGTATCATACGCAAATAATCATGAAAAGTATTATCAATTACTTTTATATCTTGATATATATTCCAAATTACAAAAGTTAATAAATCCATTTAGCCAGTTATAGTTTTAAATTTATCTTTTTCATAAGTTTTCAAATACTATAATGATTAGTGAAAATAAAAAATTTAGATCCCAAGTGATATCTTCTAAGATTATCGATGGAAAATAAAACAACTGATAATTTATTCTTTGTTTTTGAGTAATTTGATTAGGGAACAACATGAGATCTAGAAGAATAGAAAACTACATGTGAATTAAAATATAATATTTCCCCCAAAATAACCCATAAAGATAATTATGAAGCCTCAGTTATCAACTCAAAAGGTAATTCCTAATTAGTTGGTTGAATTTGTTATTAAGATACAACCATCTATTTGATTTTTTTAAAGGCATCCTCACACTTCCCATAAAAGAAAAAAATATATTTATAAAAAGAAAATTGTGTTTTCATAAATTCTTTCATAAATATCCAATATGTCTTTATATGTATAATAAAAAGCCAATTATTATTCAAAATATTTTGTAAATGTAGTTCATAGATAATTTAAGATGACTATTACACTCAAATTCCATTCATAGATAATTCATGAAAAATAAAAATTCCTATTTCAACTAAAAAATGTTATTTTTCAAAGTTCATGACAATGTAATTATTAATAAAAACTCTAATAATAACCCCCAAAATCCTTATACAGCTCTAAAAATATGAAAAAAAACACTATAAAATCATCCATAATCCATACTATGCATTCCATAATAATTATATTTAACAAAAATAAACATGTATCAGTGGAAGGGGGATGAGAATTACATAATCCAATTATTATTTAATTATATGAAAAGGTACTAAAAATATATGTGAAGTTTTATGTTATCCTAGACCTCTAGAGCTTTTTGAATCTAGAGTTATTTATAAAAAACATGAGAAATAAATAATTTGATTGTAAAGAAAACATTTTAAGGACATGATCAAGAATAGGAAAGTGTAACTGGTCCTTCCATGTCAATAATGTCATATGCCTATAATCAATACATACCCTCTTGTAATTTGTTAACAAAAAATTCACTAATTAAACAAATTCATTCTTAACAATTATAAATCCTCCCTTTTTGGGAACAATCTGAATTAGAGTTACCCACCAACTATCAAAAAATGGGGGAAATTATACCCACATCTAACCAGATAGTCAACTATTTCTTAACCACTTCAATATGGCTAGGATTCAATCAATTATGAAATTATCTAATAGGTTTAAAATTTTCTCTGAGTAAATTATATGCATTCACACTGAAGGAATAATTATTAGAATATAATCTAAATACTTGGATGTAGACTTAATATTCCCCAAAATTACATCCAGAAGATAAATATCATGCTCATCAAGAAACCCAATTTCAATTATAAAAATGGCAATTTTTATATTATAAGTAAGAAAATTACATATTTTTATGAAAAGGACTAATTTCATGTATCGGTAGACTATCCCATTTAGAAAAAACATCTGTTATGGGTGCTTTGAGTTCATTTTCATCCATTAATCCTTCTTGATTAATTTAAAATTACAAACTCTTATACTAGAATTAAAATTAATTACAAGAGGATATATCTTTTATCCTCAAAATAAATACCATATTTAAGTTCACATACATGAGCTAACCCTAAAATGAAATTTGAAGTAGAATTTATGTAAATAATAGTGGATTAAACAGAAGTTTTCTTAGATAAATAATAATTGTCCACACTTTTTTAATTATGAATAAAATCTAATGTTGTTTCATATATTTCAGGTTTAATTTCAAATAGAAATTGAGAATTTCCAATAGCATTTCATGTTCTAATAAACTCTAAAAAAAAATTTATTTCACTATATTTTTCTTAAAAAAATTCTTCATAATTTTGTTTAGTAATTCCACAATAGCATGCAACATAACCAATTTTTTTTTTTTCAAAATCATCACTATAGATTATTTCATACATTCTAGTTATAGAAGACTCATTTCAAAGAAAAAGATCATTTTCTAATGAATTAAAAGGTTAGTTATCTTGATTAAAATTAAGAAACCACACTATGTAGAACCAATCAATTATGCTAACTTGGTTTGTATAATTTTACTCCACAGGGAATTCCATTGATGTAGTGATACAAAAATCAACCATATTACCTCCAAAATTTAAATGAAAAGTTTCTTTTATGAGCATTGATTATTTCCACAATAGATTACATGAATTTAATTCTTAAAATTAATGTTTCATGGATATAAATATATTATTCACCATGTAAAACATGTAACAATATAGAAGGAAAATAATAACATTAATTGTTACTAAAAAATCATTAATAGATCAAGTTGGATTAACTAAACTCATATTTTCTAGTTGGGATAAAATTCCATATTCATTATGATCTCCATCCTACCTTGACGAATATTCATAATAAGACATATCATTTTAGAGTCTCTTAAATAAAACATAAAAACATCAAACATATCATTTCCAAATACACAGAGGTTGAAAAACATATTGTGATCTTTGTAGTTCACAGGGGGAAAATGTAGGATCATGGATGAAAAATTTATTCCCAAAATAACATTCTCACCACTCTTGAAAATCCTCTTGTGTGTGAATATTTCCTTAATAAATATATCATATTGGGGTATATTATTTACAGAAACCAATAAAAGGACATTAACCCATACATTCCTCAATGTTTCAGGAACTTCTTTTTATATTTTAGTTTCAATATTTCTACTGATATGAAAGTTTCCCAAATGATATAACAATGAATATTTTTGCAGTTTTTTTTCCATAATAAACTTTATTATTCCCTTTTTAAGATCAAATTAGGTCTCTAAAATCCTTCTAGGTCCTTTCCAGCATCACTTATTTCTTTCTGTTACCTATTAATTATTTTACTTCTTTATAGAGAACATGTTCTTATAAATATTCAATAGTTTTTAAAACTATTTCAACTAGCATTTTAATATATTTAATAAAAAGTTTTGACACATATTTATACGATTTCAAATTATTTTTATAATTATAATTGTTCATTTTAGCTTCTTATTCATTTTTTTATATAGGGGATTTTGAATTTCTATACCACTACTAAAAATTATTTCATTTACAATATATCATCTTCTTAGTTACACTTCATATTATAAAAAAAAATTCCACTTCATTGATTTTTCAATCCATTGATTTCAGTATTTGAATAACACATATATGTAGCCATATTTTATAAAAACAATTAGTGAATAAATATCTCATTAATTCATAAAAGTTTTTTTAAGGTGTGTTTTATTCATTTTATTACCTTTTTATTGGGTTTTCTTGATTTTCAAAATATATGAAATTATTAATGGTTTTATTTCTATATTGATTTTGATTGTAAAAAATTATAGATTAAAATTTTATGAATCCGAATTTATGTTTGGTTAATCATTACGAGAAAACCAATTATTCTATTTTAAATTTAATCATTAGTTTGAATTATGTTTTTAAAGAAATGACCTCGATTTGAAATTGTGTTTTGGTATTGGATGTTCTCATTTTTATATAACGGTTTTCTAGGAAATATTTCTTTTCAAATTTTAAAATTTTATTGAAAATGACGATATTTATAATTGAAATTATTAGATGAAAATAAATTCCACTGAGAATTCGAATGTGATAGATTGGTTCTGGTTGAGATTTTGAAGGGATATGTTTAGTAAACATTAGTCTCATTATGATAGAAAGATCACTCAGATGACTCTTTATTTATATTTTTTTAGAATTGGATGTTGAAAATTATATTTCTTTACTGACATGGATCAGGACCCTGGTAAAAAATCATTGTGAATTTGGGGAAATGTTTGAAATGATATTCCATGAATATATGGGAGTCTTATCATTTAGTTAAGCTCTAGCAGAGGCATCTATCATGCCCAAATACATCAATAATAATCCTTCATAAAAATATTAGATAAGTATATGGTCATAAATTTTATGGTGAGGGTAGAAAGAACATATAATCTTAAATCACTCCCAATATTTATATAAATCCTCCCCTTTTAACAATCAAATTCCAAAAATTCTTTTTCCCAAATAGGCTATCTATAAGTTATGACATTTTTTCATATAAGTTATTCTTTAGTTGGTTCCAACTCTATATTTATGTGGATTGTGAGATTTAGAAACCAATCCTTATCCATGAAATAAAAATAAATGGGTAATACCCTCATATTTATTTGATCTTCACTAAAACGTTGAGGATTTTTTGGTGATACTCACCATGAAAAAATCATATAAATTTTCATTCAGGTCCTCACCTGACACCCCATGAAATTTGTGTAGATTATATATTATGGCCAACCTATGTTCAAAAAATAGGGAAATTTATGAGTACCATAATAAATTTTAATAATTCTATAAACTAGGAGAAAGTTGATTTTTAATTTTCCTTTTCCATCATTGTTCATATATTTGTGTCATGACCTGTCCTCGAGGCCCGTGCCATGACTACCCCAAGCCCGCCTTCCATAGGCCAGGGGATGGAGACTAGCACCGAAGTGTAAATCCCTAAGCTGGGAAGGAATTTCCGTTATAGTAGTAACACACACACACAGAGAGTAAGATGAAAGAAAATCACTAAGTGAAAACTGTATACAAAAAGTAGTGCTAAAAGAAAAAGGGGCTGGAAATATAAGGCCATCAGTAATGTACAGGTACAATAGAGAACAAGTAAAGCTAAAAAGGGGACAACAGCTAGAAAGGGAATCTCATGGAATGTCCGTCGAGTATCCTACCTGAAGGGTAGGTACTGATTTCTAACTCAGCACTCCATGTCTATATGTTCGCTCCGTGTACCGTCTTGCCGTGTGGTCCACCTTCGGGTACCATCCAGTCCTGGATCACTCTCGGCCTCTGTCAACGCTGTCCGTCGTCTGCATCCAACACAACAAGGTGTCGGCATAGCCTGTGTAGGGGTGAGTATAACGATACTCAGTAGGGACCTCGAGACCCCCGAAGGACTCCCATAATCCACGAAGGATAAACCACAGAAGGAAAGATACAATCACGAAGTATAAAAAAACCCTACATAGGTAGATTCCCATATATATCTAAGTTATCAACCACAGTTCTGCTCCAACTCTCGATCTAATGAACAACCCAGTCCACACATGAAAGTAAAGTCATTCACATCGATTATAAAGATTGAATGTTATGACTCAGTTCACATAGGTATACATCTTTCGTATAGTGATAGAGATGATCAGATGTAGTCAATGATTCATCTAAGCTGTCAGAACCACACATGATACCTGACCAGCTACTCTGTCAGACCCACATAGGATACAAGTATATAGGTAAAACATCCGGACCCACACAGGATACAAGAACAGTAGCCATCTCACTGATTTATCAAGCTGTCAGACCCACATAGGATACAAGACCAGCTACTCTGTCGGACCCACACATGATACAAGTACAGAGTTCAAACTACTGGACCCACATAGGAAACAAGAATAGTTTTCATCACATTCTATCCCACATGGGATTCCAGTACAATTTACATCGTCGTTGAACCCATGGAGGATCCCAGTATGGTAGTCATCGTCGTAGTCGCAGTCAGCTCTTGGGTTCCCGCACACATCACGCTCAATTATGGGAGGGTCTACTCCTCAAGCCAAGGGGTTGATACATCAACTATATTTGATGTATCTTGAAGTTTCATATTCTCAAAATAAACCAAACGAAATAGTCGACACGTCAATCGGATGCCCTGTCTAAGAGTTATTGGCTTTTCTGTTCTAGGGGCCCGGTTGGAATTATGCTCGTTCCAAACCCGGCCATTTTCAAAAGTTGTCCAAACTCACTTAGAGTATCACAAAAGGATTGTCTCATCATGATGATCCCAATGCTGTAGACAGTGCGTCGTATAGACACATGACCTTGAAGGTATCCACGTTTAAGCAAAACAGGCACTACCCATCAAGCCCAGTGGGCTAGCGGGTTGGCCCATTATGGCTCGGCGAGTTTGACCAAGATGGGGGGGTGGCAAGGCCCAGTGGGGCGTGGGCTAGCCCGGCGCTGTGGCTCAGCCCTCCCGAGTCTGACCCAACCCATGCAAGGGCAGCCCGGCCAGCGGCTAGGCCAGCTGGCCGAGCGGAGTGAGGGGGGAGCACCCCAGTTATCTGTAATGGAAGAGTCGAGCGGCACTGCCTCTCTTACCCAACTGGATGAATCCATCTGATATTCCCGGCACGAGGGGCCTGCACCCGGGCCGCTGCCTTCCCACGTGGCACCTTCAGGTGTCGTGACTTCCTTCAACCCAGCCAGCAGGTAGCTGGCCAGTTCGCCCACCCAGCGCGGGCCATAGTTCTCCACTGCACGGCGCCAAGGGGGTGCCACGGTTCTCCAGCCCGGATGGCTAAAGTCGGGCGGTTATTCTCCAGCCAACCAGACTGTGGTTTCAGGACATGGTTCTTCTGCACTCATCTGGCGTGCGACCGCCACTTCCTCCGATCACTGACGCCGCCACCTCCATCGTCTGGTGTTGTCCTCTCGCACGGTGTGATGGCAGCACTCCCCCTTGACTTATCCCCCATCACCAAAACAACAATAACCAACATAGGGTCTTCAGTCGTGTTGGTTCGACCCGCACTTTCTGTATTATTTGGTATCATTTGTCCAAAGTCCAACCAAGGCATACATTGAAGAACAAGAGTCTAATTTTATTCCATTAAAATAAATCAAATACCCCTACCTCGTATATGATGTTTCATGTCGACAAACCACAGAAGACGAGCGTCGTGGTAGTCAGGTGTTGTTCTATCGACGCTGGGGAACGTTGTTGTCGTAGGTGGCATCCATTTCAGGAAGCATCTTCACTCTTGTCATGGAGGAAGAGGAAGGAAGGCACATCATAGTTCTTCGGAGGAATTGGCATTCTTCGTCGAAGAGGATGTCGTTCTTCATGGAATGGACTCTCCATTTCCAATTCTCCCAAAGCTCTCCAACACAACAACCAAACCCCAAATAATAGCTCAGCCTATTATTTTATCCTCACATGATTTTCAAATTAATTCAAAAATTAGAGGAGCCAAAATTAATTTTTCATGAAATGAAAATGTGTTGGCATATTAATTAGAGTAGGGCGGAAGTCTCAATTAAAGAGGGGAGGTGTCAAATTAATTTAGGGGGGTTTATGGGGAGTTCAAGAAGATGTTGAGGGACTAGGCTCATGTGGGACCCAAAACACATTATACTCTCATGGGAGGTTATGAGGGATGTGAGGCCCACCTATAACTCTTATTTAGAGATAATAATTACCTTTTAACAAAAAAGTATGTAACACATAATTTTTTATTTATTTTAAATTAATCCCAAAAATTAACATCTCCTCTTGTACAAACTCAACTGCGGTAAAGGTCCCCTTAAGCGAATAATGGTGCTGAAAGTTCATTGGTGCCCTCAGATTTCAATTCCGAGAATCAGTTCAAAAGATAGAAAAAATATGCACGTACGTTTACTGAGCATACCCGAACAAAACTTCAGAAATTGATTCTGGGCACACCGAGCCTCAGAATCAGGCGCCGTTTGAAACTTCAGACTCGTCAAATTCCAAAGAAATTAAAAAAAATCCTCAAAATTTCCAGGTATTTATATTACACTCACCTCAGGTATTTACGTCCCTGTAAGGCTACAACAGACACTTGGGAAACTAATTGGGGTACTGAGCACGCATTTGAGACTCCCACTCCCATGTGCACTCTTGGAGGTTCCTGTGCTGCCAACGAATGTGCACTAGAGGAATTGAACGTCCATGTAGGACTCGCTTCTATTGATCCTCGATCTCCACTGGGACCTCCGTGAACGTCGCTCAGTCATTGATGTTTTGATCCCCATGGTCTATGATGTGGGACGGGTTGTGCATGTATCTCCACAACTGAGATACGTGGAAGATGTCGTGCACCCGGTGCAACTGAGGTGGAAGGTCCAGGAGGAAATCCACCTCGCCTACCCTACTGATGACCTAGAACGGTCTGATGAATTGTGGAGATAACTTTCCACCCCAACCAAATCTTCATAGACCTCATCAAGCTGAGACTCGTAAGAAGACATGGTCACCATCCTCGAACTCCAGTGGTCTCCATCTTCTATCATCATAGGAAATTTGTCTACTCTGTGCAGTCTTCATCCGCACCTGGATGATCTGCACCTTTTTAGTCGTAGCCTACACCATATCTGGTTGTACAAGTGCTGACTCCCCTGGGTCAGTCCATCACATAGGTGATCTGCAAGGTCGGTCGTACAGTGCCTCATATGGTGCCATCCCGATGGTGGACTGGTAGTTGTTATTGTACACAAAGTCCACCTAGGGTATGTGATCCTCCCAGCTACGAATAAAGTCAAGGACCCATGCACGGAGCATATCCTCGAGAGTCTGAATGGTCCTCTCAGTCTGACCATCTGTCTGAGGATGGAAGGCGGTTCTCAGATATAGCTGCATGCCAAAGCCTCCTATAACCCCTTCCATAGTAGGGATGCGAAACGAGCATCTTGATCAGAGAAAATAGTCGATTGAACACCATGAAGACATATGATCTTCCAAATGTATAGGTGTCCTATGATCTCCACTGATCCCTGCTCTCCGATCGGTAGGAAGTGGGATGACTTGGTGAGTCGGTCAAAGATCACCTAGATAGAGTCGTTCCATCTGGATGTACGTGGATGTACCATCACGAAATCCATGGATATCCCACCCCACATCCACTCTGGGACCTCTAAGGGTTATACCAAGCCCGCTGGTACCTAGTGCTCTACCTTCACTTGATGACAAGTGAGGCATCGAGAGAAAAACTCTTCTACTACTTTCATCATACCTTGTGACCAGTACTGTCGTCTGAGGTCCTGATACATCTTCACCACTCCTGGATGTACCACTGGAGGGGAACTGTGAAACTCCCTCAAAACATCCTCGTGTAATGCAGCCGGTACCATGGTACATCCTCTGAATAGGATGAAGTGCTCCACTCCATCAGAAAATCAATCAGGTTCCTTTCTTGAGGATATCTGTACATGTCGGGTCTCACAGTCAACGTCCCCATGCTATGCCTCTCAGACTCACTGAATAAGTGGAGGAGTGACTATGAGAGACTGAAAAAAGGCTTCTCCATATCTATATACCAAGAATATCTACAACACAGATAGCTGCTATGTCACCACTCCTAGCAGCTGAATGCCCGATCTTTTGGTGAGAGTATCTGCTACAACATTCCCCTTCCCAAGAGTATAGACTATCTCGAAGTCTTAGTCCTAGAGGAACTCGATACATAACCGATGTCTCAGGTTCAGGTCCTTCTTTGAGAATATGTACCTGAGACTCTGGTGGTCAAAGTAGACTGTAAAACGGTCGCCCATCAGATAGTGCAACCACATCTTCAAGGCGAAGACCACTGCTACTAACTCCATGTCATGGGTAGCGTAGATATGCTTGTGCTGTATCAACTGCCAAAGAACATATCTGATCACCGCTCACTCATGCATCAAATCTCACCAGAGTCTGGTCACTGATGCATCGCAGTAAACTACGTACCCCATGCCCTCCTTCGGTAGCCTCAAGATGGTCACACTGGTCAATCTCTACCTCAGCTCCAGAAGTATCTGTTGGCATCTCTCGGACCACAAGAAGGGTTTTCCCTTCTACGTCAAAGCTGAAAGCGGTGCTGCAACTCAGGAGATGTCTTGCACAAAGGTAAGTCTGGACGACTCATTAGGGATCGATCACACCCTCTTAAGCATGATTTCATCCTGTGCTGCCTGGATTTTCCTTTTGTCTGACCAAGGAAAACCCCATCCCAACGTTGTAGATAAACCATAACCCTTTTTTCCTAATACGGTCAATCTGTTCATGAACTATGGTTGCCCAATCCATACCCAAACTATTTTCATAATGACTCAATGATTCCACCAAGAGGTTCCAACTGAAACTCTCGCCTCAAGGGTCAGATCAGACCATCGGCGTAAGTGTGATTATCGAGTCTCCTCACAAAGAAATATCCAGATGTGTGGGTCAAGTCAACAGCTTAATTGGAAACTCTAGGTCTGGGACAAGATTCATGGATGGGAGGAATTATTGGTACCTATGATTATTGATACGGCAGCTAGTAGTAGACACAGACCATACCTCAAATTGTACCTAGAGCCCTTGGGTCACAATCCTTGACCACATGAAGCTACTCTCTTCCTCTGCCCTCCATCTCTCTAAGCCTAGAGGGGACTACAAAGATGTGTGTTTGTTACATGTTGAAATGTTTACCACCCCATACTGCTCTCCTAGCTCTGCTTCCATGTCTCTTGCCTTGTAGATTCATCTTTCCTTAAAACTACCTCTTCGAAAAATTTACACGCTCAAGTCTCAGTTACTTGAGCCAGTTTCATGATTCCAACTACTAACATTCTTTGGATATAACCTCTCAACCAATGATCATTCAACCAAAAATATTCTATCTAGAACCCCAACATATGTAGGAATGCAATGAGGGAAAAGTGTTGGCTCTGAAATCCTTAAATACACCTCGCACGGAGGTCCAAGCTCTAAGTCACTGATCATATCATATTCATCGAGTACCAGGAGAGAAGAGTATGTCTCGATGAATACTGAACTACCGATATGTCATCCTGCCGAAGCTGTATAAGCTCTAGTAAACTCTCAGCCACCTCCTCAAGATAGTCCTCAACTGCCTGTGGGTCAGGTTCACCTCAAGAACTGAGGGTTATCTGATTCTGAAACACATGTAAGGCACTAAGACTAGAACTTTACTCTACCGGTGCAGCAGGTAGTGTCTTCTGACCAACAATAGTTATATAGATGGAATAGTGCCCATACATACCATATCGGAAAATGGTCCAAGTACAGAAACATCATCACTATGTGGACCAATATCATGGTCAATCACTGGGAAAAACTAGTAGCTAAGATTACTATCCACTCTACGGGTGTCTCAACTAGGCGGAGAACTCAAGAAATCACATATAGTCAGTCCTCTGCTTCCTAGGAATCTATCTCTCCTCGTAACCTCAACGGCATCTGTCTCTGGGACTCGTGCAATGCCCTTAGTCGGCATGCAACATCCGCCAATGCAGCTGGTGGTATCTCCTACCTAGTGGGTGGTGGTGCTGCTGGTGCACCACCCGATGGTGCCAAAGTAGAAAGAGGGCCTTATATTGGAGCCTCGTCGCTCAGTGGGTCGCCATCGTGTAATCTCTCGGAAACCCTTGCTTATTGTCATTGCAACGACATCCGGATAAGGAAAATGTGTGCCACGATCAATATGTTATACCTGGTGAGCTGACTCAAAAAGACCACAAAGTAAACTCTTCAAAAACACACAATCAGTTTTTTCATCCACTGAGTCAGAAATGAGAAGTCAGAGTCTTGTTGTATGGATAAGTCGGCTGCCGCACCAACATTGGACTCCTTGGACAGAAAACCACAATCAATACTCCTAACACTATTTCCTCACAGAAAATAATGATCAGAGTCCTGAGTTATGCAGTAGAACTGACTCCTCTAAAACCAATTTTTCATGACCCGTCCTCGGGTCCCATGCTGTGACTACCCCAAGCCCACCTTCCATAGGCCAGGGGATGGCGACTAGCACCAAAGGCGTAAATCCCTAAGCTGGGATGGAATTTATTTATTATAGTAACACACACACAAACAGTGTAAGTTGTAAGAAAATAACTATGTGAAAACTGTATACAAAATGCAGTGTTGAAAGTAAAAGGGGCCAGAAATACAAGCCCAATAGTAAAGTACAGGTACAACGAAAAACAATTACAACTGAAAAAAGGAACAACAGCTGGGAAGGGAATATCCTAGAACGTCTGCCGAGTATCCTACCTGAAGGGTAGGTACAGATTTCAACCTCAGCACTCCACGTCTATTGGTATGCTCTGTGTACCGTCTCTCTATGTGGTCCACCTACGGGTACTGGCCGGTCCTCGCTCCCTCTCGGCCTTTGTCAATGTTGTCCGTCGTCTGCATCCAAAACAACAAGGTGCAGGCATAGCCTGTGCAGGGGTGAGTATAACGATACTCAGTAGGTACCCCGAAACCCCTGATGGTCTCCATAAATCCACGAAGGAAAAACCCTAGAAGTAAGGATACAATCACAAAGTATCAAACAACACTACTTAGGTAGATGAATATACATAGACATAAGTTATAAACCACAGTTCAGCTCCAACTCTTGAGATCAAGAAAAATAGAGTCCACAAAGGAAAGTACAGTCAATCACATAGATGATAAAGATTTAAATTCAAGACTCAACTCACACATGTATACATATTTCTTATAGCGATAGAGATGATCAGATTTACTCACTGATTCATCTAAGCTGTTGGACCCACACAGGATACAAGACCAGCTAAGTTTTCTAACTCACATAGGATACAAGACCAGCTACTCTGTCAGACCTACATAGGATACAAGAACAGAGGTCAAACTGCTGGACCCACATAGGATGCAAGAACAGTAGCCATTGCACTGATTTATATAAGTTGTCAGACCCACACAAGGTACACGACAAGCGACTTTGTCAGACCCACATATGATACAAGTATAGAGGTCAAACTGCCAGACCCACATAGGATAAAAGAATAGTAGTCACTGTTGTCGAACTCACAGAGTATTATTGTAAAATTTTCATCATCGTCAAACCCATGGAGGATCACAGTATGGTAGTCATCATCGCAGTCGTAGCCAGATCTAGGGTTCCTGCACACAGCATGCTTGATTCTCGGAGGGTCCGCTCCTCGAGCAAAGGGGTCGATACATCAAATATCATGATGTCCAGAGTTGATGTATCCCGAAGTTTCGTATCGTCAATAGAAACCCAACGAGACATACGGTGCGTCAATCAGACACCGGGTCTGAGAGTTATTGGATTTTCCATTCCAGGGGCCCGGTTGGAATTATACTCGTTCAAACCAGATCATTTTCCAAAGTGGTCTAAAACTCATTTAGAGTATCACAAAAGGACCGTCTGATCATGAGGATCCTTGTGTCGTAGATGGTGAGTCATTCAGATGTGCGGTCTATAAGAAATCCACATTTAAGTGAAATGGGTACGACTCGTAAAGCCTAGTAGGCTAGGGGCGGCCCGTTCTGGCTCGGCGGGTTCGACACGCGTGGGGGGTCGACCCGGTGAAATGGGGTGTGGCCCGGCCTAGCGCAGTGGTTCGGCCTGCTCGAGAGCAGCCCGACCGATGCGAGGGTAAACGGGCACGCGCGGCAGGCCGGCCAGCCCGCTGAAGGGTGGCCCGGCCCGCGGTTGGTCGTGGCTTAGCCAGCTGGCCGAGGGAAGCGGGGGGGGGGGGGGACTTCCAGTTCTTTTAATGGCGGCCCCACCACACATTATCCTCCCATGGGAGGTTACGTGGGGTGCGGGTCCCACCTCTAACTCCACATTGGAGATAATAACCACCCCTTAACAAAAAAGTATGTAACACAAAAATTTTTATTTATTTTAAAGTAGTCCAAAAAATTAACTTCTTCTCCCATACAAACGCAAATCCGGTAAAGGTACCCTTAAGCGAATACCGGAACTATGAGTTCATCTGTGCCCTCGTATTTCAATTCCATGCACCGGTTCAAAAGATAGAAAAAACCCACACGTACATTTACTGAACGTACCCGAACAAAACATCAGAAATTTATTCCGGGCACACCGGGCCTCAGAATCAGGTGCCGTCAGAAACTGCAGACTCGTAAAATTACAAATAGTTTAAAAAAAATCCTTGAAATTTTTTGGTCTTTACAATTTAGAAATATTTCAGTTTTTAGGAAATTTTTTTAACTATTCCATTTTTTTCTATTTAAATTTCTTCTATATTTTTAAATTCTATGCTTTTATTTTTATTATACTATTGATATTTTATTATTTTATGAGTTTTCAATTTATACATTTTTACAATATTTAGGAATACAATTAAATTTCTAAATTTCTTCATTCATTGATTTTTAAACAAATTTTAATATTTTTTAATAGATTAGGTATTATTAAAGACTTTTACCCCTTAATAGCCTCCCAAAAATGGTTATAATTGAAGAGTGAGGTTTTTAGTTGTTTTACCTCATTAAAACTATTAACCATAACAATTATACAAAAGTAATACCCTATTTTGTCTCCTTGAGATACTTCCCATTAATAATTTACCTATCAATTTTTATTATGTCTAATACTTTTATGTTTTTAATATTTTTAAGTGAAACACTATTTTTGTAAATGAAATTACTCTAATTTTTGAGAAAAATAGAGATTACAAAAATTGAATAAACTCATCAATAAAACTAACTGAAATGAAATATTGTTGGAAAATAGTGGTAAATGAGGAGAAAACAAGTGGAGAATTCAGTGAAAGAGTAAATAAGTGATATATTCTAGAAACCCTTATGGATCACACTCTCCTAATCATCCAAAAATACTGGACCAAAAATAACTTTCTCAATGCCTATTTTTTAGACACAATACAAGCATCTCAATTTGATTATAAAATTTAGGATGATGTATAATATCATTTCCATTTCAATAATTTTAGTAGGAGTTGATTAATGTAATCAATGATCATTGAGTATGTTGAAACAACAAACTCCATTTTTTAACATAATAGTCATTAAGGGACTGATATATTTAACCAATGGGGACTGAGTAAAAACTCACACTTTTCTTGAATTAAAAATTCGAATTAAGAGATGAGAACACTATAATTTATGATCCACCATTATCAGAATTGATGGAAAATTAATTAATAATGTGGCTTTAAAATTTAATTTCAATGAGTGATAATATTTTTACATTCAATTATCCTGATAGAATTAATGTTAAAAATAGAATGAATAGAACATAGAGAGAGATCAACATGAGTATTCACTAGAATTAAAAACTAAAGTACTTATCCACTCCTGATCACATTGGGTGATAGAAATTCGATATTCATCCACATCATAAATAGTTTTAGTTATACATATTATCTTCTTCTTTTCATTCCCATCACACCAATGTAGATGAAATATCTTACAGTTATTTTTCTACTTCCAATTTTTTCTCCCAATAAATTAGTGTATCCCATTTAAAATAGATCAAACTACGGACTAGGTAACAAAATACACAAACACAATATTTTAATATTACCCCAACATTCTATAAAAAACAGTGTCTCAAACTAACACACCTCCTCACTCGACCATGATTACAACTACATGGTAACCAATAAGACTAATATCATTCAAAAAAAAGTCAACAGGAACAGATCATAGATCTAAAAAACAACCTTCTATACCCTTGGTATATTCAGCCTCAAACTCATACATTCACTATATGAGGAAAACCTTACATTATTTCCTCACATGGACCTCCCCTTAATTGAAATAACAGAAATGGGTAGATCTCAATTGTGATCATCTTCCCTAGAGGTGGATGATAACATCAATGTTATTTAATAATTTGACAAAAAATGGGATGTGCATGACTTGTAAAAAATGTGACTATAACATATGAAAGCTATGAGGTAGAATTGAACATAAAAAAATAAAAACCAATAATGAAATCCTCTTCAAAGTTACTTCTTTGAATGAACAACAGAACCATAGATCAATTCTTGGGTTGTTAGTAATGTTTCATCTAGAATTTCCCAATTAGGTAAGAGCACATTCAAAATCATAGAAAACCAAAATTCATTCTTCCTCGTTCGACTTGTCTCAGTGTCTTCATCATTATCTCATACCACATTACCTAGACATTATTACATGAAAAATATAGGACTGTCTTCTTCAATGTGTACATAAAACATCTCAATCACTGTAACTAGTCGTCTTCTTTGAAAAATTATATGGGATATAGCTTAGTCATATAACCAAGATTTCTACTTGATGATTTTAGATGTTCATCAATTTGAGAAGTAGTTAATAATATTCATTGGGACCAATTTACATTACTCCCTTGATATTTCCCTGATAATAAATTTGAAAATGGTTTTTCTTTTCCCACAGTCGGGTTTTATAATCTTCAATAGAGGCAGTGTCAAGAGCTTTGTTTGGTGATCATAGTATCAATACTCTTAGTGGGCCTTTATATCATGTATATGGAGATAATTCAACCATGTTTGTTCTAATTAAGAAAGATAGTATCATTGAGGAGATATTTGGTACATGAGATAACATGGTTGATTAAATGGATAAATGAAATAATGAATTTATCTACATTAAGTAGAACTTATAATTAGAGTACGCGGGATAACATAGAATAAATCTATATAGAAATTTGGAAAAAAATCATATGTCACTACACATGATTATTTGGCTGTATGGATATGCTTTTAGGATTAGATTCATGGGAAACCTATAAAACTTTTACATATTCATTTGGATTTCTAGAAAGAAAGACGATATATCCAAAAACATAATAAAATAATTTAATGAATAATGAATAAAAAATAATGTAAAAATAATTTGAAAATTCATATATTAAATAATTAATTTACATAAATAAATATATAAATAAATTCATATTTATTAGTTTGTTAAAAAATTAAATGATTATATAGTAAAAATATTAAAAAATAATAATTGTAAATTAACTAACTAAATAAATAAAAGATAAAAATAAGAAATAATATAATTATAATTTAATGAAAATTAAATAATAACTAAATGTTCAAAAAAATTATAAATAAAACATTAGAAAATTTATCCAACAAAAAATCATCAATTTAAAAATTCACATAAAAATTACCTAGTACAATTTAACAAAAAAAATCCCACTAGAAAACCAATTATTTTGAAATCTAAAATTAAATAACTAATGAAATATTTAGAAATAAATTTTAGTTTTTTATAGTTTGATGAACAATCTATGAAAAAAAATAATCAATAAAAAATTATTTTAGAAATTAAAATAAAATTAAATCAAAAGAATATGTTTGAAAATAGTATCAAAACAAAGCGACATCATGTACCCCCTAACCATAAATTACCTAATATAATACTTTTCACCACTATAGTACCTAAAATTGTGCCCAACTCCTCTATAGTGTCCCCACTACTATAGTACTACAACGATACCTTGTAGAAGTCCACCCCAATATTAGGGGTAATTGGGTGTTAAACCCTAGACCTCATGAAATTTTATGGGGTTACATTACCATCCTATCAACACTTCGATCACATATAATAATTACTAATATTTGTATTAATCATAAAAATATTCACCTCCCCCCCAATACCAATAATTTTTAAAATCAAATATAGTTGTTTGAATAAGAATCCTTATCTCCAATGATCTAATAGATAAACCAACTACCATAGATTAAAAAAATTTTATCTAAAATATGTTAGTATATGGAAAAATTCATTTATATGAAAAATGGTATTGTATAAAAAATGTCAAGACTGGATCTAATAAAAAAATTATCCAAAAAACATTAAGAGTCGCTTTGATATAAAATGTTGTCCCAAAATGAAATCTTCAACGGTGTTAGTGAATTAATATTTTTTAAACATAACAATTTCTAAAACATAAGATAAAATGTGGTCCAAAAATTGTAAATTTTTATATGTCATCATACAATATATTGTAAATGAAACAGAAATACAGAACATAATAGTTAACACTAAACCATGATAAACAGACCAAATAGAACAATAACTAATGTAGAAAAAAAATGATGCAGTGTAGTTTCAGAAAGATGCTTGTAAACACAATTACATATATATTATTAAATGATATAATATTTACAATCATTCAAACTCTTCACTTTTAATCTAAAGAGGCAGGAGAAACAATACCTTGACCTGAAAGAACAACATTTGGGAACTCTAGATTATCCTTAATCCAAATATAAGATAAAAAGTTATATTACAGATATTTTTTAATATAAATTATTTATTTCAATCATTATCATTGAGATCCTATTCGATCACATGATCAATAATAACCATGTACTTATTCAAAATACATATAGACACTAGATGTCTTGATGTGACAATTTCTTTACTCTAAACTCTTTAATCATAATACAATTATAATAGAAAACTTACAATGGGAAACATTTTGATTTTGTAGAAAAACATTGCAAAAATTTAATCTCTAAGATCACTATAAAAACTAATCCATTATAACAACTAAAATCACTAAGGTATTTAATTCTAAAATAAATTTGAACATCATCATGAGCTAGCCTTTGTTCCCAGAATCATTGGCCTCTTATTTATAGATGGGATGTAAAAAAACACATATTGTTAAACTGTAAGATATACTACTTTAACTATTTCATTGAATAAAATTAGAAGCTAGAACGTGATCTTTATTTCATTTAAGAATTCAAAAGACATCGCAAATCTTTAGATGTTTATGGTTATGAATAACCTCATTCAAAACATGAAATTCAAATGATAAAATTTAAAAATACAAAAATTATAAAACATCATGTTCTTAATGTAATAAGATTCATGTGTTTTGATTCATCAAAATAATATATTTAAAAGATGCCTTTTTTTAAAAATGACTCAACATAGTGTATTATATTGCTAATTTTTTATTACGAAATCCCTATTCAAATACCCTAAAATAGAGTGTCTAATCAATACTATGATATTTAATATACCATAATACACCATTTATAGGTGATGGATAATCAAATTAAGGTCTATCAAAATTCATGATTACAACGCAGAATGAGTTATTTCTATGCAGAATGTGTTAGAGGTGTCAGCCTGGAGGATGTCGATGGAGACCTGGTTCTCCTTCGGTGGTTCCCTAATGAAGTTCCAATTTCTATGTTGTATGTTTTTGTTGATCTTGAATATGTGGTGGGTGATGTTCGTCCTCAGCAGTGTCCACCGTGATGGATCGATGACAGTTGGTCTCCATGAGATAGAGTTGAATTTGAGGATGACACTGAGGGTGATTCCGGTGGGTTTCTCCAGCTTGCTGTCTCCGGCGACGGTGCTTATGATGGTCTTGCCGACGACCTGCATTGATGGCGATACATGATGATGGGATCTCTGATCGAGGTGTGGCGCGTGGAGTTTGATGGTCAGTGGTTTGGTTTGAATTTTAATTTTTAAATTTGAAATTTGGGGATTATTTGTATGGGTACCGAGAACCCATAAACCGGATTTGGAAAATGGAAAAAATGATTTTCAGGATATAGAGACCACACAAACTATCATAAGTTAGTTTATCTATCTTATGGTATGATAGATTATGCTTAGGTAGTTTTCATCATTCCATGCTATCAATCATTGCCTAAAATATGCATATATAATCAAAAACCATATAAAAGAATAATTTTATTTTTCTAAATTTTGATTTATGAAATTCTTATAAATTGTAGAAAAAGGTATTTTGGGAAAATTATTTAATTTTTAATTTTTTTAAATTGAATATTTTTTGTTTTTTATAGTAATTATTAAATGATTCTGAAAGTATTATAAGATAAATATTCTAAAATATTAATTATAAATAAAATAATCTTTTTCAAATTTCATTTAATATCTTACAATCTACGTAAAAAAATATTTATATTTAAATTTTTATTGAGATTTATAAAATATCAGTAAACACATAATATAAGGCCAAATTTAAATGATTTTATATTGAGTTATGAATTGTTGATAAATATTTATTTGAAAATTAAAAATTAATGTCCTTATTTGAGAAATTATTTAAACCCTTAGAAAAATAAATTTGATAATTGAGATTATCAAGGCTTTAAAAAATTATATATGTTATATTTATATTATTTAAATTTCTTACATATTTTATTCAGAATATAAAATATTTATATTTCATTAAATATAATATATATAGAATAAATTCTATATAAATAAGAATATTATGGAGTTCATATTGAAATTAATTAGATTAGGACCTAATCAAATGGTATGGGATACCTTGTAAGACGGCATCAGAGCAGGGTTCAACACTAAGTAACCCATTTTGGAGATTTATTGAGACATGGTAGGGGCTATGGGTGGGGGGGATTTTCAGTGGCTATGTTGAAACAGAGTGTGGGATCCTTGATGTCAAGATTTATTGGGGAGGTCAGTGGTTAGGTCAGGTGATGACATTATAAAGGTATGACACTGAAATGATAGGTAAATCCAAATAGGCATCAGGATACTCTACAGTATGGTGGAATAAAAAAGTCAGGCTCAAGATAGTCTTGGTGATGGTGTGGAAATTTAATATTGGTTGTTGGCTGGGGCTCGACAAGGATGTGTCAAAGTGATTGTAGGCTTCAGATTTTAGTGGCGGTCATGTGGGATGAAATCGGAAGAATTAACTCTCAAGATTATAGTAGGGTTGTTGTTAGAAGGTTGTTTACAGCTAAAAAGATATGGTTAGATAACGATGGTGAAGTCCCAAGATAAGGCTGGATCAAGAATAAACATCTCGAAATGCTCTAAGATTTGGATGAAAGATAGGATATAAATTTTCCATTGATACTAAGATGATGAACTCGTGCATTCGAATTGTTCTCTATGATGATTTGAAAGTCAATTAATGTGTATCAAAGAATTATCAACCAGTTCAGGATTTATGTTGGTGTTTGGTCCTTTGGCATGAAATGGCCATGTATTAAGGATTTGTACTTCTGGGTCTATGAACTATGTGAAGGATTCCCCTCAACCTTTAAAATGGTATTACCAAAAATTAATACAAATATAAAGTCATTGGGAGTTCAGTTATATTAAAAATAAATATAACATTTTATTTTTTTATTATGGAATATCCATAATTCTTGGAATGTCAATAATGCATGGATAAATTATAATTTTATTAAATTATATTAATTTATGAATTATTCAAAAATAGTTTATCTCATGTCTAAATTTTTGAATTTTTAGTTTATTTAATTTCTTCTTTATGTATAAATATAATTTTTTTGTTCTAAACATGTTTATTCTTTAGTTTAATGTGTCTAACTACTTCTAAAAACTCGTATACATGCATATAAAGAGTTACATGCTTGGTATGATAATTTATTTATTATTTTTCTACTTTTAATTTGACTTGAATTAGGTTAGGAGGATGAGTTTAATGGATAATTATATTTTATACATATTAATTATTTTAATTATGATTTAATTGAGATATATCTAGTGCAGAGTATCCTTGGGTACATGGAATTTGGGCCAGACTGCTAACTTTCCTAGAGGCTTATGTATTGTTTTAAAAATTCGAGGTCGGTTACATGTGACTCCATGTTTAATTATGTGTGTATTTTTTTACTTCCTATGATTATAATACTTCACATAAGAAGGATTCATATAGTTTATACATAGTACTAATTTTGATATGTATGAATTATGTTCTATATTAATGTTGGTTAGTAACAAAATCTATGAGTTGGGTAAAGTGTTTCACATAAATATGGTTTGAACATATAAAATTGTTATATGGAATTGGATTCCAATCTAAAATCCTAAAAGTAAAAATAATGTTAAAACTAATTACATGAGATAAGGTAGTGTTTCTGAATCCCTTTTAATAATACAATGTGTCATATTCCCTCAAAAGTAGACAGATGTCAAGACCATGCTCATGAAACTAGGTATAAAATCCAATAATTGTCTTCCCCATGATTATATTCAATCTGTCATGAATGTATGGTGAGCCCAATTAAAATATGTTATTATTATTATTATTATTTTATTTTGGTCTCACATAGATAAGTGACCCTAATTGGATTTGATCATTAGAAGAATAATGTTGAGTTTATTGATATATTAGGTGATGATAAAGAGTGATTCTCTCAACTATCGACAAGTCATATCTGATTTGACTAGGATGTTGCCTTATCAAAAATAGTAATTAACTTGTGAAATTCTATAATACTCCCATATATTAGTTGACTATGTTTGTTATACTACTAATGGATATTATGAATTTAAAAGGGGACATCATTTTAATGGGATTAGATTTTATAAATTTCTTTATTAAATGTATGATAAATTTGAATTTAATTTTATAAAAGATTTTATTTTAAATAAATGGAATCATATGCCAAAAAACTAACCTTGAGATCATTCTTAAAAAAGATAATATTAGTGTAGGAATGTCCTTAGACTGGTATGATAACAAACGAATTTTTCTTTTGAAAGAGAGGAAATATTATGAGTCACAGTAACACCAACCTAAGAGAAAAAAATTAATTATTTAATAGTTGAATCTAAATTCTCATAACAAGCACAGAATGATTCAATCAAGGTTAAAAAAAATAATGCAATATAAACTAAGGAATTTAAGTCTATCATCATGTATTCAATATGATTATGTTTTTTAATTACTAAGTAAGAGTGAAGGTCTTATTTAAGGATTATTTTTTATATTTAATTCATTATATTTCTATTTTGGAAATTTTCTAACAACTAGGATGAGTTTAGGAAGTGTTTACATAATATTCAAAAAAATTCCAGGATAAATGAAATGGGAATGTGATCTTCATGTTCTAGTACTATATCAATTGCACATGGGCGTAAAAGTTAAATATATTAGGAAAAGAACTAGTTAGAGAACCCAGTAATGTTTATTCAAAATATACAACCATGGTAATTGAAAAATATATGTAAAATAATTCATTGTCATGTATTACTATTATTGAATTCAATATATTGATTTTGAAAGGGTATTTCATACTATTACATCCCAACTCAGGGTCCACTTAACCAGTTCCCTGATATGATGCGTCACATGGGCTCATGCACACCTCCCTATATGCCAGAGGCTACTAACTAGTAGCAATTTTTTAATGGTGGTACATTTTGGGAAACTATAACATCATGGTAGAGTATAAATGAATATATAACCAATAAAAATATTAGAGGAAGTGTAACAAATAGACAAAATCTATAAAAAATGGAAGAGTAAATAGAGAACTAAGAATATTATGAAGTTGAAGAGAAACACAACATGTATTAATGTCAAAACCCTATAATGAAGTTTCTGATACATGTTTTTCGAGCATGATGTAGTACAAAAAGTAATAGGCAAATAAAATCAAGCTATAAAATAGTAAAAAGGGAAAAGGGGGAAAACTCCAAGGATATATCTAATACTATAGTCCTAATCTCAATCTAAGAAATACGAATCAACAACCCAATTCTAGGCCATTTCCCTTATTCATACCTACAATAATATAATCTTCTCCGGTACTAATGGAAGCCTTAGTAGGATGTGAGATAAAATCTCATTAGTCCACCACAAATAATGTCTTCGTGTAATTAAAACAATGGTCATAACACAATATTGTGCATGTATGATTAGAATAGTAAAACAATGCAGAAATAAATAACTAGCTTCCTTAGGATCATATAGAACACTTGGCAGGTCTACTTACTTTATCTTATGGTTGTAATAGAAGTATTAATTGTTAATATATGAATAGAATTAATATATATAATATAAAATTATATTGCATCATCCAATGTGAACCATGTTTATGTGGATTCCTAATTGACATGTACCTTGAATACTAGTGCTTGATGGACTGAGGTGTAACTCAAACAACCATAAAACATATAAACGAGCCTAAAAGACCATGAAATAAGGTAAATTCTCTACATCCCTAGAAGAGGGAGATATTTCGTGAACCAACACACGAGATAGAATATTAGTTAACATGGAAGAAAAGTAATTAAGGAACATGGTGCAGAAATCAAAATTCCCATATAGTACCATTGTCGCAAGATTCCATGATCAATACCCAATGTAATGGTGTGTAATTTCCCTCCTCACTCAACACCCATTGCAATTGTATATTGCCTCTATAAATACCTATTCATATTTAATATTCAACATGAGTAAATACCTATCATATACTATGATTACCAATCCTTTAAATATAAATAATTCATATTCTTGTTTTATAACACATCATTAGAGGCAAAACCTCTAACATGTTCCCTTTTTCATGTGGAATCCCTTTTCAAAAATTAAATTTCATAAGAAGCATTTTTTAAATATAATACAAAGGGTATGGTCTTACCATAACTTGGGGTCAATCCACATAAAACCATTCGATTCACTTTAATAAATTCCATAATTCATGCATTAACAGTTTCATTTATATTAATCCATTAAATTTACCAAAAACATGAAAAATTCACTTATAAGGATGAAGTGTCAATTTGACGGTGTCATGATTTATTTATTTAAAGGATTATTCCATCTAGCATAATCCATACAAAATATTCTATTCCCCATAAACAATTCATTCAATATATTATGACATGTCAAGCTCATTTATAACGCTGAAAGTGATCTTATGATGATGACATAGCCAGAATGGATATTCACCTCTTGAAAAATTCCATATACAATGGGAAAACACCTAATATGTCCTTTTGACTCCATTAAATACACATGTATTGTTTGAAATTACATTTGAAATCTATCTGAGAAGGTAAAATCGAGTTCATGCATTTTAAACTAAATGGCCAAATTGGCCAATTATAATTGGTACACCAATGGGGTAGCCATATAACATATGTATTACCCCTGAACCACTAAAAATAATCCAATTGGTGTATATCAAGGTGAGAAAATGAAATTTATTTGACTCAATCAACAAAAATGATATTCTCATAAAATACTGAAAAACAAAACAATGACATAATTTTCAAACAACAGAAACTATAAGGGAAGAAAACATGACCACCTACCTCAAGGTTGTATACAACACCTCAATCAATAAAATCCACACATTTGAATAAGGATAGAATAGATATGATAAATGGTTCAATTCCCTAAAAAAATTAACATGAGACTATATTTAAATAACTAAAAATATGCTATGAAAAACATTGATAGGAGTTGAGAGGTTAAGGGAGATTTTTGAGGGGTATCGAATGCTTTTTACGGATCAAATAAGGATAACATAGTAGAGTACATGATTCAAATATTATGTGAGGGTGTTATTGAGCACAAAAGAAAGTATTAGCTTCTTTTTTGGCCGTTGGAGGAAGAAGGAAAAGGGAAATGTTGTTTAGATGTTAGTTGTGAAAAAATGGGAATTTCACCACATAATATCAACACTTTTGTTTTTGGAAAAATGTTATCAAACAATATGAAAACAATGTGCTAAGACTCTATCCATCAACCTAAAAAAATTTCATATCCATCACATAGTCCAGCATGGTTGGAGACAAACCGTATAGCCTACATGTTCCCCAAACTACAACTGCACAGTTAAAAAGTAATTATGGGTCCTGAGGTGAATGGTTAAAACTAACCATTAATCCTAGTATGTAGCACATTTTTCAAAGAAAAAGGCTCTGAGTAGGCCTCAAAAATTCCTTGAACCTTCCACGTACCATTGTACACATTTATCTTGATGAAGAAAAATATTATAATTTAAAAACAAAAGATTTGTACATTTTCGGGAATATGGGTTTTTATAAACTACCCTCCTTATGAATACTCACCTGACTAGTTGGTCATCATATGGTGATGAAGTATTATTAGAAAAGCGTTTCAAACAATGAGATCATATTTTGTCTTCCCATTCCCAGGTCTCATCAAATACTAACCCATGCTTCCATAGAATCCATACGAGAGGAACAGACCTTCCTTGAAGTGTCTTCAGTCTCTGATACACTATACTAATGGGGTAATCCTCTATGGAAGAATCCATATCCCATTAATCTACATTATCATTGAAGATGTGTGATGGTTTTGGATTGTATCAGCAAATCTAAGATACATGAAATACAACGTGCATAGATCGGTATCTCTGATGATGGGCTAGATGGTAAGCTACAGGTATGCTCTACATGATAACTTCAAAGTATCCAAAAATCCTCAGTGATAGCATACCCTACATCCAAATACATCTATGGAAAACCTAGGTGGGAATCACATAGAAAACCTAGTCTCCAACTTCAAACTCAAGAGGCCCTCTGATGTCTGCTGGTAGAAAACTATTTACTAGATTAACTGGTCAACATGTGGTTACTGTTCAGCTCGACAAATGATGCCGTTTAAATAATGGGATGCGGTCCAATAATATCTTCTTCCCCTCCCTATAACCATCACAAAGGTGAGTGGAATGGAATTCCATATAATTCTTTATACAAATCCAACTATATAGAATCCAAAAAGGTTATATTTTAATAAAACCATACTAGAAGAATGTCTTTATCATAAGCACACCTAAATTAAAGGAAATATGAATGGAGCATTTCCTCTATCACTTTAATAGTATTCTTTGTATTTCAATCCAATTGAAGGTGATTGATCATGATCATAAGTACCTAGACACTCATGTCATTTGACATCCCTTTAAATAACAATGACATAAAATGATAATCTCTTTCAGAAATGATTGAACAAGGTGATCCATGAATATATACAACCTATAAGATGTATGAACATCCTAGATCATCTACCATGAAGGTATCTCAACTGGATGGGAAGTCTATGACCATTGTGAGATTGTCAATGTTAACACAAACTGCATCGTTTCCATGAGGTTATCTAGGTAGACCAATCATGATGTTCATCAAAACATCATCCCATTTCGACTGAGGAATTCACAATGGTTGTAAAATCCATCTTGGTTGCTAATTTTCAATATTCAACTTCTGATAGGTACAAAATCTTGTTTATGAAGATGGATATATAGTGTTTCATACCTGGAAACCAATACTATCGATGTAGGTCTTGATACATTTTGGTGACACCGGTGCGAATCCCCCATACTAAGGTGTGGAATTACAGCTCCCACTCCTCTCTGATATCTTCAGGGACTCATAACAGACTTGAAAAAATAAGGTATCATCCCCATCCATGGTCCAACCTAAAGATGTATCATCATATGAAACACGTTTCTTTAGGAAATGTCCTTCAGGATCTGATAGCTATCTCATTTTTAACCATTCTATAATAGTATAAGTCACTTAATAGGGTGTGAGGATATTCTAACCACGGTCCTCGAAAACCACAATGTGCATCTTTGAGAACAATTCCATAAGATTAAATTCATCACTGGATTCCAAAATAACCTTGGTCTATGTCTATCTACTCAGAGAATCATTAACTGAATTTCATTTACTATGCATTTAGAAAATCTCAAAATCAAATGACTTTTGGTACTCAACCCACAAGTGTTTTTGGTGATTTAGATCCCATAGTGTGAATATGTATTTGATACTTCTGTAATCCATGATTAGCAAGAAAATGCTCTCTCTGTATATAGGGTCTCACACAATATGTTGCATGAACAAAAGTGGAGAAATTGAGGTAATTATTCAGGTAATTCCACTCATGATGCCCCAACTGATAAGACTTGTAGAAAATGAATCCCTCATCCTACATCAAAACAACTTAATGACTAATTCCTGATGCATCATTATAAATGGAATAACACCAACTTGGCTCAAACAGAATAATTTTTTGTGGTGAAGTCAGACATCGATTCAGCTCTAGAATGTCTTATTTACATGATTCTAACTATATGAATCTCGCATCTTTATTTTTCAACCCCATAAGTTGTGTATAATGGTGTGGGAAATCTATAATTAATCTTTTATAATATCCAAAAATCCCCAAAAAAATTCTGAATTTCAAAGACTTTATTATATGCTCCTAAAGAATATAACTCTCACATTCATTAGGACCACTAAAACTCTGGATTTTGAGATGTTATGATACCTGAATTATACATTGGTGATTAAAAAGATGAATTTACTAATCATAGAATTGATCAGATTCTCTCTCAGTTTATTCAACATGATCTAAATATTAGTTTCATGGTTATGCATTGATCATGAATACACCTAGATATCATCAACAAATACAACCACAAATGATTCAAAATAAGGGTGGACAACCTTATTCATAAGTGAAATTAATAATTTTGGTGCATTCTTGAATTTGAATGACATAATAATGTATTTATATAAAAAATACATACTCATGTATGTTTTGTGAGGTATGTTGAAGTACATAAATTCACCAGTTGATAGCCCGACCTCATATCCATCTTTGAGAAAACATTCTCTCCTCAGATCTTATCAAATAGGTCATCTATTCTCGTTAGTGGATATAGATTATTTATAGTAATATGATTCAAAAAATGATAATCCATGAAGAGACTAAGGGAACCGTCTTCTTTCTTGGAGGAATAAACCTGTGATCCCCAAGGAGAATTGTTGGTGTGTATAAAGACATTTGCATCCAGATCCTCTAACTACATCATGAGCTCTAAAAGCTCCATAGGTTAAATCCTATATGGATTAATGGTCCCTGGTGCTACCCCTAAGAAAAGTTCAATATTAAAATATACCAGTCACTCATGAGGTAGAATAGATAAGTCATCCAAAAAATGTCTATGTAACATTCCACAATGGGAGGAAAATAGAAGGTTTAAACAATTTGTAGTTCTGGAGAATATTGAACGTTTGAGCTATAACACTACGCATCCTAGGATTCTTGGGTCCTGATCGAGTCATAAAAGATACCATTCTCTTTTTTGAATATACTTAATGTATTATGGTGATGTAAACATCACCCTCTGATGATATCAGTCAATATGGGATTGATAAGAAACTAACCATTCTATCCTGTTGATTACATCAAATTCCATCATGTTTATGATGTACAGATTCCACATGAAAAGATAATCGACTATCCCAAGGGGATAGTATCTATAATGGGGAACAACCTTAAAATAGATACCTAATGGAATGTGTAGCATAATAATTCTATGAAAGTGTTAAATCTCAAGAAATAAACTCTCAATGATTTTCCTCAAATATAAAATGGGGAGATGATCATGTGTCAAACAATTAAGAAACTAACATGTATGAAACTAAAATAGAACCTAGAAAATAAGATGTTCTAGTGAGTGTCTCCTACGATGTAGGTTTCACTACATGTAACTAGCATGTACTATAACACTAAGTCACTATCTGACTACCCGGAGGAAGTTCTCTCTTTTGGTGATGAGAATCATAAGTATGACTACCTCTGCATCAACTACATCCTAAATCTGATTGGGCAGTGATATTATAACTATCTTCCTAACTATATCCTTTGGGCCCCACTCCTGACTAATTTGTAGGTGTACATCCCACCTTGTTAGTCACTGGAGGGAAAGTCCATCTGTAATGTAGAATATAGACCATCCTTCCAAAACAGTATCACGTGACGAGATTTTTTAGGCACTGAGACTTTATGCATCCTTGATTCCTAAATTAGTGAAAGATGGGAATGTTATTTGCACATGGATCTTATCTACTTTTACCTCCATGAGTAGTCTCAAAATGCCTCTTTCGACTAGATAATGAACCACTGATAGCTCTATGTGTCAAAACTCCATGTCTGAGACCATTACCACCCCAGAAATTATACTATACCATTAGTTCATGGTTGATGATTTATGAAATGATCTTCAACCTGAACACATTTAACTATGACCAAATTTCATATAACATCCATCCTCTAAATACCTTGCAATCATAACTTCATCATCAGCTTGATTAGTATTAAATCATCCAATCACAATGAAATATATAGAGTATTCCATAACAAACTATCTCCCCAACTATAGGTTCATTAATTATCTATATCTGTCTTCCCTTAGAGATTGGGGAGGGAATTAGTCATATAATATGGTATAGAAATATTCACAAACCATGTCACGCTGTTGATCTTCCATGTAGATAACATCCCACCAACACATGGTTGAACTGATTACAATATAACAATATTTCTAAATCCTATACACTTAATGTATCTTGAGAAGCTTTAATTTAGAAAGGATAACCATGATCTAATATTCAAATTCATGTCATCCACCAGCCCTTGAGAAGGTTTAGGATGATGCTATTGATACTCAAAAGTCAAGAGATCTAGGCACTGAGAAGGTATAAGAACACCATGAATATTCTAAATCATACATTGAAAATACTCTCGAAACTGAGTGTTAGATCCTATATTAGTAATTGGAAGAGGTACCAAAGGAGGTACTAACAGAGGAATAATTGGTAGCTCATGGCCCACAACTTCAAAATAACTGTATTTACCATGATTAGGTTGTATGATAGGAGGACATCATGGGAAAATAACACTAAAATTCTAAATGTAGACCTTGGAAGAAATATAATAATGTTAGAATATTTAATTTAAGAATCTAAGACATATATAAATCCGTCCTATGAGAATGATCATTCCTCCCTCCCTAATTCACAATCTAAGTCTATATGGTAGAAAGATACCATAATAGGCTATAGAATGAATGATACACCCATTACCCACTTCTACAGTGGATTTTTGGTCTATGTCTCTGTGTGTGATATATTTAAGATGACTGTAATGAATCTATAAGTAATGTTCAATTTGAATTTTTTCTTCCTCAAATATTTAAATCACATTAAAATGGTTGAATCAAATGGTCTTACATTTTCTGATCCATAATGTCTGATACTCTTTATGAATCAAAACATGATATACATTGAATACACACCATCATATGTTCCAACTCTTACAACCAATGGCCCAGATGTCAACATTACATAATTGATTACGTAAGGTGACTTATTTATCCGATTTAGGAACACATTGTTAGGATATTTCATGAACATAATATATTAAATATATCTTCCAATATTTACAACAAGGAATTAATACAATAAAATCAGAATATTCATGCAGCAAATAAATGTAATATGGTAAGTTCCATGGACTATTAATCATAATGTGCTTACAGTGATGCATGTTCTAATGCAACCCTATTATTTAATCACACGATAGTAACAAAATAATAATTTCAATAAAATCAATATCAATAACATCAGAAACCATGTTAGTCACCCAATGGTGAAATCATATAAATAGTAATAAGAAAAATTATTATAACATGTTTAATTAGAGAAACATAGCCTTTACACCAAACATGGGTTTGTGACACCCAAATACGACTTACAACCAAGTTCAATGTGTTCATAATATTCAATATATTATCTCTAAATATTCAGCCAAGAAAGAAACAACTCCAATACCACTCTATAATGTCATGACTCAGTGATCACTTAAACACTTCCCCGAGAGGGTGGGAAACATGGTCTCAAGTGTGCCTCCCTATATGCCAGAAGCGACTAACTAGTAGCCAATGTGTAATGGTGGTACATTGGGGAGACAATACCGCCATGTTAGAGTAGGAAATTTGATTTAACCAATAATATATTGTATCCAAATCATAATAAGAATACAAAATCTATAAAATATAGATGTCTAAATAGATAACTAAAAATTAAGTAGCAAAAGAAATAAAAAACTGACAATAATGTCAAAATCCTCTTAGGATGTCTCTGATACATGTATGCATGGAATTCTATAGTATAAAAAGGAACATATAGATAAAATAATTCTAAAAAATAGTAAGGAATCAAAAAACTGAAAAACAAATCCAACCATCTCAATACTATGCTTGATCTTCTACTCCTAATCTACATCTAAGCAATATATTTCAATAACCTAAAGTTGTTCATTTACCATTATTTGAATCTGTAATAATAAAATATTCTCAGGTTCGAATTCCATCTTGAGTTATGTATGAGATAAAATCTCAATTTTATACCACAAACGATATCTATGTGTTATCCAAGCAGTGCACCTAACTATATAGTGCCCACGTATGAGAATAAACGTACATAGCTGGTATACCTGCTTCATCTCATTGATGGGATAGAATTTTGAAGAATTAAAATATATATAGTTTTAATATATATATATATATATATATACAGTAAGAATGTATATTTCATCCACCAATATGGAACAAGTGTGTGAGGATGCCTAATGTCAATACACGCGGAATACTAGTGTTGGAAAGAATGAGGCGTATCTAAAATATCTATAACCAATCAAAATGATCCTAGAAGCTCAAGAAATATTGTACATGCAATACATCTCATAAATAGTGAGGGACGTCATGAAACACCACTCGGGATGGTGAGTGAGCTACCATTGAAACACTCTAATCATCAAACGTGGCACATAAACCCCAATTCCTATATAGTATCACTAGTGTGAGACTCCAGGCTCAACACCCGATAATGGAGCATGATTTATATCAAGGATGAACAACCCATACCATAGTACATATCTTATATAACAGTATATTCATATTTAATATTCAACTTGAAGAAATACATCTCATGTATATATTTACCATGCTGTTAAATATAGATAAGGCATATTCATGTTTATAACATAACATGTGGGAATAAACCGCTCACCTGTTCCTTTAGTAAAAATTTAGTCCTTTATAAACATTAAAATTCTTAAGGAAAAATTTATAAAGAATAATAAATGGGGAATTTCCTAAACACCTCTTGGGGTCAATCCCTTTAATACCATATGTTTGAATTTAATAATAGAATTTGATTATGAATTAATTTTTTTATTTATATCTACCCATTCAATTTACTAAATCATGACAAATTATCTTATAAGGCTCTATTTTCAATTGGAAGGTGCCATGATCAATTTATTTTAAGTACTCTACCATCTTGTAAAATACCTCTTAAACATTCCATTTATCAAAAAAATCATTCAATTCTTTATCAAATAGAATGGAAATTTATAATGTTAAAAGGGGACTTAATAATATGACTTGGCCAAAAAGTCGATTCCCTACATGGGAAATTACAATTACAAGGGGAAAACATGAGTGTAGTTTCGGATTCTATTTATTACACATGTCTCAAGTGAAATTACATTTAAAAGATAAGGAATAAGGTAAAAGGGAGTTCCTTCATTTTAAACCAAATGGCCAAAATGGCCTATTCTACTTAGCACACCCATTATGTGTCTATATATGGTGTGTGTGATCTATAAACCATTAAACAAGAACAAATATGTGAATATAATGGAAATATGATCAAAATTATTATAAATAATCTATTTAATGGGGATTCATAGAAGAGGCCACCATACGACCAAATTACATAATTATGAAACAACCAATACTCAATGGGAATATAACATGACCATATACCGCAAGGCCATAAATAATGCCTCACTCGATATTAGCCTAGAATTTGAAGTAGGTTTGAATTGATGGGATAAATGGATTAATTCCCTGAAAAAAGGGCATATGATTGTGCATAAAAATAGTTTAATAGATGCCAAGATAACCATCAATATGTGTTGAGAGACTAGGGGAGTTTACAAAGATTGATAAAATGATTCTAAAGGATCAAGGAACTTACACCAAAAAAAGGACATGCTTCAAACCCTAGGTGAGGGTGTTCTTGAGGTCGAAGAGGAGGACGAACTTCTATTTTGGCCACTGAAGGAAGAAGAAAATTTGATGAAAGGATTAAACTTATGTTTCCTAGAAAATGGTCATTTTTATTGAAAATATCTAAGTTAATCATTTGCAAGAGATATAAAAACTGTGAATTAATCTATTATTAATCAACCTGAAAATCTGACATGGACATTCACCTTCACCTGAATAGTTGTAGACAAACCATGTAGCCATCATGTTCCCTTATCAACAACTGCATGGTTAAAACTAACTGTATGGCCTATGTTTCACAGTTAATTCTAACCTTGTGGTCCAGTCTATTGCCCATTTTCTAGAACATTGAGCACCTTACAAGACCCAAATGCTCCTCGAACCATCCCTTGCCCATAGTACACATTTACAATGATTATGAAAATGATTCATATTGAAAATAAATTATCCATACCATTGCGAGAAGATTGGTCATTACAGATACCAGCTGAGTGTTTTAAAAATGTGTACAATAAACATTGATTAAAAATTAAAGAAATATTTGGTGGTACATTTAGTTTGTATTGAAAAGATAAATTACAGGATTATTAAATCATAAAATAAATGTAGAATAATATTACAAATTAAAAAAAATATTAAAATGATTTTTATTTTCATCTTATCTCTATAATATGATAAGAGAACTGACATTTATACACATGATTTATGATTTATTAAATTAAATAACATATTTGAGAGAAGTATTGGGATATATTTTTTAGGGGAAAATTATTTATCGAAATATTTATTAAAATATGAGAGATATATTCTCAACAACATTTGTGAAATATTTAATATAATTTTATATTTATTTTAAAAATTAATCCCCACAAGAAATAACATATGATATATGGATACAATACTTATGTGTTAAATATTTTTATTAGGATTTATTTCCATACACAAATGAGTTTTGTATCATAATGTTATATTATAATTAGAATATATTTTCTAAAATTCAAGAGGGAGTATGTTTGTACTTTTTTTAGTTCAATAATATCAATGAATATTATACACGTCAAAATACAAAGTGAATATCAGTAAATATCCTAAATTGTTAATTGTATATCAATGAATGATTAAGGTAATTAGTTATATTTTTTTACTAAAGGATTTCCCATGAAGTGTTTTATGGAATAGGTCTAATGGATGATGATCATAATAATCATATAAAGAGTTCCATGTAGACGATATAATTTATTAACATCTTAATAGGAGATGTTGCGGAGTTATGGATTTTGAATATGGTAAGGGAGTTGATCATTAGGAATATGATTTATATTTCCACCAATAATTTAAATCTAAATAATTCATAGATGTTAAACAATATATTATTTTAGTAAGAGGGGTTTATTATATAAGGACATAGATATATTAAAATAATTACATAGAGATGCAATGAGTTTAACAAAACCCTAATATTTCAGAAAACAAAAGGCTGAATTAGAAGTCTAACATATGTTCCATGATAATACATTTAATTATTTATAGTTTTATTAAACATCATAAAATATTTTATGAATATAATATGTTTCATGTTATTAAAAATTTATTATTCACTTTATTATTCTATCAGGTTTTTTGTATATAATCATGATGCTAAAATATAATTGACAATTAAATAAATGAACTTGATTTATCACTAATCATATTTTTTTCTTCCAATATTATAATTTTTATAAAAAAGTGTTAAGGTAATAATTATTAAATTCTTATATCGGGATAAAAAAAATATAGTCATGATGCACAAAATGAGTTTTTATATTGATTGTTCTATGAAGTATACCACAAAGAGTATCAAACAATATGTATTTTGTATACGAGGAGATCTTGGTACATATCTGGAGTCATTGATTATTGAGGATAGTGAGATTCCTATTATGAAAACCTTTATAAATTATACCTTTATTACTTAATAAATTAGGATTAGATAACCATGTGTCGTTGAATATGTTGTTGATTAGGTCAGTAGTTGGAGCTCAACCAATATAGGATTTTCCCTCTCTTTTGTTGTGTATGAAATATTGTCCCATGAGAGAGACATAATGAGGAAGTGTATAACCATAACTAGATAACAAATTCGAAGTTATTATTTATCAGGTGAGGGGAATGTGATGTGATTATATATAATGGTGAATGAAATGTGATTTATTTGTTTACATAGTAAGCCAATATTTATATTATCAAGAACAAATATGTGGACTATAAGGGATTGATATACTCTATATCCAATGGTCACATGATGTGTTAGTCAATAATGTCATATAAAAATGAATGATTTCATATGAAGTTGGCCGACATAGGTACTGAGATGCATGTAATTACTAAATATCATTCCCAATCAATTTTAATACCAAGTAACATTGTTGCTTTGAAATAAGATACTATTTTATTACATTAATGAATTTAGTATTTCCTACTTTTTTTCAATACTAAAAATATATTTGTTGTCACAAATTATAGATAATAAAATTTGGTATGAATTTTAATTAGTGATCTAATAAAAAAGTGTATTATATTTTATCAGAAATGTATTTTCTATGGGTTTCCACAAGGTATTAGACATGATGTTATTTTAATGATGTATTTAAAAATAAATTTGTTGGAATACATAAATAATATATTTTTTTAATATGATTTTAGAAGTTTTTTTATGACACAATTTAAGGAGAATTGACACAAATTCTATGAGGCTTTAGTTAAATAGAGAGCATAGAGGTAATATACCTCAATAATTATAGATATATATATATGATATATATAGGATATTTACATGTTGCGATAGATTATTTCATATAGAAAAATATGCATTATTCCAAAATTCATATCGTATTCCTTATTCCTCTATCCTAATTCATTGCATAAGGGATATTAGAATTCATGATGTATGATAACATGCCACTTCCAATTATTAATTGAAAAATATAATATTAAATAGTTAATATTTATATTTCCCCAACCAATAGTCAGCATTATCATATTAGTTTCAAAAGACAAAATTAATTGTCGGATCAATGAAATAATTTGATGAAATCATGGTTAGTTGGATCATTAACTAATTCATTATAAATTTATGTGTTCATCTATGGAAATGCCTCATTGAATATTATAGAAAGATAACACCATAGAGATAGATGAGATTTCATTCCTATATTCTCTCAAATTATCCCTTATATAGATATTTATTTTATTATTTCATTATTTGTCAATAATTATTATAATCATATGGTAGATGAGAGAGACCTTATTATGGGTAGGGTGATTTATTATCAACCTGTTGAAGCACAATATAAGAGGGAGTCATCTACCCACCACTTATAGATCTTCATTAAGCATACTGATTAAATATTTATATGATAATGATATATTATGTATGTTTACAAACATATTATTAATTTTATATTTACATGTATTCATGTATCATGCATCATGATCTTGGGATTTAGGGCATTTTTTTTCTTTTACCATGTTGATTATGTGTTATAAAATCCTCAAAGACTCGTTAGTCTCATAAAAAATGAATGTGATTATTAAGAGAGTAGGTAATTTCCCATTGGATTAGTGAAATAATTGTCGAAAATCCTCCCCCCCCCCATGTTAGAAATATATATGATAAATAAAAGATGATAAGTAAGAAGACAAGGGAAAATGAACTCCCTCAAACAGTTGATAAAATCTCCTTATAGGCACTATGAATGATGGTCCAAGATGTGGAAGAAGTATAAGGATGATATGAGAACATCTAGATGAATCAATGAAGGAGAGAAAATGATATTCAAGATCCCCTTTTGGGGTTCAAATGAAAGTGAGGTGGGAATTATTGTTTTCCAAAAATTTTAAAAAGTGTGTTTGGGACCCATTGGAAATCCTGCAGTATTCACCAAAACTCCCATGGCAGCCCAAAATGCCATTATATGGGTCCACCAAACATTCAATGGTATCCACCAAAACTCTAGTAGCCTCCAAATACAACCACCTATGGGGTTTCCTCCATCAAAAAATTTATCCTCAACCTAATATCCCTTGTATGTTAGCAGAAAAACAACCCTCGTAAAAAATACCCTCTATAATCCATCATCTATTATTATATTTAACATTGAAAAACCAATATGAAATATAACCTCTAATAATAAATTCAAAAAATCAAATAATACATTTCCCTTGTGAAAATATTTTATAAATTGACACAAATTCCATATTAAATAAATCATCCATGATATTTTCCCTTACATCATCCCAACTATAAAACATTCCATCCCTAAAAATATAATAACTATTTCCATTTAATACATAATGATTTCACTAAATCCACAGGAATTTTTTTTCCATTTCATATATCAATGAATAACTATACACATGATTCATCACTCAAGAATTTAATTCGAAACATCTAAATATAATAAATTAAATCATCTATAGTTTAAACAATTCATGAACACATTAATAAACATCCCAAACGATGGTGAAATTTATAATACATGATCCCAAGAACCATAAAATACCACAAAATACCTATAAATCCTAATTCCAAAAAGACATGGATATTTAATATCTCCAATTAACCTTTAAATTATTTACCTAAATTTAAATTCAAGATCTAAAAAATAATTAAAATTTAAAATATTCAATAAATCCATAATATAAAAGGCCTAATAATATAACTAAAATACTTAAGGATTGATATACTAACTACTCTATGTTTTTGGGATCTCCTCTCCATAATAATTATTTGCTTTCATCCAATTCATGTCTTTCTATTTGATCTAGTTCTTTTTTTGAAATCATCTTCTTATTTTTAAGGATATATTAGGATATAACATTAATTTCAAAATCGATAACATATAAATATAAAAAACTCAAAGTTATACAAAATATGTTCATTTTATATGTCAAAATTAAGAAAGTAACATTTCTATTTTAATTTTTTATAAAATGTAACCACTTGTAAAAACTATTGATTCCTCAAAATCATATTATTTGGAAAGTCAATTTAAAGAAAACATTCCAAAAATTTTTTGTCTATAAGATAAGTATTTAAAAATAAAATCACCATTTACAAAAATACCACTTCAAAAAGAAATATTAAAACCTGTTTTATATTTTTGAAAAAAATTAGGTTTTTTAGTACGAATTATGATTTAAAATTATAAACCATGGCAATAATTTGTAACATTCTCAACTACAAAAATAAAAATAATTTGTTCACACATTTTCAGGAAGGAAAAATGAGACAATTTCAATAGCACTATTCTATTAGGAAACAAGAAAGATTATTTTAAAAATATAACAGTTAAAAAATTTATTTCACTCCTATAAGTAAAATTATAATCAAGATACTATACCTGTACTCAAGAAAAAAATCTAATTAAAAGGAATAAAACATGTTGAAGATGTGAAATAATTTATCATTTTTGTATTACATTATTAAATAGGAAGAAAATAATCCATTTTAACCCAAGACAATATTTGAGTGACTTTAATTATATATAAAAAGCATAATAAGTTATTCTGGAAAACATAAATTATATATTTTCAATCATTTAATTAATTATTATCATTTAATTATAATTTTAATAATGGGGATAAAATACACATTCCATACATACCACTAGGGCATATTATGATGGAATTAATATGATTTGTGGCTCTTGGTCGAGCCTTGAAATCTATATCCCATGTTTTATAATATTCTTGTTCAAGATAACTTGAATAATGTATCGCTTATTCCTATCAAACATAAAACAACCCCTAAGATTATTATAATTACTAGGGTTTCCACCATGGGTATTTTAGGTAAATAATTATACAGTGTACACATTATATATTGAAACCCTATATCATATAAAAACCTCAATATTGTATATCCCATATAACCTGGAATACTATTATGATACCACTTTGTAATGGTCTTGTCCTTGATTAAAAAAACAATACCTAAATCAGGACCACAACAAACACCTATGGAACTCCCTAATCATATTGAGAAAGAAAATAACACCAATTCTCTAATTTAACAATTTTGGAATGAATTATTATCTTTAGCAAGAAAACATTGTCATGACCAGACTTACTATAAAATCAATATGACCTGTTTATAAGTCAAACTTCCAAAAGATTTTTTTGAAATATAATAACCTTTAAATGAAATAAAAAAATGGAATAACAAATCATAATGTTTTATATGACTATATATAATATGAAATAATTAATAGTATATAAATTGTGATAAACCGGTATAATTGGTAATCCAACTATTTCCAATGACTAAATTGACTAAATACAGGGAACAAATAGTGTCAGAGACAACCCTCAACCGTCACACCATCAAGTCCAACTATGAAGTAGGAATGAATCCCACTTTAGTGAGTATTTAAAAAAAATCATGATCCCACTCCACATAGTAAGATATGAAATAAGAGGGTCTATACATGAAATAACTGCTTAATACATAGATCGTTGCAAATGAGATAACATGGATTGGGAAACCATTGTACTCAGACTTGTTAAATAAAATATTATAGGTATAAGACTCTTCCCTTTGATAGGGGAATGTTATTACAAGTGTAAGTGCCAAATCTTATCCCATGTAAATAGAAAAGGTATATATATTAGTTAGGGCGAAACAACAATACCATTCAACCATGTACATCATCGTTTGTGATAGACTGTTACAATTTACATAACAACCATATATATATATAATTTAAAACATTTTAATAATATTTCAAAACTATATCTATTCTTGTAGAAGCATTAAAATCTAAGAAACATCATGCTTGATGGATCAAAAGATAGACATGCCTCTTTATGCTAAACCATTTATCATATCAACACAACAAAATTCCAATTTGTATATAACAATGGAAAAAACATGTAAAATACATGGAGAATATATTATGGAATCCAATAGAGTATGAAAGATACATTAAATACATGGTACATGTTATAGAATCAAAAATCCTCTCATTGTGTTTTAGAAATTAGTCATATCCAACATAAATTATGAAGTAAATAATCTTACAAGATACATTAACTCCTAGAAAAACAATGCACTAAATATATCATGTTAATGTCATGTTTGAACTAATGATAAACTATTTATGAGATTTAAAATAGTATTGTTAATATTCAATATATTCATACAGTGAACAAATTAGTGAATAATCTATGTTAGAGGAATTTAATTAAAAAGTTAATTTAAAAGTAAAGATCATTTCAAAATATGTTTACAATATTTATAGCTTAATTTCGAAAAAAATTCATCGTTAAAAAAATTTACATTTGATAAAATAATTAAACAAATAAATATTAATTATATAAATCGAATCAAATTAAATATATAATAAAAACAATACATTACATTAAATAATGAAATGTTAAGGCTTCTAAAAGGAATCTGGGTATGTTTAGACAACAATAATTTCAAAATATTTTAGTTGAAGAATACAAGAATTAATAAATTTTATAATATATATATATATATATATATATTATTTTAAAAAATTCACCTCCATTTGAAAATAACAATATAACAACCTGATATTTAGAATCCTTGAAATTAATGATTTCTTTGATAACTTGGGTCACATGCAACAAAAAAACACAAGCAACACTAAACTAAAATAAGTTACAACATATTAGATTATTATTAATGAAAAAATAACCAAAAAAACACTCTCAAATAAAAGGATATTAATAAATATAAATTTATTATATTTAGAAGCTAAATAATTAATATTAAAAGGAATTGATTTTTTTAAATAATAATTATTAAATGTATTGTTTATTTTACCCTAAAATTTATATTCACCACTTTAAATATATTATTATAATAATTTATGATATTAAAAAATATGATATTATATGTAAACTTTATCTTACTTTTATATTGGTATTAAATAATATTAAAAACACTTACTGTTCAAAAAAGATAGTTTTCAATAAATACAGTTATCGTTTATAATTTTATTTAATTTATAATAAAAATTTATAAATTTATAAAAGTTATAAATTACTTTTTATGAAAATAATTTTTTTTTTAATTTACAATCTAAAAGTTATTTTAGGGTAACTTTTTTATTCTAAAATAATTTATTTATATGTGAATATTGAAAAAAATACAATTTTCCAAAAATCATAACATTTATGATATTTTTACATAGGATTTATGATATTATTAAAATAATAGAATGTAATAAGTGTCATTGAATAATTTTTATATATTAAATGTATATTTTAAAAGAAATAAATCATTAAAAATAAATATATTGTTTTAACAAAACTCGGGTTTATCATTTAATAACTATAAGTAAAATTTAACTATAAAATTTGTTTATATTCCATTATATTAAAAGTTACACTTTATCAAATGTATAAATTTAACATTAAAAAAGGATTAAATATTTTATATATACATGTTAAAATTAATTAATAATTTCAACTTCATTTTTAAGCATAAAATTTTGATTTTTAGGATATATGTTGATATCAGAAATAATGATAAAATGATTATTTTTATAGAATTGTGTTAATAAAAATATATAATTTATATCTAACAAAAAAATTAATAAATTCTCAAAAATTTCTCAAATATAATATTGAACCCACTTATAAACACCTTAACACACATTCAATTGGTAATCAATACTAAATTATATTAAGAACAGTTAATAATAAAATAAAAAATATTACTTATTTATATCTAAATTATTTTAATTTAAAAGTTAATTTTCTCTTATATTTAAAGAGACATATATTATTTTGATTCTAAATAAAGGTTTAAACCATCATAATTTTTTTATAATTTTCATCTTATATTTTTTTGGAAATATAAACTAGTAATTTAAAAACATGTTACACAGGTAAAAACCAAGATGAAAAAATGTAAAAAAATGTGATAGAAGGATTGAAAAATGTTTTAAACATGTAGTTATATATATGGTTAACGTATTTTAAACCATATATCATACAGGAATAATTTATTTCTCATTTTTGGTAACATTATCAATGATATATTCTAATTCCATTATTGAAAAATAAAGAGTCTCCAAAAAACATTGGTTTTATTTAATTATAATAGGGGATCACAAACAGCCAATAAAATTTAATTTTACCATTATAAATTTCTATCAGAAATAGACAAATTTTACCCTAATATAAGTCACTTACATGAAATAGTGTCCTTGTTTATAATAATTTATCTTAATCCCTTAGTTTCTAAGGATTCATTCAATAGAAACTTCAACATTAATCATTACCTTTTCTACATTAGATTTATCCTACAAATCTACAATAATGATATAAATATATTGAATTCACTATAATTATTATACTGAAGTGTTATTATATTAAATATAAAAATAATATTTATTCATTTAAATCCAAATATAAAAACAAATGAACACTAACTATGTGTTCTGAGGACTTCAACCTACACAAAGTAACGTTTTTTCATTTTGGTTTTGGTTCACAATATAACCCACAAAAAATATGATTCAAAAAAATAAAAATTCAAAATAATAATATTATTATTCTTTTAAAATGATATTTTACTCTTCCTTAAGAACACTTATCCATCAAGCTATAACATGTGAATGTTTGTGGTTTGTTTAACCACCTACTGGAATAATACTATCAAAGACTCTCATGGATGACTATGGGAACATAAATAATAATGCTAATATAAGTTAATATGAAAGTAATTAATGTTATACTATTTTTTAAAGGTTATATTAATTATATTACATATTATTAAAATGTAATATTCAATCTCTAAAATAAACTTAATTATCAAACACCAGTTCAATATTAACATAAATATAAGAAAAAAGGTTGTAATAATTAAATAGAATTTAATAATAATAGTCTCTACTAAATGAATTATAAATGAATATGGTTCTTAAAAATGAATATATTAAAAATAATTAGATAATTAAATATATTTTTTGTATTCATAGAAAACATTTATAATAAGGTAATGGTTTCATATTTCAATTTTCGACCTTTAAGGCATATATCTTATTATACACCATGTCTCCTTTGGAATGTTGTATCTACCAACCCATTAATATCATTTACCATAATCATAGTATATTTTTTGATATTAATTTTTAAATACCATTATATTTATCTCATTTAGTTATTAATAAAATTATATAAAAGTTTTAAGAGTTTTCTGGCTCAAATTCCATTCTTTAAGATATGTTTTTATTTATCACTTTAACTTTTTATATAGTGTATATACAACATTTTTTTATTCCTTACCCCATGAAATATTTTCAATTCATGATATTAAAAGTTAAATTTCTATATCCCTCCCATTTGAAGGATTTTATTTTTATGTGTTACTCAATAAGAAACCATTTTCTAGACTTAAATTCCATATCCTTGAGACATAAAATTTCTACATGATTATGGAATTATAAAAACCTTACATCTTCATAATTTTTTACCCTATTTTATTTTTTATTATTCCATGGGGATATAAATTATTTTCATTGATGTTTCCTTCATTGATAAAATAACTTATCAATAAAAACATTAAAATTTGAATGAATAACTCCCATTATTTTCAACGAATATTTTCCTCCATATCCATATTTCCCCCAAATAACGAATTACTATCATTTTGAGAACTCAAATATGGATTATAATCTATGATCCAAATAATTATATTTACATATTTAAATAATTAAAATCTAATATTCTTTTTAGGATGTGGAATCTCAACTATAGTATTTAAAAATATATTAAAAGCTTTTCCATCCTTTCAAAATAAAATTTTTTATCCTCAAATCTATGTTCCTTAAGAAAATTATTTACCTATGAAGAGTCCATTAATGGTGATTTTTTAAATATTATATTATTTAATATATTTTCATAGTTTTGATTCTAAAATATTTAAAAATGAATTTTACAAAAAAAACTGGTTACTTTGTAATTTAGAGTTTCATTATAAAAATAGAAAATAATTTTATTATATATAATCTTTTGACATGAATATATTTCCCATATATTTGGTTCTTATTTCCCATGATTCATGGTTTCACAAAGTAAATTACACTTCCATTATTCAATGGGTTTTATTTAATCGTCTATTCATTGGAAGAGGATTATTTTCATAATGAATTTCAAGGTAAAATTTTACTATTCTTAGAAAAGTATTCATCATAATCCAATGTTTTCATTAAATGTGTTTTAATGAATGTTAACTTTTTATACTTGATAAAATAAATAATCCATAAATTTAATTTTCTTATCGAATCATAATATGTGTATAACAATAATTCTTCTTATAATTTAATTCCTCCAAGAATAACCTATTTTTAGTTCATTTTTTTGAATGGTGTTCAACTAAATGCCATAAATCTAATTATTGGTAATGTAATTGACTTTACCATATTCCAATTCCCTTTATTGATTAAATACCAAAAGATTTATTATCTTTATTGAAGGGAATTTACCGAGAGTGTTATAGAATATATTTAGATACCCATTTATCTTCCATTGTATTATCATGTTTTGGTTATTGGTAGAATTATGAATTATTTTCTTGTGTGATTCAATTTAAAAAGGATATGAAACCCATTTTACATCAGTGGGTTTTTATAACTGGATGGTTAAACCCATTTTTCCCATGGGTTATTTTTGAAATTATGAATGAATGATTTTATGTGGCAAAAATAAGTATGTATGAATGATGGGTGGGTATTTTACTTCCCTCTAATGCATTGGTTAAATGTTTATATCTAATTTGAAATGTGACTAACTAAAATATTATATATTAAATTCTTATTTTAAAAGAGTAAATTATTTATTTTGGAATTAAGTCATAGAAATATAAGGATCAACTATGGTTATTTTGAATTGTTATATAGACTATTACATTTAAAAGACCATAATAGATCATAACTATTTATAAAATAGAAATTGTACTAGGAACATTATTATTAGTATATTAAAGGTTATAATAATGTCTAATTGTCATATATGTAAGGAGTGATGGCCTCAAACAGCATGATCATACCCTATAAATCCTGTTTTTCCGAGATTACAAGAAGATAGAAACACTGATATTTTTCCATAACATATCCTAATATTATATTTAAAAACTAAATTACTATAAAAACTCTTTACTGGATATTTTTATGATTATCAAGATCACAAATAAATCCATGTCCATTGATCAATCCCAAGAAAACCCCATCATCACACACCTAACCCTTAGGGTGTACAATTGTGTAATAACGGTCTATGTATCTTTAACAGAATAATATGATTATTATATATTATTTTAAATTAAATAATTATTATATTTATTAACTATTATTAATATTTATAAATGACTAAATAATGATTTTGATAAAAAATAGATTTTGAAAAGATGAATGAAAAATTTTATTTTTTGAAAAAATCTATCAATAATGAAGAAATTATTTTTAATGAATGCATGAATTATAGAAATAAAATATATTTTTTTAAAATATTCTAATTAAATAATGTATATTTAAATATATTTGATAATATATTTATCCAAAATAAAATTAATTTTTTAAAATTTTAAAAAACATTTTATTATAAAGAGACAATATTTTAAAATAAATGAGGATTTTGAATCAAAATTGTAAATTATAAAATTTGAATAACTTTCTTGATAAATATATATACATATATAAATTTAAATGATATTGTTTTAATTATTGAAAGATAATTTTTTCATAATTTTCTAATATAGTTAATTTTTTTGGTAAAAATAAAATATGATATAACAATACAGCATGAATTAGGACACCATCAAATAAGAAAAGTTATTTAATAAATAATATAAATGAGTATATAATAAAAAATTATGTGTTTCCATTTAAATATGTTTTTTGATGTTATTTGATTAATTTTAAAAACCCTTAATGAATCCTCCAAAACCTATATTATATTTTAATATCTTTGAATTATTTATTTAAGAACATGAGTCACCTACACATCGTCAAGGGAATTATCTTAAAGAGTATGCTAATTCAAAATATAAATTTTCTAAACTCAATACAAATTTGTGGATTGATTATTTTTTCACAAGGTGTCTGCAACTTATGCTTTCAAATTAATAATGAATTACCCACAATTTTGCTAAAAAATACACCAAAGATCATATTAATCATCACTAAAAAAACCATCTAGTAGAAAATAACTCCTCATTTACCTCACTCTATCCATACCAAGGTTCCTCTATCGCTTAAGAAGTTCCTCCAAAGATTTTGGAAGTACCCTTTTAGGGTAATGAAGCCTCTCCTTCACCACCTTATTTAAACACCTTATTTATATTATACCATTTGGTTTTCCATTTTTGATGTTGGTATATGTTTTCAAAAATACCTATTAAAATAAGTATTGATTGAAAGTGATGGAAAACACCTTTTACACTCATTTAACCCTTCCATTAATATTAATGTACCCTCGTTTTAATCATGAAATTATCATTTGATTTTCTATGCCAAAAATTTTTATATTGAATACCCATACCAATTTACACTCATGGGTATTATCTAGGATATAAATTTAAATATTATATTGGGAAATTATATATATATAACCCACACTACATAATCATGGGATTAAAAGTGATAAATTAAATCCTTATATTGTATGATCCATGTGGAACACTTATTCCTATAAATGTTGTGTGTTTAATTAGTGGTACTAGAATTATATTTCCCTACAACACATAGAGTAATGTTGTAACCTCATGAAATACCATTAGTGATTCATTACAGGTTATCTTGATCAAATTTTGTGTGGATGACTCGGTGGTTTTCCTTGGTCGATGTTTGTGATGTCATGTTATATGTTATCTTCACATCCCCATGTTTCTTTCATGATATCATGTTATATCAGGACAAATTTTTCAAGATTATGATTCCTAACCCTCTTATATTAATTTTTAAATCCTATTAGATCACATGTCCTACTTAAAATTATGAAATTAATTAATTATTCCTCTTAGGGGATTTATATCTCACCCATTGTTTATGTACATCCACACATTTTCTAATGTAGTTTTAGATGATCAATGGAATATAAATGCATGTTATGGTGTTTTTAATTATTTTATTCGGTTTCTATTTTAATATGTTATGTTGTTTACCTAATTATTCTAAGACACTAGGCCTCACGATCTTTTAGAGTAATATTATGTATATTTTTATATAATAAATCATGAAATAAAATGTTTTAAAATATAGGTTGTCATAGTTGGTAGTAAAGGGAAGTCCCATGATTTTTGGAGATTATGATTATAAATATACAATAAAATAATTAGATATGTGACTGAACAAAAGAAAAAAACCTTAATTTTGATAAATTTTAGAGTAAGTCCTTTCTGAGAAAATATATCCCTATCTGGATATTATAATTAAATGGGGCTCTAGAATAGTTATAACTAAGGGGTAATTACAATGAAAAGGGAACATTATCATATTTTCGATCATAACCTGGTGTGAAAAAATGGGCCTTGATACAAACCTGGTTTGGCAGTCCTGATGGATATTATTTTTTAAATTTATAAGATCTTTATAAACCAATATATAAGAAAAAAATCCTCATAAGATTTTTTATAAGCAAGTATACAATGGATAACATAGATTGAATCTTTTAGACTAATAGGTTATGTAATATATGTAATTTATGAGTTATCACATCAATGATCATGTTCTACTATTTATGTGTTCAATAGTTTAAAAAAACTCACTCATATTTTTTTCCATTATTCTTGTTAATGGTTGAAAATAAGAAGAACCAAATCATTAACCATTATGAGGGGAAATGTAATGATTTCACAAATGATATGCCCAACCTAATGATAGTAGTAATAACAAACATAATGTTAATACTTTCCCATTTTATATATATTTTGAATTGAAACCTAAATCAAGATGAACACTCTAGTCCTTCAATGAAAAAGAATGTTGATATTGAGACCTTCCTGAGAAAAATGCCACTTACTTTCTATGGATCTTTTGATCCTTTAATAGTTGAACAATTAATCAACTCCATTGGAAAGATATTCTATCTCATTCAATGATATGAATAAGAGATGGTGTGCAAGATATTTACCCTATGAAAAGATAATACAATCAATGAAGGATGCTAGTTAATAATATTAATCTTGAGGAGGTGATCAAAGTGATGATCTGGAAGGAATTATGGAAAATTATTTTCAAAAATATATATTCCTCACACTCTCCAATAGAAAATGGAGAGATACTAAATTAGGCTCATGAAAAAGGATGATGAATCCATTGAGGTGTATGAGGAAAACCCACAGGACTTTAATAACATTCCACTGACTTTTTCATTACCCTATAAAGGAATTTTTTTATTTTGTATATTAATATTCAGTCTACAAAGATTCTTATCCAACCATGAAATTGATAGAAATGAGGAAATTGTTTAATGTTCCATCAATGATGATATATAGATCATCAAATATCAAGGGTCACATAGGATTATAGATAGGAACTGGAAAATTGATTTTAATTAGAGTATTTTGTTTTATAAATATCATATGGTAATGAAATTACAACATCACACTTTTCAAAAGTGTGGGAAGAAGCATCCAAAAAATTTCCTAAAGGGGGCAAGGAATTTATTTAGGTGTAGGAATAAAGAGAATCTATATAATAATTTCCAATTGCAGAAACCCAAAAATGTGATTGAAGAGATAAATTATCTAATTATCCCTTATCCTATTGACCAATGATTCAACTACATGTACAAATAACACTATACGAATAAATGTACTAAGACTCGAGTTGTCAGTGAAAACATATGAAATCATCCTTCAAGGACTAGAGATCATGTGAGAGATTATATCATCACAACTATTACGGTTAATCCCAATAATAAAGTCATTATTGGTACACTCATTATTCATTCAAGAATATATAACAAACATTTTCATTATAGTTCTTCACATTCATTCAAATAATATAAGTTTAGTATAAATATTCCAAAACCCCCCAAAAAAAGATACAGAGTAATTAGTGATGATGAGGAATGGGTCAATTATTGCATCCCAAGATTGTATCTTATCCAATGTTTCTATTTGTAGTCTAAAATTCCAAACAAAACATTTTGATTCTCTATTTATAGGAATTTGAAAAAAAATGTGGGAATGAATTCGATTTTCATATAAAAAAATATAAATTTCTAAGATAATAGAATCACAATTTGTATCAAAAATCATTCCATGATTCTATAAAATTTCAAGGGGGTGATGAATCTATTTTGGTATGATCATCTTCAGAATGAATATTATTTCCCTAAGTTAGTGTGTAACTTAATAAAATTATTATTACTCTGAAAAAGATCATCCTTGAAGACGTGCCCATTGGGTTGGTATATGATGATGTGTTTGCTGATGAATTACACAGTCTTCCTCAAATCCAGGAGTTTGAGTTCTTAATTAATAATATGCCTAAATCTTTTCAAATATCCAAGACTCCATAAATAATGTACACTATTGAAATTTAGAATATGAAAAAGAAACCATATGAGAATCTATGTAAATGGTTTATACACACAATTGATTCACCATGGAGTAATTTAGTCATCTCTATTAAGATAAGGATAGAAAAATGTGCCTCTAAATTTACTATCATTACCTCAAAAAGATCTTCATAATGAATAATTTTCTTCTACCAGGGATTGATGAATTGTTCGAACAGCTATATGAACCCCAATAATTCTTCAAGGCGTATCTTCATTTGGGATTTTACCTATTAATGGTAAAGAATTAATATACCGAAAATACTTATTTTCATATTGGGTATGCCCACTATGAGTTCCGAGTGATTACATTTTGACTCACTAGTTCCCCAAAACTCATCAGAAACACGATTAATAGTGCGTTTAGAGACTACCAAAAAAATTATTTTAGTATCTAGAGATGATTTTAATATATCTTCCAAAATAAATGTGGAACATTGGGTGAATTTGACTTACATACATAACAATTTTTTATATGAAAACTTATTTTGAAGCACAATAGATGTGAGTTATTGATGGATAATTTTAAATTTTTTGGGCATGTTATCCCCATCAATGGGATATTTGTGGATCCTTAAAAAAATGAAATTGAAGAATGGACAGGACAAACCTTTATGATAGAAATACATAGTTTTCATGGATTATCTAGGTTTTGTCACGAATTTTTGAAACAAATCTCATGATTTTCAAACCCACTAAGAAAGATAAATCCTAAGGATTTCATGTCTTTTTATAATGATGAATGTGAAGGGAGGTTTAAAGAGTTAAAGTAGATATTAGTCACTACATTTGTTTTCACTTTATCAACTATTGGGGAAGGATTCATTATCTAAAATTATGCGTATAAAATGGTTTTGTTTTATATTCTCATGATATAAGACAAATTTATAGCATATTCCTCCCTCCATTTGAATATATGTGAAAATAACTACCCAATACATGCTCCAACATTGGCTATAGAGATCATCACACTGAATATTTGGATACATTATCTCCATCTGGAGAAGTATCATATACATATGGATAATAATAGCCTCATGTATATATTCACACAAAAATTTATCAATATGAACCAACTATGGTGGTTTAAGGCAATCAATAATTATGGGTTTTCAATCTAATACCATCTATTTAAGGAGGAAAAATTAGTGATAATATTATTTGTATGAAACTACAGCCATATCCATGATGATAATTGAAAGGTATCTAATCTTCATATACATACAGAGTATAGAGATAAGAATAATACATGTATAATTATCCTACATAAATAAAATGAATTCTGAACCATATATTCATGAGATGATCAATGATGCTCCAAAGTATTTTGAGGTGATATAAGAAAATTTAGTGAGTGATTTATAATTAAAATTTTCTAAATATTGATTAATATATTTTGGAACCCATATATGTGTCCCATAAAAATAGAAAATGAAGAGAAAACATTATGATGGAGCTCATATATCATCTTTATAAATCCATCTAAGAAGAACCAATATGTAAAGTGATTTAAAGGAAAATATATGGATGGATAAGATAAATGGAGTTATTTTTTAATTTTTTCATTGATTCTTGGTATTCTGAAAAGTTAATTATTACTGACAGATGTCCAAGTGTATGATGATGCCATTTCCCATACCAATATGGAAATTGGAAAACATAACCATATATATCTTCATTGGAGTCATGAATGTAATAATACCATCTGAGTAGAACCTTTCTAAATTATCTAAATTCATTGATATTAAGGAATATTTATCACCTGTACAAATCTATAATATATACATTAGGGAAGTGATAATATTTCATGGAGTAATACTATATATTGTATATAATTGAGATATTTGGATAACCTCGAGGTTCTAGGGAATCATTAAAAATTAATAGAATATGAAACTAAGCTTCAATACTATTTTTCACCTTATGATGAATGGTTATTCTGAAAAAACCATTCATACTCTTAATGATTTACTAAGATCAAGTTCAATGGATTTATATGTATTTTTGGAACAAAACCATTTTGTAGTAGAATTTCCATATAGAAAAAATTTCAATTATACCATTCAAATAAAAAATTATAAGTTTCTTTATGGGAAGCGGTGTTTCAATATGACATGTTTGGATGTTGTTGGAGAATAGAAGAATATAGGTCTATATATTATCCAAGAGATAAAAGATAATTTTCAAACCATTCAACATCATATGTAATCTTAATAGAGTCTATAGAAATGATTTTTTGAAAATAATTAAAAAGAAATAGAGTTTTAAGTCATAGATAATGGTTTCTATCATATATTACTATGGAAGAATGTTATGAGTTTTTTGATGAAGAGAAAGTATAGGATAAGATTCATCATCTCCTTTGAGATCCTCGATTATATAATGATGGTGGCATATCGACTATTACTCCCACAAAAACTATCCCACGAACATGATGTGTTCATGTATCTATCTTGAGAAAGTCATACTAGACCCTTAACATTTAAAGAATATTAAGGGTGTATCACTGGATAATGATCTTTTATGTGAGGATCAAAAAGACATGATCTTAGATTATATAGGTAAATATCTAAAAAATAATAAAACTCACTTGATTATAGTGTTATGGTCAAACCCGACGTTTAAGGAAGCAACATGGGAACCAAAATAGGCGTTGAAATAGAATTTCCATCACCTATATTAGTTTATGAAATAAAAATTTCATAGGTGAATGTTTTAAATGGGGATTAATGTAACTACTTGATAAATTATAAATTAGATTATTTTCTTAAATGAAAAATATCACTACAAAAAAAGAAGTTATAAAAATACTTGCACTACTTTGGTTATTTTGGGCTGTTATGTAGACCACCAGATTTAAAATAGCATTATAAATGCTAACCATTGATACTATATTAATTTTATAGTGAATCGTAAGATTAGTATTTTAAGGTTTATGATAAATTTCAATTGAAATAGAAGGAAGTATTGGCATCCTCCAATAGTAGAATTATACCCAATGAAGACAACTTATCAGACCATCTGAGGGAGATGGAATCATTGGAATTCACCCCTGACCAAGTCAATGTTGAGATGAATCAAAAAAAAATCACAAGGGAAACTATTTTTGGGATAAGATCAAGATTAACAAGATCAAAACAAAAACCATGATCGATGATCCATTCAAGGAATTCCCCACCTTCCCACCCCATACCCATTAGGCATAAAACGGTGTAATAAGGGGCTTTGTATCAAGATTCAAAAATGTGTATTTTTATATTTTTGATTCCATAAAATAATTATTATATATATTTCTATTTATACATTTTAAATTAATAAATAATCAATTTGATAAAATATAGATTTTGATACAATTAAACACAAATTATATTTTTGGGAAATATATAGTTTGAATCAAGACATTAATTTTGATGAATTGGGGAATCTTTGAATAATTAATAATTTTGATAAAATATTATTATCAAATTATATTTATTTAAATATAAATTATAATATATATTTTTTAAGTCATTGGAATTTTTTAGAATGATTATAAAATTATTGTTATAAAATAGTATTTTTTATTAAATGATGATTTTGATTTAAAATTTTTTATTCTAATGTTTTCATAATTATTTTGATGAAATAAATATTATACTTTAAACCATGATGATGAAGTTAACTAATAATGAGTTTTTAAAAAAAATTAGATTGTTGATTTTTCAGTAAAAGTTTAATTTGATATGAATATTTGGTATGTATTATGACATAATAAAAACCCAAAATTGTTTAAAAATACATTAAGGATTGTACATAAACAAAATTTTATTTTCACTTTAAAATACATTTTTTGAATTTATTATATTACATTTATAAATAATTAATCATTCCTCCAAAACCTATATTATATTTTAAGGATATGAAATTTATTCATTAAGAACAAAGATCAACTCAAAATCACCAAGTGTATTAATTTAGTGAGTCTATTTATAATAAATTAATTAAACCGGCTCCACATTGGAATATACAATTGGGAAAACCATGTTATGGTTTTTTTTTCGTTTTGATAATTTTATCATATAAAGTCCAAAACCAATTTTTTAAAAATAATAATAAATTCCACTATATTTTTCTATAAAAACCCACCCATGGTCTGATTACAATTAACTAAATACCATTTTAGAATGAATTTATCATGCAATTACTAATCTAGACACCTCCCAAGTTTCCATAAAACTCTTAATAAGCTTCTCCCAATCTTTAATAAGCTCCCTCTCAAGTAAAGGGATCCTCTCCTTCTCATATTTATTTAGAGATCTTCATTACATTATGAATAGTTTTTTCTAATTATTCTTTTTGGGATATAGTTTCACAAATTACTCTTACTATATATATGATTTCCATGTGATGGTATAACAATATGACTTTTATTTAACCCTTCCATGAATCATTATTTACCCCAATTATATTGTCAAAATTATCCAGTTATTTTCGATGCCAAACATTTTTATAGTGAGTACCCATCCTCATTTTCACTCAACGATATTCAACTAGATGTACCTATAGTTCTTTTATTTAAGACTTATATATTTTTAACTAACAATTATTAATCTTGGGATTAAATGTGATGAAATAAATACATATATTGTATGATCTATGTGGCACAATTGTAAATATACAAGTTATGAGTGTGACAGGATGACGTGAAATTTAATATCCCTCCAAAGAATTTTGTAATGTTTTCATGTACTGAGATTCCATTTATGGTTCATGATATTTCATCTTAATAATAATACTTAATGATTTCATGGAATTTATTCATGACCTATGTTTATTATTCCATATTATTTGTTATTGGGACATTCCCATGTTTCCTTTATGTTATCATGTTCAATCATGTCTCATTGTTAAATATTACGATTCTCACCCATATTATGTAATCCCAATAGGACTATTATCTCACATGTACTATTGTATGTTATTATATGATTTTTTATCCCCTAATTGGGATTTATATCTCACCCCTTTCTTGTGTATATCCCATAGTTATCTCGTGCATCTTTAAAAGGTATATGGAATATAATCACATGGTACAGATTTTGTAAATACTTTTTTTGGTATTTTTATTTCATATTGTTATGTTATGTATAGAAATACACTTTTACATTAGACCTCATAATAATCTAGGTTGGTATTATGTATATTTATTTAATAAGGAATAAAATAAAGTTTACTAAAATATTGGTTTTCATAAGATAAGTATTATCAAGAAAATTTTATTTGTTTATATGTGTGGAAATTGATGCTACATATTATAATACTAATGTTCCCTACACTAATGTTTTTTTCGTAATTATCAAGGTATCATGTTGCTATGATCTGGTGGATCATATTTTTGGACTAGTGTTTCTACACTCTTTTGATTCATGAATTTGTAAATATTCTATGATTTATGAGCTAAGATATGTTGTGTATAGCTTTCTTATGAATCTTGAATTCAGAAATATACTCATTTTATTTTCAGTTATGTATTATAGTTTTCTAGCATGGTGATAAGTTATTTATTCCATGTTCATGTTATCACATAATAAAATGATATCTCCCTTGATGAAAAGTTTATGTTTTTTCCATAGAGATTATTTGTGCTTACTCCTTTCTTACATTTTCTTTCCCTGGGTTTTGAATATAATGATAATTTATAGTAGGTATATACAGAACTCTATGGGAGTTTAATTGTGGAGAAATTTTTACAGTTTTTATAAAATAATTTAACTACATAAATGTTCCTCAATGAATCTGAAACCTTTGTTCTCTTTTTTGTGTCATATTATTGTGAGTAGTAATACTAATTCAAAATTTGTGAATGTTTACATTTGATCATGTAACTTTTTATTAATTTTAATTTGTAATCGTATGTGTTTTTAGCACCAGTCCTATAAGTATTGTTCTGGGATGACTCACTCTTATCAAAAAAAGAGTATCATTATTTTTTAGAATTATATTATTTATTTTCTGGTTTAATATGTGAGAAAATTAGTGATAACATTGTAGATAAGAATAAGTATGCGATAAAAAACTAAATTGGATATTATATGGTTTTCGTTGAATTTATATCCCCATTTGTATAATATAATGGATTTAGGCTCTAGAATAGAGGTACGTTATGGTAATATCCATAAAAAGGGTAGATTTGTTATTAAATGGATCATAAAACAGTGCATGATAATAATGCCTAAATATGCAATTAGTTTGACACTAATAGGGGATATGCTATTATTAATTAATATTCTCTCTAATAAACCTTTATCACAGAGTTGAGTATGCTTTTAAATAATTAATTTAGGGATCCTAATACAAAAATAATGATTGATAATAAAGTATCAATAAAAGATAATTGGTTAAACCAAAAATATCATATGTAAAAAATAAGGTGTTATCGGGAAGGAAACATTATATTTATGTTTTTATAATAAAATTTTGAAATTTATAATAACATTTTTTATTTTAGTATTTGGTTGAAAATATATCACAAAACTGAATTAGATAGAGGTATGTATCTACAACCCGCTATGTATTAAATTCAAATAAGTGTGAAGAACTTAATAGTTATGAATTTTATTATATTCGTATAATTATGGAAAATGTGAGTTTCCTAGTCTTACCCAAGGTATATATATTGATATCTAATAGAAATTAGATATTTATTTTATTATTAATTTTCATTAATGAATGCATTTTATTTTATATATTCTAAAATACTGTAAATGCTATGAGAATTGTGTGAAACATAAAAGGATTGTCAGTCATTAATTTTTCATTATTTATTTGAGAAAATATATTTAATGGTAAAGAAAACCATGAAATGTAATTTTACGAAAATGTTATAATTACATCTATAACTACTGAAAAACACATGATGTAGGGGTAGATAAACATTTTGTTTTAAATGATATCTAATTTTGGAAAAAGATGTATATATATTATTGATAACCTTGTAACTTATTATTTATTTAATTAAAAATATTTCCATGATATGTTTGGTGGATATTATCTCATTTATTTGTATATGATATAAATTTTCTACTGTTTGACTTTACGAACTAGTGGTTATAACATTTGATGGTTAACTATAGAGTAAATTTTTAGTGGAATATATGATTTCACTATGGTTTAATGTCTTAGAGATTCAAATGGTTTTAAGAATGAAATATTTGGGAGAATGCATGAGTATAAAATATACATACCTGAGTATATGATTTTTTGAATTTTCGATTTTTTGAGGAAAGATATGTAACTTGATATAGAATAATAGAGTAAGGAAGATTTTATATTAGAAGTTATATACTGAATGAAAAATCATATTCTTAATACCCTCAATTTCTTTAATAAGTATAATATGTTTAACAATTGGGAGGATAAAATTTATTTAAGGAGGTAGAATTTATTACCTAAATATTTGGATCCATTAAATTAATATTATCATTAATAACTTATGTCACACATAACATCGAACACACACAACACCAAAATAAAATGAGTCATGACATATTATATGATTATTTTTAATAAAAATAAAAGAATAATAAGACCAATAGTAAATAAACCTATATTAATCAATTAAAAATGGTTATATTTAGATAAAAAATAATTAATATTGAAAATGATATTTTTTCAAATAATTACTTGTTAATAGTATTGCGTAATTTACCCTAAAAAATTAAATGAACTAGTATTAAAAAACTATTTATATAATATATGATATTTCAATATATAAACTAATATGTGGAAATTTTTTAAATTATAAATTAATATTAAATAATATTAAAAAACCATTGTCGTCCAAAAGGATATCTTTGAAGAAAAATCTTTTATTCATAATTTTAATTTTTTTTATAAAATAAATATATAAATTTAATGAATTTAATTTGATAAAAGAAATAAAATTTATGAGTTTAGAATGTAAAATTTACCTTTGGTTTATTTTATTTTTTTTCTAAAATAATTGATTTTTAGATGACTAGTGAAAAATTAAGATTCTAAAAAATATTTACTTTAATTATATTATTATAATAAAATAATGTTTGGATGTTTTCCAAAACTGTTTCATAATATATATATATATATATTTGTAACTGATATAAATTATTTAAAATTGCTATTTTGTATTTATAGTTCCCATTTATATTTTTTTGAATAATAAATTTTACTCTAAAAACTAATTTTATTCGTATATATTAGAAAATATTTTTACTCACATATAAAATATACTTATAAAAAAATTAATTTAATATTTTAGATATATGTTTTTATATTTTTAAATAATTAATATTTTATTTTTATGTATTAATGTATGATTATATGGATTAAATTTAATTATCATGATAGTGATAAAAATGTTTTTTAAGGAATTATTTTATTCAAATTTTAAATATTTTATCTAAAAAAATAAATTAATAACTTCATGAAATGTTTCTAATATAATTTTAAAAACTATATATAGAAACATTAACATTCATTAATATTTTAATCAATAATAAATTAGATGAAAAATAAATAATGTTACAAATTAGATATCTGTCAAAAAGATTCCCTGTATATTAAATAATTTTATATAAATTTTAATTTTATTATATATATAAATTAAAATTGTATATATTGATCGCAAATTTATATTTATAATAAAAAAGTTCTTTTTGAATATTTACCTTATATATATTTTTAAAATAAAAAATAATATGGTTAAAACTACTTCCCAAGGTAAAAACATTGATAGTAAAATGTTAAATTAATGTAAAAAAAGGACTGAAACATGTGCTAAAAATGTGTAAAAATTGGTTTTGTATGATTTATCAACATTATATCACCCCAAAATACATTTTTTATAACTTATAAAACCATTTATCCTCACATATATTCATTTAATTATTAAATAATAATAAGTGTTCACAAAAGTTCCATTTTTCACATATAAAAATGGATGAATCTAGACAATTAATGTTAAAAATTACAATTAAAATTTCATTTTAAACCAACCGTATTAACCTAATATATATGTCCCTTTCATAAAATAGATCCCCCATTCATGAAGATTTATCCTAATCCCTTCATCTCATAGAATATCTTCAAGAGAATATTCACGGTACCAATGTGGGTATTACTTATTCCTTACCTTTTATGATAAATATTTACCATCCTAAGATACCCTAATCTGGTAATATGATGTCTTAAATAAAATTATTATACATAAGTTTTAATATATAAATTTTACAACCATTACCTTTCCATCCACATAGAAAAAAATAAATGAACATTTACCTTGTGTTGTGTGGACTACCTCTTCCATAGAGTAACATTTTTCATTTTTTATATAGATTTTAATTCCATATACTAAGCACTAAAAATATTAATCACCAACTTAAAAAATATGAATAATATTATTATTGCTTATTTATAATTATATTATATATTTCTCTATCCATACTCACCCATTGAGATATAACATGGTCATGTTTAGGGTTTGTTTTACAACCTACTTTAACAATGCTATAAAACTCTATCATGGTTGACTATGTGAACATAAGTAAAAATGTTATTATAAAATAATAAAAAATAAATATTTTTTATGGTTTTTAATGTTTATAATAATTATTTAAATTATTATTAAAATATCATCATTGATTGGAAAACTTTTCATAATAAAGTGACGCTGATTTAATTTTTATGAAAACATAATAAAAAATATAATAAATAAATTTAATATAGTAATAAATGTTATATATTAAATGTTATATAGAAGAATAATTTTCATAATAATTTATACTATAATATTATTTTTATTATTTGTGATGTTAGGTTCATGCTCAAGATGAATCAGGAATAAGGTAAATGTAAGGGTTTCTTATCATAATTTTGTCCTCTATGTTTTCATTTTACAAATGAAGTGCTATGAAATTTTAGTGAGAATTTTGTTATTATGAAATCATAACATTCAAATTTCATTTATAGGGATAGGAATATTATGATAATAATGCATAATTAACAATGAAAACATGTAATCATGTACTATACAAGTAGGTTCGAGGGAACCAACTCCAATTAAAATATCCATTATAACTACATTAATAAAATTTATCATTAATTATTAGGTCACATAATTAAATTAACAATTATATAAATATTGTTCATTCCATAGATTCAAATTATATATAATTAAAAATTAAATATTATATACCCATTCAAAGAGGGTGTCTTCCGCCACAAGCACATTTATAAAAATAACGAGGTTTAAAACCCACATTAGCGAAAAAACTCATATCAGAGAATATATATTTACATAAAAATCTTATGAAAATGTGACTATTAATTACAAATATAATTTCTTTTTTTGGAAATGATAACTCAATTGACCGTCCCCTATTCACTAAAATTTATCCCACCAATATATTTATGATAATATAATATATCCCATAAAACCAATTTAACTTATCATATCCATTATATTATCCTCACTAAAAATATGGAAAATATGATTGAATATTAACAATAAAATAATGGGAATTTAAATAATGAATTTAGTCATAGAAGAATTTATTTAGGGATATATATTAACAATATTTCTGTTTTAGCATTGAAAATAGATTAATGATTCCACAGAGTTATCTCTTATACACCAATCCAATAAATAGTGAGAAACGTCAATTTTATATCTTCCAATCACCATTATAATGGGAAAATAATTTTTATTATGCTATACTAGATAGACATTCGAATTACCAAAAAAAATATTCCCTTAATTCTATAATCAATCCATTAATAAAGGATATATATGAATTTTAAAAAGTATCATTCTTCACGAACAAAATATTAATGTTTCTAATTATATAGATAAAAAAATATTATTAAATTACATGTTATTTTAAAAAAGAGGACAATATCACCGAGGAAAAGTGATTAAATCTTCATCTATAAAAAATTTCTTTCACAGCATGAATAATACCTTTTAATGTTTTTAAAAGAAATTATATTCCAAAAATATCAGCCACAATAACAAATAATTATTATGATGAAGGTTCCCATTTGTACATGTATCTTAATGATTGAATAATCCATGAAATATCTCAATTATTTTTGATATTATATATAAAAAAATTCATAATTTTATTAACCAAAATATCACATAAACAAATCTTATAGAGTTAAAAATTCATGAACCCCCATTATTCTCTAGGTTATTCTTTCATCATAACCTTTTTAAGATCTATGCATCATCTATATAATTTATTTTATATATTCATAAAATTAATGAAATTATGGACAATAATAAATTTATCCATACATTTATAATAAATGAAAATTTCTCTTCTAATAGAATAGGTTATAGCACATCATGTAACATTTTTAAATGGTTTTTTTTAAAATAGGTTATAGATTAAATTACCAAGGATAATTATCCTAAACATAGTAATTGATATTAGACATTGAATTTTTAGAATCAATGTGATAAGTGTGTTATTAAATTTAATTAAAATTTTCCCCACACATATTATTAATTGGAAAACCTACAAACTCTCTAACAATATATTAGAATTTATTATAAAAAATCATATGAAAACCATTCATCCTTGGGGAATTTGTATGATTTATATAGTGAATATCTATAAAAAATATATTTTATAACCCATGTTAATAATTTATTCATAGTTGATAAAAAAAATTGAAAATACAATAAAACACTATATTTTTTGTCCTTTTATGTTCTAAAAAAATTATTCATCATAATATTTTGTTATAAAAACTTGTACACATATTGAATCCTCTACCCAGACACCAGAACTTTTCATTATTATATTTATATAAATATTCCCCCAATATGGTTAATCTACTTGATTAAAATAATATTTTGTCAGTCATCCTCTATTTTATTATGTTCCCATGATTTAAATTGATAATATTGTTCTTGTGTTTAAAATTTCTCATCCAATTAATTCTCAAAGGAAGTGAATTTTCCACTAAAGATCCACCCTTTCCCAACATATTACAAGAGCTTAAATACTTACCCTGATGAACAATTCTTGTATCAATATTACATAACATATAGTGACTCCATTAAATAATTTTAATGGAAAATATAATAATTTTCTACATAAATTCCCCATTATCATGACCCCAATAAAAAATAATAATGTCATAATACAAGGGATCCCTAACCCACATGCTCTAAAATTTGGATTGTTTTTTACTAATAAAATTTTCCACACTATAATTTGATGAAAATAAAAGGGGAAATTTTTTTGATGAAGATAGAGGGATATTATTAATTTTATAAAAGTAGAACAAAATTTTGAAATTCAATAGATCGCAATAATATTCCAAATACCATAGAAATTCATAAAACCTGCCGTTTAATTGTAAACATTTAAAATGAGTTTTCACAAAAAATAGATATAAAATATTTACATGTTATTTTAAGAAATTTATCTCACAAATTGAATATGATAAATTTCATTTTTAGAATAACTAAAATCTATATGGGAAAAAAGAACAGCCCATTATCATAACTTTTACTTATATAATAAATGGATAATTTTATTTAAATCCCAATGTGTATTAATTATTATTCCTTCAGCTTTATTATCACGATCTATGGTGTCTTAGTTACCAACATAATGATAAACTACATCAATATCATCTTTTAATTATCAAATCAACATCAAATCATAGGTACATGACTCATTCATCTTCGATCTTCATTTTTATTCAGTTAATCTTGAATATTCCATCATATGTATATAAATTATGTGATTGTATATGTATTGTTTCTAAAATATATATTATGTATAATTTATATCTAAATATTAATTTATGTGTGTGTGTATATATAAGAATATTTATGTGTAAATATAAATATAAACATACAAAATATATTTTATTTCAATAAATATGGGTGTATATATGAAAATATATATTTTAGGAAACATTTTTTATGTTATATTAATTTAATATATAATTTAAATTTTAAATTTTAAATTTTAAATTTATTTTATTTGATATATCATCTATAATTTTGATTTTATATTTTATTTTAATGATAATTATAATTACAATTTAAAAGATTCAATTTTTTTGAAAACTGTATTTTGTTTTCCTTTTATAAATTTTATTTTCTATTCCAATTAATTCAAATTTCAATTACATATATTTATTATGTGTGTGTGTGCATGTGAATATACAGATATAATATTCATGTATTTATATATATATATAAATATTAGATCCATGGGGGTACAATTATATTAAACAAAAATTCCCCACACACATAGGCTAAAAATGAAGGCCAAATCCCCCAAGGGAAAACCCACTTATCAAGCCTTATTTAAATATTATATTATTTATACACATGTAAATGTTGTCATTATATAAGTTTTGATGTATTTATGAATCAATGGTATCCTTAGTTTGTTAGTATATGTACATAAATCATTCTATGTGTTGTTTTTGGTTGATTTTAATTATATTTGGGATGTTTTCTATGTATCTCATTGATAAAAATATGAATTTTAAATATGAACCTCACATTGAAAAAAATAAATGAAGAATGTGTAAGACTATAAGGTAGTTACATGACTGAATTATTTGAGCATTTTGATCCCCTAATTACATTTTTTAATTGTTTTACTTTAAATTAATGTTTTTAATATTGTTCTACAAACTATAAATGTAATGATCTGTGCATGTAGATAACTTAAAATATATAAAATGTCTCATAACTTGTACCACATGCTTCAACAAAGTCAAACAAACCCTATAATATTAATCATATATTATTAATAACTCAATAATGAACACTAATATGATAAATAATTAATACTAATTACCTTTGGAATGTAAATATTTAATATGAGTTAAGATTGAAAAGGATAGTTTCAATAAACTCCATCTTTTATATTATATATTTTCATTTTAAAATATAAATTAAAAAACATAAAAATTAATTTTTTTTAAAATGTATTTTTTAAATCCTTACAAAAAAAATGTATTGAGATATATTTTGGAGACATTTTTATAATAATTAATTTGTGTTTAAATAATTAATATATCAATTTTTTAGTGCCGCAAATTTTAATAGATTGTTTCATTATATGATTACATTTAAATTATTTGGAATCCTTCCATAAAAATTATATATTATAAATTAGAAAAAATCATTTTAAAATACATTGTGGTATTTATAAACCCATGGTCAACATTTTGAAATGTTATGAAATTGTTCTGATTTTTTTTAATATGTTATTACATGATTAAAATTTTTTATTAATTTTTTTTGTTAAATAAATACGAATTTATTGATAAAATTTATTTTAAATTTATTTGCATCATTTTCATTATTAATTCTATCCTAATCATAAATTTATTTCCGTAAAAATAATCATTTTTAATGAATTGGGTTTTTACACATTACATGCATTAACTTAATAATTAATTGTCCAATACAAAGAAATATAATTTATAAGAGTAATTTTTATATTTGAGATAAATTTTTTAAATGTTATTTAATATGGAAAATTTATTTATTAGGTATAAAATTTATATTTTAGGGATTAATTCTAATTACTATGATAATGGTGAAAAAATATTTCTCAAATTATTGTTTTATTAATATAAAAGAAATTTTCTCAAAATCATTATATTGAAATACTTAATAAATCTAATATTATCAATAAAAACATAAATAAATATATTAAACCTCATTTAATTGGTAATAAATAGTAAATAATATTAAAATTTCGTATTGGTAAAAATCTATTTTTTTACTAATCCAATTTTCTATACATTAATAATAATAATTTTATAATATTTATAAATTCAGTTGGATTTAATTTATGAAAAATTCAGTTTCATGACACTGAAACTATGTTATATGGGTTATTTATATATTTTTAGTAAAACATAAAATCACATAGTCGAAAACTTTTTGTCTAGTTTAAAAGTAAAAGAGTAAAATGTAAAAAAAATTAGGTAAAACATTATAACATTTTTTAAACATTTTTTATCCTTTATTGACCCAAGGATATTCCACACTCCACTTTTTTCCAATATTGATTCGTTTTATGAGGAATAATTCTGTGAAATTATTGAAATATAAATAGTGCCACCAATGTTCCCTTTCTCTCTACTATAAAAGGGAATCCCTTACACCCTTTAAAACAGAGTCCCCTCCATATAATTCCTCATCAAATATATGAAATTTTAATCTCCATAATACCCAATACCATGAAAATAATCCATGGAAACTCCTAGTCATTCAATGTCGTTTAATTTTAATAGGACTTCCCACAAAAGATCAACTCTCAAATATAAGTATTATTCCCTACCAAAATTTTCTGGCTTAATCATACTCATCCAAATACCTTATTTCCATAATAATATGATGTATTCAATATAATTAGTACACATAATTTTTTATATTTATTATTAAACCCCTTCTCAATAAATTTTTCCCACATATAAAAACAATGGATAATCAAATGTCTGTGTGTGCAGAATACTACCTCTACGAAGAATCATTTTTTTTTGTTTTTATTATAGAATTTCATTATTTGTCCAAAAATATTTACATTTGGTTCCACTTAATAAATAAATAAAAATTTTATCATTATACATCATTTATAATAGTATTACTCTAAAAGAAACAACTACTTGACCATACTCACCCATTGGGATATAACATGATAATCATTTTGATGGCTTAACCACCTACAATAATGATTCTTCAAAATATAATAATGAGTGAATATGAAAAAAAAATAAATTTATTATTATATGTTTTTAATATATTTATAATTAGTACATTTTTCTGGTTATTTTATATAACATACCCAACTTATATTTAATATATAATCTTCGATCATTAAAAATTATTTGAAATAAGTCATTTCTAATTAATTTTCCAAACTAAAAATCTAAAACACATAATGAATTGACTTAAGAAATTATAAATAAATATAATATGTATTAAATAATATTGAATTACATATAAATGGAATAATTTATTATTTGATTATGGGTAATGTTGTAGACGTTATCAAACATACATAAAGTAGTTAATGTTATTTAAACCCGATAGTAAACATATGATATAACTAATTAATGTACTCATGATATATAATAATGAATTTGAATTATAAAAAGATAATAATTTTGAGTAACTTTATGAAATCGTATATTATGTTAGATAAGTTATTTTTACCTGATGCTAGAGTGTCATCAACTATGAAAGGAAACAAGGTAAGGATTTATTGCCTCATATTTGAATCCCTTGAGACATGTTTATGATATAGAATGTTTTTATTTTACAATGGTGTAAATACTTCCGTATTATCATTTTATATCCTTATGAAATTATATTTCATTATATTCAATCTTCTATTGAAATTTATTCCTCTCATTTGGTTTTGATAATAAAGTTACAATGTCTGATTTGGGTTTTTATCTGAACATCCCATAATTGAGATAGGTTTTAATGTTACCCATGAAATATTATTTTTATGCTTCATATAAGACACAAGAATGTATTTTTGACATAATAAATGATAGAAATGTATTTTACTCCAAATATATGTTTTTAAATCCAACCAATGTTCTCATTTATCGTGGGAAAACTAAAATCATATTCATCTCTAAAGATTCTCTACCAACCATCATTTATTTTGAAACAATGGTTCCATCATCAATTAAATGATATAGGTTTTCAACATGGTTATTTTAATATATTCAAAATTTATTCCATCATTTCAAAGTAATATTTTTAATCATCTCCTACACATTTTATTTATATAAATTATATGTTATTTTTTTGACTCTGTTATTATAAAATTATATTTATATGTAAATGTTTTTCAATGTATTTCCACTTATTTTATTGAAAACATTATGTTCTTTTCAAATATCTAGTATTAGTAATTATTTCTAAAAGTGTATGTTTTCAATGTATTTACACTTATTTAATTGAAAATATTATGATTTTTCCAATGTTTTCGAATTATTCACAATTATTTTATTTAAAAATCTATATGTTCTTGTTTTAATAAATTATAATTCTTTTAAAAAGAAAAAATTTTAAAAGTATTTTTACATACCTTTTTTGGAAGAATTATTCTTTTTTCTTGTATCAATTATTAAATATTATTTTAAATGTAATCATTTTAAAAGTATCATCACTTATTCATTTTTAAGCCTTCATGTATTCCAACATATAGTGATGTTAGTATCACCCTTTATATTATTATGATATGATTATTTTTGAAATATAATATTTTTTGATATATAATGACTTCTTAATTTCATGGTCTATGATGTTTTTGAAGGGTTTTAAAAACCCATTATTTTTCATTAGGTTATTTTAAACACGATGTTAACTGATTTTAAGTAGAAAACATATATATTTATGGTGATGGGTGGAGTATTATACTACACTCTAATGAATTGTTTTTAATTATTTTTAATAATATACCAGGAAGGCTCAGCCAGGGACAAAGTCCCTGATCATTTATTAAATAAAGGAAAAAAGTATAGCAAACAAGCAGTGAAAAGAAAACAAGCTAGGAACCATACCTGCCATCATACCCATCACCATCTCCATAATCAAACGCCTCATATGCAGTTTCCGACTCCCATTCCGAGCTTTCATATTGATTCATCAGCTTCACTTACTTCCGTCTGAGATTCATCTTCTCCAATTGCACAAAAGCATCAGAAGAAGTCATTACCTTACCATTACTCAAAGAAGCTCTGGTGGACATCAGCCTTGGCAAAGAAGAATAATATTTCTGTTGTCTTATTTTTGGATGGGCGGTAGAGTTACCCACACACTCTGCCATCACCTTCTTCCCATGTTGGACAACATCACTAAAAGAGGTACGAACATTGCCATCAACCTCATTCTCATTATCAGAAATATCCCCCCATTTCTCAGGTAAGCACACCATCCGAGAACAGAAGTTCACACCTTGCTCCTGCTCCATAAGACTGTTAGGACCAACCAGTGTTAAACACTGAGATTGAGCCACTTTCTCAAGCTCTCCAGATGTCCCAATCTGCATACTATCCCCAGCTTGCAGATTACAACATTTCATCCTTGGAGAATTGCCATGAAACTCAAGAGCTGCAGCAACCACCTGGCCAAAACCCAGACCCGGCGCCATTTGAACCTGATCCACCACAGTTTCAGCATCCACAAGACCAGCAAAGCAGTTGCTCAAATAAATGCCATCAGCCTTTTTCAAAAGGTGAGATTTCAGCCCATGATAGGTCCTAACCCATCCATCAGCAACCTCTGCAGGATCCTCAGCCTGCACAAGCACTGTAAGCCTATCCACTGCCTCCTTGCCTCCCGCTATACCCAACATCTGGCCATTAACCACTCCAACCGACTGTTCATTGAAAATCTCACTGCCCAAAGAGCCATCCATGGGCGGGGTCGCCTTATTTCTTTCAGATTCAGTCTGAGCCTCCACCTGCTGAACATCTACAGGTCGAGACTGAACTTTCTCAGCCTCTGCAAAGCCAATGGGCCCAGAACCAGGACACCTCCCCCCATTGAGATCACCTATCAAACTACTGAAAACATCATGAACTTTCGGATTAGCGGGACTGAGCAGCACGTTGTCCTACTTCCCCTGTATATCACCGCAAGAGAAACCCAAGCCAGCAGCAAATGAGACAGCCCCTATGTTGCCTTTGTCCAGACCCTCACTCCGGGCCACCATAACAGCACCTGATGGACCACTGGCCTCCTCTAGAGCATTGCATACGACCTTGGATGTTCCATCAGCCCGCACACCCTTTACTGCACATCCATTGGGAGAGCCCCAATTATCATTTCGCCCAACCTACCTTGGAAGAACGGTGTCTCTCCAACTCGCCCTCGAAGAAGACCCATGTCGGCACTGCTCCGAGACATGTCCAAGTCTCCTACATTTAGAACAGAAGTCCATCCACTCCTCATAGATAACATTCTGTTTACATCTGTACTGATCACCGATCGTAATCCAGACAAACTCAAACGGGGCCTTCGACACGTCCATCTCCACAAAAACCCTCGGATTCACAAGGTGACACACCGCACGCGTACGATTATCAGAACAAAGATACTTCCCAAAGATATTACCAAGAATCTTAATGATAGTGGGATTTTGAAAAGGTAATGTTAAATTAGGAAAACTCACCCAAAGAGCCGCGGAAGGCGGGTCTCGGTTCATGTGGAAGTCAAACAACCAGCGGAACAAGATGAAGCGGCATCCATTGCAACTCCGGGGCACCCTAGACCAGGCGAGGATGAGATCCTCCTTGGAAGCAAAGTGGATCATGATATGCCGATTTCCAATCAAGCCAATTGTAGCCCGCTCCTGAAGATCCCATGTGTCGAAGATGAGTCTGTCGAATGAATCCACCGAGGTCCTTCGCTGCATAAATCTTGAAACCAAAGTGAGGTTCAGAAGTGAAGAAAATTCAGCAAATTCAGAGTTCGAGATCTGAAGATTCGGGCATCCCTGAATGAGTTCCGCAACCTTCGGGCTTAAATCAATAGTCGGAAAAGAAGGGAGAAGGTCAGGGTTCGAAAAAGGCCTAAAAGGATGCATATCATTGGTGTGGGAGAATCCCTCCCCCAAAGTTTCATTATGGTTGTTCCAAATTTCAATGTTTCTTATTATGATATGCCATATTTCTATGTTATTAGTAATGTTATGATAAAGTTTTGTGATGTTTTCCATTCCCTGAGTTACAATTTATTCATGATTTGGTTATATTTTTAAAATTTATTTCATAGTTTCATGTCATGGTATTATGTTATATGATTATTGATATATGATTAGTTTATGTCTATATATTTTATTATTCCATGGTGATATTTTTAAGGAAATAATTAAATAAATAATGGTTTATTATTATTATATAAGGTATTTTTATCATTTATTATGATATTTTTGGCATCCACATGTTTTCTTTGATGTTAACATATGTTTTCACCTGAATAAGAATCTGATATCAACCCTTTATTAGGTTACAAATCCATAGATTATGAAGAAAATTATATCATGTGATATATATTTAAAATTATTTAGTGGTGGATCATTATGGAGAAATGTTCATAATTTTAATAAAATAAAATGTATATGTAAGTAATTTCAAACACACTAAACCATTATTTTCTTGGATGTCTCAACTCTTATAAGACATGTTATTTAATTTCTGATATTAATGTATTATTTTAGTCATGTTAAACCTATGTCAATATTTTTGGTATCATTGTAGGGTTTAGTTTTTTGTATGAATATTTTAGTCACTTTTTATATTAAGTTTAGATAACCTAAGTAAAAACCCTTGAGTTGAGTCTATATAAAGAATAATATCTGAAAATTTGGGTAATGTCTTGAAAACATGGGTATACTAATAAATAAATAACATTTTAGATACTAAAATTTGATGAAGGCTTTCAAAATTACATTCCTAGGTGTAATAACCCCAAGACGAAGGATTGTGAATTAACATGAATTTCACTTGATGCATGATAAAGAGTCAAAACTGCATGACTGGTTTAACACTCAATATGTATATGCTTTGATTGATAACAATAATGTTATTAACCCCTATAATAGATTAAGTTTCTATTTAATTTGGGGGATTATGTTGAGAAATAGAATGTATCCTAATATAAAGATGCCTATATCAGACTAAAATTTATATAGGGTGAACAAATGGAATTATAAGCTAACATGATAACATTAAATAACAAGATGTATTAAGGTTTATTTAATTTTATGATTATGATAATATCCCCATATTATAAATTGGTCACCAATCATTTCATTCCTTTTGATATTAGTAATTGATGGAACTGGAAGGAATAATGGGTGGGAGGTATAATGTGATCATTACCTAAATGAACAACCCCTTATAATTAGAAAAGAATGAGAAAAATGGTGATTTTTTTAAGAAAAAATGCACAGAATGTGATTAACAATATGAACATAGTTGAATTCCCATGAAATCCAAAAAAGGATAACGATAGAGTCTCATGAAATGTAAAGTGATTAATATGATGAAAGAAAATTTTATCAATTTTATATATGTAAAAATGTATAAATAAGAACCTAGGTAATTGCCTAATGGGGATTATAGGATTATTTTATTGTGGTATATAAATCCATCTAACATCAAATTATCAAAAGAAAATAAATAATTTGGTTGACATAATGAAATAATATCGAATTGATCCATGTTTACCATAGACAATTCAATTTTATATGTGTAGATAACCGGGTAATTATCTATTTCTATTTCATAATACAAGGATTTCTAAGTATGGTAAGAATCCAAAACCTCGTATAAATTAATAGTAAAAAAAAATCCATGGAATGACTATCATTGAAGAGGATAATTATAATTATGTATCACATTCCCTCCAACCCAACTTTGTGGACGTATTCTAGTTATATCAAATATATTATTTACAGGGTGGTATTTAATAACATGAATCCAAAAACCTTGATGTTTTAAATTTTATAGAAATACTTTAGTTCCAGGATTATAATGTTTGTGAAAATAATCTTTGTGCAAATCATAATTTACTACTCTAAAAAAATGGACTTGATTTTTCAAATAGTTTCATTGTCTTCACTATAAATCCAAAATAATTTATCAAATAAAAAAATTCTAAATCCACTATAACCATCTATTAGTGCATGTTCAACTATAAATTATCTAAAAAAATACATAATCCTTCACATTTACCATAATACCTAGTTTTGATACATTTCCCTAAATTAGTTTGAGAAAATAATTTTTTATAGTATTCCCAGTGATATTGAGTATCATATCTCTTTAGAGATAATATAATAAGGAATTATAAATTTTTTGACACATTTTACAATCCTACAACAAAAATAAAAATGTATTTCAAGGATTCAATTTATATAATGTTGGTATAATGAAATGACTCGAGATTTTCTATCCTTTAAAACACATAATATGTTATATAACATGTGTAACACCCGATATCCATGATATAAAAATCAACATATTGTTTTTACATTTTAAATAAATCTATAATAAATAATAATATGGTAAATCATTAATAGTTAAAACCTTTATTAGGTAAATAATTAATATGAGTTAATATTGAAATGGTTAATTTTAATAATTGAAATTTTCATTATTTTATATAATTTATTTTTAAAATGTAAATATAAATTTTTTTAATATCAATTTGGATAATTAAAATTCGTTTTTAATTCCCCAAAACAAAACTAGCATAATATAAATTTTTTATATTTTTTAGAGATAATTAATTTTCATGTAAATGGTGAAAATGTTGATTCCATTAATGCCATATCTTTTTTGAAATAATTTTATTATATGAATTCATTTTAATATTTTTCAACATTTTACAATATATATATATAATATTATAATAATTAATTTTAAAATAATGTTTTGAATTTATAAACTCATGCTAAATATTTTTTGAAAGTTTATGAAAAATGTTCTTTTGTTGTTTCTATAATTAATTATAACTTTATGGAATGAAGTTATTGATTGATTTTATTTTTAAATAAATACTATTTGTATGAAAATGAATTTTTTAATCCCTTGGATTCAATGGAATTGGTAATTCTATCAAACGAATGAATGGTTTTTTATTTAAAAATAATATTTTAAAAAAAATGGGTTTGTATTCATTACATGCAGTAACATTGTGATTAATTTGACCACACATAAAAAGATAATTTTATATAATTATTCTTATATTTTATATAATTATTTTAATATTACTTAATATGGAAGAATGTTTGGGTATAAAATTTATATTATTAAAAATTATGTAAATTACCATGATAATAATGAAATATTTATTTAAAATTATTGCTTAATTAATATCGAAGAATTTATATCAAATAAATTAAATTTAAATACATTAAAAATTGAATATAATATGATTTATAAAAACATATATATAAATGAAAATTAAATTTACTTTTAAGAAAATCTATGTAATATTAATAATACAAAATTGTGAAATTGTTTTTTCGACCAAGATAGTGTTTTTACACACTATCTATTTCAATTTAAAAGTTAAATTTAAAATATTTATAAATAGATTTAATTTAAATGGATGTTATTTTTTGGTTAAATCACTTAAAAATTTGTTTATATGGTTTATTATATATTTTTAATAAATCATAATTTCACTTTGATAAAAAAATGTTGTCTTTTTTACATGTAAAAGACTAAAATGTAATAAAACTAATGTTAAAGACTCTAAACTGTGTTTAAAACATTTTTATAAAAACATTTTTTATTAATGATAAACCTAAACAAACCCAAAACATTATTTTTTCCCATTTTTTATAATCGATCCATGAATAGGGTGAGGAAATCATTTTAATATAAATCATATTTTCAAAAGACGCTTTTCCTCTTTTATAAAAGGATATTACATACACCCATTCAAAGATACACCTGTCCTTCAAATTACTCTTTGAAAATACACTAGTTTTATATTACATTAAATATTTCTAGGAAATATAATCTCCTGGTCTCTAGTAGTTATCATATTCTAATTAATTTCATGGGGACTTGTAAGGGAAAGTCAAATATCAAATGTAAGTATTATTACCTTCTATTGTTTTTATTTTTAATATTAATCTCCCAAAGAACACATCAATATAATAATATGATTACTTAGATATTTTTATTATAATTAAATTTTGTATATTAATCTTACAAACCATATTTATTCAATTATATCAAATTATAAAAAAAATGAACATCAATCATGCATATGCATGGACTACCACCTCATGGAAGAATTGTTTTCTTTTATTCATATACTTTTTAATTAATTATCAAAGGATCATAAAATATTGATTACCATGATAAATAAATATAATATAATATTATAAAAATTTGATATAATAATTTTTTCTAAACTAAACACATACTTGATCAGAATCACCCATTATGATAAACCGAGTTCATGTTTTTTACACTTTAACCACATATGTGAACGATGGTTTAAAATTGGATCATGGATGACTATAGTAATGAATTATTTTATTTTAACATTTTAATAATCTAATAATTGTTATTATATGCTTCTACTATAGTTATATTAGGTACATAACACTTATCTAATTTATTATCTTCAATTATAAAAAAACTACCAAAATAAACAATTACAAATTCGGTGATCACACTACATATCAAAAAAACATATGGGATTAACTAATAAAAATTAAATCAATATAAGATATATAGTAAATAATAATAAATGATGTATTAATGATTAAATTGTTATCAAATTTTGGGTAACAACATCTACATTATCAAAATAGACAAAGTAGTTAATATTATTAACCTGTGATAGTGAAAATATGCTATAAATTATTTATATACCCATGATAAATAATTATGAATAATTAATATAAATGGATAATATTTATGTGTATTTTTTTGAAATAGTTAGTTAATTTAGTTATGTTTTATATACGATTTAAGATTTTAATAAAATTCAAAAGTAAAAAGGTAAGAATTTCGTTGTCTCAAATTTAATCCCATACATGTTTATAAAAGAAAACGTATTTCCTTTTAAATGATGTAAATAATTACATATTTTATTTTTTTATTTTCCTATATTATTTATGGTATTAAATATTTTGTTTATATTTTTATCTATTATAGTGTACTTATTTTAAAGATATAATGTATGTAAGGGGGTTTCATCTCAATTTCACTTAATTGAGACATGATTAAATGTTATACACTGATTTATTATTTATATGGTTTATAAAATTCACAAGAATTTATTTTTATTTAATCCATGTTTTAACTCATGGGAATTTTTGAACCATATTATATTCATGAATCAAATGAATTATGATTAAAAATATATCAAAGCGGTAAAAGGGTTTCCAGACACAATTTTCATCTTAAGGTCATCATAACAATTATTTCTATGTTATGTTTATAGATTGATATATTATTATCAATTATTCGTTAATGATGTATTTATGCCATATTTTTTTGGGCATTTATATTTTACACAAAATTAATATTCTTTAATGACTATAATGTTTTACTAAAATTGATTTTTGTTACTAATAATTAACATATATTTAAATGGGGTTTTCCTCCTTATCCATAGTTTTACTACCCAAAAAAATTATTTCTCTTATATAAACTCAATTATTTTTAAAATAAATTATAACATTCCCCTTTTATTAATTTTCAAAAATGGTTTCATAATCTATTTAATGATATGGGATTTCAACAAGGTAATTTAAAACTTTTCAAATGTTTTTCCATCCATTCAAAATAAAATATTTTTCCCTCCAGTTCAAATTTTCTGTTGAAAAATATTATGTATTTTTAAATGTTCCATTATTAAGCCTTATATTTAGGGTTAAAAGTTTTAAATTATTTATATTTATTTTATTCAAAACATTATATGATTTTCATGTTCCAAATATGAATGATTGTTTTTAAAACTAAATCTTATCAAATTATTTCCACTTATTTTATATGAAAAAATTATATATATTACATGTTTTCAATATTATCGAATCTTTATAAAAGTAAACCATTTCAATGTGTTTTCACATATTTTTTGAGAAAATTATTCATTTTTGTCTTCAATTATTATTAATTAAAAAAATGTAAATCTTTTCCAATAATTTTCACTTCTCTTTTATCAATAATATATGTCTTTTCATGTCTATAACATAATAAATTATTTTAGAATTAAAAAAATCCAATGTATTTTTTCATTTCATTTTTATAACATTTATGCATTTTCAATGATACATCATTAAAAAATATTTGTAATTATAATTTTAAAGCCCTCTCTTTCCCTTCATGAAATTTTTTTTTGAATTTAATTTTCACAGAAATGTTTTAAACATTTTTATAGAAACAAGTATATTTTTTCATTTATTTATACTCCAATGTTTATCATTCAAGAAGTAATATTTTTATCGCCCTATATATGTAACATCCCAAGTAAGTAATGAATAAAAGATATTTTTATCCATGTCTATTAATGATTAATATAGTGTTTTAGAGGCTTAAAATGAAAATAAATACAATCTTATGCATGGAATAAACTAATATTCTTAAAAGATTGTTTTACTGCCTTTTGATGGAAAACCATTTTTGAATCTATCTTTTGACAATTTTATAAACTATGTTTGTCAAAATAAACTTATCCTTTATGATTGGGACATCAAAATTTACCTTGTGTGAATTTTTGGTATTTTTCTGACAATGTTCATTTTTTAATGAATAGTGAAAAATACTGCATTTTACATCAAAATTGCTTTTTAATCTAATTTATTTATATGATTAGATTATGTTTTGAATTGGTTTTGAAGTGAAATTAGAATATATTTTTACCATTTTATCCAATGGTGGTCATTGGAATCAATTTCACTTTGAAATTAGACTTAAACTGGTGTCAATCTTTTGATACTTATTGTTTTGTAAAAACACACTATTTGCTCTGGCAGTGGAAATTAATTATTAAATTAATTAATGTGACTTATATGATTTGAATTTTGTAAAATGGAATTCATTTTTGAATTCGGAATATCAAATATAGCTTAGGGTGAATTTTTGGTAATTTTCTGAAAAACTTCAATTTTTAATGAATAGTGAAACCACTAAGTGGTAATGAAGCAAACTGATTTTTCAGTTAAATGAAAGTTTACCACTAATGTATACTGAATTTTGAAAATCCAACATACATGGTTTTCATTAAGAAGTAAAATGTGGTTCAATGAGATTAAAATAATTTTTTGGTGAATAGTAACTTATTAAGTTCTTAATCACGATTAGTGTTAATTAGGGTAGTTTAAGGTATAAATAATACTTTAATAAAATGAAATGACCTAGACACATGTCCCAAACTCATTGGTTGTGTCATGTCCGACCATGACATGTCATGGGTCAACTTGGGGACCCCATGGATCCACTTTTTTTGGGAAATGACATAAATTACTTTTTATTTAATGTTAAAGTGAAAATGACACAAACATAATATGTTTTACGAAAACAATTTTTAAGTGGGGTTATACAAGTCCAAATTTTGATTATAAATATTCATTGGAAAGATAAAAAGATTTACTACATCATAGTAGTTTTTTTTATGATTTTTAGACATTAAATAAATCAAATTATGTATGACATAATAATGATGGAGTGATGACATCATTATTTGACGATTTAAATAAAATGGAAAGACAATGTAAAATCTATGAACTACACATGACCAAAACCAATTGGATGAGTGGATTTCGAACCCTTATCACCTTATCCACGAATTATATCAATTTGGGACCTTTTAAAACCGAAACACATTTTCAAATAAAGTAATGTTTCTTTACTTTCCAAAAGTGCCCCTCCTCTCCTCTTATAAAAGGCCCCCACCTCTACCTCATTTCACACACTCTTCAAGCCTTTGGCTCGGCCAACCCCTGCCCATTTGCTCTCTCCACATCCCTCTACTAATCCTAGAGGATTCCCTTTGGGCAGAATCCTTTCAAAGGAAGCCTTTAGGCTCAACTCAAAAGGGGTTACACTTTTAAAGGTAATTCATTCTCTCATGTTCATTTGTTTTATTTTGCTTCTCCAACCCCCTAAACTCTTTTTATTTACTTCCTTTGTAACAACACCAGTATATTCAATATACTAGGATGTTTTTATAAGATTTATTTGAGCTACACTCTCACACAACTACATCAAATGGTTAATGAACATACGGTTTCCGTGGATGGTGAAATTCTGCCTCCCGAAACGATGATTGTTCAACACTCATTTAACACATTCAAAGGTGGCCATTATGATGTCACTATTTTTATATATGATATATAATATGTTTATGTTTTCCTTAAGCTTCAGTTTTTTTTCATTTTTGGCATACCTTTATGGTTTCCATTATGGGTAAACACGATATCTTCACTTTAGGAAGTGCGGACTACCGCCCCCTGAAAGTGATTTGATTCGTTAATACCATATGTGGGATGTGTAAAGGATAAAGTTAATGATATTATATAGGTTATTATACTGGAATTATACTATACTCTTATATCATTATGATTCCATTCCAGGAAATATGAAATAGAAATGGAAGTAACGTTCATGCGTACGTACGGCTTACCCTCTCCATGAACGGTGCATTTCATTTCTTACCTCTAAATGATTATGTAATATTATAAATGCATGAATTTACTGGATATATATGACATATATTATATCTACATCCTGAATACCATTCTGGATATAATTAACCTTTTACCAAATTAACAACATGTAAGTGTAAGAAGTCTGTTTTTGACTTAAGAACCAAATACCGACAAAATGAACATTGTTAACTTAACAGATTACATGATGTTCATAACATGGTATAAAAGGAATAATGAACTTGAAAAAGGTTCTTAAGCAAGTAGAGATTAACTCAAGTTTATTATTCAAGAGATTAAAGAAGGGTCGGGTCAAGTCGGATACGAGGTATGGGACTTCGTCTCAATCTCCTTTCGTTGAGGCATATTTTATTTTATACACAACTTTCTTTTATATGGTGTATAAACCCCTTTGACTTTTACATTTATTCAAAAGGAATCTTTTTTATATGAAGTGTTTACTAAACGACAAAAGGGAATGTTTTTGTCGTACGTATTCGGCGACAATGACTTCTCCGCCGTCGTAACCATTATTTGAGTTTCGGCTTCCTCTACAAGCCATACCTTCTTTTTAAAAGAAAAATAAATACCATGTTTTAATTTTCTTTTATTTTGGTATTGAAAATGGTTTTCACAATGTTTTTGTGTTTTATTGATATCTTGTGATTGAAATGTGGAAATGTTATGTTTCCATTATGCATGTTTTATGTGATACGATTATGTTATGGTTCTTGGGCATTATTATGAAGATGGGTGGTTCCGTGATAAACTAAGGGCGGGTGAGCCCGTTAAAGCTCTCCAATGCATTGGGTAATGCGAAGGAGTGAAACGTTAAGGTTTCTCCGAAGAGATTTTAGGGAATATACTGTGATGGGTATTCCAAATGTAACCAAGAGGGTTACTCCCTACGTAAGAATGTTATGAATGCCTCAAGTTACCTTTATGTCTTATGATTTCTATGATTTATTCATGATTTTATGAGGTATGTTAAAGTGCCTATGTTTTATGGGTAAATTATGATTTCATTCTTATGTATATATGAACTCATGTTTCCTTTCCATGTTTTTTTAACCCATACTGAGTTTTATGCTCATCCCAAGTTTTGAAATGTTTTTCACAGGTCAAGGGAAAGGTACATGATAAGATGATAGAGTCAAGGATGTGTCATGAAATAATCCATGTTTTATTTTAAACGTGTTTCCATTGATGGGAATGAAGAATACTATCTTTATGTAACCACTTTGTTTATATGTGGAATGTAATGCAAGTTTTATGATCTAATTCTCTAAAACTCTAAACCCGAAAAGATCCTCAACGTGTAATCTTGTGATAACTCAAGATTAAGTATGGTTTAAGGCTGGGGCCTTATAGTTGGTATCAAAGGTCGGTTTAGATTACTTTAGGAGTTAGAATTCTATTAAATGATTATCCAAAAATATTTTTTTTTTCGAAATGATATAGCATTTAAAGATTACCATGTTGCTTCATCTAAGACATGTTTGTTCAGAATGGTTTTCCGCAGAGGAAACAGGGAAGCAGTGCTAGGAAGGAATACAGAAGGGAATAACCTTCCGAATCAGCATCCAGAAATGGTCGGAATTGGAACTGAATAGTTTGTTGCAGTAATGGCGCAGTTGACTCAAGTGATAAATGGCGGTGGTATCCATGCACGAGATCAGCCAGAACAACCGCAGAGGAACATGTCAGTGGTGGAACATTTCATGAGGCAACATCCACCATCATTCAGAGGATCATCTGACCATGTGCTAGCTGAAGGGTGCATTAAAGCATTGGAGAAGATTTTTGATGTCATGGGGTGTTCAGACAATCAAAAGGTTTGTCTTGCTATTTACCATTTGGAGGGAGAAGCAGATCAGTGGTGGTCTATGGTTAAAAATATCAGGGCCGCCGAAGAGATTGATGCTCTTGACTGGGATGAATTCAAAGGTATGTTTCTTGAGAAGTATTTTCCTAAGGATGTTCGACTTAGGATGGAAAATAAATTCTTGGAATTGAGGCAAGAGGAAGACTCAGTGGCTACCTATGAAGAAAGGTTCACTCGATTGGCAAGGTATGCTCCAAATTTTATCCGGGACCTTGATAGTAAAATCAATCGTTTTTACTCAGGATTAAAGCCAAAATATCGAAGGGAATTAGCATCTCGTGAGTTTAAAAGTTATGAAAAGCTTTTTCGATGTGCTGAGAAGGTGGAAATGGAGTTTTCCGATGACCAAGTTTTCTATAACAACCAGCACAAGAAGAGACCGAGGTGGAAGGATAAAGGTAAGAATTCTTCAAAAAATTATGATGGTAAGAGAACTAAGTTTCCAGTTTGTGATAAATGTGGCAAAAGGCATGCTGGGGAATGTCTTCTGAATTCTAGAAAGTGCTACAGATGTGGTAAGATGGGACATAAGGCTCGTGACTGCACTGAAAAGGATCAAGGTGAAGGTAAGAACAAATTTGATTTACAGTTAGTGAAATGTTTTAAGTGCAATGAGATGGGTCACTATGAAAATGAGTGTCCGACAAGGAGCTTGAGTGATGGGAAGCAGTTAGACTACAAGCAGAAAGGGGTGGTGAAATCCTTCGCAACTACTTCAGCAGATGTCGGGCCATCAAATGAAGTTGTATCAGGTACTTTGTTTGTTTTTTCGGATTATGCCAGTGTGTTGTTTGATTCGGGGTCTACACATTCTTTCATCTCTGAAACCTATTCTAGTAAAATGGGAATACCATCTCAAGAAATGACTCCTGAACTTTTGGTAAAAACACCTGGGGGAAGTGTCAAGGAAAAAAGAATTTATAAGAATCTTCCTATCCTTATCTGTGGAAAGAACCTACTTGCAAACCTTATTGTTCTACCTCTAGTAGAGTTTGATGTTATCCTGGGTATGGATTGGCTCTCTATTTACCATGCTAAGATTGACTGTAGAGCTAAAGAAGTTTCTTTTCAGAAAGACTTTCAGTTTGTTTACAAGAATTAACGCTTAGTTTTGATAACATATCAAGAGGCCGAGAAACTTGTAAAAGATGGAAATGAATGTTACCTTGCACACGTCGTTGAAAATAAAGGAAATGTTCAGATTAATGATGTGCCAGTGGTAAATGAGTATCCTGATGTTTTTCCTGATGAGTTGCCTGGAATAATACCAGATCGGGAAGTTGAGTTTACTGTTCACTTACTTCCTGATGCTAAACCAATTTCAAAACCCCCTTATCGAATGGCACAAATTGAACTTTTAGAGTTGAAGGAGAAATTGCAAGATTTATTAGAGAAAGGTTTCATTAGACCTATCACATCACCATGGGGTGCTCCTGTTTTATTTGTTAAAAAGAAAGATGGTTCTATGAGACTTTGCATTGATTATAGAGCCTTGAATAATATCACTGTTAAGAACAAATATCCTTTGCCTCATATCGATGATTTGTTTGATCAGCTCCAGGGAGCTCAGTTTTTTTGAAAGATTGACTTGAGATCGGGGTACCATCAGCTGAAGGTAAAGGAGGAAGATATTCCGAAGACCGCGTTCCGTACGAGATATGGCCATTATGAATTTGTAGTAATGCCTTTTGGGCTAACCAATGCACCTGCTGTATTCATGGACTTAATGAATAGAATATTCCATGAGTTCTTGGATAAGTTTGTGGTGGTTTCATTGATGATATTTTGGTGTTTTCTAAAAGTAAAGAGGAGCATGAAAAACATTTAAGGGTTATCTTGCAAACCTTAAAAGAAAAAAATTGTATGGGAAATTCAGCAAGTGTGAGTTTTGGTTGCAAAAAATTTCTTTCCTTGGTCACATTGTTTCTAAAGATGGAATAACTGTTGATCCTGCAAAAACAAAAGTTGTGGAAGAATGGCCAAGACCCACAAATGTAATCGAGATTCGTAGCTTCCTTGGTTTGGTGGTCTATTACCGAAGGTTTGTTAGAAATTTTTCACGGTTATCTAGTCCAATGACTAAGCTAACTCGGAAGGGTGTTAAGTTTATCTGGACAAAATAATGTGATTATTGTTTTCAGGAATTGAAAAGAAGATTGGTGAATGCTCCAGTTTTGGCACTACCTTCCAGGAATGGTGAGTTTGTTATATACAGTGATGCTTCATTGAAAGGACTTGGTTGCGTCCTAATGCAGAATGATCAGGTAATTGCTTATGCTTCACGACAGTTGAAAACTCATGAGGTAAATTACCCTCCACATGATTTGGAACTAGATTCTGTTGTTTTTGCTTTAAAAATTTAGAGGCATCATTTGTATGGAGTAAAGTGTGAAATATATACTGATCACAAAAGTTTAAAGTATATATTCACTCAGAAAGAGTTAAACATGAGACAAAGGAGATGGCTAGAATTAATCAAAGATTATGATTGTACAATTCATAACCATCCGGGAAAAGAAAATAAAGTGGCTGATGCTTTGAGTCGAAAAAGTAATGCTTCATTAACAATGTTGCGGTTGGAACGTGATCCTTTGGTTAACGATTTGATGAAATTTTGCATAGAAGTTGTTGGTGCAGGAAGTCCTTCTGTTTTGTTTCAGGTATCAGTGAGATCATCTCTATCAGATAGAATCAAGCAAGCACAGAAGCAAGACAGTGAGTTGCAGAAAAGGGTAGAGCTGGTTCAGAAAGGTAAGTTTCCTGAATTCATCATTGATAATGATTGCGTTTTGAGATTTGGGAAGAGATTGTGTGTGCCTTGTGATTCACAGTTGAAGAGAGAGTTGTTATGTGAAGCTCATAGTTCTCCGTTTTCAGTTCATCCGGGCAGTACTAAGATGTATAGAGATCTGCGGGAGTATTACTGGTGGGATGGAATGAAAAGAGATATTGCTGATTTTACTGTGAAGTGTTTGACTTGTCAGCAGGTTAAAGCAGAGCGGCAGTTACCGAAAGGGATGCTTCAGCCTTTACCAGTGCCAGAGTGGAAATGGGAGAATATATCCATTGACTTTGTTGTTGGATTACCGAAGACATCTCGAGGTAATAATGCAATCTGGGTTATTGTTGATCGCTTGACCAAATCTGCTCATTTCCTTGCTATACGAGATACTTTCTCTCTTGATCAACTTTCCCGTTTGTATCTTAAAGAGATAGTCAGGTTACATGGAGTTCCTCTCTCCATTGTATCGGATCGTGATCCCAGGTTTACTTCTAACGTTTGGAAAGGCCTTCAGAAGTCGTTGGGTACTGAATTAAATTTTAGTACAGCTTTTCATCCTCAATCAGATGGGCAGTCAGAACGAACAATTCAGACATTGGAGGATATGCTACGAGCTTGTTCTATGGATTATCAGGGAAGTTGGGACCAACATCTTTCTTTGGTTGAATTTTCATATAATAACAGTTTTCATTCCAGTATACAGATGGAACCATTTCAGGCATTATATGGGAAGCGGTGTCGAACTCCAACTTTCTGGGATGAAGTGGGTGAAAGAAAGTTTATGGGACCAGAATTGGTAGAAGAGATGGCAGAAAAAGTTCAGCTGATTCAGAAACACATGAGAACAGCTCAGAGCAGGCAGAAGAGTTATGCGGATAACCGGAGGAAGGATCTATATTTCGAGGTAGTTGATCATGTTTTTCTCAAGGTTTCTCCTTAGAAAAGTGTGATGAGATTTGGTAAGAAAGGAAAGTTGAGTCCAAGGTTTGTTGGACCATACAAAATTCTGGAGAGAGTTGGATCAGTTGCATACCGAGTGGCTTTACCTCTGAGTTTATCTCAGGTACACAATTTTTTTCACGTTTCGATGTTGAGAAAGTATATGCCAGATCCATCTCATGTTTTGAGTCCAGAGGTAGCTGGAAGAGAACCTATCTTATGAGGAACAACCGGTCCAGATTCTTGACCACAGGGAGCAAGTGTTACGGAATAAGGTGATTAAGCAGGTAAAGGTTTTGTGGGAAAACCACATGATTGAAGAGGCAACATGGGAATCCGAAAATGCAATGAGGGATAAGTACCCTCATTTATTCGATAAGTAAATAAATTGCGGGGACGCAATTTTCTAAAGGGGGGAAGGATGTAACATCCCAAGTAAGTAATGAATAATATATATTTTTATCCATGTCTATTAATGATTAAGATAGTGTTTTAGAGGCTTAAAATGAAAATAAATGCAATCTTATGCATGGAATAAACTAATATTCTTAAAAGATTGTTTTACTGCCTTTTGATGGCAAACCATTTTTGAATCTATCTTTTGACAATTTTATAAACTATTTTTGTCAAAATAAACTTATCCTTTATGATTGGGACATCAAAATTTACCTTGTGTGAATTTTTGGTATTTTTCTGACAATGTTCATTTTTTAATGAATAGTGAAAAATACTGCATTTTACATCAAAACTGCTTTTTAATCTAATTTATTTATATGATTATATTATGTTTTTAATTGGTTTTGAAGTGAAATTAGAATATATTTTTACCATTTTATCCAATGGTGGTCATTGGAATCAATTTCACTTTGAAATTAGACTTAAACTGGTGTCAATCTTTTGATACTTATTATTTTGTAAAAACACGCTATTTGCTCTCGCAGCGAGAATTAATTATTAAATTAATTAATGTGACTTATATGATTTGAATTTTGTAAAATGGACTTCATTTTTGAATTCGGAATATCAAATATAGCTTAGGGTTAAGTTTTGGTAATTTTCTGAAAAACTTCAATTTTTGATGAATAGTGAAACCACTAAGTGGTAATCAAGCAAACTGATTTTTCAGTTAAATGAAAGTTTACAACTAATGTGTACTGAATTTTGAAAATCCAACATACATGGTTGTCATTAAGAAGTAAAATGTGGTTCAATGAGATTAAAATAATTTTTTGGTGAATAGTAACTTATTGAGTTCTTAATCACGATTAGTGGTAATTAGGGTAGTTTAAGGTATAAATAATACTTTAATAAAATGAAATGACCTAGACACATGTCCCAACCTCATTGGTTGTGTCATGTATGACCATGACATGCCATGGGTCAACTTGGGGACCCCATGGATCCACTTTTGTTGGGAAATGACATAAATTACTTTTTATTTAATGTTAAAGTGAAAATGACACAAACATAATATGTTTTACGAAAACAATTTGTAAGTGGGGTTATACAAGTCCAAATTTTGATTATAAATAGTCATTGGAAAGATAAAAAGATTTCCTACATAATAGTATTTTTTTTATGATTTTTAGACATTAAATAAATTAAATTATTTATGACATAATAATGATGCAGCGATGACATCATTATTTGACGATTTAAATAAAATGGAAAGACAATGTAAAATATATGAACTACACATGGCCAAAACCAATTGGATGAGTGTATTTCAAACCCTTATCACCTTATCCACGAATTATATCAATTTGGGACCCTTTAAAACCGAAACACATTTTCAAATAAAGTAATGTTTCTTTACTTTCCAAAAGTGCCCCTCCTCTCCTCTTATAAAAGGCCCCCACCTCTACCTCATTTCACACACTCTTCAAGCCTTTGGCTCGTCCAACCCCTGCCCATTTGCTCTCTCCACATCACTATCCTCATCCTAGAGGATTAACTTTGGGAATAATCCTTTCAAAGGAAGCCTTTAGGCTCAACTCAAAAGGAGTTACACTTTTAAAGGTAATTCATTCTCTCATGTTCATTTGTTTTATTTTGCTTCTCCAACCCCCTAAACTCTTTTTATTTACTTCTGTTGTAACAAAAACAGTATCTTCAATATACTAGGATGTTGTTATAAGATTTATTTGAGGTAAACTCTCACACAACTACATCAAATGGTTAATTAACATACGGTTTCCGTGGATGGTGAAATTCTGCCTCCCGAAACGATGATTGTTCAACACTCATTTAACACCTTCAAAGGTGGCCATTATGATGTCACTATTTTTATATATGATATATAATATGTTTATGGTTTCCTTAAGCTTCAGTTTTTTTTCATTTTTGGCATACCTTTATGGTTTCCATTATGGTTAAACACGATATCTTCACTTTAGGAAGTGCGGACTATTGCCCCCTGAAATTGATTTGATTCGTTAATACCATATGTGGGATGTGTAAAGGATAAAGTTAATGATATTACATATGTTATTATACTGGAATTATAATATAATCTTATATCATTATGATTCCATTCCGGAAAATATGAAATAGAAATGGAAGTAGCGTTCATGCGTACGTACGGCTTACCGTCTCCATGAACGGTGCATTTCATTTCTTACCTCTAAATGATTATGTAATATCATAAATGCATGAATGTACTGGATATATATGACATATATGATATCTACATCATGAATACCATTCTGGATATAATTAACCTTTGACCAAATTAACAACATGTAAGTGTAAGAAGTCTATTTTTGACTTAAGAACCAAATACCGACAAAATGAACATTGTTAACTTAACAGAGTACATGATGTTCATAACATGGTATAAAAGGAATAATGAACTTGAAAAAGGTTCTTAAGCAAGTAGAGATTAACTCAAGTTTATTATTCAGGAGATTAAAGAACGGTCGGGTCAAGTCGGATACGAGGTATGGGACTTCGTCTCAATCTCCTTTCGTTGAGGCATATTTTATTTTATACACAACTTTCTTTTATACGGTGTATAAAACCCTCTGACTATTACGTTTATTCAAAAGGAATCTTTTTTATACGAAGCGTTTACTAAACGACAAAAGGGAATGTTTTTGTCGTACGTATGCGGTGACAACGACTTCTCCGCCGTCGTAACCATTATTTGAGTTTCAGCTTCCTCTACAAGCCATACCTTCTTTTTAAAAGAAAAATAAATACCATGTTTTACTTTTCTTTTATTTTGGTATTGAAAATGGTTTTCACAATGTTTTTGTGTTGTATTGATATCTTTTGATTTAAATGTGGAAATGTTATGTTTCCATTATGCATGTTTTATGTGATACGATTATGTTATGGTTCTTGGGCATTATTATGAAGATGGGTGGTTCCGTGATAAACTAAGGGCGGGTGAGGCCGTTATAGCTCTCCAATGCATTGGGTAACGTGAAGGAGTGAAACATTAAGGTTTCTCCAAAGAGATTTTAGGGAATATACTGTGATGGGTATTCCAAATGTAACCAAGAGGGTTACTCCCTACGTAAGAATGTTATGAATGCCTCAAGTTACCTTTATGTCTTATGATTTCTATGATTTATTCATGATTTTATGAGGTATGTTAAAGTGCCTATGTTTTATGGGTAAATTATGATTTCATTCTTATGTATATATGAACTCATGTTTCCTTTCCATGTTTTTTTAACCCATACTGAGTTTTATGCTCATCCCAAGTTTTGAAATGTTTTTCACAGGTCAAGGGAAAGGTACATGATAAGATGATAGAGTCAAGGATGTGTCAAGAAATAATCCATGTTTTATTTTAAACGTGTTTCCATTGATGGGAATGAAGAATACTGTCTTTATGTAACCACTTTGTTTATATGTGGAATGTAATGCAAGTTTTATGATCTAATTCTCTAAAACTCTAAACCTGAAAAGATCCTCAACGTGTAATCTTGTGATAACTCAAGATTAAGTATGGTTTAAGGCTGGGGCCTTATAATATATGTTATTATTATCTGAATCATCTTTAAATTTTAAAAATTTTAAAATATTATGATATCTTGTGTTCATTGATTTTAATGGTTGTGGATGGTTTAAGAAAACCATTTTTCCAAGGGTTATTTAAGATATTAAGATGATTTATTTTCAGTGCAAAACATTTGTATGGATGATGATGGGTGTGGTATTATATATTCATACAATTTCTTAGGTCATGGTCATATCTCAAGAGATACTCAGTCATGGAAATAATTTTTTTGTTTGAGAATTCAACGAAATTTTGGATTTATCAAATTTTTATGTGTGGACATACTGAGTTTATTCACTTAAGGGAAAGCATAATTAGTTTTCAAACACATTTTGTTCTATGCATATAGTTATGACACTTTTCTATTTTTTATCAAGATTTACTAAACATATAAGTTTATAATCAATTTTTTATCACTTTTCTTAAATCGTTATAAATTCAATGAAATTCCATGTTTTCATGATTATGCCCAACTATTTTAAATTTTTTTATAGTTTTGTGTTATACTAACATATTATGAGACTATTGTAGTATGTTTTGAGCTAATTAATATATTTTTTGTTTCCTTAATGAACATTTTAAGATATTATATTAATCTAGTATTTATTTTATTATCATCCATTATATTTGGATAATTTATTATTATGTTTATGTATTCCTCAATTTTTTATGTTTTAACATGATTTAATGTGGTTGAGATTATAAGATCAGTAATTTATTATTTTTACAATACCTAGGATATGGGGTTTATTATTTCAATTACGACATATATATAAGGATCTAGTGGAGCATAATTATGGAGAAATTTTCTCATGTGTAAAAATATATGATATTTATGAAGCTAATTTCTAGGAAAATAAACTTTTATGTACATGGATTGTGAGGTATTTGCGAGATGTATTATTTAAGTAATTATATTAATATATTACAAAATCCATTTTATGAATGATACACTCTAATCAATCATATACATCCATATTTAATCTGGTTCCTGTGTGTGTGTGTGTGTTTTTAATGTTAATATAATGATTGAAACATTCATGAGATAGGATGAATCAATATTCATGTGGAAAATATTATGCATTAGGATGAGAGATAAGATTAAAATCCATCGATGCATCATGTGTTATCTAAACACACTATATACCCAATTCTGAATGTGTTTCCATGTTTTTGGATTACCTAGGAAAATGTTGCTTGCTTAAAAGAGTGTTATGAAATAATATTGAGAGTAAAATATATAATAGAGTATTGGAAAGTTAATTTATTATAATATTGAATGTTAATTCCATAATAAAGACTTTCATAGGTCATTTTCACCATAATAAGGAATTATTGAAGAACTATATAGGAAAAAGAATTTAATATAATGCTGATTAAATCTCAATAATGCACTAACTATTAATGATAATGAATTATCATTAATTATGACATGTTTATCTTAATATGTTAATATAATATACGGTAAAAACTATTATAATAAAATTCACCTTAAACCTATTTTAATTCTTACGATACAGTCATAACCTGAACACATTATCCTTTAAGGATGTGTGACCTAATCTAAACTCATCACATCAATGATAATATCATCATTATAAAACAACATGTCTAGACCACTGATCATAAACATTTGAACCTCTTGATTTGTAAAATAAAAGAAGGAACTAATTGTTGTTTTGATGGTATCTATAATATAAGGATAATAAATAAAACTTAAATTGTTTTTACAATAATCAATCCACTACTGTTGCACTACTATATTTGGATTTTCACTACAATCCTTTTCTAGTGTGATCAGACTACTATATTATGTCTTATTACATTATTTAACTCTAGTTTTATTATATTTATCTAGTATTTAATATTTATTATTAATTTTTTTATACATGGATATTTATTTTCCATATAAAAAATTTATAATAGTTATACCTCTATTAAAAAGTTATGTATCTATATTTAATATTTCAACCTGAATAAAAAGAATGTGGGGTTTTCTTTCCCCATTAGAAAATGTATTGTATAAAGGGTTATGAATACCCTTCAAAATATAATGTACTCTGAGTTCTCAACCCCTAGAGTATAGACAATAAGAATAGTGGTTTTAGATTTTTGGTTTGAAAACAATATAATATTGTTTTCATTATCTTTTATTCTCACATTATTTAATTTTTTTTAGTAAATTAACTCAACTGGACCACTAGATAAAAAAAGATCCTATAAAATAATTGATATAAGATATTTTAGTAGTTTTTTATATAATAAAAATAATACTAACTTTATCTTATATATTTTATTTTCTAACAAATTGATTTATATATTATAGCTTTTGAAGGATAAAACGATGAATGGAATTCACAAAAGACAACATATGGGAATAGATATAATTATGGATATCATAAAACATACATTAAAACAAACATATAGATTCAATGTGTTAATCACTTGACATATTTGGTAAAAATTAAAATACATAATAATGTTTATGTCGATACCCTTATTGATAATTATTCTATTATATAAAATGTATATTATAAAATATTTAATAATCCTTATGGTTTTATAACTCTAAATTTCTACATTCATGTCACATTTTGTAATATTTCTCATGGTATGTGATTAAACCTAAAATAATCTTGTTATGCTAATAATATTATATAAAGGACCAGACTTGTAATGATCTTTGTATAGAACCAGTATTTCATGTCTTATAATAATGAAATTATGGAACATATATCATATGGGTGAATGAAATGGGTAATATATGAGTGACCATATATAGATATTAGACAATCATTTCAGGAAGTAAAGTGAAATAAAAACATTTACCACGAAATTTAATGCTAAAATTATTTCAATTCATGGTGTTAAATAATTTCAAATATCTCACACAAGATGAGTTGTGTTGATCATTGTTCTAGTATGTATCAACTTTGAGATACTTGGAGAGGAATAATCCATTTAAAGGAAAGGTTTAAGTTTTAAATCAAATAATGTTGTATCGTTTGAATGTTATAATTATGACTCATAGAAATTTTATCATAACAATAAAAAATAATATGAATTCTTAAATAAATTAAGATGGAAAGATAAGGTAATAATAAGTGGCTTAGAAGAAAGAACTGAAGGGAAGAAATGAGAGGATATAGTAAAGGAAAGTTTTAATATTATTTTAAATAATTAAATGATACATTATTTGAATAATGTAAATATAAATTATTTATATAAATTTAAAAATGATTATGAATTTAAAAAGAGATTAAAATTTCAAAAATATATTGAAATTAAAAATAATGGCCTCCTAGAGTTGTAGTGAGAACCCAGATTCAAGTGATGAATCAGATCAAGAAAATTTATATGAAAATATTTTCTTGATGGGAATTATAAATATAAAATTTAATTATGATTATGTTAAACCTATTTTAGAATATATGAGTGAAATTTTTGATACTCTATAATATGATATTGTAATAATTACTATACTGTATTAGAAACCAAAATTTAACCACAATAATGTTGTGGAGGATAATAGATATATAGATTTTGATGCTGAAAAGTTAAAAAGTGATTCTATAATGTGTCACACATTATAATTTTTAGATATATATAAACATCATATATAATTGGAATTGGTTACTGATTACTTGTAAGGATTCAAAAATAAGGGAAAACTATGATAATATGATGTCTTTGAAAAGGCTGACTAAAAGAATGAAGCTATTCATTATAGATAAAAATTATTGAAAATGTACATAAATTTATTTGTATATTGAATTAATAGAAGTGTGTCATCTATTATATGTTTTATAAATGGTAAGTGAAGTCAGTTTTCTATTTATGTTTTACTTCATAGGTCTTATTAAATAGTTCATATAATGGTTTTCGTTACGAAATCACTATCTTTATTCACCGCTTATAAATTGTCTTTGATAATTTTTTAGATACCGAAGGGAACTAAGACTAAAATAATTGGAACCAATGAGTCCTGGGAATAAAACTCTTATTTTATTATTTATTTCATGAGAATTTATCAATATGTTTCATGAAAGAGACATATTAATGTAGAATTGGTGATTAAGAAACATGATTAGAGATTTAATAAATTCAAAAAAAATAACATACTAAATAGAGACACCATCACTTTTGGAAACATTTCTAAATTCATAGTAAACAGTTTTTATGAGGTTAGTTGTATATATTTGGTAATTATTAGTAATTTTTTAACTGTTAATTTTTATGAATGTACTTTATTAGTATATCTTAATAATATGATGGTGACTTATCTATAAAAATTAAAAAATGATAATTATTTATTATGAAGGAAATACGTTTATTTATTTAAAACAATAAGGAAAATGTATATAACCTTAACAAATATCAAATAATAGTGAAACACGTGATGATTTTAAATATTGTATATATAAATTGTGTCATTTGTTTATATACGAGATGTACATTAAAATTTCAAACCGATACTTAATATTTCTAAGAAAAAAATATAACTAGATATTCCTTTTTTAAATGTGGGGAATAAGAAATATTTTTATCGTTTATTGGAAGTCAAAAAAACATAAAGTGTTATTCAAATTAACAAAGGAGGTAAGAATTAATAGACTTATAATTACTTAGTTAAGAATTATCATTATTTTGGTAATGTTTATGTATTATGTGGAAAATATTAATGGCTAATGAATTGGTTTATTTGAATTTTTTTCATGACTATGGTTTTATTTTTTATTGGATGATTTATATTTTATTTTTGGTAACTTGAGATTAAATTTCTGGTTTTTATATGATTTTTGAGGCTCTATAAATATTTTTGGAGTTCGAGGTATATAAAAAGGGGTTTTGCATGCATTTTTTAATGGTAGGTGACACTATGTGACCAGTGGGAGGCTATCGAGTGCACATTGTCATATACATAGGGTAGGGTGGTTTGGTGGGTACCTAGTGACCCCATACTAGGTTCCTAGAATGATTAATGGGAGTTAATTTAGTGTTGTACTTATATTTATTCCATTATAAATTCAAATTTATTTCTGCCCATTTTTCCTTAACCTCACATCCCTCTAGTTGATGGAAAGCCACTCCCTTGACCTCCTGAGGTCTTTTTCTCACTCAACATTATTCTTTATGATTCAATATTATTTTATTGGATATTATCATTCTAAATAAATAGTTAGTCTCTCCAATCAATCTGTTATAATTTTCTTTTCATTTCGTGTAATTTTTATGGATGGATTCACGATCATTAAATTAATTTCATGAGATCAAGATGTAATTCGGCTCAAACTATTGGGATTACTCTTATCTTGCTAAAATGAGTCTTATGTTAGATGGTTTCCCATTTTTATTATCCATTATAAATTACAATTACTAATGTACTAATTATTTTAGGTCTTATAATATTATAAAGTGTGTTTTTATAGTTTTTTTCTTATAATTATTTCAAGAATTAATATTTGGTAGTTTTGGTGATTTTTTTTGTTTTTGAATTATTTGGTTTTCTTGTATTTTAGTTATGTTTTGGTTATAGTGATTATGTTTTTGTTATCATTTTTAATAATTTTTTGTAGTTTCTAGCTACTACCAGGAGGTTTATTAGAGGTGGAAAGGTCATATATGATCTGGGAATGTGGTCTCGAATCACGAAGAGAATATCAAGCTTTGCCTATAACATACCTCACTTCAATTTTTTCCAAATTAATAAATATAATGATTTATATTTTTATACTAAAAATGAATGCTTTCCAATAATATCTTTATAAGACTATTTATATATTTTCAATGGGGTTTATTAGGATCTATGTAATGATACACCTATCATTATTATTTATTTTTTCAACTTGATTAAAATATTTTTTATATTATGGGTTCCTTACAGGGAATGAGATTACCTTTCATAAATTCCATTAATATTTAATTTTTATAACTAATTTTTATCTATTATAACTAAACCCAAGTGTATTTATGATGTTTAAAAGTTTTAGGATGTTCATTTTTTTGTTGAAATAAAAATTGATGTAGTTTCATTTATTTTTAACCATATTGAGGAAATCATATAAGATAAGAGGTGTTACAAAAACTAAAACATCATGGTTTTTTATTACAATACCATGTTTCTCTTTATTGAGTTCCAATGAGATTATATAATAGGAGGAACCTATTCCTAAATAATGATAAATGAGATATAATTCAATGAAGAACATTAAAATTATTTTTATGTGTGTGATTTTGTGGTGATGTGGTAGTTTGGTTTTTATGGTGAGAAGAGGTCATTTCATATGAAAAATCATAACGGTTGTATCATCTTCCCAACCATAACTCTTGGAATTCATTATGGTTTTTATAATGGTTTTCATTATAGAAAGACATATAATGAAACATTGTTTTCCAAATGGTTTCTATAGAAATATTATCTTTTCAAGACACCCCTCTATCTTAGTCTTATTTTTCTTTAAATTTTTTTACCAAAATATGTCGTTAATAACACATACAATTTCTATTTTCAAGCATGTTTAGAAAAATAAAAAATAAATTTATATTAATTTTTAGATGTAAATGTTTATATATTGGATGAGATTATATTAGAAATCCATTAACCTATAATGTTTATGTAATTATTCATTTATAAACACATTACCTTATTTATAGGATATTATTTATCAATCCCTTCATAAGGACTACCAATAATTATCTCCCATTTCTAATCTGGAATGAGTTATATTTGTAACATACCCTTATAATTATATCTTTCAGCCTTAAATTTATGATATATCAATCACTGTGATATATTATCTATAATATATATATGTAAATATTTAAAAATAAGATAGGATTATAACATTAATACCTTAACCTATAAATTTGAGGTAATTCTTCTTTTAAAAACTGATGATCGTGGTTATTGGATATTCCTTATCTATCTTTTCTTGAGTGCTAGCACTAATACTCTCTTGGATAGTATAATGTTTGGATTATGAATTAAATAAATAAACTATAGTAATAAAACAAATATATTCTTTATTTAGAATCCTCCAATTTTGTTTAGGGACTCAGATATGTAATACCCAAGTTGTTCGATTGGACTAACTCTATCACATTAAGCTGTGTTAATACTGCATCATTTTTCATGGAGTTATTTACTGCTAAAATATTTTATCATATTTCATTTTGATTACTATCATGCATGAATGGTATGATGGTTGTTATTATCTTAATAATTTATATAGTTATCTTTTATTATCAATTCATTACCTTTTTCTACATGTCATGATAAATAATATCCTCATTTGGGTTTTCATTAACATATAAACTATTTTTATAGGTAGTGATAATAATAAAAGGAGTGAGTATCTAATTTTTTAATTTTTAATAATGTTTATTATATAGAATATGACATAATATATTCTTTTCCATTATAAAATATAGACATTTTTGTACGTTTTCTATCATAAAATGCTTATGTAGTAATGTTGGGAAATGGTGAATAAGGTTTAATGTCATTGGTTTTTAAAAAAATTAATGTATATATCATCTTCACTTACATGGGATAGGATCATTATTTTACTTTTTATACATTAGACCATTTCCAAAGTCCATGCATTTGGGCCTCAAATTAGTTAAATAGATTATCCCATTGTCTCATTTTGAGGATAACTATAACATCCCAGAATTTGGAAGTGGTATGAACACTTTTGATACTATTCAAAACCTCTCCCTTGATGATAATGATGTGGTATAAAGGATAAGGAGTCAATTTTGTGTTTTTAGGGCACATTCAAAGACATTAGCTTTAGAAATTTGTCAGATAGATATATCCACTGGTTTGGGCATGGTTAGTGCTAATAGTGTTACTCATCCTGTAGAGAACACAATGCAAAATTATAGGCCAGAATATTTGACATAATCATTTGACCAAGGATAAATCCCCATTTGGGTGATGAATATTTTTTTATAGATCCATTTTTCATGTATTTGACATGGGAAAACAAACTATGTGCTTATCCGATGTGAGGTGGTTCCCTGGGAAATGTTGGGTGTATAATTGGTGGCTGGTTTAGCCATCCAGGTAGCCCAACCATTCTCCCTTAAATAAAGTAGAATTTACCCTTTTTCACCTGAATTGTTTTTAGAAGTTATTTTTGTCCTCCTTCCTTTCCCTTTCACAATAGACCTTAACCCACATGAGGCTCCTCCCACAATCTAAGCTAGGATTTGACTTTTCTCTTCCATCTGATCACTATTTTCTTCAATGTTAGGTGGGTTAGGTTGCAATTAGTAATATCACCACTTCTCTTCCTTTTATTTTATTTTTATATATCCATGTTATATGTTTAATTTGTATGAGATCATATAACCTATTTTACAGTCATCGATTCATTATTTGGAATTTTCTTGTTTTATCTGAATTCAATGACTAACACCAGATAAGGAGAGTTCTATGAGACTATGGTATGTGGTATAACACTTATACCTAAAGTCTCATTTAATTAAAACTATGTGTCATCATCCCTAAAATTATACTTCTCTAACTACAACTCTAAAATACTTAGTATATTACTTTAAATGGATTTTAATTTATAATACGGTCCTAGATGATGGAGAATCAAGACTTTGGTTGATTACCATGATGTGAGCCACCCCAGTGGTCCAGCCCTTCCATTAAAGACATAATTCATTTACCTTATTTTGTTTAACCACAATTATAGTTGTGAGTATTACCTTGTAAGAAATACTTTGGAATATATAATTATCTATGGTAATAAAATGGATATGTGTAAGGCCAGAGTGAATATTCCATATATTGAATCTCAAAAAATAAAAAAATTATCTATGTTGATTAATGTATCATAATGTTAATTCATTTATAAAATGTTATGTGTTACAAATAGTTAAACTTTTCATTCATACTAATAAAAGGGTGATAAAATTTTACTAATTTAATGATTCATGGATGAGATCATCATTATTTACTATTGAGACATGATAAGGATTATAAACAAGATATGTGTGACACATGTATCCTTAAGGAATCACTGGAGGATCATACTGGGGGGATTTATTACCTTACCATGAGTGATATTGGTTCCCTATGGGTGTCACCAAATATAGTCTACGGGGAAATATGGTTACACTATTTCCTGAGTGATACTCGGTCCACCATGTGAGATACATTGGGATCAGACTGTCACAAAACTGTCACACTCAGGGTGATACGTGGCATACATTTATTGATCACCCTTGACGAACACTTATAGAGTTGGGTATTCATAGGTCTCCTGGGGTGATACATAGAATTCCTTTTATGTATCACCTTGGATAGGCCCAAGATTCTATTATTCAATTTTCCAACTATGATTTTATTTAATTCTAAAAATGTATGTATTTTATTCAAGGGAGGTGTACACCTAGACAAATCATATGATAGGGGTTGATCCACTCCTAATGCTTATTTTATGAGGACCCATTATTACACCCATACTATATCTGTTCTAGTTCACCTTTGTTTAGATACATTCATATTATGCTGAAGTTGGTATCATTGGTCTATTATACAATGGGAACCCGGACCGATATGATTTATTTAATTATCACTTTACATTAATTTTTTACTATAACACTTCTCATTTTATATAAATATAGTATATTGTTCTAGATATTTTTGGTGGTGTCCAACATAGTATATCTCACACCCTTATCTACCCACCCTTAGTACCTAAGAAGACTTCATGAATATAGCTATAGATAATGAGAAGCATCCATCATCATATTCTTGATTTCTTGTTCAAGGATGGAGTACAGGAGCATAGGATCCTGCCTCAGACCATGATGCTAGAAGAGCCATCATTTTTTATTTATATTACTATTTTTATATCATTTTGAATATGGATGGTTCCTCTATATCCCATGTGCCAATTTTTTTATAGCTATATTACATATTAATCATCATTTTGAATCTATTTATGAGTATGATTCCACTTTTCTAATTTATATAGGATGATTTATTGGTATTACTCTGATTCTTGGTGTCTTTTTTTGATTTCAATACTTATCATGTTTATATAACCACGTTGTTACACTCATGATAATGAGAGAATTGTCTCTCCAAAGACACACCCTATCCCTTGCTTCTAGTCGATAGCCTCTAGTGTGTGGGGAGGAAGACTTGAGGTAATGTAGCCAACTATCTTGGGGCACTGCTTAATGGATTCTAGTGAAGGACCTAACAACATGGTTTTTAAACCTCTATTTCATTTTTTCTTACTATTTAGCTATTATACAAGAGAGTAGTAATTATTAGAATTTGGTAATAATCTTGAGCCAATGAGAAGCTAACCAACATATAGGGTAAACCCAAATTACCTAGGGTGGGTTATTACTATTTTGTTTTTTTCAAATATAGTTGTATTTATTTCCCCTTTGGGTGACACACTTGTTTTTTTATATTAATATTTTTGGTATTATTATTATATATATTTATTTTCCTTGTAATGGTATAAAAATCCAGTATCAAGCAATGCGTCATTGTAGGAACTTTTTGAATTATATGCCAAGCATTTTTCCATGCCATATTTACTCTCTCCATGCATTTCCTACTTCATATAATTATTTCCTAGAGTATCATATTTTTAAGGTGAAAATATCTATTGTATAAATAACATAATTGGAATAATTAATGTTTCTATATCAATATTAATAGTTTTTTCCTGAGTATGTTGACAATAAAACCATAATTATCCCATTTTGTCATGTTTTGACCCCTAAACCACATGTTCTATGAACACAAACATTATTTGATTTTGTTTTCAAATTTCATTTTAAATTTATGGAGCTTTTACAACAAAAAATAGGAATAGTAGTTTTATAAATGAAATAAATACACATGATCTCTTAAATCTTGTAACCAGATGTAATTGTCATGTCATAGTTACGTGAAATACTAATTGTAATTTATAAATTGTGTGGGACTTTATAAATTGGGAATGTTGAAGCATCAAACTGGATTGGGATTATCTACACACATCTAAATAATAATTAAATTAAATTAACTTAAAATTTAAAATAAATAGTGGCAGCTAAATAAGGATTCCAATTTCAAAGTAATGGGTGTTTTCCTCTATTTATTTTGATTGACACTCTATATACGAGAACCTATGATATGTTATATGAGACCATGATCCTAACCAAACCATAGTAGTGTGTAATAATATTTTTCCCCTATGATCCTTTATGAACATTTCTTATTACCTCGAAATTGATTTTGTATTATGTGGTGATGTTTTTTCTTTATAGGAAGGATGTGTACCTATACATTATTTATTTTTCTATTTCCAATCATATATTATAATCATTAACTAAGGTGTGCACTTTGGAATTGTAGATATATTCATCCACAACGTCCATGAGTCATTCATCGAGAGGGTGGTGAAGACCATGCTCTTGTAGTGGTGGGACTGGAACCGGCTATAGTCTCCCCCAATTAATCTTCCACCAGTTTATGATTCTAAATTTGATGATAGGTCCTTCTAATTCTTGACGTCTAAATAGGGAGACCTAAGACCAATCCCAACAATGGAAGAATATACATGGGAATTATAGCAGTAACATCCTCCCACCTTCTTGGTGGATTGAATTCCTCAGGCTGTTGACTCTTAGATAGTGGACATGATTTATATTTTTGAGAATATAGAATTCCTCTAGAGAAGATGGTAAATACTTCGACCTATATTCATCATGACTCCACCAAACATTGGTGGGATGACATCTCTCAAGTTGTCCATCATCATATTATGTTTAGGGTGGAATTCCAGACTGTCTTTTATGACTACTTATTTTAGTATATTCTATGAACACACCACACCAGAGTGTTTATAATACAATTGTAGGAAGATATTTCTATGATGGAGTACATATAATGTTTCAACAATCCTTAGGATTTGTTATTGAATTTGAATGGTGATGGGTTAATGACTATGATAATTTTTTATGATGATACTGCATATATCGTCTGATTGAAGGTGAATATTTTCATATAGACCACTATTTTTGAGATAGTTAACCAGACACTCATAATTGAATGAAACATGATGGAATATTTTAATGTGAGCCTTGGTTGTATATATTTATGATAGGGATACTATTTATCTAGAGGAATCAAACATAGCATTAAGTATACTATAGGTGGCGGTGCCAACCATATGAAACATACTGATAGCTGCTTGACATTCTAGTAGTGTGGTAAAGTGGACTATAAGAATCCCTATTTCATGTTTAATAGAATAGTGTGCCTATATTGTGGAAGGATGGGTCACCTTCACCATTTTTTCATGCATTCCCTATAGTATCTATTGGGAAGAGATCTGGTTCTAGAATGCATTCGGGTACAGGATCTGTAGATCCCCTTCTGGCTAGAAGTTGTTCTAATATTAGCTGATCAGTCCAAGGAGGTGGCCTTTTATAAGTATAGCAGACTTTATAAGATCACTTCAAATAGACCGAACATGCACTTGTTAGTATGGATTCATATGAAGGCTGAATGTATATCCATATATATACAGTACATCCTACTCATAGGGAGAATAGTACATGGACATCTATAGTTATTGATACAATTGTGGTAGCCTCCATATAATTTTCCACCCTATTTGATATAGGTTCATCACAAACTTTTATATATATTTCATTCTCAGAATGTATGGTCCTAGAGATGGAGTACTTATATGGAATGATGACTATCAAAACACAAATAAAAAATAAACTAAAGAGGTTTCTCTAGTGAAAGGATTTTCCCTTGAGATGTGTGGGTACCAATTATTGTGGAATTTATTTTTCCTTGACATGACTATCCCCAAGATCATTAATGGGACAGACTAGCTAGTGCCTTACCATGAACATGTTGATTTCTATCACCATTGGTTGTCTTTTTCACCACCTATGGGTAGTGATTTCATTCATATGGGAGAATGGGATATCCAACAGAATTGATCAAGAATAGTGCATCATGGGCTTGGAAGGGTGAAAACATAGATGGCATGTATCTCTATGAGTGAGTATGAAATATAATTTTTAAAATCCCCTCATGTGTCAGATCATTTTAGGGAAATATTAATCTTTGACTTACCTAGTTTTATCTGATGTGAGAGAGGTGGATTTCACCATCAAAATAGTTATAAGTGGCATTGGTTTCCTTTACTCCTTATCAGATAGATCCTATAGAGGGCCAAGAGTTGAAGAAATAGTTTAATATATTTGAGTAAAAAGGATTTGTATAACCCAATACATCTCCATGGGTTCACATGTCATTTCACCAAGAAGGTGGATGATACACATAGGTTGTATGTGGATTTTTGAGGGTTGAACTGACTTATAGTTAAGAACCAACATCCACTACCTTTCATATAATACCTCTTTGACTATCTCTTAGGAGAGACATTTATCTATAAGATTTATTTGAGTATGGTTTAACATCAGGTGCATGTATGACCATTATGCATACCATATACAATGTTCCAATATAGGTACAACTTATACAAGTATTTGGGTATGCTATTTGGAATTAATTACCTGCCTACCATTTTCTAGGCTTCCATGAATCAGGTTTTCCAACCATGACTACATTATTTTGTTGTAGTCTTTGTTTTTGACATCATGGTGTATTTTTAAACTATTAAATACCATAGAAAAAACAGTAATATAATGATGAATACACTAAGAGTGAAAAATCAACATGATAAGCTCAAAAAATTAAACTTTTGGTTCAATAATTCCCACTTCATAGTATACATTATTTACGATGAATGAGTATATATTGAACCTGATACGATGAGTTACAGGGTTTCTTGTGAGTAGTTGAAGAATTCCATGGACACATTGAGTTTAATAGTGCCAAGTTTATATTATAAGGGTTTAATTCATAAATTCTCATGCCTAGAAGTATGTCTCATAGTATAGACTAATAAATTAGTTATGTTATTGTGGGTAGACATATGTGAGATAGCCTTTCAAGAGTTGAAAGGGTGACTAACGTTAGCACTGATACTAATTCTTCCAGATCTTGGAGGAAACTATATTGTTTATTTAGACTCCTCAAGAATTTGGTAGGAGTAGTTATGATGCATGGTGATTGAGTTGTGGTCCAAGAGTTCTTCTAGTAAAAGTAATAATGAGTGGGATTACCCTATACATGACCTAAATCTGACATCCATTGTTCAGGTATCACACTATTGGAGGTATTAGATTTTGGATGAGACTTTTTTTACACACACCATCCAATTATCAAATACATTTATACAGAGTTTTACTTGGATATAAATATTAAAAAGTCAGTATAATACCTAAAATAATTTTAAATGGATACTTATTATACACCCCAGGATTGAAAATGATATGGTTGGCTTATTGATCTAGGAGACTCATATATAGGCCATAACGGAGGCTAGTAGTGAGTGGCAGTTGATGGCTCTATTTTCTAATACGCATTTGAAGGTTCACAAATATCATTGTAATCCTATTTTATTATCCCATTAGTGACATCCCCTCTTATAGAACATGTGTATATGAGACAACTATGAGATCCTGAGGGCCTCATACCAAGGGAGAGTGTCTCAAGGGAGAACCCACCTTTTTTGGGTTTATCATTGGGGATGAGATTCCACACTTCCATGGATGTATCTGGTTTACATATGATGTATGGAAAGAGATGATATGAGAATATAATGTATATGTTTGGGACGTTCACCCTAGGCTATTGAAGATGTACCAAGAAATACATCTTCAGTATTGGTGGCCATGTATGAAGTAGAATATTTTAGGTTTTATCACTTAGTGTTGCACCTTCCAGTTGGTGAAGGTTATGAACCAAGAACCTATAAGACTTATATAGCCTCTTTCAATTCAAGAATGGAAATAGGGAAATGTCACTAGAGAATTTTTATCAGTTTGACAATATCCCTTCTAGGTAGTGATACGGTATGGCCGATTATCAATATGTTGATCTAGTTATCACATTTTCTACCTAATATAGAGACCTCAACATTTGATGAGCATAGAGGAATTATATTTATGAAATTGTGATCCTTCATTGTATTCTATAATATATTATATCAGATCAAGATTACCATTCTTGATAATAGTTTTAGAATGTTTTTCATAAGGAACTAGGTTCATGGTTACTCTTGAGTTCAGCATATCACCCTCACACAAATTGGAAGTATGATTTGATGATACAGGTGTTAGAGGACATGCTTTGGTCCCACATTCTAAATTTTAGATGTTCATAGGAGAATCATATAACTCTCATTGAGTTCTAATACTGTAAAAGTTTTTAGGAAATGATTCATATGGATCCTAGTGAGGCCCATTATGGTTGGTTTTACTGTTCACCGCAGTGCTGGTTGGAGGTAGGTGAGGCAGTGCCACTCAGTCCATTTAATATTCAAGATACATTAGATCAACTATAACTGATTCCAAAACATATGGATATATCTTAGTCTAAAAACAGGTCATATAAAAATTGTCACCATTGATCTCCAGAGTTTGAGGTGGGACATAGGATCTTTCTACAAGTTCCACCTAGATTGGTTCATAGATGGATACAGATATAGGGCAAGAAATTACATCATTATACCAATGCTTTAGAGATCTTAGAGAGAGTCAAGGTAGTGGTATATTAGTGAAAATTAACTTAGAGGAATCATGCCATTTATGATGTTTTCCATGTATCATAGGTTCTTCAATATAATTATGACCCATATCATTCGTTTGATCCTAAGGATATTTAGATGGAGGCCAATGTTTCCTTTAAAGAGCATCCGATATGTATCGCTGATTGGACCAACAACGTACTCCACAGAAGGTCAGTTCCACTAGTCTGAGTAGTATATAAGCACATCCTTATACATGAAGAGACCATGGAGTGATAGGCTAATATACATGTTTAGTGGCCGAAACAATCCTTTGATGATACATTACAACCATTAGATGGGAAACTCAGGGGAATTTTATCTTAAGAACGGAATGTTGTAATGTATATGATTTTTAAAGTGGTAATAAAGGTTGTTATATTAACCAAAACCAGTTTTTAATACTGGTGTGATTTAAAAGTCTAGTGAGTGGTTCATTGGAGTCGGTGGCTCGTTAAGTGCCCAAAGATCTAAAAATGGGAGAGACGGATTGAGCCACTTGGTTAGTCCCTAGTTAGGGAAAAACACGGAAATCAATTATGCATGAACTCATTGTATAGAAAGAGGTCACATGGTTTTACTGAGCTATGTGATCCTGGATACATTCCCATGTGGGTTTTAAATAATTTTTATTAGATACATTTTTCATGGATTGCACACGTTATGATAAATAGTTCAACTAACCCATGTGATGGGGTACCTTGGGTGGTGTTGGGTGCATAGATGGGGCATGGTTTGGAAAATCGTGTGGCCAAACCATGCAACCCCTTAAATGAAGGGTAATTTTCCCTTTTTCCCGGAAATATTTTAACCCTTATTTCTTCTTCCATTATCTTTTTTCCTGCACAATAACCCCTTATATTGCATGAATCTACTCTATGAATCTAAGCAAGGATTTGTATTTTATCCTCTATATAATATTGATTTTCATCTCCATTAGGTGCATTGGATTATTCATGGAAAGAACTCTAATTGTACTCCTCATATTCCTACTCTATAATTCCATAACATGTTCTAATTTAGTGTGACATCATATTACATATTTTTAGTCATTGATCCATTCATCAAATTTATTGTATTCTAGAATGATTAAATGTCCAAAACTAGATAATGAGAGTTATATGGGTCTACGGTAGGTGGTCTAACCCTTTTTGCAAATGTTCATTACATTTATATTATACACCATCATGCCACATTACAGAATTGTAAAGACCCGGAAATTTCAAGGAAATTTTTTTCTTAATTTCTTTAGAATTTTTTTGAGTGCGCGGTTTCAGACGGCACCTGTTTCTGAGGCCCAGTGTGCCGGAATAATTTTCTGAAGTCTTGTTAGATTAAATTAACGAGCACAAGAAGTGTTACTAAAAAAGTGTAATAACTATTAAATGGTTAATCGGATCAGAAATATGAGGGAACTGTTGCGCTCAGGATGGCGAGTTTACCCTAGGCGCGACTTATGTTTAGTCGGCACGAGCCTCCTATGAGAAATCCCAAAAATGACTTAACTGTAAATAAAATAATTAAATAAATTATTTTTTTTTTCAAATGCTTATAACTCACAAACGGTTGCTCAGATTAAAAATCAGAGACAACTGCTGAACTCGTGAGGGCATGGTTTATTTATGATGATACTAACTTTGGTCGGTGCGGGCAACTAGAAAAATTTAGTTTTTGGCCGCAAATAAAATAATTAAATGACAATTATTTTATTGTAAAATTCGTATCTTTAAAACAGTAACCTGGATTGAAAATCCGAGAGTACCGTTGGATTTGTTGGGGCGTGTTTCACCTAGGAAAAGCCTGACCTTGATCGGCGCGGGTCAAGGGTGACTGATAATAATTTTCCGAACTTTTTTTTGGGTACGTTCAATAAACGTACGTGTGGGTTTTCCTATCTTTTGAACCGGTACTCAGAATTGAAATCCGAGGGCACCGATGAACTCAAAGCACCAGTAAATGCTTCAGTGGACCTTTACCGCAGTTGCGTTTGAAGTGGGTTGAGAATTAATAATTGGGGATTTAGAATTAAATAAATAAAATTGGTGGTACACGATTTTATTTATATGGTAGTTATACCCTACAAAGGGGAGTTAAGGGTGAAACCCATTACCACAAACTACCCATGTGAGGATAAATGAGAGGTGGGGTCCATATGAGACCCTAACTCCTCACCTCCCCCTCAAGTCCCTAAACCCCCCTTTATCACCCCTTTAATTAATTTGTAAACTCCCCTTTAATTATGTGAACTCCTCACCTTCTTCTCTCTCTCCCATAAGATTTTCCAAATTGATTTCAATTAATGAATTGGATCCTCTTAGTTTTGAATTGATTGGCATTATTAAATTAAGAGGAATCCTTTCATTTTATTGTTGGGAAATTAATCTGTGGAGAAGCTTTGGAGGATTAGAAGGAAAATCTTACTTTCCATGAAAAACGCAATCTTCCTCTCGGTGAAGGGAATCTCCTTCAACCGAGGCAATAATGTGAGGTGATTCCTCGAGGAGCACTGTTCTTCCGTGATGCCCGACCACAAAGATTCTTGCCTCTTTCCGTGGTTCGACGATGTATGACGTCTTTTTGAGGTAGGGGGTGTTATATATGATTGAATTCGTTTTATTGATTCTTCGTATCTTAAATTCACGATGATGATGACCAAATGAACATGGACATCGTCCTGCACATAAACCATTCTCCTTTTTATTTTTATTCTTCACGTGTTCTTCGTGCGTTCTTCAATGCCTAATATTTATTGACGCTAGAAACATGAAGTTTTCTTGAGCGCAATATATGGATGCGAAGCCCTCGACGCAAGGATCACAAATATGCGATCATTTAATTTTTAGAGCTTAGAACGAAGCCGCAATGGCTTGCGGAAGGAGGCGTCCAAATATTTATTGACGCTTGAAACTCAATGTTTCCCTGAGCGCGACATACAGACACGAAGATCTCGACTCGAGGATCAAGGATATGCGTTCGTATCTTTTTTCTGGGTTAAATCGAAGTCGAAATGGACTGTCGAAGGATTTGGAGGCACAGCTGGGCGGGAAGCCAAATGTGGTGGCCATACGTAAAGAAGGGTGGTGCCTGACATGGGGTAATTGAAAGCAATCAATTAAAATTAATAATATAATAATGGTATTATTAATTTTGATGATAAAACACTTTTTTGTCTGTAACTTCTTCATGCAGTCTCGGTTTCACGAACTATTAGTGGCAGTGTGACCATGTCTTTGAGACAGAATTTTTGAGTCCAATATTGGATGTCTCTTTCGGGTTTTTGGATCGGGTCCCTAAAGCGACCGAAAAATAATAGATTTAATATTATTATTAAATCTTCGACCCACCATAACTCATGCGTGCGACATCCGATTGCCTTGCCGTCAGTGGTGATATAATCCCGTCATTAATACGGTCGATTCAAGTCCAATGTCTGACACTAAATTATAGTTCGTGGTCAGGGTCCATGAAACACCGAATATTGTTATTATTATTATTACGGGATCTTGTATCGGACATATCTCTCTCATACGGTGTCAGAATGAAGAACCGTCTGCGACGTTGTGACCCTGGAATTAGGAGAGATGTTTCAAGACTAATTTTGGAAATTTAAGTCGAGGTTATGGCACGGGCCCCACGAGGCCCGGTTCGCGCATGATGCGGTGAAATGCAACTTTTTCACCGGCTATCCATTTGGGACCAATGGGTAGTCCATCTCGTGTGTTTTTTCATATGGATTGCAATGGTGTGACCGGTTTGGTTAACCGGTTTCATTTGAAGTACGACTGGGTTAGATCAAACATGAATCCAATCGGGCCCTCGGAGCGGAAATGCTTATAACTTGAGCTCTGGATGTCTGATTGACGTTCCGTCGATTTTGTTGGATTCCTCTTGATGAGACGGAACTTTTGGTATACTTCTTCTAAGGTTTGGACACTGTTGAAATATGGCCGAGTTGGATTGTATCTGAAATCCAGCCGGGCCCCTGGAATAGAAAAGCTGATAACTTTCAGACTGGACATCCATTTGACGAACCATCAGCAGCGTCTATTATCTTGTTGAGAAACAGTCCCTTTGAGTATACCCTATGAGAGTTCGGGTTAGAGTTGAGATCCGGCTGGGTTGGTTCGCACACGAAACCAACCGGGCCCCTGGGACAAAAAGGCTAATAACTCACAGACCAGGCGTCCGTTTGACGCACCGTCTGTTGCGTTGAGACCCCTATGACGAGGTGGTACTTTGAGATTCTTCTTTGTGGGACATTGAGATACTTGGAGTATCGACCTGTAGCTCGTGGAGAGGACCCTCCTGGAGACGAGCATTCGGAGTACGGAGACCGTGTAGCTGGCTGAGACCGGACGACTGCTTGACCGACTCGACTTGGAGTGTGTCGACTAGCCCAGTGGACGGAGCACTACTTTGTTGGGTGCAGACCCATTGCGGACGGAGCACTTCCTGTGTGACTGTGCAGACCCGTGGTACTCATCCAGAGAGTACCTCTGCAGGCTATTTGGGGGTGTGCACTACTGTATTTGGGTAGCATACCCCGGCAGGAAGCACTACTGTGTTTGGGTGGCTGGCCTGTGATACTCGACAGGAGGAGTACCTCCGCAGTCTTAGGTTAGTGAGCAGTACCTCAGAGTTGTGATAGGACCATTGTACACTCTAAAGGCGGGACTCTTCAGCAGTTATGGTTTCGATAATGAAAATACTAGTTTCAGTTGAGCCTATGACCTTTGTGTTTACCTCATGATTGAGATAGGTCACTTGATAACTTAGGTATATGTATGGGCATATACCTGGGTAGTGGTTATCCGTTGATTTCATCATCTTTGTGTTTCCTCATGATTGAGATCAGATACTTGATAACTTGGGTATATGTATGAGCATATACCTAGGTAGAGGTTTTCTCTTGAGATCACCTTTGTGGTTATCCTTGTTGGATTTAGTGAGACCTTGAGGGTCTCGGGGTACCTACTGAGTATCGTTATACTCACCCCTGCATGGGCTATGACCGCACCTCGTTGTGTTGGTTGTAGACTACAGGTAGCGCAGACAAAGGCCAAGTGTTCGAGGACTGGACGGTACCCAGAGCTGGACCTCATGATGAGACAGTATCTGGTGGTGGACTTCACGACAAGACGACACTCAGAGGAGGTTGACGGGAGAGTGCGCTGTGGAGGCTATCTGTACCTACCCTTCAGGTAGGATCCTTGGTGGATGATCCAGAATCAGCGCTATCTGTACCTACCCTTTAGGTAGGATCATTGGTGGACAATCCAAGAGCTTCTTGTCACCTTTTGGCTGTTTTATCTTTTTCCTTGTACATTATAGTTGGGCTTGTATTTCCGGCCCCTTTACTTTCAGAAAAACTTGTTTCAGTTTTAATTAGTGTTTTACTTCCGCTTGTACTCTGTAGTGTTTTGTTTACTTTTATAAAGGAAATTCCTTCCCAGTTATCGGGATTTACGCCTTTGTTGCTAGTCGCCAGCCCCTGGCCTATGGAAGGCGGTCTTGGGGTAATCACGGAAAGGGCCCCAAGGACGGGTCATGACAAATTGGTATCAGAGGAGTCGGTTCAACCGCAGGACTTATAACTCTGATATTTTCTTTTCTGTGAATAAATAATGTTAAGGGTACCGAGTGGGGTCTTCAGTTTAGGGAGTCCAGTGTTGGTGCAGCGGCCGACGTATCCGTACACAAGGACCCTGACTACTGATTTCCAACTTTGTGCATGAAAACACTGATTGTGTGTGTGTTTCCAAAAGTTTTAAAGTCAGCTCAAACCAGATAAGCTCACCAGGTATAAGATGTTGATCGTGTCACATCTGTTCAGGATGTATCCACGTAGACAGTCATCTGGAGTTCTGAGAGAGTACTCGATGACGTCTCACCGAGCGACGAGGCTCTAGTGCAGGGCCCTTTTTACTATGTTGGAACCCTCGGGTGGTGTACCAGCAGCACCACCACCTGTTGGGAAGCATATGCCAACAACTATACTAGAAAACCGTGCACACTGGCCGAGCGCATTGCACGAGTTCCAACAGTAGAGGCCTCTGAGGTTACGAGGCGAGACAGATTCCCAGATAGCAGAGCACTGGCTGGAGGTGATTGCTATAGTTTTCTCCCTAGCTAAGATATCAGTAGAGAGGATGGTGGACTTGGACAGTAGTGTTTTCTAGTGAATGACCATGAGGATGGTCCGCATAGTGATGAGGCTTCAGTATGTGGACCGATGCCTGAGATAGTGCCTTTGGGTAGTGTGTCACCTATACATCACTACCTGTTCGTCAGCAGTTACAACCGGCGGTACCGGTAGGTGACACATGTAAGCTTACTGCTTTACATGTGTTCTAACATCAGACACCCTCAAGTTCCGAGGCAAAATTTACTCATAGGCGGCTGAGGACTGGCTTGAGGAGGTGGCTGAGAGTTTTCTAGATCTTATACAGCTTTGGCAGGATGACATTTCGGTAGCTGAGTATTCATCGAGGCGTACCAATCGTTCCTGGTAATTGATGACTACGATAAGATCAGCGCTTTAGAGCTCAGACCTCGGAGCTAGAGAAGACCTTTGTGGTTGAATGTTCTTGTCTGAACGGATACAGCTAGAGAATGTTAGCAGTAGAAGAGCATAGAATTGGCACCAGTCTCAGAGACTTGGGTGTGTAAAATATTTCAAGAAGAGTAAGTGTTAAGGACAGATGAATCTGCAGAGTAGAAGATGGGGAAGCAGAGCTAAGAGTGTAGCATGATGTGGTGTACATTTCAACATGTTACAACCATCCACCTTTGTAGTCCCCGGCAGGCTCAGGGGGCTGGAGGGCAGGGGAAAAGAGTAGCTTAATGCGGTCAAGGAGTGCGACCGAAATGGCTCTAAGGATGATTCGAAGTGCATACTTTGTCTACTACTAGCTGTCATAGCCACAGACATCGATACGAATCATCCCTTCCTTACATGAATCGAGTCCCAGACCTGGAGTTTCCGGTAAAGCCGTTGACTTGACCCTCACGTCCGGAGATACCTTTGGGAGGAGACTCGATAGTCACACTTACACTGACGATGTGATCTGACCCTTGAGATGAGAGTCTCAGTTGGGAATACTTGGTGGCAGCGTCGAGGCCTTACGACATTAGTTTGAGTATGGATTGTGCAATCACTGCTCATACTCAAATTAACGGTATTAGGCAAACGTCAGAATGGGTTTTCCTTAGTCGGCGAAAAGGAAACCCCAGGAAGCACAAGATAAACTCGTGCATGGGAGGGTGTAGCTGATCATTCTTGGGTCTCCCAAACTTACCCTCATGGCAGTAGGAGTTTTGAGTTTCAGATCTAATCAAGAAAGGGAGACCTCTAGAGTTTGAGGATGGCAACCACGTTCTTATACGGGTCTCACCTCGACGGTGTTTACGGAGATGTAGCCGAGGCGGCGAGATATCTCCGAGGTTCAATGGACCATTCTAGGTCCCCAGCATGATAGGCGAGGTGGTTTACCACTTCACCTTTCCACCTCAGTTGCACCGGGTGCATGAAATCTTCCACGTACCTCGGCTGGGGAGATACGTGCAAGATCCTTCACACATCATCGACCTCAGGGAGTTGGAAGCCGATGATAGGGCAACATGCACGGAGGTTCCAGTGGAGATTGAGGATCGACAGGAGTGGGTCCTACGTGAACGATCGATTCCTCAGGTGCACTTTCACTGGAAGCACGGGAACCTCCAGGAGAGCACATGGGAGCAGAAGGCTCAGATGCATGCTCAGTACCACTTTTGTTTCCCTAGTTTGTGTTATAGATTTACAGGGATGTAAATCCCTGAGGTGGGAGTAATGTAAAGACCCGAAAATTTCAAAGAAATTTTTTTCTTAATTTCATTGGAATTTTTTGAGTGCGCGGTTTCAGACGGAACCTGATTCCGAGGCCCGGTGTGCCCGGAATAATTTTCTGAAGTCTTGTTATGATTAAATTAACTCACACAAATAGTTTTACTAAAAAAGTGTAATAACTCTTAAACGGTTACTCGGATCAGAAATCTGAGGGTACCGTTGCGCTCAGGATAGCGATTTTACCCTAGGCGCGACTTAATTTTAGTCGGCGTGAGCCTCCTATGAGAAATCACAAAAATGACTTAACCGTAAATAAAATAATTAAATAAATTATTTTATTTTTCAAATACTTATAACTCACAAACGGTAGCTCAGATTAAAAATCCAAGATAACCGCTGAACATGGGAGGGCATGGTTTATTTAAGCTGATACTAACTTTGTCCAGCGTGGGCAACTAGAAAAAGTTAGTTTTTGGCTGCAAATAAAATAATTAAATGACAATTATTTTATTTTAAAATTCATATATTTAAAACGGTAACTCAGATTGAAAATCCGAGAGTAATGTTGGATTCCTTGTGGCGTGTTTCACTTAGACAGAGCCCAACCTTGACCGGCGCGGGTCGAGGGTGACGGATAATAATTATCCAAACTTTTTTTTAGGGTACGTTCAATAAACGTACATGTGGGTTTTCCTATCTTTTGAACCGGTACTCAGAATTGAAATCCGAGGGCACCGATGAACTCGAAGAACCGGTAAATGCTTCAGTGGACCTTTACCGCAGTTGCGTTTGAAGTGGGTTGAGAATTAATAATTGGGGATTTAGAATTAAATAAATAAAATCTGTGGTACACAATTTTATTTATATGGTAGTTATACCCTACAAAGGGGAGTTAAGGGTGAGACCCATAACCACAAACTACCCATGTGAGGATAAATGAGAGGTGGGGTCCACACGAGACCCTAACTCCTCACCTCCACCTCAACTCCCTAAACCCCCCTTTATCACCCCTTTAATTAATTTGTAAACACCCCTTTAATTATGTGAACTCCTCACCTTCTTCTCTCTCTCCCATATATTTTGCCAAATTGATTTCAATTAATGAATTGGCTCCTCTTAGTTTTGAATATCTCGGAATTATTAAATTAAGAGGTAGCCTTTCATTTTATTGTTGGGCCATTAATCTGTGGAGAAGCTTTGGAGGATTAGAAGGAAAACATTACTTTCCACGAAAAACACAATCTTCCTCTCGGTGAAGGGAATCTCCTTCAACCGAGGCAAGAATGTGAGGTGACGCCACGAGGAGCACCGTTCTTCCGTGATGCCCGACAACCACGATGCTTGCCTCTTTCCGCGGTTCGATGATATGCGACGTCTTTTCGGGGTAGGGGTTTTTATATATGATTGAATTCGTTTTATTGATTCTTCATATCTTAAATTCACGATGATGATGACCAAATGAACATGGACATTGTCCCACACATAAACCATTCTCCTTTTTCTTTTTATTCTTCACGTGTTCTTCGTGCGTTCTTCAATGCCTAATATTTTTTGACGCCGGACACACGAGGTTTTGTTGAGAGCAATATATGGATGTGAATCCCTCGACGCAAGGATCACAAATATGCAATCATTTAATTTTTTGAGCTTAGAACGAAGCCTCAATGGCTCGCGGAAGGAGGCGTCCAAATATTTATTGACGCTTGAAACTCAATGTTTCCCTGAGCGTGACATACATACATGAAGATCTCGACCCGAGGATCAAGGATATGCGTTCGTATCATTTTTCCAAGTTAAATCAAAGTCGAAATGGAGTGCCGAAGGATCTGGAGGTGCAGCTGGGCGGGCAGCCAAAGGTGTTGGCCATGCGTAAAGAAGGGTGGTGCGTGACATGTGGTAATTGAAAGCAATCAATTAAAATTAATAATATAATAATGGTATTATTAATTTTGATGATAAAACACTTTTTTCTCCGTAACTTTTTCGTGCGATCTCGGTTTCACAAACCGTCAGTGGCAGTGCGACCATGACTTCGAGACAGAATTTATGAGTTCAATACTGGATGTCTTTTTCGGGTTTTTGGATCGGGTCCCTAAAGCGACCGAAAATTAATAGATTTAATATTATTATTAAATCTTCGACCCACCATAACTCATGTGTGAGATGTCCGATTTCCTTGACGTCAGTGGCGATATAATCCCGTCATTCATACGGTCGATTCAAGCATAATGTTTGACACTAAATTCTAGTTCGTGGTGCGGGGCCACGAAACACCGAATAATAATAATATTATTATTATTACAAGATCTTGTATCGGACATATCTCTCTCATACGGTGTCGGAATGACGAACCGTCTGTGACGTTGTGACCCTGGAATTACGAAAGATGTTTCAAGACTAATTTTGGATATTAATGTTGAGGTTGAGGCGCGGGCCCCACGAGGCCCGGTTCATGCATGATGCGGTGAAATGCAACTTTTTCACCGGCTATCTGTTTGGGACCAATGGGTAGTCCATCTCGTGTGTTTTTCCATATGGATCACAATGGTGTGACCGGTTTGGTTAACCGGTGTCATTTGAAGTACGACTGGGTTGGATCGAACATGAATCCAACCAGGCCCTCGGAGCGGAAACGCTTATAACTTGAGATCCGGATGTCCGATTGATGTGCCTTCAACTTTGTTGGATTCCTCTTGATGAGACGGAACTTTTGGTATACTTCTCCTGAGGTTTGGACGCTATTAAAATATGGTCGGGTTGTATTGTAACTGAAATCCAACCGGGCCCCTGGAACGGAAAAGCTGATAACTTTCAGACTGGACGTCTGTTTGACAAACCATCAGCGGTGTTGGTGATCTTGTTGAGAAACGGTCCCATTGAGTATACCCTATGAGAGTTCGGGGTAGAGTTGGGATACATTCGGGTTGGTTCGCACACGAAACCAATCAGGCCCCTAGGACTAAAAGGCTAATAACTCACAGACCAGGCGTCCGTTTGACGCACCGTCTGTTGCGTTGAGACCCCTATGATGAGGCGGTCCTTTGAGATACTTTTTTGTGGGACTTTGAGATACTTGGAGTATCAACCTATAGCTCGTGGAGTGGACCCTCCCGGAGACGAGCGTTCGGAGTACGGAGACCGTGTAGCCGGCTGAGTCCTGACGACTGCTTGACCGACTCGACTTGGAGTGAGTCCAATAGCCCAGTGGACGGAGCACTACTTTGTTGGGTGCAGAACCATGGCAGATGGAGCACTACCTGTGTGACAGTGCAGACCTGCGGTACTCATCCGGAGAGTACCTCTACAAGCTATTAGGGGGTGTGCACTACTGTGTTTGGGTGGCATACCCCGGCAGGAAGCACTACTGTGTTTGGGTGGCTGGCCCGCGGTACTCGATAGGAGGAGTACCTCAGCAGTCTCAGATTAGTGAGAAATACCTCGGAGTCGTGACATGACCACTGTACACTCCAGAGGCTGGACTCTTCAGCAGTTATGGTTTCGATAATGAAAATCCTGGTTTGAGCTGAGTCTATGACCTTTGTGCTTACCTCATGATTGAGATGGTCACTTGATAACTTAGGTATATGTATGGGCATATACCTGGGTAGTGGTTATCTGTTGATTTCATAATCTTTGTGATTCCTCATGATTGAGATGAGTTACTTGATAACTTGGGTATATGTATGAGCATATACCTAGGTAGAGGTTTTCTTTTGAGATTTTCTTTGTGGTTATCCTTGTTGGATTTAGTGATACCTTTAGTGTCTCGGGATCCCTACTGAGTATCGTTATACTCACCCCTACATGGGCTATGCCCGCACCTCGTTGTGTTGGTTGCAGACGACGGGCAGCGCAGACAGAGTCCAAGTGTTCAAGGACCGGATGGTACCCGGAGCTGGACCTGACGACGAGACAGTATCTAGTGGTGGACTTCACGACGAGACGAAACTCAGAGGAGGTTTACGTGAGAGAGCATTGTGGAGGCTATCTGTACCTACCCTTCTGGTAGGATCAGTGGTGGACGATCCAGGAGCCGCGCTATCTGTACCTACCCTTTAGGTAGGATCCTTGGTGGACGATCCAGGAGATTCTTGTCACCTTTCGGTTGTTTTATCTTTTTCCTTGTACTTTACAGTTGGGCTTGTATTTCCAGCCCCTTTACTTTCAGCACAGCTTGTTTCAGTTTCACTTAGTGTTTTACTTCCGCTTATACTCTGTATTGTTTTGTTTACTTTTATAAAGGCAATGCCTTCCCAGTTATCGGTATTTACGCCTTTGGTGCAAGTCGCCAGCCCCTGGCCTATGGAAGGTGGGCTTGGGGTAGTCACGACACGGGCCCCGAGGATGGGTCATGACAAGAATTCTCTTGTGATGCCTTCAAAACACTTGATAAATTAATTTAATTGGATTTCCAAAACTAATACTGCACTAGATAAGGGAGATTCAACACTTTGGATGATTTTATTGATGTGGTCCACATATATGGGTGCGATCTTCATTAAATTTATAGATTCCCATACTGTATTTTGATCAACCACCCATATTGGATTGTGTATGCCCCTGTAATAAATAGTTTGGAATAGTTAATAATCTAAGGAAATTGATTTCGATATGTTTTAGGCTTTAGTGAATATTACATAGATTTAATTGCATGACTTAAATGTAATAGAAAAGTTGATTAATGTATCATAATGTAAATTCCTTATTTAAATGGTATGTGTTTCTTATAGTTAAACCCCACTTTCTTACCCAGAATAGGGTGATACAATGGTCCCAATTTATGGAAACCTTGGATGGCCTCATCATTGTTTATAATTGCGATTGTTATAGATTGTAATGATGTCATAAGAGATACTTGGATCCTTATAGGATTACATGGAAGGTATTACTATATAGATTTATCAACTTCCCATGAGTGGTACAAGCTCCCTAGGTGAGTCACCAAATATGGGATCAGTGTCAAGATGGCCATACCATTCTATGAGAAATACTTGGTCCCCTATGTGAGATACCTGGGATGGGCTTATAGGGACACATTACTATCACACGAAGATCGATACATAGGGTAGATTTATAGATTTAATTGGATATAAGGTTATATTTTTGGGTATTCATAGGTCTCTTAGAGATATACATTAAATTAATTTTAGATAATTCCTTAGAGGGGATCTGAATTCCATTATTAAATTTTATAAGGATGCATTTATTTAAATCTAAAAATTCATGAATGTTATACGTAGTAACTATATTCCAAATTAAATAACATGCTTGGGGTAAGTACACTCATGTTTCTTATTTTAATATGATCTATTATTACACCCATGCAATATGTTTATATGTTCACTATTGTCCAGAGACATCCAACTTAGGCTGAAAGAGTTAGTTTGGGCTGGGTATCCATGGGGAACCCAGACAGATTTGTTTTATCTATTTATTCATTTTCATTTTTTTTGAATAGCACATTACTCATTTTATATGAACATTCTAGATTGTTCTTGACACCATTTGTGGTTTCCTATTGAGTATATCTCACACCCTATATTTTCATTGCTTTTTACCCGATTAGACTTCAATATTATAGTTGTGGATAAAGGGAAGCATCAAAATTTTGATGCATGATATCTAGTTCAAAAAGGGATATAGGAGAAGATGATTGAGTTAATTATTATGATGCTATTATTAATAAATTTTTATCTTTTAGTTATATTTTTTGGTATATGATGTTGTATTTACCTTTTTCACTTATATCTCGTGTACCACATTTTCTATATCTACATGACATGATCATCATCATTTTATTATTCGTTATGATTTACCTTCATATTGATTATTCACATTGAATTATTTATTATTATTAATATTTTTTTCCTTGGACTTCATTGAATTCTCTTCTCATTAGATTTTAATTACCACGATGTATCAATATGGCTTCTGAGGGAATAGTCTCTTCACAGACACACATTAGACTCCAAAAATTCCGTAATTACTGAAGGAAGTTTCGAAATGACAAAGAAAAGTTATATTCGGACCCTGAGGCTCATTCCAGAGCTCCTGGAATTGTTTCACATAAAAAACGAGAATGCGAGCAATAAAAATTGTGCCGCATGAAAGAGGTCCTGGATTCGCGAAGGGTCCCTGGCGCAGGTGCACAATAATTGTGCACCCGCACTTGCATGGTTATCATTTCGCACCGCCATTTCTGGCATGCATGTTTTTCACGCCACTCTGAATTACATGCTTCCAGATGCCTATAAATAGAGGGAGACCCCTTCCATTATGAGGTTGCATAATTCAAACCATCTCTCGTGTGAGATATCGGACTTCCGAGCGCGCAAGATGTCCTACAGGTACTGATCCTTTTTGCACAACCTCACCCCGGGATCAGCCTTTGCGCGCAATCCCTCTGGATTAAAAAGAATTCCCAACCCTTCAGGGTTCCTCTGTTGCATGAAATTCATTCAGTTTCATAAAAAACGGTCCAATTTCATGCAATCCCTTTCCTTGGGTTCATCCTTACCTTTGGGTGCGGCCTTCGCCACTCGCGCGCAATTCATATCCCGTGTGCGCAATCATACTAGTCGCGCGCAAGCACTCTGCCATGATTATGCGACATCCTAGTGTTTTGCGCGCCAACCATTTATTTTCTTGCAACCCCTGGGACCCCTCACCTTGAGGATCCCTGGGTACCTCCCTACATAGGCTCCAAATGTGCTCCTTCTGGAAGCCCCGGGCACACACACCGATCGTACACACCATGCGTTGTTTTCTCGTACGACGTTCTTGGCTTGTATGAAGTAACCTTAAGGTGACTTTGGAGGTTTTTCCCATTGCATTTCTTTTCCTTATGCTTGTTTGCATAGGCACCCTAATGGATATTTCTTCTTCTCATAGCCACGCTATCATGGACCCCTTGATGGTTCACTCTGTGACCCCCTTCACTATGGCCTTGTCGATGCCTTCCCTTCCACAAGGAGTTGAGGGTACCGATCATGTATGTCCTTGGGGTGCAGTGTAAACCCACCTTGTCTGAGCTGCAGGACGTTAAACAGCCATGCACCTCGTCCTCAACACATGATGATAAACTGTGATCTGGCTCCGTGCATCACACGAAGGGTCCACCCAGCTCAAACATTCTTTACGCACACTCATCTCCATGGGGATGGGATCACCCCCCCCCACATGGGATGAAATCCTCATTCATGGAGTGGTGTTTGTCTATGGGGAAGGGTAGCCGCCTTGGTTTAAGCCCCTAGCCCATCTTTCGGAAGGTAGCACCCATGCACCTCCATACTTCACCGGCGCTAGGGCCAACGGGGATAATGATAGGAAGTGAGACTCCTCCTTTCATTGGTCCCAAATCCCTCTACCTCTGTGATTTGTGTCCCTCGAGCCTCCATCCTGGAGGATGTCCCAACACCACGGTCCCCCCAACGTGTAATCCCCTCTTCCCTTCCCACGAACGCACCCTTGGCGACATGATCATCAGGTCTCTGTCACCTCTTGTTTCTCAAACCGATCATGACTCACGTCGGCTTCGAGCATGCATCGTCCATGACAATGCCCCGTCAAACATGACGTTAAAATATATTACCCCATCCTGCATGATGTTAAACTGCACCACTTAAACTATGTAGACTTCTATTCCCTGCCACAGGGATACGTAGGAAGCCTCCATTTGGTTCAATACCACCACCCGGTCATTCCGACCTCTTCACGTCAGTTCACCAATCATTGTGGGCCACCCCAGAGCATAAGCCCCATCCGTCCATCATTGTGGGCCTCCTAATAGCATAAGCCCCATCCATCCATCATTGTGGGCCGCCTCAGAGAGTATGCCCCATCCATCCATCATTCTGGGTCGCCTCAGAGCATAAGCCCCATCCATCCATTATTGTCGGCCACCTCCGAGCGTAAGCCCCATCCATCCATCATTGTGGGCCGCCTCAAGGCGTAAGCCCCATTCATCCATCATTGTGGGATGCATCAGAGTGTAATCCACATCCTTCCATCATTGTGGTATTCCTCAGAGCATAATCCCCATCCATCACCATGGGCCGCCTGAGAGTGTAAGACCCATCCATCTTGAACTACGTGGACTTTGATTCCCTGCCACAGGGATACATAGGAAGCCACCATGAGGTTCAAGCCCACAACTCGGTCATTCTAACCTCTTCACGTCAGCTCGCCAACCACTGTGGGCCGCCTCAGAGTGTAAGCCCCATCGATCCACCATTGTGGGTCTCCTCAGAGCATAAGCCCCATCCATCCCCATCCAGCACGATGTTAAACTGTACACCCGAACTACAAGGATTTTGATCTGTGCTAAGTTATGGTACGTAGGAAGTCTCCACGAGGTTCAATACCACCTTCACTTCATCACACATCCTGATTCTCACCTGGGCCGCCACATCCCGGTGGGATCATGCCACCTCATTCCACCCCATAAAATTTGGGAAGCCACCCACGTGTCGGCCCCAATATTGGCATCCCCACCAGGGGGGTTTGTTTATCTGATACACTCTCAGTGTCCTGATCAGTCCGATCTATCTCCACTACATGTTAAATTTGCATCATACCCTGTGTTAAAACATGGTAAGATGAGGAAAACCTCAGATACATGCCTATGGAATAAAATTCCCCACGTTTGATGTGGGATGCCTTGGGCTTCCGCACCCTTGAGAAGCCCTATAATAAGGGAAAGAAGATAGACGTGCGAATTCCCCTGTGTCAAGACATTCCAACGATGCCTCAGTGTGAATAATCACCTAAACAAAGGATGCTTCCCTGAACAGACCCCTTGGAGAGTCTCAATGGAAGTAGCGTAATTAACCGGCAACCATAAAGATATGGTGCTGGGAACGAGATTCACAAACCCATCTTTAATCTATGAGGGAGTCCCAGACTAAGTGAAAAGTTCCATGGAGGAATCCATGGAAGGAAGAACCGATATACCATCATCCCAGTTTCAATCACATATCAAACATCCCTGAATAAAGAGATGATGCCGCCTACCTTTGGAAAGTAGGAATGCGGGGCAACAACCGTGCGTCCTCACAGACAGATGCGCGCGCCCCGACGAAAGTGTTGAAAACAGAAAATGGTGAACCCGATGTGAATCTCTTCTCCTCAATATGGAGACTGGTAGCATTTGGGGAATTGGAAGATTAGCATGTCACCAGGTCTGGGAACCCAGCACTAGGATGTAAAAAATTCCAAGTTATGGGGTAGTGAGGATTTTCAGCACTCTATTCTGTGACGCTGTTAGCGTGGATCCCTCTTGATGAACACGGAAGACGGAATGGAACTAGGCTACTGGTTGTCGATTTATTTTCCCATCAGTGTTAATGGGTTCATCTCCCTGCTTTCAAGAATCAGATCGCTGCATCCGAAGCTTGATCCCCACCTGCCCACCGGCGCAGGGGCAGTACCGACGTGACTACCTCACGCAGTTCCACCTCTTCAACAGTTTCTCCAACTGCCATGACTGATGGGCACTCACACCCCCTCTCCCAATCAAATTTTATCCAACTAATTGTGATCAATGACCTTTTTTGTAGGTATGAGGAGGAAGGGATCATCCCCACCAAGGACATGGCCCATTTGGACCTCGAGGTAGATGCACTTCATCACCAACACCACCACCGAGGGCCGTGCTGGGAGCCGCTACTCCCCACCCTGACATTCAACTGTTTTGGGAGCTTGTCCCTAAAACACCTTGACTCCTCCCTACCCTACGCCGATGAGGAGGGTATTTCTGGGTTGGCCCAATCGGAGACCCTCTTCAAGGGTTCATGAGAAGGTCCCCCTCCAGGTCGTGTTGGAACCGCCACCCAACTCCCCCAGCCAAGGACCAAGAAATCCATGTGCCCGCACCACCAGATCCATGACAGCCTCGGGCATGAGTGGGAGAGGATTCTCGCCCCTAGGCACCAATGTCAGCAACCACTGTGGCCCGAGCCACCACTAACTCCCATCATCAAACCCCATCACACATTGAGTTGGGGCAGTAATATGCCCAATTTGGATCAATGCCCCAACTACCCCACATGCCGGTTTGGTCGACTCTCCCAGTGGTCGGCACAGGCAATGGATACTACAGACCAATTAGCGGTAGTGCCATCCAGCATGAAGGCCAACTCCATGCCACCATTCTGGAAGGTGTGGGCCCTCCCTGCTTCCAACCTTGGCACGAAGGCCTGCCTAGCACCACCATCCTGTAGTTAAGGGGATTCCCCATGACAGAAACACATCGAGAGGGGATCTCTCTAGCACTCACTACACTGGGTATGGTGTCACTTCCCTTACCGCAGACCGTGATTATGGAGCCATTGGATATCCAGTCTCTCACCCTCATGGTGGTCCTCCCTCTGTTCCTTTCGACATTTTCCCTGGTGCTCCCCGCACCCCGGCCTTCAATCCACTCCGCCCCAGCATCAGTGCGGCTAGAGGACTCCATGACATAAATTAGCCCTACTCTAAGAAGCCACACATGGGAAGGAAGACGGGATGTCATCACTGTAAGAGAAATTCCAGGGAAGTTTGGACAAAAATCAGATCAGTCCGTTTCTCAGACTCTGCGGTGGAGTATAACTCAACGATGGAGCCCTACCCCCAATCCTTTGAGTCAAGGGATGTGGTAGGGATGAGGTGCGTTAACCTCATACTCCCAAAATGCGAGATCCATATGATTCCAGCCTCCATCCAAAGGTATATCCAGGAGGATGAGGACATGGCGTACCCCCAGGGATCGAACTTACAGTCACTATCAGGCTCTCCAGATGCACCTCCCACCTCGGCCAGATACGGCGGAGATCTTTTTTTGGGATTGATGGCGGAAGAGCCGCGATATAGCACACCCCCGGAAAGCACCGACACTATGAAGGGAGGCCCGTTCACTGGTCCATCCTAGAGCAAAATGGTTTCTAGGTCACTACAACCCTTGGAGGAGGCCTTAGGATTCAGCGGCCAATCGTCCTGCTTGCCGTATTCTCCGACGGCCAGCCTACAGGACCAACGGCCTGCCTCAACATCGCTTCCAGTTTCCCAGCCACTCCTAGTTGATGAGTGGGTCCATCAATGGATAGATCCTAAACCTAAGTCACGGAGCTTCTGTACTATCCTTGCAGAAGGTCACTTGCCCATGAAGTTTTGGCTGGTCGTAGGGTCATATTTTGATACACCAGAATCGCTCACCCCAGAGAGTTTGAATGTTTCCGCCAAACCCTCTGGGCAACTCACTTTTTTCTTCTCCACTAGCAAGTGCCTTATCCTGGGATCCAAGAACACCTTGAGGATATCAGTAAGCAATGTCATCGAGTTGACCTGGCCACTCTCTCCAAAATCCTTCACCTCGAGTCACTTGGCCACAACAGGGCCCTCCAACAGCTATGCATTCAGAGTTTCCAAGTACACCGCAAAGTTATCGAGGAGGCCACCCCTAGGCACACATCCGTGGATTGGGGCAGTACGCTGCCCTTATCTTTAGTGTGATCCACTGGCAGCCTGACTCATTGGTCGGCTCCAAGGACATGCCCCCGAGGGTAGCGGTGGAAAACATGGCCAATCTATTGAAAGAGGGGAACAGTCAGGAACTTCTTTATGGGGACTTGCCTTTTGAGGACAAGCCGCCACTGGACCCATCAGGGATGATTACTCGCCAGCAGAGGAACCTCCTAGGTCTCCCCACACCCACTGAGGCATTAATACTGAGCCGGAATGCCTCCAAGGGTACAGAGAAAATTGGGGCTCTCAAGCCCTCTAACTCATCTGCCTCAATGCAGAAAGCAGAGGAAGATCCTGAGAATGCCACCCTGCACCAACAGCATGCTGAGCAAAACAGTTTTGTCGATGAGATTTTGGCTGAACGTATTGTAGAGTGGTGACCTGATTATGGTGATCCTAGGCAGGGGTAGTAGGGACAGGAAAAACTATCCCTCAGCACGATTCTACCAAGCAACTTCGATCATGCCGTGTTCGCTGAAAGAGGAGAGGATGGAGCTTATGTAAAGAGGGATAGATATGTTACGACAAACCCTCCAGAGCGGCGTGATCACCCAAGAGACCCCACTCAGATTCCTCATACCGCCCCAAGGGTCACTCCACCAGCTGCCCCACGAGCTGCTGAGTTTGTCTACCAAATTGAAGAGCCTGGAAATGTGCTCATGGTTAGGGATCCCCGTCAGGACAGGGACCCACGTCCAGATGATCCAATGGCAGTACTCATTGCCCACCTAGAAGCTTCGGAAACACGACAAGTGGCATCCCCCCCTAGACGGAAAGCCATACTCAGCATTAGTAGATGATATACCAGCACCTCCTGGATTTGGGAACCCACATTCTCCCTTTAACGGGGCAGGAGACCCGCCACAACACCTGGACCACTTCAACTCAAGGTGTGGGCCTATGTTAGGGATTCTGGCGCAGCAGGAGGCCACAAAACTCCATTTCTTTGTTCAGACACTATAGGGGATGACATTTGTTTGGTACAGATATCTCTCTGTCGGATCCGTGACTAGCTAGGAGGACCATCGCATGAAATTCCTCTACCAGTTCAGTTCCACAACCTGGAAGACGAACATCGTAGACCTCTTCAAGTTTATGCAAAGGCCCGATAAGTGAGTCACTAACTTCATCACATGGTGGAACGGGCTCACACACTCACTTGACATGCCACTAACTCGACATCAATTAATGACAATGTGCATAGGGAATGTCAAGGAAAAGATGGTTCCTTCAATTATCATCCATAATTACCCCATAGGGTTTCAGGACGTCTCATAAAAGGCCCATCACCTCGAAAAAACCCTGTAATAGGCTAGTCAGGCACGCCCGCTGCCTCATGTAATCCCTGCAAGGAGAGCTGCCAGAGCCGATCCCACAGCTGTGGACCAGATAGAGGTGCCCAGGAAGCTAGTATTGCTACCAATGGAACCATCTCCGTAGCCCCATAGGGGTCCTCACCCACAGACATAACTTCCAACCAAGCAGCGATAGAATCAAAGTCGACAAGCGGCTCTGTGTAACACGCCACCGCCGCCCAGGTGAGATAATCAAGTTCTGCCTCCTCAGAATGCTCCTCCGGACCCCTATCAGGGTCATCCTCTTAGAGATCTCGTCTATACAGAAGGAATCAGACCTACTCGTTTGGTGAGGCCCAGGTCCCTAGTTACTTTTGTAGTGCCTTGGAGTAGAGAATCGTGCAGCTTCCTGAGTGTCGGAAGCCAGAAGAGTCACATCTCACTAATCACCCTGACTACTGCCCTTATTACTGAATCCTAGGGCACACCTTCAAGAAATGCTACATGTTCAAGGACTGGTTCTAAGACCATATTGACAACAATATTGTCAGTTTGGGCCCAGCCCCGGCATAAGTGGTAGGTGACTTTGTGAGATCGGATGGCAGTAGTAGCAATGAAGGTGAATAACAGCAAGTGTCCGACCATGGGTCCCAGAAGTATAATGACTGGATGGCCCGAAATACGGTCACCCGTGCCCGTGGCATCATTCGTGCACGCTTGAATCAGCCATAGCCCTCAGAAGCTTCGGTTACCACTTCTTCATCGTCGTCTTAGCCAACCTATCTATAGAAAAACAAGCAGTAGCAGCTCAAGAAGAAACAACGTGCCCTACCAGTGCTGTCATCAACCCGAACTTTTGGCGACATTATTCCCCCAGAAATGGGGATCCCTCCAAGACTCCTCCCGGTAGTGGATGACTCCTCAAGTGACAGTCCAGGGTACAGTTTGATTAACACTATAGAGATGGTAAATACTTATATGAATCCCGACAAGGGGGAGCGCCAGACGAACCTCCCCAATGTCCCCAACTGACGCCAACATCATCAGAATTGCGACCATATGGGTCACCAGGGAATGACAGCTGGAACCTCTAGCCAAGCCATGCACGCCGCTGAGACCAGATAGCAGGCCTATTACAGAGTGCAGCACTCACGACCCCTTCATCCGGTGTCGACAGGTCCGCCTCCACCACCGTTTGTGTTACTGGATCTGAAAGAACCACATCGGTCATGCCACGACCAGCTTTTCCCTACTAGTAGCCAACCCCAGCCTTCTGGTCCTCATCCGGAAGACACTCTCTGGGTTTTGACTAGTGAACAACGAGATATGCCTAGTACCAGTCAGCCACCGATCCCACCGGCAGGGCCCACCATGCCTCTGGTCACAGAGAGGCCTCTTGTAAGTAGAGTTTTGTGCCTGGCATGGAAGTACGATGTTCTTAATCACCATGCCGGTATCCCAGTATGGAATTCCATTCTTAAAGCCCTTCTTCTATAACTAGATATGTGTGAGGCACTCGCCGAGGCTTTAAAGATCCCCCTCTAGTTTGAGATGGAGGTTGCAGCTACAGAATATTTCCATGTTGAGGCAATTGAGAATGTCGAATTCCAGGTAGTTATCACATTTTCTGGTGAAGATGAAGACCCTCCTATATAGGGGAACATTCACCCACTATACATCACCGGCAAGTTCAATGGCATGGATGTACACCATTGTCTCATTGATACCGGCTCTAGGATCAACCTTATCTCAACACGGACACTGCGGAAGCCAGGGTTATCCAAATATGACCTAACTCCCTCTTATTTAAGAATCCATGGATATGACAGGACAGAGTAGACTCCAGTTGGAAAGATCTGCTTGAAGACTCAGTTCAACGGCCTGGTTGCCAACATTGAGTTCATGGTTGTCTCCCAGGACACCATGAACAATGTGTTGATGGGTAGTCCATGGCTCCACCTACATTCATCGGTCCCCTACTTGTATCACCAAAGCCTTAAGTACTCCCTTAATGGTCCGGTGGGAATACTCCAAGGTGATGAATCTCCTTTCGCCTCATGTGAAGCCCGCTACTTGGATGTTGAATATTACAAGAGAAAGGATAATCATGTCCAGACAAGTAGATTTTGGCCTATCACCACTACAACCGACCCATGTGTAGACTTTAATGACACCTACTTCTTCCCAATCCATCGATTGGAGGTCACAACCCCCGATATGGGGTAGTGTTTTGTAATTTCGGGTAAAAAAGGGAACCATGCTCCCAAATCCAGGTGACGTCAAAAGAACACTTTGTATTCTTATATGAATCAAGCCTTAGTGGTCCAAGAGCCCCCTACTACCATCAGGTATCGAGATGTCCAGATCATGGCAACAACGGTCCGTCATACCCGCCAGTTTCACCTGGCTAGAATAAGTCAGCTCTGGCTGACACGCCACTACTGCTTTGATATTATCAAGCATGTCCCCTTATGATAAAGGCTAGATGGGATTGGGTTAACTTCCTTCGTCACTATGATGTCAGCGACACCAGGATGCCCCGATGTAATAACCACTACCACCCAAGCTGGTACCAGCCTTCTCTCGGGGTCTATTAACTTGGATGTAACCCCTCAGTAGAGGATTCCTCCATGAATATAGAAGGGGATCTGGAGTATGCTCCTCCTACTTTTGAGGAAGGTGTTTCAGCCACAGTTGATGAGTTAGTACAGGTGATCCTCGTTAGCGAGGTGGACCCGAGACCCACATTGGTCAGTGGTACCATGCCTCCTGAGGAGCAACTGCAGTATGTGGAGTTAATAAAATAGCCTCGTGATGTGTTCACTTGGATTTATGATGATATTCTAGGACTAGATCCTTAGGTAGTCGTCCACTGCCTTGGTCTCCCGACAAACCATCATGGGTTCAAGCAGCCTCCCATAATGGTGCATCATTCTCATGGTTCTATGGATGAGGCCGAAGTTTATAAGCTCATCAAATCCAACTTCATTACGGAAGTCTAGTATCCCAAGTGGCTAGCCAACATTGTGCCAGTCAGGAAGAAGAACGGACAAATCCGGGTCTATATTGACTTCCATGACCTCAATCATCACTGTGAAAAGGATGAAATTCCCATTCTAGTGACAGAGTTGTTGATTTATTCCACGGAAAGGTTCCAAGACCTCTTCCTCATGGATGGGTTCTTCAGGTATAACCAGATATGGATGGCCCCCAAGGATAAAGAATCCACAGCTTTCAGGGAACCCCAAGATACTTTCAGTTACCAGGTTATGCCCTTCAGCCTGAAGAATATGGGTGCCACCTATCAGCAGGTCGTGCAACGCATATTAAAGCTGATTCTGGGAATATTGTTGGAATGCTATGTGTTTGATATGGTGGTCAAATATCGCCAGTTCTAGGAACATCTCAAGGACATTGAGAAAGTGTTCGGTTTCCTCTGTTCCCGCCACCTGAAGATAAACCCGTTGAAGTGTGCTTTCGTGGTCATCTCCGAAAAGTTCCTTTCCATTTTTTTCAGGTACCGAGGCATTGAGATAGACCCAAAAAATATAAAGTCCATCAGCCAGATGCCTCCCCCGAGAAATATTATGGAGTTTTGAGGTTTCGAATTCCACTTAGCCTACATACGCTGATTCATTGCGAATCTGGATGGAATGTGTAAGCCCTTTTCCCGACATATGAAGAATGGAACCAGCTATGAATGGGATGAAGAGTGTCAGACTGCCTTCAAGGAAATCAGGCAATATTTCCTCCAACCTTTTTTCTTGATTCCACCTGTCTCCGGGAAGCCGCGGGTCCTTTACGTGGCCACCCTAGAATGATCCATTGGTTCCCTATTTTCCTAGAATAACAACGAGGGAATAGAGAACAACCTATAATCCCTCAACCTCATGCCCCTCGATATGGAGACCAGATATTCTTCCATTAAGAATATATGCCTGGAACTCATATTTTCCATACAAAAATTGTGGCACTACTTGCAGCCCCATGAGGTACAGTTGGTCTCTTGAGTAGACCCACTTAAGTACATTCTGAACTGACCTATGTTGACTGGTCAACTAGCATAGTGGGCGGTGATCCTCTAGCAGTTTGACATCAGGTTTGTGACTTAGAAGGTTATCAAAGGATAGGCATTGGCAGACTCTCTAGATTCCCACCAAACCTCTGCAGATCAGCCACAAGACCTAGGTATTCCTAATGAGGCAGTCCTCTCAGTTTATCAAGTCATCCCATGTTGGCAGATACACTTCGACAATGCCTCCTGGAGCCCCATCGGTAGGAGACTCACCAATCCTAGGCTTAACAGAGTGGGCCTAGGTATCGTCTCCATCACCCTGGAGCAATCCATTATATCGTACTCATTCCTATTGTTAGAGGGCTACACCAACAACGAGGAAGAGTATTAGGCTCTCATTGCTGGTCTTGAGATGGCGCTTGAGGTTGATGTACCCCGTTTTCAAGTGAAAGGGGATTTCGAGCTGGTCATCAAGCAGGTTAATGGAGACTATTTTTTCAGAAATCCAGAACTCGTGCCATTGTTGGAGTGCACCCTCTATTTAATGGAATAGTTCACTTCTCGGCCAGAGTTCATTCACATCCCTTGGTCATAGAACGGTCAAGTAGATGCTTTCGCCAGCCTCAATGCATCGCTTGTGGAGCTTGAATAGGACGACCTGATTATCCACGTGGTGCACCAGATAGTCATTGCTTCTGTTACCTTGGAGGATGATCGTGGCCCACTGATAAACCATATCACTGCCGGAGCCCCTACGTCAGTATCCCCAGTTACATCAGATGCGGTGATCGAAATAGTTTCTGATTGGAGGACACACTTGGTTGAATACCTCCAACACGGTAATATTCTGTCAGACGGGGCAGAGCGCGAGAGAATCCAAATCCACGCTCTACAGTTTACCCTTTAGAGCAGTCCCAGCCTTGAGAAGATCCTTTATAAATGCGGATTTGATGGTGTTATACTTTGTTTCCTTCAAGGAGTCGAGATTCAACATGTAATGCTAGAGGTCCATGCCGGTTCCTGCAGTGCTCACCTCGATGGTCTAAAACTGTCTCACCAGATTCGGAGGTTTGGGTATTTTTGGCCCTCCATGTTCCATGACTGCACTGAATTCACCAAGAGGTTCCATTGGTGGAAATTTCATGATAACTTTGTGATTTTTCACTAGTGCCTCTCCACACTACCACATATTCTTGGCCCTTTGCAGTCTGGGGGTTGGATGTCCTAGGACCTTACCCACCAGCAATGGCTCGCTAATGCCTTTTCATCCTGACCACTACAAACCTCTTTTCTAAGTGGGCATAGGAAATTCCACTAAATGTGGTCAGGGACAGTTCCATCATTGACTTCGTGAGCTCCGATATCATCCACCGGTTCGGAGTCCCTCATGATGTCCTGACCGATAACGACACCAACTTCTGATCAGCCGAGCTGATGAAATTATACGTGAAGAAAAAAATTCCCTCTAACCATACCTCCCACTATCATGCATAGTAAAATGGACAGATTGAGGCGTTTAACAAAACCCTCTCTAAAATTATGCAAAATATGGTTGGTCATAACAAGAGGAGTTAGGCTGATGAGCTCCCCAATGCCCTCTGGGCTTATCCGACTACGACTCGTAATTTCACCCATGTGTCCTCGTATTCCCAGGTGTACGGAACTAAGGCCATCCTACCCATAGAGATTCAGTTTCCATTATTCCTCACAATATTCTATGACCAGCAATTCCAGATAGTGTTGCCGAAATACGTCTAGATGAATTGGAAGTGCTGGATGAGAAAAGGCTTCGTGCTTTGCACAACCTGGAAAGGCATCAGAGAAGGATGGCTTGAGCCTTCGACAAGAAGGTTCACCTCTGCTCTTTCCTTCTAGGAGATTTGGTCTTGGCCCTCAGGGTGCCAATTATCCCTAGAAGGAAACCACCCAATTTGGAGCCCAGATGGGAAGGACCTTTCATTGTTCATAAGGTGTACCCCAATAGAGCATACTCCCTGGTGACCATGGATGGTGAGTGTATAACTCCTCCCCCCAATTTCATATTCCTAAAGGATTATTTTTCTTAAACTATATTTAGGTCCACAATGACCTTAAAGTTGATTATGGTCCCACAAGACCTTAAACTTGATTATGGTCCACCGTGACCATAAACTAGATTATGGTCCTGCATGACCTTAAACTGGATTCAGGTCCACCATTAACATAAACTGGATTCAGGTCCACCATTACCTTAAACTGGATTATGGTCCAGCATGACCTTAATCTTCAGGCTTGTCCCGCATGACGTTAAACTGCATCTTCAAAAACTATGTGTGGCTTCATTCCCATCCTCATAAGATATGTAGGATCACCTAAATGTGTAAAATTCGGGTCTATCCCCTTTTAGATCGAGCCCCTCGACTCTTTACAGTGGTTTACTGATGTGTTCAACGGTACTCTGGTCTAGGACCTAGAGTGTCGGGTTTAACATGGGCATGTTTCCATCCATTTATCAAGCTTAATGTTCCCCTTATTTTGGCCCCCATTATATTTCACACCTGAAGGGACCCCCAAAATGGCATGGATACCACGCCTAAGGGATCTCCTACCATTATGGCCCAACGCCCATGAAGGTTTCAGATAAAAAATTGATACAAGTCATGTGTTGCGAACATGGTCTACGATCAACGCTCATTTGTTTGTTCCCTTTTCAGGCTAACATGACAGGATGATGTGTTGTGAACATGGTCAGCATTAATCCTCCATCATCATGCCAGCTCTTTCAGCCCTCGAATGTTGGTTGCATGATTCACATTATGTCCCACTCCATCACATACAGGTTGAATTTCAGGTCTCCTGGCACTATCTCTCAGTGCACCTTCGCACTTCAGGGGGGACAAGCTGCGATAAGGCATTCTTCAGGGCTCCCGCGGTCTGAGATATAAGACCATAAACTAAGATATTCTCTAAAGGATTATCTATGGCTCGATTCTCATCCCCTTGGGATAGGTAGAATCAGCTATATGTCACAATTCTTTGTCCAGTTCCACTAGAAGTTAGATCTTCCTGCCCCTTGTTCTCCAGCTCTCACCGGCCTCTCAGCCTGAGGCTCCATGCCAGGGAGTCGCGCACCATGATGATACAAACCTCGTTTTCATTTACATCGGGTATGCTTTATCACTTCATGCACACTCCTTTACGTCCAAGCCATATGACCTTAAACTATACTAGTTTGTCCTACCACATGACCATAAACTGTGATGATATCGTCCCGGATGCATGATAAAAAATGGCACTGCATTGTGATGACCTCTCTATAGACGACATCACGTTGGGTATTGGTCATTTACCATACCATTTTTCAACTTCCGTATATGGATTGATTATTGTTGCGATGCTAGGAATTTCCACCCTAGGCCTATTGCTTCACAAACAAAAATCCCATTCGCCTACAAGGAAAAACCAGAAACATCATATGCCGCTTCTTTTGGTATGAGGGATAGACCCACACACCTCCTTCATTTCTTGCACTGGTATCATATTGTGCTAACTATTTAAGGAACACATGGGAACGAGGCTCATGTACTCATTCACATCGGGTTTCATAATCACCTTGTCATCGGCTTCCTGCCTTCCTTGCAGGTCCCTAGTCCATGTTCTAAGACCTTAAACTAAGATTCTCTATAGAACTATGTGTGGGTTGATTCCCATATTTATGGGATATGTAGGATCGCCCAAACATTTTGTCTCAGTTCCAGCCCAGGGAGTTGCAATTCCCATCCTTTCCTCACCTGACACTCCGGTGAGTTTCGTAAGTGCATCATTTTACCTAAAAAACATCAGGATTCCCCATAATGATGTGGGAAGCAATGGTTCCCTCACTTGAGAGGTCCTATCTCAAAGTTGGTAGGATTCATGATCATATTAATATGTATGTCTAATGTGCCTCTACCACGGTGGCGTAATTTTGGGAGTTTTGGATTCCATACGAACAAACCATCACTCCCATTTCCATGCTTTTCATGCCCCCTTATTCGGATCTTCTTCCTGTTTCATGTTTGATGGGACCCCCTAATAGTATTGATGCTTGACCTATGGTCCTCCTACTATCTTGGGCCAATGTTCCAGGATACTGACCACATTTGATGGGACCCCCTAACAGTATGGATGCTTGACCTATGGTTCGCTTGTTGTCCTGGGCCAACGTTCTAGAAGACTGATCAATGAAATTTTAGTTAGGCCCTGTGTTTCGAACATGGTCAGTGGTCAGACCTCATTTGTTGACCCCATTTTAGGCGAATGTTATATGGGTGATGCGTTTCCTCCATGGTTAATAGCTATCTCCCATCGTCACGCCCCTCCCATAGTGCTCCAAATATGGGTAACGTGATTCACCTTTTTCATCTCCCCATGTTTGGATTGATTCCAATGCCCCTATAATTACCTTGTTTGTGAGTTAGAGCACACTGAGAAGACAATACATCAATCGGGTCTCTGGTCCCCTTCCTTTGGATGGGCCTCCTCCGTCTCCCCGGGGATCCGGGTTCGCATTTCGAGTTCCTGAATCTTGGTTGACGCTCCCACGATCAAACGAGGTGATAGTACAAACCACCTTTGCTTCTCACGACCCACATGATCTTAGTGATAGATTGCTATTTATTTTGTGATTGTGGATGAGAACGAAAAACCAAAGGAACAAGTATGTTAGGAAAATGGGGAAGTAATTAAATTTGTCTGTACATGCAGTTCAACAAAGCAGAAATCAGTAAGGTGGGATAGGTGTATTAGCTAGCCAAAACAGGGCCCTTATGGGTCAGCTTCATGGAGATATCATTCCAACTCCACTACCCATTGGCTGTTGGACTTAAGGATTTATTCTTTCCCCTTGAAGACTCTATCTTCATCAACAGCCGTAGAGCACAGTTCGCCAACCATAGCTTGTGCCTACGCCTGTTCAGTTTGATGCACGGTCATTTGGTGACTCGCCTCCATCAATTGTTCTTGGGCGTTAGCCAGCTGGGTCGTCAGTTCCTCCACAAACTTAGATCATGTTGCAATGAAGGCTTTTTTCTATTTCACCTGCTATTTGAGGTGTCATACTTCCTTCTCTGCCCTAAGGAATGCTCAGGTGCTCATTGATTCTTCCCAACACTGGGAAACATCAGTGCGCCAGCTGCTCTCACGTATCTTCTCAGCAATGTAATCACGGATCGTCAGATAAAAGCGTTGAGCGTCATCCAATCCGGTACACAAGAAATGCATCCAGGTCTGGAGTGATCTCATCTACCACAGCCAATCTATTTGAGGCTTCCTGAGAAAATTCAAGATGCACTTGCACCCTTTGCGCCATGTCATCCGGCTCTCCTCGGCCACTTTCGAATCTGAATCATCTATTTCTTCGGGATCAACGGGCCAGTATAATGGTATGAGAACCATCAGGTCAGTAGTAGGATCTACCTTAGTGATTCCTTCCTAAGGAATAGGATCCCTGGCATCTGGTCGACCTTCCTCTCTCGCCCCGATAGTCACGGTGACTTCATCAGCTTCCGACCTCTCTCTAATGACAGCACCACTGATGTCTGCCACCCTGTGCCCACCAATTTCCAGGGCCAACTCAGTTTGGGAAGTATGTTTTGGAGGAGGTGGTATGTCCACCACTAATTCACTCATGGACGGCCCGGGCTCAGCAGCCCGATGAGCCTCCAACACCGTGATCATTGTACATGGAGCATCTTGATTAGTAGAGTTCTCAGATAGTACTCACCAATAGTGAAGTAAGGGACATACAGGAACCCAAAGCGTCAGCCTCCAGTGTTCTGGCTGCTACAGGAGCTATCGTGGTAGGAGACCTCTCAGATCTTGTCAGTTCGATAATGGGTGTAATATCCCCACCATGTCCCACCGGCGCCTCATCTCCTTCGTCTATTGGGGAAGCCTGATTAGCGCCTATATGTTATTGAGTGAGATAGATAAATGGATTAAAAATTACAGAACAGATTTGATAAAGAAGGAATATAAATAAGTATAGAGACAGACCTCGAGCATCTCGGTTAAGTCTATGTCAGAGCCAATGATATCGCCACTCTCCTGCAGGATCCCTTGGCGGGACCATCCCTGATATCCTTCGTCTTCTACTGTCTCCACCTCTCCCTCCGACTCGTCACCACCGTCATCATCCTCCGAATGCATATGTTCTGGATCATGCCCCTAACTGAGAATCACTTTCACTAAGAGATGTGGCTCCATGCACCAGCCCCTTTGGCACCCATACATTTCCATGGCCATTAGGTAAACATGTTTTCAATGAAAGGTCACCCAGTCGGTAACCTGAATGAGCCCGTCTTCTGGCAGTTGAACTCATCCGACATTATCTTCTTCCAGAGGGCTTCAGCGCTCATCAACTACCTTAGGGTCAGCTAGTCCGACCACAATTCCGGGAAGATTTCATCATGGGAAGGTTGTAGTAGGTATCTTAACTACTTCCCGGGCAGTTCTTTGGCTGCCCCGTGTGACCCTCCTCCGGGCAATGAGGTCGCAGAAACACCAAGTGATGTCCCCACTGCTATGGTCCCGGCCTGCGCATGCCTCACTGTCTTGCGCGCCCCAGGTCCCCCCCCTCTAGCAGCACCTTTCCTGCTCTATCGTTTCCTGGGTTCCACGCGGGTAGTCTCGATTTGCCAAACTTTCTTGTGAAAAATCCCCTTGGCGTATGCGATGGCCTAGTGTTCGTCATACGAGGTTGATAGGACAACATCGACTTCGATGGGGGGAAAGGTGACAACATCCCCAGAGCCATAAGTTGTAAACATTAACCACATCTAGTTAAGGACGCATGGATTCCTATCCTCCCAAACATCTATAAATACCCTCTTCGGCATTCGCTGGAGGCACCCGAACTGCCTAAATAATTGGGATGACACGCAAGGCTCATAGATGATCTTCCCATCAATCCGAACCAAAATCACCCCGCCTCGGATACTCTAGAAGTATTCATGCTTCTCTAGCGATCCTCAATCATTGTCTACCACTTGGATGATCTGTGTGGGGAATGGGATGAAGTTGAAGTTGGCATGGTTACCAGTTCGGATACTTACTCCCTCCACGTTGAGCATCATCGGCAGGACCCTAGAAATGTTCAGCAGAGATGGTCATAGATCATTGCCCGGAGGATGAATGGAATTTGGTAATGTGTACCCGCCATGTTGAGCCACCACCCAGCCATGGAATATCTGGAAGGGGCCACACACCCTCCGAGGTACCCCCCCCCCCTCTTGAGATGCGTCCCAGAATCGAGTTCAACATAGCCGGGATGGGGACCCCTAGATTAAACCTTTGTTAATGGCCATTGTGCCCGCCATCACCAGGGTTGCTGGACGGACGCCCATCCTTACGTCCTTCCCCGGCATGAGCCACCCACTTTGGAAGGTGTTGAAGAACTTGGAATATCGAACATTCGGGTCCTAGGCCTCTTTAACACAGTATCCCCATGATTGGTATTGCCCCAACTCTAGGATCCTCCATTACGATCCATTATTGCTCCTCTAAGATGCGGTTGGGTACCGTTTTTCCCGTCCCGACATCTTCGCCGTCGGATCCTTCTCTAGGAATAGGCTGAACTAGTCCTTGTAGGTGATATCCTTCAAGAATTCCTTGACCTCCATCTTCTCTTTGGCCAGCTCCAACAGATTCCACGTCAGCATGGGGGTCCGTGATATGTCCTCCCAGGTGTTAATTGGGAGAGGGAACTCGTACTATTGATTTCCCTCTAGTGGGATACCTCCGATGCAGTGGACATCCCAGAGACTTATACCAACTTCCCCATGGTGAAGATGGAATGTGTTGGTGTCAGGGGACCACTAGGTGAAATGCTTCAGCCCAAGCTCATGTTGGCGGAAAAGTGGAACTGCGACATCCACACCGCCTCGAATATACCAATGAGAAATAGCTCGACCCTAAATTGTTCACATGTCAGGTGAACCTAGTATGCCCAGGCCCACTCACTGGTGAAATTTTCTCCAGATCGCAAATCCCAATCTTGCAGCCAGCCCTTGGAATCATCCGTCATGCTCTGACAGAACGTTCTTGCTTAGAGGGCTGGGGAACTCTCCGCAACCTGAGCACCCCCAGTAATGGTCCGAGTCCTCGGGTTCAAGACATATACATCCATGTGCCTAGTTTCTCTGGTAGGACGACCATTTATGGTGATATTGTATTGGGTAGTTTCATCCCCATAGTTCACCCATGACTGCAGTGTATCAACCTCAAATCCCGGCAGCGAAACCTCCCCCAAAATACCGAAGTTTCGTAGCGGAAGGTTGTTGGACAAAGGGTACTTTTTCTGGGAGGTGGCTAGTAGATTAAATAGAGAATGGTTGTTGGAGACAACCACCCTAGTGCCATAAACCCCCCCGTTTGTCGCCATTTTAGCTCTGTGAGTGGCGGCTTCCCCCTCATCTATTTGGTTTGCGGCTATCTTCTTCCAGCCAAGTGCTTCAAGAGTGTTGCGCAGAATTGAGATGTGTTGCGAGAAATTCGGAAGCTATGTACGAAATCAGTGATGTCGGTGTAGAAATTCCTGGGATAGCGCATAAATACAGCCAAAAATCAGAGCAATTATGCACTGCCAAAGCAGGTTTTACATGCAGGCGCAGAGGCAATTTCGCATGTGAGATCTCAGAGCCTATCGCACAAGAAAATTGAATACGAAGCATGGGATCCATGGCCCCTTTTATAGGCGAATCCAGGGTTCCACGCCGCGCAGAATCTCAATCCACACCAGACGACATTTTGCGTGCCATGTCGTTTTTTTCAAGTAGGGGGACCATGAAGCCCAACACTTCGGCGTTTCGGCATTTCCCTCGGAATCCGATCGTTGCGACCCCTTGCCAATACAATTTTGAGGGGGGTTATTTGTAGACGCCTAAAAGTCCATAATTACTGAAGGAAGTTTTGAATTGAAAATGTGAAGTCATATTCGGATTTGGAGGCTCAGTCCATAGGTCTCGGATGTTTTTCATGGAAAAAAGGGGAATGCGCGTGAAAAAATTGTGCGCACAGAAGAGGTCCGAGATTCGCGAAGGGTCCCTGGCGCAGGCGCGCAATAATTGTGCGCCCACACCCGCATGGTTAACATTCCACACCACTATTTATGGCCTGAAAGTTTTGCATTCCACCCTGAATTCTGCACCTCTGGATGCCTATAAATAGAGGGCGACCCCTTCCATTTCGGGGTTGCGGAATTTGAACCGTCTCTCATGCATGAAATCAGACTTCCGCACATGCAAGATGGACTTCAGGTACTGATCCTTTTCATGCCACCTCGCCCTAGGATCTGTATTTGCACGCAATCCCTCTGTCTTAAATAGAATTCCAAACCCTTCAAGGTTAATCCCTTGCACAGAATTCCTTCCTTTGTGCACAATATGATCCAATTGGGCGCAATCCCTTTCGATGGGTGCAGCCTTAACTTTGGGTGCTGCCTTTGACACTCGTGTGCAATTCATATCCCTTGTGCGCAATCCCACTAGCCGTGTGCAAGCCCTCTTCACCAATTATTTGACATCTTGGTGTTTTGTGTGAAAACCATTTCTTTGCACGCTACCCCTGAGACCCCTCAACGTGATGCTCCCTGGGTTCCTCCCAATGTAGGCGCCCGATGTGCTCCTTCTGGAATCTCGGGGCACGCACACCAGGCATACACACCATGTGTTGTTTTCCCATATGACCTTCGAGGCGCGTACGAATTAACCTAAAGGTCCCTTGGGGAGTTTTTCCCATTGTGTTGCATTGCCTCATTCTTCATCACAAAGGCACGCTAACGTCTATTTCTTCTTCACATAGCCATTCTAACGTGGACCCATAGATGGTTCGCTCTACGACCCCCCTTAACTACGGCCTTGTCGATGCCTTCTCTTCCACAAGTAATAGAGGTTAACGGTCATGTATGTCCTATGGGTGTAGAGTAAACCCACCTCGTCTGAGCTACATGAGGTTAAACTAACAAGCACCTCGTCCTCAACACATGATGTTAAACTGTGATCTGGCCCGGTGCCTCGCATGCAGGGTCCCCCCCAGCTCGGACATTCTTTACGCCCACTTATCTCCATGGGGATGAGATCCACCCCCCACATGGGATGATATCCTCCTTCTTGGAGTGGTGTTTGTCCATGGGGAAGGTGAACCACCCTAGTGTAAGCCCCTATCCCCTCTTGCGGAAGGTAGCACCCATGCACCTCTATACTTCCTCGACGCCAGGGCCAGTGGGGAGAATGATGGGAAGTGAGACTTCTGATTTCTTAGATCCCAAATCAGTCTCCCTCTGTTCTTTGTCACCCTCGGGCCTCCATCCTGGAGTAAGTCTTAGAACCATGGGCCTCCCAATGCGTAAGCCCCTCTTCTCTTCCCAATTATGCACCCTTCAGGACGTGATCGTCGGGTCTCTGCCGCCTCTTGTTTCTCACACCTAGCACGACCCACGTGGGCTTTGAGCAGGCATCGACCATGAAAATTCCCCATCCAACATGACGTTAAACTGTATGTCCCCGTCCTGCATGACGTTAAACTGCACCACCCAAACTACGTGGACTTTTATTCCCTGCCACGGTGATACATAGGAAGCCTCTGTGAGGTCCAAGCCCACCACCCGGTTGTTCCGACCTCTTCATGTCAGTTCACCAATCATTGTGGGCCACCTTAGAGCATAAGCCCCATCCATCCATCATTTTTGGATGCCTCTGTGTGTAGTCCCCATCCATCCATCATTGTGGGCTACCTTAGAGCATATGCCCTATCCATCCATCATTTTGGGCTGCCTCAGATTGTAATCCTCATACATCCATCATTGTGGGCCGCCTCAGAGAGTAAGCCCCATCCATCCATCATTGTGGGATGCCTCAAAGCATAAGCCCCATCCATCACCATGGGATGCCTCAGAGTGTATGCCCCATCCATCCCGAACTATGTAGACTTTGATTCCCTACCACATAGATATGTAAGAAGCCTCGATGAGGTTCAATCCCACCACCTGGTTGTTCCGACCTCTTCACGTCGGTTCACCAACCATTGTGGGCCGCCTCAGAGTGTATGCCCCATATATCCACCATTGTGGGCCGCCTCAAGTCATAAGCCCCATCCATCCCCATCTTGTACGATGTTAAACTATACACCCGAACTACGAGGACTTTGATCTGTGCTAAGGCATGGTATGTGGGAAGCCTCCACGAGGTTCAAGCCCACCTTCACTTCATCACCCATCCTGATTCCTACCCAGGACACCACATCCTGGTGAGATCATGCCACATCATTCCACACCATAGCATTCAGGAATCCACCCACTTGTTGACACCAATATCAGCATCCCTTCTAGGGGGTTCATTTATCTGATCCACTCTTAGTGTTCCGATAAGTCTGGTCCGTCTCCGCTGGACGTTAAATTAACGGTATACCCTGTCTTAAAACATGGGAAGCTCAAGAAAACCCCAGATACATGCCTATTGAATACAATTCCACGTGTTTTATGTGGGATTCCTTGGGCTTCTGCGCCCTCGAGAAGCCCTATAATAAGGGAAAAAAGACAGACATGCCAATTCCCTAGCGTCAAGACAAGCCAACGTTGCCTCAGCGCAACCACTTCCCTAACCAAAGGTTGTTTCCCCGACCAGACCCCTTGGAGAGTCTTGAAGGAAGCAGTATAATTAACCGGCATCCATGAAGATATGGCGCAAGGAACAAGATTCACGAACTCATCTTAAATCTATAAGGGAGACCCAAACTAGGTGATGAGTTCGGAGGAGGAATCCACAGAAAGACTAACTTACATCCCATCATCCCGGATTTGATCAAGGAGCAAACGTCTCGGAATAAGGAGAATATTCCGCCCGCCTTTGGAAAGTGGGAAAGCGGTAAAAAAGGAGTGCGTCCTCACAGATGGATGTGTGTTCCCTGGCGAAACCGTCGAAAACACACACCTTGGCATTCACTACTATTTAGAAACCTCTAGTGTATGGGAAGTCTCATTTGAGGTCATGTGGCCAACCGTCTCATGGTACCGCTTAGTCACTTAAGGGGAGGGACACTACAATGATATTGGGGCATTATCTCAGAGCCCTCGAATAGCCGAAATAATGTAATATGTATATATATCCTCTCTGTATAGAAATATGTAGTTTAATTTTATTGTTTCAATTCATGCCACTTCACTATGGATATTCTATCCCACCATGATTATTGTATAGATATATATTCTATATATTGATTATAAAACCATTTTTATATATTTTTCTAAATGGGTATACATGTTTTTGTATTCACTCATTTTTCAATGTTATGTTGACACACTGTTGGTGGGTCTTTACAAAGTATCTTATGCTCACACCCTACACATATAGATCTATAGATATTAATCCCCAATTTTTCTACAATTTAGGTACTCATAGGTTTCGAGGAAACCTTTGGGCCCTCGTGGTCGATTTCTCATTTTTTAAGGTATCAGGATTAATTGACACTTTGGATTTAGACCTATTAAGGGTACTTATATGATGCATTTTACACTTCACTTTTTATATATAGTGTTTCTTTTATTAGGGGCCATTCAAGGCTGGATATATTTTTTATATTTTTTATATACTATATATTACTTTTGGATTAATTATATTTACATTCTTATATAGATTTTTATTTTTTTCTTATTCTTATTTATTTTATTTTGACATATTTGGATTCATGAGTAACATTGGGGAATGTTGAAATTTTGATGAGTAAACTGAGAAATCTCATAGAAACCATCCTTGAGTTATTAATATATCTAAAGTGATTAAATAATATCCCAATGGTAAACCTAGATCCAAAAAACTAGTCTCCAGACCTTGTAAGTTAGTGAGAGATCGTATTGTGGAAGATATCAAATTTTAGTGACATGAAGTTATGTAGGTCAGGGTAAATATATGAGAACTATATCCAGTGTATTTGGATCAATTTTGACCTATAATGAATTCATTACATAGATGAGATAGGTACAATTTTTTTACACTAGATTACAACACCATTTATTTATGTGTGTACTTTTATATCATAATAATTAGTTTCTTTCAATTTTTAATACCTACATAAATCAGTTATATAGTAAAAATATTTTCAAAATAGTATTAATAAAAAATAAAGCATATAGGGGAATTAAGAAAATAAGAGATTGAAAAATTCTATTTAGAGGATAGAGACTCTGTTGTTTTCATATCACCAAAGAACATATAATAAAATAGAATATTGAATATAATAAATAGGATGATACATAAGTTGTAATGTACAATTCTAAACTATAATCATTTACCTATGTTATTATGGGAACAATCTATTAATATAAGAAGTTGTGCATCGAAAAAAATTATTCTAGAATGATTATTAATATGTCTCCTTATGAATTTAGAAATATATAAATCCCAAGGATTTTTGTTTTATAGTATTTATATATAATGTGATCATACTAAATACTATGTAAAATATAATTTTTTTTAATTATTTTTCAGATAATGGTATATTTTTTTGATAATAGACTCAGAGTATGGAATATTGATTTTTAGAAAATAGGACCATGATATCGCGGGAATATATTAAGTTCAAGTTTGATAAGAAATAATCTTTTAATAAGTATACCTATAGGGAATAGTTTTTATATGAGATAAAAAATAATTGGAAATATCCATTGATTTTTGATTAATATTGTGAAAGAGAAGATACAATAATTGCTGGGGAAAATGATACTTCACAATTTAACATTTGAAAGCACAACAAAGATGACCCTCTTAGGATGGTGGATGTAATATTGATTCAAGGGATCAAAAAATTTATATTGTAAGAATATTTTTGGACATTCACTACTCATTTCAATAATTATTTATAATAATTTAAATGAGAGATAGTATATCAAACAAATTATAAATAAATAATTATAACTAAATGAATAGTCAAGAATAACATATATGTGTTTGTTTATATTGTGTGAAGAATTAAAAGTCTTATAGATTATGTTTATATTAAAATAATAAAGGATCTATTATGGATATTTATTTTCCCTAAAACATAGATTATGGGATATAAAGACTCCACCTCAGTATATTGTTCATAATGGTTTCAAGTTATAGCAAATATATGTGAAGAGTGTTTTAAAAATATATTGAATTAAGAAAATGATATGTAAGAAAAACCAATTTTTTAGGAGTAAATTAATCCTAAACATGTTATAAATATTACTAATTCCCTGTGTAGATTTAAGTAGGCCCATCGGGCATGGTATGAGAGGCCTTCGTAATTTTTTTATTTTATAGTTTTGATTATGGAATGGTTGAAAAAATACTATTCATTAAGGGTATTCAAGGAAGAATCATATTGATTTTTTTGGATTTCCTAATATTTTAATCATCAAGTAGTTTTTTTGAAAATAATTTTATAATTTAATAGAAAAAGTATTCTAGATGATTATATCAGGATATAAAATTTTTCATTTAAATATTTTTGATATATAATAGAGATGATTGAATATTCCTAATAGCACTCATGTATTCTAAAATTCTGTTGATTTTTTTATTAGAATCATGATAAATTATGAGTTCAGCAATGATTTTTGTACATTGATTAGATGAGGACACTGTAATAAAATATATTCATCATAAAAAATTTCCACAAAATATTGACAGTCTATTTCGTATAATATAAATAGTCTAAATTATATATGTAATTTTGTCTTATAAGAATTATTTTATGCATATAATTTATAGTCTCACATGGAAATAGTGAAAAATAAACAAATATATATAAGTAATAATAACCATAGATCTATTCATTCTGAATAACATCTATTTTGATTTGGTTTTAATTCTAATTCAATCATTGATGGTTGAATTATATAATTACATAATATATGTGGAATTTATCACATTTTTTAAAAATCCATTATATGATAGGTTTTTAATAAGTTTCATTTAGTGGCTCTCTTAACTATGGAAGCTAAATATAAATATGTAGCTAGTTTTTGCTTATAAAATCATAGGATAAGATATAATTTATCACATTCAGGAAATAATAATTATCGTATTCATAGTATTTGTTTGTAATATAAAAGTATTTATATTTCTAAAAATACATTTAAAAATTATTTCATTAAAAAAATATAGGTAAGATATCATTTTTTAAGATCTTGTGCAGAAATGTAAAATATCCTTATAGTTAATTTACACAAAAGAATAGTTGGTTAAAATAGTCACTAAGACATTTGAAGTATCTAAGTTTTATTATATAAATATTTAACTTAGTATAATTTAAATATAATTAAAATAAATTTATTTTATGAGAAGTTAAAATAATATTATCAAGAGATAGGTATTCAAGAGCTCCATTATAAACCTTATTCAATCTGTTAATGTTTTCTATTTTTTGTTTCTAATAATTGATAAATGCACCATTTTTTATCAAAAAAAATATACTAATATGATAATTAGAAATAATAGATTCATTATATGATAATATGGTAATGGTTTTTTGATATATTGTGCATTATATTATTATATTAAGACATTTTTTTAATATTGTATACCTTAAATCATGTATCTATCTCAATGCAATGTAAAATTTCAAAAGCTTTCAATGGATTGAGCATATAATTTTATTAAACATTGATTATTAATGATAATATATATTATGGTGAATTGATGTAGGACTTTAGATTAAGTTAAAAGATGCAATATGATAACTCAATAACACATATTCAATTCATGACACATAATACACAATTTTTTATGATGATGTTTTATCCACCTATAAAATCTATATAAGCATTGTTATAAAGCATGAAATTATATTAAAATGTGATATGTGTGTCTTTATTTAATTTTATTGTTAGTAAATAACATATAAATTAATACAAAGTTATATTTTTTAATTACATTTTTTAAATATAACACATTTGTATTACGAATCATTATTTCGAATAAAATTTTTTATTTGAAAATTTGTTACTACTATTCTCACAATCTATCCATTGTAAATTTATTTTGGCCATATTTATAATTAAATTCACGTTATTAGAGATCTCATACTATATTTCCTTGATTATATATTTATATATATATATATACCACAATGAATTGAGAGGCCATTGGTTATTCATGAGTAGAATGAGGATGTATCTATAGAAGAATCAACTGCTACACTAGTATGTATGGGAAAGTATAATGTTTTAATAAAATCACTAAAAAAATTGACAAATGAATCATTATTATTGAAAATAATAACGTCAAATTTATATTTTATGGGAATTTTTTGATGATAAATGGATGAAACAAGAAATCATGTTTTGAAATATGATTGATATTGTATGTATTTAAGATTCAAACCATATATTGTGGGATATTGGAAAATAATTAAAATGTCCTAATGATTTAAAATATAATTATAATGAATATTTGTTTTATCAATATTAAAGATAATTTTATTTCATCTTCATATTAATTGATAAATAATATTATAATATCCCCTTTCAAATTGTAAATGGATTTGATATCAAGATTACATCAATTGAGGTTGATGACATGTTTTTAATGGATTATTTGAAAATATTTAGATTAATTTAGAATGAATTTATCCATGTGAAGTGAAAAAAGCACTGTATATGGATGGATCATATGATAATTACATGGAATGTTAAAAATAGAAAATGATCAATTGATTGGAAAGATACAAAAAAAAGGAGAATATAATTTGTGAGGGTATGCATAGAAATATTGATATCTTTTATAGCCCATTGACTAAGAATTATATTAATGACATCCCAAGGTTATTCAAAAATAATTCCCTAGAGATCACTTAAAATAAATAGAGGTATAATTTAGGATAAAATTCCACTATATCCATGATAAAATTATAATTGTTGTGTCTTTACTAAACCAATATATAGAAAAATAAATAAATAAGATGAATAGTGAGCCTGAAATTACCAATAACGCCATTTACATGTTATAATTTGAGAAGAATACAAATAAATTAAAACATTAAATGAATTTGTACAATGTAAATACTATTAATTTACTTGAAATATATAACAACTCATCTCTTTATTACGCATTAGTACCTGATATATTATATAAAACTACACTTAATACAACCCATAAGATATATAAATATATTGTATTTGGGAATTGGATCATATTATAACATCTTGAACATGAGGTATATCAAAATTATTTAAAACATCCCTAACATGATTCTAAAATTCAATGGAGTTATAAAACTGCATGGGATTAACTGAGGAAAAACATTAGAAAGGGGTGAGCTATAAATGTGAGTAAGGGAATAAATGTTCCCTAAGCTGATAAATATTAGAAAATAGGAATATAAATGGGTCATAAAAAGAGTATTAATTATGAACATGGATAATGAAACATGATATAACATGACAATAATTACATGGTAATTGTGAAAATAGCTTGAAACAATTCATCATAACCATAGTCCAGGGATAACTACAAATCCATCATGATAATAAAAGCCCCATAAATTAAACAAGTTCACTCTCCATAACATCATGAAATATCAAGATACTAAACATTACACAATTAATTGGAGTGCTATATAATTCTGGGCACACCCATCACTTTCAATTCATTTTCATGCTTAAGTGTACCACATAGATCATAAAACACGAATTCATTCATAATTTTATTTTTTTACATGATCAAGTTGTATTAACTATGTACAAGAAAGTTACCATTTAAATAGGTACGAGTTTATAAATTTTAATACCCTTGATAGTAAATGGGTATGATATTCACTACATAATTCGTTTGGCATGAAATATCATAATGATATTTCATAAGCATAATGATTTCACTTAATGAATTATAAAAATTGATTAATGGGAGATAAAGGGGTCTCTAATAACATATATATATAATTAATAGTAATAGGGACATGTAAAATCATATCTCAACATTATAAATTGGTAATAGAAGTCATGAGGCAAGGAAGAAATATGTAGAAAGAAAAGAATACTATCTAAACTTCCGCATGATAATGGGTGTAAATAAATGATCATGGGAGAATTAATGAGATTGAATGTGGGATTTCATCATTTACACATTAAAATTTTATTAATGGGAATATGTATTAATATATTCCGACATAAATAAAAGGAATTTAAGATACATAACATAAAAAATGCCCATTCATGAAAATGAGAAGAGAGAAATCGCATACATGATTGTGTTGATCCAATTTATTTAGATGGGATTATCAAGTGATTGGGGTGACTTGGGAGGAATATAGAGTGTGTATTAATGCATAAGGTTGTTCTCAAAACCGTTTGGGTGATGATAAATGGGATATTGGGTGGTTTTATATTAGAAATGAGGGTGATTTAATTTTTATTTATATTTTTTACTCTACAAAATAAAACAAAAAACCACAAACAATCCCATGGGGTGTCCCATGGTCTCTTCCAAATAAGTGTGGTTTTCAATATTTTATAAGGCAATGGTCCTAACATAATAAAATAATTTCCTTTCTTTTGTGGTGGTGAGTCACAATCTAAATGAAATTATTTTAAAACCTTAAAATATATTAATGGTTTTGGAGGATTCATAATGGAATTATAAAAAAAATAAAAAGATATAAAATAAAATTATATTTATGGGAAATCGTACATACGGTCATGTAAAATCACTATATTATTTATTGCATCACTTTTGGGTCATTATGATCTCATAACACACAAAGATCATTTACATGGTATTTAATTGTTACTCAAAAATTCTGTTGTCATAGAAAATTATGAAAAATAACCATTGCATAAATTTGATCCTATGATTCTAAAAAATATTCACTTTATATAAATAACCTTTTAAATAATTTAATATTCACTTTTAAAATAAATATTACATTTATTAAGAAATGGTGGGTTTTTTTACAGTAAAAGTTTTCAGACCCTTATAAAAAATACATTTGACTTCATAAAAATAATATGATAATTTATATTTGATAAATAACATTTGATAATATTTTATTAAAATATTATTTATTTAAAATAATATATAATTCCCTGAAATTAAATTCCTTAATTTAATATGACATTACCCAAAATCACAATTTTTGTTTTATTTTATTAAAAAACATTTATAAATGATCAATAATAGAATTAAATTATTTTAATTATTTTATAAAATATAATATACATATTAATATTTATAGGTTCTTGACATATATCCCTTTAATACATATAAAATTGCCTTAAGAGTATGATGTGTGATAGTGAGACTTTCATTGCATGGTTCGACGGTCATAGTTTTGGTGGTGATGTTGATGAGCATGAAGTTATCACGTAAGTGGTTTATCTCATGCATAAATTTGTCCATATTATCTGGATATTGTTCAGTGGAATATCCTAGATAGGTATATCCATCAAAATCTTTCATAAATTTGCATCATAGGTTCCTATCCTACGGGGTGAGGCCACCAATTCCATTGTCTGTGTCAATTAGATTTGGTAACCACTATATTTATACTAATTATGTTATCATTGATCAATGGATATGGTATTGATATTAATGATAAATAATTTTATATTAAGTCCAATTTGATATAATAAAACAAAATAAGTGCATGTGTTTTCTATATACATATTACATAATAATATATTTAATTAGAACCAAAGGGGAATTTTATTAATGATAGTTTGGGTCATTAAAATCCTATCCCATTTAGAAATTTCTTCCGTGAAATTATGTATTCCCACAACAAAATAGTTGATGGTAACTATGTTGCATTACCTCCTCCTATTCCATCATCTCTTCTTAAAACATGCAGTTTCTGTATAAAACTTTGACAAAGTTCATTGTTTTATATCATAGAACTTTTTCTCTAGAATCTATGATCTTAATCGCATGATCCTTATAAGAAGTTCATTCTACAACGGTACCTCCTCTGTTTTGAGTGAATTGAAGGGCTTTGGTATATTATTTCTAAATAAGTATACATGGAATACATCATGTGCATGATATAGGTTATGTGGGAGTTCAAGTCGGTAATCCAACACTTCAATGAGGTCAAGGATCTCAATGGGGATAATGTATCTTGGACAATGGTTTCCATTTTTACCATGTATGAAAAATTTCTTCCATAAAAATATTCATAGGAATACCATGTACACAACATTAAAATCTATCTATCAGCGATGATTTTTATCATAGCTCTTCTGTATACTCTAACCACCTTTGATTTTTTATTGAAGGGTATTAAGCTTGTATACCTTTTCATTTACCATTTTATGAACTAGATGTTTTCATTACCCAACTTCATCCAATCATGGATGTGTTATGCACCTCTTCATATAAAGTGATTCATTGGTATCCATTTGTATGCTCGAGTTGAAACAATATATGTAAGAGAACATGGCCAATGGAATATTTTAATCGGATCCTTTATTGAATTCAATTGAGTAGGCTCTTAACTTTTCCTCAACTGTTAGGATACTTCATTCAGATTGGCCATAATTATTAGGATGATAGGCCATAATTAAGTCTATCTTAGTTCTTAGATCATCTTGGATAATTTTTCATAATATATATGTGAATCTGGGATCTCGATCATAAACAATCGTTAAATACACTCCACTAATCCTTACCACTACTCACATGTATATCCATGAAAGTGATCTAGTGAGAAGTCCTCTCGAATCACAATGAAGTGTTTAGTCATTGTAATATGATCCATAAAAACCTATATATCATTGTTTCATATGGATGTTTTCATAAGCTCAATGATAAAGACCATGGTGATGTTTTCTCATTTCCATTTTGGTATAGGTAATGGTTTCATCATCCCCTTAGAAATATTACATTAAAAATTAATTTGGTGACATACCATTAACTTTTATGTATATTAAGTGACCTATTTTTTCATATTGTCCCACCAAAAGTGCTCTCGAAGATCTTGATAAATATTGGTGCTTCATGGGAGAATAGAGAAATCCAAACTATGTGCATCATAAAAATGTTCATTATTTAAAATAAGATTTTATTGTACAGATAGTCGTGACACAAATATTTTAACTCCCTATTCATTATCATCGAAGAATAAGGATTTCCCTTTTCTTATATTTTCCACTTTCTTCTAAATTACTACAAAATCTATTTTTATAATAGTTAAAACTCTCTAGTTGAGATGGATTAGAAATCATTTGTGAAAGGATTGATGATGGTCCTTTACTTATGATTTCCATGTCCATCCACTTCATGTCTTAAAAGATCATGTCCTTATCAATTATCATCATTGATAATATTTCTAGATCATTTCTCCTTAGATCATCTACTTAATTATTCACTTTTCTATGATATTAGTGAATTGATTAGTCATAGTCCTTCATCATCTCTAACCATCATCATTAGTGTATATTCATCTCTTTCTATGTGAATATATTGTTGGGGATTTTGGGATATGTTTATATTTCACACATATCCCCATAGAGTTAATTCCACAATAATTTCAAAGTGTATATCACTACAAATAACTCTAGATCATGTGTTGGCAGTTCTATTCATGAAATTTCAACTACATTGAAGCATAGAATAACACATTATCATTTTTCATTAACAGACAACCCAATACATTTTTCGAACCATTTTTTAGCACTAAAAAAAGTTCTCTACTTGTGTGTAGTGTGAGCACATGGGAAATAACAATCCTCCTTTTCATATCCACAAAGATATCTTTAAATTCATCGTTCCAAGGAAACATGACACTCTTATGACTTATTTTTTTAGAGGGTTTGAAAATTGTGATAATTTTCTCAGAAATGAACGATAATACCTAGAAATCAGTAGAAAATATTGATATCTATGACTAATTGTGGTATAAACCATCATTAAATTGCATCTATCTATAAAAGTTTTATATATCTACCTTTTCTTGTAATGATATTTCTTTTGAAAGAGACCTCCTGCAACTAGATGTCACATTTAATTTACTTTTCATTAAGCGTCTCCTTTGTAAGGGTCACATTGATCAAATGGTCCTCAAGATCCTCAATACATTTGGATTATATTAGAAATCATCTATAAAATAACCACAAATTTGTTGAGGTAGTATCAAAAGAATCTGTTAATCAGTTCCATGTATTTTTTTGGATAATTAGTGATTCTTAATTTCATTACAATGTGCTCATAATTCCCCAACCTTGTACTAAAATTAGTCTTGATGATATACTTCTTCATCAACCTAAATGGGTAGAATCCTGACCGTAGATCTATATTGTAGGAGTACTTTTCCCCACATAGCTGACTGAATAAGTCATCAATTTTTTGTATAGGATACATGTTCTTTATTGTGATTTGTTTGAGCTATTGATAATTGATGAAAAGGTGCATTGAACCATCATTATTCTTGATTAATTGGACTGGTGGACACAATGGAGAAGCACTTGGGCATACGAACCGATCATATAAATTCCCAAGTAGTTATTTATTTAGCTCCTCATTTTCTACAAAATATATTATATATACTGGCTTGGATAAATGAAAATCCTAAGGTGTAATCTTGTATGAATATTCATCCTCTCAGCTTGGAGGAATACCATACAATTTCTTGGGATAAACATCAGCACATTCCATCTTAATATGCATCTATTTGAATATTTTTAATTCCTTATAATAAATAATTTTTGTTAGATACGATTTATCCAAGGGAAATAATACCAATGATTGATATTTTGGTTCTAAAGAAGATTCAAACTCCTCCTTGCACATGTACATAATTAAGGGTCTATTCATAATAGGAAGATTGATTTCATTGTCACATTAATTTATATTGGATCTATATGGGGAAAGACAAGAAATACCTAAAATTACCTCAAATTTCACCATTGGGAATGTGAAAATGTTTTCAAGGATGTTCATCACCCAAATTTTGATAGGGGAGGAGTCATATAATTGAGATGTGATAATTCCCCCATTTTATATATTCATTGACACCTATACATCCATGATTTTTTTGGGTATTGAAAATTTCTACTAAACATTCGTTATACGAAGGAATGTAAATTAGAAGAATCAAAATGTACATTCTATATTCTCGAATTAATAACAAGAGTACCTTTCACCAATTCATTGTTGGGATCCACCTTGGTGGTTGTGATAAAAATACCTCTCCCTTTCTGCCTTGGTGGTTGTTTCTTGTTTCAAAAAACCCATGTCTTAGGGAATTGGTATGAAAGTTCCCTTTTTCCTTAAAGTTGAATAAAATTAAAATGCACTAAGGGTCCACTGGATCATTCCTTTCATTTGTTGTATTTTTCGGTTTCTCTTATAGGTAATCATTAGTTAAGATTCATTCCTACCCACACCTAAAGCATTTCCCCACCCCCTTATGAAATTTTAAGGGTTCTTCCTTCCACATATTTTTCACATGGGATGTTGAAATTCTACAGAACCCTTTTATTTCCCCATTAGATATACAAATTTAAACTCCACATTCCAATTATTATCCCCATTATACCATTGAGATTCACTGATATATATTTTCACTTTGATGGAAAATCTGACAATTTCCACATAGCTGTCAAAGTCACATACTTCCAGGGATTTTAATAGATTAGGTTTTAAACAACAAAAGAAGTAAACGACCTTGAATATGGGGTAAAATAAAAGTTATAGGTGTATCCTGAAAATATTGTTTTGTTTTCCTCATATTCCCTATTATATGCATCATATTTTTTCATGAGGTCAAGGAAATACAATTCTATTTCAATATGGAGAGTGAAACAAAAATATTTATCTAAAAAAATTTCAATTATTCCTTTCACCCCATTTCCTCATACTCTTCCTTAAGTTTTTTATTTTTTTAGTAATTTCCACCACCAATAAGCTTAACCATATATATGATAAACAATGAGTGGAGCCTTCTCTTCTTTTTAAAATTGAATTATAGATAAAATATTCTCTGTGGAATTGATCCTTTTTCCAAGATTAAGGGTTCTGATGATCCACTAAATGTCAGGGGGACTTTTATACATAAAGGACTCAATTTCAAAATTTTCATTCTCAGGGGGGTTTGGGAGATCATCTTAATACCTGTTTCTATTCAGAACCTGATTTAGAAGATATAATATTATCATAATGATCTCGATTCTTACTCCCATCAGTTTCAACATCTCATTGGGGTGGTCGTCATGTTTCCCCTAAATTATTTATCTACCCGATTCCTCCTATTTTGAGATATTTGATAAAAGAAATATAAAATTAGTGATTTTAATTTTTAAACTATTTTACACATAAAAAGTAATCCAATTACATTAAAGGGATAAATTATAAATTATATTTATTTCTTAACATATGAATTTATAGTCTTTATTCTATAATATTCATGTCCTGTTTCCTAACATATATTTTTATATAAATTTTTTCTCTTAATAATGTTTTCTAATGATATTATTAACATACCAAATAATATCCCCTTGGATTGTTATACCAAGTGCACATTAAGACACTTTATTGTGTATTAGGATGCACCGAATCAGGCCTGGCATACCTTGCTGGATATATTACCACTAGGTACATATTTTCTAGAACCAAATCCACATATAGTATCTAACCATGGATGTATTAGCTTGATAATCTAATTAGTCTATAATTTCTAAAGTTTTGGGATTTATTGTAATAATTATCCTTATCCCAATGGTTTTTGCTATATATTACTAATCATATTCACTAAATAACTAAACCATTCATTTGATGCCAAATATAACAAACATCTCTTTATAAAAAATTAATACTTTATTTTTCAAATAAAATTACATTTAATACAACCATAAATATTGATAAGTATATTGTATTTTTGAATTAGGTACATTGAATATCATCTTGAACATGGGATACAACAACATTATTGACAAATTTGTTAACATTATTCTAAAATTCTATGGCTTATAAAGATTCATGGGATAACCTCAGTACAAACCATGGGAAGGGGTGAGATTTAAATCCCATTATGGTAATAAAGATAGAATAATATGCTACATGTTATTTTATAGTAATATTTGTGGGTCATAACATGTTTTGGAATAATTAACATGAACAATGAGACATGATATAGCATGAAAAAAATAACATGGGAAATGTGGAAACAACATAGAACAATGCATCATATACATAGGTAAATGAAATAGTTTAAGACATAATTATGGAAGAAGTCCCATTAATAAATCCTCTTCACCTCTGTCCTAGTAAATCATATCATTATATGAAACAATACCCAATTCATTAGAGCACTTTATAATTTCAGGTGCACCCTAACTTTTATTTCAATCTAATGTTTAAGTGTTCCACATAGATCATACAACAAGGATTCATTAATCATAATATCTTATTAAAAACCATGGATTATTAAATAAATACATTTAATTACCATATCAAATAGTATTAGGTGTATAATGGTGAATACCCTTGATAGAAAATGGGTACGATATTTACAACATAATTTGTTTTTCATGAAAAATTGTGGTTATAATTCGACAATATAATGACATCACCTAATGATTCATAAAAATTTAATGACGCGAGATAAATGGGTCTCTCATCACATATAGATAAAATTTTATGTAATAGATACATCTAAAAACATATCACAACATTATATATTGTAAATTGAAGTTATGAGGTAATGAAGATACATAAATAATGAAAATAATCCTAACTATATTTAGTTGTGGTAATAGGTGTGCATAAAGGACAATGGGAAGCATATTGAGATTGAAAGAAGGTTATGATAACTTAAAATTAAATTGATAGTAAAGGGAATATGGAACATAATATCCTAACATATGAAATTGTAATTTATGATATATAACATAAAATAAGTTCTTGCACCAAAATGAGAAGAGAGATGTCCCTAACAGAAGTGTGTGACTCCAAATGATTTAGAAACGATTCCTGAGAACATGGGGTAACCAATAGATGACTCTATAGAGTATATGGAAGAGTATTAATGTGTTAAAAAGAATTTTAATAAAGATTAATGTGAGCGTGGGTGTGTTTATATAATGAATAAATGATATTTCATTATTATTTAGGTTTTGGACTCTGCATAATAATATAAAAATAACCAAAACTAATCAAATGGTTTTCCTATGCATTCATAAAAATAGGAGTTGATATAATTATTCTATAACTAAAACTTACTAACATAAAAAAATAATTCCCTTACTTATATGGAAGTGAGAAACACTCATAAATAAATCATTTAAACCCTTAAAATATCTTATTAGGTTTTGAAAATTCATAATTTCATTATAAAATTAATCTTATAAACATAGATCACATTATTTTAAATGGAAAACATATATTTTTTTGTGTGAAATATTTTATTTTATTAATTACAATACTTTTGGGTCATTATGATCTCATAATACACAATGTATATTTATATGCTATTAAATTATTACCATAAAATTTGATTGTGTCAGAAAATTATGAAAAATTGATGTTTGGATAATTTTAATGATCTACTTACCAAAAAATAATAATTTTTCCTAAATAATTTTTCATATATGTGAATTTTCACTTTTAAAATAAAATCTACATTTTTTAAGAAATACTGGGTTTTGACAATAAATGTTTTCAAACCCATTTAAAAATGACATCTAACTTCATAAAAATTATATGATCATTTATATTTGTTGAATTTGTTTATATAATATTTTTTGAAAATATAATTTATTTCAAAACAAATTAATCAAAGAAAATTAATTCTTTAATTTAATTTGAACATTACACAAAAATAAATTCTTTGTTTTATTATATTAATTTAAAATTCATTTATAATGTAATGATAATAGGATGAAAATATATTAATTATTTTAAAAAAAAATAATGTAAATATAATTATTTCTCGGTTCTTTATACATATCCATTTAATACACTAGTAAAATCCCAAAGAATAAGGTGTGAAATGATGAAACCTTCATGTGGTGGTTCTGTGAACATGGTTTGGGCCATGCTATTTATGTGCTTGAAATTATACCGCAAATGGTTTCACCCAAGATTAATTTGTTGGATCATATATTGGGCTTGGTCATGGGAAAATACTTGAGACGTTATCTTACTTGAAATCTCTAAAAAAGGGACTCATAGGGTATGATCCTACTGGGTGAGGCCATCACACCCTTTATTTTTTTCAATTGGATTATTTAAAATGATTTATTTATATTAATCATATTATCATTGTTTAAAAACAATAATATCAACGGTAATGAAACTTAACGGTATTTTAAATCCAATTGGATATAATAAAAAAATATTCTTGTGTTTTCTATAATTGTATTACTTAATAAGAAATTTATTTAGAAAAGGGTATTTTTTATAAGTGTTTAGGTAATTACATAATATTTCTCAACTTCATGCAGTACACTGACAAAAACATTCATACTCCCCTTAATCTAATTATCTTCAATATGGTTGTATATTTTAGAAAATTTTCACAATTAAATAATGTTGTAGTTTTTATTTAAAATTTCATAAATTATCATAATGATAATGGAAAAACAACAATATCAATAACACATTTTTGGAATGAAGTGTTATAATTTTTCCTTTTCATGCCTTTTAAAGTAATGAGGAAGTTTTTATAGCACTTGTTGAGGATTTAAAAAATAATGTACAAAGATCTCAAAAGATACTAGATTCATAATAGACAACAAATACTTTATAGAATATAATGTAACCAAAATCACCACATTAATTGAATTCTAGGTATCTCTAAATCACTAAAGTAGAGAAGGATATTGGATAAACAATAAATATGTAGGTTTATAAAAAAATTTAAAAGCATACAAAAAATAAATGGTCAAAAAATGAAATCCCAGCCATAAAACAGTTAGCATGTAAAAGATCTAGACCATGGGTAAAACATCCTATAGGAATGAATGATGCCAGAGTTTCCTTTATTCTATATAATTATAAATATGATGTTATTACTCTCCCTATCATTCCCACATCAAAATATTATATTACGCCATAAATATTAAAAGACACTGTGTTAGTAGTCACACTAGATATTATAATTGTACCATTAGTTACACAACATGTTATTTCATTCAGTAAAATTATATAGACTCCTAGATATTTGGGAAACATACTTTATAGGAAATTTAATTAATTTATGAAAGGGAAATTTCAATATTTCAAAAAAATATTGTTGTTCTTTTACAGTTTATGATATAATATTTGAATTTTGTCTCAGATGTAGCACTATATATTTAAGGCATGAGAAACTAATTAAAAATGATAAAAACAAATAAATGTAATTTTTTTATTAGGTTATAAAAAATTGGTCTCTATAGATATAAAATCTTCTTTTTTAAGGTTGTTATATTATGATTTAAAAAGGATAAATCCATCATTGAACATAGAGATGTTTATAAGATAATGGTTGGTAAATACTTATTTAATATTAAATTTTAATTTTATACTATAATATCATTATTTTATATTTTGATTTATAAGAAATACTAATACTATATTTTTCATTACATGTCTCATATTTACATTTTTTTGATATGTCTGCTCTAAGAGAATTTGATGTCATTGAATGGATATATATTGAGGCATATTATATTTTTCACAAAGTGATTTATAAATTATTATAGATGTTAATGAAATTAATATATTACTTTGATATATTATTTGGAATTAATGATATATTCTGATATATTGATTCAATTATGTTGTCTTTATCAAAAATAGTGTTTTATTTTGGTCAATGACTCAACAAAATCCTTTTTAGAATTATAAAATAATTTCTTTATATTATTACTAAGAGTTATTTTTGGATGAGTTTACTTACATTCTTGGTATTTGATATATACTTTATTGATTAAATAATCCATTATTAATTTGTACTTCACACAAAATCCAAATTAATAGATCCATATATAATATATAAAATAGCGAATTTAGAAAATATATTAGGAAATCTGTTCTCTGGTTTTTGGTATTTCATTCATTGAATTTCATTTTGTGTTTTTGGAAAATGATATTATCTTTGTCGCTCTATTAATTTATTATTTGATTATGCTCTTCAGTGTGGCATAAGTTAATAGACATATTGAATCCCTATAATGATATGATGAATTTGAATTCTACTGAATTTTTTGATGAGTCATGTGAAGATACCTTGTTGAAACCCAACATTGTGTTATGTTTTATCTTATAACATCATCAACCCACAACAAAATGATTTTTTTAAAGAATTATGACAGTTTTGAAAGAAAAACAGAGTGTTATAAACTAGTATATATAGTGAAATCCTTAATATAGTTCTTAAATTTTGACCCATGATATCTCTTGGTGTTAATACTATACTAATGTGTTTCATAAGAAAATGTTTTCATGATAATTTATTCTTGAGAAACAATGTGATTTAAAAATGTTGAGGTAAAGAATTATAAATATCAACACTTTATTCCATATTGGAATGAAGATGAAATTTGATGAACTATAATATAATAATTTTATTATGTAAATGAAATATAACGAAATCATTATTTAAGAGAATATAATTAATTATTATTTTCAATATTTAAAAAAATATCAACAAATAAATGTATTATAATTTAAGGATGCATGAAGAGATATTAATTCAAATTACTGATAGATGTTTAACAAATTTACAAACTATAGGACTTATCCACTGATCAGGATCAAGGAAACATCATTGTTTTGGGAAAAATTAAAAAACTAACCATTGTTATATTAATTTTATTAAAGAAGGAAAATGAATTAAACTCGAATAACTATCAGTATAATAAAATAAACTACTTTAAGGCTACTAAATTATGTTTACTTCTATAATCTAATGTCATTGTGATCATGAAACTATAATATTTTAAGATATATGATTTACCATTTATTTATAAATATATTTTATAATTTCAATTATTTATCAATTATACTGTATCTGTGTGTTGTGAACTATATATATTTTTGGTTGTGTTTGTTGTATTTTATATAAAATATAATTTCAATGATATTATTAAAGGAAATGAGAAGTTCACTTATTCTGATGTGTGTATCCAACCTAGAACAAGAATATTCTCCAATGAGAATAAATAGAAAAACATAAGACCAAAGGTTCTTATAATATGTGAATATATAGATTCCATGGATTAATTCAATTATAAAAATTTCAATTTGATCTTCTTTTCTAGGAAATGTGTCTAATATTAATGTATCATAATCATAATTTTTTAGTTACAATAATAAAGAGACTAAAAAGATTTTATGACTATAAATATACATTATATCATTAAATTTTAATGAGTTCAATGTGTGTGAATGATGAAGTAGAGTTTTTATTAAATAGATAGGACATGAATAATTGAATAAGAGATGCAACTAAGCTTCAGGAGGATTTTTTATGAATACTCTAACATTGATAATTATATCTTCCACAACACCTTGCAACTGTGATGGATGTATTTTTTATTTTTTTTAATAAATCTAAACTTCATTTTATGATTTTCGATGATTATTTAAAGGGGATTGAGAATCCCTATTGAAATCATATAATAAGTTTAAGTCATTGGTAAAAATATGATTTTTTTTAATGCATTGAAAAATGGATAAGCCTTTAATATAATACATTCTTACTTGATCATATGAATTCACTATGAGAATAAAAATACATGTGTAAATAAATAATAACATTATGTTATTGTATGAAATTTCATTCTATCCCATGACACTATATGATCATATGTATTTTATCAATATAGGCCATCATTATATGGATTCTCTACTAAACATATGACTTTGCTGCAGTCTTCTAGAAATTGTCAACGGAAAGATCTTCTGAATTTAGCTATAGAGTTAGTGTTTAGAATATAGAGTTATAATTAAATATAATTCTTCTAAAAATTAGTATAATTATTCATAAAAATCCTTGGTGTGTGTAATCTATTTATGATCCCATCATAATACTTTAACACAGATAAAATGTTTTATAAAGACATTAGATGAAAATTAAGTACCAATATCACAATGTAATTTTTCATTGTATGACATTTAAAACAGAATTCATTGAATTTCCATCATATTTCTTCGATGATTAATAACTTTTCTAAGTTTCTAATGGAAAAAAATATTGTTTCATGGTCACAAATTATGATGAAGATAAAATCATTCTGAATGATGAAATAACTTAATGACTCAATTGATAATAAGGGGATATGATCGTCATAAATGGAATAGGATGTTAAAAGAATAATGGTAAAGGGTTTCTTTATATTCTTTTACTCTGAATAAATAAAAATATGATGATTCTGATGATGAATTTAAGGGATAATAATATCCTGAAGCTTTCCCAATCCATGATCTAAGCATGTTTTAATGATGATTAAAGGAGGATCTTCATTGAATGATTTCCATGATTCTAAAATTGAATTAATTACATATTCCTGATTATTATAGATGATGTTACATAAATATATAGTTTTCCATCAATTCCTATATTCTTTTTATCTAACACATACTAATTATAAATAATTAGGAACATATATATAAGGCTAAAAAAATTAGCCTATAAAAATGAGATATTTCCATGTTTTATAAATCTAGAAATTCAGGATGAGTTACATTCCACATATACGTATTTTGTATAGTGTTAGATTGATTTGAAGAAAAAAGTACATATTCTAGTGGTTATGTTTTATAAATATAAAGAAGAAAAATCAAATCAATAGAATAATAAAAGAATATATTATTCGGTTGAGTTTCATGAGATGAGGTGTATTAAATAAGGGTATTCTTGAAATGAACTTTGAGTATTAAAATATGTCCCTGAAAAAACAATGATATAGTGACATAAAAAATTATTACATGAACGTTTCATAATTTTTAAGATGATTTAAAAAATTATAACACATTCAAGGATCGAACTATTTCTTACCTTTGGAAAATAAGGATCATACATCAATTATACATAAAAATTAACTTTGATTCAATGCTTCATATTTTTCTTTTTAAAATCTCTCAATTTATCCTTATTAAATTAATTGACCTAAGGATATATATCGTAGAAATGGGTGATATAAAATCCTTATAAGGGGAGGGATACCCTAGAAATAATGGGAGACATGAATAAAAAGTACATGGGTGAGAATAATCATATTCACTATATCAAAATCCTTGGATCATCATCATATGAATGAGAGAATAATTTTAATATAATAAAATTTGGAATATGTATAGCAATGTAATATTGAAACATAGTTATTGAATACAAAAACCTATTAGTAGTCATAGATATAATTATGCCAATGATTAAAATATGTACAGAAGTTACAAAGTATTAATTATAAACAATGTTGCAATCAAGTTTACATATAATACACTTAATCTCAAGAGATATATTTTATTATCTTATACATTTGAGGGATATATATTTCTTGGGGTAATGTCCGATTGTTTTTAGTAATACATGTTTCCTAAATAAGTTTTTCTTCTATTATATTATACAATTATAAGATAAAGTGAAACCTACAAAAAATCTATTTTATTTCAAAATACTATTAAATTAATCTTAAATGGAAAAATTATAATAAAACCAATTAAAAATTGGACAAAAAAAACAAAACCTAAATGATAAAAAGTGAAAATATCAATCACCCTAATCTAATAGCATCATTACACCTACTCCCCGCACATTATAAAAGAAAAAATATATTAATAAATGAATCAACATCATATAAAATGGGAATATATAACCTTAAGAAGAATTGGGAGGCTTATAATCGAAAATAATTTAGTGGAATATAGTTTATTTAATTTGATTGTTGGAGTAGTAATGTGACCATTGGAATTGTAATTTGACTGTTGGAATTGTAACATGATTATAAGAAATATTAACCTAATCATTGGGTATAATAATTAGACCATTAGAATAATAATTTTACCTAAAATAAATCAATATAATATTTATAATATTTATCATGATTACCTTAAGTAAATATAAATATTTTAATCCAAAATAAATAAATATCAAGATTAAAAAAATACAATGAATATATAATAACATTTTTAATAAATTGAATTTTATTTTATTTCATAAAAATAAATTTTTGTATTAAATAGACCTATGTCATATATTTATTTTAAAAAATTTAATATCAACTTTTACATCACCTCATTAAAATTGTCCATGAATAGTTTTTTGGAAATAGTTTTTTAAACTATAATTTATGAGTCAATAGTAAAAATAAATTTTTACACATAATAGATGTATATTAAATTACATAATTTGTGATTTAATAATGATATATTACATTATATAACTAATGGTTCCACCATGATTTATTTAATCTCATAAAAGATTCATTAAAATATAATAAACTTAATTCCCAATCCTAAAACCCACGCTTTAAAACTAAAAGTGAAAAGTGATTCCTTAAAACAATTTCACTTTTTAGAACATTCATTTTTAATAAACTAATAAATTCAAGTTATAATGTGGATTAAAAGTATTAAAACCATTATATTATATTTATATATGTTTTATATAGTTGAAATGTCACTATTAAATGTTTTACAATTGATATATTGTATTATTTAATATTTTATTCTATAAATACCCATCTCCTCAAGCATAAATGAACCCCTCCATCCCATTGGAAAACCACTCATACCCGACTTTCAAAAGCCTATAATTTCCCAAAATAATCCATTTAAATCCCCTTATATTACCAAGGAGTGTTCCAAAGTAAAAAAAATATGAACATCATGGGATTATTAGTGGTATACCAAAGATTCTACACATATGGTTTTTTGTGTTTTGATCAACTCTTCTAATTTTTATTTCTTCTTATTAATATCATTCTTTTTTCACTTCCCCTTAAAAATATATACATATAATTTATTAGGTAGTAATTTAACATTATATTAATGATTTTAACCTACTATAGTTATCATATTTAATATATATAAAAATTTCAAAATTCTCATTCCCGATCTTTCTGTAATGTCCAGCCAATGGTTCATTAACCACATATAAAGACATTACCAATTCAATTCCTGTAAATACCTACATGGATGGATATTATGAAATATATATAATATATAAAAATATATATATTTTTATTATAGGTTTATTTAATTAATTATACTAATGTAAAAATTATATTTAATGAAATATAAAAATCGAGGTAAAATGGGAAATGTTTTAGTAAAACACGATATAAAAATGACTACCATATAACCCATAAAATTAATAAATATAATTAAATAAATATAATTGATAAATTTTGTAAAATTTAAAATTTATCATATATATATCACTATTTAAATTCTTATATGTTTATTATTAATGAGGCTCAAAATTAATGAAATAAACCAAGAATAATGGTTATGGGATTCTAGAACCCAACTCATTTTATTTTGGTTATCCCTCAATCATGACATAATTTTTATGGATACTCATATAATTTTATTTAAATATACTATCATTTTTATTCAATTTTTTAGGATATAAATTTTTCCTACATTGATTAATGACAACGACAATGATTTTCTAAAAGATCAATTCCTTCCAATATAAGTGTCTGACTCTTCATGAGTTCATTATTCTTCGCTCAAGAATAAATATTCTTATAACAAATATTTATTTCACTTTTTTATTTGGGAACCTAAATATTATCCATGAAATCATAATAATTGAAATGATTCCTAAAACCCTTCCTTTACCTGGTTCAATTCGTGACTATGATTGTAAAACATTCTATGTGATATGAATGATGATGTAAATATTATGATGTCATGAGTGGGATCATAATTATATATATATGTAATTAATTGGTTAATGTGATGTATTTAATTATATAAGGTCCAATATGCATGAAAATTATTCTATCATTGTTCAAAATGATGATTTATGATTATGCACATATTCTACGCATTACCAGGATGCTGGATTTGTTCACAACTACGTGAGGTATTTTACCACCATGAAAAGATGGTTCATTTTTATGAATATCCACATTCCATAACTTTATCACATATTCCCCTCATTATATTCATTATGATCCCATTATTATGATATGATTATTATTATTATGTTCACCCATGTTATATAGATTCATGTCCCTTATTCATCCTCTTACCGGGGTCTTAGCTTACCCCTTTGTTTTATGTGCACACTGTAGTGATTACATATATTAATTAAAACACAAGATTTTATGGATAATAATGGAGGATTTAAATAAATTTTTATATTTTATTATATTCATGTTATGTATGATCTTAATTTTCAAAAGACAATAATCTTTTTGATCCTATATTTGTATCTCTATTATTGTTTTATCACAAAATGATGTAATAGTAATGTAATAAAAAGTAGGGTATGTATGGTTGATATTAAGACATATTTTAGTTAATTTTGGAATGATTATTGGAGAATTTTCTAAAAAAAATATCACAATTATAATTATATTTAAATATTGAACAAGTTTTACCTTCGAAAAAAAGAAAAAATGGGGATCCCATAAGATATGCATTAACTGCCAATTGTGTAAAATAATAATTTATTCAAGCACTATTTAGTTATGTTCAAAACATTTATATTTCCTAAAATAGTGTAAACTAGTAGAAACCATGGCAATACCCTATGTGAGGGATAATGTAATGATTTCTCAAAGTACTTCCCTAATTCTATGGAAGGTTGAGTTTAAAACATTGTGGAAATGCTTACCCAGTTGTCTTACGCTACGAATAATAACCTGAACCATTTGGTATTTCCTCCTCCAAACAATAAGGATAAACTATAAATTGATTATTTTATATGTAAATGACCATAAAAATTTAGTTGATCTTCCAATCCACATGTCATTGAATAATGGACTAACTTAATGGAGAAGATAAATTCTGTTCTCTTCTTTTTTAAAATGGAGAAGGTGACAATTTCTATTTATCATTTAGATGGAGAAGCCTATTAATGGTGGGTATTCCTAAAGATCATAAATCCAACATATGAAATGGAAATATGGAGTTCAAGACTCTATGAAAATATTTATTAACAAGTATTTCCCTCAAAATGTCTGATAAAAGTTAGATAGGGAATTTATAGAGCTAAATAGAAGGATGGTGAATTATTCAGGCATTATGAAGAAACATAAATAAGGATTTAATGTTACACCTCATGGTTTTTTATCAAAATTGATATATATATATATATATAATTTATTTATTAGAAACCACTCCTTCAAAATAGATTTGTATATCTAAGACATTGGCAGTTATGAAGAAGTGGTTGGAAGACCTCTAAATTTAGAGATAAAGTTTGGGGAATGGTCCCATTATTTTAGAGATAATAAGTGAAGAATTTAGTTTCAATATGATGGGTCAGTTGAAAAATGAAGAAGGATGATCTGACCACTAATGTGAAAAAAATATGAAAATAAAAAACATGGGATTTGACTCAATAAGATAGGATAATTCTTCAAGTGAGAGAGAGAATGCTGCCAAAATCATGACTATCGAAAAGATATGAAGAAGATCTCCAACATGACATAGGAATGAATGGAACATCATAATTCACCAACCATGGTTAAATGATTCATCTATAGGGTGAAATGGCACTATGAAAGCCTATAGGCAAAATCACGGGTCCTTGAGGGTACATAATGTCAGTAACCATCAAAACAAAAGCAAAAATGGAATGCTTATGATATCACCACTGCTGAACTAGAGCATGAAAATGATGTCTTACAATATACACTTCATAATCAATCATTAATTTAAATTCAATTATTTAACTTTGGTTCTAAGAATTCAATTATATCCTACATGTTTTATTAAAAAGTTTAATTGAATCCCTGATACTTTGAAGTATATATATCAGTAAAAAAACCTTGTTGTTCACTTATAGTAACCCAACTGTTGGAATATTCTCATGTAAATGTCTAAGGTAATATTATTCTAGTGAATATTGTATTACATACCTTGGTGTGATTTGATGTGATACTAGGCATGGATTGGTTCACATTATATAGCGCACACATTTACTATTGGGAACTAAAAATCCCTTTTCAAATTATGAACCACCCGAAGCTCTATTAAAAATTAATAGAATATAATGAATATCATTTGTAAAATCCATAAATGGTGTTGATTATGATACACTATAATAAATAATACCTTTTCCAAATAGTTGATACAAAGGAACGTACAAACCTGGAGGAAACTCCCAATGTTTAGGAATACATTGATGTATTCGCAAGAATGTTACCTAGATTTCTCCTGGATCAAGAGGTTGGGTTACAAATAGAACTTATACCCAGTGCCAGTCATATCTCCAAATTCCCCAATTGGATGGTCCAAATCAAACACTAAGAGCTAAAGAATTTGGTATAAGGGAATTTTGACAAAGTGTTAAAAGGTCCTATAGAATCTCCATGGGGTGCTCTAGTGATCTTTATAAGGAAAATGGATAAATCAATGTGGCTATGTTTCGATTCCTAGTAACATTGAAAGATCAGTATAAAGATAAAGTAAAATATTCCTTAAATTGATGACTTGTTCCATCAATTATAAAGACTTCATTACTTTTAAAAGGTTTATCTTCACTATGTTTATCAACGATGGAAGTTGATTAAGGAATATTATAAGAACACTTATTTATGTATAATTTATGGGAAATATGAGTTCATAGTAATGCCCTATGGACTTACTAATTACCTCACAATACTAATGTATATGATTAATTAAGTCTTTATAGAATATCTCAACAATTATATGGTCGTCATTATCGATGTCATTTTCATTTTCTCAATGAGAAAGGTATAATATGAAGATCATCTAAGGATTATTCTAGAAAGATTATAGAAATATTAAATATATGATAAATTTATAATGTTTTATTTTTTGATGCAGCAAGTACCATTCTTTGGAAATGTGATCACAATAAAGGGAATTTCTATATACCCTTCCAAAGCAATGGAAATCGTGGAATGGAAAAAACCCACTAGTGTCATGGATATCTATAGTTTTTAGGATTTATCTAGGTACTGGCATTTTTTTGTGATAAATTTATAATGATTTTTAGATTCATAACTAAGTTAACATGGAAAGGGGTAAGGTATCTATATATTGAATAATATGAGGAAAGATTCAGTTATCTCAATAAGTGGCTAATCACTACACTTGTACTCACTCTAATATCAAGTAGATAAGGTTTTGTGATTTACAATGATTCTTCATAGAAATGATTATGTTTTATACTCATGAATAATGATAATTTGATAGCTTGTGACTCATGATAGTTGAAGATATGTGAGAATTACTATTTAATTCATGGTTTGGAGTTAGTAGCTGTGATCTTTGCTCTCACTATTTTGGGGAACAACCGCTATAATGAATAATGTGATATATATACAAATAAAATAATTTATGTATATATTTAAAAAGATGAAGATCAAGATGCATCAAATAATATGGTTAGAGTTAATCAAATAATACAATTTTTCTATTCACTACCATCCATGAAAGGCTAACAACATATATGTTGTTATTAACAAGAAATAACCTACTACTCCATCAATAATTCAGATTTAGAAAGTCCATATATTCATGTATATAAAATATATGGATTTAGAAGTTATAATAGCATGGAATACATCCTACCTTACCTGAATGATTTCATAACCATTTTTCCAGTAAAAGATCAAGAATTCATAAAGAAATGATCTTGAGCTATAAACGAAGGAGAAATCACTAATGGAAGGGTAGTTACATGAGCTCTAAATCAATGATGATAGTGTGGTTTATTTTGGGTTTCATATTTGTGTAATACATCACCTGAGATAAATAAGGAGCTATTGCATGATGAGCATAGGTCATATTTCCGTATCCATTTTGAATGTACCAAGATGTTCCATGGTATTCATGATAACATATGGAGGGACACCATGATACCAGAGATTTTAGAGAATATCTCATGATTTTGATAATGTTACAAAGTTAATGAAGAGTGACATAAGTCCAATGGGAAGATACAACCAATTTATTTACCCATATTTTTATAGGATAAAATCAATCAATAATTTTTCACTAGTCTCCTGAAGACATCCTGAAGGAAAAAATTGTGATATAGGCAATGATGTATTGACTCACCACTACTTTCCACTTTATCACTATTTATGAAGATTTCAATCTTTCAAAAAATTATATGATATATGTAAATAAAGTGGTGAGGCTGTATGGGTATTCCGATTTTATGAAATATGACCATGAACCAAGGTTCACATCTAAATTATAGAGAAGTATTTGAATTCATTTTATTACTGAATTGAGTTTTATCATCCCCTATCACCCCCAAAATGATGGAAAATATGAATAGAATATTAAAATTATCAAATAAATGATAAGTGAGTACTCAATGGTTTTCCATGATATATGGGATCAAAATCACCCATTGGTTGAGTTCTCATATAATAATAGCTTCTACTCAAGAATTCAAATGGACTTTTATAAATCTCTGTATGCGAAGCGATGTAGAACTCCATATTATTGGGAAGATGTTGGAGAAATAAATATACATGGACCAAATGTAGTGAAATTCATGGAAGTGAATGTTCAAGCCATCCAACAATATATAAAATCATCTCAGAGTTAGTAGAAGAGATATACTGACAATATTCTAAGGGAATTAGTGTGTGATGTTGGAGTAAAACATTTCCTTTGAATATAACCTTGGAAGAGAGTCATTAACATAGAAAAAAAAGAGAATATTAGACAAAGGCACATTGGATCCTTTAATATCTATGATCACATGGAAGTAGTGGACTATCAACTCACACTTAACCATGTTTGGATCAAGTTAAGGAAATGTTATAAATATCAATCACGAGGAACTACATACCCGATTCCTCACATGTACTGAATCAATAGGTGGGAAAACAATATAATTCCATATCATATAATGAGATACTAGTGAAGATATTGGATTATAGAAACAAATATCTATGCAACCAAATAACTCACCTAGACAAAGTCTTATTGAGGAATGATAAGTATGAAGAGGAAACATAGAAACCATATGAATAAATGTAATATAAATACTAAAATCTATTCAATACTAAGAATATGAGTTGAAATTTCAAGGAAAAATTTCCTAAATGGGGGATTAATGTAAAATAAAAATGCTTATTAGTTATATATATTTTCTAAATAATGTTTCTTGTATAATATTAATCACATAAAAAATATTGAGAAACCACAAAATCATTATTTCATTCATTAATACTATTATATTAAACAATAATGAAACCAATTAAATTTCCAAACATTAAAATTTAAAAAATAATATAAAATAGAAAATATAAGAAGGGAAAATATTGATCACCCCAATATACTATAATCCTCACCCCCACATCAAAAACTATATAAAAGAAGAAAAATATTAGTAAACAAAAAAACATCCTATAAAAAAGAAATATGGAACATTGGGAGTAATTGAGTAGAATATTGTGTGAAATAATGATGTTTTATATATAGGAGTTAATGTGATCTTGTAATAGTAATGTGTCCATTCTAATCATAATGTGACTGTTGGAAAAGTAACTTGGCCATTGGTAATAGTATCCAAACCACTAGTTAATTTTTCCTAACCATTCGAATGGTATATTTACCAAATTATAATAAATTATTATATAAATAATTTTTATCATTATTACATTATGTAAATATTAATATTATAATTCCAAAAATTATATATCATGATTAAACAACAAAATGAAAATATAAGAACATTTTTAATAAAATTTATTTTAATGTAATTCATAAAATTCAAAATTTTAATTAAAATTTTCATTGTCATAAATTTATCATGAATAAATGAATATCTTTTTTTAAATTATAATTTCAATATTTAATGAGGGTGATTTTTTAACTTTATGAAACGCATCAATTTTCCTGTGGATAATAAAAATATATTTTTTCACATAACTGGTTTAACATAAATTACATCATTAATGATTTTATAATGACCTAATATTTTTTATTAATTTTAGGTCTACCATGATATATTTAATTTCATTAATGTATCATTAAAATAAAATAAAACTAATTCTAAATCCTAAAAAGTACTTACCAAGATGTAAATTCAGAATTGATACCTTAAAGTAACAATTTCCGTTTTTCCACCTACATTCTTTATAAACTCGGGAATTAGAATTATAAAGGGAATTTAATGTATTAAAATATTATATTATATTTATATTATATTTATATTTTAAAAAATTCAATACAACATATTTCACATTTTCATTATTATTTTATTTATTATTTTATTTAAAATTTCATCTATCCTCAAGTATAAATTGTCGTAATCCCTCCCACTGGAAAACCACACATCCCCAACATGGAAAAGATTATGTTATACCAAAACACTCCCCAGAAAACCCCTATTAATAACTAGGTACTTTTTGAGTAATCAATATCCTAATATCACGTAATTTTTAGTGATGTACAATAGAAACTGCACTGAGGATTATGTAAGTTGCAATCTATTTTCGTATCTTTTTTCCTTCTTATTACTATCCAAAAATTTTCAACACCCCATTGAAAAAAATTAAATATATGATTAATTAGGTAGTAATTTAACATTTTATTAATTATGGTGATATACTATAATTTTCATATTTACTATATATAAAAATTTCAAATTTCTCTTTCCTTGTCATTCAACAACATCGCGTTAATGGTCAGTTAACCACATATATAGAAATTCTCAAGTGATTTATTATAACTAGCTTCATGGTGGAATATAAAGAAATGTATATAATACCTAAAAAATTTAATTATATTTATTATATTGATTATTTATGTAATTATACTAATCTATAAATTACATTAAAGAAAATTCCCAAATCGAGGAAAAATGAGAAATTTTTAAGTAAATAATGATATCAAAATTAATAACCTAAAACCAATGAAATTGTGAAATATAATAATATGACTATATTTATAACTAACAATAAAAATTACAATAACAAACTTCATGATTTTTTTAAATAATTCTACGTTTATTATTCTGGAAGTGAAAAGTTAATGAAATAAAGTGGGAATAAATGCAATGGGATCTCGAACCCAACTCATTTTCATTGGTTTATCCCTCTATCATGAAATAATTGGTATGAATATCATCTAATGTTCCTTATATCTCAGTTTATTATTATTAATTTTTATTTTTTGGGATATAAATTTTTTTAGTTGATTTTGTGATAGTTACAATGATTTTCCAAAAGAACTATACCATCTAAAACAGATTGATGACTTTTCTTGAGTTGGTTGTTCTTCACTCAAGACTGATGATTATTATACGAAATATTTTTTTAACATTTTCAATATTTTATACCTTGTTTTTTCATGAAATAATGAATCAATAAATGCTTATGGAACCCATTAATTTCCATGTAATTATTCCTAACTATGATTTTAATACATTCTATGTGGAACACATTGTTATGTAAATATTATTATGTAATGGGTGGGACTAGAATTATATATCCCCAAAATTCAATGGGTAATGTGATTTGTCTCATGAGATAATTTGTAACTTTCTTGAACATGAAGTTATATTTGATCATAATTATAATATTATGATTGTGCATACATGTTTTTCATGAACATGAAGCCATATTAGTTCTCAACTAAGTGTGGTATTTAAACACTATAACATGGTGTTTTATTTTTTTCATTTCCACATTTTGTGACTTTTATCACATGTTTCCATAACAATTTTAATGATGATTCAATTCTTATGATATGATGATTATTATTATTCTCACCCATATCATATTAATTCATGTCCCTTATTTATCCTCAAATTGAAATCTTAGTTTATCCATTTATCTGATGTATATCCTTGAGGGATTACATGAATTACAGATAAAATTTGATTATAAGGATAATTATAATGTATTTAAATTCACTTTTATGTTTTATAGTGTTTATGTTATATATGAGCCTAAGTTTCCTAAGACACAAATCCTTTTGATCAATTATTTGAATCTCTATTATGTTGTTTATCTTAAAAATGGTGTAGTAGTTATGTAATTAAATTTATGTTTTCTATAGTTCACATAATGTCATGGTTTAGTTAATTTTGTAAATTTTATTAGATAACATTCGGGAAAAAACTTAGGAGAATTCAAATTATGTGTATATATCCAAGTGTTTTTTGGTAAAATAGTAAAACATTGTGATCCCATAAGATATGCCTTCAGTGTTAATTATGTAAAAGGATAATTTATTCATGATTGGTTAACTTATTTTCAAAACTATTATATTTTATAAAATATTGGGAATGAGTAGAATCTAATCCAAAAACCCTTGTGATAGACAATACAATAATTAATATAGAGATATCACTATTTCCTTTTGAGGTGGAGTTCAAAAAAACAACAAAATGCTTACCCAATTGTACCATGATATGTATAATAACATGAAACATGTTTAAATTACAACTTTACCCAATAAGGATAAATTATACATTTCGTTTTTTATACATAAAAAATCATCAATATTTAGTGGATCTTCCCATCAACCTATTGTTGAATAGTTGGTTAACTCAATAGAGAAGATATTTTTTGTGCTCCATTATTCTGAAAAGAAGAAGGTTATTGTTTCTGTTAATTTTTAAGATGGAGAAGTTGATTTATTGTGGGATTTTATAATGAACACAAATCCAAATGATGAAATTTATGAGATGGAATGGTTATAATTTAATAAAATAATTCATAAGTAGTTTTTTCCATCAAAATCTTCAATCCAATATGGAGAGAGAATTCAGAGATGTAATGAAAAATGAAGGTGAATATATTAGTAATTAGGAAGAAAACATCACAATTAATTCATTATACAACTCCAGATTTATAATAAAATTATATATAAAGTAGATATATTCATTATTGGTTTAATATCACACCTACAAAAGGATCTAAATTTCAGAGAAATTAGGGTTCATGAAGAAGTGGTTCGATGTTATCTCAATATATAGATGTTCTTTGGAGAATGGTTACATGTTTATGGAGATAAGAAGATATAGATAGAGTTTCAGAATATAGAGTCAAATAAAAAAGGTGTAAAGAAGATCCAACTACCCTCATGTTAAAAATTTGGAATGAAACATCATAAGAATTGCCCCTAGGGGGAAAGGAAATGGTACAATTGTTGGAGAGTTATCCACCAAGATTATTAATGTATAAGAGACATGATGAATATAGACAAATGATGGAAGAAATGAAGGATCTTCTGAATGAATAAAACATGGTTCAATGCTTCAACCATATGATGAAATGGAACTACACAATCTTTTGAACTAAACCAACGGTCATTGGGGGTAATCAGCATCAACAACCACAAAAAACAATAGAGAAAGGGAAATATTATTCCATCACCACTACTGAAGTGGAATGTGAAAATGAAGTCATAAAGGGTACACATCCTATTTACTCTATAATAGAAAAATTATTATTTTATTTTAGTACTAATTATTTATTTATATCCTATATGTTTTCTATAATTATTGAATCAAAACCCCGATACCATGAAGTAAAGATATCTATAAAAACACATAGCGGTTAAATTATTGAATCCCAATTGTTGGAATCCTCTATTGTAAGAATATATGGGAATATTCTTTCAGATAATCATGTAACACTTCTCTAGGATGGATTTTATGTTATAAACGGCATGGCTTGGATATCATTATATAGGGAATACATTAAAAATTAGGAAAATATAATACCTTTTCATATTATAAAACATCCAATGTTACATTATGAATTCAAGGAAGATCATGAGTCTTGTTCGATAAATACATCAATGGTGTGGTTTTTGATACATTATGAAGAATCATACCATTCATAAATGGTTTAGTCAAAGAATGGTATCAACCTGAATGAAATTATAGTTTTTTTGGAATACCATAATGTATTTCCTAAAGATTTACCTAGACATCCCCTATATCATGAGGTAGAGTTATCAATAAGATTTATAAATGGTGACACTCCTATCTCAAAATTCCACTATAGTATGTCCATGATCTTGTAAGAAGTGTTATAGAAGTGGTTTCACGATAATTTGGGCCAAGGTTTCATATTCCCTTGTGCATCTCCTTAGGGTGCGCCTGTGCTCTTTGTAAAGAAAATAGAACTTGATCGATGTGACTTTGTATCGATTATTGGGAACACAACAAGATCACCATAAAGAAAATGTATTCAATTCCAATTATTAATGACTTATTCGATTAACAAAAACTAAATGAGTACTTCTTAAAGGTGGATCTTCATCATGGATATCATTAACAAAATCTATAAAAGTTATGTGAACTATGTGTTAATATTAGCGCAAATCAATGAAACCAATCACCCTAAAATATTTATAGAATTTATTAATAGAGTCTTTAGATATCATGTCAAAAAACATGGTAGCCTTTATCTATGGTAATCTCATTTAATCTATGATGAATGAGTCACGTTAAGAGAATATATAGATTTCACTAGTAACATTAAGGAAATAGAAAATGTATGATATGTTTAGAATGTGTGACTTTTGGATACAACATGTCACATTCTTTGGGGACATGATCCAAATTTAGGGAATTTCTATGGACCCTTAAAAATGGAAAGTAAGGAGGGGACCAAACCCATGATTTTAATGAAAATACATATTTTTATTCATTTAGGTGGGTATTACCAATATTTTATAAGGAATTTTTTAGTGTTTTACAGCCCGCTATCTATGTAAACAATGTGAGGGGTAATGTATTTATTCAAGGAAGAATGTGAGTAAATATATATCGATATTAAGAAGATCCAAACCACATCCCCTATACTCACACTTCCATTATGTTTTGATGTTTTTGTTGTATAAAATGTTGATTCAATTAAATTATTTGGTTTTTTACACAAGTATAATGAATAAGTGATAGCCTATGACTCCTTATAATTAAATACCCCTGATTATAACTACCTAAAACATGATCTAGAGTTAGCAACTATGATCTCAACTCTGACTATTTTGAGGCACTACCACTATGGTGAATATTGTGATATATATACTAATCACAAGAGTATGAAGTATATAATAACACGAAAGTATATCAACATGAATCAAATAATATTCATATATCAAATCGAGGACTAATATTTCTATATTCACAACCATCAAAGAAAGGAAATATAGGTAGCTGATTCTCTTAACAGAAAGGAACCTACTACACTATTGATGATGAAGATTTAGAAATACCCTATCATCATGAATCTAAAAAGGGAGGATTTTGAAATCACAATGATAGGTAAAACATAACACATTTCCAAAATGATTGAATGAATGACTACCCTAGATAATATCAAAAATGTATAAAGGGATTTTTTAGAGCTCTAAAATATAGTGAATGTAATAAATAATGGAAAGATATATCATTTTCACATTGATGATGATGGTGTGATTCTGTTAAGATTGGAGATTTTATGGCTAAATCACATTAGATAATTAATTTTCTATTGGTAATGAAAAAAAGTAATATTTATCTATCGATCATGGTGTTTTGTATGTCATCAAGTTCAAGTAGAGAAATAGAAGTATAAAGGGATGATGAAATCATTTCTTATACCCCCATGTAACTGGGAAAATGATACTATTGGCTATGTCATTGGGTTCCTAATGACATGCAATATAAATATGATGATATGGATTATGGTGGAACAAATCACTTAGACTTCCCACATTGTCACTAATTAGGAGGTTTTATCACATGAATATATTTTCAAATTACATGTAATAGATGTGGTGAGGATACATGTGGATCAATTTTAATCATATATGATCATGATCAAAGTTCTATATAAATATTTTTGAGATGTATTAATCATGGTTTGAGTAAAAAATTAATTTAAGCATGTCATATGACCCCCCTAATTGATGGCTAATTTTAAAGGAATATTTAGATGCTCAAATTCAGGATAAGAGCCAACTCTATAGAATTTAAATGTTTATGGGATCAGAATATCCCATTGGATGAGTTATTATATTAAAATACCTACCATATGAGTATTCAAATTGACCCAGCTAATGCTCTCTATGGGAAGTGATGTAGAACTCCAACCTGTTGGGATAAAGTTGGAGAACGAATTATACATAAACCTAATATTATACAAGTGATTCCAAAGATGTTTGAAGAAATATAACAACATATAAATGATTCTAAGGTTTGGAAAAATTTCTATGTTGACAATTATCAAAGGGACATGGAATATGTGGTGGGAGAAAAAAATTTCCTTCAAATATCTCCTTGTAAGAGATTAATGAACTTTAGAATGAAAAGGAATCTTAAACCAAGGTACACTAGCCCCTTTTAGATCTCTGGTCAAATAGGAGTAGTAGACTATTTTATTTCACATCTACTAAGTATGGATCATGTTCACAATGTTCTCTATGTATCACTCCTATGGAAGTACGTACCTATTCCCTCACAGGTACTGAATATGCGAGTTGTGGTTCTATTTTCATAGACTACCATGTTCTATGCCTAAGATGCTTCTTTGGATGTTACGGTATTTCCTTATCTCTAAAAGATAAAATGATGAGGGGATCCATGATGTGCCCTTTTCTAAGAAAATTGATGGAATAATATTTGCGTTTGAATTGACTTGACCACTATTGTCCAAGATATTTGGAATGGGGTGGTGGATCTTTCATAGCTGCTCACTACTTTTTGGGTGAACTATCTTGCTTCTCTTTTCGAGACCAGCTACATTTTTATTCATTCCTTTTTTAAGTGAATAATGTTTTAGATGTTCATACAAGTAAAGGAGTAAACCAAGAAATAAAATGGTTGGATGAACTTCTTGTTTATTTTATCCCTCTTTATGATAATGATTGTTGTATGATTATGTCCTTAAAACTCTTGTAACTCTTTATTTTCACTAAATAATAATTTGTGCTTTTGTCTTCAAACAAGGAAACAATGTCAGTAAAAATGTGTTTTTGAGGTACCATCTGTTTGATGAGGCGTAATGAGAACCAGAGGAAAAAATGAAACAAAAGTGCCATCATCTATTTTGAATTGAGAATATGAGTTGAAATTATGAGGATGAAATTTCAAATACGGGGCGATGTAACAACCCAGTGATTCTTAGTAATATTTTTTTCATAAATAAATGTGTATTATATAGTACTATACATCAAAATTATAGAGAGACCAGAAAATATTTTTTTCATTACTAAATACTATGACATTAATTAGTAATTAAACAAATTAAAATTCTAAACATTACAACAGAAAAAATATATAAAATAGAAAAGATAAATTTGGAAAAAATGGATCACCCCAATCTACTAGATTAATCACCCTAAATACCAACTATATAGAAAAGAAAAAAAATTAGTAATCAACTCAACATATTTGAAAATAGAATTATAGAACCTTGGGAGGAATTGAATTTAATATTGAGTGAAATAATGAAGTGTTATTTATAGGAGTTAATGTGACTGTTGTAATAGTAATGTGACCATTGAATTTTAATGTATTTCATAAAAATAATACATTTTATTAAAATTACCTATGTTATAAATTTATATTGATAAAATTAATATTATTTTTTAAATCATCATTTCTAACTTTTTCCCAAGTTATTTTATTTTATTTTATTAAATTAATCAATTTTGGATATAAATTAAAAATATATCATTTCTCATAACCAATGTATATTAAATTACATAAATTATGATGTAACAATGACCTAATAAATTATATAATTCGTGTGTTACAGAGGATATATTTAATTTCATAAATTACTCAATAAAATACAACAAACATTACAAGAAAACCAAAAATTTACTTCCAACAACCTGAAGTAAAATCTTATTCCATATAATAACAATTTATATTTTTTCAAATTTACTTTTCAATAAAAAATAATTCAAATAATATTGGGGTTTTAAATTATTATACCTATTTTATTATATATATATATATATATTTTTTATTGTTAAAAATTCACTATTACTAGTTTTACATTTAATATATTGTTTTATTTAATATTTTATTCTAAAAATACCCCTCATCTAAAATATAAACATCCCCACATCCTCCCCTTAGAAAACCACTAATCCGCCATATTCTAATGCTAAATATCTTCCAAAATAATCCTTATCAATAGAATAATGTTTCTTACAGATGTAATGGAGTAAACCAAATCCATCCATCATTAGACTTGTTGTGGCATATAATAGAAGCTACACTAAGGATTAATAATGTTTCAAAAAACTCTTCTTACTTTTTATTTACTTTTCATATTATACATACTTCTTGAACACCAATTCACCAAAAACTACACATTATAATTTTAAGTTAGTAGTTTAACATTACATTAATGGTGTTATACAACTGTAATTATCATATTTATTATATATATTTAAATTACAAATTTATCATTACTACTCTTTCAATAACGACCCATCAATTGTCTGTTAACCACCCAAGGGGATATATCTAGGTGAATGATTATAAAAAAAATCATGGAGTGATATTAGGAATTATATGTAATATATGAAATGTAATTATATGTATTTTAAGATTCTATAATTAATTAGACCAATTTATAAATTGCATTTAACAAAATAGATAAATCTTAGAAAACTTAATTTTTTAAGTAAAAAATGATATCAAAATGACTAACATATTACCAATGATATTATAGATTATACAAAAATGAATATAATTTATAAATAGTGGTATAAATTATAATAAATCACTTCAAGATAAATTTTTTTATAAGTCTATGCTTACTATCCAGGAGGCACAAAAGTGATGAAATAAAACCGAAATAAAGGTAAGGGGATTCTCAAAATGAACTCCTTTTGTTTGGGTTATCAATATTTAACTAAATCAATATTATGAATACTAATATAATGTTACTAAAAAACCATTTCATTATAATTATTATTTATTTTAGATATACATTATTTCTACATGATATTATGACAAATACAATGATTTTCCAAAATATCTCTTCTTTCTAAAACACATCATTGATTCCTCTTGAGTTACATCTTAATCACACATGAATGATGATTTTTATACCAAATATGTTTTTACCTTTTTCATTTTGGAACCCCACGTTATCCCATAAATATTGATTGATAAGATCTTTATGAATCCAATTCCTTTCCATGGGTTAATTCATTATAATTATTTTAATACATTTTTGTGTCATGAATCATGATGTAAATATTATGATGTGACGGGTATCCTTGGAACTATATATCCCACTCATGAATTGGGTAATATGATATATGTCATGAGAAAATTTGTATTATTCATGAACATGATACTAGATTTTTTAAGAACTATGTATGTTAATTGACTATTACGGGATGATATTTCATTTTTATGTATTTACACATTTCATGTCATTATCACATGTTTCCCTAATGATATAAATGATGGTTCTATTCTTATGATATTATTATTATTATTATTATCACCCATGTTATATTGATTCATGTTTATTATTCATCCTCTTATTAGGCTCTCAGTTTACCCCTTTGATTGATGTATTTCCTCAGTTGATTACGAGTAGTAATAAGAAAGTGAGTTTTAAAGGGAAATATAAAGATGTTAAAAAAATATTTCCATTCTATAATGTTCATGTTATATATGAGCCTTATTTTCACCAAACACTAAACCTTTTTATCCAAGATTTGTATCTATTTTATGCTTTTTAATTTAAAAACAATGTAATATTTTGGTAATGAAATGTTTTTTTTCTATCATGCCCACAAATAACAACAAAAAATGATCATAATCATGAATTTCATATGGTAATAGATCTTATAAAATTCATATTCATGAAATAAAACCATGTTATGGAATGAGTTTCATGATGGTTTCATATATAAAAATTACATGAATAACATATGTGGTTCTTAAATTTTTTAGAAAAGTTATAATTTTACAAAAAAAATATTTTCCAATGAAGAGTAACATACTCAAATAGAGTCAAGGGATATTTTATAAAAATAAATTTCATTTTGAAATATATTTTAAATTGGATTGTAAATCTTTTGGACATTTTAAGAATGTGCATATTCCCAATAAGAAAAGATAAAGATTATTTAATGAATGTTTTTAGTATATTAATAAAATTTAAATAACGAAATTAATGCAAAAAATACAATATCCCAAATTAAAGTGTTGGGTTGGAGAATCCCCTTACATTAAATCCCAATTTATTCCATCAAATTTATGCTCAGTTTATAATTAAAATTTATTTATTAAAACATGGATCCAATGTTAATTATGTACATTTCCCTAATTTATCAATTATAGTCATTATAATATATTTCTTAATTCTGATTTTTAAAAGTAAAAGGTTTTGGTATCATATTTTCCATAAAATATACCATCTTTTATAGATTTAACTAATTTTTTTTCGAGGTCATTTAAACATAAGTATAATTATTTATAGATTCATAAAATATATTTAATTACATATTTATAAATTATACATAATTAATTATATCCATCCATGGTGGTGGTGACAAGTTAAGAGATTTAATTTTCTATGTAAGTAGATAAATGACCATTGATGGGATATTAGTTAGAGAGTAGGAAAGAGAAAAGAATAAAGGAAGAGTAAAATGAGAGAGGGTTTATGAATCATACCCTTTTCTCAGTATTTCTTATATTTTTTGACACTATATTCCTTGAATGAATGGATTAGAGTGACACTATGGTGAAAATAAGTATTATTTGGGTCTTTTGAGGGGGTATATTAGAAGAGAGTTTTCTTTAGAATGTATAAGGTAAGTGGTTTTTAAAAATAGGACTGGCAGGTTATTTATACTCGATGAGACTGGTATTGTTCGGGTAAAATATTAAATAAATTATATATCCATGGAATGCCATTAAATAGTTATAATTTTGACATTATGAATTATATTTGAATAAAATAATATGACATTTTGACTGAAATAACTATTTAATTTTAATATAGTAGTTAAATAAAAATGAAAAGAGAAAATAAAATGTGTAAAACGTTACTTTGGAATTTCTCAACTTGGAATTTAGTTTTCACATTTTGAAATAAATTTTATTGTTGTTAAATAACCCATTTATCATAATAATTTAGTTTTTTCCCATGATAATCAATTTAAAATTTATTAATTATTTATTACATCATTATTATTTTATAAAACATGCATTATTAAACAGACAATTTTTTTACTATTCACATAAAAATTGATGTTTATCCAAAATTTATAAAAAATTATCCCTTATAAAATTTTAATTTGTTGATTTGGAAGGTGATGTTAATTTTATTAAAATTGTTTTTTTAACAAATTTAATTTTAATTGTTAACATAATAACTTTAATTTATATAAAATATATTATAATATACATTTTTTTAAAAAACTTTATATTATTTGGGTGTTTAATATCATTATTAATTTTAGAGAAATAAAATATTAATAGTTTCTTAAATTTCTCATGATAAGTATTATTTAAATTACATATTATTATTACAAAATGAAGTAACTATTCTAATATAAATGTTTCTATTCTAACAGTGACACAACTATTCCAATGGTGATATTACCTTTTATAAATATATCATCATTTGTTCATACGTCATCATTCGTTAATACGTCATTCACTAAAATTTCTCTTAATTTTATACATTTTAATCTTCAAATGTGTTCATTTTTCTACTAATAATATATTTCTTTCCCAAATTATTTTCATGGGAGCGATGATTCTACCAATCCAACAGCATAAAAAATTTATTCATTTTAGTTTCTCTATATTCTATTTTATGTCATATTGTAATATTTGGATTTTTCATGGGTTGAGATGTTGACTCGTGTATTTTTCTACATTAATGAATTTGTGTATTTGATTTTCAAATTTTTGTATGTGTATAGAACTATATAATATAATTAACACATATTTATTTAGAAAAATAATGTCATTTCAAAATTTAGTGATGTTAAATTATTTCGACCATTATAAAATTCATCCATGAAAATTAAACTCAAATTTTCAATTGATAAGAGATTTTGGTACATTTATTTAATTTTTCCCTCAGGATCCCATTTCAAATCTTTATATTTATGGGTTCTCGATAATTCATTTATAAGGTGATTTTTCATGTTTCATAGAACATAATCACCATGGACTAAAATAATTTCATGATTTTCCTTATAAGAGAGGTCATGCTCTATTTCTACCAACTATGTATTTATTAGATGTGATGTATTTGTTATATATTTCATTAGGAGAGATATATAGAACACATAATGAAGATTCACTATGTCTACTGTATCTGCTATCTGAAATCCTAGTTCCTATTTTTTATCAAGGATCTCAGAGTGGACAACATAACTAGAGCTATCATTTAATTTTTTTAAACCAGATTACACAATTACATAAATATGTATAAAGGGAAATTTTTTTCTCATATTTAAAAATATATGTTCCATAAATAATTTACAAAATAGATCATCTACCAACTTTGAGTAGCTTTTATATATGGTTGGATGGCTTTAATATTCTCTTTTATTTATTACACAAGATCATGTCCTAGAATCTTCCATTAAACTATAGAATTCAATAATATATGAGTTCTATAATATTTCCCATATACATATTCATACGGATATATTTGAATGATCAATTGGAAGCTACAATTGTATAAGAACTCATCTAATTAGAGATTTTAGTCCCATACTCATTTCAATTATAGTTATAACGTTCATAACATGTCCATGAGTGTCTTAATGGTCCTTTCATATAGGTCATCTCTTTGAGGGTGATGTGACATATTTAAATTAAATTTTTTAATCAGATTATATTGAATAATTTTCTAGAAGATAATGATGAAACATAGATCACAATAAAATAAGATTGAAAATGGTGACCCATGTTGCCTCACCACTTCCATTACATATATAGTTGAATTTTTCCAAAGAGAAAAAATACTCCTAAATAATGATTAATTGGTAATACATGGTGAATGGATCTAGTATAACCCATATAATGTTATTTCCTTTTTATGTCTTTAAGAAACTAGTTAAAAGTACATAGTGATTTTTTATGATTTCTATGTGGATATGGGTAATGTTTCCCTCATCCAGTTGTATATCTATCACTCTGATTTAACATGATTTCATTCCAAAAAAATTACTACATACTCCACAATTTCCTTCATTTTTTTCCACTATATGTTATCTTAAATAACACAAAATATCATGTTATGTGAAGGATGGATGGAGAAACATGATCTATACACATTATCCAATAAATATTTCATCATATCAAGAGATTAAGGGACATAAGTGCTAGTTATAAATAGAATGACACCATATCCATTGATGTGGGACTCTTGAATCTTAAATGAAATAATATCTTCCACTCCCACTTGAAGCTCCAAATCATCCCTTTGTGCCTCCTTGATCTTCTATTATATAGATAGTTGGGAAATAATTTGATAATTGTCTGATGATTTTCCTCTAGTTATATTTTATAAATCCATTATTTGAAACTCCATGAAGATATGTTATTTCTAAATCGACATAATGGATAGAATTTCATGTTCTTTTATACTAATATCATTAGCTAACTTGTCCACTTTTCCAGTATGGTAGTGAATAATGAAATAATTTTCCTTGATCTGTTCAAAAATCATCATTGATGGATGTTGATCTGCTTTTGTGTAAATATATACAATATACACTTGTTATCTATATATATTACACAATTATCACATATATTTAGTGTTGAAATAGAATCAATGTAAAGATCACACCTAATGACATTATATTCTTTAGTAGATAGTTCAGTTGATGAATGATATAATATCATGAGGCATATGATATCAATCTATAATGCAATATGAGTATACAACCAAATCCTTTCTTTAAAGAATCACTATATATCACAAACCATTCTACACTTGAGTGTAGTGTGAGTATAGGATCAACCGTAAAATAGTTTTTATATATATTTAATCAACTCCTCAAATACCTATATAGAATCAATCTTTACCACATATCTATTTTAACATTGTTTGGGGCCTCAAAAGTCAGAATAAATTCCTCAAAAGTCATCAGTAGTAATTTTTTAATTCATGAAAACATATACTTTTTTGACACTAGTGGGTTTGGGAATTCCATAATTTCATTTTTTTCACTAAAATCACTACATATATTACCTTGTTTTTATCGCATTCCCCATGAATATGACTTACTACATACAAAATAGGAACTTCTTGAACATAGAAAAAAATTAATCCTTTAATAATGTCACCATCATAATCCTTAGATTCTCTTCCTTTTCCTTAGTGACTTTGGAATATATAATATATCATCAATAAATAAAAAACATTTGTTTTGGAGGATGTCTCTAAAGATTATATTCATAAAATACATGGATATTTATTTTTAATTATTATGTATAAAGGGAATTACAATAAACATAGAGTGTCCATAAATTATATGAAAGGATTTCTTTTAAATATATTTCTTCTTCAACTTCAGCCGATGATATCCTAAATAAAGATCTACCATTAAAAAATATTGATCTCCTAAAAGGTTTTCGAACATGTCACAAATACAAGGAATGGGTTACTTAGTTACTATTGTGATCTTATTGAACTATCGCTAATCGAAACATAGCAACATTGGTCCATCAATTTTCTTGAGAGATAAAGAACTAGTACACCTCACTTTGATCCACTAGGCCATATAAACCCTTTTTGAAAATGGTCTTACAACTTCATATTAAAACCTATAGTTTGATAAGTGCTATTATATAGGGAAATTTAGAGATAATATTGTGTCTGCGGACAAGATCTGTTGATATTTCAACTTACTGATCAAGTGTAAGGTCATTTAACTCTTCATGAAATACATCAATGTATTTCCTATAAATGTTAATTTTCCCAATGTTAGATCCTTCCATTAAAACAATGATTCATTATTTTCACTCTTCTTCATAGGTTATCATCACACACATAATTGAGGGATTCTCCAAAAGGGATTCATGACCTTCCTTTCATTTTGAGAACAGCATGATATGGTTATATATATATATAAATAGATTTATTTTTCATAACTATTGATGTGAACTCAATATGATGACATATAATTAATGACTAGTATATCATAAAATTACTCTAAGGGATGTTTTATGATATTTGATTGAAGAAAATTCCCGCAAAAGATAATATGTGAAGATTCTATCACTTGTGTTGGAATGACCATAACAGTAGATTTTTTAATGGTATCATTAATTTAGGTTATTTGGGCTATGTTTAAATAATTATAGCTAACCTGTAGGATATAATTTCATCCATAGAGAAATAATAAAATAAATCTATTTCCATTCTTTAGGGAATAGAAAGTTTACATTGTATGAATTTATTTTCTTGTTCCACCATATTGGTAGTGATTGTATAAAATTTAGCTTTCCCCTTTGGATTTTGTGGTTGTTGACACTGATTACCCTCAAAGGAATGTGGTTTTGTGTACTGACTTGTAATGTTCCCCTGATCCTTATAGTTGAAGCATTCAACCATGTCTCATGCATTGGGACGTGGCTTTCTTTCCACCATCACATTAGTGAGCTTATTTATCTATCTTCGACATTCATTAGATTTTTTGTCATTTATCACAAACATGAAATAATTCTATATACCTTTTAATAAATTAACGTTACACTTCTTCCCACATCAATGGAATTTTTGTGGTCAGATATTTTTTCCTATTTTTCATTTGATCCACCGTATTGAATTTCCACTCAGTTTTTCTTATTTCCATGTCTATGGGACCATTCTCCAATCTTCATATCAACCCTGAGATGACATCAAACTAAATTTTCAAAACATCCAACGTCTACGATAGAATAATTATTAAAGAGTTTTAGTTTTATACAACTAACGAATCTATTTATTCTTTTTAACATTTCTATTAACAAAATAGGCAGTGTATCTTTAATGCATTGAGAAAATTTCATAGTCATTCATGATATACTTGCACTATTTTTCATTAATATATTTTAATTATCCCCATGTATTTTTTTAAATATTATTATGGAGAAATTTATTATAAATAACATATTAAATTCTTCCCAAAAGATTATTTGAATATCATATTTTAGATTAATATTCTTTATCAATGCACCGTATTTATCATCATATCCATCTAAATGATAGAATAATAAAGTAACAATCTCTTTCTGAAAAATGTGGAGGAGATAAAAAATATTTATCATTGAGTTCACCCAGTTTCCATGATAATATTATATGAAGACCCAATTAAATTTGTGGCTCATTGAAACATAAAGTAATCAATGGATAGTTTATCATCCATTGTGAAGGTGGATATTCCACATAGATAAAGTTAATATAAATTTCAAGAGATATCTTGGTAAGAATCATAATGATGTTATGATCTCCACCCCCTTTAGAATTTTAATTGCATTCATACAATCATTAAATTATAATTCACATGGGTTATTATTCAAGTTAAACATTGTTCCCACTATTTTATAAAATCAGAATGGTTTGGAAAAAAATATGTTAATAATGAAAGAATAAGAAATTTATAATCAGGTGAAATCTAATACTAAAGTCATACTATATGGGATCCCTATAATAAGACTTTTTCTTAAAAAAATGCTTATGGAATAATTTAATTTAATAAATTTAAATCTTCTAATTTGTAAAATTTCATATGTTTTATTTCCTTCATAATGGGGTTTTTAGATCTTGTGATTAGAAACTAATATACCAGAAGAGGATCACTGAATCTGGGTAGAAATACCTCTTTGTCACACACATAGTGATGACAGATTTAGTAACCAATATTCCCTTTTGGGATATTACTTGTAGATATATATTTAAAAGAGCCACATCAACTTGTAGTATCTAGATATGGATTTTATTACTTAGAAACCAGAAAATCATAAACATCATCAAAACATAAGGAAGATTCCCATAAAACTCATACATATCTATAGGCCATTCCGGAAAACTCTAGTACTAATTACCAAATAAACTAAATTGAACTAATGATACCAACTATATAGATACAATATTTTATTACATTACTATTACATTGTTTTTAAGATATATAATAAAATATAAATACATCCATAGATAAAATGGCTTATTGTCATTGGAAAATTTGGTCCATACATCATTTATCCATAAACAAATAATTTCAATATCAATTATTCATCATATTCATTATAAAATATATCATCTTATCCTTAATCAATAATTCACTTGAGGATACACATTAGAGAATGGGGTTAGCTAAAATCCCCAAAATGGAAGTGATTCCATATTTGGAATGGGATACATGAATCAAAAATATATGTGTGAGAATAATAATAACAATATTCACTTCATGAGCATGACATCAACATAAAATAATTTAGGCAATCATTTGAAAAATCATTAAATCTTCAATATACATAATAATGGAACATCATAACATAATGTTCAAATAACAGCCATATTATTCAACAAAGATAACATCATGTTCTCACATAACATATATGCAGAAATCGTTACATAGTAATTTTAAATAATTCTAGAATCAAGATCAGACATTATACACATAATATAAATAAATATGTCACATTACCCAATAAATTGGTGACATAAAAAATTTTGAGAAAACTTTTCACTATATATAATGATTATAATCATGTATACCACAAGGGAAGAGATCATACAACAATTATAGTCAGCAAATATTCCCATGTAATGGAATGGGATTCATGATGGTTTTGAAAATAATAATTTAATAAATAAACATTTGGTTTCACAAAGGAATATTTGAGGAAATATTTTGTCATAAAATAAAATTTTTATTTGAATAATAAACAACTAATATGGGTTTTGAGATGTTTTGGAAAAATAAATTCCATTATGGAAAATAATAATAATTTGTCTTGAAAACATTTTGAAAATGTTGGAACTTGTATATCACAAAAAATAAAAATGGAAAGAAAAATAATAGAAGAATTTTAATCTACCATTTCAATTTATATACTAAATGTAAAATATAATATAACAAAAAATAAACAGTTATGTTTGAGAATCCATTAACATTAAATTATGATTTACTTTTCTGTATTTTCCTCTTGAATTATTTAATTAGGTTCTTCAAAACATGGTACCATATGTGAATTATATTCCATTTTGTCACTATTATTTATTTATAATCATTAGTTATATATCATATTTGCTTTTTTCAATTATGAATGGTTTTGATAAAATGTTTTCCATAAAATATCCTGTATTGTTTTTGTTTTAAGATTCTTGTTCAATGAAAATTATAAATAAGAAGAAGTAATTTAAAAATACTAAAATGAATGTAATAACATATTTATAAAATATATTTAATTCATCGTATCCATCCATGAATGAGGTAATATGTAGATAGATGGATTTTTACTCATATACATCATAAATATAGTCATTTAGTAGGTTAACATCATTGGAATAACTTTATTATAACATCCATATTTTTTAATGAAATGTTTTGGAATATAACTGGTAATATTTTCAAGACAAGATATTGAGATGGTGTGTGACTCTAATTCCTATTGTTTTTGGAATTAAATTTTTAAATATATTAAATATATTAAATGTGCACACATATAGTTTTATTGAAAAGTGTAATAAATTCAAAATACATTCCCAGATAATAAACATAAAAGGACTATTGGGTTCGAGGCATGGGTTTTATGATAGGCATGATATAACTTCAAAATGTGTAGGGAATTTGGGTCGTGGTGTGGTCGTGGGATAACATTTAAAATAAATTAATAGAATAATTAATTAACTTAAATATTTACCCAACCTAATGATATTTTATAAACAACCGATTATGAGAAAATAATTGTGTTATCCTCATTATCCAAGAGATTCATAGGAGGCATTGGTTGATTTTTTTTTCATTATCGATGCCGAATCAGATCAAGGATAAGGATTGGTGTACCAATGGGATGTTTGAATCTAAAAAAGGTACAAAAATGTAATATTTATTCAAAAGTTACTAAACCAAAACTATGTAGGATTTTTATTTATTTTAATTAATTCCAATATTATTACTCGGATGATGCACACGAATCAATCAACTGACAACTTGATTCACGGATCATTCGTATTATGGAAATGGGATGATTTATCTGATAATTAGGGATTATATTTTCAATTATTATATTTTTCATCAATATTTTATCAAATAAAAATTAATTTAGGAAAAAGAAAAAAAAATCCATGGATCATTCCATATGTTTTTTTATTCATTTCTCCACCATTTCTTCATTCATAGTGGGAAAATCCCTTGTCCTGTAGTGCATAAATATTAGTAGATTAATAGTTTGACACCCATTTATTGGCAAAATAGTTTGATATCCCATATCTAGGTTTATTATTTTGATGGGATCAAACTATGAAGATGGTGATAGTGGATTAAGATCAGCTCAATGATTCCAGTTAATGTCGGATTGAAGGAGCTGCTTTAGATGGAATAACTAGGTAATTCATAAGTGGTTTTGATTACCATAGTTTAGTGTCATATTATGGAAATCCTCCACTAATGTATATCTTTGAATCCTAGTGGGATTGAGGGTATAATATAAGGTGATGGTGTCGTAGGAATACAATGGATGAAGAACTTCAGGTATTTAAAATCCCATGGCACACACCATTTATTTTGAATCTACACACCATGTGGGACCCTTAGTGTCGTGAAAGGGTTTAGATGAGAAGTAAAGTATCTGAAAGAATGTGACATGGTCACACAATGTGTGATTCATCCCTATAAGCTCAAAGTGTACCTCAGAAGGTACATGGGTAAATCAAGGAGCACATGGTCATGGAAACATCGTACACTCCGACAAGGGATTATCTGGGCCAAGTCTACATAGGCATAGTTGTGTACATAATAATGTAATTAAGTACAAAAGTTTGGATACTTTGTGTCATATTACATGGACATGGGAACATTTTAGGATCCACGAGTAGTGTCTAATGTTTAAGGGACAAACCGTGATGAAATACATGGATACAGGCATGGTCTATGATGCACAATCATTATTCAGTGCTCAAGGGACAGACCTTGTACTCCGAGTACACATTTTTTACACCTTAAATGATGGATAAGAGCACTTTTCATCATCAGATAGGTAAATTTTCATTAGGGTGTGTACCAAATATCCTTTCCATGAGGGTTAGTGTGGAATCATGTCCTAAACTTAGGACAATGATATCTTCAATATGAATTTGTGGAGAGAGTTGTTGGAATCCTTTCATGAGTCCTAGAGTAATATCACATATCACTATATTTATATAGCTAGATTTATTAGTATCATCATGACCAATAAAACAAGGGTGTCTATCTTCTACTTAGTGGGTTATTTGAGATTGAGTTGTTGGTATACACCATGTCCTTGGGTGTGATCATCATTTGTGTATTTTTCTCTTGAGACATCAAATGTGTACTTATAAGGAAAATACCCAATGATACATACATCTCAAGTGGATTCAATCAGTGCTATCTGACTCATGTAGTGTGTCCTCCTAGACGAGTGCTATATAAAACATTTGAGAAGAATACCTAAACTGGTATTAATGTTTTGACATTACCGTGATACTATGTGTTTTGGTGAGTATAGATATTCTTGTTTGATGTGATATAGAAATATACCTATATTGATTTGACTATTATTATTAATGTTATATTCATAGTGATTTAAGGGTTCCCTACTGGGTATTGTTATACTCACATATTTGTGGGATTTTCTAGCATGTGTCTTATCTTATGCAGGAGATTGAAAAATTGATGGAGTCCTAAATGGACCATGACTAGGCAGGGCATTGTGATCGAGAATGATTGAGGTGTATTCCAGTGGTATCTTTATCAGTGGTACCCATTTTACATTATAGTTCGACCAATTTATAGACTCTTTGTGGTGGGTTTTTATTTGTCCCTATGTACTTTCAATTACTTTTTTTCATAATATGGTTGTGGGATTTAGATATATGAATATATGGATTACCATTTTTATTAAATTTTTCTATTTAAAGGTCTTTTATATGTGTGCATGTGTACAAGTACTTTAGGAAAATGTCTCCCATGTTAGTGATATGCATACTCAGCACTAGTCACCATCCCCTATTCAATTAGTGGTGAGCTTCAAGAGACACAAAAATTCCCCCATTATGATGGTTTGTGACCATTAAATTACTATTAAATTAATCTTATAAGACGTGGGTTTGAATGAAATATTTGTAATATGAATGGAAGAGGAAACCGAGAAAAATATCTGATTAAAACGTATCCTCTTCTCGATGATTCTTTTTTTCTATGACACTAAAATCCATGAATTCCTAGAGTTCAGTGACACATGAACATGCCTAAGGATTGTAATGGGATTAAAAAAGGATATTTGGGTAGATATTATGATTTGGTATGTTTATGTGAAGTGGTTTTATTATGGATGGGTGATGGTTTATTTTTACTTGTGGATATTACAATTTTTTGGATAAAATATTGAATAGATTATAATATCCTAAGTAAACCATCCAATTGTAATCTTTTAAAAACTATGAAATATATTTTATTAAAATATCATGATTTTATGAATTTGAACATGTTTATAATTCAAATTGATTAGTATAATCAAATTTCAATGAGAAAAATATAAGAAAAAATGTTTTTTAGTGGCACTTTAGAAATTAGATTTTGGAGATTACTTTTTTGGTTGGGAAATTTTGTTTATTATTTTTAAAGATCCAATTTTTCTTATTTAATTTTTTTTGGAATGATAAAATAAAATTTACATTTATTAAGTGAGTCTTAATATAATATTTTTTTCATTAAACATATGTTATTTATGAAACAACATTTTTACTATTCTTGTAAAAATTGATGTTTCTTAAAAACCAATAAAAAATTAACCCTTTTTAAATATCAATATAATGATTCTAAAAGTTATATAAATTTAATTAAAATATCTTTCTAAAATATATAATTTTATTTATTGACATAAAAATTAATATTTCTATAAAATCCATTAAAATTTATTTATTAAAATAAATATATAATTTATTTGAGTTTTTAATATTTTTTTAATTTTATAAAATTATTTTTTTATATTTTCATAAATTTATCATTATAATGTTTCTATATATTAAATTTTATTAATTTTATGATGAATTACTATTATAATGGTTACTATTCCAATAGCCACATTACTATTGCAATCTTCATATGAACTCCTATAAATACCTTTTAATCATTTTATACGTTGTTCACAATAAATACACCAAAGGTTATATATTATAATTTTATAATTTTTAAATTGGTTTAGTAATATTATGTTTTATTTCTATAGTACTGTTCATGTGAGGGATAATTCTAGAAGATCAAGATGATCCATATTTTTTCATTTTAGTTTTTTATTTTATATTTTCTATCCTATTGTATTAAATTGTATTTTAATGGGTTTATTTCTTGACTTGTGTTTCTATATAAATTAATTAAATAATGTGTAGGAATTTTATGTTTTGTACGTTTATAGAAATATAAAATATAACGAAAAAATGTTCATTTAGGGAAAAATCATTTATTGAGTTTTTATTATTAAAATTGAAATCCAAAATGGGTATTATATTATGGTGTTTTTTCTATAGTGGAAACATTACCTTCCAAATAAACAATTTTTTTATTTCAAAAAATAAATAATTCATTTAATGTAACATCTTATGCATATGAGAATCTTGGATGTTTTGGTGAGAAGATATATTTCATCAAACATCCATACACAATTTAAAAATAAATTTTTTTATGTTAAATAATTACTGATAGAAGGTAGTGAAAAGTGGAGAAGCTGAGGGACCAAAGATCTGGAAGAAGAATGACAATAATTTTCTATAAACTATAGTAAAGATGAAGAATAATAAGGGATTGTGTTGAGTATTTGAGAGCCATTATCTCTTAAAGAAGAAAAAATATTTTAACAATTGTTTTTGGATAATCAAAAATATGTTGATAGTTATAGAGGATGAGTGTCATGATGTTTTTTATAACATAATCATTAATTTATAGTCACTCTTATTTGAAGAAAAACCCCATAATTGTAGTTATTATTGACTTTACTAGATAAATTATTAATTACTTCAGAAGGATGAAGGAATCATGATCGGATAGAGAGATGAGGAATATAGAAATAATTATAAATAGCCATTCAATTAAAAAATATACTATTGGATTGTTACCAATATAATAATATAACCCCACCCATGTAATATTGTGGTAGAGGTTTCATAATGATCTCTAGATACCAATTATATTTTCGATTTGATTATAATAGATAATATATCACCCTTTTACATTTGATAAGGAATGTAGTATGTTTCCTACATCAGGGATGAATCTTATGAAAATAGCATATGATGTTATCCTGTAAAAATTTATTCATTGCATGTAATTGTTCCATATTGGGTAAATATTAAGAGATCCATTTATAACCATATAGTTTATATGATTTCAAATGCTAAAGGGTATATGTTATAAAAAAGTATTGGTATTTGGTATAATGTTGTCACCCCCAATTCACACCCCTCTCAGGTGTACATTTCATGATCTACTAGGACATTACAATTGGTATTAATGTGTATGTCACCTCTAATTATATCTTATAAATTTTCAATATTATCACTAGAATCATAATGTTCCCTCTAATAAAAATTAATAAAAAATTTCTCAATTGATTTATCTAACATATATGGACAACAAAGTTCAATTGTTCTAAGATGCACCTAAGATGAAAGGATAAAATTATATCTCTATCAAAACTATATTGGATGTACCCGCAAAGACCATTAGAAACAAACAAAAGAAATATTACATGAAGGTAAGAAATATTTAATGGAAGGAAGATGAGGCACTATTAGTTTTATATAGTCATATTAGTGATAATTAATTAGATAAATCTATTAATAGTCACTATTCTAGTGAAGCATGATAAATAAATAAATAATACATGTTTAATGAGTCACTTAGTGAATTTTATTGTGAAATTAAGGATTATGTCAAAAATCTACTTGACGATGTTCTTATGTATGTGTTCTCATATGACAAGTGGTTTCTTGATTATAAGTCACAATATGATGAATGTAGTATTGATATATAAGAAGAATTATAAAAGAATATGACCTCATTCAACACTATCACTTATACAATAATATACATTTAAGAATCTCATTTTATTTTTCCAGAAATAATTTGTTGAATTGATGAATAATTGTAAATTGATTGATGTGTGATAGAATTGTTTTATATGTTTTTATGGGATTTTTATTGAATCAAATAGATACCATAATGTCTATAAGGATATTAAGCCTACCATTATGATGTAAATAGTAACAAAATGACGTTTTTGGATAACTACCTAGTTGAAAAATAAATATAAATGAAGAAAAAAATTTAGATGTTGAAAAAATGAATAGGTGGAAATGTTGATATCAAAAGAATATGAAAGAAATAAATTGAACAAGAAATTTCTAGAGTTAAAAATCCAAATAAATAATCTAGAAATAGAAAATTCTATAACATTCCAATAACATGAGAATAATATAACTCCCACCAAAATATTAATTTTTATTCATCTATCCAATAAGGGTCACAATAGAGGCTAAACAAATTGTAATAAGTAGGTGAATCCTCTACCTTGGGCTTAAGGAAAATGGAATCAAAAAAAAATAGAATATTATTTCTTTTTATATATATTAATAAAATGGTCAATAAAACATTTATAAATAGCACAAATGTATAACTGAAAATATTATAGTATAACCACTTATAATTCAAGTAAATATATGATCATCTCCATGAAAGACAACTCTGAAAAAAGTGGCCAAAATAATGATGTTCCTGTACAAAATTGGTATGTAAATATATATGGATAGACTACACCTAAAATGAGAAGGAGAAGATTAATTGTAGGTTTTTTGATCTACTAGATGTTGGGGTATGAAGATATAAATTTGTATCTCATTAATGTATTATTTAGAACTTGTTGGAGAACAACATTAGGTGGAATTAGGATATAGAAAAAAAAAGAAACCTACTAAAAATAATCGTACATTATGAATAAAGAATAATATGTATTTAAAGGAACTATTTCAATCACGTGAAAATATTTATGATAAATGAAACATAAATGGTCATAGTTATGATTAATGATCATACAATACCTTTTGGTATAATTCTAATACTGATTAAAATAGAGATCCACACCAGGATGTGTAATATGTAAAGAAACAAGTATAGTCTTCCTTGAGTTCTAATTTAGTTAAGGAGACTACTCCCAAAATGTTAGAAGTGAATTACAAAAAAATTATCCAAGACTATAGGAAATACATTCTTTTATTTTTTGTAACGAAATCTCACACCAGTGACCTATGTAGAGTGGCTAAGGATCTCAATAAATAAGGGATTAATCTAAGAAAAATGTGAATCAATAATGGAATGGTATAGTTGGGGATGTGTAGTGGTTGAAATTATTTATGATTAAGTAGATAAGATTACTTGGAAGGGAAAGGTCAAATATGATAAAGAAGTGTGTAGATGATGAAACCATAAATTACATTAGCATTTAAAATTTATTAAAATTTTTGAATAGAAGAAGAATAAACGTAAAACACCAATTTCTTCTAGTTCTAAATTTTTGGTAGCAAGATTGAAATCAACAACCAAAGTAATTATTACCATTCACCCAATTTTAATGTAACAATAGTTCTAGATCTGTTGGGTTGGGCTAAAATTCTTGATAAGGAGAAAAATAAAGATAGAGATCTGATTCGTATTGTTGAGAAACAAATTCCGGATATGATTAATGTTTATTAAGTAGAGGATCCCATTGTTCAAAAAGAGGAAAAACGTTGTAAATCCAAATAATGTGATAGTTTTAAGAGGCCATGAAATTGTAGACCTATAAACAAAGTAGTTTTTGGGTATAGAAATTAGTTGAATCTCTATTTTTCCAACAAAGGAACTAATGAAGATCCAGAAATTATCATATAACATTGTATGAATTTAAATGATTAGATTTTATGTTGAATCATAATGGAATGTATCCCTTTAGGGAATTATTTCATGTTGAATCATAATGGAATGTATCCCTTTAGGGAATTATTTCAAATGTTGGTGTATATTTCAATGATTTATAATTTCTATTATATCCTGAAATTTGGACCACCCCTTCAAAATCAAAAGTAAATGGTACAATTTTATTCTCTCATCACTTGTTTAACATGCATTTATGATGTTTATTGGGTGGAGATAATCTAATCACATGGGTAAGGCCTAACACATACAATGTTTTTTGGTATGTATTCAAGTTAGTTCAAGTTATATTGCCATCATGGAAATACATATGTATGTCACCCAAAATGTAATGGTTAGAAATTCATAACACATATGGGGAACATATATAGAGATTTTTTGTATGAAATTTTCACTCTTGTTTTCTATAATGGGATATCCCACTTATAATTATAGATTATATGATGACGGAACATTTCTAATTGAATTTTCATCTCAATATAAATCAGTCAATTATTTTCTCTTCTTGAAGTTATTACAATCACTAGGCATTGGTAAGAAGTGATTATTAATAATTTTATTCTATCATGATATAAATACATTTTATATTATAAATTTTATCAATAGTTTGTATTTGATGGTAAATAGAGAGGATAATAGTTTCTTAATATTATAATAAGGTGTTGAGAAAAACCTATCAAACACCCATGATGAAAAAAGAGGAGTTGTTTTTTATATCCTTCAAAATAAAATTCATGAGATATAAAACCAATTGTAACATGAAACCTTAGGTATAAAATGGGGGATAGTATCATACCAATTGAATTTATTAAAAATTAATTAGATAATATCATTGGATTGGAAATGGTTTTTTTATAAACACAGTGGGGAAGATTATTGGGGTTAGTGGTTTTGTTTTTTATTATTTTTTGTATTTTTTATTGAAGATCAATTTAATGTTATAATTTAAGGAATAGTTATGTTCATAGAAAAATAAGTGTGTACCTTCCCTTGAATTAGAATTGGTTTTCATGTGAACAAATGGAAAATTAGTAGACCAAATCTCATTTGAAAAGATAGCAAGACATATTCTGTATACCAATTACATTAGACAATTTTTGATCGATTATTTAGGTTAAAACAAGTACCATGTCATGGAGAATACATTTCACCAATAGTAATATTTGATTTTAAAAATCTGAGAAGGATCAGGGAAATTCACCTTTACTAGAATTCTTGAATGTCTATTATGTTTTTAATTTATGATGGTTTATGTAGAGATGATTTGAAAGTCGATGGCATGGGATTTATCAAATAAGCACTTTAATAGGCTAGCCATGGATTTTTTAAGAATACTCTAGTATTGAGTTTTATATTTTTTATAATAACTTAATATTTTTCAAGAAAGAATTTTGGATTATTTTATTAATTTTAATATTTGGGTTAGGATGTTCCAAGATAATATTATGTGTTTTTTTGAATCTCTATAGAAAGCTAATTAAACCATATATAAAAATACGAGTTTTAGAGTTCACTAAAAAAATTATAAGTCCAGATCCAAAGACTTCCCTGTACTATATGACTTAACTATGAGTGTATGAATTAATTTCCTAAACAGAAAACTTTGAAGAATTCAAAATACATTGAATTACAATATATAAATATGTCTAATCATAAATATTTTTCAAATTTTAGGCTTTATCATTTGTATCCACTACGTAATGTATGATTTGGAGTCTACAAAAAATTATTGAGGGTATGATATAAAGGTGTCATTTGAAGAGTCATTCGTCAGAATAATTAGCAAGACTTTAGCATAATCCTTCTGCAACTGAGCATTTGTCTTCACTATAATCTATGTTTTGTATAAGATTTTTTTTGTTCCATTCATATTACCTCAAGTGGTAACAAAATTAATATAATATTTTTGGATGAAAATGACATAATCAGTTAGAAACACAATTTTCCATCACATGAATTTGAAACATTATGCATTGGAATAAAATTTATAAGACATCATTAATTAGGAAATTCTCAAGTTTCTAGTTGATAAAAATTTCAGTTTCTAGATATCAAATCTAATGATGTTGAAAACATATTAGATGGTAAAAGAGTTAGTCCACAATGATCCAAATATGAAAAACACTAGGAATAGTGTTTTATTCACGAAATAATGAGAGTATGTAATCTATATACATGGAATATAAAGATCCAATAAATAATGAAAGGAGTTCCCATTTTTTTAATTCCAATGAAATTAATATTTGATGATGTTGATGTTGTTCTTATTTTATACAAGCATAATGAATCAAATTCAAGCATTGATGAAATCATTATCTGAGGAATAAATAAGGAGTATTTCCACAGCATGGTATCTAATATCAAATGTTAATTTATATCTGTTTCATGAATAATACAAATGGAGGTACATAAAATATAAATTTATTCCTAAAATACATTATTATTATGATCAGGTATATAATGAAAAAAACTGAAAGGAAATAATATGGAATGCTATGAATTATACCTATCATTAAAAAATGATAAGTCCTAATTATTTTATAAATTTTATATATGGGATTTTTCTATGAAAAAATTATACTTTTTGTATAATTTTATATATCTTTGAAGAATGCAAGTTCATATTCTGAGGGACATATTTTGATAAGACTATATAAATGAATCTAATATTTATAAGCATAAAATATTATATTATTTATGTAGTTTTAAATAAATTATGTTCAATTAATGAGGTTATTCGATGATTAATATTTGAGCTAAAATATCAATTCCATTGAAATCATCGAAACCAAAACAGGGTATTCTATTATGGTTATTTTTAGCTAGAGATTACATTGAATTATCAAAATACAACATATGGAATTTTAATTTTTTTTAAATGCATTTAATTTAGCCATATTCACATGTTATATTCTCACATCCTAAGGTGAGAATAAATAAAGTATTATATATGTATACAATGAAATATGAAATGTTGCTACTGGAGAAGTAGTTAATGGTGGTAATTAGTTGTAGAGAAGGAAAGAGAAGAGAATATTTAAACTACAGAGAAAAATTGACATTATAACCAATAATGAATAAGAAATATAATAATATTTTCTATTAAGATTGTGTAATATTCTCAGTCTGGAAGATATTAAAAAAATTTATTTAAGTTCCCATATATATATATATTCTATGATGAAATTAGAAAAATTGAAACTGTCAAAGTTTGAGTTTTATGATCATTGTTTGATGATATTCTAAAAGTTAAAGGCACTATGACTTAAGGAGGAAAAAATCTCTATTGGTGAAAGTGACATAGTTGAATGGACTGTAATATATATCAAATGTACAAAAGAAGTAGGATACCAGTTGGAGATAAAGATTATAGAATGTCTTATAAATAACCCTTCACTTGAGTAAAATTTTAGTGGATTTTGAACCTATGAAATATGGTAACCCCAATGATTTTGTATAGTGAAAGAGGGTTTTAGAAGATACATATCCACCCATTTTAATTGGTTATTTTACAATATTGTAAAATCTATGACTCAATAAGTTTTGAAATGTCAAGAAGTTAGTTTTTCACATTGAGGTAAAACCATGTGAAAATAAAATATTATTATTTATTGTTTTTATTTATACATTTTATGTGGTTTTATCATGTTAGGTGAAGTCTAAATGATTCATTTATTTCTTAATGATTAATATATTTCATATAAAAAATGGGTTATGTTAAAATTAATAATTTGAATTTGGTAAAATATTGTACCAACTAATTTACATCACTATCAGTTGTGTCTATATGATCAACTTGGAAACTATATTTTGTACCAAATAATATAATACATTTGATTGGATCTAATGAATTAGCACAATTTCAATTAGAAACATAATATTCCCACGGTTAAGGAATTAAAATTTTCTACCAATTATCTTATATGATATATATGAAGTGCATATTACAGATGGATGAAGAAACACCTCATATGGAATATTATAATTCTACCCATGTCAAACATTGTGGAATTTAATTTCATGACCCTATAAAATAAAAATAATAATGATTATAAGAATATGAGGATAATTTATTCGATGAAAAATATAACACCATTAATTAAAGGTAGTAATAATGAAGAGAATTTATTAGCTAAATCTAATGATTATCATTCCTCCCGTGACGGAAGATCAATATATTAAAAAATGTGTTTAATGAGTCTTTTAATTAATTTTATTCTAAATTTATGGATTACCTGAAAAAATTACCTAATGTTTTTGGTTTATATAGGTTCTCAAATATTAAGGGACTTATTGATGAGTAGCCACAAATAATAAAAGGAAGAGAATGTAATGGATGAAGCATTGGAAGAAAACATGAGATCCTAGAGAAAATTTCTCTAATATTGTAATGTCCAAGGATGATTCTGTACAGTTGTGCGGTGAATGAAATTATTTAACTGATGATAAATTTTTATGACATGATGGTGAAAAATATTTATTTTAGAAGGTTGTTAAGGAAGTCTTTCATATATTCGGTAAATATAATAAAATTTTCATGTATGTGAATTCTTCTTACCATGAAGTTAAAATTAAAAGAATACACCATATGGATAAATCCATACCTAAAAAAATAAAAAATCATCAAAAAAAATAAAAATGTTAAAACATTAGTTTGTAAGATATAATGACATCAGTAGAATATTAAAAAACACCGTTAACTGAAAAATTTCAACAGTATAAAATTGAATTAAAGAATACAGAAGTATAAAAATCAATAACATCACAATAAGTAGATAAAAGAAGTAATACCTCATAATCATCATAGGTGAATCTCTCATGAAGAATGATTAGAATGGGTTCTCAATGGGCTTGGTATTTTATTTTAATATTCCTCTAAAATCTCATAGAAAAAGGGACAATATATTTTAGTGAAAACTAATTTAACTTAATTTATAATTATTAAATGTGTTGGAAAATGATTAAAAACCATAAAAATTTAAAAAATGGGATATTAAGCCAATATGTCAGGGATATAGGATATCATTTTTAAGAAAAAATATTCACCAAAAGGAGCCCAAAATTCAAAGGTTCTATAATAAAATTATCAAGTAAGAGGGCTTGGACGTAATTCTCCAAAAATGAAATAATGAAGGTTAATTGGAATGTGTTGGTTCTACTATCTGTTTTGGAATAGGTCTTTTAAATAAAATCACTATGATTTATTATATAGAAAAATAATGATCTATATGTGAATGTGGATAATGGATGTACAGAGTATGAAATCAGATAAATAGAATTACACCTCATAGGAGAAGAATGATATATAGTATAAGAATATATTTGAATCACTTGGATACTTCTATAATATGTGTTAAATATGTGGTCAATGTTTTCATGAATGCAAGTAAAATCCTATTAGGTATTGTCTAATTACTTAAGAAAATAATGGACAAAAACATGCATAGATTTAGGTGAAGAAATAAGACAAGCCCTAATTGGGTTGTATGTCAATGAATAAGGATAATCCTAAGAGGATAGAAATGAAATCAGATCTTGGTGATAAACTTATTATCAGGAGATTCATGTATTATGGAAAGAGAGGACACACTATTTATGATTTCAAAGTGGCCATGAATATCAATGAATAATGTATAAATAAAAATAACATATTGGAATCAATCATGGAAATCGATATCCTTTTTTTTATGGTGGTCGAAATTCTGTGTGAAGAAGAAGAGAAGAAACCCAAAAAGGTAATAGTCAAAACTGATAAAGAAGTATATATATGGTGTAACTATTTTGGACATTTAGATATTCAATGTTTTACTTTTTTTACAAGACATATGTAGAAGAAAGTGAAATGACCAGTTTATTCTATTGTTAAATCTGTGGAAGCTGGAAGGAAATCCATATCTAAACACAGAGTAGAGGATATTCACAATAGTTTTCATACCATACGGCCATGTTAGATTGAATTTTCTAGAAAGATATATTTAACTAAATATAAATCCAAAGATCTAATAACTAGAGTTGATAAACACACAACAACTATGAATGAATTTTATAATTGAGATAATTCTAGGATTCCCAAAGTTAAAAAAGGTATAAAATACAAACATAGTGTAAGCCGGAAGTTGTTAAGATATTTCACACAATAAGAAAAATGGGGTTTCAAGAGGTTAAGTTAGTCTCATCTCGGTTTCTCAAAATAAGGGCTTACTAAATATCCACCCATTTTCATATTAACTCGAATATGCATATCTGATGAGAATTGATAGTGAATATGGGTTTAATGTATCCCTTGATGGAGTCATTTCATAAGGTTGTGAAGCTTCCATGGATTTATAATTTCAATTAAGTATGGAAATATTTATATTCTATTCAATATATAAAGGTTGAGGTAATATATTTTTCCCATCACATGTATAATATTTATATATTATGTTTATCAAGTGGGAGTGAATATATATTCGTGTGTAGAAGAAATTTCAAATGAAATTTTTAGATTTATTTATTCTTGTGATGGTAGATTCCTATGTATTATTTAAAATCTATTTACACATCCCCTAAATTGTGATAACCATAAATTTATATTACAAATAGAATTAGAGTCAATGTATAGTTTAATATTTCTAATATAAATGATATGTAAAACTAAATAACTCAATGCTTTTATATTCCAAAACTTCTTATAATACCTTTTAATTGGAATATAGTGATTCTTATGGACTTACTTCACTTATTATATCAATACATTGTATATTTCAATTGTTATAAAAAATTATATTTGAGATATTATATATAGAATATGAGATTACTTAATTTAAAGAGGTAATTAAGAAAACACTTCAAAACACCCATGATGAAAAGATTTGGGACAAGTTGTTGCTGAACTCCCAATGGATGGAATTCAATATAGGGATAATGCATTAAAACATGGACCCAATATTGTTAAGAGTGGTAAATTATCATATAATTTTAATTTATTTATAATAATTGGGAAAGAATATCAGTGAATAAGACATGATATATATTTTGATAACAATCATAAATGTGTATATTATCGTGGTCATTGACTGTGTTTGGTTGTGTCAGTTTTATTTTTTCATAAATCAATTCTATTTTTTGTGTAATAGAAATTAGAAGATCACGTGTCAATAATTGAGTATCTACACATGATTGAAAATTTACTACAATGTGAGTAAATAAAAAATTATAAGACCAAAGGTCCATGGATTAACTGGATTGATAGATTCCTTTGACCAATTACATCATTTCATTATTGTGATTTTATTCTTGTAAATGAGAAGTTCCATGTCATGGATGAACACTCTTAGGAATAATCAGTACCAATGTTGATGATCAAAGAAGTATATAGATATATTAAACTGTAATGGATAGATTTAACATCAATCATGTTCATAGTTTATAAAGGCTAGAGTGGAGCTTGTTTTTAAAGATATTTCATAGGATTAGTTTACAGAAATATGCACTTAATTTCGAAAAGGTGTACATAAGAATACTATTTTATTAAGTATTATATTTGATATAGTTCCTTTGAACTATACTTGAAGTAGTTTTTATTTATTTTATTAATTCTAATATTCATTTTAAGATGATCCAAGATGGTTTTGATGGATTAGAGATACCATCGGGTAGTTTAAAGTTAGTTTTAATTCATCTGGAGTAATCCTATTTTTTAGTTCATAAAAACTAGATAAGTCCCAAATGTATGTATTTTCTTATTAAATCATATATATTCAATATAAGTGTTTGACATCATGAGATGAATGTATTTTTTTAAGTGATCATTATTATTTGAGTTTTATTATATTACTCTGTATGATCATAAGTCTTTTTCAAATGTTGAACGTCTTCATATGGATTTCTATCCTTAAATATGACATTAGTGTCTTATAAGAATTGTTAGATGAATGATTATAAGGCATCAACCTGAGGGACAATTTTTCGAATAATGATAGTCAATTCAATGTAATCCTTCTTCCATGTAGTTTATATCATCAACATAACTCTTGGAATGTTTTATCCATTTAATATACCAATATAAAAATTCACTAATTACTAAAATTATAAAAAAGTTGAAGGATTAAAATGAAGTACCCATAGAATGATGTAATAAATAATTATAAGACTTTGTGAAAATAAGTCATTGAAATCCCTGAGTATGAATTCAACACATAATATATTTTTGAGTTTCTATTGGACCAAAATTCAAGTTTCAAAGTATAAAATATGATAAATCATAAATTAATTTGGTTGATTCAAGAGTTTTTTTCTCAACAATACAATCATAAAAGACTCTTAGAATAATGTTTGATTCATGGTACGATTAGAATATTTTATCATTATCCATAGAATGGGATGATTGAAGAACAATGATGAAGGGAGTTTTCAAATTTTGTTTGTTTATATGAAATTCAAAAATTATAATTCTTTTGTTTTTATTAGGTGAAAAAACAACAAAAATCTTATTCATTCAAGGATACATGATATTTTTAAAGGATTTATCAATGAGGAGTTACATTGAAAATATTTTTTCATGATGAAATTGAATTTATCTGATTTTCATGAATAATATAAATAATGTTACATTGAAACTCATAGTTTATATAAAAACCTATATTATTGTATTCTAAGAAGGACTGTGTAAAAATAAAACATAACTAATATGTAAGGATATGATGTTTAAATAACTTAGAACCAATAGGAGAGGTTATGATTTTATATATCGTGAATTGAAAGATGGGTTCCTTGCCATAGATATGTTTTTTTATAGTTTTATACACCTGTGTAAAATGGAAGATAGGATTTCATTAGATATAATTTGATATTAGTTATAAGAATAAGATATTAATATAAAGTAATAATAGAATATCTTGTTATGTTGGGTTTCAATAAAGGAGGTGTATTCATTAAGGATATACATTGAATACTCTTTGAGTTTAAAAAGTAGTGCATAAGATATCAATGAATCAATAACTAGGTATTCTATTAGGGTGAATTTGGGGAAGCAAATACATTTTCCTATCATCATACCATTGATTGTATTTTATAAATATGAAATGAATTTAATTTTCTCTCATATTAATGAGAGAATCTTAGTTCTTGAGGTGAGTAGAGATAAAGTAACGTATCCCCATAAAAAAATAAAAAATGTTATTGTTTAATAAGAAGTGAAAGTGATTAGTGAGTTGTTGAGAATCCAGGAGAGAATAATCTCTCACAAAAGAAGAAAAACAGGTAAAGAAAACCTATATTCAGGATGAATTATAAGAGAGTATTTAAAGTATGACCAAACTATTGTGTCTCTAATAATAATATATATTTTGAGTTGGTTTACCAGTAATGGATTCTATGAAGAAATAAAAGCTTTATGCAGTTTCAAAGGATGAAATTCAAGAGATTATTTTTCATAAAAATTGTTTGTCAAAGTCACTAAAATTTTAGGAATCATATAATCATTGATCATATAACAGAAATCTCTAGATTTATTATGAATTAATTTTGAAGGAGGAAGGATGATGGATACAAGTGTGATATTAAGACTGTGCAAAGTAGTATAACGAATACGTTGTTTTATTAATATAATGAGGATTGTTAGCTATGTAATATGGTAACCCCATATATTTTATATTGTGTAATAGATTCATGGATGTTCTCCATCCTCCAATTAAAATTGGTGATTTGATTATAAGGTATTATATTTGACTTAATGGGAGTTGAAATTGAAAAGAGTAGGTCTAGCATATCAGGGATGAACCTTATTAAAATATTTTTTCTTGATATATTAGTTACATTTATGTATTTATAATGGTTTTGGAATATTGGGTGTAGCTTAAATGATCGATTTATAACAAAAAAATGTAGCATTGGTTTCATGAACAATGTGGTTAAGATAAAAGGAAATATATAACTTGGTAAAATGTTTCTATGGTTGATTCATCCCCTCTCAAGTGTTTCTTCATGATCCACTGGGAAAATAAACCTTCTAATTTGAATATGATTTTCACTATAAATAAATAACATTTTAATAGCTATAACAACATTAAAATGTTATTTGTTGATATTCATTTATATCAATAGACAAAAATGAAGTAGGGTTTTGGGTAATTCATAGAAAAGGCATTGTTTAATGGGTTGTGACACTCCATTAAAAGTTATAGTATATAGTGTGGTTGACACATCTTTGAGAGTAGATATGATATAAAGACTTTAGTAGTAATTTGTGTCTAAAACCTATAAAAACTATTTATTCTACATCTTTTATGATTTTCCTCCTTTAAATTTTGAATTTTATCGATTCACCCTCTCTTGAATTTTAGATGTAAATATGTCTGAGAAACCATATATTATATATATAAACATATTTTATTATTCGTATATATATATATATATTCATTTTTTCATTTTTTTAAATTTAACAACAAACATATATTATATTTAAATGTTAGAAAAAACATTGTAAGTGTATTTGGGTTGTATTTTCTTAAAAAAAATTAGAATACTTATAATATCATTGGATATTAGAGTTCAAAATGGATTTTATGTTTATAAGATGTTGAATATGTTTTGATATATGAAGAAAAAATCAAACCATAACCTACATCACATTATTCCAATATAAATAGTTTTTTACTATATATCAGGGTTGAATAGTAGTTCCATGGTGTTTAGTTTCCGTACATAATAGATGTTTGATAATTTTTAAGGAATTATTAACGAAAAAATAAAATAATTGATGGAGGATGATTTGTTGTAAATGGGTTTTGGATAGAGATACTTTATGGCACTATGTATTATATTAAAAATGTTACAGCATAAGCGGATGTAATGAAAATTTAATTTTAACTGTGAATATTTTGATCACACAAAAATATTTTGATTAAAAATATTTTCTATGAGGTTGACCATGACTAAACATACCACATAAAAAATTTGGATTAATCCATGAATAATGGAGGACGGTATGTTTTCAAACATATTTCACAATAATTCTTAGTTTTAAGTTGTAATTATTACATAATAGAATGTTATTTTTAAATTTTAATTTAATGGGTGATAATTTGATATTTTTAGGGGTAGATTTTAAATTTTGTTTGAGAATTATTTATATAAAGACAGTATTTAATAAAGAGTAGTAAAGACATTAATAAGAAGGTTTGAAATTTTCTATTTTATTTACAAAGAAATATCTCATGGAGAGGGGGAGAGAAATTTATAGTTGATGAGATTTATAGATGGAACACATTTTATGGAATGATCAATGGATCTCAGATATGATTATAAACATCATACCAAAGGGATAAAGTGGTAATCATCATGTTGATAAGGATAAATAATATTTATACACTAATGGTGGTTTTATTTTTGTATTAATTCATGGAGGTAAATTTTATTCACATTAGAGAGTAGTGAGTTATTATTCTCTGTGGGATAAGTGTTTTTAGATTAAAATGCCTTGTTATAATCCTAGAGGGATAGTGATACTACATTGAATTTTTAAAAAAGTAGTACACTATTAGGGAATTTGTTACACCAATACATCACTATGATTATATTCTTTTGACACAGATTAGTGTAGGTGGACCAATTATAATTAACTGGAGTCTTATGGTGATTTATTAGTTTTTATCATAGTGAGGGATAATTGTTAGTTTTTAATAAATAATAAAAAACATTCTTAAAGGGAATGTTTAAAATTTACACACATTTATTCTCCTTCCTTCTATTGTATCATTCCTTACGTTGGTTCAAATTATAGTATAAGAGTTAAAGGTTTATTTTGAATATTATTTAACTTATTAGATGATATGTGAGTGGTAGTGATTTATATTGTCATTAGGACCTCTTGTGGATTCAACTTATAACTTTGGAAAAATTATACGAACTATTTTATATCATTATGTATAGATTAATACATAATTATATTTAAATAAATTTTAAAAAATAAAGTAAGGGAATCTCTATTAAAAATGTTTCACAATGAGTTGTATGGTAAAAAATTAATCAACAATTTAGGGTAAGATAGTCTAATGCATTCCATATAAAATGATTTCATTTAAACCCTCAATATCTACATGGAACAAATTATTCAATCTTTTTAAATGTGACTCAATTGTAAGAGAAGAATAAGATCATGTTTTATGGAACAAGTATTAGGACTCCAGTATACAACTAAAAGAATCTGTTGATGCATTAATTTATTGGGTGAATTTGATTTTAGAGGAAAAATTTCATCTTAGATAAATCCTTGATGATGTCACTTTTCTGAAGAAAAGTTTTTATAATGTTACCAAATCACATCTATCTAAAGTTTTTTATGATTGGAAAAAAGGATCCAAACAAAATATTGTTAGATTACTTTCCCAACATACTTTTTTTCTAGGAGATGAGTACAAATAATGAAGATTCAATGAAATGGACGAATCTTGAGAAGTGACATTCAAGGTACTGTAAAATATATATATTACTGAAAATAAAGATTAGTATTTGGTTGATGCGGTTATTCCATTACATTCCTAAAATAGAAAACTAGGAATGAAAATTGAAACCAAATGCTTCCACTCATATAATTTTTATATGGAAAGGTTGGGTACCATACTATGAATTATCCAAAGAAGATCCAAGATGGTTAGGATGAAAAATAAATAATAATGAAATTTTCTATATTTGTAAAAGGAAGGATAATTTAAGTATTATTTTTCTTTAAATAAAATAAATACCATTCATTATATTATATTAGCCCAGAGAAATAAAAAAAAGATGATATTCAACATTTAAAATACCCATTTGAGGATATACTTGTGATATTCATATAATTAACTAAAATAGTAGAGACAATTGGTTGTAATGATGATAAACATTAGGTTTTTTTTTGACATTTGGGTTTATTTTGAATATTTTAATGAATAAATATAAATTTTGAGCGATAAATTGAATAATCCATATGTTATGGTCTATGACTATGAGCACTTTACGAATTAATATAATGAGGATAAATATAAGTTGATAGTAAATGTATCATATATCATAAAATATTTAATGATGATAGGATATTTTAGATGTCAAACACAACATTTAGGAAAATGATTTAATTTTTAATGGATTATATAATTTTATAAAAGAATGGGTCAAAATAATTGAGGATCATGAAAGAGAAGTCATCTACATGAGGAAAAATATCAATGACCATTAGTGATCTATGAATAATAATGTGACATGGAAGTTGGATGGAATAGTTGATATTAAATTAAAGGATCGTAGTATGAATCCCATAAATAAGATATAGAATTTCTTATAAAATCACAAATTTTAAAATGATAAAAATTTATCTATTGGGATTGATTGAATGAAAAACTCCACCATGGGGCATGAAAATACAGAAGCACCTAATCCTAAGTAGAATAATTATTTTTAAGGTATAAAGGAGATCATTTAATATCATGTGAAAATGCAAATCCATGCAACATATGTTAGGTTTTAGTATTATAAAATAATGGAGTGTTTGTAAATTTTTTTTTCTATAATAGATATATACTTCAAGGGACATGTACCATGGAAATAGATGAGAAAAAATCAATACTAATATATCCTTTTTTATGGATATTGTTTTTATTATGATTTTTATTGATATATACCATATAATAGTCAATATGTATGCGAAGGAGTTAGCCAAGAGAGACTCAATGTTATTGTACCCAAAAACTCAAGAAGATGATGAGTAATATAAAACCCAAATATAAGATTAAATATTTGTAAGATAAGAGAGATACATTATATGTAGAGGAGTAATAATATTATCAATAACAAAATTATGTGATGAAACTATCTTTTATAAATTAGAATAGGTCTTATAAAGATGTATTATTATATATTACTTTACTGGAAATTGATAGATCTAAGGTGTGAATTATTTATAGGATATTCACTTTATATAACAAGGAATATCTTATAGGGTTTATAAAATATTAATGGCTAAATATCATTGGATTTGAGAAATCGAACATTGATGTAAAATACATGAGAAGAATGAATGTATTGGTAATTAATGGCCCTGGGAATAATTTATTTTGGGTAATAAAATTGGTTTACATGGGGAATTGAATAAAATTCATGAATATGAATTATATATAAAATATAAATTAGGGAAAAATTATTTTAAATAAATCAAATGAAGGGGAATCTCTATCTCCTTAGTGGAAAATAGGTTATGTAATTTTTTGGAGGATGGAAATAATTTCTGGCATAAACTACTAGTTTACATAATTTAGAAATCCATATAACATTTTATGAATAAGGATATTTTGTGTGATATACCAAATATTAGACATGATCATAATATTATGATCCATATTTTTTAAAAGAGAAATATTATTCATAATATGTAATGTAGAAAGACCATAATTTAGTAGAATTCAATGAATTGGTACAAGTTAATTTTTTTGGGACATTATTACCATGGTATATTAGGGTAAAGATATAGTATTAACACTAAATTTATGAAAATAGTATTATGTCATGGTTTATAGTGACAAATCACAAATTTGAAGAATTTGACTACATAATATGTTTTCTGATATTGAGAAAAAAATATATGATTTGGTAGAATATATTTAAATTTGTAACTAATGTTCTCATGGAGTTCACCAATATGAAAGCATAGAATTATATTGAGATGAATGGGATAATAATTCACACATTAAGGTTGATAAATCATAATAAAATAAGTTTATTTGAGAGTAGTTAATGAATTATCAATAACATGGATAATATGATATATATTTTAGAGGAAATTCCCAATAAAATAATGATTAACGAAGTTCTGAAATTGGTTTATATAAAATGTAGATATTTGTTATGTCTGGATTAGGGGGAGACTTAATGTGAGACATGGTATTCTATGAATTTTATATTAAGATACATTTGTGCCTTTATAAGTAAATTTTTTTATTCTAAAAAATTATAAAACAATCTATATGTTTGAATCAAATAAAGGAAATTTTTTCTTAGATACTCATTAAAGACCCAGGAATAAAACTTATTTAATAAATAGCTTGAAAAAATATATTTAAATCCATAATTATATTTTTATAGATATTGATAAAATTATTGAATAAAATATTGAATATATTATATAGAAAGAGTTAATGAGTTGAGTATATTAGGGAATGTATAAGGAACATATTTATATTAATAAGAAGACACAAATATTGAGGATAATAACAAAATTATTTAACTATAAGAAATTAAATAATCAAGGCAGAGGTGTATGTAGAATTAATTATTGGTGATGGGATTTAATTAATGAAAAAAGGATATGAATACTCTACATAAACAATCACTTTTAACTAGAGTGGAGACTATTTTTTTGTTGAGTATGATAAGAACGATAGTTTGGTCAAGGATATGATGTTATTTATATAATTACTAAGAATAAAATATAGGTGATTATTTCAAGAATGATGAATTTTTTATATTAAAAATTGGGGGTTTTATACTACTTTATTAAATAAGGTTATGTTTTTTCAAACATATCATGTCAACTATAAAAATTATATTCCAATGTTTATTGATTCAATGGTTTATTTTTTTTCACCCATATCCAGATTGTTAATTATGCATTATTTTAGAAATAGTGGATAAAAAATTTATGGTTTTACAAATGGATGTAAAATAATTGTTATTAAATTTATCCCATTAATAAGAAGTACATATTGAACAAGAAAATGAATTTAAAATTTATAAAGACTATATCAATGTGTGTTGCTTAATGGAGGATCATAATGGGATAAAATAAAAACCAAGATCATTGTATTGAAGACATGATCCACTGTAAATTTCTATTGTCAATGTGGATGAAAATATTATTGGAGGAATTATATATGATCAACGAAAGTATTTTATTGAATTAATGTGGAGTGTGATCAAAATTCCAATGATTGTTGAGTTGAAATTTTTTATTATCTAATAATTAATATATGGAGAGAATTAAACTTGAATTTAAAAATCAAAATATTCTAGAGTAATTGAAATGGTTTTATATGAAAGATTTCAAGGTTTTGACAATATTTATTTATATCATGATAATGTTTTCAAAATATGAAAATATCAAATAGGTTGGTAGAAAATGTACTGGTAAATCATCTGAAACATACTGTAATCAATAGCTTCATTATTAGATATTGCAATTTTTATATTTCGGTAGATGAGTAATGAATGTTGTCCCAAGGGATTCCACATGATATAGGTGAAGAAGAATAATTCATCAAACAAGAATCATGACAGATTTTTGCTTATTTTATAAATCAACAAAACAGATTATTTTATTTGTGTATATATATATGAATATTAGTATATTTTAATGGATTATAGGAAGTCTACATGATGTGGTTCATTCTAACATATATATTTTTTTACATTTCATGGCTCCATGAGAATAAATAATAAATATAATTGGAATCCATGGATGTTGAATACATTGTAGCTTATCAAGATTTCATCAAACTCTTATGAATGGATTAATAAATCGAATATATGGGATTTAAGTGAATTTTATAATATCAATTGACTGTGATAAATCTATTTCAATTAATCTATATAAAAATTGTATACATCATTATAAGATGAGTCACATAAAGATCTAATATAAATTTATTATGAATAATGTTTAGTATGAGTTAATAGAAATAACTCAATCCACATGAAAGGTTTATAAAAATAACCCCACTAACATGTGGTGTTTTTCAGTCCATGCCCATACACAAACATCTTGAATCAATATGTGGTTCACCAAAAGGTAAAATATATCTATTGAATTAGTTTCATGATTATATTATTCATCCTTATTAACATTAAAGTAGTCCTCTTTAATCTAATTAATTTTTTTTGATAATTACTCAATATCATTAAGAGTACATTTTACTCAAATGGGTGTGTTTTTTCCAACATGGGGAAAATTTTCTTCCAATTATTAATTAAATAGGATGAATGTCTGATTAAAGAATTTTTTTTATAGTATTGTATGTTAATTAGGAAATGGTGGAAGATTATAAAACCATTAAAATTGGAAATATATTAGAAATAAGTAGTTTCCAAAATGGTTTTTCGTTTATATGTGAGAATAGGTGTCTAATATTGAGGTTAATGAAGTGATTAGTTAAAAAAAATTCATTTAACTCTTATTCCTCGCAATGAACATTATTTATATGGGATAAATTGAATTATAATATAATTTTTTTTATCTAAAATATGTTGATTTACTTTGATGGATGATATATGGAATTATAATATTGAGGAATGATTTATTTTTAATATCTCCAAATTGAAATATTGTAATATGAATTAATAAAAATTGATTTTAGGTTGTTTTTATTTAAAGATTTATTCTAAAGGCCTCATGAAATTATTAGATACTAGTTTTGTTAGCCTTTATATATTTGGAGGATATTGAATATTATTCCATAGGAGTTTTAAAAATCATATTAGAAAATATATCAAATTATCATATGGTAATTTTTATGGTTGAATATAAATCGTTGTCCATGGTTATTAGTTAAAGGTATTAAATGTTATTGGATAAATTCCAATGACTTTTCAATGTTACAATCAGGTTATAGTTAAAGGATATTACACTCTTAATTACTAATGGATGGAGAAATTGATTTTTATTAATTATTATCGTAATTTTTTTAACATAAATAGATTCTTTGAATGTTTTTTCTTTAATATTTACATTAAATCATAATATTTTGTTCAAATAATTTTTTTGAATGGTTTTGACAAAAAATTTAGAGTTAAAATTGTATTAAAATATGATTTTAAAAATACTATAGGATTTTATAGTATTGTAATATAGTTATTTGTGTAAGACCCATGGTTTTCACATTTTTTGATTTTGTATATAAATATAGGATATTTGATTGTTAAATGGGGAGAATTAGAATCATTTTTTAATTGCATAGTTGGATGAATTTTAAATAGAAGGAGTTATTAAGGATATATCAGAATAATTTGACAATGATTGAAATTGTTAATCAAGATGAAGAAGGTGGAGATCATTATGTTATAGAAAATGAGAATATTTATATACCAATGGAGGTATAATGTTTTTTCATGATTCAAGGAGATCAAAACCTTTCAATTGAGGATTCAGTGAGTTCTTATAGAGTTATAGATTTGTGAGTTATCATTCTTAGTATTGTCTCTAAATATATTAGTATAGTTGGTCCAGAATGATTTTTTGAAAATGTAGTGAAATTTTTATAATTGGAATAATGAAAATTTAGAAACTGTATTGCCTTTAGAAATTTTCTTTTTATAGTTAAACAAGTAATATTATCTTGAGTCTCATTATTCTTTATCACTAATATACTACGTGAGGGTGAGAGTGATGTATTAAATAACTTTGGAACGAGGTCATTAATGTGTGATTTTTGAAGTTGATATACCCAGATTCCCCCAAATGAGGTAATCTTCATTGTGTGAGACCAAAGTTATATATATATATATATACATATATATATATATATGTGTGTGTGTGTGTGTGTGTGTGTGTGTGTTTGAGTGTGTGTGTGTTTATATATATTATGAAGAGGATGAATATGAATAATAATTGAATAATGTTAATCATTTGACAAGATAGTATGAGTATAGTATCAAATAGGTCATAAACATTGAATGGATCTAGGATAATAAGACATCCCATATTATGTTTCCCTTTTTACATCAATGAAATTTAAATTTAATTGGTCTAAATGAATTATAGGATCACAATATTTTTTTAATTAAATTTATAAAAGTAATATATTTTTGATAAACAATTAATAAGAAGTAAGTGCATCTGGTGAGGGGAATGAAAATTTGTTTTATTCATCATTAGAAATAGGTATCAATTTATATAATGATAAAGATAATATTGATAAAATTAAAATGATTAGTAAAAATAAACATAAATTTTTTAAAAACATTTTGAGAGAATAAAGGAAGGTGTAGAGATATAATTATATAGCGGTACTATAGAACATAAAACACTATTTTTTGTACTAAACCCATATTTTTTTAATGTGGAAAATGAATACAGTTTTATAAATTTCACATAGTTTCTTTTTCTATTAAAGGATATCTTACTTGACAAATCTTATATTACTTGTAAAACAAATTAAGCTAAATTAATATTATTTTTTTGGTACAAGATATAAAATATAAATATATTCCATAACAATTTAATCTTATTTCAAAAATAGTATGAGTCTATATATGAATTTATTGAGCTCGATGTTTCTAAATAAGAAAAAAATTAATCAAGTTCCTCGAAATCTATTTTCCACTCTCAAATATTTCATGGGTTTTAATGATTTTATAGAATTATACATACTAAAAGTTAGTTTATTTAGAATGCTAATATAATAATTTAACATGGAAAATGTAGATACCCCATAAATGATATTCCATGGAAGAAATTTGAAAACCCCCAATTTTTCATCTGGTAATGAGTCACAATGCATTCATTATTCATTATCTGTAGACATCATCAATCACTATGGTTTATAAATAATCACTCAGAATACATGGGTAGTTTTGTTGGTATACAATAATTAATTACTAAAGTTATTCATGAAGAAAAAGTACTTTATAATTTTATTCATTATGTCTTTAAAAAATACCTTGATATTGATATTTAAATTTATTTTTCTACACATATTGATTATTTGATGTTAGTTGTGGAATACTGGTGTTATGGTGTATTATGATCACAACAAAGAAAAATTCTAATTGAGATCCATGTTGTTTTCAATGATAAATGGATTTCATTATTTTTAATAATTTATGATGTCAAAACATTAAAATTATATTTTGGGCATCTTTTGTGTTTATAAGGGGAAAACACAATTATGCTGACGTATAATCTAATGATTATGTTCAATCGAAATGGAATGTTTTTAAATCGATGATATTGATTTCAATCTCTAGAGAAATAATTTTTGGGATCTCAATAGAAGGATTCCAACATCGTTTTAATAGGAAAGGATGTTCTTGATAATTTAAATTATGTTTTCTATTTCATCAGTTAAAAATTATCCAAAATTGTTATTCCAATTTATTGTAAAAATAGTATAATTTCAATTACTCTTTATTACATAAAGATATTATTTTCATAAAATTTTAACATATTATTAATATTAATAGAAATATATATTATATTATAATGAATATTTTACTCAAAACATGAGGGGAGACCAAATATTGCATTAGGGGAATTTTTGAAAATATTTTTATGCGGACTAGGGAAGATTTATAAAAAATGATTTTGGGGAGATGAATTTTTCTTCTCCTAGTACATCACACTATTTCAAGTAAATAGGTGGTTTAGTTTTGTGTCATCTTAGATAATGTAATTGTATGTGTGGGGGTATTCATCAAATATGTATATATTTTTTCTAAAGTTACATTAGGAAATTGAATAAAACTTGTGGCTTGAGGATGTTTTTGAGTTATAATTTCCCCAGTGAATTAAATTGTGAAAGGGGTATTGAGTTTATATCAATTGAATAATGATCAATATGACATTGTTGTAACATTGATAGTTGGTTTACCCTAAAAATATGATTTTATCATATTTTTTTTGTAATGATAACAATTATATTGGAGGATCATTGGACTTGTGTGGTGGTGTAGTGTAATGAATAAATATTAATAATGTGTTAAAATGACTTTCTCTATGTTCTGTTAAAAAGGTTTTAAAAAAATAAATTAAACAATTCAAAGGAACCTCAGTTTTCCAGAGGGTATTTTTACATGGACTTCATGAGGTAGTAAATGAGGATACCTAAAATGGGGTTAAATAGGACTTATTATGTCATGGATAATGGGAATAATATTTGGGGACTACCTTACATGATATTTGGGATTCAAACGTGGGGGCCCGAAAATATATTTGAGTTCTACCATAGGGATTAAAAATCCAAAATAGATTTTTGGATCCAATTTTAAATGAAATTAATATATTTTTGATAAATAAACGAGAAAAATGTCCAATGTGACTTACAATTATATAAAAATCATTCAGTCGACGACAATAATGGTCAACCATGAACATGATATAGGGAAAAAATTCGGTGTGAAATAATTTCTCGAATGGTTTTTGGAGTTTATGTATTATCTAATTACATGAAATGACTTGAAGAAATAGTTAATGTAGAATAATCTTAATATAATGTATTTTCTCAATGAATAATAAAATTCATTTTCAGGATTTATGAGCTTTTGTGATGATATGTTTATTAATAAAAATTTTATCACCCATTTTAGAAAGAGAGATACATTGAGATAATATTCAATTAATTTTTCGAGGTTCATCCAGTCAACCCAAGGAGTATTGTAATGATTATTTGTTAGGTAATTGAGGAGATAAACAAGGGTTCTCATAAAATATAACTTCTTTAGGAACATGATGTAAAACTAATTGAATATTCATTAAATATATAGAACACATAATTCTTTTATATATATGTATTTATGGTAAATCTCAATACTCGATAACTTATTTTTATTAATAATAATATATGATCATGTGTTTCTTTCTCAAGTCCATTTCTCACTGAAGATTAACTACTTGTCAGAAAGTGTTAATAGACCTTTTATTCATACTTATGTTATTTGTTTTCTTTCTCACTCAAAATATCAACATACAATCATAATCAATGAAATTTGAATTTTTTTTACCAGTGATGTAAATTATGTTGATTTACAGTTTGGTTTTGATAAACCAATGATTCACCACCACCAAAAGTAATGTTTGAAGACTCTCTCATAGGTCTATTCACTTGGTATCAAAGACCACTGTAAGGTTTATATCTTTTATTTATCATATATCTTTTACTTGGCATCATAGTGTTTATGAAAGTGGTTCCATATAAGTATTATTGTGGATTGATGTTTGTTTTCAATTTCTTATAGCTTTGATCATTGTGATCTATGATGTCAATGAAAACCATCACTAATAAAGGAGTCTCTATGTTTGATTGAAATGTATTTCACTTATGAAACAATATTATGGTAACATATATGTTATATCATATATTTTATTTTCATTAGAATATTAATAATGGTTTTAATATTATAATTTTTTAAAAACCCATAATTTACATCACATGAATAAAATAGAAGAATATGGGAGAGCTAACAATGTGTTACTTCCAACACTCTTATATATGGATTTGACATGATTCATGGGATTAGAAATATATAATGGAATGTGGATGAAATCACATGTCACTATTAGTGATGATAGAAAGGCTAAAAATTCATAATTGCAATCATTATAGGATCAATTCAATAATATCGGAATGGGTGATGATAAAATAGTTAATGAGTTCTTTTTTGAGTGAAATAATAAGAGAACAATTTTAAGCTATGGAGAAATCTATAATAGTTATCATTGGTAAATAATCTAATGATAATCCACTTAGATAAGAAAATGTATTGATTTTGACCATTTATTTTCATGAAATAGAAGATTGGACCATCAAAAAACTCAATAACATCTTCATTTCATATGATATGATAAGTTGGACTACCTTATGGATAAAAATAAAAATATTGAAGGAGGAAAAATTCAATTTTTTAAATGGTTTGAGTGATGTTGAACAAAAAAGTATCATGAGGAAGAAATTGATATCATATATGGTTCTAGGGATCCTAATGGATTTTGATATTTGTTTTCAAAAGACATGTGTAGAGTAAAGTGTAAATATAAAGGTATTTTTCTATCCTTTCACTTTAATTATGGGAATATTGGGACCTTGTCATATTATTTCCCTAAGAAATAACTTGATGAGGAGAAGGATGAACATTTAAAATATCATAAAGAATGAATAATGTGGCAAGTGGTCACAATAGAGGAAGGTATTTCAATAGAGAAAGTAGGATCATAATAATTAATAAGAACATTCTATTAAAATATGATTCCATATCATCTGATTTTGAATGTTAAAGAGTGTAAAATGTATTATAGGATTAAAGAAAAATTACTTATATAAATAAATAAAATAAATCAAAAGATCCCTCGAGTAAATAAGAAGAATATAATTATAGATATGTTAAATGTATTGATGTGGTAAATTGAATAGAGTATCAACTATGAATGGATATCATGGTAATAAAGAATGAAAACAAGAATTTCAAGAGAGAGAGAGAGAGGGAAGTAGAAGGATTCTAAATCATCTAAAGAATCATTGAATAAATTTATGAATGAATCAAAATCAAAACACATTTGTATGATTCTATTAATAATAAAATGGAAGATGATATATCTCAATATAATCCCTGAGTATAGGTATAGGATTACCAAATCAACCACAATGAACCTCATTTTTAAGAATGAATAAGAAAAATATCTTAAGGAAATGTTATGGGAAGCTAAAAATTACTTATAGAGAATTCATATTGCGTTTTTAAATTGTATTTTAATTAAATTATAGTATGAATTAAATTTGAATATTTTTAAAAAGATACATGACATTAGAGTTTGTACCATGGCACCAGAAATCTCTAATTTTGACACCTTGTATTTCAATTTTTTTTGTAGAAATATAGGTAAGAAGTTGGTTTTCATATTACCCAAGTAGGTGAACAAACCACATAAATATTTATGTGGATTCTCGAAAAAAATTAATGTAATGGTCGTGTAAGAAAATAATAATATAGTGACTATGATTAATTATAAATTAAAAGGAATATATAAAGGTCATATTCGTTATATGATTAAAAAACAACCTCATATTTTGGTTCTGATATAAATTAATGGGTATATATTGATGATATTATTTACTATCTGAGTAGATTCATTTTTGAAGGATAATTTCTATGTTTTAGAGTTTATGGGAATAAAAGAATTATTTCAATAATATATTACTAACCTAATATAAGAGTGGATTTTAATCAAAGAAGTGTAAAGGTGAATCTCCTAGAAACAAAGAAGGGAATCATCCATGAAGGAACATGAAATTAGAAAATTCATTTAGTATTAAAATGAAACATGTTTTATGTGTGATCAACCGAAATAAAATTACTAAAAATTCTCTAACAACTATGCTTGATTCATAGAAGAAAAAAAATTAAACTCATATATTATCAATATATGCATTAATTAAGAGGATGTAAGAGCGGTGTGACTTATTACAATGATAGAAAAAGAGAGAAACAATGGACACCTAATAGAAGTTTGTCATCATCCATGACTAGAAGAAAGAATCATGTAAATAATAAATAAAGGTATATAGGATGTGATATCACTTTGAGAAATGGAAGGTCAATTAATGTTTAAAGTTTTATAACCATAATATTTTGGGAAAAAACTGATTCAAATAAAATTCAATTTTTCAACGGATCGATGAAAAATATACTGATTTTCTATAAACATTATGAGAATATAAATTTAATGATTTTATAGTATAGTTTGTATTTCATTTAGTAATAAAAATATGGAAAATTATAATAATTGGTTAGTGAACAAGTGATAATATATTTTTTCCCCCAAATATAAGAATATATATTTCATGATCATAAAGGAATAAAATCATCAATGATATAAAATAATTATTTAATTAAGTAAAAATACCGACAATACTTATAAAACAAGATGTTATTAGTGTAATGGCCCGCACCTCTCCGGTCCATTACATTGTGAAAATGTGGGGCTAGAGTTGTTTCAGGAAATCAACGTGACTTGAAGGCACGTTTGGGTGGCTTTTTTAAGATAACTGGAAGTCATGGAGCTTTCGCATGGTTAGCGCACAGTTTGTTAAACCGGGCATCCAAGCCATGCGTAGCTAGCCTTGATGGCAGTAGAGACTGCACGAGAGGCACATGGTTTTTCTAAACCGTGCCGAAAAACCGTGCGAGTTGAGTGGCTAAGGCAGTGGTGACCGCACAGTTAGCGCACAATTTGTCTGACCATGTGCCTAGGTCATGCGAGCACTTAAAGTTAGATCCTTAATTTTAGGATCTTGACCGTTTAGCCTTTATCTTGCTCGTTTAAGCCCCTAATCGTCCATACCTACGGATTACCCTTCCTTGGAGTTAGAAGAACCTCTCCCAAGAGTTTTGGAGGCAATATGGAGGCTTCTCTTCGCAAATCAAAGCTAGTTTCTCAAGGTATGTGATCGTTGTTATTGGGTTCTTAGATATTCTCATATCTACTCCTTCTCATCCCTCAATATCTTAGATCTATGACCGTTATGGGTAAATCTAAGTGTGTGGTTGTCATTTATGATGATTCTTCATCTTGATCTTTCTAGAATGAGAGATCAAAGGCAGGGTTTTGGAGAATCGACCCGGGTTTCTGGAGCGTTCTTCAACCGTTTTGGTTTCCGTAAAAAACCTTTGAGATAGGGATTTTAATTTCGTCTCTCTAATTTGTGCATCATGTGGGATGTGTGTTCTCTTGCTTTCACGAGACATTGTTGAACCAGTTTAATGAAGATAATAACTGGCTTAAAGAACGGGGATGGGGAAAGTTATTATGCTTATCTTTATTTATCCTACACTATGTTGTGAATTGAATTAGCTTATGGCTACTAAAAATCATGGTCGTTGGAGGCCATTTCTTCTGCAATTAAATGTTTCCCAATATTTCTAGACTGTTTTGTGGATGGAAACTTTGTGGAATATGGAAATTGGTTAATCATGTAAAGTTGGTTGTTTAAATGAATATCTAGATCCCTTGTGTGATCGCCCCGGTTGAACCTAATTGAATAATGAAAATGTGGGTGTAGGTTAGGTTATGTGGTGTGTGAAAAAAAGTGGTGAATCCTGGGTTATTATGAATAGTATGGGAAGTGGGGATGCGGTAAATGATATTAAAGGGGAAATGATGTGGCGTGAGCCTTGTTTTGTGATATAGATGTATAGATGTGGTTAAAGTGGCAGCAGGGTTGCAGTAATGAGTTGTGATGTTAAAAGACAGTGGAAAGTTTATAAATGTACTCTGGCGAACAATGATGAATTAAACACGAGAACAATCAATGGGGATTGATTGATGATAAAAAGTTTGGTTTTGTGTTGCTGGTGTTCTATCTAACTTGATTTGTGGTTGGAAGGGTTTTGTTCTATGAAACACTTGATTTGGTTTGATAATTGCTTAGTAGTTAAGGAACTAAAAAAATAATACTGTTTAAACATGAAAACCTAAATGGGGTTGGGTTTGTTTGTTGTATGCATGCTTCGTAGTAGCAGTGTCGTGGCATGTGCTCAGTTTTCCTATTTAGAAGCCATATGTTGGGTTGTGTGTTTGGTATACATATATGTATTTGTATCTTTGTGTTTTGTCGCACCCCACCCATGTTGAGCACCTAGTGCCGAACACTCCCATTTTATGAGAGAGGGTGTTTTCCCCCTTAGTTACTAGCTCCTTCCTACTCTTTCCATAGGTTTTTATGGCTTGAGGTGACCTTACACCCAAGACTCTTCGGGGAGGTTTCGATAGGCTGTGATGGCTTGAGGCAACCTTACACCCAAGAATCTTCGAGTAGGTTTTGATTGGTGGAATTCTTAGCCCAAGACTCTTCGGTCAGGTTTTTTTCCAAAGAATCATTGGGATGAGACCCAGCTGTGTGCGGGCGGGATATGTGGTTTGTGAGGCCTAGGTGTGTGTGGGTGGAATATATGGTTTGTGGGGTCCAAGTGTGTGCGGGTGGGATATGTGGTTTGTGAGGCCCAGGTGTGTGCGGGCGGGATGTGTGGTTTGTGAGGCCCAGGTGTGTGCGGGCAGGAAGAGTGTGGTATCGTCAGTACGTTCACCGTTAGGAAGAGTAGCTAACTAGTGGGGGGAAATGGTGCAGGGTACCCAATACTCTTGTTCTTATATACTACAACCTATTGTTTTGTGTTTTGGAGATGGTGGATGGTGTGGTTGGTTGGATAGAATTCTTTGCTAGATTATGGTTCTTCTGTTGTTCTCACTGGACATTAGGATGTCTCCCCACTTGTGCACGGGAACTTTAGGTTACCTTACTGTTTATACTTGTATGATCACCCTACGTTTTCTATCAGGTTTCCAGGAGGACTAACAGGGTCGTGCAAGACCCTACTATTTGGGACAATTGGAGTCGATAGAGATTGTTATACTCTGGTTTTTTTGGTATTGTACTATGAGTTTTCTTGTACTTGTAATTGTTTCAGAATTTATTTAAACAATCATGTGGGATTGGTTTGGGTTTAAATTCATTTACTTTTTCCTTTTTCTTTTGTTATTTGACTAATCCTATTTCCATATCCTAAATAATAAAAATGGTAATGCTTCCCATATTTGTGAGAACTCATAACTGTGGTTCTAGTCTCCACTCCGGGGCCTACTGGAGGCGGGACTCAGGGGTCATTATCTCTCATTCACTATTTCTAGCTCAAGAGGGGCATCTTTGGGGGGAGGGGGTCATGAAAGAATGGTATCAAAGGATATGGTTGAGAGATTGGATGTAGTCTAGAGTTAGGAACAATGAGGATTGAATGGGATGGTAGGGAAATAGTGTTAAGTGATCTTTGTGCGTGACATAGGCCATGGAAGACCAGCTTGGACATGGGATTTTAGGGCCCCTGGTGATCCGATGCAAGGACTCTGATCCTACTGAACAGAAAAGTGAGACTAAATTGATTGCACAATAGAGACCCTAGGGAAGTTACATGCATCATAATGTTTTTGTTTTACTTGATTTGGGGTGTTCTTGGAAATAAATTGAAATAAAGTGATAAAATGAATCCATGAAACATTTCCTTACTACTTGGGCATAGGCGATCATTTTTTACCGTACAGCTATGGCACATGGACGTCGTCCCTAGGTGACTTAGACAGTCGAGGCCCATCAGATTAAGGCGGTCGATCATTTGAGGATTGACCGAGAGGAGGAAGATGATTAGTGGAAAAAGTCTCTCCATTCTTTCCAGTGACAAACCCTCAAGAAGTACGAGGGTATTTCTTCAAATATGGAGACAGAGGGGTGGCTTGAGGAGATTGGGATCACTTTTACTTTGATCAGTGCTCCGAGGATGTACTGGGTTCCCCTAGAAGTCAGTCAGCTGAGAGGTGTGGCGTGTAAGTGGTGGAATCTCTACCTCGGGGAGAGTTCAGAGGAAGAGGTTCTATGGTCTGACTTTGAGAAGGAGTACCGAGAGGAATTTCTATCTTCCAGGATAAAGGTAGAGAAGTGGAAGGAGTTACTCTCCATCCAACAGGGGAGTATGTCAGTATGAGAATTGGGGATCAAGTTCAATGATCTCCTATGATTTTCTCTGGATCTCTTTCTGGATGAGGAGTCTCAGGCAAGACATTTGCAGGAGGCGCTTCGTCCTTTGCTCTAGTATACTATTACCCCCTTCACCATTCTAATATACATGGTAGTACTGAAGAAGGAAGAGGTTGTAGAGAGGATACACTCATAGGTAGGTGCACCACGAGAGGGGATCCATCTGGGTTCTTCAAAGGGGAAGGCAGTCAGCAGCAGGTGTCCTGTGACCGGACCATCCAGATTCAGGCCAGTAGGGACTAGGCCCCAGCTGTTCCAGTTCAGATCTTCAGGTCCTCATCCCTTTTTCACAGCCCATGAAGGAACTGTATCTCTTCTGGAGGTTTCGGGCACATTTAGAGTTGGTGCCCGACTCGGGCTCAGTACGTTGGATGTGGGCAGGTTCAACACCCGCCTCAGCAGCACCAGTTGTCGGTGAGTCCCTTCCAGCATCAGTAGGACCCTACTCTTCCGAGGGATGGTGTTGTAGGAGGAATCCGACCTCAGGTCTCTCCTCAGGGACCTCGACCAGGGTGTGGCCGAGGAGGTGGTTGATATCTGAGAGGCAGAGGATCTGTGCGTGGATGGTTTCACGTAGGAGATTTGGTATCTCCGGCAGGACCAAAGGTGGTGCGAGGTATGATTTGTTTGTTCAGCACTCTCATTTCTGCTTTTTTCGACTCAGGAGCTTGACACTCCTTTGTTGCACCTGGTCTAGCCCATTATTTGGGACTATACATTAGGAGAATTTCCATACCCCTGGTGTTGAGTACACTAGTTGGAGGTCAGGACAGTGTATCTTGTGTTTGCTGGGGATGTTGGCTGATGTTGGGACCACATCGATCTAGTGGGAATCTTCTTTTGCTACAGATGCAACCATACGATTTCATCCTAGGCATTGACTGGTTGTTTTCTGTTAGTGTTGTTATCAACTGCTTCCAAAGAAGAGTCATATTCTCTGACGTGGATGGGAAGCGTGTAGTTTTTGTTGGAGAGAGGAGCTATCAGGTGGGAAGCCAACATGTGAAGCCTCTCATTTCCTTGTTAGACGGGTTATCAGTGGTTCCAGCTGATACATCGATTATTGATGTCCCAGCAGTTGTTGGGGAGTTCCTAGATGTTTCTACCAAGGAGGTTGTGAATCTATCCCCCCCCCCCTCCAACATGATGTTGAGTTCGGGATAGACATACAGCCTGGTGCCCGTCCGATTTTGATGGCCCCTTATCGGATGGCACCTTCGGAGTTGCGGGAGTCGCAGATTCAGATTGACGATCTGATGGAGACGGGTTTTGTTCGACCCAGTGTGTCACTATGGGGTGCTCCAGTTTTGTTCGTAAATAAGTTAGATGGTGGTCTCAGGCTATGCATAGACTACCAAAGGCTGAATCAGGTAACGGTCAAGAACTATTACCCACTTCCATGGATAGATGATCTCTTCGACCAGGTGAGGGGAGCAGGTTGGTTTTATAAGATTTATCTATGATCTGGATATCATCAACTAAGGGTAATGGACAACGACATCTCAAAGATTTCTTTTAGGTGTAGATATGGGCACTTCGAGTTTGTAGTGATGCCATTCGGGGTTACGAATCCACCAGCTGTGTTCATGGGACTTATGAACTCTATCTTCAGAGAGTTTCTAGTCCGGTTCATCGTTGTGTTTATCAACGACATCCTGATTTACTCAAGATCAGAGGAGGATCAAGTTGAGCATATCAGGACAGTCTTGGAAGTCCTTCGACACCACTAGATTTATGAGAAATTGTCGAAGTGTATGTTCTTGATGTAATAAGTACACTTCCTTTGGCACGTGGTGTCTCAGTATGGAGTGTTAGTGGACCCTGTCGAAGGTGGAAGACGTTCTTTCTTGGCCGGCACCCAAGAGCATGGCAGAAGTTCGTAGATTTGTGGGGTTGGCATGTTATTATCAAAGGTTCTTTTCAGACTTCTCTCGAGTTAATGCTCCATTAACAACATTGACTAGGAAGAACCAGGACTTCTTATAGAGCGAGCAGCGCCAGAAAGCTTTCAAATACCTAAAGGATAAGTTGGTCAGCACTCTAGTACTCAGGTTTCTAGAGGAAGGGTTGTTTTATGTGGTGTTTTTTGATGCTATTGGCCTTGGTTTGGGGTGCGTACTAATGCAGAAGAAGGATGTGATCTATTATGGGTCTATGCAGTTGCGCCCTCATGAGTGTAACTATGCCACCCATGACCTGCAGCTTGCAGCAGTAGTGTTCACGCTGAAGTCGTGGGGAAATTACCTCTTTGGGGAGCACTTTTTGGACTTATCATATCACAAGAACTTGTGTTATATATTCTCCCAGCGTGACTTGAACATACGGCAGCGGAGATGGGTCGAGTTTCTCCAAGACTATGACTTTGATATCTCTTACACTGAAGGTAAGGGCAGTGTTGTGGTAGATTCCCTGAGCAAGATGTCACATAAGGATGTGGTTTGGGAATCTGCTGATGCTTGGAAGGCGATGGAAGATTTGGATGCTTTACACTTGGATGCAAGAGTAGAGGGTGGAGGAGGTTGTTTGTTTCAGATGACGGTAAAGTCCACCTTTTTGCAGCAGGTGGAAATGTCTCAGTGGGGAGACTCTGAGGCAGAAGTAATGCGGGATCATGTCGATCAGGGTAACGCTCCAGAAAGATGGTCAGAGGACAGCCGACATCAGATGCTTTTCAATGGAAGGTTGTTTGTTCCAGAGGTGATGCGTGAGGGAGTTCTCCGTGAGTTCCATAGCTCAGCCTTGGTGATGCATCCGGGAGCTTCAAAAATTTACTGAGGCTTGAGGGAACAGTTTTTGTGGCCCATAGTGAAACGGGCGGTGGTGGAGTTTGTGGCTAAGTGCCTAGTGTGTCAGCAAGTAAAGGCTAAACACCATGTTCCCAGTGGCTTACTACATCCTTTAGATGTCCCCGAGTGGAAATGGGATAAAATCTCAATGGACTTCGTCACAGGTCTACCCAGAGATTAGGGTGGTTATGATGTTATTTTGGTATTGGTGGATCGGCTGACGAAATCAGATCACTTCTTAGCAATTTAGGGGTCGGGCCCGATGAGTACCTTATAAAAGAGGTACGTAGATGAGGTGGTGCATTTTCATGGATTTTTGAAGACTATCATCTCAGATCGGGATACTCGGTTTGCCTCACGAGTTCGGAGGGGGTTACAACATTCTTTTGGCACCCAGTTATTCCATAGCACTGCTTTCCACCCCCAGATCGATGGGCAGATAGAGCAGACTGTCCAGACATTGGAGGACATGCTACGAGCATGAATTCTAGATTTTGGCGGATCATGGGTGCGACACTTTCCTTTAGTAGAGTCTACCTACAACAACATCTTCCACTCTACTATTGGAATGGCACCATTCGAGGATTTTTATGGAAGACCATGTCGTTCACCCATTTGCTGGGAAGAGGATGGTGAGACAGGTGCTCTTGGGCCAGAGGTAGTACAGAGAACCACAGAGAAAGTTCTGCTTGTTCTTGAAAGGATGAAAGCATCTCAGGACCGAAAAAAGTCTTATGCTAATCGTCATAGGAGGCCCTTGGAGATCGAGGTGGGAGATCATATGTTCTTGAATTTTTTCCCTCAACGGGGGTAGTGGAGGTTTGAGAAGGGGAGTAAGCTCTCCTCTAGGTTCATTGTACCTTTCGAAGTGCTGAGGTGAGTTGTCAAGGTGGAATATCAGCTGGCCTTGCCACCTTAGTTGAAGAAGGATCATGACTTCTTCCACATCTCCCAGATTTGTCAGTACATACACGGAAACTCTCACATTATCTACTGGGGAGAGCTAGATATGGGAGACAACGCAACCTACGAGGAACAACTAGTCAGAATTGATGATCATGAATAGAATGTGTTATGTGGACGAACCATCACCTTGGTTCATGTGTTGTGGAGGCATAGAGGCCTTGAGGAGAGAACTTGGGAGTGGATGGCTGAGATGCATGCTCAGTACCCAGAGATGTTTCGACTTGTGTTTTGATTTGTTCTTCTGAGATTTTTTTTGATGCTATTATCTATACCATTGATTTATAGAATACATGTCTTTTTGATTGGAAGAAGTTTTGTTTCCCTGTTCTCTGGAAGTGTGTAAAAAATCCAGATGTGTGGGGAGGGGGAATAACTGATCCTTAATCAAGACGCATTAATACAGATGTGATTGAACCCGTGTGGGTGAGAATGTGCTCCCTAAAGAGGATAATATCTTGACATGGTAGAGGGAATTCCCCAAGCCATGTGTTTGGGCAGTGTGTTGGTTGTACGGTGTTGGGGGAAAATATATGTTTGAAAAATCCTAATATATGGAAGTGGGAAGACCCAATTCTTAATCGAGATGCATTAATGCATATGAGATTAAACCCGTGCAGGTGAGTCATTGCCACCTAAAGCGAATAATATCTCGATATAGGAGAAGGAATTCCTAAAAAATATTATTGGGGTTGTTAGTTGGATTCCTATTATAACGAGAGCCCTAAGAGGTATCTTTTTGGGTTCCTCTGGGTTGGGTTATGAATTAACAAGGATGAGAATGTTTTAATAGGTATCTGATGTAATGGCCTGGACCTCTTCGGTCCATTCCTTTGTGAAAATGTGGGGCTAGAGGTGTTTCTGGAAATCAAGGTGACTTGGAGGTTTGTTTGGGTGGTTTTTTTAAGAAAAATGGAAGTCCTGTAGCTTTCACACGGTTGGCGCATGAATTGTTAAACCGTGCGGCCAAGCCGTGCGTAGCTGGACTTGATGGCAGTAGAGACCGCATAGGAGGCACACGGTTTGTCTAAACCGTGCCGACAAACCATGCGAGTTCAGCGGCTAAGGCAGTGGTGACCGCAAGGTTAGCACACGGTTTGTCGAACCATGCGACTTGGTCGTGCGTGCACTTAAAATTATAACCTAAATTTTAGGATCTTGACCATTTAGCCTTTATCTTGCTCGTTTAAGCCCCTAATCGGCCATAACTTGGGATTACCCTTCCTTGGAGGTAGAAGAACCTATCCCAAGCATTTTGGAGGCGATCTGGAGGCTTTTCTTTGCAAATCAAAGCTGGTTCCTCAACGTATAAGATCGTTCTTGTTGGGTTCTTAGAACTTCTTAGATCTACTCCTTCTCTTCCCTCGGTATCTTAGATCTACGCCCATTATGGGTAGATCTAAGTGTGTGGATGTTGTTTATGATGAGTCTTGGTCTTGATCTTGCTAGGAGGAGAGATCTAAGGTGGGGTTTCGGAGAATCAACCCAGGTTTCTTGAGCTTTATTTGACCATTGTGGTTTCTATCAAAAACCTTTTTGTTAGGGATTTTACCTTCGTCTCTCTAATTTGTGCATCATGCGAGATGGGTGTCCTCTTTCTTTCACGAGACATAGTTGAACCAGTTTAATGAAGATAATATCTGGCTTAAAGAATGGGGATGGGGAAAGTTATTATGTTTATCCTTATTTATCCTATTGTATGTTGTGAATTGAATAGGCTTATGCCTATAGAAAATCATGGCCGTTGGGGGCCTTTGATTGTGCAATTAAATGTTTCCCTATCTTTCTAGACCGTTTTGTGGATGGAAACTTTGTAGAATATGGAAATTGGTTAATCACGTAATGTTGGCTGATTAAATGAATAGCTGGAACCCTTATGTGATCACCCCGGTTGAACCAAATGGAATAATGAAAATGTGGTTGTTGGTTTAGTTACGTGATGTGTGAAAAAAGGGGGTGAATCATGGGTTATTATGAATAGTATGGGCAGCGGGGCTGTGGTAAATGATATTATAGGGGCAATGATGTCGCGTGAGACTTGTTTTGTGATAGGGATGTGGAGATGTGGTTATAGTGGCAGCAGGGGTGCAGTAATGAGTTGTGATGTTAAAAGAAATTGGAAAGTTGATAAATATACTATAACACCCCAAGCTTCTATGGTACTCTTCTCTTTGAATAATGCAATAGTGTGTGTTGTACGCAACATCGAGTTCTAACACACACCACAACCAATCAAACTAGCCGTTATGAATAGTAAAAACTACTTTTAAAAAATTTATAAATTTTATATCTCAAAATGGACTTCATTTTTGGATTCAGAGTATCAAATTTATCCTAAGGTGAAATTTTGGTACTTCTCAGATAACTGTAATATTTTGATGAATAGTGAAAATTACTAAATTTTATTTAAAAACAACTTTTTTTAATCAAAATAATTAATAGTGATAAATTATGAATTTGAGTGGCTTTAAAGTATATTTAGAATATATTTTTACTATTTAATACAAAGTTGGTCATTGGACATATTTTCACAATTAAACAGGACATAAACAAGTACTAATCTTTTGATAGTTATTATATCTTAAAAACACGGTTTTTGTTTTGACAGTGGGAATTAATTTTAAATTAATTTATACCACTTCTGTGTTTTGAATTTTGAAAAATGGATTCCATATTTAGAATCAGGATGTCAAAATTGTATAAATAGGTATCTTTTATTAGTAGACATTTTGAATAATTACTTCGGTAAATATTTTATTTACCATGGTTAAATGGTAAATCTGGTAAATAAGGGTTAAAAAATAAAATTATAATAATAATAAATTACCCTAAAACGTGTCCTAACCTTATTGGTGGATACATATCTGACCATGGGCATCTTTGGGTTGATTTTGGGACCACATGGATCCACTTGTAGGTGATTGGGACACCTTATTTTAATTAAGTTAAAATAAATACAAAAATGACATAAGCATATATCTTTTAGAAAAACAATTATTACATAGGGTTATATATGTTTTATTTTAGACAATATATATTTATTAGAAATATAAAAATATTTTCTACATAATGGTGTTTTATTTATAATTTTTAGACATTATATAATTTAATTTATTAATGACACAATGGTGATGCATTAATTACGTAATTAATGAAAAATTAGAATAATTGATATTATAAATACCCAAATAAATGTAATATGATACTTTTCATAAATAAAAATAATTTTCTAAGATAATATGACATGTTAGGATTTATATAAGTAATTTTTTTCAAGTAATAATTCTGTAATGATTTTTTTAAAAATCAATTATTGAATAGTGTCAAAATTGACATAAAATAGTTTTTAAAACAAATATTATCTTATTAATTGATATTAAATTCATAAAAATCTACGATACAGCCAAGAGACTTATATCATGATAGTTATATAATTAATGGACCACTTGGGGGTCGCTTGGATGTATATAGTATGTTTATTAACCATATAATATAAAAATACAAAGAGACATTGTAAAAGTGAAAATAATTAACTAAGAGTTAATACTTAATGATAAGGTTAATATAATAACCCAAACCTATCTAAATCCTATTGGTTGAGTAGTTTTAGACCTATACCCACCTTAAACATTAAATAATATACTTTTGAGCCATTAGTAACTGAATATGAATTTATTATAAAATAATATTTCTAGCTTTTCCAAAGGTTCCCCTCACCCCTCTTATAAAAGGGCACTCCCCCTTCTCATTATTTCACACCTTCAAAGACTTTTTGTTCATCCAACCCATGCCCAAATACTCTTTAAACTTCCCTCAATTAATCCTAGAGGCCTTTCTTTAGTCATAAAGCTACCCTAATGATCCCTTTTGATCAAATCAAAAGGAAGAACCCGAAGAAGAGGTAATGATTTCACCACCCCTTTTCAAGTTCCTTTCTTCTTCAACTTCTTCTATCTTTGTTATTACCATTTTAAAATAATAACTTCAGTATCTTATATATACTGTGATGTTATTATAAATATGTTTCAACCATATTCAGTGTTCTATCCATCCTTTGAATGACATGTCACCATACGTGCGTACGTACGGCTTATCGTCTCCATGTCGTGGTGTAATTGTTATTCAATAAATTATTATTTGGATGGGTATAATAATGATGTGTAATTAATTTAAATAATAAATATAACATTATAATGATTCTGTATATATGATATACCATACAATTAAATATTATTTTAATATCAAAAGATTGATATTGTCGCTCGTGCGTACGTACGGACTACCGTCTCCACGAACACGATGAGATTCATTCTCCATCGTATCCATTCAAGTATAATTCACATTTATGATTAATCTAAGGACTTGATATCATTCTGGATAAGAATAAGATACAACCTATCCATGACAAACAAGGCTTACATAATTAAAAATATAAAAGAAAACAAGTAAGTTAACACCCGAAACAACGATAATACTAAGTTATTATTAACAAAGCAATGTTAAAAGATCATATATGATATCATATTAATATATATGATTCATGTATAATTTAATAACAATTATTTCACCATTATACAGGAGTTTAACCTACCCCAACCAAGGAAAAGTAAAAGGTAAGGGTTATTTCACAAGCCCTTCATTATTCAAGGTTGTTTATACGTGATTATCTAATGGGACTTCTTTATCATCCACATACATGTTTCTTAAAAATGTATTTCAAAATATTTTTTACTATTTATTGGAATATGGGACAAAGTCATTTATACCCTTGTTGACTTTTATAAGTGGTTTATAAAGTAATATTTCCATCATTTTCCAAACAAGGTCCTTTTAAACCTTTTCGACAGAATTATGGTAAGAATGTTTTTTAACTTATACGGCGGGTGCGGCTATTTTCCACAGTTATAAAATCGTCGAAACATCCATTACAAGATTATAAGAATATTTTCAAATAAAATGTTTTATTTTATAAATATGTGACTCTTAAATGATTTCAATATACAAAGATATATTTCTCTAAAAAGATTTTTGATTTCATCTATGTCAACATCATTTGATGGATTTTAAGCTTATTTGAAGTTGATTTATTATGATACAAAACTTCTATATTGTATTGAAGGTTTTGTGATATGATTGACTGTGGATGTGTCATTCTTATACCATTCATGGTTTATGAATGAATTATTTACATTTCGTATGCTAATTTTTATACGAATGATTATGTTATGTTTAAACCTTTTCATATGGGAATGCGTTGGACTTAATATGTGACGGGTGGAGCCCACTATAGATCCTCGATGTATCGGTAGGTGTCACGAGACAAACTAGTGTCTTGGTATAAGGCTTTGGAAAAATCTTATTTGTAGTCTTGGCACGAGGCCTTGGCTATGTGGTTATGATAGTCTGGCGTTATGCATTCCATCATTATGAATGTGGTTATTGATATTGCATGTGATTATTCGATTAGTAGAATATCCATGTGAATAAGTAAATGGAATTATTTTATTTTATTTTTTTCATTCCATGTTGATGTTCAAGTTTAAAAGGATTTTGTTTTAGTTATACATTTCCTTAAATATTTATTCTTATTTATGAAAGTTTCCGCTATATTGTTATCCTTACTGGGCATTTGAGCTCACCCCTTTTCTATGTTTTATTTTTCCCAGGATGTGAAGAAGTAAATTATAAATGACCTGCAGGGATAGTATGAGGGGATATGAGTGTGTAATATGGATACTATGTTGTTATAGTTTTCATTTTTATGATAAATGTAAATCATTATGAATATATCTAGTGTTTCCAAGGCTACTAAAATAATCGGTCTTTCGAGATTTGATCTTTCTTGTGATCATTCAAATGTTATTTTATAATGCACTGGCTCTGGGTAACTGGTGTTAGGGTGTTACAGATGGTATTAGAGGAAGTTTAGTACAAACCTTGGAAGATAGATTTAGATAAACTCTGATTAGAGCACATATACCTAATATGGAATTTGAGGATTGGTATAGAAGAACGTCCTAGAATTTCAGTATTGTGGAGATTTTGTGAGTTTTCTGATCAATACATCCATGTCTGGATTCGAGTAGGTAGAGGCAGCTCTGGCACAGATGTACCTAGGGGTAAAACCTGAAAACACCGCTTTGAGCTGGACTCGAACAGGAACTGGTGAATGACAACGGGCCTTGCTGCATTCTTGGTTACGACACTCCCGGGGGATATGCTTTGGATAACTCTCATTTTCATTAAAATTCATTATGAAGTGTTTATGAGTATATACTTCTTCAAAGAAAACATTTTTATGATTATGTATTATATCCATAAATAGTTCAAATTATGTTAAGTGTTTTATAAGTATGGAATTAAGTATTTTGATTCATAAACTGATCTATTTTATGCCATTGATTATAAATGGCGCCTAGTGGATGAAATGGAAATCGTATCAATGCACGCACCCCATGTAGGGATTTCCCTCCTGCTCAAGATAATTATAGTGGAGCTGGTGATGCAACTAGTGCCGATCAGCTAATCACCATACTGGGACAACTCACTCAGGTTATGAATAATATTCGTACCCGTATGGAGCACCCTGATCCGCAGTGTGGAGGATCAATGTTAGATCACTTCATGAGGAAAAAACCACAAACGTTCAGTGGGAGTAAAAATCCCTTAGTAGACGAGAAATGGATAAGTTTCCTAGACAATATATTTTAGGCTTTGGGAAGTAGTGAAAGGGAAAATGTTATCATGGCAGTTTACCGCCTCACTGGAGATGCTGATCAATGGTGGTCATTGATTCAAAACATGAAGGAAGATGATGAAGTATAAAATATGGAATGGAGGGAGTTCAAATATCTGTTTTTAGATAAATACTTTCCTCGTGACCATCGAGCATATATGGATAGGAAATATTTGAGTCTGAGACAAAAGGAGTATGAGAATGTCGCAAATTATGAGGATAATTTTACATGGTTACAAGGTATGCTGGAGATTATATACGTAACCCATGAATTAAGATTGATCGTTTCTTTGATGGGTTAAAAACATTTCTCCGTCGAGTATTAGTCTCACAATCCTTCCCGTTGTACGAAGACATTGTCTCATGTGCTATCAAGATAGAAAAGAAATACTCTATGTCATATGAATTTATCGCAAAGCAAGAGAAGAAGAGATCTGTTGATCAATCTGGGAAAGGAAATAAAGAGAAGAAGGGAAGTGTTGAATATCCATTATGTGGTAAATGTGGGAAGAAACACCCTGGTACTTGCTTAAAAGCAACGAGAGTCTATTACAAGTGTGGGGAAAAGGCCACCAAGCTCGTGATTGCAAGGGGAAGAAGGAAGCTACCGATATCCAATGCTACAATTGCAGGGAGATGGGACATTATGCAAATGAATGTCCTAAGCGTCAAGGGAACAGACCTTAGAAAAGGCCAAGGGATCAAGGCCAAGCTTATTCTATCACTACTGCTGAGGTAGAAGCTCTGAAAGACGTGGTGGCGGGTAATTTAATAGTTTCCTCAAGTTTATAAAATGCATTATTTGATTCTAGATCATCACATTGTTTCATATCATCCCAGTTTGCTAAGAAAATTAGATATTTCCAATTTGATTTAACAAGGGAGTTTTCAGTTAAAACTCCTAAGAGAAGTATCATTGCAACAATGTTTTCTGAATCAGTCCCCATTAGGGCACATAAATGTTCTTTATCCGCTGATCTCATCATCATACCTATGATTGATTTTGATATATTCCTCGGTATGGATTTTCTTTTGGACCATGATGCGAAGATTTATTATAAGAATAAGGAGGTTACTATTTTTGATGATGATGATAAGGGACACCTTATCTTTAGAGCAGAATCGTCACCACCTAATTCTTATCTAGATCCACCCCCGGTAGCTCAACTAAATTCAATTATTGGGAGGAAGAGAATGAAATGACTGCGGGTCAGGAAAGGATTGTTCAAATAGAGGATGTACCTGTTGTGAAGAAATATGTAGATGTGTTTCCAGAAGATTGACCTGGACATCCTCCAGAACGAAAAGTTGATTTTTCCATTGATTTAATTCATGGATCAAGGACAATATGGAAGACCCCTTATAGAATTTCCACTGTAGAATTAGTTAAACTAAAGAAATAACTAGAGGATTTGAGTAATAATGGATTTATTCTACCTAGTGTTTCTCCATGGGGAGACCATGTTCTCTTTGTTAAAAAGAAAGATGGATCTATGAGGTTATGTATCGACTACAGGGAGATCAGTTCTATAAAAATAAAGAACAAGTATCTCCTACCTCGCATTGATGATTTATTTGACCAAATGCATGGAGCTCAATACTTTTCAAAGATTGAACTTCGTTCTGGATACCTTCAGTTGTGTGTGAAGAAGGAAGACATTCCGAAGACAGCATTTCGAACCAGGTATGTGCATTACGAGTTTACAGTAATGCTTTTTGGATTGACTAATGAACCCTCTATATTCATGGATCTGATGAATAGAGTTTTCAAGGAATATCTCGATGAATTTTTGGTGGTATTTATTGATGATATCTTGGTATACCCCAAAAGCTACAAAGATCATGAAAATCACATGCGCATTATCCTGAAGACTCTAAGAAGACATGAATTATATGGGAAGTTTAGCAAGTGTAAATTCTGGCTTCAGGAGATTTCTTTTCTTGGATATATTGTCTCTAAAAATGGAATCTCTTTTGATCCTTCTAAGACCACGGAAATCCAAGAATGGCCAGCACCTACGAGTATAAATGAGGTACGCAGTTTTATTGGTTTGGTAGGTTATTATCGACGTTTCAGCCATAATTTTGCCCGATTGGCTAACCCATTAACGAATCTCACATGTAAAGGTGTTAAATTTGTTTCGACAAAAGAGTGTGAAGAATGTTTCAATGAACTGAATAGAATATTAGTCAATGCTTCTATATTGACTCTACCATCGGGGAATGATGGGTTCATTATTTATAGTGATGCATCGAAGAAAGGACTTGGTTGTGTCCTTATGCAGAATGATAGGGTTATTGCCTATGCATCACTACAGTTGAAAATTCATGAAAAAACTATCCTACTCATGATCTTGAGTTAGAAGCTATGATATTTTCTTTGAAGATATGGAATCACTACCTCTATGGTGAAAAAATGTGAGATTGATACTGATCACAGGAGTTTGAATTATACTTTCTCACAAAAAGAACTCAACATGAGGCAAAGTAGATGGCTTGAATTACTCAAGGATTATGATTTTATGATACAATACCACTCGGGGAAAGCAAACAAGGTTGAGGATACTTTGAGCAGAAAAGACCATGGAGTTTTAAACAATATGAGAATTGAAAGTGATCCAATTTTCATGGATCTTGTGATGATGGACATGGGAATAACCAGGGAAGGTGAAACATCAATGCTTTTTCAAATGGTTTCAAAACCATCTTTACTAGAAAGGATTATGTGTTCTCAGACCGATGATGAATAATTTCAAAATAATATTAAAGCTGTGAATGATGGGAGATTGAGAGACATTGTGTGTGAAGAAGGAATTTTGAAATTTGGGAAGAGACTTTGTGTTCCCAATATACCTGATCTAAAAAGGGAATTCATGGATGATGCTCAGAGTTCCAATTTCTCTATACACCCTGGGAGCACCAAAATGTATAGAGACTTGAAGGAACATTTTTTGTGGGAAAACATGAAGAGGGAGATTTCAGATTTTGTGTCAAGATGTATGGTTTGTCAACAAGTGAAAGCTAGAATGAAACAGACTAGAGGAGTTATGAAACCTCTTCTTATACCAGATTGGAAATGGGATAATATCACAATGGACTTTGTCATGGGACTACCAAAGACTCCTAGAAGGAACAATGCAATATGGGTTATTGTTTATCGTCTCACCAAGTCAGCACATTTTCTTGCTATAAGAGAAGATCTACCACTGGAACGTCTAGAAAAACTATATATTAATGATGTTTTGAGACTTCATGGAGTACCCCTATCGATTGTTTCTAATCATGATCCCCATTTTACGTCAAGATTCTAGAAAATTCTTCAGAAAGCCTTCGATACTGAACTTAATTTGAGCACTACCTACCACCCTCAAATAGATGGACAATCAGAACAAACTATTCAAACCTTAGAAGTCATGTTGAGATCCTGCTCACTTGACTTTCAGGGTATGTGGGATCCATATTTTCCTCTAGTAGAATTTATCTGTAATAATAGCTTCCATTTGAGTATTCAGATGGCACCATATGAAGCGTTATATGGAAAGAGATGTCGCACACCAACATGTTGGGATGACGTTGGTGAAAGAAAATTTGTAGGCCCAGAACTGGAGGAAGAAACGATGGAAATGGTTAAGGTAATCCAAAACCATATCAAAGCAGTTCAAAGTAGGTAGAAAAGCTATGCTGATAATCGAGGGAAGGATTTGGAATTTCAATTCAGTGATCATTTTTTCCGGAAGGTATCTCCATGTAAGGGAGTCATACATTTTGGAAAGAAAGGTAAATTGAGTCCTAGGTACATCGTACCACTCGAAATTCTAGAACGAATTGGGGTTGTAGCTTACCGATTGGCAATGCCGCTAAGTCTCTCCAAAGTTCACGATGTGTTCCACGTATATCTGTTGAGGAAATACATGCCTGACCCAACGAATGTACTCACCTATGAGGAATTAGAACTAGAACCTGATCTGTCTTATAGAGAAGATCCCATCATGATTCTTGATACGAGAGAACATGTACTGAGAAACTGGACGACTCGTCTGGTAAAAGTCTTGTGGAGAAACCATAAGATGGAAGAGGCAACGTGGGAACACGAGGAACTAATGATGAAGAACCACCCGAGTCATTTCATGTGGTAGTATTATAGAAATTTCGAGGATAAAATTATTTGAAGGGGAGGAGAATGTAACACCCCAAGCTTCTACGATACACTTCTCTTTGAATAATGCAATAGCGTGTGTTGTACGCAACATCGAGTTCTAACACACACCACAACCAATCAAACTAGCCGTTATGAATAGTAATACGTAAATTTTAAAATGTTATAAATTTTATCTCTCAAAATGGACTTCACTTTTGGATTCAGAGTATCAAATTTATCCTAAGGTGAAATTTTGGTACTTTTTGGATAACATTAATATTTTTATGAATAGTGAAAATTACTAAATTTTAATTAAAAACAACTATTTTTAATCAAAATAATTAATAGTTATAAATTATAAATTTGAGTGGTTTTAAAGTATATTTATAATATATTTTTACTATTTAAAACAATGTTGGTCATTAGACATAATTTCACAATTAAACCGGACATAAACTAGTATCAATCTTTTGATAGTTATTATATCTTAAAATGAGCTTTTTGTTTTGAGTGTGGGAATTAATTTTAAATGAGTTTCTGCCACTAATATGTTTTGAATTTGGAAAATTGGATTCCATATTTGGAATCAGGATGTCCAAATTCTGTAAATAGGTATCTTTTATTTTTAGACATTTTGAATAATTACTTCGGTAAATATTTTATTTACCATGGTTAAAGGGTAAATCTGGTAAATAAGGGTTAAAAAATAATATTATAATAATACTAAATTACCCTAAAACGTGTCCTAACCTTATTGATGGATAAATTACCAACCATGGGAATCTTTTATTCGATTTTGGGACCCCATGGAGCCACTTGTAGGTGATAGGAACACTTTATTTTAATTACGATAAATTAAATACAAAAATGACATAAGCATATATCTTTTAGCAAAACAATTTTTACATAGGGTTATATATGTTCCATTTTCTACTATAAATATTCATTAGAAAGAAAAAATATTTCCTACAAAATGGTATTCTATTTATAATTTTTAGACATTATATAAGTTAATTTATTTATTACACAATGGTGATGCAGTAATTACCTAATTAATGAAAAATTAGAATAATTGATATTATAAAAACACAAATAAATGAAATATGAGAGTTTTCATAAACAAAAATAATTTTATAAAATAATATGACATGTTTGGATTTATTTGATTAACTTATTTCTATGAAATCATTCTGTAATGATTTTTTTCAAAAATCAATTATTGAATAGTGTCAAAATTGACATAAAATAGTTTTTAAAACAATTATTATATTATTAATTGATATTAAATTCCTAAAAATCTAAGATACATCCTAAAGACATATATCATTATAGTTGTATTATTAATGGACCTCTTGGGGGTCTCTTGGATGTATATAGTATGTTTATTAACCATATAATATAAAAATACAAAGAGACACTGTAAAAGTGAAACTAATTAACTACGAGTTAATACTTAAAGATAAGGTTAATATAGTAACCCATACATGTCTAAATCCTATTGGTTGAGTGGTTCTAGACCTATACACATCTTAAAATTTAAATAATCCACTTTTAAGCCAATTAGAAACCGAAAATAAATTTATTATAAAATAATATTTCTAGCTTTTCCAAAGCTGCCCCTCGCCCCTCTTATAAAAGGGCACGCCCCCTTTTCATTATTTCACATGTTCAATGACTTTTGGATCGGCCAACCCCTGACAAAATACTCTCTAATGTTCCCTGAATTCATCCTAGATGTCTTCCTTTAGTCATAAAGCTTACCTACGAAGCCCTATTGATCAAATCAAAAGAAAGAACCCGAAGAAGAGATAATGATTTCACCACCCCTTTTCTAGTTCATTTCTTCTTCCACTTCTTCTATCATTGTTATTACCATTATAAAATAATAACTCCAGTATCTTATATATACTATGATGTTATTATAAATATGTTACAACCATATTTAGTATTCTATCCATCCTTTGAATGACATGTCAACATAGGTGCGTACGTATGGCTTACTGTCTCCACATCGTGGTGTAATTGTTATTCAATAAATTATTATTTGGATGGGTACAATAATGATGTGTAATTAATGTAAATAATAAATATAACATGATAATGATTCTGTATATATGATATACCATCCAATTAAATATTATTTTAATGTCAAAATAATGATATTGTCCCTCGTGCGTACGTACGGACTACCGTATCCACGAACGCGATGAGATTCAATCTCCATCGTATCCATTCAAGTCTAATTCTCATTTGATGATTAATATAAATACTTTATATCATTCTAGATATGAATAAGATACATCCTATCCATGAAAAACCTGTCTTACTTAACAAAACATATAAAAGAAAACAAGTATGTTAACACCTGAAACAACGATAATAATAAGATATTATTAACAAAGAAATGTTAAAAGATCATATATGATATCATATTAATTCATATGATTCTTGTATAATTTAATAACAATTATTTCACCATTATACCAGTGGTTAACGTACCCCAACCAGGGAAATGTACAAGTTAAGGTTTATTTCACAATATCTTCATTATCTGAGGTTCTTTATACGTGATTATCTACTGGGACTTCTTTATCATCCACGTCCATGTTTCTTAAAAATGTATTTCAAATAACTTTTTACTATTTACTGGAATATGGGTTAAAGTCATTTATACCCATGTTTACTTTTATAAGTGGATTATAAAGAAATATTTCCATCGTTTTCCAAACAAGTTCCTTTTTAACATTTTCAACAGAAATAATGTAAGAATGTTTTTTTAACTTATACGGCGGGTGCGGCTATTTTCTGCCATTATAAAATCGTCAAAAAATCCCTTACAATCATATAAGAATATTTCCAAAGAAAATGTTTTATTTTATAAATATATGACTCTTAAATTATTTGAAAATAGAAAGAGATATTTCTCTAAAAAAGTTCTGATTTCATCTATATCAACATTCCTTGATGGATTTTATGCTTATTTGAAGTGGATTTATTATGATACAAAACTTCTATATTATATTGAAGGTTTTTTGATATTTTTTACTGTGGATGTGTTATTTTTATACCATTCATGGTTTATGGATGAGTTATTTACATTTCGTATGCTAGTTTCAATACAAATGTTTATGTTATGTTTAAAACTTTTCATATGGGAATGCATTGGACTTAATATGTGATGGGTGGAGCCCTCTATAGCTCCTCAATGCATCGGTAGGTCTCATGAGACAAACTAGTGTCTTGGCACAAGGCCTTGGAAAAATCTTATTTATTGTCTTGGCATGAGGCCTTGGCTATGTGGTTATGATAGTCTGGCATTATGAATTACATCATTATGAATGTGGTTATTGATATTGCATGTGATTATTCGATTAGTAGAATATCTATGTGAATAACTAAATGGAATTATTTTATTTTATTTTTGCCATTCCATGTTGAAGTTCAAGTTTAAAAGGCTTCTGTTTTAGTTATACATTGCCTTAAATGTTTATTCTTATTTATGAAAGTTTCCGCTATATTGTTATTCTTATTGGGCATTTGAGCTCACCCCTTTTTTATGTTTTATTTTTCCCAGGATGTGAAGAAGTAAATTATGAATGACCAGCAGGGATAGTATGAGGGGATACGAGTGTGGACTATGGAGACTATGTTGTTGTAGTGTTCATTTTTATGATGTAACGTAAAACTTTATGAATATATCTATTGTTTCCAAGGCTACTGAAATAATCGGTCTTTCGAGATTTGATCTTTCTTGTGATCATGCCAATGTTATGTAATAATGCATTGGCTCTGGGTAACTGGGGTCGGGGTGTTACATGCACTATGGGTAATAATGATGAATTAAACACGGGAACAATCAAAGGGGATTGATTGATGATAAAAATGTTGGTTTTGTGTTGCTCGTGTCCTATCTAACATGATTTGTGGTTGGCAGGGATTTGTTATATGAAACACTTTATTTGGTTTGATAATGGCTCAGTAGTTAAGGAAATAATAAAAAAATATTGTTGAAACATGAAAACCTAAATTGGGTTGGGTTTTTTTGTTGTATTCATGCTTCGTAGTAGCAGTGTCGGGGCACGTGCTCAGTTTCTCTGTTTAGATGCCATAGGATGGGTTGTGTGTTTGGTATACGTATATGTATTTTTATCATTGTGTTTTTTCACACCCCACACATGTGGAGAACCTAGTGCCAAACACTCCCATTGTAGTGACCCTAAGATTGACGTACATGGACATTACATTACTTTTGTGGAATACTTAGTACATTACAAAAACACACACACAAGGACCGTAATAGTTTAGTGTCTTTGGAAACTCAGAATATAATCTTCTAATCGTTGTGGAAGATCTTCAATATCTCCCATAAAGATCTTTCCTTTTTTTCTTACCTAAAACCTTTCTTTATATCCTAGGGAAAAGAAAACATAAAAGGATGATGTCAAATGCTCAGTAAGGGTAAACAAAAGAAATATCAATCACATCATATTCATAAGAACATAACAATTTGGAAATCTTACCCTGCAAAAGAGATCATAATTTCATGAAATGGGATAAATCATGGTAGTGAAATGTAATTACAATATTCATAACTTAAAACATAAAGATTTTCGGAATACACACATAATAATATAGAATCATTTCTTATTAGTCAAGACTCATTTCAAAGACTATCTTAGTGGAGAAAGTCCATTTCTGAACCGAGTTCATTCCTCGTTTCAGTCCTGTTTCACTGAACTGGTTTAACCTGCCGTTCCAGCCATGTCTATCTCATGAGATATAAAATCATTACCCAATTCATTTGAGGGAGATATAGGTCCCACCCATCTCATAATGATAGCATTCTTATTTTTGCCACAAAATTATAAACCATAGATCATAGCATAACCCATGTAATAAAAATGGGAATCGTGACATCATAAAACAATTCATATAAGATAAAGGAATTCATAAAAATATTTCAATCACAACATAATAAAATCAATGTAATAATAGGGATAGAAACAGAACCCTATATTATCTTAGATGGAAAATAATTTTGACAAGACACTTGAACTCCATTCTTGAGGAAAATCTCCATTCTACTTAAAAAATATTTTTTCTTTCTTAACATGTCGTACAATTTTAAATTAAAAGAATTTGATTAAAAATAAACTTGAAAACATGTAAAGTAAGATTCTTGAAAATAATGTTTTAGAAATCCATTCATGTCGTATAAGTTAAAAAAACATTCTTCTCGTACTTTTGTCCGAAAAGTCAAAAAGCACCTCGTACGAAAAATGACAAAATATTCCTTTCATATCTTTTACTAAAAACTCAGAAAAGGGTAAAATTAGATTTAAACAATTGTAGGAAGATATAAAAAATATTACGTATTGAGGAAACATGTATGTGGATGATAAATATTCCCCAGTAAATTATGAAGTATAAACAATCTCGGATAAAAATTGAGATTGCGAGATTGTCCCTTACATTAGGTCTGATTTGCTTCATAAGTTTCTGAAACTCCTGTATAATGTTTTAAATAATGTCATTGACTTATTCCAGAATCATTCTCATTGTTATTATATCATATATGGTCATATTCTTAGCTTCGTATTAGTAATATTTCATAGTTACTTTTTATTCGGGTGTTTATTGCTTTTTGTTCTTATGAGTGTTCTGTCGAATAAATTCTTATTATTCTTTTAGGTTATAGACAACTATTCCTAGAATGGTATTAGTGTAATATATATCATATTCATTCACTCAATTCATTTAGGTAATAATTATGAAATGAAAATCATGTAGAACGAACCGCATCACATCGTGTTGACGGTATTCCGTACGTACGACGAGCGATGATATCGGTCCCATGATCGTGGAATTGTATTGGAGTGTATGTATACTATTTCAGAATCAATATAACATTACAATAATCAAATATATTCATTATTTACACCATTATACCCATCCAGGTAAGGTGGTGGTGGAAAATAGATTACACCATGGCGTGGAAACGGTATTCCGTACGTACGCACGCGCAGTGATTTCGTTTTCCGTAGGATGGATAGATGGTGAAGTAGGGTTGTTTCATACTTATAATAACATATCCGTATATGAGTGATATTGATGTTATTACTTCATAATTAAATATCTAAAGAAGAAGAAGGGGAAGAAGAGATAATGAGGAATGAATCGGTAACGGACATTACCTCTTCTTTGAAGCGCTTCTTTGAGACCTCATTTTAGGACACCAAAATTGGTCTTTGAAGAAGACCAGGACCTCTAGGATGTCTCTAGAGAATTTGAGAGAAGAAATTGGCTGGGTTTGGCCGAGCTTGAAGACTCGAAGTGGTGTGAGGAAGAGAGGGAGGAGGTTCCCTTTTATAAGGGAGGAGAGGGGAAACTTTGGAAAAACTAAAAATATTATTTTATAATAAAGCCATATTCAATTTTAAATAGCTTCAAATTGATTTATTTAGAATCTAAGGTGGGAATGGGTCGAAACCCTCTCATACAATATAATTTAGACAAGTTTAGGATAGTATTTTAACCTTATCATTTAGATTTAACTTTATGCTAGATAATTTAACTTTTACCGTGTCTTTTAGTTTTCTTACACTTTAAGGTTAATAAACTTACCATAAAAAAGCCAAACTAACCCCAAGTTGTTTATTATTAATATATATAACCTTATCTATTTCATTTGTCCCAACCTTATATTTTTAGGAATAAAATAACAATTAATAATATAATATTTGTTTTAAAAACTATTTTATGTCAATTTTGACACTATTTAGTAATTGATTTTTGTGAATATCATAAGAGAATTATTAGTTCAAAAAAAGTTAATTACATCAATACTAACATGTCATATTAACCTATAAAATTAGTTTAATTCCTAAAAAGTCTCAAATTACATTTATTTTGGTATTTATAACATCAATTATGTCAATATTTCATTAATAAGATAATTACTGCATCATATTTTGTGTCATCAATAAATTAAATTATCTAATGTCTAAAATTTACAAATAAAATACCATTATTTATGAAATCTTTATAAATTTATAATGAATATTTATAGTCTAATTTATCTTATTTATAACTCTATATTTAAAATTATTTACTTATTAAACATTGATATTAACTATTTTAACCCTTCTTTAAAAAAATTAATAATAAATGTCCTAATCTAATCCAAGTGGGCTTAAATGGTCATATTTTATTCCTAAGGTTTTTTTGGTCGAATTATACTTATCCAATAGAATTAGTACATGTGTTAGGGTAATAATAATATCATTTTACCCTTAATTACCCTATTTACTTTTAACCGTGGTAAACAAAATGTAAAAAGTTACTATTCACCAAAAATTATTTTCATCTCATTGAACCACATTTTACTTACTGACATCAACCGTGTCTCTCGGATTTTTGAAATTCCATTCACAAAATCCGTAAAATTATGTTTTATGTAAATTTGAAAATTCACCTAGGAGGTGGGTAAGAGACGGTGAAAATTTCAATGAAATTTTTATATATCTAAAATTATTATAAAATTACTCCAATGAATTACATTTAACATATATATGTAGTATGTATCAATTTTGACCTAAAATAAATTTAAATAAAATAATTAATTATTTAAATAAAATGTTGGTTTTTAAATAGTAACCCAATGTTTTCACTATCCATCAAAAATAGAAAGTTTTCAGAAATATAAAAAAATATCACCCTAGGATAATTTCGATATTCCGAATCAAAAAATGAAGTCCATTTTCAAAAATAAAATTTATAAAATTTCAAAAAGTGGGTATTACTATTCATAACGACTAGTTTTAATAATATTTTAATATCATATCATTGTTTAGCGAAACTAGGTATTGCGTACAACACATGCTATCGTGGAAGGTCGTGCTTGCGTTTAATGCAATACCAGTCAATGATGTGTGTTGTGCAAGATCCTTTTGTTGTAGCGTACAACACAAGACATTAATGAAATTAAAAAGAATATTTTTCGTAAAATCTTGGGGTGTTACATTCTACCCCCCTTAAAATGAATTTCACCCTCGAAATTCGTGGGGGTTATAAATGGTTTACTACTCGAAAGTTTCTTTAATAGAAACCCACATCCTAAAAAGGAATACCAAAACTTGGCTTTAAAAACTAAAGTATGAAACGTAACGGTTACCCAAATTAACTAATCACTGGGTTTCCACATAGGAGAACATAGGTGAAAATATGGATATATAAGAGAAATCTAACCGTCATGTTCTGATAGAGAGTGGTAGAGAAAATGGCTATGAAAAATCCAACAATCACAAAGCCATAAATTTGTGATGATCTTGGGTAACATTTGATTCATCTCATATAAGGGCACTAGGACAACATTTTTGGTTCTCAAGATCATTTCCCTAAATTTGAAGAATTTGAATTAGAATAAATACTTAATTTATTTTGGTACAATCTCACTGTTGTTTGTTCATTGAACAATTTCCACTTGATCTCTTAATGAAATGAAGTTGAATTTGTCATTCATGAAGTGTTAATAGATCATGTGATAGAATGATGGGTCATTCTATCTATTTCAAACAAAAGGTTAGTAAAAGTTATCAAATATACATAAGTCCATCTATGGTGAGGTTAATCATATACAATTCCAAGAATGAACTGATACTTCATATATCATACCGCGTAATAAAATAAAACTAGTTTCTACTAACAATGGACTTCCTGTAGGCCAGTGGTAGGCGATAAAGTCCAGTCGCACTTCGGTTGTGGGTTCGATTCCCACAGCCTTGTCTGACGTGATGGGTTGTCGCCCGTCCTGGAGGTTGTCCTTTTTATAAAGCTATATTACTATAACATCCCATCAATAATATCGAAAAAAGTTCTATCCTTAAACAATACTAACTTATGTCCAACATAATCCATTACAATCTTTAGGCTTATCTACAATACTTCGGTCCAAGCTCATAGTATAAAGAAAATGATTACTTGAAATGTCACATAACAATCACGTGAATGCCATCATTTATCCCCCATATATCATAAGATATATCTTGTTGGTCAAATCACAAACATGTGAATACCTTAATCATGTATTCTCTTGAAGAATGAATACCCATTGAACCTTAGTGAAAACGTGAATGTAGTTAAAATTTAACACCTCCACAATCCAAAATCCTCAAAATTCTATATACTCAAACCATGATATTACTTAGTCCTTATATCAATCATGAGCTCATGAATACAATCAAACATCTCATTATCTTCTTATCCCTTCATTATGCGCATATCATCTGCTTACCAAAAATATCTCAATCACTTTCCATGGTTACGGGTACCATAAGATTATTGAAAACAACAATAGACCAATACATAAATATTTCAATATTCCACGATAAAATATAAAACATTATTTTGGAATCCCATTACATAAACACTTAATCATTCCACCACATCATTTTCATATTCAACATCGCCAATAGTGATCGCCTGTGACTTCCCTTTGTCCTTTGCCTTAAGTGGTTGCTCATGTCGATCATCATTAACCCTTGTATTAGGGTGTTGATTAGCATAATGCCTCATTTCATTGCACTTAAAGCATTGAAGTGTTGTTGGTGTGTTCTCTGTAGTCTTTTCATTATTCACACCATTAGCAACCCTTTTTCCATTACTTCGATACTTAGCTGCTCGATGACCTTGTTTTCCAAACTTAAGACATTTTCTAGTCCCTTTAAGACAATCTCCACCGTGCTTCTTTCCACACTTTGAGCATAAGGAAACATTCATCTTCTTTTTACCATTATTCAGAGATTTCCCCTTGAACTCCATCTTTCATTTCGTGTCAAAACCCTGAGATGGATATGTAACACCAACTTCCATTTATACCTTAATAGCACAGCACACAATTTCTTCATTGCTACAGAAGTCTCTTGTAGCTAATTCCCTTTGAAGATTTGGTTTTAAGACACTAATGAATCGATCAACTTTACTTTCAAGTTGGATGATAAAGCCAGATGCATACCTTTCAAGCCTTGTAAAATTCGCTTCGTATACACCAACAGATTCATCATCCTTTTTATTTAGTTCAAGAAACTCCTTCTCCATATTTGTTCGAAGAATACGAGTGAAGTACTTATTGAAAAATAAGTTCTTGAACTCGTCCCATTCCATGGACTCAATTTCATCTCTTGGCCACGTATTCTTGATAAGATTCCACCATTGATCAACATCACCTTCCAAACGATATACTACTAAGATGAATTTATCATGTTCAGAACATTGAGGAACTGAAAATATCTTTTCAGTGGTACTGATCCATTATTCAGCAACAAGTGGATCAGAAGACCCACTGAACGCAGGTGGGTGTTGCCTCATGAAGGACTCAATAAAATATTGTTCCCTTCTCTGCTCATTTTGAAGTCCAGAATGATTCATAGCTTTTGTAAGTATATCAATAAGATTTTTCACTCCATCTCCCATAACGTTGGTTTTTTTAGGAGGACAATCATTACATCATCCATTACATTGATCAATATGGTTCCTTTGGGTTCTAGCCATCGTCTAAAACCCAAAAAGAATACTATGAGAGGAAAATATCACGCTAGTCAAAACAACATAATAAAGGGGGAGTACCATCAATATCTAACATCTTAGGTTTAATTCAAAGATAGTTAGCGCAATTCATGGACTATAACGTATACTTAACCTTAGGGACATCCCTAGACATACCTTAGAAATATCTCTACAGATATCACTAAATTCTCACATCCTAGTTTCCAAAGGTTGACTAAACCTTTCCTCTGATACCAACTGTAGAGACCCTAAGCATGACGTACATGGACATTACATTACTTTTGCGGAATACTTAGTACATTACAAAAACACACACATAAGAACCGTAATAGTTTAGTGTCTTTGGAAACTCGGAATATAATCTTCTAATCGTGGTGAAAGATCTTCAACATCTCCCATAAAGATCTTCCCTTTTTTTCGTACCTAAAACCTTTCTTTATATCTTGGGGAAAAGAAAACATAAAAGGGTGAGCTCAAATGCTCAGTAAGGGTAAACAAAAGAAATATCAATCACATCATATTCATAAGAACATAACAATTTGGAAATCTTACCCTGCAAAAGAGATCATAATTTCATAACATGGGATAAATCATGGTAGTGAAATGTAATCACAATAATCATAACAAAAAACATGAAGCTTTGTGGAGTACACACATAATCATATAGAATCATTTCTTATTAGTTAAGATGCATTGCCAAGACTATCTTCGTGGAAAAAGTCAATTTCTAAACCGAGTTAATTCCTCGTTTCAGTCCTGTTTCACTGAACCGGTTTAACCTCCCATTCCATCCATGTTAATCTCATGAGATATAAAATCTTTACCCAATGCATTTGAGGGAGATATAGGTCCCACCCATCTCATAATGATACCATTCTTATGTGTGCCACAAAATTATAAACCATATATCCTAGCATAACCCATGTAATAAATATGGGAATCATGACATCATAAAACAATTCATATAAGATAAAGGAATTCATAAAAATATTTACATCACAACATAATAAAATAAATTTAATAATAGGTATAGAAACAGAACCCTATGTTATCTTATATGGAAAATAATTTTGATAAAACACTTGAACTACATTCTGGAGGAAAATATCATTTCTACTTAAAAAATATTTTTCCTCTCATAACATGTCATAAAATATTAAATTAAAATATATTGATTAAAAATAAACATGAAAAATTGTAAAGGATTATTCTTGTAAATAATTTTTTAAAAATCCATTCATTCCATATAAGTTATAAAAAACATTCTTCTCATACTTTTTTCAGAAAAGTCAAAAAGTACCTCGTACGAAAAACGATAAAAGATTCCTTCCATATATTTTATTAAAAACTCAAGAAAGGGTAAAATTGGATTTAAAAAATTGTAAGAGGATATAAATAATATTACATATTGAGGAAACATGGATGTGGATGATAAATATTCCCCAGTAAATTCTGAAGTATAAACAATCTCGGATAAAAATTGAGATTGTGAGATTGTCCTTTACCGTAGGTACGATTTGCTTTGTAAGTGTCCGAACCTCCTGTATAATGATTTAAATAATTTCATTGACTTATTCAAGAATCATACTCATTGTTATGATATCATATATGGTCATATTATTAGCTTCTTATTAGTAATATTTCATTGTTATTTGTTACTAGGGTGTTTATTGCTTTTTGTTCTTATGTGTGTTTTGTCGAATAAATTCTTATTCTTATTTTAGGTTATAGATACCTCATTTCAAGAATGTTATTAGTGTAATATATATCATATTAATTCACTCAATTCATTTATGTAATAATTATTTAATGAAAATCATGTAGAACGAGTCGCATCACATCGTGGAGACGGTATTCCGTACATACGCACGAGCGATGATATCGTTCCCATGATCGTGGAATTGTATTGGAGTGTATGTATACTATTTCAGAATAAATATAACTTTACAATAGTCATATATATTCATTCTTTACACCATTATACCCATCCAAGGAAGTTGGTGGTGGAAAATAGATTACACCACGGCATGGAGATGGTATTCCGTACATACGCACGCGCAGGGATTTCGTTTTCTGTAGGATGGATAGATTGTGAAATAGGGTTTTTTCATACATATGATAACATATAATTATATGAGTGATACTGATGTTATTAATTCATAATTAAACAACTAATGAAGAAGAAGTGGAAGAGGAAATAAAGTTGAAAGAATCGGTAACGGACATTACCTCTTCTTTGAAGCGCTTCTTTGAGACCTCCTTTTAGGGCACTAAAATTGGTCATTGAAGAATACCAGAACCTCTAGGATGTCTCTAGGGAAGTGAAGAGAATAAATTTTCAGGGTTTGGCCGAGCTTTAAGGCTCAAAGTGGTGTGAGGAAGAGAGGGAGGAGGTGCCCTTTTATAAGGGAGGAGAGGGGTACCTTTGGAAAAACTAAAAATATTATTTTATTATAAAGCCATATTCGGTTTTAAATAGCTCCAAATTGATTAATTTAGAAGCTAAGGTGGGTACGGATCAAAATACTCTCATCCAATATAATTTAGACATGTTTAGGTTACAATTGTAACCTTATCATTTAGATTTAACTATAAGTTAGATAATTTAACTTTTACAGTGTCTTTTTGTTTTCTTAACTATAAAGTTGATAAGCATACCATAAAACGAAAAACAACACCATGTTGTTTATTATTAATATATAAAACATTATCTATGTCATTTGGCCAAACCTTATATTTTTAGGAATAAGATAACAATTAATAACATAAAATTTGTTTTAAAAACTATTTTATGTCAATTTTGACATTATTTAGTAATTGATTTTTGTGAAAATCATACCAGAATGATTAGTTCGAAAAACATTAATTAAATCAATACTAACATATCATATTAACCTATAAAATTAGTTTAATTCAGAAAAAGTCTCAGATTACATTTATTTGGGTATTTATAACATCTATTATGTCAATATTTCATTAATAAAATAATTACTGCATCATCTTTGTGTCAGAAATAAATTACATTATATAATGTCTAAAAATTACAAATAAAATACCATTATTTTGGAAATATTTTTACCTTTCTAATGTATTTTTATATTCTAATTTATCTTATGTATAACCTTATATTAAAAATTATTTACTTATTAAACTTTGATTTTAACTATTTTAACCCTTCTTTAAATAAATTAATAATAAATGTCCTAATCTAATCCAAGTGGTCCTAAATTGTCATATTTTATTCCTAAGGTTGTTTTGGTCGAATTATACTTATCGAATAGAATGAAGACATGTGTTAGGGTAATATTAATATAATTTTTACCCTTAATTACCCTATTTACTTTTAACCGTGGTAAAAAAAGTAAAAAGTTACTATTCACCAAAAATTATTTTTATCACATTGAACCACATTTTACTTACTGACATAAACTATGTCTCTCAGATTTTTGAAACTCCATTCACAAAAGCAGTAAAATTATGTTTTATGTAAATTTGAAAATTCTCCTAGGAGGTGGAAAAAAGACGGTGAAAAGTTCAATGAAATTTTTATATATCTAAAATTATTATAAAATTACTCCAATGAATTACAGTGAACTTATATAGGTATTATGTATCAATTTTTACCTAAAATAAATTTAAATAATATAAATAATTATTTAAATAAAATGTCAGTTCTTAAATAGTAACCCAGTGTTTTCACTATTCATCAAAAATTGAATGTTTTCAGAAAAATACCAAAATATCACCCTAGGATAATTTCGATATTCCGAATCCAAAAATGAAGTCCATTTTCAAAAATAAAATTTATAAAATTTAAAAAAAGTGGGTTTTACTATTCATAACGGCTAGTTTTAATAATATTTTAATAGCATATCGTTGTTTAGAAAAACTCGGTATTGCGTACAACACACGCTATTGTGGAAGGTCGTGCTTGCGTGTAATGCATGCCATGTCAGAGATGCATGTTGTGTAAGCTCTTTTTGGTGTAGTGTACAACACAAGACATTAATGAAATTAAAAAGATTATTTTTCGTAAAATCATAGGGTGTTATACCCATTTTATGGGAGAGGGTGTTTTTCCCCATAGTTACTAGCTTCTTCCTGCTCTTTCATCCTTAGGTTGTGATGGATTGAGGAGAAATTACACCCAAGACACTTCGGGTAGGTTTCGATAGGCTGTGATGGATTGAAGCGACATTACACCCAAGGCTCTTCAGGTTGGTTTTGATTGGTGTGATTCATAGCCCAAGACTCTTCGGGCAGGTTAGTTTTCCCAAGAATCTTCGGGATGAGGCACAGGTGTGTGTAGACGGGATATGTGGTTTGTGAGGCCCATGTGTGTGCGGGCGGAATATTTGGTTTGTGAGGCCCAAGTGTGTGCGGGTGGGATATGTAGTTTGTGAGGCCGAGGTGTGTGCGGGCGGGATATGTGGTTTGTGAGGCCCAGGTGTGTGCGGGTGGGATGTGTGGTTTGTGAGGCCCAGGTGTGTCCGGGCAAGAAGAGTGTGGTAGCATCAAGACATTCGTCGTTAGGAAGAGCAGCTAACTAGTGGGGGGAAATGGTGCGGGGTACTCAATACTCTTGTTCTTATATACTACTACCTATTGTTTTGTGTTTTTGTGAGCCTGGCTGGTGATGTTGGGTGGATAGAATTCCTTGGCAGATTATGGTTCTTCTCTGGTTCTCACGAGACATTGGGATGTCTACCCACCTGTGTACAAGAGCTTTAGGTTTCCTTACTAAGTATACATTTACACTCACCCTATGTTTTCTTTAAGGTTTCCAGGAGGACTAAGAGGGTCGTGCGGGACCCTACTAGTCGGGAAATTTGCAGTTGTTGTAGTTTGTTATACTCGTGTTTCTTTTGGTATTGTAATTTGAGTTTTCTTGTACTTGTACTTTTTTTAGAATTTATTTAAACATGCAGGTGGTATTGGTTTGGGTTTATTTTCATTTACTTTTTACGTTTTCTTTTGGTGTTTGACTCGTCCTATTTCCTAATACTAAATAATAAATAGGGTAATGCCTCCCATATTTGTGAAAACTCATACCCTTGGTGCTAGTCGCCACTCTGGGGCCTACTGGAGGCAGGACTCGGGGGTCATTATCTCCCTTTCACCATTTCTAGAATAGAAGGGGCATCTTTGGTGGGAGGGGGTCATGACAATCGGAAATCTTGAAAATATTAATTTGGTAAAACCTCATCATCAATGAAACATGGAACCCATGAAAAAAAGTGTACAATAACCCTATGAATGTAGAGATCATGATAAATAAACATCTTGAGTTGATACATTCCTGTATTTTTTCATATGAGATTTAATAAAACTAATAAATATACGTATTATTTTTTAAAAACACTACTTTAAGTATTTTTGGGTTACTTTTCTGACATTACCATTTACGGGACTTCAAAATTAGAATATAAATTAATTAAAATTGCTGAAAGAGTTTTTGAATGATTTTTAATGGTTCCGTCTATATGAAATAAATCAGGATGTAAAATACAAGGTCACACCACAAGAAAGATATGTTTTAATGACTTTGTCTTAAGTTTGGTAAAATGGTGAGTGGTTCATATTGTAAAGGGGACCATATGAGAGTTTGGATCTTATTTTTTGAAATATTTTCAATAGATCAAGTCATGGACTCTTGTGTCACATCATTAGTTATGTTTTTAGGAAAATTGAAAAGTAGGTTATGTGATGCAGTACTTAAATTGGGTTTTATTTGTAATGCATAAGGCTCCTTATGCGAGGATACATAAGTATGTCCCTATACCCATAAATTTCTCCATAATGGTCATTCCCTATGATGTATTGTCAAAATTTAGAGGCAATATGTAAGTGTATTTCCTTTTAGATATAAGTAAAAATGATAAGTAAGTGTCATTCATGTTTTGGGAAGTAAAGATGTTCTATGTAGAGTATTAAGAAGATATTTTTGGTTCTTACAATTTGAATGTGTCTACTCTATATTGAATCATTAAATCAGGGATTTTTATTCAATGGTGAATCCTGATATTCATTCCCCAATTTGTTTCATAGGGTGTGAGGCATGGTGTTTAAAGGTTATTTTTTGTTGAATATAGATGAGAATTTATTTTCAAATAGGTTATAATGAAATTAGTGGATCAAGATCTAAAATCCAAAATGTAATGTGTATCACATTATGATTCTACTGTTCAAACCATAAAAATAGTATTCAAGATATATCCATATTCAAACATCTTTTACTTTAACGTGGAAATAAGTGATATGTGTGGATATTATTGACTCAAATTTCAAAAGGTTTGTTAGAAAAAATTTCCCATATTAATTATAGTGAATTTATTTGTAATAAAGTGTAAAATATGTATATTATGTAAACACAATAGATATATATTTCTGGAAAACATTATGGAGGATCATATATTATTATAAATAATAGAAAACTAATTCTAGAACATTGTTATAAATATGGGGGAGAAAAGAAGGGATAGCCATGGTCCCATCTCATTGTATTTTTATAGAGTCCATTATATTGATTATAGTGTTTAAAAATTATGGACCATTGATGGTACGATCACATCCTTGGTTCATAGAGATCATGGTGGCTCTTCATAGATGAGTCATGATCCTTCTATGTGATTTTTATCCACAAGTATTCTATTTATAAAAGGTTTTAAACTTATAGATTTAGTGAAACCACTACAAATTTTATATAATAATTAGTTTACATATTTTCTATGGTATATTGACTCATCAAAAATTTATACTCAATGAATAGTCATGTTTGGGTGAACCATGTATATTTTTTCTTTCCCTCTTACCTTATTTATCACTTCATATATATTTTAATGTATAAAGGTGTTCCAACTATTATTTGAACAAGATTTGTAGAAATGGTAATTTGAAATGTTCCGCATACCCTGATTCCCCCCCCTTCTTATAATATTCACATGTATTGGGACCATCATGTTATATTAGAAAAAGGTTTTCAGGGAATTATTATATCGTTAATGAATTGTCAATGGTTTCTATACAAAAAAAATATGATCCCCAATGAAAATAATTTTTGGTCATGGAAGAATTATATGTTACACTATTTATGATATTTTGGAATGGATGTCTATAACTCTAACATACATGGGATTTCATCCAATATAACGTAATTAAAATTATTTTCAAAATACCAAAGAGAGTTAGATTCCAATTATAAAAAGGGAACATGTAATGATTCTCTTTTTTGAATGAAATATACAGGAAGGTTTTTTCATTTGAATTACAGTGTTTTATATCAGAAATAAATAATAGCATCCATGATGGAGAATGCAAGGTACATGAATCAAGATTCTAGGTTGAATGATATAACTGTAAGATTTTGTTATGCACCTAAATGATTTAATCGGTGCATTATTTGATATGGTATAAATAATTTTGGAGGTCATGTGTGGGATTTTAGAAACCATCAACAATATTAATATTAGTAAAAGAATTATGAAAATTTTATGACCATGTGTCAATAACGAGGTCTCAATTATTTATTATAATTAATTGAAATAACTGATAGCTTTTCCTCCCCAAATATCAAAAGGGATGAAGGAAGATTCAATAAAAGCTTCCAACACAATTTTTTAGAGAATGAAATTGGGGCGTATCACTACAATATTCCCAAAGAAAAACAATATAAATGTTGATGTTAGATAACCTATAAATAATTCATTTAAGTGTGTAAATGTTAAGCAGATTCCAGAATAGAAATTACATTAAAATGAGAACATTCTATCATAAAAAGTTGCTGGCTCACAATAAGTAGTAATAAAATAATTTTAAGAATTTGTAAAAATTATGTAATTTAATGGAGGGGGCCTTGTCAATCTCATATAAAAAACATAATTTTAGGATAGTGATGATGAAAATGATAAATTTGATGTAAGAGTTGATCTATATACTCAGCTAGACAATGTTATTGAATAAATTAATGGTTGGAGTGCTAAAATAGAGAAATATAATGGAGTTATAAGTGGATAAAAAATTATACATAATAAAATATGACATTAGGGATTATATTTAATTAATCAAATAAATAAATCATAGAATCTCAGAGAAATATATGAAGAGAAAAATCTCAAAATTCAAGGGAAGGACCAAATCATTGATGGGTTTACTGATTCAATTACAGATATTGTTAAAGAAATAGGAGAGTAATATGTAAAATATTTTATAATGCGTTAAAATATCAATGATTATAAATGAAATATAACTCCAAACATGACATCAAGAAGTTGATTTGTATAAAATTCCAAAAAAGTGATGAAAAACATCTGGATAATATAAGAAGATAGGATATTAAATAGAATTTTATCACTCCAAAAATATATTCAAATGTATTTAGGATTTTATCATAAGAAAAAATAAGTGATTATTGATTTGAAACCATAAGCACGCACATCGTTATGAATGATTGATTTGGATGGTCCAAAAAATATTTGAAAATCTATATGCTGAGTTGTAAATATATTAAATAATACACTATGAATCATGTTTTATTATTGTGAAAATAATTGGAATTAAAAGTACATGTTTTCCATCAATAAAATTAATATCATGGTGAAAGGGAAACAAATACATACAAATAATTATTCGTATACTGTGTATATTTTTAACAAATATGGTTTTTGGTGTCATGTATATGGATTCAAATCCCTGAATTTCATATTAATGATACAAATATTTATATCAATGATGATATAGAAAATTAAATTATATTATTTGGATATATTATCAATAAATCTAAAAAATGACAACTAGTTTACACCCTATCCTGATAGGGATTATTCAATAGAGTTAGATATGGAACAACCTAATTCACCATCTATATAAGTAGATATATGATTGTGTCTCAAGAAGGATGAATCTTGTAATCTGAATTTCATTCAAAAATATTTTAAATAAATATATTGGGATTGATTTTGTATCAAAGTTAATGGATGTAAACATCTTATGATGAGAAATAAGTTAAATTACAAGGATTAGTATATCAGAAAATTTGTTTTTCAATTTTAAAACAATGAATGGGTGATGAATTTTTGGTCCAAATGAGTAATAATATAAGGAAAAACATGAGCTTCACAAATTTCATAGTGTATGATATCCATGATCATAATTTACTAATGGTAAGTTGACTATCTGATATGGGGAATTCTTTAAATTTTAATGATACGTATTGGCCAACTGATCTGAATGTTCTTGTAAAAAATTTTAAAGGATCATGAATCTCATGATATCCCTAAACTATAACAAGATTACAGACACACATATAAAATGTTTCTAAAAAGGAAAATCATTTAGTCAAATTTTAAGATGAAGGAAATATATTTATGATATTTTTTGAGTTGGTGAACATTAATGTTTTCTGAACAATATCACCCAATTCAAATAAAGTGATGAGGTACTTTGTGTTATTAATTTATTATTATAAAAGGATTGAATGGTTTATGATAGTATTTAACAAATATAATGTGGTCAGGGGATTCAGTTTTTTTCTTTAAATTAGATTATAGGATTATTGGTATGAAAATTTTGAATACCAATATATAATGGAATAAAATTTATCCATTGTCAGGTGGTAGAATATATGAAGATGTATGGTATTATGTAACATGTTATTCTGATGATGAATTATCAACAAAATGGTTTCATTTTGAAGAGGAACTAGATCATTAATTTCATGGCCCATGTGATTATTATATAAAAAATATACCACATATTTCTTGGATGGATTTTGTTCTTACATCATTCAATATCTCATATAAAGAATTTTTTTATATTTGAAGATAGGACACCCAAACAGTTTTGTTATGTGAAAAATCCAACATAAAATTATTTTCATTTTTTTGGAAGTAATTACATTATTCTTAAGATGGTGATAAACTATAATTATGACATTGATGGGGACGTAGGTAATTTTCATGGATAATAATTCAGAATAGATGTGAAGATATTCATCAACAAAAGTCTGGGATAAAAACATTAAAATTAAATTCATCAATATTATTGAAAATATGTATAATTCTCATCGTAGTGAGAAGGTTTTACAGTAGCACTGTGATAAAACTTCAAAGTAATGTTATGTTGACGTTAGCAACTCAGATAGAATATTTATAAATGTTGTGGATTTGGAATAATACAGTGAAAATGATGATATTTTTGTTGAATATGTAGTTTTAAAGACGCAAAATATGGTGGTCATGAACAGTAAATAAATTATCATTATTGGAAAAAAATATCTGTTACAAACAAAGAGAATGAATATTATATAATAAACAATTTCATATCTCATGTAGTGCCTAAGTGTTTTTTTATGTTTATAAATATTATAATGGGTGAAATAAATTCATGAATTTAATGAAAAAATTGGGAAGAATCAAAAAATTTAATTTTTTTTTTCATTCCAAATGAAAAAACATCAATGGAACAGTGGTTGCTTTATAAAAAACTCAATGAATATGACATGTTGGCTCAAAAAAGGAACAGATGGTGTGGAAGGTGTATTTAAAAATCAAAGGGATTTATATTGATGAAACATTTTACCCCATTACATAGTTGTAAAAAATTATATTGTTCTTGAATATATATATATGGAAATAATGTTCCTGGTGTACTAAATGGATGACTAATCATTGTTAGTTAATGGTTTCCTTAAGGTCGAATTGTATATTAACCAACACGATGGTTTTATTAATAATGAAGTTGTGAGAAATGTTTTCTATTTTGAGAAGGTATTTTATAGTATATGTAATTAATTAAGGGAATGGTATTATATAATTTATCAATACATATGATTTTATGGCTTCCATTTAGGTGGATTTGATCACAATTGATACATAATGAAAAAATGATCAACTAATATTGTTTCTCATTTATGTGCATGTAATAATTTTAAAAAAATCAAAAATCATAGGGAATAATGCTTTGAAAATATATGAGATAAGAGTTTGAAATGTACAAGATCAAAGATTTTACATTTTATTGTAGTTTATAAGAGGTTTAAGGAAAAAATGGAAATATTATTTCCCAATAAAAATATTCCAATTAGAAACTCATGAGGGTTGGAATGAGGGATTAAAAGATAATGGAAACACTAGGGGATTCATAGATGAGGTTTTCAAGGGATGATAAAATAAATAAGGAAAAAGTAATTTAATATAGATAAATCAGTATAAGATTTCTATATTTTAACAATTAAATGAATTAAGATTGTGTTTTCCATATTTTAAACCTCATGATACCAAAATTTTCCCAAGGGAATTCACTTACTGTATTTGAAGAGGATTCATATTTATATATATTTAACAGTGGATTTTACATTTCTTTATCTATAGAAAAATAATAATGTGGTAAAATGATGTGGATATGGATTATTCAGTGAATTATATCCATTCGACATCAGGGGGTGCATTCCACCATGGATTTTTTTCTATTTGTTTTCAAAAATAAGAAAGACAATGTTCTGGTAATCACTGTAGAATGTGAATATATAATAGACACTAAATATTGCGATGAATTTGTATGGATGAAAGAAAACATATATATATGAAAAAGGATCTACCTGAGGTTGTTTTGAGATGAATTATTTTCCTCAAAGGGTTTATCTATCTCCATTAATCTCAATGGTTTAGATAACGGAATCCAACTTCACTATAGAATTTTTTAATTATAGAATGGTGCGGTGGTCCTCATGAATTAATTTTTTATATTTAATACACTATCTTACAAAACATCTAAGAAGTAATATTTTGTTTTTTTAAATGACGATGAATTTTTCCATGAGTTATTTAGAAGAAGTTGTACATGATTAGAGATTATGGTTTGAAGGGTTATTCTATATCGACTATTGGAGATTTATCCCATGATAATGTTTTATAAAAGAGGTGGGAGTGTTTGAATTTATATTTTGGGTGAGTAGAATGGTTCAAATATTTATTTGATCATGAATATCAAAGGATCTATTTTACAAGAAAACTGTTATTTATATCTTATTTCTCACAATTATCTTGACCCGCATGCTCATAGAGTTGATTTTTACATATTCATTGATAAAATATATAATGTAAATTTGTTTTAAACTATGTCTCTTTTTATTTATGAAGTTTTCATATAAAGATGTGCTAAATTTGTTAAAAATGTGTTTTCATCATTTTAAAAATGTTATATTGTTTGGAAAACCCCTAGAGTATTTTCAAGTGTTGTTTTTGGAAATGTTATTGAAGGGGCTTCAAAATGAGGTTAAAGCGTCATGAATAATTCTGAAGAAGTTTTAGAAGAATTTGAGAGGAGTTTTTGTATTTATATATGTTTGAAATAATACATATTGTGAAATTATATGTCATTTCATGGAAATATATGTTAGAATGAAATAGTATAGAGTTTAGAACCATGTGGATTAGTTCAGGATACAAATGTTATCATGTGAGGGTTAGGATTTGGACTGTTAAAATATGATCATGTTCCCACATTATGGATGATTTTCATTAACAATTTTAGTGATGTTTCTATGTATATGGAATCATCTTATTCATGACTCAAATGCTTACACAAGGGAATATACATATGTTTTTTCACATTAATTATGTTTCATTTCGTAGCGATCATGTTGTTGGAAAGATGATCACATTATGAAGACACTATATATTAGTCATTATATTTTTATATAAGTGAATCTAAAACCCTATCATTATTTGAATCATTAAATATATAGTCATGCGGTGAAGAGTGTTATACAGGGTAATGTGGTTATTCCCATTTAAATTTGTACCTGAAATGATGAATAGTAATTCCAGGATGTGTTAGTAAAAGTTGAATCCTGATATTTTTCAATAATATATTTTATGTTGTAGAATCCATGTAATTTAGAGGTTATTGACTACACAATGCATTTTATAATGTCACATATAATATATGATAATAAAGTAATGTGTTTGGGTTTTTGGTTTTATAATGGATTAAGGATCATTAAATAATTATATATCTCACCCCATGAAGAATATGATCCATCTTATTATCAAATTTAGAATCCTTTTCATTGTAGAGGGAAATCAGGAAATAATGTGGATTATTTTGACTGAAATTTAAAGTATGTAATTTATCAAATTGTCAAATCCAAATTAGAGTTAATTAGAGGGAAATTATGGTTACTTTTCACTAGGGAGGGAAAAACTAAAATTCTAGACCTTTGGTGGAAATTTATTGAAGAACGTAGGATAGATCCTTCAAAATTTCTCACTATAGGTTTATGGTATTTTTAATATTGATTAAATTGGATATTAATGATAAAAAAATGATGTTTTTATTATATTCTTGATACATGGATATCAAGGTGGTTTCTATTAGAGAATTAGGGGGACATCCAAAATATTAAGAGTACAATTTTCTTTAATTTTTGAGTGTTATAGACCTGGAGAGTTACTGTGGTCACCCTAAATTTAAAACAATTAATTCAAATAGTGTTTACGGTATATTGGAAAACAATCATTATATACTCCTTGGATTATACATATTTTTTGAAACATGTAAAATTGATTATGTACCACTTATACACTTTGTTTATTCTTATCTAGTATATGGGAGATAGTTTTTTAAAATTAACTATGGAACATTAATATTGGAGAGGCTGGATTGAACAGATAAATATACATTGATTTTCCCAAAGGTATTTAACTTTATTATGAAAACCATAATGTTTCAATTTTTTAGTGATTTTATATATAATATTTATGTTTAATTTTTATGAATGAATCATAATTTTATGATTGATTCAACAACTTTGGGACCAATTTTTTTGAACCAATTGGGAAATCATATAGAATTATTTTAGTCAAAAAGTGGATTAAAAAATAATTATATTTCATAATATCATAATATTCATCGAATAATTCATGAGATTATTCCTCTATTCATACCCTATAAAAATGGAGTTGCAATATTAAATAACTGAATTTTTAAGACGAGGGAATTTTTTTTATCAAAGCATTTCAAATCAAAATATTTTCCAAGAAACCCCAAAATAGTGATTTTATATGATATTAATAAGTTTTTACTTTGGAAAAATTCAATAAATAGACTACATGCTTTATTTCTTGGAATTTTATGGACATAAAGATACAAAAGGTTTTTAAAATACCCCATTATATAAAAATTATTCTTATGAAATAGAATGATTTATGATAGTTTAGATGATGTTATATTTCATGGATACTAATGGAAGGTATGTTTTTTGAGATCTAGTATCAAATATTATATCCGTTATTGAATTAAATATATCAACTCTTAGTTTTTCTCTCAAATATATTACATGATAGGTTTTAAAAACTATAATTTTTTTGTAATTTTAAAACATAAATAAAAGTGGTGATTTTATGTTTTTGATAAAAAAATTAAATTTAAAAGTACTGAAATAACATGTATTTTATATCAATAGTGAAAATGGATTAAAAATATGTATGAAGTTATATTTATAAGACTAATTTTATGGACATGTTTTGACCCTATGGACCCTCCCTGTAAATGTTAACTGTAAAAAATATCATCCCATTGAATTTCCAAATGATTTAAAAAATACAATAATTTTAACAAATAAATATTCTTGAAAAACATACTAGGTACTCAGTATTATTTATATTCCTCACATATAAGTTATTAATTTGGAAGGAGACGTATAAGAATATAAACATAATTGAAATCACCATGATCAAATAAAATACATCACTTTATGAATATAAATAGTTAGAAAAATTATTTTACATCATTTACTTGAAAACCACAAAAAAATGACAAGAAAAAATTATATTTATGAAAGAAAATGAACTCTTTATTTAATAAAATATATCGAAGGGAATAATTTAAAAGATACAATGAAATTAAAAATAAACTGAAGGATAATTCCTTAGGTATCCTCAACACCAATCACCTATTATATTGTCCATAAAAGGCTTAATGAACTTCTAGTACCCTTATTTTTCTTTTCTCCATCATCATGAGTGAATTTAACTTCAATATAATTATGTGGGTGTTTCTTACAGCCAATTCCAGCATCGAGTGTTATGTTTTACCCAATTTGGTACACTGATATTATACCATTTAAAAATGGAGAGAAATTTTATTTATGTATTAATTGATTCAAAATCACAGATGGTGAGTCTTCACACATGTAGTTGCCATTATAATCGTCCTATAGGATGTAGTAGTTGTGGGTGTCTATTTTGTGTTAGGAAGTCATCCTTGTATGATTTATTCACATTGTTGGTGACTTTAATCGTATATAAATTCACTCATAATTCATGAAATATTTATCCTCCACTAAATTAGATCATGTGATAGAGATTTTGGATTGAATAATATTATATAATGATGGTTTAGGAGTTTCTTTATTGTTTAATAGGTCAGCATACAATGTGGAATCATCTTTTTCTTAATATTCCATTGTGATAATAAAATTTTTATTGAATAAGGCATTCAATAATGATGTCGCTTATATTTTCTTCATGGTCCCATTCACAAAAAAAACATATAATAAAACATCATAAATCTTCATCTATCTTGATTCTTGAAATTTTACAAAGTAGAAACAAAAATTGGAACACTTAATTCAAATTAAAAGACGTTATTTTGAACATATTAATTTAGTTTATAATACATTATAAACATTCAAAGGACATCCATTTCATAAAACATATGAATTATTAAGTAATGGATAAATCATATGAAAATGGGGTTTTAATAAATGTGGATAATGTCTTACAATTTTAAAAAATTCATATGAAATGGAATTCAGAAGTCATACAAGAACTAAAATCATAGAAAATAAATATATTTTAAAATATTATGATGAAATAATATAATAATAAATAAACTATAGAAAGACAAAGGAAATCAAATGAACTAATAAGAAATTAGTTATTTTAAAATATAATTCCATTAAAGTCATACAAATGGAAAGAATATATAGAATTACAAATAAATCTTAATAATTTTATAAACGATGTCAACAAATTAAGAAAAATTCATATGAAACCTTACTAAATTAAAATAATATGAATTTTAAATTCAAAAATGCATTTTTCACAAAAAATGAAAACATGGACTTTTTAATTCATTCTATCAATGATTAAATATATTTAAAAATGATGAATGGTTCTATTTTAAAAATAGTTATAAAAAACCACTAAAACTCTAGAAATTCTATAGTTCAATTTAAGAAGTTTTAATAGATGAGATTAAAACGTTGATGTTTCATATAAATAATAAATATAGTATTACCTCATTCAATTCCCACTCACCAAAGAAAGGGACCCATGGAAAATTATGAACAAAGAACACATAAAAATTTAAAAACGAAATCCAAACTACATAACCAAATAAAACTACAATGAATCCGAAAACATCCCTACCAATTTAGTAACCTTATTCCAAAAAATACATATTGTGGTTATTAAATATATTTCGATGTCTTTTATCCTCCATTAAAAAACACTTACCTCGTTAGTTTTTAACCTCATCACACAGAATGGGATTTTAATCAAACCATTTCTCACCCAAACACATGAATATGTCACTTTATGCTTCATAAGTATATAAATGTCCACTAAAATGATTCAAAGACTTATTCCTATCATGGGTAATGTTTAAGAATATTTAGTTTTCTTGTTTTAGTTTTAAAAACATAGAGGAAAAAATAAGATGGATGGATATTTTGAAAGTAAATATAAGTAATTAAATTTTCACCCAATAATAGAATTATTCTTATTTCCATTGGTATTGAATAAGATCCCCAAATATTGACAAACCTATGGTCATTAATAACCTTATAATTAAGGAAACAACATTTTTTCCACTCAAATGTATTTGATATATTTTAACATCAATTTTTAATCAAAATATATTTATAATTACAGTTTTGAAGGATGATTGAGATATTATAGTTTAATGTAGGGATGTAAACTTCACAACCCAACTTTATAATGACAATACATCATTTATTATTCTAAAAATATGTTTATAAATTATTTTCCATAGTTAATTTCAGAAAATATATTTTATATATATCTTAATTTCCAATATATTTTCTAAACTATTTGAGTGGAATATAGATCTAAACAAAAATTCATCAAATAAAAACAATTCTATAACAAAAATATTCCCCACAATGTAACCTAAAATGATTCCATAAACACTAATAACAATCATTTATTAACAACCTATTAGACAACTAAAATGATTCAATCCAGAAATGTAGATGTCTAATAGGTTGTTAATAAATTTATAAGGGATAATAAGGAAAAAATTAATATTTCAATCCTATATAAAAAGGTTAACTTTTAAAGTGATATTTTAAAACATAATTAATATCCTCACTCATATCAACACAATTTTCTATAACTACAATTTTTTGATATATACATAGAAAATTCTAGTTATAATAAGATTTCTTTTGTTCTCTCAAGGGATAATAAGGAAAAAATTTATAAGGGATAATAAGGAAAAAATTAATATTTAATTCCTATATAACAAGGTTACCTTTTAAAGTTATATTTTAAAACATAATTAATATCCTCAATCATATCAACAAAATTTTCTATAACTATCATTTTTTGATATATACATAGAAAATTCTAGTTATAATAAGAAGTCATTTGTTCTCTCAAGCTATATGGTTAATGTGAATAAATTTTCAAAATAATTTTCAATGTCTTAATATGTGAGTGATTTTGAATTTTTCATAGTGATTCAGGCCATGGGATTCCATATTACAAAGGTATCTTCATAAATTCTCTAAAATTTATTATCCTGAAGAAGTTTTTTTTTAATATTCATTTAAATTTATTTTATCTGGGTAAATTTGTTCAAAAATTGACATCGTTTTCAAAAAATACATAATAATACAACATGATCAAAAAAAATTCATCAATAAAAAATTTTAAAATATACAAAAAATGAAAGGAAATCAATTTTTTGAAGAAAATAGAAAAAAGAAAACGAAACAATAATCCTAATTTACTAAAAGATATTTGTTACCCCTAAACATATTTTATTAAACATCATCAGAATGAAAACATTTCTGTGAGAAATTTAAATCAAAAATCATGGACATAAATAGTTGAATGGAATGATACATTTTAATGTTCTACTGTACTCAACTTTCTAAAGGTGGACCTCTACCTATAAGCAGTCTTAAATGTTCTTTCTAAAATAATTTTAGTTATTTTCATTCATTGATAATTTTTTTCCTTGACAGTTTCATTAATAAATATTTCACTAAATGTAAAAATTGTGTAATAATTCATGTTCTTGATAATTTATAATTATACCCTCTTTGAAATACCTTTATTCTTGATTCAATTAGTATCAATTTTTCTATAATATTGGAATTTTTTTGTGGGTCCTTCAATCAGGATTTATTTATATTGATAAATCCATAATTATTAATATGAATTTGATATAATATATTATAACTCTTATATATATGATTTTCAATATTCTATAGTAGAAATCATATTCATGTAATAGCTTTTAACAACCCAAAAACCATTGTATTTTTAATCCACAGGAAGGTGAATGTTTTTTCCATAAAAAAGTCTACAATGTTATATTTCATATAGAGTATTAAAGGTTATTATACAATCCCAAGGATCATTATCTAATCTCAATCTCCAATATTTTATATTTTGATGAAACTTTTCCCCAAAACAAGATTATTTTCCCTATTTGATAATTATTTTATTCCATATGGTTATGGGGAATCTTGAAAAGAATCCCTATAATGAAATCTATAGTTTTTTAGACTATAGAATAATATTATATCACAAAAAATAGGTCTAATGAACAGTGATAATAAATTACAAAATCTTAGGAATGAAAAAAATATAATTTTACAAATTTAATTCTCTAGTGGGAATAACTTCTACTTACATGGAATCATAATAAACATAAAGTAAAATGTAAATGTGTTTAAAGGAATTGGTAAATGGACCAAATAGATATAAAACCCAAACATAAAATGAATAAAAAATTAAAAGTAGTTTTTAGTTTTTTCATTATGCTAATAAATATTACGTTGAAACTGGTTGGTTTTAAAAGATCAGAATAATTCCAAAGAATCTATAAAAATGGTTAGCCAATATAAATAATAATCGATAAAACTGCAAATAAATTATTGAGATTTTAATATTCCTCTTAAACATTATATATGGAAAAAATTAAATAGAAATTAAATTTCCAAAACTAACATATATATTTAAATTATTGGTTATATGAAAATTCCCATAATTAAGGATTATTCCAAATTAATTTCTTTGAATCACTCAAAATATAAAAAAACGGTTCCTCAAATACCTATTTCTAAATTCATTAACAATAAAATAATTCATAATATCAATAAAATAGTGAATCTCAACTTTAGAATCATACTATTACTTATTAATAAAGGCTTCATTATTGGGATGATTGATGTAACTTTCTCATCCAAAGCAGTGGGTGATCAGATCTAGTAGAAGTCCACAAGGTTATACATTCCATTATTATCCATTATTTCAACATAAAAAAATTTTAATAATAATATCCATCTTAATTAACTTGGGTTTTTATAATTTTCTTTCACAAATGATCCAATTGAAAAATGGTTTGTGAAAATAATCTATTTTGAATGTCACAAAATAAAAATTATTCAACAATTCCTTCTCATTTCATTTGTATTTTTAATATTTTTGATTTATCTCATAGATTTATAACTATCTATATTATATTTATTTTATATATTTTTACTCAAAATAACCTGAAGGAAAAAATTAGATTTATCTATAATTAATTTAAAAGGCATGTCCCATTTTGATGGTTGTAAAATTCATGGGCATACAAGTTTTTGTTTAAGCTCCTTAATTGTCAATTTAAAATTCCTATCAAAATAAAAAAATTAATATTTTAATATCAATATGGAGAAAATAAAAGTAATCTTTCTAAATTATTTAATGAATCTTCTTTAAAAATAAACATGTCCGAGATAAGATCTCATATCTCTCAATATATTTGGGTATAATAGTGAAAAAAGACCTCAACCTGATATTAGCCCACTTGAATTATGTCTATAAACACTACATGAAAGAAATAAATTCTTTTTTATATCATAAGATTATATTTTTTATAATTTAGAACAATATTTATTATATATTACTCAATAATAATACCTATTATTTTCAAATAATTTTGAAAAGATAATCCATAAATTTGGAAATCATTTATAAAAAAATTCATAATGCATTATATAAAGTTAAAAATACCTCAACATTTATCTTTGAATTGTTCCTAGTGAATTATAAAAATAATTATTCTTTTCAATAACAATTTACAAAAAGGAGATATAAAAGTGTTTTTCTCTTAATCTTTATGTGCTATGAGAATTTGAAAATAACCATAGAATACAATAAGAAAACAATAGTGGTTATGTCCAGTTTTCCTATAATGCCCTGAAACATAATCAACCCATAATAATATGACTTATATAAGGGTTTAAATTTAATAAATTAAAAAAATATATTAGTGTTATATTTTTACATAATTATTAAACACCAATACATTTCATTGGGAATTTTGACACTTAGTGTTCATTTTTTTCATAAAAAATGTGAATATTATTTTAACCATCCTAATTAAATAAAGAAACATATTACTAATTAAAGGACATATCATATTATTCAAAGTTATATTTCATAATAGTTACTACTCATATTTAGGGATGGTGATAAATATTTTATAATATTGTATGGGCACAAAAACCACAATAATGGATATAAAAATTAAAGAAAGTCATTAATCCATTTTAAATTCATGTATATCCATAAAGAAGTCTTAATTTTTTTCATATTAAAAAATTCACCTTAAAATCATCATTTATCTCCTCATGAAATAGGTTTCAATTATTAAATTTATCAACAATTATTTTTAAATAAATCATAAAGGAAAAAATTATAATTCATGGATTATTTACCATGAAAACAAAACATTATCCTTTAAATGATCATAATGATTAAGATAAATAATAGACTCATTGATTAAATTTTATAATCAAAATATTTCCATAATAACACACATTCATGTACAAATAAAAATGTAGTAAACTGGGGAATTATAATTTCATGAATGAATCACCAAATAGGATAATTCAAATATTTTATTAGGAATAACTTATATATGTTAATTCCATCACCTCATATGAGTAATGAACTTTTTTCACATTCACATAAGAGATAATTTCATCATGTACCTATATTTTATTATATAATTAATTGTAGGGATTCAACACACCCACCCTTCACATAATATTTATAGAGTTACGGATTTGGGTTTACTGTTCATTCCTACTTTCATCATTAATGACAATGTGTCATGTTTTAAAAGAATATAATTTAGTATCTTTAACTTTTAATAACATGTTGAATATAAAAAATTTCAAAACATTAACTTGTCATCATAAAATACATAATACATGTATTTTGACCCATAATAAAAAAAACATTCATTTATTCATTGTACATTAAAAAGAATTTCATTTCACTTTAATAAAAATAATTAAAACTCACTCGTGTGTAAAATTGTTAAAAGATTTATTTTTAAAAACATTTAAAAGTGTCAAAAAATTTATAATTTCAAATTTAAAATATTTTAATAACATTCGATAAATATATTAATGAGCATATATATGTAAGAGAAAGAGTATTATTTTATAATTTTAAATTAAGGCTTTAAAAAAATCCCTTACCACATTGGTTTCTTTTTTATCAAAGGAAAATTTGAGAAGTGTGATTTTTGAAGATTTGTAAAACACATTAATTTAATATAATGATTAATTATTGACATATATAAGTGTATATATATACCAAAAAAATTAATATATGTTGTGAAAATGTAATCAATCTCAATCAAGGGAAATTAAGATAAGAAATCCCACTACCTTGATTTGGACTCACTACATACATTATTTAACTCTAATATAAGAAATTTATATTATCTTTTTTCTGAATAAACATTTTCACATATCATACATATCATATTTCATTTTATATATTTAATTACCATGTCTTGTAGAGTTACTAACTAAATTTCATTCTTTTCAGATGTTTTCAGGACGTTCAGTTTATAATCCCAAAATAACTCTAGTGGGTTCACCAATGTAAAAGGGGTAATTATTCAATAATATATAGGATTTTAATAATGAAAATATTATCATTTTTATACATTTTTATATTATATAATCATCTATTTAATGTAGACATAAAAATGAATCACATAACTTTAGGGGGGGGGGGTAGTCTGCATGTTCACATGAACGAAGTCATGATCTTCTAATGGGTGGAAGGGTAAAAATGTGAGAAATATATTAACATAAAAAATATATAATTATTTTATGATTATCATATATCTTATAATAATCATAATTTTTAGTTAGAGATGAAAAATGAAACACACTGCCTCATTGAGTTGGTAGTCCATAAGTACACATAATCGATGATTACATTTCCATTAAGAATGAAAAGGAGATGGAAAGGTGTTGTTACATAAATATGATATAATTTAAGTATATTTGGGATACTTATCTTATTATAATATCATATTTAGGGCCAAATATATTCATTTATAAGAATAAATTAAATGAACTAACTTGTTAATAGTTATATGTTTGATTAAGATATCAATATTTGGTTTAAAACATATTCCTTCTTAGGATAGATTTAAGAGAAGGAAAAAACAATAAGAATTTGAGAATTAATATAGGGAATAATTTTCATTTATCATGGATGGAAAAGATTTATTATGAATCTATAAGAATAGAGGATAGGTGGTTCCCTTTTATAAGTGAGGTGAGTGGAATTCTTGTCAATATATAAAATATTAATATAAAATATGATTCCAACTCTTACAAAATAGTTCTAAAACATCCAAAAATAATAATTTATTTATGTTATAATATAAATATAATAATAAATGTAAAATTATATAGGTTTAAGTGTAATTCTAAAACTTATATTTTATTTTAACCCCCTCACTAACCCTATTTAACCTTAACCAAAGTAACAAGTTATTCACTATTTGAGGATAATGAATAGAATTTAAAAAAATGAAATGTGGATGAAATAAGAACCATGAATGATAATATTGAAAATTTTCAATCCAAATGAATCAATAATAATTTTTTAAAATTTTTATAAACATAAAAATAATTTTAAAACATAAAATACCATTTAAATTCATTTTTAGGTTTATTAAAATATCCTGACATTAATGGAATTAAGATAACAATGAAATAAAAATATAAACCGGATAAATATTAATTATTCATTTTAATAATCTAATAAATTCTTGGGACACCATTATTAGTCCATATTATATTACTTTTAATGTTTTAAATTTTATTTTATTTTTCTACTCCTTGTAAATGCATTGGGTCCATGTTGCATAAGCATTCACAGAAATTACAGTATCTAATTTTTTTAAAATAAATCACTATAAAATAAAAATAAATTAATTAAAAATTATCATTTAGAACAATTCATATTTTATTTTTTCCCAATGATAAAATATTAGAGATATTAAAATAAATATTGTGATTTTTTTAAATTTTAATTAACTCTAAATAATATTAACATCATAATCAGAGTATAGTGGCACAAAAACTATAAAATTTAAAATATAATTTGATAAGTTTAATATTTAATCCTCTAGTAATATTTATTATTAAAATTTTTGGCCTTATTATAAATTAGTTATCTTAATTATAATAATTTACTATGTATTATTTTTACTAATGTTTACGATCGTTACTATTAATAATGACCAATAATAAAACTAAACACATTAATAAATTTAAACTAAAAATTTCATAACATGGAATAAATGTTTTCAATATTTTGTTTTTATATGTTACAAAAAATATTGTTGATATAATAAAATAAAATATTAAGAAAAATAGTTTTTGTAAATTATTTTTTTAGGAATAAAAATTAATTTATTCAAAAAAATATAATATCGATTACTATAGTATTATTTATATTATGTTTAATATAATTTATATTCTATTAAATTAAATTAAAATCAAAAATTTAATGTTACCTCTAAATATTTTAATATATAAAAAAATAAAGTTATAGCTTTTTCACAATATGTATTTTTTTACTATTCACCCCAAAATAAATCATTTCAAAAATATCCGAACAATTATATACCAAATCTTATTAAGAAATAGTGATTTCAAAAAATAGGTCCATTTTCTTAAATAATATTTATAAAATATTTATAAATTCAATCTGAAATTTGTCCACAAAATTCTATAAATCTCATTTGTGATGATATTTTATTTATAAAGAAGAAAAGGATTTTATCCTCACTTCCTGAATAATAATCATTATGAAATTAATGATAGATAATTTGATTGTATATATAATATGCTCATTTAATTAAAAGAATTTATCATCTAGGATTACCACAATTTATTAAGGAAAAAAAATTTACACACATAAAAATAGTTTAATGAAAAAATATTTATTTTAACTATAATATATTTTATCTTCATCTATAAAATATAATAATTTTATGTTCATTATTAATTATTAATTTTATTAAAGAAAATATTTATACATATATTTAAATGTAATGTTATTATTACTTATACACGCTAAACCATCATCTTGGTTATAACATCTATTTTTAAAATAATTGTATATCATTGTTAATTTATGCTAGATGTTGTATATACTAAATGATATTTAATATATTGTTTTAATAAAATAAATTATAAAATTATAGGTTTTTATATATCCTCTCTTGATCTTGGTCTAGAAATATAATAGAAAAATTATATTTCCATATCATTGAATTTTGTATTATATAATAAATTCACATCCACCTTTTTTTGGGTATCCTAATAATGGTACGATCCCCAAATTCATTCTTTTAAATTTTGAAGACACTATTATGAAGAAACAAATTGTATAGGGTTGAACCATTAGCTACCAAAAATAGGGAAATTGATTCCAATTTCCAAAGGGGTGGTGAATTCTTCTTTACTAACCTCCAAATGTTATAGGTCTATTATACTTTGAAATTTTCTATGTAGTTGGTAATTTTATTTAATTATAATTATATATAACAAAATTTAATGAATATTCTACAATATATAAGCAAAATTATATCCAATTTGATTTTTTTCAGTTTCAAAGCTTTATTAATGTTGGAAACCATTATCTTTTGATAGTCCATTTTCAATAATGATAAAGGCCTTTTAATTTTCCCCATATAAATAAAATGTTATATATTCAGTTAACGGTTTATTTCAATGATTTAAGTGATTGTTTTAATGGGTTAAATAAGGTCTATGATAATCAAAAGAAACAATTTTATCCCCAAATATTACCCTAAAATGAGCATATTATGTATTCAGTTTATAGACAACATGTTAGTCATGTGTTTATTTATATGTTTAATTTTCTTGAAAAATTATATATTTGATATAACATGTTATTTATCATTTTTTAATAGTGTATTTTTTTAATTTTTAAAAACTTATTACTTGATTAACAAAAAAATTATAATTATTTTCTTGAAAATAAGGATGAGGTTTCACAATTTTCATGTTTTCGGATATTTAATTGAAAACAAATAAGAGTATAAAATCTAAAAAGGTCACATATATTAGTTTTAATAAGTTAAAAATAATAAATATTGATATAATATAATTTCTTACCTTCTTCAATATATAAAATTATTCATCATTTTTTAAATATACCAAAATTTTATAGAAGTTAGAGGTGTCATTTTAAAAATTAAAAGGTTTACAAGAAAAACATTCATTATTAAAACTATATTAATATGTTTAAAAATGGATTATATGTAATTTAGATTCAATATCATTAAAATATAGATTTTCTAAAAAACATTTGGTGATTCATTACATAAAAAATAAAAAATTATTCAAAGGAAATAAAATAATGATGTTCACATTAGGGAATAAATGTTCTTATCTTGGGTGTTTAATGGATTGAAATATATTAATTTTAACTATTCCCAACCAAGTTCAATTCAAAATATTACTTTATGTATATATATAATGTCTTTCTTAATTTCAAGAAATTATATTAAAAGAATTAGTAGCACACGTTTTCTAAACCTATCATCTTCTATATCTTGAAAAAATATATAATTATGAAAAATCATGTATATCACATAAACCATGATATAGTTAACAATTATTGAATTCAGGGTTGTACTCCAATTGGGTAATTGGATATGAATTCTATCATGTTTCAATTGTTTAACCTATATAGATAAATAATTATAATTGGGAATTAAAATTATTGATTTTTACTATGTCTATATTGATATCATTGAATTAACATTCCATTATGGTGTCTAGAATGGTAAAGGATAATTCCACTATTCATTTCACATGTAAATCATATTAAATCATGTAATATAGGTTCCTCCTCTCCTCCTATGAAAATCAACTTATGGAAACACATTCCATTAAAGCATTTTGCATATCATGGAATCTGTTTCATTATTTTAATCCAAGGAAAATTGAATTGGAAATTTCAAATAGTATCTAAAACATGTTTTTCTAAATTATTCTCAATAATCCTTACCACTACTAGGTTTCTATTGTTGTAAGGAAGTGGTAGTTTGGGTATCTCCTGATATTTATGAGGATTATTTTTAGAGACATAAGGTCCCATAATTAATCTCTATTATTTCTTGTTTGTATAAAGAATAGAAGATTATTTTGACATTGGTTTTAATTTTTAATTTTTTTTTCATTTTTATTAGGTTCAAAATTAGGTATTCCTTCCGTAATTGTTCATAAAATAAGTATACAATGTTTGGAACTTTCTTCAATATGTTTGGGTTCAGAATTGGGTTTTTGATTTTTTTTCTTTTGTTGTGTTTCAACATAGATCAAATCCTTCGTTATTTAGTAATAACATTTTATTTTCCTTTCTCATAGTGATTCACTTGATGATTTTATGTGAAAACTACACAAAATGGATTTAATACACTATCAAAAATATTATCCAGTTATTTTATTTGGGTTATCAAATTATTCATTGTTATCTATTGTTATCTAAATGTTTTCCTAATGATGTTTTTATAAATTTTAATTCGTTTTGTATTTTGTTAATTTTTCTATAATAAGAAATGTATTTCAAATTAATTTATATATATATAGAATTACTTGACTTGAAATAGTAAAATATTATTGGTTATTTATATTGTCTAAATATGTTATTATATTTTTTATTCTATCCATTTTTCAAATATTAGTTGGATAAAAACATCCATCATAATTGTTATTCAAAATTATTTCTAGGTATGGAAAAATTGTGATTTTCAGAAGGTTAGGGATTCACGGGAATTGATCAATAAAATTTTCATTTTAAATAAAATTATATAATGATCATTATATTTAAAAAGTGTTTCATTTTTAGGATAGGTTTCCTAAGTGTCAGAATATATCATTAATATTACCATAATGGTAATATCACTAATTTTACTCCAAACTATGCTATTATTATAATTATATATGGGAACCTCATGAGTAGATTGATCATATAAAAGGTATTTTATAAACTATTGAGAATTGTTTTCCATATTATCAATATTAGTTGTGGTTTTTCTATGGTTTTATAAACTAAATTACCTCTTTTCATATAATCTATAATACTTCAATCAATAAGGAGAAGAACATTTTAACGGAATTGGATTTTAAATTTTCACTAGATTATATGTGGGGGGAATTAAATCCCATATTATTGGATATTTCTTAATATTTGTTTAAAGCATCACCCTGAGTTTTTTAAATTCCATAGAATCATTTTTAAATATATTAGTTCTATAAGAAAAGAAGTTTTTTTCAAGAAATATTATTTTCTATTCATTATAACATTTAATCAAATTTAGATGTGAGTAAAAACTTTTTTGGGAAATTCCTTATAAATAGAATTGGAAACCTATAAATTTCATTTGATCCATATTCACTTTGGGTAGTTTTATGTAAATAAAAATGTTAATATGGAATGTCCCTAGACCTAGAAACCTGATGTTGGTGCCTTACATTATTACATTGGCATAAATACATAATTAAAATCCAAAAGGATCTACCAGCTCAGTAGTTTTTTAAAACTAGATACATAAATGAATCCCATTTTACTTTTTGAAAATGAATTAAAGCATAAAAAATTTAAAGCATAGATTTCTTGAAACCGATTTCAATAATTCATCTTCATATCATGGGGAATGGAAACCAAATATGGATCAAATCAAATCCTCAGTAAATGTTATGTATAGAAAAATATACCATGAATAACTAATCATGATTTATATAGAATAATATATAACAAAAAACATATATAATTAAAATAACATTACTATCGTTATGAGATAAGGTGGAATCAATATAGCTATGTAAATAACTGAAACACATGTAATTTAATAAAAACAATCGTAATTGTATTCATATAGAGATAATGTAATAGATAAAATATTATGGAGAATAAAAATAACTAAATTATAATTGATGTAAAATCATAAATATTGGATTTCATGTTCATAAGGTACATGATATATTAACTATGAATACCTTTCTTAATATGGTTTAAAACATTCTGGGTAAGAACTGATCTAATTGGATAGCTGATTCATCTCATGAGACTACTGATGAATCAAAGGGATGTATCTAAATAGTATCCATACCATGTCATATGAAAAAAACAATTCCAAAAATATTTAATAATTAATTTAGTTTATAAATAATGTGACTTATCATCAAGTATCTCTATTGATTAAAGTATTCATATTTATAAATATTTCTCATACAAATCAAATAACACTAAAATTCCAAACCATAAGTAAAAATTTAATACATGTAAGGAAAAAAATATTCATAACATGATAATATCTTTATATATGGAAAATTGAAATTAAAATGAAAAATATATTACAATAGAGTGATTATTTCAAGAGAAAGTTATAAATCACAAAATAAAGTTACATTTCACAATACCTTTTACCATTGGGTGATTATAAAGTAAAATACAATTGGAAAAAATAAATAAAATTAGTACTTAGAATAATATGAGTTATTAATTAATCATGATAATACATGTCAAATGGTAGTATAATCACCACATAAAAGTTTATTTCTTCATTATAACAAATATGTTCAATGGAATGTAAACTGAGGCAAAATCCCTTACATTACACTTGATTTTGGTTGAATGTATATTATACTCATTTATAGTGGTTTAAAAATTGTTATTATCTATTTTCAAAACCATATTCACATTTATAATCTCATATATTTACCTTTTATAATATATTTTTACATCTTTGTTAATAATCCCTAATAATTTTTGTTGTTTTTAGGGGGAATTTCCTTACTTTTTAATGTATTATTTTTCATGATACTTCCAACTAATTTGAAAATTATAAAGTAATATAATATAAATAATAATAATAATGATATAATTATAAAATTTATTAATATGTTATTCTTTTAAAACTAATCCTAAATGACTGTTATGAAAAATGAAGTATGTTGCGATCATTGAGATGGTATATCGAATGTACTCATGATGAACGTTTCAATTTATTATAAATCATTATGGAAATTAGGTAACTAATAATTTACCTTTACATAATGATAATAATATAATTAATACCATAATATATACTTATAAATATATTATTCATTTGGGGTTGTGATTAAAAAAAGATAACATCTATTCATAAATTTGGTAGTCCACACTTAGACACAATGTAATCATATTTATGTGAGTGAAAATGAAATAAAGAAAGTGATATATATTTTGATTATAAAATGTTAAATATTTTATATATATAATAATTTTTTAATTTTATCACATGTAATTACTAAAAAAAATATAACCTTTAATGTAATGTGTTAGTAATACACGAATAACATCGATTCGTTAGGTAGTTATCCACTATACACATGAGTACCACTATTATTTACCCTATTAAATTAAAATTAATACAATATATATAATATAATAAGTAATGTTGTTTAATAATGTATTAAATGTCATATATATATATGTTACATCAATCATCATACCCAACCTTGTGAGGAAAAAATGGAAAACGAATGACATCAGTAGTCCACCTCGCACACATCTAATAAATTTTCAACCCATTTGAGGGAAATAGAGATGATTACAGTTCATAAACATATTTTAAAAACATCCCATAATAATTTTGATAATGATGTTATTATATATTTATGGTTAAATAAGATTGGAAGGATGTGGAGAAGGAATTAAAATAAATATACTCATTAAAGATTATTACCTATTCTTCAGGTATCCTTCTTAGGTTTGAACCAAATACATCAAATGAATTATTTATCCAAATATAAGGAATAAAATATGAGGTGATATAGGTTAGAATTTGATTTTGGTAGGGAGTTTCTAAACCAATGTGGTTTGATCTTTTGAATGCGTGAGGGGAGTGAGTACCCTTTTATAGTTGAGGCGGATTGACATTCTTGTAGATATTGAAATTTACTCACTATTAAGATGTAAATATTATCGAATGTAGATCAAAAATTTATAATTAAATTTATTAAGGGATTAAATGGTCTATAAACACCTAAAATACACAATTAAAATCATTTTATAAAACAAAATTCCTTAAAAGCTATGTTTTTGTTATTTTTACCATTATAGTATTTACTATGGTAACTAGTTTTCTATCATGGGTAATTTATCCATTAAGACTAAATAATATTGGGCGATATTAGATATTTTATAAACAATGATTATATATATAATTCATTTTATAAAATAAAAATCCAAGGTGTGTACATTATATAATTTTGCAAAAGCACATAATCATGAAAAAAATGTTTTAACCTTAACTATGCTTAGTGTGGTTTTACAATTTAGGGGACATTATAGTCATTATGAAATAATGATTGGATAATTAATGGAACATATTCATTTAAAAATATCTATATGGAATATAGGTTTTTTTAGTAATGTTCAATCATTTAATAAAATATAATATATCCAATAATAACATTAATTTCAATGTTGTAATTATTTATTTAAATTGAATTTAAGTATATCTTGAAAATTATGGTACTAAATTATATTAGGATAAATTCTATTTAAAATTATATATTAATTGATAAAAATAATTTCACACAATAATTAATTATCTTTACTTCACTTTTATTATTTTAAGTATCAATTCTTTCATTGTTTTCCTAAAAAATAATTATTACATTGGAATTTCGTAAGTATAAATAAATAATCCTTCTCCAAAAATTAAATATAATTTATTATGTTAAAATACTATTTAATATTTCAAAAAAAATATTTACAACCTAACCAATTTTTTCTCCTATCCAATATAATTATTAATATTAAAATTAGGAAAAGAAACTTTTCTATCTCTTTATTTACATAACTTATTATATGTGTCATATTACAAGTAATGTGGAAAATAATTTACATATTTCAAATAATTTTATGTAAAATATCATAATACAAATAATTATATAAAATTAAGATAATATTTTAAGCTGTTTTCACTCTTATCATTCTTGTTTAACCCCCCCCCCCCACACGGTATTAATTTTCATCAAAAATTAATTTTAATTTATTATATATTATAAATTATGATGAATCCAAATATAGAACCCATATTTATAATTTAAAATAAAATAAATTCCATAAATTAATTTAAGATTAATCCTCCATGCATGAGGTTAAAGTATGAATTTAAGGTGAAAATTTAAAATTTATACAAATTGTTTTATGTATAAATTCATTATTAATATGATTCTAATGATTTAAATTATATTAAATGATATGAAATTTTAATAATTATACTTTAAAACAAAAAAAATATAAAATTCACCCACATAAGTAATTTAAAAAAGGTAGTTTTCAAATAGAATTCATTGTTGGTCACTACTCATCTAAAAATGAAATATTTCTGAAGAATACCAAAAATTCACCATAATATAATTTTGGTTTTACAATTTTAAAATGATATTTATTTTAAAAAATATATTTTCAAAAATTGTTGAAATATAATTATAAATTAAGTGGGCAATGTGGGGATAAATAGTGTTCTGTTTAAACTCAGTGTTTCATGAATCGTATTCTATCGATGAAATTAAATATACTTGAAACGAAATGTATATTTAATTATTGTGGAATTACATTATCGAAACCAAAATAAATTGTATCCTTATAATGAAAACATGATCTGAATAATTATCTGTTTCATATTTGAAAATATCATCATTGAAAAACCTAGATCATGATAATGTTAGTAACACATTCTTTTACTAAGACATAATTGGGATGTATTAAGGTCATTTGGAGTAACCATAGAACTATGTTTCCCTATATGAGAACATTGGAGAATGATTTTATATGTTTATTGTAAAAATATTTTAATAATTACAAAGAGTGATTTCATTTATTTATCACAATAAATTGAATTATAAAAGGAATGTTAATAGGGTAAATACTATAAATCATTGTTTACTTAAAGTACTATCTGATTCATTGGTTATGAATGCACTAGGGTAATTTTTTTTTGAAGATCATTTTCCTTTACGTGAGGCATTATTTTACTAATTTATAATATAATCATAAATAATTACCTGATACATTTCAAATTCATAATCAAAAATTAATAATTTTTTTGTGCATTGATAAATTTCAAATTTATCCTTACTACATGATATGAATATCCAAAAAATTATTTTTTTATGCCTGAAGAACTAAAATTTGCATTTAATGGATCATAAGTCCCTTAAAATAGTGACAAGTCTTCCTTTCTATCTCAATCCATTTTCTAAAACAAATATGGTTTGCACCAATTATCCAATATTAATAAATATTCATATGGTGAATTTGTAACACCCTGAGGTTTTGCAAATAATTATTTTTCGAAATAATGTAATCTTTTTTATATTTTTAATATCATGATACAATAAAACTAGTTATTTTATATATATTAAATCACTAATTATAGATTTTGTTATGAAAAATGCCATGTTAATCATGATCTTTACCCAATATAAAAGTTATATTCCTCTATAACAATCACTGAGGTAATATTATGTCTTACACAAGACTTAATTTCCTCGATTGCATTTGTAACACTAAGGATCGTGTGTTTCCAAACAATAATATATTATATAAAAAATATATAATAAATTATAAACTTTACATTAAATTATATTTTATGAATATAATTAAATAAAATATATAAATATATAGTTTTCAAAAAAATTAAAATTATTTAATTAGTTTCAAATTCGTTAGTAATTAATATTAGTAACAATTGAATATAAAGTGATTATTTTTATTGAAAACTATTATTATGATCAAAAAGATATTTTAATACTAATAAATTATGTTAATTATAGTTAATAATTAATTTTTATATGATATATATTATATATATACAAGTAAATAATTTTTTTATTCATCCAATATATTTTTTTGGCATTAGATAAGAGTAAAACCAATTTAACTCATAGAACCCAATATTTTTATTAAGGAAATGTTATAAACTTTTAATTGAGAGCCTATTTTGAATTTTATATTTGGAAATTTTATAAAAATCATATTTCAAAATAATCATAATCCTTTTATTTGAATAAAAAAATTATGTTTGGATAATTTTGTGGTATTTTTCTGTAAAGATTAATTTTTAATGAATTGTCCAAAATATTTGATTTTAACTAAAAACTATTTTTTAAACTAATTTATTTATTTGGATAAATTATATTTGAAATTGGTTTTAATGTTGAGTTAGATAATATTATAATAAATAAATCCAATTTAGGTAATTTTAGAAAATTTTATATTGAAATTGATCATAAAAACCTAGTAATCTTTTGAATGTTTAAACTTTAAAAACCCACATTGTTGACCCAACTATGAGGTTAAATTTAAATTTATTTCGTCCACATATATGATTGAAATTTTAAAAAATTGATTCCATATTTGGAGTAATAATAATTTGTAACATCTAATAAGTTTAACATAGTTTTTGACCAAAATGATTGGTGAAGTAATTAAAATTAATTAAAATGATTCCCGTTAAATTAAGCATAACCAAGGACTAAACCATTGATTTAACACCCTAAATAGCCAATAAATGTGTCCTAAAGCCATTTTATGGCTGTATGTCGACCATATACTCCCTTGTATTGACTTTGGACCATTATTTTATAAAAGTTTCTAAACCAAGAGGGTGGGGTTCCTTTCTATTAAAATGTTAGAAGAGTGCCACTCCAACTCCATTATAAAAGGCCTCATATACTCCCACTTCTTCAAACCTCTAGAGACACTTATGTTTAGAAAAACACTTTCCAAAAAAATAACCAAATTTCCTCCCTTCTACATCTAAACCCCCCATTGGGTTGAAATCCATCCAAGGATGCCTTTTGCATAAACCAAAATGGGTTACCCGACTAAGAGGTAACACTCTCCCTCAAACTTCTTTCTTGTATTTTCTTTCATCACTCCATAAAATATTCTCATTACATGATTTTTTAACAACACCAATATCATATATATAATGTAATATTTTTATTTTATGTATTTTACATTCAATTACACACACTTGTATCTGATGGGTAACAAACATATTGTTCATGTGAATAGTGGACTATCGCCTCACTAAACGTTGATTGTTAATTATTATTTTACCCCTATCATTGTGGTAATTATGATGAAAACTATGTCTATATATGATATATATAATATTTATTATGTTTTTAAGATTATGTAATTTTTTTACAACTCATATCTTACTATTTTTTATTTTGTGTTAATATGATAATTTCGTTTGAGAAAGTGTGGACTACCACCCCCTCAATGTGATGTAACTCCTTCATACACTATATAAAATGTTTTATGGATTGGTTTGGTGAATTTATATGATAAATATGATATAATAAATATAATGTAATAATGATATAAATATATATTCATATACGTATTTAACCGTCTTTTTCAATTTTTCAATTAAACAGAAAAAACGTTTGTGCATATGTATGGCTTACCGTCTCCCTGAATGGTTTATTTTGTTTGATAAATCTATATTATATAAATTACTAAAATAAAATATATTGAATCCAAATTATATTTAAATAATTTTTTAAATTCTGAAAATCATAATATAAATATAAATACCAATGATATGAAAAAATAATATACATGCGAAGAATGAAGATGATATTACCCGAAATGAATCCTTGACGAATAATTGTTAATGAGTAGGTAATATAATGTCATAATCAAACAATATATGATATTAGATTTTATAGTATGGTTATATTATATATGTATTATAATTTTATGTTTTTATACAAGAGGCTTGACCATGTATGATGAGAGCCATGTCATAAGGTAATGGGATTCCATCTCAGTTTTTTATTTACTTTCAATGAATTCTTTATCAACCACACATTATTTTTGAGTTGTGGGTATACTACCCAAGGCTGTATTATATGGTAATTATAATTCAATTTATTGGTATTTACATATCTAAATTATGAAATTTATATCATTGGATAAATGTTTCAAAAGTTACTAAATTTGTAAAATAATTTTGTCTCAATTTGTCTTCTTTGAGACACATTCCATGTTATGCCTGAATACTTTTATAGTATGTGTAAATATTTCCCTTTTAAAATTTATATAATGAATATCATTCCATTCATGATATTTTAGGCTTCATATAAATTCATTTTGTTACATGGGGAGTATGGTTCAAAGTTACCAAGTTATAAGGGTTTATTGAAATAATCATATACCTTTTCAATATTGTCTATAAATATGAAATATTTGATGAAATCTTATGAACCATGTCCAAACAACACTCATGAATTCTATTCTTCTCTGGTTATTCATGATATATTCATTTATTGTTACCACTTTCCATTTTTTGTTTTATAACATAGATAAGAAATTTTTTTATAATAAAAATCAACATTACATCTCAATTTTGTCGGAAATATATATTCGCACAAAATAATGTCTTCTGAATGGTTTACAAAAATATTTTATTATTATTCTATTAATATAGAGACACGCTTTACCAATATTTTATCTTTTTAAGCATAAGGGGTTTTAATAAGGAATATTCTTATCATTTTTTGTTTGAGAGACTTTCTATACATTTTATGGTGTAAAATGAATTTTTGGTGTGTTCGGATTTATCCGCCACCGTGAGTAAAATTCCCTTGAAAATTACATTACATGGTAAAAATGTTATTTGCATAAATAATGGAAAATGGTTTCCTAATATACTGGTAATTCCTTGTTTTAAATTATTTTCAAGGAAAATATATTAAAAACATTTTAAAGATTTCATTTGATGTTTCCAAACTGTGTTAAAAAAAATTAAATGTTTTGATGTTTAAATTATAATTTTTTAAGGAAAAATGTTTTCAAAATGACTTCAATACTTCTTTGTATCTTTTCAAGGTATCTTCTATGAAAATTATTTTTAAATGGGTTTATGTATTAAAAATCATGTTTCAATGCAGAATGAATATTTTCCTTAATAAATGTTTTTAAATAATCATTAAAAAAAATTTCCCACATAAGATAATATATGTAGATGGTTCTCATTCATTTATCATAAATGATCTAAATGTTCCATTCATATTCTTTATCTAAATATTTCATGATTGTTTTCACGGTCCTTATGAAACTCATTTCTCTCTATTGAGTTGTATGTTTATGAATTCCATTTCTCATTCATAGGTTATGATTTTGATGAAATGATTATGAAACCAGTATTATTTTCCATAGGTTATGAAATGTTTACATGTTAATAATACCCATTTCATTTCATGGGTTGTGATATGAATATTTATGATCTTGTGGAACAGATATTTATGATTTCACAATGAAATGGATGTGACCTATATCTCCCTCCAATGAATTAGTTACATATTTGTATCTCAAGAGGTAGAAATTTGTATAATGATACTGGAACACTGTTCATTATTACATGGATAGAACCAGAAATGAACTAGGTTCTGTAATATAGAGATGGAATGGGTGTGTACTCAGTTCAGTAATACAGGGCTTGAACAAATGTTTAACAGGTTCAGAAAAGGGCATTTTCCACTAAGATGGTATATAATGAAAATTCATAAATACTATAAAAATCAATATATATTTCTATATGTATTCCCTATTACATGTTTTATTCCTAAACAATTCATTCATGGATAATGTTTATTATTTCCTTACAAGTCATGTCTTAAGAACTGTCAATATGTATTCCATGATTCATGTTTATCATATTTAATATTAATGTTTTGATCTTAAAAGGTTACGATCATCTTCCCATACCCCTATGTCCATGTTTATACTTTCATGTCTCCCTTGTTTACCCATATTAAGAATTAAAGCTCACCCCTTTTTATGTTTCCTTACCTAGGTTATAAATATTTTTGTTATATTTTATGTGTATAAGAAGGGTTATAGTAATTAATATCCTGGTTGGAGATGATATATCTCTTTTATGTATATGTGTTCATGTTTCCATGTTTTCTCCCTAGACTAATACGATCTTTGGGTGAATTTTTTTAATGTTGTAATAATTCATCAAAATTGATTTAATTTTTATATATTAAAATATTGGGTAATTATAGATTGTATCATTGGAAAGGTATAGTTAAACATTATAAACTAGAATGAAAAAACATTACTGATTTCTTTAGGTATATTTTTAAGGATATGTGTACAGATGTCTCTAATTTTTAGTATAAGTATGAGTTAACATTTAGGAAAATGTCCTAGAATTTTGGTATAGGATAGAGTAAGTGGTTTCCTAATAATAGTTCTATTTATGGATACTAATATTTTTTATGGATCTATAAAAGACGTACTAAGGAGTATCAACTATGAAAATATGCTTCGGGTCTGATTTGGGGTAATCTGGTACACAACAATAAGCCATGCTGGACACCAGGTTTGGCACACCATAGGGATATTATTTGGAAATTCATGAACACATCATGAACCATTGTGAATGATTTGAATATAATATAACTATGAATAATATATGATAAACCTATGGTTTCGTTGATTAAAATGTTGGTGTAGACATCATATAAGTAAATTTTCATGAATATGTGGTTTTCTACTATGATATGTGTTTCTCACTGCATTATTTCTAGTTTATGTCAATGGAGATAACAAGATGGAACATGGTTAACAATGAATGATTCAGATGTGGAATTTATGTACACTATGAAAATCAATTTCCCATGGGGAAATATCTTAAATATTATTTGGAAGCTACTATGATTATTAGTTATACTTATGATAACAAAGATATCACAAAGGACATTTGAATGGTATGTGATGTTCTTCTAGTACTGTTTACATTAATCATAAGAAGAATTTTTAGATAGAGGTTGAGGAACATTATTACATGATTTACATTTCATATTCTTGGAATGTGTTATTAACAGTTAAGTTGATGAATCATGAGTAATTATTAATTAATGATTTTTGGTGAATGAAGTTTTTATTCAAATATTATATTATATGAATCAAGAAAATTATATTTATTTTCTATATATGTTTTCATTATGTATTGAAAAGGATATTCTTAATGGTTTTCAATACTAATTAAAGGGATATTTTTATTAATAGAAGGTAATCCTTAATGTTATTTAAATGTCGTTTTTTTTTTGTTTTTTTTTGGATAAAGAGATGGTTGATTTGGATAAAGCTAATTGGATAACATTGATTATACTGAATATGACTATTGATTGGTTGAAAAAGTTGTATGTTCTATCATGGATGAAGTTTTAAACTTCTTGGATTTAATGAATATATCCAGTAACCTTTTTAATAATGAAGCTTGAATGTTTTCCCAAATTATTTATGGAAATTCATGTTATTACCCTATTTAAAGAGAATATATGATGAGGTTATCCACATATTTAGAATGTGACAACCCAGAGGTGCATTGTGATATATGGGGGATAATTTTTATATTTATTTTGATACATTATTTCTTATTTTATTGATTTTTATATTTCATAAGGGTTATAAAGTTAAACATTTATGTACAGATAAAGTTAAACTTTGGATGATGTTTTTTAGAATAATGTATAATCATACCTCATAGGTATTTATTCATATTGGATAATGTAATATCAAAACGGCGTTTTGATGATATCTAATGATAAATGGGATGATATATAATGGATCTCATGATCTATTAGTGCTTTAGGAATGAGAAAATTAACTTCCATTTTTGATAAAGGGTGAAGTGGATATGGGAAAAAAATTTGAGGCTACCATGAAATCAATCAAGTATATCATTTAATAAAAATTCATTTTAATGTTAGGAAAAAAGGATCCTGAAATAAAAAAAATGTTATCCAAGTAATTATATTTCCAATGAATCAAATGGTCCCTTATTTCATCACAGATTTAAGGTTGTATGATTGTTAACATTCTCATGAACATAGTCTCTATCACTCTCCAATAGAAAATGATTGTTAGATTTGAATTTTATTTCCATCTATTTACCTGAAACATTTATTATCATATGTGGAAAACTAGTTATATGTTATATTTGGTTACCATTTTGATTCCAACATTCCATTTTCATGTAATGTTTTTGTGTTCATTTTTATGATGTGGGTTTCTGTGAATGGAAATACCAATTATGAAACCATTTATAACCCAGATGAATTTAGAGGGAAAAATCATTTAAATGGGCGTAAAATGGGACAAATAGATATTTTTTAAATTATTTTTTCTGAATTAATTTAATCTTTTCATATTATTCATTTCATGTAACACTGAAAATAGTTATTATATATACATATATGAATGAACTACATTTTGTTTGTGTTATACCAAATTCTAAGACAATCATACACCATATGCAACATAAATGGTAGCTTTCCCTATAAAAAAATTCCAAGGTAATATTATGTCTCATGCAAGACTGACATTCCTCAATGTCATGCATAACACGCATGACCGAGTGTTACCGAACAATAATATTTTATTAAAAAATTATATTAATATATTACCTTGCTGTTAAATTTGACTCTATTAATATTATTATCAGAATTATGTAAATATATTATAATTGTAAAATAAAAAGTAAATTAATTTGATACAAATTATTTTTAATTTAATATAAGAACCAATTCAATATAAATGGACTATTTTTATAAAAAAATATTATAATTATCACCAAATTTTTTTAATCCACATAAATTAAATTAAATTATATTATTATTTAATTTTAATGTAAGATATATGTTATATATCTAAGTAAATATTTGGGATATTCATCTAATATATTTTGTTATCATAAGATAATGATAAAAAGTATTTAACCCATAAAACCTAATATTTTTATTGAGGAAATATTATCCCCTTTTAAAAGAGAAGATATTTTAAATCTAAACATTATAAATTTATAAATATTATAGGTAATAATAAACAACATATTTGAAAGTGATTATGAAAAATTATGTAAGGATAAATTCTTTGTATTTTCCCGTATGTCTTAATTTTTTAATGAATTACCAAACATACTAGATTCTAACTAAATTTTTTTTTTCATCTAATAAATTTTTAAAGATAAATTATATTTTAAATGTAAATGATAAATTAATTATATAATATTTGTATCAACACATTCAATGTAAGTTATTGGATTCATTTTTTTGGGAAATGACAACAAAAACATAGCAAATAGTTGAACATTTAATCATAAAAAACCCACATTATTAACGCACATGGGGGATCAAATTTAAAATAAATACAGACACTTATGTTTTTTTAATGTTGAAAATGGTTTCAATATTGGGAATAAAAATAATTTCTAATTTCTAATACGTTCAACATAGTTTTTTGAAAAAAATTGTGTATTAATTAAAATTAGTAAAAATGATTGAGGTTAAATTAAGAATAAGTAAGAACTAAACCATAAATTTAAGAACCAAAACACCTATACACATATCCTAAAGCCATTTTCTGGATATTTTATAGGAATATCCTCCATTGTATCAAATTTTTATAATTATTTAACTATGTATAATAAAACAATGTTAGTGGGGTCTTTTTCTTCTAAATTATTACAAGTATGCCACTCCTCCACCATCATAAATGGCCTCCTCTCCACACTCTTATTCACAACCCTCAAGAAACTTAATTTAAGATAAAATATTCAAAAATTGGTCCAAAACGTATCTCCCTTATAACATGAAGCCTCCACTTGGTAATAATTAAATCCTAGGAATTCAATGGTATAAATCAATAGGATTTACCCGATTAAGAGGTACCACCCTCCCTCAAACTCCTTTTTTCATTTTCTTCCTCCACTCACTCAAATATTATTCTTCCATGACTATATAAAAAAACAATATCCTACATATAATATAATTTTATAATGTTAATTATTAGACTTATACTTACCAACACATCTATCTAATCGGTAACGAACATGTTGTTTATGTGTATGGTGGACTACCGACTCACTATACGATGATTTTTCATATTTATTTTACCACATCTCATACTGGTAATTATGAGGGAAAATATATTTATATATGTTATATATTATATTTATTGTGTATTTATACTTCTTCAATTCTTGTACAACACATTTCATTATACTTTCTGTTTTGAGTTATTACAATAATTTCATTTGAGAAAGTGTTGACCACCACCACATCAAAGTGATGTGATTCATTAATAAACTATATGTAATGTATTAATTATAGATTTAGTTACTATATATTATATAATAATGTTACTATAATAATTATATTTATATATATTTAATCTATTTATATTATTTCATTCAATATGATATCTAAATAGAAATAACATTCATGCGTACATAAGACATACCACCTAAAATAAAAGAGTATTTTGTTTGATACATATATATTATATGTATTATTATAATAAAAATATAATGAATTTAAATAATATTTAAATCACATTTTAAATTCTGGAGATAAGGATATAAATATAAGTACCAACTATATGACAAATAATGACACATGTAAAGAACAAATAAAATATTACCTGAAGTGAAACCTTAACATAAATTTTTTTACAAGTGTGTAATATAACGTCATAATAAAACCATATAATGGTATTATATATTAGAATGTTTTTTTATATTCCTTTAATACACTTATATTTATTATATGGGAGGTTTTAATGAGTACTTCGTGGTTCAAGACATAAGGTAATGGTATTCTATATTACTTTTTATTTTTGTGACATACATTCTTTATTCAGCATCCATTATTTGTGAGTGTTGTGTATATTTACCATGGTTCAATTATATGAATATTATAATTCATTTTATGTGTATTTAAATATCTATTTGTTGAATTTATTTTATGGTTTCATGTTCAAAAGTTAGCAAAAATGTAAAATAATTTTTTCCCAATTTTCCTACTTTAAAACACATGCCATGTTATGCCACTACATTTTCTAACTTGGATTACATAATACCCTAGGAAATTTTATACCATAAATACAAATAATTTCATGATATTTTATTCCTAATGGAACTTTATTTTATTACATGGGGAGTATGTTTCATAATTATCCAGTTGTAATGGTTTATTGAAAAAATCTCATCACTTTTTGAGATTGTTTGGGATTATTCTCTCTCTGATGAAATATTATTATCAATATCACAATAAATCTCTTGAATTTTATTTTCCCTTATTTATTTGTGATATATTCATGTATCAGTTCCATTTTTCACACATGGGTACATAATATTGTAATGAACGAGGTTTTTAATAATGTATTACTTTACCTCTCTCTTCCTTTGTAAATCTATGTTCATTCAAAATAATGCCTTCTGAATGGTTTCCAAAAATATTATATTATTATAATAGGAACAAAAAAAGACATTTTTACACATATATTACCTTTTTTAAATGGGTTTTAATAAAGAACATTCTTGTCATTTTCTGGTCGAGGAACATTCTAAACATTTTTCATTGTAAAAGGACAGTTCTTTGCATCCGGGATTATCCTGCATCATGATTGAAATTACTTTGAATATTCATCAATATAATTATAAAGTTATTTTATTTTAATTAAAGGATATTTTTTCCTAGTATTATAGAAATTCATCATTTCAAGTTGTTTTTATAGTAAATATTTTAAAAAACATTTCATGATTTTTTTAAGGTTTTCAATGTGTTTTCAATGAAAATGGGTTTTAAAATATTTTAGAGCGAATTTTATTTTTTTTCAAGGAAAAAGTTTATAAAAATGGGTTCAAGTCATATTTTTATGTTTTTAAGGAATTTTTGATGAAAATTATTTTTAAATTATTTTCCGTATTAAAAACTGTTCTTCAAAAATGAAAGGATATTGTCCTCCAGAAATGTTTTTAAAATACCATAAAAGTTTTTTTCACCTATGATAACATCTATTGATGATATTCATTAATTTATTGAAAATTATTTAAATGTTCTAGTCAAATAATTTATTGGAATGGTTCATGAGTGATGTCATGGTTTTTACGAAACCAGTTTCTCTCCCATGGGTCATATGTTTATGAAATATGTTTCTCATTCCTTGATTATTATTTTGATTAAATTATTATGAAACATATATCTTTTTCCAATAGTAATGACACATTTACATGTTTATAATACCCATTTCATTTTATGGGTTATGATATGATTATTTTTCATCTTGTGGAACTTGTATGTATGATTTCACAATGAGATGTGTGGGATCTATATCACCCACCAATATATTGGGTAAATATTTATATCTTATTACATAGACATCGATGGAATGATAATGAAAAATTGTTTAGTTTTAATGGGATGAATTGGGAAATGAGCATGGTGATGTAATATAGGTCCATAATAGGGGTGTACCTGATTCTGTAATACATGTCTACAATGGGGTTGTACCATATTTAAAAACTGTACATTTTCCACTAATATGGTATCGATAACAATGAATTGACCAATATGAAAATACTAATATATGCTTATACGTCTGCCAGAATTCCATTTTGTATTCCTTTGTTATGCTTTGAAGGCTCATGTTCATTATTTCCATAATATTCGTGGATAATTAACTATTAGGATATATTTCATGATTCATGTTTATGATCTTTGATATCAATGGTATGATATTATAATTTTTGTATCATGTTATCATACCCATATTATCATGTTTATGCTTACATGTCTCCATTTTTACCATTATAGAGCATTTCAGATCACCCCTTATTATGTTTCCTTCCAGAGGTAATAAAAAATTTTATTATGTTTGATTTTTAAAAGAATTTGTATTCTCAAGAAGAGCCTAGTGGGTGATGATATAAAAATTTTATGAACTATTGTTCATGTTTCCATGTTTCTAAAGCCACTACACTAGTACAGTCTATGGCTGTCTATTTTTGTACTTCTTTAAGTTTTCATCCAAATAAATTCAATTTCTATCTATGTCAAGACTGCGTTGTTATAAAATTAATAAATTATTCACTAAAACATCATCCAAAGTTCAACATAAAACATTTCATAAATGGTTATCCATACAATCTATTCCAAAATATCAATATCCAATTTTTTAAAGAAGGTCGCTAAATATCCAAAACAATTTTTCCATTAATCCAAACAAAAAAATCGTCCTCTTAAACACCACATAAACAATATATGAATAAATTCATCATGTATTCTTTAAAAACATAGTAAAAACTCAAATTTTTATAAAACCTCATTAAAAAATAATTTATTATCATTCGAAAAATAAAAACTAGATTATTAGACATATTCTTTAAATTAAAAAATGATTTAAACCATATAAAGTAGAATCAAATTCATCAAAAAATCACTAATCAGTTCCAAGGTGTTTACTATTACCAAATTTACATTGTATATATAAATAATCGCTTTATAAAACCATAATTATATCAAAATAAAAAATATATTAGGGTCCTCATTCATTATCATCTATAAAGATCAAATTTCCACAATACCATTTTCATTTCCCATCTGTAATGTTCAATATAAACATTCAAATACTAAATGAAAAAATTGTATAGTAAAATCCTTATATATTTTAAAATTTATATAACTAGGAAATCATATATGAAATACATTTACAGCATATTTCATTATTCTAAATACACAAGTTAATAAATCCTTCCACTTCAAGAATATCTATAGCATAATCATGACCTTGAAACCTTATAATTTTATTCGGTATATTCCTTTGATGCTTGGGGAAATCATTTTCATTGTTCTCCATCTTCTTATAGATGAAACAATGAATATTAGTGTTTTATTTCTTCTCTTTTCATTTTTTTTCCAAATTAACATTTTCTCTAACCATAGAATAAACCCTTAATCCCTTCAAGCATTTCTGAGGGTGATTCTATCCACAGTTATCACATATGGGAAAATCCATTTTCCATCATTCCCCTTACCCATTTTTTAGTCATCCTCTTCATCACTAGATTTCCATATAATCCATATAACTTACAAAATTCATTCACTATATTTATATATTATAATAATATTTCATTTTATGATGAATGTTCGTGAGAGACCGGTTCCTTTTGGGGAATTTTCATAATACCACCAATGAAATGGTAAATCTTGTAGTTTTTTTGTGTGTACATAATCTATATCTTAATAAGATATCCTTGTAAATGTATCATCTCCCTCCACAACACTTTAATCATGGAGTTTTTAGGTTAAGGAATGTTCTATTCATCTCATTTTATTGCTCATAATAGAAATAATTTTCAAAGAATGTATACTAAAATGTTTTCCATTCCATGAGTAATATTTCCTCTTCTTCCCTAGTATTATAGATCAATAAACATAATTTATTAGCATCACCATTGTAAAAATACACATCATGTGTATCATTTTCCATCTTACCAAATAAAAACACCATTAATTTTATATCCAAATAATCAATCAATTTATCAGTTGGCATTGGATCCATATTATAACTACATTATGTGGGCTAGAGTCACATAAATTTATATCTCATATGAGAATATATTTGTTGCATATATTGCTCCATTAGAGAAAGTATACATGTCATGGCCTGATTAAGGTTCCCAAATATATCCATAACTTTCTCAGTTCTAATACATGCTACATCAGCTTCCACATCTAAGAAACATCAACATTTCCAATGGGTATTGGTACCCTTCATACTTCTAATATCTACATAAAAATTTGTATACAATGGATTCGATCATAATATTCTGTAACATAATTTTTAATCACAATACTAGTGATATATTCATAATAAAATGAAAATTTTAACAATATCTAATCCCTTAATTATAGACATGGTATATTTGGGGATATCATTACTTTCAAAATTATCATAATTTTTTATAAAGAAAATTTTAATTATCCTAAGAATATACACCAGATGTTTCAAACCATGATCAAAGTAATCACCATTTTCAAGTACAAGGTAATGTTCAATTCAAGATGGATATTCCATTTTTGAGTTATTACTCCTAGGAACTTCTTCACCAAAACAATTTCCAATTAACTAATCTATACATCGATGTATTTCTATGAAATCCTAGCTAATATATTCCATACCACAACATTATGATTTTATTATATATTTATCCTAAAATTCAAACATTGGGTTATGTTTCTTAATATATGTTTTCCTATATCTAGTTTGTAAGGTTTCTACTAAAATTTAATTAATACATACTGTAATGACCCTTATCCTAGTAAGTCGGATTCAATGAATTACTTTACTACCTTAACATAAATACACAATTCAAATCCCAAAAAATTAATTTGTTTATTAGTTTTTCAAATCTTTTTATATACATGATACCTATTTTACATTAGGAATTGAATATATAGAATAACAAAAGTATAAGTATGGAATCCTTGAAACGCATTCCATGAATTCATCATCATATCATGGGAAATGGAAATAAGAAAAGGTTGAGCTCGAATAATCAATAAGGGTAATGTATAGTGGAATCCATCAAGAATAAATAATCATAGTTATCATCGAAATGTATATAAATGAACACATATTCTATCTAACTAACTTGAATGTCATTTTTGGATAATTTCACAACCTATCGCCTGGGTCCCATATCATGACTACCCCATGCCCGCCTCCTATAGGCCAGGGGCTGGAGATTTGAACATAAGGAATAAATACCTAAACATGGAAGGAATTGCCTTTATAACTATAAAAAAACACATCAGAGTAAAAAATTGGAATCAAATCACTGTGTAAAACTGTATATAAATTAATTGAAGGAAAATAAAAAGGGGATATAAATTCATGCCCAACAGGAAAGTACAAGTACAACTGAAAATAAAGTACAAATGAATATGTATAAAGCAACTACTGAGTCATCCTTAAGGGTTCCTACCTGAAGGGTTGGTACAGATGGCCTCCTCAGCACTCCCGTCTGTCCATCTCCTCCGTGTACTATCACACCGAGTAGTCCACCTCCGGGTACCATCCAGTCCTGCTACTCTCTACCTAAATCAATGTTTTCTGTCGTCTGCAACCAACAAAATGAGGTGTGGGAATAGCCCTTGTAGGAGTGATTGTAACTATACACATTAGGGACCCCAAGACCATCAAGGTCTCACAAAATCCAAGAAGGATAAACAATAAAGTATGAAATCAACAGATAACCAGTACATAAGTATATTCCCATACATATACCTATGTAATCTAGTAACCCATATCAATAATGAAGAAGACACAAAATTCATTGACTCAGCTCAACCAGGATTTTATTCTAAGGGTATTATCAATCTGAACCCTTGGCTGCTAGAGAACTCCTTCTCTATAGAGTACAGTGGGCCTGCTGCATCAAATAGAGGCACTTCCCACTAACATGTACTGTTGAGGTACTCCTCCTGTAAAGTACAGTGGGTCTGCTGCCCTCACACAGAGGCTCTCCCTACCATGGGTATGTTGTGCTCACAAAGTGCCCCTCCCCTAGTTGCGGGATGATGTACTCCATGTGTCGAGTACCGTGGGTCTACCACCCTCACATAGAGGCTCTCCCCACCATGGGTCTGCCACGCTAACATAGAGTCGCGCCCCACTAGGCTAGTCATATCACTCCGAGTTGAATTGATCAGTAGTCTTCAAGTCATATCCAGCTACTAGGTTCCCACACAAAGGCCTTCTCATCTCTGTATGGTCCGCTACATAAGCTACTGGTCGATACTCCAACTATTACGAAGTCCCACGTAGAAGTATCTCAAAGGTCCTCCACATCAATGAGGTCACAACCTAAGAGACGACACGTCAATCGGACGCATGGTCTATTAGTTATTAGCCTTTAAGTCCCAGGGGCCCGTTTGGATTCCTGAACGATCCAACCTGACCGTATCTCAACTATACCCTGAAAACCAGTGGGGTATTCTCAAAGGGATGGCTTCACTCCAATAATATCAGCACCGTTGCAGGTTCATCAAACGGACGTCCGGTGCTAAAGATATGGCCCATGAAGGTAAAGGGGTCGGTAATGGTTATGGGCCCTGTCTGACCCGGTTTGTTGGGTGGGTCAGTCTGTTAAGTTCAGCCTGGTCCACTGGGCCTGGACCAGCAGATTACTAGGGTGGTTCGTCCCGGGTGTCGGTACGTAGGCGGCTCGCCCTGAAGGCTGGTGCTGGTTCGGCCAGTGCTGCAAGGGGCAGATCTCGTGTGACTCGGCCCAGGAGGATGGTTAGCTAGAAGGCCAGCAGGTAAGCAGTGGTAAATGTGTGTGGGGGCGCGGGAAGGTCGGATGGATGTCGAGCAGCCCGCAGGTGCACCGGGTTGGGCGCGGAAGAGGCCGGGCAGGCCGCGGGGGCACCGGCAAGGCGCCAGGTAGGCCGTAGGGGGCGCCAGGCCAGCTACATGGCACCAGCAGGGCGACGGGTAGGGCACGACATTGGTCGGGTAGGCTGCGGGGGCACCGAGCTGGCCGTGGGGGCACCGATAGGGTGTCGTCAGGGTGTGGGGCCATGGGGCAGGGCGCAGCAGTGGCCGGGTAGGCCGCGGGGGTGTCGGGCAGGGCACAGGGGCCACGGGTTGCACGCCGGGCAGGTTGTCGGGAGGCCACTGGAAGGCAAGATCGGCACTGGGAGGCCATGGGCAGGTGGGTTGCGTGCAGGGCAGGGTTCCTGGGGGCTGCGAGTAGGCGGGTTGGGCACCGCTCGGGCCGGCGGTGTTCGGCCGAAAGTATCAGTGCGCTGCTAGGATGGTGCGATTCGTGGAGGCCGCGGGGAGCACGACCTTCGTCTCTACTTCCTTCGTTGTCATCACCTCATCACCATATCCTAGAACGCCACAAGAATCGAGAATGCTATTGAGGATGTTGGGCCATGATAGGTTGTCTCGGACCCTCCGCATTTTGGAAGGTATCATTTGGCTCATCATGAGAAGAAGATGATCATTAATACGTCTGCATCAATCAAATTTTGTCCTTTGAAGAAGGTAATAAAAAGGGTACAACATCAACAAGTAATAATCCCCCTACCTTTTGATTCATCAATCGACGTTCATCGCTCGTTGAAGGAGTTGCAGAAAGGAGATGATGTAGTTCTTCGTTCGCCGCATTTGTCACGCACTCCCAATCCCGGGCTGCGTCGGCCGGGGAAGACACTCCATGTCAGTAAGTTCCCAGGGAGGAAGTCGAAGAAGGTTGTTGTCATTCTTCATTCTTCATTGGAAGATGAGGTTCGTTATACTTCATTGGGAGCTTTTCTCCCTATCTCTTTTCTTTCTTCGTACCGCCAAAATGAAACATGCCAAAAAAAAGTAATAGATTGGTTATCTATTATTCCTTTGGCATAGAATTCAAAAAGGGATAATAAATTAATTACTTACATCTAATAAATTTGGAGGATTGGCATAAAAAATTATGTGTTGTCCAATTAATTAAATGGGATTTAGAGAGGCTCTCCCTCATAAATGAGGGAGAGTTTAGAGGTTACTCTCCCCCCATTAATAGGGGTCAGGTGGTCCCCAACCATATTATTTAAATGATAGGTTATGGTCTTGGGTGGTCCCTACGTCGTAACATCTCGCGTGAGGATAAATTAGGGTGGGCCCCACCACCATAACCTCTCATGGGAGGTTAGGGTGTGGCGGTCCCACCTCCAACTCCCAAGTGGAGGTTTTAATAAACAATCTTCACACATGGATTCTTAAAATAAAATAATGTGTTTTACACATTATTTTTTTTTAAAAAAAATCCAAAAACTAACTTTTATTATCGACCATCAACCATAGAGGTGAAATTATTCATAAGAGAATATTGGCACAACGATTTCAATGGTGCCCTCATATTTCTATTCTGAGCATCAGTTCAAAAGATACAAAATGTTGCTCACGCAGTTACAAAACATACCCGAAAAAAAGATCAGAAAATTATTATCATTCAGCCTCGACTCACGCCAATCGATGTTACGATCTTCCTAGGTGAAAATGTCTCAAAGAACCCAATAGTACACTTGGATTTTCAATCCTACTTTCTTTTTATAAGTTATGAATTTTACAATAAAATAATTGTCACTTAATTGTTTTATTTGCGGCCAAAAATTAACTTTCTCTGGTGGCCCGCACGAGCCAATGTTTGTATCTTATTAAATACAAATACACTCACGAGTTCAGTAGTGGTCTTGGATTTTTAATCAGAGTTACCGTTTGTGAGTTATAATCATTTGAAAAATAAACTAATTCATTTTATCATTTTATTTACGATTATGCCATTTTTGGGATTTCTCACAGGTGGCATGTGCTGACTAATCTTAAGTTGCGCCAAGGGTAAACCCACCATCCTGAGCACAACGGTGGCCTCAGATTTCTGACCTGAGTTACTCTTTAAGATTTATTCCACTTTTTTAGGAAAACTGCTTACGTGCATTAAATTAAGCTTAACAAAAACTTCAAGGGATCATTTCGGGAAATCCGGGCCTCGGAATCGTGTGCCATCAGATTTCATGAACCCGTAAAATTCCCATTTAATTAAAAAAATTACATGGAAATTTCGGGTCTTTAAATTCTACCCACCTTAGGGATCCTCATCCCCATAAGACACAACTCACAACTAAGGAAACAAGTGGGGCTACTGAGCACATATATTAGCCTCCCGCTCCCAAGTGCTCTTTTGAAGGTTCTCGTGTTCCCAAAGAACATGCACTATAGTTATAGATCATCCAAAAAGGACCCACTTCTTTCAATCCTCAATCTCTACTGGAACATTTGTAAAAGTCTCCACATTGTCAACATCCAGTTATCCATGGTCGATGATATGGGAGGGGTCGTGCACATATCTCCTCAGCTGAGATACATGGAAGACGCCATGCACCAGGTGCAACTAAAGTGGAAGAACTAAGAGGTATGCCACCTTGACAACTCTGTTGAGGACCGGGAATTGTCAGATGAATCTCTGAGATAAATTTTCGCCTCGGCCAAATCTCCATAGACCTCATCGAGGTGAGACCCTTAGAAAGAAGTGGTCTCCATTCTCGAACTCCATAGGTCTCTGTCTTCTATCAGCATACAACGTTTTCCTACTCTATGTAGTCTTTATCCACACCTGGATTATCTTCACCATCTCTGTGGTATCCCGTACCATCTCTTATCCCACCAGTGATGACTCCCCAAGATCTGTCCAGCGCAAGAGTAATCTGCAAGGTCACTCGTACAACACCTCCAAATTTGTCATCCCTATGGTGGAGTGATAGCTATTGTTGTATGAAAAACCCACCAAACGTAAGTGATCCTCCGAGCTGTGACTGAAGTCAAGGACACAAGCACGTAGCATGTCCTCAAGGGTCTAAATGGTCCGCTCAGTCTAATCATCTATTTGGGGATTAAAGGTGGTGCTCAGACGATGATGCGTCCTGAAATCCTCTTGCAACCCCTTCCCTAGATAGAATGTAAAATGTGTGTCATGATCGGAGACAATAGAATATGGTACTCCATATAGCCACAAAATTTCGAGCACATATAGGTGTCCTATGAAATCTACTGAACCCTGCTCTCTGATCGGTAGCAACTCGGCCGGTATGGTGAGTCGGTCAACGATCACCCAAATCGAGTTGTGGCCCCTGGATGTACGTGGAAGACCCATCATGAAGTCCATGGATATCCCATCCAACTTCCACTCTGGGACCTCTAAAGTTTGTACCAAGCTTGTAGGTACCTGGTTATCTGCCTTCGCTTGCTGAAACGTGAGGCATCGAGAGAAAAACTCTACTACCGCCTTCTTCATACATGGTCTCCAGTGTTGTTGTCTGAGGACCTAATACATATTTGCCACTCCTGGATGTACAGATAGAGGGGACGTGTGAAACTCCCTCAACACATCAACCTGATGTAACACTGGAACCATAGTACGTCCTCTAAAGAAGATTATGCACTCCCCATATTCAGAAAATCCATCAGGTGTCTTCCCTGTGGATGTCTGAGAACATTGTGCCTCGCAGTCATCGTTTCTAGGCTGCACCTCCTTGACTTGCTGAAGAAGTGGGGGAGTGACTGTAAGAGACTACAGAAAGGCTACTCCATCTCTATCGACAATGGATATCTATAAACCAAAAAAAATTTTGTCTCTGCACCTAGTAGTTGTATTCCAGTTCTCCTGCTATGTGTATCTGCAACAACTTTCCCATTCACATGAGTATAGAATATCTTGAATTCATAGTCCTAGAGGAACTCAAGCCAACACCGATGTCTCATGTTTAGGTCCTTTTGATAGAATAATACCTGATACTCTTGTGATTAGAGTACATGGTAAAACGGTCTCCCATCAGATACTACCTCCACATCTTCAAGGTGAAGAACAAAAATTCTAATTCCACGTCATGGGTAGTGTAGTTCTACTCGTGATGTCTCAAATACTGAGAACCATATGCAATCACTACTTTCCCATGCATCGTGACACACCCGAGTTTGTTCCCAGATGTGTCGCAGTATACTTCGTACCCTGCGAATTCCTTTGGAAGCCTCAAGATGGGGGCACTAGTCTGCCTCTTCCTTAGCTCTAGAAAGATCTGCTCACATCTCTCAGATCACAAAATAGTTTCCCCTTCTTTGTCAATGCTGATAGTGGTGCTGCAACTCTGGTGAAGTCTGAAACAAATCTCTAGTAGTATCCATCCAAAGAAGACGTCCCTCCTCCTTGGGTGGGGAGTAATCCTAGAAACATCTTTTGAAAAGATGTCTCCATGTTCTGTCAATCCTATTTGTAACTCAAAACTCAAAAGTACTTCTGCCACGAGGGTAAGGTTGTCTAACGAAAGAGTGATCGGCTGCACCCTCCAATGAACGAGTTTAACCTGTGCTGCCTGGGTTTTCTTTTTCACCGACTAAGGAAAACCTCATCCCAACATTTGAGATAAACCACAACCTTTTTTTAATACAGTCAATCTATGTATGAACTGTGGTTTCCCAGTCCTTACCCAATCTAATTTCATAAGGCCTTGACGCTGCCACTAAGAGGTTCCAACCGAAACTCTAACCTCAAGGGTCATATCACACTGTAGGCATAGTTGTGATTATCAAGTCTCCTCCCAAAGGTATCTCCAGACGTGAGGGTCAAGTCAATGGTTTAATCATAAGGTCTAGGTCTAGGACATGATTCGTGGAAGGACGGAATGATTGGTACCTATATTTATTGATACGACAGCTAGTAGTAGACACATTTCATACCTCAAATCATTTCTAGATCCCTTGGGTCACACTCCATTGCCGCATGCAGCTACTCTTTTCAGTTGCCCTCTACCTCCCTGACCCAGGCGGGGACTACAAAGGTGGGTGGTTGTAACATGTCGAAAAGTACACCACCTCATGCTGCTCTCCTAGATCTGCTTCCACATCTTCTGCCTTGCAGATTCATTTGTCGTTAACAATTCCCCTTCTCAAAACATTTTACATGCTCAAGTCTTTGAGATCGGTGGACGTTTCATGATTTCCCTCTGCTAACATTTACCAGTTGTATCTGTTCATCCAATGAACATTCAACCGCAATGGTTCTCTCTAGCATCTAGAGAAATGCTGCAGGCTCAGATATTCAAAAAACACACCTCACTCAGTATTCTGAGCCCCAAAGCACAGTTTGTAATGTATTCATCGAGTATCGGTAATTATCGGTATTCCTCGATGAATTCTCAGCTACCTACATGTCGTCCTGACGAAGCTGTACAAGCTCTAGAGAACTCTTAGACACCTCCTAAGGATAGTTCTTAGCCTCCTACGAGTCAGGCTCAAGTTGGAATGTGAGGGGTATCTGATGTTGAAACACAAATAAGGCACTAAGTTTACATGTGTCATCTACCAGTACTGCCAGTTGTAACTGCTGACCATCAGCTAGTGATATAGCTGACATACTACCTGAAGGTAAAATCTCGGGAAATGGTCCATGCACCAAATCCTCATCACTATGCGGACTAACCACATGGTCACTCACTGAAAAAAACTAGAAGATAGTATCACAATCTGCTCCACGAGTATCTCAACAAAGCGGATAACTCTAGAAATCACCTCTAGTAAGTCCTCTACTTCCTGGAATCTACCTCACCTCATAACCTCGAAGGCCTCTTCCTCTAGAACTCGTGTGACGCGCTCTGTTGGCGTGCACCATCCCCTAGTGCGGCTGGTGGCATCTTCTTCCCAATGGGTGGTGGTGCTGCTAGTACCCCACCCAAAGGTTCCAATAAAGAATGAGGTCTCTGCACCAGAGCTTCGTCTCTTGGTGGTCCATCATCGAGTACTCTATCGGAACTCTAACTAGCAGTTTTGGTGGAGGAATTCAGAACAGATGCGACATTGTCAAAAGTTATACCAGGTGATCTGACCTGGTTGACCTGACATTATGAAAGCATTTTAAAACACACATGCAATCAGTTTTTTCGTGCACTGAGTCAGAAATCAAAAATCAGGGACCAGGTGTATGGATACGTCATCCACCACACCAACACTGGACCCCCTGAACTGAAAACCACACTCATTACCCTTAACAATATTGCTTCATAGAAAAGATCAGATTTTTATGTTCTACGGTAGAACCGACGCCCTCTGATACAAATTTGTCATGACCCGTCCCACAGGGCCCGTATCGTGACCACCCCAAGCCCGCCTTCCATAGGCCATGGGCTGGTGACTAGAACCTAAGGCGAAAATCTCTAAACTAGGAAGGCATTGCCTTTATAATTGTAAACACATTAGAGTACAGAACTAGAAGCAAATCACTAAGTAAAATTATATACAAAAGAAGTGATGGAAAGTAAAAAGGGGCTGGAAATACAATCCCAATAGGAAATTACAAGTTAAACTGAAAAAATTACTACTTTTGTAGTCTAAGGTAGCCACTTGGTCGTCCACTGGGGTTCCTACTTGAAGGGTAGGTATAGATGGCCTCCTCAGCACTCATGTTCTTCCATCTCCTCTGTGTACCGTCACTCTGAGTGGTCCACCTCCGGGTACTGTCTAGTACTGCTACTGTCTACCTCAATCAACGTTGTATGTCATCTGCAACCAACACAACGAGGTGTGAGCATAGCATGTGTAGGGGTAAGTATAACGATACTCAGTAGGGACCCTGATTCCCTCAAGGTCTCAAAAAACCAACAAGGATAAACCAAAAGGTATTAAATAAATGGATAACTGTTACTTTGGTAAATGCCCATACATATAAAATTTTATCTAGTAACCCATCTCAATCATGAGAAAAACACAAAAGTCATTGACTCAGCTCAACCTGGATTTTATTCTAGGTATGACAACCATGCTTTTTATTACAACTTTAACATGCTTTATTACATAAAACATCACTTGATACAACAAAGATGATCGAGAGGTTTAGTGTCTTTGGGTCTTAGGATCATTACATAAAAACTTTAAACTTGAAATACAACATCCTTATTGAAAACTTCCTTTACATGACCACTACATTCCTTCGTACTTAGCATTGGATGGGATAACCTGAGGACATGCATAAGAAAAGGGTGAGCTATAAAGCCCAGTAAGGGAGTACACAATGAATAACATGAGGATTACAATACATGTTAGGCAATAGGCATATCAATAGAGCATAAGAGATACATGAACATAAAGGCATGATAAAGCATGATAATCATAACATGGAAATGTGGCAACAACACTTAACATTGAATTAGCATGAGCCAAGGCTCATTGCACATGGAGCATGAGTAAACCCTCATTGCACTTGAAGCACGAGTAAACCCTCATTGCACTTGAATTAGCATGAGTCAACACTCATTGCACATGACGTATCATGATACTATACTTTACCCAATGCATTGGAGCGCTATAAAGGGCGCACCCTTCTTAAACATTTCATTTCATGCATAAGTGTGCCACATGGATCATAAAACATGGATTCATAAAACATAATCATTTCTTCCAAGATAAAGGAATGTGGAATTCATACATGAAACTTTACAATCAATAGGTAAATGTGCATAAAGGTGAATACCCTTGATGGAGAAATGGGCATGGTATTCACTACACAAAGACATTGGCTTAGAAAATCGGTGCGATTTCGGCAGCATAACGGCGTGACATAAGAATTCATAAAAAAGTTTGATGAGAGAGAAAGGGGTTCCTCATCATATTTACATGTATTGGACAGTAAAGAGATCATATATATACATGTCCCAACAATAGAAATGGAATTTAGATTCATGATACAAAATTATTGCTTGAATTTAAAAAAAAAGAGAGAAGTTCCTTTCGGAATTTCGGCATAGTAACGGGTGTACATGGGAGGCATTTAATGAGAGAGAAAGGGTTCTCCCATCATTAAAACAATAAAAGGGCAGTATGGGGGAGGTGCGAAACCATACCCCAACATTCATAATTGAAATAAAAAGGGCAATACAACTTAATGAAAATTGACAAAAATGAGAAAGGAAGAAAACCCCTTACTTGGAAGTGTGCTTCCAAAGGCTAGAGAGAGGCTTGTGAGAGGCTTCTTGGGAGCTTGGGGCACCTTGGGAGGATTCTAGAGAGAGTAGGGCAGAGGTTGGACGAACTTGAAGGGCTTTGAGTGAGGAGGAAGTGGGATCTTGGGTGGGTTTATATAGGAAAGGTGAGAGAATTCTTTATTATTTAGGTTTGGGACCCCTTATATTAAAATAATCCAAACCACAAACCATCCCATGGTATTTGCCCATGGTTTCTGGAAAAGGAAAGAGGAAAACAATATTTTACAAGTCCAAGGTCCGAAATTATTAAAAAATTAGGGTTGCTTATGTGGAGGTGAGTCACACTCCCATGCAAATTAATTTAAAAAGGCAAAGTGTTGAATAAGTCTTGAGGGCTCCATTAATGCTTTGAAAAGTGAGTCAAAAAAACCCAAAACCTCATTATTTTAATGATAAAACACATATTGGCCGAACATAAGGATTATGGTATTTTTTTACATCACCATTGGGTCATTATGATGTCATAAAACACATTATATATTTAAATGGTATTTAATTTTTACCCAAAAATTTGACTGTCTCAGAAAATTATGAAAAATTCACCGTTGGATAATTTCGACGTCCTGATTCCAAAAATAATATTTATTTTATCTAAATAATTTTCTAAATATGTGAATTTTTACTTTTAATATAAAAACCGACATTTATAAAAAATTCATGGGTTTTGACAGAAATGGCTTTCAAACCTTAATAAAAATTTTAATTGCATTCATAAAATTATAAGATCATTTATATTTAATAAAAATTAATTTAATATTAATAATAATATTTTATTAAAATATTATTTAATTCAAAAATCCTTTAATTTAATAAAATATAATTCTTAATTAAATAATAACTAAAAACATCGTTTGTACTTTAAAAAACTAATTATAATGTATCAAAAATGACTAGAAATTATATTCATTATTATATAAAAATAATAATGTACATGAACATGGTGCTACTTATTTGTTACATAACCCCTTAAAATAGCCGCATAAGACCTAAGGTTAAGGTGTGCGATGGTGACAGACTCTTGGGGTTGCTCGGATAACATCGCTCGAGTGGTAATCTCTATCAACTTCCATTTTTCCCGTAGACGATCACGTTCGAGCTTGACTTGTTGAAGCTCAGCTTGGGCTTGGTCAAGGGCAAAGCCCAAAGACGCCACCTCTTTTCTGAGCTCCGACAAATGGGCTTCGTAAGGGGCAATTCTACTGGATGAGGCCATCGCTTCCTTTGTCTGAGTAGAAAATTGGTTCGTTAAAGCCTTATATTTAATCTACCCAGATGATCACTGTTCAACGGCTATAAAAGTAACGGTCACAAATCTTAAAGTAAAACTAAAAAAGCTGACATCTTATAAAAAAAACATTTTTCATAAAGAAACATTTAACTGGATCAAGAGGGATTTTCCATTAATGAAACATTGGGTCGTTACAACATTCCCCCCTTAAGAAATTTCGCCCTCGAAATTTTCCTTTTCCCACACTAAAACAAATTTGGGTAACTTAGCTTCATCATATCCTCCGACTCCCAAGTTGCTTCTTCAAACTTGTGGTTTCTCCACAACACCTTGACGAGGGGCATTGTCTTATTTTGTAGAACTTTTTCTCTACGATCTAAGATCTTCACTGGTTGCTCCTCATAAGAAAGATCATCTTCCAATTGTACCACCTCGGAAGAGAGTACATGTGAAGGGTTTGGTATGTACTTCCTTAAGAGGGAAACATGGAAGACATCATGCACCTTGGCCATAGTAGGTGGAAGTGCTAGTCGATAGGCCACAGCCCCAACACGATCAAGAATCTCGAAGGGGCCGATGTACCTTGGACTTAACATCCCTTTCTTTCCAAACCTCATGACCTTCTTCCACGGAGATATGCGTAAAAACACCATGTCTCCGACTTTAAACTCAAGGTCTCGTCGACGATTATCTGCATAACTCTTCTGTCGACTCTGGGCTGCCTTGATATGCTGCTGAATGGTTTTCACCTTCTCCACCATTTCTTCGACCATTTCTGGTCCAAGCAGCTTACGTTCACCGACCTCATCCCAACATGTCGGTGTTCTACACCTTTTCCCATACAGGGCTTCATATGGTGCCATTTGGATGCTCGAGTGGAAACGATTATTATAAGAGAACTCAACTAGAGGAAGATGTTGATCCCATCCTCCTTTAAAGTCCATTGAGAACGCTCTCAACATATCCTCAAGTGTTTGGATAGTCCGCTCGGATTGGCCATCAGTTTGAGGATGATAGGTCGTACTGAAGTTCAGTTCAGTATTCAGAGCATGTTGAAGACTCTTCCAAAACATAGAGGTAAATCTTGGATCTCGGTCAGACACAATAGATAGTGGTACTCCATGAAACCGTACCACTTCCCTGATATATATCTGTGCTAATTGATCCAAAGAGAAATCCTCTCGAAGAGCAATGAAGTGTGCAGTCTTTGTAAGAAGATCCATAATGACCCAGATTTCATTGTTGCTTTTGGATTTCCTTGGAAGTCCAGTGACGAAGTCCATGGTGATGTTCTCCCATTTACATTCTGGTATGGGCAATGGTTGCATCATCCCCTTAGACTTCTGCCTCTCTGCCTTCACTTGCTGACACACCAGGCACTTTGATGTATATTCGGTGATCTCCTTCTTCATATTATCCCACCAAAAGTTTTCTCGGAGATCTCGATACATCTTTCTGCTCCCTGGGTGAATAGAGAAATTTGAACTATGTGCATCATCCAAAAGTTCCTTCTTCAGCTCCGAACTCGATGGGACACATAGTCTTTTCCCAAACCGCACAATTCCTTCTTCATTAACATTAAACTCTGAGGATTTTCCCTTTTTGATAGCGTCCACTTTTTCTTGGATTCTCGCATCATCCTTTTGAGCATCCTTTAACCTTTCCAAAAGAGATGGTTGAGCAATCATTTGTGAAAGGATTGATGATGTTCCCTTCTTTATGATTCCCACGTCCAACTTCATCAAGTCTAAGAAGATTGGATCCTTCTCAATTCTCATCATTGATAGAATTGCTGGATCCTTTCTACTTAGGGCATCCACCACCTTGTTCGCCTTCCCAGGGTGGTAATGTATTGAACAGTCATAATCCTTTATGAGCTCTATCCATCTTCTCTGGCGCATATTAAGCTCTTTCTGTGTGAATATATATTTAAGACTCTTGTGGTCAGTATATATCTCACATTTCTCTCCATAGAGATAATGCCGCCAGATTTTCAAGGCAAAGATCACAGCCGCCAACTCCAGATCATGCATTGGATAGTTTCGCTCATGGATTTTCAACTGTCTTGAGGCATAGGATATCACTTTATCATTCTGCATCAGCACACATCCTAAGCCCTTCTTCGAAGCATCACTGAATACCACAAAAAGCTCCCCACTTGTGAGTAAAGTGAGCACAGGTGCAGTGATAAGCCTCCTTTTCAACTCCTTGAAGCTTTCTTCGCATTCATCACTCCAAGAAAACTTTACTCCCTTTCGAGTTAGCTTGGTAAGAGGGTTGGACAATCATGAGAAGTTTCTCACAAATCTTCGATAATATCCAGCTAACCCCAAGAAGCTACGGATATCAGTTACCGATGTTGGCCTCGGCCATCCCTCAATTGCATCTGTTTTGGAGGGGTCCACAGATATCCCATTGCTTGTGATGATATGGCCCAAGAATGAGACCTTCTTCAACCAGAACTCACACTTGCTGTACTTGGCATAGAGCTTCTCCTTGCGCAAAGTCTCCAGTACAGTTCTTAAATGCTCCTCATAGTCCTCCTTGGTTTTGGAGTATATTAGAATATCATCTATAAAGACTACCACAAATTTATCTAGGTAATCTCTAAAGACTCTATTCATCAAGTCCATGAATATTGCTGGAGCATTGGTGAGTCCAAAAGGAATTACTATGATTTCATAGTGCCCGTACCTTGTACGAAAAGCAGTCTTGGGGATATCTTCCTTATTCACCCTTACTTGATAATATCCCGACCGCAAGTCGACCTTGGAGAAGTATTGTGCTCCACGCAGTTGATCAAACAAGACATCGATTCTTGGGAGAGGATACTTGTTCTTTATCGTGATTTTGTTAAGTTCACGATAATCGATGCAAAGCCGCATTGACCCATCCTTCTTCTTGACGAAGAGGACTGGTGCACCCCATGGTGATGCACTTGGGCGTATAAACCCTTTATCCAGATTCTCCTGTAGTTGTTTCTTCAGTTATTCAAGCTCAACCACAGCCATTCTATATGGAGTCTTGGATATTGGTAGCGCCCCAGGTATAAGTTCAATTGAGAACTCAACATCTCTTCTTGGAGGAAGACCAGGACGTTCCTCGGGAAATACTTCAGCGAATTCCCTCACAATAGGCATTTCTTCAAGGGTGGTTTCTTCCTTGGACTCAATCATCTGAGCCAGATATGCATGCTCATAAGGCAGTAATATCCATGCTTGAGATGATGGAGTTAAAGGAGATTCATCTTCCTCCTGACACTTGTAAAGAATCGTGGGTCGATTCTCCATATGGAGTGTGATTTCCCTCTCCCGACAATTTATGTTGGCTCTATATAAGGAAAGCCAATCCATGCCAAGAATTGCATCAAATTCCACCAAAGGGAGTATGATGAGGTTCTCTGGGAAATTCAATCCACATATTATAACAGGGGAGGACTTATACTCATGGGATGCAATGATTGCCTCATTTGCCGTACTCAACGACATCTTTACTTCCATGATTTGTGGTGGTGCAGGGATTGTTCTACTAAACTTTTGAGATATAAAAGAATGCGTAGAACCTGAATCAAAAAGTATGTTCGATATTCTTGAATGAATAACTAGCGTACCTATCACCACTTCGTTGTCGGGGTTCACTTCGGTAGAAGTGATGGCAAAAGCTCTTCCTTGCTGTCTTGGAGGTTGTTGATTTCCTCCAATAACCCTTGGATTAGGGCACTGATTCGCAAAATGACCCAGTTCTTTGCATTTGAAGCATTGAACAACGCGTTGAGGTTCGAACGGAGCGTTCCTCCCCTCCGTCGCAGCCGCGGGTCCTTCTTGCTGACAGTTAACAGCTAGGTGCCCTTCTCTTCCACACTTAAAGCATTTTCTTGTCCCCCTAAGGCAATTTCCAGGGTGCTTATTTCCACACTTTTGGCAAGTGGGGTGCTGGAATTTCTTAGCGCCGTTGGATTTATCCATCGGACCACCAGCATTGAATTCCACCTTCCGCTTCTTGTCCCCATGATACCCCTGTGATTCTCCGATCTCCATTTCAACCTTGAGGGCACATTGGACAATTTCCTCATAGTTGTTGAAGTCACGGATCGCTAATGCTTTCTGCAAGCTAGGCTTCAGCCCACCAAAGAAGCTGTCAACCTTGCATTCGGGGGTAACGACAATGCCGGAAGCGTATCGTGCAAGCCTTGTGAAGTTTGCCTCGTACGCTCCCACAGATTCCTCATCTTTCTGCTTGAGGGAAAGGAAGTCTCTTTCCATCTTAAGACGGAGGGTGCGTGGAAAATATTTATCGAAAAACATCTTCCGGAATACCTTCCATTCCAAAGCCTCGATCTCCTCCTCAGGCTTCGTATTTTTGATCAATGTCCACCATTGATCAGCTTCACCCTCCATACGATAAGCCGCCAGGAGATCCTTCTCTTTTTCAGAGCATTGGAGGATGGAGAATATCTTTTCAATGGAGTTGATCCATTGTTCAGCAATCGTGGGATCGGATGATCCACTAAAATTAGGAGGCCTTTGTCTCATGAAGCTTTCAATAGCGACTTGTTCTTTCTTAGGGGGGGTTGAACGTTCCTCTTGACCAGTTTTTCTATTCAAAACTTGAGTTAGCTGAGAGAGAAGCGTGACAAAGTTCGTGATTCCCGCTCCCATTGGATTGGGCATCTCATAAGTACAATCATCACACTGATCTTCACAACGGTTGTTAGCCCGAGTTCTCCTATTACCGGCCATTGGCTGGAATAAAAGGAAAGTTAGGGGTAACACATAAAGGGTAATCCAAAGACAAAAGTTGATGACTTATAAATAAACTTTAATCTCTTTAACTCATGAGTCTATAGGATTCAATCCAGGCTTTTCATGATCTTCCTTCTAACATATATTCTTAAGGGCATTTTTCCCTTAATAAGGGTTCATACTAAGATTGTGAATTTATCAAAACATATCCCCCGTTAGTGTCGTAACCAAGAGTGCAGCAAGGCCCGTTGTCGTGCACCAGTTCCCATTCGAGTCTAGCTCAAATCGGTGTTTTCGGGTTTTACCCCTAGGATACATCCGTGCCAGAGCCGCCACTACCTGCTCGTATCCAGACAGGGATGTATTTGTTTGATAAACCACTCACTTAGTATTTACCAAAACATAGGGATGTTTTTATTATGATTAGTCTTGTATCTAAGGCTTTACTAGGGTTTCCTAATCCCAAAAATAACTAAACCTATCCTCTGATACCAACTATGACAACCCTGCTTTTTATTAAAACTTAAACATGATTTATTACATAAAACTTCACTTGATACAACAAAGAAGATCGAGAGGTTTAGTGTATTTGGGGCTTAGGATCATTACATAAAAACTTTAAACTTGAAGTACAACATCCTTATTGAAAACTTCCTTTACATGACCACTACATTCCTTCGTACTTAGCATTGCATGGGATAACCTGAGGACATGCATAAGAAAAGGGTGAGCTATAAAGCCCAGTAAGGGAGTACACAATGAATAACATGAGGAGTAAAATACATGTTAGGAAATAGGCATATCAATAGAGAATAAGAGATAAATGAACATAAAGGCATGATAAAGCATGATAATCATAACATGGAAATGTGGCAACAACACTTAACATTGAATTAGCATGAGCCAAGGCTCATTGCACATGGAGCATGAGTAAACCCTCATTGCACTTGAAGTACCAGTAAACCCTCGTTGCACTTGAATTAGCATGAGTCAACACTCATTGCACATGACGTATCATGATACTATACTTTACCCAATGCATTGGAGCGCTATAAAGGGCGCACCCTTCTTAAACATTTCATTTCATGCATAAGTGTGCCACATGGATCATAAAACATGGATTCATAAAACATAATCATTTCATCCAAGATAAAGGAATTTGGAATTCATACATGAAACTTTACAATCAATATGTAAATGTGCATAAAGGTGAATACCCTTGATGGAGAAATGGGCATGGTATTCACTACACAATGACATTGGCTTAGAAAATCGGTGCGATTTCGGCAGCATAACGGCGTGACATAAGAATTCATAAAAACGTTTGATGAGAGATAAAGTGGTTAATCATCATATTTACATGTAATGGACAGTAAGGAGATCATATATATACATTTCCCAACAATAGAAATGGAATTTAGATTCATGATACACAATTATTGCTTGAATGTAAAAGAAGAGAGAGAAGTTCCTTTCGGAATTTCGGCATAGTAACGGGTGTACATGGGAGGCATTTAATGAGAGAGAAAGGGTTATCCCATCATTAAAACAATAAGAGGGAAGTATGGGGGAGGTGCGAAACCATACCCCAACATTCATAATTGAAATAAAAAGGGCAATACAACTTAATGAAAATTGACAAAAATGAGAAAGGAAGAAAACCCCTTACTTGGAAGTGTGCTTCCAAAGGCTAGAGAGAGGCTTGTGAGAGGCTTCTTGGGAGCTTGGGGCACCTTGGGAGGATTATAGAGAGAGTAGGGCAGAGGTTTGACGAACTTCAAGGGCTTTGATTGAGGAGGAAGTGGGAGCTTGGGTGGGTTTATATAGGAAAGGTGAGAGAATTCTTTATTATTTAGGTTTGGGAACCCTTATATTAAAATAATCCAAACCACAAACCATCCCATGGTATTTTCCCATGGTTTCTGGAAAAGGAAAGAGGAAAACAATATTTTACAAGTCCAAGGTCCGAACTTATTAAAAAATTAGGGTTTCTTATGTGGAGGTGAGTCACACTCCCATGGAAATTAATTTAAAAAGGCAAAGTGTTGAATAAGTCTTGAGGGCTCCATTAATGCTTTGAAAAGTGAGTCAACCAAACCCAAAACCTCATTATTTTAATGATAAAACAAATATTGGCCGAACATAAGGATTATGGTATTTTATTACATCACCATTGGGTCATTATGATGTCAAAAAACACATTATACATTTAAATGGTATTTAATTTTTACCCAAAAATTTGACTGTCTCAGAAAATTATGAAAAATTCACCGTTGGATAATTTCGATGTCCTGATTCCAAAAATAATATTTATTTTATCTAAATAATTTTCTAAATATGTGAATTTTTACTTTTAATATAAAAACCGACATTTATAAAAAATTCACGGGTTTTGACAGAAATGGATTTCAAACCTTAATAAAAATTTTAATTGCATTCATAAAATTATAAGATCATTTATATTTAATAAAAATTAATTTAATATTAATAATAATATTTTATTAAAATATTATTTAATTCAAAAATCCTTTAATTTAATAAAATATAATTCTTAATTAAATAATAACTAAAAACACCGTTTGTACTTTAAAAAACTAATTATAATGTATCAAAAATGACTAGAAATTATATTCATTATTATATAAAAAAAATAATGTACATGAACATGGTGCTACTTATTTGTTACATAACCCCTTAAAATAGGCGCATAAGACCTAAGGGTAAGGTGTGCGATGGTGACAGACTCTTGGGGTTGCTCAGATAACATCGCTCGAGTGGTAATCTCTATCAACTTCCATTTTTCCGGTAGACGATCACGTTCGAGCTTGACTTGATGAAGCTCAGCTTGGGCTTGGTCAAGGGAAATGCCCAAAGACTCCACCTCTTTTCCGAGCTCCGACAAATGGGCTTCGTAAGGGGCAATTCTACTGGATGAGGCCATCGCTTCCTTTGTCTGAGTAGAAAATTGGTTCGTTAAAGCCTTATATTTAAACTACCCAGATAATCACTGTTCAATGGCTATAAAAGTAACGGTCACAAATCTTAAAGTAAAACTAAAAAAGTTGACATATTATAAAAAAAACATTTTTCATAAAGAAACATTTAACTGGATCAAGAGGGATTTTCCATTAATGAAACTTTGGGTCGTTACACTAGGGGTAGCATAAATCTGAACCCTCGGCTACTGGAGAACTCCTTCTCTATCGAGAACAATGGGCCCACCGCATTACACAAAGGCACTCCCCACTAACTTGGACTTTTGAGGTTCTCCTCCTATCAAGTACCGTGGGTCTTCCGCACTCACATAAGGGAAATCCCCACTGTGGGTCTACTGTGATCACATGGAGGCACTCCCGCTAGTAGCCTGGTAAGGTACTCCACGTGTCCAGTAATGTGGGTGTTCCACGCTCACAGAAAGGTGCTCCCCACTGTGGGTCTGCCACGCTCACACAGATGCCCTCTCCACTGGGCTAGTCGAATCACTCCGAGTCGAATCGATCAACTGTCGTCAAGTCTCATCCAGCTACTAGGTTCCCGCACAAATGCCTGCTCATATCTGGAAGTTCTGATCCACAAGCTACTGATCGATACGTCAACTATCATGAAGTCCCGTGTAGAATAATCTCAAAGGTCCGCCACGTCATAGGGGTCCCAACACAATAGACGACACGTCAATCGGACGCCCGGTATGTTAGTTATTATCCTTTTATTATTGAGGGCCTGGTTGGATTCGTGAACGATCCAACCTGACTGTATCTCAACTATATCCCGAACTCAAATGGAGTATTCTCAATAGAACTTCTTCATGACACGAATATCGATGCTGCTGAAGGTTTGTCAAATGGACGTCTGGTGACAAATATATGGCCCACGAAGATAAAGGGGTCAGTAATGGGCCTGGGTCCGATCCGACTCGGTAAGTCCTGTTGGGTCTGACCCGGTCTGTTGGACGTGTCAGTCTGTTATGTTCAAGACAGTCCACTGGGCTCGACCCAATGGATTTTGAGGGTGGTTCAGCTCGGATGTCGCCACATAGGTGGCTCGACCCGATGGTCAGGGCCGGTTCGGCCAGCCCTTCGAGGGGCGCAGCTCGGGTGACTCGGCCCAAGATGTCGGTCGGCTGGGAAGCCAGTGGTCCGGTCACGGGTAGAGCGCGTGGGGAGCGGGCTGGCTGACTAGATTCCCGGAAGGCCGCGGGTGCACCGGGTAGGACATGGAAGGGGCCGGGCAGGCCGCGAGGGTGCCCGTGGGGACCTGGGCCAGCCGTGGGGGCACTGGTATGGCGCGGGGGTGGTAGGCAGGGCCTGGAAGCGGCTGTGCAGGCTGCGGGGGGCACCGGCAAGGCGTCGGGCAGGCCGCGAGGGCACCAACATCGCACTGGGAAGGGCGAGTCCGTAGTCAGGCAGGTCGTGGGGGTGCCAACAGGGAGCCGGGTATGGCGCGGGGGTAAGGGGCAGTCGGCCCCGGGCCGGGCAGGGCGCAGGGAGGACGCGGGTAGGGGGGCCGGGTGCCGGGGACGGCACTGGGAGGCCACGGGCAGGCAGGCCGCACGCTGGGTAGGGCGTTGGGAGGCCGTGGGTAGGTGGGCTGGGCGCTGCATAGTCCGGCGGTGTTCGGAAAGAGGAATCGGTGCGCCGTGGGGGAAGCGCGATTCACGGAGGCTACGGGTATTGTGTCCTATGTTGTTGTCACCTTCGTCATCATCGCCTCATCTCCATGCCGTAGAATGCCACAAGAAGCGAGAGAGCGATGGAGGATGTCAAGCCATGTTAGGTTGGCCCGCACCCTCCACGTTTAAGAAGGTATCATTTGGATCATCATGAAAAGACAATGATCATTAATACATTCGCATCAATCACATTTTATCCTTTGAAGAAGGTAAGAAAAATGGTACAACATCAACAAGTAATAATCCCCTTCCTTTTGATTTTTCAATCGATGTTCGTCACTCGTTGATGAAGATGCGGAAAGAAGATCTTCATTCGCTGTGTTCATCACGCACTCCCAATCCTCGGCTGCGTCGGTCGTGGAAGACACTCCACGTCGGTAGTTTCCGAGGGATGAAGTCGAAGATGGTTTTTGGCGTTCATTGTTATTTGTTGGATGATGAGGTTCTTCGTTCTTCATTTGGAACTTTTCTCCCAAGCTATCCTCTTCCACCGTTCCACAAAAATGAACCATTCCAACAAAAATAATAGATTGATTATATATTATTCTGTTGGCATATAATTCAAAATGGATAATAAGTTAATTGGATCCATCTAATAAATGTGGAGGATTGGAATAATATATTATGTGTTCTCCAATTAATTAAAAGAGTGGAATAGAGGCTTTCACTCATTAATGAGAAAGAGTTGAGAGGTTAGTCTCCTCCAATTAATAGGGGTTGGGTGGTCCCCAACCCTATTATTTAAATGAGAGGTTATGGTCTTGGCTGGTCCCCACGTCGTAGCCTCTCGTGGGAGGTTGAATTTATGGTGGGCCCCACCACCATAACCTTTCATGGGAATATAGGGTGTGGTGGTCCCACCTCCAACTCCCATGTTGGGGTTTTAACCAACAATATGGACACATGGAAACTTAAAATAAAATAAAGTGTTATACACTTTATTTTATTATTATTTTTTATAAAAAGCTGAAAACTAACTTTTATTCTCAACCATCTTCCGTCGAGATGAATGTCTTCATTACAGAATATCGGTGCTGCGAATTCAACAGTACCATCATATTTCAATTCCGAGCACTAGTTCAAAAGTCACAAAATGTCGCTCACACGGTTACTGAAAGTACAGGAAAAAAAATATCGTAAAATTTTTATCACTCACCCTCGACTCGCACCAGTCGAGGTTATGATATGCCTAGGTGAATCACACCCCAACAAACCCAACAGTACTCTTCAATTTTCAATATATGTTACCATTTAGAGGTTATAAATTTTACAATAAAATAATTTTCACATAATTATTTTGTTTTCCGCCAAAAACTAACATTCTCTGGTAGCCCACACCGGCCAAAGTTAGTATCTTCATAAAAAAAGTATACTCTCACGAGTTCAGCGGTGGACATGGATTTTTAATCCGAGTTACCATTTGTGAGTTATAAGCATTTGAAAAATAAAATAATTGATTTAATTATTTTATTTAAGATTATATCATTTTTGGGTTTTCTCACATGAAGCTCGCATAGACTAATATTAATTCACACCAAGGGTAAACCCACCATCCTGAGTGCAACGGTGCCCTAGGATTTCCGATATGAGTTACAGTTTAACAGTTATTCCACTTTTTCAGGAAAACTGCTTACGCGTGTTAACTTAAACATAACAAAAACTTTGATGAATCATTCCTGGCATTCTGGGCCTTAGAATCACGCGCCGTCAGATTTCACAGACCCATAAAATTCGTATTTAATTAAAAAAATTACATGGAAATTTCTGGTATTTATAGATAAGATAGAATCAATAGGGAAAGTTAAATAACTAAAACACATGCCATTTAATCAGTAAATTGATAATGAAATGGTTCTACAGTTAATTTCATAATTAAAATAGGATAGATAATAATAAAAAAATAATACTCAATGAAGTAAATTCTTAATTAATAGACTCTATTTTTCTTGTGTACATGAGACCTTTACACTGAAGATGTTTCTTAAGATGGTTTAAAACATACTAGGTGAAAACAAATCTGAATTCCCAACTGATTCATCTCATGAGACTACCAATGCATTGAGAGGATTTCTATAAATTCTCCCCAACCTATTTCATAAATTTCACAATTATTCATCACATATAAAATAATTGAATCAATTCTTAGTCAATATTCCAAATCATTAAGTTTCCATAATGAGTAAAGGGTACATATTTATCAATATTTACCCACCAAATCAAATATCATTAAAATAAGAAACCATATATAATAATGGAATAATATTTATGAAATTATAATATTAATAACATAATAATATGAATACCTTAGATATATGTAATTTAAATTGAAAAATGATTATAATAATTTGATTGTTTTAAGATAATTTTATTAATCACACAATAAAGTGAAATTTCACAATAACATTCACAATAATAAAATTTTCATATCAAATCCCCTTGTTCGAAATAACTGAAATTGGAATATAAAATAAATAAAATTATAATGGAATAATGATATTAAATATAAAAGGGAAATATATGGACCACTTAAAATTGAATTGGTGCATAATAATAAACTTGTCTCCTTGGGTTTTAAAATGAGTTGAAATTCTTTATCATATGCTTTATTTTAGGTGAACATGAGTTAAAATCATGTATAATGGTTTTATGATTTTTATCAACTTATTAAATGACCAAATTAATATTTTTAATATAATATATGATCCTTTTATAATATCTTATCATCCTTTCATTAATTTTTTTTATTTGTTTCGTTGTTTCGGGTGTTATGTTTATTTTTTTTTCTAATGTGTGCTTTATCATGAATTTTTATATCCATGTGAATATTATATATTAATGTAATATGAATACTAATAATAATGAAATAATTATCATATTTATATTCCAATTATAAATTTAAGAATAATCATCAATGATTGTTAGGAATAAAAGTGTATATTACAATCATGGAGATGGTAGGTCATACGTATGCATGTGCAACATTTACATTTTCACTAATCATTATAAAAATTATAATCTAATAATTTACCATTAAATAATGATCATAATTTCATTACAAATATATTCTACAGTTATATATATCATCAATATTTTTTGGAGATGAAAAGATGGTCACATCGCTTTGTGAAGATGGTTGTCCAAAATTACATAAATGATGTTATCATATTTACATGAGTCAATATGATAGGAAGAAAGTGATATATATTATATTTTTGGAATTATAAATATGAAAAAAAATATCATATTTATTTCAATTATATCACATATAGTGATTAATAAATATCATTACCCCATTCCATGTAAAGAATTAGTGAAAGGCGAATCACATCGCTTTGTGAGGCAGTAGTCCACCATACACACAAGTGAAGTTATTGAGTCTAATGGGGAAAAGAACATAAAAGTTATACATGATATAATTAATAAATATGTATTATAATTTATTAATTATAATATATATATATATATATACTTTATATCCATCATCATACGCAAATATGAAAGGTGGAAATGGAAAAAAATTGATAGTGATTTGTGAGGTGGTGATCTTCTATAGACATGAAAAAGAATTTCATAACCCATTTAGTGGAATTGGGGATGATTTTATACTGTTACCATATTATAAAATCATACAAGTATATGGAATATAATGAATTTATTTTATAATAAGGGTTTTATAATAAATTTTTTGTTGGGGAAGGAAAAAAATAAAGACATTTATTCAAGAATATTACCTTTTCTTTAGGTATCCTCCTTAGGTTTGAAATGAATCCGTACATGGTTTCCTTTATATGAAATTTATGTGTTGCATGTTTATGTGATTGATTTTTTGAATTGATTTTGATATGTTTAGGATGAATCCACTTTTTTTTAATGTGTGAATAACTATGGGGAGTGATCACTCTTTTATAATTGAGATGTGGAATAACAATAAAGGATCAAAATTATTCACTATTGGGAGGTCAATATAGACTAAAGATTATCAAAAATTGAAAATTAAAGTTTAAGAGGGATTATGTGGTAAAAAACCTCCATTACACAATGAAATTCATGTTTTAAATATTTTTTTCATAACTTCTATGTTTCTTTATTTTTAAAAAATTTCTGTTTCACTAGAGGAACTAATTTTATAACTTATATAATCTATCCATTAAGACTATATTAAAGAGTGATATATTGTATGAAATAGTGACACTAGTTAGAAATATGAAATGTAGTTATTCAAATAAAAAACCTTTCATTGTTGATAATTTAATTTAATAAAAATTCATTAACGTGCAAAAACACAGTTTTAACCTCAACTGTGCAAAATTAGTTTTTTCAAATTAGGGGTCATTATAGTCATTATAATATAACAATTGGTTTATGAATTGACCATAGTTGATATTTATTTCAATTTAAAACTATATTTGAATAATATATTATTTTTATTAATTTTAATTATTAAATAAAATATAATTTATTATAGAATAACGATAATGTCAATTTTTTAAATTTTTATTTAAATTAAATTTCAAAATATATGAATTTAAAACCTATATAAAATGATGCATTCAAATACATATATAAGGTAAACTAATAATTAATTCAATTTACTTAATTTTAGTATTTTTTTGTAGTGTTTTTTATTAACTAAAATTTAATATATTGACATTTCTTTGGTATTTTTTATAACTAATTCATCCCTATATATTATAGAAAATTTTTTATGATAAAAATTATAATTTATATTTCAAAATAATATGTTTTATAAAATCAAGGTCGTATTTCCCTATCCCAATGCATTGTAGAAATTAGTAATATGAGAAGTGTCTTCTATGACTTTTTTTTACTTAACATATTATATGGATCATATTCAATGAAAAGTAGAAGGTAAATTCTATATTTTATTGAATTGGAATGAAAAGTTCAAAAAACCCCCCATTAAATAAAAATAATATAATATATAACATCATTGTAATCTTATCGTTCTGGTTTAACCCTTAGTAAACCCATTTTTCTTACATTAACCATGGTATATAAGTTTTACTACATTTATAATTAATTTTGGTAAAAAATTAGTTTGATTTTTTTTACATTATAAATAATTCTAATTCTCAATATGGAATCGAATTTTTATATTTCAATTCACAAAATAGGAAAATTTTAATTTAAAATTAATCCCATAGACATGATGAGAAATGGGGGTTTTAAAGTGAAAATGTTAATGAGTTTATAGGGGTTTTATATCTAAATTTGTTATGAAAATGAGTCCAATGACCTAAATTTTATAAATTGATATAAAATTGTACAAATATTACATTAAAAATAATTAAAAACATTATTTTTTCTTATGAATAATTTAGAAATGACGTTTTCAATGAAAATTCATTTTTTTCACTATACACCTGAAAATGAAATATTTTTTAAAAATCCCAAATATTACCCGTTATATAATTTTGGTTTTACAATTACAAATAATTAATTAACCATTAAAAAATAATATTCAAAAGTGTTGCAAAATAATTTTAAATTAATTGTGTAAATCAAGAATAAATTTAGTTTTTTTATACCAAGTGATGCGAACATAATAGTCTATCAAATAAATTAATTTTATTCTTAAAGAAATATATTTTAAAGCCTTGGTGTGTTACAACTAAAATACTAAATATTTTTATGAGGATCCTAACATGGAATTTAATTGAATTTTTTATGTTTTTGAATTAAAATGTTTTGGATTTAAAAAATAGAAGGTGTATTTTGGTATTCGATGATATTTTTTGGATTTTATTCATTGGATAAAGAAAATTCTTTTATTGTTTTATTTTATACCATTGTGATTTAATTTTGAATAATATTCAGTCTCATTGTGTGAGTGGATTATACTTAGAAGTATTTATAGCTGTATTGTGATAAGTCCTATAAATATCAATTTCTAAAGGCATTAAATTGAGATTTAAGTATTATGACATTTGAAAATATATTAAATCAACTTGGGAGAACTCCCTATCAATGCGGCCATTTTATGAATGTTATACTTTTCCTGGATCCCTAATAAAAATATTTATGCTATAAATAATGTTATAAAAATTCCAAAATTTTGACTTTCACGGAGGATGCAATCTATTTCTTAAAAAACAATCAATTTATTTGTTTTAAGAAAAAATTATAAAAACTCATGATTTGATAGTTTTGATGAAAATAAATAAATATACAAAATAATAATAAGAAACTTCTTGCTAGAAATTTTGTAAATAGATTGAAAATGAGTTTGAAATAGTATTTAAATGACAAAAAATATGGACATGTATTTAACCTATAGACAATCCCCTTATTCATTGTCAAAAAATTATATTATATAATTGAATTCATCAATGTCTACTCTATAACTTCTATGAAATAACCTAATTCTTTTTAAACATCACAAAATGTCCTTAGTGGGATTATTATTCATCTAATATAATTAACTCAATTATATGAATCCATCTATGTAGCTAAACTTAATTAAAACTATAATGTTCAAAAGAATACACCTCCCCTAAGATATTTAAATAGTGAAATAAATTATTTTACTTCATATTTTGGAAACATATTCAAAACAGAATAGATGAATGTATATTTATTAAAAAAATTAACCCTCCAATTCAATAAAATTGTTCCCATATAAATTGCAGTGAGATATAATGATATTTAAAAGGTATATATGTGAAATTCACCATGTTTTCCCTACCAAAACCACATAAAAGTTTATCCATTCATGTATAAAACAACTTTTGTTATCCCTCATATTATTCCTCACTCTCTTTCTCTTAAAAACTAACTATAACTATAACAACACTACATTCATGTTTCTCCAATAATATCCACTAATAAATTTTTGTGTGGTACCTAGTTTGGATCATGGATCTTATATAAATCAAAAAATGAATGGAAATTTTTTTGACATGGTGAAACATTCCAAATATAAAATGGGTAAGCTAAATAAATGTAAGACAATTAATTATCATCCCCTAAGTCGAAACAATAGTGGTTTTCTGTTATATGTTGGGAATTAATGTTCACAAGATATTCTCAAATTGGTAGTGTCTTTTATCCTCTTTAAATAATTCCATTATCTACGACCTCTTCATCTTCCATTAAATGGTATAATGGTGATGAGATATTGAGTTGGCCAAAATTTTATCATGAGATCCTGAATTTTTCTTTTCATTGAAATAGCTCAAATTAATACATGGAATATTCTTATTCATCTTATAATTATCAAAATAAATATCCACAGATAAAGACCATAATAAATGGTAGTGGCCTAAATGTTCTTCATGGTTTATATCACTAAAAAGATTTGTAGAAAACAATGTAAAAATGCTTCCCTCTCTTTTCTAAACATTATACAAATTATAAAGGCATAAATGGGTTATTAATTCAAACCATGAAACTTATTTTAATACACATTCATTTCTCCCATAATAATTTAATAATTTTAAAAAAATATTAATTTTCTATATTTTTATTATGACTTTCATAATAGAAATTAAAAATGAATTGGAATTTGATGTCATACAGGAATTTAGTGAATGTTATTTAATATTTTAGAATTCATAAAAATGGAAATGCAAATTAATACAAGAACCAATGTTATATAAAATTAATAAATTTTCAACGATTTATCATCAATGAAAAAATTCATATGGAAACTACCAAAATTTGTAAAAAATAAATAGTATATTGAGAAAGTTGTAATAATCCGTGTAAAATTACACGAAAGTCATACAAAATGGAAAATTATAATTGGATTCATCATGAATCGAAAAAATTATGTAAAAGTTATACAAAACATAATGGAAGGTCAGATAAAATATTAAAAAAACCAAAACTATGTTATTTTATAGTTCAAAAATAAAATTTTCCCAATTACACAAATTAAAAGATGGATTTTTAATTTAAATAAATTTTTTTAAAACACTTACAAACCATGAATAGATCAATTTTTACCATAATCCCAAAAGATAACCAAAATTATTAATATGAAATAATTCATTAGAAAATTTCAAGAAACTAGTGATTAAATCATTGTAATTTAAATATAAATGTGATCAAAATATAACAATATTAATATATACACACCTATATCTTGGAATCACATGAATATAATCATAATGAAGAAAACCAATGTAATCCAAAAACACATGCCAATATGAGTCACCAAATTCAACAACCAATAATCCAAATATTATCATTCCCAATTAATAATCATTATACTAAATTATACATTATGTTCATCCAATAAATTTCCAATTCATTTATCCTTTCATTGACCCAAAGTACATTCTAAACTAGATTTTCCTCAAAAAACACATATTTGGAATTTAAATAAACTTTTTCTCATAAAGCACATGAAAGGGTAACCATATATGAGATATGTTTCTAAATATCCTCCCAAATATCCCAAGGAATAGTATTTATAATAAAAAAAATTTCATAGATATTTAAACTCAAAAATTTTGTAAGTTTTAGATAAAAAATAAAAATGATAATAAAAATTATAGTCTCCCTCTAAAGTAAAAAATGTATTATTCAACATTCACTCAAAAATGGACGTATCAACAAATTCATTAGTAGTGAATGTTATCCCAATGTCATGAGAAATTTATGGGTAGTACCCACCGTAGGTTTCTTCATTAATATTTTTTTAACACAAGATCCCTTAATAGATTTCAACTATTTTTTCCTAATATTTGCATAATTACATTATTTAAGATAGGGAGAATCTTTTTAGTTTCATTATGTGATATAAAATTAAAAACCCATTGTAATATTAATAATATGTCTTTTTAAACATCTAAAAATTTATTTTTCTCTTTGTTTTAGAAAAACTATTTTTACATAGTAAATTTTTTTTATAATTAAATTTCAAAAATATTATGTCAATAGTTTAAACAAAATAAACATTTAACCATATTATCGTTCTCTGTGAATTATTTCTTAGCCAAAACACTTCTTCCCAAAGTTCCTCTAAATGTTGAAAAAATATACAAGATAAAAATCTTCCACAATTATGTTCAACTCGATATTGAAATTTTATTTATAGATCATGTGCACAAAGTGACCACATGAATTAACTATGTAATCATATTAGGTTTTTCATGGAATAATATGGGATTAAATGGATAAAATTAAAAGTAACGGCCGAAAGAAAAAGATTAGATTGAAAGGTATTATTATATAACCATTTTTTTCTTAGATAATCTTATGAAATGTTCTTTAAAATCTCACATTTTCATAAAATCATTCCAAATTTTGTTTCCAACAAGAAGTGTTTAGTTATATAAAAATATAATGTTAATATGAATAGTTTTTTAAAAAAACATAGAATCCACATAGTTGAGTTCTTTTTAATTTTTTTAGTGATTCCTGATATGAGATTAAAATTTTTAAAAATCCTTTTGTGTGTTCCCAAACCATTTAATATTGAACATTGATCATTTAAAGATTCATTAAAATTTAGTATGAGGGGTTAAATCCATTCACTCATTAAAATGATTTTTAATAATTAAAATATTATTAAATAGAAGAAGATAAATTTTTAAAAAACAAAGTTAAACTAAATAAGAGAACATAAAAAAAGAAAAAACAACATTTTAAAAAAACTAGAAAAAATGAGAAACTTATATTATCATATAGGTTTCCTTAACCATACATGTTTTCTTTTATTTCTACATTATCCAAAAATTTATATGATAAATTTAAATAAGAATTCATGAAAATTAAAATTATTAATGAATTAAATTCTTGATGTTTAGGTGTACTCAGCTTCTTGAAAGTGGACATCCCCATATAGAGACTCTTGAGAATTGTCTTTAAAAAAATTTAATCTCTTTCAAATAATTATGAATATTTTTTTAGCCATTGGTTATCGAATCTAGAAAACACTAAAGGTAAAAACATTAATAATATTGAAGATTTATAAACATTTTGAATGACATTTACCCGAAATTAGCTTCAGTCATGATTAAAATCAAAACACTTTGTCAACCTATATGAATTAATTATTAGGGAACATTTCATCATGAAAATATTTTTTCACTATGTAAAATCAGATAATTTGAAATTAATTTTATTTAATCTCTTACAACTATTTAACAAATAAATTTCCTCCTTTTAGATAACAAAATAGATTCATGTTCATATATTATCATCCAAAAAATATTTTTATTTTAACTCCATAGGAATGTGAAAATAAATTCTATAAATCAATATTAAGGGTGATATTTTATATATATATATTCAAAGGGTGTGTTAAAATCCCAAATAGAATAATAAAATGTAAAACTCTAATATTTTCAATTTTGGTTGATATTGTTCTCCAAAATATGTCTGATTTATCAATTTTATTAAGCAATTATTCAAATTTTGTGAGTGATATGTTGTAAAAACCCTATTATGAACTTAATAAAATATGAGGATATAATAAGAAGTTTTATTTAAAAAATTGTTCCATTGATCAGTGATAATAAAATTGGGATACCCACATTTTGGAAATAAATTCCATTATAAAAATTTAGATACAATGTTTGATTCATCATCTATAGTGGGAAAAACTTCTACCTACTAAGAATAATTATAAAAAATATATAAAATTTAAATCCATTAAAAATAACTGGAAAATGATCACAATAAATATATACTCCATAAAACATTCACGTCAGAAAATAAAATGGGTTATTGAGGCATTTCATTTATCTTTTAAATATTTCCTTAGAAATGTTGGATTTTATAAGATATATAGAATTAAAAAGTGTTCCAAATAGGGTCTTCTAATATGAACTACAATCTAAAAAATTTATAACTATTCATAAGGGTTAAACATGTCCTATAAAATATGAATTATGGTTAAATTTCATCATAAGTCGGCTTTCAAAATTTGGAATGATTATTCCCATTTTTTGGTCAGTGCCAAAATTCCAAAAGTGTAGATAATCTAATATATATTTAATTTAATCACACGTGATCATAGAAAAAGTTTTCATAGAATACATGTGGGTAACTTTATATAAAATAATAATTATGAGATTATTACACTATGGTCTCATAGTTTTCAGATAAATGAATTCCTTATCAGGAAGAGTTTCTTTAATGGGTGGATGGATTTGAGGTTTCTCATCAAATGTAGAAGTTGAAAAAAGGTCTAATATAATGTTTAAAATTCATTACATATCCTTTATTTCTAAATAAAAAAAACAATATCCATCTTTATAACCATTTTTGAAGCATTTTTATTCATAAAAAATCCTAATATATATTGGTTAGTGAGAAAATCAGTTTAGATCCTAAAACTTAACATGTAATCTAATACAATGTAAAAAAATAGTATGAAAATTCTTATAAAATTCTCTGTAATTAAATTGAGTTTGATCTAATTTAATATATTCATAACCAATCACATGATATTTCCTTCCCATCCTTTGGATAAAGGCTTCCCCTAAGGAAAAAATTGAGATGCGTCAATCAATAATTCAAAAGTTATGTCCCATTTTAGTGGCTGGAAAATGGATAGGGATGCGTGATTTTGTTTTATCTCTCTAATTGATCTTCTATAATTCCCATAAAAGACAATATTTTACTCTTTTTGATGAAATTTTTATAAAGAAATATATTTCATGATAAATTTTTTTATGAATCTCATATTAAAAGCATCATTACAAAGAAAATATATCACTTATCTTACAATTTTTATGAATGACCATGATGAAAGGAACAAAACCATAGACTGGTCTACATTAATTGCTACTTTAGACATGAAATATATAAGAATAAATATTTTAACTGTCATGAAATGATAATTTTCATGTTTTAGAACAAGATATAGATGAATACACTTTTCAAGAACAATAGCTAAAATTTTTAAACATCATTCAAACGATGAACCATAAACTATATTATGAATTAATAATTTCATGAAACTCTATGGAATGTTAAAAAATTAACATCATTTTTATTTTAATGGTTTTTATGGTATTATAAAAACCAGGTGGAATTATTCTATGTGGTAGAGTACTAAAAGTAAATGTTAAATTTGGTTTCTATTAATCTTCATCTTCTATGTGAATTTCAAAATAACCCAGGAATCCATAATGAAAATAATAATGTGTATATCTTGGAAACTTCTCAAGTACATGGCTGAAAAATGGAATAGAAAATGTTATTTTTTATCCACTAAAATGATTTTACAATATGCAATGAACATCCTATATTTTTATAATATAAAAAATTGAAATATGAACAAATTTATTCTTTGACATTCTGAAGCCAGAATTTTTATTAAAGAAATGTATATGAATAACCTATAGTCTATCAGAAATAAGAATAATGAATCCAATATAAGACAATATATTGAATTAATTGTTAATAACTTCAAAAAGTGTTCAGTTTAGCATTTTGTGAAATTATATAGCATGTTTACAATTTTTATCTAATTGTATTTTATATTATAAAATTGAAGGAATAATATCTATTAAACTATATATAATGCATCCTAAAACATTGTTGTATGTTCTAAGGACACATAAAAGTTTTTTCTCTGAATATTTTTATTGTCATTTTTCAACAATTAATGGGAATTCTTCATTTTCACTTAATAATGAATATTATATTTTTTTTTAAATGGCATCATTTATGGTTCAATGGGGCTATATTCATTGGTAGAACAAGCATTATGTGAATTAAAAAAATAAATTTCATCTCCTAATCTATTACCAAAACAAGAATATTTTAAGTTAGGTAAACGAAAACATGTAGTTATTGGGTTGATTTAGAGGTTAAATTTGCTAAACATTTCTATATCTTGTAGAGAATTTAATATCATAGTTTTTATTATAAGGTATTGTTGTTTGAAAAAAATCATCACTTATTTAAGATGAAAAATTATCAATATGTTATAGAAAAAATAAGCATGTCAAGCATCTTCAAATGATTTTTTAGTTTCATTGAAAACACCTAGAAGAGTATAGAATTTTTGTAAGAACACAATACACAATTTCAATGGATTTATCATAGTCAATGTTTATTTAGAATCAAAGGTTTTAGTATTATTTCAAAATTAAAACTAATTCATCATTTTCAAAATTTATAATTATTTCATAGAAGTTAGATGATTAATTTTTTAACATATTTTGATTTGTAAGAATACTTTTGATCATTTAAACTCTCTTATTATGAAATATTTGGTTTCATATGTAATTTAGATTCATTTGCAAGAAAACAATGATTTTTTGGGAAAAAAAATCATTAATTATATGAATTTTTAGGAAATTAAATAGAGGAAAAATAATCACTCAGGTTCGTTTTTGGGGGTGAATGGTCTCATAATCGGTTTTTTATGGTGTAAAAACATTAAAATGTTCTATTTATCCTCTCAATTCATATGAAAATGTGACATTATGAAAATTTAAAATAACTATATCAGTTTTTGAAATATTTTTTCTGAGAATAAGTTGTTCATGTATGCTAAATTGACCATCTTCTATATCCATAACATTGAAATCAGTGGAAAATTAATATTTCTTACTTAACAATGACATCCTCAATAATTAAAAAATGTTGTATTGTACTCTAAATATATAATTAGATGAAAGTTAACACATTTTTAATATCTATATCCTATAAATAAAAATAAACATACTGAGTAATGGAATTCAATGAACAACATAATTAAAAATTGTCATCCATGGATTAACATTCCCCTGTAGTACATGAAATAGTACAATTATATAGGTTTTTTTATTTCAAAGGTAAATCATATATAATTATATAGGATGTAATCCTTATTATTTTAGCATTATATATTCCTTTTAAATTCAACTTATGGTAAAATTTTAATGATAAATTCAAAAAATATTGGAATATGTTACACAACATAAACCAAAGGAATTCTGAATTTTACATTCTTAAAAGACTAATAATTCCCTATACAAATCATTCTCATCATTATTCATCACTAGTGGGTTAGTCCAAATGTAACATCCCACCCCTAACCCATTTAATTTTTAAGGAGGTGAAACAATTCATGGACATTTGTGACATCCCCAAGACACCATATTCTAGAAATAAATATTTAGGGATTCACAAACAATTGGAGATAATCATTCCCTTTAAGAATAAAAAAAACAAAACAAGATAACCAAAACAAACATCCACTAAATGATTCCTTAGTATAATGTAATATAACTAAATGTATAACCATTTTACAATAATTAAACCACAACATAATATAATAGGAAAACAAATAAAATAATAATATCATAGTAAAATTTGAAACCAAACTCAAAAACTCTAAAAAGACAAAAAAACACCAAGAAATTAACTCCCAACCAGCTCCAAGATCCAAAAAATATGCCTAGCCCTAGGTATCATGATGCATCACTAAAAAATGATATACCATTCTTTTACACATGTATTGATAAAAAATATCTCCAAATTTATCAATGTTCGAAAGAAGGGGTGACTATAAAACTGAGTAGGATTTCCCCAATTACTTCCCATGTCAAACTACTTTGACGGAACATGTTAACACGTTTATATAAAAATATGTAAATAAATTTAAAAATATTTATTTCAAATCCAAAAAGAATTATAATAAAAATATTTTTTTCAATGTAAAGAAACTACACAAGTCTTTAGAAGCGTTTTTCATTTTCATTTGGCATTCCAAATACATGATTCACACACAAACACACATGCATGATACCGTGATAGTTTCATACTCATGAGAAACCTATCATAAATTTTCTATGTCATAACAAGGTAATCACATCTGAAGTTCCCCAATGCGACACACCCCTTTTATGGGATCACATCATTGTACCCTAATGGTACATTCCCCTAATCAAGGGTCACATTAATGAAATGAACTAACACAAAAAATTTATTCTAAATACCATGTCAACCAAAGAATGAGAATCCACTTCAGTAAAACAATTATTTTAATATGTAAATATTTTCTACCAATTTTCCATTATTCCAATCCAGTCAAAATTTTAAAATCATCATTTAAAAATTATGATAACAATTCCACATTCTAAGAACAATCATTTCCTATAATTTCAAAAACCATCACTAAAATGGGATTGCATCAAGATTTAATCATACAATTCACATTTAAATTCAAGAAATTAATTCAATTTAATACTAATCCTTCATTTTATAACTAATAGGATTCAACAGTGAATCCAAATACTTTTCAAACAAAGCTAAAAACTAATGAAGAAACAAATGCTTCAACAAACTTGGTTTAGATCATCTAAAACACACCTTAGATCTAATATAATTTAACATCACACAACATGTATATATCTCTAATATAATTTATAAATGGATATAAAATATGTAATAAGATTAAAAATAAGGATAACCATAATGAATGGTCACTAAACAAGGAACCTGGCCTTTAACAAACCAATATTTTCCAACTGATCGCTCTTGGATCTAGAGGAATGGACTGCATAGAATTTGGGAGGAGATGAAATTTATTTAGGGTTAGATTATGGAAACAATGAGTCATTAAATGGATAATAAAAATAATATCCATGAAATATTTACATTCTTTTTAATTCCACTTGGTTAGGGTTCATGGCTTGGAAAACCGTGTACCAACCATGCATTAGCCAATGCCTCCAAATTTCCCTAACATAGTTGTCTTGAATGGTTAGAGAATACATTTCCCAACAATTATAAACTGTTATATTACACTTTTCATGGGGTCTCTTGAGGGGCCACATGATATTTTAAAACCATTAACCTGACTGTGCACCTACCTAGAGCCTCCTACTTTAGTTTCATGAAATCATTGATGGTACTAAATGGTTTCTACTAACTGTTATCATACCATGATCTTTCAGAATATACCTAGAAATATTCCATAAGTCCTCAAAACATTCCCACACATAAACTAAGAATTTTATATACTTAAAATAAATAAATAAAGGGTTAATTAACTTATACTCAGGGTGCTACATTGTCTCCACCATGGCCTTTACATCCTAGGAGACTAAAATATAACCATTTTACTTGAAGAGTTATTTTATTTATCCAAAATTAATTTTTCCCATTCTGATGTTTCCTTATTAATCCTTCGATATTTCCATAAAACCAATATTATAATGATGATGTTACCATGAAATACTTTATCTTTCCTATAAACAATCCATACTAGAACATAGACCAATATATCATCAAGTTGTAAGTTGATGTGATCCCTGGAAAAGACATGGTCAGGATCAGGATGACCCATCTACAATTGAGATAAATGAAACACATTATGGACTAAACAAAACCAGGATGTCAATGCCAAATAATATTCCATCACACTAACCCATTAAATTATCTCAAAATGGAAAAAGTATCTAGGATATAAATTTACCCACTTCCCAAAATGACGATGCACAAGCCAAAAAAATTATTCATAATAAAACATGATCACTCACCTCGAATGATAAGAAATGTTGATGGTGAACCACATTAAATTTATAGGGGCTCTAAGATATCTCCATCCTCTTTATGATCAACAAAATCTTTTCTATTGCTACCTTAATAAGGCTTATTCCAACAAATGAAGTCTCACCTTCTTCCACACAAAAAAAAAGAGAATGACAAGTTCACCAATACATTGCCATAAAAGGATCCATGTGTATTGATTATTAATAAATTTTATAATGTGATAACTCTACTAATTGTATATGCTCCCCCCATGAGCCACCAAAATACATTAAACAAGCAATACAAATTTATACAGACATTGGAATCATCCTTTGGGATTTTACAACCATCTAAGTATGATATGTCATACTCATAATAAACTATATCCTAAGGTATTTCTTTATCGATTTCTAGAAATGAGATTAAAAACTCAAATCTCATCCTGATTTTAATTAAACTGATTTTTCATTTCTCTTTACCACCATTCAGATATATATTTTTGATGAGTATTCAATCATATAAGATTAATAAATTTGGAGGAAATTGGATGAATTTGTGAGTCGAAAAACTATCACCCATACGGTATCTTATCTCTAAAACTTCTTTGGTAGACCTTTTATAATATACCAAGCTACATATCTCCATTTCCAAATTGGAATCAGTAAATACTATAACAAACCCTCTCGCCATTGGTACTCTGGCTTATCCTTTTGATAAGTAAGATATCTTGTAAAAAAAATTAGCCACTTTTTTATTCATTCCAACCCCCTAAAAAATTTCATTATTTTCCTTATAATTTATTTTATTCTTCGATGATCATACTATCTTGAATGATTTTATTCCTAATGATATAGTTCCTAATAATCCAATAGTACAACCATTTGGTCTCTGAACCACATAATAAAATGAACATCATGATTCCATCCCTAAATTATCTCCCACATTGTGTTTGGAACTCATGGACATGTGCTCAAAATCAGATTTATCTTCCTCTTTAACCATCCCTTTAAAATAAAGAACAGAAGAGACTAGAAATAATAATGAAAAACTACCACAAAATTTATAATCCAAGTTCATGTAGGCTATCACGACATCAGATTCCACTAATCTAAAGCCACTTTTTCCAACACACTATAGGAATTTCTTCTTAATTAATCTAAAAAAAATTTCATTTACCAAGTGTACACATCAAGTTGAAGTCAAACATTCAGAGATAATACATTAAAATTATTTGTTTTAGATTCAAATATCAGTGTTAAAATTTTTGTTTCAATAACTTTTTATTAATAAGCACCAGAAATTTATTCTAAAATAGTTAATAACACCATGTTTTCAAATCATGGAAAACAAATACTAATTACAAATCATGTTTTAGATAGTTAATATCATAAAACTATAACTGTTATGAGCCATACGCTACAAAATGATCTCCCTATATGAGAACACACCCTATAACAGATCCTGAAGATTTACAATACACCACATACCCTTTCCCTGATTTTAGTCATATCAAGATCGACACAGATGATATTCCAACATTAAAATCTTTAAAATACATATAATATTTATCCTTCCATTAGATTGAAACACATCTCCATGCAAATGACATCACTAGTTAATATATCCTAGAAAAGTCACAAACAATACATAAATAATAACCATTTATATTAATAAATATTTATATATAAATGAAATTCTTTGGAGGTTAGCATGAAATTATATCCTCTATATTTTGTGGATCCAAATAAACATTATTTTTAGATATAACATGGACAATGAAGCGTATGTTTTGTATCCAAGAAATAACACTTTTAATGCTTGTAATATAGACAATGGTCCTGAAAAATACCCAACACTATCACCATGTGTTTCTCATGTTCATAATTTTTTGTTGAATACACAAGTATGTCATCAATAAACACCACCACAAAAGAATATAGATTCATTTGAAATATCCAATTCATCAATTCCATAAATACATCTGGCACATTTATAAGACTAAAAGAAATGAACACATAATAATAATGGACATATCAACTCCTAAAAGTTGCCTTTGGGATATCCTTCTTCTGAAACCACAATTGGTGATATCTAGATCAAAACAATATTTTAGAGAACCCCTAGGATACCCTCAATTGAATAAAAAGATCATAAATGAGTTGATGTGGATACCAATTATTACTCATAACATTGATATGTTTATGATATGTTACACATTTCCAATTAATTCCATTCAACGTTTCAAAAACAAGATTGGTGTTTCACATTGAGACATACTCGACTTAATAAGTCATTTACTTTATACCTTTACTAATTAAACATTAAATTCCCATAATTCTTTTAGTTCCTTCTGATAAGATGAGGGTGTTAAAGGACTGGTCCCTGGTAAGAGATCATTCATAAACTCCAATTATCTTTTGGGTGGTAGGCCTGATAAATTATTTAGAAAAAATAGGAAATTCATTAACAGTTGTTGGAAAACCACTATTCTCCATCTCATCAATGGATTCTAATGTAAATGATTCCAAATGTTTTGATATATTAACCACCATTGGTTCCAACAATATCATTTCACCTACCTATGAATTCTTGTAACCATTAAAGATATTTTTGATGGCATTATCAGTTGTTAAACATACCATTTAAGTGCGATAATTGATGTTTTATTTTAACATTGTGAACTATTCAATACTTGATATTATGTCATAGTCATCCGTATCAAGAACATTAAAGTCCCATATTAGTTAATCCACATAAATATTTATAGATTATGATTTTTATATATATTCTCTAGGTGGTGTCGTACAATCTCACTTAATGTGATCAAAATACCCATAGTGAAAATATCTAGGATTTATTATTGGTTTAGGATGAATATTAACTAATCCACATATAAGATTTTGAATCCTAAAACTACCTTGTAAATAGGTTTCCCTCTTCCATATATTCACATCATTATAGTTCCCACAATTTCCCTTAGGTATTAATATTCTAGCTAGATCAATAGCTCCTAAGATATCCCATTCTACCATCATAACTCAATTTACCATCTTCGTATAATTCATTATAAAAATCATGAAAATCAATGAGTGAATCTATTCCCTCAACCCCGATTAAAATATACGTGCCTTAAAGAAATCACCTGCCACAAATTAATGTTTAAATACGATTAAATTAATATATTTATCTCCATAATATACCATTGAAATATTATCTAGCATCAATATAAAAAATTACTTCTTTCTAGAAATTATGAATCTCTGGGGAAATTATTTTTTATTGAATAGTTTTTCAATATACTTTAATATTATACCTTGCTATAATTTATGATTAACATATAAATCATAGAACCAGTGTTCAATATCCTATAACATATATGTTTCAAGCATTACTTTTAAATCATTTGGTGTTCCCATGAAATCAAAGATTCGATTAATCATATTTAGCCACACCTCTTCTTTCTCAGTTTCTGAATCACCCAAATTTTAGGGTATATTATACATTTGGAACTAAAATGAATGATCAAATTTCCTTGGTTCATCATTTATGATCACTATATCGACATCCAAATAATCATGGAATGTACTCTAAACCACTTGTTTGTCACTTATGGATCTGGTGCAACCACATTTTCAGGAGCCTTCTCACGTTGGTTTCTTCTATAACTTACTCGTTCCATTTTCAATACATAATAAAAATGCCAATTACTCTCACTTTAAAGAAACTATAGGCATATCAATCACATATTTACCACACCACATAAATCAAAACAAATTATGTCTACAATTAATAAAATTTCCACTTTCAGGCTACTTTAAAAATTCCACCATACAACGGAAAATAAAAACATTTTCAAAATACCACCACAATTCCTTTTAAAAATATCAAATATAAAAAAATCATAACACTTTCCAAAAATCAACTCATTTTTAACAAATTATAATTAATTAATCCAAATAAATTACGTAATCTTAGTGGGATGTCATTATTATCAATGCAAGTCATGATCATGTCATTGGATAACCCCATGAAGATGAGGTAATCACTTCTATAAGTGTCCCAAAACACTCATTTACCTAAACTCCATGGTAACATGTATTTCAGTATAAATAGGTTAGCTATTACATTTTCTAATCTACATTCCATGTTTTAGTGATCCTAATTATTTCTACCATCGCAACTCAATTACAAAAGAAGAATGTTTTTTCAACTCCAAGACCGATAAAACAAGAATTGTTTTAAGAAAATGATTTATGTACCATCCAATAATGATAAAATTTATAATATCAATACCCTCACCAATTTTATATGGAAGGTTGTGGAAAATTACTTTGAATTAGGAGAAATCTCCATGACACCAATGGATATAAATAAATGATGAAGGATTTTTAGAAAATAGGGTTATGATTTTACCTTTAAAAATAAAACAACCAAACAAAGTTAAAGAAAACAAATAACCCAATAAATTATGCACAGGGAAATTGTAATTATACTCATAGCACAACCATCCCATATAAACCAAACTAAAATATAGTACAAGTGGAAACTAGAACTAAAAACAATATCATTGTACAAGAATAAACTAAACAAACAAAACTCAAAAAACCCCAATATCAAAAAGGCAATAACTCCTAACTTATTCCATGATCCAAAAAAAAAATTCTTATGTAATCATTATGAATCACTAAATAAATCAGATAGCATTACATTAAGTGTGTCTCAATAAAAAAATCGGCAAAATGGTAATGTTTCCCGGCATGGGGTGAGTATGAAAATCAGTAGGATTCCCCAAATGACAACCCAACTCATGATACACTGATTAAACTAGTTATCACAATTATATAATATTATTAAAAACAATTTTGAATAGTTTCTATGAAATCAGAAATACATTTCTAAAAAAACTTTTTTCATGGAATGAAACAACACATTTCTTCATAACCATTTCACTTTTTCAATTGGCATACTGAATACATGATTCACACACAATAAAACATTCATGTTCTAGTTATAGTTCCATAATAATGGGTGGTCATTAATTGTTCCACTATATTATCATAAGGTAACCATATCTCAAGTTCCAAAATCTCACACACCCCTTTTACTAGTTTATGTCATTTTTGCCCATTTGTACATGCCCCTTATCCATGGTTATGTCAAACTAAATGAACTCACAACAACCATTTATGCCAAATACCATTTCAAAAAAATAATGAAAAAAATTTCAATAAAAAAGTCATATAAATATAATTCCAACAAAAAATTCCATACATAAAATCAAAAAACAATATTTAAATAAACATTTTATAACTATGAAAAAAATAACACTTTCCACAAACACCCAATTTCTATTATTTCACAAAACATCAATAAAGAGGTTTTCCATCAAGCTGTTCACATAAATTTCACAATTTAATTCAAGAAATTAAATAAATTTCAAAACAATTATTCATGTTCTATCAAAGAGGAGTCAATATTGAAGCCACGTACCTTACCAACATAGGATAAAGTGAATCATGGAAAAAATTCTTCAAATGATATTTCTTAGATCTTTCCAAACTAACCTTAGATATTGTTTTATATCACACAAACAATAATATATCATCATGAATGGAATAAAAATACATGTATCTATATCCAATGGATTAGATCCATGTATTCAATAGAGGGAAGATGATGGAGAAAAAGTAAAACTACCACGAATGATCAATTTCCATGGAATCTGGCCTCTAACACACAAAGATTTTCCAATAGATCACACTCAAATCAGTAGGAAGGGTCATAACACCATTTGGGTTGAGGGGAAATCATCTTTGGTTAAGATTAAAGAAAACATAGACTCAAATGGGTAATCTAAATTATATCAAAAAAAATACAAATCTTGTTTTAAATTCTACATGGTTAGGGTGCACCACTCAGAAAATTGTGTGCTAACCGAGTGTTATCCACTACCTCAAAATACCCCTCACATGGTTGTCATACACAATTATAAAAAACATTCACCAACCATGATAAACCCCTCTGTTAACATTTTAATGTTTTCTCTTGGGTGGCTGCATCATTTACCCAAACCGTGAACCTAACTATTCACATACCTAGAGGCTACAATGTTATTTTAACAGTTTCCTAGAAGGTTCTTCATGGTTTTAATTAACCATTCTCAAACTATGCACAAACAAAAAATCCCCAAAAACATTCCAAACATCCTAAAAAGTATACCACACATAACCTAGTAAAATTATATACATAAAATATATGTATAATGGATTAATTAACTGAAACTATGGGTGCAACACCAAGGGGAAGAAATTGTTGGTGTCACTGTCAATGGGTCATATTGAGTATCATATTGGGGGATTTAAGTTCCTATAATTTTTCTCTAATATATTTAGTTTATCTCAATAAATGAATCATCATTCGATGCTAATATATATTTTAAAATGTTGTTAGTGTTTTTATAAGTTTCAATAATATATATTCATTCATTAATAGAGTCTAGGATCAGTGAACATGGTTTTGTGCTTTCTAAAAAATTATTGTGTTTAAAACTATGTTTAAATCTTTCTTTTTGTGGGGTTTTAAGCTTTTTATGATTCAAAATTTTGATAGCACATAAATTTTATTTTTAATCTCATTGTGGAATAACTTTAGGTTATCAAGGCCACCATATATAGATTTTATTTCTAATTCAACCAACATCAAAAACCAGCTTCACATTTGTGCCATCAATTTATTCATCATAAATTTTTGTTGTCTGACAGATTAGTCATATATATTTTTAGAATTTTTTAAATGTTTTTAAAGAATATATTTGTATCCAAATGAAAATTTACATGTTCATTTAAGTATTGTGGTTAGTAAATAATTTAGTCACCTTGAAAAAATATTATTGGTTGTTTATATTATCAAATTTTTTCATTAGATTTGTTATTCTGTTATTGGTCGTAATATATTCTAGATTGAAAATGTAATTTTTTATATGATTGAAAATGATTTATAGATAATAAAATATTTTAATTTTCATAAACTTCTTTAATTTTAATGAATTTATCACAAAAATTGTTATTGTAAGAACAAATTATATAAATAACATTGAAATAAAAATCATTTCATGTTTAGGTTGTCATTGAGTGGTTTTTTAAAACGTCAATTATCTATCCATGGTTATATGATAAAAATGTTAACTAATAATAATAATTTTTTCAGAAGTTAAATGGGTATCTTATTTAGAATATTTGAAATGTAAATGGCCTCCTATTCCATATTTGTTTGATAATTATGGGCCATGTTACCTATTATTGTTCTGATAGAATTTAGGATTTTTTTCAAATTAAACAAAATCTATAGAATCATGAATGATTATCATATAAATAAATTAATTTCATTAATAAATTTATTAAATAGTAACCTATTAACTAAATAGATGGTGGGGGGAAACTAAAACACAACTTCTTGAATAATTCACAATATTAAATAAAAATTTCACATTCATTATCTCTAATTCAAAATTCTCAAAGGAAATATATCTCCTATGAAATTTAAATATTGAGGAATTTATATAAATTCATATATTTTAAAAATATTTAGAAAAAATTAACTGAATGTACATTTGATAAAGAAAAAAACTATATTTATTCTAGAAAGTATCTTCTGATGTACTAAACCCTTAGTGACAATCTTGGATCACCGGTATTCTATTTCCATACTGCAACATATAAATATGAACTCTTTTAATGAGTTTCAAGGATGATGATATTTTACATTTTTATGCATTATTTTATTTCAATAATGTAATATGGGCTTTATCTATGTATCTGGGTTTCCAAAATTACTAAACTTATCTGTCTAGTAGGATTTGTTTCCATATATCTTACAACAATTTAATTGAAAAAAGAACCCACTTTGGGATTCTGGGGTTAAGGTTCTAAAAATTGGTATCAAAGAAAGTTTATTAGAAACCTTGAAACTTGATTTGTGAAATCATATATTAGGTAAGATTAACATAAGTAAGACTATGAGGAAAAGAATAGAAGAACATCATAATGTTTTGGTATGGTAGATATTATGTCGGTATTCATAGTAAAATATCCCTTTTGGATACTAAAAGTGTACATGGTACAGGAATAGATGTATATAGGGTAAAACATAGGAAATGTAGCATCAAACCTGACTCAAGTTTATCATAGTACATGACAAGGGGCCTTACTATACACCTATTTTAATACTCCTAGGGGACTTGTAGAAGATAATTTAGAATTTATTTACAGACCATTATTAAGGATTTGAAAATAATGGTATCCCCAAAGAGACAATATATATGATTATGATATTATCTATGGATGAATTTTTCAATTTGTTATACGAATTTCACTAGTTTTGAGATTGTATATTCTTTTCCATAATGATATCACATAATCAATTGAATTTCATCATTTAGAAAAGTAACCTAGTTGAAGGAATGGGAACCTCACCGATGTTCATGGTCTGATGTTTTATAAGGATCATATCTTTAATGGTATTATGATAATATTTTCAATGGAACTAGTCTCCCAACAATTCTATTCATATAAGGATACATTACCATGGGATAAGGAGATAGAAAAAGTTTAATCTACATATTAATGATTATGATGGAATCACACGTTTACGGGGACAACTGGGAAAAATAATGTTAAAGTAAAGAATATAAAGAATTATTTTCATACATGTTATAATTGTTGAAAGAAACACCTTGGTACTTGTTTAAAATGAATGGGATCATTCTACTAGTGTGGAGATGAAGGACACTATGTGTGTGATTTAAAATGAAAATAGATGGTTACCAATGTGTAATGTGTCAACTACAAGGATATGGGACACTTCACAAATCAATGTCTCATGCTTAGAAGGAATATTACCCAAATGAGGCTAATGGATCACGATCAAGATTAGGAAACTACACCATTAAATAGGGATTTATTAATTTTCTTTTTTTTTGGATTCAATAATTATTCCATTTAAGTATTTGATCAGTGATGTACAGCTTATCATAAATATAAAATTTGTAATAATTGTATATCATTACTATTTCTCTAAGGATTTGAAAGAGTATTTGGAATGTTACCAATGACCATGAAAAATGAATCAGTGGCCTGTTAAAATCCTTGGAGTACACACTTCTGAGGGATATATAACCCTTAAAATGTACTTGATATTAGGATAAAAATATTATTGATATGGATAATATAAATTGGATATGTGATTACTAGTGTGGATATAATTAATGATTTATTAAAAATGATATTTATTATACCACTGATGAAGCCTACAAATATTTTTTTATTTTAGGAATATATAATATTAACTTGTGTTTTACTTGAAGAATAAGGAAGCATAAATGCTTTCAATAAGGCTATATGGTAATTAATGTTATTACTGTGATTTAAAAGAATACATGATAAATGTATTAATAGAATTGGTATTTAAATTTTCAGAGATACTTTTTGTTTATTGAATATTAATAAGTTCATTTTTTTAATTCAATGACCATATTTCTAATGTGATGGATCATTTTTCTCTATAAAATTTCACCATATATTAAATGGTTTATGTTGAACATTGAGTGAGGTTTTAGAGATTAATGTATTATAAAAGCTTATAAACATTTATAAACATTGGATGACCTTTACTATCAATTTGTTTATGGAAAATATTTTGAGACAAATTATTTTTACTCTTTTCAGGATCTTATGATCAGTTGAATGCGAATTCATACACATTATACATAAAAATTCATTTTTGGATGTTTTTTCCATGGAGTATGTGATTAATTAAAAATATTTCAAGTAAATACCAAAATATATGATTTTTATTATGAAATAAAAATGTATCAAGATATTATATTACCATATATTCATGGACTATAAAATAACTCATTAGCTTTATGAAAAGAATCATAAAATAATGTGTTCCTATAACCATAATTTCTATGTTATCAATGACCATATTCAAATCAATTTAGATGATGGCTTTATGATAATTATGATTATATAGACCACCCAATTTTTTGTTATAATTGTACTTTATCACTCTTAATTAGTATTTATGTTTTAGTATTCACTTTCATGTCCATGTTTTCATTTTCCACCTATGTTCATGTATCTGGAAACCTAATTATGTGATCAATCTAGATGACATTTATAATTCCATTTCTATATTTGTAATTGCATGCATTATTAATCCTTTTTTATGTGGGTTTTAAAAAAATGTTATTTTAAAAATTAAAACATTGACTACTGAGATCATGTTTAAATTTGGAGGATAAATTTTATTTAAGGTGGGTAGAATATAACACACAAAAAATATAAAATAATAACATTTTATTCGATTCCATGATTTTCACACAAAACCAAACCAGGAAGGGAATATAACATTACATGATGTTAAAAAAATATTTAAAATTTTAAATAAATTATATCTATGATATATATATTTCAAAATACAAACCACTGAGTTAATCATGTGTTGCATATAACACAATAATTTTTTAACTGCTTACGTTACACGCAAGACTGAGATTTACCGAATAATGTTAATTTTATTTTTTAAATGGAAAAATATCTAATACCCATTATTTTTTTTGTTATGAATTTGATTGACTACCGTATGAAATTTTATGATTGAATTAATTTTCTATAAAACAATTATAAATTAATATAAAAACATATTTAATACAAAGGAAATAATTTTATAAAAAATATTTTTATATGATAAAGGAGTATTGTCATAATAAATTAAACTAATTAATATTAATAGATGATATTAAAAAAATTTTATATTTTACATTGATGTTTTTTTGGATAGTCATGCAATATACATCATATGAATAAGATATGATCAAATCCATTTTTATACATAAAAAGATGTATTTTTCTTAAAAACAATTTGCCAAAATTTTATAAAACACCTATTTTAAAACTAATGTGTGAAAATTTTATAAATTATATTTGAAAAAATAATATTGATTTCTAAAATAATAATTACAAAATTATTTTATGATGAATTTTTTGTATTTTTCTCAAAAGTTTAACTTTATGATGAATAGTGAAATTATTGAATTTTAATAGAATACTGACATTTCATATGAATAATTAATAATGCTAAGTTATTTTTTAAATTCAATATAAAATAATATTATACAAAATATTCATATATTAGTTGAATTTTATTAGTTTTAATCATTTTCATGTTCAATTTAGATATAAAAACATAGTAAACTTTTTAAAATATTCACATTAAAAACACGCTTTCTTAACACAACTGCGGGATTCATATTAATTTACATTATACCAAATATATGAATTTAATATGAAAAAATTGATTAATTATTTTTAATAACATTTATTTATAATTTATAATATTTCAAATGTAATTTTTTACGTAACTGATTACTGAAAATTGTTAAATTGTTGATGGTGATTAAAAAACATGTTTTCTAAGAGACTTAGCTGTAAACATGAGGAGAAAATGACCTACAAACTTTTACAAAACCCATATCCTGGACTAAAATTGACTAGATACCCATTTTATAGAACATGGTTCATTACATTAGCTACATTATGTATATTTTACATCCAAATTGTTTTTACCTTTATTTATTTACAAGAATTTGTCTCCTCCTTCAATATAAAAGGGCACTCACCACCACAATTATTCACACCTCCTAATAATATGGCTCAACCAAAACATGGAATAATAAACTCCCAAAATCCCTCCACTCATCCAAGAAGATTACATTTAATTATAATGAAAACCATGGATGTTTTTTCATTTAATTGAGTAGGAGTTATCCAAAGAAGAGGTAACATTCATCAATATATATCTTTGTTTTATTTCATTATCCACCCCATTTAATTATTATTATATCATGATTATATATTGATAAGAGTATGTTCAATATACTGTGATTTTGTTATGAAAATATTACTAGCTACAACTTTACTCCCATCCTTCAAGTGGGATTCACAATCATAGTTCTTGTGTGTGGATGACTACCACCTCATGAACCAATATCATTCGTTCATCCATTTCAAATAGACAATGTTGCGAATAATGATGTATTTATAGTTTATATATAATATATATGATATTAATAATTTATCTATACTTATATAATTATTATATAATACATACCTTTATAATTTTCATTTTTTTGAATATAATAACGTCGTTTGTGTGCACGACATAATACTTCCTCATGAAGCGATGTGATTCCTCCATGCATTACAAAGAATGAATTAAGGATGTTTTTAATAAAAATATGTGATATATATGAAATTAGTATTCTAATTAAATAATTATATATATATATATATTTAATTTATAACTTTCAATATGAAAAGAAAATGGAAACAATGATCTTGTGTATGCAAGACCTACCATCTCCAAGGACAATGCATTGCATTTCCTATCACAAAATTTTATAGAATACACTAACTAAATATATAATAAATATGTATAATATTTAAATCATTATTTACATCCATGATAATATGAAATAATGATACATGTAAACGGAATAAAAAAATAACAAGTCAAAAAATACTCGATAAACTAGACAATTAACACAAGAACCAGCGAAAATAATGAATGATTATAAAAAATGGTGATAAGATGTTATAAAATTGTTATATATGATATCATAATTATTAATATGGTTAAGGTATAAATTTTTAACATATATAAAATAACTATAAAAGATGTTAATGTATGTGAAAATGAAAGGAAAGTGTGAGGTAAGGGATTCATCTTAATTTATGTTCTATTGAGTCTTATTTGTTTTTATTCACCAATTAACATTTATGTGGTGTATATATTTACCATTGTATATGTAATATCTTTATTCATTCATAATTCATTGAATTTAATGTTTAAATTTGATTTAAATCTTTTAAGGGGATTTTATTTTAGAAATACTAATTTGTAAAATTTATTGACAAATCTCCGTTTATTTTTTGATTATTACCTTTAAATTGAATCAAACACCTTCTTATCATCATATTTTTTTGTGAATTACATTTATATTAAATAAAAAAATACTTCAATAATGGATAGTATTATTTCCCAATCCATAAACCTTTTTCACATATAGTCCATAGTTTGGCTATTATTTAAATAATTATTGATATATTGATAAATATCTATCATTTACTCAATACATATATTTGGTGATAAGGTACAATATTCATTAATTAAATTTAATTTATGATATATGTGTTTTTATTTATTCCAGAATGCATGGGTGGGACCCAATTAATGATATCCCCTCAATGAAACATTAGTATCATGATATTAATCCATTGACAAAATTAGATGGGTTTTTAACAAGTAGTTTTAAACTATCTTGAGAATATATAGTTATTGTAAAGGTTGCATGTGATTAGAAAACATTAAATCCAATAATTAAATAATTTCATTCATTCATAATTCAGTTATTATTATCCCGGATGTTTTTATTATGAAAAAATATATAGATGCATTTTATTTTCAGTAAATTGATTAAATGTTTTTTTCAGTTATTTATCATTCTATATTCATTTTCCCTTATCCAGTTACATAGAAGTAATGTTCATTATTTTATTTACCATTCCATATCATTTGTTAATTATTGATTCAAGATATCTTCCTATGTAGTTAACCCATAATAAGAATTTGAACTTACTCTAAATTTTTTTCCTTTCCCCCAGATATGAAGAAGAATTCCTAAAATGTGTTTAAATGGTGTTGATCTTTTACTTTAATTATACTTTATTTTAATTCTTAATTTATTTTAGGTATCATCTTTGAATCTATTTTTCCAAAACTACTACACATTTTTGTCTTTCGGAATTTTATTCCTTGTAATCATACAAATGTAGTAATGCAAAGAAAAAAATGCAGGCTTCTGGGGTCGGTGTAATTACAATGTTGTTGTAATTTTTTAAAGTTCATGTTTTCATTTTAAATTTTATGTAGGTTTAAAACATACATCCATGATGATGAAAAATAAAACACACTTTGTTTTCACAAAATTAACGGAATTTTTTATTGTATTCAATTATTTTATATCCGAAAAAACAAAATTTTATTCTAACAAGTACTCTTATTAGAATGAAGAAAATTATGTGTTTTGAATTTAAATGATATTTTTTAGTAAATAAAAATTCACCTAAAAAAATTAAGATAATTATATTAGAATATCATGAAACTTGAGTAAATAAATTTAATATTTTTTTGTGATATATAGGAATGAAATTCACATAATTTTGATGTGTGGTATGATTAAAAAGAATAAATAATATATTTATATACATAAAAAGTTTTAAATTTATTAATTTTTATTAATAAAACGAATATTGGTTCTTAATATTTTTATATGGATCAATTTAGCATTATGTAAATTTATTTTACAGTTTAATAATGAAAGCTTTTTTTATTCAGTGACACACAATTGTTAAAATATTCTAATATGTAAATGTTTTTCTATAATTTATTTTCAAGTAATTGATAGTTTTAATAAAGATAAATTTTATGAAATAAATATATATATTCAGAACATATAGTACTAAATAGTTATTATAGCAGTTTCTATGTATTTTTCTTACTACTAAAAATTCATTGAGAATGTCCAACCCCATTTCTTAGCACGATAAATATTATCACATTTTAATCACCACCTATTGAGAAACATGAATAAGGTGATTTTCTATTAATTAAGTATACTCAGTTAAAAAATAATTTTATCAAAACAATTTATCATATTTTTATCAAATAAAATGACTGAGATAGAGTTTTACATTGTATGATAATAAATTTTTTACTTGTTTTTTATATATTTGTTACATTTAAAAAATAATAATTAAATGTCTTTCTATTTAATTATTACATAATAACTTATCATTTTTAAAAATTACACTTATTATAAGGTAGATATTTGGAGGATTTCACATACAGTAAGAGACAAAAAACCACATACAATGATACATCATTTAAAAAAATTAATCACATGTATGAAATCACGAAAATTGCATGTACAATGATATAGTTCGTAAAAATATGTATTAACTCATGTATAGCATGAAAAAATTTATTCACAACAACATATCATTTAAACAAAAAAATTATATCATTAAAATGTTAAGATACATTATACAACAATGATACATTTTTTAAACATATATTAATTTAATGAATTATATATAATTAATTACAGGTACAACGAATAAAATTAAAACATAAAATTTATATCATTTACGAGTTGAGATAAATGTCATGTCTAATGATACCTATTCTCAAAAATTGAAATTTATGTTTTCCACAATAATAAATAAATTTTCTATATAATGTTGTATTTTTTGAAAAATATATTGTATCTAATATATGAAATGATTTAAACACAACATTTAATAATTTAATATTTATAAAATGAAATTTATTCCATGTATATGAAAAGATAAATTTAATTTTCAACTATATATTAAAAAACATAATTCACACATGTAAATTCCATATTCCATTATACATATATTAGTAAATAATATTTATTTATTATAATAGATGAAATTCAATTTTTTAATAATGTTAAATCTTATAAAAGTGAAAATTTTCTCACATGTGAGAAGTTATAAATTTTATAGATATTGATACATATGTAAAACATGTGTTTTATATAATATATTATAAGATATAGATTTCTGGTTCAATGATTCAAATTTTTAAAAATGAATTTTATCTCATTTATAAGAGTAGATAAATATCATGTATAAAGATACATTATAGAAAAATTATATTTCTATCAAGTGTGAAAAAAATAAATCTTATATATAATGTTATATGTTTTTTAAAAAAGTGCATTTTTCTTAAAGTGAGATAAATGATACATCTTTTAAAAATTCAATTAATCTCATATATGGGAATAAAATAATCATATATAATAATTTAATAAAAAATTAAATTATTATCATTAATGATAGGAATATTATCCGAAAATATAATACAAATATTATGTTATTTCAAAATATATATTTCATCCACATTTGAAATTTATTACATATATTTGGTTTGATTTTTTTTAATTAACTTTTTTTTATTTTTTTTAAAAACATGAAAGGTTTTTTAAATGACCATCCATAATTTCTGTCTTCTAATGAATGAGATATATTTAATATATGTAATATATTAAAAAAAGAATTAATTTTTAATTTTATTTTAAAATTCACAAACATATTGAGTAATGTAAATTTTAATTTTATATGGTATTATAGTGAAAAAATGAAATTTTTTTACACCTTTATTTCCTAATTAATTGAAATTTATCTAATGTACAGGGTGAAATATTTCAATTTAAAAAATCTTAAAATCAAAAATACATAATATGTTTCTTTTTTTTTTGAATGAAATTTATCTCACCAAATGATTTTGAAGTTTTTAATTTGTAAAAACGTGTTTTGGTAAAAAAAATACCATGGATTAATTTATTTTATTACTGAAAATGTCTTCACCAGCTATTGAGATAATTTTTTTTTAAATGAAAAAAATATAAAAATAGAGTAGTGGTATTATTTTCATATTATCATTTCATTAATAAATGAAATATATATTTTGTTTAAATATATTTATAAATTTACTTCTCATGTTTAAAAACAATTTTAATAGTTTTATATTTTATTGAATAATAAATCTCACTTCATTATTAAAATAAATTCATTTGTGAAAATGTATCATTGAAAAGTATTTTGTTTAAAAAATATGTCACATATTTAGTGTGGGAAATTGAAATTTTATAGGATATTATCACGTAGATATCAATATCGAGAGCTGATGTAATATTTATAAAAAATATTATTTTATAATTTTTTTATCAAACATATTTTACAAGATAAAATAATTTTAATAATTTTTCAAAAAAATATCATAATATTTTTTAATCTTTTTCATGAAAATAATATCATTTGGTTGGTATGATAATCATTATTTATATAAATAATGTATTGAAATTTAAATAATATATTTTTAATATATGTAATTATTATATATCTCATATAGGAAGGGTTGTGTTAATAAATTTTATATGAAATTGGAAAAGAAATCACAAAATATAAATTTCATGTTATTTTAACCCTCTTGTTTTATCAAATAAAATTAATATTTAAAATGATTTTTTTAGGTATTACTTTTTATGTTTTCATTTTTTAATTTTTTCATCAAAATATAACAATCGATGGGTGTGGAAAATTTATTATCATAGAAAATAATATTCAGAAAATAAGATATTAAATTTAAAATATGTATGTATAATATCTTTATAACAACATTGGGTATCTCTATTGAGATTTTTATATTATTTTTAGTATATATACATTTAATTGGACGTGTTTTTTTATTTTAATGATTGAAGAAATATGGTAGGGGTTGTAGAGTTTTACAAAGAAACATGATCATTAATTTACAAGTTGAAGATAACCAGTACTATAGTCAGAAAATCCAAGGGATTGTTAGTTTGGACTACCATTAATATCCTGATGGTAGTCACTTAAACTCTAGTGGAACATTGTAAATCTGATTGAGGGACATAAGGGTCTTGGTGAAGCAGCATGACCTCGTTTTTAATGAGGTAACATTATTATTCTCCTTATCAGGATTTTGAGAATATTTCCCAAATTTTTTTTTGAATGAATAATGATCTTCAAATTAATCTTCCAAATTTCACACTAGCACAATTATCTTATTTTACTGATATATTATTTCCCAGTCCTTCCCAAAAAACATCAAATCTATAATGGATTACAAATTTCAAATATTATGAGGGTGAAAATAGCTCTTATAATAATTCCAAACCCTCTCTATCTATATTTCATATAAAAAACCCAAACCACTATTCATGTAACACCTTGGGATTTTAAAATAACACTATTTTTAATATCATAATAAATATGTAACACTATTTTTAAACAAACTGTGATATAATATTGAAATATGATTGTTTAAAGATTATTGATTTATTGTAGATATAAAATTGGGTGGTATGAATTGGATTAAATAAATTATAAAATTTATATAAATTTCATAGTATATAAAAATTTATTTATAAATTCTCCTTAACTACTCACTCAATATTAGGTAAAGTCACGTTATTCATAAAAAATATGTCTTCTTCAAAAATCTTTTTTATGATTTTTGTGAGAAGATTAAATAATACAATTTACAATGTTAATAATATAAATTTTATAATATAAATTTATGTTTTATTAAAATCATATTAAAAATTAATTTTGGTGAATTTTTGGGAGTTTTTATAAAATATTGTTTTTTCTATGAATAGTGAAAAATATCAACATTGGTAAAACGTTCAATTATTTTAAAAAAATAAGTTATTTGAATGTACCATTATTATTTTAATTATATTTAATTTAAAAATAAAATTTATTTATTTATATTTAATCATATTAATTATATTTGAATCATCTTTATACTTTATTTCAAGATATGTTTACGATTTTTCTATAATAAAATTCTCAAAAGAGTTTTAAAATTAATTATTTTTATCCATTTTAATTAATTAAACATTATCTAATGTGGAATTTTTAAAATGAAAATTAATTATTATGTATGTATATTTATTAATTGAAATACATATAATTAATATTACCTATCATATGGTTAATGTAAAATCATCATTTCCTTAAAAATAAATTTTTTGGAAAATGGTTTTTATTGTTGTTGTTGTTGTGAATGTTATTTTATATTAGATTCCACAAAATATATGAATATAATTTTATTGAATATTTTTTTTATTTTTAATAAGAATAATTTAAATTATATAATAGGGAAAACATAATTTTTTGACTTAATAGATATTAAAAAAAGTAAACCAATAGTCATTGAGGTAAACATTTGAAATGGTAAAAATGAGTAATCATAGAGGTTAAGATGTTTTTTTAATTATTATTTTAAGTGAAAGGGGTGGGGAGTAGACATAGCTCTCCTAAAATACAATAATTTTAAATTTTGGTGGAAATTTTATTGAGTTACTTCCAATTATTGAATATTTTTGGATGTTTACCACAATGCACTCCAACTCCCTTATAAAAGGGTACCCTATCTCATCTCTTTTCCACACATCACAAAATCATTGGTTTAGAAAATAATAATAATAAACCCTTATTTACTTTCACGAAAACTTCATCGAATACATTTTTTATCATAAATCTACTCTAGGAAGGATTTGTTTATAATCCTAAAGTGGTTCTCTAAAGAAGATGAATTGTTCCTAACTGAGCATATTGTTTTTATTTTTTATTCCACTAGCATCAAATATTATTCAACCCTTATTATATAAAAAAAAATTCATATATAATATTATGTTATTAAGTTGATTTTATTCCTTAAATCCATCTCCATGTCTACAATATTGGTTATAAAACCATCGTTTGTGTGTCCGGAGGACGAAAGCCTTGTGAATCGATGTAGTTCAATTTCTATCATCGTATATTATTGTAGTTTATGATGATATATTTAATCATTATATATTGTATTCAATAATTTTTAATCCTTATGAAAAAATATAATATAATATATATTCTTACCTTACTATCCATTGAAAAATGATATCATCATTCATGTGTGTGGTGGACAACCGCTTGATAATGTGATATGATTTGTTCTTATACCCACATCACATGGATCGTATTTTTAAGGGTATATTTAAGAGTGGTTAAATAAATAATATGATATTTATTATATAATTATCAATATTTAACTAAAAAAACACATGCCTTCTCTCCTCTATTATAGTTTAATAAATAGAAACATTACTCATGCATATATATGGCCTATCATCTCTATGATTATAAGAAAGTTTATTTTTAATAACCATATTACATGTATTGTTTTAAAAATGTAATTTATTTATTAAAATCATAATTATTTACTTAATATTTTTTTGGAGATGAAAAAATAATATTCTCTTTGACCTTAGTCAACACACCAAAGTGGTCTTGGACATATATGTGTAAAATATCATCAAAGCTGCCAACATGGAACTAAATGATTTTGTATTTAATATGACATCATAGTAGATAAAATAAACTAAAAATATTCATGAAAAAGGTAAATAGTAATTAAAATAATTAATTTAATATTATTATTCCAGACGATGAAAGGAACATATGAAAAGTCAGGCTCGAGGTAAGGCTTCTCACAAAACCACCCTTTTCACTGACTTTTTAACATTATATCTCTAACTCACATATCTCTATCCTTAAATATTATGGGATGCTTCATAATTATGTATATATGTCCCTTAAATTTATACAAAGATAAATTTTCCTCCCTTCTATGTGGTAATAAATTCCATCTATTATTTTATTGAAATCATTCATTAAAAAATATCCTTTGATATAGTTATGAGATTATATTATGTGTCCAGTTTATTTCTATGGATAATTCACATTTTTAATTCATATGATTTATTTACTTTTTTGGAACACATATTTATGTTCATAATATGAATGTGATGGGTGGTCCCATAATTATATGTCTCTCCAATACATTAGGTACTTTTTTCATCTCATGAGACATAATGTATGGGATTAGAGAGTAAACCTAATCCATTATTGGACTCTATCCACCATGTGATTTTGTATCAGTGATTAAACAAAAATTATGATTACATCATTTTTTATTTTTTATTTTTTATTTCCTCTTTCCTTTTTTTTATTATCTTATGTTAACATTTTCTTTTTGTTATTATCATACGTAATTACTCATGATTCTTCTCTATTATGATATCATGTTATACCTTTGATTATCATTTTATGTTTCCCTATCATGTTTATTCTGTTATTGGGTTTTTTAGCCCCACCCTATATTTCATGTGTACCAATTTTTATGATGTGCAGTTGTAGGAGATTAAATGAATTTCATAAGCTCATTATAGAGAATAAAATATGGATTTCATGTTTTAGTTTCCATTTTTGAGTTATGATCACAGTCTTCCAATGTGTTTATGAATTTTTTATATTATTTTATTGTGTTTAAAGTTATTTATTTAAAAAATAATGAAATAATATGTGTATGAATCATTGGATCAATATAGTTGGTGTTTTATAATTGTCATGATATTTTTAGTATTATGAATTGAATAATTTATTGAGAAACCTAGTGATAAGTCTAGGTAGAAATATATGTATTAGAAAAAAAACATGGGATTCTTTTATGTATAGAGTGAGTGGATTCCATGAAATTTCATCTTTATCCATATAATACAAGTGTATGTTGATATGGAAAAAATTTACTGATAGTTAATAACCCTGAAAAGATTTCAATGGTATAGACTCAGTCGTTACCAGGTTCATGAAAATGGGCCATGTTACACAACTTATTTCAAAATACTAGGGTATATTCTTGGTAAATTGAAAATATCAATATAAAATATTATAATGTACTTGAATAAATTGTTATGATAGTAATGGAACATGTAATAATTACCAATGTTAACCAATATTGAACCATGGAGACTCAATACTCCAGATATACTTATCATCTATATCTTATTCCTTCTTGGTTCAAATGTTTCCCTTATTTACATTAATTACAAATAATCTTGTTTATTTTATTCATTTTAATTAGTAGTGGGGAAAAGGAGAAATAATTCCAATAACCAGTGTTAAATGGAAATGTAATGATTTCAATAATGATATTCCAAACATTATCAAAACAGAAATTAGACATCTGGTGATGATCCTAATTGATCAGTATTGAATTATGATTCACAAAACACCATAATTATATTTTCAAACACATCAAATATGTGAATGATGACATTTGATATATGTTTAAGTGAAATATATGATAAAAATGGAGACTTGAATTAATACATGTCAAAAATAAGGGACTATGATCCTTTGGGAATATCAAAAACATATGTAAGATTTTTTTTTCTATTTTATGTAGATGGAATAAATTAAGGACTGGATGATGAATTTGATTTCTTATATGTGGGGAACATGGGATTTGTTCATGTAAATGCTATAATATAAGGGTTATCCCTTAGAACAAGGAAGGAAAAATGTTATACCAATCATTTAGACAAAAGTATTTATATATGGGGAATTGTAGAATCATGTTATGGAAGTATTTTTATCAATGGTATTCTTTTTATAATAATCATGAAACAGTTGTGTACTGTGTAAATTTTTGAATCATAAATTTCTTCTTTTTAAAATTAAATCATTTTTCATGGATTCCATTGTGGGTTTATGATTATATGTTTAATCATAATTTGAAATTATTATACATACCTCTTAAGGTTTTTTAGGATGATTCCAAGATCACTAATTGTAACACCCCAAGATTTCATAGTTTGTTATTTCTATAAAATAATTCAATAACTTTCATTACACGCCACACCGAGTTCAAGAACACCATGACATACCCAACAAGCCGTTCAAAAGAGGTTATGAATAGTATTAACTAAATTTTAAACATTATATAATCCTTATAATTTTAGAATCCGTATTATGAGTTTCTTAGACATAATGTAAGAGGAAATTCATTTTCAGTATTGCACTATTACCAACTTTTAATAGTGAACCCTTTTTAAATCCAATATTTTAAACTTTTATATATTCAATTTCACTAAAAAAATTACTTTTTAAAATGGGGTCATCAAAAATTTACAATGAAACATCCCAAGCTTCCACGGTACGCTTTCCTTTAAATATTATAATAGCGTGTGTTGTACGCAACTTCGAGTTCTAACACACACCACAACCAATCAAACTAGTCATGATGAATATTAATAACTACTTTTTGAAATTATATATATTATATTTCAAAATGGACTTCATTTTTGGATACGGAATATCGAAATTATCATAAGTTGAATTTTTGGTATTTTTCTGACAACATCCAATTTTTATAAATAGTGAAAAATACTTAAAAACAACTTTTTTAATCAAAATAATTTATAGTGATAAATTATAAAATTGAGTGGTTTTAAAGCATAATTAGAGTATATTTTTACCATTTTATCCAATGGTTTTTGTTAGAATTAATTTCACTTTGAAATTGGAAATAAACAATTGTCAATCTTTTGATATATATTGTTTCTTAAAAACACGCTATTCATTGTGACAGCGGGAATTAATTAGAAAATTAACTAATGCAACTTATATGTTTGGAATTTTTATAAATTGACATAATTTTTGACTTTTGAATATAAATTATAGCTTAGGGAGAAATTTTTTCATTGTTATGAAAAAACTTCAATTTATGATGAATAGTGAAACTACTAAGTGGTAGTTAAAAACTTCATATTTCATAAAACTTAATTTTACCGCTTCTGTGATTGGAATTTCAAAAATCCAAAAGACACGGTTAATATCAAGGAGTAAAATGTGGTTCAATGAGATGAAAATAATTTTTGGTGAATAGTAACTTTTTACTTTTATTTATCACAGTTAAAAGTAAATAGGGTAGTTAAGGGTAAAAATGATATTAATATTACCCTAACACATGTCCTAATTCTATTGGACAAGTTTATCTCGACCAAAAACAACCTTAGGAATAAAATATTTTCATTTAGGTCCACTAGGATTAGATTAGGACATTTATTATTATTTAATTCAAGGAAGAGTTAAAAGAGTTAAAATCAATGTTTATTTACTAAAACATTTTTAATATAGGGTTATACATAATATAAATTCGATTGTAAATTTTAATTAGAAATCTAATACGATTTACTACATAATGATATTTTATTTATAATATTTACAAATTAAATAATTTAATTTATTTATGACACAATGATGATGCATTAATTACCATAATAGTGAAAATTTAAAATAATTGATATTAGAAATACCCAAATAAATATAATTTGAGACTTTTAATGAATAACACTAATTTTATAGGATAATATGGAATATTAGGATTGATTTAATTGACTTTTTTAGAAGTAATAATTCTGTTATGAGTTTCACAAAAATCAACTATTGAATAGTGTCAAAATTGACAAAAAAGAGTTTTTAAAACAAATATTATATTATTAATTGATATTAAATTCCTAAAAATATAAGGTTTGGACAAGAGACTTATATCATGATAGGTGTATCATTAATGGACCACTTTTGGGTCGCTTGGATGTATATCGTATGTTTATTAACTATATAATATAAAAATACAAAGTGACATGGTAAATGTCAAACTAATTAAATAAGAGTTAAAACAAAAAGATAAGGTTAATATAATGACCCAAACCTGTATAAATTCTATTGGTCTAATGGTTTTCGAACTATCCCCACCTTAAAATTTAAATAATCAACTTTGGAGCCATTATAAACCAAATATGAATTTATTATAAATTAATATTTTTGGCTTTTCCAAAGGTTCCCCTCACCCCTGTTATAAAAGGGCACTCCTCCATCTCATTTGTTTACACCTTCAAAGTCTTTTGGTTTGTCAAAACTCTGCCCAAATACTCTCCCAACTTCCCTCACTGCAACATAGAGGCCTTATTTTGATCATAAATCCAACCTAAGGGGCCCTTTTGATCAAATCAAAAGGAAGAACCCGAAGAAGAGGTAATGATTTCACCACCCTTTTTCAAGTTCCATTCTTCTTCCACTTCTTCTTCCTTTGTTGTTACCATTATAAAATAATAACTCCAGTATCATATATATACTATGATGTTATTATAAATATGGTACAACCATATTCACTATTCTATCCATCCTTTGAATAACATGTCACCATACGTGCGTACGTACGGCTTACCGTCTCCACGTCGTGGTGTAATTGTTATTCAACAAATTATTATTTTGATGGATATAATAATGATGTTTAACTCATGTAAATAATAAATATAACATGATAATTATTCTGTATATATGATATATCATCCAATTATATGTTATTTTAATATCAAAAGAATGATATTATCGCTTGTGCGTACGTACGGACTACCGTATCCACGAACGCGATGAGATTCATTCTCCATCATATCCATTCAAGTATAATTATCATTTTATGATTTAAAAATAATTTTTAAGGACTTTATATCATTCTCTATATGAATAAGATAAAACCTATACATTAAAAAAATGGCTTATGTAACAAAACATATAAAATAAAATGAGTAAGTTAACACCAGAAACAACGATAATTCTAAGATATTATTAACAAAGCAATGTTAAAAGAGCATATATGATATCATATGAATGTATATGATTCTTGTATAATTTAATAACAATAATTTCACCATTATACAGGAGGTTATCCTAACCTCAATCAAGGAAAAGTACAAGGTAAGATTTTATTTTACAATCTCTTCATTATCCGAGGTTGGTTATACGTAATTATCTACTGGGATCTCTTTATCATCCACATCCATGTTCCTTAAAAAAGTATTTAAAAACATTTTTACTATTTACTAGACAATGGTTTAAATTCATTTATACCCTTATGTGTTTTGAAAAGAATATTTCTGTCATTTTCCAATCAAGGAACTTTTAACGTTTTCGATAAATTTAATGTAAGAATGTTTTTTAACTTATACGGCGTGTGTGGCTATTTACCGCCATTATAAAATTTTCAAAGTATCCATTACAAGATGATAAGAATATTTTCAAAGTAAATGTTTTATTTTATAATTACGTGACTTTTAAATGATTTCAAAATGAATATTTTTGGAATTTGTGAAAGGTACTCTTTATCAAGATCATAATTTTTAATATTTTAATGATTTATCTTTCTAAATATTTGTAATTAATGTCCATGTTTTCAAAATGATTTTAAGGATTTATTTATATGGACATGAAGTTTTTTATATGATATTTCTTTTCAAAAGTTTCAAAGTGGTATGGGACACTTTGATTCAAAAATCTCTTTTAAATTACTTCCTTTATAAATGTGTGACTTTTCAATGATTTCGAAAAAAGAGATATTTCTCTCAAATAGTTTTGATTTCATCTATGTCAACATCCTTTGATGGATTTTAAGCTTATTTTAAGTTGATTTATTATGATACAAAACTTTTGTATTGTATTGAAGGTTTTGTGATATGTTTTACTATGGATGTGTTATTTTCATACCATTCATGGTTTATGGAAAAAGTATTTACATTTCGTATGCTAGTTTTAATACGAATGTTTATGTTATGTTAAAAAAATTTCATATGGGAATGCATTGGACTTAGTAAGTGATGGGTGGAGCCCTCTATAGCTCCTCGATGCATCGGTAGGTCTCATGAGACAAACTACTGTCTTGGCACAAGGCCTTGACAAAATCTTATTTGTAGTCTTGGCACGAGGCATTGGCTATGTGGTTATGATAGTCTGGAATTATGCATTCCATCATTATGAAAGTGGTTATTGATATTTCATGTGATTATTTGATTAGTAGAGTATCCATGTGAATAAGTAAATAGAATTATTTCATTTTATTTTTTCCATACTATGTTGAAGTTCAAGTTTAAAATACTTTTGTTTTAGTTATACTTTTCCTTAAATGTTTATTCTTATTTATGAAAGTTTCCACTATATTGTTATCCTTACTGGGCATTTGAGATCACCCCTTTTCTATGTTTTATTATTCCCAGGATATGAAGAAGTAAATTATGAATGACCTGCAGGGATAGTATGAGGGGATAAGAGTGTGGTCTATGGAGACTATGTTGTTGTATATTTTATTTTTATGATATAAAACTTGATGAATATATCTAGTGTTTCCAAGGCTACTAAACCATTCGGTATTTCGATATTTGATCTTTCTCATGATCATGCCAGTGTTATGTAATAATGCACCGACTCTAGGTAACTGGGGTCAGGGCCTTACAGTTTGTATCAGAGGAAGTTTAGTACAAACCTTAGAAGCTATATTTAGATAAACTCTGATTAGAGCACATATATTTAAGATGGACTTTGAGGATTAGTATAGAATAAATTCCTATAATTTTGGTATTGTAGAGATTTTGTGAGTTTTCTGACCAATACATCCCTATCTGGATTTGAGCAGGTAGAGGTGTCTCTGGCACAGATGTACCTAGGGGTAAAACCTGAAAACACCGCTTTGAGCTAGACTCGAACAGGAACTGGTGCACAACAACTGGCCTCGCTGCACTCTTGGTGACGACACTCCTGAGGGATATGCTTAGGATAATTCAAATTTTCTTTACAAACCATTATGAAGGGTTTATGAGTATATACTTCCTCAAAGGAGACATTTTTATGATTATGGATTATATACATAAACTATTTAATTTATGTTTTGTGCTTTACAAGTTTGGGATTAGATATTGTTATTCATAAACTAATTTAGTGTATGCCATTGTTTATAAATGACGCCCAGTAGAAGGAATGTGAACTCCAACAATGCACATGATACAAAGAGAAATAAGGATCATATATTTCATGGTATTATGCTAGAATATATAAGATAAATAGTCTCACATGTATTATCATCATATGAAGAAATAATACCATGTGTTGATAAGATAAGTATAGATTTTACTAAGTCCTATGGATTTGAAGGGAAGCAAGAGAAGAAAAGGATGGAGGAGAGAAAGATGGATAAAGGGTAGAGGGAAAAGAAGAATTTTCCTATATATGATAACTATGGAAAGAAACACCCTGGAACTTTCCTGAAAGGAATGGGAGTTTGTTATAAGTGTGGAGGAAAAGGGCACAAAGTACGTGACTGCAAGGGTAAGAAAATGGTTTCAAATGTACAAGGCTTCATTTTCAAGGAGTTTGGACACTACGCGAACCTATGTCTCAGTCATCAGACTATGCCACAAATGATTCTATTAGATAATAATCATGTTTTTATACTACCACAGATGAAGAGGATTGATTAGAGTTCTTATGTTGATTATGTCATTTGAGTTTTGTATCAACAATGTTCTTGTTATAATAATTATGGCGTATATTAGGATTGTACTGTAGTACTATTTCATTATGGACTTGAGATTGTGTGGAACAAAGAAAAGTGACTCAATAGCAGGTTAAATTGTTGGAAAATATATGGTTGAGAGAAGGATAAACCATAATATGGTTCTGATACCGAGGTAGTGATTTTAGAATAATACATGATTGTTTTGGATAAATTATAGTGGATATTATTGACTATCTTGAATCTGATTAATGATTTGTATATTCCATCATTGTTGTGGTTTAAAAAAAATTGTATTGAAGGAGTATATCTATTATTCTTTAAGGAATAAGGGATCATGAATGTAATCAATAAGGTTTTATGGTAATTCAGGATGTTGCAATGTTTGAAAAGAATAAATGATGAAGGTGTTCACATGTTATTATGCGAAAAAAAGGATCTTCATTGTGTTACCTTACTTATAAATTTGGGACTGATGTATTTTGGATAGTTCTAGTCTGGATTATTTTGGATTACCATAAAAGGACAACCCGGAGGTCGGGCGGCAACCCGTCACGTCTGGCAAGGCCGTGAGACATGAACCCACAACCGAAGGGCGACAAGGGTGTATCACCTACCATCGACCCACGTGATGTCCGGGATTAAATAATGTAGTTTTTTTTAAAAGATCTGGTAGATGAATTATAAATTCATTTTTTTAACCCTATATGAATAGGATAAATAGAATATTTTTTACGTTCTATTATCTTTTAGAGTGAAAGATGAGTTTGTGGTAGAAATTAGTTAAAGGATGGAACTCTACATTTCAAGAATATATTTTTCTTCTTCTCTTATTCTATGAAGAAATTAATTATTATACTTTATTTAAGGAATCCAAAAACAAAAAATGTGTTATCCTAATACCCTATGTTTTTTTGAACCGATGGTATTTCAAATCATCATAGATTGATGAATTTAAGGCCTTAAATTTTACACATGTTTGTGATTGATAACCTCAATCACTACCTATAAATATTTACATTTTTCCTCCAATTATATGTCTCTAATTACTACCAATGTTCTCCGAATAGAGATCATAATTTGGTGGTGACCCTTTCATTTCTCTTTTCCTCATATTAAGAATAAACTTTATCAACCCAATTTCTGATGTGGGTTTTCCCACAAAGATATTTTCTATATTCAACCTTTTAGTTTCGAAGAACAATTTCAAATTGTGAGGACGCAATTTATTGAAGGAGGGGAGAATGTAACACCCCATGATTTCATAGTGTGTTATTTCTTCAAAATAATTCAGTAACTTGCACTACACACCACACCGAGTTCAAGCACACCATGACTTACCAAACAAGCCGTTCAAAAGCGGTTATGAATAGTATTAACTAAATTTTAATCTTTATATAATAATTATAATTTTAGAATCCATATTATGAGTTTCTTAGACATAATGTAAGAAGAAATTCATTTTTAGTATTGCACTTTTACCATCTTTTAATAGTGAACCATTTTTAAATCCAATATTTTAAACTTATATATATTCAATATGACTAAAAAATTTACTTTTTAGAATGGGGTCATCAAAAATTTGAAATGAAACATCCCAAGCATCCATGGTACGCTTTCCTTTGAATATTATAGTAGCGTGTGTTGTACGCAACTTCGAGTTCTAACACACACCACAACCAATCAAACTTGCCATTATGAATAGTAACACATATTTTTTGAAATTATATATATATTATATTTCAAAATGGACTTCATTTTTGGATATGGAATATCGAAATTATCATAAGTTGAATTTTTTGTATTTTTCTGACAACTTCCAATTTTTATGAATAGTGAAAAATACTTAAAAACAACTTTTTTAATAAAAATAATTTATAATGATAAATTATACTATTGAGTGGTTTTAAAGCATAATTAGAGTATATTTTTACCTCTTTATCCAATGGTGTTCATTATAATTAATTTCACTTTGAAATTGGAAATAAACAATTGTCAATCTTTTGATATATATTGTTTCTTAAAAACACGCTAATCGTTGTGACAGCGGGAATTAATTATAAAATTAAATAATTCAAATTATATGTTTGGATTTTTTAAAAATAGACATCATTTTTTAATTCGGAATATCAATCATAGCTTAGGGTGAAATTTTGGCATTGTTATGAAAAACTTCAATTCTTGATGAATAGTGAAACTACTATGTGGTAGTTAAAAAACATAATTTTTCATAAAACTTAATTTTACCACTTTTGTGATTGGAATTTAGAAAATCCAAGATACATGGTTAATATCAAGGCATAAAATGTGGTCCAATGAGATTAAAATATTTTTTGGTGAATAGTAACTTTTTACTTTTATTTACCACGGTTAAAAGTAAATTGGGTAGTTAAGGGTAAAAATGATATTAATATTACACTAACACATTTACTAATTCTATTGGACAAGTTTATCTCGACCAAAAACAGCCTTAGGAATAAAATATTATCATTTAGGTCCACTTGGATTAGATTAGGACATTTATTATTATTTAATTCAAAGAAGAGTTAAAATCAATGTTTATTTACTAAAACCTTTTTAATATAGGGTTATACATAATATAAATTCTATTGTAAATATTAATTAGAAATATAATGAGATTTCATACATAATGAGATTTTATTTATCATTTTTAGACATTAAATAATTTAATTTATTTATGACACAATGATGATACAGTAATTACCATAATAGTGTAAAATTAAAATAATTGATATTATAAATACCCAAATAAATATAATTTGAGACTTTTAATGAATAACACTAATTTTATAAGATAATATGACATATTAGGATTTATTTGATTGACTTTTTTAGAAGTAATAATTCTGTTATGAGTTTCACAATAATCAACTATTGAATAGTGTCAAAATTTACATAAAAGAGTTTTTAAAACAAATATTATATTATTAATTGATATTAAATTACTAAAAATCTAACGTTCGGCCAAGAGACTTATATCATGATATTTGTATCATTAATGGACCACTTGGGGGTCTCTTTTATGTATATAGTATGTTTATTAACTATATAATATAAAAATACAAAGTGACATGGTAAATGTCAAACAAATTAACTAAGAGTTAAAACAAAAGGATGAGGTTAATATAATGAACCAAACCTGTATAAATTCTATTGGATGAATGGTTTTAGACCTATACCCACCTTAAACTTTAAATAATAAACTTTGGATCGATTATAAACCGAATATGAATTTATTATAAATTAATATTTCTAGCATTTCCAAAGGTGCCCCTCACCCCTCTTATAAAATGGAACTCCTCCTTCTCATTTCTTCACACCTTAAAAGCCTTTTGGTTTAGAAAAACTCTGCCCAAATACTCTCCCAACTTCCCTAACTACAACCTAGAGGCCTTAGTTTGATCAGAAAGCCAACCTAAGGAGCCCTTTTGATCAAATCAAATGGAAGAACCCAAAGAAGAGGTAATGATTTCACCACCCTTTTTCAAGTTCCGTTCTTCTTCCACTTCTTCTTCCTTTGTTGTTACCATTCTAAAATAATAACTCCAGTATCATATATATACTGTGATGTTGTTATAAATATTTTACAACCATATTCACTATTCTATCCAGCCTTTGAATAACATGTCACCATACGTGCGTACGTACGGCTTACCGTCTCCACGTCGTGGTGTAATTGTTATTAAATAAATTATTATTTGGATGGATATAATAATGATGTGTAACTCATGTAAATAATAAATATAAAATGATAATTATTCTTTATATATGATATACCATCCAATTATATATTATTTTAATATCAAAAGAATGATATTATCACTCATGCGTACGCACGGACTACCGTCTCCACGAACGCGATGAGATTCATTCTCCATCGTATCCATTCAAGTATAATTATCATTTTATGATTTAAAAATAATTTTTAAGGACTTTATATCATTATGGATATTAATAATATACAACCTATACATGAAAAACATGGCTTATGTAACAAAACATATAAAAGAAAATGAGTAAGTTAACACCCAAAACAACGATAATTCTAAGATATTTTTAACAAAGCAATGTTAAAAGATCATATATGATATCATATGAATGTATATGATTATTGTATAATTTAATAACAATTATTTAACCATTATACAGGTGGTTAACCTACCCACAATCAATGAAAAGTACAAGGTAAGGGTTTATTTCACAATCTCTTCATTATCCAAGGTTGTTTATACGTAATTATCTACTGGGATCTCTTTATCATCCACATCCATGTTCCTTAAAAATGTATTTAAAAACATTTTTACTATTTACTAGACAATGGGTTAAAGTAATTTATACCCTTATATGTTTTTAAATGAATCTTTCGGTCGTTTTCCAAACAAGGCACTTTTAACCTTTTCGACAAATTTATGGTAAGAATGTTTTTTTAACTTATACGGCGGGTGTTGCTATTTACCGCCATTATAAAATAGTCAAAGCTTCCATTACAAGATTATAAGAATATTTTCAAATTAAATGTTTTATTTTATAATTATGTAACTTTTAAATGATTTAAAAATGAATATTTTAGGAATTTGTGAAAGGTACTCATTATCAAGATCATAATTTTTAATGTTTTAAATATTTATCTTTCTAAATCTTTTTAATTAATGTCCATCTTTTCAAAATGATTTTAAGGATTTATTTATATGGACATGAAGGTTTTGATATGATATTTCTTTTTAAAAGTTTCAAATTGGTATGGGACACTTTGATTAAAAAATATCTTTTAAATTACTTCCTTTATAAATGTGTGACTTTTCAATGATTTCAAAAAAAGAGATATTTCTCTCAAATAGTTTTGATTTCATCTATGTCAACATCCTTTGATGGATTTTAAGCTTATTTGAAGTTGATTTATTATGATACAAAACATTTTTATTGTATTGAAGGTTTTGTGATATGTTTTACTGTGGATGTGTTATTTTTATACCATTCATGGTTTATGGAGAAAGTATTGACATTTCATATGATAGTTCTAATACGAATGATTATGTTATGTTAAAACCTTTTCATATGGGAATTAATTAGACTTAGTAAGTGACGGGTGGAGCCCGCTATAGTTCTTCAATGCATCGGTAGGTCTCATGAGAAAAACTAGTGTCTTGGCACAAGGCCTTGACAAAATTTGATTTGTAGTCTTGGCACGAGGCCTTGGCTATGTGGTTATGATAGTCTGGCATTATGCATTCCATCATTATGAAAGTGGTTATTGATATTGCATGTGATTATTTGATTAGTAGAGTATCCATGTGAATAAGTAAATGGAATTATTTCATTTTATTTTTGTCATACTATGTTGAAGTTCATGTTTAAAAGGCTTTTGTTTTAGTTATACATTGCCTTTAATGATTATTCTTATTAATGAAAGTTTCCACTATATTTTTATCCTTACTGGGAATTTGAGCTCACCCCTTTTCTATGTTTTATTTTTCCTAGGATATGATGAAGTAAATTATGAATTACCTACAGGTATAGTATGATGGGATAAGAGTGTGGTCTATGGAGACTATGTTGTTGTACTTTTCATTTTTATGATGTAAAACTTTATGAATATATCTAGTGTTTCCAAGGCTACTAAACCAATCGGTCTTTCGATATTTGATATTTCTCGTGATCATGCCAATGTTATGTAGTAATGCACCAACTCTAGGTAACTGGGGTCTGGGCGTTACACTAATGATATTTTCTAGGAAGTTAATTGGATTCAGGTATAGGTAACACGTTGATTTAATGTAAAATAATATTTTGGGGTAATTATATAACTCATTTTGATATGGGAGGTGAAAGGTATAAAATAACTATTTAAAAAGAATAATATATTAGTATTGATTATATTTTGGATATAGGGTTTTTTATTTATGAAAATGATTATAATATCTTAGAGATAATGTGATTTTGGCATATACATTCTCGATATTAAACTCTAAGAATGATTTATATATTTAGAGATAAATTACTAATTTATATAAGAATTATATATTATAAAATATTTATAATATTTTGGCTTCCAACATACTCATGGATATTTTGAGTAATGTTAATGATAGTTAGTTAAGGACAGATTTTGATTTAACTTTGAGTATTACTATTGAATTTTGATATTTATGTAGCTTTTCATCATAAGAATGTATATTTTTATTGGGAATTATCTAACATTATTCTAAAAAATTTGAATTTTATAAATATATGACGAATATCGTTTTACATTTTCATGGATATTTCAATTAGTTAATAGTTAATTACAGAGATTCTGGAACAATAAAATTCCTATTGGATATTCATTCCTTAGAGTAAGTAGTGAAGTGGATGTTTATCAGATGAAATAATGTTTTTAACGAATATTTTCTAAGCACATGATCAAATATTTACTATCATTATTGTAAAATAATCAAAAAAATATTGTTAAAGGATCTAGAATACAAAATTTTATCTTATTAACTTAATATCTATAGAATAAACAAACATTTAACTCATCACAGATTTATTATTTTGTGGTCCTTGACTTTCCCTTGATAATTCATATTCATAAAATCAATGATCTATGTCAGTAAAAATTATTATTTACTCTGTTATTCAATGTACATAATATCACCTCCCACCTATATATTCAAAATTTTAAGACTAATTATGTGTTATTCTGGATGACCATTATACATCCCTTTCCTTCTTTTCAAAATACAAATTCATTATCCCTTTTTACAACGTGGGTCTCCAACAAAAGGAAATTTAAAATGTATATCCCATGACTTATGAGTACATATTTTAATTGTGATATCATAATTTATATGAGGGGGTAGAATTTAACACCCTGAAATTTGAAAATAATAGTACGTTCGATTGAATATCCAATAAACAACAATATGTTTCAATGAACCATGAATAATATTAAAAGAATGTTATTTAAATGTGACCGATTTGACTAGATGTAAATTTATTCATTATTAATTGGATTAAATTGTTAATGAAATTTATATAATTTTCCTACTCAATATAAATTTATTTTTAAATACTAATTTACTAATCACTAAATTTTATGTAATGTCACATTATTCATCAAAAATAAAATTTCACCAAAATTGATTTTTATTTCATTCTATGAAAAATTTATAAAATTACTTCTTTCTAATATGATATGATTTATTTGAGAAAATTATCTTCAGTTTCAAAATAATAATATAAAAATTTGCCTGTGGTGAGGTATTTGGATTTTATTTGATGAAATTTATTTTAATAGTGAATAGTTAAAATTTCTAATGTTTGTAGGAAAATAATTTCATTTAATAAATTATGTAATTTAAAAGTCCAATTATTCATCTAGATTACATAAAACTAACATAAGTAATGTTTTTCTATTTAGTCAAATTTATAAAATAATAATCCTCTTTATACTAGATTTTATTATACATTTATTCATAGGATTAAAAATACATTTTCCATGAACGGTTTTAAAGTGCATACTGATTTTACATTTTAATGAAATTAAATAACCCATGATGTGTTATGATTTAAATTAAATTAATATGATATATATCTATATTGATTAATTTGAGTTTATATAATTAATATTACTAGTCGTAGAGTTAATGTAATACCATATTTTCATTGAAAAATACATGTTTTGAAAATAATATTTTTCATCATGATTACGAGTTTTATTTTAAATTAAACTAAACTAATTATAGGAATTGAAATTTATAAAATGTATTCTATATTTGTAATAATATTAATTCATATTTTATAATAAATTCAACTGAATTTAGGGTTATATTGAATAGTTAACCCAATAAAAAAAATTACCATGGTAAAAAATTAAATTAATAAAAGTATATAAACATTGAGGTAATGAAGACTAAATGTTTAAAAGTATATTATTTATATAAAAATATTTTGGGATTTTAATTATATCTCAACCACCCCTTTATCAGATTTGGATTCACTTTTATTGATAGTGACATCCTATTATTGTATAGTTTTTGATATTTACAGGAATCCCACTCATCCTCTCTAATAAAATAGAACCCTCCCTCCTCTCCTATTCACTGTTTAACAACCCATTCGTTAAGAAAATACCTTCCCAAATACTATAAATAATTCCCTACACATATCATATAATATTTCATTTTATTATAAATTCAAGCTATGAATTATTTACGTATAATCCTAAAGAGGCAGTCTAAAGAAGTGGTGGCATTCCTAACTGAGCATCTTCATTATTTTCTTCTTCTACCAATAATAAATATTATTAAACTATTATTATATAATAAAAACAATATAAATTATATAAATTATGGTATTATCTTAATACTATACTGTAAATCCATATCTTCTTCCATAAAATGGGGAATGAGACCATTGTTCATGTTTATGGCAAACTACTGCCTCTTGAACTAATGTAGTACATTTTCCATAATCATGTCTCAGATATATTTATGGAGATTTTTTAAATTTTTTTATAATATAGTCATGAAATTTTATTAATTATAGAATATAAATTTATAATTTACATCCTTAACTTACCAATGATTAAAAAATGATTATATGGTTCTTGTGCATATCAGACTATCTCCTTACAAAGGGATCTGTTTCGTTTTTTATTATCATATCACATGGATGGTATAGGTAAGGGTATATGTAAGTGTATTTATATAAATAAAATGATATTTTTGATATAATTATAATTTCTTAAATATAAAATAGTAATCACATTCTTTCTATCATGATCTTTGAAGAATAGAGACGTTAATCATGCATACATACAACATGTCATCTCCATAATGGTAACAACGTTCATTTATAATAACCATATAACAAGGTATGTTTTAAATTTATAATTAATGTATTAAAATGATACTAATTTCATTTTTATTATTATGAATATGAAAAAATAATATTCTATATCACCTTAGTCATCATACTAATGGGATTTTGGAAAGACGATTCAAATAACATAAAATTATCCAAGGTGATAATAAATGATTATGTATTTGAATATAAAATGATAATAAATAAAATAAAACTAATAATAAAAATTCATATTATTCTTATGAAATTTAATAATTACAAAATTATTATTATTCAAGAATATAAATTATGCATGTTTTTTTCTTGCGCTTTAATCGGGGTCACGTGCGGTGCACCTTTTTGTTGCCTTGTGTATCTATTTTCTAAAGAACGGAGCCTTTCATCAAATTTATTGGTGATGTTTTCTCATTGATCAAAATAATTTTATTGGATGGTGGTCCCAACATCCATGGATTCATCCTTGGATAATGTCTTATTTTCTAGTTATCCCTAATATATTTGTGTCGCAATCGTGGAATTAATTCATGGTGCCATCTCAATTTTGATGTTAGTTAATTATGATGATTCACTATCAACCGGAAAAAACCATTCTCGAGAGTATATGGTAATTTCTATCATGTTTTAGTGTCTCTTGATGTTGGGAATAGTGGTCACTAGTGAATCTTCTTCTTAGGAGGGACTCTCGTGCGAGGAATCTTAGCAATGGAACCCAGTTCATCATGTGCCAATCATTATGTAATTAATGTCTTTGGGAGTAATTATTATATGTACTTTTAACATTCGAAACCCATTTTTATTGCATAATACAGGTGTTACAGGTTATAGCACATGTTCAACATTTTGTAGATACAAATTAGAATATTTTAATAATATTGATCCAGGCATGAGTTTAACATCCTTTGGAGAATGAATTGGTTGGTCTAAATGCCCCATAGAGAGTATCATGTTAGTGTGTCCCTAATAGGTAATATTTCATATGTGGAATGTTTATTGGCATGATCATAACACCCTACAGAGGCAGATCCAGTGTTATGGATCAGAATTCCCTATAGAGGATGTTCTTAGAGGTGTGTCATTAGGAAGTAATATGTCACACCTATCATTTCTTATGGGATCAAAGGCCCTATTAGGAGGATCAAGAGATGCATCCATAGAAGGGAAGATGTCACACATGGTTTTACCAATAGGATCGACCGCCATGTGAGATCAACTTGGAGGTGTGTCCCTAGGAGGATTGTGTCACACATGGGTTTACCAATATCGAGATTAAACCTAAAAGAGGTATCCTACCTACCCTATTTGGAAGACATGGATAAAAATCCCTATAGTTTAATCTTTCATTTTATGGTCATGTGACAAGACATATCCATGTAGTCTAGTGTTTCCCATAATGGAAACTCGTGTTGTGGAAATAGTGTCTATGAGGAATGGTGTCGAGATTATGCTTGGAAGATTCATGAGTCATGATAGGACTAGATATGGTGTGATTGGGGTTAACATGTGGGAGAATATTGGGTGCTTATAGGATAATAGATGGTGTGTATGGATATTAAACATATAAGTTTATAGGGAACTACTAAGAGTACCGATGATGTGGTTGTGTATTATTCATGGATGTTGTACATGGTTGGGGATTATGTGTGGAAGATTCCCATCATTTCATCCTTATATAAGGTGATGAGGGAATACTATGTCCATTTCATGGGGTAATATTATATTTTAATGTCATGCGGATGTACATGGTATGTATTGATTGTGTATAGACACCTCCCATCATTTCATCCTCATGTCATTTCATAAGTGAATATCATCTTTCTAGTGGGTCAAGGGATATGATTATGAATTACACATGATGAGGTGGCCCATGGTGGTTAGTATCTATTAATTTCTTAATCATTACAAGATAGATCTTATTATTTATTCATATTAAATATCAAGTGTGTCCCAATAGGAATCCTATTTTCTCATTATATAGGATACTGTACAGTTTAAATTAATTTAGTGATGACAGTGGAATGTTATCTCATGACAATTTCATGATGAATCTTATGCATCATGCATAAGTAATCCTATTCTTCATTGATAGTTAATTCAATAGTTTAATTTTATATAGTTAAAAAACTAGTTTGAGGATTCTAATAAATGGATAGTGTTGGACTTATGCAATAGAGGCCCTTTCTAGTTCGACCTTGTATAGGATTTAGGTGATGAGGATTCAGAAGTTTTATGAGGAGTATCTCAAATCATGGTTCCTATGGAATCTATGATGATGATCAAAACTCATGACACGTGAATGGGATGAAGAGGATTAAATCAAAAAATGGAATTTTTGGGAGTGTGGAGGAGTATCTCGAATCATGGTATTGTAGGGGTGGATGTTATGGTCTTATAAAGGCATAACCCAAAATTTCTTCATCTTGGATAGAGATGTTTGTGGTGATACTCTCGAGGTTTTATGGGTAACTGTGATGGTATCGAAGGGACTTGTATGAAGGACCAAGAAAATAGCCTATAACTAATCTAAAACGGGGATATAGGGTTGAATCCCCCATAGTATGGACCAGAAGGAATGAAGGTAGGAGAATTTTAAAATATGGGGCTTCATGGAGCTCAAGGTTCTTTAGAAGGATGTGGATTCATAGAGCCCATTGTATCGTGAAGGTTGGGGATTAAAAGAGCATAGATTATTGCATATTTTGGGGCTTTATAGGGCTCAGGGTTTCACGATGGTTGGTGATTCATATATTTTAGGGTGTCATGAAGGGATAGGCTTCACGATGCATAGGGTCTCATGAATTTTGGAGATTCATAGTGATCAATTTATCATGAAGGGGTAGGACTTTTGAAATATGGTACCCATACCTCATAACGAAGTACTAATTCCAAGAGGATATATTTTTGAAGGATGAATGCTTTGAAAAGACCCAATTTATAAAAAGTTCCTTCTTCTAATATAAAGGGATAGGTAATCATGAATGAAGTCTACAATTTTTGTGGTAGATCTCATGAACACAAGTGAACTGGGATCACAATGCTTTGATACCTTTACATATCCATTATAGCATTCACTCATGAAGCATCAGAGCTTCAAGAAATCCTAGAATCTATAAAAATATCAAATTTCATGCATCCCTTTAAATTTAAAATATGATGGTGGTTTTTTTGGGTTTTATGTTTCATAACTATTGGTGTTCATAACAAATCATTGTGAGATTCATGATTAGATGGGTCTCCATGATTAAAAATGACGTTGTGTGGAGTATAATATCAATACTCCATGCATTCACGAATACAGATCCTCAATTACTGATGTACACTACATAAACGTCACCATAAAACATCATTGAATAGGAACTATATGAAAGGATCTTCATTAATTGACCTCTATGAATGGGACCTCTACAAACAAACCTGCTTGAACCCTTTTCGATATCCTGAATTTAAACGAAAAAAAACATCATAGCTATAACATTGATTGGGCTTTACGAATAGTCAAATAAAACCCTATAAAATAAGATAGACATAGATATTATTTTTTAAAAAATTTGGTTCCATATTTGAAGAGTTTCTATACTACAAAAAATGTGAAAAGTCATCCTCATGGTAACAGATCTCTCTAAACCACCATTTTTAAACGGTTACAAATTTTCTCTCTCTATCTCACATTATTTATCTATTTTAATGTTATTTAATTATTTTTAATTTTGTATATATTTCGCATACATATATACAAAGACCAATCACCAATCCTTCTATGTGGTAAATCATTCCTTATTTTCAATTCTCAAATTACTTCATTATGAAATCTCTTTAAATTATTTTATGAGAAAGATCATGTGACCCATTTCATTCCATAGTAAATTATTGTGTTTATGTACCATTATTGATTTACTTTTGTGTAAAAAAATTTTACATAATATGAATGTGATGGGTGGGACCCAAATTATATATCCCTTTAATGAATTAGGTAATGGATTAGTCTTATGAGACATCATGATTCAGTTCATGGAGGGAATATAATCCATCTTGGGACTCATTCCACCATGTGATGTTATCTCAGAAGTTACCCTAGGCTTAGTTTTACATCATGTTTTATGTTTTTTCACCTTCCCATATTTCCATGATATTAATATACCATGTTATTTATGTCACGATCCTATGAAATTACTCACGATCCTTATCTGTAATTATATTAGGTTATATCATTTACCCAATATAATGTTTCCTTACCTTGTTTATTCACTTAATGGGATTTTTAGTACACACCTTTAGTTCATGTATTCCATAGGTTATCCTATGAAGTTGTTGGAGATCATTGTGGAGAATAAAATAAGGATTACGTGGTTTTTCATTCAATTATGTATTATGATCCTTGTCTTCAAATGACACTACACAATTTTATCCTTTTTTATATTCATGATTATTTATATTTAAAATCATTTAATAATATATGTAAAAAGTATTGGGTATCTAGACTGTATGTATACACCATTTCACATAAAACAAAAAAAATATTCATATCATAGGGGTCACCTACATAGTAGTCATCAGGGTGACACATCTTATATCACACAATGATTCAGTTCTATTGAGATGAAAATTAAAAACTATTCATGTATGACCAATTTATGGATTTCCCCCAAAATATATGCATGATGAAAAAATTAACGGGAAAAGAAATTAGGCATACCTTAGACTCACTTTAAGTATTACAGTACTATAAAATAAATGTTGATTGGAATATAAATAGATGTTTAGTAGCATGGTGTATCAAAGGGAGATGGGTTGTGCGGCCAATTATCTGTAATGGGAAAGGTAGATGAATAAATGAGAAATTTTATAAAATAATATATAAAAGTGAAACAACATATCTCACATGATGTGTGTTTGTAGGGGGTGTGGGGTCACAGACACCACAAGTCTCATAGTGTACTCCAAATAGATGGTAATGGGGTCACCAAGATCCTAGGGTTTGGACACAAGATTATTCATGTATTGTGTGGTGGGGCTTCCCTATTATAAACCCCACCAAAATTCTATTTGAAAAACATAAAAATTTTAATGGATGACTATATTTTCACACTAGACATACTACTAGCCTATGATTTATGATTTAATCATAGTCCCTTTTCACCCACCATTTGACATCTTAAACCAGTCTCTATATATCAAAAACATGTCTAAAAACCCCTTATTCTTTTCACACACTAAAATATTAAATTTCAATAACCTATAACTTCATTAGAGAAAGAAACTTTTAAAAATACACTAACATTTTATGATGCAAGACATTAAACAATCCCCGCCATATAGAATCACTTCCCCCAAGAAATTCCCATGATCATCCCCTAACTCCTTTTATCCATGTGGAATCTAATATTTATGTAACTTTTAATTATAAATTCAATTTAATTATACAAACCACACAATTATATCTCACAAACTATATATTATTCTAAAAATCCCATATCAATCCATGATTCAAATTAGTAATTTATTAAATTATACAAATAATGACATAACTACTAAACTATTCCAAATTACCTAAGGAGATAATTTTTCACCTAGTCACTGTACAGATTCGGATGAAATCACATTTCATACACAAAATAATAAATGATTTACAATTGAAATAAAATTATATTATATCATATGATATCATAAAAACATCTAACAAGCCACTCTATAGTTAAACCTCTAATATAGATGTGATAAAATGATTATGTTATCACATGGATGAATATTTCATCCAAATCCACCACAAGTACTAATATTCCCCAGGGTCTGTGTCTCTGTCAAGTGATTCATGAAATTATATAGTGAGATAGTTTGTAAAGGTACTTTGATTCCCTATAAACGTGGTAAATGAGTGATAAATATGGTATTCAATAAGGAAATGGATGTAATTGGCATACTTATACCTTCATATCCTAGATGGTACCTAAATTACCCATTCAAATTTATAAATACCCCATCGACCCAAGGGTTTCATCAAATCCATCTAAAAGGGTTTATAAATTAATCAATTTATATGATTCTCCTGAACATGGGTGTATACATGTTAATTTACATTAAAGAAATACCCAATTATGAATCCCATATTCTATCATTTATTGAATGAAATGACCAAAAAATACATAACCCTTTATACCATTTTGTTAACCCAAAATACATTATGCTAATTGATTCTTGATTTTCCAACACATCTCCCATAATGGTTGACTGTATAATTATTAAATCTCTATAAAAAATATATTTATTAATGTTTCCCAGCTTTTTATTTCTATTAAACTACCTCCATATAAGAATTATTTCCTATGATCTATATCTATTCTATCACTATAGTCTTATCATACACTCTATTATAAGATCAAATTATAACTTCTTCATCCTAGATCACCTCCTATGTGACAAAATTAGGTTGCGACATACCTCAGATCTACCTTCTCATACAAAATATTTTAACTATTGAGGACAATGGTTTATGAGTAAGAATAGTGAGAATGTACCCTAAAATATAGTTAACCATAAATACTAGTCAAAACAATATTAACAATTTTCATTGTAATATAGGTAGTGTAATTATAGACATCACAATTGTATATCAACGAAAATGAACAACATATCCCATTCTGTATTGACATTAACAAATCAATATGTCATGAAAGTTGTACAAATATATCAAAAAACTCTCATGGGTAGGAAATATATAATATATCCCCATAGAAACCAAATGTATATAAGAACTTGATGTAAAATAATAATTAGTCATAAGTCTTGGACTAGTCCCATCTCTCAACGTTGAATCAGTAACCCAAATTAACCACCAAGCATAGCTGCCTTTCCAATATCAATATAAGTATAATGTTTCATACCTTGGTACTAACAATGAATACATACGGTGTGAGTAGAATATAGTTGGACCCCACTAATGGTTTCCCTAAAATATCTATACAATAAGTAGGAATAATGTTGTGAAATGATGTATACAATTAAATCATAACAAAATAAAACAATATTGGTCCTCACGTTCCATATTGAATCTTGTGACTAATCATATTTCTTTATCTAGTATCGGTTTAGAGTCTAAACATGATAAAAATACCAAAAAAAGTTCATAATTCTCGCACCTATAATATTTTATACTGACCTCAAGAATCCTAATGAAAAAAATTCATATAATATACCATAACAACATTCTCTTAGTTGGACAAACATGTATATAAATTTCATTATTTTTAATAGATGGAATTACACCCATATCATTTTATTCACACACCACAATTGATATAATCACCTAAATCATATCACAATCCCCATGTGGTTGTCATTCCACCATACCCAACCAATTCAACCTCCACTATAAGAATAATTTCATAACATGTATATCATGCCCTTTATGGTTGGAAAGAAAATTTCACGCATCCCATATATGTGTCTCATCACAACACTCACACCCATGATTGGCCTGATCACCCATCACATTTCATATATTTCATCTCATATAATCAATCACCCAAATGGTTTTAATCATCACCCAAACTATTCCACAAAACCCATTCCATGAAATATTTATTTTAATAGTTGACATTCTCACCCAATCCATAATGTATAACCCCTTCCTTCACATCAATCATATATATTTTTTGCACGAATGGTAAATCCACCTTTCCATCACCTCTTTCAATATTCTCAGCTTGATCAGAAAACCATACAATACAACAATAAAAAATCCAATCATAAAAAAAAGGAAAAATATATGTTCAATGAAAAATCCATAATTTAAATTTTAAAAGGTATGATGATAAGTTGTTAGTGATCATTGTTTAAACGAAATGGGACCAGTTTTTATAAAGGGTTGGAATTCTTCCCATATTAAGCTCTCATTCAAATATTTGGTTGATCATGATCGCATTCCAAAACCCATTCCCAATTTGAAAATTTAATTCCAAGGATACCACTATAGTAGCTATAGATTATCACTATATAACATATCAAGAAGTAATATATGGTCTCATCCCTAATTAAATTCGACAAAACAAACTAGGGGACTCCCCACTTAAGTTAATTTTCCTAAATTCTATAAAAATTATGTAAATAAAAAAAGACAGTGTCCTTGCCATCAACATTACACAAGAGAAAAATTAAACTACATTTTCTACGTTAATAAATTTATTAAAACCTAGAAAAACGAATTTTGTTCCATATTATGTCTTTCTCACATACCTAGAGGTTTTTTTATCATAAAACACCTACCGCACTAAATAAAACTTTTGGAATGGATAGTGACCACCAACCTAGTATTTAGAGAAACCTTCTGATAATGTATCACTAATTCAGTTAAGATAAAAGGTTTAGATCAATAAATTTGACTAGACCCCTATAATTAGGGATCAACCTCGAAGGAAACAAACCCACAAGAAAAAACATTAAAAAACTGACAATGTATTCTTAGAATTACCAATTAAAAAAATGAATGAAAAAATCATTGGTTGGCTAAGGAGTTATAGAGATAAAATTGGATAAGGGTGATGATTGTAATGGAAGAGAAGGCTGGGGAGTATCTATAGAAAAAATGAATGATCCCCCCTCTATACTTTTAATGTAATAGAATTATTTATTTGTAAATTTAACTAAATAAATTACTAGAAACATATATTTATCCACCATGAACCCATATTATACCCAATGAATGGATTTTGGGATATATGGACACACCCCCATTCTAGCGACACCACTAGAAGCCAAGTATTATCCCACCAGATACCTGATGGCATATTTTCATCAAGAAAGAATTCCAACCATGACACTTATTTTCCCAAAACAGCCACTCAGACCACTTCCAACACCTCAAGCACAAAATTGTGACTAAAATGCACAAGGATTTGAAAAAATAATCATGGTTCATACCTAAAAAATCTTGGGTGTCACATCCTCCCCACCCTAGTGATGATCATCCCCATGTAGTGTTCTCGAACATTACTGAGCCTTGTTGATTAACAACTTCAGTAACAACAATATCATTTCAAACTCACATTCCAAATTTTCTATTTTGATATGCCTATTTTTTCACTAAAATTAAACTATAGGAACTATATTGACATGAATATTCATCCAATTTTAATGTTAAATATGAATATGCCTCTTCTTAAAAGACATTTCAGCCTTTATATTGACATCATTAAAACAAATTGCATGGTAGGTGTCGATATTCTGTCTCAAATTCTATGATACATGAAAAAAATCAGTCATATACCAAAATAATATATAAGGGCTAACCAGTATTCCATTTTCATGATTCACTCTATGATCTGAAAAAACACCATGAACTGTGGTGCTAATTTTCAACTTCATTTGTATCAATCAATGTCCCAATTTAAGTAAAAGACACAAAAATTCCCTATTAAATGATCTTAAACTCTATTGGGAAGATTAAATGGTATTTATAATATATTTTAATACTTTTAGTTGTTTTTAATCACTTCCTAGTAATATTTGTATGTTCTAAAATCAAAATCACAACACTTGGTTAAATTACATCTGATTCCCATGGAACTAAAAAAAAGGTTTATTAGTATAACCTATTGTATAAAAATATTAAAGGGAATCATAGGAATAGAATTATAATGATGATTATTATAAGACAATTTAAATAATTTATTATGAATCTATAATAAACCCCAAAATAAAGGATGCATTCCCCCAATATGTCCTCCAAATTCTGGATAGTACTCTCAGAATTTTCATTTTTCTATGGATAATAGGAAGTACTCAAGTACAAATTTATATAGAATATAAAGGTAGTATTAAAATAAAATAATACTCACCATGAAACCTTGTGGGGATGAACTGCATCCGAGAAATATCTCAATCCAAACTAATTTAAAGAATTTGACACATAGATCAATAAGATAATTGTGACCTTTATCAATAAACTAATAATAACACATACCAAACCACTTCCATGAAATGGACTATACAATATTTTCATAATGTAAATCACCAAATCACCCCATTTTTTATGTGTTTTTATTGATTCTAGTTCCATCATACTCTATTATTCTACAAACATGCATTTTAGAATCCAACTTGACTGACTAACATTGATATCTAACAGCCCACATGCCACAACCCCAATATCGACCATCATCCCAATGAATATAAAATTTTTCTATTGAAATTCATGAATTTCCAAATATTCAAATTGCATTCAATAATTGTTTATATTTCTAATCTATATTATATAATCACTCACTCAACACCACACCCATGTATCCCCTGACCATTCTCATCAAAACCATAAACTTCACACTCAATACCATACTCATAACATGAATCAACACTTTATCATGTTAATCATTATACTCTACTATGATTACTAACATTATATATACCTAGTCACTCTATCAGTCCATTTACCAAAATTTATAAGCAAACTATTCACTCTACAATTGTTTACATTTGAAAACGTGAATTTTCTTCAACCACAACATATTGAATCATCATTTCTCAACTTCCTTAATAATGATGTTTAGTGGGACTAAATTAGTGATAATATAGAATATGATCTAGTTGAGGGGATGACAATTTGGGCTCAAATCACCCTATTTATGAAAATTATTTACTACTATGATGTTTTCTTATAAATTTTTTATATCCTCACGAATACTTCCCAACACCTAGTGGGAATCTAGTTACAACTAGAGTAGTGATTTCATCTAAATCATGTATCAATGTGATCACCTATGTATAAATTTTTTTTTCATCAATGTTAACATCTATGGATATTATAGTTTTTCCATCAATGATACCATATATATATTTCTTAGATATTCTCTATATTTCTTTTATTAATTAGTAATTCTTTGGTTTAAAGTTGTGTCCATGGAATTCATGAATTTATTTCCATCCTAAGAGGTAGTATATGTTTATAGTGTTCAGATTGGTAGTTTAATAAGAGCATATTATGTATTCCTATGAAATTATTCAAACCCTAGATAGATTATTATAACATAACATGACATAGAATACCTTTTAAGGTCTTCTGATAAGGACCATAAATGTTCCCTTTTGGGTTTTCCATAATAACAATGTGAATTTCCTTTTATGTTAATGTTTTAAAGACATCTATAATACTATATTGAATATATTATTTAATTTTTGGTGTTTATGTTATTCATGAGGACCCATTTTCATTTCTTATAATATAGAATATGACCTTTTATGGTTGTGGCATCATAAGGAATATTCCCATTTAATGGATGTGGTTTACTTGATGTCACATACATAGATTATTTTAAATGTATTTTTATTTTAATTTCCATTAATTCTTTGTTTTGGGGGTTTCCAAAGGTTTTATGGAGAATATGTGAGTTTTCATGAATTGGGCCAAACCGTGAACCCAATTCCAGATTTAAAAATAAATTTTATTTCTTTTATAAATTTTTCATTTTTTTAATATTTTTCACTCATTCCAACTCCTAAATGTCATCCCCTGATATATTAACACCAAAAGTATAATTTGGAGCCTTTGGAAATCCATAACCAAGTTTTATGTTGGTTCTTATTTAAGGGGTTCGGCCTGCCCGAAAGCCCAATTCCAGTTTTAAAAATACAAATCGATTAATTAATAACTTATTCATTTTTAAGTATTTTTTGGTGATTCAAAGCCTCAAATGCGCCCCTTGAACCCAGACACGCGCCCAATCTCTCTCTCGCCTATTTGGAGCTCTTCTTCATCGCGATTTAGTACTGAACATATTAGGGTTTCTAAAATGGGGCAGATTTGGAGAGGTAAATTAATACTTTCATAACACCTTCAGTTTTCATCCTTTTCCCCCATTTCAGTCCCCACATGACCTAATATGAATCCTTCGAACCCCCATACCAGTTTTGAGTAATTGGTGATTCATTATTTTGTGGATTGGGGCCGATTCCTTCAAGATATTTCAAGTAAGGGAATTCCTTCTTGGTTCCTTCCATCCTCTTTTAGTTTTATTTCCTTTTTCATGAAGTTCCTCATATCCAGAAGTTGGGGTTCGATCCTAATGTCTGATTTGGTGTCTTTTGGGTAAATTATTGTGGTTTAGGTCTGTATTTATATTCCTTTTGGTGCAACAGTGGTGCGCTTAAGGTTTCACACCAAGTTTTGAGGGTTTCGACTCAAAAGGATAGGTGATTCCATGTGTAGCCATTTTATGATGAGTTAGCTTGCATGGATTATTAATTTAGCATGTTTATAATCTGTTTTATGTGCTGTGAACACAGTTTTGATGTATTTGGTTAAACATTTAATTTTTAGTTGCATTATAGCTTTAAATTGGGTACTTTTCATGTGTGACTCTTGGGGTAATGTTTGGGTTTAGTTTATAACATATGAAAGTGATTTATTAGTGTTGAAAGGGGATGCCAATTCTGGTTTGTTAATTCCTTATTGTCATGTTGGCCTTGAAATTAGGTTTTTTTAATGAGTTTAAGGTGTAAAAACCTGTTGTACTTCTTGAAGATGATTTATGAAAACGTGTGTTTTTCATGTGTATATTTGTGGTATTATTTGATGTATTTTTATAACATTTGGGGGTGGGTTAATAATTGTTTTAGGGCTGAAATATTCTGTTTTGGATTGGTATTCGTATGATTTTACTTTTAAATGAGGGTTTTGAAATGGGTTTAGTGTGCAAACAATGGTTATACCTCTTGGGTTTGTTTTATAAAAATTGCAAATGTTTTATTTGGTTAAACAAAGTTGGGAAAGTGTGTATATGTACTGTTTGGGTGATTGTGTTCACCTAATGTGGGATTTGGAATGGTAAAGTGTTGTTTTGAGATGTTAATCATTTTTATAATTTTGTATAAATTGTTGAAATGTTTTACTAAATTGTGTTTTGTGTGCGAAACACGGGTGTGGGATATTTCATGTGAGTTTATTTATAAAATGAATTGTGAAGGTGAGAAGGGTATTGTGTGACATGTGTGTGGGTTTTTATGAGAGTTGAATATCTTGTAATGGTTTTATAAAATTGTTTAATGGATTTGTGGAAGTGTTAAAGAAATGTGAAAAGTGTTGTAGGCAATTTGGAGTGAGTTTGATTTCAAAATGAATTTCAATGAAAAGTGGAATTTTTGACTTGTGTGATGTACATGTGGCTGTTTGGTTGATTTTGTGATGTGGAAGCGATATTTTCATGTGAAAACTATACTTCTTGGATTGCTGAACTTGTTTGAGCACAAAGGGAAAACCCGGGTATCTAGGTGGGTGGACGTGTACTAGTATGCTAGTGAATCCGTGGGGTTTGGCCTCAGTTTCACTTAGCAAGATTGACACTTACAACTCTAACTAAACAATGATGATGATGATTGGGGACCACTAGGTTATGGGTATGTTCCCTACTAGTGGCTCATGCATGAGAATGGATATTTGTGATGGTTACTCTCACCGAGATACGAGGTACCAAGGACCCACAGCTAGCTAGTTCCTAGGGCTTATTTCCCATTGATTGTGCTCACTGGATACTTTGTTCTTACCGTCACTATACGGTATGAGAGGCTGGAAAATTCAGTAGCTATGGTATTTGTTTTAAATGTTTTTATTCTTTAAATTAGCCCACCTGAAAACTGTTTTTATTTAATGTTGCATCTTTTAAAAATTTTAACTAGCATCTCAAGTCTTTGAAAACATGCATGCTTTTCGCCATTAAATGTTTATCACATGTAATCTATTAGTGGTGTTATCCTACTGGGCTTTCTCTCACACCCTACTTACACCTTTGTGTGTGAGTAGATTTTATTATTTTATGTCACAGGTTTGGGTACAAGATTTATGCCATTGATTCAGGTTTTTAGTTGTCCATTGGGATGCAGTGTCGTGGAGATAGCTTGAGGGAGGTGCCTCTTTCCTTGTGGAGGTTCTTGGGCTCTCCTTATTTGGTTATTTACCATTGTAATGGTCTTTAAAATTATTTTTAACTTATGTATTTCAGTTCTGAAATTTTGTAAAAGACGGTTTTAGTTGAAAAATCCAGATTTGTTTTATTGGACTCTTTTCTCATTTTAAGTTTATAAACTCGGGTAAATCATTCCCAATTATCATTTTATGATACCCAGGCACTTGTGCCAGCCCGTGGGGATCGGGAACGCCTTTCGGGTCTTGCCATAGACCGGGTCGGGTGCTGATTTTGAAGGCGACCAGATTCGGTTCGTGACAAAATGGTATTAGAGGGAGGTTCGCTCCATTTGAGTCATGTTATTTGGGAAATAGTTGGGATAGTATAGAGTTATGATTGTTGGGACATGGAATTCTAGTTATGGGTAGTGTTCTTGATCACCACACCTCATTTGAGGATTCAAGTCACCAGGGGAAGTTGGGACTTGTCTATGTCTTTTGGTTTTCTTGGTTTGATGATGATTAGGGGAAATGAAAAGAGAGTTGGGTTAATGGTCTCAATGAGCTCACAGGGTCTGGCAAGCCATGTGGAGCTGGGGATATTCCCTATAACACTCTCTGTGACAATGAAGTGATTGGAATATGGCCTCTAACCATATGTCCAAGTCACCCACTGAAACTAGTTTCCTCTCACATTGTCTTATGTTCTTTAGTTTTGAAATCATGGAACTTTGGTTTTAAAGTGACTTGGTTTTAAGAAGTGTAATGTTTTTGTGAAATTATTTTCAAATAAAGATGGAATGGAATGATTTATGAAATTTTGGAACTGAATATTCAGAATTATTTTGAAATAGAAAATGGTGTGATTACACCTCTTTTGAAGGCAGAAACTGTATTGAAGTTGGTTTTGAAAAGTGTTTCCAATAGAGTTTTCTAAACAATCAGAGTGTGTTTTAATGGGATGAGATGTTTTGAAATTGATGTGAATATCTTGAATGTGAGTTATTTTCTAAATGTTTGTGACTTTATGAAAATTTTTGTAAGATGTGAGTTTGGATTTTGATCTCATGGTTAGCAGTTATGAGAAAAAAAGGATGTGTTGGTTGACCATTTTAGTTTTGAAAAGTGGAAAGAATTGTTGTTTTAACCTTTGATATTTCCATTAGTGACCACATGCATGGGGTTGTAGGGGATGATGGATGTTTGATGGCATGACTGGATGAGTGTCGGGACGGATATGAGGAGGGTGTCTGGTGTGGCACAAAAACATGCATGTGTGAGGCCCATGGGGTACCATTGGTTGATACTCTTACCGCTGAACCACTTGTTTTCAAAGAAATGGTTTTAAATAAAAACATGATGTCTTGATGAATAGTTTTGGGATGGTTTGTATTATGGGTCTTTGAAGATGTTGTTTTTTTGGGATGTTTTTTTTAGTCCAATAACCCCTCCTATTTGAACTGAGTTTTGGGATTATGTTTGGTCGGTAAGCTAGGTAGAAGGGCCGGTTAGTAGTCTCCTCTGAGATATGGTTCGGGACACCTTTATGGTGGTTACCTTCATGTTTTTGGATCTGGTTTATGGTTTTTTTGACCAATGGACCATCTTGGTTGGGTCCTTGGGTTCTCCCATTGGATAAGGTACACCCCCATTTAGGGTTAGTGCACAGCTGAAGTGCAACCCGTATTCTTTCTCCATTGGAAGATCCTCCAGTTGATCAATATAAGGATTATTTTATAGATCATTGTTGATTGAGTCTACAACCATTCATTTAGTTGATTTGTAGATCCTATTGTAGTGGGATAGTTCTTGTGGAAGGTTGATAGAGGCCTTGGTTTCTTAAGTTTCATGATTCATCGAAGGTAGAAGTGTTCTTTGGTTATTAGTGTGGATGAGTGTCATGATGGTGTCTAAGAGGGCCTCTGGGTTCTTCATAGTTTCCTTGAAGCAAGAGTTATTATTAAACCACCAATTTTGAGATTTTGGTCCTGATAGGATATTGTGTCCACTTTTTGGACGTGTCTGTTGTTTAGGGACTTGGAATATGGCCATGTTCCATGTATTGTTTCTATCAATCACAAGGGTCATGTTCGGTGACGCATTGTGATGTTGTGTGCTCTTTTTACTGTAATGGTCAAGGTCACACAATCCTCTTAGGTTCTCTGTTATGTTGGGAGTATGTATCCCTTGGGAAAAAACATCAAATCCTCTATCTTAGAGGACGGTGTTTATACGTGTCCTACCCTTCTGTTGTTTCTCACCCAAAGAAACAAGGTGCGATGTGTGTGCTTATTCTGATCCCTTGTTTCAGTGAAATGTCTGGTTTTGGTAAAGTGAGTTATGGAGTGTGTTATGTCTTGATGAACCCATCAGTGTATGCGGTGTAGTTGATTGTGGCCCCGAAAGAAGAAGTTCAACATAGGGGTTTCAACATCCAAACTGTTTGGCCGAAGATGCTTCAATATTTTGAGCTCCGGCCATAGGTCCCGGAGAGAAGCTGGCGCCTAGTTAGGGGAAACCCCAATGTCGTTTCAACCCTTGTACAATGTCCTATCCTCAGTATGAAAGATAGGAAGAGTTTAAACCTATGGTGTCATCATATTTCTTTTGTTGTTCTCGTTCGGTGGAATAGGTGGAGGGTTTTGTACCCATGTCATCACACAATGTTATTCCCTCCCCCTTTGGTTTCCATTGAGTCTTTGAAGAATGGTTGGAAATTTGGCTAGACAAGTTGAGCACACGGTTTTCACATGGTTAGTTTTTACCATGAACAAAAAAAATAACCATGCAGATATAAGTATCCACATAGTTATCGCACAGTTTCTCAAACTGTGCAGACTAACCGTGTGACCGCCCCAACTCCTTAATTTTTGGGTCTTTTCATGTCGGCCCATGCCGGTCGGTTAAGATGGTTGGTTTTTGTGGTGGGAAGACCCACCATGGGTATCGTGAATATTATTTTGTAAATTTATAATGGATATATACCCCTTGTACTAGGGATTCTGTTTGGGCCTTCCCCTATTAGTGTCTTGATTCTGTCTCGGAAAAAAAAATTAAGTTGTCTCTTATGGTGGGGAGCCCATTTGTGTCTCTTCATACAAGTAACTCATGTTTTTCCTTGGTATTGTATGGGAAGTAGGTAAAATCATTTGGAGATATCTAACTACTTACATCTTCCTTGGGTAAACTTTGGGACTGGAGAGTGCCCAATGTATTAGTTAAAGTAAGGTAAGTGTAACCTTGTTCAATGTCATTGTTCGTTTGGGTGAATTGCTTGAGTCTTGTTCGGATAGTGTTTGAGGAGTTTTATTTTGGGATCATTTATGAATGTTATTGATTATTTCAGGAATGTGGTCTTTGTTTTGTTTGTGAGATTAATTCTTCATTAATTGATCACTGGAGGTGTTTTGGCCATTGGGGGACAAACCTGACAAGGGAGTACCTCTTGGTTTCTCAGTTGGGTTTGGTTGTTACTTTGGCCTTGCTGTGACTTTCCGGGGCGGAAAGTTTTCATGGTGGGGATAATTGTCACATACATAGTTATTTTAAACGTATTTTTATTTTAATTTCCATTAATTCTTTGTTTTGGGGGTTTCCAAAGGTTTTATGGAGAATATGAGAGTTTTCATGAATTGGGCCAAACCGTGAACCCAATTCCAGATTTAAAAATAAATTTTATTTATTTTATAACTTTTTCATTTTTTAATATTTTTCACTCATTCCAACTCCTAAATGTCCTCCCCTGATATATTAACACCAAAATTAAAATTTGGTGCCTTTGGAAATCCATAACCAAGTTTTATGTTGGGTCTTATTTAAGGGGTTGGGCCTGCCTGAAAGCCCAATTCCAGTTTTAAAAATACAAATTGATTAATTAATAACATATTCATATTTAAGTATTTTTCGGTGATTCAAAGCCTCAAATGCGCCTCTTGAACCCATCTGCGGGCCCAATCTCTCTCTCCCCTATTTGGAGCTCTTCTTCAGCGCGATTTAGTACTGAACGTATTAGGGTTTCTAAAATCGGGCAGATTTGGAGAGGTAAATTAATCCTTTCATAACTCCTTCATTTTTCATAATTTTTCCCCCATTTCAGTCCCCACATGACCTAATATGAATCTTTCGAACCTCCATACCAGTTTTGGGTACTTGGTGATTCATTATTTGGTGGATTGGGGCCGATTCCTTCAAGATATTTCAAGTAACGGAATTCCTTCTTGGTTCCTTCCATCCTCTTTTAGTTTTATTTCCTTTTTCTTGAAGTTCCTCATATCCAGAAGTTGGGGTTAGATCCTAATGTATGATTTGGTGTCTTTGGGGTAAATTATTGTGGTTTATGTATGTATTTATATTCCTTTTGGTGCAACGGTGGTGCGCTTAAGGCTTCACACCAAGTTTTGAGGGTTTCGACTCAAAAGGGTAGGTGATTCCATGTGTAGCCATTTTATGATGAGTTATCTTGCATGGATTATTAACTTAGCATGTTTATAATCTGTTTTATGTGCTGTGAAAACAGTTTTGATGTATTTGGTTAAACATTTAATTTTTAGTTGCATTATAGCTTGAAATTGGGTACTTTTCATGTGTGACTCTTGGGGTAATGTTTGGGTTTAGTTTATAACATATGAAAGTGATTTATTAGTCTTGAAAGGGGATGAAAATTCTGGTTTTTTAATTACTTATTGTCATGTTGGCCTTGAAATTAGGTTTTTTTAATGAGTTTAAGGTGTAAAAACCTGTTGTACTTCTTGAAGATGATTTATGAAAACGTGTGTTTTTCATGTGTATCTTTGTGGTATTATTTGATGTATTTTTATAACATTTGGGGGTGGTTTAATAATTGTTTTAGGGCTGAAAATTTCTGTTTTGGATTGGTATTGGTATGATTTTGCTTTTAAATGAGGGGTTTGAAATGGGTTTAGTGTGCAAACAATGGTTATACCTCTTTGGTTTGTTTTATAAAAATTGCAAATGTTTTATTTGGTTAAACAAAGTTGGTAAAGTGTGTATATGTACTGTTTGGGAGATTGTGTTCACCTAATGTGGGTTTTTGAATGGTAAAGTGTTGATTTGAGATGTTAAACATTTTTATAATTTTTTATAAATTGTCGAAATGTTTTACTAAATTGTGTTTTGTGTGCGAAACACGGGTGTGGGCTATTTCATGTGAGTTTATTTATAAAATGAATTTTGAAGGTGAGAAGGGTATTGTGTGACATGTGTGTGGGCTTTTATGTGAGTTGAATATCTTGTAATGGTTTTATAAAATTGTTTAATGGATTTGAGGAAGTGTTAAAGAAATGTGAAAAGTGTTGTAGGCAATTTGGAGTGAGTTTGATTTCAAAATGCATTTGAATGAAAAGTGGAATTTTTGACTTGTGTGATGTACATGTGGATTTTTGGTTAATTTGTGATGTGGAAGTGATTTTTGCATGTGAAAACTATACTTCTTGGATTTCTGAACTTGTTTGAGCACAAAGGGAAAACCCGGGTATCTAGGTGGGTGGACGTGTACTAGTATGCTAGTGAATCTGTGGGGTTTGGCCTCAGTTTCACTTAGCAAGATTGACACTTACAACTCTAACTAAACTATGATGATGATGATTGGGGACCACTAGGTTATGGGTATGTTCCCTACTAGTGGCTCGTGCATTAGAATGGATATTTGTGATGGTTACTCTCACCGAGATACGAGGTACCTGGGACCCACAGCTAGCTAGTGCCTAGGGGTTATTTCCCATTGATTGTGCTCACTGGATACTTTGTTCTTACCGTCGGTATACGGTATGAGAGGCTGGAAATTTCAGTAGCTATGGTATTTATTTTAAAAGATTTTATTCTTTAAATTCGCCCACCTGAAAACTGTTTTTATTTAATGTTGCATCTTTTAGAAATTTTAACTAGCATCTCATGTCTTTGAAAACATGCATGCTTTTCGCCATTAAATGTTTATCACATGTAATCTATTAGTGGTGTTATCCTACTGGGCTTTCTCTCACACCCTACTTACACCTTTGTGTGTAAGTAGATTTGATGATTTTATGTCACAGGTTTGGGTACAGGATTTATGCCATTGATTCAGGTTTTTAGTTGTCCATTGGGATGCAGTGTCGTGGAGATAGCTTGAAGGCGGTGCCTCTTTCCTTGTGGAGGTTCTTGGGATGTCCTTATTTGGTTATTTACCATTGTAATGGTCTTTAAACATAGTTTTAACTTATGTATTTCAGTTCTGAAATTTTGTAAAAGACGGTTTTAGTTGAAAAATCCAGATTTGTTTTATTGGACTCTTTTGTCATTTTAAGTTTATAAACTCGGGTAAATCGTTCCCAATTATCATTTTATGATACCCAGGCACTTCTGCCATCCCGTGGGGATCGGGAATGACTTTCGGGTCTTGCCATGGACCGGGTCAGGTGCCGATTTTGAAGGCGACCAGATTCGGTTCGTGACACTTGACCCTTGAAAATATGGCCCACTGAGTTAGATTGTGGACTCATCAAAAATATACACTAAGAATAAATGTTTTAATAGAATATTACTCTATTAAATGATAATAAGGGTTTCAGAGGGAATTTATCCCAACCAACTGGGATATCATGACACATGGGTTATATAGAACTATAATGAATGATATGTATGATAAGATTCTGGGTTTTAGCCTCATGATAAATCCTATAAATATTTATAAAACATGAATAAAATAATTTATAGTTTTATTGGAATTGTTTATGTTCAGTTAATAGAATTGTACTTTGTACTCTAACATCATGTGGTATGGTTTTTTCTGTAGTTTTACACCATTCAATAATTATTTTGTTTTCAGGAAAGGTGGGAAAATAATAGTTTAAGTGGGTTTTATTTCTAGGATAACCTATAAATCATAGATCATTGAGTAGAAATAGGATTAGAAAATTAATGAATACATGATCAGGTCATACACCTAAGAAAATTACAATGTGTAACTTGGGAACTAGGAGAACATTAGGGGGCATATGCATTTGTAACTCATGGATTCTTAATTAAGTAGGTGGTTCAGGTAAAGGTAGGATTTTTTTCAAACACCATGTATAGGGATCTTATATATATTTATCTAGCTCATTGATGATTCAATCTGATGAAATTACTAATGGTAACATGGTTGGGGAATATAACTAGGAAGTAATACCACAGTCATATGGCTAATTAATTGATTTATGTTGGTCAACATGACACAACATGTTCAATGTTGAATATCCAATACTATAACAAACTTCCCCTATAACGTAATGAAATGAACCCTTGTTATCAAATGGATTTATAATTCTAAATCCTTGAAATTCCATATCAATTATGGAGGAAAATTGGGAAATTTATTTTATCAATGGAATATCCAATCGAAAGGGCGCACAGTGTTATACATTTACCAATCACGAAAATTTTGTGGCATATAGAAGGTCTCGATTTAACCTTCTTGGGGTTTTGAAATTAGTATAAGGAGGATATGAGTTTATATGGGTATATTTTCTGTACTTATACTATAACATAAAATATTTATAATTAATATTTTAAATTGAGAACAACAATGCAAGCTATGACACATGAATGATGTATAAAGGTTTTAAGGTAGGTAGTGATGCATGAATGATGTTGCACTGGGGCGTTGGAATATTTTCAATGGACAATTGTCCTTGTGTCTATAGGATATGTATTTTTATCTACACATATTTATAAAGAGGTAATTTCTTTCAAAATAAAAAAGTGGCTTCAACCCCAACATTAAAACATTTATTCACATATTTTACACATACATTTTTTTGATTATATTTTTTTAAATTATAATATAATTTCCTTTATTAAAATATTTTATTAAAAATAGATTATCCCATAGGTATAGAGATAACTCATCATGTCTGATGATGTCATGGGACATGAACCAACGACCAAAGGGTGATTGGGGCACAATGCCTACAATGAGCCAAAGTGTTCTACCATTTCATTTTTATATCCTTTTTATATATACATATAACTATTTTAAAATATTGAAGATTAATTTTACATATATAGTTTTATAAATAGATTTATTTATATGTTTTTGTTCAAATACCTATAGTATTTAAATTGTTTTAATATAACATATTACATTTTTTGATTTTTTTGAAATCTATCAATGTTTTTAAAATATTGAATGCAATTCCACTTAATAGTTTAACAGAAACATATGATGAATGGTTAAAAATAAATTTAAAAAATTACTTTATCACACATTTATAATTTCATTATAGGTATTCAAATTTCTAAATGGGTTTTATCATATTTCATGTGTATATTTTATTAGTAAAAAATTTCCCTTCAAAAAGATATGTATTAAGTTTAATAATAAAACAACATTGTGAAATAATTCCTATTCATATTTGAAAATTTAATTATTATTATTTATTGTGTATTATTATCAAAAAAAATTCTACTAGTTTGATAATGTAGTATTTTAAAAAGTAAAATGGCCATCAACATAATGTTTTGATAGTAGTGTGAGCATTATTTTATACAAAAAATCTTCTCAAGATTAACTAATTAGATGATAAATTCAACTAAATTTTAATAATAATTTCAATAAATAAAATCTTTTCGAACTATAAATAATTAATTATCATTCTTAAAATTAATAATAGGTAATAAAAAATATAAATGTTATCACTCGGAACAAAAGAAGTAGTTTTTAATCTAAAAATATTTTTTCCATTTATTATATTATTTTGTATAGAATTTAAATTAATAAATTTATAATATTGATGTGATAAAAAGTATTTAATTTTGGAATCAAAAAATATAAATTATCTTAGGGTATTTTTTTGAAAATGTATATTTTGGGGGGAATAGTCAAAAATATTTTTCATACATATAACACAACTTTTTTGACATCATTACAATGTAATACTGATTTGAAATTTTATAAAAACATTACATTGGAAGATATATTTAAGGAGTAATATATATATATTTTAAAAATATTATGTCGAATGTAGAAAATTATATTTATCATTTTTGAACCTGAATTATATTTTATCCTAACAGAAAATCAATTATTGGTTTTATGCATTTTATTGATTTATTGGTTGGTGATATTTAGTTTTTTAAAGATCTATATGTTAGATACGAATTCTTTTTTAATTATAAAACAAATTATTCGTGGAAATCAATTAAATTAAAAAAATTTTAGAATAAATGTAAAAATAATATATATTTTTACCCAAAACACCCATATACTCAAGTATAAATACACTCTATCCTTTCAATTGTAAAATCACATTTCATAAACATATAAAATCCTAATATCTACCCATTTTCCTAAATTAAAAATCATAATACCCTTTGGTAAAATATCGGGAAATAAAAACCCCATCGTTATAATATTTACCAAATGTGTAAATCCCTAATGAAGGGTAACTTGTTTTCTCTTATAATTATTTTTCTCTTATTTTTTACAATCTCCCATTCAATTTCCATTTATTACCAATATAAAATATTTCCGATATATGTATATGAAATATAAATTACATTATGATACTTTTATAATTAATTAGATCTATCGGTAGTATGTGGTCTAAGTCCATCTATCACACTGACAATGTTGTTTTGTAGTTAAGAACCATTTAATTCATTTATTTATTTTCATTATGAGTTATTTTTCATTTATTTATGGTGGTATTATAGTTTTTATAAGCAAATTAATAATTGAATACACTATTTATTTATGTATTTAGATTTTATGCATGTATTTGTCTATAAGGCATCCATTATGGACACATTGTGGGGAACCCCACTGTCATTGATGAAACACTATATCCTAAGGGGTTATGACAAAGGGAACCCTCTACAATGGATTTCTAATTTTAACACTAATAAAATTTATATAGTATAATTTTCCATGTAATACCCTCTATAAATATGTCATTGAGAACCCACTACCATAAAAACCTACCCTACATAATGTTAACCAATTTTTCACTTACACTGTGTAACCCATGCATAAGGGTAGCTTAACATGGGTGGGGGAGTATATATCATAGCCCAAAGGGATATACATTGGATTCCTGATTCAATGTTCACTATAGAGTATCCTGGGAGGATATATTTTAGATTCCATAGTATTGGTATCATTACACTATGTGTAAGGATATGAAACCCTAGTAGCCACATCTTTTGAGAGTTTTGGTTTTTAGAGATGTTTGAAGAATGTTCTAAATAGTTTTCAATGGGAACATTGGAGTTATGAATAAATATTATCTTAATAGTGGATTCTACAACATAGTTACTTGGGAGGACCCATATGGTAGGCCAATGTGTATTGGAGATCACATTTATAGAATACGAGGGCTTAAGGGAGGATTTAGGAGCCAATTCCAATTTTATCAAGGCTGAGCCACAGAGGTATGTTGTGGAATAGCCTTTTCGGTTTTTTGTGTCATATATTAGGGATATGGAATTGGTTGGATGACTCCTATGGTATAGATATGATATTTGTGTCATATTTATTTGAGGATTATTGTTTAAAAATCAAGGTAGTTGTGCCATGTTGATTAGGTTGTGGTGTGGACTCCTTATTAGCAATAGAGTTCTAGGGAGTGATGGTCTCATTTAAGTTGTATCTTCACAAACCCATTATAGGATCTGTGTCATGGAGGGATCCATGTTCCTCATATGGGTCTACATTGGGTAAGATAGGATATAGACCCTTGCACTCCATTGTAGTTTTCCATGTGTCATTAAGTCATGCGGTATGGACAAGGAAGTTATGTTGTGGTCTTATAATTATTTTTTCAATTTTAAATACATGAATCCCATCAAAAAAACATTTCTCCCATGTTTTACTCTTAACCCCTAGGTACCCAAAAGGTATTTTTAATGTCCTTATATCCCCTATGGTAGAATATAATCCCTAGATTCCATGATTGTTCTATGGTGATTATAGGTGAGTTTGTCCCTTGTTTCATGTGGTTTATTTATTGAATAGTTATGTTACCTCTCATTTATTATTTCCATGTTTTTGGGTTTTTTATCTCCGTATTTCTAATTTAGATTTTGAGATATTTTTAGCATGATTTTGGCACGAAATTCTTGATGTAACATAGATTCTACTTGGAAGAGGTGATCAGATAACCACAGAGTTATTTCATTCACATTCGGAAAACATTGATTCCTTGTTGATGGGGATTCATTACTTATTCTTTATTTACATGCAATCAAACTTTTATAATGATTTTGAGGATTTTTTTGTGGGGGATTTTACTTTAATAAATAGTAAAATATAAGAACAAAAAAATGGTCTATGGTTATATATTTCATGTTCTTCCACCATTATAATAATTTTCCTATTTCTTTACTATATAATGTGATATATATATATATATAATATTATTTTCTATTATGTTAACTATTATTTGATTAATATGTGTAATTTTGAAAAATTGGTTAAATAACCAAAATCTTGTAATTTTTTGGTTAAATACAGAACATAAAATGGAATTTTTCAGGAATCCTTAGATCCATTTAATTTTATGGAAATCAAATTGATGCTAGGTTCATGTTTAATCATTTTGTTCTACTGTTTATTAATGGAGTAGGCCAATGACCCTAAATGTGACAACCAATAATTCTATCAAGGGAAATTCTCTTCTTATAATTATACTATATATTATAAATCTCATAAAATCACATATAGAAAATAATTCAAATATAATAAATGGATAATGAGTAATATAAGTGATATTTATAGAAATTAACGAACATATACCAATGGAATAGTAATTGGACATTTGAAATATTAATGTAACCCTAATGAATAGTAATCTGGCCAAGACACTAGTAGCCTCGCCTATGAAAGAATAAATAAATATATTGTATCTTATAAATTAGAATATAACATATTTAAATCATGGAATAGGTAAATAAATGTTCTAAAAATGATAAATTATGTGTTGAAATTTTTGAGGGTAATAATTATTTAATTACAATTTTAATATTAATATAATTATTTAAAAGAAAATTAATTTTTAAAAAATCTATTATTAAATTAATATTTTGCTGTCTTAGGATAATAATACAAATTTTTTTGAACATAATTAAAATTTCAAAGTGTCATAAAATAATTATTATTTTTAAAATATATATATATCAAACAAATGATGATATAATTTAAAAATTAAATTTCTCATATTTAGAAAATTATTTTCATAAAATGGAGTTCATTGATAAATTATACACATTAAAAAATTATTAGGGTGATTTTTTGGTATTTTTATAAAATACATGTATATTTGGTGAATAGTGACACTTGATAATTTATGATAAAAGAAAAATGCATGAATTATTGAGTCATTGTTCATGTATGGATGATGAAATAACCCTTGGTTTGACCATAAATACACTAGTTATTTTATTTATTTACAATAATCTACTCTATATGTAAAGACCCGTAAAATTCAAGGGAAATTGTTTCTTAATTTTCTTTGAATTTTACAAGAGCGCGGTTTCTGACGGCACCTGATTCCGAGACCCGGAGTGCCCGAAACTAATTTCCAAAGTTTGGCTCGGGTACGTTCAGTGAACGAACGAGCGGGAATTCCTAACTTTTGATCCGGTGCTCAGAATTGAAATCCGAGGACACCGATGAACTCGCAGAGCCGATATTCGCTTAAGAAGACCTTTTCCAAAGTTGCGTTTGCCTAGGAGGAGTTGATTAATTTTCTGGATGAAATGAAGAGTAAAATAAAATTGTGATACAATATTTATTTTATATTTTTAAAGTGGTTAAAATCTTTTGATGGAAGTTGGGTGGATTAACCACCTAAGAGAGGATTAAGGTGAGGAGGGGCCCACCCGAGCCCCACCTTTTCAAATTCCCTAACTCCCCTCTCTCCCTCTTAAAATCTTGATAACTTAACACTTAATTAATTACACAACTCATGTATAATTAATTAAGTGTTTTGTTTTTGAAATTTAAGTTTTTGAAATGCTTGGATTAGTAAATAAAATAAGGAGGGACCTTATTTTATTTGGATTGTTGGGTGAGGTGTGGAAGAGCTTTGGAGAGAAGCTGAAGAAATCCTCCACCATCTTCATCTCCTTCGTGGAAGAACGCGAAGAATGTCCTCCGCCCACTAAGAACACCGACGATGACATCTTGACTCGTCTTTTCCGATTGCTTCCTCCTCGACTTCTTCGTCTTCTAACTGACGTCAACGAAACGACGACCGCTTCCCACGACTATGTCAACGTGCGACTATCGATGTACGGGTTTACTTCAATATGATTATCACTTTCCATGTTTTCCCCTTCTAAATCTATTTTGGGATTCGGAAAAATGTTTGATGAGGATTGTAGGGAATTTTATTTAATTTACGTGTGAATCGTTTGAAACAAGGTTCAATTTTTAATTAATTAAAAATTGTGCCATTTGGGTGTTGGTTATTCCCGATTGTTAGCATCTAATGCGGAGGGCGCGGGCCGAACGAACACGGCCCGACAACCCTCTGTAATTTTGTTTTTGGTGCGTGGATTTGACAGTGATGAGGAATCGAATCTGAAATGGGAAAATGAGGTATCCGTTCCGAAGATCTCGATCCGAGAAAATCGCTGGCGAAGACCGCAAGTGGAATGGACCACCGGAGTGCGTCTGGTGGTCCGCGGAAGACGGCGGCCGCGCGCCACTCCGGCGCGGCGGCGCCGGCGACCCGCGGCGGAGGCGCGCCGCCGGAGTAACCCACCGCGGCTAAGCCGCGGTGGTCAACAGGCGGCCGGCAAAGCCGGCCGCGATGGTCCAAGGGCGGGACCCTTTACAGTCCCGCGTTTCTTTTTTTTTTGCCGGCCAAACGGCCGGCCGTTTCCAGGAATTCCGGGGGATTAAACCCCCGAATGAAGGTGGAGCGGGCCCCCCACGTGGGGGGGGGGCTTGTTTTGCAAAGCACGGGGGGCTGCCCCCCCCCCCCCCGTTTGCTCGACCAGCGCTCGGCCAACCGGCCGAGCTGAGCGGCCGGGCCGCGCCGCCGGCCGGGCCGGGTCCAGCGGACAGGTTCGGGTCGGATCCTGGCCGGGTCGACCCGGTTCGGGTCGGACCAGGGGGGGTCGGGCCGGGTCGGACAGGGCCTAGACCCCAAGTTTCGGACGGGTTTCGGTTTTTTGCCCATATCTCGGGCTACGGACCTCCGATTGACGAATCGTCTGCGGAAACGCGATTCTTGGATCGAGACGGTCGTTTCGGTATATTACACCCAGGGTTTCGGAATACTCTGAGTTCGTCCGGGTTGGTTCGTACACGAAACTAACCGGGCCTTCGGAGCGGAAACGCTCATATCTTGAGCTACGGACGTCCGTTTGACGTGTCGTCAGCTTTATTGAGTTCCTCTTAGTGAGACAGATCTTTTGGCATACTCCGCCCGAGGTTTCGACGCAGGTGGAGTACGGTCGGGTTGGTTTTGCCTTAAAAACCAACCGGGCCCCGGGGACGAAAATGCCAATAACTCTCAGACGGGGCGTCCGATCGACGCGCCGTCTGTTGCGTTGAGTTCCTGTTGACGATACGGAACTTTTGGATACATCAACTATGGACTTTGTGATAGTTGATGTATCTGCCTCTCGGCTCGTGGAGTGGACCCTCCGAACGAGCTTGTTGTGTGCGGGAACCCTAGTGCTGGCTGCGACTGTGACTGCTACTACTACTGCTACTGCTACTGTGACTACGACGATGACAGTACAGAGATCCTGTGTGGATTCGACGACGACGACTAAAGCACTCAACGATCCTACGTGGATCAGTGCTACAGGTCCTGTGTGGGCCCGATCCTGTGTGGGTCTGATCCTGTGTGGGTCTTTGCGCTCAGCGGTCCTGTGTGAACCAGCGCCTACAGGTCCTGTGTGGGCCCGATCCTGTGTGGGTCTTTTGAGGGGGTTAGTTACCAATCGATCCTTCATGGGTCCGACGACTTAGATGGATCAGAGATCATCTTTATCGTCCTTTGAAGAAGTATACCTGTGTGAGCTGAATCCTGTTGCTTTCCTGTGTGGATTGTGTTGTGCTATCCTGTGGGGATTACGTTTTGCTTTCCTGTGTGGAATACGTTTACTTTCCTGTGTGAACTGAGTTGTACTTGGGCTCGGAGGTGGGAGCGTAATTGAAATTGATGACTTAGTTATATATTTGGGCATATACCTAAGTAGTGTCGGTTGTTACTTCGTGATTGTACCTTTCTTTGTGGTTTACCCTTTGTGGATTTTGAGAGACCTTCAAGGGTCTCGGGGTCCCTACTGAGTAGCTTATACTCACCCCTGCACGGGCTTTGCCAGCACTACGTTGTGTTGGTTGCAGACGACGGACAGCGTTGATCTTAGCTGAGGCTTGCAGAGCAGGACGGAACCTGGAGGTGGACCACTGGGCGGGACGTGCTCGGACCGGACGGCGGGACCCATGAAGCAGTGGAGCTATCTGTAACCACCCTTCAGGTGGGATTTCCAGTGGACAGCTCGGTGTAGAGGCTTTTACTTTACAGTTGTTGTTTTCCCTATCGAGTTGTACTTTACTTTCAGTTTGGGTTTGTATACTGGCCCATTTACTTTTCCGCACTTTCAGTTGTACTCTGCATTGCTTAGTGTTTACTTTCCGCTTGCTTACTCTGTAGTCTTTGTTTACTTTACAAAGGCAATGCCTTCCCTTTTTACCGGGATTTACGCCTTGGTGCTAGTCGCCAGCCCCTGGCATATGGAAGGCGGGCTTGGGGTAGTCACGGCACGGACCCCGAGGGCAGGTTGTGATAAATTGGTATCAGAGGAGTTCGGTTCTACTGTGAACTCTGATCTTTTCTATGTGAAGCAATAATGTTTAGCGTATTGAGTGTGGTTATCAGTCCAGGGAGTCGAGTGTTGGTGCGGCGGCCGGCGTATCCGTACACCAGGACCCTGACTTCTGATTTCCGACTTAATGCACGAAAACATTGATTGCGTGTGTGTTTCAAAGTTTTCTTTGTGATTACTTATATCAGCTCACCAGGTATACTGTTCTGACCGTGGCGCACCTGTTTCCTTTTCAGGATGGCCCCACGATGGCAGCCAGCTAGGGTTCCGAGAGTCGAGTGTGACGAAAGCCCACTGAGCGACGAGGCCTCGGTGCAGGGCCCTTTGTCAGAAGTGGCACCGGCGGTTGCACTACCCACCGAGCCCCCGATGCTTCCAGCGCCAGCTGCTGACGATGCACGTCGCCTCAGTGCACTGCATGAGTTTCAGCGTCAGCGACCACCAAGGTTTCGCGGGGAGACGGATCCCCAGGCAGCAGAGGACTGGCTGGAGGCAGTGGTATGTGTGTTTAGGCTAGTGAGGACACCAGCATACCTCATGGTGATCCTCGCTGCGAGTCTACTACAGGCAGCAGCAGGACGATGGTGGAGCTTGATGCTCCAGGTGCACGATAAGGCATCTCTACTTTGGACGTACTTTGAGATCCTCTTCCACTCGGAGTTCGTCCCAGCCACCCTTTGTGCGGTGCGTATCCAGGAGCTTCTTCAGCTGCGGCAGGGCAGCATGACGGTCGCTCAGTACTCGGCGAGATTTACTGATCTCTCGCGCTACTCGACCGACATTGTACGAGACCCATTCTTCCAGGCCCGGACCATCGAGCAGGGTTTGAGACACGAGATCAGGGAATCGCTGATCTCCCTCAGCATACCGACTCAGAAAGGAGTACTGGAGCAGACCCTTCTGATCGAGAGCTTCTTTGCTGAGTCTACACCAGCGCAGCGACCCACCGCAGGGCAGCACGTGGCAGAGTCATCTGCAGCAGGCAGTCGACAGATGACTCAGGGGTCCAGACAGACCAGACCTTCGGGCAGACGACCTCAGGGCACTAGTTCAACAGTGTGGGGCACACAGCACGGAGCCAGTCTTTCGAGAGGTAGACAGTGCTACTCGTGCGGCGGGTAGGGCCACATGGCTCGTGACTGCCTGACCCGCCATGCCGAGGAGCAGCAGACAGTTGAGGGACCACCGAGGCAGAGGCAGAGGGTCGACCGTGGCGGTCCGCAGGGAAGAGGCAGACGAGGCAGAGGAGCTGGACGAGCAGCCGGTGGTGGGCGACACTTTGAGGCTCTGCCACCACCACCATCATGAGGTCCACCCCGACCACAGGGAGCTGGCGGGAAGAGACAGCCACAGCTCCAGGCAGTAGAGGCCTACGACCACGGCGCACCCGAGATGATTCGAGGTATTATCTGTTTCTATTCCACCCTTGCTGTAGTTCTTATAGACACAGGAGCAAGTCACTCATTCATAGCCGCTGCACTTGTTCGGAGCTCAGAGATTCTGACAGAGCCGTTGGCTCGATCCTTACGGCTAGAGACTCCTACGGGAGAAGACTTTACGATTACGCACTGGTGCCGGCATTGTGAGCTTACTCTATGAGGCGAGAGCTTCAGCTGGGATCTTCTTGTAGCAGCTTCGAGGCCTTACGACGTCATCTTGGGCATTGATTGGCTATCTACGGTCCATGCACATATTAACTGTTTTAGGCGCAAGGTGTGATGTGTACGCACCGATGGGAGTAGGATCACCTTCACCGGCGAGAAGGGAGCCTTAGCAGCACAGGATGGACTTCCACGGAGGAGAGGAAAACCCATTACTCATCAGTTAGCTAGCCTCATCCTTGGAGCAGTTGACGTGCGGAGTCCTGGTTTTCCTGCAGTGGTGGATCAGTTTGCGGACATTTTTCTTGACGACGTTCCAGGGCTACCTCCTCGTAGAGAGGTAGACTTTTATATTGACTTGTACCCCGGGACAGCCTCGATATCCACTCTAGCATATCAGATGGCCCCCACCGAGTTTCGAGAGCTACGGGTACAGTTGGAGGACTTGCAGGGCAAGGGGTTCATCCGACCCAGTGTTTCACCCTGGGCTTCCCCGATATTGTTCGCCAAGAAGGAGGACGGGAGCTTGCGACTTTGTGTTGACTATCGTCGCCTGAACCAGGTGACAGTGAGGAACAAGTATCCGCTACCGAGGATTGATGACCTCTTTGATCAGCTCAAGGGAGCTCGGTGGTTCTCGAAGATAGACCTCAGGTCAGGCTATCATCAGCTCAGAGTCAGAGACGAGGATGTGCAGAAGACGGCCTTCAGATGTCGGTATGGCCACTATGAGTTCTTGGTTATGCCTTTCGGTGTAACCAATGCTCCAGCAGTGTTCATGGCTCTCATGAACAGGATCATTCAGCCATACCTCGATCGGTTTGTCGTGGTCTTCATCGACGACATTCTGATTTACTCTACGACTGAGGAGGAGCACGCCTATCACTTACGGGTTGTACTAGACACACGCCAAGAGCACCAGCTTTATGGGAAGATCTCGAAGTGCCAGTTCTGGATACGTGAGGTCCACTTCTTGGGACACGTTATCTCTGAGGTGGGATTTGCATTGGATCCTGCGAAGATTGAGGCTGTGTTAGCATGGGAGCCACCCAGGAGCGTGACTGAAGTTCGGAGTTTCTGGGGATTAGCTGGATACTATCGGAGATTCGTGCCAGACTTCTCTAGAGTTGCGGCACCACTCATAGCTTTGACGAAGAAGGGGAAACCCTTTGTGTGGTCAGACAGATGTCAGCAGATCTTCCAAGAGCTGAGACAGAGATTGACCAGCGCACCTATCTTGAGGTTGCCCGAGGAGGGAGTGGGGTACCTAGTTCACTGCGATGCATCAGGGACCGGACTCGGATGTGTTCTGATGCAGGATCGGGCAATGATCGCCTATGGATCACGTCAGTTGAGGCCGCATGAGCATAACTACGCTACCCATGACCTGGAGTTAGCAGTAGTGGTCTTCGCTCTGAAGACATGGCGACACTATCTGATTGGCGAGCGCTTTACAGTCTTTTCCGATCATCAGAGTCTCAGGTATATCTTCTCGCAGAAGGACCTGAACCTGAGATAGCCTCGATGGCTCGAGTTCCTCCAAGACTATGACTTTGAGATAGTCTATACTCCTGGGAAGGGGAACGTAGTATCCGATGCCCTCAGTAGGAGGACGGGCATTCATCTACTTGAGGAGGCGACATAGCAGCTATCCTCTTTGCAGATATCCTTCGTGGATAGAGATGGAGCAGCCTTCATTCAGTCTCTCACAGTCACTCCTTTACTACTGCAGCGAGTCATGGAGGCACAGAATGAGGACGCTGACTGTGAGACACGGCGTGTACTGATATCCTCAGGACAGGCACCTGATGGTTTCTCCCTTGGAGAAGAGCACGACATCCTTTTCAGAGGACGTACCATGGTACCAGTCGCTTTGTGAGAGGAAGTGCTGAGAGAGTTTCACACTTCTCCTTTGGAGGTACATCCTGGAGTGGCAAAGATGTACCAGGACCTCAGACGACAGCACAGGTGGCCGGGCATGAAGAAGGCAGTAGCAGAGTTCGTTTCTCGATGCCTCACCTGCCAGTAGGTGAAGGCAGAGCATTAGGTACCAGAAGGCTTGGTACAGCCCTTGGAGGGTCCGGAGTGGAAGTGGGACGACATATCTATGGACTTCGTGACTGGACTTCCACGCACTTCTAGAGGTCACGACTCCATCTGGGTGACTGTTGACCGACTCACCAAGTCGGCACACTTCTTACCCATTAGAGAGAAGGGCTCAGTGGAGAGCTTGGTACGTCTCTATGTTCAGGATATTCTGCGGATCCATGGTGTGCCATCATCTATCGTCTCTGATCGAGAAGCTCGCTTCACTTCCCGGCTTTGGAAGGGGTTACAGGAGGCGTTCGGGACGCAACTACGTCTGAGCACAGCCTTTCACCCTCAGACGGATGGTCAGACGGAGAGGACCATTCAGACTCTCGAGGACATGCTCCGCGCATGTGTCCTCGACTTTGGTCATAGCTGGGAGGACCACCTACCCTTGGTGGAGTTTGCGTACAACAACAGCTACCACTCCACCATCGGGATGGCACCGTACGAGGCATTGTACGGCCGACCTTGTAGATCTCCTTTGTGCTGGACAGACCCTGGGGAGTCAGCACTTGTGGGACCGGAGATGGTCCAGGCCACGACAGAGATGGTCGAGGTCATCCAGGAGCCGATGAGGACAACATAGAGCCGGCAGAAGTCATACGTTGACAGGAGGCGGAGGCTACTAGAGTTCGAGGATGGCGACCACGTCTTCTTGCGGGTCTCACCTCGACGTGGTATTCGGAGATTTGGTCGAGGCGGCAAGTTATCTCCGCGCATCATCGGACCCTTCCAGGTCCTCTGCAGGGTTGGCGAGGTGGCTTATCGCCTGGCTCTTCCACCTCAGTTGCACCGGGCGCACGACGTCTTCCACGTATCCCAGCTGAGAAGATACGTGCATGACCCGACGCACATCATTGACCATGGGGAGCTTGACGTTGACGATGGGGAGACTTTTACGGAGGTCTCAGTGGAGATAGAGGATCGACAGGAGCAGGTCCTACGTGGGCGATCGATTCCTCTTGTGCGCATCAGATGGCAGCACGTGAATCTCCAGGAGAGCACATGGGAGCGGGAGGCTCAGATGCGTGCTCAGTACCCTCATTTGTTTCCCTAGTTTTTGATGTATCATTACGGGGACGTAATGCCCTGAGGTGGGAGTATTGTAAAGACCCGTAAAATTCAAGGGAAATTTTTTCTTAATTTTCTTTGGAACTTTACAAGAGCGCGGTTTCTGACGGCACCTGATTCCGAGGCCCGGAGTGCCCGGAATTAATTTCCAAAGTTTGCCTCGGGTACGTTCAGTGAACGAACGAGCGGGAATTCCTAACTTTTGATCCGGTGCTCAGAATTGAAATCCGAGGACACCGATGAACTCGCAGCGCCGATATTCGATTAAGAAGACCTTTTCCGAAGTTGCGTTTTCCTAGGAGGAGTTGTTTAATTTTCTGGATGAAATGAAGAGTAAAATAAAATTGTGATACAATATTTATTTTATATCTTTAAATTGGTTAAAATATTTTGTTGGAAGTTGGGTGGTTTAACCACCTAAGAGAGGATTAAGGTGAGGAGGGGCCCACCCGAGCCCCACCTTTTCAAATTCCCTAACTCCCCTATCTCCCTCTTAAAAGCTTGATAACTTAACACTTAATTAATTACACAACTCATGTATAATTAATTCAGTGTTTTGTTTTTGAAATTTATGTTTTTGAAATGCTTGGCTTAGTAAATAAAATAAGGAGGGACCTTATTTTATTTGGATTGTTGGGTGAGGTGTAGAAGAGCTTTGGAGAGAAGCTGAAGAAATCCTCCACCATCTTCATCTCCTTCGTGGAAGAATGCGAAGAACGTCCGCCGCCCACGAAGAACACCGACGATGCCATCTTGACTCGTCTTCTCCGATTGCTTCCTCCTCGACTTCTTCGTCTTCTAACCGACGTCAACGAAACGACGACCGCTTCCCACGACTACGTCAACGTGCGACTATCGAGGTAGGGGTTTACTTCAATATGATTATCACTTTCCATGTTTTCCCCTTCTAAATCTATTGTGGGATTGGGAAAAATGTTTGATGAGGATTGTAGGGAATTTTATTTAATTTACGTGTGAATCGTTTGAAACAAGGTTCAATTTTTAATTAATTAAAAATTGTGCCATTTGGGTGTTGGTTATTCCCGATTGTTAGCATCTAATGCGGAGGGCGCGGGCCGAACGAACACGGCCCGAAAACCCTCCGTAATTTTGTTTTTGGTGCGTGGATTTGACAGTGATGAGGAATCGAATCCAAAATGGGAAAATGAGGTATCTGTTCCGAAGATCTCGATCCGAGAAAATCGCCGGCGAAGACCGCAAGTGGAATGGACCACCGGAGTGCGTCCGGTGGTCCGCGGAAGACGGCGGCCGCGCGCCACTCCGGCGCGGCGGCGCCGGCGACCCGCGGCGGAGGCGCGCCGCCGGAGTAACCCACCGCGGCTAAGCCGCGGTGGTCAACAGGTGGCCGGCAAAGCCGGCCGTGACTGTCCAAGGGCGAGACCCTTTACGGTCCCGCGTTTCTTTTTTTTCGGCCGGCCAAACGGCCGGCCTTTTCAAAGAATTCATGGGGATTAAACCCCCGGATGAAGGTGGAGCGGGCCCCCCACGTGGGGGGGCGTTGTTTTGCAAAGCACGGTGGGCTGCCCCCCCCCCCCCCCCGTTTCCTCGACCAGCGCTCGGCCAACCGGCCGAGCTGAGCGGCCGGGCCGCGCCGCCGGTCGGGCCGGGTCCAGCGGACCGGGTCGGATCCAGGTCGGGTCGACCCGGTTCGGGTCGACCCAGTTCGGGTCGGACCAGGGGGGTCGGGCCGGGTCGGACCGGGCCTAGACCCCAGGTTTCGGACGGGTTTTGGTTTTTCGCCCATATCTCAGTCTACGGACCTCCGATTGATGAACCGTCTGCGGAAACACGATCCTTGGATCGAGACGGTCGTTTCGGTATATTACACTCAGGGTTTCGGAATACTTTGAGTTCGGCCGGGTTGGTTCGTACATGAAACCAACCGGGCCTTCAGAGCGGAAACGCTCATATCTTGAGCTACGGACGTCCGTTTGACGTGCCGTCAGCTTTGTTGAGTTCTTATTAGTGAGACGGATCTTTTGGCATACTCCGCCCAAGGTTTGGACGTAGGTGGTGTACGGTCGGGTTGGTTTTTCCTTAAAAACCAACCGGGCCCCAGGGACGAAAATGCCAATAACTCTCAGACCGGGCGTCCGATCGACGCGCCGTCTGTTGCGTTGAGTTTCTGTTGACGATACAGAACTTTTGGATACATCAACTCTGGACTTTGTGACAGTTGATGTATCATCCTCTCGACTCGTGGAGTGGACCCTCCGAACGAGCTTACTGTGTGCGGGAACCCTAGTGTTGGCTGCGACTGTGACTGCTACTGCTACTGCTACTGCTACTATGACTGCGACGACGACAGTACAGAGATCCTGTGTGGATTCGACGACGACGACTAAAGCACTCAGCGATCCTACGTGGATCAGTGCTACAGGTCCTGTGTGGGCCCGATCCTGTGTGGGTCAGATCCTGTGTGGGTTTTTGCGCTCAGCGGTCCTGTGTGAACCAGCGCCTACAGGTCCTGTGTGGGCCCGATCCTGTGTGGGTCTTTTGCGGGGGTTAGTTACCTATCGATCCTTCGTGGGTCCGACGACTTAGATGGATCAGAGATCATATTTATCGTCCTTTGAAAAAGTATACCTGTGTGAGCTGAATCCTGTTGCTTTCCTGTGTAGATTGTGTTGTGCTATCCTGTGTGGATTACGTTTTGCTTTCCTGTGTGGAATACATTTACTTTCCTGTGTGGACTGAGTTGTACTTGGACTCGGAGGTTGGAGCGTAATTGAAATTGATGACTTAGGTATATGTATGGGCATATACCTAAGCAGTGTCGGTTGTTACTTCGTGATTGTACCTTTCTTTTTGGTTTACCCTTTGTGGATTTTGAGAGACCTTCAAGGGTCTCGGGGTCCCTACTGAGTAGCTTATACTCACCCCTGCACGGGCTTTGCCCGCACTACGTTGTGTTGGTTGCAGACGAAGGACAACGTTGATCTTAGCTGAGGCTTGCAGAGCAGGACGGAACCTGGAGGTGGACCACTGGGCGGGACATGCTCGGAGCGGACGGCGGGACCCGTGAAGCAGTGGAGCTATCTGTACCCACCCTTCAGGTGGGATTTCCAGTGGACAGCTCGGTGTAGCGGCTTTTACTTTACAGTTGTTGTTTTCCCTTTCGAGTTGTACTTTACTTTCAGTTTGGGTTTGTATACTGGCCCATTTACTTTTCTGCACTTTCAGTTGTACTCTGCATTGCTTAGTGTTTACTTTCCGCTTGCTTACTCTGTTGTGTTTGTTTACTTTATAAAGGCAATGCCTTCCCTTTTTACCGGGATTTACTCCTTGGTGCTAGTCGCCAGCCCCTGGCCTATGGAAGGCGGGCTTGGGTTAGTCACGGCACGGACCCCGAGGGCGGGTCGTGACACTATACATAGACCTGAAAAAAAATATTAAGAAGATGGATAAAATAATAAAAAACACTCTTCTTATCCCTATAAATACCACCCCTCACAACCCCTTATCCTAAAACCTATAAATATTTAAGCTTTTTCCAAATACTACCCTATCCCATTTCCACTTATCTCTCCAAAATCCTAGATCAATTTTTTCTCAAAAAAAATCCAAACTCAGGTATCTTATAGAGGATCTCAAGGAGGATAATTCAAGAGATAAAACCACATTCCATTTTCTTTTAATTTCTTTTAAATTTATTTTCTTTTGTTATTATAACATCACTTCCCCTTATCCAAGTGGTGTTAAAACGCCATTATCTTATATATAATTTAATTTTATTATGTTAATGGAATAATCTATAATATTTTCACTTCCTCATTCCTTTTTTACAATAAAAGAAAACATCATCGATGATGTGATAATTTATCACATTCAAGGATAACATTTTTTTCAATTCCCATCAAATCCTTCAAGACATCTCATAAAAAAATTTATGTTTAGAAAATATTAAAAAATATTTATTAATTATTATTTATTGTTCTATAACTACATTATATACATAATTAAACAAAACTATATTGTGATGACTGAAAAACATCCAAAATAATCGTAAAAATTATCACTAACATATTATTTAATGATTCATCCTCACCAGAAAATTAAAAAATGAACTATATAACCCATTAATCTTAAAGATGTTAATTAATAACATATAAATTTAATTATTGACAAACATTCGTATTTTATAAGATTTTTCATACATGTATATTTTCAAACTAATCATGAAAACTATGGAAAGCAATTTTCTTTTATGATGAAATTTAATCTCAAAACACATATTATAATTAAAAATTATAACTTTTTTGTTTTAAAGAATATTTAATATTTTCTTTAAACCACATGAATATGTTTTATTTCCCATGTTTCTTAAAAATTGTTTTTACATGTTTTCACTTCATTTTGACATCACATATTATGATATATGCCTATTTTACCTTTTTTATTTTCCATTTGTGATTTAAATCCATTCATTCCTATACAAAAGTATGATATTACCTTTTTTTTATTAATTGTGACATTATTATGATTCCAAATTCGTTCCAATGGTAGACCATATGTTTATGTTTTAATCCTTACATTTGATAATTCATGTTGCATACATATTAATGAACATGTTAGGATGGGTGCACCTATATAGAACTCTAATACATTGGGTAATGTTTAGTGTAACGAGATGTTATGTTGGGACAAGGAGTCAACCTAATTTCATTATTGAACATTTTCTTACATGTGAAATTGTCTTGGAATTTATCCTTGAATCATTCTAATGTCATGTTATATGTTGTTTCCATATTTCTATTCTTCCATGATTATATGTTCCAATGTTATACATGGTATTACCCCTTATGTTTATTCTTGTTCTATTCCTTTTAAGACATCATGTTATGACTTCTAACCCATTTTCTCTTTTTTATACAAAGGATTATTCACTTACCTAGATTTTTACTTCATCCCTTTTTTTTCGTGTACTTCCTAGGTTATCCTATGCAGATCTAAGAGCCCAATGGATATGAGGATCTAGTTATAGAGATTTAATAAAATATGTTTTTATTTTAGTTTCATATTTTCAAACTATGTTCCTAACATTCCAAAGTCACTATATTTTACAATCCTTGGCTTTATTATGGGGTTTCTATAGTTTGTTTTATATTAAGGTGTAGATATTTTTTGAAATTAGGATTAGAGAACTTTAGTAAGATCATATAGATAATTCTATAAAAATTGATAAAATAATTTGAAAGATAGGGTAACACATGTTAAGATATTATTCTCATTTACATGTTTATACATTAATGTTAAATGTTACCTTCTTATATTCTTATTAGCTAGGTATTAGAGCCCCAAAAATTGTACTTTATTTTTCATAATTAGTGTATGGAAATAGGACAAACCGTATCAATAATAAATTAAATAGGAAATGAAATTATTATCATAATGATATTCCAAATATTAATGGAATCGGTTATAAAAAATTCAGGATAGTAATTTCTCAATTTGATGAAGTTAATAATTATAAATTTAATCACATAGTATACCATCATTATTGTAAAAATTTGAATTCAGTGGTATAATAATTTATTTGGAAAATGACTCCCATGTTTTATAGATTTATAATCCCCTCCTCAAAGAATATTGGATTGACTCCATTGAGAAGTTATTATTTGTCCTTTATTACTCTAATGAAGAGAACATTGTGATTTTAGTCTATTGTTTTGATCGGTAAGCTGAATTGTTGTTGAAACTGATCAAAAACACAACGTTTAAGGAGGAAAATTATTCAATGGAATGAAAAGATATCATGAAATTATTCATCAATAAAAATTTCCCTTGAACCTTATATCTTAGGATAGAAAGGGAGTTCCTCATATTGAAAAAAATGTATAACGACTCTATCAAGGCATATAAAGCAACTTTTGAAGACATGGAAAATATTCCTCTATCTTTTTAATTAAAACTGAATGAATGTTTGATCACTTCTATAGTAGACTGAAGATGAGTCTGGGAAAATTATTGGTAATTTGAGACTTTGAAAGCTATGATGAGATTTTTCTGTTATTCCCTTAATGTAGAAATTAATATTAGAAACTATATGAGGTCTCATGGGACCTAGGAAAAGAAGAAAGAATGGAGGTCAATATTAGGGGATCAATTGAAAAATATCATGATCATTAGAAGACAGAACATCCCATGTCTCAGAAGTGTGGGAAGAAGCATCCTAGAAACCACTTAAGTGGACCAAAGATATACATTAATTGTTTAAGAGAGGGGAATATCTATAATAACATCCAAAGGGATATGAAGAATTCCACTAATATGGAAGAAGAGTGGAATGTTCAAATCAACACATATTCTGTAGTACTGTGCTTCAACATTAAGCAACATGGACATTATGTAATCAATTTTTCTTAGGCAAGGGTTGTTTTAGGTAATCAATAACAACTTCCAAGGCAGCAATGACATATGTTATGACTACTGCTCTGGTGGATCCTAAAAATGATATGGTGATAGGTACGATGTTTATTCATTCAATAATACTAAATTAACTAATTTATTATAGTTTTGTGCATTCATTCATAAGATGCATGTTTAATAGAACTATTGAAACACCATCTCAAAATATAAAAGTTGGGTTTTTTGTTAGAATATAAAATGGAAAAATATTTGCATCCAAAGTATATTACTCCTCCCTAGTTAATGTTTGTTGACTGAACCTCCCAAAAAATATTGTCTTACATACTTTTTGGGAGTTTGATCTGTATTGGGAATGGATTGGATATATTTATCCAAATCCAACATCAATGGTATGGAAAGGAAGATCTCTCTTCACTTTCCCAAAGAATCCTTCATTTATGTACAAGTGTAAGGATGAGGATAAATCTCCTTATAAATCATTTAGTCATGTGTGAATATTAATTCCTTATATGAAATCATATATTGCACAAATTACTAAGACAATGGTGTGGATTGTATTGGAAGACATGCCCCTTGTGAAGGACTAAAATGATGTGTTCTCTAAAGATTTACCTAGACTTACTCCAGTTCGAGGGGTTTGTTTCTCAAATGAACTTATTCCTAGATAATTAAATTTAACAAACACACATTATTGAATAGATTTAGATGATCTTGAAGAATTTAATAGATATTACAAGAATGTTTGTACATGGTTTCTATGTTCCTGAGTGCTTCACCATGGGGTGAGTTGGTCCTCTTCATTAAAGATAATGATGTATCAATGAATCTCGGCATTGATTATCATGGATTAATAAAATCATGATAGAGAGAATGTATCCCCTCCCGCTGAGAGATCACTTATTTGACCTAATACATGGGGGCAACTATTTCAATATGTTGGACCTTTGGTCAGGATATCACCAATTAATGCGGAGGAGGGATGATATTATCGAGAATACTATTCAAATTAGTTATGGACAGAATGATTTCATAGAGATTCCATTTATAATAATTAATTCTCCAAAAATTTTCATTTATTTAATAAATAGAGTGTTTAGATATTACCTTGAAAATTTTGTGGTTGTCTTTATTGAAGATATTTTGATATTTTCCATGAGAAAGGAAGAATATGGATGAAATTTTTATACTATGTCGACCCTTCCAAGACTATGGAATTGAAGAGCGGTCCATGAAAATATAAATAATGGAGATATGTAGTTTCAGTGTTCATTATGGGTATTACTGATGATTTTGGAAGAACTTATCATCATTTTCGAACCCAATAACCATGTTAAATTTAAATGGAGTAATGTTTTTCTTGACCAAAGAATGTGACTACTTCATTAAAGAGATGAAAATTTGTCTTATCAATGCACCAGTGATCAAACAATCGTCAAGTGGGGATCTATTTGTGTTGTATAGAGATGCATCATAGAATGGATTAGGCTATTTACTGATTAAAAATGATAAATTCAAAGGCTAAACTTCAAGGAAATAAAAAATTAACGAGACAAATTGTCCCACACATGATCTAGAGTTGGAGGTAGTGATCTTTACATTGGAATTCTATAAGCATTATCTCTGTGGAGAAAAGTGTGAAATATATACAGATCAAAAACGGATTAAAATGTATATTCACACATAAGGATTAAAATATTAACAAGTAAATATGGTTAAAATACATCAAATATTATGACTACTCAATCCAGTACCATTCTTGTAAATAAAATTAGATGGTGGATCCTCTAAATTGAAAGGATCATGCATCTTGATTAATGATTAGAATTGAGAAGAAGCCATTCCTATTAAACCTGAAATGGATGGTCATGGGAATCATTAAAAAGGTAACATCATTATTTATTTTCCATATGAGTTATCAACCCTCCATTATGGAGAAAATATGGTATTCTTGAATAAATTATTTGGGAATTCAGAACATGGTGGAATCTATCATAAATGGAAGTCATCTAAGTTCAAAATGTTTGAGGAAGGATTCATGAGATATGGGTTATGACTGTGTGTATTATCCAATCCATAAATAAATAAATATATTATGAATAAAGCACATATCTCAACATTATCTACTTACCCAAGGAGTATAAAGATATATTGATATCTTGTAAAGCACTGCTGGTTGGCAAATATGAAGAAAGAGATCACTGAATATACTTCAATGAGTCTAGTATGTTTGAAAGTGAAGGATGAAAAGGAAATGTGTAAGGAAATGATGAAACCATTAATAATACTCAAATGGAATGGGAAAAACATTACCATGGAATTTTTTACCGGACATCTGAACACATTGAGAGGAAGAAATGCTACAAGTGTTTTTATAGATCGTTCTACATGGACAACTAAATTTATCAGAATTAGTGATGAATTCAAAAAATGATCAACTCACCTGGATATACATAAAATAAGTGGTAGGGAAAAATGGAAATTTCTCCAATATGCTCTGAACATTGTGTTGAACATTTTTATGGCCTATAATCATCAAAATTATGGACAATCCAAGAGAACTATTCAGACACTGCAATACAAGTTGAGAGTAATTTCAATGGACATGAAAGGATGATGAGACCATCATCTTCCCCTAGTTGATTTCTCCTACAAATATAGTTTCCACATGAGTATCCAAACATTAATATATGAAACCCTTTATGGGAAAATATGCAGAACACTAAAATGTTGGTATGAAGACATTGAACATAATCATGTAGGACCTGAAATAGTTGATGAAATTGTAGATAAGGTGAAAAACATTAAACAACATGTCATTGAAGCCCAAAGTCTATAAAAGAGTTATTTTGATAATCATCAATGATATATTAGATTTTTTTAGACTTAAGGTATTCATCTACATATCTCTCTGAAAGAGGATCATGAATATTCGGATGAAAGTAAAGTTGAGTCCTAGGTACATCTGCCCCTTGATTATACTAGATCCCGTTGGAGCATTGGAAAATCAACTAGAACATCCACCAACCATTTCTCAAGTGCACAATATATTACACATATCCCTCTTTATTAAGAACATACCAGATCCATTACATGTATTGAATTCATTATTGGTATATTTGGACAATGATCTGTCTTACGTGGAGCATACAGTGAAGAACATAGATCATAGGGTTTAAGTCCTATACGACAAGACTACTCACCATAAGTTTGAATAAGAAACACGGGAACTAGAGGGAGTGATTAAGGAGATGTACCATCACTTATTTTTTCCATAGTATGTAAAATGAGATTTCAAGGGTAAATTTTCATAAGGGGGAGAATGAAATAACCCAGAATTCAATTGATGATAATTCCCTTCTTAATATTATATTATATGGTAATGTCCACATTAAATAACATATAGAACAGAATAGAAACATTATAAATTATCAATGAATGATATAAGATGTATTTCAAGTTGTTAATGAACTTATAGAAATAGAATAGTAACATGATCTTTGGAATAACAATATAACCCCTTAGAATAGTAAACTGGCTAATAAAATAGTAAACTCACCTATTAAAGTATAAATAATATTTCAGCATCTTATAAATGAAAATATGACATATTTATATTATTGGATAAGTAAATTATGTTTTAGGAATGATAAATTAAGTGTTAGTACCTTTGTAAATTATATATAATTATTAAAAATATTATAATTAATATAAGGATTCAAAATATAATTTATTTTCATTAAATGTATCAATAAATTATTATTTGGTTTTCTTATGATTATAATTTATTTGTATGAGACATTACATAATTTTTCAAATTATCATAAAATCAGTTATAATTTTAAAATTGGTATTTTTCAAACAAATGGGGATTTCATTTAAAAATTAAATGCATCATATTTAGAAAATTATTTTCTTAAATTGGAGTAATGTTTTTAATTATACGTGTCTAAAAATGGTTAGGGTGGTTTTTTTTGTATTTTCTAAAAAACATGATTTTTTGTAAATTGTAAAATATGATAATTTACAATAAAAGAAAAATACATGATTTATTGAGTCATTGATGATGTATAGCTGATGTAAGCACCCATGGTTAGAACTCAAATTAATTAGTTAATATATTTAGTCATAATAATCCATACTATTAATAGTGATGAGAACAAATATTAAACAATTCAATAAAATAATAAAACACACTCCTCTCCTCCACTATAAATACCACCTTGACCTCCCCTTCTACTCACAACATTAAATCATTCAGACTTTTCCAAATTATACCTTATAATTTTCCCAATTCAATACCCCACATGTAGGAGAATTTTTTCTCAATGGAATATCAACCTCTACTATCTAAAAGAGGTTTTCAAGGAGGTGAATTTAAGAGGTAAAAAAACAGTCCTTTTTTATTTCATTCCAATTTTTGTTGTTTTCTTATTCACTCTTCACCTACCCTTATCTAAGAATAATAAAAACCCTATTATATTATATATAATTTAATTTAATCATGTTAATGAAATAATTTATCTTATATTATCTTCCCCTCTCATTTTTTACTAAAAATGAAAACATCATCTGTGATGTGTTAGTTTATCGCTTTCCAAGATGATGGAGTTTCAAATATTAATTACCTCATTCTAGACATACCATAACACCATTTTATGGTTAATAAAGATTTTAATATATGTATTATATCGTATGTAATATTCTAGTACCATTTTTTATACATAATAAGATAAAACTCATTTCTGATGATCGAAAAAGGAAGACAATAATCAAAACTATTATCTGTAACGGCCTAACTAATAATTCATCCTCACCCAAAAAACTAATAAGGTAATTATATAACCATTTAATTTTTATTATGTTCATTAATAAAATATAACATCATTTTTGGGAATCAATTTCCATTTTACATTATTTTCCATACAAATATACAACAAAACGATCATGAAAACAAGGGTAACCAACGATCCCGAATGACGAAATTGAATATCATAAACCCTGATACTTTTTATGAATGAACATAATAAAATTATAATAAATATAATAAATTTATAAAAGGTTTTGAATTAATTAATTAATGTATTTAGTCTGATTTTCTAGGACATTAATGATCATTTGAAGAACCATTTTAGAAATAAAGTAAGAGATTTTACCCGAACCCTAATTTTTTCATTTGAGTAACTATTTATATCTATTTCCCCCCAATGTAATTCTTAATTAAATTTATGTAATTTTTATACATTATATTTATATGTTTAAAACTCATTTATCCAGATTACATCATCCTTATCTGTCTGAGAAATACATATTTTGAAAAGGTCCCCTTCTCAATTCTTCCCTATAAGTAAGCCTGATTAAACAGAACTTCTGGAATGCTAACCCATTTAAATAATATCCATAATATATTTGAATCCCGAATTATTTATATAATATCAACTATATTATCATGATAACTCTCTTTTCCAATTTCTGGTTTTATACAACCCCTTATTCCATTTTCATTTTAAAGAATCTTTAATATTGTCCTAAAACTGCACTGAATTGTTTTATTTGTAAAGTTTCTTAAATAATTTGTTTAAACTTTTTCACTTCATTTTGATATCACATATCATGTACGATTCCTATTTTACCTTAATAGTTTTAATTTATGATTTAAATCCACTCTTTCACAGAAACCACTATGATATTCCCCTTTATTATACCTTTTTACATGATTATGATGCCAAATTCTTCCCATTGGTCACCATTATTTTTTTATTGTATTATTTATGTATGATTATTTTTGTGGAACATTTTTTCATTAAAATATTATTTTGGGTGAACTTAGATATCACTCCAATTCATTTTTTAATTTTTAGTATCATGAGACTTCATGTTGGGACAAGGAGTGAACTCGTTTCCTTTATAAAACTTTTTCCTCCAGGTGAAATTATCTTAGAAGTTACCCTTAACAGATGAATATTTCATGTTATATGTTGTTTAAATAATTCTAAGTTTCCATTATTATTTGTTACCATGTAATACATGTTATTATTTCTTATGTTTATTCATGTTCTATGCATTTTATGGTATCTTATTATTATTTTTAATTCATGTTCAATGTTTTATTCCTATGATAATTCTAGTACTTTGATTTTTAGCTCATATATTATATTAATGTATTCCCCATGTTATCCAATGAATATGTAAGATCTCAATGGAAGTTATAATCTCACTACAGAGGTTAAATAAAATATATTTTTTTGGGTTCATATTTTCAAATTATATGAAAAATAATTAAAATAGAAAAGACGTTATGATCCATGGTTTTATTTGATAGGTAATAATTTGTAAAATCTTATAATTATTTTTGTAAAAGGATAGTTTCAATATAATAAATCTATAAAAAATTATAATAATAAAGACACATGTTAAATGAGAATTTTTTTTCTTGTAGTTTTTGAGGCTATATTTGATGCTAGAGAAAGTGTTTAATAATTTAGATAACTTATTATAGATAATGTCTTATTTAACTCATAATTTTAACCTATAATTATTTTATTCGTTAATTCAATATGGAATAATTATCGATTGTTATAAAATGATAAATTTTTGGGACAAACTATACATGTTTTATTGTAAAGGATAAATGCCTTTTTTTGTGGTAGTGGGAGCCCATTTTCAAGTGAAGGATAAATGAGTTATTTTATAGACTACATTACCTATTTACCATGATGTTTGTTTTCATCATTTCCATGTTTCTCTAGATATATCCCTTTTTATATAGCATGTTGTGAGCCACAGATGGATAATGAAATATAAGTTGGGAGGCACAAGGTTTGTGGAAGTAATGAATGCCCATGATGGTTAGATACATAGTGTTATGAATGAGGTGTTGGGGGATGGAAATTAACTTGATGGAATGTGTTAATGTTGGTATTACCCATATCTATGATGAAATATGGGATACATTCTTTTTAATATTCTCTTAAAGGTCAAAATGTTGGGTTTCTTATTTATCTTCATTCCTACTACCACAAATTGAGGCTAATGAATGTTTCAAGTTAATGATATCCCTTTGGAATGTAGGGTTTTTTATAGACTATATATAATTATATAATAGTAAGATATTAATTAATGTCTTAACCCATCGGGGTGGTGTTTGTTTGAATGATGAAAATATGCTAATCATGAAAACTCTGGAATTAGTTCAGTTTTTCATAGAGGGCATGGAATTCACTCTAATGGTTAATTTATAGTATTTAATATTAATGTTAAATAATTTTTAAACCATATTTAATATGAACAATAATGTTAAAATGTAAATATTTAATCCAATGATAATGTCTACTTAAATGTTTGGGGGGTTATAGGACATCAATCTGTTAGTGGTGGTGGTCAGATGTCCAAGAGACAATAGATAGAGATGAGTCTCAGAATATGTTAATGAACATAGTGTGGTCATGATATATACTATATAATGTATGTTTTTTGATTTAATTCAATAACTCTCCCTTATCGGATAGTTTACATACACATAGTGCACAATGGGAGGGGTGTTCCCCAATATCTAGGTTAGTGATGGACGGATGGAGGACTACCCCCTCTACTCCTTCTCAATTCTCATGGTAATACTATATACTGGTATACATAGTGGTTATCATTCCATATATATGTGTGTATATAGATTTAATGTTCTGTGGTTTTTTCACAAACATATATCTATGAATATAGTATCATAAGAATTATTATAGGTATTCCATGTATATGTTATGACATATCAAACTACATAGTCAGTTTCAGGGTTTTAATGGATTGATGTATAAAAACCTTGTTTCATACATGGAATAAACACCCTGGTGGCTCTTAGAAGCTACTCAATTTCTATTGGTCGATTTTTATAAGATGATAAGTTGATATTATGCATGAGGTTTAGGTTGTGATACATAGCCCATGTGTCTTCGGGCTGGAATCTTTTGGAGATATATGGATTTGGATATACAGTGTTAGAGAAAATAGTAAAAAAACTACATAAGAGGTAGCAAGGTATCCTTGTTTAATTATTATAATATATGATCCCTTTTATGTGTTACATGGTGAGAGATATCAATAGTGAGGCTGAGAAAATTGTTTGCCGATTTAGTTGATTAGTTAGTTTCACTTGTTGTTCACTAGGATTTAGTACTCTTCCTTTATTTTTTTGATGTGGGGATCTAGGTAGGATCATACTTTCAATACCTATTATTCTCAACCTATGTATGTGTAAAAAAATAAGTCCAAGTGATCTTGTAGGATATTGGGTTAGATATTATTATCTCATGGTTGATCATGAGTTGTTTGGGATTTGTGGTTGTTGCCAAGTTTACCTTTTGGAATATGAAGATTTCATTTACAGTTGTTGTAGTCTGGATGGGATAACAAGTATATACATTGGATTTATTCTACTATATTCATGAATTTGTTGATTATTGTATTTATATTATCTCTCCATCCCCTTGGCATGTTCTTTTTCCAGGGCAATGCCCCCCATTTGGATGTAAGATATACCCACATTAATTATCAACAAACTATTTCCTATTGGAGTCAGGATTCAAGAGTTCCCCATATCTTTAATCACATTACCCATCCAAGATGAGTACCTTTAGGGAGAGGGTTCATAGTATATTAGTATCAAGGGTTCATGTTAAAAATTATGATACTATTTTGAGTAAGAAAAAATAAATAATTCATGGGTTAGTAGGGAAAGAATGGTATCTGATTTTATTAAGTGATATTAATAAGAGATATTATCTAATGAATTGGTATTTGGGGACCCTTATGATATAATGCACTGAACATCATGTTTACATAGACTACTAAGATAAGTGATTTTGGTTGTGGGGTATAGAGCTAAAATATGGTTACAAATCATTATTCTTTGTGGAAATTATTTGAATTAGTTGAGAATCAAATAATTTTAACCTAAGATAAATATAATAATTAATTAATATTAAATATTAAATATTATCAGTTAATTAGTCCCAACCCATTTTTTCTTTTATAGATATGGCTCTTGGTCGACATAATCATTAGGTTTGTGTTGAATATGTTCAGTACAACATGCCAAAAATTCACCCCATAGTAGAGTTAGATAATGGTGAAACATGGAGGAGGACTATACAATATTTTGAGTTCTAGAGTATATAAAAATATAAGGGCTGTATTTTAGACATAGTGACAGAATACTAATTATAGGAGGTCGATATAGATTTTTGTTTGATATGTTCTCAGAAGGAGAACTGGGTTTCATTGGTTATAATGATTATGTGTATGTTTGGGAGGAAGTGGGTGATTTTGTCTTCTATGGTTCATTAAGTGTCAATGGACATGTGGTAGATGTTAATTCACCATTTTCAAGAAGTGTTTTTTCTTTGGCCAAGAAGGCAGCTAATTACCAGTATTTTCTTAACCTTAGATATGAATGTTCTATCATATGGGAGTTTAATATATATTTCATGACCCTTCTATATTACGTTGTAGACCTATTTTTAGTGGAGTAGGAAAAGGTGTGGCATTTCAAGATTCCTTACATCATGAGATTCATCTCAGGTCACCGAGTTTATAATAAAAACATATCTCATGGTTCTATTAATAGTATAAGATATTTGGAGGATTTGAGTTAGAACTATATCATCATGAGAGGGTAGTCATTAGGATTACTCATGGTGAAAATTTTAGTTTTAGGTTTCTCAATTCCCTAGATAGAAGAGATTTTGGATAGCTAGGGCTATGTCACCACCCCCATCGTCTCGTGTCTCTATAGGGGTGGATTTATGTCTTTTTATATGGGATTATACACATGTTCTTCATAAAGACACCAAGGTCATTAGTGGTGGGTGTTCGTAACCTTTTTCGATATGCATAATGCAACAAGAGCTTTAGTTTTGGTTCCTCTATTGAGACTTTTAGCTGAGGGAGAAATTGAAGGACTGTCTGGTTTGGATTACTAGAGAAAAGATGAGGTAGGAAGAGTGTATCCTCATAATGCTCTTTATTCATAGATATAAGAGTGTATTCAAGGATTTGGTAATCATAAAGGATTGATATATAGAGGAAAACTTCATTCTCTAGCATTTACATTGTTGGGTGATCAAGACATCATTCTAGACACCCTTTCCTTGATTTCTACTTGGGTTCATGCCTGGTTTGATTTATGAGTTACACACTCCTTTATATTACCTACTCTAGTCCTTGGATTGGGAAATTATGTTGTTAGAATTCATGTTCCCTTGTTATCATGTATTCCAGTAAATAATAAATATTATATATATGAAGTATGTAGAGTTTGTCATCTTCTACAAGGGAAGCACGGTCTTTGGTAGACTTAATTTTTTTATGAATATATATATGAAACGTCATCCTCGGCATTGATTTTCCATATTCATTATAGTCTACCATGGATTACTTTAGAATAATGATTGTGTTTTCTGATTTTTATGTAGTTTTTGTCATTGTCTTTCGAGATATAAACCCTCTAATTGTCTGGAGGCATGTTCTTCTCTTATCTCCCTTGATGGCCAAGCTGATGCTGAGTTCATCATTGGTTCAACCAAAGGATTTTCCTAGGGTTGTGGAAGTGTGCTCTAATATTTCTGAAAATATATTTTTAACATTTCCACCATTTAAGACAGTTGTTGTTTGGGATTGATTTACAATTTGGCATTCCTCCTATCACAATGTATCCATATATGATGGTTCCATCTGAGTTGTGAGATATATGGTTACAAAATAGTGATCTATTAAATAATGGATATTTTGGATGAATGTTTCATTATGAGGGGTTCCTATTTTCATCATGAAGAAGGGAAATGGAAGATTTCATATTTGTTTCATTTATTATCTCTTGAATATGGAGACAGTGAAGAACTTATATCTTCTTTCTTGGGTTAAATATATCATCAATCAAGAGAAATGATAGAGATGAATCTAAATGACTCATATGGGGCCAAGATATCATCAGATATGAGTGATGAATGAAGATATTATGTTGAAAATTTTTTGATGTTGATATGAAAATTATGAGTTCATCGTGATGTTTTTCGTAGTGATGAACACCGAAGCTACATCACTAATTTTGATTAATTATATATTCAATGAGTTTCAGGTTCTGTTCATGGTGGTTTTCATTGATTGAATCTTTATGTACACTGCATCTATAAATATTATGCATATGTTCTACAAACAATTTTTGGAGTTCCTCTTCATAAATAATTTTTAATATGTGTTCTATGTGTATGTTATAGGCTTGTGATGTTTTTTTGGAGACATGTCATGTCTAATTAGGGAGTTTATGTAGATCCTTCAATTATTATGGGAGTCATATCTTGGGAATCCCCTAGACAGTTTCATAGGTGTAGAGTTTCCTTCATCTTTAAGGATATTTTTTAATGCTTAATGAAAACCTAGAATAGTTTACGAATCCTTGAGAATTCATGATTAGAAAAGATCAATAATTATTATGTATTGATCAGTGTTAGAAAGACTTTAGAAAACATTAGGGAAAGTTAGTTAGTAATCAAATATTTTTTTGTAGAAGTTGTTCATTGTAAGGTATTATATAATGATTTCAATCTTCATTTGGGATATTTTATTATTTATCATTGATACGTAGTTTCTTAGGGGAAGTGGACGTTATATCCCTATGGGTGTAACCATGCCACCCAAGATCTTGGGTTGGCAGAATTTATGTTTCCTTAATTTTTTTTGTGAAATTACCTCATTGGTGATGGTTTTTTATTTTTTACCAACTAGATGAAATTTAGGTATGTGTTCTCCTAGGGTGACATGAACTTATGGAACTTATGGTGGATGGAATTCTTGGATTATTACCACATCGGGATTTGGAATATAGTAAGGAAGGGAAATTTATTATCTGACGCTCTCTATAAGAAGTCACATAGTGATATTAGATGGGGATTGGGGTATTATTAGAGAGTTATATAAGTGATATAAATTATGTATCTTGATATGTAAGATGATAGAGGCATATATTGTATTTTATAGACGACAATGCGGTCATCTTGGGTGCAGTTTCTAGAGTAGTCCAAACGGTTAGATCCTGATGTGTAGATATGGAGGGACAATGTAATATTAGGTTATTCCCCAAATGGTCTGTATGAGTAGGAGAAACATTAGTTGTTGTTCCATGGGAGGATTTTCATCCCTTTGTAGATACATGAGATTGTTCTACAGGAGTTTATATCACACCCTTGGTGGTAAATCCCAACATGTAAAATTTGTAATAGGGTATTAGAGGGTAGATATAGTGACCTGGGATGAATAATACACTTATATATTTTCTCTTAAGATGTTTGGTATTCTAGAATGTGAAGGTTAAGCACTATGTTTACAGTGGGATTCTCCAACCATTGGATTCGCCTCAGTGGAAGTGATAGAACATATCGATGGACTTCTTTTCTGGTTTACCACGTGATCATGGTATCTTTTATGCTATATGGGTGATAAAAGATCATTTTTTTAAATAAACCCCCTTTATATTGGTTAAAGAGTCGATATCATTGGATGTTTTTTAATGCAATATCTAGAAGAGGTAGTGAGACTCTATGGATTCTAATAGGAAACAATCTCTGATCACGATATTTATTTTACCTCTAGGGTGTATAGAGGACTTCAGTATGATTTTTGAACATAGTAATTCAATATTCATACATTTCACACACATATGAATGGTCAGATAGAGTTGACTATACAGACTCTTTAGGACATGTTTTGTTTTTTTTATTGATTTTTGAGGTTCTCAGATGGGGTAAATACCTTTGGTCAATTCTTTATACAAGAATTGTTTTTACTATGCCATCAGTATAAAACCATTAGACATTTTTTATGGATGACCTTTACATTATATATTGGGTATGACTGGGGTTATAGAGCATAAAATTCTCATGAAAAGCTAGTAAAAAACCTAAAATTATATTCTCGGCAATTCAAAAAATGTTTAAATCAGTGAAAGATTAAATTATGTTGCATGATGATCATAGGAAGAGACCTCAGGTAAAGACCTTGTGTTTTGAAAATTAAATTCAATTTTCATATTAATTAATTCATTATTATGTAATGTAGTTATAGAAAACACAAGCACAACTTTATTTATATTGGATTTTTATATATTCTTTGAGATTTAAAATAACATTACAAATTATAACCACAGATAGAATAGTCATTATTAAATGATCATATTATTAGTATATATGTGGTTTTATGATAAATCCAATTATCATGGGCAAAGGAACTGATGGACTCGACCAGTAAGATTACACCCGATGAAGACCATTTCTTTGAGTTTATGAGGGATATAACATCACTGGTCTTTTCCCTTGACCAAACACACGCCTAGGATCAATAAGTAAATCTTGAGTGAAACCATTTATGGGATAATTTGTAGTTTATTAAGATCATGACCAAAACCATATTCTTTGAATGACCCCAATAAAATTTCACCATCAATGTCCTTATCATTTGGGAAATCACTAGTGTAATAAGAGACAATATATTTAGACCCAAATTATATAAAAAATTTATTATTTATGATTAATAAATAATTATTTTATTTATCTTATGTTCATTACAGTTATTTAATAGTAATTTTTTTGAAAATTTATATTTTTATATGATGAAAAAATATATTATTTTTAAATAGATAGTTTAAATCAATACAAACATTATAAAGAATTAAATTATTTTTAAAATAAATTTTATATTAAACAAATATTCTTCTTAAATATTGTTTTTAAAATATGAATGATAATATATTTTTATGAATTAAAATGAATATTTAATATTGTTAAATAATGGTTATTATAAAACCCCATTATTTTTCAATCAATGTGGATTTTGATTCAAAAGCATAAAACCTAACATTTATATATTTACTTCGATTATGTAAATATTATTTTTCATATCAGCAAATAAGAAACTATCCAATAGATATTTTTCATAATTTCAAGAGGCAGTAGAATTTCTGGATAAAAAAATAAAATGGGTATAAATATAAAATATGCATTTTTACATCATAAAATCCCAAAAGTGTTGTGATATGTTCAATAAAGAGTACACATAACCCCAGTTATATCTCCCCTTAAAAATAATGTGTTTTTGATTAATTTTTTAAACTCTTAATGAATCATAACAAAACTATATTATATTTTATGGTTTTAAAATGTATTTTTATAAAGATGAAACACTTACAAATCTCCTTAGGTATTATTTTATTGAATTCAATTCTTAAATTTAAAAACTATTTATAACTAGTCCTCTTTAGTTGAAATAATGGTCGTAAACCATGGAAACATTTGGGGTTTGGATTATTTTATTTACAGAGTGGAAACCCTATGTTTAGAAAAGAATAAAAAATTACCCTATATTTTAATATATAAACCCACCCAAAAAACATTTCTTTTAACCTAAAAACCATAGATAATGAAGTTACACATCCTTTACTACTCTATATATCACCCATCGTGTTTCCAATCTCTTAGGATTCTCATCCCAGTCTTTTAGAAGTTCCCCCTTAATGTAAGGGATATCCAACTATTATATTTCATTCAGGCATATTATTTATATTGGGCCTTTAAAATATCTGTTGATTATGATGGGATGCCTTTATAAATATCTATTTGTGATCATAGATCATTTATCCCCTCTCATCATAACACTTACCTAAGTTGATACTTTTTCAAAGTAAGGGATCCCTCTCTCTCTCTCTTCTATTATAATTAACTATCATGTTTGTATTTAGCCTTTTGAATATTAATTTATTATGTTCTATTTCATTTATAAGTATAACTTTACTATCCAATTATTTTTTAACAATTATATATCATATATCCCCTCTCATTATAAACCCTTATTTCTGTTCATATTTCGATGTAAGGGATCTTCCTTTTCCTTTTTATCCAATAACCCTATTTATATTATGTCTTTTTATTTCTAATTTTTCATGTTGGGATATTTATTCACACATAATTATTAATGTAATTTCGTTTTAAATGTGATTAGATACTCCATTCACCCCTATTTAACAAATCTATGAATCATTATGTTCCTTAGTTATGTAGAGGAAATTATCCTACATTTTTCCATGATTACTATTTATATAGTGAATAACTATCACTATTTCCACTCAAGGATATTAAATAATATTTGAATATAATTAATTGATTTGGTACATCTGTGTATTTAACACAATCCTTCATTTTTGGATTAAATTTTATGGAATATATCCTTATATTGTAAGATATATGTGTCACAGCAGTGCATGTACATAATATGAATGTTATCGGTTAACTCAAAATTATATAGACCTATAATGAATTGGGTAATATTTTTAAATCATGAGATTTTATTTATGGGATTATGAAGTTAACCTAATCGCTGGTGGGAAATTATCCACCATGTGATGTGGTATTAGTATTTAGCCTTGAGTTATGCTTATGATATATTTTATATTATATCAACATATCTATGTTTCTTTCATGTTATCATTGTATATCATTACATAATGGTTAGGTTTTTTATTTTGAACACTTTTTTATTTTCTACATTCTTATTAACTCATATTTATTACATTAATCATGTTTTGGGATTATTCCCTTAATGGTGTTTTTACCTCACCCATTTAGTATGCACATCCTCGAGGTCTCTCATGCAGTTTTAGAAGATAAAGGGAAATTAAGAACATGTTAAGGAGTTTTATATAAGGTAATTGTATTTTTATTGAATGTTGTAATGAAATGTACCTAATTACCGAAATCCACATGGCATAATGTTATTTATTGTTTTTATTAGTTGTTTATTTACATAATAAATCATTCAATAAAGTGTATTAATGATTTGGGTTATCATAGTTTGTAATAGAAAATTATTGGTTATTTTGGGGATAAATATTATAAAACTCAAGTGAAATCCTTATGGAGAAAACTAATCATAGGAAATTACCCATAAGTTTTTGTTATGTATAGATTATGTTGATTCAATAAAAATATATCCCCATCTGTATACTATATGTTGTTGTGGCTCTAGCATTGTTTTATTGAGGGAAAAGAATGCCAAGAGGGACTCATTGATCTATACTCAATCATCACCTAGTGAATAATTAAGAGGCCAATATGCACTACAAGTTTGAGGCTCCTATGTGATATTGTTTGGTATATTCATGAGATCCTTACAAACCATGTCGAGGGGATAAAATTCCCATGAAATTTTATATTAATAAATAGACCCTAGATAACATAGATTGCGATATACAAATTCGTAGTTTAAGGAATAAATCAAATTTATGAGTTATCCTTTCAATGTCAATCGTTTCCCATTTATATGTTTAATAGTTTTAAAATCCATATTCTTAATCCTATTTTGGAAAATGCAAATGACTAGAGAAGGAATTAAATAATGAAATGTAAGACTACAGTATAAAGTTCTATATATTCATCCATAACAAACATATTTAGTAGAACTATTCAAACATCTCCTAAAAAATGGAATTATATATTCATGTGAAAATGAAAAATGGAAAAATTATTTTATCCACAGTATATAAATTCTCATTTCTCTATTAATGGGATAAACTTCCCATCAAACTGTTCGATACTCCATATAGTATAATTTGATGTAATTCTAGGTATGGGATGTATTTACTTTTATATACACATCATAAATTTACAATCGATAGAAATAAACATTAATATCTAAAATATTCCTCTGATTCAATGAAAGTGTAACGAAGATGATTTAACCCATTTTTATCATTATATCATGAATTGATATAAATACCATATTAGCTAACATAACTTACTCAAATGATTAAGACTAGTGAAATTTTTATCCTTTAATCCCTTCACATTTTCAGGTAAAATTCATATTTATTTTAAGAATAATTGTATGATCATCCTCTAAGTCGCGAGTTTGAGTCATCAATCAATATTATATTTCACGTTATTACAAAATCCATGAATTCATACTAAATGGACACTATTGAACTTGAGGTCCTGAAGAACAACCCACATAAAAATATAGATAATGGGTTTATATGCCCAAATAATTCATCATGGGGTCTAACAGTCCTCTTTATCAAGAGTATGGATTGGTCATTACACTATTTAAATGATTATCATGAGATAAAAAATATGATTATAATGTATAAGTATCATAGTCCATGGATTTATGACTTGATTGATCAGTATCATGGATCCCATTACTTATCTAAAGTGTTTCCTTGGTAGGGGTATTATCCAATAATGTTAACAGATGTGGATATCCCTAATACATCCATTAATACATCTTCATAGTGATTCAATTGGTTATCACTAGATATCAAAATATCATCCTAGACATGATGTATAAAATGTTTAGGGAGTATCTCTACAAATGATTTGTGGTATTTATAGATAATGTTCTTATCTATGCCAAAATCGTAGAGGAACACAAGGGGAATAAGGATTCTATACCAAAGAAATTTTGAATAGAAAATTTATATACGATGTGCAGTAAATGAGAGTTTTGAATAGAGAATTTAAAATTCATAAGGCATGTTATCCCCAGAAAATTGTTAAATTTAGATCCTTCAAAAAAAGAGACAATTTCAGGATAGCCCAGGATAACCTATATAATTAAAATATGTAATATCATTGGATTATTAGGTCACTAAAATTAATTTTTATGAAATTTCCCTTTATTTTCATTCCCACAAACAAATCTTACTCAGAACGGAGTCATGTTTTTTAGGACTGATGAATGTGAACACAACTTTATGTTGATGATGAAATGGATAATAACCGCAACTGAACCCAAATTACCAACTAGTTGGGAAGGATTTGTTATCTAACATGATGCATCCAAAAAATCTTTTTAGTTGTGTACTCATTCATGTATAAAATATGATATCCTATGTGTTCCTCCATTTAATTATCCATGACCCTAAATACTAACCATATGAGCTAGAATTTTCTCTAGTGATATTTTCCCTAAATATTTGGTGAAATTATCTTAACATGGAGAATTTTGGCATAAAAATAGATATTAAAATACTCATGTAAATATTCACAATAAAATATCTCAATATGAACCAATAAATGTTTTTAAATCCAATCAAGGATTGTGACTTTTCAATTCATTTTCACCACATGATGTTGAAAAATGTGGAAGATGGTTCGGTAGAGTGGATTCGAAAACCCTATCCATTTTGTGGATTGAAAAGGTTATAATCTTCTGGTAAATGTGAAGGATGTATATGGGAATATTAAAAATGAAAACATCAAACATATCCCAAATTGATACTGAAACATGAATTCATGGTAGGATCAAGGAGGCTCAACAAGATATTGAGGTGCTACAGAAAAATATACTAAATATTTCAAATCATGCCTTTTCTAAACATTGAGTTATATGGTGTACCTACCCTACTTTTTAGTAATTAAGACTTTATTAGTATATTTTATGTATATCATGGAATTCGGCTATGTTTTAGGCAGTTTGGTGATGATTTTTTATATTTTTTGGGATTTTAAAAAGGTGTACATCTTGAGAACGATTACTAGAAACTATGAAATACCTCCATGGAAACCATCAAATAAAAATAGTGTGCACTATTTTGGCACAAATTTTGGCTTGATGTTTTTAAAATCCTTACAGATACCCCCATGAAACCCTACAATATTGGATTTATGGTATTTGTATTTTCTGTGCATGGTTTTCATAACCATGGAAGTATACAATGTGATAGGTGTTTGGATGTGGTGGCTATGTAACAGTTGGTGCATTTTTTGTCTAACAGTGTTCCCTAACAATACGGTGTAAAATACAAGATGTTTATTTTGATGATCTAATCAGATTTATCCTATAAACCTCTTATTTTACCCCTATACAGACCCTAACTCGAATTACACTACATCCATTAGTTGTGGAGATCCTTCCTCATGATTCAATATAAATATGTCGGTGAGTCTAATTACAATGGAAGCCAAATTCCTTTGTAAAGAACATTCATGGTGGTTTTACATAGTTTTCATCATCTTCCCACATTTGGATCAATGGATCTAAATATTTTTGGGATACATTTATGTTGTGTGATGGTAATAATGTTGAGTTAATATTTTTTAGATGATATAGAATATTATCTATGTGGGTCTTGGAATATCGAAGACATGTTTGTTAAAGAAGTAGTGTCTTTTTATTTATCACCAATGTTTTGTGGAATATGGAGCCACTCGTGACTCCTCATAGTTATAACATAAATTATTGGTTCTAAATTTATTGAATTGAATTGAAAAACTTATGTTCCATATTTGATGGAAACCCTCTTTAGTTATGGTTTGTGAATTTATGGAAATTAGTTGTTTTTTTGAAAATGGTTACTCTTTGCCGGTTTAAAATTATAATTTTAAAATTGTAGTTTCGATTTTATGCATAGATAAATTTTCATATTAAGGTTTTTAGTAAAAAAAAATGTTTTTATTGAAATGGTATTGAAATGTTTTTAGTATGCTTTTCTTCATACATGTATGGGTTGTGTTCAATAAAAATTTAGATAGATGTTGTTATGAACACCCCCCCTCAAAATATAGGAACGATATAAGCATAATGTTTCCCCAATAAAAATCATTCACCAAGTGATGGATTGGTGAAAGGATGAATCACCACTCATGCGTATAGGTAGGTCTATTGATGGATTCAAATATAGATGTGTGTATGTGTGGAATGGAAATGGGTATGCCAAAATGGATTGGAGAGATGGATTTAATTAATTATTTAGTTTCATTCAATGTAAAAATATATATCTTATAAATGATTTTTTATTTGATATAAAATAATTTTCGATTTTCTTAATCTAAATTATTTTATAAAAATTTTCTAATAATTCTATTCATAGTTTCATGAGTTGGGATGTCATTTCGTGAAAACCTGCTAGGTTTTACAATCACCCCTTACCTAAGATCTTTGGTGTGTTTTTTATATATGGTTTTTCATAAAATATGTTAAGGAAATGTGTTTCATTTATTGAGTGGTTCATCATGATATTGTGGGGATGGGCATGTGGTTTGGAGCTTGGAGAAGGTTGGGAGTTTTTTTATTTCATTCTTTGATGTCTGTTTCAGTTTATTTGGTTTTAGTTTCCTCTTATACTATGATATTACTCTTTTTCTTTGTTTCCAATTTTTATTATAATATAGTCTGATTGTTATTTTTTACATGAGTTGTATTATATTTTTATCATGCATCATATAGTGATTTTTTGGATATGATAATTTTGATGGGATGTTTTATTTTAAAATTTCAAATCATACCCCAATAGTTTATGAACCCCTTAGAATTTATTTCTTGACATTGGTGTCTTGGGATGCTACATATGGACTAGTATCACACACTACTCTTCCCAAGACAATGGTGGAGGGGACAGATGTTATAGATTCTATAATTTTGTCCATTCATTCTTTCTTTTTGGGAGAAAAAATATTGATTTTTTTTGTCTTTTAGATTGAAATTCAGTCATGTGTAGTCCTTAAGGTGGGTTGGTAGAAAGCAGTAGGATCATCAGAACATAAAATATAGAGCATGATGAGGAGTATATAACCTATTTATATTTTACAAAACATTACTAGGGTCTAGGATCATAAGATCTTTGATACCGTTAATGGAGTTGTAACCTCATCATCTTGGGTTTAGCTAATGAGAAGAGCATGACATGCATTGATAGAAATGACCTCCCACTAGGGGTTCATAATTCATTTTGAATAATGATTTTTTATTTTGAGAAAAATATATGATTTTTTAAAAGAGCTAAAATTGTTTTCAAATGTGAGGTTTTGAAAAGGCACGGATGTTGTATTTTTAAAATTGATTGATTTTAAGAAGTATGGTTGAATTTAAAAAAATTGGTCGAAAGAGGAAAATTGTTCAAATTTTGAAAGAATTGTTTATATATATGTGGTGTGGTAAATTTTAAATTCCTAAGACATTATTTTCTAATGTGTGAGAAAAATTGGTGGTTTTGGTTTTTAATATAAAATTACACAGATACGGTGTAGAAGAATCTAACCGAATAAGTATGATGAAAATTTGGTTTCTACCAATTGATAAGTGAACCAACAACTTGATCAAATTATTGAACATGTATTTCAAGCTGTGTATAGAGGGAATTAGAGGGATGAATCAAGGAAAGTGGATCATTCTGTTGAGTACCATAATAATAACCCACCCATCATTATGGGTTATTCGAAACCATATAAAACATGGGTCTAACTAAATTGGATGAATGGAATCCTCAATTTTCTAGTAACACTGATTGATATAAATGTCAAGTTGTAAACATGCATGTTGGTGGATTTAGAAAGAAATTGTTGGGATTTATAATTTTGGGATAAATTAGGCCAAATAATTCCATTGGATTATATTGAATAATTTTTCTATAAAAAATTATATCCTCACATGATCATAATTGATATAACAAAGTAATTTTTCATTATAAGGCATGATAATATATCAGTGATAGAGTATGAGTCTAAATTAAGGAATTCAGTCCAATTTTTTCTTGAAGTTACTGCAAGTGTGTCCTTGAAGAAATAAATTTATTATTTTCGGCTGAGGATGGAAATTCATTCTAATATTTCCATTCTCTATATAATGGATTATAGAATTATGTTCAATAAAGATGGTGGAAAAAAATACAAATCAAGAACATAGGGTGAAGGGAGCATGTTGATACCAATAATAAATCATGGGAGTTCTAATTCTTAGAATAAGTGGAAGAAGAAAGTATATTTCAAAGGTAGTGTAATGACTTTGAATCAGATATATAGATCAATGAATATTCCTCATATACCAAAGAGAAATTTTGGATGTACATTGTGATGTTCTTTTGATATCATGAAGCATGATTGAATGATACCAGCTAGAGCATGCAACAACTTCACCCAGATGGGTAATCTTCAGCGTTATTGTTAGATTTATCAAAATTTGAGTGCTAAAGATGCATCTCATGTTTCATATACATTGTAATATTTGATTGGATTAGGGTATAAGAATAATTCCTATTAGAGGAAATGAGGAATCCCTAGTGATTCTTGAAATACCATGACTCCCCAACAAGTTCAATCTCAAAAGAGTAATAAACGAAAAAGTGGAATGAGTAAGAAATTTCATGGAGCAGATATATTGATTATGGATGATCAATCTGGACCATTGATGGTGATAGGTTTTATTTATTTGAATTCTAACCTTAGGTAGGATTTTTTTGATACTGGTGCATCGCACTCATTTACTTCTTCATCTACTATTGATCTTCTGTATTTCAATGTTAATATAATTCCTTCTACTTGGAATCGTAATACTCCACTTGGAAAAATATAATTTTTAGAATTTTCTTGAAATCATGTTATATAACTGTTGATGGGGATGAATTGATGTGGGATTTATCTATTCTTTTGCTGGGTTTATATAACATAATCATGTATTTATATTGTTTGATAATGTTCAAATCTCTCTTCAATTTCTATAATAGAAGTTTTTATTCTACCAAAGATGAAAGTTTCAAGAATATCATTAGAGGAGAACAGAATGTAAAGGTCGGTGAAATTAGTTCGTTGGCACTAGAATTTGGGAATATCTCATAAATGTTGGAATCTTTGACCTTTGACATTGGTGGATGAGATCATAGATATTAGTTTTTCATAAATTGTTTATCAGTTTCCTGATGCTTTTCTCAAAAAAATATCTTGGTTACCAATCATGAGGAAAGTGGATTTTATGACAGATCTATTACCATGAAATAATAATATTTTACTTCAATCTTATTGGATGGACCAGGCTGAATTATGTGATTTTAATGGGTAATTGGGAGATTTGGAAACATAAGGGTACATTTGGCCTATTACATCTTCATGAGTTGCAGAAATATTGTTTTTAAAAAATATGGATGGGATGCTTTGTATTTCTGTGGATTATTATATTCTTATCCAAGTGATGATAATGATTTACTATACACTTTCATCCATTTCTGACATTTTTTATCAATTGTGTGGAGCCCACTGGATCTCTAAAATCAACTTGTGATTAGTATATCACCAACTACAGGTTTGAAAGGGGGATATTATGGAAATATGTTTCAGGAGTAGATATGATCACTATGAGTATGTGGTTATATATTTTCATCTTATGAATGAACCAATTTTTTTGTGTGGAATTGATGAATAAGATATTTCAATGGTATCTAGATTATTTTGTGATGGTCTTTGTGGATAACATACCTTCATATTAAAGGAAAATGGTGGAGCAAGAGAGACACTTGATGTTAATATTAGGTATCTTGGGGGGTCATCATTTTTATTCAAAACATTCAATTCTTTCTTTTTGGATATAAGAATAATTTGTCAATTTCCTTTCTATCTTTGAAAAAAGGTGTTTATATGGATCCAGAATAAATAGAGGTTATAATCTCTTGGAAACCACCATATATTATCTTTGAGATAGATATTTTACTTGGCCCTAATAGTTATAACTGATGATTTGTTTAAAAATTTTCACAACAAGCTTCACCAATGATATATTTTATAAATAAAAATGTTCCATTACAATAAAACATTGTATGTCATACGTCTATTCAAGATAATAATTTTGGACATACATCATCATCAATCTTGATATTTCCAGATATTGAAAAGGGGTATGTGGTGTACTATGATACTTGAAGATCTGGGCTAGGGTGATTCTCATGAAAGGATAACATATTTTTGGTTTTGGATCATAGTATTTATAGATTCATGAGTAGAAATACTGAATAGATGACTTATAATTAGCTGATGTATACATGTTTTGATGACATTGTATCATTTCCTGTATGGTGATAAATTTACGATGATGAAGAATGAAAATATTTTGGATCACATTTTATCAAAAATTAATTTGAATCTAGTAAAAATAAAATGGATGAAGTATATCAAAATGATCAACTTGGACATGATGTATACAGAGGGTAAATAAAATTCATTTGAATAAGCATTAAGTTGGAATTTGTATAGTTAGTTGAAAAATGATGATTCATATTAGTGGTAGTTAATTTCAATGATAGCTTACATTCACATGGATTGTTAATAATTATGTAGTGTTGTGGTTTTCTTTTCAGTTTCACATGTTCATGATTTGATAGAGATAGTTTAAGAGGAATATACATCTAATTCTAAATGTGTTTAAATGTGGTTAAAACTCAATGGTGGGGAGGCCATTAAGGAATGAAAACAAGATGGTAAATTAGTTCAATGGCATAGTGATCTTATGGTCATACATATGTCTTCTCAAAAAAAATCATCATTCCTACTATCATACGAGATGGGTTGTTCATCCTAACATAAAAAATATGTATAAATAAATTAATGTTGTTTTTTGGTGGGTTGGCATGAAGAGAAAAGTGGATGAGTTTGTTTAGAGATTCCTCATGTATCAACATGTTAAGGTAGAGCACCAGTGGCCAGCGAGTATGTTATAGACTTTATAGAATCATATTTAGATGTGGGAGTAGATATTTATGGATTGTGTAATAGTTCCACTAGGGATGGGATAAAAACAAGATTCAATATGGGTGATAGTAAATCGACTGAAAAATTAGGCCCATTTTATCCCAATTATTGAATCTCATACATTAGAATAGTAGTAAAAATCAATATCTAAGAATAGGTAAAGAGGGTTGACGGACCGGTTTTAATTGTATCGAACTGATATATAAGGTTTACATATATATTTATTGAAATCCATATAAAAGGGCCATGGGACTATGTTTACAATGATCAAAGTATATCATCCATAGATTGGTGGATAGTCTAAAAGCACAATACAAACATTGGAAGACATGATCAGTGATTTTGTAGGTGATTATTTTTTCTCATAGGGGGATCAGAATCAATTAATGGTGTTTACAGACTATAAAATTTATCATGAATCGAAATATAGATATTTTTTTAAGGAATTTTATGGGCGTCCTTATCATTCTCCACTTTTTTGGGTGGAAATGGGTGATACTTAACATGTGGGACAAATAATAATGCAAGAGAAAACAATGAAAATTAATTAGATAAAAAATATAATGGTGATGGACTAGAGTCATTAGAATTCATATGAGCATCATCGTCGATATATATTGTCACTCGATGTGAGTGATCATGTTTTCTTGAAAATATCTCAATGGCTTCAGAATCATAATTATAGTAATCATGTAAACTTATCACCTCAATATATAGGGCCTTTTTGGACTTGAATGGGTTGGCGAGGTGGAATATCTATTGGAATTTTCATCAATGATCAGTTTGGGTCATAATTTGTTTCATGTATCTCAATTAAAGATGTATCAACCTTATACAAACCATTTTAGTCAATGGGACCACATTGACCTACATCAAGACACTAAATTGATTCATGTCCTAGTATAGATTATGGATTGGAATTAGAATTTATTATGTTGAAAAATCATCAGTCTAGTGAGGTTTTTATGGAAACCTTGTCAGATTCAATAAGGAATGTTGAAGTGTGAGGATTAAATGGTCTAGAAATGTCCTAAAAATTTCCAAAAAAATTGTGATTTTCTAATTTTCGAGGACTGAAAAGAAAATTGTTGGGGGATTTTAACACACATACATTAGTTAATAAAACCTTTATATATTTGTTTTATTTCTATACAGTAATTAGGTTGTATTTTCGGAGTTTTAGAGATGATTTGATATTATTTAGGACATTTATAGAGGTGAGAGATATGGGCATAGTTAGAAAAAACTATGAAATAGAAGCTAGGAAACCTTGAAACAATAATAGTGATATCACATTAGGCACATAGTTTGGCCAAAACATAAGGTCACCTAGGAGAATACATATAACACTAGATAGATGTGTTGGGAATGATTTTTCATGATTTATCTGACCATTCATGTCAACTATTAAATGGTTGTTTGGACGTAGAGGTGAACACACTTTTAGAACATAGTTTTCCAAACATTGAACCCTTATCGTGTGACATTAAAAAAATGCCCAGTTTTTTTTATCAAATTTGGTTTATCCAATAATACACTCTTTTTTACATGAATCAAATCCTAACTCAAATTCCTCTCCTCCAAAAGGATATATAGGCCATTCCTTTTGATCAGAGATCATTCCTTTATTGATTCCTTGTGCATTGGAGACTGTATTCTTCTATATGTAATCATTCTTGGTGTTTATACTTTGTTTTCAACATATTATCTCACTATGATCTTTGGATATTACAATGAGGTGTAGATACATCTTTTGTAATTCCAATCATTTTGAGATATTATTTTTGTGTGATAGAGAACAAGGATGTAAGGAAGGTTTTGGATTATCTATAACATATTTATTGAAGAATTTGTGTCATTATTTTCTTTTCCTAAGTTATGTGGTTGGTGGCTTCACTCTAGAAACATATTTGTTAGTACATGAATTATTGATTTAAAATATAATTAATTAATTTTATTGAATTGATATGTTTATGTGAGAATATTTATGGAATCCATTTGTAGTGATGGCTTTTGAATTTTTGGAAATTGGTTGTTTGTACAAAATTATAATAGTTTAGACATTCAAAATGATGATTTTAAAATTATAGATTGGATTTTTTAATCGATTTTATTGAATCCATTCAATAAATGATTTTTTAAAATGGTTTAATAATGGTTTTGGAATGGTTTTTTGCATAAATAGTGATCATGTGTTCATGTTCATTTATGAAAAATAAGTGTGTGATGTTTCCCCCAACAAAAGATTGGGATATATAAGGGTTTTATGTATCCCTATAAAAAATGGTTCACTGCGTGATATTTTGGTGAAAGGATAAATCACCAAATAATATTATATGGACTTCCATGGTTACATACATGTTTTTATGAGTGGATGTGAGGTATTAAAATGGGTATGCCCAAATGAAGTCGATAAATTTTTTTAATTAATTTCTCGGTTTCTTTCTATGGAAAAAATTTTTTCTTATAATTTTTTTTCTCTTCATTATATACTAAATTTTAATTTTTTTATATAATTGGATTTTCAAAAATGCAATAACATGTCATATCCTAGTTACGCGAAATGTGAAGTCATTTAGGGAAAACCTACTGAGTTTTAAACTCACCACCATCTTGGAAAGTTTTGTGTTCCTGTAGAAATTTTTTTTGAGACACAATAAAATGAAATTTATAATATATCATGAGTGATTAAACATGATAAAATGGGTATAGTAATGAGGTTTGGATCTTAGAGCAGGTAGGGAGGTATTTTCATCATGTATTTGGAGTTTTTGGATTTTTTTTGTTTTAGTATCCGCATGTACTCTAATATTCTTGTTGGTCTTGGATTCATCTTTGTACCCTAAAGTAGTTTTTATGGACTTGTTTACAAGAGTTGTATTACATTTTTTTGTGAATCAAATAGTGGTTTACATAGTTTATGTTATTTAGATTGAATATTTTTATTTTAAAAGGTAATATAATCCCCCAACTATTTAGGAATCCCTTATAATTTATTGGTAGTCTAAGGTGTATATGGATGTCACCTAAGGCCTATTATAACACCCACCTCATCCCAAGGAAATGGGTGTGGGGAGGTATGTTACAGTAGTTTTGGAACCATGATATGTGTCTCATAAAAAACACATATAGTGAGGGATCTTCCGGATAATGTGTATAGATCATCCTTCTATATTATTCTAGGAAGTACATTATTGTATAGTGATCGGAAGTTAAATATTTGGATGGATAACTTTAAGATGGATATTTCAATGTTTTTATATTAATTCTTGATGTTCCAACACTTCATGTCAAAAAGATAGACATATAAGGGTATGATGTATCCATTGTCCATAATAATATGTAGTTTGTAAAACATAACCACGTATTTCATCATATCAATACCCTAGACATCTAAATGAAATAACTCCATCTAGGTGGTAGTCTATGGGATTATAATGTATGTGGATTTAATTCCAATCAATTAATTCATTTCACCGGACCAATTATCCAAGATATACATAAGATAAGTGGAAATGCTGCATGGATTGCCACAATTTATTATGTCTAACAGAGGTATGAGGTTTCCCCCAATATTTTGGAGAATCCCTCAATAATCATTTGATGAGAATATGAGTTTCAGTACTTAATATAATCCACAGATGGATGTTCAGTTTGAGAGACCCATTGAAACTCTATAGTACATACTGAGATCATGTTCAATGGACTTCGACGTATGTTGGGAACACCGCTTTCCTTTAGATTAATTCTCTTATAAAAATGGTCACCATTCTTTCATTAAAATTGCATCTTATGAGGCTTTTTATGGTAAGAAGTGTCAAACTCTAACATGTTGGGATGCGTTTTGAGAGTATAAGCATATGGCACATAATATTATCTAATATATGGAAGTGAAGGTTCAAACCATTTATCATCATATGATATGTGCACAAAGATGACAGAAAAGTAATGCAAACAATCATTAATGATATATGTAAATTGTTGTCAGATATAATGTGTTCCATCACATATCAATGTTGAATAGATTCATTATGTTTATGAATAAATGGATTCTTAGACCATGATACATCAGACCCTTTTATATCCTTGATCATATTAGTGTTATGTCCAATAGACTAACACTCCCACATAACCTATCTAAAGTACATGACGTATTCCATGTATCCCTATTGAGGAAGTACATACCAAACCCCTCACATTTATAAAATATATATGTGTCACCCATGGAAATTAATATTACATATAAGGATAACGTGGTGAATATCTTAAACCGTAGACCCAAATCTCTATTAAAAAATAAAAAACACTAGTAAGTGTACTTTTGTTGAACCAAAAGCTTGAGGAAAGAACATTTGAATTGGAATACATAGTTGAACATAAGTACCCTCTTCTATTTTATTTTTTGAATGGAAATTTTGGTGGTGAAATGTTGTATGGGGGAATAAAATAACAAAAAATGTATTATAAATGAAATTCACTGATCAAATGAGTAAATTCATTAATAAGTAATGTGGTTATAGAAAATAAATGCACTAATTTTCTTATTTTGTATTGTTATATATTATATCAAATTTTAATGACCATTAATAATCTCAAACATCCATATTATAGATATTATAAAGTTACTTTATTATTAATATATATATAGTTTTATGGTAAATCCATTTTCAATAGACAAAGGAATAGATAGACTCAATAAGTAGGATTATTTCATATGAAGCTCATTTATCACATCATTCCTGGGAGATATCATCCTTGAGATTTACCCTTGACCAATCCCTATCCACAATTAAACAAATAAATAATGCGTGAATCCATTTATTGGAGTTCTTTAAGCTCATCGAGATCAGGACCCAAACCTTGTTTTTGGAACCACCCTAATAAAATCTCAACATTGAACATCATACCCTTATATAATTCAATGACAAAATAAGGGTTATGTATATAGACCCGAATATCATGAGTTTTTTAAATTATAAAATGAATATATTAGTAAATATTTCATTATAATGATTAAATAATAAGTTTGATAAAAATTATATTTTTATATGATGAAACACATATTTTTTGGAAATATATAGTTTCAGTCAAGAATATTTTTGATGAATATAATAAATTTTGAAATATATTATATTTTCATAATATATTTTTATTAAATAATATTAATTTAAATATAAATTATAATAAATTTTTACAAAGTCAAATGTAATTTTTGTAAGGTTCAGAGAACTGTTGTTGTAAAAAATATTGTTTTTCAATAAGAATAAAACTGATTTAAAACATTAAATTCTAAATCATAGAAAATAATTTTTATATATTTAATATAATTTTTGAAGTCTTTATATTGATACTATATAAGGTGTAATTTTTCATAATTTTATGAGATACTCGATTTTTTATAACAAATTAATATGCAATAAATATATTCTGTATTATGACATCATAGAATCCAAAAAATTTTGTAATAAATAATATAAAGTGTATCCAAAACCAAAATAAATTTTCACATTTTAAATATTTTTCTTTGCTATATATTTGATTAATTACATAAAGAGTGAATTAACTATAAAAAACAAATATTATATCTTAATGTGTTAAAATAAATTCTTTATAAACATGAATGGCCTCCACATCCCCGGGATTTTTATTATAATACATTACATTCATGGACATATAAAATATCTATGAACACTCTCATTTGGAAGAAAACATGTTCAAAAATATACTAATGTTTGGGGCTTTGATTATTTTATTCTATATATTTCAAAACCTACGGTTAGAAATTAATAAATAATTCCCCTCTATTTCGATATATAAACCCACCCAACATCCCATTACCTTTCACTAAAACCACTAGATCATGATTTTACTATTATCATACATCTCTATATACCTCCTCAAGTGTTCTAAAGATCTTAATAAGCTCCTACCAATATTTTACAAGTTCCCTCCCAATTTAATGGATCTCTCTCCCTTATTTTCTATTCAAGAACATTCATTTTATTTTGAATTTTTAATTTCAATTAATCATGTTATAACACATTTATTAATATCCATCAATATTATAATTAATGTTATAATATTTATAGATCATGTTTCTCTTCTCATTATAACCTTTAGATAATTTTTTACATTGTCAATGTAATGGATCTCCCAAACTCTTCTTTTCTATTAAAGATCCTTCTATTAATTTATTCTTATAAACCTCAATTGATTATATTCTCATACCTTTATAAATATCCATTTATTATCTAACTAATATTCTAATAATGATATATCATTTATCCCATCTTTTTATAACCCTTACATTAGTCGTTACTATGTTGATGTAAGCGATCCATTCTTTATCCACATTATCCATGAACCTTCATTATATTAAACATCTTTATTTACTATTTTACCTGTTGGGATATATTTTCACACGTCCCTCTTAGTATTCTTATGATTTTTATCTTATGAGAGGCTCCTTTCACATTTATTTACCTCTTATATGAATCAATATGTATCATCATTGTTCTTTAGAACTTATACATCAATATTCCAACCCAACATTTGTATAGAAAATGCCGATCCCCATTTCCACTCAAGGGTATTCACCAAGATAGTCATATAATTAATCTTTTGTGAATATCCCTATGTTTAACCCACACTCCTTAACATCTAATTAAAAGTGATGAAATACCTCATTATTTTATTTGATCTGAGTTGAACACTTATTCACGTAATTGTTATAAATGTTATGAGTGAGAACATAATCACATTTCCCTAAAATGATTTGGGTTATTTTTTTACCTCAATAGATGTTATTTATTGGATTGGGAAGTGAAGTTAGTCCATTATGGATCTCTATCCACTCTTTAATGTTGTCATGGAAGTTATATTTGACTTATTCATATGTCATGTTTTATATTATTTCTATGTTTATATGTTTCCATAATGTTATCATAATATACCATGATTCAATGTTGACATTTATGATTCTCAGCCCTTTTATGTTCCATTGGTATAAATATTGACTCACATATATTACTTTCATCATGTTATACATGATTATTCAATTACAGGAATTTATAACTCAAAATTGCATACAAATGACACCACATTATATTGGAAAATTTTAGAAGATTAAGGGAAATTAAGGGAATGTTATAGATATTTAGTTAATGTAATTGTATTTTTATTGAAATTTGTTATTATATGTGCACAATTAACCAAATACACTAGGCCTCAGGATCTTATGTTGGTGTAGTAAATGTATCTTCAACTAAAAAATCATGACATAATCTGTACAATAGATATGGGTTGTCATATCTATGGGGTTAGGCATTGGAGATCATGTTTTATAAAGGTGAATCTTCGTTATGGGAATCAAAGGTTTCATTGTGGGAGAACTATTTCCCACCAGTTTTTTGTATGTTTTGAGTTTTATCTCATGTTGAATATGTGGTGTATAAGATAGAACTCACGCCATTGATGTGACTAATATATTATGTCTTCAATGTGTCATAGCTCCACTATTACATTCATGATGATTCACATGTCTATGAATGTGGTGGGATCGATATTTATGATGATGAGGCCTTCAAGGGTGGCTAGTGGAGATCCATGATAGCCAGAAGAAGGTGTTATGTGGGAGTATCTTCCATTAGTTTGTGCCGCTTTGATGCACAGTGGAATATAGAAGAGCATCTGTGAATTTGATTTGTATATATATTATATGTATTCAAATATACTCGTTGTTTAACTCTTATCTTGTAGTGTTTCTCATGTATATGTTGAAATTTTATAGTTTATGAGATGATTTCCCAATCTTTTAAGCTTTCTTGAAGCATTTCTCTTTTTGTAGAGGTATTTCCACTTAGGTGTGTGTACATGAGATAGATGTTTCTTTTTCATGGTTTTTCCAAATGTTTCCCCTATGTGGGTTCATTAAGAAATTATTGTAATTAATTCTTGAGAAGTATTTATCATTGTTCTTGTTCTAATAAACCATTTTTTTTATTTCTCTCCTTGTGTAGTTTTGAAATATCAAGTTTGAGAATTGTTGGAGAGTTATATGATATAAATAATTTAAGTCGAGTAGTCATTTACTTTTCTATTTTTTTTGGGTGTTATAGGTTTTTATAGAGGACTATATGGAGGATCAGATGGAAAACATGGAGTCAATATGAAATTTTTGTACAAATAGGAATCTATAGCATGCAGCTCTAATAAGTTTCATAGGGTATGTCATTGTGGTTTTTAAATCCCTGCTGCATAATAAGAGGTAAAGATAATGGGTTTCAGATCCACTACTGTATTTAGCATGGTTGTTCATTTGACGAAGGAAACGGCGTGGCATGGCTGGGATGATGTTCATAGTAATAAGGATATAATATAGGTTGTATTACTCTTATGACATGGAGAGGCATGTTTTGGTGTAGTTTTTTCATGTTAGTTCAAATAAAATAAAAGTTAGTTGTGTCATGGGGATTATTCTATGGTGTAACGTTCATTTTATAGATGGAGTTCCATTGAAGGGTGGTCTAAACATGGAAAATGTCCCTCCCCGCTGACCATTTACCCTATCTTCATCATGGATTATTTTTTGTTCCAAAAAATGTGGTTTAACATGACATGTTATAGAAATGTCCCCTACATTGTGTCGTAGTTATCCCTATGATAAGCAATTTTTTGGCTTGGTCAAGGAGGATGTGCCAAGTCATCTAATTTTCAGTTGTTCGATAAATACCTAATGCACCATTGGGCCAAATTTTCTCTCATGTTCTCCTCTAAACCCTCAACTACTGAATGTGTTTTCTTATTCCTGGAATCCTCATTCTATTATATTTAATCACTAGTTTCCCTATTAAAAACTATGGTTTTACAATGTAAGATCAACCTCTATATCTTATGGTTTCTTCATGCATCAGTTTTGGCCCCTATCATTTTATCTATCGATGTTTTGGTTCATGATTTCTATCATTATAATATATTCTCTTATAATTGTTATGGAAATTTTATGGTCTTGTGGTGTTAGAGTGATGTATCTGGTTCGAGGAAGAGGTGATTGGAGATCTGCATTGTTATTCCATTCTCTTTTTGAATAACATTGACACATAGTGGTAGGAAATTCATTTATTATTCTTTATTTTTTGGTTATATTATAGTTATTATACTTTATATATTTTTGTGGTGGTGGAATTAAACTTTGTAATGTATGAAAAGGATAAATGAAATAATTATTTATGGTTATAAATAACATGTTCTTCCACTATGATATTGGTTTGCCTCTAGTTTTACTAAATAGATTGTCATCTATGATCTGATTGGTTTATCATGCTGGTTATTATTTTGTTATCATTTTTATTTTGATGAAATTAGATAAAGACTTTAAATATGGTATTTTTTGGATAATGAACTTCAGTAGGCATTTTTAATTTATCATTAGATTCTATTAATTTTAAGGAAACCAACATGATGAAAGGTTCCTCTTTAATTGTTTTATTCGTTCATTTGTTAATTGATTATTTTGATGAACCTGAAGTTGTAGTGGTTATTGTGTTCAATAATAAATAATCTTGTATAATGAGAATTTTTTTACTCATAGTTTTTTAAAACTAGATCAGATCATAGAGAAAATGTTACATAATTTTAATATCATTTTATATCCAATTCCATAGGTTATCCATATTTGTAACCTATAATAATTATATTGGTAAATTCATTATATAATAAAGAAAAGTGTTCATTTTAAAAAAATTATTGTGGTTGAGTGAACCCATTTTCTTATAGTAGATGAATGTAAAGTGTTTGGGGTTTTGATATCTCGTGTTCATGTAATGGATAAATGCCTTATTTTATGGCCTAGTTACCTTCTTGAACATGATGGTTATTTGTTTCCTTCCATTTTTTCTAGATAAGAGTATGACTATGTGATATCATGTGAACCATGGATGGCTAATGGGTTATAGGAACAGAGGCCCGTGAGTTATGGTCGCATTTGATACCTTTCATGGTGAGATGCATGGTGTTGTGGAAGTGGATGCTGGGGATGGATCTAGAGTTGATGGAATGGGTTGTTATTGGGAATACTTATTGTTATTCTCAAATATGGTATTATTTCTTGTTAATTAACATATAAAAAAAGTGAACATTAGAAACATGTTATGAAAATGTTACTAAATTAGTGTGGTTTCCCAAAAACACCCTTAAATTTGGGACATTATTAGGAAACATTTCTAATTTATCCATGTCCTTATGGATACATACCTAATTAGTGGTTTTTTAGGAATCTTTACAAAATTATCGTTGTTCATTCAGGAAACATCGCTAAATGTATATATAATTATATATATATATATATATATTTAATTATATATATATAAACATATGTAATAACTGACACACACACACACACACATATAAACAGATATATTTAAAAATATATGTATTTACCTATTTATATATAAACATTCACACACACTAATAAATAAATAAATATACAAATTTATAAATATATAAACAAATATATTTTAAATTTAATCTCTTTTTTAAGAGAACGTGTCTACTTTTGTGACATTTTTACCACTGTTTTAAAAACACAGCTAATTATAAATATATTTTTAATTATAATTATAATTATATATACGTATGCACACACATATATATCTACAGACACACACACACACATATTTATATATAAACACACTCATATATATTAACATGTATATATATAAACATATATATATATTTAGACACACACACACACACATATATATATATACATATTTATATAATATAAACAAACACACACACACATATATATGTTAATACAAAGATATATTATTTTTAAAATATAATCGCGCACACCTTGACACACACATATATAATATAAACCTATATAATCCTAAAATATAAATAAATATATATATACAATATAAACATATAAACATATATATACACAACATATATGTATAGATATATATTAACATATAGATATATAAACAAATAAGTAAAATATAAACTTATATATATAAACATAAGATGTTAAATGTAATATATATATATTTATATTTATATTAATATAATCATATTAATATATGAAATTATATATATATAATATTAATTTCTTAAATATTGTGACAAATATATAAACATATATAAATAAAGACACCTATATTATGAAGTATATATATCTACATTCATATACTAATATGTATAAACACAAAGGAAGATATAATCACACACACACACACTCATATATATATATATCCAAAAACACAAATATATTTTAAATTTATTAATGTTTTTAAGAAAACAAGGCTATTTTAGTGACCTTTTTATTGGTGTTTCAAAACATGGATAATAATATATATATATTTATGAATATAATTATACAAATTTATAGAAACACATTTATATTTATAAACATAGACTCATATATATATATATATATTAAATATATATAATCATATATATATTCATTTATATATAATATAAACATATATATACATAAAATATAAACATATATAATATATATATATATATACAAATTAATATATGTATATTAAGATATATAAATATATGTATATATATTTATAAAATTATTTTTTTTAATTCTAAAATCTCTTTATATATATACAAAAAATGTAATTCAATTTTATATTAATAATAATCAAAGTTTAGTTGGTCAGGTCATTCAGTGTAACCCTATAGTTTTCTTATTCAAATTATTATGGAGTAATATATGATTCTATCTTGATGTGGGTGTGGTTGTGATGCAACATGATGGGTTGGTGTGTCTTCATCTAGTAGCGCAGACAGACCCAATAGGGTGCATCATGCAGTGTGATGGTGTAACGCCCCGACCCCAGTTACCCAGAGTCGGTGCATTATTACATAACATTGGCATGATCACAAGAAAGATCAAATCTCGAAAGACCGATTGGTTTAGTAGCCTTGGAAACACTAGATATATTCATAAGTTTTACATTACATCATAAAATGAAAAACTACTACAACAACATAATTTCTCCACATTCCACACTATAAACCCCTCATAATATCCCTGCAGGTCATTCATAACTTACATCTTCACATCCTGGGAAAAATAAAACATAGAAAAGGGGTGAGCTCAAATGCCCAGTAAGGATAACAATATAGCGGAACATTCAAAAATAAGCATAAACATTTAAGGCAATGAATTACTAAAACAAAAGCCTTTTAAACATGAACTTCAACATAGTATGGCAAAAGTAAAATGAAATAATGACATTTACTTATTCACATGGATATTCTACTAATAGAATAATCACATGAAAAAATAAATAACCACTTTCATAATGTTGGAATGCATACTGATGAACTTTAATTTCTTTGTCAAGGCCTCATCCTAAGACCTTGGGGCTAACTGTAACCGGAACCCAACCCGGAGCACCTCTAATAACCGGACACCAACCCGGAGTGCCTCTAATAACCGGACACAAACCCGGAGTCCTTATAATAACCGGAGACCAAACCGGAGGGCTTACTTTTACCAGTCCCTAACCTGGAGGGCTTACTTTTACCAGTCCCCAACCTGGAGGGCTTACTTCAACTAGTCCCCAACCTGGAACATACTTGTCCAACACATTCATATGAAGTAAAGGTTGAAATATAACATAAACATTCTTTTTAGTACTAGCATACGAAATGTCCATACTTTACTCATAAACCATGAATGACACATCTACAGTCAAACATATCACAAAAATTCATTACAATATGGAAGTTTTATATCATAATAAATCAACTTCAAATAATCTTAAAATCCATCAAAGGATGTTGACATAAATGAAAATGTTTTTTTTTTAATTATTGAGAGAAATATCCCTTATTCATGAAAAAATTTTAATGTTACACAATTTAGAAAGTAATTAATTTAAATACATTTCTGTATCAAAGTGTCCCATACCACTTTGAAAATTTTGAATGTAATTAACACTTTTAAAACATTCATTTTCATATAAATAAATCCATACAAACCATTTTGAAAACATGGACATAAATGAGGATGATTTAGAAGAATAAATATTTAAAACATTTAAAATGATGTTTTAGTAAAAGTTCCCTTAGAAATAATCCCTTTGAAAACTCTTTTATGAAATATGGACATGGATAGTAAATATGTCCCTGTATATACTAACGTAAAGACAACCTCGGATATTAAAGAGATTGTGAAGTAGCCCTTACAAATTTGGTAACTTATGAAACATACAACCCATGAAAGAGGTATCATATAATTAATATATAAATACACATAAATTAGAGTGTATTACACAAAGAATATAATTATGGGTAGTACATACACCACACAAAAGGTAATGGTGGCAATATGGCATGAATCTCACTGGAATAAGTAGTGAGATGAAAACCCCTTACAATGTTAATCAACTGAGTCGTATGGACAAAAGTTAATAACCACCAAATTATTTACATAATAACATGAATATAAAGATAATCATGATAATATATATCAAATTCCAGTACACAATACATCACTTTCAATAATTTAGTGGCGAATAATGGAAATCTCACGGAATTGAATGTGAGATAAGAAAATCCTTTAACTTGTACTTTTCCTTTGTTGGGGTAGGTTAACCTCCTGTATAATGGTGAAATAATTGTTATTAAATTATACAAGAATCATATACATTAATATGATATCATATATGATCTTTTAATATTGATTTGATAATAATATCTTATTATTATCGTTGTTTCGAGTGTTAACTTACTTGTTTTCTTTTATATGTTTTGTTATGTAAGACATGTTTGTAAAGGATAGGTTTTATATTATTCATATCCAGAATGATATCAAGTCCTTAAAAATCATTTTTAAATTATCAAATGATAATTGTACTTGAATGGATACGATGGAGAATGAATCTTATCGCGTTCGTGGAGACGGTAGTCCGTACGTACGCACGAGCGAAAATATCATTCTTTTGATATTAAAATAATATATAAATGTATGGTATATCATATATACAGAATCATTAACATGTTATATTTATTATTTACATGAGTTACACATCATTATTATACCCATCCAAATAATATTATATTGAATAACAATTACACCACGACGTGGAGACGGTAAGCCGTACGTACGCACGTATGGTGACATGTTATTCAAAGGGTGGATAGAATACTGAATATGGTTGTACCATATTTATAATAACATCAAATTATATGTGAGATACTGGATTTATTATTTTAGAATGGTAAGAACAAAGAAAGAAGAAGTGGAAGAAGAAAGGAACTTGAAAAGGGGTGGTGAAAACATTACCTCTTCTTCGGGTTCTTCCTTTTGATTTGATCAAAAGGGCTCCTTAGGTTGGCTTTCTAATCAAACTAAGGCCTCTAGGTTGTATTGAGGGATGTTGGGAGATTATTTGGTCAGAGTGTGGCCGAACCAAAAGGCTTTTAAGGTGTGAAGAAATGAGAAGGAGGAGTGCCCTTTTATAAGAGGGGTGAGGGGCACCTTTGGAAAAGCTAGAAATATTAATTTATAATAAATTAATATTCGTTTTCTAATGGATCCAAAGTTGATTACTCAAAGGTTAAGGTGGGGATAGGTCAAAAAACACTCAACCAATAGAATTTAGACAGGTTTGGGTACTTATATTAACCTTATCTTTAAGTAATAACTCTAAGTTAATTAGTTTCACTTTTACAATGTCTATTTGTATTTTTATATAATATGGTTAATAAACATACTATATACATACAAGAGACCCACAAGTGGTCCATTAATGATAAACCTATCATGATATAAGTCTCTTGGCCGAACCTTAGATTTTTATGAATTTAATATCAATTAATAATATAATATTTGTTTTAAAAACTCTTTTATGTCAATTTTGACACTATTCAATAGTTGATTTTTGTGAAACTCATAACAGATTGATTAATTCAAAAAAAGCCAATTAAATAAATCCTAATATATCATATTATCCTATAAAATTAGTTTAATTCATTAAAAGATTCATATTATATTTATTTGGGTATTTATAATATCAATTATTTTAATTTTTCACTATTATAGTAATTATTGCATCATCATTGTGTCATAAATAAAATAACTTATTTAATGTCTAAAAATTATAAATAAAATATCATTATGTAGGAAATATTTTTATCTTTATAATTAATATTTATAATCTAAAATCAAACATATATAACCCTATGTAACAATTGTTTTTCTAAAAGATATATGCTTGTGTCATTTTTGTACTCATTTTAACTTAATTAAAATAAAGTGTCATTATCACTTACAAGTGGATCCATGGGGTCCCAAAATAGACCCAAAGATTCCTATGGTCGAAAATGTATCCACCAATAAGGCTAGGACACTTTTTAGGGTAATTTAGTATTATTATAATATTATTTTTTAACCCTTATTTACCGGATTTACCCTTAACCATGGTAAATAAAATATTTACCGCAGCAATTATTCAAAATGTCTAAAAATAAAAGTTACCTATTTACACAATTTGAACATCCTGATTCCAAATATGGAATCCATTTTTCTAAATTCAAAACACAGAAGTGGCAGAAATTAATTTAAAATTAATTCCCGCTGTCAAAACAAAAAGCGTGTTTTTAAGAGACAATAACTATCAAAAGATTGACACTTGTTTATGTTCGGTTTAATTGTAAAATTATGTCCAATGACCAAAATTATATTAAATGGTAAAAATATATTATAAATATACTTTAAAACCACTCAAATTCATAATTTATCACTATTAATTATTTTGATTAAAAAAGTTGTTTTTAATTAAAATTTAGTAATTTTCACTATTCATCAAAATATGAAAGTTATCCGAAAAGTACAAAAATTTCACCTTAGGGTAATTTCGACACTAAGAATCCAAAAATGAAGTCAATTTTGAAATATAAAATATATATAATTTCAAAAAGTAGGTATTACTATTCATAACGGCTAGTTTGATCGGTTGTGGTGTGTGTTAAAATTCGAAGTTGCGTACAACACACGCTACTGTATTATTCAAAGGAAAGTGTACCGTGGAAGCTCGGGATGTTTCATTTTAAATTTTTGATGTCCCCATTTAGTCAAAAAGTTTAAAATATAGTATCTAAAAAGGGTTGACTATTAAAATTTGGTAAAAGTGCAATACTGAAAATGAATTTGTTCTTACATTATGTCTAAGAAACTCATAATATGGATTCTAAAATTATAAGGATTATATAAAGTTTAAAATTTAGTTAACAATATTCATAACCTCTTTTGAACAGCTTGTTTGGTAAGTCATGGTGCGATTGAACTTGGTGTTGCGTGTAGTGAAAGTTATTGAATTATTTTGAAGAAATAACACACTATAAAATCTTGGGGTGTTACATTCTCCCCTCCTTCAATAAATTGCATCCTCGCAATTTGAAATTGTTCTTCGAAAATTAAAGGTTGAAAATAGAAAATATCTTTGTGGGAAAACCCACATCGAAAATTGGGTTACTAAAATTTAATCTTAATATGAGGAAAATAGAAATGAAAGGATCACCACCAAATTATGATCTCTATTAGGAGAATATTGGTGGCAATTAGAGACATATAATTGGAGGAAAAACGTAAATATTTATAGGTAGTGATTGAGGTCATCAATCACAAACAAGTATAAAATTGAGGTCCTTAAATTCATCAATCTATGATGATTTGAAATACCATCGGTTCAACAAAACATAGGGTATTAGGATAACACATTTTTGACGTTTCAAAATATCTTAGTTGAAATCCCACATCGAAAAATGAATTAATGAGGCCTCTATTTAAAATAAAGAGTCGAAAGTATGAAGATTACCGAAAATAACACATACTAGGGTTCCATGTAGGAAAATATGGATATGGAAGAAAAATCTAACCATCAATTATCTGATGGAGAGTGGTAGAGAACATGGCTATGAAAAGGCCAACAATCTCAAAGCCATAAATTAGTGATGATTTAAGGTACCATCTAGGAAAACATTTTTGTTCTAATTTTCTTTTCTTAATATTGAGGAATTTTTTATGAGATTGGATAAGATCATATGGAGATATACTTACTTTACAATTAGAGTTTTATCCATTAATAAATTTCTACCACAAACTCATCTTTCACTCTAAAAGATAATAGAATGTAAAAAAATTCTATTTACACTATTAGTATAGGGTTCCAAAATAAACGAATTTATAATTCATCTAAAAGATATTTTAATAAAAACTAAATTATTTAATCCAGGACATCTCGTGGGCCAATGGTAGGTGATACACCCTTGTCGCCCTTCGGTTGCGGGTTCAAGTCTCGCATCCTTTCCGGACGCGACGGGTTGCCGCCCGACCTCCGGGTTGTCCTTTTATGGCAATCCAAAATAATCCAAACTAGAACTATCCAAAATACTTATGTCCAAACTCACAGTCCAACTTTTATAAGGAAGGTAAACATAATGTAGATCCTTTTTACCCCGTAATAGCATGTGAATACCTTCATCATGTATTCTTTTAATACACTGAAACATCTTGAATTACCATATTCCTTATTGATTACATCCATTCTCCCTTATTCCATATAGAATGCTGGATATACTTCATCAATCCAAAAATGTTTTAAACCCGAACAATGATGGAATATACAAATCATTAATCAGTTCCAAGGTAGTCAAGAATATCCAATATAATTTTTCCAAAATAATCATGTATTATTCGAAAATCACTACATCGGTATCAGAACTATATTATGGTTTATCATTCTCTCAACCATATATTTTCCAAAAATTTATCCTGCTATTGAGTCACTTTTCTTTGTTCCACACAATCTCAAGTCCTTAATGAAATAGTACTGCAGTACAATCCTTATATACTCCATAATTATTATAACAAGTACATTGTTGATACAACACTCAATTGACATAATCAACATAAGAACTCTAATCATTCCTCTTCATCTGTGGTAGTATCATAACTTGATTATTATATAATAGCATCATTTGCGGCATAGTCTGATGACTGGGACATAGGTTCGCGTAGTGTCCAAACTCCTTGCAAATGAAGCATTGTACATTTGAAAACATTTTCTTACCCTTGCAGTCACGTACTTTGTGCCCTTTTCCTCCACACTTATAACAAACTCCCATTCCTTTCAGGAAAGTTCCAGGGTGTTTCTTTCCACAGTTACCACATATGGGAAAATTCTTCTTTTCCCTCTTCCCTTTATCTATCTTTCTCTCTTCCATCCTTTTCTTCTCTTGCTTCCCTTCAAATCCATAAGACTCTTTAAACTCTTTACTTATCTTATCAACACATGATATTATTTCTTCATATGATGATAATACATGGGAGACTATTTCTCTTATAAATTCTAGCTTAAGACCATGAAAGATATGATCCTTCCTTCTCTTTGGATCATGTGCATTTCTGGAGTTCTCATTCCTTCTACTGGGCGCCATTTCTAAACAATGGCATACACTAGATCATTTTATGAATCAAAATACATAATCCCATACTTATAAAACACTTAACATAAATTGAACTATTTATGGATATAATCCATAATCATAAAAATTTCTCCTTTGAGGATGTATATACTCATAAACCCTTCATAATGATTTGTAAAGAAAATGAGAGTTATCCTAAGAATATCCCCCGGGAGTGTCGTAACCAAGAGTCCAGCAAGGCCCGTTGTCGTGCACCAGTTCCCGTTCGAGTCTAGCTCAAAGCAGTGTTTTCGGGTTTTACCCCTAGGTACATCTATGCCAGAGCCGCCTCTACCTGCTCGTATCCAGACAGGGATGTATTTCTCGGAAAAATCACAAAATCTCTACAATACCAAAATTCTAGGAAGTTATTCTATACTAATCCTCAAAGTTTATCTTAGGTCTACGTGCTCTAATCAGAGTTTATCTAAATCTAGCTTCCAAGGTTTGTACTAAACTTCCTCTGATACCAACTGTAACGCCCCGACCCCAGTTACCCAGAGTCGGTGCATTATTACATAACTTTGGCATGATCACAAGAAAGATCAAATCTCAAAATACCGATTGGTTTAGTAGCCTTGGAAACACTAGATATATTCATAAGTTTTACATTACATCATAAAATGAAAAAAATACTACAACAACATAATTTCTCCACAGTCCACACTATAAACCCCTCATAATATCCCTGCAAGTCATTCATAACTTACATATTCACATCCTGGGAAAAATAAAACATAGAAAAGGGGTGAGCTCAAATGCCCAGTAAGGATAACAATATAGAGGAACATTCAAAAATAAGCATAAACATTTAAGGCAATGAATTACTAAAACACAAGCCTTTTAAACTTGAACTTCAACATAGTATGGAAAAAGTAAAATGAAATAATTCCATTTACTTATTCACATGGATATTCTACTAATCGAATAATCACATGCAAAAATCAATAACCACTTTCATAATGTTGGAATGCATAATGCTAAACTTTAATTTCTTTGTCAAGGCCTCATCCCAAGACCTTGGGGCTAACTGTAACCGGAACCCAACCCGGAGCACCTCTAATAACCGGACACCAACCCGGAGTGCCTCTAATAACCGGACACCAACCCGGAGTCCTTCTAATAACCGGAGACCAAATCGGAGGGCTTACTTTTACCAGTCCCTAACCTGGATGGCTTACTTTTACCAGTCCCCAACCTAGAGGGCTTACTTCAACTAGTCCCCAACCTAGAACATACTTGTCCAACACATTCATATGAAGTAAAGGTTGAAATATAACATAAACATTCTTATTGGTACTAGCATACGAAATGTCAATACTTTACTCATAAACCATGAATGACACATCTACAGTCAAACATATCACAAAAATTCATTACAATATAGAATTTTTATATCATAATAAATCAACTTCAAATAATCTTAAAATCCATCAAAGGATGTTGACATAGATGAAAATGTTTTTTTTTAAATTATTGAGAGAAATATCCCTTTTTCATGAAAACATTTTATTTTACACAATTTAGAAAGTAAGGCATTTAAATACATTTTTGGATCAAAGTGTCCCATACCACTTTGAAACTTTTGAATGGAATTAACACTTTTAAAACATTCATTTTCATATAAATAAATCCTTACAAACCATTTTGAAAACATGGAAATAAATGAGGATGATTTAGAAGAATAAATATTTAAAACATTTAAAATGATGTTTTAGTAAAAGTTCCCTTAGAAATAATCCCTTTGAAAACTCTTTTATGAAATATGTACATGGATAGTAAATATGTCCCTGTAGATACTAACGTAAAGACAACCTCTGATATTAAAGAGATTATGAAGTAGCCCTCACAAATTTGGTAACTTATGAAACATACAACCCATGAAAGAGGTATCATACAATGAATATGTAAATACACATAAATTAGAGTGTATTACACAAAGAATATAATTATGGGCAGTACATACACCACACAAAAGGTAATGGTGGCAATATGGTATGAATCTCCCGGGAATAAGTAGTGAGATGAAAACCCCTTACCATGTTAATAAACTGAGTCGTATGGAAAAAAGTTAATAACCACCAAATTATTTACATAATAACATGAATATAAATATAATCATGATAATATATATCAAATGCCATTACACAATACATCACTTTCAATAATTTAGTGGCGAATAATGGAAATCTCACGGAATTGAATGTGAGATAAGAAAATCCCTTACCTTGTACATTTCCTTTGTTGGGGTAGGTTAACCACCTGTATAATGGTGAAATAATTGTTATTAAATTATACAAGAATCATATACATTAATATGATATCATATATGATCTTTTAATATTGATTTGATAATAATATCTTAGTATTATCGTTGTTTCGGGTGTTAACATACTTGTTTTCTTTTATATGTTTTGTTATGTAAGACATGTTTGTAAAGGATAGGTTATATATTATTCATATCCAGAATTATACTAAGTCCTTAAGCATCATTTTTAAATTATCAAATGATAATTGTACTTGAATGGATACGATGGAGAATGAATCTTATCGCGTTCGTGGAGACGGAAGTCCGTACGTACGCACGAGCGAAAATATCATTCTTTTGATATTAAAATAATATATAAATGGATGGTATATCATATATACAGAATCATTAACATGTTATATTTATTATTTACATGAGTTACACATCATTATTATACCCATCCAAATAATATTATATTGAATAACAATTACACCACGACGTGGAGACGGTAAGCCGTACGTACGCACGTATGGTGACATGTTATTCAAAGGGTGGATAGAATACTGAATATGGTTGTACCATATTTATAATAACATCACAGTATATGTGAGATACTGGAGTTATTATTTTACAATGGTAAGAACAAAGAAAGAAGAAGTGGAAGAAGAAAGGAACTTGAAAAGGGGTGGTGAAAACATTACCTCTTCTTCGGGTTCTTCCTTTTGATTTGATCAAAAGGGCTCCTTAGGTTGGCTTTATGATCAAAATAAGGCCTCTCGATTGTATTGAGGGATGTTGGGAGAGTATTTGGGCAGATTTTGGCCGAACCAAAAGGCTTTGAAGGTGTGAAGAAATGAGAAGGAGGAGTGCCCTTTTATAAGAGGGGTGAGGGGCACCTTTGGAAAAGCTAGAAATATTAATTTATAATAAATTCATATTCGGTTTCTAATGGATCCAAAGTTGATTATTCAAAGGTTAATGTGGGGATAGGTCGAAAACCACTCAACCAATAGAATTTAGACAGGTTTGGGTACTTATATTAACATTATCTTTAAGTATTAACTCTAAGTTAATTAGTTTCACTTTTACAATGTCTCTTTGTATTTTTATATAATATGGTTAATAAACTTACTATATACATACATGCGACCCACAAGTGGTCCATTAATGATAAAACTATCATGATATAAGTCTCTTGGCCTAACCTTAGATTTTTAGGAATTTAATATCAATTAATAATATAATATTTGTTTTAAAAACTCTTTTATGTCAATTTTGACACTATTCAATAGTTGATTTTTGTGAAACTCATAACAGATTGATTACTTCGAATAAAGTCAATTAAATCAATCCTAATATATCATATTATCCTAGAAAATTATTTTAATTAATTAAAAGTTTCATATTATATTTATTTGGGTATTTATAATATCAATCATTTTAATTTTTCACTATTATAGTAATTAATGAATCATCATTGTGTCATAAATAAAATAAATTATTTAATGTCTAAAAATTATAAATAAAATATAATTATGTATTAAATCTTTGTATCTTTCTAATTAATATTTATAATCTAAAATCCAACATATATAACCCTATGTAACAATTGTTTTTCTAAAAGATATATGCTTGTGTCATTTTTGTATTCATTTTAACTTAATTAAAATAAAGTGTCATTATCACTTACAAGTGGATCCATGGGGTCCCAAAATAGACCCAAAGATTCCTATGGTCGAACATGTATCCACCAATAATGCTAGGACACGTTTTAGGGTAATTTAGTATTATTATAATATTATTTTTTAACCCTTAATTACCGGATTTACCCTTAACCATGGTAAATAAAATATTTACCGCAGTAATTATTCAAAATGTCTAAAAATAAAAGTTACCTATTTACACAATTTGAACATCCTGATTCCAAATATGGAATCCATTTTTCTAAATTCAAAACACAGAAGTGGCAGAAATTAATTTAAAATTAATTCCCGCTGTCAAAACGAAAAGCGTGTTTTTAAGAGATAATAACTATCAAAAGATTGACACTTGTTTATGTTCGGTTTAATTGTAAAATTATGTCCAATGACCAAAATTATATTAAATGGTAAAAATATATTCTAAATATACTTTAAAACCACTCAAATTCATAATTTATCACTATTAATTATTTTGATTAAAAAAGTTGTTTTTAATTAAAATTTAGTAATTTTCACTATTCATCAAAATATGAAAGTTATCCGAAAAGTACCAAAATTTCACCTTAGGGTAATTTCGACACTAAGAATCAAAAAATGAAGTCAATTTTGAAATATAAAATATATATAATTTCAAAAATAGGTATTACTATTCATAATGGCTAGTTTGATCGGTTGTGGTGTGTGTTAAAATTCGAAGTTGCGTACAACACACGCTACTGTATTATTCAAAGGAAAGCGTACCGTGGAAGCTCGGGATGTTTCATTTTAAATTTTTGATGTCCCCATTTAGTTAAAAAGTTTAAAATATAGTATCTAAAAAGGGTTGACTATTAAAATTTGGTAAAAGTGCAATACTGAAAATGAATTTGTTCTTACATTATGTCTAAGAAACTCATAATATGGATTCTAAAATTATAAGGATTATATAAAGTTTAAAATTTAGTTAACACTATTCATAACCTCTTTTGAATAGCTTGTTTGGTAAGTCATGGTGCGATTGAACTTGGTGTTGCGTGTAGTGAAAGTTATTGAATTATTTTGAAGAAATAACACACTATAAAATCATGGGGTGTTACAGATGGGATGGTGGGAGATTCATCCATTGGTGTAGACCCAATGAGGTAAAGTATGATGGGAGGGTGGGAGGGATGGTGGGGTTGGGTTTTGTAAATATATTAAACTATTTATTGTTTAAATTTAAAAAAACTATAACTGTCAAAAAAATTACTAATGTTTCTAGAAACCCATGGTAAATGTTTTGGTAATTTATCGTTCTTTAGAGATTTTTAATTTTTTTTCAATTACTGAAATTTATAATAAAAAAATTATAATTTATTTTTGAAATTTATAATTTCTTTATTAGAAATTTAATCAATAAAAAAGATAATATATCTAAAAATAGTTCTGTAAATGAAATGCAATAAACAGTGTTATTTATAAATATCGCTAATTTAGAAACATTTATTTACTAATATTTTAAAAAAAATCACTAAATTAGGTGTCACTTATTAGAGATGTGTATAAACATATCTAAATTAGTGACTCCTCATTTGGAGACATTTTTAAAAAACTTTTGTAAATATATTAGTGAGATTTGAAAAAATTGCTACGTGTATTTTTTTCTATAATATGTTCTACTAAAGGGATGAATGGTAAGGATTCTTATTTATCATCATTACAATCTCAACTACTTGAGGCAGATGGATATTTAGGTTATGAATCTTATTTTGGTGGATTAAAAATAAACATAGATTAACTAGATGTATTGATTAGTAATATATTATTTTTTTAACCCATGGGGTTGGTGTTTTTTCTGAATGTGAAAAATATGTTAATCTAGAATAACTATGGACTCTGTTGGATTGTTCATGGAGGGAATGGACTTTACACTAATTTTGAATGTAATGTGTATTTAAATAATGTTAATTAATCTTTAATGATTTAATTAACATGAACATTATTGTAAAAACATTAAGAAGTAATTTAATGAGAAAGTATTCTTAAATTGTTTTGTGTTTATAAGATATATGTCTCTTAGTTGTAGAAATTGGGTGTCTATGTGATGATGCATATAGTTGAGCCTAATAATAGGTTAATTCCTAAAGTGTGGTTGTGTGAAATATTATATTTTATTTGTTTTGTGATTTCATATGATACCCCATCCCATTTTACTATGGACAATTACACCAAATGGACTTTTGGAGGGTGTTTTTTTCCAGCATCTTGGTTGGCAAGGGATGGATGGATAACTACCACGTATGACCCCTGTTTCTTCTCCTCAGTGTATTTTGCGATTGTATGCATGGTGTTAATAATTCCTCATATATATGTGTATAGGATTTTAATAGATTATTCTTATTTCACACACATGTATCTTGGTATACAGTCTCCCAATATTATTACATCTATGATGTGTATGGGTTTTGATGGCTCAAGGTAAATACATTGTTTATGCGATATTATGGATTGAGGTATAATAACCATTGAATAATACATGGTATAATAGTTTTGGGTGGGTCCCAAAAACAAATATGTTACTATACTGAGATGTTAATGGGGTGATGAGATGATGTGATACATGATGTGAATATTGGGATACTTAGCTCACGTGTCATCAGGTCATCTTCTTTAGAGAGATATGGCTTAAGATATATGATATCAGGGTAGAGAAGAAAACCAATGGGGAACTAAAAAAGATGTACCCTTGTTCTATTTCTATAATATGAAATACCTTATTTTAGATACATGGTGATAGATATCCATGTTGAGGCTAAGAACCTATTTTACATTTTTTGTAGATGATTTAATTTTCTTGTTTTCAATGGGATTTACTAGGTTTTCATTAAAATCTTCATGTGTCTCTAGGGTGGATCCTTCCATGTATTCCATGTATTGTCACCCTACATATATATGTAAAACAATTTAGTCTAGTAGGACCTAGTTAGGGATCCATATTAATATTACTAGCTCATGATTGATTCTGAGCTATTTAGGATTCATATCCATTTATAAGATAACATTTGTGTACTTGTAGTTTTCCTGTCAAGTTGTTTTAGTCATTATGGAATTACATGTATGTATATGGGATTTATTTACTTGTATTTTAGAAGGAGTTTATCTGTATACTTATCTTATCTCTCCCTCTTATTTGGGTTATTTTAGCGTATAATGACTCTATTTGTATTTATGATACAACCTCAGTGGTAATTGCCAAACAGTGTCATGATGGAGGTCAGTTTGGGTAGTTTCCATCTCCCATGAATTACCCTATTTATTTTATGAAAAAAAAACATAAAATTACCGATGAAATATTTTTTTAATTAAATCCTCAAAACCTCATCTCTCACCCACTCTCAACCACTAGATCCACCTTATGTATGACGCACATTTTATCATACCCTATTTGTGTTGTTTTCTTTATGAATTCTACCATGTTTCTTCTATAGTTAATATTTAAGGGTCACCCATTCATTACTCTTGAAATAATCTTCCTTTCATCCATGATTCCTCTCTTCCCTATGATCACAGTAAACTATGGGTTATGCTATATGCATTTTATAATGTGTGTTTTTCTGTTTGTGGTATGTTCTTGCCTCTCTAGGATCCCTATTTCCATTATAAGTATATTTCCATCATATGTGAGTTGTTTTTCCATGTTTTTAAGGGTTTTGATTCATTAAATTTAGTTGGTTTCATGTGTAAATATTATTTTATGAAATTATTATTCTTTTTATTTACAATAGTTGTTATAAATTAATTTAATCCATCTATGGTGGTTTTTAAGGAACATTATATTTGATATGAATTTTTTCATAGAACTCCCTTGTATTTAAAATAAATATGATTTTTAAAGTCATATTTTGATTTTAAAAACCCCATATATCTTGTGGTGGTTTAAATAAAGTCATTTATTAATGGAGTGTGATATTGTTGAAATCGGTAAATCACATGGGAATCTAGGTATTTAAGTGTATAAAATACTATTAAGTTTCCATTTTATATTATTCCATTATATATAAGAATATTTGATATGGATTAAGGTAGTGGTGTTGTGGTGTTAGTGAAACAATGTCACTAGGACATGGAATTGTTTCATCCTAGACCCGAGTTCTAGTAAACGGTTCCCTATTCCGAGTTGGCCACTTGGACTCAAGGAAATATCTGCAAATGCTAAAGGCTTCAGACATATATCAAGGCACTAGGGTGTGTTCATGGGGATTAAATTACCTCATTACCAGAGTGTAACGCAGTGATATAAATCATACAAATCAAATAGCGAAAGAAATAATCAAATAAGAAAGAAGAAAAATTATCAGGAAAAGAATATATATAATGTATCCCAAAAGGAATATCTTATTAAAAAGTATGATTATGGTACATCACATGTCACTAAAAATCATTCAAAATAGGTGTACAAATATAAAGTATAATACATGTATCAAAATAACTAAAATACCAAAGGATATATCCAAAATAGCATCACAGTCCTTTTCTCAGTATTGTGCTCCCCTACTCCTATGCCTAGAAAACATTCAAGAAACAAACTATGGGTTCTTTCAATGGTCCCTACCTAAATTTCTATAGCATACACGAGTACCCTATGATATCCCAAGATAGGGTTTGAGATAAAATCCCAGTAGGCCACCACCAATAGTATCTATAACAATCATATATGTGAAATAAATGATAAGGTACTATACAAAATATAATAATAATAGGAGTACTAAAGTAATGTGCCCATTGAATTTATACTACAAAACAAGTGATATTGTTTATCCTAATGGTGCTCCAAATAAAACATGGGTCAAGCACATATAAAATGTAAATAGTAAATAAGAACATAAATATCATCCAAGGCCGTGTCTTATATCCATTGTATCATGTTAACCATGACCATGTGGTACAATATGTATCTCGTAACAACTACCACCTTCCCTTATAATCTAGAGTTTCACATTTACATGGATGATCCTTATAATAAAAAGTTTCAGACCATGAATGGTTGGATCCAATGTATAAAAGACCAATGCATCCTTGGTGTGTCATTTGATAATCTCAGTAGAAATATTGTTAGACATGGAATGGTGTCCATGGAGCATGTCAATAGATCATGTCCATTGTGATCCCAAACAAGCATGATCCAAGTGCTAGAAAGGTCAAATGAATCCCACAGAATCTTACTTTAAGGATCATATGTGTCCAATGAATTATATAATTCAATAATGAACCATGGTGTAGCATAATATTTGTGTCTAATGAATACATTTATCATTCAATTTAATTATCATTTCATACCATCACATTCCATGAGTTTATCCACTCATATAACAATTCCATTTTAAGTTACATTCCATGAGTTTACCCACGCATATAAAAATTTCATATAAATAACATAATCAAATGTAATTACATGAAAAGGAGGAAAAACATCTCCAAGTAACTCATTCCAATTAAATTCATATATTAAAATTGTTCCTATAACTAGGAAATCACTAACCCACCCCATGGGTGGTTTAATAATGTCAAAGAAGATTCAATCACATGGAACACCCCATGGTATTCCTATGTTCGAGAAATATCTTCCAACTAAACTAATTGGAACTAAAGGTAATCCATAACATGTTACAATATGATTAATTCAATTATTTCTGTCAATTTCGGGGCACCATCTGATATGTTGACATGCAACATAATGTCAAATAGATCTATAAATCATTGAACCAAAAGTAAATTTTATATACCACCTACCTTAAGAATATAATAGAGTAATCATTTAATATCAACTTCTGATTTTAGTTAGAGCATAAAAAGAACAAACAATGGATGAAAAACTATAAAATAAGGAATATTCTCTTTCATCTAAATAACTTTGTGGATACCATGTCAAACAAATAACAACACAAGAATATTTGAGTACTCACTGATGTGAATCCAATGATATATACTATTTTTATTCTGATATTAGATGAAGAATTAGTAAAAATCACAAGATTTTGTCTTTTGAAGGAGCTCCCTCATGCATGATCTATCCACCGAGGAAAAAATGAAAATATATATAGGTTAAATATATTTTTAATGGATAATATGTCATTTTTTCTCAAAATTTTGCGCATCATGGTTGGAAAAATTATGTGACAACCCTACACCTATTGATGTTCTATGGGGGAAACCACCCAATCCCTGCTCAAAATTTGACTAACCATGAAAAAATAATTCACTTTTGATCAAATAAAATTTGACCATTCCCCACATGGGAATGCACCTCAATCTCCACAGTTTTTTGAAACTACTCGGGTTCCTGATGCCCACTCCCTAGGAATCTCTCTATTATTCAGACTATGTGTCATGTCCCACAGAGTTTTTATTAACTATTTGGTCTATTTTATTTTTATAAAGAGTTGGACTATGAGCTCTAAATAGGCTATAGAAACCCATGATACCCCCATGACCTCAAAGGGTATTAACATTAGGCAGTAAAAAGAATTTTAAATTAATAAAAACATATATACATTGTTGGAAAACCCATTATCATACAATATTTCCACTATAATGCAATTCATACCTGAATTTTCCTTTCAATGGTCACTATAGAAAATTTTCAATTTAGTAGCAGTTTTTTTGGATATGGAGGTGGTTTAAAACCCCTCCATATTCTTTTGTGGTGTTTTCTGAAAACTTATATTAAATTGCTTGTCGGGAAACTATTTGCAGCTGTTAAAGCTGTTTAGCGGCATTTTATGAGAACCTTTATATCTGGCGCATTTACATGGTGGTTATAGTGTTTTTCAGGGTGGTTTTTTCAGGTAGGGAATTACTTTTTTTAGTGGCGGTTTTAACAGCCACTAAAAAAGTAATGGACTAATGAGAAAAACCATCGCCACAAACACTATAATTGCCACAAAAAAACACGGAAGATGGGTGTTGTCACTAAAAAACACATCCTCAAATATTTTCCAGATGCTTCCATACTAGATCGAAGATCTTATCCTGTTTTTCAAGCTTCGATTTGGTAGGCCTTATGACACGAACGGAGTTACGAATTATGAGTTATTAATATGTGATGTTGGGCTTGAAAACTGGTTCTTGAACCTCATTTGTGAAGCCCCTTCCGTGATCGCGGAGTGCCACTGTGATGTAAAGAGGTGGGAAGTCTCTGTAAAGCCCTTTGATGATTCACGACTCGCTATGAAGCAAGGAGGTGGGACGGCACCATGAAGCCATTTGTCATTCGCGACCCACCGTGAAGCAAGAAGGCGGTAACTCTCCACAACCGCATTTGACATTCGTGATCCGCTATGGATAAAGTCTCATCTTTGCACCGATCGAGCTCTACTTCCTGGAGCGTCTCCCCTATAAATACCAAGCTCACCCCTCCTGTGAAGGAAGGCCACTCCACCCCTTGGGTGGCTGACCACCCGGTTCGGGGAGCTCCGTTTTCCTTCGCGAATCGGCTCCATGAGACCATTCTTCCTGAGGAGCTTCCTTTGCAAAACGGCTCTGCGAGCCCATGCTCCACAAGAAGCTTCTTTCACGAATTTTCTCTATGATACCATGCTCTATGAATAGCTTCCTTTACAATGCTACTCTGCATGCCCATACTCCGTGAGTCCATGCTTTGTGAGTAGCATCCTCCATGAGTCAATGCTCCACAAACCCATGCTCCGTGAGTCTATGATCTCGAGACCCCATGTTCCATGAGCCCAATTTCTCCGCAATGCTACTTCATGAAGACCTATCCTTTGATAGGATTTTACATTCACACCCACCGGTCAATATCGTTGTGGCTCCACCCCTACACCCTTGCTCTATGGAAAATGGACTATCTCACCGCAAGCTTCTCGGGTCGGGATGTTTACATTTACCATTGGGCGGTTATGAGCACCCACGTTCCACCTATGGAATACCATGATTTGTGAGACTCCTCCGCACACCATGAAACACCTTGAGTTGACATATTCCTATTGGTTCCATTCCCATGTCTTGAGTTGAGATTCTCATCATCAATTCCCCACTTACCTTAAGTTGAACCATTCCTCAAGAAACTCCTCTAAACCCTATCACATAGCTCCTATGCCAGGTCGAAATAGAAAGGGCCACCATTGTGTAAGTCCCAACACAGACCATTTATAGGAACCATATGCCTAATAGTCCTATCTACATTACTTTAAACTATAGCAATCCTTATGTTCCAAACATAAAATTCCTCTTGCTCCAAACATAAGATGCTTTATTCTCCTAGCATGAGATGCCAGTAGTCCTCTCTACATGACTATAAAATGTATTACTCCCTATGATCCCATCATATGATGCCTCGTTCTCCAAAGAAGAGATTCCTTATGCTCCTTGCATGACATGCCAAAAGTCCTATCTACATTACTATAAACCGTAGTTCACCCGATGTTCCTAACCTAGGGTGGCTCTTGCTCCAAAAAAGATATGCCTTATGCTCTAAGAATGATATGCCAATAGTCTTATATATATTACTACAAACTCTAGTACACCTTATGTACTAAACATAGGACACCTCTTTCTCCAAACAAGAGATGCCTTATTATCCAAGAATAAGATGCCGATTGCCATGATTACAATGGCATATTTTCAAGAGTGTTGGAATCCATTCAAACATTCCATCACTCCACCTCACATGTTGTGTTTCCTTCATTCGGATCATCATCCACTTCCATGTCTGAAGGGACCCCCTAACGGATTGATCTCAGGCCGCATCATCTCACCTACCATCCTGGGCCAATTCCCCATTAGACTTGGAAAGACACTTTGAGTCAGGTCCTGTGTTTCGAACATGGTCAACAGTTGACCCTCATTTATTTTCCCCATTTCTGGATAAATTGAAATGGATACTATGTTTCGAACATGTTCAATAGTTTTCCTTCATTGCCACTCCACCCTCACTACGTTCGGAATGTCGGGCATGTGATTCACACTTTTCATTCCCCTTCGTTCGGACTGATTCCAATGCCCCTAGAGTTATCCCTCTTGTGCAGTAGCGCATAACTATGGACCCCAATTATATACCTCAACCAACTAGTGGGTAGGGAATCCCTCATGGCCAGACATGAGGAAGATATTATGGGCATCTTTTTTGCATAAGCCCTATCCACCATTGTCGCCCGATAACGGCACCCACGTAGCTTCCTTGCATAAGCTCCATCCACCATCGGTGCCCCATAGAGGCACTAGGGAAGCTACCTTGCATAAGCCCCATTCACCATTGTTTCTCTATAGCCGCATCACAGAATGTTCCTTGCGTAAGCCCCATCCACCATTGTCACTCCCAAGCGGCACCCGGGTAGCTTCATTGCATAACCCTCATCCACCATTTCCACTCTATAGCGGCACTTGGGAAGCTACCTTGCATATTCTCCATCCATCATTGTCTCTCCATCGCGGCACCAGGGAAACTACCTTGTGTAATCCCCATCCACCATTGTCACTCCATAGCGGCACCGGGGCAGCTACCTTGCGTAATCCCTACGCACCTTTGCTGCTCCTTAGCGGCACCTAGGAAGCTACCTTGCATAAGCCCCATCCATCATTGTTGCTCCATAGCGGCACCAGGGCAGCTTCCATGCGTAAGCCCCATCTACTATTGCCTCTCCATAGTGGCACCTCGGCAGCATCCTCTCATAAGCTCCATACACCATTGATACTCTATAGCGGCACCTAGGTAGCTTCCTTGCATTATCTCTGATCACCACCATTCATGGACGCACCATTGTGCTGTGATTGTCAGGTCCTTGCTGCCTCTTATTTCTCACACCGATCATGACTCATGTGTGCTTAGAGTAAGAATCTACCATGAAATCCTCTCTAGGCATCCTAGAGTGTTATCCCCACACCCATCCCAAACTACGTGGAATTTGATCCTTGCCAAGGCATGGTACGTAGGAAGCCTCCATGAGGTTCAAGCACAACACCCGGTCATTCTGACCATCTTCACGTCAGTTCACCAACACTTTGGGAAGCCTAGAGTGTGAGCCCCACACCATCCTGAACTACATGTTCTTTGATCCTTGCTATGGCATGGTATGTAGGAAGCCTCTCATAGGTTCAATCCCACCACCGTCCATTGGTCCCGACTATCTTCACGTCGGTGCACCAAGCCCCCATCACCTAAAATACCAGGTCTTTGATCCTTGATAAGGAATGGTACATTGGAATCCTCCATGTGGTTCATGCCCACCACTGCCCATTGTTCCCGACCATCTTCACGTCGGTGTACCAAGCCCCCATCACATGAACTACATGGTCTTTGATCCTCGCTAAGGCAAGGTACGTAGGAAGCCTCCACGAGGTTCAATCCCACCACCCTGGTCGTTCATACCTCCTTCACGTTGGTTCACCAACAACTTGGGAATCCTAGAGTGTAAGCCCCACACCCACCTGAACTACGAGGACTTTGATCCTTTCCAAGGAAAGGTACGTAAGAAGCCTCCCTGAGGTTCAATACCAACAACCATTGGACCCCAGGCCCCCCTTCATGTCGGTTCACCGACCCCCATGAACTACATGGTAATTTATCATTAAAAAGGAATGGTACGTAGGAAGCCTCCATGAGTTTCAATGCCACCACCCATTGGTCTCTCAGACCCCCTTCACGTCAGTTCCCACAACTTCACAAACTATGTGGGTTTTGATCCTTGTCTCCTAGACTGGGTACGTAGGAAGCCTCTATGAGGTTCAACCCCATACAGTGGTATTCCATTGTTACCCCATCCTACGGTAAGTCATTGTGACCCCATCCCGTGGTAAGCCAATATTAGATGAACTATGCGGGATTTGATTCCCTTCCATAGGGATATTTAGGAAGCCTCGATGAGGTTCAAGTCAAGCACACATGTCTCATCCTGATCTATCATTCGATCCCATGTGTTTCGGGAAGATCATACCCTAACTCATAGGATCTACTTTCTTCGGGTCCCATCCATGCATCCATTATCATAGGCCACCTCCTCAGGTGTCCCATCGTCCCACCAAACTACGCGGACTTTGATTCCCTTCCACAGGGATGCGTAAGAAGCCTCTTCGAGGCTCAAGACCAAAATCAATGTCGTTCTCATGTTCGTTCATCTAATTCTCCATCCACTTAATTAAACTCTACATCATCCATCTTGATTCTTACCCTAGCCACCACATCCCTGTGGGATCATGTCATCCACCCCTTCACTTCTCCAATCAGTACTCGGGCCGCAATTCGCACATAATCCCCAACATGTCTCTAGGTCGTTGTCCTTTGTGTACACCTCAATTCATCACCCCTTCGAACTATGTGGGTTTTGATCCCTGTTCTCTACACAGGGTACGTAGGAAACCTCTACGAGGATCAATCCCATCCAATGGTGAACCTTGGTGTCCCCCAATCTGGGGTTCACTCTCCCTGATCTGCCCTCAGTGGTGTCCAAATTAGCCTTCACGGTGTGACATCTTCCCTTTACGAGACACATCATCCTAGGTCTACTCTTATTGATTGTTCTGATCCATTTACCTAGTAAACACTCCTGGAGCTCCCTCCTAAAGATCTACCAATCCTATCATTCTCTATGGGACATTTTGATCACCCTCATTCCGTCTCCACAAGACATTAAACTTGCAGTCTGCCTCGTGATAAACACGAGTTGCCGGAGGAAAACCTCAGAAAAAATGACTTTGCTGTTTCCATATACCCAAGACATTAAAATCATGGAGAACCCCGTGCTAAACATGGTAAGGTGAGGAAAACCTCAGATACATGCCTCCGGCATAAGATACCCCACGACTGATGTGGGATGCATTTGGTTCTTCACCCTTGAGATGACCTCTTATGAGGAAGAATACAGGTTCTCTTATGTCCATGCATCCATAGATGCCCCAACATGCCAAATGTTACCATCTACTCTGACCGAAGGTAGCTGCCCTAACCAGACCCCTTGGAATGTCCTGATAGAAGTAGTGTAATTAACCAGCATCCATGAAGATATGACACTGGGAAAGAGATTCACAAACCACAACTTATTCTATAAGGGAGATCTGGACTAGGTGACGAGTTCCGAGGAGGAATCCACATAAAGAAGAACCGACATCCCATCATCCTGTTTTGATCAATGAGAAAACATCCCTGAATATGGAACAGATGCCACCCGCCTATGGAAAGCGGGAATTCAGGGAAACAGTTGTGTGTCCCCACAAACAGACGCACGCACCTCGATGAAAGTGTCGGAAATAATGGTCCATTGTAGCGGCGATTAGAACCACCACTAAATATAATATCGTAGTGGTGGTTAAAACCACCTCTAATAGAAAAATATCAACATTTAGTAGTGGTTAAAATGCATTTAAAGAGCATATTTACCAAAAAAATGAACTAGTTTCTCATGCCCCTGTACCAGTACCCTGAAAAAAACCATCCCCCAAATACCAAATCACTAAAAGAATACATACTATAGTCAATATGAAAAGAGATGATTAACGAAGCACAACCAAATGCACCATTCAGTGAGTAAAGGAATGTAGATAAACATATGACATGGAAGAATCCTAGTATCCAATAAAATGCAGTGGTCAATTTACAAGTTTACCCCTCTCCTATTCTTATACTAATTTCCCTTTTCTATTTCATCTTCTAGTTATTTTGAATTCTTTAACCCCTTGTATAACTAATTTTTTTACATATGTTCATCTAGATCTCTATCATTTGAAACCTAATTCATGATCTGAAGGAAGCATTGGATAGCTCAACGTATGGAAAACCCCAGTCATACATCCTATTTTAGTTTCCCATTGGTTACATTGTGATGTATAGGCATAAGAACATTTTCCATACTATCATGGAACTAAAACATTTCACATATTTCCCCCAAAAATCATGAAATATGAATCTGATATCGGGAGCGGCATCATCTATGACCTTTAGGTTGGTAGTCACATTGGTTTCCCTTTAGGGTTTGATGTTTCGTAATTATCCCACCGTGTTGGACACAATATTTTGTCAAGAATATCTATTTAAGTGATATATGTAATTAAAATTGACAATTCAAGTCTCATATGTACTAGTTTATCCTTGATTGGACGTTCACGTGAATTTTGGATCTTATATGGTCACCCGTTGGGCGATCTAGGTGAAATTGGACAATATGATTTTTTTTTCAAATGTTGGTACTCCCACATATCTTTTGTAATTGTTCAATAATTTAATATATCTTTATATATGATTATTTTGATAGAACCCAATGCATACATTAAGTTTTTGAACCACTTATAGTTGGAATTTCTAAAGTGGAAAATTTACCATATTAACATGTCACCATCTATGTGATTCTACTAAGATTATATATTGGGTTTCCATGTTTTAATGAATTGAATGAGTTAAATGTAATTGATAATGTGGAATAGATTATTAATTATGGGTTTCCTTTCTTAAAATAAATCAATTGGTTATAAATGGAATGACCCCAAGTAATTTTAATGCCATGCACTTGATTTATGATTTATAAAATGATTCATACAAATTATAATATTTTAAATTTAAATTAAACATGGATAACGACATGAATAAGAGGTTATTCATTATCTATTATGACAAAAAATGATTATGACTTTATTATGTATATGGTGTAGATATAATAGATTGATGTGAGGTAATTCCCCTTGCGGGTTATATTTAATATATGCCTTCATAGAGGTTTGGAATGATGGTATGGGATTATTTAGAAAAGAGATTTCAAAATTACTTATATCAGGTGTTAAGCATGGTGTATCACAAAACTGTTACCATATAGTAACTATTCAGATTTATACTCTATCTATGTGTTGATAAATTTAAACCCTCCTACAGTCCTCTAAGAAGTTGATTGGGTGGTTATTTATTTATTCCTTAGTTACTCAAAAGATGTGGGGTGCAGTATGTTAGTGGAAGACCCTTTATCATGGGAATAATGACGTGGTAATATTTTCTTGGGATTAATTTATGTTGGTGTTCTGTGTAGAATTACTATAAATGAAACATAACATAAGTATTCGGTAAAATAATCTCTCTCTTGGGTTATCACATGTGGAATTATCACACTTGAAACTGAAGATAAAAAAAGGTAAAATCTTCTCTCCCATGGATAAGGGTTCCTAATTATTTAAGAGTGATGGATAAAGTTCAAGTTAAATATTTGTTTCACTCATGTGATTTCTTTGGAAAATGAGTCTTTAGTGTGGTTTACCTAGAAGGAATGGAATCTGGATCCTAATATATTGTCACTCCCATTATGCATCCAAGTTATTTTGATTTGGGGAATATAATAGAAGTGATCAGGAACATTCCTTCAATTGGAAGAGTTTCTTATGAAGGGGGTTAGTATATTATATCATAGAATATGGATGCTTATAATAAATTATTTTTGATTGGGTAGTTGATGTTGTGAATTGTATGTAACTGATCTTGTAGTCTATTTAACATTTTTCTAGGGAGGGGTGTTCTAGGGAACCTATTAAGAGTTTCCCATCTGCATGTCATGCCTACTGAGATAATAGACACTCTCATTCAAACTGTCTGATTGTTCTTAAAGGCCACATTGGAAATGGTGGGAAAACCCCATTTCATGCAGTGTAGAAAAATTTCCCCTAATATTGAAATTTTGGATAATAGGATTATACAACAATAAAGGGTTATCTGTCTTAAACATGTATGTTAGAAACACATTCTCATCCCTAGAGATTGATACAAGAGCATAACTAAGAAGTACTTCTTAGAAATGGAAATGTAATGGGAAATGCATTGGGCTATAAAATGTAGGATAAGTTATTATAATGAAAAAATTAATTTAGAAAAATTGAATCATAAAAAATGAATCATCATAATAAAGAGTTGATATATATGGTGCATGCCACACTCAAGAAATTAAGACATAAAAAGAAACATCGTAAATCAAAAAAAATACGTAAAAGGACACATGATAAATCGATAAAATTTTAGGTCGTGAAAATGTTTGGAGGCAACTATGTGCCACATATGATACATATACAAACTGACTATTACATTATTTGTCCAAATATCAAAAATACTACTAATCACTGTCTGATGATGGACAGATATCGTCACCCTCTCCACCTCCATCTCCACTTCTTACTACCACCTGTAAAAACATTATATTGAAAATTAAATAGTGATTCATATTTATATTCAAAATTAAAACCCATAATTTTTTTTAAACTAAATGATTTTGAATTTTTGTGATTTACCTTCTCACCACTAGTCAATGCAATACAACCAGGGAGATAACTGCTCATCTGCAGAGGTATATCAGCAAACGCTTTCTGCAAAGTGGATATCTGCACCCCACGGTCTTTAACTGTGTTTCGTAGAAAAACAATATCCCTCTGAGCATCTCTGGGAATGTACTGACTATAACCAGGAGTAGATGCAGTTGCAATCCCCGATGGCCTTCAAAAGACCTCAGATGGTATGGGTCCCTAACCCATCCCACACACTCTACAAGGATGCTCATTTCCAAGGACGTTGCCAACCGGGTCATCTTGGGAGACTGAGTAGGACTGCCCAGGATTGGAATCCCATATTTCTTTAATTATTAATGAAAAAACTAATATCAATATATATTAAAATTGTTAAAACTAATAATAATTAATTATAATGGAAAAATGATTTCACACCCCCAACATCTTTGGAAGGCTCATTAACAAAAACATCATCAAATTTTTTGTGAATATCCAACCACACTTCAGTTCGGGATGCTTCGTACCCCAAACTCTGTGACTGCATTAAACAAATATAAATCAATAGTTTAATTTATTAAACAGATAATATTATCTTATAAATATGTAAACTAATGAAAATATTACCAGAGTCGATCAACTTCTAGAAAAATCTTTTTGACCCCACAGTGTGAGGGATAACATTCTTATCGTGGCTTGATGCATTCTTTCTTGAGAGATCCTAAAATAAATAAAATAAAATTTAATAGTAATTTATTCAATGTCAAATCCTCTTCATATACATGTAAAAATGTTATATGAGGTTAATATAATAATATATTTTTAAATACCACCTGCATCTCATCACGATGTCTGTCAACAAATACCTTCCATTGTTCTTTGGTTACCCCATTGTGTCGCTTCTCATACATTTGTTGGATAGTCCATGAAGTATCGTTGACATTGCTCCACAGTCTCAATTTGAAGACTTTCTATTTCTTGCCATGATTTTTCAATGTCCACTTTTGTGCTATCATTTCAGCAACTTTAATGTGGAAAACATCTGTATACATAAGTTCATTTTGAACATATTAATAACATGACATTAAATTACACCATAATGTATTAAAATTACCTTTAATTGGTAAGGAAAAACATCATTTTTCCAACATGGAGGTGTATGTATCCAATCATTATATGAAATAGGAAGGGAAATGGGATCCATATTTTGATGGCCTAGAATTTGGACGAGTAATCATGCAGCGTCATCCGTAGTAACCCCATATGAATTAAATGGGACCACTATCATTTCTCCATTCATATTCCACACATCTTCACTTTTTATATTTTTCTCCATATTTTCACTTTCAATCTTTATTGAACAAACAATTAGTATAAAAAAGTGAAATAAAAAATTTTATATCAAAATTTTTACTTATAATAGTGGCCGTCCAGTATGCTCGTGATGAACTAAATGTGGTGTGCCACCGCCCCACTTCTGAGGCTGCTGAAGGGGGAGTCGACAAATCAGCTTCTAAAGGGACACTCACAGAGGGTGTGAGAGATGGTGCAGGGGGGCAGGCAGCTCGTGCCTCAGATGTTGTATGGAGGGAGATAATGGGATCATCATCTGTCACAGTAGTGGATGAAACAATGTATCGTTTCTTCCTTGGAATTCCTGTCATTTAATCAAATAAAATTTTGTTCATAACATATATTTCAAAAAAGATATGTAGAAAAGAAATTAAAAATGATAATAGATTCCCAGTACTAACAAAAAAAATATACATAACAATGATAATGAATGACTATAGAAATGAAAAAAGTGGTTGTTGAATGAATAAATAACTGTTGATATAATCATTTTCTCCTTCAATCGTTTCAGTTTCCTACTCCATTACATCATCCACATAATTCATCTTTTCTATACTAATATTTTCAATATCATAATGGAAAATTAATTCTTCTTCTTTTTGTTGATGATATTCAATTTCAGAGGTCAAATATTCCACTTCATCACCCATATTATAGAAATATTATTGTATTACCTGAGAAACTATACTCCACCCTTAATCTACAACATCATTCACATAATATACCAATTTTTCATATCATGATAAGTTATATGAATCATGCAGTTCACAGTCACCAACATCCATCATGCGAGATAAGTTCACAGAATTAAATTGCAAGGAATCTCTTTTAACACCTCTAATAATATAGACCCAATTGCATTTGAATAAAATAACTAAAAATTTCCCATTGTAGTTTATTTTAAAAAATTTAGTCATCATTCCATAGTATCCCACTACAGAAAATGTAAATATACCACTATTTTGGGTTTTCAAACCCCTTTCCTGATCGACTGTATGGAATTTAAAGCCACTCATGTTGTAGCATTGAGATTTATAACTTGTTTTAGAGGACTTCGAGCAAAAAACTTCTACTATTCTAACAACTATGCTCGATTGTCTATATTCATTATCTAAAAAAAGAAATATACTATATTATATTTACAAAATATATATGTCATAGAAATATTCTTATTTAATACAATATTTATGAACTTATATGTTGTGCAAACCATTATACAACATCTTTATTAATAGCTTTTTTTATATCTTTCTCATTTCATTTTCAGCCACTCATTCGTCTCTTTGTTTGTATCCTCATATCATCAATAAATGGATCTAAAATTTCACTATTTAGCAGCACATATCTATGGGCCTGTAATAATTCTTATTCTATCAGTGTCACATTTGAGGTCCAGCCAATTGATCGGCCAATAGTAGGAAATATTTTTGATTTCTGATGTATTTGATATTAATTCATTATGTCATCAACGTGTCCAAATCGATTAAATCAGGTATCAATATCATCCAAGTAACTTTCCAATATGTAAGACACTCTTCCTCCAAATAGCCTTTAGTAATAAAGCCTTCTGGTTGAGCTTTATTTCACATGTATGATTTCAAATTCCCAAGATATCAGTGAAATAAAATAAACATAATTATGAATTTAATTATGTGATAAAAAAATATTTAAGTAACTAGGAAACATATAAATAATGTACCACTCAATTGGATACATCTATCGATATTGAACGGGGCATCTTAATTTATCTTCCTTAACCAAATGCACAGTTAAATGCATCATGAAAGTAAAAAAAACAGAGGAAAGATCATCCCCATTTCACAAAGGTTCAATAAAAACCTCTCCTAGAGGTTGTCAAGATGAAATGGATGTAGATATTTTTCAAATAGTTTTCTAAAAATGTATATAATTGGAGTATGATAGTAGTGATATTTTCAAGTAATAATGTATGCAATGCCAATGGTAGTAACTATTGTAATGAAATATGTGATTCCTAACTTTTCAATCCCTGTAACATATCATTATTCAAGTCAACAAACCTTGAGATGTTACTTGAATACCCATCAGATACCTTCACATTCTTTAAAAATCGATGGAATGTATCTTTATCCCTATTTTTCATTACAAAAAATTTTCGGACCATACTTTTTATTCTAATCTAACCGGAGTTCACATTTTATGTTCATTAATTATAAGTATATGTGAGAATTGAGATGATCCTTAGATTTTACATGATCATTAAGCAATGTGTAAATCAAATTGACATAGACATTATTTTAAATATGAATCAAATCAAGATTATTCCATATCATATTTAATTCCCAATATAAATTTTTGAAGAATATACTTGTTTTCTTCCGTTGTTGCGTTCTGATTTCACTTTATAATGAACTTCGAATCTATTTCCCACTATCATTCAAATGTTGAACCCTCCCAAATTCTGTTTCAACATTTTGAAGTTGTATTAATATTTCAGAACCAATTAACAACTGTGGATGTGGTCTACGATCAATGAAACCCTTAAATTTTGATCTGTTCAGTTGAAATCTATGAGATGCATCGAGAAATAATCGATGACACAAGAAGCACCATTTTCTACTATGTGGTAGTTGTTTTGACTCACAATCATTGTTATAAATACGACAAGACAATACCATGTAAAATTATCAACCAGATTAATTCCCAAGCCCAGGGAAGTCACTAACGGTCCACATTAAAGCAACATCCATTTTGAACATTGTTTTAGAAGAAGCATTAAATGTCTCAACACTGTTGCTCCATAACTCATTATATTATTCAATCAAAGGCAACAAGTATACATCAATATCATTTATAGGAATTTTTTTCCTGGGAATAATAATCCAGATGATAAAATATGTTTGTTACATACACATCCACAGAGGCTGACTGTAAGGGATCACAACAATTGGCCAAATGCTATAACTAGTGCTCAAAGTCCAAAATGAGTTGAATCCATCGAAAACCAATCCTAATCGAAAATTTATAGGATCAACTGATAAATATAGATGTAATGAATAAAATGTCTTCCACGATTTTCAATATCATGGATGTCTCATTAAACAATAATTGTTATTAACTACAGAATGTCACCTCATGTGTTCGGCGGTTTTTGATGACATAAATAATGTTCGCAATCGAGGCATTAAAGGAAAGTAATGAAAGACATCTGCAGGTGTGTTCCCTTTCTTCTTCATCATGAAATTATGTTGATTTAGACTTCCAATATCACTCATTGACTTCCATCTAGAAGAAGAACATTTTTTTCAATTCTGTCTACTTGAATCATCTCACCAATAATGCATACAATCATTGGGACACACATGAATTTTTTTATAATTCAGAAAAATCCTATTAAGAACTTTTTTCATATCATAAAATTACACTGGGTTTTTTGTTTGAGGAAATGAATCATGAAATAATTCCAATAACATAGACATTTCTTTATTTTTAATTCCACTTTGACATTTGATATGGTACCACTTCAAGGGAAAAGAAAGCTTTAAATATTTCAAACATCCACTATACAGCTTTTGATTTCCATCATCAACTAAACCATGAAATGAATTTTATTCAGTGATGTTTTCTCTTAATTTTTTCTCCATAGAATCAAGATAAGGATCCAATGATATGTTACAATCTTGATCATGTTGTGTTAGTGTCTCAAAATATCACTTGTCACGTTGCAATTTGTAGCACCCTCATCTGGTTGTTCTTTTTTGTTGTGATGTTGATAGTGGGGTCTTTTAGTGCTAAATTCATCATTTATGAGGTTTTTCATTTCATTTTCCATTGTCAAAAAAGTTGGGAGCTCATTCTAGGAATTTACAGAAGTGTTCAACCATTCAGTAATGGTTGATTCTCTATTCCAAATCCAACAAAAATATTGATTATGTAATTTCTTCAGTATTAAATGTTCATAAACTTCATCTCTCTTAAACCATAATCTAAATTTACATTTAGGACATAGACATCTTATTCTCCCTTCAACAGATCAAATGGAAATTAAAAAAATCCAAAAACTACTTCAAAACCATAACATACTGGGGTGTGTTCCTCAGTAATGTGATCCATCTTTTATCAATGTATATCACAATGTTCCTACACAATATAAGAAAAATTAAAACACATAGTTACTACTAAATAGGGAAAGAGATTCACATATACAAGTTGAAAAAATATATAAATATGTTACATATGGGTTTCCTATAAAAATACACATGGTAAATAACAAATTAGATAACCAAAGTACACATGTGCATGCATATGTTTGCTTATACACATGTTATTACAAAATAAATTGACGAAACAGAAAGATAGTGAGTATTTTATTAAGAAATATACATTTTATGAAGATAATGAGTATTTTCAGATATATTTGAGCAAGTTAAACATTATTAAAATAGTTAAGAGTGAAGATGAATCATTATATTAGAATTAAATATGCATAGAATTGGAATATTTCCAAGTTGATCATTCTGATATAACAGTTTGTTGAATTGGAAGTATTATCTTCTAAAATTCATGAGAGTATACTGAACCAAATCTTATGAAAATTTATTAATTATATTCAGGGAATGTCATTGACTTTTATTCCTTTCATAAGAGGTACTATAATTTCTAGTTTTAGAATAATATAGAAAAATAGGTTTTTTCTATTAAAAAGATATATAAAAAAATAAAATATAAAAGATGCACATTATCAATGCACAACATTTAGAAAACATGGTATAAAGATGTTATTCCTGAAACAATTCCAATTCAAAACTCATTCATCTATTCTTAAAACATCACCCCTTTTATAAATAACCCCTTACATGGTTTAAAAACATATCAAAGGAATTTCTAATAATGGTTAGAATATTTAAAAAAATTCCCATCACTTGAAAGCTTTAACACAACCAACTCAAAGTAAGCAAACAAGGATAACTATGAAAAAAAATTCCCTACAAAAAGTTGTAAATTATGACAATTAACATGTAGAACAAAACTAATCAACATCAATACTAAATCATTGGAGCATAAATGCTTCAATGAAATTCCATCCATGTAAAAAAGCAATACCGAAGGTAATAAATAATTAAAGGAATAACACGTGATAAATATCATGAGGAAACACAATAGGAACTAATGGAAAAAGTATAATACATGAAAAGGTGGACCTAATTACATCAGGTTAACAGTTACACATCCATCAAATAAATCAATCTAAACCCAATCTCATCCATGACGCCCCACTAGGTCGGTATTTTGTGCAACTAGAGGTAACTAGAAAGTGTGTAATGTCAACAAACCTAGAAACATCCCATGACTTTCCAGTTAGTATCCTAGGTTTCATTATAAAATAACTAAATGAAGTGATAAAATTTTAAATTGAATCTCATTCAATGAAAACAATAATAGCCAAAGGCTAGCATAATAATGACATCCTTCCCACATCCCACATTTAGATTATAATGAGCCCACACCATTATGAAAATAACGAATCATGTCACAAAAAACCATTACATGGATACACATGACATCATAAATGAATGAAAATGGGATGTATAAGGGAACAATGAACCAATAAAATCAAATATCTCAACACAAAGTGTCATAAAAAACGGTCAATTATCACATATAATATATATATTTATTTATTTATTTATATATTTGTAAATCCCTTTTTAAAAATTTTTGGAATCAAATCCCCAATATAAGGGAAATCCTAATCATTTCCCTAACACATCGAACATAACCCAAATGAATCATAATTCCATTTCATAAAACAGAAAGACTCTTTGAAACATGGAAACCATTTAACCCTCAAAGGGTAACCCACTTTGAAAAACAAATTTCCTTAAAATTGAATCACTATGTGTTTTTCTTATATAAAACCATTATTTTAATTTTATCAAAAATGTCAAATGTATAAGATAAAAATTTACATAAAAATTTCATTTACACATGAAATTAAAACCTTTAAGACACATGAAAACCAAGTTAAGTTATATAAAACCATTATAAAAAAACCTAGATAACCCACAACCTCATTATCTGGATTAGAAATTAATTAATAAATCCAAGAACACATAAATCATTAAATAAAATTCAATTAAATGAAAACTCTGTTCTAAATAAAATTCACTGGCGGCAGGGAGGCGAGCTAGGGTTCAAGTCTCAATGGGGTCGGTGGGGTCAGGGGTGAGATGGGGGTTTGTGGTCGAGTGTTGGGGGAAAGTGGCATGGATGGCCGGCCGGTGGTAGGGAGGCGATCTAGGGTTCGGGGATCTCTCACGGGGGTTAGAGGGATTATGGAAGTCGGGTCGGGGGGGGGGGAAGTGTCACCGCTAAAAAAATAAAATGTTGTTTATCATCGGTTTTTAATAAACCGCTGGTAAACACTTTTTAAAAAAGGTTTAGCAGTGGTTTACAAAACCGCCGCTAAAAGAACTCTGCTAAAAGTGATTTATGTTGTAGTGGGTGGTCATGAATCAGTTGAGAGAATCTCCTTCCACTGATCACATATGTCAGCATCTTGCACCCAGGTCTTTTCATATAAATGGTCTTGCTTCCATGACACCCATAATATTATAACTTCATAGCCACATATAACATTCACGATCCAATGAATGATATGAATTTCATGATACTCAAAGGATACATCTCTATATAACTCAAACACATCGATTTGAAAATAATGAGAAGGGTCTAAATGATAATGGTGTACTAGACTGACATGGAAGAAGTCTGGCAGGACCTGATACCTCTGAGGTAACTACAACCAATAGGCTACCCGCATGACAATGTCCTAAATCTCAAACATCCAAACATATCACAATGAATTCATACCATGTCTCCTACTCCATCTATGTCCATGCCTCAGTCATATATTAAAATGACATGATCCCTAACCTCGAACCATAGAGCTCATCTACGGTGTTTGTCATAAGATTTTCATTAATATTGTACATTATCCATCTTCTTCATGGTAAATTTGGATTATTTAAAAGTCTCATGTAACATATGTGGTCCCAAAAAGCTACCATGCCTACCTCTAACCACCATATGGGTGATCGACATGGCCCACCGTAAAAAGCCTGATATGGTTCCATCTATATAGTCGCTTGATAACTATTACTACAGTTGAACATTTATATGGGAAGATTCATTTACCATGATCCTAAAAAATCAATAATTCATTCATGTAACATGTTCTCAATCACCTATATCATATGATCAGACTCTCCATCAGTCTTAGGGTGGTATTTCATGATCAAAACCTCTTGTTTACCCAATTCCCTCTGTAAAATTTTCTAAAATGAGATGTAAACTGTGAATCACAACTTAATATGATATTAATAGGTTCCCCATGAAGTATTATTGTCTAAAAAATTCACAATCTATCAAACTAAACCACAATGATGGGATACCAGATCTACAAGAAAGGAGAAACCTTCGCGGTCCTATCCATGACAACCTAGGAAACGTTACTACCTTAAGGAAACATCTCAAAACCAGTTGTGAAATTAATAGAGACATCATCCAATTTTGAAACAAGAGCAAGTAGTTATTTTTAAATTTGTGATTTCCACTACTATTATGGCTTCTCTTACTGATAGGTTTAACAAATCGTATGAAAACAAGACAATATTCACTTCTTACCCAAACACCAATACATATGATGTAAGTCATAACACATCTTGCTGACAATGGGATGCAATGACCATCTAATCCATGAAACATCCACATCATCTCCATGATTATGTCCACTATAACCCAAAAATTACCATAGATATGGAATATCTTATCCTATACTATGGTCCAACCTAGAGTTGGGTTCTCACCATCCACACAATCCCAAAATAATATTCCCTCAGAATCTAATAGCTACCTCATCCTCACTCCATCCAGTAAGGTGTAGTTCAAAGATAAGTATGAAGGAAATGCCTTAACCTAATTTTAATGCACCTCAAAGTGCATATCATAAAATAAATACATAATATTCCACTTGTTAATGGCTTCCTAAATAGCTTTTATGTGAGTACTCATACACGGGTCATCAACCACTACATATGCCATTCCATGCGTAAAGGAATGTTTGATGTTAAAAGAATATAGTTACTCAACCCACAATCTTGGTCCCAAATTCAGATCAAACTATAAAAAAATATACTTGAGTATTTTTTTCTTTGTACACCACAAAACTCTCTCCAAGTAGATACTATCTCCAACAATAGAAATCTTGAACAACTGTTACTAACTCCCAATCGTGTATTGGGTAGTTCAACTCATGTGGTCTCAATTGCCAAGACTTGTACACCATGACTCTATCTCCCTACGTAGTATAATCTCCTAGCCATATACATGATTTGTTATGAGAAACAATGTAGATCTTCCAAGCTCTATTAGAATCAGTACCATTGTTGAAGTAATTCTCTCTTTAAGCTCCACAAAGGATGTCTCGCATTTACTTGACCATAAAAAAGTTCCAACCCTTCTTAGTCAATAAAATAATTGGAACTTCTAAGTGTGATAAGTATAGTATGAATTTGATATAATATCAATATGGCCACAAGAAAATTTATATTTCATATATGTTCTTAGGATTCTCCTATGAAACTAAATCTCTCACATTGTTTGGGTAAATTGATACTCATTTATCTGAGATAATATTAACTAGGATGTAAATCTAATCCATCCATAAGTGCATCTTTGTCGGTTTACCATATAACAGATACCCTCTCAATGAATATAGACTGATCTGAAGAGGTTTGTCATGGTTTTTACGATTATGATAATACACCAGTATACCGTCAATAAAACCCACTACAAATGAGTATAGAAAACTCAGTTCATCAGCACCATCAATACTACTAGCATGTTTGTGAGATAAAAATACAAAACATAATACATTTATAGACGATAAATTCTATAGAAATATCTAAAAGGTATATGTGTATTTTGATCATGCACAAGATGATATCCAGATCACAAATCAATTTTTAGAACAACCATGTTACTCGAAGCTGATCAAAAAGCTCATCAATAAATGGTAAGGGATACATTTTCATGACTATAAACATTTTAAATTTCTAATAATCCACAAAAATCCTATGGTACCATCCATCTTCATTTCAAAAAGGACTAGCGAACCATATAGTGAAGTACGAGTTCAAATAAACTTTTTTCCTCAATATTCTCTAACTACATCTTGAGCTCCTACAACTCTATAGTAGCCTTCCTATAATGAGGAATGAATATAAATGTATCTTCTAGAACTATATCAATAGAGAAATCCAACTACCTCTTAGGAGTTAAATTTGAATAGTCTTCCCAAAAAAAGTCCCAGAAATTATCAACCATTGGAAGGAAATATACAAGTTGAGTTCCCTAGTCCTATAAATACAAACTAAAAATCTGAAATTTCATCTTACCCAATCCATGATGCTCTAGTATAGCTCAGCTCAACTAGACATCCAATTCACCTTTATGAATATAAACTCCACCCTCTAGGGGTGTGAGCATCACCCTCTCACAAAAAAATCAATGTATTCTCTATATAGAACAATCGAGTCCCATTATAGTATGATGTCAAACCCTTTCATCTTGAGTACAAAAAGATCACATATGAAGTTATAGTCCCCAACCTCATGGGGAACTCCCTCCAGTAGTGTATACAATTCATTCTGATCCCCAATTAAGGTATCAAATGTCATGACACCCTTAGAAAACCTTGTAACGAGCCCAAGGATTTCCCCCGAAGGTAAAATATAAAACTATGGGATTACCCAATATGAAGTAGATCATATACAATAAGTGATTCTACTAGGATCATACCTCTCACAATAGATGGTCTATATCCATAATCCTTAGGTGTAGATTGTACAGAATTTATATGTCCTGAACTGTGGCCCTATGATATGACCTCACTACCCAATGTAGGCTGACACTAATATCTCAGAACAATTCGTGATTGGATTCTATAGCCACGACCACCATCGCGGCTGAAAGACCCCCTGATTTTGTGAATTATTTTTTTCAAACTATTTTAATCTTGTTGATTTTTTTTCATTTCACAAAACATCGAATATAGATTTTTTATATGAAACCACTAATTTTTCTTTTAATTATTTGCATGGAAAAGTTAATATTGTTCTAAATAAAACACATAGAATAAATTTTGGTACACAAAACACTATATTTGGTTTGTGTTATAGAAAATTATTTTATCTTCAAAAGCTTGTATAAAATGAAAGGCTAATTTTTTACTAAACTGCAATATTCTATTATTATTATTAAATATATTGTTATAGTTATCACCATGCCATTTGAATAGATGTGATAAATGAGATTAAATAAATTATGGAAATATTATTTATACATGTATATAAAATTATACCTTTTGTTATCAATTAGTAGAAGTGAATGTATAAACTATTTTTAAATAATGAAATTTCTTTTCTAAGAAAACCATTTTTGTTATACAAAGTCAATTTTATCTCAATAAATTAAAAAAACTATATTGATAAATATTTTAAATAAAATTTAATTATTTATATTCAATGAATATTTTTTATACTCATCTAATAGATTTTTTTGGTATAGGATAAGAATAAATCAAAACATATAAATAAAAATATGTGTTTCTCTAAAATGTAATTTTACAACCTTTTAATGGAGTACCCATTTCAAATATGAATTATGAAACTCTTATGAATTTTTTTAAACACAATTTTTTGTATCATAATATGGAAATTTATTTTGGGGATATGTTTTTATTTTTATTAAAAGATACATTTTTTGATGAAAATTGAAAAAAATTGAATTTTAATTCAAAAATATTATTTCACCTACTTTATTTATAAAGATAAATTATATTTTTATTTGTATTAAATTTTTCTAAGAAAGGTTTTTCAAAAATTAGTTCAATTTATTTCATTAGAATAAATATCACTTTGAAATTGGAATTACAAACTTATCAATATTCAAAATATTGTTTATTATAATTACCTACATTATCGTCTAGTCTATGGGGTTAAATTTCAATTAATTTCTAGCACTTATGTGATTTTAATTTGAAAAAATGGATTATATATTTATAATAAACTAAATTTCTAATTTCTAATAATGTCAATAGTGTTTTTTAACTAAAATATTTGTTAAAGTTATTTAAATTAGTCACAGCGATTAAGAGAAAAGTTATCTCAACAAAGGGCCATTCCTTAAACTTAAGGACCTAAATGACCAATATTGTACTCTAAAAAAATATCTGGACATATATATACCCCATACTATCTTGTATCAAAAAATTTCAATTATTGGAGCAACTTATCATGTGAAAAAACATGGTAATAAGACCCTTTTCATGAAATTTTAAAATTGCCACTCCTCCACTATAAAAAGGCACTCTCCCCACCTATTTATTTACACCGATAAAGAATGTTGTATCACCAAAAAATAATATATATTAAGCTCTCAACTTACATAATGTAATCCTATAGTCCTCTATTTATAAATAAATCCTTCCAAGGAAGATCAATTTTGATAGTTTAGTGGAGTTACTCAAAGAAGAGGCAGCATCCTTTCTTAAGCTCCTTTGTTTTAATTTTCATTTTCCACCACCTTATTATTATTTTTTCCATTATTATATAAAACCATAGTATACTAAATATACTGAGATGTATTCAATCTATTTTTGATACCTAGACTTACAAAAATTCCATCAAATGTGTAATGAACTTACTGTTTTTTTGTATGGCGAACTGCCACCGCACAAAATGATATTGTTCATTTTTCCTTTTCATCCTCTAATGGGTGGAAATTAATATGTAAAAACATATTATTATTTGATAATTAAGATATTAATGATTTATTTATGTCTATTTAATTATTATATCAAGCATACCTTAATTATTTCCATTTTTTTGTTAATATGATAACTTCGTTTGGGGATTTGTGGACTACTGCCTCTTCAAAGAGAAGTAATTCCTTAAAACATTACATGGAAGGTATTAAAGATAATTTGAGTGAAAATATAAGAAATATATGTAATAAAAATGATTCTATAATGATAATATATATACACATTTATTTCATTCACTTTCTTTCGTTCAATGCAACCGAAAATTAGAAACAACATTCATTTATAAATACCTCTCACCGTCTCTATGAACGGTGAATTACATTTCATATTTATGTCATTTATACAATATTAAATATATTTATGTAATAATATATATGGTATATAAATAATTTTTTACATTATGGGAATAATTAAATCATGATCTATGTAATACTATTAGTAATAAAATTTTAAAATATATATGGAAAATAATGTAGATATTACTCAAAATGTAATGTTAACATGGATTTTTTTATTAAACCGATAATATTAAGTCATAATAAAATAATATATGGAATTATATTTAATTATATTTAATTTTTTACTTGTATAATAGAAATATATTTTTTTTACCTGAGGTTTTAACATTTATGAAAAAATTCTAGACTTTAGGTAAGGAAATTTCATCCCACATTTTATTTTACTGAGATACATCCCATGTTCACCACTCACTTTTATTATGTGGTGTATATACCACCATTTGAAATTTTATATCATTAATTTCCATTATTTTTTGATAATTAAATAATTAAATATTGTTATTATTAAATGGGGATCACGATTCTAAAGTCACTCAATTATTAAGTGTTTTCTCATATCAATTTCATTTTCCATGAGATTGAAGCCTTGTCCACTACCTATTTCTTATATGTGGTGTGTTTATTACCCACATATGTATTCTTTTATTATTATAATTAAATTTATGGGTATTAAAATATCAATTTTATTTCATTTTTTTTATGTTTTAAAATTTACCAAATCGGTAATGTAATGTTTTCTCAATTTTCCTTCGTTGAGATCATGCCATCTTATGCACCTATATTCTTTTATGAGGAGTATATAATATTATTTCAAATGTTATATCATGAAACTAAATAATTTATTTTTTTTAGAATTAATTTAAATATTTTTTCTTACATGTGTAGTATAGTTCAAATTTACCATGTGATAAGAGTCTGTTGAAATAATCACATAGTTTATCGAGATTAATTGTGATTAAGCTTCCATTGATAAAATCATATGATATATCTCTGTAGAACTCTTATAAATTTAATTAATCTATGGTTTTTAATTATATATTCAAGTATTGTAATATTTTTTCAACTCTTTGGTACAAAATCTTATTTAGAAAATGTTTTCAGGAATGTCGAACAATAACTTTTTCTTCATCCAGAAATAATTATTCTTTGAAAACTGTGTTTTCTAAAAAACGTTTTCAGAAATAGTTACTATTATCATATGATGTTTAATGAATTTTTTCCCATAATTAAACACTTTAAAAAATATATTAAAATATAATATTCATGGAATTTTATGATCAAGGGAAATTTCTAATCATTTAAGGTGAAAAAGGAATGTTCGTAATGCACAACATTACCCACTAACATGGCTGTTATTTCCATATATATTCTATTGTATTTTTAAAATATTTCATTCTAAGAAAAAAATTCCCCAAATAATCTGGAAATTCATTTTTTTAAAGTGGTTTTCAATGAAAAAAATTTAAATTTTTTTATATACATGTTGTGTTTTAAATGATTTTCAATGAATCATTTTAATGAATTTAAAGCTATTTTAGAATAAATTTTCATCAAATTTTATTGAAGGTCATTTAATAATATTTCATATATAAAGGTTTAAATAGTGTTTTTATGCTTCATTTATAAATTTTCAAAAAATATTTCATAGAATATGTTTTTTGAAAGGTTTTATATTTTAAATTGAATTTTTCAAACAGGAGAGGATATTTTTCCTCAATAAATGTTTCTAAATGATTTTTCAAAATTATTTTCCATCTTAAATGACATAGTGTGTTATTATTTATTCTATTATAGAGATATGATCCAATAAAATCGTTAATATTCTTTCTTTAATTGTTATTTTTGGAACGAATTATGTTTATGACCCCCATTTCTATTCCATAGGCAATATGAATTTGAAACCAACATCTTTTCTTGGATTATTCTATGATAAAGTGATTTTGAGAGAAATAAAATCAAATTATGCAATGATATGAAGAATTTGTTTACCCATTTACTTTAATTGGATATGATATGATGATTTTCTATTATCATTTGTTACATGTTAAATGTGATGTATGGGACTTATATCTCCCTCCAACTCATAGGGTAAAGATGGATAAATCATGAGTATATGTGTTATGAAAGAACATGAATACTTTTTCAAAATGTTATGTTTGAACCTAATTACTTGTTTCAATGTTATACATGGACATAGTTGAATGTTCATCTGTTTATTTATTAACCTGATTACACATTCACAATGTTATTATTGATCCTTATTACATGGTCACAATGTTATGTGTGAGCCTGATTACATGTTCAAAATGTTATTCATGGACCTGTTTTCATGTACAAATATTTATACAAGAACCTAATTACATGTTCACATTGTTATGAGTTAACCTTATTATGTGGTCATAATATGTGACTGAACCTGATTACATATTCCAAATTTTATACATATACTTAGTTTATTGTAAATATGTTTATGCATAAACCCAATTACCTATTCCTAAAGGTATGCATGAACCTGATTTCATGTTCTCAACATTTTCAATATAACTTATTACTTGTACATAATTTTATGCGGGGGCCTTCTTTAGTGTCCTTAACTTATTGAGCGAACCTATTTCTACTTATACATGTTCATATCATTACAGTCTTATGTGTATGACCCAATTCCATTCTTATTCATATGTTATGCTTACATGGCTTATGTTCCCAATTATTTATGGATTAAAGTCTTAATAACTACTAATATTTATTACATGATTAATGTTTATGATATTTGACATGAATTGTATGATCCTTTAATGAAACAATCATGTTATTATTCCCTTAACCTCATGTTATTCTAGAACATATACCTTGTTTCCCATTACTAATCATTTGAGATCAACCATTTCTTATGTTAACTTTCCTCAAATGATGTACAATGTTTTATGTAGGATTACTAAATGAGAAAATATTTACTAGAGAAATTTTATATGTTTCACTATATTAGAAGATTTTGTTTCAATTTTCCAAAGCCACCAAACTGTTACAGTCCTTGGGCATGAATTTTTAGTAATATGATTAATATTCTTCTAAAATGATGTAATATTATTATTGGTTAAGCATGGGTCACTATAGTTGGTATAAAAGGAAAGGATTTGTCAAACACTGGAAACTAGTATGATAAAACATTAGTGATATCCCTCGAAATATTTCTATGGATATGACTAGGGATTTCGTGATAATGTAATGCATATTAATTTGACTATTTACCAGGTTTACATGGATGTGAACCAAATGTAAGATGCACGTTCAAAGATAGTTATTTTGGAGATTATCATGATGTGGAATTTCAGGACCTAATTCATTTTAGAATTGATGGTTGATGTATATATTAGTGGTTAAGTGCACACAATTATTTGTAAAACACCTTATTATGCCTGAATTTTTTCATTTTACTTTTATTGATTAATTTCAAGGTTCAAGGACCCTGGATCATTCGGTGTATGATATTGTAGTGTTTTCACACTCCGTTCCATATCTTTTTGCATTTTCTACTGACTTTTTTATATTAAAATGTTGTTTTTTATTAAATAATTGATAAGTGTTGTGTTTTTGTACTCGTTGTGTATAATAATAAGTTTTTAGTTTAAAACATGTGTTTTAATGTGCATTAGTGTCATTTTAAATAATTCTTAAATAAATTTAGCCTCGTGGATTAGACTTTTATTTTTTTATTCTTTTATTTTTATTAATTTTCATTCTAATTAGTTTAGTAATTGATTAATTAAATTAATTAAATTTATATTCATTAAATTGTAAATAAATAACTCATTTTGTTTTTTAGTCTTTTAATAATTAAATTAGTTTTAAAATTTTAATTTTATTCATTTAACATTTTCATTCCTTAATTTAATTAGCTATTTAATTAATCAGTGAATTTAAGCAACTAATTGTAAATATTTTAATTTGTTTCTTAATTATGTATGTTTATAAATTTTAAACCCAAATTAATTCATTCTTTTAAATAAATTTTTATTAATTTTATTATTTTTCTTTATGTTTTTAGTTCCGTTCTATTTAATTTAATATAGTAATTTATTAATTTATTTTTAGTTTTATTAAATTATTTTAATTAATTTAATTTTATTTGTTTTATTTGATTCTTAGGTGTTGTGGTCACGCATTAACCCGTCCATATCAGTAGCCTTGCTATCGATACACTTCTCCAGTCCATCGTTACTGCTCTGTCTCCAAACCACACTATGACCCACCTTTTCCTTTCCCTACCATTACACAACTCTAGCTACTGATACACTATTCCAGCCACTATTATACCCACAAATCCTCATCGTTACTAAAGCTACCGATAACTCTCACCGTTCCATCTCACCTCACCGGTAGTCTTTTCCTCACCGATACTCCTCAACCTCACTAATACTTTAATCCTCAACGTTATACTACCCTTTTTTCCTCACCGATACATCTTTCCCTTACCTCACTGATACATTCCTCCTCACCGATGCACCCTTGCTCCTCAACCTCACCGATAATCCTTACCTCACCGATACACCTCACCCTTTTCCCTTCTCTTTTCTCACGACCCTCCACTCCTCACCGTTTCCCAGCATCCCTCCTTCTTACTTCGCACATCACTCCATCACTAATACATCTTCTCCCCGCCTTCGTTCCTCATCCACACAGCAAAACAACGGCATCACAAAACTCAACAACAGCAATCAAATTCAATCTCAATAGAGAGGAAATTCACAGCAACAGAAAACATAAAAAAACACGAATCGAATTACCCAATACAAATACTAGATTTGAAATCGTAAAACCCTCGCCATGACTCGAACTCCATTCTCCCCGCACCCTGAACCCTATCTCCTTCCGTCTTCATGCAAGCCGCTGACACCGCTCTTCCATTCCCCCGTACTCAACTCTAGGTCACCACACTCACCACCCAAAGCCCTCATGTTGACACCACTTCCCCCTCCTGCTCGAACCACTCCCAAATCCTTCCATCTTGCTGTCGCGGCCTGCCCTTCATCTCCTCTATACTCGTCGTGAGACTTCTAACCACCGCACCATTCCTAGCCTTCGGATTAGACCTGCACCACATAAGCAAGCCAGCGCTGTTGTCAACCTCACCTCGCCGTAGCCGCGAACCAAACCAAAGTTATTGCACCCTCTTCGCACCACCCACTTGAACCATCGTCGCCCCTACTGGAATAGCTGTTGGCGACCCTACCTCTTGGTTGAGCCGTAGTGATCTCCTCCATCCTTCTCCTGCGCCATACTCCTACTCCGCCAACTGGAGCGCCACAAACCCTCAGCCTCGAACCATTGCGCCACTTCCTTGGAACCGCCGCACCCCCTATTTTCCCCCTTTTTCTCCCGCATGAACCCCCCCTCCCCTCCTCTTCTTTAATTTTCATTTTTTTTGATAATCTTTATATTACATTATAATATTTAATAAAACATACAAACACACACACATATATATATATATAATAGATAATAATATTGATAACAACATTTATAACAATTATAATTAGTAGAAATTTAATAATATATAATGATGTACATTATTTTTATAATTATTATATTATGTACAATATAATAATAATAATATGTATATAATCTTATATATATAATATCTAAATCAAATATTTCATATATTTCATATATGTTATTAATAGTTGTTATTTTAATAATAATATTATTATATATTACTGTTTTTATTTTAGTTAAATATATATTATATATAAAGATAGTGTCATTCTTATTTCGTATCAGACTCACGTGCATTTTTTGCAGAGGGGGGTGGCTCTGCGCATGCACATCATTTTCATTCAGTTAGGAGAAACTGCTCCGGTGACCAGCGTGGGAGGTAGCAACACATTGAAAGATCTACATGGAGGCCAGGGGACACTTCGGATAATATTCGAGAGACTTTGAAGGGGTCATCAGCATTCATCATGGACAACCAGGATAAAAGTACCCAGGGGAGAGGAGGAGCAGGAGGATTCTAGAACTTGAGACCTGAGGGGCGAGCATCCATTTTTTCAGAGATCCCTTAATCCATCAATTTATTGTGATCAACCATCGATCCATCTCATCACCGAAATAGAGCCAAACATACATTGATCAAGATATTAGTATCGAAACAGTTGGTAGAGAGAGGAGAAGTCTTGTGGGAGATGTTTCTTAATTCATTATCTGTTTCTTTTTTTTACTGTTTTAATGTGTAGTTAAATAGATTAAGGAAATCGGGCTATAGAGAACTGATCATCCAAACATCCATCATGTTTTCTTAGTTTGATTGCTCAGTGCGATTTCATTTCTCGGTTTTCTCTTCTGTTAATTTTGAGTATCATTTCACATTACCTAGTGACCGATGGGCATGGTAGTGAATCATTTCACCATGGATCATTGACTGAAGTACCGAGAATTGGAAAAGGTCAATGCATCCCTTCTCCAATTTAAGCAGATATTTCCAAGGGTCAAGATCGGAAGATCAAACTCAAGGAAGTTAATCGAGCTGTGTTGATCCATTGTAGTGACAACTCAGTGGATTAGAACCCCTTTTTTATGCACTAAGTAATTGAGTTAAACCATACAGAAGCGGGGAATATCTATTTAATCAGTTCAAAGCAGCCTGAGGATGCTAAAATCATCATTACTATTTGTTCTCTGTTCAAGCCATTAATTTCACCATTTCACCTTCATTTTCACACCCACTGTCAGTGTTTGTATGTATATTTTTCTTATTTTTTGTTAGTGTTCTATTTTATATTTTTTTGTTTTAGTTTTAATCTGATCTAGCACAATGTAAGTCCTTCTCTGTGGTTTGACACCCTTCTTACCACAGTACTAGTAGTTTGTAGGGTTTATAAATTTAAAATTCGCACGTAATCAACGACTACGCGTCCAAATTTTGGCTCGGCTGCCGAGGAAGTCACGTGTGACCAAGTTTAATAAAAAAACACAAAATAAAAATTAAAGAGCATACAAAAAAATACAAAACTTAAAAACTGTACAAAAAAAATTCTCATGAAAAGAGTGTTGTTGAAACTGACTGTTCTATTATAAGGACCTGACCTTATAACATTAATTAATATTGAATTAAATGAATAATTCACATAGAGGATCTTTTATGGTTTTGTGTTTTTGAGAATTAGGACATAACTATTACATCTCAAAAGATTACAAAGTATAAACTTCTACTATGTTTCCATAAAATAAAAACTCTTAAAAATAAACATGTCTAGTTCCATGTTTTAGATAGAATGTCTTTCCTTGATCCCATCCTTGACCCTATTCAAAATTATTTCCTATGAAAAACATTTCAAAAAAACATGGGATGAGCATAAAAAACTCAGTGAGGGATACACAAAGAAGGAAAACTGTTAGTTTTTCAAAACAACATGTAAACCGCAAATACTTTATCAAAGTAATACTTTTCACCTTTATGAAGTAGTTTATACTATTCACTAAATAAAAGATCATTACTTACCCTTTTGTGACCAAAAGATTTCCATAAAACCCGTATAAAGAACACATAACATATAAAGGTAACTTGGGACATAAACATACTTAAATGGAATAACCATACGGTCGACTTCCACACATATCAATAAATGGAATAGCCATACGACCGACTTCTAAACCCAATGAATTGGAGGTTATAATGTAACCACCAGTCCTGGTATTCATAGCACCACCCGTCATATGGTTTATCACGTAACCACCCATCAAATTTCAAAGTACCATTATAAAAATCATAGCACATATATAAACATTTCACTATTAAAATTTCATTTTAAATCACAATATATCATTTCATGATATCGACAAAATCAATGATTTATCAAACTATTTTCAAAACCATTTAATAAAGAGATCTTTGAATCAAAGTGCCCCATACCACATTGACATTTTTAAAGGAATAAAATTTAATCAATACTTTATAATATCATGAGAATAAATTTATTCATGATATAATATGCCGAAGGAGAGTATATACACCATATCAAAGTGAATTGTCACATAACAACAATGAAGTCTCAATGGAATGTAATTTGAGACTAAATCCCTTTAAAAGATGGTATCCTTTGATTAAGGATTAATCAATTACATAATTATGTGTGAAAAAAGAATACAACAAATATAAGTGGATATTAAGTGTAAAACAATCATATTTAATTCACACATATTCATAGAAAGACAGATTCAAGGATTACAATTTTAACCCAAAGAATTGAAATTTGGTTAATAAGTTCCCTTGCAAAAATTCGACAACCTAACAACGTCACTTATACTTTCAGATTAAGAGTTTATGAGAGATAAAATGGTATCCCATCACGTGGACATAAAATTTAAATCAATAAGGATATATAATAACATATCCCCACATAAAAATATGTAAATTAAAAGACCCAACAAAAAGAAGTATTTTAAACAAAAGTGGGTGAAATGTTCCCTTACCAATTTGGGTAACTTTCAAAACATACACTACATGAAATAAGGGTCATACAACATTGATTTAAATAATAATAAACGAAATTATATTACACAAAGAATATAATAATGGGCATTACATACACCACTCAACGGAAATGGTGGAAAATGTAGTATAAATCTCACTGGAACAAAAAGTGAGATAAAACCCCTTACCTCATTGTGATCAATCGAGTCGTATGACCAAAAGATAATAAACACCAAATGAATCACATAATGACATGAAAATAAATTGAATCATGATAATATGTATGAAGTGTAATTACAAAATACACCACATGCAATAAATAAGTGGCGAACATAGTAAATCTCATATAATTAAGAGTGAGATATGAAATCCCTTACGAAAATTCGACTGCCTAACGGCGCCACTTAAAACTTCCAAAAATTGATTGATGAGATAAAATAGGGTCTCTCATCATATGAACATAAAATGTACGTTAATTGGAATATAAAATAACATCCCCTAACATAATAAATAGGAGCTTAAAAGGAATGACATAAATAGAGTACTTAAAAAGAAAGAGAGTGGTAGGACCCCTTACCTCATGTCTGACTTGTCTTGTTCGTTTCTTTATATCCCTGAATAATAAACATTGGTCAATTTATAATTACTTAAGGACCTCCTTTAAAGATTATTATTCAGTTCATATCACATATTATAATGTTATAATAATTGGTTAATAATGTGAGTTCATATCAGACGTTTTTTTTATGTTTGGTACATGAGTCAAAAATGAACTTGTTTGAAAATGATTGTCCATGTGGTTATAATTAAATCATATCCATAATAGTATTAATGAATTAAATATCATATATATTAAGTACTTATTAATTTTATACTATTCCATAATATTTGGAGATAAAAATAAATGAAATTCACCTTTCATGGAGACGATAGGTCGTACGTAAGCATGAACACTACTTTCATTTCTTTGTCATATTAATGGAATTAAAACAATAAATGGGAGATATAAATATTATAATTCCAGTATAATATATATTTTATATAGGTCACATATGTTCATTAATTTCATTCTTTATACATTCCATGTATTGCATGAACGAGTCACATCACTTTAGGGGGCAGTAGTCCACACTTCCTCGTATGAAATTATCGCATTTGCACAACATAAAAAGGAAAAAGGTATGTTTTAAATATAAAATAAATAAGAATATAGAAAACATAAATATCATAAATATCATAAATAAAATACATTTTCAGCATAATGGCCACCATTAAAGTTGTTAATAGAATATTGAACAATCATAGTTTCATGAGGCAGTAATTCGACATCCACAGAAACAGTATTTTCTTTAACCATTGGACGGAGGTGTGTGTAATTGTAGATAGAATAAATCTAATAAAAACAACATAGTATATTTTAGATACAGTTTTTGTAACAAAATAAATTAATAAAAAGAGTTTAGGGTGTTGGAGAAGAAAAATAAAACAAAAGAACATAAGAGAGAACATTACCTTTAAATCAGGTATCTCCCCATGGTTTGAACCAAAATGGTTTCTTGAAGATATTTATGCCTAAGGTAAGGCTTCTAGGATGAATATATGGATTTGTAGAGGTAAAATGTTCATATCTTGGATGATCCAAAGGCTTGAGAGGTGTGGGTAAGGGGGTATAGATGGGGGCCTTTTATAAGAGGAGAGGAGGGGCACTCTGGAAAGTTATAAAATGATTCTTTATATTAAAATGAGTTTCGGATTTTAAAGGTCCCACATTGATATATTTTGAGGATAAGGTGATAAGGTTTCTAAATCCACCCATACAATAGGTTTGTGACAAGTTTAAGACTTATATTTTACCCTATCTTCTCAACTTATTTAAATCGTTCATTTATGAGGTAATCACTACATCATCACAGTGTCATAAATAAATTAATTTATCTAATGACTAAAAAATATAAGAAAAATATTAAGATGTAGGAAATAGTTTTAACTTTATAATGAATATTTATAGTCAAAAATATGACTTGTATAACCCCATGTAATTTTTTTTTGTAAAACAATACATGCTTGTGACATTTTTATTTTAACATTAAATAAAAAGTTATTAATGTCATTTTCTTCCCCAAGAGGATCCATGGGGTCCCCAAGTTGACCCATGGATTTTATTGATCGTCCATGACACATAAAATAAGGGTAGGACATGTGTCAAGGTCATTTCATATTATTAAAACATTATTTTTACCTTAAATTACACTAATTACCTCTAATTGCGATTAATAAAACTTAAAAGTTACTATTTACCAAAAAATTATTTTAATCCCATTGAACCACATTTTGCATCCTAATGAAAACCATGTATGTCGGATTCGTGAAATTCAATTCACAAAAGTGGTAAAGATTAATTTAAACAAAAAATCAGTTTTTATCTACCACTTAGTGGTATCACTATTCATCAAAAATTGAAGTTTTTCAAAAAAATACCAAAAATTCACCATAAGCTATATTTGATATTCCGAATTAAAAAATGTTGTCTATTTTAAAAATTTAAATACATATAAGTTTCATTAATTAATTTAATAATTAATTCCTGTTTTCAAAACAAATAGTGTGTTTTTATGAAACAATATATATCAAAAGATTGACACTAGTTTAAGTCAAATTTCAAGGTGAAATTAATTCCAATGACCACTATTGGATTAAATGGTAAAAATATATTATAATTGGACTTTAAAACCAATAAAAAAGATAATCTAATCATATAAATAAATTACATTAAAAAGAGTTTTTGAATACAAATACAACATTTTTCACTATTCATTAAAAAAATAATCTTTATCAGAAAAATACAAAAAATTTACACAAAGAAAATTTTGATATCCCAATTATAAAGAAGGATTTTATTTGGTCCAATATAACATATAAAATTGTCAACAAGTGGATTTAAAAAGGGTTCTCCATCAAAATGTGGTTAATCGACCTTTTTAAAAATATTAGAATATTTACGGTTAAAATTTGATTCATTCGCATTTTAAGCCTCTGAAATTTATTGGATAAAAGTAAAAATATTTACAAACATATATAATAATTTTTTAGTTAGTTTTGTTCATTCCCTCCATTACAACGGCTAGGCGTGAAATAATATTATTTTTTTATTGGAGTGCAACGTAAGATTTCCAAGAAACTCATTGTTGCGTATTAGGTACGACATTGAGCATAGTGTCCCCATTAAATTAATATTAACATTTTATTCGCAAATATGGATAAATATAAAAATGTAATATTCTTTATTTACCCAGGGTGTTACATCTGTACTTATAAAACAAATGAAACTTGAAATGGAGAATGTGGAAAAAATTGCTGGAAATCAAAATGTCAATGAGCCACAGCCCTTAGTTCCTTCCATTGAGAGACCTAATCTTAGGGAGTTTCAAATTTCTACTGTGTCAAATAGTCCATCCTATATCAAATTGTCCCATAGGTCTAGGAGTTATGAGATCAAACAGTCTCATCTTTCTCAACTTCCATCATTTAATGGTCTTCCAGCTCATGACTCCTTAGAGTTTATCAGAGACTTTTATGGTTCTTTCCAGCAGTTTCCTCTGTGGGATCTTAGTGAGGAGGAGTTAAGGCTGAGGTTGTTCTCATTCTGTCTAAAGGGGATGGATAGGAATTGGTTTCAAAATTCAGATGAGGAAATATTTGAAACATGGGAAGAGTTGTGCAATGCCTTTGTAGCTAAATTCTATCCGAGGAACACCACCATTGAGGTTAGGCATAAGATCACTAGATTTTTCCAGGATGAGGGGGAACTCTTTCACGATGTGTGGGAAAGGTTCAGAGGTCTTCTTAGACAGAGCCCCAACTATCAATTAGTTCCCCATCTTCTCATGGAGACTTTCTATAATGCCCTCACCCCCTACAATCAGAACTTATTTGATCAATCTTATGGAGGAGATTTCTATAATACCACTGTTGATGAGATGAAACAATTGTTTGATAAGTTGGCTTAAAAATATCAACACAAGTTCAATAGGAAAAGAGTCATCCATAGGGCTGATAGAAATCCTCAAGTTGTTGTTGTCGATGATAGGGTCATTAGGGAGCAGTGCTATAACTGTGGGATGTTTGGTAACACTCATAGATACTGTCCAAACATTGATCTCCCTGGTTCATGTGTTGAGAGTGCCCAGTTTTTAGATTACAGGTCTAGGAATCAGGGTGTCCATGCTCAACTCTCAAATCCATACCACTCTGGATATCAAGGTCAGCCCAATCTATCATGGAATGAACAAGGGGTCACAAAGAATCCCACTGCCCCAAAGAATCATCCCATTGCCCCAAATTCCCACCCACAGCCCAAACAAATTTTCCATAATAAATATGATCCTGAGTCATATAATTCTCAAGGGGAGTTAAAGGGGATGCTGAAAAAAGTGTCGAGTGAGATCAGCTCATTTAAAAAGGACAAATATTCTATGATTCAAAATTTAGAACTTCAAATGAGTCAATTGGCTAAGAATCAAGATGGTTAGGAAAAGAGAAAGCTTCCTAGCACTTCAACCCCCAATATAAGAGAAAATGTGATGGTATTAACAACCAGGTAAGGGATTAAACTTAAGGAATGAGTTAAGGAACCACCTAGGCAAGAGAAAAACAATGTTCAAGCGAAAATTAATGATGAAAATATGGAAAATCACAATTCTGGAAATCTAGAAAGTGAGTTTCAAACTGAAAATATTGTGGAACCCACACCTAAGAAAGCTAAGGAACCAAAGAAAATGAAGTGGGAATTGATTAAGGATGTAAAGATGAAATTGGGATCTGAGGAGAAGGTGAATAACCTACTTGTTCTAAAACATTTTGCCACTCCCATTCCCTTCCCTGAAAGAGTGATGAAATGTGATGAACTTGATTACCTGAGATTTTTGAAATTGATTCGAAGCATCACCATCAACATGCCTTTCTTAGAATCCTTGGATAAAAACCCTTCATATGTTTCATTCACAGAAAGGTTTCTTAAGAACAAGAATGATTGGAAGAAGTTGGATAAAATTGATCTCAATGTGGAGTGTAGTTCAATTCTCCAAAAAAATATTCCTCCCAAATTAAAGAACCCTGGTGGCTTTATCATTCAGTGTTGAGTAGGAGGAAGTGGGAAATTGAATTGTCTGTGTGACTTAGGAGTGAGTACCAATATTATGGCTTTCTCCTTGTTCAAAAAGCTGGGTCTTAGGGATATCCAACAAACTTCTGTTTGTCTTCAGCTTGCTGATAGGTCACTCACACACCCTTATGGGAGAGTGGATGACCTGTTAGAAAGTGTAGGAAAACTCACATTTCCCATTGATTTCCTGATCCTTGAAATGGAATGTGATGAAAAGGTTCCAATAATCTTATGTAGACCCTTCCTTACTACTTTTGGTGCCATCATTGATGTCTCCAAAGGTAAACTCACCCTCCAAGCCGTAGATGATGTGGATGAAATTTTGGTTTTTGAAAGGCATGAACATGGGGTTACATGTGATGTGATAGATGTGGCTGGGAATCAATGTTACAAAATTGAGGTTAGAGAAAGTATGGGTATTTCCCAATTTAGTTCACAGAGATAATAATTCCCCAACCCACTGAAATTTTATCCCTGGCTACTGCTCTTTCCCCACACCCTCATGTTGATGAAAAAATTCTTTCATTAGAACCCATTCTAGATAGTGAGTCTCAACTTTGTCCTACACTCTCTCAACCAGTTTATGAATGTTTCTCTTCTGAAGTTGATAGTCTAAGAGTTCATGAAGCCGGAGAAAGCTCTGTGATGAGCCCTGCTGAAAAACTTGATGATTACCGTTATGAACAAGTGCAATTCCTTGATATAATCTTACCTGCCCAATTTGATGTTGTGAGTGATTATTTCAAACCTGAACTCGAAATATTCACATCATTTGAGTCTTATTTAGAAATTGACAACAATTTGATAAATGTTTAATTTGATAAGTTCTTTTGGGATTTTTCTGATTTGTCAGTATTGCATGCGGTTTGGGGGATCACTGAAGGTTTTGTCATTTTTTCCTCTTCCATTTTTGGGTTTCAGCATAACTTTAAGTGTGGTGGGATCTCTGGATGTATTCTTGCCCTGATCGGTGATTTTCATTGACAACTTTTGAACTTTTTAAGCACTAATGAACTAATTTTGAGAGGCATAGTTGAGCTAGGAAACATGAATCCTCTTAGTGATCGGGATAAATTTTGGAGAATTCTAATTGGTGCTGAAGATGAAAATGTCTCAAGTAGTCCTTCTATTGATTCCTTATAAAATTGTGAAGTTCACACCATTGACAACTCTTTCCCATTAAATGATCATGGTTAGAAACATTTTGGGGAATAAGGTCTGGCTAGGGACTATAAACCTAGCGCCTTATGGGAGGCAACCCATGGTTTACTTTTTTTTCTAATTTAAATTTTTAGTTTCAATAAATTCTCCTTGCTCAGTTGTTTATATCTCTGTTGGTGAACAATAATGTCCGCATTTCCTTATCATATGACGCAAGTGGTCTGGTGGTCCTGGTTTGCTAAGAGAATCATGTTTCAGTGGTAGCTGCGTTTGGAACATTCATGGTGGAAGGAGGCAGTCGTCAGAGAATAGTTTTTTTCCAAACTCGAGCAGCCAGATTTCATGCACATGGAAATAGAAGGGAGACTTCTGTTAATTTGAGAAGTTGCGCATTCAGGAGGGTATTGTTTTACGTTTCAATGTTTTACTCTTCACATTTTTATTGCATGCTATTGTGAACTAAGTGTAGGGGACTTTCCACTGATTTTTGAAACTCTTGGACTGTGTTTTATGCTTGGGTGTTAGATGCTAATATCTACTTAGTTGAAAATGTATTTTGAGTTGATTTGTGAAACATGCTTGCACCCAATGATTTTAATTTCATTATGCTTCTGTTGTTGATCATGATACTATTTGAAGTAAATTGATACAATCTTTTGTCTACTCACAACGATTCAAGCATGAACATTTTAGGAATAGAATTACACTTGGTTGCTGGTGATGGTTGCTGGGGTTGGGCTCTTCTGTTTTCTTTTGTTTTTGTTTTTTTTCATTTTACTTTTTATGTGGAAAAGAAATTTCTTGAACCTCATTTCTACCCTTCCATATCCTATTTAAGCTTAATTTTCCATCAATCATGACCATAAACTACCTTCCACCTTAGAATACAGCATTGGGGACAATGTTGGGTTTTATGTGTGGGGGAGAGGGGTCATTCTAGTGTCATGTCGAATTCCCCCTTCTTGAACCTGAGTTTGTTTAAAAAAATTGTCAATTTTTTTCATTTTTCAAAATTCCTTTAATTTTTTTTTCAAATTATTTCATCGCTTGATGGTCATTGGAGGTTCAATGGTACTTCATTTACGTCATGTTTAGTGGATAACTGTTTTTTGGATGTTGAGAGAAACATTTAGTCAAAAACTTTTAATTATGAATGACTGTTGAGTGATATTGTTCATTGTCCTTATGGATCTGTCTGTTTAGGAACTGAGGATGAGAGTATGACAGGATAGGTTTTTTGGAGCAAGGATCATGGCTTAAGGTAACATTATGTTCTCACTAGAACCCAGTGGACTCACATTTTTATTAAATAATATTCAATCATTTTAGGAAGTCAATTCGAATGATTATTAATTAAGTCTTTTGTAAAAGGAGTAAAATGGGAAAATGGGATCCCACGGTGAGTATCTAAGACAAGGTGCATTGGGTGTGTTTCTGTAAATAAATAAAGACAATTTCAATCTTAATATGTTTTATGAACAGTGCTCTGCACATGGAATATGGTTGGGAAAGATTAAAATGAAGTGCCCTTGTCAAAAATGAACTCATTAAGGTGAGGGGAATTTTGAACCCAGATGAAGAAGGGAGAAATTGACTTGGTTAATTTTTATTTGAGTTGAATCAATTAAGTTATCAAATTAATGGAATTTAATTTTTTGGAACCTTGGGGAAGGTGAGAATGGAAGGTGCACTTGGGTATATTTTGAGTTCCATTTAATCTAACCTGTCAACACTCCTTGAATTAGAACTTGAATTGGATGGTGAAGTAGGATAGTTAATGAATCCACACAGGAGGCCTGACATACTTGACAATGTACGAATTTTTAATGCGCTTGACTTCCAGTGGGATTTTGAAGCTAAGCAGGACATCATTTTTTGACTCCTTTGAAAAGCTTGACCCATTCCTTGGTCCTGCTCCCCGGGATATTAAAGTTCAATCATGCACCTTTTGAACTGTAACTCACAAATTATATTTCTATTTTAAATTCTAAGGCATGTATTTCTTTGAGGAAAAACAAGTCTTTATTTGTGGGGGAGTTTGATGTGGTAGTGTTTTCACACTCTTTTCCACATAATTTTTGCATTTTCTATTGACTTTTTTATATTAAAATGTTGTTTTTTATTAAATAATTGATAAGTGTTGTGTTTTTGTACTTGTTTTGTTGAATAATCAGTTTTTAGTTTAAAACATGTGTTTTAATGTGCATTAGTGTCATTATAAATAATTATTAAATTAATTTTGCCTTGTGGATTGGACTTTTATTTATTTATTCTTTTATTTTTATTAATTTTCATTCTAGTTAGTTTAGTAATTCATTAATTAAATTAATTAATTTTCTATTCTTTAAATTGTAAATAAATAACTCATTTTGGTTTTTAGTCTTTTAATAATTAAATTAGTTTTAACAATTTATTTTTATTCATTTAACATTTTTATTCTTTAATTTAATTAATTCTTTAATTAATTGGTTAATTTAAGCAAGTAAGTGAAAATATTTTGATTTTTTCTTTAATTATGTATGTTTATAAATTTTAACCCCAAATTAATTCATTCTTTTAAGTAATGTTTTATTAATTATATTATTTTTTGTTGTGTTATTAGTTCTGTTCTATTTAATTTAATTTATTTATTGATTTATTTATTATTAGTTTTATTAAATTATTTTAATTATTTTAATTTTCGTTGTTTTATTTGATTCGCAGGAGTTGCAGTTGTGCGTTAACTCGTCCTTATCAGTAGCCTTGCTACCGATACGCTTCTCCAGTCCACCGTTACTGCTCTATCTCTAAACCTCACTGTTACCCAGCTTTTCCTTTCCCTACCATTACACTACTCCAGCTACCGATACACTATTCTAGCCACTGTTATCCCCAAAAATTCTCATCGTTACTAAAGCTACTGATACACCTCACCGTTCCATCTCACCTCACCGGTAGACTTTTCCTCACCGATACCCCTCAACCTCACCGATACATTAAATCTCACTATTATACTGCCCTTTTTCCTCACTGATACATCTTGCCCTTACCTCACTGATACATTCCTCTTCACCGATGCACCCCTGCTCCTCAACCTCACCGATACTACTTACCTCACCGATACACCTCACACTTTTCCCTACTCCTTTCTCACAGCCCTCCACTCCTCACTGCTTTCCTCGCATCCATTATTCCTGCTTCACATAGCACTCCATCACTGATAAATATTCTCCCCACCTCTGTTCCACATCCACGCAGAAAACCAACGACATCACAGAACTCAACAGTAGCAATCAAATTCACTCTCAACAGAGAGAAATTTCACAGCAGCAACAAACTTAAAAAAACACTAATTGAATTACCCAATTCAAATACCAGATTTGAAATCTTAAAATCCTCCACGTGGCTCGACCTCCAATCTCCTCACACCCTGAACCCTGTCGCCTTCCCTCATCACACAAGCCACTGACACCGCTCATCCATTCCGCCGCAATCAACTCTATGTCGCCACACTCACCACTTGAAGCCCTCGCGCCGACACCACTTCCCCCTACTGCTCGAACCACTCCCAAACCCTTCCCTCTTACTACCGCGGCCTGCCCTTCCTCTCCTCCATCCTCGCCGCAATACTTTGAACCGTCGAACCACTCCTAGCCGCCAAATCAGACCTGCACCACTTCAGCAAGCCAGAGCCGCTGTCCACCTCACCTCGTCGTAGCCGCGAACCAAACCGAAGCTGTTGTACCCTCTTCGCACCACCCACTCGAACCACCATCGCCCCCTGCTGGGATAGCTTCCTATGACCCTACCTCTTTGTCGAGCCATAGCGACATCCTCCATCCTTCTCCCGCACCCTGCTGCTTCACCGCCAACCTGAGGGTCGTGGACCCTCAGCCTCGAACCATTGGGCCACTACCTGCGAACCGCCGCACCCACTGTTTCCCCCTTTTTCGCCCGCACGACCCCCCTCCTCCTCTTTAATTTTATTTTTTAATTATATTTATATTATATTATAACATTTAATAAAACATACCCACACATATATATATATAATAGATAATATTATTTATAACAACATTTATAACAATTATAATTTGTAGATATTTAATAATATATAATGATGTACATTATTTTTATAATTCATATATTATGTACAATATAATAATAATAATAATAATAAGTATATAAGATTTTATATATATATATATATATATTATCAACTTCTTATATTTCATATATAATATTAATAGTTGTTATTTTAATAATAATATTATTAGATATTAATATTTTTATTTTAGTTAAATATATAGTATATATAAAGATAGTGTCATTTTTATTTCGTATCTGACTCACGTGCATTTTTTTTGCAGAGGGAGGGTGGATCAGCGTGCGAGCATCATTTTCATTCAGTTAGGAGCAACTGATCCGGTGACCAGTGCGGGAGGTAGAAACACAGTGAAAGCAACATGTGGTGGTCGGGGGACACTTCAGATAAAATTAGAGAGACTTCAAGGTGGTTATTAGCATTTATCACAGACAACCAGGACAAAAGTACCTGGGGGAGATTAGGATCACGAGGATTCAAGAACTTGAGACTGGAGGGGAGAGCATCCATTTTTCCCTAGATCCATCAATCCATCAATTCACCGCGATCAACCTTCGATCCATCTCATCACCAAAACAGAGGCAGACATACATTGAGCAGGAGATCAGTATCGAAGCAGTTGTTGGAGAGATGAGCAGTCTCACAGGAGATGATTCTTAATTAATTTTATATTTCTATCTGTTTTACTATTTTAATGTGTAGTTAAATATATTAGGGATATCGGGCTGTAGAGAACTGATCATCCAACTATTATTCATGTTTTGTTAGTTTGATTGATCAGTGAGATTTCATTGCTTGGTTTTCTCTTTTGTTTATTTAGAGTTTCATTTCACATTACCTAGAGACCGATGGGCATGGTAGTGAATCATTTCATCAGGGATAATTGATCTATGTACCGAGAATCAGAAAAGGTCAATGAATCTCTTCTCCAATTTAAGAAGATTTTTTCAAGGGTCAAGATCGGAAGATCGATACTCAAGGAAGTTAATTGAGTTGTGTTGATCCATTGTAGTGACAACTCAGTCGATTAGCACTCCTTTTTTATGCATTGAGTAATGATTTAAACCAAACAAAAGTGGGGAATATCTTTTTAATCAGTTCAAAGCAGCCTGAGGACCCTAAAATCGTCATTACTATTTGTTATCTGTTCAAGAAATTAATTTCACCATTTCACCTTCATTTTCACACCCACTGTCAGTGTTTATACGTACAGTTTTCTTATTTTTTTTGTTAGTGTTCTATTTTATATTTTTGTTTTTTTAGTTTTTATCTGGTCTAGCACAACTTAAGTCCTCATCTGTGGTTTGACACCCTTAGTACCACAGTACTAGTAGTATTTAAGGTTTATAAATTTTAAATTTGCGTGTACTCAGTGACTGTGCGGCCAGTATATAAGGATTTTTTGAATATTTTTTTCATTTTTTATATCCAATAATTTTTTAAATATTATTGGTGACCTATAAAATTCATTTAATGGAATGAATACATTAAGGGAAGGTAACCATTAACATCTTAATGTGGATGAGAAAATAATAATTAATATAGATAAATAGATGCTCGTATGGATAATGTAAATTGGATTGTATTTATGACCTCAAAACTCATAAAATATTTTTTGAAAAAGTGGTCAATGTTATCATGTATAATGCTTATAACTTATTGGATTTATGGAATATATCTAGTAAAGTTGGGAAGAATTATGTTTTCCTATTTTCTGAAAGGATTTATGGTAATTCAGGTTATTAATGTGTGTCACGAAAATATATGATGATGGTATTCACTTATTTGGAAGGGGAAACTGATAGATACATTATAATATATGGGGGATCACTGTTACAATGATTTAGTGACCAGGTTTCTAAAGTATTGGATTTTCAACTTTTTGAAGGGTTACAAGGATAACCATTTATAGGGTCATTTAAGAAAAAAATTATATTTGGTTTTGAAGATATAATTATTATCTCAAAATATGAGGATTTATGAATATTTGATTAAAAATTTTAACTATATTAGCGTGTTAAAAAATGATAGATGTAAAGATACAATTATATTTATGGGTCTCATGATCTGCTAGTTCTTTAAGAATGATAGATTTATATTTATTCCCTAGAGGAAGAGATAAAGTGGAAATTGATCAATGAAAAACCAAAGGGAAAGACCGGGCATACAAAATAGAATTAAATAAATATGTATATATTCTTGTTAAAGTTATTCAACTTTAGGTAAAATGATATTTCAAACAAAAAACATGTTATCCTAGTACCTCCATTTCCAATGAGTCAAATGGCCCCTTAAAACATCACATATATATGGATTTTTTATATTTATCTTTCTCCAAATAATGTTCTCTATCACTCTCCATCAGAAATTAATACTTATATTTTAATTTCATGTAGACATTCTTAGTTCTCACCTTTTTATTGTATGGGGAAACCTAATAATTTATTACATTGTGTAACTATAATGATTCCATCTTCCTTTTTAAAAAATGATTTAGTTTTCATTTTTTGATGTAGGTTTATATGAGTAGAAAATTTAAGTATAAAAACATTGACAAACAAAAAAATGTCAAGCAAAGAATCATTTAAACGGGGAGGAATGTAACACCCCAAGATTTTGGGAAATATATATTTTAGAATTAATTTAATTGTTTATATATTTTTATTAGACAACACTGAATATAGTTTTTTTATATGAATAATCTATGTTTAGATTTCATTATAAACAACACCAAGTTATTATTTCACTAAAAAAAGTTAAATTAAATTATGGTACATGAAAAAAAATGTTTGGATTTTGTTACACACAATACCATGTTTCTTTGATAGCATATGTAACACGAAAGGTAGGTTTTTTACTGAACAGTAATATACTGTTAACATTATTATTAAATTATTAATATAGCTACTAGATAGGTATTGGAATGAAAGTTATAAATAAGATTAAATAAATAGTAAAATATCACTTAAACATGTATATAAAATGAATCCTTTGGTAATCAATTTTTATAAGTTAATGTAAAAACTATTTTAAAATAAAAAAATTATTTTCTAAGAAAACTTTTTCTCTGTATACAAAGACAATTTTATCTCAATAAATTAATATAAGAACATTTTATTAATGTTCTCAATAAAATTTATATATTATATATTCAATCAATATTTTTGATACTAATCCAATATATTTTATAATAATATGATAAGAATGAATCCAATTTTATTAATAAAAAGTTGTATTTCTCTAAAAGGTAAATTTACCACCTTTTAATGGTGAACCCATTTAAAATAATATTTTTGAAAATGTTACATTTTTTATTTGAATAAATAAACACCATTATTGAAATCATAATATCAAATTTTAATTTGGTTTATTTTTTTTATTTTTTGAGAAGTTTCATTTTTTGATGAATAGTGAAAATAATAAATTTTAATTAAAACATGATTTTTTGAATAATATATTTATAAGGTAAAATTATTTTCTTTTTATGGGTTTTATTGTTTAATGATGTCAATTTTACATCAATTAATAAAATTTATTCCTTTAGAATAAATTTCAATTTCAAAATGGATATATAACTTAGAAAATTTTTGAACATTTATACCTTAAAAAATCACATTGTCATCCCATGTACAAGATTAAGTTTAAATTAATTTTTCCAACTTATGTGATTTAAATTTGGAAAAATTGATTTCATATTTAGAATCAGAATAATTTATATTTTATGATAATTACATAATATTTTTTTACAAAATTAATACTATAACTATTTAAAAATAGATACAGTGATTTAGAGAGAAATTTTGATAACAAAGGGATAAGGCTTAAACATAAGGGCCAAAATAAAGATTAAATTGTAAAGAAGATTTGTCAGAGCCATATTTATACCCAATATTACAGTTCCTAAAATTGGGTCCATTATTGGAGACATAATAATTAAGAAAAAAATTGTGGGAATTCTATTTTAAAAAAATTTCAAGAATGCCACTCCTCTGACTATATAAACACGAATTCACTCCGACCACTTATTCACACCAATAAATCCCTTCTCATCAACCAAAATCTTATCAAATAATCACAAAAATTCATTCCATTAATCCTTGAACAATCCCTTTTGGAATAAAGGCAACCAAATAACTATTTAGGGAAACCCAAGATGAGTTACCCAAGGAAAAGGTAACATCCTTCCTCAAGCTCCTTTATTTTATTTCCATTCTCCAAAACATCAATTATTCAAATTAAATGAATATATAATAAAATAATTATCCTTAATAAACTTATATATCTTTATTCTTATACTTTTACCTACACTTATAGACACATACATCTAATGGATAATAAATTTATAGTTCTTGTGTATGGCGAACTACTGCCTCAAAAATGATGTTATTAATGTTTCTTTTTTTCCTTTACCACCTATCATGGGAGGGATTTATGAATTAAACTCTATTTAATATGATATATATATATATATGATTTATAAGATTTATTTTTTCTTTTGGAATTCATATATAGAAAATAACTTCCTGCCTTCCAATTTCTATAAAATTTGTCGAAGTGTAGACTACTACATCCTTAAAGAGATTTTATTCATTCACACATTAGCTGAAATGTATAAATGATGAGATTAGATAAGTTATATGATATATTTTACATAATAATTATAGTTTTATTATTTAATATATACATTTCATTTACATTATTTCATTCAATACAATCGAAAAACTGAAACAATGTTCATGTTTAAGTAAGGAATATTCCTTCCATGAATGGTGTATTCCATTTTATATTTCAATATTTTATAGACTATTAACAACATTTATATACTGAATATATATGATATATACATCATGTTTTACATTATTTAAATAATTAAATAATGATATAATTAATTGGTTCAAGAATAAAAAGTCAAAACACATACAAAAAATATAGTAGATATTACTAGAAATATAATCTTAACATGAATTTGTTAGTAAACTGGAAATATAAAGTCAAAATAAAATATTATGTGGTATAATATATAAAAATATATTTATTTTTTAGATTTATAATAAACTTATATTTATTTTACATGAGGTTTTACAATGTATAAATTAATTCCAAACATAATGTAACATAACTACATCTCACATTTTATCTCCCTAAGATACCTGATATATTCACCACTCACTTCTTTCGCGTGGTGTATATATTAGTCTATAACATGTTATATAATTAATTTAATTTATTTAGATATATTAAAATATTTAACTAATTTAATTAATTCATGGGGATCATGATAAGAAAGTTACTCAAGTGGAAAGGGTTTTCTCATCTCACTATTATTTTTCGTGAGAAAAATTCCATGTTCACCACTTATTTCATATATGTGGTTTATTTAATACTGATTAATGTATTATATGATTATTTTACTTAAACTTATTGAAATTTAATTATCTATTTTATTATCTTTATTTTATTTTTTTATGATTCAAAATATACCAAATCAGTAAAGTAAATTTGTCTCAATTTTCTTTCTTTGAGGCTCATCCCATGTTATGCATCGATATTTTTTTGTGAGATGTATATTCTACGATTTGACAAGTTATATCCTAAGCCTATAAATTTTCATTATATTTTAACTGTCATTTAATTTTAGTTTCTTACATGGGGTGCATAATTCAATGTTACAAAGTGATACGTGTTTATCAAAACAATGTCATCCTTTATCGAGATTGCTTATGATTATTCTTAGATTGATGAAATATTTTGATACATATCTCAAGAACTCTGATGGTTTTTATTATCCTATTCTATTAATTATATCTTCATGTATTGGTACAATTTTTCCACTATTTAGTATATAATATTATTAAGAAAGTATTATTAAGAAAGTCTGAATTTTCCTCTAACTCCATTCAAAAATATATATTCATTTAAAACTATGTTTTTTAAAAAGTTTTTCAAAATGTTTTAAATTTAACCAATAATGTATAAAGGATTTTTTTACCCATATTTTAACTATTTAAGAAACAGACATATAATTAATCATCTTCTAACTTTCTTATCAAGAAAGTTTTCTAAATTTGTAAGGAATGAAAGCAACATTCCACATGTACAGACCTACTCACCATCATGACAGTCATTTCTTTAAAGCTACCATTGTATGTTTAACAGATTTCAATTTCAGAAAAACTTTTTCCAATGTATTCTACACATTTAATTTTTTATAAATTTTCTCAAATAAATTTTTTTTTCAAATATATTTTATGCTCAATAATTTTTTAAAATGATTATTGAAGCTTCATTTATATGTTTTTAAGCTATATTCATATAATTTTTTTTTCAAAATGTTTTCAAGATTATATTATTATTTTTCATACGAAAATATTTTCAAAAAAGTTTTTAGCATCCTTTATTGGTTTTCATGTTAATTATTAAACAAAAAGAGTTGAAAAATATTTTAGGTTTTTAAAAATCATTTTTCAAAGAAGGGAGTCTATTTTTCTAAATAAATGTTTTTAAATTAAATTTAAAAATTATTTTCCATATATGATTACATAATGTTTTTATAGTTTATTCTCAACTAGGGATATAAATCATTCATATCATTCATATTATTTCAATAATGGTTATGTTTGGTAGAATGAGGTTTATGACACTAATTTCTCTTCCACGGGTTATATGCTTTTGAAACCGTCTTATTTTCCTATTTTATCCTATGTTAAAATGATTATGAGACCCATCTATTCTCTTTAGGTAATTATATGATGAAATGTTTATGATACCAATTTAATTTATTATGTTAGGATATGATGATTTTTTGTAATATTTTGGCATTTTATTATGTGATGTGTGGGACCTATGTCTCTCTCTAATGCATTGGGTAATAATGGATGAATTATTAGAATATATGGTATGCATAAAACTTATTACAGTATCAAAAAGTTATTTGTAAACCTAATTATAGGTTCAAAATGTTATGCATGGTCCTCATTTCATGTCTATAAGTAAAAGAGTGAAACTGATTACTTGTTCAAAATTTTTGGATTAAATCTTATTACACGTTCACAATGTTATTCATAAACCTAATTACCTGTTCATAATGTTATTGATGAACCTAGATTTGCATTCGTAAGTTTATGAATAAAACTGATTAAATGTACACAATATTATATGTGAACCTTATTTCATGTTTAAAATGTTATGTGTAGATCTGATTACATGTTCATAATGATATGCATTGACCAAGTTTCATGTACATATGTTTATGTATGAACCTTATTGAATGTTCACAATTTTATGTGTAATCCTAATTTCATGTTGACAACATTATTTGTGGAATTAGTTGCATGTCAATAAGTTCATGTGATGTGCTGATTTCATGTACTTAACTTCACCAGAGGACATATTTATACTTGTACATGTTCACAATATTATAAAATTATGTGTATGACACAATTCCATTCTTTATTCATTTTTATCCTTTCATAGATTTTTTTATCAATTATCTTATGATATATGTCTTATGAACTGATAATCATTATTCTATGTTTCATTTTTATGAACTTTGATATGAAAATAATGATATTGTAATGATAAGATCTTGTTCCAATGCCCTTATGCTCTTATTATGCATACATATCACCTTTATTTACCCTTATTGATCATCTGAGTTCACCCCTCTCTAATGTTTCCTTTTCACAGTTTATGAAGAAATGTTTTTAGTTGTTTTACTAATGAAAAAGATCATCACTATAGTCATTGAATATCTTTTTTCATATTAGAATATTATGTTCCATTTTTTCAAATACACTAAACTACTATGGTCCTAAAACATGTATTAAATGCAGTATAATGAATATTCATCTAAAATTATGTAATATCCATGAATGATAATCTTATGTCACTATAATCAAGACCTGAATGACCGGTACAACTCCATCTCCTAGCCTGAAGTGGTTATATGAATCCTACTCCCTAACCTAGGGTTAGATATGACCCCTTCCACTAACCTTTATAGGGAAGGACCTATGAAATGTTATACCTAGATCATTCTGCCTCAAGATCGGAAGTCGAATGGGTCATGATATCAATTAATCCTCATGTTTCCCCATTTTCCACCCTAATGAATGAAATCCAAGATACCATTACACATATCCTAACTATAAATCTTGTCATAGAAAGCCTCCAAATGTCACATCCTACCACTGTAAGTCAAACTATTGGTTCAAGTGACTATAATGCCTTTCTCTACACCCTGGCTTCCCTCAGGTTCTACTCCATAATTATTTCCCATTTAACTATCTACATAATCATCAACCTAAACACATTATCCCGAGATCAATCACCATGTCAGCAACCATAATCGAAGTATCTTGACCTTGATAAATCATTAAAAAAGAATGTTGGTTAAAAAATACTACTTTGTAAAGCTGAAAAATAACACATAAATTTCATAGAGACCTTCCCCAGATGCAAGAACATAATGGTGTGATCTGATCTCAGAGTCTTTGGGTAAATGTATTTATAGAACATGGTATGGAAATCAGCCAAAATGATATCTCTCATCCTATCACCATGTTTCAAAACATATCACTAGATATTTTTTTCTATGTATAATATATGTACTGAGATTCACTATCCTCTCAAAAGGTGTCTCCATATGTTCGAATATTTGAGGAGTAGTACCAAGCCAAAACTCTCCAGCTTTTGAACCACTCTCTCCGGAAAATGTGGGAGAATTATACTATAGGAACACATGTGTCAACTCAACCATACAGAGGATGGTCTGTAGTGCCCCTTGAAAAGTAACCACCATGTTGAACCACCCCACCCCACCCCAGTAATCTATCTCAGTACCTGTGTATAATATTATTTCAGGTTCTATAGCTAGAACATAATCTTGATCTCTTAGAATCTCATTTCCTACAACCTTCAGAGCATGGTTGTTTCCACCCTCCTCACATACGATTGGATGTTGTCATGGTGGACGGTCTCTAAAATACCAAACACCCGCATCATAATAGATCAATATCAAATGTTTAAAACTAGAAGTATATGATAGGTCAGAATCGCTCCTTAAATAATTCATACAACATAACGTACTTCTACTTCCTGGAAAAATAATATGAAATAGAAATAAATTCAATAGAGACACTACCTCTTTGGATATAAAAAGATAACCCTATGTGAAGAACACTATTTCACAAATCAATTTTGAATTTGAATACTTTATTCATATTAAATTAAATTTGTAAATGCATGAACCATATGGTTCATCACTTATGTTCTATAACAGCTCATACACCTCCTGAACCCAAATATGGTGTCCACCTAGTCCACACTATAACATGTTTTCGTCTATGTGACTCAGGGTCCATGAATGAACGTTCCATAATTGGATGTTTAGGGTTTATCTTGTATCATAATCATGAAAAAACCTGTTTAGGTTATGGTATACACTCTAAATACCAAACATGATTTTCAAGTCCTAATACAAAAATTCTCTCACAACAGTAGATATTCAATAATGTCACACATCAAAAATTATTTACAGTCAATCAATGCACCCCATATGGCATGGCATAATGAATGGAATTTCAATACTAGTAGGTTTTTAAAATTATGTATGTGATGAAATACCCTCATACCATTGGGTTTCAAAAAAAAGGGAACCAATGATCATAACAATGATTATATTACAATTCAATTATATCACCCAACAGTCGAAAAAAATCAATTGTAACAGTAAAAATCTAGAAAACATCAATTTCCATTACTGGCAGTTTAGTATCATCCAGTTCCATGGTTAGATACTCCCAAGATCAACTCATTTCCAAATACCAAAATCTTTCAATCCCTTTATATTATCAAAAAATAATAATCTACAAAATAAAAGACACTCTAATACCACTTTATAACATCCTCGATCCAGATACCCCTAAATGGTTCTTTGAGCCTGGTTGGATACATGGACTCAAGAGCATCTCCCTAAATTCTAGAAGATACTGAATAGTAGAGAGGGCATTGGGTTTTATATGGGGTTAGTATTCCCTCTCTACAAATGTATAACAAAGTGGTACCAATCATATAGATAAAATAGTATAAGTAATAATCCATCAAGATAAATGAAAAATAAAGAAGACATGAATATATATAAACAATGCTAGAAGAAATCCCATATACAAAAGGATGATGATACATGTACGAATAATCCAAAATAGTTATACATATATCCAATACAATACATAAATGAAAATGAAAAAAATGATGAAAGGAAGTATCCCAACTACCATTTACCATCTCATATCGGTCCTATGCACCCCTAATCTAAATCCTAGCATAAATTCAAGAATCTTACTATATGTGTGTTCCCCGAGGTCTAAATTTATATATATAGTCGGTATAGGTAGAAAACAATGGCCCAAGACCAGGTGTGAGGTAAAATCGCAATAAACGCTCACCAATTATGTCTATAACAATCCTATATGTGTAATAAAAGCTGAAGTAGAGTAATAATTATAACAATAATGGAATTAAGGAATTTAATTTTCACATAAAATATATACTAGAAAATAGGTTATACCTTTTATCATAAGGAGGATCCCTCGAAACATTGGTCCATCTCCATTAATAGGACTTAAATAATTAAAATCATAAATATCTACCATGAACACACCAAATATCTAGTGAATCATGTCCATAATGACCACATTATACAACCTATATCTCATAAAAACCTTGACTACTTCATATAATCTATAATGTCACATTAAACATGGCCAATAAATTTAATAAGATGTTTCTAACCACTCAATATAGGATCCATGGTATATAAGAAAAAATGATCATCATCTAGTCCTTGGAGCATCTCAGTGGAAACTCAGTTGGACTTGGGATGGGTTAGAAAGGTCATGACAACTGAACATGTCCACTATGAGACAAAACAATCCATATCCATGGTGTAGAAAGTCCCACAACATCCCATATAATTTGTATCCAAGGAGTATATAGGTCCATGAAATTCCCAACCACTATTATGAACCATGGTGTACCACAACCATTATATCCAAAGGATACATTCATCATTAAATTAAATTATTATTTCATAAAATCACATTAAATGATTTTATCCACTCATATAACTATTTATATTCAGTTATGTTTCCTGATTTTACCCACTATTATAAAAATTTCATATAAAACATTTAATCAGAAGCACCTACATGAAAGGGAAGAAAACTATATTTTAATATCTCGTTTCAATTTAATTTATTTAGTAACAAGATTCCTCTAACTTTAAACTTTCAAGACACCTCTTCTATTGTTTAAAAAAGGAAAAGGAAAACGAAATCATATGGTACACCACATGGGTGTCCTATATTGGGGAAAAACATCCAAATAAACTAAAGGTAATTAAAGGAAATCAATATCATCTTCTAATTTGTTCAATTAAATTATTCATGTAACTTTTGGGGGACCACTTTAATTTAATGTATGTGTCATAATGATAACTAGCTCTATAATGCACCAACCCATAACTAAAAGTTATATAACACCTACCTCATGTATTAGGATTAGTATTCATCTATTATAAGCTTTCAATTCTACTCAAACAAGAAGAAAAAAGAAAAAAAATTGATTAACCTAAAAATGGGACATATTATCTTTCACCTAAATAACTTTGTTGATAAAAATTCAAAAACAATAATGGCACAAAATTATCCATGTAATCACTAGTGCGAGTATAATGAGATAAACCATGTATGAATCTGATATCAGATGATGAATTTATTGAAAATCATATAGTTTGGATTACAAAGAAATCCCTCACATTTGCTCTGTCCACCAGGAGACGAATAAAATTATGTATAGGTTAAATATATTTTTAAGGGAAAATAAGTATTTTTTTCCTCCAAACTATGGTCCCCATGGTTTCGACACTCAGCCAGCTTCATCGTGGGCCAACCATTAACCCTATGGTATGCTATGGGTAAAATCACATGGTCATTGTGTATGGTTTGAAATTTTTTCACAAAAAGTGGATTTTGTATCTTCTAAAAATTACAGGTGACTGACACTATCATGTGGCTCTATCTGTATAGTTTTCTAAAACCATTCAGGCTCTTAATGCCCACTCCTCAGACCACACCTAATTAGTCAGACTATATGGCCTATCCCGCATAGTTTTACAAACTTTGGGACCTATCAGATTTTCATAAAAGATGGAATCTATGCTCATAACAAGCCCTGTACACCCTCAATACCCCCATTACCTTAAAGGGTATTCAAATTAGTTTTTTCACTAAAATTAAATGAAAAAAAAAATATTTGTACATCATAGGGATACCTAAAACCTTTATAGATGATCTCCTTGTGGAATTGTGAAAACAATTGGATTTTCCATTATATTACAATTTGATATTATGATTTAGGTGTCCCATAACTTTAGAAGACTTAGTTCTCTCACATGAATGATGATTATGGATTTTTTATTATAATTTAATTTGTTTATATTTCTAAAATGTTGAAGAATGTAACATATTTTCTGAACTATAAAATTAAATTTTTACTTTATTATAGTTTATTTCAAATTATCATAACGGAGTAAATCTAACAAGAGTTACTCCTGAAAAATAAAGTGTAATCCTACTAGGATAATATTACTTAAACCCTACATAAAATAAATCAGTGTATGTAGACCTTATTATAATAGATTATTATAAAGGAAAGGAACCCTGTGAAGGATCCTAATATTGTGCTTAGGGGAGCATTAGTTCGTCAGGGTGATATGGTGGGGACTTGAACCTCATGCAACAAAAATATAGTTAGCCAATTTTTTTCTATTGGATAGTTTTGACTAGCTTTTTATTATTTATTCTCAATCCATTAAATATTTTTTTAGTATTTTTATATATATAACTCTAGATTTTAGCTCTCATTTTAGGTTGATGTTTATGTTGTCTTAAAATGATTTGGATTTTTATTTACGTTCATGTATCTAATTTATATTTTCCACGGATACTCATATTTTTTAATATGAATTTCCAAGCTATGTGAAGACCATTCTAGGTTTATCGAAAGTACCAATTTGATGATGGTATTGGGAAATTTTCCCAAAGTAATTCTATGAATCCAAACATCTAATGTCATCTATTTGGGATTCTAAATTCCCTTCCATCCTTATTATGATATGTATTGACTGCCCAGTTTAGGGGTTTCATGGGATGGATCATGAAGAAATTATATCATATCCCTTATTTTTTGTTTATATTATTTTGGATTTCAGGTTGATTAAAGATAGTAATTCCATATCTCAATTGAGGGTTATGAATAAGTTTCACATTAACACTCCTAGTGCAGTACCTTTAGTTTCCATGGGATTTAGAGAATGGAATTTTTTTTATTTTGTATTTGGATTACTCCTTCCTTTTGGGTTGGTTGTAAAGGCTACATACCATACATTGAGGCCATTTATTAAGGAATGGTGATGTCTAACATGCTACTATGTTGTTTATGTGTTTGGTTATTTGGATTTTTTTTCAAATGGTCCATGAAATGGATAAATAAGCATCCCATTCTCCCACTCAAGGGAAACAAAAGTAGTCTTTGGACTAGAGAGTGTTTGAACTCCATAATTTCTACAAAATAATCCACCATATATCCTAGAAATAATAGTTCATTGGGATAGTGATGAATTTTTGTGAAATACCGATATGATTTTTTAGTTTCTTGTTACTCCAAATTCAATTAATGTTACCTTTTATGCCTTTATACTTGAAGGCACCATCCAAATATTATGGGAGTCTATTATCCATGAAAAATAGTTTTTGAACCTATGGTGGATGTATTCCAATGTGATTTCAACCTATATTTTTTATCAATATACAATGAAATTATTAAATTATAGATATTTATGACACATTATTCGGTTTTAGAACAATTATAAAGTATTCAAACAAGTTCATTATGCTTTTCCATTTTTTACAAAATTTTTTATTTAATGAAAATTTCAAAAATTAATGGTTTGAAATTTATCATCAGTCTGACATACTATATCATGTATTTCTTTTTAAACTCTATACAAATGATGATGCTTTGGATTAAGATATGGTGGTAGAAATTGATTGGGTAGGGATGTCAAGGATGACTAGTATGCATCACATGTCTTGTGGGATTAGTGATGTCCTTTATGGGAAGAAGAGAAAAATGATGAACTGTGATTAGTAGGTAGTAGGGGTTCCGGTCATCCATATTAGTTTACATCATCAGGGAATATAGATGGTCTATCCCATATCATTTATTAGTGTGGCATGTTTGGGAATAACAGGTCATTATGGAAAGACACTTCTAATGATTTCCATTATCAAATACTATTAGGACATTTGAAGATTTTTTGTAAAGAAAACACCTCTCCCAGAATTAGTCCAAGCTCCTAAATACCAAAGGGGTATTCTACATAGTCATATTCCTCTATAGTAATGCACCCCTAACCTCATGAGGGTGTTGTAATAACTGTTTCATATTATAGTCTAAGAGATTTTAGTAAGATACCCAAGATAGTAGAAGACCTCAAACATAGGTTGAGACTGTACTTTCTTGAAGTGGAGATGTCTCCCTTGGTGTTTGCGATTAGGCTGTGAAAAATGAATTTTACCTTAATTATGTCATCATCTAAGGTAATTTATTTATTTTACATTGGTTCTTCACAATTAATTTTTTATAATAATATTATTTAATTTTTGAAACTTCATTCTCGTATCATGGCATATCTATTTGATGTTTTAACAACTATTAAGATGAAATAGGATCAATTTTTATCTTTTCCTTCATATGTTGTTTCTAAACCAATATTTGAGTTAGTGTGGGGCTTCTTTATCAATGAGATTTATTTTCTGGAACTCATTATTGGAATAAAATTTATGTTCTCCATTGAGGTACGTGTAAATTACAATTAATGAAGGGATATCATCAATAATCCATATATTAAATCTTATGTGTTTCAAGGGGATGGGGATCCATAGTCATGTTCGGTAAGATTTTCCCTAACTAGTGTGGGTTATTTAGTATATCAGATAGTATTTATATTATCTAACGTTGATGAAGGTAGTCATGGATGCAATCATCTGGCACTTTTAAGGTAATTTACAAATGTTTTTCTATATTAACATTTTAGATTTCACATGGAACAAGAATCCTAGTCTTCATATTGAATAGTTTCCTAGGACTCAACCAATTAATATTTGACCTTATTTTATGGAACCCATAAATATAAAAGAGATAATGAAATACCTTGATGATATAGATTCTAATGAATTTATATTATATAGAATGTCCCCTTGGTCCACTCTAGTTCACATATTTATGTGATAATATGGTCACTCATCCAATGTATGGATTAGAAAAAGTTGAATATCACATCATTTAAGAACAAGTATCCCTTTACAAGAAATAATTAATACTTACATAAGATAAAAGTGTAAATGTGTTTATCAATAATATATATCTAATAAGGTTGTTATCAACTTTGAGTGAATGAATCTGAGGTTCCCAAAATGGTGTATAGGAGAATATATAGTCATTTCAAGTACTTGGTAGTGACGTTTAGGTTGAATAATTCCCCAATGGTATTTTTTCATTCTCATGAACAAGATATTTCATAGATACCCTAATTCCATTATTATAGTATTATTGTATTGAATATTATATGTTTGAGGAGGATCATGACAATCATTTCAGTATTATTGAAGAATTTATTTAGATAACTAAATTAATAATAACCTATAAAAATGTAACATTTGGATCTAATAATTCAAATTATTGTCACATGTGATGTTGGAATATGGATTTTAAGCTAATATTGAGCGGTTATATTTTGTTATTCCTTGGGGGGAACAAAATAATGTCTTTGAGATCCAGGGTTTAATGGGGTTGTAAGAGTATAATCAGTGTTTTTTGAATTATTTATAAAAATATGGTGTCCCCTATGATATTGGTTACCCAAAAGGGATTTATTCTAAAATGGACATCTAAATTTCATTAATTTGATAATGATATGATGTAGTGGTTTATTTCAACTTCTATCCCGCTCTTTCAAGATATTGGTCAAGGTTATATTATGTATTTTGATACATCTGGTGAGGTCTTATTTTGTGTTTGTATATATGGGTACAATGTAACCCCACATGATTTTAATATATGATTTATTATATTTAATTAAATTTAATATCTTCTATATATTTTGTTGCAAAAAAACACATAGATTAAAAAAACTCCAAAATATTATTATTTTAAAAATCGTATTATAACCATTTGTTAAATTAGAAGGAATAAATATTATTAACCTCATTATTAAATAAACTATTTTCTAACTAATTTATTATGTATTATTTAATTGTTTGTAAATATGAACTTAATTTTTAGTAATTTTAATTTTTTTATTAAAATATGTTTTCCCTTGAAAAATAAATTTTTAATGTTTTCAATGAGAAAATAAATATAATTGATTCCTGAAACTTGAATAAAATTTACATGATTAAATGAAAATAATTTTTCTATTCATAATTATAAAATTATTTTGGTATAATTTTTTTATAATCTTTTGAAAATATAATTTTTTTCAATAAATAGTTGAAAGTTCAATTTTTATAAAAATGGAATTACTTTTCATTAAATTAAGAAATATAAATTCCCCATTATGTTTTAAATATAGTTCCAAGTAATATAAATATTAATTATTTATATTTAATCCACTTTAATTATTTTTAATAAACTATATATTTAATTTTAGAACAACTGTATTTTTTTGTTTTAAAATGTTATTTTTCTAAAAACTGTTTTAAAGAACATAGTTTTTATCTTTTTTAAGTAATTAAACAATCCATAATGGGGAAATTATTAAGTGAAATATATTTATTAAATATATATTAATATTAATTATTTTTCATACAATGTTTTTTTAGTTATAGAGTTAATATAAAATCATCTTTTTTAGTAAAATACATTTTCGGAGAACCTGATTTTCCGTCACGCTTACAAGGTTTATTTTAAATATAATTTTACCAATTATATCAATTTAATTTTTTAAAATTGATTAAATTTCTTATTTTTAAGTCCAAAATTAGTTTTTGATGTTAAATATTATTATTTGGTAGAAACAATGTATGTGGTAAAAAAATATTTATAGTTGTATAGATAAAATTGATGAAACAGGTTAAACATAAAATAAAAAATCTTAAAATACATAAAAATAAAAAGTTTAATATGATGTTTATTTTTTTCCTAAAACATAAAATACCTTAAATAAATTAATCATAAAAATAATTCACATTAATTAATTCCACCCAATTTTTTTTGTCTTTAATTATAATATATTCATTATTTAAACACTTAAACCACCACTCATCAAGTATAAATACCAAACCTCAACACCCCAGTTCTCCTCACAAGACATTAATGTTATAAAATCACTAAAAACACCTATATGCTTCACTCTTAACATATAATAGTGGTTCTTGCTTCACCAAAAGTCCAATTCCAATGACTTTAAGGGATCCTTCGAGAAGGTTATATTTAAGAGGTCTAATTCTCAGACCACCCCCATTATTTTCTTTTATTTGTATAACTTCTCCTAAACTAATTCATAAATCAAATAATAATAAATATTGTATCATTTTTTATACTGAGAATTTATGATTCTAATGTAATATCTTATATCCATTCCTTTTATTACATCTTCTTATTAAAATAAACGAAACCATTTGTCCTTATTATGGCAGTTAACTATCTATGAGGATAATGATTTTTTGTTTTCTATTACCTATATAATAGATGGAAATAAAATTATAATTATAGATAAACATGATTTTATTATATATATTATAGTCTATTTTCTATTATATTACTGATATATAGAAAAAAAGGTAAATAAAATGAAACTAGTTCATGACGGTCAAAAAAATCATATTAGACTAAAAATTTTATGAATAACATGTTATCAAAAGAAAAGTCCTCATGTATGAAAAAAAAAGATATATGGGAAATTTAAAATTTCTTAAGTGTATGAATACTATTTCATTAGATTTTAGAGCATTATTTCCATTGTATAAGATAATACATAATTATACCCAAATGAATTGACTATGAAACGAAGAAATCAACGCAACCGAAACAATAAAAATAATGAAATTTTATAAATGAAAAGGTGGTAATTTTTTATAAAAAGTATTATATTATGAATTATAAATATTAATATGGTGATTTAATTAATTCAAAACATTATTTAATCCTTTATACATGAGTTTAATGTATAAAAAACTAAAGGGAAGTGTGAGATAAGGGTTTCTCATCGAGCTTTTATTTTGTGAGATATATTCCTTATTAACCACTTTCTTATTATGTGTGGTGTATATTATAACATTTTATATATAATATCATGAATATAATTATATTAATGTTATTAAAGTTTTCAATTGTTAATTATTATTTCTATGAGGAATATGATTCAACTAATTATAATGTTGAAACGGAATTCTTAGACCAATTTTCATTTGTTTAGTTAACCATCTAATTCATTGATTATGTAATGCTATGATTTTGTGTGGTATTAATTTTGATAATATTATGTCTTATTTAAACATTTTATATTTTTATTTATAGATAATTCACATAATCAATTAATTTTATTAATTATCACTTCAATAATATTATATTTATAAGGTATTTTATTTTAAAAATTCTTCCTTTCAAATTACCCATAGAAATATATATATAATCCATGTAAAAGTTTTATAAAAAATTAAAATAATGTTTTTAATATTATATTATAATTATTCTAAATTAATTTCCACTCATTTTTTGTTTTTTTACAAAATATAATCAATATATTCATTTTTCATTTTTTAAATGAGGTTCTTTATTATTTTTCTAATAGAAATACAAAAGGAATGTTTCTTAAAGTACATGTAATGATTTGATATTACCACCTTAATGATTCCATAATTCATTAAATTATAATTTTTAAGTATTATTGGTTTACTTTAAAAAATATTTTTCTTTTATAATTTTGTAGTATTTTTAAAAAAAATAAAAAGATAAAGGATATTATCCTCAAGATTTGCATCAAGTTATCCTTAAAAATAATAGTTTTTATCATCATAGATAACATTATTTTATGTTACTTATGATTTACTAAGGTTTCGCTTCAAGTATATTATACACTTTTTATTATGGATGGTTTATATTTATCTTGGAATGATGTTTATGAACCTCAAATCTTTTCCAAAGGGTTATGGTGTGATGAAATGTTTATATGTCCCTTTTTATGGGTTCTAATATGATGAGTGGTTTATGTTATTATGGTGAAAATATTAATGGTTCTCATTATGTGATGGGAGGTACCCATATCTCCCTCCAATTCACTTTCTAATGATTGACAACTAATGAGGTAAATATGTTAGGCATGAACCAAATTTCATGTTCTCAATTTTATACATGGACCTGGCATTCATGTTTATATAATTATGCATGGACATGGTTTCATGTAGATAAGTTTATGAAAGGGAATTGATTCATGAACTTATCATAATGAGTGAACCTATTTCTATTTATACAAATACATATGTTATATGTTTATGTGTATGTCAAAATTTCATGTTTCATGTCCATATTACACTTTTATTAATTACAATATTTTATTCTTTTACGATTCATTTATTATGAAATTACATGATTTATTCCATGACTCATTATTATGATATTTTATTGGAAATCTATAATGTTTAAATTTTATGTTCATGTTATAATGCCCTTATGAAAAAACTATGATAGATATATCCATTTTTACCATTACTCAAAATCTGATCCCACCTATTCTTATGTTTCCTTCCCCATGTAATGAAGAATAGTTCAAGTAGCTTTTTCATTAGAGGAGTACTGTGTGAGAAGACCTTTGTGGGAGCTATACTCTTTCTTAAAACATCAAGATTTCTAATCTAATTTCTAAATGTTGAAAACTGTTATGTTTATGGCATGGATAATATTGTTATATAATTAATATTTATCTATTTAGATGTAATATCAATGTATGAAAATTGTGGTCATTTTTTGTTATCAGAGAAGGGATTAGAAACTATTTGGATACTATAGTTAAAAAATATTTGTAAAAACCCTGTGGATAGGACTAAGTGTAGGATAAAATCCATAGCTTTGATAGTGATCATGAATAGCCAAGGTTAAACCTATAGTTTTATTGAAGGTGTCATAATTTTTAAATTGCATTGTTGATTATTTTGAATTTTGTGGTTATCCACAAAGAATAGTGTTTATCATGATATGATTTTTTTGTTTTAGAACATGGATGGAACTAGGAGGATTCATGCTAGTGGTGAATGTGATGGAAATTGGAATGATCTTCCTCATGAGAAACCAAATGAAATGAGAGTTGGGAGGTGAAAAATATCATTATACCAAATCACCAATCATTTAATATGATCAACAATATCAACATTGGTGAGGTTTATGAACCATATAATAATAGATAGATGGAGTCTCATAGTGACCAAAGGGAAAAGATGTTCAATTTTTCTTAGGTAAAGCATGTGTTTAGAGGCATCAAGGATACTATTTAAAAAGAACGGTACAATTCTTTGGGTATGTACAAGAATAAAAAAAGAAATTAATTTTAAAGGAAAAGTGAATGGTTATGTTAATTCAATGGATGAAAATAATGGTGTTCATAAAAAATCATCGATATTTAAATGTTGAATGTAGAAGAATTATGTAAATTGATTCTCTATGGGGACATATTGTGAAGGGAATGATAATGGATTTATGAGTAATGGTTATATTTCTAATTTTGAAGAGAATACATTTTATTATTATATGAAAAAAGTTTTAAGGAATAAAATAATGAATTGTGGTTCATTATTTAAGTATAAAGTTGAATGATTGAATGTTTTTCTATTGGAATTCAAGAATAATGTTGTATAAGTACCATTACTGTATTATGGAATATTGAAACATCTAAGGATTAATCCAATGTAGTTTTTAAATTAGTATTTTATTGTATATATTTAATCGTATTGGTAACCATGTAAATTGATTGAGGTTGTAAGGTGATATTTTTGTAGAATATGTGATTATGGGAAGGATAACCCTTAATACGTGCATGATATTGAGAAAATAATTAGTTAAAGTGATTATTTTTTGTGATAAAATAAATTGGATATTATTGATTTCCATGGAAATAATTAATAATATAATGATATGGTTTTTTATTGAATGATTTTTTAGAATTTTGGGATTTATAGTTTTTGGAAAGATTAATTTTTTTATGGAATGCTTGTTTTCACTAAGTTTTAATTGTATTTCATATTAATAATGTGTTTTAAGAGGATACATGATAATAATTTTTGTTTCATGGCAATAAAGTGATACCTCATGTTTCTTGGGGGTTATTGATAAGTTGAATTTGAAAATTTAGTGAACTTATTATGGAATTTTTGGATTCAATCATTTGGAAGGTTCATAAGGGTGACCATGTATGAATTTTATTACATTTAAATTTGGATTATGTTTTCAACATTAATGTATTACTAATCCATATAATTATGTAATTGTATTGAAGAAAATTTATTAACCATTTTGTTATTATGATAACTAAATGTAGAAATATTGGCTTTTCACCCTATTATGAATCATATGGACCAATAGTCTATAGGAATTATATTTTCAAAATCATTAACATTGGTAATAAATGAATCAGGGGTTGATCAAGGAATAACCAATGAGTGATATTATACTTATGTGATGAAATAAATATGTACATGTTATCAAATGATTTTTAAAATAGAATACTATCGTATTGTTATCATTTTTTATGATATCTATTTCCTTTTTCTAACATAGTTGGTCTACGATTTTGTGGCCATTATACTTGTAATGACCTTGTTTTATATCATTCTCCATCAGAACATAATAGTAATAATTATCTCATATGTTCATATTCTAACATTCAGCTAATTAGAATATTATATTTGTGGTGGTTATCACCTTTTACATTCCCTCATATTAAGTGGACGTTTTATTTACACTTTTTAAAATGTGTGATTTCAAAAAAGTAATGTCAAATTTTATATGTATTATTTTTTATGTAAAATTTCAAATTTTTTAGGGATCATTTTTTTAAATTATTGATCATATTGGGATTGTAGCTCATCGATTCACTCTTCCACCAAATCTCTCTCATGTTCATGATGTGTTCGATATATCATTCTTGGTGAAGTATATACCTAATCATTCACATGATCTAATATTAGAGGTAATACCACTAGAGAAAGAACTTTCTTATGAATAAAAAATTTTACGGATTCATGATCATAGAGATAATTTTCTAAAAACAATATCACTCACCTAGTTAATGTTTGTTAGTGAAACAATAAATTTTAGGTAGCTATATAAGAACCTAAGAATGTGAGGAGGACGAGATATCATCAACTATTTATATCCAAGTAATAAATTTTGAGGGAGAAATTAAACTTAATTCTAGAAGAATATAACACCCCAACATTTAATGGTACATTTTTAAAAAAAAATTAACTTAACCTCTACGATAGAATAGGTTTCATAGAACACTGGGCTTAAAATATCACAAAAATATTATTATTATAAAATAACCATTGATTTTGTATGAATTATAAGTATTAACCGAATTATAAAATATTCAATTTTCTAACTAACTATTAATGTATTATTTAATTCTTTTCAAAAATGAATAAAATTTTTTGTAAAGCCATTTTTTTCTTTAAATATTTTTTTTCTTTGAAAAATGATTTTTATTTCTCTCTATAAGAAAATATGTATTATTTATTTATTAAAAATTTATAAAATTAGTTTCATGAATTTAGAATATTTTCTGTATTAATCATGTCAAAATTTTCCTTGGATAAATTTTGGAGAATCATTTGAAAAGGTAAATTTTTTCAGTCAATAGTGAAAAAAAAATTTCTATAAAAATGTAATTTTATTTTAATAAATTAAGAAATTTAAATGTACCATTATATTAAGAATATGTATTCAACTAAAATATGTATTATCTTGTTTTCTTTTTTACTCTTATGCTCATTTGAATCAAATATATATAGAATATTATTTTATTTATATTATTTGTTTTAAAAATAGGAATTTTTTGAATACTATTTTAAATTAAATAATGTTCATCAATTTTATTAAATTAAAATAAAAACTAATTTTGAATTTATTAAAAATAATTTATATATTATTCTTTATAAATTATTAATTTTGGTTTTACTCAATGATATTTATAATTCATAGTATTAATATGAAATCATCTTTTTCATGATAATTAAACTTATGGATAAAAAAATTTCATTGCTCTAGTAGGTTTTGGTTTAAATATAATTTCTAACATTTTAATAATTCAATTTGATAAAAAAGGATTAAATATTTTGATTTATAAGGTACAAATTATGTTTTAATTTATTTTTCATTTTTATGCATATAAAATTTACTAGGGTGAAAAAATGATTGACCAAAGTATATGTAAAATAATGAAATGGGTCAATGTTAAAAGATAAAATCGTAAAATACCTGAAAAATAAAACCTGAAATGTGTTATTGAACTGTTTTCAGAAACAAAACCAGAAATTAAAACATTAATTACCAATATAAATCATATAAATGCATGCCACTAAAATTTGATGGATTTAATTATAAAATATTAATTGTTTAACCCCTTAAAACTACACCTCCTCAAGTTTAAATACCACCCCTCACAACCTAATTTATCCCCATAAGATGTTATACTTATAAAATAATTAAAAATATATATAATTCCCATTCTTAACACTTTCATGTTCTTTTGTACACACCAAAAAAAACAACTCCAAGGTATTTTAGGGATCCTCAAATGAGGTGATATTCAGGAGGCAATTTTCTCAAACCACCTCATTGTTTTCAATATCTTTTCTAACTTCTACTCACCTACTTCATCTATAATGGAATAATAAATCCTATATCATATATATACTTTAATATAAGTTCACTAATCTAATACCTTATTTTCATAACTTTTATGACCCCCAATTATTCAAAGAAAAAAAAACATTGTCCATATTATTCTAGTTAACCTTCTTCATGGATACTTATTTTTTCCATTCCCATTACCACCTTCAGGGCTGGTCATTAAAGTTTTATTATGATAAAATTAGATTTTAATATAGATTTTATAACCTATTTCAATATCTTTATCTATTATATAGACATAATATTAAATAAAAAATAACATGTAAGGGATGGTCAGAAAAACCACCTAATTAAAATAAATATTTATCCTTAACATGTTATCAAATGTGCCATCATCATGTATGAAATCAATGAAATATAAGTCCACGAAAACTTAGTGGAGTTAATAAATAACATTCCATTACACTTATGGAGTTTTATTTCTATTTTAAATGTATATACTTAATTTTACACAAATGGTTCGACCAACAAACTGTGAAACGAATGCTCCTAAAAACAAATATGAAACATTATTAATTAATAGTGGGTGAGAAGTTAAAATTGTATCATATAAGGTATTATAAATATTAATATGGTTATTTAATGAATTGATAAAATTATTTTAATCTTTATACAGGAATCTAAAGTGTGTAAAACTAATGGGAAGCATGTGGTAAGGGTTTCTTGTATATCCTTTTCTTATATGATATATATGCCTTAATAACCACTTATTTCCTATGTGTGGTGTTTATAATTATCCTTGATACTTAATATCATGGATCTCATTATATTAAAGTTATTTAATGTTTCATTTTATAATTAATATTTTTATGGGTCTATATGATTCAACTGATTAAAAAGTGGTAACGGAATTCTTACCCCAATTTACATTTTTTGGGTTATCCTTCATTTTCATTAATTATTTCATTCTATGATTATCCATGGTATTAATTTTTATAATCCTATGTTTCAGTTTCAATATTATTATGTGTACTTATGATGAATAAAAATAATCAATTATTTTGATTAATTCACTCATAAATGATATTATATTTATAAGTTAGTTTTTTATAAAATCATTATTTTTAAAATTTCCCTTAAAATTATGGGTTCATATTGTGAATGTTTTCTAAAATAATTTTACATTTTTTTATTTTATATTAGGATTTTTTTAAATCTATTTTTACTCATGACTAATTTTTAATTAAATGGTTTGAAATGATTATTTATATCCATTTCTAAATGAGGGTCTAAAGTAATTTTTTTTTCAAAAATACAGAAGGTGAGTTTTTTAATATATACGGAATGATGGGATTTTCCCACTGTCATGCCACATTAAGGCCTTGAATCTTCCTTTAAAATAAAATAAGGTTATCTTTAATAAAAAAACATTTATAACATCATATAATTTAGAAAAATGTTTTCAAAATATAATGTATTTTTTCCTCAATATTTATTTCTAGTGATCCTATAAAGGAATTATTTGTTTTATCCCACATTGCATTATTTGATGTCATATATTAATTAAAAATTATAAGATTGAATTATATTAATCATTTTATTTTAATTGTTGGTATTTGTTTAATATTTCTTCATATTTATGAACCGCATTTATTTTTAATGGGTTATGCAAAGTATAAATGGTTGTGAAACCCATTTCCTTTCATATGTTTTGATATATGGAATGATTAATGTTCTTGTGGAAAAAATATGTATACTTTGCATTATGTGATCTGTGGGACATATATATCCCTCCAATTCATTGGGTAATTATTGATAAATCATGATGTAAATATGATATGAGTTAACCTAATTTCAGGTCCACAATTCTATGTGTGAACATAGATTACAGGTTTATAATATTATGCATAGAACAAGTTTCATGTCAATCAGTTTATGAAAGTCCCTAGTTTCATGTCATTAACATAATGAGTGAACCTATTTCTAATTAACCATGTTAAAAATGTTATAATTTTATTTGTAGGACACAATTTCTTGTTTCATGACAATATTAAAGTCTTATGGATTATGATTTTTGATTCTTTTATGATTCATGTCTTATGAAATTCAATGATTTATTCTATGACCCGAGATTTTGATCTTGTAATTGAAGAGTATAATTTTAAAACAATGTATTATTTTTCAAAACCCTTTTTTACAGTGTTATGATTGATATATCTCTCATTTTCCATTATAGAATATTTGATATCACCCTTTGTTATGTTTTTTTCTCAGGTGATAAAGAAATATTTAGGTCAGGTACACATAAGGGGAGTTCTATATGAGAAGATTCTTGTGGGATATGATTAAAATATTTCATAATAAAATATGATTGTTTATCTAATATCCAAAGACACTAATAATTTAATGTTGTGGAAATGAAAATATTATTATGTAATTAATATACATCTATTTAGATATAATATCTATGTAAGAAACTAGTGGGTCATTAATTAATAGTTATTTGTGTATAGATCTCATCAACTTCAATGACATGAGTGGATATTCTCAACCCATGATCTCAATATCACAGTGGTTATATATGTGTGGTGGTTTTGGAAGAATAATCTCTTTAAGGTGAATTTAGTGGTCTATTTTGATCATAGAAGTTTAAATTATATATTTTCTTAGAAGAACCTAATGCTCACCCCAAGATAGTGGGTTTAGTTTCACAAAAAATTGATTTTTATATCACCTACACATAAGGATAGGTAAATTTTGTCATTGATTATATTAGTTAGAAGTTTGCTTCTCATGTGATGAAAGATTCAAGATATTAATGGAACTTGATGGTTCTTTTTACGGGATGCATTAGGAGATGAAAGCAGATAGGGAAGACATGTGCATTTTTTTTTATTTTTGTGGTCACAATATCTTGGGGAGTTAATTCTTTAATAATGGCTAGATGATGAGTTTTTTCAATGCATTAATAATTCAATATATGGTGGGTAGACCCCCAATTATTAGACTCTATACCACGAGGGAAAGATTTTATTTCAAATTTGTTATGTGGTATCACTATCTATATTGAATTTTGTGTCATAAAACTATAATCATTATTAGTTTTTTATCCACCTCAGAACCAATATGATGTGTTATGATCTAAAACACTAATTTTTATACCTATTTACAAGACATGACATCAAAAAATTCATGGCACATTATTATACATGACAATAGATTAAGTTCATGCATCGAAAACCCTCTGTTATGCTTCAAACATTTCCCATACCAAACATGAAATTTTGGTGAGATATCCATAAGAATTATTATGGAACCTATTTTGTCTAGTCTTTGTAGTCTTTCAGTATGTATTCGGATATAGAGTGACCTTTATGAACACACTTCAGAGATATCCATATCTGGGGGCATTTTATGGACCAAGGGGCTATGTCATAGGGAACCCCATATCAGTGTTGCACAAAGATAAAATTGGTTACCTTTATGAAATGACATATGACACAAAAAATATTCGATTACTACCTCATAGAGGTCCCTATTTTTTTCCTTATAAAATGTTCACATTGGTTACCCTTAAAATCAATACATCATAATAAGGATTTTTTATTCTGGGTAGGGGAGGCTTCACCACTTCCCCTATGTATATGCCATAGAGGCTTATTTCCTGGCTCACTATGGTATATCTTAGCAAGATATGTCATATAGGCATGAGAGTTGGGGGCCTAGACCTATGCCTCTCAGAGGTGCACCATGGTGCATCTTAAGGGGTTATGTTATAAAGAAGTCTAGGGGAGGGAAACTACACCATAACCCCTTGAGTTTTTCCATAGTGTATACCTATGTAGATTTAAAATAATGAAAACCTAAAATTAAAAATATACCCTTCTCAAATTAAATACCCTAACCCTAATTTCTCTCCAAATTTTTTCCGCCATCCTCCCCTTATAGATGAGGATCCTTTTTCCCTTTCCATATGGTGTGATGTTTTAGTATATTTTACTTATTTTATTCTCATATTCTATAATTAAGGGTGTTTAGTTCATTTCTCATCAATTTTTCTCCATTTAATCTAATATTTCACTATTTTATAAGTTATTTGTAACCTAGCGTTTGTGGTAGAAATAATTTGTGGTTTATTAATTGGTGCTTATGGTTATTTCTTGTATTTCATCGTCCTTTTTTCCATAATATATTCATCTAAATCCTAGGAGACTAGTTTTCAGATATTTTTATGGGTTTATCATGGTTAACGTTAGCTGGTTTCATGTTTAAAGCTGAATTAAGGAAATAATTATGATTTTTTGAATTTAAAATGGGTGTTTTAAATTAATATATGTTGTGTATATTGGTTTTAATGGCTCATTATATATGCTATGAATATTTCCAAATGTATTCACATAGTTTTTTCGTAAAATGGTTTTTGAAGGCTTCCACTGAATGTGAAAAATAGAAACTACTTATGTGGGGTTGATAAAATTCTTTTCTTAATGGAATTTGATAATGTTGAATGGTGTAAAGCATAATGGAATCAATTTTTTTAGCATGAAGACTTGTATTAAGAATCCCTATTTTATTAAACAAGACAAACTAAACATATTAGACTTGGATGGGGGTATTGGTTTCTTAGAAACTGACATCACATGATTAGGTCGAGGAATTAACCCCCAAGTGGATGGATTGATTTCAAATTGTGGTATGGTTGAAACCATGATTTATTTCGTGATAATTACCTCTGTAATTGTTTTTTCCAACATTTTTAGGAATAATTATTTTATAAGTTGATACAAGGACCCTGGTTACTCGACACATTATATTATATAGGTCTCTCCCATGTTGCATGATTATGAAATGTCTATTTTTATACCATTTATTTATATTTCGAAACTATAAAATCATGTTACTATTTTTATCTTATTTAAATTTGAAATCATAGTTTTCTATATTTCATTTCGAACTAGCATGGTCAATTTTACCTTTAAATGGTTACTCATGAAACAATTGGTGTGATCCTAGGGGGATATTGTTTCTCTCAAACTACACATACCCAAGGGGTGTATATGGACCTATTTTGAAAAGTTCAGGTAAGAGAAAGTAACTTCACGAAGTCACGTGTATTCTTGTTAGTAGTTCTATAGTTGTTTATGGTGACATGGTGGGGGTCTTGACCCAGATATAAAATAAATATGTGTATCCATTTAATTTTTTTATTTTGGATAGTTTATACCAGTTCTGAATGACCTATTCAACATCTATATTGTCTCTATTTTATACATGTATATATGTGACTCTCCCTTTCGAATCCTACTTTTTTCTATTTTTATGTTTTCCTCCCACTGATCAATTTTTTATTTTTTCCCTATATTTTATGTATATTTCTCAATAACACCCTTATTTTATGGTCTACCATACTATGCTATGTAATGGTCTTATTGGGATCATGAATTAGAATCATTTTATTTTTTTATTGGGAATCCTTTCCCAAAGTAGTTACATGAATCCTAGGAACTTGTTTCTATCTCGTGATGTCCAAGAATGCCCTTGGTAACTTATTACATACTTTCTATAGAGCCATGTTCAAGGGTTTTCTGGGTTGGTTCCTGACACCCTCCAATTTTACATGCCTTACAATATATTTTTTTGTCTACCTATTTGGATATTTTAATTCTTTTCATATCACTACTTACATTTATGGTTAGTGTAAATTATATAATATAACTTTATTTTTTATATAACCCAATCATTTAATAAATAATTATTACATCATATTAGATGGATTTTAATTAAATATCATAATGATCCATTCCAGAACTATGAATATTTAGTGTAATTAGAAACTTAGATACCTGAAAAACATGTACATAAAATATCTACATCATATACCAATTAGTTCTTCACTACAAGAAACCTTCTTTAACATATCATACTATAAACCATTCTCCATATACCACCGATAAGTAAACATAATAAAATTTGATAATTGATCCTTGGTAAGGGTAATATAGGGAGGTATCATTGATAATTTTTGCAAACAGTCAGAATAAGTTTATTATAACATGATATTAACATTTAAAAAATCATACAAAACAATTCATAGATAATAATCATGAGTGAAGAAATAATGCTTAATAGTTTATATGAAAGGAATCATAAATGAATAAATAAACATGATCCATGAGATAATAAAATTTGCATAATATATTTTCATAAAAGAGTATAATAATTTGTGGAATAATAATCATATTAATATTATGTAATGGATACACACCATGAGTTTCATCACATTCATGGCTTGGGTTAATCACATGTGTACCTACTTTGGGCTTGGTATAACCTCCAATATACCCAATTTTTTGATAGGGATAACAACCAATGTACTTTTTTTTTATTGGAATAAATCCATTTGATCACTTTGATATCATTAAAAAATATTTAGTTGATGCATTGGAGGGATATAATAGACCCACCCATAACTGACTAATAATCCATTCATATTAATTTTCTATCATCATTAAAATATTTATCATTTCATAAGAGTTGTAACCATTTAAATGGAAATTAGTTTCATAGATATTTTAAAATCATAATAATAAACAATCCAATGAAATAATAAGGATTTTATTATATAATCATATCCTCAGGTAATTATAATTAGCATAAAAATGTTATCATAGATGAAAATTTCCTATAAAGGATCATAAAATTATTTCATGCGGATTTCCTTTTCAATTTGAAATCACTATTTCAATTACATAAATTTCTATGTTATTAGGAATGACATTTTCTTTGAAAAACCATTAGATATTATAGAGTATGTTTCAAATAAATTATTAATCTTGATAGTGGTAAAATTCATTCATATGGTGTATGTTAAAAAAATTGATTTCATTCACACCATTGGAAAAAAGTACCTCTTTCACAAACTGAATATAATGTCTAATTTAACAACTTATTATATAAATTAAAAAAGGAATAAATTTTTTTAAATAGTCATTTAAAAATTATCAAATAAAACTTTAATTGTTTTAATGAAAATATGGATATGGAAGAATAATATTCGCAAACGAAGTGAGAAATAAAGTTGGTTTTTATTGAAAAAATCATTTGGTATCATTAGTAAGAATATAATGAAAATTGAAATTGTAAATATAATCGCCACAAATAAATATTTTCTAATAAAATTGATGATATTTTTTAGAGATAGATCCAAAAATTTCTTAATCATAAAGTGATTCATAAAAATTCTCGGAAAATTTGATATTGAACATAAAAATCTTACCTCAAGTACAACATTCATTATTTGTTATCTAACATCCTATATAATAAATTTGAATTTATTATAATTATATTCATTAACTATATAAATAATTATAATATAATTTATTTTATACTTAAAATGTTTCAACACCTATTTATTAATAATTCATTATTAAACTATTTATTTTCAAGACTTAACTATTTCATTTTTTCCAGAATGTTTAGGTTTGGATAATATCATCCTTGTACATAGATCAATATTTAATCATATTAATAATTTTAGTCATGATATAAATATCATATATATTCATTATATATATATTTATAATATCTTATAAATGAATTGCATTATTATTGGAGATAGTTGTCCATACGTACGAATGAATGTTGTTATGATTTTATGAAACAATAATTTAATGAAATATAAAAAATATATTATCACTAAAGAATAACAATAAAATCCTAAATATAATATAAATTTTTTAAATCCATAATTAAAGCATCCATATATATTGGTTAGGTAAAATGGATGATATCGCTAAATGGAGGTCGTAGTCCACATGTATGCATGTGCAGTACTTTCATTTACCATTTGATGGTAACGTTGTAAAAAATGTAATTAAATCATTATAATAACATGTAAATATATTTGTGATACTATATTCATCATCTTATTATCTATATAATAGGTTTACATAAGTTGTAAGATGAAATTTTTTTGATGGTAATCATTTAAGAGCAACACCACTTCATTAAGAAACCCCCACTGCTGACAAATTTAAACATGAATGGATATTATTATAATGAAAAAATACCTATAAATTTTTTTAATAGAATATACAATACTATTAGGGTTTGTATTTTATAATATATAATTCTCAAACTTTATGAACAAGGGTGAATAAGCGTTTCCCTTTTATAAGTGATGGAAAAGATACACAATGAATTATATAAAATGTTTAAATATAATTTTTTAATTTATAAATTATGATGCTTATGAATGGTCTAGTATATGAATTTAAGATAATAAAATTTCAAATTATAGCCATAAAATAATAATAAAATATTTTTATGAGAAAATATTACCATTATATCTTAGTATCCCCTTGATAAACCCTTTTTAATCTTAACTGTGGTAAAAATATATATCTATATTTAAATTTCATTATGATCAAAAAATTTAATGTGTTCACTAACATATTTTAAAATTATTATTCTGAAATTTTAATCCAATTTAACAAATTATATTTCTATAATTTTTCTAAATTACAGTTAAAATAGGTATACAAAATGCAATGAAAGCCCATTAAAAATACAGTTTAAACATCAATTTTAATTTTATTAAATTAACTTCCCTATAGAAACTATAACATGATTGATGAAATATATTATTGAATATAAAAATTTAATTAAAAAATTACTTTTTTATTTTATTATGATAAAAAAATTATGTTTTTAAAAAAGTGAAAACAACTCTTTTTTAACTTTAAGTGATTTTATCATCAATACAAAGTATTAGATAAATAAATCATGAATTATTATTACCTTATTCATATTAATTATCAACATATTTAATTTATATCATTTGTAAATTGTTATCAATATAATTTTTATATATAAAAGACCATAACATATAGAAAAAAACATTTCATCAAAAAATTGAACATTTAATCATAAAATAATTTCATTAAAATTTAAATTCTTATTTAGTCCCCATTAATAAATACATATATATATATATATATATATTATAATGTGGTAAATCTAATTCATAACTTCCGAAACAATATATGCGTTATAATGATTTAATATATCCTTGTTTATTTATACTCACGGTTCCATGTAAGGAAATATATCAAATACATAAATATTATTTTAAGGGAAATACATATAAAATATTATGATATTACATTATAACCCTTAAAATTAATTCAAACCTAAAATTATATTACTTCAACACAAAAAATTTAGGATATTTTTTCTTCATCACATCCCCATGTTCCCATGTAGCTTCCACATATTTCGATTTTATATAAACAACATTAACTAGATGAATAGCCTTTTGTTTGGTAGCACTATATCATACGAACCAATATTTGTTTAGTTTATTATTCATAGAAAATATCATGATGCATTGGTATTATCAGTGATTTTAAAAAATGTGAATTATAATGAATACACTTTCTCAGGACAGATATATTGAACACATCATGAAATTGAGAGAGATCTGGAGGAAGTGACTTGTGATAATATAATGTCCCTATTTGATCAAGAATATAAAATGAAAAAATTACTTAATGATCATATTTTCTTTCTTTATAAATCTCATAACCTTTTTCCATGAAAAACATTATAGCAATACATTCTCACAAATAATAAATTCTAGATCTCAATGATAGTTTTTAGCATTAATATTTTGTCCACTTTGAGTTTCTGTGAGATACTACTGAATAAATATAACCTTATATATATTTTTCTCACCTAGATCGAGACCTAATATATTAATTTTACCAAAATTATCCCAAAATATATATTTATACACTTATTTTTATCTAGGTATTTATAAGGATCCATCTAAACACTTGAGTGAAATATATATTTATAAAAGAGTTTGACAAGAGGAATGCGTTGATCCCAAATACCATTGAGATCCATATAATAGGATCTCAAAATAACCTCTAGGGTTTGAGTGGTCCTCTAAGACAAAACATATAACTAAGGATGATATAAATTACTAAAAAACAACTCTCTCTCTAGATCATGGCGAATACTTCATTATAAATCCAAGGTAAAACATATATCACGATAAGATACATTATAATATAGTTCTCCATAAAACCTTTCAATTTCTATACTATATATCCTAGAAATATAATTATGTGATAAATATTTTATGACAACAATGATGTGTAATGAATTTATAAGGCTATCAACATCAACCCAATAACATCATATTCTTTATATATAGTTTTGGATTCCAATAATGAAATCAAAATTGTTGTTTACCTATTTCCATTATTGTATGACTAATTAAAATAATATCCCCCCAAAATTATCTCTCTCATCCTTAACTTGTTGACATAAAATGCTCTAATTTATATACTCTAAAATATCTCTCTCCATCTTTTCCCATAATAAATCCTCTCTTAGATCTTTATTCATCTTCATACACCTAAAATGAATATAGAATGGTGATCCACGATATATTTCCAATGGTTCCTTCTTAATTTCAGTAATTGAATATAAACGTAGTCAGTTTATAAACATATTCATTCCATTATAATCATGTTTTAACTAAGTAACATTCCTTACAAACATTTTCATATCTATATATTTCTTTTGCACCACTTTAATCATCATATGGATAGACAGTTGAACACTCATTTCAAAAGGATACAATTTCTCTTTTTTCATCAATATTTCCAGAAACATCCATTGAAATTCTTGAAATATTTGATCCATTTTGATACTTATCAATGATAAGATAGAATGATTCATTCAACATAAGTAATTATCAACATTTTCCCTTCAAACGGTGGTAATTTATAGAGGATTTTTAATCTTTACTCAACACCAAAAATATTGTCTGATAAATATTAAAATATATATGGTGAATATTTACATTAAAATTATATAATCAATATATATTTCACAACTTTATTGTTAAAGATAATTCAACCATACCATTAATGCAATGATTACCATTTCTAACATCTGGGTTTTTTTTGGTAAATTTTCTAATGAAACTTCAATGATTTGAGGAATAACATATCATCATATCATTATACATAACAACACACATATCCTTCACTTTTATTCATCACTATATATCAAGAAAAACATCTAAACTATAAGATCGTCTGGGCATAAGTTCACACACTAACCTTCTTGTTAGTTCCTTGAAATTTTATTCACATTCATCAATACTAAGGAACATATATACCTTCCAAGTTAACTTAGTGAGTTGATTAGATAGCTATGAGAAATTCTACAAAAATAGTAAATATAATCTAGAAAACCATATATGATCACAGATCTCAATCACCATCATTTGTCTGGGCCAATGTTCAATAACTTATTTATTTAATGGATCCACTAATATACCAAATATTGTGATTATTTTACCCTAAAATGAATCATTATGAACCCAAATTTAACACACGGTAAATTTTTCATATATATTATCCTCTTTTGGTTTCATTATAGTAATCCAAAAATTTTCATCATACACTTTCTTTCTCTTGGAATATATAGGAATAACATCTATAAATATTACCACAGACTGATCCTGTTAATCTCTAATGATATTATTCATTAAATCAATGAATATAGAAGAGTTATTAGTGACACCAAATAACTTCATTATAAACTAATAGTGTCTATACATTGTATGGAATGAAATATTGGGTATGTATTCCCTTTTTATCCTCAATAGATAATATCTAGATCCAAGATCAATCACAGAAAAAATAATGAGCTCCATATAATTGATTGAAAAAAACATCAATATAGGGAATATGATACTTATTCTTGATTGTGATAATGGTATGTTCCAGATAATCAATGCAAAGTCTCATTGATAAATCACTCTTATTAATAAATAAATCTCTTATCATGATTATTAGATGGTTTCTTCTTTAATAATCATAACTCAATCAGGGCCATTCAGTATGGAGTCTTTGAAAATGGTGGAGCACTGGGTATGAGTTATCAATAAATATCCACTTCTTTATTAGGAGGAAGACTATAAAACACTTACAGAAAGAAATCAAAAAAACTCTTTTAAATTAGGCATATATTTCATTTTGAGATTCTACCCAACCATCTAAGATAAAAAACCCTTTTGAATATGAATTTGAACACAAGAAATTGATGTAAGTTCCATTGGGTATTTCTATTTATTCTCACACTAATAATTAATTATATGCTAGCTTGGAATACCAAATATGACTTCTATTCTATAAGAATTATCATGGGATCTATACAAAGAGATCAAATATATTCCAAAAATCAAATAAAATTCAACTAATGGGAGAAAATGATATTTTAATGAATTAAAATAACAAAAACTTATTCTTGAGAATAATTATAAACTTGATATGTATTTATCCTATCATTTGGAGACCTTACTACTACATCCATATATAAAGAAATTGTCATCAGTGAGGATCCTAATAGGCTCATCTTCATAGGATCCTCTTCGAAAGAGTTTTCAATAAAGGCTTATGGTAGTGTTAGAAGGGATCCTAATGAAGGTGACCCATGGGGTGAAATGCTGTGGTGTAGGGGGATATTCCCAAATTTCAATTTCCTTATGTGGAAAGTGAGGAATAACTATTTTCCCACTGATTAAAACATTGAACTTATGGGGGTTTCTTTGGAATCCAAATTACGGTGCTGCTAAAACCCCAAGCCAGAAATGGTGATGTATCTATTTTTTGACAGTTATTTAGCTCGCTGGTCATGGAAGGTGTATGGAGATTTCTAGGGTAGGCATGATGTTGGAGGGTTACAAGAGAATGTTCTCAGCCAGTGGTTTGATGGTACATGCAACAACTTTTTAGAGAATACATGAAGGGTGATCATCCTCCGGGCGGGTTGTTGGGTTATTTGTAAATCCAGTAATTAAGCGCGCCACAAAAATTCTTCTGCTACTATCACCTGTATCAGTATCAATATGAAGAATGCTTTGCTGGTCTTAGAAATCTTTTGTTATGATTTCCAGGGATCCCCTTCAGTGAGGCCTCTCTATCCAGAGGTGTCCATGCAGATTGAGAATAGGGGCCAAGGGAATTGGGTTTTCTTGTACCCCTATAAATATGAGTTCAAACTCCACACAGATGGGTCCTTCATGAGGGGAAATATGAGGGGGGAGGCATTATTGGGGACCAAAGGGGGTTTGTTTTTTATTATTTCTCTACCATTTACGGCAATGATGATACTCTTGAGGCCGAGGCAAAGGCTTTGGTTATGGGGTTGGAATTAAGTGAACAAAGACAGCTTACATTGAAGGTTGTGGAAACATATTCCTTGATCCTCTACAAAGCACTAATGAAAAGTAGAAGCTACCTTTGGTGTATTGAATATATTTTTAGAATGTGAAAACTGCTTATGGGTCTTCATACAACGATCACTCATTCTTGGAGAGAGGTGAATAGGGTTGCGGATTTCTTAGCATCTTAGGCTTCCCCAAACCATAATGTTTCTCTCCTCATTAACCATGGATCCTTTCCATTTAGTGGTATTATTTTTGTTAACAATAACGCTTTGGGGATCGACTACTTTCGACATCTGTGATGTGTTATTTTTATGTTGTTTTTAGTGTGTTTCCAAAATCAATAAAAATGTTAGTGTTCAGTCAGATTTTATGGTAATTTTAACTTTCACTACTTTGTTACCGATCTTCTTATCAGAAATAGTAATCACATAATATTTCCATTTTTCTTTGGGATTAAGAGGTTACAAAAATCATTCATCATTATTAATCCTCACATTTCACAATTTGTTATCATAATTCCTATAATACATGAATTTTAAACACTAGAATGTGGGTGGTGCATTATGTGGGTATTTCTCTATATTTGTATCATTTTATAAATTATTCTTATTAGATCAGATTCCTATTTCCCAATGACTTTGTTTCACACATAAAGAATTTAGTAATCCCCTTAAACAAATATCCTCTATTACTATATCAATACATATGTCAAAAAATATGACTTATATTCTTCTCTCCAAGGTGTTATTTGTTATATTTTAATATTAATTCCATGTTTCCAATCTTATTAAACCAATAATAGTGATGGGTAAATAAAATATCCATTTTTACCATGAAAACACATTGAATTATTTATTTTTATATACTGATGTCTCTTATGGATAACGCCCTTTATAGACCTCATTTTAAGCCACTTAATAATTGATCAATCATACTTTCAGGTTGGATGACTTTATAGGAAGCTTACCCCACCAATATTGTAAAATTTACCTTATAGGTACTAATAGATTCATCATCAATGTACTTTACATTATGGATTTCCTTCTCTATTTCAAATTTAAGAAAAAGAGGATAATACTTGTAGAAATAAAAACCAGTAAACTTTTCCCAACCAATATAGTCAATTTCTTCTTATGTAATTGTTTTATTATAATATTCCACCATTGATATGATTCTACTTTGAAATAATAATAAAAAGATTAAAATTATCATGATTCATAAACATTAAAATGGAAAATTTCTTTTTCATGGTACTTATCCATTACTCATAAAGTAGTTGGAAAAAACCCACTAAAAATGTTGATGTTTTAAAATAATTAACTCAATAAAATATGTCCCCATAACACGTTTTATTATGTTAACATGATTTATTTATTAAAAATTTCATATATAAATTACAGTGATATTTTTCATTCTATCTCCAATAACATTAAATTCCATAGGAAGGAAATCATGGAATTGTCTATCAAATTCAACTTTATCATTATCCCTCATAGTTATAACCATTAACTATAAAAAATCATAGCATGAGAACCACTAGTCAAAGTGAGAGACCACATAATAATGATAATAATTTTATGCATTTCTAAATTATAACACATTTTTTCAATATATAATAAGTTAGCTTAACCTAAATCTCACTTTACCATCCCCTATTCAAATACATTATAAAGGATCATAAAGAGAATGTAAATTAACAAATGATTATCACTAGAGAATTTCTTTAAGGATATAATTTCTTAGGCCCAATCATAATACTCTATTGATGATCGAGTTAATACCAAACATACCCCATTCAGAGTTGTTTTCCCTAGCTGCACCAGTTCCGAAACATCATCCACTATCTTGTATCTATATAGAGACTTATTTTCTAGGAAAACCAAAATCCATTATTTACCATAATATAGGATTATTTATTTTATTTAAGTAATCATATACTAAGGGTTCTTATTATAGTTTACAATATTACTAAGCATTCTCAGATACCATCATAGGGAATTAAAATATTTCCTTCAAGAATATTACATCATATATTAATAATATTCAGTACAGATCATTATGATCAATACTTTAATAGTAAATATTTAGTGTCATTTTAATATTGGATAGATAAATAACAAGAATATAAAATATGTACATACTTTTCCACTATGTTCTTCACAACTATAACCCTTATTATACATTTCATACTTAAAAAATTTCCCTATATCATGGAGAAAATTAAAATATAATAATTGGTGATTTTTTATTCTCATTGAGGGTAAAAAAGGAAGATATAAATTATTATCTAAGAATAACATGAGAATAACAATATTAGAAATTGATATTAACATATTAAAATCATATCCAAAAATTTATATATCATAATCATGGTTCATGGAATAAAGCATATATGTTCATAAGACCTGGATTGTGAAGGAATCCATGAATATTAACCATTAGAGCATAAAATTAGAATAAAATGAGGTCATAAATGAGTGGTATAAAGCATGTAATAATCATAATCATAGATATATTATTTCTAGGATACCTATAAAAAATTCCTCACATGGTAGGATTGTGTTATCCATACTTATACCTGATTTAGGCTTGGGATAACCATTCATGTTACCTCTATTGGGTTTTGGAAAACCTATCATGTTCCCTCTGTTGGGATTGGAATAAATTCACATGTACACATTCATCACATAAAAAAATTATCTAATGAATTAAATTAATATAATAGAACTACATGTCACATAATCATGATCAATTCATATTTATTCCATATGATCATGAAATATTTATTATTATATCATAGATTAACCCATGGAAAAGAAAACATGATTCCTTAATAATTAAATATGATAATCATAAACCACATAAATAAATAACAAGGAGGGTATAAAAAAATAATATCCGCACGAAGCTTTAAGTAACATCAAAATATTTTATCATATATGAAAAATGAAATTAATAGATCACTAGAGTATTGAAACATGTTAAAGACTTTCCCCGTTATTAAAATGAGAACGAAAAATATAATTAAATCCCTTTTATATTGTGTTATGGGAGAAACCATTAAAATCCTAAATGTTAATAATAATGAAACCATATATTTAAATACCCCTAAATCATATTGAAAAAATATCCAGTTACATGAATAAATCCTTATCGCTAATGCTGCCACATCCACAATATCACCATCCCATCGGGCTCTCCTAACAACCACCATAGTTTTTTCTCTTTTCATCTAGATCCACTACAAATATCTCCATTATTCCAATACTGAACCATATCCCCACCACTAATTCAATGATCCATGATGTTGATCCAAAAAAAATCCACCATCTATGCTGATACCATAGACCAGATCTTCATCCAATCCTGGTAGGACATGATTTGATAATGATGAGGAATTCTTCCAATCCAAAGATCATCGCATTACTGTCTAGGGACTAAATTTATGTCTTATGATGCCACCACTACCTTCCCATCAAAAAATATTCATGAAATAACTTATTTTATGTTTGAAATTCAAAAATTACTAAGGAAAAAAAATTACTGAAAAAAACCATTATAACTTGTAACATAAGAATTAATGAAACGAGTGGTCATGATATCAAGAAAATCCATTCTTTAGGTTTTTTTAAAACAATGCTTTTGATTACAAATTTTTTAAAAAGAATCTCATTCGGAAAATGGAATGAAGATTCTTTAAAAAAATTATAAAAAACTAAAAATGGGGAAAAATAAATTTATACAATCATTATAAAATAGTATAAATATTATTGAAAACATTTTGTCAAAATATGGACATGGAAAACAAATATTACTTTCGGAATAGAAAAATAATGTTGGGGTTTCCTAAAAATTATATTTCAGAATAATGAGAATGTAAAATGAGGGAAATTAAATGAAAGAAATAAATCCATAGAAAATACCATATTAGCGGAAAATTAAATTTATTTTAGATACATATGTTATATAATTTCAGTATAAAAATTATAATCTTAATAGTCTTGATAAAAATGAGATTGAAACATAAAACAAAAACCTTCATAACAACTGGTTTTGTAAGAATTATTACCTCCTAAATAATAAAATAAAATTTATCATAATTATATAAATGAAACATATACATACATATAATATCCTATATGATTCAATTATAACTTTTCATCAACTATTTAATAATAATATTGTATAACAATAATTATTTTTAGGTGTTAACTGATTCATTTTACCAGAATGTTTCGGTTCAGATGTTATGGTCCTTGTTATTTTACCATGATTGCATCATATAAATAATGTTAATATTCATATAGATATCATATATTTTATATAAATATATATTTACAATATTCCATAAATGGTATACAAAGAAAAATTAGTTACACCATTCAAGGAGATGGTAGTCCATACATACACATGAATGGTTTTTTCAGATTTTAACTAAAACAAGGAAAAAATAATAAAATATGTTTGAAAATAATAGTTTTGTAATTATATCATAAATATAAAATATATTTTTTAACAATTAACTATAAATATCAATCTATGGTGGTGATAAAAATATATCAAATAACTATTTACAGGCAGCTTTCTATGTGTACGCATGAGGCATGCATTCATTTTCAATTTGATATAGAAGTGGTGGTAAAAGGGTTTAATATCATAATAATAAAATGAAAATATATTTATGATACTATATTAAAAAGTTTATGAGTAATTTAATATGTTTAGAGATGTAGTAAGGATAAATAAAACATAATTTACTCGATTAATAATTATACCTCTTTGTTGAGAAACCTCCATCGTCATACCCGCTAAGATTTTTAGGGATAGAATTATGATCACATTGAGTCCGCTATTACAATGGAAAGGAATATATGAAGGAATTTATGTTTTTTTTCCATCATATAGAAGTCTCATTTTTTTAAATAAGGGTGTAGAGTAGGTTCTCTTTATATGTGGGACAGTGGATGCACTTTCAATTAGTTAAATTATTTAAATATAAATAATGTATTTCTCAAATATAATGATTAAAAATTGAAAATTATTAAGATATATTGTAACATAGATTAAATATAACTATATAAAATATGAACTATATATGTTTATTTTATAATCATACCCCACATATTTTCATTTATCCCCCAAAAACACATTTTAACAATAACCATAATAATAAATTTTTTAGTTTTTTTACTATTCATGTTGACCAAAAATGAAAGTGGATTTACTAAAATTTTTGGAAAGGATGATTCCCAATATGTAATAAATTTTTTCAATTTCAATTTTTATAAGTTGGAAAAATTAATATTTAAATAATTTCTAAATACCCAAAACACCCTTTTTGTAGAAAAATTATTTTTTTTAATCTTAATAGTGAATCAAATTTCAATAATATCCTAGTGAAAATAAAACAATTATTGATAAAATATTTAACTGAATAATTTATATTTAAATTTCATTAAAACTATTAATCTGTAATGATTTCTTATATTTATCATGATAAAAAATCTAATCTATTTGAAAATAGTTTTCTGTAAAATATATACTTTTACCTTTAAATGTTTTTTCTTCATTCATAGGAATTAGACAGATATTTTTTGAATGATTATTTATTTATTCATAAAACTTAAGATTATATTTAATTTAAATTTTTTTAATAGTTATCTTTGTGATGTGTTTCGATAAAAAATACATAACATGTAGAAAAATACATTTCTTCAAGAAATTGGTCATTTAATCTTAAAATGATTTCAGTAAATTATAAATGATTATTTTTAATAATTAATTAATAAGTTTCTACCAATATATTTTTTAATTTGATAATTCCTATATATAACCTCCAATCCAGTTGATATGTTATAGAGGATACTATATTATATGTTCATTTAGACATAGAGTTCTGTTCAAATAAAACAATAAAATATTCCTTTTTTATTTCAAATAAAAAACATATAAAATCTTAGGGTGACACAATTTTAAAATATTCTACGATTATTTGAAAATTATTATTATATTATAAGTTATAAAAAATAAAAAACATGTAATCCAAAAAACCAATAACTTAAAAGAATTCAAATATTCAAGTATTTCTCTCTTCAAATGAAAAATTAAAAATATCTTACAATAAATATATTTAATCAATAATGAAATAACCAAATATCACTCACTTCATGATTCATGTTTTATGAAAATATGCTTATGATATAGGAGGTGAAAACATGATGAAATACAGCAGGAACCAAGGCTAGGGTTCTTTGTTTAAATTTCTCTCCCATGAGACATAATTCAATATATGAACCTCATATTATTTTACATGATGTAATTACATTGAATTAACATATTTTTCAATAAAAAAATATTTTCTTATGGTTTAAAATTGTATTTTTTTGATCCCCTTCAATGATCATTTGATTTATTATCAAACTAGTAAGGGTAAACTCAAACCTAAATAATTCATTTTGTGTTTATCACCTATTTCTCTTAAAATATCTATCTCACTCACTTTATTTTTCCATCATCAAAATATGATTCAATAATTATATTTATTCATATTCATATTTTATATTTTTTAGGGTATTAATTGCATAAAACAACCCAGTCCACCGTTGAACTAAACCCATGATCTTGCTCAAAATATACCAAAAGCATGATCTCAGTCACCTCGAACTAGAAACTTGTCCTTGGGAAACAAATTATAACCCTTATGAATGATACAAAAACCAAAAAATAAACTAATATTTCCACTAAAAAATCTAGTGTAACCAATATTTTCATTATAAGTCTATGAAAACTAGTAAATAGGCATTAATAAAGGACATCATTAAACATATTAGAACAACAAAATAGTGGAAAGGAATCCAAAAAAAGTATGGAACATAAATAAATAAAACAACTAAAAAAGGAATTGAAAAAGAAGAATAAAAATATTTTCCATGAAATACCAAGATCAGGAAGGTTGATGTAAAGATATCCCAAAATAAAAATATTACTAAACTAGATTGACTATCACCATGTGACCCTTTGTTCACTCTTCACATCCCATGAAGACCATCCCAAAACATGCTAAACACTCAACACAAAAGATTAAATCCATGTGACCTTAAAAGAAAACCATAAGAGATTCATACACTATTTGGAACATAGAGGGAGTTAGGTAAACAAATATAAATATGATTCCACTAAGGAGATTATGGTATTCCATTAAATTTAAATTTCATCCATGGTGTTTTGAAATAAAAATAGAAAATAGGGTCTTTCATAAATGAGTACACAAAATATAATGTATCTTCCGTGAATTTGTGTATAAAAATATAATTTGATTTAATTTAAATGAATAAAGTCACATTGAAGCATTTTCTTGATTTGAGGATCCCTAAAACCCAATTTAATTCTATATTGTAACGTCCTGAACTGACTAACCACTAATCCGGTAGCCAGACTGGTCTCCACATGACCTCAAGCACATATACCCCTATTACATAAGCTACCAACTATCTGTGAGGGTGTAAGAATAGTTAGTGGGGGGTCTATACCCTCATATTCAAAGTGAATAGTAGTGAACAGATAATAATAGAAAGCAACAGATATCAATAGAAGCAGTATAAAGTAATAATTAAAGTAGTTGAAGACCATTGTAATATCAAATAAATATAGACATATTTCCCATGTTAGTTTATATAATGCATTCATACCAATAATTATAAATAATCCACATTCAGAAAACATTACTGCATACTTTAAATTTATGTACAAGAATGAATAAAAGACAACAAATCCTCAAGGTTATCACCACGAGCATCCCAAGCTCCATCTTGGTAATTTACTCCTAACTCCTAGTTACAAGAAAAAAACCACAATCATTGGTCCATACCCATGTAAACAAGAATATTCTACTCGAGCAATAATGGTACTCGAGCAGGGTGTGAGATAACATCTCAGTAGTCAAGCACCCATCGGTGTCCCGCCTAAACCAATTATGATCAAAAGTAAATAGGCAGAGTACAGGTAAATATATGACCTATAAATATGAATAATAAATTCCCATGGCATGTAAACTACTAATAATAACCCCAAAATAGCCCCTCAAGGCTACCTGAACAAGATAGTCAAACTCCGTTAACGTGGAATCAATAAGTAATTCATGAATTAAATAACACAGCCATGTCATTCATCAAAATATTTCATGCCATAATTAATTTTCTGTATAACCATATATCACAATTTATAATGGCCAAGATGTATATTAATGCATATCACATACCTCACAGTCATTCCAAATAATGAAATGTATACCATGAAGGGATCGATCCTCAGAACTCATCCAAGCAATCCAAATAAAAATTTGATACCATGAAGGGTTCGATCCAATAAACTCTTCCAAGGTATCCACATCGAGTCTCATGGGCTTATTAGTGGAAACATGATCTAGTTACTCGTTGGAATACTCGGATCATGTGTACCAACCTGTTCTATGTGAGTCCATTCAAGCTAGATCCACATGGTATCAAGTTCTGAGGCAACCCATGAAATCAATACCCAAGGGGAATAATCAACCCAAGGTGTCCACTTCTACATTCGAGATCCATGGTGAGTATTCTATAGAATCTATCAAACCATTCATTCATTTCAAACAATTATTCAATTCAAACCATATGAGTATTCTCACGTATATAAACCACTTCATTCTGTATGAGTATACCAACTCCTATATTCCATTTAACATAATCAATTCTATATGATTATACCCACACATATAATCCATTTAATCAATTATCTTTGGTTTACCCACCCAATGATCACAATTCAAAGAAAGACATTAAATATATGTATAAGGGCATACCCACATCATTTCATCTATTGAGTATAACAACTCACATACATCACAGACAACATGTGTATACCACTTATGTGTCACATTTCCATTTTAAAAAGATATATGGGTATGCCCACCCATATATCAATATTTTCCATTATTAACACAAGTCAACCAACGAGAGTACCCTTCCTTATTGAAATTATATATTTAAAAACAACCTATGTGTTTACCCAATAATTTAACCCTTTTCCATTGTTTTTTATTTAACCCTTTAAACAAATCAAACCAACCTATGGATTATTCCCACTTAATTAACCAATTACTCTCAAGAATACCCCATAGCTTTACCCAACCATATGTACCTTTATAGTCCATTATAATAATTTAAATCATGTGAATCAAGATTTAAAGGATTCAATACATCTATTATCTAAGAAGACCATATACCTTTAATTTAACAAGATTTCCCTAACTTGAAAATCATAAGAATAACAAACATCTTCATGATCAAGAAAATAACCTTATAGGCACTGTTTTTTTAGCTTGAATGCATTTGACCTCAATTGATGGTTTTTATTAAAATAACATTATTTTTTATTCTAAAAACTAATTTAACACAAAATAGGTAGTTCATTATAGAGTTTCATTTCAAATTATCCACTTCATTAAATAAACAACCAATGAACTTTTATATTAACACATGGTCAAGGACCCCACCTCAAAACATGGATTATCCAAAATTCGAAATCATTAAGTAGCCTTCTCACCCACACACACTTACATATATATATATATCTCTCTCCTTGAAATTATGTACATGTTCCTTTCTATAGAGGGAACCCCCATAGGAAATGTATATATATAATTATATATTAATACCTTAGAAACATGCGTGCATAAACATGGAAAATGATTGAAACACCCAACAGTAAATACCTAGGGTCTCATAAAGGAAATTAAAACCTAAAGAGATGGTGAAAAAAATCATTAGTTTAATCTGTTACCTTAAGGAAAATCCGGAAGATCAAAACCACCCGAACCGCCTCACCATCAAAGCCTGTTTCCAAAACACGGATTGATGTGTCATGAGAGACCATTTTCATTACCTATCATCAAAGGATAAACAATATTGTGTCAACCCAAATAGTATAGGTATTTTTTGAACCCCTTGGGTGACGAATAATCCAAAAAACACCAGAAACAAGGGGTAGAAGGAAGGATAGGGATTATCGTGAAGGATCATTTGATTAAAGGATAGAAATCCAACTAGAATTGAATATCATTGGAGGTTACATGGAGTGAGGGTAGTGCGTTGAAGGTAACACCCCCATGGATGGGGAATAATGACTTTTGGGAATAGAGGGGGAGGAATGAGTATTAAATTTTAATTTTATTCAAGAGAAAATTAATTTAATTCATTAAACATACCTATATATATGGTTTTACATGCATGGTTTGGAAAACCTTGTTCCAACCATGTGAAACCATATTTCCAAGAAAATCACCTTCCACAATCTGTCCAACATGGTTAGACTAAAAATGTGTATACCTTGCGAGAGCCTCTATCAAACCATAAGTAAGTTTCACGGTTAACTCCCATAGTCCTCGTTGTTCGGAAGACCATGTGGAAATCGTGTGCCCACTGAAAGCTCTTCGAAACCATTCTTTCCTAGTCTGTCACTCCCAAAACTCTTCGAGATTCTCTGAAAGGTCCTCAAACCGTTCAACATGACAAAAGGGATTTTTTAAAAGAATCCTAACTTTTGGGTTTATGTCCCAATGTTCAGTTCTAAAAATGACCCGATCAATAATTATCCAAAATTAAAATTCCATAAGAATTTCATTTGATTTAAAAAATTTGGTTCTTATAATATAACCACCTTAAAAAGTATCAACCTTTATAAGCCTTCCAGAATAATGAAAACATCACTGAACCCATATATTTTAAGTGGTTTCATTCAATGGTCGTGTTTTTTTTCGATGGAAAACACACCATTATCCATTTCATGACCCCAAGGAGTATAATAATTTAAAAACCAATGAAAAGCTCAAAATCCAACCCAAAACATCAAAAAAGTGTGTAACCGATCCAGATAACCATAGACATGATTTGATTTTTGTCTCTTTAACCATACTTCCATTGGTGCATTCTATTAAGGGTGTTAGAATTTAACACCCGATCCCAAACCATAGACCTTCATCAATTAGAATTTCTTAAAAGGATACATGTTATGAATTATAAATACACTTATCACATCGTTTCATCAACTTGAGAGCCTGATTATATCAGAGGCTATAATAGAGATTTCATTGAGGGAGACAGTGGAAGGGAAAGAAACCAACTAAAACTAGTCGCACATGATTTCCTCAAAACACATCATCAACCCAAAAACCCACACTCACCCTAAAACTAGAAAATTTTCATTGAAATAGTTTCATCTCCAATAATAAACAATAAGAATGATAGGAAACTATTCAAGACACATCCGGACAAACACTGTCGATGATACCTGGATTAGACGACTGACGTATCCTGAACATATTTTCATATCCATCCTCCCAAAGGAATCCATCATCTAACACAATCAAACACACCAAGGTTCTTACCAAACTTTTGGTGATATTACCAGATCAACCCATCACTCAGATATCTTAAAATTATCATGCCTCTACTTCAAGAAGGGAAAAATCTAAAGAACCGTGCATCCCACGTACAACCAAGATTACAACCACTTAACACGCCTAATTAATATTCAAATGTTAGAGAGGAATAAGAACTAATACATATTAGTGCCTCTAGGGTGAAACCAGTATAGGGGACATGGTCATCTCATTCAGAAAATAACACTAAGAGTAAACAAAATGTCACCAAGAATATCAGTCTAACCACTACTGGATAAATCTTTACAAAAGCCAGACTTCACCTGCTGACAGATCATTAACCAAAACCTGATGGCTATACCACTTGAATGATTCACATCCTTTCAAGTTTCACTAATTAAATTCTTCAACAACTAATAGAGTCCCTAAATTGTTATGCATAAAACCAACCACATTGAAGTCATGCTACCAAGTAAGGATTGACACACACCAAAACCGATGTGACGCTACCCACCTTAGGAGTGTCCATATCATTGAACGAAAATTCTAGCCCCTCACAATAATGCTATCTCAAAAACACATTAATCACACATGTTACATTCCATGAACCACCATCATCATGTCATAACTGAGGGAATTAATGTATAAATTGAACTGACCGTCGTGTCAAAACACTCATGTCCCAAAATGATGGATTCCCCATATTTGGAGGCCACATAGATTTGGATTTATAATATAAATCCAATCATGAAAGGGAGGTTCTGGGAATTATTAGTCACATGAATTAGATTTTATGTGGTTGGGACTAGGAAATCATCCTTCTATAAGGTCCAGTTCAGATACCTGATGTTAATTTAAAACCGAACATGTCTGTTATTATTCTTAATAGGGATGATATTGGTGATAAATTTTGTGTATTTAAACTATTGAAAGAAGTTGGATTTTACAATATTATAACTGCATAATCTACTTTGAAATAATGGTTTGGATGTATTATCCAATCTTTTAATTTAATGTAATAGTGAGCATAAGGAATTCTCAAATTATGGGGTCTATATTGGGATCTAAACCAATGATTTCTATTTAGTTCTAGGAGAATATGTCAATATGATAATTTAAGAATGAGATGTATGTTTCCCAAATTTTAGAAAACATGAGATAACATACCGGTATGGGTCACATATCTTCCTCTGTAAATATATTAACATGTTTTTGTTCATAAATTGTAGAAGATATATATTCCTAAAATAATGTACATTCATATTCGAGATCTTCTCACTCCCCTTTGTGTACTTAAATTTCATTGGTAGTTGTAGTATAGGAGAATTTTTTTTATTAAAAATACTAAATAAGAAAATATTCATATCTTGTAAATAATTAAGAGGAGTATCTAGATCTAGAGAGTACTAATTATAGGTAGTCATTATCAGGGGAATCCTATATAATTACTCTATCCACCTATTATCTTTAAGGTCAGACTATATTATAATATATTGAGATTCATGGGGTGATTTGGAGGGATTATTTACTAATTTATTTGAATAATAAGTATATATGGATCATAAATGTAATGAAAAGATAGAATATTTGGATATTAATGATGACTATAAAGTATTATGATCAAACGAATAATTATATATTTCTAGATCAGGTCCATTTTATCTATAATCAGGTCTATCTAATAAAATCATTACTATAAATAAGGGATTGAACATGTCCAAAAACAAGGCTTGTTTCCAAATCCAATGGATGAGGTATACTTGATCAAATAACCTTTCTTATATTGTATGGATATTGGTTAGATTATCCTTCATTTATAAGAACTCGTGAGGGGGAATAATCATTTTGGAAAGTGTGGTTTTCTTTCTTCTATGTTGGTGATGGATAATCTGCTAATATATATGATTTAAATTCAAATGGAATGAATGTAACTGCATGATTTAAACTTTTATATAATATTTACTTGACTTTAAGTCGTAAAATATTTAGGGAAAGTTCCCCAATATAATTGACAGGTTGTACATAGTCTATACTGGGTTCATTAGATGTGTTTAAAGGGGTAATTTTTAGACCATTTGGTGTTGTGATTTAGAGATTATATTCTGTAAAAAAAAATTCCCTCCCTTTGGTAGGGACCTAAATTTATGTATTTGGATTCAGTGGACATGAGAGAAGAATTATCACTAAATAGAACTCTGACATTTCCACTAACAAAGTTATAGAGACACAGATTGTATGATGAAGCTATTGTTGTGTGTATATTATGACATGATCTTCCTAAAATGGAATTAAAATCCATTTCCTAATCATAAACCATGAAATTATAGTTAGATAAATGGTCTCCAAATTTAGGTTTTAGATTAATTTGAAAAAGGGTGTTTTTCTCAATATTTTCATACCCATGGGTTTTTTTAATGAAGGCAGACAATTTAGCTTCCCTATGGCTTAAACATCAGAGGGTCTAGATAGGTAAGATATTGATTCTAGATCCATTATCGATGAGAGACTAACATAAATTAATGTCTCTAATATATCTTTATATATACAGAGGTATAATATTTTTATATATAGTAACTTCTATGTTTTATAATATGAATGAGATTAAAATATGGCACATAGTGGGGTTTGTATTACATGATAAACCTCAGATGCAATAACCTCTTCCATAAAATCATGATGGCTTACAAGTATCTTAATGAGTGATTATCATATATCCTATAAAATAGAAATGATATCCATTATTGGGAGATTAACAATAATAATATCATGTTATTTCAATCTGTCTTATTTTTCATCTAGTGTAATTTCCTATAAATTCCATTGGGCTGTTAATAGAAAAACTGTTATTTTATAATGATTTATTTATTAAGATCTCAATGAAAGTGTTTTACATCTCTTGAGAACATTAAAAAACATTTTCTGATATAGAAATCAATGACTATGAAAATTAAATAGATACACACATATATTTATAGTAAATTCTCTAAAATATACCCTGGTGGATTGAATTCCTCCATAAAGATCTCCCCTTCTATAATGATTCTGAAAAGGAAGATAATAAATAAGAAAACAATTGACATTGCAGATATATTTGTAAAAACATATGTAAGTGGATTAGTGAATGATAAAGATATAATGATGGCGTTTTTTAGATAAATATATCCATTCAACTCATGGAAATTTGGACAATACGATTGATGGATATTATGACTATTAATCGATAAGGTAGTTGGTCATTATTATTGTTAGAAAAATTATGTAACCATATGGAATATTTTATAGAAACCCTACAAGTTCTTAATTTCAATTAAAAGTAGGTTTTATGATAAATTTTTTATTTTTAAATAAATTTGGTTTTCCAGAAATTACCTTATCAAAAATATTTAGAAAATATTAATTAATTAAGTCCTAAGTATTTTTCATAATGGTTTGACAGTTCACTATGTCATAAAAAATTGTACTTTTCAATAAAAAATAATTTTTATATCAATTATCATATATATATTACTATTATGAAAAAGGAATATTAGTTTTAGACTCAACACATCATAAATAACTTACGATAAATTTATTTTACATTCCAAAAAAGGAAGATTTTGGGGAAAAAAGTAAAAAAAATACCATATTTTATGATATAAAATAAATATTATGATATAATAATGATATGATCATGACCTAAAATATATTAATAATTATTATTGAAAAAATTTATTTAATTAATAATCATAGCTCATTATTAGTTTCATTTAAAAACACATTCATAGTAACATAGAGCCATGATTTTGTATTTTCTAAGAAAATGTTTTTGGTTATAAACATATCAAATTAAAACTATTTTTAAAATTTTAATAAAATATTTTGAGTAAAAAATATTTAAAATATGTAATTATATGTTAAATATTATTTAATAAGAACAATTAAAATTTTTGGAACAAAATAATTACCATGGTAAAAAAAGAGTTACCGTAGTATATGTAAACTGATGTAAAATATTTAAATAAAAATGTAAATACATAAGACAAATAAATTTATTAGATATAAATGGATAGTTGATTTATTTATAAAAATTCTCAAAAAAATAAAAAATTCTTTTCAATCATGATCATTTAAATTAATTCCACCAAAAAGTGGCATTCCTTAATAAAAAATAATAACTATTTTATCCCTTTAAATATCTCCTCCTCATGTATAAATACCAACCCATTCCCATTTCACTCTCTAATAAAATTTCATTTATAATGATTCTCCTCTCAATATACCTCCCAATATTATCTCAAAAATATTTTTATAGTTCTAAGGACTATATCTCTAGTTTTAAGGAGCATCTTCCAATGGTGAGCGATATCTTCCTTCACCTTTTCAATTATATAATTTATTTCTTATAGATATTTTGATTCATAATTTATTATAATGTCATGTGTTTATAAATACCCCAATTATAATATATATAATTCCTTATTAATGATAGATTCTCTTTTCCTCTATTAAATCTTTTCCAATATCCCATTTGTAAATCTATTATGAGATGAAAATAAACCCTTGGTTTTACATGATATATGTTTATTCCATGAGTACCCAAACCTAAATTCATTAATTGTTATTCATATAGATGTATCATTAATGTAACACCCAGATATTTTAAGAGATGTATTATTTTTAATTTATTTGATGTCTTGTGTTGTATGCTACACCAAGATTATCTTGCGCTATACGCAACACTGTATTAGCTTGTAGTATACGAAACACTATTCTTGGATCGTGTTACACAAAATTTCATGTTCAAAACATTGAGTGTATATATATATTTATATTCAATGTATAAATGAAATATGTTTGGATTATATTATACACAACAACAAATGAATCTTGCATTATACGAAACCCTGACTTGGCTTGCTTTACACGCAGTTGCGACCTTCTATGATAGTGTGTGTTGTACGCAATACCGAGTTTCACTAAACAATGATATGTTATTAAAATATTATATAAACTAGCCATTAAGAATTGTAATACCTAATTTTTAAAATTTTATAAATTTTATCATTCAAAATGGACTTTATTTTTGGATTCAGAATATCAAAATTATCCTTGGGTGAAATTTTGTTATTTTTCTGAAATCATTCAATTTTTTGTGAATAGTGAAATCACTGATGTTAAAATCAACTTTTTATTTAAATAATAATTTATTTAATATAAATTTATTTTAGGTAAAAATAGATATATAATACTTATATATGTTCAATGTAATTCTTTGGAGTCATTTTATAATAATTTTAGATATAAAAAAAGTTTATTGAACTTTTCACCATCTTTTACCCACCTCATAAGAGCATTTGCAATTGTACATAAAACATAATTTTACCACTTTTGTGAGTTGAATATCTATAATCTAAGAGACACGGTTAATATCAAGGAGTAAAATGTGGTTTAATAAGATAAACATAATTTTTGGATAAGAGTAACGTTTTACTTTTATTTACCATGATTAATAGTAAAGAGGGTCATTAAGGGTAAAAATGATATTATTATTACCCTAAAACATGTCCTGATTCTATTGGATAAGTGTAACTAGACCAAAAACAACCTTAGGAATAAAATATTACCCTTTAGGTCCACCTTTATTAGATTAGGACACTTATTATTATTTTATTTAAAGAAGATTTAAAAGAGTAAAAATTAATGTTTAATAACTAAAACATTTTTAATATAGGGTTATACATAAGATAAATTCGACTATAAATATTCATTAGAAATATGAAAATATTTCCTACGTAATGGTAGTTTATTTATAATATCTATACTTTAAATAATTTAATTTATTTATGAAACAATGATGATGCAGTAATTATCTTATTAATGAAATATTAATATAATTGATGTTATAAATACCCAAATAAATGTAATTTTAGACTTTCTATGAATTGAACTAATTTTATAGGTTAATATGACATGTTAGTATTTATTTAATTAACATTTTTTGAACTAATCATGCTGTTATTATTTTCAAAAAAAAACAATTACCAAATATTATCAAAATTGACATAAAATAGTTTTTAAACACATATTATATTATTAATTTTTATTCTATTTCTAAAATTCTAAGGTTATTCCAAATGACTTAGATAAGGTTATATATATTAATAGTGAACCACTTGGCATTCTTGTTTCTTGTTATAGTATGTTTATTAACCATATAGTGTAATAAAACAAGAAGACACGGTAAAGGTTAAATTATTTAACTTAGAGATAAATCTAAATAATAATGTTAAAATAGTAACCTAAACTTGTCTAAATCCTATTTTTTTTATAGGATTTAGACCCATCCCCACTTTATCATTGAAATAAATCAATTTGGAGGTATTATAAACCGAATATTACTTTATTATAAAATAATATTTTAAGTTTTTCCTAAGGTTCCCCTCTCCACCCTTATAAAAGGGCACCTCCTCCCTCTTCTCTTTACACAATATTGAGCTTTCAAGCTCTGCCAAACCCTACCCATTTACCTTATAAACTTCCCTAGAAACATTATAGGGGTTTTGGTATCCTCAAAAGACCAAGTCTAGTGCCTTAAGAAAAATCATAAAAGTGGTGCGTCGAAGAAGAGGTAATCTCTTCTACTGATTATTTCAAGTTTTCTTTATTCTTAAACTTCTTCTTATTTAGTTGTTTCATTATAAAGTAATAACATCAGTATCCATAATATACTTATATGTTATTATAAATATGAAACAACCCCATTTCACCTTTTATCCATCCTACGGAAAATGAAATCACCGCGCGTGGGTACGTACGGAATAACATGTCCACGTCGTGGTGTAATCTTTTTTTCCACCACCACCTTACTTAATGGTGTGAAGAATAAATATATATAGTAATTATAACATCATAATAATTCTTTGATATTATATCATCCACTCTAATTCAATTCAATAATTATGGGAATGATATCATCGCTCGTGTGTACGTACGGATTACCGTCTCCACGACGCGATGAGATTAATTCTCTATGTTAACCATTAAATAATGATTATAAATTATATATAATTAATAATAATGAAATATATGATGTGATAAATCTACTATATTTATGTATATATATATGTCATCTACTTACTTCCATTCAAGTCAATAAGGAAAGGAAAACAGTGTTAATGCGTACGTACGACCTACCATCTCCATGAACAGTGTAATTCATTTCATTTATCTATCTATTATATATATATATACTAAATATATATGATATATAAATCATGATATACATTTTTTAAGTAATTAAATCATGATATAAGTAATAATAATATCAATAACAACAATTCTAAACATGTACGATAAATAAAAAGATTTTACCAAAAATGCTGCTTTAACATGGAATTTATGAAATAAAGTGTAATATAAAGTCATAAGTGAACAATATTGTAGGATTGAAATAACTATGTAGATGCTCAGTATACAAGAGGTGGGGTGAATTTTAATCTTTTAAAATTTCCTTAAACAAGAAAATAACTAAGTTTATCAAAGTTAAACTAAGCAAATTCACAACACCTCTAACACCAATGAAAGATTGGAACAAAGCATGAAGTTAAAATCTTCTAGTTCTATACACCTGCTTAAATCTGGAAAGTGATTCCGAAAAACAGGTTCTGGAAATATGGATCCAGAAAATGAAACTTAACCAAAGTTTACAATATGATATTTTTCCTTAGAGAATATAGAATCTAAATGAATTAGAGTACAAGTGTAAGGAAATATAAGAAGGTTATACTTTCCTTACAATACAAAATGCAGTGGAAAAACAAGTAGTAAAACTAGAGGTAAAAAAATAACTCCTTTAACCCAAAGAGAAGGGTATCCAACATCCTTTGATAAAGGTCCCTTGATTTATACATTCAATCAAATCTAGCTTACCCACATCAGGGTAATCTCTTGATACGAAGATCAAAGTCTCTGTCTTGCTATCCCTACAAGCCCTCAACTTCAATGTAGTTGGAACCTCTGTCTTCCTAATCAAGTAAGCCCTCAAACTTCATGGAAGTCGGAAAATCTCTATTCCTATCCCCGGAAGCCCTTGAATGTAATCACAAACATTCAGAGTCGCATGAAGAAATCTGAACAAGCAGTTCATTATGCACAAGGAATGAAAAGGTTCTCTCTCTAGAAATCTCCTTAACAACGTGTGGTATCTAGAGTGATCAACTTGTTGTTGAGCTCTTTCAAATGAGCTCCAATTTATATGCTCGGTAGAAATGGTCTTCTCCCTCCTCCAACAATAATATTTTCCTTAAATTTCAGAGGGACCTGTACATGTGTCACTCAAACAACAGTTAGTTAGAAACAGAATGGACGACATCGTTTTATAACAAAACATGTGTAACTGAATGCACGACATCATTTTGTAATGAAGAAAGTGTAAGAATAAGTAAAACTAAAGTTCGTAATGTAAGCAAATAATAATTTGTAGTCTAAAAAAAATTAAATTCAGAGTATATAATAAAGAGATATTCGGATTCAGTTTTATAGAAATTCGAAACTAGAATTCTGTAGAAATCCGGAGTCTGAATTTCTGTGGAAATTTGGAGTCTGGTTTCACCAAAATTCAGAATATGAAATTACAGAGTCCGGAGTCAAACATGTCTATGTTCGGAGTCGAACTCATAATAGTTCAGAGTGAAACTAGTAAAATTTCGGATTCAAGCTCATATAAGTTTGGAGTCGAACTAGTAAATGTACGGAGTTGAACTCATAGAATTTTGGTTTCTAACTAGTAAAATTTTGAAGTCGAACTAGTAAAAGTTTGGAGTCGAACTCATAGAAGTTCAGAGTCGAACTCATAGAAGTTCGGAGTCCAGAATTCGGAGTTTGAACTTTGTTAGTGTTCGTATCCAGAATTTGGAATGGAAATTCATTAGAGTTCGTATCTAAAATTCGGAGTGGAACATCATTACATTTCATATATATAATTTAGAGTGGAACTTCATTACAGTTCAAATCCCGAATTCAGATCCTAAAACATAATGCCTCATATCTATGTATTATATGATTTTGAGTTTATTGATATGAATCTGATTTTTATACTAAATAAAACTATTGATATGAATAATGAAAACATGGTAGGGGTAAATTCCTTTGAGAAATAAAATTTTCTTTATATAAGTAAAATGTAGATTTGCTTAAGTATAAGGTGTTTGCGATTTTCAAAACAAGAAGGGATGGAAAAGTCCTAAGTAAAACCTTATTGACTCAACATTCTCCCCTTTTTGGAACGCACAAACAACCTTACAAAAAAGAATATAAGGACTTTGAAAAATTTCATTAGACTTTGAAATTAAAACTTATCTCCCTTTGTTGATGGATGATAGTGAATACAACTAACTACCCCTTAGGGATTAAAACACTAAGGATTTTATTCTGGATTTTTGGAATGGAGTTTTCATTATCATGGGAATGAAAAACATCGTAATGAGTAAGCCCCCCTTACATTAAGGATATATTCACTTAGAAATTTTTCCTTCTCCATTTTAAAATTTTCCTTCTCCCATTATGAGTATTTCTTTTTCCTTCTCCCCCTTTGTGATTTTAAAAAATCATTTAAGGGAATGAAAAGAAATAAAGTACATGAAACATTAGTACATAATAACACAAGATACATCCAACCAATAATATCATTAGAGTTGAAAAAAAATTACAATGAAAGAAAAATGCAACAAATGATCGAATTTGTCTATTTGTCCTCCTTTTCCTTCAGAATAAGCTTTCTCAACAATATTTTCTGCTTCTCCAAGTCTTTTTGATCCTCCTCATCTTGCTTCTCCAAATAGTTTATCCTTTCATCTTGAGATTTCAAGACTTCTTCTTGACCCTTCATGGCCTCTTCATGCATATTCAATAACCCATCTTTCTTTACAAGATTTTCTTTGAGCTCAATCCGGAGATCTCGATCCCTTTTAATATTTTGAGCAAGAGAATTGAGCTCGCCGTTCAGTTCCATTACTTGTTGATTCTGAGAACTTTTCTCAATGATCAGATCATCCTGAAGATTATTATTCTTGGTATCTATGTTATCAAAATCACCATTAACATCATTCTGAAAATGATCAGACTCATCCATGTCTTCTTCAACTTTCTTAAACCACATAGTGAATTTTCTTCATGATTTCCTGTGAACATCATAATTGATAAGAAAATTTCTATGATTAGCCACAATCTTCACACACTTATCTATCACCATGTATAAGGATTATGATTTATGATCCAGACTATGTTGAATCATTTGACCTTGATTCTATAGTGGGAAATATCAAAATGGTGTCCACAAATTTTTTCAAAGACTTGATAACAAAGTCATGACACAATGCTGATGACATCGAATCTGATAACTTTCTTGGGGATTATTCTTCTTTAGTTTCAACCAGCTTCTTTCTAGAGGAACCACCAACATCCTTCTTTCTTATAACATCTTTTGTTGGGGTTTCCATAAGCACTTTCTTCCCCTTATCAACTTTCAGAACTACCTCATCAAGAGATTATTCCTTGGATTCAGATACTTGAACAATTTTATCTTCATCTTATTTATCATTTTATGCTCCTTCAAGAAAATGCTTCTCATAGCTAACTTCCTCTTCAGATAAAACATTTTCATTCTCTTCCTCTACTTTATCATCATCCTTCCTACCTTCTTTCTCGACTCCCTTTCCCGGAGTGACAAGTTTTGCGGATTCAGCCTTTTCTTGATAATCCTCAACTTGTTTAATTAGGTTATCTAGATCAGCACTTCCTTCTTCTTCTTCTTCTTCAACAACTTCTTCTACAACCTCTTCACTAGCTGTTTTCTCTACTTCTTCAACAACCTATTTCCCATTGGACATTTTCGGAGTGAAGTACTTATTTCCTGGAGTCTCTGGTAATGGTTGGACATCAAATGTTTCTGGAACGGGAATATTCTTAGAAGCTATTTTAGTATCTCTCAACATAGATTGAACAAATTCAGCTTCAGAAATTTGTTTTCCCATTTTCTTCTCTTTTTATTGCTTTTCCAACTCATCAGCAGACCTCTCCTTTAAGGCCTTGACCTCAATAGGGTCCAATCTGAACTGTGGATCCCCATATTTCCTCTTCTCCTTGTCTTCTCTCTATTTAGCAGCTACCTCATCTGGATATTCTTTCTGTTTTTTCGTCATGGGAGGTGTAGACTGGTTTTCCTTATATTTTGGGGTTTTGTCTTTAGCAACCACTTCCTTAAGCTTCCACTTCTTAGAAACCTTTTTCACTAGTTCAGCCTTCTTCACATTTTCTGGTATGATTTCAGCCTCTTCCACTAGAAAATTATAAAACTCTCATGATTCCTTAGAATCTGCCATATTCATCCTTTTCAAGGTATCATCACTTACAAGCCTAACCTTGCAATTCCAAACCTTATACTTACATGCAATTTTGAAATAATCAAAACACCTAACTATCATCTTTGATAGTAAGGCAGGGTACATGATGATTTGAGCTCTCAAATTTCCTTCCTTGATGTTCTTGATCATCATAAGAACATGCCTCATCAGATTTATTTTTCTTAGATTCATCAAGAAATCTAAGAAATATATGTCACTTTTTCAGGGTATCATTATCACCCTTTCTCAGAACCAAGAAACCATGTACCCAGAGCTGAAGGATCCAATTATTAGGAGATAGGTGAGAAATCTTGGATCTCATTACATCAGAAAGTCTAATACATTGTAAGGACTTAACCTTAACAAAACTACCTTGAGAATCCGGAAGTTTGTGTGAGAAGAATTCGGCTTATCTATCATAAGATAGCCCCACCAAGCTTGCTGCCTTAGTGTAAGTAAGCTTGTAAGTCCTCCCATAAGACTCAAAAAAAAATTCTCTTCCCTCTTCCTCATAGAAGCTTGCTGATTCATAGAATTCTACAAGTAACTCCGGATAGAACGCATCTTGATCACTTGTCTTGGAAACACATACATATTCCCAACCATTCACCTGGATATTCTTGGAGATGATAGAATCGTACATGTAAAAGTTCAGATGGACCAGTCTTTCTCTGTACACTTTCCATTTTGAAATTGGTTTCATGGTAGACATATCTTGGGAAGTGGCTTCTACAGACATTCAGAATGAAGGAGCTCTGAAGGATTCGAAATGACCTTTATCAACTGATGTAGAGCTTCGACACGCTATAGATTGAAATCGATGTGGGAAAACCAAGGGGGTGCCCTTTATATAGGCGATGGAGCTGATCTTTCAGCTTCCAAAAACAATCTAGCTGTTGAGAATTTCTCTGATCTGATCTGATGGTTGAAATCATATCCGCAAGGAAATCTTGAATCTGATCTTTTGAGGTTTTTAGAAAAACAATCAGATTTAAGAAAAATAGAATCTAATAAATTTTAAAACTCGTAGGAAAATATCAGTAAGAAAAATATGACTAAAAAAACTTAAGTAAGGAAATCAAACATTTTAGATTGGCCAGTATGTTTATCCATAATAGGTGATATTCTTCTTGAATAAAAATTTGACTATGAAAAACTATCTATGAAAAACATAATTTTGAAAAGACTTTGAGTAGCAAAACTCCAGTACAAAAAGCATGAGTATGAAAAATTCTAGTATGAAAAGTTTGAGTACGAAAAATTTCAGTAAGAAAAGTATAAGTATTGAAATTTAAGTACAAAAATTTAGAGTACAAAAATTCTCATTATGAAAGTTCCAGTTTCGAAAATTTCTATTATCAAAAATTCAGGTCTGAAAACTTCAGTACAAAAATTTCGAGAACAAAAATTCTCCTTATGAAAGTTTCAGTTCCAAAAACTTCATTAAGAAAATTTTAGTTACAAAAGTTTGAATAACTGACTACGAAAATTTTTATTATGCTAACAAGAAAATGTACTCCCTCTTTGCAGAAGAGTTTATTGCTAAAAGGAAAATTGTTCAACAAGAAGTTAATGAAGAAATATTACCTGACGGTTATCATTCCAAACTTTTGTTTAATGTAATAAAATCTATAGGAAGGTAATGATTTATTGAAAATTTCAGAATGTTGATCTTGCATTCCAATAAACTGAAGAATGATATCCCCTTTAAGTGTGTGATCCCTAAGAAAGTGATGTTTAATATCTATGTGTTTTGCACGAGAGTGATGTGCAGGCTTTTTACTAAGGGAAATGGAACTTGTGTTATCAAAAAAAAATTTGAGTCTTAGTAAAACTCAAGCCATGATCTGTGAGTGTGTGTTTCATCCACAATACTTGAGCACAACAACTTCCAGTAGCTACATATTTAGCTTCAGTAGTGGAGAGTTCTACTAAGTGTTTCTTCTTGCATGACGATGAAACTAACGAATCTCATAAGAAATGACAAGTTCTGAATGTACTTTTTCTATCCATTCTATATCCACCAAAGTTAGCATCTGAAAAACTCTTTAAAACAAAATCATTTCCATAAGTATAAAATAGTCCTAGATCCATGGTTCCCTTTAAGTAGTGATAAATTATTTTCACTTCCTTTAAATGAGATTCCTTCGGATTGGATTGATATCTTGCACATAAGTGTACAAAAAACATTATGTCTGGATGACTAGCTGTTATGTAAAGTATACTTTCTATCATACCTCAAAAATATGTTTGATCCACTGGTTTCCCATCTTCATCAATATCAAGTGTGTTTGAGGTACCAATTGGAGTACTTATACTCTTAGTGTTGTCATACCCATACTTTTTAAGATGATATTTAAGATACTTATGTTGAGATATATAGGTTCCTTATAGTTTTTGAGAAATTTGAAAACCAAGGAAAAATGTGAACTCACCCATCATACTCATTTCAAAAATAGATTTCATTATATCTGCAAAAGAATCAGTTAATGATTTCTGAGTTGAACTAATTATAATGTCATCAACATAAATTTGGATAATAAAAACATTTTTCTTATCTTTATTTATAAAAATAATTGGATCTGCCTTTCCCTTAACATAGTTATCTTGAAGTAAAAAATACTATAAGTCTATCATACCAAGCTCGTGGAGCTTGTGTAAGGCCACACAAATCGTTGGTAAGTCTAAAAACATGATTAGGATGGTTTGTATCTTCAAAAACAGGAGGTTGTTCAAAAAAAACTTCCTCTTGAACTTAACCATTAAAAAAAGAACATTTCACATCCATTTGAAAAATTTTAAAATTGAAGAATGCTGCAAAGGCATGTAAGAAATGAATAGATTCATGTCTAGCAACTGGAGCATAGGTTTCTTAATAGTATATTCCCTTCTGTTGATTATAGCCTTTAGTAACTAATCTAGCTTTATTTCTAATGATGACTCCATTTTCAACACATTTATTTCTGAATACCCATTTTACTACAATAATAGAAGTTTCCTTAGGACTTTCAACCAAGGTCCAGACTTTATTCCTTTTGAATTCATTTAGTTCATCTTGCATTTCTTTAATCCAATCATCATCACCTAAAGCTCATCAGTGATTTTTGGTTCTAATTGGGAAAGGAATGCTAGATGCTCTACTTCATTTCATAAGGAACTTCTAGTGCTTACAGGTTGATTCACATCACCAATGATACTATCACTGGGATGATTCTTTAGAAACACCTGAAATGGGTTTTTTAAAACTTGTTCATCAACATAGGGTAGAAATTCTTCTGGGGTAAATGTTTCAGAAATATTTTCATGAAAATTTTCCTTATCAGAAGGATCTTCTATCAAAGGCAGATAATCAGTTTTTGAAAACACATCTAAAGATGTTGGATGAGGTGGTTTAAAAACAAAAGGATCAGACTCATCAAATTTCACATGTACTGTTTCCTCAAAAGTACATGTGATTTTATTGAAAACTCTATATTCCTTAGAAGTTGTGGAGTAACCTAAGAAAATTCCGTCATCATATTTTGGTGTGAATTTTTATATATTATCTTTAGTATTCAAGATGAATACCTTGAATCCAAAAATGTTAAAATAGGAAAGCCTTGGTTTTCTACCATTCCAAAACTCATAAAGAGTTTTATTAAGAAAATCTCTAATCAAAACTCAATTTATAGTGTAACAAGCTGTACTTACAGCTTCAGCCCAAGAATGTCTAGTTATAGAATATTCACTCAACATAGTTCTAGTTATCTCTTGAAAAATTCTATTTCTTCTTTCAACAACACCATTTTGTTGAGGAGTTCTGGGTGCTGAAAAGTTGTGAGTAATACCTTTTCTACTACAAAAAGTTTCAAAATCATAATTTTGAAATTCTCCTCCATGATCCCTATGAATAGTTTTCTGTGGAATGTTTTTCTCAATTTTAACATGGACTCTAAAACTTTTGAAATAATAAAAAGCTTCAGACTTATTTTCTAGAAAATAGACCCATGAAAATCTAGTGTAATCATAAACTAAAACAAACACATAGTATTTTCCACCAATGCTTCCTGTTTGTGTTGGACCAAAAAGATCCACGTGCACCAACTATAACGCATCAGTTGTTGAGACTTCACCGATTGATGTAAAATCAGATTTATATAGCTTTCCATTTTGTCGAGGATCAAAATCTTTAGAAGAATCAAATCTAAGCTCTGGTACATACTTAACTAGTTTCTTCTTAGAGAGTTTACATAAGTTTCTAAGGATACAGTGACCTAGTCATCTATCACATAACCAAGAATGATCTTCCATTGCACTTAAGCAAGGTATGTCTGGGCTCCAAAGGTCTTATAAGTTCAATGTGTAAAAATTATCTTGCCTCTGGGTAGAGAGAATAAACTCTTCCTTGGAATTGTGTACTAAGAACTTATCATTCCTAAAATTTACAAGGTATCTTTCATCACATAATTGACTTATTCTGAGGAGGTTCGGTTTAAGAACTTTAACAAACAAAACATTTGAAATCAAGGTTTTACCAAGAAGAATAATATTACCTATACCAACAATTTCTCCCTGGGCATTATCTCCGAAATTTACTTTTCCACATTCCATCTTGATAATGATTTCGAAATTATATTTGTTACCAGTCATGTGCTAGGAACATCCACTATCGATGTACCAAGTATTGTTGTTGGTACTTTCCCTTTTTTTCGAAAAATACGAAAAGAACTAGACTTTCGAAATCCAAACTTGTTTGGATCCGGGATTTTCAAATAACAAAATTTTGGGTATCCACATTTGTTTAGAAAAATATTCTTTATGAAACCCAATAGATTGAACTCTATTCAAAGAATAGTTTTTCTTCTAATTCCCACCACTTTGACACTTCATGCAAAAAGGGGCTCTAGAAGGAACAAAATAGTAGTTTATGAAAACTGTTTTTTGGTGAGTATAACCTACTATAGTTGTGTTTCCTTTAGGTTTAATTTGAGAATACATCTTGTCAAAATTTTCCTTCTCAGAAGTAAATTTTGCAAGAATCTTATTTAGAGAAAATATTTCAGATTTTATTCTAACGACTAAATTCGTATCCTCAAGAATCATTTCCTTATAGTTATATTTTTCCTCAAATACATTTATCTCTAAAATATCATTCTTATGATCTATAGAAAGTTCTTATTTATCATAATTTGCTTTCTCAAGGTCTTTATAATTTTTTCTAAAATCCCTTCTTTATCATTAAGATCTGAAGAAAGATCTAAAATCACTTTTGTAATAATTTCATCCCTAGTATTTTCCTTGTCTAATTTCTAAGAAATTTTACAATTTTTTGCTTCATGTAACTTGGAAAATCTAGATACTTCTTCATATGAAGGTTATTAATTTTCTTAGGATGAAGTATCTTCATTAGAAGTACTATTTTCGAAATAGTAATTCTTATCAAGAGATAAATTTGTTAAAACCTTGGCAGAGCGTACCTTGGCCGTAAAACATGTATGTGGAAAAAATGTATTAGCAATCAATCCCATATTCTTCTGAGTTGAGGAATCATATTCCGAAGATTCGCATTATGATAGTCTCCAAAGCTAGCAATCCATGTAGTATTATATTTCAGACTTTTCTTAGCTTTAGCTTTATAGAACGTCTTCCTATTCCTTTTAGAATGCCTCTTTTTCCTTTATATCTTTTTAAGCATAGGGTAATCAGGTCGTATGTGTCCGCTTCTCTTGAATTCATAGCATGTGAACTCTGAATCTTTCTTATCATTCCTTTCCTTCTTCTTATACTTGGATTGGAAATTTCTTTGTCCAGCTATCTTGCTCATCCTTCGAGCAAGATTTTCTAACTCATTCTCTGAGACTTCATGTCACGACCTGTCCTCGGGGCCCGTGTCGTGACTACCCCAAGCCCACCTTCCATAGGCCAGGGGCTGGCGACTAGCACCAAGGCGTAAATCCTGGTAAAAAGGGAAGGCATTGCCTTTGTAGAGTAAACAAGCACCACAGAGTAAGCAAGCGGAAAAAGTAAACACTAAGTAAAAGCTGGTACAACAGTAAGTGCGGAAAAGTAAAGGGGGCTGGAAATACAAGCCCAACTGTAAAGTACAACTGAAAGGGCAAAAACAGCAACTGAAAGAAAAAGCCGCAGCGTCGAGCCGTCCTCTGGAAGCCCCACCTGAAGGGTGGGTACAGATAGCCTCCATAGCTCCTCGGTCCAGCCGTCCGCTCCGAGTACACCCCGCCCAGTGGTCCACCTCCAGGTAACGTCCTGCTCCGCAAGCTTCCACCACGATCAGCGCTGTCCGTCATCTGTAATCAACACAATGTAGTGCGCGCATAGCCCGTGCAGGGGTGAGTATAAGCTACTCAGTAGGGACCCCGAGACCCCCTAAGGTATCCCAGAATCCACGAAGGATAATCCACAAAGGAAAGATACAATCACGAAGTAACATACGACATGACTTAGGTATATTCCCATAAATATACCTAAGTCATCAATTCTCATTCGGCTCCAACATCTGAGCCCAAGTACAACCCAGTCCACACAGGAAACCAAAGGTATTCCACATAGGAAGCAAAACGTAATCCACACAGGATAGAACAACACAATCCACATAGTAAAGCAAAACGTAAATCCACATAGGATAGCACAACACAGTCCACACAGGAAAGTAAAATAGGATTCAGCTCAAATAGGTATACTTCTTCGTAAGATGATAGAGATGATCACTAATCCATCTAAGTCGTCGGACCCACAAAGGATCAATAGGTACTAACCCCCGCAATGAACCACACAGGATCGGACCCACACAGGATCTGTAGGCGCTGGCTCACATAGAACCGCTGAGCACTGACCCACACAGGATCGGACCCACATAGGATCGGTAGCACTGATCCACACAGGATCGCTGAGTGCTGTAGTCATCGTCGTTGAATCCACTGGGGATCTCTGTACAGTCGTCATCACAGTCACAATAGCAGTCACAGCCAGCTCTAGGGTTCCCGCACACAGCAAGCTCGTTCGGGAGGGTCCGCTCCACGAGCCGAGAGGCTGATACATCAACTGACACATAGTCCAGAGTTGATGTATCCAAAAGTCCCGTATCGTCAACAGGAACTCAACTTCGTAGACGGTGCGTCAATCAGACGCCGGGTCTGAGAGTTATTGCCTTTTTCATCCTAGGGGCCCGGTTGGTTTTTTAAGGAAAAACCAACCCGACCGTACTCCACCTGCATCCAAACCTCAGGAGGAGTAATCCAAAAGATCCTTCTCACTAATAGGAAACCAACAATGTCGACGGCATGTCAATCGGACGTCCGGAGCTCAAGATATGAGCGTTTCTGCTCCGAGGGCCCGGTTGGTTTTGTGTACGAACCAACCCGGCCGAACTCAAAGTAGTCTGAAACCTTGAGTGCGGTATACCGAAATGACCGCCTCGATTCAGGGATCACATCTCAACTGGCGGTGCGTCGATCGGAGGTCTGTAGACCAAGTTATGGGAAAAGGACCGAAGACGGTCTGAAAACGGGGGTTTCGGGCCTCGACCGACCAGGCCCGAGACCCCCCGGTCGGCCCGAACCGGGTCGACCTGCCCCGGGTCCGGGTCGGCCCGGCCCGGCGCGGCCCGGCCCGGCGCGGCTTGGGCCCAGCGCGCTGGCGCTCGGCCAACAGCGGAGCCATTGGCAAGGGGGGGCTGCCCCCCTCGTGTAACTGTGCCCCCCCCATTTATGGGGGCCGTTTTGTAGGCCGGCCGGGGGAATTAATTCCCCTGGTTTCTCATTGTCCGGACGGCCCGCACCGGCTGGCCGGTTATGCCGACAAGGACCGGTGACGGCCGGTCCTTCCTCCATCGCCGACACCGGCGGCCCGGAACCGGTCGCCGGTCACCCTGCTCCGCCGCGGCCCCAAACCGGCCGCGGCTTGGTTCGTCCGGCGCAGTGCGATGGCACCGCGACCCTCCATCGCAGCCCGTCTCCGGCCGCGTCATCTTCGGTTTTCTTCAATGCGGCGCAACGGCATCGCGTCCTTGTTCATCTTCACGGCGTGGTGTGACGGCGCTGTGAATTACTTGCCCTGCGTTTCCCGCGTGGCACGACGACACCATGCCATTCCGTCCCAAACACAAAGAATCAAACAAGGATAAAGGAGGAGGGTCGGCCGTGTTTGTGCGGTCCGGCCGCCTCTCGTTAATCGGTATCATATGGTCATATATCCACGAAGAACTACAAACTAGAAATCACGAACGCAAATAATTAAATAATCCCCTACATTGATAAAAGAGATGACGAACATCGGCGTAGCGAAGCGAGGATTCGAAGACATTGACAGAGATTTCGTCACAGAAAACCATCGTGGAAGAGACGTCATGGAAGAAGAACATCGTGGAAGAAGACGTCACGTCGCAGGTTGGTGTCGCAAAAGACAGTCTCTGAGGGCTCGGTGCTCCACGTCGGAGATCGTTCGTTCTTCACGTTCTTCGTCAAAGGGAATGATGAACTAAAGACTTCCTTAGATTTTTTTCCAAAAGCTCTCAAACAACTAAACACCAACCCAAATAAAATAAGTTCTCAACTTATTTTATTAACACAAGAAGGCTTTTGAAATTCAAGAGTTTGAATTTCAAAAACTTACATTTAACTCACCACATTAATTCAATAAGATAATAATCTTAAGTTATCAAAAATTAAATGGGAGTTGAGGGGTTTAGAGGATATGAAGGGGTGGGGTTCATGTGGGACCCACCACCCTCATAAATTCCCAAGGGAGGTTGGGTAGTTACCCAACTTCTATTCCAAGGATTATACACTTAGAGTAAAAATAAAAAATAAAAATTGTTGTTAAATTTTTATTTTTAACTTCCACAATTTTTATCAACTTATCTCGTGTAAATGCAACTCCGGATTAAGCGTTCCTAAGCAAATATCGGCGCTGTGGTTCCATCAGTGCCCTTGGAATTCGATTCCGAGCACCGGTTCATAAGATAGGAATTCCTGCTCGTTCGTTCACTAAACGTACCCGGGCTTAACTTCGGATAGAAATTCTGGGCACACCGGGCCTCAGAATCAAGTGCCGTCTAAAACTGTGTTCTTGTAAAATCCCAAAGAAAATTAAGAAAAAAATTTCCATTGAATTTTACGGGTATTTACATTACTCCCACCTCAGGACTTTACGTCCCTATAAAGATACATCAAAACTAGGGAAATAAATGTGGGTAATGAGCACGCATCTAAACCTCTCACTCCCAAGTGCTCTCCTAGAGGTTCCCGTGCTGCCATCTGATAGGCACTAGAGGAATCGACCGTCCACGTAAGACTCACTCCTATCGGTCCTCGATCTCCTCTGGGACCTCTGCAAAAGTCACCCCATCATCAACGTCAAGCTCCCCATGGTCAATGATATGCGTCGGGTCGTGAACGTATCTTCTCAGCTGAGATACGTGGAAGACGTTGTGCACCCGGTGCAACTGAGGTGGTAGAGCCAGACGATAAGCCACCTATCCAATCTTTCTGAGGACCTGGAATGGTCCGATGAAGCGTGGAGACAACTTGCTGCCTCGGCGAAATCTCTGTAATCCATGTCGAGGTGAGACACGCAAGAAGACGTGGTCACCATCCTCAAAATCTAGTGGCCTCCGCCTCCCGTAAACATAAGACTTCTGCCAGCTCTGAGCTATCCTCATCCGCTCCTAGATGACCTAGACCTTCTCTATCATGGCCTGGTCCATCTCCGGTCCCACAAGTGCTGACTCCCTAGGGTCTGTCCAGCACAAATGAGATCTGCAAGGTCTGTCGTACAATGCCTCGTATGGTGCCATCCAGATGGTGGAGTGGTAGTTGTTGTTGTACGCAAACTCCACCAAGGGTAGGTGGTCCTCCCAGATGTGACCAAAGTCGAGGACATAGGCGCGGAGTATGTCCTCGAGAGTCTGAATGGTCCTCTCCGTCTGACCATCCGTCTGAGGGTGAAAGGTTGTGCTCAGACGTAGCTGCGTCCCGAATGCCTCCTACAACCCCTTCCAAAGCCGGGAAGTAAAGTGAGCATCTCGATGGGAGACGATAGATGATGGCACACCGTGAATCCGTACAATCTCCTGAACATAAAGTCATCCTAAGCTCTCCACTGAGCCCTGCTCTTTGATGGGTAGAAAGTGCACCGACTTGGTGAGTCAGTCGACAATCACCCAGATGGAGTCGTGACCTCTGGAAGTGTGTGGAAGTCCAGTCACGAAGTCCATAGATATCCCGTCCCACTTCCACTCTGAGACCTCTAAGGGTTGTACCAAGCCTGCTGGTACCTGGTGCTCAGGCTTCACCTACTGGCAGGTGAGGCATCGAGAAACGAACTTTTCCACAGCCTTCTTCATGCCCGGCCACCAGTGCTATCGTCTGAGATCTTGTTACATCTTCGCCACTCCAGGATGTACCTCCAAAGGAGAAGTGTGAAACTCTCTCAGCACCTCCTCCCGTAACGCAAATGGTACCAAGGTACATCCTCTGAAAAGGATGTCATGCTCTGCTCCATAGGAGAAACCATCAGGTGCCTGTCCTGAGGATATCTTTGCACGCCTCGTCTCATAGTCAGCATCCCCACGCTGTGCCTCTCTGACCCGCTGCAGTAGTGGAGGAGTGACTGTGAGAGACTGGAGAAAGGTTGCTCCATCTCTATCCACGAAGGATTTCTGTAAAGAGGCTAGCTGCTCTGTCACCTCCTCAAGTAGCTGAATTCCCGTCCTCCTATTGAGAGCATCGGCTAACACATTCCCCTTCCCAGGAGTATAGACTATCTCAAAGTCGTAGTCCTGGAGGAACTCGAGCCATCATCGCTGTCTCATATTCAGATCCTTCTGAGAGAAGATGTATCTGAGACTCTGATGGTCAGAAAAGACTGTAAAGCGCTCGTCCATTAGATAGTGTTGCCATGTCTTCAGAGTGAAGACCACTACTGCTAACTCCAGGTCATGGGTAGCATAGTTCTGCTCATGCGACCTCAACTGATGTGATCCATAGGTGATCACTGCCTGCTCCTGCATCAGGACACATCCGAGTCTGGTCCCTGATGCATCGCAGTAGACTACGTACCCTACTCCCTCCTCAGGCATCCTCAAGATAGGTGCGCTAGTCAATATCTGTCTCAGCTCCTGGAAGCTCTGCTGACATCTGTCTGACCACACGAATGGTTTACCCTTCTTCGTCAAAGCTGAGAGTGGTGCCGCAACTCTGTAGAAGTCTGGTATGAATATCAGGTAGTATCCATCTAGTCCCAAGAAACTCCGCACCTTCGTCACGCTCCTGGGTGGCTCCCAAGCTAGAACTGCCTCAATCTTCGCAGGATCCACTGCAAATCCCGCCTCAGAGATGACATGTCTCAAGAAGTGGACCTCACGTATCCAGAACTGGCACTTCGAGAGCTTACCATAAAGCTGGTGCTCTCGGAGTGTGTCTAGTACAACCCGTAAGTGGTTGGTGTGCTCCTCCTCAGTCGTCGAGTAAATCAAAATGCCGTCGATGAAGACCATGACAAATCGATCTAGGTATGGCTGAAATATCCTGTTAATGAGGGCCATGAACACTGCTGGAGCATTGGTTATGCCGAAAGGCATAACCAAGAACTCATAGTGGCCATACCGACATCTGAAGGTCATCTTCTGCACGTCCTCATCTCGAACTCTGTGCTGATGATAGCTTGACCTGAGGTCTATCTTTGAGAACCACCGTGCTCCCTTGAGCTGATCGAAGAGGTCATCAATCATCGGTAGCGGATACTTGTTCCTCACTGTCACCTGGTTCAGGGGTTGATAGTCGACACAAAGTCACAAGCTCCCATCCGCCTTCTTGGCGAACAATATCACGGAAGCCCAGGGTGAAACACTGGGTCGGATGAACCCCTTTCCCTGCAAGTCCTCCAACTGTACCCGTAGCTCTCGAAGCTTGTCGGAGGCCATCTGATATGCTGGAGTCGATATCAGGGTTGTCCTGGGGTACAAGTCAATATAAAAGTCTACCTCTCTGCGAGGAGGTATCCCAAGAACATCGTCGGGGAAAACGTCTGCATACTCATCCACCACTACAAGAAAACCAGGACTTCGCACGTCAACTGCTCCTAGGATGAGGCTAGCCAACTGATGAGTGATGGGATGTCCTCTCCTCTGGGGAAGTCCATCCTGTGCTATGAAGGCTCCCTTCTCACCGGTGAAGGTGAACCTGCCATCGTCAGTGCGTACACAATCGCACCTTGCACCTAATACTGTCAATCTTTGCATGGAATGTAAACAACCAATCCATGCCCAAGATGATGTCGTAAGGCCTCGACGCCACTACAATAAGATCCCAGCCGAAGCTCTCGCCTCCGAGAGTAATCTCACACTGCCGGAACCAGTGCGTAATCATCGATTCTGCTCCCGTAGGAGTCTCTAGCCGTAAGGATCAATCCAATGGCTCTGTCGGAATCTCCGAGCTCCGAACAAGGGTAGTGTCTATGAAAGAGTGACTCACTCCTGTGTCTATAAGAATAGCAGCAAGGGTGGAATAGACACAGATAGTACCTCGAATCATCTCGGGTGCTCTGTGGTCGTTGGCCTCCGCTGCCTGGAGCTGTGCCTGTCTCTGTCCGCCAGCTCCCTGTGGTCGGGGTGGACCTCTTGGTGGTGGTGGTGGTAGAACCTCAAAGCGTCGCCCACCACCTGCTGCTCGGCCAGCTCCTCTGCCTCGTCCACCTCATCCTTGTGGACCGCCATGGTCGACCCTATGCCTTTGCCTTGGTGGTCCCTCAACCGTCTGCTGCTCCTCGGCACGGCAGGTCGGGCAGTCACGAGCCATGTGGCCCTGCTCGCCGCATGAGTAGCACTGCCTGCCTCTCGAAAGACTAGCTCCGCGCTGTGTTCCCCGCACTGCTGAGCCAGTGTCCTGAGGTCATCTGCCTGAGGGTCTGGTCTTCCTGGACCCATGAGTCATTCTTCGACTACCTACTGTATAAGACTCTACTATATGCCACCCTACGATGGGTCTCGGCACTGGTGTAGACTCCGCAAGAAAGCTCTCGATCAAAAGGGCTCGCTCTAGTACTCCTTGCTGAGTCGGAATGCTGAGGGAGATCAGAAATGCCCTAATCTCTTGTCTCAATCCCTGCTCAAAGGTCCGGTACTAGAAGAATGGGTCACGTACCATGTCTGTCGAGTAGCGCGAGAGATTGGTAAATCTCACCGAGTACTCGGCGACCGTCATGCTGCCCTGCAGTAGCTGAAGAAGCTCCTGGATGCGCACCGCACAGAGGGTGGCTGGGACGAACTCCAAGCAGAAGAGGCTCTAAAATTCCATCCAGAGAACAGATGCCTCATCGTGCACCTGGAGTATCAAGCTCCACCATCTGCCTGCTGCTGCGTGTAGTAGGCTCGCTGCGAGGATCACTATGAGGTCTGCTGCTGTCCTCACTAACCTGAAAACTCTCACCACTGCCTCCAGCCAGTCCTCGGCTACCTGGGGGTCAGTATCCCCGCGGAACCTGGGTGGTCGTAGGTGCTGGAACTCATGCAGTGCACTGAGGCGATGTGCATCGTCAGCGGCTGGTGCTGGAAGCATCGGTGGCTCGGCAGGTAGAGCAACCGCCGGTGCCACTGCTGACAAAGGGCCCTGCACCGAGGCCTCGTCGCTCGGTGGGCTGTCATCACGCTCGACTCTCGGAACCCTAGCTAGCTGCCATCGTGGGGCCATCCTGAAAAGGAAATAGGTGTTCCACGGTCAGAACAGTATACCTAGTGAGCTGATACAAAGTAATCACAAAGAAAACTTGAAACACACATGCAATCAATGTTTCCGTGCATTAAGTCGGAAATCAGAATTCAGGGTCCTGGTGTACGGATACGTCAGCCGCCGCACCAACAATGTACTCCCTGGACTGATAACAAAACTCAATACGCTAAACACTATTGCTTTACATATAAAAAGATCAGAGTCCAATGTTCTGCGGTAGAACCAAACTACTCTGATACCAATTTGTCACGACCCTTTCTCAGGGCCCGTGTTGTGACTACCCCAAGACCGCCTTCCATAGGCCAAGGGCTGGCGACTAGCACCAAGGCGTAAATCCCGGTAAAAAGGTAAGACATTGCCTTTGTAAAGTAAACAAGCACCACAGAGTAAGCAAGTGGAAAAAGTAAACACTAATTAAAAGCTGGTACAAAAGTAAGTGCAGAAAAGTAAAGGGGGACGGAAATACAAGCCCAACTGTAAAGTATTACTGAAAGGAGAAAAACATCAACTGAAAGAAAAAGCCGCAGCATCGAGCCGTCCTCTGGAAGCCCCACCTGAAGGGTAGGTACAGATAGCCTCCACAGCTCCTCGGTCCAGCCGTCTGCTCCGAGTACACCCCACCCAATGGGCCACCTCCAGGTACCGTCCTGCTCCGCAAGCTTCCACCACGATCAGCAATGTCCGTCGTCTGCAACCAACACAACCTAGTGTGGGCATATCCCGTGCAGGGGTGAGTATAAGCTACTCAGTAGGGACCCCGAGACCCCCGATGGTCTCCCAGAATCCAAAAAGGATAATCCAAAAAGGAAAGATACAATCACGAAGTAACATCCGACACGGATTAGGTATATGCCCATACATATACGTAAGTCATCAATTCTCATTCGGCTCCAACATCCAAGCCCTAGTACAACCCAGTCCACACAGGAAAGCAAACGTATTCCACACAGGAAGCAAAACGTAATCCACACAGGATAGAACAACACAATCCACATAGGAAAGGAAAACGAAAATCAACACAGGATAGCACAACACAGTCCACACAGGAATGTAAAACAGGTTTCATCTCACACAGGTATACTTCTTCGTAAGACGATAGAGATGATCACTGATCCATCTAAGTCATCGGACCCACAAAGGATCGATAGGTACTAACCCCCGCAATGAACCACAGAGGATCGGACCCACACAGGATCTGTAGGCGCTGGCTCACATAGAACCGCTGAGCACTGACCCACACAGGATCGGACCCACATAGGATCGGTAGCACTGATCCACACAGGATCGTTGAGTGCCGTAGTCATCGTCGTCGAATCCACTGGGGATCTCTGTACAGTCGTCATGACAGTCACAATAGCAGTCGCAACCAGCTCTAGGGTTCCCGCACACAGCAAGCTCGTTCGGGAGGGTCCGCTCCACGAGCCGAGAGGCTGATACATCAACTGACACATAGTCCAGAGTTGATGTATCCAAAAGTTCCTTATCGTCAACAGGAACTCATCGTCGTAGACGGCGCGTCAATCGGACGCCCGGTCTGAGAGTTATTGCCTTTTTCATCCTAGGGGCCCGGTTGGTTTTTTTAAGGCAAAACCAACCCGACCGTACTCCACATGCAACCAAACCTCAGGAGGAGTAATCCAAAAGATCCGTCTAACTAAGAGGAAACCAACAAAGTTGACGGCATGTCAATTGGACGTCCGGAGCTCAAGATATGAGCGTTTCTGCTCCGAGGGCCCGGTTGGTTTCGTGTACGAACCAACCAGGACGAACTCAAAGTAATCCGAAACCTTGAGTGCGATATACCGAAACGACCGTCTCGATTCAAGGATTGCATCGCAACGGATGGTGCATCGATCAGAGGTTTTTATCCCAAGTTATGGGCAAAATATCGAAGACGGTCCGAAAACGGGGGTTTCGGGCCTGGACCGACCCGGCCCGAGACCCCCCGGTCGGCCCGAACCGGGTCAACCCCCCCCCCCCCCTCGGGTCCGGGTCGGCCCGGGCCAGCCCGGCCTGGGCCCAGCGCGCTGGTGCTCGGCCAACGGCCGAGCCGTTGGCAAGCGGGGGGGGGGGGGGCGCCTGCCCCCCTGGTGTAACTGCGCCCCCCATTTATGGGGGCCGTTTTGTAGGCCGGCCGGGGGAATTAATTCCCCCGGTTTCTCTTTGTCAGGACGGCCCACAACGGCAGGCCGGTTCTGCCGACAAGGACCGGCGACGGCCATTCCTTTCTCCATCGCCGACACCGGCGGCCCGGAACAGTTCGCCGGTCACCCTGCTCCGCCGCGGCCCGGAACCGGCCGCGGCTTGGTTCGTCCGTCGCGGTGCGACGGCACCGCGCCCCTCCGCAACGGCCCCGCTCCATCCACGGAGTCTTCGGTTTTCTTCGACGCGGCATGACGGCGTCGCGTCCTTGTTCATCTTCACGGCGCGGCGCGACGGCACCACAAATTACTTGTCGTGCGTTTCCCGCGTGGCGCGACGGCACCACGCCATTCCGTCCCAAACACAAAGAATCAAACAAGGATAAAGGAGAATGGTCAGCCGTGTTTGTGCGGTCCGACCCCGTCTCGTTAATCTGTATCATTTGGTCGTATATCCACGAAGAACGACAAACTAGAAATCACGAACGAAAATAATTAAATAATCCCCTACTTTGATAAAAGAGATGACAAACGTCAGCGTCGCGAAGCGAGGATTCGAAGACGTTGACGGAGATTTCGTCATGGAAAACCGTCATGGAAGAGATGTCGCGGAAGAAGAACGTCGTGGAAGAAGACGTCGTGTCGCAGGTCGGTGTCGTGGAAGACGGTCTCTGAGGGCTCGGCCCTCCACGTTGGAGATCGTTCGTTCTTCGCGTTCTTCATCAAAGGGAATGAAGAACTCAATACTTCCTTAGCTTTTTCTCCAAAAGCTCTCAAACAACTAAACACCAACCCAAATAAAATAAGTTCTCACCTTATTTTATTAACACAAAAAGGCTTTTGAAATTCAAGAGTTTGAATTTCAAAAACTTACGTTTAACTCACCACATTAATTCCATAAGATAATAATCTTAAGTTATGAAAAATTAAATGGGAGTTGAGGGGGTTTAGAGGATATGATTGGGTGGGGTTCGTGTGGGCCCCACCACCCTCATAACCTCCCAAGGGAGGTTGGGTAGTTACCCAACTTCTATTCCAAGTATTATACACTTAGATTAAAAATAAAAAATAAAAATTGTTGTTCAATTTTTATTTTAAACTTCCACAATTTTTATCAACTTCTCTCGTGTAAACGCAACTCCGGATTAAGAGTTCCTAAGAAAATACCGGCGTTGTGGTTCCATCAGTGCCCTCAGAATTCGATTCCGAGCACCGGTTCATAAGATAGGAATTTCCGCTCGTTCTTTCACTGAACGTACCCGAGCTTAACTTCGGATAGACATTCCGGGCACACTGGGGCTCGGAATCAAGTGTCGTCTGAAACTGCGTTCTTGTAAAATCCCAAAAAAATTAAGAAAATAATTTTCCTTGAATTTTACAGGTCTTTACACTTTACTCTCACTAGATTAGCATTGGATAGTAACCTTCTTAGATTTGGATCTAGTTACTCTCTCAAGAGTCTTAGCTTTCATGTGATTTGATGTTGTAGTAAAAGCAACAGTATCATTCTCATTATTCTTTTTGATGTTGTCAGCATCTCTCTTCATCCTTGTTTCAGGCTGAAGAAGAGTTCTAAATAGTTAATCAAGTGAAATTTGAGTTACCTTTCAGTTCTCATCAATAGTTGTTCTCTTTGATTCCCACTCATTGGGCATAATGTCAATAATCTTATCCACAAGAGCTTCATCATCCAGACCTTTCACTCCCATAGATTGAAAGTTGTTCACGATAGTCATAAACATTTTTTGTACTTTGCTTATAGGTTCTCCATAAGGAAAGTTAAAACCATGATACTCATCTCGCAATATAGCTCTTCTAGTCTCTATGACTTTGGATGTACCAAAATGAGTAACTTCGAGTTTCTTCCATATACAGTTAGTTGTTTCACAAGAAAAATTTTTCTATATATGTTCCTTGTCATTGAACATAGTAGAGTATTGTGTACCTTATAGTTTAATTGATAATCATGCTTCTCTTGGTTTTTGAATGTACTAACTTCCTTATTAAGAATTTGATATCCTCCAGTAAAAATAACAAAGTTATCTACCCCAGTATTGATAACGAAAGTCTTCATTCGATCTCTCCAATACCGATAATCATTTCTATCAAAAATTGGTGGTCTTGTAGGATTTAGGTTGTTGATGGAACCAACATTGATTCCATCCATCCTTAAGAAAATCTTTCTACATAGAAAATTGTTAATAAAAAAATCGGATTCAAGGAGAATATTCATAAACATGGAAAATATAGAACAATGAAAAACTGATCAAGGAAAAACTTATATGTGATTATAATAATTTCAGAGACCTCCTCTGATACAAATTGTAGGATTGGTATAGAGTATGAGGTTTCCAACCTCTGATACCAATTGTAGGATTGGTATAGATTATGAGGTTTCCAACCTTTGATACTAATTGTAGGATCGAAATAACAATGTAGATGCTCAATATACAAGAGGGGGTGAATTGTACACTTTAAAAATTTACTTAAACAAGGAAATATATAAGTTTAAAAAAGATAAACTATGAAAATTCATGACACGTCTAACACTAATGAATGATTGGAACAATGTATGAAGTTACAATCTTCTAGTTCTATGCACTTTCTTAAATCTGGAAAGTGATTTTGAAAAACAGGTTCTAGAAATATGGATCCAGAAAATGAAACTTAACCAAAGTTTACAATATGAGATTATAACATAGAGCATATAGAATCTAAATGAATCATAGTACAAGTGTAAGGAATTATAAGAGGTTATACATTACTTACAATACAAAATGCAGTGAAAAAACAAGTAGTAAAACTACAAGTAACAAACAATAACTCTTTTAAGCAAAAGAGAAGGGTGTCCAACAACCTTGGATAAAGGTCCCTTGATTTATACATTCAAGCAAGTCTATCTTACCCACATTAGGGTAATCCCTTGATGCGAATATCGATGTCTCTTTCTATCTATCCCCACAATCCCGCAACTTCAAGGTAGTTGGAACCTCTGTCTTCCTAATCAAGGAAGACCTCAAACTTCAAGGAAGTCGGCACCTATGTCTCCCTATCCCCGGATGCCCTCAAATGTAATCACCAAAATTCAGAGTTTCACGAAGAAATCTGCACAAGTAGTTCAGTACGCACAAGGCATGAAAAGATTCTCTCTCTGGAAATCACCTTAACAGCATGTGTTATCTAGAGTGATCAACTTGTTGTTGAGCTCTTTCAAATGAGATCCTATTTATAGGCTCGGTAGCAACGGTCGGCTCCCTCCTCCAACGATCATATTTTCCTTAAATTTCAGATGGACCTATACACGTGTCACTCAAACAACAGTTAGTTAGAAATAGAATGGATGACATCGTTTTATAACAAAACATGTGTAATTGAATGCATGCCAATGTTTTGTAATGAAACAAGTTTAAGAATAAGTAAAAATGATGTCCGGAATGTAAGAAAATAATAATTCTGAGTCTAACCAAAATGAAATTCAGAGTCTATAATAGAGAGATATTTGGATTCTATTTTATAGGAATTCGAAACAAGAGTTCTGTTGAAATTCAGAGTCTAATTTCTAAGGAAATTCGGAGTCTCGTTTCACAAGAATTCGGAATCGGAACTTACAGAGTTCGGAGTCGAACTTGTCAATGTTCGGAGTTGAACTCATAAAATTCCAGAGTCAAACTAGTAAATGTTAAGATTCAAACTCATTTAAGTTTGGAGTTGAACTAGTAAATGTTCGGAGTCTAACTCATAGATGTTCAGAGTTGAACTAGTAAAAGTTCAGATTCGAACTCATAGAAGTTCGGAGTTGAACTCATAGAAGTTCAATGTCCTAAATTAAGAGTTTGAACTCTTTCAGAGTTCATATCCAGAATTCGGAATGGAACTTCATTAGAGTTCGTATCCAGAATTCAATGTGGAACATCATTACAGTTCATATCCAGAATTTGGAGTGGAACTTCATTACAGTTCAAATCCAGAATTCGGATCCTAAAATAGAATGCTTCATATCTAAGTATTATATTATTCTGAGTTTTTTGATATGAATCCAATTTTTATACATAAGAAAACTATTGATATGAACAATGAAAACATGGTACAGGTAAATTCCTTTGAGAAGGACATTTTCCTTACATAAGTGAAATGTAGATTTTCTTAAGTATATAGTGTTTGTGATTTTCAAAACATGAAGGAATGGAAAAGTCATAAGGAAAACCTTATTGACTCAACACATATATGATATAATAACAATGAATATGATTCTGTCATAATTCAATGAAATTATTTAAATTGTTATACTGGAGGTTCAGATATGTACAAAGCATATTGGACCTAATGTAAGGGATAATTTTGCAATCTCATTTTTATCCGAGATTGCTTATACGTATGTATTTACTGGGGTTATATTTTTCATCCATGCCCATAAATTTTTTTTCATAAAGTGTTTAATATTATTACATGTATGTTTAATGTAATTATTACCCATCTTTGACTTTTACTTTTTGTTATGGAAGGAATCGTTCTTTTGTTTACCATATGAGGAACTTTTTGACTTTTCTCAAAAAAGTACGAGGTGAATATTTTTTTAACTTATACAGCATGAATGGATATTTACAGTTTTATAAAGCCATATTTTCATGAAGCTTACTCTACAATATTTCATGATTATTTTCAAAAAAATCCCTTTCTTTTAAAATTGCTTTTCATTTTCTGAAAATAAAGTGATTTTGAAGAAGAAAGGATATTTTCCTCAAAGAATTTATTTCAACTGTTTCATCTCAAAACTTTTCCATATATAATGACATTATTTCATATGTTTATGTTTTAATTACAATGCCTCTATGATTTACATGGTTTCACTTTTCTTATGATGAAATGATATCCATTTGTTTTATATGGATTAGGTTATGATGGGATGGGGTTTATGAATCCCATTATATTATTTGGCTTATGATGAATGATTTATTCTTATGTTGTGGAACATGTAAGAATGATTTCATTATGAGATGGGTGGGACCTATATATCCCTCCAATACCTTGGGTAAAAATTTATATCTCATGAGATAGACATGGCTGGAACGGTAATTTAATCTGGTTCAGTGATACATGAATTGAACGAGGATTGAACTCGATTTAGAAAGGGGCGTTGTCCACTAAGATGGTCTTGGAAGCAATGACTTGGATACTATGGAAATCATATCATGTTCTGAATGGTTTTTTCACAATTAAATTTTTTATTCCCATGTTATTTTATCATGATTGATGTTCTTTTATCACCTAGGCCTTATGTACTGCTAATATTTATTTTCTAACTCAAGATTTTGATGTGTAATCTTTATTTTCATGTTTTGAAGATAAAATGTATATGGTTTGTTTTATTTTCTCCATGATTATAATTACTGAGCATTTGATCTCACCCTTTATATGTTTTCTTTTCCCCAGGATATAATTGAAGGTTGTAGGAAAGAAAAAATGGAAGATCTTTATGGGAGATGTTGAAGATATTTCATAAATATTAGAAGATTATGATCCATGTTTCCAATGACACTAAACTATTTCAGTCCTTTGGTGTATTTTTTTGTTATGTATTAAGTATTCTGAAAAATTAATGTAATGTCCATGTATGTCATATTTGGGTCTCTACATTTGGTATCAGAGGAAAGGTTTAGTAACCTTTGGAAACTAGGATGATGGAACTTTAGTGATATCCCTAGAGATATTTCTAAGGTATGTCTAGGGATGTCCCTAAGGTTTAGTATAACTATAGGTTACAGTCCTTGAATTATGTTGACAATCACGAATAACCTAGGGTGAACCTACGGTGTCATGGATTAATGAATGTGTGATAAGTTAGACATCCCATAAGTGGCTTTTTATGATTTTGTGGTTCCTTGATATTTTATCTTTTTCTTATACCATGGTTTTTGTCAATGAAGGGAACCATAAGGCATTAGTTCAATATTGAATCCAATGGAAAAATTGGTGAATATGAGCAATGAAATTGTTTAATTCCTAGAGAGAAAGATTTTGGGATTATGCAGAATCAGTCTTCGTGATATATGTTTAACAAGGTGAGCTTTAGTGGTATTCTTAATTCATATAATAAGAGGAAGATGGAATTTTATGCATATTCTCATGGTGAGGAGAATAGAGAAAGGAAGATTGAGACTTCTAATGAAGGGAAGAAGAACCTTGATGAATACATCAAATGGAGGGGAAGATTTTATTTGTGTGGAGAGAAGGGTCATCGAGTGACAGATTTTTATGGAGTTCAATGTGTTATCTATGGAGAACATGGGAATTACCCAACTCGATTCTCTGACCTAAGAGGTTACATCTAAATCAAGGAAGGACTTATTCCATGAAAATAATTGAAGAGGTTGGATTGAAGTTTTTTTGTATTGGTGTTCAATAATAATGTTGTTGCGGTTCTTTTATGTTATATTTGAATATCTATGTATTGGTCCATTGTGGTTTTAAATAATTATATGGTACCGTTAACCATGAAAAGTTATTCAAATATTTCGGAATTCAGATGATATGCACATAAAGAAGGGATAAGGAGAAAATTAAATGTTTGATAGTATTCATGAGATCATGACTAATATAAGGACAAAGTGAAATCATTGTTTGAGTATATAGAAATTTTGGGATTTTGGTATGTGGATATAGTTAACTTTTTACAGCATTCATGTTTTCACTAAGGTTCTATGGTAATTCATGTTTCAAAAGAATACATGATTAAGGTATTCACATGTTTAGAATGTGACCAACAAAACATATATTATGATATATGGGGGATAAATGATGGTATTCACATGCTAGTTATGTGACCTTTCAAGTAATCATTTTTTTAAACAATGACATTGGACAGATGTATTTTGGATAAGCCTAATGATTGGAATGAATTATGTTGGACATCAGATAGTATTATTTATGTATAAAACCTATTTTTTGATATTATATTTGGAATGTTATAATAGTATAGTTTTAGAAAAAGGACAACCCCTAGTACGAGCGACAACCCATCGTGTCGGACAAGGTTACGAGAATCGAACCCACAACCGAAGTGAGATAGGCCTTTTTCGCCTACCTCTGGCCTTTAGGAAGTCCTTGGTTAGTATATCTAGTTTTATTAAGCAGTATGATAAATGAAGTATAAGTCTATTTTTGGAACCATATACAATTAATCTCACCATAGATGGACTTATGTATATAACTTTTGAAGACCTTATGTTTGAGAAAGATGGAATGACCTATCATTCTGGCGCATGATCTACTAACACTTTGTAAAAGACAAATTCAACTTCATTTCATTAAGAGGTGAAGTGGAAATTGTTCAAGGCACATGCAACAGTAATATTGTACCAAAATCAAGTAAGTTTTTCTTTTAATTCAAAATTTTTTCAACATTTGGGAAATGATCTTAAAAACCAAAAATATTTTCCTAGTTCCCTCATATCTGATGTATCAGATGGTACCTTAGATCCTCACAAATTTATGGCTTGGTGATTGTTTGATTTTTCACAGCCATCTCCTCTACCACTGTTCATCAGAAGTTGATGGTTATATTTCTATTCTATATCCATATTTTCACATATGTTCTCCTATGTGGAAACCAAGTGATGAGTTAATTTAGGTAACCATTACATTTCAAACCATAGTTTTTAAATTAAGTTTCCTTATTCCTTTTTATGATGTGGGTTTCTATGAAAGAAACTTTCAAGTAGTAAACGATTTATAACCCTGATGAATTTTGAGGGCGAAATTCATTTTAATGGGGGTAGAACGTAACACCCCAAGATTTTATGAGAAGTATTATTTTTAATTTATTTGATGTCTTGTGTTGTATGCTTCACCAAGATTATCTTGCACTATATGCAACATCATATTATCTTGCAGTATACAAAACACTATTCTTGGACCATGTTCCACAAAATTTCATGTTTGCAACATTGAGTACATATATATACATATATATATATATATTCAATGTATAAATGAAATATGGTTGGATTATATTATACACAACAAAAAAAGAAATATTTCACTACACGCAACCCTGAATTGGCTTAGTTTACATGAAATCACGACCTTCCAGGATAGCGTGTGTTGTACGCAATACCGAGTTTCACTAAACAACGATATGTTATTAAAATATTATATAAACTAGCCGTTATAAATAGTAATACCCACTTTTTGATATTTTATAAATTTTATCTTTCAAAATGTACTTCATTTTTTGGATTTGGAATATCAAAATTAGCCTTGGGTGAAATTTTTTTATTTTTCTAAAAACATTCAAATTTTGATGAATAGTGAAATCACTGAGTTATTGGATAAAACTGACTTTCTATTTAAATAATAATTTATTTTATTTAAATTTTTTTAGGCCAAAATAGATACATAATACTTATATTAGTTCAATGTAATTCATTGGAGTCATTTTATAATAATTTTAGATATAAAAAAAATTATTGAACTTTTCACTGTCTTTTACCCACCCTTTAAGAGCATTTGCAATTGTAAAAAAAAAAATTTAACCACTTTTGTGAGTTGAATTTATAAAATCTGAGAGACACAGTTAATTTCAAGGATTAAAATGTGGTTCAATAAGATAAAAATAACTTTTGGTGAACCGTAACTTTTTACTTTTATTTACCACAGTTAAAATAAATAGTGTAATTAATGGTAAAATTGATATTATTATTACCCTAAAACATGTCCTAATTGTATTGGATATGTTTTATTCGACCAGAAACAACCTTAGGAATAAAATATTACCCTTTAGGACCAGTTGAATTAGATTAGGACACTTCTTATTATTTTATTTAAATAAGAGTTAAAAGAGTTAAAATCAAAGTTAATACATTTTTAATATAGGGTTACACATAAGATAAATTTGACTATAAATATTCATTATAAAGATAAAAATATTTCCTACATAATAGTAGTTCATTTATAATTTTTAGACTTCAAGTAATTTAATTTATTTATACATAATGATGATGTTGTAATTATCTTATTAATGAAATATTAACATAATTGATGTTATAAATACCCAAATAATTGTAATTTTATACTTTTAATGAATTACACTAATTTTCTAGGTTAAAATGACATGTTATTATTGATTTAATTAACTGTTTTTGAACTAATAATTCTATTATTATTTTCACAAATATCAATTACCAAATAGTATCAAAATTGACATAAAATAGTTTTTTAAAAAAATATTATATTTATAATTGTTATTTTATTTATAAAAATTTAATGTCTTGAAAAATTACATAGATAAGGTTATATATATTAATCATTAACCACTTGGGCTTATATTTTATTGTTATATTATGTTTATTAACCATATAGTGAAAGAAAAAAAGAAGACGCGGTAAAGATTAAATTATTTAACATAGAGTTAAATCTAAATGATATGGTTAAAATAGTAACCTAAACTTGTCTAAAACATATTTTTTGAGATTATTTACACCCATACACACTTTAACTTCTAAATAAATTAATTTGGAGCTATTATAAACTGAATATGACTTTATTATAAAATAATATTTTAATTTTTTTCTAAGGTGCCCCTCTCCTCCCTTATAAAAGGGCACCTCCTCGCTCTTCTCATCACACAATTTTGATCATTCAAGATCAGACAGCCCCGGCCCATTTCCATTATCAACTTCCCTAGAAACATTATAGAGGTTCTGGTCTCCTCAAAATACCAACTCTAGTGCCTTAACTGGAATCTTAAAATAGGTGCGTCGAAGAAGAGGTAATCTCTTCTACCGATTCTTTCAAGTTTTATTTCTCATTCAACTTCTTATTATTTAGTTTTTTCATTATAAAGTAATATCATAAGTATCCCCAATATATAGATATGTTATTATTAATATTAAAAAACCACATTTCACCTTCTATTCATCATATGTAAAATGAAATCATTGCGCGTGCGTACGTACAGAATACCATCTCCACACGGTGGTGTAATATGTTTTTCCACCACAACCTTACTTGGATGGGTATAATGGTGTGAAGAATAACTATATATAGTTATTATAAAATCATACTGATTTTTTGATATTATATCATACACTCCAATTCAATTCAATAATTATGGGAACGATATCATCGCTAGTGCGTGCCTCCGGATTACCGTCTCCACGACGTGATGAGATTCATTCTCCATGTTAACCATTCAAGAATGATTATATATGTATATATAATTAATTATAATGAAATATATGACTTGATAAAGATACTTTATTTATGTATATACATATATGTCATCTACTTACTTCCATTCAAGTCATTAAGGAAAGGAAAACAATGTTCATGCATACGTACGACCTACCGTCTCCATGAACGGTGTATTTCATTTCAGTTATCTATCTATTATATATATATATACTGAATATATATGATATATAAATCATGATTTAAATTCTGGAATTAAGTAAATTATGATATAAGTAATAATAATATCAAGAACAACAAGTCTAAACACGTACGATAAATAAAACGATTTTACCCAAAATGCTGCTTTAACATAGAATTTACAAAAGAACGGGTAATATAAAGTCATAAGTGAACCATATATTATATAATAACAATTAATATGATTCTATAATAATTCAATGACATTATTTACATAATTATATAGCAGTTTTGGATATGTACGGAGCATATCAGACCTAAGGTAAGGGATAATTTTCCAATCTCATTTTTATCCGATATTTCTTATACGTCAGTATTTACTGGGGTTATATTTTTCATCCATGCCCATAAAATGTTTTTCATAAAGTGATTAGTATTATTCCATGTATTTTTAATTTCATGATTACCCCTCTTTGACTTTTACTTTTTGTTATGGAAGGAATATTTCTTTTATTTATCGTACGAGGAACTTTTTGACTTTTTCGACAAAAGTACGAGAAGAATATAATTTTTAACTTATACAGCATGAACAAATTTTTATAGTTTTATAACAACTTATCTTCATGAAGATTACTCTATATGATTTCATGATTATTTTCAACTAGATCCTTTTCTTTTAAAATTTCATGGAATTTTGTGAAAAGAATGTGATTTTGAAGAAGAAAGGATATTTTCCTCAAAGAAATCATTTCAATTGTTTTGTCTAAATAGATTTCCATCTAAGATGATATTATTTCATATGTGTATGTTTCAAGTATAATGTCTCAATGATTTACATGGTTTCACTTTTTTTATGATGAAATGATATCTATTTGTTTTATAAGGATTATGTTATGATGGTATGATGTTTATGAAACCCGTTATATTATTTGGGTTATGATGAATGATTTATGTTTATGTTGTAGAACATGTAAGAATGATTTCATTATGAAATGGGTGGGAACTATATATCTCTCCAATGCACTGGTTAAAGATTTATATCTCATGATATTGACATGGATGGAATGGTATTTTAATCTGGTTCAGTGATACAGGACTGGAATGAGGAGTGAACTCGATTCAGAAAGGGACTTTGTCCATTAAGATGGTCTTGGCAGCAATGCCTTGGATACTATGGAAATCATATCATGTGCTTAATTTTTCCCAAAATTAAATGTTTTATTACCATGCTATTTTATCATGATTTATGTTCCTTTATGACCTAGGCCTTATGTACTGCCAATATTTATTTCACAACTCAATATTTTTTTTTGTAAACTTTATGTTTAGGTTTTGAAGTTAAAATCTATATGGATTGTTTTATTTTCTCCATGCATACCCTTAATAAGAATTTGATCTCACCCTTTATATGTTTTCTTTTCCCCAGGATATAAATAAGGGTTTTAGGTAAGAAAAAAAATGGAAGATCATTATGGGAGATGTTGAAGTTCCTTCACCAAGATTAGAATATTATGTTCCATGTTTCCAAAGACACTAAACTATTACGGTCCTTTGGTGTCTGTTTTTGTAATGTATTAAGTATTCTTCAAAAGTAATGTAATGTCCATGTATGTCATTTTTGGGTCTCTAAAATAAAACTATTTGTTTGGTAATCCATATTTGAAACCCACATTCCCTACTCATGGCATATAAATGATATGAACTTGTTATTTTTTATCAACATGGAAGACATAATATTATAAATATGAATGGTGCACTTATATAGTGTTCAAATTCATTTGATAATGAATTAACCTTTACTTATGTCATGTTCATGATACCTTATAATCATTCCATTTTAATGTTTTATCATATCATAGAGAAAAATTATAGTAATATTATTTATAAAACATCAGGGATGAGCAATTGTGATATGTTTACAAATGAATCATGTTTATAATGTAGTTGTATTCAAATTTTTTTCATCATGATATTACATTCATTACTTATTTTATGATCAATGTTCTTACATTCACAAGCTTATGTAATTCTTCATTTTTCAATGATGATGTTCTCATACATTGTTAATACCTTACTAGGATTTATGCTCACCCCTTTCATTTGATAAAAGTACCCATGAAATCGTATATTGTTAGATTATAATGGATTAGATAGTGAATAAGCCTTTCAAGTGAGTAAAAAATTTGTTTATTTTTTCTTTTTATGTAGCAAATATATCTTTTAGTATGTACTTAGTTTCCCTGAATCTAAACCTAAAAAGGTGATTCAAGGTTATTGATGTACTATTTTGGTAAGGATTTAAGATTAAAATATTATGGTAAATGGTGGGAATCCATACATATAATTGAAGGTTGGGTTAATTTTTTTTTGAAACATTTACAATAAAAATAAAATTATTAGGCCTATATATAATTATTAATATTTTATAAGATCCTAAAATTTTGGTTAAGAAGAAATAAAGTGGTTTCCCTAATATTAAATATCATTTTGGATTCTATGACTAGATTTGTCTCTAAAATAATTGTATCTTGGGGAAATAACCCTGAAAAGGGTGAATTGGATATCAAAATGATCATATCATGGTTCATGAAAAAGTGGTATTATAGAACATCTGTTTTGACACTCCATGGGTTTAATCTTTTGTTATCATAATATTTTTATGAACCAATAAGTAAAGTGTATATAAAGTGTACTTTTCGTCTTGAATTAAAAAAAACGATTGTTGTATATGATTCAAGATTCCTAATGTTATATATTATAAGGATTAATCTCTTATTTTTAATTTATTATCTTATTGATTCTTAAATGTAACTTATTATTATTTTTGTTTTTTTTTCTTTTCACGGAATTTAAGAAATATACGGAACTATGTGAACAATTGGGGAAATGAGAAAAAAATGATAGACTATATAATATAATATATTTATGGGTAAAAAAATCAGGATGATTTTATATCATCTTATTAATAATGTATCAAACCAGTTATTACATTTATCCTCACCTACGAGGGAACAACTAGTTGTGTAATTATTCATGCTTCAACGACCACTAGAGTTTTAAAAACCCTCTATCTATTTGATTTTGTAACAGAGGAAAAGTAAAATTACATAAATATGTTCTATACACCCCAATTATCTGCAATATAATTTCACATTTTTTGTGTATCATTTTGTGTGAAAACTCAATAAATGTTTCAAAATGATCAAAAACAACAAATCCAAGGAAGAAATAGATGCTATGATGTGGGAAGAATTGAAAAATTTATTTTTCAATAAGTATTTTACTCACACCATAAAAACAGTGATTGGAATGGAATTCATGGAATTAAAAAAATATAGGTTAATATGTAAATATTTATTAGATGAGATTCACAGTGCTTCTATAAAAAAATTCAGTATCTACTATCAATTCTAATGGTAATATCGATCTACTCTTTGGTGGGATGATAATTTGACTATTGAAAGATTTAGTAATGAAGGAAATCAGGAGTTGTGAGAAAATAAAATAATGACCCATCATATAGTAGAATAATTTTAAGGATTCACAATTTTCTCATGATAAAAATAGATTAATGTAGAAAAAAATTGGTAATAATATTAACAATGATAATTAGGGGAAGAAACTAAAACATACATTATATGAGACTATGGGAAAATGTACCTAGGGATCTTTATTCAAGGAAGTGTTAAGTGATAATTTTTTAATGGATATACACCTTGATCAAAAAATTTAGGGGTATGTAATGCCTAATATTCTCATTAATAATGAAAGTATGATGACTTTTCATGTGCATACAATAGTGAACTGCTTCATGTGTGAACATTTGGTCACTTTTCATACCATTTCCAAAATATGATAATGCTTGTTTGAAAATACATCAATAACTATAGACTCTATGTTATATGTTTTAGTACTTATAGATTATGAATAACTAATTCAAGGATACAAATTATGTGATAGAAGGTACCTTTTTTAACTCAAATGTTTCTATAACACTTTTCAATTATAGTTCAACACATTCTTGTATTTCATCTATGTTTTTAAAAGAAAATAAAATTATACTTGGATCTATTAGAAGTTGTGTTATAAATTAATAATCTTATAGGATATATTAAATACAAATTACTATATAGGTATTCTCATATTATCTTTAGTGATATCAATGACATCTCAAATCAAGTAATCATTCTTACTAAGAAATTCAGCATGATACTATGTGTGGATTTTCTACCAAAAGACAATGATAAGAATAACTACAAAAGTAAAATTTAGTTTTCATTGGAGGAGACTAAAATAATCATTCAATGATATATATCTCACTAAGATACATTTTAATAATTATTTCCTATATATTTCTTTATTGAAATTATTTTTTAATAATGGAAAGTTTTTAAATGTAAAAAATAAAAACTTTGTACCCATTTTTTGGGAATAAACTGATGCATTTTGTGATGATTTTTTATTAAACTCCCATAGAAAGGGAGATATAATTATACAATTAACTCATACCCAAATGAAAATCCATATAAAATTCCCCTTATATATGAAAATTCATAGACAAATAAGAATTAAATGAGAACAAACAATAACTCTTGTTTAAGATTTTTATCTGTCTAATTATTGATCCTTAAGGAGTTACTATTTGTTTTATGATGTTGTGTTAATAAATGTGGCTATGAATATACTATAACGAACATAATGGTATAGTAGTAAATAAAAATGTACCCTCTTATGATAATTGATGATTTAATCAACATTTGTTTTTGATCTGAGTTATTTTCTAAAATTGATTCTGGGTTAATATATCATCAACTACGGTTGGGTAAATAAGATAACCCAAATATAGATTTTTAATAATTTATGAACGTTATGAGTTCATTATTATTCCCTTGGGTATGAATAATGATATTATGAATTTTTTAGATTTCATGAGTATAGTTTTCATGGAATACCATAATAAATTTATAATGGTCTCTATCAATGACATTATGATATATTCCAAAAGACAAGAGAAATATAAGAAATTCATATGGGTCATATTAAAAACTAAGATGAAAGAATTTTTTTTATAAATTTATTAAATGTGATTTCTAGTTTTTACAAGTTTAATTCTTGGACACATTGAACCATGTGACATAATCTTGTTGGATCCCGCAAAGACAAAGGCAGTATAGTAGTGGCATCATCCAACAATAGGGACCCTAACTCATAGTTTCCTAGGTTTAACTATGTATTATAGAAGGATTGTTAAATACCTTTAACAACATTAAAATAAACTTATTATGTTAACTCTAAGGGGGTTCAAATAATTTTGGATGAAATAATGTGAATAAATATTCCAAGAACCAAATAATTGGTTAGTTACGTTACTTGTTCTATCATTACACTTTATTAGATATGGATTTGTTATCTATAGTGATTCATCTCTGAAATGGATTTTATTTTTCATCATAAAATATTATAGGTTTATTTCCTTAGTATCTAAATAGTTAAATTTTAAGGAGTGTAATTATCTTAGTCAAGAAATGTAGGTCATTGAAGTCATTTTTTCTCCAATAATATAAGGACACCACATTTATGAGAATATTATGTGACAAATATATAGACCAAAAAATGTAATATATATATTTACACTAAAGAATCTGAACATTTTAAAAGGTAGATGGCCATAGATTCTTCAATACTATTATTTTTCCAATCATTATCACCCTAGAAGATAAAACAAAGTCATAGATGCATTGAGTTTGAAAGATCCTGGTATTTTTTCAATGATGAGGATTGAAGTAGATCTGTTGATCAAGGACCATGTATGGTTAGTCATGGGACTCATAAGGGAAGACACATCATCAATATAATCCCAAATTATGTCCCATTCATCACAAACAAAAAAGATCTAGAAATCTGAAAGAGATGATCCTTTGAGAAAAATAAGATATATGTGGTGATAAGTGGGAAGCTTCTCGAGTTAAATATGTATAAATAAAGAGTACAAATATTTGGTACAACTCTATGTATCTAATCTATTCTGGAGACAAATAAGTAACTGATGGATAAAGTTCATATCTCAACATTCTCTATAAAAACCAAAATATTTAAAATTTATTGGGTCCTTAATGATCATTATTGATTAGATAATAAGAAAAGATAGATACATGATTATATTTCCAAGTTATTTTTATGTTACCAAGTGAATAATGAGTTAAAAATTCAAAAAGGGTTATTACAAACCATACACATATCCGTATTGAAGTGGGAAAACATCTCTATTGACCATTTGACTAGATTTCAGGAGATATATATGGGAAATAATTCTATATGGGTATTCATTGAAAGGATGATGAAGTTGTTCCCATTTAATTACCATAAGTGAGGACTTCTCCATTTAGATCCAAGATCACCTTTGTATTTAGATGTAATGAGTCTCCACAAAGTATTGTTCTCAATTTTTAAGATCAATATCCAAGATTTACATCTATGTTCTAGAGGAGCCACCAAAAGGCTATAAATATATATGTAAATGTTAACGTACCTATAATACTCAATCTAATGGTTATACTGAGAGAAAAATTAGAACATTTGAATACAAGTTTTGGGATATATCACATGATTTTCAAGGGATTTGGGACCAATTACTTTCACTTGTTGAATTTCCTATATTAATAGTTTTCCCTTGAGTATTAAGATGTAACCTTTTCAATATCTCTATTAGAAGCGGTATATAACTCCAATAATTTGGGATTATGTTAGTGAAGGGAAACAATTGGTTCTAAACATTGTGATGGTGACTACATAAAATATAAATGTGTTAAAAGACATATCTATTCTCATTGAATTCAACGGAAGTGTTTTTTGAACAACTAAAGAAAATAATTGAAATTTATTATTAGAGATCATGTATTTATGAATACATCATCTTGTAATGAAATTATGAGGATTGAAATTAAGGGGAAACTAATTCCTCTTTATTTTGAATCATTTAATATTCTTATGTGTGGTGTAGTTTTCCATTATTAATTTAAACTACTCTAAATCTTTCAAATGACAATAATATAGTTGACATGAATTTATTGAAAAATGAAATATCATACCCAACATATATAATTGATATTAATATAGTGATATTAAATATTATATTTTCATATTAGCATAAATCAATAAAAGTTATTGATATATGGGAATAAATGTTGAGAAATAAGACAACATGAATTTTGAATGTCCTCTGGAGGATTAAAATGTTTGATAATACTACATGGGAACCTAATGAAATGATGAATGAAAAACATCCCTATATATTTTTATCCAAGAGAGAAATTTTTTTTGGGGAATTTAATAACCTATAAATTCCATTAATTTATTTATAGAAGAACTTGTATTTTTAAATGATTATTTTTTTATAATCACATTGAAAACCATTTACATTTAATAATAACATTACACATAATTCATTGATATGGACTAATACCACCAGTAAATATACATTTCTATACACATTAAATAATATCATAGTCTCTAAAACAATCTCCATAGGCTTTAATTACCCAAAACATATCGCTCCATAAATAATGACTTAGAAACTAAAGATAATTGTTTTAAAAAAACATGACAGTATCAGAGGATGTGTATGAACATTTGTACATGCAGTAGTAAATTATGAACAAATAATGTGAGATATTTTATGGGGAAATATAGTCATTCATAATTATTAATGTCTTCCAATAGGGTTTATGGAAAATATGACCATTAATAAATATTATTATTGGTCATTATTATAGTCTTTGCAATAAAGTGATAATTGGAACTATTTAACGAAAACTATTAAAATATTTAATTTTGGTTAACAGTATTCTCTATGATAAATATATAATTTTTTAATAAATTTTATTTTTATAAAATTATCTTCTAAAAAAAATTTATATGGTAATTTAAATTAACAATGTCCAAGGTAATTTTCATAACATTCATAAATTTCTTAATTCCATTAAAACTGTAAATTTTCAATAAAAGAATATTTTAAAATAAAACAAAAAAATATCATATATATATACGTATAATTAATCTGGTGAAAGAAATATCAATTTTTTAAAAATCATTTCATAGTTATCCTTTGTTGAATTTATGGTAATTTCCTAAAAAAATATTATTTTCGGTAACAAATAAAAATAAATGTTTTATAAAATACTTAAAACATTTTATATAATCATGATGTGATCATTAATTTGAAATTACTTGTTTATCCTCTAGATAAAAATTTATTTAATGTGTAATCATAATTCCTAATGAGTCTTATTTAAAAACACATACTCAGTATTTTGGAAAATTGATTTTATCATTTTTAAATAACTGTTTTTATGAGTTATATTTTAATCATATTATAATTAATTGTAATAAATTTTATCAATTGAATCTAGTAAAATATATTCATATTTAGAATTATGAAGTTCAAATTTGTAAATAAGGTCAATTTTTAGGAAAAAAGTTATCGTTTTCATAAATGAGATAGCATATTATTGTTAAAATGGTTGAAAATGTTAAAATAAAACAATTAAGACACAAAAAACTAAATAATAATACATTACATAGGTGGTTAAGGTATTCCTCATCCAAAAAAAATTTCAACATTTATTATCTTCCAAATTATTTGAAATTAAATCATCCCAAATACTATTTTCCTTAACAACAAAATAATCAATATTTTATCCCTTAAAAAATCTTCATTATGTATAAATACCCACAATTTCCCTCCACACTCTCATAAAATATCCATCAATATTGAATAATATCTCAATATACCTCTCAATAGTCACTTCATGGGGATTCTAAAAAATCCTTCAAAGTTAATTGGTCACTTCAAGAACATTTTCAATTCAAGAACATATTTTTTATAAGGCTTTAGATTCCAAAATTATAATATTATCAAGTGTTTATAAACACTCCCATTATTTCATATATGATTTCTTGTTAATGAGATATTCCATATCCCTCTCACTAAACCTATTCCAATATCCCTTTGGTATCCCAACTACGTTATTGAAATAAACCATCAATTTTCCAAGAAATATTTTCATATCCAGAAAACGCAAAGCTATTTTAATTCAAGGGTATTAATTTAGATATAAAATTAAACTATTTATTAGGTAAATATATGTATTAACCCCATATTACATTCTTTTGGTTTAGAAATCATATGTACTTATTGATTTTCATTGATATTTCACACATAATATCCGACATATAAAGGTTGCAGCATGATAGATCTCTAATGCATCGAGTAAAGAAATCATATCTAGAGATGACATGTTCAAGATATCTTGGTAGCATCAGAAGGTAATGATTTATGATACCTTGGTCAAAATAATAAGAAATATTCTTTACAATACCTTAGTGATGAGCTTTTGTGATATTTTTATAAAATTATCTTATCTATATTTTATAAAAAATTGCATATTATACATCATGTTATTAAATTTTTGTACTTAAATTATACCTCATTTTATTATGCACATTATCTTTTCTTATGCTTCATATTTGGCCTATGATATTCTGTTAAATGTTTTATCCCATACTAGGTTTAATGTTCACCAATTTAATTTGAATAATGTTCATAGGAAATCATATAGAGTGAGATGATACATTATGGGATTTTATGGAATCCTTTCAAAAGAGATGAAAATTTGATTATGTTTTGTTTCTTGTACCATGTATGTCTTGTAATATATACATTTTTAGTAAGACACTAGACCTAATAAGTTCCTTAAAAGTTATATACGTAATAATTTTCAATGATTTATTGTTAAAAACATTTGATAAAATGAGGGTATCCATAACCAGAGGCCTAAATTTCAGACTATAAAACTACTCTATTGTCTATGTTTTGGGAGCTAGTGTTGGTCGAGCTGGAGGTTCTTAACACTAACAAGAATTTAGGGATGTTTCTATAGTCTGCATGTTGTATTGATTTAGCCCTTTTGTATTTTGGTTTTACTGATAGTTTAAAATTATCTAGTATGTCCTAAAATATAATTCTATTTGAATCAGACATGGATGATTCATGAGGGGATGGATTATCCTATAGAACCCACTAAAGTATCAGTCTCTAGATCCTTGTAGAATATTTGGATTTAAAAGTTACACTACCTAAATTAAAATATCATTACTACCATTAAATTCCTTAACCTCCTTTTCCTCTGAATCCTCTTTCACATCCTCCTTGATTATAGGTATGGGAATATGGTTACAGTGATTCTTCTTCATCAAAAAATGACACATCCAGTTGATAGCATTGGTAGAGTCATATAATGAATATTCATCCAATGAGAACCCAATATTTTTTGGTACTTCTAATTTGAATTATTTGATGGTATAGTTCCCATTGAGTCATTTAATTAGAAATCTCTCATACTCATAATAATTGTGATAATAAATCATGAAGGTTTTAGACTCTATTTTTCATAAATATACATTTATCTCCATCTTATCCACATGTGTTGAACTAGATACTCTGACTATTATATGGAATTTTTTTGAAAGAATGCGATAATGAAGAAACAAAGTTAGATATTGCTATGTAATGATGGTCACAACTAGTTGATGTAGTTTCCCCCTCATGATATTGTGCTATTGGTTAGATAATTTTTTCAGTCATCTAATCGTCAATATTTTGTGTCTCCATACTCAAAACATCATTTTCTCCTATTTTCTAATCTAGTGGTTTTCTAGAAACAAAAATCACAAGTAATATGGGTTTGGAAATTTAACTAGAACAAAATAAACCATGTTCTAGAAGATGGTTTTGAAGAAAAAGGACTCCTGGATTTAATTCCCTAGAATTTGGTGGTAGGGGAAATAGTCTGGTTTACCATTATGGATAGTATTATTGGGCTTCCTAGCCTCTTGAATCTTAAGAATGTTGTTCTACATGGATATGATGTTCTCAGGGACATTTATTTTTGGAAAGAGTACACTTTATTCTTCACTTCATTTTATTCTGAATGTGTCTTATACATACATCCATAATATCATGGATTATTTCATTATTTCATCCATTTAGGGAGTGGTGCATTTTCATATATCTTTGGTTTAGTTTTTTAGCATGATTATAGAGTTGACTGAATCATAACATTTTTTGTTTTTTATTTAAAACCATTTTTTCCATGGTCTTTCCTTGTAGGCTTATATTTCATATTATATATTCAAATAGAATACTAGAATATTTTTTCAAATGTTTCAAACCTAATAAATCATCCAAGGTATTTCCATGAGATCAATTTCATTTATAACTAATCGTTGAGATTTTCTATGCATATTTCTCCTAACTTGTCTTGGGGAAGATTCATGTTTAACGAGTTGGTCATAACATTATATATAAGAATTAAATTAAGAACCATGCATTATTATGTTGTTTTAAATTAATGTGGTCAAGGATCATCATATTTGTCAGTATAGATGATTTGGTAAATTAATTTCTAATGAAGGATTTCCCAAACTGCCACAGATATTGTTGGCATGCTATTCTTCCAGAAGAAAATCGGTCACTCTAAATTGAAGAAAAACACTTATCTTGGAAGATTATTATTTTTCTAGTTTCCCCATAATTATCCCACCTGATGGTGAAAAATATATAAAATATTGTTCTGGCTTATCAGTGCCATTGAATATTTGGAAGGATCGGTTTCTATAGTGGGGTAGAAGAGTAGTTTGGTCAACTAATTAAGGATACTGTTTCCACTATGACTTCACTATTGTACAATATCATTATATGTATTTTAGTTGGGAATCCATGGAATCAATAAGGTCAAGATGTTCCAATGGGGCTATTATATGTGAATAAAATCAAGTGTAGAAAGTATAAAAAATAAAATTTTTATCTTTCCCATGTGTCCAATTGACATACAATATGATTTTGTTTGGGGATGTCACCTAACATGGCTTTGTTTATCACCTTTATAGGGAAAACCAAAAAAATCATCCATTATATTTAGATATATACGTTTTTTGATCTTAGATCCCACATGATAATTTTACTCTTACCTCATTTTTTGGGAAGATTTCTCAAACATGTGATGATCTATTATAGGATAATTATTATTTTCCTCCAATATTTTATACATAGTAAGAACATTTACCCAGAGTAATTTTACATCAAGTCACCCTATTTCCCGAACTCACCTTCATACTAGGTAAATTAGTCTTCAATGGTAAGAGTCTAAATTTCTTTTGTTGGTGAGTGGGATGTGGCCATGGTCTTCAGTTTTCATTGAATGAAACTCTCTGAAGAAGAGGGGGTGTTTGTTTATAGGAACTCCAAAATCACGAACCATTATATAGTGTCATGTTTTAAAAGCTTCTTCATGTTTTTCACAGTGGATCATATTTTTTAAGAAGACCATCTCATTATGACATTCTAAATTGGTATCATGCTCAAAGTTATCTATATGGACAACATAATCAAAATTTACCAATTTATAATATACTATAGGAATCAACTATTCATAAAAATAATAATGGGATTTTCACCTTTTGGATAATGTTCAATTGAAAAAATCAAAATCATTATCTATATTAACCTTATTTAGGGTTATTTTCTGCTTGTGACCCTAGACTAGCCTTTAATTTTTTCATGAAAATCCCTTGGAAGTTATTTATAAATAATGAATTTAATGGAATTCCCAAAAAACATTTCCAATTACAACTCCAAAAAGAATGATAGGTTTCATTGTGGGGGGAATATTAGAGACTTATTGCATGATATTTCCCCCAATATAGAGAATATTTATTTCTATGGGAGATGAGAATGTTATGTAATAAATACCCCCAACCCTACATTACAGATTATTATTTATCCCACTATTATTACATAATGCACCCTATGATGATTTTAGGATCCCAAGGGGGTGGTTGTGATAAAAATACCACTTGAAATATGGGTTGGGGATATTCTATTGTTGATAAAAACATATCTATCTCGTTCAACTTTATTATTTTTAGTGTTTATTCCAAAAATGGTACATATTTTTTAAATTTTTTGAGAATTTCCTTTTTTCCATTAAATATTTTTTGGCAATTAGGGTAATCACATTAAATTTATGGGAAGACCACTCAAAATTATTGCAAACTTTGGGTAAAATTATTTAAGCATATTTTTCTCACTGAGTTTTCCATAGGTTATCATTAGGTATAAAAGGATTCTATTGAATAGATTGGCAATAATATACCAAACATGGTATTGTGATTTTCCCTGAGATGATGACATTATGTGATGTCATTCATGGTGGACTATTTTGTTGGCTATAGAACATGGTAAAATGAAATAATCTACATTCAAACTAACCTCATATTTATAAATCAGAGGGGTGTCAAAAATAAATTAGAGTAAAGTATTCATATTGTAAAGAACATCGTCCATATAAATATTTGATTCTTTGAATTCTTTTGGTGTCGTATTGATTAAATGGAAGTCATATTGTCTTAGAAGTATATTTAATTTAAATCCTCAATGGGGTTAAAATAATCCCAAAATGAAACATATTTTTTTCTGAGATGGTAGAGAGTTATATACCGATTCGTGAAAATATAATATATAAATTCTTCTTTTAGTGTCCCAAGAATGTAATAATAATATATAAATATGGCTGAGAATGTAATTGATATATAAACTTTTCAAAGTTCTTATATCATAACCATTTAATCATATTTATTCATTGAGAGGGGTTCCACCATTCAAACATCCCAAAATCATTATTTACTAGCTGAATTATTGAGGAGTGTGGGATTATTCATAATTTTTTCTATTGAATTAACATGTTAGAAATATTATGGTCAACCATATGTTGGATATTTTCTTAAACTATCATTTAATTGAGAATAAATTTCACTAATCAATGATATAGAACTTAATGTAGCTATAATAATTATATTGAGTTCCTCTCTATGTGAGGTAATATCTAGGTATAATGGAATTTTTAGGGTTATTTCTTGAAGTGTATGACCTTTTTATCAATGTGTGATACCACTGAAGGGTAAACCTTCTCAGTTAATTTCTTAAGGAGTTCCTCAAATTTCATCTTCATATATTACATTAAGTATAGTAATTTCATTATGGATCAATTTTCATACGTAGGTATAGCCTATGAAACAAATTAAATAGAGAGGAATGTAATAGTGGATAGTCTTGCTTCCATAGCTAAGATCGTCATCATTTCTAGCACAGAATTGAATTTAATTTTGAGGAACCTCTTAATGATTAATATCTTAATGAAAAGGATATTTTTTAAATATCATGCTATGATATAAAATCCTAGGATTTATATTCCGGTTTTCATATGAAGGACCTTAATAGTGGTTAATGATAGGAGGTCTTATAGAGTTGATGGTCATAGTACCGTGGGGTAGGGGGGCTTTGTGGATACTGCTTCCTTATCCTTCTGAGAATGATCATGAAGATTCTTGGTCTTATAGAGAGAGATGTTTAAGGTCTTCAAGAAAATCATTATTGATTTGGTGAGGGATATGAGCCCTCTCTATGGTGCAATATTTCTCTCAATGATATTTCTTCTTAGATACTTTCTATTTAATAGATGAGGTCATGTGTTCTTCACAATGTATTTCTTACGTGGGAACCCACTTATGAGACTCCAATATTTTCTTTGGAATGTGGAAATAAAATTATTTATTCTTGTAATGAATATGATCCTCCCTCAACATCACCACTGTAGTATTCTTATGAGTTTCTTCCTTATTTTTATAAATATGTATCTACCTCTTATTTACTATTGGTATATATCAAAATCCTTCCTCAAACAAGAGAGAAACAAAAATATAATCTTTCTAATAAGAAATTTCAAGGATATGATTATGGTCACCTATTAGGTTGGAGGGTATATGTGCATACTCCAATGTGTCTTTTAAGATATATTAGTGTGCATTGATAATAATAGGTATATGATCAAGAACTCATTCATTATTATTCATTTCCCCATTTTAAATTATTCCAAAATGGCATCCCAAACATTGGACATCTCTCGAGTAAATAATAATGGATTTTGATGAGCTTCTATGGTGGTGGGGGAAGGAATATAACCATACACCATATTAAACATCAGGATATTATGATAATAGACATTATTTATAGCTATCAAGAGATATAGAAAGATTAGTAAGGAATGAGTAGTGATTGAATACTTACATTAAATCACATCAAGAATATTATAATGGGTTTGGTCCATAGTCACGATGAATATAGGCCCACTCTTTATTGTGAGTTGAACTATTAACTCACTTCATTCCCCCAGTAGTTGTTGGGATATATCAACGAGATTAATAGGGGTGAGAAAGGGCATGATCTTTCACATTGAAAAATATTGACCTGATTCTACTAATATTTATAGATTAAATTGGTTTTCTATCATAATGTTAGTTAGAATATATTCCCTCCATTTGGTGGTTGTCAGAATATACTAACTAGCTTCCTCGATTGTAATAGATAAATGAAAAATTTCTCTAATTTCAATGGATTATTTCCCCTACTCAGACCCCCTTCTAGGAGTCTGGATCCATGTGACTGGGGATATGATGTCTAAGAGAACCTCCTTAGAATATTCATGAGGATAAGGGGTTTTAAAAATGTTTTTTGGGTTCGGTTTTCATTGGATCCCTCAAGGGAAGCTCTGATACCATGGTGAGTAAACCACTATAATTTTTCTCTATACCCCATAGATAAGGGAGGTATGAAATTCCCCCACCAAATACATGGGATTATAAATCTATGGATAGTTATTTATGGTCAAATATACGTTTTTATAGTTATTTATCAACAAGGTGACCTATAAGAATTTATTTCATGGAGTCACTAATTGGATACCTTCATGGTAAAAATAGTATCCTTAAAGAGGGGATCCCTACCAATATAATTTAACACTTATTGATAGAGGTGCTGAGTTGGTGATAAAATATTCTTATACATTGACACCACATCCTTTGCATTGGGTGAGGCATATATCTAAAAAATTTATTTTTCCATTTTTTTCGTTTTGTGGTAATTCATATAGCAGATTATAAATAACTTAATAAAATAAAAACCCTAATAAGAAAAATCATTAATGAAATATTACAAGTAAGTGAATATTGGAAAAAAAAATATCATTTGTAAAGGATTCACATTAAATTATCTTAATTAAGTCCTTATGAAACAAAACTATATCTTTAATGATGATTTTTTTTATCATCACAGACTTGATTCACAAAGTAAGGAATCCACTACGACAATACAAGCATCATCATAGAATAAATATTTTTCAAGAGGATGGGAGTTCATTCTCATATCACCGTATTTTTAGGATTTTTTTCCTACTCTAGGGATATCTAATATATTTAATAAATGTCCATGAATCCTTCCTATGCCATATCCAAGGAATAGTTACCTTTATTATATTAGTTCTATTGAAATAATGCATTGATGTGATCATATTTATACATAATTTATTTTCCATGAATGTGAACATCTATAGATATCAATATTTATCAAATTATGGTTTCGTTTTCATATATATGATATACTGGATTTTTTTATTATTTATTAGTGATTATATGATTTAATATAACATGTTTTGGTGCTAAAAAAATTATCCCCATATAGGGAGGTGGTATGTGTTTATGGTGTTGGTATTGGGCCATTGATAAGGGATTCCAACGTATATTTATGAAGGTAATCAGAACACATGTATTTTGGTATTACTTAATGGTAAAAATAGTACCTTTTTATGTGGTATGATACTGACCATAGTTGTTCCTTTTAGGTTCATCCAACCATGATCATGTGATGTTCCTTTTATGGTTATGTGCCTATGATCAGTAGACTATTGGGTGAAATATTCCTCACAATTGTATGTGTGGGCCTTATTAATGAGTGTTCATTTCTGGTTCTTCTCTTAGGGCACTTGGTCCTTTAATGAATGTGATATTGTGAGGAATATAGCCTATTGAGGGATGTAGATGACTTATCCGATGGTAATATGGCCCACTATTTTGCATAGTGGGATCATCTAGAATATATCCTAATAAGAAACACACTTAGAGAATATGTCCATAGTAATAGAGAATAGGGTTTTATATAGAACATGTTCTAGTGAGTCTGGACAATTGGGATCATTATGAATATAGATCTATGTGTAAAGAAATATATATATTTGATTTTGGGATTAATACATAATGGGGAATCATATTTATCTTTGCAAAAAAATACAATAAAATCCCAAAGAGTTTGAGTCACATCGTTAAAGTTCTTATAAAATTTTTGTGCCATGTTGTATAATTCCATTAGGTAAGGATATTATCATTTAGTTTTTCACCATATTACTAGGACATACATGTCATGAAAGGGGTGAAAAGAAAGGATAAAGTGGGTATTTTTCATTAGTTTCTCTATAGTACATAACTCATTGAGTGGACCATAAATTGGACCATTAACAAACACACGGTTAAGGATTATACCTAAGAGGTGGCCAAATGCACTCCTTGGGAATTGGGAGAGCATGAGTGGTTCTTATACATGAGATTCTCTAGGATTCCTAACCTAGAAGGTGGGTTGGTTTAAGGTGTAATTTTGGGTCTTATAGTAACTAGGAGACATTTTATGGATTTCCCAAGCTTATTAATGATTCATTGTGATGAAACCATCATTGTGAACATTGATGGGTCTTCTACTTATGAATGATTAACAAGATTTTAAGGATTATTGATCAGAAATATGTTAGTCAATATGACAATTCAGTAACAGTTATGAGCATCTTGGGTAAGGGAAGCTTCAACGGTGTCCTCAAAATAAGAGACCATGTTATTAAGGGGATACATGATTAAATTCCCTATTGGTTTGGGAATAAATATAATAAGTTACTTTTACCAAGATAATACATGATTAAAATCATGTATTGTAATATTCCTAGCAAGGTCATGTCAATTTGGTGATTTTGAGAATTTATTGATTTATCATTTTTTGTTTTGACCCTATGGGATGGGGTCACATAAGGTCATTTGTGTGGATTTGATATAGTTAAATAACTTACAAAAAGTATGAGGATTTTGGGGAGGTTATAACTATTCAATGGGATAGTGATTCGTGAAGGGGACATGGATGATTCGATGTTATGTGGTCAAGGACAAATTATAGGAGTGTTAGGAGTGTCCCAACATGACATTAAATTCTCATAGTGTTGTGTTTTATGTCTATGTTTGGTACTGTTTGCATGATGGCATTAGAATATGGGATATTATATATAGATTTCCACAAATGGGTTGTCTGAGTATGGGTGGTTGTATAGGGGGATCAACATATGGGTGTTTGTAGATTTTTTCCTACTTAAATGATAATGTTTATGAGTTTTTTTAGAAGTGGGAGTTTTTATAAGGTTGTCCACGGAGTCAGCCTATATAGTTGAGTCAAAAAAATAATCTTGCTAAGTGGTATTTGTGCATGGAATTTATATTGGTGGAAGGAAAAGGGAGGGTCCTGTGAATGAGATCTCACGTATTTTTCTTAATTCCATAAAGTACTAGCCTATGAAATACTACATGTAATATATGATAAATCTTTCAAACAACTATTCTTCTATATTCTTCCTCAGTAACACATGAGCTTCAATTATAGTATGTAAGCTTTTAATTCCAAGAACATTATAATATAATGAACGTATCCTTATTCAATAAAGTGACTGAAACATAAATTCCCAAATTTAAAAATTCAATATGATGAAATTGATTTCATTTTTGATTTAATCTTCACATAATTATCTTTGGTTGAGTTTTATGTTTTTTTCAAAATAGTTTATTTAAGGGTGAATAGTGAGGAATATTGACATTACAAATAATGTATGTTTTATAAAATTATTAGGATATAAAAATAACCTAAAACATTATGATAAATTTTTTAACCAAATATAAATATAATAAGTAATATAATTAATTTAAATATAAAATATTGAAGATAGAAAACTATTATTTACATTTTATAAATCAATGTATTGTTTTTATTCAAACAAAATTTATTTTTTTATAATTTATCAATTATGTATTAACAATGTTAATTTTTGTTATGGTTTTGTTTTAAAGTAAAATAAGACTCATTTTTTAATATAATTAAATTATTTCAATATTAATAAATATTATTCTTTATTTCAATATAAAATCATTTTTATGATTAAAACATGAATATTTTCAAAAAATTATTTTCATTGTGTTTTTTCAACAAATATAAAATGAAATTTCATCACCACCTAGGAATTTAATCATTCAAAATTTGTTATATTTTTGAACCCTTCATTATTATTATTATTATTATTTTATAAGATCAATATAAATTTTGTTCATAATGAATATTAACCATCGTATATATTTATCACCATGGTTAAGGGTAAAATTAGTAAATAAGGTTACAATAAAGGCATTTGGCTTCGATATAACCAAAAACTAATTCTTGAATATCATTTTTTTGTTGTATTATTACCTTCACCTTATGAAATTTTTATCTAAGATAACATGGATCCACTTGACTTGAGTAAGACATATATTCTGAATTAATTTTTCAGGTATTTACAAATTTTCCACCCAACGAACCCACAAAATTAAACATCCTCTCATCTATTCTCCAAACATGTTGATCTACATAACTTAACCAATCCCAAGCCAAATAACATTATAAATTTATTTTTATTACCTTTTGTACATAGTCTCAAAAAATTAAAACTTCAATAGTACTTGTGGTGTATTCCAAAGGATACTACTAATGAAATAGGTTTATTTCATACCAAACTCTTTAATGTTACTTTATTATTTAAAAAAATTGAAAACGTCAATTATAATCATAAAATTTTTAAATTTAGATATTAACTATAGTAAGAATCTTTTATGTGAATTTTATATCCATTTTATTTCTCATTTCTATTTCATGTAAAATAAATACACCACTCTTGCGTACGTTTGGACTACCACCTCCACAACATGATGTGTATCATTTTTTTAACTGGATCACATGTATGGTTATAAATATGTATTTAATGAATATATATTATACTAATTATGTAAATACAGTTTTATTAATATAATATATCATCTACCTTCTTACCCAACAATTGTTTTGGAATATGATAACATCACTCATGTGTATATGTATACTATCACCTTTATAAAGAAATGTGATTTATTTTTATTTATAGTATTAAATGTATTAATTAAAAATTTCTATTTAAATGGGTATTTTTTTAAAATTTATTAATTTCATAAAAATTTATTTTATAAACACGCTCTTATTCAAGATTGATTATCTTTAAATTTAAATTAGATGAATATAATAATCTTTATCTTATTAAAAACAATCCTTTATATTTAATTATGGTTATTTCTAATGTTACAATAATTTTCATCCAACATTTTCTATCTATATCACTCGAAGGCAGAAATAATGTTTTATTTATAATTTTTTTTCCATATTTCGTCTTTTAGGTCTAGAGCATTTCTAATCAACATTTTTAATTTTTTTTAAAAATTCATTTATGTTTTTTTATACTATTAAATGATTTAAAAATGGTTTTTATACTACCTTGGAATTTATTTAAATTTTTTTAAAAGGAATCGATTTAATTTTTTTCAAAACAAGTCATTTTTTGAACATTTTAAAATGAATCAAATGAATATTTTTTTAACATATACAATATGAATGAATTTTCATACCTCCAAAAAAATTATTATTCCTTATTATTATTCTAAAAGATAACATTTTTTTCATTGAAATTATTTTTTCTAATATTATTCAAATTTATAATAATATAAAATGATCTTTTATTAAAAAAATATAAAAAATCATTTTTGTAATAATTTATAACATTATTTTTTACAACTAAGATAAAAATTCTTTAAGTAATATTATTTTTAAATTTGAACTTATATATTCCTCAGAAATTAAAAAAATAATATATTTTATTAAAAACCTTGGTTTTTGAATTTATGGTATTCTATAATCCTCCACATATTTATAGATTATTCCTTATTTTGAGATCAATCACTTTCTTATGATCATGTTCTCTATCACGCTTCATTATTCACTGGACATTATTTTTCGCATTCATATCTTTATTTTATATATAAAAAAAATAATATGTATCATTTCTATTAACTTGATATTTACTTAGCTATATAACATTTCAATAAATGGTATTAGTTTGAAGAATCTTATTATGATTGTTATTTAATTTTGAAGGGAAATTTTTATAATTTTTATTCTTGATTCAATACAGATATTTATTGATTAATAATTAATTTTGATTATGTTTGATATTTTTGATTAAATATATAAACAATTAACAAATCATATGTTTGTGATGGGTGGGGCCCTATTATAGGTAACCCCTTGATGATTTGACATGAATCATGAGACAAATTAATTATCATGCCATATTATATGGGTATTTGGGGTATCCCTATCCAATTATAGAATGTATATTAGAATAAGGCCTTAAAAATAAGATTCAAGATGTATTTTAATTAAGACATGGTGTTCAGATCAAGAATTTTTGACAATAAAAATTTTGTTCACTGAGTATTAAATTATCATTATCCACGTGTTTACTTTAATTTGTGGATGTATATCATGCTAAGGTTATAGATAAAATGGAATATATAATGATTATTCTCTATGAAATTTTGTTAAACATTATGAACTCATGACGTATTCTATTATATGTTATACCCTATAGAGAATTTGAGCTCACACAATATTATGATTTCTTTTTCATGGGATATGAAAGAGTATTTGAACTATCTCCAAGGATGCAATAAATTTTTTCAAGTTTTATTATATTTTTTTCAATGTAATATTGAAATCATGTATGTATCTAGACTCCCAAGATAGATAAATTTATTTATCCTTTGTAGGGTGATTCCATGTATCTTATACCAATATAATAAAAAAGACACCTTTTTTGGGTACCTAGATTTGAGGTTGTTACATTTGGTATTAATGGATGTTTAGTTGGAACCATGGAAATTTGATTTTATAAGGAAATATCAATAATGAGAATTTGGATAAACCACTGTAATTTTTTTTAAACATTTATGGATTTAAATATTATAGATCAATATTCATTAATTTATACGCCATTTATCTATTTTCCATTATACAAATATTAAACCTAGTAGAATAATGGTAAATATTGTCAACACCCATAGTCAATAAAGGGAATACCCTAATGACCAAGTCAATATAATGGGTTTTGCAGTTGAGTAGATCATGGATATATTGGAGAAACTGACATATGTTATGAAAATAATCTTTCCCATAAGGTGTAGATTCTATGTCCCATGAATAGTGAATATATTTTGGAAATATTAATACAACTAAATCCTCTATCCTCTAAGAAACTATTAATACATTGTTATTTGATCAATGTATCCAGTCCTTTAAAAATATATTCATGTATTAAAGAAAACAATTTAAAATAAAAACATATTTATTAAAGGGACATGTTATTAAATGTTGCTCATATATCCTAAATACTAAATATGGTGATGAAAAATAAAGTATGTAGTGGGGAATATTTAAATTGATATTCATTAAGACATATTTTCCTCAAGGGAATGGAGTTGAAATAGAGAGGATTTCACTAAACCTATAGTGGAGGGGAGAGGAAATTTCTATTTAATATGAGGCCATATTCACAACAATAGAAAGGTGTATAATTTATTTCATATCTAATTTATAATGAAAGATTCATATTTTATTTTATGATATTAAGCTGAATAATTGAAGGGTACTAATTTCCCAAACATTTTCATCATAATATTTTATAATATCAGGTTCCATGAATTTATAGAATGATTTTCAAGGTCTTATATTTTCATGGGATGTTAATAAAATAAGATGTTGCTTGAGAACTAATGATAAATGAATGTGTTAATGAGTAAGAATTGGAATATGATAGTTCTTATATGTGAAAATTTTGTAAAGAAACATTCTAGTAAATGATTAAATGGAATTTGTGTTTATTGAATGTGAAGAGATAACTACTTTCATGATCATGAATACAAGAGAAATAATGAAACCACTATTATCCTTTGTTTCAACTATAGGGAGTCTCGGAATTATTTAATCTAATAAACTAATCAACAAGGGGTCCTACAATTGAAAAAAATAAGGGTAAGGACAAGATTATGGGATTAATATAACTGAAATTTATGTTCCTAATGATATTATGGAAGGTACATTGATTATAAACTCAAATATATCTAATGATTTATTTGATTCTAGATCTCAATACTCTTTGAAAAAAAATCAAATACATTAAATATTTCCCTAGATCCTTAAGAAGGTAGTTTCCAATAAATAATCATACTGGGAATCATATTGTAAAATTTATATATTTTTTAGTACCCATTATAATCCATAAATAAACCCAATTTTCAAACATGGTTTTTATACCTATAGTTTACTTTGATATTATATTTGTTTTGGATTGGATTTCAAAGTATAATTTGTAAAATTGATTCAAAATGAATAATATTAACATTTTTTATGATGATGTGGAATACCTTAACTTAATATGGGAAACTACATCTTTTGAATCATGTCCAGATACACCTCTAGTAGGTATACTTAATGACGTTCTAGAATAATAAGGGCATACACAACCTATAGATGGGAAAGGGAACTGTATCATTGAAGACGTAGAAATTGTAAAAATATACATTGATGGTTTCCTAAAGAGAGACATAAAAATACACCCATTATTGATGTTGTGTTTTACATTAAACTCATATATAGTGAAAACACATGGCTTATGACTCGCTAGAAAATAGACAAAAAGGAATTAGTTTAACTACAGAAACTTGTAAATGGGTTTTATAATAATGGATCCATTCACCCTATTGTATTACCTTAGCGAATACATATTCATTTTTTTATGAATATGGATAGTTCAATGTTGTTTTACAACTATTATTCATAAATGAATTCCATTTATATAAATAAAAAATATCATCAAACTTACATTGATAACATATTTAATTAACTTCATAGAGGTAAATATTTTTCAATGACTAGTGATGTCGCCCAAATTTACCCAAGTTTGAAGGGTTAAGTGGTCTCTTGTAGTGTAGCTTGAGTTGTCTAAACCTCAGAGACTGAAGAAGAACCTTTAGACATGAAATATAAAGAGATGGATTTTTTGCTATGAAGTGTCCAATGTGGGTTGATTTTAGATGGATTTTAAATGGAACACTAATATATCAATGTGAATTCAAATTATGAGAAAATGTTTGATCCAAGGTTATTTCTTGTGGTGGATTGGATGAATTCCCTTTTTTTATGACTGTGATTTCATTAACATGAGAATGATTCATGCAATTAATTCAAACTAACAACATAATTTACTGATTAAACACCTTCACAAACACATTCTAAACACATATACACATTTAGTATCATATTAATAAGCACTCCAAGTTAAATGATCTAATTAGCACATAAAAGTGGGGTGAATAAATTTAATAAGGAAGAGGAAGAGAGAAAATCATTTAATAAAATAAACTCAAATAAAATAAATTAATAACATTTAGAGAGTTATAAATAACTTCCAATCCAGCCCCTTGATACTCCCTTGTATCAACCCATAAAATATTTAGTCCTCCATTGATGAAATTTCTTCAATGGAAGTGGGAAGTAGATTTATAAGGGTGGAATTGAAGAAGTAAGAACAAAAAAATTACAATCACTCCACCGTTGTGTAAAAAATCACAAGGATTGGTGTGAAAAAGTTCTAACCTTGAGGAAAAAGTATCCAGGTGATATGAAGATGAACATAATAAGATATTAAGAAGAACTTTTATTGAAAACTAATGTGATTCGAACAACTTACATGAGAAGGAAGAACGTTACAATGAAAAATTGGCATAATAACCTTATAATGAAAAAAATCTCCATGATATCCCAAATTCTCCACCACTAATGCCTTAAATAATAATTTAGGAAGCCTTTAGTCGATAAACCATATTCCCAAGTCTTTTTAATTCATTTTTCTGGGGAAAGGTTAGTAGATAATTAATGGAGAGGAGACTTTTCCCCTCTTCCCCCGATGTGGAATCTAGCTTGAAACCACTAAAAGGATGCACTGAAAGGACCTTATAGATGGACGAATTAGAGTTGGGAATAAGAGGATAAAATGTATCCAATGATGTATTATAATAGCCTGTAAAATGTTATCCCAAAAAAGTTTGTGGTTTGAGAGATATGATTTAAATGGTGGGTTGTTTTTCTGGGCCTCAGAATCTGGACTAGAATTGCATCATCAACTTGGGCTGCCTGGAACACCATTAAAACATCCAAATTATCCTAGGACACTCTTTAATTAAATTTCCCACATAATATCATCTATCTTAATTTAAATTTTATGAAACACTGGGCTTGAATCTTATCTTTTGTAGTACTTATATTGGGATATTTTCAAATTCAATTCACCCATAACCTTATGGATTCAAGGTCCACTTGAGTGGTCTTCCAATTTGAATCTCCAAGTGATCAGGAAGAATGTATTATTCCTTATAACATGTGAGACCTGAAAATAAAATAAGAAAATAAAATTAACCGAATTTTTTGTTTTATGAGATGTTTAATAATTTACCATGTAATAGTGCATTTTAAGAAGGAATTAAAATCATAATGTGAAATAATGTTCAAAGTTCAAAATTCACTAACAATACTGTTTATGATTAATAAATAACATGTATATTATATTATAAACAATGAATATTAGCCTCTTTTAGGTGCTAATCACACGCCCAACTTTTGTTTTTCCAGTCTTGAGAAAAATATATCTCAAAAATATGAAATTTGAAATCCCTTGTCCAAAAACATTTTAGTACACATTTCTCACCCAAAGATCACATACCAGAAAATTTTGAAACCCATCAAAGTCAATAAAAACAATCTAGGTCCATAAGAATATCTCAAGACCAAGCCTATTCCTTTGTTCAAATTTATCAACATATTTCATCCAATTTCAATTGAGCATAATGAAGTGTTGTGTGTCAAAATAGACATGGGGGTTCATTTTCATTAGAGGGAGAAAATATGGAAGACCTAGGAGGAATCACAATTAAATATTATGATGATTATTCATTTTTTTAAATTTTTTATTTTTTTTATTGTTTTTTGGTTTTTTTGTTTTTTTTTTGGTTTTTCTGTTTTTTCCAATTTTCCATGGTAATTGAAATTAAACTAAATCGATTCAACCCATGTAGAAAGACATTGATGATGACTTCCATTATCAAAGACCTTAGGGAACCAAGTGAAGCTCACATACTCTGGCATCATCTCGAGTTAACTCAATCAAAAACAAATTAAAATTATCACAAATATAGATAAAATCCCTAACTCTGGTCCATAAAAATATGGAGTCATGATACCCAAGTTCCAAAAGCCACACTTTATTTAAATCCATTTCCCTATACACAATTTATTTTTTTGAATACTCATGTTACAGTTAAAATGATCACCAACCCTATGCCATTTATTATAGACCCCAATAACTCAAACTAATACCCCACAATCTGGAGGACGTGCATTATGTTTTTTTAAAATAAATGGATAAATATATAAATGGTGAAAAATCACATCGGAAAACCACACATTCAAAAATCTATGCACATGAACATAAACTTACATTAAAATTAGAATCAAGGCATGAAAAATTATTTGATATCCAATTTTAGAGTCTTCAATGTGTGTTATCATATTCGAGGTTAATGAAAATTTTCCTTACAAACATTTTATTATGAAAAAGAATTAAATTCTTTTATGTTATCTCCCCCAAACATAAAATAACAATTTCCCCAGTGTTCAATGAAATGAAAACATGGAAGGGGTAGTATCGAAGTTCAAAGAAGGCATTGAAAACGAGAATTATGGAATGAATTCACCCAGTGGTTGAAGTCGAAAATGCATTCCTCAGTCTCCCTTCAGTTATGGTTTGAGTCCTAGAAGCTTGGATAGTTGTGAAAGGCATTTCCCCATGACTTACGACATGTATTTTAATTTTTCTTATTATATTTTTTTTGTATATTTTAACCTGATAAAATACTAAAAATAAAATAAAATAAACTGATGATACATTGTCTTCTCTTAAATTTCTAGGCAAGGTATTACTCAGAGATCACACCACGTGAAATGGATGAATATGGTTCTCCCCTTTCAAACCCATCCTTACTCATAAAAGAAGAACAGGACAATAATCTAAACTAATTTTTTTTATTTTTCTTTTAACCAACAAAAACAAAAAAAATAAACTGATGATACATTGTTTTCTCATAAATTTCTGGGTAAGGTATTACTTAGGGATCACACCACGTGACACAGGTAAATATGGCGCACCCCTTTCATACCCATACATACTCATAAAATAAGTACAAGTCAACAATATAAGAAATGTATTTTTCTTTTTTGTATTTTTTCTTTAACATACAAACACATAGAAATAAAAAAAACTGATGATACATTGTCTTCTCTTAAATTTATGGGTAATTTATTACATATGGATCACACCACGTGACACGAATGAATATGGTTCTACCCTTTCATACCCATCATTAATCATAAAAGTAGAACATGTCAATAGTCTAAGGTACTAATTAAATGGATAGAAACAAGAAAACCACAGGCTGCCTGCCATGCAACACTTTTTTTAATGTCTTTAGCTCAACATGAACCACCTAACTTACCCAATAAAAACTCTCAAAATTTATAGAACCCCATATTTCTCCATTTCTACTTTATTGAAATCGATTATTTGTTTATAATTTGTGTCATGTACAAAACTATGTTCTACAATGTGTGGGAAAATCCAAGGAATATCATAAATGTTATATCTAGTTTTTACTATAGTCTTTCCAATTATGTCAATGATCATTCCAACATTTTTTGTTTTAAGAGAAGAATGAATTATAATATAAAGGTCGTGATTATAACCTAAAAAGGAATAATTGAGTGGGGAAGAACAGAAAATTTTTTTAGCTCAGTTTGGATAGTACATTCAGACCCGAGTAGATATTTTGAATCTAACTCAGTTTCATTATCTAAATTTCCCAAAAAAATTGTTTCATTTTGAACAGAAGATTAAAACAAAAAATTAGAAATAATAGTGTTAGGACTAGGTATGGATTCAATGTTTTTTATTTCTCTCTATGTTTTGGTGATTTGAGTTTTTGAAAAATAATCAAGAGAGTTGTACTTAGGAGACTCAATCCATGATGTCATATTCTTCTCATTTGAATCCAAAAAATCATTATACTCCTCATTTAAAGACACTCCAACAATTTCATGATTCAATTACCCTACCCCAAATACAAATATTGGTTCTTCAATAAATTCATGAGTGGTTTTTGGAAAACTAGACACTCCACATAAGGTTTTGGAAGGTACAATTGGTGTAAGGATGAGTTCCTCACAAGTATTAATGCATTGTAGTTCTATTCTCAAAGATGATACCTCAAAATTCATTATCTCTATTTGATTTCACAATTGTTCAATCAGTGCTTTAGGAATAGAATTTTTAGGAGTTTTTACATCATGGACTTCCTAAAGATTGATTTCTTCAAACATCCTTGAGTGGGAAGGATATTAATCCTTTGAATATTCATAATCCCAATGAATGTACATGTCACTGGGTGTGTGGTAATCAATAAAGGGTTAATCAAATAAATTTTATAATTTAGTGTCTTCCCAATATTGATTTTCAATTTTATTCCATCATGATTGTCTGACATGGTAATTTGGAAGATATTTTATTAATGAAGACAGAATGTTGGATTCTAGATTATTGGGACACACACAAATTGAAAGAGGTAAATATATGTGAAATGGTGGTGAGAATAGAAGAATTGGTGTATGGAAAGAAGATTTTTGTTCTAAAGAACAAACTTGGTCCCCAAAAATGGCACTAAAATTTGGTGTCTTCCAAATTTACCCATGTTCTAAGGGTTATGTGATCGCTTTTAGTGTAGCTTGGGTGGTCAAATCTTTAGAGACCTAAGAAGAACCTTTAGACACCAAATAAAAAGAGATGGATTTTTGGCTATTAAGTGACCAACAAGGGTTGATTTTAGATGGATTTGAAAGATAACACTATGATATTAATGTGAATTAAAAAATGAGAAAAAGGATTGATCCTAGGTTATTGCTTAGGGTGGATTAGATGAATTCCCTTTTTTACGATTTCAATTTCATTAAATTTAGAAGGATTCATGAAATAAATTCGAACTAACCTCATCACATACTGATTCAACACCTTCAAAAACACATGTTAATAACATATTCACTTGTATGAACATTTTAATGATAACTCTAAGGTAAAGGATCTAATTATCACATAAAAGTGGGGTGAATAAATTCAATAAGGAAGAGGAAGATAGAAAATAATTGAATGAAATAAACTCAAATAAACGAAATTAATAACATTTAGAGAGTGATAAATAACATCCAATACATCCCCTTTGTACTCCCTCAGATCAACCCATAAAATATTTAGCCCTTCATTGATGACATTTTGTCAACAGAAGCGGGAAGTAGACTTATGAGGGTAGAATTGAAGAAGTAAAAACAAAAATATAACGATTACTCCACCTTTTTATGATCAATATAACACGGTTTGGTGTGAAAAAGTTCACAAATTGATGAAATGGTATCAAGGTGATATTTAGAAGAATAGAATAATAGATGGAGAATAAATTTTATTGAAAACTATGGTGATTCGAACAACTTACCTGAGAAGGAAGAACGTTACAAAGACAAATTGTCATAATAACATTACAATGAAAACAAATCTCCAGGATCTCCCAAATCCTACGCCACTTATAAATTAGATAGGAATTTAGTAATACTTTGGTATAGCCCCTATATTACTAAGTCTTGTTAATTAATTGTGGTGGGGAATGGTGGGTGGATAATTAAGGGAGAGATGACTTTTCCACTCTTCCCCCGAAGTGGAAGCCAGCTTGCATCCACTGAAAAGACGCACCAAAAGCACAACTTATATGGATGAATTAGAGGTGGAAATATAAGGATAAAATATATCCTCATATGTCTTATAATATCCTGTAAAATTTCATACCTAAAAAGTGTTCTTTTCAAGAGATATGATTTAAATGTTTGGATGTTTTTCTGGACCGTGGAAGCTGGCCCAGAATTTCATCATCAACTTGGGTCTCCTGGAATATCATTTAAACATCATAATTATCTTGGTCCACTTTATAATTAAATGTTCTCCATAATATAATATATCTTACTTTGATGTTTCAGAATCATTAGGCTTGAATTTTGTCATTTATAGTACTTTTATTAGGCTGATGTCTAGTTCACTTTTCCCAGAACCTTGTTTTTTCGAGGCCCACTTGGGTGGTCCTCCAATTTGAATCTCCAAGTGCTCTGAATGAAATAATTATTCCTTATATCATGGGAGACCTGAAAGTACAATATTAAACTAAAATTGAGAAAATTTTTTATTTTATGAGATGTTCAAAAATGTACCATGTAATAGTGCATTTTAAGAATGAATTACAATCATAATGTGAAATAATGTTCAAAGTATAAAATGAACAAATAATGGTGTCTATTATTAATAAATCACATGAATATTATATAATAAATAAGTAATATTATCCTATTTTATGGGCTAATCAACTAGTATCTATTTTGGGAATCAAAAATTGTGTGTATGAAATAACGATATTCCAAAGAGAGAATTTCACATGAGGTAAAGATAGTATTATTTTTCACTAATTCCCATTGAATTTACTAAAGAACCTCATTTTTATTCATTTTATAAACATACTATTCCAAGATAACTATGTTAATTTCATTGTTGTATTTTTTTTGTTAACTTCATATAATTGAGAATCTATGAAGAGAACACTATCTATCTGAGAATCATTCTTGAAACTCACATACGAAATGATTTTTATATAAAATATAGTAAGTTTGAATTCTATAATTGGAATTATCCTTTATTAGATATATTATATGCATGAATAGAATATCATTTTAACCTTAAAATGTAATGGATGTTAAATAGTGGCATACAGCTATGAAAATAACTAGGAAATGTATTTTCCTTGCATTAGTAGGTTACTAGCAGTTATTTTATTAAAACAATTATCATTTATCTAACCCATAATCCAAGTTGTAACCTAAGGGGTGAATTTTATATTGTAAAAAGAATGTAAATAATGTTTTTTAATAAATTAAGTGGATATTGGCTAGTAAATTGATATTTACATTACTATCAGGAAGGGATTTTTCTGTGTTATATAGTTATATAACTAAGAATTGGCATGGATAAACCCTTAGGTAGATTCGTAGAGATATTTTATATAAATAGAACTATTTAAGGATCTATGAATATAATTTTCCAACTCATTATCTTGAGTTCAAAGATATAATCTTTTTCTTAAAATATGGAGGTATTATCTCAATGAAGAAATATTTGAGATATATATGGACCAATTTTTTGGAAATATATATTTTCCATGAAATATAAAAACATGAAACAAAGGATATGGATAGAGGTACTGAAGGATATGATTACTCAATACATTACCACCCTAGGACAGAAAACAAGGTGGTTGATGAATTTATTTAAAAAGATCAGGGATTTATAACTCAAATGAGGATATGAATAAAATACTATATTCATAGATATAGTAATTTTAAATATGGTAATAATTGGTTAAGGGGAATCATTAATACTTTTCTAAATGATTTCTAAACAATATCTACTTAGGAAGATAAAAACATCCTATCATAATGATAAGACATGAAAAAAGAAAATTAATTTTGTGAATAATGGTAATCATGAATAAATTATTAATAAATATGGTGTGCTAAAATTAAGAACAATGATATGTGCCACATTATACATTAGATAAGTATGGAAGTATGTAATGAATCTTATAGCTCATATTTTCCTATATACCATGGTATCACAAAGATAAAAATTGATTTATTTGAAAAAATAATGTGGTATAATAAAATGTGTAAAATTACTACCTGTGTATTATGATTCTTGGGTTTTAAATAGTTAAAGGATGAGATAAATAATCCAAAAGTAGTCATTCATCATATCCTTATTCTTATGTGTAAGTGGGGTAATCTTATTATCAAAATTTTCAATATATTTCCAAGGACCCCAAAATGAATTGATTCTATATGGGTTATTATTTATTACCTTATCAAATCTCTAAATTTCCTCAAAATTAAGAATCATATATATCTTGAGTGCCTCATAAAACTATCTATAAATGATGTTATGAGACATAGAGTTGAAACTCTTTCAATTAAATCATATCATGAGGACCTATATGGATTCAAATTATGTAATATTCATCACAATTCACTCAAAACCAAGTTATATTTGATAACTAACTATCATCCCAAGATAGTTGGGTTATCTTAAAGGTCTATTATAATATTAGAAGACATATGGAGGTTGTACTCACCTGATTTTCAAGGTAAGTGATCTCAATACATAATTTTTTTTATTTTTTTTATAATAATAAATTTTATATATTCCTTAAAATGGAATTATATAAATAATTGTATGAAAAAATATATCATATAGAGAATAGTTTGGATGAAGTCAGTGAAAGAAATATTTTACTCTAAGAAAATTTTGAGTAAATAATTTACAAATTTTGAATAATTCACATTCATATGATGGATGTACAAATCTTGAAAAAGTTATATGTTGATCATCGAATGATTGATCTAGAATTTCAATTTGGGGATCAAGTTTTCATCAATGTGTCCCCATGAAATTGATTAATATGGTTTGGTAAGAAATGGAAACTATGTCCCAAGTTTATTATGCCTTTTTATATTTTAGAAAGAGTTGTAATTGTTGGTTACCATTTAGAAATGACATCCAACCTTTATAAAGTATGTGATGTATTCCACATCTAATTATTAATGAAGTGTATGACAAATTCAGTGCATGTAGTCACCTATGAAGAAATTTAATTGCAACCTGATATATCTTAAAATAAAGAGAATGTCAAAATTATTAACACTGGAGAGCTATAGATGGGGAATTCAATGAATCAATTGGTATAATTACAATATATAAATAAAAATATATAAGTGGAAATGTGGGAACATGGAGAAGTTATGATAATTAATAGACCACTACTATTCTTCGAGTGATATTCTTTAAAATTCATAGATGATTTTTTTTCAATAGGGAATCATGTAACACCAAAGAATCTATTATAATATGTAAAAATTTCATTCAAATTAATCTAAATCATAATGCACATATATTTATTCAATAATTTTTTCCAAATTTAAACTAAAAAATTTGAAAAATTTTATGGGGAATCCGGACATTCCCAAAATGAAAATTCAATTATTATTAAAACTAAATAGAATTACAAGATAAAAATTGTAAATTTTTACAATAATGATTATGAAAAAAATAATGGATGTCCACATAGACATAATTGTTCCAAGTCAACTCACTAACCTCCACCACCTTGTTTTCAAAGCCATATTCCTCAAAATTTTCATCATGATATGAATTTCTAATGATCTAATTAATGTATTAAATAGAATCCATTTAGGTTATCCATTGAAGTGTTAGCTTCCATGATAAATGTATTATGTTGTATTAGATCACTTACACTGTAGGGTTCAAGTCACACTTAAGAAAAATATTGACTGATCTTTTCCTTTGGGTCACATCAACCACATTAATGACCCCTTGAATTTTGGCATCCAAAGAAATTGTTGAGACACTATGTATATAGAGACCACCCAATGATGTGCCTTGGTGAACTTTGAAAATTGGACCATACATAGTAGGTCCTAGATTTTCCATTAAAGCACCATCAATTTTTAACTTATTCCATCAAAGAAAATTGTGAGCCATATGATTAATATGGCTCCTCAGGTAATATGAATATGACCACAAATCCCAAATAATTTTATAATAAAAAATCATGTAAATAATTTTCACAAAAAAGTGTTTGAATTAAAATTTCCCCTTTTATAGTTTTATGAATCTTTAAAAATAGATGATTGTATATTGAACCATGTTCCTTCATGAATTCACGTGGAGTGGATTTTCCATATGTTATGAATTATTTCGAAAAAATCTACCTGTAATAGATATTTTATTTACTCCGCGATATGAAAATGAAAATAGGATTCTATGTGATTATATTTAATATTAAAATGAGGTATACATACCTAGAATAATTCATTTATACCATACCACAATGTAGAATCTGTGAAATGACATAAAATATGTTATTTATGTCATATAGGTGTTTATTGTACAAAAATAATATTGAAAAAAATGATGATTCCAACATATTGTAGAAAGTTATCTATGGGTAACAATGAGTGAAACACACTCCACTCAATAGTAAAACAGAATTCTAGAATCCAAGGTTTTATAATGTTATTAATCCATCTATTATTTCTTTCGAGGATAGAATTTAGATATAAATCTTGTTAAGATAACATTTCATTGGTTATTTGTTCCCATATTATAATTTAATCTCCAACAATGAAATTATAGTTCAAAACAGTTTTTTTAATCTCAACCGGAAGAATTTCAAGAGACATTTCCATATAATATTTATTTACAAAATTATTATCCAAAGATTATTCATTAGTGGAAAGGCATCTATAGAGATATTTTCTTGCACAATTATCTATCTTGAAATTAAGAGAGTAATTAGGGATGACAGTCTAATGATATTCAATCGTGATAGAGCAAAAAGAGATCTTAAAGGCATGTAAAATGGATGGTTTCATATAATTAAATTTTCCTTCTTTATATTTATCATTAAATATTTCTCATAAAAAAACACCATCAGTATTATCATTTATATATCTCCACACAATGTTTTATTTTGAAGAATGATTTAATTTAGTGAGATCCGTAATTACAATCTCTGCACAATCAATCCGTTGATATCATTTACTCCATGGGACAATAGAAATTTTAGTTTTTTTTAATACTTACACTATAAAAAAATTACTAATACAGGTCTTGATAATTTTTATGAGGGAAACCATCCACTTATAAAACATAAAATAATAATCAAATTTTGGGACAATGCTAGATTTAACAAGGTTATTGCGTCATGCCATTGAAAAAAGATTAACCTTCCTCGTGGATAATTTCTTTCTGATTTCAATGAAAATATTCAATTATATGGATCCTTTTTTATAGACCAAATATATATAATAATTGACATACTTAATTTAAAATTATAATATTAAAGATATAAATCGATGTTTAACATTTTGTAAATCTATGTAATTTTTTATTCAAATAATAAATATTTTTGGTTCTTCTCCCATAATCTAATAAAGAGGTTAATTTAATTTTTTTATAATAAATATAAGATAAGTATAGTTTTTTTAAATAGCCCAACTAATTTTATTGTAACAGGAATTATAAAAAAAATTTCTATAAAATACCATTTATTCTTAAAATGGTACTTTTTTTAAAATGATTTTCATTTTTTCGATCATATTTTAAAATTGATTTCTAAAAATCATAAGACATGAATCATGTAAAATGGATTCCATATTTTAAATCCAATTAATTAGTTTTTTAAATAATACCTTCTTAAATTCTGATTATAATAAATATTAACCCTAGAAAAAATTTATCACCATGGTTATGGGTAAAATGATTTAAAAGGATTAAGGTAACTAGATAATGATTCAAGATACCACAAAACACTTGAATAAATATTAGTCTATTGTTTTATTTCAAAATTAATTATATCATATTTGGATATATGAAAATTGAGATAACTTTACTTTTTTAATACATATATTATATTATAATTTTTCATATATTTACAAGTTATCCACTCACCTAGCTTATAAAAGAGAAGCTCTACTCACCTCTTATACAAACTTCATTAGAAACTTATATAAACCAATACCTGACCAAATACCATGAAAACATGGTTTTTATTTTCATATTGGCCGTTTTATCACAAAAATAGCTCTTTATGAAGCCCTAATGTGTATTCCAAATGAGATTACCGGAGGAAGAGGTATACAATCTTAACGATCTTTTAAAAGATCTTTTCTTCTTAAACCACATTAAATTATTAAATAAATATATTAATATAACTAAATTACTATTTTAATCATATTTATATTGATTTATGTTAATGGTATATTAATTTTCTATTTCATTCATATCCTAGGGAAAATAAAGAAATCACTCATATGTAGGTGCGGATTACCAACATCACAAAGAGATGTTTAACATTTTTCATCACTGACTCACATGGATAGATATAAATATGGAATTAATTAATATATATGATATTTATAAAAACAATTATACCAATATAATAAATCATATACATTCTTACCCAATAATTCATTGGAAAAATTACAATGTCGATTGTTTGTACATGTGGACTACCACCTCTACTATGAGATGTGATTAATTTTTCTATTATCATCATTAATGGATCATTTTAATTTATATATGACTAATGAAAATTATATTCATTAAATTATTAACATTATGGAGATTAGGTAACCATTTCATATCACCATTGACCAAGATCAACATTCTGAACTTGTTTTGGGGGAATTTATGGAACAACCTCATGTAGCTGAAGTAAGAAATAACTATACAATGAATGGATTCAAAATGATTATAAAATTATCATAAAAAAGGAATATAGATTAACATAGTTATAATTAAATTAATTATTAAATTTAAATTAAATATTAATGAGTATATGTTGTATCCGACCAAGAAAAAAACCATGGTAATTGTTTTTCATCGCAATTTCACTCTATTGGGACATATTATAATTATTCACCTAATTTATTTTATATGGTGTATATACTTCCCATTTAATATATTATGTCATGAATTCATTTTTATTAATAGTATAAACATTTTTAATCAAAATTTATTCATTTTATGTGATTTGATTAAAAATGTATTCATCCATAATGATTTATTTTACAATCCAATCCATATTTTGGATTATTCATGTTTAAATTCATAATGAATGTATTATATAACATACATATTCTTAAACCATTTTCATATAATTCACTTCTAGATATTTCTAGGGTTCCTAATTTTTCTTTCAACTCTTCCACTCTTTGGTACTTGAATCCCAAAATAATGTTTTTATGAAAAACCAACATTATTTATTATTTTATATTATGAATATTTTTTATCCATATCTATATTTTTTAAACTATTTCCTGGATGTTTTTATCTATGTTTAAATTAATAGTGATTTAGTTTTTATACTACCTTTTTATTTCATTACAATGTTTTAAGCAAAATATTTTAAATGTTTTTTAAAAAAAAAATCAATTTTTTGAAAATTGGTAAAGTAATGTTCTTTTTAACATATATAGTGTCAATAAATTTCATTCCTCCATGATAATTATTAACTATTTATATTAATCTTAATATTTTAATAGGTTTTAGAAGTGAATTTTTTTTCATTATTCTATGAATTTTTGTTAATATTAATATTTTATTTTTTACTAAATGGTTGTGATGAATTTTGTAAATTGACTGTAATATCTTTTTTATAACAATGTTAACAAATATTAAAGGAATTTTATTTTAAATTCTTTTAACATATTTTCCTATATAATTAAAGAAACATTTAAAATTTAGAAACCATTATTTTTTATGATTATATGGTCTTATACCATTCATTAATGACTTATGGAATAAAACATATTGTGTTTATCATTCACTTTATTGTGATCATGGTCTATATCACTTTACATTAATTATTAGAAATTATTTTTACCCTTCATGCCCATATTTTTAATATCATTGATAAATTTAATATGATTTCTATTAAAATAATATTTTATTCAAAATAAAATACTTAAATATAATGTATTATTTGATTTTATATTATTGAAATATTTATTTCACATACTAAGGATATATTGTTGTTTTGGGTTCTTGATTCAAAGTAGATATTTATTTATTGACAAGACAATTTTTTATGATTAATACCATTGATTAATTTTATATAGTATGATTTAGAAATATTTAAGTGATGGTTGGTTTCTGATTATAGAAAAACCCTTGATGCATCAAAATTCCTCCTGAGACAACTCAACTAGAATACCTAATTAGTTGACTATTTAGTGTATTCCTAATCAATTATTAAAATTTTCTTAGACCAAGGCCTGGATGGTAAAATTTTATATTTATTTTAAAAAGTCATTATTGTTAATAGCATTAATTCTAATCATTATGGTTTTCTTTCTTTAACACCACAATATTTTATAATTTTTTTAATTAATTAATATATTTGTCAGCATGTATTATATGCAACACCAAGCTTTATGTGATTTTTTATATACTATAAAAATATAATTAACTAAATGTGACTGTTATAAACAAGTTATTAAATTGCCAGTATGAATAGGAATAACCCAATTTTGAAAAAAATTAAAATATTTTTATATAATTCAATTTTATAGAATATTTTATATCAAATGAATACTCAATTTTCAATTAAGACATTTTCTGCTTCAAAAATATTTTTTATTACGAAACTGTTTTTTTAAATTTTTACGCACAAAAATTATAAATAATTTATTCTATTAATAGAATTTTTATTTAAGGAAATTAATATCATTTTTGAAAACATTATCTCAATATTAACATAGATTGAATTTTCAATACTTTTATGAAAATGTTTCTTTTTTGCTGATAATTAGAAAATAATGATTTTTTTAAACTATCATTTATTTTCAATTATTTATAAAGACTAATTTTTTTGGAATGGATTTAAAATTAAATTTTTTCAGTTATATGTACATATTTAAATTAATTCCATCGGTATAAACATTATACTTTCTTTTATATACAAATATTTTCATACCAAAATATTAATTTTTCTCGAAAATAACCTTTCATCATGCTCTCCCTAATTATTTTAAAATTAATTTTTATCACTTATAACAATTTAATCTGAAAAAATGGGATCCATATTTCTAAAAATATTATTATGATTTTTTAATGAGGTGATGTTTTTGTATTTTTTAGAGTAACTTTGGTACAAATTTGTTACTATTGAAATAGATAAAATGATTTGAAAGGGATAAAATGATATAAAAATCGTACAAATCAAATTATATGGTCAAATTTAGACCCTAAATTATTTATTATTAGAATATGGGTCATTTGGTAGCCATATTACTTGAGTTTGACCTTAATATATTTAAATATTTTGAAAAATCTTAAATGTTCCCTCTCTCTCACTTTTAAAAGGAAACCACATATCATATCTTATCCAAAAATAAAGATCCTAACATCTCTCCTAAAACCTTCCAAAACCCATTCCTAAAAAACTCCCCATGTGTTATTGGTCTTATATTGATCATAATTATAATAGCCTACACTTTTCATACATATATATTACATCTTAATTTATGAATATTCCTTTCATTATACAAAAACATACTTATGACTATAATGCTTTAGTGCCATTGGAAACATGGATGAATATAAAAATAGTTCATAAGTGAACCACATTGTGTATTACTATTTTCTTCATAAATAGAACCCTTTTTAGACAAATAATATTTAATACCTTTCTACAAATCCTTAGAAAAGGAAACATTCTAAAGGGTGATATCATATTATCAGTAATAGTAAATAAGGGAGATATTAATGATCACATAAGCATAACATTATCATAGTGTAATGGAAACTGGGTCATAACATTTAAAAAATATACTATTAATAACATAGATCATAATCTGGATTTTTCCCATAAATCTTGGTGGTTTATAAGACAAAATTCATAAAGGAAACAATAAACTTGAGCTATGAGGACATATCATTGGCTTAAGACATGCATTTGTCAAAAAAACATATGTATTGAAAATATTATGTGTATGATTCCCTCCATGAAATTCATGAGATGTTAGGCTTAGTCCAACCACATGTTTAACTACTTTGGGATTTAGATAACCTCTTGTTGTCCTCTCTTATGCTCTGGATAACCACTTCTGTACCTTCCTCTGAGCTTTGGATAACCTCTCACATACCCTTTGTACTCATTGAACATTAATCATTACCCAAATAATTGTAGGGATATTTAATTCAATACCCCCCTTAACATAATAAAAAATATACATATTTGTTCCAATAGTTCATAAAACATTTATCATAGCATAACCCATGAAACGAAAATGGGTTTTATAGACATTATATCATAACATAACCCATGGAAAATAATTGATATTCATAATAATTTCATCATTTAATCAAATAATAACCCGTGATAAAATGAATGTATTTCATAAAAATATTTTCATCATAATCATAATACATCCCAAGAAATAATAGGGATTGTATCATTGGATCATATCCCTAGTACATAATAAATTTAATCAAGGGTTGTTATCTTTGATGAATAGAAATACCATTAAAATAACACTAAATAATTTATTTTGGAAGATACAATTTAAATATTTAGAATCAATTTTTAAAATCTATAAATTTTAAAGAAAAATTAATTTTTTTTATGAAATTACTTTCAAAACTTGTAAATGATGCTTTAAATCATTTATTAGTCATGATGTCATGAACTACTATTCATTTAGAAATAATTAAACTAGGAATTGGTTCACCTTTTCTATATAATTTACTTTAAAAACTATTTTTAGAACATTATATTCATTAATTGATTTTTTTTTAGAAAATATGGACTTCAATGAGAAATTATTTTCAAATGAATAGAGAAATAAAGGAAGGTGTCCTTCAAAAAAAAAATTTACTATTGAGTACTAAATATAGGAAAATGAAATGAAAATGTGTAATTTAAATAAATAAAATGATTATAATAAAATAAATCAGTTTCATGCGATGTATATGGAAAAATTTAATCATAGAAAACTTAATAATAGATAATCTAGATAAACAATAAGTTTGTAATAGAATTCCCTTACCACTTTGGTAACTTTTGAGATATAATTCTAATGAAATAATGAACCACAAATGTATATTTATGTCCCATTAATTTCATTATAATAGTCATAAAAAATATACATGGTAATTATATACACCAAACAAAAGAAACAAGTGGTGTATATTGCATGTGTCCTAAGGTAATAAAAATTATAAGAAAATACCTCACCTCAAGTATCAATATTCTTATTATATATTCAAACCTACTTTATAATAAGAATAAGTTTAATTTAAATATTTTAAAAAAAATTATTCATATCATACAATATATTATTTAATCATAACTTTTTATCACCGTTTATTAACAATTCATTATAAAATAACTATTTCGAGTAACACTTATTTGGTTTTTCATATATGTTTTATTTCAATAATTTTGGTTTATACACATTCATAATGGTTCCATAATATAAATAATTTTAATAATTTAATAATTACCTTTTTTATTCATTATATACATATTTATATACATCAATAAAATATATAGAAAAAAAGAGTTACACCATCCATGGAGATGGTAGGTTGTACATACGTATGTTGAATGTTTCCATTTTCTCGACGGATGGAAATAAAGAAAGGTAAATAATAATTCAACATTAGAAAATAATTTTCATCATATATATCATATATATTTATCAAATATATCATTATTAAAATATATTTCCAAATTAAATTAAAAATGTATCACATTGATTCATGGTGTCTATAGTCCACACATTAGCACGAGCGATGTTATCATTTTTTTAATAAATTGGGTAGTTAGAAGTTATATTTTTTTTTTATTTTTTTATGTATAATTATTTCATAAATATCATATAAATATGTTAAAGTCATTTTATCCATCTTGAAGAGGAAGTGATGGAAAACGAATTACATTAGTTAATTGGGATATAGTCCACCATACACACGATCTACAGTTTTGTTTACAATATGATGAAAGATGAGAATGATGTAAGTTAATATATTATAATAATTACATATATTTTTATGTTAAATTCTCATTTTATTATATATAAATTATTTAATAATGTTTTAATTTATAATAATAAGAAATAAAATAAAATCGCATGGTTAAGAACTACACCTCTTCTTCCGAGAACCTCTTTAGTTTTATACATAAATCATTCATAGGATGCTTTTGTGATAAAAAATGGGATCATTTTCATGATGAGATATTTTATAAATGTTTTTTGCTTATATTTTTCAAAAAAAATTCTCTTGAAGTGTGATGTGGAGATGATATGGTGTTCCCATTTATAAGTGGGGAAGTGGACACATTAGGAATTTTTGAAAGAAATAAAATATAACCATGATTTACATAAAACAAACTGATACAAAATTGGTCATTATTTCATATTAGATGATAATATTTCCAAATATTTACATAAAAACAATTTATAATTGTTTTTATTTCATTTTCACCAGTATATATTTATTTTAACACTAGAAAAACAAATTTTATCCTTAACCGTGATAATTTATTTTATTATTTTTTCTATTCATTATGACCAAAAAATAAGATGACTTTATTATATAATATTAATTATTCATATTAAAAATATGTAATCCATTTTAACTAATATAATTCACAAAATTCAATGAAATTAATTTTAAATTAAACTCACAGATGCGATGAAAAAATGGTTTTCAAATGAAATAGTTTTCAAAAGTATAAAAACATTTTATCATGATTCACAATGAAAATAATTATAATGATATAAATTTGATTAATAATATTATTATATACACTAATTTTAATTTTATAAACATTATAAACCAAAATGTAACTTGAAATTTATTTAAAAGAAAACACAATTTTAATAAAAAAATCATTATTTTCACTATTCATAACAAATTCTCTTCTTATAATATTATAATAAATTACTCTTACATAATTATTTCATGTTTATTCCAAAATAAAAGTTCATGTTTTTACATAAATTTCATAAATTTGAAAAAAAAAATTATTTTATTTTTTAAAAAAATTAATAAAAAACATTTTAGAGGAAAAATGTAATTTCGAAGCATGTGATGAATATACTAAAAACAATAAGTACATATTTATCAATATGTTATCATCATCTAAAACCTTTAAACATAATTTACAAAATTTGGTAATTCTTATTCTTACAATACTGGTTAACTTCTAGGTTACAGTGTTCATATTTTAACTTATAACATTAGTAGTATATTATGATTCATTAAAAAGTATTATTTTATGTAATGAAAGATATTGAAAAAATTAAATTTATTTGAAATATATATCACACAATATCATGTTTTTAAATTAAAACAACTTAAAATGGTTTTAATTCTTTAAAATCCAACAATTTTGTAGGAACAACTAAGTATAGTTATTCTACATTATAGGTTTAGGTTCCCACATAGCTTCTTCATGTAAGTGGTTTCACCAAAAAAATTGAGCAGGTGAGTGGTCTTGTTTCATTGAAATGTTTCCAAATGATCCAAAATAACTATAGATTGTTCTCAAAGTAAATATCATGAACCATAAGTACAACTATTGAGTTTAGTACATATGAAGACTTTGGTATATACATCCTCAAGAGAGATAAAATAAACACTTTATGGAGTATACAATGGTTTATTGGATGTCTCAAGAGATTCAAAATTGTCCCTACGCAACAAAGACGCTAAAAAGGTCTTGTATAACCAGGTCTTAGTTTTCCCTTCTTAATTAATATCATAACCATCTTCCATGGAGAAATTTATAGAAAAACCATCACAATAACCTCAAAATATTGATATTTCTGATGATTGTAATTATTACTTTTCTATTGAACTTGAGTTACCTTAACGTGATTTTGGTTTTCAATAACGTTCTCGGTAATTTACTCCACTTTTTCAGATCCTAATAGATTTATTTCTCTAACATTATCACAAAATATTAGAGTTCTACACTTCTTTCCAAATAGGGGTTCATAAGGATCCATCCAAAATTCTTGTTTGAAACCTATTGATGTATGATAAAAAAAATTAGAGGAAGGTGTTGATACCATCACCATTTAAATCCATATGAAAAGATATCAACGTATACTCTATGGTTTTAATGGATCCCTTAGAGTGGACATTTTTATGAGGATAATACCCAATGATGAAACACAACTCTATATCCAGAGCTTACTAAAGACATTGTCAGAACGTTGAGGTAAACCTTATATTCTAATCCGATATAATAGAAAGTGGTACTATATGGAACCATACCACATCCTTATTGAATATACTAGCTAGTTTACCCAAATAAAACACTTCTATAATTTTGATGAGGTGTTTTAACTTTATAACATGGTCGAATAAAACCTATATAAAATTTTTCGCTTTGGACATTTTGGGGATTCTAATAACAAAATACAAGGTGTTTTTTACCATTTCTATTAGGGTATGGGTAATGTATGTAAAATCTCCTTATACTTTTGTCACTCAGTTTTATCTTTTTAACATAAAAAGAATCAAGTTACAAACTCTGAAATATATATCTTATATACATTTGAAAAATAATAATATTTAAGAACTCTATTCATATTCATACTTACACGATGAATATAGAGCGAAGGACATGTATATTTCTCTAATAGACCATTATTATAATTTAGTATAGATTGAACACAAACATGATTCCTTAACCTTATTATTTTTTCATAATCAAGGTTAATATTATGAACTTTTCTATCCTTATTCTGTAGCTTTATGTATTTATTCTACCCCACTTTAATCATCACTTAGATAAATGGTTGAATATTCATTTGATAAAGATAATATTTATCCCCTTCATTCAATATTTATTGATCCATATGTTATATATCGCATAATATTTGTTTTTTTATCCTCATTATAGATAATATAGCAAGATCCTTTTGAATATAACAACCAACCATCTTGTTTTCTTTCATTGGGTGGTAGTTTTTTGAGCAGTCAACGTCATTAATTAGTTCCAATCATATTTTTTCCCATAAAAAAATATTTATATTTGAATATATACTTTACAATTTTATGCCTAATATATATATATATATATCACACCATTATCAATAAATATAATTCTTGTATATATTTAATGAAACTGTTACCGTAACTAACTTCAAATCATTTATTGGTTAATATTTTTCCTCAAACACCACCTATAATGAGGCATAATCTATTACCATGTCATTTTAAAATTAAACTCTTTCTATTACCTTTACCAATTCATCATTATATATTTCAAACCCCTGTCCACTATAGTGTAATGTAAGAAATGGTTCACTAACAATCGTTATCTTTAGTTCCTTAAAATATTCATCTCATTTTTTTATCTAAAGTAACTTGGACCCCTTCTGAGTAAAATTAGTGAGTATATTATATAGTTTAGAGATATCAAACATAAATAGACAATTATAACTATCCAAACCAATAGAACTATTAATCTCATTCACAATGGTTTTTCGGGGATAATGATCAGTAAATCTCATCTTTGATAGATCCACCGATATACCCTCTCTCGAGATTATATGACCCAAAAATGAAATTTTGTGTAGCCAAAAGTCACAATTTATATATTTCCATTCACATTATACTTTATTAGGGTATTAAAAAAATTCTCATGTGATTTTAATATTATTATATTATTTTTTACTATACAAGAATATCATCTATAATGTTAATTAGAAACTGATCATGTTAGAATATAAATAATATATTCATTAAATAAATTAAAATAATGTGGTCACTAATAAAACCAAATGGAAACAATATATATTTACAGTTTCCATACCTTTTATCAATTGATGTCTTGAGTATATCCTCCATGTTGACACTCAATTTATCATATCCCTAATGGAGGCTAGTCTTGTAAAAGTGTTGAGATACATGTAGATGATCAAACAGACATTCAACACATGTTAGGGGTTATTCATTATTTATTGTTAGATTATTATATTCTTGATAATTAATTCATATTTTCCTCAATAAATCATACATTATAACAAAAATAATTCATGGACTGAAAGGTAACACACATTCATGAATGAATCCCTTATCATGATTCTCTCTAAGTAGCTTATTCCTCTCATTCATGTCAATTAGGGCCACTTTATAAGGAGTCTTTGAAATATTCATAACACCAGGATTGAGTAATACTAAAAACTAAACATCAAAATTCAATGAAAAAATAGGAAAATATTCCTAAAATACATCAACCAAATCCCACAAAATAGGCATATCATCAATATTTAGTTTCTCTAAAAAAATCTAGGCTAAAAATAAATTTGGAAAATTTATCAAGAAATATAAAGTGTATTTTATTTACATCAAAATATAATATTTATTATCGCACTGATAAATGATCATAGGTTTTTTGGGAATATCAAATGTGAATTCCCTTCCTCACTAATTGACGTGGGATTTATGTAGGGAAATCCAATCCATGAAAAGGATAATATTAAATTAAATGTGATGGAGAATAAAAATATTTTAAGGAAGAAAGGTAAAAGAAACTTCAACTATAGAAGAATCATTAACTTGATATTTGATCATAATATAGTTAAGGGTTTTCACTGTAAATTCAACATCTAATCAATTGGGAAGAATTTTTATACCCTTAGAACAATATTTATAAAAAATAATGGGTATATCTAGAGTCATATAAGACATTAGTGGTTTTATATTGGTTGATAACTATACACATCTCTATGTCATTATCATACCCCTCAAAAGAAATAGTAATCACATTATATTTCCATTTTTCTATTGTATTAGGAGGTTTTTTATGTAGGTCATCATCATTAATCTTCATATTTTTCAACGGGTTATAAAAATTTCCTAAATCCTTCTATTACAAACACTGAATTGTGGGAGCTATACTCATTAAAGATTCCACTCTATTCAGTTTAGCAGATACCTTCTTCCCATAACATCTTCATTCAATCATTCGATGACCTTCCATTCCCCACTTCAAACAATTAATAGTTTATTTGAGATAATTTATTCCATGTTTCCTTCTACACTTTGTGTATTATGGAAATATATTATTCCTCTCTCGATTGAATTAATATTTTCATTTGAATTCCATCTTTAATTCGTTATCCAAACCATGAGATTGATGAATAACTCCAATTTATATTTCACCCTTGATATCACATATAAATATTTATCCATAGCTATTTATGTCCATTATGTTAAAATATATATAGATACTTGGTTTTATGCCACTGAAGATTCTATAAACAATTATTTTAGTTTGGATGATAATACCAGATATGTACCTTTATTGCCTTCTAAAATTTACCTCATAGGTTACAACATATTCATTATCCTTATGCTTTATCTATTGTAACTCCTTATACATTATAGTATGAATAAAACAAGTAATTAACTTATAATAAAATAATATTTTAAACTCATACAAATCCATAGATTCAATTTCTTCATTTTTTCTCATGTTTGTGATAAGATCCCACCATTGATCCAATTTTCCATTCAAATGATAGAAAACTAAAATGAAATTTTATTGATGTGAATAAAATATAATGTAAAATAACATTTCTCTGTTACTAATATATTTCTCAAAAACTAGTGCTTTAGTAGAAAAAAATAATCTGGGGTTACCTCATGATTAATTCAAAAAAACATTATTCCTTCTTTTTCTTTTTTAAATGTTTGGAATGGTTCAAATATTAGGAGAGTTATTTGAGATTATAAATTAAAATTTTTAATCCATATCCTAGAAAATTTGGTTTACTATGATGAAAATAAATTCATTTCTCATCGCATTCATCATTAACATGACTCCTTCAGGTTCTAACATTCAACTGAAACCTAAAATATAGTATGAGTAATGATAATAATAGTGGGAAACCAAACATTCATGAATGATCTATTATATGATTTCTAAATCCTCACAAATTTTTTTTGATCTATGACACCATAGATTTTACCTAGACCATTCATGATCATCATTTGAATCCTTCATGATTGTTCGTAATGAGTTTGAGAATTTCAAAAACATATATCGATGGATTCTCAAACTAGGTTTACAGCAAGGCACATTTTTTAGAACTAAGTGACAATAGATTTAAATCCCAATGTTCTATTTTTAGACTTATTACCCCTAGGTACGGCTATTATATGTCCACATACACCTATAGTATCTATATAGGGATGGAATTTCCAAGAAACCAATCACTCTATACTTTTAAAATATTCCCTGAAATTTTCCTATACTTTGGATTATCCTTAGTCTAATCCCTACTGTTCTCACTAATGTTCTCTCATCCTAGTTACAATGTTTAACTAAACCAATACTATTATACCAATTATAGTAACCCACACATTTCATATATATATATATTACATCATAATATATGAATATTCATTTAATTTTACCTAAACACACATGAGGACAATAATTGATTAATGTATTAGACAAATTTGATACATAGAAAAAATTTTCATAAGTGAACAATGTCAACACCCATTATGTTATTTATAAATAGGACCCTTGTTAAAAATATAATAACTAATAACTTTATTTAAAACATATGGAAAGGAAACATAAGAATGGGTGAGATAAGAAACATTGGTAATGGATAAATTGGGAGACATAAAGTTAAAAAAATCATAACAAAAGCATAAGTGTATCAGAACATGAGCATCACATTTGAAAAAACATATCTTATATAACAAAGAAAATAATCCTATGTCATGGAATAAATCTTTCTTATTCTAAAGAAAATAATAATAAAAGAATCAAATAACACGATCCATGAGATAATATCATCGACATAAGGCAGATATTTTTTCATACACAAAATTATATAAAATCATATATCAAGGATACCCAGTAATACATTCATAACATTTTAGGCTTGGGAAAACTACTCATGTACCTTCTTCATGATTTGTATTATCTCTTGTGTACCCTCTTTTATGCATGAGATAGTATATCATGTAACCTCTTTTGGGATTGTGATAACATCACATGTACCCATAGAGCTCATAGAATAGTAGTCATTACCCAATTAATTGGTGGGGCATAAAATTATAGGATGACCATTCACATAATAAGAATAATACAAATGTGCACCACAAGATCAAAAAACATTCATCATAGCATAATCCATGGAAAATAAACACATTTAATAATCATTTCATCAATTCATCGTAGCATAACACATGGAAAAGAAATCAGTTTTATAAAAATATCATCATCATCATAATAATTCATCTAGAGAAATAATACAGATTCTATCATTGGGTCATATACCCTATATTGAATACATATAATCAATTATAGTTATCATTTATGAATATAAAGACCATTAAAATATCATTAAAACATTTTGGTGAAAAATACCCTTTCCACATGGAAATTCACTTTTGAAAATCTAAATTTCTTCTGAATATTAATGAAAATAACTTAAAAAATGACTTTGGAATTTTATAAAAGATTTTATAAATAATTTAGTGTTCATGATGATAAGAAATTTCATTAATTAGATACATGATAAAACAAATATTCCATTCACATTTTGATAAAAGTCATAGTTACCTTGTTTGGAAACTTATAAAGGATTTTAGAAATGTTTCTGACATAATTTTCATGATAATTATAATAAAGGACATAAATGGGTAGTATATAAACATCAAAAAATAATTAAGTCAGGTATTAGGAATGTATTCCATAAAAATAATATTCGGTTTAAAATCAATTACCTCATGTCGTTTCGTTCTTCGTACATGTGTGAACCTATTTTAAAATAAATACAGGTTTATTGTACATATATTCCATAAATTTACTAAGATATATCATTCTATATGTGATTTAATACAACATATGATTAACTCATAACCTTTTAACACATTTTTATTAAAAAAATTTAGTTAAACTCATTATATTAGGTAATAACAGGTTTGTTTTTCATATATGATTTGGTTCAGTAGTTTTAGTTCTAATTCTTTTAATATGGTTCGATATTCTCCTGAAATTTTATCATATTATATATATTATATATATTCATTAAAAACGTATTAGGAGTCATCTATACAAGTTGTAGATAAAAAATAAATTATACCATCCATGGATAGGGTATATCATACATACCCAATAACGATGATTCATGTTTCTCAAAATATAAAACATAATGAAGATAAATATTAATAAACCATTAAAAATAATTATTATATAAAATATATCATATATATTGATAAATATTTCCTTATTACCATCCATTTCAAAAAAAATTAAAATAAATCACATCACATTATGGATGTGGTAGTCCAAACGTGTGAATGAGCGATGTTATCATTCTCAAATGGATTAGAAAGTAAGAAGGTAAATATGATATTATAAATATAGAAGTAAATTATTTCTATAAATATCATATTAATATGTTTATTCCATAATTATAACCATCCTATAAAGTTGGTGATGGAAAAAGAATTACATTAGTTCACAAGGCTTTAGTCCTCTGTACACATGATCGACAGTTTTGTTTCCCATTTGATGGAATAGTATAATGATATAGGTAACAAAATTAATGTAATAAAATATAATTATATTTTAGGAACTGATTTTTTTTTATAATCTTGTTTTAATAAGGTCTTACAGGGGTGAATTGATAAATAAAAAAATATGTCACTGAGAACTATTCTGCTTCTGTAAAGAACCTCATTAGGTTTATACCTAAATCTATCCAAGGTAAGATTTATGAACAAAAATAGAGGATTTAGGTCATAGTGATGGATTAAATGAAGGTTTCTTTATAGGTGTTTTATAAACCCATAGTTACTTTATGTGTGAAGATGAGATGTGTTCGATGTCACGAACCAACCTAGGTCAACCTTGAACTTGTCACCTGAGTCAGTCTACGACATGGCCTGAAGGGCATACCCGATCCCAATAGGGTGGAAACTAGTGTTGGGTAATAAAATAAACTAGTTGGTAATGATTAGTTGCATAAAGAAGATAAATTAATAGTCATAAAATGAAATAACATTTAAATAAAGGAATATAAACTGAACAACTTGGAAGCGGAAAAAGGAATAAACAAAGCAAACTGACATACCTCAAGTGACCTCGTGGGTCACCAAGGCACATAAACTACACTATCTCTAAGATTGATCAATGACTGAAACCTACAACTGAAAAGTAAAGTAGGCAAGAGCACCGAGATGCTCAGTAGAAATTCCAAGATACAGCAACACCCTTATTCCCTTACCTTTTATATGAAATCGAAAACATGATTGTTTGAAAATAAGACGTAATAAAATAATGGTTTTTATTCTTTTCAAATTCAAGTAACATGTTTTCATTTTCAATTAAAACATTTTTCTCCCGCTATATTTTCAAAATAAGTTCCAAGCATGCATTAATGATTCAAAATGAAAGTATAATAATTTTTATTAAAATATTGTTTTCAAAAATAATACATCAAGTATGAAACAAATGAAAGGAAAATTACATCGTAAGTATCATGTCACAAATGAGAATGATGGGTAATCCATAAAGGTATCTAGAACAAGTGGGACCCTAGATACCTCATACCTCGATGAAACGTGTAATAGAAAATAGGACCCTCACAAAATGTGGCTTAAGAACCATGACCATCAGTAACCATGGATTAGAAACCATGAACCTCAGTAATTCATATGTTTAGTTATTGTTGTTGCATCAATCATTATAGATGAAAATAGGATGAACCCCTGCCGTTTCATCTGGTGTACTAGTCCTGGTCACCCACCTAGATACCCAGGTTACCCATTGTGCTCTATTTCATGTGGTGGTGATTCTTCTTTACCAATTAATCATACATGTACAAAACACTTTATTTATCTAAAACCCATTCAAACTCTCACCACCTTTCTCCCTCCCTATGATCATTCCCCCTCTTTCATGTGACATAATGAATAAGAAACTAATTAGGCACATAATAACGCATTCAACATAAGAATCATTTTCTAAAACCAATGGGGAATTCATCAAGAGAGGTTTTTCTTTATCATATAAAATTATTAAAGTGCCAAATGGAATTAATTAAATAAAGAGAACACTTTTTATAACTAACTAGCCAAAATTTCAAACACCATTGGAAATACTCATTACCAATTCAAAACCACTTTGGAAATCAATTTTCTAAAAAAGTTACTTAAGACCAATGGTGGTAGAAGTACATTTCAATTTCCAAAACAAAGCCAAATAATTTCAAGAAACCACTAACAAATTTCATATCATGTGTATATAGCATAAATTTAAAACAAGTTTTTAAAACAAGCAAGAAATTATGAAATTCAAATTAAAGGCATAAGTATAGGGGACCTACATCAAACATGTTGCTATTAGTCAGTGACTACTCAAACTAACATTTGGGGCATACACGCAACTGAATTTATACATATATATATATATACCCCTAGATACATTGCACATATTCCCCATGGAAAGAGGGAATATGTACAAAGTGGGTATATATATATATTCCTTACCCTATGCATGTACCTGTAGGATACCTTGACACCCGCAACCCAAAACCATTGCAGCGCGGTCCAACGCACTACAAAAATAATTTAATAAAACAATTAAACACTAAACAATCTACAAAACGTTTCAAAATAACATTTCAATGGTTTTTAAAAATAACACACTCAACTTTAAGTAGGAAAATCAACTTTAAGAATAAAATTACACCAAAGTGACATTAAAACGGACTTTCCATCTTTCGGAAGAATTTACAAAACATATTGACAAATTCACCACAAGTACAACATGCTCGAATTGGTACATTTCCCATTAAGGATCTTTTTTCCACACATACTCACCTCATGTAACAACAAAAACACATGGAAAACTACTTAAACAATTGATTGACACATCCAAATATTTTCACAACAAGGAACACACACACAAATACCCGCATTTTAATACAAAAACCCAATTTTGAAAATATATTCACACTAAAACAATATCATATCATGTTTCACACCCTTTATAAGATTTCATAAAAAAATATAAAAAATTTAGGAAACAATCCCCAAGTAGTATTACCAAACATTGAACACAAATGCCACTCAGAAACTAACTCTATAGCTAAATGAACTCTAATAACATGATAAAATAGAATTCACAGCCCATGAGTGACATAATAAACCAACAAAAAAGTTTATAAAAAACTACTAAAGGTGCCAATTAAAACCAAATAAAATAATGAAATAAGAGAAACCTCACCTAGACCTGCGACTGATGGATTGAAATGAACCAAAACAACATGGAACAGTCAAATGCACCTTAAAATAAACACCAAAGACTCATAAATTAAAAAACCCCAATTAAAAACTAAGCAAGAAATGAGAATGGAGGGAAACATTACATGAAATCATTGAAAGGGGGACAAAATTGATTTGAACCACATCCCCTTTGGTGGTAGTTGTCGAATCGCAAAGGAAGGGAACCTGAATAACCCTTTTCAATACCTAATAAGAAAGAAAGCATTAAAAAAAACGACCCCCATAAAATCCTAGGGTTAGGCCGAACCTAGGAGGGGTGACAGGGAGAAGAAAATCATACCACAAATGAAGGAAGAGAGGAGATGAGGGCTTACCATAATGAACTGACTTCAAAAACCAGAGGAAAACAAATTTTTTCTCTTGAAAAAGAGTGAATTGAGAGGTAGAGTCCCGAGAAACATGGGCTAGGCCAAGGGGGGGTGCGCGGATCCGAGAGAGAGGGAGAGTGGGGTGCTGGTGGTAGCTCATGGAGGGAGGCTGTGAGAGGGAGAGTGGCCAAAGGGATGGGGCAGAATGATGCAGGTGAATCGGGGGGTGGGTGAGGCCCAACACGAGTGGGGAAGGAGGGGAGAAAAAAGGATAGGAGAAAAAACAAAGAGAGAAAAAAGGGAAAAAAAGAATAAAAATAAATAAATAATAATTTAAAATATAATATTAATATTAATATTCACAATAACTTGTTAATAATTATAATAATCTGAATAATAATATTGTCCATAACCATAATAATGATGTTATTAATAAATAAATCCATTAATTTTATTTTATTCATATTGATTTTAATTTAATAAATTTTTAAACATTAAGAAACCAAAAGAAAATTATAAATAAAAATAATAATAATAATTGTGTGCGTAAGATACTGGGTTAGGGTGTGAAAAATCTCCCCGCTACAAAAACATTCTGCCCAAGGAATTCACCCAGCCATTTGAGGAATCAAACTCGAGTTCGAAACTGAACTAAGCTAACAAAATCACAAACTCAAAGTGACTTTTCACTCCATCAGTCACACCCAACCAACTTTAAGGGAAACTATAAACAGAAGGGCTGTTAAGAAACAAAGAGGGTTCTCCCCACCACAAGAACCTAACTAGCACAACTAATATTGAGACTCTCAACATGGACTAACTCTAGATCTGCTAACTTGATCCAAAGAGGAAACCGCCAACCCAGACCAAAACTCCTACACACAAAAACTCTTGATGAAGGCACGACAAGATCTATGGTGGGTATCCCAACCATCTGATAACCGACCAGCTTAATCCATGTGGCATTGACCAACACAGGAACAACCATCCCAAACCAAAAACCATTGAAACATGTAAAAACCCAGAAAATAATTCAACCAAATAAAGAACTGAACCATAACCTATCATTTCCATGAAAGATGAGAATCTCCAAAACTATCCTATAAAAAAATATAAATAGGTTACATGTAAGGAGGTACAACTACTGGAATTATAAGAAAACGATAGCAGAACACCTTCTTATAACCAAAGTGGGGTATTCAAAGAACAAAGACCACAACCAGAAAATAATACCTCTATGCCTCTTATAGAAAAACATAACCTTAAAGGAAGAGGGAAAACAAAAAATATATTTAAATCGTCTTCATTATAGCATTGGAGACAAAAGTTAGACCAAGGTTACCCACACCCATTGATTCTTGACTGCTTGAAAGGATTCAATCTGAAACATGTGGTTGGAGCTCTAATGTCTTGAAGAATCTTCTTCCCCACAGTCAGGAGCTAAAATCCTATTGTGGAGACTCCTTCTAACTATACTGTTATAACAACCTATCAAAGTGTCCCAAATGGCCACAATGATGACATGTTTTTGGAGGATAAAAACAAGGCGACCTAAAGAAGCCAAACAGGACACAACAAAAGAAAACAAGAGTTTGGCTCAGTTAATAGAAGATTGGATTGACAAGAAGACTTGTCTGAGACAGGTTCCTCTAGTTCTCTCTCATCAAAAGATGGGGATCCTTCTCAAACACCCAAAAATAATCGGTCCAAGAACCCTAGACAAAGACCTCACACAATAGAGACATTAATTGATTCTAAGATGCTACCTCCAGAGAAAAGGGATCCAACCCCTTGAAATTCCCTTCGTAGGCCTTTTCTATTCATTGGATTTGTAGAAACTCACGAGATCTTCCACTTTCCTCACCTTCACTTCATTAGGTATAAACCGACGAATGAGAGTGGTCTTAAACACCTTATATGACACACCATCATGCAATCACATTGGGATCATCTTCTTCCATCAATCCAAAGTTTATCTTTCAAATTAACACAAACCATCAAGGACTTTTATAGCTTTGGGAGTTTCCAATAACCTAAAAACACCCACGATTTCACCAAGAAAGTATGATACATTCCATAGATCACAATCACTAAAAAAGTCATACATCAACTAAAAATATTTCAATTCCACCACATTGTTAAGATTCTGGGATAAACCAACAACTAGAAGAGACTTGTTAGAAACCTCTGGGACTTTTCTAGTTTTCAAACACAAAATCAAAAGGCACAAAGCCGAATGAAAACTCATCATATAACAAAATTCCACACATCCATCACAATCTAAAACTCAAACTGAAGTCATTATTCTAAAAAAAATTCAGTATGTCAAAACCATGTACCCACAAAATAAAAACCAAATGATAAAAGAGAACACTAAACAATTTCATACTCACTTTTCAAACCATTTAAATTATATTTTTGAAAACCATTATTCTACAAAAAAAACTATAATATCCACAATTGGTATCACATGAAGTCTCAAATATACATATACTCTTTTGAAAGATCATGCACCCATCCACAAATACCACCAATTATCCATGTGCCCCAGACATACCTCTATATATGTGATCCCTTATATGAACAGGATGGGTTAATTCAAAACATGTCTCATTCTCAAAATGGATCATTCAACGAAAATGACTAATTCTCAACCAATTTGGAAATAAAATTTTCATTAAATAAATACATTTCTAAATTCATAAACATTTTCCAATTTTTATTCCATAAATTGTTACCAAGATCACAAAACAACTTCCAGAACACCTCTCATTTTCCCCTTTGAAACAACATTACATTAAAAGAAAAAAATCATTCAAAACCAATTTTCTAATCCAAAACCACAATCCCCTTTCAAAAACCCTTTTGAAATGAACTATTTTAGTTTTTGAAATCCTGTAATGTCAGTCTAAACTAATCCCAATACTAACTCACATCAAAACATCCAAAAATAAGGGAATAGTGGTTATGCAAACATGGCAACATGGATTAGAAGAACTTGCTTCGATCAACCATGCACCACAAGAAGTATCTTGAACAATATACTAGGGTTTTACATGGGACATTAATCCATGAAATATTGTTGCATAACACTAGATCACTTCTTTTTTCATCCCTCATCCACACAGACCATGCAAAAGAAAAGCTCAAATCCTAGACTACCACTAGAAACTCTAGTCTCTGGATGGGAAAGGGTTCATGACATCCTTCCTGCACCTACCTCTTGAGTCCTGACACACCTAATCACCAAGATACCTATAACCCCAAATAATGAGAACATCCTTTGATACCATTTTTTCATGAACTAAACTAGGTCGACCCTGAACTGGTCACCCGAGTCGGACCGTGACATGGCCCGAAGGGCATTCCCAATCCCCATGGGTTGGAAACTACTTTCAGGCATCAAAATAAACCAATTGGGAATGATTTGGACCATAAGAAAGGTAAATAAATAATCATAAAATGAACAAACAAATAAATAGAGGAATATAAACTAAACAACATGGGAGTGGAAAATAGAACAAATGAAGCAATGTGGCATACCTCAAGTAACCTCGTGGGTCACCACAGAACATAATCAACACTTTCTCCAAGAGTGATCCAAGACTGAAACCTGCAACTAGAAATTAATGCAGGCATGAGCACCAAGATGCTCCATAGGAATTCCAGGATAAAAAAACTCCCTTATTCCCTCTCATTTTATATAAATTCCCAAACATGCTATTTTAAAAATAGAACGTAATAAAATAATGTTTTTAATTATTTTCTAATTCAAGTAACAAGTCTTTATTTTATAGTTAAATATTTCTCTCCCACTATATTTTCAAAATAAGTTCCAAGCATGATTTAACGTTTCAAAATGAAATAAAACTAATTTAGATTGAAATACAGTTTTCAAAAATAAGAGATCAAGTACGAAGAAACTGAAAGGAAAATTACATCGTAAGCATCATGTTGTAAATAAGCACCATTGATATTCCATATACGTAACTAGCACAGGTGGGACCCTAGAGACCTCGTACCTCGGTGAAACATTCCTTAGAAACCATGATCCTTAGAAAATGTGGCTTTTGAACCATGACCCTCATTAACCGTGGCATAAAATCCATGACCATCAGTAATTCAAATGTCTATTTAGTGTTGTTGCGTTAATCAAACTAGATGAAATCGGGATAAACCCATGTCGTTTCATCTAGTGTACTAGTCCTGGTAAACCACCTAGATACCCAGGTTTCCCACTGTGCACTATTTCAAGTGGTGGTGAGTTTTATTTATCAAGAAAGCATAAATGTACATAACACATTCCTTATCTAAAACCCATTCAAACTCTCACCACCATTCTACCTCTTTAAGTGCATTCCCCCTATTTCACTTCACACAATTCATAAGCATCAAATTAGGAACATAATAACACATTCAACATAAAAATCATTTTCTAAAACTAAGGGGGTGTGCCTCCAGAGAGGTTTTTCTTTTTCATAAAACATTCTTAAAGTTCCAAATGGGATTAATTGCATAAAGGGAACAATTTTTACAACTAACTAGTGAAAAGGACAAACATATTTGGAAACACTCATTACCAATTCAAAACCACTTTGGAGAACAATTTTCAAAAAAAAAGTCACCTTAGACTAATGGTGGTAGAAATAAATTTCAATTTCGAAAACAAAGCCATAATCATTTAAAAAACCGCAAATATAATCATATCATGTGTATATATAGTAAATGTAAAACATATTTTTAAAACGAATAATAAATTATGAAATTCAAATTAAAGACATAGGCATAAGGGACCTACATCAAATATTTCTCTATTTTTGAACGACTACTCGAACCGACATTTGATGCATACACACACATGAATTTATATATATATATATATATATTAACCCCTAGCTCCATTGCACATATTCCCTATGCAATGAGATAATATGTAAAAATATGGAATAGATATATATGCCTAACCATATGCATGTACACGTTGGATACTTCGACACCCGCAGCCCAAAACAATCGTAGCGAGGTCTAACTCAATACACAAATAATTTTATAAAACAATTATACACTTAAAAAGCGGCAAAACATATCTAAATAACACGTCAAGGGGTTTCACTAATAACACACTAAACTTCAAGTAGGAAAACCCAATTTAAAACAAAAAGTACCCCAAAGTGACATTAAAAAATACTTCCCATCTTTTGAATGAATTTACAAAACATATTGACAAATTCAAAATAAGAAAAAAATTATCAAAGTGCTATATTTCCCATAAAATATCCTTTTTCCACACATACACACCTCATATACCAATAAAAACACATGGCTCACTACTTAAAAAATTTATTGACACGTTCAAAGATTTCACAATAAGGCACACACACACAAATACCCCATTTGCATACTAAAACCCACTTTTGAAAATATATACACACAAAAAAAATATTCAATCATCTTTCACACCCATTATATGATTTAATAAACAACTTAAAAATTTTATGAAGTAACCCTAAGAAATATTACTAATCATTTAAAAAAATCACCCACTCAAAAACCTACTCTAAGTCTGAACACACACCAATAACATGATAAAATTGAATTTGAAGCCATTGCGTGACATAATAAACCGAGATCAAAGTTTATAAAACACTATGAAAGGATATAATTAAAGCCATATCAAACAAGGAAATAAATGGAACCTCACCTACATCAGTGACTGACGGATTGAAATGAACCAAAACCACACGACACTATCAAACGCACCTTAAAACATACAATAAATTCTCTTAAATTACAAAACCCTAATTAAAAATTAAGCAATAAAGTAGAACAGTGGAAAACCTTACTTGAAATTCTTAGAAGGAGGACCAAATTGATGTGAACCAATTCACCTTTGGTGGTGGTTGTCGAATTGTGAAGGAAAAGAACCTGAAGAACCCATTTCAAACACTAAAAAGGATTAAATAATTAAAAAAATTATCCCCCATGGAACCCTACAGTTCAGCTTAACCTAGGAGGGGCAATGGGGAGATGAAAATTTGATAAAACATGAAGTATGAGAGGAGAGGAGGGCTTACCATGATGGACTGGCCGCAAAACAAGAGGAAAACCAACTGTTTTTTCAGAAAAAGAGAGAGTCGTGAGGGGGAGCCGCGAGTGATAGGGGTTCGGCGAGGGGGTGTGTGGGTCCAAGAGAGGGGTAGCGTGGGCTGCCAGTGGTGGATCGCTGGAGGGAGGCCACTATAGGGAGAGAGGCTGAAGGGAGGGGTGGAGGCACGATGCAGGTGAACCAGGGGGAGGGTGAGGTGTGGCACGAGGGGAGAAGGAGGGGAGAAAGAAGGATAGGAGAAAAAAATAGAGAAAAAAATAAATAAAGGAATAAAATAATAATAATATTAATATTCATAATAAATTAATAATAATTATAATAAACCTAAAAAAATATTATCATTAACCATAATAATTATTATAATAATAATAATAATAATAATAATTCTATTATTTTTATTTTTTTCATATTGATTTTAATTTAATATATTTTTAAACATTAAGAAACGGAAATACAAATAAAAATTAATAAATAAATATTAATAATTGCCACCGTAGGATATCGAGTTGGAGTGTGAAAAAATGTGACAAATGGGCCCCAGTGATAGCACAGACACCCCACCTTTGACATGGTCGTCGGGTCCTGGCCTGCTAGGTACAACCAGTTGCCCCACAGACACGTGGTCCCCACCCTGGGGCCCACCCACATGCCTGAACGGGACATCTGACTAATGACAGTCCCCAGAGGCCAAGACATGTCATTTTTAGTGTGGTTTTTCCTCACTCACACACATCCTAGGAAACTTCCCAGAATGTCACTCATCTTAATCCCTACTCCAGGCCAAGCACGCTTAACTATGGTGTTCAAATCAGGTAGGCTTTTTAAAAGGAAGGTTCACCTTATTGACATGGGTCATATCATTTAGTCACTTAACCCTTTATCATTTGGGGTATTTATAATCCCCCCCCCCCCCTAGAGCACGATGTCCTCATTGTGGGCCCGACATGTCAACCTAGGTATTGCACGACACTAAAGGTTGGGTACCAACTCGGATATAAAATGTGACAAATGGGCCCTGGTGACAGCACAAACACCCCTCCTTTAATATGGCCATTAGGTCTTGGCCCTCAAGGTACTACCAGTTGCCCCGCAAACATGTGGTATGCACCCTGGGCCCTAACCACATGCATGAACATGGCATCTGACTAATGACAGTCCCCACAATCTAACACATGTCCTTTCTAGTGTTCTTTCTCCTCACTCACACACACCCTAGAAAACATCCTAGAAAGTCCCCCATTATAATCACTACTCTAGCCCAAGAATGCTTCACTATGGAGTTCTAATCAGACGGACTCCTGAAAAGGAAGGTGCACTTTGTTGACAAGAGTCACATCATTTATTAATTTAACCCTTTATCATTTGTGGTTGTTAAATGGGGTGTCATTTTCTATGTGGGGGAGATGACACACATGAATGTTTTCGAAAAGAATATAATATAACAATATTTTACACACCCAAAAAGGCTTAAAATATACCATTACCAAAAATTTATGATATAAGGTTCAAATGTGACCATAAAATAGAACTTTTACAAGTTTTAGGTCATTTTAACCATTTTATATTTAGTTTAGCCCCTTCCCCACTCAATAAATCCATTTTAACCTTAATTACTGTAATTTTTTGTTTTATTATTTTTACTGCTAATTATTAACAAAAATGAAGTTGAACGTAATATATAATTTTAATTATTCTTATTATAAATATTTAATTCATTTAACCAAATTAAAATCACATAATTTTAGAATTTTTAAAAAATTAAGCCCACATATAAGACGAAATAATGGTCTTCCAATGAAAACATTTATATATATAATAAATTAGATAATAATTAAATATGAATTTTATTCCAATAACCTAAATTATAATAATAATATTATTATAATTTTATAATTTTAATTTTAAAACAATCTTTAATAAAAATTACTAGTAATTTTTTTAAATGAAAAGATAATGTTTTATAAAAATCAGTACTTTCACTATTCATCAAAAATAATAACCATTTAAGAAAATTTGAAAATATTCAATATAAGAAAATTTGTATATGTTTAATTAACAAAATTAATACAATTTTTCTATTAAGTTTAAAAAAAGTGGAATAAATTAATTTTATTATTTTTCCTCAAAAAATATAAAAAAAAATTCCATAAAGAAGGTACTTTTGATGTGTATAAAGACATTGATAAAAATACTATTATTTTTTATCAATATATTATAATTATCTAAAAACTTTATACATATTTATAAAATATTTTTTATTTATATTCATTCCTTTAAGATTATTGGCTTGTTTATAACAGTCGTGATTTAAATAACAATTTTAATAGTAGTATGAGGTTTTTTAAAACATGGTGGTGTTTGTAATTTTATATATGGATGAAATTGAACTATTTGAAAGAATATATAAGAAAATATTTTAAGTTTACAAAAATATTAACCTAATAATTCTTTTTTTATAAACCTAAGGAGGATATCTGATGAAGAGGAATAGTTCTTAATCAATTGTTTTGTTTTTTATTTTCATCTTATTACCTCATCCAATCCTCTCCAAACCATTGTGATGAAATAACATCTACATATCCACAATAAAAAAATGTAAAATTGTTTTTTATATCCCTTTTTCATATAATTATCCATATAATGGAAAATGAGAGTGTCTTTCATGCGTTTGTGTGTAATACCACCTCGTGAACATGATGTATTTAATTTTTTATCTCAAACTCTTATGGTTGGTCATAATAATTGATCAAAATGAAATAATGTGATATAAATTTAATTATTTAATTATAAATTTTTCAAAACGATTCTTTAAAACCAAATGAAAAATAAAAACATTAGGAGTGTGTTTGTACCAACTACTATCTTGTTGACCAATGTATTTTATTTTTCATCACTACTGCACATAGCTGGTATATTTAAGTGGATTTAAATAGATTATAAAGTATTTATGATATATTGTTCATTCTTGGACTAAAACTAATACTTTCCATATTTTCCTCTTATTCATTGAAAAATGGAAAAATTAGTCATGCGTATGTATGGACTACCATATCCATAATGTAACGAGATTCATGTATCATAACCACATATCATAATTACTTCAAAATTTTATAGTTCATTTATAGAAATTGTAATTAAAAAATTATTATTATTATAGAAATTATATAACAAAGATCAATTTGATCATATTAAACTTGCTGATGTCATTTTTGATTTACGAACCAAATATCCATAAAACATCTGAAGTAAACTTAATTAATTATGTTGTTAAGTATGACATGGAAATAAGTGAAATATATTAAATAATAAAAATATAATGAACTTGAAAATGGTTTTAAAGAAATAAAATAATTAACAAAAATTTATTATTCATAATGTTGAAATAATGTACGTGGAAATTCTAACTCGTGGTAAGGGATATTATTTCTTAAAACCTATTTTAATTTTTTTAATATTTACTTTTTAATATTTTTCATCCATGTAAATATTTATTAATGAATTACTAAATAATTAAATAAATTAATAAAAAATTTTCATTTCACCTTTTCTTGAACATTCATACAATGTTCTTCTAATGTAATATTTTTACATTTTTCATATATAATTTTTGACTTTCATTATGAAGTAATTTTTTTAATATTTAAAACATCACCGAAATTTTCCAGCACATCAACCATTATTTTATTATTGGATAAAATTTCATAAATCCATGTTTTGTTTAAATAATAACAATTTTATTTCTTGGTATTCATAATTTAGTTTTGAAATGGGGTTTTAATTAAATGGAAAATATGAATATATAAAAATGTTTTATTTATGGGATCTTAAGTATATATTTATGGTTATTTGGATGGAATTGAAAAAATTTATGTGTCTCATGTATGTTTTGGTACTTGTACATTGTCTATAATGATGAGTGATCTCGATGTACACCTTTAACGCATTAGGTACTGATTATGTTTTCTGGAGATTTATTTTCAAATTAAGATAGTAGGATTTTCCAAATATAAGGGTTATTATAAGGATTATATGAATATGATGTCACAAGGCACCTACATTAATTTTGAATACTTGAAAATTAGCTTTCAGGGAAATATATTGATTCCATAATGTAATATATTTATCCTTTTTAATGAATGATTATCCACATTAAGGGTAAATATTTTGTTTTTAATAAAATGAAATCAGGGGATCTCATGTCTTATAAGAAACTCACATTATTATGAATTTTCTTTTATTTTTTCTTATATTGTGTTTCATGATAAAATTTGGGCAGTAAAGCTAATTTTAGGTGAATGTAAATGATTAGTTGAGTTAAAAGTTTATTATGTAAATGGATAACTCTATTATTTGACCATAAGGACTTGAAATGTAATAACATGTTTTTTATTCTATGTATAAGTCCATTTTTGATCTTTTTGTTCTCATCCAAAACATTAAATTATTTATCATAGGATTTATATATTATTAAGAGTTATGTTGAAGTGAAGTTGAAAATTAGGAACATTTTTTTAAAAATGAAAACCTTTTTCATATTAAATGTATTTTATTTTGAAATAAATTATCATTTAGTGGAAGTTTGTACCTTAAAATGATTGAATTTTTATGAAAGAGTTATGAATTAATTCTGTAAAAATATAAAATAGAATAGATTTTCGAAATTTCAAGATAATTAATTCGATATTTAGAATCAATTTTCTTGTTGAATAATGATTAGATCCTTGGCGTTGGGATCAGATAAAGGGTATAGAAAACATTATAGGATCTGATGTCTCTTTTTTTGGAAACATTAATTTTAAATATTTTGGTTTGGATCATGAGATAGAAGTATTATATATCATTAAAGTTTTGTATTCTAAAATTAATTATTGTTATTTTTTTATTATGTTAAGAAATATTTTTAGAAAACATGAAGAAAACTAAGTAAACCCTATTGTGAATCAAAAGTGTCTAAGACTGAGGAAGGTTTTCATATATTAATACATTCATAAAAAATCTATTTATTTTTTAGTATGATTTCCCTAATGAAATTGTTGTTTATTTACATCTAAATTTCATTAATTTAGGTAAAATAACTTCTTTAAGATGGATTGGAAAAACTCAAACACAACCCACGATTTTCTTTAAGAGGATTTACTTGAAGTAATAATTGAGAAATATTTCTAATGTGAGATTGAATCCTTCTCTAGTATTCAACTTACCTGAAAAGTACATTATAATGTATTTCAATCACCGTATATAATTTGATATCTCAAAGGACCTTTGGATACATTAGGTAATTTTTTTATGTTACACTAACCATATCATACCCATTTTTGAAAATACCTTAAGAGGAATTATAATGTTTTTAAAATCAATGACTCAATAAATGGATTCTTATCGACTAAGCCATATAGGGGTTGTCCTTTGAAAAAATAATGTATTTATATTTCTATGTGTTTTCATACTTTTATAAAAAGCATCCCTTGTTAAAAAATAATTTATTCTATATTGTAATATATTATGGAAAAAAAATATTGAAATTATATGTTAAAGATATATATTGAAAACATTGGATTTTTTACAATTTGTAATCTCTTTTAAAATATATTTGAATCACGATGTAATGATTCTACATGTATAAATGAAATAGTGGAACTGAATATGGTTTTTACACATTCTTAAAATATATGGACTCAATCTGGTATATTAGGGGAAATTTTCCTTAGAAAATGGGATTGGAATTGATGGTGATCTATATTTGAATGGTATAAGTTATTTATGCTTAAGCTGAGAAACTAGATTTTATTGATTTTGGTGAATATTAGAACATTAATCATATTTTATATTATAGTAATAAATTATAATTGAATAATATGGAATATCATGGTAAAATTGTTTTTAAGAACATTTAATGGTTGAAGTGTGTGTATATATATAGGATTGAAGATGTTATGATTTTTCGGTATTATGTGTAAGGGTTTATAAATTTATTTATGATCATAATATTCAATCCATTGATACTATTTTGAAGTGTTATGTTATTGGGGTTCTTTATGAGTCAATTATTGTGATTTAATATTTCTTTGAGTTATATGTGCCTTTTAATATTATCATGTATTTTAATTACATGATTAATTATGGAATAATGATTTTGTTTTTTATATAAAATGAAAGGTGTTGATAACCATAAGGGTCAATATGATCATTTATGTTAATTTTATTTTATATGATTGGAATAAAATGGTTACTATATTTTAGGAGAAAATTTTTTATCGTATAAATATATATGGTGTTGAAAAGTTGTTTGATGATTAATTGATTAATTATATTTTATAAATGTTTATTATATTGGGAAAATTTTATGATTATCATAAATTTAAATATTATCAACTGATATGGGATTTTATTTTTGAAATAATTGATTAGTTTTGATTTGGTAGAATACAAAATCATGTTGTGGTTTTATGATGATTTATTTTATTTTAAGAAGATTATCAAATTTAATAGATTATTTGATTATGTCATATACATTTTTGGAATGAGAATTTTTGAGTGATTTATTTTTTTTGTAGATAAATGTTATGTTATTTTGGGAAGAATATGTGATCCCAACCACCTAATATTTTTGTTTTAATTTCATTCGTACATATTCTGAAGAGTTTTAAGGATATTTTTTTATGGAGTGATGTAAGATGAATTTTTTGTGACATTATTGATATTTTTAAGATTGGTTATGGATGGTTTATTGATATTAAGTATTATTTAACCTTATGAAAACCATTTTTTTTCCACTGTCTAAAGATATGAGGAATAAATTTTCTCATTTTTTGTATCTTATGATCTATTAAATTTTAATTCTAGTGCACCATACATGAGAAATTCATCTTGAGTCTTTATTTTCATTGAGTAAGATGTGTGTTGAAAATTGAAAGTTAGTATAGAATAACCTAAAGATGATTTTATTCTTTTGAAATAAAATGCAATCAAGTATGTATATCTTTAGGTGTTCTATATCTTGATAGTAAAATAATATCTCTACTAAAAAAATCAGGAAATTAAAATTTTATATGTATAAATTAATTTTTCATGAATTTGTGTTTTCTTTTTCCCCTACTAATTTATAGTTTTTTTATTATTAAAATTATCATGATAATGTTCTCCATCACCCACTTTTATTCCTTGGATGATAATTTTATCATCCATATCCATATAATCACTTACCACCAATGATATAATTATGTGTGATACTGATTATGTTTTATTCTAGGTGACCTTCATATTTCCCTTTACTAATTTTCAAAATAAATGTTTTTTCCATTTTTTATATGGATTTTCAATGAAGTTATTTTTTAAATATTAAAAAGTATTTTCCTTTTAGGATCGTATGTTTTTTCTTCCAATCACTAGAATTTATTTTCACCACAAAAAATTTTAAAACTTTGTATCATATATAGAGACGAATTCTAAAACTAAAAAATAGTAAAATAATCATATGATTTATAAAATAAAACTCACAAGTAGTCGCATGACCCCAAGACTAAATGGTTTTCTGTCTTCATGATTAATTATATAAACCTATTATTTTACAACACATTAATATTTTTATACATAATAATGATACTCTATACCCTTTCAATGCATCTTAAAAGATACAAGAATCATTGTAAATAAGGTTTTAGAAATATAATAATAGATAAAAATCATATTCTCAGAAAAAATAAAATGAATAACATAATGTATTTGATCCAAAGTGTGAATGATAATGTGAGGAAGAAACAAATAAATTGATAAATGATCTAAAGAACATCTATAATAATCATAAGACATATTTAATAAACCTAAGATCATAAAAAATATCGTTGTAGAAACAAAAAATATATGACATGGATAAAACACATTTCATTACTCAAAAAAACATGTGAGCACCTTATAAAAGTGGAGGATAATTTAAAAGTAACACATGATCATAAAAACATGGAATTTCATAGAAAATAAATTTATCTTGTAGACTTGGAATAACATGATAAGAAACTATTTAATTTTACACTACCATATGAATAAGAAACATTATGTGAGAAAACCCATAATGACAACTCCTAGGTGAATAGGATCATTATATCCACACCTAAAAATGTGAGAAAGCCCATCACACCCACACCTTTGTAAAAAATATTATAATTTCTATGGCTAAATATATTATGATAGATAAAAAAAGATAATTCATTTCAGTGTTATATTGTACCCCACCATTCATCATCTATATATATATGTGTTCCACTTAATAACCACCATCATCATAACTAAGAATCCCATTGAAAAATATTTTGTTTTTTAAACGTGTCACATAAAATTATCTTAAGAAATAAGAGGATCTAAAAATATAATTATATGAAAGGTTTTATATAATAGTAACATATAAAGCATCAATTCAAGAGAGATATTAAATTTATGATAATGAGAACCAAATCATGTGATGCTTATTTGGAAACATCTTTTGTTCATTGTTTTAAAAATCATTGTTAGGAGTCCCTTTTCAAAAATTCTCTTTTATTTTTAATATAATTGAAAATAAAACCATTAATGATATTTATTTTAGTTAAAAAATATTTCATGTAAATATGTAAATAAAATAAGAAAATTTTAGTTTCTATGGAAAACTATGTTCAATAAAAAAATGTCATAACACTAAGAATGGATTTTGAGTTACCAAGTCCCATGACTATACCCTTGATTTACAAAAAATTATCTAACCTGCTGTATCATAAAGATAAAAATATTAATTACTTATTTATAATAATTATTATTATAAACTTCTATTTATATTATTTAATAACAATAGTTCTCTCTATGTATTAGATTATTGTAATTTCATTTCAATATATGTAGTCAATAGTCTTAACCGTTTTTAACTAAGTTCATAAAAGAGATGTTTATATTCCTTTTTATTCCAAATATAATCATTTAAAGACTCATGAATTTAGTATAATTTATGTATTTCAAAGACTTATACTATTATAATCTCATTACATGTTAATTTTATCAATGTTTCATGTAAATGAAAATTGTGAACAACTAATTTTGGGTTATTGAAAGATGATGATGGATTACATTATATGGATCGTTAATTTTTGTGTCAATAAAAAAGAAAATATTTAATGAAATATATTACTTATATATATCATATATAATTATACAATATAATGTAAAAATAAACATTTTTGTATGTGAATTAAAATATATAAATAATACTATTTATGGATAAGGATGTCCGCACAACACACGATTCACGGTTTCATTTTACTTAATAGAAAATGGTATTGTGATTAATTCTAGTACCATCATTATAATAACATGACATTATAAAAAATATACTTATTTTTTTAATTTAATTTTTGTTTAATGAAATTGTAGGAATAATATTATAATATAAAATAAATGTAATAATAATGAAAATGTTTAGGAATTCATACCTCAATTCTTGGATTATCGCCTTTGTAGAGGGGGTTATACCTTTGAAGGGTGTTTCTATAATAATAACGAAACATCAAGGTCTATAATAGTGTGTATAATAGTTTTGGATGTATTTTTTTTTGAAAATATTGGTTTTTTGAGTAAGCGGTAGTTAGTAGAGGGGTTCCCCTTTAATAAGTAAAAAAATTAGTTTTATTTTTATAAATAGTCAATTCAATTTCATATTGATCTGTCACTCTCAGGAAAAGTGCCTCAAAAATTGATAAATAATTAATTTTATGGATGATAAGAGTGATCCAAACCTGAACAAATAACAAAAAAGTTTGGAAACATATAATTCCTCATAACTATATAAATACCAACTTAAACAATTTTTATTTTCACCACATAACTAGTTTTTACCTATGTAATTTATCATTTAAGACAAAAAATAAAATGTTCCTAATTAGATAATATGGATCCAATAATAAAAATTATAAAAAAAAAAATTATCAAATTAAAATACCACCTAAATGAGAAATTAATATTAACATGAACATGTAAAAACACTTTTTTTATAGATTATTATTAAGGGAAAAATAATGGTTATTCTAGCATTTTTAATTCCTTTGATTTAAATGATATTAAAATAATTATTATTGTACAAAGATAATTTATTTTAAAAAATAAAAATAAAACAGAAATTAATCATGTTATCATTAATTGAACAAAATTGAGAAAAAAATGTTTTCATTAAAACGCAACATAAATTTACAAAATGCTGACAAAGGGTTTATAATTTGATCATAGTAATTTTAATAAATTATTATAATTATTAGTATATAATTTAATAGGAAATAATGTTTTATAAATGTTCAATGTGTTCATATAATTAAATAAATTCATAAAGTTGATGACATTAACATAATCATCATAATATATATTCAACTAAAAATTAATTATTTTCAAAAAAAATAAAAAAAACCATAAAATTTTAATATAATGATATAAAATCCAATAATAAGAATAATTTTTTCAAATTCAAATCGTAAAATTTATAAACATTGCTTTTAATTAAAAACTATAAAATATAAGAAATATAAGTTTTATCAGAAAATGGTTTTTTGTATATTTTCCATACATCTTATTTCAGATAAATTATCAATTAAACTATTTTTAACCTTTTAATAGTATGAAAATTTATTATTCTTTAAAAGAAGGGAATTTTAGAGAATTGGTTTCGTTAATTACTTATATAAACTTCTCGAGTTGATATTTAATTTGAACATTATTTTCTTTATATATATATTCACAATCTTCTCACCCCAATTTCTTATAAATAACAATTTATATATTAAATTATTTTATTATTTACCTTTAAAATGTAACAACTACTAAGGGTATTTCATCTTAGTTTTTATTATACATTTACTAATAATTTCTTCTTAATATGTTGTCATTTATTTACATTCAGTTTAGTGTGTGACATTTTTTTATAGGGCAAAGTATGTATTTTAATGGATCCATAAACATAGGTCTTTAAATTCTACCCAAAATAAATAAATTACATCCTAATAAATTATTTTTCATTTACTTGTAGTAATAGATATGTTTTTTTATTGATCTCATGATTTATCTCTAGTGAGATATGAGTCTAAAAATCATATGGAAGACTAGAAAATACTATTTTCCCTCAAAATTTCAAGAAAATGTTCCTGATAACTTGGTATTAAGGTTTGTGTGAAGGATTCATTTTTCTTAATAGTTTCCCTTTCACTAACAGATAATCAAAATTGATTTATAATGCATCAGTCCTTATTCTACAGTGTAATGTATTATCAATGTGAATATAGTCATTCTATTTCAAAAATCCGAACAGTTTTTTCAGAAGCATATTATGGTCTGAGAAATGTTTAATTGAGAAAACATAATAATAATACGACAAAATATTTTTCAAAAAATAAAAAAACTGAGGGTGGTGACTTAATGTTCTTAAATAACCTCAAAGGAATAATAGGGTTGATTGATATTGAATATTTCTACTAATTCAGATAGTCAGTATATAGGTTCCACCTCACTATATTGGTCTGTGTAGTTGTTGATTCCTACCATCCTCATTAATACTTATATTTTCGAATCGCCATTGATAATGGTAGAGTTTTCTAAAAATACGAAAATTAATTATTAGTGGTTCCCTAAGATTATTTATATCTTATTAAATCATGTTAAATAAACCATTAATTTTTCCTTGAAATTTTAATGATGGATGGGATCCTCCACATCAATTAATGTATCTTCTTTCCCCATTTTAGTAATTAATATGGTGTTTATTTTTACATATTTTATATAAAAGAAATTGAATATTTTTTTATTCATCAACGTAGTCATTTGAAATTTCACGAGACTCCATATTTATCTTATTTTTTGTGCCTTGAAATTCAAATATGATCATTTTTTAATCATATTCTATGATAGATAGTATAGAATAATCCCATTATTTCTCATTCAAGCTCCCATTCTGAGGGATTGTTCATTTATTTAATCTCTGTATTTACCTCCACACCCATGGTTTCTTCTACTTGTAACCATTAATCAAACCAAAATAGTTATCATGAGTGAAAAAACATTAACAATAGATGGATATTATCAAAATGAAAAATTAAATTTCTTTATTTAAACAACTTATCCTTTTACATTATTGCATTGTCCTATAGTTCATTTAGTTCAACCAATATCAATAATGGTTTGAATTCCCATATTTTATTTTGATTATCCAAATATTAATAACATAATCAGTCAAACTAACAAGGAAATAAATCCATTATGGAAGTTTTAAGGAAAAATGATCGAATAAAGCATATCCTCCTAGAGTGCCAAACCGGGTGTCCGGTTAGTCATCTTTAACGTGCAGCAAGTGATGATCAACATAAAATCCAATAGACCATTTATAGGGTTATTACCCCTATTTACATCTATACTAGATTGTTCATAAACTTTTATTTTCATGAAATTGATGTATTTCTAGGAAAAATAATCTAATGAAGACATTACCAGTATTTTAGGATAACATCATATGCTTTGTCTCATCTCAAGAGTTTTTACTAGGGTCTTCTAACCCTAATACCAAAGGCAACTAAACTAACCTCTAAAAAAGTAAAGTAATGCCAAAAAGAACAAATCCATTATATTATACAAACTATATAAACCCATTCTAATAGTGATTTAAATCATATAATAATCATGTTATTTAAATAATACATCTCACATCAAGATGTATAAACCAAACACTGGAAGGATCAATATGTTAAAGATTACATAAGTAAAAATATTTTTTAAAAAAAGATGAAAACATTTATACATAATCATTATCACCTATACCATTTAAATGAATATCACATGATATAATCATCTTAATAACTTGGGAATTGTAAAAATAATAATGGGTTGATCTCAATTTCAATGTAATGGGAAATCCAAATCATAAAGTGTTATATCAAATACATAAAGAAGAGTTTTTGGATGACATAAATATCTTGATAAAATATTATAAATACCATGTATGATATTCCTAAAACATTATGGAGAAACATAAGTTTATACACATATCATTATGGAAGCATAAAATATATTACAAGGCTCAAAAACATATCAATAATTCTAAAATATGTGAGCTTGATATAAAACTGTGAAATACTTTTAAAATTATACATGCTTATAAAAAATATACTTTCATCTAAATGAAATGAATGAAGTAAAATTAAAATATGCTGGTAAAAAAAATTGATTGTGGAATAATCATAACTATAGAAATATCTATGTGGTAAACACATTACTCTTATAGATATAAGAATAAAATCACTTTGTCCACACTTTAAAATGACTAAAAACCCTTAATATCCACACCCATGTGAAGAGACTCATTCTGTCCATTCATAAATATCATTTGGGATATAAATAAAATCGAATTATTTTGAGGTTAATATAGAACACATCCTAACATCATCCTTACAAATGTTTTCAAGTCAAATCAATCTTCATCTTAACTTAAATAATCTGTTGAAAAAGAATGGGATTCATAAAGATGTCTATAACATGAAATTAAGAAATCATAAGGTATAAAAATATATTAATCAAAAAGGTTTCATAATATAAAAAATATAAAATATCACCTCATTAATGATATCTCATTTGAATATAATGATAAAAAATCATAAATTTAGTTTTTTAAAACATTTTTTATTCATCATTATAGAATTCATACATCTAAAAAAGTCACCATGGTTTTTAAGAGGAATGAGAAGAAAAAAATTAGTGATTTTTTCCATAAACACTAATTTCCCCCAAAATAAGGAAATATTATCCATCCAAACTGAAATTCTTAAAAAATAAATGTTTAATAATAAATTTTGTAACATAATTAAAGGTTATTTAGTTACCATGTCCCTAACATTTACCCTTGATTTCAATAAAAATATTTACCCTCATATTTCATAAATATAAAAATATTAATTACATATTTCAGGACCTTATTTTTAAATAAATCTATTTATTAACTTAATATATAACAATTTTTTTATGTATTAGATTTTTGTAATCACTATTCCATATCAGGTGTTGATAAGATTATCTATTTTGAACTAGGATCGTAAAATTAGTGTTAATATTAATTTTTATCCTAAAGATATTAATTTAAAACAATTAGATTTTCTATAATTGATTTCTTATAATTAATAACACTTTTATAACTACATTACATTGTATTTTTATTCACGGTTTTTGAAAAAAATATTGAAGAACTAGTTTCAAGTTTTTTATTGATATCGATGGATTAACTTACAATGATTGTTCGTTTTTTTTTGTTATTAAAAACAACCATATTAATGGGATTCATAAATAAAAAATAAACTATTTAATTATAAAATATAGTCTTATAAAATCTATTTTTAAATTGAAGTAATAAATATTAATGTTTATTCATGGAGGTTGTAGTCTGGGAAATACACGATTCTCATTTTTTTTCTTAATGGAAATGGGGAGGGTGATTAATTAGTTTAAAATAATTATAATAACATTAAATTATTATAACAAAACATATTTTATCATTTATTTGTCTGAAATTAAATTTTAAGAACAAGAAATGCATTAAAATGAAATTAAAAAGAAAGAGATGTCTACGAACTTATACCTCGCTTCTTAGATTATGTCCTTTGAAAAGGGTAATAAACCTTTGAGCAGTGGTCTTTTTAGAAGACTAAAACCTCATAAAATTGGAAAAGAGTGTGTAAATGAGTTTTCATTAGACTTTGGGAAAATATTTGTGGTTTTATCATTTATAATAAGTTAGGAGTGGGGTTCCCCATTTATATTTTAAAATGGGTGGAATTTTGGTAAATACTCAATAATATTTTAAAAATGAAAGTCACTCACAATAAAGGTACCTCCAAAATTTATAAATCATGGTATATAGGAAATATAAGGTTATTCCACTCCTTCAATATTCGAAATTAAATATTTTTTATATAGTTTATTAACTTTACTTATAGGGATACTCACAATTACAATTTTTTCATAATCATAATTAGTTTTTACAAAGTTAATTTAAACATTATGTCTGAAAGTTAAATGAAACATACTAGTCAATTTAGAACCATTTATTTTAAATATGAAATAAAAATTATCAAATAAAAATAATATGTGTCTGTTAAATTTATTTTCACATGAACTCAATGAAAATCCCTTTTCTGAAAAAGATTATTTTTATGGAATAATATCTAGAATTAGGGTATAATTATCAATTCTTTTGTTTTTAACGAATTTAAAATAATTAATTTTATTTAAATTATATTTTTTAACTATAAAATAAATTAAGAAATTCATTTCATCATGTTATAATTAATTAAAAAACTGTTGAGAAAAAGTTTTCATTAAATGATATGAAAATTTTCAAAATGTCTTCCATATGTTTATATTTTCAAAATATTATTTTAAAATTATTTATTAAACTTTATAAAATATAATTATATTTTAAATGAGGTATTAAAAACTTTAAATGTAGTTATATATTAAAATAAATTCATAAAATTGATGAAATTTATAACAACCCAGGTAATTATATTATATTTTTAAAATCTTTTAAAAAAATTGACATTAAAACAATGGTATTTATATGAATAATATAATAATAAATCTTGTTTTATGCATTCAAAGTATATTTTTTAAAAAATATATTATACCCCCTTTTGATGGAGAATATGTTTCAAATCTAGTTCATAATAATTTTATAAGTTATAATAGAAAAAAGTAACTTCTTATTTGAAATTAGAATATGAAAATTTTATTTGGTAGAATTTTTTGTCTTTTTCATGTAATTTTCATGTTTTGTTGAATAGTTAAAGAATACTGCATTTTTATTTAAAATTGTTTATTTATATAAATAATGTACAATGTTAAATTATATTTTTAAGAGGTTTTTTGGAATAATTAGATCAATTTTATATCATTTAAGGTCACTAGATTTATTTTTAATTTTAATTGGATATAAAAACATTGTAAAAATGTCAATGTTTTACTTTAGAACCCTACTTTCTTGTTTCATCAATGATATTAATATTTAATAAATTTTATCCAATAATAAGTTTTTAATTTTAAAAAATGGATTCCATATTTGAAATCATAATTTATAAATTTAACAAATATATCACTTACTTTTTGTGAAAAATATGAATAGTAATTTTAGTAAGTTTAATTACCAATGTGAAGGGTAAATCAGGTAATTAAGGGTTAAAATAATATAATTAATATTATAAAATTCCCCAAACACTATTCATAATTTTATTTTATGATTTATTTTTGACCAAGATCACCCTTGGGACATTTTTGTGAGCTCTGGGTCTCACTTCTATGACATTAATCCATTTATAGTGATTTATTCAAGAAAATTACATTATGTCTTACTTTTATTTTTAACAACTAAAATATTTTTAATATGGGATTATATAAAGGATTGGTTATACAATAAAAATCGTTTTAAAAGATAAAATTCTTATCATAATAATGGTAATTTATTTTTAATTTTTAGGAGATATATATTTACCTTAATGGCTTATACAATGATGATGCAATAATCGTTAACTTAAAAAAAATATTACAAAATTGATATTAAAAAATTGAAATTATTATAATTTGAAATAATTAATGTCTTAAAAAAAATATGTAATAATTTGACATGTTAGTGATGTGTGTGAGTAATATTTTCTAATATATCTTGTTGTTGTGATATTTTTCAAAAGTCAAGTAATGAGTTGTGTCATAATTCAAATAAATGATATTTTAAAATGTAAAAAATTTTACCAAATGATTTAATATTTTTAAAAAAATAAAATACTTCCAAAAAATTGGGAAAAGGTTTAAAATTTTATAAAATACAATTTTATTTAATGATTATAATTTTATAGTAATAATATTGGCCATTGGTGTAAATTTCATGATATCATGGTAAGAGTTAAAATGGTAAAATAAGGGTTTAAACAAAAAAGATAAGGATTAAAAAATAATTAAACCATAGATATTTTTTATTAGATGAATTAATATCTACCTTTCCTTATCCTATATTCTGAAAATTCACTTTTGACCTATTTTTAATTGAAAATAAATTTATATTAATTTAATATTTTGATAATTTCCAAGACCGCCCCTCTCCTCTCTTATAAAATAGAACATTTTGTTCTCTTTTCATTACCCATAAAAACCTATTTTTTTATACTAAATATACCCAAATACCTTCCTATATTAACTCCACACATTCTATATCTTATTTAAGAGATAACACACACTTTATAGGTGTTATGGTGTTAATTGAAGGAGATTGTCTGAGCAAAAGGTATCATTTTTAATTAAGTTTTTTTGTTTTGTTTCTTCTTACACATCCTTGAAATATTATTCCACCATGTTTAAATAATTAATATTTTATAATCAATATAATGATATTTTATTATGATAATATCATCGCCTAAATCCATCTCTACTTCCATCAAATGGGAAAATAATTAATCGATCGTGTGTTCGGAAGAATACAACCTCACAAACCGATATAATTCATTTTACACAATCATCTCTCAATACTTGTTATAATGATGGAATTAATCTTTATATATGATATTAATGACATATTTTTCATTATTAATGTATAATATTACATTTATGTTCTTATCTTTCTTTTCACATATTAATGATAACATCATTTGTGCATACATGTGAAATATCACCTTCACGAAGCGATGTGATTTGTTCTTCATCACCACATCACATTTATGATATATATAATTATATTAAAATAATAAATATAATACTAATGATAATATTATATTTATGGGAAAATAAAAGTATACATAAATTCTCTTCATAATGATAATTGAAAAATACAATTGTAACTCATGTGTATGTATGACTTATCGTCTCTATGATTGTAATGTAATTCATTTCTTATATCCATATGTAGTGGATAGATTTATAAGTAAAATTTATCTATAAAAGATATTATAATTTCATTAATATTATATTTTATATGATTTAACAATTTTCCTTTTTAATATTTACATCATACCAAAGTCATTTTGGACTCTAGGGCCGAATATCAACAAGACTTCCAAAATTAATGTAAATAATTATGTAATTTATATAAAATTATAATAAGTAATATAAAAGTAATAATAAAAATTAAAATGTTCTAGCTAAATTAAATAATTATCCTTTATTTATTATTTGAGAAGATAAATATTGTGTGTGACGATTCATACTCAGGGTAAGGGACATTCTTTTAAAAACAACTTTATAAGTTTCTTTTTCAACTCCTTTTAAAAATGTGAAAAAGAATGTTATTTTAAATTAAATAGATTGATTAGTTTCTACATATTTCATGATGATTTATTACATTAATGGTTTCTTAATAGGTTTTCATTATTATTTTTAAAGAATTTTTTTCATTATTATATGTGCAGTTTTTATATTTTGAATGTTAATCATACAAGAATAGGGTATTTTGATATCTGAAAGTGTTTTTATCATCATTTTAAATGTCTTTTAATGTGTTTATTCATGATTTGTTCCTTTTACATTGTCTATTGTGGGTTGATTCTATTATATCTCTAGATATGATGGGTTTATCCCATTATATCTCATGATTTGATTGGTCAACCCCCATTAAATATCAATATATGATGGGTTGATCTCCATTATATCTCATGATAAGATGGGTGGGCCTTATTTTATCTCTTCAATGCATTTGGGTACTCTGAAGATGGAATCGAGCCATAAGGTTATTTTATATTTAAGGATTAATTTATGATTTAAATTGTAATTATGTCCTAAGGCACATGCATGGTTTTTCTGTGCATGCTAATGTGTTTCTAAGGAAAGGGTTTTAATATGGTTTCATGTTTTTATTGGACAAATGATTTTATTTCTTTATGTCTCATACTAAGAATTTATCACTCATCCCATTTTTTTAAATATCTTCCATAGGGTACAATGATATTTAATAGGAATAATAAATTCATTTTTATGGTTTGGAATATTATTAATGAAAAATTTTCCATGTTTTATTTTAAAAGTATTTATTCAGGAAAATATATAAACAATTCTACTAGTATCCACATATTATTAATATTAGATGTTTTGTATGAATTATGAACCTGTTCTATAAAACTGTAAATTTAAAATATCATCGAATGTGAATTCGAGTTTGAATACACTAGAATATTTAATTTTTCAATATGGGCTCTTATAGTCAGTATTAAAAGTTATTTTAGATAACATTGGAGGTTAGGGTAATATTAATAACATTCCACTGAAATGTCTTACCTTATAGAATAGTTAAACTTTTATAGAATTTGAGGATTACCATGTTTCATCATCTAAACTATTTCCATTTATAATGGTTTTCCATAGAAGAAATAGGGAAGCTATAGTGGTAAGGAATCAAGAGGAAGATATCCTTCCAAATCAACAACTAGAGATTGTTGAATTTGGAAGAGAATAGTTTGTTAAAGTGGTAACCCATTTGACTCAAGAAATAAAATGTGGTGGTCTCTATTTAATGGTTAAACCAAATCAAACATAAGGGAATATTATATTAGTGGATCATTATTTGAGATATATCCTCTAGATTTAAGTGGATCCTCAGATCTATTAGTAGCCAGAAGATGGATCAATTCTCTGGAAAATATATTGGACAACATGGGATGTTCCGAATGATAAAATATATCCCCATCAGTTAAAATTTTTTAATTTTAAGTCGATCAATGGTAGAATATTATTAAGAATACAAGAGAAAAAGATGATATTGAAACACTATAGTTGGATGGTTTTAAAATTATTCTTCTATAATCTGTTTCCCTAAAACTAATCAACTCAGAATGGAGAAAAAATTCATCTAACTGAGGTAAAAAGATGATGATTTCATTGAAACAGATTGAGCTAATTTTATGAGGCTATCCAGGTTCTTATGGGATTTTATTTGGTACTTTGAGAGTAAAATTTTCTGATTTTACTCTTTTTTAAAAACAATTTTACGATGATCTTTGGTTTTGTGAGAGTTTAAAAAAGTAAGAGACACTTTTTTGTTGGGGTGAAAAAGTTGAGATAGAGTTTTTAGACACATATATGCCTTGGGATGACAAGATTAAGAAGTGGTCAGGTTGGAAGGATTTTGGGAATAATTCATCATAGAAACTTGTATTAAATATAATCAAATTCCACTATTTTAATTTGTGGTAAGAAGAATTGTGATGTTACTAACAGTCCCCCAGGGCCCGTGTGGTGACTACCCTAAGCCCACCTTCCATAGGATAGAGGATGGCGACTAGCACCGAAGGTGTATCACCTAAACCTAGGAATGAATTTCCTTTATAACCTGTAAGCACACGCAACCAAGAACAAAACAAGATACAAACTCAAGTAAACTGAATTGTAAATAGAGTGAGTGCACTAAGTAAAAGGGGAAAGAATACAAGTCCAACTGGAATGTACAAGGAAAACTGGAAAGTGCAAGACAAATTATAGGTAAAAAGTAGCACCTAGATCATCCACCTTGAATCCTACCTGAAGGGTAGGTACAGCTCACGAATGGTCATCTCTGTAGTTCTCCTCATCTAAAGTCCACCTCTGAGCCACCTCTTATCCTGGTACTCTCATCCTCAGTCAATGTTGTCTATAGTCTGCACCAAACAAAATAGGGTGCAGGCATAACTCATGAAGTGGTGAGTATAAAGATACTCAATAGGGACCCCAAGACCCTCAAGGTCTCACAAATCCACCAAGGATAAACCACATAGCATGAAATCAACTGACAACCCTACTAAGGTATATGCCCATACATATACCTAAGTTATCAAGTATACCGTCTCAATCATGAGGAAACACAGATTCCAACTCAAATTTAAAAGCTCAATAGTTCCACCAAGGAAAGAATACCATGATGGTATGTACCACACCGGTCTGTCACACATAAGAATACCACAAAGGTATTACTATAAAAGAAAGTACCGCTCAGGTATGAACTCAAATCACACCAAGTATTTCTTAGGTACAGTAGTAGAGATAATTGGATATAACTGTTGAATCATTTTACTCTGTTAAGAGGCAGAACCTCTAAGGATCGCTAATAATCCTCAGACCCACATAGGATCCCTAGGTTCCGACCCACAGAGGATCGCTCAATGCTGACCCACATAGGATCGCTTGGTGCTGACCCACACAGGATCACTCAGTGTTGATCCACAAAGGATCGTTGGGTGCTGAACCATACAATATCATTAGGTTCAAACCCACACCAGATCGCTCGGATTTTTCTGCATGGAATTCTAGAGCAGTTCCATGTGGGACCCTTAGTCACAGACCCATGAAGGATCTCTTCCTCAAGTCACAGCCAGCTACTGGGTTCCTGCACTAGGCATGCTCATCTCCGGGAGGATCCGCTACCCAATCCACTGGTTAATACTCCAATAGCCATGAACTCCCATGAATAATTATACCAAAGTACCACCACATCATAGGGGTCTCAACGCAATAGACAGTGCGTCAATCAGACGCACGGTCTGAGAGTTATTAGCCTTTTAGTCCCGAGGTCCTGGTTGGATTCGTGCTCTATCCAACCTGACCATACAACAACTTTATCCAAATCTTTAGTGGGGTATACTCAAAGGTATCATCTCACTCCAATGTTTCTAGCGTCGTTGACGGTTTGAAAATGGATGTCTTGTGCCAAAGTTATGGACAAAAGAGCATAAATTGGTCAAAATGGGTACGGGTCTGGTCTGACCTGGCCTGGCCCGGCCTGGGCCGACCCGATTGGGGTTGACCCGACTTGTTGTCCAGCCCGACCCACTTGGTGGCCCGGTGTGCTGGGTCTAGCCCCACCTACACTAAGCATCCCGGCTTGGCAGCGCGGGGCTGTGGAGGGCGGCGAAGGGCCACGGGATCGTGGGACCATGGGGTGGCGTGGCCAGGCTGTGGGGTGGTGTGGCAATGTTGCGGGGTGGCGGTGGCGGTGGCGGCGAAGCGGCCCAGAAGGCCGCCTGCGGCAGTGCCTGCGGGGTAGCACAGTGAGTCCGCAGGCCGGTGTGGTGAGGTCGCAGGGTATCGTGGTGCAGCTTCAGGGCGGCGGGGTGTCGTGCCTTTGCCGGCAGCCACCTAGACTGGCCACCCTTCATTTGTCACCTTAATCATGTACAACGATGTGCCGACCTCTGCATCTGTTCGTCGCCGTGGCACAATGTTCCCTTCTTTCATCATGAAGGGTACACCATTCAAGAAGAATGGCAGAGGGGTCGGTACATTTTTGTTTATCCCGCACACTTCGCATTAGGTCGGTAGCAAGCAGTTTAACAAAAACATGAATCAAGAATGGTAACTCTACGATTTCATACGAATCATGGATCAACTCATTTTGGTTGATCTAAGTTCAATTTTCTTTCCAAGAACGAGGAATTTAATCAATAAATTTCATGAATTCAATAAAAACCCTTGCCTCGTTCGTTAGATGACATCGATGAGAGATGTCGGAGTTATTGACGTGCATTGCTTCCGTGCTCACGGTTTTGAAGTTGGTTCGAACTTCGTCCTTGTTCTTCAATTGCAGAGTGCGTTCTTCATTGGAGATCTTTCTCCCAAGTTCTCCCCCTTCTCTTTCGCCAACCAAAAATCTCCTACCAATAAAAGAGGATCCAACATAGTAAAATATGTTTCTCCAATTTTAAATTGTTGGATCAAATTATGTTATCTTAATTAATTAACGAAAAGTTGGCTTAATTAATTAATGGAGTGATTTCATAATTAAAGTTGGGATTTGAGAGGTTTTTCTCCCATAAAGACAGGATTGCAAGGGGGTTTTAGACTCGGGTGGTCCCCACCACCATAACCCACATGGGAGGATAATCTTGGTGGTCGCCACCTCCATAAACTCACATGGGAGGTTTAGTTCTAGTGGACCCCACCTCTGAACATCCACATGGGAGATAAAAATAAAATAAAATATTACACAATTTTATTTTATTTTATTCTTTAATGAAAAACCCAAATTTTATCTTTCATCCTTGACCTACTGCGGTGAAGGTGAAGGTATCCTTAATTAAATATCGGCACTGCGACCTCAACGGTGTCCTCAGATTTGAACTCCGAGCATCGGTTCAAAATTTACAAAAACTCACTTTCCCATTTATTTAATGTACCTAAGAAAAAGTTCAGAAATTCATTCCGGGCACACCGGGCCTTGGAATCACGCACCGTCAATTTTTTCAAACTCGTAAAATTACTATTTAATTAAAAATAAATTTTACATGGAAATTACGGGTCTTTACACTTTAGGAATGTCTTCTAAATTCTTGTAAGTGCTACTGATGTGGAAATATCAGATACATGGATAGTGAAAGCAAGTAAAATGATTATAAAATTAATGACAAGTTAATGGTAATATTCCTTAACTATAAAGAGTTGGGATATTTTTCTAATGTGTGTCCAAATTTATTCACATAGGTGGAAATAAAAACTATTGGAAACATAATGGTGTATAAAAATACTTTTCAATTAATTTAGTAGATGTTGAGCCCTAAAAATAGTGGTATCATGTAAATTTCTTATATTTATTGATTAAAAAAATGTGTTATTTGATCTGTGTTCTACACATTAATTCATTTCTATGAAAATATCTATTAAATTTGAAACTCCACCTTAATAAATGAACATGAAATTATGGTAATAACACATGGGGGAAATATTAATTTAAAAAGAAATTCTATGAATCTTGTAATCATAGTCTATGGAAATACATTACCTGTAGTAATTTTTTTCCTCTATTTGAGTTCTTTGTTATTTTGGGTATATATTTTATTTCTTATTACCATTTTAACAAACATTTTAGAGATAAAGAAATCGCTTCCCAGAAAGACTTTTAGTTTTTTTACAGGAATGAAATCATAGAGGTGATGACATATCATAAAGGAAAGAAATGTTGAAATATGGAAACTAATGTTATCTACAACAAATTATAAAAAAATAACTATTTATATTAATGATGTGTTGGTGGTAAATGAGTATCATTATTTTTCCCTCTCTATTTTCCCTGGGTTAATGTACGGACCCAAACCTTCATTAATGGAAATCCATCTTGATCTAATTAAATGTCTCATTATGTAAAATATTTATATAAAATGTCAACTTTTTTGGTTTTATGATAAGAACTGTGATTGTTGCTAATATAGGCATTCAATAGTGATCACATGATTAGTATAAATATAGGGCTTCAAAAAATCCAATTTACTCAGACAAAGGAATCGATGGCCTCATCCAGTAGATGTGCGATATATGAAGCCCATTTTTCAGAGCATGTAAAGAAGGTGGAATCATTTGGATTCACTCTTGACTAAGCTCAATCTTAGCTTGAACACGTTAATCTTGAGCGGAACCGCCTACTAGAGAAGTGGAAATTAAAAAGAGATTACCACCCGAGCAATGTTATCCGAGCCACCCTAAGAGTCTGTCACCATCGCACACCTCACCCTTCAATCGTATGTAGGTGTTATAAGGTGTTATGTAACAAGAACATAACACAATGGTTAGGTACATTATTTTTGCATATAATAATGAATATACTTTCATTTTATTATTGTTACCTTGTATATAGTTTTAAAAGCACAAATAGTATTTTTAGTTAATGTTCAACTAAGAAAAATATATTGATGAATTAAAGTATTTTTTAATTAAATAATATTTAAATAAAGTGATGTTATTGTTATTAAATTAATTTTCATTAAATAAAAATGATCATATATATTTATGAATGCAATTGTAATTTTCATTAAGGTTTGAATCCATTTTTTTCAAAACCGATGAATTTTTGATAAATATCGGTTTTTATATTAAAAGTGAAAATTGAAATATTTACAAAATAATTTATATAAAAATAGTATTATTTCTGGAATTAGGACATCGAAATTTTCCAACGGTGAATTTTTCACAATTTTCTGAGACAGTCAAATTTTTGGGTAAAAATTAAACACTTTTTTAATATATAATGTGTTCTATGACATCATAATGACCCAATAGTGATGTAATAAAATATTATATACTTTATTTTTGGCCAATATATGTTTTACCATTAAAATAATGTGATTTTTGGTTTGTTTGATTTATTTTAAAAAGATTTGTTGAACCCTTCAAAACTTATTAAACATTTTTTTATTTCTAATTTTTTTTCGTGGGAGTGTGACTCACCTCCACATAAGAAACCCAATTATTTTAAGATGTTCAGACTTTTCCATTAAAAAATATTTTTTTCCACTTACCTTTTCCAAAAACAATTGGCAGAAATCATGGGTTGGTTTGTGGTTTGGATTTGTTTAATGTGATGTGTCCCAAACCTAAATAATAAATAATTCCTTCACCTTTCCTATATAAACCCACCCAAGCTCCCACTTCCATATCACTCAAATCCTTTGGAGTTTTTCCAACCACTTCTATCCTCTCGCTATAATCCTCCAAATTTTCCCCAAGATTTCAATAATCTTCTCTCAAGCCTTTGGAATCACACTTCCATGTAAGGGTTTTTCTTCCTTTCTCATTTTTTGTCCTATTTTCTTAATATTGTTATGCCCTTTTAATTTCAATTATAAATGTTGGGGTATGTTTTCTTACCTCCCCCATACCTCCCACATTATGTTTTAATTATGAGAGACCCCTTTATCTATCAATAAATTCCTCCCATGCACACCCGTTAGTATGCTGAAATTCTGAAAGGAATTTATCTCTCCTCACTTTCATTCAAGCATTTATTTTGTATCATGAATTTAAATTCCATTTAAATTGTTGGGACATGTATATATATGAACCCATTATTGTAAATTTCTAGTACATATGATGAGACACCCCTTTCTCTTTCATCAACCATTTTTATGAATTCTTATGTCACGCCGTTACGCAGCCGAAATTGCACCGATTTTCCAAGCCTATGTCATTGCGTGGTTAATACGATGCACATTTCTCTATCAAGGGAATTCACCTTTATGCACATTTAATTATTTATTATAAATTTTAATGTACGAATTCGACATCCCTTTATCCAGGAATAAATGATGATGTTTTATGAATCCATGTTATATGATCCATGTGGAACACTTATACATGAAATGAAATGTAAAAGAAGGGTGTTCCCTTATAGTGCTCCAATGCATTGGGTAAAGTATAGTATCATGATATGTCTTGTGCAATGGGTTTTTACTCATTATAATTCAAGTTCAATGAGGGTTTACTCATGCATCATTTGTAATGAGGGTTTACTAATTCTCCATGTGCAATGAACCTTGGCTCATGCTAATTCCATGTTAAGTGTTGTTGCCACATTTCCTTGTTATGATTATCATGCTTTATCATGCCTTTATGTTTATGCTTCTATTGTTCTATATTGATATTCCTATTGTCTATCATGTGTTTTATTCCTCATGATATTCCATGATTATTCCCGTACTGCGTTTTATATCTCACCCTTTTCTTATGCATGTCCTCAGGTTATCCCACACAATGCTAAGTACGAGGGAATGTAGTGATCATGTAAAAGAAGATTTCAATAAAGATGTTGTTTTGCATGTTTAAATTTTTTATGTAATGATCCTAAGCCCCAAAGACACTAGAACTCTATATCTTCTATGTTTTATCAAATGAATTTTATGTAATAAATTATGTTAAATTGTGTAATAAAATATCAGGTTTGTCATAGTTGGTATCAGAGGATTGGTTTAGTTATTTTTGGGATTAGGATTAGAAAACCCTAGTAAACCCTTAGAGACAAGACTAAGTATAATAAAAAATCCCTATGTTTTGGTGAGTATTGAGTAAGTAGTTTATCAGGAAAATACATCCCTGTCTAGATACGAGTAGGTAGAGGTGGCTATGGAACAGATGTATTCTAGGGGTAAAACCTGAAAACACCACATTGAGCTAGACTCGAACAAGAAATAGTGCATGAAAATTGGCCTTGATGCGCACTTGGTTGTGAAACTCACCAGGGATATTCTTTGGTAAATTCACAAGCTTAGTATGAATCATTATTAAGGGACAAAAAAATGCCCTATGAATATATATTAGAAAGTAGATTATGGATAACATAGAATGAAGCCAATAGATTCATATGTTAAGGAAATAAAAGTTATTTATAAGTCATCAGTTTTGTCCTTGTATTACCATTTATGTGTTACCCATAACGTTCCTTTTATTCCAGCCAATGTTCGGTAATAGGGGCACTCGTGCTAACAACTGATGTGAAGATCAATGTGATGAATGTACTAATGAGAAGCCCAATCCAATGGGAGAAAGAATCATGAACATTGTCATGATTCTCTCTCAACTAACTCAATATTTGAATAGAATAAAGGGTTAATAGGAACACTCAACCTCCCCCCCCACCAAGAAAGAACAATTCATTATTGAGAGCTTCATGAGACAAATGCGTCTTAATTTTAATGGATCATCTGATCCCTCAATCGTAGAACAATGGATCAACTCTATTGAAAATATATTCTCCATCCTTCAACGTTTTGAACAAGATAAAGTTCTCATCGATCCTTATCATATTGAGCGTAAGCTGATCAATGGAGGACATGGATAAAAAATATGTAGCCTGGGGAGGAAATCGAGGTGTTGGAATTAAAGGATTCTCGAAAAAAAAAATTTATAAATATTTTCTGGGCACCCTCCAGATTAAGATGGAAAGGGACTTCCTTTCCCTCAAGAAAAAAGACAACGAGTCTATTAGATCATAAGAGGAAAACTTCAAAAGGCTTGTACAATATTCTTTCAGCTTTTTCATTACCCTAAATGCAAGGTTGACCGCTTCTTTGGTGGACTGAAACCTAGCCTACGAAAAGCACTGGTGATCCGTGACTTCGACAGCTATGAAGAAATTGTCTAATGGGACCACAAGGTAAAAATAGAGATCAGAGAATATAAAGGGTATCATGGGGATAAGAAGTGTTAATTGTACTTAAATTATGGTGGTATGATGGATAAATCCAATGATGCTAAAAAGATCTAGCACCCCACTTGCCAAAGGTGTGGAAGAAATCACCCCAGAAATTTCTTGATGGGTACGAGAAAATGCTTTAGGTGTGGAAGAGAAGGGCACCAAGCTGTTAACTATCTAAAAGAAAAATACATGGGTGAAATAGAATAGAGGAACGCTCTGTTCAAACCTCAATGCATTGTTCACTGCTACAACTGCAAAGAACTAGGGAATCATGCAAATCATTTCCCTAAGCTAAGGGTTTTCGGAGGTATCCAACAACCTCCCAGGAAGCAAGGATAAAATTTTTCCATCACTACTGTTGAAGTGAACCCTGACAAAAATGTGGTGATAGGTACGCTAGTTATTCATTCAACAATAGAAAATGTACTTTTTGATTTAGGTTCTACTCATTATTTTATAAATCGAATGTTTAGTAGAACCATCCCAGCACCAGCACAAATTATAGAAGTGAAGATGTCGGTGAGTATGAAAAATAGGGAAATCAATGCATCCCATGAATATAACTCTTCCCCTATCATAATATGTGGATTAATAATCCTGAATAACCTCATCATAGTACCTCTATTTTAATTGGAAGTTATTATTGGCATGTAATGGATTTTCTTATACATATCCTACATAAATTATCTGGAGAGGGAAATAAACTCCATGTAGGTAATCGAGAGGAATATTATTCTTCTTTAGCTCCATCATCATAAGAATAGATATTACTACCCTATGAGAACACGTATCTGGCTCAAATGATTAAGTCCAGAGAGGCAACCACCCTTTAAGACATGCTAATTGTGAGTGAATTCACTAAATTGTTTCCCGAGGAATTGCCTGGTCTTCCTCCTAGAAGAGATGTTGAATTCTCAATTGATCTTATACCTGGGGTGCTACCCATATCCTAGACTCTATATAGAATGGATATTATGGATCTAGAGGAGATGATGAAACAACTAAAGTAGAATCTAGATAAAGGGTTTATACTCCCAAGTGATTCACCATGGGGTGCACTAGTCCTTTTCATCAAGAAGTAGGGTGGGTCAATGCGCCTTTGCATCGATTGTCGTGAGCTAAAAAATCACAATACAGAACAAGTATCCTCTCCAATGAATTAATGACATGTTCGATCAGCTTCATGGAGAAAAATACATCTCCAAGGTGGATTTGGGGTCAGCATATTATCAAGTAAGGGTGCATAAGGAAGATATCCCCAAGACTGCTTTTCATACAAGGTACAGGCACATGAATTCATAGTAATGCCTTTATGTCTCACTAATAATCCATAAATCTTCATGGACATTATGAATAGAGTCTTTAGATATTACCTTGACAAATTTTTTGTAGTCTTTATTGATGATATTCTGATATACTCCAAAACCATGGAGGATCATGAGGTGCATCTAAGAACTGTACTAGAGACCTTGTGAAAGGAGAAGCTATATCTAATGTATATTAAGTGTGAATTTTGGTTGAATAAGGTCTTGATCATTGGCCATATCATAACACGAAATGAGATATCTATAGATCCCTCCAAAACAGATACAATTGAGGTATGGATGAGGCCAAAATCAGTAACGGATATCCGTAGCTTCATGGGGTTAGCTGGATATTATCGACTATTTGTGGTAAATTACTCATGATTGTCCAACCCTCTTACCAAGATAACTCTTAAGGGAGTAAAGTTTTCTTGGACTAATGAATGTGAAGAAAGCTTTAGTGATTTGAAAAGGAGACTTATCACTACACCCATGCTCACTTTACCCACAAGTTGATAACTTTTTGTGGTATTCATTGATGCTTCGAAGAAGGGCATGAGATGTGAATTGATTCAAAATGAAAAAGTCAATTCCTATAATTTCAGGAAATTGAATGTTCTTGAACATAACTATCCAACACATGACCTTGATTTCACTGTAGTGATCTTCACTTTGAAAATTGGGTGGCATTATCTCTTTGGGGAGAAGTGTGAAATATATACGGAACAAAAAAACCTCTAGTATATATTCACATAGAAAGAGTTGAAAATGCACCAATGAAGATGGTTAGAGCTGATCAAATACTATGACTTCTCAATCTATTACCACCCTGGGAAAGCGAACAAGTTGGTAGATGCCCTAAGTAGAAAGGACCTACCAATTCTATCATTGATGAAAATTGAAAAGGATCCAATATTCGTAGATTTGATGAAGATGAACATGGGAGTCATAAATAAGGGAACATCATCAATCCTTTCACAAATGATTGCTCAACCGTCACTATTGGAAAGGTTAAAGGATTCTCAAAAGGATGATGATGGAATTTAGGAAAAAATTGAAGCTATCAGAAAAGGGAAACCCTTGGAGTTTAATTTTAATGAAGAATGAATTATGAGATTTGGGAAAAGACTATGTGTTCCATCAAGTTCGGAGCTAATGAAGGAGATTTTGGATGATGCACATATTTCAAATTATCCCATTCACCTAAGAAACACAAAGATGTATTGAGATCTCTGAGAGGATTATTGGTGGGATAATATGAAGAAGGAGATCTCTGAATATACATCAAAGTGTCCCGTGTGTTGGAAATTGAAGGTAGAAAGGTAGAAGTCATAGGTTATTATGCAACCATTGCCCATACCAGAATGGAAATGGGAGAACACCACCATGGACTTTGTCACCAAACTTCCGAAGACATCCCATGGGAATAATGCAATCTGGGTTCTTCTGGATCATCTTACAAAGGCTGCACAATTCATTTTTATTCTAGTGGATTTCTCATTGAATGAACTGAAACAAATATATATTAAGGAAGTTGTAAGGATTTATGGAGTACCATTATATATTGTGTCTAATCGATATCTAAGATTCACCTCTATGTTTTGGAAGAGTCTTCAACATTCTCTGAATACTGAACTGAACTTCAGTATGGCCTATCATCCTCAAACTGATGGCCAATCTGGGTGGATATCCAAACACTTGAGTACATGTTGATAGAATTCTCAAGGGACTTTACTGGAGGATGGGATCAACATCTTCCTCTAGTTGATTTGTCTTATAATAATAGTTTCAAATCGAGCATCCAAATGGCACCATATGAAGCCCTTTATGGGAAAAGGATCAGAAAAATAGCGTGTTGATATGTGGTCAGTGAGAATAAGCTACTTGTACTACAAATATTCGAAGAAATGATGGAGAAGGTGAAAACCATTCAGCAGCATATCAAGGTAGCCAGATTCAATAGAAGAATTATGCAGATAACCGTCGATGATACCTTGAGTTCAAAGTTGGAGACATGGTATTTCTATGCATATCTCCATAGAATAAGGCCATGAGGTCTGGAAAGAAAGGTAAGTTAAGTCCAAGGTACATTGGCACCTTCGAGATTCTTGATTATGTCAGGGTTGTGGCCTATCGACTAGAATTTTCTACTACCATGGACAAAGAACATGATGTCTTTCATGTATCCCTCTTAAGAAGTACATAACAGACACTTCACATGTACTCTCATCAGAGGTAGTAATGTTAGAGGATGGTCTTTCTTATGAGGAGATACCAGTGAAGATCTTATATCATAGAGAGAAAGTTCTATGAAATAAGATAATTCCCCTCATCATGGTATTGAGGCGAAACCACATGTTTGAAGAAGCGATGTAGGAATTTGAGGAAATGATGAAGTAGAGTTACCCATATCTATTTTAGTGTAAGAAAAGGAAATTTTGAGGACAAAAATTCTTGAGGGGGGAAGATTGTAACGACCCAAACATTCATTAATGTAAATCCATATTGATCTAATTAAATGTATATTTATGTTAAATGTTTATATAAAATGTCAAATTCTTTAGTTTTATGTCAAGAATTGTGACTGTTGCTAATATAGTCATTGAACAGTGATCACATGATTATTATAAATATAGGGCTTTAACAAATCCAATTTACGTAGAAAAGGAAGTGGTGGCCTCATCTAGTAGATGTACCCCATATGAAGCCCATTTTTCAGAGTTCAGAAAGAAGATGGTGTCATTGGGCTTCACTCTTGACCAAGTTCAAGCCGAGATTGAACACATTAATCTTGGGGGAACCACCTATAAAAGAAGTGGAAGTTGATAGAGATTACCACCCGAGTGATGTTATCTAAGCCACCCCAAGAGTTTGTCACCATCACACACCTCACCCTTCAGTCTTATGCAGGTCTTATAAGTGGTTATATAACAAAACCCTATAACTATGGTTATGTACATTATTTTTGTATATAATAATGAATATACATTCATTTTATTATTGTAACTTTGTAAATATTTTTTAAATCCCAAATTGTATTTTTATTTAATTTTCAACAAAGAAGACTATTTGAATGAATTAATGGGTTTTTTAATTAAATAATATTTTAATAAAACATTATTACTTTTATTTAATTAAATTTTATTATATAAAAAATAATCATATAATTTTTCAAATGAAATTATAATTTTTATTAAGGTATGAAAGCCATTCTTTTTCAAAACCCATGAATTTTCAATAAATGTCGGTTTTTATTTCAAGAGTGAAATTTAACCTATTTATAAAATTATCTAGATAAAATGATTATTATTTCTGGAATCAAGTCATCGAAATTATCCAAAAGTGAATTTTTTATAATTTTGGGAGACAATCAAATTTTTTGGTAAAATTTAACTTCCATTTAAATATATTATGTGTTTTATGACATCATAATGACCCAATAGTGATTTTATAAAATACTATAAACCTTCTGTTTTGAAAATATATGTTTTAACATTAAAATAATGTGATTTTGGGTTTGTTTTATTTATTTTAAAAAGCATTAGTGGACCCTTCAAGACTTATTAAACATTTTGTCTTTTTTAATTGTTTTTCCATGAGAGTGTGACTCACCTCCACATAAGAAACCCCATTATTTTAAAAATTTCGGACTTTGGCCTTATAAAATATTTCTTTTCACATCCCTTTTCCAAATACCATGGGCAAAAACAATGGTTTGGTTTGTGTTTTGGATTAGTTTAATGTGAAGTGTCCCAACCCTAAATAATAAATAATTCCCTCATCTTTCCTATATAAACCCACCCAAGATCCCACTTCATCCTCCCTCAAATCTTTTGTAGTTCATCCAAACTATGCTCTCGTCTCTCTATAATCCTCCCAAGGTGCCCCAAGATTTCAAGAATCCTCTCTCAAGACTCTCTCAAGCCTTTGGAAGCACACTTCCAAGTAAGGGTTTTTCTTCCTTTCTCATTTTTGTCCAATTTTCATAATGTTGTTATTGCCTTGTAATTTCAATTATAAATGTCAGGTTATGGTTTCACACCTCCCCCATACATCCCACTTTATGTTTTAATTATGAGATACCCCTTTCTCTCTCAATAAATTCCTCCCATGTACACCGGTTATAATGCTGAAATTCGGAAAGGAATTTATCTCTCCTCACTTACATTCAAGAAATTCTTTTGTATCATGAATCTAAATTCCATTAAAAAATTTGGGAAATTTATCAATATGAACACCTTACTGTTTATTTTATGTACATATTATGAGACACCCCTTTCTACCTCATCAACTATTTTTATGAATTCTTACGTAATGCTGTTACACTGCCAAGATTTCACTGATTTTCCAAGCCAATGTCATTGTGTAGTACCATTCCCATTTCTCTATCAAGAGTATTCACCTTCATGCACATTTACTTCTTGATTACGAAGTTTTATGTATGAATTCCACATTCCTTTATCATTGAATAAATGATAATATTTTATTAATCCATGTTATATGAACCATGTGGCACACTTATGCATGAAATAAAACTTTTAAGAAGGGTGCACCCTTATTTTTCTCTAATGCATTGGGTGAAGTATAATATAATGATACGTCAAGTGAAATGGGTGTTTACTAATGATATTTCAATTGGAAAAATGGTTTAATCATTCTTTATGTGCAATGATGTTTTACTCATGCTCCATGTGTAATGATTATTGGCTCATGCTAATTCCATGTTATGTGTTGTTCCACATTTCCATGTTATGATTATCAGGCTTTAGCATGCCATTATGTTTATGCTTCTCTTGTGATCTATTGAAATTATTATTGTCTAACATGTGTTTTATTCCTCATGTAATTCAATGATTATTCCCTTATTGGGCTTTATAGCTCACCCATTTCTTATGCATGTCCCCATGTTATCACATGCAATGCTAAGTATGAGGGAATGTAATGATCATGTAAGGGACATTTTCAATAAAGATGTTGTTTTTAGTGTTTTAACTTGTTATGTAATGAACATAATCCCCAAAGACACTAGACCTCTATATCTTCTATGTTTTATCAAATTTAGTTTATATAATAAATTATGTTTAATTATGTAATAAAAGATCAATGTTTTCGTAATTATTCACGATCGAGTTGTTGAGTTTACATTGACTTAGTACCTGTTTCAAACACTAGTTCAAAACCCCTTTATCAAATGGCTCAAGTGGAACTTATATAATTTAAAAAGAAGCTATGTGATTTTCTAGATAATAGTTTCATCTGACCTAGTACGCCACTATGGGATGTTTCTGTCTTATTTCATAAGAATAAATATTTTTTAATGGGTCATTTCATTGATTATATTTCCTTTAATAAAATAACTTTTAAGAAAAAACATCATTTTTTCATATCGATGACTTTTTGAATTATCCCCTGGCAGAACAATAATTCTTTGAAGGATGAACTAAGGTTGAGGTACCATCATTTTAATGTAAAGGTAATAGACACTCCAAAGATTGAGTTTCAGACTAGATATGGGAATTATGAAGTTTTCGTTAGGTAATTTTGGTTATCCAATGAACATTTTTATTCATGGATCTTATGAACATAGTATTTCATGTGTTCTTATATAGGTTTTTAGTTGTGTTTTTTGGGGACATATTGGTATATGATAATAGTAAATAGAGGCATGAATGACACATAATGGTTGTTTTGAAAATCGTTTGAAGAATATAAATAATATGGGAAATATAGAATCTGTGAATTTTGGTAAAAAAAAATTTCATTCCATGAACACAATGTTTCTAAATATGGAATAACGATTGAAACTTATAAAATTAAAGTTAGTGATGAATGGGCAGGACCAACCAATATTTATGAAATTCATAGTTTTCATGGTTTATCATGCTATCACCACAGGTTTGTTGAAAAAATTGTATGGTTATATATCCTAATGATTATGTTAAGTCAAAAGGATTTAAAGTCATCTGGATAAATGAATATGATGATTTTTTTTAAGAATTGAAAATAAGATTTTTGAATTCTCTAGTTTTGTAACTTCCATCTGAAAATGATGAATTCTCCATCTATAGGGATTCTTTGTTTAATGTACTTGGTTATTTCATAATGTAGAATTATTAGGAAATTACTTATGGTTTATGTTAGTTTAATACTAATGAGATAAACTACCATACACATGATTTGGACATAGGTGCTTCTATTTTTAAATTACAAATTTGGTGGCACCATTTCGATGGATTAATGTGTGAAATATATACATATCACAAAATATTAAATTAAATATTCAGTAAAAAGGTATTCAATATGAGATACAAAATATGGAAGGAACTAATAATGGATTACAATCGAAAGATTTATTACCATGCTAGAAAAAAAAATATAAATAGTTTATAAATTAAATGGAAAAATTAATTCTACATTCACTATGTTATGATTAGAATGTGGCCCATTTTTTACTGATTTGATAAATTTTTTCTTAGAAGTTATTGGTGTCAAAAATTCCTCTATTTTGTTTCAGGTGTTAGTTCAATTGTCACTATTAGAAAATAATTAAGAAAGTGTAGAAGGAAGATAATAAGTTTTAGAAAAATGTAGAATTGGTTAAAAAGGTATGTTCACTAAATTCATCATTGATAAATACTGTGTTTTTAGACGTGAAAAGATATTATGTGTGCCTTGTGATTACTAGTTGAGGAATGAGTTCTTGACTAAAGCTCATAATTCATCATTTTTTATTCTTTCGGGAAGCACTAAGATGTATAGATACTTGTGAGAGTATTACTGGTGGTATGGAATGAAAATTTATATTGCTGAGTTTATCATGAAATGTTTGACTTGTCATCAAGTAAAACTGGGATATAAGTTTCATAAGGGTATGTTTCAGCCTTTCCCAATCCCAAATTGTATTTGGGAAAAAATATCTATGGACTTAGTATTGGGACTACTATAGACTTCAAGAAGTAACAATGTGATCTGGGTTATCGTTGATCGATTGGATAAATTTTCACATTTTTTCTTATTCAAGACACAATACAATTACATAAAATTTCTCAGTTTTTTATTAAAGAGACAGTGAGGTTACATAGAGTTCATATATCCATTGTATCTAATTATGATACTTGGTTCTCTTCATACATTGGAAAAGAACTTTAGAAGTTATTGGGAACTGAAATAAATTTCAATAAAACATTTCATCCACAGTCTGATTGTTAGTAAAAATGACCAATTTAGACATTAGAGTATATTGTATCTTCTTATTAAAAATATTACCATGTAATTTATTATCAACAACATTCTTTAGCATATTTTTCTTCCAATAAAAGGTTTCATTCAAGTATATAGATGGTACAGTTTGAGGTATCTCATGGAAAGAAGTGCCAAACTACAACATTTTATTATGAATTAGGTGAAAGGAAATTGATGGGAAAATATTTGTTAGAGAAAATATATGAGAGTGTTTATTTGGTTCAATTAAACATAAATATATCCCGGAAAAGTTTGAAAAGTTATGCAGATAACCAAAGGAAGGATATTTCTATCCAATTAGGTGGTCATGTCTTTCTCAAATATTCTCCATGGAAAAGTGTGATGTGTCTTTTATAAGAAGTGGTATATTAGTCCACGGTTCTTTAGACCCTATAAAAATATAGACAAGTTTATATCAAATTCTCACTGAGTGGATTTTATTATATGTTTATCCCTGGTACACAATGTATTTCTTACTTCATTTTTATAGAAATATATTCCAATTCCATCTTGTGTTTTGATCCCTAAAGTAGTTAAGTTGAATGAAAATATCTCTAATGAGGAACATATAGTTTAGGTTTTTAACACATGGAGTATGTTTTTGGTAATATGTTTATTCATCGATTTAATGTTTTATGAAATACCCATATGGTTTAAGAGGAAATATGGGAATCTGAAAATGATATGAAGTAAAATATTCACACTTATTTAATAAGTGAATAAAATTATGAAAATGAAATTTCTAAAAGGGGGAATAATTTAATGACCTATGTAATGATATAATAATGTTACATTCATTTTTATCTTTTTTACATTTATCTAATTGATTTTATAGTCATTAGATTATAATTAATCTAGTTTTATGCTTAAAAACCTATTTTTTATAAAATCAGTTTTAACAGATCTTGATGGTGCACTTTCGTTAAATATAAATCTTTTACTTTGATAAATAATATTTCACAAAATAAAATTATTATCTGTGTGTGGTATATAAATATTCACTTTTGAATAATTTTTCTTTTTTTATGTTAAGTTCCATGTTTTTGAAAATAGCAAAAAATATTCATTATATTTGAAAAAAAAATTATTAAATAATTTATAGTATTAAATTATATATCTGATAATATTTAAAGAAAAATTATATATTTTTTTATCATTTAATCTAATTTTGGTCACTTGAATCAATTTTACATTAAAATTGGTTATAAAAACATTGTGATCTTTTGATTGCTTTTACTTTAAAAACCGACATTCTCATTTATTTGATAGGATTAATATTAAATTAATTTTAGCCTATTATATAAATTTAATTTTTAAAATTTGATTCCATATATGTAAGAAGAAGTTCCACATTTCAAAAATATATCCCTTAAATTTGTGGACTTGTGAATAGTAACATTATTAGATTTGTTTACCACGATTAAGGGTAAATCTAGTAATTAATGGTAAAAAAAATGTTATATATATTATAAAATTACCATAATACATTTAATAATTTTATTTATTGATTTTTTTCAATTAAAATCATCATTATGACTACTTTTGGAGCTCTTGGAACCACTTGGATTAATTCAATCAATTTATAGTATTTCATTCAATGAAAAATTCCAGTTTATCATACTTTTGTTTTAAACAATTGAGATATTTTTAATATGGGTTTATATAGGGGTTATGTTCTTCTAAAAATATTATTTTTTAATCTAAAATGTTTATATTTATCAAGGTAATTTATTTTTATTTTTTAGGAGATAAAAAATTCCTTTAAATGCTTACATAATAATGATGAATTGGTGGTTTTATTAATAGAAATAAAAAATAAATTATATAAAAAATATTAAAATAATAATAATTTTATAAAATTAATTTCATCTATGAATTTAATTGAGTACTTAGATATTTTATTTATGTTTTAGAAATTTAATTTTTTATATATCATGTTTTTATGATTTTCAAAAATGTCATGTAATGAATAGTTTCAAAATTAACATTAATGATATTTTAAAATATAAAATATTTTATTAGGTGATATAAACTTCATTAAAATGTATTATTCAGCCAAATGATTAATAAATGTCTTATTATTTAATAAAATAATCATTTATTGGTATTTTTTCAATTTATTTAAATTATATTAACCCTAAAATTGTAAATTACATGATATCATAGTAAGAGTTATAAGGGTTAAATAAGGGTTAAAACAAAAAGTTAAGGATTAAAAAATAATCATAAAAATTACACTATTTGTTGGATGATTTTATTTCTAACCATACTCATCATATAATATTAACTAATCACATTATATCCATTTTTAATAGAGTATTATTTTACATTAATATAACATTTTTAAAATTCCATGAGTGCCACTCTCCTCTCTTATAAAAGGGAACCTCTTCTTCTCATTTCATTACACATAAAAACCACTTGGACTGTCCAATATGAACAGAAATCCATTACTATAGTTTCTCAAAATATTATATATCTCTAATTTGAGTCATAAATCCCACCATTAATATTTTAATATTTTAATTAACAAGATTGTCTGAAGAAAATGTATTGTTTTTAAGTAAGTATTTTCATTTTATTTCCTCTTCCACATATTTCAAATCTTCTTAAACCATGATATAATAATAAATAAAGTATTCTATATACACATATATTTCATTGTTTCAATATCAAAACCTAAATCTATCTCTACTTCCATCAAATTGAAAAATAATTAATTGTTCATGTGAATGGCGTAATACCACCTCGTTAACCGATATAATTTGTTTCCCATAACCATCTCTCACAAATATTTATAATGATGTAATTAATGATTATATATTATATTAATGATATATTTATCATTATTATATAATAATAAATAATTTTTTCTTACCATTCCATGCATGTAAAAATGATAATGTCGTTCATGTGTACATGTGAACTATCACCTCTATGAAGTGATGTGATTCGTTTTCCATCATAAAATTACATAGATGATATATATTAGTATAATTTAATTATAAATATTATATTAATGACATTATTATCGTTCTATAAAGATAAAATTGGACTTTCCTTCTTTCCAAACCGATCATTGAAAAATGGAAATATTTCTCTAGCGTACGTATGACTTACCATCTCCATGATATTAATGTAGTTAATTTCTCATATCCATATATAATGATGGATTATAAATTATAATTTATGTATTAAAGTTATTATTATGTAATTATTTTTATTCTTGAGATGTTTTAATAATGACCCCTTCGACTATTGAAATCATACTGAAGTCATTTTGGACTCAAGTTCCGAATATCGACAAAACGTCTGACAATGAATTAAATATTTATGTCATTGTTATAACATGAAAAAAAGTGATATAAAAGGAACAATAAACATTGATTTGTTATAAATAAATTAAATAATTAACCAATGTTTATTAGTTAGGAAGATAAATATTTTACGTGACCAGTCAAACTCAAGGTAAATGACTCTCTTTTAAAAATCCCCCATTAAAGTTCCTTTTTCTAATCTTTTTACAAATGTAAAAAAGTGAATTTTTTAACTTATAAATACAAGGTTTTTATACCATATTCATGACACAAAATTAATTTATTTTTTTCATTAAATTATTTTATAATTTTTTTCTAGGAAAATGGTTTCATTATTATGTGTGCATTTTTTATACTTTAAAAGTAAATTTTACATGAAAAGTGATTTCTTTAGATATCTAAAAGTGTTTTTATCATGGGATTAATTTCATTTTAAAGGGTTTAAATCAGAAAATATTTCTAAGAAAATGTTTATTATGGTTTTATCCCAATATATATCAATATATAATGGGGTTTTCTACATAATAGATTAAGATATGTTGGGTTAATCCCCATTTTATCTCAAGATATGACGAGTGATCCCTATTATATCTGTACAATATGTTAGGTACTCCGAAGAAGTATTTTTTCTATAAGATTATTCCATTTTTATGGTGTATGTAAGAGATAAATGGAAATTATGTCAAAGGGAACCATTATTCATTTTCAATGCATTCTAATGAATTTTTAAAGAAATGGTTGTGGTGGGTTTTCATGTTTTCATAGAGTAATGATTTTCATTCTTTATGTATCATACTAAGCATTTTTCATTCAATAGTAATTTTAAAATTATTTTTATATGGTATGATGATGTGTAAGAGGAATAAAAAAGTCATGTTAAAATTTATGAAGTTTTTTCCTGAAAAAGAATCCATATTGTATTTTTAAATATTTTATTTTAAAAAAATGGATACTGTTAAGTAGTTTCCAATTTGTATGAATGTGGAATGTCATGCATTAATTATAAAATTATTATCGAAACATAAAAACCTAAATATTACACCGATGGAAATTCTTTTTCAAAAACACTAGACTATAAAAATTTCAAGTCCATATCCTTAGAAAATTTAAAAAATATATATTTTCACTATTCACCAGAAAATTCTTTATTTCCAAAAAATCCTAAATAATGATATAATGTTATTAAGATAAATATAATTCCAAAAAACATTCAAATATTACGATATTCACATACAAAAATTTATAGGTTTTAGTTTGAATTAAAAAATTGATAAATATAGTGAAATTTTGTGTTTTATCATAAATTGAAATTTTTATATTATATATTATAATTTTAATTTAATATAAATTAATAATTAAACTAGTTTTAGTCCAATATTAATATAAAAATATATTATTCTTGTAATGAATTAAATTTTATAAAATATTTTTCATTAGTTTCTTCGCATCACTAGTTGAGATAAAATTTGATGTGAACTATATTTTGTGTATATATATATATTCATACTCTTATAACAGCTTTTTATTGAAAATAACCTTCCAAAATTAACACATATTTTTTTGTTTTCCTTTTATATGTAATAAATATTAATTTTTCAAAATCTTATAGTTTATTATATCATTATTAATAATTTCTTGTTAATATGTTTTGGTTTGTTTGTGTTAGACATAACTTATGAAAGAAGTAATAAAGCACAATATGTATTTTAATAGAACCAAATTATTGGGTAATTATAGTGGGAATTATTTTCAATTCTATGAATTAAATTTATATAAGAGGTAAAATGTAACACTGTGTGATTTTATAATATATTTTCATTAAAAAATATATTTTTTACTGTGTGGTATACGCAACACCAGTCTTTAAGCGATTTTCTATATACTATAAAAATATTATTATTTAAATGTGACCATTGTAACCTAGTAGTAAAATTGTAGGTTTATAAATTAATAACCAAATTATGAAAAAACAATAATAATGGTTTTATATAATGTTAATTTAAGGAATAATGTATAATAGATAATTCACTCAATTTTCAGAAGTCATTTTATGCTTAAAAATTTTGTTTTCTTAAATATTAATTTTTATATCATATTGTGTAATGAAATTGTAATTATATTATAAAAATTATAAAAAATTTATTTTATGAAATTGAAATTTTTTTTAAAAGTATCAAGAAATTATTAAATTGTATTAAATTTTTTATAATTTTCTATAAAAAGATGATTTTTATGTCAATGGTAGAAAGTAATAATTTTTAAGGAAACATGCTTTTTTCAATTATTTATGAAATATAAGATTGTTTTTTATTGGTTTTCAAATTAAATTATATACTTTTAATTATATATAATTCAATTTATTTCATTGATAACTAAATTAATCTTTTTTATATAAAAATATTTTTATACTTAGAAGGCATTTTTCTATAAAATTGTTTTTCATCCCCTTTTTTGGATATTTTATATTAAATTATGAAAATTTAAAAAAAATTAAAATAGAATCCATATTTAGAATCATAATTTACCTAATTTATAATGATCCATTTTTTATTTTTTTACTATTTGAAAAGTAATTTTGGTAAATAAAAGTTACTTACCATGGTAGGAGTAAAAATAAATTGAAATATTTAAACAAATAAAAATAAAAGTTAAAATTGTGAAAAATAACTCTAAATATCATTTTATGGTCATATTTTGAGCCAATATTATATCCTCTTTGATTATGTGTCATTTTGGAAAAAAATTCATTATTAATATATTAGTATATTTCAATCTTTTAAAAGTTTTTGAATTGTATCTTCTTTAACACTTATAAATAAAAACAACATATCCTCCCCTATCCACACATCAAGAGTCACATAACTCATAAAATCACATCCCCAATACGATCCTTGAATACTTAATCTCTTTATATTGGTCCTTAACTTATCATAATACCATTATAAGAATGATTTGTGTAGAAACCTAAGGAGGTCTTCCCAAAAAGTTATATAGTTAGTAATCACATGTTTCATTTTTATTTATTCTTTTACCTCCATTAAATCTACCATAAACGTTTTTATATAATAACATAAATATATCCCATTTAGAAAATATATTTTTATTATTTTATAACCCTTTTAAGCTACATATCCTTGAAATAAAAAATGAAATCATCATGCATGTGTACGTGCAGACTACCACATCGGGAACATGATGTATTTCATTTTTCATCACCAAATCGTATATATGGACATAAAAATGGGAAAAATTAATTATATATATATATATGATAAATATTTCATAATGTAATTTTAAACAATAATTCTAATTCATTCTTTAACATTTTGTTAAAAATAAACAACTCATTTGTGCGTACGTATGGACTACTGCCTTGAGAGATACTGTATTTTATTTTTCATCATCACCTCATGTGGATAGTACATATTAGTTTATTTTAATAAATAATATTATATTTATTAAATATTTATCATTATTTAAATATAAAATAATACTTACCATATTTCCCTCATGTTCGTTGAAAAACGTAAACGTTACTCAGGCATATGTATTGACTACCATATCAATGTTCTAAAAAAATTCAATTATCAAAACCACATTAAGTATTTTGTTATAAAAGTAAAATTCATGTATAAAAATTATAATTATAACATGAATAAGATTCATTAAGTTTTATTTTAATCACCCAATTGGCCATATTTAACCTACAAGAGTCATTTTTTACTTACAAACTAAATAACCTCAAAACGTTTGAAGTAAACATAATCAATTAAGTCATTAAGTATGAAATGTTAAAAAGATAAATAAAAGTAATAATTAAGGTAAAATTATATTTAAAAACATTATTAAGAAAATAAAAAATTAACATAAATTTATAATTCAAGAAGATGATGTATGTATGTGACAAATTATAAAGAAAATGTATGTGATACGAAAACCCAATTCTAAAATTATCTGAATATTTATTTATAATATTTTGACTTCTTTTCCATATTTTTTAGTGTTTTTTAGATAAATAAATACGAATTAAATATTTCATTTACCTCCCCTTTTAATTTCTTATAATGTTCTTACAATGGGAAATTTTTTTATATTTTATAAAAAATGGTCCACTGTCATTAAAAAGTAAAAAAGCAATATTTTTAAACTATACTTCTCAAAGGAAATTTCCATACATGGAAACCATTGCACAAGAGCCTCAGCCCAGTTGGTGAGGACTCGCTAGGTGCATCCAAGAGACCCAGGATCAAATCCTGGTGGAGGCATATTTCCGGGTACTATAGAAGGCACTGTAGCAGGCACTGTAGTAGGCACTGTTCAGTACTGTAGCAGCCGGAACTATTCATCCATCTGGGCCTTCGGGCCACTGGTTTGGTTCTTGGGTCCTGCAAGGCTTTCGGGCCACCCAAGGCCTTCAGGCCAGTTGATTCTCAAGGCCTTCGGGCCACCATAAGGCCTTAGGGACACCCCAAGGCCTTCAGGACACATGAATACAGGCTCAGACACACTACAAAAAAAAGGAACAGCCCCAGAAGAGGATTCAGAGCAGGTACACTCACCAGAGCAGAGCCAAATGGATTGTCAGAATGAGAGGGTATGGCTATGCCATCGGTACCAGCCTGTGCTTGCACGGGAAGCCTAGACAGACGGTCATGCAAAGGTGGAGAGCTATTATCAAGATACAGATGCTGGGGAGGGGCAGTTCCTTGTAGATAGTCTGGTTGAATTCCCTAAAGACCTTCAGGGCATGTAATATCTTAAGCCTACGGGCCATGTAATCTATGAGCCTGTGGGCCTTGTAAGGGTTCCCTCTCATCCCTTAAAAGAGTGGTTATCAAAAATCAATAAAAAATGAAGGCCTTCGGGCCATTCAGGCATACATGGAAACCATTACTTTATATTTTTATTTTTTACAAGATTTTTTTAATTCAAATAAAACCCATTATTATTTTTCTTCTATGTATTTATTCAAGAATGAGGTTCTAATGGAATAGGATTTAGAAATATATGAAAATGTTTTACTTATGGATTCAGAAGTATTTTTTTTGAGTTTGATGATGGAAATGATATATTTTATGTGATTCAATGGTTTTTTACTCCTTTTAAATTTATCATGATTATGGGTGATCCCAATATATAACTCTAATGTAGTAGGTAATGAATATTTATCGGGATAATTATGTTCATTTTAAAATAGTATGATATTCCAATTATAAGGGTTCAAATATGTGTTCTATGTATAGTGTTCCAAAGAACCTCCATTTCATTTTTTATAATTTCAAATTACTTTTTTGCTAAATATTTTTGACAAGAACCCCTCCCCACATAGTGTAACCCTCCTGTTTTCCCAATGGAAAAATATAGATAGTGACTCCTGAGTCCCTCCACGAGTAGGCCTCGGGTGGGAAACTAGAACCTAGGGTTTATTAAACAAACAAATGGCGTGTATTACCCTTTAAGATAACACATGTTAAAGAGGGAGATAAAATAAACACCAACAAAATATTTCTTAGGGTAAATTATAAAAGAAAAAAGTACATATATGTAATGTCATACAAGAACTACTATATCTAAAAGAAAAATACAATATGAAAATAATTTAAAAATGGCAGTGACCACGAATCTTGAACATCTCATAAATAACCTTGTGCCTATATTAACCAGCCTGATCTCCAACATCCTCAAATTATCATGAAAATATTTTATGTAAATGTTGGTTGAGTATTAAAGTATACTCAGTTGGATCCTCCTCGTATCATCCAATGGGAAAGTGAAGAAAGAATGTTAATGCATAGTGAACAAAAAGTTAAACTAACTCATCACCTAAATAGCAATATTGCTTTCCCAACCTCACTATGGATACACTCACCAAGTATTCCATAGAATATAATATAATATAATAATGAACATCAAGGGTTACCCACTACCACTTCCCCACTAGATTTCCACTTTTCCCCAACATCGCACGTCTTCAGTATCTCTCTCCAAAGATGCTAACCTAAAGACACCTGGGAGAAGCACCACATCATTTAACTTGTGAAACACACCACCACATCCACAAAACCAAATGTAATGAGTTATAATCTTGGATCCACCACATCCCACATAACATGTATCATACATAGTGTATTATACCTCAAGCCATTATAGCTCATACACCGAGTAAGGATCCTCCAGCCAGCACAACTTATACAAGTTATACATATAGTATTCCATCAGAAACTATATCTAGAATATATGTCTCTAGAATAACCACTAGATATTATGTCCCCATACACATATATAGGAGTAAAACTAATGGTTGTGCATACCATCACAAGTAACTACCAAGAGAAAAGAGTTGGGACAAAGGGAGTATTCATCCATCCATCCTCCCATTAGGATGTTTGGACACCCCCCCCCCCCGAATTAGAATCCTCAGGGTGAATGTTTCCCTAAACCAAAGGGTGGAGTAGTGTATAGAAAAAAAACATACATGATATAATATATCTAACAACCACACTATGTCCACAGCATAGTCTTTGACTCAGCTACAGCTAACATCTCTTCGACTCCTAGATTCCACTACAAAACTAGATTTCCTATAAAAATGTATCCATTTATAGTGCTTCATTAAATTACTTTATCTATTTTTATCAATTTCAATTTTTGATAATTAATTCTTTAAACATTGAAAATTTCCACATTTAATTTTATTATCATTTCAGTAATTATTCTCACCTTCCAATCAGAAGAAAACCAAGTCCACGGCTTCTCAGAATTTTTACATCCAAATTTAATCCTAATAACCTGCAACCCCATGGGTTAAACGTTATTCATTTATTTAACATCACTATTTTCCATATTTCAAAATATTGTAAGAAAACATTATATGCTACCGAACACAAGGGACTCAACACAGTGAGTAGATGAACTACCCATAAAGTCTTCACCACCTATTCTAAGAGCGTAGACTCATCCAACCATGAGAATATATTAATGAAAATTAGGGGAAATATTTCATGTGTATTCACCTCTCTTGGATGAAGAGTAACCAAAACCATTTTCCTCGGGCATTGGAGAAAGGAAATAAGATAAACTAACAACTTTTCCACCATCCAGACAAAAGATTCAAACAAGAATCCATCTTTCATATCAGGGGGTAATCCCAACTTCAACCCATTACATCATCTATGGTGTCTTCGCTGACACCCACATACATAAACCGTTGCATCATGCCTGTCTATACCTCTACTGCTTCCACAAAAACTGGGCCACCACACCCCACATACCAAAACAACCGCAGAGGATCATCCATCCCTGGCTCATATCACAACCGTGCCTCCCATCTAAGCAAACCATTCCATCACTCCAATATCAGCCTTCCCAGACTCACATCACATCATAAGAAAAGGAAACAATAAGAAACTAGTCTCTTATCCCTAAAACAAGGAATTTATCCTTTACACACAATGAGATATGACGACCCCAAATTACAAGATACTCTTCATTTACTAGAAAATGTGATGCTCGGGCCCTACAAATGCATTATATTTTATCTCACAACCATTTATTTATTCCATCATGAATCAAATGATTAATTATTCAAAGTTTCTACCTATGGGAAACCAAAGTAATGAGCTATCACAAGATATAAAAAATTAATTAAACAATTAATTTAAAATTACTTTGATTCCTTTATCAACAATCATTATCATGCTTCAAGTTCATCAACCTATTAAATTAAAAATTCATATCTGCATCAATTTTATTATCATCAAATTGCAACAACAACAATAACAAAATTCATTAAATATTCCTATTAATTTCCTTTATCCAATTAATTCTCTATTCATTTCATATTTATGTTCTTCGCCAAATTCCCTCAGGAACAACATGTTAAACCAAGAAAGGCATAGATATCACACTATCTAAAAAATCAATAGGAAAACTGTTATGTTACAAAGAAACAACATCGATATATGATCGATAAGAAACATTAATCTGAATAAAATAATTATTAGGTCAATTCCATTATGATCCAATGGGATAAATCATGCTAGCTCTAAGATTACACATAAAAAAAATAGAGAATAAATTAATCCCCTACCTAAAAAGTTCTTCAACAATTTTCGCATGAGAGTTGACTATGCAACGGATCTCCGATAACCACTCCTAAAACAACTACATTCTGTTGAGGATTCCACAACACAACAACATCAACTAAAAACCACGAAAACTCAACTAGAACCTCGAAGACCAAGAAAATTTACACAGAAGAGGGAAACATGAGGAAATAGATTGAAGAACCAAAAAAAAAGAGGTACATAATACATAATGTTAGATATGGATCACTATGAATTGTAAGAGGGTGCTAGGAATCGATGCTTGATGAATGAATCCACAAAACGATGAAGTGGGGTTCGTCGGGTTGCCTAGAGTAGAGGGAGAGTTGTCACTGCCATAGGTTTTAACAAACCTGAGCAACTTTAAATGTTTTAAAATATACAAAATCATTGGATTACATAACATTTAATCCCCTTTGACATTTTTTCACCATTAAATTTCAGTTTTTTGATGAAAACCATGTAAACTATTCACATTATTTATTTTTCAAACCCTGAAAAATTACACATCATGAAACCATATTTCACATTGTTCTATAGCCTTTTACGAAGTGAAATCCCCTTGCTTCGGGATTCTAGTAGCCAAGTCCCTCTAAAAATCATCTGAGCCTCCATCGAGCAGCTTGTTATTGAAAAACATAGAAATAGTTGATCCACATGGATCCAGGTCCATACATCAGATGCCTCTCGAAACATTCTCATCATTGAGATTCCAGAAACAAACCCATAGCTAGAAAAAGAAAATGGGGTAATCTGGATAGCCACCCCACAACATCACTCTCAAGGATCTCTCCACTATAGGGCACAACCACTTCATTAAAGTAACAATGTGAAACCATGTGAAAACCAAAATGTGCTCTTAAAACCCCTCAAAAGGGATACACCTATCAAAAGAGAGAAATACCCAACAAGAAACGAGATAAATACATCACATAAACATAAAAATATCTAAAACCACCAAATAAACAACATTACAAGAAAAGATATAAACAACACAAAGCATAGTGTACTGAGCGTGTATCTTTGACTCACGATTCCAGGTACTCTCCTCAATGCCACTATGTTTTCACATGACACAAACCAAGGGGATAGAACACCTAAAAATCAACTTCTCTTGGAAGTCCTGGATCTCAAATGGGCGCTCCTCGAAGGTTACATCATCATAAACATTGATCTCTCCCCAATTGATGGTGTTAGGGTAGTCATGAAGATAATGAAAAATCTTTGAAACAAGAAAACATAACGTATCCTCCCCATCTGTGGTGGAAGCACTATCTGATACACCTTGGATCCCACATGATCCAACAAATTGAAATTACTAATAATATAGGAAAAATGATTAATATTACGAACAAACATTTACTTATCATGATGATTAATCACCTTTAGAAACACGTGATACCCAACTTCGAACTATAGAGGTCTCCTACTATGATAAAAATAGGATTTATTATGATCTTTAGATCTCCTCATCCTCTCTTAAATCACTTGAACTAGGTCTTTCATTTTCTGAACCAATTCCACCCTAAGAATTGCTGACTCTATAAAGACCCAGAAATTCCATGTAATTGTTTTTTTCAAAATGGGAATTTTATGAGTCTGAAAAAATTGATGGTGCGTTATTCTGAGGCCCGGAGTGCCTGAAATGTATTCCTGAACATTTTGTTCAGGTACGTTTAGTAAACATCCGAGTGGGTTTTTCTAACTTTTGAACTGGTGCTTGGAATTGAAATCTGAGGACACTATTGAACACACAGTACCAGTAGTCACTTGAAGAGACCTTCACCCTGACCGTAGTAGGTCGAGGGTAGAAGTTATTTTTTTACTTATTCGTGAAAGAATAAAAATCATATAAAATTTTGTAACATTTTATTTTCATTTGAAACCCCCATGTGGGTGTTAAGAGGTGGGGACTACCAGAACCAAACCTCTAATTTGAGTGTAGAGAGTTGGGGACCACTAATAATAAACCTCCCATGTGGGGTTATGGATGTGGGGACCACCGAACCTAAAACCCCCAGTTGGAATATAAGGATGGGGACCACCCGAACCCTCATAATGTGAGAAACCTCTTGAACTCCTTCTTTAATGAGAGATTTGACCTTTAGGTTTCCACATAATTTATTATTCCAACCTCAATGTAATTATGACGCCAATTTATTTTGTGCAAAAAATTAAATTTGGGAAACATATCATATTGGCTACCTTTTCTTTTTGGTGTAATTTGGGGATGTGTTGGAAAAGGTAAATTGGGAGAGAATCATATAGGAATTCTTCTTCTCCAATGAAGAACGTTCCTCCAATGAAGGATAATGATGCACGACGTAGACTTCTTCCTCTGGGCATCCTCTAATGTGGGATGTCTTCAATCGATGACCATCCTTCCCTCCCCATTGATGTCAAAAAACGAATAAGGTAGGGGTGTGTTTTAAATTGATCAATGTTAATTTTACTCTCACATTGAATCATTCTCGATGAGCTGCTTTCTAACACCCTAACACATAGGTTAATTCTCCAACAAACATGGCCCAACCCCTCCACAAACCTTATGGTTCTTTTGTGTGTTCTTCACGATGGTGATGGAGACAGGTGTAGGAATTTGGCACCAATGGAACTCGAGAATCATGGTTAGCACCATGGCCGGCCATGAATAATGAGACAAACAGTGGGTGGTCGATCAAGCCGGTCGTCGGCGTAGGCACGACGCGTGACTGCGCCTCACTACTAGCCATGGCAGATCACCACCCTGTGACCTCTGTCGTCCCGTGGCCTCACGGCCTCTGTGGCCTTGTCGCCTTTCGGCCCTCCATAGTCCCCACGACCTCTCCCCCTACGTCCCTCCATAGCCCCCACGGTCTCGCCGCCTCACGGCCCTATGCCTCCCCACAGCTCACATGGCCTTCACAGCCCTCGCGGCCTCCATGTCACCCCGCATCCACCACAGCCTCCATAGCCCTGCGGCTCTCGCGGTTCTCGTGGCCTCCGCACCACCCCAAAGCCTCCACCACCCCGCTGTCTCCACGACATCTACCGCCCCACAGCCACTACTGCCCATGCGGCCTTCATGATGCCCAGCGCCACCCGGGTCGGGCCGCCGCGTCGGGCTGCTCGCCTGGGCTGGACTGACTAGTGCGTATCGAAATGCCCAGCACGGGATGGGCCACCCAGTGGGCCGAACCGCACGACATGTCAGTCCAGACCTAGCGTTTTGGGCAGGGTCGACCCAAATATGGTCACCCTAGGCCGGGTCATCCTGGGCCGAGTCGGACCGGACCGGGACCCACTTCGACCCATATAAGCTATTTTGGTCATAACTTTGGCACCAAACATTCGTTTGATGAATGGTCTATGGAACTGAAAACCCCGAAGAGAGATGGTCCCTTTGGTATACCCCACATGAGATTTGGATAAAGTTAGGATACAGTTGGGTCAGATCGAGAACGAATCCAACGAGGCCCTCATAACTAAAAGGATAATAACTTATAGACTGGGCCTCCGATTGATGCACCGTCTATTGCATTGAGACCCCTATGACATGGCAGTCCTTTGGGTTACTTCTTTGTTGGACTTTGTGGCAGTTGGATTATCGACCAGTGGATTAAGTGGCGTACCCTCTTTGATACGAGAAAGCATAGTGCGGGAACCCAGTAGTTGGCTATGACGTGAAGAATGAATAGTGATCCTGTGTCGGTCAACACTGAGCGATCCTGTGTTGGTCAGCAACAAGCGATCCTTTGTGGTTCAGCACTGAGCGATCCTGTGTGGGTCAACACTGAGCAATCCTGTGTGGTTCATCACTAAGCAATCATGTGTGGGTCAGCACCGAGTGATTATGTGTGGGTCAACACCTAGACATCCTATGTGGGTCTGACAACATACCGGTGATGTACTAGAATCATGTGTGGGTCTAAAGATGTACTGATGAGATACTAAGATCATGTGGGGGTCTGACGATGTACTAAAATCCTCCGTGGGTCTGATGATGATTAGGGATCCTTCATGGGTCTGCCTATTAAAAGAGTAAGATGATTCAGTAGTTACATCTAATCATCTCTACTATTATACATAATAAATACCTAATGTGAGTTGAGTTTGTACCTTGTGGTACTTTCCTTCATTGTAATATCTTTCTGGTATTCTTCTGTGTGGATTACCTGTGTGGTACTTACCTTCATGGTATTCCTTCCTTTTTGGAATAGTTTATCTTTGAGCTTTGATTTGGACACTATGTTTTTCTCAATATTTAGATCGGTATACATGATAACTTAGGTATATGTATAGGCATATACCTAAGTAGGGTTTTTAGTTGATTTAATGCCTTCTGGTTTATCCCTGGTGTATTTTGTGAGACCTTGAGGGTCCTTGGGTCCCTACTGAGTGTTGTTATACTCACCCATGCATGGGTTATGCCCACACCTTATTGTTTTTGGTGCAGAAGATGGACAACGTTGATCGAGGCTGAGGGTACCAGTTCTAGACGGCGCCCGGAGGTGGACCATACGGTGTGACGGTACACAGAGCAGACAGGCGAATGTGGAGTGCTGAGGAGGAAATCTCTACCTACCCTTCAGGTAGGAACCTCAATGGATGACCTAGTAGTTTCCTTTCTTTTTCTTCTGTTGCATTGTATTTCATATGTACTTATACTATTACTGTTGGGCTTGTATTCTATCCCATTTTTTACATTCAGTACTATTTTTTCTATACAGTTGACTTGTGTTTGTATCTTTCTATGTGAAAGGTTGCGTATGTTTACAGGTTATAAAGGCAATTCCTTCTTGGTTATACGGAATATACCTTTTGGTGATATTCTCCTGCCTCTGGCCTGTGGAAGGCGGGCTTGGGGTAGTCACAACACGGGCCCTAGGTGACAGGTCATGAAAAATTGTTATCATAGGAGTTAGTTCTACCGTATAACATAGGACTCTGATAGTTCTATTTAACAAAAATAGTTTTATGTGTAGTGAGTGTGGTTATATGTTTAGGGAATCCAGTGTTGGTGTAGTGGCCAATGTATCTATACACCAGGACCCTGACTTCTGATTTCCAAATCAGTGCATGAAAACACTGATTGCGGGAGTGTTTGGAAAAGTTTTCATTGTGAAATATTTGAGTTATCTCACCAGGTATAACTTATTGATCACGACACACGTGTTTCTTTTTAGGATGCCTCCTTGTGGATAGCCAGCAAGGGTTCCGGATATAGTATGCTCTGTTATCCCACCGAGCGACGATGTCTCCGTGTTGGGCCCTCTTTTAGTAGAGGCACCAGCGGAGGCACTAGTGGTACCATTACCCGTTGGGACACTGATTCCACCAACCCCAGCAGTAGAGGTTGCACGCTGCTCGTTACATGAGTTCCTTCACCAGAGGACACCTAGGATCAGAGGAGAGACGGACCCACCGGTTGATGAGGATTGGCTGGAGGCCTTAGTGAGAGTCTTTCGACTGGTTGGGACACCATCTGGTATCATGGTGATCCTTGCCTCCAACCTTCTATAGGAAACAAAATGCAGATGGTTGAGCATGAATCTCTAAGTTCATGACGAGGTGACGCTTCTCTGGGTAGACTTTGAGAGCCTGTTTCGGGCAGAGTTTGTCCCAGCGACTCTTCGCGCAGTGTGAATACAGGAGCTTCTCCATCAGCTGTAGAGTAGCATGACTGTTGCTCAGTACTGAGCAAGGTTCACTTACCCTTAATTCTATTCCACTAATATGGTGCGAGACCCATTCTTTAGAGACCAGACCATTGATTAGGGGATCAAGTGAGAGATCGGGGCTTTGATGATTTATCCAAGAATCCCGACACATGAAGGGGTGTTAGAGAGAGCCCTATTACTAGATATATTCCTTGCTGAGCAGTCACCAGTAGCGAGACCCACCACTGGATGTCACGTAGTAGAGTCTTCTATAGCTGGAAGCAGACAGATTTTGCAGAGGTCCAAGAGGAATATACCTATAGGTGGATGACTACATTATTTAGGGATAGTTGTGCGGGGCACCCGAGGCAGATCCTGTCATGCCAGGAGAGGGTCGTGTTACACATGCGGTGGGTAGGGTCACATGGATCGTGACTATCTGACCTTCCATATAGATGATCTGTAGATATTCGAGGGACTTCCCATGCAGAGACAGAGGTTCGACTGAGGAGGACCGCAGGGAGTAGGCAAATGTGGCAAAGGAGCTGGCCATGTAGCTAGCGGTGGGAGACGATTCAAGATGTTACCACCACCACCACCTAGAGGTCCACCCTGACCGCAGGGATCAGGGGGACAAGGGTGAGCATAGCTCCAGACAGTTGAGGCATACGATCATGGTGCTCTAGAGATGATATGAGGTATGATCTGTGTCTACTCCACCTTAGCTACAGTACTTATAGACACGGGTTCTAGTCATTCTTTTATTGTCACTACCCTCATTCTGAGCTCTGAGATTCCTATGGAGTCGTTGGCTCGATCCTTATGGCTAGAGACTCCTACGGGAGAGTATTCTACTATTACGCACTGGTTCCTGTAGTGTGAGCTTACTCTTGGTGGATAGAGCTTTAGCTGGGATCTTCTAGTAATGGCGTCGAGGCCTTACGACATTATCTTGGGTATAGACTAGTTATATATAGTCCATGCTCATATTAACTATATTATGTGCAATGTACGGTGTGTCGACATGGATGGTACCAGTTTTACCACCAATGACAAGAAGGTAGAATTTTCATCAAAAAAAGGACTTACCTGAAGGAGAGTGCAGTCGATCACTAATCAGTTGGCTAGCCTTACCCTCAGAGCATATGATGTGGAGAGTCCGAGTTATCATGTAGTGGTGGACCAGTACACAGATGTGTTCACTTATAATGTTCTGGGTCTACCTCCTCATAGAGAGGTGGACTTTTACTTTGACTTTTACCCTGAGACGGCACTGATATCTACACCAGAATATTGGATGTCTTTTACAGAGCTTCGTGAGCAACGGGTATAGCTGGAGGACTTATAGGGGAAAGGGTTCATTCATAATAGTGTTTCTCCTTGGGCAGCCCTAATTTTGTTTTCTAAGAAGGAGGATAGGATCTTGAGACTTTTTTTTGACTATCAGTGCCTAAATCAAGTGACTGTAAAGAAAACGTACCCACTCCCAGGTATTTACAACCTCTTTGACCAGATCAAGGGAGAACAGCGGTTCTCGTAGATAGACCTCAGGCTAGGCTATCACTAGCTCAGAGTAAGAGATGAGGATGTGCAGAAGACGACATTCATATGTTGGTATGACCATTATGACTTATTTTTTATGTCATTCAGTGGAACCAACACTCTAGCAGTGTTCATGGGACTCATGAACAAGATCATTCATCCATAACTTGATCACTTTGTAGTAGTCTTCATCGACGACATTCTGATCTACTTAGCTATTGAGGAGGAGCATGCCTATCATTTGCAGATATTTCTAGACACACTCCAAGAGAACCATCTTTATGTTAAGCCCTTGAAGTGACAGTTCTAGATCCAAGTGGTTCACATTCTAGGACACGTTATCTCAGAGGCTGGAGTTGCAGTGGATCCAGTGAAGACTGAGGAAATAATTGTTTAGGAGCCACCGAGGAGTGTGATGGAGATACCGAGTTTCTTGGGTTTGGTTGGACACTACAAGAGATTTGTGCTAGATTTCTCCAGATTTCCAGCACCTTTATCAGCATTTATGAAGAAGGGGAAACCCTTCATGTGGTTTGGAGAGATGCCAACAGATTTTTTTCGAACTGAGGTAGAGTCTGACTAGTGCTCCCCATCTTGAGGCTTCCAAAGGAGGGCGTAGTGTATGTAGTCTACTGCGACACATTAGGGAATGAACTCTGATGTCTCCTCAAGTAGGAGTGAGCAGTGATTGCATTTGTTACTCGATAGCTGAGACAACATGAGCAGAACTATGCTACCCATGACCTGGAGTTAGTATCAATGATCTTCTCCTTGAAGATTTGGCGACATTACTTGATGGGCGAGCATTTTACAGTGTACTCTGATCACAAGAGTATCAGTTATATCTTTTATTAAAAGGACCTACACCTGAGACAGTGACATTGCCTTGAGTTCCTTAAAGACTATGACTACGAGATAGTCTATACTCCTAGGAAGGGGAACATTGTAGCTAATGCACTCAGCAGGAGCTTTGGAATACAGCTGCTAGGTGAGGCGGTGGAGAATCTAGCTGCTTTGCAGATATCATTTTTGATCGAGGTGAAGTAGCTTTTCTTCAGTCTCTTATAGTCACTCCCCCACTTCATCAGTGATTCAAGGAGGCATAGTGTGGGGATGATGACTGTGAGGCTCGACTTTCTCGGATATCCATAGGGCTGGCACCTAATGGATTTTCTGAAGGTGGGGAGCACGTCATCCTCTTCAAAGGACGTACCATGTTACCAGTTTCACTTCGGGAGGAAGTGTTGAGGGAGTTCCACAAATCCTCTCTAGCGATACATCCAGGAGTTGTGAAAATGTACCAGGATCTCTGATGACAACACTGGTGGCCGGAAATGAAGAGAGTAGTTGCAGAGTTTTTCTCTTGGTGTCTCACTTGTTAGGAAGTAAAGGTGGATCACCAAGTACTAACAAGCTTGGTTCGGCCTTTAGAAGTCCCATAGTGGAAGTGGTATGGGATATACATGGAATTTATGATAGGACTTCAATATACATATAGGGTACATGACTCAATTTGGATGATCATCGACTGACTCAACAAGTCATCCCACTTCTAACCGATCAGAGAGGAGGGTTCAGTAGAGAGCTTGGGACGCCTCTATGTACCGGAGATTGTGCAGCTACATGGAGTATCCTCGACGATTGTCTTCAAGATTTATGCACATTTTACTTCAAGTATATGTAATGGGTTGCTGGAATATTTCCGGATGCAGATTCGTTTGAGCACCGCTTTCCATCCGCAGATGAATGGATTAAATGAGTGAATGATTTAGACCCTTGAGGACATGATACGTTCTTGTGTTTTTTACTTTAGTCATAGCTAGGAGGATCACTTGCCTTTTTTGGAGTTTGTATACAACAACAGTTATCACTTCACCATTGGGATGGAACCTTTTGAGGCGTTGTATGAGCAACCTTGCAGATCACCTTTGTGATGGACTGACCCAGGGGAGTCAGCACTTGTGGGACCAGAGATAGTTCGGGATACCACAGAGAAAGTGCAGATCATCCAAGAGTGGATGAAGACATCACAAAGCAGGCAGAATTCATATGATGACAGGAAACAGAGACCTATAGAGTTTGAGTATGGCGCCCACGTCTTTCTATGGGTCTCACCTCGACAAGGTTTGTGGAAATTTGGTCGAGGCGGTAAGTTATCTATGAGGTTCATCAGACCTTTTCATGTCCTTAGAAGAGTTGGGTAGGTGGCATACTTCTTATATATTCCACCTCAGTTGCACCAGGTGCACGACGTCTTCCATGTATCCTAGCTGAAGAGATGCGTGCACGACCTTTCTCACATCATCGACCATGGTGAGCTGGACGTCAATGATGGGGTGACTTTTACGGAGGTTCCAGTTGAGATTTAGGATCAAGGAGAGTGGGTCCTTCATGGGTGGTAGATACCTATGGTGTGAGTTCATTGTCAGCACGGGAACCTCCATGAGAACACATGGGAGCGGGATTCTTAGATTTGTGTTCAGTACCCCCACTTGTTTTCCTAGATTTGTGTTGTGGCTTACGAGGACGTAAAGCCCTGAGGTGGGGATAATGTAAATACCTGGGAATTCCATGTAATTTTTTTTAATTAAATTAAAATTTTAAGAGTCCAAAAAAATTGACGGCACGTGATTCCGAGGCCGGGAGTGACCAAAATGTATACCTGAACATTTTTTGGGTACATTCTGTAAACGTGCGTGTGGGTTTTTCTAACTTTTGAATCGATGCTAGGAATTGAAATATGAGGGCACCGTTGAACTTTCAGTGCCGGTAGTGTCTTAAGTAGACCTTCACCCTGACCATAGTAGGTCGAGGGTAAAAGTTAGTTTTCACTTATTCATGAAAGAATAAAAATAAAATAAAATTATGTAACATTTTATTTTTATTTGAAACTCCCATGTGGATGTTAAGAGGTGGAGACCACTGGAATAAAACCTCCCATTTGAGTGTTTTAGGTGGGGACCACCATAAATAAACCTTCCATGTGAGGTTATGGGGTCGAGGACCACTGAACCTAAAACCCCCAATATTAATTTAACGGTGGGGACCACCTGAACCCTCCTAATGTGGGAAACCTCTTGAACTCCCTCTTTAATGAGGAAGGTGAGATTTAGGTTTCCCCAAAATTTATTATACCAACCTCAATATAATTATGATTCAAATTTAATTTTTTCCAATAATTATATAGGGGAAACCTATAATATTTTCTACCTTTTATTGTTGGTGGAATTGGGTGAAGTGTCGGGAAATTGGTAGAGAATATTGGATGAATTCTTCTTCTGCAATGAAGAATGCTCCTCCCATGAATAACACTGACGCAAGACTTATACTTCTTCCTTTGGCTATCCTCCAACGTCGGATGTCATCAATCGATGACCGTCCTTCCCTCCTCATCGACGTCAAAAAACAAACGAGGTAGGGGTGTGTTTTAAATTGCTCAATATAAAGTTTCTGCTCACATTGAATCATTCCCCTTAGGCTTCTTGCTACCGCCCTAATGTGGAGGGTACGTTCCCAAAAAACATGGCCCGACCCCTCCGAAAACCTTATGGTTCTTTTGTGTGTTCTTCGCAATGGTGACGATGACCGGTGCTAGTGTTTGGAACCGATGGAACTCAAGAACTGCGACTGGCACCATGGCCAGCCGCACTGAAGGTGACAAACAGAGGGCAGCCGGTCAAGTCGGCCACCGGAGAAGGCACAACATGTGACCACATCGCACGACTAGCCACGGAGGACCCCCGCTCCATAGCCTCTGTCGTTCTGTGGCCTCGCGGCCCTCACGGCCTTGCAGCCCCATGGATCTCTGCGGCCCTCGCGGCGTCGCCGACCCACGGCTCTCCACGGCCCCTTCAGACATTCCGCCTCACGTCCCTCGGCCGCTCCACAGCTCCCACATCCTTCGTGGCCCCCACAGTCTCCACGTCGCCCTGTGCTGCCCCGCGGCTTCCACGACCTCCACCGCCATGAGGCCTGCACTACCCCATGGATCTCGTGCCCTACGCGGCCCCTGTAGCCGCCGCTCCGTAGCTACGCCTCTCCGGCATCTCGCCCCCCCCCCCCTGCAACCTCTTCCACCCTGTGGCCTCCACCACCTCACGACCACCGCATCCCACACGGCCTTGGCGCCGCCCCCCGCCTCCCAAGCCAGGCCACACAGCACGAGCCAGACCAACCAGCATGGGTCAGGCCGAACCCAGTATGCTAGGTTGCACCGTGGGCCAAGCCGGACCTAGCAGGTTGGGTCGGGTCGACCCAAACCAGGTCATCCTTGGCCGGATAGGGTCGGACTGGACTCGAAACCACTTCGACCCATTTACGCTCTTTTGGACTTAACTTTGGCATAAGATGTCCATTTGACGAACCGTTTATGACACCGGAAACACTGGACTGAGAAGGTCACTTTGGTATACTCCACATAAGATATGGATAAATTTGGGATACAGTCGGGTTGGGTCAAACGCGAATCCAACCGGGCCCTCAAGACTAAAAATCTAATAACTTACAGATCGGGCATTCGATTGACGCATTATCTGTTGCATTGAGACCCATAAGACATGGAGGTCCTTTGGGATACATCTTCTGGGGACATCATGGAATTTGGAGTATCGACCTGTGGCTTGAGGAGAACACCTTCCCAGAGACAAGTAAGTTTAGTTTGGGAACCCAGTAATTGGCTGTGACATGAAGAATGAATAGTGATCCTGTGTGGGTCAACACTGAGTGATCCTTTATGGGTTAGCACCTAGTGATCCTATGTGGGTCAGAACAAAGTGATCCTATTTGGATCAGCATGGAGTGATCATGTGTGGGTCAGCACCTAGAGATCCTATGTGGGTATGACAACGTACTGGTGATGTACTAGGATCATGTTTTGGTCTGACGATGTACTAACGAGGTACTAGGATTATTTGTTGGTATGACGATGTACTATGATCCTCTGTGGGTCTAATGATGATTAGGGATCCTTCGTGATTCTGTCTCTTAATAGAGTAAGATTATTCAGTAGTTAAATCTAATCATCTCTACTACTATACCTAAGAAATAACTTGTGTGAGTTGAGTTTGTACCTTGTGGTACTTTCCTTCATGGTAGTACCTTAGTGGTATTCTTCTGTGTGGTGTATATTTGTGTTACTTACCTTCATGGTGTTCCTTACATTGTGGAATAGTTGAGCTTTGGTATTTGAGTTGGTTTTTGTGTTTTCCTCGTGATTGAGATGGTTATACTTAATAACTTAGGTATATGTATGGGAATATACCTAAGTAGGGTTATCAGTTGATTTTATGCCCTGTGTTTTATCCTTGGTGGATTTTGTGAGACCTTGAGTGGCTCGGGGTCCCTACTTAGTATCATTATACTCACCTCTGAACGGTCTATGCCTGCACATTATTGTGTTTGGTGCATACAATGGATAGCGTTGATCAGTGCTGAGGGTACTAGGGCTAGAAGAGGCTCGGAGGTGGACCATACGGCATGACGGTACGCAGAGGAGACGGGCGGACATGGAGTGCTGAGGAGGAAATATGTACATACCCTTCATTTAGGAACCTCGTAGGATGACCCAGTATCTTCCTTTCTTTTTTCAGTTGTATTGTATTTCAGTTGTACTAGTACTATTACTATTGGGCTTGTATTCCGACCCCTTTTTACTTTCAGCACTCTTTTCGCTATACTGTTCACGTGTGTTCGTATCTTGATGTGTGCTTGGTTGCATGTGTTTACAGGTTATAATGGAAATGTCTTTCCAACTATAGGGAATATGCCTTTCTGTGCTAGTTTCCAGCCCCTGGGATATAGAAGGCTGGTTTGGGGTAGTCATGGCCTAGGCCCTTAGAGACGGGTCGTGACAGACTCTCTGACCCTGGTCAAGCACAACAGAGAACATCAAGGTTGACCAAATAATCTATCAAATTGTGCCATGCCAATAGAATAGTGAAATTTTTTTTATCTATAAAAACTCTACTAAGGGAAAGTGCCTCATCCACGAAACTCTAAAATCTAGGACTCAAGATCGTAACCTGACTTCAAGAGTATGGATTTTCCACTCTATCTGACCGTCCATCATTCTAGGAAAAATAATTCTAAGGAATATGTGAGAACCAAAAGCATGTTGGATACATCTACATAGCCTAGAGGTAAAAAAATGATTTTTATCATGAATGATCATCCTTGGGACCCTGTGGAGCCTCACCACCACCCCCATATACTATCTCGACAAAAACTATACCAAGATAGACTCCTTGATCCTTATGAAGTGAGCCTATTTCATGAAATGATCCACTACCACCCATATAGCATCATAAACTCTCTGAGCTCGAGGTAAACCAATAGCATAGTCTATCGATATTTCCCCCCACTTACACTGAGGAACATCTAATGGATAGATAAATCCACCGGTAACATGTTTTTATACATTCATCTTCTAGAAGACCAAACATCAAGACACAAACCCTGTAACTGTACACTTAAACCCAAGACACCAAAACTAACTCCTCAAACATTGACACATATTTGTCACCCCAAGATGTAATTATAATGGAGATATATGGAACTCTATGAGAACTATCTCATTCGTCTCTAAATTAATAAAAATACTTTAATGAAAAAACACTTGATTTTGTTCATCTTCAGACCAAACATCAAGGGCCTCGACGAAAACAACATAGTCTCTCTAGACCTCCACCTCAAGATCACCCAACTTGGATTCCTCCACCTAATGCACTAGATATGACTCCATGATCATCTGAAAAAGACATCATCTACCCCAATATTCTCCCATATCCAGATGAAATGTTGATATTTTATCCATTACTCTCCGGGAATCACCATATTTATTCACTACATCACTACGCGACTTCTGACCCAACACATAGACCACAAAATTTCCCTTTCTAGTTGTATAAGAAATTTAAAAGTTGTAATCCTATATTAAGTCCACCCACCAATACTAATACATGTTCAAATAATGCTTTAAGAATACATAAATTAGGATTTTATGATGATTGAAGACCTCAAAGTTCTCTCCAGTGATGTAATATCTCCCCAACATCAGGGAAGATCTACTAACACCAACTCAAGATCATGGGTTTCATAGTTAGGTTTGAGGGGGTTAAAAATCCGAGATCCATATGAAACGACTGGTACCAGCAACATAAGAACACATCCCAACCCCAAATGTGAAGCATACCAAAAAAAACTCACATCCAAACACCTTCTGTTGTTATAAAAAGTATTGGATAAGTGACCAAATTCTCTTTCAGATACTCAAAATATTCATGACACAGATTAGTCCTCAAGAACTCTTGATCTTTACTAGTAATCACTATCAGAAGAGTTACAAACTGAGATAAATTGGATATGAACCTCTGGTAATATCATATGTGACAAAGGAAACTTCACACTTCTACCACTTTCATGGGGGATTCCTCTTGAAAAAAAAATATATATTTTAAATGGATCCACAGCTACTCCTTGTTGAGATACAAAATTCTCTAAGAAATGGACTTCTCAAGCCACAAAATCACACTTCAACAACTTCCCAAACAACATCTCATTATAATGAACATTAAAAAATAGAACACAAAAGATCTTCATGTTCCTCCTCAGAAGAAATGTACACAAGGATATAGTTGATGGAAACCACCACAAATTTGTCTAAGACCTCATAGAACACAATGTTAACTAACCCATGAACATATCTAGAGAATTCACCACAAAAAAAGTCATTAAAACACACTCATAAGTCCCATGATGATAATAGAAACCAGTCTTCAAGATATCCTCATCATTTACATGCATCAAATGATATCCTGACCACAAATCGATATTTGAGAACCAACTTTCCCCTTTCAGTTGAACAAATTAACCATCAATCTGTAGAAGAGGTTAGTGTTTCGTTTTTTTCACTTGGTCCAATATAGGAAAATTGATACAAAACTATAAGCTTCCATCAGCCTTATTCAAGATCAAAACCAGTGCACCCCATGGTGAAAAACTTGGTCGAATAAGACCACACCAAAGTATACCATCGAGTGGTATACGAATCTCGCATAAATTAGAAGGTGCCATCCGATATAGATACATCAGGAGAAGAGATGTGCCTAGTTATAGCTTGATAATAAACTATATCCCTCATCTAAGGGGTAATGCTACAACCTCCACTATAGGGACATCAAGGTACTCTTCTATGACCCTGGGAAACACCAACTTTTGAACCTATGAGGAACTATGAATTAGTTAAGACATCAAGAATTATTGGGAAGGATCATTCCTCTAACCCATTCAAGGGTCTCATTCACCAAAAAAACACTATTGGGTATCCATGATCATTTACGATCACAAACTTCCTCCTTCTGTAATCTACTATAGCCTAAATTGAATACAACAAATCCATGCCAAGGATAATATCATAGGGTTTTATCTGAAAACATAAAACTTTCCCCCAAGAGTGGTGTTACCCCATCACTGGATCAGATTATCAACATACATCATTCAAGTTAGCTCGACCTCTAACTAGCATAGTCAATTTTAAGTTCACTGGAAGCCTCTCTTCCAAAAGTCCCAAATCGTGGACATGGGAAGATGATATAAAGGAGTGTGTCACTCCTGGATCAGACAAGGGTTTCACCAAAGTAGAAAACAAGAAAAGGGTACCTCGAATGATTCATAGAGAGCATAGGGATGTAATGGCTAAACAATAAAGCTGACCATGAGGATCATCCTAAGGATGACCTGTTCTAGCCCGATCTACTCTATGCTGATCCAAAATGGGTGCAATTTTCTACTATTACCTCGGCTGGAACTACCTCAATAAAGGAAGCTATAGGTGAAGACCTATTACACACTAACTACTATAAAATTTTTGAGTGCCCCTCCAAGTGGTGCTAACGCTCTTAGAGTGCCCCTCCATGTGGTGTCTTCTTCAACCTCTACTTTGCCCTGATTTTCTAGTTTATGTTTCTGGACATATTCTATGCAAACCAGACGAGGTTATCAACTTGGACCCATATATACCAATGAGAAAACAATTATATCTCTTAAAATTAGAATGTATAAGAACATAAAATTGATTAATTTTTTTCTTTTTCTCATTTTAGGTTAACCTATCCCATAGTCTACCCATTAAAACATAGTCACAAAGAAGATTGAAACATGATAATTTCCCAGGTTTCTACACTATAAAAAGTATCACCTCATTTAGTATCTATTGTAAGAATAATTTTTTGTGCATTATATAATAGGGTGTCCTCAATATCCATGTCACTATTGGTCTCCCATGTTTACAGCACTTGATAAACTTTGCTGACACTATTACACATCCATCCCATTCAACCACATCTATTCTTAACTTCAAACTCCATCATCCCATCCCAATACCAAATCTCTACTACAATAATGTCAGAACCACCTCCCCACAATGTGTACCCCTCCTACGCTGGTAATGGGAGATAAGTGATAGTGACACCCAAGACCCACCTCCAATAGTCCACGTGTTGATGACAAGTAGTGAGGGTATGGTAAAGACAACGATGGGAGGCATTACCCCATAAGAGAACAAATGAGAAAGTGAAAAATAATATATACATCAACCAACTCATACTCATGATATAATAAAAATTAAAATTCAGTTATATATTTGTAATATCATGATAGAACTATTACAACTGAATGGAAAGTACATGTACTAAAAGAAAGTAAAAAATGGAAGCAACAACGAAGCCCAAAAAATCATTCACAACATCGATCTAGTAGTAATAATCCTGATCTCCAACCTACTCCAACTGACCTAAAAATGATTATATAAACATAGTGTGAGTATAATAGTATACTCAGTAGGATCCTCCAAGGATCTGCTTGTGAAAAAATAAAGAAAGCATACTAAATCACAATGAACAACATGCGAAACTAACCCATCACCTAAATAGGTATACTAATATCATAACCTCAGCATGGATACTCTCACCATGTATATCAAAGAATATCAAATTATAATAATAAAGAACAGCAAAGGTATCTTTCTATAACTTCCTCACTACTTTTTCTCTTTTCCTCAATGTCGTACGTCTGGAGAATCCCTCTCTAAAAAGGCTACCCTAAAGTCACATGGGAAAATAAGCACAACATGCACCTCATGAAACACACCACCACATCCCTATAACCAAAAGTAATCAGGAAGTTTTCAAAAGCCACCACATCCCACATAACTTGTATCAAACATCCGGTATTATACCAGAAGTGATTACTACCGGTAGACTGAGTGCGGATCGTCAATTCATCATAACCTATACACGTTATTCCTATAGTTGTCCTTAAGAATATATATCTAGGATATATTTGTGTGAAATTAAAACAAGCCATTACAAACCTCTACACATATATATGGGAAAAAATAACCTTCATGAATTCTATCACATGTTACTACCATGAGAAGGGAGTGGGGCCAAATGGGGTATTCATCCATCCATCCTCCAACAATGATGTCTGGGAAACCCCCCCCCCCCCCCTCAGGGCTCAGAATCCCCAGGGTGTGAGTTTCAGTAACTAACAGGGTGGAGTATCATATAGAAATACCAAAATTAAATGATTAAATATGGTTCACAACCACACTACAGTCATAAACTAGTCTTAGACAAAACTATATCCATCGTATCTCGGACTCTAGGCTACCACTGCTAGTACCATATTACATATAACCACACAAAAATTAATAGAGCTACATTAAATTACTTTATAACTTTTTATCATTATAAATTTATGTTAATTAATTATTTTACCACTAATTAACCAATGAAAATTACCACATTAAATTTTATTATAATTACAAAAATGATTCTTGACCTCAAATCATATGAAACAATTGTACAAAGATTCTCAGATTTTTCACATAAATATTTAATCCCAAAAAGCTCCTACCCAATGTGTTAAACATTATACATTTATTTAACAACATTACATTCAAAATTTCCAGTTATTCAAAGAAATCATTAAAAGCTACCAAACATACGGGGCTAAACGTGATGAGTAGATGAACTACCCATCATGTATTAAATGCTTATAGTAGAATGGTAGACTCATCCTACCATGAGAAGATAAACATGAAATGTAAGTGGAATAAACCATTAATATTTTCCTCTCTTGGAAAGATATTTACCAAAATCATATTTCTCATGTAGTGGGTAAATGAAATCTGAAAAACAAACAACTTCGCTGCTAGAGAATCAAAAGATTCAAACTAGCATCCAACATTTATATTAATGGTTAAGCCCATACTAATCTTTTTCTATTATCTTTGGTGTCCTCCTTGACACCCACATGCATAAATAGATACATCTCACCTCTCTAGGTGTTTACTAAATCCATAAAAATCGGGCCTCCCCACTCCACATACCACAAAATCCCTCTAGGATAAACCATCCTAGACTCACATCACAACTAAGCCTCCTTATCCCACATACAACAAAAAACCTCAAAGATCAGACATCCCAAACTCACATCACATCAATAGCAGTAGGAAAGAACAAGAAATCGAGCTATTGGCCCTAAGACAAGGCTTTGGTACATTATACACGTTGATCTCTCTTGGATCCAAAGAACAAGGAACTCATCCTTTACAAGAAAATGTGAATCTAGGTTCCTAAAAAGGCATTATATTTTATCCCAGAACAAATTCATTATTCTATCTTGAAATAACCGATTAAATATTTAATGTTCCCAACAACGATAAACCTATAGAAAAATCCATCACAAGTTATACCTAATTAATTTAACATGAATTTAATTCCTTTATTGAGAATAATTACCATAATTTAGGTCTATTAACCAATTCAATTATACATGCATATCTAAATCAATTGGATTATAAAAAAATTACAACAACAGCAACCATATTAATTAAACAAGACTCTTAAATTCCTTTAGAAAATTAATTATCAATTCATTCTACGTTTATGTTCTTTACCAATTTCAATAAAAACCATGATAGACCAGGCAAGGCATAGAAATCACGTTATCTTGAAAATTAAGATGTAACCCATTATTATGGTACAAAGAAACAACATCGTTATTCGATCTATATCAATTCTTTAATCTAGTTAAAATAATTATTTGGTCATTTTCATTAGGATCAAACAAGATAAATCATTCTCTCTCTATTATTTCATGAAATTATAATAGATAATCAAAAAACCCATCCTCAAAATTTCATCCATGTTCCTCACACTAGAATGGACCATGTAATAAATCTCTAATCACCCCTCCCGCAATAACAACATCCATCTGATGATATCGAGGAACATGTGGACCAACCAACAACCATGAAAACTCTAATAGAACCATATATATCAACTTCCTTCACATGGAGAAGAGAAACGAGATGAAAATGATTGAATAACCATAGAAACGTAAGAAGAACATACCCTAGGTTGGAGATGGAGCACTACAAATCAAAGGAGGGAGCTAAGAATCAATCCTTAATAAAAAAAGTCACCAAAATTTAGAAAATGGGGTCATCATATCACCTATATACAAGAGAGATATGCTGCATCTATAGGTTATGAGAAACCCGAGTAGATGGAAATGTTTTAAAGCATTCATTATCAGAGGATTAAACAACATTTAATCCCCTTTCACATTGTCTAACCCTCGGATTATGATATTCATCAAAAAATGAACATCCTCGTAATTTTGTTTATTTTTTAAACCCCAAAAATTACAAACCTTGAAAACCACTTTCAGCTCAAGTAACATTCTTTCATGCTGTGAAATCACTCTACTTCTAGCTTCTAGTAGCTGAGTCCCTCTAGAATTCCTCTAAACCTCCTCCAAGCACCGTGGTCTTTGGAAACACATAAAGGGTGGATCCATGAGGATCCAGGATCATAAGGTACAATATTTGTGTTTTATTTAAAGGAATTATTTACCCATTAAGGTTAATGGGTATGTTTTTTAGACAATTTTTTTCTTAGGTTCCCATGTTTTTTAAGTAATCCTCTTTATTATGATTTTGTATTCGTGTTTTATTATAAATTGTTTTCTAAAAATAATAGGGTAGTAAAGAATATTTAATGATAAAGTAAATTATTATTTTCACTCAATGTTTATTATATTAAAGTAAAACTCTCCTATATGATATTAAGGTATTGAAATGGACTAACATGTCTATTTTCATCTTTCTATAAGTCTCAGAATGATATTTTTATGATTAACATACTATTTAGATTTTTTTGACAGGTTTTATGGATCATTGAGATAAATTATGGTGTAAATTATAAAATTATGATTGTTTTTCACACAAAAGAATGTATTTCATATTAAAAGTATTATCTACTGAAAAATTGAACACTGAGTTGAAGTGTCTGCTTCGTAATGCATGGTTTTTTAATCTTTGAGTTATAAACTAATTCTCTAAATCTATAAACCTAAAAAGGTCTTAGGAACAGAAATAAAAGGAAATAGTTTTTAGAATTTTAATTATGGGGTTAATAAGGATCATGTTATTATACCTTTAATGAGAATTCAGTTACCATTATCCGTGTCTCTATATTCAATCATGGATATTTTTCATGCTCATGGTATTTATTTAATAGAATATGAACAAATTATTCACTCTCCCGTATTATTATACCATTTCTACTCATCAATTATTATATTTTATGTTTTTTTATACATAGAATATATTTTTCCAATTTAATATGTTATCCCTTCTCTATTATAGGAAAAAGGAATATTTTATTTATCTTCAAGGATTCAATTATATTTTTTATGCTATGTTTTCTTTTCCAAATGTAATATAGAAATAATATATTTATATAGTCTCCAAATGGTACTAAATTAATTGATCCCCATTGGTATTAAATCTTATAACATTTAACAATGTAATAAAGTATACACCAACTCTTGTTTAAAGGATTTGTGGTTATTACATCCTTATCATTCTCCATGACTACCCGTGTGTGTTTTCAAAAGATTTATGGTGGTTTTATAGTGAACAAATCCATAAAAAAATATTTATTTCATAGTTTTTTACATACATTACAAATAATTAAAATCTTAGAATCTAGAGGATCATTATCTTTGGTAGAATAGATACATAAATATATCCTCATAAATTTAAAAAACCATATATAATTATTTAAAACTCCATATATTTCTCCTAACTCTCACAGATCATCTAAAATTGCATATGTAATCCTAAGGAAAATATATAAGGAGTAGAGTGAGATAGAAATCCAAGAAATGAAATAATAAATGAAATTTATGATGGCACAAATGGGTTAATAGATATAACATTATACCATAAGAAGGTTAATCATAAGTAAAGAAAATAGAATAAAGGAATGATATCATAAGAGAATGGATAAAAAATCATGTGGTAAAATCATAAAATATCAAATTTTCAAAATACATCAAGGATAAAAACTAATACAACATAATATTGAATAGCATCCATCATAATCATCAAATGTTCAGGCAGGCTGCCTGCATAACATAGTGTACTTAGGCTAACCATCATGTCATCATATATAATGTTCTTAGGTTAACAACCAATGAACTATACATCGAATCAAAAGAGACATTAACATTATCCAATGCATTTGAGGGATATAAATGACCCATACCTCAAATCTTAATACATACATGCATATGTTTACCATAAGAGGAAGGGAATCTATGAGACCACAATAACAATATAACCCAGAATAAGTTTATGAGTTTCACAATAATGTCTACAGACATAACTAAATCCTTTACCATATATATTCTCAATAAAATAAAAAAAGTAATTATTTTTAACATTACTAATTCAATACGGTAAATATAAATTCTATTGATATTTATAATTTAAAAAAATTAATAACAATAATCAGGTGAAGAAATAATTAATGTGAAGCAGTTGGATTAAACATTATAAGAAAATTAAAGGATGTTTTTAAATAAGGAAATAATTTTTTTATAAAAACATAATTTAACAAAGAAAATTATTGATTAATTAATCAGTGTTTTTAGAAGCTATTGATGGTTTAAAACATTTTATACAGTTGATTCATGACATGAGATCATAAATAAGAATGTTCCCTTAAATTTGGTTTACATTAATTTGTGGATTTTGATTGTAGTTAAAACAACTATAACACCTGAAATGAAAATATATTTCACTGTGTACATATATATATATATATATATTGGTAATATATAAAAAATTAAAATGTTCATGAGACTGATATTTTATATAATGGTAGAATAATAAAGTGATTGTGTGATTGACATGTCACAAATGAGTTATGGAAAATCCATTTTTATGTTTCAAAACAACTTTTTTGAAGTATCACATAATAAAATAATATAATAAAATATTATCTTCAAAATATAATGATTGAAGCATTATATTCACATGAGACAAAACATAATCGTATTTCCAAAAAAAATGAAAACATTATTGAGAAAGGGAATTATGGAAAAGAAAGGGAAATTGTCAATTAAATGGATGTGATTTGTTCATAACATAGTTACATTTTCAAAATGGATTCAAAATCAGAATTATAAAATATATGATGTACCATGATATAAATAAGTAATACTATATGAAATGAAATATACAACTCAAGGAGAACCATTATAAATCATTGAAGTATATTATATTATGAAAGACCCCTATATTTTTGGGAATACATATATTATATCCGAAGAGAATGAGGGGAATGAGTCACATTTAATTTGAATTATTAAAAATTATTTATGATATTAAAAATCGTGGGTGATTAGTTACTCTATACCGATGAATATTGGTGTGTAATATCAAAGCATGTCACAATGAAGTGTGATTGAGATAGAAAGCTTACGGATTAAGAAAGATTCTAACAAAAACCCCACGAAGATTATAAATTGTGATTTTTATGATAAAATACCTTGAAAATAGTTATTTTATTATATTAAAATTTTAATTGGTATTATACACACCATAAAAAATAAATTTTTTAAATAAGAGAAAATGTGCCTCAAAGAAGAAAATCGTTACACAAAACCCTTACCATGTGTTTAAAATAGCTCTGCACTGGCACTTAACTACCAAAATAATTAAAATATATAGATTATATATAAAAAATATTTATATATATTTAATTAACGTTGGACGATATATTATATTTTATTTCTTATTTTTAATATATTTTTCTTCTACGTCGGTTACTCGAGGTTGTTTGCTTAATTTCATTGAAATTCCATTGGTTTGATAAATATGATCAATGGATTTATAAAATAAATTAATGATCTCTAGTATTATAGAGGATTTTTTAATTAAATACTCTATTAGGAAAATATTTATTAATATAAAAGGTTATCCAAAAATAGATCTAAATTAATAAAGGTTTATTGATAAGTCCATTTATGGTGATCCGTGTTACTATAACTAATTATTGTTAAAACACATATAGAATGTCCAATATTATTAATAAATAATATTAATGGTGTGAAAAATGTATTATCACTTAAATTAAATAAGCCCTATTAAACTTCTATTTAATTAGATAATGGAAATAGAAACATGTCATTCCTAGAAGCGTTAGTCTACAGATAGAAATGAAGCTATTTTCCATTTTACTAATACTTTTGTAAGAAAGTATAAAATGGATATTCCATTAGTTTAATAAAATTTAAAATTTTCTTTTTTGAAATCATACCTTCACGTATTAGGGGACTTTATGGTGTATAAGAGTAAAGGAAGATTGAAAATATGAGTTTAGAGTACTCCCTTTCCCTATGAAGTTCCCTCTTAGGTAACTAATTCAATCTCCGAAGCTTGGTCTTTTCGAGAGACCAAATATAAAAATGTCATTATTAGGGTATTACGAAGATACTAGGATAGATTTTAGGATAATCAATGTATTTTTAATTTTTAGATAAATGGGGAGGAGGATGTCTCCATTTATATGTGATGAAAATGGTACTTTTGTAAAAAAAAGTCATTATTTCTCAATAATATCACTCCATTATTCAGGGAAACACACTCCAAAATTGAAAATAATGGTTTGGGGATATAAATAAATTATATAGTAACTCAAATATCCAGTTCCACAAAATTGTTCCATATTTTTTAACAACATTCTCTTTATTAAACCAAGTTTACCCAAATTATCCCTTATGTTGGTACATCCTCTTTTACCATTGGAAAACAATTTAATGGAAAATTTAAAATTAGAATTAAATAATATTTTTAACATTATAATATTAAATATGAAGATAATTTTATTAGATAAAATTTAAAATATCTTGAGAAATTATGTTTCTTATTAGTCAACATAACTCCTAAAACGTATTTCTTTGAAAATCACATTTAATTCATAAAATTTAATTGTCGGATATGATTTTCAATTTATTTGATTTTCCTGAAATAAATTGGGTTACTATTAACAAATAACTTTTAGTTTTCTTTAAAATCAATCAAAACCCTAATTTAACCAAAATGCGGCCTAATTAAATGAAAATACCAAAAATAGTTTCATGTTAGAATTAAAAAATCTTATTTTATTTCATAAGGTCAAAAATAGAATTTAATAGTAAAAATAATATTCTAAAAATGCAAATAATTATTTCTATAATTTATATTTTATTAATTAAAAGGTTTTATAAAACCTAAAATATCTCTTATATATTGATAAATTAGAAAAATTAATCATTTTAACAAAAATTATAAATTTTCACTATACATCAAAAAAATAAATTATTTTAGAAAGATAAAAAATTAGGACTAAGCATGTTTTACCATTATGAGTTAAAAATGGAACCTATTTTATTATATTCAAATAATATAAGTGATTAATATTAATTTCTGAACTCAAAATTTATAATGCATTACAAACAATTTTTTTGAAAAATATAACTTCTATTCTAAATTTTTCAATATAGGATTGTAAATTAAAAAATAAATTATTAAAATTATGAGGTCTATTAAAAAAATACATAATCATTCATAGAAAAATGTTTCATTAATTCTTACTTCATACTTATAAACTAATAATTTCATAAACTTATTATTATTAATAAAAATATTATTTTAGTCTTTTCACCAAAAAATATTTTTTCTAAAAATCCCAAAAAAATCACCACTATCTAATATTGAAATTATAAATCCAAAAATAAATTCTATTTTTCCATATTAAATTTATATAATTTTTTATGTTAAATTTTTAATAAAATCAAACAATATTTTGAGAATGTGCTTTAATAGGAAAATATATTTTAACAAATACAAGTTTTTTATTCTTAATTTCTATAAAGTTATAATAAATATATAATTAGTCAATATTATATTTTAATAAAATAATAATTTAAATGTAATATATTTTTTTCCTTTAATAAAAATTAATTCTTTAAAAATATACATTATTATACAAAATAATTAATAAAATAACATTTATATACATAAATATTTATTAATAGATTTACTTATTCAGTTACTCATGTTCATACCTAATAATTCAACAATAATGTTTTAGTGGTGTAAAGATATAATAAATAATTATATTTTTCAATTGTGTCTGGAGAAATATATTTAGTGTTCTTTAATAAATTAGAGGAATATATATATTAAAATATCAGGTCATTAAATTCTTCCCCAATAAATTAATTGTATCCTCAAAATTTTCAATTACTTGTAACTAATGAATGTATGTGAGGTCATTATAAAAAATATCAACATCCTAGATACAACGTAAATATAAAGTCAACATTATTTTTTTGTTATACCATGTTACTCATCATTCCTTAAATACATTGATCATCCATATAATCATGTACCGAATCATGTATATACATTAACATTTGAATATCCATGATATTAAATGATAGTGAAATCATATATTACTTAAAATACTACTCTTTTCATCAACCACTGAATTATAATGTCACCCACTCATATATATATATATATATATATCTCAAAATCCAAAATAATAAGAGATAAACATCACCAAAATCATCATCAATTAATTATCAAACCCAAGGTTAGTAATATTATTTAACATAGTTTTTAAAAAACAATCAACCCTTTATTACTACAAAAATAAAACATATATTAAACCTAAGAGTTATCTATAACCCAAAACTGTGTTACTAAATAATTATCATCAAAAATACAACCTTGTAAAAAAATAACTTTTCATGTATATTGAGACCATTTAATATATGTTTCCATACATATAAAGATACACTTCTGAAGAAAAATACTTAAATATTACATATAACACTCATAACATTTATGATATTCCATAATTATATTGATAAATATCATTCACTAATATAAATATCTATAATTAATTTATATTATGGTATCCACCACACTACCTTAGGTAATACTAAGATGCTCTCCATTTCTATCATAGTAGGAATATTCTAATAGCCTATATAATTAACGTGTGATCTCTTATTCAGTTATCAAAAATAGTCGTTTTTAGGTACATATCTTTATCAAATTTTTCATCATGGTATTTTTTCAACCAAATATGAAAACAAAACTAGATATGATTATATAAAAAATAATCAAATTATAAGAATAAGAAAACTTTATCCAGATATGTCTTCTCTAATAAAACCTCTTTTTCAACCTATGATTACTTTCTTTTAACTATGTCCTAATTGGTTAATCCTATAACTCTATTGGTTCTTACTAGGTTACTTTAAGTAATGTTCTATCATACTTATTAACCTAATACATTAATGTAAATACGAAATAAATCATTTATAATGGTTTTAAAATAGAATTTAATTAACTAAAGGATATCCTTAGGCAGTGTCTAGCCTTGTGTGAAGTTATGAATCTCTGTTGTGTACCAGGTTATGATTGAGTTAATACCTAAAACACCCTTTTGGAGCTATTACCTGTAGATAAAATGATGATTAAGCATGTATCCACATTAAAGTATCCAAACAGTGATTTAATTTCACAGAAAACCAAACAATATCTACTTGAAAAATTTTTGGATGTTATAATATAGTTAGCAATATCCCTTGGGCTTATCAATATGGTTTTCAATATAGTAATGTTATCATAATCTGTAAAAATAAAAAGGACTTTATTTGATACCTACTATAGTGACCCAGGATTTAAACACACTTTATTTCATAATTTTTCACATACATTCAAAAAAATAAGAGTCATTGATCTAGAATTATAGTTTCTATATATTATTATATACAGAAATACATCATATTAGATGTAAAAAATAAGAATCTTTAAATAAAACTCCACAGAGTACTCTTACCTCCAATAGATCTTCTCAATATATATAGAATACCATTGGGAAAATACACAAGGAAAAGGGTGAGTAATAATTCCATGTATTGGAATAATAGAATTAAATCATTAATCCATAAATGTTGTAGGAGAAATAATATGAAACCATAAAGCAGATAATTAATATCATGGAAACATGTCATTTGGTAAAGACATCATAAGATCCTATAATCATAAAAATGTGGAAACCTAATAAAGCATGAAATAATAAGAGTATGTCAAGACTAACCACCAAAAAAACATTTAATATCATAACAATCATCATTATAATTGTATACTCAATCTAACTAACATCATAACATAGTGCACTTAGGATAATTTTTCCCACACCATACATAATGTGCTTTGGATAACTGCTCATAACCCATAAATTATATCTCATATGATATTAACATTACCAAATGCAGTGGAGGGATATAAAATAACCTCAAATAAAATCATAATATTTGAATACATATGTTTTTTACAAAAGAAAAAAATCTATATATAAGCATCAATAATCAAGAATATCGATGTCTGTTTCAAAATCTTTTAATAATAAATAACTGAAGGTTATATCAAATTCATTATCAATGAATAAAGGAAATAAATCATTCATAACTTTAATGGTTCAATGGGAACATAGGTCATGAATACATAGTTCCAATTAATGAAATTTATGATAATAATCTAGTGAATAAATAAAGAAAGATAACAACTTGGATGACATTTTATGAAATATGTATTGGATGTATTTAAAGAAGGATGGGCCTTACTATTTTTCATAAAACCATAATTTAAAAAGTAGGTTTTTACATAAATTAATGAGTTATTCTATAATTAATTCATGTTTTAAAAACAATTAACGATGGTGATTCTTGACATGAGATCAGAAACAGAAACGAAACCTTAATTCTGGATTACTTAAAATTGGGAATTTTGAAGGGAATTAAAAATTATTATAAAAATAGAAATTAAAAGGTTATTTTATCATTATATATGTAAGGTTAATATATTAAAATAAATTAATATGTTAATGTAATAAATATTTTCTAAAAATATAGAATGTAAAGAGAGTATATAACCAACCAGTCAAGATGGAGTTCCGAAAGTTCCATTTTTATTAATTGAAATTAATTTTTTGAAGTCCCACATCATAGAAAAGATAATATATTATTAATTTTAAAAATATTAGAAGGTAAATATGATATTCCCATGATATATCTGTAAATGAGGGTTTCAATGAAAGGACAACATATGAGGGATGAGATATTATGGACAAGGATAGTAACATATTTGTTAAATCTATGGAAATTATTATTAAAATAATATTTATTTAAAAAGGATTAAAACTCATATGTCGTATGGATTTGAATAAAATGTGATATACCAAAAAAGAAATAGGTTGTATCATATCAAATTTATAATGAAACTCATTTAGATATACTATAACATAAAAAATAAGATTGAGTTATAAAAGACACTTATATTTTAGCTAAGACATCAATCGTAGCCCATGGTAATGAAGTGTATGAATTGAAGTGAATATTTATTTTTTAATAATAATTAAGTATATGAAAAATAAATTGGTATTAGTTACACCATAAAAATAATGATTGGTATATATAATAAAATAATTCCTCAATGAAGGGAGATTGAGTTGAACCCTTATGATTTAAGATACATTATCATAAAAACACATGAAATAGAGAATGACTAAAGTTAGCGTTAAAATTACAAGAATATAAATTTTTCAATATATTATATATCGAATTGGATGTATACACATTATTTAATGTAAATTAGATCTATAAAAAAATTTTCTATCAAATAAATAAATTTTAAGATGAAAACCTTACCTTGTGTTTGAAATCACTCTTTAATTCCCCTTAACATCCTAAATAGTTAAATTATATTAATTATATACACAACCAATAATATTATTCAATAATATTTTATTTTTTATATGTTATATTTTGGTATTTATTATTAATATAGTTTTCACATATGTCAGTACCTCAGGGTTGTTCAATTAATTTTAGCACAACACTTTCAGTTTATTAACCACCGTCAAAGGTTTTATAAGATAAATTCATGATATATATAATTTTAGAAGGTCATGTCCTATATTATTCCATTAGGTTAATAAATATTCAATTTAAAAGGTTATCCAAAAATTGATCCGAGTTAAGAAATGTACCTTGATATGACCATATTAGGTGGTTAAAGCTAATATGACAATTTCTTTCGAATAACTTATATATAATTCCAAATATTATTATAAAAAAATATTAATGGTGTAAAAAATATAAGATAAATTAATTTAATTAAATTTTTCAACATATCATTAAAGGTGGTGATTGTAAAATTAAACATGTCATTCATGGTGGTGGTGGTTCACACACAAAAATGATGACATTTCCCTTTTTCTTAATGATTTTAGAAGAAATAAAAAAATTTATATTTAGTTAATATGATAATATTTTATGATGGTATTTGGAGGATAGATTAATGGGAGAAGGAGTCTCCACCTTCAGCTGATAATCTGAGAAGCCCTAATAATGATTCTCAGTAATTATCAGATGTTTTTGGATGATCTTAAACAAATAATACGCCTTATATAAAGGGAGTTGTTTTCAATATTGATTTTTAATTGATTAGTAGATATTTTATCACATAGGTCAATTAGAAATCTCCTTTTCAAGATATGAAGTAAATATCCCCCCCAACCTTTAACATTATTCTTGTTAGAAAATGTATTAGGAATAGTCCATCATTGATCTTTATAATGAAATCACTTTAAGATATTGGGTTTGTTGGAATCCACATAGGGATATTAAGCTCATCCAACATCATTCTTTAGTTCTCATATGAAAATGTGTGTTATAGATTCTGAATGAGGAGAATGTAGGTTTTTTTGTTTTTAAGATGAATGTTATAAAATAGACCCCTTATTTTGATCCGTACATTGAATATCTTGCTATCCCTACATGTCATGGTTTCCATATATTATAGATTCCTAAATTTAATAAAATTCCATGTTCCTATTTTCTAGTCTTAATGGTTATCTACTAAAATTGGACAATGAAACAAGAAATCTATCAAGACATTTGGTTCCTAGTGTTTTCAACAATATTGATTACTCTAAACCACTTCCTACTCAGATCTTCATTCAGAATGGAAATATATGGTCTTTCAAGAAGAGATTTGTGAAAACCTTCAATCCTATTACATATATTTTTCATAAAATTAGGCACTCATCCAATGAATGTGGAAAGAGAGAACATCCACCCATTTTTAGGTTGACATGGGTTAATAGGTGATTATAGAAGCTATAAATTTATGATTTCACTTGAGAGTTAAGGATATAGATGTAACCCACTATCCCTTATAAAACTAAGGATGCCTTTATATGAAAAAAGGATCTGGTTGATAATAATGTTAAATACCAAACTCATATCGCTTCCAATCATGAGAGTGGTTCTCATCCTAAGATGAATAATGTCTTCTTAGGATTTTTTGATTCTATCAAGGTGTTATAACTGAACGCACTATTATTTACACCATTTTTATAGGGATCAATATGATCTTAGGGAAACCTCTAAATCCATGTAGGATGTACATTGTAGTGAACACCAAGATGAAGTGGTTTTTTTCATTTATTTTATATAAAATAAATGAATGTTGTGGTGGGTTAATATGGGTAAACCTTCACCATATGATAAAAATGATCTGTAAGTATTATTTCAGTTATAGTGTGCCATTTTTACTATATCATTGGGATTGTGTTATTACAATAAGCTCGGCCATGTATAAGATGAAATTTTCCAGTAACCATCCAAATTTATTTAGTAATATAATTTAGATGAGATACATAAGATTAAAAATCATGTTAGGGATATCAAGGAGGTTCTCAATGAAGATATTTCTTTATATATTAAAAAATGACTCTTTTCTGTTTCTAATATATACAAAATGGGATATTAATTTTTAGGAATACTCACCAATCAGGGATCATATTATCTTGAAAATATAATTTAATCTTGAACAAAATCAAGGATTTAACAATGGGAAATAAATATTTTTCATGGTTTCGATTCCCTGGTAATGAATAGGAGTGATGATATTTTGTTATTTCCCCAAGGAAATGTTTCTAAAAATATATATTTCTTTTTTTGGCTCCTTTATGGATATTTTTTATCCTCTCTTGTGTTTCTTTATGTTTTTGAAGTTACATGGATTCCATGATCCAGAATCTAAACTTTTGATTATGATATTTCTAAATAGATGACCCATCATTGAACATTCTAGGCTTCAAAAGAAATTGAACATTATAAAAGTCACATTTTTATGTATATTTTAGGAGAAATCATCCTTATCAAAAAATTTATTGAAGAGGGTGATTCCGTAAGAGTCTTCTAGACATAAATATATCTAGGTGCCTAAATTCATGGAATGTGATGGTATGGTGTGAGCTCAATCTCAAGGGTAACTTATAGGCTTGGGATTTCACATCTAAGCATTAAGTGATGTGGGTGATCTCAAGGAGTCGTGTGGTGAAGGTTGTAGACTAACTCATGTCTATATTTTTATTAGGATGGTGCTCCATATTTCTGAAGCATTTTCGGCATAGCCCATGGAACAATTGATGTTTGAGATTGTTCATATATTTAATTACCTCCTAATTTTGGTAATTTTTAGTGTCCTTCATGGGAAAATATAGTGTGTGATTTTAATGGAAAAAAACACCCTCTACTGAGTTAGGGAAAGAATCCAAAACACACCTGAATTGTTATTTCCAATGGATATGGGGTCAAGATATATTGAACACATTCTAACAAAGGAAAACAAGTGCATGATGTTTCCTAGTGAGATTACTATATTTTCTCACTACCTTGGTTTATTTTCTAGATTTTTATTGTTTTCTTCTTCTCATTCTGTAATCTATATATTTGGAGCCTAATTAAATAAATTGCATCTCATTTCATTACATTATTTTATCTTTAACTTTTCTTTAAATATATTTTTGGGGTATGGGATGGGTAACCAACTAATGCTTGAATCATTTTCGTAAAATATAATTACATTACTTTTTTTCATAACATCATGCATAAAGGATATTAAGGGTTGTAGAAGTGGTAAATAATATTAAAATGTTAGGTTGATAGTATTACCTTTCCCCTAGAAATTATCCCATGGATATCCCCTTATAAATCCTTAGTCTGGACTTTTGTTGAGACTCATGTATCAAAGGCATAGAGAGGGTGTTCAGAAGAGTCTAGGGTCCAATTTCATTTTATCTAGATCATTGTTATGGTTAGATAAATGGGAACATGGTTCTCTCATTTTAAATGAGAGTAAAATTTTACTTTTTTAGAAACTCTCATTTATCAATAATACATTAACGCCCCGACCCCAAAATCCTAGAGTCAGTGCATTATTACATATCATTGGCATGATCACAAAAGATCAAGTCATTAATGACTGATTAGTTTAGTATCCTTGGAAGTACTAGATACATTCATAAGTTTTACATTACATCATAAAATGGAAAACTAAAACAACATTGTTTCCATAGACAACACAGATATCCCATAGACCAACCATGAAGGTTAGTCATAATATACTTCTTGGCATCCTGAGAAAAATAAAACATAGAAAGAGGTGAGATCAGATGCTCAGTAAGGATAAAAATATAGCAGAAACATTAATAAATAATGATAAAAATTTAAGGAAATGTAGAAGACTAAAAAAAAGCCTTTTAAACTTAAACATTTTCATAATATGACAAAGATAAAATAAAATAATTCCATTTACGTATTCACATGGATATTATACTAGTTGAATAATCACATGCAATATCAATAGCCACTTTCATAATGATGGAATGCATAATACTAAACTTTCGTAACCACATAGTCAAGTCCATGTTCCAAGACTACAAATAATATTTTTTCAAGTCCTTATGACAAGACATTGGTTTGTCTCATGAGACCTACCGATGCATCGAGGAGCTATAGCGGGCTCCACCTATCACTTACTATGTCCAATGAATTCCTCATATTAAAAGGTTTAAAAATAACATAAACATTCATATTAAAACTATCATATGAAATGTCAATAATTTATCCATAAAAATGAATAGTTTAAAAATAAAACATCAATATTCAAACATATCATAAAATCATCAATACAACATAGAAGTTTGGTATCATAATAAATCAACTTCAAATAAGTTTAAATCCATCAAAGGATGTTGGCATGGATGAAATCAAATCCCTTTTTAAGTGAAATATCTCTTTCTTTTTTAAAATAATTTAAGAGTCACAAAATTATAAAGAAGAAATTTATTTTGAAATTATTCTTATAATATTTTATGATAAGCTTCTATGATTTCATAATGGTAGAAAACAGCCGCACCTTTCGTATATGTTAAAAAAAATTCTTACCTTAATTTTGTGGAAAAGGTCATAATGTACCTTGTTTGGAAAACGATGTAAATATTCCTTTAAAAACATATATGGTCAAATATGGGTATAAATGACTTCACCCCATTGTCTAGTAAATAGTAAAAAAAATTTGAAATACATTTAATGAAACATGGATGTGGATGATAAAGAGGTCCCAGTACATAATTATGAATAAACAACCTCGGATAATAAAGAGCTTGTAGAATTAACCCTTACCTCGTACTTTTCCTTGGTCAGGGTTAGTTTGACCTCCAATATAATGGTGAAATAATTATTATTAAATTATAATAGAACCAAATACATTTATATGATGTCATATATGATCTTTTAGCATTTCTTTGTTAATAATATCATACTATTATCATCATTTCGGGTGTTAACTGTTTCATTTTTCTTTTTATTCTTTATTATGTAGGTAATGTTTGTTATGGATAGGATTTATATTATTCATATTAAGAATGATATTATGTCTTTAAATATTATTTTTAATCATCTAATGAAAATTAGTCTTGAATGGATTACGATGGGTAATGAATCTCATCGCGTTCTTGGAGATGGTAATTCGTACGTACGCACGAGCGACAATATCATTATTTTGATATTAAGATAATATATAATTGGATGTTATAATATATATACAGAATAATTATCATGTTATATTTATTATTTACATCAATTACACTTCATTATTATACCCATCCAAATAATAATGTATTGAATAACAATTACACCACGACGGGGAGATGGTAAGCCCTACGTATGCACGTATGGTGACATATCATTCAAAGGATGGATAGAATAATGAATATGGTTGTACCATATTTGTAATAACATTACAATATATAGATGATACTGGAGTTACTCTTTTATAATGGAAACAGTAAAAAAAGAGAAAGTGGAAGAAGAAAGGAACTTGAAAGAGGTGAGGAAATATTTACCTCTTCTTGGGGTTCTTTCTATTGATTTTATCAAATAGGCTCCTTAAGTTGTCTTTTTTGACTAAAGGATGGCCTCTAGGATGAATGTTGGATGGTTTAGAAAGTATTTTGGTAGAGGTTGGATGAGCCAAAAGGATTTTAGGGTGTGAATTTGATGGAAAGGTGAGTGGCCTTTTATAAGAGGGGTGAGGGGCACCTTAGGAAAATTTGGAAATATTATTTTATAATAAAATCATTTTCAGTTTCTAATTGTTCCAAAATAAATTATTTAAAGGATAATGTATGAATGGGTAGAAAACCACTCAGCCAATAGGTTTTAGATAGGTTTGTGCCACTATATTAACCTTATCTTTTAGATTTAACATTTAGTTAAATAGTATGACATTTACCATGTCTCTTTGTATTTTTATATTATATGGTTAATAAACTTAATATAAACGTCCAAGAGAACACAAAGTGGTTCATTAATGACATATATAATAGTATTTAAACCATTTTTCCAAAAATTATATTTTTATGAATATAATAACAATTAATAATATAATATTTGTTTTAAAAACTCTTTTATGCCAATTTTGACACTATATGGTATTTTGTTTTTTCAAAATTCATAATAGCATTATTACTTTGAAAATAATTAATTTAATTAACCCTAAAATGTCATATTAACCTATAAAATTAGTGTAATTCATAAAAAGTCTCAAGTTACATTTATTTGGGTATTTATAATATCAATTATTTTAATATTTCCATAATAAGGTAATTATTGCATCATCATTGTGTCATAAAAATTAAATTTTTTAATGTCTAAAAAATATAAATAAAATACAATTATGTATGAAATAGTGTTATCTTTATTATTATTATTTATAGTAGAATTTATCTTATGTATAACCCTATATTAACAATTATTTAGTTATTAAACTTTGATTTAACACTTTTAACTCTTCTTTGAATTAAATAATAATAAATGTCTTAATCTAATCCAAATGGACCTAACGGATCATATTATATTTCTAAGGTTTTTTTGGGTCGAATTAAACTTATACAATAGAATTAGGACATGTGTTAAGGTAATAATAATAACATTTTTACCCTTAATTGCCTTATTTACAATTAACCGTGGTAAATAAAAGTAAAAAATTACTATTCACAAAAAATTATTTTCATCTTATTGAACCACATTTATTTACTAATATCAACCGTGTCTCTCAGATTTATTAAATTCAATTCAAAAAATCTATAAAATTATGTTTTATGTAAATTTGCAAATGCTCCTAAGAGGTGGGTAAAAGACGGTAAAAAGGTCAATAAAATATTTATATATCTAAAATTATTATAAACCAAATCCAATGAATTAAATTGAACTTATATAGGTATTAGGTATCTATTTTGACCTGAAATAAAGAATTATTTAAATTAAAAGTTAGTTTTAAACAATAACTTAGTGTTTTTCACTATTCATCAAAAATTGAATGTTTTCAGAAAAATACCAAAAATTCACCCTAAGCTGATTTAGATATTCCAAATCCAAAAATGAAGTCCATTTTGAAAGATAAAATTTATAAAATTTCAAAAAGTGGGAATTAATATTCATAACGGCTTGTTTGATTGGTTGTGATGTGTTAGAATCTGGAAGTTGCATACAACGCATGTTATTGAATTATTCAAAGGGAAACGTACCGTGGAAGCTTGGGGTGTTACATTCTCTCCTCCTTCAAATAATTTTTTCATTAAAATTTCTAGAATATCACAGCATAAAAATACTCAAGTGGTTCTTCATCATATGTTCCTTGGGTTCTTGTGTTGCCTCTTCCATCTTATGGTTTCTCCACTGAACTTTTACTAGATGATTCGTCCAGTTTCTTGGCACTTGTTCTCTTATATCAAGAACCTTGATAGGCTCTTCACAATAAGACCAATCAGGTTCCAGTTCTAATTCTTCATAGGTGAGTACATGCGTTGGGTCAGGCATTTATTTTCTCAATAGTGATACGTGGAATACATCCTGAACATTGGAGAGACATAGCGGCATTGCCAAACAATAAGCTACAACACCAATTCGTTCTAGAATTTCGAAAGGTCCAATTTTCATGGGACCTAATTTTACCTTCTTACCGAAACTTATAACACCCTTAAATGAAGATAATTTTAAGAAAACATGATCTCCTACCTGAAATTCCAAATTCTTCCATCAGTTATAGACATAACTCTTCTTCCTACTTTGAGCTACTTTGATGTGGGTTTGGATTACCTTCACCTTTTCCATCGTTTCCTCAACAAATTTTGGGCCCATATGTTTTCTTTCACCAACATCATCCCAACAGGTTGGTTTGCGACACCTCTTACTATATAACACTTCATATGGTTCCATCTGAATACTTTAGTAGAAGCTATTGTTATAGGAAAATTCTACCAGAGGTAAATATTGACCCCACATACCTTGAAAGTCAAGTGAGCATGATCTCAACATGACTTCTAAGGTTTGAATATTCCATTCTGATTTTCCATCAGTTTGGGGGTGGTAGGCAGTGCTCAAATGGTGTTTAGTATCCCGGGCTTGCTGAAGACTTTTTCAGAATCTTGATGTAAAACGTGGATCATGATCCGAAACAATCGATAGCGGCACTCCATAAAGTCTCACAACATCATTTATATATAGTCTTGCTAGACGTTCAAGTGGTAAATCTTCTCTTATAGAAAGAAAATGTGATAACCTGGTAAGACAATCAACAATGACCCATATTGCATTATTCAATCTAGGAGTCTTTTGTAGTCCCATGACAAAGTACATCATAATATTATCTCATTTCCACTCATGTATGGGAAGAGGTTTCATGACTCCTCCTGACTGTTGCCTTCCAGCTTTCACTTGTTGACAAACCATACATCTTAACAAAAAATTAGCAATATCCCTCTTCATGTTGTCCCACAAATAATGTTACTTCAAATACCTATGAATTTTAGTTCTCCCAGGGGGTATAGAGAAATTAGAGCTATGAGAATAATCCAACAATTCTCTTTTTAGATCACATATATCGGGAACACAATGTCTCTTCCCAAATTTTAAAATCCCATCTTCATATATGAAGTCACTCAATCTCCCATCATTAAAAGATTTAATCTTCTTTAGAAACTTATCATCATGAGATTGAGAACATTTTATCCTTTCTAGTATATATAGTTTAGCAACCATTTGAAAAATCATTGATGTTTCATCATCCACGGTTATTCCCATATCCATATTTACTAGATCCTTGTATATAAGATCCTTTTCAACTCTCATCTTGTTCAAAACCCCATGATCCTTTCTACTCAAAGAATCTACAAGCTTATTTTCCTTCCCTGGGTGGTAGTATATATTGCAATCCTAATTCTTGAGTAGTTCAAGCCATCGCCTTTTCCTCATGTGGAGTTCTTTTTGTGAGAATATATACTTCAAACTCTTGTGATCAGTATAAATCTCACATTTTTCACCATATAGAGACTGTCTCCATATCTTCAAATCAAATTTTACAGCTTCTAACTCAATATCATGAGTAAGATAGTTTTTCCCATTAATTTTTAGTTGTCGTGATGCATAGGCAATAAACTTATCATTCTGCATAAGGATAAAACCAAGTCACTTATTTGAAGAATCACTATAAATAAAAAACCCATCATTCCCCAATAGTAGAGTCAATATAAGAGCGTTTACTAGTCTTATCTTCAGTTATTCAAATCATTATTCACACTCTTTTATACAAAAAAATTTAACCCCTTTACGTGTGAGCTTGGTTAATGGGTTATCTAATTTGGAAAATTCTTGACAAAATGCCAATAATAACCCACTAAACGAATAAAAAATCGTACATCAATTATACTCATCAGTGTTGTCCATTCTTTGATTTCTCTTATATTATAAGGATCAAAATAGATTCCATAATTAGAGATGATATGACCAAGAAAAGAAATCTCTTAATGATTTAATTCACACTTTCTAAATTTCCCATATAATTCATGTCTTATAAGAGTATTCAGGATAATGTGCAAGTGATTTTCATGATCTTAGTATCTTTTGGAGTATACCAAGATATAATCAATAAATACCACTACAAAGTCCTCAAGATATTCATTGAAAACTCTATTCATTAGATCCATGAAGATAGAGGGTGCATTAGTCAATCCAAAAGGAATTACTGTAAACTCATAATGCCTGTACCTAGTTCTAAATGATTTTTTCGGAATGTATTCCTTCTTCACACACAACTAATGATATCCAGATCGAACTTCAATCTTTGAAAAGTATTGAGCTCCATGAATTTGGTCGAATAAATCATCAATGCGAGGTAGGGGATACTAGTTATTTATTTTTATAGAATTTATCTCCATGTAGTCAATTCAAAACCTCACAGATCCATATTTCTTCTTAACAAAAAGGATAGGGGATCCCCATGGAGAAATATTAGGGAAAATAAATCCCTTATTACTCAATTTATATAGTTTTTTATTTAGTTCCCATAATTCCACAGTGACCATTCTACATGGGTTCTTCTATATGGGAATTGAACCAGGAATTAAATCAATGGAAAACTCAATTTATCGTTCTGGAGGATATCAAGGTAAATCCTCTGGAAACACATCAACATATTATTTCACTATAGGTACATCCTATATTTTGACATTCCATTCCTCGCCCAGAGTGATTTCATTATATTCCTCCCTAATAATTTAATTTAGCTAACCTACTGGGATGGATCTATATAATAATTAGGTGGGGAAGTATCTGCTCTAAAGATAAGGTACTCCTTATCATCATCAAAAAATGAAACATACTTCTTCTTACAATAAAATTTCACATAATTTTCAGAAATCCAATCCATACTGAGGATTATATCAAATTAAATCGTGGGTATGATGATGAGGTCAACAGATAAATAATATTTATATGCCCAAATGGGGACTGATTCACAAAACATTGTTGCAATGATACTTCCATTAAGAGTTTTGATAGAACACTCCCTTGTTAAATAAAATTGGAAATATCTACTTTTTTAGAAAACTAGGATGATATGAAATAATGCGATGATATAGAATAAAATAAAGAATTTTCTAAACTTGAGGAAACCATTAAATTATCTCCCACTATGTCTTTCGAAGCTTCAACCTCAGCAGTAGTGATAGTATAATCTTGGCCTTGATACCTAAGAATTTTATGAGGTAAGTTCCCCTGATTCTTAGAAAATTAATTCACATAATACCCCCTTTTTCTACAATTGTAGCATTCAACAATGATATCCACTTTCTTCCTCTTGCAATCACGAGCTTGGTGACCTTTTCCCCACACTAGTAACAGACTCTCATTCCCTTCAGGAAAGTATCAGGGTGTTTCTTACCACGTTTACTACAGGATGGATATTCAACTTTTCCCTTCATCACCTTATTTCCATTTCCATAGTGTTCTGCAGATCTCTTCTTCTCTTTTTTTTCTTTAATGTCATAAGACTTAGAGAATTAATTTTCTGTCTTGATAGCACATGTGACAATATCTTCGTATGATAAGAAGGATTGTGAGACTAATGCTTCTTGGAGAAATGGTTTTAACCCATTAAAAAAATGCTCAATATTACTTCTAGGGTTACGTATATAATCGTCAACATGCCTCACTAACCTTGTAACGTTAGCTTCATACTTTGAAACATTATCATCATCTTTTTCCCTCCTACTCAGAAATTATATTCCCATATCTTCTCGATGGTTATGAGGAAAGTATTTTTCAATGAAAATTTCTTTAAACATTCTCCATTCCATATTTTATACTTCAACATCTTCCTTTGTGTTCAGAATCAATGACCACCATTGATCATCTTCTATAGTGAGGCGGCAAACTTCCATGACAACTTTTTATTTTTCGCTACTCTCCAAGGCGTGGAATATTTTTTCTATGTAATTTATCCATTACTCTGCTACTAGTTAATTTGTACGCCCAATGAATGTTGGTGGTTTTTTCCTCATTAAGAGATATAAAATTGATCCTCCATGCTGCAGATTAGGGTGATTTATACAGGTAAGGTTATTATTCATAACCTGATTGGGTTTTCCAAATATATTGATAAGCTGATCAGAACCAGTTGTATCACTATCTCCACTATAATTATCTTGAACATGAGGGAAATTCCTACATGGAGTGCGTGCATTGATTCGGTGTCCATTCCTTCCACTAGGTTCCATTTCTAAAAAATGGCATAAACTATATTAGTTTATTAATAGAAATACATAATTCCAAACTTGTAAAATACTTAACATAATTTGAACAATTTATGGATATAATCCATAATCATTAAAAAATGTTTTCTTTAAGGAAGTATATTATCATAAAACCTTCATAATTTTTTTTAAAGAAAATGATAATTATCTTATGCATATCCTCCAGGAGTGTCATAACAAAGAGTGCAGCAAGACCCATTGTAGTGCACCAGTTCTCGTTCGAGTCAAGATCAATGTGGTTTTTTCAGGGTTAACCCCAAGGTACATCTGTTCCAGAGCCGCCTCTACCTACTCGTATCCAAACAGGGTTGTATTTTTTGTAAAACTCACAATATCTATACAATACCAAAATCCTAGGAAGTTTTTCTGTACTAATCCTCAAAGTCTATCTTAGGTTAATGTTCTCTAATTAGAGTTTATCTAAATATAAATTCGAAGGTTTGTACTAAACTTCCTCTGAAACCAACTGTAATGCCCCGACCCCAGAAGCCCGGAGATGGTGCATTATTACGTATCATTGGCGTGATCACAAACAATCAAGTCTCTAAAGACCGATTAGTAAGGTATCCTTGGAAGTACTAGATACATTCATAAGGTTTACATTTCATCATAAAATGGAAAACTAAAAGAACATTGTTTCCATAAAAAACACTATGATCACATACACTATCCCTGCAGGTCAGTCATAATATACTTCTTCGCATCCTGGTAAAAATAAAACATAGAACGGGGTGTGAACAGATGCTCAGTAAGTATAACAACATAGAGAAAGCTTTCATAAATAAGCATAAACATTTAAGGAAATTTATAAGACTCAAACAAAAGCCTTTTAAACGTGAACTTATATATAATATGGAAAATATAAAATCAGATAATTCCATTTACATATTTTTCATGGATATTCTACTAGTAGAATAATCACATGCAATATCAATAGCCACTTTCATAATGATGGAATGCATAGTGCTAGACTTTCATAACCACATAGTCAAGGCCTTGTGCCAATAATAAAAATAATATTTTTTCATGGCATTTTTCCAAGATACTAGTTTGTCTCAGGAAACCGACCAATGCATCGAGAAGATATAGTGGGATCCACCTATCACTTTCTACGTCTAATGCATTCCTCATATTAAAAGTTTTAAACAATAATAAACATTTGTATTAAAACTAGGATAAAAATTTCAATACTTTATCCATATCCTTGAATAGTGTAAAAATAACACATCTGTAGTAAAACATATCACAAAACATTTAATACAATATGGATATTTTGTATCATAATAAATAAACTCAAATAAGCTTAAAATCCATCAAAGAATATTGACATAGATGAAATCAAAACCTTTTTTTAGAGAAATATATCTTTATTTTTTGAAATCATTTTAGAGTCATGTAATTATTAAGAAGACCTTTATTTTGAAAATATTATTATAATCTTGTAAGGGAAGATTCTACGAGGTTATAATGACGGAAAATATCCGCACATGTCATATAAGTTAAAAAAACATTCTTACCTTACTTTTGTCGAAATGGTCATACCGTTCCTTGTTTGGAAAGCGATGGAATGATTCCTTTAAAAAATATAATGTAAAATAAGGGTATAAATGACTTTACCCCATTTTCTAGTAAATATAAAAAAAATTGAAATACATTTTAAGAAACATGGATGTGGATGATATAGAGGTCCCATTAGATAATTATGTATAATCAACCCTGTATAACGAAGTGATTTTAGAATTAACCCTTACCTTGTACTTATCATTGGTTGAGGGTAGGTTAATCTTCTATATAATGTTGAAATAATTGTTATTTAATTATACTAGAATCATTTAAATTAATATGATATCATATATGATCTTTTAACAATGCTTTGTTTATAATATCTTAGTATTATCGTCGTTTTGGGTGTTAACTGATTCTTTTTCCTTTATATGATTTGTTACATAAGTATTGTTTGTTATGGATAGAATTTATCTTATTAATATTCTTAATTATATTAAGTCTTTAAAAATTATTTTTAATCATCTAATGAAAATTAGTCTTGAATGGACTATGATGGGGAATGAATCTCATCGTGTTCGTGGAGACGGTAATCCGCACGTACGCACGAGCGATAATATCATTATTTTGATATTACAATAATATATAATTGGATTTGATATCATATATAAATAATTATTATCATGTTATATTTATTATTTAAATCAATTACACAACATTATTATACTCATACAAATAATAATGTATTGAATAACAATTACACCGCGACGGGGAGATGGTAAGCCGTATGTACGCACGTATGGTGACATACCATTCAAAGGATGGATAGAATAATGAATATTGTTGTACCATATTTATAATAACATCACATTATATAGAATATATTGTAGTTACTATATTATAATGTAAACAACAAAGAAAGAGGAAGTGGAAGATGAAAGGAACTTGAAAGAGGTGATGAAATATTAACCTCTTCTTCGGGTTCTTCCTTTTTATTTGATCAAAAGGGATCATTAGGATGGATTTCTGACTAAAGGAATCCATCTTGGATGAATGGATGACATTTGGGAGGGTATTTGGGTAGAGTTTGGCTGAGCCAAAATTCTTGGAATATGTTAATTTGAGGGAAGTGGGAGTTCACTTTTATAAGAGGGGTGAGGGCACCTTAGGAAAAGTTAGAAATATTATTTTATAATAAAATCATATTCGGTTTATAATGGAACCAAAATAAATTACATAAAGGATAAGGTGGGTATGGGTCGAAAACCATGAAACCATTAGGTTTTAGACAGGTTTGGGTCAATATATTAACCTTATCTTTTAGATTTAACTCTTAGTTAAATAGTTTGACATTTACCATGTCTCTTTGTATTTTTATATTATATGGTCAATAAACATACTATAAAATTCCAAGAGAACCCCAAGTTCTTTATTAATGATATATATAATAGTATTTAATCCATTTGGCTAAACCTTAGATTTTTAGGAATAGAATACCTATTAATAATATAATATTTGTTTTAAAAAGTCTTTTATCTCAATTTTGACACTATTTGGTATTTTGTTTTTTCTGAATTCATAAAATCATTATTAATTCGAAAAAAATGATTTAGTCAACCCTATAATGTCATATTAACCTATAAAATTAGTTTAATTCATAAAAAGTCTCATGTTACATTTATTTGTGTATTTATAATATCAATTATTTTAATATTTCATTGATAAGGTAATTGTTGCATCATTATTGTGTCATAAATAAATTAAATTATTTAATGTCTAAAAATTATAAATAAAATAAAATTATGTAGGAAATATTTTAATCTTTCTAATGAATATTTATAGTAGAGTTTATTTTATGTAAAACCTATATTAAAAATGGTTTAGTTATTAAACATTGATTTTAACACTTTTAACTCTTCTTTGAATTAAATAATAATAAATGCCCTAATCTAATCCAAGTGGACCTAAAGGATCATATTTTATTCCTAATTTTGTTTTTGATTGAATTACACTTATCCAATATAATTATTACACGTGTTAGGGTAATAAAAATATCATTTTTCCCTTAATTACCCTATTTACTTTTAACCGTGGTAAATAAAAGTAAAAAGTTACTATTCAAGAAAAAATATTTTCATCTTATTGAACCACATTTTACATAAAGATATCAACCATGTCTCTCAGATTTGTGAAATTCAACTCACAGAAGTGTTAAAATTATGTTTTAAGTAAATTTGCAAATCATCCTAGGAGGTTGGTAAAAGACAGTAAAAAGTTCAATACAATTTTTATATATCTAAAATTATTATGAAATTACTCCGATGAATTACATTTAACATATATAGGTATTATATAACTATTTTCAAATAAAATAAATTTAAATAAAATAAATAAATGCTTAAATAAAAATTCAGTTTTAAACAATAACTCATTGTTTTTCAGTATTCCTCAAAAATTGAATGTTTTCAGCAAAATAACAAAACATCACCCTAAGATAATTTCAATATTACGAATCCAAAAATGAAGTCCATTTTAAAATATAAAATTTATAAAATTTCAAAAATTAGGTATTACTATTTATAACAGCAAGTTGGATTGGTCGCTATGTGTTAGAATCTTGAAGATGCATACAACGCAAGCTATTGCATTATTCAAAGGGAAACATATCGTGGAATCTTGGGGTGTTACAAATACCACCCCATTATTCATATAAAATTATCCAAAATTTTCCAATGATGGTGTGGGGAAGGAGATAAGGTCTGACCTCCCTTTAACACCCAACATCATACATGTTTTCCACTTTTTCTAACAACCTTCAACATGTTAAACCAAATTTACCCAAATTTACTTTTTCCTCAGTAACTATATTTTCACTCTTGGAAAATAATTTTAATGAAAAAATTTTAAATTGAAATTTTTTAACAATTTGGACATGTATATTATAAATATTTATATAATTTTATAAAAAAAATACTTTTATTTGGAGAAATTAGATTTATTACTAGTACTCTTAACACATAAAAATGGTTTATTAGATAAAGTTTCTTTGCAAACCTAAAAGTTACTTGTGAGTTATAATTATCTATTTCATTATTTATTGGACATAAATTGTTTATTTTATTGAAATAAAATTTTGGTATCTTTAAAATCATGATAAAATTACTTTTACTAAAAAAATGGCTAATAAAATGAAATGACTAAAAATAGTGTTTAAGTTGAATTATAATATTTCATTATTATAAAGACAAAAATACGATTTATAAATTTAAACCACATTCTTAAAAATTCAAAAAAATATTCCTTAAAAACATTATTTTTCAATTAAAAGGTTTTATAAAACTCTACGATTCACTTATATATGGATAAATTAAACTACATTTTCATTTTTAAAAAAATAACTGGAATCTTTACTAGTCATTTAAAAGTTCAATTTTTTAGGAAAATCACAAAAATTAATCCTAAGATCATTTCCACTAGATGAGTCCTAATATGAAATTAAATTTTTTATATCAAAATTATATATGTGAAATTTTTTAATTTAAAATACTAAATGTATAATTAATTAAAGACAAGTTTTTTAAAAAACATAACATAAGTTCAAAATTGTTTAATTTGGGATTGTTAATTAAAATAAACATTTTTTAAATTATAAATTCAGAAATAAAATTTATATTTTACCTTATAGAAATGTATGATGAGTTAAAACTTCAAATTTTTGTACTAATAATTTTGATAAAATTTATATTATTTTTATTAAAGTTAATTTACATTATTCAACAAAAATAAATCTTTTTATAAAAAAACAATAAAGTCTAAATTCAACTAATATTATCATTCTATAAACCAATATTAATTTCATTTTTTAAAATAATATTTCTAGGAATTTATTTTTTAACTATTAAATAAAATTAAAAAAAACAATGAGAAACAATTTTAATAAAAATATAACATTTTAATTATAATTATTGTTATTATTAATTTCTAAAAAATCATAATAATGTTATTATAAATAACTAAAATATTTTATTATAGTCATTATTTAATAGTAAGATATATATTTTTCTTTTATAAAAACTATAGCGCATAAAATGTTAAATTCTAACGAACAATAATGTTTAAAAAAACCTATATATATCATATTTAATATGCTCTTATTCAAATCTACAAAATTAAATTGTGAGGTTTTAATGGTCTAAATATATCTTGGTTTTATTATATATGGGTGTTTTGTGTATATAAATCTATAAAATGTATTTTCTTTATTTAGAGTAAAGCATATATCAAAATCATTATATTCTCCCCCACCCTAAATAAATTATGTCATCACAATTTTTAATTAATTTTAACTAATGAATTTAGGTGAGGGTATTATTAATATATTCATCATTTGTGATAAAACATATTGTAAAAAATCTACCTTACTTTATTAGGATATACCAAGTTACTCATCTTTCCTCAAAAACAATTATCATCCATACAATCATGTACTCAAGTATGTATATACCCTAACCATTTTAATCTCTATGATATTAAACCATTGTGAACTAAAATATTCCATGGAAGATTAAATATTATCTTTATCCACTAGTTCATAATGTCACAAAGTAGTCTATATATATATATATAATCCCAAAAATGACATGAACATCATCAATAGTATTGTTAATTAATTATCAATCCCAATAATACTTATACATTTTAACATACTTTTTAAAAATCAATAAACCCTTTACTACCTACACATAAATCATATATTGAACCAAATATTTATTTATACACCCATTATGTGTTGTCCAATAGGTATCCCCAAAAAATGTGTCCTTTCTATAAGATATATTTTCAATGTTATTAATACAAATTAATATATGTTTCCATACCTTTGGGGAAACCTAATTAAATAATAATCCTTAGTTGTTTCACAAGAATCTCATATATTTAAAAATATACCAGAACATCAAAGATAAATATCAATCACTTCTACTATGGTATCAACCTCACTACTTAAGGTTAGAATAAGAAACTCGCATTTTCAATCAGAATTTTAATATACTAATATTCTAAATCATTTAATTATGCACTATTGTTTAGTTATAATAAAGTGGTTTTTAGTTACATACCTTTCTCAGCATTGTCCTTGTGATATTGTTTCACCCCAATAGTATGAATAAAATGTTTAGGATAATATCTAAAATAATTTGAGTATGTGAATATAAAAGCTCAATACAAATATGTATTCTCCAATTATATATTCATTTCAACCTATGATGCTTTTATTTTAGAAATAAAATATTTGGTTAATCATAAAACTATATTGGTTCTATCTAGGATACTTTAAGTTAAGTTTTCTCATATTTATTTACATAATCCCTTAATGTTAATATGAAATAAATTATACACACATGTTTAAAAGGATAATTTTATTGGAAAAATAATATTCCTTGAGAGCGTCTAGGTAGGTTTGTAGATAGGCCATTTTTTCATGGACCCAGTGATAATTAATTTATTACCAAACACGAAATCTTTGGGGTTATTAGCCCTTGGTAAAATTTTGTCAGATCGTGTATCCCCTTTCCAATATCTGAAAATGATTTAACTAAAATTGTAACCAACAAATATCTACATTACCAAAATTTTAGGATTTTATTCTATACTTTGTATTATCCATTAAACATATCCCAAAGTTTTTCACTATGATTCTATCATCCTAATCTCCAAAATTGACTACATCTTTCACTGATTCCAACTATAGTGACGAATTCCTTAAAAAAATATTAGACTTCATAGTTCTCTATATCCATTCCTAGTAATAAAATCCATGTATATATAGGTATTGTGTCTTTGGAAGACTACACTCATAAATAAATAATATTAAATGTAAAAAAACTAAGACTCAACATATTTATCGAAAATAACATAGATCCTCTAAAACTCCATAGGATACAATGAAGAAAATACATATGGAAAGTGGTGAGTTATAAAGCCTTATAATTAAATAATTAAAGTATATCATAAAGAAATAAATGGTTTAGGATAAATAACATGATACTATAAAGAGGATAGTAATATTAATAAAAAAATGTCACAATGGAGTGAAATTTTAAGATCATGGAATCATAAGCATGTGGAAACATCATAAATCCAGAAATCACAAGAAAATGTCAATAATAGCCACCATGAAAAAAGAAAATAGGTTTACCACCATCATAATAATTATATTATAAAGATAAATTCCATCATGACACAGTTTTATTGGGATAAACACATGTAAATTATACGTAATTTTATTATTCTAACCACATGTGCACTAAAAAACACTTCTCATAAGGCAATAACATTACCCAATGTATTGTAGGGATATAATGGGCCAACCCATAAACTCATAATATATTAATGTATATGTTTTCCATTAGAGTAGAATAATTTATACATCAATAGTAATCATGATATAACCTATGATATGGAAGTGGATTTCACAGTCATATCTTAAGACATCATCAAAGGAAATATCATATAAATTCTCAAGAAAATAAGGTAACAAATAATTTCTAACGCTTTTAATTGAGAAATGAATATATGACTTTAACATGGAGTAAAAATTTATTTGATTCCTTAGAATTACATAGTGAAGAATGAATTGAGGTGGATCGCTTGGGTGAGTCTATATGAAATAAGTAAATGATCTTTTTATAGAAGAAAATGCCTTATTTTTTTTATAAAACTAAATAATGATCCTAGATGGTTATTATAAAATAAATAATTTTTTAACAATTTAATAATTAATTAAAAATATTAGGTGGTGATTCTTAAAAGGAAATCAAAATTTGGGAGGTTCCATAAAATCGGTTTACTTAAATGGTGGAATTTCTAAGGGAATAAAAAACAATAATTACAACAATAATGAAAAAGATATTTAACTCGGTATATATGTAAGGTATATATATATAAAATATAATACTTTATGAGACAAATATTTCATAAAAGGTATAAAAAATAGAGTGTGTAACTGAGAAGTCATGGAGGAGGTGTGAAAGAATATTTTTTATCGCTTAAAACACCATTTTTTGAAGCACAGAAATAATAAAATAAGATAAGAAAACATTATTGTGAAAATAGTTGTAGGTAAATATTATTTTCCAATAACATAAAAAATTATTATATTTCTAAAAATTGAGACCATTCGACGTAATGTAAATTTTTTACAATGATGGGAACTTATCGTTTAAATGGATTAGAATTATTATTAATATAGATTAATTTTCAAGAAGGATTAAAACTCACTAGTAAATAGAATTTGAATAAAAAGTGTATCCTTAGATAGATATAGGGTATACCATATTAAATGAAATATTAAACTCAAGGGGAAACAATATAAGTCAAGAAATCATAATAACTAATAAAAAAATTATATTTTATAGAAGACATCAATCGTAGCCCATAGAAAGAAAATTCATTAATTGGGATGATTTTACATTTAAAAAAAAACTAAATCATGGTATTAAAAAATTTTGTAGTACTTAGACCAATAAAATAAATATAGTTTCATAATATCAAAGCATGGATAAATGACCAATGATTGAGATGGAACACAAACACCTTGAGATCCATTATAATAAAAAACACGTGAAAGAGATAAATATTGAATTTGAAGTTTTTAAACCATGAGCATAGATATTTTATTATATTATAAATCCAATTGGATGTATTAATATTATTTAAATTAAATTTTTTAAATAAAATAAAATTTTTCTCATGTTTTAAATTTTGGGATGAAACCCATAACTCATATCAAAATATTCTCGATACATCCAATTAACTATAAAAATGATGAAACTGGTTTCCTTAGATATATTAAAAATAATATTATTAATCTATATTTTATTTAATGATGTATAGTTTTCTTTTTTGTTACTTAATTACTATATATTTTTCTCTAAAAGAAGTTACTCAATATTTTTCAGTTATATAATTCCTAACACTTTTGATATGTTGACTGCAGTCAGAGGTGTTTTAAAAAAACATCATGATCTATAAAATCATGTATTTATACATCCATTATTATTATATTGGTACAATAGTTATACATATTCAAAGGTTATCCCAAAATAGATCCAAATTATGAAAGGTAACTTTATAAGTCTTTTTAAGGTGAATAAAGTTACTATGAATGTTTCATGGTAATTAAACATATAGAATGCAAAATATTATTCCTCAACAATACTAATTTTGTGAAAAATATAAATTTAGTTAATTAAATATAATTTTTTTAACCAATAATTTAATATGGTTATGTAAAATCGAAAAGGGTGTTTTTGTAAGTAGTTGTCTACACAGACACACATTATGATGTTTTCCTTTTTTTTAAATGATTTTAGAGGACATGATAAAATAATTATTCCATTTTTATAATAAAATTTAAGAATAATAAAAATAATTTATTAATCATAACTTCATGGATATGATGAATTTTTCAGTGTAGGAGAAGATGATAACTTGGAGATGTAAGTTTGAGGGTATTACCTTTCCCTTGAATGTTCTACCTTGGGTAACACCATATTCCAAATTTTATTTGTCTTTTAGTGAGACCAGGGATTCAATGGAATGGGGAGGGTGTTAAGGAGATAATATGTCATATTTTTATGTTATGTTAAGGAATATTAATGGGTGGGTAAATGTGTAGGATGTGGCCTCCTTTTATAAGTGAAGAAAGGGGTACATTTGTAAAACATCAATGTTTTTCAATAATAATACTCCATAATTCAAGTAAAAATGTTCCAAAAAGTCTAATAATGGTGTGGATAAGTATATAAGGTTGATACTTCCTCCAAAATCTAATATCTCACTTTTTTTTCTACATGTTTTAATAATTTTCACAATGTTATAACACTTTCTTAATTTACTCTTATCGTGATAACTCCACTTTCACCATTGGAAGCTAATTTCAATGGAAAATAGTTAAATTGAATATATTTAGAAATTTAAAAAATTTTGTCTTAAATATTTAAATAAAATTATGAAATAATATTTAATATATTTATAGAAATTAATTTCAATATTATCCCACGTAATGCATAAAAATGGTTTCTTTGAAAAAGTTCAATTTAAATATAAAGATTATGTATGGGATTATATTATTAATGATACTTATTTTAATGATATAAATTGTTTTATTATAAAAAATAAAATTTATTTTTCATTAAAATAAATAAAAAACATAATTTTACGAAGATAATTTTTAATTAAATGAAAATACCAAAATAGTTGATTTTTTATACATCTAAACGTATGATATACACATATAAACCAATATCTTTAATTTTACTAATATTATTCCTAAAACATATTTTATCCCAAAAATATTTTTTATTAATATAAATATCTCTATTTTTCTAATAAATTTAAAAAGTATTTTCTTTGGAAAAAAACATTACTTTTATACTATTCATCATGAAAATATATTATTTTATAAAAATTTCCAATATTAAAAATAAGATTATTTTAAAATGATGAGTCCAAAAATGGAATTAATTTTATTATATTTGACTTATATAAGTAGTAAAAAATAATTTTAAAATACTAAATGTATGATGTGTTAAATTTTTATTAAAAAACATATAACTTATATTCTAAAATGTTGAATATGGGTGTGTAAGATAAAATAACATTTTCAAAATTATAAATTCTCTTATAAAACACATATTTGGTTTTGAAAAAAAATTCATTAATTTTTCATTCAAATTTATATTTTTATAATGTCATAAAATTCATGTTAATTTTAAAAATGGTATTTCTAACTGTTTAGGACAAAACAATATTTTTAGAAAAAACACAAAAAAATAGCTCAAACTAATATTGAAATTTTAAATCAAAAAAACAAATAATTCTAATTTAGTAAAATAAAATTTTTAAAATTTTCTATTTTACCTTTTAAATAAAATAATAATATACAATGAGAGATTGTTTGTATAGAATAACAATTGTTAAAATAAAAGTTGTTCTTCTTTTAAAATCTATTAAATAATAATAAATTTATAATTAATCAATATTATATTTTTTAAATATATTCATAACACAATTATATACTTATTTTTCGTTAAAAAACTATAGATCAGAAATAGATAGATTCTTGAACATAATAATCAATAAAATAACCTCTATGTATAAACATATATTTTACTATATTTTACATTACATTTTGTCACGTTCATACCTATTAATTCAAGACCTAGGTTTTAACTATAGAAACATATCACAATTTTCTTATTTTAGTGTTACATGTAGAAAAATCTATCAGACATACTTTTCTTTATTAGAGGAAAAAATCTATTGAAATATTTTGTCATTATATCATTTATAAGAAACGCAAGGGTTGCTATATCTCAAAGTGACTAACCACATAGGATTAAAGTAGGAAATCATATGTGAGTCACGATAATGTTTTTTTGGATGGTATCCTCATGCATTTTGTATTCACGCCCCTATGGGAGCCCCATCACGGTGTCGCATGAGAGTTACCTATGTGTTGGATGTAAGAGAATGTGTATATTCTAGATCAGTGAACAACATAGCTCCATTCATAATGTGAGAAATCTCCCACTTACTGATGTGATGTTATGTACAAGCCAAAAAACCATGGTACCCTCACACCCAAGCTAACACCAACATAGTATGAAGGGTATTCCAAATCCCCCTAGGTTGGTGAATAACACTAGGAGTCATACGAGACAAAAGTTGTAATCATATTTCCACAAGAACAGTGCATGAAACCAATATATATCTGTACGCTCAATGAAAACTCTCATAGGATACATTACCAATAATAAAATAGGTAAATAAAAACCCAAATAGTATATCACCAAAGTACTAGAAGAAAAAGATAAATCTAAAAACATAAATAATATATCAACACTCCAAGCCTAAATGTTCTATAACATCAATCTTCTCCATGAGGCTCTATCTGATTACTCAAACATAGCAGCAGAAAACCTAAAAATGCCTGAAGAAAATTATACAGTGTGAGCTAAAATCCCAATAATATCTCACCATGTGTTCTATAATAAAATTCCATAATAAATAGACGAAATAATCATTTCCATTTTAAACAAAATAGACATTTAAGTACAATTTCAGACTAAAAACCTGATTTTCATTTCAAATGATAGTAACATTTAAAAAATGGCTTAATAAACATTTTATATAAATTAGTAGGCATGAATAGAGAAATTAATCATTGATGAATTATTTATATATCAATCAAATAAATTAAACTCTACCCCAAATAATGAAAAATTATATCTTCTTCTACTCAAGGTCATACTACACCCACTACCACTTAAGGGTAAATCACATTCACTCCCACTTAAGGGATAATTACATCCACTCACACTTAATGGAAAACTACACCCACTCCCACATAAGGTAAAAGTATGTAAAAAAATTAGAAATCATTAATTTTGAAAAACATTAAAATCCAATTTCTCAATGTCAACTTCAATAATCCAATTAAATCCCAAAAACCAAAGTATGATTTTTTTCATAAACTAATGGACTCTTAAAACAAAACCAATAATAGGTTTAAAAAAATTAAATTTAGGCATTTCCAAAAGTAAATTCTCAAACCAATTTTTAATTTCTATAAATATCCAAAAAAAAATTCTAATTTAATTGTAATTTGGTGTTTTCTAGAAAATATAATAAAAATATATTAAATTTTCAATGTGAATAAAATTGAATTTTCATAATTCAATTGAATGATATTTAATTTAAATCGTGAAAATTAATTGTTTATAACATGGAAAATCTAAATGGAACCACCTACCTTTAAACAAAGAGATCATGTATCACCAAACATGTAATGGGGTTGCGAACAAAAAAATGATTCAAATATAGATCTAGAAATCCCACAAATATACAAGATTGAAAAATTATATGTTTGTTATCCATCAAACACATGATGATCTAACAACCCATAAGGATGAAATAAAGAGAGAACATGATAGAAGTAATGATAGATGATCAAGGACTAGAGAGGAATCGAATGGGGTTCAATGTGCCCTGATCATCTTAAGAAGGGGTTTTGAGGATCCTAATGTTTTTTTAAGATATACTAAGACCTTGGAATTCATTTAATCCCTAGTTAAGAATGATAGGTCGGCTATATTGGGGTTCTATTGTTTTTCAATTAATTTTTAGTAATAAATAATAACATCAGCATGTTTAGCTAGGTAGGGCCACATGATTTGTCAAACCATATTCCCTAACCATGACCTCATATGATGGGTTATAGGGTTTTTACTAGGTGGGAAATTTTCTTTTCAATACATGACGCAACCATCCAAATCCCTATTGGTTAGTTGTGTATAATTTACACTAGGTAGGCGCACAGTTTTTTAAAATTGTGTCCCAACCATTCAAAAACCATATTTTTTCAAGATATAATATTCTCCCCAAAACAACATGATATGAACCCCAACCAATGAATTCAAAAATAGAGTATCTAGGAGTGCCCAAAAATAGGTAACCGGATGTTACAACCTCCCCACCAAAGAAACTTTCTATCCCTAGAAATCAAATCTTGACGTTTCTATATAAAAAAAGATGAGGCTATTGACCTCTCATCAGTGTCACTTGCCCACATCTCATGTGTATAAAAACCATGAATCCATATAACTCCAGCAAAAAGTATCATCATAAAAAAAATTACCTCGTATTCATAATAAACTATCATATGTGGATGATCAGTTACAGATAAATGAATATAAACATCAAGATCACTCCAGCTCAGAACATGAGATGACTCAAAAAGGTTCTTTCACTGCTGAGATACATATACCATGTTATTTTTTATGTAAATTATGGTGTAATTAATAAATGGTAATCCAACTAACCTACCTACTCAATATCCTAAAAAGGTCCCACAAAACAAGCATCAAGCTTCCCTTGCCTCCCAATCCATCAATAACTTAAATGTGGTGAAACATTAAAGAAACAAATTCACCCAATGAAAGCTCCAATGGTCTCTGATGATGATCAGCAAATGATTCATACTAACTCCATGATTCCAAAATTATTGAAATAATTAATTGAATATATTTTATTTTCGCCTGAATCAATCTTTTTCAAACCAAGAAACTTTCTTTGTTCTCCATCCAACACAACAGGGATTTACGTGGTTGTCTATACAAGGCGTTTAATGGATCCATTTAGATCACATAATGCTAACTGTTGCTATAAATAAACTAAAACAGTCCCAAATGGTCATCCCATGACCCATCAATGTCCAGGACATTGACACAAATCATATCCTCAGAGATTTTTATTTCTCTCTCTAACTATCCATCTATATACAGATGGTATTCCATACTCAAAATAACCTTATATTGTAGTGCCTCATAGAGTTCTCTCCAAATGTGATATGTAAAATGTGGATCCCTATTAGAAAATATAGCATGCATAACTCCTTGAAAATGATCAATGTATCTCACATATACATTTCCTAGCTCCACAACATTGGTTGTATCTAGAATTGGTCAAAAGTGATCTAATTTTATTGGGCAATAATCAAAAATCAAATCATGTTCTTCTTTATATCGATACATGACAACCCCACCACAATTTATATTGATATTTTATCCTACTTCCATGTTGGTACTGGATGTGGTTGAATAAAAATTGAAGGTATCAGGTTCTCAGCCATGAACTGCAGAAAATTATAAACACATGAGACAAAATTGTTGATTCTTTGCCTCATACTTTTCCACCTATTCTTCCCTGACATTCATAGAACATCATTGTGGTTCCTAGGTACACAACCCACATGGAATTATAGAAATCCCCCACCATTACTTTTATCATAGATAAAGGAACAAAAAACTGATTTTGAAAAAATGAAATACCCTCCATGGAAAAAGACCACTCAAGAATGGTCTCCCCACCATAAAGATAGTATATAATGCCACATTAATAGTCATCAAGCTTCTCTTTCTAAAGAATCATCTTCAGAAGATTGGAGGTAAGTAGAACACTCTCTAAAACAACCTCATCCCCTATTTCTCAAACTTCTATATAAAACTGTGAAAAAAGGGATATCAAGTTCCACTCTTCCAATGATTCATTTATGCCTTGGGTTAGAAATTTCTTAATAAAATCATATTTCACAATATTCCCATTCACCAAGGTATAGGCTATGTCAAAATCAAAAGATTATAGTTACTTCACCCAATGCCTCTGGTGGATATTCAATTATTTTTGAGATTATATATAAATCATGATCTTGTGACCAAATCACATATTAAACCTTTCCAAAAAAAGTTGATGCTACCAACTCTTAAGAGCATGAATAACAGATTCCAGTTCAAGGTCATGGGTTAGATAAATCTTCCTATGTGGAATATGATGTTGATTTCATAGGAAACAATGTGATTATCCTATATATTAACACAACCCAAACCCAAACCTGATGTGTCACGGAATACCTCATATCCCTGATCGGCCAATGGAGTAGTCAAATCTAATGAAAAAGTGAAAATATATTTCATATCAACAAAATAACTCTGGAATTTATTATCCCATGAAAACATCACTCCCTTCCAAATTTGGGAGGTCCTAGTAGAATCCAACTTTTACAAATCCTTTTTGAATGAGTGATCATTTCTAAATAAACCTATGAAATACTAAATCATTAAAACATTCCATGGTTGTTCCCATTTCATAAAAAATATCACATTATCCTGATCAATTGAGATATCCTGTTCCAAAACTACATATCCCAAGAATATCACTTCCCAAATCTAGAAATAAAATTTCTATAGCTTGGCATATAGTTAGTGATTTCTAAAAAAATCTTAGACAAATCTCATATGAGAATTATGGTTCTCATTGGATTTAGTTTATATATTGATTTCTTCCAAAAAACCACCAAAAATTATCCATATTCTTATGTAATTTCTAGTTCATCAAATCCATAAAGACTACATTAGAATTTTTAGACAAAATGGAAATTCAAGATAATTATAATGGATATTTCTTCAATGGAAGCTGGTTTTCCAAATGTCGGATTCTTTTGTTCTCAACTGGTGATAACCTTATCAAAGATCTACTTTTAATAACCAATTATCCCCTTACAAATAGTAAAATATATCGTCAATATGTGGAAACATTTAATTATTCTTTATCACAACTCAATTAAGTTTTAGTTAATTGAGACATAGGTGAGGTGACCCATTATATTTCATAGAAAAAAAGAATAATCACCTCTCAAGGTGACACCCTTAGGAATATAAATCCTTTCTCTAAATGATAATCCAATTGAGCATTAAAATCTTTCATTTCAGTTAGTTCCATATAGTAAGAAGGTAAAGACATTTGTTGAGTACCAAGAACTAAATAGATGGAAAAATCTACCTCTTATAGAGGTGAGAAACCAAATAAGTCAAAATAAAAAACATTAGAAAAGTCAAGGAAGTCTATAGTTAGATCATCACTCAAGGATTATCTCTCTAAATAAAAATTTCTCTCTAATATCACTTTCTAATACACTAGATAAGAATGTCTGGATCTACTTTACATCGGGTCTCATTCCAATTAAAAGATACATTACACTCCATCTTGAATAGAAAAGGAGTTTAATAAAATATAAAAGTTAATTCAAGATTTATTAGAATGAGATAATCCATAATGAAAAGGACATCAAGAGTTTTAATGTTATGAACTAGAAAATACCATGTAGGATAAATCTATGATAAAGAGAATAGACAAAAAAACAATGACCATTCTCTCTCTTTGTTCTAAGGGGAGTATTTATATCCATCGCATAAGAAAAAATATGTGTAGGAATATTTATAATATTCGTAATATGACACAAAATGAATGAATGAGATGCACCAATATCAAATAAAGAAACTAATGATGATTATGAAATAGTGATTGTACCTCAAAAAGTCATTAGAAATGTAAATAAATCCTCTAGAGACTCTTCAATATCATGAAGAAGAAATGTTCTGGATGTGTGTGGATATAATCCCTTAGATCTTGACACATTTGATTCCACCATAATACTTTTAGGAGATGATGATCCTGTGACACTATGTGTAGCACAAAAAATTTGACAGATCTTCTATAAGTGACATGATCATCTACAAGAGCCACATATCTCAGGTGCCTTAGAATAAACCCATTTTGAGTGACCATTCTTGACACACTGGAAGTAATTCAAAGGGCCTCTTCAAAGAACTAAAGGAGGTCTTAGAGAACCATAATATCAATAAACAACACGAGATTCATCATGCTTCCTCATTCCTTGTTAGTAAATCACATAACTACCACTCATAGAAAAAAATCCCATCAACCAGGACTTACTAGCCAGATCATGCATGACCATCAAAACCATATCCCGCACCTCAGCATAATATTAGCGCTTCAAAAATAAAAAATTAGGACAAATATCATATTGATTCCTCATATCAAAATTTAGAATAATCATCTTATTATTCACTAAAATCATAGGTGCAAACTGCCCAATCTCAGCAAAGTGATTCTCGTTTTCTCTCATCATCCTTTTATCCTGATCAAGATTGAAACAATATGTAGCCTTATCCAACACCATAGAATATGGATAGAACAGGTTGGTGAAAAGAACATTAATTTCCATATACTCTAATCCCTAATTCTTATTCTTCATCATCATAAAGTCACACTCTCTCCTACAAGGTCCCTCTAGATTAAAGTTTGAAAATTTCACCATGATATCATTAAGAATCTCAAAGAACTCAAAAAAATCATTCATGATCAAACAATCCTAAAACTATTGAGGATTATTAGTTTCCTAGAACACTAGTGTAATTTTGTACAGTAATGGGTGTAGGTTCCTATAATAAAGCGTGGATGATATGCCCAATAACTCAACTAGATTCTAGTCTATGGGAGGATTTAGTCATTTTGGTTCATCAAAATCTTCCTCCAAGGTCCTATTCACATGTCTCTTCAATTACCTGATTCTAAAAGACATCATAAAATAGAATTTAAGACATAAAAGGTTACTCAGATCAACCCCTAAATAACATAAACAAGTGGATTTAATCCCATTGGATTAGAAAAAAAAATTGGATTTCAAACTATTCAACTCTAAAGTAGTGAAAATACTAGAACTAATCCACAAGAAGAATTTCCAAAAAACAAATGGTCACTTAAGACTTATTACAATGAGATATTGCCAGGAACTCAACCATTACTACCTATTATGCCCTAAAAATATCTTTCAACTTCATACTATCTCTAATGAAAGATTCTAAACCAGAAACATTGATACCACTTTGTCACGAACCATCCTAGATATGATAGTTACTTTAAATCCAATCCAAAAATGACATGGCATGAAGGGTATTCCTACTCCCCCTAGGTTGATGACTTCCACCTATCATCTTAAAATAAAAAATTAGGAATGGGTTTTTCACATGAACAAGGGAAGAAATATATACATATCAGCATGTTCAGAGAAAAATCTAAAAGGAGACAGTACCAGGGGAAAATAGTAATATTAAAACCCAAACAGCAAATCACCAAAGTAGCATAAGAATAAGATAAAACTAGAAACCTCTCAAATGTATAAACAGTTCAATTACAAAGGTTCAATAACATCCGTATCCTCTATGTGGAATTATCTCTTTACTCAAACCTGGAAGAAACAAATCTAAAAATACCTCATGAAAAAGATGGGGTGTGAACGAAAATCCCAGTAGGGTTTCAAAAGCTATTCTATAATAATATTCTAGAATAAATAGACCAAATCATTAATTAAATTGTTTTTAAAAAAACTGGAATGGTAGTAACAATTTAATATTTAAAACAAAACATGCTTTTCATTTTAAATGATAGAAAAATTTAAACCAATGGATTGTTAAAATTTTTATATAAAATATTTTATTTAAATCAATAGGAATGAATAATGTAGTTCATAATCTATTGAATATTTATATATGAATCAAAAAACTCATACAATCCCCCACATAAGGGAAACTTATATACTCTACCACTCAATTGAAAATTAAATCCACTCCAACATAAGTAAATTTACATCTAATCCCACTTAAGGGAAAATTAAATCGACTCCCAATTAAAGAAAAACTACATCCACTCCCACTGAAGTAAAATGTATATAAAAAATTGACAATCAATCATTTTAAAACACTTTTAAATTCCATTTCCAGTGTCAATTTTCGTATGTAAATTAAATTACATAACAAAATTATAGTTTTCTCATCAATTAGTAACATTTTAAAACAAAACCAGTCATAGGTTTTAATAAAATAATTTAAATCTATTCCCAAATGAAAATTCTCAAAAAAAATACAATTTCAATATATTTCCAACATGAACCCCAAATTTTAATTCCATTATAATTATGGGTTTTCTTCAAAAGGCCCTACAAATCAATTCTAGTTATAATTCACATCCTGTTGGGTTTTCATAATTCAATTGGAATAAATATAATTTAAATTATTAAAATATAGGGCTAATAACATGGAAAATCTAAATGTAACCACCTACCTTTAAACATGGTTATCATGTGTCACAACACCTATAATAGTATTTTAAAATAAATAATGATGGAAATGGATATCTAAAAATACCACCAATATCTATGATTCAAAAAAAGATGTTTTGATCCATCAAACACATGATTATATAAAAATCACTTTGGATAAAGAGGGAGAGTGGGAGAGATGGAATGGGAGAAGACCACATACTGGAGAGGGATCGAATGAGGTTCTCCATGATTTGATACAACTAAAAAGGGGATCATGTGATCCATAATATGTCATTGGTAGCTCCCATGATCTATGAATTCATGTAATACAGATTTAGGGTTAAGTGGGAGATAATACATGTGTTTTGGAAATTTGAAATTAATTTTAAGGAAAAAAATATGGTTTACACAGTTAGCTAGGCTGAGTCTCATAGTTTTATCAAACTGTGGGACCTAACTAGGTGACCCTATGATGGAGGCATACTTTATATATAGTGGGAACACTATTTTTTTAAACTTTGTCTGAATAGTGAAAACCCCCACTCTCTGGGTTTGATCTGTATACACTGGGTGGGAACAGGGATTGGGAAAACCGTACACCAACCATGTAGAGCCCATAATTTTCCCAAAAAAACCAATTTTACACATGAAAAAACTCGAGGTGAATCCGAACAAAATAATTGTCCATATAGGGTTTATGGGTACTTGAAAATCACTAACATGATGTTATAGTCATCTCATAACCACATATTTCCTAACCGCACCCACCTAGTGCTCATCCACATGATGCTGATACCATCATGAACTGTTTTGGGGAATTTTTAGTGTAATTTATATTTTCAAATTTATATATTATTTGGTATTCTTATTGGTATAGTGAGGAGGAAATTTTCCTTCTTTTGGTGAAAAAATGGGAATATAAATTGGAAATCTAAAGTTATACTAGTGTAGCCTCTCTGAAAGTAGGTTTCCTCGGAGACATCTCCCATGATATCTGATATAAAATGGTTCTTTGATTGTACATACTATAAATAACTAGACTTTATGAACATGATCATATAAATCCACCATGTCTTCACAAAATAGGCATGATTATATTTTTATGTAGTCATATTATAAAACAATGGAAGGGAGAGATATTCATATTTCATAAAATGGAAATGTATAATATTTTTTGTAGTAACTACACAATATATGCATAGAGACTATGTGGAATTAATTTAGGCATTATACAAATGGAAATACCAAAAGAGGGATCATGATTATAGTATGCACCTAAAATTTATTGTTTGTTAAATTACTGATCAATCATAACTAACAATAAACATAAACTTCTCAAAGTGTCTCTATGAAGAGAATCATGTGTGGGATCCTATTTGGGATGTTTAGGATCAACGTCATAGTTGAAATAATATAAGATAAATTCATATTTATAGGGGGAGAACATCCTTAAATATAATTTGATCCTCTTACATGGACTTGGAATTTCATTCGTGCACTTCAATGCCATTATACAGGTTACATGAAAATTAAGATAGCTTCTACGAATTATTCTAAATTGGAAACACATTGTGTTAATTAGATCCAATTACTAAGTGAGGAATTTTCTGAATCCCTTGAAATCAACACCTCTAACCACGAAGAGAAAGAAGAATAAAAAAGTTTCAAATAAAATTCCATCATAAAAGGCCTCTAATAGTTCACAACTACATAAGAACTACACTGATTTTCACTGGCTTCATCAGGTAAGGGGATACACTATTATGAGATGGTTTTAGAATATGGGTGGGTGAAAAATTGTGTACAGAGCTACATGATTCATTGAATAGGTTTGTATGTTACTTATTATTTCAACCATGGATGGGACTCACATACGACACCATGATAGTGCTCCCACACATGTGTGAATGTCGTCTATATAGTGATTTTTTCTATCACACTTTGACATGACTTATACATGGTCAGTTACTTACCTCATACGTGGCATCCCACATTGGGATGTAATACCAATGGCTCTCTTATAAATACCTTATCTATTATTTGAAAACTCACTTGTGAATACACAAAGAATTAGGAGGAAGAACATATGTGAATAGTTAAGTGATCAAGTTCTCAAAGAGACCTTCAGGTAATCTATAGGCCAAAAAACATGTGAAAAAGTAAAATCAATGACATATCATTCCCAAGATCCACTATCTATGATATTCTTTTATGTATTTTCTTCCTAGAAACCCCTTTTTGAGAAAACCATTGTTATTCTCCTATATGGATTCCCCTAAGAGAATACTCATATCCAGAAGACCCATAAGAAAATGCTCCTCAATGGGGAACCTTTCATGAAATTCCAAACATTGATCCCACTATGTGGACACTCATATATGAACTCCTCATATATGGACATCCACACATGGTATCTCATGCACAGGAGCCTCAACCCTGTTGGTGAGGTCTCTCTACGTGCATCCACATGACCCAGGTTTAAAACCAGGCAGAGGCATAATTCTGGGGTATTGTTGCAGTATTGTAGCAGTATTGTAGTAGTATTTTAGTGGTATTGTGCAGGAACTAGAGCAGTACTGTGCACATACTGTAGCAGGTTCTGTAGCAGGTACTGTAGTAGCTACTATTCGATACTGTAGCATCTAGAACTATTTGCCTTGAGACACCAGTTTGGGATTGGAGTCCTTAAGGCCTTCGGAAAACCTAGGACTTGAGGTCAGTAAGGCTTTCAAGCCACCTTTAAGGCCTTCGGGCCACCTCAAGGCCTTTAGGGACACCTAATATAAAGATTCCCATACATATTCTACAAGGAACCAGCTCTAGAGTAGGATTGAAGAGAAAAATCATTCACGAGAGCAGAGCTAACGTATTTTGAAGAATGAGTGGGTATGGAATTTTCATCAGTATCGGGCATGTGAATCTCTACATTGGATTTCTTTCCAAACAACCAAACAAAGGTATAGAGAAAATCACAATGTAGATACTGGGGAGGGGCAGTTCCAAGTAGTCATAGTCATCATGATTTCCTTCAGAGCTAAGGGTCCCGTAAGGTCTCCAAGACTATGTTAAATGTAATCTCTAAAGCCTATGGTCCTTCTAAGGGTTATCCCTCATCACATGAAAGTGATTTATAAAAAATAAATAAAAAAATAATCCCTTTGGGCCATTAAGGAATTAATGGGATCTCATAGGTTAGTACCCCTATATAACCCACAACCTCTTTTTATGTCATGCACCACACTGTGTAAATTTGGAGTCTCATGGGGTAATCCTTACACTCATCTAATTTATCCCCAAACACATAGTGTCACATCATCCATGTTATCTTTTCAAAGAACCCTAATAATGAATATTTAGACCACTATAATGTCTTATAACTTGGTGCATGTTATATACTATTGTCAAATATACCCAAATGTCGTTATATCTCCCTTTATTTAAAGTTAAAACCCGAAAACGTTCAAATTAATACCTTCTCTAAACAATAAAATTCACTTGATCTATTTTTTATCATCATCAAACACCATTTAATAATGTATTCCCTTAATAAAACTAACTTCTCACTAATACTCTCTAAATGATCAGTATCTTAAGGGGTTTAAAATATATTTATACCATTTATAATATGGTCTCATATCATGTGGAAACTATTGAAGATTCCTTATGATCTGGATTTTCATCTTGAATACATAAGTGTCATGCTGATCGACTAGATTCCAATTAATGATTAATGTGAGCCTAGGAGTCCTTCTTAAGTATAATCCCCATCTGTGTTCCCATTTATAATTTAATCACATTAAATCATCAATGAGCTAGATACATCCATACAAGGGCCACTTACAATTTGGAACCCCTGAAACACCACCTTCACCTTTCCTATATACTAGGTTGGGTATCCCTAGATAGTATATGTGTATGACCTACTCATGATTACATAGATCCTATGAAGTTCCATGTTATTTTTATTAGGTATAATCCATTTATTTTTCCAATTTATGGTCCAATCCTTTTTCCACACAATGATCTATGAACCATAGGGTACCCACGCATAAGTCTCACTTAATCCTCTATTTTCTCCCAATCCATGACACTAAAATTCAAGTCACATAGCATAAATAACATGAAAATATCATTACCAAGAGATATTAAATTTTACATTTTATTCACATCACATGTCCGTAAATTTTTTGACTCAAACTATATGGGTTTTAATTTCTATTTTGGAATGATGCACAGGGTTCCTCATTGAGGCTGAAAAGAAAATACTCATTATATAATTGTTTCCTCACCAATAAAAATTCACATTAACCCTATAGGGCCTTACTCATTAAATCATATTCTTTATGAATCCACTATTCATATCTACTTTGGACATATTAACTAGAAACCGATCTTGTTAGGCCATAATCTAAATGATGATTAAATCATGATTTGTGAGCCACGTTCCCATGGGTCAAGTCAACTACCTCACTAAAAGGGCCATTTTACATAAGACATCACCTTACTCAAAAAGCTTTATTACCTTCAAGGAAAACCAGAATGGTTTTATCATGATTAGTTCCCACACCAACTATTTCTATGATTTTTTTTGTAATATTGTTTATGTTTTTTAAGCATGAACATAAAAGGTAGATCACATAGTTAGTGTTTTAGGACACTAAAAGGAACTGTAATGGTCCTTTTCAAACTAATTTAAAAGGTATGTCATGTTCTATTAAGAGATAAATAACTATGTTTTTTTATTCTCTTCATAGTATATGTATAAACCCCTTCTTAGTGGAACAATCTCTACACTATACTCACATACCACCTCCATAGATCCTGATAAACTCCAATGTTCCCATATATATAGATTCTAACCGAAACATCACTAACTAATAAGATAAAAATGTTCCATCTGTGAAACATACAGATTGTACTATCAATAGGGAACCCTTAATAAAACCATATGATCGCATCGATGGGAAATATCTAGTATACAAAGATTATAACAATGACATGTGATCATGATCGAATAACTTCCATGGTGGTAACCTATCTCTTACAAGTTCTAGATATGGATTCATTAACATAATATAAATATTAAAGAGATTATTTTAGTAGGAAATAATTTCCCTAAATAGTGCGATATGAGCCCAAACTCCCATCCACTCATCCATTATTCATTATACAGAGTTTCTGGTAATGTTCTAGTGACCGCATAACATTGTAAATTTGGTCTATATTGAGTCAAAACATTGTGATTGAAGGTGTGCCAGTATTTCAAAAAAAAACCAATATAACCCCTACAGAAATATTTTATATTACAAAAAATAATTTTATTAAATAATCACCATCAATTAATACCCATATATTGGTTTTTTCAATTTAATAAACATAACTCAGCTGACTTCATCAAATAACTAATATGCAACCACAACCAACACTGTTTTGGTCCTACCAACAATCACCCCTAACATTTAACAAGATTATACCATGTTGATTGTAACACAATATAATCATAAATGGTGCAATCCCTAAAATAAAATTCATCATTTCCACACTCAATGAGCATGATCCAACCCACAAATATTTTACCTGTAAAATGCCAATTCATATGATCTATCTCATAACCTCCCAATAGAACCATCCTTCTAGCCTCCTTCAAAGGTCTATTAAATCAATTTAAACATTTATTTCATTATAAAAATTTGGGTATGATCAATTTATTCACACCTGAAATCATATAATTTATTCGAATAATAGTGACCAAACACGTTATCATTGTATTCTCACATACCCACTTACTATAGACTTATATCAACCCATTTGTGGTTTCCTATGTTCATGTTTTCCTCATAAATCATGTATGAGACAATCATCTAATAACATATGTCCATATCGACTCCATTAACCTTCTATGTCCAATAAAACATAATTTTTCTTAATCCACCACACCTCACATTCACCAAAATGTCATTACTCATTAATCACATAAGATAAACTACTTAACAACCCACACTTATCATAACCCATTGTCCATCACCAATAAATCCACACATAACCAATTCAATATCATAAATTTCTATCGTCCACACAAAAAATCACACTAGAATTTCAAACTCACCCATCTATTCACTAGTAATATCAATTTGTTTCTCTACTTTCCTAGGGTTTCCTTATCCTCAATCACATCCCAATATCTATCTTATAACAATCCATTGAAATACCAAAACATATCTTCAAGTATTCAAGATAAAGTAACAAGTTGGTAGAATCATCACAATATATGGTAACTTCTCATGGTCATATTTCTATAAAGGTCTTATTGGAATAAACATACATCCTCGCTTAGCTAATCAAACATATTGGGAATGCTTCACCTACAATTACCATATTTTGAAATCATCAACACAACCTAACCCTTGAGATCCATGTGATCTATAAATCCCAACAACTATATCCTAATGATTCTAAAAAATCCATTGACCAATGTATCCCCCATGTAATTATTAGTTGATCTTGCCTCCTGAAATAATTATCTTTACTATTAAGTGTCAATCCTGGGCCATACCTCCCAACATACCATGTCTTTTAGGAGAATGATCACTCTCTAAAACCCAAGGTAAGAGAGTATCCAAAAAACCAATAATAATAGAACATAACTATTTTGATAATCTGTCAAATCATATATAATAAGGTGTACACCCTAGTATTACCACACACTCTACTTAGCTCTTTCCAACATGGATCATATCCCAAAAATTTTAGTCTCATGTTCCTAATTTAATAGTTGACCAACCATCCCATGAAATTCAGACACGTTCCACACATGGGTCACATCCCACAAATTGTAGTCTCATAGAATTTATCCTAATAATAGTGACCAAACACGTTCAATAATGGGATCCCTATTTCTTGGACAAACCTTCCATATCAGTTTACCCTCAAAATAATCAAGACATATATATTAATAAAAATTAACCCTTATGTTATTCTTCCAACAAACTCAAATCACCAATACTCTAAACCAAATATCCGCATTACTAATCTCCCAAACCATGTGTAAAAGACTATACCTATAAATGTAACAACTCATAAAGATCCCATAATTATTCTTCCTTTGATACTATAAATAAAATCATCATCCACCACATTCATCTTGGGTTGTCCATACACATTTTTTACCCTCATATACAAGCTATAGAAAAACTATTTAGTTTTTTTAAACACATATCACTACTTTAAATTGGAAAGGAATAAGAAAATGATATGCCTTACCACTCTACACACACCCTATGACATAAAATTCTTACATATCTAATAAATTATATCCAAAACTACCCTCTATTTGGTATGGTATAAATTCAAAATGTATACATAATATTCACAATATATCATATGAATAGTCAAAAAATTTGGGTTAGTCAAGTAGAGTTCCACTATGATGTTATATAATAAAATTCTATATAATATTTTACACATTTTAAGTGATTTGTCCCTATAAAGTAAGAATAAAATAAATCATCGGAAAATATAAAAATATTATGTGAAACCAATGTATCATAAATGTTACATGAACATACACCCACTTAACACCTAGTTCTATGAGTAAAATCGCATTCACTATAAATGACAAAACATATTCCCTAAGAATCACAACACTATAAAGCCAAAAAAACAAAAACAACAATCATTAATTACTAATGTGGACTTACCTCATAAGTGGGGCACCTTATCCCATACACGATATCAATACCATGATTTGAAACATCTTATATATTGTCTAAAATATCCCTAATACTATGATATAAATAAATAAACGTGGACTTAATACCGCTTTGTAAATTCCTTATCTTGGTTCACCTCCACCATGATAGAACCAGGTTTCTATATACCTTGGGTGCACCTCCCCATGTCCCAATGGTTTTCAAATAGATGTGTGGGTTTAAAATTTATCATGGGGAGACTATAACCTTAAGTAAAAATAACCATAAATATTAGAACAATAAATTTTAACAACAGTTATCATAATATATGTTTTTTAATGATAGATATCAATAAAATTTGTTGCAAAATGTAATCACCACAACCCATGAAATATAAATATGAAAATTGGATATTGTTAGAAAAGTTATAAAAACATAACAAAGGCTACTTGTGGGTTGTTAGTAGTCAATAGGTCCCTAAAGAAACCAAAACTAAAAAAACTATAGATAACCACAAAATAAGTATGAATCCTGGATCGATCCTATCTCTCAATTTTGACTTAGCTACCAAGCTTATCCATCTATTATAGTTACCCTTACCATATCTACACATGAAACTAAGATGTTTTCCTAGGTACCCGTGGTTCCTAGACATAGTTTGAGTACAACATAGTAGAATTACTCCAATGGTGTCACTAAAAATATCTATTCTATAATTGTGCATACTGATGTGACATGATATATAAAAATCATGATAAAAAATACCATTGATTATCATATTTCATAGTGAAACCAAGGATTGAACATAAATAATAAATCATTTTCTCATGTCGAGTCAAAACTTATCACATATCAATTCCAAGGATGAAAATGGTTCTGTTCCCTAATACCATATCATCATCTCAAGAAACTGAAGAAGAAACATACAAATCCCATTCCATAACATCATCCTCTTTCTTATAATTGTACCCAAAACAATCTATTCACTATAAAAAGATGGAATGACATCCAGATCACCTCATTGACACGCCATTGTTATCATGAACACCAAACCTATATCACAAGCACTATATAATTTTCATTACACCCAACCTACCTCATTCATACTCCATTGTTGCAATATTCTCCCAAACCATATCACGACCCTCAATAGTTGATATATAACCCAACCGTCCCACATATTTGTACCATCCCAAATGGATAACCCATGGTTGGAATGATCATCCAACCAATAAAACATATTACATCACATATTATCAACCACTATCATGGTTGGCCTGATCACCAAACTAATTCTATAAAACCTATTCCATTTTATATCACACATTATTTGTGGTGATTCCCACCCAACCCATAACACATAACGCATTACATCATATCCCACATGTTCATTATTTGAATGAAAAACCATTACACCTTACCACAACTTGTCTCAACATGGTTCTAATGATTTCCCAATACCAAATAACCATATAAATACCAAGATTGAAAATTATAAGAAAATATGTAATTTTAACACCCAATTCCTAATTAAAAATTTTATATTTAATGAATATAAAGTTCCCAATATCACATATTAAATACAAAGATACCAAGTTTTATAAAGGGTTTTAATTCCACCCAAATTCTATTTACATTAAAATATTATGTTGGTAACATTAACATACCCAAACATTTTTCCAATTCCCACTTTCACATCCAAATATAAAAACTCGATAGATGTACTTTATCTTTCTTCAATTTATCATGAAGGGGTCCATGGTATTTTCCTTAATTAACTATGGAATAAAAAACAATGTTATGCCCCAATTATGTTACCTTAAATATGTTAAATAACACTTGCTTTAGTATATGGTAGGTTAAGAAATAGCAATCAAGATCACTAAATAGTAACATTAAATGAAATTTTCTTGGTTAATAATTTCATTAGAACATAATAAACCAAATTTGGTTTTATATAAGGTCATGCACATATTTATTGAGGTATTCATGTATTATAAATCTCATTCCAAAATCCATAAACCTTATGGAAATGATAAGAACCAGCTACCTAGGATTTATAGAAACTTTCTCCTAGATTATCACCCATTGATTCAAGCTAAAATGGTTGAAATCAAAGATTATATAAAAATCATGAAAATTATAGATCAATAATAATGGTAGTGAATCTACATAGAAAAAATATAAAAAATGTGTATCAGGGTTTCACTTACACATGGAAATCTAATGAGATGAATGAAACTATGATCTACTGAGGAATAAAGAAGATACCTAGGGAGAATAGTTTAAGATGAGATGAAAGAGATACATGGATATGGGGTTTTTTGGGAGAAAAGAGGTCCCCTAAGAATTTTAGTTTATAACATATTTAATAAATTAATTTTCATTAAATTTTAAAAAATCCACAGGTGGCCATATTGTACCCGCCTAGCTACCATCGGCTATTCAGTGACACCCAGGTACCATCCTTCAACCCACTGACTAGATGGAGGGCTTGGTAGAGTTACCCCCTTACTCAGGGGTCAACTAGTTTCACAATATCTACTGACTAGGTTACTATTGGATTCTGTTATCTTGATATACATCCTAACATTATACTTCTTTTCCAAAAATAACCTCTCAATCCCCTACCAAAACCTCCAACAATCAAAAAATGAATATAATACATGAAAATTAGGAAACATCAAACTCATTTCATACATACAAATGATATAGGGTGTTGCATTAACAAAAAAATGGTTCACTTCACTACAGCTATATAGTAATATCTCTAACCTATAACCATACTACAAATACTTCATGAATATACCATGAAAATAAAAAATTAAATCACTAATTTCTAAATTTGATTTTAATTCGCATTTTGAAATCTATTTATATTCTAATATATTCTAATCTTATCCCTAATGTCCCCTCTCAACATAATTTAGAAAACCTCTGTAATTTATCACTACACTATTCAATCATCCTTTCATTTTGATATCATAGATATATTACCAGTCATATCACTGAATTACTGAAACTAAAATGTTTACAACTTCTTTATAGTATGATTCTAGGCATGATTGACTATTGAATTACAGTATAGATTCTTCAATAAACTACATACATTTTGGGATAGAATAATCCTAGAATCCATTACAATGTGACTAAACCTCTTAGTTTATTCAAATAAATATAGTTTTTGAAGGACCTAAAAATTTCATATTCATGAATCCCATATGAAAAATATCGTTTCAAAATATCAACATGAATTACCATTAGATATAGTTACATCTCTTAGTATTCACATAGAAATTCACTTTTACCCCCATATATTGAGTGAATCACTTGTTCATGAATTCATTTTCATATCATTGTTTTGGGTTTTCACATAATTTATTAGGCGACGTTATTGGAAATGATGTAGTAAATAATTTTTTTAATTTAGTTAATTAAAACACATTTAAATTATTATATTTTAGGTTTTTAACATAAGTTATTAGATAAATGATGTGAAAAATGAATTAACCCCATTTTTTCATACCAATTGTTGTATAACCGATGAGATGAAATTTTTTTCAAATTAATTAGTACCAAACCGACAAGAAAAACACTACGGTAATTCATTTTTTACATTGGATACAAAAAAACAGAAGTGAAAAAATATTTTTTTAAATAGAAAATTGATTCACCCTCCACTACAATAGAAAAAATAAAAAAACATTAGAAAATAAAGAAAAAAACTAGCAAAACATCCATAAAGTCAATTAAAATTGAACTTTAAAATTTATCATATATATTACAATTAAACAAATATAAATCAAAAGTATAAAATATAACTTTAATTAAATTTATAAATGTCTCAACTCTTATAAACTATATGGATGTGGTTAATATGAAAACTACAAAATAATATGGAAATAATTTAACTTATATTTCCAATAAAAAATGAAATATTAAAGGAAATTTATAAATAAAAATAATATTCTAGAACTTCATAATTGTCCTAGATGAAATTATTTCATAAATAATCATAAAAAATAAGATACAAAATCTTTTACAGATACTGTTTTGGAAAATCTTTTTTTAGTGATATTTTAATTCCAAATAACATTTCTATGTAATATATCAGAACTTTAGTAATTCTAAATAAAAATTCACCATAGCTTATATAAATCTGATCTTATCACTCTTCATTATTTTCATCTATTTAAATAAATTCCATGCCCTATTTGAAAAAAATATGAATAGAATATATTGTTTCATTATAATATAAACAAATATTAAAATAATCGAACTTATGTGATTAATACATTCTTAAATTTTTTCTCATGTCACCATGGATAGATTATAGTAACTACAATTTCCTCTATCTTGAAAATAAACATCCAAAATATAATGGTCAATGATATATAAGAAAATTTAATGTGATTTGTTAATATGTTAATGGATATATAACACTTTGTGGGAAAATATTTCTCATACTCTTGAAGATATGGAGACATACAATAATGAATAATTACATTGTTCTGAAACCATTCAGCAATATCAACTATTCTTTATACATCAATCATGTTCAAATATATAGCATAATTAAGCAACAGATCCATAAACACATATATATTTGTCTTTTTATCCTTTGAATAAATTTTATATAGATAACTAAAAAAATATAAACAAAATCAAAAAAATTAAATAAATTCAAGGAATATTTTTTTGTTAATTGACTACCTAGAAAAAATATACTTCATTTTTATTACCAACTAATCTCCATCTATGAGTTTTATGATATCATTTTTGAAAATACCTACATTTATATCATGCTTAAAAATAGAATTTACAATTGGAAACTCATATATATCCAATAAAAAATTTAAATATGTTAACAATTTATATAGACTAGTCAAATATATATTGGATCTTACGAAACAATTTATTTTGTGTTGTATTTTTTTTAATTTATTACCATTAAGGTATTCCGGTAAAATTTTAGATAAATATATATGTATTAAAATGAGAAAAAAAATTAATTTTAAAATCATATAAAATATAAAATATATACATACCTCTATTGTAATATGTCAAAATAGTCAAGATGGAGAAAATAAATAAATATTGGACACTTTTTCCTACTCAGATCACCCCATCTGTAGGAAATGGTATTTTTGATGATCAATCTATAATATCTTTTATAGTAATCCTATGATCCTCTACCTCTATCTATTGATGATGAATGGTATTGTAGATGTGAAATTACATTCCATATGAGAAAGTATTATGGGGATCACCAAAATTTATCTCATAGTAACTAGGATGTTGGGGAAGAGGATAGTAGGGTAGGATGGGAAGGAGTAGGGTCTTGAAGTAGAGATGTATTTTTGTGATAATTTGGAGGTGTGTGGTCTACTGGAAAAGTTGAAGGATTTATATAAGTAGTCTGAAAATTAATTTTCTTGTTTGTAAACAATAACTATAATGAAGATATGATTTTATCCTCCATCAACACATGACTATTCTGAAATTTGGCTCCAAAAGAATTTATTTTTTTATAAACATGCTCCATTAAAGAATATTCAATACAAGGATATAATTTTAATACCGATACACCAGTCAGGTATCCTCATACACATCTCAAGTGTTTAGGATTTCCCAATGCTATATCTAAAATATCCTTTCTACCATTAGCTATAAAGACCCCCTATTTTATCTTCTCCTCAAGAGAATCCAGTATGGAATATTTGAAAAAAGTATATAATGAATCACAATATAAGACAAATTTATTTAACATAAATAAATAAATTAATTAAATATATTGTAGTCATCTCATCTACAACCCTCAACTATTAGGTAAAACATTATCATTTATTGATCATCGCAGACCTATCCTATTCTTCATGTCTAGTAGGGTGGGTGAAAATAGGAAACCTCTATAGACTCATCTCTCATATTTTGATGTTTTTATCCTAGAATTTGTTCATCCATTAACATATACACTCCATATAAATACATACGAGGGTATATGTTTCTAGATTTAATATCCTAATGAGAACTCCATGATTATTTTAAATTAATAATTAAGAAAAAATAAATCCATAACATGGTCATTAATATAAAAACTATCCAAAAAGATAACATTTCACATAAAAAATTATCTTCTTATCATTTAATTTCATAAAATTGATTCTATGTATCCAAATATATAAATTGATATATATCACATAGATTTTTTTGTTGTCTATCCCCAAAAATGAATTGTGATGTGAGGGATGACTTAAAATACCTCCATCTCCTAGAATCCAATAAAAAAACATTTCTTCATATCTCCTCCAGTATCAGGTATAGCATATGTCATCTGATAAGAAGGGGAAGTCATACATTATTGTAAAAATTTCTAAATATGTAAAATAATAACAAATTAAATAACCAAAACAGTGTCCATCAGGTTTGATAGTGTCAATTTTTTAAAATTCACCAATCATCAAAAAAATACTTACAATTATTTGGCATGGACTGATACAAATTTTTGGAATTGTATTGAATTTAGACCACATGGAATATTATTATCATAAATGTCCATTTGTATCCTCTTTTATGTTCTACGAGCAACAAATAATCTTGGAAAACATATGGTTCCATGTTTACCAACTATCGAACTCTTTTCCCCCAAATGATGTAGATGAATCATATAAGAAAGGATGAAGAGGCTCACCAAAATTAGAATGTTTACATTCCTACCCATAGGGATTAATATGTTCATCAATAGAAATACATAGTTAATAATATGATTTATCTTTCATTATCATATAAATCAATGCAACGAAATTTAGAAAAAAAAATAGAATTCCAAATATTACATACAAATGTAAATGGAAAATTAATAATTATCATTCAAAAGTTAAAGTATAATAAACATAAAAAATTCTTATTTATATTTTTTATAGTTCAATAAAAGGATATAAATATTAATTAGATATTAAATTACATAAATTATTCAACAAAAATCCAAAAATGTTTTATAAATAGTAAAAAATCTCCAACTTGAATAATCAATTTTACACTAAAAAGAAATTTTTTTATAAAATACTCTTACACAATAGTTTTTTATTTTAACATATGATATTTTAAATAATTGGATCTCTACAAAATCAACTACTAGATAGGTTACATAAGGGTGTACATGGAAAAAATAAGAAAACTAATGTAATATAAACAAACAATTTAACTTATCAGTTATAATACTTTTTTAATAAAGAAAATAAAATTAAAATTTATGAAAACTTATGAAATTAAAAAATTAAATAGAAATAAAAAAAATACTTGTAATATTATGAATTTATTTAAGGATTATTTTCCCAAATTACATCAACATGATCATTTCATATAGAACAAACCATGTCTATGATGTTTTCATCCGTATTAATTTCTAATCATTCCATGGAATTTGGGATCTTAGATAAATTAGTATCTTCATTAAGTGTATCACCACCACAATACATTCTACATCAAACTGATAAGGAACATATAATTTTTTTCATCTATTTCTATGATAAATGGATCAGCTGTGTATTAAAATTTATTCATATTGACTATTGTCATTCAAAATTCACCGTGTATGAGACTATTGTTACTGAACAATCATTTATAGTTAAACACTGGAACATGAAATTTAATGTAATAAATATCTTATATTTCATCAATGAATCTATAATCTTAAGATTAAGTGAAGATTGGGTTTTTTCTTTGGAACTCAAAAATTACATTTCTTCTGTGAACACCAATACATAACAATTCTGAACCGCACTTCAGTTGTCCAGATCTTTTATATGAAATGAATATCTGTTAATATCATACCCATAACATATTATCAAATTTAAAATTAGACAACCCACTAACCATCCCAATGTTTTTTATGCATCTGATCTAGCAATCATGATCCCTTTAAATCACGGAAATTTTTTTTGTTATGCTCATTCAAAATTCAAATAGCTTTCTTCTTTGGATAACATTACTTCATCACATTAATATTAAATGTTATATATGGTTGAGCATCATCAATATTATTCAAGATGTATAAATGTACCTTATTTATCTATTTATCTATCAACTATTTTAATTTCAATCAATATATCCCCTTTCCATCATAATTAACTCATTCAAGGTGAGATGTAGGCAAACCGATACACTCCACTAAAGAAAAATATCTTGAAATAAACTATGAAACCTCCTAAAAAATATAATTCCCAATAGTGGATTATTTAGGTTGATATGGATTCTAAAAAAATCTCGTCAATATATAAATATACCATTCAAAATTATATATCCAATGTAGATATATAGGTCTTTAAAGCTTCATTTCATTCACAAATTGAACCGTTAAATTCACCATGATATCAAAAAAATATTGAGAAAACTACATTTCTAATGTACCAAGTGTATAAACCACTTCATTATCCAATTTTCTTAGACCATTCATATAAATCATCTTAAAAAAAATTATTAAAAAATAACAAACCGTCATGATAATCATTCTAACAGAGATGGGAAAAATTACACACAATGCAACTGGTAGGAGTTGTTTTATCATGATGTGACAATAATAAGATTTCATACCTATCTAATTAAATCATTTCAAATACACAAAAGTTTATACATTTTAATAATAACTATATGTCACTTTGATATCATTAATACCTTAACAAAACCTAGTTTTCTCCGTCCTAGATAAGGTAGGAAAATATTGGGGTAGGAAATTTCACCTCATTTTAGGAGTAAGAGGAAAATCCAAATGCATTAACATTGATATTTTGTCCAATTTTCCATTCAACCCATATTTATTCATTCCTTTAACATATAAGAATATTTTAATAATGATTCCCTAGATATTCATCTCCACATGCATGAAATAAATGTTCTGATTGACCTCATGATATCTCAAATATGGTATCTCAAAAAATATTGACCATTTCTTCAAAATATATCTACCATTAGTATATTTATATGTTTTTCTAATTGTCACATAATTTTTTTCTCCTTTTCAAAATTTTGATCAGTTGATATAGGCTTGAGAGATATATCAAATTTATAACATCCATTGAAAGGTTTTTTAGTCTACTATATGAGTGATCCGTAAAAAAATTGATGAAACATGCATACTATTTTTATCCCATGATTCATTTGATAATATGATGTATGTTGTTCAAAAATTGTACAACCTTTATTCCCCTTAACATTGTATGATGACCAATTCTTGTAGGTTGTCTAGTCATTTATATCAAACATAATCATTCCATATTGGTGATAAAATTCATTTTTTAAGAATTATAATCCATTATAAATTCCTCCAATAACATTTTCAAATCATCAATAAATAGTGATAAGAAAACACTAATATCGTTTATGATGATATATTTTCATTAAAATCAATATTATATATTTTCACGTCATATATAATTGAGGAGATAAGTTGTAAATTACTTATAAAATAGGCTAATAACTATGTGTCCTACTTAGGATTAGATGTGGATTTATTCTATATATGTACTCTCCAAGTATGGTATTTCTAACTTCATTTCCAAATGTAGTATAAAATCATCTTGATTTCATAATTTTCTATCACATATCCACCATTCAGAATTCCATCATAAAATTTTTTCATCATGAGAATCTGAAAATAATCATTTGAAATAGGGTATTATATGAAGATACCAAAATTCCATGGAAGGGGCCTCTGTAACTCCTAAATCATCCTATAATTTTTCTTTTAACTTGATATCCCACATTTTTGACACCATGAAAGAAATTTATATTGTTTTCTATTTATCACAATGTCATTGGAGAAGGAATGTATTTTTTTGTACATTAATCCCATCGGGCATAGTATTCTCTTTACATTATAATGTGAATCTGGATGTTCATTGTCTTTAGTATGAATATCATTAAACAATTGTTGAAACACTATAAAGTTTGTGACACTCTATCCATGTTAATTAATCTCAACATCATTGATTAAACCGTAAATTATATACAATGTTGATATAATGGGTGTTCAAAATCACCATATAGATGATCAATTGTCGATTAACTTTTAATTTCCTCTAATTAAATATCATGAATCATTTCTTCAATATGATCAATATTATCATCATGAAAATGTTCATTTTCAAGAGATCTAAAAATTTTCCTTGTTTCACCATGGAAAATCTATGCGGTGTGACTTAGATTAAAAGAATAAAAAATTTAATGATATTAGATCTCTTGACTTTAAAGATTCTTCATGTTTAAAAATTTAATGCATGGATAGAAAATAATTTCATTGTTTGGAACATTATGTTCCGAAATTCCAAAAAGTATCAATACCTTCCTCTTATTCATCACTTATTCGAAGTTTCGTAATCCATCTTCTACTCATTATTAAATATAACAAATGTCAACAAAAAATATCAAAAATATATATCTTTCCAAAAATTTATAGTTGTAATAAAAATGAGAATAAATTATTCAAGTCAAACTGGGTTTAAATTTATATTTAGGTTTTCATAATTTTAATGAAAAAATTAAAAAATTAAAAAAATGCATATTTTAAAAAGAATGATTACAAATTATAAAAAAATTAATATAAGTTTAAATATAATTGATAAATCAAAATTCATCACCTCTTACATTTATAATACAAAATACCACTACATATTATTTATATTTAATGAAATTCATTAACATCAAAATACTTTTAGAACTATATGTTACAATAGTTTTTCAAAAATAGTTTATTTTAAAAAATCAAATAATTTCACAATATATATTAATTAAAAACATCCTCAATGTTTTGCATTAGAAAAAAAGATCTATTTAAAAAATTCCATCACATTTTAAATAAAAAACAATTAAATAAATTATTTTATAAATTATTTCATTAAGTTTAATTTAAAACTTTATTCCCTTACTATAACATTTTCAACAATTAAAACATAATATCTTCTTGGCTAAAAAACTATGATTACACATTTTTGTAAATAATTTAAAAATATAGTTACATATTTCTAAAGTAACAAACCATAATATTATATAATATACGACACTAAATAGACAACATTTATAATGCTATGTAATAAGATAACTAACTAGATGAAGGGTACAGAAGAAATAAAACAATATATATTATTCAATACAATACTAAATATAATGCAAACCAATAATCATAACATAAAATAATATCATAGTGAATCTAATTTATTATATATCACATAATAATGTTTCATGGATAATTATGTTTACTTTATGAGTTATTATTTAATAAATCTTGTAAATTCATATATAATTATAATTATACAAAATGAATTTTAATAAACTAATGGTCCACTTAATATATGACCAACGATTAGTCACTAGTATATTCTACTAATTGAGACCAACTCATAATCCCTAGTTTCTGTAATCCCATATCAACATTCCAAAATCACTAAACATCTATTTAAAAACATAAATAATTTTTTAGAAAGGTTCATGAGTTATAATTCAATCAGTATATAGTGGGAATAATTGATCTCACCTTGTAAAACATTAAAAAATAAAAAATGTTTTTCACAACACTATAATATCCAAATAAGGTTCATATTTACTGAATTATCTCTTAGTTACCTATTATTTCACAAGTAAGATGATTAATGGGACACATCTATCAATATATAACACATCATCAAGACTTACATTTCTATGATATTATGTTGAGAAAAATCATTCAGTCTATATGTATAATGTACATTAAAATAAAAAAAATATTATATCTACAACCATGTTAAGCAAAGTTATATGAGGAAACCAATAAAGTTGATCTATAATATTTCTTGAAAATACATATTAAAGCTGAAAATTAATATAATCAGATAAGGGATTAAAAATAAATTACATTACACAAAACAACAAACAAGGTTTTCTATATGAAGGTGTTATTTAATACTATATCATTATTTAATAAATAATCTTTTAGAATGATCAAATTAATTAAATAAAATTAGTAATGAAATAAAATCAATTCTTAATTTCAAAAAATATTTATCCAATTATTAAAATTTTACAATAACATGTTGTACACATGTCATAGGAATGACTAAGAAATTCACTATAATGATTCATGGCACCTACTATTAACAAGATTTATCATAAATTTCCAAAATATCATCGAGGAGAATATAAAATACATAAAAGTTTTAATGAAAATATAACCATTTAAACGATTTATTATAAATCAATAATAATAAGACATAAGAATCCCTAAGTGGATAACTAAGAAATGATTCTAAAACCATTACCATAAAATATATTAATTTAATTCACTGGTTCATATTTTAATTCCATAATAAGATTTAGAAACAACATTCTTAATCATATCATAGTTAATTCACATAAAAATTATGGTAATGTGATATTTGAATAAACAGAATCAAAAAAAAGAGCTAGGTTATCTACGAGTGAGGATCACCGTGTGATGCTTACTTGATTGTTGAAAGACAAACTGATCAAATTCACAAAAATGAGCCTGATGAAACCTCACAATGTATGAAGATGACAAACGAAGATTGGAGGCCACTAGATATATGAAATGAGGGTCTGGATTCTACATGAGTGAAACGAGTTTCCTTTCATGGCATCGAATAACACCAAAATGATTCAAAACATAAATTCATAAAATTTTAAATTTTATATCTCTTTAGTTATATTATAACTGATGTGATAATGAGATTTTTTATTGTGTTATCACATCTTTTGTACGTCAACCAACATGAAAAATGTTCTTTATCACATCTATAATCTTATAAAAAATGTGAAAAAGAAATATAAATGTCATTATCATGTATGTTATAATATAAGCGACGTGAAAAAATAGCTTTACCATATCAGTTATACAGTAACCAACATGATAAATAAAGATAATAGTCTTATCACGTCACTTATATGATAACTACCATGATAATGAAATATAAATGGGTATTTGACATCAGTTATGGATAACATACAGGAAAAAGATGATGTGCTAAATACATTTTTTACTAGTAAATTCATAGAACCCTATCTCCTTCATTTTATGCTATTGTTCTCAAATTATCTCTATCAAAGAGTGGCAATACTCTTTTATACTAATGGTTTATACACACTTACTCATTCCTTGTGATTTAGATTCCATTAATTCTTGGAATATAGGCCCAACTAGCTAAATAGGATTCTATTTAATGGGAACAACATTTTTAAAAAACTAATTTATGATTTCATTCATAGGGTTCCTAATAAATCTCTCTTGAAAAAATAAATCTCACACTCACAAATCCCCTATAATTAATTTAAATGTTACAATCCATCTACTAGTACACCAACCATTTTAGTTTATACCATCATGCGTATCTTACATGATGTATGACACTCAATCTATTTCTTTTATGATTATTGAGAACAAATAGAACCATTTACTAGACAACCAAACGATATTTTCCCCATAGTCATACTCAATAAGGATATCTTGTTAACAAACCAAAATCATACAAAAAATAATTCCCAAATAACATGAATTTATAATCTTTTAAATCCCACCATCAATCAAAAAAATCACATGTAATATTAGTTATTTATATCCCAATAACACTAAGGCACCACCACATTCATTTGTTGATACTTTCAAGGATTTCCAACCATTTAAGGATTGAAATTCCGATATTAATACTAGTCTCAAGAATATTGTTCTTTTTTATCCATATCTATGGCTTTAAAATCTCAAACCTACCCACTCGTTGATTCCTAGATACCACATGTACATAGTGACTGTGATAACATAATTAAAAAATAACAAACCAAAACAACCAAAATGGGTTTTGTATAACAATTAATATTAAATGGGTTACTCCAGATGATATTAAATAAATTATTATTGAAATTTTAATTAACTAACCCCATTTTAAAAAAATCTTAATACATTATTTATAAAATTGATTTCCCAAACCCCATTTTTAAATCATGAGTTTTCATTCACATGTCATGCGTTTCTACATACTCATTATGATGCAAGAAAACATACCACTTACCACCTGAATCTATAAGAAAACAATAAATCAATTAATCATAGAATAATTCTGGATTAAATGTAAATTATAATATAGACAACCAAAATCATATTCCCACCAACTTGGTAAAATGGAAATTTCTACAGATATGTGTTTCTAAATCATAAGCCTAGGTCCCAAAAATTTATATCTCTATTTACAAACTACAAAATTATTAAGAGTTTCTAATATAAAAAGTATAAATGAAAAAAAAGTGGTAGAACTGTTGTCATGGTTTGGCCTAAGGCCAGGTGTGAGGGGTGAATGGGGTTGTAGGGGAAATACTACCAGAGGAACACTAACATGTGGCCAGAATCTAATGAGGGAATAGATTTTAAGAATGGTAATTTAATGGGAACAACAAATGAAGATCATATGTCTTTGAACCACTTTTCTTGTGACTATTAGAATGAATTAGAAAACAATTCTCAACTAAAAAATTATGTTATATTATCCTACTTCCACATATATCTCAGTTCATGGTAGTAAGATTATGCGATGACACCCTTATCACCTCGAGCATGGGTTATCATGTTAGTAAGACCTTCCCCATAGAGAAATAGAGAAAAGTAATTGGTTTACCATTGTTATTGGTATTATGGGGATGCCTTATGACCATGGGAACCAACTCTAGTTCTAATAGGCCTCTATAAAGAGGCTATACGACTATAATAATGTCTGCCTATTACACCATGTCTTCAGGGGGAATCCATACCACTAATAGAACCTAAAACTATAGAGTTGTGACCTATTGGGGAGCCCAACCATTGTTTAAACCCATACCCATGGTGATACTCCTCCATAATGAGGCTTTATAGTCATGTCCAGCATCGCATGTGGCTATAATCATTACACTGATCAATTTATAATTATTATAATTATAATTATAAATATTTAACAATTGTCATATATATATTACATTATATATATATATATATATAATATTGTGTACGTGAGTGGAAATGTTTCCAAGGTATAACATATGGATCCCTAGTTTCAAACCCACTGTGGGAATTTTTTATAATTTTACATTGGATATGGCCATTGGTGGTGCCCAAGGGTATTGAAAATTTTCAATTGGAATAACCCATACCCATAGATTAATCTCCCAGGAACCCTACTCATGGATATAAAAAAAGTTTCAATAGTCATTCAAAGGTGCATGTGTTAATAGACTGCGAGTTTTTTGGGCACTAGTCGTAGACAGTTTTAATTTGACCATGGTCTATTACAAAACCAATAAAATCCATAATTGTTACTTCCTGTGGATATCTATTTCCATTATTTATAGAACGTGTCTCTTCATACATTATAATAAAATCCATTTTCATAATTACTATGGTAGTTTCATACTTCCATGGTCATCAAACCTCTATCCACTGGATTTTCCCTTATTTTAACCTTTTCTCTAAGGACTGAGAATGAAAATAATACATTGATACCATTTTTAATGTAATTGACCCATTTAGCCCAAATAGCGTTGATTTTTATGGATATATGACCTCTATAGAACCTCTACATAAAAATAATTGTGTTGAATAGTTTTGGGATTCTATAATAAACATTTTAGAGACTATAATATTTGTTTCATAACATATAATAAAAATATAATAATAAAAACACCATCTATAATGGAATATTAGTATATAAATAATGTATTCTAGTATTAGTTAATTATGAAAAAAATAAAATTTCACCAATTATTTATCAAAAAAAACCATTCCTATTGTACATATTATATATTATTAATAGATCAACCACTAAGATTATCAGAGATAAATAAATTAAATAAGAAAACTGAATAGAGTATGTAGTTCGACATATAAACCTTCATCTTCACATTGGTCCCATATCCAATACTTGTAGATAAAATCCATCCTAATACCCTACACTATATGTTCTCGGACCTGTATAAAAAGAAAAATGATATCCTCATTTTATAGAGAACATTTATTAGATGGAGGAAATAAATTTCATTAGGAAACCATCAATGAATTTTTTAATATATTCTATGCAATTCCAGAATTTGTATGAGATAAAAATAAATATATAATAAATTAGATGAAAGTACTCAGTTTAGGTTTTCTTATGGTTAACAGGCTACTACCGCACCAGAAACTACCTATTTTGATTATAGTCCATGAAGCATTGAAATCATTCTAAAATGTACATCAAATAGTATGGTGTGCTTATATATATAATTTGATTAATACACAAAAATTTAAATGACTTTATCACAACCTTCAATGGCCTCCTCCATCCCTTTTAAATAAAATTATTTTTATTCTGGTAATATTCAGCTTGGTATTATGGAATCATTAAAAAATCCATAGTCTATTATATATAAAATAAGAGAAAATTGATGAAGAATCATAATGTGATTAGAAGAAGAATAATTGTCTTGATTCAACAAGATGAAACAAGCCCAAATCCAATTATACGGACATTATAAAATAAATGGGAAGGAAAAATATGTGTAACCTATTTTGGAGGGGATAATGTTGGTCCAATAATATTATAAACAATAAACCAAAAAAATTAGAGGATCTAATATTTATATAAAATTTAATCTAAATAAAAATACGAAGAAGGCGTAATATTTCTCTGATGATCTATCTAAACAAAATTTTCCTCATGATATTTATAATGATAAATGGGAAGTATAAAATATATTCATTCCTCTTAAGATATACATTATAAGAATAAATCTCCCAAAACAAGGGAATTATTATTACTTACTTGATGATTTATAGATCTAATTCTTTTGATAAATACATAAAGGGAGTGAGTTTTTTATTTTGATGTGTTTTAGTAATTGAATCATAGTGTTTCTTACTAAAAAATTCATAATCCATGAAACTATTTCTATTGAAATCCATGGAAAATCTATGGATTTGGAACTATTCTCAAAATTATTATTATTTAATTAAACATGTCATAAATGTTTCATATGATGAAGGAATTTATAACACATATGTCATCTTAGTGATCAATGTTTTAATAGTTAATCAAATGATTGGTAAATTCAAAATCCATAAATCATCATCAAATGATGATCAAAACATATTATGATTGATTATTGGGTAAGAACGTTCTATTCTAAGAAATATACCCTAACACATGCATTTTCAAGAACTACAACATAGGAAATTTAACCACACTATGTCACACATTAAATAAAAAAAATCATTACATGGTTCAAACTATCATTTTCTGGTTCATCTTTGTTAGATATTTCTAATAATCTCCCACATCAACTACAGACACAAAGGCATAACACATGATCCCCTTATATTAAAACATATTTAAAATCATGTGAAACCCAATAAAAATCTTTTTAGATGTCTTCCAAAACATATTTTAAGAAATTTTATCATTCATTTTCACTAAATATTTCATCATATATTGTATCTAATGAAAATTCAAACCAAAAATTCATTTAAATAGTATCTAAAACACTTCTTGGTTATCACTCAAGGTCATACAACATCGATTTTTATCAAAACACAATCCTCATTCACACAACCGCAAGTTGTTACTATATTGACCTAGTCCTTATATACATGCATATTACATAATTTTAGATTATATTACAATAATACTCGACTGAGTACTATAATAGTTTAGTGTCTTTGGAAACATAGAAACAAAATCTTCTATCCCATTGAATGATCTTAAAAATCATTCATATATATTTCAATGTTTAGTACATTTAACTAAAACCATTCTTCATAAGATAAGGGAAAGAAAACAAAAAAAAAATAGTGAGATCAAATGCTCAGTTAGGGTAAATAAGGGAGATATGTAAGACTAATTATGAGCATAATTGTATGAGAACATGATAATGAAAAAAAATATCACACCATACATTTTAAAGATCATATAAATAAATCATGATTGAAAGCCTGGAATTTTATAGGACATGAATCATAATGAAATAAAGAACATAATCCATGAAAGCATAACAGATGAGAAAAACATGGAATTAAGGTAGACACATACACGTATAATGTTATGAACATGTATAAGTAGAAATGGGTTCACTGATTAGGTTAAGTACATTAAAGAAGGCCCTTGAATAAACTTATTGACATGAAACTAGGTCCATGCATAACATTGTGACATGTAATCAGGTTAAATCATAGTAGTCAAAGCATTTCTAACAAGGCTATCTTGGTAGTATGACTTCACTCCCTATATAATCTTGGTAGTCATAGTTCACTCATAATTCCATCTTTTTATCATGAGATCACTCCCCATACCATATTGGCAGTCATGGTTCACTCCCAAGGGAATATTAGAATCGTGGGTACACCCCTTATACCATCTTTGAAGTTATGGTAATCTCACATGGGAATCATAGTAGTCAAGGTTCATTTCCAAGACCATCTTAGTATATCTCATGAGATATAAATCTTTAACTAATGTGTTAAAGAGAGATATAGGTCCAACCAATATCAGAGTGAAATCATACAAAAGTTTTCCAAAATATCCCTAAAAGTCATAACATAACCCATGAAATTAAATTGGTATTATAAAAATGGAATCGTATCATAACCTATATAAAAATACAGATTTCATATTCATTTCATCATAAACATAACATGTGAAACAATTTGTTTTTAAAAGGATATAACCCGTGAAAGAGAAATTAGTTTCATAAATTCCATGAAATTAAACATAACCCATTCATAGAAAGGATATGAATGCAACCTTTAGATCATTTCCTAAAACAGCCTGAGTGACATCAATGAATGTCAACTTAGATGGAAAACAATTTTGAAATATATTTCAAAACGTTTCATGAGGAAAATATCCTTTCTTCTTTGAAAAAGGGTTTTCAATCCATAACACCATTTGAAAATAATTTTAATTGAAAATATATTTAAAACATATAATGAATCCTTGAAATAATTTTAGAATATTTTTTTGTAAAAACATAAAATATGATTCAAAACATTTTAAAACTTTTTTCTTCGAAAACACATTGAAAAAATATAAAGAAATATTGAAACTATTTTGAAAAAAAATTCATTTAAAATACATTGAAAAATATAAAGAGATCTTGAAAACATTTTTAAAATCATTTAACTGGAAAATACATTGAAAACTTATAAATAAAAATTGAAAATGTTTTGACAACTATTTTTTATGAAAACATATAAAAGAATCTTGTAAATGATTTGAAAAAAAAAATTATATGAAAATATATTTTTAAAAACATTGGAAAAAATTTACTAATAAACATGAAAGGAAAGCATCAAATGATTGACGTTAGATAAATACCAACATGTCATATGAGGTAAAAAGAACATTCATTTTTCATGGAAAAAAGGATAGAAAATTAACTCATTTGGAAAACAAGAAGAAGAATCCATTGAAAATGTTGGTAAAAGACAAAAGGGAAAAAATTTCATTTAATAATGATATAATATTAATATAATATTCTTGGAAACGGTTTTTAGAAATCATGATTTTGAAGGAAAAAATATTTCCAACCAAACAGAGGGTAAAGTCAAGCTTTCTTAAAAACACATTCTAAACTATCTTTTGTACAATAGATTATAAAATGGTACCAATACATGAATACATCATGAATATCCATAGGAGAATAAAATCCATGAATTTTCTTGGGAGATGGATCATATGATATCATTAATGAAGCATAAAAATCTTCAAAAGTGATGATATTGTTTCAATAAACTCTTAACACTTGGTAACATGGGATTAGACTCTCTATATAAGAAAAATATATTACATAACGCTTAAAATTTCATGAACGGAAGTAGATTCATGATATGTTTAACACCCCAAGGTTTTAAAAATAGATTGACGTGCATGAAACTTTGTCTTAATTGGATAATTATGAACTTGGAATTAAACATAATTTCCCCCCCCCCCCTTCTCTGGTTTGAATTTCAAAAAACGGTTATCTATAGTTGTAATCAGTAAGTTATTTGGAGTATGATAGAACCAAATTGTTTTTCAGTGAATAGTAACATACCCTTATGAATAGTAATATGAATATTAATATGACCCTTATGAATAGTAAATATTATTATTATTTTATTTTCTTAAGTTTTTAAGATAATGAGATCTTGATTAATTTTTCACGGGGATATAAAATTAGTTATAGCTATAAATTTGTAATTTATAGAAATATGGTTTTATTTAAAAATTAAATTAATAATATATAGAAAATTATTTTCATAAAAGGGGTTTCATTTTTTAATTAAATACATTGAAAAATGGTTGGGGTGAATTTTTTGAATTTTTCACAAATACATGTATTTTTTGTGAATTGTTAAATTCGATAATTAATGCAAAATGATAAATAAATGAATTTATGCATCATTTGTGAGTCATAGACGATTTAAATAGCCATTTGTTTGAACTCAAATGCACTTATTACTATTTTGGGTCATATGAATTAATACTATTCATAATATTGAGCAAACATATTCAACTAATGATTAAAATAATGGATAACCCCTCCTCTCCTCCACTATAAATACAACTCACCCTCTCTTCCTATCACACCTCAAAAGCTTTGAGAATTGTCTAAATTAATCCCAATACCCTAAACAAGGCTCTTTTAAAAATCTTAGACCTTATGGTCTCCCCAAAAGTCTAAAACCTAAGGCCTTAAGGAGGATCTCAAGGAGAATAGATCAAGAGGTAAGAATCCTCTTTCTTTTTCATGTGTTTCTTTTCAATTCCTTTTTTTCATATACTAACTTAACCTACCCTAATAAAAGAGGTATAAAATATCCATAATATTATAGATTATGGATTTTATTATGTTTATGAAAAAATTCATCATCACTATCACTCCCCTCTTCCTCTTTCTAAAAATAAAAACATCGCCTGTGATGTGCCGATTTATAAATATTATGGATGATGTATTTTCAAATTTCTTTAGTTCCTTCAAAATTGGTTATAAAACCATTTTTATGATTGAAAAAGTTTTTAAATTGTGTGATATATCCACTTTCATGTTATGGACTTAAAATATATACCAAATATTATAATATATAATGAAACTAGTGTGTGATTATCAAAGTACGACCAAATTGATCTAAACGGATATCACTAATGATTTATAAATGATTAATCCTCATACCGTATATCCTAAATGATTTATGAAATTATTTAATATTATATAAACATATTAATATCATTTCATTCCTCTTCTGAAGTTTTGTATCCATTATACAAGGAAATATATTATGAACCAACCTTGTAAATCATGTAAATAATGCACTAGAAACAATGGAAATAACAAAATATTAACAACTAATGTGTGAAATTATGATATAAAATGATCATATAATGTGTTATGAACATGAATAAGTATATCCAAAATATTAATAACAGTCTATTAAAAATTATACAGTATCTTTAGACAAGTTTAATGTAAGAAGAACCTGAGGTAAGGGAATTATAAACCCAATTTCCATTCATTGAGATATCATTCTACTTCCTTAATTATGTGGTACTCAGATTACTTTGTGTAATAAATTTCAATTATAGTACATTTCATTATGTTTATTTACAGTGTATAAACCTATTAATTTCACCATATTTGATTCTCATATCAATTATAAGTTATTTTTAAGGGACTTCTCTTATAAAATCATCTTTGAAACTTCTAGTATTTCAAAATTCAAAGTGAATGTTTTTATGAAAGTATTCTAGTTTGATGATAAAGTTATGGTTCTTGGGAATTTTTTTGATGAAGGATAGGACCTATATATCCCTCTTATTCATTGGTTATTTATAAGTTGGAGGTCGGTTATATGGTTACTGCAAGTGTAACTATGACGGTTACCCCCATAATATAGTCGTGACAGTTACATTATATGGTAGTCGTGAGGGTTACAAATCAAAAGTTAGTCATGAGGGTTAAAAATTTACATAAAAAATACCCCATTATAGCCTTATTTTCTACTGATGTTCTCTTTGATTTATTTAAATCTCATGTTTCACAAGTAACTATATGATTATTTATGGTTGAGAAGTATGTGGTTGTGAAAATGATTTCTTATGTTTATAAGTACTCATGCACAAGTGGTTTCTGTCCTTCTTTTTATATCCCTTATTTTGATTTTGTGCTCATACCATGTTTTAAAATGTTTTCACTGGAATTAAGTATGGGTAAGAGAAAAGGAGAAGTCAAGATGAATGTTGTGAATAATATTCATGAAAATATTTCATCTTTTATGAAAGAATTTTGTATTATGAAAGAAATGGATATTGTTTTAGTTGTACACACTTTGTACAATTTTGGATTGATATGTATGATTTATTTCTTAAATTTATAAAACTCTAAATTGAAAAGATATTTAGGAATGTAAAGAAGTGAAATCTAGTTGAAATAACAAGAATATGTAATGTTCAAGGTTGGGACCTTATAGTTGGTATCAGAGCACAGTTTAGATAGCATTAATGGATAGAATAAAGTTTACAGAATATCATCAATTATTAATACCATATTTTTATACTGAAATGATATATAATTTAATGATTAGTGTGTTTCTTCAACAAATATATTTCCATTCGCAATGGTTTTACGCAAATGAAACAAGGGATATGAAGTTGAAATAAACTTTGAGGTTGATATCCTTATGAATCTGCAACTAAGAGTGGTGGGAATTGGAACTGAGCAGTTTGTTATATTGATGCCTTAGATTACGTAGGCAATAAATTGTGGTGTCATCGATGCAAGAGAACAACCAAAGCTACCACAAATAAACATGGAGATAGTGGAACATTTTATGAGGCTACACCCTCATGTATTCTGTGGATATTCTGATCTAATAACGGCTGAAGGATGTATTAATTCACTTGAAAAGATATTTTATGTTGTGGGATGTTCAGATAATAAAATGGTAATTCATTCAATTTATCATTTTGGATTTGAATCTGATCATTGGTGGTCAATGGTCAAGAATATAAAGGATATAGAATAAATTAATTCCTTATAGTGGGATGAATTTAAAAGGATTTTCCATGAAAAATATTTTCCTAAGGCTGTTTAGCATATAATGGAGATGAAATTCCATGAATTGAAGCAAATGGATATGGATTTGGTGGATGTGTATGAATAGATCTTCACCTTACTGGTGAGGTATGATCTAAATCTTATTCTGGACCATGATTGAAAAATCACCAATTTTTACTTAGGATTGAAGAAAATATATTAAAGGGAATTGGATTCTTGTGAGTTAAAAAGATAAGAGAATATTTTTCTATATTCTTAGAGAGTAAAAAATGGAGTCCTCTGATGACCATGTGAACTTTGAAAACAAGTAGAATAAGAGGCCCAGATGGAAAGTGATAGATAAGAGTCAGTCAAAAAAATATGATGGTAAGAAACTTCAGTTTCAATTTTGTGAAAAAATGTTGTAAAAGCACCATGGGGAATTCGTTACCAAAACCATGTAGTGTTTTTGATGTGGTAATTTTGGACATATGGGATGAGATTGTAATGAAAATGATCCTAAGAATAATATTGATAATAAAAATATAAAGTGTTCTAAATGTTGTGAGATGCATCATTATGAAAATGTCTTCCAAAAGAAAGATCTGAATTATGTAAAAAATATAGATTATAAGGAGAATGGTGTAGTGGGATCCATTACGACTACGTCAGAAGATGTCGGGCCATCCAATAAAGTGATATCAGGTATTTTGGTTGTTTATTCAGATTTTTCTAATGTATTGTTTGATAGAGGTTCTATGAAAACCTTTATTTTGGAGAAATTTTCTAATAAATTAGAAATATAACCACAAAAAATGAGACCAAAACATATTTTTAAACCACTAGGGGAAATATTATAGCAAAGTGGAATTATAATAATCTTTTGGTTGTTGTCTATGGAAATATTTTATCTTAAAACCTTTTTGTTTTTATCTTAGTAGAGTTTGATATCATTTTGGGTATTGATTGGATTTCTATTTATCATGTAAAGATTTATTGTAGAGATAAAGAGGTTGATTTTAAGAATATTATTCAGTTTTTATACAAGAATGAACACTTACAATTAATAATATATCAAAAAGATGAAAAATTTTAGAATTGTGTAAATAAATGATACATTGATCATATTGTTGAAACCAAGGTAAAATTTAAGATTAATTATGTTCTAGTGGTAAATAAATATCCTAATTTTTTTCTAGATGAGTTACCTGGTGTTATACATGATCAAGAAGTTTAATTTACAATTGACTTAGTTCATGATTCTATTCCTATTTCCGAAACCCCATATCAAATGTCTCAAATAGGACTTCATGAATTAAAAAATTAGTTGTAGGATTTTCATGATAAAGGCGTCATTCGTCCTAGAAATTCACCATGGGGAGCTTTGGATTTTTTCATTAAAAAGAAAGATGGCTCAATGAGACTTTACATTAATTATACATACTTGAATAAAATCAATTTAAAAAAATCATCATTTACCTCATATTGATATCTTGTTTGATTAGCTCTTGGGAACTCAGTATTTTTCACAGGTTGAACTGAGGTCAAGATACCATAAGATGACTGTAATGGAAGAAGACATCTCCAAGGCTACTTTTCATACTAGTTATGGGAATTATGAATTTTTTATGCCATATGGGTTAACTAATACTCCTAATTTATTCATGTATCTTATTAATATAATATTTCATGTGTTTTGGTTCTATTTTTTGATGAAATTCTTGAATATTCTAAAATAAATAGGGGAATGAAAAACATATATGGGTTGTTTTTCAAACCTGAAAAGAAAAGAAACTGTATGTAAAATTTAGAAACTATGGATTTTGGTTTCCAAAGATTTCTTATCTTGGAAATATTATAAATAAGGATGGGATAATAGTTGATCCTTCCAAAACATAACTAGTTGATAAATGGACAAGACATAAAAATGTTATATAGATTCTTATTTTTCATAGACTAGAATATTATGAATGATCGTTTGTTTAAACATTGCATAGTAATCTATCCTACTAACTAATTTAACATGAAAGGGGCTTAAATTTGTTTGGATAGAATAATGTGATGTTTTTTTCATAAATTGAAGAAGATATTGGTTAATGATCTAATTTTATCTCTACCTTCTAGAAATTGTAACTTTTTCATCTAAAACAATGATTCACTAAAGGGTATTGGTTGTGCTTTGATGCAGAACAATCACTTATACCTTAAGATAATTGAAAAATCATGAGTTAAATAATCCCACCCATGATTTGGAATTAGTAGTTATGGTTTATACTTTTAAAATTTAGAGGCATCATTTATACGGATCCAAGTTTAAAATATATGCCAACCACAAAAGTCTAAATTATATATTAACTTAGAAATAATTAAACATGAGGAAGAAAAGATGGATATAATTGATTAAGCTTTATGATTTCACGATCAATTACTATTTATGAAAAGAAACAAAGTTGTTGATTCCTTTAGTTGAAATCATCATGCATCATTAACCATGTTACAATTATAACATGACAACCTGATTAATGATTTGATGAATTTTTTTTGGAAGTTATTGGTGTAGTGGATTCCTCTATTTTGTTTTAGGTTTTAGTGTAGTTATCTTGGTCAGACACATTTGAGAAAGTGCATGAGGAAGATGGTGAGTTAAAAAAAAGGTGTACATTGTTAAAATGTGTAAGTTTCCGTAATTTAACCTTGATAAAGATTGTGTTTTGAGGTTTGGAAAAATATTATGTTTACATTGTGATTTCTAATTGAAGAATGAATTTTTGTGTGAAGCTCATAGTTCCCTATTTTCGGTCCATCCTAAAAGTACTAAGATGTATAGAGACCTTAAGGAGTATTACTAGTTGGATAGAATGAAAAGAGATATTGTAGATTTTATTATGAAATGTTTGACATGTCAACACGTTAATTCCGAGAGACAACTACCAAAGGGGATGTTTTATCATTTACCAGTTCTGGAGTGTTAATGGGAAAATGTATCCACAAACGTCATTGTGGGGATATAAAATAATTATTTAGGTAATAATGAAATCTGGATTATTACTGATCGAATGTCTAAATCTACTCATTTCTATCCTATTTGAGATACTATGTATTTGGACCAACTTTCTCAACTGTACCTCAAAGAGATTATCAAGTTACATATAGTTCCTCTTTTCATTATATCTGATCGTGATCCTAGGTTTATCTCCAAATTTTAGAAAGGCCTTTATAAGTATTTCGGTATAGAATTATATTTTACTACAGATTTTCATCCTCAATAAGATGGACAGTCAGAATGGACGATTCAGACATTAGAGGATATGGTTTGATGTTGTTCAATAGATTACTAAGGAATTTTTGATCGACATATTTCATTAGTATTATTTTCTTATAACAAAAGTTTTTATTCTTGTATATAGATGACACCAATTGAATCATTTTATGGGAAGTAGTGTCGAACACTATCTTTTTCGGTTGATGTCGGAGAAAGGAAGTCGATGGGACCCAAATTAGTAGAGGATGTGGCTGAGAAGGTAAATATGATCTAGTAACACATGGGGCCAGGTTAGAGTAGGTAGAAATGTTTTTCATATAATAGGAAGAAATAATTTTTTTTTCATGGTTGGTGAAGGAATTTTCCTTAGGATATCGCCATGGAAAAGTATTATGTGTTTTGGTAAGAAAGGAATGAAAAGATCAAGATTCATTGGACCTTAAGAAATCCTGTAGAAAGTTAGACCAGTGACCTACTAATTAACTTTTACTCCAAGTTTATCTCAGTTACACAATGATTTTCATGTTTTGATGTTGAGAAATTGTGTTCCATATTCAAATCATGTTTTGAGCGCAAAAGTAGTTCAGTTGAAAAAAATCCTTTCTTATGTAGAGAAAACTGTTCATATTCTTGATTGAAGAGAAAAAGTATTGCAGAATAAGGTAATCCACTGGATAAGGGTTTTGTGGAGATACTGCATGGTTGAAAAAGAAACATGGGAACCTGAAAAATGTTATAAGGTAAAGGTACCCTCACAAGCTTAATAAGTAAATAAAATTGTGAGGATGCAATTTTTAGATGTTGGGGAAAATATAACACCCCAAGATTTTAGGAAATAAATTGAAATTCATTAACCTTTTTTAGGTTTATGGTTGTAAACTATCCGTTAAACATTATTTTTCTCTTCTATGATTTTTATTTCAAGAAACGATTATCTACGACTATGATTAGTAATTCATTTGGAGTCTAATAGAGACAACTTTTTTTTTGGTGAATAGTAACACACCTTTATAAATAGAAATATGAATATTAATATGACTAATATGAATATTAAATCATATTATTATTTTATTTTCTTAATTTTATAGGATAATGACATGTTGAATTATTTTTTCAAGGTGATATTAAATAAGTTATATTTTTAAATTTTTTATTTTTGGAAAAAGATATGATTTTCTTTTAAAAATAAATTTACCATATTAAAAAAATTATTTTCTAAAAATGGAGTTTATTTTTGAATTATACATGTCAAAAATTTGTTGGGGTGAGTTTTTAGGATTTTTCTAAAATACATGATTTTTTGGTGAATAGTTAAATTCAATAATTTACAAAAAATGATAAATAAATGAATTTATGCGTCATCTTGAATCATGGATGATTAAATTTCTATTGGGTCAAACTCACATGCACATATTACTAATTTGGGTCACATAAATAGTTGAAATAATGGATTTAATATCGACGTAATAACGTTAGTTTTTTATAAACTGACGCCAATAGTATGTGTGGAAATTATTGGTGTTAGTTTTTAGTAAAACCAACGCCAAAAACCATTATTCAATGATATTGCACATCAATTTTGTGAAAACCTATGTGAAAAATAAAAAAAATATTTTGGGGTCGGTTTTTAAGAAAACCGACGGCGAAAATAAAAAATTATTTGCATCGGTTTTGAAGAAAACCAACTCCATAAGTATAATTTTTAGCGTCGATTTTCTCCAAAACCAATGCCCAAATATTTTTCTTATTTTCGACGTTGGTTTTTTTCAAATCCAACTCCAAAAGTCTTTTAAAATTTATCGGGGTCTCAAAACCCTCATTTTGATGGATCTTCGAAATCGAATCCCGCGGCAGCGCCTTCGACTCGCAACGACATTTGAAGCCCTATTTGTGATCTTGGATGAGGATTTTTGACGGTTTTATTCCATTTTCACAATTATTGGTTTGCGTTCTTCGTTATCCTCTCTTGATTTATCTTCCATTGTTTATTTCTTCTTCCATATAATTATTTTACGCAACTTTTAATGGTGGTTTGATTTAAGTTGTTGTTTATCATTATTTTTCATTATTATTGTCATTGTTGGTATAGATTTTGTAGTGTTTTTGTTTCTTTGTCATTATAAAGAACACATTTTGGATTGAGGATCTACATTCAGGATAAACTTCAAATTTTGTATGATTTTCTTAATTTTGTTGAAAAATTATTTATCATTTAACTATGTTATTGATTTTCTTCAATTATTTGTTTATATTTTATTTTAAATGTTTTATGACATGGTTAAATATTTTGTCAACAAACATTCTTAAATATCCTGTCAATAAATTACATCTTTTTACATTGACTCTAATCAATTTTCACCCAATTCACTTACAGCATCCTTTAAATTAATGTAATATTCAAGAAATTTGACACATGAAACATCAAAATAATGAACATACTTTGTAAAATGAACTAATAAATTTTATAATAATGATATTATATTGAAATTATAAAATCAATATAACACACATGTATATAATATGAAAATAAAATGTTAACTATTTGTAAATGTGTTTCATATCTGATATTTTCTATCTGATTATCAATAGTTTTTATTAAATGTGTTTTTGTTTCTAATTTATCTGATAGATATTTAAATGTTTATATGTTTTAATATATTCACCAATTATATTGTGATATCAGGTATTTAGTGGATTGTAATTGGATTCATTTATGAATAACCACTAATGAATATGAAAAGTGAGTTGATAATGTTTTTGGAATTTCTCAAACGAAATATTTAAAACATTGATTTGATTTTCTGTCCATGTATGATGTTTGTAAATATGAGAAAGTTAAACTCCAAAGAGCTCAAGGATCATCCCATTTTTTATGGTTTTATATTTAATTATACACGTTGAATCTGGCATGGTGAAATAACTAAAAATTCAACATCCAACGTTGATGATGATATTCATAATGACATAAAGGATCATATTGAAGAATTAATTCATGATTTAGGTGTTGAAACCGTAAAAAACCAACTATTGAATGATTGTGTGGAGATTTTGAGAAACCATTATTCCAAGGCTGTAGTAAATATATAGTGTTATCAACAGTTTGGAGATAAGTTAACTTAAATGAAAAAAATTGGTGGAGTGATAAATGATTCTCCAGTTTACTTGATATTTTAAAAGAGATACTTCCAGAAGGCAATGAGTTTCCATATTCAAATTATGAGGTGAAGAAAATATTATTCCCAATGGGATTGTGGTATAAAAAGATACAGGCTTTCCCCAATGATTATGTACTATATAGGAATGAAAATGAATATTTTTCATGTTTTCATACATATGGGACATCACACTATAAGATAGATGGGCAAGTCAAATCAGATTCATTCTCAGCTGATGTCATCTAACATCATGAAAAATCAATTTTGTACATTCCAATTATATCATCTAATATTTTTTGCATACAATTCTGATAATTCAATTCTTATTCATTTTTAGGTTCCAAAATCAAAACTCCTACTAAAGCAATTTGGTACCTTCCAATAATTTCTTGTTTGAAGCGTCTGTTTTCAAATTCAATTGACGAAAAAAGGTTAATATGGAATTAAAGTTATTTCATCTCTGATGGTAACTTATATCACCCTACCGATTCACCACAGTGGAAGAGTTTTGATAAAAAATTTCATTATTTTAAAAGGGCTGTTATAAATATCAAAATGGGATTGTGTACTGATGTAATGTGTCCATATCAGAGCCTTAGTAGCCAACATAGTTCATGGCCTATTTTTCTGTTAGTTTACAACTTTTCCCCACATCTATGTATGATGAAAAAATATTTTATGATGATCTTGATGATTCTGGGACCAAAACAACCGAGAAATGATATGGATGTGTATCATTCACCATTGATTGATTATTTGAAACTGCTATGGGAGGAAGGTGTTATAATTTTCGATGCATACAAGAAAGAGTATTTTATTTTGCATTCTATGATAATGTTCACTATAAATGTCCTTCCTGTATATGGAAACTTATATGGATATAGTGTAAATGGAGTTAAATCATGTCCAATTTGTGTATAGCGAACATCATTTTATCAACTGCATAATCTAATAAAGACAGTGTACATGGGTCATCCAATATTTTTCAAATGGATCATCCTTATCATAGATTGAAAAAAACATTTAATGGTTTAAAAGAATACAACCTTCCCCCTCAACCATTGTCAGTTGAAGAATATTATTATAGGGTGAAATATATTGATTGGATATTTAGAAAGAAAAGAAGTTTTTGTTTTCAAAAACATATTTGGAAGAAGCAATCTATTTTTTTCGAACTACCTTATTTGGGATTTTTATAGATAAAACATAACATTGATGTTATGCATGTTGAGAAAAACATATGTGACAGTTTGATTGAGACATTGTTTGACATAAAAGGAAAGAAAAAAGATGGATTGCATGCTAGATTGGACATTATATTAATGAGAATACCTTTGGAGTTATCTCCCATTGTGAAATGAAACAGAACATATTTAACTCCGACTTTTCAAACATTAAAAAATATTGAAAAGATGAAATTTTGTCAGTGTCTTTATGGTATTAAAGTACCCAGTGGTTTTTCTTTAAATGCAGATAATTTGGTGTCATTGAAGGATTTTAAATTAATAGGTATGAAATATCATGATTTCCATGTGTTGATGCAACAACTTCTACCAGTAGAAATTCGTGGTATATTGCCAAAATCTTTCAGAAAGACTACCATCAGGTTATTTAATTTCTTCAAATCCATTTGTAGCAAAGTCATTGATCCAAATTTGTTAGATGTGTTGGAGAATGAAGTGAATCTTATTCATTGTCAAATAGAAATGTATTTCCCACCCACATTTTTTGATATAATGGTTCATCTTCTAATTCATTTGGTGCGTGAGATAAGATTATGTGGGCCTATTTATTTAGGATGGATGTATCCTTTTGAAAGATATATGAAAATTTTGAAAGGATATGTTAGAAATTCTTATCGATGAGAGGCCTCTATTGTTCAAAAATATGTATCAGCTTAGGTGATTGAATTCTGTACTGATTATTTGTTTGGGGTGGAGCATATTGGTCTCCCTGTATCTCGACATATGACAGTTGATAGTGAAGGTAGACGGGTTCGAGGATTAAAGGTAAAGTTCATTCCATATGATGAAGTGATGCAGGCACATTTATACATTTTTAGCAACACAGATGAGGTTAAATCATATGTATCATCACATATTGATGAATTTAAGTTATGATATCAGAAAAGAAATGAAAAGTGGTTGATGATTGAGAATAAGATGAAATTTGTTTCATGGTTTAGAGAGAAAGTCACCTTAGATATATCTTCATCAGAAACATTTACGTGGTTAGAAGGGGGACCATCTCTTAATGTGATCATATGGTATTGTTTTGATATCATTGGCTATACATTTTACACAAAAAACATGGATGACAGAAGTACCGTTCAGAATAGTGGTGTGATGGTTTCCGTGGAAGTAGTACATTTTTCGAGTTCCAAAGATAAAAACCCAATTTCTGCATCAACATTATATTTTGGAGTTCTTGAAGACATATGGGAAATTGATTATATTAAATTTCAAGTCACTATTTTTAAATTTAATTGGGTTGATAATAATAGTGGTGTGAAACATGATGAATATGGGTTTAAACTGGTTGATTTGAAAAGATTTATTTAGAATGAGGAACCATTTATCATGGCGACACATGCAAAACAATTATTTTTTGTAATTAATCCATCGATTGATCAGTGGTCATTTGTTTTGTGAGGAAAAAGATACCATTTGGGTGATGACGATGATGTTGATGATCTTAATGATTTAAATGATCCTTATACATCTATTACATACTTTCTAGATGATTACAATTAGTATAAGGCTGATATAGTGAATGAAGTATGTAATGATAATGATGAAGGCATGTGGGAAAACAATAAATTAGTCTCCAAATTTTTCTGGTAAATATTTATATTTTGTTTCCATTTTTGAATCTTAAAAATTCATGCCTCTTTTTTTACTTACTTATTTTTGTCATCCTTTTTCTAATTATTTAGTTTTCTAATGATATGCAGGTATACAAAATTTCATTACACTTTCTAGTAGCAATATCAGATATAGATAAGGAGGAGCAGTTACTGAGGTATATCTATTTTTAAATATTATTAAATATTTAGTAATATACTTATTTAATGAAATAAAACTATTAATTTAAAAAAAATTGTAGGACTACTGATGCGTCCTCGGCATGGGATAATTCTCCTATTACTACTCAAAAAACAAGGTCTCATGTTGGTAAATGCGGTATTACATGATCACCAAAACAATAACTTGCTGCTGATGATGATAAAGTAAACATCCATTTTAATGACAATAAAAATGCAGTTTCCCCAAATGCAGTTCAGTTTGTCAGTTATATAGTGATGCAGATCCATTACATGATTAGTATTTTATATCCTGATTAGAAGTCAGTGGACAGGACAGTGAAGCAACAACTTTGGGAGGCCATGATGTTAAAATATCTTAATTTATTTCTTTTATCTCATTTTTTGAATATTATATATTATAAATGACATATTTAATTTATTAAATTATTGATGACATTCAATTGTGAGGAAACCAAATAAATTAAGAAAAGACATCTCTCTTTAGCGATGGTTCAGTGGAGAGATTTTAAAACCAAACTGACAAAAAATTATGTTTTTGGAAAGAGATGGTTTGAAAGCCCATGTCTTAAGTATCCATTTATAGATGAAGATACAGGGAAGTAATTTGTTGAATGTCGTCAAGAAGTAAAATTCTAGGTGTGGAAATTAATTTATATATTAAAATTTATGATATATTTTTCTTATTACTTAGTAATATATTTTTATATAATAGGCCTCCATGAGATCTCATTAGGTGGTCCAGTTGGGAAATATATACCCTCATACATTATCACGTGGAGGGTATTCGTATTTGGAGTAGAAAATGCTTGAAGAAAAATTTGAAGCATTAAGAGCTAGATCAATAGTGGTTTAAAAAAGGTCTAGTTTGGTCCTCCATATCCCCCCCACTCACCATGATAAATGGAAATGAGAAAGAAGAAGGGAAAATGAACGGTATCTTATAGAGGAAGCTCCAAAAGTGTATGATAGAATTTTAAAAATATATTATTTATTTGTTAACAATTTTTCTATTTTATAAATTATAAACACTAATATAAATTTTTTATTTTTCATTTCAGGATGACCTTCAGGACCATGATACACATGGATCTTTTTTCCGCAAGGGTAGTATGGACATTCTAGCCACTGCTTCAGGAAAGGTAGAACACCCAAGCCGTGTTTGAGGATATCAAGTAGGTGTTATTATTCAGATGGTTTTTGGTAAGAGTAAGGAATCAAGAGACCAAGAAATAGATTCCTTAAAAGAAGAGCTGAAGGATATAAAACAGTCTATGGGTGATCTAATTCAAGAAGCAGTGCACCAATATTTATTATAACACTTGTAAATATAGTCGTAGTCTATGTAGCCTTACCTAGTATATTATTTATTTGTCATCATGATTTCTATTTTAAAATTATAAACAATAATATAAATTTTTCATTTTTCAGCCTACTCACCTAGACTACCATGCCCCATATGCTTACCCTACCCCATCTGGGCAACCATTCAAGGTATATTATTTTTTTTGTCATCATTTTTTCTATTTTATAAATTATAAACACTAATATAACATTTTCATTTTTCATCCTTCTCACCCTGCTCACCCAGACTACCTTGCCCCATCTGCTTACCATGCCCCGTCTGCGTAACCTTTCGAGGTATATTATTTTATTTTCATAAATTTTTCTATTTTATAATTTATAAAAACTAATATACCTTTTTATTTCTTCTCCATTATCATCCTACTTAACCAGACTACCCTGCCCCACCTACATACTTTAAGACTCCACCTCCTCCCTCAGATCAACCCTTATATTGTGATTTTTTTTGGGAGATCCTCATGCACATATTGTTGCATTAGGACATGTTCATTTTTTGGGGGACTCGGTACATCATCATCCTATGAATATGGGTTAGGTTAGAGTATCAGTACTTGATATTATATATTCTACTGTTCTATTACTGTTTCCTACTGTGGAGATCACTAGTGTTGGGGAATGTATGGCCCATTTTTTATTTTTCTAACTCCTCTTCTTCATTATATTTCACATGAGATATGCATTTTTTTAATATTAATTAAAAATGATTCAAAATTACTTATAATGTTTTCTAACATTTAACTTATATAAGAATATCTAAAAGAAAAAGAAACTGTGAAAATGCAACAAAATGTTCAGGAACAGTCAGCTGTAGATAATTCTAATATTTCTTATGGGTTAAAAAAATTATCTGAGTCTTCCTCTTCCTTGAATTTTAAATATGAGTTTTGGATGATGCCCAATATATGTGGAAGAAATTACCAATTTACATTATTTAAATAAGATATCATGCATTTAGTTATTTTTGAATAGATCGGGCTGAGTGTGGTGTAGTTATTATCCATGTAAGTAAATTGACATTTGAATTGCTATTTCTTTGATAAAAGATGGTTTAAAATTAACAAACTATATTTTATTTTTAAATTAGTTATCTACACAAGCTTATTTTACAAAATTAAATTACAATAATTTACAGTTTTATAGATCTATAGTATATTTCCTTGGAAGTCAACCATATGATGAATGATGAAAGATTTTAATATATATTTGAGAGATTATCACTAACCGAGATTCAGTGCTGGTTTTTTCCATTTCATAATAAGTAAGAACATAAAACTAATTATGAACTAATGATAATTATAATTTCATTAATTGTGAACTTTTTTTATTGTAGGGTAATTTGTTGTTAGGCGTATTTTTCCCAAGTGAATGCAGCTTATATTGGTTTTTCTCTTTAAATGGAACAGTTCATAAACCAATTTCCACCATATTAAATAGGTATGTTTTTTATTTTTCATAAGCTCATTATGTTTAATTTTTATTGTTTAGAGATTTATTATTATTTCTAAATATAAAAATGCATTTCATGGAAATAGTTTAATGAGGAATACATGTTAGTAAAAAAACCAAAGAAAATCAAATATATGGAAGTATAAGTAATTAGTTTTTATATTATATTTTTTTCTGAATTTTTATTATATATTAGTTTTTATTATTAGTTAAATGTTCTATAACTATAGTTTCATCTTCAAAATGGGCATGTTGAATGTTTTTATTATATTCTACGATTCATGTATGAGATAATCACAACTGGGGAAACTACTGATTTTCATTAGGTTTGTTGTATTAATTTTTTTATATATTTTCTGCCATATTATTCTATTTTTTAATTTCATATCATTCAATATTATTATAGGAATTCAGTGATTCACAGTCTTATTCCCAATATGATATGACCCATATTAAATCTACTTTTGTGAACTATTTGTTAAGTCTAATTAAGATTTGAGGCATCTATATTCTAATATTTATAAATAATAATACACATGGGTTCAAAAAACTAACTCCTTTGAGATATTCGTTGTTTTAATCTACTAATAATAAAATTAATGATTCAATAATAACCAACAATGAGAATGCCGTAAAGTTTAGGTATGTGTATTTAAATTCAACTTTATTTTGAAATTGTAGGATTATGAATTTTCTAAAAAAATTAACTTTTAACGACAGTTTTTTATGCTTGGTATATGAAATAATAAATAATAAATAAACCATGTGATGAGAGGCTATATACTATTCAATCTAACATGAACCCATTTCATACATGCATAAACTCAATTCCAAAAGTCCAAAAAAGACATTAGAAGTGACCAAGAACAATCCAAAAGTGCATTAATCATATAACATAGTATCCATAAAGCATTGAGTATTGATTCAAGACACAATGATGATGAGTGAACATGTACTTGATATCCACATGGAATCAATTTCTTACAAAGTACTCGGTATCCATAATGAATTGAAATTTAGGTCTTTTCAAATGACTATAACAAGTACAATATAATCATTGTCTCGTAATCATTGAGTTCTCTCAAGTTCCTCTACAATGCCTTTATCTAATTTTGTATAGGATTTATTAATGCCTTGATATTTAATTGGAATCCATGTAAATTTTCCAGTAACTCAAATGTATTGTCTCTGGTATCAAAGAATAGGTGGGCGTTGTGAGAATTGTAAATGTTTGAGTCATGTGACTTGCAAATGTCACAAAATTTCTTAAAGTCGTTGATTGCAGATACATGTATTTTAATTATACTTTTTAATACCAATGTGTAGATAATTTTTTTGATTAACTAGATAAAAGAATTTAAGTTATAGGTTTTTATTAAATGATAAATATGGTTTGATTGTTTTTGTATATTGTGTTTTTCTACAGGGGTTTCGATTTTTTTTTTGAAGTGTAATTTTATCTATTTTCTAAAAAAATAAATTACGGCATCGATTATTTTTAAAACAGACACTGATTTTTTTTAGAAAAAATGGAATTTTGATGTCGTTTTTAGATAAAACTGATGTTGATAACGTGGCCAAAATTCAATTTTGTCATCAGTTTTAGATAAAACTGACACTGAAACTCTTAAAAAAATTATTTTCGGCGTCAGTTTTCTAATAACCGACGCCGAAAACCTTATTTCTTATGTCACTTTTATAGAATTCAGTTTAAAACAAACGTCAAAAAACAAAAAACGACATTAATTCATGTTTTTTCACTAGTGCATGAATTTAAATTATTCGTAGTCTTGATCATAACTATTAAACTAATCGTTAAAATAATGGAAAACCCCTCCTCTCCTCCACTATAAATACCACCCTCACCGCCTCTTCCTCTCCCACCTATCAATATTTTATCATTCCCTAAATTCTTCCCATTCCCATTCCAAAGTCTCTTTCCCATGTCCAAGACCATCTGGTCTCACCAATAGTCTAAAACACAAGTCCTTAAGGAGGATCTAGGGGAGAATAGATCAAGAGTTAAGAATCATCTTTCTTTTTCTTTTATTTCATTTCAATTCCATTTATTTTCATATACTCCCTTCCCCTACCCTTATCCAGGTGGTATTAAAGATCCAAAATCTATTATATTATTCATATTATCATGTTTATGTAAAAATTAATCATCATTCTCACTCTCTTCTACCTCTTTCTAAAAATAAAAACATCATCTGTGATGTGCCTTTTTATCAAAATCATAGACGATGTGTTTTTAATTTCCATCACATTATTTAAAATTGGTTATAAAACCTTATTAATGGATGAAACAGTTTTTAAAGTTCATTATATATCCTCTTTAATGTTTTTTAGTTAATATATATACATAATATTCTGTTATATAATGAAAATAGTTTGTGATTATCAAAGAACAACAAAAATGATCTAAATGGATATCACTAATGATTTTTTTAATGATTCATCCTCATACCCTATAACCAAAAGGATATATAGAATCATTTAATATTATGTAAACATATTAATAAAATTTCATTCCTCTTCTAGAGTTTCAATTCTATTGGATAAGGAAATCCATTACGAATCGACCATGGAAATAATGAAAAGAACGCACATGAAACAATTGAAAGAACAAAATATTAACAATTAATTTGTTAAATGATGTTATAAATGATCATATAAGGTTTTATAAATATTAATATGTTTCATTAAAATATTAATAACACTCTTTTAAGCATTATACTAGAGGTTTAAACAAGTTCTAAGTTAGAAGAACTCGAGGTAAGGTAATTCTTAACCCAATTTTCATTCTTTGGGTTAACCCTCAACATCAATAATTATGTGGTACTATAATTATTTTTTTTATTATATTTTTTTTATGTTAAATTATGGGAATTTATATTTTATACACATATTCCATTCGTTATATTTGATTCTCATATCAATTATACGTTATTTTTAAGAGACTTTTCTTATAAAAAATTCTTTTAAAAATCATGTTTTTCAAAATCCAAACTAAATGTTTTTAAGCAAGTATTCTTGTTTGAATATTGTGTTATGGTTATTTGGAATTGTTTATAATGAAGGTAGAGACCTATATCTCCCTCCAACGCATTGTTTATGTGTAATATGGAGGTCATACATATGTTTAATCAAAGTGTAACCGTAATTGTTACACCATAAAGTTGTCATGAGGGTTATATTATAAGGTATCCGTGTGGGATACAAATCCGAAGGTAGTTGTGAGTGTTAAAAAATTAAGTATGTTATGCCCCCTGATAGACTTATTCCCTCTTTTTGTTTTATGTTATTTATTGAAATATCATGTTTTTAGAACTAAGTATATGATTTTTTATGTGTGAGGAGTGTGAATTTTTGAAAATTATTTCATATGTTTATATGTATTCATGGACTAATGATTTATCTCTTTATTTTTATATCCCTTACTATGATTTTTTTCATCCCATGTTTTAAAAAAAATCACAGGGAGTAAGGATGGGTAAGAGAAAATTAGAAGATGAGATGAATATTTTGAATACACTTCATGAAAGGATTTCATGTTTCATAAAAATCTTTTGTATTATGGAAGAAATTGATATTTTTTTAGTTCTACCCACTTTCTATGCTTGTGGGTTGATATGTATGAATTATGTCATATGTTTCTAAAACTCTAAACCAAAAAGATTTATAGTAATGAAAATAAGTAAAATCTAGTTGAAATAACTAGAATATTTAATGTTTAAGTCTAGGATATTATAATTTAACATGTAAAATTAAAGTATATACACATCAAAGAAAAATATAGGTTTATAAAAAAACATGAGTCTCAAAGAAGGGAAATTGAGAAAAAATTATTTTACTGATTTTGGAACTTTTGAAACAAAAACCCAATGAAATAAGGATAATAAAATGGGTATGTTAATACCAATAAATTTTATTATAAGATACCTACAATTCAATCCTCTTTAGTACATACACCACAAAAAGGAAAGAGTGGAGAACATAACATGTGTCTCATGGAAATAAAAACTGATATAGAATACCATTACCATGTGTCTTAAATCACATTGTACTCATTTAAAACACCATTATAATAAATATAAAATTATTATACATCCTTTACAAAAAAATATTATTATATTTAGTATCATATATTCTTTTATTATAACCTTATATTACACACTTGTTAACCATCCAATTTTAGGGTTTCACTTCGGGTAATATCTTCTTTGTTCTTCGCATGTGTCTCAATATGTTTTATCGTAGGTCCTTATACATATATCATGATTACAGAATGAAATTCATGAAATATATATCATTTATATTCATTATATTTATATTATATTAATCTATATAGTATAGAATTATGAAATGGAATACATTGTTCATGAATACGGTAAGTTGTATGTACATATGAATGTTATTTCCTTTTTTATTGTCGTATTGAAAGAAAGTATATGGATAATATATATATATATATATATTACATTAGCATTATTATATCATTTATATCATATATATTTATTAAACCCAAAATTAATATATTTCATATGGTGTGTAAATGAATCACATCGCATTAAGGGTGGAGTAGTTCACACTTCCTCAAACGAGATTATCATATTAACACCAAATGGAAAGTAAAAATGGTATACACTTTAAAAAGTAATAGAGAATATTAATGAAATAATAAATATGATATATAACATATATAAATATTGTTTCCCTCATAATTTCCACCATGATGGGTGGTGAAGGAGAAATTAACAATCAACATTTTGTGACGTGGTAGTTCTTTATATACAGAAACAGCAAGTTCGTTAACAATTTAATGGTGGTAGGTGTAATATTAAGTTAAAAACATAGAATTAATACATCCTAGTATATTTAGGATATTGGTTTTCTTATACAATCATATAATAAAGATAGTGTAGGTGCGGAGAATGAAAATAAATGAAAAGAGCTTGAGAGAAGGTGTTACCTTTTAATTGAGTAACTTGTTTTGGTTTCTACTAAAAGGCTTCCTTAGAATAATTTATTACCAAGGGGTGGAATTAAGGAGTAATATAGGGATTTATTAAAGTGTATTGGTTAGGTATTGGTAGAACATAATATATTTTAGAGGTGTGAGTAAGTCTGAGTGGTGGTTTCCTTTTATAGGGATGGAAAAACACTCACATTGAATTTTTAGAAACAAGTTTGGTGTAAACATGTTCTTTCCTAAATAAAGTCACAAAAATCCCAAAAAAACTCAATAATGGATGGTTTATGATGAAATATGGTCATCCAGTGGGTTTTGTAAAAGTTTATAGTTCATTTATACCTTTCATTTTAAGGATTAGTCCCCAATTAAGATTACTTTTTCCTTAATCACATTGATTAATTTTAATCACATTTAATAATAATTCTGATAAAAAAATTATCCTCGTATTTTTAGTCCCAAAATATTATATTGAATACAATTTTTTATATCATATTTCTGAATTTAAATTCTCATAATATAGAAAATTAAGATTGATACTAAACACATAGCTGGGACTAATGATCACGTTGTCGAGCGCGACAAATTAGTTGTATAATTTTGACTAGAATTTCGGCAGAACTGCAGAAACCCTAGGTTGTCTCTTGATAGAGCCTTATATAATTAATTTAAAAATAGAGTTTTGATTATGAATGTATAAAGGTTCATGGGTTTTATTAATACTTGGTTTTGATGACAAAATATGACAATAGAAAATTAAAGTGATCAAACAAAGTAAGAGTAAACAAGATTGATTAAATGTGATGATCTCGGGGTACTCTCATGATGTTCATCCTTTATTGCTTCATGATATAGGGTTATGATATTTTAATCCCTAGTTTTTGACACCTAGAACCATAATGTTACTAATTTTATACTAGGATGACATCTACGTTTATGTTTAAAACACACAATGATTCATCAGACACCGTTGATGATTTGGTGATTTGTGTTCGACATCATAATTGAAACTCACCAAGGCAACACACGAAGAACCCTATGTTCTATCTAGGTTTGTATGTTATTTCATTTTAATACCATGAAATAAATTTACATGACCTTGAAAGTGTTTATGTGAGTTCAATTGGCCAATATGAACCACAAAAACACTGTAATTGAAAGGTGGGAAAGGAAGTGGTGAACGGTGTCGGAAACATCACATAAATGGGTACCCCCAAACATGATCATATGAGCTGATCATTCTATAAAAGTACATAACTCAATAAAATAATAATATATGATGATTAAATACAACATAAAAACCTTTAATTAAAAAGATCCTTCAAATATTACAAAAATGAGCTTGGGATTACATCACGTTCCTCCCCGGGTGATCACAAGGGGTTTAGAAATCCATGGGAGGGGAGGAAGAATAATATTTTGAAGTAGAATTTCTCATAGCCTCCATAACTTCTAGTGATTATGAAAAGACCTCTTTGGGACTCCATAATGGCATCACCTTGCCTCTGATTCGAACTACCAAATGGGGTGCCCAAGGTGCCAATTTATAGGAAAAGTTGGAAGGTGGTTTAAGGCACAAAGATTTCTTCAACCCACTTGTACTACTTTTTTCAACCTCCAGAAATCATTATCTCGCATTGGAGAAAGTAAAAAAGTTTTATTCCACCTATTGAATGTCTCCACCAAATGTTTGGCACCATTTGGAAACATACAACCCTAGAAATTAAAAAAAATACAGAACACTGCATCTGACTTAGCACGGATTTGATTCCTTGTACAGATCATTTTGGATGGGAATAGTAAAGGTCAAATGAAGCTTCGGTTACTTAATATGAAATGTAGCCCATAAATGTTTTTACAAGCCCAAAAAATAGGATCCCATTTGGATGCACGGAAGTTTCTAAACAGGAACAACAGTGGACAGGTCTTCATGGATCTATGAAATTTTGGACCATTTTTCTTCCACTTCAACAAGGACCCTCCAAATCCTCTCCTCCTATATTGAAATAATAAAAACAATTAACATTTCCCATTTTAATAGTGATTAACATTAATTCATTTATTAAAACATAAAGTGAAATTTATTATTATATTTGGAATATTCAGTTCAAAACCAGTTTAAAACAGCACTGTAATGATGGATTTGAATAGTGAATCATTGTGTGATCACATCCCCACACCTAAACACTTTCACTCCTAGGAAAAGAAACATATCAAAAAAAACAAAAAAAATGGCCCATGTATAAATTAATGTAATGTGATCGATTCACAAACCAGACCATGGAGTTATTCCTAGTCAAAATGGAAAAAGATGTCTCATAAATCATATCACAATGAAATTCAAAGAGATTCATGATACCAAATAGAGAAAGAAATCCAAGAGTTAACCATTCCACTAACTCTACACGTGTGTGTCTGAAAACCATTCAATGCTATTCTTTCCAGTTCTACCCAATAAATATGGGTTATTTTAACATTATCCACCTTAAAATATTTCATCCACCGAACTATCCATACATCATGTACAATCATATTTCAAGACCCACTCACTTAAGCATTCTCGGAAGTCAAACCATAAGCTCCCGACCTAGATATCCCCATATGTTGCACATTTCATCACTCCCCTCATTTATTATTTTTGTTTATTTTCAGAAGTTGCATTTGGAGAAAATCTCACACTCAACTCTCAACCCTTGTTTGATCTACTCACAAAACTAATTGTAATAGTTATAACAAGATCAAAGGTTGATGAGGAGTGGTTTTTGACCTGCCCAAGACAAAACCTAAAATTGTTTTTTTAAGGGCGTACTACAGTTGGATATCAATTACACATGCATAGGTCAATTTGGAATAGTAATGGAACAGATCGGATAAGGAATGAACGTATGTAAATATCATTTTAAAAGGAAAAATATTTACCTAACTTATATTTACCTTCTAGTAAGTATGAAGTATTCACACTTTTTGGTCTGGTGAAAAAATATGTGGATATATTTATAACACAGAATTTCTAAAAACTACTCACATAAGGGGAATCAATCATCTAAAAGGTTTCACATAGATACATCAATTTATATCATTGACAGAAAACAAATTCGCTAAAAGTCACTCCCTGCTAGTCTTTTTTTCCTTCCTTGTAGTATTTTTACTTTCCCCCCTTATGGTCACCAAATCATGGAACTTTGGAATTTTTTATGGGGAAAAATGAAAATATCATAATCCTGGAGAGAAAGAGAAGAAAGAAGAAATAAAATGTAAATCCTAATGAACCCAAGAATGTATCCACCCCCCACACATAGAATGTGTAGTGTCCTTGCTGAAATAATTGAGAATGGTAGAAGGAAGGATAAAACATGGTATGTTTTACTGGTATGTTTCATCTATAAGGTGGATTTACTCTACCAGATTCTTTGGAAAATCATCAAAAAATTGTTTAAGTCACTTCCCATTGACGGTAAGACTTCATCCACTCTGATCATGGAAAATCTGTATTGCACCAAAAGGGTAAACATTTGTAGCAGTATAAGGCCTGAGCCATCAGGAACGAAGCATACTTGGGTGGAGCTTTATCCTGGAATTGTACATGAGGACCTTCTCACCAATATGGAAATTCCGCTGATGAATTATGCTATCATGGATTTCCTTTTTTTCTCTTTATAGATTTGGGAGTTCTCATATGCATCACGTCTAATTTATTCTAAATCTTGAATCTACAGATTCTTATGCTCACTTGCATCTGAAAGATTCATATTACATTATTTAACAGCCCAATATGCACAGTGTTATACATCCACTAGGAGGTGAAAAGCCTTTCCAAACACAATACTATATGGTGACATTCCAATTGGGGTCTTAAAAGTTGTACGGTATTCCCAAATTGCATCATCCATGCACAAACTCTATTATTTACTATTGGGTTGTACCATTTTTCCCAAGATTTGTTTAACTTCCCGATTTAAGATTTCTGCTTCTCCGTCGGTTTGGTGGTGATATGTAGTGGAGACTTTATGATCAACCCAATACTTATGAAGAAAACTTTTCAGGTTGCGATTGCAAAAATGTGAACCCTGATCACTAATGATGAATCTTGGTAAACCAAACCAACTAAAAATCTTAGACCTCACAAAAACAACAACCACATGAGAGTCATCGGTCCTAGTGGCCTTTGCTTCCACCCATTTAGATACATATTCAACTTCAAATAGAATGTATAAAAATCCAAATGAATTTTTAAAAGGCCCCATTAATTCAATTCCCCATGCATAAAAAATTTCACAGAAAAACATGGGTTGTGGGGGTATTTCATTCTTCTTGAAGATATTCCCTGTGAATTGACTATGACTACATGACTTGAAAAATATATGGGCATACATATTAAATTTTTTCCAATAAAGTCCTGATTCAAGAACCTTTAGAGCTGTACGTTGAGAGCCAAAGTGGCCCCCATAAGCCAAGGTGTGGCAGAAGGGCCAAACAGAGGTGAAATCATGGTCCAAGACACACCGACGAACTACTTGGTCACTACAAATTCTACACAAGCATGGGTCATCCCAAATGTACCACTGATAATCATGATTAAGTCTATGGGATCGTGAAGTGCTAAAATTAGTGGGGACCCTAGATGTTGGAAGAAAATTCACAATGTCTGCATACCATGGGGTAAGGTCCATGACATCACAAAGGTTCTCATGAGGAAAGAATTCAATAATGGGGAGGGATGAGTCATCATGATAGTCTAGTGGTGGAGAAATCCTACTAATGTGGTCATCTACAACATTTTCTACTCCCCACTTATCTCTAATCTCAAGGTTAAACTCTTGGAGGAGGATCATCCACCGTATGAGGTGGGGTTTAGTATCAGGTTTCTTTAAGAGGAATTAAAGGGAAACATGGTCAGAAAACATAATAACTTTTGACCCAAGAAGATGTGAACGAAAGTTTTCCAAGGAAAACACAATATAAAAGAGTTATTTTTTAGTGGTTGTGTATTTTACCTGGGTAGGTTCAAGGGCACGTGAGGAATATGCAATGACATGAGAAGCCTTATCAATCCTTTGTGATAAAACAACCCCGACTGCAAAGTTAGAGGCATCACACATAAGTTAGAAGGGGAGATCCCAGCTTGGTGGTTGGATGATGGGAGGTGATGTGAGAATCTTTTTAAATGAATTTAATTCATCCTCAAAATTTAAATAAAACAGAAAACTAGAATTTTGTTAAAATAACCGGGACAATGGAAGTGAGATTTTACTAAAGTCTTTAATGAATTGGCAGTAAAAACCAGCATGACCTAAGAAAGATCACACCTCATGAACACAATTTAGATTTGGAAGGGATGAAATTAATTCAATTTTAGACTTATCAACATGAATTCCATTATTTGAAATGACATTCCCAAGAACAATCTCTCGCTCAACCATGAAATGTTATTTCTCATAATTTACAACAATATCACTTTCAATGCTGTGGCGGAGGCTAGAACCTAGGTTTTCAAAACAATAATAATAAAGAAGAACCATATACCATGAAATAATCCATAAATACTTCCATACCACTCTCAAGGTTCTTAGAAAAAATATTAAACATACATCGCTGAAAATTTCTAGGAGCATTACATAGACCGTATGGAACCCTTCTGTATGAAAATGTGCTGAATAGACAAGTAAATGGTGTCTTTTCTTGATCCTCGGAGGCTATATGGATTTGTAAATAACCCAAATGCCCATCAAGGAAACAATAATGTGACTTAAAATCCTATAGTTCTAACATTTGGTCAATAAAAGTTAATGGAAATTGGTCCTTCCGTGTGGCTTGATTCAGTCAATGGTAGTCAATATAGACTTGCCGATTGTTTTGCACACGTGTTGTAACCAATTCATTCCGTTCATTTGACACAACTTTTATTCCAATTTTTTAACCACAGTTTTCATTGGGCTAACCCATTTACTATTTGATATAGCATAAATATTCCCCACAGCAAGTAATTTACTGACTTCAAAATTTACCACTTCAAGGAGAGTGGGATTCAACCGGCAATGAGATTGTCTTACAGGATTAGCCTCAACATTCAAAATTATATAGTGCATACAAATAGATGGTCTAATCCTTGTAATATTAGCTAATTTCCATCCTATTTTATTTTTACGCTCTCTCCAAAGGTTGGGTAGTTTCGATTCTTGTTGTGGAGAGAGTTTATTGGCAATAATGATAGGAAATTGGTTAATACCCTCAAGATATGCATATTTTAAGTTAGAAGTATGTTGCTTAAGTTCCAACACCAGTGGTTTCTGGATTGAGGGATGTAATTTAGGGGGAGTGATGTCCATTAAACTATCTATTTGCTCATGTTTATTCTCTAATGATAGAGAATCTATTGAAATGAGATTTGCAGAATCATTGATGGTCATGGGTACCTCAGAATGAACACACTCCTCAATTAAAGATCAAAATTTACAATTTTTTGGAACCCACACAACAATCAAAACATGAATAAAAAATCAAATAATCCAAGGGTGAAGAAACAAGAAATGAATCAGAATTTAGGTTGAGGAGATAATTTTGTGTGCCTGCATCATTTGAGAGCACTTCCATCAAATAGATAGGAATATTGGAGTGCTCTTCACAGGGGTGTTTCATAGCCTCAAAGATATTAAAACTAACATTTTCTCATCTGAATTACATGGAAAATGTACCATTATGAATGTTGATGATTCTATTTTCCTTTTTTAGGAATGGAATCCCAAGTATGAGAGGATCATGTCCTTGGGTTCAGGTATCTTATATCTCAAGAATGTAGAAATCAGTAGGGAATATGATATTCTTCACCCATACAAGGATATCCTCAATCACTCATGTTGGATGTGTAGTACATCGGTTGGAATGTTGTATGTAAATTTCTATTGGTTGAAGCTCTCAAACATGTAGAGTATTGTATAAAGAGTGAGTAATTACCTTAATGGAAGAATCTAAATCTATCATAGCATCAGAAAGAATGTCTCCCCTATGGTACACGGTATTGTGAATGTTCCCGGATCCTTGCATTTGGTTGGAATTTCTGGTTGAATCAAGTCTGAGACATTCCTCCCCAAGGTGACTCTCCCATTCCCCTTTAGCCTTTGTCTATGGGTAAAAAGTGCATTATGAAATTTGGAATAATGGGGAATTTTCTTTACTGTATCCAATAATGGAATGTTAATTTGAACATTTCTAAATGTATCCATTATTTTATTTTCAATCTCATTATCAATGGTTTTAATATATTTAGAGATTATTTGAGGGAATGGAAGAGGAATGTATTGTTCATGGGAATCCTTAACAAATAATTTGATTTCCCTTTTTATTTTATTTTTTCTTCATTGGAATTTTTTATGGGTGGAGAAAGATTGTTTTCAAGAGGCGGACATACCTGTTGTGTAGAATCAATAGAAAGAGAAACTTCTTTACCACTAAGAATAGTAACTAAACATACATTACATTTATCCATATGATTGTAAATGGGTTGGGATGGTAGTTGTAAAGAACCTTTCATCTTAATCTCCCTTATGGTGTTCACTAATTTCCCCAATTGAGTTCGTAGGTCTTGCATTTCCGATTGTGTGGTCTGTTAGAACTGGAGATTCTAGGTTTCCATTTGCTTCAACATATCCTCGAGGCTTGGTTTTGATTTGGGAGGAGGAGGATTATTGTTCTGAGAAGTTTAAGGATAATATGTTTACATACCTTGGCCTTATTAATACCAATTCTTCTTGGGGTAGATTGAGTTTTCTCCTAGTAGCTACTGGGGTTTCACTTTCCACCCTGGATTTGGATTTGGCCTGAATTGTTCTTGGTTGAAGGGAGGTTCTTGTTTAAATGGACTCACTAGAAACATAGCTGCACAAGACTTGGGTGAATCCTAATGTTTTGGGTACTGGTCAGAAAAATGGGAATTGTCAGAACAAATATAATAGTGTAATGGAACAGGAGGAGATTGTGAGTTACCATATTCTTGAGCTAATTGCCTTGGAAGGTTATACATCTCATCAAGCTTGTTATCTACCTTTTGTTCTAGAGATGAATGACTTACCTCAATAACTCCTTGAGATGGTGCAATAGCTCATGTACCAAATTGTAGTGCATTTTGAGCCATGTTGTCTATTAAGTCATGAGTGGAGGAAGGAGTTTTATCAACCAAGACACCACCACCTGCTGCATCAACCATCTCAAAAACCATGGTGATAAGTCACTAATAGAAGTATTGGATTAATAGTTGTTCACTAATCTGGTGGTGGGGGATCTTGAGAAGATTCATTTGAATCTCTCCTAGTATTCATGAAGGGTCTCTCTTTGTGATTTCATATTGCCGCATATTTCTTTCCTAATAGATGTAGTTCAGGAGGCAGGGAGGAACTTCTCTAAAAGGAGTCTTTTTAGGTCATTCCAGTCCCCAATTGTGGTAGGAAAATAGTATATCCAATCTTTGGCTACACTATAAAGGGAGAAAGGGAAGGACCTAAACTTAATTAGGTCCTTAGACACATTTTGGGGTTTCATGGTGGAGCATACTCGGTGAAATTCCTTAAGGTGTTTATAAGGGTCCTCATCATGAAGACCATGGAATTTTGGTAGAAGATGGATGAGGCCTGATCTCAACTCGAAATTGGCTACTTCCTTAGGATATTGGATGTATGCAGGTTGGTACTCCACATATGGGGTAGTTAGTTCTTTTAAGGATCTATTTTTTGCAGCCTTGTTTTCTTGGATAAGATTGGGTTCAATTTTTGATATGTTTATGAATACTTGAGATTCCACAATGTGTTACTTAGTGTTAGTTTATTGACCTTCTCTATATTCCTTGATTTGTGTGTGAAGAGTCTTTTCAATTTCCGTGTCAAATTCCATCCGTTTTTCTTTTTCTGATCGGGTCATAAAAATAAGTGGTGAAGTTTTTTATTTTTTTGAATATGGATAAAATAAATTTAAAAGGGTGAAAATAGAATAAAATTTTATAATACAGAATTATAGAGAGGTAGATGGAAAATAAGAATATGGGGAAGAGAGAGAGAGAAAGAACACAAAAAACAACCAAAAATAAATACAAAAACCCAAAACAAAAACAATCAAATGGGGGTGGGGTATTAAAAGGTGTACTAATTAAGAAGTAAAATAAATAATTAAAAAGAAAAAACGAAAATAAATGATCTTGAATCCCTGACAACAGCACCAAAATTTGATCGCATTGTCGAGCGCGTCAAATTTGTTGTTTAATTTTGACTAGAATTTCTGCAGTACAATAGCAAACCTAGGTCGTCTCTCGACGGACCCTTAGATAATTAATTTAAAAAGAGGGTTTTGATTATGAAATTATAATGGTACATGGGGTTTATTAATACTTTGGTTTGATGATAAAATATGAAAATAGAAAATTAATGTGATAAAACAAAGTAGGAGTAAACAATATTGATTAAACATGATAAACACGGGGTACTCTCATGATGTTAATCCTTCATTGCTTCATGATATAGGGTTATGAAATTTTAATACCTAGTTTGTAACACCTATAACCAGAATTATACTGAGTTTATACTAGGATACCTTCTATGGTTCAGTTGAAAACACACAATGATTCACCAGACACCGTCGATGATTGGGTGATTTGTGTTCGACATCATAATCGAAACTCACCAAGGAAACACATGAAGAACTCGATGTGTTGTCCAAGTTTGTATGTTATTTCATTGTGATACCATGACACAAATATACATGAACTTGACAGTTTTTATGTGCGTTCAATTGACCAATATGAACCACACAAACAATACAATTGAAAGGGGGGAAAGGAAGTGATGAATAGTGAGTGAAACATCACATGAATGGGTACCCCAAAACATGATCATATAAGTTGAGCTTGACATACCAGTACATAACTCAATAGAATAAGAATAGAGGATGATGAAAAACAAAATTACTACTTGGAATTAAAGATATCATTCATATATTACAAAAATTAATCTTGGGATTACATCACATTCCTCCCCAAGTGATCAAAAGGGGTTTAGAAATCCATAGGAGGGGAGGAAGAAAAAGATGATGAAGTAGCACTTCTCATAGCCTCCATAACATATAGTGATGATGAAAAGACCTATTTGGGACTCAAAAATGGAATCACATTTCCTCTTATTCAAACTACCAAATGGGGTTCTCAATGTTCCAATTTATAGGCAAAGTGGGAAGGTGGTTTAAGGCACACAGATTTCATCAACCCACTTGTACCACTTGTTTCGGCCCACAGACAGCATTATCGTGCTTTGGAGAAAATAACAAAGTTTTAGCTCACCCTCTGTACTATCTCCAAAAAATGTTTGGAACCCTTTGGACACATAAAAATCAAGATATTGATAAAATACAGAACACCGCATCTGACTTTATGCAGATCTGATTCCTTAGACAGATCAATTTGGATGGGCATCGTAGAGGCCGAATGAGGCTTCGATTCCTTAATATGAAATGTATTCCATTAAACTTGGACCATCCCAGAAAATATAATCCCATTTTGATGCACATAAGTTTCTAAATAGAAACAACAGTGGACATGTCTTCATTGATCCATTCAATTTTTGCTCATTTTTCTTCAACTTCATCAAGGGCCCTCCAAATCATCTCTTCCTACATTGAAATAATAAAAACAAGTAACATTGCCCATTTTAATTGAGATTAAAGTTAATTCATTGATTAAAACATAAATTATAATTTATTATTGTATTTGGAATATTCATTTCAAAACTAGTTTAAAACAGCAGTGTAAGGGTGGATTTGAATAGTGAATCGTTGTGTGATCAACTAAATAACAGGTTTTTGAAGTAGAAAGTAGTTCAAAAGTTTAGAATGTTTTTATATTCAATATTAAACTGAAAATTATTCTAATGACTTAAATTTTGTTAATATATGTAATAATGATCAAATTTTACCATATAAAAAATTTATATTATCATTTTAAAAAATTAATTCATTAAATAAAAAACAAAGTTTTTAACTAAAAAGTAGTATTCTTATCTATTCATCAAAAAATGAAGTTTCTAAAAAAACACAAAAATTAACTCTAGTATAATTTTGATGCTCTCAATTGAAAAATGATGATTATTTTATCAAGTTATATTTCTAAATATCTCCAAAATTATTTTTATTATTTTTAATTGAAGGGAATTAAAACTGGTTCATTCGAGATAATAGTTTTTTTAAAGACAATAAGGACTTTACCAAAAAATCATATGTTTTATTATAAATATGTTTAATTTATATAAAATATATTTGAAATTGTTTATTACTATTCCTACAAGTATGTTTAACAACTATGATATAATTATCTCGGTTAAATAATTACAATAATAAAACGATGTTTTGTAGAAACAATGGTGTTGTGGGTAGCATAATACAACTTTGTTTTTCATGTTATACAATCCAATTCGGTATTGTGTGTAGCACAGGCCAAGTCGTTATTGCATGTAGTGCAAGCTAATTCATTATTACATGTAGTGAAATCCAAGTCGGTATTGTGTGTAGGACAAGCCAACTGAACATCGTGTGTAGAGCAAGCCAAGTCGGTGTTGTTTGAAAAGAAGGTTTGACTTAGTTTTTTAATATATTTATATATATATATGAACTATTTATACTATCAAGTGAGATGATAAATATCAAAAATATAAATTAATTTGGAAAAGAATATAACACAAAATCTCTAGGAGTTACATTCTACCCCCCTTAAAATGAATTTCTCTCTAAAAATTCATTTATGTTGTAAAAGGTTTAATAGTTTAATGTTTCATTCATAGAAACCCACATCATAAAAATGAATACAAAATTTTCCATTATAATGGTAAATTTGGAACCATAATATTTACTCTAAGTAACATATATCTAGGTTTCCCCATATGAGGACATTTGTTGGGACTGAAGATTGGAAATGGAGAAAAAGGTAAATATTTATTGAGAGTGATTGAGGTCAACAATCACAAACAAGTCAATTATCAATGAAATGTTTTATGCCTCAAAGTAATGAATATGTGATGATTTAAAAGGTGATCATCTCAACTAAAATTAACGTACTAGGACGACACATTTTTTATCATTATTATTTCACTATGTAATTATTTTTATTGAAAACAAATATAAGGAAATGTCCTTTCCTGGTGTTATTCCCTTTCTTATACAAAATGCAAGAATTTGGTTATGCCTTGATAGATTTCCACTTCATATCTTAACCTATTAAATGAACGAGGTTTTTATTAATTCCTGAAGTACTAATAGATCATGAGATCCATGATATTCCATCCCATATTTCATCGGTTATCATCAACACCATGTTTTTATAATAGGTTTTCCAATATACATAAATACTCATGTGGAATGGTAATGCTTTACTCTCACAAACTTCATCCAATGTTTAAATTAATATTTCTATAAATGGTTCACATTATAACCCTTCTAAATTATGAAAATAAAAAACATTAGAAATAAGTCACAAAATCATCTTGACATTGATGCTTCGTATATCACAATGTATCTCTTTATTGTCACATTCCAATCGTGTAAACACCATCATCATAAATTCTCGTAAATCATGGTAATAACCTGAATTACCATAAACCCTTTTGGAAAACATGTATGCTTCCTCATCGCATAGATTGTTGGATATATTCCATAAATCCAGAAAGTTGTAAACTTAATTCTTGATGACATAGAACACATTTTCAATAATCAGTTATAGGGTAATCTGTACCATCTAATTTACTTATTCATATACATCATATCTGTATCCAAACATCATTATCTCAATGTCAGGCATTAATTGTAGTTTATCTTCCCTTAATCAAAATATCACCTTACATGAAATCATTTATCTAATTATTCATCACCATTAAACATTTCCTTTACAATTCTTAAAGAAAAATTATATTTAAAATAGTTATATATTTCACGATTCATATAACATAATCTTTGAATTACAAAACATAAATACTTCATTCTCCAATCATTATTCATAAACCATTAATCATGCTTCATCACCTTTTTTATTAATACCTCTTTCCAAGATTATGAAATATGAATCATTTCTTAATGTTCCCAAACCTCAATTTAACAATCCATTTATGTTTAATGTAAAAAATATTGGAAGAATACCACATAACTTTCACATGTCTTTTTCAGTTTCATTATCTTCAGAAGTATAATAAATACTTGTACCACCTTTCTGATTCTATTTATGAGATTTATACTTAGGAAATTTTTTTACATAATGTATATAAATTCCATATCTGAAACATTCAATGATAACTGTGTTACATCTAGTTCACTCAATTGACTAAAACCAGAAAGCACAAGGTTAGAAACATATATCATATTAGAAGGCCACATAATCATTAAAAATTTCTTATAAGATGTTTAAAGTATGAAACCTTTGTTAATATATGAAACCATAGGTTTATCTAAGGTTATTCATGGTCAAATTTTAATTAAGTACATCATGTTGGTTCATGAAGAGTTCGTGAATTCCCCAAAGCATATCCCCTGGGAGTGTCAAACAAGGTTTCTAACAAGGCTTGTTTTCATCTACCAGATTACCCTAAGTCAGACCCAGAACATCTTTTCAGAGTTGTAACCCCTAGGTAAATTTTTTCGAGAGCCACATCCAGTTTCTATACAGGTATTTATTACCAAGAAACCACTTATTATATCCTTTACCAAAATTTTGTGAAATTTTCTTAAATGTTAACTCATCCTTATACTTATCCTTAGAGACATCCCTAGATATATCCATATAAATTTACTTAGGGATCTCACTAATGTTATCTCATCCTAGTTTCCAAAGGATGATTAAACCATTCCTTTGATAAAAACTATAGTGACCCAGGCTTTACATACATGGATATTACATAATTTTAGAGGAATATTTGTTACAATACAAAAATATTACATTCCTGAGGACTATAATATTTTAGTGTCATTGGAAACATGGAAACAAAATCTTCTATCCTGGTGAATGATCTTAACCATCTCTTATAAAGAACTCCTCCTTTAGTACTTCTACCTAAAACTTTTCATTAGAACCTGGGGGAATGGAAACATGAATAGGTGTGACATCAAATTCTCAGTAAAATTAAATAAGGAAGATTTATAAGCATAATTATGGGCATAAGGCTATGGGAACATTATCATGAAAATAGAAGATCATACCCTTCATATTAAATATCATATACATGAATCATGGAAGAATTCATGGTGGTTGATGAGACATGAATCATACGGAAATAAGAACATAATCCATGAAATCAGAACATATGACCAAAACATGGAATTGTGATAGACACCTTAGAATATAATGTTGCGAACATCTATAAAAAGAAACAGGATCACTGATTAGGTTAAGGACATGAAACCAGACCCTCACATAAATATATAGACATGAAACCTAGTCCATGCATAACATTGTGAACATGTAATTAGGATCACTCATAGTAGTCATGGAATTTCTTCTAAGGCGATCTTAGCAGTATGGGATCACTCCCCATACCATCTGTGTAGTCATGGTTCACTCCCATGGTCATTTTAATATCATGAGTTCACTCCTCATACCATATTGGTTGTCATGGTTCACTCCCATTCCCATCTTATGCATGAGTTCCCTCCTCATATGATCATGGTAGTCATGGTTCACTCCTATGTCCATCATAGTAGTAAAGGTTCATTTCCATAACCATATTAGTCTATCTCATGAGATATAAATCTTTACCCAAGGAATTGGAAGAAGATTAGGTCCTACCCACCTCATAGTAAAATCATAAATACATGTTCTACAATATCACTTAAAATCATAACATAACCCATGAAATCAACTGGGAATTATAAACATGTAGTCATATCACAACCTTTAAGAAAAGGCATGTTTTGTAATCATTTAATCAAAAAAATAACCCGTGAAAAAAGAGACGGTTTTAAAAGAATATAACCTATAAAATAAAAGTGATTTTCATTAATATGATGACATTAATCATAACCCACCCATTGAATGAATATAAAGGGAACCTTTAGATCATTTTCTAGAAGGGAATGAGTGACATCAATGGATGTCATCTTTGATGGAAAATAATTTTGAAATATCTTTCCAAAATTTTCTTGACAATAATATCCTTTCTTCTTTAAAAAAGTATTTTAAATACATAAAATCATTTTGAAATTGTTTTCATAGAAAATGTATTTAAAACTTATAAATAATACTTGAAATCATTTGAAAAACATTTTCCTTAAAAACATAAAATATAATTCAAAACATAAACAAAAAATTCTTTGGAAATATAATGAATACATATAAGGAAATATTGAAACCATTATGAAAACCATTTCATTTAAAATACATTGAAAACTTATAAATAAATGAAAAAAATGTTTTGAAAAGCATTTTCCTTAAAACTACATAGAAAACTTATAAATAACGCTTGAAGGGTTTTAAAAACCATTTTCTTGAAAACATATAAAATAATATTGACAATATTTTGGTAAATATTTAATATGAATATAAATTTTTAAAAAAACATATTAAAAATTAGCTTTTAAACCTGAAATTAAATCATCAAAGGATTGTTGGTGGATAAATCTCAACATTTCGTATGAGGTAAAAAACATTCCTTTTGATTGGTAAAATGATAAAAAAATTCGATGTAAAAAAGTAAAAAAAAATTCCATTGAAAACATTGATAAATGACAAAAAGTTTAAAATTTTAATATAATGATCATAGTATATTAGTATAATATTCTTGGAAACCCTTTTTAGAAATTATGTTTTGAAGGATCATGGATTTCTGACCGAAGAGAGGGTAATGTATGGAATTCATAAAAACACTGTTACTTATATTATGTACCATAGAGTAGAAAATGGTAAAAATACATGAATTTATAATTAAAAATCATAGGATAATAAATTTCATGAATGTTCTTAAGAGATGTATCTTAATATTTCTTCAAATAACCATAATCATTAATAATCTCGAAAAGCGATGAGATTGTTTTAATAAACCCTATTTACTTAGTAACTTGAGATCATACTATCCATGTAAGAAAAATAAATTAAATGAATCTTATAATATCATGAAAAGAAGTAGATTAATGATATAACTTGTAAAATGGAATTATATACACATCAAAAATGAATTTAGGTGTATAACAAAACATGAATCTCAAAGAAGGAAAATTTAGACAAAACTATTTTACCGATTTGGTAACTTTTGAAACATAATACCCATGAAATAAGGGTAATAAAATGGACATTTAAATACCCATAAATTTAATTATAGGAAACCAATAATACAATCATAGTAATTAATTACACCACAAAAAAGGAATATGTAGCGAACATAACATGTGTCTCATGGAAATAAAAAGTGAGATGGATTACTCTTTCCTTGTGTATTTTATCACATCATACTCATTTAAAATACATGTATAATAAATATAAATTTATTATAAATCATTCATATAACAATTTTATTATATTTAATACCTTATATGGTTTGATTATGACTTTATATTACCTTCGTTTTAACCATCTTATATTAATGATTCGCTTTGAGTAATATCTGCTTTCATCATCACATGTGTCTTAATTTTTTATATCTTAGGTCCTTATTATTATATCATGATTACATATTGTAAAAAATTATATAAATATAATTAATATCCATTATATTTATTTTATAATAATATTTATAATATATATGTAAAAAATGGAATACAATTTTCCTGGACACTGTAAGTCGTACATACGCATGAATGATTTTTCCATTTTTATTGACTTATTGAATGAAAGTGCATAAATAAAAAATATAAATATATTTATATCACTATTATAGTATCATTAATATATCATATATATCATATAATTTAATTTAACTCATCCTTAATACATTCCATGTGGTGTGTGAATGAACCACATTGCATTGAGGGGGCGGTAGTCCACACTTCCTCAAATGATATTATTGTATTAACACCAAACTGAATTTTAAAAAGGTATATATTATATAAAAAGAATACCAAAGCTTAAATACATAATAAATTTCATATATAACATATATAAATATATTTTCCATCATAATTTCCACCATGATAGGTGGTAATGAAAAATGAACAATCATCATTTTGTGAGGCAGTAGTTCATCATACACAGAAATAGTATGTTTTTTACCCATTAAATGGAGGTGTGTGTAAGTGTAGGTAAAAATTTATCAAAATATACTAGTATATTTAGGATAATGTTATTTTTATTCAATCATTTAATAAATATAGTGGATGGGTGTGAATAGAAAATAAAAGGAAGGATATTGATAGAAGGTGTAACCTCTTAATCATGTAACTCCTTTTGGTTTGTGCCAAAAGGCTTCCTTGGAAGAAATTATTCCAAAAAAGAGGATTAAAGAGGTTAGAGAGGGTTTTGGGAATTTTATTGTAAAGGTATTGACTGAACACAAGTGTTTTTAGTGGTTTGAGGAAGTGGGAGTGGTACATGTCTTTTATAGGGAATGAAAATGAATCACTTGGATTTTTTAGAAACAAGTTATGTTTACAATGTTTATTACTTAATAATAGAATAGAAAATCAAAAAAACTAGATAATATAAGTTTTATTTGAAAAATATGGACATATAATGGGTTTTTAAAAGATTATAGGTCATTTAGGCCATTAATTTTATGTTTTAGTATGTAATTAAGATTAATTTTTCCTTAATCGCTGTGATTAATTTTAATCAATTAAAAATTAAATTGGTATTATTAGAGTCATAATATTATAATGAATAAAATAGTGTAAGTATTATTTTTAAAATTAAATTCAAGAAAGTGTAAAAATTAAGATTAATGCAAATCCTGCAGATGGGATGAAATAACGAGTTTCTAAAGTAGAACGAAGTTCAAAAGTTTTCTCAGTTTTTATATTCAATTTTAAAGTGAAATTGAATATAATGAAATATATTATATTAATATATGTAATATTGATCTAATTTTACCTAATAATAAATTTATATTATTATTTAAAATTAATAACTTATTAAACGAAAAAGGTAGTTTTTAACAAAAAAGCAATATTTACCACAATTCATAAAAAATGAAATTTGTCAGAAAAATCATAAAAAATCACCCTAGGATAATTTCAACATTATTAATTCAAAAATAATAATTTTTTTATAAAATTAAATTTTAATTATTTTTATTAGTTTTCATAAAAGGACATTAAAAGCAGTTCATTCGAGAAAACATTATTTGTAAACACAAAAAGGACTTTTCGAAAAAAAATTATCTTTATTATCAATATTTTTTATTTATATAAAAAAAATATAGAAAATATTTGAAAAGATTCTTTTATTATTCATATTAATATGTTTTATTGATAGGATATAATTATATAAGTTGAATAATTATTATAATAAAATTATGTTTTCTAGAAACATTGGTGTTGTGTGTAATGTACGCCAAGTTGGTATTGCGTGTAACAAAATCCAAGTCAGTATTACACATAGCGCAATCCAATTTGGTATTGAATATTGCACAATCCAAGTCGGTATTGAGTGCAGTGCAAGCCAAGTCAGTATTTCATGTAGTACAAGCCAAGTCGGTATTTCATGCAATGAAAGCCAAGTCGGTATTACGTGTAGCACAATCCATGTTTGTATTGCAAGTAGTGGAAGCCATGTCATTATTTCATATAACACATGTAACACCCTGACCCCAGTTACCCAGAGTCGGTGCATTATTACATAACATTGGAATGATCAAAAGAAAGATCAAGTCTCGAAATACCGATTAGTTTAGTAGCCTTGGAAACACTAGATACATTCATAAAGTTTTACATTACATCATAAAAAAAATCTTGTCTTCATATCCCCTCATACTATCCCTATAGGTCATTCCTAAATTATTTCTTCATAATCCTGGGAAAAATAAAACATTGAAAGGGGTGAGCTAAGATGCTCAGTAAGGATAACAATATAACAGAAGCTTTCATAGATAAGCATAAACACTTAAGGCAATTTATAACTAAAAAAAGCCTTTTAAACTTGAACTTCAACATAGTATGGAAAAAATAAAATGAACTAATTTCATTTACGTATTCACATGGTTACTCTACTAATCGAATAATCACATGGAATATCAATAACCACTTTCATAATGATGGAATGCATAATGCGAGACTATCATAACCACATAGCCAAGGCCTCATGCCAAGACTACAAATAAGATTTTGTCAAGGCCTTGTGCCAAGGCACTAGTTTGTCTAATGAGACCTACCGATGCATTGAGGAGCTATAGCGGGGTCCACCCGTCACGTACTAAGTCCAATGCATTCCTCATATGAAAAGTTTTAAACATAACATAAACATTCGTATTAAAACTAGCAGAGGAAATGTCAATACTTTATCCACAAACCATGAATGCTATAAAAATAGCACATCCACAGTCAAACATAACTCATTTGATACAATATGGAAGATTCTATTGTATCATATTAGCCTCAATCGAGAATAATAAAGGATATTGACATAGATGAAAATAATCATCAAAACTATTTGACAGAAATATCCCCCTTTTTCTTGAAATCATTTAAAGTCACACTATTTGTCAAGAAGCCATTTAAAAATAGATTTTTGAATCAAAGTGTCCCATACCACTTTGAAAATTTTAAAAGTAGTTTTAATTCTAAAACTTTAATGTCCATATAAATAAATCCTTAAAACCATTTTTTAAAACATGGACATTAATGAGCAAGATTTATAAGAATAAGTCTTTAAAACATTTAAAAATTGTATTTTAGTTAGAGTTTTTAACAAAAAGAGAGACACTTGAATACAAATAATTGAGGTAATAAAAACTTTTTAATATCATGAGAATAAAGGAATTCATGATATACTATGTCAAAGTACATTATACACACCATATAAAAGTGATTTTGTGTATAACAACAAGAAGTCTCAATGGAATGTAAATTGAGATGAAATCTCTCTAAAAGGCTGTATCCTTAGGTAAAGGATAAATCAACAACATAGTTATGTGTGAAAAATATAAATACACTAAATATGATTGGACATTTATTGTAAAACAATCAAAGTACATTCACACATATTCTTGTAAAAACAACACCAATGAATTGGATGTTTAACTCAACAAATGGAGAATGGGTTAAAATTACTCTTATCAATTTCATATCGATGACTAGAGAAATTATCAATCGAGTGATTATGTGTATTAAAATTATATCCATAGAAAGGGGAGTGTAAATTATGACATAATCAAATGAATAGTGATTCCACACATAATGTTGGAGTAATATAATCAATGAAATATGCGTAAAGCCAAATGAGTGGAAATTGAAATTTCAAATTCCCTTATCGATTAGGTAACTTACAAAACATACAACCATGAAAGAAGGATCATACAATTATGATGTAAATATCCATAAAATAAATTACATTACACAATGAATACAATCATGGTCAGTACACACACCACATGCAATAAATAAGTGGTGAACAATGGAATTCTCACGGAATTAAAAGTGAGATAAGAAACCCCTTTGTAATTTTTCCTTGGTCGATGGTAGATTAACCTACTGTATAATGGTTAATTACTTTTTATTTAATTATACAAGAATCATATGAATTAATATGATATCATATATGATCTTTTAACATTGATTTTTTAATAATATCTTAGAATTATCGTCATTTCGGGTGTTAACGGGTTCATTTTAATTTATATTCTTTGTTATTTGAGCCATATTTGTTATTAATGGGATGTATATTATTTATATCCAGAATTATATCAAGTCCTTAAACATTATTTTTAATCATCAAATGAGAATTATACTTTATTGGATACGATAGAGAATGAATCTCATCGCGTTCGTGGAGACGGTAGTCGTACGTACGCACGAGCGATAATATCATTATTTTGATATTAAAATAATATATAATTTGATGGTATATCAGATATAAAGAATAAATATCATGTTATATTTATTATTTACATGAATTACACATCATTATTATAACCATACAAATAATAATTTATTGAATAACAATTACACCACGACGTGGAGACGGTAAGTCGTACGTACGCACGTATGGTGACATGTTATTCAAAGGGTGGATAGAATAATGAATATGGTTGTACCATATTTATAATAATATTATAGTATATATGAGATACTGGATTTATTATTTTAGAATGGTAAGAACAAATAAAGAATAAGTGGAAGAAGAAAGGAACTTGAAAAGGGGTGGTGAAAACATAACCTCTTCTTCGGGTTCTTCCTTTTGATTTGATCAAAAGTGCTCCTTAGGATGGATTTCTGATCACACCAAGGCCTCTAGGTTGTATTTAGGGAAGATGAGAGAGTATTTTGGTAGGGATTGGACGAACCAAAAGGCTTTTAAGGTGTGAAGAAATGAGAAGTATGAGTTCCCTTTTATAAGAGGGGTGAGGGGCACTTTTGGAAAATCTAGAAATATTAATTTATAATAAATTCATATTCGGTTTATAATGGATAAAAAGTTTATTATTTAAAGGTTAAGGTGTTTATAGGTTGAAAACCATTCAACCAATAGAATTTAGACATGTTTGAGTCATTATATTAACCTTGTCTTTTAGTTTTAACTCTTAGTTAATTAGTTTATCATTTACCATGTCACTTTGTATTATTATATTATATAGTTAATAAACATACTATCTACATCCAAAAGACACACAAGTGGTCCATTAATGATACAAATATCATTATATAAGTCTCTTGGAAGCTCCTTAGATTTTTAAGAATTTAATATCAATTAATAATATAATATTTGTTTTAAAAACTCTTTTATGTCAATTTTGACACTATTCAATAATTGATTTTTGTAAAAATCATAACGGACTGATTGCTTCCAAAAAAAGTTAATTAAATAAATCCTAACATGTCATATTATCCTATAAAATTATTGTAATTAATTAAAAGTCTAAAATTATATTTATTTGGGTATTTATAATATCCATTATTTTAATTTTTCACTATTATGGTAATTACTGGATCATCATTGTGTCATAAATAAATGAACTTATTTAATGTCTAAAAATTATAAATAAAATATAATTATGTTTGAAATATTTTTATATTTCTAATTAATATTTATAGTCTAAAATCCAACATATATCACCCTATCTAAAAATTGTTTTTCTAAAATATATATGCATGTGTCATTTTTGTATTCATTTTAACTTAATTAAAATAAAGTGTCTCTATCACTTACAAGTGGCTCCATGGGGTCCCAAAATCTACTCAAATATGACCATGGTTGGACATGTATCCTCCAATAAGGTTAGGACACGTTTTAGGGTAATTTAATATTATTATAATATTATTTTTTAACCCTTATTTACCGGATTTACCCTTAACCATGGTAAATAAAATATTTACCGCAGTAATTATTCAAAATTTATAAAAATAAAAGTTACTTATTCACACAATATGAACATCCTGATTCCAAATATAGAATCAATTTTTCCAAATTAGAAACACATAAGTGGCAGAAATTAATTTAAAATTAATTCCCGTTGTTAAAACAAAAAGCATGTTTTTAAGAGATAATAACTATCAAAAGATTGGCACTTGTTTACGTTCAGTTTAATTGTAAAATTATGTATAATGACCAAAATTATATTACATGGTAAAAATATATTCTACATATACTTTAAAACCACTCAAATTCATAATTTATCAATATAAATTAGTTCGATTAAAAAAGTTGTTTTTATTTAAAATTTAGTAATTTTCACTATTCATCAAAATATAAGTGTTATCCGAAAAGTTCCAAAATTTCACCCAAGGCTAAATTCGATATTCCGAATACAAAAATGAAGTCTATTTTGAAATATAAAATATATATAATTTCAAAAAGTAGGTATTACTATTCATAATGGCTAATTTGAACGGTTGTGGTGTGTTAGAACTCGATATTGCGTACAACACACACTATCACATTATTCAAAGAGAAGCGTACCATGGAATCTTGGGGTGTTACATTCTCCCCTCCTTCAATAAATTTTGTCCTCACAATTTTTTTAAAATTGGGCTTGAGAATATATTGGAATGTCCCACATCGGAAAAAGATTCAATAAAACTATCACTTTAAAAGAAATGAAGAGAGGTATAAAGGTCACTCAAGATAACCCATACTAGGTTTCCATGTAGGAAAACATGGATATAGATGATAAAATGAGTGTTCAGTTCCGATGGAGAGGGATAGAAAACATGATCAGGAGAAATTTAACAATAAGAAAATCACAAACTTGTGTTGGGACAAACGGTCCTTAGTCTCCTAGTAGGAAAAGTAAACGGACAAAATTTTTTTGTTCTAAGTTACATTACATAAGGACGAGGAATTCATTTATGATATTGACTAAGAACATAAAGAGATATACTTACTTTTTAAGTAGAGTTTCATTATTTAATAACTTTTTACCACTAACTCATTTTTTTTGAACAATGAGTATTCAATAAGACTTGGTCGCAATGGAAGGGCTAGAATAAACTTCTATAGAAATACATGATCCACGTAGGATAAACTATATATTTATCTTGTCTTTAGAGATTAATCAAAACCAAAATGGTTAGTATAAGATCTGATGATCCCCCAAATGTATATTCCATTAGAGAAAAAAAATACTAATCTTAATTTCTAAAATTAAACAAACAATATACCAAAGTTAAATAAATACCATTAAATAATATATTGTCCTTAAAATCCTTAAATATAATCCAAACTAATATTGAAACCCAAAACTTATAAGAATGTAGTCTTCCACGTTAAATTGTATCTCCAAATGACATCATCTACTCGTAAAGTCACATACTTAAAAGTAATTAACATAATCACATATTCTTTATTATAGGTTAATCATTTCCATAAATAACCCAAATCACTATAAATCCACAATAAAAACATAGATAAAAATACACCATTACTCCTCTAATGAAATCCCATAGTATTCTATTTTCCTTGGACATATAGTGTTACCAACAAAGTGAACATCTTCCAAAATAACATTTATCACTTAATCACCAAATCATCTTCCTATACTAAGGGTATTCATTTGATAATACATAAGAACCCAAATCAACTTATTATTGATCAATAAGATCATTTAACTAAAAATAATAGTCACACTAACTAGGGACTTCACGTAGTCTAGTGGTAGGCGATAAATCCCAATCGCACTTTGGTTGTGGGTTCGATTCCCAGAGCTTTGTCTAACGCGACGGGTTGTCACACGGTCTACATGTTGTCCTTTTTCAAAAACTATATTTTATAATATTACAAAAATGAGATAAATTCCTCAAAATACCATAAAATAATTTAACCACAAATGTTATATCATACCTTGCAATTTCATCCCAGATTATAATAACTTATAATTATCTCAAACCCCAATGATCATATAAAACCAAATGGTTATTTATACCTAGATCCACAAGAGAAGAGACAATTCTTCCTCAAATATCATTCTCACATGGAAAACTGCGGGGTTACAAATACAAGAGAAAATTATTCCAAAGTAAACCCATCAACAAGGAGCACTAATACTTTTTAAACATTTCTCCAACCATTTATTTCCACATAGTTTCTTCATGAGATCTGGTACGTCAGAAACGCCCTCATTCACAACAATCACCGTCTCAATCTTAATGCAGGGAAAGCTCGGATTCTTCTGGCGGTTCATGAAGCTGCTTCAATACAAAAAGACTGTTGTAACAACTCAGTTTGTGACTTTGTGATTCTTCGACAGCTCCATGTTCCTGGCATCTACCCAAAGCCCAAACACTCATTTTAAGTATTCTGGAAATCTCCAATGCCAGGATGGATTAATGTGAACGTCGATGGCAACTCCAAAGGCAACCCAGGACCTGCCAGTTGTGGTGCCATCTTCAGAGACTCAGCTGGGCAGTGTCAGGGCTGCTTCTTTGTTGGTTGTGGTCACTCTTCTTCTCTGGAGGCGGAAATGTTGGGGGTCATTCATGCTGTTGATTTTGCGCATCAAAGAGGTTGGAGAAAGCTCTGGATAGAAAGTTATTCAACCACTATCATTCATGCCATCTGGAATGGCAACATCCATCTGGCCTGGACTCTTACCACACGATGGATGAATTGTCTGAATTTGCTACACGGGATGGACTATATAGCTACTCATGCCTACCGGGAAGCAAATGTTGTTGCTGATGCTCTTTCCAACAAAGGAGTTCATCAACACATGACTTGGATGGACTCTATTCCTTCTGACTTATTTTACCTTATTGATAGAGATTGTAAAAAAATCTCATCTTTTCGCCTCTTGTAACCCTGTTTTGTTTATCAATAAATTGTGCTATGGTCTTTGACCAAAGCACTACCATTAAAAAAACCAAGGTCATTTACTCTCATCTTAAATATATAATACTTCAAATTTGTTTGTAAAGAAAATGTAAATTATCCTAAGCATATCCCCCAGTAGTGTCATAACCAAGAGTGCATCAAGGCCCATTGTCGTGCACCAGTTCCCATTCGAGTCTAGCTCAAAGTGGTGTTTTCGGGTTTTACCCATAGGTACATCTGTGCCAAAGCCGCCTCTACCTGCTCGTATCCAGACAGGGATGTATTGCTCGGAAAACTCACAAAATCTCTACAATACCAAAATTCTAGGAAGTTATTCTATACTAATCCTCAAAGTTCATCTTAGGTCTACGTACTCTAATCAGAGTTTATCTAAATCTAGCTTCCAATGTTTGTACTAAACTTCCTCTGATACCAACTGTAACACCCCGACCCCAGTTACCCAGAGTTGGTGCATTATTACATAACATTGTCATGATCACAAGAAAGATCAAGTCTCGAATGACCGATTAGTTTAGTATCCTTGGAAACACTAGATACATTCATAAAGTTTTACATTACATCATAAAAAAACATCTTGTATTCATATCCCATCATACTATCCCTACAGGTCATTCATGAATTACTTATTCATAATCCTAGGAGAAATAAAACATTGAAAGGGGTGATCTCAGATGCTCATTAAGGATAACAATATAACAGAAGCTTTCATAGACAAGCATAAACACTTAAGGAAATTTATAACTAAAACAAAAGCCTTTTAAACTTAAACTTGAACATAGTAAGGAAAAAATAAAATGAAATAATGTCGTTTACTTATTCACATGGTTACTCTGCTAATCGAATAATCACATGCAATATCAATAACCACTTTCATAATAATAGAATGCATAATTCCAGACTATCATAACCACATAGCCGAGGCCTCGTGCCAAGACTACAAATAAGATTTTGTCAAGGCCTTGTTCCAAAACACTAGTTTGTCTCATGAGACCTACTGATGCATCGAGGAGCTATAGCGGGCTCCACCCATCACTTACTAAGTCCAATACATTCCTCATATGAAAATTTTTAAACATAACATAAAAATTCGTATTAAAACTAGCATACGAAATGTCAATACTTTATCCACAAACCATGAATGGTATAAAAATAGCACATCCACAGTCAAACATAACTCATTCAATACAATATGGAAGATTGTATTGTATCATATTAGCCTCAATCGAGAATAATGAAGGATATTGATATAGATGAAAATAATCATCAAAACTATTTGAGAGAAATATCCCCCTTTTTCTTGAAATCATTTGAAGTCACACTATTTGTCAAGAAGCCATTTAAAAATAGATTTTTGAATCAAAGTGACTCATACCACTTTGAAACTTTTAAAAGGAGTTTTAATTCTAAAACTTTAATGTCCATATAAATAAATCCTTAAAACCATTTTTTAAAACATGGACATTAATGAGCAAGATTTAGAAGAATAAGTATTTAAAACATTTAAAAATGGTATTTTAGATAGAGTTTCTAACCAAAAGAGAGGCACTTGAATACAAATAATTGAGGTAATCAAAACTTTTTAATATCATGAGAATAAAGGAGTTCATGTTATACTATGTCAAAGAACATTGTACACACCATATAAAAGTGATTTGGTTAATAACAATAAAGAAGTCTCAATGGAATGTAAATTGAGATGAAATCTCTCATAAAGGCCATATCCTTAGGTTAAGGATAAATCAACAACATAGTTATGTGTGAAAAATATAAATACACTAAATATGATTGGATATTTAGTGTAAAACAATCAAAGGACATTCACACATAATCTTGTAAAAACAGCACCAATAAATTGGATTTTTAACTCAACAAATGGAGAATGAGTTAAAATTACTCTTATCAATTTCATATCGATGACTTGAGAAATTATAAATGGAGTAATTATGTGTATCAAAAGTATATCCATAGAAAGGGGAGTGAAAATTATGACATAATCAAATGAATAGTGATTACACACATAATCTTGGAGTAATATAATCAATGAAATATGTGTAAAGCCAAATTAGTGTAAATTGAAATTTCAAATTCCCTTATCGATTAGGTGACTTATGAAACATACACCCATGATAGAAGTATCATAAAATTATGATGTAAATAGCCATAAATTAAAGTATATTACACAATGAATACAATCATGGGCAGTCACTACAGGAAAATCAGCCTATACCCACGGTTCAAAACCGTGGGTATAGCCCCCAAAACCGTGGGTATAGACTATACCCACGGTTTTGGAAACCGTGGGCTAGAACGGTGTTGGTATAGGTCCCCAACCTATACCCATGGTTTTCCAAAACCGTGGGTATAGGTGTTCTTCCACCGTTTCAATGAAACATACACAATTGTCACGGTGTCAAAGGCTTTTCCCCACCTTTCAAAACCGTGGGTATAGGTCCTAAAATAATGCGGTCGGTGGGTTTCGAACCGCAACCTCTCCGCTGCAGATGAAGCACCTAACCACTACCCCAACACCACTTTTATGTATATATATTTATATTTAGTTAAATATAGTTATATAAACCGTGGGTATGGAGGGAAGAACCGTGGCTATAGAACTCCTGCCAAAAAAAATTGCCTTCCCACGGAAAAAAAAAAATTCCCACGCACACACGGGAAACCTATACCCACGGTTTTTCATAACCATGGGTATAGGTATTTTATCCAAGACCTATCCCCACAGTTTTGGAAAAACGTGGGGATAGACCCCCCTATACCCATGGTTTTTCAAAACCGTTTGTATAGGTCTTGAAACTTTACTTATACCCACGGTTTTGGAAAACCGTGGGTATAGGGGTACCTATCCCCACAGTTTTGGGGAAAACCTTGGGGATATATCCAATTTCCAGTAGTGATTACACACACCACATGTAATAAATAAGTGGTGAACAATAGCATTCTCACGGAATTAAAAGTGAGATAAGAAACCCCTTACTTTGTACTTTTTCCTTGGTCAACGGTAGGTTAACCTCCTGTATAATGGTGAAATAATTTTTATTTAATTATACAAGAATAATATGCATTAATATGATATCATATATGATCTTTTAACATTGATTTGTTAATAATATCTTAGAATTATCGTCATTTCAGGTGTTAACGGGTTCATTTTAATTTATATTATTTGTTATGTGAGCCATATTTGTTATTAATGGGATGTATATTATTCATATCCAGAATTATACCAAGTCCTTAAACATTATTTTTAATCATCAAATGAGAATTATACTTTATTGGATACGATAGATAATGAATCTCATCGCATTCATGGAGACGGTAGTCTATACGTACGCACGAGTGACAATATTATTATTTTGATATTAAAATAATATATAATTGGATAGTATATCATATATACAGAATAATTATCATGTTATATTTATTATTTACATGAATTAAACATCATTATTATACCCATACAAATAATAATTTATTGAATAACAATTACACCACGACGTGGAGACGGTAAGCCGTACGTACGCACGTTTGGTGACATGTTATTCAAAGGGTGGATAGAATACAGAATATGGTTGTACCATATTTATAATAATATTAAAGTATATAGGAGATACTAGATTTATTATTTTGGAATGGGAAGAACAAATAAATAAGAAGTGGAAGAAGAAAGGAACTTGAAAAGGGGTGGTGAAAACATAACCTCTTCTTCGGGTTCTTCCTTTTGATTTGATCAAAAGGGATCCTTAGGGTGGCTTTATGATCACACGAAGGCCTCTAGATTGTAGTTAGAAATTTTTAGATAGTATTTGGGTAGGGTTTTGCCGAACAAAAAGGCTTTGAAGGTGTGAAGAAATGAGAAGGAGGAGTGCCCTCTTATAAGAGGGGTGAGGGGCACTTTTGGAAAAGCTTGAAATATTAATTTATAATAAATTCATATTCAGTTTCTAATGGCTCAAAAGTTGATTATTTAAAGTTTAAGGTTTTTATATTTCTAAAACCATTCAACCAATAGAATTTAGACAGGTTTGAGTCATTATATTAACCTTATCTTTTAGTTTTAACTCTTAGTTAATTAGTTTGACATTTACCATGTCACTTTGTATTTTTATATTATATAATTAATAAACATACTATATACATCCAAGAGACCCCCAAGTGTTCCATTAATGATAAAAATATCATTATATAAGTCTCTTGGACTACCCTTATATTTTTAGTAATTTAATATCAATTAATAATATAATATTTGTTTTAAAAACTCGTTTATGTCAATTTTGACACTATTCAATAATTGATTTTTTTAAAATTCATAACAGAGATATTGATTCGACAAAAGTTAATTAAATAAATCCTAACATGTATAATTATTCTATAAAATTATTTTAATTCATAAAAAGTATAAAATAATATTTATTTGGGTATTTATAATATCAATTATTTTAATTTTTCACTATTATGGTAATTACTGCATCATCATTGTGTCGTAAAAAAATTAACCTATTTAATGTCTAAAAATTATAAATAAAATATCATTATGTAGGAAATATTTTTATCTTTCTAATTAATATTTATAGTCGAAAATAAAACATATATAACCCTATGTAAAAAAAAATTTCCAAAAGATATATGCTTGTGTCATTTTTGTATTCATTTTAACTTAATTAAAATAAAGTGCCCCTATCACTTACAAGTGGCTCCATGGGGTCCCAAAATCGACCCACAGATGAACATGGTTGGAAATTTATCCACCAATAAGGTTAGGACACGTTTTAGGGTAATTTAGTATTATTATAATATTATTTTTTATCCCATATTTACCGGATTTACCCTTAACCACGGTAAATAAAATATTTACCGCAGTAATTATTCAAAATTTCTAAAAATAAAAGTTACCTATTCACACAATATGAACATCCTTATTCCAAATATGGAATCCATTTTTCCAAATTCAAAACACAGAAGTGGCAGAAAATAATTTAAAATTAATTTCCTTTGTTAAAACAAAAAGTGTGTTTTTAAGAGATAATAACTATCAAAAGATTGACACTTGTTTATGTCCTGTTTAATTGTAAAATTATGTACAATAACCAACATTATATTAAATGAAAAAAATATATACTAAATATACATTAAAACCACTCAAATTCACAATTTATCAATATAAATTAGTTTGATTAAAAAAGTTGTTTTTAATTAAAATTTAGTAATTTTCACTATTCATCAAAATATAAGTGTTATCCGAAAAGTTCCAAAATTTCACCCTAGGATAAATTAGATATTTAGAATCCAAAAATTAAGTCTATTTTGAAATATAAAATATATATATAATTTCAAAAAGTAGGTATTTCTATTCATAACGGCTAGTTTGAACGGTTGTGGTGTGTTAGAACTCGATGTTGCGTACAACACACGCTATAACATTATTCAAAGAAAAGCGTACCATGGAAGATTGGGGTGTTACAGCACAAGACAATTCGGTGTTGTGTGAATGGAAGGTTTGACTTAGTGTTTTAATATGTGTATATTTATAAGAAGTATTTCCAGTGTCAAGTGAAATTAAAAATACCAAAAATATAAATTAATTCAAAAATATATATTTCACAAAATATCTAGGTGTTATAGTGACCCTATGAGACTCTATGGTTTTGAAAGAAAGTATACATTTCTTTATCTATAATTATAGAAAAACATTGGTTTCTAAGAAATGAATTAATTATACTCAATTTACAAAGGGATGTATAATGATATCTATTAGATACATTTATCTTCTTACCCATGTCTGCTAATTGTATCATATATAGGTATGTATAGTCATATAATCCTTTATTATAAGGCATCAAGTAATCATGATTAAATAAAAAGGTAATTTTTGTATAGCCTACTCATATATTCTTGATTCTTAGGGTATAGTCTGAGCAAATAGATGATAATATCACAAGTTTTTTTCCATGATTAATGAACAAACCACATACCCATCAACCAAATAAATTAGAACAGCAAATATAAATTATTTTTATTTTTATATATTTCATTAGTCAGTTTAATATAGGTAAAAAATTTCATACTTGTAATATAATAGGATAAATATCATACTGGTTAAACCATAATTGATGAAATGATCAACAACATACCCAAGCATCCTTTATTTTCATAGCCACCAACCTAGCATAAAAATGTAATCAATGTATGATGGTTCTTATGAAAGGTATCTAATTTACATCCAAAATTGGGATTCAACGTGAATTTTACCCCCTTGGTATACCAAATTCAATGTTTTTACACACTAAATGGTTTGCGCAGTGAGTTATCTATCCCAAAAATATTTTTTTAAAATAATGAGTTAATTATATATATATATATATATATATCCCAAACCATGCCATATTAACATGTTATTACAACCTATAATACTCTATAATGACCATCAATTAGTTATGATCCAATTTTATACGTTAAGAGGATAATTATCATCTCACATTAGGAATATATTCATCCACCATTAAATCATGATAATGTGGTTATTATCCTTTTTATATATTCATAAAATTTATATAGACTCAAAATTCCTATAAAAATATTAACAAAACCATACCAAATCTATAATATAATCATATATCATAATATAAACTACTATATAGGTCATATTTTTCTACACATTTATGATATTGTTAAACTCATTACATCACTATTTCATTCCTACCACATATGTATGTGAGTATTTTATAAATCCTCCTACCATACACTTTTAATGGGTTAACATATATTAAGAAATATTATTTGAATAAATTTATGATTAGGATTAATTATCATAATTTTCAACTACATAAACATAACATAAAATCTTATTTACTTCACATAATCTATTGGTATAATGTTAATAAATTTATTTTCATCAAAAAATACATTCAAAGTTCATTATCACAATACCTGTACATTTCCATTCAAAATGTTACTGAAAAATCCTTTTGTAAAATATATATATAAATATATATTTTTAAACCATTCTGTAACAAATTTATACGGCCTAAAAACACATATATCCTACCCAATCTTGTAGAAAAGGTACTAATAATAGAGTCTCAACCACTACCCTCATTCTAAAGGTAGGATCTAGCACCAAAAACTAATCCCATATCATATAATATACAACCACCATTACACATAGGGAGAGGTATCACGACATGTCACATACCACATCTCATATGAATTCATTCTCACTTAGAGTGAGATCTCAAAACTTGTTAGATACCATATCTCCAAATTCCACCTCAACTCTAGGTCACGTTAAATACCTCATCACATACCACCACACTATCACTCAAGTTTAGGACTCATATCAACATCAAATCTCAATACTAACTCATCCTATGTAGCTAGTGTTAACACCCTCCTATTTAAGGTGACCCATGCATGCACCCTCTCACATAATTTTATTCCTCATGGACACATCATGGATTAATACCCACTCACTCATGGTGGATTATTCCCACACTCTCTCACTAAAAAATGATGCCATATATCAAGTATCACCATTACGGATTGGGTCATATAGAGGGTAGAAGAACATGTAAAAATTCATGGAAACATATCCCAAAGAATATCTCGTGACTAACCAAGATTATATGACCTATGAACCAATGGAAAATATCTCACAATAAAGAACATAATCAATCACCTTAACCTTTATCACTATACTGATTCACCTCAATCCTATTTTTTGGTCATATAGTATCGTACATGTATTAGAGAATCATTTAGGATAAAATCCATCTACAAAATGTCTCACTAATAACTCTCGGTTACACCTATGGACAACATCCCTCTTAGATATCATCTATCCCCTACGATCATAATAAAAATTCATCATCAGTACCACTTATATTTCTAGAACCTAAGATTTCATCCAATGGAACAATAGATTCTCAAGAAACTTTCAGCACAATCCATGTACAATTTCTATAAGGGATCTAATTGGTTTTTACAAATAAAATGCCTTTAGGTGTCACATCCCAAATGCTACCCAGACCAAGCCATAAACCCACAAAAATCTAGTCATATGGCACCCTTGATACATCTCATGCCCCAAGCCACACCAGGTTTATACCATAACCAGAACCAATCAATACTACAATAACTGAAGTATATAGGGAGGCCTCCCCTTAGGCCCAAGTCCTCACGTAATCATAACCTCTCTTGGAATAGAGACTACAACCCAAAAAATCACATTTACCATAACTCAACTCCCAAAAATGGTTTTAGAGTCTATAATACACACTTTAATAACATCCCATGTAACACCTGAAGCGCATCGCTTGTTGGAACCTCTCTCTAAGGAGAGTTTTATGTGATAGACTATAAACCTTCTTAGAAAACACCATTATAGTCTATTTTTCACCAACTACATGAGTCCAAACCACAAAGGGGTTTGTTGGGCCTAACTAAAAGTCTCCCTATTTAGAGAAATATCTACTAGGCCACTCCAAACAAACCAAACGTTACATGGTATAGTAAATTCACTCCACATAGGATCTATCATAGCCAACCACACTCTCTAGGACTTACGCAACAAATTTATAAAATTATAAAACATAGAACCCATAACATGATAATTCATGATGCATATACAAAATATAAAATATGTTCAAAATGAAAGGAACCAATAACTATTGGCTCAAAAAAGATAACTCATCTAATTTCATGGCTCAGTTCATCCTCATTCTCCAAAAATTGAGAAATATGACAAATATGACCCAAAAAAGTCCTAAAACTTAATTTTTATTACAAATATTGAAATTAAAAGAGAAACCTTAGGTATTACCTAATCCTAGAAAAGGGAGACATCATGATTTATAATTCTCAGTAATTTGATAAGATATGAGCCTCTCAAATATTTTGGAAGAATAAAGTGTGAGGAGAAACAAATAATGGGTGTGGGATAGGGTTATATCAAGTGAGTATAATAATGGGGACCCCCCTAAATAATTTAAAAATTATATATAAAATTATGTAAATATTGACCCAATCTACGCCCTGGTACCCGGTTAGGGTCTACTAGGTTTTTTGTAGCATGAAATGTTATACCTTTCTTCTACTCTCATTATTAGGTACTTGGTACATACCAACCCAGTTCGTGAATCAATTTTTTAAATTTTAATAGAAAAACCACCCATACATCCACTAGAAAATTAACTTGATAACCACTTGAACACCCAATCACCGGTAATATATTACCTTTATGATTACTCATCTCACAGATTTATGGTCTTAATACCATTTTCTAAAACTCCCCTTCTCTAGGGATCAAAATTATAATTTCCCATTAAAATATATTCATAAATTTATAGTCCATTACAATATTCTATCAATGGGGATTCTCATCCCAATGAAGTGTTTTGGATGGTCCTAAAATGATACAACCATCCATCAGAACCTAATTCCACTACTTGTTCCCAATTATTGATTGGATTCCATCAAATATTCCACTATCATGATATATTGACAATAAAGTTTTCCCAAACATCCTTATTCTACCTCAAATATGAATTGATCATTTCTAAAACAACACATCCAACCAAAAACCCATCTCATTTTATAAAAAATAATAAATATCCTATACGATCTACCATGTATTGACATTAATAAAAAAACCACACTAGATCTTTGTGATTTTCATTTCTATATTGTGAACCAATGCCTAAATTTTACTGACATTATTTTAGTACATAAGTCCCACTTGGGACATTCAACAACAAATAAGACAAAAAAATTATCCCTAGAGGCTATGTGCACCATCATAAAACTTAAAAATCCTCATATTCATGCCAAAACCTGATTCATAGCTGATTCTCTAGTTAATACTCTATTCTATAAGGCCACATCATGATTTTACTTGAGCACTAACAAGCTCGACACCCAGGTTACACAATTCCCATCACTCAATCCTAAAATACATGAATTTCCAAATACACTAAACACATAAACCATCATCAATGAGTTATTTAATTCGATATGATTTTTGAACTAGATATGAAACATCCCACCACTATACCGAAAGTATTAAAATCTGATACTTTCATCGATTTTGGGTTAGATTTGACTTAGAAAATTTTACCCGTAGAAACTCATTATGTGCTCCCCACCATGTGATCATCCATATGACCATCTCACTATTACCATCCCTATTGAAAACTAAAATTTCATAAGGTTTCCCCTACTCAAAACTTTTCCATAAAAACCTAAAAAATTCTACCCACAGGATCTTCTCTTAGGACATATGAAGCCATACTATCATTGATATCCCTTGTTTGATTTTGTAGACCTTTAGCTATCACAACCAACATAAAAATTATCTTCTCCCTATATAAATTTCAAAATTATTCTATAAAACCAATTCCAAATTCATCTCAATATCCACCAACCACTTTCTAACAATTTCCAACAATGTACGATAGCATACCACATTCTCCACTAAAGATCATAAAAAGTTATGTCAAATTCCCAACCTACTCTAGTTGATACATTCCATTCCACCACATTCTATGTCACATCAACACTGGATGGACCAACACCCTATTAATCAATCAACTCTAATTATCAATGGACTACCTTACCCCATCATAGATCAGTACACCCACCTATCATGGTTTCCCTAAAATCCAACCAAAATTTTTTATAATTACTTCTAAAAGTAACCAATTTTAAATATCATATATCCCACCATGAGGTCACTTTAGGGAGATTCTTATAATTAGACATTTCTCCCACTTTAGTTTAACCCTGAACTACCCATTAGTGGAAAAACCTGAATGACTACTCTCCATTTATATATTATAAGTTCTAAGACACTCACCCAAATGGTCACATCATAAGTACACATCTAAAATAGTATATTTCATCGAACCATTTATCCAAAACCCATATGTAATGTAAAAATATGCTTCTCCCAGTATGTCATATCCTCATATTTTCAAAGACTATCTTGTTTTATGTGTACTTTTCTACTATGATTCGTAAAAACTAGCCTCACATTGTTTTAAAGCTCAAATTTAGTTTATATGATTAAACCATGTGTAAAACCATTTCCCTTACCCATTACCATAAGTCCAATACATCCCTCATTATTCACCAATCGTGATTTTATTCTAACATTACCAACGAAACACATAAAAAATCCATTCCATCCCACATCTCTCAAGAAACACTATAAAACCAAAAACACCTACCCGTGGATCACTTAGAACACCAAGAATTAAAAATAAAAACACAATCACTTTCCCCCATGAAATTTAAAAAAACTGATCTACATACCCATCAAGGTTTCTAAGGCTAGACTATCTTACTTACCAACCAACCAAAAATTGGATATAATATGCATGCCAACTATTTATACCCTACTAGAAAACTAACACCCATACAGGGATTCGTATGTATTTTTTCCCATTTAAATTCCATATGAAAACCCATATCACATTATGGTCTTTATACACTACACCAACCTATTTTCCCAACCACTATAGAGTTCATGTCAAACTCAACAGTGTAAAATAATAAACCATAACCCAAATAACTATATTAACCAAATAACCATATACTCACTCTATATAAATTCATACTACCTTTCAATGGAACAATCAAATATTACATAGACTGTTTCAAGGGTATGTTACCAACAAAAACCATATAATCCAAAATAGGTCATGTCTTTGGAAAGAACTGCTTATATCATCCATACTAAGAAACCACTACCTGATCAAACCCTATATGGGGTTTAATCTACCTTAACTGCATAAATAAAAAATATCATGTCATGTAAAATATTATAAAAACACCAAAAAAATTAAATTAATTAATACATAAACAATAATTTATTTTTTAAAACACAAAATGAGTTATTTTTAGCATTTTAATTAACAAAATATGATTTTATATTAATTTTCAAAACCTTTTTATCTAATATTTTTTACTGAAATATTTTTTTTGTAAAACCAAATTTCTCTTTTAAAAACCCATTTCTCATAGATAATCATTCATTCAAATGGAAATAAAATCCTATATACCTTATATGGTGGATAAACACAGGGAATCTATATACCTCATGTCCAATGTGAAATCATAAAAAAAACATCAAACTTGAACATTATACATTAATAAACATTTCAATCAGGACAGGAAAAATATAGAACAGTAATCTCACACCCCTATAAATTATTATTTTTCACTAAGAAAATGGTTCACGATCCACTAATCCATTATCCTTTCCAAAATTAGATAAATTACAATCCCATACTATTATATTCCTAAATAATAAGACAATTAAAAAAATACATATTATAATTTTTTAAATCCCTATCCTAGAAATACATCATCCAACATGATTTTTGAGATCCATAAGTCCTTAAATGTGATTCCCTATACACTAGAGTCTGTAGACTAGTGGTGAGAGTCTATAACAAAAAATTAGGACACTACACTCCCAATGTCATCACACATAATAACATGTATGTAACTGATTCAAATAAAACATCAGAGTAAGATTAAGGATTTATAATAAAGATAAAACCATAAACCACATAGAATATAAACATGTTATAATATAATGACGTACATGATTATTATAGAGACATACATTATAATAGCCACCCACCAGGATGATCAAATACAGATGTAATCTAAGGAAAAATACTAGGGATACACAATTATAAACTCAGGTCGCTCTTCTAAGATGTCTCCTAAAAATATAGTGACCTCCATTATCCATATAACCTATACAACTTATCACCTGAAATTAAAAAATATATATTAGTATGTGAAAAATGGTGTCCACGAACAGGGTGAGAAATAATCTTAGTAGGGAACCACGAATGGGGTTCTATGTATATACCATAAAACATTGTGTGTGTGTGTGTGTGTAATCATGGATAGTAAAAAATTACTATAATCAAGAATAAATGTCAATTCATATTGTTTTATCCAAGTATCTATGATTCATGAATTCTTTTTTTACCATTTATAGTGGATGAAGTTGTCTCGCATCACAACTAAGTCCAAACCCCATCGCTAGTAGAACAGACCAACAATAGAGTATCATCCTTCACCCTCTCACTCATGGTAAGGTACCATGCTAAAAATTTATCTCAAATCCAATCATGTATCTTCATTATCTCACTCAAGGTAAGGTATCATTCCACATAAAGCACCACATCTCACAACAACACCCTCTAATTCAAGGTGAGACATGATACCACCTAGAATACCACATTTCACACCAACTCACTGTCACACAGGATGAGGTATCATGCATCACAATATACCACCACTCTATCAGTTAGGGTAAGGCCTTATATCCATATAATATTGGAAAACATTCTTACTCTAGGTAACCTATGGAAATACCTTCATATTCAAGGTTGCAAGTGCCTACACCTTCTCATATAGGGTTAGGCCCTTAAAATATACCATGGATGAAATCCCCCCTCACTTTGGGTGGTCCATATAAGAATCCTCTCACTCATGGAGATGAATCATATCATGTATCTTTTTCATCTACTAGTTATCATTTATATCACATGAAAATAGAAACAATCATGGAAATATCTCCCTAGGATAGGCCCTCGATTAGCAACTAATTTGCACCTAGTGCACTACTATAGGATGTATCCTGAAATATTTCATCATCAGTCCCCCTAAACCATATCACTATACATAATCAACTCATGTTAAACCCATGATTCTACAATATACCATGAAGATTCTCTTGTCACTTAAGATATGATTAATTTATAATTATGCTCTCTAATAGAAATCAATTACACCCATGATCAACATAACTCTTAGGCATCACTATAGAGACCCAAAGCTTGACGTACATGGACATTACATTACATTATTGGAATACTTAATAATTAACAAAAACAGACACACAAGGACCGTAATAGTTTAGTGTCTTTGATAACTTGTAACGCAATCTTCTAATCGTGGTGAAAGATCTTCAACGTCTCCCATAAAGATCTTACCTTTTTTTTCTTACCTAAAACCTTTCTTTATATCCTGGGGAAAATAAAAAATAAAAAGGGTGAGCTCAATTTCTCAGTAAGGGTAAGAATGGATAAAATAAAACATACCATATGCATTTGAACTTAAAAACATGAACATAATGTTTAAACATCAAAAGCTTGAGCAATGACATAGAACATGGAAGTACATAAGGCATAGATCATAATGAAACATTAATAATGATAAAATAGCATGGGAATAAAACATGTAATTGTGGAAACCATTAAGAACATGATATGATTTCCATATTATCCAAGGCATTGCTGCAAAGACCATCTTATTGGACAAAGTCCCTTTCTAAATCGAGTTCACTCCTCGTTCCAGTCCTGTATTACTGAACCGGTTTAGCTTTCTGTTCCATCCATGTCTATCTCATGAGATATAAATATTTACCCAATGCATTGGATGTAGATATAGGTCCCACCCATCTCATAATGAAATCATTCTTACTTGTGCCACAAAAAAACATACATCATTCATAATAACCCAACGAATAAAATGGGTTTCATAAATATCATCCCATCATCACATAATCCATATAAAAGAAATGGATATAATTTCATAATAAGAAAAGTGAATCCATGTAAATCATATAGACATTATACTTGAAACATACAAATATGAAAATAATTTCATCTTATATGGAAAATGGTTTTGATAAAACACTTGAAATGAATTCTTGAGGAAAATATCCTTTCTTCTTGAAAGTCATTTTCTTTTCACAAAATGCCATGAAATTTTAAAAGAAAGAGATTTTGTTGAAAATAGTCATGAAATATTTTGGAGGAAGCTTCATGGAAATAAGGCTTTATAAAACCGTAAAAATCCGTTCGTGTCGTATAAGTTAAAAAAACATTCTTCTTGTACTTTTGCTGGAAAAGTAAAAAAGCACCTCGTAAAAGAAAGATTCCATACATACTATTTAGTAAGAGTCAAAAATGGGTAAAAATTACATTAAAAACACATGAAACCATTTTTAGGAAACATGGACAGGTATGAGAACAATAACCCCAGAACATACTTATGAATAAGCAATCTCAGATAAAAATGAGATTTGCAAAATTATCCCTTACCTTATGTCTGATATGATTCGTATGTATCTGAACCTCCTGTATAATGATTTAAATAATGTCATTTACTTATTACATAATCATATTCATTGTTATGATATCATATATGGTTTACTTATGACTTTATATTACCCGTTCTTTTGTAAATTCCATGTTAAAGTGTGTTTTGGGTAAAATAGTTTCATTTGTCATCCGTGTTTTGACTTATAATTATTCATAAGATTACTTAGATCATGATTACTTAATTCCAGAATATAAAACATGATTTACATATAATATATATTCATAATATACATATACATAATAGATCGATAAATGGAAAGAAATACACCGTTCATGGAGACGGTAGGTCGTACGTAAGCATGAACGCTGTTTTTGTTTCCTTATTGAGTTGAATGGAATTAAGTAGATGACCTAAATATATATATACATAAATCCAGTAGCTTTATAATGTCATATGTTTCATTATTATTTCTTTTACATACTTTATAATCATTCTTAAATGGTTAACATGGAGAATGAATCTCATCGCGTCGTGGAGACGGTAGTCCGTACGTACGCACGAGCGATGATATCGTTCCCATAATTATTGAATTTAATTGGATAGGGTGATACAATATATCATAATCAGTATGATGTTATAATAACTATTTATAGTAATTCTTTACACCATTATACCCATCCAAGTAAGGTGGTGTTCGAAAAATAGATTACACAACGGCGTTGAGACGGTATTCGGTACGTACGCACGCACGGTGATTTCGTTTTCCGTAGGATGGATAGATGGTGAAATAGGGTTGGTTCATACTTATAATAGCATATCCGTATATGAGTGATACTGATGTTATTACTTCATATTGAAAAAACTAAATAAGAAGAAGTAGAAGAAGAAATAAACTTGAAAGAATCGGTAACGGACATTACCTCTTCTTTGAAGCGCCTCTTTGAGACCTCCACTTAGGGCACTAAAATTGGTCATTGAAGAATTCCAGGACCTCTAGGATGTTTCTGGGGAAGTGGAAAAGAAAATTTGGCAGGGTTTGGCCAAGATTGAAGGCTCAAATTGGTGTGAGTAAGGGAGGGAGGAGGTGCATTTTTATAAGGGAGGAGAGGGGCACCTTTGAAAATCTTAAAAATATTAATTTATAATAAATCTAACCCCACTTAAAAACCACCAAAAATGACTCATATTCAAATATTAGATTAGATAGGGTTGTAATATAATAATCCAATAAAATTTATACATGTTAAGAAATTATTTTAAAAATTATCAACTTGATTTATCCTTAATCAATTTAATTTTATTTGTGGTAATAACATTCAAAATTTTAAATTAGAACAAATAATTACTTATTTGTTGTGAATTTTCCATACATGGATACTTTATAACATTTTAGACCATATAAATCTAAATTTTTAATTTTTATATGTTTTTGTTATTTTTAAACAAATTTATAATATGTTATTTTTATAAAATAACAATACTGTCAATTGTGACACTATTCATTTATTTGAATTTAAATAAAATATATAAAGAATATATGTTCAAAATAAAAGCTTTAATAGATTCATAAAAGGTCATAAGTATCTAGAAAATTAGTTTATAACATTAAATAGTTCATATAATATTTATTCTATTATTTTTAAAACCATTTATTTGGTTTATCTCTTAATAAAATAATTACTACAACATTTTTGTATAATTATTTAATATACTTATTTGTTGCATAAAAATTAAAAATAAAACTCTATGATGAATATAAATCTATTACCTTTCACAATAATACTTTTACGCGAATTTATCATCTTAAAATCACAATATTTAAATTATTTTATTTATTAAATTATGAAGGTGACAACTTTTGCATCATTTAAAATAAAATAATATAAGTGTCATAATCAATTTTATAAGACTCCAATTGGTTATATATTAGGTAATTGGATGATTAAGGTGTATATATACACTACCAATAAGTTTTTTTCAGGTTTTTGGGCCTTTTAAGTTTTATTATTATTTCAATAAAAACTATATTACTGATTTTCACTTAATAAATAATTTCTGCATCATTAACGTATCACCATTAATGACAATTATTTAATCCCTAAATATTCTAAATAAATTATCATGATATAGATAATTTTATTATATTTCTTGAGACTATTCATTTTTGATGTTTTATGTTGTTTATCACTAAATTAAAATTATTATATTTATAAGATTTAAGAGAGTGACATGTTGTCACTTTCTTTGGTTTCAATAATAATTAAATTATTTTCATTGTCAAAAGTCCATAAAATGAATATAATCCGACCCTTAGGTGATATTGTTATACTTTTAGCCAACCAATATAATTTTTTCATGTGTTAGGGTAATTTTATAATATTATATTTACCCTTAATTACCCGATTTACCATTAACTATGGTAAATAAAATTTACCGTAGTTACTATTCATAATTCCCAAAAATAAAAAGTATCCTATTAACATTATTTGGACCCAATGATTCCAAATATGGAATCCATTTTTTCAAATTCAATACACAGAAGTTGTATAAATTAAATTAAAATTAATCATGTTGTCGAATGAAAACGGGTTTTTGATTAAAACATTGCAAAAGATTGAATTGATTTAACCTACGAATTCAATGTAAAATCAATGCTAATGAAATACATTATATTAAATGGTAAAAATATATTCTATTTATACTTTAAAACCATTAAATATTATAATTTAACCACATAAGTTATTATGATGAAAAAAGTTGTTTTTAATTAAAATATATCATGTTTTTACTATTCATTAAAATATGAAAGTTATCAGAAAAACATCAAAACTTTATCCAATGTAAATTTTTATATCATGATTTAAAATAAGAATTTTATTTTGTCAAATTGAACTTATAAACATTTAATTAACTAGATTTAAAGTGGGTGTGCCATCAAAAGGCGGCAAAACTGCATTTTTGGAAAAATACTAATTTTACCCGATAAATTTATATTTTTCCTATACCATGTTCTAGAAAATGTGTAAGATGAAAAATAATGTTATAAAATTCAAAATTTATTTAATACTATTCATAACGGCTACTTCATAATAATATTATAATAATATACCATTGTTTAGTAAAACCCGGTATTGCGTACAACACACGCTATCGAGGAAGGTCGGGATTGCGTGTAATGAAAGCCAAGTTAGGGTTGCATGTTGTGAAAGACTCCTTTGTTGTTTCATATAACAAAATCCAACCATATTTCATTTATACATTGAATATATATATATATACACTCAATGTTGTGTAGAATGACTATTATCAAACGAACTTGAAATTGTGTGTAACACAATCTAAGAATAGTGTTGCGTATATTGCAAGCTAATACGGTGTTACATATAGCACAAGATAACATCAAATAAATTAAAAAAGAATAAAATCTCGGGGTGTTACATTCTACTACCTTTAAAATGAATTTCTCCCTCGAAATCCGTCGGGGTTATACATGGTTTACTATTCGAAAGTTTCTTTAATACAAACCCACATCGTAAAAAAAGGAATACCAAAACTTATCTTTAAAAACTAAAGTATGAAACGTAATTGTTACCCAAATTAACTAATCACTGGGTTTCCACATAGGATAACATGGGTAAAAATATGGATATGGAAGATAAATCTAACTGTCATGTTATGATGGAGAGTGGTAGAGAACATGGCTATGAAATAGCCAACAATCACAAAGCCATAGATTTGTGATGATCTAAGGTACCATCTGATTCATCGGATATAAGAGCTCTAGGACAACATTTTTGGTTTTCAATATCATTTTCCTAAAGTTGAAAATTTTGAATTAGAAGAAATACCTACTTTATTTCTATATAATCTCACTGTTGTTTGTTCCTTGAACAATTTCCACTTCATCTCTGAAAGAAATGAAGTTGAATTTTTCATTCGTGAAGTGTTAGCAGATCATGTGATAGAATGATGGGTCATTCCGTCTGTCTTAATCAAAAGGTTAGAAATAGTTATATACATAAGTCCATCTATCATATATTGTTCCAAAATGGACATATAATTCATCTATCAAACTGATTAATAAAATAAAAGTAGTTTATACTAACCAGGGACTTCCTGTAGGCCACTAGTAGGCGATAAAGGCATGTCGCACTTCGGTTGTGGGTTTGATTCCCACAGCCTTGTCCGATGCGATGGGTTGTCACTCATCCTGCAGGTTGTCTTTTTTCTAAAACTACATTACTATAACATCCCACCAATAATATCGAAAAAATTTCTATCCTTAAAAAATACTAACTTATTTCCAACATAATCCTTTCCAATCTTTAGGTTTATCCAAAATACTATTGTCCAATCTCATATTACAGTGAAAACGATTACCAAAGAGTTCATATAACAATCATGTTAATACCATCGTTGATCCCCATATATCATGAGATATGTCTTGTTGGTCACATTCCAAACATTTGAAGGCCTTAATCATGTATTCTCTTGAAAAATGAATACCCATTGAATCTTAGTGAAAACATGAGTGTTGTCAAAGGTTAACTCTTTTGACATACCAAAACCTCAAACCATGATATAACTATTTTCTTATATTAGTCATGAGTTCATGAATACTGTCAAACATTTCATTTTCTCCTTATCCCTTCATTATGCGCATATCATCTTTTTTCCAAAAAATATCTCAATCACTTTCCATGGTTACCGGTACCATAAAATTATTGAAAACCACAGTAGACCAATACATAAATATTCCAATATTCCACGATACTATATACAACATTATTTTGGAATCCCATTACATAAACACTTAATCATTTCACCACATCGTTGTCATATTCAACATTACCAATAGTGATCGCATGTGACTTCCCTTTTTCCTTTTCCTTAAGTGGTTTCTCATGTCGATCATCACTAACCCTTGGATTAGGGAATTTATTATCATAATTCCCCATTTCCTTGCACTTGAATCATTGAAGTGTTGGTGTTGCATTCTCTGCAGTCTTTTCTTTATTCACATCATTAGAAACCCTTTTTCCATTACTTCGACACTCAGCTGCTCGATGACCTTCTTTTCCACACTTAAAACATTTTCTAGTCCCTTTAAGACAATCTCTACCATGCTTCTTTCCACACTTTGAGCATAAGGAAACATTTATATTCTTTTCACCATTATTCAGATATTTCTCCTTGAACTCCATCTTTCGTTTCTTGTCAAAACTATGAGATGGATAAGTAACACTAACTTCCATTTCTACCTTGATAGCACAACGCACAATTTTTTCATAGCTACTGAAGTCTCTTATAGTTAATTCCCTTCGATGATTTGGTTTTAATCCACTGAAGAATTGATCAACTTTACTTTAAGGTTGAATGATAAAGCCAGATGCATACCTTTCAAGCCTTGTAAAATTCGCTTCTTATATACCAACAGATTCATAATCCTTTTGCTTTAGTTCAAGAAACTCCTTCCCCATATTTGTTCGAAGAATACTAGGGAAGTACTTATTGAAAAATAAGTTCTTGAACTAGTCTCATTCCATGGCCTCAATTTCATCTATTGGCCTCATATTCTTGATAAGATTCCACCATTGATCAGCTTCACCTTCCAAACGATATACTGATAAGATGAATTTATCATGTTCAGAACATTGAAGAACTGAAAATATCTTTTCAGTGGTACTGATCCATTGTTCAGCAACAAGTGGATCAGAAGACCAACTGAAAGAAGGTGGATGTTGCCTCATGAAGGACTCAATAGAATATTGTTCCCTTTTCTTCTCATTTGGAAGTCCAAAATGATTCATAGCTTGTGTAAGTATAGCAATAAGATTTTTCACTCCATCTCCCATAACAATTGTTTGTTCAGGAGGACAATCATTGCATTTCCCATTGAATTGATCAACACAGTTCCTTCGGCTTCCATCCATCATCTAAAACCCAAAAAGAATAGTGTGAGAGGAAAAAATCATGCTAGGGAAAACAACATAATAAAGGGGGAGTACCTTCAATATCTATCATCTTAAGTTTAATTCTAAGATCATTACCGTAATTCTAGGACTATAACCTATACTTATACTTAACCATAGGGACATACCTAGACATACCTTAGAAATATATCTAGATATCTCACTAACGTTTTCGCATCCTAGTTTCCAAAGGTTGACTAAACCTTTCCTTTGATACCTACTGTAGAGACCCAAAGCTTGACGTACATGGACATTACATTACTTTAGCGGAATACTTAATATATAACAAAAACAGACACACAAGGACCATAATAGTTTAGTGTCTTTGGAAACATGGAACATAATCTTCTAATAATGGTGAAAGATCTTCAACATCTCCCATAAAGATATTCCCTTTTTTTCTTACCTAAAACCTTTGTTTATATCCTGGGGAAAATAAAACATAAAAAGGGTGATCTCAAATGATCAGTAAGGGTAACCATGGATAAAATAAAACGTACCATATACATTTGAACATAAAAACATGAACATAATGTTTAAACATCAAAATCTTGTGCAATGACATAAAACATGGAAGTACGTAAGGAATAGATCATAAAGAATCATTAAGAATGATAAAATAGCATGGGAATAAAACATGTAATTGTGGAAACCATTAAGCACATGATATGATTTCCATATTTTCCAAGGCATTGCTACCAAGACCATCTTAGTGGAAAAAGTCCCTTTCTGAATCGAGTTCACTCCCCGTTCCAGTCCTGTATTACGGATTCGGTTTAACTTTTCGTTACAGCCATGTCTATCTCAGGAGATATAAATCTTTACCCAATGCATTGGAGGGAGATATATGTCCCACCCATCTTATAATGAAATCATTCTTACTTGTGCCACAAAGTAAACATACATCATTCATAATAACCCAATGAATAAAATGTGTTTCATAATTATCATCCCATCATCTCATAATCTATATAAAAGAAATAGATATTATTTCATAATAAGCAAAGTGAATCCATGTAAATCATAGAGACGTTATACTTGAAACATACACATATGAAAATAATTTCATCTTAGATGGAAAATGGTTTTGATAAAACACTTGAAATGAATTCTTGAGGAAAATATCCTTTCTTCTTGAAAGTCATTTTCTTTTCACAAAATGCCATGAAATTTTAAAAGAAATAGATTTTTTTGAAAATAGTCATGAAATATTTTGGAGGAAACATCATGAAAATAAGGCTTTATAAAAACATAAAAATATGTTCGTGTCGTATAAGTTAAAAAACATTCTTCTCGTACTTTTGCCGGAAAAGTCAAAAAGTACCTCGTAAAAGAATGATTCCATACATACTATTTAGTAAAAGTCAAAAATGGGTAAAAAGGAATTTAAAAATACATGAAACCATTTTTAGGAAACATGGACATGGGTGAGAACAATAACCCTAGTAAATACTTACGAATAAGCAATCTCGGATAAAAATGAGATTTGAAAAATTATCCCTTACCTTATGTCTGATATGCTTCGTATGTATCTAAACCTCCTGTATAATGATTTAAATAATGTCATTGACTTATTACAGAATCATATTCATTTTTATGATATCATATATGGTTTACTTATGACATTATATTACCCATTCTTTTGTAAATTCCATGTTAAAGAGTGTTTTGGGTAAAATAGTTTCATTTGTCGTCCGTGTTTTGACTTGTAATTATTCATATGATTACTTAGATCATGATTAATTAATTCCAGAATATAAAACATGATTTATATATAATATATATTTAGAATATACATATATAAAATAGATCGATAAATGGAAAGAAATACACCGTTCATGGAGACGGTAGGCCGTACGTACGCATGAACGTTGTTTTCGTTTCCTTATTGAGTTGAATGGAATTAAGTAGATGACATACATATATATATATATATACATAAATACATTAGCTTTATAATGTCATATATATCATTATTATTGCTTTTACATACTTTATAATCATTCTTAAATGGTTAACATGGAGAATGAATCTCATCGAGTCGTGGAGACGGTAGTCCGTACGTACGCACGAGCGATGATATCGTTCCCATAATTATTGAATTGAATTAGATAGGATGATACAATATATAATAATCAGTATGATTTTATAATAACTATGTATAGTTTTTCTTTACACCATTATACCGATCCATGTAATGTGGTGTTGGAAAAACAGATTACACCACGGTGTGGAGACGGTATTCTGTACCTACGAACGCGCGGTAATTTCGTTTTCTATAGGATGGATAGATGGTGAAATAGGGTTGTTTCATACATATAATAACATATCCGTATATTAGTGATGCTGATGTTATTACTTCATAATGAAACAACTAAGGAATAAGAAGTAGAAGAAGAAATAAACTTGAAAGAATCGGTAACAGACATTACCTCTTCTTTGAAGCGCCTCTTTGAGACCTACACTTAGGGCACTAAATTTGGTCTTTGAAGAACACCAGGACCTCTAGGATATTTCTACAGAAGTGGAGAATATAATTTGGCAGGGTTTGGCCGAGGTTGAAGGCTCATATTGGTGTGAGGAAGGGAGGGAGGAGGTGCCTTTTTATAAGGGAGGAGAGGGGCACCTTTGGAAAGCTTAAAAATATTAATTTATAATAAATCTAACCCCACTTGAAAACCTCCAAAAATGACTCATATTCGAATATTAGATGATATAGGGTTGTAATCTCATCAAAAAATAAAATTTAGACATGTTAGTAAATTATTTTAGTCTTTATCAACTTGATTTGTCCTTACTTAATCAATTTAATATTATTTGTGGTAATAATATTATAAATTTTAAATTATAACAAATAATTACTTATTTGTTGTGAATTTTCCATAATTGGATACTTTATAACATTTTAGACCATATAAATTTAAATTTATAATTTTTATATATTTTTGTGATTTTTAAACAATTTTATAATATGATATTTTTATAAAATAACAATAGTGTCAATTTTGACACTATTTATTTATTTGAATTTAAATAAAATATATACAGAATATATGTTCAATCTAAAATCTTTCATAGATTCATAATAGGTCATATGTATCTATAAAATTAGTGGAGAACATTAAATATTTCATATAATATTTATTTTATTATTTTTAAAACCATTTATTTGGTTTATCTCTTAATAAAATAATTACCACAACATTTTTGTATAATTATTTAATATACTTATTTGTTGAATAAAAATTAAAAATAAAATCCTATGATTAATATAAATCTATTAAAATTCACAATAATACTTTTAGTCGAATTTATCATCTTAAAATAACAATATCTAAATTATTATATTTATTAAATTATGAAGGTGACAACTTTGGCATCATTTAAAATAATATAATATAAGTGTCATAATAACTTTTATAAGACTCCAAATGGTTATATATTAGGTGATTGGATGATTAAGGTGTATATATACACTATCAATAAGTTTTGGTCAGGTTTTTGGGCCTTTTAATGGGTATTATTATTTCAATAAAAACTATATTACTGATTTTTCACTTAATAAATAATTTCTGCATCATTAATGTATCACCATTAATTACAATTATTTAATCCCTAAAAATTATAACTAAATTAACATGTTGTAGATAATGTTATTATCGTTTTTTATACTATTAATATTTTATGTTTTATTATGTTTCTCACGAAATTAAAATTATTATACTTATAAGATTTAAGAGAGTGACATGTTGTCACTTTCTTTGGTTTTAATAATAATTAAATTATTTTCATGGTAAAAAGTCTATAAAATGAATCTAATCCGACCCTTAGGTGATATGGGTATACTTTTTTTCATCCAATAGAATTTTGTCATGTGTTAGGGTAATTTTATAATATTATATTTACCTTTAATTGCCCGATTTACCTTTAACTATGGTAAATAAAATTTACCTTTAACTATGGTAAATAAAATTTACCGTAGTTACTATTCATAATTCTCAAAAATAAAAAGTGGACTATTAACATAATTTGGACCCACTGATTCCAAATATGGAATCAATTTTTTCAAATTCAATACATAGAAGTTTCATAAATTAAATTAAAATTAAACCCGTTGTCGAATGAAAACGGGTTTTTGATTAAAACATTGCAAAAGATTGAATTGATTTAACCTACGAATTAAATGTAAAATCAATGATAATGACATACATTATATTAAATAGTAAAAATATATTCTATTTATACTTTAAAAACATTAAATATTATAATTTAACCACATAATTTATTATGATGAAAAAAGTTGTTTTTAATTAAAATACAGCGTGTTTTTACTATTCATTAAAATATGAAAGTTATCAGAAAAATATCAAAACTTTATCCAATGTAAATTTTTGTATCCTGATTCAAAATAAGAATTTTATTTTTTCAAATTGAACTTATAATCATGTCAACAACTATATTTAAAGTGGGTGTTCCATCAAAAGGTGGCAAAACTACATTTTTTTAAAAATACTTATTTTACCCGAAAAATTTATTTTGTTACTATACCTTGTTCTAGAAAATGTGTAAGATGAATAATAATGTTATAAAATTCAAAATTTAGTTAATACTATTCATAATAGCTAGTTCATAATAATATTATAATAATATATTGTTTTTTAGTAAAACCCGGTATTGCGTACAACACACGCTATCGAGGAAGGTCGGGATTGCGTGTAATGAAAGCCAAGTTAGGGTTGCGTGTTGTGCAAGACTCCTTTGTTGTTCCATAGAACAGAATCCAACCATATTTCATTTATACATTGAATATATATATATATATATATATATATATATATATATATACTCAATGTTGCGTAGAATGACTATTATCAAACGAACATGAAATTGTGTGTAACACAATCTAAGAATAGTGTTGCGTATACTACAAGCTAATACGGTGTTGCGTATAGCACAAGATGACATCAAATAAATTAAAAAGAGTAAAATCTCGGGGTGTTACAATCACTCAACCCCTACATCCATAAAAACATATAGCATTCTTCCCACATACATTATAAGAGATCAAAATATTATACAAAGGAAAATTATTAACTCATTAAATGATCAACACCATCCATGAACTGTGCATATAATTTATCTAAGGGTTTATCAAACATAAACTATACATAGGTGTTACTTTGAAAAGGATACCTAAGTTAATTCACGCACCCACCATTCCCTAGGTTTAAGTAATCTGAAATATATATTAGTATTACACCCACCCAAGGTTTATAGATAAACCAGTGTCTATAAATACCTCACTAGCCACATGATACACAACAATCCTCCCATAGGTCCAAGACCTCGCAGAACCATGACTTCTCTCAAAAGAATGAACATAACCCAAGAAAACCATATCACTATAACTAAATCAAAATAATTGGTTTTTAGTGACTATAAATAAAATTAGAATCACATATCATGAAACACCAGGATCTCTTTTTTTTTTGGAACCTCTAACCATGGACCCCATCAGACAAAAGGCTACAAACCCTCTCACATGCTGCCAATACTGTTCATTCATCACCAAATACTCAAGTCTTAATCCCAATAGGGTCCATTTGATCAAATTTGAGGTCACTAACCTAGCTTAAATAGTCATTAAGCCACTATAAAACCACCAAACCATGTTTCATATATCCATTTCCCACAAAATATTCCCTACCTAAGAAACTAAACTCTCCAAGACTCATCAAGAAACTTTCCAATATTCCCAAACCTTGAACACATGAAACACACATGCACTCCATATAAAAAATTTGACATATTTTGAAATATTAAAGGAAACACCAACCATAGGCCCATAAGATTTGACTTGTATGACATCATGAATCAGATCATCTATGTTTTTCTAAAGTAATGAAATCATACAAATAGGCCATGAAATGGGATTGCATAGAAATAATAGTGATGAGACAGAAATGGAAATAAAAACACAAAGGAGTATATTATCCTCATCAAGGGAGACCTACTACATCATATTACATATTGATCTAGAAGTGAATAGTCATTTTGAATTCATTGGAGGAAGAGAAAGATGGGGGGAAATTGGGGAAGATATAGGGACAGGGGGTTGATTTACTAAAGTCTTAAAGGGGGAAGGGTAATCCTGTCTGATAATTTATATTTTTAAAACAAAATTTAGAAGAAAAAAAAAAGAATACTTGAGTCTTGTACCAATTTGGTGTTTATAGGGAACATAGTGGAACACAAAGGCATACATGGCTTCTACCTACCTCATTAGGTACACCATACAGACCAAATGGGTACTCAATATATACCCATCTAGTACCTAGTGTTGTTTTACTTCAATTATAGTATAACACAACCCCTATAACCCATTTTAGACACCCTTAATCACCACCTAAACACCTGATCATGGATATAAACTTCTCATAGGGATGTCTCGACTCTTGTATTTCATATTTCAATATTAATCCCCAAAAAATATTACAATGAAGCAGAAAATATTAATATTATCTAAAAAATGAGCCACAAAATCAAATTTTATTACATTAATAGAAACCTAAATCTATCTAATTCTTTGATTTTCCAAATAATAATAAATATATGATTAAATTCTAAAGTTATTATACTCATCCTATTTCAAAAAAAATTTAAAATATCATCTTCTATATGCCTGTCAGATTCATGTAAAATTATTTTTAGATTATCTATTATCCAAAAATAATATATTTTATTATCATACTTCATCAACATAGAATCTATGAAAAAATCATGATAGTGGGTACATAAAAAAATATTTAAAATTTATATCATAAGAATAAAGATTAATTTATTAAAAAACTTCCCTAATCAGAAGAATGGTAAGGGATTTCTATGAAATAATGATTTTCATTTTTACTAATGAATTATTTTATTGTTTATGTACCCATATAAGAAGATGATTTTATTATGTGTATCCTTATCTATAATTGATCTAAAATTAACTATTGATAATTATATTTTAATTTGACTATAGTTTTTTTATTAGTATCATGTTTTATAATCATTTAATAAGGTATTTTATAAAATATGATCAATCCAAAATGTTAAACCCTTTTAAAAAATTCATATCCATTAGTAGGACAAGACATAAATTTCACTAAATAATTTATTCTATTTTATCATTTCTATCTATCTAATAATATAGTTATAACATTATGTGAATCATATCATATATAACTCTTTGATAGTTGAGTGGACAATGATATTCTCACTTTACTATATGAATTATTCAACCTCAATTCCTATAATATCCTAACTATTTGGGTTTCCCAACAATATGATTCCCAAATCTCATAAGAGGATTTGAAAACCTATCTTGTTGGATTATCCATTTCATATAATCCATAAAAAAATATAATCCATTGGAACCCATATTTATAATGTACCTACCTGGTTGGATGATCATGGTTTAGACATGGGTTTAATTGGGATGAAATATAATAGTTCATATTTTTAAAGGGATTTAAATCTCATCATCTTATAATATATATTCCATTTATATGTGAATCATTCTGATAATTTAGTTTTAAAATATTATTACTTATACCAAATTATCAATGTTTGGGGAAACTCATGACGTATTCGTGGAGTGTGTGTTACATCCACAATACATGAACACAATAACTTTCAGCTGCTATATAATCAGCTTTAGCAGTGGAAAGTTCTACTTAGTGTTGCTTCTTGCATGACGAAGAACCTAATAATTATTTTATGAAATGAAAAGCTCCAGATGAACTTTTTCTATCCATTCTAGATCCATCAACATCATCATTCAAAAAGATTTCAAAAAAATAATTCCTATAAAAATAGAAAAGTCCTAAATCCATGGTTCCCAATAAATATAAAAAAATTATTTTCAGTAGTTTTAAATAGGATTATTTTGGATTATATTGAAATCATTCACATTATAAAAATAAAAAAATTAATTTCTAGAAGAATATATATTAAGTATAATAGAATATATATCATACCTCTTAAAATATATTTGATCTACTAGTTCCCCTGCTTCATCAAGATCAAGAGTATTTTATGTAAAAATTGGAGAAATTATAATTTTAGTGTTTTCATAGACATACTTAATAAGAACATTTTTAGTATAATTATGTTGAGATATTAAAGTACCTTCTATTTTTTGAGAAATTTTTAAACTAATAAAATATTTTACTCAGCCATCATAATCATTTCGAAATAAGATTTCATAATATTTTCAAAAGAATCAGTTATGGATTGGTGAATTGACCTGAATCTAATGTCATTAACTAAAATTTGAACAATTAAAACATTTTTCTTAACTTTATATTTAAAAGGGTTGGATCAGCATTTCCCTTAACATAATTATATTGTAACAAAAAACATGTAAGTCGGTCCTACCAGGCTCTAGGGGCTTATTTAAGTCCATATAATATTTTATTAATTTTTTAAACATGTTCAATGTGTTTTGTTTCTTCAACACCTAGGGTTTTTCAACATAAAATTCTTCTTGACCGTATCCATTAAAGAAAGAATACTTTATGTCCATTTGAAAAAGTTCTAAATTTAAAAATGCTTTAGAGGTAGGTAGAATAAGAATAGATTCATGTCCAGCTGCTGGGGTGTTGGTTTCTTCATAGTCTATTCCTTCATGCTGATTATAGCCTTTAGCAACTAATAATTCATTATTTCTTACAATTATTCCAATTTCATCATATTTATTTCTGAAGACCCACTTTACTACAATTATATATGTTTCTTTAGGTCTTTCACTTAGGGTACAGATGATATTCTTTTCGAATTAATTTATTTCATCTTACATGGATTTAATTCAATCATCGTTACCTAAATATTCATAAATACTTTTAGGTTCAAATTGGGAAATAAATTCTAGATTCTCTACATCATTCCTTAAATAACTTCTAGACCATACAGGTTGATTTATATCGCCAATGATACTATCACAGGGATGATTCTTAAGAAATAACTGATTTGGGTTTTGTAAAACTTGTTCATCAACATAAAGTAAAACATCATCTGGGAAAAATACTTCTGGAACATTTAGTTATGTTTTTTTTTATTATAAGAATCTTCCATCAATGGTTGATAATCAATTTTTGAAAACACATCCAAATATATAGGTTTGGGTTGTTTAAAAACAAAAAAAAACCAATTACATAAAATTTTACATGTATTGTTTCTTCAATAGTACATTATTTTTTTATAAACTCTATAAGCCTTAGAATTAGTAAAATAGCATAATAAAATTCCTTCATAAGATTTGGGTTAGAATTTATGTAATTAATCATTACTATTCAAGATGAATACTTTTCATCCAAACACATTGTGGTAATAAAATTTAGGATTTCGAACATTCCATAACGCATAAGGTGTTTTAATATGAAAATGTCTAATTAAAACTAAATTTATAGTATATAATTATATAAAAATAGATTCATCCCAAAAAACATTAGCAAGAGAGTTTCACAAAAAATGGTTCTTGTTATCTCTTGAGGAATATGATTTCTTCTTTCAACAACATTATTTTTTAGGAGTTCCTAGAGATGGGAAGTTATAAGTAATGATTTTCTTACTACAAAAGGTTTCAAAATATGAATTTCCAAATTCTCCCACACGATCACTAAAAATAGTTATCACTGGAAGGTTTTCCTCATTTTTAATATTGGCTAAAAATGATTTAAAATAATAAAAGTCTTCAGATTTATTTTCTAGAAAATAGAACCATTTAAATATAGTGTAATTATAAACTAAAACAAATACATAATATTTTCCTCCAATACATCAAGTTTGTATTGGACTGAAAAGATCCATATGCACTAGTTGTAATGCATCAGAATTTGAGATATCACTAATTGATTTAAATCTTGACTTATGTTGCTTTACAAATTGACAAGGTTAACAGACATTTTAATAATCACTTCTAAAATCTGGTAGATCCTTAATGAGTCTTTTCTTTGAAAATCTATATATGTTTCTATTATTAAATTTCCCTATTCTGTGATACCTTATCCATGATAGATCTTCCCTAGCATTAAGTCAAGGTAAGTCTTAGCTCCTCAGGTCTTTTATGTTAAGGGTATAAAAATTCTCATACCTATGGGTAGAGAGAGTAAACTCTTCCTTATAATTGTGTAATAATAATTTATCATTCATAAAATTCACATGGTAACCTTCATAACATAATTTTATTATGCTTATAAGGTTTTTCTTAATTCCTTTAACAAATAAAAAATTTTAAATTAAATCTCTTCCATAGAGAATAAAATTACCTATACCAACAATTTCTCATTGAGCATTGTCTCTAAAAGTTAATTTTCCACCTTTCATCTTAATAATCTTTTCAAATATGTTTTTATTACCATTAATGTGATGGGTAAATACACTATCAATGTACCATGTATTGTTGTTAGTTCTTCCTTTGTTTTCCTTAAAATAAAATAGGTAAACTTTTGAAATCTAAACTTTCTTAGATCTAGAAATGTTAGAAAATAAAATCATGGGTATCTAAATTTTCATAGAAAATGGGATTTATAAATACCTAAGGATAGGGTTTTATTCTAAGAGAAAATTTTCTCCAAATGTACACCACATTGACACTTTTTCAAAAAAGTATCACTTTTGGGTATAGAATATTTGTGACTAAAAACTGGTTTTGAATGAGAATAACCAAATAAAAAAATATTCCTTAGAAGAAAAAGTTATGAATAAATTTTATCAAAACCATACTTTCCATGATTAATGTTTGAAAAAAAATCTTTTAGGAAAATATTTCAAATTTTATTTGGATGAATAAATTCTTATCCTTATTGTCAGTAGACTTAGAATTTCAGTTTTTCTCTGAAACATTTTTCTTGGAAATTAATTTTTCAATATCCTTAGAAATTTTATTCTTTTCAAAATTCACTTCTGTGTGTTTTAAAAAAAATCAAAATAAAGGGTTTTCTGATCAAGATATTCTGAATGATATGATACTTCTTTTGTTAAAATAAATATTCTAGAATTTTTCTAATCAAGTTTCTTATTGATCTAATTATTTTAACTCTCAAGTAACATGGAAAACCTAGATAATTTTTCAAATGAAGGTAAACTATTATCTTCTGATGAGGAATATTCTTAATCTCAAGATTCATAATATTATTCATTATGATAATTAGCATTTAAATAAATATTATTTAAAGATTTATCAGTGTTAAACTTAGCCATGAAACATTGATTTTCAGTATTAATTATGGATATATACCCAATAATCTTATATCCAAAATATTCTCTATCCAAATATTCATCAGAAGAGTCTACACCACCAACACTCCAGGTGTCATTAGATTTTGGCACCTACATTGACTTGGACATGTAGTACTTCTTCTTGTTTCTTTCCTAATGTCTATCTTCTCTTTCTTTCCTTTTGAGTATAGGAAAGTCTGGTCTGATATGACCTACCCTCTTGCATTCATAACAAGTCACCTATGGATATCTCTTATCCTTTCTGCCTTCATTCTTGTATATATATTGGAAATATTTATTTTCCACAATCTTGTTCATTCTTCGACCAATATTGGAATGTTCAATAATATAATGATCACAATCACTTGATTCAGATATAAGAGTATATTTATTGTATTTTGATCTGTTAACACTTTTAGGAGTCTTCAATTTCATATGACATAATGTAATAGTGGAAGAAACACTACCATTACCATTCATTTTCCAATTGATCTGTGTATCTCTCTTAATTCAAGTTTCATGTTATTGAAGAGTCTCAAATAACTCATCAAGAGTGATGTTTTAAACATTATTATTCTCATAAATCATTATTATTTTGGATTCCCACACATTGGGAATAATATCTATTCTCTTATCTATAATAATCTCATCATCAATGCATTTCTCACCCATGGATAGAAGACTATTGAAAATAGTCACAATCTTTTGTTGAAATTTTCTTACAGGTTCTCCATAAAGAAACATAAAACCATGGTATTCAGCTCTATGCATATCTATTATTGTTTCAATAACCTTGTACTTTCTAAAACTTTTATCTTCTAATTTTATCTATATTCTATTAGAATCTTCACATGATAAAATCTGGATATAGATGTTCTTGTTCATAGAAGAAAATAATGAATTGTGTACCTGAAAGTCAAGCAGATACACTAGATTTTCCTGATTGTTGAATTGTCTTATTTCTTTATCTAGAATCCTATAATATTAAATTAACATAACAAAATTATCCACACTGATATTGATAATAAAAGTATTCATCTTATCTCTATAGTATTCATAGTCATTTCCTTCAAAAATTTGGCCTCTGGTAACATTTAAATTGTCTATTGATCCAATGTCCATTCATTTTATTCTTAAAAAAAATTATTTTCCAAAAAATGGGTTAGTATCAAAACATTATAAACAAAGATATTGTAATAAAAATATTTAATAAAATCATGAACATGTAAAGTTAAGTAAGAAACATTAAGAATGAAAACTTGTATGTAAGTATAAGTATTTCAAAGACCTGACCTAATACCAATTATAGTATCAAAATGCATATATATATTTATCAATTACAAAAGTGGGTGAGTTATAGGTTTAAAACATTTTTTTATCCTTAATAAAATCAATGTTTAACAAACATAAACAAGATGAATTCACAATTCTTCTTTAGATCTTAATTAATAAACTAACTTTCTTAGGATCCTATAATATAGATCTGATAAAGAAACTTAAAAAAGTTTACATAAGGAAAGATTATACCTTAAATCATATAGATTCTAAAACATAGTTTTTACAAGTACCATAAAATGTAAGAAAGTAACACTCTATAACTTTAACAAAATATAGTTGAAATGAATCATTTATCAAAAACTAGTAAACAAGTATAATAATTCCAATAACCTAAAGATAATGGTATGAAACAAACATGGATAAAGTTCCCTAGATTAATACTTTCATGCAAGTTTGTCTTACCCACACCACGGTAAGACATCAATACAAATATCAATATTTGTCTTACTATCTCCGTAATCCCTCAATTAATATTGTAGTCTACTATTATATCAGCTTATCCCTATAATAACTAGATTAATAACATAAACAATCAAATTATCACTAGTAAGGATAAACAAGTTGTTCTCATCTTGTACAAGTTTTCCAGAGAAAATGCACCAGGTTGGTTTGTGGAGAGCTCACATGGAGTAACACTTCATTCCAGAGTTAAACAGCAACATTATAATGCGAACATTGAAATCACTAGGTATTTAAAGGAAAAATATATAATGGTTGAATTCCTCTAAAAATGGTCATATTTTTCCTCTAATTTTGGAGGTATTTTCACATGTAGAAATGATACAACAGTTAATTTCAAATAGGCTTGACGACATCATTTTGAATAAAAAACTATGAGAAACATTAACATGATTAAGAAACATTGTCACATTTAGGATCCAATTAAATGGAACTCTATATTATATAAATATGAAAACTATAACAAAATAATATAATCAGATTCTAAAGATAGTGTAATTTATAGTCTAAATATATTGATAATCGGATTCTAGTTTTTACAAACATCAGAGTCTAATTTCTGAGAGAATTGAAGTCTGATTTCTAAAAGAATGAGATTCTAATTTCTAAGAGAATAAGAGTCTAATTTCTAAGAGAATTGGAGTCTTAATTCTGAGTTAATCAGATTCTCAATTCCATAGAAATTGAATTTTGAATTCCTTAGAAATAGGATTCTAAATTTTGGAGAAATCAGATTCTGAAAATCCATTGAAATCAGATTCCCAATTCTAGAGAAATCAAATTCTAAATTCAAGAGAAATTGGATTCTAAGGAACTATAAGGTTCATGTTATATAAGGATCTAATATTTTGACTGAAGGAAAAGATGGTTAGGTTTATCTAAGAAAACCATTGGAAAGACATTAGAAACCATAGGTAAAGTCAAAACCATCTTTAGAAAAAGAAAATTTTCCTTAACAGAAAGTTCCTTAGAGAAAGAGTATTTTTCTTAAGAAACTGGGTTTCTGATTTCCAAAACATAAATGAATAGAAAATTTATAAGGAAACATATTGACTCAAAACATTTATTACACATATATTTGTAAGGTAATATTTATTTTCATCATTTTATGTTAGTGATTTTGATTATGTCATATAAGTTTTGAAATAAAGATGTTGGTCAGTATTCTTTAATACCATGTTCATCATTACTAGATTGAAAATGGTAGTGGAATAATTGTGTTATAATTATTTATACATTCTCTTGTACATTTTATAAATGTTATGGTTTTTATTTGTGTTAATGGAGTTGATGATGGCCATGTTTCATGTAATTTACTAATAATAAAAAGTTAATTGATATTGATCATTAATTTTTATGTCATCCACACATAACTATATTCAATAGATATGTTACTCATTAATTGAATATATTTCCAATATTAATGTATTTATATTTTTCATGGTGTTAAATGGTGATGTTTTTATATCATCATTCTAATATGTAGCTGAATTGAACTAAACAAGAATATTTTATAGTTGTGAGTGAGTGAGAGTTTAGAGTTATGTAATAGATATATATACTTATTTATTTATTTATAAGTAGAATAATAATTTCAATATAACGACATTATAGAGGACGATTATGTTTTTAGGTTGTGGAAATGATATAGTAATTGAAATTTTAAGGGATAAACTTATATATCACATGATGTATTCACTCCTCGACATGGTCTCTATTAGAATAAATTATTTATTCTTCCATCATAGAACATTAAGTTACCTAACATATTCTAATGATTTAGAAGATATAAAATTTAGTGGATTCAAAATAAATTCAAAGGAATAGAGTGGTTTGTAATGGGTATAGTAGATATCTTTTAATAAGAGAAAATGAGGGACATTTCATTGGAAAATATTTTTTGGATAAGGGTTGATATGGAACCACATGGGAGTTAAGTGAATTTGGTGAGGAATTGTTGGTGAGACATTTATGTATGAATATAAATCCTATGAAATTTGTTTATAATGATTATGTCTCTATTTTATTTAATAAAATTCTTTCCATGGTAGACTACTACTTTTTATTTCCTTTTACTTTTTAATTTTTTTCCAATGGTAACTATTTTTTATATAAATATAATATGACCTCTACAATACAATTTTGATTTATTCAATAAAAATTTTATTTCCATTTAATCTAAGGAAATTTATAAATTTTAGAAATTTATCATTTAGATGAAAATATATAATATATTGAAAATTTTGTTTTTATAGAGAAATTACTTTTAAAATATTAATTATTTTTATTCATATTTCTTATCAACTACTAATTAAGTTAGTTTTAATTTATTTTTTTATGTGTATATATAAATGAATTTATATTCATTATTTAAAATAGGTAAATTTAATTTTTTTAGATAAAATTTCACAATACTTAAGAAAAACAATTTTTTCAAAAGTATCATTTTTTACATTAAATAATTTAAATTACATCCTATTAAATTTAATTATTAATATTATAAATATTTAATATTATCATTCCATTCGTAATAAATCAATATTTTAATTTTATAAATGCATATATTTATTCATTAATAATAATTATAATATGTTCGGTATAAAAATATTTTTTATAATATATTAATTAAATATTTTCATTTTCTTAATTATAGAATTATATCATTGTTTTTGAGTTATATAATTCTCAATTACACAAATCCAAATTGGATATACAAAACATCCATATATTCAGCATCCATATATCCAACTACCATATATTCAATTACCATATTTCCAATGACTATATATATAAAGGTAATATTGCATTCCCATATATAGTCATACTAAAATCATTCATTAAATTCATTTACTTCTCTATAAACATATCTATGACATATATAATTCTTGACCAGTTTTCCAATGTTACAATTTGGGTGATTATCTTTATAGAAAACCATGTTAATAAATATTTCATATCCGTTGTATTTTTATTTTCTTGTAGATTTATTCCACTTTTAATTTTCTTAATGATTTTTTATATATAAGTTTTATAATATTTTAATGGTAATCATGAATTATAATATTTTTTCTCAAAATAATGTGTCACAGATCATTTTAGTTGACTTTTTCATGTGAAACAAGATATTAAAAAAATATTTATTTAATATAAGTTGATACATAGTAAAAATTATTGGTGTTAAATACTACCCCTTGAAATAATTTCAATCACAAATTTTTTTTAACTAGGTGAATAATGTTGGTACTTGTTCCTCATTGCAACTTTAGGTTCTCACATTGCTTCCCCAACCTTGTGATTTCCCCATAAAACAATATACATGTCATTTGTACTCCATCTATGTATTTTATCTCTATGATCCAAGATTTATATAGGCTTCTATTAGTAATAAGATTCATGTTCTAGAATTATAACTTTTGTGTTTAGTACATATGAAGGTTCAGGTATAAACATCCTTTGGATTGATACATGGAATTCATCATGAATGAGGGATAGGTTTAGTACAAGTTCAAGATGATAAATATACCTCCACAAATGACCAAGTATTTTTATGGTGACAATGTCTATAAGTATCAACTTTACCTTTTTCCTAAATCTCATAACCATTATACATGTATATATTCGAAGGAAAACCTTGTCTCTAGAATCAAAATAAAAATCGTTTTAGTGATTATATTTATAACTCTTTTATCAAATTTGTTTCATTTTAATGTGATGGGGAGTGGATTTGATATTCTATATAATTTCTTAATCAATTTGAGGTAATTAACACCTCATGATTATATAAGAACATTACATTTCATAATGTATACAATATACAATAGCAAAGAATAAATGAACCACTAAATAATATAATAGTTATAACCTTGTAATTGAATTGGTGGTTAAGAATATAATTAATCATATCATTAAATATATGAAAATTAATTAACAAAAAATTATTGACTAATTATTAGGACATAGACACTCATTTTCTATTAAAGCAGTTTTATTATTCCAAATAAGTTCTCTTAAAAAATGATTTTTATTTCATTTAATAAGAGAATATTATAATGATTTAATGGAAATTTTTGAAAATTGATTTAAAAAATGATATAATTTTTTTGAAGAAATAAAACTTATCTTGGACTGAATTTTTTGTACTTTTATAAAATGATTGATTTTTTAGTTATTAGTGAAAAATACAAATTTTTATTCAACATTGTATTTTTGACTTAAGATTTTACAAAGATACATTTTTTTAAAATAGTTTCAAATTAAAATTAGTTCTCATATATCATGACTACTCTAATTAAGTTCATTGGAATTAATTTTATGGATTAATTTTTCACAAAAAAATTTTATACGTAAAAAAGGATTTTTATGAAAAAACTGTTTTTATTTTGTTTTTCATTTTAATCATAAAGTAATTCTTTACACTAATAGATTTTGAGTTTGAAAAGTGGAATCCATATATGTAATCAAAATGTCCAAATTATTTTAAATATGTCCATTTTAATTTTTTCATTATGAATAGTAACCATTGCAAAAAATTGGCATCAGGATAAGGGTAAATAGGGTAATTACGGTTAAATATTATATGGTTTGGACTCCAAAATGACCCTAAAGCATGAATTTATCCTATTAGATGAGTTTATTTCTTCCATTTAAATAATATTATATAATATATGTCTTCATTGTGTCATATTTCATTTATTAGCACCTTTATACTAAATTTAATGAAATAATACAAATAAAAGGTTACACTCTTGACTGTAATAACACTAAATTTTCAATACAGGGATACAAATAGGAAAATATCAGTTATAAATGTTTATTTTATATAATCTTTTTGGTCATGTTTATTTATTTCAAATTTTTAGTGATTAAATAATTACTTTAAAATCTTCTTATTAATTCCCTACAATTCAAATAAAATTAATAGTTTCAAAATTGTCATTATTGAAATTTTATGAGAAATAATAATTTATTAAATTATTTAAAATAAAAAAAATCTTCGTAGAGTACAAGTAGGATAACATATGTTTTAAAATTTCATCTATTTTCCATTTATGGGACAATTTTCACCTTATAAGTAAAATTATATCTTTTTAAGAGTGGAAATTTGGGTTGCCACGTTTAAGGGTAACATATGACAATTAAGGGGTTAAACAAAAAGATATTATTTAAAATATATCATAAAAAAGTCCATGTTTTATTTTTTTATGGTATTTAAACCATATAACATCATAGATTATAAATTATGTCCACATCGTGCCACTTTCACATGAAAATAAATTTTTTATATTTAAATCCTTTTAATGATTACAAGTGTGAACTTTTGTTCACTTAAAAATGGAACCACCTATCCAATTTTATATATGACACATAGATCCTTTTAGATAAAAAACCCCCAAAAATTCATATATAAATATTTTTACTGATTTTTTAGGTTCTAATCTTCCTAAAAGAAAATACCTTGGTCTATTATGTGAATATCTAAAGGATCCCTTTAAAAATATTGGTAATCATCTTTACCGACTATTTCTAATTTATTTGTTCTTAATAATCGTCTAATTATATTATAACCATAAAAAAATAATAAGGTACGTGTCATAAATATACTTATACTTAATTATTATTATTATGTTATAATAGTATTATATCTCTTTTCTCTCTTATGAAAAGTGAAAACACTGCTCGTGCATAGGTACAACTTACCGTCTCCACATATAGGTCTAATTTGTTTTTTATCACCACATTACTTGGATGATTAAAAAAATGTAACTAGTGAAAATATATTATATTTATGACCTATATATTATTCTTTAATTGTAATATCATATATACCTTATCACCCTCAAAACCATTGTAAAATGATAACATGCCCTTGGGAGTGTGTAGACTACCACCTTAATGAATTGATGTGGTAATTTGTTCATTTATGCTTCACATGGATGATAATGGGTATAAATTTATTTAATATTTATTTTATTTATATCATGATTAAAATTTTTGATATTATTGAACCATGATCAAATTACATGGTGAAAAATACAGAATGAAAACATTCATGAAAAACTATGAAATTAACACCTAAAATATAGATTTTAATAAAGAATTGTTACTAAATATGTGATAAAATGTTAAATTTAAATCATATATGGTATGATATATTTTATTATGGTACTGGGATATATTTTTTATAAATATATTTTCATTATACCGGATTTTGTAACACATAAAAATGTTGTCAGACCTGATTTTAGGGTTCTTCATCACAATATTGTTTTATTAAGACATGATTGAGGTTATGAACCTATTTTTGTTTATGAGGTGTATATGAATCTGGTTTTAAAGGTTATATAATGAGTTTTTATAAATTCATTTCATTTTAAATAAAAATTAAAATTATTTTATCCAAATTTTTTTTATTGGAAATGTTACAAATTGGTAAGGGTTTATTTCATTAGATCATCATTATTTGAGATTGTTTAAGTTAATGCTTCCACTGGGGGAATTATTTGATATTTATATTTTAAACCTAATATATTTTCTAATAATATAGATATTTCTATAAGTTTCATGTCTAACTTTAATTTCCCACTCTTTATATACTCCAGACAATGAAATCATTGTTTTAAGGAAACCCAACTTTGTTTTTCTACTCTGTCAGGAATAATTTTCTTTCGTGTCAATAATTTCATCAGAATACTTCAAATAATATTTTTACTCTTATCCAATAGTTTATTAAATACATATATATTGATGTTATAATTTTGTTAAATGGTTTAAAATTAATCATTCGATCATTTTTTGGACAAGGTACTTTTTGAATTTTCTTAGAAAAGTTTGAGAGGAATGTTTTATTACTTATACAGCATGTGCATAATTTACCATCATCATGAACAAACAATTTTTTAAATACTCATATCAAATTTTACATGTTTATTTTGAAATAAAAAATTTCTTTTAATATTAGGAAAAATTTTATATTTTAAATAATTTATTTTTATTTAAAAAGATAATTTTCCACAAGAAATATTATAATAGTCTTTTAAAAGTATTTTCATCTCTAAAAATATCTTTTTTTTAATATTATATTATGTATATTCTCTACTATTTCCAATATAATTTTTTTTATATTTAAAAATTAGTTTTATTGGTGAAACTGTTGAAATTATATAAGTGTGTTCTTCGAATATGGATTGGTATTTATTTTCCAGGCATGATGAGTAGGTTATATTATCTACTCATATAGATAATGCATTATAAATATAAATAAATGGGTGGAAACCATAATTACATATCCTATTGATACATTAGAATGTCTCATGAGATAGACTAGTTTGGGTATTTGGATATGGTCATTCCCATTTAAGTAAGTTTTCTTTAAAGGAGACCTCAACTGTATATTTAAGATGCCTAGAATTATGAATTTCATAATGTTAAGATTAGTTATTTATGTACATGTGATTATTTGAATAGTGATGATAACAACAGATATGTTTCAATATTATTTAATTAGTTTAATGGAATTGTTTGATCATCATGTATTCCTGGCATATTATTCATTGTTCTCAAGTTATTTATTATGTGGTACATGTTGTCAATTATTTTATTTTCCATAATGACTATTCCTTATTACTCATAATAACTTCCATTATACATAACACTTACTTATATTTTTTATTATCATTATTTTTATTCCTTTTCTAGGGATAAGGAAAAAAAGAATATTTGAATGATTTGAAGGCTGCAGAATATTTACATTCACTATTTTTTGCGTTTTTTGTTTTAAAATATAATATTATATTCATGTTTGTATCAAGTTTACCAAGAAGGCTAAACAAGTCATTCTTTTAGGATATAATTCCTTTTATATAGTTTCAATGCAATAATGTAACCATTGGATATGGGTTACTGGGGAAAGAGTCTTTAAAGATGGTATCGAAGAATTATTAGTATAAAAAAATACAGTAGATTTTATATAGAATATATTAGATGTTATAAACTAATGAAAAAAAATTAGGATAATTCTATGTATATGATAACATCCTAGAATTTTGGTAAGGTGAAGATTATGTGGTCTTCTTAGTAATACATCACTATATGGATACTACCAGTGGACAACGTTTTGGAATTGATGCATCTACAGGTATTAACCCAGAAAATAGTTGGTCGAATATATGTCATCCATCATTCTGGTACATGGTGAGCACACCCTAACTTCACATCTAGTTTTACACTCCCAAAGGAAATTCTGGGGTGAAGTCACATTTATTTATGGACAATTGTGAGGGATTTGAATATATGATAACATTGTATAGACTATGTTAAATCAAAAGTGTCATTAGGTAGATATAATGTGATTTATATTTCATGATTTCATGCTATTATTATTGTTTCTTATTCTCTGCATCCTGGCATCAGTCAATGGTTGGACCCAAAAGTAACCATGTTAACATTGAATGTGATGGAAAATATGGTGATTATGAAAAACCAAATGGGATGATGACTAGAGTTAATGATATAGGGATTATTACTAACTAGTAACTATGATATATGATTAAAAATTTCAAATTAACTAACTCATGTAATCAATAAAAAATATAAGCATAATGTTTTATGAGATCCTAGGTGGTAGAGACCATATAGAAATAAGGCTCAATTCCCATCATGTCATAAATTTGGAAAGAGACACCTTTGGGAATGTCTAAAATGAAGGGGAAGATGTTTTATGTGTTGAAATAAAGATTATATCGAAACATATTTCTAAGAAGTTCAATGTCCTATTTTAATGGAATATGATCATTATCCAAGTCAATTCCCTAATCCATGTTTGAACTCCTAGACCAAAGAAGGAGATATTCCATTTAAATAATTTAAGTGTAAGGATTTAAGTCTTTATACATTGGTATTTGAGAATAATGTTGTATAATTGTTTTATAAATGATATTTTGGTTATAAAAATAATGAAACATATAATTATTTTAATATAGTAGTTTTACATTGAGTATTTGAATGCATATGTTGGATGGTACTGATAATCTATAAAAGTTATTCAATTATATGGTGAAATGTTACATAAAAAATAGGATTTAGGGAATTATAACCGTTAATATGTGTCTCATGTTGAGATAAAAATTTTAATTTGAGAAACATATATGATTGGTAATTATAATGTAAATACAATAATATTGGTGACCTTAAAGCTAATTAGAGTTTTGATGGTATCTTTTCAAAAGTTTAGTATAATTTTGGATTTATGGAATATATTTTTTAATCAGAGATTTTATTTATGAAATAATTATAGAATTAATTTTTGGAAGAATTAATGTTTTAATTATTTTTTATAGTAATTCATGTTACTACCATGTTTTATGAGAATATATGATTGATTAATTCATGTAGGTGGTATTCGATATTAAGAGCGACATTATTTTGTTTAGGGAACTCATTTGAAGTTAACTTTTGAAATTTAGTGACCTTCCTTTTAATTTTTTATTTGGATTTTGAATTTGGTCTGACATTTTTTTGAAGAGTATTAAGGTTAGATATTTGTGGAATGAATTATGTTAAGCTTTTCATGTTACAATTGAAATTCTAGATATTAATTCATTATATTAGATAAGATCTACTAAGAATTTTCTTTTTGGTTAATATTAAAAGATAGGTGGAAATACATTCCATTCTTTTAGCAATATTATCATCCATTAAATGTTAATTTCAGTGCTTTAGGCATAATAATATTCATCTTGAATATTAATTTCTTGGAGTAAGAGATGATGTGGAAATTAATCAAAGAACAACCAAAGGGTGAAATTTTTCCTCTGAAATAGAAATATATAAAGTAAGTATTTTTTTATAGCTTTATCTATAACAATAGTAAAATAATTACTCAAAATTAGGTAATTTTTCTTGAAATAAAAATATTATACTTTTACCTTCATTTTATATGAATGAATGGTTTTTTAACCAATTACAAATTTATGGAATTATGATAATTAACATTCACCCAAAATGAAGGCCTTAGGTCCATTGGAGTAAACATTCATCTGACGATGTTCTATATCACTCTTTATTAGTCCTTGGGCCTTATTTTTCTCCTTCATGTCTGTATTTTTACTTCCCATTAATGTTATCATACTTGGAAACCTATCTTTGTGTTATTTCAGATGACCTTCGTAATTCCCTTTCCCTCTTTTTATGAGGATTTTTTACTAACTCTTTTTAGGTTATGAGTTTATACCAGAATTATTTTAAAATTTCAAAACCTTGATTACTAAAGAAAAAAATAAAATTTTAAGGAAGTTATTTATTTATGGTGTGGGGAATATATTACCCCATTATTTTAATAGAACGCTATGTTGGATAGAATATAAAATATGCAACAAAGAGCTCAAATGATCAACGAAATAATTTGACCCTAATAAATTATCATTAAAAATAGTGGGTATGAATTGTATTATCCACAATATGACATTTATATTAGCGTCCAAATCAGTGAAAATGTATTTATTAATACTTAGGATATGTGTAAATAAATTTTTTTTAAATACATGTTCTTCGTCAAATTATGTTTTCTTCAAAAATGCTTTTTAATGATTTTCATGAGTGAATATTAAAACTAAATTTTGAAACTCTTTGAAATTATATTTGAAAAAATAGAGATAATTTTTTATTAATAATTTAAAAATAATCTTAGAAATAATATTTTATATTTTTAAGAAAAACCCTTTTTTCCAATGAATGGTGAAAAGTACTAATGTTTATTGAAAATTGTATTTTTTGATTAAATATTTTAAAAAATAAAGTTTCTTTTAAAATAGTTTAAAAATAAAATTTAGTTATTATAAATCAATAATAATATATCTATATTTATTTGAATCAATTGTATGGTATGATTTAATATAAAAACATTTTTATAATTAATAAGGCTTCTTTCCTTAATTTTTTTTATGTTTTTCATTTCAATATTAAATTAATTTCTTTTAATTATAGAAACTGAATCAAGAAAATGGATTAAATATTTGGAATCATAATTTCCAAATTTTTTATATAGTTTCCTTTTATTTTGGGTCATTTTTAATAGTAATCATAATAAATAATTGTCGCCTTTATAAGGGTAAATCTGGTAATTAAGGACATAAATAATTTGATAATGAATAAAAATGGACCTAAAACCTACCATTTTATCTTATTTTATGAGTTTATTTTAGAAATTTTAATTTAATTTTTTAATATATGGCCAATTGGTTCCACATTTCTTAAATTATTACATTTATATTTATTTAAGAAAATAATAAATACAATATATCACTCTCTTTGCATTACTAAATTTAATTTTTTTATTTTGAGGACAAAAATAAGAGATATCTATTTCTAAATTTTTATTCTAAATATATACTCATTTTTTCACCATGGTAATTTATTTATCATTTTTAGTGAATAAATTATTTCCATAAATTCTTATGTAACACTGATTTAGTATTTATTCAATTTATAAAAACCAAATAAATTATTTAAAAAACACAAAAATTAATAATTTTTAGTGAGATATAGTGAAAACATAATTTTATTAATATACATGACATATTAGAGTTTTTTAAAATTATATATTCAAATTAAAAAAAATATTGGTTTCATTAAATTCAAACTAAATTAATTGTGTCAAAAATAAAAATAATGATATTTTATAAGAACTAATTTTTTATTAAATTATTTGAAATCATAAATATCTTCATAGATAAAAATTATGATAACATATGATCTAAATTTTCATCTATTGTCCATTTATGTGAAAATTAATTCCTTATACATAAAATTATAACTCTTTAACACTAAAAAAGGTGTTATTGTGGTTATGGTTGAAATGGTTTAACAATAGGGTTATACCAAAATATAAGGTTTAAAATACCACATAAACATGTCCAAATTTTATTTTTTTGATTATATTTCAACCATATACTATTTATCTTCTATATTATGGCCACATTAGGCCACTTACACATGAAAAAAAATTATCATATTGAAATAATTTTAATATTTCAATTTTTATCTATTCATTAACTATTAAAAGGAAGCACCTATCTGATATTATATATACCACTTAGCGACTCTTATTTGGAACATACTCTACCAAAACCTCCTATAAAAATTCTTGTTTTAGATGTTTTTTCTTCCAAAAATACATACACAAGTCCCCTTAAGTGAATATATAAAAGAGTATTTTTTAGGAATATGTAATCATCTTTACCGACTCTTTAAAATTTATTTCTTCTTAAATATCCATGAAATATATTGTAAACATCATAAAATGTAAACTAAAATATCATAAACATAATTATATCTTCTTATTATTTTGGTATAAAAATTATTCATCTCTTTTCCATCTTAGGAAAATGAAAACATCGCTCTTGTTTATGTACGGCTTACTATCTCCAAGTAGTAGTGTAATTTGTATTTTATCCCCACATTATGTGGATATTTATAAATATGTAAATAATGAAATTATTTGGTATTTATGAAAAAAAATAGTCTACTATAATTATAATATCATATATACTTTCTTACCATCCAATCTATTGGAAAATAATAACATCACTCGTGTGTACGTGTGGATAACCACCTCTACGAAGGGATGTGATCCGTTTGTCATTTTCTCATTACATGGATATTAATAAGGAATGTTTTAATTAATATATATTATATTTATATAATTATTAAATTTATTTATATTATGGTACCATGATCAAGGATCAAGGTTTAATACTACTAAACCAAATCATATATGGACAATAAAGTAGTTATCATTTAGAACATTGATTATAATAACGAATTGTTAATAGATGGGTGATAAAATGTTAAAAGTAAATATAATATGGTATTATATATATTATTATGGTTATATAATTTATTTTTAATAAATATTTATTTATAATAAATATATATTTATTATACATGAGTTTCAAAGATATATAATAGAATGTGGGCCTAAGGTAATGGTTCTACTTCTCAGTATAATTTCATTGATACATGTTTCATGTTTTCCCATATTTATGTTTATGAGTTGTATATAATTCCCCATTGAAATGTTATATAATAGATCATTCTTAGTTCATGATAGTTGAAATTATTATTCTATTTCATCCAAGGAGTTTTTATTTGGATGTTACCAAAGTGGTAAAGGTTTATTTCTCAATCTCCTCATTTTTAGAGATTTTTTATGTTACAGTCTCCACTGGGGGAAATATTTTATATTTCAATATCAAAACCCATATATTTTATTCTCCTATTTATATTTATTTTAATTGAATTTTTTCTTTTAATCTTTCACTCAATATGTATTGAAGACACCAAAATATGTTTTTAAAGGAAAACAACTATCTTTTTCTACTCTATTGGGAATATTTTTCTTCAATAACCATATTTTATATAAAATGTTCTATATAATATTTTTACTATTACAAAATTATTTATTAAATACATTTTTACCCATTTTTAATTTTAAATTTTTTTTTAAATGAATGTTCCTACCATTTTCTGAACGACGTGCTTTTTGAATTTCCTTACGAATATGTTAGAGGAATATTTTTTAACTTATAGAAAAATAAACATAATTTCCTAAATCCATAATCGATAATTGTTTTAAAGCTTCTTCTAAAAAAATTTATGTTTCATTAAAACATAATTTTTTCAGTATTTGTGAAATTTATATGTTTTATATAAATAACATCAAATTGGAAAGTGTATTTTCCACATGAAGGATTCTTGTTATTTTTTAAATTATTATAATTTATTTAAAAATCTTTTACTATATCTCATATAGAGGATATAAAATAATGATACCATACACTATATTTATTTGTATTAGTTATAAACAGTTCGATTAGGGAATGTATTGATATTTCATTTTCTATAACTTTAATTATGAAAAAATATTTCTTCTTAAGGAATTATGATTGTGTTTTATTGTTTAATCATATTATGAATGAATTGGACTTATTACGTAATGGATGGGGCCAAGAATTACATAGCTCATAGTTTCATAGAGTGGTCTCATTAGACAAATTAGATTGGGTATTTGACAGAGTCCTTACCCATTTATGTAAATTGTCATAGCATGAGGCCTCGATGATATGATTAAGGTGTTTAGAATTATACATTCCATCATTATGAGATTATTTATTATTTTCTATGTGATTATTTGAATACTTATTATATTCATGGATTTGTTTCAATCTCATGTGATTAGTTATATGGAAATATTTTATCATCATTTATTCAAACCGTATTATTCTCCATACTCATGTTATTAATTAAATGGCACGAGTTTTAAATTATTTACATTACCATATTGATTTGTCCTTTTTTACTCATCACATATTTGATTTTATGTAACCCTTAATGAGTGTTTTAGTTAACTGTTGTTTTGTTTCCTTTCCAAAGGATATAAAGAAAGAGTATGTTAATGATTTCAAGGATTCAGAATATTTACTTTCACTATATATTGTGTTTTATCTTCTCAAAAGTAAGGTAAGATTAATATATGTATCTTTTTTATAGATACTACAAAAATATTTGGTCATTAGGGTTATGATTCCATATATATAGTGCCAATTTAATATTGTAACCACCAAATCTAGGATACTAGGATTGTTATCTTCACATGATCCCATAAAAATATTCTCTCGAACTTCATCCTAAGGGGTTAGAGTTCTGCACCATTCCAATAATGATCCATATATTGATCAATTTGATTGATATAATGGAAATTTTTATTATACGTGAACTTTATAAGGTGTTTGTGTTGATCACAACCACCATTAATGTACATTAAACATGGCCTAGTTATACCTTCAAAATTTTGAGTAGACCTTAAAAATTGACCATCAGTCTAATGATGATAAGTAGTACTAAAAATCATCTTCATATAAAATTTATTCCCAATACCTATCCATAACATCTAGGTAAATCTAAAATATCAATAAGATATAATTTACAATGGTACTCCACAATGCCTTATAACCTCCTGTATGTATGTCTTGTAATGATGATCAAGAAATGAATCTTCTCATATAGTAATGAAATTTTTTATCTTCATTAGGAGATCAACTACAACTAAAATGGTATTATGGAATTTATAGGTCTTAGGAATACCTACCATGAAATCAATGGTAATGTTCTCCCATGTCCATAAATGTGTGGGTAATGGTTTAATCATCCCATTATTATTCTATTTTTACAACTTAATGTGTTGGAATATCATGTATTGAGATACATAGTCCATAATTTACTCATTGATGTTATCACACTATAAATGATTCTTGATATATTTATATATATATGTGATTCCATGATTGATAGATAATAATGATTTGTGTGCATCATTAAATAGATCTTTCTGCAATTTTGGTATTCATGGAACACATATTCGTTTCCTAAATCTTATAAATACACCATTGTCAAATATGAACTATGGAATATTTTCTACTATATCTTATAAACCTATATACTTCCATTATTATTCATTGATCTTTACATGGATGGATGTTTGAGTGGTTATTTGGGAAAATATATGATTTCTCCCCTTCTCTTATGGTTTCAACATCTATCCTCTATAAATACAATAATAATTGTTCTCTTTAAATCCCTATCATTGATTAGGTAGAATGATCCTTTCATCTCAAAGCATAGAAACATTATTTTCCTTCCTAGGGTGGTAATGTATTGTGCATTCATAGTCTTTTATCAACTCTAACCATCTCCCTTGGTGCATTTATATCTCCTTCTATGTGATTATATTATTTGTGATTGGAATATATTACACACTTTTTACCATAGTGATAATACCTTTATAACTTCAAAGAAAATACCACCATTGTCAGCTCTATGTTATGTATAAGGTAATTTTTCTCATTAATATTTAATTGAAATAAGCCAGAATATACCATCATGTCCTTCTGCAAGAGGAAACATCTAAACCCTTTGTATGATTCATTACTGTATAGTAGAAACCCTTCATTATTTCAAGGTAATGTGAGTAAAATTATACATACCAAACTTCTCTTGATCTCCTTGAAAAAAAATTCACATTCATATGTCTCGATGAACTTAACTCTCTTCTGAGTTAATATGGTTAGTGGATTTGATAGTCTTGTGAAATATCTCAGAATGTGTCGATAGTATCTATCCAATCCATAAAAATATAGCTCTTTATTATAGTGGTTGGTATGGTCCATTATTCAATCACCTCAATCCTTTAAGGATCCAAAAATATACCCTTACTTGTTCTTGTATAACCCAAAAATGATAATTTATATATCTAAAATTCACACATAATATTTTTATCATAAAAATTATCATTTCTCAAGGTATTAATCACAATCGTAGAATGATATTCACACTCTCCCTTCATCTTGAAATTTATAAGAATATCATTTATAAGTACTACCTTCAAATGATCAAGGTAATAATTAAGGACTATATTCATCATTTCTATGAAAAATGAAATGGAATTTGTGAGTTCGAATGGAATCACTAAAAATTTATAAAGCCTATATATTTTATGGAAGGTTGTATTAGGTACATCCTACCATTTCACAATTAATTTTTTATATTTATATAAAATTTAATTCATTGATAATAATAGAAACACTCATATTTAATCAAATAAGTATTTAATATGGGGAAAAGATAATTTTTCTGGATTGTGATTTTTTAGTTCACAATAATCAATGTAGATATGCATTAATGTATCTTTATACATAATAAATAGCATTGATTACCCACATGGTGAAGTATTAACTACAAAAAAAATAGTTTATCAGTAACATTTTTTACACACATTTTTCAAAAAGCATGGTTAATTTAGTGGTGTTTTTAAACACATTTAAAAAAATAATTATTTTTTAATTTATCTATGTTTTTAGAAAATGATAGATTTTTTAGATTTTTTTTGAAAAAATTGGCTATTTTAACTATGATTTTGAAAAATGTGACTATTTTCTAAACATTTTATTATCCATGTTTAAAAACATGAATATTTTTTAATATATCCTTGTTCTTAGGAAACATGAATAATTTAAAATTTAACGTTATTTTAAAGAAAACATGACTATTTTAGTTAAATTTTTTACAACCATTTTAGTGTTTTTCTAGTTATATATATGTAGTAGTCTATTAATTAACATATATATATAAACAAAATATTATTTTTATATCTATATATATATATATATATATTTATTTACAAATATATTAACATATATTTAAATCACATAATATATATATATATAAACACACACACACTGACATAGATATATATATATATAGTCGTTGGGGTGAATATCAGTGGTAGTTTTACCTGTGGGTCCTGGTGAGGTCCCGAGTTCAATAATCTTGAAATTCATACCTACATTTGTGTGTTTTATGCTTTTATTAGTAATGTGGAATCTTTCCCCTCATCAATGTAGATTTCTATTTAGATATATATATATATATATAAACACACAAATATAGAAACATATAATATATATATATACATGCTTATATATATATATAAACCTACATGTATTTTAAATTTAGCTATGTTTTTTAAAAAGCATTTCTATTTTAGTGACATTTTTAGTAGTGTTTTAAAACATTTATAATTATATATATATAATTATAATTCTGTTATTTGAAATATCTATTAAAAAAATATACTTATAATTATATAAATTTATATATAATAAATTTATACTGATATACAAATAAATATATTTTTTTTTATCTATCATAACATATATATATATATAAGACACATATATATATACAAACAGACATACATACACATATATATATTTACATAGAGTCCCCCCCCCCCCCACACACACACACATATATATATATATATATATATATATATTTGGGTGTGTGTGTGTAAACCCACATGCACACATATATATGAACACGCAGAAAATCATACTAACAAAAATATAGACACAGAAACAAAGAGAGATCTATATATAAACACACACAGACACACATATATAATATAAACATATAAATATATAAAAAATATATATAAACATATATATATTCTAACACACACCCAAGAATATATGTAAACAAGTTAATTATTTATTAACATGGATTACAGCTTCTCCAAAATTTGAAAACTGATGAGGGTGAGGTGTCCACTAACCCTAGTGGTTGCTTTGGTTTCTTAATACCATATACTACTAAAAAATATTATATATATATAATATTAATTTTTTTAATAATGAAATATATTAATATTTGTATAAATAGATAATAATACATTTTTATAATCAAATATTGTTAAGATGAGTTGTTTTGGTTATAGATTGTGGGTTTGTAGGTCTTATATTCATATCTGGATTGGTATAGGATTTCTAAAATATTTAGGTGGGAGGTATACCAAGGGTGGGCAGAAATGACATTGGAAAAAAGTGTCGGATGTTGTTAGGAGGGGTGTGGGTTCCGTGTAGGCTTTGGGTGGAAGTTATATATTGATCATGATCGATAGTGTTAAAAATAAATAATTTTTTGAAAAAATATTTTATATCTTGAATTTCAAAAAAAATAACCATGTTTATAGAAATCATGGATAATTAATAATCAAATTTCAATCATTGATAAATAAATATTTTTAAATATTATGTCACTTAATTGGTTACATTTATAAATATAAGTAATCAGAAATTTTTATAAATGTGGATATTTGGAAATGTTTATAGATGTATCAATTTTAAAATGTTTATTAAGGTGGCTATTTAGTGAACAGTATAAACATGGATAGTTGGAGACATCAATAAACATCTTTAATTAGAAACACCATATTTCCCATAATTTTTCATAAACATCAGTATATTTATTAGTTATGTTTTAAAATGCATCTAATGAAAAAAATGACTCTAAATTGAAAATTCTTTACAGTGACTTGTCCATAAGAAACCCTTATCTTTACTATCTTGTAGTTTCTTCTTGAATTCCTCCAATTCAATTGGAGACATTATATATGTAATATTTGATCTAGGTATGGAACTAGTTATGATCTCTTTTAAAAACTCAACATCATGATTCTAGGGAATAAAAGGTAGCTCTTTTGAAAAACATTAATAAGTTCCTTCATTAATCGTATATCCTCAACACCATGTTTCTCCCAAACTATTTCAGATAAATACCCTTTATTACTAGGTATTAAGATCAATATTATGGAGATAGTTTCAATAAGTATTTAATGTTCTACCTATCATTGATATATGATCATAGGTTTATTCATGATATGAAATGTGTTATTCCTATCATGATAATTAATATGATCTCCATGTATAGGGGGATAATTCATTCCCAAAATCATATAAAATTTTTATGAATGAATAATAATAAAATATAAAGGAACCACCTTCCAACAAACATTTATCAAATAAGAGTTATAGACATGGTATGTAATAATCACATCATTGGTAGTATTCATTGATAATTTTGTATCTTTTCATTGGGTATAGAACTCTGCTCTTCTCATGCTCCCCTTGACCTCCATGGCGTAGGTCATGGTTTCACAACCACCTCCCCTCCCGGGTCCCCTTTAGCTGAGGAGGGAGGCTGATGCACCTTTTCAAATTTCAATTCCCTCTATCACCCTTCCTTTTCCCCTTTCACGAACTCGTCTTCAATTCCTTGATTTCCATCTATGGAAATGAGTCCTAAATTTCATACCTATGTGGATAGAGAGCATTCCCTTCTGATATCTTTGCTGGAGTACATGATTGCCTCGGTGCTACTAGATCTTACACTGGTTTCTCACTATGGGAAGAAACAACCCTCTTTTGATGCCTTCAGCAGGTTTGTCTTTTCGTTTTGGCACTTGCAAAACTAGGTGGTTACTGGTCTTCTGGATTCTAGACATTTTTTGTAATGTTTTTCAAACGATGAGGATATAATAAATTATTAAGCTAATTCTCTGCATGTTATAAATGGTTTTTTCTTCTACCTCTTTCAGTGGTCTTTTGAGTTTCATCTATTACGTGACTCTCAGACCACGGTGATCTGGATCTCCCTCTCCGGTCTCCCGTTAGCATTTTAGAACCCATCAATTCTTTGGATGATTGGAAATATGATTGGTCAGTACCTTTGTTTGGACATTCGTAACCACACTGTTTTCCATCCGGTTTCTCCTAAAATTTTCATAGAAGTTTATTTCTAGAAGAGACCTTTGGATTTAATAAGAATTGAGATTTAAGGGGAACTTTGTTGGCACCAGAAGGTCTGTTACAATTCTTGGGTGCACTTATGTTTGAGTTATAATCACTTGGGTCATGAATTTGGATGATGTTTTTGTGGTTCCTCTATTTTACCTAGGAGAATTTCTCTTAATGATCAAAGGGAAGCTCTTGCAATTGTAGATTGAAAGGCCTCTGAGTTGGATCTGCTAACTACTGGAGAGGCTGAAATTGATTCTGTCCCACATAATGTTTTTAAATCATTTATTCCAGATTGTAGAGTGGTGGATATCATTGATAGTCTGAAAAAAGATCTAGTTTTATGTAATGTTGTTCCATGTGGGAACCAAGGGGTATGTGAGGAGAAGATTTTAGCAGATCAGGGGGCTCTTTCCTGGGTTCCCTTCACTTTTGCAGAGACTATGAAATCGGTAGCTAGTGTTCCCCAAGTGAAGGCTGTAGAGAATCTAAGGGTTGGGTTGGGAATTGTGTTCAGGGAAAATTCTAAAGAGGTCAGGTAGGTCGATCCACTAACAATTGGGGAAAAATTAATACCCATTGGTAGTAATTCTCAAAATCAGTTTGCAGTTCTAGATGCGGAGTGGCATGCTCTTGAAGAAGAAAATGAAGTGGAGGTTGGCCTTGAAGAGGACCCCCTTATGAGGGTGGAAGTCTCTCAAGAGAATTTGGATTCTTCCTTAGACTCTCCTACTGAGTCAAAGGAAGCAGACATTATAGAGGACTATCTTGGATCCTCTTCAAGGAAGGGAAAGAATAATATCATATATTCAGATGGATTTATTAATAACACCCAAAGGTCATGAAGGAGAAAAGACTATTTCAATTTACCTAGTTGTTGGTAAAAAATCCCTCAAGGTATCATTGAAGCATTTTTGAGGTGATTGTGTTTGTTGACAAAGTGGACAACTGTGTTGTGATTGTTGACAAAGCAAACCATGACATACAAATTTGTCGACAAAGGGGATTTCATCATGGAATATCGAGTTCAAGAGTTGTGGTCAATGATCTATGCTTTATTCAAGAACGTCGACAAATGAATGGATGATCTGTATGCGGCATAAAAAGAACAGATACAAGGTGGCGTCGTTTTCTAGTGTTTGCCAAATTTTTGGGCCTTAAAATTGAAAAATTAAGAAAAGTGTTTTTGGAAAAGGTACTTGCGCACCGAGGTCTTGGAGGATAGGAAACTTGCACACCATATTTTTTTGAAGATCAGATCATCAAAATATGGAAAAGGGATAAGGATCGTTAGTATTGGTTTGGTCGCGCAGGTGACTTGCACTCCGGTGCATAAAAGATTTGAAAACTTGTGCGCCTATTGTTTTTCAAGATCATAAGATCAAAATATTCCAAAGTAAAGAGGGTCGCGCAGGTATTTGGTTTGGTCATGCAAGTGTCTAGGAGGACAGAAGACGTGTGCGCCGAATCTTGTGCGTCGTGAAGAGACTTGTGCACCGTCGTGCAGGGTGTCCAAAATTCCTATAAATACTGGGCCACCTCTCCTCATTTCTCAACAGAGTTCAAAACATTGAAGAATCAGATCTCCCATCATGCAGGTGTGGTGGTCACACAAGTGGTGGTGTGTTGTGCAAGTGGGACTTGCGCACCATATTTGAAGAAAGGAGATTGTTGTTAGTTGCGTGCCAATATTGTTTTGGGTGTAAAAGGAAGTGAGTTGCACAAGTTTGGAGTTGTAGAAGCTTGTGTCGCGCAAGTGTCTAAGGTAGACTTGTGCGCCAGTTGTGACTTGTGCACCGATACTTGGGCATCGGATTAGACTTGTGCACCAAGTAAGGTTGTTTTTTAGCAGTGTTTTCGGGCTACGTGGAAGCTGGAAATTTTCCTGATACCTTCGGTGCAAATTGTTATTCATCTACAGGTGAAAGTTGGACTTCAACAGAGCATCTACATACAAAGGAAGATGCATTACTTCATTCAAATGAAGAGACATAATGGTCTATAAACTGTGAGTGGATCCTTTCCAGAGCAGTGAGCGAAGGAAGAGGAAGAAGGCGATCCTCTCAACTGGCAGTGATCCAGAGAGAGAGAAATAGGGAGTGACCCTTGGGAAAGAATTGAGCTGACCCTAATCATTATAAAGGTAGTGAGCCTGGGACAGAGTGACTGTGCCCAAACCTTGTAATCCACAACTAGTGAATTTTAGTAGAATTTGGTACGACTGACAACATGTCGGTGTATGCTCCTTGGACGTATCCCTTAGCGTTGAACCAAGTAAAATTGTTGTGTCCTATGCTTGCTTTACTTTCTGTTTATACCATGCAACAAGAGAAAGAGAGAAGAGTTTTTTTCTTAACAGGAAAACAAGATCAGAACGGGCTTTAATTTTTAAATTAGTCATACCCTGATTCACCCTCCCCTGTTAGGGTATTCAGCCTTGTGGGCCTAACACTAGTCCTCCTATTACTAGATCATCAAGTAAAGGTAAACTCCTTCCAAATGCTTCCAAAATTGAAGACAACATCTCCACGAGTAGGTATAAAGGCTCAAAAAAAAGAAATCACTAAGGAGTTAGGAACACAAGTGGGGGAATCACCTATCATTAATCTGGTGAATGCGGAGAATGATGTTTCTAAATCTGATATCCCTTCAAGAGGAAAGGAAATAATAGAGTGTGATGATTGGAAACCCATCATCAATTGAAATGAATAATTCTTAGAGAATGAATTAAAGGTCAATGCCACCCAAGAGGAGTTTGATAAGATGTTGGGGTGTCATATTCAGGTAAACATTAAAAAGGATCAAGGTTTCTGGAACCAATAACATCTTGGCATATTAGCATGTGGATACAATAGAAAGAAGATTATGGTGGAAGAGCTCATCCAAACTTGGGACAAGATCGCTTACAATATTGAAGACCTCCTCAAAGAAGATCCAGATGGAAAGGCAAACACTATACAATAGATTCTTCATAGAGGTAAGTTTTCTAAAAGGATTAAACTACAATTTAAATATTTGGTGATTACTTATGATTCTGGCTGATTTTACATTTACAAACTTGTATGGTTTCCTAATTTTTCTTTAAAAGTTCTTCCCTTAATAAAAAAAATATATTTTGGTGGTCAATATTGATTCATTGGAGATATGTTCTAACACCATCCATAAGATAATTAGAAAAATTGGAGTTTCAAAAAACACAAAAATTATATGTTTCATTTTATCATAAAGTAAAATAATAAAGAATGAAAACTTGATGTTCAAGTGGTTTGGTTTGACGATCATATAAAATTCAATGGGACACGTGGTCGCCTAACTCGTCCACATCGATTTTCATAAACACGTCAAGGAAAAGTGGAGAAGCTATCGATGAAAATGTTTTGACATTAATATGTGATCTAGGACTGATTATGTGATATCCTAAAGACACCCACTACATAAGATTCATCACATTATATAAAAATTTATAGAGTCTAATCCCCCTTTCTTAATGGTGATCTATCCCTCATGTGAAGGTAATCCACCATTGCTCTTCTATGTATGGGTAAACCTTATAAATCTTATAACAAGACAAATAGTGTTAAGATAAACATATTCATGTCTTATTATTATTCCTTAATTTTAATTTATATATTTAAATTCATTGTAATAATATTATTTTATTTTTCAGTTAAAGGGGAATGTATTTTTTCTAACCCTATTTGGGTGTTCATGTATTATATGGAATCATTTAAAAATGTTATTTTCAAATAATATAATTTAAATTTGAAAAAATTAAAATAATTTTTTTAATTAAATTTCACAAAACTATCTTTGGATACTTTTTTTAGAATCTTTTAAAATGGTTGATGTTTCTGTGAATTTTGAAAATACTGATTTTTATTAAGAAATGTTTTTTAGTTTTAATAATTTAAAAAGATCTTAATTTTTTTTAAAGGTTTAAAATGAAAATAAATTAAATTATACCATTAATAATAAAATTATTGTGTTTTTAAGGAATTTTATATTTTAATTTTTCATAAAAACAGTTTTATACTTAAAAAGATATTTATCTGAAAAGTAGTTTTTTATTGAGTTTTTCAGGTTTAATATTAAAATAAATTCTGTTACTATTGTGAACTGAATTTGATAAAAAGTATTCCATAATTATAATCATAATAATTAATATATGGAAATAATTTAAACATAATATTTTTGTAATTAATAGTAAAAACAATAAGAAACTATTACCTTGGATAAAGTTAAAATAGGTTTCCCAGGGATTTACATAAATGATACAGATTAAAATGATCAGTAAAATTTCATAGGTTATATTATCTATAAAACTTTAGAAAATATATAACATATTATTAATAAATGGTTAATTTTGGACCCATTTTTATTTTGTAAAAAATTAATATAATTTATTCTTTTTAAAAATTTCAAGTGTGCCTGCTCCGCCACATATAAAAGGAAACACCCTATCCTTTTATATAAACACTTCATGAGACATTTAGTTTCCAAACTACCTACTAAAATTATTTTCTTCAATCTATCTCCATAACCTAGAGTTCATTTTATGATAAAAATCTAACCTAGTAAGTCTTCAGATATAAAACTAAATATATTTTTTTGAATAAGAGATATAGTTTTTTTTCGAGTATTTCCATTTTATTTGTTCTACTAACTCCATCAAATTTGATTATAACATGAGGAAATAATAATAACCATTTTACCATATAATGAAATATTTTAATGATAATTTAATAACCTATATCCTTATCCCACTTCCGTCAAATTGGAAAAAACTGTCATTTGTGTGTACAATGGATTACCGCCTCACCAACTGATATATTTTTTCCCCCACAACGCCTCACAAATATGGTTATAATGATGTATTTAATTTACATATATGTGATAAATTATATTTTTATTATTTTATAAAGATAATATATCATTTTATTTATTTCCATTCCATAAAGTGAAAATTTATAACATTTTTCATGCATGTGTGTCGATTAGCACCCCCATGAAGCGAAGAGATTCATTTTTCAAGGCCACATCACATGAATACTATATATAAGTGTATTAAAATAAATAATATGATATTTATGATATAATAATCATTAAATAATGTTAAAATTATATTTAATATCTTTCTATAATTCTCTTAGAAAAATGAAATTGTTGTTCATGATTCTGTATAACCTACCGTCTCCATGATTATAATGTTGTTCATTTTTCATAATAATATTTCATAGTTTTTTTGAAAAGTATAATTAATTTATAAAATAATAATTATTTCCTAATTATTATTATATAACTGATTTATTAATGAGATTTTTGACCACAGTGAACATTCCAATGTTATTTTAGTCATATAAACCAAATTTCATCAAAAACATCTAACATGAACATAAATGATTATGTAATTATATATGACATGGTAATAAATAAAATAATTGGAATAATAAACCTCAAAAAAATTATCAAGAAACTAAATAGTTAGAAATTTTTTATTATTCAATAAGATGATGAATTTATGTGGCAAGTATACCATGAGGTAAGGGACACTTTAACATAAAACCTTGTTTTAGATGTTTTAAATATTTATTTTATAAATATTTTTCTTCCATGATCATATTATTAAAATAATATTTATGTGTTTATTTATATAAACATAATTTAATTATAAAGGAAATTTTATGTCAATTTTTACTTTATTTTCTAAGTTTTTCAAAGGGAATCTATGTAAGTATTTTATAAAGAATGTTTTGATAAAAAGGTAAAATTAATACTCTATTTTAATATATTATGTCAATGGTTCTTTCAAATACCATGAACATTATTATATTTATTTCTTCCATTATATTCATTCATGTTTTATTAAATGAAAAACCCTCCAAAACCTTTTTCTATGTGCCTTTAAGAATGGGTTTTAAATGGAATTGATATTTCAATATCTTTAAATTTTTTCTTATGGGTGAAAAGAATAAGATAATATATTTTCATGAATTCCAGTATTATAATTATTTTATTGTTATTTTTTATTTTTATGATAATGGGTGAGCCCAATATACTTAGTGCTGATGGGTGTGCTCAATATTACTCATGATGATGAGTGAGCTAGATATAGCTCTCCAAAGTATTGGATAAAGGGACAGCGATAACCAGTTAGGTTCATCTTAAGATATTATTAGAATTTACCATGTATGTTTTTCTATTTGTAATATTTATTTTAATATTCATCAGATAATTATTTCCCATCTTACCAACATGATTTATCTATTTTTTATATGTGTTTTCATGGAAATGTTAAGATTTCACAAAGTAAGATAATGATCTTATCTTTAATTGTATGTTTATAATATTTTTCAAGGGATAAATGTATGAATTTTATTGAGTTTGACATGATTAAAAAGAAAAATATTTGAGTTTTAATTTTCATTTAATATTTATAATTAAATGTTTTATGAAACTCTTGGAATAAATATCTTTATTTCATGGGTAAGTAAATGATTATTTTTACACCAACTTTTATTTTGAAATAGGAAAATTATAAAGATTATTCATAGACTAATTGGTTTCATTAATTCTTTTTATATGTACATTACTGATATTTTTTTCTCATCCCACATTTTAAAATGTTTTTTCACAGGGTTTTAAGGATGATTAGGGACAAGACTGAGGTGGAGATAAGAATAGTAAAGATATCTCATGAAAAGATAACATATTTTATTCTAAATGTTTTTTATTTTATAAAAAATTATTATGAGTGGTAGTGTCCACTTTTTGAAGAAATAGTAATTTATGTATGGTTGGTGAACTAATTATCTAAAACTAAAAACATAAAATATCTCTAGAAATTCATATAAATGAATTCTTATCTAAAGAAACAACTTTACAAAGTATTTTGGGTTAGTTCTTGATAGTTGGTATCAAAGTAGTTTTTTAGATAATATTGATTTTAGGATAATGAAAGTAAAAAACCTTAAGAGATTCTAATTTATGGTTATCATGATGTAACATTTTATGATTACCTTGTTGCTTCATCGAAATTATGACTATTAATAATGGTTTTGCACAGAGTAAACAAGGAAGATGAAGAAGGAAGACACAGAGAGTAAAATATCATTCCATGTCAATAACCTAGATTAGTTAGGATTAGAACTAAGTAGTTTGTTTTTGTGATGTATCTGTTTATATAGGCAATAAATAATAGTGGTATTCATGATAGATAGAAATCAGATCCAATATAGAGAAACATGTTAATTGTGGAACATTTTATGAGACATCACCCTTTAAAATTTTATTAGAACCCCATGTTTTTAGTTAATATTTTTTTAATACATTAAATTTCATTGATATATTGTGTTACACACAACAACGAGTTATGTTTGAGTAACACACTACACTAGGTTATCTTGTGTTACACACGACACAGAATTGTAAGAAAATTGTGACATTTTATTACTATTATTCAACCACGACCATTATAACCTAGCCTTTAAACATAGAAATACAAATAGTAATAACCAATATTAAAACATTAGGTATAATGGTTTCATATAAATAAAAAATATTGATAAATAATGTACCTAATTTTTTTATAATGTCTTTATATGTTTTGAACATGATTTTTCTTAAGAAATCTTTTTTAATTATCTTTTTTATAAATAATAATATAATTTTTTCTAAATTTTAAAATTATTTTGATAATATAAAAATTAATTATCCAATATTTATGTAAAAATTATCTTAGGATTAATTTTTGATAATTTTCCAAAAAATATTAATTTTTTTGATGAAAAGTGAAAAATACTGAATTTTAATTTAATGTTGTATTTTAAATAAAATTATTTATAAAGTAAAATTATATATAAATTTTTTTTTAACTAAAATTAGTATATTTATATATCTATTAATCAAATTTATGAAATTTTAAACAATTTTATATTGAAATTTGTTAAAAAACATTGTAAACGTTTGATAATTTTTCCTTTGAAAATACAAATTCTCATTACAAATGTGGGATTAATATTATACCAAATTTTTCCACTTATATGAATTTAGTTTCCAAAAAATTATTCCATATTTTTAACCATAATATTTTATATTATATTCTAAGGTAAAATTAGTTTTTTAGAAAAAATAATAGTGTAATAGTAAAAATTGATTACCATAGTTAACATAAAAATGGGTTTAACATGGGTAAAACTAAATAGATAAGGGTTAAAATGATTATAAATCTGGTCTAAAATATGTTTTATATAGATATTTAGAACATATAATTTTGAATTCATGATAATAATCCATTTATGGTCCTTTTTTTGATAAAAATTTGGTTACACCTTTTTCTTTTCAAAACAATTCAATTGTTCCACTCACATCCCTTATAAACGGACAGCCCCTAACCTATATTATTCACACCATAAAAACATTTTAGATCATCCAATATATACCCAAATAACTTCCTAAAGTTCCTCTAATAATCCTATAATTCTTATTTTGGTCATAAAGAGAGCCGAGGAAGGCATTTGATACAAACCTAAGGAGGTTACCTGAAGAAGAGGTAATGTACTTCAACAAGTATTTCTATATTATTTCTTCCTCCAACTCCATAAATTATCTTTAAAACGTTTTTAAATAATAAAATAATTATCATTCATATGTAAATGACCTAAAACCATCCCATATTCCATCTAATGGGTTGCAAAATCATCATTCATGTGTATGGTAGTCTACAGTCATGTGAACCGTTGTCATTCATTTTTACAATACCAACTCTCATGGATGGTAATAATGATGTATAAAATTTTGATATATTATATTCATGATATTTTTATACTTATGGAATTATTATATAACACATACCTTTATAATTTCCCATATGTGGATATATGATAATGTCTCTTGTCTGCACAGTGGACTACCACCACACGAAGCAATGTAATTCATTCACACTATACATGGAAGGTAATAAAGATGGGTTTAATGAGAATAAGTAATATATAAAGAATATAAATTATTCTATAATGATAATATATTGTTTACTTTTACTTCCTTATTTCCACTGGGAAACTAGAAATAACTTTCTTATGAATGTGTGACCTACTGTTTCCATTAACTATGTATTTCATTTTCTATGTCTAAATTTTATGGATCACTATAAATTCATATATACTAAATATATATGATATTTATATCATTTTTAAATTTTTTTTTGATTTAGGATGATATTAGTAAGAGTAATTAAAATAAAAAATCGAAACATATACTAAAAACAAAGTGGTTATTACCAAAAATGTGATTTAAATACAAAATTGTTAATAAACAGGTATTAAAAGGTCTTAAGTATATCATATATGGAGTAATATAATTAATTATACTTATTTTATATATTTATAGTTAAAATAAATTTATTATACATGAGTTACAAAAGTGTATGATGATTTCAAGTCTTAAGGTAAGGGTTTTCTATCTCAATTTTTGGGTCTATGAGTCACATGCTATGTTCAACACGTATTTATTTTATGTGGTGTATTTAATTCCAATGAATATATTTTATGATCATTATAATGAAAATTATCTTGATTTATATATACATTTTATTATATCACTTTTATTGGGTTTATGGTTCTAATGTTACCAAAATATTAGGGACTTTTTGTTTCAAATTGCCTTCCTCGAGACCTATGTTATGTTATGAACTTATCTTATTCTATGAGATGTATATACTACCCCATTTAGATTTTATACAATTAATATAATTATTTTAATGATATTATAAGTTTAATTTCTTAATATTCCTTAGTGGTTATTAGGATTCCAATTTTCCAATGTTATAGAAGTTTTATGTTACGATGTCACCATTTATTGGTATTGTTTAGGATTATTCTTCCAATGATTAAATAATATGATCTATCTCTCAATAAGACAATTAATTTTCTTCACATATGGTTATGCAATGAGTATAAATGTTTACTTTCATTTTCCCCTCTTTTTTACTCAATATATCAAAAATAATGTTTCTATGAAAAATCATCTTTTCAGTCGAAATCCCTTTTTATTCCAAAACCATGTTATCTATAAATGTTTTAAAAATGTTTTTATCATGATCCAAATGATTTATTAATGAATTTTTTACCCATTTTTAACTTTAAAGTAAAATTTAAAAGAATTTCCATGTCATTTTTCAAAAAACTACTATTTGGATTTTACTAAAATGTGAAATAAATCTTAGCTTTTAAAAGCATGGAATGAATGAAATATTTCTCCATCATGACCATTATTTTCATTGAATATTAATTTATAATTTATCATGGTTATTTTAAAAAAAAATTATTTTCAAAAAAATTATGTTTCTAAAAGTTTTTATCAAAGTGAAATGGTCATTTATCCTCAAAAAATGATCAAAGTGATCTTTAAAAATATTTTCCATCTAAAATAACATCCTTTGATGTTACTTATGATTTTATGGGGTAATTATACAAGTTTTCCATTATTCTTATTTATTTTAATGGTTTATATTTATGAGGAAAATATTTTTATGAAACATATTTCTCTTGAAAATGTTATTCCATGATGAAAGTCTTATGAATCCTGCTCCGTTTCATGGGTTATACTATGGTGAAACAATGATATGATTATGAAACCTATTTCCTTTCAACATGTCAATATATTATTATATGTTTATGAAACATATTTTCATTTAATGGGTTATTATATGATGAATTTTTTGTGATCTTGTGGTTCATATATGTATTATTTTCACTATGTAATAGGTGGGACTAGTATCTCCCCCCTCCCAATTAATTGGGTGTTGATTAATGTTATATGAAGTCAAAGGGTACACTAATGCTTATCCCAAGCCATAAATAGGGTACTTGGAAGGTTATCACAAGCCTAAAGTAGGTATGCAGGTGGTTTACCTAATCTTGACATGTTATTAATGTCTTCTTGTGTAGCCTTAAAATAATATTTTCTATTCTTATGTGTACAAAAAAAATCTATATATTTGATTACCTTATGATTCTAGTCTTATTAACATCCGATATTTATATCACAACATAATATTATGATCTTTGATATGTGGGTATGGTTTCTAATATTATTACCATTTTATCATACCCTTATGTTCATGTTATGATTATGTATATCCCTTGTCTTCCCTTATTGAGTATCTAAGAACACCCATCATTATATTACTTTACCTAGGTTATGAAGAAATATAAAACCTATGATATGTCTAATAAGGGTTATAGTTATAAATAACATAGTGGGATATGAAATAGTTTACATATGAACCAGTTGTTTTTGTTTCTATGTTTCAAAAGTCATTATAACTTTACAGTCCTTAGGCATGTGTTTGAGTAATATATTTAATATTAATCTAAATAATGTAATATTTATGCATGATAATCTTGGGTCAATAAAGTTGGTATCAAAGGAAACATTTATTTATAATTTGGAAACTTATTGAGAAAAATTTAGTGTGATACATATTAATATTTAAAATGATATGTCTATGGATATGTCTAAGGATAAGTCTAAGGATATTTCAATGTATAAGATAATGTCCTAGAATTTTTATAAAGGATAGATTGAGTGATATCATAGAAATTCCATCCATGTTTGGATAATAACAATGGATGTGTCTCTAGAAAAAAGTAACCTAGGGGTAATAAATCTAAAAAAATTTCTTTGATATGGACTCGATCGTCATATGGTTCATGATAATAGGCATTTATCCACACTTGGATAGACCCTCTTAGGGGGTATTATTTAAAAATTTACAAACTCTTTATGAAATATCATAAAGTATTTAAATATATGATGATTATTAAAGACTTAAGATATACCTAATGTTTCATAGAATAAAAAAATGGTTCATTATTTAGACATATTATAAGTAATTTTTCATGATTATATGGTTCCCCACTATGATTATTATTTCTTACGTGATTATTTTTGTTTTTATTTAATTGATAGAGCCTAAAAGAATCTTTTTAATGCTAAGTGCGATGTAAAATACAATAATTTTCCTTCTGAGCATCAAAATGTTATGAGGACTACAATTTAAAAGATCAATGTTATGCTCTCACAACTTTCTCAAGTTATAAATCATGATAGAATTCCAAATAAAAAATGCAGGAAAAATATTCCTTCGAATGCATTATGAGGAAAAATCTACATTCTTTTAGTGGTTCTTCTAATCCACTAGTAGTTTAACAATGGATTAATACAACTAAAATGATAATTTCTGCTCCCTGGTGTTCAAAACAACAAAAAACCTTTTTGTTGTCTACCATTTATAATTTGAAGAAGATAAATGGTGGAATCTAATCAAGAATATGAGAAAACATGATGAAATTGACTCTATGGGTTTGGATGAGTTCAAAAACTTATTTTTTTTAATAAGTACCTTCCTTGTTTTCTTCATGTCAAGATGGAGAAGGAGTTTCTAGAACTAATGAAATAGTAAGATAAACCCATTGGATCCTATATGGAAAATTTTATAATATTTACGAAGTACACTTTGTTTATTATCATCCATATTGAATGTAAGGTTGATCTTTTCTTCTGTGGATTAAAACCAAGTCCCAAAATGGTTTTATCCATAAGTGACATTAGTATCTATGATGAGATTGTTCAATGTGCTATCATGGTAGAAATGGAGGTTGGATTTATGTATCAATCTAATGGATTTGATAATAAGACAGAAACAGAATTCCATGGAAGATCTAAAAACCATGGAGAGAGGAATATGGGATTTATATACTAATCAATGCATGGGGAAAATATTGGATAAAATTGTATTAAGGGTACTATTAAATGTTTTATGTTTGGAAAAGAAGCTAATCGATCTACTGAATTCTAAAGTGATGGGATGAATTTAGATAACTTTTTAAATAATGATAAACGTCCACAAAATGCACCTCCCACACTTCAGTTTTTCAATGGTAAGGATATTGGGAATTATGCTATCATGTTCCCAAATCTGAGGGATAATAATGGTGATCAAAACCAGAAACCTCTTAAAACTAGATAAAAAGGTAAATCCCATGTGATCGTTGTTCTTGATGAGGTGTGCAATAATGGTGTGGTGAAGTTACACTTATCATCCACTCTAGAACTTATAAGGTCATATCTGAGTCTAGATATACTGATTAATTATATTCTAAAGAATTTTATAAAGGATTGAGATGCTACCCAAATGATTAGATGTATAATTTTCAGTAAAAACCCCAAAATTTTTTATTATGATATCCCAAGTATATAATAATTATCTTTTTTATGTTTTTGAGAATATTCTTACTGAAAACATTTTCACTCCTCCAATTGAATTTGATGTTGTCTAATGAATGTATTGTATCCCTCGACATAAATCCCACATCTAGTTCCAAGAAAGAGAAATCAAATTTCACATTCCAAACCAACCTTTGATCTTATAGTAACATGATGATAAATATGAACTTTTGATGGAAATCCCATCCATTATAATGGAGTTAATTCTTATTAAATATGGGTATTTATGTTAGATGGTTGGGGATAAACTCAAAATTGAAGATATGACTATTGTGCATGAGTTTTTTGATATATTTCCAAATTATTTAACCGTACTTCCACAAAATCATGAAGTTGAGTTCTCAATAAAAGTCATACCCGATACAACACCAATTTTAAAAACTCTTGATAGAATATCCCCTATTTGGTTAAGAGAATTAAAGTTGAAACTCCAAGAAAACCACAAAAAGTGATTCCTTCAAACAAGTGTATTATAATAGCATGAACCAATTCTTATTGTTAAAAATAAAAATAGATAAATGAAACTCTATAATGATTATTAGGATCCTGAAAATATCATAATAATTAAAAAAATCATCTTCCCTATATTGATGAATTGTTTATACTAATGTGTAGAACTAAATATTTTTCTAAGATTTACCCTTCATTATAGATATCATCCATTTATGTTTAATAGGGATAATATACCCAAGATATCATTTTATGCAAGTTATAAACACTAAAAATATATTTGGATGTCATTTTGTCATACTAATACCCCCATTATATTGATGGGTTTAATGAATAGTCATTATAAATTATCATGATCAATTTATGGTATTATTTATAGATGATATTACTATCTATTCAATGATCAAGGAAGACCATAAAAATCAATTAGGAGTTTCACTAAAGAACCTAAGTCAATAGAATATATGAAAAAATTGAAAATTATTAATTTTTGTTATAAAAGGATTCATTTTTTTCACATAATCTCGTGAAAGGGTATAACATCAGATCCATCAAAAGGAGGAGGTTATTGAATGTTGGATTAGACAAACTGTGTTTCCTGATATCTATATTTTTCATAGTTATTATGGATATTATCAATGGTGTGTAGAAAACATACCATGACTACCTAATCCACTAACCAAGATAACTCAGAGGGGAGACAAATTCTTCTATATGGATGAATGGGAGGAAAATTTCCTAGAACTGAAGGGATTATTAGCCAATGTGCTTGTTCATACATTAACCTATAGTGGATAAGGGTTTTTTGTCTATAGTGATTCATTATAGAATGGATTAGGATTTTTTTATGTAAAATGAAATATTTATAGATAATTCCTCATGAAAATTGAAGATTGTTGATCATTATTACCCAACTCATGATTTACAGTTAGCTGTGGTAATTTTTACATTGAAAATATGAAGGCATTGTCTTTATGGAGTAAAGTGTGATATAAATACCAATAATAAAATTTTAATGTATATATTCTCATATAATGGGTTGAATATAAGCAAGTGGATATGTTTATATATGATTAAATATTATTATTTATCAATACATTACTGCCAAAGGAAAGCGAACAAGGTGGTTGTTGCCTTGAGCTGAAAGGGTCATGCATTCTTAACTATGATAAGGATCACAAAAGATCCAATATATTTATATTTTCAAAATATAGATCTAGAAATATAAAATTAAGGGGATAAATATTATCTTATATATTTGAATGTTTGACCATTTATCCAAGGGAAGATTAAAGAGTCATATAAGGAATATGTAGAGTTACAAATGTAGGTATGAAATGTTCATGTGTTTAAACATTATCATGATTCAATGATAACATTTAAGAACTATGTATTAATTCTATCCATAATAGATTTGAAGAATGATGTGTTATAGTAAGCTCAAAGTTCATTATTCTCTATTCATCCTGAAAATATGAATATGTACAAATATTAGAAAGAGTACTTATGGTGGGTTGTAATAAAACCCATATCATAGAGTTTGTATCTATATTATTGATATATTAGAAATTTATGTTTGAGAGATAAAATTAAAAGGGGATCTTACCTCAATTACCCATACCATAATGGAGATGATAAAACATTTCCATGGGTTTGGTCATTGGACTCCACAAAATGCCTAAAGCGAATAATTCTATATTATTTTAGTTGATATCCTTACTAAGTCAAAAAAACATCATCACTATCAAAGAATACATATCTAGATCAGATTCCCATGATATACATTAATGAAGTGGTAATGTTTCGTGGATTACAATATTCCATTATGTCCAATTGAGATCTAAAGTTTACATTAATGTTCTGGAAAAGACATTTTTAAGATCTGGATATGGAGTTGAGTTTCAACACAACTTATCATCCTTATATAAATGATCGGTCTAAAAAAATAATTCAAACCCTATAATATATTTTTAGATATTTTTCTTTGGATTTAAAAGGTTCTTGGGATCAACACCCTCCACAAGTTTTGTTTTCATACAATAATAGCTTTTACTCAAAAATTAAGATGGCCTCTTATTAATCCTTATATGAAAGGAAATTTAGAGATCCAACTTGTAGGATTAAAGTTGGAGAAAGAAAGATATTGAGAAATGAGATAGATAAATAAAAGGTAGATAATGTTTGAATCATTCAGCAACACATCAATAGAACATTGATTACGAATCAAATTTATGGTTATAATCACCTATGTGATATATAAGTCGGATTTGGGGATAAGGCGTTTCTAATAATTTCTTTGTTGAATAAGGTTATGATATTCAGGAACGAAGGTAATCTAAGCCATATATATATTAGATGGTTGAAATTATTGAATGCATTGGGGCCTTAGATTATCTATTTGAGATTCCAGCAAACTAATTTAAATTGCATAATGTATTCCATGTATCTCCCTTAAGGGAGTATGTACTTGATCGTTCACATGTATTGAACTCAATGGCCATACTACTGGAGAAATAGATTTCTTATGAGGAACAATTTTTTGTGATTTTGGATCATACAAAGAAATTTATATGTAATAAAACTACTCAACTGGTTAAAGTTTTTTCGTGAATCATCCAGTTTGAGAAGGCATCATAGGAACCTGAGGAAATGATAATGTGGGTGTATCCAGATGTTTTGTATCAGAGTAGGGAATTTGGGGGGAGAAATTCATTTTAATAAGGGTGCAATGTAGCACCATGACTTTTTAGATATTATTATTTTTGAATAAATTAAAATCTTTTATAGCTTCCATTACACAAATCCCCAAGTTAATCTTCTGTTACATCCGATACTAGGTCAGTTGGTGTTACATACGACACTGATCTATAACAAATCGGTGATATATTATTAATGTTACTCAAATGTTATAGTCAAAACATTTTTGTTAAACAGAGTGATATAAATAGTAATAACTAATTTTTATATACTAAATATAATATTTTTATAGAAATAAAATAAATAGTTAAATTATATACATAATATTTCGCGTCTTTATATATTTCAAAAATACTATTTTTTCAGAAAAAATGTTTTTTATTTCATTTTATTAACAATAATAAAACTTAATTTTTAAAAAATTTGAAAATGAATTAGATAAAATAAAATTAATTTTTTAACTCATCATTTAAAAATTATCTTTGGATGAATTTTTGATAATTTTATAAAAAGTTTATTTTTTGATGAATAGTGAAAAATAATGAAATTTAGTTGAAAACTGCATTTTAATTTAAATTATTTATGAAGAAAAATTAGATTTTAAAGAAATTTTAATTTAAAATTAGTTAAATTATATATATTTTAATACAATTTACGTCATTGGAATCAATTTTATGTTTAAATTGTATATAATTTTTTTTTAATCTTTTGAACATTGTCTCTTTGAAAATAAGGTTTCTCATCATGTTGGGGTCAATAATTTTAAATAATATTTTTCCACTTATATGAATTGAATTTAGAAAATTAGATTCCATGTTTTGAACCCAAATAATTTATATAATCTAATAAGGTAAATTTAAATTTTTACTAAATTGAATAGTGATACTAGTAAAACATAATTACTATAACTAAGGTATAAATGAGTTTATTATGTGTTGAACTAAAAAAAATAAGTGTTTAATAACATAAAACCTTTTATATATTCTATTTTACTGCATTATTTTAACCATATAATTTATATTTATCTATATTAATCCATTTTAGAGCATTGTGTCATGAAACAAATGTTGGTACACATTTTTCTTTTCAAAAAATTACATGTGTGCCACTCACACCAGTTATAAAAGGCCTCACCCAATCCTCTCTTATTCACACATTCAAACACTTTTGATTCATCCAGTCACTAAAAAAATCACTTCCCAACTTCCATAATATCATCTTATAATCCTTATTTTTAGAATAAATATAACTGAGGAATAATTTTCGGGCAAACCTAAGAAGGCTAAATGAAGAAGATGTAACATTTTTCAATGAGTGTTTTTATTTTATTTCTTCCTTCACATCCTTAAATTATTATTAAAACATTTTAATGTAATAAAATAAATATAATCCTGATAATCATATTTTTTATATTATGAGAATAACATAAAATTATTTCCTCTTCCATCAAATGAATTAAGAAATCATCATTCGTGTGTGTGACAAGTTACCGCCTCACGAACCATTGTAATTCATTTCTCTATTACCACCTCTAACGGATTGTTTTAATGATGGATTAAATGTTTATGGATGATAAAAATGATATTATTATACTTTTTAATTATTATATCACACATACATTCACACTTTCCGTTCATTGGAAATTTTATAACATCTCCTGTATATTCATGGGACTACCGCCTCATTAACTGATGTGATTCATGCATTCTTTACATGGAAAGTAATAAAGATAGGTTTAATAAACATATATGATATATATGAAATAAATATTATTATATGATAAAAATATATTATGTATCTTTCTTTCTTTATTTCTTTTGGGAAAATGGAAACAACTTTCATGTGTACTTACAGCTTACCATCTTCATAAATGGTGTATTTGATCTTCGTAACTGTAACATTGATGAATTCGCTATAAATAAATATATACTGAATATATAAGTTATTTGTATCATTTTTAAATTTTTTGAGACTAAGGGATAATAAAAGGGTATTAAAATGTAATAATTAAATCATATATGATATGATGTGTATAGGTATTTTTCTAAAATATATTTATAATAAAATTGCATTTATTATATTTGAGGTTCTAACATATACAAAGGATGTTGAGGTAATAGGTTTTTGTCTCAATTTTTACTTATGTGAGACACATTCCATGTTCATAGCCTAATTCATTTATATGGTGTATATAATTCCCATGAATTTATTTTTTTTATTATATTGGTAATTATTGGTATTTAAATATCCATTTTATGATCTATCTTTTGTGGGGTTTACTGTTCAAAAGTTACCAAACTGGGAAGGTATTTTTATCTCAAATTTCCTTTTTGGATAACTATGTTATGTTATGCACTTATCTTCTTCTATTTGGTTTCTATACTACCAGTTTGATATGTTATATCATTAATATACATCATTTATTGATATATTAATTTTTATTTAATGTTATTCCATCATTGATATTACTATTCAATTTAGACCAAGTGGTAAGAGTAGTTTTTTACAATCTCAGCATTTATTCGGATTGTTTATGATTATGCTTCAAAAAATGAAATATATGATCAATATCTAAATAAACACAATACTTTTATTCCCCTATAGTTATTTCAAAATAATTCATTTTTCCCTTCATTTCCCTCTCTTTATGTAATCAAGATTTTGAAAAAAAAAAGTTTTTAAGATAAAATGGATTTTCAGTCAACAACCATTTTTCTTCCAAAAAAATTATTTTATAAAACAGTTTTCTATATTGTTCAGCATACTAAAAATGATTTATTAAAGAAATTTTTACCCATATTTGTATTTTTTTTTTAAAAAAAGTGAAAGTAATATCCATCTGATTTTCTAAAAACATACAAAATAGGTTCTATCAAAAATGTGAAAGTAATAATAATTCCTGCATGTATAATATTAACTGAAATTTTGAAAATCATAAAAATTATTTTATTTTAAGATTACATTATAATTTATCAAGTTTATTTTCAATGAAAATGGTTTTATAAAAATAAATTTTGAAAAAAATTAATCTTTTTCCAAAGTGAAAATTTTATTTTTCCTTAAATAGATGTCCCAAAAGATCGTTCAAAATAATTTTTCATGTAAGATGACATCCATTGATGTTACATATGCTTTACTTGGATTATGATCAAGGGTACTGTTCTTGTTCTTTCTTGTAATGTTTTATGGTTATGAATAAAATATTTATATGATACTCGTTTCTCTTCCAAGGGTTAATCCATGATGGAACTCTTATGAGTCCCACTTCATTCCATGGGTTATAATATAATGAAATGTTTAAAGGATTATACAACCTATATCTTTTATATAGGATATTATATGATGAAATGTTTATGAAACCTATTTTCATTTCATGGGTTATGATATGATTAATATTTTATGATATGGTGGCACACATATATATGATTTTCATTAAGTGATGAGTAGGACCTATATATACCTTCAATGAATTAGGTAATGATTTATTTTATATGAGATTAAATGGTAATTTGGAGGCCATAAAAATCCCCAAATTTCGAACATAGGTGTTAATCCCAAGCTCTATGTAGGTACATGCATGGTTTTCCAAAGCCTAACATGTTATTAATAATCATATTGGGTAGTCCTGACATAAGTTTTCTATGCTTATGTGTAAAACACAAATATATGCCTATAATTCCCTTATGATTCATGTCTTATAAATTTATATTATTTATACTATGATTCTATATTATGATATTTAATATTTAGGTTATATTTTTCAAAAGTTATGCTCTTGATCTCATACCTTTATTTTCATATTATGTTTACACAGCTCCCTACTTTACCATTACTAAGAATATATACTCTCCCTTTCTTATGTTTCCTTTCCCCATGTTATGAAGAAATGTATTAAGTGTTATATGTTTAAGAGGGGTTCTAGTTATGACGAAACACATTTGGAGATGATATAGTTTACCTATGAACTGGTAGTTTTTGATTCCATGTTTCTAATTGGACTACAACTTTTCGGTCATTAGGTGGGTGTTTGTGTAATGTATTCAATGTTCATTAAAATAATGTAATATAATTTTATGATAATCCATGGTTTCTATATATTCTATAGTTATTTTTACTATGTGATAGTTTATGGATGGATTAAAACTCTGGAAAAGATATTCAAAGTCCTGGGTTGTTTGGATCCTCAAAATATATCTCATGTTATTTAGAGTTTATAATGTAATACTAATAAATTGTTCCCAGTGGTTAAGAATATGAGAGAAAGAGCAGAGATTGTTTCTTCAGAATAGAATACATTTTAAAAAAATTTATTTCAGAATAATTTTCCTACTATTTTTTTGTCTTATAGAGGAAGATTATTTCATGGAATTGATGTGGAAGGAGGAATATTCAATGGATACTTACGAAAAAAACTTCATCTTATCAGAGAGGTATGTACCAAATACTATTTTGTATCTTGAAAGTAAAATAATACATTTTTTGTCCAGATTAAATCCCAAATATCAAGCATATTTTTACTCTCTTGAATTTAAAATTTTTGAGAAATTTGTTTTCTATGTTTTGATGGTATAAATATTGTTCTCTAGTGACCATGTATTTTCTAAGAATGAGGAGAAAAGAGATCTTGGTCGAAGGTGAATTGTAATAATGCAATGAGGAAATATAAAGGTAAGAAAATAGAGTTTTCATTTTGTGAAAGGTGTAAAAAAACACCATGGGGAATGTATTATGAAATATAATAACTACATATGATGTGGTTCGTATTGGAATATTGATTTATATTTCAATTAAATATATCCTAATAGTGGTAAGGAAAATTCTATTAAATAGTATGTAATGTGTTTTAACTGTAAATATATGGGTCATTATATGGATGCATAAAAAAAGAAGATTATGAATAATGGGAATCAACAAGACTATAAGTATAATGGTGTGGTGAAATCATTTATAACTACATAGGTAGATAATGGGAAATCAAATGAATTGTTTATAGGTACAATGCTTGTTTATTTATAGCATTAAATGTCTTGGTTGATTCTAAGTCTGAAAATTCATTCCTTTTTGAGAAGTTTTATATTAAAATAAAAAATTCATCTCATGAATTAAAGTCATAAATTTTAGTAAAAACGCCTTTTTAAGTATTAAGTAAAAATATAATCTTTAATGATATTCCAGTTATCATATGTGTGTGATTTTTTCTAAATAATATTTTTGTCTTGATCATTTTCAAATTTCATATTATTTTGGATACAAAATGGATTTGTGTTACTCATTCTAAGATATATTTTCGATCTAAAGAATTTATTTTATAAAATTAATTTTTTTATTTGTATATAAGAATCAATTTATACATTTGGTAATATATTAATAATGTAAGAAACTATTAAGATATGGAAATAAAAGTTATCTTTCTCACATTATTAAATAATAGGGAATTATTTAGATGAATGACCTACCGAAAGTAAAAGAATATATAAATTATTTTTTGATGAGTTACTTGGTATTATATCTAATTGGGATGTTGAGAAAACTTTTTACTTAGTTCTTTATATAGAGACAATTTCAAAACACCCTTATTAAATGGCTCAAGAAGAACTTTTGAAACTGAAAAATATATTGTAGGATTTTCATCACAAAGTATACATTTTTCCTTGATCTTTTCCATTGGATTATCCGACATTATTTTTTATAAAATAAATACTTCTCCACTATGATTTAAATTGAATATAAATCATTGTATAAAATTACTATTATGAATAATTATTATTTCTTTATATCAATTACTTGTTTGACCAGCTCTAATGAGCGTAGTATTTTTTTGAATGTCAAACATGAGTCTAAGTACTATCAATTGAAGGTGAAGGAGGATGAAATACATAAGATGTTATTTTATACTAGTTGTGGGTATTATGAGTTTGTGGTCATGTCCTTTGTGTTGAAGAGTTTTCCTACGTTATTCATGAATCTTATGAATAGAGTTCTCCCTGAAAAGTTTGATATGTTTTTTTTTGTGTATTTATTGATGATATTTTGGTTAATTCAAAAATTTATTAAGATCATTAAAAACATATATGTATATTTATATAAACCATGAAATACAAAATTTATATAGAAAATATTATAAATTCTATTTTTGGCCACTTCATATTTCATAACTTTTACATATCATAAATAATTTTGGAATAATTTTTTGTCCAATTAGAACTAAAGTTATTGACGAATTTCCATGACCTAAAAATTTGATAGAGATTCATAGTTTTCTTGGATTATAATCCTATAAATAGTGGTTTATTGAAAAATTATTATAGTTATCTCTCCCACTAACTATTTTAATAAGAAAAGGAATTAGTTTCATCTAGATAAAGGAACACATTGAATATTTCCAGAAATTGAAAATAATATTACTAACCAATTCATTTATTTTAAATCATTATATAAATGGTTTCCTTTCTATCTATAGTTATGCTTTATTTATGTGACTATATAATGTTTTAACACAAAAATATATGGTAATTTCTTATACTTCACATCAATTAATACCTCACGAGAAAAATTATATTACACATGAGCTTAAACTGGTGGTTTTAGTATTTTATTTAAATATTTGTAGATTCATTTATATGGATTAAAGTGTGAAATATATACTAATACTAAAATATTGAATCATATATTCACTCAAAACGAGTTAAGCATAAGATAGAGTAGATTTATATAATTGATAATGAATTAAAACTAAACAATTCATTACACTCCTGGTAAAGAAAATAGAGTATATGATTCTTTGAATTCAATAAATAATTCTACATTAACTATGATACATGTTGAACATTATCCTTTGGTTGATGATTTGATGAATGTTGTCTTGGAAATTTTTCATGTAGGAAATACCTCTTTTTTTAAGGGTCAGTACAGTCATCATAGTATAATGGGATTATGTAAAATGAGAAAGAAGACAATGTTTTATAGGAAAAGGTATAATTTATTAAGAAATGAAATTCTAATGAATATGATATTGAAAAATAAAGTAATTTGAAATTCATAATTGGGTTTTTTGTTTCTTATAACCCCATTTTATGAAATAATTTATTATTGAGTCTTATAAATCTATGTTTTTAATCATCTTGGTAGTACAAAATATTATAGAGACCATTATGAACACTTTTTCCTTGTAATAATAAAGAAATATATTGTTTATTTTATTATAAAATAATTGAAATGCCAATAGGTTAAAGTAGAATGATAATTAAGAAAGTGGATGCTTCAGCCTTCATATGTTCTATATTGGATATTGGAGAATATATCAATGTATTTCATAGTTGGATTACTAAATAAATATAAAGGAAAAATTTTGATATGATTTATTATTGATTGATTAACTTAATCTACACAATTTATTCCCATCCAATATAATATGCCTTTGCATAATATTTATTATATTTACATTGATGGTATAATTAGATTGTATAGAGTCCATGTCTCTACTATGCTTTACCATGAACTAGGTTTTACATCTAATTTTTAGGGAATTCATCTGAAATCATTGGGTACTAAATTAAATTTAATTATATTATTTCATCCTTGTACTGATATATTGCCATAGTGAATGATAATTACATTAGAGGATATACTATGACCTTATAAAATAGATTATAATCGAATTTTTGGTCAATATATAACTTTTTTTGTTATTTATTATAATAAAAGTTCTCATTCAAGTATACAAATGAAACCTATTGAGAAATTGTATGGAAAGTGTCATCAAATGGTATCTAGTTTGAATGAAGTAATGGGAATAATGTTTTTTGACCAAAATTGGCACAATATTTTCTTGAGAAAGTGAAGATGATTCAATAACATATTAGGATATATCAAGCTATAAAGAAAAATTTTGTAGATAATTGGAGGAAATATATTTATTTTGAGGTTTATGATCATATTTTTTTAAGTATCTCCATAGAAAAGTCTTATGAATTTTAGTAAAAATATAATGTTAATTCTATGATTAATTAGACCACATATAATATTTGAGAAATTTTTTTAGGTTTCTATCAAGGGTTCTTTCCACTATGTCCATATCAGGTACATGAAATATATCATGATTTGTTATTATGAAAATATGTGTCAGATGCATCTCATATTTTGACCCCGAATTAGTTTAGTTGGAAGGAAACCATTATTATGAGAAATATACAATATAGATTCTTGAACACATTGATGAATGTTTATGGTGTAAATGGATTTACTATGATAAGTTTTTGGGGGGAAACATCATATTTATGAAGTGATATGTGGATCATAAAATGTTATGGAAGAAGATATCCCCACTTTTTTATGTAATGAATGAAATTGAGAGGTTGAAATTTATTAAATGGGGAAGAATGTAACAACCTAGGTAAATATAGATGAATCATTTTCATATCTAATTACTATCCACTAATTTTATTTTTCATATTTATATTCATTATTATAAGATTATATCATTTTTCATTCAAAAGTAAAAAAAGCTTTATTTTTAACCAAATTAGGTTTTCATGGATTATATGGTTTTATTTATAACCTTGTTTTTAAAATTATAGAATTTTAATTTGACTAAATAAATACTAATTTTTTAATTTATTATGAAAATATTAACATAGAATTAATTTTTTAAAATTTTTTGAAATATTTGATTTATCAAGGAATAATAAAGAATAATGATTTTTATTTTAAAATATAATATAATTTCCTCAATTTAAAAAGTTCCATTTTGTTTTAAAATTGTTTCAAAAAAAATTATTTCAATTAAATTATTAATAATCCATTTATTGTCTTTATAATTAGTTTTATAAATTAATTTAGTATAATGGAATTTTTGTACTTAAAAGGTATTTTTTATGAAAAACTAGTTTTTGTCACGTTTTTTGGTTAAATTAAATAAACAATTATGCCAATTCTATGATTTGAATTTTATAAAATTTATTCTATATTTGGAATCATCATAATTATAATTCTGTAATAAGTTCAACATAATTTTTTGTAATAATGAATAATAAAAAGAGTAAAAATTAGTTATTATACATATGGTTAATACAGGTTTACTAGGGGTTCAAATTATGTGATGAGGGTGAAAATGACATATAAAATTTTCTAAATTATATTGTATGGCTATACATTAAGACTATATTGTATGATAATAAAATATGGTCTATTATGGTTCCATTTGGATTGAGTAATCCATTAATATATTTTATTCTTTTCAAAAATTGCAAGTGTTTAATCTCCCCCACTTGTAAAAGGAAACCACCTATGATACCATGTCCACACTTCAAGGCCCTTTTTTAAAATACCTACCCAAATCAATTACTTAGATCCCTCCCCACATCTTATAATCCTTTTTTATCCAAAACCCAACCATGTAATCCTTTAAATATAAACCTAAAGTGGTTTTCCAAAGATGAGGTATAGTTCTTAATTAAGTGTTTTCATTTTTAAATTCTTCAACCTATTTAAAATATTAATTAGACATAATTAAAAAAATTATATAAAATGTACAGATATGTTTTTATGTTAATGTTATATCCTATGTATGTCTCCCACTTCCATCAAATGGTAAATGAACCCATTATTTACATGTACGGGGGACAGCTGCCTCGTGAACTGACTTAATTTTTTTCCTCCACCGCCTCTCATAGATTATTATAATGATAGATTTAATTTATTTATATGAAATTAATTAAATATTTATGATTATTTAAATTTAATAGGTCATCTCATTTTTTACCTCTTAAACCATTGAAAAATGATAACAACGTTTGTTCCTACATGTGGATTACCACCACCATTAAGTGATGTAATTAGCTTTTCATGGACACATCACATGACTACTATATATAAGTGTATTTAAATAAATAATATAATATTTATGATAAAATAATAATTTTATAAATTTTAAATGATATTTACTTTCTTTCCCACATGCTCTTTGAAAAATTAAAATGTTACTCATGTGTACATATGATCTACTACATCGATGATTGTAATATAATTAATTGTTTATAACCATATTTCATGGTTGGTTTTAAAAGAATAATTAATTTATAAAAAAGATAATTATTTCATTTTTTTATTCTATAAATGATTTAAAATTTTACAATTTCCCCATATTCAACTTACTAATGTGATATTGGACAAATAAACTAAATATTTTCAAAATATCTAATGAGAAATTAATTGATTAAGTAATTATATATATTAATGTAATAAATAAAATAAATAGAATAGTAAAATATAAAAATATACATAAATGGTTGAATAAATAACATAATTTTATTATTCTTAGAAATAAAAAATTTATGTGAGGAATCGAACTCTAGGTAAAGGAATCTTTACCATAAACCCTCATTTTAAATTTTTTAAATATTTCATTTATAAATATTTTTCTTCATTGTAAATATTCATAACATAATTTTAGGGATGTATTAATATAGAAATAAATTAATTATAAAGTACAATTTATGTTACTTCACTTTATTTCTAATGATTTCCAAATAAATCTTTTTACTTATTTTATATGGAATGATTTGAAGAAAAGAAAAAAGAATCTTCTATTTCAACATATATAGTGTTAATGGTTTATAACACCATCATATCCATTGTTTTATGTTTGTATTACTTTTAATTATTTAAATTTTTCATTAAATAAAAACCATCCTTCCCCTTGTTCTATATATTTTAAAAAAACATTTTTAAATGGAATGGATATTTCTATATCCAAAAATATTTTACTATGGTGGAAAAGAATATTTTTATGACTATGATAAAGGAAATTCCAGATTACATGTATAATGATTATATAAGTGTTCTTTGGAATTTTTTATGATGATGGGTGAGCCAGATAAAGCTTATGAATAAGGATGACCCTGATATATTTTAGGATGATGGGTGACCTTAATATATCTCTATAATGCATTGGGTAAATGCATGGAGTTAGTCTATTATGATTCTCCTAAGATATTTCTAAAATTTACCAGGTTCATTATTATATTTTTTAACTTTATTTTAGATGTTTTATAAAAATTATTTCCCTAGTTAACTATTTTAATTTTTTATGCCTTTAATGGTTTTCCCAAATATCATATGATTTCAATAGGTAATATAATGATCTTCAGTTTAAAGAGAAGTTTATACTACTTCATATGGGTGAAATGCATAACAATTCATGAGTTTATATTATTGAAAAGAAACATTTATGAATTTATTTTTCTTTTAATATTTCATATGAAAAGTTTTATGAAAATCATGGGAAAGAGAAGATGAATTATTATGTAAGAAAATTTTTTATTTAAAACCCAAAAAGTATTTTGAAAAAGTATAATTTTTAAGAGTATTCATAGACTAATTGGTGTATTTTTTTATATATGTTCCTTAATATTATTTTTTGATCATCCCACATTTTAAAAAAGAATCATTGGGTTTAAAGGATTAATATGTACAAGGTTAAGGCCAATACAAATATTTTCAAGATGACTGAAGAAAATAAAAGTTCTTTTGATTAAAAAGATTTGTAATGTGAAAAAATTAGAAAATTAGGGGTAGTTTCCACTTTCTAATGTGACATTTTTTTATATAAGGGTAAGTATATAATTATATATAAATATAAACTAAAAAATATTACGGAATGTAAATAAAATAATTCTTGTTTGAAGAATCAAAATTATGAACTATTTAAGGACAAGTCAGTATACTTCACATGGTCATTATTCTTCAAGAAATTCCCCCTTATATTCATTAGATAGATCTATAAAAATTAGATCAAATTTATTGGATAAGAAAAGATATCTAATATTTGATAATCATATGGTTAATTCTCTTGACTTGATTCTCCATTTTTTTCATATAATGTCCCATGATAATCAGGTCATGTGACATAGCTAGGAATGATTGTCCAATATGGGATGATCATTCAATCATTGTTCTTCACATTATTCCCCCATGGAGTCTTGTGGAATCCCAATGATTATCAGATCAGGAGACTCAACTATGAAAGTTTGTCTGAGATGGTATGATTATGCAATCATTTTTCTTCACATGATTCTCTCTTAGGACATGTAATCGACTCAGTGAAATTCAAGTTATGCATCTTGGCTGGGTGTGGTTGTCTATGATGGACCCTTCTCGAGATCATTTTTTATCACGAGATGAATTAGAGGATGTCACTGTGGAAATGTAACATGATCATGTGAAATTCATGAAACATTTCCAATGTATTTGGACTATCCTTATTCTGAATTTAGCTAGGTTACATGGATTTTTTTCCATACAATGTTTCACAAATACATGGGGAGAATCCCTATAAAATTTATCCACCTCGATACTCAAAAAAAGAGATTGAGAATCATAGAAAAAATATGATAGCATGGGGAAATTTACTAGAGTAGTATTTTACTATAAAAAGATCGCTCACATCATAATGTTCTTTGAGTAACTTAGGATAAATTTAATAGGAATGATGGGACCAAGGGCTCAGTGCACGATAACCCCTAGTCATGTGAACAAATGAAAAATTCTTGGTCATGAGATGAGGATGTGTTTATGAAAAAGCTACATGGTCATGAAACCAGGACATGCAATATTGAAACCCCTTATCAGTTACTCCATTTCAATGCCCCTATTCTCTTGATCACTTGCATGAATTCATAGACTTAATTAATTTCAAATGAATTCATTACCTTCATGCGATTCATGTGACTTCACATCCTTCAAATGAATAATATGGATTTATAGAAATCACACTAGGAACATGTCCCCAAGACACTCATATGACGACATACCAACCAAGAGTCTCACTCAATCTATTTTATATCCTCCTCCTTATATAAGGGACACAATTATTTAATATCCTATAATTCTTAACTAATTATAAGGATATGATTCCTATAATATCAACCCATCTCCTTTATATATTGGTGGGAAAGGAATATTTGAACAATGATGGATCTAATTCCTATAATATTCAAGATACATAATACACCATATCTATGGTATGATCCCAATAATTCCCACATATACATTATGTATTTCCACATGACCATTCTTCTCATAAAAATCATGATTTTCTCTATATATCCTCCACATAAAAATATTCCTTGTGGAATCCCATAACTCATTTATCATGGATCCATATTTTCCATGTGACCTATAGTCACATTTCTTTTTGGGTATCCTTAGGGTGAAATCCCCATATGAATTCAATCCTATATCCATTATGAAATGAAAACATTTCTATAATCACTTGTTTTTCACATTTAGTGTGAATCACACGGTCATTGGTATATTTGGAGATCAATTTAATATCATGATTAAAATACATCTAAATACGAGCATCCACCTGAGTATAAATCCCTAGCCTTCTTAAACAACCAGGAAATAATCCCTGTGAGTGTAATTATCATTCACTACCCATTAAAAGGATGGGAATGTAATAAGCTATGAGGACATTGATTTATATCATAAATAGGATATTTTTATTGGATTTATATATCCTTATCTCTATTCTATAACACCTAATATATGTAGCTCTCACATTTCAATAATCCCGCTAGTGGAAGATCATAATAATTCTCTTATGGTTCTATATCCTCCATGAGATTCAAAATCATACTTATCCTTTAGGAACCTCAGTTTGTAGTCCCACTCAATTATCAGGTAAACCGCAATAGGAAAGCTCCACTAAAATATCAGGGTAACCTCTATTTGTATTCCTTACTCAAATATCAGGGTAACATCATTATGTAAACACTACTCATATATTAAGGAGACCTCAGTTTGTAAACCCCACTCAAATATCCGGGTGACCTCAATGTTTATGTCATGATCAAATATCAAGGCGACAATAGTGTGTAAACCCCATAGAAAAATTTTTCCAACATGGTAATCCACCTTGGGTGTAAGACAAAACCACATATTTATCCTCTTAAAATGGAATTATTCCCAATAATTCAACTTAAGGAATACTAAGTGTGTAAGCCTATGAAAATCCAATATTATACTTCCATGAAATGTGATTGATCCTTTGTTATCTCATATTTCTCACATCATGAATGGATCATGTTCTCCTAGTGATTGGTTATAATTATACCAAAAGAATAATATAAAGGCATCCAACATGGACATCATTTTAGATATAAGACCTATTGCATCTTCCTTTTCCATCAAGGGTACATAATACCATTAAAACATATCAGAGAAGCATCTTATTCATAAACCCCACTCATACATATGTTTTCATACTTGTTACGACACAAACACAATTCATATCTCTGTGGAATTTGATTCCTATATACATAGGATAAATAAGAATATCCTATGATATTTAATCCCCCATATCCAAAGTTTAAATTACCTTATGTATTTACCACATGATGGTAAACTTAATGGTATGGTCATGTGAAATGTTATTTAACAATGTCACTCATATTTCATGGGATTTGATTCCAGTTCCAACTTGATATACTGGACATCTCTTTGAGGTTTAATCCCAATTCTAAAACACTGACCACCTCCCTAGATGAAGATATAGTTCTAGATTTCCTAATGGTGGTTATAAACCAAATTATTTCTAGGTACTATAAAATAGCAAGATATAGAACCTTTAATACATACAGATGGTTCCATTTGTAGGATGACCCCTTCATATTAATTTTTAGGTTACAAGTCTTGAAAAATAATATGATAAATATTCACAAACATATCTTAAATCTATAGTAGAGTATAGGATTTTGAAATAATTCCCCCCAATAGGGTTTTATGATCCCAACTACACCCATATCTTCTTTGAAGGGCCATATTCACAATGAACCATCCTAGGGAATCCTCAGTGTGTAATCCCCATTGAAATAAAATTTTATGCTTCCTTAAAATGTGTATGGTCCTCTAAAATCTCTTATTCCTCACACTAATCATGAATCATGTGGTTTTAGAGACTAGTGATGATTATACCAATAACATGGTTCTAATTCCACCAGAATGTTCCTCTTTTCAGATGTTATCTAGATTACTTATTATTTTTTCTTCAAAGGGACATACTCCATTGAAACATATTAAGGTAGATGGATATTCATAAGCCCCAATGAAACCCCTATTTTTATACCCATTATGTCATAGAAACCATTCTGAGTTATGTAGAATCTGAATCATGTGTCCACAAGATATATAGGATACCTCTATGAGGCTTGAGCCCCCATATCTAATGATTAAATTCCCTCATATACATACTTACCACATGATGCTAAATTACATTATATGGTCCTATCACATATAATTGTAAACCATATCACTTGAAATATTTGGTATTTTATCCTTGTTTTCATAAGATACGTAGGATACCACTTCAAGGTTCAATTCTAATTCCAAAATATGAATTATATCTCTAGATGGTGATAATGTTCTAGAGTTACTATTTTTGCAAATAAACAAAATCATTTTTGAGTAATAATGGATATAAAGATAGTGAATATCTAATACATATATATTATTAAATTCATAGGATGCCACCAACATGTATAGGGATTCATAATGTTGAAATTCAAGAAATGATAAATAATGTTGGGTTAATAAATTCTAAACCAAGATGTGGTTAAGATTCACAATCATATATTATATATTTTAGAGAATCTTGGATTAAGAAATGATTCCCATTTATTGGGTGTGATTCTCATGAAGTCACATCCTTTCGATCATTGTGAGTTCCTAAGTGTATTTGGATTGAAACCCTAATGACCACCTGCATTTATAAAGAAGGATTGGGTTTCATTACATATGTGGGATCCATTAGGTGTTTCCATGTATAAACCCTGCCAATGTTGATTAATGTGAAACTATAATAAGCCCCCCATAATAAATAATCAGGTAATATATATAGTCCAAAACAAAAAATGGTGAAAGCAATATTTATCTTTCTATAATGAAAATGGGTTTCAACACATCAAGGCATTTTATTTTATGTCCCTTAGAAAAATAAAAAATGGAAAAATAGTCAATAAGAAATACAATTTGATACCAATGAATATATAATTAATAGTGTTTCTTACTTCTATTTTTTCACTAATAGGATAAATTTTTTATTTTTTCCCTTGTTTATCCATATACCTTTCTTAAAAAATTTACTTGGACCCAAGGATATAGAAACATCCGAAAACATTCTAGAAACTCGTCAATAATATCTTAATTTGTGGACTCCATAAAAAAAATCAACTACTCAATGGATTCAACGACAGGTGGATAATCTGATGGTTTGGGAGTACCATCGACATAGTACAATATTAAACCTCATGGAAGAACATAAGGGTATTTAGGTGATAAATCTCATAAGCCCACCTCACTCAGGGAAGGTTGCGATGATAATAATGACATTTATGGCCATTACTAATTGTTTCTAGATTTTATCCCCAAATCAGAAAAATCAACACCTTCCTTACCTTGGAAAGGTGGATCAAGGAGTTTTATATATCTACATTTTAGTTTAGGATCCATCTAAGAGGTCTCCTTTCAATCATTTTTCCATTATTATCTCAACAATGCCCCTAAGTCTCTTGTTAAGGGTAATCCCCAATAGGTCACCTCCCTAGAAGGTCAAATACAAGCATCAACGATATATCATTGGTTGAAACATGCTACAGACTAGAAGGGTTAGACTCATAAACCTATATTCACTGATGAATCCCACCATCTTACTCTGATAGAATCTAGTGAGATGGCTCAAATACCTTTTAACCAAAACTAATCTTTCCCACATATCCCAACAGTACACATAGGGCATGCTCATATCCTTACACTCATGAATGAAACACTTTAACATATTTCCATGGAACAAGGAGGAAATGAGTGGGAATATATACCCACTTCAATCCATTATGTCTATGATTATTTCCTAGAAACTGATATTATATTGGACCACATTCCTCCACATGCCCTTATGATGTGCCACTTCGTTTTGGCAATGAAAGAGGAGCTTCATCTGCATATTCTCATGAAGATACATGGACATGATAATATTCCAATCCCAATATCCATAGTAGAATATTACCATATCCAACATGAGATGATGGATTCTACGGATCAATATCATATTCTTTCTCCCATTTAGTTGGATTACTGTATATTTTGACAAACAAAAATGTATAGGAAAAGACTCATATTGACTTTTCGATAGGAATTGGTCATCCCATTTTTACATTCACCTTAGGATGTGCGCATATTCATATCAAAGAAATCCAGAATGATAATTCATTAGATAAATAGGGTCAGGATCATACCCCCATTTTGAGTGGCGTTCATCAATAAAATTTTACAATCACCTCATGATAGGATCGTATTCCTATTGAAGAAATCTAATTTCATTATCCAAAGTATAAATATGAACAGGATCATATTCTTGTTATTACTGAGTTTTTTCAACCAAGTTTTTCAATCACCTTAGGAAGGTCCCATATCCTTGCCTTAAATTTAAAAGATATATTGCATATTCTAGTATGTTATAAGATCTAAGCATATATTCTAGATCCCACTAATGAAAGAATATACTAGCATCCTTCATGGCTATATAAGAGGAGGCCCATATTTCATAACACTTTTTAGAGGTTCATCGACATATTATAGTGGGAAGTTCATATTTTAATTAGGATTATATCCTTACATTAAATAGTGTTTTCTAGAAAATTCCCTAAACTACGTAACGGAGGGTTCATATTCCCACAAATAATACAAAATCTCATTAGTATACTCTAGAATCTTCTAAGTAGTGGGATCCTATTCTTGTAGTAATATATGGTCGTCAAAATACTCTTGAGAACCCCATGAAGTAGGACCATACTCATGATCATACCTAAAAGGAAGTTGATAATTTTTCATCCATGATGTGTGAGGATTCTTATATTCTCGTTCTACACGATTTCAATATCCTTGAGGCTATTCCATGCAATTCTACTGCACCTCAAGGGTCTACTGACACTTTTTAAATTAGAAGGTGAAAACTACCATGATATTCCTCTCCATCGTAGCATGTAGATGGATTATGAGGATTTTAACCCTAAAATCTATGTGGATGACCTTAGCATAGTGATATACCATCCATATAAGTAAAATCTCCATTTTCAATACATCATCATATATATAGGTTCTTAAAACTCTAGATTTTACTGTATATAGTTCCCCAACAACCACTAGAAACACTACGCCCTGGTTAGAATGTGATCCAGAGAAAAAAACTCTATGGTTTAACAAGGTAGAGGAATATTATTCTTATGAATAAGAAGTATTTATAGATATATGGATGGAGATAACTGAAAAAACCTTCCAACTAAGTTTTGGAATATAACAAATTCCAAATAAAAAGTACCTGATGATCCAAATTATAAGTACATGCATTAATTTTTCAATGACATGTGGGAAAAATTTCAACAGTTAATGGCTAGACACCACACTTATCATGTATATATGGGTCATCCCCAAGCCAAAACATCATGTTCTTCAAGATAGTCCTAGCCTCTTTCACCATGGATTGAGACTCCAAATCAGCAATGGATAATAAAATCACATGACATGATTTCCTCCATATACAATGAACCCTCTAGAAACTAATTGTTGAAGCCTAGTTAGACATTCATATTGAAGTATGGGGAAAATATGGTGCATTAATCTTCACCCAAACCATGATATAGAAGTACCTCTTAGACATAACATCCTATAATTTTGTTTCCATTGGAGATATCAATGGAATATATAACATGTGAGAAAGTTTGTAAATCCAATTAATCTCCCCCATTTTGAAAAAAAAATCTTCATGAGAAGAGGGAGAGGGATTCCCATAGGCTCCTAAGATAGGTCTCTCAAAAAATGGAATATATCTCAAACAAGTCATCCAAAATATTATATTTCTTATTAGTTCCCAATAGTGGGTGGCCCTCAGCTAAGAAAGTATTGAACCTATCTAATTGGAAAGTAAAACTGCACAATATAAGGAATATTTTTATGGAATCCACTACGGAGGACATCCAATAACCACCTCGTCCCATAGAATGGGTGATATTTGTACTAGCACATCCACCCTATGGTTGTCAAATCATAGGAGGGTCCTTGAGAAATTTGTTTTCGCTCCAAATAAATCTCAACCCATAGGACTGGGAGAATTTTTATCATGAACACCATTCTAAAAGTCATTAAATCCTCAAAAACATAATCATAAAGTAACAATGGAAACCCTAAATCAACCAAGTACCTTAGTGTTAGAGAATTATTATCATATCCCTAAATGATATAAGTCTTCTCTATGACAGTTAGTATATACCAATGGCCATCAACCCTAAAATTCATCCCACAATGAAAAATACCCTTAAAAATCAAGGCTCACTAGAAAATAACAACCAGAGACTCCCTTAATGTCACTATTCACATACTAGATCTAGGATAGCTTATAGAAATGAAATTTAAACCCCATAGGAGTCAAAAACCAATACAAACTAAAAAGAAAAAAGACTAGGGGAAGACCCTAATCTAACTCTTAATGGGGAAGGGAGTGGTATAGAACTACATTATTACTCAAAGAATGAAAATATGATAACTTCTACCTAATATTCCTTGGTGAATGTCATTACCATCAATCTGGTAGATGATATAGATCATGATGCAGATGTTGAGCGGTGCAATGAAAAAATGGTACCTTTTGAGGTGAGTGATGTTAAAAACTGGAAGAGACTGCACAGATGCCAAATTAGAGGAGGAACTAGATCCTAGAACCTCCATATAATGATTAGCCACGCCCCCAATGATATTCTGTAATGGGTAAATTGAAAGGAATTTCTACATCCATACACTATTTAGAAAGTAATAAATCCCCTCTATAGAAGATTGAGTTAAATTATGTGAGTGTAAAATATACATCCTTGGACAGATCAATTAAAAATTATTTTATTTAAACATTCCAGCATGGTATCACCTCTAAGTAGAAGAATGTGTTGCTCCTACCACCCATCAAGAGGGAGATAATATGCATGTAGTGATGGAATATTATTATCATTTAGATCTATATCTAGAAATCATGCCTATATAAAATATTAATCGAGGAAGACAATGATTTTCATCTATTATAGTGACAAATTCCTCCTTGTCATTATGATCATATAGTCTCAGCATGAACTATATATCGGTACTAAAAAGGTTGGGAAACCACATCATGTATCAGTCATCTCACATTCTAAGGGGATAGTCTAGATGGAGGTACTCCTAGAACTCCTCAACACCATTGATTCTCTAGTATCTCAGATGGAATACATGGAGTGAAGACACACCCCCTATATAACCTGGTAGAAATTAGTTCCATGAATAGTTTGATGAAACCATTCCCCCACCCAATTTCAGAAATCATATATTCTAATCCTTTGATGAAATAGGGGGTCTCGAATTGAATCTTAAGAGATTCTTGTCCTGAAGTGTCCCTATGATGTGCCTTTGAGACCAACACGAAAAAAACGATATTCTTTATACAATATTTGTTGGGTGCAATATTAATTTTTTATTATAGCCTCCTAGAAAGGTCCATCACAGTTTGGGGAGACCTCTATTGTTAATTCCTCTATCAATTTAGATCCACACTATGGAAAATAAAGATCATTAACCTCAGAAAATGAATAAATATGAAAAAAAATTATTTCATGACTTTATCTTAAAATTAAATGTTCTATCATTCAATTTCAGCATTACACTCTGATAAGAGAAGCTATTTGAACATTATTATGAGAACTTTTATAACAAGTTGTATACACCTTTGATCCAAATTAAATACCAAGGCAGATTATGTGTGTTCTCTGAAAGAAAATATCACCTAGAAGATTTTTTTTCGTGAACTATGGCCAAATCATATACCATGACTACAACACAATGGAATGGTCTAGAAAATTAGAAAATTACACATTCATGATCAAGCTAGTAACAATTCCGGATAGAACACCTAGGAAGGCCTCATATCACTCGATGTCTCCCATAAATTGGAAATATAAGAAAAAAAACCATCTGCTGCTAAAGGTAAAGGGAGAACAATGTATCCCAAAATTTTAGGAATGGAATAAGAAATTATATTCCATCCTAAATCAACATGTTCTTGGTTATTTCCATGTATCCATGGAAAAAATATTCTTTAGTATCCTAAACCATTGAAACCCTATAAGGTCATCCCTAGTGACCATATGAATTATTTCCCTTTTTATAAGAAAATAAGTCACATAATACCATGATACATTGTCTTTAAACACATCCTCCAACGTAAGGATGATTATGGATATGTGATACTTAGAAAATCTCTCACACAAGTGGCCTTTGTTACCACCACCCAACCAAAAGAATAATATGATTGGAAAGAATTTATGGATAGGTGTGAATTTAATTTCAACAAGTAGATGACTTAAAAGATAGTTTATGGATTTCATTCCACACTTAGAGTTCATCTTTATAGACTGGAAATAATCATAGAAAAGAAGTGGATTCTAATAAACTAACTTCTTAAATGTATACGTAATCACTAGAAGATGAAAATGGAATTAGAAAAAGAGACTTATCAAACCCACACACTATATCTAACTGTCATGGATTTCCTCCCCTCATCATCCATAATATGGTCAATTTCCTACTAAACAGATCCCTTATCATATAAAGAGATCATTTTTTCATATTAACACAATTCACTTAATAGAACCTTTCTCAAATGATGAATATACCAATAAACATGAGTACCATGTACTTGACCGGGTAACTGTATGTTGAGGTTGTGTAAGCTAGGGAATAAGGGATGGCATGGTCATGGTCACAAACAATATCTCAACCACACCCCCCTCTAAATACCAATGTGTGTCTAAGACCAATTGTAAAGTTCTTTAGTGATCCCAATGGTAGTTGGGAGATACCTAAAAGTATTTTAGTAATCATCCAGACCTATTTATTTTAGATAACCACCTGGTGGGTGTACAACTAGTTAATCAGCCTAGAAAAGGGGTAGAACATAACGAACTATTCCATTAGAAATATATGTACCATCAACCTATGTCTATGCATTGCAACCATTTACCACAAGCACTTTATCCTATAAGATGTATGACAAGTAGAAACCCCATGTTGGGAAGAACCGGCCTCTTAATTATAAATATATCATTTTTAACTAGTTAGAAGCTATCTATAGAAAATCTTAGCCGTAGATATTATCTATCTTTCAAAATATCTTAGGGTGGTTTTCTCAAGGTCCTCTTAGAGTTCCCAATACATTGAGATATAATTCATCACATCTAAGGTTATTCAAGTAGAAACTACTCCAGTATAATATCATTCCACCATCTTGTTCATGGATAAAGATCCAAAAGAATCATTCTAGGGACATATCAAACACCTATGTGCTTCAGGAAATCTCAATAATGTAAAAATCTAATGGAACCTTATTGAAAATGATTGATTGATTAATATCATCCTAGTCCAGACTCTCTATTTTTTGGGATACAATAAGGATGTTTTTTATCCAATGAAGCTAATAATTCAATGGTATGACAAGAATGAAAACAATACCCTCATAAAGATTAAATTAAAGTACCAATTTGGGGAACTCATATCTAATATTGAGTCCATGAGAAATAAATGTAATACAAAGTACTACTCGGGAGTCCTTGGATTTATACCCACCTTGTGTGGTCATCGACAATTGTTCAATGTCTGAAACACCCCATCAATAGATAGTTCATAATAATATGTATAACTAGTTCCCCCTTTGAATATTATGAATCCCAATATATTGAGGTTTTCTTCTACAATAGTTATGGAAAACATAAAATGAAAATGGATGACATAAAGGTTATTTCTACTAATAGATTTGGAACCATCCCTACAAACCGCTAGAGCATTCATGGTAATGACTATGTGATTCCAATAAACCTAGTAAAGGTACTATATCCAGTCTTGATAGACTATTAGAAATTGAAAACGACATTTTTTCATGTAAATAAAATATCAGTCATTCCAAATTACTTAGGCCCATAAAAATAATGCTGGAACAATACCCTCTCTATGTTATGAAATTCCACTACTCTATCAATAAATAATATTAATTCCTCTAATAAATTCCAGACATCTCTATATTTCCATACTTATCATAACCCTAGTGTAAATAAAAACAAAATTAGTAATCTATAAAATTCCCCCAAAACATCTCTTTAATTTTAGAATTTTAATTATTCTTGTTTGAGTCTATTATCCTTTAACCAGGATAAAGATACCCCCATGTTATCCAAAATGCCTAAAGATGCTCCAACTAACTTGGAGATAGAAAAAATTAGGATGACCTCAGGAACACCAATCAAACATTTGAGGACGGAATCTCTACCACCATTAATGAGATTAGATAGATAAATATGGTAACATTGTTCATGTGGTATACATTGAATATTATTAACATGCCTCTTGAGGATAAGAAGACATATATTTATTTTTTAATGAAGCATCAACATGTGTTTACTTGGAATTACATAGAGATTCTCGAATTGGACCCCAATGTAGCTACTCATCACCTAGTCCTACAAGATTTCCATTGAGGTTTCAAGTAGGGATCCATGATAATTCATCCCTCTCATGATACTGGGTTAGAATCTCAACATGATATATGAATTAATGAATTATTTTTTTTAGAGGTGTAGTACAAAAAATGTCTTTCCAACATCATACATGTTTATAAAAGCAATGGAAATGTGAGAATATGTATCAATTTTAGGTATATTAACTGACCCTACCCAAAGGATTATTTCCCATTACCAACTACTTTATCTATGAAACATTAGGCTTCTAAGACATTTCATTTAAGGATGGTTATTTAGGGTAAAATCAGATTAATGTGGCCCCTAAAGATGAGGATTAAACTTCCTTCAGAGCACCTTAAGGAATAAACTATTATCAAGTCATTCCTTTCAACTTATATAATATTGGGGTCACTTATCGACACACCATGCATAATATATTTAAATCCATTTGGGATGAATTATGGAATACTACATTGACAACATGGTGGTTAAATATTATAAACATTCTGATTTCCACATTTATATTCAAACAATCATATTCAAATTTAAAAAGTAATATTTGAAATGAATAGTATGAAGTGTACATTTAGGGAGATGTCAAGGAGATTTTTTGGAGTTTTGGTATAATACTATGGAATTTATCTTCATCCTACAAATAAAAGGGAAATTTTAAAATTCTACCTCCTTGGAATCTTCAATAGTTGAGAGGGATCAATTTTACCTCACTTATATAAAGTTTTTCGTAGCCAACCTAGTAAGAATATATCTTCCTTTCACTAAGCTAATAAAGAAAAAGGTTTCCTACTAGAGGGATAAGAACAACTAGGTTTCTTTTGAGAACCTCGTGTTATACATATTTTATATATTGGTCTTAATTCAACAAATATAATGGAACCGATCATCATATATGTGTCCTCCATGAAGTTAATTCTCAATGTACTCATAGAGAAAAATAATACAGGGAATGAAAATAGTCTCTAATATCACAACAAGATGATTCTACATACAAAAACCTTTGATTTATATATCAAGAAAAACTACCTCTCCCTCATGTTTTGGGAAAACAATATGAGAAATTACTTATAGCATCATGAAATTGACGTGGTCTCTCTTATTTTACCACTAAAGTATATTCTTAACCGCCCTATGAAAATTGGGTGTTTGGCATGATGGGTGGTTATCATGAAAATTACAACATCTAATTTGTGCAACATAAGGTTATCAAAGACACAAAATTGGAAATTTTCCTCACAGTACATCCTTCCCTAGAATGAATTCTACTGAACACCAAGCATCTAGATTAAGAAGTTTTTTATTCCCTTGATTCCCCCAGGATGTGGGAGATGTATTTCTATGGGGCCTCTCAATTTTTGATAGGGAATAAAATGGAAAAATAAAATCTCAAATAGGATTTTATAAGGATCTTATTTGGTTCTAAATATAAATAATGTTTCCCTTATCTTTATCATTGTATGAAGGCTACACTAATAATGGGGATAAATTCCTAGAACTTATTGGGGGTATAGAACTAGCCCTACAGCTACATATAATCTTCTACATCACACACTGGAGCGAGGTATCATCAGCCATCATTAGTGACATGGATAAAATCAATTATATCCACAATTACCCATGGAATAATGAGATGACATCCATTATAATATGGATGAATTGAATATTATATTTCCTCCCAGATGGTACCCTCCCTTTTGTTTGGGGGAAACAGGAATTGATCTGATGTCAGGTAGAAAAAAATCACACTTAAATATGGGATAAATGATTATAAATTCCTCTATAAATTTGGATTTTATGGATTCCTACTATTATCCATTTTAGGAGCAGCCCTTTCCATCATAAGGAAATTCCATGTAGGTTCTTATAGTACTCACTAGTTCAGAACCAAGATCTCCCATAAAATTAAGTGGCTTGGTTAATTATAGTTGACAATGATATTGGACTTCATAGATTTCACCAATATATTCCATAAATATTAGATACATGTAAACTTAATCCATCATCTTCAAATGCTTCTATATACCATTAATTATTTTTGAATGTTTGTTTCATAGAGATTGAAAGTTGTGGTGTCATATCCCCCGACTATAGCTAAGTAGTTTAAGTACATCCATACTATTAACGATTTCTTCTATAAAGGTTCGAAGGACATAGCCCCAAATAATTATAGATAAATGGTTCTATTAAATTTTTAAAGTCCAATATCATCTCTAGATTCTATTTACCCCTTACAATAAAGATAGAAAAAAGCACCAACTTCTGTTATTCTGAGTTGAAAAAGATGCATCAAGAGTATAACATTGAATCTAAATACTTTTCTTACAATCATGTAGTGGTCAATGGTTAGATAGAGTCCATTAATAAGACTCTATAAAATATAGTCCATATAATGGTAAACAATGACAAGAAGTCATGGTCAGATTATCTCCTTCTTTCTTTATGGGCCAACAGTACTATAACCTGCATTGCTACACAAGTGACCACATACTTTTTAGTCTATGGAAAATATTTGTTATTACCGAATGATGTTCAATTTCACTTATCCAAAACTCTTATATGTGGATAACTCATAGAATTTTATCAATCATAGAAATTGATTGATGATTTAGAGTAACTTGATGAGAAAAAGTTTCATACTCTACCCAACCTTGAATTCCATCAAAACCAAATAGCATGAGCCTTAAATAAAATGGTTGTCCTTCACTCACTCCTCCAAGGAGAATTAGAACTAGTTCTTAGAACCCCAATGGTATAAGGGAAAAAAATACAAAAGTTGTAACCCAAGAGAGAAGGGCCTTCCATCATATATTAGGTCTATTCCAGTAGAGCTTACTCATGGACATGATGGATTGGGTACATGAAAAGAACACCACTTATAGAAGGATTCTGAAGAAATATTTTTCATAATTACGTCCAAGAAAATAATTCATAATTTAAATACATTAAACAACATAGAATTCATAAATACAAATCTCATGACAAAAACCTACATGAAAGATGTCCTTACAACATAATGATAAACATCATGGAACACAGTCTGGTCGCATAATGTAAAAATATGAACCATCATATGTTTTCATTCATAACTCTAAATTGTATAATGGAATGTGTCACAAGACCTTAAACATCACAACATGTGTTTACCATGTGGGACCTAACTCACCATTTCTGTATAATCTAGATCTTTGTGAAAGGTTGGTGGCATAGGGGTTTACCACCTCATGGTGATTTTTATCCAACATCCCTATAGGAGTAAAAAATAGTCTCACCTTCATCTTTGTACTGAAAACTCATCAAAATCAGGATTCCTTCTTTAGAAATCCTGTATAACTCTTCATCAGCAATTCACTATGCATGAGAAATATCTCTGTTGGTACTGAAATCCCCCGTCCCTATATGATAATAAAATCTACATAAGGGGGCATATATAATAACTATTTGTGGATTTATTCACATACTATGGGATACATAGTATTTCCTGAATATTTCACTTTACGACTAGTTTAAAATTGAAATCACACCCATACTTGTCCCTTGATGAGAGTCATATCCATATTGAGATTCCTACCCACATTAAAATATGGATTCTATCACATGTTCCCTATCACACACTCTCACATAGTATAATATATTTCCTTATTTTATCTTATTCTTCACATTTATCATGGCTAAATTGATTTTATATAATGTAGAAATATTATCTGACTAGAATAATTGAGATGTGTTTTATTCAAATATAGGGAACTAGATCCCAAGAACTTGACCTTAAACAACATGACACCAACATTATTATTATATTTTTTAATCTAAACAACATATGGTCTATCATGAAAAATCTCAAACTGATTATAGTGACACACCCTATGGGAACCATGACTCACATGAGAGCCAGATCCATGAAAAATATGTCCCCTCTCTCTATATATGAACCACACTGGTATGGGGAATACTCATCTCAAATAAATATATTTGTATTTATTATAATTTTTTTGAGATATGTAGTGACACCAGGATTATTCAACCTAGGCATAGCCACAATGTCAAAAAAAATCTCATCTCCATTTGCGTGGCCAAGACCTGTTCATGGGGTTTTCTCAATAAGAATAAAATATGTTTTTATACTAGGTCATTAAGGATACATAGCAATGCTTGGGTCCCCTAATACTAGGACCAAACTCATGATTTGAAAACAATAATATTCCATTTCATGTGAATGATCCTGATCTATGTAGGGAACATCCTTTATAAACTATATGCAATCTTGAATCCCAAAAATTTTGGACAAGTAGTAACACCCAAGTATGCTATAATGGACCCAACCCCCATTCCCATAGTCAATATAAGAACACGGCCCTCATCCTTTATATGAGTTATTTTTACATGGGTGATTTGGACATGGGTTATTTCATTTAAGAATATGTGCTCGAAATAAATTCTCCTTCCCCTATATATGAGTTAGATCCATGCATGACACCCTCAAATTTTATAAATCTATGTTTCAATTGATTAATTTTTATAATAGGATAAATAGTGACACCAAAATTACCTATTATAGACCCATACATTATTTAAAATAATGATAACACCCCTTTTACTTCCCATTTTATATAGATAGGGGAGTATGTCTCATAGTCGCACATGTCATTATCAGAAGAACCAAGCATGAATATGCCCCTTTTACCTAGATGTATTGGCTCCCATCACCACATTAATTTTCCATTTCTCAAGGTAATACCAAATTTCATCTCCAATGAACATAATATAGATCTATATTAGGGATATTTCACTTTAAAAATTACATAATAATTGATTCCTGTCAGCATAAGATATGTTGTAATGCTTGGATCACTCATTATCAAACCCAACCATAGGATTCAAAATAAAAAATTCCCTTCATCCCATAGTGTTTGAACCTTCATAATGACACCTCACTTCCCAATTAATTATCACTAATTTAGGACATAAAAACCATGTTCCTACACATGAGTTATTTTTTACAATGATGGAACCACATATATTGTGCCTAACTTGATAAGAATTCCCTTCTCCCTATACATGATTTTGAACTTTATAGTGATCCATAAAAACAATGTATTGATTTATTCTTATTCTTATAGGATATGTAGTGATTCTAGGATTCTCAACCCTAATCCGAGAATATAATTTCTAAAAATAAAATGTCCCCTCCCCTTCTACATATAGAAAGGAACTACATGGAGGTATTTCTTTGAAAGAGATGCATATGAACTGATTCCTTCCCTAACAAAATGCATATGAAATAATAAGGGAATTCCAACCATAGAAATTTTATATACCCCTAGATCACCTCATATTCTGATTGATCCACCATAAATTTGGAATGGGCCTTATCCATTATTATCTACAGGGTCAATTTTATTCTTCATCATGCACCCCTAGCTAGAACAATATGGATTATTCCTTATTCACATATTATTTCTCACACTGAGAGTGAGTCACGTGATGTTAGAAGATTGGACTAACCTGTTTGACAAGGCCGGGATGATCATGAACAAAGGTGGGTAGAATCAATGGTCCTCCTTACAAGACCTTAAACTACATAAGAATAGTTGAGTTATTTAGACACATTTAGACAATGAATTAGTTATATCTGCATATGAATTTCTAGTGTATGAGTCATATATACAAAAAAACGGTCCCAAAAATATGTCTATATACACATAATACTATTCAAAGAAAAAAAATGAATCTCATGTTTGAATGCCTCTGGCTAATTCAAGGTGCCTCTAAAAGCATGAAGATTGACTTTCACATTGGTTATTAACATTCCGGTCAGACGATATTGAACCTTATTACCTTCATCCTAGTAATATAAAATTAAATTATATATGCTATTAGTAATTTTTACATGATGTTAAAATATATGGAATGTGTGTCCTAATGCATGATCTTAAACTGGGCAGACCACGATCCATCATTACTCATTATCAACAGACCATAGGATCCTAACCATGGTCATCTAAGGCTTAATGTGATTCAATAATCTTTTTAAGAACCAAAATCCATCAATCACACTTCATGTCTAGAGAATATCATATTACTCCAAATATTCTATGGACATTGGAGAAGAACACCTGGATACAAGGGACCATTTTTTGACTATTCATGTCTTCCCCTAGTTGCTTCATATGAGAGTATAACCTCTAAAAAATGTCTCTTTACCTTGAAAAACGTTACTCTCATCCATATTATCCTAGAAAACATTTCATTGGAACTCTTCTCCTGAGTAAAATTCATGATCACTCTCTGTGTTTCATTCCCATACCATTACTCGTGATTCGAGAACATTGATCAATTATTTAAAACATGTTCATCCCCTATTCAAAAGGCTGAGAGTGTACACTCTTATTTTCGAATTATGGATGGTGTGTCATATATATCCCTGGTACCATATACATGAATCAGGTAAAATAAACTATATGCACCTTGTTGAAAGTTATATTACCTTAAACTCTATCCCATGATGGTTGAAATATAAATCCCCTAGACTGGTGGTGAAAAAAGAAAAAAATCATGATAAAAACCCACAAAGGGCGGTCTAATAAGAATCAAATTCTCTGATCACTGTGATCTTCATCTATATAGTTTAAGAAAATGATCGAGTGTAAATAGAAAGGCACAAAACTAATAAGACCTATATTATGAAACTAGAACTAGTAAATCCATGCTCATTATACCCCTCTAGTATAAGAAAAATTTAGATAAATGCTTTATCACATCACCTCATAATGATAACATGTTCAGTATATAGTGACTCAACTTTAAGGGTTCTCCATCCCTTCATGAATATTAATTTTTTCATAAAATAGTTTCATATCTTTTACCCCCTAATTGATACCCACCAATTCCAAGGGTTTATAAAATTTATGTGGAATCTCATTTCCATGATTCATTTCTCATTGTTCACCCCTGTATAATACTAGTAAAAGGGACTCACTTATATGAAATGACCCTGCTAGGATTTTTTGGTTAATAACACAATGCCTCAGAGCTAGTGACTAGGGAATGTTTTTGTTCTAGGAGAACGTTCCTGCTTAAACCAATGAGTTATTATACAACCTATGTGTGATATTTTTTTCATTATTAATGGATGAAATATACCAACTAGTCTCTACTCTTTATTGACTCACATTCTCTCAAATTATGATTTACAAGCCCCATACGTCAACTATTCTTGAAGATTCAACATCCTAAATGTTACGCCATCATGTATCATACCAATTCATGATGTAGGAATGCAGTAATACATTCTTGAACTTTTTATTGGTCTTCATCATAAAATCCTAAACAATGTGATATAGGGCCCCATATTCACAACCATAAACTAAAATCCACTTTCTTTGAGGTATTCTATATTGGATTTAGGACTATAATTAATTTATAGTGTTACTTGGACCTTATTATATGCACTGGCTTCAAGGTATTATAACCCTACTTAGATATATTTTTCTCCATTCTATAATTCATTACTTTAATACTTAAATCTATTGAAATCTTCTATATCCTCTGTAAATGAGAGGGAGTCCCTCTTCTTGGGTTGGAAAGTAAAAACATATTAGCTCATTCTTAAGGGCCATTAATTTGTCTACCATATTTGTCTATTCCTACTAAAAATACATATGATTTATGTGATCTGTGATGACAGTGTAGTGGAACTTTTTACCCCAGTGTGTTTTGTGATCATCCCTAGTGTTTCTTCCCTATTTCATTAATATCAGTTTAAAATCTTTGGGATGTGATTTACATAACCCAAATTCAAACTATCCAAATATATTAGACATCCTTGACAACATGTCGCTATCTACCAAGGTCATTTAAAGAAGGAATGTAGGGTTATAGAACACTTTATGAATAACCATCCTTTATAACCTACAAATATATTTAGTTTACTAAAACCCTTCATGAATACCCATCCTTCCTAACCCCAGAAAGGATTCAGGGTTCTTTAACCCTTCATTAATACCCGTCCTTTATTACCCATGAAAGGATGCAGGGCACCAAAACCATTCATGAATACCCATCATTCATAACCTAGGAAAGGATACAGTGTTCTAGAACCCATCATGAATAGTCATCCTTTACAATCATTGTTAGGATTAGGGGTCTCATAACCCTTCATTAATATTAATCCTTCATAACCTCATAAAACAATCATGGTTTCACAACTCTTCATCAATACCTATCCTTCATAACTTAACATATTTCTTAATAAATTGAATTGATATAAATTACATGCTTTATAACCTTACAAAACACCATTATATTGTCCATATTATTCGACCTAAAACATTATAAGCTCATGGGTCCAGTCCAAAATAACATAAAATACCAAATTAAAGTGACAGAATACTAGCCAGGATAAAATCCATCAAAGGGGGGACTGGGAAAAACTTGGGCTCTAATCGCTAAACACCCAATTTCTATGATCTAGTAAAAATTAGGAATTCATAAAATAATTGATACAAAAAAACATATTAGGGGAAAATCCATATTGAGTTCTCAAATATAAATTCATGTCCCTTCTGGCTAAGCTCCCCTCATAAGAATGTTAGAAAAAAATTAGATAAATAAAAAAGATACATAAAATCTCATGGGTCAAATCATAAAACCCCAACAATAGTCAAGGTATGCTCTCTAGGCCCCTTGACTAGAAAATAGTTATAAGACCCTATCTCCATGAATCATCCACCTAAGTTGTCCCTACGAACCAGAAAAATTAAAAAGGTCTAGAACTAATACATCAACATGGGTGTTTATGCCAATGTTAATTCATGTGAAATTATAAACATAAATCTATTATTAATCAATAATTTTATTTTAGATTTAGTTTAATTAAGAATTATGAAAAGAATTTATGTTCCAAACAATATACATATTACTAATTCATTGTGATTTCATGCCTGTGGCAGTTGGAGAATAAAAGAGAACAACCCCCCAGTTTTGAAAGATTTGTTTATTAAAAACATCAAAAAATGATGAATCTCCGTTGAAAAAAGCCTCTACAATGATTTCCTAATGAAATATCTGTACATGAAGATTATAGTAAAAAATATCTGTTGAGTTCTCCAAATCCGTCTGAGTCTTACAGGAGGCATCATCTGAAGGTTGAAGAATCTCCCTCTCAATTTCCTCCACTGTCTCTTCTGTTTTAAGAGCCTCAATCGGGGTGGCTAACTCAACAAACTATTTTTGTGTGGTCTCTGGTAAATATGATAATTTTGAATGATTAGACAACATGAAATATATAAGTGTCTCATTTTCTTCTATCTAAACAAAAATTCTTCCCATTTTATCATTTTACTAGGATGTTGTGCGATGTTTATAAAAAACCACTAAGTCATCCCTTATAGATTTCAAAAACATATATTTTCAAAATCTCATAGATATCATTCATACCAGATATCTATTGTCAGCCTAGTATGATCTACAGTATTATTTAATGTATTATCTAATAATTTTAGTCATCTACCCCTAAGTTGTGGAAGAGATGGTGGAGAAGTTCACCTTGGATGTGAATTTCCACTAAGGGAGTCCTGATAATTAAGGAAAAAATCTGTTTCAAAACAAATATTCATGTTACCCTCCTCTCAAGGACTATTTCAATGGATGTTATAGCATGAGTAGTAATGGACAAGATTTATTTAGTTATCATATACATTGAAGGAAGGTCCAGCTCAAATATTGAGGAAGAAAAGGAAGTGGTCGGGGTTTCTCTTACTCTTCCAAAAATATACTCTAAACCTCCTCTGATCAGCCATCATCCTCTATTGGTACCAAGGATCCAATTTCTCTACAAAGATTTTTCTCATCATCAGAAGACTCTTCATCATGATGGAGTAAATTTCATAACGGGATTCTTGAGTCTCAAATCAGTTCTATTATAGGGAAATTCAAGGGGTTTAGGTAATCATGGTGATTTTCTACTATAAAAACTAGTTAGATTAGTATACCATAAATTTAGGATTATAACCATGCAACAGAATAATCCTAATACATGTAAGTTTTAGCATCAATGGGTGGTTGGGTAATATTGGATTTAGTATCTTTAAACATTATTCTCATCCAAAATAGGAAGTTAACCCCATAATTTTGGTCTCCCAGCACACTGGAAAAAGGAGAGGGGAAACAATTTGAGTACAGTGAAATTGGTGATTAAACCTATAAGGGGTGTATGGTTCAATGATTAATAGTTCATCAAAATTATTTTCAAGAACCCAATCCCAAAGTGAAATTTTGTATGACCTCTCATGATGGGATCCACTACCATTATCTATAATTATCTAAGAAGGTGTGTGATATAGAACAAAATTGAATATGTGATGGTTTATCTATATATCAATATCCTCATCAACATACACTATAATTACCTAAACCATAGATACATTCAGTAGCTTAAGTATAAATTGGTATTAAAAGATCTCAATATTGTTTTGATACATATTATAATGAAAATTTTCACATATCCAATAAAATAAAAATTAAAGTGACCCACTGATTAGATAAGGGGTGTTACCATGATGAATGTGGCCAAATATTTAATAAATATGGGAAAGGTTTTGTAATAATTGGTTGAGAGGTCACCCTTCTACTCAACTGGATACCATCACTAGTGTGTCGCAGTAGATACCAAAATGTGTATCATCATCTAGGAAATTTCATTTGTTCAAAAATATGGCTAGAAGCCATATCATCTAAGTTCATAGGGAAACAATAAATTAACCTTATAAACATGTAAGTTGTATTAATTATCCTCTATAATGTCCCAATAAGATACCTTGTTTTCTTGGACCTTTTGAGAGGGTATGTGATAAGGATATACCATAGTTTTTCGAGACCCAATTCAGAAAATTAATATACTTATATAGTCATATGCCTGACTCCTTCATCATATCCTAATTTATTATGATGAGAATATACTGAGCTATTATATTAATTGGTTCAACATCATCCCAAATTTTCATGTACGGAACTCATCGTACATATCCCCAAGGGTATTTATTCCCCTAAGCTAGTATATTTCCAAAGGCCAATATCTACCTCTCAATGAGGTAGTTTTAAAGATTTGGTGCCAATTCACCAATAATTGATCAATTTTTGAACAATACCCAGTGGACGTTACATAAGGATCTATGAAATCCAAGATTTCTTTTAAAGATATATGGAACAATGCCAATCAACATACTCTACACAACTAGGATTTACCCTGAATTGTCATGCCTATTCATCAGAGAAGTTACTCTCAAGGCACAAGTCTCACATTATACTCTAGTAACCTTTTGTATTACCCAATGAAGAATTAATTATAATAGAATATCTATGAGTTATGGGATTATGATGGAGGCTATAATATTTTGGTCTTATAGGGGTGTTGGTCAGTGTATGGGATAACCTTTAGAATAGTTATAAGACTAGCTATACATTCTCATATATGATCACCTAAACACATCCATAAGAATATTAGAACCATGAATATGATATATTATAGATGGGTGATGGAATGGTCGAATCATCCAGAATCCCAAAGATGTTAAGTGGTAGTCAATGTGATAAAGGATAGCATTGAAGTTCGATTGGATGAAGACCATTAAGAATATAATTTTCAAAAAGATTCCAGTACTAGTTATCAACATTATGGTTCATTGAAATAATCACCATATGTTTAGAGGCATTGGAGTTAGTCTTTGATCTTGAATATAAATATACCCGAGAATAAATAGAATAAAGAATAATATGTTCATGATTTTCGTGGAATTTCATGAAGTGCATAGACTACTCTGAGCCCAGTGATCACATGAACATACCAAGGTCGTGTGAATCGCCTAATGAATTATATAGTCACATGTCACCCACGTGAATATCATGACTCACATGATCTATCAGAGATCCACAATGAATTTTTCAAGTGACTTTCCATTGGAAACAAATAGTTATTATTATAATGTTGTATTTTTTGATCCATTCCTATGATATTTTCACTTAAAGGGATTAGGAAATATATCTGTCCTAGATAAATAAATTCATGAGATATAAAATATTTCAAACCATAATTATAATGGAAATACTCTTTCCCTCTAATTTATAAGGAATTTTGTATAATTAAAAAGTTTACCAAGAATGCCAAAGGTCACCAAAAATACCAAGAGTTGATCAAAATAATAACGGGTGGAATCCAAAGGGACTCATGTGGGGATTTAGTTCCTAAAATATTATCCATTTCTCTTTATTCGGGACTTCACCTCTATAGAAGGATGAATATTTTAATACAAAAAAATAAATGGAAAATTAGAGTTGGAAAAAATAACCAAATAAAAGGTTTCATTTTTGAACAAAGGAAATGAAAAATAATGACTGTTTAAAGATCTTGTGGTTAGGGGACGCAATTGTGTAACCTATAATGGGACACATGATCACATAACTCTTTCTTATAGGTGTATTAAATATATCAAGGAAAAACACTGACTCTATCAATGATAAGGTTTTCACACCAATGCTTGATCAAGGATTGATCATGAAATTTCCTAGACACAAATGCTATCCAAGGGTCCTCACTCACTGTGTAAAGTTACACAGCCCAAGCCCCACTTGTTTAAAGGTTAAATGGCCCACATGTGATGGTAATATACTAGTTATAATCTCATATATGGATAAACCATATAATTTATATGTATATTTTTCTTTATTTGTCACCCCATAGTGTCTTGACGTATCCCTATGATAATGAGATCATGTGACTGGGCTATGAAAGGATGTATGATATGAGAAGATCACAGCATCTATGTCCTTCATGTAATACCCCCATTGGATTCCTATGACGTAAACATTAAAATCCAATCTATCTAATTCATAATTAAAGGCTCTCTAAGATAGGATAATCACATAGTTTATTCTTCATACAATTTTCCCTTGGAGTCATCAGATGTTCATGTGACAATGAGATCATACGATTCTACAAAACTAGATTGTACAAGAGGGTATGATTGTGAATTCGTTTTTTATGTGAATACTAATCATGTAATTAGATCAACTTGATGATAATCTATTTATGCATCTGATCATGGAGATGATGTCCAAGAAGGTCCCTTCTAATGATCTTTCTTTATCACATGATGACTGGGAAAATGTCATTAATGACATGAAACCTGAACATGTGAAATGCATGAAACATTATTATCCTATGAATAAAGTCCTTCTATAAACTTATTCTTAGTTTTGTGGATTTTTCATAATCCAAATTATAACATATACACTGGGAGAAAATTTTAAACCCCCACCTATATCACTCAAAAAAATTGATATGCACAAGAAGAAAAGGATCACAAGATAAGAATTTTCCAAAGAGAATAGATCATACAATCATAAGATCATCCAATTAATAATATTTGGTGAGTAAATTAGGAGAAATTATAGAGTAATGTGATATGAAGGGGATAATCATGTGGTAATTTTAGTTCAATCAAATGTATAAAAAATTACTGGTCACGTGATAGTCATGCAATCACGAGATGACCTCTTAGTATTGTGACTATGATATGTGATCGCCCAACCCAATATCAGTTACATGATCACAAGTCCTTCATAACCTTATGAGCTCACATAATTTATCATCCTTCATGTGAAGTCCTTAACTTTTTAACCTTCTTAATAGGTGCATGAATTCATATCCTTAACATAGAATACATGACCCCATGACACCCGTGTAACCCCATGACACCCGTGTAACCCCATGACTCATAATACTATCACCCATTATCTTTAATCCCTTCAACTCTCAAATATTAAATACTCTTTTAATATCCTCTTAAAATCCCCTAATCATAGGGCTATGATCCATTTAATATCATTCCATCTAAATTTTTTAAGAGTGGGAATGGAATATTTTAACTATAGGGACACTGATTCTTGTTATAATCAGGATATATGAGACCCATTTACAAAGCTTAGAGCCCCATAATTACCTCATATACATCATGTATTTCCATGAATCCATTATTCCCATGAAGATTGTGATGGCCTTAAATTTTTTTTAAAATTATAAAATTCCTTTTTAAAGACCATAACTCTTTTCTAGTGAGGTCATATTCTCTATGAGACTTGTAATAAAATGTATTTCCGAGCAGCCTCATTGTGTATTCCCCATAAGAATTGAATCTTGTATACATTACAACATGTTGATTTTCTATTTTATCTTATTTATTACAATGAGTTTTAATCATGTCGTCCATAATATCTAAGGTATTCATGTGATTAAATGATATAATGCCACTAAATATGGGTTTCCACATTTCTATAAGTCCTTATATTTTCTATTCCATGGGGAAATAATCTCATCAAGTGTAATCATACTTCCCTAACCATCATTGGGTAAGAAATGTACAAACTGTGGGAAATTCAATTCCATTTATAATCATGATTCCAAGGATTCCTTAATAAGGTATTATATCTATAACATAACACCCCATTTATATAGCTCTCAAATTTCAATACCCCATATTGAATCTCATATTTATTCCCCCATGGAACCATATCCTCCATGAGATGCTTGACCATACTTCTCTAAGGGAATCCTCAGTTTGTAATACCAACTCAAATATCATGGAATTTTTAATGTGTGAGACCTGATATAAGATCTAGTAATCCCTATTGTGTAATCACCACTCAGATATTAGGGTATCCTCAATGTAAAAGCCCCTCTAAAATATCAAGTAAACCTTAGTGTGAAAGCCCCACTCATATATTAGGGAGACCACAATGTTTAATACCCTAGTCAAAAATTCGGGTGTAATTAGTATACAATCTATGCTAAAATTACCATGTGACCTCATTCTAAAAACCTTATATAATAAATACATACAACATGATAATCCTCCTTGTGTGTAATCCACAACTACATCCCTATCCTCTTCAAAGGACCATACTCACAATAAAGAATCCTGGTGAAGACTTAGTTTGTAATACCTATAAAAATCAAATTTTTCAAATATATGAAATGTTTTTGATCCTATTCTATCTCAAAATTATCACACTATTCATTCCTTGCATGATCATAGAGATTGGTTATGATTATACCAATAGAATGATGTAGATTCCTCCAAAATGGAACTCTTTTAAGATATAAGACCCATTACATATTCATTTTCCCCTAAAATGATATACTCATAATGAAACATATTATTGTAGCCTCATATTAATAGTATATACTCAAACCTATATTAGCATACCTGTTACAACACAGACACAATTCATATCAACAATTACTCTAATTCTTGTCTCTATAGGATATGTATGATGCCTCTATGAGGCTCAAGACCCCATATCCATTGATTAAATTCCATAATATACATTCTTAACATAGTAAATTAAACTACATTATATGTTCCCATTATGGAAGCATAAATCATGTATCTTGAACTTAAACGGTTTGATTCCAATTATCATGAGATGCGTAGGACACCTCTTTTGGGTTTAATACCAATTACAAAACACCAATGGCCTCCCTATATGGTGATAATGTTTTAGAGTCCCAAATTATTTCTATAAACCAAATAATTGAAAATTAATAATGGATTGAAATATAAAGAACCTATGATACATATATATGGTTCCATTGATAGGTTCTCCCTATATGTATAAGTATTTATACAGGTGAAAGTCAGTAAATAGTCATTAATGTTAGGGTGCCAAGATCTGGGAAAGATTCATGAACATATATTAAATATATAAGAGAGTCTTATAGTATGAACTAATCCACCCAACAAGGTGTGTTGAGATCATCCTATTGTCTTATTGATCAATGTGAATTCATAAGTGTCATTTGTATGAATCCACAATGACCTCCTACCTTTAGAAGTCAATCTCGTTACTCATTACGGATGTAGGAACCATTGGGTGTTTCTATGGATAACCCATACTGATTTGAATGATTTTGAAACTATAATAATCCTCCCATAATCAAGACTCATTCTGCAGATCATGTCTGAAATGATATGAATTAACAGTCTAAGAAATTTTTTATGATACAAATAAATTCATAGAACTGGTCTCAAATAAGATGTCTTCAATATTGATTGTACCTTTCACAACCCCAATTGAATGATTATGTCTTTAGTCCCATACAAAAATAAAAAAGATTAGTGTGATTACTGATAAATAATATTCATAGTAATAATTCATATAATAATGTAAAACAATCTTATGCAGTCTAAAATTATGACACCTTTATTTCAAGCTATTATAGTTTATGTTATTACTACATCACATTTTTGTACAACATAATTTTTTTAGCTTCTATTCCCTTATTAATTATAACCTAATCCCCTCAAAATAACTAAACACCAATTCGATACTATCTAAGGTGACCTGATGATAACATTCATACATATTACATAATTTTATATGAATACACATTATATATGACAATAAATTACACCACTAAAACTATAGGTTTAGTTTCATTAGAGACTTTATATACAATAACCTTATTTTAAAAAATATTGAACATATAACACAAATTTTCCTCCCATATGATACCCTTTTTGATATATCATATTTAATATTCTTCTTTACAACCTAGGGAAGGAAAATATAAGTAATAGTTGTGCTCAAGTGATATGGGTAAACATAAGAGTTAACATTTAAAGATCATATGTGAGAATAATAGTAAGCATGGGTTTGAGAAAATAATAATGGGGAATGAATAAAGAATAATAGGATCACACCATGTAAAGAATATATTATAAATAAAAGTTAATGGAATAATTATTTTATCATAAGATAATGGGGAAACATTAGTCAATAATCAGTATCCTTGAGAACATAACATCAGTATAAAAATATTCTATATAAATAAGAATAGAAAATGATCCCTTATATCAAGGCTTAATACCAAGACCATATTCAAATAGTATATAGATTCCCATAATGGATTTTGTTTTATTCGTAATACAAATGGAATTTGTTTTTATATAAAATTAATTTCAAATCATAAAATAACTTATTAATAGGTTATACTAAGAAAACCAGGGGATATTATTTCTATATTCCAATAATACAAAAATAATATATAGAATATACTATGATTTTACATGAGAAAGAATATATCAATCTAGGATTTAGTGGGAGGAAAATTAAACATGGTGAATTTCAAGAAAAACATAATTAAAATCCTTAAATAAAAATTATGTTGATTTCATAAGAATCTATGGAAATAAAATGGACTGAAGCTGTAGAAGAACCTCAATGATTTGTCAGGATTTTTTAATATACTATGAAATCTAGATTTATTATAGTAAATTATGTTCATGTAATATTCAAAAAAATAAACCTACTACCTAATGAGAGTAAATTCATAGTTTTGATTCTAAGAAATCTTCAAAGAGCATGTAATAGGAGATGAAATCCCTACACACAATAAATGTTTTAAATTTAGTGGATTCACCTAAATTGGTGAGTCAAATAAGGTAAAAAAGGTTTCATTCATAATTATTATAACATGGATGGTATAATATCTCCCAAAAAATATCATAATATAGAAAACGGTACAAAATATTTAATGGTATTAACTATGAAGGGACATTTTCACTTATAATAATGATAAATTTCATTCATATACTTAGTTGATATAAATTATTATGATTATTAGATATAATAAATTAATGTTAAAATTACTTTAATGAAAATAAATTTAATCCAGTACATATATATAACAAAATAAAATGGTTTTTTTATCCAAATAGAATTTTTATAGTATATAATTTTTTGAAATACATTTATTTATTAAAACAAATTATCATATTTTGAATATATAGTTTTATGATGAAATCATTGATTTTTGTTTCTTTAATAACATGGATAACTCTTATGTATATAAATAGGTTAATAGGGGTGCCATAATATTTCAAGTGATTTAAATAGATGACATTCTACTCATTTAAAATGATATTCCAACTTTACAATATATAAGTTGTGTTCAAGAAAATTCTTATAAATGAAAGTAAGGGTTAATAAGCATAAATTATATGTATGAGGATATATAAAGATAGGTTAAATTGGGTTCCTACTTTAATTCACAACAAATATATTGGTAATTGGATAAAGAGCCTCATCATGGAGAACCCTAAGAAGAGGTTTTTACCACTATTAGTTGGTGTGACTCAAATTAAGGATAAAATTAATTCTAATAAATTAGATATGAAACAAAAAATTGAGATTATATATTCCTTGGAAATTGGATCCATATGTAATTCATATTTTTTGGTGAACTAAATTTATTTTATGATTTGATTATAACATGTAGATATGAATTTAATTGTAATGAGTCATTTTATTATAGTAAATAACATAGATATTTAAATGAAAAGAACTAAATATTTTCTCTTGGTCATTAAAGGTGAGTAAGAGAATATTTTAAAGTGTTACAATAATGAATAATTATAAAAAATAGGGATAATACAATATATGGATCAAGTTTTGTGTTTCACTAAAATAGTTTTTATAACACCCCGGTAAATTTTTACGAAATATTTCATTTTAAATAATTTAATTTATCTTATAGCTTGTGTTGAATGAAACATTATGTTTAAATGAACCATGATATACTATTAAAATTTTATTATGACAACATGAATATTATAACCTATAAGGTTAATTGTATTGTTTAAATATAAATAACCATATTTTGAAATATATTAATTCAAAGGAAATAAAACACTTATTTATTGGATTATTTTTAAAATTTAATTTCTTCCTTTGGATTATAAATAATATAATTTTGGTCTTTGAAATTAATTTTATACTTGAATGTATAATAAAAACATTTTATACTTATAAAGGACATTTTTCAAAAAAAGTATTTCGTTGCGTTTTTTTGGTTCAAATTTAAATTAAGTTTTGAAACATAAATTTTTTTAATTTTGAAAAATAAATTCCATATTTTTAATTAGGTTGTTCAAATTTAATAAAGATACCCTTTTTATTTTGGTTCAATATAATAGAAACCTTATAAAATTATTGTTTCCATGATAAAGGTAAAATTTTGTAATTAAGAGTAAACAAATATTTAAGGACTATAAATTTACCATAACTCTTTCCAAATATTATGGTACGATTTTAATTCTAACCTTAACAAATAAGGTTTAAAATTGAATCATTTAATGGATACTTTTACTGTAAAATGAATTAGATATTATTAGAATTAAAGAAAGACACAAAATATCACACTCTTATTTTTAATCAGTATAATATTTTTATTATAGGGTTAACTGGAAGATTTATTTTGATAATAAATAGTATTTATAAATATAAAACAATTATATACATCATGGTAATTTATATTTAATTTTTATTGATGAAATAACTACCTTAAATACTTACATAGCAATTATGTAGTAATTATTAAATTAATGGAAAAATTAAAAAAATTAAAAATGTTAAAATAAATATAATTTGAGATATTCAACTGGATCCATGAATTCTAATTATGATAATGAAAATTTTAAGATATAATAAAATAGTATTTTCTTAATTTCACTTGTCTTTATATTTTATGGTAAAAAAAATTATTGTTTTAAATTCGAAAATAATTATTTTTCTATGATTAATATTTTATTAAATTATTTCAGAATCAAACAAAATATTTAAATATATAAAAATTATTTATGATATTATATAAAATTTAACTAATTCGACAATTATTTTCCAATAACAGAATATAAAAAAATTAAAACCTTTTAATATTTAAATATATGTTGTCTTATTTAAAATTAAAATAGATTAACTAAGAGTTAATAAAAATGATAATGTTTAAAATAAATCCAAATCATTTATTATTTTTTTTGATGATATTACAACATTATCTTATCTTATATTAGAATATGAATCATTTTTTTTATGTTTATATAGAAAATTAATTTATTATAATGTATTCATTCATGAAATTCCAAACCTCCACCCCTCCACCCTTATAAAGACCACTCGTCAAAACCCCTTATCCTCAAACAATCTATGTTTTTCAGCATTTAAATATTATTCCCAATATCAATACCATGAATCTTCCCCATTTCCAAGATACAGTTATCTAAAAAAAGACTAATTCCATGTTTCATAAGGGGTTCATTAAGGTTTTGATATTCAAGTGGTGCCTTTCTCAATCCATTTCTTTTAAATTTTTTTCTTCTTTTACCTTCTTCTATCATCAATAAATAAAATAATAATAACTCAAATATCATGTATATACCAGAATTATATATTTATAATGGAATATTTCCTATCCACCGCCTTTCTCATCTCCACTTATTTAAATAAATATAATTGTTTTCCAAATTATGCTTGTTTATTGTCTCCATGGATAAAGAGTTTTCAATTTCCACTACCACCTTCAAGGATGGTCATAAAACCATTATTAGGGATAAATAATATTTTCAAATTCATATTATAACTTTTTTCATTTTCTTTAACTATTATGTAAAAATAATATGAAATTAAATTAAACTAATTTGGGATTCTCTGAAAACCCGCCAAAATAAACTAAACAGTTATTATTAACATTTTATCAAATAAATCATCCTCATAATATAAAAGAAATGAAATATTGGAAAATTTAGAATTATATATGTTCATTAATACCACATCATTTCACTTATATATAATTATTATCATTTGACAAGAATTTCCATAATTATACACAAGTAAATCGATCATGAAACCATGAAAAGGAATGCTCCCAGAACGAAAAAATTAAACATTATAACTCATAAAAATGGTCATTAATTTAATTAATAAATCAATTCCCTGTAGAATAGATTATCAATTAATTAATTTATGAATCCAATTTTATTATCTATTAAATTAATATAATGTGATGAATGCATTGGACATATGGTAAGGTATCTCTTTGAACCTCCCTATTTCATTTTGGTTACTATTTATCTATATTTACCTAAATTTATTATTTCATTATTATTATATAACTCACCTATTTTCTATGTATATGTATCTCACATATTTACGTGGCACAATTCATATTTTTTTATGGTTAATTACATGTTTTAAATGGTTCCCTTCTCAATTCGTCTCGATAAGAAGACTTGATTAAGGGGAATACCCCTTTTTCATAAGAACATTCAATTAAACCCAACAAACTATTTTTAGCATCCAAAATTTTAATAAAATAACTAATTTTATCATGAAAAAAATTATAGTTCATTTATTTTTTTCATTCAAATATTTATTTGTTTCTCCTCTTTGAAAACTCTTTTTTCATTTCCCTAAAAACTGTGTTAAAGTTCTCCATTTATAAAGTTACCTAGACACTCTTTATATATGTTTTAACTTATTTTAGAAATCATTTATTATGGTATATAAATATTTTAACTTATTAAGGTTCAATTATGAATTAAATCACTTATTTCATTGGTATCATCATTATACACCATTATGTTATGACTTATTACATGATTATGGTAAACAATTCTTTTCACAGATAGCCCTTATGTTTATTCCTTATGTTTGATTCTTTATTTGGAACACATATACATAAACATGTTATGATTTGTGTGCCTTTATATCCCTCCATGGAATTGGTTAATGTTTAGTCTCATGAGACTTCATTTATGGGATTAGGGAGTACACCTAATCCATTATGGGACTTTGTCCACCATGTGATATTATCATGGTAGTTATCCTTAACTCATGATTATGTCATGTTGTATGTTGCTACCAAATTATAATATTTCCCTTATCATATGATTCCATATTATATATTATACTTTTCTATATTTTTATTCATGGTCCATGCATTTTATGTTATAATGTTATTCTTTTCTAACTCAGGTGTTATTTTTCATTCCAATGTTTATTTTCTTGCTTGAATTTTTAGCACATACATTTTTTCTATGTATTTTTCATGTTATCCTATATAGTTATATGTTTTAAAAGGGACTTAGGATCTATGTATGTAGATTAATAAAATTATATTTTATTTTAGTTTTAGTTTTTATTAATTATTTACCTAGTCATCCAATGACACTATACTTATCGTTCATTGGTTTGTAGTTTATAATTATTCTTATTATCACATAATAATATGTTAAAAAATGTTTGGGTCTCTATAGTTTGTATCAGAGCATGTAATAGTTATTTTTGTATATTAGTAATATAAAACATTGGTAAGTACCCTGTGGATAATTACAGCACTATTTATGACCTAGATTGAAACTTAGGGAACCAAAATTTAAGATAAATTATATTATATTCATTCTATGTTCATAGTTTCGTTTTTTGATTCTCTTTATCCAAGTATTAAATACCATAATATTATTTTATTTCTTTTTCATAGTTAATGGTGTGGAATATGAGAGCCTATACTAATAATTAATTTTAGAGGAAATGTGACTATTTCATTAAGGAAATGAAAAACCTAGCAGGAATGGGAATCAATAACATCATGAAAGTACTGGATCAACTGGCTCAAGTTATGAATAAGAAATTGGATCATGTGGAATGTCCTACTTATCCAAATATATAACAAGTTTTTTTTGAATAATTTATGTAAAAAATGCCTCATATATTTTGTGGATCTTATGATCAACTCAATTTGGAACATGGAATTTATTCTACTAAGAAGATTTTCTTTATCAATCATTACTTAGAAGAAGGGAAAGTCATATTTGTGGTATATCATTTCATGAGGAAGCTTCTTGGTGGTGGGAACTGATAAAAAAAATTAAGGTGGAAATTGATTCCTTGATATAGGAATAATTCAATAAAATATGTTCTAATAAATATTTTCCTTGAACACCATTTCTTAAGATAAATAAGGAATTCATAGGAAAAAAGTAAAAGTAAGATGAATCTATCAAATAATATGAGGCAAACATCAAAAGGATTATATGGTTTGGTTATGGATTTTTCATCAACACTGAATGTAATTTGAAATACTTATTTATTAGATTAAATCTGAGACTATGAAAATCATAGGATATTTTAGACATTGATTATTATGAGGATATTTTTCATTGTTCCCATAAATTTTATATTTACATCGGTGATTCTCAATGGTCTCATGGTACTAGAGATAAGAAATATAATATGTAATTCTCTTCAAGAAGACCAATCACAAAATATCTTGGAGGAAAGAAACATCAACCTCCCACTTTTCAAAAGTGTGGGAAGAAGTGTCTTGGAAACTCTATAAGGGGAACTAGAATATGATTCAAGTGTGGAAAAAAGGGCACCAATCTAATCATTTTCAAAGTTAAATTAAAAAAACCCACTAATCAGGAAGTTGAAAAAAGGTTTTAATGAATATTATTCTTGTTGGGTTGCGTGTAACAGTAAAGAATGGGAGCATTATGTGAGATAATTACCTATGAAAATGAGTGTTAGAGACTATCAATCAAAACATCCTTCAAGGGTGTAAGTAATGGAATATTATATCACTCCTACTAAGGTGGATCGTAGTAATGATGTGGTGAAAATCATTCTAGTTATTCATTGAATAATAGAAAATTAACTTGTTTATTCTTTTTATACAAATTATTTCAAATCATTCATGATTAGAAGAACTTTTCAAACTTCACCTCAAAATATAGAAATTGAATTATCTATGAGAATAGAGAATTTGGAAATTATTTCATCAAAAGTATATAAATCCTCCCATTCAATGTTTATGGAATGGACCTCCCAAGAAATATCATTTTAATTTTTTTTTTTTTATGCTAGATTGGGCATCGATTAGATATCATTATACAAATATAATTTCATTTTCTGAGATAGGTAGATCATTATTCACATCCAGAGGCATCCTTAGATTATGTACAAGTGTAAGTAGAAGGATGAATCTTCTTTAGAATCAATATCTCAATAATGGTTACTATTTCTATATGAGAAATCATATCTAGGTCAAATGATTGAGACAAAAGATAGTATCATACTCAAATACATGCATGATATGAGATAATACATGGATGTGTTCCCTAAATAATTTCTTTGTCTTCCTCTTTTCTGAGAGGTTGAGCTTCCAATTTTTCTTATACCAAGATCTCTTCCCATATCAAATTATTCTTATAGGAAGACTACCATTGAGAAGGAATAACTAAATAAGAATTTATAATAGAATATAGGAATGTGTTTTATATACATTAGTGATTCACCATGAGTTACACCAGTCCTCATGATCAAGAAGAGAGATAGATCAATATGCCTTGGTATTGATTATTGTGAACTTAAAAAAATCACGATAAAGAATGGGTATCCCTTTCCATAGATAGATGGTCTTTTCAATCAACTTCATGGGGAAATGTATTTTCCTATGGTGTACCTTTGGTTTGGATATCACCAACTAAATGTTAAGAAGAAAAATATTCCCAATATACCTTTTAAACATGGTATGGGCACTATGATTTCATATTAATTCCCTTAAGACTAGCTAATTCTCTAGAAAGTTTCCTCGACATAATGAATAGAGTCTTTATACATTACCAGGAAAGTTTGAACCAGGCTAAAGCCTGATCCCGCAAATTTATTAAAGAAAAGATGCAAGTAAAGACATTAGAAAGAAAAGACGTTACATTACATCAAAGGCATAGGCACCCCTCTCCCCTCAACTAATTTTTGGTAGTCTTTAAAGATAATATTTTGATATAATAAAATTGAAATGAGGTGCTTGAGGATAATTTTCATACTATCCTAAATACATTTTAAAAGGAGAAACTATATGAAAATTAAAGTAAATGTGAGTTTTTGATGGAGGAAATACCATTCCTGGATGTCATCACCAATAATGGGATATCTATAGAACCATCAAAAATAAATGTAATTGAGGAGTGGACAAGTCTAATTTATGTAATGGAGATCCATGGTTTCCTTGGTATATCTAGGTATTATAAACTATTTTTGAGGAATTAATCACGATTCTCAAATACACTAACCAAGTTAACTTGTAAGGAAGTGATTTTTTTAGGGATTATTGAATGTAATAAATACATCAATGAGTTGAAAAAGAGGATTACCATTATACTATTACATACACTAACCACAAGTGGGGAACTCTGTTTTCTATACAATGATGAATCAATGAAGGTATTAGGTTGTTAACTATTAAAAAATGAAAAATTTATAGCCTAGGATTCCAAGAAATTGATATTTTATGAGAAAAAATATCCGACATATGATTTGTAGTTGCTGGATATGATATTCATGTTGAAAATTTGGAAGAATTATCTCTATGGGGAGAAGTGTGAGATATATGCTAATAATAAGAGCCTCAAATATATATTCACATAGAAGGATATTAATATGTGCCAGCAAATAATTTTTGAGATAATAAAATATTATGACACCTCAATCCACAATCATCTTGGTAAAGAAAATAAAATTCCATATTCTCTATATAGAAGGAATATTGTAACTTTATCAATGACAATAATTGAGAGGGATAATATCATCATAAGTATTAAATGGTAGGGTAATGGAATCATAAAAGAAGGAACATCGTCATTCCTTACTCAAATTATTTATCAACCATCCCTTATAGAGAAGATAAAGGTTTCTCGAATATATGATGTAGAAATTTAGAAGAAGGTGAAAGATATAAAATCTAGTAAATCCTAATAATTCAAAATTGATGAGTAAGGATTCATAATATTTGGTTTATTAATATGTGTACTATCAAATTCTAGGATAAAGAAAGTGATTTTTAATTATGAATATAGTTCAAACTTCTCTATCCACATAGGGTGAACAAAGACGTATCAAGACATCTAAGAGCACTATTGGTGGGACAATATGAAGCATGATATTTTGGGATATGCCTCAAAGTTCATGATATGATAGTAAGTTAATGCTAGAAGAAATAATTCTAAAGAGATGATTCAACCATTACTCATACATAGATAGAAATAGTAAATCATCACCATGGAATTTATAATTGTATATCTAAATACATATAAAGTAAATAATTCTATATGGGTTTTGTGGGTCATATTACAAAGAAAACACAAATTATTAAAATTTTAGAGGTCTTCTAACTCGATCATCTTAGATGGATATACATCAGAGAAGTGGGGATGCCTCATGGAGTAACATTATCTATTGTATTTAATCAAGATCTAAGAATTACCTACATGTTCTAAAAAAGTATAACATATTCTCTGAACACTATGATGAAGTTTAGAATGAATTATAACCCCAAAATTAATGGCCAGTCTAAGAGGACTATTAGGACACTGGAAAACATGTTGAGTGTGTGCTCAATGGACTTCCAAGGAGGTTGGGATCAATATCTTCTACTGGTCGAGTTCTCTTATAATAGTAATTTCCACTCAAGCATCCAAATGGACCCATATGATGACCTTTATGGGAATAAATGTAGAACACCTATATATTGGGGTGAAGTTGGAGAATGTACGCTTTTAGTGCCTAAAATTTTTGAGAAAATAGTAGAAAAGTTGAAGATCATTCAACAGTATAACAGGGCTACACAGAGTCAATATAAGAGCTATGAAAAAAAATAGTCAATGGGACATAAATTTTGAGGTTGGTGACAATTTATTCTACTGCATATCTCTCTGGAAGATATTTATGAGATTTTGGATGAAAGGAATGTTAATACCCAATTACTTATTTCTCTTCAAGATTCTAGACTGTGTTGGAGGTGTGTCCTATTGAATATCACTTCTACCAACCATGTCTATTTTACATAATTTATTCCATGTATCCCTATTGAGGAAGTAAATACTATATCCCTAACATTTACTAAACTCATATTCCATCACCACCCGTCCTCGAGGGTTGTGTCGTGACTACCCCAAGTCTGCCTTCCACATTCCAGGGGTTGGAGACTAGCACTGGAAAGGAATATCCCTAAAACGAGAAGGAATTGCCTTTAAACCAGTAAAAACACACAGTCCAAGAACACAACAACATGCAACCACGAAGTAAAACTGTAATCGTAAAAGTGTGTATTTAAAGTAAAGGGTCCAAAATACAAGCCCAACTAAAAATATACAACTACAACAGAAAATAGAAAACAACTCATTTGATCTTACAACAAGGATACTACCTAAAGGGTAGGTAGAACTCATCTCTAGAGCTCTCCATGTCAACCATACACCTCTATGTATTACCTTGCCCTAGCTCCTATAGTCTTAGCTGATCTGTTTGTCGTCTGCACAAGACACAATATGGTGTGGGTGAAGCCCATCTATGGGTGAGTATAACAATACCCAGTAGAGACCCCGAGACCCCCGAAGGTCTCTCAAAATTCCAAAAAGGAAAACTATAAAGCATGATCTCAATAAAAAAGCACAAATCAAAAGACTCAGTCAAAAAAGGTATACAACTCAGAGATAAGGAATAAAGATGATTAGTCTTAAGATACATCATTTTATTCCTTTCACTTTTGAACAATAAAGAAGTTGTTCCATTACCAATCCACACAGAGTCGTATGTCGCCAATCCATGATGGGACGCTCTAAGGATGGTCCTCATTGGGTCATGCACTGCTGATCTACATAGGGTCTCTAGAATGCTAATCCACACAGGGTCTCTATGATGCTGATCCACACAGGGTCGCTATTCAAAAGACATCCAACAACAGGATTCCCAGCACCCAGTGCGCATGAGTTTCATAGTATCTACTCCTAAAGATATTTTTTTGTGCCTCAACATACACAATTTTCCACAAAGGAGTAACCCAAAGGACCTCCATGTCTTAAGGGTTATAACATGATAGATGGAACGTCAATCGGATGCCCAGTATGTGAGTTATAAGCATTTTAGTACCGAGGGTCTAGTTGGAATCGGGTTCGATCCATCCCGTCCATACTCCAACTATCTTCAAAACTCAGGTGGAGTATCTCAAAAGAACTGTCTCATTCCAAGGATTCTATTTATGCAGATGGTTCATCAAAATGATGTATGGTTTGTGATATAAAACCTTTTTAGCGTATCTGGGCCGAAATGGGTATGGGTCCTGTCAGACCCGGCCGACCTAACCTAGTTTGGGTCAACTCAACCTGGTCCAGGTCTGACTCGTCCTAGCCAGAACCAGCTGGGCCGGGTCAGGCTCATCCCACTGGGCCATGGACTGGCACGGCCCGACTCTGCTGGGCGTTGCACACCGGGCGGCCCAGCCTGATGGCTGGGGTGGTCTGACAGCCAGGTGACCCATGTAGGGGGCGGTCACTCCCCCTTCCCAAATTGCTTAAAAGTAATTTGGTTTTTTGAAACAGTGGTGCCACATGGATCCCCCTCCCTATCAGCAGGACCCGTAGGGTGTGGGTCCCTTGGACGTGGCTTCGAAGTAGTGGCCTCCTCCTAGGTCGCATGACGGTGCTCCGCTTTCCGCCAACAGGGCTGGTTAAAGGTATTCTGCCCCCTACAGCTACCACAGCTTGATGTCACGGCTCCCTTGTATGGTGAACCACCTGCTAAAACTATGGCCAGTCAATGTCGGCAGCTGCCAATGTGTGCCAGCATTGGTTTTTGGTGGATCTTTTGTGGGCCACCGTGTGAGATCTGGTGGTCCATTTTCCCTTCTGATTGCGCTTATGGGCCTCCCAGGTTGTTTTTTTCCCTGTGTGGTTCTCAGATTCAAATTTCCATCTATTTCGAAATTCTTCTCTGAAGAACGAGACAAATACCGATGCGACAGAGGGTCCAGGCCTTATTCGTTTGGCCCGCACCATCTGAGTTATCATTATATCAAGAATGAGTAATTATTTCAACATTGAAAAACTATATTAATTCAATGTTTCATCATTATTTTTTAGAACGAGGGAAAGAAACAATTCACATGAACTTAAACAAAACCCATACCTTGGATTTGGAGAAGACTTCGTGGCTGTAGAAAAAGAATCCATGCTTGATGAATCTACAGGTGTTCGTCGATCCCAAATCATTGTCGTCCATGATCTTATTCTCCATCAGTGGAAGATGACACAGTACTTTTCCAGAGGTTTCTCATAGCCATGTCAATAACCCAAGCCTGAGCCTCAATAAAAAAGAGGGGGGAAAGGTGATTAACTCAGCAAGATATTAATGAGGATTATTAATTAATGAACCTCTTAATCTCTCAACTATGTGGTTACAAAAATAAAGGTCAATCCATTCAATGGCTTGACAACTCAGCGGTCTCGTCACCACCTCTCAACCATTGGTAGAAAAATAAAGTAACAATTTTTTGTTAATTTATTATTCTATAAAAAGTCACAAAACTAACATTTTCACCTGACCAACTGCGGTCAAAGTTAAGCCTCTCTTAAGTAAATCCCGACACTACAGATTCAATAATGCCCTTATATTTTTAATCTAAGAACCAGTTCAAAAGATATAAAATTTTGTCTGCATGTTTACTGAACATACCATAAAAAATGTTTAAAATTGCATTTCAGGCTCACTAGGCCTCAGAATTAAGCGCCATTAATTTTCTTAGACTCATAATAATCCCAAATAATTTTAAATATATATATATATATATGGAATTTTTGGGTCTTTGCATTCTCCACACCTTATGTATTTTTTCCTCGAAAGCTACAAAAAAACTACAGGAACAAATGGGGGTACTATGCACATATCGGAGCCTCCCACTCCCATGTGATCTCCTAGAGGTTTCCATGCGACCAAAGAACTCGCACCAGTGGAATTGACCACCCATGACAAACCTGCTTCTGTAAATCCTCTATCTCCATAGGGAACTCCACAAATGTCTCCCAATCGTCGATGTCTATCTCGCCCCAGTCGATAACGTGTGATAGATCATGCACATACCTCCTCAGTTGTGACACATGGAAAACATTATGCACCTGGTGCATCCATGGGGGAAGACCTATATGATATTCCACCTTTCCTACTCTGTTGAGGTTCTGTAATGGTCTAATGAAACTCAGAGATATCTTTCTGCTCTGGCCAAACCTCTGTAATCCTCATCGAGGTAAGACTCGTAGGAAGACATGGTCTCCCTCCTCAAACTCCTAGGGCCTCCATCTTCAATTGGCATAAGAATTTTGTAGGATATGTGTAGTCGTCATCCTATCATTGATGATCTTATCCTTCTTCATGGTAGTTTGTACCAACTCTGGACCCATAAGTGCTGACTCCCCTAGGTCTGTCCAGCATAGAGGTGATCTACAAGGTCACGCGTACAAGGACTCAAAAAGAGAAATGATGATGTTGGAGTGATAAATATTATTATAAGAGAACTCCACCAGTGGTAGGTGGTCCTCCCAACTGTGGCCAAAATCAAGGAAACAACCATAAAGATTGTGCTCGAGTGTCTGTATGGTCTGCTTCATCTGACCATCTGTCTGGGGATGGAAGGTCGTGCTAAAATGTAGCTAAGTCATGAATGCCTACTTTAATCCCTTCCACGAGTGGGATGTAAAATTAGTGCCATGATCTGAGATGATCGTTGATGGAACCCCATGAATCTGTAACATATTCTTCACGTAGAGGCATCCCAAGCTCTCTATTGATCCCTGATCTTGGATGGGTAGAAAGTGGGATGACTTGGTGAGTCGGTCAACGATCACCCAGATAAAGTCATGGCTCCTAGACTTATGTGGTAGCCCTATCAGAAATTCTATGGAGATATCATCCCATATCCACTCTGGTACCTCAAGTGGCTAAGCTAAGCCTTTCGGTACCTGATGCTCAGCCTTCACTTGTTAATAAGTGAGGCATCGTGATATGAACTATGCCATTTCTTTCTTCATCCCTAGCCACTAGTACTGACACCAGACGTCCTGGTACATCTTTTCCACTCCATGATGTACCATAAAATGGAATGTATGGAACTACCAAAACCCTTCCTCTCGTAGCATCACAGGTACCATAGTGTGTCCTCTAAAGAGGATGACGTGCTCGCCACCTTTAGGAAATCCATTAGGATCATGTCCTAAGGATATCTAAGCACATCTGGCCTCAGAGTCTACATCCCTAAGATGTGTCTCCCTGACTCGCTAATGGAGTGGGGGAGTTACTATCATTGATTGGAGATAAGATGCTCCATCATTATCCATGAAGTATAACTACAATGTGGCTAGTTTTTTTGTTTCCTCACTCTGGAACTGTAGACCAGACCTCTTGCTGAGTGCATCTTTTACTATGTTCTGCTTCCCATGAGTGTATACTATCTGAAAGTGGTAGTCCTGGAAGAACTCTAGCTATCATTTTTGTCTCAAGATTAGGTCCTTCTATGAGAAGATATACCTAATCCTATTGTGATCTGAGTAGACTGTAAATTGTTAACCCATCTAGTAGTGTTGCCACATCTTCAGTGAAAAGACCAATGCTTCTAAAACTAGGTCATAAGTAGCATAGTTATTCTCATTATTTTTCAACTATCGTTATATGTAGGTGATCATCGCTTTCTTCTATATTAGAAAACATACTAGTCTCGTCCCTTATGCATCGTAGTAGACTATATAACCAATGCCATCCTCTGGCAGCCTCAAGGTTGGGGCACTCACTTGACTCTTCCTTAGCTATTGAATACTAAGTTGGGATATCTCTATCCACATGAAGGGATATCCATTATTTTTCAAAGCTAACAAGGGTGTCGCAACTCTAGAAAAGTTGGGTATGAATCTCTGGTAGTACCCATACAATCCCAGGAAACTCCGCATCTTGATCACACTCCTGGGTGGATCCCAAGCAAGCACTACCTCTATCTTCGCCAGATCCACTACAACTCCAAGCTTTGAGATAACATGCCCTAGGAAGTGAAATTCCTATATCAAAAACTAGCACTTCAAGAGCTTTCCATAGAGATGGTGCTCTTGGAGTGTATCCATAACTATCTGAAGTTGCATGGTGTGCTCCCCCTCCAATGCCGAGTATATCAATATGTCATCAAAGAAGACCACCATGAAGTGATCATGATAAGTCTGTTAGATTCTATTAATAAGCCCAATGAACACTATCAGAGAATTTGTCACACCGAAGGGAATTACCAAGAACTCATATTGTCCATAACGACATGTGAATTCTGTCTTTGGTACGTCCTCATATCGTACACTTACCTGATGATAGCCTGATCTGGGGTCTATTTTCCAAAAGCACTGTGCTCCCTTTAGCTAGTTGAAGAGATCATCGATCCTTGGGAGCGGATACTTGTTCTTCATGTACACCTATTTCAAGCACCTATAGTCTACGCAAATCCTCAGAACCCCATCTTCCTTCTTGGAAAACAAAATTAGGTATGCCCATGGTGAAACACTGGGCTTTATGAACCCCTTCTTCTGCAATTCCTCCAACTTTAACTGCAACTCATGAAGCTCTGCAGGAGCCATCCAATATGCTAGTGTAGATATCAGTGTCGTTCCAGGGTATAGGTCTATGTAGAAGTCTACCTATATCTGAGGGGGTAGTCCTGAAACATCATCAGTAAAGACATCAGCATACTGGTCCACCACTATAGGTTAACATGGACTCTTCACGTCAACTTCTCTGAGGTTAAGGATTTCCAAATTATGTTTGATTGGATACATCCTCATCTGAGAAAGTACATCATGTGTTGCAATGGTTCCCTTCTCACCGGTGAAGGAAAACTTGGTCCCATCCTCATAGACACACCGCACACTGTGCCTAAAACAGTCAATCTGAGCATGTACTATGGATAACCATTCCATACCAAATATGACATCGTAAGGCCTTGATGTTACTACTAGTAGATCCCAAATAAAGCACTCGCCTCTTATTGTAAGCTCACACTATCGTCACCAATGTTTAATTGTTGAATCCTATCCTGTAAGAGTCTCTAAAGGTAAGGATTGAGCTAATGGATCTACTAGAATCTCCATGATTCAAACTAGAGTCATGGAAATGAAAGAATGACTGGCACCTGTGTCTATAATTACTGCATCTAGGGTGGAGTAGACACATATCATGACCTTGATTGTCTCTAGAGCACATTGGTCGTAGGCCTCAGGTACATGAAGTGGATCTCGTCCTTGTCTACATGCTCTCTGAGGTCAGGCTGGACCACCTATAGGTGGTGGAGGTAGAACCTCAAATATCCACCCATTTCCGAATTCCTGGACTGCTCCTCTACCATGGTCACCACCCTATGAACCTCCTCACTCGAATCTTTTCCTCTGCCTTGAAGGTCCCTCGACCATCTACTGATCATTAGTACGGTGGGTTGGGAATTCATGAGCCATGTTGCCCTGATCGCCGAACGTGAAGCACAATATACTCCTCTTCTAGCCTACTCTACCTCACGAGCTCTGCACCTCTGACCCTACGCCCTGGGATCATCCTCTAAAAGGTCTGGCCCACTTGGACCTCTTTGTCATCTGCCTACTACCTACTGCAGATGACTCAGCTACCTATCATTCTGTAGAGGTTCTCACCACCAGTGACAGCTCAACTATGATTCTCTCCACTAATCATGATTTCTCAAGCACTCCAACCTACTTTGGGATATTGATCAATATTATTGATGCTCTGATCTCCCGCTGGAGACCCTACTCAAAAGTCTAGGCCCTAACGAAAGGGTCTCGTACCATATCGGTGGAGTACCGCGAGAGGTCAGTGAATCTCGCCAAGTACTAGGCTACTGTCAAGCTGCCCTACTGTAAGTGTAGGAGCTCCTGAATACACATAGAGTGTAGAGTCGCTGGAATGAACCCTGCCCTGAAGAGGCTCTCTATGTCCGTCCAGGTGAGGGTCACCTCATCATGTAACTGGAGCGTCAGGCTCCACCATCTCCTTGATATGCCCTATAAGAGGACAGTAGCTAGGACCACCATCTAATATTCTGGTGTCCCAACTAGGCATAAAACTCATTCCATAGCATCCAATAATTCCTCAGCTACCTGGAGATTAGTCTCACTTTGAAACCTCATAGGCCACTGCCACTGGAATGCGTGCAACGCTCTAAGTCGGCGTGCACTTTATGCTAGTGGGTATTGTGGAAACTTCTTCCAAACAAGTAGTAGTGCTTCTAGTTAACCAATCAAAGGTGTAATCACCATAAGAGGGCCCTACATCGAAACTTCATTGCTTGGTAGGCGGTCATCATGAACTCTCTCTGGATTCATGGACGGCTTTCTACAAGGATTCATATGGAAAAGAAACAGTTTCTCCATGGTTAAAAGTTATACCTAGTAGGATAACTCAAAAGAGATCAAAAATTAAACATTTCCAAAAGAAAAACAATCATTGTTTCTGTACACCAAGTCAGAAATCAGAATTTAGGGTCCTGGTGTATGGACACCTCGATTTACAGACCAACATTGGACTCACCGAACAGAAAACCACACTCAAAACACTTAACAATATTTCTCTATTGGAAAGATCAGATTCCATGTTCTTCCGTAGAACTGACTCCTCTGATACCACTATGTCACGACACGTCCCACAAGGCCTGTGCCGTGACTACCCCAATCCTACCTTCTATAGGCTATGGGTTGGTGACTAGCACTGGAAAGGCGTATCCCTCAAACAGGAAGGCATTTCTTTTAAACCTGTACAAACATACAGTACAAGAATACAAAAAGATGCAACCACGAAGTAATAAAACTGCAGTAGTAAAAGTGCATACTATAAATAAAGGGGCAGGAATAAAATCCCAACTAAAAGGATACAACTACAACAAAAAACAGAAAAAAAACTCCTAAGATTGTCCACTAAGGATACTACCTGAATGGTAGGTACAACTCGTCTCCACAGATCTCCACATAATCTAGAAACCTCTGTGTACCGCCAGGTCTGGGATTCTATATTCTCAACTGAGCTTCTCGTCGTCTGCACAAGACACAACAAGGTGCGGGTGAAACCCATGTAGGGGTAGGTATAGCAATACCCAGTAGGGAACCTGGACACCTAAAGGTCTATCATGTTTTCACAAAGGAAAAAAACAAAGCATGATATCCATCATAAATCACAAAGAAAAATAATCATCTCAAACCAGGTATATAACTATAATATTGGGAATAAAAATGATTAGTCTTAATCTATATCATTTTATTCATTTCACTTCTGAACCACAAAGAAGTTGTTCCAGTATTGGTCTATATAGGGTCATATGTTGTTGATCCATGATGGGACTCTCTAAGGATGGTCCTCATCAGGTCACGCACTACTTATCCACACAAGTTATTTTTAATATTGATCGACAAAGGGTTGTTATGATGCTAATCCACACGGGGTCACTATTCAAAAGACTACCAGCCACATGATTCCCTGCACCTGGTGCGCTTGAGTTCTGTAGTATATGCTCCTCAATATGTCAGTAATGCCCCAACTACCACTACATCCCACAAATTAGTAACTCAAAGGACTGCTATATTTTAAGGGTTCCAACGTGATAGACGGCGCGTCAATCGGACGCCCGGTCTGTGAGTTATAAGCATTTTGGTACCGAGCGACCAGTTGGATTTGGGTTCGATCCAAACTGGTCCTAATCCAACATTCTCCAAAACTTAGTTGGAGTATATCAAAAGTATTATCTCATTCCAAGGATTCCATCATCACAGACGGTTTGTCAAATGGATGTCTAGTTTGTGAGATACGACCTTTTAAGTGTATCTAGGACGAAATGGGTCCGGGTCCAGTCTGACCCGGTTGGACTGACCCGACCCACCCATCTGGGGATAACCCGACCCGGGTCTGACTCAGACTGGCCCGAACCGGCTGGGTTGGCCCGAGTGGGCATTGTTGCGGTAGTCTCAGCTCGTTGGGCCGCAACGGTGCGCCGATTTCTGCCAATGAGGTCGGCTGAGTGATGGCTACCCCCTACAACCATCATGGCTTGATGTCATGGTTCCCCTCTACGGCGTGCGACGAGGCACTTCCTGCTGCCACTGAGGTAGGCTGATCTTCCATAGGCCAATGGGTGGGCTCTGGTGGTCCATTTTCTATTCCGAACATGCCTATAGGCCTCCTAGGTTTTTTCATCACTGCATGGATCCTGGATTCAAATTGTCGTCGAGTTGGAAATTCGTCTCCGAAGAAAGAGACAAATACCAAAGTGGCAGAGGGTCTGGGCCTTGTTCATTTCCCCATTTCCCTTTGAGTTAGCATTATATCAAGTGGGTGTAATTAGTTCAACATTGATAAACTATATTACTTCTGTGATTCTTCATTCTTTTCACAAATGAGGGAACAAAATAATTCACATGAACTTAAAAAACCCTACCTCGGATTTAGAGAAGATGTCACGATTGTGGAAGAAGAATCCATGCTTAATAAATCCAATAGTGTTCTTCAATCCCAGATCATTGCCTTCAAATCTTATGTTCTCCCTTAGTGGAAGATGCCACAGTACTTCGCCATAGTTTCCTCACAGCTGTGTCAATAACCCAAGCCCGAGCCTCAATTAAATAGACCGGGAAAGGTGATTAATGTAACAAGAGATTAATGAGGTTCATTAATGAATGAACCTCTTAATCTCTCAATTGTGTGGTTACAAAAATAAAGGTTCAATCCATTAAATGTCTTGAAAACTTTGTAGTCCCACCACTATTGCTCAACCGTTGGTAGAAAAATAAAATAACAATTTTATGTTATTTTATAATTCTTTAAAAATTCGCAAAACTAACTTTCTCACCCGACAAACTACAATCAAATTTAAGCCTCCCTTAAGTGAATCCTGGCACTTTGGATTCAAAAGTGCCCTCATATTTTTAATCTAATCACTGGTTCAAAAGATAGAAAATGTTGCCCACGTATTTACTGAACGTACCTTAAAAAATGTTCAAAATTTTGTTCTAGATACATCGGGCCTTGAAATCAAGCACCGTCAATTTTTTAAGACTCATAATAATCCCAAATAATTTAAAATATATATATATATATATATATATATATATATAGAATTATAATGTCTTTAAATAGGTTGTTCAACTAGAAAATATATCTCTTAGGATGAGAAACTAATAAAGATTTTGGAATGTAGGGATAAGGTTATATGCAATAAGACCACTAACCTAGTTAATGTACAACAGAGAAATAATAAGTATGAAGATGTGACATGGGAACTAGAGGAAGAAAGGAAGGATAAGTACCCTAAAATGTTTCCACCTTAGTTTGTAAAAAATAAATTTCAAGGGATAAATTTCAATATGTGGAAATAATTTAACACCCAAATAATTTTTGATGAAATATTTCTCATTAAGGGATTTAATTTCTTTATTATCTTGTGTTGAATGAAACAACATGTTTAAATGAACCATGATATAATATTAAAGTATTAATATTCAAATAAAATTATTGTAACCTACATATCGAATTGGAGGGTTTCAATAGGAATAACTATATTCCAAAATATATTAATTCAAAGGAAATAAAACACTTAATTTTTAATAGTCATATTATTATTAAAAAATATGTTTTCTTCAAAAATGATTTTATTTATTTTTATGAGAAAATAAATACAAATAATTTTAAAAAAATTAGAAAATTTATTTGTCAAAATAAACATAATGTTTTGAATTCATCATTTCCAAATTATCTTATGATGTTTTTTTGTTAATTTGCAAAATAGTTTGAAATTATAATAAATAAGGAAGAATATTGATTTACAATGAAAATTTTATATTTTATTACAACATTTAAAAAGTTAAATTCTATATTGAATTATTTTTGAACTATATTTGGTTATTTTTGGTAATAAATATTGAAATTTTTTTCTTTGAAATGAATTTTATTCCTGATTGTATTATAAAATCAAATAACGTGACAAAATGTCACACTCTAATTTTCAATAAGTATAATATTTTTAATATACTATTAACCAAAATATATCTTAATTAATGAATAGTATCTATATATATAATGGAATTATCCACACCTTGGTAATTTATTTATAATTTTTCTTGAATAAATAATTACTTTAAATTCTTACAAAACAATGAATCAGTAATTATTAAATTCCTGAAATAATTAAATAATTGATATTAAAATTTTTAATCTAAATATATTTTGAGATATTTAAGCTAATCCAAGAATTATATAGATTATCATGACATTTTTAATATATAAGTAAATAGTCGGTTCAAATTTTACTTTTTGTATTGATTATTTTAATGTCAAAGTAATGAATAGTTTTAAATTTGGCAATAATGATATTTCATGAGAATAATATTATATTAAATTATTTTAAAATCATAAAAATATTAAAAAATCGAAATTAATTATTATATGATAAAAAATTATATAAATTTGAAAATTATGATCCAATTACCACATATAAGAAAAAAATAATAGCTTTTTAATATTAATTTTTTTACCGTAGGTAAAATTATAATAGTTTAACTAATGATTAATCAAAATGATAAGTTTTAGAATAAAACCAGAACATCTCTATATTTTTATTAATGATATTACAACCTTATATTATATTATATTCCAGTATATGGAATTTTTCTAAAATTTTTATAGAAGAATAATTTATTATAATTTCATATTTTGATAAATTTGAAAAATCACCCACTCCTCCCTTATAAATACCACCCCTCACAACCCATTATCATCACACCTTATAAGCCTTGTATTTTATAAATATTATACTAGTTCCCTTCCCAACCCTCTTCCCACATCCAAGATCTCTTGTTCTCAATAAAATTCTAATTCCATGTTCCTTATGGGGACCTTCAAGGAGGTGATATTCAAGAGGTACCTTTCTCTAACCATCTTTTTTTAATTTCATTTCCTCTTCTACCTTGTCCTATTCCAATTAATATATAAAATTATAAAAACTATAGTATCATGTATATGCTAGAATATTATATTTCTAATACAATATCTCCTTTATACCTGTAACACCCCAACCCCGGAATCTAGGAGCCAGTACATTATTTTAATACATTTTCATGATAACAAGGAATAAAGTCTCGAAGGTCCGATCATTTTATTAGTCTTGGAAACAATATACATACATAAGTTCAACATTACAACTTGGAAAGAAAAACAGCACTAATTTATTCCACTAGAAACATCCAAGTTTCCAATATTATTCCTGCAAGTCACTCATAACTAACTTCTTAATATCCTGGGAAAATGAAACATAAGAAATTGGTGAGCTCAAACTCTTAGTAAGTGTAATTAATAAAGTGGAAGATAACAAAAACATTAGGCATGGTGAATAATTGAAAACGCATGCCTTTAGAAATAGTAAACATGAACACTTTATGGAGGGAATATGATCTGAGTAAATAATGATATAATAAAACATAGTCATGGGTATTCTACTAGTCTAATAAGTACATGAAATATCAATATATAATCTTATAATGATGGAATTCATTATTCCAGACATCATAACCACATATTCAAGGCCTCGTTTCAAAATTAAAAATAAGATTTTGTCAAGGTCTTGTGCTAAGATACTATTTTGTCTCATGAGACCTACCGATTCATCGGGGAGCTATAGCGGGCTCCAACCATCACTTACTAAGTCCAATTAATTCCTCATATGAAAATGATGAAACATAAAAATAACATTCGTATTAAACTAGCATAATAAATTTCAATACTTTAACCACAAACCATGAATGGTATAAAAATAACACATCTATAGTCAAACATAACTCATTCAATATAATTTGGAATATTTTATTATAAAAAATTAACCTCAATCGAGAATAATAGAGGATATCTACATAGATGAAAATAATCATCAAAACTATTTGAGAGAAACATCCCCCTTTTTCTTGAAAACATTTAAAAATATCACTATTTATCAAGAAGCTTTTTAAAATAGATTTTTGAATCAATGTGTCCCAAAAAAGTTTAAAACTTTTGAAAATAATTAACATTTTAAAACATTAATGTTCATATAAATAAATCCTTAAAAATATTTTTAAAACATGGACATTAATGAGAAATATTTTGAAGAATAAATTTTTTAGACATTTAAAATGATATTTTAGTTATAGTTCCAAACCAAATGAGAGATGCTTGAATAAAAATAATTCTGGTAATAAAATCTTAATAATATCATTAGAATAAAATTATACATGATTTATTATTTCAAAGTACCATATATACACCAAACATAAGTGAGTTGGCTCACAACAACAAAGAAGACTCAGTTGAATGTAAGTTGAGATAAAATCACTAATAAAGACCGTATTTTTAGGTTATGGATAAATCAATGAAATAATTATATGTGACAAATATAAATACACTCAATATGATTGGATATTCAGTTTAACTCAATCAAAGTACATTAACACATATTCTTTTAAAAACAACACCAATGAATTAGATGTTTAACTCAATGAATGGAGATTGAGTTAAAATTACTCTTATCAGGTTCATATCGATGACTAGAGAATTTATCAATGGAGTGATTATTTGTATAAAAATTACATCCATATAAAGGGGAGTTTAAATTAATACACAAATAATATATAGTTATTCCACACATAATCATGGAGTAATTTAATCAATGATGTATGCAAAAATCCCAATGAGTGGAAATCAAAATTTGAAATTCCCTTACCGATTTAGTAACTCATGAAACATACACCCCGTGAATGAAGGATCATAAAATAAAGTTGTAAATACCCATATATTAATTTATATTACTCAAAGAATTTTTTTATGGGAATTACATACACCACACAAAAGGAAATAGTGGCAATACAGCTTGAATCTCACTGGAATAAGAAGTGTGATGAAATCCCCTTACCACGTTGTAATCAATCGAGTCATGTGACAAAAAGTTAATAACCACAAAATAATTAAAAAAATAACATGAATATAAAGATAATAATGATAATATATATCAAATTACAGTACAAAATACACCAAATGCAATAAATAAGTGGCGAACAATGAAAATATCACGGAATTAAAAGTGAGATGAAAACCCCTTACCTCAAGTCCGACTTGTCTTGTATGTTCCATGTTCTTATTGAATAATAAACTTAAGTTAATTTATACTTGACTAAGAACATTTTTCAAGTTTATTATTCCTTTTATATCACTTATTACCTTTCTATAACAATTAGTTAATTATTTTATTTCATATAAGATATTTTATCGATGTTCGGAACTTGAGTCAAAAATAAACTTGTCATGATTACAATTTTTCTATGTAGTCAAAATTCCATTATCTACATAATGATATAAATTATTTTGATATCATATATATATATTATATCTTGTATATATGTTTATTTACAATATTACATAACATTTGGAGATAAGAAATGAAATTCACCATTCATGGAGACGGTAAGTCGTACGTACGCATGAACGCTACATTAATTTCTATTTTATAATTTAATGGAATTAAAACAGAATTATATATAGGTATATTATAATTTCACTATAATATCATATATAATATCATTAACCCCATCCTTTATACATACCACATAAGGAATTAATGAGTCATATCACTTTGAGGGGGTCGTAGTCCGCACTTCCTCAAATGAAATTATCGCGTTTTACCCATAATGGAAACCATAAAGGAATGATATAAATGGAAAATACAGAAGCACAAAAAAAACATAAATATAATATATATCATATATAAATAAATTTCCATATTAATGGCCACCATGAGAGGCCGTATAATATAATTGAAAAATCATCGTTTCATGAGGCATTAGTTTTCCATCCACAGAAACAATATGTTCCTTACCCATTAGATGAATATGTGTGTAAGTGTAGTTCAAATAGTTATCATAAAAACATCCTAGTATATTGAGGATACTTTTTTTATTATAAAATAAAGGAATTAAAATATTTTAGTGGTTGGATAAGTAAAATAAAAGAAAAGAAGTTAAGAGAAACCATTAACTTTAATTTGGGTAACTCCCATTTGTTTGAACCAAACGGACTTCTTGAAGTGACTTCTGCCTACGGTAAGACTTAATGGTGGAAGAGATGGATCTTGAGAACTTATTTGGGTGCCAAGGTTCTGGAGAGGTGTGAGGGATGGGTTAGAAGTGGTGTCCTTTTATAAGGAAAGGAGGGTATCATTAGGAAATATTGAAAATGTTATCTTATTAGAAACTTATCTTTGGTTTTAAAAGGTATAAAACTCATTAAAATAAAAGATAAGATGACTCATGATCAAAATAAAATCATCCAATATGAATTTTACAGGTCTTGAATATTTTTTTAATATTAAAAATCTTATTTATTTAAATAATTTTTTAATGAGGTAAATATTGCATCATTATTTTGTCGTAAATAATTTAATTTATTTGATGTTTAAAAATTATAAACAATATATCATAATTTAGGAAATATATTTATCTTTTAAATGATTATTTATAGTTGAAAATATTACTTATATAACCCCATATAAAAATTGATATACTAAAAGATATTTCTTAATGTCATTTTTGTCTTTACTTTAAGTTAATTAAAATAAAGTGTCATTGTCATTATTAAGTGACTCAATGGGGTCCCAAAATCTGCCCAAGGATGCCCATGGTCGGTAAGGACTCATACAATAAAGGTTGGACAAGTTTTAAGGTAATTTAGTATTATTATAACATTATTTTTACCTTGAATTATCTTATTTACCTTTAACCACTGCAAATAAAAGTGAAAAGTTATTATTCACCAAAAATTATTCTAATCGTATTAAACCACATTTTACTTAATAAAAACAACCATGTATGTTGGATTTTTGAAATTCAATTCAAAGAAGTGGTAAAATTTAATTTAAATGAAAAAGTCAGTTTTTTAACTACTACTAAGTGGTTTTACTATTCATCAAAAATTGAAGTTTTTCAGAAAAATACCAAAAATTCAGACTATGCTATATTTGATATTAAGAATTAAAAAATGATGTCTATTTTACCAAATTCAAACTTTGAAATTGTATTAATTAATTTAAAATTAATTCTCGTTGTCAAAACAAATAGCGTGTTTCTAAGAAACAGTAACTATCAAAAGATTGACACTTGTTTATGTATAATTTCAAAGTGAAATTAATTACAATGACCAAAATTGGATTAAATGATAAAACTATAATATAATTATAATTACAAACCATTAAAATTTATAATTTAACACTATAAATTAATCTGATTAAAAAAGTTTTTTTCAATTAAAATTTAGTATTTTTCACTATACAACCAAATATGAAAGTTATCAGAAAAAACACCAAAAATTTATCAAAAATAAATTTTTATTTCTCAATTATAAATAAGAATTTTATTTTGTCAAATTGAATATATAAAAGTGTCAAATATTGTACTTAAAAGGGTTCACCCTTAAAAGGTGAAAAAATTTTATTTTTGAAAAATACTTTTTTTATCTGAAAATTTGAATTTGTTCTTATATTATGTCTAAAAAATAATATGGATTATAAAATTATATATAGTATCTAAAATTTAAAATTCAGTTAATACTATTCATAACCACATTTTGAACGACTAGTTTGGTAATTTGGGGTGCGCTCAAACTCAGTTTTGCGTGTAGCGCAAGCTATTGAATTACTTTAAAGAAGATAACTTACTATGAAATATTGGGGTGTTACATTCTTCACCCATTTTCTAAATTGCATCCTCACAAATTTTAAAATTGGTTTTGGGAACTTCATATAAATTCCCACATCAGAAAAAGAGTCAATAAAACTAACACTTTAAAAAAAAGAAGTTCAAAGGTCACCCGAGATAACCCATACAAGGATTCCATGTAAGAATACTTGGATATAGAAGATAAAATAAGTGTCAAATTCTGATGGAGAGGGATAGAAAACATGTTCTGGAGAAAGTTAACAAAAAGAAAACCACAAACTTGTGATGGGATAAACGTTCATTAGTTTCCCAGAAGGAAAGTAAACTGACAATGTTTTTTTGTTTTATGTTCAATTTCATAAATTTGAGGAATTTATTTATGATATTGACTAATAAAATAAAGAGATATACTTAGTTTTTTATGTAGAGTTTCATTATTTAATAAATTTCTACCACTAACTCCTCTTTTTTTCAAACGATGAGTATTCATGATGATTTGGTCACACTGGAAGAGCAAGAATCAACTTCTCGAGAATCACATGATCCACAAAGGATAAACTATATATTTACATTATCTTTAGATATTAACCAAAACCAAAATGGTTAGTACAAGATCAGATGATCCCCAAAAAAAGATAATCCTTTATAGAAATAAATACTTATCTTAATTTCGAAAAGTAAACCAAAATACCCAAAAGTTAAATAAATACCATTCAATAAATAATTTTCCTCCTTCAATATAATCCAAAAAAATATTGAAACCCAAAACTTAGCATAATTTTCTTTTGTAGACTTCTATATTAAATTGTATCTCTAAATGACATCGACTACGCTTTAAGACACATACTTAAAAGTAATTAACCTAATCACTTATTATCTATGATAGTTTAATAATTTCCATAAATAACCCAAACTTCTATAAATCCACAATAAAAACATAGATAAAAATCCACCATTACGCATCAAATGAAATCCCGTAGTATAAAATTTTCCTTAGGCATATAGTGTTCCCAAGAGAGCGAATTTCATCCAAAATATCAGTTATCACTTAATCACCAAATAATATTCCTATACTAAGGGTATCTATTTGATAAGACATAATATACCAAATCAACTTATTATTGATCAATAAAATCATTTAACTAAAAAGAATTAGTAACACTAGCCAAGGACTTCACGTAGTCTGGTGGTAGGTGATAAATCGCAATCGCACTCTGGTTGTGGGTTTGATTCCCAAATCATTGTCTAATGTAATGGGTTGTCACACAGTTTGTGTGTTTTCCTTTTCTTAAAACAATATTTTATAACCTTAACAAAATGAGATAAATTCTTCAAAATAACCATAACATAATTTAACCACAAATGTTATCTCATACCTTGTATTTTCATCTCAAAATTTAATAACTTGTAATTTCCTCAAACTCAACGATCATATAAAACCAAATGGTTATTTATAACTATATCCATAAGAGAAAAGATAATTATTCCTCAAATATCATTTTCGCATGACAAACTATAGGGTTACAAATACAAGAGAAAATTCTTCCAAAGTAATCCCATCAACAAAAAGCACTAATACTTTTAAACATTTCGTCATCCATTTATTTCCACATAACTTCTTCCTTGACCAAGAGGGTATCCTATAGAATAGGGAATTCACTTGGGTAATGGCTAGGTCCCCTACATTTATAGTAAATGACTGTAAATGGATTGTTGGGACCATTTTTATTTTCTTCCATAGTACTCTTCATTTTTTCTCAGCAATTATTTACTTTATGTCCTTTTTTCCCACACATAAAGAATTTATTTGTTCCATTAAGACACATTATTGGGTGTCTCCTTCCACATTTCCTTCATGATGGAAATTGTAGTTTCTTTTCTCTATTCTCTCCACTGTTGGATCTCTTATCATTCATCACCTTTCTCTTCTTTGTTGAGTCCAAGAGTTCATTAATATATATTTTATTGATCATATTTTTGGAAGACTGATTCTGCATGAACATGATATCTTGTACGCCTATCAACATTCCATTTTGTTTCTCATTTCCACCATTGTTCCCACCTTTTACATAATTCTGAATGTTACTATGACTTCCTTGGAATCCAGCCATTGACTAAAACCAGAAACCATAGTGTGAGTAAAAATAGTCATAAAATCATTTAGAGAATATCATGACACCTTATTTTCAATTTAAAACACCTTAGGATTAAACAAGGTCATTTAATCTCATCTTATATTAAAATCCTTCAAATTGGTTTGTAATGAAAATTTAAACTATCCTAAGAATATCCCCCGGGAGTGTCATAACCAAGAGTGCAGTAAGGCCCGTTGTCGTGTACCAGGATACACCAGGTCAATCCTGAAACTCCTTGTCGGAGTTTTCACTCCTAGGTACATCTGTGATAGAGCCGCCTCTATCTGCACATATCCAAATATGGATGTATTCCTTGGAAAATACCCAAAATATCTACATTACCAAAATTATTGGAATTTCTTCTATACTAATCCATAAATTCTATCTTAGGGTAATGTGCTCAAATCAAATTTTATCTAAATGAAGTTTCCAATGTTTGTACTAAACTTCCTCTGATACTAACTATGATGCCCTAACCCTAGAATCTAGGAGCAAGTGCATTATTTCAATACGTTGGCATGATTACAAGAAATCAAGTCCTGAAGGATAGATCAATTTAGTAGTCTTGGAAACAAGATACCTACATAAGTTCAACATTTAAACTGCAAAAGAAAAACAACAATAATTTATTCCCTTAGAAACATCCAAGCTTTCAAGATTATTCTTTCAAGTCACTTATAACTAACTTCTTCATATCCAGGGAAAATGAAACATAAGAAAGGTTTGAGCTCAAACCCTTAGTAATAGTAAGTAATACTATGGAAGATAACATAAAAATTTGGCATGGTGAATAACTGAAAACACATGCCTTTACAAATACTAAACATGAACACTTTATGGAAAGAATATGGTTTGAGTAAATAATTCCATAATAAAACATAGTCATGGGTATTCTAATAGTATAATAACTACATGATATATCAATCACAAATCTCATAATGATGGAATGAATAATGCCAAACATCACAACCAAATAGTCAAGGCCTCATGCCTAGAGTACAAATAAGATTTTGTCAAGGCCTTGTGCCAATACACTAGTTTTTCTCATGATACCTACCAATTCAACAAGGATCTATAGCAGGCTCCACCCATTACTTACTAAGTATAAGTCATTACTCATATTAAAATTATTAAACATAACAAAATCATTCATATTAAACAAGCATACGAAATGTTAATACATTCACCATAAATAATGAATGGTATAAAAATAGCACATCCAGTCAAAAATAACTCATTCAACACAATATGGAATAATTTAATATAATAAATGAACCTAAATCAATAATAATTAAGGATAATTAAATATATGAAAATAATCATCAAAACTATTTGAGAGAAATATCCCCCTTTTTCTTGAAAACATTTAAAAGTATCACTATTTATCAAGAAGCTTTTTAAAATATATTTTTGAATAAAAGTTTCCCATACCAATTTGAAACTGTTGAAATGAATTAACATTTTAAAAAATTAATTTCCATATAAATGAATTATTAAAAATATTTTTAAAGCATGGAAATTAATCAAACATATTTAGAAGAATAAATTTTTTAAACATTTAAAATGATATTTTAGTTATAGTTCCTAACCAAATGAGAGACACTTTAATACAAATAAATAAGTTAATAAAAATTTAATAATATAATGATAATAAAGTTATTAAAGATATATTATGTCAAAGTATAGTATATACACTAAACATAAGTGATTTGGGGCACAAAAACAGAGAAGACTCAATGGAATGTAGGTTTAGATGAAATCACTTATAAAGGTTGTATCCTTAGGTTAAGAATAAATAAATGAAATAATTATGTGTAAAAAATTTAAATACACTCAATATTATTGGATATTCATTGTAACTCAATCATAGGATATTTACACATATTCTTGTAAAAACAACACCAAGGAATTGGATGTTTAACTCAATGAATGGAGATTGAGTCAAAATTACTCTTATCAAGTTCATATCGATGACTTGAGAATTTATCAATGGAGTGATTATGTCTATCAAAAGTATATCCATAGAAAGGGGAGTGCAAATTACTACACAAATAATATATAGTTATTCCACACATAATCATGGAGTAAAATAATCAATGAAGTGTGCGTAAAGCCCAATGAGTGGAAATTGAAATTTGAAATTCCCTTACCGGTTTTTTAACTCATAAAACATACACCCCATGAATGAAGGATCATACCATGAAGTTTTAAATACACATAAATTAATTTATAATACACAAATAATACAATTATGGGAAGTACATACACCACACAAATGGAAATAGTGGCAATACAGCGTGAATCTCATGGGAATAAGAAGTGAGATGAAATCCCCTAGTACATTGTAATCAATTGAGTCGTACGAACAACAGATAATAACCAAAAAATTATTCATAGAATACCATGAATATAAAGAGAATCATGATAACATATATCAACTATCAGTACACAATACACCACATTCAATAAATAAGGGGTGAACAACGGAAATATCACGGAATTAAAAGTGCGAGAAGAAACCCCTTACCTCAAGTCTGACTTTTCTTGTTTGTTCCATGTTCTTCTTGAATAATAAACATAAGTTAATTTATACTTGAATAAAAAAAAATTCAAGTTTATTATTCCTTTTATATCAATTATTACCTTTCTATAACAATTAGTTAATTATTTGATTTCATATTGGACATTTTATCGATGTTCGGAACTTGAGTCAAAAATGATCTTGGTATAATTACAATTTTTCAATGTGGTAAAAAGTAAATTATCTCTAGAATGATATAAATTATTTATATATAATATATATATTATAGTTCTAGTATATATATGTATTTATAACAGTACATAACATTTTAAGATAAGAAATGGAATGCACTGTTCATGGATACGGTAAGCCGTACAAACGCATGAACGCTACTTTCATTTCTATTTTGTATTTTAATGGAATTAAAACATAATTATACATAGGTATATTATAATTCCAGTATAATATAATATATAATATCACTAAATCCATCCTTTATACATCCCATATAAGTAATTAATGAGTCATATCACTTTGAAGGGGCGGTAGTCCGTACTTCCTCAAATGAAATTATCGTGTTTTACCCATAATGGAAACCATAAATGAATGATATAAATGGAAAATATAGAAGCATAAAGAAAACATAAACATAATATATATCATATATAAATACAGTTCCATCTTAATGGCCACCATGAGATGCGGTAGGATATAACTTAACCATCATCATTTCATGAGGCATTAGTTTTCCATCCACAGAAACAATATGTTCTTCACCCATTTGATGAAGGTGTGTGGAAGTGTAGTTCAAATACCTGTCATATAAACATCCTAGTATATCTATAATACTGGTGTTATTATAAAATAAAGGAATAAAAATATTTTAAGGGTTGGATAAGTAAAATAAAAGAAAATAAGTTAAGAGAAACCATTACCTTTAATTTGGGTAACTCCCTTTAGTTTGAACAAAATGGACTTCTTGAAGTAACTTCGGCCTAAGGTAGGGCTTCTAGGTGAAATAGAGGGATCTTTAGAGCTTATTTGGGAAAGGTTTGGATGATATAAGGGGCTTGAGATGTGTGAGGAATGGGTTAGATGTGGTGTCCTTTTATAAGGTAGAGGAGGGTACCTTTAGGAAAGTTTGAAAATGTTATTTTATTTATAACATATCTTCAGTTTCAAAAGGTCCAAAACTCATTAAATTCAAATATAAGATGACTCGTGTTCGAAATAAAATCGTCTAATAAGGATTGGATTGGTTTTGGATATTTTTTTAATAATAATAATATTATTTATTTAAATCATTTTTTAATGAGCTAAATACTACATCATTATTATGTCATAAATAATTTAATTTATTTGATGTATAAAAATTATAAAAAAATACCATAATGTAAGAAATCTTTTTAGATTTATAATTATTATTTATGTTCAAAAATATGTCTTATATAACCCCATGTAAAAATTGATATACAAAAAGATAATTGTTAATGTCATTTTTGTCTTACATTAAGTTAATTAAAATAAATTATCATTATCATACTGAAGTGGTGCAATGGGGTCTCAAAATCAACTAAAGGATGATCATGGTCGGCCATCACTCATCCAATGAGGTTAGGAAAAGTGTTAAGGTAATTTAGTATTATTATAATATTCTTTTTACCTTGAATTACCCTATTTACCATTAACCGTGGTAAATAAAAGTCAAAAGTTACTATTCACCAAAAAAATTATTTTCATCTTATTGAACCAAATTTTACTAAAAAATAACAACCATTTATGTTGGATTTTCGAAATTCAATTCACAGATGCGGTAAAATTTCATTTAAATGAAAAAGTCAGTTTATTAACTGCTACTAAGTGGTTTTACTATTCATCAAAATTTGATGTTTTTCAAAAAAATACCAAAACTTCAGCCTAAGCTATATTTGATATTCTGAATTAAAAAATGATATCTACATTACCAAATTCAAAATATATAAATTTTATTAATTAATTTAAAATTAATTCTCGTTGTCAAAACAAATAGAGTGTTTCTAAGAAACAATAACTATCAAAATATTGACACTTTTTTGTGTATAATTTCAAAGTGAAAATAATTCCAATGACCAACATTGGATTAAATGGTAAAAATATAATCTAATTATACTTCCAAACCATTAAAATTTATAATTGAACTCTATAAATTATTCAGATTAAAAAAGTTATTTTCAATTAAAAATTAGTATTTTTCACTATTCACCCAAATATGAATGTTATCATAAAAACACAAGAAATTTATTGAAACTAAATTTTTATGTCCTGAATCTAAAAAAGTTTATTTTGTCAAATTTAATATATAAGTGTCAAATATTGGATTTTAAAGGGTTCTCTATTAAAAGGCGGTAAAATTGAATTTTTGAAAAAAAAAATATATGAAAAATTGATTTTGTTCTTATATTATGTCTAAAAAATAATATGGATTCTAATATTATATGTATAATATAAAATTTAAAATCCAGTTAATACTATTCATAACCACTTTTTTAACAGCTAGTTTAGTATGTCGGGTTACGCTCGAACTAAGTGTTGCGTGTAGCACAAGCTATTGAATTACTTAAATAATATAACTTACTATGAAATCTTGGGGTGTTACAATACCTCCTTTATCATCTCCTTGTATTCAATGAAATAGAACAATTTTCCAAATTATAGTGGTTTATTGTCTCCGGAGATAATGAATTTTCATTTTCCATTACCACCATAAATGATAGATATTAAACTATTATTATGGTTAAATAATATTGTAATATGTATATTATAACTTTTTTCTTGTTTTTTTAACAAAAATATACACAAAATATACTATAAAATGAAACTAATTCGTTATGGTTGAAAAAAACACCAAAATAAACTAAACATGTATTATTAATGTTTTTTCAAATTAATCATCCTAATACCAGAAAAAATGATATATGGGATAATTTAAACTTATGGAAGTTCGTTAATTCCACTAAATTTCAATTTGGGAGAATTATTCCCATTTTATAAGAACATCCATGATTATAATATTTGAACAGATCATAAAACCAAGGAAATGAACACTCCTGGAATGATGAAATTGATAATTATAACTCATCAAAATGGTCATAAATGAAATAAAAAACTAAAGTAATTATAGAATAGGTTCCTAATTAATTAATTAATTAACTCAATTTTATTCTCTAGGAAATTATTTTCATGTGAATAACGGCTTCACACATAATGCAAGAGATCTCTTCAAACCTCCCTATTTCCATTGGGTGACACTTTTTCTCTCTTTACATCAATTTATTCTTTAATTATTATTATATAATTCTCCTATATTTATTTTAAATTTACCACACATATGTTTGTGGATCAATTCATAATTATTTTATGGTTAATTTCATTTTTTATAAGGTTCCCTTTTCAATTCCCCTTGATAAGAAACAACGATTAAAGGAAACTTCTATTTTTCTTACCCATTTTCAAGTACACAACATAAAATATTTTAATCCTCTAAAATTTATATTAAATAAATAAATTTATAATGAAAAACTATTTTATTTCGGTTCTGTTTTTATGAAATTAATTTTTCCTTTATCTTCTTTAAATACTCTTTATTATTTTCCTTATAAACCTTGTTGAAGTGGCACATTTCTAAAGTTACATATCCACCCTTTCTACATGTTTTCACTTAATTTGGACATCATATATTATGATATATTACTATTATTCCTTTTGAATGTCCAAGCATAATTTAGATTCCTTATTTCATGGGTACCATTATGATACATGCTTTGGTTATGCCTTATGAAATGATTAATATTCCCATTTCTTTTCCCAGACAACCATTACTTTTATTCCTTATGTTTGATTATTTATTTGGAATACATATTCATCAACATGTTATAATGGGTGCACCGAGATAGTGTTCCAATGCATTGGGTAATGTTTAGTCTCATGAGGAATCATGCATGGTATTAGTGAGTAAACATAATCTATTCTAGTACTTTGTCTACCATGTGATATAGTCTTTCCAATTATCATTAGCTCATGTTTATGTCATGTTGTATGTTACTATCACATTACAATATTTCTATGATCATATGAGTCTATGTTCAATATTTTATTTATCCATATGTTAATTCATGACACATGCCTTTTATATTATCATGTTATGCCCTTTTAACTCATGAGTTATGATTCATTCCCATGTTTATTCCGTAATTCGGTTTTTTAGCCCACACCTTTTATCTATGTGTTCTCTAGGTAATCATAAATAGTTATAAGAGCTCAAAGAGAATTAATAGCTCTGTATGAAGATTAATAAAATTTTGTCTTATTTTAGTTCTATTTTCTCCTAATTATATATCTAGTCATCTAAAGACACTATACTTATCGATCCTTGGTTTTTATTTTATAATTATTCTTAAAATCATATAATAATATCTGGAAATAATGAAAGGGTCACTATAGTGACCAACCATGGTTGAATTTACAACATAGAAATTATACACCATTGCATCAGTAATTGTGAATGAATCTATTTGTATCAAAAATTATATCATTTAAATTTAGGTGATTCCTAAAAAGTTAAGAGTTTTATAGCTCTATTATGACTAAAATAACACAATTTCACAATTCAAGGAACCCATATCTCAACAAATAAATAAACATACCCATTTTTATAAATAATATCGTATTCATGAGATCATTAGTAATATTGATGTAACAATGAGCCATGCATTTATAGATTTTAATTTATCTAATCAATTGATAAAATAATTATCATAATAAAAACATGAGGTTCATGTAATGTATTTGGATATCATATACATAGGAGACTAGATTTAATGAGTTTTTAAATATAAATTTATTATAGTTTAAAAATAAAAAAAATATCAATTTATAATTCATTCAAATGTGATATGTATTTTACGCAAACATTTAATTATAAAACACCCATTAATGTTTAATTTTGATTATTTTTGAATCAATGATAATCGTAGAGTATTAGGGGTTGTGATTTTATGTTACAATTAACATGAGTATAGTCTTATATAAGATACAAAATCAACTCATGACACAATAAGTATGATTTAATTTATCGAAAAAACTTAAAAAAATATAATATTGGATATTATTCATTTGATCATTGATATATTAAGGGTTTTATAATTTTATTAACCCCATTTCCAATGGTTTTCTATTTTTCCCACAGGAAAACCTTCATACATGTATTCCATATTTATTTTAGCCTTGAGGATAACAAAATTAAGAGGATGGTTGTGTATGTATCTGATTATTGGGTTGGAATTAATTGAAAATGATTGGATTTTTCCTCTTATATGGATAAAATTACATCTAGGAATTCAATTAAATTATATATAGGAAAACATGACAATAATTATTTAAGATGTATATGATGTTATTAACTACATGGATTAATAACAGATGGTGGATTCATTTTATTTAGACATTCTATTTTGATGAATCAAGAGTGTATGAGTTAATCTATAGTAGATTGACATATTCCATGTCAATTGATTTACTATATGTATTAGATAAAGAGACTATACGAATGTAGATATTATTTTTGGAGTTACATCTTGTGGTGGAAATAGTAATGTGGGTATATGATTGTGTTTATTAGAGACTACACCATAGTTCTTTATATATTTATTTGAAATGGTGTTATTTTATAGGTCACTAATTAATTTTGGGAATGAATTAGGGAATATTTAATCATTATAAACAATTAAATAAAACATATTAGCATATAATAGGTTATGCAATAGGGAATAATTATTATACAATGTGTTTCTCCTAGATTTTAGAGAGTTATTGTGATAATAAAAACTAATATATTTTAGATGGATATGTAAAGTGTTATAGTGTTTTGTATAATTTTTGATATTCTTTAGTGTAAGTGAGATACTTTTAGATTTATTCTCTAACTAATAAACCAAAAAGTGTTGAAATCTACCGCATCGTGGTTTTTATTATAGAATGGTTATATGTCCCTTGTCATGGGGTTCATCATAAAGGATATCAGATATCATTCAAATGCTTAACCTATTATTATTAATATACCATTGATTTATAACACATAATGTTATGATATGTTTATTATTGAGTGAATGTTAACAGAGTTTAACAATCACTTAATAAATGATGTAACCATTTAAATCATTAGAATAGAAGAAGGAAAATTCATTTCATAACATATGAAATATTTTATCCTCGAGTGAATTATTCATTCAATGTATGATTTCAATTTAATGGGAGTTTTGGGACCTAATTATAACAAAATTTATCTATCTAAATCAAGAAAAATTGCTCTCATAATCTATATTTTTGTATTCTCTCTTTAACACTTTGGATTTAAGGATCGTCCCACTGAAGCATTCAGTGATTCCATTTGGTGATTATATTCTTATAAAGGTTATTTTATCATTGAAGTCAGCAATAAGTCTCTATCAACCTCACTAACAGATAAAGGATAATGAACAATAGTAATGTCCACATTTTTTTCATTTGTTTTCATTTTATTCATTCCTATATAGATAAATATTGTTGATGAATTTTTTATGTCCTTCCATTGAATTTTTTTATAAGATATGTCCCACAAAATCCATCACTATTATCTATTTTTGATTATATATTTTTGAATTTTTTTTTTGATGAAACCTTATATATAATTTCATACTATTAACTGAAAAATTAATAAAACTAATACATTTTTTATAATATTTTAAAAATATTTTTAAATAGAAAACCCATATTTGATAATAAAATGTAATATATATATATATATACAAAAATGAATAATAATACATTATTCATGGTAACATAATTATAATTCGGTTATAAGATACACCTTAATGTTATTATGATATGATCCATTATACATTGTATGCATAAATAATTTATTTTATAAACCCCACTCATATATGTGATCTTTTAATGCATATCCTAATGAATAAAAATTGTATGGAAGATCAACTAATTTGAATAAAATAATTTTTTATTTAATTTATTTTATTTATAAATAAAATGTTTCATATTCAAAAAATAAAAAGTTAAAGAAATATTTCCATTCAACTTTTTAAGAATATATTTAATAACAACTTTAACAGTGTTAAAAAATTTATGTTTTTTATTTATTATGGTATATCATTAAAAAATATTATATTGATGGTTAAATAATGCTTGAATTAAAATTTAAAAATCCTAACATTCAATTTTAATAAAAGGACACTCATTTGTAATTATATAATCAATCATCGTATTTTATGCATGTATGTGATCGTATAAAATAGTGCTTAAAGTAGTCATCCATAATTATATTTTTAGCATAATATATAGTTTAATATATATAATTTTTAAATTAGGATGTCTTTTAATAATATTTTTCCACTATTATAAGTACCAACAATCAATTTAGTAAAATATTTATATTTTTCATTTAATGTGAATGTGGAATTATATATTTTAATAAATATTTTATAAAAATGATCAATAAATTTAGAATGAGTTTTTAATTTATATTATAATGAAACATGTGATGATATAATAGTTGTATATGGGATATCTCTACTATGATACCTAGCTTATTCAGTATCAACAAATTAATGAGGAAAATTTTTAATGAAAATTTAAAATTTAATCTCAAATTAATAAAAAATGCGGATAAACTAAAAATTAATTTTTAATTGTTTTATTAATAATAAATTACTAATTAGAAAAATAAAATAAAAAAATATATATAATAAAAATAAATAATAATATAAATATATAATACTAGTAGGGTCAAAAAGTTTCCAAAGTAGATTCTTTAGTTGACTAGAATGGAAAAAATAAATGAAATAATAAAATGGTTGTACATTGAAGTTATGATAATTTTTTCTACATGGGGGAGAAAAAAATTATTTTAAAAAATATTATTTATCAAAACATTATTATACATAATAGATATGATACTCTGATAGGGGTGTGAGTTTTTTTATATCAATTAAATTTCTTCCCTTTCATAGATATTATTCCGATGATTAGTTGGAAAATTATAGATTCTACTTTGTGTAAGGTAGTAATAAGTAAAAATAGAAACATGATTTAGAATTTGATCACCTAATGTGGGAAAAATCCTATTAGAATACAATTGGTAATATGTTAATGTAACAAAATCACTAAACATGTTTCTTTACAATTTAAAGTGAATTCATTTTACCTCATGTTTTATAACCAACATACTTGCATGCTCACTACTCTCTTCCCAAGTTATAGTTACCTACCAATTGTATATAAACTATTTAATAAAACTTATGAAAAACATAAAATATAATTACACCCTAGACATTGATATAGTATTTTGAACTTTTTGTTGCAAAAAATGAAATCCTTTATTATGTAGATGAACTCAATTGTTATTCTTCTTCCGTTAGAATAGTCAATAAATGTTCTCCAATTCTACCCTTCTCTCTTACACCTTGAATTATCTCTCTATCTCAAAAAATATCTATGTTTGGTTCTATATTTTGTTTTATATATCATAACAACATATATAGACTTCCAAACATTCCCAAGCCCTATAATTAGTGGTAAATATCTCCTCATATTGATTATATATAATAAGACCATTCTATCTTCTGTTACTCATTTAAATGTATCCACAACTACCCCTTTGTTTTGAATCGTATAACTTTAAGTCATACAAAAATAATAATATTAATAAGAATACAATCATAAAATTTTGCTAAAATTTTAATTTTTTTATAAAAAAATCACACCTAATGAGTTAAATAAAAATTAATTTTATATTATTGTTAATTTGATTCCAAAAATAGAGAAGTGGTATTATTTTTTCACTTAGATTACATGTAATTGTTTCATTTTCTTTTAAAAAAATAAAATATGTAATATATAAAATATGATATAATTTTTTTTATAATAATATATCTTTTAAATAATAAATTTTTTATCATGTTAGAAGTTAGATAAAATTCATGCATAATGATATATATTTTAAATAATTATCAATATTTATCACTTATAGGGTATAAAAACTATATAAAATTATTTATTATTTAAAAATAATTATAAATTTTTTGTTATTATAAAAATTTCCTTTTGAAAATTGAAACTTTTACTCATGTATGATGTGAGATAAATTTTATATACAATGATACATCATTTGAGAAACTAGTATTCCACTCATTCATTTTGATGATGATCTAAACCCAATTCCATAAGAATCTCACCATTCCATTTCCTATCAAGTGAATTTGAAATAATCAATAAAATAGAATTCCAAAATAAATTGAATTTGTATATAAGATGAAGGGATTATTTAAATATTGATTTTATATTAAAATAAAGTACCCTACGGGAAAATTAAAACTAATCTGAAGCTGAAAATACATATAACAAAGCTACAAATAATATATAAACAACTATATGATTATAGAAATAATAATTTAGAAATTTTAAAATTATAATATTCCAAAATCCAAAATATTATTTACAATTTCAATAATATAGAAACATTATAATAATAAAAATTATTATTATTATAATTATTATCAAAAAGGGGTGTAGCTTAGTGGTGGCATCTCTGAGGGTCTCATGGAATGTCTTAGGATCAGGAATTCCTGAGTACTTGTAGTTGTTGTAGCTTGGTTGTTTCTTTGTAATACACCTCTCTAAACTATTGTAATATATTATTATTATTGTTATTATTATTATTATGTATCTATAATTTTAACATCATTGATACATGAAGTGAACCACTGCTAAAAATTCATTCTATATCCATATACCTATATAAATGGAAAAACATGTATGTGTATATTGGCCTTTGTATGGAATTATATAGCCATAGTAACCATGTTTTATAGATATATGGTCATGGAATGATTAAATATGGCCATAAAAAAATTCAACAATGATTATAAACCTACACTATTCCATGGGAATTAATTTTATTACCTATAGGTCAGTCTATTGACATCCTATAGCCATGGTAATTCACGATTGTGGCTATATGATCCTTTTGGATTGGGTATAAAAGACCATGGTTTATGCTCTTGAATTTTCATGGATCCTTTTTCATTAATTGTGCATTAAGGGTGTATGGGGATTTCTTGGTGGTCTTAATATGGTTGGGGGAAATAAAGAGCCTTCAAAGTTGTGTTTTTTTTCTAGAAGACTTGTTTCATAATGGAATGGTCATATCACATCATGAGCGATCAGTTGAATAGTTGTGTTGTGATGTATATAAGTGTTTTGGATTTGGGGTTTGTACCACGAGAGTAAAACATGACAATATTTTTGGTCAGGATTTTATTCTCAGTGTGAGGTGTTCCTATCAAGGCATGAAAGTCGCATAATAAAATTTTTAGAAATTTTTTTATGTAAGGATTCATACAGTAGGTTTTATTAATATTTTACATTTCTATTTACATTTATATGTTCATGGTATAAAGGGTTTAATCAAGACCGGATTTATAGATGATTGGATTTACTTGGTTCTTCCTTTAAAAATTGTTTTAGTAATCCACTTTTGTAACATCCCTTTCTTCCATTGTATGACATTGGAATAAGGTAAGAAATATTTTTTCAACTAGGCTTTGAGATGGTGTGAGATTCTGTGTCCTGGTGAGACTAAGAATTGATATAATAAAAATATTAAATATCTTATATCACATATGTGCTTTTTTCTAAATAATAGAAGTACTCACAAAAAAATTCTATAATTGAAAATCTAAAACCACCATTAAATCCAAAATATTGGTTTTACTCTAGACATGACATAACTGTTATCACTGGTTAGTGTTTATTTGAGGTGTATTCATGGGAGAAAATAATAAAATTAATTTTTTATTAAATAGTTATGACCTGACCATCCTCTATTTAAAACATGTTATTGGAAATTTTTAGTGATTTCCACATAACCCTAGGGATTTGAGGAATGAATTAGAGATTATTGGATGAAAATAGGATCTGGGATTAGATAAACACCGCTAGGATCATCTTCTCTAATGGTGCTAGTGGAGCTTCCCAATAACAGTGACATGTGATGTTCTCTGTTAGTGATCAATCCAAACTGATGTAGTGAATATGGTTTTTGTTAGATTACTACCCATTTGATTATCCCATGATTAACATGAATCAACTCCACTAACAAATTTATTTGTAGATTTTTCATGCTTTAGGGTGAGGGTTATTGTCCTAGTTATTGGGAATTGATATTATTTAATTATTTCTTGGTTCTTTATTCATTATTTTAATAATGATATATTAAGGCCAACCTATGTAATGGTTGACATTCATTCCACCTTTGTATTTTGTTCTTATCTCTTACATTTCCTTGTGTGTTCATCATTAGTATTCTATTTGGCTAGGTATTTGACCACTACCTGTAAATAAACCATTGCAGAATCCTTATTTAGAGAAATAGATTAATATCTAAGATTTGGTTTCATTATCAATATTAAGATTGAGGAGAAACTAGGTTTATAGTTGATTTGGTGATGGATTTGAGATAGTTGGATATCACGTTTTGTTTTTAGCAATGAGGTGGTAGCATCATACAATGAGAGATAACTCCTTAGTGTTTTAAATGGTCAAAATCTAGCCACTGATATTAGTAGGGTTTGGTCTATGCTAAATCCATGATTTCTTGGATATATTCGTAGCTCAATTAAAGGATTATGCAATGTGAATAAAACTGTGTGGAAAACTAGACATTATGTAAAATTCTTGACTACACGGTGTATGGTTCAAAGAATACATGTTTTGGAGTCCCCCTTCTATATCACTAGGGTTTACATATGGAGAAAAGTATCACATGTCATGGGACATGTATCACACACCATGAAACTTGGTGTTAGTGGCTAGGAATGTTCCCTATGGGTACACATATATTGAAATTTCTAGGCCCATAGGCATGACCCAAGTACATGGTCATTGATTGAAGTACACAAGTATGTCCAGATATAGCCAGGCATAGACTGGTTGCATGTTGTGCCCTGGCCAGACTTCTAGACAACATGTATCTCAAAGGACTTGTTGTATATATGGAGGGAAATTTCATCTTAGATGGAGAGACATGGGATGACACAGGTAAAAGAAGATACATTGTGCACTCCTAAATACATATCATGTACTTTTTATAGGGTAGTTTGAGGACCTTCATCTCTACCATTTAGACCAGTATCAGTTGGTTGTATTCACATAGACTATCCCCACGAGTTTATAGTGTGGAATTCCATATAGATAATAGTATTGTGATCCCCTCTATATGATTAGTCTCGAATAGAGTTTCTGAATCCATCCATTTGAAATGGGGTGTAATCCTCTATCATTAATTCATCTTTCTGATTTGGGTTTTGTGTAATTGTCATGACCAAATTAGGTGGTTGTATGATCCCCTACTGAACAAGTTATTCAAGGAAGGGTTTTTCGTACCCTAAAGTCCCTATGTGAGAACCCTAATCTGTGTATATAGATCATTGTAGTTCCCATTAGTACTTATCTTGTGAGGCCTGATGAACACAAACTATCGGTTGAGAGATATGAGTGATATCATGGCTCAAGGAGTGAGTTCTCCTAGATAAGAGTTACCTTGACTCCTCTAGTAAAATCATTAGGATGGTTGTATGGTTCATACATCATTGGGACATGGTGTTTGTAATGAGTGTATCTGAGTTTTCATTGTGTTATTTCTCTTATTCAGATTAAAATACCATTATGATGATGATCTAACTACTCTCTTGATTCTTTTTGTTTGGAGATTTTAGGGTTTACTACTAGGTATTGTTATAAACATCCTTGAATGGTCTCTATCAGAACTTGTTTTTTATTTTTAAGATGATATAACTTTTGAAAGAGTTTAAGGAGGACCAAGAGAAATCATATCATAGTGAGATAGGAATACCATGGTTCATTCTAGGTGTTTCATGTAGCATCAACCCACTATTTCTAAGTTGGTTATACTCTTTTATCATCTTTGGTGAGATTTTAAATAGACAACATGCTTACTAATACTTTTTCATAATCTGATGAGGGGTAGATTTTATAAATGAATTATGTTATTAGAAATGTTTTACATTTCATAATTTTATCTGTATTTAGAGGTTTGTGTGTGTGTGTGTGTGTCTATGCACATATGCATTGGTACCTTAGGCTAAGGACTCCCATGTGTTTTATATTTCTACTCGATGTTGGTCGCTAGCCCCTGGACTATTGAAGGTGGTCATAGTGTGTCACACTCATCTTATCATCAACCTGGTAGGTCCTAGTGGGATGTTTCATGATAGAGTGGTATCATAGTAGTTTCATCTTAAGACTATAGTTTGGATATTTTTCTAGTTGTGAGTTTGGTTGGGAACTAGTGAAATGGTGTTAAGGTGTTTCATGTTCATATCTCCAATCATGGTGTGGTAGCTGACATATCCATTCACTAGGACTCTAATAGAATTCTTTTTTACTCAATATATATAGCCACTAATTATAAATAAAACATTGGTGTATACATCATAAAGTAATTGTTTTTTGTTTTGATGTTCTTCTTGATTAATCTCCCTAGATATACTCTTTGATTGTGGTATGCCTTCATTTTATTTCAAGATTCCTCTATGATGACAACCATATCGGATTCAACAAACACATCAATATTATGATACTCCAAGTGTTAAGGATTTTATGTAGGGACATGTGCATAAGGTGGTACCTATGGGTGGTTTTTAAGTATTTCCACCACTAGTTTAGTAGTAAGTTTCACTAGTATTACAGGCTGAGAAATTTTATAGGATGAGAAGACACCATGAGTTTCAGAGGAAATAAACTCCCAGGATTCAAGGTTATATATATCTTCATGTAGTTGAGGGATGGGTAGAGTTAGTTCCTTGAGTTTTATACCTTCTGATAACACCTCCAGATCATATGGTGGTCATATAAGTATGTATTCTTCCAGACTCTACTGGGAGATGGTGGATTCTGGTGACTTAAATTCATGATGAGGTGGCTCTATATTGGATATAGTTTCATTATCTCTTCACAATGCAACATTATCTAGCCACATTGTGAGAGTTTAATATTCAAGAGATTCTACAACTTCATCAAATTATCATAATTGTGGATGAGTATTCATTTAGGTTCACCAAAATCTTGTGATACTCTCTGTATTTAGTTTAAGATCCGTTCTTATGAGCATAGAACTTTAAGTAGGGCCAATAATGAGAAATTAGGTTTGGAGTGATATCAGTTTTGAATTCCCACCTATGTTGGAGTCCTTGAGTGGAATTTTTTTATGGAGAGATTTTTAGCCAATAAGAAGTTGACATTTCTCACTAGTTGTGGGCATAATGGACTTGAGGCCTTAGTATTTGGTCGGTGATTAAAAACACAAGGATCCAACATGCATGATACTTTAGGAGATCATCTCAAGACTAATGATCTATAATGAAAGGCTCTCTAGAGGATTATAGTTAGTATAGAGAGAGGATATGTTTCTCTTAATATAGATGGGGTCACCTCACATAGGATTATCTAGATCTCCATGTTGTAGATAGATATATGGTCAACAGACCACCAAAGAAGAGAAAACGACTAAATTAGTGAGGTTTTAAATATAGTATACATGGTGTAGGACTATGGGAAGAATCTATATGTGGAATATGGTTTGATTAATTTCCACCAACACACCCAAGTAGTCTACACCAGGATTAGGGATCTAGTTCTCAGGGATAAGGAAGGTTTTACTCCATATAGTTATTTTTCCTAGAGGCTCTGAGGATGGTTTGAGGTATGGTATATGTATTCTCTACACCACTTATTTTACTAATATATATATTAATGAGACACTCATTTATTTCCACTTCTCTTATTTGATAGATTGTGATTCCAATGTATCCCTTACCTAGACCCATGTAGTTGGAGACTCACATTATAGGGGATTCACCAATCCCACAATTTTTACAATAGTGTCTTATAACTATTTAAAGAGTGATATTATTATGGTATATCTTTATAGTAATGACTATTCCTTAGAATATAATCTTAGTTATGGACTGGATATCTACATTTCAGGCCCAGATTGACTATTTTAGATAGAGTAAGAAATATTTCTGTGGTGATAAAAGGAGGTTTTCCATCATTAATATGAGGTAAATCATATAATATTATGATGGTATAATATCTAGGAGGATATCATTGATTACTTAATAGTCGATTAGTATTAAACTAGGAGAAATTGATTATATGGTATTTTAGATTCCTAAAGTAGTGGTGGAGTATAAAGAGATATTTTCATAGAACATGTCGAGCTTAATGCCCCATCGAGATATAGATGTATTCATAGACTTGTACCCATGGAATTACTTGATTTTCATTCTAGAAAATCAAGTGGATTCTGAAGAGTTTCATGAACTAAAGGTGAACTTATAGGATATTTATTAGAAGTGATTTTTCAAATCCAGTATGATACCATAAGCAGCCATTGTATTACTCACCAATAAAATGGAAGGGAGAATAAGGATATGTGTTGATTATAATCACCTAAATCTGGTGACCATGAAGAATAAATATCCACTATTGAGGATCAATGCCCTCTTTGACTAGTTGAGAGGGGAGAGATGGTTCTCAAAAATTAACCTCAGAACATTTTATCTCCAGCTCTGAGTACAATACATGGATATATCAAATATGGGGTTATAAATTAACTATAGTGATTATGAGTACTTGGTGATGGCCTTCAGCATGATAAAATCCATGTTAGCAGTCATAGGACTCATCAAAACAGATTTTCAACCTATTTTATACTATTATATGTTAGTCTTCATTGATGAAATTTTGGTGTACTCAACATCTAAGGAGGATCAATTGAGACACTTGAGAATGGTATAAACATACTATGAGAGAACCATATTTATGGAAATCTCTCTAAGTGTATATTTTTGATTCGGTAGGTCCATTTCTAGGATATTTCATCTTTTCATATGGTGTAGTAGTGGACCCAGCAAAGGTTGAAGTAGTGTTAACTTGGGCTTCACCAAAGTGTGTGATGGAGGTGCGGAGTTTCCTTGGGATGGTAGAATTATATAAGATATTTTTGACTAATTTCTCAAGTATATCTGTACCCTTGACTACATTGAATCGGTGGGGGAATCCATTATTTTGTATAGAGAGGTTCTAGTAGGTCGTTCAGGGGTTGTGGAAGAGGTTTATGAGTTCCCCAATTATGTGACATCTATAGGAGGGTGTTAGGTATATAGTGTTCTATGATTCCTCAGGGACAGAACATGGATGTGTTATAATGTATTGGAAATTAGTGATTTTATATGGGTCCTAAAATTTGAAACTACATGAGAAGAACTATGTGACCCATGATCTGGAGCTAGATGTTGTGGTCTTCACCTAGAATATATGGTAAAACTACCTTATGGGTGCATTTTTTACTATCCATTATGACAACAAGAGTATCAAGTATATCTTTTATCCGGAATATCTTAACTTAAGATAGAGATAATGGCTAGAGTTCCTCTCAAATTATAACATTAAGATATTCTATAATCCCAGGAACTGGTATCTTGTGGCAGATGCTCCCAGTAAGAGAAAAATTTTGCAGTTCCTATCCAAGGTGTCGAACCAACTAGAATTGTTGTAGTTATTCTTAGTGGATGAGGATGGTGAAGCTTACATTTAGTTATGGTTGTTACCCTACCTGTTATAAAAAAATTAGGGAGGCTCACCATGGATATACTGACTGCGTGAATATGCATGTTCAAATATCCACTAGACGAACTCGTGATGGATTTTATGAAGGTGGATAGCATGTCATCCTTTTTAGAGGACAAAAAATGGTACCAGTAACATTTTTGGAGGAGGTTATAAGGGATTTTCATATATCCCCCCTGGTATTAAATCCAGGTGTGGTGAAGATATATTGGGACCATCATCATTAGTTCTAATGTACATAGATGATGAAATGTATAGAAAATTTTGCCTCTTAATGCCTCACTTTTCAGTATGTAAAGGCTGGTCAACAGGCTCAAATGGGTTTAGATAAACCCCTTGAGTGGTACGACCAAAAGGTGCCTAGATACCTTGAGAGGGGGGTGAATCAGGGTGTGGATATTCTATTTTAAAATTCTTCTTTTCCCATGGGATCTTGAACTCTATAATATAAGGGTAAATTTTTTTTATCATATGTGATAATGTTGATCACTTCTTTTTATCTTTATCTGATGGTTATGATTAAGATGCAATGCAGGGGTGTAACCAGGCAGACACAGAGATTTTTACTTGGTTCACCCTCACTGGGATACATCCAAGGAGTATACAATGGTGATGTGACACTGTAGCAAATCCACTAAAGCACACTGCTATTTACAAGGTTTGGGATAGATCACTTCTATTGCCAGGATCACTACCTTTACAATGATTAGGGTCAGCTCACTGCTTTCCCAAGGTTCACTCCTTGTTTCTCTCTCTATGGCTCACTGTCAGTGGAGAGGATCACCTTATTCCTCTTCCTTTACTCACTGCTCTGGAAAGGATCAACTCATAGTTTATAGACCTATAGGTCTCTTCATTATCACTAATGAATGCATCCTCCGTTGTATGTAAATACTTTGTTGAAGTCCAACTTTCACCCATATATGAATCTCACTTTTCACCGAAGGTATCAGGCAATCTTCCAGCTTTCATGCAGCCCTAAATCGCTGCTATGAATCAACCTTACCTGGAGCCCTTCTCCAAGATGGCATGAAAGTATCGGTGCACAAGTTATAACTGGCGCGAATTTCCACCTCATCCACTTGCGTGGCACAAAACTCCAAACTTGTGTGACTCACACCATTTTACACCCAAACCAATATTGGAATGCAACCACCAAATATCTCACTTCTTCAAAACTGGCGTGTAAGTTCACCTCAACCACTTGTGCGACACAACATTCTTCAACTCAAAACATGGGTGACTCATAGCCTTTATCACCCAAACCACGTTGGATGTGCATCAATCAACTGGCACGCAACTCTTACTTGTGTGACGACACACCACTTTCATGACCACCACACCTGCGCAACGGGTGCTCTGATTTTTTCTAAGTGTTTAACTCATACCGAATGAGGAGGGGTCGACCTGTATTTATAATAATTTGGACACCCTATGCAATGGCGTGAAAGTCTCCCCTAGACATGCAAGTATCAGTGTGCGATTCTCTATCGCACAAGTCACTTGTGCGACCAACCCTAAAACATGGGCGCCCCTTTTCCCTTTCCCATATTTTGATGTTCTGATCTTGAAAAACATATGGCATGCAAGTTTCCTCTCCTACAGGACAACGGTGAGAAAGTCCCTTTTACAAACCCACTTTTGTCTATTTGTCGGTTTTTAGGCCCAAAAATTTGTCAAACATAGGAAAACGGTGCCACCTTGTATCTGCTCTTTTTGTACCACCTCCAGATCATCCATTCCTTTGTCGATATTCATGAATCAAACATGGATCGTTAACCACAACCCTTGAATTGAACATGCCACCATGAAATTCCCTATGTCAACAAATTTGTACATCATGGTTTTGTTTGTCAACAATCATAACACAGATGTCCACTTTGTCAATAAACACAATCACCTCAAAAATGCTTCAATGATGACTTGATGGATTTTTCCCAACATTGAGGTTATAGAGTGAATGTGGGATGGTATATGTATGTAATTTGTGAAGTTTATTCCACAAAAATTTAGAGTACCCAATTTTATGAAGGTGATCATATATCGACTCACCATGTCATCCTACTTCTTATCTATTTGAGAGTAGAGTTCAATGGAGATATTGGGATTCCATTACAAATAGAAGATAATTAATCTTCATAGAGTTATATCAATGATAATTTTAGACCCCAATTCTTACTTTATGTCATGATTATGGAGAGTATTAAAAGATTACATAGGGACTTAGTTTCATTTGATCATGTCATTTCACCGCAAGACAGATAGCCAAACTGAGCTAACTATTCATGTTCTATAGGACATGTAGTGGGATTTCATATATGAATTTTATTTGGTTGGGAAGATCAACAACCCTTGTTAGAGATTATATTAAACAAAATCTACCATTCTAACCTTTTCATGGAAACATTTATTTCTTTTTATGTAAGACCCTATTGGTCATAACTCTATTGAATTGATCTAGGGGAGTTAGCACTTATGGGCCCATTGTTAGAGTGAGTGATAATAGAGAAGGTAAATATAATCATGGAGTGGATGAGGACAACATAGAGCTATCAAAAAAAATCACACTAATCTATGATTTATTTGGAGTTCTAGGAGGCAAACCATGTATTCTTGAAGTTCTCACCTCAATGTGTGTTGTAAAGATATGTCCATGGAAGAAAGTTGTCAACAATATTCATTATCACTTTTTAGACACTAAATAGGGTTAGTAAGGTGGTATACCACATGTCCCTTATTTCATAGTTAGACTAAGTAAAAAATCACATACATGTATTTTAGTTGAGGAGATATGTGCACAACCCATCATTTGTTATCAATAGGGGAGAGCTGGAAATCAAGGATGAAGATAAATTTTCATAGTACCTGATGTAGATCAAGTATCAACTGTAGAAGATCCTTTATCGATGATTGATTCCATTAGTGTGTGTACAATGGTATCATGGGAATCTAAGGATATCACCTGGGTGTGGGATAATTAGATGCTATCCTGGTACCATCATATTTTTCAGTGGTATTTTATATTTTTAGGACAAAAATACCTATGGTGGGGTGAATGTAATTTCCCTATTTTTTCTTATAAGGATTTGGAATATAATAAGGAATATTTTTAGAGCCATGAACTATGAAAAAATGTGATTCCAAGGCCCAATTGTCCTCATTGTTGATATTATAATAATAAATATATTATATCACATTCACATAGTTTTCAAAAATTATGGAATAACTACTGAATGAATTCTTGGATTTGAAATATGAGACTTCCCTGAAATCATGAATGTGATTTTTAATATAAGAAAAATATAACCATTATCAGCATAAAAGATTTCATTGATGTGTGGTCTTGGTTTAAAATAATAAAATCGATTTATTTATTTATTTATTAGTAAATTGATTTACCTAACCCTACTCTATTTAAATCTAGTTACGGTAAAATCCTAGTGTTACTCAAAAAACCCTAGGGATTTGATATGATACTTTGAAGAAGATCTTGGATGATATTAATGGTATTAGGGATCAAATGATTACTACTAGGATAATCTTTTCCAATGGTGCTTTTGGATCTCAGCAACAAAAATGATATGAAACTCTAATAATATATGATTGATTAAACACAATGTAGGACATATGATTTTGATTGGATTATTCCCCATTTTTTATTCAATGAAAAATATGAATGAATTCCCCAAATATATTGATTCATGGGTCATTCATACTTGCAGGTGTCGGTAATATTTTTGGGCTTTGTGAATTGGTATCATTTGATTATTTCATGGTTATTTGTTTTTCATTCTAATAGAAATTGATCAAGTCCAACCCAAACAATTGCCTAGGTTCTTTACTCTTTTGTGTTTTGTTTTTATCTCCTACCTTTCATCACTTGTTAATCTTTAACATTACATTGGGTTAATTTTTTGACAAATACCAGGTAATAGATCATTTGGAAACCATTTGTTTCATAAAAAATCAATACCTAGGGTTTAGGATTATGATCAATATGGAAATCAAGGTGTGCCTCATATTATGGGAGATTTGGTGATGGATTAGAGATGTTCACCTTATGATATTCCCTTTTGGTGTTGAGATAGTAGCATGGTGTGATGGGATATAATTGTAAAGTAGTTTGGATTGATAAATTCTAGCCACAAAATTGGCAATGTTCGGTCAATGTTAGAGACATGATTTTTGGATGAGATTAGTGGCATGATTGAAAGAGGAGGAGGTGCAAGAAGAACCACATGGAAACCCCAATTTTTTGAGAATTCATGATTACATGACGTCTAGTCCAAATAAAACACTTCTTATAGTCCCCCTTTTATAGTGTTTGGGTTTCCACTTACAGAAATGTATCACACACCAAGTGACACATGTTGCACACCATTTGACCCAGTGTTAGTATCATAGAATGTACCCTTGGGGTACATAGGCATAGACATGTTCAGGTACATGGTCATGGTCAAAGTACATTATCACAACCTGGTACTCAAACATTACCACAATAGATGGTCAGGACCTAAAGTACAGAAGCATGACCTTAAGTACATAGGAAAAACCATATATACATGGGAATGGGCTAGTTTCACGCCCAGTGTCAGTCTGGACTCTATACACCGTCTATCCCAAAGGGAACATTATTTATATAGAGGAACATGTCGTGTGAAACATTAATATATTGTAAAATCTATGACATACTAGACACTCCATGCACTCCCAAGTACACATCATGCACTTTTTCTAGGGTAGGTTGAGGCCCTCCATCTCTTAATTCTAGACCACAAATGGTTAGGTGTGGTCCCTTGGTCAATAGCAATGAGGGTACAATGTGTAAGTACATCATGAGTTGAGTATTTTGATTCCCAATAAAATATAATCACAGATAGATTTTTGGAATCCCTTGGTGTGACCTAGGGTGTGATCCCAATAATTTATTTGTCTTACCTATATGGGGTTTGTGGAATCTTTATAACCATATTACATGGGCGTAATATCCTCTTCTTGATGGGTTATCCCAAATAGGGTCTGTTATGCCCCATAGGAAATGGGTGAGATCCCCTATATATGTATCGATATATTTAGAGTTATATTGAGTACTTATATGGAGAATCCCTATGAGAACAACATATTGGATGAGAACTGGTAGTGATAGCATATCTCATGGAGTGAGTTCTCCCAAATGAGTGTTGCTTTAAATCATATAGGAAAATCTTGTGGTTGGTAGTATGATTAAGTCCTCTTTTGAGACTTGGTATCTGCAATAAGTATATTTGGGTGTTCTTATTATTATTTTTCATATTAATACTGACATACATTTGTGATGTTGAGTTGACTACCCTCTTGATACTTTTTGTTTAGTGATTTAGGTGTGTCCTAATGTGTATTATTATATTAACCCCTTCATGTGATCTTCCCACACATGTCAGGTCTTATGAAGATTATAGGCCTTTTGATATAATTATTTGAGGACTAGGGGCAATTAAAGCATAGTGATCTAGGAAGATTGTGGTTCATGTCATGTGCTACATCTGACAGTAGTCCCCTCCTTAGTAGGTCAAATATTTTATCATTTTTGGTAGTATTATGTATAGACCATATTCTTTCCAATATTTTTTTTATACTCTGATGTCATATAGATATTTTTCATGCATTATACTATCAGTTATGTTTTAACATTGACAATTTTATCAGTATTTGTAGATGTCTGTTGGTAAAACTATGATAGGCTTTGAAATACCCTGTATGTGATATGCCTACACGGATCTAGTCACTAGGCCCTAGCCTATTAGAGGTTAGCTTGGGGTGTCACACTGGGCATGATGCTTGCAAGGTGGGCCTCAGTAGGATAGGTTATGATATGTTATGTGATATCCCAGTACCAGAAGACATCCATAGGTGCCTCGTACCCAGTTGGTCACATAGCCTCAAGTGAATTTCCCCAAAATCCAGAGGCTTCCGACTAGAAATAAGGGCTTTGGGTGTGATAGTGGGGAAACTATGCCCTCATTGGAAGAGTAACACAGTGGAAGTAAAACAAATAGCAGAAGTGGAAGCATAAATAATCCATACAAAAGTAAACAGAAGAAGACTGGAAAATAATAAATTGGAGCACACATATATATATGAATGATGAATGATACATATGTCTAGGAAAACAGCCAAACAAATCACAATGCTCGAATACAATAGTACTAAATCCAAGTACAAAAGGAATCAACGTAAACAAATCCTTAGCATCGCAATCCATAGCTGGGTCCCATACTCTCCATCTCCACAGAAAATCAAGTACCTAAAGTAGAAAGGTTCTTTCCCTTATCTATACCTACAACAATATAATTTATTTGGGTACAAAAGCATAGCCCAAATAGGGTATGAAACTAAATCCCAGTTGGCAACCACCACAAGATCTGTGCCTAACAGTCAGTGAGTATAGGGCAAGTAAAGTACGGAAAGTAGTAAATAAGGAATTACCCAAGGTAAAAAATTCACAGATTCAATGAATTCTGCATCATATATCAAGAAATATATAAACAATGTAGGTAATCACAAATAGGTAACCCTATGTGAATTACTCATAGCATATCCCTTCTGGTCCTACCTAGCAACACAATCAACCCTTTGGGCAGTACACTCAGTCTAAACCCTCTGGTTCAGCTTAAGCATAAACTCTCTGAAGAGGCACTCACCATCAATTCCTCTCATAGTCTCGTATTGGTAACTAAAGGTGCTCTGGGGAAGCACTCAATGTCTATTCCCCATGTGTCCCACCTCAAGGAACTACATACACTCTGAAGAAACACATACATTAATTCCCCATATGGTCTCGCATCGTAAGTAAAATTGACACTCTGTAGATTCCCTTATGTCCATTCTCCCTATGGTCTACTACACCAGGTTCGCACGTCCCTGTGTAAGTCAAGTAGGTATAGCAATGCGTATTGGCCAATGTAAACCTGAAGAACTACTTGTCTAGCCGTCTAGAGAATATTAGCATATAATAACAATCACACCATCCTACAGCTAGTAATGGGAAAGTAAATAATAACCTAAATGGAAAACTACACCCCACGGTCAAAACAAGAAATCATGCAAGGGAAAAAACTTCCAAACAATAGTAATTAACCCTATTCACAATCAATAAACCTCTACTCAAGCATACTGGCATATAAGGAAGACAATAGGGTTAAAATGGTAAACGTGAAATACCTCGTTCATGGGTATTGGGAAAAATTTCACATATAACTCAATGAATTTTAATGGAAAGGCACAAACCACCTACCTCAGTGTTGGTAGATTGATATACTCCATCTTCGGCCCTTGGATCAACCTATAACATGGTGTATATATATATATATAATGTTTAATACATTCATCCCCTGATATCTCATGAGAGAAGAGAAATCAGAAGATGGTGCTCTATGAGAAAAGAGATCTCACTGATGCGATTCCAATGCAACCGACGGTGTTCGATTTAGAGGGCAGACAGAGTCTTGGTGGCTCGGAGAAGGATCACAGCCATACGGGAGCTCTCAGTCGAAGGAGACCTAGAAGGAGTGTTTTTTGGGGATTAGACATGACCCTGGTACGTTTAATGAAAAAAATAAAATACACAAAGTGTAATTCTGAAGTACACGGCATGTACATGCCTTTTCAGTAATCCACTTTGGGTGGCCTCCAAGTCACTCCCACACGGCTGTGTGCATGGCTGCTACACGGCCAGCACACGGCGTGTACTTTGAGAATTTCCAAAAATTCCACTTTTTCTCAAAAACAACCTAAAAAGGGAAACATGCCTAGAAGGAAGGTCCAGGATCTTAAAAAATTCCCCCCCTTAAAGAAATTTGTCCCCGAATTTCCCTAGCAAGGTGGCATAGAAGAAGAAACCTCAAATAGCTTTGGCCATTGTGCTCGTACATCGGCCTCCCTCTTCTAAGTCTCGTCTTTTACTCACCCATACTTCCATAGCACTCATACCAAAGGAACAGACTGGCCACATAGAACCATTGTATTGCGATCAAAAATCTGGATAAGATTCTCCTCGAATGACGCATCCACTTTTTGCTCAACCTTCTCAAGTTTAAAGACATGAGATGGGTCTGAAAAGTAACGTCAGAGCTGAGAAATGTGAAAAACGTCGTGCATAGACCAGTACCATTGAGGTAACTGAAATGGATAGGAAATCGGCCCAACTCTCTCAAAAACCTCAAATGGCCCGATGTACCTTGGAGAAAGCATACCCTGCCTCCTGATCCTCTTGTGTCCCAACCTTAGTGTGACACATAAAAAAGCATGATTCCCGACCATGAACTCTCGAGGTCATCTCTTCTGATCAGCATAATACTTATGTCGAGACTGTGTAGTAGTCATCCTCTTCTGAATCAACTATTTCTTCATTGTGGTCTCCTAAACAAGACGAGGTCCCAGCAAAGCTGCCTCTACAGCCTCCATCCAACATAAGGGTGATCAGAATGGCCTACCATACAAAGCCTCATAAGGTACCATCTAAATAGTTGCTTGAAAACTATTGTTGTAGGAAAACTCCACAAGAGGTATATGCTTCTCCAAAGAACCTCCAAAATCCAGAATACATTCTCAAAGCATGTCCTCAAGCACCTAAATCGTACGCTCAGACTGGCCATCTGTCTGGGGAAGGAATTTTGTACTCAGAAGGACCTATGTACCCAATTCCTTTTGAAGCCCCTTCCAAACTCGAGAAGTAAAATGTGCATCTCTGTTAGAAAAAATGGAGTATTGAACTCTATGAAGACGTACAATCTCTCGGATGTACAACCATCCCATCTCATCAACACTGAAGGTTTCCCTGATTGGAAAGAAGTGATAAACCTTCGTAAGTCTGTTAATGACAAACCATACTACATCATTCCCTCAAGGAGACCTTAACAAAACTATCATTTAATCCATCGTGACATCATTTCACTTCCACTCAGGAATGGGTAACTGCTGCAGAAGCCCTGCTGGCCGTTGATGCTCCGTCTTCACCTACTGACAAGTGGAACACCTCATGACAAAACCCGCAACATTTATCTTCATACTTGGTCACCAATACTGACGGTGCAGATCGTGATACATCTTGGTGACACCAGGATTAACTTCCCAAAATGAGGAATGAAAGTCCTGCATCATCTCCTCGCATAAATCTGTCGGCACCCATACGCTCCCCTGGAAATGCAATATCTCATTCCCACTTATAGTGCATCTAGAAATAGGGTCTTCTCTTGACACGCTCTTCCATAGGATTAGGCCCTCTATATCTGATAGCTGCCCCATTCGCACTCGATCAAGAAGAGTAGAGGTAACAACTAAAAAAGAAATTAACGTCTACCCTTGTCTATCGTGCACCTCCAAATGCATCTCAGAGAAGATAGCCATAAGCTGCCACTCACTGTTGGCCTCCTGAACTGCCTGTATTTGAGTCCTCTTACTCAACGCATCAGCCACTGCATTGCCCTTCCTAGGCATATAGGCAAACTCAAAGTCAAAGGACTATAGGTACTCAACCCACCTTCGCTTTCTCAAATTCAGATCACATTGAGTGAAGATATACTTGAGATTCTTGTGTTCGGTGAAAACAACAAAATGCTCTCCCAGCAGATAATTTCTCCAATAGCGTAAGGCATGAACAAATACTGCCAACTAGAGATTGTGCATTAGATAGGTCCTCTCATGTGGCCTCAACTATCAAGACCTGTACACAACAACTTCATATCCCTACATAATCACAACCCCCATATTGATACCTGAAGCATCGTAGTAAATAGTATAGCTCTTTCCTATATCTGGCAAGACTAGTATCGATGTTGAAGTCAACCTTCCTTTCAGCTCCTAAAAGGGTGACTCACATGAATCTGACCATGATAACTTTTAACCCTTCTTATTCAGACCCATCAGTGGTGCAGTTAAGCGTGAAAAGTTCAAAATGAGACTTCTATAGTACCCATCCAGCTCTAGAAAGCTCTGTACATCAAATACATTCTTCAGATACTCCCAAGAAACTACTGCTCTCACTTTTTATGGGTCAACTTATACTCCTATCTCTGAGATAACATGACCCATGAAGTGAATCTGATCCATCCAAAAGTGGAATTTTGAGAGCTTAGAATATAACTGATGCTCTCTCAGTGTACTCAAAACAATCTCAAGATGTGTGGCTTGGTCGTGTCGAGTGTGAGAGTACACCAAGAAATCATCCATGAAAACCACCACGAAGGAATCCAAGTATGGATGGAACACTCAGTTCATCAGTTCCATGAAAACTACAGGCATTTTCATGAGACCGAACGGTATAACTATGTAATCATATAGACCATACCTACTCTAGAAGGCTGTAAAAGGTATATCTAATGGTATAATGTGAAAATGATGGTAACCAGACCTCAATTAAATCTTCGAGAACACCTGGGCTCCTTGAAGATGATCAAATAGATCATCAATCCTCATTAGTGGATATCAGTTCTTGACCGTCAACTACTTCAACTTCTGATAATCCACATAAAGCCCGAGGGTACCGTCCGCCTTCTTCACAAAAAGGACAGGTGAACCCCAAGGAGAAGTACTGGGTTAGATGAAACCCTTTTCTTTCAACTCCTATAACTACTTCTTAAGCTCCTATAACTCTGATGTAGCCATCCTATAAGGGAGAATTGACACCAGTGCCACTCCTGGCACAAGCTCAGAAGAAAATTCTGCCACACACTCCAGTGGAAAACCTAAAAAGTCCTCTAGAAAAACATATCTAAAATGATCAACCACCGGGGGAAAGTCCCTCTCTGAAGTCCCCTGGTCATCCGGATATAGACTAGAAATCTGGGTTGTAACTCCTCTCAACCCATGATTCTTGAGTCCTGATCTACTTTCTTGGACATCCCATTCACCCTTATGAAGAAAAGATCCACCCTCAGGTGATATGAAACTCACCCAACGGCGATAACAGTCGATGACTTACTAGAACGAACTATCCAGTCCATTCTAAGAATGACATCATAGCCTGCAAAAAATATTAAATAGATATCCCATAATAAGTGACACCCACCAACCTCTAGAAGGAACTCCTTTCACTGACATAAACAAGTTGCTCTCATCCCCAACGGAGTGTCTAGCATCAAGATATCGGTAGAAGAAAAGATGCAGAGAGGCATTCTCTCCACAACAGCAAAAGATATAAAGCTTTGGGAAGCCCCTATATAAAAAAGATTAGAAGCTAAAATTGAGGCTACTAAGATCGTACCTTGAACTATAGAGGGTCTGGGATCCTACTCTTACTAGGTCTGCTCCACTGCAAATTTTTGAACTGTACCGCGGCCCTATGACCCTTCCTGACCACTCTAAGATAATCCACCCTGCTATAACTGAAAGACCGGCGAGTTACCACCATGGCCACGACCTCCACTTGGGGACAGTCCCTCTATGAAGTCCCCTGGTCATCCAGATATAGACTAGAAATCTGGGATGTAACTCCTCCCAAACCATGATGCTCGAGTCCTTCTCTGCTCGCCTGGACATCCCATTGGCCCTTATGAAGAAAATATCCACCCTCAGGTGATATGAAACTCACCCTACGATGATGATAGTCGACGAATTATTGGAAAGGAACTATTCAGTCCATTCCAAGAATAAAATCATATCCTGTCATCTCTAGGACATAGAGATCCCATAAGAAGTGACACCCACCAACCTCTAGAGGGCACTCCTTGAACTGACATACACTAACCATTCTCATCCCTAACGGAGTGTCCAATGTCAAGATATCGGTAGAAGAAAAGATGCAGAGATCCAGGCTCTCCACAATAGCAACAGATATAAAGCTCTGGGAATCCCCTGTATCAAAAAGAGCAGAATCTAAACTGAGGCTACTAAGATCGTACCTCAAACTGTAGAGGGTCTAAGATCCTGCTCCTGCTGGGTCTGCTCCACTGCAAAAGTCTGACCTGTACTGCGGCCTTGTTACCCTGCCTAACCACTCTGAGCTTATCTACCCTACAATCACTGAAAGACCAGAAACTGACTACCATGGCCACAACCTCTACCTTGGCCTGAACGGCTAGAAGAACTCCAGTACCCGAACTTGTGGGAAACTGGTGGTGCTACTCCTGAACGAGAAGCCATAGAAGAACCCCTTGTCACCAGCTGCTAGTGAAAAGATCTGACAGAATCGCTGAAGGTGACCCATCTTGCTGCCTGATTAGCACTCCATTAGGTCTTTTAGGAAATGTTTCCTCGTATGCCCACTCTTTCCACACTGGTAGCACACCACATGTCTACCAAAAGACATGCCTCTCCTCCTTGGATCACCACGAAAAGACTCCCTTCGGTGATTCCTACTGTTAATTGGAGGAACCCTAACTCCAGATGCCAATCTACCCTACCTCACAACTCCGGAATCGCTTAGATTGTGCTTAGTGATCAGCGGCCAGTTGATGATAGAAGTGATGGAAGTCAAACTGAAGATTTTCACCTGTGATCGGATGTCCTGCCTCAGACCATCCTCAAAATTCCTTTCCATGAATAACTGATCACCTATTGGAATAGGATTGAAGTGCTACATCTTGGTAAAGCGAGAGGAAAACTCCATGACAGAAAGAGTTCCCTAGTCTAGACTCATAAACACCCAGGCTTGATCGAACCTCAATGTCTCCAGGTAGAAATAGTCAAAGAAGATGCTCTGAAACTCATCCCACGATATAACCTGCTAGCGTCCCGCCTGTGAGATCACATTCCACCACCTCTTGGAGGAGTACTGAAGAATATAGGTATAGAGATTGACCCTACTCTCTAAAGGTGTCTCCAGATGCTCGAACATCATCATAATTGCTTCTATCCATGACTTTGCAGCCTAGGGTCCCTGATCCCCTGAGAAACTGGGTGGATGCTTCTGCTGAAAGACCCGCGTCAAATCTTCCATCGACGGGGTAGGAGGTGGTGCTCTATGAAAGGTTTGCATCATCCTTATACAGCCTTCCCTGAACTATTCATCAACACTGGGATCCGGTATAATGGATGGTTCCAAGATTGGTACAATAGGAGGATCTATAGGTAGTCCCTGATCAACCATATCTGGTGTCCAATCACTACCCTGCAATTGGTGTACAATCAGAGGATGTCTCAGTGGAATGACTCTGAAAGGTAAAACACACACCTTAGATCAATATTATCAAGGACTGAGAACCGAAATTATAATAAGGGAACATGAGAAAGATAACATTCAAGTTGTGCAGAACATGACTACACGTCGTGTGCATCCCCTACACAGTGTGTTATCTTAATACATTCACATGGATGTGTACTTCTTCCAAATCAGGTCGTATAACACCTCAAACACATGGCGTGTTTCCCCCACACATGGTGCGTACTTGAATCCTCTTCCCCTACCCGAGTCCTTATACACGGCTAAACCACACGGTTCTCCTTAGAACATGACTACACGGTGTGTTTGTTACAGACACGGTGTGTACTAGATAAGTTTCACTAGCCTTTGTGGTTAGTGACACGGCCTGTGTACTCATGTTATACTACACGGTTTGTTCCATATAGACACTGCATGTTTTAGAAAAGGCTTGGCCATCCCGTGTTGTTAGCTACACCGGCAGACAGAAGGTCAACACAACACGGCATGTATTAGATGATACACGGCGTGTTCACAGAAGGATTTCCCTATCCCGTGTCTCTGTCCACACAACCTATGACACGATTGAAGACTACAGGGATTGTACATAAGTTATACGGCATGTACATAAGAAAAACAGTTTCTTCCAAAACAGACGAACACATGGCATGTAGTCAAAACTACACGACATGTATTCTGGGTTTTTCTGGATAGTAAGGCTCAGAAACTATTCGGAAAGCCAAAAAACACTAAAATAGACATTTAGGACTAATTTCTAATCCGTGAGGGCTCATATTCCCCACGAATCAAATTTTTTCATCTTATACATGCAATAAGAAAGAAAAACAAGGCAATGGTCCACCAAATTCTGGTTCATGAGGGCCCATAACACCTCAAGAACCAAAGTTTGGTGTCCATTCAACAAAACCTTACACAAACGATACCCTATCAAACAACAGGTATTATATCAAGGAAACTTTCACAACAGCATGCATATTCTACACAACATCTATCACAACAACATGCAACTGCAAATGCACCCTAAATGGCATGGCAAGAATGCATGACATGTGATTTCTAGAAAGTGACTATATGATGCATGAGATGGAATACCCTCGTCTCATCAAGATGTGATAGAATTAGAACCTCAATAACATTAAAATTAATATCACAAAACATGTGAGTCACCCAACGGTGAAAATCAAATCAACTGTAAAATTTAAATATCAGAAAAATTGAAATAAACGAGGTTGATTGGATTTTCCTTATACATTGGTTAGCTACTCCCAGGCACAACTTATTACCAAGTACCTATTTCTTCCTATCCCTGGATAAAGGCTACAAACAGTAAGTCCAAAGAAAAGAATTTCTCTGATACCACTTTGTAACATCCCAGTTTCGGAAGCCACCCAGAGGAGCCCTGTACCCGGCTGGTCACATGGCCTCAAGCGCATTTCCCAAAAAGCAAGAGGCTGCTGACAAGCAGTGAGGACCTTAGGTGTGATAGTGGGTAAAATATTCCCTCATTGGAAGAGTAACACATCAGAAGTAAAATAAATTGCAAGAGTGGAAAAAAGAATAATACATACAAAAGTAAATCGCAGAAGACTGGAAAATAATAAACTGGAGAAAACATATATATATATGAATGATGCATGATACATATGTCTAAGAAAACACCCAAACAAATCACAATTCCATAATAAAATAGTACTAAACTCAACTAAAAAAGGAAACAAAGTAAATAACTTCTCAGCATTGCAAGCCATAGCTTGGCCCCATGCTCTCCAGCTCCATAGAAAATCAAGTACTTGAAGTAGAAGGGCGCTTTCCCTTATCTATACCAACAAAAATATAATATTTTTTGACCTAAAAGAATGTCCCAAATAGGGTGTGAGACTAAATAACAGTAGGAAACAACCACAAGATTTATGCCTAACAGTCAGTGAGTATATGGCAGGTAAAGTACAGAAATCAGTAAACAAGGAAGTAACCAAGGTAAATAATTCACAGTTTCAATGCATTCAGTATCATATATCAAGAAACAACTAAAATAGTAGGTAATCAAAAATAGGTAACACTCTAGGAAGTACTTACATCATATCCCCTTGGGTCCTACCTAGGAACACAAGCAACCGTCTGGGAAATACACTCAGTATAACCCCTCTGGTTCAGCTTAAGCATAGACTCTTTGAGGAAGCACTCACTGTAAATTCCTCTTACAGTCTCGTATCGGTAACTAAAGGTGCTCTGGGGAAGCAATAAACATCTATTCCCCCCGGGGCCCACATCAAGGAACTACAGACACTCTGAGTAAGAACTTATGTCAATTCCCCCTGCGACCTTACATCGTAAGTAAAACAGACACTCTGGATAAGCCCTTACGTCCATTCCCCCTATGGTCTACTACACCAGGTTCGCATGACCCTGTGTAAGTCAAGTAGGTATAGAAATTCATATCGGCCAATTTAAACCTCAAGAAATACTTTCCTAGTAGTTTACATCATATCAGCATATCAGAACAATCACACAATCCTAATACTAGGCATGGGAAAGTAAACAGCAGCCTAACAGGCAAACTAGACCCCACGGTCAAAACAGGCAATCGTGCATGGGAAAAAAATTCCAAAGCATAGAAATTAACCCTATTCACATAAAATCAACCTCTTATCAAGAATAATACCGTAGTAGAAAGATAATAAGGTTAAAACAATAAAAGATAAATACCTTGTTCATGGGTATTGGGAAAAATTGCACATATAACTCAAAGACTTTTAATAGAAAGGAACAAACCACATACCTCGGTGTTGGGAGATTGATATAATCCAACATCGGCCCTTGTATTGACCTAAAATGTGGTAGATCTACAAAAACATATAAAATGTTCAACCCATGATATCTCACAAGATAGAAGAAATCAGAAGATGGTTCTCTAGTAGAAAAGAGAACATACCGATGAGATTCTAATGCAATTGATGATGTTCAATTCCAAGGACGGATGGAGGCTCGTCAGCTCAGAGAAGGATCGCGGTCGTATGGGATCTCTCGGTCGAACAAGACCTAGAAGGAGAGATTTTTGGCGATTAGATGTGACCCCAATACGTTTAATGAAAAAGAAAAAGAAAATACACGGCATGTATTTTTGAAGTACACGGTGTGTATTGGACTTTTCCGTACTCCGCTTTAGGCGGCCTCCAAGTCACCCCCACACGGTCGTGTGCATGGCCGCTACACTACTAGCACACAGCTACCTGTGATAACTGAGTACATGGTGTGTACTCATAATGTACACGGTGTGTACTCATAATTTACATGATGTATACTTCGAAAATTTCTATAAATTACTCTTTTTTTCAAAAACGGCCAAAAAAAGAAAACATAACTAGAAGGAAAGTCTGGGTTCTTATAGGTTAATCCATGTCATATTGTTTTCCTCGGGTCAGGTAGATTAATGATAAGGGGAGAGAGAGGTGCTATGAATTTTGGGGATTTAAAAACATCATCATGATACTTTTGGTTATTCAATGAGATTATTTATTTTTATAGAATATATTTCCCTCTATTGTGACCAAAAATATATCCTCATAGGTAATTCACTTTGAAATATTTGGATCTTTCTCATCACGACTTGACACATATCTATCACGTCTTGAAACTATATTTTCAATACGTGATTATAAATTCAAGGTGTCTCTCAAATTCTCCCTATTTCTACCTCCCTCATTCAATCATGAGGTATATATGGGATTATTTTGGATGATTTTGATCCTTGATATTAATTCCTTCACTTTTCTTTATGTGATGATGATTCTTGAACCAAGGTAACTCTCTTTCGCTTCTTTTTGTTATTTTTTTCTTAATTATTCATTATTTCTATGTTATGATAGTTCTACCATCTCAATTTTTTTAATTTCTCAATGATTTTGATGAATAATTAATGGTGGATGATTTATTATGAATTGTGGGTTCATCGTGGTATTGGTGATTAGTTGTTCTTATTCTATTCTTATATTCCCATTCAGTGGAAATTGAAAGTGTCATATTAAACAAATGGATCCAATATTTCTCTTTATTTTATGTGTTAATGTCGGATTAAAATAATTCATCATTAATGGTTAAATGGATTATGTTGACCATAATCAAGATAATGAACAAAAATTAAGAAAATTGGAATAATTCAAAGGGGTTTTTTAATTTCATGCGATCATTCCTAAAATTATTATAGTTGCCTCATGTGATTTACTAGATAGTGAAAAACTTTATTATATTAATAATTATTCATTTATCATTTTTGACATACTTCAAAATTTAGGTAACAATATATAGATGGTGAGTTGATGAAAATAATTAATAAGGCACATGGATTAGTTTTTCTTTCTTAAAAATTATTAACATGAATGGTAATTATGGATCATATTAATTACTTTATTGTAAATGATATCGGTTTTTGTTATAAGGTGTCTTATTTTTTGAAACCATATCTTAATGAATAAAACAATCATGAGGGTAATCATGATTTCGATATCTAGAATTAATAATTTCCAACCAAATCTATTTGTTGATTATTTTTATATTATTTATTCTTAATGATTTATCATTGATTGATCATTTTTTTGTGGTTATGAATATATGATTTCATCAATTTATATATTGAGATGATAGATCATTTTTATTATTTGATTTTAAAACCAATATGGTTGGTTAATATTGAGAGGGGTGGGATATTTTTCCCTAGTTCTAGTGGTGGCTTGGTATCTATGATGTATGGATGGTATGTATGATTTAGAAATGTTTCATATATGATATTAGTATAGTTAGATCAACTTAGGATCCTATCTTTATGGAAATTTTTCTTATTGACTTATTTATTTGTTTCTTTGTTTCATATTGAAGATTTATTATTTGAGTTTTGGTTTATCTATTCCTAGAGATTGGATTGGTTTTGTCTTATTTTCATAATTTTGTAGAATGTTAATGGAATATAAATGAACTCATTGGAATGGGTATTAATGATGGTGATGGTATATTAAATAGAAACCATGTATTGGTGACTATAATTATCTAATAGAATGGTTTTAAAATCTAATATTTAAAGGTAGAATATAAACACACCAGAATTTTTGATTGTTATGAAATGGTTAAACTAGCATTAATGATTGAGTTTTATAAAAATAATTGTAATAAAACTATAGAAATGACTATGGTCATTGATGAAACTTGATTCTATTTTTATTGGAACAACATTAGATATCTAATTTTAGTGATGGTAGTGAGGTTGTTATGTGGGATGTTAGCTATAATTTGAGTCTAGGGTATAGTATTTTCCATTATAATGGTTGAGTAATATATTATCATTATGTTTTATTATTTCATACACTCCACCACCTGTGTCAGTATGAAAATTTAATGCTCATATTTTATCTTGAGTTTTGGTTATTCTTTTTAACATTTAATAAGTTAAGGATATGGATATCTAACTACTCTAGCACCCATATATCTCTTCCAAAAATATATTTCCTTTGTGGAAACATGTGTACTATAGTTATAATAGCCATGAACCCACACTCCTTGATATGATGGTTAAAACATGAATGTTAAATTTTTTTATATTGATACTGATTAATTTGATCCAATTTTATAGATCCAATCCTTAAAACATCAAAATGAAATATTTGATCACTTAAATTATCAAGTGCCTTTTAGGCCTATAGATTTAGAAAATTATAATTACCCCTCAAATAAACAATACCAATTTCCATAAATGAGCATTTCTCCCAATTAACCTAGATTTTATGATTTCACATTAATTCATCATTATTGTTAATAAGAAATCCATTCAAGAAATAATTTGTTTAGAATCATTCTTTACAACCTAGGGAAAAGGAAACATTATAAGGGTGAGATCAAATTCTCAGTAAGGGTATAAATAATAATTAACAATCAAATTTCATAAGCAATCATAATAAGAGAACAATTGTATGATGACATGATAAACATGCTTGAGTATAACATTATAATATTCATACTCAGTAATAAATGGATCATCAAATAGAAAAACAATGAATAAGGATTTTAAAAGGAAAAATTTATTATAATAAATAATCATGATCGATGTCATATCATTTTCAATCATAAGAATCATTATACATCCATAGTAATCATAGATAAAACATATTGATATATTGGAATATTATCATCACATCACTCTTACAAAGCCCTTACAATTTAAATAACCATAGTTTCTACTTAAAATATAATTATTTAGATTATATAATCATTACCCAATGAATTGGATAATTATCTAGGTGCACCCATTTTATAGGATATAATAGGCTCAATAGGTGATATCTATGAACACCCATCGTATAACAGTGTCCAAGAACCTTAAATAAATCACATAGACTGAATTTTATAACAAAACACATAGAAACAATAATTTTTACACTTATAACATAATTGAACCATATAAAATAATTGTTTTTCAGGTAAATCTATTTAAAATTTGATTAAACCATAGAAAAGAAACTAGTTACATAATAATATCTTTGAAACAATATAAATCTATACATAGAAATAATGATGATGGAATCATTAAAAAATCCACATTAGATAATAAGTAACAATAAGATATTTTTATTTTCACTATTAGAAATTCCATTAAAAATAATTTTTCTAAAATTAATATTTTCATTTCAGAAAACACTTTTAAAAAAAATTAAAAACATATAATAAATATACATTTTATTAAAAAAATCATTGAAACATATAAATGAATTTTTAAAAAATAATTTATTTTTTAAGGAAAATATCCTTTCCATTTTGAAGAACAATTTTTAAAACATAAAAAAATTTGAAAATCCTTTATATTGAAAATAAATTTGAAAAAATGTAAAGGATTCTATAAAAAATCAATAAATTTCATAATGAAAATATCCTTTCTATTTTAAAAAAACCCTTTTAAATCATAAAAATTTTGAAAATCCTTTTCTTTGAAAGTAATATTGAAAACATATAAAGTACGATTAAAAAAATTCTAATATTTTTTGAGTAAAATATCCATCCCATTTTTTAAAACACCTTTTAAAACACAAAACATTTTAAAAATAATTTTATTTTAAAATAACCTTGAAATATTATAAATGAATATTTGATAAAAATAATTACCATGATTATGGAAAATTATGTTCATACCAAACATATCAGAACAAATATTCCTTTCAAAATTTCTCTAAAATCCAAACAAGCATTTTTTAGAAAATCACATGTGTATTTTTTTAAAAAAAATTAACAAATATAAAATTTTAAAAAAAATGAAATTGGAAAATTATTTTATGAATGGTAAAAGAATCTATAAAAACATTTTCAGAAAGCATGGTTTTTGAAGAAAATCAATTTTAGACTGAATAGAGAAATATAAAACATTTTTCACAAAACCAATCATTGGAACTCTTGAGAACATAAAGAGAGTAAAATTAAGGGAAAAAATGCATTCTCTTGATATAAAAAAATAGAATAAAATTTATTTGTCTCTTGAGATACATATCATAAGATTTCATCATCGAAAGAATGAACCTGTACAATCTTGATAAATGATGAGATTATTTCATAAAATAATTACCACTTTAATGATATTTAATCGTAATACTAATGAAGAAATATAATAAAATAAAAAAAATATCATGAAAATAAGTTAATTAATTATATTACAAGTCAAAGTGGTTGTATATACACCTTATAAAATAAGAGAGGTGCATACGATAACATATGTCTCAAAGGAGAAAAATTGATACAAGAATCCCATACCACTTTGATAAATTTTGAACCATAAACCCCATAAATGAGAGATCCTAAAATGGATATTTAATTCCTAATAATTTTTAGTATTATAATCATAAAACGAATTCATAGTCAGAATATACACTACTAAAAATTAATAGGTGGTGAATATGGCATGTGTCTCATAGAAGTAAAAAGTGAGACAGAAATCTCCTACCTTGAGTCTCAAATTCCTTCATACACATTAAAAACTCCAATATAATAAATATAATTTTATTATAAATATATTATATTTCTATAATTATATATATTATACCATATATTATTAACTAATTAACTTTTATTAGTGGTTTATTACCAATTCCTTGTTAAAATCACCTTTCGGGTAATAACTACTTTGTTTTTTGTATATGTTCTTATTTTTTATTTTGGACGTCTTACATTGAAAATGTTTCTAAAATAAAGAGAATAAAAATCATGAAATAATTATCATATTTATAAATCAATTATTTTTTTTGAGACAAATCATGAAATATGGTTTTTGAGAAATGAAGTATGTTATGATTACAGAGACAATAAGCCTATATAAGAAATGAGTAACATTTTCATTTTTCATAAATCATTATGGAAAGAAGGTAAGTAATATTTTATATTTAAATTATTACCATAATATCATAAAAACTATTATTTATATAAATAAACATAAAAATATCATCCATTTAATGTGGTGATGAAAATAGAGAGTCGCAAAGCTTCATGAATGTGTAGTCTACACATATATGAACAACGTTATCATCTTTCAATGAGTAAAAAGGTAAGAGAGAGAATGATATTATTTATTTTAATTATTATCAAAATTTAATTAATATATTAATTATTTCATATATATCACATATATTCATTAACATTAACTTTAATATCTTTCATGTAAAGATTTAGTGAAAAACACATCAAATTTCTTTGGGAGGTGGTAGCATTCCATACAAACAAGAAAATTATCATATCCCTAATGGAAATTAAATTAAAAAAATTAATAAATTATATATTTATTAAATATGTATAATTATTATATAAATATCATTTATATAATTTATATATATCATCATACCCAACCATGTGTGGTGGTGATAGAAAAATGAATAACACCAGCCTGTGAGCAAGTAGTCTGTAGTACACACTAATTGTAATTTTTTAACCCATTTTATGGGAGTGGAGATAGTTTTAGGTAATGGACATAACATAGAATAATCTTAATATATTTAATATAATTATTTTATTTCATCATTATATTCTAATGATAATTGAAGGAGGGAGAGGAACAAATAAATTTAAAACACTTGTTGAATAACATTAACTCTTCTTCGGGTAACCTCCATAAGTTTGAACAAAAATCAATGGGTATATTCCAAAAATAAGGATTATTAGATGATATTATTGTTTTTTTAGTGAATTGTGTAACCAAAAGGGTTTTAATGTGTTAAGATAAGAGAATATGGGTGGCCTTTTATAAGTGATGTGAGTGGAACACTTGAAATTTTTGCGAAGAAAAAGGTATACCAATGTTTTTAAAATGATAAAATGATAAAACAAAATTGATTATTAGAATTTATTATACATTATATAATATAAATATGGACATAAAATATGATTCAAACAAGTTTTTATCTATTTATAATCCTTAACTTTTTAAGTTTATCCTCGGTAAACCCATTTTCACCTTAACTACAGTCATTTTTTTTACAGTTTACACTATTCATTATGGTAAAAAAATTGAACTTATTTGATAATATAAATTATTTTGATTAAAATTTTGGAATCCAATTTACAAAATTCAATTCACATAATCAAAAAATTTAATTTAATATCAAACCCATGGGCGCAAACAAAAAAACGTGTTTTTGAGATGTTTATTTTTCAAGAAAAAATGATTTCATATTAACTCTATGAATACTAATAATCATTATATGAATATAAATTAATATTTAATAATATATAATCTAAAATATTCATTTAATTTATCCTTCATTAGGTTTTTTTTTAATTAATTCAAATAAAGAAAAAATATGCACTTTAAAACAGTTTTGAGAAAAATCCAATTCTTAAACACATAGACAAACTTATACTAAAATACATTGTAAGTTGATTCCAAATAAATTAATTGAATTGAATAAAATTTAATAATATATATTTTAATTTTAACCATATTAAAAAGATAATTATAATTTAAATATCCAAATTTATTTGAAAGAAATGACATTTTTACAAAATGAGTATTTTTAACTATTCATTAAAAAATAAAAAAACAAATAAGAAAACATCACACAAATTAAATTTTGAAATTAGGATTTCAAAAAAGTATTTCAATTTTATCAAATTAATTTTAAAAAATCAGTAAAATTTAACTTTAATATTTCTCAAAAAAAATAAATAAAAATCATTTTTGAAGAAAACATATTTTTTAAAAATAATATAACTTTACAAAAAACTGAATGGTTAATTATGAGGAATTGATCTAAAAATTTATATTTGGTAGGATATATATATATATATCATATTTTTTCAATACTATTAATACCTTACAATTTAACAGCTAGATTATAATGATCATATTTAAAGAAATGTAATTTCAAGGTTCGTTACAGCTCGGTGTTTCCTATCTTATATTCTATCAAGGCTAAAAGTCATGGGGTTGCATGTAATGAAATAAATTGAAGAGATTAAATTTATTCAAAATAAAATATATCCTAATGTATTTGTGTCTTACATTATTTTCTAATATTGGTGTCTTGTTTCATATACATTATTGAACACATTTTTCTTCTTATAAAATATTAGGGTGTTATAATGGTGGTATATGGTTATTGTATGTGTACCCATAAAGACCATAATAACGTATGGTTATTTCATACATTTAAATACCCAAAGTTGAAAATTAAATTTAAATAATATACTTGTATCCAAATTGTAATGGATTACGATTATTACGTTTGTATGTACGCATAGGCTGCATTATATAAAGGCATATTGTATACTTACATGGACTATAGTGGTTCTTGGTTTTACTATATGATTGTGGGGATATGATGATGATGTGTATATCATTATTTTTTATATAGGTGAATTATTTTATGATTATATGTCTATTAGTTTTTCTTCGTGGAGGTGTAATATGACTCATGGAGGGTATAGGTGAACCAAGACATAAGACATCGGGGTATAGGAAAACTAGTTTAATGGGGAAGTGGTAGCAATAAAACTTTATCATATATATATATATATATATATATATATATATATATATATATTAGTGTTTTTATCACTTATTTTTGATACATGGTGGGTGATCCTTGGTGATGATGTAAATATAGTTTACTTATTCAAGAATTGATTTGATTTATTTGTTTATTCATTGGTCTCTAGTATGCTTCTTCCATATTTTCATGAGAGGTTTTGAGGAGGATACTACTAAGTAAATAATTATGTTCACTAATATATATATAAATATATATATATATATATACATATATATATTGGTCTGTAGGTGTTGGTCGGTGATTGAACTAAGTGTTATTAGATTATAGTGGTTGTTTAAGAACTACTAGAAATTATATTCGCTACTTAAGATTTTTTTCATAATTTTTTTTATTTTTTCATCATTGAAAGATATTAAATATATTTTTATGGTTTATTAATTAATTTTATGGATTTTATTGGTGGTTTATTTTACATATAAAATATTTAAGGGAATTCCCCTCAAACCTTTTCATTTTATTCACTTAGTTTAAGTTACCAAATCATGGCTTATTGAAGGTAGGCTTCAAGGGTTAATCCCTCTTACACTATTAGCCATCATAAGATACTAGTAGAGGGGGTCATGAATAAATGGTATCAAATATTTTGGTTGAGATATAGGATGGATCCTAGGGATAATAACTGGTAAATATTTCATTGTTCTATAGGGTAATAGTAACATCTAAACATAGAATGTGATGTAAGCAAGTCAGACTATATAAGAATCATGATTTTAGGAACCTATATGATTGAGTGAAAGTAATTTATGTTTAAAAAAATGATATGTGAAGTGAAATTTATTTTGGGTGAGATAACTAAGTGATGATCATGCAACATGGTTATCTACATCTATTTTTAAATTGGGTAGATAATGTGCACTTAGCAAAATCTAACTAATTAGTCTTAATGTATTCTATAATATGGGAATAGAATACCTTAATAGTTTTCCATTTTTTTGGTATGGATCTATTTTGATGCTCCCATCAGGTTTATATTGATAATGTTTAGTAAGTTGTGCCAATAGATCACTATAGAGTTGAATTCAATGAAGAGAACTGTTAGAGGAAGTTGCTTCAATATTATCAATGATAGAGCCTATATATATATGAGGGCACCATTTTAGATCTTTATATTGTGGAACCATTATAGGAGATATATTTTTATTATGATTTGATCCATTATCATAAGAATTATAGGGTTCCATTGGCAGTTAATATATTGAATATGGATTTCTGGTAGTGGTTGTTTTTATACCTTTGTTCCAATGAGGAGTAATCTATTTCATGGGATAAGCTCTGTGATTAGTTATAGATTGTCTTTATTTATTCAACTGTGAAGGAAGCTTGTTAGTAGGATATTTTTACACTCAAAAAAGGAATTAAATTTTTCAAGAGTTTATTATTTCATATAATAACCCCATATAATATTTTTTAAACCTTATTCTAGTTGAGCAGTTTTTTGTTTTGTGAGTCATTTCATGGTGGAATTGTGTTTGGATATATAGTGTCAAGTAACCCCATTGAAACTTCCAAAATAACATGAGGTTCTACATAAGGTAGAGGTTATGAAGAGGATTATATATAGGACTTGATCGATATGAGAGGGGTGTTTTTCGTACTATCTAAGGAGAAGCTATATTAGAATAAGTTCTTAATTTCCTTATCAGTTAAATTTCCATACCATATGGATTCAGTTCTACCATTATTCATATCATTTCTTTTGAGATTCAAGTTCTTATAACTCTACCCAAATAATTAACATGGTTTTGTTTTTTTGTTGAGTTCAAGAACATATGAAGAATATTATTTTGTCCTACCTTGATGACTCACATGGAGAAGGTGTCCCACTTTATGTCCATATATTACAACAATATATACTAGGGAAGTAGTAATACAAATAGGGTTCTCTAGTATATGATCAAAAATGAGGGTATGGGGTGGGTAGATGATAGTGTTATAATATCCACATCCTTAGGAATATAGAAAAAAGTGTATCCATAAGTTTTGTCTCTATCAATTCCATTAATTCTATGGCGAAGGACTCAATCAGATGAATTCTTTAATGATTCTAATACCACATGAGCTAGATGTTGCAATAGGTGTAACTTTGCTTTCTTTTAATTGGGTTTATACCTTGTTTTACTTGAGACCTGTGAACTCCTTAATTATATTTTCTCTATTATATTCCCTTATAATTATGATAGAGATGGTTAAAACTCTCTTGGAATTGACTGTGATAATTGTAGGTCCAGCTAACCTATATGATGTATGTACAGATTATGAGCTAATTATATGTAATATTCACTCTAAAAATGATTTCTTATGTTTTAATTTAGAACTATAGGACTTAATCCTTGACATGGAATTATTTTATCTCATGTAATAAATCATTTATTTCTACAATAGGTGATTTATATTCTTTGATTCTAAGGATGAAAAAGTCAGGTTCCAAGGAGAGAAACATCATCAGATGGGTCGAAGGATGTCCAAATGTCTATCTTCTATAATGTATATTTTGATTTTGATTTCAATGGAGGGTTATCTAGTGAATTTCTCAGGGATATATAATATTACCCTAAATACATTTCTAATGAGGTTGTGATGAAACCCCCTCAACATGTGATCAAATTTGGGAATAATTTTCAGTTGGAGGTCAAATTCATATCAATTTTTTTATATATGGTGGTGCATTATATGTTATAAGAGATATGGATTCATGTTTATTATATTATAGATAGAGGTTTTATTTTTCATATGGTGTCTTATTATGTTTATTATGTTCTATTTATGATTGATAGAACAAATTATTTTCATAGCTATAAAAGGATTGTTTTTTGTGTTTGTTTCAATCCACACTAGGTTGATCAGGGGTTTTTTTTAGATAAGAGATCTTACAGTGTAGAAGTCCTTAATTTTGAAGTTGGAATAATTTCCAAATGTATACCAAATTTTTGGGGCTCAAATTATGAGTAAGGAGTAATCATCATTAAATATTTTCTTCTAGAATAGACTCTTAAAATAGATGGTGAAGGCATGTGCTTTGGAAATATTGGAGTTCCATGAAGATATGTAGCTCCACAATGATAAATGTTTTCATGAATGTTTGAAAGTTTGTGAAAGATACTTCATGTATAATGATGAGTCATGATGAGTTAAAGGTAATATATGTGATTATGAGAAGGTTTTTGAATGGGTAAATTTCAATTGATCTACACAAAGACTAGGATAATTGTGAACATAAATGTAGAGGTTTGTGAAAAGGTTCTACTGATCTAGAAAACCTCACAAAAAAATGTCTATAAATTGGATGTCTCTTATATTCATAAGTCAGGAAGAGAATTTATAAAAATCACAAATTTCATAGACTTTAAAATAGATGAGAGATTCATAAATCAGGAACACTTCATGATAATAAGCATCATGAAAACACTGGTTTATACTTAACTAATGATAAGGAATTTCAAAAAATGGGATTTTCATGAATATAGAGAGTTTTGATAACAAATAGGGTTATGAAAAGGCTATGATATTTGTGAAGGATCGTAGAATTATAATGCATGTGTTTTCACAAATTTATATATTTTTATAAAACAAAAAGTCTATTTTTTAAGGATGGAAGCTTCGCAAGCAGTAGTGTTGAACATCTAGATTAAGTGAATAGTACCTTCAAGTGCATAATCATATTACTACGGTGAGTATAGAGTCCCATTATAATTTTATAAAATGATTTAAATGAACAATCTATTGAGGTTACCTTCATGTCAATAAACATAGTAAGACTTCACCTAAAGTAGGGAGCAAGGGGGAGTCATCAAACATGATCTGAGGGAGGAAGTGTGCTATCCCTAAAATTCATGAAAAGGAAATGTTCCTGGGACAAATTTACTGTGTCTAATATTATGTAATCCATAGTAATTAGTGAATATTATAGGGTTCTGGTATGACCAACACACAATCAATATATACTCCTTGGACTAGCCCTTAGTGGTGAACTAAGTAAAACTGTTATGTTGTGTCTCTATATATGGATGTCAAATAAATACAAGATTCCATCAAAAAGGTTTCACAAGTTCCTATAAATATGGGATAAAATATATCTCTTTAAGAGAAAAATTTACACCTAGATGCATCCCTCCCCTCTTAGGGTGTTCTAGGGTCCAACAAGTGGTATCAGAGGGAACATGTAATCAGGTGTTAAATCATTCCTCAATTATTATGGATAATTCAGTGAATGTTAGGGGAGTTACACACTTTGATATAAGTAATTTTCATATTTGTAAGAATAGAATGAGACCTCATCTATGATATATTATAATGTTGGTTATCTATTCCAAATCACATGGGATTTTAGTTAGTGGTGTGACATGTCTTTTTATGAGTGAAATAGATAGGAAAATGATTGATTGAGATGCCAAAGCTCAAAATTCTATTACTAACACTCTATATGATAAAATTTATTTAAAGGTGATGAGTGTAAATATATCTAAGTCCATGTGAGAGAAACTAGATAATATATATGAAGGCATAAACAATGTGAAGTAGGCTAAACACCAAGCATTTCACAATAAGTCCAATGACATGAAAATACATCCAGATGAAAATATAAATAGTTTTTTTAATCACATTACTAAAGTCCATGTTAATATTTGAGGGATTGGGGAATAAATTAAGGATGTTGAAATTTTGAGAAAAATAATTGTATGGATCTCATTATTGTACCATCCAAAAGTGCTAGCCCTTGAGGAAATATATTTGTCTATGTTTTCTCTTGATGGTCTGGAAAGTAGTGTGATGGAAAATTAAATGATATTCAAACCATATTATACAACAATTATTGTAGGTTAATAAATGGAATTCAAATCCAATTAAAAACATAACATCTTGAAGGATAATGATTATTTAGATGATTTGGATGATTAAATTCAATATATTTTTTTAATAACTTTAAGAGACAAAATGGGATGCTTGAAGGAAATATTTTGTTGTCTTATTTTTAGAGTGGTATATTTGGCCACATGGATTCTTGGTTCTCAAGTAAATTAAATGACATAAAAATAAAATAATAAATAATGAAGAAGCCTCATAAAATTTTTCCTTAAATGGGAGACTTCAAATTAAAAAATCAATTAAATATACAAATCTTTATTTGGAATGAGTAAAAATATGATAAAGAATTTTTGTAGGATGTAGTACTAGAGTATAAACATGATCCTAAAGTATCCATGGTGGATAATGTTGAAAATGTGGAGCCTAAAAATATAAATATAATCATTCAATTGGTTTGTTGACCCGAAGGTGAAACTTGAGGGTTCTCTTGATGATCTTCACATTCAAAAATAAATAAATATCGAATGATAAGATCCTTGTTGAAAGTGTCATCAGAGTGTGTGGATCATCATGAACCAGAAATTGATCAACATGGAGGGGAGGTATAAGAAAGTTAATAAATATTGAATGCTCAGAAGAGGTTGTGGAGTTTAAATATGGATAGATGAGTATTAAAAATTCATAAATGACCATACATTGAGACTAGAGAAAATGGATAATATAGTTTAGGGACATGAAGAGTGTGTTTTAACTTAAAAGAGGATACTAGAAACTAAATCTAAATCAACTGAAATGATGAATAAATTATAGTTTGGAGGATTTACATATTTACAACTATTAGAAAGAGATAAAAATGGTTATGAAGGAGTAGATAAGTCCTTTAATGATAATATATCCACATTTATTAGAAAAAATGGGAATTTCCTATGATATTGAAAAATTAAAGGTTATAAACAGGATAAACCAAAGTAAAGGGAAGAAACAAATTGTTTATATCACAAAGTCACCTCATGTCCTAGATGTGATATCATATAACAAAAATGAAAATATAGGTGGTGATATTTCCCATTATAAAATCTCAATTATGTGGCTTTCTGGGCCATACACGACTTACAATGAAGGAGAAAGGAGCTATCTGAATGGGAAAGAGCATGGAATTCAAAAAAGGAGAATGGGACCATATCCTTCATCATATAGAAGAAATAGTTTCTATAGATATCATTTTCATTTTTATTACAATAGTCATATAATAATTATAAGTATAGAAAAGGTAGTGAAATTTCTAAAAAAATCTCCAAGAAAAGTCAACACTCATCAACCAAGAAGAATTACTCTTGAAAATAGGTATAATCCTATAAAACAAGAATAATATGAGTATAATGAACCCATTTATATTGAAATAGATTAGAAATACCATCATTTTTCTTAAATTAATCAATTATCTCTTGGAAGTAAAAGAATATTATTAAAAAAGATAACCTTATAGAAATTGCGCTCAAAACTACAAAGAAAAATAGAACCGTCATTATTGATAGTGGTTTCTCATCCAATGTGATAGGAAATTTTGATTTGTTAGAAAATTTTATGAAAGGTTTTGATGTAAAATTGATATTTGGTAATGAAGTTTTATTAACAATCAAAGTAATTAGCAGTAAAAAAACTTACAAATGATAGAACAATGAAAATAGAAGTTTTTTACCTGGATGGTTTCCATCACAAAATCCTTATTGTGAGTCAACTATTTGAATCTGAACTGACAGTGATTTTTAACAACAATGAGTTTACTATAAAAGAAAATAAAAGTAATTATGTTGTGAATGGATGCCGAACAAATGGAAATTTATACCACGTTGACAGTAAAAGAAACACTTGTTTCTTAAAAATTGAAGAATAAAACAACTTTTGGAAATGTACAATGGGAAACATTAATAAACAAAGTATGGAATACATATCCAAGGTAAATATTTTTTTTGAAATTCACAACCCAAAGAGTGATCCATAAAAGATATGTAATGCTTTCATGTGAGGAAAGGTGGTTCGGAGTTCATATCTACTGAAGAGAAAAAGGATATCAAATCTTATTGATCTCATCAACACAAATAGGTGTGGTCTAATAATTGTGGTTGGAACCTTTGGATATAGGTACTTCTACATTTTTATTGATGATTGTATTATAATGGCTTATGTAATTTTTATTCATAATAAATGGAATGTGCTTAATTATATGAATAGTTATCATCAAAGAGATAAGAATCAATTGGAATCACAGTCACGATTTTATGACCTAACAATGGAATAAAATATTAATCCATTTAATTTTAAATTTACCTATAAAAACATGGGATAAATCATGTGGTGTCTTTAGTGAGACTTCATCAACAAAATAGGGTCGTTGAACGCATAAATCATTAAGTGAATATTATTTCTAGAACTATGTTGATTGAGAGTTTTGTTTCTCATAATTACTGGAAAGAGGTATTTAATGTTTTGGTGTACACTAAATATATAATAGGATTATTTATATGAGATAAAAACACAACACGTGATATATGGTTGGGGAGGAATCAATCCCTCTAGTATTTCTAGGTTTTTTGAAGTAAATATTTCATTTGAAACAAAGAAGAAAATCAATGAAAGTGTGTTGATTATTCATATTATTAAATGTTATTTGGATATTAAATTAAGATTAAATCCTACAAATGTTACAATAATCATTTAGGAATGATTTTAGAAAGCAATGATATCAATATGATATTGGGTAAAACTATAAATACCTCTAATAGATTATATATTGATATGATTAATGATGATGAAGAAAGTGGAAAAGAGATGGATTAAAATGTAAAAATAGTGGAAGGATTGAGAAACATTTAGGACACTCAAAATGGTGATTATTCAAAAAAAAGAGTTAGGGGAGGAAATCATTGCTGGAGAAACCTACTCAAAATCACACAAGAGAAATAGAATGAAAAATTTGATCAATCCAACATCATTGGAGATTGGACTACACATACACAAACAAGGATAATGAGGAATAAATTATATTATTCCTTCTAATAATTTTGGAACTAGCCTTTTTTTAAGAAGAAGTGAAGGTGGGATCATGGGTTAAGGTCATGAATGAAAAATTGGCTCAGATTTACAAGAACCGGATGTGGGATATTTTTAAAGGATCATAAAATCACAATATTATTCGAACAATGTGGATCTTAAAAAAATTGATGAGCATGGAAATCTGATTAGAAACAATGAACGATAGGTGTATAAAGGCTATGCATAGATTGAAGGCATTGATATTGAAGGAATATTTGCTCTAGTAGCTTTACCAGAGTCGATTAGTCTCTTTCATGCAATGAAAATACAAATAGGATAAAAATTTAATGATATTGATGTAAAAACAGAATTAGTAAGTGATTTTCTTAAAGAATAAGAAGGATATATTGAACAACTAGTGGGATTTATGATTGGAAATGAAGAGACAAAGGAGTTTATGTTAAATAATTCTCTATATGGTCTCAATTATGCACCTCGAGTGTGGTAATATCGACTAGATTCTTATCTGAAGAAGCTAGAATTTAAAATATAAGGTTTCTACCATAATCTCTATGTGAAGATTTCTCAGGATGATCAATTTATGGTGCATTTTTATGGAGATGATATCTGTTTTTTGTAGAAACAAGAAGGGATCAGGGGAATATTTTTCTAATCACATGAAATCAAAATTTAAGTGTTCATGATTTGTGAACTCATTTGATTTTTAGGGTTTTATGTGATTCAAATGAAGGATTACAACTTCATTTATCAAGAAAATATGCATTATATATTTTTAATAAATTCAAAATTCATGAATCCAAACTATTGTCGACTCTGGTTGTGGTTGGGCCAAAACTCAGAAATCATAGGGATGAGACATCTGTAGATTCAACCCTATACAAGAGGATCATTTGAATGTTATTATACATTAATTAAACATGACCATATATAATCTTTGAAAAAAATTTAGTGGCTCTATTAAAAATAAATATGAAGGAACATCATTTTTTATCCATTTAAATAATCATGAGGTATACTTAAAGTACTCTCAATTTAGAAATATTCTTTTATGTAAGAAGGTTTAATGAATTATCATCATTTTCTGATGTTGAGTAGGCTGGAGGTGTGGTGGATCGAAAGTCCAAAAGTGGTGGTTCATTATTCATAGGCAATAAATGTGTGGTCTATTTGAGAAAAAAACAATACATAACTTCTCTTAGTAATTATAAAGTATAGTATATCTCTGTGAAAAAGGAATGTACTCAGCTATTGTGGATAAAGAAGAAACTTACTGATACAGTTGAAGAGGTGAAATAGCTGATGGTGATACACTATGAAAAAAAATATCCATCTTATGAAAAATCAATTTCCACGCTTATTTACCAAATATATTTAGATCTTATACCACTTCATTAAAGAAAAGTTTGAACAAGATGTTATTAAAATGGATAATTTTGGAACTAATTATCATGTGGATGACATTCTGACTAAGTCATTGGTTGAACACATATTCGAGAAACAGCAGTTGAACCTCAGTGTTTGGAGACCTCCCAGTGCATGAGGAGGTTGTGTTCTTTCCCATTTCCCAATTTTTTTTAACGGTTTCATGTTTTTTGTGGATGTGATGCAAGTTATTGGGAGAGAAAATGTAAGAACCTAGTTATTATCCTTGAGGCACGGGTTTCTTCATTTCCCATATTCCTTAACTGTTTTGAGAAAATAGGGAAAATTGGTTTAAATCCCAAATTTTTTGGGTACACACTGTGTACTTTTCCACACACCATGCACTTTGGCCTTGTAGGATGAGTACACAGGGCATGTAGTCCTGTCGGCGATGAAGGGTGTAAAAACTGACTATATGCCATGTACTTATTATATACACGCCGTGTAATCAGTTGTAAAGTGAACAGTAAGGCGGTGGGAGTAGCCGCCAGCAGAGCGACAGTACACATCATGTATTCAAAAATACATGTCATATAATCATGTCGATGGATGAATATTGTGTCAATGGAAAGTGGCTACCAGTGGAAGAGTTAAAAAGTGAAAATTACACATCGTGTACTTGAGAGTACACACCGTGTAGTTTTTTTTCCTTAAAATGGGCAGTAGACTCCTCTTTCAATAGAGGAAGCTTAGAAAGTCCAGAAGCTATGAGAGTGACGGTCGAACCTTAGAAGAGTTCACGGCCGAACATTGGGGCTTTGATTCCTTCGCCGACGATCATGTTGGGACCGCACGGGTAAGACCTTTCCTCTCCTTGAGTGTTTCCTTCCAATTCTTTCTCAAGGGGAAGTTATTTAGGTTTATATGGGTGAACGTTTATCCTAGATCTACATTGTTCACAGATGATTCGGGACGCATCATTCACGTATATCAATCAGTGGAGATCGAGGTGGCTGGTCTGATGTTTAATTCCAACTGTCATGTTGTTTTTGTGTATAGTTATGCTACGATCCCATGTTTTTGGTGTCGTATGGATGCATCCATGACTAATTAGACATCTATAATTGCATAGATAATCTAATGATAATTATAAACTACTGTATGGGATCATTGTTTGGATACAGGGCCATCCCATGGGTGTGTTTCCCTTGTTTAGCCATTTGGCCAGGATACTTGAGGGTATGTCGTGATTATAGCACGCTTTGAGTTTTCTTTAGAGGAAATGTATATAAATTTCTTGCTTATGTGTTGGGATTGGCCCGGTTACCTGCTTATCCTGAGGGTAGTGTTTTGTTTAGACTGAGGGAAAGTGTTTATTTTTCCTGAGGGAAACGATTCATATGCCTGAGGGTAGTAGATTCTATGCCTGAGGGAAATATATCGACTGCCTAAGGGCAATATTCGTTATGCCTGAGGGTAGTTACCTGAGGGTTTCGTTTCTGTTTGGCCTGAGGGAATGGCCTGGGGGAAAGGTTCTGGTTATCCTGAGGACAAAATTCTGTTTAGCCCGATGGCAATGGTTTTTTTGTCTAAGGACTCAGTTTACTTTACATATTCATTGTGGTGGTTCATATGTTATACCTATCAAGATAAATCAAAGGCTTGTATTATTTTACCTTCTACTTGTTAGATATCTTGTTGAGGTTTTTGATGTGTCACTGTTTAGGAGATTGTCAATTGAGGATGAGACTTATATATTTATAATTCAATTATATGTACTTATAAAATAATTATTAAATGGAAATGGAATTGGTAAGAATATTTACTTTTAGTACATCCTAGTTTACTACATTTCACTACTGCACACTACTGTTGCACATTTTCACTGATAGTTGGGCATGGCCCTTTGGTTGTTTCCTACTAGGAAATATTTCTCACACCCTGTTTGGGTCACGTATTGGTCCCAAATAGATTATATTGATTCAGGTGTTGATAAGGGAAAGATTCCCTATACTGGTACTTGATTGTTGTAGAGGATAAGGAGAGAATGGGACCAAGCTTAGGCTAACGATGCTGCTGAGTTCCTATAGCGTTGTTTCTATTTTGATTTTCTGTACTTTTACCTTGTTTGTTATTATTTTAGATTGCAGTGTATCCTATTTTGAATACTTTCTTAGACTTAGGGACATATTGCATCATTATATATATGACTATTTTCATCTTTTACTTTTGTATTGTTGTCAATTTCAGCTTAGTATTGTTTACTGCTTCCGCTTTTGGTATGTTTGTATTTTCGCCATTGCGCTGCACTTTGAAAATGAGGGCATGGTTTCCCCACTATAAGACCTAGGCCCTCACTAATAGTCAGAAGCCTCTGGTGTTTGGGAAAATTCCCTTGAGGTTATTTGACCAACCAGGTTCAGGGCACCCATTGAATGGAACCCAGATCTGGGATGTTACAAAGTTGTATCAGAGGGTTTTTCTTTTCTCTGTGTTGTTGTATTGTTTAGCGACGATAGGAAGAGATAGATTGCTAAGGGGTTTGGTAATAATTGTGTCTGATAGTAGCTACCTCATGTACAGGTAAAGGTGGTATTTCCTCGAATTCAATTGTGATTTTATGTTTATAATTATTACAATTTATTTGATTTTCACCATTGGGTGATGCACATGTGGTGTGTTGTTTATATTTTGATACCTGGGTTCTATTTAGGTAAAACCCAATGAAATGAGGGTATTATATCTCATGTATCATTTAGGAACATGTTATAATCACATGCCATGCATAGTTTCTATGCCATGTAGGTGCATTAGAAATTCCATAATGTGGTGATAAATGTTGTGCTAGAAAATGCATGATGTTGTGATATATGTATTGATAAAATACCTGCTATTTGATAGGGTATTGTTATGTAAGGTTTTGTGAATGAACGCCAAACTTTGATTTTTGAGGAGTATGGACCCTCATCAACCAGAATTTAGTAGATCATCGACTAGTTTACTTTTTTATAACACGCATAAGATGACAGACATTGGTTCGCAGGGAGTATGGTCCCTCATGGTTCGGAATTTGGATCTTTGGTGTTTGTTCAGTGGGTTTCTACTCTCTAGAGTAGTTTCTGAGGCTTATTGTCCAAAAAAACCAGAATACACACCGTGTAATTATGATTAGATGTCGTTTACTCTTCTGTTCAGGAAGAAAAAAAAATTAATTACACGCTGTGTGTCATATGTACACATCGTTTTGTTCCTAACCGTGTCATAGGCCGTGTATGTAGAAACACGGGGTTGGGAAATATCTAAGGGTACACGCCGTGTACCGGTTGTACACACTGTGTCATGTTGACCCTATGTCCACCATTTAACTAACAACATAGATGGAGAAATCTTCATTTATACACGTTGTGTCAATGCTGAACACACTGTATAGTGTAACCTGGGTATCTGGTCGTGTAACTAACAACATGGGTTGGTGTCATCCTTTATAGTACACACTGTGTCCATCTGGAACACATCTTGTAGTTTTAGCTGTGTGTTCGGCCATGTCTCAAACAACATGGGTCAGTGAAGCTCGTCTAGTACACGCCGTGTACCTGAGGGACACGTCGTGTAGTCTTGACCGGTGAAAGACTGTGTGGACTTGGCTATGTGGCTGGGGAAATGTGGTGGTGTACACACCATGTGTTGGTGTAACACGTCGTGTAGTGTCATACGAGTAGCCGGTCGTGTCACTAACAACACGGGAAGTTGGAATTTAAGTTGTATAAGTCGTGTCTATCTGGAACACGCCATATAGAGTGACCTATGTACTCGGTCGTTTAACGAACAACACGGTCTAGTGAAGCTTGTTGAGTACATGTTGTGTTGACCTTATACACTCCGTTTAGTCTCATTCAAAAGAGAGTCGTGTGGCTAAGCCATGTAGAAGGAATCAGTTATGGGATAAAAATTCAAGTACATTCCGTGTGTGTGGACAACATGTCGTGTGTTTGGGGTGTTACACGACCAGTTTTGGCAGAAGTATACTCCTATGTGAAAGACTTGAGGGAACATGTCATGTAGTTATTATACATGTTGTGCAGTCTTGTTTTTTAAAACATGACTATTTTTTTCTCTTGTTCCCTTATTACACTCCTTGTTTTCAGTCCTTCATGATCTTAATCTAAGGTGTGTGCTTGACATTGAAGATTCATGTCACCAAGAAGACCTCAAGTTGTTCTCCAATAGAGCGGAAATGAGTATAATCTAGCAATGGAAGGCCATGGGCTACCGATGGATCCTCCAGTAGAGCCAGATGTGGCACCAGCCATTATACTAGACACAGGCGCAGAGGTGTTGTTCCGTGAAGGCTTCATGCGGTTCATGCAGACCTTCTAGGGAGCACCTCCTACTGCCACATCTATGGCAGAGCTGACATGTATATTCCAGCAGCAGCATCTGCCTACATTTTCAGAGGATGGCAGACCACAGACTGCGGAGTCTTGGCTGGGTTCTATGCAGACTATCTTTGAGAATCTGGAGACTCCTCCTGGGCGGAGGGTCAAGCTCGCTACATACATGTTGTGTGATTCCACCAGGAGCTAGTGGGATGTTAACACCCAGAATGAGCATCACAAAGACATGGCGTGGGTATATTTTCAGGAAGTCTTCTATGAATTTTTCTTTCTAGAGACGCTGATGGATGATCGAGCTCAAGAGTTCATGAATCTGCAGTAGGGCGCCATGTCAGTGATGGACTATTTTTCCCGCTTCACTGAGCTGCAGCATTTTGCACCTATTCTGGTGGGAGATGAGATGTTTAGGGATTGATTTTTTGAGGATGGTCTTCGATATGACATCCGAGCAGTGGTGAATAGTTTCAAGTTTCTTATAGTTCATGCTATTGTGAACCAAGCATTGATTACAGAGAAGAACCTAGGATAATCTAGTGGTGTAAGTCAGGGCGGGTTTTCACCAGTTTTTGGTACTATTTCTACCGATAAGAGGAAGAGGCAGATGGATTTATCTCACAGTGGCAGTACTAGCCATAATATTTATTCAGGTAGCCCAGTAATTTGTTACCAGTGTGTTAATGAGGGTCACAAGATACCTTATTTTCCCCATGACCCATTGGAGTTATGAGCTTGTGGCAAGATGGGTTATCTACAGTGTTTTTTCTGGGTGTTTCCACCAGTGTCTAGTGAGAGGGGTTTTTTACAGACTCCGCGTGCAGGAGCAGGGCCATCAACTTCTTACCAGTAAGGAAATTAGAATATATTGGGATGTTCATGCTGAGGTGGTGGTCGTGGCTATGGTATCTAGACACCAGGATATCGGAGACAGCAGGGTAGGTCAGCTCAGGGTATCCAGACTGTGTCACAGGGCCACGACACTGGGCAGGCATATGCGGTGAAACATACCCAATAGGAGAAGGATCCTGGACCTTCCACTGTCATAGGTACTATTCTAGTTTCTTATACTTTTTCTTCAGTACTTTTTGATATTGGTGCTACACATAGCTTTATATTTGTGCTCGTGGTAGAGATCCTTGGGCTCTATGTTTCTTCTTCTTTATATATATTCACTCTAGACACTCCATTGTGGATTAGAACGATTAGTGTGCATCAGTGCAGGGAGGTCCCCCTAGAGGTTGGTGGGTGTCACTCTATATGGAACCTCTATATATTAGAGATTATAAGCTATGATTTCATTCCAGAGATGGACTGGTTGGTACCCTTTCGATCCTTTGTAGATTGCTATCGTCGCAAGGTGAGTTTCATGTCACCAGAGGGCAAAGAGTTTCTATACAAGGGATAATAGGATGTCCAGGCGAGCCGAGCTAGACTCGATCATCATGGGCGAGGTGGTATGATAGCCCAGATTGTGATTTTATATCTGGATGACCAGGGAACTTGTCAGAAGGATTTACCTCCAGTGGTTGATCGTTTCAGGGATGAATTCCCGGACAACATTTCTGGTCTTCCTCCAAAGTGAGAGGTGGATTGATCTATTGAGATTATGCCAAGAGTGGCACCGGTGTCCATTCCTCCTTATAGGATAGCTACACCAGAGTTACAGGAGCTCAAGTGGAAGTTATAGGAGTTACAATCAAAGGTTTTCATTTGACCCAGTACTTCTCCTTGGGGTTATCCTATCCTTTTTGCTAAGAAGGTAGACAGTACCCTCAGACTTTGTGTGGATTATCAAAAGCTGAACCAGTTTATGGTCAAGAACTGATATCCCTTGTCAAGAATTGATGATCTTGTTGATCAACTTTGAGGAGAATGAGTGTTCTCGAAGATTTATTTAAGATCTGGATATCATCAGTTGCGCGTTAGACCATCGGACATACAACTAACATATTTTCGGAGTAGATATGGTCTATAAGAGTACTTGGTTATGTTTTTTGGACTCACGAACACACCAGTAGTTTTCATGGAATTGATGAATCATGTGTTCCACCCATATATATATTCTTTTGTGGTATTCTTCATGGACGATATCTTGGTGTACTCTCACACTCAAAAAGACCATGCTACCAATCTTGAGATCATTCCGATTACACTGAGAGAGCATCAGTTATATGATAAGCTCTCAAAGTGACACTTTTGGATGGGCCAGATACACTTCCTGGGTCATATTATCTCAGAGGAAAGAGATGTAGTAGACCCAGAGAAAGTTAGAGCAGTAGTTTCCTGGGAGAATCCTAAGAAAGTGTTTGAAATATAGAGTTTCTTATGGATAGCTGGTTACTAAAGGATATTTATATAGGACTTCTCCCACTTAGAAGCATTATTGATGGGTTTGAATAAGAAGGGTGTGAAGTTTATTTTGTTTGAAGCTTGTGAGACAGCCTTTTAGGAGCTTAAGAAAAGTTTGAAATCAGCACCAATCCTGATACCTTCAGAGTAATAGAAGAGCTATACAATTTACTGTGATGCATCAGGTATTGGGCTGGGAGCTGTGTTGATGCAGGGTGATCAAGTAGTTGCATATGGGTCTTGCCTGTTGAGGCCACATGAGAGGAATTACCCGGTGCATGATCTCGAGTTGGTTGTAGTTGTTCATGTGTTATGATTTTAGAGACATTATCTCTTGGGAGAGCATTTTATGGTCTTTACAGACCACAAAAGTCTAAAATATATCTCTACCTAGCATGAATTGAATCTGAGATAGTGAAGGTTGGTTGAATACCTTCATTCTTTCGACTTTTAGCTTGCCTATACACCTGGTAATGGTAACGCAGTTGCTGATGTATTGAGTAGGAGGACTCAGATACAGGAAGTGAAGGAGGCCAGTGGTGAGTGGTAGCTCATGGCTTTGTTCTCTAAGATGTATTTGGAGGTTCATGATATTCCAGGATGAACCTATCTTTTTCCCTTAGCTGTGACTTCTACCCTTATGGATAGAGTGAGGATTAGACAGCTATCAGATTCAGAAGGCCTAGTTCTACGGGAGTCGGTGGCAAGTGAGGACCTTCCTCCTGGTTGGATGATAAGCGATGATGATGTACTATATATCCATGGACAAGTGTGGGTTCTAGGGGATATACGTGAGGATTTGATGGGGGAGTTTCATGCTTTATCTTGGGCAGTGCATCCCAGAGTTACCAAAATGTACCGTGACTTGAGACGCCATTATTAGTGGCCGAGTATGAAAATATAGGTAGTAAGTTTGGTTACGAGATGTTCCACCTGTTAGTAGGAGAAGGTGGAGCATCAGAGGCCAGCCATACTGTTACAATAGTTGCCCATTTTGAAGTTGAAATGGGATGATGTTGTGATGGACTTCATGACTAGGTTGCTGAGGTCACCTCAAGGCAATGATGTCGTATGGGTTTTTGTGGACAGACTTACGAAGGTAGCTCACTTTTTGTCGATCAAGGAGACCTTCGGTGTTGACGAGCTAGAGAAGTTGTATATTTGAGAGGTGGTATGCCTTCATAGGTTCCCTCATTCTATAGTTTCAAATAGGGATGCATGTTTTACATCTTGTTTCTGGAATAGTTTTCAGAGGGCATTGGGTACACAAGTGCTTCTGAGCATAGCTTACCACCCTCAGACCGATGGCCAGTCAGAGCGTATGATATAGGTGCTGGAGGACATGTTGCGTGCATGCATCCTAGACATTGGGGGCTCTTGGGAGAGGCACATACCCTTGGTTGATTTTTCCTACATTAATAGTTTTCATGAAACTATTGAGATGTCACCTTACGAGGCATTATATGGTAGGCCATGCCGATCACCCTTGTGCTAGTTGGAGGAAAGTGAGGCAGTTTTACTAGGACCACGTCTTCTGTAGGAGACTTCAGAACAGTTCCAGTTGATATATAAGTAGATGCCTACTGCACAGTCTCATCATAAATCTTATGCTGATCGCCGCTGATGACACTTGGAGTTCGTGGTCAGGGATCGGGTTTTCTTACTCGATTCACCGAGGTTGGGACACAAGCAGATTAAGAGATAGGGTAAACTTTTACTAAGGTATGTGGGACCGTTTGAGATTCTATAGAAAGTCAGGCTGGTTGCCTATCGGTTTCAATTACCATAGAGGTAATGGGCCATGCATGACATCTTCCATGTACCTCAGCTGCGTCGTTATCACTCAGACCCGTCTCACGTTTTTCAGCCCAAGGAGGTTGAACTTCAGGTCGATGCATCCTTTGAGGAGCATACGATTCTTATTGTGGATAGGAGCATGAAGTTTCTCCAAGGATGATCAATTCCTCTCATATAGGTTCTATGGAAATATGGCAGAGTATAGGTCGAAACATAGGAGCGGAAGACTGACATACGTGCTTAGTGGCCAGAGTTGTTCTCAGCTTTATCTTCACCACCCTTGTAAGGGAAATTCGGGGACGAATTTCTTTAAGGGTGGAAGTATGTAAGAACCCAGTTCTTATCCTTTAGGTATGGGTTTCTTCTTTTTCCTTTTTCCTTAAGTGTTTTGAGAAAATAAGGAAAATTGGGTAAAATCCCAAATTTTGTGGGTACACGTCATGTACTTTTCAACATGCCATGTACTTTGGTCGTGTGGGATGAGTACACAGGGCATGTAGGATTTTTGGTGATGAAGGGTGTAAAAACTGACTACACGACATGTACTTAGTATATACACGCCATGTAATCAGTCGGCAAGTGAACAGTAAGGCAGTGGGATTAGCCACCAGCAGAGCAGTAGTACATGCCTTGTATTCAGAAATACACATCATGTAATCATGTCGATGGATGAACAGTGTGGCGGTGGAAAGTGACCACCAGTGGAACAGTTAAAAAATTAAAATTACATGTCATGTACATGAGAGTACACACCGTTTAGTTTGTTTTTTTCTTAAAACGGGCAGTAGCCTCCTCTTTCAATTGAGAAAGATTAGAATTCCAGGAAGCTACGGGAGTGACAGCCGAACCTTGGAAGAGTTCATGACAGAACATCGGGGCTCTGATTCCTTCGCCGACAACCATGTTGGGACCGTACGGGTATGCCCTTTCCCCTCCATGATTGTTTCCTTCCAATTATTTCCTTAGGGTAAGTTATTAGGGTTTTAATGGGTGATCTTTTATCCCAGATCTACGTCGTTCACGGATGATTCGGGAGGTGTCATTCACGTATATCAATTATTGGAGACTGAGGTAGGTGCTCTAATGTTTAATTTCAACTGTCATGTTGTTTTTTTGTACCATTGTGTTACAAGCCCATTTTTGGGGTGTCGTATAGATGAGGCCTTGACTAATTAGACATTTATAATTACATAGATAATCTAATGATAATTATAATATACTGTCTGGGATCATTGCTTGGATCCAGGGCCACCCTGTGGGTTTGTTTCCCTTGTTTAGTCGTTTGTCTAGGATACCTGAGGGTATGCCGTGATTATAGCATGCTTTGAGTTTTATGGAGAGGAAATGTATATAAATTTCTTTCTTATGTGTTGGGATCATCCCGGTTACTTTCTTAGCCTAAGGGTAGTGTTTTGTTTAGCCTGAGGGAAAGTGTTTTTTTAGACTGAGGGAAACATTTCATATGCCTGTGGGAAGTAACTTCTGTGCCTGAGGGAAATATCTCGTACGTCTGAGGGAAATATTCGTTATGCTTGAGGGCAATTACCTGAGGGTTTTTTTTCTGTTTGGCCTGAGGGAAAGGTTCTGGTTAGCCTAAGGACAAGACTTTGTTTAGCCCAAGGGAAATGGTTCTTATGTCTGAGGAATCTGTTTACTTTACATATTCATTGTGGTGGTTCACATGTTATGCCTTCTAAGATAAAGCATAGGCTTTGTATTTTTTTACCTTCTACTTGTTAGATAGCTTGTTGAAGTTTTTTCTACGACACTATTTAAGAGATTATCGGTTGAGGCTGAGACTAGGGGATTTATAATTCAATTATATGGACTTGTTAAATAAAAAATAAATGGAAATGGAACAGGTAAGAATGTTTACATTGTGTACTTCATAGTTTACTGCATTTCATTACTCCACACTATTGTTGCAAATTTTCACTGACAGTTGGGCACAGGCCTTTGGTGGTTGCCTGCTGGGATTTATTTCTCACACCCTGTTTGGGTCATGTCATGGGCCCAAACAGATTATATTGTTGTAGGTTTTGATCAGGGAAGGATTCCCTATAAAGGTAATTGATTTTTGCAGGGGAGTAGGAGAGCATGGGACCAAGCTTAGGCTTGTGATGCTGCTGAGTTCATGTTGCACTGTTTCTGTTTTGCTTTTCTGTACTTGTACCTTGTGTTGTATTATTTTAGATTGTAGTGTATCCTGTTTTGACTGATTTCTTAGACTTAGGGACATATTGCAACATTATATAAATGATTATTTTCATATTTTACTTCTGTATTGTTGTCCTTTTCAGCTTAGTATTGTTTACTGCTTCTGCTTTTGGTATGTTTGTATTTTCTCCGCTACAATACACTTTGACAAATGAGGGTATAGTTTCCCCACTATCATATGTAGGCCCTCACTGCTAGTCGGAAGCCTTTGGCGTTTGGGGAAATGTGATTGAGGTCAAGCTACCAACTAGGTTTGGGGCACCCATTGAGTGGCACCCAGATCCGGGACGTTACAAATAAGATCCAAGGGGAGTTTTTTTAGGCTTTTTGGGCTCTAATAGTCTAATTCAGTTTCATTGTGTTCCTATCCAAATGGGGGATATGTAAAATTCAATGAATTTTTGGTTTTTATAATTGGTTGGTGGTCGAGATACAAAATTATATTTATCCACTCTTATTTTCTACACCGATATTTTCTCACATTAACATATAGTGATGGATGGGTTATTTCATGCCTATCAAGTTATTGATATAAGCTATAACTTTATCAAATTTATCTAAATATTACCAACAATCATAAATGGGGATATTATTGGGACTGATGATTTTCAAAATAAAAAATGGAGTGTTTAATTAATCCACACTGGGTTGATTGGGGAGTTTTCAAGCTATTAGATATTACAGGATGAAAGGCCTTAGTATTGAAGGTGTCATTATTTTCCAGTGTTTGTAAAATAATTTCACCCCAAAATTAGTAGTAAGGAGTAAATATCATGAAACATGGTTTTCCAAAAATAGTATGTTAAAATATATTGTAAAACCCTTTTTCTCTAAAATTGGATTTTCAGGATGATATTGATCTCTGCAAAGGGATCTATGTCGTGAAGGATTAAAGGATCGTGATAGAAGTTTCACGAATATAGTTGAGTCATAACATGGTGACGGTAATCTATTTTACTACAAGAAAATTTTTGAATGGGAAAATTTCACTAGATATTCTTGAATACTAGGATATTCATGAATATGAATGTATATTTTTATAATAATTATGTGATGAGATCGAAATCATCACAAAAGGAAAAGTCTATAAATAGGAGGTTTCACATTTTTAAAAGTCACTGAGTTAATTTGAGAAAATAGTGAATCACTCTCAAGAAGGCTAGGATGTTTAGGAATTAGGAACTATTTTCGAGAATAAGCATTATGAAAAAACTTGTTAAGAATTAATTGATTATAAGTAATTTTATAAAATATATTTTAATGAAGACTGAGAGTTTCCCAAAGGCTTAGAGTTTTGTGATGGATGGGATCTTTGTGAAAGCTGGTAGCATCACAAAAGCATGTGGGTTTGTGAATAATTATATTTATTTGAAAGAAATAGAGTGTTATAAAAAGGACATTATCTTTGTTAATAGTAGTGTTGAAACTTTTAGATTATGTGAACAGTACATTCAATTGCATCAACTCCAAACTACAGTGCAAGAAGAGTCTTGTGCTAATCTGGGAGAAAGACATGAATGAAAAATCTATAGAGGTTACCTTTGGGTCAATAAACTGACTAAGACTTCACATAAGGGAGTGACCAAGGGGGATTCAGTAAAAGAGATCTAAGAGATTCGATGTGTTATCCCTAAAATTCTTCTAAAGGTAGTGTTCCTTGCATAGAGTTATTTTTTATAATGTGATATAATCCATAATAACTACTCATGCTTAATGGATTCTGGTACGAATGAAACACCATCGGTGTATAATCTTGTGAATAACCCTTACTGGTGAACCAAGTAAAATAGTTTTGGTTTGTCTCTGTATATGTATGTTTAATGACTATATAATTCCCTTAGATAGGTTTTATAATTTCCTGCCAATGTGAGAACAATATCCATATCTTTAAAAGAAAAATATGACACATTGGTTCACCCTTCCCCTCTCAAAGTGTTCCTGGGTTATATAAGTGGAATCAAATGGAACATTTAATTAGGTGTTAAATATATTATCTATTATTATGAATGGTAGGGTTGTTCCATTTTTTGATGGAAGAATCTTTTAGAATTGTAAGAATATAATGAGATCTCATCTATGATCTCTTGGACAGGATTATCTCTAGGCCACAACTAAAAATTATCTTACCACCACTCTATCTAATAAAATATATTTGAAGGAAATGAGTTACACTATAACCATATCTATGAGAGGGAAACTAGAAAATATAAATAAAGGAAACAACGAAAGGAATGAGGCAATATTTCATGTTTTTTATAATATGTTTTGTGATATGAAGATGAATCCAATGAAAATGTAGATAGTTTCTTTAATTGGATTACTAATTTTATTGGATCTATTCTAGGATTTAGGGAAGAAACTAAGGGTATTCAAATTGTGATGAATATCTTTATAATACTCCTATCAATGAACAATCCATAATTGTCACCCCACATGGAAATATTTATATCTATGATTTCTTGGGATGATCTGTTATGTAGTATGATAGATTATGAAATTAGGGTCAAACCAAATGATACAACAATTTAAGAAGCAAGAAAATGTCATTCAAATAAATTGAAAAACATTACACCTCCAAGGATATTGATGATGGAGATAAAATTTATGATTAAATTATTTCTATTTTAATCATAATTTTAAGAGACGAAAAGGTAGATTTTGAATAAATATTCTATTGTTTTATTTTCGATGTGGTAGAGTAGGGAACATTGTATCTCTTTACTCAAGAAAATTATATGATTTAAAAAGTGATGAAGAAATATTATAGAAGCCTAAAAAATTATCTCTCATAATAGGGACATCATAAAATAAAAAATTTACATATAAATATCATCTTATATAAAGTGAAACAAGATAATAAATATTTTTTGGAAGATATAGAACCAGATTTTAAACCAGACCCCGAAGCATCCATGTTATCTAATGTAAAAAATTGTGCTTATAAAATATGAATATAATCATTTGATTGATTATGTTGATATCAAGTTTGAACTTTATGTTTCTCTTAATGATAATGACATTCAAACAAATAAAAACATAAATATTAAACTCTTTTGAAAGAGTTATCAACGTATGTGGATCAGGTTGAAGCACAAATTCATTGCTGGAAGGAAAGTCGGATGAATATTCAACAACTCTAGAAAGAATGGAAGAAGTTGTGGATTTTAACATATAGATATAAGAGAAGGAAAATGTATTCAATGTCCTTACATCAAGATTATAGTAAAAGGATTAGGTAGTTGAGGGACCTAATGATAAAGTTGTTTCTTTTAGGATTAAGCTGGAAATTGAATCAAAATCAAGAAAAATGAAGATTTAAATTAGAGTTTGAAATTTTTTCGTATGTACAGATTTTAGAAAGAGATAAAGAGGGTTTAGAGTGAGTATTGATATCCTTGAATGATCATAGATCCACATTTATGAGAAAATTTGTAATTAGATATGATGAAAAAAACATCAAAGGTTGGAAATATGATGATCCAAAGTAAAGGTAAGCAAAAATTTGGTCATATTACAAAGGGTTTTGATGTCCTAACAAAGAAAAATTTGAAACAAATATAAAATAGAACAAAAAATAATACTCAATTAACTAGATAGGAACACATGTCAAATTAATTTACAAAATAATTATACATGTGGAGGAATGAAAATTAAAAGATAATTCCTCTATGAAATGTCAATTATGTGTCTTTCTGGCACACAACATATCATAATATGAAGCGGTAAAGAGTTTTCTAAATTGTGAAGCACATGGAAGTAAATAAAATATAATGAGATTGTATCCTTCATCATATTGAAGAAATAATTTCTATGGATATTGTTTTCATTATCCTAACTATGTTCATAAATTAATTCATTACAGGAAGAGGAAAGGTGGGGAAAATAACAAAATAACTCCAAGTAAAATAAATACCTATCAACCAAGAATAATTACACTTGAAAATTGGTATTCTCCTTTGTAAGAATATTAATGTTAGTAAGATTATGCCATGCATATTGAAATGATTTTTTAAAGACCATATTTTATATCCACTCAATCAGGTATCTCATGGAAGGAAAAGAATATGAAATAGAAATCCAACATTGCAAAACAAATCTCAAAGTTATAAAGAATAGTAGCACCTTGATTCTTGATAGTAGATGGTCATTACACATGATAATAAATTTATATTTTTTTCAAAAATGATAAGAAAAGGGTTAATGGAATAGGGATATTTAGCAACGATGGTGCCTGAAAGATCAAAGGTAATGAATATAAAGAAATATAAATGATCAGGTAATGAAAATAGAAGTTCTTATAAGTATAGTTTGTGCTATAGTCTTCTAAGTATGAGTCAACTCTATGACTCGAGACTGGTAGTGACATTTAATAAGAAAGGTTGCACTATCAATGGAAATATAGGCAATTATCTCATGAAATTGTGTATACAAATTGAAATTTATACTAGGATGATAGTAATGAAAACACTTATTTCTTAATAATTAAAGAAAACTACTTGGGGAAATGGAGGTTGGGTCACATTAACCAACAGAGTATGGAATGCATAACCAAGCTAAATATTGTTGACGATATTACCAATCTCAAGGGTTATCAAGAAAATATGTGCGATTCCTTCATGAGAGGAATGATGGTCAGTGTTCATATCAGCCAAAGAACAAAAGCATGTTGAATCTGCTTGATCTCATCAACACATACCTAGATGGTCCAATAAATAGGTTTGGCACATATGGATAGAGGCACTTCATTCATTTTGTTAATGATTATAGTATGATTTCTTGTGTGATGTTTATTCTCAATAGAGGGAATTTTTTTGATTGTAAGAAGAGTTATCATTGAGGATATAAGAATAAAGTTATCATGATTGTCCACAATCAGGCCCGTGTCATGACACCACAAGCCCACCTCGAATAGGCCAGGGTCCGGTGACAAGTACTGAGTAGGCATATCACTAACATGGGAGGCCTTAGGCTATGTACCTGTACACATGCACACATATCCATCCCTACACAATGATGAAATGTAAAAACAACTAAAAAACCAATCATGCATATATCTAAATCCAAAAACTATAGTACAATAAAAAGTAAAGTAAAGTAAACATGGCCAAATACAACCTAGACACAAAGAGTTTGAAAACAAGTCCAACTTGAAAGTAATATTGGGAACTACTATTAAAATACAACAATAAAAAATGTCGATCTTCCCATTTTCACTAATAACAACCTGGTATGGGTCTATCTAGGACTTTGTTAAATGGTAAATCTTCTGCACAAGACATGACACATTCAATAAAATCATATACATTGGTGAGTATAAACATACCTTATAGGACACCCCAAAACAAAAAAGGAACCAAAAATGAATACGGTTATATCTACAAATGTATATCTCTACATCACAAATAATAAGAATATCCAAATATACTCAAAAAGACACAAAGTGTAATGGTAAGTCACAATTGTAATGCCATCCTAGTATTCTAGCTCGAAGGATCCACATATAACTCGTTTGGGAGAACACACTTCATGAGTCTGATATCACTGATGATATCTATCTGAAAGGTAGTTCTCATCAGGTCTATCTAGAGGAAGAATGTGAGGATGTTCTAAATATATATGATACATAGATAAGGATCACAACCAAGGCCATGAGTTATACCAAAAAATAAATTGGTATTAACCCACTAAGTAGATGATCAAATCTTGCATAGTGATGGTGATGATGATACCAAGAACTCCAACTGGCACATGAAGATGAAGAGAGGATATCACTATGGGCCTAATGGAAGGATACTAAAAACACTATCTAAGAAGTTTTCTTAAAGTGGAAATTTTACTATGTATAGGAGGTGATTCCATATTGACCCTCATGGAATGGATATGTGGAATTCACCCAAACAAAACATGTCCAAGATAAATAGGATAGTGGATTCAAGAAAAATTTATGGGATTACATGACATATAGAAGTGGTAAAACCCATGTTCCTTTGACCCCAGGTACTATCCAAGTAAATGGATTATATTTTTGTCCTTTTCCATATAATAGTACATGGTGTGAGGCTAGTTGTGCACTATGTTTGTGCACTAGTACACGTGTATTCTCATGCACACCTAGCCAAGTCATTTCTGTTTGGTAGTACATGGCGTACCCATGCCCATGTACTCTAACCTATCTCATTGTAACCTCTAAGGTACATTCCAAGCCATTAGGAATAGGTCACATTTTCTATGATAGGGTTACACACTTTTTTATCCTTAAATTTATCCTGAAATGCTAACTACTACTAGGAGGTACCCACACACCATGTAATCCCATATTAAACATTGTGTGGATTGGGATTTCTATAATAACACTATTTCATTCTTCCGTATGTTTCCACACCACCTCCACTTAGAAATTTGGCCCTGTTTTTGCTGAAAATCGTGAAACCATTCCAGCCAATCCTCACCATCTCCAATCACTAGATTTTCACCCCTTCTATTTTTTAAAAGACATAATTGTTCATCAGTATTCCTTTCACACCAAAGAAAACAAAAGCTGAAATCCAAAACCTTTCAATTTGGATCCTCTTCCATAATCACACCACCTTCATGTCATTCCAATCTAATATCTTTAATATAAAATCCTTGTTCCAAGAAATGGGTGTGAAATGATTGATTTATCAGTGGATGTCGAACCACATGTCAACTAAGAAAACCGGTTATGAATAAAGAAATATGGGATAAATAGACATCCAAAAACTTGAGGAATGGACCTTGTCCAATATTTTTTTTGGAATTTATTCAACTCCAATAGAATTATAGGAGAATAATTAATAATAATCAATTGAAACTCTGAAAATAATCACAAAAATAACCCCATACCACAATATAACCAAACCACATATCAATCTATTTGTTGTTTGATTTTCATTCATCATACAGATTTAAAACTGGGATAGAATTAAATAAAAATAAAGTTCTAGATCTATTTCAATTTATTTATGATGAAGAACAGAGTTTTTCCATGATCATTAGAAAGATCTATCGATTTCATCTCACACTAGTCATGGATCCCCGATCAGGTCATCATCTGTTAATGGAATCTCATTCCATGCTCTCCAACAGTTATCCAATGATTTGTAGTGTTATAAAGTTATAAATGAAAATTTTCAATAAGAATGTATTTAAAGAAACATTAGGTCATTTATTCAATAGTTAAATAAAGTAATCTTTAATTAATTATTTTATTTATTTTATGCTCAGGAATACTTTTACACAAACTCCTCACACCTACCAAGTTTATGTTGCACCTAGGGTAAACCTCATGTTCAAAACTCAAAATTGAACTTAGATTTTTTAGTTGGGACTATATTTATATAGTATTCCTCATTTTTAGGAAAATTGTATGCACATACAATTTAAAATATTTCAAATATTTCAAATATTTATTTCAGGCACACTGGGCCTTGGAACCTCACTATGTCCCAACTTCTAGCCTTGAAAATAATCCTTACAATATCCAAATATAATAAATCAAAAATGTGAGTAATTATATTCTTCAAACCTCATTTTATTATTTATTGACAATCCAAGATAATTTATACACAAAGAGTAGTGGGTATTGAGCATGAATATAAGCCTCTCACTCCCATGTTCTCTTTTACAGATTATTATACAACCACCAAACATGAACCAAATAAATAATTAACCCATGAAATATCCTCTCTTACATATCCTCAATCCCTATATATCACTTAGAAAAGGTAGCACCATTCTCAATGTCTAGCTCTCCCCAGTCAATAATGTGTAATGGGACATGCATGTACCTCCTTGATCACAACATGTGGAAGATATCATGTACCTGTTCTAACTACAGAGGAAGACCTAAGATGTACACCACCTCAATAACACTAAAAATATCTAGAAAGGACCAATAAATCTTAGAGATAGATTACCTCCATAAATAAATCTCTATAATCTACATTGAAGTGAAACCTATAATAATACATGGTCTCCCTCTGTGAACTCCACGGGCCACCTTCTTCTGTCTACATAAGACATCTAATGGATTTGTGAAGTCTTCAGCTTCTTTTGGATTATTTTAACCTTCTATGTAGTTTCTTACCACAAATTTGGGCCCATAAGTTCCAACTCTCCTAGGCCAGTACAACAAAGTGATGACCTACAGGGTCACCCATACAAAACCTCAAATGGTTCCATACAGATTGTGGAATGGTAGCTATTTTTGTATGAAAACTCCACCAGTGGTAGGTGATCCTACCAACTATGTATACAGTATAACATGAAATTTCACCACATTTCCCCCAATACATGAATGGTCCACTTTGTCTGGCAGTCAGTTTGGGGGTGAAACATTGTACTCAAGTGTAATTGAGTCCCAAACGCTTCCCGAAATCCCTTACATAACTGAGATGGGAAGCGATCATCATAGTTGAAGATGATCATTGAGGTGGAAAAATGTAGAAAGAATATATCTTTCATGTAGAAGCATCTCAATCTCTCTACTAAACTCTGGTCCCAAATATCTAGGAAGTATGATGAATTGGTGAGTCAATATATGATCACCCATATAGAATCATGTCCCCCAAACTTACATGGTAATACTGATACTAATTACATGGATATACCATCCCAAATCCACTCTGGAACCTTAAGGGGTTAATCTAAACCTACTGGAACTTCGTACTCAACCTTTACTTGATGTCATGTAAGGATTAGAGAGATGAACTTTGCAACTTCCTTCTTCATCGATGGTCACAAAAACTAAGTTCATAGGTCCTGGTATATCTGTTCTACACCTGGATGTACTGCCATAGGAGATATATGATACTATCTCATAACCTGCTCCCACAATGTCATCAGTATGAATGTGCATCCTTTCAAAAGAACAACAATCTCCCCACCTTCAAAAAATCCATCAAGAGCATGTGCAGTTGATATTTGAGTGTGTTGGGTCTCACAGTCAGTATCCCCAAGTTATGCATCCCCAACTTACTATAAAAGTGGTGGGGTAACAACCATTGATTGGTGTTATGTTTCTCAGTCCCCATCCACAAAGGATAGTTACAAAAAGGTTACCTACTCTAACACCTCATTCTGAAACAATGAACATGATCTTCTACTAAGAGAATATACTAAAACTTTACCCTTCCCATGTGTATAGACAATCATGAAGTCATATTACTGGAGTTACTCTATCCATTACCTATGTCTCAAATTAAGATCCTTCTGAGAGAAGATATACTTGAGAATCTTATTATTGGAATAGATGATAAAATACTCACCCATCAGATTGTTTCACCGCATATTTAGTGAAAATACTACTGTTGTTACCTCAATGTTGTGGGTTTTATATTTCAACTCATGTGGTCTCAATTGATTTGAACCATTAAAAATCATTGTCTAACTCTACAGCAAAACAAAACCATTCCCAGTTCTTAATGCATCACAAAAAACTATGTACTCAACACCCTCCTTTGGAAATATCATGATTAGAGTGCTCATCAAACTCTGCCTCAACTTATGAAAAGCCTCATGGATATTTTATTTCTACATGAATGGATTCCCCTTTCAGATAAAATATGTCATGGGTGATGATATCCTTGAAAATTAGATATGAATCATCGATTATAGCCTTCCAAATCAAGGAAGGTCCATGTATCTTTTATGCTCTTGGATGGCTCACATGATAACACTACCACAGCCTTTCCCATTTCCACTACCACTCCATATACTAAGATAATTTGTCCCAAAAATTGGACTGCCTAAATCCAAAACTGACACTTTGAGAGCTTCCCATAAAGCTGGTGCACTCAGTGTACATCCAGAACCATATTTAAGTGTCTTGTGTGCTCCTCCTTGGAAATTGCGTACAAAAGGATATCGTTGATGAATACTTCTTTAAAGTGGTATAAGAAATGGCAAATTATCTGGGTTATAAGTCCCATGAAAACTACTAGGGAATTCGTCAAGACAAAGAGCATCATCGAGTACTAATAGGGAACATATCAACAATTTAATGTCATCTTTTTTATATACACATAATTTTCTCAAAAATGGTTATAGTTTGACCTCAGGCCAATATTCAAGAACCATGGTTTCCCTCCTAAATGATCAAACATGTCATTGATCCTTGGTAGTGTATAATCATTCCTCACAATCACCTACTTCATGCACCATAAGTCCTCATATAACCTCAACCTCATGTCCTCCTTGGCGAACAAAATTGGGGCTACCTAGAGTGAAACATTGGGTATATCAAATTCATTCCTCTACATGTCCTCTAACTACACCATCATTATGTGAAGATCTATAGGATCCATCTGATATACTGGCATAGATATTGTTGATTTCCCCATGTTTGGATCAATGCAGAAGTCTATCTCTTAGCAGGGAGTTAAACATGGAACATCCTTAGGATAGACATCCTTGAACTCTACCCCCAAAGAAGGAAATAGATAACTCATAACACCCACTACACTAATGGTTAGACTAGAAAACTGATGTGTAATTGGATGCACCCGCCAATGCATGAGTCCATCTTGTGTTTCTTGGGTTTCCTTTTCACCAAAAAATGAGAACATTGTTCCTTTACTGTAGAAAAACCACATCCTCCACCAGAAATAGTAAATATGGGCATGAAAATGGATAATAATTCAACACATATGATGACATCATAAGGCCTCATCATTGCTACAAAGAGATACCAACATAAAATCTCACCTCCAAGAGTCATGCCACACTCTTGACACAATTGTGTGATTGTTGAGTCATCTCTAGTAGGAGTATCCAAGCACAAGGGTTAACCCAAGGACTAAACCAGAGTCTCTATGTCTCATACATGATATGTAAAAAAAAGGAATGACAAGAACCCATTTCTATAAGTACTGAAGCTAATGTAAAATATAAACATACCATACCTCGTATCATTCTTGGAGATTTTGGTTTTTATGTTTTGACTACATGCAACTATCCCCAACCCTATCCTTTAACTCCATTTTCTTGGCCTAGACCACCCGGGGGTGGTGGTGGTAATAATTAAAAGTGTATACCACAACATTTTACTCTCCCAAATCCTCTTCCACATCTACCACCCTGTGAACCTACTTAATACTACCACTACTTCTACCTTGGAGGCCCATCCACGATCTTCTTATCTATTGTACAGGAGGTCAAACAATCTAGTACAATATTTCACGTGCCATAACTTGAGTAACTTCACCTCTCTCTGGGCTGACTGGACCCACCATGTGATTCCTAAACTATACACCCTTTTTTATAGGACCTCCTCCTAAAATTTCTTGCACATCTTGGTCCCTAAGACTAGTGTTGGCTCCCTGAAGATGAGGTCCATGTTTTTATGGGCCCATGTCTGACAACCACTAGTAGTGTTTTTTTAGCCAATAGAATCTAAACCACCAATGTTTTCTCTAGCACCACATCATGGTTAGGAATTTATAGAGGGATAACACTTTCTTGGATGTCTCTATGCATTCCTCACTCGAGATTCCAATCCCTAAATAACCGGTTATGAATCATACCTATTTAGTACCTACAGAGGTTGGTAAACCTCATTGAGTACCCATATTCTATCGTGTTACCCACATAGAGCTGGAAAAGATCCTGGATAAGTACAGCCCGAAATGTGTCTTGAGATAACCCCTCTCTGAAAAAAATCTCACACTTTAACCATGCTAGATTCGCATAATCATAATACTGGGTTACTAACCCCCACCATTTTCATGTTGATCCATGGAGAAGCCTCATCACAAGAACCATCATATGATCTGCTGGTTCCCTGATAAGACAGAAAACCTTGGTAACTGCCTCACGGCAATCTTCAGTCACCTTTCTTTTAGGATCACCAAATATCATAAGGGGTCTCAAATCACTAAAAATCATAAGGTGTGCTCATCCAATTCACCTCATACACTGGTATTGTGGGTACCATATGCTTCTCTATATGTGGTGGAATAGTGGGTGTGCCATCTATAGGTATCATCTCTATAAATGGTGCCAGTATCAATGCATCATCATTGAGGGGATCATCCACATGATCCTAATGATAAATCCTAGTTGGCATATATCGTGGAGGAATCATGAAAGTAAACAAAATGTACCATGGTAACTTTTTTTATCTAGAGAGATGCCTTAAGAAGGACATAGAAAACCAAAATCCATTCCTATATGATTCATGTACCATTTTTTTTTATGAAACCAATTTTCTCATGTACCTAGTTGAAAATATGGTGATTAGAGTCCTATTGTATGAATACATCAGCCACCGCACCAACACTGGAGTCCCTGACCTGAAATCCAAACTTGAGACACTTAGCACTATTTCCCCAAACCAATCTCACAGACTCTGGTCCTAAGGTAGAAATGACTTCCTCTAATACCACTTTATCATGACTCATCCCAATGGGGCCCATTCCATGACTCCACACACCCACCTATAATTGATTAGGGGCTGGTGATTAGCACCGAGTAGGCATATCACTAGCATTGGAGGCCTTAGCCTAATTACATGTACCCATGCACACATCTTTAAGCATATAAAATGATGAAATGTAAAAAAAATGAACAACCATTTATGCATACATCTAAATCTCAAAACCAGAGTATGGCAGGAAGTAAATTAATGTAAACATGTCCAAATACAAGAACAACACAGAGTCTAAAAACAAGTCCAATATGAAATTAATAATGAGTATTGTTGTCAATATACCAAAGGGACAAACCTCCATATTTTTTATCTCACTAAGAACCATATGGTTCGGGTTTGTTTAGGTCTCTGTTAAAAGGTTGATCTACTTCATAATACATGACACGTGCATGCAAAGACTGTGTAGGGGTTAGTGTAAAAATACAAAGTAGGACACCCCTTAACCACAAATCATACAACAAATGAATATAGTTATCTATACAGTGGTATATTTCTATAGAAAATGTAATAAAAATATCTAGATATATTCAATAAGACACACAGTCTAAAGGTAAATCACAACCATAATTCCATCCAAGGATTCCAGCTCAAAGGTTCCACATAGCACTCATCTAGGAGAACACACTCCATGAGTCTCAGAGCACTGATGATGTCCTACCAATAGGTAGTGATCATAGGGTCCTTCAATAGTAATTACACACTGAAGGTCCGAACAGATGTGATACATAGATGAGAATCACACCCAAGGCCATGGGGTATACCAGAAAATCAATCTAGATTAACCCTTTATGTAGAGGATAGGTTCCCGCATAGTGTTATTCATTATGTTATCAAGAAATCCACCTAGGGCACCATTAAAAATACAGGATCTCACTCCATTCCTCACATATGGAATCTGACAAATCTGTCCATAAATTCTTACTAAAGGGATTGTTGTCCTAAGTGTTGGAGGTGATTCCATACTAACCCGCAAGCAATAGATATGTGGAACAAACCCAAAATAAATGTGTCCAATACATAGAGGAAAAAGGATTCCAGACAACTTTATGGGAGTACACAGTGTGCAGTAGTGGTAAATTTCATATCCCATTAACCCCTTGTCTTTCCCATGTAAACATCCTTTGTTTGTGTCCTTCCTCGTGTTTTTCTAACAGTGCATGGAATGCGACTTTCCTATTACTCTTCCCATGTACTAGTACAGGGTAATTCCTATGTACACCTAGCCAAGCCATGTCTATATGGGAGTATACAATGTTCCCATTACTTTGTACCCCAGCTCGTTTTCATTTACCCTTTTAGGTACACCCCAATCCATCAAGGATAGGTTACACACCATTTTATAGGGTCTTCCACTGCTTTGAGGTACCCACAAACTGTGTAATCTAGGATTAAATGTTATGTGCATTAGGATTTCCATAATACTTCATGTTTTTTCTTTTTCATGCATTTATGCTACCACTACCTCAAAATCCAACTTCATTATTACCAAAAATCATGAATCCATTCCAATTGAACCTCTTCACCACCAATCGTTAGATTTTTTCCCTTCAATTTATTTGGAAAATAGCCCCATTCACTGTTATTCATTATGTGTTGATGAAAACTAAATCAGGAATTCAAAACCATCTGATTCTCCACCAATTAAATTATTGCATCACCATCGTTTTGTGTCGATACCAAATATCAAATATCAAATATTTTCACTAAGAAATGGGTTCACAACGATCGATTTCTCAGTGGATATCAAACCATGGCTCAATGAAAAGCACCCATGATGAACGATGAAATATGTGATAAATGCACAACTAGAAACCTAAGGAATAAACCTATTCCAATGTTCGTGTTGGCCTTGATCTATCTTCATTAGAATAATAGGTGAAGAAACAATAAAAATCAATCTAAACTACCAAAATAATCCTGCAAATAAACTCATCCTACAAGATGAATGAATGGTGGATCAATCTATTCTTTAATTTATTTATGTCCATCATAGGGATTTAAAATGGGGATAAAATAAAATAAAAACAATTTCCTACCTTAATTTGGATAAATAACTAATGAGTAATAGTTATTCACCATAATTGTTATTGATATTCATTGATTCAATCTCACATTATTCATCCATCCTCAATCTGATCATCATCCCTCGATGGAATCTAGTTTCATGCTCTCCAATTATTTGAAAGGTTACACGGCTAACACTGAAAAATTCGAAATCTTTTATTTTATGAAAACATTAGGTCACTATGTCAATGGTTAAATAAAATAATCATTTTTTAATTATTTTATTTATTTTATGCCCACAACGAAGTTTTCACAAACTCTCCACACCCACCAAGGTTATTTCATACCTTGGTTAAACATTGTGTTCTTAACTCAACAGTGCCCTCATATTTCTGATCAAGACCACTATTTAGATTTTAATCCACTTTTTCAAGAAAACTATGTGTGTGTGAAATTTAATATATTTAATATATCTTACAATTTTACTTCAGGAACACTGTGCCTCGGAATGGCATGCTCTCTCAGCACCAAGTCTCAAAAATAATCCATAAAATATCCAATGATATTACATCAGAAATCTAATTCATTATACAAATTTTTCATAAAATAAATATTTGATGATATGAAAACTGAAAAAATAAATACACATCTATTTAATTTTAATTTTACCTCAAAAACATGGGGTAAATCTTGAGGTTTCTTCAGTGAAAACCCCTAAAAATATTGGTTAGTTTAATGAAGAAATAAATAGGTGAATAATATGTCTAGAACTATACTAATTGTGAGTTTTGTTTCTCATTATTATAGGAATGAGAAATTTCAAGTACTGGTGTATGCTCAAAATCAAAAAATCCTTTTTATAGAAGAGACTATGAAACTATATGAGATATAGTATGGAAATAATCCCTCTATAAAATATTTTCTTATTTTGGGAAGTAAATGTTCTATCTGAAAAAAAAAATAAGGTAATAATGGAATTAATGGTGGTGTTGTAGTTTGTGTAATGTTCCTTGGATATTAAATGAAGAGTAAATCCAAAAAATGTTTAAAAAATAATCTAGGAAATATTTTTAAAAGGAATGATGTCAATATCATTGAGGATAAAACCATAAATACTTCTAGGATCTCATATGTTGATATGATTGAAGATGAAAAAGAAAATAGAAAAGGGAAAGATTCAATTAAATAAATATTTGAAGGCATCAAAAACAATCAAGGATCTCAAAATGATGATAATTCAGAAGAATAATGAGAAGATTAAATTATTTATGAGGAAATTTTATCATAACCTAACAAGAGAAATAGAAGAACCAATGATGATCAACCCAAAACCATTGGGAATTGGATCGTACCTACAAAAACAAGGATAATGTGGAATGAATAACATTCTCCATTACTATCAATTGTGGAGACAACCATGTTTGAATAAAAGGAAAAGGATGAATCATTCGTTAAGGCCGTGATTTATGAACTATATTTTATTGAAAATATCTGGATGTGGGATATTGTTAAGAGACTAAAGAATCAATATTTTATTGGAAAAAAGTAGATCATAAAAAATGATGATCATGGAAATGTAATCATAAATAAGGAACTCTTGGTGTGTAAATGATATAAACATGTTGATGGAATTTATTTTGAAGAAACATTTTCTCATGTATCTTAACTAGAGTCGATAATGCTCTTCATTTCCATGGAAACTGAAAAAGGGTATGAATTTTATTATATATATGTCAAAATGGAACTCTTAAATGGTTTTATTGAATAAAAAATCTAAATTGAACAACCTATTGTATTTCTGATAAAAAATGATGAAATGTGTATTTTTAGATTAAAGAAGTATCTCTATAGTCTAAATTAGAAACCACAAGCATGGTATTCTCAACTGGATTCTTATCAAAAGAATCTATAATTTAAAATAGGAGGTATTGAAAAAAATCAATATGTGATTAATTCTTAGTAAGATAAATTTATGGTCCATGTGTATGTGGATGATATTATTTTTTGTGGAAAGAGTCATGAATCAGTGTAAAATTTTCTTATCACATGAAATCATAATTTTAAATATACATAATTGGGGAATTCACGTACAATTTGGGGCTTTAGTTTCTTCAAAAGAAAAATTATACCTTCATTTATAATGAATAATATGTATGAGAGATTCTTGAAAAATTCAAAAAATTATTGCTCCAAGCCAATGGTGAATCCAATTATCATTGGGAAAAAACTCAGAAATCATGAGGGTGAGACATCTATGGATTCCACTCGATACAGGAGGATCATTGGAAGCTTAATATACTTGACTGTAATATGATAAAATATCATCTTTGTAACATGTATAAAGGCTCACTTCAAAAGTAATTTGATGAAACATTATATTTTTGTCATTACAATATTCATGAGTTATATTCAATGTTCTATAAATTTTGGATTATTCTTTACAGTAGGAATGGATAATGAATTATCATAATTTCCTAATTCTAGAAGGCCTATAGATGTGGTGGATCAAAATTCCATAAGTGGTGGTGTTTTCTTTATAAGAAAAAAATGTGTGGGCTGGTTGAGCTAGAAAAAATAAATTACTTATCATAGTACTTATAAAGTAGAGTATATCTCTATTAAAAAGGTATAAAATTAGCTATTGTGGATGAAGCATTGAATTAATGATACATTTTATAAGGTTAAATAGATAATGGGGCTACACTATTACCAAAATAGAATGATTGATCTTATAAAAGTATACTTCAATACATCTAATCCAAACATATTTATCAAATATCACTTTATCAAATAAAAAATTAGAAAGGTGAGATTAAAATGGATCATGTAAGCACTAATGATCAAGTGGATAACATTCTGACTAAGCCATTATTAGTACATATTTTTTAGAAACATCGGTTAAACCTCAGTGTTCATCCAACTCCGTGTGAAGGAATAGGTTGGGGTTTATCCCCCAACCCCATTTGTTTTAACTATTTTAATTTTTTTGAGGATGTGATGTAGGCCATTAGGGGATATAATATTTAGTATGATTATGTTTAGAGTGATAAGAATGTAATATAGTTTCGTTGTTTGTTTTTGTAAAGGGTAAGATAAGTGAAATTCAATGAATTGTAAGTTTTCAGGATTGGTTGGTGGTTGGTGAATGAAATTATCACTTTCTAATCTTGTTTTCTACATTGATCTTTGATCATGAAGACATAGATTGATGGACGAGTTATTTCAAGCTTATCAGATTTGGGATAGAGCTGAGAACTTTATTGAATTTATCTACAGATTTCAAACCAGCCCAAAGGGGGTATTTTTGGAACCAAGGTTTTTCATAACTGGAAAAAGAGTGTTTTTTCTACTCCACACTAGGTTGACCAGGGTGTTTTCAAGCTAATTGATCTTATTGTGTGGGAGTCCTTAGTGCTGAAGGTGGTTTCATTTCCCAGTGTTTTCCAAATTTTTGGATCTCAAAATTCGGAGGAAGGGGTAATAATCACAAAATATTGTTTTTTAGAATATACTCATCAAATATATAGTGAAGGAATTAATTTTGAGAATATTAGAGTTTCATAAAGATATGGATATCCAAAAAGGGATATAGCATCATGAAGGTTTAAAGGTTCTCAAAATAGGCTATGTGAAGATAGATGAGTCATGATGGGATGATGATAATCTACACAACTATGACAAACTCAGTGAATGGGTAACTTTCACTAGATATTTATAAATACTATTAGATTCATGAACAAGAATGTAGAGAATTATAAAGAGGACTTGGGGAGCTCGAAATCTTTGTGAAAGGAAAATTCTATAAATAGAAGTCTTCCCATCACTAAAATTCACATAGAAAATTTGAGAAATGTGTGAATCACTTAAAATTTTAAAATGATATGAGCTTCACAAATTATGAAATCTTAATGAGACTAATAATCAGGAAAATATTGGTTAAAAATTTTCTTATGTAAAGGAATTTCCAAAAATAGAGTTTTGTGAAAACTGAAATTTTCATGAAGACTAATATTTATGCGAAGGATGGGGGCTTCGTAAAAGCTGGTATCTTTGTAAAAGTGTGTGGTTTTATGAACTCTGGTATTTCATTGAATCTAATATAGTGTTTTGTGAATGTTTTTATCATTTTTAATATTAGTGTTAAACATCTAGCTTATGTGAATAGTGCTTTCACATGAATCAGCTCACAACTATAATGAAAGTAGAGTCTCATGTTAATAAAAGATAAAGACTTAAATACACAATCTATTGAGGTGTCCTTTTGGTCAATAAATTGAATAAGTCATAACCTGAGACATTGATAATGGGGGAGTTTATGGAAGTGATCTGAGGGAGGTGGTGTGTTATTCCTATAATTATTGTAATAGAAGTTTTCATAAAACATGGTGAATATGTCTAATATTCTATACTCCATAATAACTACTAATGCTTAGTGGATTTAGGTATTACTGAAACACTATTGATAAATCCTCCTTGGAATATCCCTTAGTGGTGAACTATGTAAAATTATGATGGTGTTTCTCTATATATGGATGTTTAATAACTGCATGATTTCATCAGATAGGTTTTAGATGTTCCTTCCAACATAAGAGCAAGATCAATCTGTTTAAAGGGAAAAAGTTGATAAACTAATTCATCCCTCCCTTCCTAGGTGTTCTGGGGTCCTGTAATGATAAGGGAGGATAATATTATGTGTCCTTTTATTGATTATCATCAATTACACTGGCGAATGTAAAGAACCATTAACCTCTTTTATGGATTGATAATCTATTCAATCAGATGAAGTGAGCTAGTTGGATCTCAATGATCTACTTGAGGTTATGATATCATCATATATTGATGAAGTATAAGGAAATTATAAACATCTCTTTTAAGTTCCATTTTTGAAACTATGAGTTCGTGGTAATGTCATTTGGTTTCATAAACATTCTAACCATGTTCATAGTACTAGAGATCTTTGTGTTGCAATAGATTCTCGATATGTTTTTTGGAGTTGATTTATAACATCTTCATTTATATTGAGTTATATGAGTAGCATAAAAAGAAACTTTGAGCTATCTTACAGTTCTTTGTTACCATTTTTGGTTTGGTAAGTTACCTAAGTATAGGTTTCGAAATGTTGTGTATTAGTGGGGAGTGATTGTAGATTTTTTTAATATCAAGTTAGTTGTTTCTTGGGTAGCACCTAATAAAAAAACTTATGTATCAAATCTCCAAGTCCTCATATTCTATTACAGGTGTCTCATTCCAAATTTCTATCATATTGCAACTCCTTTGATAGTCTTGACCTAGAAGGATCCTGATTTTTAATGGATTGACTAGTGGCATGATAATTTTGTGTACATGAAGGAGAAGCTAGTTAGTGACCCTATTTTTTATATTCCTAATAAATTTTTATGTTATAGGATTATTTAATTGTTTTCCATCTTCATCTGGATTGTGTTTTTATCCATTATAGGGCATTTATGTACAATGGGTCTCAATGGTAACATCCTCATGAAAATAACTACACTATCAATGACCTTGTCATTTCTATAGTTTTTCATTCATTAAATATTTGGAAACACTATATCTTCAGTGAGAACTTTTTATTATTCACATATCATAAGTGTTTGGTATATATATTCTCCATTTCTGATTTTATCATTAAGTAATGGTGATGGATCACATTCTTACAAGATTATGACATTGATATTTCTAATACGTGATGGATAGTGAATATCATTTTAGATGCGTGTAGAAGGAATTCATGTACTGATATTGTGCATGATTATATGGATTCTTAGAGAGCGGTGTATGAGATTACAGAGATACACCATAATATAATAGTATTTGTGGTAGATGGTGCCTCTACTATATGCATGTGTTTCTATCTATTGTACAACAAGTAGATAAATCACAAATATGGGATTCTAAGGTGATGTTTTAGTGAAAAAATGTTGTTTATATAGATACCATGGGGGGAATATCTAAGTATGATCACCATTGGGTTTTTTTAGGGGATATTCTTTTTTCCATCAATGATTCCTAAGGTAGTTATTTTTTTCTTCATATTTCAACTGCATCAGGGTATTCAGGTATGCATAAAATATATCATGACTTAAGGGGACATTTTTGGTGGTTTAGTGTAAATAGATAGGTTGTAGAGTCCCTATCTCAGTGCTTTTTCTGTTGAAAGGTGAAATATCAGCATTGTGTCCTTGGTTGGTTTCTTAATCCATTGAATGTTCCTTCATGGAAGTGAGAGGAAATCTTAATGAATTTTTTCACTAGTCTACCTCAATCATTGGGTGGATATGATGCTTTCTGGGTTATTAGGGGAAAATTTATGAAGACATGTCATTTCATGGAAATGAACAAGTTGATCATGAAGGATATTTTATCAAGGGAGTATCTAGAAGAGGCTATAAGGATATAAAGAGTTCTGAAGATGATCATATTTGATCATGATACCAATTTTACCTCCCAACTATAGAGAATTATCTAAAATTATTTTGAATCCTAGTTATACCATAGAATAACTTTTCATATACATAGAAGTGGTTAGATATAGTAGACAATCTAGACTCTAGAAGGCATGTTTCATGCATGTATTTTGGATTTTGGAGTATCATGAGTAAAGAACCTACCCTTGGTAGATGTTACTTGTTATAATATTTATTGATTTACCATTAGTATGGATCCATTTAAATCATTTTATATATACCCTTATTGGAAATTGTTGTGTTATAATGTCTTTATAGAGTCAATTTTTATCATACCAAGATTTTTGTATAGAGTGATAGAGAAGGTATAGGAAATTCATAAGTTGAACAAGTCAACTTAGGATGACTAGAATTCTAATAATAATCATAGGATGAGAAAATGGAGTTTGTTTTAGGATATGATCCACTCATGAATGTATCTCTTCATCGTGGGAAGTATATGTTCGGACAGGGGAGTAAAACTTTTCACTAGTTTTTAAAACTATTGAGGTTTTGGAGTATATTTGAGTAATTTTATATTTTTTGGTGATTCATACATCGATAGATCAGATTAATGATGTTTTCATGTGTCTTAACTTCTTCAATAACTTCATGATGAATCACATGTCATAGACTAGGTTTTTATAAATGTCTAAGATGATGTGATGTTTAAGGAATAACCTATCTAGATTTAGGACTGTTGGGAGAAGGTGTTGTGAATGTATTGTATTCTGTTGGTTGATAAAATGTGGTGGTGCAATGTCCTATAGGATTATATACGGGAATGTGGTTAACATATGTGTGAAAATTATCCTAAGTTGTTTTATTATTAATTTCTTTGTGGTATATATAATAATTCAAGATTTATGAATGATCAATGATATTTTTATATTTCTGTCTCTTACTTTATGATTAGTTGGGTGCGCTCTTATTTTAGGATGATCCATGGGAGGTGTCGCACATGGTAGTTGTTATTGGCCTCTCACATTATCCTTACTGAGTTTATTTTTTATTCTAAAGGATGATAATCATTTAAGAGGTTTCCAATGCAAGGGATCATATATTCATGGAACATTCCTTTATCATTTATCAGGCATTGAAAGAGTTTAGAGTGTTCCTAGTGGTAGTCTAGAGGACGGGTGATGGAAATATCTACTGCTATTGTGTTTTTTTGTTGTAAAAGTTTTCTCATGGTGTGATATGTTGTTTCACTTCATTAGTTTCCAGTTGAGAAATTTTTTCATAGATCATAGTGGTGTCATGTATTAGGGTAATGTGTCGTAATAGTTATCCTCCATGATATTTTAGATTGGGAGTTTAGTTATAACATGATGGGTTCCTATTATGATTTTAAGGCCTCATAGAGGGATTTTTGGAAAAGTTATTTTGTAAAGTTTCTTATATTATATTATATTAATTTTATTAATTTCCTTTTCCATTTTTTGGTCTTGGTTCAAAGTTTTTGGTCACTCTATGAAAATTAAAGGATTGGATTTCCATGGTTTTTTCATTAGGGATTATATCAATGTGTCACATGTATCTTATTGTGGAACTCATCTTGGTTAGAACAATTTAAGGTGGATAAGTGGGAGATACATCATGATTGTTGAGTATTTGGAAATAATGCTGAGACATCATTGGTCATGTCGTGATATTTAAAATTTTCATATTAGATAAGGTTTTTGACTGTAAGAAAAGGGGCATTTGTATGGGGAAATATTGTCATGATATTTGGATCATGTCAATTGAATAGGACAAATAGATATCATGTCATGGAACATTGATCTATAATCCTCATTTTAAATTCAAGTTGTTTCTTAAATTCCTCTTATTTCCCCTATCTTCCTTCAAACCCTTGATGTAAAGACATCGATCGTAGTATCCCAAAGATATTTCTTTAATTTATTACATTAGAATAGATACAAGACTTGAATCCCAAGGGACTAATTAGTTTTAGTAGTTTTTGAATCCATATTACATACATGAACATTACATTACAACTTGAAAATAAAAACAACATATAAAATCCATTAGTAACACCCAAAAACTCTTAGATTAACCCTATATGTCATTCATAATACTCATATTTATTTCCTGAGGAATAATAAAACATAAGCAACGGGTGAGCTCAAATGACCAATAAGGGTAAATAATACAGTGGATGACAATATAAACTATAAGTAATAGTGAATGACTAAAAACAAAAGTCATTAGAACATAATATTTAACATCATATGTAATGGATAAAAGTTGAATAAATAATTCCATATAAATAATCACATGAGAAAGAAGCTTGAACATGGATATTATGCTAGTCGAATATTAACATGGATAATCAATTACGAATATCATTATGAGGGGGTGTATATGCCATAAATCTGGAACATATCTTCATGGAAACTTCCAAGACATCTGAAAATGATTGAGTTCTTGGATAAAACCATATATGAAAATGGACAAGGCATCGGTACAGTCCATATTTGTTTTGTCTCATGAGACCTGCCGATGCATAGAGGGGCTATATTGAGCCCCACCCATCACTTAAAAAATCTGATGGATTCCTAATATAAATGGGTTTAAACATAAAAAACATATATATATATATATATATATATATATATGAAATGTAAATAACTTTCCCCAATATGTAAATATAATAAACAACCATTCTAAGTAGTATGGTGAATGGTTCAAGATAGCTAATCCATAGACAAACTGATCATAAACCATTTAATAAAAAAATTAGACGATAATAATATAAACAAATATCAATAAAGAATAAAATTTAGTAGAGGTGTATAAATATATTATGATACTCTAAAAATCATCAAGGGATTCTTGAGAGAAATACCCCTTTTACATTACAAAGAGGAGTTATTTTGGAAAAATCATTTTTATTTTTCATAATTTTTTGTATAAAATCATTAATGAAAAAAAATAGTTTCAAATGAAAATATTAGGGATTTTATAAAAATAATGGTTTCTTAAGAAAAACTTTGGATGGTACTTTAAAATGGATATGAAATTTACAAGTTTCCATTAATCAGGCTTCCGTATCAGGAAGAATAGATAAGGGAATCTTGTATAACATGTATTTACCCATAAAATAACGAGGAAATGATCTAGTTACATGAGTTTGGAATTTATTAAGATAATTTTAGGAAATTATATAAAAATAATTAAAAATTAAATTTTTGTAAAGAAGGATAAATCATAACCCAAATGGAAATGATGGTTCGGGAAGAAAACCCATACCTTATGTTCGAAAGTGTTCTAAACTTGACCTTAATGACCTACATAATCAAATTAAATACATAAATAAATTAATTCATAACCTTTTTAAATTCTATTTTAACTATTATTATTTTATTAATTTCATTTATGTTCTTTTTGATGAGTTATAAGATATAATTTTATCATTTGGGAGTATTTGTTTCCTTGATTTTCATGATCACTTTACTTGTATATGAGTATGTCTGTTAATGAAAAATTAAAATAGATATCTAGAATATAATATATATGTTATCAATGAACATCCTAAAGAAAAAATGGTCATATATATCATTTTTTTTTTGGTGAGGATGAATCATTAGATAAGATGTTAGTGATATTTATTTAGATTATTTTGGCTATTTTTTCTCATCATAGGCATGTTTTGTTTTATTTGTTAAAATCATGTATATACAATGGTTTCACAACAATACATAGTATTTAGTACACATATTATAATTTTTTAACCCTAAAAATGGTTTTAAGAACATCCTTGAAGGTGTTAATGTAAAATGAAAATGCATCGTCTATGATGTCGTTAAATTGGCACATCATGGGAAATGTTTTAATTTATAGAATAAAAGATAGAGAGAGAGAGATGAAATATTTCGATGATGGATCTTCTATTAAAATGATATAATTATAGTATATAAATGATAATGGAGTTATCATGTCACTTTGGATAGGGGATTTGAGGGAAGGATATGAAAATAAAAGAAATTGAAATGGAAATAAAATAGAAGATATATGATTTTTACCTCTTGAATTCTCCTCATTGAGAACCTATTTAAGGGGATTGGTTTTGATATTTTTTGATACCAAAGTCTCCTAGAAGTGTTATAGTGTCTTGGGAATAGTATTGGGAAGAATTTTGACAAGGGTGAAATAATTCAGGTGTGAGGAGAAAGGGTGGTGAGGGGTTCTTTTTATAGAAGAGAAGAGGGGTGTTTTTTGAATATTTTATTCATTTGTTTATTATTTTGGCTCAAAACTATGAATAGTTTGAAAATTACAACAAAATATATTAAAAAAATATGATATTTCAATATTATGGTCTTAAATTAGAGATACAAAACATATGACTCAATAATTCATGTATTTAACATTTATCATAAATTATCATATTTTACTATTCACCAAAAATTCAAGTATTTTCAAAAAATCCCAAAAATTCACTCTAACTATTTTTAAACATGTAGAATTATAAAATAAACACTATTTTATGAAAATAATTTTCAAAATATGAGAAATTTAAATTTTAATTAAAATCATCATTTAATTGAAAAATACATATTTTAAAATTATAAATGATTTTATGACACTTTGAAAATCTACTAAGGTCTCAAAAAATTATTTTAAAATCTTAATAAAACAAAATATTAATTAATTAATACATTACTTAAAAATAATTTTATTTTAAACCATTTTATTAATTATTAAATTGTAATTAAATATTTATGACTTACAAAAATAAAAATACTTAATTAATAATTTTTAAATTATTTTTTTACATATACTATGATATATGCATTTCATATATTCATTTAAAATATTCCAAAAGATATTATACTTTTATAGGTGATTTTAATATTCTAATAATAAATATACTATCAATTATAACAAAAATTATTGTTTTATAAAAATCATGATTTTTCACTATTCACTAGAAAACAAATATATTCAAAAAAATACTAAAATTTTACGCAAAGATAATTTTGATTTCACACTTTTAAAAATAATGTTTATTTTGATCAATATAATTTATAAAATTATCAAAATATATTTTTAAAATAGGTGTGCCATTAAAAGGTGGTAAAATTGTGTTTTCAAAAATATAGCCTTTTATGTGTAAAATTAGATTTATTCTTATATTATGCCTCTAAAAATATTTTCAACCAATGTCAAAAAAATATTTGATTGAATAATATATATATATATATATATATACATATATATATTTCATTAATATCATTCACTACTAGTGATTAATTTAATAAAATTTCATTATGGGCATAAAAATATTTTTTATAAAAATACATCTATTATGTTTAATTGGTTTTCCTTTCTAATTAATTGGTAACCAATAAATTAATTTTTTAAATATGTGTAATCAAAATTATTATAATTTACTTAATCTCATTCATTCTCACCATTCCCAACATCTAAGATATAATTATAATAATTAAATAATAATATTAAAATTTTTTGTTAAGATGGTAAGCTATAAAAAAAGTTAGATTTAAAAATAGGAATACTGTAAAATGTTGGGGTGTTACATTCTCCCCTCCATAAATAAATTGTTTCCTCAAAATTTCAAAATGTACATAGAAAATAAAAGGTTGATACTTCAAAATTTATTTATTGAAAACCAACATCATAAATAGGTTTAAAAAATATCCTTCTAATAAGAGGGAAAGATAAATATGAAGGTGTCTAATAAAAATAAGATTCTAAAATAGGAGAAAATTGATGAAGATATGGACATAGAAAAAAAATATAACTATCATTTTCATATATAGAGTGATGGAAAACCTATTCATTAGAAATTGAACTGTCACAATACCGTAAATATGTGATTGGTTAAAATATCATTAATTTCTCTAAAAGAAAAGTAAAAGGATAACACTATTATTCTAAAAACCTCTTCCTAGAGTCGGGGGTTTCTTTTACTATCCATAAAAATGCTGGAGAAAATAATCATACTTGATTATTTTCCATGTCATAATATCATCCTTTTTTTTCTTCGATTTATTTTCACATCATCCCTGAGACCTAGAAAATACTTTTCAAGAATGTTTTTTCAGGCGTGAAGCAGTTTTAATGAATAATATGGTCCTTAAGTAATTCCGTCAACCTTTAAATTTCTACTGAAACCAAGAAGGTAATCACATGTTATCAATTAATAATAGTTTCCAAAGTTTAACTTTATCCATTCAACAAGTAAACAATCTTAAGACTCGTCTAAATAATGTTTATCCACATTCAATGAACAAATATTTCGAAGTAATGTCAATAAATTTTCAAAATAAAAACAAATGATTCCCCAAACAACATAGTTCTTATTATAACATACCAAAAATATGAATACCTTAATCACTTTAAAACCATAATGAAAAAATGAATGGCCCCAAATTCAAAAAGAATAAGTGCCACAATACAATCACTATATATATCATGATTCTTATAAATATAATATCATTATATAATGAATGAATTTAAAAACAAAAAAATATATTATTCCACATTAACTATTGTAATAGAAAAACCTTATATATGATCCTGATTATTCTTTTGTGTTATATTCCATTGACTCTTGGTACATTCATTTACGTGTTTCCCTATATCCTTACAGTTGAATAATTGGACACTATAAAATTATTTGTTTCCCTTACAAAACTGAACATGATGGCCTTTTTCTTCACACTTAAAGAAAAATTCTTTTCCTTTTAAGTAAGAACCCTTGTGTTTTCATCCACAATTATCACATGTGATAAAATCCTTCATTCCCTTATTTTATTTATCCTTTATTTTTTCTATTATCCTATTCATATCTTTATTCTTTTCTAGGTCATAATACATGGAGAATTATTTCTCTATCTTGACAGCACATGATACTATATATTTCTGTGATGAGAAGTTTTGGGTGACCAGTTCCCTTTGTAAGAATGGTTTTGACCCATTAAATAATCAATAAATCTTTCTCTTTGGATTGAATATTTAATCCACATTATTCTTTTCTATCCTTTTAAAGTTATTTCATACTTAGAAACATTTCCATCCTCCTTTTACCACAGATACAAGAAATTTCTCTCCATATCCACTCTTTATTCATGAAGAAAATATTTTTTCATGAAAATTTGTTGAAAATACTTCCATTAAATGTTTTCTATTTCATACACCTCCTCCATGTTTTGAATAAATGGCCACAATTGATCCACATATCCAAAGAGATAAAAAAAATTCCATTATAACCTTCTCCATTTCATTACATCCCAAAGCGTGAAATATATTTTCCAAGGAACTTATCCACTAATCAGCAACATATGGGTTTTTAGTCCCATTGAATAATATAGGTTGTTGTCTCATAAAGTAAGATAACATTATTCCTCCAAATTGTGGATATGTATGCTTCATATAGGTAAAGTTATTGTTCATAACTGGAGTCATTTTTTCCAATATGGTTAGTAGTTGTTAAACACCAGTTGTATCTCTAGTTACAACATCATTATCTTTCATGGGGGGAATCTCTATATGGAATACGTTCATTGATACGGTTTTCATTACTTCCACTATGAACCATTTCTAAATAATGGAATGCACTGAATTAGTTTATGAATCATAATTCATATTTTCAAACTAGAAAAACACTTGAAATAAATTGTAAATTTATATATAGCTAATATCATATCATAAACACAGTTTATTTGGGTTCAAGTTTACATTTAAATATTTCATAATGGTTTGTAAAAAAATGTGAATTGTTCTAAGAATATCCTTTAGAATTATCAAACAAGTAGTGTAGTAAGGTTCTTTGTCATGTACTAGGTTACCTCAAGTTAAAATAGGGACACCTTGTTGGAGTTGTTACCCGTTTTTACATCTATTCCAAAACCACATCCACTTTTAGTATGCAGATAAGGATGTTTTTCTAAGAATACCAACATAATATCTACCTTAACAAAATCCAAGGATGTTATTTTATGATTATCCTCAAAATACATATTAGAGTTATGTCCCTTAAACTATGTTTTTGATATCTAGTTTCCAAGGTCTCTACTAAACGTTCTTGGATACCAACTGTAAAAACCTCAACCCTTGTAGCCCAGATTTAGTGCCTTACTTTATTACATTGGCATAGATATAAGACTTGAGTCCCAAGGGATATATAAATTTAGTAGTTTTGGAATCCATATTACATACATTAACATTACATTACAACTTAAAAAAACAACATAGAAATTCCATTAGAAACACCCAAAAACTTTTAGATTGACTCTGCATGTCATTCATAGTATACATCTTCGTATCCTAGGGAAGAATAAAGGATAAGAAATGAGTGAGCTCAGATGATCAGTACGGGTAATTAATATATCAGAAGCTAATATAAACAATATGGAATAAATAATGACTAAGAATATATACCATTAAAACATAATCTTGAAAATGATATGGTAAGAATAAATCTGAATAAATAATTCCATATAAATAATCACATGAGAAAGAAGCTTAATAATGGATATTATACTACTCAAATATTCACATGGATAATAAATTACTAATATCATTATGAGGTAATGTGTATGTCAAAAATATGAAACATACCTTCTAGGCCTCTTCCAAGACATCTGAAAATGACATAGTAAAAATAATGAAGAATTACATTGTTGTAAATAGGGAGAAATCATAAAAAAAAAGAATAAATGATATAGTTACATGGGTTTTTAATTTATACAAATATTTTATAATAATTATATAAAAATAATGAAGAATTACATTGTTGTAAATAGGGAGAAATCATAACCCGAATGAAAATGAAGGTTCGAGAAGAAAACACTTATCTTATGTCTGAAAGTGTTCTACACATGACCTTAATATCTTGGATAATCAAATAAAATTAATTAATTAAAAAATTCATATCCATTAATACATGGATTTCATTAATTATAATTTCATTAAGTTCATTTATTTCTTTTTGATCAGTTATACTATACAATTTTATAGTTCAGGAGCGTTCGTTTCCTTGATTTTCATGACCAGTTTACTTGTATATGGTTATGGATGTTCATGAAAAATGGGAATAGATATCCAGAATTTTAGTTATATGTTATCAAATAAAATACATAATATTAAATGGTTATATATTTCATTTTCATATTTGGGGTGAGGATGAATCATTAGATAATATATTAGTGATAATCATTTAGATTATTTTGGTAGTTTTTCGATCATCACAAACTAGTTTGTTTTATTAAATAACATAATGTATATAAAATGGTTCTGTAAAAATAAATAGGTGTTAATACATATATTATAAATTTTTTAACCATAAAAATATTTTTATGACCATCCTTGAAGGTTTTAATGGAAAATGGAATTTCATCGTCCATAATGTCAGTAAATTGACATATCACGGGCAATGTTTTCATTTATAGAATAAAAGGGAGAGAGGAAGGATTTTGATGGTGGATAATCCATTAATATGATAGAATTAAAATATAAAAATGATATTGTAGTTATCATGTAAAATTTTATAGGGGTTGTGAGGTAAGGATAGGAAAATAAAATAAATTGAAAATAAAATAAAATAAAATAAACAGGTTTTCTACCTCTTGAATTCTCCTCATTGAGAACCATCTTAAGTGGATTGGATTTTGTATTTTTTTGAGACCAAAGGCTCCTAGACATGGATTAGGGTCATTGGAAGATAATTGGAAAGAAATTTCGCAATACTAAAATTTTGGAAGGTTTGAGGAGAAAGGGTGGTGTGAGTGGTATTTATAGTGGAGGAGCGGGGTGTTTTTGAATATTTTATTCAATTGTTTATTATTTTGGCTCAAGACTATGAATATTTTGATAATTATAAAAATATATATTAAAATAATGAATTATATATCTTTATTTTGATCTTACATCATCCATATATCAACTATGACTCAATAATTCATGTATTTAATAATTACCATAAATTAACGTATTTTACTATTCATCAAAAATTCAAGTATTGTAGAAAAATATAAAAAGATAACCCTATCCATTTTCAGAAATTTATAATTAAAAAATAAACTTTATTTTATAAAAATATACTTCTGTATATGAGAAATTTAATTTTTAATTACAATTATCCTTTACACGAAAAATATAGATTTTAAAATTATAACTAGTTGTATAACACTTTGAAAATTTAACTAGGGTATCATAAAATTATTTTCAAATAATAAGAAAAAAATATATTAATATTTGAATATGTTTTTTTATAATAAATTTTTTTAAATGATTTTATTAATTATAAAATGGTAATTAAATATTTATGACCTACAAAAATTCCAACACTTAACTAATAATTTTTAAAATATTTATTTACTTATATTATGATATAATTATATCATACTTTCATTTATAATATTACAAAATTTTATTTATACATTTTTAGGTGATTTTAATATTCTAAACATAAATATGCTATCAATTATAATGAAAATGATCATTTTATAAAAATGAGGCCTTTTCACTATTCACTAGAAAATAAATATTTTCAAAAAATACTAAAATTTCAACCAAAGATAATTTTAACATTATTATTTTAAAAATGAAGCTAATTTTGATCATTTAAATTTATAAAAGTGTCAAAATTTAGTTTTAAAATAAGAGATCCATTAGAATGTGATAAACTGCATTTAGAAAAATAGTCTTTAATGTGTAAAATTGGATTTATTCTTATCTTATGCCTCAAAAAATGTATTGGATGAATATAAAAAAAATTATTGAATATAATATATATATATTAAATTAATATCTTTCAAAATTAGTGATTAATTTAATAAAATGTCATTGTAGGCATAAAAATAGTTCTTATAAAAATACATCCTTTATGTTCAATTGGTTTTAATTTCTAATTAATTTGTAACCAATAAATTATTTTTATTAACATGTGATATATATATTTTTTATAATTTACAAAATCTCATTCATTCTTTCCATTCCCATCATCTAGGAGATAACTCTAATAATTAAATAATAATATTTAAATCATTTTTAAGGTTGTAAGTTATCAAAGAATTTAAATTTAAAAGAGGCATACTGTAAATTCTTGGGGTGTTACACTAGGAGGTTTCAATAATGTTTTGATCAATCCCAGGATTTTAGATTGATTCTCATTCATTTTATTTGTGTGATGATGATTCAAGGTGGTGATGTATTAGGAACCATTGGTTCCTTCATAGAGTTGGTGATTTGGTGGTTTTCATCAATTTTTTCATTCTAATTTATTTAACATTGAATTATTTGTATTGAGGTTGCGGATTAATGACTCCCCCTTATTTTATGTGTAGATGTTAGATTAAAATATTTTATATTCAATGGTTAAATTATTTAGATCTACCTTAATAAATATAATAAAATGGTATTAATTAAATTTGATAAATTGAAATATGTGTTTTTATTGAATGACATTGTGCCTATATTTATAATGTTCTCCTAATGTGATCTAATATATAGTTTGGAACTTGACTTATATTATTTTTTTTATTTTTAGTATCTTTATAATGATTAAAAGTATGGGTAAAAATGTTAAGATTATAAGATGAATAAAATAATGATTGATTCACATGAATTGATTTTATTTTTCTTTAATAAGACTTATTTACATAAAGGGTTATTATTGAGAATGTTCATTTATATAATATATTAACTATTATATACTTTTATAAGGTTTCTTGTTTGATGAAATTTTCCCATAATGAATTAATAAATCAAGACAATAAGAAATATATTGATTTATGGAATTAATAATTATTCACTAAATGTGTTCTTTCATTATTTATAGTAGCATGTATGATTAATTATTTTGAATTAATTTCTTCTAAAGTTTTCTATGATGAAAATTTCATTTTTTACCATTTATATATTGATATGATAGATACTTTATATTATTTCATATTAAAACTTATACAGTTTGTGGTTTTGTTGAGGGATGGGTTGTTTTTTATTTTTTTTGGCAGTGGATTGATATCAGTGATGGTGAGATTTTATGGATGATTTGGAATGTTGTTAGGGATGATATCTGGATGGTTGGACAGCATTTGGTGCCTAACTTGGAGGTTATTCTCCTATTTGATTTTATATTGTGTTTCTTTTCTGTTTACCGCATAGTTTTGGTTTTAGTATAGGTATGTCACTTCCTGGAGGCAGTACCAATTTATTCATAGAATGAGTATGATTATGGAATGATAATAAAATATAAATGAACTCTTGGGAGTGGTTGTTGATGATACTAATGGTAAATTATGTGGGAACTATGGATTTGTTAGAATGATTCTCTAGAAGCATGTTTGTGTAATCTAGATTTAAATATTTGAATATAAAACCACATTATATTTTGATGGTTATGAAATTATTAAACAAAAATTGATAATGGGGTTTTATAAAATGAATGGTAATTGAACTGTAGCAATGATTAGGGTTAATGATAAACCACAATTATTTAACATGGGGATAATAATTTCTTTTTGGTCATTTTTTATGGAATATGGGGTTTCATATCAGAAATTATATATAATTTGAGTCTACGGAAGGTTAGTTTACCTTAAACTAGTTTTGGGATATACTATCATAATATTTTATTATTTATACCCTATAATAGTATAGTTAGTTGGAGAAGCTCACATCTATATATAGCCTTGGGTTTTCTTTTTTCATCACAACAACTAGGATGTTGAGGATACAATTGGTTGACTACTCCCACACCATGCTCTATATTCTAGACATAGATTTGGTATGTGAGCACACATTGATTATGATAGATTGTGATTATTTCATGTAACCCCATATGGTATTTATTAGATCAAATGTATTTCATACATTTATATGTGAGCTATGTATGGTTAAGGTTATAAAATACACTTATATCTAGGATGAACACTATTGTATTTATTAAAATATTATGTATGAACAAGGTATGATGGATTAGGTAAAAATTGGTACTAACCTGATCTCTAATAGATCTCAATTTTACTATGTGATTATGGTTATGATACGATGATGTGGTTATTATGAGTTTTCAATGAGGTGAAATATGAGATGATGATGTGGCTATGATATGAATTTGTGGATGTGTAGTTGGAATGATGAAGGGGATGGGAGCACCAGGGCATAATATTTTGGAGTGTAGGGAGACTATTTTAATATGGAAGTGGTAGATGGGGTTCCTTTATTATTATTATTATTATATATATATACACTTCTTTTAGTGTTATTCAATTTTATGTGATACTTATTGAGAATGGTTTGGTTAGTAATGAAATATAGTTTACTTGTCTAAGTAATGAGTTGTTTTCTCTATTTATTCACTAGGATTTAGTTTGATTCTTCAATATTTTCACAAGAGGATTCAGGGGGGTCCTATTAAGTACCCCAATGTATATATATCAATATTTTTTAAGTTTTTATGAGTTAGTTGGTTATAAAGTTGGGTGTTACTAGCTCATATTGGTTGTTCAATAGATATTGGATTTCATTGTCACTAACTATGTGTTGTTTATGATATTTTCATTTTTTCACATTATATAAAATTAAATATATTATGATGGTTTATTAATTTATTTTATTCTGTTTATTATTGGTTTCTTATTGATATAATATTTATGTAAATTCCTCTCATACTTGTTCATTTAATACCATAAGTTTTTGTGTCCAGTCAATGTCCTATTTGAGGAGGTCATTAGTTAACACTCATGCATTCATATCCATCCCAGGATGTGCACAAGTAGAGGTGGTTGTGGAATGTGTAAAATGGGTTCCTCAGTTTTAATTAAAAAATAGTTACCATTTCCAAATTGGTGGAACATGTACCTCTCCACATGAAAATCACATATATCCCTACCATTCTCCTCTATGTTTGTTTCTCTAATATGATTGATCCTTTTAAGTATTCTCAATAATAATACATACACTAATTTGATAAATCCTTCACAAAACATCCAATCCTCTGAATAACCATAACAATATTTTTAGACATAAATCTGGGCAACGATCTGATTTTTCACCTACCTAAATTCTATGAGATTTCATCGTGAGTCAAGTAATTTAAGTCCATTTTTTATACATTAATCAATGCTATTTTTCTATATTGAATTATTCATTAAAATTTTTGATGGTCTATTATTTTTTAGTAGAGGTCTACATTTTTTTCATTTTCATTTGTTACGTTGGCCTTAATCCTCTACCATGACCAATTTAATTATACATGATTATAAAAAATGAATATAATTTTTATTTATTATCATCCCTTATCTGATAACCAAACAATGACTAAGAATACACTCAGTATGTCTCTCTATATATTACAATCTATATATTTCTATCAATAATTCTTCATATATAAGGTTTATTTCATATCCTTGTATCATCACTCAAAATATTATATTATTTATATCATGTGTTCCATCATCTAAACTTTAAAAAATACAATTAAATGTGTCTAATGAAAAATCTATTATTTGTTTGATTTTCTAATAGATTTTTATTGTGGGTTTTCAAAAAAATTAATTTCTAAATTCTGATGAATTGTTTTGGTATTACCATATTTTTAATCATTTAAAAACTTGAAATCATATATGATCTTAATTTCCCCATATGATAAGTATTTTTTTTCTTGAACATTTCTATAATTTCTTTGAGGATTTAACATATTTTTCTCTTTATAATATTCTAGAGAAGTTTTTGAACCTCCACATCATTATTATCATAGAATTATTAAAAAAATATTTAAAATAATTTATATTTTATACAATTTAGACTTTTATATTCTAAATACATATTCCTTTCAATAAGAAAATATTTATAGTATCCAATTACATTTGTTTTTCATTTATTTTTATTTTTATTATTTCATATTTTATATGTTAAAATTTATAATTTATTTTTCTTAAAATGCATTCTTAAGAAATAAATATTTAACGTATAACTCATATTTTTATGTATTCAATGTCTTTTTATGATAATTAAACATTATTTCCATTTATTTAGGAATTATAATCTTTAATTTGTTATTCATATTCAACATTATGATAAATTACTCTTAATTTACAATCATGGTTTACCTCACCATAGATATTATCTATTTTTTGTGGACCATTTCAATTAAATTGGATTTTATCTTTTGATTATATTTTTCATATGATTATACTCCCATATAATTTCTAATATTTTTCTAACATTACAACATTATTAATGATGAAGTACTATTTAATAAACACAACTTGATTTTTTTGGAAAATCAATGGGTACATAAAATAATTACCCACATGAAATAATCTTTTTAAATTTCCTAAGGTTTTTTAATAATTAACTTCCATAATTTTACTAACAATTTTTTTATTCATATAAGAATGTATTGAGTTAGATTCAAATTATTGATTATATAAACAATGTGTTTTAGAATGAGTTTCTATATTTTAATATTTTTCATTCCATAATGGTTCTGATGGTAGTCTAATTTGATTCCCATGTTTTTATTACGTTATAAGACCATGGTAACCCTAGTATAAATTGAGTTACAATTTTAATAAAAAATTCTGTCACGACCCGCCCTCGGGGTCCGTGCCGTGACTACCCCAAGCCCGCCTTCCATAGGCCAGGGGCTGGCGACTAGCACCAAGGCGTAAAACCCAGTAAAATGGGAAGGCATTGCCTTTGAAAAGTAAACATCACCACAGAGTAAGCAAGCGGAAAGTAAACACTAAACAAAAGCAGAGTACGACTGAAAGTGCGGAAAGGTAAATGGGCCAGAATACAAACCCAAACTGAAAGTAAAGTACAACTCGAAAAGGGGAAAACAGCAACTGAAAAGTAAAAGCCGCTACTCCGAGCTGTCCACTGGAAATCCCACCTGAAGGGTGGGTACAGATAGCTCCTCTACTCCACGGGTCCCGCCGTCCGCTCCGTGCACGTCCCGCCCAGTGGTCCACCTCCGGGTACCGTCCCGCTCTGTAGGCCTCAGCTAAGGTCAACGCTGTCCGTCGTCTGCAACCAACACAACGTAGTGCGGGCAAAGCCCGTGCAGGGGTGAGTATAAGCTACTCATTAGGGACCCTGAGACCCCTGAAGGTCTCTCAAATCCACAAAGGATAAACCACGAAGAAAAGTACAATCACGAAGTAACAACTGACACTGCTTAGGTATATGCCCATACATATACCTAAGTCATCAATTCAAATACGCTCAACCTCCGAGCCCAAGTACAACTCAGTCCACACAGGAAAGTAAACGTATTCCACACAGGAAAGCAAAACGTAATCCACACAGGATTGCACAACACAATCCACACAGGAAAGCAATAGGATTCAGCTCACACAGGTATACTTCTTCGAGGACGATAAAGATGATCACTGATCCATCTAAGTCGTCGGACCCACGAAGGATCGATAGGTAACTAACCCCCGCAAAGACCCACACAGGATCGGGCCCACACAGGACCTGTAGGCGCTGGCTCACACAGAACCGCTGAGCGCAAGGACCCACACAGGATCGGGCCCACACAGGACCTGTAGCACTGATCCACGTAGGATCGCTGAGTGCTGTAGTCGTCGTCGTCGAATCCACACAGGATCTCTGTACTGTCGTCGTCGAATCCACACAGGATCTCTGTACTGTCGTCGTCGCAGTCACAGTAGCAGTCGTAGCAGTAGTAGCAGTTGTAGCAGTCGCAGCCAGCACTAGGGTTCCCGCACACAGCTAGCTCGTTCGGAGGGTCCGCTCCACGAGCCGAGAGGCTGATACATCAACTGTCACAAAGACCAGAGTTGATGTATCCAAAAGTTCTGTAACGTCAACAGGAACTCAACGCAACAGACGGCGCGTCGATCGGACGACCGGTCTGAGAGTTATTGGCATTTTCGTCTCCGGGGCCCGGTTGGTTTTTAAGGCAAAACCAACCCGACCGTACTCCACCTGCGTCCAAACCTCGGGCGGAGTATGCCAAAAGATTCTTCTCACTAAGAGGGACACAACACAGCTGACGGCACGTCAATCGGACGTCCGTAGCTCAAGATATGAGCGTTTCCGCTCCGAAGGCCCGGTTGGTTTCGTGAACGAACCAACCCGGCCGAACTCAAAGTAAACCGAAACCTTGAGTGTGATATACCGAAACGACCGTCTCGATCCAAGGATCGCGTTGCCGCAGACGGTTCGTCATTCGGAGGTCCGAGGCTCAAGATATGGCCCAAAAACCGATTCTGGTTCGAAACGGGGGGGTCCGGGTCCGGGCCGACCCGGCCCGACCCCCCCCCCCCCCCCTGGGGCGGCGCGGCGGCCGGCGGCGGCGCGGCGGGCCGCGGCGGCCTGACACCGCGAGGGGCCGCACGCGGCTGTCGCCGCAAGGAGGCCGCGCGGGGGAATCAAATCCCCCGCTTTTCAAGAGGCGGCGCGGCATAGTCGCGCCGTTATTTTAAAAAACGCCCCCCCCCCCCCCCCCTCACGTGGGGGGGCCTGCTGGTGCGGAACCGGGGGGAAGCCTGCTGCCCCCCTCCCTTCAATGAACCGCCCCCTCATAAAGAGGGGGTTTTTTTATGAGGTGGCCGGGGGATTAATTCCCCCGGTTTTAATGGTATCCGGCCGGCCAGCTGGCCGGCCGGTTTTCTCTAACGGGACCGGAAATTCCGGTCCCCCCTTCGGCTTCCGACGCTGGCGGCCCGGCCGCCGGTCTTCTCTTCCGCCGCAGCCCGGAACCGGCCGCGGTCTCCTCGTCCCGCCGCGGCCCGGAACCGGCCGCGGTGTTCGTCGTCCGGCGCGGTGCGACGGCACCGCGCCCTTTCTCCGTGCCTTGATTCCTTTCAACGCGGCGCGACGGCGTCGCGTTCTTGAAGATTCTTCCTCGGCGTGGCGCGACGGCGCCGCGCAAAATAATTGCACGATTATCCGCGTGGTGCGACGGCACCATGCCACTTGCTTCCACCCGCAAGAATAAACAAGAACGATGGAGGGGGGTTCGGCCGTGTTCGTGCGGTCCGGCCCCCTCACGTTAAAATAATAACGCAACTTAAATAATTCAAGCCACACGTTAGACTTTCTATTCATGATCAAGAATAAAATAAGGAAACCAAAAAGAAATCAACAACCCCTACCTCGGGTATAAGGTTCGAAGATTGTCAAGGTTCCGCGGAAGATGACGTGGCGGAGGTCGGGCGTCGCGGTAGCCGTTCGTCAAATCCGATGACGAAGGGATGCGTTCGAAGAGACACGTCGTTGGCGAAACTTGTACGCCGACGAAGGTTGTCCGAGGAAGAAGTGGCGTCCCCTTTTGTTGACACGGTAAATGAAGAATGGAGGTGCGGTGTTCTTCGTCGGAGCTTGAACGTTCTTCGTCAAGATGAACGTTCTTCGAGTTCTTCGTCAGAGTTGAAGGAGAAGAAGGAAAAGCTCTCCACCTCTCAAGAAGCAAACAAATAACCCAAAATAAAATAAGACAACATCTTATTTTATTAACACAAAACTCACTAGAATTTCAAAAGGATTAACTCCCATAATTAATTAAGTAACTCAAGTCATTTAATTAGGGGTTAAGCAAGTTGAGAGAATTTGAAAGGATTAGGGGTTCGTGTGGGACCCACCACACTTAATCCTCCCAAGGGAGGTTAAGTGGGTGTGGGTCCCACTTCCAACCCCCTTTGATAGGTTTTAACAAGTTATAATAAAATTTGTTCTACACAAATTTTATTTAACTCAAACTAAAAACCCCAAAACTAACTTTCAACCCGCAACAAACGCAACTCCCGAAAAGGTCTCTTTAAGCGAATATCGGCGCTGCGAGTTCATCGGTGCCCTCGGATTTCAATTCTGAGCACCAGATCAAAAGTTAGGAATTCCCGCTCGTTCGTTCACTGAACGTACCCGAGCCAAACTTCGGAAATTAATTCCGGGCACTCCGGGCCTCGGAATCAGGTGCCGTCTGAAACCGCGCTCTTGAAAAATTCTTAAGAAAATTAAGAAAACAAATTTCCCTTGAATTTTTACGGGTCTTTACATTACTCCCACCTCAGGGCTTTACGTCCCCATAAAGATACATCAAAAACTAGGGAAACAAATGAGGGTACTGAGCATGCATCTGAGCCTCCCGCTCCCATGTGCTCTCCTGGAGATTCCCGTGCTGCCATCTGATGCGCACAAGAGGAATCGATCGCCCACGCAGGACCCGCTCCTGTCGATCCTCTATCTCTACTGGAACCTCTGTGAAAGTCGCCCCATCGTCAACGTCAAGCTCCCCATGGTCAATGATGTGTGACAGGTCGTGCACGTATCTCCTCAGCTGAGATACGTGGAAGACGTCGTGCACCCGGTGCAACTGAGGTGGTAGAGCCAGGCGATAAGCCACCTCACCAATCCTACTGAGAACCTGGAAGGGTCCGATGAAGCGCGGAGATAACTTGTCGCCTCGGCCAAATCTCCGAATACCACGTCAAGGTGAGACCCGCAAGAAGACGTGGTCACCATCCTCGAACTCTAGTGGCCTCCGCCTCCTGTCAGCATATGACTTCTGCCGGCTCTGAGCTGTCCTCATCCGCTCCTGGATGACCTGGACCTTCTCTGTCGTGGCCTGGACCATCTCTGGTCCCACGAGTGCTGACTCTCCAGGGTCTGTCCAGCACAAAGGAGATCTACAAGGTCGGCCGTACAACGCCTCGTACGGTGCCATCCTGATGGTGGAGTGGTAGCTGTTGTTGTACGCAAACTCCACCAAGGGTAGGTGGTCCTCCCAGCTACGACCAAAGTCGAGGACACATGCGCGGAGCATGTCCTCGAGAGTCTGAATGGTCCTCTCCGTCTGACCATCCGTCTGAGGGTGAAAAGCTGTGCTAAGACGTAGCTGCATACCGAACGCCTCCTGTAACCCCTTCCAAAGCCGGGAAGTAAAGCGGGCATCTAGATTGGAAACGATAGATGATGGCACGCCGTGGAGCCGCACAATCTCCTGAACGTAGAGACGTCCCAAGCTCTCAACTGAGCCCTGCTCTCTGATGGGTAAGAAGTGTTCCGACTTGGTGAGTCGGTCAACAATCACCCAGATGGAGTCGTGACCTCTGGAAGTGCGTGGAAGTCCAGTCACGAAGTCCATAGATATGCCGCCCACTTCCACTCCGGAATCTCCAAGGGCTGTACCAAGCCTGCTGGTACCTGATGCTCTGCCTTCACCTGCTGACAGGTGAGACATCGAGAAACGAACTCTGCTACAGCCTTCTTCATACCCGGCCACCAGTGCTGTCGTCTGAGGTCCTGGTACATCTTCGCCACTCCAGGATGTACCGCCAAAGGAGAAGTGTGAAACTCTCTCAGCAATTCCTCTCGCAAAGCTACTGGTACCATGGTACGTCCTCTGAAAAGGATGTCGTTCTCTGCTCCAAGGGAGAAACCATCAGGTGTCTGTCCCGAGGATATCTGTGCACGCCGTGTCTCACAGTCAGCGTCCACATGCTGTGCCTCCCTGACTCGCTGCAGTAGTGGAGGAGTGACTGTGAGAGACTGAAGAAAGGCTGCTCCATCTCTATCCACGAAGGATATCTGCAAAGAGGCTAGCTGCTCCGTCGCCTCCTCGAGTAGCTGAATGCCCGTCCTCCTGCTGAGGGCATCGGCTACTACGTTCCCCTTCCCAGGAGTATAGACTATCTCAAAGTCATAGTCCTGGAGGAACTCGAGCCATCATCACTGTCTCAGGTTCAGGTCCTTCTGTGAGAAGATATACCTGAGACTCTGATGATCGGAAAAGACTGTAAAGCGCTCGCCCATCAGATAGTGTCGCCATGTCTTCAGAGCGAAGACCACTGCTGCTAACTCCAGGTCATGGGTAGCGTAGTTCTGCTCATGCGGCCTCAACTGACGTGATCCATAGGCGATCACGGCCCGCTCCTGCATCAGAACACATCCGAGTCCGGTCCCTGATGCATCGCAGTAGACTACGTACCCTACTCCCTCCTCAGGCAACCTCAAGATAGGTGCGCTAGTCAATCTCTGTCTCAGCTCCTGCAAGCTCTGCTGACATCTGTCTGACCACACGAAGGGTTTCCCCGTCTTCGTCAAAGCTGTGAGTGATGCTGCAACTCTAGAGAAGTCTGGAACGAATCTCCGATAGTATCCAGCTAGTCCCAAGAAACTCCGAACCTCAGTCACGCTCCTGGGTGGCTCCCAAGCTAACACGGCCTCAATCTTCGCGAGATCCACCACAACTCCCGCCTCAGAGATAACGTGTCCCAAAAAGTGGACCTCACGTATCCAGAACTGGCACTTCGAGAGCTTACCATAAAGCTGGTGCTCTCGGAGTGTGTCAAGAACAACTCGCAAGTGATAGGCGTGCTCCTCCTCTGTCGTAGAGTAAATCAGAATGTCGTCGATGAAGACTACGACAAACCGATCGAGGTATGGCTGAAAGATCATGTTCATGAGATCCATGAAAACTGTTGGGGCATTGGTTACACCGAAAGGCATAACCAAGAACTCATAGTGGCCATACCGACATCTGAAGGCTGTCTTCTGCACATCCTCGTCTCTGACTCTGAGCTGATGATAGCCTGACCTGAGGTCTATCTTCGAGAACCACCGTTCTCCCTTGAGCTGATCAAAGAGGTCATCAATCCTCGGTAGCGGATACTTGTTCCTCACTGTCACCTGGTTCAGGCGACGATAGTCAACACAAAGTCGCAAGCTCTCGTCCGCCTTCTTGGCGAACAAAATCGGGGAAGCCCAGGGTGAAACACTGGGTCGGATGAACCCCTTGCCCTGCAAGTCCTCCAACTGTACCCGTAGCTCTCGAAGCTCGGCGGGGGCCATCCGATATGCTGGAGTGGATATCGGGGCTGTCCCGGGGTACAAGTCAATATAAAAGTCTACCTCTCTGCGAGGAGGTAGCCCTGGAACGTCGTCGGGAAAAACGTCCGCAAACTGATCCACCACTGCAGGAAAACCAGGACTCCGCACGTCAACTGCTCCAAGGATAAGGCTAGCCAACTGATGAGTGATGGGATGTCCTCTCCTCCGCGGAAGTCCATCCTGTGTTGCAAAGGCTCCCTTCTCGCCGGTGAAGGTGAACCTGCTCCCATCGGTGCGTACACATCGCACCTTGCGCCTAAAACAGTCAATCTTTGCATGGACCGTAGATAGCCAATCCATGCCCAAGATGACGTCGTAAGGCCTCGACGCTGCTACAAGAAGATCCCAGCCGAAGCTCTCGCCTCCTAGAGTAAGCTCACACTGCCGTCACCAGTGCGTAATCGTCGAGTCTGCTCCCGTAGGAGTCTCTAGCCATAAGGATCGAGCCAACGGCTCTGTCGGAATCTCCGAGCTCCGAACAAGGGCAGCGGCTATGAAAGAGTGACTCGCTCCTGTGTCTATAAGAACTGCAGCAAGGGTGGAATAGACACAGATAGTACCTTGAATCATCTCGGGTGTGCCGTGGTCGTAGGCCTCTGCTTCCTGGAGCTGTGCCTGTCGCTGCCCGCCAGCTCCCTGTGGTCGGGGTGGACCTCCTGGTGGTGGTGGTGGCAGAGCCTCAAAGCGTCGGCCACCACCAGCTGCTCGTCCAGCTCCTCTGCCTCGTCCGCCTCCTCCCTTCGGACCGCCACGGTCGACCCTCTACCTCTGCCTCGGTGGTCCATCAACCGTCTGCTGCTCCTCGGCACGGCGGGTCGGGCAGTCACGAGCCATGTGGCCCTGCCCGCCGCACGAGTAGCACTGTCTGCCTCTCGTAAGACTGGCTCCGCACTGTGTGCCCCGCACTGCTGAGCCAGTGCCCTGAGATCGTCTGCCCGAAGGTCTGGTCTGTCTGGACCCCTGAGTCATCCGTCGACTGCCTGCTGCAGATGACTCTGCCACGTGCCGCCCTGCAGTGGGTCGCTGTGCTGGTGTAGACTCAGCAAGGAAGCTCTCGATCAGAAGGGTCCGCTCCAGTACTCCTGTCTGAGTCGGTATGCTGAGGGAGATCAGCGATGCCCTGATCTCATGTCTCAAACCCTGATCGAAGGTCCGGGCCCGGAAGAATGGGTCCCGTACCATGTCGGTCGAGTAGCGCGAGAGATCGGTAAATCTCGTCGAGTACTGAGCGACCGTCATGCTGCCCTGCCGCAGCTGTAGAAGCTCCTGGATACACACCGCACGAAGGGTGGCTGGGACGAACTCCGAGCGGAAGAGGCTCTCAAAGTCCGTCTAAAGTAGAGATGCCTCATCGTGCACCTGGAGCATCAGGCTCCACCATCGTCCTGCTGCTGCGTGTAGTAGGCTCGCAGCGAGGATCACCATGAGGTCTGCTGGTGTCCTCACTAGCCTAAACACTCGAACCACTGCCTCCAGCCAGTCCTCTGCTGCCTGGGGATCCGTCTCCCCGCAAAACCTGGGCGGTCGCTGGCGCTGATACTCATGCAGTGCGCTGAGGCGACGTGCATCGTCAGCGGCTGCTGCTGGAAGCATCGGGGGATCGGCGGGTAAAGCTACTGCCGGTGCCACGACTGGCAAAGGGCCCTGTACCGAGGCCTCGTCGCTCGGTGGGTTGTCGTCACACTCGACTCTCGGAACCCTAGCTGGCTGCCATCGTGGGGCCATCCTGAAAAGGAAACAGGTGTGCCACGGTTAGAACAGTATACCTGGTGAGCTGATATAAGTAATCACAAAGAAAACTTTGAAACACACACGCAATCAATGTTTTCATGCATTAAGTCGGAAATCAGAAGTCAGGGTCCTGGTGTACGGATACGTCGGTCGCCGCACCAACACTGGACTCCCTGGACTGATAACCACACTCAATACGCTAAACATTATTGCTTCACATAGAAAAGATCAGAGTTTGCGGTAGAACCGAACTGCTCTGATACCAATTTGTCACGACCCGCCCTCGGGGTCCGTGCCGTGACTACCCCAAGCCCGCCTTCCATAGGCCAGGGGCTGGCGACTAGCACCAAGGCGTAAAACCCAGTAAAATGGGAAGGCATTGCCTTTGAAAAGTAAACATCACCACAGAGTAAGCAAGCGGAAAGTAAACACTAAACAAAAGCAGAGTACGACTGAAAGTGCGGAAAGGTAAATGGGCCAGAATACAAACCCAAACTGAAAGTAAAGTACAACTCGAAAAGGGGAAAACATCAACTGAAAAGTAAAAGCCGCTACTCCGAGTTTTCCACTGGAAATCCCACCTGAAGGGTGGGTACAGATAGCTCCTCTGCTCCACGGGTCCCGCCGTCCGCTCCGTGCACGTCCCGCCCAGTGGTCCACCTCCGGGTACCGTCCCGCTCTGTAGGCCTCAGCTAAGGTCAACGCTGTCCGTCGTCTGCAACCAACACAACATAGTGCGGGCAAAGCCCGTGCAGGGGTGAGTATAAGCTACTCAGTAGGGACCCTGAGACCCCTGAAGGTCTCTCAAATCCACAAAGGATAAACCACGAAGAAAAGTACAATCACGAAGTAACAATTGACACTGCTTAGGTATATGCCCATACATATACCTAAGTCATCAATTCAAATACGCTCAACCTCCGAGCCCAAGTACAACTCATTCCACACAGGAAAGTAAACGTATTCCACACAGGAAAGCAAAACGTAATCCACACAGGATTGCACAACACAATCCACACAGGAAAGCAATAGGATTCAGCTCACACAGGTATACTTCTTCGAGGACGATAAAGATGATCACTGATCCATCTAAGTCGTCGGACCCACAAAGGATCGATAGGTAACTAACCCCCGCAAAGACCCACATAGGATCGAGCCCACACAGGACCTGTAGGCGCTGGCTCACACAGAACCGCTGAGCGCAAGGACCCACACAGGATCGGGCCCACACAGGACCTGTAGCACTGATCCACGTAGGATCGTTGAGTGCTGTAGTCGTCGTCGTCGAATCCACACAGGATCTCTGTACTGTCGTCGTCGAATCCACACAGGATCTCTGTACTGTCGTCGTCGCAGTCATAGTAGCAGTCGTAGCAGTAGTAGCAGTTGTAGCAGTCGCAGCCAGCACTAGGGTTCCCGCACACAGCTAGCTCGTTCGGAGGGTCCGCTCCACGAGCCGAGAGGCTGATACATCAACTGTCACAAAGACCAGAGTTGATGTATCCAAAAGTTCCGTAACGTCAACAGGAACTCAACGCAACAGACGGCGCGTCGATCGGACGCCCGGTCTGAGAGTTATTGGCATTTTTGTCTCCGGGGCCCGGTTGGTTTTTAAGGCAAAACCAACCCGACCGTACTCCACCTGCGTCCAAACCTCGGGCGGAGTATGCCAAAAGATTCGTCTCACTAAGAGGGACACAACACAGCTGACGGCACGTCAATCGGACGTCTGCAGCTCAAGATATGAGCGTTTCCGCTCCGAAGGCCCGGTTGGTTTCGTGAACGAACCAACCCGGCCGAACTCAAAGTAAACCGAAACCTTGAGTGTGATATACCGAAACGACCGTCTCGATCCAAGGATCGCGTTGCCGCAGACGGTTCGTCATTCGGAGGTCCGAGGCTCAAGATATGGCCCAAAAATCGATTCTGGTTCGAAACGGGGGGGTCCGGGTCCGGGCCGACCCGGCCCGACCCCCCCCCCCCCCCCCCCTGGGGCGGCGCGGCGGGCCGCGGCGGCCTGACGCCGCTAGGGGCCGCACGCGGTTGTCGCCGCAAGGAGGTCGCGCGGGGGAATCAAATCCCCCGCTTTTCAAGAGGCGGCACGGCATAGCCGCGCCGTTATTTTAAAAAACGCCCCCCCCCCCCCCCTCACGTGGGGGGGCCTGCTGGTGCGGAACCGGGGGGAAGCCGGCTGCCCCCCTCCCTTCAATGAACCGCCCCCCTCATAAAGAGGGGGTTTTTTTATGAGGTGGCCGGGGGATTAATTCCCCCGGTTTTAATGGTATCCGGCCGGCCAGCTGGCCGGCCGGTTTTCTCTAACGGGACCGGAAATTCCGGTCCCCCCTTCGGCTTCCGACGCCGGCGGCCCGGCCGCCGGTCTTCTCTTCCGCCGCGGCCCAGAACCGGCCGTGGTCTCCTCGTCCTGCCACGGCCCGGAACCGGCCGCGGTGTTCGTCGTCCGGCGCGGTGCGACGGCACCGCGCCCTTTCGCCGTGCCTTGATTCCTTTCAACACGGCGCGACGGCGTCGCGTTCTTGAAGATTCTTCCTCGGCGTGGCGCGACGGCGCCGCGCAAAATAATTGCACGATTATCCGCGTGGTGCGACGGCACCACGCCACTTGCTTCCACCCGCAAGAATAAACAAGAACGATGGAGGGGGGTTCGGCCGTGTTCGTGCGGTCCGGCCCCCTCACGTTAAAATAATAACGCAACTTAAATAATTCAAGCCACAAGTTAGACTTGCTATTCACGATCAAGAATAAAATAAGGAAACCAAAAAGAAATCAACAACCCCTACCTCGGGTATAAGGTTCGAAGATTGTCAAGGTTCCGCGGAAGACGACGTCGCGGAGGTCGGGCGTCGCGGTAGCCGTTTGTCAAATCCGATGACGAAGGGATGCGTTCGAAGAGACACGTCGTTGGCGAAACTTGTACGCCGACGAAGGTTGTCCGAGGAAGAAGTGGCGTCCCCTTTTGTTGACACGTTAAACGAATAATGGAGGTGCGGCGTTCTTCGTCGGAGCTTGAACGTTCTTCGTCAAGATGAACGTTCTTCGAGTTCTTCGTCAGAGTTGAAGGAGAAGAAGGAAAAGCTCTCCACCTCTCAAGAAGACAAACAAATAACCCAAAATAAAATAAGACAACATCTTATTTTATTAATACAAAACTCACTAGAATTTCGAAAGGATTAACTCCCATAATTAATTAAGTAACTCAAGTCATTTAATTAGGGGTTAAGCAAGTTGAGAGAATTTGAAAGGATTAGGGGTTCGTGTGGGCCCCACCACACTTAATCCTCCCAAGGGAGGTTAAGTGGGTGTGGGTCCCACTTCCAACCCCCTTTGATAGGTTTTAACAAGTTATAATAAAATTTGTTCTACACAAATTTTATTTAACTCAAACTAAAAACCCCAAAACTAACTTTCAACCCGCAACAAACGCAACTCCCGAAAAGGTCTCTTTAAGCGAATATCGGCGCTGCGAGTTCATCGGTGCCCTCGGATTTCAATTCCGAGCACCGGATCAAAAGTTAGGAATTCCCGCTCGTTCGTTCACTGAACGTACCCGAGCCAAACTTCGGAAATTAATTCCGGGCACTCCGGGCCTCGGAATCAAGTGCCGTCTGAAACCGCGCTCTTGAAAAATTCTTAAGAAAATTAAGAAAAAAAAATTTCCCTTGAATTTTTACGGGTCTTTACAAATTCCAATCAATCTATCATTTGAGTTATCACAATAAATAAAAGAATTTGAGTGAATAATGATATTTAATCATCCCAGATGATCTGTATGGAAAATTAAATTTCTTTTCAATTTCATTTTTTTCATATTCCAACATTTTATATAAACAAATGAAAGATGAAATGAATAAGATAATTTAGTTTTAATCTATTTATTATAATGATACTTTATATCATGTTATAAAGATGATGGAGGATGAAATTACTTTTTTATACCAAGAATATGGAACAATAAAGAGACATGAGTTTTAATGTGATTATGACATGGAAAAAATGTATGGAATTACTGACAATAATATTTATTATCTCCTTACCTTTTTCAAAAATTCACTATCTGATGATGCTTGTTTCCTTAAAAGGATTAAATGAAATAAAAAAATTAGATGAATTTGTATTTTCATATGCTTAGATTCATGCATGACCTAAATATTATTGTTATTCTGGGATGAAAATATAGAGTTCAATGAGTGTTAACAATATGGTATATCAATATGTAAGACTAGTAAAAATGGAACCCAATATCATGTACCAGGTAAAATGATTTGGATTTTTCCCATATTTATGAGACCATAGAAACTATTTATCTCAGAAATTATGGAATGGATTATGAGATGACACAAAGATTAAATAAATAAGGATAAACATGGAATAAAACATTTTTTATATTGGTTAATGTTGTCTAAATTTTATAAAAAACAATTTTTATTGACCCACAAAATGTTAGATTAGTATTATCATGTGATGTATTCAATTCATTTCACCAAATTCATACCTCACATAGTACTTGTCCTATTAGAATTTATATTTATTGCTTCACACCATGTAAGTGTATGAATAATACATTTACTTTCATGAGTATATTGGTATTTTTATCTGATAATCCTTAAAATACAATTTACATATACTTTCAATCGTCAATAAAAGTGTTGATGGAACTATGGATTGTCTATGTACAAGAATAATACATATCAAGAAAAAATTATTTTATGGTGTGGGTATATTTTTTTAGATGATAAATGATTGAAAATTTTATTGAATTATTTCTAGTGTGAGTAAAAAAAGGAAAATATATTTCCCTATTTGATTTAATAATACATGTTCTATAAGACTAATGTTTCAATGAACATTCTTCTCCATGAGGAATCAAAAAAATTATAGATGGATTATCCATACATAAAAAATTAGAGACAGTTTGATAGAGTTATAGTGAAAGAAGAAGCGTGTTAATGAATTTTAGTAATTTATATCCATAAAGAACATGATCGTTTGTTTTTATTTGGAAAGGGTCAATTAAATTCTATAAACATAAAGAATATTACTTGAAATTTCAATAAAATTGGAGGAAAAATGTATATTATTTTAGTTTCTATATTGTTCATGTAATTTTTTATGAAACTACTAGGATATAATGCATATAAATAATAACATCTGGGAAATGTTACATCCTACTCATTTAAATATAAAAGGAATAAATAAAATATGATTTTTATCACATCATGAATTAATGGATTAGATAATAAATCCATTCATAAAATCAAAAGTATGAATAAGACTATTGTTATGAAATTACATAAAGATGCACTGATCACTCTATGAGACTTGAGAAAAAAAATACCCCATTGTTTTTCACATTTATGTTACATCTGAATATGAATATTTTTAGAGAAGTTAATTTTAATTGTATCATTTCAGGTCATTTGATGTATCCTATGGAAATAATGAATTCTATGGTGAAATATGATATGAGGAATTACAATAATATTAAATCATTCATTATCAAAGGCTATTTAGCATATGAATGCATGGATTTATATTCAATGTAATTGGGGAATGCAATTATGATATTTAATCATCCAATGAGAATTCAATATGTGAAATATGGTCCAATTGAGCCAATATTTTCATCACTTCACCAAACTAAAGGTATATATAGATCATATTTATTGTATAATTTGAGTTAGGATGAGTTGGAAATAGATCGTTGTACAACACTGTTCAAATAAAGTATGGTTGACCATTATATCAAGTACGTAAATTTCAAAAATATATATTTTTGAATATTGTAATATTTTTTGTAGATTTTGGAATCTAGAAATTTTCATATTTTCACAGAATATATAAAAATTATAAAAATAACACATTTTTATTTATCTATTAAGAATAAGGTTAAATTTCATGGTAAAAATTTTCCTACATGGTTAAAATAAAATGTAAAAAACTTTTTATTACACATGAATTAATCATATATGTTTAATATTAAATATTGATACATTTTGATGTTTAATGTTTACCAATATATTATTCATCTAATGAGATGAAGGAATTGTCTTTTAGTCCATATTTAATGGAATATGAGTGTAAATCAGTGGTCTGTATTGGATATAAATTCATTTTAAATAGTTTCATAGTAAACATTACATTGAAATAAGATAGTGTAATGAAATAAGTAATAATGGATATCTATGCTAGTGAATGATACAAACAAAATCAATCATAAAGTATATCATATTTAAAGTTTGAAAATATAATATTCATATTGGTAAACAATGCACATTGTGATGTTGTAATGATTAAATGAAAGAGGATAGATTCAATGATATGAAAGGGCATGCATATAGATAGTTGTGTATCTAGAGTGATTGATTTGAGGCATCAGCTTTGTATTGATGATCCTTATATTCTTGAGTCACATGCTAGTCTATTTTTATATGTAACCGGCCCATTAAAACTATAATTTGGTTTATTATTAATGTTATACCAATATATATTTTAAAAATTTATTTATGAAAGTGATGTTTTGGATAAACCCATTTGAATTCAGTAAAATGGTTCATACGATGAAATAGGTGATTCAATTGTTAGAACATATTTTTATCTAGAAATTTTAATGGGGAATGAATAATGTTGACATATTTGGATTTATTTAATTTATATAATGTTGAAATGGTATGTTTTTTTAAAACCTATATACATGAAAAATAATTATTTTTTATATTTTTATTCTAAATATTTCTTTATCTAATCAAAATATGTTTACTATTAAAATAAATAACATGGTGAGATGATTTTTTACGTTACTACCCATATATTAAATGATAATTTAATTTTATTTATTTAGTTGATAAATCATTTTATTAAAAATATTTTGTAAATATTTTTTCATTTTTATTTTATTTAATTATTTTATTTGATATTGGAATTTTTCAATTAGTATCACATTATTATTTTGTATTTTTAGGTCACCACATATGCATATAAATAAGTATTCAAAAAAATAATATATATGAATGAGTAGCACATCATATAGTTAAGGATGAGCATATAGATCACTACTATGAGTATAGTCTTTCTTACCTAGTGATCACATATATGATTATTAATAGGTATTAATGTCTAATTATACCTAGGTATATAGAGCATTGATGATTTAGGTATGAACATGTAGATCACAACTATTAGTATATAATTATTTATATAGTGAACACCTCTATTACTATGAAGAGGTTACCATGTCTATGTATGCCCAGGTATGTAGATAAAATATTTATCAATTAATATTAGAAATTGGAAATATATGGTATCAACCATGTTATGTTAAGACACATCATCAAAGAGATATATCAATTTCACAGAGGACCCATAGGGTACACTTGAGTATAATAAAATATATCAAACTCATTTTATTCCTAGAATTATCATTGATTATATAGTTTAGACTCTTATTATACTACTTTAGTTACTATGGAATCATCCAATGATGATGTCATTACCATTTCTTTAATACATGATGATGGCTAGTACTTTCCCATATTCCTTTTTTAGTACCCCTGGTCTCTAGTATGTAACCCTTACTTGATTCTTTTCTTGGTTTTAAATGCTAAGGGTGACGTATGGGAGAGTCGGGAGATCCTGGATTGAAGTTGAAGCAAAGGGGAAGGTGCATGGGCAGTGCACGGTTTGTCTTAACCATGCGGCCAAACCGTGCGTAGTGGATCTTGGAGGAAGTGGCTTCTGCACAGTCGGTGCACGGTTTGTCTAACAGTGCAGCCAAAGCGTGCGATAAGGGTGGCCGAGGCAGTAGCTAACGCACGGTTAGCGCACGGTTTGCCAAACCGTGTGAACTAACCATGCAGTCACTTAAAATTAGATCCTTAAATTGTGGATCTAACTCTTTTTCCCTCTAATTGCCTCATTAAAGCTCCTAAGTGGCCCTAACTCGGGATTTTGGTTCTCCTATGGTCAAAGAGGGTTCTACCATCATTCCAGAGGCGATCTGAAGGCTTCTCTTGGTAAATCGAAGCCAGATTCTTGAGGTATGTGATCGTTCTCCTTCGTTCTTGATCGTTTTCTTAGATATACTCAGATCTACTTCACATCTTCTCTCAGTTTCTTTGATCTACACCCGTTATCGGTAGATCTAAGTGTGTGGATGCCAAATATGACGAGATTTGGTCTTGGTTGTGTTAGGAGAAGAGATCTAAGGTGGTTTTTTAGAGATTTGACCCGGTGTTCTTGATCATTCTTCGTCTGTTGCTTGGTTTCACCTTTTTATTGAGGTAGGTGGCTTCACTCTTGATTCCTCTTTCTTAGAACTTGAAGGCTTAGTTTAAATTTTTTTTCCTTGATCGAAATGGTTTGTTTATCTGCTTTGAAATAATGGTTGAAACACCTTTTTAGTAACGGGTGATGAAAATTGTGTGTTTTTGGAAATTGGTTGTTGAAGTAAATTTAAAATGGTGATTTTAAATTGGCTATGGTTTTACTGCTTGAATGAAATGGTTTTCAATAAAAGGGTGATGCTTTATTGAAATGTTTTGAACACACTTGGTTTTGGGCATGGATTTCATGGGTTGTGGTGTGTGTTCATATGCATTGGTATGGATAAGGGTGAGAAAAAAACCCCATCAAAATGTTGGGACGGATAAGGGCGAGAAGTTCCCCATCAATAGGTTGGGACGAATAAGGTCGTGAAGTACCCCTGTCAATGTAGTCCACTAAGTGACGGCTTAATGGAAGGATAACTCACCACTCACGAGTATAGGGAGGTGCAGGTTGCATGCATGGTTGGTTGTTTTGATTTGTGAAATGGAATGGATGTGCCAAAAAGGAAATTTGAATTTGATTGGAAACCATGCTTGGTTTCTCTTCTTGAGAAAGATGGTTTTTTTTTGGAAAATGGTTTGACATGGAACTTGTTTATTGTGAACTGCTTTGGAATTGTTTTATATAAATTGTTTTATATAAATGTGCTAACATGTTTTATCCTAGAGGTATGGGTTGTGAAGTCATCAGGGAAAACCTACTGAGTTTAATTACTCACCCTCTGCTTTAGCACGTTGGTTCTTTTGAAGAAGTTATGTACCGGGATGTTGGAAAAGGTAAAGTGTCACATGTTTATAGCACTACTTCGTGATGCATGGGACGGTTCGTGATGTTAGAGTTTGGAGCTTGTGGAGCATGGAGTTGGATTGTTATCTTGTGGTCTTTTAGTTTTTCTTTCCATAGTTTACTCTGATTTAGTGTTGGTTTCCACTGTGGTACTTTTGGTTGGGTTTTGATAAAATAAATGGTTGAGTTGTATTAGCTTTTATCATGCATCATTTAGTATATTTGTTTGGTTATTCTTGTTGGATCTGTGGTATATTCATAAAGGGTAAATCATCCCCCACTTGTTTTAAAACCCTTCGACATTTATTTCCAGCCTTTAGCCCCTTGGGGATGTTTCTTAAGGCCTAGTAATGATTCGTTGAGCTCTCAAGACAATGAGAATTGGCGGGTCATTACAAATGGTATCATCTTGTTCAGTCCTTTCCTAATAAGTGGTAATCGATGTTCTTGGTCATGGAGTTGAAATTCATTCTTTTCTATTCCTTGGGAGGTCATCTTAGACAGGAGTAGGATTGTCAGAACATGAAATGTATAGAATAAAAGTACGTAGCTAACCAGTTTATACTTAACTTCAAGTTACCATAGTGTTGGGTACATAAGTGTTTTGGATACACTTCTAGAATGTTTGAAATCTCATTGTCGTGGGTTTAGCCAATGAGAGGATCATGACATTCATTTTAGAGGAATGACTTCACACTAGGATTTCATATCTCATTGTGAGGAATGAGTAAGAATTTTTTGAAAGGTGACAATTTTTTAAAAAATACAGAAATTGTTTTCAATCGATCTACTTTGAGAACTGGGTATTTGGTGTATTTTGAAAATGGATTGATTTTCAAAAAGTATGATCAATGTTTTCAAAAATGGTCTAACATGTGGAAAATATTGATGGATGGAAAACAATGATGTGATAGTTTATGTGATAGAAATTTAAATGTTAAGCCTTCAGTTGCTAGGAAGTGAGACTAACGGCATGCATTGTTTGTATAGAAAATGGCACCCGTTAGGCGTCGTAGAAACCAACCTGAAGAAGCTGCTGAGAATGTGGTTGCACCTGAACCACGTGTGAACCAAGAGTTAGTTCAGAGTATCGTTCAAGAATTCCAGGATGTGGAAACAGGGAATTAGAGGGATGAGTCAAGGCATATAGACCATTCCGTCCAGTTCTAGAAGCAGAATCCGCCCATCTTCTAGGGTGATTCAGAATCAGAAAGAGCGGAGGTGTGGCTGAGTAGGATGAATCATATCTTCAATTTCATCAGCACACTAGTAGAACTGAAAGTAAAGTTGGCGACGTATATGCCGGAGGATCTTGCATGACAGTGATGGGAGCTAGTGGTGCAGGATAAGTTGGATCAAGGCCTGGGCTGGGAGGAATTTGAGGATTTGTTCAATAAACAATTCTATCCACACATGTTCAAGATCCAGAGGACAACATACTTTTTCAGCCTAAATTAGGAGAATCTTTCTGTCACGGAATATAAGGCTAAATTCATGAATTTAGTGCGCTTTGTACTGGATGTTGCTTCAAGTGCGTCGCTGAAGGCACGCATCTTTGAATCGGGGCTGTGATAGGAGATTCGCTCAAAGATAGTTGTGCTTTGTATTATAGAGTATACAAAAATGGTAAACATAGCAACAGTAGCTAAAAGAGACATCTCAGGAGTTATGGGAGGAAGAATTATGAGGATACCCACGGGAACGGGTGGGAACTCTAATACTGGGAACAAGTGGAAGAGGGACACCTATTTCCAAGGTGGGAGTGCGAATCAGAATCAGATGGCTGGATCGGTGAATCTTTCTCCATGAACCATGATGAAATACGAGTGTTTTCAATGTGGCTCGAATGATCACATAAAGTGAGAGTGTATGGTGCAACCTAAACAATGTCACAATTGCAAGCAGATGGGGCATCTACAACGCTGTTGTAGAAATACTCTGAGGTCGGGTGCACGTGACACTTCCCAAGTGTTGCAAGCATCATATGCTTCGATAGGGTGAGGACAAAAAAATCAGTCTCTCCAGAAAAACAGAGCTATTTATGGTGATTCCAGTAATACCATGACTCCTCAGGCAGGGCAATATAAACAAGGCAATAAGGATAAATGTGCAGCAACAAAGCAATTGTATGGAGCCGAATATATGATTGTCGATGATCAGGCTGGACCATCTTTTGTGAGAGGTACGATTCTTTTGAATTCTACCCTCATGCAAGTGTTGTTCGATATTGGTGCATCTCATTCCTTTATTTCTTCTTGAATTTCTGATTTTCTAAACTTAAAACTGGAAATGATGCATGCTGTTTTGAAACTGAAAACTCTTCTTTGTGAAAGAGAATGTCAAGCCTTCATGTGTAGAGGATGTTCTATAACTGTTGATGGAGATGAGCTGAAATGTGACTTCTCTATTTTGAATATGGATTTCTATGATATAATCCTGGGTATGGATTGGTTGACAAGGTTTAAGGCTCACATCGAGTGTCATAGGAGAATAGTTAGTTTCACGACTGAGGATGGCATAGACCATCTCTTTAAAGAATTGAGAATGGTCAAGAAAGGTGAAAAGAGCTTGTTGGAACCAAGGGTGGGAACAATTTCTTACCAATTGGAAGCGTTGATTTTGGAATCATTGGAAGAGATCGTGGAAAATAGTTTTCCAGCTGTGGTGGATCAATTTCCTGATGTTTTCCTGAAAACTTCTCAGGGTTACCACCTGTAAGAGAAGTAGATTTTACGATTGATCTCCTTCCAGGGACCAGTCCTATATCACTTCCATATTATAGGATTGAACCAATAGAGTTACAGGAATTGAAAGTGCAGTTAGAGGAGCTGTAAAGCAAGGGTTTAATTCGGCCAAGAATGTCTCCGTGGGCAGCACCAGTTTTTTTTGTAAAGAAAGAAGATGGAACTTTGAGGCTATGTGTGGATTATAATAAACTTAACCAAGTTACGATAAAGAATAGATATCCACTTCCATGCATTGATGATATGTTCAATCAATTAAGGGGAGATCAGTGGTTCTCTAAGATTGACTTGCGATCAGGATATCACCAATTGCGAGTTTGGAAGGAGGATATTCCAAAGACAGCTTTCAGAAGTAGATATGGCCACTACGAATATGTATTCATGCCTTTTGGTCTTACAAATTCACCAACAGTCTTCATGGATTTGATGAATTGGATATTTTAAAAATATCTGGATTCTTTTGTTGTGGTTTTTGTGGATGATATATTGGTGCATTCAAGAACAAGGGTTGATCATTAGCAACACTTGGTGATAGTGTTTGAAATCATGAGAGACCATCAGTTGTATTCCAAATTATCAAAGTGAGATTTTTGGATACAAGAGGTACATTTTCTAGGCCATGTTGTTTCTAAGAAAGGTGTTTCAGTGGATCTAGAAAAGATAGAAGCTATTCTTTCATGGAAACCGCCTAAGAATGTCTTTGAAATAAAAAAGTTTTCTTAGTCTAGATGGTTATTACCGACGCTTTGTCCGTGACTTCTCATGACTAGCTTCACCTATGATAGCATTGATAAAGAAGAATAGTGAATTTCAATGTACTGAGGAATTTTAGATATCTTTTCAAGAGTTGAAAGTTTGCCTTACACCAGCACCTATCTTAATCTTTCCAAAATCAAGGAAATGATATGTGGTGTATTGTGATGCTTCAGGATCAGGGTTGGGATGTGTTCTCATGCAAGGATAACATGTTGTTTCTTATGGTTTAAGGCAGTTGAGGGTACATTAGAAGAATTACCCAACACATGATTTGGAGTTAACTACAGTTTTACATTCCTTGAATACTTGGCGTCATTATCTCTTTGGTGATAAATTTACTGTGTTTACAGATCATAAAAGCTTGAAACACATTTTCTCATAGAAAGATTTGAATCTGAGGCAGAGGAGATGGATGGAGTATCTTTAAATGTTTTACTTTGACTTAATGTATACACCGGGTAAGAAACATTCAGTGGTCGATGCATTAATCAAGACGTCGTATGCTCAGTTGGCAAAGGAAGCTTTAGAAGAATGGCAATTGATGTCGGTCTTAGCTGACATGCATGTGGAATGTGAAAACTGAGGTGATGTTGTGATTTTCTTTTCATCTATGCTTGTTCCTGATCTGGTAAAAGTGGTCAAAGAGACACAAACATCTGATGTGGAATGTCTGGTAATGAGTTCAAAACTCAATGGTGGGGAGACCATTGATGGCAGGAAATTGGAAGCAGGTTCAGTTTTGTGTTTTAGAGATCGGATGGTTGTACCTATAGTTTTTCAGGAACAACTCATTAATGATTACCACTATTCAATATGGGTTGTACATCCGGGTACACAGAAGATGTATAAGGAGCTAAAGGCGCAGTTTTGGTGGAGCAGCATGAAAAGGAATGTGGCTGAGTTCGTCTCGCGATGCTTAACTTGTCAGAAGGTTAAAGCGGAGCATCAGAAACCAGCTGGTATGTTATAGTCTTTACCTATCCCATAGTGGAAATTAGAGCAGGTAGTAAAGGATTGTGTTATAGGTCTTCAAAGAACGGTCCGAAAATACGATTCCATTTGGGTGATAGTGGATCGTCTAACCAAGTCGGCCCATTTCATCCCGATTCTTGAAAATGATACGGTGGAAGATCTTTCAAAAATATATATCCGAGAAGTGGTAAAGTGGCATGGGGTACCAATGTCTATAGTCTCAGATAGAGATTCGAGGTTCACATCTCGTTTCTAGAAATCATTACAGTAAACCCTGGGGACTCAGTTGACGATGAGCATAGCGTATCATCGTTAGATGGATGGGAAATCTGAGTGGACGATACAAATGTTGGAGGACATGTTGCGGGATTGTGTAATGGACTTTGGTGGCTCATGGGAGGATCATATACCCCTAGTGGAGTTCTCATACAATAAAAGTTATTAGTCCTCTACACACATGGCTCCGTTTGAAGCATTGTATGGGCGTTCTTATCGTTCTCCACTTTGCTGGGTGGAAACAGGTGAGACTTCACTAGTCGGGCCGAGCCTTGTCCAAGAAACAACGGAAAAGATTCAGCTGATTAGAAAGAGGATGGAGATGGCTCAGAGTCGTCAAAAATCTTATGAATATCACCATCGAAGACCATTGTCATTCATAGTGGGTGATCATGTCGTTTTGAGAATCTCTCCAAGGCTTGGACATCGTCGTTTTGGGAATCAGGGAAAATTATCTCCTCGGTATATAGTCCCTTTTGAGATATTGGACTGGGTTGGAGAGGTGGCATATCAGTTGGTGTTACCACCATAGTTCAGTTTGGTGCACAATGTGTTCCATGTATCTCATTTGAAGAAGTATCAACCCGATCATGACTATGTGATCAGATGGGATCACGTTGACCTAGAGTCGGATGATTCATTGGTACATATCCTGGTGCAGATTGTGGATAGGCAAGATAAAGTATTTTGTGGAAAAAGCATCGGTCTAGTGCGATTTTTGTGGTAACATGGTCAGATTCATGAAGAAACTTGGGAATGCGAGAAATAAATGAGAGAGCAGTGGCCAGAACTCTTTCAGACAAGCATTGGTTTTCTACTTTCTAGGGAAGGAAAGGCCAATGGTGGGGAGACTGTAGTACCCTCAGTTTCTGGTATGTAACCCTTACTTAATGATTTTCTTGGTTTTAAAAGTTAAGGGTGACGTATGGGAGATTCAGGAGATCCTGGATTGAAGTTGGAATCAAAGGGTAAGGTGCACGGGTGGCACATGGTTTGTCTTAATCGTGCGGCCAAACTGTGCGCAGTGAGTCTTGGAGGCAGTGGCTTCTACATGGTCAGCACACGGTTTGTCTAACCATGCGGTCCAACCGTGCGAGAAGGGTGGTCGAGGCAGTAGGTAATGCATGGTTAGCACATGGTTTTCTAAACCGTGCGAACTAACCGTGCGGTCATTTAAAATTAGAACCTTAAATTGTGGATCTAACTCGTTTTCCCTCTAATTGCCTCATTAAAGCTCCTAAACGGCCCTAACTCGGGATTTTGGTTCTCCTAAGGTCCAAGAGGGTTCTTCCATCATTCTGAAGGTGATCTGAAGGCTTCTCTTGGCGAATCGAAGCCGAATTCTTGAGGTATGTGATCGTTCTCCTTCATTCTTGATCGTTTTCTTAGATATACTCAGATCTACTTCTCATCTTCTCTCGGTTTCTTAGATCTATGCCGGTTATCGGTAGATATAAGTGTGTGGATGCCAAATATGATGAGATTTGGTCTTGGTTGTGTTAGGATAATAGATTTAAGATGGGTTTTTGGAGATTTGACCCTTTGTTCTTGAGCATTCTTTGTTCGTTGCTTGGTTTTTCCTTTTTTTGAGGTAGGTGGATTCACTCTCGATTCCTCTTTATTAGAACTTGAAGGCTTAGTTTAATTTGTTTTACTTGATTGAAATGGTTTGTTTATTTTCTATGAAAGAATTTTTGAAACCCCTTTTTAGTAACGGGTGATGAAAATTGAGTGTTTTTGGAAAGTGGTTTTTGAAGTAAATTTAAAATGGTGATTTTAAATTGGATATGGTTTTACTGCTTGAATGAAATGGTTTTCAATAAAAGGGTGATGCTTTATTGAAAGGTTTTGGACACACTTGGTTTTGGGCATGGATTGCATGGGTTGTGGTGTGTGTTCATATGCATTGGGATGGATAAGGACGAGAAGCACCCCCATCAAAAGGTTGGGACAGATAAGGGCGAGAAGTTTCCCCATCAATAGGTTGGGATGGATAAGGTCGGGAAGTACCCCCGTCAAGGTAGCCCACTATGTGACGGCTTAGTGGACGGATAACTCACCACTCACGAGTATAGGGAGGTCTAGGTTGAATGCATGGTTGGTTGTGTGGATTTGTGAAATGGAATGGATGTGCCAAAATGAAAATGTGAATTTTATTGGAAACCTTTCTTGGTTTCTCTTAATGAGAAAGATGGTTTTTGTTGAAAAATGGTTTTGACATGGAACTTGTTTATTGTGAACTACTTTGGAATTGTTTTATATAAATTGTTTTATATAAATGTGCTAACATGTTTTATCCTAGAGGCATGGGTTGGGAAGTCATCGTGGAAAACCTACTAAGTTTAATTACTCACCCCCTGCTTTGGCACGTTGGTTATTTTACAGATGTTTTGTACCTGGATGTTGGAAAAGGTAAATTGTCACATGTTTATATAACTACTTGCTGATGCTTGGGCGGGTTCATGATGCTGGAGATTAGAACTTATGGAGCATGGAGTTGGGTTTTCATCTTGTGGTCTTTTATTTTTTCTTTTTTCTATTTACTCTGATTTAGTGTTGGCTTATACTATGGTACTTTTGGTTGGGTTTTGATAAAATAAATGGTTGAGTTGTCTTAGCTTTTATCATGCATCATTCATTATATTTTTTTGGCTATGCTTGTTGGCTCTGTAGTATATTCTTAAAGGGTAAATCGTCCCCCACTTGTTTTGAAACCCTTCGACATTTATTTCCAGCCTTTGGTGCCTTGGGGATGTCGCTTAAGGCCTAGTAATGATTCGTTGAGCTCTCAAGACAATGAGAATTGGCGGGTCATTACACCTTTCCACCTATAACAACTCAATATTATTCCTTTTCCACATCCTTATCCACCCATGATCGTATATGATGATATTCCATTCACAGTAATGGAAAGACCTTTTCCATATCCCTTTCCACCATTGTATCAAATATAAACCATCTTCTGTATAGATATTACATTAAATTTTTTTTATCCCTCTATCACTTAATTTTCCATCATTGGGTTTATGTAATTTTCAATCTACTAATGTTACGCTACCCATAATGTAAGATGCTTCCACTACTCTTTATTCAGATACAGTAGATTGGGGGATATTAGATCACTAAACTTATGGTATGTATTTAGATAGTATTTAGAGTAATCTTTAATAAATTTATATAAAATATTTTTTATAATTTTATTTTTTCACGATCAAGTGTGTCTTCTACCGAACTGCGAGGCTATATAAAGATTTGAGATGTCTTGAATAGGAGCACATATATTATAGTTGAATACATTGAGAGAATGGCTATAATTGGTAACAATTGTAAGGATTTCAATTGTTTTATGGGTAAAATTTTCAAACATAGAACTATTTTCCCTATTTATGCCAACACATTGAATGAAATTAGAGAGAAAATAAAAAAAATGTTTCGGATTTGACTTGGGTAATTAATAATAATTTTCATTTATATGTATTTATTTTTAACATTTTGTTCAAAAATATATTTTCAAATTCAACTTCAATATAACTTCCACAATGTAAATAATTCCAAGACTATAAGGTTGATATATTTAATGGAAATGTTTTAAGGATATATAAGTATGAATTGTAAGTTGGTTGGAATAGTGGAATCAGTACAGAGCATGAGGTTATTATAGTTATTTTTGATTTTCCACTATCTCAGTATAAGGATATGATAAGGTATTAGAATGTTCTATAATTTAATGTATTAACTAATTTTATTCATAGTTAAATATCTATTTGAAAATTATTTTTTCATTTTGGATTTAATCAATTTAAAATATTATAGATAGATAGTAATTGTAAAATTTTTCTTTACCAGAGATATCTTACATAAATAAGAGAATAAAGTGTTATGAAATTTATGCATACACTTGGGTGCACTTCTCTTATAGATCATGATTAAGAGAAGGTAGTTTAATATTTAATTTTTATATATTGTTTAAAATATTTAAGTTCCTTGCCTTGTAATTAGAGATGTTGGGAAATAAACTCATGCATCTTATTTTTATTTATTTCTTCGAAATAGTTTGTACATAAGATCTAACTCGCCCAACACAATATAACTCAATCATAAATAAAATATAGTAATTCAATCAAAATGATACCAAGATAAAAATTGAATTAAACTCAAAATAATAAACTATATAAGTTCCAAAATAATCTAAAGTGACCAAAAAAATATCAAATTTGATCCCAAGAAACCAAAAAAATTATAAATTGAACTAAAATAAATTGAATCAAATTGTCTTGAAACAAGATAAACCACAATGAATAAAATATAACTAAGTCAATTTGACTTGTTAAACTTGAATCGAAATAAAATAAATGAAACCAAAATTTATTGGACAACCCAACTAATCTCAAACTGATATAACTAAACCTACCCAACCTGAACTGAAAAAAACCTAACCAATCCCAATTTAACATAAATGACTTGAGTATAACCAAACCATAAAAAACCAATTAAATCTTAACTAAACCAAACTAAACTGGGGTAACTATTTTTTTTTTTTGCTCCCAGAACAAATCCACATGAACAAAAATAATTGAATCATACCCAAACTAACTCAAAGTAACAAAAAATTTAATTGAACTAAGTAGTTATATCACATCATTAGATGAAATATAATGGACTCAATTTAACTAAATCAAATTGATCCATGAAAAAAATGGAACAAAAAAAGTATTGAAAAAAATATAAAAAAATACTATATTATAAAGAATTAAACAATACAAATATTCTCTGAACCAACCCAATGATATAACACTATATTAACACAAATCAAACTAGACTAATTTTATTCGAACTATACCAACCTAAAAATAATCTATATAAATTACAAAATATAACCAAAAAACTAAAATGATCTATATATACCTTAATTGAATATAACCAATCCAAATAAAATCAAATTAACTGAAATGAATAAAATAATAGTCTATACATAAACTGAACTGATATTAATCAAAACAAACTAAATGTAGTATGAAAATTTGAATAGAATTTAATTGAATCCATATTAATCATACCAATCTGAATATAATAAGAAAATTATAATAGAATTAAGTTTAACCAACTCATCCCAACCTAAAAACCCCAATTAAAATGAAATGATTGGTCTTTAACCAAACAAATCTAATCTATAAGAAATAATTAATTTGATTAGATATTATAATAATTAATTAATGATAATAAAATTAGTAAGACTAGAAATAAATTAAACTAAACCAACCAAATTGAATAAAATTTAATTGATTAGAACCAAAATTCATTAACCTAAGAAAAACGAAATGATGTGACCTAACCTGAACTAAATAGAATCAAGATAATTCAATTTTAATTTATCTAACCAAATAAAATTTAAATGACCAAAATAAAATCAATTTTAAATTAATTAACATAAACTAAGATGTCTGTGAAGCCTAAAAACTCTCAAAAATAACCATTAACCCATAAATTACATGAGACTTGGTATCCCAAACCAAAAAATATTAAACCACTTCAAAAATAATATATTTCAATTTTATGTTATTATATCACACAAAAAATAACATTTTTTAATTTTAAGGAAAAAATAACATATTTAACATGATTTATTAAAAATGAAATAAAGTTCCAATAATTGATTTACAATAAAAACATTATTTACTCAATTTTTAAGTAACCAATAATGTACATTTTATAAAATTAAACACCAAATAACAAGTCACATGGTAAATCTTAATACACATTTGCGTTGAAAGGAATTTCTAAATAAACATTAAACATATAATGCATTTTTAAAAATCATACCATATTTATAATGAAATTTAGAAAGGGGAAATCCAAAATTATAACATAATAACTTATATTTTTTGAAAATATACATTTCCTCCGGATACCTAATTGTAATAAAAATATAATAATATTATATAAAAGTAAAATCAAAATAGAAGATTTTATTTCTTATAACATTTTATGTCATAAAAAATAATATTTTATTGATTATATAATAACCATATGAATAACTAATCAGATATAACCTACCATGTCACCTAATGTAATATTATACAAGGCCCAAGGGATTTCCTGAACCCCATGGACTGGAAACTAATACATGTGTATCAATAACGCACACTTTGGAAATATTTTACTATATCAATCCAAATAACCACATCATGAATCCAACCTAGGATTTCAGCATAACCAATCTATGTATTGAACACCCTTGTATAAAATAAATAGTTTCAATATAAATGAAACAACCACATAGATTAATATGTATTAATAAAAGTTATAATAACCTATAAATGAAATAAATTCATAAACTAAAAATAATGAAACAATACGTACAGAAGAAAGAAAAAAATAAATTTACTGGATAACGGGGTTGATAAATAACCAACCCAAAAATAATAAAAGAACATGAGCCACCTCTAAACATCTTTTCATGACCCATGATAACACACCACATCCCAAAATCATCAATAATTAGACAAAATAAACATAAACCCTGATATAGATCAAAGCATGGGCACATTAAATAAATCTTAAGAGCTACAGACCATTATCGGTGCCAATATGGTTTGAGAGAAACAGGCCCAATAATATTTTACTAAATATTTTTTGAATTTCCTCTAAAAATCCAATTTATTAATTATATTTTGAATTATATATAGAAAATATGTTTTTATAATGTGGATATAATGAAATGACATAATGTTCCATAAACACTTTTATAAAACATACCATTATTAGAGTAAGAAATTGTAAAATAAAAGCCTTTTATAAATTGATTTTAAACCATGGAAAGAGGTTCTATTAATAATTTATTAAAAATATTCTAAAATCCATTTCCTCATTTAATAAAAAAATTTCAAACTTCTTTTTATGAAATATAAACCACTTTCAATTTCAAATATCATTCTAAAAAATATTGTAAATTGATTTGAAAGTGAACCAAAACCATAACTGAAATTAAATAGAACCAAAAACATAAACCAAGTTATCAATAGATCATAATGAAATAAAAAAATCATGAAATGGTTGAATGAAAATAATTATAATCTTCGGAATATAAATGATCTATATAATGTAATCCCAAAAATGATCCTCAAAAGAGTTTCGGAATCATGGGTAACTCCCAAATAGTCGCGTAATATGATCTTGAACTGGCGATTGAATCCCTATGATAACCTAAAATAACTCAACTACAAACTTGGTGATCCCATTTGTCTATTTTGGCACATATCCATCATTTGTGAACTCTAGATATCGTGATCCAATAATCGATCACATTATATCACACTTTATAAATTATAAATATTCCCTAGTCAATGTAAAATCTATACTAAGGTTTGCACATATCCAGATCATTTAAAAACTCCTAGGATTCACATGAAATGTCAAAGTGGAGGTGATAAAACAAAAAATTCAGAATCATCACATGATCGATAATATAACAAAATAAATAAACCCCAAAACTCACCTCATACAACATTGCACGAAACAACCCCTTATTATATTTATAATAATCATATAAATTCTTAACAATATAAAACATCCTCCATGGGACTATAATCTATAACTGGAGTATCATTTACAAGGTACTCAGATGAGGGTCTAACGTGTTTAAAAAAAATATTCTTTAAAGGTGAGAATTATGCCTTCAAAAACATGTCTTGAATTTTAATCCATTTCAGAAAACTTAAAATCTCATTTATAAACTTCCCTTTAAACCAAATTATAAATAATAATACATTTAAAACCAAATCCCCACATTATTATAAACCAATTATGATATCCAAAAAATTATTTTCCTTTCTAATTTAACCTTTTAAAAATTCACAACACCACTTCACTATTTTAAAACCACACTCCACCCATCCCAACACCCAAAAAGAGTCAAATTCCTCTAACCATAAAGTTCAATTCAATCAATCCTCTAAGTCACTTTACTAATACTCAGAATTCAAAATACTACTTAATAAAACTAGAAAACATAAAACTCCTTTCTTATAAGTGATTAAACCCATAAAAAGTTTATAGAATCCATAAAAACATTCACATATAGACTTAATTTAATTAATTAGTAATTAGAATCCATCATGAATCCAATGACATTTTTTGTAAAGGAACTCAAAAAAATCACCTACTTAAATCAATGAATAACCATGTCATAACATGTCTCCTCTAATTTTTATTTCCTAAAAAAGAAAGAGAAAAACCTATGAAATCCCTAGACACCCAAATTCTCAAAATTAAAACCATCCCAAACCCTAATATTCATCATAAATCCCTTATAGTTCAATGTATGAAACCAAACCCTTGATAAATAGGCAAACGGAAGGGGTTAAAATGATATTATACATCACTATTTTGATATAAATTAAAGGACAAATAGATCAAAATAATCAAAAGAAGTCATAACTAACTATTTAATACTAATGATTCTATTCAATGAGGAGGGGGGAGGAAAAAGTCATTATAAATGATAGGGGAAGTTTTGGGAAATAATTTTTAATTAATTATAGGGAGATCTCATGGTTATACTACATGATTTACCAAACAATATGAAAACCATTTGGGGGATATAAAAAAACACCTACAACAATTTGCATGGTTGTGATGCACTGTTTGTTCTAATCATGTATAATTCATGTTCCAACACTCCAAGCACAAAAGGAATCAAATAGGTTTTTCTATATTTCTCATGGGTTGGACCAAAAAATTTTCTACCCATTCAAATAAATAATTCTGTAATAAATGAATTTGAAATAACCCAACATGAGGCTTCTCTTATTATTTCCCTTAACTAGTCAAACCTAATTATTCTATGAATGGATAATTTTATAAAAAAATATTTCTAGACCAAAAAGTCAAAAAATTAAATTTCCCTAAAATCATATAAAATATAAAAAAATAATGACATGGGGGTGTAAACATTCTCCCCACTCTTCTACTTTGTTCCCCTATAAAATCATTGATAAAGGTAAAAGAAAAATAAAACTAAAAACCTCAACACCCTCATAAGAGGTTGGAGGGTCAGGAAAAACAGAATGAGGTCTAAAGATAATGAAACACTGAACAACCACACAACTCCTCAAAATCATTGATTCAGTCCTCAAACATAACCAAACAAATCTAAGAACACACCTTATAATAACCATTAAACACATATCTATAATAAGAAAAAGGACTTTAATAAATCTCCACATAATTTAGAAATTTTATAAAGTGGTGGGAGCAATTGGAAACCTCTTATATAAATATATAAACACCAAGACAACTACAATTACACAAATCAACAGAGTGAATCAAAAAACTCACCAATTGTAATCAACTACCAATAGGTTATCATAAACTCCACAAGGGAAGACCAGCCAAAATCCCTCCATAAGACCCTAAAACCAAGGAACAACCAAACAATAAAAAAGAAGAGTAATCCAAATTCACTATATCCCCCATCACCAAAATGGGAAAAGACACCTAAAATGAAAAAATTACTCTAAAAGAAACAACATAATATCTATTCAAGGATCAAAAAATTGAGTTAAAAGGTTGAGTAGGGACCTCATTCCCATAACACCATCTCTTACTAAACCCAAAAAACATCTTAACCAATACCATCTAGTGAATAATATCAACTGATTCCATGTCTTTCCAAGTCACTCGAAACACCCACCTATGGAATTCCAATATCCAAACCATCAAAACCCAACCATATCAAGAATCATAAAAATTATCAAAGGAAATTATAAAACAATGATGTATAATCAAAACAATTCTAATCAAAACCCCACAAATGAGGAACCATTAAAGCATCAAGTAAAACACATCTCATGTAAATCATCTCAATAACCTCAATATTCTCTAAACTCAATAACAACCAATCACAAAATAGGTAATACCCCATAATAACCCAAGGAAATTCAAATTTCATGTTTTATAAATAATTCATACCACCTCACTACTTTAGGATGACCTTGATCATTAAGGAATAAGTGATACAAACTCATAATGTTTGGAGTAAATAAGTTTTCATAGATTCCCAACATTATTCAAATTCCAATAATAGTCAAAAACCAAAATATATACATCTAAATAATAAGATATTCCACCCCACAAAACATTCTTAAAGAAAAATATCCTACATTCTCTTAATTTCTTTCTATAAGGCACAATGAAAGAGCATGAAATATGAATCTAACCTATTCATGTTTAACACACCAAGTTAAACAACCCCAATTGTCACAACCCGCCCCCCGGGGCCCATGTCGTGACTACCCCAATCCCGCCTCCCAAAGGCCAGGGGCTGGAAACTAGCACTGAAGGAATTATCCCATTTGTTGGAGGAATTATCTTGAATACCTGTATTCATGCACACAGACAACCACATCCCAGAAATCTATAAAAGAAAAACATGCATGCCACTAAAACAACCACTTATTAAAGGTACAATATGTAAGTCAAATGGGCCAGAATATAAAACCATCAAAAGAAAAAATGAAAACATAAATTACAAAAGATCTTTTGAAAGGTCATTCGTAGGAGAACCCTACCTGAAGGGTAGACAAGGAGTGGCTTTTGGAAGCTCTAGAAGCACGTCCTTCCAATTGTATCTCACTAGGCACCACTTAGCCCTGGGCCACTAAGGTCTCTATCGAAGTGTATGTTTCCTGAACAAGACATGATACATGAGGGAAGAGCCTGTGCACGGGTGAGTAACACAATACTCAAAAATGACCACGAAACACTAGGGAAAGACCACAAAAGAAGGTATGCACAAAGTACCATCAGTTCATCCATGTATAATCTAAAGTATGGAAAACAAGATAGTCAATTGTAACACTAAACATCTTGTACTGCTGAAGTAATCATCTCTGATGAGTATAGTGGTTCTTTTGGGTCACTAAGATCCACCCCCACTGTGGGTCTACAAGGTCACTAAGATCCACTCCCCACTTAGGCCATCATAGTTGGGTAACAGAGAGCATCTTATAGCTTGTCCACATAGGGTTGTTATAGTTGGTCCATATATGGCCTATTATATCAAGTTCACATAGAGATTATTGTAGCTATTCCACATATTTACGGTTATCATATAGTCCTACAGTGTCACTTAGACCAACTCATCAGCATTCTTTGGGTCTCAGCCAGCTGTAGGATTCCCGCATGTAGTGCAATTGATTCTAGTAGAATCCACTCTTCAATACATTAATCATATATTAACTTCCATAAAACACTCCATAGAGTATCCCAAAATAAAATCCTCGTATCGAGGGTTCTAACGCTGCAAATGGATCATTAATCGGGCATAAGGTTTGGATGTTATGGCTGTTTTTTTGAAAAGGGGTCAGTTGGGTCTGGGTCCAGTCCGACCCGGGTTCACCGACCTGGTCCAAATTTGACCTGAACCACTGGGTTGTGGGCTTGATCTACTGGTCCTCCTGGGTGACTTTCCTTTTACATCCCAACCCACTATTAGTGGGCCATCTCGCAACACACGGACATGGTAGCGGTTGTCGCATATGATCCCAGTCAACATGAGGTATGCACAGTGGGATCGCCCTGTGAATCGTGGTAGGATCGCCCCATGGATAATAGTAGGATCTCCCTGTGGATCATCATGGGGCCTAATTATTTCATTCTGGATGAACCATGGACCTTCAACCTATGTGATGTGGCTCGGTTATGTGTCACTGATGCTACCACTATCGGTTGTTGCTGGAGGCCCATCCAACCACCCGGGGCCAATGTCGTGGGCCGCCTTTCCAATGTGGTGCGCCGTTACGTTTGTCGCCCCTTTCTCTTTTGTATCCCAATGGTTATGTAATTCTATTTCTAACATGGTGCCCTGCTGGTGCGGGATTCTGGACCACCACCAGCCACCTTATGACGGCCTCCGCTTTGGCGTGTGCCGCCTCCTGCGCTACCACATGTTGTCATCGTGTGCCTTCCCCATCTATCCAAATGTTTGGCCATGAAGAACACAATAATCGCCATGGAGAAGGGGCCCAGGCTTTGTTTTTTTAGATCATACCCTCCATTTTAGAGTTTTAAAACCATTGAGGGAGATTTATGTTTCTACCAAGGTAAAACCCGAATCTAAACCCTGAGATGAAACAACCCACCCACAAGAACAAACGAATTTTGAATCTACCTAACCATGGGTTGACCCACATTCATTGTTTAGAAAGAAAGAATGGGGAAACAAGTATCAATCACAAGACACCCTATCTAGTTGGAGTTTGATCGTAGGAAGAATCCACCACTGAAGGTGATCAATCCATGAAGGTCCTTGATCTTTCGTCGATGGAGGGATCTCTCGATGAGGAGGTAGTGTAATAAATTCATTGGTGATTGTCATTCTTCATTTGTCAACAGAGACCCTACATAGATTCAGATTTTTTCCCCCAACGTGTCAAAGATGCACCCCCCTAGGTTAAAAAATTAAAGTAGGACATTCTTTTTAGTTATATTTGTGTTTTAATGTCGTTATGTTGTTTCATTTATGAAACAACATTTTGGTTTCATTGTGTTACAATGCCATTTCATTGCTACAATTTCAAATGTTCAAAATTAAAAAAAAATCAACTATATTTTATTTTAATTTTTCATAAAAAATTTTAAAACTATCTTTCACCCTCGATCTGCACCGGTCGATGTTAAGCTCCACCTAAGGGAAACGAACCCTCATGAGCTCAACGGTACTCTCAAATTTTCAATCCGAGTTTCCATTTATGATTTATAAGGATTTGAAAATAAAATAATTGTTACTTAATTATTTTAGTTATGGCCAAAAACTAACTTCCACTATTATCCTACACCAGCCAATGTTAGGCCCTTTCTAGGTGAATCCCAATGCTCTGAGTTCAACAGTGCCCTCGGATTTTTGATTTGGGCACCGGTTGAAATGATAGAAAAACTCACTTGCCTGATTATTTAATAAACCTCAAAAATAGTTCAAAAATATGTTATATCCACTCCAGGCCTCAGAATTATGTGTCGTCTTAGAAAATGATCTCAAAATAATCCCATTTAATTTATAAAAAACAATTACATGGAATTATGGGGTATTATATTACTCCCCCATTTTAGGGATTTACATCTTTTTAAGCCAACATGAAGGATAATCAATAAAATGGAGTTATTGAACATGAATCTAAGCCTCTTTCTCCCAGGTTATCTCTTATAGATTCATGTTCTTCCAACGAACACACATTAGAGGAATCGATTGTCTATGAAGTATCGTCTCATGTCGATCCTCTATCTCCACTGGGTACTCTGTAAATTTCTCCTTGTCATCAATCTACAACTTTTCATGGTTGATGAAGTGAGAAGAATCATGCACATATCTCCTAAACTGGGATATGTGGATGACGTCATGCACCCTCTCTAACTGCAGTGGTAGATCCATGCGTTATACCTCCTCACCCGTACTACACAGTATTTGGAAAGGTCTGATGAACTTCAGAGATAACTTTTTACCCCATTCAAATCTCTATAACCCTTGTTGAGGAGATACTTATAGGAATACATGGTCCCCCTCCTTTAACTCCAAGTTTCTCCCTAACCTATCAGAAAAAGACTTTTTTGGCTATGTGAAATATTCCTCCACTCTCGGATGACCTTCACATTCTCAGTGGTAGCATGTACCATCTTTGGACCCATGAGTGTTGACTCCCTTGGGTCCTTCCAGCATAATAGTGACATGCATGGTCATCTGTATAGTGCCTCGAATGGTGAAATACTGATCATGGAGTGGTAGATATTGTTGTATAAAAACTCTACCAGTGGTAGGTTGTCCACCCAACTGTTAGGTTTTCAGGGCCCGCAGCGGATGTCGGTGGGTGGGGATTCTAAAATTTTCATCAGAGGAATGATAGAACTTGTCGTCGCCGACGATCCGAGCCCCAGAGAGGTCTGAGGATCTCGTGTATATTTTAAAGAGAACAAAATAAAAAAAGTAAACGTACCTGTTTCAAATCTGAATGCGCGATCGACTACTGTCAGTCGATGGCGATCGTCTATTGAAGGATCCAAAGCAGGATCCATCTAGATCATCCACATGCACTCCAAAAATCTGCAGGAACGCCGATCATCGAACTCCAGGTGCTAGCGCGGTGATCTGATGATGCTCTCGACGTCCCGAAGATCACCGCATCGAGAATCCTTCGATGAAAAATAGAAATCACAATCCAAGCATCTTGGATCAAGTGCTTCTCTCTCTAAGAAGTGAGAGGAGAGTGAGGCTCTCAACTTTCATTCCATGAAAATGAATGAATAGTGAATTGCACACCAAAGAGAGAGATCCTCCTCTTTTATTTATAGAGATGTTGAGAAATACACGGTTGGGTTCCCCAACCCTCGTATATTTCAACGTCCACATAAATAATTTTGACGAACTTAATTGTGCCAATATTATTTATTATTTTATCACATACTTGTAATATATATAAAATATATTACATGATAAAATCTGAGCCATTTAACTTGACTCACTGTCCCTCTGTAATATTAAATGAACATTGAATATTAAAATAATATTCGTTCGATTAATATTTTCTAATATTTACTGAACTCGTAAATACATTAAATAAATTCAATCCCAAATATTCATAACTTGAATATTAATGAATTTATTTAATTCATTTGGTGATCAAAAACTTAGACAATTCTCGGACCCTGTGGCGGGGCCCACTATGTCCATATACCTATTCAACTGAATAGGTGCAGATTCTTGAATAAGCTGTTGTGTGTGACCCTATAAACCATTATCTTGGTAGTAGTGAATAAAATCCACAGACCAAGAGCAGAGTCTAGCAACTCATCATGGCCCCTAAAGAGATATGGATAGTCATAGAAACGACTACCATCCTACGAACACTGACTGTGTACTATAGTCTCTTGGTCATTTGATATCTCATAAAGCAGGACGCACTCTTGTGTCATCATCCTTATCTTACTTTATTATTTATTGACCTATCCAGATAGATTTTCCTTTCTACTTATTTGGCCAAAGACTTATGAAGGAACCACCATCCTAATCAAACAGTACTAAGATATACAATATCCTAAACTTGGAAGCGACAAATCCATTCTTGACTATTCAACCAATGTCATACCACTAACGATGCACCCGACACAAACTACCTCACCACGACATTACTACTATGGTTTTCACCTTGCATCAAAGTATGTAATTAAATGATATACATTGGTAATGGTCTCAATTCAGGAGACCAATACACATGTCTGTAGATAGGAACAACCAATGACACCCAAAACATGTGGTGTTCCTATTGACGGGTCCGTCCTCATGATCTCAATACAAGATATCACCAAATGCAAACTTCATGAGAAGAAGTCTCAATGCTTATGATCCCCCAGCACTTGATAGTCAGACATCTTCTGTGTCCAGTCAGTAAGATGTATCTAGACTATAGAACATATATTTAAGATCAATTTCATTGTATCTCGAGGTTCTCACTATAGACTAGGATCTGCTACAACCTCTTGACACGACAATTAACCTTGGGACATTACCATTATTATAGTAGATGCAAAAAATTATGCACTATAATGGTAAGATATCATCATGAATATCTAACAATACACATGATACGGTAATCAAAAGTATTACATAGTTGGGTCTATGGCACCCACTATTTCAACACTCCCACTTTCACTAGAGCCAACTTGCTAACTAAAATTGTTAGCTACTCACACAATAAATACCATGCTTCTGCTGAGTAATGGCTTTAACTGCTGGGCCTACCACATTTTCATTGTGTGGTATATCTGCTACATGCAACCTCATCGACTTGAGTAAAACATGTCAAGATAAGGTATCCCTGAGTAGATTACTTTTTTCCATTGTCATAACTTGAAAACTTGGCCAGTAAGAATATCATAATTCACATTATGATAATACTTTTCTCACTAGGTGCGAATCTAAGAATTGGAACAAATAGTAACAATTTACAACTGCTTCTTAGATTCTTTAGAAGCTGCAACGTACTCGGTATTTGTAGGTATGGATACCACAAGATTTTATGAGCTTGAATCGCTCATCTCATTTGCCTAACTATGATACTAGATCAAATTGATCTAAGGACTACTAGTATGTGTCCCACCATAACTAGTATACCTTCCTCTACATATTCCAGGTACATATCATTTGTACATACTGAAGTACAAGATGATAGTTCTGACTGCATCACTTGTAGTGCTCCTGGAAATAATTGATATCTACCTATAACAAATTATATCTTGGTAGTATCAATTATTGTACATATTATGGAATACGTGATTGATCCATCACTAAAGCATATGGTATCAATTCACAACTTTAATCTCTTCCTATGTTCTGAACATATTAACTTGAAGAGATTAAGCCTTGTGACATAGGCAACAATTATGAAGTTGAATTCTTCCTACTTGTATTTTTCCATACAATGTCACTCTATGTACGATTGGATAGGACCAAGAAACCATTTGATCTACCTCAGTGGATCCTATTCCCTAGAACTTAGGTTTCTACTTGAAGTCAATGATTAGAGAATTTCTTTTAACTTGATCTTATCTAACTGTAAGATCAAAATCTGTTTTCCATATGTTGCCGAACTTATTTCCCTTGGAAAACATTGGCGCTCCTACTAACCTTTTGTAGACACAAGGGAAAGATTAATTTATAATGAATGTTCTAAGATCTTGTCACTTACTTTAATCCAGAATTGGATTTCAGTAACTTTCAACCCTTATTGGCGTCATTTGATTTCATCGTCTCTTTCTGGTTGCGTCGTATAGACACCTTCCATGAAAAATGATCTTGACATCCAATGAACAATAATAGATCTTAGAAGTTTAGCTATCAGAAGTAAAATTCTAACAGATTTAGGTGTACCGACTTGGTATAACCAATCGATCCTTATTGGTACCATACTTGTACCATCCATGTATCATTTCATTTGAATACCCACCATAGTATTCAATTTATAAGCTCCTTTTCAATTTGATACATGGAATCTATTATTGAATTTTAGTTGATCTTGTCAATCTTAGCACGTTTCCTTATACTGCTTACTTGTAGGATTTGTTATTCTTAATGAATAATATATGTCACCGACCACAGTGAATATAAAACTATCACCATGGATTCATAATTCCTATGTAGTATGTGTCTCTGTAACATTCCTATTCCACATGTACTTGTGGAACTTATTCCTTATTCCAACCATTTGTGCATCTCGAGCATTGACTAAGACCAAGTCAATTTAGCTCCCACTATCTCTAATAGAGATGTGCACCCTTTTATAGAAATGTAGTCCAATACTTGACTACATATTTTCTATCTTAGGGATTTAGGTAATATCTTAAGAAAATGTTAGGATAATTACCTCAAATGCACAACGTGTTTAACTTGATGCATGTTTGTTTAAATCCTAACAAACACTTTGCATCTAAACACATCCTATGACATAATGGATTTTCCATCATACTATGACTCGTATGATATCCATTTTTCATTTTAGTTGGCATATTGGTTATGGGTTTAAGCCGTTATTTGCAAAGTACATCATGAAATATAATGGAAGCTTTTGTAGGTTGTAACATTGATACAACTTACATCGTAACTTTGATGTATAAAATGTGCGTTTAGGAATTTCTCCACACTAAATTTTGTTGATCAATGTTAATATGTAAGACTTGTCATCGATCCTCCTTATGAACATCAATACAGTGATGTAGATAAGGTAACATGCGTTTAGGAATTACTCCACGCTACATTATCATGATCGATGATTTTTTGGTCAAGATATTATTCGGAATGCCAATCCGAAGAAACTAATATCTTCTGACCAAACCTATACTTCATTGGTACATTCCTTAATGACTTAAAGGAATCTTATGAAGTATCTTTACCTCTATCTTTCTTTGGAACAGTTCACACTCTCATGTTGAACCGACCTCGGAATCTTTGTGGCATACCTTAATTTCTAAAGGTTTCTTTTTCCAAACTAAGGATATCAATAATAACAAAGGTGTTTAGCTGTGCCGAGCCTAAATACCATACTAGGTATATGATTGACATCCACTTTTTGTTTTACTTGACAAAGAATCACATTTCCACAAATGGTTAGGTCTTACATTTTATATACATCATGTATTTCCATTGATTCAAATAGCAGTGAACTTTTTGTTGAGTATGTTACCAGAAACAACATTCATTCCAAAATATGTAATAATGTCTCATCATGTCTAAATGGAAACATGAGATAAATGTTTTTGGTTATACTCAAAAACTTGTTCAATTTGAATCAATCACTTGGTAATTAGAAGTTATGTGTTTCTCACTGCTGACTTAGGAATCACCCTTTCTCAGCTACATTGAGAAGACACTTTACATCTAGTAATGTTATTATACTTACTTGGTTATTTGTATTTCAATACATATCTGTGAAAAACATATTTTATTTTAATACCCAAGAAGTATGTGAGAAAACAATACTTTTATTTGATGAATATTAACTGAATGAGGAGCGGGTACTTGCTTCTTGTATTTTAGTTTTTAAACTTCCATGAATTAATTTCATTATGTGATGCAAATAACCTTCTGTTAAATAACCACTTTTCATTTAAGTACATGATGAATGCTCTTTTAGCGTAAAATTCCATAAGTCTTTTCGCCTTGTCATTCAATGTATTCGCCATAAGAATAAAAGATGGCGTTATCTCCAATATTCTTATTACTTGGAAAATAGTACCTTAAAGGTAATGAAGCGCTTACTCTATACCATTCGTTTGTACCTTTAAACTAAACTAGAGTAATTTGGTTGTAAAAGGTATAAGAAATGGGATGGTATGAAAGATTATTAACTATATTTCACTTTACACAAACCGAGTGCAACCATCACATTCAAATTTTGCTTCACTTTCTCCTTGAAAGGATCTTGGAGATGAGACTACATGTAATCATCATCCAAGTCTTGATGTAGCGACCACAACTAACATCAAAATTGGATGATAGAATTATGATAAAACCAAAATATGCTTTATTCATGAGTCTCCTAAAATCAATTTTACACCCTCGCTTCCTGAGGTGGCTTAACAGGTTGGGACACAGGCATCTTGAATTTCCATTATTGTAGTAATGTGCAGAAGCACCTATACTACACTTGGAATTTCATGCTTGCTTGGACATTAACTTTGTCCAATGTTTATCGGAGTTTTATTATGGTATTGCCTTCCATTATCTAAAAATGTACTTTAGTAGATTGTACTTTTACGTGATTACCTAATATAAGATTACTGATTATTTAATCATTGAATGTCTCCCACTAATTTTTTCGAATTCTAAGAACCCTCGGTACTAGAATCGGAATACTCTTGAGTATTCTAGTGGAAAGGATCCCTGAACCTCCCTTATAGTCTACAAGCTAGGGCTACTCCACTACTCGGAGGGTCCAAGGTAGGATTTTGTCTAGCCAACCGCATTAACTTACGGTTCCTTGATCTGTTGAGTGAAGTATTAGCTTCAAAATCATTTAATGATTTACTCAACGCTTGCCTATAAAATTACAACAAGCTAGATAAGGCTATATCTTTTCTGAAATTTTAGTTAAGTCATCCCACCACACAAATAAGAACTCCCCAGTAGTAAGAGGCACCCTCAACTAAGGCATGAACCGGCACCTCGAACACCCGTTTTTGTTCAAACTTGAATGATGGAAGGTTGTTTGTGACTTAATATTTTCTTTGAGGGTTTTATTGGTTTCTCTCCTGACGAATGTAATCCATTTCTATTAAACTTGTTCATCTATGTTGTCATTCTCACAACTGAACTTTAATAGAAAAACATACGCCGCTTCTTTATGCATTTTATTATCTATTATTTTATGTATTTTTTCCGCTGTTCTAAAATGCAAAAAATAATAAATAAATGTTTAAAGCTAAACTACTACCCAACTGGTCTTGAGCATCTAAACGACCTAAGCGCATCGTACTTGAGTCATATGCTTGACTCTTGATCCATCTCGCCCTATCATGTATGTCCGCTGGTCTTCTGCAGTGTCACCATGTCTTGGCGGGGTCGACGTCACATCTTGGAGTACCGCCTCATCTTGGTGGAAACCATGCATCATCTTTCACCGTCGTACACCGCCTCATCTTGGAGGGGTCTACGTCGCTTGCCATCTTTGTCCGAAGTACAATGGTACCCGCGAATAGGCGAGGGGAACTCGGGTATAAATGTACATCATATAAATTGGGCATGCAGGCCCTTATACATTTTAACCGAAAAATGAAAGATGATGCACAGACCATCCATTTAATTAATTACACACATCACACACAGTTTAAATAATTAATGAAATAAATAATCAAAAGCAGACATTCTAGGGTTGGTGCTCAAGACCAGTAGACGGGTAACTATAGCGCGATAAAATTAAAATGCATAAATAAGTACAAGGGATATATAATTAAATTAAATGAATTACTAAATTCAAATAATTTAATTAATTAACGGTCCTTTAATTAATTTAATTTTAATACTTAAAATTAAATTAACTAATTAATATAATTTAATATCTAAATTATATTTATTCTAATCGGATATTAAAATTTATTTCACTACAATTAATATATTAATTGATTTAATTAAACCCATGTCATGGGTTACCTACCTGCTAGGAGGACCGTGCGGCGGTCGGGTAACATTGGCCAAGGTGCTCCCGGAGAGGATTCGAGGCGGGTAGCCGGTCACAGCTGCGCTGCCTATGCTTGTGCTGCAAGGGGACAGTCGGGGTGGTGTTCAGCCGAAGGTGGCAGCAAGGTGAGGGGCTGAGATGGTGCACAGTGTGAGAGGAGGGCCATGCGGCGCTGCAGGAGGGAGGGACGGGCTGGGAGGTTCTCGATGGGCTGCTCCACGAGGAAGGAGACGGAAGGTGGTGGTGCACCTGGTGGCACTGCAGCAGGCCGGTCTGGCGGGAGAGGAGGAGGCCGGCATAGCTGGTGCTGCGCGTCGTGGCTGGGAGGTCCTCCACGGCTCCTGCTCACTGAGGGCAGAGGCGGAGGGGTACGGCCGAGGGAGGCCAGGTGCGGTGCCTGCGGAGGCCTGAGGAGAGGACTGTGCTGAGGGTGCGTCGTGCGGGAGAGCGCTTGGGTAGGGGGCAGGGGCGTCGCGTGCATTCAGCACTGCAGGAGGGAGGGTCGGTGCTTCCGGTGCAGCAGGTCTGTGCGGAGGGAGGGTCGGAGCGCATGCAGGCTGCAGGAGGGAGGAGGCAGGCTGCAGCGGACGTCCTGTGCGGTGGGGCGCTGTCGGGAGAGGGTTGCGATGTCCTGGCGGCGTGGCAGTGTGCCGCGCAGGGAGAGGGAGGGGGTCTTCTCGGACTCCCTGCTGCTTTCCTTTTTTTTCTTTCTATTTTCCATGCGCAAGAGGGCTCCTCCCCCCTTTTTTCATTGCTTACCTGCAAGGCAGCCCCCAAACATTGTGTTTTTTTTATTATTTATTTAAGACTTACTTTTAAGTCTTATTTTCCCCCTTTTACAAATTCCACACCCTTTTATTTTATTATTATTTTTTATATGAGTCAAGTCTACTCCACACAAAAAACTAAAGGCTACTTCATAGCCTTTTAATGAAATAATAATATAAATATTATAATGAAATAATAATTTATTATTATTACATTATTATAATAGTAAAATAATTATTATTATAATAATAAAATTATTGTGAAAATAATATTATTTATAAAATATAATTTCCATAATTAATTTTATTTCTTATGAACCGATTAAATTTTAATCGGTTCAACAAAACGAAATAAAATTAGAACCCGAGATCAAACCATGAATTTGATCCAAACTGAAAATTTAAACTACCAATAACATGGTCATTGGACATCGGATTGCCGCGCGGTTTGAACCATTGGGACCATCATTGAACCCTCTACATAATTTTTATGCAAATTAATTTTCTAGGCTTAGAAAATTTATGCAACCTGGCTCTGATACCACTGTTAGGTTTCTGGGGCCTGCAGCGGAAGCCGGTGGGTAGGGGATTTTAAAATTTTCATAGGAGGAACGACATAACTTGTCGTCGCTGATGGTCCGAGCCCCGGAGAGGTCCGAGGATCTCGCGTAGATTGTAAAGAGCACAAAATAAAAAAAATTAAACATACCCGTTTCAAATCTAAAGGCGCGATGGACTACTGCCAGCCGATGGTGATCATCGCATGAAGGATCCAAAGTAGGATCTATCTAGATCGTCCACACGCACTCCAAAAATCCGCAAGAACACTGATCATCGTACTCTGGGTGCTAGTGTGGTGATCCGACGATGCTATCGACGTCTCGACGATCACCGCATTGAGAAGACTTCGATGCATAAGAGAGATCACGATCCGAGCATCTTGGATCGAGTGCTTCTCTCTCTAAGAAGTGGGAGGAGAGAGAGGCTCTCAACTTTCATTCCATGCAAATGAATGAATAGTGAATCGGACACCAAAGAGAGAGAGCCTCCTCTCTTATTTATAGAGATTTTGAGAAATACCCGGTTGGGTTCCCCAGCCCCCATATATTTCAACGTCCACATAAATAATTTTGACAAACTTAAATATGGAAATATTATTTATTATTTTATCACATACTTTTAATATATATAAAATATATTACGTGATAAAATCCAAGACATTTAACTCGACTCGCTATCCCGCTGTAATATTAAATTAACCTTGAATATTAAAATAATATTCGTTCGATTAATATTTTCTTGTATTTACTGAACTCGTAAATACATTAAATAAATTCAATCCCAAATATTCATAACATGACTATTAATGAATGTATTTAATCCATTTGGTGATCTACAACTTGGACAATGCTCAGACCCCGTGGTGGGGCCCAGTATGTCCATATACCTATTCAACTAAATAGGTGCGGATTCTTGAATATGATGTTGTGTGTGACCCTCTAGGCCCTTATCTCGATAGCAGTGAATAAAATCCACAGACCAAGATCGGAGTCTAGAAACTCATCATGGCCCCTAAAGAGATAAGGATAGTCATGGCAATGACTACCATCCTACGAACACAGACCGTGTACTATAGTATCTTTGTCATTTTATATCTCATAAAGTAGGATGCACTCTTGTGTCATTGTCCTTATCTTGCTTTATTATTTATTGATCTATCCAGATGGATTTTCCTTTCTATTGCTTTGGCCAAATACTTATGAAGGCAGTACCATCCTGGTCAACCAGGCCTGAGATATACAACTTCCTAAACTTGGAAACAACAAATCCTTTCTTGACAATTCAACCAACATCATACCACTAACGACGCACCCGACACAAACTACCTCACCACGACATTACTGCCATGGTTTTCGCCTTGCATCAAAGTACATAATTAAATTATAAACATTAGTAATGGTATCAAGTCAGGAGACCAATACACACATGTCCGTAGATAGGAACAACCAATGACACCTAAAACATGTGGTGTTCTTATTGACGGGTCCGTCCTCATGATCTCACTACTAGAGATCACCAAGTGTGAACTTCATGAGAAGAAGTCTCAATGCTTATGAGCCCCCATCACCTGATAGTCATACATCTACTGTGTCTAGTCAGTAAGATGTATCTAGACTATATAACAAATATTTAAGATCAATGTCATTGTATCTCAAGGTTCTCATTATATCCTGGGATCTGCAACAACCTCTTGACACGATAATTAACCTTTGGACATTACCATTATTATAGTGGATGCAAAAAAGTCTGCACTATAATGGTAAGATATCATCATGCATATATAACTGTACACATGATACAGTAATAAAAATTAATACATAGTTGGGTCTAGGGAACCCACTATTTCAACACCAACTACAACCAAAATCAAGGACGCAAGCACGAAGAATGTCCTCCAAGGTCTGTATAGTCTACTTCATCTGACCATCAGTATTTGGGCGAAAGGATTTTCTCAAACACAGCTGATCCCCAAATATTCCTGTAATCCCTTCCACAATCTGGATATAAAGCATGCATCATGATTCGATACTATCTTACATGGGACTCCATGGAGTTGAACTATCTTCTACATGTATAGGTGTCCCAATATCTCCACTAAACCCTACTCTCAAATGGGTAGGAAGTGGGTTGACTTGGTCAGTTGATCTATAATCACCCAAATGGTATTATGACCACTGGACATACGTAGTATGCTCGTCATGAATTCCATTGATATTCCATCCCACTTCCACTCTGATACCTTTATTGGTTGTGTCAAACCTACTGGAACCTGGTGCTCAGCCTTCACTTGATGACATGTGAGGTATCATGATACAAACTTTGTTGCTGCCTTATTTATCCCCAACCACCAGTACTATAGCGACCCAACCTTTTCTTACATTACTATTACATCATTTTAAAGATAAAAAACATAATAGTATTACACATATAGGATCCAATGGTTTAGTGTCTTGTGCAAACTATGACCATACATAACAATTACAACATCGAGCATAATATTTTTTTTTAAATTTCTTCTTCTCTATATTCTTATTGGCACTTGACCCCTCCTTAGTACATGTAGTAACCTGAGGATATACATAAAAAGGGGTGAGCTAAAATCCCAGTAAGAGGATATACAAAAAACAATATAATAATGGGTGAGTATAATCATAACATAGGCAAAAGATCATGAACATGAGAGGAATCATTAATAAAAGACTTGAAATGTGTCAATGCATAAAAATGAAACATCATATCTTTGTGGTTAAATACAACACATAATTGTGAACAAAGATAGAATATTTTTCACACATAATTTCACATTAAATAATTATATTCATCACTTTAACCAATGAATTGGAGCACTGTATAATTTTGGGTGCACCCATCACATTGGAACATTCATATTGCGCTATATAATTCTGGGTGCACCTGTCACATCATAACATTATCATTTATCATGCATGCCACAATGAACATATATAAAAAATGAACATAAATAATTCAAGGAAAGGAATGGGTTTCATCTCATAAGAACACATCCATAGAGATTGGGTTCCCAAAAGAAAAATGGAATAACATACTTGATATAAGATCCATCCACCTTTATTGAGAAGTAAAATGTGCGTTTTTGAAAGAGGAGTTATTTTGGAAAAAAATTTGTTTGACATAAAATATAGTAGAGAACATTTATATCCCATAATAGGTAAGATAATGATGAAAAATTTATTTTTAAGGAGTAATCATACCAAAAATTTAGTGAAAGAGGGAGAACTCAAAGAAAGAAAGTTGGGTTCGAAATTTTCCCCTTGCCTTGTATCTGAACGCTTCCTTTTCTTTAATGTCCTGTATAACCACATTAGATTCATTAATTAACAACTCCAGAACCTTTTGTAAATTAATATCGTTTATTATGGTTTCATTAAGTTATTTTATGTTCCTTTGTATGAGTTCTAGAGTTTAAAAACATTGTTTGGGAATGTTCATTTTTATTGTTTTCTTAAGCGGTTCACATGTATTCATAAATTGAAGTTCGGGTAGAACATGGGTAAACATCCAGAACTTATACTACATGTTATTAATGATATTATAGGAGATTAAATTATCTTATAATGAATTATGTTATATACCATGTCGATGAATCATTAGATAGGAATTAAATGATGATTGTTTGGGTTAATTTGGGCGGTTTTTCGACCACAACGAACTTGTTTTGATTAATAATTTAGTACTATGAACATAATTTAGTTCCAGAAAATTAAATTGGACATAATAAATATAAAATATTCTGGTTCAACCATAAAAATAGTTTCATGATCAGATCTGACGGTAGAAATGTAAAAATAAAACATGTCATTCTTGAAGGTGATAGATTAACACCTTACGAACAATGTTTCTTTTATAAAATAAAAGGAAGTGGAGAAATGGGTTGGATGATATAATATACCATTAGTATCATAAAATTCCAGTATATGTATGATACTAGAGTTACCATTCCATTTGGAAAAATATATGTGGGGATATAATAATAAAAGAACTTGGAATTGAAAAAAATTAAAGGAAAAGAGGGAGAGAAATTACCTCTTGAATCCTCCTCATTAGATCCTTCTTAAGGGGCCTGGGCTTGGTCTTTTGATGAGACTAGAAGATCTTGTACGTGGGGTAGGGTATAGGAAAGATTCTTGGGTAGATTTTAGACAAGCCTTGAAGCTTGAGAGGTTTGAGGGAATGAGGGTGTGAAGGGTGGTATTTATAGTGGAGGGGAGATGGGTTTTCTCAATATAAAATTGATTTGTTTATTATTTCCCCACAAGAAAAGGAATGGTGAGTCTTCCTTGACCAAGAATAGTAATTTTATCATGTGATACCGAACCAAGTGGACATAAATCAGTAGAACATCATACATGGCTCTATAATTAGCTTATTTAGCTTATTTTTGTAAATTATGGTATTTTACTATTCATCAAAAATTCAAGTATTTTATAAAAATCCCAAAATTTCACCCCAACCATTTTTCGATGTGTGGAATCCAAAAATGAATTCCATTTTTCAAAAATAATTTTCTAAATATTATTAATTTAATATTTAATTAATATCATAGTTTAATATTAAAAAACTAGTTTTAAAACATTCATTTACTTATCCTAAAATATAGGTACATCATAATTTCATTTGAATATTTTTTTTATTCTATCATAGGTAAGGTTACTATTCATCAGGGTATATCACTATTCATAAGGGTATGTTACTATTCAAGATGGTAGGTTACTATTCACCAAATATTATGTTTGTTCTATGAGACTCCAAAAATCATCTTGAACACAATGGAGTATGTCATATTTTCCAAATTCCAAACACAGAAGTGAAAAACTTATGTTTAAAGGTCACTCATCACTTAGTAGTTCATTATGTTATGTTTTCATATGATTTTATGACATTTTTTAAAGAAGGTAATTTCCATTGAAAGACTTTGGGTCATTATATTCTTCCCCCCTTATTAAATTTCACCCTCAAAATTTCACTTTACACAAATAGTTGAGGGTACTTCTCCTTCATCGCCTCCTTTGGTTCCCATGTAGCTTTTTCAAAATTATGGTTCCTCCAAACCACTTACAAGGTGGGTTGTCTTGTTGCGTAGAACCTTATCTCTCCAGTCCAGAATCTTCACTTGATTCTCCTCAAAAGAGAGATCCTCTTCCAGTTGTACCACCTCTGAGTTTAGTACATGTGAGGGGTCAGATATGTACTTCCTCAGGAGTGATAAGTGAAATACATCATGAACTTGAGCCATATTCAGGGTAAATGAAAGCCGATAGGCCACGGATCCTATGCAGTCAAGGATCTCAAAGGGGGCAATGTACCTTGGGCTTAGCTTCCCTTTCTTTCCAAACTGCATGACTTTCTTCCATGGTGATATTCATAGGAAGACTTTATCCCTAACTTCAAACTCAAAGTCCCTTCAGCAGTTGTCAGCATCGCTCTTTTTCGGAATTTGAGCAGCTTTGATGTGTTTCTAGATGACTTGAACCTTCTCTATCATCTATTTCACAAGATCGGGTCAAAATATATTTATTTATCCAACTTCATCCTAACAGGTTGGATTTATACATCACTTTCCACATAGAGCTTCATATAGAGTCATCTGAATACTCGAGTGGAAGCTATTGTTATATGAGAACTAAACCAATGGGAGATGCTGATCCCTTCCACCTCTGAATTCTAGAGAGAAGGCTCTGAACATTTTTTTAAGTCTCGGAATAGCTCTTTTAGATTGGACATTGGTTTGGGGGTGATAGGACGTGCTAAAATTTAATTCATTACTCAAAGCATGTTAAGGCTCCTCCAGAATTTAGATGTGAACCAGGATCACAGTTAGATACAATCAAGAGTGGAACTCCATGCAGTCTCACCACTTCCTTCACATATAACTTTTCAAGTTGTTTAAGCAAGAGGTCTTCCCGAATAGCAATAAAATGGGCAGTCTTGGTGAGTCAGTCAACCACAACCCATATTGCATTATTTACCTTCGATGTCTTTAAGAGACCCATGACAAAGTCCATTGTAACATTCTACAATTTCCACATGGGTATAGGCAACGGTTGCATCATACCATTGGACTTTTGTCACTCTACTTTAACTTGTTGACATACCAAGCACCTTGAGATATATTCTGGGATCTCCTTTTTCATGTTATCCTACCAGAAGTGTTCTCTGAGATCATGGTACATATTGGTACTCCAATGATGGATAGAGAATGTTGAGATATGTTCATTTTCCAATAGCACCTTTATCTCAAGCGATGAAGGCACACAAAGATGCATTCCAAACCAAATCACACCATCACTGTCGATATGTAACTCTCACATCTTCCCTTAATTTACTTCATTCACCCTCTTTTGTATCTCCACATCATCCCTTTGTACTTCCTTAATCTTCTCTTGTATGGATGGTTGTGCAATAATTTGGGAAAGGAATGATATATCCCCAGTCCTTAATATTTATAAATACATCCTTTGCATATCCAAGAAGATAGGGTCTTTCTTAATTCGTAACATGGATAGAGTAGCAGGTCATTTTCTGCTTAGAGCATCATCTACCTTGTTCACCTTTCTAGGATGATAGTGAATATAGAAATCATAATCCTTGATTATATCTAACCATCTCCTTTGATGCATGTTGATCTCCTTTTGTTTGAATATATACTTTAGGCTCTTTTGGTCTGTGTATATGTCACACTTCTAGACATAAAGGTAGTGCCACCAGATTTTCAAGGAAAAAATCATGGTTGCCAGCTCTAGATCATGTGTCAGGTAGTTTTATTCATGGATCTTCAACTGTCGTGAGGCGTAGCCTATTACATTATCATTTTTCATGAATACGCAACCCAATCCTTTCACTGAAGCATCACTGTATATAACAAAACATTCTCTACTTTTCGGTAGTGTGAGTACCAGTGCAGTGATCAGCCTTCTTTCTAGCTCCTTGAAGCTTCCATCACATTCTTCCATCAAGACATACTTTACCCCTTTCCTTGTTAACATAGTTAGTAGGCTTGAAAATCATGAGAAATTTCTCACAAAACGTCGGCAGTACCCAACTAATCCAAGAAAACTATGGATTTCTATGACACTAGAGCGACTGGTCCATTCCTCAATCGCCTTTGTTTTTGAAGGCTCACACAAAAATTCCCTCACTTGTGATCACATGTCCCAAGAAAGTGACTTGCTTCATCCAAAAGTCACACTTGCTGAACTTTGCGTACAACTTCTCCTTTCTCAATGTCTCCAACACAAGTCATAGATGTTCTTCATGTTCCTCCTTTATCTTAGAGTAGATAAGAATATCATCAATAAACACTACCAAAAATTTGTCAAGGTAATGTCTAAAGACTCTATTAATGAAATCCATGAAGATTACAGGTGCATTAGTAAGTTCGAAGGGCATCACCAAAAATTTATAATGCCCATACCATGTACAAAAGGTAGTCTTCTGAATATCTTCCTTCTTCACCTTTAGCTGATGATATCAAGAATGAATATCCACCTTTGAGAAGTATTGATCTCCTATTAACTGATCGAACAAGTCATGAATCCTTGGAAGAGGATACTTGTTCTTTATAGTGATCTTGTTGAGTTCCGAATAATCAATACATAGCAGCATTGTTCCATCCTTTTTCTTTAGAAAGAGCACTGGCGCACCCCATGGGGATGCACTAGGGAATATGAACCTTTTATCTAGATTCTCTTGCAGCTGCTTATTAAACTCCTCCAGTTCGATAGGATCCATCCTATAGGGACACTATGAATGTAACACCCCGAGATTTTATGAAAAATATTCTTTTCATTAATGTCTTGTGTTGTACGCTACACCAAAAGGATCTTGCACAACATGCATCCTTTACTTGCCTTGCATTACACGCAATCGCGACCTTCCTCGATAGCGTGTGTAGTACGCAATACCGAGTTTCACTAAACAACGATATGCTATTAAAATATTAAAACTAGCCGTTATGAATAGTAATAACCACTTTTTGAAATTTTGTAAATTTTATTTATCAAAATGGACTTCATTTTTGGATTTGGAATATCGAAATTAGCTTAGGGTGAAATTTTGGTACTTTTTTGGATAACTTTCATATTCTGATGAATAGTGAAATTTACGAAATTTTAATTAAAAACAACTTTTTTAATAGAAATAATTAATAGTGATAAATTGTTAATTTGAGTGGTTTTAAAGTATATTTAGAATATATTTTTACAATTTAATACAATGTTGGTCATTGGATGTAATTTCACATTTAAACCAGTTATAAACAAGTGTCAATCTTTTGATAGTTATTATCTCTTAAAAACACGCTATTTGTTTTGACGACGGGAATTAATTTTTAAATTAGTTAATGTAACTGATATGTTTTGAATTTGATAAAATAGACATCATTTTTGAATTCATAATATCAAATATAGATTAGGCCTAATTTTTGGTATTTTTCTGGAAACTTTCATTTTTTGATGAATAGTGAAACCACTAAGTGGTAGTTAAAAACTAAATTTTTCATAAAACATAATTTTACTACTTCTGTGAGTGGAATTTCGAAAATCCAAGAGACACAGTTAATATCAAGGACTAAAATTTGGTTCAATGAGATGAAAATAATTTTTGGTGAATAGTAACTTTTTACTTTTTTTTACCACGGTTGAAAGTAAATAGGGTAATTAAGGGTAAAAATGATATTATTATTACCCTAACACATGTCCTAATTCTATTGGATAAGTGTAATTTGACCAAAAACAACCTTAGGAATAAAATATGACCATTTAAGCCCACTTTGATTAGAGTAGGACATTTATTATTAATTTATTTAAAGAAGGGTTAAAATAGTTAAAATCAAAGTTTAATAAGTAAATCATTTTTAATATAGGGTTATACATAAGATAAATTCAATTAAATATTCATTAGAAATATAAAATGATTTCCTACATAATTGTATTTTATTTTTAATTTTTCGACATTAAATAATTTAATTTATTTATGACACAACGATGATGCAGTAATTATCTTATTAATGAAATATTGACATAATTGATGTTATAAATACCCAAATAAATGTAATTGAGCCTTTTTATGAATTAAAATAATTTTATAGGTTAATATGACATGTTAGTATTGATTTAATTAACTTGGTTCGAACTAATCATTCTGTTATGATTTTCACGAAAATCAATTACTAAATAGTGTCAAAATTGACATAAAATAGTTTTTAAAACAAATATTATATTATTAATTTTTATTTTATTCCAAAAAATCTAAGGTTCGGCCAAATGACTTAGATAAGGTTATATATATTAATAATAAACAACTTGGGGTTCTTTTGTCTTTATATAGTAAGTTTATTAACCTTATAGTATAAGAAAACAAGAAGACACGGTAAAAGTTAAATTATCTAACTTAAAGTTAAATCTAAACGATAAGGTTACTATTGCTACCTAAACTTGTCTAAATTCTATTGGATGAGATTATTTAGACCCCTACCCACCTTATCTTCTAAATATATCAATTTGGAGCTATTAAAAACCTAATTTCACTTTATAATAAAATAATATGTTTAGTTATTCCAAAGGTGTCCCTCTCCTCCCTTATAAAAGGGCACCTCCTCCCCCTCTTCCTCACACCACTTTGAGCCTTCAATCTCGGCCAAACCCTACAAATTTTATCTCTCCACTTCCCTAGAAATATCCTAGAGGTTCTGGTCTTCTTCAAAGACCTATTTTAGTGCCATAAAAGGAGGTCTCAAAGAAGTACTTCAAAGAAAAGGTAATGTCCGTTACCGATTCTTTCATCTTTATTTCTTCTTCCACTTCTTCTTATTTAGTTGTTTCATTATGAAGTAATAACATAAGTATCACTCACATACTTATATGTTATTATAAGTATGAAACAACCCTATTTCACCATCTATCCATCCTACGGAAAACGAAATCACCGCGCATGCGTACGTACGGAATACCGTCTCCACGCCGTGGTGAAATCTATTTTCCACCACCACCTTAATTGGATGGGTATAATGGTGTAAATAATAACTATATATGATTATTTTAAAGTGATATTGATTCTGAAATAGTATACATACACTCCAATACAGTCCCACGATCATGAGAACGATATCATCGCTCGTGCGTACGTACGGACTACCGTCTCCACGACGCGATGAAATTCATTCTAGACTTTAACCATTCATGAATGATTATAAAGTATATATAATAAGTAATCATGAAATATATGACATAATAATGATACTGGATATATGTGTATATATATGTATGTCATCTACTTAATTCCATTCAACTCAATAAGCAAACGAAAACAGCATTCATGCGTACGTACGGCATACCGTCTCCATGAACGGTGTATTTCTTTCCATTTACTGATTTATTATATATATGTATATTCTGAATATATATTATAAATCATGTTTTATATTTTGGAATTAAGTAATCATGATCTAATTAATCATATGAATAATTACAAGTCAAAACACGGATGACAAATGAAACAATTTTACCCAAAACGTTCTTTAACATGGAATTTACAAAAGAACGGGTAATGTAAAGTCATAAGTGAACCATATATGATATCATAACAATAAATATGATTCTGTAATAAGTCAATAACATTATTTAAATAATTATACAGGAGGTTCGGACACTTACGAAGCGAATCGGACCAAAGGTAAGGGAAATATCACAATCTCATTTTTATCTGAGATTGTTTATACTTTGGTATTTACTAGGGTGTATTTTATCATCCACATCCATGTTTCCTCAATATGTAATATTATTTCCATCCACCTACAATTTTTTAAATCCATTTTTACCCTTTTGTGAGTTTTAGTAAAAGATATGAAAGGAATCTTTTGTCGTTTTTTTGTACGAGGTGCTTTTTTGACTTTTCCGACAAAAGTACGAGAAGAATGTTTTTTTAACTTGTACAGCATGAATGGATTTTTAAAACATTATTTCCAAGATAATTCCTTTACAAGTTTTCATGTTTATTTTTAATCAACTTCTTTTAGTTTAAAATTTCATGACATGTTAAGAAAGGAAAAATGTTTTTGAAGTAGAAAGGATATTTTCCTCAAGAATGGAGTTCAAGTGTTTTATCAAAATTATTTTCCATTTAAGATAATATAGGGTTATGATTCTATCCCTATCATTACATTTATTTGATTATGTTGTGATGGAATTATTTTTATGAATTCATTTATCTTATATGAATTGTTTTATGATGTCACGTTGTTTAAGAATTCCATTTTTATTACATGGGTTATGCAATGATGTATGATTTATGATTTTTGTGGCACACATAAAAATGGTTTCATTATGAGATGGGTGGGACCTATATCTCCCTCAAATGCATTGGGTAAAGATTTTATATCTCATGAGATAGACATGGCTGGAACGGTATGTTATACTGGTTCAGTGAAACATGACTGAAATGAGGAGTGAACTCGGCTCAGAAAGGGACTTTGTCCACTAAGATATTCTTGGAAATGAGTCTTGACTAATAAGAAATGATTCTATATGATTATGTGTGTATGACACAAAGTTTCATGTTTTAAGTTATGATTATTTGGATTACATTTCAATACTATGATTTATCCCATGTTATGAAATTATGATCTCTTTTGCAGGTTAAGATTTCCAAAAGATATGTTCTTATGAATATGATGTGATTGATATTTCTTTTGTTTACCCTTACTGCGCATTTGAGATCACCCTTTTATGTTTTCTTTTCCCCAGGACATAAAGAAAGGATTTAGGTTTTTTTTAAAAGAAGATCTTTATGGGAGATGTTGAAGATCTTTCACCATGATTAGAAGATTATATTCCGATTTTCCAAAGACACTAAACTATTACGGTCCTTGTGTGTGTGCTTTTGTTATGTACTAAGTATTCCGCAAAAGTAATGTAATGTCCATGTACGTCAAGCTTCGGGTATCTACAGTTGGTATCAGAGGCAAAGGAGGTTGGAATGTATCCAATCCTTGGGAACTCTCACATGTGAGCGTTGGACGAAGCATGGCTCTCCGCCCAAGGGCTTCATGAGGAAATGGCTACCACTGGGGATGGTGGTGTGTCCCGCCCAGGGGGTGTAGCCGCCCATGGAGTGCCCTGATAGGTATCAATTATAGTCCAATGGAAGTAATTCCAGACCGCTACAGTTGGTATCAGAGGAAAGGTTTAGTCAACCTTTGGAAACTAGGATGCGAGAACTTTAGTGAGATCCCTAGAGATATTTATAAGGTATGTCTAGGGAAGTCTCTAAGGTTAAGTATACGTATAGGTTATAGTCCTAGAATTGCGCTAACGATCTTAGAATTTAACCTAAGATGTTAGATATTGAGGGTACTCCCCCTTTTATTATGTTATTTTCCCTAGCATGATTTTTGCCTCTCACACTATTCTTTTTGGGTTTTAGACGATGGATGGAACCCGAAAGAAACTTGTTGATCAATGCAATGGACAATGCAATGATTGTCCTCCTGAACAAACAAATGTTATGGGAGATGGAGTGCAAAATCTTATTGATATACTTACACAAGCTATGAATCATTCTGGACTTCCAAATGAGCAGATAAGGGAACAATATTGTATTGAGTCCTTCATGAGGCAGCATCCACCTTCTTTCAGTGGGTCTTCTGATCCACTTATTGATGAACAATGGATCAGTACCACTGAAAAGATATTTTTAGTTCTTTAATGTTCTGAACATGATAAATTCATCTTATCAGTATATTGTTTGGAAGGTGAAGCTGATCAATGGTGGAATCTTATCAAGAATACGAGGCAAAGAGATGAAATTGAGTCCATGGAATGGGACGAGTTCAAAAACTTATTTTTCAATAAGTAATTCCCTCGTATTCTTCAAACAAATATGGAGAAGGAGTTTCTTAAACTAAAGCAAAAGTATGATGAATCTGTTGGTGTATACGAAGCGAATTTTACAAGGCTTGCAAGGTATGCATCTGGCTTTATCATCCAACCTGAAAGTAAAGTTGATCGATTCTTCAGTGGATTAAAACCAAATCTTTGAAGGGAATTAGCTATAAGATACTTCAGTAGCTATGAAGAAATTGTGCGTTGTGCTATCAAGGTAGAAATGGAAGTTGGTGTTACTTATCTATCTCATAGTTTTGACAAGAAATGAAAGATGGAGTTCAAGGAGAAATCTCATAATAATGGTGAAAAGAAGATGAATGTTTCCTTATGCTCAAAGTGTGGAAAGAAGCATGGTGGAGATTGTCTTAAAGGGACAAGTAAATGTTTCAAATGTGGAAAGTAAGGTCATCGGGCATTTGAATGCCGCAATTATGGGAAGAAGATGCCTAATGATGCAAACAAAGGAAGGGATACACAGAATGAACCTACTACACTTCAATGCTTCAAGTGTAAGGAAATGGGGAATTATGATAATAAATGCCCTAATCCAAGGGTTAGTGATGATCGACATGAGCAACCACTTAAGGAAAAGGAGAAAGGGAAGTCACATGCGATCACTATTGGTGATGTTGAATATGACAACGATGTGGTGGAATGATTAAGTGTTTATGTAATGGGATTCTAGAATAATGTTGTATATAGTATCTTGGAATATTGGAATATTTATGTTTTGGTCTATTGTGGTTTTCAATAATTTTATGGCATTGGTAACCATGAAAAGTGATTGAAATATTTTTGGAAAGCAGATGATATGAACATAATGAAGGTATAAAGAAAATCTAATATGTTTGATAGTATTCATGATCTCATGATTGATATAAGGACTAAGTGATATCATGGTTTGAGGATATAGAATTTTGAGGATTTTGGTATGTGGAAAGTGTTAACTTTTAACTACATTCATGTTTTCAATAAGGTTCAATGGATATTCATTCTTCAAGAGAATACATGATTAAGGTATTCACATATTTGTAATTTGACCAACAAGATATATCTTATGATATATGGGGGATAAATGATGGCATTCACGTGATCATTTTCTTTATACTATGAGCTTGGACCGAAGTATTTTAGATAAGCCTAAAGATTGGAATGGATTATGCTGGACATAAGTTAGTATTGTTTAAGGATAAAACTTTTTTGATATTTTTTATGGGATGTTATAGTAATATAGCTTTAGAAAAAGGACAACCTGCAGGACGGGCGACAACCCATCGCGTCGGACAAGGTTGTGGGAATCGAACCCACAACTGAAGTGCGACTGGCCTTTATCGCCTACCACTGGCCTACAGGAAGTCCCTGTTTAGTAGAAACTAGTTTTATTATATTAAGTAGTATGATATATGAAGTATAAGTCCATTTTATGAACCATATATGATTAATCTCACTATAGATGGACTTATATATTTTTTGATAACTTTTCTATCCTTTTGTTTTAGACAGATGGAATGACCCATCATTCTATCACATGATCTGCTATCACATCACGAATGACAAATTCAACTTCATTTATTTAAGAGATGAAGTGGAAATTGTCCAAAGAACGACCAACGGTGAGACTATACCGAAATCACGAAAGTATTTCTTCTAATTCCAATTTCATCAACATTAGGGAAACGATCTTGAAAACCAAAAATTTTGTCCTAGTGCTATTATATCTGATGAATCAGATGGTACCTTAGATCATCACAAATTTATGGCTTTGTGATTGCTGGCTTTTCCATAGCCATGTTCTCTACCACAATCCATCAGAACATGATGGTTAGATTTCTCTTCCATATCCATATTTTCACCTATGCGGAAACCCAGTGATTAGTTTATTTGGGTAACCGTTACGTTTCATACATTTGTTTTTAAAGATTGGTTTTGGTATTCCTTTTTACGATGTGGGTTTCTATCAAAGAATCTTTCGAATAGTAAACCATTTATAACCCTGACGAATTTCGAGGGCGAAATTCATTTAAAGGGGGGTAGAATGTAACACCCCGAGATTTTATGAAAAATATTCTTTTCATTAATGTCTTGTGTTGTACGCTACACCAAAAGGAGCTTGCACAACACGCATCCTTGACTTGCCTTGCATTACACGCAATCACGACCTTCCTCGATAGCGTGTGTAGTACGCAATACCGAGTTTCACTAAACAACGATATGCTATAAAAATATTAAAACTAGCCGTTATGAATAGTAATAACCACTTTTTGAAATTTTGTAAATTTTATTTTTCAAAATGGACTTCATTTTTGGATTCGTAATATCGAAATTAGTTTAGGGTGAAATTTTGGTACTTTTCGGATAACTTTCATATTCTGATGAATAGTGAAAATTACTAAATTTTAATTAAAAAAAACTTTTTTAATAGAAATAATTAATAGTGATAAATTGTTAATTTGAGTGGTTTTAAAGTATATTTAGAATATATTTTTACAATTTAATACAATTTTGGTCATTGGATGTAATTTCACATTTAAACCAGTTATAAACAAGTGTCAATCTTTTGATAGTTATTATCTCTTAAAAACACGCTATTTGTTTTGACAACGGGATTTAATTTTTAAATTAGTTAATATAACTGATATGTTTTGAATTTGATAAAATAAACATCATTTTTGAATTCATAATATCAAATATAGCTTAGGCCTAATTTTTGGTATTTTTTTGGAAACTTTCATTTTTTGATGAATAGTGAAACCACTAAGTGGTAGTTAAAAAACTGAATTTTTCATAAAACTTAATTTTACCGCTTCTGTGAGTGGAATTTCAAAAATCTGAGAGACACGGTTAATATCAAGGACTAAAATTTGGTTCAATGAGATGAAAATAATTTTTGGTGAATAGTAACTTTTTACTTTTTTTTACCACGGTTAAAAGTAAATAGGGTAATTAAGGGTAAAAATTATATTATTATTACCCTAACACATGTCCTAATTCTATTGGATAAGTGTAATTTGACCAAAAACAACCTTAGGAATAAAATAAGACCATTTAAGCCCACTTGGATTAGATTAGGACATTTATTATTAATTTATTTAAAGAAGTGTTAAAATAGTTAAAATCAAAGTTTAATAAGTAAATAATTTTTAATATAGGGTTATACATAAGATAAATTCAACTATAAATATTCATTAGAAAGCTAAAAAGATTTCCTACATAATGGTATTTTATTTGTATTTTTTAGACGTTAAATAATTTAATTTATTTATGACACAACGATGATGCAATAATTATCTTATTAATGAAATATTGACATAATTGATGTTATAAGTACCCAAATAAATGTAATTTGAGCCTTTTTGTGAATTACAATAATTTTATAGGTTAATATGACATGTTAGTATTGATTTAATTAACATGGTTCGAACTAATAATTCTGTTAGGATTTTCACAAAAATCAATTACTAAATAGTGTCAAAATTGACATAAAATAGTTTTTAAAACAAATATTATATTATTAATTGTTATTTTATTCCTAAAAATATAAGGTTCGGCCAAATGACTTAGATAAAGTTATATATATTAATAATAAACAACTTGGGGTTTCTCTGGATTTATATAGTAAGTTTATTAACCTTATAGTATAATAAAACAAGAAGACACGGTAAAAGTTAAATTATCTAACTTAAAGTTAAATATAAATGATAAGGTTAAATTGATACCTAAACTTGTCTAAATTCTATTGGATGAGAGGATTTCGACCCCTACCCACCTTATCTTCAAAATATATCAATTTGGAGCTATTAAAACCCGAATTTGACTTTATAATAAAATAATATTTTTAGTTATTCCAAAGGTGCCCCTCTCCTCCCTTATAAAAGGGCACCTCCTCCCCCTCTTCCTCACACCACTTTTAGCCTTCAATATCGGCCAAACCCTACCAAGTTATTCTCTCCACTTTCCTAGAAACATACTAGAGGTTATGGTCTTCTTCAAAGACCTATTTTAGTGCCCTAAAAGGAGGTCTCAAAGAAGCACTTCAAAGAAGAGGTAATGTCCGTTACCAATTCTTTCATCTTTATTTCTTCTTCCACTTCTTCTTCTTTAGTTGTTTCATTATGAAGTAATAACATAAGTATCACTCACATACTTATATGTTATTATAAGTATGAAACAACCCTATTTCACCATCTATCCATCCTACAGAAAACGAAATCACCGTGCGTGCGTACGTACGGAATACCGTCTCCACGCCGTGGTGAAATCTATTTTTCACCACCACCTTACTTGGATGGGTATAATGGTGTAAATAATAAATATATATGATTATTTTAAAGTGATATTGATTCTGAAATAGTATACATACACTCCAATACAGTCCCATGATCATGAGAACGATATCATCGCTCGTGCGTACGTACGGACTACCGTCTCCACGACGCGATGAGATTCATTCTCCACTTTAACCATTCATGAATGATTATAAAGTATATATAATAAGTAATCATGAAATATATGACATAATAATGATACTGGATTTATGTGTATATATATTTATGTCATCTACTTAATTCCATTCAACTCAATAAGGAAACGAAAATAGCGTTCATGCGTACGTACGGCCTACCGTATCCATGAACGGTGTATTTCTTTCCATTTACTGATTTATTATATATATTTATATTCTGAATATATATTATAAATCTTGTTTTATATTCTGGATTTAAGTAATCATGATCTAAGTAATCATATGAATAATTACAAGTCAAAACACGGACGACAAATGAAACAATTTTACCCAAAACGCTCTTTAACATGGAATTTACAAAAGAACGGGTAATATAAAGTCATAAGTGAACCACATATGATAAAATAACAATGAATACGATTCTGTAATAAGTCAATAATATTATTTAAATCATTATACAGGAGATCCGGACACTTATGAAGCGAATCGGACCAAAGGTAAGGGAAATATCACAATCTCATTTTTATCCGAGATTGTTTATACTTTGGTATTTACTGGGGTGTATTTTATCATCTACATCCATGTTTACTCAATATTTAATATTATTTCCATCCACCTACAATTTTTTAAATCCATTTTTACCCTTTGGTGAGTTTTATTAAAAGATATGAAAGGAATCTTTTGTCATTTTTTTGTACGAGGTACTTTTTTGACTTTTCCGACAAAAGTACGAGAAGAATGTTTTTTTAACTTATACAACATGAATGGATTTTTAAAACATTATTTCCAAGATGCTTCCTTTACAAGTTTCCAAGTTTATTTTTAATCAACTTATTTTAGTTTAAAATTTTATGACATGTTAAGAAAGGAAAAATGTTTTTGAAGTAGAAAGGATATTTTCCTCAAGAATGGAGTTCAAGTGTTTTATCAAAATTATTTTCCATCTAAGATAATATAGGGTTCTGATTCTATCCCTATCATTACATTGATTTGATTATGTTGTGATGGAATTATTTTTATGAATTCATTTATCTTATATGAATTGTTTTATGATGTCACGATGTTTAAGAATTCCATTTTTATTACATGGGTTATGCAATGATGTATGATTTATGATTTTTGTGGCACACATAAGAATGGTTTCATTATGAGATGGGTGGGACCTATATCTCCCTCCAATGCATTGGGTAAAGATTTTATATCTCATGAGATAGACATGGCTGGAACGGTAGGTTATACTGGTCAGTGAAACAGGACTGAAACGAGGAGTGAACTCGGCTCAGAAAGGGACTTTGTCCACTAAGATAGTCTTGGAAATGAGTCTTGACTAATAATAAATGATTCTATATGATTATGTGTGTATGCCACAAAGTTTCATGTTTTAAGTTATGATTATTGGGATTACATTTCACTACTATGATTTATCCCATGTTATGAAATTATGATCTCTTTTGCAGGTTAAGATTTCCAAAAGATATGTTCTTATGAATATGATGTGATTGATATTTCTTTTGTTTACCCTTACTGAGCATTTGAGCTCACCCTTTTATGTTTTCGTTTCCCCAAGACATAAAGAAAATATTTAGGTTTAAAAAAAATAAGATCTTTATGGGAGATGTTGAAGATCTTTCACCACGATTAGAAGATTATATTCCGAGTTTCCAAAGACACTAAACTATTACGGTCCTTGTGTGTGTGTTTTTGTTATGTACTAAGTATTCCGAAAAAGTAATGTAATGTCCATGTACGTCAAGCTTCAGGTCTCTACATTGAAATAGGAGTAGTTCTAGGTATGAGTTATATTAAGAACTCTACCTCACGATCTGGGGGAATTCTAGGTAACTCTTTGGGAAGTACATCACTGTATTCCCTCATGATGCACATTTCTGTAAGTTTAGAACTATCCTTTGACCAAACCATTTGGGATAGGTATGCTTCTTCATAGGGGATCGACACCCACACAGATGAAGGATTTTTCAAAGTAGATTCATGATCTTCCTTGAATTTGTAGAGGATCATGGGATGGTTCGTAATATAAAAATATATTTCCTTTTTCCGACATTTGATATGTTCTCTATATAACGAGAGCCAAGCCATTCCCATTATAGCATCTAATTACACCAAGGAAAGTATTATGAGATTCGCTGGAAGAATCTTCCCACATACTCTAACAGGAGAAGAGTCAAACACTTGGGTTGTAATGATTTCACCACCTGGTTTTTTACATATATATCTACTTCAAGGTTTTGGGTCTTCGATTATATAGTTCTAGCAAGCTTGCAATATATAAAGGAATGCGTAGAACTAGAATCAAATAAGACATTTTCCCTTCTTGATTGAATAATAAGTGTACCTTGTATGACTTCATTATATTTTCCCACTTCTGTAATATTAATGGCATAAGCCTTCCCTTTCTCCTTTGGATTTGGTGGCTGTTGAGGCTGATTACCTTCAAGAAATCAAGGTTTAGCGCACTGGCTTGCATGGTGCCCTATCTCCCTACAGTTGTAGCATGGAACCATGGGTGGTTCTCTACTTTCTTCAGCTATATTATCCTTCCTTCACATTTCTTTTCGACACTCTTGATCATTGTGTCCTTCTTTTCCACAGAAGCATTTCCCCACCCCTTTGAGGTAGTTCCCATGGTGCAAATTTCCACATTTTTGGCATGTGGGTCGTTGAGTTTTCTTCCCACCTTTGTCATTAGATCCACCAGCTTGAAACTCCGTCTTTCATTTCTTATCACCATATCCATGGGACCATTCTCCAAACTCTATCTCCACTCTGAGATCACATCGAACAACTTCTTCATAACTCCCAAATTTTGGAATTGCAAGAGCCTTCCGAAGGTGTTTTTTTAATCCAATAATGAATATATTAATATTGATATCATTGTTGATAACAAAACCTGAAGCATACCTTGAAAGCCTTGTGAAATTTGCTTCATAAGTTGTTACAGATTCTCATTATTTTTGCTTGATCTCTATAAATTCTCTCTACATATTTTTGCAAAGAGTTCTTGGTAAATACTTGTTAAGAAACATTATCTTAAAGTCTTCCCATTCCATCTCTTCAATTTCCTCCCTTGTCTTGGTGTTTTTAATCAAATCCCACCATTGATCGGCCTCTCTATCTAGAAAATAAACAGCTAGTGTCACCTTCTCCATCTTAGAATAGTTAATCACATAAAATATCTTCTCCATAGAGTTGACCCATTGTTCCACAACTAGTGGATCAGAAGATCCACTAAATGTCGGTGGTCGTTGCCGCATAAAACATTCAATAGACAGTTGCTCCCTCTTTGGTGAAGGAGGACGTTACCCCTTATTATTGTTATTGTTCATAACATGAGATAATTGGGTAAGCATCTCCATGAAGTTCTGAACTCCACATCCGAAATAATTGGGGATGTCATTCGGGAAACCGTTGCATTGTCCCTCGCACGAGTTGTTTACTGGGTTTCTCCTAGTTACCACCATTTTCTAAACTAGAAAAGGTTATAAAAAACATAATTCAACAATTCATGAATAAAATATTAATTTTTAAAACTTATACTAAAATAATAACATATGGGATCCCTATTTATTGATTCTAGTGGGCATATTTTTACTTACTCTCATGCTAGAGGTTTTCTCTAAGGTTCATTAATCCTAATTCCCAAATTAACTAAACCTTTCATTTGATATCAACTATATCGACCCATCCTTTTCTTACATTACTATTAAATCATTTTAAATACAAACAAAATAATAGTATTACACATATAGGATCCAACAGTTTATTGTCTTGGGAAAAATAGGACCATACATAACAATTACAACATCAAGAATAATCATTTTTTTAAAATTTCTTCTTCTCTAGCTTCTTATGGACACTTGACCTCTCTTTAGTACATGTATTCACCTGAGGATATAAATAAAAAGGGTTGAACTAAAATCCTGGTAAGAGGATATATAAGAACAATATAAAAATGGTTGATCATAATTATAACATAGGAAAATTATCATTAACATGAGAGGAATCATTTATAAAAGACTTGAAATGTGGCAATGCATAAAAAATTAACATCATGTATTAGTGGTTAACTACCAATAATAATTTTGAAAAAAGATAGAATCTTTTTCACACATCATTTCACATTAACTCATGAGATTCATTACTTTACCCAATGAATTGGAGATCTGTATAATTCTAGGTGCACCCATCACATTGAAACATTCATATTGTGCTATATAATTCTGAGTGCACCCGTCACATCATAACATTATCATTTATCATGCATGAAAAAATTAACATATATAAAAAATTAACATAAATAAACCATGTAAAGGATTGGTTTTCATCTCATAATAACATATTCATAGACATTGGTTTCTCAAAAGAAATAGGGAATAACATACATGATATAAGATCCATCCACCTTTATTGAGAAGTAAAAGGTGTGTTTTTGAAAGAATAGTTCTTTGGGAAAACATTTTGTTTGACATAAAATCTAGTGGAGAACATTTATATCTCATAATAGGTAAGATAATGTTGAAAAATTTATTTTTAAGGAGCAATCATACCAAAAATTTAGTGAAAGAGGGAGAACCCAAAGAAAGAAAGTTGGGTTCTAAATTTTCCCCTTACCTTGTATCTGAACGCTTCTTTCTCTTTAATGTCCTATATAACAACATTATATTAAATAATTAAAAATTAAAGAAACTTTTTATCATGAATATGGTTTACTATGGTTTCATTAAGTTATTTTATGTTCCTTTGTATGAGTTCTAGAGTAAAAAAATATTGTTCGGGAATGTTTGTTTTTATGGTTTTCTTAAGCGGTTCACATGTATTCATAAATTGAAGTTTGGGTAGAACATGGGTAAACATCCTGAACTAATATTACATGTTATTAATGATATTACAGGATATTAAATGATATTATAATGAACTATGTTATATACCATGTGGATTAATCATTAGATAGGAATTAAATGATGATTATTTGGGTTAATTTGGGTGGTTTTTCGACCACAATGAACTTGTTTTGATTAATCATTTAGTAATATGATAATAAGTTAGTTATAGAACTTTTAATATGACATAATAAATATAAAATATTCAGGTTCAATGATAAAAATGGTTTCATAACTAGATTTGAAGGTAGAAATGTAAAAAGAAAACATGTTGCTCTTGAAGGTGATAGATTAACACCTTACGAACAATGTTTTCTTTTATAAAATAAAAGGAATAGGAGAAAGGGTTTGGATGGTATAATATCCCATTAGTATATTAAAATTGTAATATATGTATGATACTGGAGTTACCATACCATTTGGACAAAAATATTTGGGGAGAGAATAATAAAAGAACATGGAATTGAAAGGAAATTAAAGGAAAAGAGGGAGAGAAATTACCTCTTGAAACCTCCTCTTGAGATCCTCCTTAAGGGGCCTAGGATTGGTCTTTTGATGAGATTAGAAGCTATTGTACGTGAAAGAGGGGCTTGGTAAGATGATTGGGCAGAGTTTAGACAAGGCTTGAATCTTGAGAGGTGTGAGGAAATGAGGGTGTGAAGGGTGGTATTTATAGTGAAAGGGAGAGGGGTTTTCTCAATATAAAATTGATTAGTTTATTATTTCCCCACAAGACAAAGAATAGTGAGTCTTCCTTGACCAATAATAGTAATTTTATCATGTGATCCCGAACCAAGTGGGATTACATCAGCAAAACATCATACATGACTCTATAATAAGCCTATTTAGCTTATTTTTGTAAATTATAGTATTTCACTATTCATACAAAAATTCAAGTATTTCAAAAGAATCCTAAAATTTCACCCCAACCATTTTTCGATGTGTAGAATCCAAAAATGAAGTCCATGTTTCAAAAATAATTTTTTAAATATGAATAATTTAATATTTAATTAATATCATAGTTTATTATTAAAAACCCAGTTTTAAAACATTCATTTACTTATCCTAAAATATAGTTACATCATACATTCACTTGAATATTATTTTTATAATATCATAGGTAAGGTTACTATTTATAAGGGTATATCACTATTTATAAGGGTATGTTACTATTCATAAGGGTAGGTTACTATTCACCAAAAATTATGTTTGTTCTATTAGGTTCCAAAAATCATCTTGAACACAACCGTGTATGTCAGATTTTCAAAATTCCAAATACAGAAGTGAAAAAATTATGTTTACAGGTCACTCAGTTCTTAGTAGTTCATTATGTTGTGTTTTCAAGTGATTTTATGTCATATTTTTAAGAAGGAAATTTCCATTTAAAAACTTTGGGTCGTTATAAGTACTGAGGTCAAACGTCCTGGTACATCTTTGCCACACCTGGATGTACCACCAAAGGGGATATATGAAACTCCTTAAACTACTCCTCTTGCAACACCATTGGTACTAATATGTGTCCTCTGAAAAGTATGGCGTGCTCCACACCTTTTGAATATCCAATAGGGGCATGCCCTGTGGACATCTGGGCATGTGTAGTCTTGCAGCTAGCATCTCTGAGTTGTGCCTCTCTGAATCGCTATAAGAGTGGAGGGGTAGCTAGCATAAACTGTAGATTAGATAACTCAAATCTATCCATAAAGGATGTCTAAAGTGAGTCTAACTTCTTTGAGGCCTCATTTAGTAATTGTTAACTCAATCTCCTAGTGAGAGCATCTTCCACCATGTTCCCCTTCCCAAGAGTATAGACTATCTCAATGTAATTGCTTGGGAGGAACTCTAGACAATATCGTTGTCTCATAATTAGATCCTACTAAGAAAATATAGAGTTGATAATCTTGTGGTCAAATTAGAAGGTGAATCATTCACCCATAAGGTAGTGTCACCACATATTTAGTGCAAAGACTATCACTGACAACTCAAGGTCATGAGTCACATAGTTCTGGTCATGCAGTCTCAACTATCATGAGACATAAAAAATCATTTATTTCCCATATATTAGGACACAATAAATCCCAGTTCATGATGTGTCGCAGTACACCACACAGTTTGTGACCTGCTCTGATAGTCTCAAGATAGGACCACTCGTCAAGTTATGCCTCAGCTACTGAAAGATCTACTGGCATCTTACTATCCACACAAAGGGTTTTCTCTTATTTTTCAATTTCTTCATGGGTGATGCTACTCTAGAGAAGTCCAGTACAAACCTCTAATAGTACCCATCTAACCCAAGGAAACTCCACACCTCGGTAACGCTCTTGGGTAGAACCTAAAAAAGCACTACCTCTATCTTTGCTGGATCCACCACAAATCCAGGTTCTAAGAAGACATGTCTTAGGAAGTAGACATTTTGTATCTAGAACTCGCACTTTGAGAGCTTACCATAAATTAGGTTCTCTTAGAGTGTGTCCATAACCATCCTCATGTGTATTGTGTGATACTCCTCTAACACTAAATACACTAAGATTCTATCAATGAAGACCACCACAAACTAGTCTAGGCATAGTTGGAAGATCCTATTCATGAGTCCCATGAACATGGCTAGAGAAATTTATCATGCTAAACAACATCAATACGTACATCTTGTGGTTGTAGAGACATCTGAAATCCATCTTCGATATATCCTCATCTCACACTCAAAGACGGTGATAGCCTGATATGAGGTCTAGCTTTGAGAACCATCTCTCTCCCTTCAACTGATCGAATAGGTCATCGATCCTTGGTAGATGATACATGTTCTTCGCGATCACCTGGTTTAGGCACCGGAAGTCCAATAATAGGCTCAATATTTTTTCTTCCTTCTTGTAAAAGAACACTGGGGCTGCCCATGGTGAAACGTTGGGCCTTACGAACCCCTTCCTCTATAAGTCCTCCAACTATACCCTCAGCTCCTAGATATCTATGGGAGACATCTTATATATAGTTGTAGATATTGGTTTTGTCCTAGGGTATAGATCAATAGATTAGTATACCTATCTATGAGGTGGTAGTCCTGAAACATCCTTTTGAAATACATCCTCATACTCATCCACCAATGCAGCAAATTGTGGACTAGTCTCATCCACTACACCAAGGGTCATGCTAGCCAACCGATGAGTGATCAGGTACCCCCTTCAATGTGCGAGTGAATCCTGTGCTACTCTATTTCCTTCTCATCAAAAAAAGGAAAAAAATTGTTCCCATCTCTGTGGAAACGTCACATTGTACACCTAAAATAACCGATCTAAGCATGAAATGTTGATAACTAATCCATACCCAAGATGACATCGTAAGGTTTCAACACCACTACTAGGAGATCCCAGCTGAAGATCTTGACTCCAAGAGTAATCTCACACTATAGGAACTAGTGTGTAATAATCGATTCCCTTCCCATAGGAGTCTCTAATACTAAGGATTGAGCTAATGGCCTGATTAGAATCTTCATTCTCCTAACAAGATCTGCATAAAGGAAGGATTGAATAGCACTAATATTTATATGAACGTAATCTAAGGTATAGAAGACATATATCGTACCTCCAATCATCTATGGAGCATCATGGTCGTAGGCCTCCATCGCCTGAATCTGGCCTCACCCCATTCCACCAACTCCTGAAGCTCGTGGTGGACCACCTGGGGGTGGTTGTGGTAGCAAATCAAACCTCAATCCTCCACCAGCCACTCAACCTAATCCCCTACCACTTCTGCATCCCTCCAGGCCACCTCGCTCAAACCTCTTCCACTAACTTGGCGGTCCCTTGACCATCTACTAATCATATGAGTGGTGATTTGGGCAATCACGAGCCATGCGTCTCTACTAGCCACATGAGAAGCACATCATAGCCCTCTGCTGACTTCCTCTTATCTAAGAGCCCCGCACTATAAACCATGAGTCTGGGGGTCATACCCTAAAAGGCCTGGCCTATTTGGGTCCCCACATCTACTGCCTGCTACCCACCACTAATGACTCTGCCTCCTGGTGTATACTGGTGGCTCTAGCTATTAGTGCATGATCTTCCAAAAAGCTCTCTACAATTAGGGCTCGATCCATAACCCCAGCCTAAGTACGAATGCTGAGAGACACAATGGATGCCATGATCTCTCGATGTAGTCATTTCTCAAAGTCTTCATCCCTAAAGAATGGGGTTTTCGCCATGTCTATAGAGTAATGAGAAAGCTCAAGGAATCCCGATGAATACTCTTATACTATCATGCTACCCTATTGTAGGTGCAATAGCTCTTATATAAGAACAGAGTACAATTTCATTGGAAAGAACTCCCCCCTGAAGAGGCGCTCAAAGTTTGTTTAGTTGAGGGTCACCTCATCATGTGTATCAATCAACAAGCTCCACCATCTACCTATCGAGCCGTGAATAAGGTTCACGGCTAATATTTCCATCTGGTCGAGAGTCATCATCACAAGATGAAAGACATGTGTAACTGCCTCAAGCCAATCCTTGGCCACCTGGGGTCATTGTCACACCTGAAACTAAGAGGTATCTACCTTTGGAACTCATGCAAGGAACTGAACCTATGTGAATCCTCTATTGGTAGCACGAGAAGTAACTGCTAATCAACTGGTGGTCTTAGCACTAGTGCACCACCCGGTGTGGCCATCTCTAGCATTGATCATTGAACCGACGCCTCATCACTAGGTGGTTTATCCTTACTATCACATATCAGAATCATGGTTTCCTGTATATGTGGAGGAATCCTAAAATAGATCAATATGTACCATAGTCAATATATTATACATAATGAGATGAATCTGACTCAAAAAGATCATGATAAAACACTCAAAGACACATGCAACCAATGTTTTCATGTACCGAGTTGGAAAAAATAATTCAGGGTCCTATTTTATGGATACATCAGCTGTGTAACACCCCAAGATTTTATAGTGTGTTATTTCTTCAAAATAATTCAATAACTTTCACTACACGCAACACCAAGTTCAATCGCACCATGACTTACCAAACAAGCTGTTCAAAAGAGGTTATGAATAGTGTTAACTAAATTTTAAACTTTATATAATCCTTATAATTTTAGAATCCATATTATGAGTTTCTTAGACATAATGTAAGAACAAATTCATTTTCAGTATTGCACTTTTACCAAATTTTAATAGTGAACCCTTTTTAGATACTATATTTTAAACTTTTTGACTAAATGGGGACATCAAAAATTTAAAATGAAACATCCCAAGCTTCCACGGTACGCTAGCGTGTGTTGTACGCAACACCGAGTCTAACACACCGTAACCAATCAAACTAGCCGTTATGAATAGTAATACCTACTTTTTGAAATTATATATATTTTATATTTTAATATGGACTTCATTTTTGGATTCGGAATATCAAATTTAGCCTAAGGTGAAATTTTGGTACTTTTCGGATAACTTTCATATTTTGATGAATAGTGAAAATTACTAAATTTTAATTAAAAACAACTTTTTTAATCAAAAAAATTAATAGTGATAAATTGTGAATTTGAGTGGTTTTAAAGTATATTTAGAATATATTTTTACCATTTAATATAATTTTGTTCATTGGACATAATTTTACAATTAAACCGAACATAAACAAGTGTCAATCTTTTGATAGTTATTATCTCTTAAAAACACGCTTTTTGTTTTGACAGCGGGAATTAATTTTAAATTAATTTCTGCCACTTCTGTGTTTTGAATTTAGGAAAATGGATTCCATATTTGGAATCAGGATGTTCAAATTGTGTAAATAGGTAACTTTTATTTTTAGACATTTTGAATAATTACTGCGGTAAATATTTTATTTACCATGGTTAAGGGTAAATCCGGTAAATAAGGGTTAAAAAATAATATTATAATAATACTAAATTATCCTAAAACGTGTCTTAACCCTATTGGTTGATACATGGTCGACCATGGGCATCTTTGGGTCTATTTTGGGACCCCATGGATCCACTTGTAAGTGATAATGACACTTTATTTTAATTAAGTCAAAATGAATACAAAAATGACACAAGCATATATCTTTTAGAAAAACAATTGTTACATAGGGTTATATATGTTGGATTTTAGATTATAAATATTCATTAGAAAGATAAAAATATTTCCTAAATAATGATAGTTTAATTATAATTTTTAGACATTAAATAATTTATTTTATTTATGACACAATGATGATGCAGTAATTACTATAATAGTGAAAAATTAAAATAATTGATATTATAAATACCCAAATAAATATAATATGAAACTTTTAATGAATTAAACTAATTTTCTAGGATAATATGATATATTAGGATTTATTTAATTGACTTTTTTTGAAGTAATAAATCTGTTATGAGTTTCAAAAAAATCAACTATTGAATAGTGTCAAAATTGACATAAAAGAGTTTTTAAAACAAATATTATATTATTAATTGATATTAAATTCCTAAAAATCTAAGGTTCGGCCAAGAGACTTATATCATGATAGGTGTATCATTAATGGACCACTTGTGGGTCTCTTGTATGTATATGGTAAGTTTATTAAACATATAATATAAAAATACAAAGAGACATTGTAAAAGTGAAACTAATTAACTTAGAGTTAATACTTAAAGATAAGGTTAATATAAGTACCCAAACCTGTATAAATTCTATTGGTTGAGTGGGTTTCGACCTATCCTCACCTTAACATTTGAATAGTCAACTTTGGAGCCATTGTAAACCGAATATGAATTTATTATAAACTAATATCTCTAGCTTTTCCAGAGGTGCCCCTCACCCCTCTTATAAAAGGGCACTCCTCCTTCTCATTTCTTCACACCTTCAAAGCCCTTTGGTTCGGCCAAACCCTGCCCAAATACTCTCCAAACTTCCCTCAATACAACCTAGGGGCCTTAGTTTGATCAGAAAGCCAACTTAAAGATCCCTTTTGATCAAATCAAAAGGAAGAACCCGAAGAAGAGGTAATGATTTCACCACCCTTCTCCAAGTTCATTTCTTCTTCCACTTCTTCTTCCTTTGTTCTTACCATTATAAAATAATAACTCCAGTATATCACATATACTATGATGTTATTATAAATATGGTACAACCATATTCAGTATTCTATCCACCCTTTGAATAACATGTCACCATACGTGCGTACGTACGGCTTACCGTCTCCACGTCGTGGTGTAATTGTTATTCAATATAATATTATTTGGATGGGTATAATAATGATGTGTAACTCATGTAAATAATAAATATAACATGTTAATGATTCTGTATATATGATATACCATCCATTTGTATATTATTTTAATATCAAAAGAATGATATTGTCGCTCGTACGTACGTACGGACTACCGTCTCCACGAATGCGATGAGATTCATTCTCCATCGTATCCATTCAAGTATAATTATAATTTGATGATTTAAAAATGATGTTTAAAGACTTGATATAATTCTGGATATGAATAATATACAACCTATCCTTTACAAACATGTCTTACATAACAAAACATACAAAAGAAAACAAGTAAGTTAACACCCGAAACAACGATAATACTAAGATATTATTATCAAATCAATATTAAAAGATCATATATGATATCATATTAATGTATATGATTCTTGTATAATTTAATAACAATTATTTCACCATTATACAGGAGGTTAAACTACCCCAAACAAGGAAAAGTACAAGGTAAGGGATTTTCTTATCTCACATTCAATTCCGTGAGATTTCCATTATTCGCCACTAAATTATTGAAAGTGGTGTATTGTGTACTGGAATTTGATATATATATTATCATGATTATCTTTATATTCATGTTATTCTGTAAATAATTTGGTGGTTATTAACTTTTGGCCATACGACTCAGTTGATTAACGGGGTAATGGGTTTTCATCTCACTCCTTATTCCCGTGAGATTCATGCCATATTGCCACCATCACCTTTTGTGTGGTGTGTGTACTGCCCATAATTATATTCTTTGTGTAATACACCTTAATTTATGTGTATTTACATATTCATTGTATGATACCTCTTTCATTGGTTGTATGTTTCATAAGTTACCAAATTGGTAAGGGTTATTTCACAATCTCTTCATTATCCGAGGTTGTTTATATGTAATAATCTACTGGGATCTCTTTATCATCCACATCCATGTTTTTGTAAAAATGTATTTCAAAACATTTTTACTATTTACTATAATATGAGTTAAAGTCATTTATACCCTTTTTTACTTTTATAAGTGGTTTATAAAGGAATATTTCCGTCATTTTCAAAAAAAGGTCCCTTTTAACCTTTTCGACAGAATTAAGGTAAGAATGTTTTTTTTAACTTATACGGCGGGTGCGACTATTTTCCGCCATTATAAAATCTTCAAAGCTTCCCTTACAAGATTATAAGATTATTTTAAAAGAAAATGTTTTATTTTATATGGATCTTAAATGATTTCAAAATAAAAGTAGATATTTCTTTAAAAAGAATTTTGATTTCATCTATGTCAACATCCTTTGATGGATTTTAAGATTATTTGAAGTTGATTTATTATGATACAAAATTTCTATATTGTTTTGAAGGTTTTGTGATATGTTTGACCGTGGATGTTCTATTTTTTATACCATTCATAGTTTATGGTGAAAGTATTGACATTTTGTATGCTAGTTCCAATAAGAATGTTTATGTTATATTTCAACCTTTACTTCATATGAATGTGTTGGACAAGTATGTTCCAGGTTGGGGACTGGTTAAAGTAAGCCCTCCAGGTTGGGGACTGGTTAAAGTAAGCCCTCCAGGTTGGGGACTGGTAAAAGTAATCCCTCCAGGTTAGGGACTGGTAAAAGTAAGCCCTCCGGTTTGGTCTCCGGTTATTAGAGGCACTCCGGGTTGGTGTCCGGTTATTAGAGGCACTCCGGGTTGGTGTCCGGTTATTAGAGGCACTCCGGGTTGGGTTCAGGTTACAGTTAGCCCCAAGGTCTTGGGACGAGGCCTTGAAAAGAAAATAAAGTTTAGCATTATGCATTCCATCATTATGAAAGTGGTTATTGATATTTCATGTGATTATTCGATTAGTAGAATATCCATGTGAATAAGTAAATGGCATTATTTCATTTTATTTATGACATACCATGTTGAAGTTAAAGTTTAAAAGGCTTTTTTTTAGTTATACATTGCCTTAAATGTTTATTCTTATTTATGAAAGTTTCCGCTATATTGTTATCCTTACTGGGCATTTGAGCTCACCCCTTTTCTATGTTTTATTTCTCCCAGGAAGTGAAGAAGTAAATTATGAATGACCTGCAGGGATATTATGTGGGGATATGAGTGTGGATTATGGAGACAATATGTTGTTGTAGTAGTTTTTCATTTTATGATGTAATGTAAGACATATGAATATATCTAGTGTTTCCAAGTCTACTAAACCAATCGATCTTTCGAGATTTGATCTTTCTTGTGATCATGCCAATGTTATGTAATAATACACCGACTCTGGGTAACTAGGGTCGGGGCATTACAAGCTGCCTAACCAACACTGGACTCCCTGGACTGAAATATGATAGTAAAACACTTAACACTATTTCCCCATCCAAATTTACAGATTCTTAGTTCTTTTGGTAGAACCAACCTGTTCTAATATTACTTTTTCATGACCCGTCCCCTGGGTCCTGATTCATGACTATCCTAAGCTCGCATCCCAAAGTCCAAGGTATGGAGACTAGCAGTGAAGGAATTATCCCATGAGTGGGAGGAATTTTCCTATATTCTTTTATGCATGTATACACACAACCACATCCCAAAAAGGTGGAAAGTAAAAGTTTCATGCCACTAAAAGAACCACTGAGTAAAGGTACAAGATGTAAGTTAAATGGGATAGAATAAAAACCCAATAAAAGACAAACTAAAAATATGAAAGTACAAAAGATCTTTGAAAAAAATTTCCATAGGAGAATCCCACCAAAAGGGTTGTAAAGGAGTGCCTTTCGGATGTTTTTGAAGTAGGTCCTTCCCGATGTATCTCACTGGGCACTGCCTGGTCCTAGGCCACCAAGGTCTCTGTCAAAACTCCTGTTGTCTGCACCAAACACGATATGTATGGGCAGATACCATGTAAGGGTAAGTAACATAATACTCATTAAGGACCCTGAAACATAAGGGAGGGACCACAAAAGAAGTTTTGCATAAGGTATTATCAGCTCGTGCAGGTATAATCTAAAGTATGGAAATAAAGACTATCAGTCGTAACATTGAACACCTTGGACTACTGAAGTACTCATCCCTATTGAGTACCTTGGGTCTTCTATGTCACTAGGATATACTCCCCACTGTGGGTATACCGAGTCACTAAGAGTCGCTCCCTACTAAGGCCATCATAGCTGGGTCACACAGAGTTGTTTATAGTTGGTCCACATAGGGCCGTTTATAGATAGTCCACATAGATATGCTTATAGATGGTTAAAATAGATCCACATGTATCCATTCAACATAGGTATGCTTATCATCTAGGCATGTGGGGTCACATAGACCTACCCATAATAAATTTTTGGGTCTCAACTAGCCGTAGGAATCCCGCACATAGTGCGCTTGATTCTAAGAGAATCCAATCCCCAAGTCATTAATCATATCTCAACGTTTATGAAATCCACCTTAGAGTATCCCAAAGTAGCCGCCTCATCACGAGGGCTCTAATTTCACAAATAGATTGTCAATCAAGGGTACAGTTTGCAAGTTATGATTATTTTTCTAAAAAGGGGTCAGTTGAGTTTGCGTCTTGTCTGACCTGGTTGGACCGACCAGACCCGACCCGGCCCCTTGGGCCATCGGTCTGGCCCATTGGGCCTCATGTATAGCCCACTGGGTAGGCAGGCCTGATCAGGAGGGCCTCTCGGGCGGCTCGCCTCTTACAGCCCAGCCCACTATTAGCAGGGTGGCTCGCCATAAACGGACGCGATGGCGATCGTCGCTTCCGGTCCCGGTCAACGCGGCGAATGTGCCGCGGGGCCCACCTTCTGTGGTCTGGCTGGACCTCAGCCCGCTAGCCTCCACGATGCATCTCATTACTACATCGTTGATGTTTCCATAGCCGTATGTTTTCAGAAGCCCATCCCACCGCCCACAATCGATGTCGTGGGCTGCCTTACCGCCGCGGTGTTCCCTTGCACGTGCCACCCTTTGGTTCCACACGGTCTTATGGATGAGGCTTTCTTCACCCAGTGTGGAACCCTTCTATCTCCATATTTTGCACCACCACCATCCACCTGCTTTCATCCATCATTGTGATGCGTGCTGCCTCCTATTCCACAACATTCTACCACCGCGCACTGTCGTCGTTGATCTGAAGGTTCGGCCATAAAGAACACAAGAACCCCAAAGGCAGACAGGCCTAAGCCATGTTCATGTAAGTCCATGCCCTCTGCATTATAGTTTTAAAACCAATGATGGATATTTAAGGTTCTATTAAGTTAAACCCCAAATCTAAACCTCGATATCAAACAACCCTCTCGCAAAAACAAATGAACCCCAAATCATCCTGTTCATGGGTTGATCCGCATTCATTTTTTAGAAAGAAATAAAAAGGAAACAAGTATCAATCCCAAGACACCCTACCTAGTTGGAGTTCAACCATAGTAATAATTCATCATTGAAGGTGATCTGTCTGTGAAGTTCCTTGATCCATCGTCGAGGGAGTGATATCTCGAAAACGAGGGAGAGTTCTTAAGTCATTGGCAATCATAGTTCACTGTTCTTGAACAGCAGTCATTTAGATATTTAGAGTGTTTATCCCAACGTGTCAAATAAAAACCCCCAAGTTAAAACATTGAAGGAGGAAAAACTTTTATATTACCATTTCATTGCAATTTTGTTACACTGTTTCATTTACAAAATAGCAATTCCATTTCGTTGCATTACAATGTCGTTTCGCTGAAACAATTTTGAAAGTTCAAAATAAAAATAAATTAATCAAGTTTATTTTATTTTAATTTTCTTAAAAGATCTGAAAACTCTCTTTTACCCTCGACTAGCACCGATTGTGGTTAAGCTCCAACTAAGGAAAACACACCCTCACGAGCTCAATGGTAATCTTAGATTTCCAATCTATGTTATTGTTTAGGAGTTATAAGGATTTGAATATAAAATAATTTTTATATAATTATTTTATTTACGACCAAAAACTAACTTCCACTGCAAGCCCACGCCAGCCGATGTTAGGCCCTTTCTATTCGAATCTCAATTCTTTGAGTTCAATGGTGCCCTAGATTTTGAATCCAGGAACCTGATTAAAATTAAGAAAAACCCACTCACACGACTATTTAATGAACCTCAAAAATAGTTCAAAAAATATGTTCCATCAACTCTGGGCCTCATAATTACGTGTCGTCTCAATTCCTGGTCTCAAAATAATCCCATTTGATTTATAAAAAAATTACATGGAATTCTGGGGTATTACACCTATACACACCAAGGTACAACCCCAAAGACAAAAATTCACCAAGGGAAAACATAAAAACATCACTTTAAAAAATCAATTTATTTAAACCACACCCCATTTTCAAGGAATTTCAAACACATTTTCCAAATATTAATATTATTTGAAAACAATCCTACCACCTTTGAAAGCATTTCACTTCAATTAGAAAAATTATCAAACATCCATTCTTTTTAAAATCATCTTATTTTTCAAATATTCCCATAAACTCATTTTAAAAAATCCCAAACATGATTTTAAACATTTAACACTTTAAAAAAAACCCACTTTTATTCAAAATCACTTTAACTAATTTTTTAAAATATATTCAAAATCACTTCAAAATTTTTTATAATGAAATTAACCACTTTTAAAACATTCCATGACAATCACAATTCCCTTATAAAGAATCCTCAACACACAATTTTAAATCCAAAACACTTAATAAAACCACTTTTCAATTCAAATAATATTAATAAATTCAAAATGAATTGGAATACTAACTATTTTCAAAACATTTATTTAACACAAAATTAATTTTATTCCAATCAAAAAACTGGTTTCATAAAAAATAAGTCCATAAAATCTACTTTTCTATCTAAAAAAATCAATGATTTAAAGAATATTTTTTTAAACCCCAAGGACAAACAACAAGGATCCACGCATCAGTCAAAACATCACCTAATAACATCAATTCACCATAAAACCCCATTAATTAACCTCACACCAAATATAATAATTATTAGAATCATTTCATAAGGAAATGGAGAAAAGACAACACATTTATTTTGGAGAACTTTGCATGGTTTGGCCACCTGGTTTGGATAAACATGATCCAACCTTGTGACATCCATTAAAATGGTTTATAAACCCATTAACAGAAGATCTGCATGGTTTTTTATACCATGGAAAACAATCATTAATCTCTTGTTCTTTCTTCATTTTCACCAAAAAACCCACAAGGAGACCCCCAAAATCATTGATATGCTCAATGGTGGATCAAAATACCACCAAAAAATATCAATTTACATCATAAAAAATTATAAACAAACTCAAATTCAAGATTAAAATCCCAAAAACAAATGGAAAGTCAAGGATTGATATGAGAAAGAGTGAATTAGAGTATCCATACACCTACCTATAATGTTTTTATTCTCATATCACTATACTAAAATAAGGCCCAAAACCTAGAGGTATAATCAATAACCTAGGCCTTTCAGAAACCAACATTCTGAAACCATTTATAATTAATTGGCCCAGGCTCACCTAAAGCATCACACATCCTAGTTCGCCAGTGGTCTTAAAGGGTATTTTTAATACCCATGAGCTAGAAACTAGTATATGGGTTCAAATAATATACACATGGTAATGATATCACCCTCTAAATCTAAATAAACCCATCATGAATCCATCTTGGTAAATTAGCATGATTTATCCATATATCAGACTCTCATTCATAATATTAATAGTTTCAATACAAATAAAACAACCAAACAGAGTAATATGTGGTAATAAAAGTAAAAATAACTCATAAATGGAATAAATGAATTTATTGATCCTAAGTCAACATTGTATTCACCCAAAAAACAAAACAAATATCCTGGATGAAAAGGCCAATACATAACTATCCCAAAAGTAAAAAAACTCAAACCAATACCAAACATATTTTAATGACCCATAGTCACTTACCATATCCAATCATCATTCACAATCATAAAACATGAACATAATCCTATAAAGTTATAAGATACATGACACCTGAATAAAAACACTAGGGTTTTATACACACATTAGTGTATATAGTATGTGAGCTAAATTCTCCCAATAGTATTTCACAAAAGTTTTTTTCTTATTTCATTTCATAACTCATTCCATTAATGCTAGTTATAATTATATATATAAAATATGTATTTATCATGTGGATATAATTGAACAAAAAAACATTCCATAAACACTTCTATAAAACATCCATCTTCTTTGGGTAAGTAATGGAAGAATAAAAAACTTTCTATTAATACACTATTAAACTATATAAATATGATCATTTAATAAATTCATGAAAAAATTTCAAATCCCTTTCATGTTTCCAAAAACATTTATCAATTTCCTTTTTATAAAATATACATCACTTTCCATTTCAAATCACTTTAAACCCCATTTTTAAACCAATTTTAATGTAAATGAAAAACCTAATTGAAGTTGAATATAACCACAAACAAGAACCAAGGTATGAGTCAGGTATAAAAAATAAACAACATAATTATTGGTTCTATTAAATCAATCTATTTTTAAGGGATAAAAATGATGTATATATATAATGGAATCCTCTAAATAATCCTCAAAAAGAACATTTCATCATGGGTAACTTCCTAGGACTAAAGTAATATAGACCCGTACTGGAGACTTTAACCCTAGGTTGTCCTAATAATACTTATATAAAATATTAATGGTCTCTTGGGATTATCTAGAACACATATTCTTCTCTATAGATCTCATGATACCACGTTCCAGATAATTCATTATGTTAGATCACTCAATCTAAAAAATCATACTATAGTAAAAATATACACTAGGGATTTCACTCATCTAGGTCATTTACCAAATCCTAGGATTCCTATGAAACTTTAATGTGGAGGTGAAATAATAATCCGGAAATAATCCTCACAATATCAATAATAAAAAAAATCCAACAGCTCACCTCTAACACCCTTACATGAAATAACCCTTTTTACATGTAGAATCATCACATAAAGGTATAAAATTATAAAACATCTCCCATGGGGTCACAATTCACAATGGAAATATCATTTATAGGGGAATTAAATGTGGTATCACATGATTTAGAAACACTTCTTCAATGGTTACAAATAGGCCTTTAAAAATAAGCATGGGTTGTTAATCTATTTTATACCAACTGGAATCTCATTTCAAAAAATCAATTGAAACCAAATTATAATGAATCATATATAAAACCATTGAAAACAAAATCCCAATTGATTTTAAACTATTTTTAAAATACAAGAAATTATTTTCCTTTTTAATTAAACCATTTGAAAATCTAAAACACCACTATACTCATTTAAAACAACACACCATCCATTCCAAGACCTAATCATTATCAAGTTACTTTAACCATAAAATTAATTTCAAATAATATTGTTACGAAATTTAAAAGCACTTTACATTCAAAACATTACTTTGTAAGTCTATAAAATAATAAAAAACTTTCATATCATGTATTAAAACCCTTAAAATTTTATTAAATCCATAAAATATATTATATATAAACTTAATTTCATAAATAAGGAACTAGAAACCATAAATCATTAAATGACATGTCATTTAAAGTAAATGAAAAAAAATACCTTAACCCATGAGGAACCATGTAGAAACACGTTTACTTTAATTTAGAATGACCAATAATGAAAAACAACATCCTCTACATTCCTTGGACACCCAAAAATCACAAATTAGAACCACTCCAAACCCTAATCTTAGTCAAATATCCCCTAGGATTCATGGGAGGAAAAACATAGTATAAATGGGGAAATGGAATTGGAGAAGAGAAGAAAATTAAGAAATTGAATGTTTACCTCAAGGTTCAATTTTAAATCATTTTAAAAGGGATGAAACTAATTAAAGGAGGTATGGATAGATCTTTATGTCATGCTCAATCTTGGGCTGAATGAGGAGGGGAATAAAGGAAGGCCAATTACCTTAAAAATCAATAGGGTCAGTTTAGGGATATTTCAGTCATTAAGTTATTCTAATAAGCTCGTATGTTTAGTCTATATGGTTAACCAAACTATTTTCCAAATGTGAAGAAGGAACTATATGGAACCTGTAGTACTTTTCATGATTGAATCCCCTAATTTCTCTTAATCATGCTCAACTCATGCAACAACACTCCAAGAACAAAAGTATACCCATAGTTTCTACTTTATTTCTTACAATTTTGACCTAACTATATGTAATCATTTCACACTAACTTGGACATAATAAAATAAACTAAAAATACCCCTATGTAAGACATCCCACATGGCTTCCCCTAACCTAAGGTCACTAGCCACACAATAGAGGTAAAATTTCTAGAAAATAAAATTCCATGCTCAAAACTTCCAAAAAATTAATGTATCCTAAAATCATATAAAATATAAAACCATTGTGACATGAGCATGTTGCAAGCCATAAAGTTAATTTAGTGAATCATTATAAATAATATAACACATACATATAAACACTTACAAGTTTCTCTATAAATACATCATGACCATATGAGCATGTAGTTTTTTTATAGGTTGTTGTTTTATTTTCAATGTGGTTTATACTTATATAATAGTATGATGTTTGAAATTTTTTCGTAATATGATTTAATTTGATATTTTTATAACATTGTTTCCCAAATCACATTTAATAGTAATCAATAGGTGGTGTTTCAAGACATCAAGCACGCCTTCCTATATGGTTGATGCTAATTAGCACTATCTGGGGTCTAATGAGGTACCATAGGGAGACTATACCCCCTATACTAGAGAGAATAATCATAAAATAAAAAACCAAGTATCATACATAATGTGGAATAAATGAAATGTAAATAATAAAAGAAAAAAATTATAATGAATTAAATGCATCATAATAGGGATCATATATTATCAAAAAACGTTGCACAATGGGCCGATCACAAATATATAATAAACAAAAAAAGTGAAGAAAGTGAAGAAATAATCCAAACTTTTAGACTCACCTCCTCTTAATCTCAAGATTATGATCTATCCTTCTTGATCATTAAATACAAAGGACACTTCACAATCTCTACCTACAACCAAGTTATAGTCTCCATGGGTACCCAAGTGAAATGGTGGAATGATTAGTATATGAGTATAAAACTAAGTAGGGAACTAACCACATGAACCCATACATATGATAAATGTAGTGATATGTTCATGTGACATGCTCAAAAAGAAATAAATAATTTCTAAAAGATAAATGAAACAACTATTATAAATCCTTAGGTCTGTGACCCCAATCGACCATACATACCTTGTTCAGTACTATATTGTCTCTAAGCACATCTTGATTACCATTCCAACTATAATAATTACTAGAGTTAATTTTACATCAGTATATAGATAAAAAATTTGGGGCCTCCTCTACCACTGTATACAAATAACAACCCAAGGCCTCATCCACCTTTGTATAAAGTATAATGAATTAAGGAATTATCCATCTTAGAATAACAAATTTAGGAATGATCTATCCTAATATATTATGGTTCCCATATGAAAATCCTAGGTAATGTAAAATACTTGACCATACCCGCTAAAGACCACACAAACCCCCGAAAATTATAGCGTGGTAGGAACTCTCTCCACTACCCAAAAAAATATAATCCCATCTTAAAATACATGGAATCCTCGTCAGTATTATAAAAAACCTCCAAACAAGATATTTTCAATTATTATGATAGTACTCTCTACTATGGTAGTTTTAATTAGTATCATAGAACTCTATTCTATGAGAGATTTCCATTTATAACAAAATACTACCCAAAGGTGTTTTCTATAATTATAAAAACCACATCTAAGGATCATACTAATAATGTCACAAAAAAATCATAAGAATTTTCTATAATAATTATAAAAATAAAAAAATAAAGGGCTTGCCACGTTCCCAAATCTGATATTCATAAATGATGTCACATCCCTTTGGTGAATGACCATCGACATAACAAAAAATGCAAGCATAAAACACTTGTATGGGTTCTAAGTTAACTGGTGATTATATACATATTCCAAATCACACCTAAATAGGGTCAATCTATAACTAGGGCACCTGATGGGGTCCCTTAGGATACTAAATAATAAAGGTACCCTGCTTGGGTTCCTTTTGGTCAATTCTCACCTTGGCCACCCTAATTGTGGTCTTATTTAACATAGACATGAACGATGATAAAAAAATCACTCAATTGTGTAAAATATCACACCTATCTCTCTTACATCTCATGGACTCAATATCCTAATAGGGATAACCTATGGGAAAAACACTATAAATGGATCATGGACCAAATTAATTTATTTTATGGTACTAGGGTGGCCCACTCACCCAATAAATCTCAATGAGACAATTGATTTAAAGTGTATCAAAGACCATCACGTCACCTACTCAGGCTGCTCTACTCAATCCATGACACACCTTTACATAGATGTGTCCAAGAGATACTACATAAGGGCTACTAATTCAAAAATCTTTCAACATATCCTAGGGAATCCCTTTAAGGGGGTCCAAGTGTCAAGATAAACAATTTGAATCATAGCCTCAACCCTTAGAGTATGAGTCCAACAAACCTATATATAAGTTCCAATGTGGCCTTGGCATCTTTTCAATTCATTAAATTCATGTAATTTAAATTATGCATTTCAATAAATTAAAAAAAAATGGGTCAACTCCTTAAATGGAGGAACTATAAATCATATACATAATAAATAAAATGTATTGACCATAGGGTGATTACCAAGGAATGCCTACATTAAAAATATACTTCTATTTATAATCACCTAGAACAACATATCCACACAGGCTCTCAAATTATCATGTAGGCCAACTGAGCTCATTTCAACTCATTTGGCCACTACCAAAACATTCAAGGCCCTATCCCAATCTATAAGGTTCATAAAAATTAATTATTACATTTATAATTAATTAAATAACTTAATTTAATAATGTAAAAAATGTTATAAACCCACTGGATAGCCTTATCGCATCGACACCAGAATCAAGCCTCCATGGACGGTCCCCTATAGACCCTCTGAATCAAATTATGATTATTACCAAATAATCAAAATCACTCACAAAATTAATTTAATTTAATTTTAAAGTAAAATCACTATAAAATTAGATAATCAACATAACTTCATGAAAATTCTTAGAAACAACATGTAGATAGTGTTATAGAAAATCCATTAAGATGGTTTAGAGAAATCCCCCATGAGAATTATATGATTCCACCATTTACCAATGAAATCATCTAAAACTACTAATCTAGAAAATATGAGATTAAATTAATATGGATGCCATTTGAGTTAATCATTTGCCTTTAATGGACAATAATCACCTTCAAATGGCACCCAAAACCAAGGGGGTGAAGGAAGGGAAAGTGAGAAACCCCTGGAAGAGTGAGATAATGAAGGGGGAAGTGGAAACCAATAAACAATTGATGGGGGGGATTGAAAATTTACCTTTTTTAAGACCACTATCTAGTCAGTACTGGGAAACTAGATATCCACTGGATCCTTGGTGGCTACAATAGTGAGACTACTATATCCCCGACCACCCAAGGCATTGTCTTCTACTTCGTAGAGTCCCTTTAATACCTTAAAAGCCTTTAACCATGTCCAAAATACATCTCCTTGGATATTACAACCATTTCCTTCAAAATTAAAATCCAATTTGAAGTTAGCCCTTCCAATATCAAAAAATTCAATTTCATTTAAAATGTTTCATACATGTAAAGGCATAAGATATCAAAACCTCCCCACCATAATACATATTGTCCTTGAGAAGAATGGGTGGTCATCCACTAATATATCATAACCATATTTTGATTTCAATTCAATAAAAAAAAATTGTGTTCCATCCTTGATCACCCAAAATTATTCCACAGTGAAAATCCAAAGATGAGGCACCAATTCATGAAGAACTTGATCCATTTATTATCATCAACATTGAAACACCAAGAAAATACTCATGGAACTTGCCCATTCTAAAAAACCATTTGAATCTTCAACTGATTGAACATAAATCTCGTGGTTCTCCCCAAAACAATTCACATCTCATGAAAGGAAATTCTAAACCACGGTATCAAACATTAAAGGAATTTCCAATTGAAACTCCACTCTCATTATCCAACCACATGACTGGAGTGGTTTCCAAATCACTATAATCTATTAAGAATTAAAACCCTTGTCAAAATTTTGTACAAGACTCATTTCTAAAATCAAAAATGATATAGATGATTTATCACCATCCACACTAAATCTATGTTCGTTTCAACTTTTCCTCAAAAACCTATTGAAACTTGTAACACACCCATCATGTCTAATTCGATGTTCTCAGTGTGGTTGTCAACTCGCCATATCAAATTATATGAAATATTGATAGCATGTCCCATATTGGATAACTTGTCTAATAAATACTCATATTTTTTCCCCAATTCACTACTAGATGACCTAATCTCGATGCCTTTAATCTAAAAGGAAACATGATATCATTAGAATACACCCATTAAAGTCCAAACCCAAACTTAGGTGAAATTACACCATTTATTAATCAATCAACCAAAGTCTTAATCATGATCTACTATGACCACTGATTCCTTACCAACCCAAATCATGTTTGTATCAGCTTGAATTCATCCTAAGCCTAACACTAAATCTAAGACTCCATTCAGCATAACACTCAAATCTAAATCGGGCATTCACTAATGAATCTAGATTAGAACTGAATTCATATACTCACAAGAATAATAATTACAAAATTAAAATCCCATGAAAAGTTTCCTGAAACCATGGAATGTTTAGCATGGGGGTCACATAACTACAATCGATGTGACACTCCCCACAATAGGAGTGTCATTATCATCACATTATTGGATCAAAATGTCATGAATCAGCCCACTATGGCCCACCTATCCATTGATAATCCATGTCTAACACCACAATCCCACCTCCAATTGGCTACAGGATAGTGACCTGTAATGATTAGGCATATCACACACATGGGAGGCCTTAGCCTATTGTACTTATATACACGCACACACAAATCCATCTCTATAAAATATTGAATAGAAAATAATAAACTGACACAAAAATTAAGGAATATATCTATATCTCACAATTAGGTTATGATAGATATACTGGGAAGAAAAAAGGGAAAAATAAAATCCCACCAAAATCAGTAAAAGAATCTAACTTTCTCTGAAGGAGGGGACTAATGTCAAATAATACTGCTAGTACACTCCTCGGATTGTCTAACTCACTGTTCTTCATTTTCTTATGGACCTCCTAGGACTCTATCCAAATTCCTATTATAGAAACCCAGTATTAACATACATTAACATTACATAAAATTTTCAGAATACTTAAAACATTATAAAAAAAGATTCCCAATGATCGTACTTGTCTAGTGCCTTTAGAAACATAGAAACAAAAACACTGTTACATAAATGAGCTAAATTATATTCTAATTGGTTCTTCTTGACATGAAAACTTCTTAGACACATCAAACATAATACATATCTTCATAAACTGGGGAAGGAAACATAAAAAAGGGTTCATCTCAAATTCTCAATAGGGATAAGCAATGGAGAGATGTAAGCATAATCATGAGCATGAGGGTATGAGAACATGATCATGAAAATATAAGATCATACCCTACATATCAAAGATTGTATACATGAATCATGTCATAAATATTGGTAGTTTATAATACATGGATCCTAAGTAAATAAATAACATAATCGATGCAATCATAACATATGAATATAACATGGAATTGTGGCACACAAATAAGCATATAATATGATTTCCATATTAGCCAAGGTATTGATGCCAAGACCATCTTAGTGGGAAAATTCCTTTACTGAATCGGGTTCACGCCCCATTCCAACCCTATATTACTGATCTGAGTTCTCTCCCCATTCCAACCTTGTAATACTTATCTGATTTCATCTCCCATTTCAGCCCTGTAATACATAACTGATTACATTTTCCATTCCATCCAAGTATATCTAATGAGATATAAATATTTACGCAATTCATTGGAGGGAGATATAAGTTCCACCCATATCATAGTGAATTCATATATACATGTTCCATAAAATCATAAATAATCATATCATAACACATAAAATGATATGGGTATTATAAACATGTAAACATTTCATAACCTGCATAAAAGATACATATTTCATAATCATTTCATCAAAAGCATAACCTGTGAATAAAAAACAGTTTTCATAAACATATAACCCATGAAAGAGAAATGGATTTAATAAACATATAACCCATGGAAGAGAAAAAATATTCACAAAGACCATAACATTAAGTATAACTCATTCATAGAAATGATAAGAATGGAACCTTTAGATTATTTTCTAGAAGGGAATGAGTAACATCAACAGATGTCATCTTAGATAGAAATTAATTTTGAAATATATTTCACAAAAAAATTCCTGAGGAAAATATAATTTATTCTATGAAAAAGAATTATTAATACATAAAACTATTTAAAAATAAAATACCATGAAAACTTATAAAGATGACTTGAAATAATTTTGAAAACCTTTTTCCTTGAATACATATAACCTAAGATTCTAAAGTTTTTAAAAACATTTTTCATTGAAAAAACATTGAAAACTTATAAATAAATCTTGAAATTTTTTTGAAAAAATTTTTACATGAAAACATATGAAATAATCTTGAATTTTTTCTGAAAATAAATTATTTGAAAATATTTTGAAAACTAGTAAATAGGGCTTGAAAAAATTTTGAAAAAAAAAATCCTTGAAAGATTTAAAATAATCTTGAAACTATTTTGAAAACAATACTCCTTGAAATTTACGTTTAAAAAACATAATTATTAAAATTTTAAAAATGAAAAGGAACCATCAAATAAATGGCGGTGGGTAAATCAGTACATGTCATGCAAGGTAAAAATAACATTCCTTTGACATTGTAAAATGTTTAGAAAAATGAACTATTCAGAAAGAGAAAAGAACATTCCTTTCATTAAATTGGTAAAATAAAAAATGGGTAAAACTTTATTTTGAAAATTATAGTATAATGGTATAATATTCTTGGAACCCTTTTTAGAAAACATAGATTTATGACTGAAGAGAGGTAAGATCATATTTTCTTAAAAAAATTATTAATTATCTTAAGTACCAAAGAGTGGAATAAATTGTAAAAAAACATAAATACATAATGACTAACTATAGGGGAATAAAATTCATGAGTGTTCTTGAAATATGGATCATAATATTTCATTAATGAAAACATGATCATAAACAATCTTGATAAATGTTGAGATTGTTTTAATAAACTCTTACTACATGGTAACTTTGAATCATACTCCCCATGTTGGAAAATGAAATTACATATAGTTTTAAAATATCATGAGAAGAATGAGAATCATTTTATAACATATCAAATGTTTTTTATACACCTTATATAAAAAAATTGGTGTATAAAATGGCATGTGTCCTAAAGAAGTAAAATTGAGACAAAATTAATTTACCGATTAGGTAACTTTTAAAACATAAACACCATGATATAAATATCATAAAATTGTTTTGTAAATTTCCATAAATTTAATTATAAGATGTATATAATACATTAATGGGATGTATATACACCACACAAAAGAATTGAGCTGTGAATAAGGCATGTATCTCGTGGAAATAAAGAGTGAGATAAAGTTCCCTTACCTAGTGTGTTAACTCTGTTCGTGAACATTTAAACATATTGTATAAAAATATAAATTTATTATAAATATATCACATAAAAATATTATTAATTATTATATCGTACATTTTCTGATTATGTATTTATATCACCTCCTTGTTAAAAACTCTATTTTGAGGTTTTACTTTAATTAATATCCAATTTGTTTTTTTTTCTTACATCTTAATTAATTATATCTTTAGTCCTTGTACTTATATCATGATTTCTAAAATGTAAAAAATTATTTAAATATAATTTATATTCATTATATTTTTATTATAAAAACCCTTAGAATATAGAATTATCAAAAGGAATACATCATTCATGGAGGTGGTAAGTCATATGTATGCATGAACGCTATTTCTATTAAATTTTTATGTTGAAAGAAAGAAATTAAAAGACACACACACACATATATATATATATATCATAATTACAATAGATTTATTATATAACATATATCATATATATTCACTATACTCATCCTTAATACATTACATGCAGTGTATGAAAAAATCACATCGCTTTGAGGGGTGGTAGTCCACACTTTCTCAAATCAAATTATCGTATTGACACCAAAAGAAATATATAAAGATATGTGTTGTAAAATAATTACATATGATTAAATAAATAATAAATATAATATATAAAATATCTAAATAGAGTTTCTATCTTAATTTCCACCATGAGAGGTGGTAAAGTAAAATTGAACTATCATCATTTAATGAGGTGGTAGTCCGCCAAACATGTAAACAGTATGTTCATTACCCATTAGATGGAAGTTTGTGTAAATGTAGGATTAATAATACTAAAAACAATATACTAGTATATTGATAATACATTTTATATTATAAAATCATGGAATAATAATATTTTAGGGAGTGAAGAAGGAAAATAAATTAAAGAGGTTTGACGGGGGGTATTACCTCTTAATCAGGTAACTCATTTTGGTTTGTGAAAAAAGGATACCTTGGATGGATTTATAACCAATGGGAGGCTTAAATATCGAAATTAGGGAAAGTTAGGAGATTTTTTGGAAGATTTTTTTTCATATAAAGTTTCTTGAGAGCTTTGAGGAAGTGGGAGGAGAGGAGGCCTTTTATAATTTCGGAGGAATTACACTCTTGTAATATTTTAAAAGAAAGGAACCCCACCCACGTTTTTTTATTTAAAGTTTATCAATAACGGTACAATGTATATAAAAGGTAGTATATGGTTGAAATATTTCCATACAATTTCTTTAGGACATGTATCTAGTTCTTTTTGGGCTTAAAGGTTATGGTTTAGTCCCTTATTAAGCTCAATTAAACCATAATTATTGTAATTAATTTTAATTACATCACTAATATTTTTGGTTAAAAACTATGTTGAACTTATTATAAATTATAAATTATGCTGATTTAAAATATTTAATCCATATTTCAATATTACAATCACATAATTTGTAGAAATTAATTTAAATTTAATCTCGCAATCGGGTCGACAATACGGGTTTTAAAGTAAAAATAATCAAAAGTTTGCTAAGTTTTTATATCCAAATTCAATGTGAAATTGGTTATAATGATGTAAATTTTGATTAATTGATAGAAATTTTATATAATTAAACTTTTAATCTAATTTAAAATTTAATTTAACTTTATAAATAAATTATATGAAAAATCAGTTTTGAATTAAAATCTAGTATTTTTAACTATTCATTAAAAAATGAAACCGTACAGAAAAATAAAAAAATTATACCAAACTAATTTTTATGTTTCACTTCTAAATATGAATTTTATTTTGGCATATTAAATCTATAAAATTTCCAAAAATTTGATTTAAAATTGGTTCTTCATTAAAGGGAGGTAAATCTACCTTTATAAAAATATAGGTTTTAATGCATAAAATTCAGTTTGTTCTTATCTTATGCCTATAAAATCTATTAGATGAATATAAAAAAATATTTAATATATATTTAATATATTATATTAATATCACTCACTAATTTTAATTAATTTAATTTATTAGGATTAAACATCTTTTTGAGCATAGAAATAGTTTTCTATAAAAATACTCCCTTTATATTCAATTCTCTTCTAATTTTTTTCTAAATAATTAATTCATCTTATATTTTTCTGAAAAAATTATATTTACATAAGTTAGTTAATAATATTCATAAAATATAATTTAACGGTTTGATTATATATTGTTATATTATTATTATTATTATTTAAAAAATATATTATTGTTCGATGACACTTGGTCTTGCGTGTCACAAAAGCCATCGAGGAATATTATTGTTGCGTGTAATGAAAGCTATCCTTGGTGTTCCATGTACAGAATGATAAAATTTATGTTACATGTAGTGAACTATTAACTTGGAATTTCTTATAATACAATCCAAAATTAGTTCTTTAATATCTATAAAATAACTATTTTTAGTGTTGTATGAAATGAAAAATATCAAAAAGAATAAATTAATTTGAAAAAATATATCAAAATCTCGGGGTGTTGCACCTATTATATACATAAGACATGATGTGTGTGTGTGTGAAGATCCCTTGATATGATTAGTATAACAATACCCATTACACTCCCCAAAAACCTAAAATAAAAGTGAGAAACTATAATAAAACATTCAACTCAACCCATTGCCAGAGGGTAATGAAAATCCAAGAAAGGGAGAACATGAATATCCATATCCACTACTCAATTATTCATGATTATTTAGCTCATCACCACAACGTATGTCAATCGTGATATGATACATCACCAAAATGACTCTCAGAATAAACTAGATAAATCTATCATAGACTCCAAGTCTCTCTAAGTTATGATCTATACATCCAGCCACATGATTATACAAAAGGATCAAAAGTATCGCTCAACTAGGAGTACTCACTTCATGGACCTTTCCATCCCTAATGGAACTCATCTGAGAGCTCACATATCTAGTATCACTAACCCTATGGCACATCCCTGTCATCCCTAATGGAACTCATCTGATACTTCGCTCATCAGATCATTCCATGTATAAAGTCATGCAGGAGCCCTACATAATGGAAAACATCCTATGAAAACCATGGGGAGATCCCACACTTCACCACTACTCCTAATAGATGATGGAGAACTATATTCAACCATGGTCTGGTGTCTCCAAGTAAGTCATGGAGTAGAGGTACCGCACCCTGTAACGGTGTTTCCTAGCTTAGGTAACATTAACTATAGTCTATGTCGCTCGTGTGACCACACCAGAATCTTAGTGTGGGGTATTACTCCTTGATACAGTAATCCATAGGATAGGGATCCATAACTCCCATGGTGGACCCATTCCCCACCAAACCTCATTGATGGGGGAGTACCACTCTGTAGGTAGAAGACCTATGCCTAATATAGTATGGGGGTTTCCAACCCAACCTTTGTAAAGAGTATGGGGATCACCCCCTGAAGTGATAGGTTTTTTACAACCCCATTGACACCGTGAAGATTAAACTTGATCTCATATACTACATTAGAGAGCATGGGGTCCCTCTCCCTGGTGTGAAAAGGGAGTATGAACCCCTAACATCTCATGTGATCCAACCTAACCACTACCATCGACCAAGCATCTATAAGGTAAGCATCTCACTAGCATAAAATCATTTCACATCATAGATTCAAAAACCATTTCCACCATCATATACTTTGATGAAAACCACTCAGGATAGGCTACTTGTGACCATCTATATGAGCCCTAAAGATAGAGATGTGAAAGGGATAAGTTCATGAGGGTAGTACAAAGAGTTTCCTTTAGTGTAAATGATGTGTACCTCATGGATGAACCCTATCCATATCCCTTCATGGTAATCCTCATGTAAGTAAGTAGATAGTGTGTACGTATTGTTACGTGGTGTGTAACCTCACCTAATCACCCAAGGATCTCCCTTTTTAGATCATGGTCTATCATTCCATGTGGTCCTACGTAGTGTGTACATGTAGTAAATGGTGTGTACCCATTGTCCTATCCTACACCTATGTATTCAGTCATTACAATTTATAGGAGCTTGTTCCTTGGTACCATAGCCTCTGCCTATGTAACTCACCATTTCCTATGGCCTGTGTACACCTAGGGTTCCGACTGTATACTTTCACACAATCATATCCCCTTACATGGCATTCCATCCCATGTCCTTGGAAAAAAGGAATAGTTCCACTACATGGAGTGTACTCATGGTACATAGCAGGTAGTTACTAAAACACTATATACCCCAAATGATAAGAACACATGGTGTGTTATTTTTTACTACATGCCATATAATGGGGATTTTGGAATGGGGAATCCCTATGAGCCTCCTCAAACAACCATATTTCCCAAGTTGTATATAAATATACCCCTTGGGTTCCTAAACAGGCATAAAAGGCCTATAAAATCCATAAAAAAACATGTAATAGGATCAACACATAAATATCATAAATATTTTATTCCTCATAGAGAAACTTCAAAGTTTAGGGACCAATGCAACACCTAAAAGTAGTTACTTCTTAATCCAATGTTAATCACCATCAAGGATAGGGTCTGTAGACACCTCATCTATCACTTAGTTCATTTTTTACCATGGGATAAGCCTCCCATACCTATTTCATATGCTAGAATCCAAAATGGGGGTAGTTGGTTTGTTAATTAATTTTTATCTAATTAATAAACCTCTATTATTTAATGCCCAATAAATGGTTACAATCCGAAACTTAATGCCAAAATACTTTATGTCTTACCTAGGGTAAAACATGAAATATAGGCTTAAAATGTTAATATTTACAATACTAGAATCTATTTGGGTGTTAATCCACTTTTTATAATAAACTATGTGCAGGCATGATATAAAATATTTAATATTCTGAATATCACTGCACTGAGGCTCTTCGGGCCCTATATTTCCACGTCAACTCAGTGTCTGGATTCAAAAATATTTAAGTCCTTCATAGAAAAAACAAAGTCCTTAAACACTCCCCACCTTCAGGGATTTTCATCTTGAAAAGTGAAATCCTATGCTTTAGTGAGGATACTGAGCTCTCAGCCAGGTTCCCAACACAAAAAATATCTTTGTAATGTTCTCCTGCTATCAACAAACACGCACTCAGGGAAGTCACTTTCCCATGAAGGGTATTCAAAATAAGTACCAAACATTACACTAAATACCTAGAAAAGGAAAATATACACCCAATTCTTAACTCATTCAGGTCAATATTATGCAGCAATTCATGCACATATCTCTGATCATACCACGATTCACTACTTTATTTCACCCTTACACCACTGTTTTAAACTGGTATTGTAATGAATATTCAAAATATAATAATAAATTGCAATTACTGTTTAATTTAATGAATTAATGTTTATTAATATTTAGTAGGGAAATTTTACTTGTTTAAGTGTTTACATAAATGGAGGAGGTGATTCGGAGGGCCCACGATGGAAATCAAGCAAAACGGGCCAAACTACGCAAGGTCCCAAGCATTTATGTGGACAGAAATATATATTTTGGATACTATGTGTATTAAATTGGGCTAATAATTGGTTTATGAATGTACAATTGTGTGAGATACATTTCTCTAGAATACCATGGAGCCCAATTCTCCCATTTAAAGGCCCATAATAGGCCCACAATGTGAAACAATTCTGGGTGATCCAGATTAGAAGACCCTTCTGTATTTGTTCCATAACTCGGTCCCAGGAGATCCAATTTGTCTGATTCAACCTCCCATGGAAATATAACTTGAAGGACCACATCTCCATATAATTTAAATTCTTTTTACTACGTTTTGGTCAGTCAACCATCCGGATAGAGATGGAGTAAAAAAAAATCCCTGAATAGTGACCTAGTCTCTTAGGAACTTGACTTCTTTTGTAGAAAGTGTGATTTGTATGTACATAAAAACACCTCTCACACCCATTATCTCAGGTTTTACTACCATGGGTTAATTTTAGTGTAATTGGAAAGCTTATTTCACCCATTTTAGTTCTCTTCTCCCTCATGTAATTCTAAGATTCTTAGTGATCAACTTGGGGGTTGTCCATTGTTGTAATCTCGAGCTCCACATTTGTAATCTTCCTAAGGTAATTTAATTTCTAGTTTTTTTGTCTATTTTTCTTAATTTTTACCTTCTTAATTTTTTTTTATTTTGGTATTATCAAATACAAATCAAAGGAACAATAATCCTCGTACTTCCATGCATAACCCGGATCTTGTGATGATTTGAGTGTGTTTGCCTATTTTCTCACCTCTTCGCTTTCATGAGTTTTCTTTTGGATTGACTTTTTTGATGATATCTAGAGGTTATAACCCATGAATATGCATGCTTTTGTATTGAGATCTATTTTGATAAAGACCCGAATTTGGACATCTCATCACGTTGTTGATGTGATGCGTTGATTGAGTTCAGTTCTTAGATCGACATAGTTTTATTGATTATGAGCGGTTGCTGATAATAAATATCGTTGATCGATAAAATACTAGGTGTTAACCTAGTAATAACTCACATAATACTGGTTTAAGTAGTTATAAAATCAAGGAATCAATGATCCTTCTCATTCCCTTGAGAGCGATGATGGATTGAGCATCAAGGGACACTTACCCGGGTTGATCACGATTTCTCCAACCAGTTTCTCTCACTTAGTAGTATAGTTTCAGTTGCTATTTTAAAATAATTGAACCCCCAACCACTTAATTTAATTTCAATTTTGTTAACATAATCAGAACCTTATTTTGAAATTAGTGATCTAAGGCATCGTTTAGAGATGACCAAGTGTTCCTGTTATACTGCAGCAATTCTAGTAAAAACTTAACCTCTAATTTGACGCATTCGACAACGCAATCAAATTTTGTCACCGTTTCTAGGGATCCAAGATCATTTATTTCATTTTATTTATATATTTTACTTCTTAATCAGTACTCTATTCGATATCCCACCCATTTTATAGTTTTTGTTTTAGTTTTTATTGTTTTTTTTGTGTGTTCTTTCTCTCTCTCTCTCTCTCCTTATTTTTTCTCTATCTCTCTAATTATATAGTATAACATTCTATTTTATATACTCATTTCATTTCTTAAGTTTTTTTTAAATTTTATTCACCTTCAATAAAACAAAAAAAATTAAAAACAAATAATCAATCGAATTGGACATTGTTGTTGCATGACAAGATCTGGAAAAGAAACACTACTCGAATTTGGCCCTGAAATTAAAAAATCACTCCACTCACAAATCAGGTCATCTAGAGTAGGACAATCAAGTAACACTAAGGAACCCCATTTGGAACCTCAAGTTGTCTTAAACCAATCAAAAATTGAACCAAATAAAACCCCAGAGATCATGGCTGCAAATAACCGAACATTTAAAGAACTGACCACCCCGGATGTGGAGTACCAACCTGCGTATATCCAATATCCTGAGGAAGTGGCCAATTTTGAGCTAAGATCAGGCCTCATCCACCTCCTTCCAAAATTCCATGGTCTTCTCGGTGATGACCCTCACAAACATCTAATGGAGTTTCACATAGTGTCCTCTACCATGAAACCCCAAAATGTGTTTGAGGACCTCATTAAGTTTAGGGCCTTCCCTTTCTCCCTTGATGGTGTAGCCAAAGACTGGATATACTATCTTCCTACCACAATTGGGGGATGGAATGACCTTAAATGGATCTTTCTATAGATTTTTTTCCCTACCTCCCGAACTACATCAATTAGGAAAAAAAATTGTGGCATTAGGTAGTTACAAGGAGAGACCCTTCATGAATACTGGGAGATATTCAAAAGACTTTGTTCAAGTTTCCCCCACCACCAGATTAGTGAACAACTTTTAATTCAATACTTCTATGAGGGACTTATCCCCATGGATCATGGAATGATTAATGATGCAGCTGGTGGTGCCCTAGTTGACAAAACTCCTTCTATTTCTCGTGACTTAATAGACAACATGGCTTAAAATTCACAACAAGTTAGTACACGAGCTATTTCACCAACCCAAGGATTTCATGAGGTAAGTCATTCATCCCTAGAACAAAAGGTGGATAATAAACTTGATGATATGCATACCATTCTAAGGCAATTAGCTCAAGCACAAGGTAACTCACACTCTCCTCTCATTCCATTACATTGTGGTATTTTTTCTGATAATACTCATTTTTCTGACCAGTGCCCATAACTTCAGGATTCATCTGAGTATTGTGCTACAGTGTTCCCTGGGTGTCCATTCCAACAAGCACCACCGTTCAATCAAGAACCATTCATGCCAAATCCAAACCCCGGGTGTCAAGAACAACCACAATACTGACAAGGAGGAAACTCAAGCTACCCTAAGCAGAACTGGTATCAACAAGTCCAAGGTATGAAACCTTCTTGTCCTTAAACATCTCAAAAAAATACTCCTCCTCCCAAGTATGAACCAAGACTTGAGGATATGGTGAAGCAAATAGAAACCCAGAACCTCCAGTTCCAACAAACCACACAATTAGCTATTCAAGACCTGAGAACTCAAGTGGGGCAATTGGAAAACACCATCGGTGATCTTAAGATACAAGGTTTTGGACAACTACCATCCTAACCCATTTCCAATCTGAAGGAAAAAGGTAACGTATGTGTAGTTACACTTCATAGTGGTAAAGAAGTTTCTCCTTCTACTGATTCTGCACAGCAGGTATGCCCCCCTCATGAAAACTCTCTTCCCCAACCCTCAAAAATTTCATGTAAAGAAAAACAAGAAAAAATGGTAATCGAATTATCATTGATGATTCAAATGAACAATCCATTCCTATTCCTTTCCCTCAAAGACTCTCTAAATATAAGAAGAATTTTGATAATGATATTGATAAATAAATAATGGATACATTTAAAAAGGTTCAAGTTAACATTCCTTTATTGGATGCAGTTAAAAAAATCCCTCGATATGCCAAATTTCTTAAAGAGCTTTGCACCCATAGAAGGAGGCTGAAGGTGAATTAGAGAGTCAACCTGGGAAGGAATGTCTCAACCTTGATTCAACCAGTAATTCCAACCAAATTCAAGGATCCGGGAACATTCACGATACCTTTTACCATAGGGGAGACATTCTTTTCTGATGTTATGCAAGATTTAGGTGCTTCTATTAATGTAATGCCTCACTCTGTGTATACTTGTTTCCAGGTTGTAGAGCTTCAAACAATAGAAATTGTTGTGAAACTTTAAAACCGAAGCACAACACACCCATCAGGAGTGGTCGAGGATGTCCTCGCAAAAGTTAAGAATCTCATATTCCCTGAAGTCTTTTACATTCTTGATATGGAAGATACCCGAACCCAAGGACATGACCCTCTCATAATTGGGAGTCCATTCCTCAAAACAGCAAATTCGATCATCAACGTTCACAATGGTACGTTGTCCATGGAGTTTGGTGGAGAAAGGGTAAGTTTTAACATCCTTGAGGCTATGAAACAACCCATTGAAGAGAACTCCGCTCTTCATTTCTATTCGATGGAAGTGCACTCTAACAAAAAACACACACAAAATTCTATCCTCGACCCATCCTCTGATTTATTTTCCTATTATTCACCCATGAATGATTTGAGTTCTGGTTCTTCTTTTTAATGTTCTGTGGGTTCATAAAAATGTAAATTTTGTGCTTTAATTGATGAGTGTGTTTATTATGAGATACCCATGACTATCGATGATTCTGAAAATATCATTTCAATAGATTATATTTCCTTTGAGAATAACCATGAGAAAATAGATAGTTTCATGGACCTCACTCCCCATAAATCCACTCCCTCAATCCAAAAACCCCTAGTGTTGGAATTAAAACCACTTCCATCAAATTTAAAATATGCCTTTCTTGAGGGTATTGAAATATTGCCCGTCATTATTTCCAATAACCTCTCTCAACAGCAAGAATCAAAACTGATTGATCTTTAGAGAGAGTGTAAAAATTCAATAGGATGGAAATTGGATGATATTTCTGGGATTAGCCCATCTATATGTATACTCCATATACTTTTGGATGATTAGACTAAGCCAGTAAGGCAGGCTCAACGCTGGTTGAATCCCACTCTCCTTGAAGTGGTAAAATTGGAAGTCAGTAAATTACTTATTACTGGGATCATGTATCCTATATCTGATAGTAAATGGGTTATCCCAATTCAAATTGTTCCTAAAAAATAGGAATAACAGTTTTGTCAAATGAAAGGAATGAATTGGTTCCAATGCGTGTGCAAAACAGTTAGAGAGTCTGTATTGACTACTGTCGACTGAATCAAGCCTCGCGAAAGGACCAATTTCCTCTACCTTTCATTGACCAAATGTTATAATGACTGGTTGTTAATTCCCATTATTGTTTCCTTGATGGCTATTCGGGTTATTTAAAAATCCATATAGCCCCTGAGGATCAAGAAAAGACTACATTTACTTGTTCATTCAACACATTTTCATATAAAAGAATGACTTTTGGCCTATGTAATGATCCTGGTACTTTTTAGTGATGTATGTTGAGTATTTTTTCTGAGTACCTTGAGAGTTTTATGGAAGTCTTTATGGATGATTTCATAGTTTATGGTTCTTCGTTTGATGATTTTTTGGAAAACCTAGGTTATGTCTTCCGCTGCTACATTGAAAAATATCTTGTTTTAAATTATGAAAAATTTCATTTCATGGTTGAGCGGGGGATAGTTTTTGGGAATATCATTTCAAATAAGGGAATTCAAGTTGATAAATCTAAAATTGAATTCATTTAATCCCTTCCATTTCCAAAAATGTGTTCGTGAGGTGCGGTCTTTCTTGGGTTATGCTGGTTTTTACCGCCGATTCATTAAAGAATTTAGTAAGATCGCACTTCCCTTATCTCGGTTATTACAAAAGGATTCTGAATTTGTTTTTGATAAAAATTTTGAGGATGCTTTCAATTCACTAAAACTAAGTCTCACATCACCTCCCATCATCCAACCACCAAGGTGTTATCTTCCCTTCAAACTTATGTGTGATGCCTCGAACATTACAGTTGGGGCAGTTTTATCACAAAGGGTTGAGAAGTCCCCTCATGTCATTGCGTATGCCTCACGTACCCTTGACCCTACCCAGGAGAACTACACAACCACTGAAAAAGAACTTATTTCTATTGTGTTTTCCATGTAAAAGTCCTGTTCCTATCTTATTGGGTCAAAAATCATTGTCTTTTCTGATCATGTTGCCCTTCGGTTTCTCCTTAATAAACCTGAAGCTAATCCCCGACTCATTCGGTGGATGCTCCTCCTCTAGGAGTTTGACCTTGAGATTAGAGATAAGAGAGGAGTGGAAAATGTTGTAGATGACCATATTAGTAGGATTTTCCCACCACTTGACCATCATGTTGACTCACCTATCCCCATTCGATAATTCTTCCCTCATGAGAACCTTTTTGATGTTGTGGACCTTACCCCCTGGTATGCGAACATTGTGAATTTTCTAGCAACATCTAGGGTCCCCACTAATTTTATCACTTCACAATCCTAGAGACATAAACATTATTCTCGATGGTACATTTGGGATGACCCATATTTTTGGAGGATCTGTACTGACCAGGTTGTTCGTAGGTGTGTCCCTGAACATAAGTTCACCTCAGTTTTAAGCTTCTACCACACATTGGCTTGTGGGGGCCACTTTTCCTCTCAACGTAATGCTCAAAAGGTCCTTGACTCAGGATTATGTTGGACAACATTTTATAGTGATTCCCATAGTTTTTTTAAATCATGTACTTGATTTCAATTCACAGGGAATATCTCCAAGAGAAATGAAATTCCCCAACATCCCATGTTATTCTGTGAAATCTTCGATGCATGGGGAATTGACTTCATGGGGCCCTTTCCAAGTTCATTTGGCTTTGTGTACATCTTACTAGCTGTTGAATATGTTTCTGAATGGGTGGAAGCAAAGGCTACTAGGACCGATGACTCTTGAGTTGTTTTTTATTTTGTGAGGTCCCAGATTTTCAGTAGGTTTGGTCTACCAAGATTCATCATTAGTGATCAGGGTTCACATTTTTGCAATTGTAACCTGAAAAACATTTCTTTGTATGGGGTTGTTCATAAAGTATCCACTTCATATCATCCCCAAAATAACGTACAAGCAGAAATTTCAAATCGGTAATTTAATCAGTTCTTGGAGAAAACAGTACAACCCAATAGGAAAGATTGGAGTTTACTCTTGGATGATGCACTTTGGGCATACCATACTGCTTTTAAAACCCTAATCGGAATGTCATCATATAGGATTGTGTTTGTAAAGGCTTTTCACCTTTAGTTGGAGGTAGAACACCATTCATATTGGTTTGTTAAGCAATGCAATATGAATCTCTCAGATGCAGGTGATCATAGAAAATTACAGATTCAAGAGTTGGAAGAAATTCGGTGTGATGCATATGAGAACTCTCGAATCTACAAAGAGAAGACAAAGAAAATACATGATGGGATGATTAATCAGAGGAAGTTTCATATTGGTGACAAGGTACTCATGTATAATTCTAGGCTAAAGCTCCACCCAGGTAAGCTTCACTCCTGATGGCTCGGTCCTTATATTGTTACTGATGTTTACCCTTTTGGTGCTATATAGGTTTTTCATGAGAAGACTGGAAAAAGGTTTAATGTTAATGGCCAGAGGCTCAAACACTACTATGAGGATTTTCCCTAGCATCCTGTGGAGGAAATCCAACTGATGGATGCCACATATGACACCACTTAGCAGGTTGTCCCTTCTCCCTACCTTTATTTACTTGTCTATTTATTTAAATACATGCATTGAGGACAATGTAATTTTTAGGTGTGGGGGAGGGTGACATGTCATAGTTAGGATTTAAAAAAACAAAAAAAAAATATATATAATATAAACACACAAAAAAACAAAAAATATATATAATAGAAAAACAAAAAAACACAAAAAAATGCATTTTCATTTATTTTTCTTTATTTTGTGTCTTTAGATAAACATTGTTCTTAAAAGAATATCCAAATATTTTTTCATTTTTGAGTAAATTGTGTGAAAACATTCCATTATTTTTGGAAAAATGTTTTTCAAATGAATGTTGATATGAAATATTTTTCTAGAATTTGTATTTTCAAGTAATTATTAGGTGTTTAATGGATTTTTGAAACCCATGCCTCATTAGCACTGACCAGTATTTCAATACCTTACCCAAGAGATATTCTAAGCCCTTTATTGCATATTCTTCCTTTTAATCACTTTCTTGAGAGTATCAGGTCATGTAGAGAAACTAGAACTGGCCTTAATTCTATTTAAATCCATAAGATTCAAGTGTGCTACATTCATGACAGAGGCCATCGTGCATTGAAAATCCTTTTGTACAATTAACCTCTATTTTGGACACCTTGACATTTTACCCTTCTTAAGCCTTATAGACTTTGAAGTGCCTATTAGGTAGCCAAATTACAAGATAATTTATCCCTACCTACCCATATCTTGTGTACATTCTTGTTTGAATTTCAGAAAGTGTGGGGGAGAGGGTGTTTCCATGTTAATTTTTGGGAATGATCATTGTTATGGCTTGATAGAAAGGGTGCCTATATTTTACTTGGGCAGTGGGTTCACATGACATATTATATCATTGTATCACACATGTTTCTCTCTTTATCTCCAATGAAAATTGTAAAAAAAAACAATAGTTCTGTACATTGAAAAAAAATAACAAAATAAAAAAATAGAGAGAAGAGGAAGATTATTCATTATTATTCACTGATCGGCTATGACCCACACAAATATACAATTCAGATAGTGAGTTGGAAGTGATTCATTTTGTGAGGGGATGAGTGTGTACATTAATTGTGATCACTTTCTGAATTTTGACATGTTTTGTACTTAAGAGATTAAACACTCCTCTTCTACCTCAGATTTTTTTTACATCAAATCCTACCAACCCTTGAACCTCAGAACAACATGTTGGAAGTCCTCTGGAGTAGAACACTAGTTTATGTCAGTAGAGAACTTAGAATCTTGGAAAGCATATGGTATGATCTCATGAACTCTGGGAAAAGAGAATAACTCCATTTTCATAATTTCATTGATTGAAGAGGGAAATTTTCTATTTGAGGTAGGTTGCGACATGTTTCATGGGTGAACAAATGAAGTTGATCAAATTCGAATGTGAGAAAAGAAAAATAATGGGAAAATTGATTTCATAAATGAGACATGATGAATTCCATTTCATAAAAATCTTGGATATTTTCCCACCTTTTATTTTGGAATGATATTTGATTAGGATATATGACTTTGCTCAGGAGTGCAAATGTTTAGGTGTGGGGGTGTGATCGTACCATGATTCACTGCTTTATTTCACCCTTACACCACTATTTTAAACTGGTTTTGTAATGAATATTCCAAATATAATAATAAATTGAACTTACTATTTGACTTAATGAATTAATTTTTATTACTATTTAATTGGTAAATTTTACATGTTTAAGTGTTTACATTGTAGGAGGAGGTGATTCGGAGGGCCCACGATGGAAATCAAGCAAAACGGGCTAAACTGCGCAAGGGCCCAAGCATTTATGTGGATAGAAATATATATTGTGGATACTTCATGCATTAAATTGGGCTACCAATTGGTGTATGAATGTAAAATTGTGTGGGATACATTTCTCTAGAAGACTAGGGATCCCAATTCGCCCATTTATAGGCCCATAATAGGCCCACGATGTGAAATAATTCTGGGCGAGCCAGATTAGATGACCCTTCTGTATTTGGGACATAACTCGGGCATCGGAGTTCCAATTGGTCTGATTCCACCTCCCATAGACATATAACTTTAAATACCACCTCTCCACTGAATTTCAAGTCATTTTCACACGTTTGTTCAATCAACCATCTGGATAAAGATGGAGTAAAAATTCTTCCTTGAATAGTGACCTAGTCTCTTAGGCACTTGACTTATTTTGTGGAAAGTGTGATGTGTATGTCCATAAAAACACCTATCACCCCCATTCTCTCAGGTTTCAAGACCAGGGGTGAAGGTGAGTCGAATTTGAGAGCTTCTTTAACCCATTTTAGTTCTCTTATCTCTCATGTACTTCTAAGATTCTGAGTAATCAACTTGGGGGTGTCCATTGTTGTAATCCCGAGCTCCACATTTGTAATCTTAGTAAGGTAATTTAATTTCCAGGTTTGTTGTATATTGTTCTTAATTTTTACCTTCTGAATTTCTGTTTATTTTTGTATGGTCAAATACAAATAAAAGTAACAATAATCCTCATACTTCCATGCAAAACCTGGATCTTGTGATGATTTGAGTGTGTTTTCCTCTTTTCTCACCTCTTCTCTTTCATGAGTTTGCTTTTGGAATGACTTTTTGACGATATCCAGAAGTTATAACCCATGAATATGAATGTTTTTGTATTGAGATCAATTTTTATAAAGACCCAAATCTGGACATCTCATCACATTGTTGATGTGATGCCTTGATTGAGTTAGGCTCTTACATCGACATAGTTTTATTGATTATGAGCGGTCGCCGATAATCAATATCGTTGATCGGTAAAATACTAGGTGGTAACCTAGTAAGAACTCACATAATAGTAGTTTAAGTGGGTATAAAATCAAGGAATCAATTATCCTTCCCATTCCCTTGATAGCGATGACGGATTGAGCATCAAGGGACACTTACCCGTGTTGATCACGATTTCTCAAACCAGTTTCTCTCACTTAGTTGTATAGTTTCAATTGCTATTTTAAAATCATAAAACCCCCAACCAATTAATTTAATTTCAATTTTGTTAACATAATCAGAACCTTATTTTGAAATTTTTGATCTAAGGCTCCGTTGAGAGACGACCTAGGGTTCCTGATATACTGCAAAAATTCGAGTAAAAACTTAACCTATAATTTGATGTGTTCAACAACGCGGTAAATCTTCTCAGTTGTGATATGTGGAAAACAAAAAGCACCCATTCAAACTACAATCGTAGATTCCATCAGTACACCACCTATCTAACCCATTTAGTGACTTGATAAAGGTTTTATGAACCTTGTATATAGACTATCACCATAGATAACTTGTTTTAAGCCTAGATGAGTTGAGATCTTGTAGAACACAATATCTCCTCATCAAACTCCAAAGGCAATAGTCATCTACCAAAAAATAACTCCTAATTTTTTCCAATAGTCCTAATTTACCCCTAAATGAACTACACCATTAATATACATCACTAGAACCAAATTTAGGTCCCCAAACACTATCTCCCACTAACTCTGAACAGTACAACAGTGACCTACAGGGTCTCTCAAACATAGACTCAAATGGTGTTACCTCAATGGTGGAGTGATAACTACTATGATACACAAACACCACTGAGGGTAGGAGATCCCCCCAATAATGGTCCATAGACAACATGAAATCTCAAAGAATGTTATCCAAAACCTAAATAATCTTCTTCACCTGGCCATCTATCTATAATAGAAACACTAAAACCAACCACTTATAAGCCCTAAAATCATCCCATATGCATAAGCATCCTAAACTCACCACTAATCTATTCTCTCGAATGGTTAGGAAGTGGGAAAACCTAGTGATATATTCTATGATAACTCATATAGTGTTGTGACCTTTCACTAATCTTGGAATCCCCATCATTATAACTATAGTCATAACCCAATTTCCCCTACCATCCAAGAACCTTATTCTCCACATACTAATAGGTGATACATCAAGATCTAACTCAGAAAAAAGACACCACATTCATGGACACCCAAACTAATTCTAAGGGATCTTTGTATAACCACCCCTCTCATAGGTAAACTACTATGGGAAAAAAATCCTCAACACCTCATCTCGCAGCGTGATGGGTGCCATTTTGAATCCTTAGAAGGATGGAGTTCTCACCAACTTTTGAAAATCCATCAAGAATAATTGCAATGGATATATAGTAACATGATACCTCTCAAAAAATATCTCTATGTTGTGTCTTCTTATATTGATGAAAAATAAAAGGGGAAAACCATTGACCAATGATATTTTTCACCACCCTCACCCATAAGGGCCTACTGCAAAGTGGTCTTCTTCTCCATTACCTCACTCAACAATAAAATATATGAAACTTTTATGAGGAAATATACTACTACATTCATGCCCTTATTTTTATCTCAAACTTGAATAACCTCATCCTCTATTGGGTCCACTATATCTCCCATGTTTGAGAAGACATATCATAATAATTTAACCTTCTAAATCCAAAACTAGCTCTATTATTTCTTCTTATAAGATTGGTACTCCCAGAGCATGCCTAGATGCATCCTCAAGTGTCTCACATACAAATCTGACACTAAGAACCTGGGGGTAAGAATGAAGAATATTACCATGAACCAATCCAATAAGGGATGAAAGACAGGGTTCTCAATTCTCCCATTCACCTCCCATGAAAACAATACAGTATCTCCCAAGTGAACACACTAGGTATTAGAAACCCCTTTCAATAAAACCCCCCCAACTACACCTCTAATATAAAAATATAAGTGGGATAAATATGTTATGATTGCCCAAATATTGAGGTATTTCATGGGTTAAGATATATGTAGAGGTCCAACTCTCAATGTAGAGGTATACCTGAAACATCCCCAGAAATACATCCTCATACTTGACACCATAGATGAGAACAAAAGGATCATAGAATCCACTTCTCCAAGGTTCATACTAACTAATTAATAAAAAGTTGGTTGTATCCTCATACACATGATCTCATACTACTTAACTCAGGATCATTTCTCATTAAAGGAGGGAAACTCTACCCCGCATGTCATAATCACTACAACGCCCACTATAGGCAACCACATATCCATAGGTAGTAAGAAACCAATCTAGATTTGGGTCACACTGTAAATAAGATGGCATGAACTTTGATCCTCTCTGTTGGAGCCTCCGGCATAGGTTACAAGCTAAAAGGCTCAATTGGTATCATGATTCCTTGAATAAGGGATATACTTAGGGAAATGTGGCACATGGTTTTGTACAAAAATATTACCAGGGCATTCAGTTCATATTTCATACCATGAACTATACTCGGGAATCCATGCCAAAAAACCTTTCTTCTTAAAGATTATACTTTCCCTTTCCCTCTGATTCACCATAGTCAGGGCCTACTCTGACACCACATCATAGTAAAATTCATTGAACACATGATTCAATTGAACACATCTATCATACCTTGATAATATATTATTTGTGAAGTACTAACTATCCCACAAGGTTTTTTATCATGTCATAAGAATTTGTATCAGTTTGGAAAGTATCCATATTATTAAAAGTCTAAAGCCACAACAAAAACACCATCATAGGGCTCCACTAATGCCCTATATCACTCTAGAAAATCCTCACCACTAGGAACATCTATAAAATGTTGTCCCAGTAATGTGGTACAACCACACAACATGCACAAGTATGAAATCAACCACCCCTGAAAGGAGTTTCGCCCAATATAAAACTCGATCGATTTATGACTTTAGAACCCACGATGCATGCATGACATAGGTGCATCATATGTTGGTACCACTGAAATTAAATTATGCTCCACTAAGAACACTAGTTACAAGAATGGACATCCAATTGGTTAGGGTCCACAAAAAAATAAAAACATGCACCACCACCTCAAGATGATCCTTTAATACATAAGTGTAAGGCTCACCACAAACCATATCAGTCTCTATTGTTGAAAACATTCACAATGTTCCTATCCTGGTGAACTATCACTTTGTCCTGCTGAATCCATTGACTTTTCAACACAAAAATGATCATCCTTCTACATTACTAGAGATACGTACATGTGATATTGAACATGAAGTAGCACACCATTATGGAATATAATAGGAAAAAACCCAATGAGGTTCAATAAACCTTCACAAATCCTCATTTGGTACTATTGGGGAAACCTACTTCTTAATAGATGGATGAAAAACTAGAAACTAACCTAGATGTATCACCAATTGTGAAAACCCTTACACTAAAGCCTCATCGTTAATCAAATCATCATCGCCATCCCACTACGAAATCATGGCTGGATATTTTCATGAAGTAACCTTGAAAATTATCAAGATGTACCATGTTTAAAGATTATATATAGTGAGATGACTCTGGAAGGAAATGGAAAACACAATCCATTACTATATGATATTGTTACTAATGTTTTCCCACAACTAGTGACTATATGTTATGAGTCAACAAGCATGTTATAAATGTCTTAGTGAATAGATATGTCAGTAATTTCACCAATAATAGTGTCTCTCACCTGAAAGCTAAACATGAAACACATTAACGCCATTTAAAAAAATAAAAAAATAAACCTCATAGTCAAATAAATCCTAATTATGGTCCTAAAAAGAACTCATCTGATCCCACTCTATCATGACATGACTCATATGGGACCTCTTGATCAGTAATAAGCCATGCTTGACACCCCAATCCCACCACCAATAGTCTATGTACTAGAGGCTAGTGTTGAGTATTCATATCACACACAAGGGAGGACTTATCCTTTGTTAATTGTACTCATGAACACACATATCCATCTCCATGGTATAATACATAGATAATAATGTAACTAATAAAAAATTCATTATAGCATTTATATCCTCCAATAAGATTTTGAAAAAAGTGTTGGGAAGAATAAAAAAATACAATCCCACCAAAACTACAAAAGAATCCAACCTTCTCAGAAGGAGGGGACTATTTTCAAATTCAACCATCGGTATACACCTCGTTCTATCTATCTCACTATGATCTGTATGCTTTTGGTCCTCCTAAGAAACTGTAAAAAGACATTCCTTCTTCATAAGACCTGAAAAGTTTAGGAAAATCCCATGTAAGGGTGATTATAAAAATACATAGTAGGTGACCCAAACCGAATATAATATGTAGAAACTAAAAGGAACTAGTTCACTCACCCCATAGATAGAGTGTACAAAAGATCTTAGAGAGAGAATAGGAATCTCTATCTCCACTTCTTAGAAATAAATGACTACTCAGCTCATCACCACATGGTATGTCAATAAAGCTATGTGACATCACTACAAGGTCCCCCAAAATAACCTAGATAAATTCATCACTGACTCAAAGTATCTCAGATTTCTTAGCCTTATATCCAGCCAAATGATTCTACTTTAGGCTCAAAGGTGTCGCTCATCTAGGAGTACTCACTCCATGAACCTTATCATCCTCGATGGCACTCATTTAAGAGCTCACTCATCTCGTAACACCAAATCCATGTCACATCCCTACCAACCCTGATGATGCTCACTTGAGAGCTCACACATTATATCTTTCCATAGATAAATTCACTCTTCATCATAGTGATGTTCACAAAATCATCCAAAAACCATGTGGAGGGCCCACATATCACAACTACTCTCAATTTCTAAGGGATAAGTATCCCAAATCATAGCCACATGGGGCAATGTAAGATATAGAGTGGAGGGACCACTCGTTGAAACTATGCGTCTTAGTCAAGGTAAAACTAACTCCAGTTTATGTAGCTCATGTAACCTCACTAGAATCTGAGTGAAGGGGCATTCTCATTACTATTACGCTCCATAGATGAGGGAGAAACAACTCATATGGATGGATCGCTCCTCAGTAGATCTCATTTATGGGAGAGTACCACACCATTGGTAGAGAACCCATGGCTAGTGTTGTATGGAAGGTTTCTAACCCAACCTATGTGATGAGTATGGGGGACCCACAACCTAGAGATATAGGGGGTTTCTAACCCTCATTATCTCAGGTGATCCAACCTGACCATTATCATCATCCAAACATCCCTGAGAGAATTCAACCACTAGCATTAACTCAAGTCACATCTCAATTTCCAAAACCATGAACACCATCACATCCTATGTGGAAAACCACTTGGGATAGGCTACTCATGGGCCTCCGTCTGAGTTTTGAAGAATTATATGTGCAAGGGGAGGTCCATGATTGGAATACATGATGTGTCCTTCTAGGGTACATGGTGTTTACATTGTGTCTTAACCTCATCTATTTCCTCTCACCGTACCCAATGTATACAGGAGTTCATGATGTGTACCTGTAGTTACATGGAATTTGACCTCACCTAATCACCTGGGGTGTTCCCTCACCTGCACATGGCTTAGTATTCCATGTGGTCATATACGATGTGTAAAAGTAGAACATAGAGTGTACCCCTTGGCTTATCCCAATACCATGTATATGGGTTTTCCCATGTACCAACTCTCACGTACCATTCCCCATTCCCATGTACCCAACCATATCCTCCAGCTCATGTACACTCATTAGTCTAGTTGTGTACTTTCACATGACCTTGTCCACTTACATGGAATGTAAACCCATGTACTTGGCCACATGTCCCGGTCCCACTACATTGAGTCTACCCATAGTACACGACATGTAGTTATGAAAACTATATATTCTCCAAATGGGAAGAACACATGGTGTGTATTCTTGCACTACACATCATGTGATCTATATTTCCAAATGGGAAATCCCTACGAGCCTCCTAAAACATAATTTTTTTTCTAAATTACCTATGGATCTACCCAAAGGGGTCCTCTACAGTCATAAAATGGATATAAAAACCATAAAAATGCATATATAGGGATTGTTATATAATTCTAATAAATATGATTACCTTGTGGAAAATGCCAAAGCTTTAGGTCCAATGGGATGCTCGGAAGCCATTGTACCACAATTTGGTGTCGATCACCATCAAGTAAGTATTATGATGGTGCCTCCTCTCTCCATTAGTTCATCCATATCTATGGGAGAAACATCCCATCACCCTTTCATATGCTAAAAAACAAATGGGGGAGTATGTTTGTTAATTAATTTTATGTAATTAATAAACCTTTCTCTTTTAAAGCCCCACAAATGGTCATGTCCAACTGAGCTCCCAAATCCAACATAATTTATGTCATGCCTAGGTTAAAACCTATGTTCTATACTAAACTATGGTATTATATTTATTATTTGGGATTCTATTTGGGAATCTATTTGGGAATTATTAAAAATATTATAAAAAAATACACATGTGTGACATACAATATTAAATATTTTAATATCATCATACCAAGGCACTCTAGGTCCATAAATTCTATATATAATTAGTGCCTGGATTAGGAAATATTTTAAGAAATATTCTAAACAATTACATAGAAGAAATATATTTTTTACTTAAAACAAAAAATCACTATGGCTCGTATCCCATATATCACTAAACACAATGGTAAGATGTGGCCAAAACTCACTCAATCCCAATAGCTAAAATAAAATAGTGATTTAACTCCCTTTACTAACTCACATTAATTCCACTTTCAGTATCCTATGGAATCTAATTCCTAACAGATTTCTCGACCACAAATTAAAAATGGTTCACTCTCCGACATCTAGATTTCACTCACACTGATCATGGAGTACCACCTCAACAGCTTCTAATAGAATCATATGTGTGTTTCTCATCTAAATCCATTCATATCAACCATAAACCTATGAGACTACACCTCCCTGGTGGAACATGTTAAGGACCATACTCATGTAAACCATCCCATGACACTTGATCAATTTCATATTCTTCCTCTTCCATATAGGTATATTCTTAATACTTATACAATCATTTTGTAACTATGGCCACTAGCATTCACAATTCTCACCATCTAACCCAACAAACATATAATCCAAGGGAGTCCAAATCATAGAAACTCAACTCATTCATCCATGAGTAGAAATACCTAAAAACTAGGCTCAAACAACTAAATAACTAACCATTATCCTACTTCAAGTCAATATCACTAATCCAGGAGCACCCTTGGTGTCAATCTTCAAAACCTGACACTTCACTTATGCCAAGGTCTGGCCACACGACCACTCATTAACTAGATTCATTCCAAATAAAAATCATATACCCATTATATCACCATGCTTGAAATCACATAAATAATTATAATGGATGGATCTAAACATGAATTAAATAATATATTAATCTCATTATTTTAATAATACCTCTCACAAACAGTCACACAACCTAACGAAGGTTCACTGTCCTAGAGATTAGTGATATAAAAATATTGTTTTATAAAAATTACAATAATTTATCCATAATTTTGATCAAATGGAACCTTTTATAGACATAACACAAGATATAATCTTATTTATTACATGGGAAATGGAAACATAAGAAAGGGGTGAGCTTAGAAAATTATTAAGGGAAAAACATATCATAATTTTTCAGATCATAAAAATGAAGGAGAACATGATAAAGACACAAATATCTTAATAAAAAATCATAAAAACATTTATGATAATAAGAAAACATGTTATATCAACAAATAATTATAAACATATTGTTAAGGAATCATAAAAGGTAATAAATGGATTAAAATACATATCAATACACATAAAATATGTGATCAATATATAAAAGTGTGGAATAATTTAAAAATAAGTTGAATTCATGAAAAAATGGAATTTCAATGTAATAAAATGAATCTTGAGAATTTGGAATAACTTTATAAGAAACATAGAAATTTGGAACAACCATAATCATAGGAAAATCATTATGAGTAAACTTTTTATTCCCATGCCTATTTGATCAAACCTGTTATGGCCACTCCTAAAAATGAGAGAAACCCCATCACGCCCACATCAAAATGAACAAACTCATTATGTCTATGATTAAATATATGATGATAAATAAACCAAAAAATGAATTTTAGGGTGATATATGACTCCTCAAATCATCATCCATACATATTTGATCGACATAAAATCAATCATAAAAATTTCAAAATGAACACATGAAACAAAAAGCGTTTCTTAAACATTCCAAAAAAAAGAACATAAACTAAACTTAAGAGAACATAGGATACAAAAAATATAATTTTATAAATTTAATCATATGATAATGAAGATTATATTATTATTTAAACATCTCTTTATGATAGATAAACCTTATTGTAAAAAATAAAAGTGAAAATACCAAAATATTTCCCTAAACCATTCAAACATGGTTATAAAATATGAAGATAAAAATAATTTCAAAAAATAATTATGTAAATAAAATACCTTTTAAAACCTTATAATAAATATAAAAATATGAAATATCATTTAAAAGATATAAAAATTATCAAATAATATTGGGTAGAAGATAAAACATTTTATTTTTAAAGCCTGTGAAAACCATTTCTTTATTATTTTGAAATTCCTTAGTTTAAAACCCCAAATCATAAAAATATTATTATACAATATTTTTGAAAATGGGGAAAAGAGAATTATGATAATAAAAGAATATAATACATACTACCTTTAAAAAAAACATAGGAGAACATTTTAAGGAATTAAAATATTAACATGGAATAAAATATTCATCGGTAAGAATGATAGTTAATCTTACCAGTAGAACACTTAATTTTGGAAAAACAATTATAAACTAAATTGTTATTTATGTTAAGAAGTAATTTTCCTATAAAATAATATTAAATACCAAATATAATATTTTAATGGTACGATTAAATAAAATATGAAAAGTATATTCATAGAAGAAATATTATGACTCAATGAATAAGAAATTGTCTTTATGAAACTCTTATGGAATTTGTAACAAAATAATAAAAGGTTCTTGAGATAAATATCATGAAATAGAAATTAAAATCTCATGAAATTGAAGATATTTTCCACATGTGAATTTAATTGGGTTCTAAATAAAACATATAAAAATAATTTATGGCACACAATATCAAACATTTCCCATATAGTTAAAAATGGTACAAATAAACCCATACATTTACTCTTAATTTCAATGTAAGTGATTTAACCACCTATATAAAAAACATTTCTATATTATTAAATAATTATAGAACCATATTAATAACAAAATTTATATTTAAATTTCATTTATAATCATTAAGTACAATTATATTAGTTAGTTTTTACTAATTTTCCCACATCGGGTGTTTATAGTTCTTTTCCTTCATAAGGGTTTCGAAGGAGAGATGTTAGTATTAGTTCGTCCCCAAAATATCCTCATTAATTGTTCATTAATGTTTTTATAATTTATTAAATATATTTTTTTATGTTTCTTTAAATTCCTTTTTTGGGTTTTTTAGTCTTTATCCTTGAAGATAAAATCGATATCAATCACATTTCATTGATTTTCTTAACCAACAAATCATGTGTTATTAATTATTCCATTAAATTTTGATATAACCATTCCAAAACCAAAAAAACATTAATTAAATTTTTATGTCATATTATATCATTAATTATGTTTTCATATTCATTCGTCCTATAAATTCATAACATTTTTCATGTAGGTGGTTGAATCAACACAAATACGGATATGCCATGACTAATGGATGGTTATTTGGGGGATTAGTTATAATATCATCATACAAAAATAATAATCATCTCTTATAGTTTTTATTAATATGATATAACATAATTTAAATGAAATATAATGAGAATTAATGTATATGAAAATATTATGTAATATGAATAATTTTTTTTCTTCTTATTTCTCTTTTTATGAAAGATAATTTTATAACAGTTCTTAATCATTCATATAATTAAGATGAAAATTAAATTTTATTTCAATAACCTAATTCATATCACAAAAATTATATTTATCCTTTAAAACCATTCTTATTAAAATCCATGTAAGGGGATTAAGAAATGAAAAATGAAAATTGATCATATCATGGAGGCAATAGTCAACACATATCTATAGGTGAAAGGTTCATTTTAATAGAATGAGAGAGAAGTAGTGATATGGAAAATTGTTTCAGAATCCAAACTATTTCCTAAATATCATAATTATATATTAAATTTCCTATTAATACTAGCCTTTTAAAGTGGTGATAAAAACAAAACACATTGCGTCGTGGAGACGGTAATCTATACAATGCACGATTCACATTTCTATTTTTCATAATTCTAATGTGGGGTGATTAATTGTTATAGAATCATTATAATAACCTATTAGTATAATAATGATACTGATAATATCATTTTAAGATGGTGAAATGAAATTTGAGGATGATGAAATTCTCTTTAAAATAGAAAATATGGAGGAGTGGTTAGAAATCAATACCTTATTATTTGGATTATCACCTTTGAAAATATGGATAAAACTTTTATGAATGGTCTTTTTAGAATTCCAAATCCTTATTAATGTATATGAGAGTTTTTAGGAGAGTTTTTGGTAGAGTTTTGGTTAAAATTAATGGGTTTTGGTGTGAGGATAATTGAGGAGATGATTTTCCCTTTAATAATTGAAAAGTGATGGAAGTTAAATAAATACCTAAAAAATTTCAATAAATTGAAGTAAATCTCAAAGAAATTGGTTTCACACCTCTCTCTCTCATAATTATTTCATTACCAAAAACACCCATGATTTTTACTAATGACTTCATTTAAGTGATTTTGGTTTTTATTTAATAGGCTTTGAAGTATATTTGATAAATCAATTGAAGTATTCATTGAAGTTTTAAAGATCTTATTAATGTCCTAGTTATTTTGTTGAAGTATTAGAAGAATGATTCATAATCCAATTGAAGTCAAGGAAAGGAATTTATCATTCCATGGAGGTTTTCTTGAATCAATAGGTAGCACCAGATAGATTATGTTATGGAAAAAATACATTTTTCTAGCCAGTGTAGGAGTACCAGCTCACCATTGGGGGAATTAATGTTATAGTGATTTCCATATAGTTCACTGAAAACCTATTGGTGGCTATCAGTTATTTGTTGGTGTTGGGATATTCCATTTAGGAGTGCATTCAATGATGGTGAAAATGGATTAAATGAAGTCTTCTTCAGCTTCAGTACCCCTCAATTATTTTTAGAAGGTTCTTGAATCATTTGAAGCCTATAAATAGAGGCATTGGGTGCTTGGATCTCAAAAAAATAATTGAGCAATAACTCCTTGATTAAATCAATGTTGAATCTATAGAATCTCAATATCCCCCTCAAAGAGCCAATATATTCTCTCTTTCACTCTAATTGTCCAACCTTTTTCTCTAACTCTCTCTATCAAAATTGTATCAATACTTTAAGAGATATATCATTAAAAAATTATAATAGTTTTAAGCCAAGGGAAAAAAATTATTTCCATCCTACATTCCTTAACGTGTTTCTTTCTACAGCAAATAAAAAGAAAGGGAGATAGGTGATCACTACTACTAATGTGTGGCATGGGTTTCTTGGATACCGATGTAGGTCTAGTGGGTTCTCATAAATTGTAATTATGAGGTATGAGTTTCTTGATCTCTATGAAAATCAAGGGACTAATACATTGAGCTCTCAAATTAATGTGTGGAGTTAGGGGGATCACGCTGAGCTATTGTTGAACTCCTTATCAAATTTTTTTTGCTAACTTATTTATTTTAATGTATTGCCTCATTCATCATTGATGCATGTAAAGTGAATAAATTCAATATGTCCACTTTCAGTTGTGCTTAATCAGTTTATTAACACTGATATAAACTCTCATTAAGTATCTAATTTATCATTTTACCTATTTTTCAAATTGAAATCATTTTATTTTGAATTATTCATTTTTATTTATCACATTAATTTTTTAAATTAAATTCACCCCCCCACTTACCATTTTCCACTTTAACAAAAAATTAATATTATATAGAGATATTTATATTTATTTCAAAAATACTAGTATTAAATTTTGTTAATTTTCAAAAACTTATTCAATTTTAATAAAAAATTCCAATGGAATCTACATCTTATACTCACCCTCCATTCTTTAATAGTTTAACTTTATCTTATTGGAAAACACACGTGTCTATGTTCCTTATAATCCTTGAATATCTTATATGAAAAATGGTTATGAATATTTATACCCCTATAACTAAACCCAAAGATAAATAGACTCCTCAAGATATTTTGATTTTAAAATGGAATCTATTACTGGTATGTTTACATGATTCATTAAAATTTTCAATGACCAAAAGTCTATTATTAATTATTTTTCTATAAAAATATTAGTATCAAAGGTTCTTTGGATCTTTCCAAGACCTTGGGCTCCCAAATTTATGAATATTTATTAAGCTAAAGGCATCAAAAATATGTCTCTCTAGGAACTCATATACTCCCTCATGACATATGAAATCACCAGTAAACTCCAATTAGTTAAATAAGAAATCTACACAAAATAAACCAAGAAGAATCCAGATTTTAATGCAATCAAAGATGATGATTATTCAAAAATTGTCATTTTTAATAAATCAAAGATTAAATTATTAACCATGATATTTAAAAAATTGAATAAAAATAATTAATACATCAATCTTTCCAAAAATAAAAATCAAATTAAAGTGATAAAAGTAACATGATTTGAATTCAATAAAAGGGACATATTAAGTCAGATTATCCAACATATAAAGTATTTTAATATAAAGAACCCAAGTAATAGGTCTCTAAAATTATTGACTTATATTTCTATCAAGGATTCACTTTTAACATATGAATACAGTAATGAAAGTCTTAAATGGTTCATGTCTCTTATGGAGGTCGGTGACGTCGTTAGTTCTCACCCTCCTTTCCATTCCTCTTCTTCCTCTCATTTATCATCTTATTCATTCTATTATTATCAAGAAAATGAAACTAAGAATTTTTATGAAGAACTTATTTCTATACATGAAGATATAAATAAGATAAAAAAACTTGTTCTTAATGAGAAAAATAATCTTTTTAATGAAAATTATATTCTTTTAAAAAGAAAAATATGATATGTTTTTTGTAATTAAAAAAATAAAATAGATATTGAATTTTTAAAATATAAAAATAAGGATCTCAAAATAATTCTTATTAATTTCACCCAATCTAAACAAAAAGCATAACATGATCCTTGGTTATGAGTGTGCTAAAAGAAATAATAATGGTTTAGTTCTTCAAATAATTTTATCTCTTCAAAAGAATCTACTTTTGTGGAAGGTATTTCTCAAAATAATTTTTTTAATTATTCTTATAAAATCATATATGAAATTTACTAATATTATTGTAAAAATTATAAATATTAAAGACCTAAGTATAACCATATTTATTATGATATTATTAAAATATATAAAAAAAATTAGGTTCCCAAATGATTTTTATCCAATATTAGTGGACCCGAAATTATTTTAGCTTCAGTTGTTTATTAGCTCACACTATCAGACCCAAAATAAGTTTACCAAAAGGCACATTATTTTGAATTATTTTAGGAATATTCCATTGAGATTCATTGATATATCATAAGGTGTATTTTTAATAAAAGTGGATTAATAAACTTTCACTAAAGGAAAATTTCAATTTAGAGGCAGTTTTTTTATATGGCGGCGGTTTAAACCGATGCCTTATGCTTCTACAATGGTTTTTGATAACTAACTCTAAATTGCGTGTTGGGAAACTATTTTCATCAGTTAAAGCGGTTTGGCATTGGTTTATGGTAACCATTGTAGTTAGCGCATTTTTGTAGCGGTTATAGTGTTTCTCACGGCGGTTTTTCTGGGCAGGGGATTACATTTTTTAGCAGTGGTTAAAACCTCTACTAAAAAAAGGAATGGCCTGTCGGGACAAACTGTCATGATATAAACTATAACTGCCATGAAAAAAGCATTGAAGATAGGACACTTTAGTGGCAGTTAGAACCATATCTAAATTTAAGACCGTAGCGGCGGTTAAAACCGCCGCTAAAGAGAAGATTTACAAAAAAAGAACCGGTTTCTAAAGCCCCTGTTCTAGTGCCCTGAAAAACAACCATTCCAAGAATACCAAAACACCAACAGAATACATACTAAATTCAATATGAAAAGATATTCATAACTAATCGCAACCAAATTCATCATTTAGTGAGTAAAGGAATGCAAATAAACATATCACATGGCATAATCCTAATATCCAATAAAATGAAATGGTGAAATTAAAAGTTTACCCCTCTCCTGTTCTTATACCACTTTCCCTTTATATTTTATCTTCCAGTTATTTTTAATTATTTAACCTCTTGTATAACTCAAAATTTTTTAATATAGTTTCATCCATATCTCTGTCATTAGACACCCAATTCAAGATTCGAAAAAATAATTGGATAGCTCAACGTAAGGAAACCCCCAATCATGTATCCTATTTTAGTTTCCCATTGATCTTTTGTACTATATAGGCATAGGCACCTTTCCCATACTATCATGGAACTGAACCATTTCTCATATTTCTCCCAAAAATCTTGAAATATGAATCTGATATTGGGAGAGGCGTCATCTATGAACTTTAGGTTGGTACTCACATTTTTTCCCATTTGGGGTTCGGTGTTTCGTAATTAAGACCTGGTGTCACACGCCATATTTGTTCAAGAATCTCTCTATTTAAGTAATTTATGTATTTAAAATTGACCATTGAACACTCATAGGTACTATTTGATCCTTGATTGGATGTTCACATATTGTGTCCAACTTATATGGTCACCCATTGGGTGATCTAGGTGAAATGGGACAATAATATTTTTTTTCGAATATTGGTACTCCCACAAATCTTCTGGAATTTTTCAAGAATGTAATATCCATCTATATATGATTATTTTATAGAAAACAAGTAATCCCTTAGGTGTCTATACCACTTATAGTTAGAATTTCGAAAGTGGGAAATTTCCTAGATTAACCTGTCACCATCTAAGTGACTTCATTGAGATTATATATGGGTTTCCCATGTTTTAATGAATTTAATGAGTTAAATTTAACTGATAATGTGAAATGGATAATTAATGATGGGTTTCTTGTCTTAAAATAAAACAATTTGTTTTAAATGGAATTCCCCCAAGTAATTTTAATTTCATGCTCTTGAATTATGCTTTAGAAAATGCTTCATACAAATTATAATATTTTAAATGGGAATTAAACATGGATAAAGACATAAATAAGAGGTTATTCCTTGTCTGTTATGAAAAAAATGATTATGCATTTATTATGTATATGGTGTTGATAGAAGACATGGATATGAGGTAATTCCCCTTGCTAGTTATATTTAATATATTCCATTATAGAGGTTATGGTTTGACGGTATGAGATTTTTTAGCAAGGAAATATCAAAATTCCTTACATCAGGTGTAGATCCTGGTGTATCACAAAAATGTTACTATATAGTAACTATTTATATATATATTCTATCTATGTGTTTATAAATTTAAACCCTCATAAAGTCCTTTAGGAACATGATTTTTTGGTTATTTATTTATTCCTTAGTTACTAAAAATATGTAGGGTGTAGTATGTTGGTGGTATACCCTTTATCATGGGAATAATTATGTGGTAATATTTTCTTGGGATTAATTTATGTTGTTGTTCCATGTAGAATTATTATAAATGAAACATAACATAGGAATTATTAAAATCATATCTCGCTTGGGTTATTCCATGTGGAATTATTATACATGACACTAAAGATAGGAAAAAGGTAAAATCATCTCTCCCATGGATAAGGGTTTATAATATTTTAATAGTGATAGATTAGGTTCAAGTATCATATTTGTTTCACTCATGTGATTTCTTTGGAAAAGGAGTCTTTAGTGTGGTTTCCTTAGAAGGAATGGAATTTGGCTCCTAATATATAGTCACTCCCATTATGAAACCTAGTTATTTTGATGTGTGGAATATAATAGAAGTGATCAGGCACATTCTTTCAAAGGGAAGAGTGTCTCGTGAAAGGGGTTTATATATTCTATCAAGGAATATGGATGTTTATAATAAATTATTTGTGATAGGGAAGTTTATGTTATGAATGGTAAGTAACTGATCATGTAGTATATTTAACATTTTTCTAGGGTAGGGGGTTCTAAAGAATCTACTGGGAGTTTTCCATCAGCATGTCATGCATACTGAGATAATGGACACTATTATTCACACTACCTGACTGTTCTTGGAGGCCACTTTGGAAATGGTGGGAAAACCCCATTTCAGACAGTGTAGTAAAATTTTCCCTAATCTCGTATGAGTATCTATAGATTCTAACTTTTTTTTTGAAATTTTTGATACTAGGATTATTCCACACTAAAGGGTGATCTATCTTAAACATGTCAGCAAGACACACATTTTCATCCTTAGGGATTGATACAAGAGCATAACTAAGAAGTACTTCTTAGAATTGGAAATTTATTTGTAAATGCATTGGTCTAAAAAAATTTGGATAAGTTATTATAATGAAAAAATGAATTTAGGAAAAATGAATCATCACAATAAAGAGTTGATATATATGGTGCATACCACTCTCAAGAAATCAATAAATAAAAGTAAACATCAGAAATCAATAAAATACATAAAAGGAAACATGAGAAATCAAGAAAATTTTAGGTCATGAAAATGTTTAGAGGAAACTATGTGGCACACATGATACATATACAAACCGAATGTTACAATATTTATCCACATATCAACAATAATACTAATCATTGTTCGATGATGAACAGATATCGTCACCCTCTCCACCTCCATCTTCACTTCCTGCTACCACCTGTAAGAATATTATATTGAAAATTAAATAGTGTTGTATATTTATATTTAAACTTAAAACCAATAAAAGTTTTCAAACTAAATTATTTTAAATTTTTGTGATTTACCTTCTCACCACCATTCGATGAAATACCATCGGGGTGATATCTACTCATCTGCTGATTTATATCAGTCAACTATTTCTGCAAAGCGGATATCTGAACCCCCTGGTCTTGAACTGTGTTTTATAGAGAAATAATCTCTCTCTGAGATTCTCTGGGAATAAACTGACTACAAATAGGAGTATATGTAGCTACCATCCCTAATTGCCTTCCAAAGACCTCAAATGGTAAGGGTCCCAAACCCATCATGCACACTCTAGCATGATGCTCCTTCCTAAGGACTTTAGAAACCGGGTCATCCTGGGAGACTATGTAGGACTTCCTAGGATTGGGATCCTATATTTCTTTAATTTTTACCTATAAATAAAATATCAATATATATTAACATGGTTAAAACTGATAATAAGTTATTATAATGAAAAAATGAGTTCATAACCCATCTTCTTTAGTAGGCTCGTTAACAAAACTTCCATCAGAATTTTTGTGAACATCCAACCACAATTCAGTTCGGGATGCTTCATACCATAAACTCTGTGACTGCATTAAAAAAAGATAAATCAAAATTTTAATATATTAACCAGATAACATTGTCTGATAAATATTTAAACTAATAAAAATATTACCAGAGTCGATCGGCTTCTAGAAAAGATTTTGGGCCCCGTAGTGTGAGGGATGACTTGCTTAGCCCAGCTTGATGCAGTCTTTCTTGAAATATAATAAAATAAATAAAATGAAATTTAATAGTAATGTATTCAATTTTATATCCTCTTCATATAAATGTATAAATGTAAAATATGGTTAATATAATAATATATATTTAAATACCATCTGCTTCTCATCACGATATCTGTCAACAAAAACTTTCCTCTATAATTTGAGTACCCCATTGGGTAGCTTATTATACATTTGTTGGATGATCAATAAAGTATCGTTGACATCACTCCACAATCTTCATTTGAAGTCTTTCCATTTATTACTAAAAATTTTCAACATCTACTTTTGTGCTATCACATCAGCAACTGTAAAGTGGAAAAACATCTGTATACAGAAATTCATTTTGAACATGTTAGTAACATGACATTAAATTACACCATAATGTATTAAAATTACCTTTATTTGGGAATCAAAAACATCATTTTTCCAACTTGGAGGCATATGTCTCCAATCATCATAATAAATAGGAAGGGAAATGGGCTCTTCTACCAACTGGCCTAGAATTTGGCCAAGTAATCTCGCGATGTCATCTGTAGGGACCCCATATGAATAAAATGGGACAAATATCTTCTCTCCATTCATATTCCACACATCCGCGCATTTTATATTTTTCTTAACAGTTGCATTTTTTCATCTTTAATGAACAAACAATTAGTATAAAAAAAGTGAAATAATTTATTTATATTAAAATTTGTACCTATAATAGTAACCCTCTAGATGTCCGTGATGAACTAGAAGTGGAATGTCATTTCCCCACTACTGAAGCTGCTGAAGGGGTATTTGACGACTCATCTTCTAAAGGGGCACTCATAGAGGGTGTGAGAGATGGTGAAGGGGGAAGGAAGATGGTAGCTCAGATTCCGTAGAGAGGGAGACAGATGGATCATCATATGCCACAGTAGTGGATGAAACAGTGTATCACTTCCTCCTTGGCATTCCTGTCATTTAATAAAATAAAATTAAGTTCAAAACATATATTTCAAAAAAATCAGAAAAAAATTTAAAAATGATAATATATTCCCAGTACTAACAAACAAAATATACATAAAAATGATAATAAATGACTGCACAAATGAAATAGTTGGTTACAGAATGAATAAATAAATGTACATACAATCATTTTCCCCTTAAATCATGTCAATTTCATGCTCAATTACTTCATCCACTTCATTCATCCTAGCTAGACTAATATTTTCAATATCATGATGGACAAATAATTATGCTTCTTGTTGTTGATGAGATTTAATTTCAGAGGTCAAATCTTCCACTTCATCACCCATATCATACAACTCTCTTTGTATTACATGAGCAACTACACTCCACCCTTCATCCACAACATCATTCACATAATATACCATTTTTTCTTGGGATGATAAGATATATGGATCATGAAGTTCACAATCACCAACAACCATCAATCGAGATAAGTTCACAGAATTAAATTGTAAAGAATCTATTTTAATACCTCTGATAATATCGACCCAATTGCATTAGCATAAAACAACTGAAAATTCCCAGGGTAGTTTAATTCAATAATATTAGTCAGATTTCCATATTATCCCACTTCAAAAAATGTAAATATACCACTATTCTATGTTTTCAAACACCTTTCTCGATCGACTGTACGAAATCTAAAGCCATTCATGTTGTAAGTGTCTAACTTTCTAAATTGTTTTAGAGGACATTGGGAAAGAAACTTCAAATAATCTAACAACTCTGCTCGAGTATCAGTATTCATGATTTAAAAAAAGAAATATTATATATTATATTTACAAAATATATGTGTCAAACTAATATTCGTATGTATTACAATATTTATGAACTTAAACATCGTGGAAACCATTCTAAAAGCTATTTATTAATAGATTTCACTATATCTTTCTCATTTTATATTCAGAATCTCATTCGTCTCTTTGTTTGTATCCTCAAATCTTAAATAAATGGATCTGCAATTTCACTATTTAGCAGCACATATATATGTGCCTGTAATAATTTTAATTCTGTCTGTGTCACATTTGAGGTCCTCTCAACTGATCAACCAATAGCGGGAAATATTTTTTATTTATAATGTATTTGATATTGAGTCAATGTGTCATTAACATGTCAACTCTATTAAATCTTATCTCAATATCATCCAAGTATCTAGAATAAAAGTTAAGACACTCCTCAGCCAAATAGCCTTCAGCAATAGAGCCATCTGGTTGAGCTTTATTTCTCACGTATGATTTCAAATTACTAAGATATCTGTGAAATAAAATAAACATAATTATTCATTTAGTTAAGTTCCAAAAATTGTTTACTTAACTAAAAAACATTTCAATAAAGTACCTCTAAATTGTATACATCCATCGATAATGAACGGGGCCTCCTAATTTAGCTTCCTCAACCTAATGCACAGTTAAATGCATCATGACAGTAAAAAATGATAGAGGAAATATCATCTCCATTGCACAAAGGGTCAATAAAAACCTCTCCTGGAGGATGTCAAGTTGAAATGGTTGTAGTGATTTCTCACATAGTTGTTTGAAAAATATACATAATTGGAGTACAACAACAATAACTTTTTCAGGTAATACTGTATGCAATGCCAATGGTAGTAACTATTTTAACAAAATAAGTGAATTGTGACTTTTCAATCCATCTAACTTACGATTCTTCAAGTCAACACACCTCGAGATGCTACTTTAATACCCATCAAAAGCCTTCACATTATTTAAAAATTGATGGAATGTATCTTTATCCCTATTTTTCATTGCAAAAATTGTTGGGGCATAATTTTCAATCTCATATGGCCAGATATCATGTTTTATGTTCATTACTTGTAAGTATTTGCGATCATTAAGATGATCCTTTGACTTTCCATGCTCATTAAGCAATGTGAAAATCAAATTTTTATATACATTCTTCACAATATTCATCACATCAAGATTATCCAGCAAAAAATTAAATTCTGGATACATAAGTTTTAAGAATATACTTTTCTTTCCATTCTTGGGTTCTGATTTCACTTGATGATGCACTTCAAACCTGTTTCTCGCTATCATTCAAATGACGAACCTTCCAAAATTCTATTTCAACATTTTCAAGTAGTTTTAATATTTCAGAACTAGTTAACAACTTTTGAGGTGTTCTACGATCAATGAAACCATTAAATTTTGATATGTTCAGCCGAAATCTATGAGATGCATCAAAAAATATTTGATGACACAAGAAGCACTATTTTCTACTATAAGGTAGCCTTTTGGGATAAAAATCTAAGTTACAAAAAGGATAATCCAAACCCATGTAAATATTCCAACTAGAGAAATTCTGAAGCCCAGGGAAGTCACTAATGGTCCATATTAAAGCAGCATACATTTTGAACATCGTTTTAGAAGAAGCATCAAATGTCTCAACATTGTTTCTCCATAACTCTTATAATTCTTCAATAAAATGATAAAAGTATACATCAATACCATTTCCAGGTATTTGTTTTCTAGGAATAATCATTGAAATGATAAAATATGTTTGTTTCATACACATTCATAGAAGCAGATTGTAAGGGATCAAAACAACTGGCCAAATGCTATAACTGGTACCCTAAGTCCCAAATGGGTTGAATACATTGGCAGTCAATCCCAATCGAATATTCCTTAGATCAACTAAGAAATATAGATATAATGAATCAAATGTATTCCATGATTGTGAATCTCATGGATGTATCATTAACCCATCATTGTTATTATCTATAGAATTCCACTTCATGTGTTCGCCGTTTTTTGATGACATGAATAATCATTGAAATCAAGGCTTAAAAGAAAAGTAATGAAAAACCTTTTCAGGTGTGTTCCCTTTATTATTCTTCATGAAAGTATGTTGATTTAGACTTATAAAATCACCCATTGACTAACATCTAGAAGAAGAGCATTTTTTTAATTTTGTCTACTTGAATCTTCTCGCCAATAAAGCATACAATCATTGGGACATACATGTATTTTTGTATAATTCAGACCAAGCTTGTTAACATCTTTTTTCATATCATAAAAATACTTGAGGATTTTTTTTCTTTAGGAAATGCATCATGAAACAATTCCAATATCATGGAAATTGCCTTATTTGTAATTCCACAAATACATTTGATATGCTACAACTTCAGCAGAAAATAACACTTTGAATATTTCTAATATCCACTATACAACTCTTGATTTCCATTATCAACTAAATAATGAAACTTATTTTCCTCAGTGAAGTTTTCTCTTACATTTTTCTCCACATAATCAAGATGAGGATCTAATGATATGTTACAATCTTTATCTGGTTGTGTTACAGTCTCAAAAACATCACTTGTCACATTTCAATTTGTAGCACCCTCATCTGGTTGTTCTGTTATGTTTTGATGTTGATAGTGGTGTCCTGCAGTGCCGAATGCATCATTTAAGAGGTTTTTCATTTCATTTTCCATTTTCAGTGAAGTTGGGATCTCATTATGTAGATTAACATTAGTTCTCAACCTTTTTGTAATGTTAGATTCTCCATGCCAAATACAACACAAATATTGATCAGGGAATTTCTTCAGTATTAAATGTCTATAAACTTCATCTCTCTTCAACCATCTTCTAAATTTACATTTAGGACATAGACATATTATTCTCCCTCCAACAGATCTATTGGAAATTTCAAAATATAAAAACTCCTTCAAACCCTTAACATACTAAGGTGTGTTCCTCAGTAATGTGATCTAGATTTTATCCATGTATATCACAATGTGCCTATACAATATTAAAAAAACACATAGTAACTACCAAATATTGAAAGAGATTTATATATACTAGTTGAAAATATATATAAATATGTTACATAAGGTTTTCATATATAAATACATATGGTAAATCACCCACAAGAAAACCAAAGTACATATGTGTGTGCATGTGTATGCTTATACACATGTGATTACAAAATCACAAGAATAAATAAGAATATAGTGAGTATTTTCTTAGGCAATATACATTTTAAAAAGACAGTGAGTATTTTTAGATATATTTGAAAAATTTCAGCATTAGTAAAAAAAGTTAAGAGTTAAGTTTAAGCGTTATATTCGAATTCAACTTGTAGATCATTGTTATATTTTCAAGTTGATAATTCTGATATAGTAGTTAGTTGAATTATAAGTATTATCTTCTATAATTAATGAGAGTATACTGAACTGACTTTCATGCAAAGTTATTAATTATATTCAGTGTAAGTCATTGACTTTTATTCCTTTTATAAGAGGAACTATAATTTCTAGTTTGAGAATAATATAGAAAAATAGGTTTTTTCTATTAACATGATATATAAATAAATAAATCATAAAACATGCACTTTATCAATTCACGACATTTATAAAACATGGTATAAAGATGTTTTTTTAAAATAATTCCAATTCAAAACTCATTCATCTATCCTTAAAACATCACCCCTTTTATAAAAAATCTTTACATGGTTTAAAAAAATATCAAAGTAATTTCTAATAATGGCTAGAAAATTTAAAAAAATTCCCCTCACTTGAAAGATTTAACAAAACAAACTCAAATTAAGGAAATAAGGATAAATATGAAGAATCATTCCCTATAGAAAGTCATAAAGTATACCAATAAATAAGTGGAACAACCCTAACCAATATCAATACTAAATCATTGTAGGGTCAATGATTTAATGAAATTCAATCCAAGTAAAAAATCAATACACAAGCTAATAATTAATTAAAGGCATAACACATGATAAATATCATGAGAAAATGCATTAGGAACTAATGGGACAAGTATAATACATGAAAATGTGGACATAATTCCATTAGGTTAATGGTCACCCATCCATCAAACAAATCACTCTAAACCCAATATCATCTGTGACACCCCACTAGCTCAATATTTTGTACAACTAGTGGTAACTAGAAAGTGTGTAATCTCAATGTGCCTAGAAACATCCCATGATTTCCCACTTAGTATCCTATGGTTGCCTATAAAATAAATAAAGGAGGTGATACACTTTTAAATTGAATTCCATTCAATGAAAATAATAATATCCAAAGGCTAGAATAATAATTAAATCCTTCCCACATCCCACATTTAGCTTATAATGATCCCCCACACATAAGAAAATCGTGAATCACATCACAAAAACCATCACATGTATACACATGACATCATAAATAAATGAAAAGGGTCTCAACAAGGGAACAATGAACCAATAAACTCAAATATCACATCACAAAGTTTCATCCAAGACTATCAATTATCACATATAATATATACATTTGTAAATCCCTTTTTAAAATATTTTAGAATCCAAACACCAATATAAGGGAAATCATAATCATTTACAAAACACAACCAACATAACCCAAATGAATCACAATTCCATTTCATAAAACAAAGTGTCCATTTGAAACATGGAAACCATTTAACCCCCAAAGGGTAACCCACTTTGAAAAACCAAGTTCCCTTAAAATCGAATGACCATGTGATTTTCTTATATAAAACCATTATTTTAATTTTATCAAACATGTCGAATGTATTAAATAAAAATTTATATAAAAATTTCATTTAAACATGAAATTAAAATCTTTAAGCCACATGAAAACCAAGTTATGTTATATAAAACCTTTATAAACCAAACTTGGATAACCCACACCCTCATTATCTGGATTAAAAATTAATTTAGAAATCTAAGCACACATAAATCTATTAAATAGAATTCAATGAAATGGAAACACTGACCAAAATAAAATTCACCGGAGGTAGGGAGGAGAGCTAGAGTTTGGGTCTCGTGAGGGTCGGGGGAAGAAGGTGGGGTCGCGGGGGTCAGGGGGAGAAGGGGGTTTAGGGATGGGTGTTTGTGGAAGTGGCACAGATGGCTAGCCGATGATGGGAAGGCGAGATAGGGTTCGGGGATCACTCGTGGAGGTCTGAGGGATAAGGGGAGTCAGGGTTATGGGGGAAGTTTCGCCACTAGAAAAATAAAACGGGGTTTAGCTGTGGTTTTTAATAAACCACCGCTAAAAGACCGACACTAAAGGAGATTTATGTTTTAGTGTTTTGAACTTATTGGTTTATCTTTTTAATCTTTATATCATCTTTAAATTCACTAATTTAGGGGGATCCTCGCTATTTTTTTTTCTAGTGAATTTTTGATGTCAACTATGATCAATATAATAATTTGTTTGATCTTTTCATATTTTATTTTCCTCCTGATATTAATTTCAATATCTTTGACCTCTCTCTTTCTCTAATTTATTCCTTCTTTTTATTAAAAAATGAGTTCTTATATTTTAATAATTTCTCATCTTTTATTTTTTAAAAAATATTTTATTGTATTTTTTAAAATTCATTTTACAAAATATTTTATATTTTCAAAATATTGAGATTCACATTTATCCTTACTTATTAATTGAAATGATGTGACCTTGATTGTTTTATAATTAATTAAACTCATATTATCTACTTATCTCTATCTTATGATTGTCTTTGATGTGCATTCCTTATTCTCTTATCTTTTTTTATGATTTTGGTAATTTTTAAGGGTGAGATAGTATTTCATGTTATAATTTTTTTATCCTCTTTCTAAAGTTTCCCTTTTTCCTTCATAGTTTTATTTTGGATTATAACAATTGGGGAGATACTTTTGGAGAAAAGGTTGGATAATTGTTTTAGTAGTTCAAAGGGGGAGAAATGTTTATTTCAAAAAGGGGATCTGTTTCTTGGATTCTATGAATAATTTGGTAAATTACATAATGATCATTTTTATTATCATTTATTTATATCTTAAGCATGTAGAATATATTAATCTATAAAATATTGAATTACATTTATAAATATTTAAAATCTCCTTGATTTAAATTTTTTATGTTAAGTGTTTTTGATCAAAAAAAATGGGGATATTTTTATAACTCTATCACTCTCATAGTGTTTTCATGGTCACAAAATGTCATATTTTATTCTAAGAGTTTCATTTATTTGATTTCAATTTTTAATTAGTGTAATTTTAATCATATATTATAAATAAATTGAAGTATTTGATGAAGTTGTAAATATATTATTAATTTCTTAGTGGATGTGTTGAAGTTTTTGAAGTAAGGCTCATGATCCAATTGAAGGAAAGGAAGGAAATTATTATTCAATGGAGGTGTTCTTAAATAAATAGTAATATTTTTTTAACAAGTGGTGTGGATGGAATCTTCTCAAAAAGTGGGAGTCATAATGGTATATTCCTTCTTATCTCATTACTTTTCTAGTTTAAGAGTTGGGGGAATTTTGGAGGAGGCTTGATAAGGTTCGGTGGTTGTTGGAGCTGCATTAAAACTATACTAGGAAATTCATGATGTGAAATTGGGTTTCACGTCATGATATTTTTCTTCACAACATGTGAATCCAATTATTCATGGATTGTATTCAAGGAATATTTTTCATGAAATAATATTATATCTTGAAAGGAAAATTCACTATGTGTAATAAATAGTCCTAAGGCACCATGAATTTTGAAAGAAATCAAAACATTCAATAATTCATTACATAAATCCAATTCAGGGATTATATTGCATGGTACTATGGGAATTCACATTGTGAATATATAGTTTACAGTATGAATCGGGAAAGTTATATTGTATTTATAAATTGTTTTCTACTAAATTTACTTCATCAGCTCTCGTTTCCTCTCAGATTTTGGATGAAACCAATTGGTTTTAGAGTATCTTCCATCCATTTTCCTCCTAGGTTGATCCACGGGTTCCATAGGTTGATTTTTGGTGATCTATGGTGAGTACTTACCTATATCCCCTTTTTCTATTGGTTCTTCTTCTAGGTATTTACAGTGATGAAATTTGTTTATTTTGGGGCGTGTTTGGGATGTATTTTTTTAACCCTTTGATGTGGTTCAAGTTGTATTAGGTTTCCTTGAATGGTTCTAGTTTTTGGTTTGTTTCTCCTTCTCCCAATTATATGCATAAAAGTAAAAGGATTCCTTTAGAAATGGGATTATCATGCTATCCATTTTAGGTGCATGTGTAAGGATTTCATGATTTTGTCTTAAATTTTGTTTATAGTAAGGTTCGGTTTAGTAGATATAATAAATTAGAAAATTTGAAATTGATGGGTATGGAGATTAATTTCATGTTTTTAATTTTTTTTATGATATTGTTTTTAATATTATATATATAGTGTTTTCCAAGGATAAAAATCATGGTTGTTGTGATTATTTCTTATGTTATGGATATATATGTGTTACCCTTGTTGTGTTTGTTATTATTATCTCCATGGATGAAATGTATAAGAACATATATATAGTTAATAATTGGTTTCCCATAGAAATATTATATTTCTATGATAATACCTTTGATTAATTATGAAGGAAAGTAATATAATACCATTAAAAATTTGGGGATGGTGGGATGTGATGTTTTGTGTGGTTTTGTTTGATGAGTTTTTTTTATGATGTGGGACGTTTTTTGTGGTGTTGGTCACCAACTAGGTTATGATATGTATGGGGTACTGATTCAATGGTTGGTTGGCATGTGATGATATAGATAGGGGTGTTGTGTTAGTGGTGTGTGGTGGTGTTTTATAGAGGTTGTGTGGTGTGGTGGTTGTGTCGTGTGATGGTTGTGTTGTAAAGTGGTTGTGATGTGTTGTGGTTGAGAATGGTGGTTGTTGCGATGAGGTGGTTTGGCTCATTTAGTTTTATAGAAACAATTAATGTTTGGTAGGAAAGCTATTGTGTGATGTTTCAATGATATTTTTTTATTAATCCATGGAATAAATCAATAATGTATAAATTAAATGTAATGGGCTTGTAAATGATTGAGTTGTGTTGAAACTAATGTGTGGTAAATGGATTATTTAATCTGAATGTTAAGTGAATAGTAAGAGTAAATGTGAAATTAAGTGGATTAGTAAATGGAAGTTTGTAGAAATTTGTTAAATCTAAAAAGGGTGGAATTGATATTTTAAAGTGGGAATGTGTGTCTTGTAAGGTGGTTTTGTGGTGTGTTTTATTTAGTGGTGGTGATGGTTGTGGTATTTTACATGTATTGTAGTGGTGGCGTGGTGGTGTACTCTAGTACGGTGATTGTGGACCCATATTTTGGGTATTTTTTCTATCTATATATCATGTATTTTATGTTATTTTTAAACATGCCCCACCCAAGTTGGATAACATTACTATTCCCATTTTTTTCTTCTGACTATTTTCCCCTAAATCTAGGATGTTGGTGATACAAATAGATGGTTTCCCCCTCTTACCCACTCTTCCTTTAATAATGATGATACAAGTTGGTGTTGGAGATTACCCAGTGGTGATGTGACATTATATAATGAGGATGTGATTTGTGGTTGGGTCATGTGTGGTATAAGGATCATGTGGGATTTATTTCATTTTCATTCATGATACCATAATTTTCTGGTTAAGTGATGAGAGGTTATGACCTAGCTGTCTTCAATAAAGGTGTAATGTGGTGGACTAGGTGTCCTCTAGTGATATGTGATTTGATTTCTCAAGTGACTTTGGGAGAGATGTGATCTAATGGACCCAACGTATTTGGTTTATATTTGATGTGTATGGAATGGATTATATCACATGATTTTTGAAGTTCAGGCATGGGAGAAGAAAATTGGGGGAAGTTGAAGCAAGACACATTTGTTATGTTTTTTTATGCTAATTTACAATATTATATGTGTGATTTTGTGAGATATCCATGGTGGGGTTGGGATTGGTTAGTTTAACTCTTTAGATTCTTTTGGGTTTTTTTGTTTATTCACTGGTGAAATAGTGTGTTGTTTTCACATGTGCATGAGAGACCTTGGGTATGATCCTACAGAGCATACTTGTATTCTCATGCTATATTTATAAACTATTTTTAATGTTTCTTGGATGAATTTTGGTATCATGCTAGACATTTCTAGCTTGGTTTTTTGGACATTTTATGGAGTCACTATTATAGGACTTGTCTGTTGGTATTTACTTGGAGTCCTTTATTGTCATCTGGTGAAATTTTTCCTACATTGTGGGGTGATTTTGTGTTTATTTTTATCTAATATGGTAGAGTTTATTGGGGGTTTTGTATCCTATGTTCTGATCAAATAATTTTGTATAGGGTAATTCCTTTTATTTGTGAAAATTTTATACACTCGGTGCTTCTCTATAATCCAAGGCCTACTGGATGTGGGACTTAAGGTCATTATCACTCTTCCTTCATTACAAGCCTAGGAGGGGTTCATTAGAGGGAGAGGTCATAAAATGGTGGTATAAAAGGATTTGGTTGATACATATAATGTATTTTGTTGTTAGTAACTCTGAGTATTGATTTTTTTGTAAGGAAAATGGTACAATCTATCCTCGGTATGTGACATAGGCCAGGGAGAGCAGCTGAGACTCTAGATTTTAGGGCTCCCTATGATCTGATGCAAGGACTTTGAGCTTATAAAATGTCTATGTGGGGTGGACCTATTTAAAGTTTAGTGACCTAATAGAGTTTAATCCATCATTATTGGTAGTATTCATGTATTAATTTAGTTAATTTTGGACGTTTAACTAAATAAATGAATTAATTTGAAAATCCTCTTATAAAATTTCTTTCTACCATTCTTAGGATTCCTCATTTATTTTCATGAATGGATCATGGTAATATTCCATGAGTAGATTATAAGGTTGAGTTTTGGTAGTATTATATTGATTATAATCTTAGGATCTACCTGATATAAGAGGATAAGTCATTGAAGAGGGGTTTTCATGCATTTTAGTGGTAGATTTTTTGAATGTATGAGAAGTGCCTCTCAAATCTAGATAAAGAGCACTAGTTTGAGGAGATCAAGATCACTTTCTATCTAATTCAATATTGTTATGAGTTTTGGGTACCATTGTAAGTTAGTAAATTGTGAGGGGCTACATGTCAGTGGTGGATGATATATCTTGGTGACCAAAAGGAGGTATATGTGTAGTGTTCATACATTCATATGGATTTCCATACAGAGTTCCTGTTTTCGATGAAAATGGATGTTAAGTGTTATAGTTTTATCTCCCTTCATAAGGGGTCTTGATTATGTGGGGTATTGGAATCAAGTTCAAGGACCTCTTGAATTTTTCCCCACATTACTTTCTAGAAGAGGAGCCTAGAGCATGGTGTTGAGAGGAGGCGTTACGCCCAATTATCAGGTATAAAATCACCCCATTTACAATTTCTATATACCTAGAGGTGAAAAAGAAATAATATTTTATATAGATGATGATTTCCTTTTTATTTGATCCTCAATAGAGTGTCCAGTGGTGAATTATGGGGATAATATTTTCATGATGTCGGTTGTGGTCAATCTAGAGATCATGGTATCAACCAAGGGGAAGCCAACTATAATAGATATTTTCTCCTCCTTCTAGGGAAAGTGTCTTCTGATCATATGAAAGGGGATTCCTATTTTTATTAATTTTTTGTAGGGTATAAATACACCACTAGTCTCGTTGTCTAGACACGCAAGTAGTCAATTTTTAAAAGGTTTTTTAGACCCATTTTGGAAGAATAATCTGTTTCATAAGAGATAGTTTCCATAAAAGGGATCACCGGTACTTTTTCAGCAACCTAGAGAAGATGGTGTTGGTATGGGATTTCCTCATGATGGTACTTTTTCATAGGTATCTGGGCTATATCATGTCTGTAAATTGGGTGTGGTCAGATTCATGCATTTGAGGCAGTACCTCCAGAAGGGCCAGAGGTTATCAAAGGTATGATCATTTGATCTTGCACCCCTGTTTGTGACTTTTTTGATTTAGGAGCCTCTCACTCCTATATTTCTCCAAATTTTTGTTCCTTGGGAATAGATTTGGAGATACTTCTAGTTCTCCTAGTGTTATCTATACTAGTTAGAGGTCAAAAGACTTTTTTTGATGTGTTTTGGTGATATAGACTTGTGATGGGGAAGCACCGGTTAATGGTATATTTCTTCATACTATAAATATAGCCATAAAATATTATCCTTGGACTAGATTGTTTGTATACCATGTGTATAGTCATCAACTATTTCCATAGGATAGTTTAGTTTTTGAATGTGGAGGGCCAGTGAGTGGAATTCATTGGAAAGAGAGGTTATCATATGGGTGGTAGGAAACTGGAACCACAATTGTCTCTATTAGTGTATCATTTGATCTAATATTTGGTGGATGATGTTTCTAGGGTTGTTTATAAGTTACATGATGTTTTCATATATGAGGTTATGAAAATACCTCCTCAACATGATGTTTATTTGGGATAGATTTGCAATAAATCACATCTTCTATTTTGATCGATCTTTATCGAATAGAGCTTATGTGTAACACCCCGAGATTTTATGAAAAATATTCTTTTTAATTTCATTAATGTATTGTGTTGTACGCTACACCAAAAGGATCTTGCACAACATGCATCCTTGACTTGCCTTTCATTACACGCAATCGCGACCTTCCTCGATAGCGTGTGTAGTACGCAATACCGAGTTTCACTAAACAATGATATGCTATTAAAATATTATTAAAACTAGCCGTTATGAATAGTAATAACCACTTTTTGAAATTTTTTAAATTTTATTTTTCAAAATGGACTTCATTTTTGGATTCGGAATATCAAAATTAACTTAGGGTGAAATTTTGGTACTTTTCGGCTAACTTTCATTTTCTGATGAATAGTGAAAATTACTAAATTTTAATTAAAAACAACCTTTTTAATCAAAATAATTAATTGTGATAAATTACTAATTTGAGTGGTTTTAAATTATATTCAGAATATATTTTACAATTTAATACAATATTGGTCATTGGATATAATTTCACATTTAAACCAGACATAAACAAGTGTCAATCTTTTGATAGTTATTATCTCTTAAGAACACGCTATTTGTTTTGACGACGGGAATTAATTTTTAAATTAATTAATGCAACTGATATGTTTTGAATTTGGTACAATATACATAATTTTAGAGTTCATAATATCAAATGTAGCTTAAGCCTAATTTTTGGTATTTTTCTGAAAACTTTCATTTTTTGATGAATAGTGAAACCACTAAGCGGTAGTTAAAAAAAATGAATTTTTCATAAAACTTAATTTTACCACTTCTGTGAGTGGAATTTCAAAAAATCTGAGAGAAACGGTTGATTTAATTAAGTAAAATGTGGTTCAATGAGATGAAAATAATTTTTGGTGAATAGTAACTTTTTACTTTTTTTTACCACGGTTAAAAGTAAATAGGGTAATTAAGGGTAAAAATGTTATTATTATTACCCTAACACATGTCCTAATTCTATTGGATAAGTGTAATTCGACCAAAAATAACCTTAGGAATAAAATATTACCATTTAGGCCCACTTGGATTAGATTAGGACATTTATTATTAATTTATTTAAAGAAGGGTTAAAATAGTTAAAATCAAAGATTAATAACTAAATAATTTTTAATATAGGGTTATAAATAATATAAATTCGACTATAAATATTAATTAGAAATATAAAAATATTTCCTACATAATTATATTTTATTATTAATTTTTAGACATTAAAAAAGTTAATTTATTTATGACACAAAGATGATGCAGTAATTATCTTATTAATGAAATATTGACATAATTGATGTTATAAATACCCAAATAAATGTAATTTAAGACTTTTTATAAAATACACAAATTTTTTAAGTTAATATGACATTTTATTATTGATTTAATTAACTTTTTTCGAACTAATCATTTTGTTATGATTTTCACAAAAATCAATTTCAAAATAGTGTCAAAATTGACATAAAATAGTTTTTAAAACAAATATTATATTATTAATTGTTATTTTATTCCTAAAAATCTAATTTTTGGTCAAATGACTTAGATAAGTCAATATATATTAATAATAAACAACTTGGGGTTCTTTTGGATTTTTATAGTACGTTTATTAACCTTATAGTGTAAGAACACAAAAAGACACGGTAAAAGTAAAATTATCTAACTTAAAGTTAAATATAAATGATAAGGTTAAAATAGGAAACTAAAATTGTCTAAATTCTATTTGATGAGAGTATTTCGACCCATCCCCAACTTATCTTCAAAATAAATCAATTTGGAGCTATTTAAAACTGAATTTGGCTTTATAATAAAATAATATTTTTATTTTTTCTAAAAGAGCCCCTCTCCTCCCTTATAAAAGGGCACATCCTCCCTCTCTTCCTCACACCACTTTGACCCTTAAAGCTCAGAAAATCCATGAAAAATTATCTTTCCCACTTCCCTATCAACATCCTAGAGGTCCTGGTATTCTTCAAAGACCAATTTTAGTGCCCTAATAGGAGGACTCAAAGAGGCGCTTCAAAGAAGAGGTAATGTCTGTTACCGATTCTTTCAACTTTATTTATTCTTCCACTTCTTCTTCTTAGGTTGTTTCATTATGAAGTAATAACATCAGTATCCCTCATATACTGATATGTAATTACAAATATGAAACAAACCTATTTCACCTCTTATCCATCCTACGGAAAACGAAATCACCGCGCGTGCGTACGTACGGAATACCGTCTCCACGCCGTGGTGTAATCTATTTTCCACCACCACATTACTTGGATGGGTATAATGGTGTAAATAATAACTATATATTATTATTTTAAAGTGATATTGATTCTTAAATAGTATACATACACTCCAATACAATTCCACGATCATGAGAATGATATCATCGCTCGTGCGTACGTACGGACTACCGTCTCCACGACGCGATGAGATTCATTCTCCACGTTAACCATTCATGAATGATTATAAAGTATATATAATAAGTAATCATGAAATATGTGACATAATAATTATATTGGATTTATGTGTATATATATGTATGTCATCTACTTATTTCCATTCAACTCAATAAGGAAACGAAAACAGCATTCATGCGTATGTACGGCCTACCGTCTCCATGAATGGTGTATTTCTTTCTATTTAATGATCTATTATATATATGTATATTATGAATATATATTATATATAAATCATGTTTTATATTATTTAATTAATTAATCATGATCTAAGTAATCATATGAATAATTACAAGTCAAAACACGGACGACAAATGAAACGATTTTACCCAAAACGCTATTTAACATGGAATTTACAAAAGAACGGGTAATATAAAGTCATAAGCGAACCATATATGATATCATAATAATGAGTATGATTCTGGAATAAGTCAATGACATTAGTTAAATCATTATACAGGAGGGTCGGATACGTTCTAAGCATATCGTACCTAAGGTAAGGGATAATTTTGCAAATCTCATTTTTATCCGAGATTGCTTATTCGTACGTATTTACTGGGGTTATTTCTATCATCCATGTACATGTTTTATAAAAGTGTTTTCATGTATGTTTAAAGTCATTTTTACCCATTTTTGACTTTTACTACATGGTATGTAAGGAATCTTTCTTTTGTTTACGTTACGAGGTACTTTTTTGACTTTTCCGGCAAAAGTACGAGAAGAATGTTTTTTTAACTTATATGGCGTGAACGGATTTTTTTACGGTTTCATAAAGCCTCATTTTCAAGAAGATTCCTCTACAAGATTGCATGATTATTTTCAACAAAACCCTTATCATTTAAAATTTCATGGAATTTTGTGAAAAGAAAATGATTTTAAAGAAGAAAAGATATTTTCCTCAAGAATTCATTTCAAGTGTTTTGTCAAAACTATTTTCCATATAAGATGACATTATTTCATATGTGTATGTTTCAAGTAGAATGTATATATGATTTAAATGGTTTCAATTTTCTTATGATGAAATGATATCAATTGTTTTTGGATTATGTTATGGTGGCATGATGTTTAAGAATCCCATTTTATTACATGGGTTATGCTATGATGTATGATTTATGATTTTGTGGCACACAAAAGAATGATTTCATTATGAGATGGGTGGGACCTATATCTCCCTCCAATGCATTGGGTAAAGATTTTATATCTCATGAGATAGACATGGCTGGAATGGTATGTAAAGACCCGTAAATTTCAAGGAAATTTTTTTCTTAATTTTCTTTGGAATTTTACAAGAACGCAGTTTCTGACGGCACCTGATTCCGAGGCCCGGTGTGCCCGGAATCATTTTCCGAAGTTTTGGCTCGGGTACGTTCAGTGAACGGACGAGCGGGTTTTTCTAACTTTTGAACCGGTGCCCGGAATCGAATTCTGAGAGCACCGATGAAATCGCAGCGTCGGTATTCGCTTAGAAACGCCTCTTTCGGAGTTGCGTTTGCTCGGGTGTGGTTTTTAATTTTCGGGCTTAAGGTTAAGAAATAAAATAATTTTGCGACGACTTTATTTTATTTCGCTTAAGCCACTTGGAAGCCACTTGAAGCCACTTAAAGGCGGCTTGAACTGAGTTGAACTGGATAGGATGCTATCCAGAAATATCCTACCCCTTGGTAGGATATTTGTGAGGTGGGGCCCGCACGAGCCCCGCCGTTTCTTTCCGTTAAGAAACGCATCCGTGAAAACCCGTATTAATGAGAGTCAACCGACGCGTTTTCTAAATTCTTAACAGACCATTTAATTGGGCGGTTTATTTCGTGAATTAAATGGGCTGTTTCTTTCGTGAATTAAATGGGTCGTTTCTTTCGTTGAATTAATTCAACGAATTGATGGATCGTTTCTTAATCTTTTTTTTCAAATTCGTTGGCGTATTAATAAAATAAGACCAACGCTTAACCTCTGGCTATTATGCGCTTGAGAGCTTTTGGGAGATTTTCTTCTTCTTCTTCAACCTTGACGAAGAACCTTCGAAGAACGAAGAACGCGAAGAACGTCGTTCTTCAACGAAGAACTTCTCCGCCGAAGAACACGATCCATCCGCGACGCCGTGTCCGCGACGCGACGTACTTCTTCCGCGTCATCTCTTCCGTGACGGTTTTCCGCGACGAACGCCTTCGATAACGACTCTTCCTCCGACGTCAAAGGAATCGACACCGATATTCCACGACTCCGTCACCGTGCGACTATCGAGGTAGAGATTCTTGAGTTCGTTGTTCTCTTTATAATTTGACTTTCCTCAAGACTTGACGAGGAACGCCCTTTTTCCGACGAAGAACGCCGCACCGCTCTTCTTCGTCTTCGGTGTCAACGAGAGAGAACACCGCACCTTCCTCGGGCAACCTTCGTCGGCGTACAAGGATTCGCCAACGACGTGCCTCTTCGGACGCGTCTCTTCGTCAACGGAATTGACGAACGACTACCGCGACGCCCGATCTCCGCGACGTCGACTTCCGCGGACATAGTCAAATCCTCGAACTTATACCGAGGTAGGGGTTTGTTGTTTTATTCTTAAATTATTCCATTTCTTGAACATGGATCTGGCATGTCTAACGTGAGGCTTAGAATGTTCATGTTGAGTTTTTATTTAACGTGAGGGGGGCCGGACCGCTTGAACACGGCCGAACCCCCCTCCAACGTTTATGTTGATTTATCTTGCGGGAGGAAGCAAGTGGCGTGGTGCCGTCGCACCACGCGGATGAACGTGTAAATATCTTCGCGATGCCGTCGCACGCACCATGGTAGAAACAACAGAAACGCGACGCCGTCGCGCCGCGTTGGATGATTATCAAAGCACGGCAAAGGGGCGCGGTGCCGTCGCACCGCGCCGGACGACGAACGCCGCGGCCGGTTCCGGGCCGCGGCGGGACGAAGAGACCGCGGCCGGTTCCGGGCCGCGGCGGAAGATAAGACCGGCGGCCGGGCCGCCGGCGTCGGAAGCCGAAGAGGGGACCGGATTTTTCCGGTCCCGTTGGAGAAAACCGGCCGGCCAGCTGGCCGGCCGGAAGTCTTAAAAACCGGGGAAATAAATTCCCCGGCCGTGTTAATAAAACCCCCCCTCTTTAAGAGAGGGGGCGGTTCTTGAGGGAAGGGGGCATCCAGCCCCCTTGGTTCGGCGCCAGCAGGCCCCCCCCACGTGAGGGGGGGGCGGTTTAATTAAAATCGGCGCGGCACGTAGGCCGCGCCACTTGAAGAAGGGCGGGGGCTTAGCCCCCCGCGTGTGCCGCGGCCCGTCGCCGCCACGCGGCCCGCCACCGCCGCCAGCGCGGCCCGCCGCCGCCGCCAGCACGGCCCGCCGCCGCCGCCACCGCGGCCCGCCGCCGCCGCCGCCGCGCCGCCCGCCGCCGCCGTCCGCCGCCGCCGCCCGCCGCCGCCGGCCGCCGCGCCGCCCCCGGGGGGGGGGGGGGGGGGGGGGGGGGGGGGGTCGGGCCGGGTCGGCCCGGACCCGGACCCCCCCCCCCCCCGTTTCGAACCAGATTTGGTTTTCGGCTCATAACTTGAGCCTCGGACCTCCGAACGACGAACCGTCTGCGGCAACGCGATCCTTGGATCGAGACGGTCGTTTCGGTATATCGCACTCAAGGTTTCGGATTACTTTGAGTTCGGCCGGGTTGGTTCGTTCACGAAACCAACCGGGCCTTCGGAGCGGAAACGCTCATATCTTGAGCCACGAACGTCCGATTGACGCGCCGTCAGTCGCGTTGTGTTCCTCTTGGTGAATCGGATCTTTTGGCATACTCCGCCCGAGGTTTGGACGCAGGTGGAGTACGGTCGGGTTGGTTTTTCCTTAAAAACCAACCGGGCCCCGGAGACGAAAATGCCAATAACTCACAGACCGGGCGTCCGATTGACGCGCCGTCTGTTTCGTTGACTTCCTCTTGATGAGACGGAACTTTTGACATACTCCGCCCGAGTTTTGGATGCAGTCGGAGTATGGCCGGGTTGGATTGTACCCGAAATCCAACCGGGCCCCTGGAACGGGAAAGCTGATATCTTTCAGACAGGACGTCCGCTTGACGAGTCGTCAGCGGCGTTGGTGGTTACGTTGAGTAACGGTCCCTTTGAGTTTACCCTATGGGAGTTCGGGGTACAGTTGTGATACGGCTGGGATTGGTTCGCACTCGAAACCAACCGGGCCCCTGGGACGAAAAGGCTAATAACTCACAGACCGGGCGTCCGATCGACGCGCCGTCTGTTGCGTTGAGACCCCTGTGACGAGACGGACCTTTGAGACACTTCTTTGCGGGACTTTGAGATACTTGGAGTATCGACCAGTAGCTCGTGGAGCGGACCCTCCCGGAGACGAGCGTGCAGAGTACGGAGACCGTGTAGCCGGCTGAGACCTGACGACTGCTTGACCGACTCGACTTGGAGTGAGTCGACTAGCCCAGTGGACGGAGCGCCCCGTACTTGGCGGCAGACCCATGGCGGACGGAGCGCCTGGTAGTTGGCAGCAGACCCGCGGTACTCGACAGGAGGAGTACCTCAGTAGGCTATCTGGGTAGCGCCTGGTATTTGGCGACAGACCCTCAGCGGACGGAGCGCCAGGTAGTTGGCCGCAAACCCGCAGTACTCGACAGGAGGAGTACCTCAGCAGTCCTAGGTTAGTGAGCGGCAGCCTCGGAGTCGTGACAGGACCACTGTACACTCTAGAGACGGAGCTCTTCAGCAGTTACGGTTTCGATAATGAAAATCCTGGTTTGAGCTGAGACTTTTGACCTTGTGTTTACCTCATGATTGAGATGGGTCACTTGCTAACTTTGGTATATGTATGGGCATATACCCGGGTAGTGGTTATCCGTCGTTTTCACAATCCTTATGTTTTCTCATGATTGAGATGGGTTACTTGATAACTTAGGTATATGTATGGGCATATACCTAAGTAGAGTTTATCTGTTGAGATCTTCTTGTGTTTATCCTTGTTGGTTTTAGTGAGACCTTGAGGGTCTCGGGGTCCCTACTGAGTATCGTTATACTCACCCCTGCACGGGCTATGCCCGCACCTCGTTGTGTTGGTTGCAGACGACGGACAGTGCTGACAGAAGCCGAAGGTTCGAGGACTGGACGGTACCTGGAGGTGGACTATACGACGAGGCGGTACCCGGAGGTGGACCACTGGGCGGGACATACTCGGAGCGGATGGCGGGACCCGAGGAGCAGAGGAGCTATCTGTACCCACCCTTCAGGTGGGATTTCCAGTGGACATCTCAGCGTAGCAGCTTTACTTTTCAGTCGCTGTTTTCCCTTTCGAGTTGTACTTTACAGTTGGGCTTGTATTTCTGGCCCCTTTTTACTTTTTAGTTCTTCTTTTTGTACTTAGTGTTTTACTTCCGCTTGTACTCTGTGGTGCTTGTTTTCTTTATAAATGCAATGCCTTCCCAGTTATCGGGATTTTACGCCTTTGGTGCTAGTCGCCAGCCCCTGGCCTATGGGAGGCGGGCTTGGGGTAGTCACGGCACGGGCCCCGAGGACGGGTCGTGACAAATTGGTATCAGAGGAGTTCGGTTCTACCGCAGAACTTATAACTCTGATCTTTCTTTCTGTGAAGCAATAGTGTTAAGGGTACCGAGTGTGGTTTTCAGTCCAGGGAGTCCAGTGTTGGTGCGGGCGGCCGACGTATCCATACACCAGGACCCTGACAACTGATTTCCGACTTTGTGCACGAAAACACTGATTGCGTGTGTGTTTTCAAAAAGTTTTTCCCCTTAAAACAGCTCAAACCAGGTCAGCTCACCAGGTATAATCGTTTGATCGTGTTACGTTGTTTCTTTCAGGATGGCCCCACGACAACAGCCAGCTAGGGTTCCGAGAATCGAACGTGACGACGGCCCACCGAGCGACGAGGCCTCGATGCAGGGCCCTTTGTCAGCAGTGGCACCGGCGGTAGCTCTACCCGCCGAGCCCCCGATGCTTCCAGCAGCAGCCGCTGACGATGCACGTCGCCTCAGCGCACTGCATGAGTTTCAGCACCAGCGACCGCCCAGGTTTCGCGGGGAGACGGATCCCCAGGCTGCAGAGGACTGGCTGGAGGCAGTGGTACGAGTGTTTAGGCTAGTGAGGACACCAGCAGACCTCATGGTGATCCTCGCTGCGAGCCTACTACACGCAGCAGCAGGTAGGTGGTGGAGCCACTTGTTTCAGTTTTGCGATGAGATGAACTTCGCATGGGAAGACTTAGAGACCTTCTTCAGGGTGGAGTTTGTGCCAGTATCTCTACACCCCGAGCGTGTACAGGAGATTCTGCCTTTGCCGCGTGTTTTTCGATCAGAAGCCGAGTCATCTGTGGGCAGTAGACAGATGGTGCAGAGGTCCAGGAGGACCAGACCAGCAGTTGGGCGATCTAGGGTTTTAGGACCGGTGGTGCGGGGCACCCGAGGTGGGGTCAGAGCCAGGCGTGCCAGAAATGGACAATGTTACTCCTGTGGCGGAAAGGGTCACCTGGCACGTGACTGTCCGACTCCTCGATCCGCAGGCTTGGAGGGAGCCACCGAGGTTGAGGCAGCGACAAATGCTGGAGCTCTGGAAGCAGGTGGACAGGGGAGGAACTAGTGGATACGTCTTTTGTACTTCTAGTTCCATGTTGATGTTGCTTTTGTGTAGCGTCTTGTATTATGAGCTGCAATAATAAAAGACGCATACCTTTGTGATGTTTTCTTTCCTGTCCTCTTTTGTGATGTTACTAAGAGGTTCCAGTTGACTGTTGACTTGACCCTCACTTGTGAGACATCTACTGGAGGAGACCAGTTACCACACACTGATGCCGACAGTGTGACTCAACCCTTGGAGGCGAGAGTAACGGTTGGATCTCTTAGTAGTAGCGTCGAGGCCTTACGACGTCATCCTTGGTATGGATTAGTATCATCCATGTTAGGATTGACTGTTTTAGGCAAAGAATGTGGTTCATCCAGGGGATGAGACCAGGTTTCTCTTATCGGCAAAGAAGAAATCTCGCAGCTCTTGTGGGACCAGAGATGGTCCGAGCCACGTCAAAAGAGGTCCATGTCATCCAGGAGCGGATGAGGACAGCACAGAGCCGGCAGAAGTCATGCGCTGACAGGAGGCGGAGGCCACTAGAGTTCGAGGATGGTGGCCACGTCTTCTTGCGGGTCTCACCTCGACGTGGTATTCGGAGATTTGGCTGAGGCGACAAGTTATCTCCGCGCTTCATCGGACCCTTCCGGGTCCTCAGCAGGGTTGGTGAGGTGGCTTATCGCCTGGCTCTACCACCTCAGATACACCGGGTGCACGACGTCTTCCACGTGTCTCAACTGAGGAGATACGTGCACGACCCGACGCACATCTTTGACGATGGGGTGACTTTTACGGAGGTCCCGGTGGAGATAGAGGATCGACAGGAGCGAGTCCTACATGGGCGATCGATTCCTCTTGTGCGCAACAGATGGCGGCACGAGAATCTCCAGGTGAGCACATGGGAGCGGAAGGCTCAGATGCGTGCTCAGTACCGCTTTGTTTCCCTAAGTTTGTGGTGAAGCTTTACGGGGACGTAAAGCCCTGTGGTGGGAGTAATGTAAAGACCCGTAAATTTCAAGGAAATTTTTTTCTTAATTTTCTTTGGAATTTTACAAGAACGCAGTTTCTGACGGCACCTGATTCCGAGGCCCGGTGTGCCCGGAATCATTTTCCGAAGTTTTGGCTCGGGTACGTTCAGTGAACGGACGAGTGGGTTTTTCTAACTTTTGAACCGGTGCCCGGAATCGAATTCTGAGGGCACCGATGAAATCGCAGCGTCGGTATTCGCTTAGAAACGCCTCTTTCGGAGTTGCGTTTGCTCGGGTGTGGTTTTTAATTTTCGGGCTTAAGGTTAAGAAATAAAATAATTTTGCGACGACTTTATTTTATTTCGCTTAAGCCACTTGGAAGCCACTTGAAGCCACTTAAAGGCGGCTTGAACTGAGTTGAACTGGATAGGATGCTATCCAGAAATATCCTACCCCTTGGTAGGATATTTGTGAGGTGGGGCCCGCACGAGCCCCGCCGTTTCTTTCCGTTAAGAAACGCATCCGTGAAAACCCGTATTAATGAGAGTCAACCGACGCGTTTTCTAAATTCTTAACAGACCATTTAATTGGGCGGTTTATTTCGTGAATTAAATGGGCTGTTTCTTTCGTGAATTAAATGGGTCGTTTCTTTCGTTGAATTAATTCAACGAATTGATGGATCGTTTCTTAATCTTTTTTTTCAAATTCGTTGGCGTATTAATAAAATAAGACCAACGCTTAACCTCTGGCTATTATGCGCTTGAGAGCTTTTGGGAGATTTTCTTCTTCTTCTTCAACCTTGACGAAGAACCTTCGAAGAACGAAGAACGCGAAGAACGTCGTTCTTCAACGAAGAACTTCTCCGCCGAAGAACACGATCCATCCGCGACGCCGTGTCCGCGACGCGACGTACTTCTTCCGCGTCATCTCTTCCGCGACGGTTTTCCGCGACGAACGCCTTCGATAACGACTCTTCCTCCGACGTCAAAGGAATCGACACCGATATTCCACGACTCCGTCACCGTGCGACTATCGAGGTAGAGATTCTTGAGTTCGTTGTTCTCTTTATAATTTGACTTTCCTCAAGACTTGACGAGGAACGCCCTTTTTCCGACGAAGAACGCCGCACCGCTCTTCTTCGTCTTCGGTGTCAACGAGAGAGAACACCGCACCTTCCTCGGGCAACCTTCGTCGGCGTACAAGGATTCGCCAACGATGTGCCTCTTCGGACGCGTCTCTTCGTCAACGGAATTGACGAACGACTACCGCGACGCCCGATCTCCGCGACATCGACTTCCGCGGACATAGTCAAATCCTCGAACTTATACCGAGGTAGGGGTTTGTTGTTTCATTCTTAAATTATTCCATTTCTTGAACATGGATCTGGCATGTCTAACGTGAGGCTTAGAATGTTCATGTTGAGTTTTTATTTAACGTGAGGGGGGCCGGACCGCTTGAACACGGCCGAACCCCCCTCCAACGTTTATGTTGATTTATCTTGCGGGAGGAAGCAAGTGGCATGGTGCCGTCGCACCACGCGGATGAACGTGCAAATATCTTCGCGATGCCGTCGCACGCACCATGGTAGAAACAACAGAAACGCGACGTCGTCGCGCCGCGTTGGATGATTATCAAAGCACGGCAAAGGGGCGCGGTGCCGTCGCACCGCGCCGGACGACGAACGCCGCGGCCGGTTCCGGGCCGCGGCGGGACGAAGAGACCGCGGCCGGTTCCGGGCCGCGGCGGAAGATAAGACCGGCGGCCGGGCCGCCGGCGTCGGAAGCCGAAGAGGGGACCGGATTTTTCCGGTCCCGTTGGAGAAAACCGGCCGGCCAGCTGGCCGGCCGGAAGTCTTAAAAACCGGGGAAATAAATTCCCCGGCCGTGTTAATAAAACCCCCCCTCTTTAAGAGAGGGGGCGGTTCTTGAGGGAAGGGGGCATCCAGCCCCCTTGGTTCGGCGCCAGCAGGCCCCCCCCACGTGAGGGGGGGCGGTTTAATTAAAATCGGCGCGGCACGTAGGCCGCGCCACTTGAAGAAGGGCGGGGGCTTAGCCCCCCGCGTGTGCCGCGGCCCGCCGCCGCCACGCGGCCCGCCGCCGCCGACCGCCGCCGCCGGCCGCCGCGCCGCCCCCGGGGGGGGGTCGGGCCGGGTCGGCCCGGACCCGGACCCCCCCCCCCCCGTTTCGAACCAGATTTGGTTTTCGGCTCATAACTTGAGCCTCGGACCTCCGAACGACGAACCGTCTGCGGAAACGCGATCCTTGGATCGAGACGGTCGTTTCGGTATATCGCACTCAAGGTTTCGGATTACTTTGAGTTCGGCCGGGTTGGTTCGTTCACGATACCAACCGGGCCTTCGGAGCGGAAACGCTCATATCTTGAGCCACGAACGTCCGATTGACGCGCCGTCAGTCGCGTTGTGTTCCTCTTGGTGAATCGGATCTTTTGGCATACTCCGCCCGAGGTTTGGACGCAGGTGGAGTACGGTCGGGTTGGTTTTTCCTTAAAAACCAACCGGGCCCCGGAGACGAAAATGCCAATAACTCACAGACCGGGCGTCCGATTGACGCGCCGTCTGTTTCGTTGACTTCCTCTTGATGAGACGGAACTTTTGACATACTCCGCCCGAGTTTTGGATGCAGTCGGAGTATGGCCGGGTTGGATTGTACCCGAAATCCAACCGGGCCCCTGGAACGGGAAAGCTGATATCTTTCAGACAGGACGTCCGCTTGACGAGCCGTCAGCGGCGTTGGTGGTTACGTTGAGTAACGGTCCCTTTGAGTTTACCCTATGGGAGTTCGGGGTACAGTTGTGATACGGCTGGGATTGGTTCGCACTCGAAACCAACCGGGCCCCTGGGACGAAAAGGCTAATAACTCACAGACCGGGCGTCCGATCGACGCGCCGTCTGTTGCGTTGAGACCCCTGTGACGAGACGGACCTTTGAGACACTTCTTTGCGGGACTTTGAGATACTTGGAGTATCGACCAGTAGCTCGTGGAGCGGACCCTCCCGGAGACGAGAGTGCAGAGTACGGAGACCGTGTAGCCGGCTGAGACCTGACGACTGCTTGACCGACTCGACTTGGAGTGAGTCGACTAGCCCAGTGGACGGAGCGCCCGGTACTTGGCGGCAGACCCATGGCGGACGGAGCGCCTGGTAGTTGGCAGCAGACCCGCGGTACTCGACAGGAGGAGTACCTCAGTAGGCTATCTGGGTAGCGCCCGGTATTTGGCGACAGACCCTCAGCGGACGGAGCGCCAGGTAGTTGGCCGCAAACCCGCAGTACTCGACAGGAGGAGTACCTCAGCAGTCCTAGGTTAGTGAGCGGCAGCCTCGGATTCGTGACAGGACCACTGTACACTCTAGAGACGGAGCTCTTCAGCAGTTACGGTTTCGATAATGAAAATCCTGGTTTGAGCTGAGACTTTTGACCTTGTGTTTACCTCATGATTGAGATGGGTCACTTGCTAACTTTGGTATATGTATGGGCATATACCCGGGTAGTGGTTATCCGTCGTTTTCACAATCCTTGTGTTTTCTCATGATTGAGATGGGTTACTTGATAACTTAGGTATATGTATGGGCATATACCTAAGTAGAGTTTATCTGTTGAGATCTTCTTGTGTTTATCCTTGTTGGTTTTAGTGAGACCTTGAGGGTCTCGGGGTCCCTACTGAGTATCGTTATACTCACCCCTGCACGGGCTATGCCCGCACCTCGTTGTGTTGGTTGCAGACGACGGACAGTGCTGACAGAAGCCGAAGGTTCGAGGACTGGACGGTACCTGGAGGTGGACTATACGACGAGGCGGTACCCGGAGGTGGACCACTGGGCGGGACATACTCGGAGTGGATGGCGGGACCCGAGGAGCAGAGGAGCTATCTGTACCCACCCTTCAGGTGGGATTTCCAGTGGACATCTCAGCGTAGCAGCTTTACTTTTCAGTCGCTGTTTTCCCTTTCGAGTTGTACTTTACAGTTGGGCTTGTATTTCTGGCCCCTTTTTACTTTTTAGTTCTTCTTTTTGTACTTAGTGTTTTACTTCCGCTTGTACTCTGTGGTGCTTGTTTTCTTTATAAATGCAATGCCTTCCCAGTTATCGGGATTTTACGCCTTTGGTGCTAGTCGCCAGCCCCTGGCCTATGGGAGGCGGGCTTGGGGTAGTCACGGCACGGGCCCCGAGGACGGGTCGTGACATGGTAAGTTAAACTAGTTCAGTAATACAGGACTGGAACGAGGAGTGAACTCGATTCAGAAAGGGACTTTGTCCACTAAGATGATCTTGGCAGTAATGCCTTGGCTAATATGGAAATCATATCATGTGCTTAATGGTTTCCACAATTACATTTTTTATTCCCACGCTATTTTATCATTCTTAATGTTTCTTTATGATCTATGCCTTACGTACTTCCATGTTTTATGTCATTTCTCAAGCTTTTGATGTTTAAACATTATGTTCATGTTTTTAAGTTCAAATGTATATGGTATGTTTTATTTTATCCATGGTTACCCTTACTGAGAATTTGAGCTCACCCTTTTTATGTTTTCTTTTCCCCAGGATATAAAGAAAGGTTTTAGGTATGAAAAAAAAGGGGAAGATCTTTATGGGAGATGTTGAAGATCTTTCACCACGATTAGAATATTATATTCCGAGTTTTCAAAGATACTAAACTATTACGGTCCTTGTGTGTCTGTTTTTGTTATGTATTAAGTATACCGCAAAAGTAATGTAATTTTCATGTACGTCAAGCTACGGGTCTCTACAGTTGGTATCAGAGGAAAGGTTTAGTCAACCTTTGGAAACTAGGATGCGAAAACATTAGTGAGATCCCTAGAGATATTTCTAAGTTATGTCTAGGGATGTCCCTAAGGATAAGTATATGTATTGAATATAGTCCTAGAACTACGGTAACGATCTTAGAATTTAACCTAAGATGTTAGATATTGAGGTTTCTCCCCCTTTACTATGTTTTTTCCTTATCATGCTTTTTTTTGTCTCACACTATTCTTTTTGGGTTTTAGAAAATGGCTGGAAATAGGAAGATTCATGATAATAGAGGAAATGACGGACAATGGAATGATATTCTTCATGAGAAACCAAATGAAACAGGATTTGGAAGTCCAAACATCGTTATTATGCCTAATCAGCAATCTCATAATATGATCAATAATCTCAACTTTGGTAAGTTTCATGACTCATATAATAAGAGAAAGATGGAGTTTCATGATGATCATAGAGGAAAGAAAGTTCAATTTACCTCATGTAAATCATGTGGGAAGAGGCATCGGGGAGGTTGTTTCAAAGGAACTGGAAGATGCTTTGGGTGTGGAAAAGAAGGACACAAAGCCAATAAGTGCAAAGGAAAAGGTTTAGTTAACACCATGGATGAGGATAATGATATTGCTACGACATCAACAATGGTTAAATGTTTTAAATGTGGAATGTATGGGAATTATGCAAACCAATGCCCTAAGGGAAAGTCTCATGAAGAGAATTAGTATGGTCATATGGGTAGTATTTATATTGATGATGATGAAGAGAATACAAATGATATGTGATATGAAATAATTGTTGAAGCTCGGTCAATGGTTTAAGAATGTAGTGGAATGATTACATGTTTATCAAGTGTAATGTTATATAAGTAATCTCATGGTACTATGGAATAAAGAGACATCTAAGGATTGTTACATAGTTGTCTTTCCTTAAGTTTTGAAAGTGTATGATGAATGGTACCAGTATCCATGAAAGGTTATTCAGATACTTTTGGAAAGTAGATGATATGCACATAATGAAGGGATAAGGAGAAAATTAAATGTTTGATAGTATTCATGAGCTCGTGACTGATATAAGGAAATAGTTATATCATGGTGTGAGTATATAGAATTTTGGGGTTTTGGTATGTGGAAAGAGTTAACTTTTGACATCATTCATGTTTTCACTAAGGTTTAATGGGTATTCATTTTTCAAGAGAATACATGATTAAGGTATTCACATGATTGGAATGTGACCAACAAGATATATGGGGGATAAATGATGGTATTCACATGCTTGGTTGATGACATTTCAAGTAATTGTTTTCTTTATACTATGACCTTGGACCGAAGTATTTTAGATAAGCCTAAAGATTGGAATGGATTATGTTGGACATAAGTTAGTATTGTTTAAGGATAGAAATTTTTTTTGATATTATTGATGGGATGTTATAGTAATGTAGTTTTAGAAAAAGGAAAACCTACAGGACTGGCGACAACCCATAGCATCGGACAAGGCTGTGGGAATTGAACCCACAACCGAAGTGCGACTGGCCTTTATCACCTACCACAGGCCTACAGGAAGTCCCTGTTTAGTAGAAACTAGTTTTATTATATTAAGCAGTATGATATATGAAGTATAAGTCCATTTTAGGAACCATATATGATTAATCTCACTATATATGGACTTATATATTTTTTGATAACTTTTCTAACCTTTTGTTTGAGACAGACGGAATGACCCATCATTCTATCCCATGATCTGCTAATACATCACTAATGACAAATTCAACTTCATTTCTTTAAGAGATGAAGTGGAAATTGTCCAAATAACGACCAACGGTGAGACTATAACAAAATCACGAAAGTATTTCTTCTAATTCCAATTTCATCAACTTTAGGGAAATGATCTTGAAAACCAAAAATGTTGTCATATTGCTCTTATATCTGATGAATCATATGGTACCTTAGATCGTCACAAATTTATGGTTTTGTGATTGCTGGATTTTCCATAGCCATGTTCTCTACCACTCTCCATCAGAACATGATTCTTAGATTTCTCTTCCATATCCATATTTTCACCTATGTGGAAACCCAGTGATTAGTTTATTTGGGTAACCATTACGTTTCATAATTTTTTTTTTAAAGATTAGTTTTGGTATTCCTTTTTACTATGTGGGTTTCTATTAAAGAAATTTTCGAGTAGTAAACTATTTATAACCCTGACAAATTTTGAGGGCGAAATTCATTTTAAGGGGGGTAGAATGTAACACCCTGAGATTTTATGAAAAATATTCTTTTTAATTTCATTAATGTCTTGTGTTGTACGCTACACCAAAAGAAGCTTGCACAACACACATCCTTGACATGCCTTTCATTACACGCAATTGCGACCTTCCTTGATAGCGTGTGTAGTACGCAATACCGAGTTTCACTAAACAACGATATGCTATTAAAATATTATTAAAACTAGCCGTTATGAATAGTAATAACCACTTTTTGAAATTTTGTAAATTTTATTTTTCAAAATGGACTTCATTTTTGGATTCGGAATATTGAAATTAGCTTAGGGTGAAATTTTGGTACTTTTCGGCTAACTTTCATTTTCTGATGAATAGTGAAAATTACTAAATTTTAATTAAAAACAACCTTTTTAATCGAAATAATTAATAGTGAAAAATTATTAATTTGAGTAGTTTTAAAGTATATTTAGAATATATTTTTACAATTTAATACAATATTGGTCATTGGATGTAATTTCACATTTAAACCAGACATAAACAAGTGTCAATCTTTTGATAGTTATTATCTCTTAAGAACACGCTATTTGTTTTGATGACAGGAATTAATTTTTAAATTAATTAATTCAACTAATATATTTTGAATTTGGTAAAATAGACATCATTTTTGAGTTCATAATATCAAATATATCTTAGGCCTAATTTTTGGTATTTTTCTAGAAACTTTCATTTTTTGATGAATAGTGAAACCACTAAGTGGTAGTTAAAAAATGAATTTTTCATAAAACTTAATTTTACCGCTTCTGTGAGTAGAATTTTAAAAATCTTGGAGACATGGTTGATTTCAGTAACTAAAATGTGGTTCAATGAGATGAAAATAATTTTTTGTGAATACTAACTTTTTACTTTTTTTTACCACGGTTAAAAGTAAATAGGGTAATTAAGGGTAAAAATGTTATTATTATTACCCTAAAACATTTCCTAATTCTATTTGATAAGTGTAATTAGACCAAAAACAACCTTAGGAATAAAATATGACCACGTAGGCCCACTTGGATTAGATTAGGACATTTATTATTAATTTATTTAAAGAAGGGTTAAAATAGTTAAAATCAAAGTTTAATAACTAAATCATTTTTAATATAAGGTTATACATAAGATAAATTCGACTATAAATATTAATTAGAAATCTAAAAAGCTTTCCTACATAATGATATTTTATTTGTAATTTTTAGACATTAAAAAAGTTAATTTATTTATGACACAACGATGATGCAGTAATTATCTTATTAATGAAATATTGACATAATTGATGTTATAAATACCCAAATAAATGTAATTTAAGACTTTTTATGAAATCAAAAAATTTTCTAGGTTAATATGACATTTTATTATTTATTTAATTAACTTTTTTTGAACTAATCATTCTGTTATGATTTTCACAAAAATCAATTACAAAATAGTGTCAAAATTGACATAAAATAGTTTTTAAAACAAATATTATATTATTAATTGTTATTTTATTCCTAAATATCTAAGGATCGAAACAATGACTTAGATAAGGCTATATATATTAATAATAAATAACTTGGGGTTCGTTTGTCTTGTTATAGTAAGTTTATTAACCTTATAGTGTAAGAACACAAAAAGACATGGTAAAAGTAAAATTATCTAACTTAAAGTTAAATATAAATGATAAGGTTAAAATAGGAACCTAAACTTGTCTAAATTATATTATATTAGAGGATTTAGACCCATACCCACCTTAGCTTCTAAACAAATCAATTTGGAGCTATTTAAAACCGAAATTGGCTTTATAATAAAATAATATTTTTAGTTTTTCCAAAAGAGCCCATCTCCTCCCTTATAAAAGGGAACCTCCTCCCTCTCTTCCTCACACCACTTTGAGCCTTCAAGCTCGGCCAATCCCTGCCAAATTCTCTTCTCCACTTCCCTAGAAACATCCTAGAGGTCCTGGTAGTTTTCAAAGACCAATTTTAGTTCCCTAAGAGGAGGACTCAAAGCGGCGCTTCAAAGAAGAGGTAATGTCCGTTACCGATTATTTCAACTTTATTTCTTCTTCCACTTCTTCTTCTTAGGTTGTTTCATTATGAGGTAATAACATAAGTATCCCTAATATACTGGTATTTTATTATAAATATGAAACAACCCTATTTCACCTCTTATCCATCCTACGGAAAACGAAATCACCGCGCGTGCGTACGTACGGAATACCGTCTCCACGCCGTGGTGTAATCTATTTTCCACCACCACCTTACTTGGATGGGTATAATGGTGTAAATAATAACTATATATGATTATTGTAAAGTGATATTGATTATTAAATAGTATACATACACTCCAATACAATTCCACGATCATGATAACGATATCATCACTCGTGCATACGTACGGACTACCGTCTCCACGACGCGATAAGATTCATTCTCCACATTAACCATTCATGAATGATTATAAAGTATATATAATAAGTAATCATGAAATATATGACATAATAATGATACTGTATTTTTGTGTATATATATGTATGTCATCTACTTATTTCCATTCAACTCAATAAGGAAACAAAAACAGCGTTCATGCGTACGTACGGCCTACCGTCTCCATGAACGGTGTATTTCTTTCCATTTACTGATCTATTATATATATGTATATTCTGAATATATATTATATATAAATCATGTTTTATATTCTAGAATTAATTAATCATGATCTAAGTAATCATATGAATAATTACAAGTCAAAACATGGATGACAAATGAAACGATTTTACCCAAAACGCTCTTTAACATGGAATTTACAAAAGAACGGGTAATATAAAGTCATAAGAGAACCATATATGATATAATAATAATGAGTATGATTCTGGAATAAGTCAATTACATTAGTTAAATCAATATACAGGAGTTTCGGATACGTTCTAAGCATATCGGACCTAAGTTAAGGGATAATTTTGCAAATCTCATTTTTATCCGAGATTGCTTATTCGTACGTATTTACTGGGGTTATTTCTATCATCCATGTCCATGTTTTATAAAAGTGTTTTCATGTATGTTTAAAGTAATTTTTACCCATTTTTTACTTTTACTACATGTTATGTAAGGAATCTTTCTTTTGTTTACGTTACGAGGTACTTTTTTGACTTTTCCGGCAAAAGTACGAGAAGAATGTTTTTTTTAACTTATACGGCGTGAACGAATTTTTTTACGGTTTCATAATGACTCATTTTAAAGAAGCTTCCTCTACAATATTACATTATTATTTTAAAAAAAAACCTTATCTTTTAAAATTGCATGTAATTTTGTGAAAAGAAAATGATTTTAAAGAATAAAGGATATTTTCCTCAAGAATTCATTTCAAGTGTTTTGTCAAAACTATTTTCCATCTAAGATGACATTATTTCATATGTGTATGTTTCAAGTATAATGTCTCTATGATTTAAATGGTTTCAATTTTCTTATGATGAAATGATATCAATTGTTTGTGGATTATGTTATGATGGCATGATGTTTAAGAATCCCATTTTATTATATGGGTTATGCTATGATGTATGATTTATGATTTTGTGGCACACGAAAGAATGATTTCATTATGAGATGGGTGGGACCTATATCTCCCTCCAATGCATTGGGTAAAGATTGTATATCTCATGAGATATACATGGCTGGGACGGCAAGTTAAACTGGTTCAGTAATACAGGAGTGGAACGAGGAGTGAACTCAATTCAGAAAGGGACTTTGTCCACTAAGATGGTCTTGGAAGCAATTCCTTGGCTAATATGGAAATCATATCATGTGCTTAATGGTTTACACAATTACATGTTTTATTCCCATTCTATTTTATCATTCTTAATGTTTCTTTATGATCTATGCCTTACATACTTCCATGTTTTATGTCATTTCTCAAGCTTTTGATGTTTAAACATTATGTTCATGTTTTTAAGTTCAAATGTATATGGTATGTTTTATTTTATCCATGCTTACCCTTACTGAGCATTTGAGCTCATCCTTTTTATGTTTTCTTTTACCCAAGATATAAAGAAAGATTTTAGGTATGAAAAAAAGGGGAAGATCTTTATGGGAGATGTTGAAGATCTTTCACCATGATTAGAAGATTATATTCCGAGTTTCCAAAGACACTAAACTATTACGGTCCTTGTATGTCTATTTTTGTTATGTATTAAGTATTCCGCAAAAGTAATGTAATGTCCATGTACGTCAAGCTATGGGTCTCTACATTATGTAGCTATCTGAGTTGATAATTCAAGTGGGAGATTAGATATAGACAGGTTTCATCAGTACCATTTTCTATTCTTGGTGTGATATAGTGTTTTCACTGATTGAGTTGTGATATAGATACCTTTTAGTGAGGGTGAAATATGTGTATATCCTGAATATTGACTTCTAGTGCAGGTATGGGCACTTCAAGTTAATGGTCATGTAGTTCGATGTTGCGAATGCACCAAATGTGTTCATGGGGATTATAAACTCTGTATTCTATGATTTCATACACTATTTCATCATTATGTTCATTAATTATATGTTGATATACTTGAAGTCATTGGATAAGCATATTGTGAATCTCATATATGTCTTGTAGGTCATTCAACACCACTATCTCTAGGGGAAACTATACAAGTTAATGTTATGGATGCAAGAGTGAATTTCCTTGGAAATGTGGTGTCTCAGTAGGATGTGGAAGTAAACTCGTCGAGTGGAAAGGAAATGGTTTCTTGGGTTGTACCCAAGAACATGGTGGAGGTTTATAGTTTTCTTAGAATGGATGGTTATTATCATAGGTTTATATCTGATTTATCTCAATTTGAATCCCCACTAACAGATTTAACTTGGAAGGGCCAAACATTCAAGTGGACTAATCAATGTTTTGAATTTATTAGCTTCCTGAAGAATTTGGTTAGGGATCCATTTTCTAAGTTTCTTAAAGAGGGTGTGATGTTTAAGGTTTTATATAATGATTCTCATATGGTTTTGTGATGCGTCTTGATTCATTACAGAATGGTGATCTCTTATTGGTCTAGAAAGATACAAACCCACAAGAATATCTATTCCACCCATGATCCAAAGCAAGTGATAGTTGTGTTTAAATTGAGTCTATGGTGTAATTACCACATCATTTTGTGCTTTGTGGTTTTCATAGACCACAAGAGCATGGAATATATATTCCATCACTGGTATTTGAATCTATTCCAATGAAGGTGGGTTGAGTTTATTTAGGATTATAATTTCGAGATATCTTACACCTTGATGAAGGAGAATTTTACTTCCAATGTTCTATTTCAAGGATCTCTAAGATATTTTGGGGGGGTATGTTGATGTTTGAAGAGGGATGGATGATCTTTCAATGATTTATCATAATTTGGGGGAGAGTAGTGTCTAAGGTTTTATTCATTATATGATCATTGATTCATCCTTTATGAAGATTGTGTAGGAGTATCGATGTTAATACCCCTAGGTAGAGGTGATTTCTATCTATGATAGTCAATATAATTCTCCATAAGGATGGTTAGAGGATGGTTAGAACTAGTTGTTTTTTAGGGGAGGTTATTCGTTTCCTCAACAATGAATGGGAATTTTCTCCATGATTTTTATATTTAATATTTATAAGTACATCCTAGTTTTACCAAGATGTATCATGAAATGAGGAGACAAATTTAGTTCCGTAGTATAAAATGGTATTTGGTAGAGTTTTTGAATAACTTCTAGGATTTCCAAATTTTTAAAAGCAGAAAAAAAAATTTACAGGAGGTTTTTTATAGACCTTAGACATTCCTAAGTGGAAGTGGAAGGATATGTTGATTGATTTATTCATTATTATACCCTGGGATTAGGGAGGTTGTGATGATTTTTGGGTTATAGTAAAATGATGTATGAAGTCATCTCCTTTTCTATTGATCCATGATTGAGTGCCATGGATTTCTAGGGGAGGTGGTATGTGGATTATGTGGTTTGGATTCATGGGGTAATAAGGACCATCATCTCTGATCGATATAATCATTTTACCTTTACATATCTGAATTGTATTGTAACATGATTTTGGATCCCATTTTTACCATAACACATATTTACACCCTTAGACGTATGGGTAGATGAAGCGAACCATCCAAACATTGGAGGATCTGTTGAGATCTTTTGTCTTGGAATTTGGCGGATCATGGGTAAGGAACCTTCCACTAATTATGTTTTCAAACAATTATAGGATAAAAATATTATATTTAGATGCTTAATTACAAGAGCGTAGTGAATTTTAAGTTTAAAAGATTTCATTTTTAACCTTAAGGAAAAAACAATGTTTAACAAAGTTAAACAAGGTAAATTCAGAAACCCTCTTCGGTTCTTAACTATACAAAAAACATTCTTAGTGTCTGGAAATATGGATCTAGAAAAGAAAATTTAGTTCAATTGATTCTACCTTAAAGAATATAGAATCTTATTTATTAGAGTAAGTAAAAGTACAAGAAAGTATAATAAAGTTATACTTTAGATCTTTAAAAAAATACGGTGGAAATAAAACTTGAAACAAGAACAAGTAACAAGTAGAAAATCTTTTAACCCATAGAGTATAGTATCAAACAACCTTGGATAAAGGTCCCTTGATTTGTTCTTTCAAGAAAGTCTCTCTTACCCACACTAGAGTAATCTCTCAATAAGAATATCAGAGTCTATCTTGCTCTGCCAACAAGTCCTATAACTTTAAGGTAGTCGTAACCTCTGTCTTTATATCCCCAAAATCCCTTGATTATACTAAGCAGTAATTAAAATAACATGAGAAAGTTGAATAAGATGTTCACAGTTGAACAAGATGTTAATAAACTGCAAAAGGCACGAGATTATTTCTCTCTCTAGAAATCACTTCACAGCATGAAATCTCTAGGATCATCAATCGATAGATTGATACTGAGATCATTCAAATGAGCTCCTATTTATAGTCAAGACTTCAACAGTCAACTCCCTCCTATAATGGTTATATTTTTTCTTTAATCTCATAGGGACTTGTACACATGTCACTCAACCAATGGTTATTTAGAAACAAATTTTACAACATAGTTTCATTTTAAAGACATGTGCAAGGAAAATTAAGTAGCTTAACTAAATCTCAATATCCGAAATCTAAGAAAAAATATAATTTGGAGTCTAAATATATAAAAAATTGGATTCTTGAAACATGGATATTAGGATTCCATTTTTAAATAATTTTGAGTTTGAATTCTAAGGAATTCGGAGACTAAATTCTAAGGAATTCATTTTATAAATTATAATGAATTCATAGTATGAATTCTAAGCAATTCAGAGTCTGAATTTCAGATAATTTGGAGTATGAATTTCATATAATTTGGAATTTTAATTTCATAGAATTATAAATCTATATTCCTGAGAATTTGGAATCTAAATTTCAGAGAAATTGGAATATGAATTTTAGCGAATTTAGAGTTTGAATTTTAGAGAATTCAGAGTCTGAATTTTAGAGAATTTGGAGTCTTAATTTCAAAGAATTTGGAATCTAAAACATAAGACTCAATATGTAAGTAACTATAATATTCTGATGTTTTTAGATAAGGATTCATGTTTTTTGACTTAGTAATAAAATGAACTTGGTTCTGAGAAGATATTGGATAAGATAATTAAGACCAAGGTAAGGATAAAACATTTCTTAGATAAATGAAATTTTCTTTAAGAAAATAATCCTTAGATAAAGGTAATTTTCCTTAAGAAAAAAAGTGTTTGTGATTTTCAAAACATATGGGAATGGAAAAATCATAAGGAAACCTTATTGGCTCAACAATATCCCCATTTTTGGAAAGCACAAACATCCTTTTGAAAAATAATGTAAGGAATAAGGATTTTTCTTTTTGATCTTCAAAATAAAAACTTATCTCCTTTTACTTATGAACCATGATGAATGAGAATAACTCCCCCTTAGGTTTTTAAATCCCTAAGTATCATATTCGTGTCTTTATTAGAGAAGTTACATTTTCTTGTATAAGAAAGTATTCTTTAAGTAGACTCCCCATTTCTTAAGCATCCCCTTACTTAGGGCATTATCTTCTTTATAATTAGTATTATTTTTATAATTCTTTTCTCCACCTTTGTGATTTTTAAAAAGGAATAGATAGAATGAAAAAATGGTACCTGAAATATTAGAACTACACAAAACAAAACAATTGAAGGATAAGAAAATTTTAATTATGAGAGGAAAAACTTATATAGGAAAAAAGAACAAAATTTTGGAATGACATGAAAATAATTCATCCTTATTTTCATTCGGTATGATCTTCATCAAGGTAGATTTTAACTTTTTGATCTCTTTATAATCATCCTCAAACTGCTTGAGCAACTGTTTCTGATCCTGATTCTTCTTTTCCAGAGCCTTGATTCTTTCATCTTGAGACTTTAGGATTTCTTCATGGGACATCTCTTATTCTTCTTACTGGTTGAACTTTTCTTTAAAATCTTCCTTGATTACCTATATCACTTAAAATTTAAAGCAACTAAATTTAACTTCCCATTCAGATCTTTATCCTCTTGATTCTGGGCTAATTTCTTAGGATGTAGCTTCTTTGAGAACCTTATTGTAAGGTTTTTGATCCTATCATCTAACTTATCAAAATAATATTTCACTAAATCTTAAAAGTCATAAAATATTCTCATGTCTTAAATTGTTATTTTAAACCATTTTGTTTCTTTATTACATGATCCCCTATGAGCATCAAAATCGATATGAAAAGTTTTGAAATATAACTAAATGTTGATAAGCATTTTCATGATAATTTTTAAGGAATATGACATCTTATTGAAATATTGTGGAAGAAACTGACATATTGAATCAAAAATCAGAAATAAAGGAATGATGTTCACTAACTTCTTCAAAGACTGAATAATGATATCCTAACCCATCAAAGATGAGGATTCAGAATCTGATTCCCTTACAGGAGAGTATTCTTTGTCAATCTCTTCATCTTTCCTCTTAGATGATCCACCAACATCCTTTTTATCCTTAACAGACACATTCTTCTTAGGTGTATCATCAACCACCTGTTTTACTTTATTGACTTTGGAAATAACCTTCTTATCCCTTGGAGACTCATGCTCACTAACTAAAAGTTGGACTATTTCATCTTCATCAACAACTTCTTTCTCAGAATTTTCCTTAACATCATTAGGTTGGATGAAATCATGGTTGCTACTCTCATCATCAGAAGTTTTATCAACCACTTCATGTTCATCATCCTCTTTCCCTAGAGAAACAATTTTGGTTGACCCAGCCTGGTAAATTCTGATTGAAAGCTTGTGAGAAGGAATTTCCTTCTCATGATATTCTTCCACTTGCTTAATCACATCATCACTCTCATATTCTTCCTCTTCTTGTTATTCTTTTACTTATTCTTCTTGAACTATCTCTTCCTTAACAATAGGTTCCAGAATTTGAATTTTCTTTCCTCGAGTCTCTACTAGCACTGATTATTGGAGGAATGATTCTGATACCTAAATTTGTTTAGAGGCTTTCTCTATATACTTGAGAAGTTCTTGAACGATCTCAGCTTTAGACATTTTCTTTTTCAACATCCCCTATTTTACTTTCCATTCAAGCTCTTTTGCAGCTTGAATTTTCAATGATTTTTCCTCAGCAGGATCTAAGAAAAAGATTGCATCTCCTTCTTTCTTGTTCTTATTTTGTTCCCTCCACTTCACGACCACTTTATCAGGGAAAGTTTTTTTCTTTTTTGGTTTTGTAATAGCTAACTAAGTTTCTAAAATTTTATATTTTTCTTTGGTTTCTAGTTAATTTTTCTTTATATTCTTCTCTGCTTTCTTGGAAGTTTATCCTACTTCTCCTTTCTTAGATAAAGCTTCAATCTCAATTTTAGAAAGATCATAAAACTGTCCTGATTTGGTATTGAAGCTGACTTTAATTCTCCTTAAATTATCATCACTTAGCAACAAGATCTTAAAAGTTCTTGGTTTAGAACTGCAAAAAAAATTTAAAGGATTCTAATCAAATCACTATGATCTTTGAAAATATCACCAGATTGATGATAATCTGAGACTTTAGAGTTCCATTATTAATGTTAGTGATTTTTAGGAGGATGTACTTCACAAGATTTACTTTCTCAGGTTAACCAGAAAATCCAATATAAATATATCAATTTTCTTTAAGGATTCCTTGTCACCCTTTCTTGGAATGAGGAAACCATTTACCCACAAAGCTAACATACTTAAATTTATTGATAGGTTGTTTATCTTAGGTGAATTTAATCCTTTGATTCCAGGGAACTAAATTTCCTTTTTCTTCTCAAAACATCCTGACTAATCTGGAATCTTTTGAGTGAAAAAATTGTCTCACCTTCATACATAATTCCAAGAATGTTTGTTGCCATATTAAAAGATAGAGAATATGTTTTCTCATAGCTCTTTAATGAAAATTTCTCCCTTCCACCTTCCTCATAAAAACTTATTGTATCATATAATTCTATATGTAAGTTAGGATAAATTGGATCCTGACTCTTTTCCTTGGAAAAGAAAAATCTATCGCATTCATTTAGCTTAATATTTTACATAATCAAGGAATTATACTTAGAAAATAATATCGGTTCAACCAACCTTTCCTTATAGATTTTACAATCCTTCATTTCCTTAGTTGAAGAAATTTATTTCTATGGGGAAGCTTCCAGTGACATCCGGAGTGTAAGAAAACTTAGAAAACTAAACGGCATTTTTTAAGAGGGGTGGAGGTTTGGCACAAAAATTCTTAAAAAACAATATGGGATGATGATTAGGTGGGTCTTTATATAGGCTTCAAGGAAATGGTTCAAATTCCCAAAATGATCTAACGGTTGAAATAATCTAGATCTGATCTGACAGTTGAGATGAATGCCAAATAAGGAATTGGTAGGTTCCAATCTTTTGAGGTTTTAAGGAAAATCATATTTAAAGAAAGTGAATCTGATAGATTTTTCTTGAAATAGGATAAAAATACCAACAACAAAAAAAATTACATATATATAAGTAAGAAAACATACCTTTTGTATTTCTTATTAAAGGAATGTTAGTATAGATGTGATTTTTCTTTAAGAACATAGATTTAAGAAAAAAATTTAAAGGAAAAGAAAATTTTGGTTCTAGAATTTTTGGTTTAAAAAATTGATTAAGAGAAGAATAAAAAAAAGTTGGTTATGAAAAATTTTATTAAGGAAAAAATTTGGTTAGGAAATTTTTTATTAAGAAAAAAAATTGGTTATAAAAATTTTGATTATGAAAAAAAATTTGGTTATGAAAAAATTTATTAAGAAAAAAAAAATTTGTTATGAAAAATTTGACTAAGAAAAAAATTGGTTACAAAAAATTTGATTAAGAAAAAAAATTTGGCTATGAAAAATTCTATTAAGAAAAGAAAATTTACAAAAACTTTATGAAGAAAAAAAATTGGTTATGAAATTTTTGATTAAAAAAAATATTGGTTACAAAAAATTTGATTGAGAAAAAAAAAATTGGGAAACAAGAAAATGTACTCCCCATATAAAAAAAGTTTATTAATATAAAGAGATTGGTCTTAAAAAAAATTTAATTTGGAAGATTACCTTATGATTATCATTCCTAAATTCTTTTAATGTACTCAAATCTATCAAAGGGTAAATATTTTGTAAAAATATAAAAAATTTGATCAGGCATTCTGATAAGTTGTAAAATAATATCTCCTTTCAGTGTGTGATCCATAAGAAAGTGATGCCTAATATATATGTGTTTTGAACAGAAGTGATGTGCATGTTTTTTTCTTAGGGAAATGGCACTAGTATTATCACACAATATTTGTGTTTTGGTAAAACTCATGCCATAGTCTCTGAGTGTGTGCTGCATCCATAACACTTGAGCACAACAACTTTGAACTACTTCATATTCAGCTTTAGCAGTGGAAAGTGATACTGAGTGTTGCTTCTTGTATGACCAAGAAACAAATTAATCTCCTAATAAATGAAAAATTATGGATGTACGTTTCTATCCATTCTACATCCACCAAAATCAGCATCTGAAAAATATTTTAAAACAAAATCATTTCTAGAAGTATAGAAACATCCTAAATCCATGGTTCCCTTCAAATATAGAAAAATTATTTTTACTACTTTTAAATGAGATTCCTTTGTATTATATTGATATCTTTTACATAATAATACTGAAAACATTAAGTCTATATGACTATCTTTCAAGTATCGTAAACTTTCTATCACACCTCTAAAAGATTTTTGATCTACATTTTTCCCAGCTTCATCAAGATCATGAGAATTTGAGGTACCAATTAGAGTGATTATACTTTTAGTGTTTTCATATCCATACTTTTTAAGAATATATTTAACATTATTAAGTTGAGATATATAAGTAACTTCTAGTTTTTGAGAAATTTGAAAACCTAGGAAAAATGTTAACTCACCCATCATACTCATTTCAAACTCAAATTTCATGAGATTCATAAACGAAATAGTTAAAGACTGCTGAGTTGATTTGAATATAATTTCATTAACATATATTTGAACGATCAAAACATTTTTCTTATATTTCTTTATAAAAAGAGTTGGATCAGCATTTCCCTTAACATAATTTTTTTGATACAAAAATCTTGTAAGTCTATCATACTAGGATCTAGGGGCTTGTTTAATTCCATATAAATATTTGGTATGTTTGAAAACATGTTCAGGATGTTTTTTGTCTTCAAATAAAGGTGGTTGTTAAGCATAAACATCCTCTTGAACATATCCGTTAAGGAAAGCACACTTTACATCCATTTGAAAAAGTTTGAAATTAAAGGATGTTGTAAAGGAAAGTAAAATATGAATAGATTCAAGTCTAGATACTGGAACATAAGTTTATTTATATCCTATTAATTATTGTTGATTTTAGACTTTAAAAACTAATCTAGTTTTATTTCTTACTAAGATTCCATTTTTATCACATTTATTTCTAAAGACCCATTTGAATCCAATTATAGAAGTTTCCTTAGGTATTTCAACCAAGGTCTAAACTTTATTCCTTTCGAATTCATTTAGCTCATCTTTCTTGGCTTTAATCCAATCATCATCACCTAAAGCTCCATTAGTTCTTTTTAGTTCTAATTTGGAAAGGAATGCTAGATGTTCTAATTCATTTCTTAAGGAACTTATAGTCCTTATAGGTTTATTTACATCACCAATGATACTATCACTGGGATGATTCTTAAGAAACAACTGATTTGGATTTTTTAAAACATGTCCATCAACATGTGGTATAAAATATTCTGGGGTAAATACTTCAAAAACATTTTCTTGAACATTTTCCTTATTAGAAGAATATTCTATCAAAGGATGATAATAAATTTTTGAAAATACATCTGAGGATGTACGTTGGGGTTGTTTAAAAACAAAAGGATCAGTTTCATCAAATTTTACATGCACTGTTTCTTCAATAGTATAAGTATTTTTTTTGGTAGTATCTTTATTTTCCTTAAAATAAAAGAGTTAGACATTCAGAATCCAAACTTTCTTGGATCCAGAAATTTTTTATAGTAAAATCTTAAGAATCCACATTTTCTTAGAAAAATAAGCTTTATGAAAACCTAATTATTGTATTTTATTTTAAGAACAGTTTTTCTCCCAATATCCACGACATTGACATTTAGTACAAAAGGGAGCACTTTGGGGAACAAAATAATTATTACTAAAAACTGGTTTTGAGTGAGTATAACCAATTCTAGAACTATTCTTTAGAGGATTAATTTGAGAATATATATTATCAAATTCTTTTCATCTTGAGGTAAAATTTGACAAAAGATTCATTAAAGTAAATTTTTGGATTTTAGTCTAATGACTAAATATTTATCCTCAAAGTCATTAGATTTAGAAACTAATTTATTTTCTAAAATAATATTCTTGAAAATAACATTTTCAAGATCCTTAAAAAGTTTATCCTTCTTAGAATTAACTTACATAAGGTTTTTAGAAACACTTTAAAATTCAAATGTTTTCTGATCATGATATTTAGAAAGATCTGATACTTATTTAGTTAAAACAAAAATTCTAGAATTTACTTTATCTAACTTCTTTTTTATCTTATAATTTTAATTATCAAGTAGTTTATAAAATATATAAATTTATTCAAATGATGGTAAGATATTTTCTTCTTATTAGGAAGATTCATAACCTAAAAAATTATAATATTCATCATTTGGAAAATTATCATTTAAAGAAATAATGGTTAGGGATTCAGCATTCTGTACCTTATCCATAAGACAATGATTTTCAATAGGTACTCGGGCTATAATACCAATATTCTTCTAACCAGAAGATTCATAATCTGAATAATCATCTAAATAATCACCACTACTGTCACTTCAGGTGTCATTTTCATTAAAGACTTTCTTATCCTTAGACTTGTAATACTTCTTCCTGTTTATTTCATAATGCTTTTCCTTTCTATGTTTTCTCTTAAGCATAGGAAAATTAGGTCTGATATGTACAACCTTTTTATATTCATAACAGGTTACTTCAGAATATTTCTTGTCCTTTATATCTTTCTTCTTATATCTATACTGAAAATATTTTATTCCCAAAATCTTGTTCATCCATCGAGCAAGATTAGATAATTTATTCTCTAAATGATCACTACCACTAGATTCAAATATAACAATATCTTTCTTATATTTAGATCTAGTTACCCTTTTTGGAGTCTTGGCTTTAGATGTGGTGGTGAAAGCTACACTTCCATTACCATTTTTCTTTTTTTTTTGTTGAAATCAGTATCTCTCTTTATTATTGTTTCATGCTAAATAAGAGTTCCAAATAAATCATCAAGAGTAATGTTAGATACTTTTCTGTTTTAAACAATATTTGTCCTTTTTGATTCCCACTCATTGTCATGATGTCAAATATTTTATCCACAAGAACTTCATTATAAATACCTTTCTCTCCCATATATTAAAGACTATTGAAAATGGTCATAAATATTTGTCATGCTTTGCAAACAGGTTCTCCATAAGTAAATAAAAATCTATGATATTCACCCCTTAACATAGCACTTATAGTTTCTATCACTTTAGAAGTCCCAAAATGTGTAACATAAAGTTTATTCTAGATTCAATTGGAAGCTTCATAGGAATATATTTGACTATATATATTCTTGGTCATAGAACACAACACAGTATTGTGTACCTTGTAATTTAGTTGATATTATTGTTTCTCCTAGTTGGGGACGGTTCTAAATTCTTTGTCTAGAATTTTGTATTCTCCAGTGAGCATAAAAACTTTATCTACTCCAATATTAATGAAAAAATTATTCATTTTATCTCTCAAGTACTTATAATCATTACCATCAAATATGGTGGTCTGGTAAGATTTAGATTATCAATGGAACCAACATTTATACCTTCTATTCTATAAGAAGATATCTTTTCCACAAAACTTGTTAGTAGAAAAAGTTTATAAACAAAGATAAAAATCTTTAAGAAAAACTTGAGAAATCAAAGTTAAGAAATAAAATTTAGAATAAGGAAAATATTGAACAAGAAAACTTATATGTGAGTATAAGTATTTTAGATACATTATATGATACCAATTTTAGGATCAAAATAGTATTTTTAGATGCTCAATTACAAGAGGGGGTGAATTGTAAGTTTAAAAGAAAATTAACCTTAAGGAAATTTTTTTTAACAATGTTAAACAAGGTAAATTCACAAACCCTCTTTGGTTATTAAATATAAAACAAACTTTCTTAGGGTTCAAAAATATGGATCCGGAAAATAAACTTAAGTTCAATTGATTCTACCTTAAAGAATATAGAATATTATTTATCATAGTAAGTAAAAGTACAATAAAGTATAAGAAAGTTATACTTTCTTTCTTTAACAAAATACAATGGAAATAAAACTTGAAACAAGAATAAGTAACAAGTAGGAAATCTTTTAACCTAAATATTAGGGTATCCAACAACCTTGGATAAAGGTCCATTGATTTTTAATTTTAATAAATTCTATATTACGCATACTAGGGTAAGCCCTCAATACGAATATCAGAGTCTGTCTTTCTATCCCTGCAATCCCTAGAACTTTAAGGTAGTTGGGAAATTTGTCTTCCTATCCCCAGAATCCCTCAATTGTACTAAGCAATAATCATAATCACACAAAGAAAGATGAACAATATGTTCATGGTTGAACAAGATGTTCATAAAATGAAAAAGTAACGAGAGTATTTATCTCTCTAGAAATCACTTCAAAGCATTCAATTTCTAATATCTTCAATCAATAGATTGATCAATTTCATAGATTAATACTGAAAACATTCAAATGATCTCATATTTATAGGAAATACTTCAAAGGTCACCTCCCTCCTCCAATGGTATTATTTTTTCTTGAATCTTGGTGGGACTTGTACATGTGTTACTCAACCAATGGTTAGTTAGAAACAAATTATATGACATCATTTCATTATAAATACATTTTCCAGGAAAATGAAGTATCTTAACTAAATCTGAATATACAGACTCTAATGTAAAATAGAATTCATTGTCTAAACATATAACAATGGTATTCTAGAAACATAAATATTTGGATTCTATTTTTCAAAGAATTAGGAGTCTGGATTCTAAGGAATTCAAAATCTAGATTCTAATTAATTCAGTGTCTGAATTCTAAGGAATTCAGATTCTGAATTTCAGAGAATTCAGAGTCTGAATTTTAGAGAATTCAGAATCCGAATTTCATAGAAATAAGAATCTGAATTTCAGAGAATTCAGAATCTGAATTTCAAATAATTTTGAGTCTAAATTTTAGAGAATTCGGAGTCTGAATTTTAAGGAATTCAAAATTTGAATTTCATATAATTTGGAGTCTGTATTTCAGAGAATTTGGAGTCTAAAAACAGAAGACTCAATATCCAAGGAACTATAAGATTCCTATGTTTTTAGATAATGATCTTAATTTTTTTAACTTAGTAATAAAATGAACATTTTTTTAGAATACATTGGATAAGTTAATTAATACCAAGGTAAGGATAAAACATTTCTTATAGAAAGGAAATTTTCCTTAAGAAAATAATCCTTAGAGAAAGATAATTTTCCTTAAGAAAAAAAGTGTTAATGATTTTCAAAACATAGAGGAATGGAAAATTCATAATGAAACCTTATTTACTCAACAACAACAAAAACAATTATCTTTTATCTCTTTGAATTTCCTCATTTTAGGGATTATACAGGTGGTCATTCCATTCTTGGTTTTTTTGGATAGAGGATGGGGATTCAATGGTTCCTGATCATATTGTGGTTCATAGAAAAAATGATCTAGGTGGTCTGAGAGAGGTCACAAGACCATTAGAGGTCCTATGATGATATTATGTAGAGGTCCCTATATTTTTAGGTTAGAGACCATGTGTTCTTGAGGTTTTCTCCTTGATATGGTATGCATAAGTTTAGCTAGGAGAGTAAGCTCTCACCCCACTATTTTATTCCTTTTTAGAAATTAGATCATAGTGGTGTGGTGGTGTATCAGTTGTAACTTATTCCATAATTGGATGGGATCCATGTTTTTTTTAAATTTATCATTTTATTTGTTATCTTCATGATGAATCCCACATCATCTACTAGGGAGAGTTATATATTGAGGATGATGTGATGTTTGTAGAGTAACTAGTAGAGAGATCCAGCATCATCGGGAGAAGGTGTTGCATGGATAGATCATTCCTAAGTTTTGTGTGTTTTGGAGTCATGGTTTAATATTGGAGAGTATTTAGGGGAGTAAGATACAGATTTATTCCTTGTATGTAGAGTTTTTTTGATTTTTTCCTTGATATATTTTTATTTGATGATGTGAAGTTTGGATATTCTTAATTTATGAGATGTGATTTTCCCCTTACTTGTAGTGTGTGTTATGGATTAAATTGTGTGAATAGGGGATAAAATATTCTTAATCAAGATAAGTTATATTACAAAATGCTTTAAAATTATACAACCATATTAGTTCTTCCCAAATAAGACAATATCTTGATAAATAAAGCTTGCATTCCTTGATTTGTGTGCTCAGGGTGGTGTTTTATGTTAATTGAGGAGGTTTTTGGCCTAGGTTGTGATGAGGTTGGAATGTTAGTGTTAATGATTACATTAATAGGATGTTATTTATGGATTTTTCTAGGTGATGTGGTATTGTGCTCGGTAAGGTATGGGAATGTGGTTGTGTAGGGTGTTCTGTGGACTTCTAGTTTGGTGTGTTTGGTTTGTAGTGGTGTTTGAGGTGTAATAAGATCTGTGAGAGATGTCTCATGGGGTGGTTATTTAAACCCTCTCACCCTTTAGGTTTTGATTTTTATTATAAAGTATTATAATACTTTGATATATATCTAATGTAATCACTCATTCCTTTTCAGATCATTACATCACCAGTTTATGAGTTTGGGGTGTTTTAAAGGAGGCTTGAGAAGGATCAGTTGAGGTTGGAGTTATAGCTGGAAATTCATGACTTGAAATAGGGATTCATATCATTATATGGTGTTTTTATACATGTGAAGATAGTGATTAATGAATTATATATGGGTAAGACTTATGTGTAAAATTATTTCACAATGTGAAAGGAGAATTCAACATGTGATATAAATAAACCTGAGGCACCATTAATTTTCATTGAAACTAAAACATTGAATAATTAATAAAGTAAATCCAATTAAAATATTTTATTTTATAATCCCATGGGAATTAAAAATTTTAATATTTAGTTTTATTCATGAATGCATAAGTTAGATCCTATTAATAAATCTTATGTCTAGAAGAATTATCTCCATCAGCTATCATTTCCTCATGGATTTTGGGTTACCATAGGAAAATTGGAGGATATTTCAACCCATCCCTTTATGTGTTTATCCACACATTCTAAAGGTTTTTTTGGTGATTTGTAGTGATTTATTCCCTCTATCCCCTTATTTCCATTGGTTCCTCTTCTGGGGATTCACAGTAATGATATTTTTTTGTTTTAGGGTGTGTTTGGCCTATGTTTTTTATGATTACTTGGTGTGATTCAAGTTGATCTAAGGTTTCCTAGAATATTTGTGGTTGTTAGGTTTTCTATCCATATTAATGTTCTGTATAGTGAATCAAAGTTCTTCCTTAATGTAGAGGATCCTCATTTTATACCTTTTATATGTATGTGTGGTGATTTAATGTGTTTACCTTCCATTTTGTGGATAGTAAGGGTCATATTAATAAAGACAATGAATTGAAAAATCAATTATTAATGGGTATGGAGATTAATCATGTGTTTTTATTTCTTTGATGATATTTTTGTTGAGATTATAAATGCTTGTTATCAATTAATAAAATCATTGATATTGGGATCTTTGAATGTGTTGCAGATATATATGTGTGATCATTATTGAGTTGATTGTTTTTATCACCTTGTACGAAAGGCCTATGTATGTATATATATCTAGTAATTGGTTTCCCATTTAAATCTAGTTTTTATGATAATACCTATGCTAAATAATTAAGTGAAGTAATGTAATCCCTTATAAAAAATTATAGATGTCGGGATATGATGTTATGTGTGGTTTTGTTTGATTTGTTTCATTGTGTGATGTGGAAAGCTGTGTGGTGGTGGTGGTGAATAGATATTTTTTGAAATGTGTGGGGCATTGATGTGATGGTTGGTTGGAATGGAATGTGATGTACATGGGTGTTGTAGTTGTGATTTTTGGTGGTGTTGTTTCATAGTCATGTGGTGTAGTGGTTGGGTCATGTAGTGGTTGTGTTGAATGGTTGTTGTGATGTATGGTGGTTGAGATGATTCGTTATTGTTATTAGGTGGCTTGGTTGATGTGGTGTTGTGGAAATGGTAGATGACTGATTAGAGATATGTTTTTTGGTTTAGTTGTGTTATTTTTCTGGTTATCCATTGAAAAAATTTATAATGTTGAAATGAAATTTCATGGTTTGGTAAATAAATAAGATTATCTGAAACTTATGTATGGTAAATTGATTAATTATTTTGAATGATAAATTAATGGGTGGTGTAAATGTGAAATTAATTGGCTTAGTAAAATGGATTTTTTAAACTCATTAAATGTGTAAAAATTAATATCTATAGTTGAATGTCTAAATTTGTGTATTGTGTGGTGGTATTGTGGTGTGTTTCATTTAGTGGTAGCATCGATTATGATGATTTATGTGTGGTGCGGTGGTGGCATGATGGTGTATGCTAGTACAGTTTTTGTAAACCAATAGGTTGGGTATTGTATGTAATCTATATATAATTCATTTTATGTTATTTCTATACACTTCCCACGTAAGTTGGATAACATCACCAATACCCAAAGTTTTTGGGTTCTTGGTGTTTTCCACAATATCAAGGACAATGTTGATATGGATTTCTGGTTACCCCTCTTCCCTGATCTTCCTTTATTGGTAATGATATAGGTTGGTGTAGAATATTACCCAATGGTGATGAGATGTGATGTGATGAGGATGTGATGTGTAGTTGTGTTTATGAATATTAAGAGGAAGGAATGAGGTTTATGAACTTCATGTTCATGATACCCTACTACTCTGTTTATGTGATGAGAAGTGATAGACTAGTGTCTCTGAGAAATATTTAATTTGATTGCCTATGTGTCTTTAGGATAGATGTATTCTGATGGCCCAAGTGTCTTTGAGTGAGTGTGGTGTGATGTCCCAGGTGTCCTTAGAAAAAATGTGATGTGTACAGAAGGGATGGGAAAACAATATGTTCAATTTTGGGAGTGATAGAGGAAATTTTGTGGGTAAGTTATAGTAGGGTTCCATTGTTATTTTTTATAGTATATTACTATATTATATTTTTAATTTGGTGAGTGAGCTATGGTGAGTCTGGGATTGGTCAGTTGACCTGTTTTAGTTCATTTTATGTTCAGTTTTTTATTGACTAGCACATTACAATGAGGTTTTGAACATGTGAACTAGTGACCTTGGTTATGATCTTACTGATTGTACTTTTAGGCTCACACTACATATATAAACAACTTTTCAAGTTTCTAGGAGGAATAAAAGGACCAATCTCAATATTTCTAACTTAGGTTTTGGAGTTATTGTTGATTCACTGCTGTAGGAGTTGTCTATTTGTATTTTCTTAGAGAATAATATATATATATATATATTGACATTCTTCATAAATTTTGGAATGGTTTTGGGTTTATTTTTATCTTATATAATGTATTTTCTTGGTGATTTTTAATCCTATATCCTGGTCCAATATTATTGTACATGGAAATTCCATCCATATGTGATATTTTTATAACCTTGGTGATTTTCACCAACTCAAGGTCTACTAGAGGTGCGAATCAGGGGGTCATTATCTCGCTTCATTCATTTCTCATATAGGAGGGGAAGTTTTTGACGGATGGGGTCGTGAAAGGATCCCACAAGACAACCGGTGGAGGAGAATTGGCTCACTGCTAGGGAAATTATAGTATCAACAAGATCTAGGTAGTCCACCAGATACATAATAGGGGCTATTAGGTACTTAGGGGTGTTGGGAGAGGCCTTCTGAGAATGAATTTAATGATGGTATAAATGTATTAAATGTGGTCTTTATTAGCTTAAATTCTCCTAAAGATTTATATACGATTTCAAAATATTTTTTAAACAATAAAAATAGGACTTGGGTTATTGGTTCTATATAACAGAATGTGCTAAAACACCTCATTAAATCAATGATTAATTCCTTGCCTCTCAAGATCCTCTAAAAAATCCAATATCATTTCACTTTCTTTTAAAGGTTCTCACCTTTGTCTCTATGTATTTATCCCAAAATTGTATTCATTATTAGAGAGAAATAAAAGACCAAAATTGTATTGGTTTTTATCTAAGAAAATTATTCTCTTATCATCCTACATTATACAATTTTTTTCTTTCTACAACTAATGAAAATAATAGGAGATGGGTGATCACTACTATTATAGTGAGGGATGAGTCACTTGGATACTGGTGAATCTCAAGAGGGTTCTCACAAACCATAATTGTGAAGGATGGGTTTTATAATCTATGTTAAAATAAAGGGACTAATACATTGACCACTCTCGTTTAGTGGTAGAGACATAGGGGCTTACACTAAGCTTTTTTCAAACTTTTTATCAAATTTTGATCACTCTCTTATTTATTTTTATCCACTACATCATCCATCCTGGACATGCGTAAAGTGAATAAATTTAATATTTTCTCTTCCATTTATGACTAATAAATTAAATAAATTTTTTATTAACTTTCAATATATATCAAATTTATCACTTTATCTATTCATTTTATCAAAATATTTTTATTTCAAATTTTTCATTTTCATTTAACGATTTGAATATTTAAAGGTGATTCACCCCCTCCTCTTTCTGTTTTCTACTTCAACCAAAAGGTTACTCAAAAATTGTGAAATAATGGAGTGGAGAATATATATGCTTACTCTACACCTTTACCACTCAATTAAAAAAATTATCATTTCATTCCCTTTACCTATTAGGATATACATTTTTACCATTTTATTTTTCACTTCGATAACTAGTTTTTACCAAGGTAATTTACCCATTATGTTGAAAATAAAATGTTCCTTATTATATAATTTGTACCTAATGATTCCAAATTTGAAATAATTTTTTTAAAAATTTTTAAAAGTGATAAAAATTAATTTTAGAATACAAAATTTATAATTTATTAAAATTAATTTCTTTTAAAAAATATATATTAAGATATAAAATGTCAAATATGGGTTTATAAATAAAAATAAACATTTTTAAAATTATAAATTCACTTATAAAATACATATTTTGTCATTGAAAAAATATTCATAGATTTAAAATTCATTATTATATACTAATAATTTCATAAAATTCTTGTTATTCGTAAAAATATTATTTTTCGTTATTGTACAAAAAAATAATTTTTTTATAAAAATATTAAAAATTCATCTTAATAAAATATTTCGATGAAAAATCCCAATATAAATTTAATTTTTTCAAATTATCATCCTTAAAGTTATATATTTTATTTTTATTTAAAAACATAAAATATAGAAATATATATTTTTATATAAAAAATAATTTTTATATATTAAATATTATTTTCCAATAAATTTATAATTAATATACTATTAATATATATTGTTATTTTTGAATAAAAACGAATTTAATTCCTTGAATTAATATTCTAATTTCTTAAAAATAAATTTTTAATCATAGAGTGAATTTAAAAAAATGACTTTCCAAAAATTCTAAAAAATCCTGAAATATCTATACATATTAATATTTTATTACATTTTGATATAATCTTAATTTCTACTTAAATAACCCCTTATGATCTCCGTGTAATTCCTAATCATTAGATAGGCTTTGGTTACAATTTTGGGTGTGTCTCATCTTGCATGGATAATGAGACAATCTTTACAACATGGAATTTATCCTGTATATATTTTTTCTCAAAACCTAAATGGGTGATTTTTTCTTGGTATTGGTAAAGTGAAAACCCTATAAAATCTACCTCCCTTCCTAGTTTGGAAAAATGGTGTTCATAAGATGTAATTCCACTTCTAGATTACATTTCTTCTAAAATTATTTATTAATTTTATTATATAGTTACTTCAATTTATACCTGCTAATTTAATGGTAATATTTAATATTAAAAATATATTATTTTTTTCTTTTTCAGTTATTTATAATGTTTAAAAAATGTATTTGATTTATTTTTTATTTAACTAAAATATATAATGATATCCCAAGTTCTTAAATTCTCCCACTTAAATAAATACCATCCTCGCAATTTAAATTATTATTAACTAACGAATTTATATAAGGGTATATAAAATATTACTTAAAATTTAATTTTATGATGCGGAATAAATCACATATATTCACTTATAATAATCATAATATCAAAATTGTGCTTTTTCATAACCATTTAAGGGAAATACCTCTCATGGTTTGGTGTTATGAACTATTTTATTTTTTACTTGAGTTCATAATTTATACCTACAGTGACTTATTATCATAAATTAATTTGAGGTATGAAATATGATTCCATATTTTTATAATAGCTACACCACACACACCTATCTATCATCCCCAATGGTTCTTCAACTTGGCACTATCTATGGAAAGTTGAAGTCAAAAAATGAAGTCATCAATGAATTCTCCTCATACTCCTTCAAACCTCTCTTGGTTTTTTCTAGTGTATCCCCATCCTATATCCCTACTTATTCCCTCTATGTTTTATCTTTCGCCTATGTTTGTAGCTTCAAAAGATAACAACCCATCACCTATCCCACTTGTTGCACCAATCCTTGCACATCCCACTCTACAAAACACTCTTGGATAAAGGTTTAAAGGGGATGGATTCCCCACCACATATTCTCTAGGTGTCTCTTCATGTGCCTAAATAGGGACTTACTAGATTTCAATGGTTTTCCACACACACTTCATAGTCCCTCATGCTCTAGGAAATTGAACCAGATTCCCAAAATGCACCCAGCTTTGTGGTCACTAATCGGCCTTCTTTTTTACCTAACCATCATTTCCTATGGAACTAGTAGTGGTGGAATAGGGTTTTTACTCTTCACCCACCATTATAATGGTTCTTATAACTTCTCTAGAATCATCAGGTCCTATATGTGGTGGTGGTTAATTTATAGATGATGATGAAGATGATTTTTTGTTATTATATGATGCTATAGTGACATTAATATATCTATATAGCAGTTGGTGGTTATTTTTCCCTCCCCTTTAATTTTTTTAATAGTGAGGATGTTATGGGTTATCTAACCATGATTAGTGAATTCATATTATATGTTGATATAGTTAATCTATTACATCAAATCCTTCCAATGTACCAATAATAAAATTTATATTCTCATAAATATAAATTTAAAAATCCAACCATCATACATCTTGATATTTTATTTTAATAAGAAAGCATCAGGGTGGTAAACTTAGAAAAAAGTGTATGGAACATATAGGGGTTATAATAAATATACCATTTCAAAAATCTATATTAATGGGGTTTGTTATCATAATCCACTTCAACGGTAGTCATTGAGAACGTTCCACTTTGCTCCATTGGTTGTGGTGGTTGTTCATGCCTATCATTCGTGTCATCCTTGGATTTATGACACTGAATTGGTTAATGTTCATGTTTTATACACATAAGGCATTGGGTAATTAGTTCTTCTTTTGGTTACACATTTCCAACTCCGATGATTTTAACCATCCTCTTTTTTTCCTATGGTAGTTTGATTCTTGATGTCCCCAACTTCCATAGGAAATTCATCTTATAGTCCCCTTGAGGAAATTCCCTTGGTTCTTATTCCAACATTTTTGACATATATGAAATTTAATAATCCTTCCTTAATCTTTCATGAGAATCCATCCTTTTCTTATTTTAAGTGTTGGGTACTTTAACTTTTTTGATATTATTAATAATATTTCATAATACATAGTTTGACATAATCATAATGATTCTCACTCCATCTCGCATTCCAATGTTTTGTTTTTAAAGGTAATATTTTCATTATCCCTCAAACCCATGGTACCTTATTATTCTATCCATTAATAAAACCAAAAAATATTTACATTAGTGATGAAGCATTAAAAATACATAGATATTATCATTATCATAAAACTAATTCAACCTTAAAACATCTTGTTATTTTACATTTTTTACATTGGTGCATTGTTCCATTGGTTTAATATATATAAATATAAGTTTTAACTAGGTTACTTTAATTTGGGTTCTATTATGATTATCAACTTAATCCTTCAATGTAAATTGGAAATATATCCTTCATAGTGTTTTATAAATATTATATGATCAACTAAATAATATAAAATTCGAGTTTCAAACTAGTTGTGTAGTTTGGCCTTTTTGTCATGCCCCCATTTTTTATTGGGTGAATACCCAACATGAAATTCTAGGGTTATTACACCTATTTCTATATGTTCTAGATATTAAAACCCCTTTTAGTATATATATTGAGATGTAAACCATTAACTCATGAATTTACCAATATTTTAGGATATCATCCTATACCCAACTCATCTCTATGGTTTTCACTAAGGTTCACTAAACTAATACAAAAAATAATTATACTAATCTCCAAAAAATAATAAACTCTAATATGATAACATATATAGTGTCCCAATATAAACATGACATAAATACTTTATTAATCTTATGATTTAAATAATATATCTCACAAATGGTCACACTCCCAAGGAACTAAATATTTAGTGTCTTCGAGACTAGCTATAAAAAATATTATTTTAAAACACTTGCACACATTTATCTATAATATTCCTCACCTAGACTCTTTTATATACATATTATATGATATAGTAATCTTCATAACTATTTTAATGGAAACATATGAAATGAGTGAGCTAAAATTATTAGTAAGGGAAAATAATATCATAATCTGTGGTATCATAAACTTTCTAGAGAACATGATGAAGACAAAAATATCATAAAAATGATCATTATACTATATATGATAATCAAAAAACATGATAGATAAATATAATATCATAAAAATACTATTAAGTAAGAAAAAAAGTTATGATGTGGCATAAAATATATATCAATAATTAAAAAACATTTAATCATAATATAAAAGTGTGTAATACTTTAAAAATAATGAATAATAATGAAAATTAATTTCATGGAAATTGAATGAATCTTTAAAATGTGGCATAACTTAATAAAAAACATGTAAATGTGGAACAACCATAATATTAGGAAAACCTATGTGAGAAAACTTATTATACACATGCCTGTGTAATCAAACTCATCATGCCCAAACTTAAAAATGTGATAAAACCCATAATGACCATGCTTGTGAGAAAAACTCATTTTTTCTAGGCCTAAATATTTGGTGAGATATAAAATTAGAATGACACATTGGAGGGAGATATAATACTCCAACCATCATCATTCATTCATTTGAGTTCCACTTAAAATAAAACATAATTATATCTTAATGAACCCATCAAAAAATTAATGTTTTCATAAGATTTCCAAAAAACATCACAGAACATAATCTTAAGAGATCATAGGATATTGACTATTTTATTTTCCAAATTTAATCATATAATAATACAATATAGAGGATTATGAAAACATAACTTTGTGGGAGATAATCCTTGGAGGAAAAATTGATTTAAAATACAAAATTATTTAGAAAATCTTTCAAACATTATTATAAAGGATAAAGTGAACATTACATTAAATATAATTTTAGGGAAATATGAAAATTTTTAAAACCATATTATATATATTTAAAAATATTATATCCTTTAAAATACTTATATATTATCAAAAAATGGATTGGAAGATAAAACATTTGATTTTGGAAGGGTGTAAAACCCTTTTCATTAATATTTTAAAATACCTTTGTTTGAAAACCCACACCACAAAAAGTGTATTGGAAATTAAATTTTGTAAGTGGTAAAGAGAATTATTATAATCATAGAATATAATCCATATTATATTTACCAAAATTAGATGAAAAAATTGGAAGGATGTAAAATATAGACATGGAAGAAAAGATTCATTGGTAAGGATGATAGTTAATCTTACCAACATTAAACTATTATTTTGGAAAAAAAATATCAAAGAAATGGATATTGATTAAGAGAAGTAATTTAAAAATGTTAAAAAAAAAGTAATTACCAAATAATATAGGGGAAGTTTTGGAACAAAGAAATCCTAAAAGGTATATTAATGTAATAAACATTATGATTCATTGATTTAGAAATTAAATCTACGAAACTCATACGGAATTGGTAACAAATGAATCAAAGGAGCTTGAAAGAAATATCATGAAATGGAAATTAAAATTTCATGAAATGAAAGATATTTTTATATTTGAATGAAATTTTATGAATAATTCACCATATAAAGGAAGTTATTTCAAACAATGTCAAATATGTCCCTTGGAGTTGAATATGAGACAAAAAACTCTTCCCATTAAACTTGATTTCCACAGAAGTACTCTAAAATCTACTATAGAAAAATAAATATCCTAAAAACTAATTTCAAAACCATATTAGTACCTATAACGTTTTATAATTTTCATTTATAATCATTATCTTAATTTATATTAGTCAGTTTTTAAAAATTTATGCATATAGAGTGTCTATTGTTTTGACTGTTTGTACTGGTTTCATAGGAGCGGTGTCAATATTCATTATTCTCTAAAAGTTCATCATTCCAATTTAATTAAAGTTACTATTTTGTATTAATTATAATGTTTTATAATGTTTTAAATTATATTCATGAGTCTTTCATTCTTTATCCTTGATGATGATATTGATAACAAGAACATTTACCAATGAAAGTTTTTTTCATAATTATTGAGTTAAAAATTGATATACCATTTGTAACGGCCGAGTCCTACCAACGATCATGATATTGTTTTCTTTGGGCCTAGACCACATGGTTTTGTTTTCGTTGGGCTCAGGCCATCGGGCATCTCCCAGGAAAAGGACTCATGATGGGAGAGGTATCCACACCACCTTATAAAGGGGTGTTTTGTGCTCCTCCTACTTCAATGTGGGATAGCCATAATCCACACCCATAGAAGGGCCAAGAGTCCTCGCTGGTAGATCAAATAGACACTAACTCTGATTCCATTTATAATGGCCCAGTCCATCCCACGATCATGATATTTTTTGCTTTGGGCCTAGCCTGCACAATTTTGTTTTCCTTGGGCTATGGTCATCTGGAATCTCCCAAGAAAAGGTCTCGTGATGGGAGAGGTATCCACACCACCTTATAAAGGGGTGCTTTATGATCCTAATTCTTTCATGTGGGATATCCATAATCAATATATTACTATTTAAAGTATTTCTAAACCTTCTTGGGTTAAATTATTATTACGTTAAATGAGAAAAATGGTTTGTCAATGAAAAGTTTCATTTTTTTTAAACACGTTGTGGAATAGTAAAACTCTCAATTAACACTCCATAACATTCAATTAAATATTTTATAAGTTACACACTAAGTAAGTATGAGTTTTCAAGGCCCATAAAAGGTCGATGAAGAAGGAATAAAATTATTAAACAAAATATATTAAGTGCACACTTTTTATTACAAATTTTTTAATAAATCCAAAACGATGCGTCGTTTAAGAAATTTGAGACCATTGTTATGTATGAAATATGGTGTTTACCCTTGTATGGTTATAACATTCAAAGGTGTTAGAAATTTGTATATCTCTCTCATGAGATAAAGTTATTTAAATAATATTTAATATATTATTTATTTAAAATAATTAAATATCTCTCAAATGGTATGTTTTATGAGAAATTTGACACCACCGATGGGTCTGGAATATGGTGTTTACCCAATAAAAGGTATAACATTTGTTCTCATTGGGTTTTTGGATGCCTCGCTCTCAAAAATATCACTTTTATATTAATTAATTAATTATTCTGAGTTTTCATTAATAAATCATTAATATCTCTCAAACCAATCATCGTATGGGAAATATGAGACAACCGATGGGTTTGGAATGATGTGTTTACCCAAGATGCGTATAACAATTCTAAGTGTTGGGAGTTTGGAAGCCTCACTCACAAAAATAACACTTTTTATAATAATTAATTAATTATTCTAATTTTTAATTAATAAATCATTAATTTCTCTCAAACCGCTTATAGTTTGAGAAGTCTGAGACCACTGTTGGGTTCGGAACGGTGTCTTTAGCCTAGACGGGGTATTAATTTTATTCGAAAAGGATATTTGGTGTCATTTATTTTTTACATTAAATAATTAATTGTATTAAATTCATTTAATTATTAAAAATACATATCATTGTTCAATCATCTCTAAATCCATGATGAAACATGTTGGAACTCAATTTTTAACACCGAAGGTTTTCAAACCCTTCTTTTTCTATCCATTTTAAACCATTTCAAACACCAGCAGTCTAATAAAATTAATTAAAACCCTCCATCAATATTCAGTTGAAACGGAAGATTAAAACAGTTGTTTAAAATGGTGGTTTTATTTTATCCGATTTTGGGGTTTATTAAATAGCTGAATCTATTCTCTTTGACTGTTCGTCGATTTCTCTATGTCTCAATGACCCTAAGTCTCTGTTGTGCGCAAATAGTGAACCCGGTGGTGTTGATTTTGTTCCTCAATCGACCATATCCCCCTATTTACAATCTCCACATAAGAGAAAAACTGTGAATTTTATTTTTATTTCTTTTTATTTATGTTACTCCTTTTATTCTAAAAATCATGGAAGAAAAATTAAAAAAATATATTATTATTATTGAAAGCTAATTTGGGGTATTATTAAAGATAATTGTGGGGTTTTATATAGAAATATATTCTGTAAATTTTCATGGATAATGGTAAAGTTTTATCAAATTATGATTAAATTAATTATCATGGGTAATTTATAAAAAAAATTATCAAAAGATAATTATGTCTAATTGTCAAATAATAATTATAAAGAATCATAAAATGATAATTTCTACATTTTGTTGAAATGACAATTATATATAACTATCAAATGATAATTATAATAAATAATCATGAGATTATCGCAAGTTTTCCGTATGATAATTATTAAAAGAATTTACCAAAGGATAATTATTTAAATTATCAATAAATAATTATAAATGACTACCACATGTGTTATCGTTTTGATCTAAATATATTATAATATCAAATGGGGTTTATAATTATTCTAAGGAAAATATTGTAAACATATGTGTTGACATAAAATGATAATTTAGAATTATATCAAGGATATTAAAAGATAAATATTATCATATGTGTCAATATATATGTTTTTTAGAAACTTATCCTGGTGAGATAAATTATCATTGCATGTGATAATTTAAAATGACTATCGATAATTATCAAGAGAGAAGTTATCATTGCATGTAATTTTTTAATCGATAATTTGAAAATTATCCAAAAGAGATAAAATATTATCACATGTAATATTTTAATCAATAATTTGAAAATTATCTAAGAGAGATAAAATATTATCACATGTAATATTTTAATTTATAATTTTAAAATTATCTAAGAGAGATAAAATATTATCGCATTTAATATTTTAATCGATAATTTGAAAATTATCCAAGAGAGATGAAATATTATCGCATTTAATATTTTAATCAGTAATTTGAAAATTATCCAAGAGAGATAAAATATTATAGCATGTAATATTTTATTCAATAATTTTAAAATTATCCAAGAGAAAAAAAATATTATCGCATGTAATATTTTAACCTATAATTTGAATATTTTTTCAAGAGATAATTGTATCATCACATGTGATATTTTATTTCCTTTTGAAATAAAATAACTGGTATTGGTTCTAGGAACCCTTGACGAACATTGACCACTGGTGTGTCGACGCTTATGATAATAAGGCCATGGAGAGATGTATTAAACCACATAGAGTGGTTTATCTTCACTCTAACATCGAAGACATCGAGGTAGGTGGTTATTTTCCAATTATCCAAATTGATTATCCTTGTATTTCTTGATTTATTTCAGTTGTTGATTTAAATTCAATTTCTCATATTTGCTTTCAATTAAATTGACAAAAACCCAGTTCTAATTAATCGAGATATTTGAAATGGTTTTGGCCTGGAAATTTGTAAAACCCCCAATTCCATTGAATTGAGTTTGTTTATGTAAATTGGATGATTTAAATTTTTTAATTTAAATTATGAATTTTATGGAAATGATTTCAATTAAATTGTTGAATTTAATTGTGGAAATAAATTGTGTAATGATGGAATTGGTTCTGAATTGATATAAAATAGGTGAAAATGGATTAAAATGATTTGATAGAAACCCATTGGTTTTATCTTGTAAAAAAGGAATGCTTTTGAATAAAACCTGTTTTGGTTTTTAATAGAAAACAATTGTCACTTTTGAAATGAAAGAATGTGATTGATTGTATTTTTAAACAATCTTAAAATAGTTCACCCATCATGTAAGAGAGCATTCAAGCCTTAAGTAGTTAGTGAGTTATTTGGATACACTCTATGCTACGACAATGTTCTAAAACATACTTTTGGCGGGTGACATCCACAACGGGTTGGTGATGAGTCTTCTTTGGCCAGTGTCATAGGGATGTGTGTATACACATTTTGCTGAGCTCACATAGAGAGTGTTGAATACTGTAGTTGGTTAATACTATCATACCTTTTGGAATATGACCATGTTTCTCAATTGTTTATTTATATTTGAGATACAAATGTATGCCAATGTTTAAACTACTTACATGCCTTCTCATTTTAATTAAAATATTTTATGTAACTTTTTATTTATTCCATTGTTCTATAAATATTCCGTCATTTGTAAAGCCTTTGGTTAAATTATTTTTTCCATCATTTTGAAAATATATAGCATGTTTTGTTTAAATATGTTTTTGAATTTCCAAACCTATTTATTTGAAAATTGAAATATTTACTTTGGATCATCTATATTTGGCATCTGTTATGGAATATTTGGTGGTATCCTACTGGGCTTAGTCTCACACCCTACTTTTTCCATTTGGGTGTTTATAGACATTCTTCTTCTAGGTTCGAGCAAAGGGAAGGGATCTCTTGGAGGTGGATTCAGCTATTGAGTTTTGGTCTTGGTGAGTGGTGTCCTTAGGGACCTTGGGGTTGTTTTTCCCATTTTAGTACTTGGGTTGTAGTGCTTTGGGATTTTTATGCCATGTTTTATTCTGGTACATCACTCCTAGTGGATTTTCTTTTGTTATGCATACTAGGTTTTTTTCTTTTACTTCAGCATTATTGGGGAAAAATCATTCCCACATGTATGTTGTACAATGCCAGGTGCTAGTCACCGACCCATGGGGATCAGGAACGCCCTTTGGGATATGTTAGGGCCAGCTCGATTATCAGGTTACTAGGGTACCTAGGATGGTTCATGATAAAGTGGTATCAGAGGGAGGTTCAAGCCTTTTTCTTAAAGTCATTATACAATTGTGAAATCTTATCGGGACTTAGGAGGTAGATGCGATTGAGTGTCTGGCCAACTCTCACCGCAATGAACCTTAAGACACCATGGGTGGTTAGGGAAAGAAATCTCTTGGATTAGTTCTAGTATTTTCCATATTTTTATTTGGATATAGTGAAATACAAATATTTTTTGTTCCTTCTATTAATAATAATTTCTCTTATTACTTATTCTGAGTGTTAATCTAATGTATTCATTATTTTCTACTGATGTTTTGTAACATCATACCTCCGAGAAGATGAGTGAATCGGATTGAAGAAGGGGCTACTGTTGAACCTCGGTGACTGAATCCTCCTATAGACCCAAGACTAGTTGAGGTGATTGTGCACACTATCCAAGCTCTGGGATAGGAACCACCTCTAGTCCCTATTCAGGATCCAACTATGAAACCTGGGGGGGAATGATCTTCGAAATTGTTCTCAAGAGTTCTTTCATGAGAAACCACTAGATTTCAAAGGTTCCATTAATCCTCAACATACTAAGGAATGGTTGGGAAATATTAAACATCTTTTTGAGTTCTTGGAGACAGCGGATGAGATCATGGTGAAGTGTTCCACCTTTATGTTGGAGGGACCAAGTAGGAGATGGTGGGATACGATAGTGATGGAAAAGAAACATGGGGGCTTAGAGTGGAAGCACTTCAAGGTTATTCTCACTGGTCACTTCTGTCTGGAGTCAATGGTGTTGGCCAAGGTTGTGGAGTTTTTCAAGCATGAGAAGGCTTACAGAACTGTGGCTCCTGCAGATGTTTTGGGCACTTGTTGAAGTTCTGCCATAACTTTTCCACTCCACATAATGGCATGAGATCATCAAAACCTTCAAAACTATGGGGAAATCAAATGCTTCACATGAAAAAAGGGTTCCAGCCACAGGGATCTGAAATGAATCTTCTTCATACAGTGGAAGAGTCTCTAGAGGAATCTGATACAGGTTCAGTGATTGTGACAGGTTTCATTACCATAGCTTCATCTTTAGTGACTACTCTATTTGATACTGGTGCAGCTCACTCATTTTTTTCAACCCATACCATTAATCTACTTAATCTTCCTATAGATATTTTATCTTGTGCAATGGATATTAAAACACCCCTTGGAATGAAGGGAGATCAGGGTCTTTGTATTCCTGCTTGTGTCTTCTCTCTATCAGATTTCAAACTTTCTTGGAGTTTTCTGGTACTCGATGTGAAATCTCTTAGAATCATATTCAGGATGGATTGGATCGTTTCTAATAAAGCCCGAGTTAATTATTATCTTTGATGGGTCTACCTTAAAACACCCAGTGGTGTATCTCTTTTATTTCAAGAAGAATGATACCTAAGGTCGAGTAGGTCCATAACTTCTTATCTGGAGTTGGGGAAGGTAATATTAGTGTTTGCTTCTAATTTGGAGCAATGCTCTCTCTCCAGTTGTCATCAATTTTTTTATCATGTTTCCTTCTATTTTTTTCTAGTTTACCACTAGTAATTGGGGTTGAGTTTTCCATTGACTTGTTGTCAGTACTCAACCAGTTTCATTTCCCTATTACCAAATGGCTCCAACTGAATTGAAATAACTAATGTCTTAGTTGGACGATCTTCTTGAGAAAGCCTTTATTCACCCAAGTGTGTCACCCTGAGCAGTGTCAGTTTTATCCAACATAAAAGATGATGGTTCTCTAACATCTTCTCTTCTCAAGATGATTCTTTAGGATTAGAAGCTTATTGATGAATTTCGTAAGCATTAGAGACTTACTTTATATTGGGGAGACTAATCCCCAGTGGTTGTTTTTCAAAGAGGGTGTTCTATGTTACCAGAACTGTTATTTTGCACCGTTAGTGACAAGCAAGGTTATAATAAGGTATTTCCATAATTTCTCATGGTTTTTGCACCCATGAAGCACTAAGACTTTCTACAACTTGAAGTTTCGGTTTTAGTGACTATGTATTCCTGAAGGTTTCACCCCAATTGGGTCATCAATGGCTTGGGAGGAAAGGGAATATTACTCCTTGTTTTATGAAATCTTTTGAGGTTGTTGATTTGGTGGAGAATGTTGTTTACCATTTAGAACTAACACTGAAACTAACATCCATACATAATGTGTTTCATGTATCTCAGCTTCGAAAGCTTTTATCTGACTCATCTCATGTTTTGAGTTGGCATGATCTTGAAGTGAAGCTTGTTTTACCCATGACTAAATGACCAGTAATGGTTGTTGATTCTGAGACCAAGGTACTTCGTGGGATGATGATACCTCTGGTTCGTGTGTTAAGATAGCACTATTCTAATTATCATGAGATATGGGAGAAAGAGGTAATGACAAGAGAGTGGTGGCCTCGTCTTTTTGACGCTGAGGTTACTTCTTAGGATTTATGGGGGCAGAAAGTTTCACTGGTAGGGAGGTTATAACATCTTGTTATAGTTTCAAGTATTCCTAACCCCTTTTGGGTTAAATTATTATTACGTTAAATGAGAAAAATGTTTTATCAGTGAAAAGTTCTATGTTTTTTGTTAAATACATCGTTGAATGGTAAAACGCTCAATTAACACTCCATAACATTCAATTAAATATTTTATGAGTTAAATACTGAGTAAGTATGAGTTTTCAAGTCCCAAAAATTCTTGGTAAAGAAGGAATAAAATTATTAAAGAAAATATATTAATTGCGCACTTTTTATTCAAAATATTTGAATAACTCTAAAATGATGGGTCGTTTGAGAAATCTAAGACTATTTTTATGTCTGAAATATGGTGTTTACCCTTGGAGGGTTATAACATTCGAAGACGTTAGAAATTTGGATGTCTCACTCACGAGATAAAGTTATTTAAATAATAGTTAATATATTATTTATTTAAAATAATTAAATATCTCTCGAATGGTGCATCATATGAGAAATTTGAGACTACCGATGGATTTGAAACGTGTTGTTTACCCTAGAAAAGGTATAACATTTGTTCGCATCAGGTGTTTGGACACCTAACCCGCAAAAAAAACACTTTTTATATTAATTAGTTAATTATTTCGAGTTTTCATTAATAAATCATTAATATCTCTTAAACCGCTCATCATATGGGAAATCTGAGACCACCGATGGGTCCAAAATGATGTGTTTACCCTATACGGAGTATAACATTTGTAATAATTGGGATTTTGGATGCCTCACTCCCAATAATAACACTTTTTATATTAATTAATTAATTATTCTGAGTTTTTATTAATAAATCATTAATATCTCTCAAACCACTTATCATTTGAGAAATCCGAGATCACCGTTGGGTTCAGAAGGAGTGTTTACCCTAGATGGGGTATTACTTTCATTCGCAATGGATCATTGGTGTCATTTAATTTTTACATTAAATAATTAATTATATTAAATTCATTTAATTATTAAAAAAATGCAGCATTGTTCAATCATCTCTAAATCCATGATGGAACACACTGGAACTCCATTTTTAACGCCGATGGTTTTCAAAACCTTCATTTTCCATCCTTTTTAAACCATTTCAAACACCAATAGTCTAATAGGATGAATTAAAACCCTCCATCATCAATATTCAGTTGAAATGGAAGATTAAAACGGGTGTTTATAATGGTGGTTTTATTTCATCTGATTTTGGGGTTTATTAAATAGATGAATCTATTTGCTTTGACTATTGGTAGATTTCTCTATGTCTCAATGACCTCGAGTCTCTGTTGTGCGCAATTGGTGAACCCAGTGGTGTTGATTTAGTTTCTCAATCGACCATATCCTTCCATTTACAAGATCCTTATAAGAGACAAACTGTGAGTTTTATTTTTATTTCTTTTTATTTATGTTTCTCCTTCTATTCTAAAAATCATAGAGGAAAAATAAAAAAAATTATTATTATTATTGAAAGCTAATTGTGGGGTATTATTAAAGATAATTTTGGGGTTTTATAATGCAATATATTCTGGAAATTTTTGTGGATAATTGTAAAGTTTTATCAAATGATAATTAAATTAATTACCATGGGTAATTTATAAACAAATTATCAAAATATAATTATGTCTAATTGTCGAATAATAATTATAAAGAATCATCAAATGATAATTCCCACATTTTTTTGAAATAATAATTATATATAATTATCAAATTATAATTACAATAAATAATCATGAGATAATCGCAAGTTTTCTGTATGATAATTATTAAAATAATTTACCAATGGATAATTATTTGAATTATCAATGAATAATTATAAATGACTATCACATGTTTTATCGTTTTAATCTAAAGATATTATAATATCAAATGTGGTTTATAATTATTATAAGGAAAATATTGTGAACATATGTGTTGACATAAAATGATGATTTGGAATTACATCATGGATATTAAAAGATAAATATTATCACATGTGTCAATATATATGTTTTTTTGAAACTTATCCAGGTTAGATAAATTATCATCGCATGTGATAATTTAAAACAACAATCGAGAATTATCTAGGAGAGAGAAGTTATCGTCGCATGTAATATTTTAATCGATAATTTCAAAATTATCCAAGAGAGATAAAATATTATCGCATGGAATACTTTAATCGATAATTTGAAAATTATCTAAGAGAGATAAAATTTTATCATGTGTAATATTTTAATCAATAATTTGAAAATTATCCCAAAGAGATAAAATATTATCCCATGTAATATTTTAATCAATATTTTGAAAATTATCCCAGAGAGATAAAATATTATCACATGTAATATTTTAATTGATAATTTGAAAATTATCCAAGAGAGATAAAATATTATCTCATGCAATATTTTATTTAATAATTCAAAAATAATCCAAGAGAGATAAAATATTATCACATGTACTATTTAAATCTATAATTTGAAAAAAAAATTCCAAGAGAGAAAATGTATCATCGCATGTGATATTTTATTTACTTTTGAAATAGAATAGAAAGTTTTGGTTCTAGGAACTCTTGATGAATGTTGACCATTGGTGTGTCGATGCTTATGATAATAAGGCCATTAGGAGATGTATTAAACCACATAGGGTGGTTTATCTTCACCGCTAACATCAACGACCTTGAGGTAGGTGGTTCTGTTCCGATTAACCAAATTGATTATCCTTGTATTTCTTGATTTATTTTTATTGTTGATTTAAATTTAATTGCTCAAATTTCCTTTCAATGGAATTGACAAAAACCCAGTTCCAGTTAATCGAGATATTTGAAATGGTTTTGGTATGGATATTTGGAAAACCCCCAATTCCATTTAATTGAGTGTGTTTATAAAAATTGGATGATTTAAATTTTTTAATTTAAATTATGAATTTGATAGAAATGATTTCAATTAAATTGTTGAATTTAATTTTGGAAATAAATTGTGTAATGATGGAATTGGTTCTGAATGGATTTCAAACTGGTGAAAATGTATTTAAATGATTTGATATAAACCCATTGGTTTTATCTTGTGAAAAAAGGCATGCTTTTGAGTAAAACCTTTTTTGATTTTTAATAGAAATAAATTGGCACTTTTTAAATGAAAGAATGTGATTGATAATATTTTTAATCATTCTTAAAATAGTTCACACATCATGTAAGATCACATGCAAGCCATAGGTAGTTAGTGAGTTATTTGGATGCACTCTACACTACGACAACGTTCTAAAACATACTTGCGGTAGGTCACATCCCCGACGGGTTGGTGACGAGTCTCCTTTGTCTAGTGTCATGGGGATGTGTGTATACACATTTTGCTGAGCTCACATAGAGAGTGTGGAATCCTATAGTTGGTTAATACTATCGTACCTTTTGGAAGATGACCATGTTGCTCGCCTTGTTTATTTATATTTGAGATATAAATGTGTACCAATGTTTGAACTGCTTACATGTCATCTCATTTTACTTAAACCATTTTATGTAAATATTTTATTTAATCCATTGTTTTAGAAATATTCCATCAATTGTAAAGCTGTTGCTTAAATTATTTTTTCCATCATTTTGAAAATGTATAGAATAACCTGTTTAAATATATTTTTGAATTTCCAAACCCATTTATTTGAAAATTGAAATCTTTTCTTTGGATAGTCTATATTTGGCATCTGTTATGGAATATTTGGTGGTATCCTACTAGGCTTAGGATCACACCCTACTTTTTACTTCAGGTTTTTATAGACTTTCTTCTTCCAGGTTCGAGCAATGGGAAGGGATCTCTTAGAGGTGGATTCATCTGTTGAGCTTTGGTCTTGTTGAGTTTTTTCCTTAGGGACATTGGGGTTGTTTTTCTTATTTTAGTACTTCGGTTGTAGCACTTTGGGATTTTTATACCTTGTTGTATTCTGGTACATCAGTCCCAGTGGAGTTTCCTTTGTTATGTATACTGATTTTTTTCTTTTGATTCCAAATTCTTGTAGCAAAATCGTTCCCACTTGTATGTTATACGATGCCAGGTGATAGCCACTGACCCGTGGGGATCAGTAATGCCCTTTTGGCTATGTTAGGGCTGACTCGGTTATCGGGTTTCCAGGGTACCTGGGCTAGTTTGAGACACCATTTCTATTACCCAAAACAAATATTTAATTTTATATTTATATAATAATTTAAAACTAATTATTTTTCCATATTCATCTATGGTATAAATTCATAACATTTTTCAAGTAGGTGGTTAAACCGACCCAAACATGAAGTTTTCATGATTAGTGGACGATTATGTGGTGGTTTAGTGGTAATATCATCTTACCAAAAACATAATATACATATTTAGTGTTTTATAGTGTGATATATCTTTATTTTAAGTAATTATAAAAATAAATAATGTATATTAAAATATTACATAATTTGAATAAATTGTTTTTTTCTTCTTAGTTCTCCTATTGATGGCGATTAATTTTATAATGGTTGTTTAGCATTCACATCATTATTAGGTTATTCAATTTTTATTCCTATAAAAAATTTTATATCAGTAATTTTATATCTATCGTTGAGAAAAATTCCCATTTCTATCCATGTAAAGTGATGATGAAATGAAAAATAGAAATCGATTGTTTATGTAGGCAGAGTTCTGCACATATGCATGGGTGATGATTTCTTTTTCATAGAATGAGAAAAAAAAGTAATATATTTTATCATTTTAGAATATAAAATAATTCATAAATATAATAATCTTATATTAAACTCATTATTATGACCATCCTAGTAATTTGGTAATGGAAAATGAAACATGTTGCATCATAGAGGTTGTAGTCCACAAAATGCATAATTCACATTGTTTTCATAATGGAAAGGGGTAGGGTAGTTAATGATTTTAACATGATTGTAATAACATGCCATTATAATAATTATACTTATTTTATCATTTTAAAATGGTTAAATTAAACTCTATTAAGAATAATAGAACATATTGAAATAGAAACGATGGAGGACTGGTTTGAAATTTATAGCTTGCTATTTTGAATACCTCCTTTGTGAAGGGTATAAATAATTGAGTTATTGTCTTCTGAGAATCCTATAACCTCATTAAGTTTTATAGGAGTGTTTAGAAGAGGTTTTGTCAAATTTTTGAATGATTATATGGGGTTCTTCTGTGAGGTGAAGTGATGGGAGGAGTGCCCCATTTATAAGTGAAAAGGAATATCATTTTTTGAAATACTCAAAAAATTTCAATAATAAGAAGTCAATATCAAGGAAATTGGCTCCAAAATTGAGAAATGGTGGAGAGGTTAATAGATAAGTTTGATCTAAAACCCAACCAATCATTTAAGAACATTTTTTAACATGTTTATTCCTTTACCTCTTAGGTTACTCATTTTTACCATTTTGGTTTTCACCACATAAAATACATTTTACTAAGGTAATTTATCATGTATACCCAAAAATGAAATTATCATTATTATATAATTTTTATGTAATGATACCAAATTTTTAATATTTTTTTTCAATTTTTAAAATTGATAAAAATTAATTTTGAAATAATAAATTTATAATTTATTAAACCTAATTTTTTTTAATATAAATTATATTCTGAACTGTAAAATATATTATATAAATAAAAGAAAATGAAAAATATAAATTCTTTTATAAAATACATATTTTTTCATTGAAATTTTTTTATAAATTTTAAATTCAAATTTATATACTAACAATGTCATAAAAGTCTTGTTATTTTTAAAAAAAATATTTTCACTATTCATATAAAAATAGACTTTTTAGAAAAATATCAAACATTAATCTTAAGATAATATTTACATGATAAATAAAAAAATTAATTAAATTTATTCAAATAATATTGATGAAATTTTTCATTTTTATTTTTCAAAAAAATATATATATAATGAAAAATGTTTTTATAGGAAAATGACTTTTGATAAATTAACTATTATTATTTCTATAAATTAATAATTAATCTATTTTTAATATATCTTATTATTATTAAATAAAAACAGACTTATTTCTTTAAAATAAAATTTCAATTTTTGAAAAATACATCTTCTAAGAATAAAGTAAAATTTGAAAAAATGACATTTGAAAAGTATAAAATTCATGATATATTTATACATATAAATTTTTTATTAAATTTTGGTATAATATTAATTTTTAATTAAATAACTACTTCTAATCACTATTTAATACTGAAGAATCTAATTAGCTCAAGTTATTATTTTGGTTTGCTGTTCAGCTAGTATGGATCTTGTGGAAATCTCCATGATCTTGAACTTCTCTTGTATATAGATTTTCTTAGACCTTAATTGCTCGAGTTCAGATTGGACCTAGTTAAGGGAAACCCCTAGTAAATCTACTTCCCTTGTATATTCATACAAAAGGGATTCATAATTAATAATTCCACTTCCATATTCCACTTATTCTTACTTTATTTATTGATTTTATGATATGGTTACATTGATTTATACCCGGTAATTTAATTATCATATTTAATATTCAATATATATCAAGGTTTTTTTAGTTAGTTATTGTTTTTGAAACATTTTATTTAATTTATTGTTTATTTAAGGAGAATATATAGTGAAATCATTGTTCATTACAAGATTGAACATGGCTGGGTACTTGACCAGTCTTGCCTTAGAAATATCACCTTGATACTAAAGCACTCCATGGAATCAAATTTAAAAATACTATCACTCTAGGTGGTTTTTCTCATGAAATACCATGGAATATAACAAGACTACTTATTATATACAATATCACCTCTCATGCATCGATCTCACTTAGAGAATCTGTTAATACTTCTTACCTCTATGGCTCTAACCCACCAGACTAACCCCTATCATGGTTACCCTCATAATAATAACTAAGTGTTGACTCACAAAAACACTAAGTCGCCTCCCATGGTTTCTTATTCCTCCTTCATAGCTTTTAAACCATAACATAAAAAATTCAACACTCGTGGAAATGCCTCAGGAATCAGAAACTCCCAAGGGCCCATACCAGGGAAACTCATATACCAAACACCCACTCTAGGGTCTCATATACATAATCAAATCAAGTATCATTTACCAAAAACCAACAACCCACTAGGCATTAATTCCCACTGAGAATCCACATACAGAACTAGTCTCGTGAGAATCACAAATCATCTATCATTATTTATACACACACACAGAGATGCAAATATATATATATATCTCTGTGTGTGTGTGTGTGTGGCCATCACCATAGATGAACTTTGTCACAAAACCCTAATCTTGTGGTTTGATTAAGTATAATTACATTATTTTCTATCTAGGAAAACACCATATAGGTTATTACTGACACTTTAAATGATTAAACCTGTCTAATAGTCACGTAAAAGGGGCTTAACATCGAGTCATTGAATATATGTGTCAACCTACCTAGGATACCCCACATCCCATACACTAAGGAACTATCTCTTCATCATTAAAGAGTGTATCACCATTGATCTATATATCCTTCCATTATAATGAAATGCATATACACAATGGTCTAACTGAGTAGAATCCCACCAAGAACATATATTGGAAAACGTCATGTAAGCTACAATTGACACATCAAATAGTTAGCCCTATGTCATCATCACACTATCGGGGCTATATGTCATTTGATTCCCTGCATACTAAGAATGATGAATGATATTCGATTTCCCTTTATGACAAAGATTTAAATCCAAAATAAATCATAAATTATAAATAAAAACATCAAGTGTGTCCCACAAGGTTGAATCAGTAAATCATAACAAATAATACTAAGAATAACAATCTCACCACTGGTAACTAGGATTTCCTATCAGAAGTGGTATTTATGATGCACCAACTTGAGGTATGAAATAGGCTATAACACATTCTTTTTTCACCTTTCTATCATACCATAAACATTAAGGTAAATAAAGCATGCTTTTATACCACGTTGTAACATCCTAGCCCCATAACATCCCCAAATTTCACAATTTATTTTCCTTAAATGAATATTATGATAAGATTTAATTCTACATGCAATACTAGAAAAATATCACGATATAATAAATTAAAATTTTACCATTATAATTTAGCTATTAAATTAGCAGGCATAAATGGAAGTTACCATATTATGAAATCTATCAAAAAAGGAAATGGAATCATATAGAAGAATTATCCCTTATGAATTTCACTTATCCAATCAGGTAAATTTTAGAGCTTCACAAGTTTTTTATTTAAAATAATCCCTATTTTAATTCCAATAATTATAGTATGAGAAAAATCACATGAAAGATAAATTTGATCTTGTGGAAATTGACACGAGATCAATGCTAGTGGATTCACCACCCTCGATTACCACCATAGATTACATTATTCTTAGAACTTAATTTATAATATTTAGGGGATATGTAACTTGAAATTAGAATTATTTGATTGGGTAATCAATAATTTAATAAGTTATTTATCACATGTATTTAACTCATTTCACATTTTGACTTTTAAGAAATGATTTTTTCTATAATTTCTTTTTCTTGATATGTCATATTAAAAAGATAAATTTTATAATTTTATAATTTTAATATCATGAAATTAAAATAATTTTAAAATTTAGAAGTTTAATATATACTTATGGTTAATTTTTAATCTCTTTCTAAAATAATTTATTTTACAGGAATAGTATAAAATATTGATCTTTTTGAAACTATCACTTTTATGACATTATCATAATATAATAATGAATTAAATTTTTTTGAAAACTTTTTATATAAAAAATATATTTTTAAGTAAAATAAATAATTTAAAATTACTATATTGTATTTATAAAATCCATGTTTATCATTTTAGAAACTAAGTAATATTTTACTCTACAAACCAATTTTTTCACTTATATTAAAAATTAATTTTCATAAATTGTAGAAAGTACATCCAATAAAATTATATTTCATATTTCAAGATCAACATGAAAAAAAATTACAAGGAAGATCAACATGAACATATTATTTAATAAGTTCAATTTCATTTTTTCATATAATTATGTTTATTAAGATTAAAGTTAATAACTATGATAATTAAAAACTGTTATTTTAAAATAATTACTATATTAATTTTGTTTAATTTTTATCTAATAAAATAAATTAATATTGTATCAAAAATAAATTTAATATAATTTTTACACCTATATTATTACTAATTTATTTATTAATCAATACTAAATAATATTAAGAAAACTTAATGGTGATAACACTTTTTTATATAAAACATTTTCTCTATATATTAAATGTTTTAAAATAAAAACTAATTTAATATTATATATAAAATTAATTATATTATTTGGGGATTAAATTTAGGTTTATAAAACCTAAAATATTTAGTAGTTGTTACCTTATATTTTTAATAAAATATAAACTACATGGGTAGAAATTAGATACAAAGGTTAAACCCAAAATGGTAAAATTTAATAATCAATTGATAAAAAGATTGAAACATGTTTAAAACATGTGGTAAAATAGGTGGTGTAGGATTAATAAACCTTATATCACCGTAAAAACCATTATTTATAACTTTTGAAGATTTTTACCCTTTAATAGTGTGATTACATTATTGGAAAATAATTACTGTTCAAAAAAGTTTCATTTTATTCAATTATGAAATGGGAACACTTATACCCCTTAATATCACACACATAACTTCTAATTTCATCCTAAAAACTATAATTTTTATCCTACAAGAATCCTTTCTCATTTTTATAAGACTATATTTTAAATTACATTATCTAATGGCTCTATTTTTATGGATATTTATAATATAAATCTAACATTCTCAACCTAAGTATTTCTTACTCCCTAATGTTTTCTTCATAATATTTCTATTGAAAACATTTTTTTAAACCCTTATATAATGGAATAAGTATTAAATATAATATAATTTTATTATATTAATTTATTAACCATTATCAAATTATTTCCATCCACTAAGAAAGACAAAATAATATTGATCGTGTGTACATACAAACTATTTCCACCATAAAATGTTGTGGTCTATCTTTTAACACCACCCTTTTTGGATACATAAAAGAATAGATTTAAGAGATGGATATGATAAATATTTCACAATTATAATCATGGAAAAAGAATTTATCAAATACCTTCAATCTATCTCATTAATTTGGAAATGAAATCATTAATCATATATACAGATGGAATACCACCTCCACGAATGATAAATTTTGTTTTCCATCACCACCATTCATGGATGGTTATAAGAATGAATTTAATAAAAATATATTATATTTAAAAAAAATTAATATTCTGTAAAATTATATATATATATATATATATTCTTACACATAAAATCATTATAGCACACTCCAATTTGGGTTAGTTTTTATCAATTGTGTGAATATGATATAATGATTAAACCATGAATAATTAAGAAATGTTATATAGTAATTATATCATTTAATAATAATATATTTAATATTATTTAATTATTATATAAATATTTTATTAATATTTGGTTAATTTATTAATATATCACCTTTTGATTGTTAAACACATTGAGAAATAGTTCAACACAATTTCCTTTTTCAAAAAACGTATCCATGTATTTAACCTAATGAAATAAGAATCAATAAATCATTAAAAAATAATTATTATTCTATCGTGAATAAGTTTGAAATGATTAAATTTTGGAGAAAAATGAATATTAACACTGCTATTATGAAATTAGTTCAAAACAATCAACATTACTCACACCCAACATTGAAAATGGATAATAACAAACTAATATATATTAATAAAATAATTAAAAATGAGTATTATAAAAGGTTATAGATATGAATAAGATTCTTAAATAGGTGATTAAGATAGTTTTGTTTATTAAATAGGATATAAGATCACATTTTAGTAATATGGAATACAAAGAAAAGGTTTCTTTGTATAATTTTCAAATCCACGAGACATGTTTGATATAATGCACCATATTTTATTTTATATAATTTTATTAATGAATAATTTAAGTATTTTACCATATTAATATAACTTATTGGGTTATGAATTCTATAATGTGTTCTTTATTTATATTTATTAATATTGAAAAGATACCAAAGTTGAAAGGGTTTTTGTAAACTCAACTCCCTTCATTGAGTTACAAATATTCTTCTTGAAATTATTATTCCAAGATTGGTTTCTTACATACTAAGGATTTATTTCATGTTAATTTATTTTAATATCTATGGAAAATGAATATTTTTATTCAAATATTCCTCCTATATGAATTTCTTCCCCATAAAAATGTTATCTTTGTTAATAATAATTCTCATTCTCTTTAATGATTATTTTTCTTCCTTATTCGTATTTTACTTTATCCTAATTGTTTGCCTTATATTTTGAAACCAAATTATTTATTAACTCATGTGACTTTTATATTTCTATTCTCCTATAATAAATAGGATGTTTTGTTATCTCTTTCTATGATTTTGGTTTTTGACAAAGGTGTTTCAAAATATATAAAAAATAGGTTTTTATCATTTCAAAATCAAATTTTTTATATTCCAATCCAAATTTATTTTTGATAAAATTTATAAATTTTTAGGGATTTATAATTTATGTTTATTTATAAAATTAAATTTTTTACATGTTTTTTGTGTCACCTTCTTAAAATTGTATCTTAAATGTGACTCATAACTTCTTCTTTTATGAAAAATGTTAACAAATTTTTATAAAAATCATTTTTTTGGTTTATCTTGCATTATATAATTTATATCAAATAGATTAATATCCTTAAAATTTACGTTCATGAATTCACCTCTAAATTATGTTATAATATCTTGGTAGATTAAACTCGTGGAAATCCATTATGGATTTTTTCATACCTAGTCATTGAACGTCTTTGATTTTTATTCCAATAACTTCCCTTAGTGGACAATCTATTTCCTTCCACTGGTTTAATGGTATTCAACTAGATATCACATATCGATTGATTGGGTAAATTATTGAATTAAACATATAACCTTTATTTATATGGTATAAATAATATATTATCTTTTATCATTATTGAATGGTAATTACCAAGAATATTACTAAATATATTTGGATGCCCAATTATTTTCAATGAGTAATTCATGTTATGATTATTTATGGAAAATTAATGTTTTCCTTATGTGATTACATTTGAATAAGGATATAAAAACTATTTAATTTCAAGTTTTTTTTTGCGATATTATGAATTAATTGATTTTAAGTGGAACTCGTATGTATGGATAATGTTTTTTTGGTACTATATCATCCTTCAATGCATTGGTTAATGTTCTATATCACATGAGACAATGTAGAATGAGCCTTTTTGGATATTATCACAAACTAAATCATGAGAATTCATATATATGATCACAAACAAAAGAATGATCCTTTTTAAATATGATCACACACTAAATCACTTGCCTTGATGGATTTTTTTAGAAACTGAAGCATTCACCTTCTAGGATATTATCATAAACTAAGACGTTGGACTTATTGTATATGATCACAATATGATGATACCCTATTATTATTTTTGTTAGATAGTTTAAATATTATTTTTATGACTATGTTATGCGCTCATGGATCGTGTTTATTAACTTATTTTTTCACACTCTATTGATTCATTTCTTTTTTATTCCATTTGTTACATCATGACTCATTTATTATGGTATAACATTCTTTAGTTATGATTTTATAATGTATATTTATTATACTCATATACTCATCTTATGCTCACTTATGATCTTTGAATATAATAGCTTACGTTTTCCCTTACTAGGAATCTGATCATGCCCCTTTCTTGTGTTTTCATTTCCCCAGGTTATGAAGAAAAGTTATATGTATAGTGTGTCTAGAAGAGTATCTTTGATGGATATTTTCTGAGAAATCTTGAAGACTGGTTATGTGTTAACAAGTTTTTTATAACCTGGAAAAATATTCTTTAATTGAGAAAAACATGAGTTTTTTTGGTTAATTTTTTTTAAAAATTCTCTAAAACTCTTAAACTAATAGTTATTTGGAATGTATTATGATGAAATATTTTCTTTAGGTAATGTAATTGAGATGGACACATCCATCAGTTGTCAGGGATGGTGTTAGAATAGTGTTTAGATAACTTTAGAGGTTAAAATGTTATTTAAGGATAATTTGAGGATTGATAAGTTAAAGTTGATCATAATTTCAAATGAATAGATAACCCTTTATTTTAGTTAAGGTAATATTGAATATATTACGGTTTCATGTAAGATAAATTTTTTGATAACACTAGATATAAATATAAGTTGTAAGTCTATGTATAGGATAAGATCCTAAAATTTTGGTAAAGTATAGATTACTTGGTTTTCCTTATAATAAAATCCCTTCCAAGATACTAAAAATGGATGAAGTATTTGGAACATATTTACCTTCGTGAAATAACCCTGAAACGGGTTTTTTGGGTATTTACTCAATCACCATATAGTTCACGATAAATTTCAATAATTTTACACCTCGTTTGACACTACAAATGGATATGATTAGGTTAATCACATTATCTACACACAAAATTATAAATAATTTATTATATAATGATGTTTGGTAAATGAATTTGAGAGAACCCAACATAAAAAATCCTAGATTGAATCAAGGGTGATTTATGTTTAACTGAAAGCTAATGTGATGATTTCAAAGAGTAAGACGTTTAAAGGTTGATTTTTTGATGAGATAATTTATGATAATTCTCTTATGATGTTAATTGATAATAACTCACATTAACCCATTTTTGTTTTAGTAATGACTAAATCCTAGAAGATCCAATTTAACAATCTATTCCTTCGACAATGTTGATATCTTCCCAATTATCAACCAAATGGGATAAGGGTTGGAGTGATAAATCTTGGGATTATGTCAAATAAACTCTAATGAATTATGATTAATAGTGTAAACTTAGCTGAGATACCAAAAAACAATGAAGAGAAGGATAGAGCCTCATGGAATTTCTGGTGCTGAAGATGATAAAGGAAATAAAGTTCAATTTATTGCATCTCAAAAATGTTATAAGAATCATTAAGAAAATTATCTTAAAGGAATTGGGATTTGTTTTATTTTTAAAAAAGGAGGGAATAAAGTAACTAATTATTGAGAGGTTAAGAGTTAATTGGACTTAGTGAAATTAAATAGAGTTCATCTAGTGGTAACACAAATAGTTAAATGTATTAAATGTGACAAACTTAAACATTTTCCAAGTTAATAATGTAACTCAAGGGATAATATGGATTCTATGAACTAGAAACATGTAGTACAAGAGAAATCCCATGAAACTACCACTATTTAAATGGGTTCTGATAATGATGTGGAATGAGAAACATTGATCACCCATGCAAAAAAAGTGAGTGTTGTATTCATGTCTTGTCTAACCTTCTCTTATGTACCTAGAAAGTTTATAAAAAACATAAAATTTCCACCCCATTGACTAGATGTTGCATTATTAATAAATAATTTTAATTGTATTATTTATATAACCCAAGTGTATAAATTTTCTCTAATATATTTTTATAAGAATTAACTTCCTAGTGAACTGTATTATCCTTTCTCTAGTCAAATTTTATGTAATATTAGGCATGGATTGGAACTCTTGACATATAGTACATGATAATTTCCATTATAGTAAAATAAAATCAAAAAAATAACCCATGATCACCTATTGATAAAAGGATGTTAATAAACCCCCAATAAAAAATTACACACATTATATTGGGGTACTTAGAATAAATGGATATAGAAAAACTCAATATTCATGATATTACTATTATGAGGGAAAATATTATTTCACTAGTCACAAAAAATATAGTGAGTAAGAAACCTAATTATAAATTAAATATTGAGTCATGTTTATCATATGGAATCCCTTAAATATTTCTTTAGATTTGAATAACTAAAATATTGGGGACAATATTTCATTAATGGGGGATAATGTGACGACCCCAAATATCACTATTTATTTTCTATAAATTAATATTATATCAATAGATTATTTTATAAGTAATATTGAACAAAAAAAAAACCATGATATATTAAAATAAAATATTACAATTATAATGTAGTTGTTAAATTAATATGTATAAAATAAAGTGACCATATTATGAAATATTTAAAAAAAGAAATTGAGTTGGGTAGATGAAGTCTATATTTTGAGCTTAATTATTTGAGGTTGGAAAATAGGTATATTTAGTAATTTTTACCTTAGACCAATCCCAATATGAACTCCAAAAAATAATGATATCAGTAAAATCATATTAGAGATAAATTCAAGCACGTCTAAATTTCTATGAGATACATACTAGTGGAATCACCATCCTCGACTGCCACCAAATCTTACATTTTTATTAGATCATTTATAAAAATAATAAGGGGTTATTTAACTTAAAATTAGGCTGATACAATCAGTTAATTATTAATATAATAATTTATTTACCAATTTGATTTTACACATTTCACATTTTGACTTTTAAAGAATTTTTGTTTCTATAAAAATAGTTTTTCTTTATATTCCATATTTAAATGTTAAGTCTAAAATTTTTATAATTTTAATTTTATGAAATAAAATTCAATTTAAAATTAATCATTTAAATATAAATTTTGGATGAATTTTTGGGTTTTTTCTAAAATAATTAATTATTTGGTGAATGGTAAAAAAATATCAATTTTCTTAAAATTTCCACATTTATAACATTTTCATAACACAAGAATGAATTAATTATTTTTTAAAATGAATTATATAAAAAATATATATATTAATAACTAAAATAAATCATTTAAAATAACTATTTTTATTTTATAAAACCTATGTTTCTTTTTTCAGAAACATGTGTAATATTTTATTCTAAAACTGATTTATTCTCTTATATTAAAAATTAGTTTTCATCACTTATAGAAATTAAGTCTAAAAATAGATTTTATATTTTAAAATAAATATGAACATATTATGTATCAATGTATATTTCTTTTTGGGGGATAAAAGTATGATTACTAATATTAAAGTTAATGATTATGATAATGGTAAAACTATTCTTTTCAAAGAATTATTTAATTTATATTGTGTAATTTTTATCTAATAAAATAAATTAATTATATATAGAAATGAATTTAATAAAAAAAAAATACACCTATATTATCACTCATACAATTATTAATCAATACTAAATAAGATTAACAACACCTAATGGAAAAAACAACTTTTTTCTACAAAATAGTATATATTTATATATTGTTTTAATATAGAAATTATTTTTTAAATTATTTAGAAATTGGATTATATTATAAGGGGATTAAATTTTGGACCATCATGGCCAAATTGTTTTATATGGTTTACCTTATATTGTTAATAAAATATAAACTACTTGGGTAAAAGAAAGTTACTGAGTTAAAAAAAAAATGGTAAAATATTAAAATCATGTGGTAAAAATATTGTAACATGTTTAAAACATAAGATAAAATTATTTATGGTACATAGTTTTACATTTTATAAATAGACACTATTATTTCTAAACATTTGTACTTTTTACCCTTGAATGGTGTCATTCCATTATTAAAAGATAACAAGTGTTCACAAAAGTGTTGTTTTCTTCACTTATAAAAGGGGAACACTTGTAATGAATCATGCCACAATAATCCCATTGAATTTAAACAAAAAACTCTATCATTTTCATCCTACTATAAAATTATTTGAGTTTTATAACCCTCTGGTCTTAATTATATAACCTAATGCCTCTATTGCCAAGAATATTTCCAAGTTAAATCTCAAGTTCTCAACATAAGTATTGCATACTCCTTAGTTTTTATTATTAATATTCCTCTTTAAAACATATTATACACACCCTAATATAATGAACTAGTATTATTAATACTATAATGTTATTATATTAATATATAACACATTATTTAATCATTTACATCAACTAAGAAAAACAAAATAACATTTTTCATGTGTACGTATGGACTACCTCTACCACAAAATAATGTGGTTCTTTTTTTATCACCTCCTTTTATGGTTGGTAAAAAGTATAGATTCGATAGTTTAATATGATAAATATTTAAAAATTATAATTCTAAAATAATAATTTAACTCAAACCTTCATTATAACTCATTCTTTGAGAAATGGAATTGTTAATCATGCATACAGCATACCACCACCTCATAAAATGAAGAAATTTGTTTTTCATCACTATCATTCATGGGTGGCTATAAAAATAAATTTAATGAAAATATATTACATTTATGAAATTTTTAATATTTTAAAAAAAATAGTAAAATTATATAAAAATATATCCTAAATCATAAAATCATTATAACACACTCCAGTTTGGGTTAGTTTTTACAAACTACGTGAATGATGTTGTAACACCCTAGAACGAACCATTAGGTCTAAACTGGAGTGCCACATGACTTCATGCATTCCTCCCCATACATGAGAGGCTTCTGAATAAAATTTATGGTCTAATTTTACTTGGGGTAGACTATAACCTTAGTATCATGTCATAGGATAAATAATATATGATAAACAACCAAATTAATCATGTTAAACTAAAAGATGGAATTCATGTCATAAAACAAGTTGACGAGATCCCAAAGTAGAAAGAAAACCATAGTATAAATGAAGTAAATAAATAAATAAATAAAATTTGGAATCTCACAGTGCTTATCCCAGTACCACCATCATCTCCTTGATTTAATACTAATATATCAGTCATGGATCCCTTTCCCTTTCTTGGATCCCTAATCAAGAATTCTTCACATGCATTGAAATTCCTATACATAGAGTGATTAATAAATATAGTAGGACACCACCAGTGAATCCTTAACAAATTTAAAAATATATAATAGGTTTATATCATGATAATTATAAATTCAAAATAAGAGTAAAAAACATACACTCACATGTCAAGCGATTGTGTGCTAACAAAGCCACCACAAACCCCCCATTGTACCTTCTTCAACTACATTATGAAAAGATGATCAAGGGTCATCAAGAAAGATCAATAACTAGACATAAAGGAAGAGACTTTTTAAATAGTATCCAAAAGGTTAATCGATATGATCATGCTACCCAGAATCAATAAGGTTCATCGAGTTAAGACACATTACTCAGGATCAACAAGGTGCAATGAGTAACATCTCGTTACTCAGAATCCACAACGTGCATCAAGTAACAGTCAGGATGAAAGGCTATCATGATAGACCATCATAATTTTCATACATCGAGCACAATCCCCCTTTAATGTGTAATCATACCATGTTGGTCACTTATCACATGTACTAAACACCAAGCCTCCAAATGAAAGATAATACATGACATGGTATAGAATGATAAACAAATATTGAATGGAATCCTGAGATAAGTAATAGCACCAAATATCAACATGTGTGTCACAACCCATCCCAAAGGGGATTTTTTTCCAGGTCCCAATGCCTTCCTTAAATAATTCAGGCACTATAAACTAGCATCGATTAGGAATATTACTAACCTATGATGACTTATCATATGTACATGTACACCCACATAGATCTCCAAGCCTATACAGTTCTTAAATGTAAAAATAACTAAACAACCATGCATGAATACATATAAATCCCACAACCATAGGATGATAAAAAGTAATGAAAATTAAATAGGGCCAAATAAAAAAACACCAAAAAGAATCTGAAAATAAGTACAACCTGAAAATAAGATGGGGATAGTTGTGAACATACTGCATGAACACACCTCGGTCTGTCTAGTATCACTAATCACAATCTGGTCCGGGTCCCTCAAAACCACTTTAAAAAAGTTAATCATCTGTACAAGACACGACACATGAAGGAAAAACCCCAGTATAAAGGAGTATAAAAATACCAAGTAAGAAACTTCAAAACCAAAAAGCATACAAAAAAATAATACAGTCATCTCTACATAGGTATATTTCTACAACACATACAATAATAATATCCAAATATAATCAAAAAAGACACACAACCTAAAGTTAATTTTACAACCATAATACCAGCCTAAGATTATTTGCTAAAGGTTCATCATAACACTCATTCAGGAGAACAAAATCCCTGAGTTTGATATCATATATGATGTCCATCCTTGTGGTAATTCTCATCAGGCCTTTCCATTAAAATTACATGATGAATGTTAGAATAGATACTCTACACAAATGAAGATCACACACAAGGACATGGGGTATACCAACAACTTAATCTGGATTAACCCTCTATGTAGATGATCGATTCCCAAATAGATTTTTTCATGATGATACTAAGAACTCCACTTAGGGGATTAATATTAATAAAGGATCTAAATTCGGGACTCATAGAAGGATTCCAACAACCTTGTCCTAGAAGACCTACTGGATGGATATTTATTCGTTTTGTAAGAGGATATTTTATACTAACCCTCAGGGAATGGATATGGGTAACTCTCACTAATGAAACATATCCAATATATAGAGTACAAGGTCTCCAAGACAACATTTGAGGAGTATACAACATGTAGTAGGGGTACACACCGTGTTCCTTTAACCTCGGGTCTTTCCCATGTAAACATCTCATGTCCATGTTTTTGTAGAAGTATACAATGTTCTTTATCCCATGTACCTCATCTCCAGTCCTAGTAGATGGATATTCCCATGTTTCCTTATCATGGCCACATTTTTGTAGGAGTACATAGTGTGCCTCTGGCTGTGTACTCTCAGTCGGTGTCTATGTACCCTCATAGGTACATGTCGAGCTCACCAAAGGGGACCAAATGACATGTGAAAATGTAACATGCCTTATAAAAGTTATCAACCTCCAAAATACCTATCCATCACTGAGAGGGTCCCACACACCTTGTAATCACATATTACATGTTGTGTTTATTGGGATTTTCTAGAATCCTAGATCTTGTTTCGGTGCGTCTTCTCCACTACTCTGACCACCGATCCAGCCACACCCCAAACTGAGGAAAAAGAGAATGGTCGGTCGGGGGTTTCCATCATCAAAACAATAAAATCAATCCATTAATCCATTTAGAACAAATTCTTGAACATATTTATTCATTGAACACCGAAGAGCCCAGAATCATGTATCCAAAACCATCCTATCTATGACACCCCAAGAACTTGCGTTTCATGTAATGGTAATTTTTTTATGTTTTATTATGGTCTATTACTTGAGAAAAACTTATCTATTATGGAAAAATTATAATATGATGCAATGGAATAAGCACACAAAATGGATGCAAGGAGTTTTATTCAAAGAAGAACACTGTAGTTGTTACAATAAGCCGAGATTAAGAGGGAAATAAAACTAACCAACTATACCTATTAAAAACCCTATCATATTTACAAGGAGAAAACTTAAAACAATCCCAAGAAAGTAATACGGATCCTTTGAATTCGTCATAATGAACATAAGAATGGTTGAAGCCATTGCTTCCACACTAAGCACCAAAGGTTTGACCTGAACCATCTTCTTCAATCAACTTGAGTGTTGAGACACTCAAAGTCTTGGCTTTATAAGACACTAATGTGACTGTTGTGTTGGGAAACCATGGAACTCTAATGTCTATAAATATAGTCCTTGGTCTCATTGGTCAATTAATTGAAAACATATGATTATGTTTTAGTTCTCCAAATAATTAGATTATGAATTGAAAAAAAATATATAACACTAATCTTATCCATGAAATTTAAAAGGTCATAGAAGAATGTTTTAGTTATACATTGGTATTTTTTTAATGTAATAAGAAATTCAAAAAATGTTTTAATTAATTCAAGTGTGTTGTAATTATTTTCCTTTAATGTCTTAAACTATGTTTAAATTATTGTTAATTGAATTATGTTTTTTTTAACCAAACAAAGTTTTAGACCACTACAACACTAATATAAGAAATATCATTCAGTTTATAACTTTTAATGTTTGAAAACATTAACCTTATAATAAAATACATGTATGAAAGGAGAATTTCAATAGTGTTATTTCTTCCTAAAACATTATTTTTGTATAAAGTTAGGTTATATACAAACAAATTAGGCCCACTAGGGACAGCCCTTTTATGGCTGGGTCGAGGGTGGCAACACACTCTGGGTGGATGTGCCTAGCCCTCAACCCATGTCTGGGACAGCCCAAGCTCGGGCATAGGTCTCCTGAGGGGTGCACAAGAGCGTGGGAGCGTAGGTGCGCATGTGTGCGCGCAGTGTGGGTGCTAGGCCGTAATGAGTAGTGGGGGGTAGGTCGTGGCCTATGGGGGAGCGGGAGCCTATGTGTAAGGCCCCCCTCGTGTGTGTTGTGTGTTTTTTTTAGCTGAGGATGGGAGGCTTAGTCTTATAAATGAGTTGCGTTCATCCCACTGATTCAATGTGGGAAGAAAATTTTCGGGCGAAATGAGATCCTGGCCATCGGATTGTGTCTCATGCAATCTGAGCCGTTGATTTTGATCTCTAGGTCGACCTTCAGCATATCACCTCTTTTAAGTGGACCGTTTGATCAACCCTCGATAAAATTGTGGTCGTCTGAGGTACTTAAAATGTCGCAATGATCAATATCTGCTGATCTCACATAAGATCAATCCAAGCCATCCACTCCTTTTATAACCTTGCAGATGCATCCTAGCCCTTGATTTTATTACCGAACTGGTCCGGGCCGTCAAAATTTCTCCCAGTTTTCTCCTGTGGCGCTATCTTCTTCCTCCCGCGGCGTGCACTACACCAGTGGGTTAGCCACATCCCTCTTCTCTCCCATTTATTCCAAAGCCGCCGTACCTCCCTACCGGCCTCGTTTTCTTCCTCCTAGCACTCCACCTAGTCACGGGTTAGGTGTTGGGTCACTTACATGTGTCGAGAGGATCCTCTTTAAGATCTCTTCCCTCTCACCTTGGTGAACCATACGGTTTCACCCACACCCCCCTCCCAAAGCTTTGCAAGTGCACCTCAGCTCCTCCTCTTCCTCCTCCATCCCCTCCTAACACCAATGTAAGGGGTTTTTCTATTCATATTTCATGCAAACCTGGTCTTATATATATATATATATATATACATGTATATGGATTTTATATATATATATATATATAGATGTATCCAACTATATTAAAAACCCTAACCTCCATAGTTTTCCTCCTGTTTAGAGGTTAATAAGACCTGGAAGGGATATTTTGATTTAATCAACATACAAAACTTTTCTTTTATATAAATACATATATATGAATCCAAACCTCTACTTTAAAACCTTCATCTCCTCCCTTGCCTTCTATTTTGAAGTTAATAGGTTTTGTTTTGAGTGTTTTATGTTTCTATTTTTTTATGAAAAACAAGTTTATATGTGTGTATATACAAATACAGTTTATATATATATAGGTATATAAGTACATACCATGTGCATATATGCTAATTCAGTTTACAACCTTCTATTTTCCAAGGTTAATCATATTTTAAAGATCTGATAACTGTGAAAGGAATTTTTCCCCTTAGATTTCTTGAAGATTAAGTTATATATATATATATTGTATAATTGTAAATACATGTTGATGGTGTTTTAATTAAAATTTTAAATCTCTAACCCTTTATCATTCCCTCGGGTTCAATATCTATATGTTTTAAGAGAAGTTATTTTAGTTATTCTTTCACAATTTATTTTCTTTAAGGTTGGGATATAATATATCTATGAATGTATAAGTAAACTTAAATATTTTTACTATGAAATTAAGGCTTTAGAGGCCTAAATCCTATGTAGAACATACTGAGTTCCATACTTGGAAAAGAGTTTAAATTTGTGGTTGTTCGAATTTTAGTTTTACAAATTTTACAAACAGTTACTATAAATTTATATATATACATGTATACGTTGTATAAGTGTAATTTTGAAACTAAGTGCATGGATAGAAATGATGTTCCAAACCTTAAATATGTATATGTGTATTTGACAATAAATCCATAATTTCATTTTCAAATTTCAAATCCACAATGTCAAGGAGTTTTGTAAATTTTTCCTTTATAATAACTTTGGTGAAAAATGTTAAAGTAGAGAGTCTTGCGGTGTCTGCTTGAACTTCAAACCAAGGCCTTATGTTCTTTGAAAAATTATTATACCATGTACCGGTAGATATATACTTAGGTCCAATTACTCATATTTATATACACACACATCTGTGAACCATTTATCATCATGTTTTGTAGAATATTCATGTGACTCCTTGGAAGATTTTCCTTATGAATTAATTATGTGTGCATCACTGATATTTTGCACATTGTATTATTCATGTACCACTTTGTCATCAAGAATATGTTTCCTTAGTAGTTTCCGTATCATATTTTTTGTGTTTATCCTGAAATAATGATCACCAAATAATAATTAATGAATCTAATAACCCGTTATTTAGAGTGGTATGGGACACCCCAAATAACAACACCTTAATCGGGTATCCAATGTGGTATGGGACGCTTTGGATACATATCCCCTAATACTTAAGAGGATCATATTGGACATATTATGTGATGGGTGGGGCCCACTATAGCCCCTCGATGCATCGGCAGGTCTCATGAGACAAATCACGGTCATGGCACGAGGCCTGGAAATAGTTATGGTTCGGGTGAAATTCCCAGACATAGATGATTATGGTCATGGAACGAGGCCTTGACAGAGTCTGTCATTATACTCTCCTCTTAATGTTTTAGTGAGTGACCAACTATGGGATTTTTCTGACTAGTAGGATATCCCTGGTTCAGAGCCTATTGTATGCACTTATAAATTAAATTCATTGACATGTTATTTTTTAGAATTTTTTTGGACTTGGTCCATTTATCAGCAGATGTTACATCTCATCGTGTGAGAAATTATGGATAAGTTTATCATGATATGTGCACCAGTTTATGTTACAAAATGTTGATTGTGTATTGTTAACTTAGAACATGTCTTGTTTGTAAATTTCATAACCCTTCATGCTTTACACAGGAACTTTATTTCACTTTATAGAACTACATACTCTGATCATGTTTTTTTTCAATTTTAAGTTAAAAGTTTTCTTTTATTTCAGGATTAATTGGTTTTCTTTAGGAAAAGGATTAGGTTTACTATCAACAGTTATTTTCAAGTAATGGATGTTTTATTTCCATATTATCAAATGTTTTTAAAACCCCTTACTGGGCATTCTTTTTCTCACCCTATGTTTTAAATGAAAATTTTTCAGGTATCAGTCATGTATTCAATGAATTTTCATAATGCAGCTGGTTTCCCAGAACCTGAACTTCACAATCCTATAAAGCATGGGACATGATGTGATATTTTTAAATGAATGTAATGTAATAATTATGGTACATCATTTCTCATGGGCTCCAGCTCCGGGAACTCAGGGGATGGGGCTGTCACAGCTGGTATCAGAGTGTAGGTTCAGACAATTCTAGAAAAACTAGGTAATAGAAATATATAGCTATGACTGAACCTTAATAAGTGATTTTATTATAACTTTCAGATGGTAGATGAAAATGTGCCTATAAATATACTATCACTCCCCACTGAGACCCTAGAGAACATTGTGTCTTTAGCTATCCGAGAGAATTTTCTTAACTATTCCCATATCTGCATGACATGCAAACCCCTGTACAATGTGTCAAACTCACCTCAGGTTCTTCGGCTACACTGGGGGTTAGTATTGGATTAACTTCTCATGATGATGACCCAATTCCCCTCCTATATACGTTAGGTAATGAACAATGAGGGAATTTTCCAAGTGTTCACGGTAGGTGAGGACTTTAGATTTATGTCCCTTGACACTTTTTAAGAAGTTTCTGCTGCCGGTGACCTCTGAGTAGTCTATCTTTGTCAAATCTTGAACTGCGGCTTTTAGGGCTAGTTGTTGGACTTCAGAATGTTAAAAGATGAGTCCACCCATCTGTCTTGCAGGAAAAAAGTGTATTTTGACATCTCCAAACTCCATACCCCTCATGCTACACTCAAGAGACGTCACAAGTGTCCCCATGAGTTTAACCATGAATGGTCAGCCTGTGTTTGGTTTGAGGAGATAGGGATTTTTGCTTCTCTGTGTGGAGTTCGTGTAGTAGGTCATTAGAGGAACTCAGGAACTGATGTTTTGTAATAAACTTATGTTTTATTGAAATATTATCTTTCTCATTCCTGTATTTACTTTATCTGAACTTTCAAAGTGAATTCTCACGAATATGTTTTCAGATGGCTAGACAAACAAATATCTCATCTATACCTGATGAGATATTGGAGGATATCTTAATCAGAACTTGCATTGTGGACTATCCTTCTTTCCTTAACCTGCGAGGATCATGTCAATGCATGTTTGGCTTGTTTAACAGCCCTGAGATCCTTCATTCCTGTCAAGTTAATGAACAAGTCTCCCACATCATCACCATTACCCAACTCCCCTGTTATAAGAGAAGGGGGAGATACTTCGAGGGTCTTTTTCAGTGTTTCACTCTGGCATAGAAGTTTTCTTCTAGAGAATGTTTCTTAGTGGCTTCCCAAGATGGGAACCTCAGAGAAGCCTTTATGTTCCAGATCCTAAACCTCAGTCTATTTAACTGCATCATTCCAATTGAATATCTCGAGCGATATGTAGTCCATCAGGGCTTCAGAGAATATGTCCATTCAAAAATCTCTGAACTTTTTACCCCTCAAGCCTCCCTGTGGAAGCCTGAGTGTAGAATTCATGAGATAGAGTTCAAAATGTACTGCTCGAGGTGTATCTGGACCAAATATACAGAGGAACTGAATACCGACCTGGTTATTCCATTGACTGAGCCGAATCTCCCGTTTTGGTGATGATAATCGTATGGGAATTTATTTTTCAGTTTGTGAATAGAATTTAAAGGATGAGATTCTTCATAGGGGGAATAATTTGATACCCCAAGAACTTGTGTTTGATGTAATGGTAATTTTTTTATGTTTTATTGTTTTCTATTACTTGAGAAAAACTTATCTCTTATGGAAAAATAATAATACGGTGCAATGGAATAAGCACACGAAATAGATGCAAGGAGTTTTATTCAAATAAGAACGTCGTAGTGGTTACAATAAGCTGAGATTAAGAAGGAAATAAAACTAACCAACTATACCTATTAAAAACCCTATCATAATTACTAGAAGATAACTTAAAACAATGAGAACCCCAAGAAAGTAATACGGATCCTTGTCTTTCGTCATAATGAACATAAGAATGGCTGAAGCACTACGACCACACTAAGCACCAAAGGTATGACACGAACCATCTTCTTCAATCAACTTGAGTGTTAGGACACCCTAATTCTTTTCTTTATAAGACACTAATGTGACCGTTGTCTTGGGAAACCATGGAACTCTAATGGTTATAAATATATCAGTTGGTCTCTTTGGTCAATTAATTGAAAACATATGATTATGTTTTAGTTCTCCAAATAATTAGATTATGAATTGAAAAAAATTATAAAACTAATCTTAACCATGAACTTTAAAAGGTAATAGAAGAATGTTTGAGTTATACATTGGTATTTTTGTAATGTAATAAGTAATTAAAAATATATTGTAATTAATTCAAGTGTGTTGTAATTATTTTCATTTAATGTCTTAAACTATGTTTAAATTCTTGTTAATTGAATTATGTTTTTTTTAACTAAAAATTTTTTTAGACCACTACAACACTAATATAAGAAATATCATTCAGTTTATAACTTTTAATGTTTTCAAAAATAAACCTGATAATGAAATCCATTTATGAAAGGATAATTTCAATAGTGTTATTTCTCCCTGAAACTTCATTTTTGTATAAAGCTAGGTTATATACAAAACAAATTGGCCCGCCAGGGCTAGCCCTTTTATGGATGGGCTGAGGGAGGCAGCACACTCTGGGTTACTGACCCTAGCCCTCAACCCATGTCTGGGCTAGCCCAAGCTCGGGCATAGGTCTCCTGAGGGGGGCACAAGAGCGTGGGAGCGTAGGTGTGCATGTGTGCGTTCAGCACGGGCACTAGGCCATAGTGAGCAGCGGGGGGTAGGCCATGGCCTGCGGAAGAGTGGGATCCCATGTGTAAGGCCCCCTTCGTGTATGATGTGTGTTTTCTGAGATGAGGATGGGAGGATTAGTCTTATAAAGGAGGCGTGTTCATCCCACCAATTCGATGTGGGAAGCAAATTTTCGGGCGAAACGAGATCATGGTCGTCAGATCGTGTCGTGCGCGATCTGAACCGCTGATCTTGAGGTTGAACTTCAACATATCATCATGTTTAGGTGGACCGTTCGATCAACCCTCAATAAAATCGAGGCCATCTGAGGTATTTAAAATTACGCGATGATCGAGATCCACTGATCTCGCCTAAGATAAATCCAATCCATCCACCCCTTTTATAAACCCGCAGACGCATCCCATCCCTTGATTTGATGACCGAACTAATCCGGGCCATCAAAATTTATCCCAGTTTTCTCTCGTGGCGTTGTCTTCTTCCTCCCGAGGCGTGTGCTGCACCAGTGGGTCAGCCAAATCCCTCCCCTCTCCCATTTATTCCACAACAGCCCTACCTCCCTACCAACCTCATTTTCTTCCTTCTAGCACTCCACCTAGTCATGGGTTAGGTGTTGGGTCACCTGCATGTGTCGGGAGTATCCTCTTTAAGATCTCTTCCCTCTCACCTTGGTGAACCCTACAGTTGCACCCACACCTCCCATCCTGAGGCTTTGTAAGTGAATCTTATCTCCTCCTCTTCCTTCTCCAGCCCCTCCTAACACCAATGTAAGGGGGTTTTTCTCTTCCTCTTTCATGCAAACCATGTCTTATATATATATGTATTTATGTATGTATACGGCTTTTATATATATATATGGATGTATCCAACTATATTAAAAACCATATCCTCCTCCTTTTGCCTCATTTTTATAGGTTAATAAGACCTGGAAGGGATATTTTATTTTAATCCACATACAAACCTTTTCTTTTATATAAATACATAAATATGAATCCAAACCTCTACTTTAAAACCCTCACATACTCCCTTAACTTCTATTTTGAAGTTAATAAGTTTGGTTTTGAGTGTTTTATGTTTCTATTTTTTTATGCAAAACAATTTTATATGTGCGTATATACAAATATAGTATATATGTGTGTGTGTGTGTGTGTGTTCGTATAAGTATATACCATGTGTATATATTCTATGTTAGTTTACAACCTTCCATTTTCCAAGGTTAATCATGTTTTAAATATCTAATAACTGTGAAAGGAATTTTTCCCCTTATATTTCTTGCAGATTAAGTTTTACATATATATATATATATTATAATTGTAAATACATGTTGATGGTGTTTAAATTAAAATTCTAAACCTCTAACCCTTTATTGTACCCTCGGGTTCAAGATCCATATGTTTTAAGAGAAGTTCTTTTAGTTATTATTTCACAATTTTTTCCCTTTAAGGTTGGGATATAAAATATATATGGATGTATAAGTAAAATTAAATATTTTTACTATGAAATTAATGTTTTCGAGGCCTAAATCTTATGTATAACATACTGAGTTCCATTCTTGGTAAAGAGTTTAAATTTTTGGTTGTGTAAATTTTAGTTTTAAAAATTTTACAAATAGTTACTATAAATTTATATATATACATGCATACGTTGTATAAGTATAATTTTGAAACTAAGTACATGGATAGAAATGATGTTCCAAACCATCAATATGTATATTCATATTTTCCAATAACTCCATAATTTCATTTTCAAAGTTCAAATCCACAATGTCAAGAAGTTTTGTAAATTTTTCCTTTGTAATAACTTTGGAGAAAAATGTTAAAGTAGAGAGTCTTTCTCTATCTACTTGAAATTCAAACCAAGGCCTTATGTTCTTTGAAAAATAATGATACCATGTTCCAGTAGATATCTACTTAGGTCCAATTACTCATATTTATATACACTCGCATCTGTGAACCATTTGTCAGCATGTTTTGTAGATGATTCATGTGACTCCTTGGAATATTTTCCTTATGAATTAATTATATGTGCATCACTGATATTTAGCACATTGTATTATGCATGTGTAACTTTTTCATCAAGCATGTGTTTCCTTAGTAGTTTCCATATCATATTTTGTGTGTTTTTTCTAAAATAATGATCACTAAATAATAATTAATGAATCTAATAACCCGTTATTTGGAGTGGTATGGGACACCCCAAATAACAACACCTTAATCGGGTATCCAAGATGGTATGGGATGCTTTGGATACATACCCCTAAGACTTAAGAGGATCATATTGGTCATATTATGTGACATGTGGGGCCCGCTATAGACCCTCGATGTATCGACAGGTCTCATGAGACAAATCACGGTAATGGCACGTGGCCTGGAAACGGTAACAGTTCAGGTGAAATTCCCGGACATAGATGATTATGGTCTTGGCATGAGGCCTTGACACAGTCTGGCATTATACCCTCATCTTAATGTTTTAGTAAGTGACCATCTATGGGGTTTTCCTAACTAGTATGATATCCCTGGTTTAGAGCCTATTGTATGCACAAATAAATTAAATGAATTGACATGTTATGTTTCCAAAATTTTTTGAACTTGGTCCATTTATCAGTAGATTTTATGTCTCATCATGTGAGAAATTATGGATAAATTTATCATGATATGTGCACCAGTTTATGTTACAACATTTTGATTGTGTCTTGTGCACTCATAACTTGTCTTGTTACTAAATTTCATAATCCTTCATGCTTTACGCAGGCACTTTATTTCACTTTTTAGAACTACGTACTCTGATCATGTTTTTTTTCAATTTTAAGTTAAAATTTTCTTTTATTTCAGGATTAATTGGTTTTCTTTAGGAAAAGTCTTAGGTTTACTTTCAACAGTTATTTTCAAGTAATAGAAGTTTTATTTCCTTATTTTCAAATGTTTTTAAAACCCCTTACTGGGAATTCTTTTGATCACCCTATGTTTTAAATGGAAATTTTCAGGTATCAGTCATGTATTCAATGAAGTTTCAGAATGCATCTGGTTTCCCAGAACCTGAACCTCACGATCCTCTATAGCATGGGACATTATGTTATATTTGTAAATGAATGTAATGTAATAATTATGGTACATCATTTCTCAAGGGCACCAGTTCCAGGAACTCAGGGGGCTGGGGCTGTCACACTATCCATTGCCACTTACTTCCTCACACCACCATCATGTCATACTGAACCCAAATCTACAATATCGAATATTTTCACTAAGAAACGGGTTTGAAATGATAAAATCATTGGGTTAGTTTGAACCATAGTTCAAACTAATAATTCCCATAATTAATAAAGAAATATTAGAGAAAATTAAAACCAAAAACATGAGTAATGAACCTCAACTAATGTTTGTGTTGTCCTTGATCTATCACTATTATTACTACAAATGAATAATCAATAATAATCAAATGAAACTCCCAATAACACCCCACATGTAAACTTATCCCTCAAAACGATTGATCCACAAATCAATCTACTGGTTGATTGATCTGCATTCATCTTAGAAATTAAGAATAGGTAAAGAATCCAAATTTAAAAAAAAAACATCCTACCTCAAGATGGATTAATCACTAATAAATAATGAGCCTTCATTTTTGTTACTGGAGAGATCTTTGAATCATGTTTCACATTGATCATCAATCTATGTTCCAATTGATGTTTGTCTGAGATAGATCCTCCAACGCTCTCTCCATGGATTCTCCAATGACTCCACGATTATGATACTAACCCTATAATTCCATCAGAACCTTATTCTTAGAGTATAATTTAGGTCATAGTTTCAATGGATAAACAAAATAATTGTATTTAATTTTTTTTACACCCATGATGAATTTTCCAAAAACATCTCATGCCGATGAATGTTATATCATGCCTTGGGTAAAACCCATGTTCCGATCTCAATGGTGCAATCTGATTTTTGATTTGGGACCCCATTTAGAATTTATTTTACTTTTTAAGAAAATGGTGTGTTAGTTATCTTTAATATATTTAATATATTTTAAACATTTATTTCGTTCATATTGGTCCTTGGAAACACACACCATATCGGTGAATGGTCTAGAAAATAATCCATAAAATATCCAAAAATAATACATGGAAAATTTAAGAAATTACATTCTCCTGACCTTGGGTCTTTACATCCTAAAAATCCAAAATAAGGGCTACACAAAGAGATGTGGATACTATGCACAAATATGATCCTTCCACTCTCATGTGCTCTTCTAAATATTATTGTGCTTCAACAAAAAAACATACTAAAGGAATCACTCACCCATGAAGGATCCTCTTATACTGATCCTCAATCTCTACCAGGTACTCATGAATAGGTATCTCCATACATTATGTCCAGCTTTCCCCTATCGGTAACATATGATGTTTCATACACAAACCTCCTCAGTTGTGACTCATGGAAGACATCATGTGCATGGACTAACTGTGGAGGTAGATCTAAGCAATATTCCACCATGTCAACTCTATGAAGTATTTGGAAAAGGCCAAAAAATATAATAGATAACATGCCACCCTAACCAAATCTTCATAATCCAAATTGAGGTGAAACCTAGAGGAAAACATGGTATCCCTCCTTGAACTCCAAAGGCCTCTATATTTTATCAGTATAAGACTTATTATGGCTTTTTAAAATCCCCATTTTATCTTGTATGATCGTCACCTTCTCAATAGTATCTCACACCAACTCTAGGCCCATAAGCCCCAACTCTCCTAGGTCATTCTATCAATGTGGTGAACAATTGGGTTGCTCATACAAATCCTTGAATGGTTCCATACCAATGGTAGAATGGTAGATATTGTTGTATGAAAACTACACCTATGATATATGATCCTCCCAACTATGACAAAGTCCAACATGAAATCCCAAAACATTTTCTCCAAGACCTGAATCGTCCACTCTGTTTGGTCGTCAGTTTGGGGGTGAAATGTGGTTCTCAAGTGTAACTGAATCCCAAAATCCTCTTATAATCCATTCTATAACTGATATTTGAATGGATCATCATGGTCGAAAATAATCATCAAGGAAACTCCATGGAGTCGGACTATCTCCAACACGTAGAGGCATCTTAATCACTCTACTGAACTCTGCTCCTGAGTAGCTAAGATGTTGGCCGACTAGGGGAGTCAGTCTATAATCACCTATATAGAATCATTTACCCTAGATGTAAATGGTAACCCCATCACTAAGTCCATGGATATCTCATCCAACTTCCACTTGGTCACCTCAATTGGTCGAGCTGAACCCATTGGAACTTGGTGTTCAACCTTCACTTACTAATAAGTAAGTCATCAAGAGACAAAATCTATAACTCCCTTCAATATCCCTAGCCAAAAAAATGACAATGAAGGTTATAGTACATCTTTTCCATACCTATATGTACCACTAAAGGATATGTATGAAAATCTCTCAAAACATCCTCCCACAATGTCATTGGTACTATCGTGCATCCTCAGAAAAGAACGATTTGCTCCTCACCATCAAAAAATCCATCAGGACAGTGTCTAGTGGATATCTGAGTATGAAGGGTCTCATAGTCAACATCCCCATGATGTGCCTCCCTAACTCTTTGTAAGATCGGATGGGTAAAAACCATCAATTTAAGGTAAGATACTCCATCTACATCCATAAAGGATAATTGAAATGAGGTTAACTGCTCTAACACCTAATTCAGAAACTATGAACAAGGTATTTTGTTGAGATAATCTTCTACCATGTTACGTTTCCTATAAGTATAGAAAATATATAATTAATAATCCATGAGTTACTCTATCCATCATCTATGTATTAATTTAATATCCTTGAGAGATGAGATATACTTGAGACTCTTGTGATTATAATAGATGACAAACCGCTTTCCTATTAGGTAGTGTTGCCACATCTTTAGTGAAAGTACTACCATTGTAAAATCAATAACATTGTTCATGTAGTTATACTCATGTTGTCTTAATTGAAATTAACCATAGGAAATCATTGTTTGACTATAAATTATAACACAACCAATCTCATTTCTTAATGCATTGGTGAACACTACATATTCAACCCCCTCCTCAAGTAAACTTAATATTGGACCACTTTCCAATATATACCTAAAATTATTAATAGCATATTGGAACCCCTATGTATACATGAAAGGATCCCCCTTTTTGGTCAAAGTTTTCATTTGTGTTGATATCCTAGAGAAATCAGATATGAATCTCTGGTAATAGACTGCCTACCCAATGAATCTCTGAACCTCTATCACACCTTTGGAAAGTCCCAAACTAAAATTGCCTCAACCTTGGCCAGGTCCACTACCACACCATCTACTAACATAACATATCCTAGAATTTGAACCACTTGAATTCAGAACTAACACTTAGAGTGCTTCCCATAAAGTTGGAGCTCTTGAAGTACATCCATAACCAGCCTCAAGTGTCTCAGGTGCTCCACCTCAACTTCCAAGAAAACAAGTATATCATAGATGAATTATACTATGAAGTGGTCTAAGAATGGCTGAAATATCTGGTCCATAATACCCATGAACTCTTCTGGGGTGTTTTCCACACCAAATGGAATCACCAGTTAATTATAGAGACTATAGAAACATATGAATTTCATCTTCGGTATATCCCTGTATCATACTCATAACTAGTAATAACATGACCTGATTTCAACATTTGGAAACCATCATTCCCATCTAAACTGGTAAAAGTGGTCATCCATCCTCTATAGAGGATACATGTTCTTCATGGACACATAAATCAAGTTCTTCTAGTCCACACATAACCTCAAGCACGCATCCTCCTTCAAGGAGAATAATATTGGGGCTACCTAGTGTGAAACACTAGGTCTAAAAAATCTCATCATCATCAAGTCCTCCAACTGAACCCTCATCTCATAAATCTCTATGGGATACATATAATATGTTGGTGTAGATATCAGGGTCATTCTGAGGTGTAAATCAATATATAATTGTTTCCATCAATAGGGAGGTAAGCCTAGAACATATTCAGAAAAGACTTTTTCATACTCCACCACCACTACTAGAAACTAGAAACTTATAACATCAATTGAACGAAGGGCCTAGCTAGCCAAATGATAAGTAACCAGATGCACACTATTATGCATGAATTCATTTAAAACTGTCTGGGTTTCCATTTCACTCAAAAAGGAGAACCTAGTCCCATCACTGTGGACACACCACATCCTTCTCATGAAACAGTATATATTAGCATGGACTATAGATTACCATTCCATACCTAAGATGATGTCGTAAGGTACCATCATTGGTACAACATGATTCCAATATATACTCTCACCTCCATGATTCAGGTAACACTATGTGTACAATTGTGTGATCACTGATTCATATCCAGTAAGATTCCCCAAGTACAAGGGTCGATCCAATGTGTCAAATGGAATCTCTAATTCTCAAACAAGATATGTGGAAATAAAGGAATTATTTTCACATGTTTCTATATGTACAACATCTTCATAAATCATACATTTTATCATTTCTAGATCCTCTGGGTCATAACCCTCAACAGCATGTAGCTTTCCCTACCCATGTCCTCTAGCTCCCTAAGCCTGGTACAGACTACCTGGGGGTGGTGGTTGTAACAATTCAAAGCTTCTACCACCTCCTGCTGCTCTCTCAACTCCTCTGCCTTGTCTTCCACCCTATATACCTACCTAATCCTACAACTACCTCTACATATGTGTCCAATCCATAATATCTTTTTCAACCTTATGGTAGTCATATAATCATTAGAAATATATCCCCTTCCATCACATGAGTAGAACTACCTCCCCCTGGGCTGACTGGACCCATCATGTTTTCCCAGAACTGTAGACCCTCTATCCTAGGACCTCCTCCTGAAACGTATCACATGTATAGGTACTTGAGGCTAACATCATCTCCATACTACTGAGGTCATTACTTATGTGTTCCCACTACTAGCAACCACTATATTCATCTTCTCATCTGAGAAACTTTCAACCACAAAATCTCTCTCTAGCACCCTAATAGAGGGAGAAATGCATAGAGGGACAACCATAGCTTAGTTGTCTCTACACATTCCTTTCTAAAATGTATGATACTATAAGAACTGATCACGAACCACATAAATCAAGTACCTATAAATTTTAGAAAACCATGATGAATAATCAACTACTTTGGTGTTTCCCTGATGAAGCTATAAAATCTATTGAATGTAAACAACCCTCAGTCAAACTATGACCATGAAAGAGTCTCCTTATTATAATACTAGGTCACTAAACCCCATTATCAACCCACTGATTACTAGAGAAGGCTCACCAGTAGGACTACTATCTAATCTACTAGTGTTTGAACCATGTGGAATACTCAAGTCACTGCCTCAACCTAGTACGTAGCTGGCTATTGGTCGAGATATCATTATAACATAAGGGTTCTGTGTTGTGAAAACTCTTGAGTTATTCTCATATTATGTACCTCATCTACTATTACTATGGGTACCTAATATTGTTAAATAAATAGTGGTATAGCTGGTGCACCACAAGGATGTGACATCATTGTAATTGGCCCTTTTATTGACACCTCATCACTAATGGAATCATCCTCATGATTCTAATGATGAATACAAGTTGGCATACATCCCAAAGGCATCCTAAAAGTAAATGAGATCTACCATGATCAATAATTATATCTGTAGAGATTACTCAAGAAGGACATTGAAATCAAAACCCATTCTTATGTGATTCATGTACCATTTTTTCCTACAAGCATTCTTCTCTTGTACTAAGTCCAAAAATAGGTGATTATAGTCTCAGTGCATGGATACCTTAGTTTTTGCACCAACATTTGAGTCCCTGGCATAAAATACAATCTCAAAACACATAACACTATTTCCCCAAAGAAATCTCACAGACTTTGGTCCTAAGGTAGAACTAAATTCTCTCATACCATTCTGTCATGACCCATCCCAATAGGTCCCATTCCAGGACTCCCTAAACCTACCCCCAAAATTTTAGGGTCTCACGACTAGTGAAGAGTAGTCATATCACTAACCTAGAAGGCCTTAGTCTAAGAACCTATACACATGCACACATCTTCAGTCATATAAAATGTTGAAATGTAAAAAAACTGAACAACCATGCAAGAGTACATCTAAATCCCAAAACTATAGTATAGAAGGAAGTAAAGAAAAATAATGAATTCCAAATACAAACCCAAGAAATAGAGTATGAAAACATGTTCAATATAAAATTAAGATGGCTAATCCTATCAAGATACTGCAGGAACACACCTTAGTCTATCTGGTATCACTAATAACCTCATGGTCCTAGTCCCTCAAGGACTCTATAAAAATGTCAATCATCTTCACAATACATGACGTGTATTATAAAATCCCAAGAAGTGGTGTGTAAAATAACACCCATTTATACAACATAAATCCACAAATCATACAAAAAAATAATAAAGTCAGCTCTACAAAGGTACATGTCTATATAAAATATAACAAGAATATACAGATATACTCAATAAATACACACTTTCTAAAATAATTATCAATCGTAATACTAACCTAGGATTATAGCCCAAAGGTTCCACATATCACTCGTCTAATAGAACACTCTCCATGAGTCTAATAGTACTATTGAAATCCTTCTAAGAGGTAATGCTTTTAGGGTCTTTCTATTAAAAGTACACATTGAATGTTTGAAGATATACGACACATAGACGAGGGTCACACTAAAGGCCATGGGGTATACCAACAACTCAATCTAGATTAAGCCGCTAAGTAGTATATTGATTCCCATGCAGTTTTGGTTAATAAAATACCAAGAAATACACCTAGGGAATGAAGATGAAAATAAGATATCACTCTAGGACTCACAGAAGGATTCTAACAACTCTATCATAGAAATCATACAGAAGGGATAATTTTTCTATGTATAGGAGGTGATTCCATACCAAAACTCAGGGAATGAATATGGGGAATTTACCCTAAAAAATATTTTCCAAGATATAGAGGATAGGGTATCCAAACCAATATTTAAGAAGTACATTCCATGAGATATAGGTATACACCATGTCCCTTCAACCCTAGGTCCTGCCCATGTAAACAACCCATGTATGTGTCTGTGTTAATGTATATAGCATGGCGGTGCTCGTGTACCTCATCTTATGTCCTAGTACATGGATATCCCTTTGTTCCCTTTCTTGGTCATGTCTGTGTAGGAGTACATGGTTTTCCTATGTCCATGTACTCTCAACCAATGTATGTGTACCCTCCAAGATACATGCTAATCTCAAAAAAGGGGACCACATGCAATGGAATAAGGTCACATGTCGTGTGATACTTATCTTCCTTTAGAAACCATATCCTTTATTGAGAGGGTCCCATTCGCCTTGTAATCCCAGATTACACACCGTGTGGATCAGGATTTTCTTGATTTATAGATTTGGTTTCCATACGTCTTCTTCATTTATTTGGTAACGATATGGATGAACCTCATGCCAAAACCAATAAGAATACTTGGTTGGGACTTATCGACATTGAAACACTGAAATATTTCCATAAATCCATTTAGAATACATCATATAATGTCTTTATTCATTATGCACTAAAGAACACAAAATTAGGTATCCAAAACGGTCATATCTGTCACCCCTTCCATCATCACACCATTGTCTTGTTGTGATAATCCCAGATCTACACTATTGAAATTTTATGCCAATAATGGGTGTGCAAATATAAAATCCTTGGGGTATGTCAAACCACATGCCAAAAAAATAATGTGCGTGATGAACAAAGAAATATAGAAGAATAAAACAACCATAAACATGAGGAAAAAACATTATACAATTCTTTTCTGGGCCTCAATCCATCATCTTTAGAATGATAATAGAAGAATAGATAATAATCAAATGAAACTCTCAATAAAACCCTACAAATATACCAATTCTTCAAAATGAACGATCCTCGGATCAATATGTTGGATGATTGATCCATGTTCAGTAGAGGAATTAAGAATGCTAAGATAATACAATTTAAAACAATTTTATGCTTCAATGAAGTTCGATCTTTGATGAATAATGAGACTAAGTTGTTTTATTTAGTGAGATATGTGAATCCAATTCCACATTGGTCATCAATCCATGATATGGTTGATGTTTTCTAGAGAGAGAACTCCAACTCTCTCTTTGAGGTTTCTCTAATGGATCCAGGGATTTACAGATAAACCTGGAATTCCATCATAGTCATATTATTAAAGAATAACTTAGGTCTCTACATCAACTGATAAATAAAATAATTTTATTTACTAATAGTATTTATTTTTATGCCCACGATGACTTTTCCAAAAATTCCCCTCTATGAAAAATATTGTGTTGTTCCTAGGGTAAATCCCACTTTTTAAACTAAATAGTGCCATTAGATTTCTGATTCGGGCCCCAATTTTGAATGTATTCTACTTTTTGAGGAAAAATGTGTATGCGTTCTATTTAATATATTTCAAACCTTTATTTAGGGAACACCAGGCCTTAGAATTCTATGCCATCTCAATTCCTGGTCTCAAAAATAATCCATAAAATATTTAAAAATAATACACGGAATATTTGGGTCATTATAGTATGAATCAACATCGATATGGAATTAATATATTCTAAAATTTCTCATGGAAAAAATGATCGTATATGGGTATTGTGATAACAAAGACACCCAAAAAAATCACCATCAATGGGAACACAAATCATGCTAACACATGAATCTTAACATGGAAACAAACATATATGAGAGCCCCAAATAGTCAGGAACTTCCTACCTTATGGTTTTCAATGTCAACGTCAATGATAAACCACCTTGTGTGGTTTGAATGCTAGATTGGAAACCTCTACCACTAAGAACACCTTTTTATGTGCCTTATTATATTATGTTTTGACACATCAATAATCAAGGTTTTTTAAGGAAATGTTACTCAAACCACATCCACATGTTTATAGGTTTAAACCGATGACCAAGGAATCCTATAACTAATTATATTATACAATATCAAAAATAAATAGAACAACGCCACTTATAATAGAATCTATCTCTAAGATAATAAATAATAAACCTGATAATTCCATATTATCCATCCTTATAATTCAATATTAATTATTAGAGAATAATTATAATCCCATATGTGATAATAATCTCACTCTCTAGAATGATCTGAGATGGATAAGAATAAATATTATTATTCTTTTCTAAAATCCTTGGTTATTATCATTTTAGGAACTCTTTAAAAAATTTCTAGAAAATCTAAATAGTTCTTAATTCACAAAATTATTTATCAAATTATTTCTTATAGAATTATTACATAGGTTTGATACTTTTCGAACACAGCTCCCAAAATATAAGAGATAGGGTGAGATTTAGAAACACCTAGAAACCATATAAAGAACTTGGTTTGGTCGAGTAAGGATTCACCAAACTAGAAAAAAATAATTCTAGACTTCCCAACTCAAGATAATCACAAAAACATAGGGAAGAAAAGGTTTGGGTATTTTTAAAACACAGAAAATATTTATTCATAGTATTTTAAAACCCCGAATTAAACATAATATTTAATTCACTTTTGAGGTGTATGTTTAACACATACCATTTTAGAATTTTAAAATATGAGTTTTTAATCATAAAAGAGTCAAGGGAATCAATTCCCCTGATTTGAGGCTGTTAAAATCATCAAAAAATGTGTTTTGAAATATTTTTTTGGAAGAAGGAATGTAAAATACATTTTTTAAACCATTTCACTTAAAATGGGAACTACAGAATAGTAACATTGTTTACCCTTATATAGCTCATATGTGTCATTTAAGGGTAATATGTTTCATCCTAAAATATTTCATAAAACCAAGTCTTCATTTACATGGCCCTTGATTATACTTATGATGAATTTGAAAATCCTACCTTACCTTTACACAACACTATATTACCCTTACACAAGCTTTAATGAATTCCAAGTACCCTTATGCAACTCAGGTTTTACCATTACGTAGCATTTAGAAAACCTAGTTTACCTTTACATGGTGTATTACTACCCTTGTGTGGTAGATGGTTTCTCTAGCTTAACTTTTCACAACATCTAGGTACCCTTACGAAACTCAAATAAAAAGGCTTCACCCTTACACAGCAGTCTTTTTACCCTTATAAAATTCATGGAAAAATAACCTTCCCTTACACAGTCATTATTTTACCCTTACAAAGGGTCTAAAAACCCTCATTTCCTTCATTTAACACTTTTAAATCTAGGGTTACTATTACACAACACCATAAAACTATATATAAGGGTGATTTTTATTGAGAAATATATTATCACATAAAAATTTATAAATTATAAATAAAATATATTTTAAGGATCAATTAAAACATTTAAGATATTGTAATTATCCCCCACTAAAATCTTCTCATCCTTGAGAAGGGTCTCAATCGTTATTTCTTGAATAACTCGGCCCACTAAGATCAAAAATCATACTTCTACATACCCTCCTCGATTCATCAATGCTACCACAAAATCTCAACATGTGGTGCAATATTCACTAAAATTCATTCTTTCTCTAGTTAATGACCTTCACTAGGTGCTCCTCATAAGATGAATTTGGATCCAAATAAATGTCTTCATAGTATATAACATGTGAAAGATTGGTTATATACCTTAGAATATGAAAAATGTGGAACAAATCATGCATGCCTTGATAACATGGAGGAAGCTTTAGACGTTATTCCACTATCCCAAACTGTTTTGTGATTATGAAGAGTCCAAATAATTATGGTTCTAGTTTACCCTATTTGTGCATATAATGATGGCCTAACTGAGGTGAAACGTTCAAGAAAACCTATTCTATAATAAAAAAATACATAGAGAATCTTTTCTATTCTACATATGATTATTTCCCATTCTGAGTAGTCACCAAAATATTTCTAGTCAACATCACCCTCTTTGAAGTATCCTGTATCACATTAGGCCCAACAATTTCTACCTCATCCACCTCATGCCAATATAGTGGTGAGAATAATAACCATTCATAAATATCCTCTAAAGGTTTATTCTATATAAAATTATAGAAAATATTTTTTAAATTTAATTCCCCCATGTATAGGTTCTCATCCCAAGCTCTACTAAAATCAAAGGAACATTCTAGAAGAATATCCTCTAGTATGAGAATCATCTACTCAAACTGTCTATCTATCTGAGGATGGTATTTTGTACTCAATATCAACTGAGTCTCTAGGGATTTTGACAAGACCTACCAAACCATGGCATAAAACGTGTGTCTATGTCAGATAATATACTCAATGTATGTATATTATCTCATGGAGGTACAAATTTTCTTACTCGTTCACTAAGTGAGTCTCTCTGGTCTATATAAAGTGAGAAACCTTTATCATTCAATCGATAATCAACCTTAAATAGTTATGAATCCTCAAGGTCATGTGAAACCCAATCAAAAAGTTAATCATGACGTCATACCACTTTCATATGGGAACTATAAGTGTCTAGAGAAAACCATGAGGATGATGGTACTTGGACTTCACCCTCTAGAAGGTAAGTCTTTGAGAAACAAATCTTATGATGTTGTTATTCATCCATGTCCACCAAAACTATTACCTACATTAATCATCCATTATTTTCACACAAAGATGTACTACCTACCTTAAGGTATGAAAAATATAACACATAAGCTACTACATGTTCACTATGCATCATTACTACACTCAAACTAACACTTAATGCATTTTAGTATACATAACAACCAACCCTTAGCTCAGGAAGTATCAATATAGGATATGTAGTCAACCTCTACATTAGCTCAAAAAATTACTCTTTAAACTGATATAATGACTACAACATCACTCCATTATTAAATAGTGAATTCATAGGTGTTGATAATCATTAGAACTCTTTGGTAAAACATTAGTAATATCCTTATAAGCCTAGAAATATCCTTATCTTGAACACATTCTATGGACGTCTCTAGGGAATAATTACCTCCACCTTATCTTGGTCCACAAATATACCTATCTTAGACACCACATTCTTCAAGAACTTCACCTCCTTAAATCCATAAATTGCACTTTAAATGTTTAGAAAAAATATGATTTGATCAAAGTGTACTCAGGACTATCTCAAGGTGTCTTGAATATTTCTCTAGTGTCGAGGAATATATGAGGATGTCATCAATGAACATCGTGACAAATGATTCTAGGTATGGATGAAAGATCTTTTTCATGATATCCATGAACATTTTCTATTCATTTATTAAACCAAAAAGCATTACAAGATATTCATACATCGCATACCTTATCTAAAATACCTTCATTGTACTGTTCTACTCTCTAATAAAAATCTGGTGATATATTAGTCAAAGATCAATTTTGGATAACCATTGGGATCCCTGTAACTAATTGAAAATATTGGCGATCCTAGGTAAAGGATATATGTTATTTACAGTTACCTGGTTTAGCTTCCATTAATCAATGTATATTTGAAGATAATTACCTTCCTTGGTGAAAAAAACAGGCATACCCCATGGAGAATTAATTTTCTGGTTAAATCTCTTCTACTCCAAGTCATCAAGATACACATTGAGATCCTTCTGATCAACTGATTTCATATGATAATGGGGTATCAAAATGGTTTTTCACTCAACATGAGCCCTATTTTAAATTCAATTTCTTTATCATGATGATGTCTTGTTAATTCCTCCCAAAATATGTCCTGATAGAAATCCACAGCTGTGGTAAAAATATATGGATCTACAAATGTTATTGTAAAAATATCCAAGCCCATAATTAGAACCAAGATCATCCTAAGTTTACTCATGTCTATACCAAATATACCTACTCCTCCTCCAAATTATTACTTTTATTATAGAGAACACTTTTATAGAGAAAGTGTAAAACCAACCAGTACAAACTATAAAATCACACCATATTACAGATGGAAAAATAATAAAGGCCCAACTTCAACATATTTGATGTGTCCTCCCTATATAATTTCTAGGATAGTTTGGTTACATTTTTATCGGGATCGACTCTAATACTTTCTTCCAAATAATAGGCCAGATTTGCCCACATCTGCACAAACTCTTCCACCGTTATTTTTTTGGCGTTGAATCCTCTAGTCATGATGAGATGTTGTTTGGTGATTCATTATTCATGCTCTTTGTTAAGGTCCACTTGAAATGGTTCACCATTCAGTCTTGTTTTATCCTCTTTAGAATCATTAAAGATTAGGAACTTCTCTATCATTTATTCATATGAGTGCATAATAAGGTCGCCTGGCTCCTCCTCTGCAACTTCCTATGGTGAGCCCTCTGTGGTGCCCATTGGACCACCCTCTTAAACCTCCTTACCCGGCAGTCCCTAAGGGAGAGGTCCATCGATATAGTTCCAAGACTTGATAGCCTTCTTCTCCATGAACTACTCCTTATACTTAGGTTCATCCATACCACTTCCACTCCCCAAGTTCAATCCAACCTCCTTTTCCTGATCTTTTTTTGTTTCCATACCTTCTATCAAATTTTTCCCACCCTTTTTAGCTGATATTGTCTCCATAGGCCTTGGGAGGTATGAGTAGTCTTTTAGGACTTTGGATTTACTCCTCGGGCACATGATTTAGCTACCTAAGTCCCTGTTTTCTTTCTGTCCCTTCTTCCTCAGGATGTGAATCCCCCTTCCGGACCCTTCTTTTACACCGTCCTCTGAGAGTGGTCTGTCACTCTCCCCACCCCCATACTCTGTCCCTAAAAGGAATTCATCCCCACTTGACACCAGGTTTGGATTTTCATATCCCAAACCATCAAAATGATTGTTGGTGTTAATCCATAATAGGGGCAATCTCAGCCTTGCTCTTCCCCCACCCTTCACCCACTCCCCTAATCCACCTGGTACTTCCTCTAACTAAAGTTTGTGTCCCTTGTTGGTTGTTTCCTTAGATACCTTACCGGTCCAATCCACCTCTACATAGGAAGGAATCCTTGGGGCCTCTACTGTTCTGGTTCCCCCTGACCCCAGAAGAGCCTCTACAGGACCCTCATCCAAGTGATTCACCAAACTAACCCCCACATCATTAATCACACACATTTGATTTTCCACACTAGTCGCATCTTGATGGATCATTATGTCCTCCCTTACACTGACAATTAAATTACTGTAGGAGGAGGATCCTGATGTGTCCAACCTCAGTCTAAAAAAGACCTGAGAGACCATCGGGTTGATCTAAGCAATCAAAGCCTTATGCACTCAGTAACTGCAGCCCAGACCCACCTTTGTAGGCACAGTTCACACTGCCTCACCACCCGCAATAGCTCCCAGGACCATAAGACTCTACTCCTTTTGTCCTTCAAGTTCCTTACCATAAACCTTTCCCCTCCTCCGCATAGGTATCCGAGACCCCCTTTGATAGTCATCCATCAAATGTCCCAGCCTCTTGCATCTAGAACAGTAGTCAATCCAGGTTTCATAAACTACCCGTTGTTTGGAACGATATTCCATGCCCATAGTTATCCACATGAACTCGAATGGATCTTTGGATAAATCCATTTCCACAAAAACATGAGGATGGATTGGGTGGCCTAATGACTTAGTGCGATAGTCTGAGAACATATATCTACCAATTAGATTCCCTAACATATGCACAACTGAAGGATTTTGAAATGGTAGGGGAGATTGGGAAAACTTACCCACATCGCCATTGTAGGAGGATCGTGTTTCATATTTCAGTCAAAGGACCATAAGAAGAGGTAAAAACTGAATCCATTGACACTATTAGGATCACATGAATAGTCTTTGATCAGATCATCCTCTAAAGCGAAGTGAACCATCATGTGCCTACTATCCAGAAGACCCACTGTCACCCTATCCTGCAGACCCCATGCTCCAAAAACATGTCTGTCGAACGAATTGACAGAAGGAATTTATTGTTTAAACCTATCAATCAGGGTATGATTCAGTAAATTTGATGATTCTAAGAACTCCTCAGACGATAATGGGAGATTAGGGCATCCATACCATAGATCCATAACCTTCGGACTGAGCGGAACTTGGGGGAAAGGAGGTAGGAAATTTGGATCTGAGAAGGGGGAGAAGGCGGAAGCCACTCCTTTAATGGAAGGTGAGGGTCCCTCCCCCATTGGAGGGGAAGGGACTGACGTAGGGTCCACCACCGTTACTAGGAGGAGAAGTTCACAAGGGTCCTTCCAATTCCCATTCATCGGTCATTATGTATTACTATCCCTTCAGTGAATTAAATGACACACATCTCTAATAACAATCAATGTGACCTCAAAATTTGTTCATCCAATGCATATAGTGAATGAAATAGAAGATCATAATATCTGTTATCATGAAGTCACATAGATTTCCATAGCTATAAGATGACTAAAGGATGCTCTAATAATAATTTAAGATATTCCACTTTCATTTCTAATGGTGTATCTGTTGAGATGGTATGTGAGTATGATATACTCTATAATACCAAATGTAGGATCAAATATGTAAATATTAGATGCTCAAATACAATAGGGGGTGAATTGTATACTTTAAAAATTACTTTAGAACTTTAAATATGGTTATGTTTAACAAGGTTAAACAAGGTAATTCAAAAAACCTCTAGATCTATAAACTTGCTTGAATCAGGAAATATGATTCTGAGAAAGAAATTCTAGAAAAGTGATTCCAGAATTTAAACTTAATGAAAGTTTACAAAAATAAAGATTCTACCTTAAACTATATAGAATCTTACTAAATCAGAGTACAAGAATAAGAAAGTATAAGATAGTTATACTTTCCTAAAAAATACAAATGCATCCGAAAAACTTGTAACAAAACAAGTAACAGTAGTAACTATTTTAACCCAAAGAGAAGGGTATCCAACAACTTTGGATAAAGGTCCCTTGATTTATACTTTCAAGAAAGTATGTCTTAACCAAACCAGGGTAAGCCCTCGATATGAAGATCAGAGTCTGTCTTTCTATCCCCGCAAGCCCTCAACTTCAAGGTAGTTGGCACCACTATCTTCCTCAGTAAGGAAGCCCTCAACTTCAAGGTAGTTGTCACCTCTGTATTCCTCAGAAAGGAATCCATGAACTTTAAGGTAGTTGGCACCTCTATCTTCCTATCCTCAGTAGCCCTCAAATGTACTCAGCAACATTCGAAGTGACACAAATCAAATCTGAATAAGAAGTTCAGTATGCACAAATCAGTGAAATTATCTCTCTCTAGAAATTACTTCAACATCATATAATCTCTAGAGTCATTGAATAGTTGTTAGCTCTTTCAAATGAGATCCTATTTATAGGCACGATTACAACGGTCGACTCCCTCCTCCAATGGTCATATTTTTCCTTGAATTTTGGAGGGACCGGTACATGTGTCACTCAAACAACAGTTAGTTAGTAACTGAATGCACAACATCATTTTATAACAAAACAGGTGTAAGAAAAAATATTGTTACATAACTAAAATCCTATATTCAAAATGTAAGCAAATGAAAGTTTGGAGTCTAACCAAAATTGAATTTAGAGTCTACAATATAAGGATATTCAGATTCTGTTTTCTAGGAATTCAGAACCTGAATTCTATAGAATTCCAGAGTCAGAATTTCAAGGAAATTCAGAGTCTGGATTAATAAGAATTTGGAACCAAAACATTAAAAGTTCGGAGTCAGAGTTCATGAGAATTCGGAGTCAGAACTCATAAGAGTTTGGAGTCTGTATTCAGAGAACTTGGATTCATAACTCATAAATTTCGTAACCAGAATTCGTATTCAGAATTCAGAGTTAGAACTCAAAAATTTTGTAACCAGAATTTATATTCAGAATTCAGAGTCAGAACTCAGAAAGTTCATAACCAGAATTCATATTTAGAATTTGGATTCAGAACTCAGAAAGTTCGTAACCAGAATTTTTATTCAGAATTCAGAGTCAAAAATCAGAAAGTTCAGAACCAGAATTCTTATTTAGAATTCGGAGAATTCGGATTCCAAAACATAATGATTCATATCTAGGTAATTATAGGATTTTGAGGTTTTAGTTTCAAACCGAATTTTACACTTATATAGATTATGATATGAACAATGAAAAACATGGTAAGGATAAATTTCCTTGGGGAAGGAAATTTTTCCTTATAGAAGTAAAACACAGGGTAAAATGAAATTTTCCTTAAGATAAAGTGTTTTTTATTTTCAAAACAAGAGGAATGGTAAAGTCAAAAGGAAACCTTAATGACTTAACAATCATCCCCATACATGAAGGAATGGAAAAGTCATAAGGAAAACCTTATTGACTCAACAATATCCCCCTTTTTGGAAATCATAAACACCCTTATGAAATAGAATATAAGGACTTAGAAAAAAAATTCTAGATTTTGAAATAAATCTTATCTCCCTTTACACATGGTCAATGGTAAATACGACTAACTCCCCCTTAGGATTTGGAACTATAAGGATAGTATTTTAGATTTCCGAAATGAGAATTTTCATTATCTTGAGTATATAAATCTTCGTAATAGAAAACTCCCCCTTTGATAAACTCCCCCTTACCTAGGGATATTTCTTCTTTTACTTAGAATTATTTTTCTTTATCCCCCTTTGTGATTTTCAAAAATAGTTTGAGGGAATGGAAAAAAATATGGTACCTGAAACATTAGTACAAACATCCAAACAAAAACAAGCAACCACAATTTCATTAAAACTGAAAGAATTTGCACAAAGAAAAATAGATACAACAAAAGATCATATTTGGTTCTATTTTGCTTCTTTTTCCTTGGGTATCAGCTTCTTCACAATGTTTTTTAGCTTCTCTAACTCTTTGTGATCCTCCTATACTTTCTTCTTTAAGGCTTTGATCCTATCATCTTGATCCTTCAGAGTCTCTACCTGATCCTTCTTCAAGTCATCTTGCTTCAGTAACTTTTCTTCCATCTCGATCTGGAGATCCCTTTCTGTTTTCCAACTTTGGACAACAAAATTCAACTTCCCGTTTAGATCTTTGACATCCTGAATTTGAGTATTCTTCTCAAGTTTTAGCTTTTCATCAAAGATATTTGGGAGATATTTGATTTTTCCATCTTCAGTATCAAAATCTTTCTTAACATCATCTTGAAAGTCATCAATCTCTCTCAGATCTTCAACTATATTTTTTGACCAGCTCACCATTTTCTTACAAGATTTTCTATGAGCTTCATAGTTGATAATGAAATTCTTGTGTTAGGCCTCAATATTTATGCACCTATCCATCACCATGGATATAGAGTCTGATTTCTGATTCATGTTATGATGAAGAATCTGGCATCTGTATTCAATTGTTGGAAAGATCAGAATGGTATCCACTAGCTTCTTTAGGGACTGAATGACAAAATCATGTCCTAAAGATGATGGATCTGAATCTGACATTTTTCTTGGAGATGGTTCTTCCTCTAGCTCAACCAGATTCATATTATAATATCCATTATCTTCCTTTTTTCTTATAATTGCTTTTGTTGGGGTATCAACAACCACTTGTTTCCCCTTGTTTGTTTTCATAATATCTTCTTCATCTGGAGATTCATGCTCACTCTCAGATAACTAAACAATCCTATATTCATCAAATTTTTCTTTCCCAGCTCCTGCCTCAATATCCTCAGGATGAAAAATGTCATTATTATGACTCTCTTACTCAGATAACTTGTTCACTTCCTCTTCAGGCTTCTCATTAACCCCAAGAGTAGCAAGTCTTGAAGATCCTTCTTGAGAAGTCTGGATTGGTAATTTTTCGGAAGCACTTTCCTTATCAATAAATTCTTCTACTTTCTTTATCAGATCGGCGGTATTTTTAGTGATTTTAGCTTCTTGTACTTATTCCATATCTTCCTTTTCAACATCCTTCTCTTTGGCTTTTTCCAGAGACATGAATTTCTTTCCCGGAGTCTCAGGAAATTGTTCAACCAAGAAAGATTTCGGTACAAGAATTTGTTCGGATGTTATTTCAGTATCCCATATAAGGGATTGAAAAAATTCAGCCTCAAACATTTTCTTCTTAAGATTCTTATCTTTGGCTTGCTTCTCATGATCATTAGTTGCTTTATCTTTTAATGCCTTGGCCTCAGCAAGGTCTAGGCCAAACTATAGATCCCCTTCTTTTCGGTTCTTCTTATCCTCCCTCCATTTGGCAACAACTTCATCCAGATATGCTTTCTGTTTCTTGGTCTTTTGAGGTTAGGTTTGAGCTTCCTTAGCTTTAGGGGTTTTTTCTTCTTCTTCCACATCCTTCAGTTTCCTCTTCATTCCAACTTTCTTTGATGGTTCATCCTCTTCTGCATTTTTTAGAATGGCTTATGCCTCATCCTCTGGTAGATTATAAAATTCACCTGACTCCTTAGAGAAACCGACTTTCATCCTCTTGAGGGTATCATCGCTGATTAGCATTACTTTACAATTCCTCATCTTGGAACTGCAAGGAATCTTGAATGATTCAAGACACTAAACTATCAACTTGGAGAGTATGGCAGGATACATGATTATTTGTGCTCTCAAATTTCCATTCTTGATATTCTCTATCGTAATGAGAATATGCTTCATCATAATGATTTTCCTTAGATTTACCAAAAAATCTAAGATATACATATCACTTTTCGTAAGAGTGTCCTTGTCACCCTTTCTCGGTACGATAAGACCCTAAACCCATAACTCTAGGATCTGAATGTTGGTAGATAGGTGAGCAATTTTTGTGGTATTGAAATCAGTAAGTCCAAGAAATTGTATAGCCATCACTTTTACAAAACTCCATTGAACATCTGGTATCTTGTGGGAACAGAATTCTGCCTCTCCTTCATAAGATAACCCTACCAAGCTAGAGGACTTGGTGTAAGAAAGTGCATATGTCTTTCCATAACTCTTGAAGGAAATTTTTTTCTACCATCTTCCTTAAAGAAACAATCTGACTCATAAAACTCTATCAGTAAATCCAGATACACTACATCCTAAGATCCTAGCTTTGAAATGGCTACACTTTCCCATCCATTAATTTTGATATTCTTAGAGATAATGGAGTCATACTTGTTGAATAAGTTTGGATACACTAACCTCTCCCTATAAATTTTCCACTCCGAAATCTACTTGACAGAAGACATTTCTTGAGAAGGTACTTCACCAGACATTCGGAATTGAGCACTTCTGAAAATTTCGGAATGGGGTTTTGTAGAGGGATAGAGCTTCGACACACACAGGCTTTGAAAATCAATGTGGGACAACTATTGGGGGTCTCCTTTTATAAGTGTTGAATCGACGGTTCATCTTCCCATTTCAATCCAATGGCTGAGAATTATTTAGATCTGATCTAATGGTTGAAATGATAGCCACAAGGAAAATTTGGTAAAATCCAATCTTTTGAGGTTTTTAAAGAAAAACATTCGGATTTAAGGAAACTTGAATTTGGGAAATTTTAAAACCAAAAGAAACTAACAACAAGTAAAAGGTTATTATGAAAACTCAAGGAAGAATCATACCTTTCAGATTGTCAGGAGAATTATTCGTATTGAGGAAAATTCTTCTTGAAGAACTTTATATTTCGAAAAACTTGAGTACAAAAAAATGCAGATCTTCATTACGAAAATCTCAAGTACAAAAAACTTCACTACGAAAATTTCAAGTATGAAAAACTTCATTAAGAAAAATATGAAAAACTTCATTACAAAAAGTATGAAAAACATCATTATGAAAAATATGAAAAACTTCATTACAAAAAATATGAAAAACTTCATTACGAAAAATATGAAAAACTTCATTATGCAAAATATGAAAAAATTCATTACCAAAAATATGAAAAACTTCATTATGAAAAATATGAAAAACTTCATCACGAAAAATATGAAAAACTTCATAGCAAATGTACTCCCACTATGAAAAGGAGTTTATTACTGTAAGGAGATTGGTTTCAACAGGAAGTTAATATAGAGGATTAGGTTACGTTTATCATTCCTAACTTCTATTTAATGTATTCAAATCTATCAGAGGGTAAATATTTTGTGAAAATATTAGCAAGTTGATATTGCGTTCCAATAAATTGAATAATAATATCTCCTTTTTGTGTGTGATCCCTAAGAAAGTGATGACTCATATCTATGTTCTTTGCATGAGAGTGATGTGTAGGGTTTTTACTGAGGGAAATGGCAATTGTATTATCACACAAAATTTGTGTTTTAGTGAAACTCATACCATAGTCTGTGAGTGTGTGTTGCATCCACAACACTTGAGCACAACAACTTCTAGCTGCTACATATTCAGATTTAGTAGTGGAAAGTGTTTTTGAGTGTTGCTTCTTGAGAGACCAAGAAACTAATGAATCTCCTAAGAAATGACATGTTATGGATGTACTCTTTCTATCTATTATACATCCACCAAAGTCAGTATCTGAAAAAAAAATCAAAACAAAATCATTTCCAGAAGTATAAAAGTGTCATAAATCCATGGTTCCCTTTATGTAGTGAAAAATTCATTTAACTGCCTTTAAATGAGATTATTTAGGATTGGATTGATATCTTGCACATAATCATACTGAGAACATTAAGTCAGGATGACTAGCTGTCAAATAAATTAGGCTTCCTATCATACCTCTAAAAGTTGTGCGATCTACTGGTTTCCCAGCTTCATCAAGATCAAGTGTGTCTGAGGTACCAATGGGAGTACTTATACTTTTAGTTTTGTCATATCCATAATTTTTAAGAAGATCTTTAATTTACTTATGTTGGGATATATATATTCCTTCTAGTTTTTGATAAATTTTAAAACCAAGGAAAATGTTAACTCACCCATCATACTCATTTTAGACTCAGATTTCATTAAATCCACAAAGGAATTGGTTAAATATTGCTGAATTAAACCAAATATAATGTCATCAACATAAATTTGAACAATAAAAAAAATTTCTTATCTTTCTTTATAAAAAGGGTTGGATCTACATTTCCCTTAACATAATTATTTTGAATAAAAAATCATGTAAGTCTATCATACCAAGCTCAAGGGGCTTGTTTAAGGCCATACAAAGCTTTGGTAAGTCTAAAAACATGATCAGGATGTTTTGTATCTTCAAAACTAGGAGGTTGTTTAATGAAAACTTCCTCTTGAACATAACCATTAAGGAAATCACATTTTACATCCATTTGAAAAAGTTTGAAATTAAAGAATTCTGAAAAGGAAAGTAAGATACGAATATATTCAAGTCTAGCTACTGGATCATAGGTTTCTTCATAGTCTATTCCTTCTTTTTCATTATAACCTTTAGCAACTAATCTAGATTTATTTCTTACAATGATTCCATTTTCATCACACTTATTTCTGAAAACCCATTTTACTCCAATAACAGAAGTTTCCTTAGGTCTTTCAACCAAGGTCCAGACTTTATTCCTTTCGAATTCATTTATCTCATCTTGCATAGGTTTAATCCAATCATCATCACCTAAAGCTTCATCAGTGCTTTTTGGTTCTAATTGGGAAAGGAATGCTAGATGTTCTACTTCATTTTGTAAGGAACTTTTAGTCCTTACAGGTTGATTTACATCACCAATGATACTATCATTGGGATGATTCTTTAGAAATGACTGATTTGGGTTTTGTAAAACCTTTACATCAACATAGGGTAGGAAATATTCTCGGGTAAATGTTTCAGAAGTATCTTCTTGGACATTTTTCTTTCAGAAGGATCTTCTAGCATAGGTTGATAATCAGTTTTTGAAAACACATACGAAGATGTAGGTTGGGGTTGTTTAAAAACAAAAGGATCAGTTACATCAAATTGAACATGTATTGTCTCTTCAATAGTACAAGTGTTTTTGTTGAAAAATTTATATTCCTTAGAAGTTGTGGAGTAGCCTAAGAAAATTCCTTCATCAAATTTTGGTGTGAATTTGTAAAGATTTTCTTTAGTATTCAGAATGAATACTTTTCAACCAAAAACCTTGAAGTAGGAAATTCTAGGTTTTCTACCATTTCATAACTTATAAGGAGTTTTATTAAGAAAATGTATAATTAAGACTCGTTTTATAGTATAACAAGCAGTACTTACAGCTTCAGCCCAAAAATGTTTCGCTATAGAATACTCACTCAACATGGTTCTAGTTATCTCTTGAAGAATTATATTTCTTCTTTCAAAAACACCATTTTGTTGAGGTATTCTAGGTGTTGAGAAGTTATGAGTAATACCTTTTCTACTATAAAAAGTTTCAAAATCAAAATTTTAAAATTCTACTCCATGATCACTATGAATAGTTTTCAATGGAAGTCTTTTATCATTTTTAACTTGGGCTCTAAAACTTTTGAAATAAGAAAAATCTTCTGTCTTTTTTCTAGAAAATAGACCCACGTAAATCTAGTGTAATCATCAACCAAGACAAATACATAATACTTGCCTCCAATACATCCAGTTTGTGTAGGACCAAAGAGATCCATATGCACTAACTATAATGAATCAGTAGTTGAGACTTAACTGACTAATTTAAAACTTGATTTATGTTTCTTTCCATATTGACAAGGGTCACAAACTTTAGAAGAATCAAATCTAGGCTCTGGTAGATCCTTAACTAATCTTTTCTTAGAAAGTTTGCATAAGTTCCTAAGGTTACAGTCTCCTAACCATCTATGCCACAACCAAGAATGATCTTCCATTGCACTACGGTAAGGAAAATATTGGCTTCTGAGGTCTTCTATGTTTCGTGTGTAAACATTATCTTGCCTATGGGTAGAAATAATAAACTCTTCCTTATAATTGTGTACTAAGCACTGGTCATTCCTAAAATTCACATGGTAGCCTTCATCGCATAATTGTCTTATGCTAATGAGGTTGTTCTTACGACCCTTAACAAATAAAACATTTGAAATCAAAGTTTTTCCCAGAATAACGATGTTACCTATACCAATAATTTCTCTCAGTGCATTATCTCCAAATGTTTCTTTTCCTCCTCTCGTCTTGATAATCTTTTCAAAATATTTTTTGTTACTATTCATATGTTGGGAACATCTACTATCCATGTACCATGTATTTCTGTTGGTACCATCTCTATATTCCTAAAAATAAGAAAAATTTAGGTTTTCAGAATCCAAACTTGCTTGGATGCAAAATTCTCAGAAAGAAAAATTTTAGGCACCCACATATTTTTAGAAAAATAGGCTTTATGAAATCCTAAAGATTGGTTTTTGTTTAAGGAACAATTTTTTGCCTAGTTTCCACCACACAGACACTTAGTTCAAAAAGGATAACTTTGTGGAACAAAATAATTGTTACTAAAAACATGTTTAGAACTATTGTAACAAAAACCAGAAATATTCCTTAGAGGTCAGATTTTGGAATACATTTTATCAAAATTTTCTTTACCTAAGGTCAAGATTGATAGAAACTTCCTCAAGGAAAATATTTCAGATTTGAGTTTTATAACCAAGTTCTTATCTTCAAAATCATTTTATTTTAGACTAGATCTAGGCTCAAAAACATTTTTCTTAGAAATTACATTTTTTTAGATCTTTAGAAAGCTTATTCTTCTCAGAATTTACTTCCTCAAGAATTTTTAAAATACTTTCAAAATATGAATTTTTCTTATCAAGATCTTTAGAAATATCTGATATTTCCTTATTAAGAATGGTATTCCTATAATTTTCCTTATCAAGTTTTTTCATGAGTTATTAATTCTTAATCTCATGAAGTTTGGAAAACCTAGAAACTTCTTCATAGGAAGGTAAAGTATTATCTTCTTCAGAAGAGGATTATTTATCAAAAGAGTTATAATATTTACTATCATTATCATTCAAAGATATATTGGTCATAGATTCAGCATTGTGTACCTTATCCATAAAGAAATGATTTTAAATAGGTAGTCTGGCTATTAGACCGAGATTCTTCTGTCCAAAAAATTCATAATCTGAAGATTCATCTGAAGAGTCACCACCACTGGCACTCCAGGTGTCATTGGATTTCAAGCCTTTCTTAGCTTTAGCCTTGTAATACTTCTTCTTATTTCTCTAAAAATTATTTTCCTTTATTTATTTTCTCTTAAGCATGGGACAATCATGTCTTATGTGTCCAACTCTCTTGAATTCATAACATGTGACTTCTGAATTTTTCTTATCTTTCCTTTTATTTTTCTTATATCTAGATTGAAAGTTCCTCTGTCCAGCTATCTTGTTCATTCTTCGAGCAATATTTTCTAATTCATTTTCTAAGGATTCACTTCCACTAGATTTGGATTGGATAACAACTTTCTTAGATTTGGATCTAGTAACTCTCTCAGGATTATTAGCTTTCATATGATTAGAATTTGTAGTAAAAGCAACACTGCCATTTCCATTCTTCTTCTTTATAGTATTAGAATCTCTCTTCATTCTAGTCTCATGCTGAAGAAGATTTCCAAAGAGTTCATCAAGAGTAATATGAGTAACCTTTCTATTAACATCTATAGTTGTCCTCTTGGATTCCCACTCATTCGGCATGATGTCTATGATCTTGTCAACAAGAGCTTCATCATCTAATCCTTTCTCACCCATTGATTGTAAACTATTCACAATAGTCATGAATCTTTATTGCACCTTACATATGGGTTCTCCATAAGGAAATTTAAATCCATGGTATTAAGATCTAAGAATAGCTCTTCTAGTTTCAATAACTTTGGAAGTACCAAAATGTGTAACTTCAAGTTTCTTCTATATATAATTTGCTACTTCACAAGATGAAATTTGGCTATATATATTTCTAGTCATAGAACAAAGTAAAGTATTGCATACCTTATAATTCAGTTGATATTCATGTTTTTCTTGATTGGTAAAGGTACTAACTTCTTTGTTAGAGATTTTGTATCCTACAGTAAGCATTACAAAATTATCAACACCAGTATTGATAATGAAAGTCTTCATGCAATCTCTCCAATACTCATAGTCATTTCCATAAAATATAGGTGGTCTAGTTGAATTGAGATTGTCTATAGAATGAACATTGATTCCTGCCATCTTAAAGAAAATTCATTCCACACAAAACTTTTTAATTGAAAAAGTTTTTAAATAAGAAAAATATTCCTGAGCAAGAAAAATATAGAACAAGAGTATCTCTAGGAAAAAAAATGAATCTGAACTATAAAAATATGAAAAATATGATTTCGAAAAATATGATTCTGAAAAATATAAGAAGAATAATAATAATAATTCTCTTATGAATCTAATTGTGATATTAATTCAGATTGAACCAAAATTCTAAAACCAATTGTTAGATTTATTCATAATTGAAGGTAACCTCCTCTGATACCAATTGTTGATATGGTATGTGAGTATGTTATACTCTATAATACCAAATGTAGGTTCGAATATGTAAAGATGAGATCCTCAAATACAAGAGGGGGTGAATTGTATACTTTAAAAATTCCTTTTGAACTTTAAATATGGTTATGTTTAACAAGGTTAAACAAGGTAATTCACAAAACCTCTAGATCTATAAACTTGCTTGAATCAGAAAATATGATTCCGAGAAAGCAATTCTGAAAAACTGATTCCAGAAATGAAACTTAATGAAAGTTTACAAAAATAAAGATTCTACCTTAAAGAGTATAGAATCTTACTAAATCAAAGTACAAGAATAATAAAGTATAAGATAGTTATACTTTCCTCAATAATACAAATGCAGTGGAAAAACTTGTAACAAAACAATTAATAGTAGTAAATCTTTTAACCCAAAGAGAAGGGTATCCAACAACCTTGGATAAAGGTCCCTTGATTTTTACTTTCAAGAAATTTTGTCTTACCCACACCAGGGTAAGCCCTCAATACGAAGATCGAAGTCTGTCTTGCTATCTCCACAAGCCCTCAACTTCAAGGTAGTCGGCACAACTATCTTCCTCAGCAAGGAAGCCCTCAACTTCAAGGTAGTTGGAACCTCTGTCTTCCTCAGCAAGGAGGCCCTCAACTTCAATGTAGTTGTAACTTCTGTCTTCCTATCCTCAGAAGCCCTCGAATGTACTAAGTAACATTCGTAGTCGCAAAAATAAAATTTGAACAATAAGTTCAGTACGCACAAAGAAGTGAAAGTCTCTCTCTCTAGAAATCACTTCAACAGCATGTAATATCTAGAGTCATCGAATAGTTGTGAGCTCTTTCAAATGAGCTCCTATTTATAGGCACGGTTCCAACAGTTGACTCCCTCCTCTAACGGTCATATTTTTCCTTGAATTTTTGAGGGACATGTATACGTGTCACTCAAATAATGTTTAGTTAGTAACTAAATGCACGCCATCATTTTATAACAAAATAAGTGTAAGAAAAAATACGGTTACATAAATAAAATCCAATATTTGGAATGTAGGAAAATGAAAGTTCGGAGTCTAACCAAAATTGAATTTGGAGTCTACAATACAAGGATATTAAGATTCTATTTTCTAGGAATTTGGAACCTAAATTCTATAGAATTTCGGAGTCTGAATTTCAAGGAAATTCAGAGTCTGGATTCACAAGAATTCAGAACCAGAACTTTCAAAGTTTGGAGTCAAAGTTCATGAGAATTTGGAGTCAGAACTCATAAGAGTTCGGAGTCTGTATTTAGAGAACTCAGAGTTAGAACTCAGAAAGTTCGTAACCAGAATTCATATTCAGAATTCAGAGTCAGAACTCAAAAAGTTCATAACCAGAATTCGTATTCATAATTCAGAGTCAGAACTCAGAAAGTTTGTAACTAGAATTTGTATTCAGAATTTGGAGTCAGAAATCAGAAATTTCGTAACTAGAATTCGTATTTAGAATTCAGAGTCAGAACTTAGAAAGTTCATAACTAGAATTCATGTTCAGAATTCAGAGTCAGAACTCAGAAAGTTCATAACCAGAATTCATATTCAGAATTCGGAGAATTCAGATTCTAAAACAGAATGCTTTATATCTAGGTAATTATAGAATTTTGAGGTTTTGGTTTCAAACCGAATTTTACACATAGAAATATTATGATATGAAAAATGAAAAACATGGTAAGGATAAATTTCTGTACGGAAAAAACTTTTCCTTATAGAAGTAAAACACAGGGTAAAATGAAATTTTCCTTAAGATAAAGTGTTTGTGATTTTCAAAACAAGAGGAATGGTAAAGTCATAAGGAAACCTTAATGACTCAAAAACACCCCCATACATAAAGGAATGGAAAAGTCATAAAGAAAACCTTATTGACTCAATAGTATCATTGAAAAGTAACTCATAAGATAACTTGATCGGTAAGTCACATCTAATAACCAATTGTGCATATTTTAATGAATTGGATGAATTAATATAAAAAAGATAGTAGATAATATATATGTCATAAAATTGTACCTCGAATAGTATATGGTCCCTCACCACTGTCTATTATAGTTGTATCCAGTACATAGACATGGCCTACCTTAGATATCTAACCATTTCCTTGAGATATATGACCAATTTGATACATTTATTAAGTTTACTATTAGGGACCTCAGTTGGAATCTTGGGTCATGGATCACATCTATCAATTACCCTTATAAAACACCAAATAATTGGAATAAAATTTTTGGGGATTCATCCTATTTCCACACTATTCAAAAAAATTTGAGGTACTATGAATAACTTTTGATAACATTTTACCTTCTCGCAATTGAAGCATTATAGGATCCTTCTTTCAAAAAATGTGTTGATGATCCATTTCTCTGACCTATCCATCTCCCAATATACTAGTGTGAAACCTCAACCATCCTATTCTTTCTTCTAGAAGTATCATGGAAGATTACATTAGTGACTAGAATAATACTTGTAATTTATCCTTTTATTTAACATTCTCATTCATCGGGGCCATTCAAAGCACTTTCATGATTCTTGTCTTGTATGCAGACACTATTTTCATGCTCTACTAAAGCTTTGTGTGTTCCTGATCATTTCCTACCTCCATCATAACCAGAAGTATTTTTTCAAAAAAAATCATTTGAAGGTTTCTTAAGTCATACCATCGTAACATCCCAAAAGGTTCATTACACCCCACCACTGCTTGGTGAGTCCCTATAGCATGAACATCAGTATATTCACCAAACATTCTTTAGGTTTCTCAACAAAGTCAAGGCTACTCTCAATGATGTATATCTATTACTCAATATCATGTGGTTTTCTTATTCCATAAAAGGATAGAGGAAAGTGAAGATAGAATTCTCTGGCCTAGTCAACCATGGACCTTAGTACCTAGACTCCCGGCTAAGGTGGACCCACTATATGTGCTACTAGGGAAGGTGCTAGATCATTCTCTGCCTCACCCTCTCACATATCAGGTTGTGGAACCGAGGTGTCCTACCTATCATAATTACCCTATCCCACATTAGTTGGTTATCCCATTATTCTTATATGGTGTGGTGTATTCTATAACATGAAGTAATTATTTAGAAATAACCAGATCCATTATGATAAACCCTAATCATTTTATGGGATCACATAAGGTTATATAAGGATTCTACCAATAAACAATGATATAACCCTCCTTACACTAATCAAGTTCCCATACCTGTATGTTTTTCTTGTTCATCACATATATACTAAAACATAATAGTGATTTTAGTTTAAAAAATTAATTCCAAAATGTATATATCATAATATAAAGGAAAAATAGATATATCACACAATAGAGAATCAATACCAAATATATAGAATAATTATAGGCACTTAATTAAAGAACCATTTTATAGTACAACATAAGGTATATATATGGAATGTGAACCTATGTTCCTAATCAGGATTCATGAACACACTCAAAATATAATAAAAATATTAATAATATTCTCATCCATGGTAACTGAGAGGCTCATTACACGTATAATGTCCGGGAACGTGTAAACTCCCCAACCTAAGTCCCATACTTATATCTCTTTTCTATAATGTCCCATGTTGGTCACCCCCTCCCCCTTAAAACACATCATTGTGGGATTTCCTTTAATACCATTTTGTAACACACTAATCCAAACCAATGCGTCAAAACTGGAGTTCCACGTGACCTCATTTGGGTGTCCCTTTATGCAAGATGATGTCTATTAGCACTGAGGGTATAATTCCTTTAGTGGGAAAATTATAACTTCAATATCATTTCATTGGAGAAATAATATATAATAAAAAAATAACAAACCGTATTAATCATGAAAAATATAAAACATTGAATACATGTCATACAACAAGTAGATGGGTTAAAAAATTGGAAATCCAACCATAGTATAAATGAAACAAATAAATAAATAAATTATTGTGTCCCCTAGAGTTTATCTTGTTCTTTCCATTATCTCTTTTCTCTACTCCTCATCCATCGGTCATGGGCAATGTTCCTTTACTCAGATACATAATCAGAAAGTCTGTACACATATCAAAATGAATATACAAGGTTTGAGTAATATACTAAATAGGACACCACCAATGCATCCTTAACAGATATGTATATGTATAATATGTGTATTTTAGGATAATAACAAATGATAAAAAAATCATAACAAACATACAATCACATATTGAACAGTTGGAAACTAACCAATCCTCCAAAAAATATTGTTCATACCTACTATGACTACATACTAGAAAGATGATCAAGGTTCATCAAAAATGATATCGAACTAGCCACAAATATGGAAACATAGGGTTCATTGAGATGATCATGCTACTCTGTATACATAAGGTACATCAAGTTAATATATATTATTCGGTATTTACAAGGTTAATAAAGTAATGGCCAACCCCCAATTCTATCATGATTCATCATCATTACTAACTTGTATCATGAACACTCCACCTCTAAGTTATATTTATTTGATGACGGTCTCTTGTAATGTGTACCAAATACTAAACCTCCAAATTTATGATAATACACAAAATGGTATAACATGAAAATAATCATATTATGACATTATGAGATAAATAAAATCACCATATATCACTCTTTCAGTCAAAATTAACATGGAATCATGTTGTTCTGATAGTTCATATGGAAGTGAGGGATATATATGGGTATCATCACAATGAAAACACCCACAAATAATCACCATAAATGGTGACACAAAACATGATAACACATGAATAATAACATGAAAACAAGTGTATACAATATCCCCATATGGTAAGAAACTTCCTACCTCAGTGTTATTGATGTCAACACCAAGTATTAACCAACTTTTGTGGTTCAAAAGTTAGAGTGGGAAAATATACATCCAAGAACACCTCCTCTAAGACTTTATTATCATGGTTTTCAACACATAAACTATCAAGGTTCGTCAATAAAACATCACTCAAACCATATATAAATGTTCATTGGTTAAAAACACTCACCAAGGATTCCTTGAACCAATTATAATATTTTATTTACAAAATAAATAAAACACAACATGCGATAATAGATTATGTATATTAGATAATCCATAAAAAATATGATAACCCCATATTATCCTTCTTTATAATTATTTATTATTTCTGAAATATTAATTATTATCCAACAAGTGATAATAATATCTCTCTCTATAATAATCCAAGATAGATAAGAATAATTTTTATCATTATTTTTCACAATCCTTGGATATTATAATTTTAAGAACTCTTTGTCAAATTTTTAGAAATCAGGAGAGTTCTTAATTAAAAAAATCAATTGAAATTATTTTTTATATAATTCTCACATTTATTTTATACTTTGTAAACATATCACCTAGAGTAGAGGAGAGAGGATGAGATTCTTCCTTGCCTATAAACCAAATGAAGAACTCGGTCTGGTCAAGGAAGGTTTCTCGAAACTTGAATAAATAAATTATGAACCTCCCAACTCAAGAGATTTACCAAAAATAAAGGGTCTAAATGGTTTTGGTATTTTTAAAACAAACATCACTCTGGATCTCAATATTGAGAAACCCAAATTAAGAATTCCATTTAATTCACCTTTAAAGTGGATCTTAAATTTGGATCATTTAAAATCATTAAAACATGAATTAATAACCTTAAGATAGTCATGTTAATAAATCCCCATTATCTTAGGATTTTAAAATCATAAAAAATGTGTTATGAAAGTTTTTTTGGGAAGAAGTCATATAAAACAAGGTTTTAAAAACATTTCCCTTAAAAATGATGCAGTGTAATTATAAGGCCCCAGCCTTAAACCTTACTTAATATTGAATTAAATGAATAATTCACATTGAGGATCTTTTCAGGTTTATAGTTTTAGAGAATTAGGATATAACTATTACATCTCAAAAGATTACAAAGTAGACACTTCTACTAAGTTTCCATAATCAAAAAAAACTCTTAAAAAGAAACATGTCTAGTTCCATGTTTTATATAGCGTGGAATTCCCTTGATCCCATCCTTGACCTTATTCCACTTTAAGTCCTCTGAAAAATATTTTGAAAAACTTGGGGTGAGCATAAAAAGCTTAGTAATGGATACACAAAGAATGAAAACTGTTACTTTTTCAAACATCAAGTAAAACATGTATACTCTATCAAAGTAATACCTTCACCTTCATGAAGTAGTAAAAACTCTTCACTGAATAAAGTATCATTACTTACCTTTTTATAACCAAAGGTTACCATAAAACCCATATAAAGAACACATAGCATATATAAAGGTAACTTGGGACATAAACATACTTAAGTGGAATAACCATACGGTCGACTTCCACACATATCACTTAATGGAATAGCCATACGGCCAATTTCCATACATACTTAATGGAATAGCCATATGGCCGACTTCCATACCCAATGCATTGGAGGTTATAACATAACCACCCGTCTTGGTATTCACGGCACCACCCGTCATATGGTTTATCACGTAACCACCCGTCAAATGTCCAAGTACCAATATAAAATCATAAAACATAAAACCAATATAAAGGAATGATAACATTTCCACATTTCAATCAAAATATATCATAATATAATCCTTTATCAAAACCATTTTCAATACCAAAATACATAAAAGAGTATATGGTATTTATTTTATTTTAAAAACATTACGGCTTGTTGAGGAAGCCAAAGACCAAATAATACTCATGGCGGCGGAAAAGGTTGTTGTCACTGCGTACGTTAAAAAAACATTCCTTTTTGTCATTTAGTAAAACGCTTCATAGAAAAAGATTCCATTTGTATAAAAGTAAAAGTCAAAGGGGTTTATACACCGTATAAATGAAAGTTGTGTATAAAATGAAATATGCCTCAATGAAAGGAGATTGAGACGAAGTCCCTTACAAAGATGGTATCCTTGGTTTAAGGATAAATCAATTACATAATTATGTGTGACAAACGAATACACAAAATATAATTGGATATTAAGTGTAAAATAATCAAAGGTCATTCACACATATTCAAAGGATGACATATTCAATAACTACATGTTGAACCCAAAGAAATCGAAATTGGGTTAAGAAGTTCTCTTGACAGCCTAACGGCGTCACATCAAAATGAGTTGATGAGAGATAAAAAAAAGTATCTCATCACTTGGACATAAAATTTACATCAATAAGGATATATCAGAACATATCCCAACATAAAAATATGTAAATTAAAAGACCCAACAAAAGAAGTCTTTTAAAAATAGGAGGGTGAAAGGTTCCCTTACCGACATGGGTATCTTTCGAAACATACGCCCCGTGAAAGAAGGACAATACATCATTGATGTAAATACTCATAAATGAAAGAATATTAAAAAATGAGTAAAATAATGGTCAGTACATACACCACTCAAAGGAAATTGTGGAAAATGTATCATAAATCTCACGGGAATAAAAGTGAGATGAAAAATCCCTTACGAAAACTCGGAAGCCTAACGGCGCCACTTAAAACATCCAAAATGGATTGATGAGATCAAATAGAGTATCCCATCATATTACAATAGAATTTACAGAAAGAGTAATATAAAAGAAAATCCCCCAACATAACAAAGAGGAGCTTAAAATAAGTGACACAAAGGAGAGTACTTAAAAAGAAAGAGAGAGGTTAGATCTCTTACGAAAATTCGGCAGCCTAACGGCGCCACTCAAAACTTCCAAAATGGATTGATGAGAGAGAATAGGGTCTCTCGTCACAAGAACATAAAACTTACAATAAGATTAATATAAAATAACATACCAATAACAAGAAATATGATCTTTAAAAGGAATGACATAAAGAGTGTACTTAAAAAGAAAGAGAGGAGTAAGATCCCTTACCTCGGGTCCGACTTGACTCGATCGTTCTTTAACATCCTGAATAATAAACTTGAGTTAATTTCAAATTTATTAAGAACCTTTTTATAGTTAATTATTCCTTTTAGATCACTTATTTCAATGTTATAAACATTATTTAATCATTTAAGTTAATAATGTTTGTTTTGTCGATATTTGGTTCTTAAGTCAAAAATGGACTTCCTACAATTACATGTTGTTCGTGTGGTCAAATGTTCATTATATCCAGAATTATATTCAAGATTTGGATATAATATATATAATATATATCTAGAATATACATGTATTTATAATATTACATAATCATTTAGAGGTAAGAAATGAAATGCACCGTTAATGGAGACGGTAAGCCGTACGTACGCATGAACGCTACTTTCATTTCTTTGTCATATTAATGGAATTAAAACTAAATGAGAGGTATGTATATTTTAATTCCAGAATTATATTCATCATTTATATATATCATTCATTATATATATCCATTATACACATGTACTTTTAATAGTACATTACATTTGGGGATAAGAAATGAAATGCACCATTATACACATGTACTTTTAATAGTACATTACATTTGGGGATAAGAAATGAAATGCACCGTTCATGGAGACGGTAAGCCGTACGTACGCATGAACGCTACTTTCATTTCTATCTCATACATTAATGGAAAGAAATAATAATGATATAGAGGTATATTATAATTCCATTATAAAATCATATATAATAACTTTAAATCCATCTTTTACACATCCCACATATGGAATTAACGAATCACATCACTTTGAGGGGGCGGTAGTCCGCGCTTCCTTAAATGAAGATATCGTGTTTACCCATAATGGAAACCATAAAGGTATTCCCAAAATGAAAAATACAGAAGCTTAAGGAAAACATAAACATATTATATATCATATATAAATATAGTGTCATCTTAATGGCCACCTTTTAAGGTGTTAAAGGAATTTTGAACAATCATCGTTTCGGGAGGCCGAAATTCGCCATCCACAGAAACAGTATGTTCTTTAACCATTAGATGTAGGTGTGTGAAAGTGTAGCTCGAATACTTATTATAAAAAAATCCTAGTATATTTATGACACTGGATTTGTTACAAAATAAATGAATAAAAAGAGTTTAGGGGGTTGGAGAAGCAAAATAAAACAAAAGGACTCAAGTGAAGACATTACCTTAAAATCGGGTAACTCCCTTTGGTTTGAGCTCAAAGGCTTCCTTGGAAAGACTTCTTCCCAAAGTGAGACTTCAAGGAGTAAGATAGGGAAGTGGAGAGACAAAATGGGCAGGGTTTGGCCGATACAAAGGCTTTGGGAGTGTGGGTAAGGAGGTAGAGGTGGGGGCCTTTTATAAGAGGAGAGGAGGGGCACTTTTGGAAAGTAAAGAAATATTACTTTATTTGAAAATATGTTTCGGTTTTAAAAGGTCCCAAATTGATATAATTCGTGGATAAGGTGATAAGGGTTCGAAATCCACCCATCCAATAAGTTTTGGACATGTTTAGTGCATAGATTTTACATTATCTTTTCATTTTATTTAAATCGTTAAATAATGAGGTCATCGCTACATCATCATGATGTCATAAATACATTTATTTATTTAATGTCTAAAATTTATAAAGAAAATTCTATGATGTAGGAAATCTTTTTATATTTCCAATGACTATTTATAATCAAAAATCTTACTTGAATAACCCCATTTAAAAATTGTTTTATTAAAACATATCATGTTTGTGCCATTTTTTTACATTAACATTAAATAAAAGGTATTTATGTCATTTTCCAACCAAAGTGGCTCCAGGGGGTCCCCAAGTTGACCCATGGTTTGTCTTGGTCTGCCATGACATATCCAATGAGGGTAGTACATGTGTCTAGGTCATCCCATATTATTAAAACATTATTTTTACCTTAAACTACACTAATTACCACTAATCGCGATTAAAAACTTAATAAGTTACTATTCACCAAAAAATTATTTTAATCTCATTGAACCACATTTTACTTCTTAATGACAACCATGTATGTCGGATTTTTTAAATTCAAAACACAAAAGTGGCAAAGTTTCATTTAAATGAAAAATCAGTTTCTTTAACTACCACTTAGTGGTTTCACTATTCATCAAAAATTGAAGTTTTTCAGAAAATTACCAAAAATTCACCCTAAGCTATATTTGATATTCTGAATTCAAAAATGAAGTCTATTTTACAAAATTCAAAACATATAAGTCACATTAATTAATTTAATAATTAATTCCCACTGTCATGACAAATAGCGTGTTTTTATGAAACAATAAGTATCAAAAGATTGATACCAGTTTAAGTCCAATTTCAAAGTGAAATTGATTCCAATGACCACCATTGGATTAAATGGTAAAAATATATTCTAATTTAACTTCAAAATCAATTCAAAAGATAATCTAATAATATAAATAAATTAGATTAAAAAGCAGTTTTGATGTAAAATGCAGTATTTTCCACTATTCATTAAAAAATGAACATTGTCAGAAAAATACCAAAAATTCACACAAAGTAAATTTTGATGTCCCAATCATAAAGAATAAGTTTATTTTGACAAACATAGTTTATAAAATTGTCAAAATATAGATTCAAAAATGTTTTGCCATCAAAAGCAGTAAAACAATCTTTTAAAAATATTAGTGTATTCCATGCTTAAGATTAGATTTATTTTCATTTTAAGCCTCTAAAACACTATCTAATTCATTAATATATATAGATAAAAATATCTATTATTCATTACTTACTTGGGATGTTACATCCTTCCCCCTTTAGAAAATTTCATCCCCGCAATTTATTTACTTATCGAATAAATGTGGGGTACTTATCCCTCATTGCATTTTCAGATTCCCATGTTGCCTCTTCAATCATGTGGTTTTTCCACAAAACCTTTACCTGGTGAATCACCTTATTCTGTAACACTTGCTCCCTGTGGTCAAGAATCTGGACTGGTTGTTCCTCATAAGATAGGTTCTCTTCCAGCTGAACTACCTCTGGACTGAAAACATGAGATGGATCTGGCATGTACTTTCTCAACATCGAAACGTGAAAAACATTGTGTACCTGAGATAAACTTGGAGGTAAAGACACTCGGTAAGCAACTGATCCAAATCTCTCCAGAATTTCATATGGTCCAATAAACCTTGGACTCATCTTTCCTTTCTTACCAAATCACATCACACTTTTCCATGGTGATACTTTGAGAAAAACATGATCACCTACTTCAAAAGAGAGATCCTTCCTCCTGTTGTCCGCATAACTCTTCTGCCTACTCTAAGCTGTTCTCATGTGTTTCTGAATCAACTGAACCTTTTCTGCCATCTCTTCTACCAATTCTGGTCCCATCAGCTTCCTTTCACCCACTTCATCCCAAAATGCTGGAATTCCAGACCGCTTCCCATAAAATGCCTCAAATGGTGCCATCTGTATACTGGAATGAAAACTGTTATTATAAGAAAACTCAACCAAAGAAAGATGTTGGTCTCAACTTCCCTGATAGTCCATCAAACAAGCTCGTATCATATCCTCCAAGGTCTGAATTGTTCGTTCTGACTACCCATCTGATTGATGATGAAAACTTGTACTAAAATTTAATTCAGTACCCAACGACTTCTGAAGGCCTTTCCAAAAGTTAGAAGTGAACCTGGGATCACGGTCAGATACAATGGAGAGAGGAACTCCATGTAACCTGACTATCTCTTTAAGATAAAAACGGGAAATTTGATCAAGAGAGAAATTATCTCGTATAGTAAGGAAATGAGCAGATTTGGTCAAGCGATCAACAATAACCCAGATGGCATTATTACCTCGAGATGTCTTCGGTAATCCCACAACAAAGTCCATGGATATATTCTCCCATTTCCACTATGGCACTAGTAAAGGCTGAAGCATCCATTTCGGTAACTGCCGCTCTGCTTTAACCTGTTGACATGTCAAACACTTCACAGTAAAATCAGAAATATCTCTTTTCATTCCATCCCACCAGTAATACTCCCGCAGATCTCTATACATCTTAGTACTGCCCGGATGAACTGAAAACGGAGAACTATGAGCTTCACATAACAAATATCTCTTCAACTGTGAATCACAAGGCACACACAATCTCTTCCCAAATCTCAAAACAAAATCATTATCAATGTTGAATTCAGGCAACTTACCCTTCTGAACCAGCTCTACCTTTTTCTGCAACTCACTGTCTTGCTTCTGTGCTTGCTTGATTCTATCTGATAGAGAAGATCTCACTGATACCTGAAATAAAACAGAAGGACTTATTGCACCAACTACTTCTATGCCAAAGTTAATCAAATACTTAACCAAAGGATCACGTTCCAAACTCAACATTGCTAATGAAGCATTACTTTTTCGACTCAAAGCATCAGCCACTTTATTTGCTTTTCCCGGATGGTAATATATTGTACAATCATAATCCTTGATTAATTCCAGCCATCTCCTCTGTCTCATGTTTAACTCTTTCTGAGTGAATATATACTTTAAACTTTTTTGATCGGTATATATTTCACACTTTACTCCATAAAAATGATGCCTCCAAATTTTTAAAGCAAAAACAACAGCAGCTAATTCCAAATCATGTGTAGGGTAATTTACCTCATGAGTTTTCAACTGTCATGAAGCATAAGCAATTACCTGATCATTCTGCATTAGGACGCAACCAAGTCCTTTCAATGAAGCATCACTGTATATAACAAACTCACCATTCCTGGAAGGTAGTGCCAAAACTGGAGCATTCACCAATATTCTTTTAAATTCCTGAAAACAATCATCACATTCTTTTGTCCAGATAAACTTAACACCCTTCCGAGTTAGCTTAGTTATTGGACTAGATAACCATGAAAAATTTCTAACAAACCTTCGGTAATATCCTGCCAAACCAAGGAAGCTACGAATCCCAGTTACATTTATGGTTCTTGTCCAGTCTTCCACAACTTTTGTTTTTGCAGGATCAACAGTTATCCCGTCTTTAGAAACAATGCGACCAAGGAAAGAAATTTGTTGCAACCAAAACTCACACTTGCTGAATTTCCCATACAATTTCTTTTATTTTAAGGTTTGTAAGATAACCCTTAAATGTCTTTCATGCTCCTATTTACTTTTAGAAAACACCAAAATATCATCAATAACACAACCACCATTTATCACCTGATTCAACTGAGCCATCACTGCAGTAAACTGCTCAATTCTGATTCTGACCATCTTAGTATGCTGATTTGGAAGGTCATTTCCCTCAGTATGCCTTCCCAAAAAAAAACTTCTCTGTTTCCTCTAAGAAAAAACCATTCTTAATGAACATGTCTTAGATGAAGCAACATGGTAATCTTAAAATGCTATATCATTTCAAAAAAAATAGTTTTGGATAATCATTTAATAGAATTATAACTCCTAAAGTTATCTAAACCGGCCTCTGATACCAACTATAAGGCCCCAGCATTAAACCTTACTTAATATTGAATTAAATGAATAATTCACATTGAGGATCTTTTCAGTTTTAGAGTTTTAGAGAATTAGGACATAACTATTACATCTCAAAAAATTACAAAGTAGACACTTCTACTAAGTTTCCATAATAAAAAAAACTCTTAAAAAGAAACATGTCTAGTTCCATGTTTTATATAGTGTGGAATTCCCTTGATCCCATCCTTGACCTTATTCCACTTTAAGTCCTGTGAAAAACATTTCGAAAAACTTGGGGTGAGCATAAAAATCTCAGTAAGGGATACACAAAGAATGAAAACTGTTACTTTTTCAAACATCAAGTAAAACATGTATACTCTATCAAAGTAATACATTCACCTTCATGAAGTAGTAAAAACTCTTCACTGAATAAAGTATCATTACTTATCTTTTTGTAACCAAAGGTTACCATAAAACCCATATAAAGAACACATAGAATATATAAAGGTAACTTGGGACATAAACATACTTTAGTGGAATAACCATATGGTCGACTTCCACACATATCACTTAATGGAATAGCCATACGGCCAATTTCCATACATACTTAATGGAATAGCCATATGGCCGACTTCCATACCCAATGCATTGGAGGTTATAACGTAACCACCCGTCCTGGTATTCACGACACCACCCGTCATATGGTTTATCACGTAACCACCCATCAAATGTCCAAGTACCAATATAAAATCATAAAACATAAAACCAATATAAAGAAATGATAACATTTCCACATTTCAATCAAAATATATCATAATAGAATCCTTTATCAAAACCATTTTCAATACCAAAATACATAAAAGAGTATATGGTATTTATTTTATTTTAAAAACATTACGGCTTGTTGAGGAAGCCAAAGACCAAATAATACTCACGGCGGTGGAAAAGGTTGTTGTCATCGCGTACGTTAAAAAAAACATTCCTTTTTGTCATTTAGTAAAATGCTTCGTAGAAAAAGATTCCTTTTGTATAAAAGTAAAAGTAAAAGGGGTTTATACACCGTATAAATGAAAGTTGTGTATAAAATTAAATATGCCTCAATGAAAGGAGATTGAGACGAAGTCCCTTACAAAGACGGTATCCTTGGTTTAAGGATAAATCAATTATATAATTATCTGTGACAAACGAATACACAAAATATAATTGGATATTAAGTGTAAAATAATCAAAGGTCATTCACACATATTCAAAGGATGACATATTCAATAACTACATGTTGAACCCAAAGAAATCGAAATTGGGTTAAGAAGTTCTCTTGACAGCCTAACGGCATCACATCAAAATGAGTTGATGAGAGATAAAAAAAAGTATCTCATCACTTGGACATAAAATTTACATCAATAAGGATATATGAGAACATATCCCAACATAACAATATGTAAATTAAAAGACCCAACAAAAGAAGTCTTTTAAAAAGAGGAGGGTGAAAGGTTCCCTTACCGACATGGGTATCTTTCAAAACATACGCCCCGTGAAAGAAGGACAATACATCATTGATGTAAATACTCATAAATGAAAGAATATTACACAATGAGTAAAATAATGGTCAGTACATACACCACTCAAAGGAAATTTTGGAAAATGTATCATAAATCTCACGGGAATAAAAGTGAGATGAAAAATCCCTTAAGAAAACTAGGCAGCCTAACGACGCCACTTAAAACTTCCAAAATGGATTGATGAGATCAAATAGAGTATCCCATAATATTAAAATAGAATTTACATAAAGAGGAATATAAAAGAAAATCCCCCAACATAACAAAGAGGAGCTTAAAATAAGTGACACAAAGGAGAGTACTTAAAAAGAAAGAGAGAGGTTAGATATCTTACAAAAATTCGGCAGCCTAACGGCGCCACTCAAAACTTCCAAAATGGATTGATGAGAGAGAATAGGGTCTCTCATCACAAGAACATAAAAATTACAATAAGAGTAATATAAAATAACATCCCAATAACAAGAAAGATGATCTTTAAAAGGAATGACATAAAGAGTGTACTTAAAAAGAAAGAGAGGAGTAAGATCCCTTACCTCGGGTCCGACTTGACTCGATCGTTCTTTAACATCCTGAATAATAAACTTGAGTTAATTTCCACTTTATTAAGAACCTTTTTATAGTTAATTATTCCTTTTAGATCACTTATTTCAATGTTAAAAACATTATTTAATCATTTAATTTAATAAATGTTTGTTTTGTCGATATTTGGTTCTTAAGTCAAAAGTGGACTTCTTACAATTACATGTTGTTCGTGTGGTAAAATTTTCATTATATCCAGAATTATATTCAAGATTTGTATATCATATATATAATATATATCCATAATATACATGTATTTATAATATTATATAATCATTTAGAGGTAAGAAATGAAATGCACCGTTCATGGAGATGGTAAGCCGTACGTACGCATGAATGCTACTTTCATTTCTTTGTCATACTAATGGAATTAAAACTAAATGATAGGTATGTATATTTTAATTCCAGAATTATATTCATCATTTAGATATATCATTCATTATATATATCCATTATACACATGTACTTTTAATAGTACATTACATTTGGGGATAAGAAATGAAATGCACCGTTCATGGAGACGGTAAGCCGAACGTACGCATGAACGCTACTTTCATTTCTATATCATACATTAATGGAAAGAAATAATAATTATATAGAGGTATATTATAATTCCAGTATAAAATCATATATAATAACTTTAAATCCATCCTTTACAGGTCCCACATATGGCATTAACAAATCACATCACTTTGAGGGGGCGGTAATCCGCGCTTCCTTAAATGAAGATATCGTGTTTACCCATAATGGAAACCATAAAGGTATGCCTAAAATGAAAAATACAGAAGCTTAAGGAAAAAATAAACATATTATATATCATATATAAATATAGTGTCATCTTAATGGCCACATTTTAAGGTGTTAAAGGAATGTTGAACAATCATCGTTTCGAGAGGCCGAAATTCACCATCCACGGAAACAGTATGTTCTTTAACCATTAGATGTAGGTGTGTGAAAGTGTAGCTCGAATCCTTCTTATAAAAACATACTAGTATATTTAGGATACTGTAGTTGTTACAAAAGAAATGAATAAAAAGATTTTATGGGGTTGGAGAAGCAAAATAAAACAAAAGGACTCAAGTGAAGACATTACCTTAAAATCGGGTAACTCCCTTTGGTTTGAGCTCAAAGGCTTCCTTGGGAAGACTTCTGCCCAAAGTGAAGCTTCAAGGAGTAATAGAAAGAAGTGGAGAGACAAAATTGTCAGGGGTTGGCCGATCCACAGGCTTTGGGAGTGTGGGTAAGGAGGTAGAGGTGGGGGCCTTTTATAAGAGGAGAGGAGGGGCACTTTTGGAAAGTAAAGAAATATTACTTTATTTGAAAATGTGTTTAGGTTTTAAAAGGTCCCACATTGATATAATTCGTGGATAAGGTGATAAGGGTTAGAAATCCACCCATCCAATAAGTTTTGGACATGTTTAGTTCATAGATTTTACATTATCTTTCCATTTTATTTAAATCGTTAAATAATGAGGTCATCACTGCATCATCATGATGTCATAAATACATTTATTTATTTAATGTCTAAAAATTATAAAGAAAATTCTATGATGTAGTAAATCTTTTTATCTTTCCAATTACTATTTATAATCAAAAATATGACTTGAATAACCCCATTTAAAAATTGTTTTATTAAAACATATCATGTTTGTGCCATTTTTTTACATTAACATTAAATAAAAGGTATTTTTGTCATTTTCCAACCAAAGTGGCTCCATGGGGTCCCCAAGTTGACCCATGGATTGTCTTGGTCGGCCATGACATATCCAATGAGGGTAGGAAATGTGTCTAGGTCATCTCATATTATTAAAACATTATTTTTACCTTAAACTACACAAATTACCAATAATCGCGATTAAAAACTTAATAAGTTACTATTCACCAAAAAATTATTTTAATCTCATTGAACCACATTTTACTTCTTAATGACAACCATGTATGTCGGATTTTTTAAATTCAAAACACAAAAGTGGCAAAGTTTCATTTAAACAAAAAATCTGTTTCTTTAACTATCACTTAGTGGTTTCACTATTCATCAAAAATTGAAGTTTTTCAGAAAATTACCAAAAATTCACCCTAAGCTATATTTGATATTCCGAATTCAAAATTGAAGTCTATTTTACAAAATTAAAAACATATAAGTCACATTAATTAATTTAATAATTAATTCCCGCTGTCATGACAAATAGCGTGTTTTTATGAAACAATAAGTATCAAAAGATTGATACCAGTTTAAGTCCAATTTCAAAGTGAAATTGATTCCAATGACCACAATTGGATTAAATGGTAAAAATATATTCTAATTTCACTTCAAAACCAATTCAAAAGATAATCTAATCATATAAATAAATTAGATTAAAAAGCAGTTTTGATGTAAAATGCAGTATTTTCCACTATTCATTAAAAAAATGAACATTGTCAGAAAAATACCAAAAATTCACACAAAGTAAATTTTGATGTCCCAATCATAAAGAATAAGTTTATTTTGACAAAAATAGTTTATAAAATTTTCAAAATATAGATTCAAAAATGTTTTTCCATCAAAGGTAGTAAAACAATCTTTTAAAAATATTAGTGTATTCCATGCTTAAGATTGGATTTATTTTCATTTTAAGCCTCTAAAAAACTATCTAATTCATTAATAGACATAGATAAAAATATATATTATTCATTACTTACTTGGGATGTTACAGTAATGGTAACATGATTTATTATTATGTAGCTCATATGTGTTGTGTAAGGGTGATATGTTTTACCATTACATAGCTCATAAACCCATTATTAACTTTACATAACATTGTAGTAACCTTATGGATCCTTTGAAAATACTACATTTCATTAAAACAGAACTATATTACCCTTATGAATGATTTAAATAATTTAACTTACCCTTACACAACTCAGGTTGTACCCTAAAGTAGCCTTTAGACAAACTAGGCTACCTTTATGCAGTGGATGTGTACCCTTATGCGGTATAGGTTTTATCCAAATTACCCTTTCACAATGTCTAGTAACCCTTCTATGACTCATATAAAAAGGATTTACCCTTATGCAATAGTTTTTTTACCCTTACATGATGCATGGAAAACTCCCCTACACTTATGCATTGGGTATTTTACACTTATGAGGGGCCTAAAAATCCTCTTTACCCTTATATAACCATTTTAAATATAGCTTTTCCTTTATTAAACACCAAAAAACCATAATATATGGTAATTTTCATTAAAACTTTAGATTTTCAAATAAAAATACATATAAATTATAAACATAAGAGTGTTCGGGGATCAATTAAAAATTGACAATATTATAAATGTTTTAATTTTTAAACATTGATTTTTTAAGGAATATTAAAAAATGGTAATAGCATTTGATAATAATGTATTTTATATGTTTTAATGATTCTGAAAATATGTTATTAATATTAAATATATTTATTAATATATAACCTTTTAGTCATTAATGACATTGGAAACTAGTTCATCAAAATTTCATTTTTCACAAACTGTATCCATGTCTTTCACCTATGGAAATATAAATTAATAAATCATTGAGAATAATGATTATTATATATTGAATAATTTTAGAATGATTATTTTTGGGGGAGGAATAAATAATAACACCAATATTGATAAGTTAGTTCAAAATGATCAAGATTTCACACACCCAATATTGAAAATAGATAATAAAAAACTAATATGCATATAGTGAATAATTATAAATGAAGTTTATATAAGAGTATAAATATGAATAAGGTTTTTAAATAAGTGATTAAAATAATGATGCTTATTATACATGAGTATAGAGTGTATTCAAGTAAAAATGAGTAAAAGGTAAGGGTTTCTATGTCTCATTCTCAAATTCAAGAAAAAAAATTTTAACACCATGATATTTTAGAATATATTTTTTTCTTTAAATAAAATGTAAGAGTTAGGTATCCTGGTTTACATAAAACCCTGGATCTATATGAACATTGATATAGTAAACCATTATAATCTATCTAGTAAATTAGACGGTATGAATAGTAAAAAAAATTATGAAACAATATGTATAAATATTTTAAATAATGAAAATGTATTGATTAATTCATAAAAAATATATACTCAATTTTAAGTAAAATCATTTTATGATTCAAAAATGTGTTTTCTTCAAAGACGGTTTTTATTTCATTTTATTCGCATAGAACTTATAATTAATTTTTACCTTTTTAAGACATATTATTTTAGGAAATTAATAATTTTTTAAATCATAATTTCAATATTATCTCATATTAAATTTTCAATAATTCTCTAACAAAATTTATCTTTCATTGAATAGTGAAAAATAGCGATTTTGTAAGAACTATCATTTATTTTAAATAAAAATTCATAGTATGTTATGAATTTTTTCTTAAATTAACATAATACTCCATTAATTATAAATAATAAAATAAATTTTATAATAATCACCATTATACTTTATTTGGGTAGAAGTTTAATTTTGGGATTAAATTTTTTTTCTAATAACTATTTTTATGTGTTCAATGTGTTTTTATATTAATAAATTGAATTAATATCTATTGACTAATGGTTTAAATTAAATATATAAATTATACATTAAATGAAATATTTTAAAATTAATTTCATGGTTTTTAAAAGGAAATGAATGTAATGAAATTATGTTTAATTCTTAAAGAATCATTTTTCTGAAATGGGTTTTTATTGTGGGTTTCATGCTTATTTAAAATTAAATTCTACCACCTATAGAAATTTAATCTTGTAAAATAAACCCTATATTTTGAATCGTAATAATTAATATATTATAATAGGTTGGAATTAATTTTTTATCATCATGAATAATAAAAATAGTAAAATTTTCTAACCATTGTATTTGATAAAACTAATCTATCATTAGGGGTTAAAACAAGAGATTAGTGTAGGATTACAAACCATACTTGTTTAATACTTGTTTATTTATGATATTTAAACCATATATTATCATACCTTATAATCATTAACCATTTGGATCTACTTTTTTGTGAAATTGAACTTAAATAATTGTTATCTTCTAATAAATCCCATGTGTGTACCTCCCCTCACTTATATAAGGAAACTTATCCTTCTACAATTTTCAAAAAATTTAAGGATTATATATCAAAAAATACATACTCAAAATTCTTTATGGTATCCTTAATTTCAATCTATAGGTATTTTTATTCTCTTAAGACTAATCCTTCAAGGATTAAGGTGTAATCCAAAGGAGGTCTCTCAAAGAAGAGGTATAAATCTTAACATAAATCCTTCAATTTTATTTTATATTACACCTTCTATAAACCTTATGTATCTATAAAAACATTATTAATATAGTATCATAAATATATTATGAATTTTTTTATGTTTCTGAAAAAATCATTTCCACTTCTTCTTAATCAAATTGGATATGAAAGTATTGCCCTTATGTGGGTGTGGACTACCACCTCTGCATAATGATATAATTCATTTTACATCAACATATGTCATTGATGGTTATTATATTATATTAATGATTTTATATGATATTAATAAAATTATTATAAATCTATAATTATAATATCATTTCTAACTTCTTTCTTTTCAATCCATTAGTAAATTATATTTTCACTCATGCGTATGTGTAGACTACCACTTCTAAAAAGTGATATGCTTTTATTATCATTTTTGATTTACTTGGATGGAAACAATGATATATTTAATGAAAATATATTAAATTTATGATATAATAATTATTCATAAAATTTGAATTATAATTTAACTTAATTTTATTTCATCCATCGTAAATTGTAACACCACTCATGTGTACATACAGACTACCATCTCCATGAAGTGATGTAACTCAGTTTTTATCACCTAATATTATGGATAGTTATAAATATGTATATGATAAATATATATGAAATTTATATCATTAATAACATTATACATATGGATTAACCATGACCAAAGTTCAAATACTAGAACTACTGAACTAAAACATACATGAAAAACAAAGTAGTTAACAACCTAAATGATGACTTTAATAGAAAATTGTTACTAAACATGTGTGGATATGATATAATTGGATAATATATGATATTTTTAATATTAATATGCTTATATAATCTGATTATAATAAATTTTAATTAATTAGATAGGAGGTTAGTGTTCTTACAATGCAAGATAGAGTTGAGACAAGGGTAACCTTGTCTCGTTTTCAAATTTATGAGATATGTTTGATTTTTCACACCATCATTTATTTTATATGGTTTTATTAATTAATAATGAATTATTTTTAATATTTATGAAATTATTTTTGTTTTAAGATCTATATGATGTTATTTATTTACATGGATATTGATTCAAACGATACTAGTGTTGTAAGGGTTTCATCACGGTTTCTCTTCATTGAGACGTGTTTTATTATTATGAATTAATTTATTATTTATATGGTTTTTATATAACCCAATATTTTATTTTGTAATACTATATTACTTAATGGAATTTATTTATATAACCATATTATTTTCAACATTACAATTACTTTCGGTTCAAAAATTATTAAATATATAAGGGTTTTATGTCTTAAATTTGATTCATTGAGACATGTTTGATGTATACACCTATATTATTTTATAAGGTGAATATACTAATTAATTGATATAGTGTATCATGAATATCTATATGTTAACGGTATTTACGATTTAATTTTATGTCATTTCCTTCTTGGGGATTATGATTCAAAAGTTACCACAACGGTAAGGGTTTAATGTTAAAATCTCATTTTTTACCAGGATTATTAATGCTTAAATTTTATAATGATGAAACTGTATGATCTATATATCTAGAATATTAGGTAATTTTTTCCCTCTAGTTATTTATAGGGATTTCATGTATTCATTTCATTTCCCACTCTTTAAGTACTCAAGAGATTAAAAAAATTAGGTAAAACTGACCTTGTTTTTTCCTTTGATGAGGATTATTTGTTTACATTCCTATATTGTCTTTAAAATGTTTTCAAGAATGTTTTTTAATATTATCCAAATATTATTTAAATTAATTTTTCTATACATTTTAATTTTTTTATCTAGGTTTAAAAGACTCATTCTTATCATTTTCCAAATTTGGTACTTTTGACTTTTCACCAAAAATTTAAAAGGAAATTTTATTTTAACATGAATAGCATGAAAGGATTTCCCCACCATAATGAATTTTATTTTCTTTAATGATTCCATTATAAGTTTCCTTTTTTTCTTTTAAATTAATTTTTTTTCCATAATATATTGGAAATTTTTAGATTCAAAATAAGTAATTTCAAATGAAAAGTTTATTTTCCTCAGAAAATGTTCTAATGATCTTTTAAAGGTATTTTTATCCATTAAAACATCATTTTATGTTTTTATAATTTACCTGGGATATGATCCAATGTTACTATATTTATTATTTCTCTATAGTTTTGTTGAAAATTATGATAAAATGTTTATGAAAACTTTATCATTTTCATGGGTTAGGATTTGATGATATGATTAATGTTTTATGTTCTTATACCAATCACATGTATGGTTTTTATTATGTGATGGTTGTTCTCATAATTATATATCCCAACAATTAATATATAAAGGAAGTATTTTCCTGAGATAATTAGGACTAGAATGTTGTTTGAAGCAAATTTAGTAAGGAGATTTTTCAAATAAGATAGTTTTGGGAGGGAACCTCGACTTAGGAAATGGTGAAATAGTGAGTGAACCCAATAAACTATGATAGTTGTAGTGGGGATACATTGATAAAGAAATGATTTTATATTATTATGTGTATACCACAAACTTATTTCTTATAATTATGATATGTTCACATGGATTGTGATTGGTTTTTTTATGATTTCATACTCTTACATATTATGTATTTTAATTGACAATAACTTATTCCATAATTCATGATTAAATATATTTAACTAATTAGGTATGATTATTTTATGTATTAATTTTATTCTCATACCCTTATGATTATCTCATGATTATTTGTTATCCTTGATCTATACATCTTATGTTTACCCTTAGTGATCATATTATCTCACCCTTTCTTATGTTTCCCTTCCCTATATAATAAACAAAGGTTTTTAAGTATGATATGTATAATAAGGGTATTATTTGTGAATAAATTAATTGTATATGATGTATATATTTTATGTTTTGGTTGTTTACATATCTATATTTTCAAATACACTAAACCATTATGGTTCCGGTGTATATTTTATTGATTTGTAAAAATATTATGCTAATAACATATAGTATTTATGTATGAAAAGTTTGATTCATTATAGTTTGTAACGTCCCAGTTCTGGAAGCCACCTAGAGGTGCCCCATACCCGGTTGGTCACATGGCCTCAAGAACATTTCCCCAAATGCCAAAGGCTGCCGAATAGCAGTGAGGGCCTTGGGTGTGATAGTGGGTAAACTATGACCTCATTGTCATAGTACACAGCGAAATAAAAACAAAAGCAATAGTGGAAGTAGTAAACATCCATACAAGAGTAAATAGTGAAAGACTGAAAGTAAAAAACAACTAGAGCACATATATAAATGATGAATGATACATATGTCTAATAAAACATCCAAACAAGTCAAAATTCTGGAATACAACAGTGCTAAACCAAAGTGTAAAAGAAAGCAGATAAACTCCTCAACATCGCAATCCATAGCTTGGTCTCATGCTCTCCAACTCCATAGAAAATCAAGTACCTGAAGTAGAAGAGGGCTTGACCATATCTATACTTGCAACAATATAATCTGTTTAGGCCTAAAATCATGTCCCAAATAGGGTGTGAGACTAAATCCCAGTAGTCAAACACCCGGTGATCTATGCCTAGCAATCAGTGAATATATGGTAGGTAAAAGTACAAAAAACAGTAAATAGAAAAGTGCTCAGCAGTAAACAATTCATAGTTTCAATATCACGCAATAGTAAAACAAATATCTAAACCTCAAACAGTTAACCCTCTGGGTAGTACTCACAGCCATCCCCTCTAGTCCTACCTAAGAAGTACAAGCAACCCTCTGGGCAGTGCACTTAGCCAAACCCATCTAGTTCAGTCATAAGATTATAATAAGACTCTCTGAGGAAGTGCTCACAGTCAATTCCCCATATAGTCAAAGGTAAAGCAAGACTCTCTAACGAAGATCACACATTCCATTCCCTGTATAGTCTAGGGTATTTAAGGAATCTTTGAGGAAGCTCACACGATCAATTCCCCTTATATCCCCAAGGTCTAGGACTGTCTGAGGAAGCTCAATCAGTCAATTCCCCTTATATCCCAGGTCGTACAATCCAAACAAAGATTCTCTAAGGAAGTTCACGCGGTCAATACCCTTATAGTCTAAAGAAATCAAAGAATCTCTGAGGAATCTCACTTGTTCAATTCCCCTCATATCCCCAAGTGGCTCTAGGCTCTCTGAGGATGCTCACTCAGTCAATCCCCCTTATATCCAAAAGTACTCAAAGACTCTCGGAGGAAGCTCACCCGGTCAATTCCCCTTATAGTCTACTACACCAGGATCTCATGGATCTGTGCAGGTCAACAAGAATAGTAGTGTAATATGGAAAAGTAAACCTATATAACTAAATGGATAAATAGTCTACAACATAACAAGCATGTCAGAAAACAAACTCTCCACCCTAAAGCAACAGGCATGGAAAACAGGCATGGCAACCAAACTGGCTAAACAGGACCAATTGGTCGTAACAGAACATGCAAGGTAAAAACATCCAAATCATAGAAATTGTCCCTATTCCTAACCAATTTACCTCTACATAGGCATACCATCATCGAATTCAAACAACATGGGTAAAACGGTGAACACACTATACCCCGTTCAAGGGTATTGGTGGAATTTTCACATAATACTCAAAGACTTTGAACGGAAAGGCACAAACCACCTACCTCGGGGTTAAAAGATCTCTATATGTAAACCTCGAAGCTTGAATCTCCTTATAACATTTTAGATCTAAGAAAACATCTAAAACGTTTAACCCATAATAACTTGAAAAAGTATAGGAGACATGAAATGAAGCTCAAGCATAAGAGAGAAATCACTTATGTGGTTTCAACACAACCAACGGTGTTCGAATCATAGGATGGATAGAGGCTTGGGGTTTTGTCGAAGATCAGCACCTGTACGGGTTCTCTCGGTCTAACGGGACCTAAAATAAGAATTTTTGGGCGATTAGACGTGACCCAGGTTCATTTAATGAAAAAAATAAAGTACACGGTGTGTACTTTTGAAGTACACGATGTGTACTCACCTTTTTAGTAATCCACTTTAAGCAGCCTCCAAGTAACTCCCACACGGCCGTGTGTGTGGCTACTACATGGCAATCACACTGCCTCCTATGGAAAGGTATTACATGCCATGTACTCATAAAGTACACGGCGTGAATTTAGAAAATTTCTAGAATTTCTATTTTTCCCCTAAATGACTAGAAAAGGAAAAACAAACCTGAAAAGAAGGTCCAGGTTCTTAAAAACTTCCCCCCTTAATGAAATTGATCCCTGAATTTCCCTAGTGCAGTGTAGAAGAAGAAACCCTGAACAGTTCCAGCCACTATGCTCGTACATCGGCCTCCCTCACCCAAGTCTAATCTTACACCCACTCATACTTCCATAGCACTCATACCAGAGGAACAGACCAGCCATGGACAACCTTTGTACTGCGATCCACAATCTGGATAGGATGCTTCTCAAACAACGCATCCACTTCTAGCTCAACCTCCTCTGGATGAAAGACGTGAGATGGGTCTAAAAAGTAACGTCGAAGTTGAGAAACGTGAAAGATGTCATATATAGCTCGGTACCTCTGAGGTAACTAAAAATGATAGGCACCCGGCCCAACTCTCTCCAACTCCTCAAACAGCCTGATGTACCTCAGTGAAAGCTTACCCTGTCTCCTAATCCTCTTGTGTCCCAAGCTCGGTGTGACACACAGGAAAACCTGATCCCCGAACTCGAAATCCAGAGGTCGTCTTCAATGATCAGTATAAGACTTCTGTCAAGATTGTGCAGTATCCATCCTCTTCCGAATCAACTCTATCTGCTTTGTGGTCTCCTAAACAAGATGTGGTCCTAGCAAAGATTCCTCTCCTGCCTCCAGAAAACATAAGGGTGATCAACATTTCATACCATACAAATCCTCGTAAGGTGCGATCTGAATAGTTTCTTGAAAACTATTGCTGTAGGAAAACTCCACAAGAGGTATATGCTTCTCCCAAGAACCTCCAAAATCCAAAATGAATGCTCGGTGCATGTCCTCAAGTACCTGAATCATACGCTCAAACTAGACATCTGTCTGGGGATGGTAAGTTGTACTCAAAAGTATTTGTGTACCCAAATCCTTCTGAAGCCCCTGCCAGACCCGTGAAGTAAAATGTGCATCCCCGTCTAAAACAATGGAGTGTGGAACTCCATTAAGATGTACAATCTCTCAGATGTACAACCGTCCTAGCTCATCAACATTGAAGGTCTCCTTTATTGGTAAGAAGTGGGAAACCTTTGTGAGTCTGTCAATGACAACCCAAATAACATCATTCCCCCGAGGATACCTCGGTAAACCGGTCATGAAGTCCATTGCGACGCCATTCCACTTCCACTCGAGAATGGGTAACTGTTTTAAAAGCTCTGCTGGTCATTGATGCTCCATTGCGACGCCATACTCTATCTAGAATCCTCCCAATGTGCTCCAAGCTCCCAATAAGCCTCTCACAAGCCTCTCTCTAGCCTTTGGAAGCACACTTCCAAGTAAGGGTTTTTTCTTCCTTTCTCATTTTTGTCCAATTTTCTTTAAGTTGTTTTGACCTTTTAATTTCAAATATAAATGTTGGGGTATGGTTTCTCACCTCCCTCATACTGCCCTATTTATGTTTTAATGATAGGAGACCCTTTCTCTCTCATTAAATTCCTCCCATGTACACCTGTTACTATGCCGAAATTCCGAAAGGAACTTCTCTCTCCTCTTTTACATTTAAGCAATACTTTTATATCATGAATCTAAATTCCATTACAATTGTTGGGACATGTATATATATAACCTCATTACTTTAAATTACATGTAAATATGATGAGTAAACCCTTTCTCTCTCATAAACCATTTTTATGAATTCTTATGTCACGCCGTTACGCTGCCGAAATCGCACCGATTTTCTAAGCCAATGTCTTTGTGTAGTGAATACCATGCCCATTTCTCCATCAAGGGTATTCACCTTTATGCACATTTACTTATTTATTGTAAAGTTTAATGTATGAATTCCAAATTCCTTTATCATTTAATAAATTATTATTTTTTATGAATCCATGTTTTATGATCCATGTGGCACACTTATGCATGAAATGAAATGTTTAAGAAGGGTGCGCCCTTATAGCGCTGCAATGCATTGGGTAATGTATAGTATCATGATACGTCATGTGCAATGAGTGTTGACTCATGCTAATTCAAGTGAAACAAGGGTTTACTCATGATTTATGTTCAATGAGGATTTACTCATGTTCCATGTGCAATGAGCCTTGGATCATGCTAATTCCATGTTAAGTGTTGTTGCCACATTTCCATGTTATGATTATCATGCTTTATCATGCCTTTATGTTCATGTTTCTCTTATGATCTATTGATATTCCTATTGCCTAACATGTATTGTACTCCTCATGTTATTCCATGTGTACTTCCTTACTGGGCCTTATAGCTCACCCTTTTCTTATGCATGTCCTCAGGTTATCCCATGCAATGCTAAGTACGAAGGAATGTAGTGGTCATGTAAATGAAGTTTTCAATAAAGATGTTATATTTCATGTTTTAAGTTTTTATGTAATGATACTAATCCCCAAAGACACTAAAACTCTCTATCTTATTTGTTGTATCAAGTGAATTTTTATGTAATAAATCATGTTTAAGTTGTAATAAAAAAGCAGGGTTGTCATAAAAACTGAGGCCACTAAGATCGTACGTTGAACGGTAGAAGGTCCGGGATCCTATTCCTGCTGGGTCTGCTCCACTACAAAAGTCTGGCCTGTACCATGGCCCTGTGACCCTGCCTGACCAATCTGAGCTGATCCACCCTGATGTCACTGAAAACCAGGCAACTGGATTCCACGGACACTACCTCCACCTCATCTCAAATGGCCGGAAGAACTCTAGTTCCCAGACTAGTGAGAAACTGCTAGTGCTACTCCTGAATGAGGAGTCATAGAAGAAACCATGTAACCAGATTTTGGTGAGAAGAACTAACAAAAGCATTAAAGGTGACCCATCTTGCCAAAAGATCGGAACTCCACTGGGTCTATTGAGCAATGTGGCCTCATATTCCCACTTCTTACACACTGGTAGTACACCACCTAGCTACAGGAAGATGCATCCTGCCTACTCTGATCTCCTCGTATAGCCTCTCTGATACGCTTCCTACTATCAGCTAGCAGAGCACTAACTCTGGATGTCGAACCGCCCTGGCTCACAGCTCTAGAATCTCTCAGATTGTGCTCTGTGATTAGCACCTATTTGATGATAGAGGATATCAAAGTCAACCTAAAGTTCTTCACCTGAGATCAGATGGCATGTGTCAGACCATCCTCAAACTTCTGTGCAAGGAACAATTCATCACCTCCTAGAATAGGAATGAAACACTGAAACTCTGTGAAGTGTGAGGAATACTCCATAATAGAAAGACTACCCTACTCCATACTCATGAACTCTAGGGTTCGATCGGCCCTCAAGGTCTCCGGATAGAAATAATCGTAGAAGATGCGCCGAAACTCATCCCAAGCCATATTCTGCTAGTGTCCCGCCTGTGAGATCACATCCCACCACCTCTTGGTAGAGTCTCTGAGCATGTAGGTAGCGAGGTACACCCTCTTCTCTATAGGTATCTCCAGATGCTCGAAAATCATCAGCATGGCTTCTAGCCATGACTCTGCAGCCTAAGGTCCTCCATCCCCTGAGAAAGTGAGAGGATGCTGCTGCTAGAAGACCCGCGTCAAATAATCCATCAATGGGGTAGGAGATGGCACTCCCTGAAAGGTCTGCATAATCCTAATAAATCCATCCCTAAAATGTGCATCAACACCTGTGTTAGGTACAACGGCTGGTTCCAAGGCTGATACAACTGGAGGATCTGCAGGTAGTACCCGATCAGCCATGTCTGGTGTCTGATCACCGTCTGGAAACTGGCGCACAACCGAAGAACGTCTCAGTGGCATGAATCTACAAGGTCAAGCACACACCTTATATAAATATTATCAAGGATTTAAACACAAGTATTGCAAGAAGGGTACATGAGAAAGAAATCACTAAAGTTTTACAAAACATGACTACAATGTGAGTATATTTCCTACACGGTGTGTTCTCTGAAGTCATTTACATGGGCATGTACTCCAGCCTAAACTGGTTGTGTAACACCCCAGACACACGGCGTTTTGCCTTACCACAAGGTGTGTACTTAAATCCTCTTTTCCTGTCTGATTCCTTCTACACAGTTAATCCACACAGCTTCCCTAAAATAGGACTACACGACGTGTTGAAGATAGACACAGTGTGTACTAGAAAAGCTTCACCTGGACCATGTTTTTAGTGACACATCCTGACACATGGCTCACCCTACACGGCATGTTTCGAATGAAAATGGAATGTTCATGAAGGGATAACACTAGCATGTGTTGTCTGTGACACAGTCGGGTACCTGGTTCAGACTACACAGTGTGTTCAATGCATACATTGTGTGTATAGCATAAGGTCTTATCCATCTATGTTGTTGATTACACAGGCAGACACAGGGTCGACACTACATGGCATGTTCGTCTGGTACACGGTGTGTTCCCACCATACTTTCCCCATCCCATGTCTCTACCCACCTGGCCTATGACACGGTTAGAGACTACATGGCATGTACATAAAGTATACAGGGTGTACTTAATAAAAACAGTTTCTTCTCGAACAGAAGAACACAAGGCGTGTACTTAACACTAAATGACATGTATTTTGGTTTTTTTCAGATAGTAAGCCTCAGAAAATACTCCGAGACCCAGAAAAAAAACACTAAGACGTGGATTGAAAGTGCCAAATTCCGATCTGTGAGGGCTCGTACTCCCCACAAATCAATGTTTGGTATCTTGTACACATTATAACATGGAAACAAGGCAATGATCCACCAAATTATGGTCCATGAGGGCCCATAACACCTCAAGAACCAAATTTTTGCGTTCATTCAAGAAAATATCTACACAAAACAATACCCTATAAAATAGCAGGTATTTTTATCAAGGAAACTATCATAATAGCTTGCATATTACACACAATATCTATCACAACAACATGAAATCACTAATTCATCCTAGATGGAATAGAAAAAATTCATGATGTGTGATTTCTAGAAAGTGTCTATATGATGCACGATATGGAATACCCTCATCTCATCAGATTGCAATAGAAATAGAACCTCAATAACACCAACAATAACAGCACAAATCATGTGAATCACTCAAGGTGAAATCAAATCAAATGTAATAACTACAAAACCAGAAAAAAAAAATGCAATCAATGAGGTAGATTGGATCTTCCCTATACATGGATTAGCTACTTCCGGGCACAACTTATTACCAAGTATGTATTCCTTCCTATCCTTGGATAAAGGATCAAAATATTAAGTCATGAAGAAAAGAATCCCTCTGATACCATTTTGTAACGTCCTGGTTCCGGAAGCCACCTAGAGGCGCCCCGTACCCAGTTGGTCACATTGCCTCAAGCGCATTTCCCCGAATGCCAGAGGTTGCTGACTAGCAGTGAGGGCCTTGGGTGTGATAGTGGGGAAACTATTCCCTCATTAGTAGAGTACACAATTTAAGAAAAACAAAAGCAATATCATAAGCAGTAAACATCCATACAAGAGTAAACAGCGAAAGACTGAAAGTAAAAACACAACTGGAGAACATATATAAATGATTCATGATATATATGTCTAGGAAAACACCCAAACAAGTCATAATGATGGAATACAATAGTGATAAACCAAAGTGTAAAAGAAATCATATAAACTCCTCAGCATCGCAAGCCATAGCTTGGTCCCATTCTCTCTAGCTCCATAGCAAATCAAGTACCTGAAGTAGAAGGGTGCTTGACCTTATCTATACCTGCAATAATATAATCTGTTTGGGCCCAAAAACATAGACCAAACAGGGTGTGAGACTAAATCCCAATAGGAAACCACCCGAAGATCTGTGCCTAATAGTCAGTGAATATATGGCAGGTAAAAGTACAGAAAACAGTAAATAGGAAAATGATCAGTAGTAAACAATGATCAGTTTCAATATCACGCAACAATAAAACAAACAGCTAAACCTTAAACAGGTAAACCTTTAGGAAGTACTCATAGTCATCCCCTATGGACCTACCTAATAATTATAAGCAACCCTCTGGGAATTGCACTCAGCCTAACCCCTCTGGTTCAGTCATAAGATTATAATAAGACTCTCTAAGGAAGCACTCACAATCAATTCCCCTTACAGTCAAAGGTAAAGAAATACTCTCTGAGGAATCTCACACGGTCCATTCCCTATATAGTCTAGGGTACTTAAGGACTCTCTGAGTAATCTCACACAATCAAATACCCTTATAGCCTCAAGGTATATAACTCTCTGAGGAAGCTCACTCGGTCAATTCCCCTTATAGCTCAGGTCGTACAATTCAAACAAAGACTCTCTGAGGAATCTCACGCGGTCAATCCACTTATATTCTAAATCAATCAAGGAATCTATGAGTAAGATCACTCGGTCAATTACCCTCATAGCCTCTAGTGGTTCTAAGCTCCCTATGGATGCTCACTCGGTCAATCCCCATTATATCCAAAAGTGCTCAAAGACTCTCTGAGGAAGCTCACCCGGTCAATTCCCCTTATAGTCTACTACACTAGGTTCTCACGGCCCTGTGTAGGTCAATGAGAATAGTAGTGTAATATGGCCAAGTAAACCTACAGAACTACATGGATAAATATTCTACATCATAAAAAGCATGTCAGAAAACAAACTCTTTATCCTACAGCAACAAGCATGGAAAATAGGCAAGGCAGCAAAACTAGCTAAACAGGACCAATCAGTCGTAACAAAACATGCAAGGGAAAAACATCAAAAGCATAGAAATTATCCCTATTGATAACCAATTTACCTCTACACAGGCATAAAAGCATAGAAGGAAAACAATAGGGGTAAAATGGTAAACATGCAATACCCCGTTCAAGGGTATTGGTGGAATTTGCACATAATACTCAAAGACATTTAATGGAAAGGCACAAACCACCTACCTCAGGGTTAAGAGATCGCTATATGTGAATCTCGAAGATTTAATCTGCTTATAATGCAGCAGATATAGGAAAACATCTAAAATTTTCAGCCCACGATAACATAGAAAAGAAGAGGAAACATGAAACGAGGCTCAAGAAGAAGAGAGAACTCACCGATGTAGTTTCAACACAACAAACAGTGTTTAAATCAGAGAACAAATGGAGGATCAGGGGTTTGTTGAAGATCTGTGGTCGTACGGGTTCTCTTGGTCGAACGGGACCTAAAAGAAGAGTGTTCTGGCGATTAGACGTGACCCTGGTGCGTTTAATGAAAAAAAAAGTATGTAGCATGTACTTTTGAATTACACGGAGTGTACTCGCCTTTTCTATACTCTTCTTTAAGCAGCCTCCAATTCAGTCTCACATGACCATGTGTGTGGCTACTACACAGCCAGCACATAGCCTCCTGCGGCAAGGTAGTACATGGAGTGTAATCATAAATTACATGGTGGGTACTTAGAAAATTTCCAGAATTTCCTCTATTTCCCAAAACGACCAGAAAAGGAAAAACAAAATTGAAAATAAGGTTTGGGTTATTACATAGTTGGTATCAGAATAAGTTTTAATAACATTTGTAAACTAGAATGAGGAATATTTAATGAGAAACCTTAGGATAAGTAAAATTATGTGAGAACTTCATAAAGTTTTGGTAAGATACATATTATGTGATACTCCAAGTAAAGCACCCCTATCTAGAAATTAAATGTGGTTGTAGTTTTGGTGCATATGAATTTATGGATAATAACTCTAAATAGAGTTGGTCTAGTATATCTCATATATCATTATAGTGAATGGTGAATGGGACCTTACTACACACCTCATTTTAAACTATTGAGGTATATTCTTAGATTAACTTCTATTTTATTTATAAACCATTATAAAGGATTTGGATCTATAATGACCACGGATAACCTAGATTAAAACTATTGTGTCATAGATTAAAAATAAGGTTTAATGGTTTGTAAAAATTATGAATGATTTTTAATGATTAGATTATTACTCATTACTTTTTCCCACACCATTAATTTGGTTTTTTTAATGGTTATAAATAGGAAGAATATTGTTAACACTAAATTTGACATGTGATGAAATGATTATCCTTATGAGAAACCAAATGATATGGGATATGTAATGTAAATACTTGTGATTATTCCTTACTAACTATCTTGTTATATGATTAACAACCAGAACATAGGTGAGTTTTTTAATGAACCAATAATATAAATATGTAGTTTCATGAATGTAATAGAGGAAATAAGATTTAGCTTCCAATATGTCAAGAATATAAGAAGAATCACCCTGGGAAATGTCTCAAAATAATGGGAAGATTCTTTGGGTGTGGAAAATAGGGACATAGAGAAAGTAATTTTTGAGTAAAAATAAAAAAGTTAGTTAATGAAATATATGGGAATAAATTTTTTTATAAGGTATAATCTAAGGTTAAATGTTTTAAATGTGTAAATTTTATGCATTATACATATCGATATCCTAGGTGGAAATCTTAAGAAAGGAATCTGTATGGTAGTATGAGTGAAGGATTTATTGTGGATGATGAAGATACTATGAATGGAATATGAATGGTATGGATTATATTAACTCTATTAGTTATTCTAAAATTAATAAGCATGATTAAATTTAGGTTAATAAATCTTAATTCAGATTTTATATTTCATATTGTAGGAATGAAGTATTAATGAATAAGAAGATGAAGCCTGACTAATGGTTTATAAAGGATGTGGAATGAATGAAATATTTATGTATTTTTGATTTGGTTATTATGTTGAAGAAGTATTTTATCAATGATATTCTGGTCATATGAATCAATAAACATATGATAATTTTTCCACATTAGTTTTTCTTTATGATTTTTCAAGTATATGTTGAGTGGTACTAATAACCTAGAAAAGCGTTGCAGTGATATGGTTATATTTTTAGAAAACATGTGATTGAGGTATAAATAAAACATAATATGTTCCTCATGTTGAGATAATAATGTTTATTTTGGATAAATATATAATTTATATTGATAAAGTAAAATGTATAGAATTGGTGACCTTGAAATTAATTTTTTATTTGAGGAAAAAATTATTAATGTTATCCTTGATGAAGTGTATATCATTTTTGGATTTACAAAAAATATATGATAATCTATGATTATATATAAGGAATAAGGATAGAGTTAATTTTTTATTTAGGATAATATATGTTTTCACTGAGGTTTTATAGTGATTCAAGTTACTATCTTTTTTAGCATATTATATGATCACAATATTCCCATGTTTGGTATCTGACATTAAGAGCTACTTTTTATTATTTGAGAATTAAAGTCACATGATTTTTGAAATTTTGGGACATTTTTTCCAAATTATGGGGTTTGAAATTTAGTTAGAGATATTTTAGATTAGTTGAAGGATAACTATATATGAAATATTTTAAGTTAGTCTTTGGGGGTTATTGTTGATGTTTTAGAGATCGATGTATTATCTCATCATATAAAGATTATATCTATATTTGATAATAGGTGCTAAACATTTTGGTTTTGGTAAATGTGTAGAGAGAAAATAAATGATTTTCCATTATTTTATGGATCTGATTATCCATTAAAATTTAATTTTATTGCTTTAGGAATGAAAAAAATAATCACTTTGAATATTCATTTCTTGTTCTACGAGATGAGATAGAAGTGGAAAATAATTGATGCACAACCAAAGGATGAAATTATTTTTATGAAATGATAATAAATCAATCAAGATTATTTTCTAAAATTATATGGAAAAATAATTTATAAACTCTACAAAAAATGATCTTCAAAATAAAAATAGTTTCCCTTTAATTGTTATTTTTGAGGAGTTGATTGTTTTTTCACCCCTCACTAAATTCTGATTTTATGGTCATTAATGTTATCATGACCATGTTCCATATCACTCTTTTATGTTTTGGGCATTATCTTTCTTGTCCATTTCAATGTTTTAACTTCCTACTAATTTTAATCTTATCCAAGAATCTTATTATGTTGTTTTTCTAGTAACCTTTATGTTTCCCACTTCCTATTTTTAATGGAAGTTTTATTATCTCATTGTGCAATGTTGGTTTTCAACAATGGTATTATCAAAAATTGATCCTTTTATTTCCACTATAAAAAATTTTAGGTTAAAATTTATTTAATGGGGGTAATTTAACACCATGATATTTTAGGATATATTTTTTTCTTTAAATTAAATATATGTGTTAGATAGCTTGTTTTACATGAAACCATGAGTCTATATAAATTTTGATATAATAAAATGTTACAATCAAGATCTTAAATTAAAGGATTTAAATATTAATAATAAAATTATGATAAATTGTGTATAAATTATTTAAATAATTCAAATATATTGACTGAATCATAATAAATAATTACATAATTTTATGTAAAATGATTTTATGCTTCAAAAATGTGTTTTCATCAAAAATTGTTTTTATTGAATTTTACACACATATTTTATGATTAATAAATAATAATTTTTTAAATTTTTATTTGGTTAAATTAATATCATTTTTTACTTCATAATGTAAATATTATCTTTTGGTAAATTTTTATAATTTTTCTAAATATATTTATTTTTTAGTGAATAGTTAGAAATACCACCACAACCACACCCAAATTTAAATTTTGTAAAAAAATTATTTATTTTCATATATAAGTCCTAATATTATTTAAATTTGATATTAAATGAATATAATAATCCTCTAATTTTAAATAACCCAATTAATTACATAATAATCATTATTATACTTGATTTTGGTATAAGTTAATTTTTGGACTTAAAACCACTTCCACTATATCTACTAAAGTTGGGTGTTTCCCAGATGAGTTGTCATCTCCATAATGCTCCACATCACCATTTTCAAGGAATCCATCCCAAAAATACCCCTGACCATCGCAACCCCAATCGGGATTTTCCCTTTCAATTCCCTCCCCTCCCTGGTTCACCTCCTCGATACACCTCTCCCTGCTCTAGGGTTCCCGCACCCCTCCCCAATTCCCCCCTCCCTGAATCTGCTCTCCTGCTCCACTACCCACCCCTCCTCGAATCCCATCTCTCACCGCGAATCCATCATGTTGGTCCTTTCATATATCATATTCACCTCTACGGATCTCTTACCCATCGCGACTTCAAGATTCTGATTCAGCGGTTCATAAAGCTCCACTTTTTTTGCTTCATAGTTGCCTGACGTCTTCACCAAGATTGTTCTCTGAAATCTATGGTCGACACTGCTTGTCAACACAAGGCCTCCACCTCTTCATATATCTGCAATCTAGGGTTTCAGAACCTACTACAATCGTTTCCAAAATCTACGGCATGTACTGACTGCAACAGGTATGTTCTACTAATTCCGTAGAAATTACCACCATTATACTTAATTTTGTTCCTAGATATGTGTGAGAAAACTTCATTGGAGATATACCCTATTCTGTCGATGCATTCTACAACCACTTTCCTTCGGTTTCCCTCTGGTAACCCATCAATTCATCCGCATTTGCTACTATCTACTGCAAACTAACCACTTTCCTTTGTTTTTTCTTCAGTTCTTCTAAACTAATTTATATTTATCCAAGATTTGTTTTCATCTGAGGTGTTTCATAATTTCTTCTTATAAACTAATTTATAAACAGATAAGAGATATGATAAATGATATGAATACAGCTCAACCAGAGATTAAAGTGTTGTGCAGGGGAGCTACTAAGGTAAGACTTTCGATGACTGCTTGATTTTAATCACTGAATACACATCAAGTTATGTGTTTCATATGTTTTAAAATATTTTTCAACTAAGAAAATTATTTTTGAACTATTAAATATGTTTTTTGTAGTGTATAAGTTCAATAGTTTTTATGTACATGCAAAATAAAAATACTCTGTACTATATCTAAACCCATTATTTTCTGTATCGAGGTTCTAGATCTCTTTTTTACTAATTTTTTTGAGGAAACATTTCCCATATTTGGTCAATGATGCATGTCACAGATGAAGAAAATTTATTTAAATGTTAATCTAGATTCATGGGTATGGTAGAGTATTAATGTGTGAAGAAAACATCATCACATTAGTGCTTCCGGGAGAGGTGTATGTGACACCTACTTCATCTTCATGTCTATTGCTTTTTCCATTCACTAAAATTGGGAGTACATTCGGGAATCGGTTGCCTGTAAGGTATCCGTAGAAAGAATTATAGGGAACCAGCTGAATGAAAATCCATTGACTATAATCTGGTTTATTTTTCAGGTTTGATGATCTCACATAAGGTTTCACCCCAACAACCGAGTACAGATCTTTTGACTACTATCTATGTAATGTATTCTCTATCACCTTTCACTATATCTATTACATGTTTATTGCAAATGTACTAAGGATAAATCTGTTTATTTGCTGACATTGAAACTTTGTTATGTTACCCTTTCATTGTTCATTCGTTATATCTCTGTTTTAATATTTCTTTTACTTCAAATATATATAATTTCTTTTTCAATATTAATTCATATTAAGACAATGTTAAAATCAGAATATGTGGTTTAAGTTTTTCTATAAAAAAAACATAGAAAAACATTTGTGCTTTTCCAGGTCGATTAGAGCATCCCCAATACTTTTATATGTGTACAAGGATCCTGTTTGATGATGTGACATCGGGGGCCTTTTTTGGCAATGTTCCTCGGACTATAACTTCACCCATTGATGTGACCAAGATTAGATACCAGGTGTGACTTTACTTCCATGAAATTCAATTTCCGCACAACTGCATTCCAATTTTTATCTTATCTACTATGATAACAATAATATCAATGTCAATGTATTATTTAACTTTTTATGGGAAAATCATACAGAGAAAAGATAAAGTGTCTGTCCATCATCCCATATGTTTTCTTATTAAATTGATCACATTTTCTCAATGTAGTAAATGAAAATCATACAAGGACCACTAGACAGAGTGGAAAACTGTTTGTGTGTCGAATAATCACTGAGGTAATATGGTTCCTCCATCATGATGCCTTTTACTAGGTAATCACTACTTTCTTTGTTGGTGTTTTACATTCATGGATTAGTTGTTTTGAGAAGAGATTATTGGTATGATATCATAATATCAAACTGCTTCATTATGTTAGGGTTAGATTGTTTGATTGTAATTTATTTTTACCAGGTTCAACTACTTTTAATGATTAAGATATGATTTATTATAATGGTGGGGAGATTCTCAAATATGATATTTTACTACAACAGATGCAACTGAGAAGGACATGAAGGTTCAAGATGTTCTGAAAGATGAAACTGCAATTTTGACCCTCCAAATGCAACATCAGGGTATAACGTCGATGAGCAAGAGGTTGCAGAATAATGGTAACATACTTCACTCAAATTTGGCACACCAAATTATACATCAGGGTATATCATCAACCTCTTTTCATAGTGCAAGAATTCCTTTTTCATTTTCTATTTACAATATTCATTGCTCTTATTTCCTTGGGTTTACTGTTACTTAATGTTGGATTTAGGTTGTAACATGTTTGTCTCTGTAGGTATAGTCCTATACCCCTTATGTACTGATTAGTCTCAGTGCATGTGAATACAAAAATAGGATTTATAAATGAATGTAGGTAATTTTTCCTAAAATTATGGAGTTATCCTCCCTTATGTCAAACATAATAATGAAGGTAACATGTTTTCCCTATAGAATTCAATATTGTTTTTTATGCACTAAAAACATATGAAATAGATGATTATAATGCTTCCATCCTTGAGTTCAAAAACATTTCATCCAGGCCTATGAATACGTTTTGATCTTCAAAACATATATCAATATCAATGCATTAGTTTCAACCTATATAGATCAACATCTACGAAAAAGTTTTTCTATCCTCATTTCGTGAAAAAAAACCACCTTTTATTCATGATTAAATATTATCAATTTTATTTGATTGTTTTCTAATTATTTCCTTAGTGCGCATGTGAAAACATAAACAGGATTTATAAATGTGAACCATTTCAACTTATGTGAACCATTTCAACTTACATTTCATCAAACAACTACCATCGTAAACTTCACCTCTTTTCTGTAAATTTTTAATTTCATTGAAATGTTATTCCTTAACGTACATGTAAATAATTTCTAAATAAAACATTTCACTTTGGTGTTATTGACTACTTTATAATGATTCAGGACTTTTTGGATGAAAATGTCACAAATATTTGATAGGAGCTGCAGTGGAGACTACAAAGGCATCAACTACAAACAGGTTGTCCGATATGTATTAATATTTACTTTATTTTATTTTATAAATTATGATTCATTCACTATATGTATTTATTTCAAGTGGTTTGTTTTATTTATTTCATTCACTGTTACTTTTCAACATTCTTATATTATTTTGGAATTGTATGCAGCTTTGTGTAGTGGAATTAACTATCATTGTCATATTTCTATTGTATACCAGCTTACTGCCATGGAGTGTGGACTCCTCTACTATGTCATAATTTGCAAAGTCATGGACATCCTTAAGAAACATGGCATTGTAAATCTGCCTCTGCTCATGTATCAATCAATTCTTATCTCAAATTCTATGATTTGGTATGGTTACATTTCTACTTTACAAAGAAATTTAATAATGGTAATGAATTGTATTTTTTTTTTGAAAATGATAGAAAATGTATTTTCATTTTATTGACAGTTTGTATCATTAATTTAGGAAAAAGTTGTTGACGGCGTGAACAACTACGTCAAAATTTCTAATAAGCGGGTACCCATACTCTTCAGCTTAATATTGAGGGCGTGAATATACCAGTTCAAAACTATTGAGGGCGTGAACATATAGTTACTATGATATGGTATGTTCTTATTTGATATTTTAGAGGAAAACTGAATTGAAATTTTGAGGTAGTTGTATTTTCATTTAATTATAAAATTTCCTTTTCATTATATATATAATACTGGTAATTTCACCAGTTCATAGTGGTAATAAAATAAGGTTTTCATTATTTATGTTTTACAATTAAATACTCCAGAGAACACTTTTCTTCTTGCAACTCTTATCATTCTTGCAACCTCAATTCAATGTCAGAGAACAGTTTTTTCAAGAGTTTGAGTTTTTTGAATTATTTTAAATACAAGAGTTCATATTATATCCATCCTAATAATTCAAAACATAAATAAGTAGTATACATTATAAATTGAAATTACACACATGGTATTACATTCACTTGAAAGTCAACATTTATCATCGATTTATTTTTGTGTTAAACTGCTATAACTTACCAAACACCACCTCAAGGTCAACAAGGTATATAAGATGTTAGTTAAATTTGAAATTTATTTCATCCGCACATAAATCTATTATTTTACATTGAAATATGATTAAGACATGGTTTATAGAAAAATGGTTTATATCCCTGAATATTTATAATCAAAAGTGAATCTCATAATTTTAATCTACCCTTTGCGGTGAAGTCAATGTAGTAGATTCATCATCCATAAGGGATATTCAGATTTATATGTAAATATACTTTCCTTAAATGAATGTTTGGTGTTAAAGACTATTCCTAGAATCATTCATAAGTTTTGTATGCAGATTCAAGTCATTTTCTTCTTTTCTATTTTGATCTATTTTTTAATAGTTTTATACATTTCTTATATTAATTTTTATTACAGAGTGTTTTCTCATTACAAACATAAAACATCTCATCACTTTATTAAGTGGGAAAAAAACATATCTGCTATTTTCATTGACTACAACATGAAATTTCCAGACATATCATATTTTATCTACTGATTGGATTGTTTATTTTTTCAACATGTCAATATGGATATGAATTTAAAGATGATGATTCAACTCCACGGGTTGCTAATTTGGATTATCCTACTCCAACATGTGATGTTTAAGGACATATTTGATGATAAATATTTATTCATGTTTCAGTTGTTGGGCATGCTAACTTTCAGCTCTTTATCAGTATCTTATAACTCAAATTTACGAACTTTGTGAGTCTGTAAATACTATCTTTTGACACTATCCAATGCTATCTTTATCCATGTTCTTTTTCCTTGACTAATTAGATTTAATCATTCATGTTGTGATTTATTATTTCATTAGACTAATAAAACTATAATTTTAGTGTCTTCTTATTGGACCCTACAAATTATAATACTGAAATGATTCTTCTTATTTTTTGTTGTTACTTTGATTTTTATTCATATATAGTCCTTTGTTTTTTTATTTTCAAAATTATAATTATCCATTTAAATTAATTATTTCATTCATATCATTGATTTTTCAATCTTGAACATGTAACATAAATATTTTTTCCTCATTAATGAAACTAAACATTTTCTATTATTTCTATGATGTCTCAACAATTTCTCCACCCCACCATTATTCCAAATTCCTTAAAAGTGTCATGATTCAGGATTTTACGTTAAGTATATGTATTAACTCGTGACCAAAACTCAGTCATTAGGAATCAAGGTTTGATATGGAAGATCCCAAGGTGCGGTGGGGGATGGTGTGGTTGCTCCAAGAGGGGGATGTTGAGGCTGAGCAATTTAACTGGTACATATCCCTTTGGAAACTGTTTGTCTTGTATTAACATTTGGGGTGGTACATATCCCCCGCCCAACCAGGTCTTGAAGACGCCATTGTTGATTGACTTCTTTCATACCAGGGTTCGGGGTGGTGTGTGAAAAAGATCCAAGATTGGTTTAATAAAAGAGACCAAAGAATTATCCTCAGTATCCCCTGGGTCCCCGATGTAGGCCCCGACCATCTATTCTGGACCACCGATTCCTTAGGCGATTACATGGTGAGATCTGGGTACAGACTGGCTCTTGACATCCACTCTCTTGACCATGACGAGGGACCATGGAAAGCGGTTTGGAGGCTTAATGTTCCCCCAAAAATCCGCCATTTCTGGTGGCATGTATGCACGGGCACCCTCCCTACAATGAGCCTTCTCGCCTTTCATCACATGGACAGTGCCCAGTCCTTCCCTTTCTGCCTGAATATCCCAGAAACTCCTTGGCACGCCATCATTAACTGCCCGGGAGCTAAGGAAATTTGGAATAAATGGGGCCCAACTTCTGAGGCCTCCCTGGATATCGCATCTAACCACCCCGATCTCCTGATGAATTGGTACTCCTCTCTTTCATCTTCTACTGTTGGTTTTCTTTGCACTCTAGCCTGGATTATTTGGGTTCGGCGTAATGATTCGGTTTTCCACCACGCCCATAAAACCCCTAACTTCTGGATTGAACGAGCAATTTCATGGATGGAGGGCTGGAAGGACCACAAAGGACACTACATGTCGGGCACTACCCCCTCTTTTCCCTCTCCCTGGACTCCCCCAACGGAAGAGAGGATTAAGCTTAATGTGGACGCTTCTCTCCCCAAAGATAGGCCAATTTCTCTCGGCCTTCTGGCTTGAAATCATCTGGGGAAGATCATTGCAGCAAAATATGAATTACATCATGCCCTATGGGAACCTGCAGTAGCGGAAGCCTATGATATCCTTACAGGGGTGACGCTCTATTTGGAACGTGGATGAGCTGATATCATCATTGAGTCTGACTGCCTTATTGTTATCAATTCTATTAACCACCATGACGTCGGACTCCAGCCTTTTGGCCTCATCATCAAGAGAATCCGCTCACTTTGCCAAGGCTTCTCTTGCTACACCTTCTCCTTTACCAAAAGGTAAGGAAACAATGAAGCCCACCAGCTTTCGGCCTCAGGCCCCTTCGATGTCAACCAGCTATGGCTGGACAATTTCCCTTTCATGGCTCTGCTTATGTACGGCTGAGAATCTTTATCATTAATAGTACCTCTTTTTAAAAAAAATGTAATGTTGAATATGAAAAATATTTTGAATGCCTTAACAACTTATATAACTGTATATTGAATATAAAAAACTGGATTGGTTATGTATGCAACTCTATATGACTTGATAATCATATTGATAGAAATATGTGATAATGACATTTCCTCAATAGTTTATATGAAAATTACATATGAAAATATAATTTGATAACAGAATTAAAGTTGAATTGAAAACAGTTAATATCACAGTTAATTACTAGATTGATTATCCTTCCAACATAAAATATATCTTCTCACTTTTAATTATGTATTGTGCATGATAACAGAAATCCAATCAGCACTTCGGGTTAGAGGATTCGAGATGAGCTTCATCTCTAGGAGTTCGAGCACCGAGATTCGACTATGGAGATCGAAGGCTTCAGTAATCCAATCAGTGGGGCATCTGTGGGAGGAAGGCTCAACCGCAACCGCAATGATCGATCTCAGAGAAATCAACCACAGATGAGGATGAGAACTGAGAATTGGTGATAGAGATTAGAGCACGGTTAGGGTTTCAGTCATCGAGGAGGTATGCAATTGGTTCATAGTCTTCGGATCTGAGTTAGGTTTTTGTTTTCTTATTAGGTGTTGAATTTTTCTGGTTAATCTTTAATACAAATAGTATATTGTTAATTGTTTCTTTACTTTCTTCTACCATAATATCTATCTAAAATCCCATGTCACTATTCTATGGTTTGATTTTATCAATTTTCTATCATATTTTATCTGCATTGTGATCTGTTCATTTTAGATTGTTTCTGTCATTTTTTGTGCTGGTTTTTCTTTAGAATTTTATGAATATATAACCTAAATGTTTTCTGCACCAGTACATTAAGGTAGCACTGCAATATTGAATCAGTCACAGTTATAAAATATGTGAACATATTCTCTAGTCTACGTGTTTATACAATTTATTAAATTTTTATCTCTACACAGTGGAATTTATAGCTATAAAATTATTATACCACCATGAAAATGAAAATTAGAAAAACCATCTATCAGTCTGGAGTGAAAGTGAGAGTGTGTGCGAATTAGGAGCAGTATAGGATCTTCATCATGTATTCTGCAGATCAAGTAAGATGTAATATTGTTTATTTATTTTTATTAAAGTATATAATTTATGTTTTATATTTATATTTAAGGGGTTGTATTTATTTTATGATTTGATAATATATTGTAAGGGATATATATATATATATCAAAGTTTCTGTATGAATTGGATTTCAAATTAATTCTTCCAAGATATATTTTTATGTCTCACTTTTAATTATGTATCGGGCCTGATAACAGAAATTTTTATTCATTATCTATCATGTTCTATCTTTATCAATGTTTTTTTTCTGTGAATAATTAGAATTAATCATTCATGTTGTGATTTATTATTTCATTTTACTAATAAAACTATAATTTTATAGTGTCTTCTTATTGGACCCTACAAATTATAATACTGAAATGATTCTTATTTTTTTTCTATTACTGTGATGTTTATTCATATCATGTCCTTTGTTTTTTTATTTTCAAAATTAGAATTATCCATTAAAATTAATGATTTCATTCATATCTTTGATTTTTCCATCTTGAACATGTAACATAAATATTTATTCCTCATTAATTCCACTAAATATTTTCAATTATTTCTATGATGTCTCAACAATTTATCCACTCCAACAGTATTCTAATATTATGTTCCCATTATTAGTTATTTAAATATATATAATATAATGAATATTTTCGTGCGAATGCACGGGCGAGTACTAGTTATTCTAAAAGAAGTTTTTATTTGTGAAATGTGTTATTATTTTAATAAATTATTTTAATCAATAATTATTAATGGTTTTAAGGAAATTTATATATTATATAATCAATCATATATTTTAACATTCATTTTATTATTTTTACATGGAAATTAATGTAAGTAAATTATGTTTTATTCTTGCAGATTTATTTAACTAAAAAGGGTTTTTATTATGGGTTGTGTGCTTATTAAATATTATATTTGGACACATATATAAATTTAACCCATTAAAATGGAATATATATTTTGTATCATAATAATTAATATATTATATTATATTCAACTAAATTTTTTTCATAGTAACTAGTAAAAAATGTAAAATTTTGTTACCATGGTTAAGGTGAATATCAGTTTACCATGAGTTAAACCAAGATATAAGGGTAGGATTACCATCCAAAACTATGTAAATACGATTTTTTATTGATATTTAAACCATATATTATCATAAATTTTAATCCATTTCCATTTTGATACCATTTCCCATGAAAGTGATCATATATAATTAAAATATTTTAAGAAATTCCATGTGTGTCTCCCCCATCAGTTTTATAAAGGTATATATCCTCCCCTATTATTCATGCCATTAGAGCCTTATATATTATCTAATACCAGATAAAAATCCTCTATATATTCCTTAATTTCATCATATAATAGTTTTGATTCTCTTAACAACAATACTTCAAGGTTTAAGGTGTAATCCAAATGAGGTCTCTCAAAGAAGAGGTATAAATCTTATACAAGAACTTTCAATTTTATTTCATATTAAACCTTTTATAAACATGAAATATATTTAAAAACATGATTAATAAAGTATCATAAATATACTTAGATATTATTACTAATATTATAGAACCATAATTTACCACCTCTTCTTGGTCAAATGGGCGATGAAAGTATCTTGTGTGTGTGTGTACATGTGGACTGTAGCGTCCACGTAGTGATACAATTAATTTTCGATCACCATCATTCATGTATAGATATTATGGTGGGTTTAATGTTTATATATAATATTTAGGAAATTATTATTCTTATATAATTATAATAACATATCAACCTTCTTACCTTCCAATCCATTGGTAAATGATAACTTCGCTCATTCATACGTGTAGACAACCACCCCCACAATTTGATATGATTTCTTTATGATTTCCACTTTAATTGAATGTTAATAATAATATATTTAATGAAATTATATTATATTTACAATATAATAATTATTATTTAAATTTTACTTTTCATTTACCTTTCTTTCTTTCTATCCATAAACAAGTGGAAACATCACTCGTGTGTACATACAAATTAATGTCTTCACGAAGTGATGTAATTAATTTTTAATCACCAATTATATGAATCTTTATAAATATTTATATATTTAATATATATTTTATTTATATCATGACTAACATTCTGGATATTGAGGAACCATGATCAATTTTCTAGGATCGTAACTTCCAAAAAAACATACATTAAAAATGAAGTTGTTAAAACTTGAAATAATAGATTTAATAGAGAATAGTTTATAACCAAGTGTTGAAATGATATAAGAGGATAATATATGATATTATATGTATTAATATTGTTCAATTATATAATTATAATAAATTTAAATTTATTATATTGGAGGATAGATAACTTTTTAAATAAGAAGGATGTCAGATAAGGGTTACTTTGTCTCATTTTCAAATTAATGAGACATTTTTTATATTGCAAACCATCATTTATTCTATGTGGTATGATTATTTCATAATGAATTTTTTTAACATATTTATTAAATAAATGTTATTCTAAAATCCACATCATATTCTTTCTTTACATTTCCATCAATTCAAAAGATACCAAAGCTTAGGGGTTTATTTTCAATTTCTATTCATTGAGACTTGCTTTAATGTTATACATCAATTTGTTATTTATATGGTATATATAATGTCCAAGATTTTATTTTACAATTATACATGATTTAAATCAATGTATTTATAGAAAATTTTTATTTTTATGATTCCAATTACATTCGATTCAAAAATTACTAAATTTGTAAGGATTATTTGTCTTAATTTTGTTTAATTGAGACATATATGATGTTATGTAGCTATCTAATTTTATGAGGTGTATCTAATACCCCATTTATATTTTTTATCATTATTATCCTTAATTTTTTGGTATTTATGGTTTAATTTTGTGTTATTTAATCCATCGTTGTTATGTTTCAAAAGTTACCACAACGATAAGGGATTTATGTTACAATCTCATTTTTTACTAGGAGTGTTAATACTAAACGTTTACGATGATGAATGTATATTTTATATCTATTTATAATATTATTTCATTTATTATACTCTATTAATATATATAGATTTATTTTTTTCCATTTCATTTTCCTCTCATTAAGTACTCAATAGATAGAGAAAATATTTGTAAGTAAAACTGACCTTGTTTTTCCCTTCCATTGGGAATATTTTAACTCATATCCATATTTTATTTAAAATTATTTCAAGAATTTTTTTAATATTATATAATTTTAATTTAAATGAAAATTTTCCTATATTTTAATTAGCTTGACATGGTTTAAAAGTAACATTCTTATCTTTTTACAAATGTTTTAATTTTGGGTTTTTTTCAAAAATGTGAAAGGAATATTTTTTAATATAAAGTTCATAAATTCCTTTCCCCACCATCATGAATAATATTTCCCCTTAAAGATTAAATTATACTATTCATTTTTTCTTTTAAAATAATACTTTTTCCTTGATATTTTTTTAATTTTTATATTCTAAATAATTGATTTCAAATAAAAATGGTGTTTTACTAAAGAAATATTCTAGTGATATTTTAAAGGTATTTTTACCTATAACAACAAAATTTGATGTTTCTTAGGATTTACTAGAGATATTATCCAATATTACTATATTTATTATTTTTCTATATTTTTTATGATAATGATGATGAAATGATTATAATTTCTTTCCCTTTCATTAAGTTATGATTTGAGGAAATGATGAATGTTTTATGATCTTGTGGAACACATATGTATGGTTTTCATTATATAATGGGTGGTCTTATAATTATATATCCCTCCAATGGATTGGGTAAAGAAGGATATCTAATGAGATAATGAGTACTGGAATGGAGAGTGAACCCTATTTATTAAGAGACATTATCCAATAAGAAATTCATGAGAGTGAACCTTGACTAAGGAAATAACACTATTAGAAATTTAGGCTATAGCCACAGTTCTAAACCGTGGCTATAGGCTCAAAAACCGTGGCTATAGGTTATAGCCACGGTTTCACGAACCATAGCGGGTATTGGTGTGGCTATAGGTCAGATCCTATAGCCACGGTTTGAAACCGTGGCTATATACCTATAGCCACGGTTTGAACCGTGGCTATATCCCTAAAGCCACGGCTCCAACTGTAGCTATAGCCCTATAGCCACACCAATAAAGGCCACGACACTATAAAGCATGGTTATATCCCTATAGCCATGGTTCAGACCATGGTTATAGGGCTATAGCCACGGTTTGAATTGTGGCTATAAGGCTATAGCCACGGTTTCAAACCATGGCTATAGGCCTTTCCACTGCATAAAAAAAGTCAGCACGGTTCACCGTGCTGGATGTTGAGAGGACACTACCAACTCCCCCCTCCCCCACCCACATCTCCTTCACCCTACACTAGAACCCCCCACCCCCTGCTCCTACACACCTCCCCTACCCCACCCCCACCAGCTCGACCCACGACAGTTGCGGGCCACAAGCATTCAGCCCAACCGAATCAGGCAACACCACCCTATTAGTCTACTCTGAAAAAAAAAGGGATGGTATCAAAGAGATTAGAATGGCTCCTTGGGTAACCCTCAAGAATGCAGGTGTTTGGGTCAGCAAAAATAGACTGTAAGTTGGTAACATCAAGGCCTCAAACATAATTTTGATCAGCCATAAAGGATCCATATTCTTGGATTATGTTAAGCCTAGTATGGTGGTGTCTCTCTTTAATGCATGCATAAAAAATTGTAGAGTTTTTTCCTCTCCTGAATCCATTTAATTGGATCCCATTCCTGAGAAAGAAATTCATTTTCCAGAAGGAAGACCACAAAATCATTATTCATTGAGATCAAATGACTAAACAGGTCATTATCACAGTAGGACAACAGTTGTGTTTCTAAAAAGATAACATCTGCACAAAAGTTATATGTGTCTTGATGTCACAGAAGTAGGTTCTTTAACTTGCTTTAAGATCATGTTGAAGTTCCCTCACCCTATTATGAAGACCAATCCATAGGTTATCATGAACTGGCATGGACTAGGACTCAGAAACCATGTTCAGAAAACATGGGTTAGAGATCTATATGAGAGAAAAGATGAAGCGATCACCTCTATTAACATCCTAACAAAGGGTCACAAGAATCAGTGAATGGTCTGAAAGATCACAAGAAAGGTGAAAAAATTAACACTTAGTATGAAATAAATGGCATTCAATTTTTCTAAGTAGAGGTCAAACCTACTCCATGTATAGGGTTCCCCCCTTTGGTTGTTAAACCATGTGAATTGGTCTCGAGAATAACCAGTGTCAATTTAACTCTTTTGAGAGAGGAATGAAGCAAATTCATCACTCTCCCTCCATGGTAAAACTCTACCACCTTTCTTTTCAGATGGACCAACTATAACATTGAAGTCACCTCCCATGATCCATGGAATTTCCCTAGGATCAATGGAATGAATGTCTCACCAAAGGGTTTCTCTAGAAATCATCTCACATTTTTCATAGAAAAATTTTACAAAGAGTTTTCGGTTATCGACATAAATAATTAAGGTGATTAATTGATCATTGGAACACAAAAGGTCTATATAAATGATATAATGATAGAACATCCAAATATGAATGTTGTTGGGGTCAGCATGCATGATGTTGTGCACCCTGATCCTATGATCAAACCCCACAATGCGAGAGGATGTTTGTATAGGCTCAAGGTAGAAATGTAATTAATGGATGAGATGATAAAGTTCATGAACAAGGATGATAGTCTTATCCCAGGTGATGAGGCCCTGGGAATTACAATGTAAGAGGGATGTCATTAATGAAGGGTGGGGGTGCTGGCAAAGAGGAAACTCTACTGCAGGATTTGGAATCCTGAAGGATCCTAGACTAAGATTTGGTATACGTCCCTCACGTGGGGGAGATGCATGAATATAGAGAGATATCTATTTCCCATTCAAGATAATTTGGAGGAGTAATAAATAAAGTGAAAAAAAAATTAGATATAAGGGGGAGAAACTTGAGGAACCCGGATCAATCACCTGAATCGGGGGGGAGGCAAGGAGATGAGCACCTATATGCCCTTGTGAAAATGAAGATTTCCACTAGGTGGAGGGAAATTTCTTGGATAAACATTCACATGAGGCCTGAACACCACAAAAGAATTGTATGATGTAGAATCAGAGGGTGGGACACAGTCGAGGAGGAGGGGTAGTGGCGGCTCCGAAGGCCACACATCCGGAAGAGTGGGAAGATCCCTTGGACTGGGTATATAAGGTGGCGGAAGCAGGAAAATAGGATCTAGGGGAGCCACTGTAGGAAGCTAAAGGACCACCGGGTAAACAGCAAGAGGTGAATTAGAAGTGGGGGAAAACAAAGACGCACCCTTGTCATGAAGATCCATAGAAACTTTAGGCTGCATTGAAGGGATATGAAGAGTATAAACACCATTGTGGGGGCCTAAGGGCCAACATGAAAGTGTTTTCACAGATATTCTAAGTGTCCTTACAATAGGAAGTGGGAGATGAAATGAATTAGGAATTGATGGAATAGATTTTTCCACAAGGAGAAAGTCCCTGCCATGAGGAGGATGCAGTTAGGGAAGGGTTGGAGAGATCCATATCCACACAGATCTGGGAAGAGGAAGCATCAAGAAGCTAATAAATGTGCTTGTCCACAAAAAAATATCCAACCACGTCATTGATAAAATGATGGAAATCCAGGTTATGAAAGGGAAAGGGGAGGCCCAGGAGAAGGAACCACACCACAGCCTAGGAGAATCTGCAACCCATATGAACCTGCCCCTGCCCCCTGCCCCTTCCCTCTGCCCTGTAGACCTACCCCCTGCCCCCTCCACCCTACCCCCTGCCCCCTGCCCCCTCCACCTCCCCCTGCCCCTGCCCCCTGCCCCTGCCCTGCAGACCTGCCCCCTACCCCCTGCCCCCTACCCTGCAGACCTACCCCCTGCCCCCTGCCCCCCTGCTCAGCAGACCTCCCCCCTGCCCCCTACCCCTACCCCCTGCCCTGCAGACCTTCCCCCTGCCCCCTACTCGGCAAACCTCCCCCCTACCCCCTGCCCCCTTCCCCCCTGCTCGGCAAACCTCCCCCTTCCCCCTGCCCCTTCCCCCTACCCTGCAGACCTGCCCCCTGCCCCCTACCCCCTGCCCCCCCTACTCGGCAGACCTCCCCCTGCCCCCTGCCCCTGCCCCCTGCCCTGCAGACCTGCCCCCTGCCCCCTTCCCCCCTACTCGGCAGACCTCCCCCCTGCCCCCTGCCCCCTACCCCCCTTCCCCCCTGCCCCATGCCCCCTACCCCCTGCCCCCTGCCCCTGCCCCCTGCCATGCAGACCTACCCCCTGCCCCCTATCCCCCTGCTTGGCAGACCTCCCCCTGCCCCCTGCCCCCTGCCCCCTGCCCCCTGCCCCCTACCCCCTACCCCCTGCCCCTCTGCCCTGCAGACCTTCCCCCTGCCCCCTTCCCCCTGCCCCCTTCCCCCTGCCCCCCTGCCCCCTGCTACTCTTATTTTCCTGAAAACATGTAATGATTCAACGGTGACTTCTTGATTTAAGATTACTATTGTATTTTAATTGAGTGTGGTCACTATAATGGAGCATTCTCATCTAAGAATGTATTAAAAAAATGGATAATGAAGACCACTGATGATGAAAAATGGAAGAAAACTTTGGAAAATTTTAAAAAAAATGAAGTTGGAAACACTATTCCCAAGAAGTTCTTAAAGAAGGAAGATCATACATCCTTGGGTAATAAACCTAAGAAGTCTAAGACAAGTGCTAAATATAAAAGGATTAGTTCTTCGATCATGGAAGAAGGAGAAAAACTTAGATTCATGCCAAAAAGCCTTGATTGTATGTGAAAATAGAGGCAAGAAATAGCATAATGGAAGATTTATCCAAGGAGAATACAAATGAAGGTGGAAGGGGGATGTGTGGGCTGGATGTGGCTGGAGCAGGGCCAAATCGCGGCGTGACCGCGGAGTTTTGGCCTGGTCCAGCGACATCCGGGGGGAAAAATATTCCATCCAGGAGCGAAGGGAGTGGGAGGAGGCGGGGAAATTGAATTGCGAAAACCAAAAACATTCTAATATATGGTATTATACAAAAAATTCCAGTCAAATTAACTAAACTAATCAAAAACATACTAATATGAGTAGAACTAAATAAAACATCATCAATCCAATTTGAGTAAAGTGGAACCAAACCAAATGGTTTTGAAAAAGATAAAACTGAACCAAACTGAAAATAATGTAACCAAACTGACTTAAAACCAATCAAAACTGACTTCAATAAAGCATAATTGAGCATGAAAAAAATGAAACTAATGAAACATACCTGATTAGATCTAAAATTAATTTAATTGAACCGAATAGCCCCAAATCAAACAAAATAAACCTGTTAAAATAGACATAAACCAAAAAAAATGAACCCAATAAAAAATAACTTATCAAACCTAACCTGGCCCAAACTGAACCAAGGAGTTAGGACTTGTGATGAACTTTTAGAAGGCCTCATGCCCGCAGGTTGAGAGGATATCCCAGTCATGTGGTGCCTCACTATCCTCAACAAGATCCAAAATGCACTGGAAAAGGATAGGGAACCCAAAAATCACAAAAACCCAAATTAAAATTGAGCCAAAGAATAAAAATGGAAGAATCCTTACCTGAATCTGATGTTGAACTCACTGCCTTCTATGGTGGTGGGTAGAATCGACCTCATCATAAGTAACCACCTGTAGAATCTGCAACCCATGTGAACCTGCCCCTGCCCCCTGCCCCCTGCCCTGCAGACCTCCCCCTTTCCCCCTCTACCCTGCCCCTTGCACCCTCCCCCCCCCCCCCCACCCTGCCCCTTGCCCCCCCCCCCACCTCCCCCTGCCCCCTGCCCCATGCCCCCTGCCCTGTAGACCTGCCCCATGCCCCTACCCCCTACCCTGCAGACCCACCCCCTGCCCCCTGCCCCCTGATCGGCAGACCTCCCCCCTTCCCCCTGCCCCTACCCCCCTTCCCCCTGCCCCCTACCCCCACCCCCCCTGCCCGACAGACCTGCCCCCTGCCCCCTGCCCCCCTACCCCCTGCCCCCTGCCCCTACCCCCTGCCCTGCAGACCTGCCCCCCTGCTCGGCAAACCTCCCCCCTGCCCCCTTCCTCTTTCCCCCTGCCCCCCTGCCCCCCACCCCCCCACCCCCTACCCTGCAGACCTGCCCCCTGCCCCCTGCTACTCTTATTTTCCTAAAAACATGTAATGATTCAACAGTGACTTCTTGATTTAAGATCGCTATTGTATTTTAATTAAGTGTGGTCACTAGAATGGATCATGCTCATCTAATAATATGTTAAAAACAAATGGATAATGAAGACCACTAATGATGAAAATGGAAGAAAAGTTCCTTTGGAAAATTTTAAAAAAATGAAGTTGGAAACACTATTCCCAAGAAGTTTTTAAAGAAGGAAGATCATACATCCTTGGGTAATAAACCTAAGAAGTCTAAGCCAAGTGCTAAATATAAAAGGATCAGTTCTTCAATCATGGAAGAAGGATAAAAACTTAGATTTATGCCAACAAGCCTTGCTTGTATGTGAAAATAGAGGTAAGAAATAGCATAATGGAAGATTTTTCCAAGGAGAATACAAATGAAGGTGGAAGGGGGCTGGTGTGGGATGGGTGTGGCTGGAGCAGGGCATGACTGCGGCGTGATCATGGCGTGACCGCGGCGTGATTGCGGCGTGTTGGCCCGGTCAAGGGACATCTGCAGGGTAGCATCTTCCGACCAAGAGTGAAGGGAGCAGGAGGAGGCTGGAATGTTGGTAGAAGGGGGCTGGTTGCAGGTGCTGGGGGGAAGGTGTGGGCTAATTCGAAGGTGGTAGGGGGGCTGTTGCGGGCTGGAATGTTGGTGGTAGCGGGCTGAAATGAGGGTGGAAGGGGGGGTGTGGGCTGGATGTGGCTGGAGTAGGGCCAAATCACGACATTACCCACGGCGTGACCGCGGCGTGACTGCGACGTGTTGGCCCGGTCCAGCAACATCCAGAGGGCAGCATCTTCTGGTCAGGAGCGAAGGGAGAAGGAGAAGGCGGGGAAATTGAATTGCAAAAACCAAAAACATGCTAATATATGGTATTATACAAAAAATTCCAGTCAAATTAACTACACTAATAAAAAAACATACTAATATGAATAGAACTAAATCAAACATCATCAAGCCAATTTGGGTAAAGTAGAACCAAACCAAATGGTTTTGAAAAATATAAAACTAAACCAAACTGAAAATAATGTAACCAAACTGACTCAAACCAATCAAAAGTGACTTCAATAAAGCATAATCGAGAATGCAAAAAATGAAACTAATGAAACATACCTGATTGGATCTAAAATTAATTTAATTGAACCAAATATCCCCAAATCGAACAAAATGAACCTGTTAAAATTGACATAAACAAAAAAATGAACCCAATAAAAAATAACTTATCAAACCTAACCTGGCCCAAACTGAACCAAGGAGCTGGGCCTTGTGATGAACTTTTAGAAGGCCTCATGCCCACAGGTTGAGAGAATATCCCAGTCATGTGGTTCTTCATTGTCCTCAACAAGATCCAAAACGCACTGCAAAAATATAGGGAACCCAAAAATCAAAAAAAAACCCAAATTAAAATTGAGCCAAAGAATAAAAATGGAAGAATCCTTACCTGAATTCAATGTTGAACTCACTGCCTTATATGGTGGTGGGTAGAATCGACCTCATCATATGTAACCACCTGTAGAATCTACAACCCATGTGAACTTTCCCCTGCCCCTACCCCCTACCCCCCTGCCCCCTGCCCTGCAGGACCTGCCCCCTCCACCCTGCCCCCATGCCCCCCCCCCCACCCTGCCCCCTGCCCCCCTCTACCTCCCCCTACCCCCTGCCCCTTGCCCCCTGCCCCCCTGCTCGGCAGACCTCCCCCTTGCCCCCTGCCCCCTGCCCCCTGCCCCCTGCCCCCTGCCCCCCTGCCCCCTTCCCCCACCCCCCCTGCCCTGCAGACCTGCCCCCTGCCCCTGCCCCCCCTGCCCCCCTGCCCCCCCCTGCCCCCTACCCCCTGCCCCTGCCCCCTACACTGCAAACCTGCCCCCTGCCCTGCAAACCTACCCCCTGCCCCTGCCCCCCTACCCTGCAGACCTTCCCCCTTCTCCCTGAAATCAACAATGCTATTACATAACACCTATTGAAAAAAATGTGAGCAGAAACATAAAGAACTAGAAAACTAGGGAACTGGATGAATTAAAAATGTATTTTAAAATTTTTTGAATGCATGATTGAAAGTGTTTTCCAGACTAAAAATAGCTTTTAACTTCTTCAGAGCATTTATCAAAAAAAATACAAAACTCGACAATGTAATGCAGATTCTGAACAGCCGCACCATATAAATCAATAATAACATAAATTTATGTTTAGCATCCATCTAAAAATAGATTATAATATTTTAAATTTAAATAAAATTTCATAACAAGACTTATAATTTTAATTTTTTTAAAAAGAACATATTATATAACAAATTCATAACATAATACATAACATATTCATAACATAATACATAACATATTCAAAACAGATTCATAATAAATGATATATACATAAGGAAACACAAACATTCCCATGTATAAATTAAAAATAATACATCATACAAGTGATCATTTCTGATTTTCATGTGCATTGTATAAAAAAACAAATAGAACCTCAATCATTGATCTTTGGGCCACCTGTGATTACAAGGCTAATGGTCCTTGAGCATAAGGAAATGAATGAAAAAAATAGCTAATCACAAAAATGAAATGGGGGTAATAAATATATATTTTAATGTCAATATAATGGGACAATTATCAGTCTGTTAAGGATGAATTTGAGAAAATCTAATTTGAGATGTGAAGGACTCATCACCGATGGGTGAAAACTATCTAGTTAAATTCATACCATATAATATGTATAGGTTTGTAAGCACACTTAAATAAAAAAGGGAAATGTGGAAGAAAATTCTATGTACTTTAATATATATACCGAAAAATATAATAATTACTGTGAAAAGATATGAAAACATACATGGCGTCAAATTGGTCGAGGGATGGAGAAGACATGAATGGAGGACGTGAATGGAGGACCCGCGAATGGATAATCCATGAATGGAGGACGCGAAGCTGGTGAGGGATGGTGGAACTGTGAAGGAGAAGCCGACGAGGATCGGATAGGGGAGAAATTGGTCGGGTGAGGATCGGACGAGGGAGAAATTGGTCGGGTGAGGATCGGACGAGGGAGAAATTGATTGGGAGAGGTTCGGAGGAGATGGGTTTTGAAGGAAGATCAGTGGATAATAGTTTCAAGGGAGGGATTGGGTGAGCGAGTGGGAGAGGAAAATCCCGAGCGAGGATAAAAATTGACGGAAGCGAGTTGTCACGGGGGATGATCTCCCGTGGGTATATCTATTGGTGTGTAGTGATGCAAAAGTAAAAAACCTCACATTTTTGTGCTCAATAAGCCCATCATCAACCAAATAAAGTTTATTATAAGTGATGTGACTTCTATAAATATGAAATGAAGAAACAGAATAAAAATAGAATTTAATAACCTATCCATATGCAAACATGCAACTATTGTAGCCTCCCATGCAATTATCCACCATCGGAAAACCAACCACCTGAAATAGCTTTTCTTTCCAAAGTAGTTTCAATATTGAGTCTGATATACCTAAAATAGCAATTAAAAATAGCTATGAATAAAGGAAAAATATAAAAGTTTGGTTTATTTTTATAGAAATATATGCCTAACTAACATGTTCATCAGCTACAGTGACAAGATAAAATGTGATTCTGGATTTCATTGAGTAGATTATTCAGAGGCATTGAGAGGACATATTCTAATTATGACCTAAAACACACATCCATCCAGGGATTGGGTTGTCTTGCATCCTATCCCACCTAGGTGAAATTCTAGAATAAGGCCATAAGTCTGCTGCAAGGAAAGAGGGAAGTGTACATAAAATTAGTTCCAAAAACCATCTTGTAGAATAGGGTAAGGCGTATACTGAATAAGAGCTCAAAAAAACTATTCCATATAATGTACCGGTATGTCAATATTTGACTAGCCTACTTTAACCATTTATAATAACAAGAATAGATACACACATACCCCTTCTATCTTGCTCATGACATATCAATGATTTATCATGCTTCAAGTATAAATCTAGTATACCAATCATCATTCTTATCAACCTAAAAATTTGGACATTCATCTCAAAGATATACTACATATCATATCAACATGGCATAAAGAATGCACATTCCCAGAATTCCATAACATTAATTCCAAACAAATATAATATCTACAAGTTAAACATGGAGAGTAATCATTATCAGGGAGTTTCAAATACCAAACATAATCTATAAATTTGATCATCATTCAATATTCTATTGCACATTTTCCAAACAAGAAGATGAATATATCAATAAGATTCTATGTTTTCACTAGGGATAACTATGATACAAAATGTATGTTCAACAGTGCTCAGGAATTTGAGAAGGGCGTGCCAACATCCTCCACTATGTGAATCCAAATACCTGAAGAGTGATAGTATAATTTTTCTTCAAAACTACTATTTTTAGTTCTCAGTAAAATGACCAAAGAAATCTATGTCTCTAGACATGAATCAAACATTAAATCCAAGAAAACAACACTCATCAATATCATTCAATCTATATGTTTGACCATCATGTTATTCATGTTATAGGATTAATTTATTCACAATCTAATCATGTGGATGTTATTTGTAAAATAATTCCGAATGATCTGAATTTATACACACATCTATAATAAATAACATCAAAACATAACTCAAGGAAGACTATTGCACACTAAAAAAGTTCTAGGAACCCAAAAATAATAAAAACCGTAATTAAAGCTGGGATAAAAGAAAAGTCAGATGCAAACTAACCTCAAAACGGTGGTGGGAAATCCAAAACAGTCCGATTTTCTTTGAATTCGGTGGAAAATGCTGAAACACATCCTAATCCGACCCAAGAGACTCATTGCTTGCCCTAACAATGGAACAAAATAAAAAGAATCTAGTTAACCCATGAACAAGGGTTCGGCTGAACAAAATAGGGTGATGGGGAGAATAGAAATCAGACAAAAGAGGAAGAATAATGTAAGAGGATATCTTACCTAGAAACTCTGACCAAGAAACCAGAATAAATCCGGTGAAATAACAGGACGAAGAGGACTCGGTAGAGGGATGGTGGCACACATGGATAGAGATGAGAGGGGAGATATGGTCGTGTGAAACGGGAATTGGAGATTTGGTGGGGAGGAGGTGATGAGAACTGGAAATTAGGAGGGAGGAGGAGAAGGATGGAGGAACCAAAGCCGGCGAGGACGAGTGATAGAGGACAGCACCGAGGGTGATAGAGGAAAGCCACAGTGGAAGAGAGGAGGGCATGGTGAGAGAGGCCGTCGGGGAGGAGGAGAGGCTTTAGGGGGAGGAGGTCATGATGGTGAGAGGTTCGCGTATCAGGGATGGAGGAGGAGCCCGACTGGAATCGAAAAAAATGGGACGCATATCGGGGATGGAGGCGAAGCCCGATGGAAATCGAAAAAAATAAGGGAATGGAATTGTGTAGCCATGGATTAAGAAATAAACCATGGCTATAAACCAGCTATAGCCACAAACCTATAAAACTGTGGCTATAGGTCCATGGATATAGCTTAAATTTCTAGTAGTGTAATGGAATTGAGAGTTAACCAAATCCACTATGATAGTCTTGGAAGTGATCCTTGACTAAGGAAATTATTTTCTATTTTTATTTTTATAACACAAACTTATGTATTATGATTATGATATGTTGTTATGTATTATAATTTTTTTATGGAATTTCACTCTTATATCTTATATATTTTGATTAAAAATACCTTATTCTAGGATTCATGATTAAAGAGATTTAACTGATTGGGTATGATTATTATAAGTCTTTATCTTGTTCCTATACTCTTATACATATATTATGCTCACTTATGACAACTAAATTATATCTCATATGTTTACCCTTAATGATAATCTAAGATCAACCTTTTTTATATTTCCCTTCCCAAGTTTATAAAGAAAGGTTTTAAGTATAATATGTATAATAAGGGTGGTAGTTTTGAACAACTTAATGGGATATGGTGTAGATCTTTTATGTTCCAGTTGTTTATGTATCCAAGTTTTCAAATACAAAAAACCTTTACAGTTTTATTGTGGATCATATTAATATGTAATTAATATTCCACTAAAAATATGTCATATTTATGTATGAAAATTTTGGGTGGATATAGTTATCATGGTAAGGTTTAGTAACTTTTGGAAAATATGATGAGGAAACTTTAGTGATAACACTTAGGATAAGCTTAAGTATATGATTACATCCAAACGTTTTGGTATGATAGATATTATGTGGTTTTACAAGTAATACATCCATGAATGGATACTAAAAGTGGATATGGCTTTAGAATAGATGTATCTAGTGGTAATAACCCCAAAAATAGTTGGTTGAATATATATTGGCCATCATTCTGGTGCAGAGTGAATGGTCCGTTACTGCACACTTGGTTTGACACTCCTGAAGAATATTCTTATGTTAACACTTATTTTATATATGAATCATTATATTTTATTTAGGTATATAGTAACCATGGATGATCTAGGTTAAACATAAGGTTCCATAGGTTGAAAAAAAGGTGTCATGGTTTAGATATCTTATGAATGATGTTTCATGATTAGATAATTTCCCATTACTCTTTCTTATACCATGTTTTTTTGTTTGGTTAATAACTTGAATGTGAAGGACCATTTAAATGTTTAATGTGATGAATGATTAAATTATTTTCCTCATGAGAAACCAAATGATATGGGAGATGGAATATGAAATATTTTTATTATGCCTAACCAACTATCTCATTATATTATTAACAACCTGTATGTAGGTGAGTTTATTAATGAACCAAATTATAGAAAAATCAATTTTCCTAAAAATAATAGAGGAAAGAATATTGATCTTCTTAAATGTCAATAATATGAGTTTAATATCCTATTTAAATGTTTCATAATAATGGTAACATGTTTTGGGTGTGGAAATGAAGGTCATAGAGCAAGTAGTTTCCAAGGAAAAATGAAAAGTTTAGTTAATGAAGTAGATTAGAATAATGGTTTCTATAAGTATAATCTAAGTTTAAATGTTCTAAATGTGGAAATTATACGCATTATATAGATCAATGTCCTAAAAGTAAATCTAATGAAGTGGATCAACAAGGTTATATGAGTAAAGGTTTTATTTTTGATAATTACGAGACTATAAGTGACATGTAAAAGATATTAATTATGTTAAAATTATTACTTCTGTTAAAAGTAAGTAACATGATTAAATTTTTGTTGGTGAATATAATTATATGATTCATATATCATATTATATGAAGGAATTATTAAGGAATAAGATAAAAAATCATGATTCATGGTTTATTAAGGAATTGTAATGATTGAATAATTTATGTATTAGAATTTAGGAATTATGTTGAAGAATTGTTCTATCAATGATATTATGGTTATAATAATCATGAAACATATAAGTATTGTTATATATTAGTTTTAATTTATGTTTTTTAATTATATGTTAAATGGTACTGATAATCTATAAATGTATTATAGTGGTAAGGTAAATTTTTTAGAACACATGTGATTAATGGATAGATAACATATAATATGTGACTGATATTGTGATTATAATTTTTAGTTGGGATAAATTTATGATTGATATTGATAAATAAAAATGGATAGTATCATTGACCATGATATAAATTAGTTATTTATAGAAAAATTGATTTATAATACCCTTGATAAGTTTATATTATTTTTTTATTTAAGTAATATAGTAAATAGACTTTGATTTTATTTAAGGAATGAGGATATAGTTATTTTTTGGAATCATATATGTTTTCATTAATGTTTTATGGTTATTTAGGTTATTATATTGTTTTAATAGAAAATATGATCAAGGTATTCACATGTTTGGTATGTGAAATAAAGATAAACTTTAGGTTGTTTGGGGAATAAAGCTAACTTGATCCTTGAACTTTTTTTACCTTCATTCAAAATTGATGTGTTTGGAAGTTGTTCAGACATATTTTGGAGGATTTATAATATTATATATTTATATGATTGGTAATTTTAATCTATTGGTGTTATTTTTGAGGTTTTATAGATAAGTATATCATTTCTTTATATGAATATTTTTTCATATTTGCTAACTGATGCTGACTATGTTGGTTTTGGTAATTGTTTAAAGATATAAGGAATGGATTTTCATTATTTTATGGATCTTATGATCCATTAAATTTTAATTTTAGTGCTTTAGTTCTTTATTCATGAAATTTTTCATTTTTCATACTCAATTATTGGAGTAAGGGATGAGATAGAAGTGGAAATTGACTGAAGTGCAGCCAAAGGATGGAATTATTCTCATGAAATGGAATGTAATAAAGTAAAGATATTTTCTCATCTTCCATGGTGATATAATTTATAAACTCTAGGAAAATGGATCTTAAAATGTAAATGTTTTACTTTTTATAGCTATTTTTGGGGATTCGATGGTTTTGTACACCCATCACAGATTTATGGTTTTGTGATCATTAGTTTTCTCATGACCATGTTATCTATCACTCTCTATTATTCTTTGGACATTATACTTCTCATCCAAGTCCATATTTTCACTTATTTTTAATTTTATACTTATCTATAAATTTAATTATGTGTTATTTTAGGTAACTTTTATGTTTATTACTTTTCCTTTTCAAATGAAGTTTTATTGTGCTGTTGTACAATTTGGATTTTCAAACAAGGTATTATAAATTATTAAACCTTTGATTTTTGAGATAATAATTATTATGGAATAAGTTATTTAATGGTGGATAATGTTACGCTGTGATATTTTATAATATATTTCATTCATTAACTAAAATGTATGTGTTTGTTAGCTTGTTTTACACACACCCCTGAGTCTATAAAAATGGTGTTAAGGTAAAGCATTATAATCTATTTATTAAATTGATAAGTATGATTTTTAATAACCACATTATGAAAAAAAAATATGTATAATAGTTTTAAATAATTCAAATTTATTGATTAATGAACAATAAAAAATTACACAATTTTATGTAAAATCATTTTATGATTCAAAAATATGTGTTATTCAAAAATGATTTTTTTTCATTTTAAAGAAGCATACATTATAATTAATTAATACCATTTTAAGAAATTTTTGTTTGATTAAATGAATTTAATTTTTGAAATTATCCTTTAAATTTTATCTTCAAATTAGTTTTAAGTATTTTTTTAAATAAATTTATTTTTCAATGAATAGTGAAAAATAACGATTTTAGTAAAAAATATTATTTATTTTTAAGTGAAATTCCTAGTATGTTTTCAATATGATATTAAAGTAACATGGTTTTTATTTATTTATAATTAATATAATTAATTACTATATAATCATCATTATATTTGATTATGGTATAAGTTTATTTTTTGGTCTTAAAAACACATTTTTCTAAAAACTATTTTTATTTGTATAAATTTTTTATCTAAATAAATTAAATTCATCTCCATTTATTAATATTTTTAATGAAATTAATAGATAATATATTCAATAATATATTTTAACATTCATTTTATGGTTTTTAAAATGAAATAAATCTATGTAAATTATGTTTTATGCTTAAAGATTCATTTTTCTAAAATGGGTTTTAGTTATGGGTTGTGCGCTTATTTAAAATTAAATTCTTCCAATTATAGAAATTGAATTTGTTAAAATTTATTAAATATTTTTATAAATAATTATTAATATTATTTAATAACTTCAACTTGGTTTTTTCTCATAGTGAATAGTAAAAAATTTGAAATTTTGTTACCATGGATGAGGTTAAAATGAGTTTATTGGGGGGAGGGTTAAACTAAGAGATAAGGGTAGTAATTCCACCCAAACCTATATAATTATTATTTTTTGGTAATATTTTAACTTTATATTATAATAATATTTAATGAATATTAATTTTAATCAAATTTCCTTGGAAAGTGACCTTATATAATAAAATATTTTAAGAAATTCCATGCATGTTCCTCCCCCTCATTTATATAAGGGTACCTCTCCTCCTCCATTATTCACACTATTTGATCCTTATATCTCAAAAAATAAATAATAAAAAAATTCCTAGAGGCATTAATTTCATCATAGAGTGTTTAATCTTCTCTTAAGTCCAATCCTTCAAGGCCTAAGGTGTAATCCACAGGTCTCTCAAAAAACAGTTATAAATCTTATCCAAACTCTTTCAATTTTAGGACTTCTTGAACCTTATCAAAACTTGTTTTATCCATAAAAACATTATGAATACATTATTTAAAATATAATTATATGTTATCATGATTCTTTAATAACCATTTACTTTCTATTATGAATCAAATTGGAGATGAAAGAATCACTCATGTGTATGTGTGGACTACTACCTCCACATAGTGATACAAATCATTTTCCACCACCATATTTCATTTATGGTTATTCTGATGCATTTAATGATTATATTTTATATTTATTACATAATTATGTTTTTTATTTATAATATCATAACTATATTCTTACCTTCAAAATCCATTGGTAAATGATAATGTCGTCTATGCGTATGTGTGGACTACTACCTCCAACAATTTATGTGATTTCTTTATCATTTATTATTTACATGGATAGTAAAAAAGGATATATTTAATGGAAATATATTTCATTTTTTACATAATAATTATTCTTTAATTTTTAATTATCATTTACCTTTCTTTCATTCCATCCAATGAAAAGTGGAAACATCACTCTTGTGTACATATGGATTATCGTCTCCACAACATGATGTAATTAATTTTTCATCACCACTTAATATAAATGGTAGTAAAAATATATATAATTAATATATATGATACTTATATCATTATAAAATTCATTATATAGAGGAACCATGATCAAAGTGCAAGGACTGTAACATCTGAACTAAAACAAACATGAAAAAACAAGCAATTAACACCCAAAATGATGTCTTTATGAGAGAATTATTAATAAATGGGTGTTAAAATGGTATTAGTGTGTCATAAATTATATTATATATATAATATTGGTCTATTATATAATTATAATAAATTTAAATTTATTATACATAAGGATAATTTACTTATAAAGAAAGATAGACTTGAGGCAAGAGTTTCTTTATCTCATTTTCAAATTCAAAAGACATGTTTGATATTGCGCACTATAATTTATTTTATATTGTGTTATTACTATCCAAAGAATTTATTTTTACATATTAATGAAATTAATTGGGTTTTAAGAGACATATAAGTTTTTATTTACATGGTCTTCAATTCAAAAGATGCAAAAGTTGTTAGGGTTTTGTCTCAATTTCTCTTCATTGTGACACGTTTTTCTGTTATGAAAAAAATTCTAATTTCTACAGTTTATATACTACCCAAGAATTTATTTTATATTAATCCTTTATTTAATTCCAGTGGTTTTTATAAAAATATTATTTTTATTCTTCAAGTGTCTTTCAATTCAAAAATTACAAATCCGTAAGGGTTCTTCATTATAATTTTGTTTCATTAGTACATGTTTGATGTTATACACCTATATTATTTTATGAGTCATATCAACTAACCCATTGATATTTTTTATCATGAATATCATTAATTTTATTTTATTTAAATATTCATTTGATATTATTTCTTTCATGGGGGTTGTGATTCAAAAGTTTCCACAATGGTAAGGGTTTTATGTTACAACCGCATTTTTTACCAAGATTATTTATTATTAAATATTTTGGGGATAAAATTTTATCATTTATCTCTCCCAAATATTATTTAATTTCCTATCCTCTATTTATTTTTGGATATTTCATTTTAATTCCTTTAATTTTCCTCTCTTTAAGTTCTCAAGATACAAAAAGAATGTTTTTAAGGAAAACTGACCTTGTTTTCCCCTTTGATTGGGAATCTTTTCATTCATATCCATATTTTATTTAAAAAAAATTCAAGAATGTTTCAACTATTCTCAAAAAATTAAATTCATTTTTTTATAAATTTTAATTTCCTTACCAATTAGTAATTATAACTTTATTATAATTTTCTAAATTTAGTACTTTTTAATTTTTCCCATAAATATAAAAGGGATGCTTGTTTTAAAAAACACTACATAACTAGATTTCCCCACCATTATAAATAATCTATTATTTAAAGCATCATTTTATAGTTTCCTATGTTATTTTAAAACAAAATGTTTTCCTTGATACTTTGGAAATTTTTATATTCTAAATAATCAATTTCAAATAAAAAAGTGTATTTTCCTTATAAAATGCTCTAGTGATATTTTAATGGTGTTTTTATCTATAGAAATAGCCTTTGATTTTTCTTATGATTTACTGGGGACATGATCTAATGTTTCCATATTTATTATTTCTTTATATGGTTTATGATAATTATGAGTAAATTTCTATTAAACCTATATCCTTTCTATGGGTTATGAGTTAATAATATGATGAATGGTTTATGATCTTTTGGAACCAATATATATGGTTTTCATTATGTGTTAGGTGGGACCCAAATTATATAGCCCTAAAATTCAATGGGTAAATAGTGATATCACATGAGATTACAGGGGTTGGAATAGGAAGTGAACCTAGTTTAGTAAGGGAATTTGTTTAATAGTATTTTCTGGTGAGTGGACCTCGACTAAAAAAATGATGTAATGGGGAGTGATAACAATACCCTATAATAGAATTTTAGTGAGCCTAAAATTAATAAAATTTTGTTCTATGCTTATATATATGATACAAACTCATTTATTTTGATTATTATATGTTCTCATGGGTTATGATTTATTTTTTGATGATTCTGCACTCTTACGTCTTACGTATTTTGATTGAAAATATTGTATTCCATGATTAGTGATTAAATATCATTAACTGATTGGTTATGATTATTATAAGTCTTGATCATCTTCTCATACTATTATACTTATCTTATGATCACTTGTGATCATTGATTGATAGCTCTTATATTTACCCTTACTGAGAATCTATGCTCACCCTTTCTTATGTTTCCCTTCCCCATGTTATTAAAAATTGGTTTAAGTATGATATGACTAATAAGGGTGATAGTTTTGAAAAACTTAAATATATATGGTGTAGATATTTTATATTCTAGTCATTTATGTATCCAATTTATCCCTTCCCCGTGTTATGAAAAATGGGTTTAAGTATGATATGACTAATAAGGTTGATAGTTGTGAAGAACTTAAATAGATATGGTATAGATATTTTATAGAATACTCAAAAATTAGATCCAGGATCCATCGTCATTTATTTGAGAAAATCAGATCCATTATATTCAGAAAATTGGATCCAGTATACTCATAAAATTAGATCCAGGATCTAGTATCATCTTATTTAGAAAATCAGATCCAATATACTCAGAAAATCAAATCCAAGATCCATTATCATATTATTGATAAAATCAGATCCAACATCATTGTCTATATAAAATTAGATCCAACATACTCAAAAAATCGGATCCAATATTCAGCATCATTGTATTGTAAAAATCGGATCTAGTATCATTGGATTTAGAAAATTGGATCCAATCTGAGTAATTTTGGAGTAGTTTCAACAAAGTATTTATTCTTTTTTTTGGATTAATTGTTTTATAATAAAATATTATAAACTAATATGAGTTAGTATAATCTTTCCTATTAGGAGATAGAAGGTGTCTAATAAGAGTTTTCACAATTTGTATTCACTTATTCATAATAGTGTATTTCCATAGACCCACTGAAGTGGCTATGGAAAGGACGTAGGTTCTCATACTAAGGCCAAACCTCATAAATATTGAGTTCTTTTCTTGCTTTCCTACTTTTTCATGCATGATTATTTACTAAAAGTTGATAAGTTAATAAATCTTAATAGGTTTCATGGGTTAAGTTTCTAAAAGTTTTGAAACTTATAAAAAGTGAACAATTAATTCACCCCCCCCCCTCTTAGTTGTTATTAGATCCTTGTAACTTCCAAATATAATCTCCAATAATCCCCTAGATCACTTATGATCATCTAACAACATCCAAAATACATCTTTAGGTATGTTCCAACCCATTGTTTCAAAAAATAAATGAAAATTTGAAATTCTACTTTCAATAGATAAAAATTAAAATTCATATTTATTTTTTCACACCCATACAGACACGATATCTATCAATTTTGTTTCTTGTGTTATTTATTTGATAATTTTTTATAATATTTTATTTTAGTTTAATAACATGTATGTTTGATATTACATTGAAAATTTTGATATAAAACCAAGTTATGTTGGTTCATCAAGATAAATTATCCTATAATGCTTTATTTATTTATTTTACTTGATAAATCCATTAAGAAATTTGTTCCTCGTTATATATTACTCTATTCAAGAAAGAAAATGAAATATGGAATTCCATAAACATTGATACCCAATAAAATTTTTAAATTATATTTCATGTTCTCTTTTTTAAAAAAATGTATTCCTTTACATTATTTTATCATTTAAATTAAGGTAAAATATTATTCAGCCTGAATTCTATTGATGCTTTGGAAGAAAAAAGAATAATATATTTTGGTTCTGAATGATCATTTGCATTAGGTGTTAGGAGATAAGCATCAAGAAAGGGTGAAATGTCTACATGGGATAGAGATTGTTCCATTTAGATACTGGTCTTTTAAAATAATTTCTTCAAGCATCAGTTTTGGTATAGTAGAATGAATGATTCCATCAAACAAGTGACACCAAAAAATTGAAGAAGATTTTCATCTCCAAATGATGACAAATAAACAAATAATTAAATCCATTAATGCTTATTCTAGTAAAATTATAGTGGAGAGAGTTATGGATATTGATGTATTTTTTATGATGATGCGCTCATTTTTTAAGGGTTCATCTACTCTAGCTAATAATTTAGGTCAATGATGATAGTGATGATTGTGATGGTGGTGGTGGTTGTGGTGTGAGAGTTAGTAATGGCAATAGCAATGTTGTTGGGGTTGTTTCTAGAGTATATGTTGATGTTAAAGAGGGTAGTGGTGGTTGTAGGGATGAATCTGATGATATAGATATTTATTATAAGCATCATTTCTAATGCAAACCGTATTTTGATTTTATGATGATTAGGTTTTAATTTATTATATATTTTTTGTTAATATGTTATATTACTAGTTTTGATTTGGTCAATTGTTTATTTTTTTAATAATAAAAACTTTATATTTTTTTAAAATTAGGGGACCATATATCCATGGGGAAGTCTCGTGGAAATATTCTTATATCCATGGTCTAGATCAATGGAAGTAGGCTTATAGCCACAGTCCTAGCTTGTGGCTGCAGACTTGAGGCCACAAACTTGGTTCGTGGCTATATGTCTATGGTCATAGGCATTTCCCGGGGCTATATGTTCTCAGACCATAGACCCCTATTTACATGGAAATAATTCTCATGGATGGTCCAACTATGGGCACAACAACCATAGTTTTCAAGGAAATAACCACATTTTTTCTTATAGTCATAGCCCCCTTTTCTATTGGTGAAAATATAAAATATTTCAAAAATAAAAATCCACAAATACATAAAATGAATGAATAAGATATTTATGTAAAGAAAAGCATGGAAGGATCAATTTAGATATTCAATTTTATAACAAAAAACATATAATTATAAATACATTGATCAAGTATTGTCTTGCATGAAATTATGGTTTCAGAATATTTAAGAATAAATTTAATAAGATTATTTTATATAAATAACAATATATTTTTTATATTTTGAGTAACTATATAATAAAAACTATATAGTGAAAAAATTAATAATTTTTGGGGAAACATTAAAAATATAATGAATAAGGTTAAAACAAAATGAAATATAATCCACAATTCAAAAGGTTAATGAAGGAAACTATAAGACGTGATTATACACTTTTAGGGAATATCTAACTTAATAGTAACAATTTTTCACCTAAAAACTGTAATTTTAAATTTATTAGTCTCATTAAAAAACCACAAGCATGGATTCATTCACATTGAAAAAAGTAGAAACAATTTCATACCGCCTTTTTTTCATAAACTATTCATTTAAATAGTACAGAGGATTTTTTAAAGTTTAGTTTCTTGTAAAAAAGTTACATAATACATAAAAAAATAAAACCTTATTCTAATCCACATGTAAATATTCTTATGGGGTTCTTCATAATTATATTTAATGTATCTCATAACATGGGGACATACGTCAAAGGAAAGGGTGAGCATAAGGTCCTATAAAGGAAAGAAAGAGAAACAGTTTACTTGAGATCTTACAGAATATCAATAAGAACATTAGTCAAAAAGATAAGGCATCAGAAAGAGGCATATCATAATAATTATAACATGAACCATAACATGTAAATGATTCCAAAACATTTAATTTAGTCATTCATAAGCATATCACCAAGTTTTTTCACTGAGGTTTCATAAAAATTATGAAGGTTATTCACAAAGGTATCATAAAACATGGCATCTCTAGACATTAAATTGTTTACCCAATGAATTGAAGAACTATCATGGATCACCATTAATATGTATTAATTTTCATTTGATACACGTATATAATAATAAATTATTTCACATATAACCCATAAATAATAAAATAAAACTGATTTCATATCAACATCATGGCATTTCAAAATTTCTTTAAAAAATGACTATTATGTCATTTTAAAACCATAGAAAGGGAATTAGGATTTTATATATGTAAATACCAAAATAAAATAAATCATTTTTAAATCTTGGTGAATACCCCTAAAAATAATGATTGTTGGGTATTCAAAAAAGAAAATAAAAGAGAATTTCTTAAAGAGAAGCGAGAAATTTTTAGAAGTAATATCAGCAACATAACAGGTATAAAACATGGTTGTAAAAAAGGTTAAAAAGAGAAGGAAAAAGGGTCTCGCATTCATAAAATACCCTTAATATAGTAAAGGAATAAAATAATTTGTACATAAGAAATTATTTTGGAAATTTGAAATACATGACACATAAATAGGGAACTTGAATGGAAAAGGGAAGGGGACATTTCCCTTACCTTGAAGAGTAGTTCCTAAAACTTGAGGATTAAGACCTTGGGGGTTTTGTTACACCTTGGGAGGACTCCTTTGGAGGTAAAACTATCATATATTCATGAATTATGAATTGGGAGTGAATGGAAATGGATAAATTGTTGGATATTTATAGAAAAACTGGGGGATTTGTTTATTAATTTCAAAATAAAGGCTTTGGTAACTTAGGTAGTGGTAAATGAAAAACCATGGGCTTGCCCATGGTATTTTACCATGTTATTAGACACTTTGGACACCTTTTTTAACCAAAAATAGTCGAACATCATTTTATATTACTTATTTTTGCAAGTAATATTAATTTTTTCACAAAATAACATTTTTAAAGTTAAAGTTTCCACTTTAGAATTTGGAAAGTAAATTATATATTTGAAGATTGATTAAAATATATTAAAATACATGATATTAATAAAATAAAATTATTTGAATCTTGGATTTTGGATAATTAATTTTTACATCATTAGGACATAATTATGATGTCCTTAATCATACTAAAAAACTCAAAATGTTTTTTTACTATTCACCAAAAAAATTTAGAAAATTCTTATAAATTCACCCTAACCTAAGGTATTCCAATATTAAATATGATAATTATTTTATAATATCAATTCAATATATATTATTATTTTAACTTTTAAATATTAAAATCATTAGTTATTAAAAATAATAGTGGATTGAAAATGTATAGTAAAATTCCAAACACTTTAGAAAAATAAAATTATTTTATCATTTATATTTAAATAAAATTTTTTGATCATACTATTTCATTAAAATAAGTATTATTAATAATATATTAGTTTATTATAAAAATTTATATCTTTTTTAAAAGGTACAATTTCTATCTAAAAAATCAATTTATCAAATTCGAACTCAATTTTATTAAGAAAAACTATTCTTAAAAAGGAATTCATGGAATAAAAATTATATTGAGATAGTGGAAATACACTTTAAATGACTAAGTCCTCGACACATTACCCATTATAACACCCACATATGACCTAAGGGTAAGGTATGAAATGGTTATAGTCTCATGCGGTGGCTCTTCTAACCTCGATCGAGTGGTAATTTCCAATAAGATAAACTTCTCCCATAGGTGATTGCATTCAAGCTCCACTTGTTGAAGCATGACTTGGGATTGGTCAAGAGTGAATCCCAATGACGATACCTCCCACCTAAGCTTGGAAAAATGGGCTTTGTATGGAATGACTCTACTGGTTTAGGTCATCGACTCTTCTTTCTGTATAGATTATCATTTGTCAAAATTTTACTTGTAAACACTAATTTTTACATTAAAATTATTAGCAAGAGTATAGTTCCCAACGTTCATATAACGGTCAAAACCTGATGGTCACATTAAAAATTATACTCAATTATTAAAGATATATTTTTGTTTTTTGTAATAAAAAAATATAATTCACATTTAAGGAAACAATTATCATTCAAAAAGTTTGGGTTGTTACATTCTTCCCCCTTAAGAAATTACGTCCCTGAAATTTTAACTTGTTCCCTCAGTTGAGAAAAGGTGTGGGAAATTTTTCCTCATAGTCTCTTTTGGTTCTGATTATCCAATGAAAGAGGATAATATTCATTGATTATATTTTAATATTCATGTGTTTCAAAGTCCATAAACACCAATTTTAGTGCATTTTATAAATTGAACTACATTTCTCATAACATGTGACATTCATGTTTAATGTGAAAATTTGGGCTCAATAAATCATCTATTTTTGGAATAAAAATATATATTAAATGAATTTTATATTTTGTGATATTATTTATCACTTTATTTGGAACATTTTTTCTTTAATTATCAATGGATGAATCATAAGTGAAGAGGTACATTTTTGGGCATGAATGCATAAATTTTTGGACAAATCATAATGGACCTTAGTCCCATCAAACAAAAGTAAGGCCCAAAATTAAATCATAATGAAGAAAAAATTGTAACTTCAGATATATAATTTTATGTTTATCAATTAATTAAACTATTCCTGCATCAAATTCTAAATTTTTCATGGATATCTTGGGAACCCAAGTTTGAAGATTAAATTATCGGCTATATCTAAAGGCACATAAAATAAGCCCACTATTTTGAGCATAACATCTGAATGGAATATCCAATTGTACTGAAATCTTGAAATAATTTATATGAAACATGGAAGAACATATTTCTATTCTAAATTCATCAAATATTATTCCATCTTAAATGCAAAATTTGAACGACAAAAGGGGTGAATCTGGGTTAATATCATGGTCAACATTGAAAGACTCCAATTTCCCTTTCTTCCTCACCCTCCTTTTGATTACCCTAATTAAATGGGAAGGAATTTATTATTGGGGGATGTAACCTAGGATCCTAATATTCATATTTAAGGATTTTTTGGGGATGGAATTGAGGATAGAAGTTTTTCTTTCAATTGTAATGTTTTGCTCTAATTTTTTAATTTCTTATTCGTCTTTTCCCATGTAAGTTTTTTTCAATAACATTAGTTTCTTAATAAAAGTTATTATTATCCTAATTTTTAATTTATTTTTCCATTCTGTATATAATTTTGATATTGTTTCCTTAGGTATTGAAGCTATTCACATCAACTTTTGTTAAATTCTTCACACAATGGTGGAGTGATAGTTATTTCATTGTTTTCACTTCTTCAATATCACTTCTTTAAGTCTGATTCCCACTTACATTGATAGAATAGCATCAATACCTTACCTAAATGGCCCAAAGGCCTTCATTTTTTATTGATTTTTGATAACCCCCCTTTCAAGGGATGAGGGGGAACCCTTACAAGGCTTGTAGGCTTAGAGATTACATGGCTCATGAGCTTAAGATATTACATGACCCCAAGGTCTTAGGGAATTCATCCAGATTATAACTACAAGGAACTACCCCTCCCCAGCATCTGCATCATTATGGTAGAACTCCACCTTCACATGGTCGTCTAGCTAGGCTTCCTGTGCAAGCACAGGCTGATCCTGATGGCATAACCATACCCTCTCATTCTTCCCAATCCATTTGGTTCTACTCTGGTGAGTGCACTTACTCTAAATCCTCCTCTGGGGCTGCTCCTTTTTTGTAGAGTCTATCTGGGGTAACTGCACTGATCATGTGGCCTAAAGCCCTTAAGTTGGTGTGAAGGCCTTTAAAGGTATCCCAAAAGCCTTACTGACCTAAAGGCATCAGTGGCCCGGAGGCCTTAAGGACTCCAAGCTCAAACCAGAGGCCCAAGGTGAATAGTTCTGGATGCTACAGTACCAAACAATACCTACTACAGTACTACTACAGTACTCCGGAAATATTCCTCTGCCTTTTTTTGAACTTGGGTATCGTGAATGCACTTAAGGATTCCTCACTAACTGGTCTGAGGCACATGTGCAAAATAGCATCAATAGAGGGATAACCGTTTATGGTATGATCATAGGGAGTTTCATGGGGTAGATTTAATGTTATTTTATAATCTTAAATTCTTAAATCAGATCATTATTTAAATATTTCCATTTGATGATTTATTTTCTTTATGGTCTTGACCAACTTTAACAAATACACATTTTGAGTTCTAGTACGATCCAATTCCTTAGAGTGATCATGAAAGTAATCCTCTAAGTGCATTGGTGATTATCCTTGGAATTTTTTAAATATTAAATTAGTGAATTTTGTTGGGTTGTTAACTCATTGTTTGGATACATCTTGAATTAGTAATTTCAAATTTTCTAAGAAAACAAATACATCTAATAAAAACCTACTGAGAACATAGGATAGACACATATTCCATTAAAATGTTTTGGTGTTTCATTATTTAATTCAATCCATTCACTTAGGCATGTTAGTATTATATTTTCAAAATTAAAATAAACCTCATAGTTGGAAACATCATAGTCAAACCCTCCAATATCCTTGAGTGTCTAAAGGTTTCTTCTTAGGTTTATGTGGATTTGATAACACAAGTTGTACAAGGCGCAACCAAATTTTGGTTCCATTGCCAGGTAACCAAGTATTCCACCTTAGAAACTCCTTCTTTTCTCCCCCATTTCTCTTTTCTCATCACCATTTCTATTATTTTTCCCCTTTCTATTTCTATGTGTCCAATGAATCTCAAATAAAAATTTCTATCTACTCCAATGGAGTATCATCAATATTACCTAAATGTAAACTTAGGATTAAATCAAATTGAAAATAAATATTGGGAGGCCCCTAAATTAGGTAATTTATTTGATCATCCCTTGAATGAATACCCCTCACCCAATGACATGTACAATCTATTAGATGATAAATGCTTAAAGGATATATTTACAGCCCTATCAAGAGTGGTTAATGAGATCAATAAAAATGAATTCCATGATATCCAAACTCTTATCCAACCCAATCCCTAACAAATTTTTGAAAAATTATGTGAGCAAATGGATAAAATTAATTTTAAATTTTCATCATTGATATTAGAACTATAAAGCATAGAAACAATTATAGAACCCATTCTCACTCAGGTTATCCCTTCCTCATCATTGATAGAATAATCTTGTTACATAGAAAACTCTCATGAACAAATCAAAAATGTGACTATTTCCATGAGTGTAAAATCTAATGAAAAATTTGAACCATTAATTCTCAAACCATTAGAGGCTTAAAAATCAAAATAAAATACAGAAGTACCAACTTTAGAATTTGATAAATCAGAGCTAAAAAATGAAGTAAATTTTTTAGGGAATATAGAAAGTGATCCAAAGGAACCAGAGGGAATTGTTTAAGGGTTTCTAGATCATGATGAAATTGATTTTATAAATTCACATGAGGGAAACAAGTATCCTTGGATTGAATCACTTTTAGATGGATCTCATGAAGATTTTTCAGGAAAAAAAAACACTAAACCATTGGGGGAATCACAAATTTAGATTCCATACCCATTCTTGAAACAAATTTGGAAAAAAATTATTTAATATTCAATTAAAAAGGAACCCATTCTGTTAATAAATTTCGAAAATGAAACTGAGTTTTATTCAATTTACCAAACTCGGTCTAAAACTATTATCCAACCTGAGCTCAAAATTATTTTCCTTCATTACCCACTCGAGAATCACTTTATAAGTGATAACCAAGACCTTGCATCTATAATTCATTCTTCTCCTGATACCAATAATGTTGGAATGATCATTGATAACTTATGTAAGTCTACAAATGCAACTAAATCAACCATTTCTGATATTAATTGGATTTTCCCACTCATTGTAGAAAATAGGATTTTATATGAAACAAAATTTAAAAAATTAATAAATATCAATCTAGTATAGGTGGTGAAAAATGGGGACCTTAAAATGTTTAAAGTGGGTATTGGATAATTTTTGGGGTCCAAGTCGATCTAATGACTTTAAACTAAGAGCTTTTTGGGAGGCAACCCAGCTTTTTCATTTTTTTATTTTTTTTATTTTTTTTGTTTTGTTTTTTTATCAAGGTAACCCCTTTTGGGTTTCCATTGTGATCTAATGCCTCTTATGTGTGAGATTTATCATCTAAATAATTTTAGTATTTCAAAATAAAACCCAATATTTCAAAAGTTCAAACCTAGACACCAATCACCCTAAGGAGTCTACATGTGACATGAGTCCAAAGTGTTCAATTTCTTTTTGATTGGTCATCAACTTCAAACTAGGTGATTTTGACCCATGATTTCATTTCAAATCATTTATCCCCCGCTTTATTCCAAATTTTTATCTCTCTATTCTCCTATATTTCAACACTGAGGGTAGTTTCATTCTATGTTGGGGGTGAAAATGTGAGATTTTGAAAAAAATGGTCCTTTGTGATAAAAAATAAATTTAATGAAAAAAATCAATTCATTATCCTTTCATGCATTAATGTACATTTTTAAACAAGAAACCTAAATGTCAAATGATATAGAATTCCTTGATTATAATTTTAATGCATGTTTATGTCCATGATCATAGTTTTCAGAAATTGTGGTTATCCAATGTGATTTTTAATGTTTACATTTTTATCCTCTTAATAAAAATGTCACAATGCATGATCTTGGGTGTATTATTGAGTGCTTAGGTCCCTTTCATTATATCATGAGTTTTAGGGGCCACTTTTAGTTTAATTTGAGTATCCAACAAAAAAATAAAAAATAAACCGAATAGAGAAATGTGTTGTCCAAATGTGTGGATTCCGGTATATGGGTATCGTGACTCCATAGTTTTCATTCCCATATATTATCTCTAAATCTCTATTTTAGAGTATGGAATTGAAAAAAATTGATTTTTCCCACACTTGGAGATCATGAATCCATAGTTTTCTTGCCCATAGTTAGTAATTTCATCTATATTGTGGTTAAAAAAACACACACACAAAATAGAATAATTTGGAGACTCATCCTAAGGTTTAATGTGATTCCCACCTAGATCTTCCATTTTTTCCCCTTGAATAAGAAAATGGGCCTTGTGTCTTTTAAGATACATAACACATCATAATGCTTAATTTAAATTAGATGAAATGTGGTGATGAATTTGAAAAAAGGAATGGAATTGGGATTGGGATATACTTGTGAACATATCTTGTGTGAACTTTTCATGATAGGTTTCATGGTTTTTTGTAATTATTTCTTTTGGTGACCATTTTATGTTAAAATATTATTGAAAAAAGGAATTCAATTTAATATTTTTTAGATACTTTTTTCTTGGGACTAGAAAAACTCAAGTTGGGGGTGTTATCCACAAAAAGAGGCTAATATTCATTGATTATATTTTAATATTCATGTTTTTCAATGTCCATAAACACTAATTTTAGTGAATTTTATAAATTGAACAACATTTCTCATCACATATGCAATTCATGTTTGATGTGAAAATTTGGGCCCAATAAATAATCTACTTTTGGAAAAAAAATATTTTCATTATATAAATTTTAATTTTTTTATGATTTATCACTTTGTGTGGAACATTTTTTCTTTTATGGTCAATCTATGAATTACAAGAGAAGAATTGCATTTTTAGGCATGAATCCAGAATTTTTTGGACAAAGGATAATGGGCCTTAGGCCCATCAAACAAATGTGGGGCCCACAATTCAAGTGCAAGAAACTTAAATTGTATGTGTAGATAGATAATTTTATGTGTATCATTTCGTTAAACTATTTCCATAACTAATTATGAATTTTTCATTGAGATCCAAGGAGCCCAAGCTGAGGATTAAATTATGGGCTAGATCTTAAGGCCCATAAAATTTGCCCACCATTTCGAGCATAACTTCCAAATGGATGATCCAATTGGCCTAATGTTTTGATAGATTTTATATGAAACATGGAATAATATATTTATCTTCTAATACCATCAATGATTCAATCATACTCAATGTGATATTTGAAGTTCAAAAGGTGGGATGAACCTGGTCGAATTTCCTGGTCAACATTGAAAGAATCAAATTTCCATTTTCCCCTCACCCTACTTTTGACTCCCCTAATTAATGGGGAAGTAATTAAATATTTGGGGCTCGACCCTAGGCTTGTAATATGACTATTTAGGAATCTCGGGTGATGGAATTGAGGATGGAAGTTATTCTTTAAATTTTAATGTTTGGCTCTCATTTTGTAATTGCTTGTTTGTCTTTTCCCAAGTAAGTTTTTTTCAATCATATTTGTTTCTTAATAAAAGTTCTTAATCTCATTATTTTTCATTTATTTTTCCTTTATTCATATCACATTGATAACGTTTCCTTAGGGAGTGAATCTCTTTACATCATCTTTTTTTGAAATTATTCACACAACAGTGGAGTGATTGTTATTTTATTATTTTCACTTCTTCAATTGTGCTTCATTAAGTTGACATCCTGCTTCCATTGATAGAATATCATCAATAGAGGGATAAACTTTAATGGGTTGATCATAGGGAGTTGAATGGGGTGGAATGAACTTTATTTTATGGTCTTAAATTCTTAAATCAGTTCATTATTTTAGGATTTCCATTCAAGGAGTTATTTTCCTTACCATCTTTACCAACTTTAACAACAGTATATTTTGAGTGATGGTGAGATCCAATTCCATGGATTTATCATGAAAGTGATCTTATAAGTGCATTGTTGATTATCCTTATGATTGCGTACGGATTATATAAGTTAATGATGTTGGGTAATTAACTCATTATTTGGATACATCGTGAATTAGTGATTTAAAATTTCAAAAGAAAACAAATACATCCAATCAATACTTTGTGACAACATAGGATCGTATCATATTCATTAATTGATTCCATTAAAATATTTTAGTTTTTCATTATTTAATTCAATCCATTCACTTAGGTATGTTAATACCTTATTTTACAAATTAAAATCAACCGCATATTTTGTAACTTCATAGCCAAACCCTCAAATATCCTTAAGTGTCTAATGGTTTCTTCTTACATCCCTATAGATTTGATAACCTAATATATACTATAATATACCACTTACCCCATATAAATTGTTTAAATTTGGGTGCAACTAGGTTCCCACATATCTTATTCAAATTTATAGTTCCTATACAACACTTTAAAGAGGGTGGCAATATTTTTTCATAGAAACTTATCTATACGGTCCAAGATCTTCACCAGATTCTCCTCATAAGAGTGGTCATGTTCAAGTTGTACCACCTATAGATTCATTGCATGTGAAGGGTAAGTTATGTACTTACTCGAGAGAGATATGTGCAATAAATCATTAACTTGATCTAGATTTGGTGAAAGTGACAGATGATAGGCCACTGCTCCTATGGGATCAAAGATTTCATGGGAAAATGTACCTAGGTTTAGGCTTCCCTTTCTTCCCAAACCAGATGACTCTCTTCCAAGGTGAAATTCATAGGAAGAGTTTTTCTCAAACATCAAAATCCAAGTCCCTTCAATGGTTGTAAACATGGTTCTTTTAATGACTATGGGCATCCTATATGTGTTGTTTGATGGTATGAACATTTTTTGTCATATCTTGGACAAGATCAGATCCAAGAATCATTCTCTCATCAACTTCATCCCAATATGTAGGAGTTTTACATCACTTCCTATATAGAGCTTTGTGGGGTGACATTTGAATACTCGAATGGAAGTTGTTGTTGTATGAGAACTAAACTAATGGGAGATGTTTGTCATATCCACCTTTAAATTCCATTGAGAATGTTCTCAGCATGTCCTCAAGTGTTTTAATAGTCTTTTCAGATTTTCCATCAGTTTGGGGGTGATATGTTGTATTAAAATTCAATTTGATACTCATAAAATGTTGAATACTTCTCCAAAACATTGATGTGAACCTAGGATCATGATCAGAAAGGATAGAAAGTGGCACTCCATGAAACCTCACCACATTATGTAAATCATGGAAAGTTGGTCAAGAGATAAATCTTCCTGAATTGTGATGAAATGGGTAGTATTTGTGAGATGTTCCACTATAACACATATCACATTGTTTCCTTTGGATGTTCTTGGGAGACCATTAACAAAGTCTATAGTGATATTTTCCCACTTACATGTTGGTATGGGTAGTGCTGGCAATACCCCTTTAGGATGTTGTTACTCTACCTTTACTTATTGACACACTTGGCACTACATAGTGTAGTTAGCAAAATCCCTTTTCATGTTATCCCACCAATAATAATTACAAAGATCCCTATACATTTTAGTGAGTCTAGGATGTGTAGAGAACATAGAGATATGAGATTTATCCATCATATCCTTCATTATTTCTAGAATAGATGGGACGCATATCCTTGTATAAAATTTCAATACACCTTCTTAATAAATATTGAACTTAGGAAACATCCCATTCTTTAGAGCCTCTAACTTCTTATATAAAAAAGGATATTCTCTTTGATATTTCTTGATCTTATCTAGTAATTATGGTTGAGAAATCATTTGGGATAAGTTTTATGATGTCCCTTCCATTACGATTCCCATGTACAGTTTTACTAGGTCTCTGATCAAAGGATCTCCATGAATCCTCATTATTTCCAGCACAACAGGGGATTTCCTACTTAATGAATCAGTGACTTTATTTGATCTTTAAGGGTGATAATTAATTGAAGAATAATAATCTTTAAGAAGTTCCAACCATCTCCCCGATCTCATGTTCAATTTAATTGGCGTGAACATATATTTTAAACATTGATGGTCAGTGTATATATCACATTTCTCCCCATAAAGAGAGTGTCTTCATATCTTTAGAGAAAAAACAGCTGTAGGTAGATCCAGATCATGCGTAGGATAATTTTTCTCATGATGCTTCAACTGTTGAGATGCATAATCAATCACATTTTCATTTTACTTTAAACACACGCAATACCTTTCATAAATGCATCACTAAAAATAATGAATCCTTCTCCAATAGAGGGTAGAGTTAACATAGGTGTAGTAACCAATCTCTTCTTCAACACTTGGAAAATTTCTTCACACTACATTGTCCAAATGAACATTTCCCCTTTTTGAGTTAAAATGGTTAGTGGGTTAGAATGGTGTGAATTTTTTTTCAAAAACCTCCTATAATATCATGTTAAACCAATGAAACTATGAATCTTCATTACTATTCTAGGATGAGACCACTCCTCCACAACCTTTGTCTTGGCAGGGTCAATTGAGATTCCTTCATTGGTTACAATATTCCCCAAGAAATCTACTTTTTGTAACAAAAACCCACATTTTCTAAACTTTTCAAGTAGCCTTTCCTTCCTCAGAGTTGAAAATATAACCCTTAGATGATCCTCATTCTCCTCAAGACTTTTGGAATATATTATAATATCAGCAATAAAAACTACAACAATGTTATCAAGGTTGTCTTTAAAGACTCTATTCATCAAATCCTTAAATATAGAAGGAGCATTAGTCAATCCAAAGTGAATAACAACAAAATCATAATTCTCATATCTTGATTAGATTGCAGTCTTTGGAATATCTTCTCTCTTGACCCTCAATTGATGATAACTGGATTGAAAATCAATCTTGGAGAATAATTGATCCCCATGAAGATGGTCAAATAAATCATCAATCCTTCAAAGAGGGTATATGTTCTCCACTGTGATCTCGTTAATTTCTCTATAATCATTTCATAGCTATATTGATCCATCCTTCTTTATTACAAAGAGAATAGGTGCTCCCCAAGTAGACACACTTGATCAGATAAATCCCTTCTCCAAAATATCTTGGATTTGTTTCTTTATTTCCTCTAGCTCCACATTTTCAATTCTATATGGGGTATTTGATATCGTCTTGAAACTAGGCATAATTTCAATGGAGAACTCTTCCTCTCTTTTTGGGGGAGGTCTAGGTAACTCCTTAGAAAATACACTAATGTATTCCTAAATGATAGGGACATTTTCTATTCATATGCTTTCATTTCATTCTTCATCTTCACTGATCACCTCCATAAAGAAGGTTATGGGAGGTTTTTCTAGTCCACGCTCAAGTTGAGATATCTCTACTTTAAAGAGAAATGTAGGTTTTACATTCAAGACTAATGTTATTTCCTTGATTTTGTAGTTTCTATTAGTATTATACTTTGAGATCTAGTCCATCCCTAGTATAATGTAGAATTCTAGCATGGGAATGACTACTAGATTTCCGATGAGATTGTTCTCTCTAAAGACAATACTAGAGTTTATATACACTATTGATACTTGGATAATCCCTCCAAGATTCTTGAATAATAACTCTAGTTCTAGTAGTTCATGGATTGATTCTATATTCTTTGAAAACATGTAGAAAATAAATAAATTTGTAGAACTAAAATCAAAGTACTTCCTAGCTTTGAGAGAACAATGATAGTACCTGACACCACATCATTTAGAGATTCAACTTCAACTTTCATGATAGAAAAATCCCAAACATGATCCCTTGGACTATGTTGAGGTTGATTGTGATTCCCCTCTATTATCTTTTTATTTTGAAATTGATTAGAAAAGTTCCCAAGATGTCTAAACTTGAAGCATTGGACCTCAGACTGGGCATTCACCATATTCCCTTTTTTGTTAGTGTTGAGAAGTTGAGGTTACACCTCACTGTGATATTTTTAAGCAATATAGACATCTCTTCCATGTTTATAAAATTTCTCACTCCTGAGAAATAAATTCCTTGAATGCTTCTTCCCACATTTTTTGCATGTGGGAAGTTGCACATGCTTTCCTCCTCTTCTATGATCAAAGATCCTCCCTTATCTTGGCTCCATTGATCCCTTATTTTTATTTGATCTATGGGACCATTGTATCTCCACAAACTCCAATTCAACCTTTATTGCACTTCTCACTATATCCTCAAAGCTTTCAAAGTCTTAATTAGTGAAATTATTTTGTAGACGGGGTCTTAGTCCACCGAAGAGTCTTCCAACCATTCTATTAGAATCCATGAAAAATTTAGAGGTGAAATAATAAATTCCTATAAAGTTCATATTATAGCTACCCACAGATTAATTTTCTATATTATTCAGCTCTAGGAATTCTTTCTCCATTTTTGTTCACATCGAATGGGGAAAATATTTTTTAATAAGGGTTCCCATGAACACTTAACACTTTATAGCTTCAATCTCCCATATCGACTTTATATTTTTAACCAATGTCCACCACTGATCAACTTCTCCCTCTAAGTGATACACAGCCAGGGTGACTCTCTCTTGTTCAAAACAACAGAGTAAAGAGGATATCTTTTCTATAGAGCTTATACATTTTTCATCAATCAACGGGATGGTAAATCCACTGAAAGAAGGTGGTTGTTGAGGTATAAATGAATCAACTAAAATTTGTTCCCTTCAAGGTAAATTTGGTATCTCAGCTTGATTCAAGTTATTACTCATAACTTGAGTCAGTTGATTCATCATTATCATGAAGTTTTCTATTTCGGCTTCCATTAGAGGTTTGTTAGCACATGGTCTGTTGCACTCATCATTTACACAGCTCCTCCTATTTCCCTTCATTTACAAAAAAACCCCTTATTGAGAAACGTGTTTATTTTAAGAATATTATGATTGTAAAATAATTTATAACTTGAATCATCATTTTTAAATATATTATTCATTAAAAATAGTTACATTTTCTATAAATCCTTCATAATGGTTCATAAAAATCTTGTGATTAACCAAACATATCCCCCTGGGAGTGTAAAACTAGAAGTGTAGCAATGCCTGATGTCATGCACTAGTTCACATTCAAGTCTAACTCAAAACGGTGTTTTTAGGTTTTACCCCGAGATGCATCTCTGCAAGAGCCACGTCAACTTGTTCATATCCAGATAGGGATTTCTTTTCTCAGAAACCACTAACTTCATACTTCGCCAAAATACCAAGTTGTTTTCCTATATTTTATCTTCTCCCTAAGGTTCTTCCTAATGTCTTCAAATCCTAATTTCCACAAATAATTAAACCTCCCTTTGATAAAAACTATGGAATCCCACCTTTTTATTACATAAAATTTTCATTTACATGGTTAAAACAAAGGATCTTTTAAAGTTTTGTTTCTTGTAAAAAATGTACATAATACATGAAAAACATAAAATATTATTCTAATACACATATAGGGATTATTCAAGGGTTAATCCTAAGTAATTTACATCATATCATAACCTAGGAATGCACATTAAAGGAAATGGTGAGCATAACACTCAGTAATGGAAATCAAGGGAAATAATTTACATGTGATCTTGAGGAATATCAATAATAACATGATTCATAATGATTGAGTGTTGTTGATGTATCACAAAACATGTCACCTCTTGAGATTAAATTCTTTACCCAATGCATTGGAGCGATATAAGGAAACACCCTCCATATGTATTAATTTTCATGTGATCCACATAGATAATAATAAATCCTTTCATAAACACCCCATGGAGAATAAAATAAAACAGGTTTCATATCAAAATCATGGTGTTTCAAAGGTTCTTTAAAAACATGATCATTGTGTCATTATTATCACACAGAAAGTGAATTTGGGTTTTATGTATATCAATCCCAGAATTAAATAAATAATTTTTAAATCTTGGTGAATACCCTGATAAAATAAATATTTTTGGTTATTCACAAAAACAAAATAAATGAGAATTTCTTAAAGAGGAATGAGAAATTTTGATAAGTGAAATCGGTAGCATAATGGGTACGAAACATGGTTTTAGAAAGGGGTAAAAAGAGAGAGGAAAAGGGTATTACATTCATAAAATATTATTAATATAGTAAATAGATAAAATAATTTGTACAGAAGAACTTAATTTGAAAATTTGAAAGACATGTTACATAAAGAGGGAACTTGAATGGAAAAGAGAAGTAGAGATTTCTCTTACCTTGAAGAGTAGTTCCTAAAACTATATGATTGGGACATTGGGGGTTTTAGGAAACCTTGGGAGGACTCCTTGGGAGTTAAAAATATCAAAGTTCATGGAGGAGGAATTTTGAGTGCAAGTAAATGGAGAAATGGGTGGGTATTTATAGAAAAAGTGGGGGATTTTTTTATTAATTTCTAATAAAGGCTTTGGACACATAACTAGTGGTAAATGAAAAAACATGAGCATCCCCTTGGTATTTTCCAATAGTATTTTCCCATGGTATTGGAAACTTGGTAAATATTTTATGTTATTTTAATAAAAAAGGGTTGATAATAATTTTACATTACTTGTTTTGGCAAGAAAAATTAATGTTTTCCCAAAATAACATTTTAAAGTTAAAGATTCTATTTTAGAAATTGGAAAGTAAATTATATATTTGGAAACTGATTAAAATAAATTAAAATACTTTATGTTAAAAAAATAACATTATTTGAGTCATGGATTTTGGTTAACTAATTATTACAACATTATGACATAATTATGATGTCATTAATCTTACTAAAAAACTAAAATTGTATATTTACTATTCATCGAAAAACAAAATATTGTAGAAAATGATCATAAATTCACCTGAACCTAATTTTTCCATTTTTATTTCAAAAATAATATTTATTTTATTATAATTATTCTCTAAATAAGATAATTTTAACTTTTAAATATTAAAATCCTTATATATTAAAAACAATAGCAGATTGAAAATGCATAATAAAATTTCTGACACTAGAAAAAAAATTATATTATCATTTATATTTAAATAAAAGTGTATTTATCATGCTATTTAATTAAAATAATTATTATTATTATTATATTAGTTTATTAAAAATATTTATATTTCTTTTGGAAAGTAAAATTTGTGTCTGTAAAATCAATTTATCAAATTTCGTCTCAATTTTATTAAGAAAAACTATTCTTAAACAGGAATTCATGGAATAAAAATTTTATTTAGAAAATGGAAATACACTATAAATGACTAAGGCCTCAACACATAACTCATTATAACGTCTGCATATGGTCTAAGGGTAAGGTTTGTGATGGTGATATACTCATGTGGCAGCTCAGCTAACATCGACTGATTGGTAATTTCCACTTACTTAAACTTCTCTCATATGCAATTGTATTCAAGATTCACTTGCTTTAGCTTGGCTTGGGATTGGTCAAGAGTGAAGCCCATTGACGATATCTCCCTCCCAATATCTAAAAAATGGGCTTCGTACAACACGACTCTACTGGTTGATGTCATCGACTCTTTTTTCTATACCATTTATCATTTTTCAAAATTTTACTTATAAACACAAATTATAACGTTTAATTTATTATATAGAGTATAGTTCCCAATGATCATATTGACCAATGGTCATATAACAGTCGAAACTCGATGGTCACATTTCAAATTATACTCACTTCATTATTAAAGAGACATGGTTTTGTTGTGTAATAAAAATAATAACACGCATTTTTAGGAAACAATTATCATTCAAAAAATTTAGGTCGTTGGAGAAACCATATATCAAATGGAATTCAATTATTAATAAAAATATGATTTTAAAAGATAAAAACAAGGGTAAAAATTCAGCTAAATTCTTCTTCATGTTTTATTAAATATTATTATCACCAAACATAGAAAAAACAAAAAAACCAAATAGAGGAATGAAAATTAATATATTTAACCACACAAAACTTCGGGTGGAAGTTCTAATTTCAAAAAATATTTTTTATATGAATACACACAAGAAAGCATATGTATATCATAATATATGACTCTAAACAAAGATTACCATATAGAGTGGAAATAACTTATCCAAAACTAATTTAAATACTGCCCTAGAGGCTTATATTTGTATCGAAGTAGAGGGGAGAATATGACCGATTGGTTGTGCATGGATGAAACCATGAAAATTGATCCATACAAAATGGAAATATTTTCTCCATTTACTGAAAAAAAAAATATTTTAACTCTCTTCAGTATTAGTATTTGAAATTACCCTCTAAAGTGAAGATATGGTTGGAAAAGGTCGTTATTTTCATCATGATTTTAATTTCTATTTAAAGATATTATAAAATGAGTATAAATTGAATATATGTATATATAATAGAAAATAAAAATGTTAGAAATATTTTTGTTAAATAAGTCACATCACAATTCTATACATCATCCTAGTGTTTGATATAACGATATATATCAAAATAAGAGCACAAATTTTTAATGGATTAAATGTAAAATCATTCTTATAAAACAGTTAAAGTTAATATATATTTACTAGAATATAATTCCATCATATATATTATAGGATGTTCCTCTATAAATAAGTGTCTCTTCCAAAGTATTCCAAACATACGTGTCGCCCTCCCGATCCAAATCTCTCCTCACATCCTCCCTATTTCAAACCCCGATTCCACCCCATATTCCACCCCAGATTCAACCTATCAATCCACATCTCTCCTCCCATCCTCTTTGTTTCATCCCCTTGATCCCACCCCAAATTTGACCTCCTCTTCATTCTAGATCCCTAATACATCCCATGTTTCTTCCTCCTCCTCCCCATTCAATCATCCCTATCATCCCTTAATTCCTCCTTCGCTCCCCATTCTAATTTCAAACCACCACCACATGTCAAACCCTCCCTTAAATTATTACATCAATTCAATCCCACTATCATTGTGATTCGTTGTTCTTTTGATTCATATCATCCATTACCTATCCCTAAAAACTTACCACTGACATCTCCTTCATCAGTGGAATCTCCTTATAGGCTAGTTAATTTTATTCTCATCTCCCTCTAATATCTCCTTCCTATTTAATTCCATTTCTACTACTTCCTCATTGAAATATCCCTTCGTAATGAAAGGTGTTAGTTTCCATGCATTAGAATCTATCTGATCTCTAGTGTTTCTCTTCATACAAATATATCTGGTACACCTATTTTTCATAATGAAGCCCCACTGAATTTCCCATATATTTGATCCATATCCTTCTCCCTTTAATTTTATATCTCGTCACACAAGGTAACTTCCCCTCCATAATTGATGGCTTCGACTTTGTGATTTCCTATATTCACCTTTGGTATTTCATATCTCCTTTCATTCCTCCATGAAACTCACTTGTTCAACCCCTCTGTTGTTCTCTGAAGATGGGAATCGGCTGTGGAATCTTCATCTAATCTACATCTCTCACAATTCTAATAACTTATGGTTATTTTTTCACACCTCCCATTTGTTTTCATTATAGTTGATTTCATTTCAATTTTCAATTTAAATTGCATATATCTCTCCTTCCTAATAATCGATACTACAAATTTTCCTCATATACTGCTACTAAATTAATTTCCATCCAAATTATCCAATATAAGCACTCAATTGAGGCTTTCATTGAAATAATTTAGAGTTCTCAAATCATAATGTAGTTAAATAAAATTACATTTCTTATCTTCATTGATTTTAGAAGACCCCTGCAATTTATTATTGCTTCAATAATTCTATTTTAATTATGATAAGGTTATTCCTTCAGATATGGTCTCCCTAAGAATACCATAAGTTTCAACAATCAAGTAGATATATATACATAATAAATAATAAATAATATTCTCGGTATATGTATATCTTTAAATTGTATATTTTTAATTTTATTATGATTTAAATAATTTCATTTTGTAACTATATATATTTATGATAAATTATTCAATTATAAACTTCTAATATCATGTTATAACAATTTTTTATTGGGATAAATTAATTTACTATCTACTCAACACCACGCAAACATTAGGTGATATATTACATTAAGTATTTTCTGAATTTATTTTCATTTCACATCTACTAAATGTTTTTAAATATTTTCTTGACCAATTACATCAATATCACCAAATCCAATTGGGAATTATAGCGAAAAGAATGTAAAATCTTCTTCAGAATTAATGGTTAGATAATATATATATTTTCCTCCAGATAAATTTATTGTACACTCTGTTTACAAGATATTTTTCATATAAAAAACATATCCCATAACCACAAGTGTAATTCATGTTCTGATACTATATCATAAATTTCATTTTGTTTTGAATTATAGGAATTATTACTTATAACTGAATTTTCAAAATTAACAACACAAGGAACCAATAATATGATTATGCAATATCTATGATCAAAATGACTTAAAATTTGTTATTTTTATGAAAAAATTCCTCAATCATTATTGAAACATGAAAATAAAATAACTTAATTTTACATTATTTATTATTATATCCTTTATAGGACCCTTTGTTATTGGTAATATTTTTTCCCTTCAAGTTATCAATACATAAGATCTTCCCTAGGTATTTATTTTTTATTTGTATTAATTGAATTATTTTTTTACCCATGATAATTACTCTTTTTTTAATTTTCAATGTCGCACACTACACATTAATTTCATGATTCAGATACTTCTATACACAATAAATGTATATGCAAATATAATAGCTTCAATATAAACATTGTTATTCCAATGATATCAATCCTTGAAATGTATAATTTTAATATACTCTTAATAGATAACTAATTTTTTTAAGTATAGGAATTAACATTTCTCAATGATGGTTTATAAACAAATATATTATTAAAAGGCATAAATAATACATGCACTTTTTTATTTTATTTGGTTTTTGTTGGGGAATAGAGTATTATTTATAGAGACCTACTTTTTTCCTTGTAAGTCTTTGAAATATTTCTATATATATTTATAGAACTAGGAGCTGAGACGGCGTGCGATTCTGAGGCCCAGTGTTCCTAGAATTAATTTTATAAAATATTAATTATTTTTTATATTTCATGTGCACATATTCTTAAAAGAAATGGGATAACTCTTAAAAATTTGATCAGATTAGAAATATAAAACCACGACTGAGTTTGGAACTTGGTGTTTACCCTAGGCGTGACATAATATGGGTAGGTGTGGGGTGTTTGAACTCCTCATTTGTTGGCGGTATGATCAATGAGTTAATTAATTATTAAATTAATAATTTAATTCATTTCTAACTTAAATGATATGTTTATAAATATATAATTATAGAATATTTTCTAGGGTTAGCCTCATAATCTTGGTATTCCCCCATAATGATCTTGTCCCTCATCCATTGGAAAATCACGTCAGATGATGAAAAATCTCCAGATCGGATCAGATTAGGATGTAGTGAAATCTATTGATCATTAGCAGATGCATTCTTCATCAACGAAAGATCCATAATCAAGTTAGGACTCGTCAATTTGTGTTTTTACACCGTTTTTATTAAATGGTTTGAGTGGACCAATCCCTTCTATCGATCCACACCAATTGTTTCCTTTGCATGCACCCAGGTACAATATTTCAAATTTTTATTCAGTGTTTTCTAACCCCACCTTCATAATTCTTGATTGTTAGCCAAGAATGATTGGTCAACGATGTTTAAAATTTGGTTTTTGGTTCTTTTTTCCCTCTTTTCTAAACATTATTCACCGATTCTACCCCTTGGTTCGGGTTCGACATTTTCGGGTGGTACCGAGCCCGATCAGACCCCCTGAACCGTAACAGATCAATGAATGAGGAAAAGATCAGTGAATTGAGTATAGATCTAGAGTTTTGTGGGATAAGGAGGATCGTTTTAGAAAATGATGGCCGAATCAACAAATGTGGAGTCTTTGAGGTGTGTGTGGTATGTGAGGCACGTACCGGTTCACCGAAAATCAACTCGAATTCGAGTTTTTGGCCACCGAACGGATAGAATCTATTAGTCATTGAATAGAACCGTAAATCACAATTGAAAATGAAGCTAGGTCTAAATCGGATGGATAGATTCAAGGCATGAAGATCAGATCTGTGAATTCTGGTAAAATCCCAATTACACGCCATGTACCATGATGAATACAAAGAGTGTACCCCCTTAGTAACAGTGGATAGGGCTTTGGGAATGTTAAGGACAACACAACATGTATCCATCCTACTCGCCATGTAACCCCTTCCTGGTTGGACAACCCGTGTGTCGGATCACACAGGTAGGAATCCATGTGGATTTACACAGTCAAGTTCACACTGTGTAATCGAGTACACAGACACAGGGTTCGGTACACGGACACGACTAGGTTACATGGACCATGTCCCGATTAACCTAGAAATGCAATGTAGTTCACCTACATGGCATGTACTACTACATGGGATGAAGCAATGTGCCGACCAGGGACATGACCATGCTACGGAGCAGGACCACATGCCATGTGGGTCTACTCACATGTTGGGTTTCCCTTGATCTCCTTTGAGGAAACTTCAAACGTTCGTATCTCCTTCATTTGAACTCAGATTTTGGCCTGTGAGTATATTATCATGAGTGTTTTCCATGTAGAATGTGATAGTTCCCTTAGTTGTGAATTTTGAGATGTGATGTGAAATGTTCTGGGCATGGTGCCTACTGAGGCAATGTCCGATGATGATAATGATAAGTCAAGATCACCAGAGACTCCTTCTGAGTGGTACCCTCCAGTTAAATTGGGCAGTGGTTCCTCATCATCTTTTAAGATGTACCCTCCAGTAGAGATGGGAATTGGGTCCTCAACGTATTCCACATGGTACCCTTCAGTAGAGTTGGGTCATGGTTCCTCGACATCTTCTGAGTGGTACCCTCTATAGATCTGGGTAGTGGTTCCTCGACGTCTTCTGAGTGGTACCATCCAGTATAGGTGGGCAGTGGTTCGTCGACATCTTCTGCATGGTACCCTCCAGTTGAGTTGGGTAGTGGGTCCTTGAAACCTTTAGAGTGGAACCCTCTTGTTGTGCCAAGTCATGGGTCCTCAACATCGATTGTGTTCCCCCTCTACTATGTGGCATAGGGATGGGGCTTGGTTAGACTTGTGTGGATACTTCTCGTTAGACATCTGTGATGTTGAGCATCGTTGATGGACTTCTAGAACTATTGGCTACTCTTCTTGGGTCAAGCTATGAGATGGGAGATCCCCATACTCTCTTGTTTGTGCTTCTTTGACTGTGCACATATATATATATATATATATATATATATACTTTCCTCTATATCCATACCTTGGATTTGGCTACTCTGCTTCTAAGAGAGGTAAAGATGCACAAGTTATTCCAAGTTCTATCCATGTTTAGCTTCTAATGGTTAGATGAGTATACTTTCCTACTATTGCTGATGAGGACTCAATGGGTAGTTCATATACTCACTATGTTTATCCCCTTGGTCTTGGATGAGCTTACTTTCACTCTTGGTTGGGTTGAGTTGTACTCTTTGAATGTATCTTGCATCTATTATCTTTCTTTCCTCTTGTATCTCTTACTTCTCCCCCTTCAATATTCATGGAATCCTATTGGTATGTATATACTCACCCATTTAAGGTATTTTACTACACGTGACATGTCTTATGCAGATGATAAATAGGTCGACTGTGAGTTCAGATGAGCCTAGGGATACTGGGTGCCTAGACCGTGTGAGTGGTTTTAGCTTGGTATTCTGGAGTTAGACTCTCTCAGCTGTTTAATTTTCATGTTTTGTCATGTTGGGACATATTTCTAATTGGGAATGTATTTTTTACCTTTTCTTTTAAATTTACACTACCATGCATTTGTAATTTATAGAGGTTCATGTGTTTTTGGTTTACATTATATAAGTTTTACATATTTTCCTTATTTACCTCAAAACTTTTGCATTGATTTGGTTATCTATGTGTGTGTGTGTGAGTAGTTAGGAAAAGGCCTCCCTAAGTTAGTTATGACTTCAGTGTTTTTCACCACCCCCTAGCCTATGGAAGTGGTTTTGGGGTTTTTGTGGCTCGAGCCCCAACTTGGGTCGGGTCGTGACACATTGGTATCTGAGAAAGTTCATTCATTGGTACTTTGTTTGTACGTATCCCCTTAATATGTTTTGTTGGGTTTACTAAAATATTATTAAAGTGTCTCAAGTGCGGATCTTTGTCCAATAAGTCAAGTGATTGTGTAGCGGTTGATGTATCCATTCACCAAGACCTTGACTACTTGCTTTTCGAATGGGCATATCGAGACATTTTTTATAGGGATCAATGTTACATGCATCATATAATATTGAGTATTTGACTATCCTTCTTGAGTCATCTCCCCTTTTTTGTTATATAAATATATGATCATTTTATCAAGGATACCAACTCTGGTTCATGATGATGATCCTATGAGTAATGAAGCCTCAGCTCAGGGTTCATCTTATGACCCCCTTACTCCAGGTCAGAAGGTAGTAGCACATCAACCTTTCAAGAAGCAGATCATTCTAGCTAAGTAAGAAAATGATGTGTGTAGGCTTAGTGCACTCTATGAGTTCCAACACCAAAGGCCGCTGAGGTTCCGTGGAAAACCAGATCCTCAGGTGGCATAGGATTGGATAGAGTCGGTAGTCCATATCTTCAAGCTTGTTCGGACACTAACAGATCATGTGGATGACCTGATAGCTAGCCTTTTCCATAGAGTAGTTGGGCATTGGTTGAGCCTTATTCCATTGATGCATTATGAGTTGACTCTCTCGTGGGATGACTTTTAGTAGGTGTTCCTTGAGGATTACTACCCATCCTTATAGCGATTAGTCCGTATTGATATGATCCATCTTTGTACCCTTTTACATCCCCACCTATGTCGGGGTGCTAGAGAAGACACTTGTGACAGAGAGATTCCAGTCAGAGGGATGCCAGATAGGTGGATTTGGTAGTGGGTGCCATAGGGATGAGTCATCTACAACAACTATAAGACACCATGCACTAGGATCTTAGAACATGATACCTTTATGTGGTCAGACTTAGGCATGTGGTTAGAGGTAGCACAACGTTCCAAGGAAGCCTGGAGAGGGGAGGTGCTTTACTTGTGACGGGCAAGGCCACATGGCATGAGACTTCCTGACCAGACGTTCCAAGAACCACAGGAAGATAGCTGATGTACCACCATGGTAGAGGTAGTGTCGTGATCAGGGATCTCCCAGGCATGGATAGGGTAGTCCTTAGGGAGGCGGATCTAGCAGTGGAGTAGGAGGTGCTATGGGTGGTGGACACCTCCATGAGATTCTTCCTCCCCCACCACTAGGCGGCCCACATCTGTCTCAGGGAGCTAGCGGTCGGGTCCGTGGATTTCTAGAAGCTTTGAATGTCTATAATCCCACAATGCATCAGATGATAAGAGGTATGATCTATGTGTTTTATACCCTTTCCTAAATTTAAGTAGACATAGGTACCAATTATTACTTTATCTCTATACTCTTGGTGAAAGAGATAGAGCTCCCAATTGAGGTGCTAACACAGCAACTTCATCTGGAGCTTCCTACAGGGAACTCTTCTTATATATATTTCATCTTCCGGTAGTGCGATGGAACCCTATGATGACATCTTAGTTATGGATTCGATTTCAATGGTCCATGACCATATTGAATGTCACCACAAAGAAGTTAGATTCCTACACACTGACAGGACAAGATTCTCATTTTCTAGAAAGAGAGATCTCATGGAAGGGAAAGTGGGTTCTGTGAGCAGGAGGCTACAGCCCAACACCCATTAGTTGGAAAGTGTATCCCTTAGTGTAGTAGTATCTCTAGGAATCTAGGATCCTTTAGTTGTGGAGGAATATATGGGCGTCTTCCTAGAAGAAATTCCAAGACTGCCTTTGAGGTGAGAGATGAATTTTTGCTTTGACTTTCATCCCAAGATCACATTGATATCTTCTGCGGAATATCAGATGGCCCCTACCGAGCTCTGGGAGTTGTGTTTGTAGTTTGAGGACCTTCGAGAGAAAGGTTTCATCATGCCCAACATGTCCCCCTTGGCAGCTCCAATGTTCATGAAAAAGTTGGATAGAAGATTGTGGCTTTGTGTGGATTATCGTCGTCAGAACCAGGACATGATAAAGAAAAAATACCTCTTACTAAGTATTGAAAAACACTCTGACCAGTTTCGAGGAGCGCGATGGTTATCAAAGATCGATCTTAAGTCCAGCTACCACCTTTTGAGGGTTCGCAAGTCTAACATTCCAAAGTTGGCTCTCCAATGTCTCTATAGACACTATGAGTTCCTAGTGATTCCTTTTGGTTTGAAAAATGGTCTCATCGTATTTATGGATTTGATGAACCAGGTCTTCTAGCCATACCAAGACTAGTTTTTTGTTGTCTTCATCGATGACATACTCGTCTACTTAGCATCAGAGGCAGAGCATGCATAACACTTGAGGATGGATCTAGACTTGATTTGTGATCTCCAGCTTTACAAAAAACTCTCAATATTACAGTTCTTGATTCATGAGGTTCAATTTAGGGGGAATGTCATTTATGATCATGGTTTATCCATTGATCCAGCAAAGATTGATGTAGTGCTTTCTTGGGATCCACCCAAGATCCTGTTTAAGGTATGGATATTTCTTGGATTTTTGAGGTACTACAGGATGTTTGTGGTATACATCTCCAAAATGACAACACCTTTGACCGCCCAGATGTAGAAAGGGAATTCGTTTACTTGGTCTGAGCATTTCCACCTGGCCTTTGAGGAGTTGAGGCTGAGGTTGAAAAGTGCTCCAATGTTGAGACTACCAGAGGAATGCATGGAATTTATAGTATATTGTGATGCTTAAGGAGCTAGACTTGGTTGTCTGTTGATGTAGGGTCAGGCACGTATCACATATGGGTCAAGGTAGTTGAGACCCCATGAGTAGAACTATGCAAATCATGTCCTAGAGCTGGCAGCAGTAGTCTTTTCCCTGAAGATGTGTAGGCACTACCTTCTGGAAGATTACTCAGTCCCCCAAAGTCTTAGGTACGACATCACATAAAGAGACATCAACCTGAGATAGCGGTACTTGTTGGAGTTCCTACAAGACTATGACTTCGAAACATTCTATACTATAGGGAAGGGAAACATTGTAGCAGATTCCCTTAGTAGGAATTCTAAGGCTCACTTAGTGTAGGAATCTTCAAAGACGTTAGCTTCCCTGCAGTTTACCCTAGTGCAGCAGGAGGGTACAACTTTTATTCAACCGATGGTATTGAATCCTTTACTTATTGAGCATGTGAGAGAGTCTCAACTGGGAAACATTCACTGCGAGGTCTTACGTGATCAGATATCCATAGGCGAATCACCAGATGGATATTCTGACGAAGGGAATCACTTCATTTTGTGCCAGGGGTGAACAGTGGTTCCAATCACAATGCAGGAGGAGGTGATGAAAGAGTTCAAGAATTCTCCCCTATATGTGCATCCTGATGTGAGAAAGATGTACAAAGACCTTCAACGATAGTTTTTTTGGTTGGGCATGATATAAAGCGTAGCTGAGTTCATCTCTCGGTGCCTCACCTATCAATATGTGAAGGTTGAGAACCAAGTTCTTGAAGGACTTTTGTAGCCTCTTGAGATCTATGAGTGGAAGTGGGATGGCATATCCATGGACTTCGTCATAGGTCTTCCACGCATAATGAAGGACCATGATTCCATTTGGGTGATAGTTGACTAACTCACGAAGTTGGCACATATAACGTCCCAAATCCGAAAGGCACTGAAAGGCGCCTCATACCTGGTTGGACACATGGTCTCAAGCACATTTCCCCAAAAGCTAAAAGTTGCCAACTAGCAGTGAGGGCCTATGGTGTGATAGCGGGGAAAACTATTCTCTCATTAATAGAGTATAACACAGCGGAATAAATAATAATAATAATAATAGAAGAAGTAAACAGCATGCAACTAAAGTAAACAATGGAAGACTGAAAGGTAAAGATAACTAGAAAGTTTATAATATCAGAATGATGCAGCATGTCACATGTTCTAAGAAATCAGCAAAAACCGGATACACCGCTATCAAGTACAATACAGTACTAAGGTACAACAATACAAAAAGAAACACAGCAGCATCGCAAGCCTTGACTAGGTCTCATGCTCTCCTGCTCCTACGCAGCAATCAAGTACCTGTATAAGGAGTCTTGCCTCTATCAACACCTGCATCAATATAGTCTATTTGGGCCCAAAAACATGACCCAAATAGGGTGTGAGAAATAAATCCCAGTAGTGTATAATAATGAAAAAATTAAACTAGGAATGTACTCAAAAGTAAACACAACAAATACCTCGACAGGCTATCTAAACCAAAGAAGTGAAGACCAAATCCAAGCTTGTGGTTTGGCTTGGCAGACGCGTCATAAGTCATTCCATTTCAATATGTCTTAGGGCCAAGCCTGACATTTTAGCATATTCAAATCAGGGAAAAGCCTGGTGTATCAGCATTTCAGCGTGTTTCAAGGCCAAACCCAGTGTATCAGCATTTCAGTGTGTTAAAATCAGGGACAAGCCCAATGTATCAGCATTTTAGCATGTATTAGGGCCAAGCCCGGTGTATCAACATTTCAGCATAGTAAACAACACATGTAAATTACACTATTACATGGTTAACAAAATAACATCTCACGTGGGAAACTCACATAATAAAAAACACATATAATTTGCACTATTACATGGTTTTCAATAATCAACTCACGTGGGCACATTTCATTTATCAAGCAACAATTGCTAATTAAACTATGGAATGACTTTAGCATTTAATAAATCAGGTGGGAAAATTTATATTACAAAACTAACATGTGAATTAAACTATCACAAAGCTTTAACAAACGTATTCACGGTATGACTCTCCTCATCCAATGTCAATATGTATTGATACGGTTCAAATTCTCAATCAAGTGACACCCTAAATATGGGCGCACGGTACTACGGAGCATATAAACAACCCAACATTAAGCAATAAGCACAAGACCACCTACCTCGTCACGGTATGACTCTCCTCGTCCAGCCTCGACTTCCAATTCAAGCTAGTTTGGTAGATATCTACAAAACAAGGGTATTCACTCAACCTTAAATAACTTCTTTGATGATAGAAATTACCAATAACAGCTCAAGAGTAATCGAGCACTCACAGATTGGGTTCAAACAAATCCGATGATGATCAAAACGGAGTTTGGATGCTCAACCGGGAACCAAATCCCCTTTCGGCGTTGCTGCCTCGCAAACCTAGTGCCTCCTCTGTCCAAAATGATAGAAAACAAGGCTACTACCTGTTTTAAGTGAAAAACACAAAGTACACATTGTGTAAGTCCATATACACGGCGTGTATATAATTTTATTGTTCATTTGGTGGCTGACTTCCGCCGACTTACTTTCCAGGACCCGTCAACATGACTACATGGCATGTACCAAGAAGTACATGGCATGTAATTGGTTTTTCCTCTTTTCCTTGCTGACATGCCCACACACCATTTATTCACATCATACACGGCTAAACTACACGGCATGTACTTAGAATTACATGGCGTGTAACCCTGAATCAGTCTGTGTGACAGTATGATTCCATTACTTGTCTAGTTTTCCCTTATTTTCTCAAAAACAACTCAAAAAAAAAGAATAAAAAAAATTATACCTCAAAGTAAGAACCAGGTTCTTAAAAACTTCCTCCTTTAAAGTAATTCATCCCCGAATTTCCCTTCCAAGGGTGGTGGACAAATATTTGAGAATAACTCTAGCCACAGCATGTATGTCAGCCTCCCTCTCCCAAGTCTCATCTTGTACTCGGTCGTGCTACCATAACACTCGTACGAGAGGAACTGACCATCCTCGGAGAACCTTCGTGCTCCTGTCAACTATACGAATAAGATGCTCCTCAAAGGATGCATCAACCTGAAGCTCAACTGCCTCAGGTTGAAAAACATGAGACGGGTATGAGTGATAGCGGAGTAGCTGAGATACATGGAAGACGTCATGCATAGCTCGGTACCTCTAAGGTACCGGTAACTGATAGGCAACCGGCCCGACTCTCTCCAGAATCTCAAACGAACCAACATATCTCGATGAAATCTTACCCTATCTTCTGATCCTTTTGTGTCACAATCTCGGTGTGACACGTAGGAAAACTTGATCCCCGACCTTGAACTACAAAGGTCGTCTACAGTGATCTGTGTATGATTTCTGATGAGATTGTGCAGTATTCATCTGCTTCCGAATCAACTAAACCAGTTCAGTGGTCTCTTGGACAAGACGAGGTCCCAGCATAGCTGCCTCTCCTACCTCCATCCAACATAGGGGTGATCGGCATGGCCTCCAGTACAAAGCCTCATAAGGCGTCATCTGAATAGTAGACTGGAAGTTATTATTATAGGCGAACTCAACTAGGGGTATATGCTTCTCCCAAGATCCCCCAAAGTCTAGGACACATGCACGCAACATGTCCTCTAGCACCTGTATCATACGCTCTGATTGGTCATCAGTCTGGGTGGTATGTTGTGCTCAGAAGCACCTGTGTACCCAGCGCCCTCTGAAAACTCTGCCAGAAATGAGACGTAAAGCGGGCTTCCCTATCTGAAATGATAGAACGAGGGACCCCATGAAGTCGTACCACCTCTCGGATATACAACTTTCTGAGATCATCAACACAGAAGGTCTCCTTGATCGGTAAGAAATGAGCGACCTTCGTAATCCTGTCAACTACAACCCACATTGCATCGTTGCCTCTAAGAGACCTCGGTAACCCCGTCACAAAATCCATCACGATATCATCCCATTTCCACTCGGAAATGGGTAGATGTTATAAAAGCCCAGTCGGCTGCTGATGTTTAGCCTTCACCTACTGACAGGTAGAACATCTCATAACAAAACCAGCTACATCTCACTTCATACCCGGCCACCAGTACTGACGGCGCAAGGCACGGTACATATTGGTAACTCCGGGATGCACTGCCCAAGTTGAAGCATGAAACTCTCGCATCAGCTCCTCACGTATATCCCCTGGAACCCACACACATCCATGGATACGCAGAACTTCATCCTCGCCTATCTTCCATCCAAGAGGAGGGTCCTCACCTACCACACTCTCCTGTAGAACTAGGTCTTCATAATGTGATAGCTGCCTTATCCTCACTCTGTCTAGTAGGGTAGAGGTAACAGGAAAAGTTGAAAGATAAGTCTGTCCCTGACAGTTGTGCACCTCTAAATACATCTCAAAGATCAAAGCCATAAACTGCCACTCACCACTAGTGTAATGACCTAGAACCGAGCAGTCACCCGAACAGTGCTAAACGGTTCGGTTGTTACTACCTTAGGCGCACCTCCCTGAACGTCAAAGGCTGCCGACTAGCAGTGAGGGTCTTATATGTATAGTGGGGAGGCTATACCCTCTCGAAGGATAATAATGGTACTGGTCCAAGTATAATAATAAAGATGTAGTGGGATAACGACTCAGCAGACTTGAACCAGACCCGCATAGCAGAAGCACAAACAATAGCAATAAATAGCGGAAGCAATAAATATAAACAACAATAGCGGAAAGTAAACACAACGGCAATATGATCACTTTCAACTACTACTGAACAACAAAACATGAATCCAAAGTAGGTCATACATATCCATATATAAAGGGCGCCAATGGCTAACCAACTGTACCTACAAAGCAAGTAAGCATGCTGATACAGGAAAGAAAGAAAAAACAAATAAACTCCAACTAGGCAAGACCTCAAGGTTTCTACCATCTCCATGCAACAGCTAATACAGTCCAGCTCCTGAAGCTGACCTCTTTCCTGCACGTAAATCCATAAAGTCTGCACGCATCCCGAAGGGCCCATGTAGAGTGTGAGACAAATCTCAGTAGGATACCACCCAACGGTGCATACCTAATATAAGTGTTTAAACAAGTAGGCATCTATAAAGAAAACAGTAAACAGTGCGATGCACAAATAAACACAAACTCCACTGGTGCTCAACAGCCACCATGGAGTCACCTGCTTCGGCCAACGCCGGAATCTCTGTCGTGAAGCCCGGCACCATATTCCCCCTAACACCATGTGTCTCTAGTACCCACGTCCCGAAGGCACGCCCAAGATGTAATAACTCAGAGGAACATCGATATCTGTCCTCAAATAAGTAACCGGAGGGATAGTGATGTCTGCCCTCAAAAGAAGTAACCGGAGGGACAGCGATGTCTACCCTCAAATAAAGTGTCCAGAGGGACAGCGATGTCTGCCCTCAAATAACGGCGAGCCTCTACCCCCAACTTGATAGCCTCAACGCTATCCCCTGAAGGCTCCTCACCTTCCATGTGGCTTCCTACGGAAAGCACCCCCAACCCAAAAGTACCTAAACCACAACTAACGGGAGCCTCTACCCACACGAGTGGTCAAAACCACCTCATCATAGAGTCTCTCGATGTGCACACTACTCATAGTTCCGGGTGAGCGGTAATCACCAAAATGGTACCCAAGCCACAACACCTCTGACGCCTCGTTTCCCTACGACCATGTCACTCAAGTCTGATGGCATCGCCATCCAAGTATCACGGGTCATGCCCAAGCTGACAGTCACCCTGCCTCAAGCCGACATCCATGACGCCCAATCCTGTGATTAAAACCACCCAATGTACCTCGGGCCAAGCCCAACCTGTGATCAGCATCACTCAAGAATATATGGTTCATTCCCAACACAACCCAAACGTTCCAGCATATGCAATTCAGCAATTAAATATATAACACATTTAAACAAAACACATAAATAGGCAAAACAATCCAAACAGTTGAATTTCACTAGTCCAACGGTTATCAAACAATAGTATTAAGGTCTTGAATGCCTCTAACGATTCATATCCATGTTTAATAACTAAAATCAACAATTTAATCAAACAAAAATCAGTTTATACCATTTTAGCACCCCGGCCAAAATGCCCAATACGAGCAACGGCCCCTCGCCCGACCCCGCTCAAGCAAAACAGAAAAAAGGGCATACCCAAAGGCATCCCACAGGTCTAATAAGCAATTTAATATGCAAAAAAAGATAAATTAAGGTCTCGCTCAAATACCCAAATATGCGCTTTAAGCCGCGCCACCCAAAGATCTGAAAAAACACAAAAGAATGTATGCACCACCTACCTGAGACTTGTACGATGATACTCCGCCGATAACAGCCTCCAATTAGGTCTAAAACGCGGTAGATCTACAAAAGAATCAAAACCACTCAAACCCCTATAACTCGTCTTAAAACAGAAATCAAGAAGAACGGCTCAAGAGGAATCAAGGCCTTACCGAGGGGATTCCAATGGATCAAACAGTGTTTGAATCCGACTTCGGACGAAGAAACGGGAAGGAATTGAAGCTCTGGTGGACTGGTTCGTGAAACCCGACGACTCCCTATGCCCTCTGCCTCAAAACGAGGCTACTGCCCGTTTTAACGAAAAAATAAAATACACGGCATCTACTTTAGGACTACACGTCGTGTATCATTTTACTGTTTATAAGACGGCTGAAATTTCGCTGAGGACTTGTCGACTGACAACACGGCGTGTACCTATGGTACAAGGCGTGTACCTCTCTACTCGGCTGACACTCCCAACACGCCATGTATATCCTCATACACTGCCCCTTTACATTGCATGTACAAATAGTACACGGCGTGTGCTTGCTAAAAACATTTTACCCAGCCAACAGGCATACACGCCATGTATGGCCTCCACACGGTCAAGGGTACATAGTGTGTCTAGCAACACTACACGCCGTGTAGTAGGAAATTTCTACACGATCATCACACAACATGTACTCGGTGAGCACGCGGCTGGTAGTCACCTAACCCATACACGGCGTGCACTTTAGAGTACACGGCGTGTAGTCTGAAAATTTCCAGAACTTCCCAGATTTTTCCAATTTTCTCAGAAACAAGTCAAAATTTCAAACAGGGTCGGGATTTTGACTCATTCTAAAAACTCAGGTTCTTACAATTTCCCCACCTTAACATAGCTCACCCTTGAGCTATTAAACGAAACCTGAAGATGGCACCGAACATAACACCCCGATCAAGTAATTCGGACTCCCCCGGTCTCAAAGGTTCTGTCTAAATTCCTCAAGGGGCTCCCCACCTTAGAAATCACCTAACTCGGTCTCAACCCGACAAAACTCAACAAAACAAGGGTTCACTAACCTGTTTTCGGACTCATGGTCCTCACGTGACGCATTGTCACCCTTGCGCCTCATTGGTGCTCCTGTGTCATTTCCGACACCTAAATGTATCACACACCACATTGGTGTCTGCCTCCACGAGGTCCTACATCTCATGGATGTTCAAAAACAAACCTGGTGCCTAGCACCTCAAGTAACCTACATCATCGATGCCCCGATGCCCACGGCACCTCAAGTAACTCGCATCATTAATGCTCTAATGCCAAAGACACCTCATGTAACTTGCATCCTTGATGCCCCTGATGGTATGCATCTCATACATATATATAAATACAGCACGCACCTGATAGGACGCTAATCCCACTGACCAGCATCTAGTCAGTCCACATAGGTCTTGTGCATCACGTTCACTCAAAACAGACATGCCTCTACAGGTCATTCCAAAAAGAAAACATGGAAATCACGGCCACACTCATGGTGTACCTCTAACCATCGTCGGCTCACCAGCCTGCTCAGCCTCTGGCAGCTCTATGACGTGCACCTAGCCTGAAGTACGGTTGCCTGATGCCTGACCTCCCTGCAGTGCTGCTCCAGCCACCGGCCACTGACCCCTCAGCTAGATCCGGTTGTCTCTGTCACGTCCTCTGTGTGCAGCTGAACCTCGGCTACCGTCACCTGGTACCGAACCTGAACCAACTCCAGATGTCACCGTCTGTCCCGGTCCCTGCCAGCCGGCTGTCTGAGAAGGCTGTCTACAAAACCTCTCCAGATGTCCGACCTATCCACATGCCCGGCACTCCTTTGGAGGCCTATCGTACTAAGTCTGAACATGTCCTGGTTGTCCACACTGAAAGAAAACCACTGAAGAACTGCTACAAGGTGTTCTAGCTGAGTCCTTGTCCTAACTGCCCTACTGGAACTCATCCTGTCCTCGCTTCCTGCTGTCCGAATCGTCACTTGAAACTGTTCCCCGACCAACCTGGGGCTTATCCCTCTGGTTTTCCTCTGCTATGAGCACCTGATTCACTGCCTCTGAGAATGAACTCTGTCTGAAGATATTCACCTGAACCTGAATGGCGTGTCGTAAGCCATCCTCAAAGCATCTCACCCTTGTTGCGTCATCGCTTACCATATCAGGTGCAAATCGAGACAGCTCGGTGAAAGTAGTTCCATAGTCCATGAGGGACATGTCTCCCTACTGAAGTCTCTGGGTAAAAGTGCTCGAAGAACATGTCCTCGAAGTCCTTCCATGCTAGTTCATCATACCGGCGAGTCTGAACCTGCACAACCCACCAACGCTTTGCCGGTCCTCGTAGCATGTACATCGCCAGCTTGACCCTCCACCCTGGAGGTTTCTCAAGCTGCTCGAAGATCATCTGCATGCTCTCTATCTAGTTCTCTTCCGCATGTGGACCACCCTCACCCTGAAAAAGCGACGGGTGTTGTGACTGGAACTCTCACGTCAGATACGTCATAGATGGCTTTGTACCCTGCGCACCTCAATCGATCCCCTGTAAGACACGTATCAGACTAGATCGGAGCTGCTCGTCGAGCCACGACCCGAACGCAGCTAAACCTGGTTGCTGCCCTGCCTGTACTGGATCATGAACCTGATCCTGCACCTGCAGCACTGTATCATCACCCGCCTGACGCTCCATCGAGACGTATAAAAGGAACCCGCTGAACACCATAAATGGTCAGACAACCCATATATATATATATATATATATATAACAATATATATTCAACGTAGATAAGGAAATCGGTAAATAGGCAGCATAAAACAACTACCCTTACTCTCCCCCACCGCAACTCATGCCCACGGCATCCCGGCCTCATGGCCTCCTTACCCACCCTTAATAGAGCCAAGTATCAAAAGTACCTCGGGTCATGCCCATCCCGACAACCAACGTTGTCTCAAACTGATGACCTAGTCATCCAATCCCGGTGATCAAAATCACCTCAACCATAGTACCTGTCTGTCACATGCAATTCCACAAAAGTATAAAGCATGGCATAGCATATTGCAATAAACCAGCAATTCTATCAGGAATTTCACCTATTCACATTTCAAAATAATACACAGCATGACAATTAACATTATTCACATGGCATTGTCACTTCACAAAGCATACGTGCAGTTATGAAATTGAAATACCCTAAAATGTGCTTATCAAAAGCCAAACAATCATGTCTTGTCATACCGGGCCAAGGTCCAATTCTCCCTTACCGCACCAGGTCAAGAATTACATATCACAATCAATAACATCACACACCAAGTGATCCACCAAGGTGGAAATCATATAAACAGTAATCTAAGAAAAAACCAATAGCAATTCCCACCTAAGGTAACTTGGTCCATCCCTCATACCTAGGGCTGCAAGAACCCAAGCACAATTCAGAAACCCAGTTTCCAGTAACAACCTATCTCCAGTCTACCATATCCCAAATAGTAAAACCAGCAGAAAATAAAAGAGAAGTCTCAATCTCATTAGTATCCAGAAAAACACTGCTACTAAATCCCTGTCAAGAACTCCTCTTATACCACTTTGTAATGACCCGAAACCAAGCATCCACCCGAACAGTGCTAAACGGGTCGGGCGTTACTACCTTAGGCGCACCTCCCCGAACACCAAAGGTTGTCGACTAGCAGTGAGGGTCTTATAGGTATAGTGGAGAGGATATACCCTCTCGGAGGATAATAATGGTACTGGTCCAAGTATAATAATAAATATGCAGCGGGATAACGACTCAGCAGACTTGAACCAGACCCGCATAGCGAAGCACAAACAATAGCAATAAACAGCAGAAGCAATAAATATAAACAACAACAGTGGAAAGTAAACACAACAGCATGATGATCACTTGTAACTACTATTGAACAACAAAACATGCATCCAAAGCAGGTCATACATATCCATATATAAAGGGTGCTAATGGCTAACCAATTGTAGCTACAAAGCAAGTAAGCATACTGATACAGGAAAGAAAGCAAAAAAAATAAACTTCAGCTAGGCAAAACCTCAAGGTCTCTACCATCTCCATGCAACAGCTAATACAATCCAACTCCTGAATTTGACCTCTTTCCTGCACGTAAATCCATAAAGTCTGCATGCGTCCCGAAGGGACCGTACAGTGTGTGAGACGAATCTCAGTAGGATATCACTCAATGGTGCGTACCTAATATAAGTGTTTAAGCAGGCATGCATTTATAAAGAAAACAGTAAATAGTACGATGCACAAATAAACACAAACTCCACCGGTGCTCAGCAGCACCATGGAGTGTCACCTACTTCGGTCAACGCCGAAATCTCTATCGTGAAGCCCGACACCATGTGCCCCCTGACACCGTGTGTCTCTAGTACCGACGTCCCGAAGGCACGCCCAAGAAGTAATAACTTGGAGGAACAACGATATATGTCCTCAAATAAGTAATCAGAGGGATAGTGATGTCTGCCCTCAAAAGAAGTAACCGGAGGGACAGCGATGCCTGCCCTCAAATAAAGTGTCCGGAAGGACAGCGATGTCTGCCCTCAAATAACGGCGAGCCTATGCCCCCAACCCGATAGCCCCAACGCTATCCCCTGAAGGCTCATCACCTTCCATGTGACTTCCTACGGCAAGCACCCCCAACCCAAAAGTACCTAAACTGCGACTAACGGGGGCCTCTACCCACACGAGTGGTCAAAACCACCCCATCACGGAGTCTCTCTGTGTGCACACTACTCATAGTTCCGGGTGAGTGGTAATCACCAAAATGGTACCCAAGCCACAACACATCTGACATATCGTGTCCCTGCGACCATGCCACTCAAGTCCGACGGCCTCGCCATCCAAGTATCTCGGGCTATACCCAACCTGACAGTCACCCTTCCTCAAGCCGACGTCTATGACGCCCAATACCGTGATTAAAACCACCCAATGTACCTCGGGTCAAGCCCAACCTGTGATCAGCATCACTCAAGAATATCTGGGTCGTGCCCAACACAACCCAAAGGTTCCAGCATATGCAATTCAACAATTAAATATATAACACATTTAAACAAAACACATAAACAGGCAAAACAATCTAAACAGTTGAATTGCACTAGTCCAATGGTTATCAAACAACAGTACTAAGGTATTGAATGCCTCTAACAATTCATATCCATGTTTAATAACTAAACTCAACAGTTTAATCAAACAAAAATCAAGTTATACAATTTTAGCACCCCAGCCAAAATGCCCCATACGAGCGACGACCCCTCGCCCGACCCCGCTCAAGCAAAACAGGAAAAAGGGAATACCCAAAGGCATCCCACATGTCTAATAAGCAATTTAATATGCAGAAGCAGATAAATTAAGGTGTCGCTCAAATAACCAAATACTCTCTTTAAGTCGCGCCACCCAAAGGTCTACAAAAACACAAAAGAAGGTATGCACCACCTACCTGAGACTCGTATGATGATACTCATCCGATAACAGCCTCCAATTAGGTCTAAAATGCGGTAGATCTACAAAAGAATCAAAACTGCTCAAACCCCTATAACTCGTCTTAGAACAGAAATCAAGAAGAATGGATCAAGAGGAATCAAGGTCTTACCGAGGGGGTTCCAATGGATCAAACGGTGTTTGAATCCGACTTCGGACGAAGAAACAAGAAGTAATTGAAGATCTGGCGGCCTGGTTCGCGAAACCCGGCGACTCCCTATGTCCTCTGCCTCAAAACGAGGCTACTGCCCGTTTTAACGAAAAATAAATAAATACATGGCATGTACTTTAGGACTACACTCCGTGTATCATTTTACTGTTCATAAGACAGCTAAAATTTCGTCGAGGACTTGTCGATTGACTACACGGCCTGTACCTATGGTACACGATGTATACCTCTCTACTCGGCCGACACTCCCAACACGCCATGTATATCCCCATACACGGCCCCTTTACACGACAAGTACAAATAGTACACAATGTGTGCTTGCTAAAAACATTTTACCCAGCCAAGAGGCCTACACGCCATGTATGGCCTCCACACGGTCAAGGGTACACGGTGTGGCTAGCAACACTACACGTTGTGTAGTAGGAAATTTCTACACTGTCATCACACGGCATGTACTCGGCGAGCACATGGCCGGTACTCACCTAACCCATACACGGCGTGTATTTTAGAGTGCACAACGTGTAGTCTAGAAATTTCCAGAACTTCCCATATTTTCCCAGTTTTCTCAGAAACAAGTCAAAAATTCAAACAGGGTCGGGATTTTGATTCGTTCTAAAAACTCGAGTTCTTACAATTGGCCTCCTGCACTGCCTGCATCTAAGTCCTCCTGCTCGGTGCGTCAGCCACTGCATTGCCTTTTCCAGGCATATAGGAAAGCTCAAAAACAAACGACTGAAGGTATTCCACCCACCTTCATTGTCTCATATTCAAATCATGCTGAGTAAAGATGTATTTGAGACTTTTGTGGTCTGTGTACACCAAAAAATGCTCTCCCAATAAATAATGTCTCCAACAGCGCGAAGCATGAACAACTGCAGCCAATTCGAGATCATGTGTCGGGTAATTCCTCTCATGTGGCCTCAACTGCCGAGACCCGTACGCACCAACTCGATCCCCATGCATAAGCACTACTCTCAGCCCAATACCCGATGCATCACAATACACAATGTAACTCTTGCACAGTTCTGGAAATATCAATATCGGTGCTGAAGTCAAACGCCCTTTCAACTCCTGAAAAGTTGCATCATAAGAATCTGACCACTCAAACTTCACATCTTTCTTAGTCAAGTCTGTCATCGGCGCTGCTAAATGTGATAAGTCCTGTATAAAATGCATGTAGTAACCAGCTAGCTCCAAGAAACTTTGTACCTCAAAAACATTCTTGGACTGCTCCCAGGTAACTATTGCTCTCACCTTCTCTAGGTCCATTGATACTCCAGTCTCTGAGATGACATGACCCAGGAAGTGAATTTGATCCATCTAGAAGTGGAATTTTGTGAGCTTAGCATATAACTGATGCTCTCTCAGTGTATTCAAAATGATCTCAAGGTGTTTGGCATGGTCGTGTCGATTGTGAGAATACACCAAGATATCGTCTACAAAAACCACCACAAAAGAATCTAGTTAAGGATGGAACACTCGGTTCATCAGCGCCATGAAAACAGCTGACGTGTTTGTGAGACCAAACGGCATAACCAGGCACTCATATAGACCATACCTTCTTCGAAACGCGGTATGAGGTATGTCTGCAGGTCGAACACGTACCTGGTGATATCTTGACCTCAAGCCAATCTTCGAGAACACTCGATCTCCTCGAAGTTGATCAAACAGGTCATCTATCTGGGGCAAGCGATATCGGTTTTTAACCATCAACTGGTTCAGTTTCTGTTAGTCCACGCATAGCCTAAGGGTATCGTCCGCCTTTTTCGCGAAAAGGATTGGTGAATCCCAAAGAGAAGTGATGGGTCGGATAAAACTCTTAGCTTACAAATCCTCCAACTGCCTCTTGAGTTCTTGAAACTCCATCGTAGCCATCCTGTAAGTTGGAATGGATACCGGTGCAGCTCCTTGCACTAGATCGATAGTGAAATCCACCTCTCTGGCCGGAGGTAAGCCTGAAAAGTCGTCTGGGAAAACATCCCTGAAACAATAAACCACTGGAGAGAAATCTACCAGACATGTTCCCTGGTCATCTAGATATAAACTCGTAATCTGGGTTATCATCCCACTCAACCCACGATGCACGGGTCCAGCTCTGCTTGCCTGGCCATCCCATTTGCCCTTATGTAGAAACTATTCGTCCTCTAGTGATGTAAAACTCATCCTACGGCGATAGCAATCAACAAAGGCCCGAAAAGAAACCAACTAGTCCATTCCAAGAATGACATCAAAGCTCGTTATCTCTAAGACATAGAGGTTCCATAGAAAGTGACACCCACCAATCTCAAGGGGCACTCCATGCACTAACGTGCACCTGCCGTTCTAATCCCTAATGAAGTGTCTAGCGTCATAACATCAGAATAAGTATAAACATAGAGCCCAAGGTTTTCCACAATAGCCACAGATATAAAACTATGCGTAGCACCAGTATCAAAAAGTGCAGAAGATAAAACAGAGGTGACTAGAATAGCACCTATGATGGTAGAAGGTTCGGGATCCTGCTCCTGTTGTGTCTATTGCACTGCATAAGTCTGACCTGTACCGCGGCCCTGAGACACTGCTTGGCTACCCTGAGCTGACCTGCCCTGCTGTCGCTGAGATCCTGGGGTCTGGCTACCAAGGCCACGACCACCCCCTCGGCCTGAATAGTCTGACGTATTCCAGTTCCCTGACTGGTGAGAAGCTACTGATCGCACTCCTGAACATGGAGTTGGTGCAGACCCTCTCTCACTAGATGTTGGTGGAAACTTCTTGTGGAATCGCTGTAAATGGCCCATCTTACCGCAAGCTCGGCACTCGACCAGGTCTATCGGGCATTGAGGTTTAGTATGCCCAATCCTTCTGCACTGGTAGCACCTCACCTGGCTACTAAAAGATATGTTTTGTTTACTACTATCACTGTGAGAAAACTCAAGATAACGCTTATTCTTAGCGGTATAAATAGTACCATATCTTGGTGCTGAACTGCCCTAGCTCTCACCCCCAGATTCCCATTGGTTGTGCTCGGTAATCAGTGCTTGATTCACAATAGCAGACATAAGGCAACCTGAAGACATTCACCTGTGATCAGATGTCAAACTTAAGACCATCCTTGAATCGTCTAGCTTTTGATACGTCATCACCCATCGGAATAGTTGTGAATCATTGAAGCTCAGTAAACCGGGAAAAATAGTCCATAACTGATAGTGTGCCCTGCTCCAGGTGCATGAACTCCTGGGCTCGATCGACCCTCAGAATCTTGGGAAAATAATAATCATAGAAGGCCGCCTGAAAGTTTTCCCATGTCATATCTCGATGACGCCCTGCCTTAGTGATAACATCACACCATCTCTTCGCAGAATCACGCAGCATATATGTTCCGAGCTTGACCCTCCTATCGAGAGGCTTCTCCAGATGCTCAAAGATAGTCATCACTGATTCCAACCATGATTCTGCATCCTGTGTTCCGCCATCCCCTGAAAAAGTCGGCGGATGCTACTGCTGGAATATATGCGTCAGCTCTGCCATAGATGTGGCAGCCTGCAATGCTCCCTAAAAGGTCTATATGAACCTCATAGAACCTTTGTGGAACTGTGAAACTACACCTGCGTCCGGTATAACGGCTGGTGTCGCAGCTGGCACAACTGGAGGATCCATTGGTAGCTCATGGACTACCATCTCTGGAGTATGATCATCGCAGCTCTCCTAGTGTGCAGCTCGTGGTCTTCGCGATGGCATGACTCTAAAAGGTCAAGAACATGCCTTAGTTCAAGTTTATCGTCAAGGTTTTCCATTCAAGAGTGCCAAAACAAAACAGGAAAAGACCCTCTAAGTTTGGAAAAAAGGAACTACACATCGTGTAGAAAAACTACACAGCGTGTACCCTTACGCTCTCACATGGTCGTGTTCCTTCATCGGCCTGGGCGTGTATCAACCCCAGGTACACGACGTGTTCCACGCACACACGGTGTGTACACAAGTCTATCCTCCTGGCCATGTACTCCCACACTGCCAAATCCACATGGGTTCTGTCTAGGTAGTATACACGGCGTAACTGAAAGTACACAGCGTGTTCTGATCAAAACTCCACAGCCTATGTTTTCTCTCACACGACCCATTACATGGTCAGATACTACACAGCGTGTATACATTATACATGGCGTGTTCTTCTTAAAACTTGGAACATCATCTTCCCCGAACTGGAAGAACACACGGTGTGTTAGGCTAAACTACACGCCGTGTATACTGGGTTTTTCAGGACAAAATCTCCAGATTGCCCAGAAAACCACTATTCTGCAGAAAAACCAACCATTGGTATGCCAAATTCTAATTCATGAGGGACCATACTCCCTGTGAATTGAAGTCTAACACCCAAGCATAACATATCACAATAGGGGTCATACACCTTAGAGATCAAAGTTTGGCGTTCATCCAATTCAAACCATATCACGTATCAATACACCTATCACTACAGCATGCATATCTATCAAGGTATTATGACAACAACATGCATCTCTATCACGGCACTTATCACATCAGAATTCAATATCTAATGCATCCTATATGGTATGGCATAATGCATGGCATGTGATTCTAACAAGTGTATATATGATGCATGAGATGGCATACCCTCATCTCCACGGGTTGCAACAAAAATAGAACTACAACAATTTCAATAATAATAGCACAAAACAAGTGCGTCATCCAATGGTGAAATCGAATCAACTGTAATAGCTCAAAATCCAAAAACACAATTTAATTCAAGGCAATTTTGATTTTTTCCTATACACGGGTTAACTACTCTCAGGAACAGCTAATTACCAAATTCCATTTTCTTTATACCGTCACCAAATAGTAAAGCAAACTAGAAAAGAAAACCTGCCTCTGATACCACTTTTTAACGTCCTAGATCTGGAAGCCACTAAAAGGTGCTCTGTGCCCGGTTGGCTACATGGTCTCAGATGCATTTCCCCAAACTCCAGAGGCTTCTGACTAGCAGCGAGGGCCTAGGGTGTGATAGTGGGGAAACTGTGCCCTCATTAGTAGAGTGTAACACAGTGGAATAAATAATAACAATAGCGTAAGCAGTAAACAACATGCAACTGAAGTAAATAACGGAAGATTGAAAGGTAAAGATAACCATAAAGTATATAATATCAAAATGATGCAGCATGTCACATGTTCTAAGAAAGCAGCGAAAACAGGATACGCTGCTATCAAGTACAATACAGTACTGAGGTACAACAATACAAAAAGAAACACAGCAGCATCACAAGCCTTGGCTTGGTCCCATGCTCTCCTGCTCATACGCAGCAATCAAGTACATGTATAAGGAGTCTTTCCCCTGTCAACACCTAAAGCAATATAGTCTGTTTGGGCCCAAAAACATGACTCAAATAAGGTGTGAGAAATAAATCTCAGCAGGCAACCACCAAAGGTCTGTTTCAATCTGTCAGTGAGTCTATGCAGTAGTAGTGTATAATAATGAAAACATTAAACTAGGAAGGTACTCAAGAGTAAACACAATAGATACCTCAGCAGGCTATCTAAACCAAAGAAGTGAAGATTGAATCCAAGCTTGTGTTTTGGCTTGCCAGACACATCATAAGTCATTCCATTTCAATATGTCTTAGGGCTAAGCCTGATGTATAAGCATTTCAGCATATTCAAATCAGGGACATGCCTGGTGTATCATCATTTCAGCATGTTTCAGGGCCAAGCCCAATGTATCAACATTTTAGCATATTAAAATCAGGGACAAGCCTGATGTATCAGCATTTCAGCATGTATCAGGGCCAAGCTCAGTGTATCAGCATTTCAACATAGTAAAAAACACATATAAATTACACTATTACATGGTCAATAAAATAACATCTCACGTGGGAAACTCACGTAATAAACAACACATGTAATCTGTACTATTACATGGTTTTCAATTTCAACTCACGTGGGCACATTTCATTTATCAAGCAACAATTGCTAATTAAACTATAGAATGACTTTAGCATTTAATAAATTAGGAGGGAAAATTTATATAACAAAACTAACATGTGAATTAAACTATCACAAAGCTTTAACAGACGTATTCACATGGCAAACATTTAATTATCCAAATTCATTTTAAATAACCCTTCAAGGGAAACAAGGCATGCCCATCGGCATCCTAGTCCAAACAGCTAAACAATGGTCATCTAAGGAAAAATGTACCCATGGGGTGGCCCTTAATCAAACCAAACAAGTTCACACGTGGTTCAATTAATTTATCCAATCGCCTAATGTCATTATGTATTGATACGGTTCAAATTCTCAATCAAGCGACACACTAAACATGGGTGCACGACACTACAGAGCATATAAACAACCCGACATTAAGCAATAAGCATGAGACCACCTACCTAATCGCGGTATGACTCTCCTCGTCCAGCCTCGACTTCCAATTCAAGCTAGGGGTAGAGATCTATGAAACAAGGGTATTCACTCAACCTTAAATAACTTCTTTGAGAATAGAAATTACTAAGAATGGCTCAAGATTAATCAAGAACTCACTGATTGGGTTCAAACAAGTCTAACGGAAATCGAAACGGAATTCGAATGCTCAACCAGGAACCAAATCCCCTTTCTGGTGTTGTTGCCTCGCGAACCCGGTTCCTCCTCTATCCAAAATGACAGAAAACGAGGCTACTACCTGTTTTAAGTGAAAAATACAAAGTACACAGCGTGTAAGTCAATATACACGGCGTGTAAGTCCATATACACGGCATGTATATCATTTTAATGTTCATTTTGCGGCTGACTTCCGCTGACATACTTTCCAGGACCTGTCAACATGACTACGCAGTGTGTACCAAGAAGTACACGACGTATAGTTGTCTTTTCCTCTTTTCCTTGCCAACATGCCCACACACCATATATTCCCATTATACGTGTCCAAACTATACGGCGTGCACTTAGAATTACACGGCGTGTAACCCTGAATCAACCTGTGTGATAGTATGATTCCATTACTTGTCTAGTTTTCCCTTGTTTTCTCAAAAACAACTCAAAGGAAAAAGAATAAAATAAAATTGTACCTCAATGTAAGAATTCGGTTCTTACAACACACTTCCTTGTTATCAGGGAGTAGAGTTCGGTGGAGAGTTTGGAGAAGTTATAAATAAGGGAGATCATCCTCCTTCATGGGGAGCCCTCGTTAGTTGTCTCTGATCATGAAGCATGGTCTACGTCACATTTTTGGAGGCCTGTATGAGGTATTTGAGACCCAAATGACGACGAGTACAGCCTTTCACCCCCAAATCGATGGGCAGACTGAGCGCACTATCTAGGTGTTAGAGGATATGCTGAGAGATCGTGTTTTAGACTTCAAACGAATAAGGGACGATCACCTACCCTTAGTATAGTTTGCATACAACAACAGCTACCACTCTACCATCAGCATGGGACCTTTTGAGGCCATGTACGAGAGACCCTACGGGTCACCCTTGTGTTAGACAAAGATTGGTGACACATCTCTTATGGGCCTAGAGAAGGTTCAAGTGACAACAAAGAAAGTATAGGTTATCCGTGAGCGGATGAAGACACCCTAGAGCAGATAGAAATATTACACATATCACCATCGTAGGCCCTTGGAGTTCAATAATAGAGACCATGTTTTCCTGAGAGTTAACCCATGATGGGTATTTTGGAGGTTTGGTTAAGGAGGCATGAAATCCCCAAGGTTTATCGGGTCATTCGATATCATGCAGAGGGTTGGAGAAGCTTCCTACCACCTCTCCCTACCCCCACAGCTAGAGTGGGCGCACGACGTCTTCCACGTGTTGCAGCTGAGGTGATATGTGCATGACCACATGCACATCATCAACTGGGGTTGAGATAGACATCAAGGATGGAGCCACCTTTACAGAACTCCCAATGGCGATCGGGGATCGGTAGGAGCAGACACTGTGTGGATGAACAAACTCTTTGGTTCGCATATAGTGGCAGTATGGAAATGTGAGGAAGTGTTCATGGGAGAGAGAGAGAAAGATGTGGGCTCATTATCCTGAGTTATTTTCTTAGTTTTTCTTTTTAGGGATAAAAATATTAAAGGAGGGAATGATGTAGAGATGCGTCTTTTTTCTTTTAAGACTTTGAAATATTTTTATATATATTTCCACAGCTAAGGCCTGAGATGGTGTGCGATTCTGAGGCCTGGTGTGCACTGAATTAATTTTATAAAAATATTAAATATATATTTATATTGTGTGGGAACAACTTATTAAAATAAATATGATAACTCTTAAAAAATTGATCAGATCAGAAATTTGAGACCACAGTTGAGTCTGGAACACAGTATTTACCCTAGGCACAATATAAAATGGTTCGGCGTGGGTCATTCCGACTCCTCACTCGTTGGTGGTATGTTCATTGAGTTAATTAATAATTAAATTAATTATTTAATTATTTTCTGACCTAAATGATATGTTTATAAATATATCATCATGGAATAGTATCTAGGGTTAGCCTCATAATACTAGGATTCACCCATGATGCACTCCTCCCTCCTTCATGGGAAAATCACATCAGACGATGATGAATCTCCAGATCGGATCAAATCAGGACGCAACGACATCTCTCGATCATTGGAAAACACATTCTTCCTCAACGAAAAATTCATAACTGAGGTAGGACTAGTCTTTTTTTTTCTCCCTTTTGATTAAATGGTTTGAGTGGATCGATCCCTTCTATCGATCCACACCAATTGTTGCCTTTGCATGTTCCCGGGTACCAGATATCAATTGATTATTCATTGTTTTCTACTACCAGCATCCCAATTCTTCATCATTGTCCAAGAAATCTTGGCAAATGATGTTTAAATATTGTTTTTTGGTTCTTGTTCTCCCTTGTTTCTATGCGTTCTTCACCAATTGGACCCCTTGGTCCTGGTTCAACATTGTCGAGCAGTACCGAGCTTGACCGGACCCCCGATATCGCAATGGATCAACAAAAGAGGCATAGATCTATGAACCAAGCATGGATCTAGAGTGTTTATAGACTAATGAGAATCCTTTTAGAAAATAATGGTTGAATCATCGAAGGTGATGTCTTTAGGGTGTGTGTGGTACGCAACACATGTACGAGTTCACTGTAAATCAACCCGGATTCGAGTTTCCGTCCACTGAACAATCGAAATCCATTGGTCTTTAAATAGATCTGAAAATCCCAATAAAAACCAAAGCTGGATCTAAAATGGATGGATAGATTCAAGGCTTGAAGATCAGATCTGGGAATTCTAGGAAAATCCCGACTACAAGTCGTGTACCAGGATGAACACACGGCGTGCAGCCCCCGTCAGCAGCGACAACTGGGGTTTTGGGAAAGTTCAGGATGGCATGGCGTGTAGCTATCCTATAGGACATGTACCCCCTTTCCGGTTGGACAACCCGTGTGATGGATCACACGGGCGGGAATCCATGTGGATGTACACGACCAAGGGCAAGCCATGTACTCAAGTACACCGACACGAGGTTCGGTACATGAACATGGCCAGGTCCCACGGCCCGAGTCTTGGTTAGTTCGGACACGCCATGTAGTTCACCTACACGGAATGTATTACTACTTGGTATGGAGTCGTGTGTCGTCCAAGGACATGGCCAGGCTGTGGAGTGGAACCACACACCGTGTAGATCCCCTCACACGTTGTGTACACCTTGACCTCCTTTGAGGAAACTTTGAACGTCTGTATCTCCTTCGTTTGGACTCGGATTTTGACCTGCGATAAGTATATCATGGGTGTTTTTTGCATATAATGTGATTGTGCCCTCGGTCGTGGATTTATTGATGTGATGTGAAATGTTTCGGGCATAACACCTACTGATATGACGCTTGATGATGGTAGTGATCAGTCAGGATCACCAGAGACTCCTTCTGAGTGGTACCCTCTAGCTGAGATGGGCAATGGGTCCTCAATGTATTCCAAGCAGTACCCTCCAATAGAGCTAGGAAGTGGGTCTGCAACATCTTCTGAGTGGTACCCTCTAGTAAATCTAGCCAGTGGGTCCTTAATGTATTCCAAGTGGTACCCTCCAATAGAGTTGGTCAGTGGGTCCTCGACATCTTTCGAGCGGTACCCTCTAGTAGAGCTTCGTAGTGGGTCCTCAACGTCTTCTGAGTTGTACTCTCCAGTAGAGTTGGTCAGTGGTTCCTCAACGTCTTCTGATTGGTACCTTCCAGTAGAGCTTGGTAGTGTGTCCTTGATGTCTTCAGAGTGGTACTATCCGGTAGAGCTGGGTAGTGGGTCCTCGACATCTTTTGAGTGGTACCCACCAATAGAGGTGGGTAGTGGATCCTCGATGTCTTCCAAGTGGTACCCTCTTGTTGAGATAGGTAGTGGGTCCTCAATGCCTTCAGAGTGGAACCCTCTGATTGTACTAGGGTATGGGTCATAGACTTTGAGTTTGTACCCCCTCTACTATGTGGCGCAGTGAGGAGGCGTGGTTAGACTTGTACGGATACTTCTGGTCAGACACATGGGATATTGAGCATCATTGATAGCCTTTTAGAACTGTTGGTTACTCTTCTTCTTGGGCTGAGATGTGAGATGGAGATCTAAATACTCTCATGTTTGGGATTCTTTGACGGCTCATATATATATATATACTTTCTTCTATATCCACACCTTGGATTTGGATACTCTCATTCTATGAGAGGCGATGATGCATGCGGTATTCCACATTCTTTCGGTGTTTTGCTTCTTGTGGTTGGATTAGTCTATTATCCTTATATAGGTGGTGAATACTCAACGGGTAGTTTCTACTCATATTGTCTATCCCCTTATTCTTGGAGGAGATTACTTTCAATCTTGGTTGGGTTAAGCTGTACTCATTGACATTATCATGCATCTACTTTCTTTTTTTTTCTCTTGTATCTCTTACTACTCCCACTTCAACTTTTAGGGCATCATACTGGGTATGTATATATTCACCCCTGCATGGGATTTTCCCACATGTGTCATGTCTTATAAAAACAACGGACAGGTCGATCTTGATTTCAAAGGATCTTAGGGATACTGGGTACTTGGACCGTGTGCAGCGATCATAGCTTAGGATTTAGGAGTTCACCTCTCTCAGCTATTTAGTTTTCCAGTTTTGTCAGGTTGGAACATATTTCTAGTTGGGCGTGTATTTTTTCCCTTTTCTTTTCAGTTTACGCTACCGTACTTTTGTACTATCTATAGGTTCATGCATTCTTGTTTTACTTTACACCATCTTTACATATTTTCTTTCTTTCCCTATGCTCTTTTGTATTGAGTAGGTTGTGTGTGTGCGTATAGGTACATAGGAAAAGGCATCCATAAGTAAGTTATGCCTTCGATGCTTGTCGCCACCCCTTGGCCTATAGAGGTTGGCTTGGGATAGTTGTGGCTCGAGCCCTGGCTTGAGTCGGGTCATGACATTATTCAAGAGAATAAAAATAGTATAAATTAATACAAATTTCACCTACACCCAGGATTTTTTTTTAATTATGTTAACTCGACTCACCAATTTTTTCCTCTAACATGATACATTTACCCAACCTTACAAATGCGGGAAAATGGATTTTAATGCTCTTATTATGAGCATCATTTTTCTTTTTAAATAGAACATGGCAATAATAAGTATCAGTTTTGTAAAGGCCTTGTTGAGTCTATTGCAAAGGTGGTGATGAATTACCAGTACTAATGCCCTAAAGTCTTGATTCACTTAGTTGTGGTTGAATCTATTGTAGGTTAATCCTTATAAGCTCACTCCCATGAATTTCTAATCCTTTAAATTTTATTATGGTCATTATTCATGATCAGTTTTTATGTATGGTGGAGAACATTCAAACATGCAAGGGATCCTATGGAAGTGACCAAATGTAAATTTCATGCAATGTGGGGCTAAACCTTTGAGAAACACGCAATCGAGGGACTATCAAGGGCCACAAATCACCACCATGCACTGACATGCGATGGGGTCACAGCATTCGATCTTTCCTCATCATTGATAAGAACTATGATGCAAGTTAACATTTTTACAAAAAAAACCATCTCTAATGGATTTTGATGATTTTGTTCATTAAAAACCCCACTTTCTATATTCAGGTCCTAAATCGGTAGTTGGCACTCCATGATATATTACACCAGAGGAAGGGAGTATGATGTAAATGTATTATGTTTATATTCTATTTTTTCTCCATAATATATTTCACCAGATATTTTTTCAATGATGTTATGAAAGTGGTTGTGGGAAAACATAGTGGTTAAACTTTACCAACTGTGATCCTTGATAAGCTCAATACTACTGTAAGGTGGCATGCTCTTTATTTTTGTTTTGTTACCCCAAATCTGCCACTGTAAATGGATTTTGATTTTATGAATTGTTCTTTACCCCAATCTCCCCTATAAACTAGTTTTTATTCTATTATAATATGTATTTAGATAGATAGTCAACCATATTTTTTCATGAACATACAATTTTAAGATTTTCTCCCTGCAACACTGATTTATTTGGATCCCACTGTATTGTTGTTTCATAATGTTATTTTTCCACTATTTATACTTAGGTTTTGTTAGGGATTTAAACAATGTATTCAAAAAAAATTTGTGAACCCGGGATTTCTAATTGTGTTACCCTAGATAAGAACAAATTTTTATTTGCTTTTTTATAAAAAATATAACATATTATATTTTTGTTATATTGATTGTATTCTTATTTACACCTTCACCTATATTTAGTTCTGACTATAATATTTTCCAGATACTCTTATTGCTAATTTTTTGTGAATATATATATTATTATTTGTATTATATAAAGGATATAATTTTTCCCTATTGCATAATATGTTTTTTTTTGTAGTAAAGAATATCATTTTGAAAAAAAAATTACTTCATTCGTGTATATGTTACAATTATGTATTATAAGACAATTACAAAATCAATCAGTGTTTTCATATACCATCTAATTAGTTTCATAAATATAACTTACATTTCAGTGTGATTTATTAATTCTAATTTATTATTAATTCAAATATATGAATTGATTATCTAAAAATATCATAGGATGATTTATTTATGTCAATAAAAGAGGAATATTTCAATTATTGATGTTTTTATTTCCTATTTCTATTTAGAAATTGTTTATTATTAATCGTGGTTTTATATCATTTCTCTATGAATCAAGTGATTATTGAAGATGATACATTATGATATTTGACTAATAATAGTGTGTTTCCATTTCTGTCTATAAAATCATAAACTATGATGAATTTTATACAATTATAAGAACATGATTATGAAAAATTATTGATAAAATCAACTCAAAGATAGTTGTTTTCAATACATTATTGACATATTCTACTTTTAGACCATTAATTTTATATTTCTACAAAATGATTTCATAAATTTTGTATTGAATATATTCCATAAATGTAACATTCTTGTATTTGTATTATTTTAAACTGGAACTATGTTCATGTATTTTGATGATATTATCGGGAATATTCAAAATTATGATGAAATGAAATGTTTGAGGAATTCCAGTAGGAGGATGCAAGTTGTTCTACAAGATCAAAATTTATACTGCACATGCAATTTATATATTCTCATGTGTGTGTGTGTTCTGAATATACTAATTACAAATGTACTTAATATATATCATTATATATCTATATATTCTGATATATATCCATATATACGTATTTTTAATATATATAAACATATTCTAATATATGTTCAGAATACATATAATTTGATATATATTCTGAATATATATTCTAATACATACATAAATATATATATACATTCTTTTTGGTTTTGAATATATATTTTGATATGTGTGTGTGTGTTTTATATATGTTAAAAAATGATTTCTAGAAGGATTAATGTCTTAGGATTCCCATTTGTTTTTTGGGTAGGTTCGATTGAATGTTACACATATTGCCTTTCCAGATGTAGCAACTTGTTTTATTTTACTTTATTTCAATTCCAAGGAATCCAGAAATTACTATTTTTGTTTTTTCTCTTAGATAGAGGTCAATAAAGCTTGCATTATTACATGGAGATGGTTGCAGTAGGTCTTAATGTTGATGTTGAGTTTAATCTAAAATTATTCAAAACTCGTGTTTTGTTTTGTATATGATTCTCATTTATAATGAAAATACCTGGTTATGTTCTCACAATGGTGTTTATTTTTTTCACCCTTTATATCTAAGTGTGTCTTTTAGAAGTATTATTGCATGTTGATCAACTTTGTATTGGTATTCATTCTGTATAAAGATTAGGAATCAACAAAACTTTTTGATTTATAGTTGGTGGGTTTCTATTCACTTCAATTTTGCCTCTCCCCTCACATTCACCTAGATTCATATAAATCTAACTGCATATCACTCCCCTATCCAACTATTTTAGATATAAAAGCTTTTTTCTCCATCATTAGTGGGTTTATATTCCACTCCCCTTTCCAACTATTTTAGATATCAAAGCTTTTTTCTCCATTATTAGTGGGTTTATATTCCATGTTAGATGATAAAGTAAACTCTATCTCTAAAACCGTAATTTTGTTTCATTTATGAACAAATATTTCCATGATCCATACAATTATGTGTTCATTATTACACACATTTACATCATCCCTTATACCATCTTAGCATATTTTTAGCCTTTGCATCCTCCTTTTTTCTTGAATGTCTTGAATTTCATAATTTTTAATTTATTATAAAATTCATATAGGTGTGTTATTGATAAATAATACATTTTGTAAAACCATTATTTTATTTCAATTATATATTCAAGAGGATATGTTCTTGATAATGTACTATGAGAAATGAAATAAATTATATATTTTCTTTCAAAACTACTATTCTCATGTTAAATATTCAAGCAGGCATACCCTATGGGTGCATCTCAGTGGTAGGTTCCCATGTGGGTCTTAGTAAGGTTTCGAGTTGAATCCTCACTGAGTACTTTCCTACATTTGTGTTTTGCATGATTTTCATTGTAATGTAGCTCATTTCCCCGTATCAATGTATATATTCAAGTAGGCATGTTCTTTATAAACTATTATGATCGATCTGAGAAGTTATATATTTATGTATATGTATATGTTATTATCTTAATATATGTCATTCCATAAATACTATTTTTCTACTATCCAACATTTTATGTTCTTATAAGGCCCCAGCCTTAAACCTTACTTAATCTTGAGTTATTACAAGATTACACATTGAGGATCTTTTCGGGTTTAGAGTTTTAGGGAATTAGATCATAAAACTTGCATTACATTCCACATATAAACAAAGTGGTTACATAAAGATAGTATTCTTCATTCCCATCAATGGAAACATATTTAAGATAAAACATGGATTCTTTATTGATACTTCCTTGACACTATCATCATATCATGTACATTTCCCTTGACCTGTGAAAATCATTTCAAAAAAACTTGGGATGAGCATAAAAAGCTCAGTATGGGTTATAAAAACATGGAAAGGAAACATGGGTACATATATACATAAGGATGAGATCATACTTTACCCATAAAACATAAGCACTTTAACATACCTCATCAAATCATGAATAAATCATAGAAATCATAAGACATAAAGGTAACTTGAGGCATTCATAACATTCTTACGTAGGGAGTAACCCTCTTGGTTACGTTTGGAATACCCATCACAGTATATTTCCTAAATCTCTTCGGAGAAACCTTAATGTTTCACTCCTTCGCGTTACCCAATGCATTGGAGAGCTATATCGGGCTCACCCGCCCTTAGTTTATCACGGAACCACCCGTCTTCATAATAATGCCCAAGAACCTCAACATAATCGTATCACATAAAACATGCATAAAGGAAACATAACATTTCCACCTTTCAATCACAAGATATCAATACAATACATTGATATAAAAACAATATGAAAACCATTTTCAATACCAAAATAAAAGAAAAGTAAAACATGGTATTTATTTTTCTTTTAAAAAGAAGGTATGACTTGTAGAAAAAGCCAAAACTCAAATAATGGTCACGGCGGCGGAGAAGTCGTTGTCGCCGCATACGTACGACAAAACATTCTCTTTTGTCGTTTAGTAAAATGCTTCGTATAAAAAAGATTCCTTTTGGATAAACGTAAAATTCAAAGGGGTTTATACACCGTATAAAAGAAAGTTGTGTATAAAATAAAATATGCCTCAATGAAAGGAGATTGAGACGAAGTCTCATACCTCGTATCCGACTTGACCCGATCGTTCTTTAATCTCCTGAATAATAAACTTGAGTTAATATCTACTTGCTTAAGAACTTATTTCAAGTTCATTATTCCTTTTATACCATGTTATGAACATCATGTAATCATTTAAGTTAATAATGTTCATTTTGTCGGTATTTGGTTCTTAAGTCAAAAATAGACTTCTTACACTTACATGTTGTTAATTTGGTCAATGGTTCGTTATATCCAGAATTATATTAATGATTTGGATAACATATATATCATATATATTCAGCATATACATGTATTTATAATATTACATCACATTTAGAGGTAAGAAATGAAATGCACCGTTCATGGAGACGGTAAGCCGTACGTACGCATGAACGCTACTTCCATTTCTATTTCGTATTTTCTGGAATGGAATCATAATGATATAAGAGTATATTATAATTCAAGTATAATAACATATATAATATCATTAACTTTATCCTTTACACATCCCACATATGGTATTAACAAATCAAATCACTTTCAGGGGGCGGTAGTCCGCACTTCCTAAAATGAAGATATCGTGTTTACCCATAATAGAAACAATAATGGTATGCCATAAATGAAAAATACAGAAGATTAAGGAAAGAATAAACATATTATATATCATATATAAAAATAGTGACATCATAATAGCCACCTTTGAAGGTGTTAAATGAGTATTGAACAATCATCGTTTCGGGAGGCAGAATTTCACCATCCACGGAAACCGTATGTTCTTTAACCATTTGATGTAGTTGTGTGAGAGTGTAGCTCGAATAAATCTTATAACAACATCCTAGTATATTGAAGATACTGGTGTTGTTACAAAAGAAGTAAATAAAAAGAGTTTAGGGGGTTGGAGAAGCAAAATAAAACAAATGAACATGAGAGAATGAATTATCTTTAAAAGTGTAACTCCTTTTGATTTGAGCCTAAAGGCTTCCTTTGAAAGGATTCTGCTCAAAGGGAATCCTCTAGGATGAGGAGAGGGATGTTGAGAGATTAAATGGGCAGGGGATGGCCGAGCAAAAGGCTTGAGGAGTGTGTGAAATGAGGTAGAGGTGGAGGCCTTTTATAAGAAGAGAGGAGGGGCACTCTTGGAAATTAAAGATAAGTTACTTTGTTTTAAAATGAGTTTCGGATTCAAAGGGTCCCACATTGATATAATTCGAGAATAAGGTGATAAGTGTTCGAAATACACTCATCCAATAAGTTTTTGACATGTGTAGGTCTTAGATATTACATTATCTTTCCATTTTATTTAAATCGTTAAATAATGAGGTCATCGCTGCATCATCATCATGTCATAAATACATTTATTTATTTAATGTCAAAAAATTATAAAAAAAATACTATGATGTAGGAAATCTTTTTAGCTTTCCAATGAATATTTATAGTCAAAAATCTGACTTGTATAACCCCATATAAAAATTGTTTTCGTAAAATAACTCATGTTTGTGTCATTTTTTACTTTAACATTAAATAAAAAGTTATTTATGTCATTTCCCAACCAAAGTGGCTCCATGGGGTCCCCAAGTTGACTCATGGCTTGTCTTGGTCGGCCATGACACATCAAATAAGGTTAGGACATGTGTCTAGGTCATTTCATATTATTAAAGCATTATTTTTACCTTAAACTACCCTAATTACCACTAATCGCGATTAAGAACTTAATAAGTTACTATTCACCAAAAAATTATTTTAATCACATTGAACCACATTTTACTTCTTAATGACAACCATGTATGTCGGATTTTTGAAATTCAAAACACAATGATGGCAAAATTTCATTTAAATGGAAAAATCAGTTTTTATAAGTACCACTTAGTGGTTTCACTATTCATCAAAAATTGAAGTTTTTCATAAAATTACCAAAAATTCACCCTAAGATATATTTGATATTCCGAATTCAAAAATGAAGTCTATTTTACAAAATTCAAAACATATAAGTCACATTAATTAATTTAATAATTAATTCCCGCTGTCATGACAAATAGCGTGTTTTTATGAAACAATAAGTATCAAAAGATTGACACCAGTTTAAGTCCAATTTCAAAGTGAAATTGATTCCAATGACCACCATTGGATTAAATGGAAAAAATATATTCTAATTTCACTTCAAAACCAATTCAAAAGATAATCTAATCATATAAATAAATTTGATTAAAAAGCAATTTTGATGTAAAATGCGGTATTTTTCACTATTCATTAAAAAAATGAACATTGTCAGAAAAATACCAAAAATTCACACAAAGTAAATTTTGATGTCCCAATCATAAAGAATAAGTTTATTTTGACAAACATAGTTTATAAAATTGTCAAAAGATAGATTCAAAAATGTTTTGCCATCAAAGGCAGTAAAACAATCTTTTAAAAAAATATTAGTGTATTTCATGCTTAAGTTTGGATTTATTTTCATTTTAAGCCTCTAAAACACTATCTAATTCATTAATAGATATAGATAAAATATCTATTATTCATTACTTACTTGGGATGTTACAGTTCTTGATAAACCTTCATTGCCCATGTGTTGGATAATCCCTAACACTTTCCAATAACAGATGTCAAACATAGCCTAAGTGTAAGTGTTTAGTAAAAATAGAACAATCATCTTTTAAATTTGTATAAATTTCTGCAAGTGTGATGTGCTCAAAATATTATTCACATTGGTAAAACATTTTATTATCAGTTTGTTATAACCACACAACCCATCAACTCCTTGACCTTTTATTTTTATTGAAAAAACATTAGAGCATTGGATAATAAATACACTGCCTCTTCCATGATAGGTAATGTCATCATTCTTCTTTGAACTCTATTTCTCACTTTCCAAACTGAACGGATTTTTATCCATGGTAAGGTTTTGGTGGTCAATATTATGTGTACTTGGTTTCTCCTTCATGGGTGGATTTTTTGAAATTTGGGATGCTCTGACATCCACATGAGCTTATAATTTTTGTGTCATTGCAACTAACACTTTTTTAGGGAAATATTTGACAATGTAATTATCTAATGAAATCATCATAAATAAATAGGGGAAATGAAACTTTTTGAATAATAAATATTAAAATATTTTCATCGAAGCACTGGAGTGATAAGTGTTGCAACCATTTTTAAATAAGTGCTTCCAAACAAAGCCTAAACCTTTCACACCCATGCCCCCATTTTTCATTGTTCGGTTGTCAGGATTGAGACTGAATGTGGGTCATGAAAAGTTCATCAAAACTAAGTTCAGGTGAATCATTTTGGGAGGCTAAGAACACAATTGGGATTTCTGACTACTCTTATAGGTTTTTATGTGTAAAATGTATATATGTATATTTTGAATAGACATCCTGAAATGTATATTCTGATATTTTATATATATATATATATATATATATATATATATATATTGTGTATATTAATATTCTTATATATATTCTTTATAGTTGTAATCTTATATATATTCTGAATATATTAATTAAAACCAACTCTATATTCTTCTTTCAAACATGTATATTGTTTTTTTTAAATATAGTTTGTTTTTATTTTGTTTCAATTGCTTCTACATCCCGTGAAAATGTAGGATGCTAAAAAATGGTTTTTCCATTCATTCGCTTGAGGTGATTTCTCACAAATTATTGTCCTTTATCTCATAATTTCACTGAAATTTATGATTTAAACCTAATTGAATGATTTGTACCAACCACCTGCATGTACGTCCCCAATTAAAATATTAAAGTTCCTAAAACTCTCATAACAACATGTTAACCTATGGTATTTTGGAAACCCATCATTATATCTCTGGGAGATTCAATATATATTTCATGTGGCCATAATAATTATTTATCCCATCCAAATGTGTCGTTACCATCACAATAGTATTTTTTTCAACTATTTTATGTTTGTTCATCATTACTAATTTTATAATCATTTAAAGAAATCACCTCTTAAAACCCCCAAGTAGATCATCCATTTCATGCTATTATGATGAATAATACTTCATTTTAAATTGTAATATATTGTTCCCAACATGTGAAAAATACTCATGGTCACTCTTGTAAAAGAGTGTGACTATTTTTTATTATAACTAAACAAGAAAACTAATTCCACTTTGATACCCTGCATTTGTATTACAACATACAAGTTTGTTTAGAGTAGATGTTTTATGTTTTCATGGATCATGGATGGTATTCTATTGGTACTAAATCCAATATGATTCGTGGAAAGTATTAAATTTATTTTGATGACATTCAAAAAAAAAATCAAGGTCGCTGCATTTTATATAAATTTAATGGATTCAAGGGTTCTATTATTCATTCAAGGGGTTTTCGTTTGGACTATAAATTGGTTTCTATTAACAGAATAGTAGTGAATTTTATTATAATATAAGCAGCTTTTAAAAAATGTGATATGACCGTTATAATAAGTTTTTAAATGGCTTTTTCCTACAAATCAAACATAGGTAACTCAGCTTTCTTTAACATTGTTATTCACTAGCTGATAATATTATCAATGTACTGACCAATTTTGAATGAGAGCCATTATATGTCATTTTAACCTAATTATTGTTTGTTTTCTAATGATAGTTGAATCCATGACACCAGATGTTTGTTGTGTACTTCATTGGATGTCATGTTTATTATAATGAAAAAATATATGTTAAGACATTTTTTCCAATCAGTTATTATATTTGTAGTTTTCACTAATACGGTGATCTTAGTTTTTGTTCGTGTGTTTATTTTGTTATGGTAGTTTCAACTATAATGTTTTATTATTACATGATTCTATTTTAATTTGAACCCCTTTATAGGTGAAGTGTGATTCTATTGGGGTTTACATTTTAGCAGTTGAGAATTTCATATATATTTAAATGGTTTTCGAATTCTTTGGTGTTAATTCATATAAAATAGCTCTATTTTATTTTACATGCATCTTTTTCTTACTTTTAGTGTATGATTGAGGATGAATCAATTCTATTAACAAGCGTAAAAAAGGGTATCTGCTTACAAGAGTGGAGATTATTAGCTGTTTCCAGCCACCACTATCCAGAATATGAGCAGTAATTCAATCTAACATTAGAATTTATTTCCTTGCACGGTGTTTCGTTTGATGCAAGGTCTAGAACAATTTACTCTATATCAATTTCATCATTTACTTACTATATCAATTTCATCATTTTACTCAGTGGTATGTAATAGTTTATTTCTTCTATCATTTACCTTTATATTAAAAACTCGTTGAAATAGATGTCTTTCCCTTTGTATTTCTGTTTTTATGAGTACTTTTACTGCATTATAGTATAGTTAATTAGTTCACATTTTTTGTTAAAAAATGTGTGTGTATTGTTTAAAATAAAATTAAGATCACATTCAAACTGTTCATAGCACAATAAAGGAAACACCTTTCAATATGTATGAAAAGGTCAATGTATTCATAATGAAATCTACATACAGTTCAAACTGTATGGAAATGAAGTACGAATACAGTTTAAACAGTATGTAACTGATTTTTTCAAATAACTTAAGCACACAGTATGAAAATTAATTATGCAATAGAATTATGCAACGGAATTATGGAAATGAATTATGCAAATTTAAATTGTATGATAATTAATTATGCATACACTTTAAACTATTTTCCTCAAATTGTATGTGTGATATATTCATATATTATATAAATATATGAAATTATTATATGATTATGGGTTGACTAAATTCATGTAGCCCTATATCAATACATTACTGTTACATAATGGGTGAAACTTCAATGAGCTCACATTATTAAACATATGAAACTTTATTTATCTCATTTTCGACATGTTACTTAAGTAATTCCTTAAGAGAGGCGGTTAGAACATGATTACAATCAGAATAGCATTGATGATAGAGAACAAGTCGGCACTAAAATCAAGATAAATACTTTATCATTTGAGGAGAATAAATGTAGTTCACTCAACACCAATGATGAAGATCCTTGGTGATGTTTTGTTTTAATAATATTTTGTTTTTGTTGACAGATAACTTTTTATAAAAGAATGTTTTTGTAAATCAGGTGAAAGAAGTGTTGCTAGAAGTTTATAACTTGTTTATTGAGATGTTACTAAAAATTTGTTTAAAGAAATTTGTTTTGTAAAGATGGAAATTTGATGCTCTATCGGACTCAATCCATCAGAATGAGTGTTTGATGAAAGTCAGAAATTGTTGAAATGAAGAGAGTTTGAAAGTTATTGATACTCAAAAAGTTGGAAAGTCATAAAAGATTCAAAATAAGTCATACAATGATTTTTTTATTCTTTAAGGTTCCTAATAAATCATGAAGAAGTCATGATACAATATGGAGTTTGTAGAAGAAAAGATAAATCCAAATTTATGGTGTTTCCCAATTTTTAAGTCTTCCAGATGTAGCTCATCAAACCAAGCAGCGCCAGATGCATAAGTTGACAGAAGACTGGAAAATTGTTTTTGCTGAAATTTGAAGAGTTTGCAATGTTGCTGATCGGACAAGATGCAAATACTTATTCACAGGACAAGGTGTAGATACCGATCCACCAGACCAAATGTATACACTGATCCATCAGAAATATATCTATTATGAAAGTTGAAGATGATCAATTGAAGAAATATGATGACTCAATAAATTCATTTTGTAAATGGATCAAATACAAAGGAGGATATCATGTTTTCTATCAACCAAACAATTGAAGAAGTTTGAAGTTGTTTCACCTCACAAGTTGATCAGTTGCAGAAGTTTTTTGAAAAGTTTGAGTTTTCTTTCAGACTGATCTGACTAGACTAGAGGCAGTTGCTGATTTTATAATGGGATGTTTTGATCCAAGGTATCATGTGTCGATTCATCATATAAGATGATCACACTGTTCCATCGGATAATCATTGACATCGATAATTCATCGGATGCAGAGTTCCATGAGACACAGTATGATCAGATGAAGATAGTTTCTAAAGACTTGTAAATATAAAAGATGAAGAGTTCAAAGTATATGGACAAAGAAAATGTTTGAAAGGTTGAAGTTGTTTATGAATAGTTGTTGTAGGTTTCTAAAATCTTTAGAAGTTGAAACAATGTAGTCAAACATTTTCAGTTGGCATAAAGCATCAGAGCTAGAAATCATTTGTTTTGCTTTCAGTTGATCAAGTTGTGTTTTATATTTCAATTTGGTCATGAACATCGGAATGATTAAATGAGCTTCTAGACTAATATGTATCATACTATTATTTAAGAATTAATGTTTTGATATTCAGGAAGAGTTGTGAAGAATCAAGAAGTTTCAATAAGCTACCAAAAGAGATGAGAAGATTTCAAACTGTCAAAATGAAGATCAAATGAATGAGAAATTTGGGGATTTGGTGTTTGGGTGAGAAGGAAAAAATTTCAATTTCCAGCCATTACTATTTCTGGAATTCCTATAAATAGCAAAGGAAAGTAGAGCAGTACATGACACTGTTCATCCATGCAAAAAAGTTGATACTCTGCAGAATTGGTGTCAAAATTGTGTTTTCCAACCGAATTTGATTTGAGTTGAAGAAGAGTTTCTAGATAGAGTATTCTGATCAAAAGATTGGATTGAAGCATGTTCAGTTTACTAGACAATGGGAATCGGACTAAAGGTATTGGTATGAGTTTTGAGGAGTTGTTTGAGAAGAACAATTATTTTTTTATACAGGCGCAGATTGAAAAGGTGTATCAGACTTGGGTTTATCGAACTGAGGCCATCAGATATAGGCTCATTGGACAAAGTCCTCGGACAGCCCTTTTGTGGAGCAAAAAGTTTTGATGTTCATTCTCTTTTGTGGCTCAAATTGTGTATGAATTTTTTAAAAAAATTGACGGGAGTCGGTATAATCATTCCTATTGGGACATATAATGTTTTTAACGAGAGTTGACACATTTTGCATTCAGTTCATAATAATGAATTTCCATAAACTCTCAAGAGTGGCTATGGTATGGATATAGGTTGTCAAAGTGAGATCAAACCTTGTAAATCGTGTCTGCCTTGTTTAATTTTCTATTTTTGTATTCACTTGAGTTTACTAAAAGTTGACAAGGAAATAACACCATAAAGTTACAAAGGTTAAATTTACTAATGTAGAAATTTGTTACAAGGTAATAACTGATTCACCCCCCCCCCCAGTATTTCATTGATCCTTTGTAACTCAAACTTGTATGAGGGAAGATTCCCTTATTGTATCCTTATTGTGGATAATCTTAATTCTGTCAGCAGTAGAAGAATTCCTATATTCGATGGAAAAATAGGATAATTTCATATCTCCTATCTATTGGCCTGAAAGTTGTTGATGCTGCTACAATTGGGTTTTCGCCCATTGAGAAAGATGTCACAATGTCTTTTGATGAAAAGATAAATATTGATGTTCATAGAAAAATAGAAATGATATTCTTATGTCTCTATCATAAAATTTTTATATGAAGTTGATGGGTATCAAAACATCAAAGTGTATGTGGTAGAAGCATGAATGTATTATCGAATAGAATACTAAAGTGAAAGAAGAAAATCTTCAAATCTGGCATAGAATGTTTGAATATATAAGAATGAAAGATCAAGAAAATATTGAAAAGCACTTCACTAGAGTAAATGAAGTTGTTTGCAACATCAGAGGTTTCATGTCTTGGAATATTTTACAATCATAAAGAAACTCATGAGAAACTTTATGGACATGTTTGATTAAAAAATTTCTTTAGAAGATAAAGATGATTTATCGCTTGATGAACTGCATAAATTTCTTATTTCTTACGAAATAAGAAAAGCTCTGGTTTTCAAAAAGAATATGAAAATGAAATGGATTTCGAAGCTATGCAAAAGATGAATATTAAAGATATAAAAGATGTTAATCATTGTGATTCCAAAGATAAGGAAGATGATGATTTGAATGAAGAAAATGTGTTTTTTATCTCTAAAAATTGTCGAAGAGGAAGAGGAAATTATGGAGATAAACTTCCTTATAAATGTTTCGAGTGTGGTGGAATCGGTCACTTTGCTATGAATTTCCCTAAGAAGAAATTTGGAGAATACCAAGATGATTCTGTTGAAAACCTTCGATGGAAGAAGTGGAACAAATGTTCTAAAGAAACTCAACTAACAACAATTCTTTAGACAATGAATGTTTAGAAAAGTTCAGTTCATTGCAAAAGTTGAGGAAAAAAAGATTCCTTGGATAGTGGAGAAGATGGAGTTGAAGAATCATAGAGAGAGTCACAGCTCAAATCAAAATTTGTGGCATGTCTTGAGCTAAACAAAACGCTCAATAAAGAAATCAAAATGATGAAGAATGATAGTGGAAATGTTTTTGAAGGTGGAAAAGATGTTTTCAAACAAGAAGAAGAATACATCTAGGAGATCCTAAGTTACAATCACAGAATTGCAAAATATGTCTCTTACCCATGTAAAGGCGTGAAGTAAGGGGGAGAAACAACAGAAGTAAAATGAGTCACATTCCTAAAACTCAGAAAGTTGGAAAAGTGAGATCTCAAGATGTTAGAAAACATCGAACAGAAGAAAAAAAATGGAAGCAGTTTGTGGAAGATATGACCAGGATGGTCATCATGCTGAAAAATGTATGATTCTCCATCTAAAAAAAGTTTCTTATGCTAGAAAATAAAAGTCGGAAAGAATAAATTTGAGGAAAGATCTTTTGTTATTGAGACAGCTTTGAGAGCATGTAAAAAAGAAAAAAACCATGGATACTTTATAATGGATGTTCATCACACATGATAGATGATTTGAAAATCTTAAATGATTTTGAAAATCATGACAGAGAAGTTGTTACCTTCAGGAATGATAGTTCCTTAAAAATTTGAGGAATCAGAATGGCCAAGATTGAAACATAAAAGTTGAAATCTAAAGAATTTTTATTTGTTGATGGACTAAAACATAACTTAGTGTAAGTCAACTTTGTGATGTTGGAAAAGAAGTGATTTTCAGAAAATATTCTTATATCATCAGAAATGTGAAAGATGGAAAAGTTGACATAAGAGGAGAAAGAACAAGTGGAAATTTGTTTCGAATTGGAGAACTTGACAACTCATGTTATCTATGTGTTGAAGATGATAAAAAGTTTTGGCATCGTAGACATGACCACCTTGAGCGGAAAAGTATGAAAAACTTTCTAGAGTTAATGAAGTTCAAAATTTTATAGAATTGAAAAGAAGATGTTTGTATAACTTGTCAACAAGGGAAAATGACTAATGAAAGTAATAAGAAAGTTGAGATTCAGTCTAGTAAACCTCTTGAACTTATTCACTCTAATTTATAAGGTATGATGAAACACCAATAAACAAAAGGAGATTTGTACTTTATCATTTTTATTGATGATTTCACTCGAATGACCAACATCATGTTTATGAAACACAAGTCAAAGGCTACACAAGTCAAAGGCTATAGAGATGTTCAAATTCTTCCTAAAAGATGTTGAGTGAAATGGTTGTTTATATAAAGAAGTTGATAACAAATAATGATACATAATTCACATACAATTCATTTGAATCATATCTGAGAAAACGTTATAATGATACATAATTCACATACAATTCATTTGAATCACATCTAAGAAAACATGAAATGAAACATCAATATAGTGCTCCCTACACTCCGCAACAAAATGGAGTGGCTTAAAGGAAAAATAAAAGTTTTTAGGAAATGGGATGAAGAATGTTAGCAGAATCGAAATTTCAAAGTTCTACTGGAGAGAAGCTATTAGCATTGTTGTGCATGTTCAAAACAGATGTTTGTTGTGGCCGGAATCCAACATGTCTTCCTATGAAGTGTGTTAAAACAAAAAAACATTCATTGATGTACTTCAATGTTTTTGGAAGTCCATGTCTACTAAAAATTAAAAAAAAAAATTGGATCTTAGAAAATTTGATGAGAAAGTGAAAGAAGGAATTTTCATGGGATACTCACCCAACAGAAGAAGTGACAAATATTGGAACAAACATTTAAAAAAATGGTGGATTCATATGATGAGAAAGTTATTGAAAATCTAAATTTCTTAACAAAAGTTGATGAAATTTTGAGGAAGAAAAAAATGAAGGATTCTAACGTAAGTGAAAGTGATTCAAAACAAACTTATCAAGATTCAAAAGAATCGTATGATGAGGAAAGCGAAGCTGGAAGAGAAACCTTGAAATTTCCTCCTCTAGAAAAACATTTTGAAATCGAAAATTTTCATGGGAATAAGAAAGCTCTGGTTCAGACAAAAAGAAGATTGAGAATAAAAAATAAGACATCACTAATTTCATAAATTGAACCAGAATCAATTTCAGAAGAAGTTAAACACAAAAAATGGGTTGATTCAATGAATGCAGAGTTAGATCAGATTGAGAAAAACATCACTTGTGAACTTATTCCACGACCAATTAATAAAAATGTCATTTGAAAAAAATGGTTGTACATAAACAAATTGAATGAACTTTGAGAAGTTTCAAGAAACAAAAAAAAAGACTTGTTTGAAAAGGTTATACACAAGTGGAGGTGTGGATTTTGAAAAATCATTTTCTCTCGTTGCATGATTAGAAACTATTAGAATGTTTCTGGCAGTGGTTGAACATTAAAATTACAAATTTTATCAAATAGGTGTAAAGTCAGTTTTTCTAAATAGTGAGATTGAAGAAGTTTACATTGAGCAACCTTGTGGATTTCTACTTGATCAAGATGGAAGTAAGGTTTGTAAATTGAAAAAAGCCTTGCATGCATTGAAATAAGCCTCATGAGCTTTGTATGCTAAACTTGTTAGTTTTTTAAGAATGTTGAATTTTTCTAAAGGAAAAAAATTTGATAGCAACTTATACGTGAAAGAAGTTAATTCCAACACCTTGATAGTAATTGTGTAAGTGGATGATATAATTTTTGTTAGAGCTGAAGAAAATGTTTATAAAAAATTGTATGAGGAAATGAAAAAGAACTTTAAGATGTCAATGTTGGGAGAACTAACATTCTTCATGGTTTACAAGTTCAAAAAAAAAAAAATCCTATCTCAAGAAAAGTATGTCACGAAATTTTTACAAAAGTTTTGTATTGCAGAATCTAAAGAAGTTTCTACTCCTATTTCAGTGAGCACAAAGTTGAGTAAATATGAAACTGGAAAAGGTGTGAATCATAAACAATTTCAGAAGTTGATAGGATGTTTTCTTTATCACATTGTCTCATGACCTGATATTGTTTATACTCCGACTTTATGTTCCAGATATGAGAGTGAACTAAAAGAATCTCATGTGTTGAAAATGAAGAGAATTCTGAGATATAAGGAATAACTTCACATGAGATTTTATACAAAAGAAGTTTTGAAAAGAACTTTCATGGTTATACTATAACCAATGTTGATTGGGTTGGAGATTGCAATGGCAGAAAATCAACTTCTGGATGAACATTTTTCTTAGGAGAATATTGTGTGAGTTGGAATAGTGAAAAACAGAGTCCAATAACCTTGAGCATAACGGAATGAGAATATGTTACATCCACTCTGAAATGTTCTCGAATGTTGTGGATGTAAGTTCAGTTGGAAGATTTTAATGTTGAAGTTTGCAAACCATTGAAGATGTTTTGTGATAATCGAAGTGCAATTGATCTTTCTAAAAATCATATATGATACTCAAGATCAAAACACATTGATATTAAGTTTCAGTTCATAAAATAGAATGTTGTTGGTGGAGATTTTTTTCTAGAATATACTTCAACGAAGTATCAAATTGATGATATCTTTAAAAAAGCAATGTGAGAAGAAGTATTTTTGGAATTGAAGTTGCAACTTCATGTTCACCTTCCATCAAAGTCTTTCTAAATATCATAAGGAATGCCCCCACCACGTTATGGATTATATTAAAAATGGGAAGATTTATACAACTCTATCATGTAATGGAGAAATAAGTATTTTTCTTACTTAAAATGAATCTGAAGATGTGGTTATCATAAAAGGGGGGAGAAAAGGAAAACTAATAGAAAAAGATGAAAGTGAAGAAGAGTTTATGTTAACATGAACACAAATTTGTTTGTCACCAAGGGATGAAATCCCATTAAAAACATTATTTTATCATGTAGTGTGGTGTCAATACACTCTCTTTTGAAAAAGGTTGTGTTTTGGTGAAAGTCAAATATGAGTTGTGAAAAATTGTGTTTAAAAATATTGAGTTGAAAAAGTTGTTAATGGGAGTTGTCAAAAAACCAAAGGGGGGATTGAAGATCCTTTATGATGATTTTTTTAAGCAAGTTTTGTTTTTGTTGAAAACTAACTTTCTGTAAAATAATGTTTTTGTTAATTAAGTGAAAGAAGTGTTGATGGAAGTTTATAACTTGTTTATTAAGATGTTGCTTAAAATCCAGAGAAAGAAAGTTATTTTGAAAAGTTGGTGAGTGTACACTCCATCGGATTCATTCCATCAAAGTGAGTGTTTGAAGAAAGTCAGAATTTTTTGAAATGAAGAGAGTTTAAAATTTGTTGAGACTCAAAAAGTTGTGAAGTCATAGAACATCCAAAACAAGTCAAACAATGCTTTGTTGTTCTTTCAAGTTCCTAGGAAATCATAAAAAAGTCATGATACAAGGTGAAGTTTGTAGAAGAAAAGAGAAATGTGAATTTCGGGTGTTGCCAAAAATTGAAGTCTTCTGGATACAGATCATCGGACCATGAAGCACCGGAAACAGAAGTTGACAGAAGATTGGAAACTTGTTTTTGCTAAAATTCGTAGAGTTTGCAAAGTTTCTTATCGAACGAGCTTCAGATACCAATTCACCGGACAAGGTACAGATATCGATCCACCGGACCAAATGTAGAAGTTGATCCACCAGACAGAGATTTGTTATGAATGTTGAAGATGATTAGTTGAAGAAATCTCATGACACAAGAAATCCATTTTGTAAATCTGAGAAAAGAGAGGGGGTCATGTTTTCTATCAACCAAACATTTGAAGAAGTTTGAAGTTGCTTCACCTCACATGTTGATCGGGTGCAGAATTTGTCTGAAGAGTTCGAATTTTCTATTGAACTGATCTGTCCATATTGGAGGTAGTTGATGAGATTACAAAGGGTTGTTTTGATCCATACCATCAAGTATCGATCCATCGAATGAGCTTATCACGTTGATCCATCAAAAAATATTTGACACTGATAAGTCATCGGATGCAGAGTTCCATCGGACACAGTTTGATCAGATTAATAGATTTGCTAAATACTTGTGAATAAAGATGTTGAAGTGTTCAAAGTCTCCGAAAAAAGGAAATGTTTGAAAGGCCGAAGTTGTTTACGAACAATCATTGCAGGTTTTTGAAATCTTTAGAAGTTGTAACAATGTAGACAATCATTTTCATTTGGTATGACATATCACAGTGAACAATCGTCTGTTTTTTTCAGTTATTCAAGATGGGTTTTATATTTCAATTGGTTCAAGAGAATCGGAATGATGAAAAGAGTTTTTGGACTAAGATGTTCTAGACTATATTTCGAGAAGAGTTGTGAAGAATCAAGAAGTTTTGAGATGCTTACAAGTGAGATGAGAAGAGTTGAAGGGGTCAAAATGAAGTTCAAATGAATGAGAAATCCAGGAATTTGGAATTTGGGTGAGTGGGGAAACATTTCAGTTTCCTGCCTTTAATATTTCTAGAACACCTATAAATAGAGGAAAGAAATACGATACTTAGACAATCATTTTCATTTGGTATGACATATCACAGTGAACAATCGTCTGTTTTTTTCAGTTATTCAAGATGGGTTTTATATTTCAATTGGTTCAAGAGAATCGGAATGATGAAAAGAGTTTTTGGACTAAGATGTTCTAGACTATATTTCGAGAAGAGTTGTGAAGAATCAAGAAGTTTTGAGATGCTTCCAAGTGAGATGAGAAGAGTTGAAGGGGTCAAAATGAAGTTCAAATGAATGAGAAATCCAGGAATTTGGAATTTGGGTGAGTGGGGAAACATTTCAGTTTCTTGCCTTTAATATTTCTGGAACACCTATAAATAGAGGAAAGAAATACGATACTTAGACATTGTTCATCCATGCTAAAAAGTTGATACTCTGCAGAATTGGTGTTAGAAGTGTGTTTCTCAACTGAAGTTGTTTCGAGTTGAAGAAGTGTTTCCTAACAGAGTATTCTGATCAGAATATTAAACTGATGCAAGTTCAGTTTACCGGACAGATAGAATCGAACAGAAGGTATCGGTATGAGTTTTGAGAAGTTGTTTGAGAAGCGCAGTTTTATTATACATGCACAGATTGAAAATGTGTATCAGACTGAAGCCATCAGACTGAGGCTCATCAGAAAAAGTCACCGGACAACCATTCTGTGAAGAAGAAAGTTTTGATGTTCATTTTTTTTTGTGGCTCAAATTGTGTAAGAAAAATTTTATAAACTGACGAGTCAGTATAATCATTTTTGTGTGGAGATAGAATGTGTATAACAGGAGTTGACACAAATTGTATTCACCTTTTCATAATAGTGAATTTTCACATACCCATGAGGGTTTCTATGTCAAGGATGTAAGTTCTCACACTAAAATCCAACCGTATAAATCGTGTGTCTTGTTTACTTTTCTATCTTTGCATTCAATTGAGTTTACTAAAGTTTGATGAGGAAATAACTCTAACAAGTTAAGTTGCAGACATTAAATTTATTAAAGTTTGAATTTCTAAAAAGGAAACTGACTACCCCACACACACGCACCTCTAATTGGACATGCATTTTATGACAAACTCAAACTCAATGTTTTGTATATTTTTGTTTGTATTAAATAATATTTACTCTTCCATTGTTTTATCTTCCTATATTGTATATGCCCATAGGAATGTGTTATTTTTCATTGATTCACAGCCTATTTTGTCCCAAGCATGGGCGGGGTGCTAGTTATAATAAAAAAGTGGCATCTGAATAAGATGTTTTCAAAACTCCACATTCATATTGAGTACTCTTATATAGTAGTTGACAAGGAAATATATGTTCAGAACTATAAATTAAGGTAACAAGTGTAATTGAATATGCATTTTCGGTTTTGATAATTTCATATCTAATGTAATGACATTTTTAAAAAATAAATAGTAAATATAATAAAAATAATGATATCTTGTAGGGAATTTATAAATATCGTGTGATAAATAACCTACCTAAAGGGTGGGTAAGAGAGATGAAAAATAGAAATTTAAAGTCACATCATATTCATTCAGTGACTAACATTAAAAGAAGATATTAATGCAAGTGTTTTTTCATATAAATTGAACATGAAACATTCAAAGAGAGGGAAAAATAAATCTAATAATTTATAAAATATGTTTTTAAGATTACATAACTTCTGGAATGAAATAATTTGGTAAAACGAAAAATATTTAAAATATAGCTAGTAGCAGCGAGTGATCTAACAGTTGAATCCCAGAAGGAATCATACATGGTTATTTTGTTACATTTAATTAATTAGTAAAGTAAAATAATTATAATTATAATGATGTGTAGAGAAAAAAAAGAACATATAAATCAGAATTTTTAACAAAGAATTTATGAATAATAGCAAAAAAATGATTAAATATAATCTGCTAATAATGTTTTCAGACAAATAGTTGCAATATTAGAATTTCAATTAAATTAAATTAAATTATTATCATTTAAAAACTATATTTAAATAATGGATGTTTTGAGAAGATATGTTATTTTATGGAACAAATTTGAGGATATATGAATATACTGGTTCAATTCATATTCCAGAATCTGAATAAGAAGCCTATGACAACATTCGGGTCATGCTTATTACACACAGATGTGCATCCGGACATACAGAACATGTTATGAGTCTATTCATGGTCTTAAAAGGAGTTTTATTTTCTTTGTTTGATAAACCAGGTTTGACCATCAACCGGTTATAATAATATGGTATTTGATAATGATAATTATTGTATTTATTATTTTAATCTAAAATAAGGTAATAAGAAAAATGATTGAGAAATATTTATTACTGAAAGCATAGTTGAAATTCATGTTATACAGATAAAAATTGAACATGCATATTATTAAAAATATTCTAATAATATAACAGCTGATATATTATTATAAAAACAAAAAAACAGCAGTCAGATAATGTATGAGTGTATATCAATGTTTATCATGATAATAATATACCTACATTTATATAGCTATTAACATATATTCAATAACTTATATGTTAAGTTTTTCTAACATCATGGAATGAATTTAATCTTACAAATATTATAATGAAGCAGCTATTATATTATTATACAACATACACGTTTCATAATAATAATAGAATGCATATGTAAATAAAACAACAAGCTATTAAAAGTGATAGGAAAAATAAAAAAAAATTAAAATATGCAATTTTATTCAACCAAAATAAGAATAAAATGTAGATATAAGGAAAAATATAGTGAAAATTCTTTACGATAGCGCGCAACGCATATAGTGTCAAAATTGACAAAATATTATAAGTAATTGGTACCAGTACCGCAAATAAAGATGAAGTCGTAAATTTTTTAAAGATGTTCATCACTGAAAATAATAATACATATTATGCGATATGTTAAAAAATACTTAAATATTAGAAATGGTAAAACAATATATGATAAAATAATGTTAATATTATAATAAATGGTTTAAAGGAATGATATAGTGTTTGGTAAAGGTATGTACCATCAGTATTCCAATTGGAGAAGATATATTACCCCATCTAATTGCCTGAATAATGTACATTGAAGTCGCACAATATCTAATATCTTACAAATAGTGAAAAATTGAAGTAAAATTAAGATTAAAGGCAAAAAATTGCTCCTAGAGTGCAACTTAGTAGTAGCAGCCCCTGTGAGGTCTTAACGAGGACTTGGGTTCGAGTCTCGTCGAGTTCTTTATTGTTCGTAGTGCATGATTTTCGATGTATTTCTCCCCTTCCCCAAACCATTTAAATATATTTGATAATCAACAATATTAAAGTGTAAAATTGTAAATGGCAGCGCATGCAGATAATTTTTGTTATTGTCAATGGATGTCATAATGAAAAAAAAATGGTGGTAATACATGAATGGTTTAAACATTAAAATTTAAATCCACTGAGTTGGTACTTATTTTAAGAATTTTTTACGTGGGGGTTTTCTTAATTTGAATGAGATGACAAAAAATCTAATGTTTTTATTTATACACAAGAATACAAGAAAAGAAACTTATAATCCAATATTAAATTGCAAAATAGTTTTGAAGATTAAAAAGGATCTAATAATCTACTTGTATGTAATATGTTTAGTTGGATAATTGTGGGAAGGGAATGAATAATACACAATGCACATGACTTTAGAAAGTAAATGCATGATTGAAAATCAATAAATAAAAATGGTATTGCATAATGGAAACTGCAAAACACTGTGAATTGATAAAGAACACAATGTAATAACAGATCCAGAATGCTATTTTACTTTTGTATATGTGTGATAAATTAAAAAAAAATGAAAAATTAATACAAAGTCAAATAAACCTGATAGAATATTGAAATTGAAATTTTGTAGATCCTATAAATGGGTATAAAAATATACAACAACAATTTAAAATTACTGAACATTAAATTTAACTTAAAAAATACAGAGTACTTATGACCAATGGTTCTGGCGGTTAAACCATTGCAGTAGAAATATCAATCCTCTAACAAATAATAAGATAAAAATTATAAACAAATAACAAACATTCAAAAAAAGGAATACATATACCTACTAGAGTCATCCCCAGATTATATTCATTTCAGTTTGCAGTGATCATGATGATCGAGTTGAAGATACAGTTAGAACAATATATTCATTTCTCAAGAAAATTAATTTATCAAGTAACAAGAAAGATGCAACAAAAAAATGAAGCAGGAAATTTGATATCGAGTTAAAGAGACGATACCAGCTGGAGACCCGACAATCCTAGAGTCCCTCGTTATCCATGATTGCAGTGATCACGATGGTCAGGAAGAAGATAGTGCTGACTCCAGAGGATGGCACGGGTGCGGTGAAGGACAGGTAGGCGTTGATGAGAAAGTAGAAGTTAGAGACCCTCCTGAAATACTCGAACATGGACATGGGGAGGAACTTGGTGGCCTTGATGTCGTTTCCATTTTAAGGGCGGGATCCATGGATGGTGGGAACGAGGAAGTCGATGCAAAAAGGTAGCGGTGGATTTCACAGACGCTTGGTAATCGACTGCAGGGATGGTGTATTGGTGTTTGGGAAAAATCAAAGATGAAAATCTATTGCAGTAGTTTTGAAGGAAGATTATACACGAAAATTATACGAGGGCTAGGTATGCAGTGGGCCGTGACAAAAAGGAGGAATTAGGGATTCGGGAATAATGTGCAAAATTGGGATGCGCAGAAGGAAGGTTTTGAAGGTGGTGAGGTGGAGGCACAGAGGCATGGAGGCAAAGGAGCAGAAGCAATCACCGGGAGATGGAAGTTGAAGCCGGGGAGGCAGGGAGCCGGAGGTGGGGAGGGGTGGGGAGGTGGGGAGGGGTGGAGAATAGGGTGAATTGTGAGGTCGATTTTTTCGACTGAAAGAGGCGGTTGGGCCTGCAGGGAGGAAGTGGGAAAACAATGAATAGGAGGGCAACGTGTGTACTTCGGAATAAGAGTTTAATAAGAAACTAGGTTATTTTTAATAAAAGAATATTATTTTACAAATATAAAAATTGATATTAATATTAAATATATTTAAACTAAAAATAAGTGGTACATAAATTGTTGGGACATCATAAACGTAGTATAAAATATTTAGTAGAATTACTAAGGAATAAAAATTTGTAATAAGCATTCATCATGGAGAATACAATTACATGAATTAAAAAATGATTCAAATGGATAATTGAAATTATGATCAATGTAATAATTGATGTTCGAATGAAAGTTATGTAACTGAAAAGAAAGAAATCAATGGGCTGGATAGTATTTCAGCATTGTAATTTATAGGGTTCAAGAGGTAAACACTATGAAATTTCAATTTGTGTAGTATATAGAATAAATAAATTACCACAGGAATGGTAAATTATGACTCTTAAAGGAAAGAAACCATTAGAGAATGTCAAAAAGTGTCATTTACATTGATAAAACACTTGAAAAAATGAGTTTCAAAACACTCATAAATAGCATTTGTTTTTAAAAATTGATTTTGAAGGCAGATAAAATATGAATATAAATTCACTAACAAAAATTCCTTTGAACATCACTTGTTGAAATAGGAGAATCCAAATCAGAAACACGTCGAGGTCAATCTTCATCATGAAAGTGAGGGAACAAATTAAACTGTTGAAAAAATAAATAACGCTATCAGTAGATAAAATATGATATGCTTCGAAATTTCACGTTGTAGTCTATGAAAATATCAGATACAATTTTTTCCAAAATTCCTTAATGGATCGATTTAAGATCAAATTGATAAGATATGTATTTTTTCCCGAATAAAGGAAAGTTACAAATAGGCAAACACATAAAGCAGGCACATGTAAATGCAGCCACATGAAAAATATGAACACATAAAAGATTTCAGTATAGAAAAATTATATTCCTGTTGTAAATGCAATTTATGATGTATATTTAATAATAATCTATTGAAATATGTAATAGCAATGTATGATGTGTATTTCAATGTTTAACTGATTACCAGTTGAAAATACAGTGTAAGATCCATATTTCAATAGATTACTATTTAATAGTAATCTGTTGAAATATGTAATAGTAATTGAAAAAATATACTGTAAATTGCATATTATAATTTGTGCAGTGTATAAAAAACATATATGGAAATAAAAATCTATGAAATCAAAACATTTATATAGAGGAGATTCTAATAAGTGATACATGCAAGACGAAATGGTGGAATGTTGCACCTACCATGATGTGTTGCAATGGAAGTTATGCACAATGCATTGTGTCCTTTCCATTTTGCAGGGATAACTATTTTGTAGATTTTTTCATCATTAATTTGAAGGGTTCTCATAACACAATCCAGGTTTTACAGAAGGCTCTAGAGGTGTGAGATCTGCATGTAATTCACATGGATTTCTTAGTTTTAGTTCCCTTTTAAGATCAAATCGAAGCATGAAAATTCATTCATTTTTCATTTTCAGAACCACTGATTCAACATCAGCAAGATAAACAAAAATGGTATATAATCAACATTATACACAACCCTGGAACACCACATACCTATATATTTAATTTTTTTAAAGGGCTATAGGTCAAGAGGAAAGGAATCTTACCTAAAGAGTTCACAATCAAATCCTCTGAAGTTTCAAAAAGATTTGACCAGTAGCTTCTACCAGAGGATCAGCATGTCTTGGAACTCTTCATTTCCCAATCATATCAATTCATATATTCATCTTTCTAATGGTCAAATTGAAGAATTTGAGACTATGACCATTGCCAACATTGTGAATTTCAAGCATCATCACAAATTTTAGCGAGGATAAAACTAGTTGATTGATTGTAATCTGTTGTGGGAAAATAGTGTTTGTTTGATTATGAAAAACAAAATATTTAATGGAAGCATTAAAATTGATAATCCCTTTCCAGAGTGTAGAAAAACATTGAATAATGGAATATATCAAATAATCCATAGCACATATAATTGGTAAAATGCATGATGCATGATGTGCATCACCAGATAATATGGATACAAAATTCACAATGATTAAAATCAATTCATATTGCATAATACTATACAACGCTTTATGATAATGCTTATTGGGAATTTATAATAAAGACAATATTGATTCATACTGTAAATATAATTGAGTTGAAATGTATTCCAATCACATGTTTTATTATGAAAAAAATAAACCAGAGTAGAAAAGAAGAATGTATCATTTAAACTGCATATTAGTACAGTTTGTAAGCCTTCAACATAAACATAATTTTCTTATAAAGTGCAATATATCCTAGATTAAATGTAGTTAAACTTTGAAATAATTTCATGTTGATAATTTCTTCATCTATATTACATAGACAGATAGTGGAACAATGAAGTGGGTATTGAAGTACATGAAATGAGATTTCAAATACAAAGCATAAGAAATTCAAAGAAAATCATGCTACTATATTTAAGTTACTAAAACAAACATGTTGTGAAAATATATAATGATACTACTATTAAAATTATAATTATCACAAAATATAATATTTATAAAAGCTATACATACTGAATCTAAAACGGTGGAAGAAAAGATAGACATGTTATAAAGAATATCAAAAACATCACAGTTGAAAATATAATATATGGTTTATGCATGTAAAATGGAATGAGAATGAAGGATTGAACATCAAATCATATACACCATGTTTCATTCAATTTTGATAGAAATATAACATACAAGATAAATATCCCATAAAAAATTTGTTAATATTGAAGAATACATAGAAAAAAATGCAAAAAGGAGGTTAAATGGGATATTAGTTTTCCTATCCATGCATCTCCAGTACAAAAAGATTAAAAATATTAAAAAAATCCTCTGAAAACAATGAAATGCTATATGTATATGATTCAGAGTAGGAAATTTTTTTATATGTTGGAAATGAATATATAAATTTCATCCTAATAGTGATCAATCAATCCATTGAAAGTCTAACAGTGAGGCATTCTGTCAGCCTTGATTTTAATGCGAAGCAAAGGTGAAAAGGTTGTAAGAACAAGAATCCTCTAAGAGCACTACATAATTCCATGAGGTTAATTTGGAATGTGAAGATGAATTCATTAATACATATGGTAAATACGATTTCTGACATAAAATATTTGTACAATTCAATAGTTAGTTGTGACTAATATAAAATGGAGGTCATTTTTTTATTTTTTTTAAATTAGAGTTTCATATAATAGATAATTTTATTTTTTATTAATTGAACACTTGGAAGATGAATAAAAAACATGAATGTTACGTGATATACCATATTATACAATAAAATGATGTTAAAATAATAACACATGGAACATAAGAAATATTAAACTAACAAAAATGCATAAAAAAATAAAACAGGTTTGTATAATTTGTCAAAGTTGTTGCATAAATTACATTCACAAGGAAAGTATGTAAGGAGATTTTTACATGAATAAGCACATAAATTTATATTAAAGGGTACACTAAATCACATGTTGGCTAACAATGACCTACGACCTTCATCTCTTTCTAGAAACCTTCACATTAACATTAACAATGCATTTGTTAGAAAGGAGCCAATGAAAATAAAAAGTTACAATATGTTTTTCTTACACTGTAAAGAAGATAAAAGGAATAATAATTATAAATTTTAGGTGATTCATCATCATCAAATCCCTGTAATAAATACCCTACAACATATAGAGGGACGGACCATTTAACATAAAAGAAGAATAAAACCAGGGACACAAAATTAGGGTTACAAAAGGGGAATTAACATTGAACGTAAAAACAGAATTAAATGAGGTTGAGAAAATTAGGGTTACATTAATGGAAGAGAACCAGGACTAGAACCTATGATCAAATTCGGAAGAATTGTGGAAGGAAGAATCACTCTAAAATCATGTATGTAGCGATTTGGGGAGAACTTGTCCTGATGGACGAGCCACTAATTTATACAGATAATGAAAGTTGAATGTGTTGAGCTCCACTTCGAATGAAGGTGTATGATAGGGGAATAAAGGGGATCTATGTTGAGTAGAGATTCAGAATGAGTGGTGGTGGATGATACACAGGTGCAAATTGGTAGCGGGGGAGCAATGGTAGTAGAAGAACAATGATGAGATGGGGACGACAGTTGAATGGGAACAGGGTTTGGAGGAGGTGTTGAGGAGGATACAGATATCTGGATGGGAGGAGATGTTGGGGAGGGGGTCAGAGGTGGAGGCAGTGGAGGAGTTGTGGCTAGGAGGGGAGTCGGGGAGGGATTCAATTTGGAGAGGGGAGTTGGGGAGGGAGAGGGAAATCATGGGGGAGGTAGAGCATATTAGGGGATACATACAGGGAATAACGATTGGAAATTGTAGCGGGAAACATATGCTCAGAGTGAGACACATGTAATTTAGGAATTAGAGCTTTTAATTATAAAATATATCATTACTCGCTACAAATCAATGATTATTTTAAATAATACAACACTGAGAAATTTTGATTTGTTTGAAAAGTGCAGAGAACAAATAAAATTACCACATAAATAATAAATTCGAACATTTCAATGAAATAAAATATTAGATAGTGTCGTAAAATGGCATCTACACACTGATAAAACATTTGAAAATTTAGTTATATAATAGTGATAGAAAATAGTTGTTTATGATAAATAAGTTTGAATGAAATTGAAAAATGAAGAAAAATTCATTAACAAAATGTTCTGTAAACATCACTTGTTGAAGTAGGAGAATCCAAATCAACAATACACTAAGGTGAATCTTCATTCTGAAAGTGGTGGGACAAATTTACCCATTGACAAAATAAATAATGTCATCAATAGAAAAGTTCTCAAATAAAGGAATGTTTCAAATTCTCAAGAACATAATGATGCATGGTTAAACTTTCTAGATAAATGTATGTATATTGAAATGATACCAAAAAAAGGCTACCAATTTCATACTATAACAAAGAACACATATTGAAAGTTCATAGTAGTTTTATAGAAAAATTACATAATAATATGTAAGACAATTCATTATTTACATTAATTGGTAGTAACAAATACCATTGGAGAGCTAGAAAAAATACACGAAAATGATAATAATTATAATATAAAGAGAGTTCGTACCAAATTATAGATAGAAAAAACCATGTTAATTTTGGTTTATTCCATGTTAAGGTGAAAACCATCGTACTCAAACTGATGGTTGTGCCGAAGGCAATTTTAATCATCTTCATGGCATAGTAGAATTGAGTTTTGAGGAGTTCTTTGATGAAATCAAGAGAGTGGATAAACACATCATTGCAATGATTATTATGATGGAAATATTTGGATCATGATACTATCTAAAATAAATAAATGATTTTATAGTCACATGTTTAACTGATTATCTTGTTAATAAAACACATCTCAAACTGGATAGAAATGGTTCAAGGAATAACATGAAAGTAAGAATATGGATATTGAGTGGCATGAGATAACCATATGAAAATGAAGAAACATTAAAATTTAAACACAAAAAAAATTCATTATACACCAATTATATTCCTGTTTAAAATACAGTTTATGATTCATAGTTAATGGTAATATTTTAACATATGCAATATCAATGTATGATGCATATTTCAATGTTTAACTGACTACCATTTGAAAATGAAGTGTATTATGCATATTTCAATAAAATACTATTTAATAGTAATCTGTTTAAATATGTAATAGAAATTGAAAAAATATACTGCAAACTGCATATTTTAATTTGTGAGTGTATATTATAGATATATAGAGAATTTAAAAAATGTGAAAAAAACTATTGAAATAAAAATTGTGCAAACTACAATGTATAATCCTCTTTGGTTACAAAAAATTAAAATTCAAAGATGAAATCAGATATAAAATAATAAAACTTAAGTCAATATTACCTTCCAATAGAATCATAAAATGTCAGTCATTTTTCAGTCTTCTTTTCTAAGTTTTCCTTTATAGATAGCAGCGGTCCATTTTTAGGGTCTATTATACTCATAGAGTCTCCACATATTACAACATCACATTTCACCACATCCTCACCATCAAAATCATGAAACATGTTTTTCTACAGAGATAATGGATTTATAAGATTAAATAGAAAATATTATTGACAATTAAAATCAGAGAATCATGAATCAAAATATTAAAAATATACAATTGAAAATAATAAATGAACTGTATATTTTAAACATATAAAATATGGAAATGACAAAAAAATGCATATTTTATAATTCTAAAGTTTCAATAAAAATAATAATCAATTAATAGTATAGATATACACGTGATTAGATAAAATATGCATGGTTGATTTAAAAAACCCAACATCTGTGTTGCAAATAAGTCATAAAGATCCACTGATATAATGCTCCTATGAAGTAAGGATAAAAGGAATATTCTAATTTTGTGGTTGTTAATTTTTTATAAATCCAATTTATGAAATTGGAAACAATAGTACGTGGTTATGTCCAATGGTGCTACAAAATCTTGAAATCCACTGCTCTGATTCTCCTATATAGTAAGGATAAAAAGAATAACATGATGTGGATGTTATTTTTTATAAATAAAATTTAATAAATTGAAGTCACTAATACCTAGAAATTATTTTAGTGTAAATGAAACTTTAAATGATATAGAATTTCTAATACACTCCATATATAACACAAACAACAACATAAGAGTAGTATGACACTCAAGGGCCACAACAATTTGATCTCACCTTGAAACTTATGATGTTTTCATATCCTTTAATATATTCTTATAGAAATTAATATCTTCATAAACATAACCTCATTAGATATCCATTCTACAATTCGGCCCATCCTATGTACATCTATGTATCCTGACAATGAAGAAATGTCTGCGAAGTCTAACATGCCAAATTCATTAGCTAATCATTCTAACAAAGAAAGAACAATGAATTGGATAGGAACAATAAACACATGTGACTCAAATAATATTTAAAAAATGAAATACGCAGTATACCAGCTGCACTAGAGATAGGAAGATAATGAATCTTCAAGTAATGATAATGATTGAAGTTCAAAAAAGTGAGAAGAGTCTTCATAACCATCAAAATAAAAAAGGGAAATAATACATGAGTCCAAGATCTAAAAGAAAATAAACCAATAAATAATAATAAATTTAAATAAATATAATTATACTAATTTACTTCTATTGAATAAATTTATTCAATTAAGAAGATGAAAGTAAATAGTAATATAAATTGTACATTTAAAAAGCTATTGAACCCAACATTTGCAGTTAATTTTTTTAATGCATATTATAAAGAAACATGTAGTATTTCATAGTAAAACATTATATCTAATTGTAGGTACATTGAAACTTTACATTAAAAATTATGCTGAATACATAATTTATCTAGGAGGATTGAAACTATATACTGAAATTTCATATTACATTGTTATTTATCAATAGAGAATAATGTTTTAGAAAATGAATATTATACATAAGTTCATAGATTGAAATTTCATAGTGGTATTGGAAACTATACATGAAAAAGACTGATGAATCCAAATTATAGTAACATTTTTAGTGTATATTATACATAAGCGTGTAGATTGAATGCATGTTAAAAATGTATATAAATTCAAAGTGACATAATATTCATTTGTGTTGAAACTGCATAATTATATGAAGATTTTTTTATTACATACACTTAATCAGATTATCAAGCATCAAATATAGTAAGATACAAAATATTTTATAGTTATTTAATGTTTATCCAATTGGATAAAAATAATAAATGAAACAGGAACATTAAAAACATTGAATATTAGACACACACACACACATATGCATATAATAATATGAAAATAAGAAAAAATAGAGTAAATAAATCAAAAATAATTATAAAAATATATATTCCAAGTTAATTAACTATTAAATATTATTTAGGAACCTTATTTTTAATAATAACTTCAAAGTAAATTAAAGAAAATCCAAATAGTGGCATTACTCATACATTATGAATTGCGTGTATAAAAATAAAACTACAAATATGTTTCTAAATTAGGCACACAATAGACTTGTTAAATAAATAATGGCCACAGAAAATGATAAAACCCAAAAAATAACAATAAAATAAAATACTTACTCTCAATAAACATAGTTTCTTCATTGTTCCATATTTTCTCCCACCCTGTAAGCCAAAAAAACAAAGGTTGTATATTTTTTTTGAAAAAGAAAGAAAATGAAAAAAAAAAATCAGAAACTTTCAATCAATGAATAAAAAAATACAACATGGTGTTGGTAGTCCATATAAATCAATACAAAAAATACATTATTTTGATGAAATTATGCAATACCTTCTGAAAATCATAAAGAATATAAAAACATGATATGTCAAAGTAAATTAAAACAATATATCATTACCTTGTATGGACATATTTTATATCATTAATTATCATGACCATGTGAAGTAACCACTACATCAAACAACATAAAAACATGGGTTGGATAATATAAAAAGTATAAAATAATTAAAAGGTGAAAAAAATTATAATGAAAAATTAAAAAATTAAAAAATTACCACCCAATGAAGAAAGGGTGATAAAGGTGGAGGCTAGGGTATCATAGGCTAAGGAAAAGGTGATGGTGTAAGAGGCAGAGGTGTGTGGGGGGGGGGGGGGGGTCAAGGAGGGATATGGAGATGGAGGTGGAGGCTAAAGCGGAGGTGGAGGCTATGGTAGTGGCGAGGGGAGGCTAAGATGGGGGGGTTTGGGTGCTGGAGGCAGAGCTGAAGAAGGAGGCTCAGCTATAGGTGAGGGATCTGTAGGAAAATTATAAAGCAGTGGTGGAGAGGGGAGTTAAGGAGGAAGAGGGTGCTAGAGGATGAGGAGCCAGAGGTGGAGGTGGAGAGGGGACTCGAAGAGGGAGTCAAAGGTGGAGGCGTAAATGGAGAGGGGAGTTGGGGGGAGAGGGAGTAGAGGTGGAGAGGCCAGTTGGGGAGGTAGAGGTGAAGACAAAGGCAGAGGTGGATAGAGGAATTAGTGAGGGAGAGGTTGAGGCATAGGCAGAGGTGTACATGTTGGAATTTTAGGGACATTGGGGAGAGGATGACACTAGAGTGGAACCTAGAGTAGGGAGGGGAGGTGGGAAATGTAGGGACAACAGAAACCCTAGACCAGAGAGAATGGAAAGGCTAGATAGGTCGAGCCCCAGTGGAATAAAGGAGGTAGGCTGAAATGTTTGAGGGAAATCAATTTATCTGGGGATGAAACGTGTGCATGGTAAGCCAAAATTTATATATATATATATATATATATTAGATATAAATAAAAATTACGTAATTCTTTAAATTTGATAAAATTCACAAGTGATAGTATATCTTTTACTAGAGTTTTTAGTATAAATCTATAGATAACATTTTTTTCTTTATTAATTTATCAAGATTGTGACATATTAATTTAAATTCCATAATTATATGATTAAAATATCTACAAAATCACTCCAATTAGAGTTATAGATTAGAAATAATATTAGTGAGAATTTTACGCATTCATTTCTTTTTCTATTAGTTATGAGGGCCTTAAAGACAAAATTTAGAGAAATAAAGCCCAAATGCCTAATAAGAGGTTCTAGATCTACCATACCAATAGTTTTTATAAATATTAGTGATGGTACAACCACCAATCATGGTGGCAGAAGGTAGAGGAAATGAGTTTCACAACATAGAGATCATGACCATCTGATTTTCCATCAGATGATCATATATGTTCATTGTATCCCTAGATAAGGTTGAAAAACATGGAATGGTAGTATCCCATGTGGTCTTATGATCAATATTATTAGACGGATTGAGCACTTTTTCATCATGACTAGCCGGTGTTATGAAATAACAAATCACCTATCTGATCAGATAAATTAGGTGGGTGTGAATGAAACATAGGTGAAGAACCATGAGGGTGACACAACTCAACACTGGTCATTAAATCCATATATAAAATGGTTCAGATTGATCGAGGGGCTACTAGGGGTGACTGTTCACATAGAGGCATGTAGAGGTTTCACATGAAACCCCCATTGGTCTAGACTACATGTCGAGCATAAGGGAACAAAAAGACCCCATTTTTATGATAAAAATAAATCAGAATCCTATTTTCATTATAGACAAAATGGTACCATGTTTGAGTCATTTTGATACCATTTTATTGATGAAATAAATGTTTTAAGATGATATTAGTTTAAATTTTATTATTATAAATGTAATAATAATTCAACTTACCAAATCAAAGTGTTATCCCTATTTATTGCATCAGTTACCTAGATATAATTTTATCGAGTGGAACATACCTAGTAGAATATTAATTTCAGGACCAAGATATAAAAATTTCCCTAGATCATGTAAATGTCATTATTAAATTAATAATTTAAATATTTAATTAAATATCTATGCAGCCTAAGATAAAGATCTTGAATTACTTAAGGGGATGAAGTTCTTAACCCTGAAAGGTGGTGAAATATTCTTATTGTAAACTCAATGGTTAGTGAATTATAGGAAAAAAATTATAATTGTGTGGGATGATCATATAAAATTATATAATTACATGAAATAAAAAATTAAATTAAATGTTTTCAAACATGAAAAAGGAACTTGAATTGTTTACATAGATTAGTTCCTTAATAATGGTAGGTAATGTATAATATCTAACAGTATCTTAGTTGATGGTATTAGAGGTTATAAAAAATAAATAGAATCATTTAAATAATAATTTTTTCTCTTCAATATTTTGGCAACACTAATGGAGATTATGGATTCATTATGAAACAATGAATTCTAAATGAATTGAATAAGAATTGGGTAACCAAGTAAAAAAAGTATGATATAAAATTATGAAGATAAAAGGGAATTATTTAAACACTAAATAGGGATAAAAATATTAAATTATAAAGGGTCATGGTGACATTAAATTTTATAAGTCAATAATGGGAATAAGTAGTGATATAATACCGAGTACATGGATTCCCAAAGATGGTGTGACATAATTAAAAATAAATTGAATATAATTAAGGAATGTATTTTAATTAATAAAATATAATAATGAATGTCTACATGAACCTTAATAATGAATAGAGTATAATATTTTAAATAGTGATTCGGGTAATATATGTGAATGGATGGATAATTCATTATAATAACTTTAGTTATTATGTATAATGGAAATGAATTATATGTGAGGTAAGTGATATCAACTTAGTGGTGATGTTCTGAGATGAAAAATTCAATAACAACATTTATCATTATCAAATTATTATCACTATAATATAAGGTTCTATGATCAAGGAAACCCATTGGGGAAAATATAGCATCCAATGATGAACAGGTTGGATGTAATATTGACTGGACTATTATGTGAAGTGTAAGATAATTCAATAACTAAAAATCATCTATTATGGAATTATTATTGGATTCCTATGATATTCATTATATGGGGAAATCGATGAGTATGATGTAACTTGTCCATATTGATTCTCAAGAGTCTTGAGAGACTGATAAGTATATCTTTTATTGTGTTTTTGGTGGTTGATTGAGTGTACTTATCTTTTTGAGATGTAGTGCATCCAACAACAGAAGTATATCAATGACTATGAGATGTATTCGTAATTTCTCCTTCACACTCACCCTCTACCAAGGGTTAGAGTGGGATGATAATGATTATACTCTTTCATATCCACTTATTTAGGCAGAGAATGATAGTGTATTATTTATTTATCTACTCCCACTGACGTATAACTCTGGGCTGAGAAAAATTGAATACCTTTAGAAGATATTCAGGGATAGGTATTTCCCCCAATATCTATTTCCTATTATAAATAAATATGGGTAATTTCCCTAGTATCCTTAATGAAAAAACATGATTGATTGGACATATGGAGAGAGATAATTCCTTCAGTATCCTTAATAAAATAATATGACATATGGAAATTCACCTGAGTGTAAATTCTCTTCCTTACCCACAAATCTGGGTTTGAGGAATATTATTATGTACCTGATACTATCTCTAATCCTCTACCACTACTTTTGGATTGGGATAATCTAATACACAGTTTTATCCATGGAGATGTATATTTACTATATTATTCTAGTATATAGCTTTATCCCGATAGATGTGTACTTCCTTTAGTGTCTAGAAATGTATGTGATTCTAAATTTGGAGATGTGTATTTACTACAACTAGATATATGTATTTTATTCAGAAATTTAAATATTGATAGAGATGTGTATTCCCTCAAGTGCTTCTAAGATATTTGGAGACATGTATTTCCTCTAACATATCATGATCATTGCATATTAGGTGAATTTTCAAGAGGGAATTCGACCATGATTTGTGTGGTATGATTTCCGATTCCATGTTGAAAACATTATTATTTGGAGAGTGAGATGAAAGTGAGTTATGTGTTTATTAATTAGGACAGATCATAGTTATGCCTATGGATGACATAAATTGATGTTGGATTGTCTAAAAATTACTTTTTATTGAGGCATGTTTTAATTCCTTGACTAAAATCACTCAATAGAATTTAGGTAGGAATACTTCCCAACCTTGAGTGTGCCGCCTCCTATGATAGAGACTGCCAACTAGAAAAAAGGGCTTAAATCATGTGTTTCAGAGGCTATACCCTCTATATAATAACTATCAATCATAAATAAATAATAAGAAAACATCCAAAATAGATAATCAGTGTATTCGTAATCAATAACACAACCATACTATAATAGATGTAATGTAGTCATACAATCATACATCCTAAACGATCAGCAATTGAGCCAATAACATATAAAATGAACATAATTAAAAAATACACAAGAAGTCTCTACTACCAATATTCACACCATCTCAACCCAATCTCTAATCCCTATCGAGCTGCTCCAGCTCGATCAACTATATAACCTATGTTTAGACTTTCATAATAGAAATAAGGTATACATGTGCACTAGGGTTCCCATTAAGGGTGTGAGAAATACATCTCAATAGGGTCTCACAATTTCTCCCTAATATACACCATTATATATGTGTGTTTGAATGAGGAATGTAAACAAAAAAGAATAACACATACAAGAATCGGTGTCAGGTCATTGTGTGTTAACCAAGACACTATAACACTTGACCACACCTACTTGACCATTTTTTGAAGATAGAGTCACCTCGTACCACATACCCTACCCATATGAAAAGATGTAGGATAGGGTGCCTTATCGAGACCTAAACACTACCCCTTACTCAAGGTAGGTCTCATATCGAACCTCTATCACATCATAACAAATATTGAACTATACCCACTTACTCAGGGTAGGGTCCCACAACAATGACCTGACCACTACCTTCTCACTCAATGTAGGGTCCCTACCAATTTATTCTCACTCAAGGTAAGGATATGCATTGAGGCACATACCAAATCACATTCTGGACTAGTACCTTCTTGCAAAAGGTGAGGCCATACTTCTACATCACGACCAATACCTTCTCTGACAAGGTAGGTCTTATATAACATCCCAAAAACTACCCTCTCACTAAAGGTAAGGTCCTATATGACATCTTGACCACTACCTTCTTGATTAAGTTAGGTTCTTATATCACATCCATACCACTACCTTCTCACTCAAGGAAGGATCTTATGTCACATGAAAACCACCACCTTTAAACTCAAGGTGGGGTCTTATATCATTCATTGAACACTAATTTATCACCCAAGGTAGGGTATTTCTAGAAACTTCACACTCAAGGAGATTCAATTCATATCATCACATCATCAACCACATCACACTGACCACTAACTTCTCTCTCAAGGCATCATCTTACCAATACCTTCTAACTCAAGGTGAGGCCATCCATATCATCATGTTATCATCCACATTACATTGAACACTACCTTTTAACTTAATGCAGGGTACTTTTATTACCTTCTCACTCAAGGTGAAGCTATAATTCTAGTTCTAACATCAAATATACACACATGCATGCACACACATAACACAAACACAACATCACAACCCATCCCACATGCTCACCAACTAATAACATGGATGATAGTCACTAAAGATCCAACCCCATGTCTCAAATAATGTCTAATCATCCTTTTAGAATCATAGGATAATATTCTCAAGACCATCTTGTTCACATAATAAAAACATACTAAGTATGTTGACATTCTTATCTGGCCCAAAAGGGTATCAACTGGGTTCTCTAAACATAAATTGATCTTTTCTCATTTATAACAATACAGACTCATCACCCACAATGATATCAAAGCCCGTAGTCCCTACCTAAAACTAGGTTCAAGAGGATATTTCAATCCTTTTCCAATTTCCACCTCAAAATCCAATCCTGCTAACTAGGGACCATCTCAATATAACTCTAACTATAACCCTTAGAAATCTAATGCCAAGTCATCTGGACAATTCCTATGACCCTCACTTTGGATCCATCTCATATCTCTCTCTGGATCTCTGAAACCTATCATTCAGAGGAAACCCTCAAGGTTACAACACATTTATCCATGAAGGACTCATCACACTCATTGCATACACCATTCCTCTACTCCACCCTCAATAGGGTATTCCTTGTATTTTAAGAGACAAACAAAAATCTCACCTGTCACACCCCGACCTGTGTGACTCTTTCATTTTATTATTTTTATGCCTTTAAATAATATTTGTTGGGGTTCGGGTGAGTCTCGAACAAATTTTTTCTTTGAGTAATATTAAAAAGTGTGATTTTTGGTGTCGACGTCATTAGGCGCATGGGAAGAGCATGAATTTGGAAGCCGCACAGCTTCACCCTGGTAACTGCGTGACCGCTCATTCTCGGAAAATGAAAATAAATAAATATTATAATTAAAACAAACATTAATTGTTTTATTTTAAAATTTTATTGTTATTAAGGATTTTATTATTATCGAAATGAAATAAATACTTTTATTATTTTTAATTTTATCATCATGTCATTATAGTTATTATTTTTATTTTTATTATAAATATTACAATTAAAATTAATGTTAATTAAAAAAATTGTTAGGAATTATTTTATTGTTGTATTAATATTATTATTATTATGAATATTATTATTATGATCATTGTTATGATTATTATTATTATGATTATTATACTTATTATTATTATTATTTTATTCATTACTACTTGGTTATTAGAAGTGAAATTTAATATATGTATATATATATATAGCTTTTTATTTTTTATTTTTATTATTTTAACCCTTTTTTAGGGTTTGTCTTTCCCTCTCTCTTCCCAATTTTTTTCTCCTCTACGCACGACCTTTGCACCCAGTCACCTCCCTCTACATCAGTGAACCCATAACCCTGAACCTTCCCCTTTCTCCATGCAAGCCATCCCGACGCCACCTTCTTCCCCTATAGTACGCCTTGGCCTCCTGTTTCCCTCTCCGCTTCTGGCTGGGAACCACCACCAGCGCTCCCCATTGCAGGCCACCCCTGGACCTCGACCTCCCTCCTTGATCAGTGCACCCAATGCCCTCCTCCTGTCCAGCCGCCTCGTAACCCAACGACCCGACCTCCTCCTCCCCGCTTTGGCCGACCACCGCCTGCACATCCCTCCTTTGTAGCAGCCTAACACTGTGCCCCTCCTACTTGAACTGACATCGCTCCCCCTGTCCATCTACCCCTTTCTCCCTATGGCGCAACCCCCTCAGACCTCTTGTTTGGTGTACAACAGCCCTAGCCGGCAATCCCACCTCCAGCGAGGCCTTCCTCTAGCTGGCAACCCCCTTTGGCCGACCTCCTTCAGCAGTCACAACCTCTCTGGATGACCTACAGTTTCTCCAGCTAACTTTTAACCCCTTGACGCTCTCTCCTCCACCTCCCAGCCGACCTCCCACACGACGCTTCTCCTTGATGGTGCCACCCCTGCCGGTACCTGCCCTACCGACATCGTTACGACCTTCCTGTACCCTGACGAATTCTTTTTGACTAGTGCGTCACCTCCTTTAGGTGCATTTAACCCCCCTTAGTATAATCATATTATTTTTTTTCATTTCTCTTTGAGTTAGTTTGTGACTTTAATTGTTAATGATTATTTGGGTGGTTTAGGATTTTTGAAACCCTCGAGAGGTAGTGTTGGGTTTGCGTTGTCGTCTCGCATCAGTTTCTAGGTGAGTATTTCTCCCCAACACTTGGCTTAACATAATTTAATTGAAGTTTTGTATGTGTTTTGAGTCCTTGATATTTAATATGTAGGGCGTTGGACCTTACCCCATGGTTTCGGATGCACGTTGTTCTGTTTTATTTTGGCTTTGGGGTAGGATTTACCCTGTACTTTCTTTTTAATTTAGGATTCATTTATTTCATGCTTTCCACACTTTGGTTAATTTATAAATATTGAAGTATTGTTCTTGGTTTTATTGTTTAGCATGAAAAATCGTGTTTTAGGCTGTGTTATATGATAAATAGAATTGTCTTGTTAAATATTGCACACAATGCATTTTATGAAATGCCCGATTGGATTTTGTGAGTAATTTTTGGTATGCAAGGATGTTTTGGACTTGTTAATAAATGTTTTACTTGTGAAATAGCGATCTTGGGTTTCTTGAAAGTGTTTCAAGTGGTTTCACATTTAAAAGGAGTGTGTGTTTGTCTTTAAAAGTGGCTTGACAGGTGAAAATGGATTGTGGACCGTTTGGCAATTTTATAAAAATGGATTTGGTTTTTAAATGTTGTATGAGGGATTTAAATGGACTATTTTATGAATGGTTATGAAATGTAAAATGGTGTGTTTACACACTTTTTGAAAGATAGTTTATTTCTCTTTAAAATAATGTTTTTGTGTATAAAACTTAAGGGCTGTTTGGAACCTTGGTGAAATTTGTGAAAAAAATTAATTATGAAAACCCTCGTTAGGTGCTTCTCATGCCTCGACTGCATGAAATGGGTGGGAGGTCTTTATTGGGGATTCTTAGAATCTAATGTTATGGTTCTTTGGTTAGAACCCGTTATAATTGTTTTACTTTAAGTCATGATAATGGTCCTAGGGGAGACTTGGGGTGAGACCTGTTGTACATTATTATAATTATTATTATTATATATATGGTGATTGGATGCTTAGCTGACATCAGTTGGTTCACCTTTTTTTTAAATACTTGAGACATGAGAACCTGGAATATTGAAAGAATATTCTGAGAATAATTGCCGCACTGGTAGGTTATAATACTGACCAGTGGCCCATAGTAGGTATATATGTTTGGGTTCATTACTATGGGATTTTCCCTCAGCCTACCTGAGAAAGGATGACTGAGCGTTTGGAGCATTTTGATTTCATCGTGTGTGACATGTCAACGAAGATGAGGTCTCATGTATTATTGTCTTCTGGATTATTCTCAATCTCCTGGGTTCACCTATGTATACTCGTTCTTAGTGCTTTCTATGTGGAATGTATTAATTGTATATATTTTTTCTTTCATTGCCCTTGTTGTGTAACTACTGTGGTACTTTCATGTGTAATGTTTTTACTAGAAAGTGAGGTGTGGTTTTAATGTGTCTTATGAAAACTGTCTTCAAATAAAAGTGTTTTATTCTTTTTGTGCAAATTAAAAATGTAAACATCACTTTCCCTTTAAAAATGCTAATGTCTCCCTAAAATAATGACTTGGTTTTTTGAGAAAAGGGTGAGGGAAATGACTCATACTTTGTTTTTGGGTAACATGTAGAAAACCTTACTTTTATACATTATAGTTCAAACTTTTAAATGGATGTTTATTTTATTTTAAAGGAAGTGCATTGGGAATAGATATCGGGCTAGCCTACTGAGTTTTAATACTCACGCCTACAGTTCTTTTTTGTTTTTAGTCCTTGTGGAGTTTATAGATTTGGGTGTGTTCTCTTGGGGCGAAGTTTGATTATTGAGTTGGAGAGTGACCTGTGGGGTCACACAAAGTTAGTTTGGGTATCGAGTTCGGTTAGTATTATTTTTATTTGTTATTATTTAGTCATTTTATTTGGTTTATTTATTATGCACTACTCTTTGTTATTTATACTACTTTATTTATTTTATTTGAGTGAAATCATTCCCATTCGTTCTCTACTAATGCCCTGGCACTTGTCGCTAGCCCGGGAGGATCAGGAATGCCTCTCGGGCCTTACCGCGGATCAGCTCGGGTGACCGGTTCAGGGTTAACTCGGGTTGGTTCATGACAAAATGGTATCAAATGGAGGTTGGATCTTAGAGGACATCACTTTTTCAGAGTACCCTTTGTTATTTGGAATGACAAGGTATATAGATTAGGATTTTCAGGACTCGAGTGGTAGGTTCAGGAAGAGAGTCGCGAAATCTTGCTCGTTTTGATCCTTGGGTTTCCATGGGAAGTTCGGTTTAATTAGTTTCTTTGGGTTTTTATGGATTTTTTGTGATTGGGATACAACAAAGGGAGTTGAGATGATAGTCCTTGTGAGCCCTCATGGCTTGGAAAGCCATGTGGAGCTAGGGGCATGGTCCTAAAGGCTCTCTGTGTCGGTGACGTGTTTGGCATATGGCCACCAACCATATGGTCAAGTCACCCACCGACACTAGTTCCCTGTTTGCATTATTTTGGGTCTCCTATGACTTTTTAAAGTTGTTTAAATAAAAATAATTAGTTTTAAAAAATGTTTGTTTGAAATGAAATGTTTAATTTGGGGATTGTTTTAAAAGAAATGGGTTGATTGATTTGTTTTTGGAAAATAAAGTTGTTTTGTTTTGGTCCTGGTGTTCTTATGGGTTCTCACATGTATAGTGGTATATTGGAATATGAAAAGATGTCTAGTATGGTGGATGGATTCCTAGGGTGGCACTGAAACATGCATGTGAGTAAGACTCTAAAGAATACCAATGGCGATGGTTTAACCCACCAAGATTGTTTTAAATTAAAGATGTTTTCAAAAAGGAAAGTTTTGATGTTATGATAGCTTTTTTTCTTGTGTTTAGAGCTTATCACCTATGCGGTGTTTGATTTTGAGGATTTTATTTATTGAGTTGGCCTTGATTGGATTCTTGAAATTTATTTTCCAACAGTTACCCCCTTGAAGCTTCGATGGGTGACCTTAGTACGATTGATCAACCTAAGAATTTTATTCTTGAGTTTAGGAATCTAGATCCACCTCTATTTTATGGTCAAGTTGACCCTTATATAGCAGAGGAGTGGATGCAAAAGATCGAAAGGTACATTAACCTCATTGAGTTTACCAATTCATTAAAGTTCAAGTTTTCAACCTTCATTCTTAAAGGTTCATTATGGATGTGGTAAAAGTCAGTGTCTCGAAACAAGCCCTGTTTAGAGATTACCTGAGAGTTTTTCAAGGATTTTTTCATTCATTAGTATTTCTCTAAAGAAGAAAGGGTGAGAAAGAGGATGAAGATGTGTTATCTACAGTAGGGTGACAGATCCATGTTGGAATATTTCTAGTGCTTTATGGAGATAGTCCCTTATGATTCAGGGTATGCCAGAGATGACTCCATGAAGGCTCAACGTTTCGAGGCATGTCTCCATCCCAGTCTGCAATCGAAGGTGTCAGTGTTCAACTTAACTTCTTTTGATTATGTGGTGAGAAAAGATTTTCATGTCGAAGTTGTGATGGATGGAGTACTTGAAGTATTCCTCCCTCCTTCAATTCACATGAGCAGTGGTGAAGATTCTGGAAAGGAGATGAGGAAGCGATTGAAAGTAGATGGAGAAAGTTGTGGAATTAAAAATCCTCGAGATCTTTCATCAACCTATTTGGAGTGAGAGATCCTCGTGTGTTATCAGTGTGGAATACTAGATCACAATATTCCATCTTTCCTAAGTACTCCTAATCCCTGCCATGCTTGTGGACGTTTGGGTCACTTACAACGATTATGTCAAGGCATCGCTAGAAAGCATCATGGAGGAAGTTCTTAGAGGTGATTTACTATTGGATTTTTGTTTAAATTTTATTGTGTAAGTTTTCTTTCAGTGTAAGGGATCTCTTATCATTTTAGGTGTACAAATGGTGTTTTGGGTTTTGAAATGTATGGGAATGTCGTAGGTCTTTTCATGAACTCTTGGTTTTCAATGCTAGTGTGGATTTCATTTAAAAATATTATCCTTTATTTTTTCAAATCAAAAGATGTATGTTTCTTATTAGGATTATCATAACTTGACTACAAGGCAGGAGACACTTCATCCATCAGAACTCCATCCAAAAGGCCTTAGAGTGAAGTCGACGTGTAGTCAAAAACCTCAGAGAAATTTTAAGAAGTTTGGTTAAGGTTGCACCTCTATCATTGTGGTGAGGAAGTTTTAGTGTTTCTGTTGTGGTTTCTCTTTCGTTGTAATTCTCCTTTTGTCTAAAATAGCATGATGGATTTATCCCTCACACAATGTCAGTAATTGTGCATTTTTGGACGTTGTTGCTGATCAGTGGCCCTGCGTGGACCACCCATGTGAATCAGTTGCGGCTTTGGTTTGTGTCCATCCTAAATTGTTGATTTGTGAGTAGTTTTATGTCATAGTTTCATTGATTCGATCCTCGGGACCCTCCCTCCCTACACATGGGGTGATGGTCTTTGGTTCATGTAGAGTTTTCAGTTCATCTCTTATCCCTTTCAGATGGGAGTGAGTGGTTTAAATGTTCTTGTTGTGTTCCTTTTAGTTGGGATAAGGCCCAGTTCGGGTTCAAGTTGGATTTCCGTTTGGTCGCTTGTAGGTTGGTTCTTTATGGTGGGGAGACCCATCATCTCTTAGGGTTTTCTCTTAAGTCGTTATCAGATACTAGTTGAATTCTTATGGTGGGGAGTTCGTTCAGGCCTCCCCTCTGCTGGTGATTTATTTCGGGCAATAAGGTTCAGTCCCGTTGGCAGTCAATAGAATGTCCTTGGGTTAAGAGGTTGGACCGTGTTTATATGGAATCCTTAGGTGTTGATGGGTCAGCTAGATAGAGTTGTGGTTTTTTTAGGGTGGAAAGCATTATTGTGGGGAGAATTGTCACACCCTGACCCGTGCAACTCTTTCATTTTATTATTTTTCTGCCTTTAAATAATATATGTTGGGGTTCAGGTGAGTCCCGAACAAAATTTTTCTTTGAGTAATATTAAAAAGTGTGCTTTTTGGTGTCGATGTTGTCGGGCGCATGGGTAGAGTGTGAATTTGGAAGCTGCACGGCTTCGCCCTGGCAACTGTGCGACCGCCTATTCTCAGAAAATGAAAATAAATAAATATTGTTATTAAAACAAACATTAATTATTGTCTTTTAAATTTTTTATTATTATTAAGGATTTTATTATTATTGAAATGAAATAAATACTTTTATTATTTTTAATTTTATCATTATGTTACTATTATTATTATTATTGTTGTTATTATAAATATTAAAATTAAAATTAATGTTAATTAAAATAATTGTTAGGAATTATTTTATTTTTGTATTAATATTATTGTTATTATGAATATTATTATTATGATTATTATTATGATTATTAATGTTATGATTATTATACTTAGTATTATTATTATTATTTGATTCATTACTACATAGTTATTAGAAGTGAAATTTAATATATGTATAAATATATATATAGTTTTTTATTTTATTTTTTATTTTTTAACTCTTTTTTAGGTTTTGTATTTCCCTCTCTCTTCCCCATTTTTTTTTCTCCTCTGCATGCGGCCTTTTCACCCAGCAACCTCCCTCTACATTGACAAAACCAGGACCCCCGACCCTTCCCCTTACTGCGCGCGAGCCAGCCCGACACCGCCTTCTTCCCCTGTAGCGCACCTCGACCTCCCATCTCCCTCTTCACTTCCAACTGGGAACCACCACCAGCATTCCCCATCGTATCCCCCCCTAGACCTTGTCCTCCCTCCTTGCTCAGTGCACTCAGCTCCCTCCTCTCGTCCAACCGCCTCGCAACCCAACGACCTGACCTCCTCCACCCCACATCGGATGACCGCCGCTTGCACCTCCCTCCTTTACAGCATCCCGACACTGTGCCCCTCCTGCTTTCACCGGCACCACTCCCCCTATCCAGCTACCCCTTTATACCAACGACGTAGCCCCCTCGGACGTCCTGCTTGGTGTGCAGCAGCCCTAACCGGTGATCCCATTTCCAGCGATGCCATCCTCCAGCTAGAAACCCCCTTTGGCCGACCTCCTTTGGCGGCCACAACCTCTCCATCCAACTCGCAACCTCTCCGGCCGACCTATAACCCCCCAATGCCCTCTTCTTCGCCTCCCGACTGACCTCCCATGCATCCCTTCTCCCTGATGGTGCTGCCCCTGCCAGCGCGCGCCCTACCAGTGTCGTTACGACCTTCCCGCACCCTGACGACTTCTTTTCGACTAGTGCACCACCTCCTTCTGGTGCGTTTAAGCCCCCTTGATATAATCTTATTCTTTTTTTTCATTTCTCTGAGTTAGTTAGTTATTTTTATTGTTAATAATTATTTGGGTGGTTTAGGATTTTTAAAACCCTCGAGAAGTAGTGTCAGGTTCGCATTGTCGCCACACTTCAATTTCTAGGTGAGGGTTTCTCCCCACAGCTTGGCTTTGCATACTTTAATTTGGGTTTTGTATGTGTTTTTAGTCCTTGATATTTAATATGTAGGGCGTTGGACCTTACTCCAGGGTTTTAGACGCGCGTCGTTCCTTTTTATTTTGGCTTCGAGGTAGGATTTCCCCTGCACTTACTTTTTAATTCAAGATTCCTTTATTTCATGCTTTCTGCCCTTTGGTTAATATATAAATATTGAAGTATGATTCTTGGTTTTATTGTTTAGCATGAAAAATTTTGTTTTAGGTTGTGTTATGTGATAAATATTATTGCCTTGTTAAATATTGCACACAATGTGTTTTATGAAATGCCCGATTGGACTTTGTGAGTAATTTTTGGTATGAAAGGATGGTTTAGACTTGTTAATAAATGTTTTACTTATGAAATAGTGATATTGGGTTTCTTGAAAGTGTTTAAAGTGGTTTCACATTTAAAAGGAGTGTGTGTTTGGCTTTGAAAGTGGTTTGACAGGTGACGAAGGATTGTGGCCCATTTGGAAATTTAATAAAAATGGCTTTGGTTTTTAAATGTTGTATGAGGGATTTAAATGGACTATTTTATGAATGGTTGTGAAATGCAAAATAGTGTGTTTACAATCTTTTTGAAATATAGTTTATTTCTATTAAAAATGATTTTTTTGTAGATAGAACTTAAGGTCCATTTGGCACCTTGGTGAAATTTGTGAAAAATATTAATTATGAAAACCCTCATTGGGTGATTCACATACCTCGACTGCATGAAATGGGTGGGAGGTCCTTTTTGGGGATTCTCATAATCTAATTTTAGGGTTCTTCGATTGGAACTTGTTATAATTGTTTCACTTTAAGGCATGGTAATGGTCCTAGGGGAGACTCGGGGTGAGAGTTGTTGTGCATTATTATTATTATTATTATATATACTGTGATTGGATGCTCGACTAGCATCGGTTGGATCGCCCCCTTTTTTTTAAATACTTGAGACATGGGAAACTAGAATATTGAGAGAATATTCTGAGAATTATTTCTGCACTGGTAGGTTATGGTACTGACCAGTGGCCCATAGTAGGCAGATATGTTTGGGTTTTTTGTTATGGGATTTTCCCTCAGCCTACCTGAGAAAGGATGGTTGAGCATTTGGAGCGTTTTGATTTCATTGTGTGTGACATGTCAACGAGGATGAGGTCTCGTGTATTGGTGTCTTCTGGATTATTCTTGATCTCCTAGGTTCACCCATGTCTACTCATTATTAGTTCTTACTGTGTGGAATATGTTACTTGTATATATATTTTCTTTTTATTTCACTTGTTTTGTAACTACTATGGCGCTTTCATGTGTAATGTTTTTACTAGAAATTGAGGTGTGGTTTTAATGTGTCTTATGAAAACCATCTTCAAAGAAAAGTGTTCTATTGTTTTTGTGAAAATTGAAAATGTAAATGTCACATTCCCTTTAAAAATGCTAATGTATCCCTAAAAGAATGACTGGGGTTTTTGAGAAAAGAGTGAGGGAAACGACTCGTACTTTTTTTTAGGTAACATGTAAAAAACATTACTTTTATAAATTGTAGTTCAAACTTGAAAATGGATGTTTTTTTTTTATTTTAAAAGAAGTGCATTGAGAATAGATATCTGGATAGCCTAATGAGTTTTAATACTCAAGCCTATATTTCTTTTCTGTTTTTAGTCCTTGTGAAGGTTATAGCTTGGGTGTGTTCCCCTTGGGAAATGTTTGATTGTTGAGTCAGAGAGTGACCCGTAGGGTCACACAGAGTTAGTTCGGGCATCGAGTTCGGTTTGTTTTATTTTCCTTTGTTCTTGTTTATTAATTTTATTTGGTTTATTTATTCTGCACTACTCTTTGTTATTTATACTAATTTATTTATTTTCTTTGGGATAAATCATTCCCAATTGTTCTCTTCTGATTCCCTGGTGCTTGTCACCAGCCCGAGAGGATCAAGAACGCCTCTCGGGCCTTGCTGCAGATCGGATCGGGTGACCGGTTCAGGGTCGACCCGGGTTGGTCATGAAAAAATGGTATAAAAGGAAGGTTGGCACTTAGAAGATCTCACTTTTTAGAGAACCCTTTGTTATTTGGGATGAATAGGTAGATGAAGTAGTATTGTCAGGACTCAAGGGGTAGGTGCGGGAAGAGCGTCGCAAAATCTTTCTTGTTCTGATCCTCAGGTTTCCATGGGAAGTCCAGTTTAATTAGTTTCTTTGGGGTTTTATGGAATTTTTTTGACTGGGATATGAAAAAGAGAGTTGGGATAACAGTCCTCATGATCCCACATGTCCTGGCAAGCCATGTAGAGCTAGGGGCATGGTTTTAAAAGGCTCTCTATGTCGGTGACGTGTTTGGCATATGGCCGCCAACCATATGGTCAAGTCACCTGTAAAGACCCAGATTTTTTCATGTATTTTTTTTAAGTATATGGAAATATTATGAGTTTGTGAAAATTGACGGTGCGTGGTTCCGAGTCCTGGTGTGCTCGAAATGAATTTTTGAATTTTTTTTTAGGTACGTTCAGTAAACGCGCGAGAAACATTTTGTAACTTTTAAACCGGTGCTCAGAATTGAAATCTGAGGGCACCGTTGAACTTGTAGCGCCAATATTCATTGAAGGAGACCTTCACCTCGATTGTAGTAGGTCGATGGTGTAAATTATTTTTTTCTGGACTTTTCATGGGAGAAAATAAAATAAACATGCTTTATTTTATTTTTTTGAAATTGAAACCACCCATTTTGAATTTGGTGGTGGGGACCAAACAAACCCCTCTTAATATGAAGTTAACCCTTAGAATTACCCCTAGTTAATGTGCCAAATTCAATTTAACTAATGTGTTAACTATAATTAAATGAATAAAATTAATTTAATAATTTGGATCCTCATTTTCTTGAGTTTATAAAAACGTTGGCAAAGGGAGATCTTGGAAAAGGGGAGCCTTTGGGAGAAATAACCTCTCCAACAAAGAACACCCTCTTAAATGAAGAGAATACTTTGGAAACGAATAACAAGGATGATGCTCGAGCCTGGATCAGAAGCGTCTTGCGGGAGCGAAGAATGTCGGCATCCCCTTCACCGACTTCATCTCCTTTCTCACGACATCTCCAACAAACATCAAGGCATGGGTTTTAATTTGAAGTATGATTAAATATATTTTTTCATTATTCATATTATCATTTCACAATAATGATGGCCAAACAAACATGGTCATCGTTCTGCACTTATACCTTGCCCCTTTTATTTTGTTCTTCGTGCGTTCTTCAACGCCAAATAATTAATAGCACTGAAAACACAATGTTTTATTGATCGCAATGTATGGATGCAGAGCCCTCGACCCGAGGATCGAAAATATGTAGTCTTCATATTTTTCAGGCTTAGAATGAAGTTGTGGTGACACACGAAAGAGGTGGGTGGCCAACACACTAGCCGACTGTGTGGAGGTATGGGGACAGGTGTCTGCACCGCTGGATGAGAAGGAGGTCACGACCTGTCAGCCGCAGCGGAGCAGGGTGGCGGCTGGCATGCCGGCCAACTGCATGGTGAGGCGGCGGCGCATGTCCTCACTTCCGGATGATCAAGAGACTGCGACCGCTTGGCCGCGGCGGAGGCCAAAGGGCGGTCGTCACCCGGCCGGCCGCGATGGAGCAGCTGCGCGCAACCGCGCCACTGGGAGGAGGACCGGTCGGAGCACCGACCGACTGGAGCAGATTGGTGGGACCCGCTTAGGTCCCGTGAGTGGCATGGAAGTGCCTAAAGGCGCTACCCTTTGGTGTTCCGAATGGAAGGGGGTGTTCCCCCTTCGGCGCCAGCTCGAGTGGACCACGCTGCCCAGCGGGCCGCACCACTGAGCTGTGCCCAGCGGGCCGTGCCGGGCCATCCCCTTCGCGGGACAGGCTAGACCACGGACCAGTGGGCCAGGCTCGCCAATCCCCAAGCCAACTGGGCTGGACCCGGATTGGACCGGGTCGGCCCAGACCCGGGCACATCTGGACTCAGTTTCACCTTTTTGACCATAACTTGTGATCCGAGAGTCCGTTTGATGAACCGTCTGCGGAAATAGAATACTTGGATCGAGAAGTTAATTTTGGTTTAATCCAATTAAGTTTTGGATAAAGTTGGTGTATGGAAAATTTGGATCAAACTTGAATCCAACCGGGCCCTCAGAACTAAAACACTAATAACTTACAGACAAGACGTCCGATTAACATGACATCAGTTGCGTTGGGTCCCTTTTTACGTAACAGACCTTTAGGACACTTTATCATGGGACTTAGTGGCAGTTGAAGTATCAACTGATGGATTGAGGAGTAGAATCTCCCATAATCAAGCATGCTTAGTGTGGGAACCCTGTGGCTAGCTGTAATGTGAAGAAAGAACATCGATCCTATGTGGGTAAACATTTATCAGATTCTATGTGGGTTAGCGCTCAGTGATCCTGTGTGGGTTAGAGAATACCAATCCTTTGTGGGTCAGATCATGTGTGGGTCAGCGCTCAGGGATCCTATGTGGGTCAGCGCATACCGATCCTATGTGGGTCAGCGGGGGTTAGTTACCTATCGATCCTGTGTGGGTCAAAAGCAGTGATACTTAACAAAGTAAGATGATCTAGCTTATGAATAATCATATGTACTTATATACTTAAGTTATAACTAGTGTGAGTTGAGTCATTACCATTGTGGTAATCTTCTGTGTGACGTACCTTTGTGGTATTTACCTTTGTGGTATTCTTATGTGTGGCGTACCTTTTTTGGTACTTACCTTCGTGGTGATACCTTTGTGGTATTCTTCTATGTGGAATTACCTTTGTGGTACTTACCTTTTTTGGTGTTACCTTCATGGTATTCTATCCTTCATGGAACATTTGAGCTTTGGGCTAATGAGTTGGGCTATGTGTTTCCTCATGAACGAGATGGGTATACTTGATAACTTAGGTATATTTATGGGCATATACCTAATTAGGGTTGACTGTTGTTTCCATGCTTTGTGGTTTATCCTTTTTGGATTTTGAGAGACCTTTGGGGGTATTAGGGTCCCTATTGAGTATTTTCATACTCACCCCTGCACGGGCTACGCCCGCACCTTGCTGTGTCTTTTGAAGATGACACAAAACGTTGATTGAGGACCAGGGAACCAGGACTGGAGGCTACTCGGAGGTAGACCTTAGACGAGGCGTACCGCATATAAGGCCATTTGAGAGTTGTACCTACCCTTCAAGTAGGATCATTAGTGGGTGTTCATAGGAGTTGTTTCCATTTTTAATTGTACTTTCCAGTTTTACTTTTACTTTCTAGTTGGACTTGTATTCCGACCCCTTTTACTTACTGTACTCACTCTGTTTACTATATAGTTTACTTTGTGCTTGTATCTTGTTGTGTGATTGTTTGTGTGAGTTTACAGGTTATAAAGGCAATGCCTTACTAGTTTTAGGGATATGCCTTTCCGGTGCTAGTCGCCAGCCCCTGGCCTATGGAAGGTAGGCTTGGGGTAGTCACGACATGGGCCCCAGGGGATGGGTCGTGAAAAATTGGTTTTAGAGGATTTAGGTTCTACTGAAGAACTAGAACTCTGATATTTTGACTCAGAAATAGTGTTAGGTGTAATGAGTGTGGTTTTTAGTTCGGGGAGTCCAGTGTTGGTGCGGCAGCCGACATATGCATACACCAGGACCCTGAATTCTGATTTCCGATTCAGTGCACAAAAACACTGATTGCATGTGTTTCTTTGAAAAGTTTTCTTTGTAAACTCTTTGAGTCAGCTCACCAGGTATAACTTATTGACTGTGGCACACCTGTTTATTTCAGGATGCCTCCACACAGATATCCAGCCAGGGTTCTGGGTAGAGTACACAATGACAGCCCACCGAGTGACGAGGCTTCAGTGCAGGGCCCCCTTATGACAGTTGTACCATCGGGTGGTGTACCAGCAGCACCACTACCCATTGGGAAGTCGATGCCACCATCCCCAGCAGTAGAGGGTGCATGTCGCTTGAGCGCATTGCACGAGTTCTAGTGCCAGAGGACACTAAGGTTCCAAGGCGAGATAGATCCACAGGTGGTTGAGGATTGGATGGAGGTCGTGGTTAGAGTTTTCCGTCTGGTAAGGATGCCAGCTGATCTCATAGTGATCCTTATCGCCAGCCTTCTTCAGGAAGTAGCGGGCAGATGGTGGAGTTTGATGCTCTAGCTCCACGACGAGGTTAATCTCATATGGGAGGACTTCGAGAGACTTTTCAGGGTAGATTTCATCCTAGGGACCTTACGATCAGTGCGTATACAGGAGCTTCTCCACTTGCAGTAGGGCAGCATGACTGTGGAACAGTATTCAACGGGGTTCACCGACCTCTTGTTCTACTCCAATGACATGGTTTGAGACCCTTTCTTTAGGGCCCATACCTTTGATCATGGGCTTAAATGGGAGATAAGATCTTTAATGATTTATCTCAGCATCCTGACGCAGGCGGGGGTGTTAGAGCTAGCGCTCTTAGTGAAGAGTTTCCTTGCTGAGCAGTCACTAGCAGTAAGACCCACCACTAGACGTCACATAGTAGAGTCATATGTAGCGGGTAGTAGATAGATGAAACAGATGTCTAAGAGGACCAGAACTACTGGTGGACAACCATAGGATACAGGGTTGGTTGTGCGGGGATCTTGAGACAGATCAGGACAGGAGAGGAACATGCAGTGTTACACATGTGGCGGGTAGGGTCACATGGATCGTGACTACCCGACCCGCTGTACGGAAAACCAACAGACTGTCAAAGGACCACCTGGAAAGAGGCTAATATTCGATCAAGGAGGTCCGCATGTAGGAGGCGGACATGGCAGAGGAGCTGGCCGTGCAACAGGTAGTGGGCGACGATTCGAGGTACTACCGCCACCACCACCAGGTGGTCCACTCCGACCACATGGAGCAGGAGGTCAGGGACGAGCTCAACTATAGGCAGTTGAGGCCTACGACCATGGTGATCCAGAGATGATATGATATATGATATGTGTCTACTCCACCATATCTTCAATACTTATAGACACAGGTTCCAGTAATTCTTTTATTGCCACAACCCTCGTTCGGAGCTCAGAGATACTGGTGGAGCCGTTGGCCCGATCCTTATGTATAGAGACTCATACGGGAGAGGATTAGATGATTAAACACTGGTGCCGTCAGTGTGAGCTTACTCTAGAAGGAGAGAGCTTCGGTTGGGATCTTTTAGTAGCAATTTTGAGGCCTTATGACGTTATCTTGGGCATGGACTGGTTATCCATAGTCCATGCTCAGATTGACTGTATTAGGCACAAAGTGCAGTGTGTCCACATAGATGGGACCATGTTTACCTTCACTAGCGAGAAGGGAACCTTTGCAGCATAGGATGGACTTACCCAGAGGAGGGTACAACTGATCACACATTGGTTGGTTAGCCTTAACCTCAGAGCGGTTGATGTTGAGAGTCTGAGCTATCCTGTAGTGGTGGACCAATATACTGATGTTTTTACAGATGATGTTCCAGGTCTACCTATTCATAGAGAGGTGGACTTTTATATCAACTTGTACCCCGGGACAACATTGATATCTACACCAACATATTGGATGGCTCCCGCAGAGCTTTGAGAGCTGTGAGTACAGTTGGAGGACTTGCAGAGCAAGGGCTTTATTAGGCCTAGTGTTTCTCCTTAGGAAACCCCAATTTTGTTCGCCAAGAAGGTGGATGAGAGTTTGAGACTTTGTGTGGACTATCAGTGCCTGAACAAGGTGACTATGAAGAACAAGTACCCACTCCCAAGGATTGACGATCTCTTTGATTAGCTGAAGGGAGCATGATGGTTTTCGAAGATATACCTCAGGTTAGGCTATCACCAGCTCAGGGTATAAGATGTGGATGTGCAGAAGATGACCTTCATATGTCAGTATGGACATTATGAGTTCTTGGTTATGCCTTTGGGCATAACCAATTCCCCATCGGTGTTCATGGGACTCATGAACAGGATCTTCCATCCATACCTAGATCTCTTTGTGGTAGTATTCATCGACGACATCCTAATATAATCAGCGACAAAGGAGGAGCATGCCTATCATTTGTAGATAGTTTTGGACACACTCTGAGAGCACCAACTTTATGGAAAGATCTCAAAGTGCCAGTTCTGGATACGATAGGTCCACTTTCTAGGACACGTTATATCAGAGGCTGGAGTTTCATTGGATCCAGTGATGATTGAGGCTGTGCTTTCTTGGGAACCACCCAGGAGTGTGACAGAGGTGTAGAGTTTTTTGGGTTTGGCCGGTTACTACCAGAGGTTTGTACCTAACTTTTCCAGAGTTGTGGCACCCTTATCAACATTTAAAAAGAAGTGGAAACCATTCATGTGGTCTTAGAGGTTCCAAAGGAGTTTCTAGGAGCTGAGGTAGAGATTGAAGAGTGCCCCCATCTTGAGACTACCAAAGGAGGGAGTTGGGTACGTAGTCTACTGTGACGCATCAGGGACTGGGCTTGGATGTGTCTTGATGTAGGAGCAAGCGGTGATCGCCTATGGTTATCAGAAGCTAAGAAAACATAAGCAGAACTATGCTACCCATGACCTAGATTTAGTAGCATTGGTATTCACCTTAAAGATGTGGCGATATTACTTGATGGGAAAACATTTTACAGTCTACTCTGATCACAAGAGTCTCAGGTTTATCTTCTCCCGGAAGGACCTGAACCTGAGACAACGGCGTTGGATTGAGTTCCTCCAGGACTATGACTTCGAGATAGTATATAATCCTGTAAAGGGGAATATAGTAGCATATGCACTCAGCAGGAGGTCTGGTATATAGTTGCTGAGTGAGGTGACAGAGCAACTATCTACTTTGAAAATATCCTACGTGGATTGAGATAGAGTAGCTTATCTTCAGTCTCTAATAGTCACTCCCCCACTCCTTCAACGAGTCAGGGAGGCACATCTTGGGGACACTGACTATGAGGCTCGACGTGCTCAGATATGGATTTTATGAAGGTGAGGAGCACGTCATCCTCTTTAGAGGATGTACTATGGTACCAATGGCGCTTAGGGAGGAAGTGTTGAGAGTGTTCCATACGTCCCCTCTATAGGTACATCCAGGAGTGGAAAATATGTACCAGGACCTTCGGCATTAGCACTGGTGGCCAGGAATGAAGAAAGTAGTGGTAGAGTTTGTCTCACGGTGCCTCACTTGTCAGAAAGTGAAGGTAGAACACCAGGTTCCAGCAGGCTTAGTTCAACCACTAGAGGTGCCAGAGTGGAAGTGGGATGGAATTTCCATGGACTTCATGACAGGACTTACACGCACATTCAAGGGACATGATTCCATATGGGTGATCATTGACCGAATCACCAAGTCATACCACTTCCTACCTGTTAGAGATCAAGGATCAGTAGAGGTCTTGGGACTCCTCTACGTGCAAGAGATTATACGGCTTCACGGGGTGACATCTACGACTATCTCTGATCATGATGCATGTTTTACGTTTTGGCTATAAAAGGGGTTGTAAGAGTCATTTGGGAAACAAATTTGGTTGATCACATCCTTCCATACTCAGACGGATGGTCAGATGGAGCAGACCATTCAGATGTTAGAGGACATGCTTCGTGCATGCATCGTTGATTTTGGCCATAGCTGGGAGGATCACTTGCCCTTGGTTGAGTTTGCATATAACAACAGCTATCACTCCACCATTGGTATGACACTATTTGAGGAATTGTACGGTTGACCTTGCAGGTCACCTCTGTGTTGGACTGACCCAGGGGATTCAACCCTCATGGGACCAGAGATGGTAGGAGATACCACGGAGAAAGTGCATATCATCCAAGAGCAGATGAGGAATGCACAAATCCGGAATAAGTCTTATGCTAATAGGAGATGGATACATATGGAGTTCAAGGATGGTGACCATTTCTTTCTATGGGTCTCACCTCGATAAGGTTTGTGGAGATTTGGACAGGGAGGCAAGTTATCTCCAAGGTTCATCGGAACCTTTCAGATCCTTAGAAAAGTTAGCAAGGTGACATACTGCCTAGACCTTCCACCGCAGTTGGATAAGGTGCACAATTTATTCCACATATCACAGATAAGGAGATACGTGCATGACCCATCTCATGTCATTGACCACGAAGAGATGGACATCGATGATGGGGAGACATTTACGGAGGTTCCAGTAGAGATTTAGGATTGATAGGAGAGAGTCCTTCGTGGGTGGTCGATACCTCTAGTGCGCGTTCGTTGGTAGCACGAGAACCTCTAGGAGAGAACATGAGAACGGGAGGCTGAGATTCATGCTCAATACCCCCACTTGTTTCCCTAGTTTGTGTTGTGGCTTTTGGGGATGTAAAACCCTGAGGTGGGGAAAATGTAAAGACCCGGATTTTTCCATGTCATTTTTTTAATTATATGGAAATATTACAAGTCTGTGAAAATTAACGGTGCATGATTCTGAGGCCCGATGTACTCAGAATGAATTTCTGAACTTTTTTTAGGTACGTTCAGTAAACGCGCGAGTGACATTTTGTAAATTTTAAACCGGTGCTCAGAATTGAAATCAGAGGGCACCGTTGAACTCTCAACACCGATATTCTCTTAAGGAGACCTTTACCTCGACCACATTAGGTTGAGGGTGGAAATTAATTTTTTATGGACTTTTCGTGGGAGAAAATAAAATAAACATGCTTTATTTTATTTTTTGGAAATTGAAACCACCCATTTTGAATTTGGTGGTGGGGACCACCCAAAACCCTCTTAATATGAAGCTAACCCTTATAATTCCCCCTAGATAATGTGCCAACTTCAATTTAATTAATGTGACAACTTTAATTAAATTAATAAACTTAATTTAATAAGTTGTCTCCTCATTTTCTTGAGTTTGGGAAAACATTGGCAAAGGGAGAGTTTGGAAAAGGAGAGACTTTGGGAGAAATAACCTCTCTAATGAAGAACACCCACTCCAATGAAGATCATCCTCCATAAACAAAGAATGAGGACGACGCTCGAGCCCGGATCAGAAGCATCTTGCGGGAGTGACGAATGTCAACATTCCCTTCACCGACTTCATCTCCTTTCTTGCGACATATCCAACGAATGTCAAGGTAGGGGTTTTAATTTGAAGTATGATTAAATCTATTTGTTGATTCTTCATATTATCCTTTCATAATGATGATGTCCAAACAAACATGTCCATCGTTCCGCACTTATACCTTGACTCTTTTCTTTTGTTCTTCATGCATTCTTCAACACCAAATAATTAACAGTGATAAAAACACAATGTTTTGTTGAGCGCAAGATATGGACATGGATCCCTCGACCCGAGGATCGAAAATATGCAGTCGTCATATTTTTTAGGCTTAAAATGAAGATACGGTGACCTGCAGAAGAGGTGGGCGGCCGACACACCGGCCGACCGTGTAGAGGTAGGGTGGCGTGCGCCTGCACCGCCGGATGAGCCGGAGGCCATGACTCGTTGGCCGCGGTGGAGCAGGGTGGTGGCTGGCACACCAGAAGGCCGCGTGGTAAGCCAGCGACACACATATGCGCTACTAGATGAGCATGAGACCGTGGCTGTTTGGCCGCGACGGAGACCGAAGGGTGACCGTCACCTAACCGGTTGTGGTGGAGCAGCGGTGCGCGACCGCTTCGCTGGGAGGAGGACCAGCCGGAGAGGATTGGTGGGACCTGCTCAGGTCCTGTGGGTGGGAGGAACTGTCTTTTGGTGTTCCAAATGGAAGGGAGGTGCTCCCCCTTCAGCGCCAGCTCGAGCAGACCGCGCTGCCCAATAGGCCGCGTCATCGGGCCACGCCACCAGGGTGCGCCACTGGGCTGCGCCCAGTGGGCCGTGCCGGGATTCCCCCTTCATAAGATGGGCTGGACCACGGCCCATAAGGTTGGGCCCACTGAGGCCCAGGCCGGACCCGGACCGGGTCGGGTCGACCCGAACTGGGTCGGGTCAGCCCAGGCCGGGTCGGACCGGACCTAGGCCCATCTGGACCCAGTTTCACCTTTTTGGACATAACTTGTGATTCGGGTGTCCGTTTGATAAACCGTCTATGGAGTCGTAATCCTTGGATCAAGATGGTCCTTTTGGTATACTCCACTTGAATTTTGGATAAAGTTTGTGTATGAATGGGTTGGATCGAACCTGAATCTAACAGATCCCTCGGAACTAAAACACTAATAACTTACAGAACGGTCATCCAATTGACGCGCCGTCAGTTGTGTTGGGTCCCTTGACCTTTAGAATACTTACTCATGGGACTTCATGGTAGTTAAAGTATCGACCGATGGCTTGAGGAGCGGAATCTCCCAGAATCAATCATGCTTAGTGCGGGAACCCTGTGGCTAGTTGTAACGTGAAGAAAGAACATTGATCCCGTGTAGGTCAACATCTATCAGATCTTGTGTGGGTCAATTCTTAGTGATCCTGTGTGGGTCAGCACATACCAATCCTATGTGGGTCAGATCCTGTGTGGGTCAGTAGGGGTTAGTTACCTATCAATCCTGTGTGGGTCAGATCCTGTGTGGGTCAGCAGGGGTTAGTTACCTATTGATCCTGTGTGGGTCAGAAGTAGTGATACTTAACAGAGTAAGATGATCTAGCTTACGAATAATCATATTTACTTTTGTACTTAAGTTATACTTGGTGTGAGATGAGTCTTTACCTTTGTGGTAATCTTCTATGTGGCATACCTTTGTGGTAATTACCTTTGTGGTATTCTTCTGTGTGGCGTACCTTTGTGGTACTTACCTTCGTGGTGATACCTTTGTGGTATTCTTTTGTGTGGCATTACCTTTATGGTACTTACCTTTGTGGTGTTACCTTCGTGGTATTCTCTCCTTCGTGGAATAGTTTATCTTTGGGATATTGAGTTGGGCTATGTGTTTCCTCATGAATGAGATGGGTATACTTGATAACATAGGTATATGTATGGGCATATAACTAATTAGGGTTGATTGTTGTTTCCATGCTTTGTGGTTTATCCTTTGTGTATTTTGAGAGACCTTCAAGGGTCTCGGGGTCCCTACTGAATATTGTCATACTCACCCATGCACGGGGTACGCCTGCACCTTAGTGTGTCTTGTGTAGACGATGGACAACGTTGATCAAGGAAGAGAGAACTGGGACTGGAGTCTAGTTGGAGGTGGAACTTAGACGAGGCGTACCATAGAGACGGTCATTCGAGAGCTGTACCTACCCTTCAGGTAGGATCCTTGGTGGGTGTTCATAGGAGCTGTTTCCAGTTTTTACTTATAATTTCCAGTTTTACTTATACTTTCTAGTTGGGCTTGTATTCCGACCCCTTTTACTTACTGTACTCTGTTTACTATATAGTTTACTTTTTTGCTTGTATCTTTTTGTGTGCTTGGTTGTGTGAGTTTACAGGTTATAAAGTAAACGCCTTCCAGGTTTTAGGGATATGCCTTTCCGGTGCTATTCGCCAGCAAGGCGGGCTTAGGGTAGTCACAGAACGGGTCCTGGGGGATGGGTCATGAAATCATCCACCGACGCTAGTTCCATGTTTGAGTTATTTTGGGTCTCCTCTAACTAATTAAAGTTGTTTGAATAAAAAAATTTGGTTTTGAAAAATGGTTGTTTGAAATGAAATGTTTAATTTGGGGATTTTTTTTAAAAATAAATGGGGTGAATGATTTGTTTTTGGAAAATAAAGTTGTTTTGTTTTGGACCTGGTGTTCCTATAGGTGCTCACATGCATATTTGTATATTCTAATATGAATAGATGTATGGTATGGTGGATGGATGCCCGAGGTGGCACAGAAACATGCATGTGAGTGAGACTCTAAAGAATACCAATGGGGAGGGTTTAACCCACCAAGCTTGTTTTAAATTAAATATGTTTTCAAAAAGGAATGTTTTGATGTTATAATAGCCTATTTTCTTGTGTTTAGAGCTTGTCACCTATGAGGTGTTTGATTTTGAGGATTTTATTTATTAAGTTGGCCTTGATTGGGTTCTTCACTTTTCTTGTCCAGCGGTTATCCCCTTGAAGATTCGATGGGTGATCATAGTACGATTGATCAACCTAAGGATTTTATGCTTGAGTTTCAGAAGCTAGATCCACCTCTCTTTTATGGTCAAGCAGACCCTTCCATAGTGGAGGAGTGGATGTGGAAGATCAAAAGGGACTTTAACCTCATTGAGTTGCCCATGTTTTTGAAGGTCAAGTTTGAAACCTCCATGATTGAAGGTTCACAGTATATGTGGTGGAATTAAGTTTCTCGGAACAAGCCCCATTAAGATCTTACCTGGGATTTTTCAAGGATTTTTTCATTCGTCAGTATTTCTCTGAAGAAGAAAGGGTGAGAAAGAGGGTGAAGATGTTTTATTTGTATCAGGGTGACAGATCCGTGATGGAATATTTCCAGCTCTTTGTGGAGCTTGTCCCTTATGATTTAGGGTATCCCACAGATGACTCCATGAAGGCTCGACGTTTTGAGGTGGTTCTTCATCTCGATCTTCAATCAAAGGTGTCAGTGTCCAATATAAATTATTTTGCTGACATGGAAAGACAATATTTTCATGTTGAATCCATGATGTAGGGAGTGCTCTAAGTAGTGCTCCATCCTTCAATCACCATGAGCAGTGGTGAAGATTCTAGAAAGGAGACAAGGAAGCGATTGAAAGTGGATGGAGGAAGTCATGGAATTAAAAGGCCTCAAGATCTTTCATCAACCTCTTCAGAGCGAGTGATCATTTTCTGTTATCAGTGTGGAAAGGTGGGTCACACGAGGCTGTCTTTTTCAATTACTCCTAAGCCCTATCATGCTTGTGGACGTTTGGGTCACTTACAACGATTCTGTCAAGGCATCGCTAGAAAGAGTCATGGAGGAAGTTCTCAGAGGTTATGTGCTATTGGGTTTTTGTTTAAAGTTTCTTTTGTAAGTTTCCTTTTAGTGTAATGGATCTCTTATCATTGTAGGTGTACAAATGGTGTTTTGGGTTTTGAAATGTATGGGAATGTCGTAGGTCTTTTCATGAAATCTAGTTTTCAATGCCAGTTTGGATTTCATTTAAAAATAGTATCCTTTCTTTTTTCAAATCCAAAGATATATGTTTCTTATTGGTATTATCAGAACCTGACTGCGAGGCAGGAGATGCTTTATTAATCATATCTCCATAAAAAAGGCCTCAGAGTGAAGCCGACGCGTAGTCATAAACCCTGGAGAAATTTTAAGGAGTTTGGTTAAGGTTGCTCCTCTATCATTACGGTGAGGAAGTTTTAGTGTTTCTGTTGTGGTTTCTCTTTCATTGTAATTATCCTATTGTCTCAAAGAGCGCAATGTACTTATACCTCATGCAATGTCAGTAATTATGATTTTTTGGATGCACATTGCCAATCAGTGGCCTTGCGTGGACCACTCATGTGAATCAGTTGCGGCTTTGGTTTGTGTCCATCCCGAAGTGTTGAGTCTTGAGTAGTTTTCCATCATAGTTTTATTGATCCGATCCTTGGAATCTCTCTCCCTTCCCATGGGGTGAGGGTCTTTGGTTTGTGTAGAGTTTTTGGTTCAGCTCTTATCCCTTTCAGACAGGAGTGAGTGTTTTAAATGTTCTTGCTATGTTCCTTTTAACTTGGATAAGGATCGGTTCGGGTTCAAGTTGGATTTTTGTTTGGTCTCTTGTAGGTTGGTTCTTTATGGTGGGGGGACCCACCATCTCTTAGTATTTTCTCTTAAGTTGTTATCATATGCTAGCTGAATTCTTATGGCGGGGAGTCCGTTCAGGCCTCCCCTCTGTTGATGATCTGTTTCAGGCAATAGGGTTCAGTCCCATTGGCGGTTAATGGAATGTCCTTGGGTTAAGAGGTTGGATTATGTTTATGTGGAATCCTTAGGCATTGATCGATCGGTTGGATAGTGTTGTGGATTTTAGGGGGTTGGAAGTGTTATGGTGGGGAGAATTGTCACACCCCAACCCATGTGACTCTTTCATTTTATTATTTTTCTACCTTTAAATAATATTTGTTGGGGTTCGAGTGAGTCCCGATTTTTTTTCTTTGATTAATATTAAAATGTGCACTTTTTGGTCTCGACGTTGCTGGGTGCATGGGCAGAGCATGAATTTGGAAGCCGTATGGCTTCGCCCTGGAAACTGCACGACCTCTAGTTCTCGGAAAATGAAAATAAATAAATATTGTAATTAAAAAAAAACATTAATTGTTGTCTTTTAAAATTTTTATTATTATTAAGGATTTTATTATTATAAAAATGAAATATATACTTTTATTATTTTTAATTTTATCATCTTTTTATTACTTTTATTATTATTATAAATATTACAATTAAAATTAATGTTAATTAAAACAATTATTAGGAATTATTTTATTGTTGTATTAATATTATTGTTATTATGAATATTATTATTATGATTATTGTTATGATTATTATGATTATGATTATTATACTTAGTATTATCGTTATTATTATTATTATTATTATTATTTGATTCATTACTACTTAATTATTAGAAGTGAAATTTAATATATGTATAAATATATATATAGCTTTTTATTTTTATTTTTATTATTTTTTAACCCCTTTTTAGGGTTTTTCTTTCCCTCCCTCTTCCTAGTTTTTTTCTCTTATGTGCGTAGCCTTTGCACCCAGTCGCCTCTCTCTACATCGATGAACCCAAGACCCCCGACCCTTCCCCTTGCTGCACGCAAGCCATCCCAGCACCGCCTTCTTCCCCTATAGCGTGCCTCAGCCTCCCATTTCCCTCCCCGCTTCTGGATGGGCACCTCCACCAGCGCTCCCCATCGCAGACCCCCTGGACCTCGACTTACCTCCTTGGTCAAGTCACCCACACCCTCCTCCCGTCCAACCGCCTAGCAACCCAACGACCCGACCTCCTCCGACCCGCTTCGGCTAACCGCTGCCTGCACCTCCCATGTAACATCCCAAGTAAGTAATGAATAATAGATATTTTTATCTATGTCTATTAATGATTAAGATAGTGTTTTAGAGGCTTAAAATGAAAATAAATCCAATCTTAAGCATGGAATACACTAATATTCTTAAAAGATTGTTTTACTGCCTTTTGATGGCAAACCATTTTTGAATCTATATTTTGACAATTTTATAAACTATGTTTGTAAAAATAAACTTATTCTTTATTATCGGGACATCAAAATTTACCTTGTGTGAATTTTTGGTATTTTTCTGACAATGTTCATTTTTTAATGAATAGTGAAAAATACTGCATTTTACATCAAACTGATTTTTAATCTAATTTATTTATATGATTAGATTATGTTTTTAATTGGTTTTGAAGTGAAATTATAATATATTTTTACCATTTTATCCAATGGTGGTCATTGGAATCAATTTCACTTTGAAATTAGACTTAAACTGGTGTCAATCTTTTGATACTTATTGTTTTGTAAAAACACGCTATTTGCTCTGGCAGCAGGAATTAATTATTAAATTAATTAATTTGACTTATAAGATTTGAATTTTGTAAAATAGACTTAATTTTTGAATTCGGAATATCAAATATAGCTTAGGGTGAATTTTTGGTAATTTTCTGAAAAACTTCAATTTTTGATGAATAGTGAAACCACTAAGTGGTAATCAAGCAAACTGATTTTTCAGTTAAATGAAAGTTTACCACTAATGTGTATTGAATTTTGAAAATCCGACATACATGGTTGTCATTAAGAAGTAAAATGTGGTTCAATGAGATTATAATAATTTTTTGGTGAATAGTAACTTATTAAGTTCTTAATCGCGATTAGTGGTAATTAGGGTAGTTTAAGGTATAAATAATGCTTTAATAATAGGAAATGACCTAGAAACATGTCTCAACCTTATTGGTTGTGTCATGGCCGACCAATAAAAGCCATGGTTCAACTTGGGGACCCCATGGAGACATTTTGGTTGGGAAATGACATAAATAACTTTTTATTTAATGTAAAAGTAAAAATGACACAAACATAATATGTTTTACGAAAACAATTTTTACATGGGGTTATAAAGCTCAGATATTTAATTATAAATAGTCATTGGAAAGATAAAAATATTTCCTACATCATAGTATTTTTTTTATGATTTTTAGACATTAAATAAATTAAATTATTTATGACATAATAATGATGCAGCGATGACATCATTATTTGACGATTTAAATAAAATGGAAAGACAATGTAAAATCTATGAACTACACATGTCCAAAACTTATTGGATGGGTGGATTTCGAACCCTTATCACCTTATACACGAATTCTATCAATGTGGGACCTTTTAAAACCGAAACACATTTTCAAATAAAGTAATATTTATTTACTTTCCAAAAGTGCCCCTCCTCTCCTCTTATAAAAGGCCCCCACCTCTACCTCATTTCACACACTCCTCAAGCCTTTGGCTCGGCCAAACCCTACCCATTTACTCTCTCCACATCCCTCTCCTCATCCTAGAGGATTCCCTTTGGGAAGAATCTTTTCAAAGGAATCCTTTAGGCTCAAATCAAAAGGAGTTACACTTTTAAAGGTAATTCATTCTCTCATGTTCATTTGTATTATTTTGCTTCTCCAACCCCCTAAACTCTTTTTATTTACTTATTTTGTAACAAAAACAGTATCTTCAATATACTAGGATGTTGTTATAATATTTATTTTAGCTACACTCTCACACAACTACATCAAATGGTTAAAGAACATACGGTTTCCGTGGATGGCGAAATTCTGCCTCCCGAAACGATGATTGTTCAATACTCATTTAAAACCTTCAAAGGTGGCCATTATGATGTCACTATTTTTATATATGATATATAATATGTTTATGTTTTCCTTAAGCTTCTGTTTTTTTCATTTTGGTCATACCTTTATGGTTTCCATTATGGGTAAACACGATATCTTCATTTTAGGAAGTGCGGACTACCGCCCCCTGAAAGTGATTTGATTCGTTAATACCATATGTGGGATGTGTAAAGGATAAAGTTAATGATATTATATATGTTATTATACTGGAATTATAATATACTCTTATATAATTATTATTCCATTCCAGAAAATATGAAATAGAAATGGAAGTAGCGTTCATGCGTACGTACGGCTTACCGTCTCCATGAACGGTGCATTTCATTTCTTACCTCTAAATGTGATGTAATATTATAAATACATGTATATGATGAATATATATGATATATATGTTATCCAAATCATTAATATCATTCTGGATATAACGAACCTATGACCAAATTAACAACATGTAAGTGTAAGAAGTCTATTTTGACTTAAGAACCAAATACCGACAAAATGAACATTATTAACTTAAATGATTACATGATGTTCATAACATGGTATAAAAGGAATAATGAACTTGAAAAATATTATTAAGCAAGTGGAGATTAACTCAAGTTTATTATTCAGGAGATTAAAGAACATTCGGGTCAAGTCGGATACGAGGTATGGGACTTCGTCTCAATCTCCTTTCGTTGAGGCATATTTTATTTTATACACAACTTTCTTTTATACGGTGTATAAACCCCTTTGAATTTTACGTTTATTCAAAAGGAATATTTTTTATACAAAGCGTTTACTAAACGACAAAAGGGAATGTTTTTGTCGTACGTATGCGGCGACAACGACTTCTCCGTCGTCGTGACCGTTATTTGAGTTTCGGCTTCCTCTACAAGCCATACCTTCTTTTTAAAAGAAAAATAAATACCATGTTTTACTTTTCTTTTATTTTAGTATTGAAAATGGTTTTCATAATGTTTTTATATCAATGTGTTGTATTGATATCTCGTGATTGAAATGTGGAAATTTTATGTTTCCTTTATGCATGTTTTATGTGATATGATTATGTTATGGTTCTTGGGCATTATTATGAAGACGGGTGGTTCCGTGATAAACTAAGGGCGGGTGAGCCCGTTATAGCTCTCCAATGCATTGGGTAACGCGAAGGAGTGAAACGTTAAGGTTTCTCCGAAGAGATTTTAGGGAATATACTGTGATGGGTATTCCAAACGTAACCAAGAGGGTTACTCCCTACGTAAGAATGTTATGAATGCCTCAAGTTACCTTTACATCTTATGATTTCTATGATTTATTCATGATTTTATGAGGTATGTTAAAGTGCCTATGTTTTATGGGTAACGTATGATTTCATTCTTATGTATATATGAACTCATGTTTCCTTTCCATGTTTTTTTTATAACCCATACTGAGTTTTTATGCTCATCCCAAGTTTTTGAAATGTTTTTCACAGGTCAAGGGAAAGTTACATGATAAGATGATAGAGTCAAGGATGTGTCAAGAAATAATCCATGTTTTATTTTAAATGTGTTTCCATTGATGGGAATGAAAAATACTATCTTTATGTAACCACTTTGTTTATATGTGGAATGTAATGCAAGTTTTATGATCTAATTCTCTAAAACTCTAAACCCAAAAAGATCCTCAATGTGTAATCTTGTAATAACTCAAGATTAAGTAAGGTTTAAGACTGGGGCCTTATAGTTGGTATCAAAGGTCGGTGTAGATAACTTTAGGAGTTAGAATTCTATTAAATTATTATCCAAAAATATTTTTTTCGAAATGATATAGCATTTAAAGATTACCATGTTGCTTCATCTAAGACATGTTTGTTCAGAATGGTTTTCCGCAGAGGAAACAGGGAAGCAATGTTAGGAAGGCATACAGAAGGAAATAACCTTCCGAATCAGCATCCAGAAATGGTCGGAATTGGAACTGAACAGTTTGTTGCAGTAATGGCGCAGTTGACTCAAGCGATAAATGGTGGTGGTATCCATGCACGAGATCAGCCAGATCAACCGCAGAGGAACATGTTAGTGGTGGAACATTTCATGAGGCAATATCCACCATCATTCAAAGGATCATCTGACCCTGTGCTAGCTGAAGGGTGGATTAAAGCACTGGAGAAGATTTTTGATGTCATGGGGTGTTCAGACAATCAAAAGGTTAGTCTTGTTATTTACCGTTTGGAGGGTGAAGTAGATCAGTGGTGGTCTATGGTTAAAAATATCAGGGACGCCAATGAGATTGATTCTCTTGACTGGGATGAATTCAAAGGTATGTTTCTTGAGAAGTATTTTCCTAAGGCTGTTCGACTTAGGATGGAAAAGAAATTCTTGGAATTGAGGCAAGACGAAGACTCAGTGGCTGCCTATGAAGAAAGGTTCACTCGATTGGCAAGGTATGCTCCAAATTTTATCCGAGACCTTGATAGTAAAATCAATCGTTTTTACTCAGGATTAAAGCCAAAATATCGAAGGGCATTAGCTTCTCGTGAGTTTAAAAGTTATGAAAAGCTTGTTCGATGTGCTGAGAAGGTGGAAATGGAGTTTGCCGATGACCAAGTGTTCTATAACAACCAGCAGAAGAAGAGACCGAGGTGGCAGGAGAAAGGTAAGAATTCTTCAAAAAAGTCTGATGGTTAGAGAACTAAGTTTCCATTTTGTGATAAATGTGGCAAAAGGCATGCTGGGGAATGTCTTCTGAATTCTGGAAAGTGCTACCGATGTGGTAAGATGGGACATAAGGCTCGTGATTTCACTGAAAAGGATCAAGGTTAAGGTAAGAACAAATTTGATTTACAGTTAGTGAAATGTTATAAGTGCAATGAGATGGGTCACTATGCAAACGAGTGTCCGACAAAGAGCTTGAGTGATGGGAAGTAGTTAGACTACAAGAAGAAAGGGGAGGTGAAATCCTTTGCAACTACTTCAGCAGATGTCGGGCCATCAAATGAAGTTGTATCAGGTACTTTGTTTGTTTTTTCAGATTATGCCAGTGTGTTGTTTGATTCGGGGTCTACACATTCTTTCATCTCTGAAACCTTTTCTAGTAAAATGGGAATACCATCTTAAGAAATGACTCCTGAACTTTTGGTAAAAACACCTTGGGGGAATGTTGAGGCAAAAAGAATTTATAAGAATCTTCCTATCCTTATCTGTGGAAATAACCTACTTGCAAACCTTATTGTTCTACCTCTAGTAGAGTTTGATGTTATTCTGGGTATGGATTATCTCTCTATTTACCGTGCTAATATTGACTGTAGAGATAAAGAAGTTTCTTTTCAGAAAGACTTTCAGTTTGTTTACAAGAATGAACCCTTACTTTTGATAACATATCAAGAGGCCGAGAAACTTGTAAAAGATGGAAATGAATGTTACCTTGCACACGTCGTTGAAAATAAAGGAACTGTTCAGATTAATGATGTGCCAGTGGTAAATGAGTATCCTGATGTTTTTCCTGATGAGTTGCCTGGAATAATACCAGATCGGGAAGTTGAGTTTACTGTTGACTTAGTTCCTGATGCTAAGCCAATTTCAAAACCCCCTTATCGAATGTCACAAATTGAACTTTTAGAGTTGAAGGAGCAATTGCAAGATTTATTAGAGAAAGGTTTCATTAGACCTAGCACATCACCATGGGGTGCTCCTGTTTTATTTGTTAAAAAGAAAGATGGTTCTATGAGACTTTGCATTGATTATAGAGCCTTGAATAATATCACTGTTAAGAACAAATATCCTTTGCCTCATATCGATGATTTGTTTGATCAGCTCCAGGGAGCTCAGTTTTTTTCAAAGATTGACCTGAGATCGGGGTACCATCAGCTGAAGGTAAAGGAGGAAGATATTTCGAAGACCGTGTTCCGTATGAGATATGGCCATTATGAATTTGTAGTAATGCCTTTTGGGCTAACCAATGCACCTGCTGTATTCATGGACTTAATGAATAGAATTTTCCATGAGTTCTTGGATAAGTTTGTGGTGGTTTTCATTGATGATATTTTGGTGTTTTCTAAAATTAAAGAGGATCATGAAAAACATTTAAGGGTTATCTTGCAAACCTTAAAAGAAAAGAAACTGTATGGGAAATTTAGCAAGTGTGAGTTTTGGTTGCAACAAATTTCTTTCCTTGGTCACATTGTTTCTAAAGATGGAATAACTGTTGATCCTGCAAAAACAAAAGTTGTGGAAGAATGGCCAAGACCCACAAATGTAACCGAGATTCGTAACTTCCTTGGTTTGGCGGGCTATTACCGAAGGTTTGTTAGAAATTTTTCACGGTTATCTAGTCCAATGACTAAGCTAACTCGGAAGGGTGTTAAGTTTATCTGGACAAAAGAATGTGATGATTGTTTTCAGGAATTGAAAAGAAGATTGGTGAATGCTCCAGTTTTGGCACTACCTTCCAGGAATGGTGAGTTTGTTATATACAGTGATACTTCATTGAAAGGACTTGGTTGCGTCCTAATGCAGAATGATCAGGTAATTGCTTATGCTTCACGACAGTTGAAAACTCATGAGGTAAATTACCCTACACATGATTTGGAACTAGCTGCTGTTGTTTTTGCTTTAAAAATTTGGAGGCATCATTTGTATGGAGTAAAGTGTGAAATATATACTGATCACAAAAGTTTAAAGTATATATTCACTCAGAAAGAGTTAAACATGATACAGAGGAGATGGCTATAATTAATCAAGGATTATGATTGTACAATTCATTACCATCCGGGAAAAGCAAATAAAATGGCTGATGCTTTGAGTCGAAAAAGTAATGCTTCATTAACAATGTTGCGGTTGGAACGTGATACTTTGGTTAACGATTTGATGAAATTTGGCATAGAAGTTGTTGGTGCAGGAAGTCCTTCTGTTTTGTTTCAGGTATCAGTGAGATCTTCTCTATCAGATAGAATCAAGCAAGCACAGAAGCAAGACAGTGAGTTGCAGAAAAAGGTAGAGCTGGTTCAGAAAGGTAAGTTGCCTGAATTCAACATTGATAATGATTACGTTTTGAGATTTGGGAAGAGATTGTGTGTGCCTTGTGATTCACAGTTGAAGAGAGAGTTTTTATGTGAAGCTCATAGTTCTCCGTTTTCAGTTCATCCGGGCAGTACTAAGATGTATAGAGATCTGCGGGAGTATTACTGGTGGGATGGAATGAAAAGAGATATTGCTGATTTTACTGTGAAGTGTTTGACATGTCAACAGGTTAAAGCAGAGTGTCAGTTACCGAAAGGGATGCTTCAGCCTTTACCAGTGCCAGAGTGGAAATGAGAGAATATATCCATGGACTTTGTTGTTGGATTACCGAAGACATCTCGAGGTAATAATGCAATCTGGGTTATTGTTGATCGCTTGACCAAATCTGCTCATTTCCTTGCTATACGAGATACTTTCTCTCTTGATCAACTTTCCCGTTTGTATCTTAAAGAGATAGTCAGGTTACATGGAGTTCCTCTCTCCATTGTATCGGATCGTGATCCCAGGTTTACTTCTAACTTTTGGAAAGACCTTCAGAAGTCGTTGGGTACTGAATTAAATTTTAGTACAGCTTTTCATCCTCAATCAGATGGGCAGTCAGAACGAACAATTCAGACATTGGAGGATATGCTACGAGCTTGTTCTATGGATTATCAGGGAAGTTGGGACCAACATCTTTCTTTGGTTGAGTTTTCATATAATAACAGTTTTCATTCCAGTATACAGATGGCACCATTTCAGGCATTATATGGGAAGCGGTGTCGAACTCCAGCTTTCTGGGATGAAGTGGGTGAAAGGAAGTTGATGGGACCAGAATTGGTAGAAGAGATGGCAGAAAAAGTTCAGCTGATTCAGAAACACATGAGAACAGCTCAGAGCAGGCAGAAGAGTTATGCGGATAACCGGAGGAAGGATCTATCTTTCGAGGTAGGTGATCATGTTTTTCTCAAGGTTTCTCCTTGTAAAAGCGTGATGAGATTTGGTAAGAAAGGAAAGTTGAGTCCAAGGTTTGTTGGACCATACGAAATTCTGGAGAGAGTTGGATCAGTTGCATACCGAGTGGCTTTACCTCCGAGTTTATCTCAGGTACACAATGTTTTTCACGTTTCGATGTTGAGAAAGTATATGCCAGATCCATCTCATGTTTTGAGTCCAGAGGTAGTTCAGCTGGAAGAGAACCTATCTTATGAGGAACAACCGGTACAGATTCTTGACCACAGGGAGCAAGTGTTACGGAATAAGGTGATTAAGCAGGTAAAGGTTTTGTGGAAAAACCACATGATTGAAGAGGCAACATGGGAATCTGAAAATGCAATGAGGGATAAGTACCCTCATTTATTTGATAAGTAAATAAATTGCAGGGACGCAATTTTCTAAAGGGGGGAAGGATGTAACATCCCAAGTAAGTAATGAATAATAGATATTTTTATCTATGTCTATTAATGATTAAGATAGTGTTTTAGAGGCTTAAAATGAAAATAAATCCAATCTTAAGCATGGAATACACTAATATTCTTAAAAGATTGTTTTACTGCCTTTTGATGGCAAACCATTTTTGAATCTATATTTTGACAATTTTATAAACTATGTTTGTCAAAATAAACTTATTCTTTATTATTGGGACATCAAAATTTACCTTGTGTGAATTTTTGGTATTTTTCTGACAATGTTCATTTTTCAATGAATAGTGAAAAATACTGCATTTTACATCAAACTGCTTTTTAATATAATTTATTTATACAATTAGATTATGTTTTGAATTGGTTTTGAAGTGAAATTAGAATATATTTTTACCATTTTATCCAATGGTGGTCATTGGAATCAATTTCACTTTGAAATTAGACTTAAACTGGTGTCAATCTTTTGATACTTATTGTTTTGTAAAAACACACTATTTGCTCTGGCAGCGGGAATTAATTATTAAATTAATTAATGCGACTTATATGATTTGAATTTTGTAAAATAGACTTCATTTTTGAATTTGGAATATCAAATATAGCTTAGGGTGAATTTTTTGTAATTTTCTGAAAAACTTCAATTTTTGATGAATAGTGAAACCACTAAGTGGTAATCAAGCAAACTGATTTTTCAGTTAAATGAAAGTTTACCACTAATGTGTATTGAATTTTGAAAATCTGACATACATGGTTGTCATTAAGAAGTAAAATGTGGTTCAATGTGATTATAATAATTTTTTGGTGAATAGTAACTTATTAAGTTCTTAATCGCGATTAGTGGTAATTAGGGTAGTTTAAGGTATAAATAATGCTTTAATAATAGGAAATGACCTAGACACATGTCCCAACCTTATTGGTTGTGTCATGGCCGACCAAGAAAAGCCATGGGTCAACTTGGGGACCCCATGGAGACATTTTGGTTGGGAAATGACATAAATAACTTTTTATTTAATGTAAAAGTAAAAATGACACAAACATAATATGTTTTACGAAAACAATTTTTACATGGGGTTATAAAGCTCAGATATTTAATTATAAATATTAATTGGAAAGCTAAAAATATTTTCTACATCATAGTATTTTTTTATGATTTTTATACATTAAATAAATTAAATTATTTATGACATAATAATGATGCAGCGATGACATCATTATTTGACGATTTAAATAAAATGGAAAGACAATGTAAAATATATGAACTACACATGTACAAAACTTATTGTATGGGTGGATTTCGAACCCTTATCACCTTATCCATGAATTATATCAACGTGGGACCTTTTAAAACCGAAACACATTTTCAAATAAAGTAATATTTATTTACTTTCCAAAAGTGCCCCTCCTCTCCTCTTATAAAAGGCCCCCACCTCTACCTCATTTCACACACTCCTCAAGCCTTTGGCTTGGCCAAACCCTGCCCATTTACTCTCTCCACATCCCTTGCCTCATCCTAGATGATTCCCTTTGGGCAGAATCTTTTCAAAGGAAGCCTTTAGGCTCAAATCAAAAGGAGTTACACTTTTAAAGGTAATTCATTCTCTCATGTTCATTTGTTTTATTTTGCTTCTCCAACCCCCTAAACTCTTTTTATTTACTTATTTTGTAACAAAACCAGTATCTTCAATATACTAGGATGTTGTTATAATATTTATTTTAGCTACACTCTCACACAACTACATCAAATGGTTAAAGAACATACGGTTTCCGTGGATGGCGAAATTCTGCCTCCCGAAACGATGATTGTTGAATACTCATTTAACACCTTAAAAGGTGGCCATTATGATGTCACTATTTTTATATATGATATATAATATGTTTATGTTTTCCTTAAGCTTCTGTTTTTTTCATTTTGGTCATACCTTTATGGTTTCCATTATGGGTAAACACGATATCTTCATTTTAGGAAGTGCGGACTACCGCCCCCTGAAAGTGATTTGATTCGTTAATACCATATGTGGGATGTGTAAAGGATAAAGTTAATGATATTATATATGTTATTATACTTAAATTATAATATACTCTTATATCATTATGATTCCATTCTAGAAAATATGAAATAGAAATGGAAGTAGCGTTCATGCGTACGTACGGCTTACCGTCTCCATGAACGGTGCATTTCATTTCTTACCTCTAAATGTGATGTAATATTATAAATACATGTATATGATGAATATATATGATATATATGTTATCCAAATCATTAATATCATTCTGTATATAACGAAGCTATGACCAAATTAACAACATGTAAGTGTAAGAAGTCTATTTTGACTTAAGAACCAAATACCGACAAAATGAACATTATTAACTTAAATGATTACATGATGTTCATAACATGGTATAAAAGGAATAATGAACTTGAAAAATATTCTTAAGCAAGTGGAGATTAACTCAAATTTATTATTCAGGAGATTAAAGAACGGTCGGGTCAAGTCGGATATGAGGTATGGGACCTCGTCTCAATCTCCTTTCGTTGAGGCATATTTTATTTTATACACAACTTTCTTTTATACGGTGTATAAACCCCTTTGACTTTTACGTTTATTCAAAAGGAATCTTTTTTATACGAAGCGTTTACTAAATGACAAAAGGGAATGTTTTTGTCGTACGTATGCGGCGACAACGACTTCTCCGTCGTCGTGACCGTTATTTGAGTTTCGAATTCCTCTACAAGCCATACCTTCTTTTTAAAAGAAAAATAAATACCATGTTTTACTTTTCTTTTATTTTAGTATTGAAAATGGTTTTCATAATGTTTTTATATCAATGTGTTGTATTGATATCTCGTGATTGAAATGTGGAAATTTTATGTTTCCTTTATGCATGTTTTATGTGATATGATTATGTTATGGTTCTTGGGCATTATTATGAAGACGGGTGGTTCCGTGATAAAATAAGGGCGGGTGAGCCCGTTATAGCTCTCCAATGCATTGGGTAACGCGAAGGAGTGAAACGTTAAGGTTTCTCCGAAGATATTTTAGGGAATATACTGTGATGGGTATTCCAAATGTAACCAAGAGGGTTACTCCCTACGTAAGAATGTTATGAATGCCTCAAGTTACCTTTAAGTCTTATGATTTCTATGATTTATTCATGATTTTATGAGGTATGTTAAAGTGCCTATGTTTTATGGGTAACGTATGATTTCATTCTTATGTATATATGAACTCATGTTTCCTTTCCATGTTTTTTTTATAACCCATACTGAGTTTTTATGCTCATCCCAAGTTTTTGAAATGTTTTTCACAGGTCAAGGGAAAGGTACATGATAAGATGATAGAGTCAAGGATGTGTCAAGAAATAATCCATGTTTTATTTTAAATGTGTTTCCATTGATGGGAATGAAGAATACTATCTTTATGTAACCACTTTGTTTATATGTGGAATGTAATGCAAGTTTTATGATCTAATTCTCTAAAACTCTAAACCCGAAAAGATCCTCAATGTGTAATATTGTAATAACTCAAGATTAAGTAAGGTTTAAGGTTGGGAACTTATATCCCTCCTTTGCAGCAGCCTGATACCATGCCCCTCCTACTTGCACCGACACCACTCTCCCTGTCCGGCTTCTCGTTTTTCCTAGCGGTGCAACCCCCTCGGACCTCCTGCTTGGTGCGCAGTAGCCCCAACAGGCGATCCCACCTCCAGCGAGGCCTTCCTCCAGTCAGCAACCCCCTTTGAACGACCTCCTTTGGCAGCCGGAACCTCTCCAGCTAACCCACAGCCTCTCCATCCAACCCAAACCCCCCTAATTCCCTCCTCTGCTTCCCAGTTGTCCTCCCACATGGCCCTTCTCCTTGATGGTGTCTCCTCTACTGGCGTGTGCCCTACCAACATCATTACGGCCTTCCTGCACCCTGAAAACTTCTTTTCAACTAGTGCGCCACCTCTTTCCAGTGAGTTTAACCCCCACTCAGTATAATCCTATACATTTTTTTCGTTTCTCTTTGAGTTAGTTTGTGATTTTTATTGTTAATTATTATTTGGGTGGTTTAGGATTTTTGAAACCCTCAAGAGGTAATGTTGAGTTTGTGTTGTCACCGCACTTCAGTTTCTAGGTGAGGGTTTCTCCCCACCGCTTGGCTTCACATACTTTAATTGGAGTTTTGTATGTGTTTTGAGTCCTTGAGATTTAATATGTAGGGCGTTGGACCTTACCCCATGGTTTCCGATGCGTGTCGTTCCATTTCATTTTGGCTCCGAGGTAGGATTTACCCTACACTTCCTTTTTAATTCAAGATTCATTTATTTCATGCTTTCCACACTTTGCTTAATTTATAAATATTGAAGTATGATTCTTGGTTTTATTGTTTAGCATGAAAAATTGTGTTTTAGCTTGTGTTATGTGATAAATAGAATTGCTTTGTTAAATATTTCACACAATGCATTTTATGAAATGCCCGGTTTGATTTTGTGAGTAATTTTTGGTATGCAAGGATAGTTTGGACTTGTTAATAAATGTTTTAATTGTGAAATAGTGATCTTGGGTTTCTTGAAAGTGTTTTAAGTGGTTTCACATTTAAAAGGAGTGTGTGTTTGGATTTGAAAGTGGTTTGACATGTGATGATGGATTGTAGCCCGTTTGGAAATTTAATAAAAATGGATTTGGTTTTGGAACATTGTATGAGGGATTTAAATGGACTATTTTATGAATGGTTATGAAATATAAAATGGTGTGTTTATACTCTTTCTAAAATATAGTTTATTTCTATTAAAAATGATGTTTTTGTGGATAGAACTTAAGGCCCATTTGGCACCTTGGTGAAATTTGTGAAAAATATTAATTATGAAAACCCTCGTTGGGTGATTCTCATGCCTCGATTGCATGAAATGGGTGGGAGGTCCTTGTTGGGTATTATCAGAATCTAATTTTAGGGTTCTTCGATTAGAACTCATTATAATTGTTTCACTTTAAGGCATGGTAATGGTCCTAGGGGAGACTTGGGGTGAGACATGTTGTACATTATTATTATTATTATATATACTATGATTGGATGCTTGGCTGGCATCGGTTGGCTCACCCCCTTTTTTTTAAATACTTGAGACATGAGAACCTGGCATATTGAGAGAATATTCTGATAATTATTATCGAACTGGTAGGTTATAGTACTGACAAGTGGCCCATAGTAGACAAATATGTTTGGGTTCATTGCTATCGGATTTTCCCTTGGCCTTCCTGAGAAAGGATGGACAAGAGTTTGGGGAATTTTGATTTAATTGTGTGTGACATGTCAATGAGGATGGGGTCTCATGTATTGGTTTCTTCTGGATTATTCTTGATCTCCTGGGTTCACCTATTTATACTCATTCTTAGTTCTTGCTATGTGGAATGTGTTACTTGTATATATATTTTCTTTTCATTTCCCTTGTTGTGCAACTACTATGGTACTTTCATGTGTAATGTTTTTACTGGAAAGTGAGGTGTGGTTTTAATATGGCTTATGAAAACCATCTTCAAAGAAAAGTGTTTTATTCTTTTTATTCAAATTGAAAATGTAAACGCCACTTTCCCTTTAAAAATGCTAATGTCTTCCTAAAAGAATGACTTGGGTTTTTGATAAAAGAGTGAGGGCGATGACTCGTACTTTGTTTTTGGGTAACATGTAGAAAAACTTACTTTTATACACTGTAGTTCAAACTTGGAAATGGATGTTTCTTTTATTCTAAAGAAAGTGCATTGGGAATAGATATCAGTCTAGCCTACTAAGTTTTAATACTCATGCCTATAGTTATTTTCTGTTTTTATTCCTTGTGCATGTTTTATCTTGGGTGTGTTCACCTTGGGAGACGTTTTATCATTGATTCGAAGAGTGACCCACAAGGTCACATAGAGTTAGTTAAAGCATTGAGTTCAGTTAGTTTTATTTTCCTTTTTTCTTGTTTAGTCATTTTATTTGGTTTATTTATTCTGTTCTAATCTTTGTTATTTATAATAATTTATTTATTTTCTTTGGGAAAAATCATTCCCATTCATTCTCTCCTGATCCCCTGGAACTTGTTTCCAGCCTGGGAGGATCGGGAATGCCTCTCGGGCCTTTCCACGAATCTGCTTGGGGGACTGGTTCAGGGTCAACCTGGGTTGGTTCATGACATCACCCATCACTACTAGGACTAAGCCTCTCATGCATGCTCAAACAACCCTGGGAAACCTACCTAGGATATTAAAAGCTCATACAAAAGTGAATACCTATGCATGGTTTCTCATAAACTCTACCAACATCTTTTCCCCCTTGGATACATAGTCACTGGGTGATCCCAAAATACACAGTGTTTAATTAATCCCTCACTCCAACTCTAGGAGGCTTCATGACACTATATCTCCTTATACAGGGTGGTTTAAGTACTTATTCAATTACCTAGACACATATATTCATGCATACATTCACAATCATGCATAAAATGGCATATGGTTTAGTATGATATGGACCACCTACCTCGAACACAATGTTAGCATTCTTGATAAACTCAAATCATCTTCAGAAAAGATCTTCAATGGATCTTCCATGCTCGAAACGACACCTGAGACCTTATCTAAATAAACACATAAAAAATAATTAATTATTATGATTTATAATTAATTATTTAATTTAATCTAATGGTGCATAAATTTCTTAAAACTCACCTAGAAATTATGCACTATTGAAACCATACATAACCTTGTACATTTATCCTCCTGGGATCCCCTCTATCTAAACCAATACAAAGCTCTATCATATCAAACTGATTCAACCATGATATAGTGTAATTATCATCAATACCTAGCCTATAAATACTAAAATTAGTGGCTAACAAAGGGGAATAAGAACAAAATGAATCAAAGGGAAAATCCTACCTCAAATCACTGTGGAATCTCCCCAAAAAATTACCCCTCACCAAGGAGGATCAGTGGGAGGGTGGAAGATGGAAAGAGATGGATGAACGGCCCTCTCTTGATGCCCCCATTCCCTAAATCACAAAAGGGTCTAACTTAGAGAAGGAATATCTACCCTTTCTTTAAAAGAACTAAAAAAACCCCCATCACAATGTGAACCCTATGGACTATGATGTGATGCTTCTACCATAAACCCTAAATCGAATAAACTCTATGGTGATGGAATTAAGAACATATCCTAGGTAAAACCAAATTTCTCATGTACAAGCCTCCATATCATGGAAATATCCCTTTATATTATAATATCCTTCCATGACCACGCTTTATGTAGTCCCCTCTCACCATGACCCTCATCATGATGTGATCCTTAGGGTCACGATATAACCAACCTTCCTCATATAATTTCTCAAAGGTAATGCATAAGGTTTTTCCAAATTCCATATGCAGGGGTTTCAATCATAATTTTACACCCTCCCACCACAATATGATCCTCATATGTAAGGATTTACCATGGAATAATTCCCTCCACCATGACATGACCTTCATATGTTATAATTTCCCATGGCATGATGCCCTCCATCATGACATGACCACACATAAGAGTATTTTCCTTTTCTAAAATTCTATAAATAATGGATATAATCATAGAGTGACACCCTCTAACATGGAATGACCCCCTATAAATAAAGGATTTCTTTATAGTAAAAAACCCCACACAAAATATTCCATGCCAAAACACCCACTGGTCACTATGTGACTTACTTACCTCTTAGAATTCACACCATGATGACCCTTCTATCCTATAAGATGACCTCAATCATCCCCTATTCATGGAGTGACACTCACTTTTCAATGATTGATGAACCATATATAATAAAACTTCTTAGAAAGTCCACCATGACCCTTCTACAAATCTCATCCAAGCACCCAAAACAACTTTTTGCCTCTGATTAACTCCAAAAACATCTTATGAGATCTTATAACCCCAATAATCCTGATTTGATTCCTAATTTCATAATGAATTCTTCTTCAGGTCCAAAATTTCAATTTTTCCCCAAAAACAATTACCCATAAATTTGTGGGACCTTAAAAAAATATTACCCTAAGGATTATCATCCATGAGAAACACCCGAAAATATCTCCCAAATTCCAATCCATTGATCATAATCTGATATTTATCCTCATTCCCAATTCAAAATGGAATATTATGTGTTTCAAATATCTATACACTATGCCCCAATAAAATAGAATTTCATCAAAGAGACCAAAATAGATCATCAAAACACACTAATCATACACCTGATGTGGTTTCAACATCACCGTATTCAATCATACACAATAACACTAATTAGTCCTCCTCTAGAAAATTTTCAATGAAAATGCTCAACTATACCTACCAATGCATTATCATATAACCTGATCATGATTTCTTAATTCCCAGTTGCATCATAAGAAAATCCAAATTCCCACACCAAATTCCAAGCCCTAAACATGATGTAATTGTGTGACTAGATCCTCAAATAATCAAATCTACCATCATACAAGACCCATGTGCACCAATGTATTTCATCAATTTCTTCATATAAATTTAAAGAACATGAAGAATTAAACCATAGAATATACATATAAGTCGACCGTTTATCATATAATTTACAAATAATTTATAATAATATTTACCTATGTTTGATAATTCTTACATAATTTGTGATTAATTAGTTTGACATTCATTTAATATCATCATTATGGTAGGATAATACAATCTGGAATTCATCTAATGGTATAAACATATGCTCCAAAATTCTTAGAATTCCATAATTCAAAACTTCAGGTGCTTGCATAGAGGAACCAAACATCTTGCATTATTTGTTGTTGATCACAATAGTGATTTCTTTGAGCTTAAATAATTATTTCTATTGTTATATAAGTCTTGAGAGGGAGAAGGAGGATTTCCTCCAGTTCTAGAGAGCATTTGTGAGAGGTTGTCTCATTCATGTGAGAGTTCTCTTGAGAGAATATGTTATGCACAAAAATTCACATATCCCTATAAAATTATATAATTCAGATTATATACTTAAGGTTAAATAATAAATAATTAAACAAAGGCCCTTTATCTATTTTTTTATTCTAAGTAAACTCCAAATATAATAATAATAATAATAACAACAATATATTATACAACATGTGCTAATTCATGAATATTCAAATATCATTAGTTAAATAAATATCTAATATTTATTTAAATTATATTAAATAAAATATATTATTCCCACCAATCCTTTAACTTGATCCATCAATCCACCTCAACATTTATTGAACCATGAATAATAAATATTTATTCAAATAAATAACTATCATTATATTATTCATTCAATAAATTAATAAATATTATATTCACTAAATGGAAAATACATATTTATGTAATATTCAACTCATATATATTCTTACCTTAAATAAAAGGTGATTTAATTTATGTGATCAATATAACCTGAATAATTATTATTCTTTGGTCTTGAGAATAGTATTTATTCAAATATTAAATTGAAATAGGATTTAACTGGGATTTAGGATACACTTAGTGTGTGACCCTCTTGGCCTCTTTCTTAGTGGAATTAGTTGATCTTACCTAAATTCTAAGATTAGCATATAGGGACACATCAAGGAATCTATAGAGAAATAATTTGACGTCACTATGAAAAAAACCTCATATGAACACTTATTGTGTAAGATAATCCATTTGTCTTGATATTTCATCAAGCATGTTGATTACTTTTGTCATCAACCTATATGCTTCCTATATATTTCTTTGAATCTCTGAAATAAACTCATTAATAAACCACCAAATACATAGACTTAATCAGATAGTTTTATTTCAATCAAAGGTCTTTTTTTATCTATTTCCATTAACAAATAATGGAAAAAAATCCTTTATTGACTTATTCAATGGATTTCATATCACTTACGAAGCACCCAACATATCCCACTTTACTGTTAGAGTATGTTGTCATGGTTTTCATCAATATATCAAAGTACACGATTCATGTTATATATTAATAATTCTATAAATTCTAAGGACCAATTCAAACATCCATATATAGGAATTTTCATTGACACATATAACATTTGGAATTTCTATCGGTGGGTCTATCTTTATAACCTTCCTTCTTGGAGATTACCAAGTGAAAAATTTATGATAATATTTCTCAATTTATTTTGAGCCTCCGACACCTAATAATAAAATATCATTTGTCTCCCATCAAATAGATTCCATTCAGACCATATGAAATATGTTGAAGAATATTTTCATAGCACTTCATGATTATTATTATAGAAGGGAACTACTATAACCATTAAATGTTATAGATACTCTAAGCATATTATCACATTAATTTTACATTTAATAACACTCATCATGTGATAAGATATTTATTAATATTCAGGTATTTGAATATATAGGTAATCAAAAGTAAAAAATTACATAGTTCTAGGAACCAACTCCAAAATACTTCTACTTGCACTAAAGTCAACTGCTAACACCTTTCAGTCCACTTTATCTCACATGATATTCATGATTTTATTGAGACAAGGATTTATTCAATGGATTCACTATATTTTATTCTATATAGACTATAATTACTATGAAATCACCCCTATAAGTAAAATCCATCAAGAGGGGATACTTTTTAAGTGCACAATTCATCCTTAGTTGTGACCTTTGTTCTTTGGATATGACCACCAATGAAATATTATCATAATATGGTGTGATAATATCTTTAATTCCAGGAACCAAATCAAGATATTAGTCAAATTTTCATATCTAAACCAATTATTTTGCTACATTAGAAACCTCTATATACACAGACTCTAATATAGAATCAATGACCACTGGAGTCTTAGAATTATTCTAGCTCAAAGATCCCCCATTAAGGCAGAAAACACATCTTGACTATGATTTCAGATCATTCTAATCTATCTTGAAACTAGAATATAAATATTCCCTAATGAATATTTCCTCATCTCCTCCATTAACTAAGAACATATCCTTATTACACTTCAGATACTTTGGGATATTCTTTATATCCATCCAATGAGGCTCTCTTGGGTTTTCCAGATATCTTCCCATCATACTTAGGGAATAGTAAACATCAATCCTTAAATATAGTATGGAATACATGACAGATATTATCACTGATGTATAATATAATAACCTAGACATTATATCCCATTACTTTGTGATATTTTTGGTGACATAGGTGTTTGGGGAGATCCCAAGGCGTTTGGAGTTGTTTAGTAGGAGAAAGGGGTTGCCACTTCCTATTTTAAAAGGGATACATTATGGATCTAAGAGGCTGAACCATAAGGGGTTTTGTTGTGGTGTATAAGATCAAGATATGATGTAAGGACCCCAGAGGAGGTTTTTAGTGCTAATACCAATTCAGGGGTATCAATGTCGTGGATAATTGGATGTGGCGTAGAACCTCTTAGCAGGTGCTGAATATGATGTAGAGACCCCATCTATGCCATTGAGTCCCGAGGATTGGTTTTCAATAGTTCTTATAATTTTTTCATTGCTGCACTGTGGAGTAGGGGTTGTGTCATAGTCCTTTATGGTTACTATGGGTTTATGATATAGTTCCTTTGGATGTTTCATGGTCTTACTACCCACTTTATAGGATCTTCAGTGTAGATATAGCCATATATTTTAAAGGGGCCTTTGACCAGTCAGGATATGGTGTAGTGAGGAGATCTGCACTGTGTTCCTCCCAATTTTCAGTAGGACTGTAGAGTGGTACTGGAGGCAGGACCATAGTCCTCTATTTTATAGGCTGGGTATAAATTTTGAAATCCTCTCATGATCAACAAATTTCCAACCTATTTTATTGATTCATGGGAGACCCAATTGCATCTCAAAGAGAACTTTCAAAACCCATACCCATGGATTTCGATTCCGGTTTTGGAGATTAAATCCTTGGTTGTTATGGTGAGTTTACCTCTTGTTCTCCCCCTATTTTCCTTCCATTTCTTTGTTTGAGATGGGTTTTATCAAGGGTAAACCAACAATTTCGGTGTTTTTTTGGTAATAAGGTGTTGTGGGGTGTTTTATTCAGGGTAACCAAGGTTTTCTCCTTTGTTTTGGTGTTGGTAGTTTCCTTCCTTTCAACATAATCTTACATAATGTATGAAAGAACTCTGTTTTAGGTAGGGGATCCATTGTTTCTCACCTAGTGTATCATGCAGTATGGGTTTACTCTTTTTTAATCTTGGGAATATGGTCACATCTAGATTAACATAGATAAATTAACCTATTTAATTGAATTTATGGGTAAGGGGAATGAAATCACATGTTTTACTATTTTTATATTGTGAATTATATAGGTTAAATGCCCCACTAAAATTTTTATCCGTTGATCTTTTATTATGATGTGGTTGTGATTATGGAATCTATGTTGTGTGATTATTATTTTTCATCATCTTGATTTAAAATTTATAATTACTTATACATGGATAATTAATTGGTTTCACATAGAAATATGACATGTTCAAGAATGCTCACGAATAAATAAGTGAATGTGATGAAAATCCCCTATGCCAAATCTAAAAACTATTATGTGATTAATGTGGAATGTGGTTGTAAAAGTGTATGTGTGGTGTGGTTTTATTATATTGATGTGATGCATGGGTGGTAGCTATGTTTTGGAGGATGTGTGGTGAGAGGTGGTATATGTGTTGGGGTGTTGTGATACAAGATGTTGTATGTGATGGAAAGTGGTTGAGATGTGGTTGGAATGAGGAGGTGGTTGTGGTTGTCAAATGGTGGTGATGTGGGGTTTTCTGTCATAAAAAGGGGGGATGAGGATGATTTTGTTGTTGATGATGGGATTTTGTGTTATGATTGTTATTGTGTGGTTGTTTTTGTGTTAGATTCTCGGGTGGTGATGAAGTGAATTAGTTAACAATGAAGATGAAATGACATGGGATGAAATTCATTAATGAAAAAATTAAAATTGGGAAGTGTGGTTAAAAATGGTTGAATTTTAATGTGAAATTAAATGGGAAGAATAATGGAATGACTTTCCTATTCTAAATAGAATTTGTTGGTAATGTGAAATATGGAGGTTGGATAAAATTGACAAAGAAGATAAAAAGTGGCTTGCGGCATATGCCTTATTGTGTGGTTTTGTGTATTTATTAGTGGAAGCGAATGTGGTGGTTTTGTGAGGATTGGAGGTAACACTGTGAGTTGTCTAGTTCCTTGTTATAAACCCATAATTTGGGCTTCTGTGCTATGATATTATATACAAATTGTATTTAATTATGATTTTCTATATGTGCCCCACCCGTATTGAGAACCTAGTTCCAACAACCAAATGTTTTGGGGGTGTTTTTCCCAATATCATGGTGTTGAGGATGGATGGATGATTACCCATTATTCCCACTCTCTCTTCTAGGAGAGTTAGGTATGCATGAGCTATGACAGACATAAGTAAAAAGTGAAATTGTAGTGATGTGAAGTGATGTTATGGACTATGTGTCTATGGGAATGATGCAACATGATGATACAAATTATAGTGGTGTTCGTTCATGGTAGGAGGTGGATAAGAGTTTGACATACTTCATGTTCATGACACCCTACAATTCTGGTTATGGATGTGGATGTGATGTGACAGACTAGGTGTTGGAAAGCAAAATGTTATGTGATGTGATGTGATGGACCAAGTGTGTGCAAGTGGAATGCGATGTGATGTGATTGACTAGGTGTATACATGTGAGAAGTGTTGTGATGTTAAGTTATAGGAGTTCTATAATACATAATGTTGGGGTGTGAGAGTGGAAAACTAGTGGGAAATTGGTATGGGGTAACCTTTATTGATATGCATTATATATTTTTTATTATACTTGGATGCATTATTTGGTGAGAATACTATGGTGAGTATGGTCTTGGTTAGTTGACATATTTAGGTGTCGTTGGTTCTGCTCTTTTCTCATAGGTTCATTAGTATTCTCTTTTCAAATGTGCATGAGAGGCTTTGGTTACCCTACTTAGTATACTTTTTTGATCACCCTACATATATAAAACTATTTTTTTATTTACAAGAGGAATTTTTGGATCATTTTAGGCATTAGTAACTCAGTTTTTTGATTATTTTTGTGTCTCTTCTTTAACTTTTCCTTTTTGAGTATTTATTTGGAGATTATTATATTGATTACTTTATAAATATGCATTGTGTGATGGGTTTGGTTTCTTTTATCTTATGGTATATCATGGAGTTGATTGATTAATGATCTCTTATCTATTGATTCTATATATATTTTAGAGGGTAATGCCTCCTATATTGAGATTTTTATACCCTCAGTGCTAGTTTCCAACCTGAGGCCTATGGGTGGTGGGACATAAGGGTCATTATCTATCTCCTTTCATTTTTTACCCAAAAGGGGTACCTTAGAAGTAGGGGTCATTCCATATTGGTATCAAATGTTATTTTTGAGAGATAGGATGGAGTTTAGAGTTAGGAACAATGAGGATTTCATTGGTTGGTAAGGTAATGATGTCGTTTGATCATGGTGTATGGAATAGGCTAGGGAAGACCAGATAAGACACAAGATTTTAGCCCCCCCATGATCTGATGCAAGTACTTTGAGCCTTACAAATGACCAAGTGAGTTAGATTTACATGGAGGGTAGAGACCTAGGAGAGGTACATGCATTATGATTGAATTTTATTTCTATTTTAATTGGGTGGTTTTGGGAAATTTGAAATAAATTTAAATGAATTAAATAAATCTTAATAAAATTCCATACCACTGAGCTTAGGGAATTTTGTTTTTCCTTTTCAGTGATGTCCCCTGATTGTCATCCACACATGGTTTATAAAGTGGGTGTTTAGTAGGGTAATATGGTTTATCACCAGAGGGTTGATATAGTTGTAAAGGATTATTAGTGGTGGAATAAAGCACACTTTTCAATGGAAGGATTTAGGGAAGTACTAGGGTAGTGTTTCTGATCTATAGATAGAGAGACAGTTAGAGTAGATTGATATCAATTTTATTTTGATCCAGGACCCAGTGGAGTACTAGGTAGCTTTGGAAATTAGTCATATGTGGTGAGCTACACATTAGTGGTGGAAAATATATATTGAAAACCATAATTAGGCTGATGTTTCATGTGAAATATTTCAGAAAGAGTTCTGGTTCGAGCTCATTTCATCAACCATGAAGTAAGTGAAGAGATAGGGCCTACTCTCTCTATGGTTAGGGAGTATGTCTGTGTGTGATTTAGGGATCAAGGTCAAGGAACTTATTCATTTTATTGCATTTATTTTTCCTAATAAAGAGTCCAATGTGATATGTATTGAGGTTGTACTCCATCCTTCTATATAGTATTAATTTCATCCTTTTATGTTTCCATATTTGGAGGTTTAGAATAAGGTGAAGGTGATCAAGTGGATTTAATCATGGGGTGGTTCACTATGAGAGAAGATACATAAGGGTTCCTCAAGGATAAGAGTTGTCAGTTAAAGGTCTCAGGTTCCAGGACCATCGAGTTTTTGACCAGTTGAGAGTCTACCTTAGTAGTTTCCTTTTCGGCCATCTCGAGCCAGAGTTCTTTATAATTTCCTAGAGGGATTAGTTAAGTTTTTTCACCTATAGATACTATGTTCATAATCAATATCATTACCCAATGGTTATTTGAAATTAGTATGGTGGAGGTGGATATGTTTAACCTCAACATCAACACCAGCTTATAGTGATACAATTTTAGCAGTAAGGAAAACAATATAATGTTATTCCAAGAGGGTATGGAGTAGGTAAAGATCAAAATCAGGATTTTCCTTATGTTTAGGGACCCTAGCTTGAGCATGGACTTAGAGGTGACCCTCATCAGAGAGGTATAAGAGTTGGATGTGGTCAGTTTCATGTAGTTTATGTAGTAGAATCAGAGGGACTAGAGATCATTCAAGGTATATTTATCTTTTTATACACCCTTGTTTGTTATTTGTTTCACTCAGTAACTTCACACTACTTTTTTTCACCCACTTTAGTCCATGATCTGAGACTAGAAACTAAGAGGCTTCCCACAACCCTTGTGTTGACTACCCCAGTCGATGGATGTACTAGCTTATTTGATGTGTGTCGGGGGTGTTAACTAATACTGGGGCTGCATTAGTCCCATGGGGATAATTTATTTCTATTGATTCATCCATAAAATGTCATTCTTAGTATCAATTTGTTGTATTCAGTGCATGTTGTTATCAATTGCTTCTGGAGGATAGCCATGTTTTCAGATGTGTATGGTCAATGTGAATTTTTCATTGGTGAGTGGAGTTATCATATGGGAAGTATATTTTTGGATCCCATTATTTATTTTAAGGTTGATTTTTTCAAGGAATTAACTGGTTCTAGGATGGTGGAGGTTCCAAGTTTTTTCAAGGAGTTCCTGGATGTTTTTCCCGAGGGGTTGTGAGACTACACCCTTGATGTGATGTTAGGTTTGAGATAGAATTTCATCCTAGTGCTTCAATTATTTTAGTGGATTATTATCATATGAAACATTCTCTATTGTGTGAGTTGAGGATTTAGATATATAATCTAATGTATAAGGGTTTTATTTAGTCCATTATGTCATTGTGGGGTGATCCAGTGTAGTTCACCAATAAATAGAATGGTATTATGAGGATATGTATAGAATTATGGCTACTGAATCATTTGAAAATCAAGAACCATTACCCTATTTTGAGGATAGATGATATTTTTGACCATTTTATGGGAGCTTTTTGGTTTTCTAATATCGATTTATAGTCTGTATATCAATAGTTGAGGGTGAGGGAGGGTGATATCCTAAAGATTTCCTTTATATTCAGTTATGGGAACTTTAAGTTTTTGGTCATGCTATTTGGTGTCTAGAACACACTAAATATGTTCATGGTGATCATTACCTATATGTTTCATGAATTCTTGTACTAGTTCATAGTCATTTTCATCAACAACATATTGATATACTTGTAGTCAGAGTAGGAGAATACTGATCACATAAGGGATATCTTATCAGTTCTTCAATGGCACCCGATTTATGGAATGTTTTACAAGTGTAAAATCTATACACAATAGGTGAATTTCATTGGACATGTGGTGTCTCGATAGGGAGTGGTAATGGAACCATCAAAGGATGAGGTATTTGTTTCCTGGTTAACACCTAATAATGTGGAAAAGGTTCATAGCTTCATGGGTCTCACCAGTTAATATCAAAGGTTGATTTATGATTTATCATGGATTATGACCCCATTGAAATCTTTGACCATGAAGGACCCAAATTTTATCTTGACTAATCATTGTCAGGCAATGTTTGAATACATGAAGGGAGAGTTGACCAGCACTCTAGTTTCCATAAGAATGGGTGACGTTTGAGGTGTTTTGGGATTCTTTCCATATGGTCATGGGATATGTTTTAATATAGTGGAATTTAGTGATCTCTTATGGGTATATGTAGTTACATCCCCATGAGAGTAACTATACCACCCATGGTCTAGATTTAGAAACAATAGTGTTTTCACTAAAGCTGTGGAAACATTACCTCATTAGGGAGTTCTTTTTGGTCCTTACAGATCATGAGATCTTGAGATATATCTTTTCTTAGAGTGATCTAAATCTGTGAAGATAGATTTAGATAAATATTATTTAGGATTATGATTTTTAGATGTCCTATAATGTAGGAAAATGAAATGTTATGGCTGATGCTTTGAGTTGGATGTCATGAAAGGATATTTTTTGGGAGTTAGAGGATGCTTGGTGGGTGATAGAGGAGTTTTCAGCCCTTCACATGGATGTGAGGGTGGTTGATGGTGGAGTTTTCTTATTCCAGATGACTGTATACTCTTCTCTAATGTATTAGGTGGAGGAGTCTTGGTGGTAAGACTCTGATATAGAGGTGATGCATGATCATGTTTCCCATTGTGATACTCCAGAGGGATGGTTGGAGAATGCTCAAAACTAGATATTGTTTCAAGGGAGGTTGTTTATTCTAGTTGTGATTCATGAGAGAGTAATTTTTGAGTTCCATATATTACCTTTGGTGGTAAACACAGGAGTTTAAAATATGTATCATGGCTTGATAAATCATTTTTGGTGTCCCAATATGAAATGGGTGCTAGAAGATTTTGTGGCTTAGTGTCTGGTTTTTCAACAGGTTAAGGATTAGCACCATGTTCCTAGTGGTTTATTATAGAATTTATATGTTCTTGAGTGAAAATGATATGAAATATTGATGAATATTTTTACAAGATTACCCCACAATTAGGGTGGTTGGGATACTATCTGGGCAATCATGGATCAGTTAATGAAATTAGTCCACCATCAAGAGATCAAGGAGTTGGGTGCTATGGATGTTTTGGTAAGGAGGTATGTGGATGATGTTGTTTGGTTTCATGTATTTTTTAGATCCATTCTATCATATCAGAATGTATTATTTAACTCATGAGTTTATAGGGGATTTCATCATGCTTTTGATACTCAGTTAGGCCCAAACACTATGTTCCACCTTTAGATGAATGAAAAAATGGACCAGAAAATCTAGACTCTAGAAGATATTTTGTGGGAATACATATTAGATTTTTGAGGATCTTAGGAAAATCACTTTTCTTTGATTGAGTTTTATTATAACAATATCTACCAGTCATCCATCAGCATAGAACCATTTAAAGCTTTATACAGGTGGCCGTATCATTCTCCATTACAGAGGGATGAGGATGGAGAGTCATTAGTTCTCTAACCCGATGTGGTTTTGAGAATGGAAGATAAGATTCCGGTTTTTTGTGAGAGGATGAAATCAAAATAGGACTGACATAAGGATTATACCAATAATACAAGGAGGCCCGTAGAGTTTTATGTTGGAGACCATGTGTTCTTGAATGCCTCCTATAAATATGGATAGAAAAGGATTAGTAGGGGGAGTAAGAAATCACCATAGTTCATGATACCTTTTGAGGGGTTGGTGTGCATTGTTGAGGTGTATTATTGGTTATAACTTCTACTACAAATGGACCTAATTTATGATGTCTTCCATGTATCTTAGTTTTATCAATATCTTCATAAATACTCTCATTTCATTAACTACGGAGAGATGGATATCAAGTATAACATGATATTCAAGGAGAGTCTGGTGGAGATCTAAGATTTCTAGGAGAAGGTGCTATGTTGATGGACCATTCCTTTGTTTCATGTGCTACAGAGGCATGGTGTCATGGAGTAGAGTACTTGGTAGAATGAGACACAAATGTTTTCCTAGTACCTATAGTTTTTTTGAGTTTAGTCTTGTCTTCCTTTCTCTATTTTCCTTGATGATTTGATGTTTTATTCTTTATGATTTATGATATGTGATTATTCTTGTTGATGTGATGTGTAATAAAGATTCTAGCACATGAGGAAGGGAAACTAGATTCCTAATCGAGACATGTTATACTTTGACATTATTAAAACCATGTGGGTGATTTAGTTCCACCCAAAGTGGATAATATATTGACATGGAATATGGGATCCCTTGATTTGAATTCATGTGTATTTTTTTGTGATGGCTATGGTGATCATTTAATTAGGACTTTTTGGGTATGAGATGGTATTTTTGTTGGCTATGTAAAGGTGGTGGTTTGTTATTGATGTGAAATGGTGTGGTTTTGTGCCTAGTGGGGAAGGTAGTAAAGTAGTGTGGTAACATGGCTGTGAAGAAAGTTTGGTGAACATTCTTGGATGTGTTTAGAGAATTTGTTTTTTGTTTATATTTAGTTTTAATGAGATCCTTTATAGGAATATTGAGGGATGGTTATTTGGAAAATTTCCCTCTTTCCTTTTGGGTATGTTTTGATTCTCAAGGGAGAGAATAGTTCAAGAGGCATTTGATGTAATGAAATAGACCTTCCATCCCATTAAATTGTGGGAGTTCTAGTTATGTAGGTGTCTAAGGATATATTAAGGTATTTGAAGGTGTTTATAATGAGAAAATGGGTGTCATTTATTATTTTGGAAGCTATATGGTATAGATCTTGGAGCCTATGTCATAAGGGGTTTGTTTGTAGACTGGAGGGTTAGGCTACAATGTAGGTACCCTAGAATATATTTTCTGTGCTACTTATAATTTGGGGGTAGCTACAACATGGATCCTTGGATATGGAGTAGACCCTCTCAGTGGGTAGTGGCTGCAGCATGGAGACCCTAGCTGTGGCGTGGAGTCTTGGGGGTCAGTTTTCAATGGTTATTCTAATTTTGGCACCACTATAACATGGACCTTTCTTGTTTTTGGGGGTAAGTGGAGTAGTTCCTTGGGATAATTTGTGGACTTCCTATCCCTTTTATATGATCCACAACGTTGATATATCCATGGGTTTTAGAGGGGCCTATGAGTGTCTTGTCTATGACATAGCGGGGAGCACTACATTGTAGCCCTCCCCATTTTAAGGCTGGGTATAAATTCTTAATTTACCTCAAGTCCAACCACTTTCTAACCCATTCTATTATTTATATTGAAACCCAAGTGCATCCTTAAGATCAATTTTAGAATCTTCTTATAGAATTGGATTTCAATCTTGGAGATTCGATCCATGGTGGTTATGGTGAGTTTCACTATTGTTCTTCTCATGTTTTCCTTTTTTTATTTGTTAGGGATAGGTGATGTCAAGGAAAAACAAATATTTTTTTTATTTTTTTTTGTAATAAGGTGTTTCAGGGTGTTGTATTAATGGTAAAAAAGGTTTTCTTCTTTGTTTTGGTGTTGGAGGTTGTCTTTATTTTGACCCAATCTTGTGAAGTGGATCAATGAACTCCATTTGAGGTAGGGGATCCTTTGTTTCTCACCTAGTGTATCATGAAGGATGGTTTTAATCTTGAGATATCTTGGAAATATGGTTTCATGCAGCTTAACAAAGACAAATTAATCACTTTAATTTAATTTAAGGGGAAGGATAATGAAGTCGAATGTTATAACATTTTGATATAGTGAATTGTACGAGCTAAATGCCATACTGAAAATCATGGTTTTTGAGGGTATTTTCATGCATAGTAGTTGTGATTGTGGAATCCACATTGTGTGATTTTTTTTCATCACCTTGATTTAAAATGGATAATTACTTATACATAGCTAATGAATTAGTTTCACATGGAAATGCAAATTGTGTGAGAATTCCCTTGAATAAAAAAGTGAAAGTTATGAAAATCCCCAATACAAAATCTAAAAACTATTATGTGATTAATATGGAATTTGTTTGTGAAATTGGTTATGGGGCCTGTCTTTTTTGTATTGATGTGATTTATGAGAGGTATCTATGTTACGGAAGATGTGTGGTGATACATGGAAGATGTTATGAGGTGTCTTGATATGAGGTGTCACATGTGATGGAAAGTGGTTGATATGTGGTTGGCATGGGGAGGTGGTTGTGGTTGTGAAATAGTGGTGATGTGGGGTTTTATAACATAAAAATAGGGATGAGTATTATGATGATGTATTTTATGGGATGTAATGTTATACTTGTTGCTGTGTAGTTGGTTTTTTTATATATTCCTAGGTAGTCGTGGAGTTAATTGGATAATGATTAAATTTAAATAGAATGGTCTAGTTTAGTTAATTGTATGGAATTGGAAAATAAACGAATTAAAAATGAGAAGTATGGTTAAAAAATGGTTAATTTTTAATGTGAAATCAAATGGGTAGAATAATGAAATAACATGGTTATTCTCAATGAGATTGTTTAGTAATGTGAAATATAGAATTTGGATAAAATTGAGAAAGGAGATGAAAAGGAACTTGTGTCTTATGCCTTATTGTGTAGTGTTGTGAACCCATAGGTTTGTATTGTGTGATATGATATTATATATAAATTGTATTTCCTTATGATTTTAATTATGATCAACAATCATATTGATCACTTAGTAATGTTAACGAAATATTTTGGGGTTGTTTTTATTGACATACCGATGGTGAGGATGGATGGATGGTTACCCACTCTTCCCCTCTTTATCTTTCAGATAATTTTTGTATGCATAGGCTATGATAGCTAGAAGTCAAAAGTGAAATAGTAGTGATGTGGTGACCCATGTTTCTATAAGAATAACGTGACATGATGATATATTTTTTTTGGGGAGGGGGGTCATGCCTACTAGGAGGTGGTCATGAGGTTGATGTTCTTAATATTCACAATACCCTACTATTGTGGTTATGAATGTTGATGTGATGTGATATGCAAGGTGTATATGGATGTAATGTGATGTGATGTGATGTCCTAGGTGTCTACAAGTATAATGTGATGTGATGGACCAAGTTTCTATGGGTGATATGTGATGTGATGTTATATGAAAGAGATGGGAGCACCGGGATGTACGATGTTGGGGTGTGTGAGATCAGAAACCTAGTGGGAAAGTGGTGTAGGGTAACCTTTATTGATATTATTCATATTATGTTATTATACATGGACGCATTATTTTGTGATCATGAAATGGTGAGGATGGGATTTATTAGTTAATATATTTAGGTTCTTTTGGTTTTACTATTTTCTTATGGGTGAATTAGTATTCTCTTTTCATATGTGCTTGAGAGACTATGGTTACCCTACTTAGTATACTCGTATGCTCAACCTAAGTATATAAAACTTTTTGTAGGTTTATAGTAGGAGTATGTGGACCATACCAAACATTACTATCTTGGACCATTGGATTTTTCCTATATCACTACTTTAGTTTTTCTTTTTTGGGTATTTCTTTAGAGATTCTTATACTGTTTACTTTATAAGCATTTGTTATGGGATGGTTTTGGTTTCTTTTCTTATGGATTCTCTTGTAATTTATTGATAATTGATATCATATCTCCCAATCATATATATATTTTATAGGGAAATGCCTCCCATATTAATATTTTTACACCTTCAGTTCTAGCTTCTAGCCTAGGGCCTACTGGAGACAGGAATCAGGGGTCATTATCCCTCTCATTTTATTATTGTCCTAGGAGGGGTTTTATTTAAGGGAGTGATTCAACACACATAAATAATCCTTTTCATTCTCCCACTCTCTTATTATTTTTGAGGAAACATTTTCCTAGAGATTTTTATACAATGTGATACTAGAAATAGTCTCCTTGGAATTGTTTTATACTAAATCTATTTATTACCTTATCAATGTATGTACCAGGATAATGTATAAGAAACCTCTTAAATCTATCATGATAAATCATAATTTCAATACTATAGGATACTTCAACTATTTATTTGATGGACAAGAATTTTTCTAACCACATCTTAACTAACTATAGGAATGTTATCTAATTTTCTATTAGTAATTTATCATCAACATATACTACTAAGAAAATAACTATACTCCCACTTAACCTCTTAGGGATAGAATTATAACATTCATTATCTATGAAACCAAATTGTCTTTTGGATTAATTAAAATGAATTTTCCATGATCTTGATGATTTTTTAAACCCATAAATGAATCTTTATAACTTTTATAACATTTTTTTATCCTTAGGATTTAAAAACCTTTATGGTTGTGTCATGTAGATATAATCTAAAATGTTCCCATTAAGGAAGGTTATTTTGACATATATTTTTAAAAATTTCAGTATCTTTTTTAGTTTTTATGGTAGTATAATCATTATTATTTTCAGTAAAGTGACTGGGGAGAAGGTTTAGTCATAGTCTATGAATTGATGTTTCTTAATACCTTTAACAACTAGTCATGTCTTATAGGTATCGACTTTACTATCCATGTCTAGAATCTTCTTGAATATCCATCTTCACCCAATAGTATTTACATATACTAAAGGATATACTAAAACCTCAAATTGGTTCTGGTATCTGGAATCTGTTTTAGAATTCATAGTGTAAAGACCCCGACCCCATTTGCCCATAGCCGATGCCTTATTTCATTACATTGGCATGATTAAAATAAAGTTTTATCTTAAAGGAATGAATAGTTTATTAGATTTTGAAAACCAGATACATACATAAGTTCAACATTACAACTTTAAAGGAAATATAATATAAAAATTCCTTTGAAAACATCCATAACTCCTAGGTTATCTCTGCATGTCATTCATAATATACCTATTCATGTCCTGGGAGAATGAAACATAATAAAGGGGTGAGCTTAAATTCTTAGTAAGGGTAATAAATACAATAGAAGATATCATAAACATAAACATTAGGCATGGTTAATAACTAAAAACACATGTCTTTAAAAATAAACTTGAACACATTATGGTAGGAATAAGAGATTAATAAATAATTCCATAATAAAGAATAATCATGGGTATTATAATAGTTGAATAACGACATGAACTTTCAATTATAATTTTAATAATGTGGGAATGAATAATTTTGGACATCATAAACACACCATAAAGGCCTCGTACTAAGACCATAAATAACCATTTTTTCAAGGCCTCGTGCCAAGACTGTAGTTTGTCTCATGAGACCTACCGATGAAAAAGGGGCTATAGTAGGCCCCACCAATCACTTAATAAGTCCAATTAATTCCTCATATTAATTGGAATAAACATAAATAACATATACATTCATATTGAAACTAACATATGAAATGTAAATAACTTTCCCAGAACATTAAGCACAAACACTGACCATTCATAGTAAATTGGTGAATGATTTTAAGATAGAACATACACAGTAAAACTAATGATAAACCATTAAATTAAATATGGTAGATGATATAATAAAATATTAATCCCAATAATACATAATAATTAATAATAGTGTTGAAATAGATGATGATACTCTTATAAAATCAATGAGAAATTCTTGAGATAAATACACTTTTACTTTGAAAAAAAGAGTTATTTTGGAAAAAATATTTGTATAAAACCATAAGTTAATTAAGATAGTATTTCCATAATAAATTTAGTGATTTTTAATTATAATTTTTTCTAAAAACAGATTATAGGGTGCACTTGAAAATAGGTAAGAATTTGATAAATTTCTTTGAATTGGGCCTGTATTTCGGGAATAATTTTTTAAAGATATTTTTAGAACATATAACACCCAATAAGTGAAAGTAGGATTATGTTTGGTACACATATATATAAAATTCACACATAATTTATGAGGAGTACATATAAAAAAAATAATAATTTAATTGAGGTAAGTAGATAATAAGAGTAACCCGAATGAAAATGGAGGTTCAGGTAGAAAACCCTTACCTTAAGTCTGATGGTATTCTTCACTTGATCTCAGTGTCCTAAATAACCAAATTAAATTCATTAATTAAAATTTCTAAAAACTCACATTTATGTAATTGATTTATTATATCCCTATTAAGTTTATTCAGGGCCTTCTTGATGGGTTTAAGAGGTTCAATTTTATTGTTTGGGAGTGTTTTATTCCTTCGTATTCATGACTGATTTACTTATATATGTGTATGGATAAACATGTAAGATGGGAATGGTTGTCCAGAATAGAAGTTGTATTTTATTTTTTAACATACATAAGATTATATGGTTATAAAATTAATTTGGTTATTGGGAGTGAAGATGAATCATTATATAAAACTTTAATGATAATTATTTGGGTTAATTGGTGGTTTTTGATCACAACGAACTCCTATAAATTAATATCATGCATAAAAAAGATTCCAAAAAAATAAATAAGTTATAATACATATATTATAGTTTTTTTAAACCATAAAAATAGTTTCATGACTATAATTGAAGATGGTAATAGAAATTGAAAACCCGTCGTCCTTGAATGTGATAAATTAACACATCTCAGATGGTGTTTTCATTTCTAGTTTAAAAGAAGGGGAAATGAGAGATGATGATGAATTATTCCATTATTATAAAAACATTCAATTAAATTTAAGGTAATGGAGTTATAATAACATTTTTATTAAAGTAGGTGAGGAAATAAAAATAAAATAAAGGAAATTGAAATAAAAGAAATGAAAATAGGAATTTACCTCTTGAAGTTATCTTCCTTGAGAGCCTCTTTAGGGGAGTGGTTTTGGTCTTTTTATGAGAAAAAGGGATTTTGGATGTGGGGGAGAATCTTGGGAGGATATTTAAGTAGAATTTATACAAGTAAAAAGTCTTGAGAGGATTGAAGATAAGAGGTAATGAGGGGGGGGGGGGGGTTGTAGTGGAGGAGAGGAGTGCTTTTTGAATATCTTATTCAATATTTTATTATTTTTCTTAAGAAAAGAAATAGTATTGATTCTTGTGACCAATAATAGTAATATGTATATGTGAGTTCTCACTAATGGTTTCTTACATCATCCATGATTACAGTAATAGTGTATTTAACCCATAATGTATATATATGGCAAATTACAGTATTTCATTATTCACTAAAAATTTAAATATTTCAGAAAAATACCAAAAATACACCATAGACATTTTTAAATGTTTATAATCCAAAAATGGACTCCATTTTATCAAAATAATTCTCTAAATATTATAAATTTATCTTTAATTAAAATCATTATTTATTAAAAAAATACAGTTTTAAAACAAAAACTGATTTTATAATACCCTAAAAAATTAATTAAGGTCTTATTAAATTATTCTAAAATCATAGGAAAACAAAATATTTATTTAGGAACCCATTTTATGAAAATTAATTAAATTATTAATTTAAAATTGTTATTAAATATTTATCACTCACAAAAATATGAATACTTAATTAATAATTTATAAAATATTCTACTTCATTTATAAGGTGCCTATTTTTTTATGCATTCATATGTGAGGTTAATATTCATAAGGGTACATTAATATTCATAAGGGTAAGTTAATATTCACCAAAATTTAAGTTGATTATATCATACTCCAAATATCACCCGGAACGCAACTGTGTATGTCAGTTTTTCGAAATTCAAATCATAGAAGTAAAAAAATTATGGTTATTGGATAGGTTATTACAAAGTGTTGTTTTGTAGAGACTTAGTGTTTCATTCATTAAATATTAAATTTATTTTCAAATCGTTAGGGTGTTATATTCTCTTCTCCTTACAAAAATTTTGTCTACAAAATTCATAGAATGTTACCTCAAAAAAAGATTTGGATGGGTCTTCATCATAAGCTCCTCAGGATCTCATGTTGCCTCTTCTATTTTATTATTTTTCCAAAGCATCTTTACTAGTAGAGTAATCATATTCCTCAAAACGTGTTCTTTATTTTCCATAATCTGGATAGGATCCTCACAATAAGATAGTTCAGGTTCCAATTCTATACCTTCATAAGTGAGGACACACGTTTGGTCTGGCATGTACTTTCTCAACAATGATATATTTAACACATTATGTACTTTAGACAGGATAAGTGGCATATCCAAATGATATCCAACAACTCCAATTCTCTCTAGTATTTCAAAAGGCCCAATGTACCTAGGGATCAATTTCCCTTTCTTCCAAAATCTTATAACACCCTTCCATGGAGATACCTTTAAGAAAACATGATCTACTACTTAAAATTACAAATACTTACTTCAATTATCAACCTAGAGATTTTTCCTACTTTAAGATACTTTGATATAGGTTTGAATAGTCTTTAAGTTTGCTATTGTTTCCTCTACAATTCTTCATATAGTTCCATTTGAATACTATAATGGAAAAAATTATTTTAGGAAAACTCCACCAAAGGTAAATATTGATCCCACATACCTTGAAATCACGTGAACATGATATGAACATGTCTTATGATGTTTGGATCATCTTTTATGTTTTTCAATCAGTTTGGGGGTGACAAGCATTACTAAAATGAAGCTCAGTGTCCAAATATTTTTGAAGACTTTTCCAAAATTTCGATGTAAATCAAGGATTTTGATCAGAAACTATTTAAATAGGTGCTCTATGAAGTGTTAAAACTTCATTTATATATATCCATGCAAGGAGATCTAGTGTAAAATCCTCCCTTATAGCGATGAAATGTGCATATTTGGTAAGTTGATCCATAATTACCCATATTGCATCATTATTTCTCTAAGTTTTGGGTAATCCCATGAAAAAAACCATGATGATGTAATCCTATTTCCATGTAGGAATATGTATAGGTTGCATGAATCCTCTAGGATGTTGTCTTTCATCCTTCACCTATTGATAGACTAAACATATTGATACATAGTCAGAAATTTCCCACTTCATGTTATCCCACCAGAAATGTTCCTTCAAATCTCTATGAATTTTAGTACTACTAGGGTGTATAGAGAAATTCAATCTATGAGAATAATCCAATAACTCCCTTTTCAGCTCGAGTATAGAGGTAACACATAGCCTCTTCCCAAATTTTAGAATTCCATCTTCATGCACGAAGTCAGCCAACTTCCCATATTTGGAAGAATTAATTTTCTTTTGAAGGTTCTCATCATCAGGCTGAGATCTTTTAATCCTTTCTAATAACTTTGGTTGGGAAACCAATTGAAAAAGTAACGATGTGTCAAATTCTTTGATAATTCCCACATCCATCTTTAATAGATCCATAAACATAGTATCCCTTTCAATCCTTATTTTTTAGGGCTCCATGATCCTTCCTTCTTAATGCATCTTCCACCTTATTTGCCTTCCCTGAGTGGCAGTGTATTGAAAAATCATAATCCTTGAGTAGTTTGAGCCATATAATTTTCCTCATGATGAGTTCTTTATATGAGAAGATATATTTTAAACTCTTTTTGATTCGTATATATCTCACACCTTTCTCCATAGATATAATGTCTCCATATATTCAGAGAAAATATTACAGCTTCTAACTCAAGATCATGAGTTGGATAGTTCTATTCATGAATTTTTAATTACCTTGATGCATAGGCAATAAATCAATCATTATTTATAAGGAAAAAACCAAGTCCTTTCTTTTATGCATCACTATAGATCACAAATCCACCATTCCCCGATGGTAGAGTCAGGATCAAAGCATTCACTATTATCCTCTTCATTTCTTCAAAACATTCCTCACATTCTTTTTTCCATATGAACTTAACATTTTTACATGAAATATTGGTCATTAGTTTGGCTAAACGGGTGAAGTTCTAAACAAAAAACTGATAATAACCTTCTAAACCAATAAAACTATGTACCTTAGTTATATTAATTGGAGTAAGCCATTATTGAACAACCTTTTTCTTCATAGGATCAACAAATATTCCATCCTTAGAGAAAATGTTGTCAAGAAAGGAAACTGATTGAATCCAAAATCCACACTTTCTAAACTTCCCATATAATTCATTTCTTCTAAGATTCTTCAGAATAGTGCACAAGTGATTTTCATGATCTTCATAGATTTTAGAGTATGCCAAGATATCATCAATAAATACCACCACAAAGTCATCAATATATTCCTTGAAATATCTATTAATTAGATCCATAAAACAGAGGGTGTATTAGTTAGTCTAAAATACATTACTATAAAATAGTAATTCCCATAACTGGTTTGAAATGTTGTCTTTGGAATATCGTCCTTCATTACTCGCAACTAATGATATCCATATCGAAGTTCAATATTCAAAAAATATTGGGATCTATAAATTTGATCAAATAAATCATCAATGCAAGGTAGGGGATACTTGTTCTTTATTTTTATTGCATCAATATCCCTATATTCAATGCATAACCTCATAGATCCATATTTCTTATTATAAAAAAGAATAGGGGATCCCCATGGAGAGGCACTAGAGAAAATAAATCCTTTATCACTCAATTACTCTAGTTTTTTCTTCAATTAAACTAATTATAGAATGGAAATTCTATAAGTAGTCTTTGATATAGGCCTTGAACCAGGAATTAAATCAATAGAGAACTCAACTTCCCACTCTAGAGGATGTCCAAGTAAATAATCCAAAAAAAAAACCAATATATTCTTTCATTGTAGGTACATACTAAATTTGAATATTCCTTTCCTCACTCATAGATATTGAGTTCTCATCCTCCTCAATAATTTCGTTCAGTAGATCTACTGGGGGTAGATCTAGATAAGAATCATATGGTGATGTTTCTACTCTAAAGATAAGGGATTCTACATCATTCTAAAAAATTGTAACCTCCTTATTATTGAAAAATATTTTCACATCATGATTATAAATCCAATTCATACCGAGGGGTATATCAAAGTAAATCATGTGTATGATAATAAAATCAACAGATAAAGCACGTTTATATTCCATAATGGGGACTTCCTGACACATCTTTGTTTCAATGATACTTCTATGAGGATTTTTTTACTGAAAACTCCCTTATTAAATGAAACTGGAGATATCTAATTTTATTAGAAAACTAGGAATATATGAAAGAATGCAATGATCCAGAATCAAATAAATCATGGACTAAGTTTGAGGAAACAATTAAAGTTCCTACCAACACATAATTAAGAACTTTAATATCAGTAATTGTGATAGCATAAGCATGTCCTTGCTCTCTTGGCCTTATTTGGGGACCGTTTCCTTGATGCCTAGGACAATCATTTGCATAATGTCCCCTCTCCTTGAAATTGTATCATTGAGAATTGGTAGATTCTTTATTCCCCTCACAATCTCAGGATATGTGGACTTTTCCCCACACTTGTAACAAACACCCATACCCTTCAAGAAAGTAATCAGGTGTCTCTTCTGACAATTATAACAGGGTGGAAGGTAAAATCTTCCCTTCTTCCCCATTTCCTTATTTCCTTTTCCAGAGTTTTCAGTAGCGCTCTTCTTCTCTTGATTTCCCTTAAAATAATAAGACCTAGAGAATTCCTTTTCTATCTTGATAGCACATGAGACTATATCTTCATATGATGAGAAACTTTGGGAGACTATAACCCTTTGGAGAAAAGGTTTTAAACCATAAAAGAATTTATCAATCTTGCTACTTGGATTACGTATGTAGTTTGCATCATGTCTTGTTAACCTTGTAAAGTTAGCTTCATATATTTCAACATTCTCATCCTATTTTTTCCTTAGATTCAGAAACTACCTTTCCATATTTTCTCGCTATTCACAAGGGAATTATTTTTCTATGAATATTTTCTTAAAATCCCTCCATTCCATTTCTCCTATTTCTTCCTCCTCCTTTGTGTTTTGAATTAAAGACCAACACTGATCCACATATCCCAATAGATGATAAACTTCCAGGACAACCTTATCTCTTTCGTTACATTCCAAATCAAGAAATATCTTCTCTAATGAACTTATCCACTGCTCCACTATGAATGGGTTTGTAGTACAATTAAATTATGGAGGTTGTTTTCACATAAAGTAGTCTAACATAAATCCTCCATGTTGTGGATCCAGATGCTCCATATGGGTAATGTTATTATTCACAACCCGATTATTTTATCCCAATATAGTTATAAGTTGGTTAGCACCAATTGCATAACCAAAGCCAATATTATTATCTTGCATCTAAGTGAAATACCTACATGGGATATACATGTTCATGTGGTTTCCATTCTTTACACTAGGCTATATTTCTAAATAATGACATACACTATATTAGGTTATGAATCATAATGTATAATCTCAATGTAGAAAAATACTTAGCATAAATTGAAATCCTATACATAGCGAATCTCATAATCATAAACATGGTTTCTTTGAGGATGAATTTACATTTAAATCCTTCATAATGGCTTGTAAATAAAATTTGAATTATCCCAAGCATATCCCCTGGGAGTGTTAAAATAGGTGTGTCGTAAGGCCTGTTGTTGTGTACTAGGATACCCTGGGTCAAGCCTGAAACTCCTTGCTGGATTTGTTACTCCTAGGAACATCTATTCCAAAATCATGACCACTTGTAGTATCCATAGAGAGATGTATTTGCTAGAAATATCCACATAATATATTCCTTACCAAAATTCCAGGATGTTCTTATATGTTTATCCTCAAAATCTATCTTAGGGTTTTGTTCCCTAATCTACATTTTCTAAATCTAGTTTTCATGTTTTCTTCTAAACTTATTTTGATACCATATTTAAAGACCCTGACCCCATTTTCCCAGATCCGATGCCTTATTTAATTACATTTGAATGATTACAAGAAATTCATATCCTGGAGGAATGAATATTTTAGTAGATTTGAAAAACCAGATACATACATAATTTCAACATTAAAAGTTAAAAGGAAATACAATATAGAAATTCCTTTGCAAACATCTATAAATCCTAGTTTATCTTTACATGTCATTCATAATATAACTCTTCATGCCCTGGGAAAATGAAACATAAGAAATGGGTGAGATCAAATTCTCATTAAGGGTAAGAAATACGTCGAAAGATATCATAAACATAAACATTAGGCATGATGAATAACTAAAAACACATGCCTTTAAAAATAAACTTTAACACATTATGAAGGAATAAGAGATGAATAAACAATTACATAATAAAGAATAATCATGGGTATTATACTAGTCGAATAACCACATGATCTTTTAATTACTAGTTTCATAACAAGGGAATGCATAATTCCAGACAACATAACCATACAGTCAAGGCCTCATTCCAAACCATAAATGACCATTTTGTCAAGGCCTCATGCCAAGATAGTAGTTTATCTCATGAGACCTACCAATGCATCAAGTGGCTATAGTGGCCCCACCTATAACTTACTAAGTCCAATGAATTATTCATATGAATGGAGATAAAAATAAACAATATATACATTCATATTGAAACTAACATATGAAATGTAAATAAATTTCCCCGAACATTAAGCATAAACACTAACCATTCAGAGTAAATTGGTGATTGATTTTAAGATAGCACATACATAGTTAAACTAATCATAAATGATTAAATTAAATATGTTAGATCACTACTGGAATTAGAGGTATTTGTGATGGGCTATTTGCGATGGGATCCCGTCGCAAATAGGATTTAGCGACGGGGCCCCGTCGCAAATAGCCCATTGTAGAAAACGACATTGCAAATATTATTTTTTGCGACGGGCCCTTCGCAAAAATAGTATTTGCAATGGGAAAGGGCCCTGTCACAAATAATCCTCTGATTATATACATTATATTTATATAAATAAACCTTTCGCGATGGACCGTCACAAATACTATTTGCGACGGGGCAGTTCCCTGTCGCAACTAATCCTTCGATTATATACATTATATATATAATAATTTTTTGTGATGGGCCCATCACAAATACTATTAATAAAAAATTATATTTAGATTATTTGCAACGGGAGCCCCTCACAAAAGGTCCCGTCGCAAATACTAAACACAATAAAAAAATATTTAATAAAATTACGATTAATGAAAAAATTATATTAATATTATTAAAATAATAAAAAAATAAAAAATTATTATTAGTAAAATAAACATATATTAAAAAATATAATACTAAAAAAAATATTTAATAAAATTATGATTAATAAAAAATTAATATTAATTTTATTAAAATAATTAAAAAATAAAAAATTATTACAATTCTCAATATTTACAAAAAAATATACAAAAAAATCATAAAATGTTATTATTATTAGTAAAATAAGTAAATATTAAAAAATATAATACTAATAATAAATAATAAAATATTAAAAATAAAAAAAATTAAATTATGCAATATTTGTACCAATATAAAAGACAGAAACCGTAAATAGTTCATATTACAATAAATCTTAAATTCAAATGTTTTTAACATAAAAAACAAATCACTGGTGGGGGTCGTCTTCTAGAGGAGGTGGAGGAGCTGTAGGAGATGGTGGAGGAAACTCCATCCCTAAACTACGAGTCAGATGACAAATGTACTCCATCTACTCGTGATGCTGCTACTGCTGCTACTGTTGCCATCGACGCATCTCCTCCACATGCTACTTCTACTGCTACTGTCACCGACACATTTCTTCATGCTGCTTCTGCAAACTCTCTATAAGCTCAGACTGAGTTCACAACTGCTCCTGATACTATGAGGTAGAAGATGATGCCTCTCCACGAGCTCCTCTCGAGCTGGATGATGACATCGCAGTAGTACCATAATAAGTACCAAGAGTCAAATGAGATCCGATAACAACTACTCAGCCCTTCTCAAAGCCATACCGCATCGCCTACATCTATATCGCCTCATCAAAATGGCGGGCACTAGTCTTCTCAGTCGTCTCGTCCTGAATCTTAGCCTGTGTCTGAGAGGTTGCAGCCTCATATGATTCCTTCAATTATAATTTGAAATTAAAATGGTGAAAATATTATATGCAGTTAACTTTCAAACTGAAAAAATAACACTAACCACAATCCGACGCTGACGATCACCTATAATCTCTCCAGTGGTTGGATCACTGTACATCATTCGATAAATATCAAACTCCGTAATATCGAGATGCTTGACTTTTTACAGAAATATAAAATAAACTGTTTATATTTAAAGTTATATAAAATATTTAAAAAATATACTTACCAGATGCTCTCTATGTGTACTGAATGTACGACTACCAGTTCGATGCGTCACCTACTGTCTCCCCTAGTTCTGCCGTCCCACTAAAGATCTCCTCTGAAATCCACCACCCAACCAGTGTAAACATAATCTATCCCAAACGTGAGATGAAATGTACTCTGGTCGGTGGGATCTACACAAATCATCAAATTCTGTCACTCCTGCTTTCTTAATGATTGTTCTTCTCAAATTGTGCAAAAACTGACGGAAACGGTCATGCATAGACACCTGCCATGCCGTGTGGATAGTGTCATGCATGCTATCATCAATGGGATACCATAAACCCTAAAAATAATTTATAATATAAAGTTATTAATAAAATAAATTTAAAAATAAATATTCTTTATTTACGTACCATCCAATGATCAAACATGTCACGCTACACATCAACAGAAATCTATTCCTATGTGATCCATGGCTGAGAAAAATAATTGCACAAGATAGCACTCCCCTGTACAATAGCTACATGCGCAAAACTATGAAAAATAAATAAATAATCAAACAATTAGTATATATATAAATAAATTAATGAAATCTAACTAAAATATACAGGTTACCATACCTTAGTGTGCGTGGATCGAAGCCAAGATGTGGACGTCGCTCGGGGATAGGGTCAGGAATCATAAATCGCACAAGACCGCGCCCCCTCCGTGTACCCCCTGAACTGTCAATAGGTTGAGGGTCAGATGGTCCACAATCCCCCTCATCCAAAGGTAGATCAGCCTCCTGCAACTCACAAAATAGATCAGGATCCATCTGAAACACAAAATTATTGTTGTTAGCAGATAGTTGGAAATAATAATTATATATATATATATTAGTTATGATTATAACCATCATTTAACTGTGTCAATATCCATCTTAATCCTCATCTCCATAGCCGTCCATGTCAATGTCTTCATATTCCTCCCCAACATCATCAATATCCATATGAGTTTCAGTTTCATCATCTCTTGTCATTTCAAATTCATTTGTAACATCATTAACATCTTCATCATCATTAACATCTTCATCATCATTAATCCTTAATTGTGGAGTGTCATCATTGATATTCACGTCTCTTTGTGAAAAAGATGGATTTTGAGAAGTATCTTGAAAAATTTAAATTCCTTCCACTTCAGCGGAACCACATTCAGTTTGAGTAAACTGATTTTCCCGAGATTTCATTTTTATTATGCTCCACAAATCACTCAAGTCTCTTGAAGGAGCACAATACTTTGCGTAATAAATTTTATGTGCCTGTTGAGCTAATAAAAATGGTTCATTTACTACAATAATACTTTTATATTTAATATTGACGATTCTACGATTTGAATGAACATGCAAGCCTCTCTCAGTATCCAACCACCGACATTTAAACATCGTTATGTAATTCTGTCCTAGATAACACTGCTCAATAATTTCATCCAAAATTCCATAAAATTAAACTTCAATTTCTCTGTGATGCGATCCTCTCAAGAAATCTCCACTATTCATTGTTTTTTTATTCCCCATATGCATAAGCATGAAATCAAAAACCATTCACCATATATGCATTATAAGATTTAACCATTTTGGATGGTGGGTTACTCAATATACACAATCGCTTATCAATTTTATCACTATGTTGAGACACTTGAATTTTTTTAAAACAATTATTAATATGATAACTAATAAATGGAATTGATATTAAACCATTAATAATTTATGTTACCATTTTTTGAAACCATTGAGAATTTTTTTTTTGTCTGCGTTCTTCAAGAGTAGCTGCTGTAATTTGTAGAAGTTGTTTCTTGATATGATTATCATATAACCTATAAATAAAATAAGTTTACATAATATAACATAAATTATAGAATAAGTGATAGAAGCACTCATAGTACAAATGATGTCATTTTTTCACAGTTGAGCAGAACATATGTATGAGCTCTGTGATGTTCATCATCTGAAAGCCATCGTTCATGAACTCCACCGAAACCAAAATTTGGATGATTAAAAACTGATAATTGATTTTCCATTTCTTCATTAACATTCCCCTCATTTCATCCCATGCGATTGTGTTTTGAGGGACATTGAGATTCAAAAAAATGAGAGCAGAAAAAAGCAATTTCCTCTTGCAAATAAGCTTCAGCAATTGAGCCTTCAACTGATGCTTTGTTACATAAATTTTCTTCAATTTTTGCATGTATCTCTCAAATGAGTACATCCACTGAAACTGTACTAGACCTCCACATTTAGCTTCATGTGGCAAATGTAATATCAGATGTTCCATTGAGTGAAAGAAAGCTGGTGGAAATATTTTTTCCAGTTTACATATAATTACAACATCATCTTCTTCTTGTTTTCTTAGCACATCGTAGTCTGTTGTCACTACACAAATGTCTCGAAAAAAATATTATATGTCAGTTATCGAATCCCAAATCATAGAATTAAACAAACCTTTGAATCCAATCGGCATAAGTCTTTCCATTATAACATGACAATCATGACTTTTTAATCCGGTAATATAACCATTCTTAACACATCTACCCAATTGGAAGCATAGCCATCTGGAAGTCTCAAATCTGCAATCCACTGATAAAATAGTAATCGACTCTCTTTGGATAGTGTATAAGCTGCTTTTGGCTTCATTAACCTTTGTAATATGACATTTTCAAACAGTTCAAGTTCTGGTCGACTGCAAATTTGGGCAAGATCTAATCGTGCCTTTACAGTATCTTTGGTCTTACCTAGTGTATCCAAAACTGTATGAAATAAATTATCAAAACAGTTCTTCTCAATATGCATGACATCCAACATGTGGTAGACCAACAAATTAGACCAATATAGAAGATCCCAAAAAATGCTTCGTTTTATCCAATTATGTTCTTTCCCAAAGCAATGAATTTTCTGTTGGTTTACTGTTGGCCCAAATGTGATTTCTGTGTGAGAAAGTTTCAATTAAATGAGCCATTGGACAAAAGAGCCCCCTTTTCGTCGATGAATCATCTTCTTGCAACTGTCACTGCCTAAACACATTATGAAAAATGTGGTCCTACGAATGCATATTCAAACTCATGCATACGAGATTGGATATGAATACGTAGAAGCATACTTTTCATACTATTTTGAGTCTCTGAAAGTTGAAAGGAGAAGAGTCATCGAGCGAAAGGAGTGTCTTCAATCTATTAGAAATTTTTCCAAGTTATTACAAGTTATTACAATTTATTACAATTGATTTTCTTCCTAATTGTTACTAATTGTTACTATTTATTACTATTTCTTAATATTTCCTACCATTTTTTACTATTTCTTACTATTTCTTACTATTTTTTACTATTTTTTACTATTTTTTACTTTTTCATACTAATTCTTACTATTTCTTACTACTTCTTACTATTTCTTACTATTTCTTACTAATTGTTACTATTTCTTACTAATTCTAACTAATTGCTACTAATTGTTACTAATTGTTACTAATTCTAACTAATTGTTACTAATTCTAACTAATTGTTACTAATTGTCACTAATTGTTACTATTTCTTACTAATTGTTACTATTTCTTACTATTTACTAATATTTCTTACTATTTCTTACAATTTATTAATATTTATTACTATTTATTACTATTTCTTACTAATTATTACTAATTCTTACTATTTATTCCTATTTATTACTATTTATTACTAATTATTCCTATTTATTACTAATTATTCCTTTTTATTACTAATTATTCCAATTTATTACTAATTATTACTAATTATTACTATTTATTACTAATTATTACTAATTATTACTAATTATTACTATTTATTACTATTTATTACTAATTATTACTAATTATGACTAATTATTACTAATTGTTACTAATTATTACTATTTATTACTATTTATTACCAATTATTACTAATTATTACTAATTATTACTATTTATTACCATTTATTACCATTTCTTCTCATTTATTACTAATTATTACTAATTATTACTAATTATTACTATTTATTACTAATTATTACTAATTATTACTAATTATTACTAATTATTACTAATTATTTCTAATTATTACTAATTATTACTAATTATTACTAATTATTACTAATTATTACTAATTATTACTAATTATTACTAATTATTACTAATTATTACTATTTATAAAAATTTATTACTAATTATTACTAATTCTTACTAATTATTACTAATTATTACTAATTATTACTAATTATTACTAATTATTACTAATTATTACTAATTATTACTAATTATTACTAATTATTACTAATTATTACTAATTATTACTAATTATTAATAATTATTACTATTTTTTACTATTTATTACTATTTATTACTATTTATTACTATTTATTACCATTTATTACTATTTATTATTAATTATTACTAATTATTACCAATTATTACTAATTATTACTAATTATTACTAATTATTAGAAATTATTACTAATTATTACTAATTATTCTTAATTATTACTAATTATTCCTAATTATTACTAATTATTCCCAATTATTCCTAATTATTGCTAATTATTACTAATTATTCCTAATTATTACTAATTATTACTAATTATTACTATTTATTCCTATTTATTCCTAATTATTACTAATTATTACTAATTATTACTAATTATTACTAATTATTACTATTTATTACTAATTATTACTAATTATTACTAATTATTACTATTTTTTACTATTTATTATTAATTATAACTATTTTTTACTATTTTTACTAATTATTACTATTTATTACTATTTATTACTAATTATTACTAATTATTACTAATTATTACAAATTATTACTAATTATTACTAATTATTACTAATTATTACTATTTATTACAAATTATTTCTAATTATTACTAATTATTACTAATTATTACTAATTATTATTATTTATTACTATTTATTCCTATTTATTCCTATTTATTACTATTTATTTCTATTTATTACTATTTATTACTATCTGTTACTATTTATTACTTTTTGTTACAAATTATTACTATTTGTTACAAATTATTACTATTTATTTGTAATTATTACTAATTATTACTAATTATTACTAATTATTACTAATTATTACTAAATATTACTAAATATTACTATTTATTACTATTTATTCCTATTTATTTCTATTTATTATTATTTATTCATATTTATTCCTATTTATTCCTATTTATTACTATTTATTACTATTTATTACTAATTATTCCTATTTATTCCTATTTATTACTATTTATTCCTATTTATTGCTAATTATTTCTATTTATTCCTATTTATTTCTATTTATTCCTATTTATTACTAATTATTACTAATTATTACTATTTATTCCTAATTATTTCTATTTATTACTATTTATTGATAATTACTACTATTTATTACTAATTACTACTATTTATTACTAATTATTACTATTTAGTACTAATTATTACTAATTATTCCTATTTATTACTAATTATTCCTATTTATTCCTATTTATTACTAATTATTACTAATTATTACTATTTATTCCAAATAATTACTATTTATTACTAATTACTAATAATTATTACTAATTATTACTATTTATTACTAAAATACAGATAACAAAACAATTTAAATCTAATTTTATTACAACTAATCAACAATAATTAAAATTAACGTAAAAAAATTTAAATAAATACTAAATTAAATAAAATATAAATACCTTTAAACTTGATCTCCGATTGATGTAAGCGCCTTCACAACTTCTCCGTAAAAAAAATTAATTGAGAGAAATTTTCACTCTAAAATTCGAGTTTAGAGAGAGAGAGGAAGTAAGAAATGAAGGAAGAGAAAGAAAAACGGAGGAGGGTATATATAAGTTAGATTAGTTGCGACGAGACTAGTTGCGACGAGCTTACCGTCGCAAAAGGTACCTTTTGTGACGGGGCCCGTCGCAAATAACTTTGCCCGCATTAATTGCTGTCGGTGGTTAAAAGGGTATTTGCGACGGGGCCCGTCGCAAAAGGTGACCTGCCGACACACCTTTTGCGACGGGACAACATCCCGTCGCAAAAACTCATTTACCGCCGCTGGTATTTGCGATGGGTCCCGTCACAAATACCCTCCGACCGACACACTATTTGCGACAGGGGGATCCCCCCGTCGCAAATAACCTTCCCGCGCTTTGGCACGCATCCCACGCCAAAGCGCGCATTACTGTTTGCGATGGGACGAATCCCCCCATCACAAAAGACTGTTTTTTCCCGTAGTAGATGATATCACAAATTATTAATCCCAATAATACATAAGAATCAATAATAGTGTTGAAATATATGAAGATAATCTTATAAAATCAACAAGTAATTCTTGAGATAAATACTCTTTTACTTTGAAAAGAAGAGTTGTTTTGGAAAAATATTTTTATAAAACCAGAAGTGAAGTAAGATAATATTTTCATAATAAAATGAGTGATTTTAGAAAGATAATGGTTTCTGAAAATATATTATAGAGTTCCCTTGAACATAGGTAAGAATTTGAGAAATTCTCTTGAATCGGGCTTGCATTTTGGGAAGAATTTTTTAAAGATACTTTTAAAACATGTAACTCCAAATAAATGAAAGTAGGATTTTTGTTGGTAAACATATATAAAAAATTCACACATAATTTATGAGGAGTACATATGAATAAATAATAATTTAATTGTGGTAAGTAGAGAATAAGCGTAACCCCAATGAAAATGGAGGTTTGGGTAGAAAACCCTTACCTTAAGTCTGATGAAGTTCTTCACTTGATCTTAGTGTCATGGATAACCAAATTAAATTAATTAATTAATATTTCTATAACCTATTATTTATGTAATTGATTTAGTATAGCATTATTAAGTTCAATCATGACCTTCTTGGTGGGTTTAATAAGTTCAATTTTATTGTTTGGTAGTGTTTTCTTCCTTGGTATTCATGACCGCTTTACTTATATACATATAAGGATAAAATGTAAAATGAGAATGATTGTCCAGAATAGAAGTTTTATTTTATTTGTTAACATCCAGAAGATTATATGGTTATGAAATTCATTTGGTTATTGGGAGTGAATATGAATCATTATATAAAACTTTAATGATAATTGTTTGGGTTAATTGGCAGTTTTTGATCAGAGCGAACTCATATCAATTAATATCATGTGTAAAAAAATATTCCAAAACCTTACATAAGTTATAATACATATATTATAGTCTGCTTTAACCATCAAAAAGGTTTTATGTCCAGAATTGAAGATGGTAATAGAAATTGAAAACCCGTCATCCTTAAATGTGATAAATTAACACATCTCGGATGATGTTTTCATTTGTAGTATAAAAAAAGGGAAAAGAGGGATGATGATGAATTACTTCATTATCATAAAAAAACTTCAGTACATGTAATGTACTGAAGTTATCATAACATTTGGATGAAAGGAGGTGAGGAAATAAAAAAAAATAAAGGAACATGAAATAAATGAAATGAAAAGAGGAATTTACCTCTTGAAGTTATCTTCCTTGAGAGCCTCTTTAGGGGAGAGTTTTTGATCTTTTTACGAGACCAAGGGGTTTTGGATGTGGGGGAGGATATTGGGAGGAGATTTGAGCAAAATTTAGACAAGGCACAAGGTTTGAGAGGAGTTAATATAAGAGGGAGTGAGGGGGGGTTATAGTGGAGGAGAGGAGTGATTTTTGAATATCATATTCATTATTTTATTATTTTGCTCACGACAAAAAATAGTATTGATTATTGTGACCAAGAATAGTAATATGTGTATGTTAGTTTGCACTGATGGTTTCTTACATCATCCATGATGCAAGTAATAGTGTATTTAACCTATAATGTATATATACGGTAAATTACAATATTTCACTATTCACTAAAAATTCAAATATTTCAAAAAAATCACAAATATTCACCATACCCATTTTTTGATGTGTAGAAACTAAAAATGGACTTCATTTTATAAAAATAATTTTCTAAATATGATAAATTTAATCTTTAATTAGAATCATTATTTACTTGAAAATACAGTTTTAAAACCAAAACTGATTTTTTAATACCCTAAAAAATTAATTAAAGTATTATTAAATTATTCTAAAATCATAGTAAAAAATATTTATTTAGAAACCCATTTTATGAAAATGGATTAAATTATTAATTTATAATTTTAATTAAATATTTATCACTCATAAACATATGAAAACTTAATTAATAATTTATAAAATATTCTACTTCATTTATAAGGTGCCTAAATTTTATTTATACATTCATGGGTGAAGTTACTATTCATAAGGGTTATATTACTTTTCATAAGGGTACATTACTATTCATAAGGGTAAGTTACTGTTCACAAAAAATTATGTTGATTCTATCAAACTCTAAATATCACACTGAACACAACTGTGTATGTTAGTTTTTCAAAATTCAAATCACATAAGTGGAAAAATTATGTTTATTGGATAGGTTATTATAAAGTATTGTTTTGTAGAGACTCAGTATTTCATGCATTCAATATTAAATTTATTTTCAAATCCTTGGGGTGTTACACATAGCATCCTTCCACCTTGAAACGTTTAATCTAATTACTACTTCCTTTTAGGATAAATCTTCATCTTTATCAACTAATAATGTGTCACTATCCTTTATGGATATAAAAACATATCTCTTTGATTCTATATACTTTTTGGTTCTCCTATATAGTACATGTGTCTCTGGAAGAACTTATTCCATGGGGATTTGTAATTTTTTTTCTTATTCCTACTCTTTTATATCATGAACCTCGACTTCATTGAAGTATATATAACTCCCACTATCTCTTTTGGGTATGTTCTCCCTCTCAATGAACATGTAATGTCTTTCCACTCTCACCTTTTTATCAAAGGGGCTATATAGATAATACCCCCTTATTTCCTTATTATATCCTATAATAATACATTTTGTGCCTCAGTGAAAAAAAATCTCACAAGAGGTTTCCTTAAATTTTTTTTATCCACACACATGTAAATGTAAAAAAATATATTTCTTCTGATACATTAAAAAAAATAGAATTTTGTTTTCTATTTTATTTATCTCTCAATTTGGAATATGTGATGTAGTCTGTAATGTGTATCCTTGAAAGAATAATGAAAAACATTCAATACTCATCATCAATATCACCTTGTCCAACAATTCACGGTTCCTCCTTTGAATAACACTATTACACTATGGTGTATAAGTAGGATTGGATAGTGGTAGAATCCAAAAACCGCTTAGGTAATTTATGAACTCTTGGTTAAAATAATATCCTCTACAGCCTGAGATGAGTTTCTTTATCTTATTACCAATATGTTTATTTATTCTTATAATCCTTAAATTTATTAACTGATTAAGACTTATACCTTATTAAAAATATATATCCATGTTTACTAATGTCTTTCATTAAAGTTATGAAGTAAGAATATCCACCTCTAGATTTACTTGGAAAAGGTCCAAACACATCTATATGAACTAATTATAGAAGCTCTGTAACCCTTTCACCATTTACATTGAATGCAACTTTGTTCATTTTACCTCAAAACAAGAGTGGCATATATCTAAGGGTTTTAATTCAAAATAATCTAAATACCCTTCTAAATATAGTTTTATCAAGCACTTCCCATTTACATGATTATGATAATTATGGAATAATTGTGTTTGATACAAGTCATGTGAACTTAATTGATTATCAATTACTGACTCTTTATTTTTATACATAAGTAAATAAAGATTGTTATTCAGATGTTCCATCCCATAATATATGATATATTTAAAAATTAACAATTATTATTTTCAAAGTTGAAAATAAATCCATCCATATCAAAATTAGACATGGATATTATGCTTTTAGTTAAATTGGGAACATAATAATAATTATTTAAAACAAAAATTAAAATTGTCGGCAATGTAGGACGATAATATCCGATAATAAGTAAAAATATTCATGCTTTATTACCATCTTAATGATCCACCTCGCCTCTGGAAACCTTCCAGTATCTACTTGGTTTATGTATTTGTATAAAAATGTGTGTACCAAAAGATATATCTAATTAAAAATTTGTAGAAATAGAGATATTTCATTGGATAATGACTGCACCTAAAATATTCCCTTTCTTATTCACTATGGCATAATTCTTCAAGTGGAACTTGTTTCCACATATAAAAAATAGTACATCATACGTTGAGAATATAACTCGATCCTCTTACTCTTGCTATGGAAGTTTTAAGGTGATTTAGACTTGGAATTATGCTTAGGGATTTATACCATTCCCTTCTTCTTGTTCACTATATGGATTGAATGTTTTTAATGATTCTTTTCCTTATCCACTTGGAAAATTAGCATTTTTTTGATCTGGGAGCATTTTCTATATATTGTTCACATTCAAATTCATAATAAAACTAGAGAATATCTAATAAATTTAGGGGAAAACTAGGTCTATGTATAATTCCTCAGGTTTCTTGATACCTAGAATTTATAAACTCTTAATTTAGAAAATCATCTAAACTACATGAGGTCCAACTGGTGAAAATTCTCCTAGCATTCATGTAAAGAGTGACTTGGATATCTCATATATCTATTCTATTTTGTTATCTTTATAATGATATGGGATATGTGAAAAAATGGTGTATGAATCCATGTCTTTTTTAATCTTATAGAACTCACTAGTCATGGATGATATCACGAGGCATTAGACATCCAATGCATTATCTACATGAATCTAAAAGAAAAAATACCCCTCCTCACTTGCCTCATCAAAAGTATCATTATGAATCTGGGACTCCAACATGAAAATATTCTTATATTGGAATTTTATGATGCACTAGTGACTATACCACTCCTATAAATTTTTCTAGTTAGGATATTATCTTTCTATAATATTGATCACACGGATAATTTCATGCCAGAATGAACTTCCATTTTTTTTTTCAAAAAATAAATCCAGATTTTAATAAATTATCTTGAATACTAATTGAGATAAAATAAATTTTATTTTAGTATTCTCTCACTATTTTATAAAATCCCAATATCCCTCACCATTAGATTAAAAATATCCTATAGTTTGCATATTATAGTTTCAAGGATCCATAATCCCCTTTGAATAACCCATATGGAGGCCTTATTAAATTATTTAAAGGTATTTAGGTAGGTAGTATTACCAACTACATTAACTCACAATTCCTTAATCTATTGAGGAGAATCCCCAAATAAGAAATCCTAAACCTAGATTTCCTTATCACTTACTCTATGTTACACAATGTCTTGTAGAGTAAAATACTCTTGATTCCAACCTGGTTAATTCAATCCCAAACTACCATTAGAACTCCTTGATAAATGAAAGTATCCCAACATGATGTGGGGGATACAAATACTTTAATATATGGTTTCATTCTAATTCAAGTAATAGAAGATGATATATGACTTAATATATTACTTGATGGTTTTCTATCTTATGCATAAAAATTCTCTATTTACCCTTTTATATTTCGATTAATATCATGTGGATGTTATATAATAAATTAAGTATTTATTATAAAATAATTTACATATAATCCATTTATTTTATTTTATTTTTAATTATTTTTATTTATTTTATTTATGTTATCATGCTTAATCATTAAATAAACATGAATCAAATAAATAAATAACCATTAACATAAAAAATAAAATAAATAAGTGATATGACTATGAGTTTTTAACTACTAGTTGGTTTATTAAGAGGATGATAACTATCCTTAACCCAAGGTGTAGTAACTTCTTGAGCCTAAGACTTTTCTTAAGTTTGATTACTTCTTATTTAACATATGTATCTCCTTGGATAGTTTCACCTCATCTCAATCTTGAATCATCTCCTCTTAATAGGAGGTCCTTTATTTATATATTCTTACTCACTCATAATTGAGGGGAACCTATGGTTTAGGGTTACATAAATAAACTATGAATATATAGTCATATACATAATAAGGAGTAATAGATGATTTTCATATCATCATATTTAATTTAATAAGAATTTTATTCCAAAAAACCATGAAATTAAGAATTAAATTAAATATAAAAACAACACATACATAGGTTGGTAAAGCTCATGATCATACACATACTCAACATAAAAAATTTTAACTTTCTAGAATTCATTTCAATTAATTATTAATTAAGATAAACTTATTGAATTAATAAATTAGTCATCATATTAATTAATTAATTATTTATATTAATTATTAATCCAAATAGTCCATGATATTCCCATCCATAGTAATTTTAAATAAATTAAATAAAGTAATTTTAATTTTAAATTAATTAAGTACATGGTGTGTACTGAAGGAGGCACTATGAGTACCATTGAACATCTATTTAAACCCATTTATTAATTTTAACAGCTATACGACGTGTACAATCATGCAACATTCCATTTAACTAATACTTATATAGTTCTTGTTATGTATGGTGTACTTCCATGACATGTATGCCTACACGGTGTGACATAATATACATGACATGTTGTTATATGGGTCAGACCGTGTAGTCATCATGGCATTTCATACTAGACAACATTCCTTTATATAATTACTATGTACCTCTAGTGATTACAATGAAGTACATGGTCTATAAGAAATCCATACATGTAATGTATCTACATAATAATATGGAAAATATTTAATAATAATTTTAATATCCCATACGACCCATAAAAATCACTAGACATGTAATTTGTGTGAAAAAACATGTAACATAGTATGCATAAAAAGCTACATGTCTTATTGTTAGGTTTTTATTTAATTAATTTTTGTTTCCATGTGTTTGAGTCATGAAAAACACCTTTCTCAGCCTATACATTATGTGATTTGGCACGATTTACATGACATGTACAAATAGCTTCACATCATGTAATTCATTATTGGTCGCCTACACAACATGTTTAGGAACTTGGAGTGTATCTTATTGGGATTATCACATGTTAAATGGTGTGTACATGCCAGCAACATTCCATGTACTTCAAGTGATGTTTTTTCACTTGGATGGAATTCAATATGCAATGTTTATTAATTCCAATCCATGTACTTTGACTACACGTATTGCATGATTTACATGGATTAAAAATCATTTTGGGATAAATTTAGAGTATTTTAGTTATACACTGTGAACTTTCTATCCAACCATATACCAACTGGCGGTCAATTCATGGCCTATAATGATTCTATGTACAGAACCCCCATGAAGCGTGCCATGATTTCCATGGCCCACGGTTGTGTGGTTGACCAAGGGAACACAATGTGTAATTATAGTTACATTCCATATAACTATGTCCTATATCCAGTATATCAGAAACCTTTGAATGAGATCTTTAATCATTCTTCATCAGTTATTTCCCTATTTTTGTTCATATAAAATTAAATAATCATTTTTTTATGAATTTTGAATTAACAAGAAAACTAGAAATAAAATACTAAAACAATAATTACATATTTCAATAAAAAAATAGTAAATAATTGAAAATTAATATTTGACTACTCTGATAAAACTTGAAGGTTTCACAACAGAACAAAATAATTTGGGACCATCTTAAATAATGTTTTTTGTCAGTTTTTGTAGATATATCTGAATAAATTTACAAACACATCCCCAAAATCTCCATATAATATGATATTTTTCATATATAATTTATACCATTAATTACCTTGGTTTGATAATTCTTTTTTCATTTATGATCAATTTAGTTGATTTTATTATCATATTACCATTACGGTGAATGAATAAAAACCTTTATTTCTATAGTGGTACCCACACATGGTCTATGAATCTTAGAACATTTCCATTGGAAATTCAGGTGGTAGTGTAAATGAACTAAATACCTTAAACCATTCACCATTGATCACATTAGGAATTCCTTTAGGCTTGATCAAATATTTATATTTTTATCTTAGTCTTGGGAGGGAGGAGGATTGCCTCTCATTCTTGAGAGAATTATTAAGAGCTTCACTAGGTATTGAGTATTATCTTGAGATAATATGTTGTGCACAACAATTCAAATAACCCTAGAAAATTCTATAATTTGGATTAAATAATTAAGGTTAAATAATTAATAACTACATATGAACCCTTTATCTAATTGTTTATTCTAAGTAAACACCATGTCAAATAAAAATAATAACATTATTATATTCAATGATATGTGCTAACTCAAAAATATTTAAATATAATTTGTTAAATAAATATCCAATTTTTATTTAAATGAAATTAAATAAAATATATCATTTCTATCAGGCCCTTAACTCATCCCTTCAATCCACCTTAGAATTTATTGAACTAAAAATAATAAATATTTATTAAAATAAGTGAATATCATTATTTATTCATTTAATAAATTAATAAATATTATATTCAATAACTAGAAAATAAATATTTATTTAATATTTAACTCACATATATTATTAATTTAAATAACTAGTTATTGAATTTATGTGATCAACACAACCAAAATAATTATTTTTCATCTGTCTTAAGAATAATATTTAATTAAATATTGAATTCAAATGGAATTTAACTATGATTCTGGATACAGTTAGAGTGTAATTCTCCATTCCGCTTTCTCAGTGGAATTTATGTGAACAAGACTAAATTCCAAGAATAGAATCTAGTAACATGTTAAAGCTCCCATAAAGAAATAAGTTAATGATGCAATGAAAATAACCTCATGAAAAATCTTACTATGTAATATAATCCCTTTATTTTGATATCTCATCAAGAATGTGACATACTTATTTCATCAACCCATATTCTTGACATATATTTATTTGAATCTCTAAAATATAATTTCCCAAAACCATCATGCTAATAATATTAATTAGATAGTTCTATTTCAATAAAAGGGGATGAGATATCTACATTTATTAACTAAAAATGGAAAAAATATATTCTTAACTTATTCAATCAATTTTATATAACTTATGATGCTCTCAACATATCATACATCATTGTGAGAATATGTTGTCTTAGTTTTTATCAAGACATCAAAGTACATAATTCATGATATATAATAATAATAATCTCCAGTCTAAGGACCAATATGCAAATCCACTGATAGGAATATCCAATGGCATATATAACATGTGGAATTCAGATTGGTGGGTTTGTCCTTATAACCTCCATTATTTAAGATTACCATGTGAAAAATTCATAATAAGACATCTCAATGTATTAGGATCCTCAAACACCTAATAGTCAAACATCACGTATGTTCCATATGATAGATCTCATCTAGACCACATGACATATGTTTAAGAATATTTTCATATCACTCCAAGGTTCTCATTATAGTGAGGAACTGCTATAACTTTTTGATGATATAGATACTATAAATACATAATGAAATTAATGTTACATATAATAACACTGATTATGTGATAATATATTTATTAATATCCAGTTTATTAAATATACTGGTAATAAAAAATAAAAATTTAATTGGTTTTACATCAACAATTCTAGCTAGATCATAATAACTTCTATCTTGATCCTAACATTGATACCTATATTCCATTTAACACCACATCTAAATCACAAATATGGTATTCACAAAGGAACCAGATAAAATCAATGCACCTTATTATAGTCATCCTAGTCCTATCTCAAACACCCTCTAAACAATTTCACAATGCCTACAATACTACTGACATAAGGGTCACACATCCATGACTAATTTGATACTCCATACCATAAACTTATCCTTATTTTCACCCCACTAAACCAAAAAACCTGATCTCCATATCCCACATCCTATACATTACAAATTGTGATGTTTGAAAATAACTGTACCACTCCTACCTAAGCCCCCCAAAAAATTACAATCACTTCCCTCTCCTAGAATAACAAGAACATCATTATTTAAATTTGCTAAAATTCATCTACAATATGGGTAAATTTATCTAACAACCAATATTTCACTCCCCATTATATGGATTACCTTATACTACTCGTTCTAAATTTATAACAAGTTATAACATCACACACATAATTCTCTTATTGATTTGTTCTCATCCCATTCTTGAAAAACTCTATTAAGGAAAATGATAATATTTTTTTAACCATAGTACTCAAATAAATATTTTATGTCACATATTACCATAATGGAAAAAATTACAATACTCATCAAAACATATCTCACTATTCCCTCAATCATCTCATCAAATCCATAGGTCTTTTACTTAGGAATGAACCCTCATTAATCCACAAACCAAAAAACCACCATGTATAACCAGTGCACACATTCCCTCTAACATCGAGGATTTTCTTAAAAAGAAACAACACTACTCATTCTCCTCTTCCCTAGAAGAGTAAAACACCTAATGAACCCTCTCACATTTTCTTACCCACTATCTATTCTGATCTCTTATGAACTCAATGGGTGTACACTCTTGTATCACCCGGTCACACAACAAAACTCATGCTCTAATGAGACACACACCATTAAACCTAGACTTATTTGCCTAAATAGTTTACCATAATTCTCTTTAATTTCAAATATATTTATCCAAAATCAACCTCAATTCATCATTTACAATAAGATAAATACATACCACTCATGAAAAATTATACCACATAATCACAAAGTCTTTCCAAAAACAAAAAGCACCTAATCACACTATCCATCATAGATTTGACCATCTAGGATAATTATCCATAACCCTATTAGGAACTACACCTGAAACCATAAATCTAGCCATCCAACCAATCCCTCCCTCTAAAACTAACCACGATACCAAAATTAATCCATGTGATTTAAATATAATAATCACAAGGAATTACAAATTCCTTTCCTCTTTACCCTCATAAGGGTATCCAACTTAATAGGGTAACCTGTTTTAGTCCCAAACCACATCTATCAAGCATAAATGGCTAGCATCAGACCATCACTAAGGCATCTAATGCCAAAACCAAACCAATAAGGGTTACTATAAAACCCTTAAATTGAAGGATTACATTTCCATAACTAAATAATATCTATACAAAATATCTAGATAACATATCATTAGAAAACACCGGGGTTCAACTAAGTGGAATTCCACCAACAAGTTATATATGAAAAAACAAGATAATCTATTTTGACACTTTAAAAAATATAAACATCTATAATTGGGTAAAACCAATCACACACATTCATATTTAGTTCTTGTTAATCCTATATGCAAAAATGATGCAAGCACGCACTCCTCTCACCAATCTAGGACAATAGACACAATTTAAGGAACTAGACATGCAATAGAAGTGTGAAAGAAGGTGAGATTTAATTTTTTTTTTAACATAAAATATATTATAAATTACTTGATTCAGTTCAGTGATTCCAAATTCATTCTAGGTAACTCATGATAATTTATTTAAGTATGAAATTGAAACCAAAATGGTACCTATTTATGATAGTGTAACAATAGCGACATTCACACTTATTTGGACCTACATAGCTCAAAGTAACCAATGTAGATTACCTCTATATCATCCACATGTGTACTAAAGCTCCACGTACATTTTTTTGATACATAGGTGTTATAATGGAAGATAAATGGACTTACAATGCTATTACAATCACTATAAGATCACATGATCGATCCCCAAGCTTGGATCAATTAATTCTTGATAATTATCTCTCTAAAATCTTAAGAGAAGAGATAATAAGAGACTCTAACTCTAAAATTCATTCAAATTCCTTCAATCATTATTCTTGGATAAATAAATGATTAAATAGAAATGGTTAAATTTCTAAAATTTCACTTAACCATGAGGATAATCTAACACTCTTAAACTATACCAAAACATCATGAATAACTAAGTAAACATATAATATGTATCATGATCATTTTACTACTCACTAGTGAAATTAATAAATTTAATGTGATGAACCACTAGCCATTGACTCATATCATTCCTCCCATAATTATTTAATGAACTTTGAATTATACAACATTCGTTTGAAAAATAATACATTCTCATATTCAATTTTATAATTTAATAAACTTGTTAATACCTTATTAAATATATTGAACTATATTCATTAATATGAAGAATAATATAATTGAAATAAATAAATTACAATCATCTACTTGGTCACTCTCTAGACCTCGTGCATGGGCCCCTCTTAAAATGTCCAAAAAAATCATGAATAACTAAGTAAATGTTTCATATGTATCATGAACATTTCACCCATCACTGTTGAAATTAATAACCATCATGTGATGAATCAAAAACCATGAAATCATCTTATTTCCACCTTAATTAATTAATTAACCTTGAATGGTGTGATGTTCGTTTGAAAAATAATACATTATCATATTAACTTTTATAATTAAATAAAATTGTGAATACCTTGAGAAATAAATTCAATTTTAATTATTCATAACTAGAATATAATAATTGAATTACATAACTTTAAATAATCCAATTAGACTCTCACTGGACCCCATACGTGGGGTAAAATTTTTCCTCAAATCTAATTCATTTTAATTGGTGGAGCATGAGAATACACTTTGTGTGTGACCCTCTAGGATCCCATCTCAATAGCAGTGAGTCTAACTCATAGATTGAGAATGGTATCTAGTAACACGTCATGGAACCTAAATAGACAAGGAGAATCCAAATCTATGAAAACCCCCTAAGAATGATAACCATTTAATATAATCCTTTTTTATCAGTATCTCATTCAAACAAGATCCATCGCTTGTTTCATCAGCCCATACGATCAAAATATTTTTTTTTTATTTTTTTTAAATGAACTCATTGATAAAACTATTTGTCCAATTAATTATAAAACAATTTCATTTCCATCAAAGGGAATGATATTTAAACCTCTATTAAAGAAAAAAGGGATAAATCCTTCCTTGAATTATTTATTAATTCAATATCATTCCTAACACACCTAATATACGAATCTTATCCATGAATATATGCTGTCATGATTTAAAAAATAAATAAAAGAAAATGATTCATTATATGAACTAATAATAATCATAAAAACTAAGGATCATCATAAATGTCCATAGATAGAAACATATAATTACATATAGAACAAGTGTTTTTCTAACTGGTCGCCTATTTCTCACAGTCTTACAGTCTTGGAGATTTCAATGGGTAAACTTCATGAGAATAAGTCTCAATGTCTTATGATCACCCTACACCTGATAACCTATAACATCTCTTTCTATTTATATGATGTCATCCAAACATAGAACATATATTTAAAAATATCATAATAACACTTCAAGTGTCTCATCATAGTGGGATATCTCTATGATAATGTGATAAATACTCTAAGGAAATCTTCATATTAATGACATGCATACTAATACTCATCATGTGATAAATATATTTTAATAATGAAAATTAATATTTAGGAAATAAAAAGTAAAAGGTAGTTAGTTTTAGAGCCCCAAATCCAACATAAAATTAAACTCCCACTTTTATAAGTGATAATTACTAATGGATCTCAATACACTATATATCACATGATGTTGACGTTTTTTCAGTGATAAGGATTTAATCAATGATTCCATCATTTTTTCCTCTAGAAACATTACACACTAAGACATTACCCATATTATAAAATCCCCTTAAAAGGTTATACATCCATATTATATTCATCTCCTATTGATGTGATCTATGATCAATGTTTAGAAAAACTATTTCAAAATTATCACATTACAGTGAGATAACCTATTTAATAATCGAAAACAAATTAGGATCTCTAAAAAATTTTCATATCCAAACTATGTAATTAACTATATCAGAAGACTCAATATTCTCAAACTATGTTATAGAATCAGAGATCACAAGATTCTTTTATCTTCTTTATCTACCAACTTCTCCATTAATACAAATGACATATCTTTACTATGATTTCAGATCATCATTATTTTTCATAAAAATATCATCTCTCTATCCCATGATGACTAGTTCCTTATCTCCTCCATACACCAAGAACATATCATCAGTATGCCTTAAATACATTATGGCAGTCTTAAAAATAGTCCAATGATGTTCTCCCCGATCAGTTTGACATAAAACTACCATGATAAAGGTATAGGAAAAATAAAAATAGGTAAATAACATGAAATACATGATAGAATTGATCATATAAGTATAAGGAGTTATACTTTTCCTAACTCTCTCCACCTATGTCCATGGAAACATTTTATTAGAGAGATATATACTATATGACACTAGAACCAATCCTATATTATATTGTTCTATATAGAATATCTTCAGTATATAGTCAATGTATGCACCCTAACTTAGTGCAAGTAGCCTCTTAGATCTATCAGGAATGATCTTGACCCCTATAATATAGATTGTTTCATATAATTCCTTAATGGATAAACATGTGTCCAACCAGATATTAAATGATTGGAATACTGGTGTTTTATTTCTAATAAGTAATATATGATCAATATAAAATACTAGTAAAATAACTACACTCCCACTTAAACTATTATAGATACATGAATCACATTCATTATTTATGAAACCAAATTACCCTATGGAATCATTAAAGTGAATGTTCTATGAACTAGAGGATTTAATCAATCCATAAATTGATCTCAAAAACTTTCATTCCTTTTTGGTATCTTGTGGAGTCAAATACCATTTTGATTGTGTCATATAGATATCTTCCACAAGGTTCCAATTAAGGAATTATCTTTTTTACATCCATCCACCATATCTCATAATCATGGAAAGCTTCTATAATAATTAAAATTTTAATGGATTTCATCATAACAATTAGAGAAAATATTTCATCATTGTTTATTCATTGATGTTTATTAAAACCTTTAGCCACTATCCATTATTTATAGGTACTAAATTTACCATCCATTTACAGCTTCATCTTGAATAATAATTTAAACCAAATAGTATTTACACCTTTTGGTGGGTCAATTAGAACCAGAAATTGGTTCTAAAACATGGAATCTATCTCATAATTCATGGATTCTTCCCATATTATAGCCTTTGAGCTCTATACTATCTCCTTGTAGGATAAAGGTACATCATTATCAACCAACAATGAGTCAAAATCATCAGTGTTTAGTAAAAAATATCTCCATGGTTCTCTAACCTATCTAGTGGTCTTATATAGAACACATGTATTAGAAATATCCTCTTCCAAGGGGGATGGTGGAACCTGTTTCCTTGAAAACTCATGTGTATCTTCAATATTAACATTATTGAATTCAATATTATTTCCACTATCTCATTTAGAGCCATGTTACCACTATATAGAAATATTAATTTAGTAAACCATAATCATTTTATCTAAAGGGTTGTATACCATGTTTATTGGGATATAATATAAAGATATACATCATTCCCTAGGTTTATAGTTTGTTTCCAGAAGAGGCCTTAACAAACACCTGAAATCACTATACATGTAATTTTAATAACATATATTTCCTTCCACAAATTAAATCTTATGGTATACCATTTTACTCTTTAGTCGGAACCTAGTTTAGTATGTGTGTTTGAGTCTATAATGAATACCCCCCAAAGGATAGTGGAATATTTGCATAACTCACAAGTTACCTCACCATTTATAATAGGATGAGGTTACCCCTTTCACTAACACCATTAAACCATGGTGTATAATGAGTATTGAGTTGAGATAGAATCAAAAACTCCTTAAGATAGTCTTTTAACTCTTGGTTAAGATAGTTTACACCCCAATCTGATCAAAGATCCTTTATCTTCTTAGTAAGTTGTGTCTCTAATTAATTCTTGAACTATTTAAATTTCTCAAAGTATTCAAACTTATACCTCCTTAATTATAAATAACCATATCTAATTAAGTCATTGGTAAAAGTAATGAACTAAAAGTATCCACATATAGTTTCTAATAGAAAATCTCAACATAAATCTATGTGCATAAATTTTAGAATCACTATGGCCCTTTCACCCTTCCCTCAAAATGGTGGGTTGGTTAACTTTCCTTATAAACAATTGAGGCATTTTTTATAACATCCCAAGTAAGTAATGAATAATAGATATTTTATCTATGTATATTAATGAATTAGATAGTGTTTTAGAGGCTTAAAATGAAAATAAATCCAATCTTAAGCATGGAATACACTATTATTTTTTAAAAGATTGTTTTACTGCCTTTGATGGAAAAACATTTTTGAATCTATCTTTTGACAATTTTATAAACTATGTTTGTCAAAATAAACTTATTATTTATGATTGGGACATCAAAATTTACTTTGTGTGAATTTTTGGTATTTTTCTGACAATGTTCATTTTTTAATGAATAGTGAAAAATACTGCATTTTACATCAAAACTGCTTTTTAATATAATTTATTTATATGATTAGATTATCTTTTGAATTTGTTTTGAAGTGAAATTAGAATATATTTTTACCATTTAATCCAATGGTGGTCATTGGAATCAATTTCACTTTGAAATTGGACTTAAACTGGTGTCAATCTTTTGATACTTATTGTTTCATAAAAACATGCTATTTGTCATAACAGCGGGAATTAATTATTAAATTAATTAATGTGACTTATATGTTTTGAATTTTGTAAAATAGAATTCATTTTTGAATTCGGAATATCAAATATATCTTAGGGTGAATTTTTGGTAATTTTCTGAAAAACTTCAATTTTTGATGAATATTGAAATCACTAAGTGCTAGTTAAAGAAACTAATTTTTCGTTTAAATGAAACTTTGCCACTTTTGTGTTTTGAATTTCAAAAATCTGACATACATGGTTGTCATTAAGAATTAAAATGTGGTTCAATGAGATTAAAATAATTTTTTGGTGAATAGTAACTTATTAAGTTTTTAATCGCGATTAGTGGTAATTAGGGTAGTTTAAGGTAAAAATAATACTTTAATAATATAAAATGACCTAGACACATGTACTACCCTCATTGGTTGTGTCATGGCCGACCAAGAAAAGCCATGGGTCAACTTGGGGACCCCATGGAGCCACTTTGGTTGGGAAATGACATAAATAACTTTTTATTTAATGTAAAAGTAAAAATGACACATAATGAGATGTTTTACTAAAAATTTTTTTATATGGGGTTATACAAGTCAGATTTTTAACTATAAATATTAATTGGAAAGATAAAACGATTTCCTACATCATAGTATTTTTTTTATAATTTTTTGACTTTAAATAAATAAATGTATTTATGACATCATGATGATGCAGCGATGACCTCATTATTTAACGATTTAAATAAAATGGAAAGATAATGTAATATATAAGACCTAAACATGTCCAAAACCTATTGGATGAGTGTATTTAGAACCCTTATCACCTTATCCTTAAATTATATCAATGTGTGACCTTAGAAATTCGAAACACTTTTGAAAATAAACTAATAGTTTCATGATTTCCAAAAGTGCCCCTCCTCTCCTCTTATAAAAGGCCCCCACCTCTACCTCATTTCACACACTCCTCAAGCCTTTTTCTCGGCCATCCCCTGCCCATTTACTCCCTCCACATCCCTCTCCTCATCCTAGAGGATTCCCTTTGGGCATAATCCTTTCAAAGTAAGCCTTTAGGCTCAAATAAAAAGGAGTTACACTTTTAAAGGTAATTCATTCTCTCATGTTCATTTGTTTTATTTTGCTTCTCCAACCCCCTAAACTCTTTTTATTTACTTCTTTTGTAACAACACCAGTATATTCAATATACTAGGATGTTTTTATAAGATTTATTCGAGCTACACTCTCACACAACTACATCAAATGGTTAAAGAACATACGGTTTCCGTGGATGGCGAAATTCTGCCTCCCGAAACGATGATTGTTCAATACTCATTTAACACCTTCAAAGGTGGACATTATGATGTCAATATTTTTATATATGATATATAATATGTTTATTCTTTCCTTAATCTTCTGTATTTTTCATTTATGGAATACCATTATTGTTTCCATTATGGGTAAACACGATATCTTCATTTTAGGAAGTGTGGACTATCGCCCCCTGAAAGTGATTTGATTCGTTAATACCATATGTGGGATGTGTAAAGGATAAAGTTAATGATATTATATATGTTATTATACTTTAATTATAATATACTCTTATATCATTATGATTCCATTCCAGAAAATACGAAATAGAAATGGAAGTAGCGTTCATGCGTACGTACGGCTTACCGTCTCCATGAACAGTGCATTTCATTTCTTACCTCTAAATGTGATGTAATATTATAAATACATGTATATGATGAATATTTATGATATATAATATCATTCTGGATATAACGAACCTTTGACCAAATTAACAACATGTAAGTGTAAGAAGTCTATTTTTGACTTAAGAACCAAATACCGACAAAATGAACATTATTAACTTAAATGATTACATGATGTTCATAACATGGTATAAAAGGAATAATGAACTTGAAAAAGGTTCTTAAGCAAGTAGAGATTAACTCAAGTTTATTATTCAGGAGATTAAAGAACAGTCGGGTCAAGTCAGATACGAGGTATGGGACTTCGTCTCAATCTCCTTTCATTGAGGCATATTTTGTTTTATACACAACCTTATTTTATATGGTGTATAAACCCCTTTGACTTTTACGTTTATCCAAAAGGAATCTTTTTTATACGAAGTGTTTTACTAAACGACAAAAGGGAATGTTTTTGTCGTATGTATGCGGTGACAACGACTTCTCTGCCGCCGTGACCGTTATTTGAGTTTCGTCTTCCTCTACAAGCCATACCTTCTTTTTAAAAGAAAAATAAATACCATGTTTTAATTTTCTTTTATTTTGGTATTGATTTTTTTTCATAATGTTTTTATATCAATGTGTTGTATCTTGGAAATGTTATGTTTCCTTTATGCATGTTTTATGTGATAAGATTATGTTGAGGTTCTTGGGCATTATTATGAAGATGGGTGGTTCCGTGATAGACTAAGGGCGGGTGAGCCCGATATAGCTCTCCAATGCATTGGGTAATGCGAAGGAGTGAAACGTTAAGGTTTCTCCAAATAGATTTAGGGAATATACTATGATGGGTATTCCAAACGTAACCAAGAGGGTTACTCCCTACGTAAGAATGTTATGAATGCCTCAAGTTACCTTTATGTCTTATGATTTCTATGATTTAATCATGATTTCATGAGGTATGTTAAAGTGCTTATGTTTTATGGGTAAAGTATGATTTCATTCTTATGTATATATGTACCCATGTTTCCTTTCCATGTTTTTATAACCCATACTGAGCTTTTTATGCTCATCCCAAGTTTTTTTGAAATTATTTTCATAGGTCAAGGGAAAGGTACATGATATGATGATAGTGTCAAGGAAGTGTCAAGAAAGAATCCATGTTTTATCTTAAATATGTTTCCATTGATGGGAATGAAGAATACTATCTTTATGTAACCACTTTGTTTATATGTGGAATGTAATGCAAGTTTTATGATCTAATTCCCTAAAACTCTAAACCCGAAAAGATCCTCAATGTGTAATCTTGTAATAACTCAAGATTAAGTAAGGTTTAAGGCTGGGGCCTTATAGTTGGTATCAGAGGTCGGTTTAGATAACTTTAGGAGTTATAATTCTATTAAATGATTATTCAATTTTTTTTGAAATGATATAGCATTTGACGATTACCATGTTGCTTCATCTAAGACATGTTTGTTCAGAATGGTTTTCCGCAGAGGAAACAGGGAAGCAGTGCTAGGAAGGCATACAGAAGGAAATAACCTTCCAAATCAGCATCCCGAGATGGTCGGAATTGGAAGTGAATAGTTTGTTGTAGTAATGGCACAGTTGAATCAGGCTATAAATGGTGGTGGTATCCATGCACGAGATCAGCCAGATCAACCATAGAGGAACATGTCAGTGGTGGAACATTTCATGAGGCAACATCCCCCATCATTCAGAGGATCATCTGACCCTGTGTTATCTGAAGGGTGGATTAAAGCACTGGAGAAGATTTTCGATGTCATGGGGTGTTCAGACAATCAAAAGCTTAGTCTTGCTATTTATCGTTTGGAGGGCGAGGCAGATCAGTGGTGGTCGATGGTTAAAAATATCAGGGACGCTGATGAGATTGATGATCTCGACTGGGATGAATTCAAAGGTATGTTTCTTGAGAAGTATTTTCCTAAGGACGTTCGACTTAGGATGGAAAATAAATTCTTGGAATTGAGGCAGGAGGAAGACTCAGTGGCTACCTATGAAGAAAGGTTCACTCGATTGGCAAGGTATGCTCCAAATTTTATCCGAGTCCTTGATAGTAAAATCAATCGTTTTTACTCAGGATTAAATCCAAAATATCGAAGGGAATTAGCTTCTTGTGAGTTTAAAAGTTATGAAAAGCTTGTTCGATGTGCTGAGAAGGTGGAAATGGAGTTTTTCGATGACCAAGTGTTCTATAAAAACCAGCAGAAGAAGAGACCGAGGTGGCAGGAGAAAGGTAAGAATTCTTCAAAAAAGTCTGATGGTAAGAAAACTAAGTTTCCAGTTTGTGATAAATGTGGCAAAAGTCATGCTGGGGAATGTCTTCTGAATTCTGAAAAGTGCTACCGATGTGGTAAGATGGGACATAAGGCTCGTGATTGCACTGAAAAGGATCAAGGTGAAGGTAAGACCAAATTTGATTTACAGTTAGTGAAATGTTATAAGTGCAATGAGATGGGTCACTATGCAAACGAGTGTCCGACAAAGAGCTTGAGTGATGGGAAGCAGTTAGACTACAAGCAGAAAGGGGTGGTGAAATCTTTTGAAACTACTTCGGCAGACGTCGGGCCATCAAATGAAGTTGTATCAGGTACTTTGTTTGTTTTTTCAGATTATGCCAGTGTGTTGTTTGATTTGGGGTCTACACATTCTTTCATCTCTGAAAACTTTTCTAGTAAAATGGGAATACCATCTCAAGAAGTGACTCCTGAACTTGTGGTAAAAACACCTGGGGGAAATGTTGAGGCAAAAAGAATTTATAAGAATCTTTCTATCCTTATCTGTGGAAAGAACCTACTTGCAAACCTTATTGTTCTACCTCTAGTAGAGTTTGATGTTATCTTGGGTATGGATTGGATCTCTATTTACCATGATAAGATTGACTGTAGAGCTAAAGAAGTTTCTTTTCAGAAAGACTTTCAGTTTGTGTACAAGAATGAACCCTTACTGTTGATAACTTATCAAGAGGCCGAGAAACTTGTAAAAGATAGAAATGAATGTTACCTTGCACACATCGTTGAAAATAAAGGAACTGTTCAGATTAATGATGTGCCAGTGGTAAATGAGTATCCTGATGTTTTTCCTGATGAGTTGCCTGGAATAATACCAGATCGGGAAGTTGAGTTTACTGTTGACTTAGTTCCTGATGCTAAGCCAATTTCAAAACCTCCTTATCGAATGGCTCATATTGAACTTTTAGAGTTGAAGGATCAATTGCAAGATTTATTAGAGAAAGGTTTCATTCGACCTAGCACATCACCATGGGGTGATCCTGTTTTATTTGTTAAAAAGAAAGATGGTTCTATGAGACTTTGCATTGATTATAGAGCCTTGAATAATATCACTGTTAAGAACAAATATCCTTTGCCTCATATCGATGATTTGTTTGATTAGCTCCAGGGAGATCATTTTTTTTCAAAGATTGACTTGAGATCGGGGTACCATCAGCTGAAGGTAAAGGAGGCAGATATTCTGAAGACCGCGTTCCGTACGAGGTATGGCCATTATGAATTTGTAGTAATTCCTTTTGGGATAACCAATGCACCTGCTGTATTCATGGACTTAATGAATAGAATTTTCCATGAGTTCTTGGATAAGTTTGTGGTGGTTTTCATTGATGATATTTTGGTGTTTTCTAAAAGTAAAGAGGAGCATGAAAGACATTTAAGGGTTATCTTGCAAACCTTAAATGAAAAGAAACTGTATGGAAAATTCAGAAAGTGTGAGTTTTGGTTGCAACAAATTTCTTTCCTTGGTCATATTGTTTCTAAAGATGGAATAACTGTTGATCTTGCAAAAACAAAAGTTGTGGAAGAATGACCAAGACCCACAAATGTAACCGAGATTCGTAGCTTCCTTAGTTTGGCAGGCTATTACCGAAGGTTTGTTAGAAATTTTTCATGATTATATAGTCCAATGACTAAGCTAACTCGGAAGGGTGTTAAGTTTATCTGGACAAAAGAATGTGATGATTGTTTTCAGGAATTGAAAAGAAGATTGGTGAATGCTCCAGTTTTGTCACTACCTTCCAGGAATGGTGAGTTTGTTATATACAGTGATGCTTCATTGAAAGGACTTGGTTGCGTCCTAATGCAGAATGATCAGGTAATTTCTTATGCTTCACGACAGTTGAAAACTCATGAGGTAAATTACCCTACACATGATTTGGAATTAGCTGTTGTTGTTTTTGCTTTAAAAATTTGGAGGCATCATTTTTATGGAGTAAAGTGTGAAATATATACCGATCACAAAAGTTTAAAGTATATATTCACTCAGAAAGAGTTAAACATGAGACAGTGGAGATGGCTGGAATTAATAAAGAATTATGATTGTACAATTCATTACCATCCGGGAAAAGCAAATAAAGTGGCTGATGCTTTGAGTCGAAAAAGTAATGCTTCATTAGCAATGTTGCGTTTGGAACGTGATCCTTTGGTTAAGGATTTGATGAAATTTGGCATAGAAGTTGTTGGTGCAGGAAGTCCTTCTATTTTGTTTCAGGTATCAGTGAGATCTTCTCTATCAGGCAGAATCAAGCAAGCATAGAATCAAGACAGTGAGTTGCAGAAAAAGGTAGAGCTGGTTCAGAAAGGTAAGTTGCCTGAATTCAACATTGATAATGATTCTGTTTTTTAGATTTGGGAAGAGATTGTGTGTGCCTTGTGATTCACAGTTGAAGAGAGATTTGTTATGTGAAGCCCAGAGTGGAAATGGGAGAATATATCCATGGACTTTGTTGTGGGATTACCGAAGACATCTCGAGGTAATAATACAATCTGGGTTATTGTTGATCGCTTGACTAAATCTGCTCATTTCCTTGCTATACGAGATACTTTCTCTCTTGATCAACTTTCCCGTTTGTATCTTAAAGAGATAGTCAGGTTACATGGAGTTCCTCTCTCCATTGTATCAGATCGTGATCCCAGGTTTACTTCTAACTTTTGGAAAGGCCTTCAGAAGTCATTGGGTACTGAATTAAATTTTAGTACAACTTTTCATCCTCAATCAGATGGGCAGTCAGAACGAACAATTCAGACCTTGGAGGATATTCTACGAGCTTGTTCGATGGATTATTAGGGAAGTTGGGACCAACATCTTTCTTTGGTTGAATTTTCATATAATAACAGTTTTCATTCCAGTATACAGATGGCACCATTTCAGGCATTATATGGGAAGCAGTGTCGAACTCCAGCTTTCTGGGATGAAGTGGGTGAAAGGAATTTGATGGGACCAGAATTGGTAGAAGAGTTGGCAGAAAAAGTTCAGCTGATTTAGAAACACATGAGAACAGCTCAGAGCAGGCAGAAGAGTTATGCGGACAACAGGAGGAAGGATCTCTCTTTTGAGGTAGGTGATCATGTTTTTCTCAAGGTTTCTCCTTGGAAAAGTGTGATGAGATTTGGCAAGAAAGGAAAGCTGAGTCCAAGGTTTATTGGACCATATGAAATTTTGGAGAGAGTTGGATCAGTTGCTTACCGAGTGGCTTTACCTCCGAGTTTATCTCAGGTACACAATTTTTTTCACGTTTCGATGTTGAGAAAGTACATGCCAGATCCATCTCATGTTTTGAGTCTAGAGGTAGTTCAGCTGGAAGAGAACCTATCCTATGAGGAACAACCGGTCCAGATTCTTGACCACAGGGAGCAAGTGTTACGGAATAATGTGATTCACCAGGTAAAGGTTTTGTGGAAAAACCACATGATTGAAGAGGCAACATGGGAATCTGAAAATGCAATGAGGGATAAGTACCCCTATTTATTCGATAAGTAAATAAATTGCGGGGACACAATTTTCTAAAGGGGGGAAGGATGTAACATCCCAAGTAAGTAAAGAATAATATATATTTTATCTATGTCTATTAATGAATTATATAGTGTTTTAGAGGCTTAAAATGAAAATAAATCCAATCTTAAGCATGGAATACACTAATATTTTTTAAATGATTGTTTTACTTCCTTTGATGGCAAAACATTTTTGAATCTATCTTTTGACAATTTTATAAACTATGTGTGTCAAAATAAACTTATTCTTTATGATTGGGACATAAAAATTTACTTTGTGTGAATTTTTGGTATTTTTCTGACAATGTTCATTTTTTAATGAATAGTGAAAAATACTGCATTTTACATCAAAACTGCTTTTTAATCTAATTTATTTATATGGTTAGATTATCTTTTGAATTGGTTTTGAAGTTAAATTAGAATATATTTTTACCATTTAATCCAATGGTGGTCATTGGAATGAATTTCACTTTGAAATTGGACTTAAACTGGTGTCTATCTTTTGATACTTATTGTTTCATAAAAACACGCTCTTTGTCATAACAGCGGGAATTAATTATTAAATTAATTAATGTGACTTATATGTTTTGAATTTTGTAAAATAGAATTCATTTTTGAATTCGGAATATCAAATATAGCTTAGGGTGAATTTTTGGTAATTTTCTGAAAAACTTCAATTTTTGATGAATAGTGAAACCACTAAGTGGTAGTTAAAGAAACTGATTTTTCGTTTAATTGAAAATTTGCCACTTTTGTGTTTTTAATTTCAAAAATCTGACATACATGGTTGTCATTAAGAAGTAAAATGTGGTTCAATGAGATTAAAATAATTTTTTGGTGAATAGTAACTTATTAAGTTTTTAATCGCGATTAGTGGTAATTAGGGTAGTTTAAGGTAAAAATAATGCTTTAATAATATAAAATGAACTAGGCACATGTACTACCCTCATTGGTTGTGTCATGGCCGACCAAGACAATCCATGGGTCAACTTGGGGACCCCATGGAGCCACTTTGGTTGGGAAATGACATAAATAACTTTTTATTTAATGTAAAAGTAAAAATGACACATAATGAGATGTTTTACTAAAACAATTTTTATATGGGGTTATACAAGTCAGATTTTTGACTATAAATATTAATTGGAAAGATAAAAATATTTCCTACATCATAGTATTTTTTTTATAATTTTTTGACATTAAATAAATAAATGTATTTATGACATCATGATGATGCAACGATGACCTCATTATTTAACGATTTAAATAAAATGGAAAGATAATGTAATATCTAAGACCTAAACATGTCCAAAACCTATTGAATGAGTGTATTTAGAACCCTTGTCACCTTATCCTAGAATTATATCAATGTGGGACCTTATAAATTCGAAACACTTTTGAAAATAAAATAATAGTTTCATGATTTCCAAAAGTGCCCCTCCTCTCCTCTTATAAAAGGCCCCCACCTCTACCTCATTTCACACACTCCTCAAGCCTTTGGCTTGGCCATCCCCTGCCCATTTACTCCCTCCACATCCCTCTACTCATCCTAGAGGATTCCCTTTGGGCAGAATCCTTTCAAAGGAAGCCTTTAGGCTCAAATCAAAAGGAGTTACACTTTTAAAGGTAATTCATTCTCTCATGTTCATTTGTTTTATTTTGCTTCTCCAACCCCCTAAACTATTTTTATTTACTTCTTTTGTAACAAAACCAGTATCTTCAATATACTAGGATGTTTTTATAAGATTTATTCGAGCTACACTCTCTCACAACTACATCAAATGGTTAAAGAACATACGGTTTCCGTGGATGGAGAAATTCTGCCTCCCGAAATGATGATTGTTAAATACTCATTTAACACCTTCAAAGGTGGCCATTATGATGTCACAATTTTTATATATGATATATAATATGTTTATTCTTTCCTTAAGCTTCTGTATTTTTCATTTATGGCATACCATTATTGTTTCCATTATGGGTAAACACGATATCTTCATTTTAAGAAGTGCGGACTACCGCCCCCTGAAAGTGATTTGATTCGTTAATACCATATGTGGGATGTGTAAAGGATAAATTTAATGATATTATATATTTTATTATACTTGAATTATAATATACTCTTATATCATTATGATTCCATTCCAGAAAATACGAAATAGAAATGAAAGTAGCGTTCATGCGTACGTACAGCTTACCGTCTCCATGAACGGTGCATTTCATTTCATACCTCTAAATGTGATGTAATATTATAAATACATGTATATGCTGAATATATATGATATTTAATATCATTCTGGATATAACGAACCTTTGACCAAATTAACAACATATAAGTGTAAGAAGTCTATTTTTGACTTAAGAACCAAATACCGACAAAATGAACATTATTAACTTAAATGATTACATGATGTTCATAACATGGTATAAAAGGAATAATGAACTTGAAAAAGGTTCTTAAGAAAGTAGAGATTAACTCAACTTTATTATTCAGGAGATTAAAGAACGGTCGGGTCAAGTTGGATACGAGGTATGGGACTTCGTCTCAATCTCCTTTCATTGAGGCATATTTTGTTTTATACACAACCTTCTTTTATACGGTGTATAAACCCCTTTGACTTTTACGTTTATCCAAAAGGAATCTTTTTTATACGAAGCGTTTTACTAAATGAAAAAAGGGAATGTTTTTGTCGTACGTATGCAGCGACAATGACTTCTCCGCCGCCGTGACCATTATTTGAGTTTCGGCTTCCTCTACAAGCCATACCTTCTTTTTAAAAGAAAAATAAATACCATGTTTTAATTTTCTTTTATTTTGGTATTGAAAATGGTTTTCATAATGTTTTTATATAAATGTGTTGTATCTTGGAAATGTTATGTTTCCTTTATGCATGTTTTATGTGATACGATTATGTTGAGGTTCTTGGGCATTATTATGAAGACGGGTGGTTCCGTGATAGACTAAGGGCGGGTGAGCCCAATATAGCTCTCCAATGCATTGGGTAACGCGAAGGAGTGAAACATTAAGGTTTCTCCGAAGAGATTTAGGGAATATACTATGATGGGTATTCCAAACGTAACCAAGAGGGTTACTCCCTACGTAAGAATGTTATGAATGCCTCAAGTTACCTTTATGTCTTATGATTTCTATGATTTACTCATGATTTGATGAGGTATGTTAAAGTGCTTATGTTTTATGGGTAAAGTATGATTTCATTCTTATGTATATATGTACCCATGTTTCCTTTCCATGTTTTTATAACCCATACTGAGATTTTTATGCTCATCCCAAGTTTTTTTGAAATGATTTTCACAGGTCAAGGGAAAGGTACATGATATGATGATAGTGTCAAGGAAGTGTCAAGAAAGAATCCATGTTTTATCTTAAATATGTTTCCATTGATGGGAATGAAGAATACTATCTTTATGTAACCACTTTGTTTATATGTGGAATGTAATGCAAGTTTTATGATCTAATTCCCTAAAACTCTAAACCCAAAAAGATCCTCAATGTGTAATCTTGTAATAACTCAAGATTAAGTAAGGTTTAAGGCTAGGGCCTTATATTTCTTAAGTGGTTTCAGTTCAAAAGAATCTAAATACCCATCTTGATAGAAATTTTTCATGTGCTTCTAATTTACATGACCATGTTGGTGATGCCATACATAGATTTTATATGAGTCTTGTGAAATTGATTCATTATTGATTTCTAATACTTGATTTTCATATTCCAACACTTAAAATTCATTATTTAGACATGATGTACCATAAAATATTCTATCTTCGTAAAAGTATCATCTATTATTTACATACTTGAAAATAAAACCATCCATATCTAGGTGGGATATAGATAAATTGTTTTTGGTAACACTAGTCACATAATAATAATTTTTTTAAATCTAATATCAATCCCATTGGAACTATGATGTGGTAGTTTCCTTTAGCCAAGGCATCTAGTCCTGCACTATTTAAAATAAGAAGATCCACGTCACCTTTATAAATCTTATAGAATATACATTGTTTCCACATTTGGATATATAATTTAGAACCATATGCTATATAAAATATAAAACTTATAGATATATAAATATTTCACTCAATAAAAAATACACCAAAAACTTCCCCATGATTCTTTAACTAGGTGTAGTTCTTCTTTAATTGGACTAACTTTCCACATTAAAAACACAATTCATCTTGTTTCTTTACCTACATTTGGTATATCTTCTTCATGAATGGATAATTATCATGGTCCTTAAGCATTAAATTAGTCTTGGAGACCTTTTCCACGTTATTCCTCCTTTTTATCATAAGGTCTATAGGTTTTACATGACTCTTTTCCTTATATACTCTTTGAATTTAGGTAAGGAGTTCTAGGAGTGACTTTTCACTATTTCTAAAATTATAATTCACAATAAAGCTAAAGATAATCTAAGGTATAGAGGATATTATGATATCTTTACACAACTCATCTGGTAGATTAAATCCCATAATGTCCAAGAGCTCTATATAGCCAATCATATTGACTACATGGGCCCTATTCGGCATCAACTCTTCATGATTTCAAGTGAATAATGACATAGAGATCTCATAATTATCTAATATTACTTCTCTTAATAAAGATCAAAATGATGAAAAAACATATTATATGCATGTATATCCTCATATAGATTTTTAATCTCACTCGACATGGGAGATAACATCATACACTGGACATCTAGTGCATCATTAACATGTTTCTGGTAGATAGAGTCATCATCCTCACTGGCCACTTGAGAAGGCTATTTCTTAGGTACATGGGACTCCATCAAATATAATTTTTATTCTTATCATGATGCATAAGTGCCTATAACACTTCTATAAATTCATGCCAGTGAGGATATTATGTTTCTCTAATATCTATCATACTGATAATGTAGAGGTTGTGTTACATTTTATTTTATACAATAAAAAATATAAGATGTGTTTAGTACTTTATCTTTATTACAATACAATGATGCAATAAATTAATTTAGCAGTATCCCTATATTTTATCAAATCCCAATATCCCTCAATATTAGATTCTGAATATCATATCATGTAGATATTCTAGTGTTATGGATCCATGATCCTATTCTCATAACCCATACAAAGTCCATGCAAATTAATTGATTTTTTTGGTAGGCATAAATTTTCAAATTTATTAACTCACATCTCCTTGATTTGTTGAGTGGATTCTTAATCCAAATATCCTAGACATATATTTTCTCAAAACTTGACTCTAAATTTGTATTCAAAATTCAATGTCCATTACACCTAATACAGGAATGGTTAAGTAAACCCAAAACATTCTTTATAATTCCCCATTAAGTGGATCATCTTAGAAAAAGGCTATACAAACATTTCAACCAAGTGGGTTTGTTTCGAATAAAGTAATGGAATGTTATACCAAATTATTATTTTCCTTGATATTTTTTATACCTTATGCATAAATATATTTTGTTTTATCCTTTTACATGTCTATTAATATTATATGAATTTTATATAATCAATTAACCATGTATTGATAAAATAATTTTTTCATAATCAATTTCGTTCTCTTGGTGACTAAAATCCAATTCTATTTATCATGCCATATACTATGTGATCACACTCACATATTTAACCATGAATAAATAGAAACATTTATCCCACATTTATTCATTTTTGTCTTCAATATCTTGTTAACTACTCTACATGATCATATATAATCCATAGATTCACATAATTAACCATACAAGACAAAAATAAATAATTAATGACATGATCATGACCTGTTATCTAGTGGTTGACCAATCAAGTGGATAATGGACCAACCAAGACCCTATGGGAATAAATTGAGTCATATCTTGACTAGTATTATAGCACCCATCAAAATTCCATACATTTCAATTGTTTTGTTTAATGCTGAATCATGACTTGAACCACATTTTCATGAAAACCTTCATTCTTTACATAGTATACTCACACATAGGTGAGGGGAAATTGACATGTAAAATTACATTTTATCACTTAAATGTGGACATTCATACCCTTATAAAATTAAAAGATATAGGGGTGATACATAGATTCTTAAAACGAAAAATAATTATTACATTATAAAACACTAATGTAATAAATAAATAAGTATATATATATATATAAATAAATAAATAAATAAACAAATAACCAAACATGAATGGGTTTTTCTATGATCATGTTCAATCAACATGCAATTATATTGATTACTAAATATTAAAAATGATAAAATTAAACTCAATGGAAATTTTAATGCATCAACCCACATTAATTTTTTAATAATTTTTCAACATTTCCCTCTGTACCTAAAATAATTTGACTGAATTTTGGATAATTAAATTTAATTTATGACTTTTTTAAAATTATTTTTTGGTTTGTTTAGACCAAAAACTGGTCCCAAAATTAATTAATAGGGTATGTGGTGGGATAATTGGGTCGGGCGGGTCAAATCTAGACTTAGCCGGATTGGCCTGGGTCAGAGTGACCCAACTTAGTTCTGGGTGATATTCAAGCCATGTTACCCACATGGGTTTACCATGGGATGAATAGGTCATCCCCTTTTGGGAGCTATATAAGAAAAATTTAAAAAACTTTTGTCAGAAAAGTTTCACCCACATTAAGAAGGTGCTATAAATTAACCACCCCCTCTAATGGCTGGGGGGGATATGTTCACGTAGGTGGAAGCTTACACCCAATTTCTAACCATTTTTATTTATTTTTTTATTTTTTTTATATTCCTCTATTCCCCACCATTATAGGGCCCCCGGTCTTAGTTTTTGATGGACTCTTCAATGCACCATCAATGTGCACACGAGGCTATATATATAAATATATATATATTAAATATTTATATATGTTACTTAGAAACACACACACACATAAAAGGATTTTCAATCATGCATGAAATTTGAACAATCCCTTCCAAAAATCTATACACACAAATAAAGATATATACACACACAAATATAATATATATATATATATATATATATATTAAATTCATATTGGATTTTCAAAAATATCGTTGATCTTCATTCAACCACATCTTGGTCATAAAAAAATTTATTGATGTGACATTAGTGGTGCTGAGACCATATCAATACCATATTTCTAAATCTTGGAAATTTTAATTGAAATTTTTAAAATTTTCAACTTATATAATTACATGCTCTCTATGATATCATTGAAGGAATCAATCACAAAGTGGAAGTGTGGAAGCAGATGCAATTTAAAATTTTAACACCAATTCTATCATAATTTACTTGATTATGTTGATCGATGCTTGATTTATTCCAAGGATCTCACGAGACTTAATTTAAACATGAAAACGAAATTAAAATGGTACATCAGTATGATGGAACAACCCCTGTGATATGTACTTTACTCTGAATCAATGTAGCTCAAAGACACCGAATTATATGGCATCTAGATCATCCAAAAATGTTCCAAAACATCAAAAAATTTATTATTTAATTCTATAGTTCCAGTGTGGAAGATTACAGGCCTTAAAATGACTGTATAATCTCCAGAAGATCATGTGACAAATCCCCAAACTTGGATTTCTTAATTATTGATATTTCTTTCTCTAAAAGTTGGAGAGAAGGTACAAAAAGAGAGGAGAGATTTAAAATTCATGAAAATATCTATGTAAACTATTAATAGCTCAAAAATTATATTAAATAGTAAGGGTTAACTTTCCAAAATTTCACTTGATCCCCCCGATTATTTAACCCTAATAAAATATCCCAATATTTCATGAATAAATAAGTAAATGTGTGGTATATATCATGAAAATTTCACCACTCACTAGTGAAATTAATAAACATTACATGATGAACCATGGGACCTTAACTCATATCATTTATCCCTAGATTATTTTATGAAACATGAATGGTGCAACATTAATTTGAAAAATAATACTTTCTCATATTAAATTTTATAATTAAATAAACATGTGAATACCCTGAGAAATAAATTCATTTATCATTATTGATAAAAACTAATATAATTTAATTAATTAACTTATGATCATTCACTTGGATTCTCACTATACCTCACATTTGGGGCACAATTCATCATAAACTTCAATTCTTTATAATTGGTGGAACCTTCGAATACACTTTATGTGTGACCCTCTAAGACCCCATATCAATAGCATTGGGTCCAACTCACAGACTAAGAGTGGTATCTAGAAACACATCATGACCCCTAAAGAGATGAGGATAAATCAAATTAATAACTACCTCATACAAATTCTTATCATGTAATATAATCCATTTTACTTGAAGTCTCATTCATCCATGCTGCATTGCTTGTGTCATCTACCTATATAGTCAAAATCTTTTTTGTTTTATTTTTCAGAAATGAGCTCATCAAAAAACCAACATAGTCATGGAATTATCAGAAAATTTCATTTCTATTGAAGGTATTGAGATATCAACCTCCATTAAATAATGGAATGGAAAACCCTTCCTCCACTTATTCATTATTTACATATCATTCAAGATTCACCTAATACATCTATATTTTCCATGAACATATGTCACCACATTTTTAGAAATACATCAAAGTACATGAATTATGATATGAATTAATAATAATCATAATGTTTAAGGATCATTACACATGTATGTAGATAAGAACATCTGATGACACATAGAAAATTTGGATTTATTATTGGTGAGTTAGTTCTTGTAATCCTTTCTCTTAGATATTTAAAAAAGTAAATTTATTTAGAAGAAGTATCAATGTCATATGATCCCCTATCCCCTAATATCCTATATAATATATGTTCAATCAGATGTTATCATCTGACCATAACACATATATTTAAGATTATCATCATAGAACATCAAGTCTCTTATCATAACAGAGAACTAATATGACCTTTTCATGTTATAAATTCTCTAAGAACATTATCACATTAACAATACATAGAATAATACTCAACATGGGACAAGATATCTATTAATATCCAAAATCATGAATATATTTGTAATAAAAATTAAAAATAAATTGGTTCTCGGGAACCAAATACAACAATACTTACCCACAAAGATTCAATGGGATATATGGTGCACAAATTTGAGTTTGGATGAAGTAGATTTCATAAAAATAATGAAGGATGAATAAGGGGATGCGTGATTCTATTATGGATCTATTAGAGAGAGAGAGTAAGTGTTATAATTTTTTTAATATAATTAAATAAATTTAATTTAATTAAAATAATTTTAAAAATGTTAAAAAACATGGGGCCACTGATTATTCAGTTCACCCATTTTGGGGTATTAGTTATCACTTTGGGTTTACTATCATTCTATATCCCTCAAAAAGTACTTGGTTCCATGCTACTAGAAAACTAGTTTTATCTACTTCATTTTTTATCACATTTACCACAAATCTCATTTTCTCAATCTCTCACCTTTACCTAAATAACTCCCAATACACATAACAAATTACTAAAATTAAATAAAATTCACACCTAATTCTATGTCAATCATAAAAAAATCCCAAAAATTAAACTTCTAACCCTTAAGATGCATCATTAATCATTTTTAGTGAAAATATCTAGCTATTGAGATTTAATATATTACTCACACTCCAAATTATCCTTATGGATACATCTATGCTACCACTATGAAAAAATAACTGAAGCACCTTCATCCTATGAAGGATCTTCTTAATTTGATCCATAATGCATATGTATTTCTCTTTGAATGATGCATCAACCTCTAACTTAATATAAATTATATCAGTCACATGAAAGGAATATAGATGCTATATTTGATTCCATGATATATGATATACATCATGCATCACATTATATCTATTATAAATATTTAGTAACTAGAAAACTATATTTATCCTCTTGATGATTTCAAATGGACCAAAAAATGAGGTGATAACTTCCTCTATCTCTTTAATCACCTATGTTCCAATCTTTGTGGCACTCTAAAGAAAACTTAATAACCATCCTCAATTAATGGTGGTAACCATAATTGGTATGCATATGATCACTGTATACTCTTGGTGGTATCCAATAACTTTTGTATTACCAAAACACACTCTAAGGGATACTATACATGACTTAATACAATAACATACGACTCTCACTTCTAACCACCATAGAGGTGATTAACATGAATTTTTATATAGTTCCTTGAAGGGTTACATCAAAATAATTTCTAAATATCTATTATTATAGGTGAGATACACTAGTACAGGATGATATAAAAAATATTCACAAAAATACATGATGCATAGTCATATTATATCCTACAACACCTTAATCATGTGCTCAGACTGCAATTATTCAAAATATTACATGTTGTTCTCAATTTAACCTAGGAAACTAAATCCCACAATAACCCTTAAAATAAATGGGATGTAAATCTCAAATTCTTGTTTGATATGATACTCCTTGATGCACTATGTATTCATACCACCTACCACATGTATAACCATCTAAACTCATCAATAAATTATATCTCCTTGATTTATAGGAAATGTTTCACTTTAGCTGATTGAACCATGATTAGATCGCTAACCAGAGGTGACCTTGATATCCCTACCATGAATTCTATAGTGAAATCATCTCAATTACTTACATGAATGTGTAATATATTAATAAGAAAAATAGGTCTCTATTTCTTGATCTTTACCCAATGAAAGTTGAGGAAACATGATATAAACCCCCATGTATACTTATAAACACCATATGAACAATACTAGTAGTTGAATTCATGATACATAAGGCCAAACATGTTTATACTTGTCATTTTGAGGCATGTAAATATCATATTAGAAACTCCTGTATTATCATCATGACTGTAACTCTACCTTGGAAATACAAGACACTATAATTATCCTGAGCTCTGTCTAGGTGTAGTTCCCCACTATATATGTTATATATTATCGCTTTAAATTTTGAGTCTAATTAGTGTCTCTCTTTCTCCCTACCATGAAGTGCTCAGGTGAATATATAAGATATGAGTCTATCCCATCCCCGATACTCTTAGAAATCAAGTTATAACTTATTGAAAATAATAATCAAATACCCCTCACTAATGGAATCATACACCACATTCACATGTCTCTTTTAATAGAGTTCATTCTTCACAATGTTCTATTGCCTAGGAGTTTATATAATATCAATGTCAAAAAATATTGGTACTCAACCCACCACCAATATTGAAGGTTTAGACTTCAATATAAGAATATATATTTTAGAATATTATGGTAAATATAAACCCCATATATATACTTTAATAGATAGTGACACCAATAATTTATCACATGAACAACCACTTCTAACTATTAATCACTGGTCAAACTAATCGCCTCATGCGACCTTAGTTATTTGGAACTATAACTGACAACCCAATAATCCTGAATCCAAACTATCCCCAACACAACTCTTGATTAATCATAATATAATGTATAATCACAAATGGGATCATGTAAGTTCAAGATCTATCTAGTATTAAATCTCCCCTTCAACTCCTGGTAGGAACTTTCACAATTATTACACTATTCAAACTATGTTGTGTTCTTGTTTGGGGCCACTATTGATGGTTCTAATCAAGTGGTACCCTGAATAATATCCTATAATATCTCTCATATCATATAAATATATGGATATTAAACACATTCTTGGTTTTATCATAAGAATTAATGACATATACCTTCTTAGGGCCACTAATAATCCCAAATTTGATACCACATGCCCTAAGAATCATACTTCTCTAATCCAAATGTGTAATGTTGTGAACTTAGCATAAATACAATGCACTCTCAAATTACTTAACACAATATCTATATTTCAACTATGGTCCTCCCTCACCATGGAGTATAAGAATATTTTATCTTTTAAAACAACCAAAATTAAATCATAATATGAATAGAAAACCCGATTCATTAAGTCCATGGATATCAATTTCACATTCTCTAGACTAAATGACATCATAATGATCTCTCTTAGTAATAAACAAGGAAATGAAATCTACCATCATCCTTCTTAGTGAATAGAATGGAACCAAACAATGAGGAAATGACCAAGTTTATAAACCCTATTGAATCTAGATCCTCTAAATGGACCTGTAGATCTCTCATATCATCTAGTGTCATTTATATGGTGGAGTGGACATATGATCTAAATATATAATTGATCAATCATAAAATTGACCTCTCTATTGGTAGGAAACCCTAATAAGTATCTAGGGAAGAAATAATGATACCGATCCATAAGAATAGGAAATACATTTTTTTAATGTCTTGGAATTTCTGCATAATTTTTTTAATTATATGGAATTATTTCAAGATTGAAAAATTTGATGGCACGTGATTCCGAGGCCTGGAGTGACTGAAATGATCTATCAATGTTTTTTAAGCTTTAATTAGTGCGCGTAAGCAGTTTTCTTAAAAGAGTGTAATAAATCTTAAACAACTGCCCAAATCAAAAATCTAAGGGCACCACTATGTTCATGATAGCAGGTTTACCCTAGGAACGACTTAACTTTAGTCGGAGAATTAATCTGGTGAGAAAACCCAAAAATGGTATAACGATAAATAAAATAATTAAATAAAGTTATTTTATTTTTCAAATGATTATAACTCTCAAACGGTGACTCAGATTAAAAATTCGAGACCACCGCTGAACTTGTGAGGGTATACTTTCTTTAGGAAGATACTAACAATGGCTAGAACGAGCCAACTATGAAAGTTAGTTTTTGGTCGTATATAAAATAATTAAGTAACAATTATTTTATTGTTAAAACCCATAACTTCTAAAAGGTAAATCAGATTGAAAATATGAGAGTACTGTTGAGTTTGTTGGGACATATTTCCATTAGGCAGAGCCTAACCTCGACTGGTGCAGGTCGAGGGTAACTGTTAGTAATATTTCTGAACTTTTTTTTGGGTACATTCAATAAACGCATGGGCGAAATTTCCTATCTTTTGAACCAGTGCTTGGATTAAAAATCTGAGAGAACCGTTGAATCTACAACACCGAGATTCGCTTAAGGGTGGATTCACTTCAACCGCAGTAGGTCTGGAGAAAAAGTTAGATTTTGGGACTTTTAAAAGAATAAATAAAATAACTTTGTTATTTTATTTCCTTCTTCCTTTTCCTCCAATGGACGAGTGGTAGCATGGGACTAGTGACACATCAAACCATTAAATGGATTGAACCTTCAAATCCTAAGTAACAATGTCATTGGGAATTTGGAAGGTTATTAATAAATGAACCCTCATAAATCCCACGAACATTAGACACCCTCCCCCTCTCCTATTTATATAGAGCTTGGAGAGAGGTATCGACACTACTTCACCATGAAACAAAGTGTTTATAAAGTTCTGCGATGCACATCTTGGAAGACAGAGTTGGTTCCAGCAGGCAGTGATGAGTGCCACTGAACGACGAACATCGACTCTTCCTCATGTGCGGAGGATCTCCAAAGAACTTGAGGTAGGGGTTTATTTTGGTTATAATTCCAATTTATTATTGAATAATACACTCTTTATATCATGCTAATGCAGAGGGGACATGCCAAATGAACAAGGCCCAGACCCTCCACCCTTGTTGGAATTTTGGTGTGTTCATCGTGAGCTTTACCTTTGGGTTGAATGAGTCCTGGGACGGTGGGTGACGACGACGGCTGGCAATGGCCGACCGTAGAGGAAATAGCAGCGCACCATCACGTGCCACCAGTAGATAAGGCCGTGTCCGTAGATGCGGTGAGTAAAGATGGCGGCCGGCCGCGAAGGAAGTGGCAGCACGCTGTCACGCGCCACTAGAGAAGGGGGACGTGACATATCTCCACGGTGAATAATGACTGTCAGCACCAGCTGGCCGTGGAAGGAGGAGACGGGGTGGAACACCATCACGTGCCGTCGGTGAGCAAGCGACCACGGTTCAAAGCCATGAAGGAGGAGGAACCCGCACCTCTGGAGGGTTCCGCGGTGACTGGGTGGCGCCCATGTGGCACCACTGTTTCACAAGCCGAATGACCCTCAGCCATTCGGAAAGACCGGAAGACTCACCCCCAGTGTCGGCTAGGGTGGGCCCTAAATCAGTGGGCCATGCGAGCCAATGGGCTGTGCTCCACCTCGGGCTGGGCCGCACGAGCCAGCGAGCCAAGCGGGCTGCACTCCGCCGCAGGTTGGCCCATGTGAACCTAGTGGGCCACGCCTCTGCGGGCCAGGACATGCGAGACTAGTGGGCCGACCCCTTGCAGATCGGGCCAGACCGCAGCCCAACCCAGCCGGGTCGGACCAGACTTGGACCCAACCAGGCCCAGTTTCTCTTAAAGGGCCATAACTAGAAATCCAACAATGCATTTGACGAACTGTCTGCAGAACTGGGACCCTTGGTGAGATACAATCCTTTTGTTATAATCCACTTGAGTTTTAGAGATAGTTGGTGTACGACTGTGTTGGATTAAACCTGAATCCAACCAGGCCCTCATAACTAAAATTCTTATAACTCACACATCAGGTTCCCAATTGACGCACCATCCGTCATGTTGGAACCCTTACGACATGGAATTACTTTGGGTTACTCCTTTTTAGAGATTAGTGGTGGTTGAGTTATGACCAATATCTCGAGGGATAGATTCTACAGAGCTCAAGCGAACTGAGTGTGAGAAATCCTATGGCTGACTATAACGTGAAGAAAGAACATCGATCCTGTGTAGGTTAGCATCTATAAGATCCTATGTAGGTAAGCACTCCACGATCCTGTGTGGGTCAAAGCTCAAAAATCCTATGTGGGTAAGTGCTCAGTGATCCTATGTGGGTCAGCACATACTGATCCTGTGTGGGTCAGATCCTATGTGGGTTAGTGGGGGTTATTACCTATCGATCCTGTGTGGGTCAGCAACAATGCCTCTTAACATAATAAGATGATCTAGCTTATGAATAATCATATGTACTTCTGTACTTAAGTTATACATGGTGTGATCAAGGTCTTTTACCTTCGTGGTGTTATCTTCGTGATATTACCTGTGTTGTACTTCTATCTTCGTGGTGTTACTTGTGTGGTAATACTATCTTCATGGTGTTACCTATGTGGTACTTCTATATTTGTGGTGTTACCTCTGTGGTACTTCTATCTTAGTGGTGTTATCTATGTGGTACTACTATCTTCGTGGTGTTATCTGTGTGGTACTTCTATCTTCGTGGTGTTACCTGTGTGGTACTTCTATCTTCGTGGTGTTACCTGTGTGGAACTTTTATCTTCGTGGTGTTACCTGTGTGGTACTACTATCTCTGTGGTGTTACCTGTGTGGTAATTCTATCTTCGTGGTGTTACCCATGTGGTACTTCTATCTTCCTGGTGTTATCTGTCTGGTACTTATATCTTTATGGTGTTACCTGTGTGGTACTACTATCTTTGTGGTGTTACCTTTGTGGTACTTCTATCTTCATGGTGTTACCTATTTGGTACTTCTATCTTCGGGGTGTTACATGTGTGGTACTCCTATCTTCGCGGTGTTACCTGTGTGGTACTTCTACCTTCGTGGTGTTACCTTTGTGTTATTCTTCCCTCATATATGATATGAGTATATCTTAATAACTTAGGTATATGTATGGGCATATAACTAAGTAGAGTTGATATTTATCACTTATTGGTTTGATTTTGAGGTCTTGAATCGTGGTTTTTATTTTGTGGAACTATGGGAGACCTACGGGGGTCTCGAGGTCCCTACTGAGTATTGTTATACTCGCTCCTGCGTAGGTTTCACCCACACCTTGTTGTGTCTTGTACAAATGACGAGCAGCTGGTCTGAGAATTGGGGGTGTTAGGACCAGGTAGTATATAGAGGAGACAAGCTGATGTGGAGTGCTGTGGAGATGATATGTACCTACCCTTCAGGTAGGATCCTCGGTGGACGATCCAAGAGTTGTTTTGTACTTTTTAGTTATATTTTTACTTTTTAGTTGTACTTGTACTTTTCAGTTGGGCTTGTATTTCAGCCCCTTTACTTTTAGCACATTTTTACTACAACATTTTACTTCATGGTTGCTTCTTGTTGTGTTCTTAGATGGTGTGTTTGTGAAGGTTAGAAGGAAATGCCTTCCCATTTTAGGGATATTCCTTTCCAGTGCTAGTCGCCATCCCCTGGTCTATGGAAGGAAGGCTTGGGGTAGTCACAGTAGGGGACTCTAATCTTTTCAATGGGGTAGAGGAGTCAGTTATACTAAATAACTAGGACTCTAATCTTTTCAATGGGGCAATATTGTTAAGTGTTTTGAGTGTGATTTTTATTTTGGGGAGTCCAGTGTTGGTGCGGCGGCTGACATATCCATACATAAGGACCCTGAATTTTGATTTCTAACTCTGTTCATGAAAACACTGATTGCGTGTGTTTTGGAAATGTTTTTCCTTGGTTTCTTTGGAGTCCGATCACCAAGTATAACTTAATAACTATGGAGAACCTATTCTTTATCAGGATGCCGCCACGTAGACAGCCATCTAGGATTCCTGAGAGAGTACACAATGATGGCCCACCGAGCGATGAGACTTTGGTGTGGGGCCCTCTTACTGTGTTGGCACTTTCGGGTGGTGTATCAGCAGCACCACCACCCGTTGGGAATAGTTACCACCATCCTCACTGGTGGACGGTGCACACCGACTGAGCGCATTTCATGAGTTCCAGTGGCAGAGGCCTCCATGATTTTGAGGTGAGACAGATTCCTAGGAAGCTGAGGAATGGCTGAAGGTTGTGGCTAGAGTTTTCCACCTAGTTGAGACACTACAAGATCAGATGAGGATCCTAGATGCTAGTATTTATTAGTGCGTGACCATGAGGATGGTCCGCATAGTGATGAGGCTTCGATTCGTGGACCATTTCCCGAGATGGTACCTTCAGATAGTTTTCTAGCTATATCACTTCAAGTTGGTCAGCAGTTACAACCGGTAGTACCAGTAGAGGAAACATGTAGGATTAGTGTCTTACATGAGTTTCAGTATAAGATACCCCACAATTTTTGAGGCGAGCCTGACTCATAGGTGGATAAGAACTGTCTTAAAGAGGTGAATGAGTTACCATCTAGACAAGACACCATTCGATCAGATGGAGGTCCTATTAGAGAGCCTTCTACGTGGCTCAGCATGACAATGACAGGGTTTAGGTTACCCTAATCTCGTGAAGAGATTAATTTTCTGTGGACAATATTGAGAACCTTTCTCAAAGAAGGGGGTCTCTTTCTATAAAGAGCTAAAGGATGAAAATTCCCTAGAGCTTCTATAGCTTCGGTAAGATGAAATGATGGTAGATGAGTATTCATCGAGGCATACAAACCATCCTAGGTACTCAATGAATATAATATGGTCAGTGCTTCATGGCTCAGACCACCGATCAAGGTGTGTTTAGGGATATCCGAGCCAACACTATTCCCTTATGCATTCCTACTTATGTTATGGTGCTAGATACAACCTTTTTGGTTGAATGTTCTTTGGTTGAGTGGATACAGATAGTGAATGTTAGCAGTGGGAAAGCAGGAAATTGATGCCAGTCTGAGAGACTTAGGCATGTAAAATGATTTAGGAAGAGGAAGTGTTAGATACAGATGAATCTGCAGGGTAGTAGACGTGGAAGTGGAGTTAGGAGAGCAGCATGAGGTGGTATACATTTCTACATGTTACAACCACCACCCCAATATGGTCCCCACTAGGATCGGGGAGCTATAGGACAAGGTAAGGGAGTAGATATATGCGGTCAAGGAGTGTGACCCAAGGGCTTCAGGAATTATTAGAGGTATGGTCTGTGTCTACTACTATATATCGTATTAATAGACATATGAACTAATCATTCCTTCTTTCCACAAATCTTGTTCAAGACCTAGAGTTTTTGGTTAAACCTTTGACTTGACCCTTATGTCTAGAGATACCTTTGGGAGGAGACTCTAAAATCACACTTATGAAGACGATGTGATCTAACTATTGAGACGAAAGTTTTGGTTGGAACCTCTTAGTGGCAGCATCAAGGCCATACGACGTTAGTTTGGGTATGGACTGGACATCCACAGTTCATACTCAGATTGATTATATTAGGAAAAAAGGTTTTGATTTATCTACAATGTTGGAATGGGGTTTTCCTTGGTCGGTGAAAAAGGAAACCCAGGAAGCACAAGATACACTCATGCATAGAAGGTTGCAGCCGATCACTCTTGATTCGGCCAGCCTTACCCTCATGGAAGCAGGAGTTTTTAGTTTTTAGTTGCCAACATGAGTGGCAGAGTGTGGGTACACCTTTTCAAAATATGTTTCTATGATTACCTCCCTGAAGGGAGAGGGAATTCTACTTTTCATGGGTACTACTGGAGTTTTAAAATTGACTTCTCCCAGGTAGTAGCACCCTTGTAAGCTTTGATGAAAAAGGGGGAGCCTTTCCTATGGATGGAGAAGTGTAAGTAGAGTTTCAGAAGCTGAGACAGAGACTGATGAGAAGAAATACGCTACCCATGACCTAGAGTTAGCAGTAGTGGTCTTTGCACTGAAGATGTGGCGACACTACCTGATGGGTTAATGGTTTACTATTTACTCTGATAACAAGAGTATTAGGTATATATTCTCATAGAATGACCTGAACCCGAGACAATGACAATGGCTAGAGTTCCTCCAGGACTATGAATTTTAGATAGTCTATACTCCTGGGAAGGGGAACATGGTAGCAGACGCACTCAGCAGGAGGTCTGGTCTATAGTTGCTGAGTAAGGCATCATAGAATCTAGTCGCGCTGCAGATATCCTTCATGGATAAAGATGGATAAGATTACCTCCAGTCTATGATTGTCACTCGCCAAATTATTCAATGAGTTTGGGAGGCACATCTTGGGATGTTGACTGTGAGGCCCGACGTGCTCAGATATCCTCAGGATGGTCTCTTGAAGGATTTTATGAAGGTGGGGAGCACGTCGTTCTCTTTAAAGGACAAACCATGGTACCAGTAATGATTTAGGAGGAGGTGTTGAGGGAGTTCCATACATCCCCTTTAAAATTACATCTTGGAGTGGTGAAGATGTACCAGGACTTCCAGTATCAGTACTGATGTCCAAGGATGAAGGAAGCAGTGGAAAAGTTTGTATCACGATGCCTCACTTTTCAACAAGTGAAGACTACATAGAGCCGACAGAAGTCTTATGCCGATAGGAGACAGAGACCTTTGGAGTTCGATGAAGGAGACCATGTATTCTTATGGGTATCACCTCGAAAAGGTTTGCAAAGATTTGGCCAGGGCGACAAGTTATCTCCAAGGTTTATCGAAGCTTTCTAGATTATCAGTAGAGCGGGCAAGGTGGCGTACTGTTAATATCTTTCCCCATAGATGCACCGGGTGCATAATGTTTTCCATGTGTTGCAGCTGGGGAGATCCGTGCATGATCCATTGCACGTTATCGACTAGGGAGAGCTGGAGATTGATGATGAGGTAACTTTTATAGAGTTCCCAGTGGATATAGAGGATCGACAGGAGAGAGGCCTTTGTGGTTGGTCGATCCCTCTGGTGCGAGTTTGGTGGTAGCACGAGGACCTACAGGGGAGCATATGGGAGCGGGAGGCTCAGATTCATGCTCAATACCCTCATTTTTTTGATTTGCCTTTATTTTGGCTTTCAGGTACATAAATTACTAAGGTGGGGAGAATTTAATGTCCCAGAATTTCCGCATATTTTTTTAATTATATAGAATTATTTCAAGATCACAAAATCTGACGGCACATGATTCCAAGGCCCGGAGTGCCCAAAATGATCTATCGAAGTTTTGTTAAGCTTTAATTAGTGTGCAAAATCATTTTTCTTGAAAAAGTGGAATAACTATTAAAAGGGTTCCCATATCAGAATTCCGAGGGAACCATTATGTCCAGGATAACAGGTTTACCCTAGGCGCGACTTAAGTTTAGTCGGTGTAGGCCTCTGGTGAGAAAACCCAAAAATGGCATAACCGTAAATAAAATAATTAAATAAAGTTATTCTATTTTTCAAATGCTTATAACTCAAAAATGGTGACTCAGATTAAAAATCCCAAACCACTACTGAACTTATGAAGGTATGCTTTCTTTAGGTATATACTAACATTGGCCAACTCTGGCCAACTATGGAAGTTAGTATTTGACCGTAAATAAAATAATTAAGTAACAATTATTTTATTATTAAAACCCATAAATTCTAAATAGTAAATCAGATTGAAAATCCGAGAGTACCATTGAGTTTTTTGGGATGTGTTTCCCTTAGTTAGAGCCTAACCTCGACCGGTGCAGGTCGAGGGTGACTGTTAATAAATTTTATGAATTTTTTTTGGGTACATTCAGTAAACGCACGAGCAACATTTCCTATCTTTTAAACTGGTTCCTAAATTAAAAATCAGAGGGAACCATTGAATATGTAGCACCATGATTCTCTTAATGGAGGATTCACTTCGATTTTAGTAGTTCTGGAGAAAAAGTTATATTTTGGGACTTTTAGAAGAATAAATAAAATAACTTTGTTATTTTATTTTCTTCTTTATTTTCCTCCAACGGACAAGCGGCAGCATGGGACTGGCGACACATCAAGACATTAAATTGATTGAACCTTCAAATCCTATGTAACAAAATCGTTATAAATTTGGAAGGTTCCTAATAAATGAACCCTCATAAATCCCACAAGCGTTAGACACCCTCCCCCTCTTTTATTTATATAGAGTTTGGGGAGAGGTATCGACACTTCTTCACCAAGCAACAAAGTGCTGATAAAGTGCCGCGACGCTAATCTTGGAAGACAGAGACAGTTCTAGTAGGTGGTGACGAGCGCCACTGAATGGTGAACACCGACACTTCCTCAAGTGTAGAGGATCTCTAACGAACTTGAGGTAGGGATTTATTTTGGTTATAATTCCAATTGATTGTTGAATACTACCCTCTTGGAATCAAGCTAATGTGGAGGGTGCGGGACAAACGAACAAGGTCTGGACCCCCCAGCCTTATTGTAATTTTGGTGCATTCATCGTGAGATTTACCTTCGGGTTGAATGAGTATCGGGATGGAAGGTGATGGCAGTGGCCGACAATGGTTGACCACAAAGGAAATAGCAGCACGCCATTGCATGCCGTCGGTGGAGAAGGCCGCGACCGTAGCCACAGTGAGTGAAGACGGTAGCTGGCCACGACCGACTGTGAAGGAAGTGGCGGAGTGCCGTCGCATGCCACCGGAGAAGGGGGCCATGGCATATTGTCACTGCAAACAATGACAACCGACACCAGCTGACCACAGAAGTATGAGGCGAGGCGGATCGAAGCCGTGACAAAGGAGGAACCCGTGCCTCTGACGGGTTCTGCAACGACCGGGTGGCGCCCACGTGGCACCGCCACTTCACAAGAAGAATGGACCTCAGCTGTTTTGGAAGACCGGGGGACTCACCCTCAGTGTCGGCTAGGGCCCCCCCTACATCAGCGGGCTGTATGAGCCAGAAGGCCGCACTCTTCCTAAGGCCGGGCCGCGTGAGCCCAGCGGGCCGCACCTCTACGAGTCGGGATGCGCGAGCCCAGTGGGCCGCCCCCTTGTGGGCCAGGCCAGACTGCGGCCTAGTAGGCCAAGCCCTCCATGGCCCAGCCCAGCCAGGTCAGACCCAGACCGGGATGAACCAGACCCAGACTCGGTCAGACCGGACCTGGACCCAACCAGGCCTGGTTTCACTTAAAAGGATATAACTTGAAATCCAGACATCAGTTTGACAAACCGTCTATGGCGCTGAGACCCTTGGAGGGATATCGTCCTTTTGGTATAATTCACTTAAGTTTTGGAGATAGTTAGAGTATGGATTGGTTGGATCGAACCCAAATCCAACCGGGCCCTCAGAACTAAAATGCTTATAACTCACAGATCTAGCGTCCAATTGACACACCATCTATCACGTTGGAACCCTTACGACATGGCAGTCCTTTGGTTTACTCCTTTGTGGAGATTAGTGGCGGTCAAGTTATAATCGATATCTCGAGGGACAGATTCTACAGAGCTCGATCGCATCGAGTGTGAGGAATCCTATTACTGGATGTAACGTGAGGAAAGAACATCGATCCTATGTAGGTCAACATCTATCAGATCCTATGTAGGTCAGTGCTTAGAGATCCTATGTGGGTCAGCGCTCAACGATCCTATGTGGGTCATCACTCAGCGATCCTATGTGGGTCAGCGCATACCGATCCTGTGTGGGTCATCAATAATGCCTCTTAACAGAATAAGATGATCTATCTTACGACTAATTATCTGTACTTATGTACTTAAGTTATACCTAGTGTGAAATGAGTCTTTTACCTTCGTGGTGTTATTTTCATGATGTTACATGTGTGGTACTTCTATCTTCGTGGTGTTACTTATGTGGTACTACTATCTTTGTGGTGTTACCTGTGTGGTACTTCTATCTTTGTAGTGTTACCTATGTGGTACTTCTATCTTCATGGTGTTACCTATGTGGAACTACTATCTTCGTGGTGTTACCTGTGTGGTACTTCTATCTTTGTGGTGTTACCTGTGTGGTACTTATATCTTCGTGGTGTTACCTGTGTGGTACTTCTATCTTCGTGGTGTTACCTGTGTGGTACTACTATCTTCGTGGTGTTACCTGTGTGGTACTTCTATCTTCCTGGTGTTACCTGTGTGGTACTTCTATCTTCATGGTGTTACCTGTGTGGTACTTCTATCTTCGTGGTGTTACCTGTGTGGTACTACTATCTTCTTGGTGTTACCTATGTGGGACTTCTATCTTCATGGTGTTACCTGTGTGGCACTTCTATCTTTGTGGTGTTACCTGTGTGGTACTCCTATCTTCGTGGTGTTACCTGTGTGGTACTTCTACCTTCGTGGTGTTACCTTTGTGGTATTATTCCCTCATGTATGAGATGAGTATATCTTGATAACTTAGGTATATGTATGGGCTTATTCCTAAGTAGAGTTTATGTCTATCACTTCGTGGTTTGAGTTTGAGGTCTTGCTTTGTGGTTTTTCCTTTGTGGAACTCTGGGAGACTTACAGGGGTCTCAGGGTCCCTACTGAGTATTGTTATACTCACACCTGAATAGGCTTCATCCACACCTTGTTGTGTCTTCTGCAGACGACGAGCAGCTGGGCTGAGACTTGGGGGTGCCAGGACCAGGTGATATATGGAGAAGACGAGATGACGTGGAGTGCTGTGGATATGATATGCACCTACCCTTCATGTAGGATCCTAAGTGGATGATCCAAGAGCTATTTTTTACTTTTCAGCTGTATTTGTACTTTTCAGTTGTACTTGTACTTTTCAGTTGGGCTTGTATTCTGAACCCTTTACTTTTAGCACACTTTTACTACAGCAGTTTACTTCGTGGTTTCTTCTTATTGTGTTCTTGTACTGTGTGTTTGTACAGGTTAAAAGGAAATTCCTTTTTTAGGGATACGCCTTTCTGGTGCTAGTCACCAGCCCCTGGCCTATAGAAGGTGGGCTTGGGGTAGTCATGGCACGGGCCCCGGGGGACGAGTCGTGAAACATTCCATTTTTTCTCCTCCTAATCCATTAAAATAAATCTAACCAACTAGGTTGGGATTATTCACAACTGGGGATAGTCAAGTCTTGAATAATGTGCCTTTATGTATCACTCCCAGAAAAAGATATATCAATCACCTGCTAGAGAAGTGGAATACAATACTCATTAGAATAAATCTATTAGTTCTCTATAACAAATAATATAATCTGTCCCAAGGATCACATCGAATATTTGAATCTCAAAAAATAAATTATTTCTAAAGATACAAGTAACCAATGATTTCGATAGCTCATCCTAAACATATACTAACAACCCTATATCACTTCCCTAATGGTGTTTAGATTTTTATCATACCCAATGGACACTCGATAATAAACACAAAATTGATAACTAAATATGTATAAATGAAACATTTCATCACAACCATATTAAATTAAACTTAAAATAGAGTAGGTTTCATGATCACCATACCTCATATGATCAATAATTCCTCACTATTTTCATGTGTTACCCACTCTATTAAGAAAAAATAGTTTTGTTCCTGATCCCCAAATATAGAATTCCATCGTCTAAATATTCTAATGACTGTTACCTTTTTTTCAAGTCTAGCCTTACCCCATGAAACTATTTCCACCACTATATCCTATTATTTTAGAATAACCCCAATTACCACTCTAATGAGATATCTCTAGACATGCCCCAAATATATTAAACTACCCATCACCTTTTCCACTACCTAACTTGTGAGAATTCATGAAAAATAACAACAAATGTTCTACCTTTCTACATTAATAACACTACATCAACATTAAATGACACTACTGATATATATACCAAGTCCTACCACACTTGTAAAACATAAAATTAGTCCTCCCTCAAGGGGGAAGATATGAGCCTCCACCCAAACTACCCTACCCATCATTTCTCTAGTAAGATTTATAAATTCTATACTTCCAACTAATTGATTATTTTCTCTTCAATCCAATAATAAAAATAGTCTATTTAGAGAAATCTTCTATTACTAGGTTTCTCTCAGAATATATGGTTTGGTTTACCATACTAGAGAATGAATTCAAATGAAATCTATTGAACAAAACATGAATAAGACGTTGTAAACACACCTTAAAATTTATAACATGGAATGTCTCATTATTAGATAACCGAGGAAAAAAATGGGGCATCTTCATAAAATATTACACATAGTACAATATATATATATATACTCCCTTATATCAACTCATTACCCCTCTCCATCTTTAATATCTTGTGAAAGAACTGGTCAAATAATCAAGTTAGGAAATCCTTCCATGATAGTCCCTCATGTTGACCTATAAGGACATACATATCCTATCTGTGTTTATCTAGTCCACATTTCATATACATTTCCAACTTATAAATCCTTTTAGTAGGGGTTACTATCTTATCAATGATACACTAAATAGAATATATCAAAAACATAGCACCTTTTGGTCTACACTTACCTTAAAAAAGTGGTTGATACTAAATATAAATATCTATTATAAAATCATACATGAATAAAATATCCCTTGAAACAACATAATCCATTGGTTTTATAACCTAAATCAAGATCACCCAAAGATACATATCCATAGGAGGCTCTAGCATAACTATAAGAGGGGTATGATCATCCGCTACCTCTTAGTGCTTGATCAGAGGTCTCTAGGGTGGTATATCAATAAAATAATAAATTCATACCATAGTAAAATGTTATCATAGTTATTGATATCATACTTTAGGAAATGAAGTAACATGAATCAAATCCTTCTATTATATACACACCTTAACCACACAAGGCACTCATACATCTTAGGAATCTCCCATCCCATCCTACACACTCTCATGTTATGGTATATAATACACATATGATCTATATATCCAGTTATCATGTAAAAATAGTAAAATAAAACAATAACCATAGGTTCATTCAAGAAAAATTACACTAATAAAATATACATGGAAACACTATATAACTAACTGTGGATACATTAAAAAACCAACTATTGTTTTGAAACTATGTTATCAAACACATATAAGAATGAGAATTTCATGTGAATCATATGTTCCAAATATGATGCATGAACACATACCCTATTAACACTTTTTTTCAAGATACAAATAATTATTATTAAGTCATACACTATATTACTTGAAATCACATGGTTGTTATACTAAAAAACAATGAACAACAATCCCACTCCTGTATAACATAGACTTACCCACATATGTGCTTTCTTGTAAAATTAATAAGGCCTATACCGTGTTTTAACCACTCTTATATCCCACTAAAATACTAATAAAGTAAACCAAATTAAAATATAACTATGATACCACTTTATAATGCCCTAAAATTGTTCATCCCATACAGTGATGAGTTGAGTGGTGCTATGTGACCCCAAGAACACCACCCCATATGCTAAATCCTATTGAGTAGTTGTGAGGGTATATTAATAAAGTGGGGATACTATACCATTTACCATATAAAAATAAATAATAATTAATTCGTAATAAATAATCAACTATAATGTAGAAATAAAACATATACATTACAATGATAAACCCACCCTAACAAAACATCACATCCTATATAGAATAATAAACTTTTTTAATTCCATGTAAAGTATATAAAAATATATATTATCACACCATGGGTTGATTATATATGAAATTTAATAAAAAATATATAAAATAATGGACATCTAAATAAAATATTGGTCAAAATCTATGCGCATCCCAAATCCCACCCAAAAAATCTATCCATATCAACTATAAATCATTAAACCCTTTCCTTTACTTAAATTTATGACCATGAATTCAATTTCCCTACCAAGGTGTATATATAAGGTGTGAGAAATATACTTTGTAAAGAACCACCAAAGGTGTCCCTAAATAAATCAAGAATATATGGGTGCATGCATAATATTATATGAAATAAAAATCAAACATAAATAACATACCTACTACTTCATAATGTGCTAAAAATATACTCAGGTGAGTGAACCTACCTTCTTCAATTAGTGACGGTGTCATGTATGAATATATCTCACATTAATAACATGGGATGGATGAGCATCTTCCTACATTAAAATTATCAATTAACCCAAGTATTTTGGTAAGAAAAGAATCTATACAATTGAAAAACCTAATCCAAAAAATTGATTTTGAATCATTTAAATATACCCATGGTTATATGTCTCTATAGAATTGATTGTAATATTTTATAACTTGTCATCACAATCTTGAAAAAATGGAACAGAATCATTCCAAATCTCATACCAATGTTAAGAAGTGAATTTCATCATGATTAATATCACAACTATGAAAAGGAATAGGTTATAATTATGTAAAAAACTCTTTTTTAAATCCAAATACCAATTAATAACCCATCTACATCCTTTCCACTCTAAGGTGGATAGCCTCTCACATAGCTCATATAAGGAACAATCCTTTCTGACCACAAAAATTACAAAATCCCACAAAAATGCCAACTTGTGTCTAGAATATAGAATACTCGATCGTTACATCATTAAGGAAAAATTAATGTAACATCACCAGCTCTAATAACATAATGTATAGTAATTTTCATCTATTATTTGTTCTAATTTATTGGTTCCATAACACATTACACAATGAACATGGTTATCAGAAACTATATGATTCAAGTATACCACCTGAAAGATCTCTCAGGTCTCTAAAGATCCTTACTCAATGGAAATAAATAAGGAAACAAATTTTAATTAAATTTTGGAACATTTTTACTCACCCAAGAAAAAATTTGAATCAAATAGTTTATAAAACACATATAAAAACATGGGGAAATCTAGGGATCATCTACCTCATAGTAATGAAATCTTTCCCATAAACAATTGTTAAAAGAATATAACTAAATTGAAGTAAAACCTAAAAAATCCACCCCTATTTTTTGGATTTCAAGTGGATGATAGAAAAAAATGAGATAAATATTTAATATAGGGGATCCAATGCTTAAAATTATTCATGATAATCTAATGGGTTAGACAGTGCACAAATTTGAGTTTGGATGAAGCCGATCTCAATCTTAGAAAGGTGTAAGTACAAAGAGAGGGGGGAATTGGTCAAGGATCTGTTCAAGAGATAGAGATGATGAGAATTATTATTTAATTTTTTTAGAAAAATTATATTAAAATTAAAAAAAATAGGCAATACCAGGTAATTGATATATCCCCACTAGCTAGTCAGTAGTCCCCTTTATCATATTGACCTTATATCCCCCCACTGTGTACTTGCTGCTAAGATATCATGTAACCAATGAAACCTTATACATTTTTAAACACATTTAACACAATGAAAATTTTCCCATAATTCAACACTTGATATATACTAACAACTCCATGAAAAATATACTAAATTATTCTTTAAATTACTAAAATTAAACAAATTTCATACCTAGGTTTATATGGTTCATTACACTAGGAGTATCTATTTAATAAATATTTCTAAAATAACATTCAGGAGAAATATTAAGTGATAAAAGGTAAGGATTAATTGATAGGGAAATCACATGAGCCTCATCCTGGTTGGTGAGGACTCTTAAGTGAATACAAGTGACCCAGGATCAAATCTAGGTGGAGGCACAATTTTCAGGTTACTATAGCAGTACTGTAGTAGTATTGTAGTAGGTTCTATAGCAGGAACTGTAGCAGGCACTGTTTGACATTGTAAAGGCCAGAAATTTGCCCCCATTTGGGCCTTTGGGCCACCGATTTGGTCCCCGAGTCCTTTAAGGCCTTCGGGCCACCCAAGACTTCGAGCCAGTAAGGCCTTCGGGCCACCTCAAGGCCTTTGAGCCACCTTAAGTGCAGATGCAAACCAGAAAACCTACAAGATACAAGCTCTATAGGAGGATGAGAAAGGAGATTTCACTATAACAGAAGCTACACAGATTTCAAGAATGAGAGGGTATGGCACCTGCCATCGGGACAAGCCTTTGTATGCACATGATAGCCTAGCCGAACAGCCATGCGAAGGTGGAGAGCTGATTTCATGATGAAGATGCTGGGGAGGATCATTTCCAAGTAGTTAGTCTGGGTTGTATGTAATGTTTGAAGCCTACGGGCAATGAATTACTCTAATGCCTATGGTTCATGTAATAATTGCACCTACAGATATTATAAGGGTTCTACCTCACCCATTGAAAGGTAGATTATCAAAATCAATAAAAAATAAAGGCCTTCGGGCCATTGGATGGATTTATAGGGAAATATTTTAGGTTGAAATAATTAGTTAATCACTATTAACTTTATGAGTTGGTTCAACTCAGTTAACTATCATTTTTTAGATCACACTAATTTGTGGAAAAAAACCAAAATCCTAAACAAATGATAAAATACTATCTAATTCAAAAATGGTATTTTTCCCATTCTATTTGATTGTCAATGAATTATAATATTATAGTTTATTTATGAAAATGTTTGGAAAATAAGGTTTGCATTTTAGTTCTTTAAATTAGAGTGAAGGAAAATAAGGATTTGTAACTTTATATTTCTAAGCCTCGAGTGGGGGTCTATTTAGATAACTTCTACTTATACTATTCCAAGTTCTAATTATTGGTGAGTTTTATAGAATCCTTTTCTTGAATAATTTTTTTTATTCTTATATATTCTCTACTTTAGTGGTATAGGGGTTCATTTAGTGGATTATATTGGTTGAGCCTCAACATTTGAAAATATTTTGGGTGTACACTTCTCTTATATTAGGGAATCCTCAACCAATTATTATATAAATTTTAATTATATAATTATTTATGATTTAGCTTTGTAGATAGACATTATCTAAAACATATTAGAGGTTTATAACTTCTATTTTCTATGTAGACTTATTTGGGGTAAAAAAGGTGTCATATTTTTAAGAGAGGATATATAGTAATCTCATATAACACATGAGAAGGAAAATTAGAATTAGAATTTATATATTCAGAAGTAATAATTTTTTTGTTTCATTAAACTCTATAGAATTATATTCTTAGATTTAATATTATCTTATTCTTGATTAACTTGTGTATTCTAAACCTAGTAATACATAATATTCATCATGATTATAATTTCATAGTTCAATGAATTTATTTTTATCAATGATGGTTTTTATAACATGATTAAATTATCATAACTTATTAGTTTGTTACAATGCAATGAAATGACCCATATATTGAGTATGTATTTAATCATAGTATACCAGTATGAAGTTCCTTGAAAAAATACCTTAAAAAATTTATTATATTTATAAATAACAAATAATAAAACCATCTTTTGGGATGATATGATGGGGCCACATAACCTCAAGCACACGTCCTCATACACTAAAGGCTCTTGACCAACAATGAGATTCGAAGATCATTATTATAAATAGTTTATTATCATTAAAATAGATAAAAATATAAAATAAATAACTAAACATCATCCACAATAGATAATTACACTACACACATATAATTAAATATAAAATAACAATATAACAAAATGACATACATGAATTATATAATATATGACAATGTATTCATACAATCCTACATCCCAACAGATCACCCACTTGGTTAATCATATATGAAGAATAAAATAAAAATAAAAAAATAGGATGATATACCAAACATGAGACATACATCAACCCCATACCTAAACCTATTGATCCACTCCAAATTTATCCACTGTACAAACTATGATAAGTCTTATGCAATAAAAAAGATGTTTATACATGCATCGGGGTGCCTATGGATAGTGATGAGAAATACATCCCAATAGCACATCACCAATTGGGTTTGTATTATATTCCATCATAAACATGTGAATACATGAAAATAATAAAAAAATTGAAACACACACTACATACAAGAATACATTATGGGTCATCATGTGCTAACTAGGCCATCAAAAAATCAAACCAAACCTAGTCTAATAACCTTTGGTAAAACATGTATGTCATTCTATAGAAAATAAAAGGGTTCCAAATGGAATCTAAGACAAATTATCATTCTGAACATAGATGAAAATGTTTTATAAAAGGACACCCTCGAACCAAAAAAACCATAATTTTCATCATAAGAGGGAATATGAAGAGGTAATAACATAAAAAAACTCATATGAAATTCAACCAATGCCTTATCACATAGTGTAAGATCTATAATTGAGTCACATACCAACACCCTATCACTCAGGGTGACATCTCTTAACTACATCCCATGACAACACCCTATCAATTAGGGATAGGTCTTATAACAATTATTGATGAGCACCCTATCACTCAGGGTGAGACCTTATAGTTCTCTTGAGAAACACCATATCAATCAGGTTAAGGTTTCAGGTTTAATTGACCCCAACCATCACATGTTCTACATGATTCATCTCAATGTTTATCCACATACTCAAACACTACATCTTGAAATAAAAAATCCCCAAAAACATAATAGGACACTATCAGGACCAAGCCTATCTAATAATAATGTAGTAAATAGCCCATAACCAAACTAATGTTAATCCACTGATCCCTACCTATCTCTTTAATAGAGGGTGACACAAATGCATTGTTCAAATATAACCCACACTTACCAATATTACCGATCATGAAAATTTTGAACCAATCAACATATAAATCTCAATAATGATGTAAAACATTCAATTCTATAGACCTTACTTGATCACTAAGAAATAAATATTCAATATGAATCCCATAATTCAAAAACACATAGGATTCATCTCTAAAATTCAAATTTAACCATAAATCACCAACCCTAATGCCACGTGTCATTAAAGACCACCCACCATGTGAATTCACTTCCCAAAGAAGAACCCTAGAACATCCTTTGACTTATAATTAGTCAATTAGAATCTATAACCATTATTTATTACAATCATGAAATATATTATATGATTTTTACCTACCCATTATTAGAACTAAACACTTCAGATTTCTCAAAATACCATTGGTATGATCCTAGAAAAAAGTCTTATCCTGATGATGAATATGATGTAATTTATTTATCACTACATCTAATTTAGTCAAGGAAATTTGTTGGTTATCTACTTTCTAGATCCTGATGAAAATACTTAACCTTACACACTGACATTCTATCACCTTGTCTAGATCACAATTCCTTAATGTCTATAGTAATCATGAAAAATACCCATATATCAACACCAAATTCTAAACCTGAATTTCATTTTATTCTAATGTTTTTATACTCAACCCAACAAATATGTATCTGTATTAATTCAATGAACTCTAACTCATCATTAATCAATTTCCCTCTAAGATAATAGATAACTCTACCCCGATCGAGTTACCAATGTACTGACTCAAATTGAACACAATAGTGGAATTATACAATCTAGTTTTTACTATAGGAAACAAGTAAATTGGTCTTCCTACACATTGAAATACCATAAGTATCTTAACCACTACTTATTTATTTCATAATAACCATGACCTTTTTGACACAATGGTTATACACTAATAGTTGATATAATGATCCCCACTATAGTAGTATGCTTATCCTCATTATACCAAACCATCATACTCAATATACAAAACCCACATATCACCCAATAATAAATGTAACAACTACACATGACTAAACCACTCATGCCTAATATTATATTAAAAACACTAACTTCTACTAACAAAATTCTTACAAAAGTGTTTCCTTTAATGTTCACAAAGACTCCATTTAAATATGCATCACACACTCAAATAATCAATGGAATACTCTCAACCATATAAATCTATTTACCACTACTTACCAAGAAATAGTGAACCCAAAAACCCTAAAAACCAAAGCATAAATGCACATAATACATACTATTATGACCTCTAATTTAATTGGAAATGTTCCATGACAAACATCCATAAGCACTGAGCTACTCTACTACTCAATATCTTAGAAAAATCATCAGCCACTTACATATACTCAAGGATGGACAAGACAAATATCATTATAGAATACAATCCATGTGTGATTATATATTTGAAACCCATAATTTCCCATGAATCATATATAAGTAACTAGATACTTAGCAGTACTCACTTTCATCCCAAAATCTTAGCTCCTCCCAGTTCCTAAAAGGCCTACAGTTATCAAGGACTTACAAATGACCCATACATTGATTGAATAATACAAAAGGAAAAACACATAACCAAATTCCATTTCCCTTAATAGGATAATATATTTAACTAAGAGATCATATAAGCACGTACACACCTTTCCAATTCTGAAACAATTTCTCTAAAAAACCCACTCACTAGTTCTTATCACATTATCCATATTGATCTCACCCAACTCCAAAATAAGTATATCCTCCCACATTACCCAATTAGAAAACTAGACTCATAATTATCTGAGTTTTATCTCATCAAACCTAGGATAATGATCCTAATCAAATATATATACCCCATTCATGAAAACATGTAATCTAAGAAGCACTCTCAATGCCTTATTTTCTCATAAGCACTTGGGAATCTCACCTATGCTAAAACTGACCACACAACACATGAAACTTGGTAGTAATGATAAAATAATAAGTAATATACGCACAATATACTAATATAATACCTAAATACTAAGGATCACCAATAAATTTCCCATAAAAAAACACCCAAAATCAATAAAGATAGGAATACCACCGGTCACGATTAAATCAAATAACTAGAATACCATATGAAATCAATGTTATTTAAATAAAAATGTCCTAAGGTATCCCAAATTCATTTCTCTATACTATAAATGGTTACAAACTTACCAAGTTATCCCATATCTATTCTAAACCCCATCTTAAGCGCACTCTACTTAGATCTAAGAATCACCAGCAAATCAAATTCCCAATATTACCCACATAGGTATACCTTGCACCACTTAGGGGTACCTAAATCATTATAATTGGAAAATATATACAAAATACCTTACCATTAGTTTTAATTATTTAATGTACTAAAAAAAGTTATTTATGAAAACATCAATAAACTTATTATTTTATTTTAAATTAATTGAAACCATTCTAACCTATTTTCATAACACAACCTTTTTATTTCAAAAAAAGGCCTTACAAAATTATTTTCATTATTAAAAAAACATTACAAAAACAAGAAGATAAAAAAATTTAATATATTCCTAATATGATTCATGTAATAAAACCTCTTGTCACCTTGAGTAAAGAGAAAACTAAAAACAATAATATAAGAATAGCACGCCATGGTTAAAGAAATATCTTAAATATAACTGTGAAAGAAAAAAGTAATAATCCTCTAACCTAGGTAACTTGGGACATTCACATGATATGAATTTATGATATACTATCTTGATGACCACCCAATGTTTTGAAACTAACTTTTTTCATAAAAAAAGTTCCAAAAAATAAAATAACTGAAATAATATTTTGATACCACTTTGTAATGTCCCTAATTAAAAATCCATCCATCGATCCAAGCTGGTGGTGTTACATAACCCTTGGTTCACCTCCTTGTCTTATAGATTCTACAAACATGTGAAAATATTATAAGACCATAATTGGAGAGATTATACTCTTAGTATCCTGACTAAATATAAAAAATAATTTTTCAAACATCATCCAAAAATAGATAATTAGAGTATGAACATGGAATTACAACTAAAATAAAACCATTGAAAAATAAAAAATAAACATAATATAATAGATGAATATGTAGTCCTAAATTAATACATCATAGTAAATCACCCACAGGTTCAATCACATATACCAAAAAAAAATAGGATCATCCACTACCAATCATGAGCATCACCTCATCCCCATATCCAATATTACCAAGCTAATCCAACCCAATCTAATAGGAAACTTTTTATTAGAACCACATAATATATAAGAGATTTATATGAGTAATAGGGTGTCTGTTTAGGGTGATGAGGAATACATCTATGTAGGGGACCACCAATATGGTCCTTACTACTTGGAAACATATACATATGTATATATAAGGAAAATATATATCTAAAACACACACTATATATAGGCATACATGTTGGGTCATTCTGTGATAACTAGGATACCATGACACCTGAACATACTTGGTCTTACTAACTTTGGCGAATCATGTATGTCATTCTATAGGAAACATAAGGATGTCATATAGAATCTTTTACCGTATAAATCTAACCATATATTATAACATCATATAGAAGGACCCTCTGAATCTAATATAATAACCACCAATATCATAAGACATGATCTGGGTGGGGGTATATAACATATAAAATCACCCATTAAAATTTATGAATGACTTATCACTCAAGATAGGGTCCATAATTGAGTCTCATACCAATAACTTATAACCCAGAGTGATTTTTTAACTAATTCCCATAACAACCCCATATCTCTCAGGGTGACGTATCATACCATGTTTTGACTAACACCTCATAACTCCGGGTGAGGTATCATGTTAATTTTTAGCCAATACCCAATCTCTTAGGTTAAGGTCTGATGGATAAATCACATTAACCATCACATATAGTACACGATTCATCTTAGGGTCTAGTGACAAAGCTCATATTTTCATACATTTTATATTATAATCATAATATTTTAATACCACCAATAGTTATTTACCCTGGGATTGACCATGATATTAAACTATGATTTATATTTTCATACATTTTATACTATACCACTTATATACCCCACTATATTAATGTTTTTAATCCCAAAAACACTCTTTTATAATCCATTCATTCAAAAATCAAAGAAACCAAATAAAAATGAATTCAATAGTGAAAAGTGATAAAAAATATCCATTGAAGATTAAAGTTCCTAAAAATATGAAAAATAAAAAGAAAAAACACAAAAAATTAAAAGAATTATGACAATCCCCAAACACTTAAATTTAGATACACCTAATTTCTACCCAAAAAAAATAGAAAGATAATGGTATAAAAACTAAAGATTAGGAGAAATACAACTTAGTTTATTAAGAATAGTGGAATCTTTGAGTTAATCTCTTAAATGATTCCACTATAGACCTAGAAAGAAAGAATAAAACAGAACATAAGAAATTTTTCTAAATGAAAATTTTGAAAAGAAGAGAAATAAAAAATAATGGAAGTGAATAAGTCTTTGTTTGGTCCCCTATGTAACGCCCCAACCCTAGTTTCCCAGAGTTGGTGCATTATTTTAATACATTGAAATGATTACAAGGAATCACGTCCTGAAGGACCGATCAGTTTAGCAATCTTGGAAACACTATATATATTCATAAGTCTTACATTACATCATAAAAATGAAAAATACAACAACATTGTCTCAATAGTCCACTCTCATATCCCCACATACTATCCCTGCAGGTCATTCATAAATTACTTCTTCACATCCGGGGAAAAATAAATCATTGAAAGGGGTGAGCTCAGATGATCAGTAAGGATAACAATATAGCGGAAACTTTCATAAATAAACATAAACATTTAAGGCAATGTATAACTAAAACAAAATCCTTTTAAACTTGAACTTCAACATAATATGTAAAAGATAAAAATAAAATAATTTCATTTACTTACTCGCATGGATATTCTACTAGTCAAATAATCACATGCAATATCAATAACCACTTTCATAATGACGGAATGCATAATGCCAGACTATCATCACCACGTAGCCAATAACTCATGCTAAGACTACAAATAAGATTTTGTCAAGGCCTCGTGCCAAGACACTAGTTTTTCTCATGAGACCTACTGATGAATTGAGGAGCTATAGCGGGCTCCACCCGTCAGTTATTAAGTCCAATGCATTCCTCATATGAACATGTTTAAACATAACATAAACATTCGTATTAAAACTAGCATAAGAAATGTCAATACTTTCACCATGAACCATGAATGGTATAAAAATAACACATCCAAAGTCAAACATATCACAAAACCTTCAATACAATATGGAAGTTTTGTTTCATAATAAATCAACTTCAAAAAAAGTTTAAAATCCATTAAAGGATTTTGACGTTGATGAAAATGATTTGTAAAACTCTTTGAGAGAAATACTCCTTTTTCATGAAAACATTTAAAAGTCACACAATTTGGAAAAGAATTCATTTAAATACATTTTTGAATCAAAGTGTCCCATACCACTTTGAAACTTTTGAAAGGAATTAACATTTTAAAAACATTCATGCCCATATAAATAAATCCTTAAAAAACATTTTAAAGACAAGGACATTAACGAGAAAGATTTAGAAGAATAAATATTTAAAAAATTTAAAATTATGTTTTAGTAAAAAGTCCCTAAAAATAATTCCTTTGAAAAATATTTCATAAAACATGGAAATGTATTATAAATATGTCCCAGTAGATACTTACATAAAAACAACCTTGGATAATAAAGAGATTGTGAAATTAACCCTTACCAATTTGGTAACTTACGAAACATACACCCCATGAAAGAGGTATCATACAATGAATATGTAAATACACATAAATTAAAGTTTATTACACAAATAATAAAATTATATGCAGTACATACACCACACAAAAGGTAATAGTGTCAATATGGCATGAATCTCACGAGAATAAGGAGTGAGATGAAAACCCCTTACCTTGTACTTTTCCTTTGTCGAGGGTAGGGTAATCTCCTGTATAATGGTTAAATTATTGTTATTAAATTATACAAGAATAATATACATTAATATGATATCATATATGATCTTTTAACATTGCTTTGTTAATAATATCTTAGTATTATCGTCGTTTCGGGTGTTAACTTACTCGTTTTATTTTATATGTTTTGTTACATAAGATGTGTTTGTTATGGATAGGTTGTATCTTATACATATACAGAATGATATAAAGTCCTTAAGCATTATTTTTAATCATAAATTATAATTATACTTGAATGGATATGATGGGGAAATGAATCTCATCGCGTTTGTGGAGATGGTAATCCGTACGTACGCATGAACGCTACTTCCATTTCATTTTTCATTTTAAAAGGAATCAAAACCAAATGATTAATAGTTATATTATTATTCCAGTATAATATAGTATATTATATATGTTACTTATTTTCATTAACACCATCCTTTATACGTTCCATGTATGGTATGAATGAGTCATATCACTTTGAGGGGGCGGTAGTCCGCACTTCCTCAAATGAAATTATCGTATATATATATATACAACATGAAAAGAATAATGGTATGATATAAAATGGAATTACATAAGATTATATATAAAAAAATATCATTAATATCATATTTAATTACAGTTCTATCATAATGGCCACCATGATATGTGGTAGGAGATAATTGAACAATCATCGTTTCGTGAGGCGTTTGGTTTCCATCCGCAGAAACATTATGTTCTTCACCCATTAGATGGAGGTGTATGTAAGTATAGTTCAAATAATTCTTATAAAAATATCCTAGTATATTTAGGATACTTTTTTTGTTACAAAAGAAAATAATAAGAAGAGTTTAGGGGTTGGAGAAGTAAAATAAAATAAAAGAAGCTAAGAGAAATCGTTACCTTTAATTTGGGTAACTCCCTTTGGTTTGAACAAAAAAGGACCCTTGAAGTGCCTTATGCCTAAGGTGAGTCTTATAGGAGGAGGATAGGGATGTAGGGAGATTAATTGGGCAGAGTTTGGATGAGCAAAAAGGCTTTAAAGGTGTGAGGAATTGGTTAGAGGTGGTGTCCTTTTATAAGGGGGAGGAGGGGCTCTTTAGGAATTACTTACAGTATTAATTTATAATAAATTCATATTCGATTTATAATGGCTCAAAAGTGGATTATTAAAATACTAAGGTGGGTATGGGTCTAAATCCTTTCAACCAATATATTTTAGACAGGTTTGGGTCATTATATTAACCTTATATTTTAGTTTTAACTCTTGGTTAATTAGTTTGACACTTACCATGTCACTTTGTATTTTTATATTATATAGTTAATAAACTTACTATATACTTCCAAGAGACCCCCAAGTGGTCCATTAATGATAAAAATATCATGATAAAAGTCCTTTTTCCGAACCTTAGATTTTTAGGAATTTAATATCAATTAATAATATAATATTTGTTTTAAAAATTCTTTTATGTCAATTTTGACACTATTTGGTATTTAATTTTTGTGAAAATCATAACAGAATTATTACTTCTAACAATGTTAATTAAATCAATACTAAAATGTCATATTAACCTATAAAATTCGTTTAATTCATTAAAAGTCTCAAATTATATTTATTTGGGTATTTATAATATCAATTATTTTAATATTTTACTAATAAGGTAATTACTGCATCATCATTATGTCATAAATAAATTAAATTATTTAATGTCTAAAAATTATAATTAAAATACCATTATGTAGGAAATATTTTTATCTTTCTAATAAATATTTATAATCGAATTTATCTTATGTATAACCCTATATTAAAAATGTTTTAGTTATTAAACTTTGATTTTAACTCTTTTAACTCTTCTTTGAATTAAATAATAATAAATGTCCTAATCTAATCCAAGTGGACCTAAAGGGTCATATTTTATTCCTAAGGTTGTTTTGGGTCGAATTAAACTTATCCAATAGAATTATGACATGTGTTAGGGTAATAATAATATCATTTTTACCCTTAATTACCCTATTTACTTTTTACCGTGGTAAATAAAAGTAAAAAGTTACTATTCACCAAAAATTATTTTTATCTTATTGAACCACATTTTACTCCTTGATATTAACCATGTGTCTCAGATTTTTGAAATTCCACTCACAGAAGCGGTAAAATTATGTTTTATGTGAGTTTACAAATTCTCCTAGGAGGTGGGTAAAAGACGGTGAAAAAGTTCAATAAAATTTTTATATATCTAAAATTATTATAAACTGACTCCAATTAATTACATTGAATTTATATATGTGTTATGTATATATTTTGACCTAAAATAAATTTAAATAATATAAATAATTATTTAAATAAAAAGCCGATTTTAAACAGTAACTCGATGTTTTTCACTATTCATCAAAAATTGAATGTTTTCGGAAAAATACCAAAAATTTACCCTAAGATAATTTTGATATTACAAATTCAATAATGAAGACTATTTTACCAAATTAAAAACATAGAATTCTCATTTATTAATTTAAAATTAATTCCTGCTGTTAAAACAAAAAGCGTGTTTTTAAGAAACAATAACTATCAAAAGGTTGACACTTGTTTATGTCCGGTTTAAATGTGAAATTATGTCCAATGACCAACATTGGATTAAATGGTAAAAATATATTATAAATATAATTTAAAACCACTAAAATTCATAATTTATCACTATTAATTATTTAGATTAAAAAATTTGTTTTTAATTAAAATTTATTAATTTTCACTATTCATCAAAATATGAAAGTTATCTGAAAAGTACCAAAATTTAACCCTAGGCTAATTTCGATATTCCGAATACAAAAATGAAGTCCATTTTGAGAGATAAATTTTTTAAAATTTCAAAAAGTGGCTATTACTATTCACAACAGCTACTTTGATTAGTCGTGGTGTGTGTTAGAACTCGAAGTTGCGTACAACACACGCTACTGTATTATTCAAAGAGAAGAGTACCATGGAAGCTTGGGGTGTTAAATTCTCCCCTCCTTCAATAAATTGCATCCTCGCAATTTATGCTCGGTATTGGAAACTTAGGGTTGACATTTCAAAATATCTTAGTTGAAATCCCACATCGAAAAATGGATTAATGAGGCCTCTATTGAAATTAAAGAGTGGTAAGTATGAAGGTTACTGAAAATAACACATACTAGGGTTCCATTTAGGAAAATATGGATATGGAAGAGAAATATAACCATTAATATCTGATGGAGAGTGGTAGAGAACATGGCTATGAAAAGGCCAACAATCCCAAAGCCATAAATTTGTGATGATCTAAGGTACCATCTCTGACAAAATTTTTGTTCTAAGTTCCTTTTATTAATGTTGAGGAATTTATTTATGATATTGGCTATGATAATAAGGAGATATACTTACTTTATAATTAGAGTTTTATCCATTAATAAATTTCTACCACAAACTCATCTTTCACCCCGAAACATAATACAATAAAAAAATACTATATTTATCCTAATCGTATAGGGTTACAAATATAATGAATGTACAATTTACATATTAGAACCATAAAAAAAACTACATTATACAATCTAGGGACTTCACATAGTCCAGTTGTAGGCGATAAATCCCAATCGCACTATGGTTGTAAATTCGATTCCCGCAGCTTTGTCCGACGCGACGGGTTGTCACACGGTCTGCGTGTTGTCCTTTTATAAAAACCCAAAAATAACCTTTCAAACTTAATCCATTCCAACCTTTAGACTTATCCAAAATACTAATATCCAAACTCACAGTACAAAATTTATAAGGAAGTTAAACACAATGAAGATCCTTTTTTCCATGTAATAACATGTGAACACCTTCACTATGTATTATTTTAAAACACTGAAACATCCTAAATTACCATAAAACCTTATTGATAACATTAATGCTCCCTTATTCCTTATAGAATACTGGATATAATTCATCCATCCAAAAATGTTTTAAATTCCAACAATGATGGAATATACAAATATTTAATCAGTTTCAAGGCAGTCAAGAATATCCAATATAATTTATCCAAATCAACCATATCTTATTCCAAAACCAGTACCTCAATATTAGGACCATATTAAGGTTTATCTTTCCTTCAACCATATAATTTCCAAAAAGTTTAAATCACTGTAGAGTTAAAAATCTCAAATCCTCAATGAAATAGTACTGCAGTAAAATCCTTATTTATTTCCAGTACATCATTGATACAACACTTCAATGAAATAATAAGAAAATAAAAACATAATAACACTAGTCATTCCACTTCATTTGTGGTAGTATCATAACTTGATTATTATCCAATAACATCATTTGTGGCATAGTCTGATGATTGGGACATTGGTTCGCATAGTGTCCAAACTCCTTGCAGATGAAGCATTGTACACTTGAAACCTTTTTCTTACCCTTGCAGTCACGTACTTGGTGTCCTTTTTCTCCACACTTATAACATACTCCCATTACCTTAAAGCAATTTCCAAGGTGATTATTTCTACAATTATCATATATGGGAAAATACTTCTTTACCTTATTCCCTTTATCTGTCCTTCTCTCTACCATCCTTTCCTTCTCTAGCTTCCCTTCAAAGCCATAGGACTCTGAGAATTCTTTACTTATCATATCAACACATGATATTATTTTTTCATATGATGATAATACATGGGAGACTATTTCCCTTCTAAATTATGGCTTAAGACCATGAAATATATGATCTTTCTTACTATTTGGATCATACGTATTGCTGGAGTTCTCATTCCTTCTACTAGGTGCCATTTCTAAACAATAGCATACACTAGATTAGTTTATGAATCAAAACACATAATTCCATACTTGTAAAACACTTAACATAAATTGAATAGTTTATGGATATAATCCATAATCATAAAAAAATTTTCTTTGAGGAAGTATATACTCATAAACCCTTCATAATGGTTCGTAAAGAAAATGAGAATTATCCTAATCATATCCCCCAGGAGTGTCATAACCAAGAGTGCAGCAAGACCCGTTGTCATGCACCAGTTTCCATTCGAGTCTAGCTCAAAGCGGTGTTTTCGGGTTTTACCCCTAGGTATATCTGTGCTAGAGCCGCCTCTACCTACTCGTATCCAGACAGGGATGTATTTTTCGGAAAACTCACAAAATCTCTACAATATCAAAATTCTAGGAAGTTCTTCTCTACTAATCCTCAAAGTCTATCTTAGGGCTATGTGCTCTAATCAGAGTTTATCTAAATCTAGATTCTAAGGTTATTTCTAAACTTCCTCTGATACCAACTATAATGCCCCGACCCCAGTTGCCCAGAGTCAGTTCATTATTTTAATACATTGGAATGATTACAAGGAATCACGTCCTGAAGGACCGATCAGTTTAGCAGTCTTAAAAAAACTAGATATATTCATAAGTATTACATTACATCATAAAAATGAAAACTACAACAACATTGTCTCCATAGTCCACTCTCATATCCCGACATACTATCCCTATAGGTCATTCATAAATTACTTCTTCACATCCTGGAAAAAATAAAACATTGAAAGGGGTGAGCTCAGATGCTCAGTAAGGATAAAAATATAGCGGAAACTTTCATAAATAAACACAAACATTTAATTCAATGTATAAATAAAACAAAATCCTTTTAAACTTGAACTTCAGTATAATATGGAAAATATAAAAATAAAATAATTCCATTTACTTAATCACATAGATATTCTACTAGTCGAATAATCACATGCAATATCAATAACCACTTTCATAATGACAGAATGCATAATGCCAGTCTATCATCACCACGTAGCCAAGGCCTCGTGCCAATACTACAAATAATATTTTGTCAAGGCCTTATGCCAAGACACTAGTTTGTCTAATGAGACCTAACGATGCATCGAGGAGCTATAGCAGGCTCCACTCGTCAATTATTAAGTCCAATAAATTCCTCATATGAACAAGTTTAAACATAACATAAACATTCATATTAAAACTAGCATACGAAATGTCAATACTTTCACTATGAACCATGAATGGTATAAAAATAACACATCCATAGTCAAACATATCACAAAACCTTCAATAAAATATGGAAGTTTTGTTTCATAATAAATCAACCTCAAAACAAGTTTAAAATCCATTAAAGGATTTTGACGTTGATGAAAATGATTTGTAAAACTCTTTGAGAGAAATACTCCTTTTTCATGAAAACATTTAAAAGTCACACAATTTGGAAAAGAAGTCATTTAAAGACATTTTTGAATCAAAGTGTCTCATACCACTTTGAAACTTTTGAATGTAATTAACATTTTAAAAACATTCATTCCCATATAAATAAATCCTTAAAAACCATTTTGAAGACATGGACATTAAAGAGAAAGATTTAGAAGAATAAATATTTAAAAAATTTGAAATGATGTTTTAGTAAAAATTCCCTAAAAAGAATTCCTTTGAAAAATATTTCATAAAACATGGACATGGATTATAAATATGTCCCAGTAGATACTTATGTAAAAACAACCTTGGATAATAAAGAGATTGTGAAATTAACCCTTACCAATTTGGTAACTTACGAAACATACACCCCATGAAAGAGGTATCATAAAACGAATATGTAAATACACATAAATTAAAGTGTATTACACAAATAATACAATTATAGGTAGTACATACACCACACAAAAGGTAATAGTGGCAATATGGCATGAATCTCACGGGAATAAGGAGTGAGATGAAAACCCCTTACCTTGTACTTTTCCTTTGTAGAGGGTAGGGTAATATCCTGTATAATGGTTAAATGATTGTTATTAAATTATACAATAATAATATACATTAATATGATATTATATATGATCTTTTAACATTTCTTTGTTAATAATATCTTAGTATTATCGTCGTTTCGGGTGTTAACTTACTCATTTTATTTTATATGTTTTGTTACATAAGCCATGTTTGTTATGAATAGGTTGTATATTATACATATCCAGAATGATATCAAGTCCTTAAGAATTATTTTTAATCATAAAATTATAATTATACTTCAATGGATATGATGGGGAAATGAATCTCATCGCGTTTGTGGAGATAGTAATCCGTACGTACGCACAAACACTACTTTTATTTCATTTTTCATTTTAAAAGGAATAAAAACCAACTGATTAATAGGTATATTATTATTCCAGTATAATATAGTATCTTATATATTTTACTTATGTTCATTAATACCATCTTTTATACGTTCCATGTATGGTATGAATGAGTCATATCACTTTGAGGGGGCGGTAGTCCGCACTTCCTCAAATGAAATTATCATATATATATACAACATGAAAAAAATAATGGTATGATATAAAATGGAATTACATAAGATTATATATAAAATAAATATCATAAATATCATATTTAATTACAGTTCCATCATAATGGCCACCATGAGAGGTGGTAGGAGATAATTGAACAATCATCGTTTCGTGAGGCGTTTGGTTGCCACCCACAGAAACATTATGTTCTTCACCCATTAGATGGAGGTGTATGTAATTTTAGTTAGAATAATTCTCATAAAAATATCCTAGTATATTTAGGATACTGGTTTTGTTACAAAAAAAAATAATAATAAGAGTTTAGGGGTTGGATAAGTAAAATAAAAGAAAAGAAGCTAAGAGAAATTGTTACCTTTAATTTGGGTAACTCCCTTTCGTTTGAACCAAAAAGGACTCTTGAAGTGCATTATTCCTAATGTGATGCTTCTAGGAGGAGTACAAGGATGCAGGGAGATTAATTGGTCAGAGGTTGGATGAGCCAAAATGCTTTAAAGGTGTGAGGAATTGGTTAGAGGTGGTTTCCTTTTATAAGGGGGAGGAGGGGCTCTTTAGGAATAACTTAAAGTATTAATTTATAATAAATTCATATTCAGTTTATAATGGCTCCAAAATGTATTATTCAAAGACTAAGGTGGGTATGGGTCGAAATCATTTCAACCAATATATTTTAGACAGGTTTGGGTCATTATATTAACCTTATCTTTTAGTTTTAACTCTTGGTTAATTAGTTTGACACTTACCATGTCACTTTGTATTTTTATATTATATAGTTAATAAACTTACTATATACTTCCAAGAGACCCCCCAAGTGGTCAATTAATGATAAAAATATCATGATACAAGTCCTTTTTCCGATCCTTATATTTTTAGGAATTTAATATCAATTAATAATATAATATTTGTTTTAAAAATTCTTTTATGTCAATTTTGACACTATTTGGTATTTGATTTTTGTGAAAATCATAACAGCATTATTACTTCTCAAAAAGTTAATTAAATCAATCCTAACATGTCATATTAACCTATAAAATTCTTTTAATTCATTAAAAGTCTCAAATTATATTTATTTGGGTATTTATAATATCAATTATTTTAATATTTCACTAATAAGGTAATTACTGCATCATCATTGTGTCATAAATAAATTAAATTATTCATTGTCTAAAAATTATAATTAAAATAACATTATGTAGGAAATATTTTTATCTTTCTAATTAATATTTATAATCTAATTTATCTTATGTATAACCCTATATTAAAAATGTTTTAGTTATTAAACTTTGATTTTAACTCTTTTAACTCTTCTTTGAATTAAATAATAATAAATGTCCTAATCTAATCCAAGTGGACCTAAAGGGTCATATTTTATTACTAATGTTGTTTTTGTTCGAATTCTTATCCAATAGAATTAGTACATGTGTTAGGGTAATAATAATATCATTTTTACCCTTAATTACCCTATTTACTTTTTACCGTGGTAAATAAAAGTAAAAAGTTACTATTCACCAAAAATTATTTTTATATTATTGAACCACATTTTACTCCTTGATATTAAACGTGTCTCTAGAATTTTCTAAATTCCACTCACAGAAGTGGTAAAATTATGTTTTATGTGAATTTAAAAATTCTCCTAGGAGGTGGGTAAAAGACGGTGAAAAAGTTCAATAAACTTTTTTATATATCTAAAATTATTATAAAATACCTCCAATGAATTATATTGAATTTATATAGGTGTTATTTATCTATTTTGAACTAAAATAAATTTAAATAATATAAATAATTATTTAAATAAAAAGCCGGTTTTAAACAGTAACTCAGTGTTTTTAACTATTCATCAAAAATTGAAAGTTTTCAAAAAAATCCCAAAAATTTACCTTAAGATAATTTTGATATTCAGAATTAAATAATGAAGACTATTTTACCAAATTAAAAACATATAAGTCTAATTTATTAATTTAAAATTAACTCGCTATTAAAACAAAAAATGTGTTTTTAAGAAACAATAACTATCAAAAGATTGACACTTGTTTATGTCCGGTTTAAATGTGAAATTATGTACAATGACCAACATTGGATTAAATGGTAAAAATATATTCTAAATATAATTTAAAACCACTCAAATTCATAATTTATCACTATTAATTATTTCGATTAAAAAAGTTGTTTTTAATTAAAATTTATTAATTTTCACTATTCTTCAAAATATGAAAGTTATCCAAAAAGTACCAAAATTTCACCCTTGGATAATTTTGATATTCTGAATCCAAAAATGAATTTTATTTTGAGAGATAAAATTTATAAAATTTCAAAAAGTGGATATTACTATTCACAACAGGTACTTTGATTAGTCATGGTGTGTGTTAGAACTCGAAGTTGCGTACAACACACGCTACTGTATTATTCAAAGAGAAGCGTACCGTGGAAGCTTGGGGTGTTACACCCTAAGTGGGTGATAAGATTTTATATCCCTTAATCTGGTAGCTACAATAATTTATTTATAATATAAATATGAATGTGCATGGGTTTTTGTTTTTTAATAGACCACCATATATTATTTCTCAAAAATTCATAAGTAGATTCAATGATTAGGAACCCCCATATAAAAAATAAATTACCCAATCCCCAGGAGAGAATAAATATAAAAATAGAAATGAAAATGTGGAGGAAGGGTAAGGTTGAGGGGATCATTGTTGAATTTAATTGTGTTCTATTCTATGTGTTATTGATGTTGATGTAGAGGCGGAAGTCACATAATCACAAGTTCTTCAATATTTTCTTATTGATCATCTATCTCTTTAAATTATAGCACCAATTGATCTTTGATTATGGTCACTTTATTTTCATCATCATTCTCAAGGGCCAACACAGTTGTAGTAGAATCTATAATTTTATTATATGGGGGGTCATTTTTAAATTAAAAATAAATAAAATTTGATTAAAAGGAATGTTAAAAAAATAAAACTCCCTTATAAATTTAATCTTTTAACTCTTTATCCTTATGGATAACCACTAGTAAGTCATTTATTGAGGAGAAAATTGATATTCTAAGAATTTTTTATTTAAATCATTAGGGTTTTCAATTATAAATATTGGAGGAATAAAATTTACTTCTTATTTTTCTTATTTTTTTGTTATTTAAGAAATAGAGCTTTGGCTTTCTTGACTTCAGTGGCCATTGATTCAATTTTTCTATTAACTTGTTCAAGAACACTAATATCCTATTTAATTTGATTACTTATCAATTCAACCCTAAAAAATTAGTTTGTTTTTAGGTTAATATACTAAGAATAATAAAAATCTCAATGAAAATATATTTTAGACCCAAGAAACAAAAAATATGTATTGAAGTTCATTTTTTTAGTTTTTGATATTTATGTTTTTTATGAAAAAAACATGTGTAAATGTTTGTCATCCCCGGTAATGATGCTAAATTAACAAAGGATATTTTCCAAAAATCCCTAGTTAATTAATTTTTAATTATCTAAGCATTAAGCATAGTGTAATCTTAGAGTTGATTTCTAAAGGAGGCCACTTACACAACACCATTCTTTTATTGTCACTATTTATGAACTAACAAATATTCTACTATATAAAAACTAATATTGTGGGGAGGTTTATAAAATTAATATGATATATATATTTATGTAAATGAAAATTAAAAAAATACATAACATGAATCAAGAATAAAGAAGTTAGTAAGAAAGATAGTGGTTGTCCTAGGGAGTTCACAATGATGCTATCATTTTTCTTAAAATTATAATTGCCAATATCCTATTCAACATAGTGACAAAGACCTATCAAACTAAACCCTACTTATTTGAATTTTTATTACCCCAAAATAAGTCTTCTAATTTTGGGAATATACTCTTACAAGAACCAGCTTGGAAACCTCTTCACTAACCTACACTATCTATGCCAAACTCCACTATATGAATACATTAAATAATGAAGGGAAAGAATATTGATAAACAAGGAAGAAGAGAACAATATGAGTGAAAATGGGGAAAACACACACCAATATCAATTTAACCACCCTATAAATTATTAGAATATAATAAAGAGATACATTTAAGAACATGAACTCAAACATTAATTTCTACTTTTCTTAAAAAATAGAAGTTAGTTCCCCATTTTCATAGAGGTAAAAACACACAGTGGGGGAAAATAAAATATAAAAATGAAAGATAAGTGAGGCAGAATAAATAATATATATTAAACATATAAAATACTAGTATAATAAAAAAAACCTCAATCTTATCTTATGAAATGGAAAATTCTTTAAAAATTAAGTGGGGTTAAATATTTATAAGGTATAGGGGTGTCCCATTTTGGATCCAAAATTTTCCTTCAAAATTTCTCACATGGGTTCCCCATTAAATGGATGAATATCATAATGTGGTATTCTTGAATATTTTTATTATATTTATTATATATAGACACATAAAATTTCATCTTCTTTTTACACATGTAAAAATAGTTATAGATGGATTAATGTGAAATATTTTATGTCCTGGAAGACACTCCTCTAGATTCCCATAAATTCATGTTCTTAAAGATGATTGAATATAGGGTATATATAGTTAATGAAAATGATACACACCATCCTATATATCTTCCTTCAAAATTTTATCTTATTTAGACCTTCAATTTATAGGATATGGGATCATATTTAAAATACTTCCAAAGTGTGCAAAAATTTCCAGACCAACTTGCATGCTTATATTGGGAATTCTATGGTTGGATTTAGATTTTGGTATAATTTAATGAAACATACCACTCTATATTGTATAGTTAATTTTTTTTCAAAATTTTTATTAGAGTACAAAAAATTATTTTCAAAATGAAAACATGTTCAAAATGGATTAAAATCCAAAATTAAGCCCTTTTCATAATTAATCTCAAAATTTTCCAAAAAATTTACATGTAAATATTAACCTCAAAATACAAATTTTATGGGATTAAAACCTTTATATCATAGTATAAAATGTATAAAAATATGACCTCTATAAATCAAACACAATTAAGCATTACACTCATGAGAAATCATCAAATATCTGAATCAAAATCCACATAATAATCAAAAGCGAAAAAATTTATATGATCTCTTCCAAAATGAAATTTAAAAATTCTATTTCATTTTAATATCTCAAATTTAAATTTTTTTCACCTAAAAAAACTATCCATGACCCAATCACAACATACTTCATAAGGAAATTCATGCCACTCTTAACTGAAGAGAAATTAAATATGGAGTTATGCCTATACAGAGGAAATGGGTGTAGCACCATAGGCCTTTGAAAATTCTCATATCTTCACACTAAAAAACATGAAAATGTTTTCAATCATGAGAAATTTTCAAGTTTATGTTGGTGGATAAGGGTTGGGGTGTAAGAACATTTAAAAATTTAGCATTGAAAAAAGGCAGTTGAAATCTTAAGTATAATGAATGATTATTTAGATGATATCATAGGAATAAAATCACTCAATTCCAATTATAAATGTGAAATAACACACCCACTTTTTGAATGAAATGGGTTATAAGTCATACAATGAATACAACAAATTATTTTATCAAAATTATCCCTTTTTTATTTTTTTCTTCTATTTTTATCAATTTTTTCATGTAGAATGGGATACAATCGAATACAATTAATGGATGATGATTCATGCAAGTAATCACATTGAATAATTCATTATCATCTATTTATTTATTTGGATAATATAATGATATGAATGAAGTGTAGGATCCGGGCGCAGCGGAAGCGCGGTTGGGCCGACACCCAACTTTAATTTTTACCACGATTAATGATTATTTCGTTATCAATAAGTTTATGAGAACTAGTCTCCATAGAATATAATAAAATATTTAGATAAATAAGGAAGAGGCCTGAAATATTTAGTGATAATATTTTACATCATGTTTATAATTAATTTAATTAATTTTATAAAGAAAAGAATACCTAGATCTTCGGTACATTCTTCGTTGATGATTTTGATCATCCGAAATGACCCTTCCAGATTATGTCATTACGCTTGCAAGGATCCAAACTAGAATCCCTCTTGCGGTGATCCACATGTGCTCAAATGGCCTCCGATTGACACAACTCATTATCTGGGTTCAAGCGTGGTGAAGTGAGTGTCTTATGTCGGTCGTTCTTGATCGCTTGCTCTTCAGTCTTGAAGAACATCTCTTGTTCTTGAGAGGGGCGAGAAGAGGATTTGAGAGAGAAATTATTTATCTCAACAATTCTCAATTCACTGAGCATTCAGTTCGGTACATGGCACAATAGATGTACATCTGTATTTATTGACATGAGACTTTAGTTACAATATTTAATTTTATAATAGAAATTAAATACATCCATAACCTTAGAGAAAAACCATTCTTTTAATAATAATACAGTTCCATTATTTATGGTGCACCAACTTGTGCAAAATGAAATTATAAATAAAATTTGGTGTCACAAAATAATAGCAGCGTTATTATTATTTTAACTTGTGTGAACTAGTTAAATAATTATTTACCATCTTGAAAATAATTATTTTACTACCGGACTAGCCTTGGTCTACTCAAACACCACTTTCATTTATTAAACACCCAAATAAATAAATTAATAATTTATTCTCTTGAATAAATATTTTTTTTACAAATTAGTAAATAAATATTTTTAAAATATTCTATAAAAATAAATAAATATATTTTACCCACAATCCAGTGAGTAAATATTTATTTAATTTATGCGATCATTTTAACTTGAATAAAATTATTCAAATATCTTGAGAATAATATTTATTCCATTAATTAAATTCAAATAAAATTTAACCAAGACCACCATAAACACTTAGTGTGTGACCCTATAGGATTATTTCTCATTGGTATTAGGTGGTATTACCTAAAGTCCAAGAGTATTGTCTAGCAATGGGTCAAGGAATCCAATAGAAAGAACTTAAAGTCGCAACAACGACATCCATATACGAACACTCACTATGTAATATAATCCCTTTGTATCAATATCTCATCAAGCAGGTTTCATGATAGTGTCATCAACCTTTGTGATTAATATGTCGTTATTTGACTACCTGAAATAAAATTGTCATTACACCATGGGCATAGAATTTTATGCAACGATTCTATTTCAATCAAAGGTCCGATATATAAACTTCGATAAATGGAAGGGACAAATCCTTCCTCAAATTATCCATTAATAACATGTCATTCATGATGCAACCAATGTACCCTAATTCCCACCAACTATTTATGTGATAGTTTTCACCATAAAATCAAAGTTCATGAGTTATGACACGTATTAATGATAATACAAAAGTCTAAGGATCATTACACATGCTCACATATAGGAATATCCGGTGACACCAAAACATGAAGAATTATTACTGGTGGGTCTGTTCTCATAATCTCCCATCTTGGAGATTAAAAAGTGAGAACTTCATGATAAGAAGTCTCATCTTCTTATGAATAATCTCACTTGATGGTCTGTATACTATGTGTCCCATTATTGTATGTCATCCAACTTCGAAACTATATTTAAGAATATTTTCATAGCACTTAAAGGTTCTCATCATAGCGGGGAATTGATATGACCTTGTCAATATGACAAATAATCTAGAACATTATTACACTATAGTCATGTAGAACAATGAAAAATATGTAATAAGATGTTTAAAGTTTAAATATATTAAATATTCATGTAATCAAAGTACAACCAGTTGGTTCTAGGAAACCAAATCTTACATGAAGTAAAATGAATAATGGATCATTCCCATTTATAAAATGCCCTAATTATTGACACACACCATAATGAGTTACATACCACATAAAAAACATTAAAGGTGTTTGGTTTCAATATAAGAATGAAAAAATGTTCAAGAGGGGGGGGGGGGGGTGAATTGAACAATTTAGAAAATTATAAAGGTTTAAAAGTGTTAAAAACTAATATAGAGTTGAAATATATCATAGATATCTAAAATCTATTTTTATAGTAGTTTGGATTAAATTGATTATATAAATAATCTTTAATTATCTCAAACATTGTGTGAAATTAAACCCACTAAAATAGAATCTATATCTTTTTATAGAGAGTTATAGATCTTTAAAATTGAATTTTTAATCCATAGAGGTTCAACCCATAACATTCCTTTTTAACCCCTATAGGAATTACCAAACTAGAATCATTTTAATATAGAAGAAGAACCATCCATACCTTTATTATGAACAAGGAATAACCAAAATAAAATTTCCTCTTATCAATTAAGAACAACCCAAATGTAACTTTTTTTTGGGTAGTATAACCCAAAATTACAGTCCTTCTTTTGACAGAAAAATCATAAACTATAAATAAAGTTCATTGAACATAATAGAAAAAAGTGTCAAAATATAATGATACTGAAAATTATGATTTATTAAATGTTAAGGAATATTTAATATTCTCAAAAGTTGTAGGGTGTAACACTATGAAATACAAAAAAAATTATTATAGTAGTAGTAAAGCTTTAGTATGTTGAATTTCATCCTAGTGATTTTTAGGGATGCATAAAAATGTATTCAGAATCATGAAATGATGTTCACTTGGGTTTTCAATTTATATAGTTCATCCACCTCAACATCATTTTTCATTCAATAGTACAATCAAAACACTTATTTATAGATTTTCTCTATCATTAATGGCTTGTAGATAAAAATTCAAACCTCTATTGTTGTTGTCATCAGTATTTCTTAAATCATACAATGTGAAATGTGTTTTCTAAAATTAAAATTTTTTGGAATTATTTATTTAATACATTGTAATTTGATTCTTATCGTAAACACATGATCAATCAAATTTTTTAGAAAACATATGCATTTTGAAAAATGAAATAATAATTAAAAAAACAAATATGAAATTTTAGAATAATAATTGAAACACTGAATAATGTTGGCTTAGTAGAGAAGGAATACATATGGCCACCACATTCATCACCATGTTATGGAATTATTTTTTAAGTATTTATACTCACTGGATATCAACTACGACCTTCACCATGGAATGTCAAACTCCAGTAACCTATTTTGGACAACTGAAGAAAAAATGGCTTTTTAAAAATGACTCGAACTCTTTACAGTGGTCATTATAATAGGGTATATCTTATAACTTTTCAAATTAAATAGAAAAGATGTATCATAACATCCACTATTCCAAACTAGTCCTCTGTGGCAATTTTGAAAATCTCCTATGATCCATGTTGACAACCACTTCAACATGGTTAAATAAAATTTCCCATTTTAATCTAAAGCACTATAACTCAATTTGGACTCTGACAACTACATGTGCATCCTTGAAACACCTATTTTGAGTTTCTCATTTTATACAAAAAAAGTTTAAAATCCAAAATGGTTGGTGGTATGGAAAGGCACATCCCATTTTTCAATCCAATATTATTTTCTTGGATTCACCATATAAAGAAGATTAATATTTGTCTATTTTAGAGTACCAAAACTTCTACTATTCCATGTTGATTTATATTTTTCTTATAAATGTACATAAAATTTAAAAACAAAAACTTAAGATCAAATCATTGATTTTTCATCAAGATTAGTTCCTAAATCTTTGAAAAATGTAAAAAATAATAATATAACCATAATAAGAATTTAATGATACCATAATTATAATTCATTTTTACTCCAAAAATTTATGGGATATACACTAAAAATCCCCCCTTTTTGATAACTAAAAAACAAAAAATTAATTATAAAATTTCCCCCTTTTCTAGAATTAATTAAGAAATAAACAACACTCTCGTTCATACTCCTATTAAGAAATTAAACATTTATTTAAAAATTTAAAAATTTATTTTAAGTTTCAATCAAACCATAATAAAAATTACTGTATAACATAAAAAATAAATAAAGTATAAAAAATTTCTTAGACTAGTAGTGCTCATAATATACTTCAAGGATCTATTGTAAAGAAATTATCTACTAAAAAATAGAACGAAATATAAATTTTTGATTAGATTTTTAAAATTAGGGGGAAAAATTAAGATAAAAATTAAACCCCTCATAAATATATCTTATTTACTAAATAATTAAACTTCCATAATTCCAATATCAAATTAAATATTTTCAAACATAGCTAAATCAAAATGTTTAGTAAAAATATTAACCATTTCATCATCAGTTGGAATATATTCTAAAATTTTTAGACCTTTTTGAATAAGAACTCTAATAAAATGTTATCTTACTTAAATATATTTAGTTATATAAATAAGTATTTTTTTTAGAACTAATAATAATATAATTATTATAACAATAGATATGAATACTTTCAAAATTAAAGAAAAAATATGATGAAGTTTGATTAATCAATAATTATTGAGCACAAAATGATGCAACAAAAATATATTCAGATTTTTTAGTTGATAAAACAATATAATGTTTTATTTTTGAAATCTATGAAACAAAAAGTTTACCATGAAAATGGAACATAACTAAGGTAATTTCTCTATCAATTTTTAATTATTTAAAATTAGAATCAAAATATATAATTAATTCAAGCATGTATTTAGCAGGATAAAACAAAAAAAGATTCAAATAACCTTTAATATATTTAATAATCCTTTTAACAACTTTTAAATTAATTTCCTTAAAAATATATCAATATATATCACATAAAAAAACACTATAATTTAAATTGGGACTATAGGATATCAATATAATAAACAACTAATCATACCTCTAAAAAATTTATTATCAACTAATATCATTGATTCCTATAAATATAATTTACATGAAGTACTCATTAGAGTGTTTGAAATTTTACTTGAATCTAGACTAGATATTTTAACTAAACATTTAACATATTTTGATTGATTCTGAAAAATATCAGCATTCTTTTGAGAAATTTTAAGACCAATAATTTTTTTTAGTTCTAACATAATATGTCAAAACTCGTCCCTTAGGGCCCATGCCATGACTACCCCAAGACCACCTTCCATAGGCTAGGGGTTGACGACTTGCACCGGAAAAGAGTATCCCTAAAAACGGGAAGGCATTTCCTTTTAACCTGTAGAGACACACAGTCTAGAACACAATAAGATGCAACCATGAAGTAAACAACTATAGTAAAAAGAGTATGATAAAAGTAAAAAGGGGCTCAAATACAAGCCCAAATAGAGAGTACACTTACAATTGGAAAGTACAAATACAACTAAAAGGTAAAAAAAATCTCCTGGATTGTCCACCGAGGTTCTTACCTAAAGGGTAGGTACAAATCGTCTCCACAACACTCCACGTAATCCTATCTCCTTCGTGTACCGGCTGATCCTGGAATGCTCAAGTCTCAGCCCAGCTGCTCGTCATCTGCATAAGACACAACAAGGTGCAAGAATAGACCGTCGAAGGGTGTGTATAACAATACTCAGTAGGGACCTAGAGACCCCTGTAGGTCTCCCAGAGTTCTACAAATGAAAAACCACAAAGCAAGATATCCATCTCAAGCATGAAGTGATATACATCAACTCTACTTAGGTATATTCTCATACATATACCTAAGTTATGAAGATATTCTCATCTCATACATGAGGGAAGAATACCAAAAAGGTAACACCATGAAGGTAGAAGTACCACACAGGTAACACCACTAAGATAGAAGTAACACATTAGTAACACCATGAAGACAACACCATGAAGGTAGAAGTACCACACAGGTAACACCACGAAGATAGAAGTACTACATAGGTAATGCTATGAAGATAACACCACAAAGGTAAAATTACCACATAGGTAACACCATGAAGATAGAAGTACCACATAGGTAACACCACAGAGGTAGAATACTCTACTCACAATCAGGTATAACTTAAGTACAGAAATATAGATGATTAGTCATAATCTAGATCATCTTATTCTATTATGAGGCACTGCTGCTGAACCACAGAGGATCAATAGGTAATAACCCCGCTGACCCACATAGGATCTAAACCACATTAGATCAGTATGTTCTGACCCACATAGGATTACTGAGCGATGACCCACACATGATCTGATAGATTCTGACCCACACATTATCATTAGATACTGACCCACTTAGGATCGGTGTTCTTTCTTCACGTTACAAAAACCCACAAGATTCCTCACACCTAGTGCGCTTGAGTTCCGTAGAATCTGCCCCTCAATATATCGGTCATACGTCGACCACCACTAAGCTCCACAAAGGCGTAACCCAAAGGACCGACATGTCATAAGTGTTACAACGGGATAGACGGTGGGTCAATCAGACACCCGATCTATGAGTTATAAGCCTTTTAGTTCTGAGGGCCCTATTGGATTCAGATTCAATCCAACCCATCTATACTCCAAAATTCTTCAAAACTCAATTGGATTATACCAAAAGGACAATCTCGCTCCAAGGGTACCATCACTACAGATGGTTCATCAAACAGACACCCAGATTTCATGTTATGGACCTTTGAAGCAGAACTGGGCCTGGTTGGGTCCGGGTTCGGTCCAACCCGGTCTGGATCGACCCAATCCCATTTGGATCGACCTGACCCAGTCTAGGTCCAACTCGGCTAGGCTCGGCCGTGGCGGTCTTGAACCTCTGGGTCGCGGTCCAGCCCGACCCGCAAGGGGGTGGCCCGCTGGGCTTGCGTGGCGCGTCCCGACCCGCGGCAGAGTGCGGCCCGGTCCGAGGCGAAGCATCGCCCGCTGGCTCATGCGGCCAAGCCCGAGGTGGGGCCCTCCCTATCCAACAATGGGGGTAAGGCCCCAGGTCTTCCTAAACGGCCGAGGGGCCATTCGGAGTGTGAAGTGGTTGCGCCATGTGGGCGCTGACCAGTCACTGCGAAACTCACCGGAGGCGCGAGTTCCTCCTCCGCCGTGGCCCCTTGTTCACTGGCAGCACACTGGTTGTGCTGCCCTTCTCTTATGCGGCCGACTTATGTGCTAGCCGCCTCCTCCGACCGCTATGACTGATGAGCCACGACTGGTTCCTTCAGCGGCGTGGGTGCGCCGCCTCCTCCCTCGTGGCCGGCTGGTGCCGGCCACCTCCTTGGTCCCCGCCGGCACCAATCCCCGGTACCGCCAAAACAACGGCCTTCTGTGGGTCACTAGGTGAGCTCCAGTGGCCCGTTTTTCCTTCTTAAGGCATCGTTGAAATTCACGGGACATCACCGTCACTTCTAGCCCATCAAAATTGGGTTCTGTCCATCCCAAGGAATCACCCGTAAAGAACGCAAAAATTAATCAAGATAATTGAGGGACCAAGATTTGTTCGTTTGGACCACGCCCTCCGCATTTGCTTGATATCAAAAGGAAAATAAGGATTCAACAAACTCTTGAAAAAAAAATCAAGATTAAACCCTACCTGGAGACTGTTGGAGAGACCATGCTTGAGGAAGTGGGTCGGTGTTGGTATTTCCCACAACAAGCTTCCAACAACGCTGCTCGTACGTTGTCCTTCGGTTCATGGATCGGTGTCACCCATCACATCCCACTGGAACCAGCTCTTTCCTCCAATGTTTTGTCTTTGCAACACTTTTTTTGCACTTCGTTTCTTGGTGAAGTAGTGCCGATACCTCTCCCCAAGCTCCATATAAATAGGAGAGGGGGAGGTTGATCAATGCTTGTAGAATTTATGAGGGTTCATTAATTAGGAACCTTCATAATTTCCAATGAAGTTGTTACTTAGTATTGAAGGGTCAATCCATTTAATGGATTGAAACATCACTGGTCCCACATTGACACTTGTCCTTTGGAGGAAAATAAATAAATAAATCAAATAACAAAGTTATTTGATTTATTATTTTTAAAAGTCCCAAAATCTAACATTTTCTCCAGACCTACTAGGGTCGAAGTGAAACCTCCCTTAAGGGAATACTGGTACTATAGATTTAACGGTGCCCTCAAAATTTTAATCTAAGCACTGGCTCAAAAGTTAGAAAATACCATTCGCACGTTTACTGAACTTACCTTAAAAAAATGTCAAAAATTTATTCCAGGAACACTGGGCCTCAGAATCATGCGCCGTCCATTTTTGAAGACTGATAATAATTACATTTAATTAAAAAAAGATTTACTTAGAAAATTTGAGTCTTTACATTCTCCCCACCTTAGGTATTTTTTCCCCGAAATCCACAACATTGATTAAGAAAATAAATGGGGGTACTGAGAATGAATATGAGCCTCCCACTCCCAAGTGCTCTTCTGGAGGTTCCCGTGCTGCCAGCGAATGCACACCAGATATATCAATCGATCATGAAGAACTCGCTCCCGTTGATCCTCAATCTACACTGGAACCTCCGTAAATGTCACCCCATCATCAAAGTCCAGCTCGCCGTGGTCGATGATGTGAGATGGGTTATGCACGTATCTTTTCAGTTGGGATACGTGGAAGATGAAGGGCACCATATCCAACTGTGGTGGAAGTTCCAAGTAGTATGCCACCTATCCAATCCTACGAAGTATCATAAATGGTCCGATAAACCTCGGTGATAACTTGTTGCCTTGGCCAAATCTCTATAGTCCCTGTCAAGGTGGGACTCATAGGAAGATATGGTCACCCTCCTTGAACTCCAAAGGTCTCAGCCTCCTATAAACATAAGACTTCTGCCTGCACTGTGCAGTCTTCATCCACTCATGGATTATCTGCACCTTCTCAGTGGTAGCTCGTACCAACTCTAGAACCATTAGTGTTGACTCCCCTAGGTCTATCCTATATAGAGGTGATCTGCAATGTCGACCGTATAGGGCCTCAAATGGTGCCATACTGATGGTGGAGTGATAGCTGTTATTGTATGTGAACTTCACCAAGGACAAGTGATCCTCCCAACTATGTCCAAAATCTAGGATGAATGCACAAATCATTTCCTCCAGTGTCTGAATGGTCCACTCCGTCTGAACATCCATCTGAGGATGAAAGGCGGTGCTCAAACGTAGTTGAGTCCCGAATGCCTCCTACAATCTCTTCCACAACCGGGAAGTAAAACCTGCATCATGGTCAGAGATTATCTTCGATGGAACCCCATAGAGTTACACAATATCTTGTAGGTAGAGGCATCCCAAGCCCTCTACAAACCCCTGCTCTCAAATAGGTAGGAAGTGTTCTGACTTGGTGAGTCGGTCAATGATCACCTAGATGGAATCATGTTTGCTAAACATTCATGGAATACCTATCACAAATTCAATGGAGATTCCATCCCACTTCCACTTCGGTAGCTCTAGTGGCTGTGCTAAGCCTATTGGAACCCGATACTAGACCTTCACTTCTTAACAAGTGAGGCATCGAGAAACAAACTCTTTCACTACCTTCTTCATACCTGGCCACCAGTGCTAACACCAGAGGTCATGGTATATCTTTTCCACACTAGGATGTACCGCCAGAGGGGATGTATGGAAATCCGTCAACACCTCCTCCCGTAGTGCCACTGCTACCATGGTACATCCTCTTAATAGGATTAGGTGCTCCCCACCTTTAGAAAATCCTTCAGGTGCCTTTCTTAAGGATATTTGAGCACATTGAACCTCAAAGTCAATGTCCCCAACCTGTGACTCCCTGAATCACTAAAGGAGTGGGGGAGTGACTGTCATAGACTAGAGGCAAGCTGCTCCATCTCTATCCATGAAGGATATCTACATTGTGACTAGCTGCTCTGTCACCTCACTCAAAAACTGTAGATCAGACCTCCTGCTGAGTGCATCTGCTACCACATTCCCCTTCCCAGGAGTATAGACTATCTCCAAGTAATAGTCCTAGAGGAACTCTATCCATTTCCGCTGTGTCAGGTTCAGGTATTTCTTAGAGAAGATATACCTGATACTCTTATGACCAGAGTAGACTGTAAAAAGTTCACCCATCAAGTAGTGTTGCCACATATTCAGGGTGAAGACAACTACTGCTAACTCTAGGTCATGGGTAGCATAGTTCCGATCATGCTGTCTCAACTATCATGATCCATAGGTGATTACTACTCGCTCCTGAATCAGGACACACCCAAGTCTGGTTCCTGACGCATCGCAGTAGACTACATACCCAACACCTTCTTTAGGTAGCCTCCAGATGGGGGCACTCATCAGTCTTTGGATCATCTCCTGAAAACTTAGATGGCATCTCTCCTTCCATACAAAGGTATGCAACTTATTCTTCAACACTAACAAGGGTGTTGCAACTCTGTAAAATTCAGACACAAATCTACGGTAGTATCTAACCAACCCCAGGAAACTCCGCACCTCCGTCACACTCCTGGGTGGCTCCCAAGAAAGAAAAACCCCAATATTTGCTGGATACATAACAACTCCAGCCTCTGAGATAATGTGTGCTAGAAAGTGGACCTCTTGTATCCAAAAATGGAACTTTGAGAGCTTACCATAAAGCTGGTGCTCTCAGAGTGTATCCAGAACTACCTGCAGATGATAGGCATGCTCCTTCTCCGTCGCCGAGTATATGAAGATGTCATCGATGAAGACCACCACAAAGCGATCGAGGTATGACTGAAAGGCCCTATTCATGAGTCCCATGAACACTGCTAGGGCATTGGTCATGCCGAATGGCATAACCATGAACTTATAGTGGCCATACTGACATCTGAAGGCCGTCTTCTGCACATCCTCATCTCCAAACCTGAGCTAATGACAGTATGATCTGAGGACTATCTTCGAAAACCATCAAGCTCCCTTAAACTGATCGAAAAGATCATCAATCCTCGGAAGTGGATACTTGTTCTTCACGGTCACCTAGTTCAGGCACCGATAGTCTACAAAGAGTCTCAAACTCCCATCTGCCTTCTTGGAGAACAAAATCAGGGATGCCTATGGAGAAACATTGGGCCTCATGAATCCCTTATTATGAAAGTCCTATAACTATACTCGTAACTCACAAAACTCTGTGGGAGCCATCTGATATGATGGTGTAGATATAGGTGCTGTCCCGGGGTACAGGTTGATGTAAAAGTCTACCTATCTATGTGGAGGTAGTACCAAAACATCATTAGGAAAAACATCGGCATACTGGTCCACCACTACAGGATAACTCAGACTCTCAACATCAGCTGCTCCGAGGGTAAGGCTAGACAACTGATGTGTGATTGGATGCACCCTCCTCTGGGTAAGTCCATCCTGTGCTACAAAGGTTCCCTTATCGCCGATGAAGGAAAACCTGGTCCCATCATCGTGGACACACCGCACTTTGCGCCTAATACAGTCAACCTGAGCATGGACCACAGATAACCTTTCCATACCCAAGATGACATCGTAAGGCCTCTACGCCACTACTAGAAGATCCCAGCCAAAGCTATCACCTACTAGAGTAAGCTCACACTGTCGGAATCAGTGTGTAATCATGGAGTCTTCTCCTGCAGGAGTTTCTATACGTAAGGATAGAGCCAACAGATCTGTCAGAATCTCCAAGATTCAAATGAGGGCCATGGAAATAAAAGAGTGACTGGAACATGTGTCTATGAGTACTACATCTAGGTTGAAGTAGTCACATATCGTGCCTCTAATCATCTCTGAAGCGCCGTGGTCATAGGCCTCAGCTTCCTAGAGCTGAGCTCGTCCCTGTCTACCTACTCCCTGTGGTCGGGGTGGACCAACTGAAAGTGGTGGCAGTAGAACCTCGGATCTCCGCTCACCACCTGCTACATGGCCAGCTCCTCTGCCACGTCCACCAACTGCATGCAGACCTCCCCGATCAAATCTCTGACTCTACCTCGGCAGTCCCTCGACCGTCTCCTGGTCATCCGTACGGCGGGTCGGGCAGTCATGAGCCATGGGACCCTGCCCGCCACATGAGTAGAACTGCCTGCTACCAATTTTCCCCCTCTGTCTTGTAAGCCCCACACCACAAAACCTATATACTAAGGTCATCTACCAGAAGGTCTGGCCTGCTTGGGCCCCTGCATCATCCGTCTTCTACTTACTATAGATGACTCCGCTACCTGACATCCAGTGGTGGCTCTCACTGTCGGTACCTGGTCATTTAGGAAGATCTCCACCAAAAGTGCTCACTCTAGCACCCCATCATATGTCAGAATGCCGATCAATATCATCGATGCTCTGATCTCCTATAGAAGACACTTCTCAAAGGTCCGGGCCTTGAAGAAAGGGTCCTGTACCATGTTAGTGGAGTAGCGGGAGATATCAGTGAACCTTGCTGAGTACTGGGCCACAGTCATGCTGCTCTGCTATAAGTGCAACAACACTTATATACGCACTGAGCTTAGAGTCACTAGGATGAACTCTTCCCTGAAAATTCTCTCGAAGTCTTCCCAGATGAGGGTCGCCTCATCGTGTACTTGGAGTGTCAAAATCTACAATCTTCTAGATTCTCCCTAGAAGAGACTTGCATCTAGGATCACTATCAGATTAGCTGGTGTCCTAACTAAGAGAAAAACTCTAGCCATAGCCTCTATCCAGTCCTTAGCTACCTATGGGTCTGTCTCACCTCGGAACCTCGGAGGCCTCTACCACTGAAACTAGTGCAATACGATCAGTTAGAATGAATCCTCTATTGGTGGGGATAGTGGAAACGATTGTCGAATGGGTATTGGTGCTATTAGTACACCACCTGAAGGTGCTAACGCCGTAAGAGGGACCTGCACCAAGGTCTCATCACTCGGTGGACCATCATCGCATAATCTATCTCAAGAAGCCTGGCTGGCTGTCTATGTGGCGGCATCCTGAAAGAAAACAGGTACCCCACAGTCAATAAGTTATACCTGGTGAGCTGACTCAAAGAGATCACAAGAAAGACTTTTCAAAAATACACACAATCAGTGTTTCCGTGCATTGAGTTGGAAATTAGAATTCACGGTCCTGGTGTATGGACATGTCGACCGCCGCACCAACACTGGATTCCCCAAATAAAAAACCACACTCATAATAGTTAACACTATTTCCACATAGAAAAGATCAGAGTCCTATTTCTTCGGTAGAAATGACTCATATGATACCAATTTTTCATGACCCATCCCCCGGGGCCCATGCCTTGACTACCCCAAGCCCACCTTTCATAGGCCAGGGGCTGAAAACTAGCATTGGAAAGGTGTATCCCTAAAAATGGGAAGGAATTTCCTTTTAACCTATACAGACACACAGTCTAGAACACAACAAAATGCTACCATGAAGTAAACTACTGTAGTAAAAAGAGTGTGCTGAAAGTAAAAAGGGGCCGAAACACAAGCCCAAATAGAGAGTACAAGTACAAATGGAAAGTAAAAATACAACTGAAAAGTAAAAAACATCTCCTGGATTGTCTACCGATGTTCCTACCTAAAGGGTAGGTATATATCATCTCCACAACACTCCACGTCAGCCCGTCTCCTCTGTATAATACCTGGTCCTGACACCCTCAAGTCTAAGCCCCGTTGCTCTTCGTATACACAAGACACAACAAGGTGCGAGTGTATCCCATCAAGGGGTGAGTATAACAATACTCAGTAGGGACCCCGAGGCCCCCATAGGTCTCCCAGAGTTCTATAGAGGAAAAACCACAAAGAAAGATCTCCATCTCAAGCATGAAGTAATAGACATCAACTCTACTTAGGTATATTCCCATACATATACCTAAATTATCAATATATTCTCATATCATACACGAGGGAAGAATACGACAAAGGTAACACCAAAAAGGTAGAAATACCACACTGGTAACACCATGAAGATAGGAGTACCACACATGTAACACCACAAAGATAGAGGTACCACACATGTAACACCACGAAGATATAAGTACCACAAAGGTAACACCACGAAGATAGTAGTACCACACAGATAATACCACGAAGATAGAAGTACCACAAAAGTAACACCACAAAGATAAAAGTACCACACAGGTAACACCACGAAGATAGAAGTACCACACAGGTAACACCACGAAGGGTGAAGTACCACATAGTTAACACCACAAAGATATAAGTACCACATCGGTAATGCCACAAAGATAACACCACGAAGGTAAAACTACTACACAGGTAACACCATGAAGATAGAAGTACCAAATAGGTAACACGACGAAGATAACACCACGAAGGTCGAAGACTCGGCTCAAAATAAGGTGTAACTTAAGTATAGAAATACAGTTGATTAGCCGTAAGCTAGATCATCTTATTTTGTTATAAGGAACTATTTCTGACCCATACATGATCGATAGGTAATAACCCCCGCTGACCCACACAGTATCTGACCCACACAGGATCGGTATGTGTTGACCCACACAGGATCGCTGAACATTGACCCACACAGGATTTTATAGATGCTGACCCACAGAGGATCGTTAAATGCTGACACACTTAGGATCGATGTTCTTTCTTCATGTTACAGGCAACCATAGGATTCCTCGCACTCGGTGCACTTGAGTTTCGTAGAATCTTCCCCTCGAGATATCATCCATACCTAAACTACCACTAATCTCTACAAAGGAGTAAACCAAAGGACCAACATGTCATAAGAGTTCCAACACAACATAAGGTGCATCAATCGGATGCCCGGTCTGTGAGATATAAGCGTTTTAGTTCCAAGGGCCTCATTGGATTCTGGTTCGATCCAGCCCGTCCATACTCTAACTTTCTACAAAACTCTAGTTGAGTATACCAAAAGGACTGTCTCGCTCCAAGGGTCCCAAAACTACAGATAGTTTGTCAAACGGATGCCCGTATTTCAAGTTATGGCCCTTTAAGCAGAACTGGGCCTGGTTGGGTCTGTGTCCGATTCGACCTAGCCCAACCCAGTCTGGACCAACCCGACCAGGTTCGGGTCGACCCGACCCGGTCCGGGTCTGACTCGGCAGGGCTGGGCCGCGGTGGGCTCAGCCCGCTGGGTCACAGTCTGATTGGGCCCGCAAGGGGGTAGCCCGTTGGGCTCGCATGGCCTGACCCGTGGAGGCGCGACCCGCGGAGGTGCGACCCACTGGGCTTGTGCGGCCTGGATTGCGGAGGCACGACCCACTGAGCTCGCGTGGCCTGGCCCGTAGTGGAATGCCGCCCGCTGGGATCATGTGACCCAACCTGAGGTCGAGCGTGGCTCGCTGGCTCGTGGGGCTCGACTTGAGGCAGAGCGCGACCCACTGGCTCATGCGACTCAGCCCGAGGTGGGGCCTGCCCTAGTCGACACTGGGGGTGAGGCCCCCAGTCTTCCTGAATGGATGAGGGGCTGTTCCGCTTGTGAAGTGGCAGCACCATGTGGGTGCTGCCCGGTCGCTGTGTAACCCACTAGAGGCACGAGTTCCTTCTCCACCGCGGCTTGGACTGCGACCCCTTGTTCACCGGTGGTGCGCTAGTCAACCCACCCTCCTCTTTCGCGACCGAACTATGTGCCAGTCGCCTCCTCCGATTGCTGTGGCTGATGAGCCGTGTCCGAATCCTCTAATGACATGGGTACGCCGCCTCCACCCTCAGGGCTGGCCGGTGCCGGCCGCCACCTTGGTCCCCACCAGCGCCGGTTGCCGGTACTGCTGCACTGGCAGCCTTCCACGGGTCACAAGGTGTGCTCCAGTGGCCCGTTTTCCTTCTTAAGGCATCGTTGAACTTCCTAGGACATCACTGTTGCTTATAGCCCATCAAAATTGGGTTCCGTCCATCCCAAAGAATCTCATGTGAAGAACGCACAAATTAATCAAGATAGCAGAGGGACCCGACCTTATTCATTTGGCCTACGTCCTCTACGTTAGCTTGATATCAAATGGGTAGGAAGGATTAAACAAACTCTTGAGAAAAAAATCAAGATTAAACCCTACCTTGATATTGTTGGAGATCCCGTGCTTGAGGAAGTAGGTCAGTGCTGGTTTTTCCCACAACAAGCTTCCAACGACACCGCTCATACGTCATACTTCAGTTCATGTTTCGGTGTCACCCATCACCTGCTGCTAGAACCGGATCCATCCTCCAAGGGTTTGTCATTGCGGCACTTTGTCAACATTTCATTGTTTGGTGAAGTAGTGCCGATACCTCTCCCAAGCTTCATATAAATAGGAAAGGGGGATGGTGATCAATGCTCGTAGAATTTATGAGGGTTCATTAATTAGGATCCTTCCTAATTACCAATGATGCTGTTACTTAGGTTTTAAGGGTAAATCTATTTAATGGATTAACACATCGCTGGTCCCATGTTTCCACTTGTCCTTTGGAGGAAAAGAAAGAAATAAATAAAATAACAAAGTAATTTTATTTATTCTTTTAAAAAGTCCCAAAATCTAACTTTTTTTCCAGACCTACTGCGGTCAAAGTGAAGCCTCCCTTAAGAGAATATCGATGCTTCAGATTCAACGGTGCCCTCATATTTTTAATCCGAGCACTGGTTCAAAATATTGAAAACGCCACTTGCGCGTTTACTAAACATACATTAGAAAAAGTTTAGAAATTTATTCCGAGCACACCGGGCCTCAGAATCACACGCCGTCAATTTTCACAAACTCGTAATAATTCTATATAATTTAAACAAAAATTTACATAGAAAATCTAGGTATTTACATAATACTCATATAATTTTTTTTTAAAAAATATGAGACCATGTACGAGTTACTTATCTTCTAAATATTATATAAAATAATTTACAATAGTCTAAAGGAAGGTATTTTACATTTTTTTCTTTGAAAAAGAGACACCAAATCAACCAGGAGAGTGTCAGTAAAATTTTAAGCATCACCACTCATCCCTTTGCATGTAAATATATCAACTAGAGATTTGGCATCACAAAACACATGTGTGATAATATAATTTATTGAGGAGATATTTTCCAAGAAATTGGACCATCTTGTAGTCAACTTCTAGGAAATATGAATGTTACCAGATCTAATAGCCTCCACAATCAGGGTATAATCAAACTCAAACCATATATTATTCCATATCCTTTGATTTTCCATGTAAAATACATTAATAAACCCAAGAATTTAGAATTCCAAATAAATGGAAACACCACAAGTGAAATAAGGCACCTAATGAAATCTTCATTATGATACTTATAAACCACCCCAAATCTCATAGGTCCAAGATTTCTTCTAGAAGATCCATCAGTATTGTATTTATACTAACAAAAAAAATAGTGAATTCCAAAACACATCAGACATGCTCAATGGAGGAGGGAGGTTACTTGGATTTTTTAGGCACCTTAGCACTAAGAGGTCATAAATGGAGTTATTATAACATCTATTTTTTAGTGATTTAGTATTCTTAACTACCAAGAAAACATCAGAAATGTATAAATAAAGGTTTAAGTAGGTCTGGGCATGGATCACATACTCATATAAAATTCAAAAGTCATCAAATATAAAAATTATTATAGTTTTTTTCACATATAGATACAAAAAATAATATCATCAACCTAAATTTGAACAATTAAAATGTTATCATAATTATTTTTAATAAAAAATGCATGATCAAATTTATATTTCTCAAAATTGTTTTTTCAAATGAAAATTAGATAACCTTTCATAGAAAGGTCAAGGGGTTTTTTTCAAACCATATACATATTTAGAGAGTTTTAATACATAATCAAGATATTTTTCATGTTTGAAACTAGGAGGATGTTTTATATAAACATATTCCAAAATAAAACCATTTATTGAAACACTTTTCAAATCCATTTGAAATAATCTAAAACCATAAAAGCTGTATATGATAATAAAATCATTATACTTGATAATATAGAAAAAAGTGAAAAAATTATTAAAGTATATTATATATTTTTATTAATATCCTTGAGTAACTAATTTATCATCATTTATCAAAATATTTATAGATTCATCATGTTTGTTACAAAATATCCATTTAGTTCTATTAACATGATAGTTTTTCAGTGTTTCTAAAATATTCAAAACATTATTTATAGAAAAACAATTTAGACATTATTCCTTATAAAATTTTCAGTTTGAATGAGTTAAAAATTTATTAATATGTGTAGGAAAAAATAATAAATTAAAGAATCATATTCATAAATATTCCTTAAAAAACTTATAGTTTAAACATTTGAATCAATATTTCTAATAACCTTTTCAATAGGATTATCTCTATGAATTTTAAAATTTCTTATAAGAGGGTGTTTCTCCCCCTCAATTGGTGAATTCAAATCTAATTTCTCATTCTCCCCAATGTTAAAATCTCTAAAAACTTCTTTTTTCTCATTTTTAGTAATTGATTTATCATATAAGATATTTTATGTCAAATATAACATTAATAAACTCTTTAAAAATCCTTGTTCTTTTATTGTAAAATCTCTATACTTTACTAACATTTTAGTGACCCAAAAAAATAAATTTATCATATATTTTAGGAAATTTATCTAAAAAATAATTGGTATTCCAAATAAATACTTCAAAACTAAAAACTATAAAATAAAAAATTCTAGTTTTTCCACCTTTATAAAGTTCATAAGGTTATTTTTTCAAAATAAGTCTTTAAATAATTCACTTATTAACATTAAAATACAAATTCATAGCTTCTAACCAAAAATATTTAGGTGAATTGAACTCATTAAGCAGAATTATACCCATTTATTGAAGGATAACAGATTTCCTTCCAGAGTTCCATTTTTTAGGGTGTTATAGGTTTGAAAAAATTATTATAATATAAATTTTCCTAAAAAAGTGGGTAACTTATTGATTTAAGTATCTCTACTTATATCACTTAAAATTAATATAATTAGACATCCATTCTCATTATGAACTAAATTAAAATTATGAACTAATTTAAAATAATCCATAAATTTATCTATCATTTCATAATTATGTGCATGAAAATAAACCTACGTGTATTTACTAAAATATTCTATAATTACTAAAACATACATCTTTCTAGAAAGACTAGAATGTTTAACTAGGGAAAATAAATCTAAATGTAAGATTTGAAGATGACTTAATGTTTGTATAACATTAATAGATCTAAAATATTCTTTGTTCTATTTACCTTTCATACATGACACACACACACACACACATATATATATGTGGTCTCTAAAATTAAACTAGGTAAATCCAGAACTTGGTTCTTATTGGAAAACTGGAATAGTAACATGAAATTCACATGGATGTTTATTCTATTCCATAATATATTACCAGATTGAAAAACATTTAAATTCTCTACAAATTAGTGAGTTAATTTAGAAAAATTAATTGAATAAATATTGTTTTTATTTTGGTATAAAATTAGACTGATTCACCTCTAAAAAACACACTTAGCATTTTGAAATTTCATAAATATCCCAATATCACATAAATAGAATATGATTATTAAATTATTCTATAAAAATTAAAAAAATAAAACTTTTGAAATAATATAATAATTTAAAATTCCAACTTCACTATGACCTATAATTTTTCCTTTAAAATCATCACCAAATGTAAAATTACCACCATAAAATTTATTGAAATATAAAAAATTTGATATATTAGAAGTTATGTGTCATGAAAATCCAATATCCATATACCATGTTCCATTTTTATCACTTTTAAGAAAAAAATTCTATAAAAAAAATTAATACTATTTTAGTACCTCTGAAAATTCAGGTACAATGGGATTAGTATAATAATTTTTGGGAAACCATAATTATTTAGAACATGTATCCTTGGGTAATTTGAAAGATAATTATTTATAAATGAAATATTTGGTATATTCAAGAGATTATGTAAATATCTAATAGAAATTAATCATATAATGACTTCTAATTGTACAACTTAAACATGTATCACTTGGAACATTTAATTTATATATTTCAACAAATAATGTATTGTAAATTTTAGGTAAATAATTATTAGAAACATGATGAGTCTTATTCATTTTATTTATCACTACAATTTTCTAATTATTTTCCCTTCCTTGAAAAAATATGGTAAGAACTATTATTAAACCTTTTAACTTCACTTTTTATCTTTTCATTCTCTTCCATAAAAGTTTTAAACTTATTTTATATATCCAAATTGATTTTGTTTATAAAATCAATGATTAGATAATTTTTATCCTTAAAATTTTCAATACTATCATGTGTATTTTTTAAATATATTTGATCATATTTTAAGTTTGTCTAGATAGATTTATTTATTCTTTCATTCCCCATAAAAAATTATTTATTTTTAGCCTTAATATATTTGGATATTCCATAAAGTTTTTCAAGTTTATCATTAATACTTTCAGTTTATTTATAAAGTTTATATTCAATGGTTTTATGATCATATACACAAGAAGAGTAATAGTTATATTCACTTACTTGCTTTAATGATGCCATTAATCATAGGTTAGAAACTTCCCTTTCATGATAAAATTCATTACTTGAATCAAAATCTTTCATATCACTATAACTAGCTACCATATATTTCTTTTCATTCTTGTATTGTTTTATATTTTTTTCCTTAATTAATATTATACTTTAGGATTTATGTGACCTTTCTTTCTACACTCATATAAAATAACTTTAGAGCATCATTAGAGTTGGAATTTCCTTTACTTCTTACATAATGATCATCCCATAGGTAATACCTTTTAAATATCCCCTAGTAACCTTTATTCCTTCTTCCTTAGGAAACTTGAACAACTTGATATTTTTCAATTCTTTATAACTCATAATTTGAGGTGTAAGTAGTAACAACCATTTTTTATTAAAAAAACTCCATTTCTTTTTGTATTTCCATTGTTAGCTAAAATTTTCAATTCCAATTCATATTTTAGTAGAGAAAAAAACAATCTCATCAAGAATATATTTTATAAATTTTTTTCTTACATCAAATTTCACTTTATTATCATGCCATTTCCTAGGTAGTTATCTTAATACTCTTTTAACAAAAAATATATTGTCTAGAGGTTTTTCTAAATAACTCATACCATTTACTATACTATAAAATATATAAATCATTTGATTAATAATTTCTTCTTCTCCAATTTTAAATTACTTATATTTAGAACTTAACATGCCAAACTGAGTATATATTAGCTTATCTAACCCAATATGAGTGACATATGATATTTTCCAAATATAATGTATTGTTTTATATGTATATACAAGAAAATAAAAATTTATACTGATAAAAAATTATAACATATCTATTACCTTATAGTTTAAACCCATCTAATGGAATAAATGTTAGTTAACGTATCAGAGTCAACTTTAGGTACATTATGAGATATGATTGTGATAGTATAACTAACAATTGTTAGATTCTTAAGGTAAACTTCCATACATGACTGATAATATCCATAATTCATTCCATTAAATAATGGAGGGTTTTGAAGAATCTATCGTGCATTGGAACTCATACCTTCTATATTAAAAAGATATTTTCCACTTGAAGGTTATATTAGGAATTTATCTTCCAAACACATACACACAAATACACACCAAAGATACGGATCATGATCAGATACCAATTGTTCAGTCCCAATATGAGAATGACCTAAATGTCATGAGGGGGATAAATTGACCAATTGATAAAATTTTAAAGGTTTATCATTGTTAAAACTTAATATATAATAAAAATAAATTTGAAATATGAATAATATATTTTTAAAATATTTATGATCAAATTGAATATATTTCTACTCTTAAATTCTCTAAAATATAAAGATAAGTGAAACCCAATAAAATAAAAAATATGAATTTTTATGGATATTGAAAACTATATATAATTTAATTTTAAATCCCTAGAGTCTCAACCCAAAACATTCGTTTTTAAACCCCTAGAGACACAACCCAACTAGATTCATTTTGAATTGGATGAAGAACCAAATGTGCCTTTATTTTAACTAAGGCATAAATGAAATCCCCATTAACTTTACTAGTTAGTAACAGCTTACAATTAACTTTTTTTGGGTTAGTATAAGCTGGTTCTAAGGTCCTTATTATGAAAGTAAAAGCATACACCACAATGAAAGTACACATAAAATAATAGTAATAAGAATAACACTAAAAATAGACTAAAAATGATGATATCTTGAGTGTCAAGGAATATTAAATTCCCATAATAGTAGTAGGGTGTCACACTATGAAGTCCAATAATAATTATTATAGTTGTAATGAAGCTTCAATACATTGAACTTTAATTAAGTGATTTTCAGTGATGTATACAAATATATTTATCCCCATAGTGTAAGGTTCACTCTGTTTTTGAAGTTATATAGTTTTACCACATCAAAATACTTTTTAATTCACTTATTCTATAAAAAATATTATTAATATATTCTCTCTATTATCAATTTATTTTAGACCAAAATTTGAACCTCTATAGCTATTTTAATTTGCATTTCCCCAATAATACAATGCGAAAAGTATTTTTTAAATTATAATTTTTTTGGAACTATTCTTTTAATACATGGGAAATTGATTATTTTTTGTTTTAAACACAATCTTAATCACAAATAAATGTTATATAAAATATTCATGTATAAAAATGAAACAATAATAAAAACAAAAAATATGAAATTTTAGAACATAAATTCAAACACTAAATCACATTGGATCAGTAATGATGGATATTGAATGATGGTCACGATCATCACCATGACATACCAAGGGAATTTTAATGAGCCATTTTTTTATAATTTTTAAAAATTAATAAAAAATGAAAAATAGATTATAAATTTCTAATTTGGTCCCCATGGTGATTTATAAAATCTCTTGTGATCCACAGTGAAAGGCTCTATGATTTAGATAACTTAAGTTTTCTATTTTGATCAAAAGGAATATTATTAGATATAGAATTTGACTACAACATGTATAGCCTCAAAAAATTTAATTTGAGTTTCTCATTTTACATAGGAAATTTAAAAATAAAAAACATTTAGTTTTATATAATAGATAATTTCATTTTCCCATTTTTTCAATTAAAAATGGTTTTCCAAGCTTCCCCATAATATGGAGCTTAATATTAGGATTTTTTAGAGTACCATGGCTTCTATTATTCCATGCATCTTTCCATTTTTATAATAGTGTACAATGAATTGAATCAAAATAACATAATAGAATTTTTTTATAATTCCCTAAAATCAATGACACATGTGAAGACAAAATAAATATTATAATGATACCATAATTATATTTTTTATTTTCACTTCAAGAACTTCCTGATTCAAATAAACTAAACTCATGATGGAGGGGATAAAATTATAAAATTTTAATTATAAAAACACAAAAAATGAAGTGTTTCAATATGCCACACTAACAAAAGGGCTTTCCACTACACTCATACATGAAATATCCAAAAAAAATATGATGAGTGAATTTAGGTAAGAAAAAATTATTTTGTATTGTATATTAAACCTATAAGGCAATTCATGGATTCTAAGTACTAAACAAGGTTATGTTTAAAGTTAGGTCTAAATTTTAAAATATATATATCTAAATAAATTCATCAATAAAATTAAAAACATTTATTGAAATATAAATCTTTGAAAGAGAAAATTAAAAAGTTTTGGTTTGTATAAAAAATAATAATTTATCTTATGAAAGAGTGGGTATTAGAAATAATATGTCAAAATGGTTTAGAATACATCTTGGGGATGGAAAAATATTTTGATCCATATTTTAATGGTAATTTATTTCAAAAAATAGTCAAACTCATAAAAATTTTTGAACAAAAAATCCATGAAAAGAACCACATTAATAATCATATAAAATATATTCATTAAATAATCAAGGTAACCCTCTCAAAATATATTCAAGTGTGATAAATTATAAATAATATTCATTGATGATAAAATTTCCAAAAAGTATGAAAAAGTGAAAAAACAACTAAACTACTAAGTAGGTTGGCACTCCATAAATACTTAAATTTAAATACACCTCATTTTATCTCAGAAAATTAAAAGGATAAGGGTATAAAAACTAAACTTATGGATAAATATAACATATAATATTTATAATAGTGGAGGTTTTGAGTTAATATACAAACTTATTTCACTTTATACTTGTAAATAAAGAAAAAAGAATAAGAAATATTTTAAAGAAAAATTTAAAAAAACAAATTAAAATGAATGAAGATGGGATAACACTTGGTTTGGACCCCCATCTGGGTGCTAGGTTTTTACAACCACTAGTTAGGATGTTACAAAAATTTATCCCCAATATGAATGTTGATGGGTTTTCATGGAATGAACCACCACATGTTCTTTCTCCAAATATCATTTTTTGATTCCAAGAGTGGGAATCCCCAAAGAAAAGAATAAATTTACTAACCCCCAATAGATATGAAAGATAAAAGTATAAATAAAAATGAAGAGAATGGGTAATTTTTAGGGGATCCTTGTTTACATTCATGGTTACATCCACTATATGATATAAAAATTTATTTAAAGTTGGTAGTCACACCACCAAGGTTCCCTTGATATTTTTTTTATAGATATAATAGATCTTTAAATTTTAGTATTTGTTTCTATTTAATGGTGGTAAATTTATTTTCATCATCACTATTATAGAATAATTTTAAATTTAACTATATGAGATGTTAGTTTTCAATTTAATATCAATAAAATTTAGAAAAAATAATTACAAAAAATAAAACTCCCTCATACATTTTACCTTTTAAACTCATTATCCAAAATAATATCCATTAGGAATTCATTTTTTAGTGATGTAAGTAGACATTATAAGAATTATTTATTAAAATCCTTAAATTCTTCAACTATAAATATAGGTTGAACAAGATTTGGTTTATTTATCTTGTGTTGTTTTTTGTTCGAGCTATAAATATTTTACATCCTTTAATGCGATAGCTAGAGATTCCGTTGTCTTAATAAAATCATTAAGAACTATAAAATTCTATTTAAATTGATTCATTAATTATTATCCCTACAAACTTAATTAATTTTATTGGTAGTAGGCCAAGAATCATAAAAATCACTATGAAAATACATCTTTGACGTAAGAAAATAATGATATGAAATGAATTTGTTTCTTTAGTTTTGAAAATTTGTGGCTTTTAATGAAAATAGTGTGTGTATGTGTTTGAAATTCCCAAAAACTATTCCAAATTTAAATATGATATTTTTTATTGATTCTTGGTTAATAATTTTTTATTACCTAAAACATGAAGCATATTGCAATCCCATGTTCTATCTCTCAATGAGGCCACTAACATAACATTATTATTCTATGGTAACTATTCACAAACTAACTAATATATTAATAAACAAAAAGTATTATAGTTGGGGTTTTAAAAATTTAATATGATATATATATATATAAATGAAAATGAAAATAAAAATTAACAATGAAAAGAATGACATAAATATGTTATTAAGAAAGATGGATGCTATCCTGGGGATTTCACAATGATGATATCATTGTTATTTAAATTATAATTCCAAATATCCTATTCAATGTAGTGATTAATACTTATCATATACCACCCTAATTGTTTGAATTTTTATAGCCCCACACTAAGAACTCTTCATGCAGTTAAATAATCTTCCAAAAAGAACACAACAGTAGTGAAAATGGGGAACCAAACACTATAATCAATTTAAACACCATTAAAGTTTATATAATATAATAAATAGATACATTGAATCATAAGAACTCATGTATACACTTCTACTTTCCTTCGAACAAATTTAAAAGTTATTCCCCCCTTTTCATGGAGGTATAAAATCTTAGTGGGGAGAAAATAAACCAATGAAATAGAGGATAGGGAAAATAATTAATATAAATTAAATATAAAAAAGATATTAAAATAATAAAACCCCATAATTATATTTTTAAATGACCTTTTTCTTTGATATAAATTAAAGATATATGTTTATAAGGGAGAGGAGTGGCTCATTTTCACACCAATTTTTTCCTTCAAAATTTCATACATGGGATATCTAATAAATAACATAATATAATAAAGTAGTTTTCTTGAATGTTGTCCTTATATTTCTTAGTAATAAACCCAGAATTTTTTTTCTTTGTTGGACATGTTTAGAATAATTTATGACTAGATTATTAAAGAAACATTTTCTAGACTTGCAGACAAATTGGATTCAAATTATTTAGATTCCCATGAATTTATAAACATGAATATGGATAAATATATCATAGAAACAAAAAATTAATATGTTAATTAATATACTCTAAATATTTCTTTAAAATTTCATCACATCAATACCTTCTATTTATGAGATATAGGAATATATTTAAAATTTATCCAAATAGTGCAAACATATTGAGTCCTCATTTGCATGCTCATTTTGGGCCTACTATAGTTGGATTCAACTTTAGGTCTAGTTTAAAGAAATAAATCCCATCATGTTTTAATCCTAAAAAATGAATTTAATAATTTTTATTAGTGTAAAAACATTATGGTCAAAATACAAAAATGATAAAAATCACCTAAGAGTAAAAAATTAAGCAATTTTTGAAATTAAGTTCAAATTATTCTAAAAAAATAAAAATTTCACAATTAAACTTAAAATAAAAAATTGGTGGTATTAAAACATTAATATTATAGTATAAAATATATTAAAATATAAGCTACAATAATCCCCCACACTAAAGCATTTCACTTCATGAAAATTGATAAATATTTTAATCAAAATCCACAAATTTATCGAGAGTGAGGAAATTTATAGGATCTTTTGCAAAACCAAATTTCATCATGTATCATATGTGAAATAAATTAACTTTAATTTTCATCTCTCAAATTTAAATTTATTCAACCTTAAAAATCCATCCATGGACCATTCATAACGAACCTCATAAGGAAATTCATGCCACTCTTCACTCAAGATAAATTAAATCTGGAGTTATGGTCAAACAGAGAAAATGAATGTATCACTATAGGCTGGTGGAAATTTATATCTATCCACATTGAGAGAAATAATTTGTTTTCAATCATTATTAATTTTAATGTTGATTTTGGTGGATAAGTGTTTATTGGAAAAAATATTTAAATAATTAAATAAAAAAATATGAAGTTGAACTCTTAATTTTAATGCTTAAATATTCTGGTGAAATTATATCAATGCCCTCACTCAAATTCCCTTAAAAATTTCAACCACCACACACCCTTTTTAAATATTAGGGGATACGTGTCAAAAAAGGAATACAATCAATTATTTTATCCTAATTATCCTTTTTTATTTTTTTATTTTATTTTTTTAATTGAATATGAGGTGATAATAAAATAAAATAAATGAAATAAAATTAATGTAATTAATCACATTAAAGAATTCAAACTCATCTCCATTTTTTAAATTTTTAATTTTTTTAATTTTTGTCTTATTATTTTAGAGAATAGGATGATAAGAATTATTTACAATTAATAATGACTTATTTACATTATTTAAATGTAAAAAATGTTGATATACACATGACACACCCCATAATTATATGAATCCAAAATAATACACATGAAAATCCCTTTCCCCATACTCAAAATTAAAATATCTATGAAAAAAATTAAAATTAAAGGTAGTTAAGAAAAAATTGTCTTATAATATGGATTAAACCTAGAAGGAAATTGATTGATTCGAAGGGTTAAATAAGGGTAGATGTAAAGGTAGGTCTCATATTTAAAATATTATTAGACAAAGAAATTCCTCAATCATATTAAAAAAATTTCATGAATTCAAAATATTTGATAAATAAAAATCATAAGTTTTGGTTGACACACAAAATATATGTTTCTATCAAGAAATTCCAGGTATTATAATGAACATGTAAAAATGGTTTAAAATACCTCACAGGACTAGAAGAAATATTTTTGATCCAGTGTTTATTGGGAATGGATTTCAAAAATTAGTCAAATTACTAAAAATTCTTGAAAATAAAATTATAGGAAAAATAATGTCATGATGTGATTCTGGCTCAAATTTACCCAAGAGATGAAGGTAGAACGGTCCTTGTAGTCTAGCTTGGGTTGTCGAATCCACAGAGACCTAAGAAGTAACCTATAGACATGTACATTCTATGGACTGTTTTTGGCTATGAAGTGGACAACTTGGGTTGATTTTAGATGGGTTTAAAGGATCTCTAAGAGAATTAATTAAATTAAATTTAAAATAATGAGTTGATCCTAGGTTATTGCTCGGGGTGGATTGGACGTATTTCCTTTTCAATGATTTCAATTTCTTATATTTGATATGGGTTCATTTAAGGAGATAAAACAACATCATAACTTACTAGTTTAATGACTTCACCATTTAATACTAATCACCTATACACTTGAAGGATCAATGTTTTGAGCACTTCAAGGTAAAGGTTTGTATTAGCACTTGAAGTGTGTGGCCTTAAATTCAACAAGGATGATGGAGTTTAAAAATCATAAAATAAAAATATCAATTAAAGATATGATTATACATTAATGGGGTGATAAATAACATCCAATACAGCCCCTTTATACTCCCTTGGATCAACCCATAAGTGGGTTATCCCTCCATTGATCCCATGGTTTCAATGGAAGTGAAAAGTAGACTCATGGGGGAGGAAATGGAGAAGTAAAGAAAACAACAAAAATAAAATGATCACTCCACTGTTGTGTGAATAATTTCACAAGGTTTGGTATGAATAAATTCACACCTTGATCCAAAGGTATCAAAGTTATGTGAAGAACAATAGAATAAGTGTATAAGAAGAACTTTTGTTAAGAAACTAAAGTGAATTGAACAACTTACATGTGAAAGACAAATTTGAGACAATAAAATTGCAGCATAACATTTCAATTGAACAAAGAACCAAAGATTCTTTAATCCTCCAACACCACTATCTTAAATAGGAATTTTTTTAGCCCTTGGGTAGATCATCCAACAGTCCAAGTATTATCAATTAATTGCGGTAGGCCATAGGTGGGTGGAAAGTAAGGGAGAGAAGACTTTCCACCCTTGACCCGAAAAGGCATCCAGCTTGCATCCACCAAACAGAGGCGTATGAAACACCTTCTAGATGACAGAATTTGGGTGGGCCATAGAAGAATTAAATTAATATCCAGATGTCCCCTAATAGTATTTAAAATATCATCAAAAATAAGTTATGGTTTTTGAGATATGTTTTAATTGATGGGCTGTTTTTCTGGGCCGCAGAATCTGGCCTAGAATTTTATCTCTAAATTGGGCCACCTAAATGGACACCATGGAAGCCGAATTAGCATTGGATCCTAAAGAGTTATTTGTTCCTCTACATTTATTATAGAATACCACTAAATTTGGGATTCATTGGGCCTGTATGTTGGTCCCCACCGTCTCATCAGTGGGCTGGTGTCCAATCTGCCTTCTCTAGAATTGCTTCCTTTCATCAAAAAATATCCCCATCTTCTTCCTTGAATTCTCCATTGATCCCTGAATGAAACATGTTCATATTGGAGTGTATATAAATTTACAAAAATATCAAATTAAAATATGTATAATCAGATGAATCATTGGGTACTTCAAATGATGTTAAAAAATGTACCACATAATAGTTCATTTTAAGAAGGTATTACAATCATAATGTGAAATGATGTTCAAAGTGTAAAATGCACTAAAATGGTGCTTATGAATAATAAAGAACATCAATATTATATATATTAACAATTAATATTAGCCTCATTTAGTGGCTAATCACACCCTCCAACTTGAGTTTTTCTAGTCCCAAGCAAAATATATCTCAACAATATGAAATTCGAATTCCCTTTTCCAAAAACATTTTAATACAAAATGATCACTAGAAACCCTTATACAAAAAACTCATGAAACACATCAAAATATTTTAATAAAAGATAGTTTCATAAGAAGATCCCAATCCCAATCCCATTCCTTTGTTCAAATTCATTTCCATATTTCATCCAATATCAATTAAGTATGAGGATGTTTTGTGCATCACAATAGACATGGGGGTTCATCTTTATTCAAGGGGGAAATTACGAAAGCGCTAGGTGGAATCAGATTTAAATATTAAGATGAGTATTCATTTTTTTTGTATAATTTTTTTTTGTATAATTTTTTTTTGTTTTTTTTGCAATTTTTCCATGGTAATTGAAGTTTCACTCAAAAGAGTCAACCCCTGTAGCGAGTCTTTACCGATGACTCCCAGGCTCAAAGACCTTAGGGCACCAAGTGAAGCCCACATACTCGGGCATCATCTCAAGTTAACTCAGTAAAAAACAAATTCAAATTACCAAAAATAGAGATAAAATTACTAACTCTGGGCCAGACAACTATGGAGTCATGATCCCCAAGTGCTGAAAGCCACGCATTAGGTCATTTCATTGCTCTACGCACAATTTTTTTTAATTTTTTTTGAATACTCATATTAAACTAAAATTATCACCAAAACTATGCTATTTATTTAGGGGACCCCATGAACTTAAACTAATTCCCCACTATCCAAAGGACGTGCATTGTGATTTTTTTTATTTGGATGAAAATATAAACGATGAAATATCACATTAGACAGCCACACTTTTCAAAATCTATGCTCATGAAATTATACAAGGATTAAAATCAGAATCAGAGTATTCTAAATTATTTGATATTAAGTTTCAAAGTGTGCAATGTGTATTACTATGTTCAAAGTTAAAGGAATTTTTCCTTCCATTTTCATAATTTTTTTTTCAAATAATTTATCATTTTTTGACATAAAAGCATTTTTAATTTTATCTCCCCCCAACTTAAAATAACATTGTCCCTAGTGTTTAAAGAAAAAACAATTTAGAAGGGGGTAGAGGTAGAGAATGAAAGTTCAAAAATGAAATAAAAAATGAGGATCATGGAATGAAGTCACCTGGTGGTTGAAGTTGAAATTCTTACTGCTCCCTTTTAATCCTTTGATATCCATGTCACTTGCAGAGTTCCCTAGTATAAAAAGGGAAAACAAAACAAACAAAACAAAACAAAACAATATGTATATATATAATAAATAAAGTAAAATATAATTATATATAAAAAAATTATAGAATAAGGAAGCACAAAAAGCCATAGGTCAGTGGTAAGTGCGCGCCCTTGTCTCCCTTCAGTCCCGGGTTCGAATCCCCACGACTTCATCGATTGCGAAGGGGTTTGTCCCATGACCTACGATGTTGCATTTATTATTATTATTATATTTTTTTTTTGTATTTTCATTTTAAGCTACAAACACATAAAAATAAAATAAAATAAACTGATGATACATTGTCTTATTTTTATATTTTTGGGTAAGGTATTACTCAAGGATCACACCACGTGACACAGATGAATATGGCGCTCCCCTTTCGTACCCATCCATACTCATTATAGAAGAACAGGTCAATTTTTTTTTTTATTTTTAAATATCAAAATGATTAATAAAAAAAATTATTCCAAAAAGTTTAGAAACATGAAAACCATGGGTTGCCTCCCATGCAGCGCATTGTTTAACGTCATTAGCCTGACATGAACACCCCTAACTTACCCAATACCAACTTTAAACATTTTAATTACCACATGTTTCACCACTTATACAAGTTTTATATTTATTTTATGTTTATAATTTGTGTCATGTATAAACCTATGTTCTACAATGAGTGGAAAAATCCAAGGAATGTTTGAAATGGTTGATCCAGTTTCCACTGTAGTTTTTCCAAAGACATCAATGCCCATTCAATTTTTTTTGGTTTCAAGAGAAGAATGAATTCCAACTAAAAGTTCATGGTTATATCCTATGAAGGGATACTTGATCATGGAAGGAAGGATAATAATTTTGAGCTCAGGTTGGATAGTACATTCAAACACAGGTTGAGATTTTGAATCCAAATCAGTTTCATTTTCCAAATTTCTCAACAAAATAGGTTCCTTTTGAATAGAAGATTCAACCACAAAATTAGAAAGATCAGTTTCAGGAATGGGTATGGACTCAATGTTTGTGATTTCTCTTAATGGTTCAGTGATTTGTGTTTTTGAAAAATCATCAATGGAGTTATATTCATGAGACTCAATCCATAATGTCAAATTTCCCTCTTGTGAATACAAAAAATCATTTTCCTATTGATTTAAAAAAACATCAACAATTCCTTGATCCTCTTCATCTTCCCCAAATCCAAAGGTTTTCTCTTCAGTAAATTCATGAGAGGTTTGTGGGAAACTAGACACTTCACATAAGGTTATGGAAGGGAAAGTTTGTGTAGGGATGGGTTCCTCACAATTTTTAATGCTTTGTAGTTCTAACCTCAATTATGAAACCTCAAAATTCATTATCTCCATTTGTTGAAACAATTTTTCAAGTAATGGATGTGGATTAGGATGGATAAGGGGTTGAGACATATGGTCTATTCCATGAGGATAACTATGTTGTTGGAACTCCATAGGAGGATGTTAAAATTGGATTTGTGGGGATTGAAACTCATTATATTTTGGAATGTTTTGTGGAGAGTAGGAGTTAAAACATTGTGTCTCAATTGGTTGTTGGTTATCCCACCAGTAGAAACTAGGATGGTCATTTTACGTCACACTTGGTGTGGGGTGATCAATGTAGGGAGAGGTTCCCCATGTTTGGGCTTGTTCAAAATTGATTTCCATAGGAGTAAGGGGGTGAGAATAGAGAAGAGGGATGAAAAAAAGATGATAGTGTATAATATAACTTACTTAGGTCCCCGTAAATGGTGCAGAAATTTGATTCTCGCTCAAATTTACCCAAGAGATGAAGGTAGAACGGTCCTTGTAGTCTAGCTTGGGTTGTCAAATCCACAGAGACCTAAGAAGTAACCTATAGACACATACATTATATGGGATGTTTTTGGCTATGAAGTGGACAACTTGGGTTTATTTTAGATGGGTTTAAAGGATCTCTAATAGACATAAGTGAATTCAATTTAAAATAATGAGTTGATCCTTGGTTATTACTCAGGGTGGATTGGACGTATTTCCTTTTCAATGATTTCAATTTATTATATTTGAGATGGGTTCATTTAAGGAGACAAAAAAACATCATCACTTACTAGTTTAATGACTTCACCCTTTAATACTAATCACCTATACACTTGAAGGATCAATGTTTTTAGCACTTCAAGGTAAAGGTTCGTATTAGCACTTGAAGTGTGTGGCCTTAAATTTAACAAAGATAATGGAGTTTAAAAATCATCAAATAAAAATCTCAATTAAAGATATGATTATACATTAATGGGGTGATAAATAAACTCCAATCCAGACTCTTGATACTCCCTTGGATCAACCCATAAGTGGGTTATCCCTCCATTGATCCCATGGTTTCAATGGAAGCAGAAAGTAGACTCATGAGGGAGGAAATGGAGAAGTAAAGAAAACAACAAAAATAAAATGATCACTCCACCGTTGTGTGAATAATTTCACAAGGTTTGGTATGAATAAATTCACACCTTGATCCAACGGTATCAAAGTGATATGAAGAAAAACAGAATAAGAGTATAAGAAGAACTTTTATTAAGAAACTAAAGTGAATTGAACAACTTACATGTGAAAGACAAATTTGAGACAACAAAATTGCAGCATAAGATTACAATTGAACAAATCACCAAATATTCTTAAATAATCCAACACCACTGACTTAAATAGTAATTTTTGATCTCTTGGGTCGAGACTCCAATAGTCCAAGTCTCCTCAATTAATTGTGGTAGTCCATAGGTGGGTGGAAAGTAAGGGAGAGAAGACTTTCCACCCTTGACCCGAAAAGGCATCCAGCTTGAATCCACCAAAGAGATTCGCATAAAAAACATTCTAGATGACAGAATTTTGGTGGTCTATAGAATACTTAAATTAAGTTCCGGATGTCCCCTAACATATTGTAAAATCTCAGCCTAAAATAAGTTATGTGTTTATAGATATGGTTTAATTGGTGGGATGTTTTTCTGGGCCGCAGAATCTGGCCCAGAATTTTATCTCTAACTTGGGCCGCCTAAATGGACACCATGGATGCCGAATTATCATTTGACACTGAAGAGTTATTTGTTCCTATACATTTATTATAGAATATCATGAAATTTTGGATTCATTGGGCCTGTATTTTGGGCCCCACCGTCTCATCAGTGGGCTGGTGTCCAATCCGCCTTCTCTAGAATTGCTTTCTTTCATAAAAAAATATCCCCATCTTCTTCCATGAATTCTCCATTGATACCTGAATGAAACATGTTCATATTGGAGTGTAGATAAATTTACAAAAATAGAAAATTAAAATATGTATAATCAGATGAATCATTGGGTACTTCAAATGATGTTAAAAAATGTACCACATAATAGTGCATTTTAAGAAGGTATTACAATCATAATGTGAAATGATGTTCAAAGTGTAAAATGCACTAAAACGGTGTTTATGAATAATAAAGAACATGAATATTATATATATTAACAATAAATATTATCCTCATTTAGTGGCTAATCATTATGAAACCCAACAGGGCCCCACTAGGGATGGAAGTAAGATGAGGGTGACACCCCAAGCCCACATCTAATAGGCCAGGAGGAGGAGACATGCACTGATTATGCTTATCACTGAAATGGGAGGCCATAGCCTAATGTACCATTAAGCATGCACATAACCATCTCTATGAAATAGTGCATAGGAATAATATAAGACTGAAACATCTTGAGGGTAATCAATTCATGAAAAAAACTGTAAGAACAACACCAAACTATAAAAAGGTAATATAAAATATATAAAGGGAAAAAATACACACCCAACTAGAAATGTGGTCCTAACCAAACAAATACTTGGAAAGTGGAAAACTAAAGAGATCATGAATAATATTATTTAAGGGTAACCACCAAACATAGTCAATTCCTCTAAGTACTATTATGCTCCTCCAGTACTGGGTTCACCGAATTCACCACTAAACTGACTATCATCTTCATAAGACAAAACAAGTGTGTGTATAGACCATGCATGGGTGATTATATGCATACCTAGTAGTACTGCCTTAAAAATAAAAGGTAAGAAATAGAATAAGATAATCAAGTCAACTGAAAAATCTATAGGGTAAAGGAATCCAACAACATATATTTTCATACAAAAATCTAAATGAAGAGAGAAAGGGGATCTATTTATTCACAGCCATGTAATAATGAGGAGTCTCCCCACAACTCCAAAGGTCCCAACTTATATTAAATAATAAAACATAAACTCTCATGAATGAGTATGGAGGACCACACCATGCCACTTACTAGTGTAGTAAAGGGATCACTAATTCCAATTTAGGACCCATTCACCACCAAAGATCTATTATGAGGAGTACTATTTGATAGATAAATGATTTATACCCTCTTTAATGTGGGAGAGTTCCATATCTAGCTATATAAAAGATATGGGGGACCTTACACCAATAGATATTGGGGAGTACCAACCCTGATAACACTCCGATGATTACACTCAACTTACTGCCATTTTTTCAGAATTTATAAAAGAATAAACCCTCTTAAAATACCTTTAATTATACATCTGATACCAAAATAAAGGACACTTTAACATCCTATATATAAAACTACTTATGATAGGATACTTATGGGCCCAAATTATAGTCTTGAAGAAGGAGATATGAAAGATAGAAGCTCCTATAAAAAGTACACAACATGAACATAGAGTCACATGGTGTGTTTACTCACCTAAATTCATGGGCATGTCCTCCCTTGGAAATGTCTAGGACAACAATGTGTCTCTATAAGGTGTATCCCTAGGGGAAATGATGTGTATGTTCACCTAGGGTCCTGGGTGTTTGCTCTTAGCACGCAACTTGGATTTCTATGCACCTTTACACAGTTTCCCCCTAGGGTATTCTCACCCAAGGTCATGTGGGTGTGCCCTCAAGACATGGATTAGATACCCAGGTAGGGTAACATGGACTGTTGTTCTGGCCACATGAGGTGTGATATGAAACTCTTATCGAAACTCTAGACTCTGTGAGAACCCAAGAAACTCAATTTGAGTTCCTCTTGGATTCACGTTGTGTAATCACATTTTCATAGACAGTGAAGCCTGCCTTCATTAGGATTATAGATCCCCCATTTCATTTAGATACATCATGTTTTGACTCAATAGAAATGAAAAAATATAAATTATACCGTCTTCAATCATTGTTTCTCGAACTCAGGTGTTCATAAAACATGATTCCGATTATCCAACTGATAACTGCCACACCTCATGTAGCCGTTTAGGGTCCAAATCCATGTATACATCACCCATTTTTATAAATCCATATTGATCCATATTTAAATCATCAATCTATATTTATTTTACACAACCATCATTAAGATGGGGTTTTAAACACACTTGAATTTGGCTGGGCAATGTCAAGTCTCTAACCCCATGGGACAACGATGAAGATCACAAAGAAAGATGGTGGGAAAATAACCAGAATAAAGTGAAAAAATAATTTAATTATGAATTCTAATACAATGATTACATATCACATAAATAATGGATAGTCAAGGGTAAATATGATATAAGAAATTATGTTCAAGAATATTAATTAAAACTGGGCTCATGTGAAGAACATAAATCACAGAAAATAAATTGATATAAAATTTATCACCGATAAATTATTAAAAGGGTAGAAACCCACAAAATAACGACCCCTAAATAAAAAATGAATTAGTCACTAATGAAGAAAATTTCTTATAATGAGGATGATGAAGATCATACTAGATTCTTAGTTCATCTCATTAGTTATCTTAGTTATTCATTGATGATCCTCATTCCCGAGACTCCAACACCAATAGATATATCACTACCCCCTCATTAATCTCCCAGGGTTATGTGGATAACACTAGATATTTTTCATAAAAACATATTTATAGAGGGAGATTCTGTTTTAGACCCTTAAAATATTAATCATTTTATTTATTCAACACATATTTCAATAATTTCCTTCAACTGAACACTCGACGCGGACCAAATTTATGTCACCCAAGGTAAAACCCACATTTTGAAAATAACCATAGTCTTAGATTCTCCATTTTAGGTCCTGATCAATTGGAAAACTATTTATTACAAAAATATGTTCACACACACATTAATATATATTAATATTTACAATATATTAATTCCAATGTCTTGCGACACCCAAAACACAACACCAACTATGGAGAAATATTTAGAGATATCTATAGAAGTAATAAAAGGATCAAACTAAAAAAATTAGAGTCATTAAATTCTCACCTCCTTTAAGGAATTGTTCTTTAAACAACACAAGATACACCAAATTGTGGGGGTACTAAGCCTAAATTTGTCTCTCTTTATCCCTAAAAATCTCTTACACATTCCCATGCACCCAAAGTAATTGAAATAGAGGAATGGTTCAACCATATAGTATCTTCTCTTTCTCATCATTGATCACCATCAGGTACGCCAAGAAGGTGGCCGCATCCTTGATGTCTAGCACAACCCAATAAATAGTGTATGTCAGGTCATGCATATATATCCTTAGTTTCAATACATGGAATCCATCATGTAATCAATCCAACTATGGGGGTAAGGAAAAGTATTAAGAAACATTATCAACACTCTGTAGGATCTAGAATGGTCCGATGAACCTTGGGGATAACTTTCTTCCCTGGATAAATATCTATAATCCTCATAGTAGGGAAACTCTCATAAAAACATGGTCTCCCTTCCAAAGTCCTATAAAAGTGGTTCATGTAATATTTCTATTTGATCTTGGATATCCTAATATGATCGTGGTTCACCTTAACCTTATCTATCATCACCTACACAAAATATTACCCAGTAAGAGATGTCACACCAATCTTAGTTTTGCACAAGGTTAACCTACAAGTTCTCCCATATAGAGCCTCTAAAGGTGCTATACTAATATTAGAGTGAAAAATATTATTATAGGAACACTCCACCAATGTAAAGTGATCATCCAATCTCATATCAAAGTATAATTTAATGAACTAAACTTTTTAATAATATTTGTTTCCTAAATCTTTGTGTTATTTTATTTTATACTCAACCAAACTATATCCTTTAATTAATGAAGTGAATATAATTAAAATGATACCATTGGTTTTTGACTATTATATGACTTTTGGTCAATATGAATGTTAGAAAATATACTCTTAACATTATGATTATTGTTTAAAAATACAAATGATCATGGTTAATTAATATAGAAAGAGGAGTTGATGTCCTCATCCAGTAGAATCAAGCCATACAAAGCCCATCTGTTGGAGATTAGGAAGGAGGTATTATCACTAGGATTTACTATGAACCAATCCCAAGCTGAACTCCAACACGTTAAGCTTGAATTAAATCATTTACGGGAGAAGTTAAAGATGATAGAAATCACCACTCGGGTAATGTTGTCTGAGCCACCCCAATATTCTATCACCATTGCACACCTAACTCTTAGGTCCTATGTAGGTGTTATAAGGGGCTATGTAACAAGGCCTTAGTTACTTTGTTTAATACTTTTGTATAAATAATATTTCTATTTCTTATTATGGTAAAATTTGTGAATTTAAAATATCAAGATAAATATAGGATGAATTTATAGAAGTTGTATATTATTGATGAATATTGGAAAAATGATGTTTTAAAATATTTTTTATATACTTTAAATAATTTAATAACATGAAATGTTTTTTAAAAATGGTCTTCTATAGTTGTGACTAGGAAGAAATTTAGATTATAATAAGATCAACTTAATTTTTTTTGAATAGTAAATTATGAATAGTAATATTAGCCTTATGAATAGTAATGTGACCAATGTAATAGTAACCTCACTTAATAAAGTATAAATATAATTTATGAATCTTGATAGATAATGTGATACAATAGCATAATTAAATAACGGTTTCAGAAATTATTAGTTAAGTATTAGTATTTTTCAGGTAAATAGAAATTTTACTTAAAAATTACATATCTCTTATTTATAAAAATATTTTCATAAAATGGAGTTCATTTTTGAATTCAGAGCACTGATATTAGTTTAGGGTGAATTTATGAGATTTTTATAAAATGTTTTATTTTTTAGTGAATAGTAAAAGTACAATTTTGAGTTTTGGTGTGTTTAATGACATCATTAATGACGTAATAATTCTGGTAGAATTTTTTACATTAAAATATGTTATGAGGTTTCCCAAGTGGCCAATACCATGGGAAAATACCATGGGAAAGTTCATGGGTTTACAAATACCACTAATGAAGTGTCCCTTTGAAATTAATAAAATATTCCCTCAATTTTTACTATAAATTCCAACCCATTCATTCATTAATTTCATTAAAAATTCATCCTAAACAACTCTATAGTATTTTTACCTCCCAATTAGTTCTTAAAATGTTCCATCAATCCACCCAAGGTCCCAACCTTCGAGTTTTTGAAGTTACTCTCCAAGGTAAGGGAACCTTTCGCCCTCCTCTTTTAGTCAACACTTATTTTATGTTATGTCTTTGAATTTCAATTTTCATATGATGGGGTATGATATTATGTATCCCTATTACTGATCTTTTTATTTTCATATTATGAGATACACCTTTTCTCTCTCATCAATTCATTTTCTGAATTTCTAAGTGATGCCAATAGGCTGCCGAATTTTCGTAAAAGAAATTGTATCTTCTCTTTTCCTTCAGGTTTATTTTCATGTGGTATGTCATTAAAATATCCATACCATGATCTTATTTACACTTTATTCTGTCCCTATACTGTATTATGAGTTATTTATGACCATTTTACCCTTGTTCCTTCTCTTTTTAATGTTTTCTAAAACCATGTTGTATAGCTGTTATGATGCTGAATTTTTGTCTCAAAATATCTCTCTTTTTCTAAAGAAATTATCTTATTTTATTTATGTGAATACCCAAAAATATTTCATTTATAGGGTTATTCATAAATACATAACAATGATACATTTTATTTTGTAATTGACATACATAAAACCCTCACTTCCTTTCCGCGGGTGATGAATGACATAATGATCATGTTTTTAATCACTTTTAAAAACGTCACGATTTTGATATGAAACCCATTTATTTCATTATATTTGGGTTATTTATGAAATGTTTGATTATGGTCTATTTGGATCACATGAAACTAAATAAATATTAAGGATTCACCATAATATCACTCCAATGCATTCAGTAAAGAATTAATCTATAGAGATGATAATTTTTATGATACCTTGGTAATTTTTATGACACCTTAGGGATGGACCTTGGTGATATGAATATGAATGTATAAATTAAATTTTGTAGCCATATTTTCAAGTTATGTTTCATGTTATTATTTTTATATTCCTATTTATGCCCATGTTCTTATTGTTATCGCTCAAGTTCACATGTAAACTATTTCACTTGTTTTCCTTACTGGGACTTCTGCTCACCCTTTATTTTGACGTGTGTCTCTAGGTTATGATATGTAGTAATTATACTTATGATGAACCTATTATGAATCCTTACAAGTGGATTAGAATAATATTTTATGTTTTTATGTTTTATGCTCCTGATTTCCAAGACACTGGACTTTAAAGATCCCCTGTTTGTAAAATGTAATGAAACTTTATATAAATAGAAGGAGGAATGCCATATTTGGTATCAAAATATAGTTTAGTTATTTGTGGAAATTAGGATAAGAAAAATTTAGTAATAACCTTTATAAAAGTTTAAATGTATGAAAAATTCCTTGTATTTTGGTGAAATATTAATTAAGTGGTTTCTGAACAAATAAATCCTTGTCTAGATACGAACAAGTAGATGTGGCTCTGGCACAAATATACCTAAGAGTGAAAACTCTAACAAGGAGTTTTGGGATTTACCCAAGGTATCCTGATACATGAAAAAGGGCCTTTCTACACTTCTAGTTTGACACTACTGGGGAATATGTTTGGTTAATCACAAGCTTTTTATGAATCATTATGAAGGATTTATAGAGAAATGTAATTTTTGTTAAAGAGTAATATATTTAAGAATAAAGTTTTAAGAAATAAAAATCCTTTATATTTAAAAGATTCATAAATGAAATAATTTTATCACTAAGGATTTATTATTTTAGAAAATATAGGGAAATAGGAGGAATCATACAAATGGTGAGCACAATGAACTATGTGCTGACAGCCCTCCGATGAAAGCCAAGATTGAAACTTTCATGAGAATGATGAACCAAATGACTCAAATTATGAAAAATAACTTGAATAAATCTGAGAGACTGATCTCACCACAAAGGGAAAAACATTTTGGTGAGTCCTTTATGTGTCAATGACCACCAAACTTTAGTGGATCTATCGATCTATTGATTGCTGAATAGTGGATCAGATCTATCGAGAAGATCTTTTATGTGCTCCACTATTTAGAATAAGAAAAGGTCACTTTGGTTGTTTATCACTTAGTGGGAGAATCTTATCAGTGGTTAAAACTTATTAAAAACATGAGGCCAAGAGTAAAGGTTGAATCTATGGAGTGGGAAGAGTTCAGAGGGATCTTCTTCAATAAGTATTTCCCTCATTCTATGAGAAAAAAATTGGAGTAAGAGTTTCTTGAGCTGAAGCAGAAGGAGAATGAATCTATTGGAATCTACGAGATGAAATTCAAAATACTTTCTCATTACACCTCAATATTTGTTATGGATCCTAATGGGAATGTTGATATATTCTTTGGTGGACTAAGACCTCATCTTTGGAAGAATATAGCCAACTAAGACTATGATAGCTACGTAGAGATCATACAGATTCCGATGAAAGTTGAACTAAATTTTGGTGAGATGTAGTGGTCTCATAAATCCAATTACAAGAAGAGATTAATGTATCCATACTTAGGGAGGGTCTTTGATCAGGGAAGATGAGTCAAGAAAGTGAAACATCCTACATGTAATAAACACGGTAATAAGTATTTGAGGAACTGCCTGCTTGGGAGCGGGAAGTGCTACAAGTGTGGAAGAGGTGTCCATATCACATGAAATTGTATTAGTGAGGTGAAGGCTCAACTTCCTAACACTAATGAAAAGGAGAAGATGATTCAGACCCTTCCTAATGTCAAATGATATAAGTGCAGAAAACTTGGGAACTTTTCCAATCACTGTCCAAACCCAAGGGCGGTGGAGGAAAATCACCACCAGCCTCCGCAATGGCCAAGGGAGCAAGGTCATGCTTTTTCCATGACAACAACTGATGTGGTGTTAGGTACTCTTTTTTTCCTCTCAAAGCTATAAAATAATTTGTTTGATTCTAGTTCTATGCATTCCTTTATTTCCTCCAAGTTTTCAAGGAATTTAGAATAAACCCCTAAATTTATAAAAGTAGAGTTATCAGTCAAGACTCCTGGTGGGATTATACAAGAATCATTAGTGCTTAGAAACTATAGTATTTACTTTAGTGAGCACAATCTTATTGAAAATCTAGTAGTCATCCCCATTATATAATTTGACATTTTACTAGGGATGGATTGGCTCTTAAAGTATAATGATAAGATCAAATGTCGAAGAAAGGAAATTTCAGTAGTCTTGAATGGGAAACCTATAATTATCTTCCAAGGAGAGATATCTCAACCTGATATTTATATAAAAAAACCTCTTATATCCTTCTTTATGGAGTTTAACAGTGAATAAAAATAAGGAAATAAGAGTATAAGGATAGAAAATGGCCCCATCATCTAAGAATACATTGACGTATTTCCTGATGAGTTACTCAGACCTCCCCTAGAAAAAGATGTAGAGTTGTCCTTTGAACTCATACCTGGATCTCATCCAATATCAAATAACCTATATAGTATGGAAAATGTGGAGCTGTATGAATTAAAGAAACAACTCCAAGATCTTTGGGAGAAGGGGTTTATTCGACTAAGTGTGTCTCTTTCAGGAGCACCTTTTATCTTTGTAAAGAAGAAGGATGAATCAATGTGGCTATAAATTGATTATAGAGAGATGAACATGATCACAATAAAGAAAAAAGTTCCCTCTTCCAAGAATTGATGACTTATTTGACCAACTATGTGGGGATCAATTCTTCTCAAAGATTGATCTTTGATCTGGTTATCATCAATTGAGGGTGAAGAAGGAAGATATTCCAAAACTAACTTCCAATAAAGATATTAGATTTATGAGTTTGTTGTTATGCCCTTTGGATTGACTAATTATCCTACTATTTTTATGAATTTGATGAACAAAGTCTTTAAAGAATATCTTGATAACTTTTTGGTAGTTTTTATTGATGATATTATGATATATTCCAAAAGTTGTTAGGAGCATGAGGATCATCTAAGGGTTATTTTTAAAACTCTATAAAAGAAGAGGCTTTTTGTAAAGTTAAAAAAATGTGAATTTTGGTTACAAAAAGTTGTTTTATTGGGTAACATTGTAACCAATGAAGGAATCATAGTTGAAAATACACAGATAAAGGTTATAGAGGAGTGGCATCAACCTACAATAATAACTAAGATTTGTAGTTTCCTTGGATTAGTGGGATATTATAGCAGGTTTGTGAAATTTTTTTCATGAATTTATAATCCATTAACCAAGTTTACTAAAAATGGGGTCAAGTTAATTTGGAAAAAGGAGTGTGAGAAAAGTTTCCAAGAGCTGAAGAAGAGATTGGTTACTACACCCGTGTTATCTCTACCCTCAAGTGGAGAAGGATTCATTGTTTTTAGTGATACATCTCTGAAAGGTAAAGGGTGAATCCTTATGAAAAATGAAAAAGTCATTTCTTATGAATATCGATAGTTGAAGACTCATGAGAAAAACTATCCTATGCATGATCTTGAGCTAGCTACAGTTATTTTTTTCTCAATGTAAGCACTATATTTATGGGGAGAAATGTGATATATACACAGACCATAAAAGTGTAAAGTATATTTTTACACAAAAGGAATTGAACATGAGACAGAGGAGATGATTGAAACTTCTTAAAGACTTTGATTGTTCAATTAATTATCATCCTAGAAGAGAAAACAAAGTCACTGATGCATTAGTAGGAAAGACCCAATTGTTCTGTCTATAATGAGAATTCAAAGAGATACTTTGATCAATGACCTAGTAAAGATATACATGGGAATTATAAGTTAAGGGACATCATCAACTCTATACTAAATGATTTATTAACCATCATTACTATATAATATCAAGAAATATTAGAAAGAAGATCCTTTGTTACAGAAGAAGTTTGAGGTTGTGAAGGATGGGAAGTTTCCTGAGTTCAATATTGATCAAGAAGGTGTACTGAAATTTCATACAAGACTTTGTGTTCAATCTGTTCAGGAAATAAAGAAAGAGATTATGGATGAATCTCATAGCTCTATTTTCTCTATACATCCTGGAAACATAAAAATGTATAGGGACATTCATGATCATTATTAGTGGGATGATACGAAAAGGGATATTTTTGACTAAACTACAAGGTTCTTGGTATGTCAGCAAGTGAAGGCAGAGTGACAACTTTCTAAAGGGGTATTACAACCACTACCCATACCAACATGAAAGTGGGACAATATCACTATGGACTTTGTCACTGGTCTCCCATGATATTCCAAAGGAAATAATGTGATATGGGTTATTGTGGACCATCTCACCTAGACTACCCATTTTATCTCTATTTTGGAAGATTTTTATCTTGATCAACTTGCCAGGTTTTATGCGAAGGAAATGGTAAGATTTCATGAAGTTTCACTTTCTATCATATCTGATCATGATCCGTGGTTTACATCAAAATTCTAGAGAAGTCTTCAAAATTCTCTAAGTACCGAATTGAATTTTAGTATGGCCTATCACCCCCAAACTAATGGCCAATCTAAAAGGAATATTCAAACACTCGAGGAAATGCTGAGAACATGCTCAATAGAATTTAAAGGTGGATGGGATCAACATCTTTCTTTAGTTGAGTTCTCTTACAATAATATTTTCCATTCGAGCATTCAAATGACACCATATGAAGCTCTATATGTGAAGCGATGTAGAAATCCTACTTTTTGGGATGAAGCTGGTGAGACAAATCTTCTTGGGCCTGATCTTGTGCAATATATGATAGAAAAGGTTCATTCCATCCAACAACACATTAAGGATAATCAATGTCGGAAAAAGAGCTATGCCAAAAACCATCTAAGGGACTTTGAGTTTGATATTGGTGACAAATTATTTCTTAGAATTTCACCTTGGAAGAGAGCCGTGAGGTTTGGGAATAAAGGGAAGCTCATCCCTAGGTGCATTATCCCCTATGAAATTCTTGATTACATAAGATAAGTGGCATATTAGCTTGCAATTCCTCCAAATCGAGCATAAGTTCATGATGTCTTCCACGTATCCCTCTTGAGGAAGTACATACCTGAGCCTTCACATGTAATAAATCCAGAGGTGGTACAATTGGAACATGACCGATCTTATGAGGAGCAGCTGGTGGAGATCTTAGATCGTAGAGACAAGGTTCTACGCAACAAGACTACCCTCCTTATTAAGGTGTTGGGGAGAAACCAAAAATGTGAAGAAGCCACGTGGGAACTAGAGGAGTCTATTAGGTATAAGTAACCACACCTTTTCTTTTCTGAGGGTACAAGTTGAAAATTTGAGGATGAAATTTCTTAAGGGGGAAGAATTTAATGACCTAAACTTTTGAATAATATTTATTTCCTAAATTTGTGTGTTATTTTATTTTATACTCAACAAAACTATATCCTTTAATTAAGGAAGTAAGTATAATTAAAATGAGACCATTGGGTTTCGACTCTTATCTGACTGTTGGAAAATATGACCATTGGAAACTATAATCTTAACATTATGATTATTGTTTATAAATACAAATGATCATGGTTAATTAATACAGAAAGAGGAGTCGATGGCCTCATCCAGTAGACTTGGGCCATACAAATCACATATGTCAAAGCTTGGGAAGGAGGTAGCATTACTGGGATTTTCTCTAGACCAATCCCAATCTGAACTCCAACATATTAATCTTGAATAGAATTGATTATGGGATAATTTCAAGCTGATATAAATCACTACTCATGCAATGTTGTTCGAGATGCCCCAAGATTCTATCACCATTGCACACGTAACTCTTAGATTCTATACAGGTGTTATAATGGGCTATGTAATGAGGCCTTAGTTACTTTGTGTAATCCTTTTGTATAAATAAATTTTTATTTCTTATTATGATAAATTTTTTGAATTTCAAATATGAAGATAAATATAGGATGAATTTATAGAAGTTCCATATTATTGATGAATATTGGAAAAAGGGTGTTTTGAAATATTTATTTATATAAATTAAATAATTTAATAATGTGAAATGATTTTCAAAAAATGGTCTTCTACAATTGTTATTAGTAATAAATTTAGATTCCATTAAGATTATTTTAATTTTTGGTGAATAGTGATATTACCCTTATGAATAGTAATATGACCAATGAAATTTGAACTAGAATTTAGTGAGATGCAATGGTCTCATAAATACAATGACAAAAAGAGATCAATGGAGCCCAACTTAGGGAGGACCTTTGATCAGGGAAGAGGAGGAATGCAAGTTCAATGTCCCACATGTAATAAATGTGGGAAAAATTATTCTGGGAACTACCTTGTTAAGAGAGGGAAGTGCTACAAATGTGGAAGAGATGGTCATATCATGTGGAATTGTCGTAGTGTGGTGAAGCCTCAACTTCTCAAAACTAACAACAAGGGGAAGATAGTGTAGGCCCTACCAGATGTCCAATTCTATATGTGTGGATAGCTTGGGCACTTTTCTAATCACTGTCCAAATCCAAGGAAAGTGGAGGGAAATCACCATCAACCTCAACAAAGGCCAAGAGATCAAGGTCATGATTTTTATATCACGACATCTAATTTTAAAGCTACAAATGATGTGGTGGAAGGTACTCTTGTTGTTCTCTCAAAGATAGAAAATACTTTGTTTGATTCTGGATCTATGTATTCCTTTATTTACTCCAAGTTTGTAAGGAATTTAGAATCAACCCCAAAATTGATAAAAGTAGAGTTATCAGTCAAGACTCTTGGTGGAATTTATCCAAGCATCATCAGTTTTTAGAAACTATAGTATTTACTTTAGTGAGCATAATATTATCACAAATCTAGTAGTCATTCCCATGATGGAATTAAAAATTATACTAGGTATGGATTGGAACTCAAAGTATAATGCTAATATCAAATGTATAATCAAGGAAATTTTAGTATTCTTGAATGGGAAACCAACAGTTAACTTCCAAGGAGAGATATATCAACTTGATATTTGACTAGAATAACTTCCTATATCCTTCTTTATGGTTTTGATTGGTGAAGAAAAAGAAGAAAATGAGAGTATACAGATATAAAATGTCCCCATAATCTTGGAATACATTGATGTATTTTTTGAGGAGTTACTCAGACCTCCCCTAGAAAGAGAGGTAGAGTTATCCATTGAACTCATACCTGGATCTCATCCGATATCAAAGAACCCATATAGGATGGAAAATGTGGAGCTAGAGGAATTAAAGAAACAACTCCAAGATCTTTTTGAGAAAGGGTTTATTCGACCGAGTGTGTCTCCTTGGGGGAGAACATGTTCTCTTTGTGAAGAATAAGGATAAATCGATGTGACTATGCATTCATTATAGAGAACTGAATGTGATCACAATAAAGAACAAATACGCTCTTCCAAGAATTGATGACTTATTTGACTAACTTTGTGGGGTTTAATTCTTCTCCAAGATTGATCTTAGATCTAATTATCATCAATTGAGGGTGAATAAGGAAGATATTACAAAAAATACATTCTGATCAAGATATGAGATTTATGAGTTTGTTGTTATGCCCTTTGGATTTATTAATTCTTCTACTATTTTTATGGATTTGATGAATAGAGTCTTTAAGGACTACCATGATAACTTTGTGGTAGTTTTTATTGATGATATTATGATATATTAAAAAAGTCACAAGGATAATGAGGATCATCTAAGGGTTATTTTGAAAACTCTATGGAAGGAGAAGATTTTTTAAATGTTTAGTAAATGTGAGTTTTGGTTATGAAAAGTTTCTTTCTTGGGGCACATTGTAACCAATCAAAGAATCATAGTTGAACCTGCAAAGAAAAATGTTGTAGTGGTGTGATCTCATCCTACAACAATAACCGAGATTCGTAGTTTCCTTGGATTAGTGGGATATTATAAGAGGTTTGTAAAAATATTTTCACAACTTTATAATCCATTAACTAAGTTAACTCGAAAATGGGTCAAGTTCATCTAGAAAAAGGAGTATGAGGAAAGTTTCCAAGAGATGAAGAAGAGATTGGTTACTACACCTGTGTTAACTCTTCCCTAAAGTGGAGAAGTATTCATTATTTTTAGCAATGAAGATCTGAAAGGGCTTGGGTTCGTCCTCTTGAAAAATGAAAAAGTCATTGCTTATGCATCTCGACAGTTGATGACTCATGAGTAGAACTATCCCACACATGATATTGAGCTAGCTGCGGTTGGGTTTTCTATAAAGATATGGAGGCACTATCTTTATGGGGAGAAATGTGATACATACACAAACCATTAAAGTTTAAAGTATATTTTCACACAAAACTAATTGAACATGAGACAGAGGTGATGTTTAGAACTTATTAAAGACTATGATTGTTCAATTCATTATCATCACGAAAGAGTAAACAAAGTATATGATGCATTAAGTAGGAAAAACCTAGTTGTTCTGTCCATAATGTGAATTCAAATATATCCTTTGATCAATGACCTAGTAAAGATGGACATGGGAATTATAAGGGAAGGGACATCATTAAACCTATCACAAATTATTTCTCAAATATAATTACTAGATAAGATCAAGAAAGCACAGAAAGAAGATCTTTTGTTACAGAAGAAGTTTGAGTTTGTGAAGGATGGGATGTTTCCTGAGTTCAATATTGATCAATAAGGTGTACTAAAATTTCATACAAGACTGTTTGTTCCATCTGTTCTGAAAATAAAGAAGGAGCTGACAGATGAAGCTCATAGATCTACTTTCTCTAAACGTCCTGGAAACACGAACATGTATAGGTACCTTTATGATAATTATTGGTGGGATAATATAAAAAGGGATATTCCTAACTACACTATAAGGTTCCTAGTATGTCAGCAAGTGAAGGCAAAGCGTCCACTTCTTAAAGGGGTATTAAAACCACTACCCATACTAGCATGGAAGTAGGACAATAACACTATGGACTTTGTCACTGGTCTCCCAAGAACTTCCAAAGGAAACAATGTGATATGGGTTATTGTGGACCATATCATGAATACTACCCATTTTATCTCTATTTGGGAAGATTTATCTCTTGATTAAATTTCTAGGATTTACATGAAGGAAGTGATAATGATACATGGAGTTCCACTTTCTATCATATATTATCATAATCCATGGTTCACATCAAAATTATGGAGAAGTATTCAACATGCACTAAGTACCAAATTGAATTTTAGTACATCATATCACCCCAAAAACTGATGACCAATCTGAAAGGACTATTCAAACACTCAAGGAAATGCTGAAAACATACTCAATGGAATTTAAATTGGATGGGATTAACATCTCCCATTAGTTGAGTTCTATTACAATAATAGTTTCCATTAGAGCATTCCAATGACACCCTATGAAGATATATATGGGAAGAGATGTAGAAATACTACTTGTTGGGATGAATCTGGTGAGGCAAATCTTCTTAGGCCTGATCTTGTGCAAGAGACGATAGAAAAGATTCATTCCATCCATCAACACATTAAGGCTACTCAGAGTCGACAAAAGAGCTATGCTGACAACCGTCGAAGGTACTTGGAGTTTGATGTTGGTGAAAATTTATTTCTTATAATTTCACCTTGTAAGAGATTCACGAGGTTTGGAAAGAAAGGGAAGCTCATCCCTAGGTATATTGGACCCTATGAAATCCTTGACCACGTTGGAGCAGTGGCCTATCAGCTAGAACTTCCTCCAAATCTAGCACAATTTTATGATGTATTCTATGTATCCCTCTCGAGGAAGTAAATACCTGACCCTTAACATGTACTAAATCCAGAGGTGGTACAACTAGAACTTGACCTCTCTTATGAGGAGTAGCTGGTGGAGATCTTGGATCGTAGAGATAAGGTTATTTGCAACAAGACTACCTGCCTTGTTAAGGTGTTGTGGAGAAACCAAAAATGTAAAGAAGTCACATGGGAACCAAATGAGTTTATGAGGCAGAATTACCCACACATTTTCTCTTATACGAGTATGAGTTGAAATTTCTGGGATGAAATTTCTTAAGGGGGGAAGAATGTAATGACCTGAACTTTTGAATAATATTTGTTTCCAAAATTTGTGTGTTATTATATTTCATACTCAACAAAACTATATCCTTTAATTAATGAACCAAGTATAATTAAAACGAGACCGTTGGGTTTCGACTGTTATATGACCATTGGAAACTATACTCTTAATGTTATGATTATTGTTTATAAATACAAATGATCATGGTTAATTAATACAGAAAGAGGAGTTGATGGCCTCATCCAGTAGACTCAGGCCATACGAATCCCATCTATTAGAGCTTGGGAAGGAGGTAGCATCACTGGGATTTGCTGTAGAACAAGCTCGAGCCTAACTCTAACATGTTAAGTTTGAACAAAATTGCTTATAGGAGAAGTTCAAGATGATAGAATTTCCACTTAGGAAATGTTGTCTGAGACGCCCCAAAATTCTATCACCATTGCATGCCTTACTCTTAGATCCTATGTAGGTGTTATAAGGGGTTATGTAATGATACCTTAGTTACTTTGTGTAATCATTTTTTATAAATAAAAATGTTATTTCTTATTATGGTAAAATTTGTGAATTTAAAATATTAAGATAAATATATGATGAATTTATAGAAGTTCCATATTATTGATGAATATTTGAAAAATTGTGTTTTAAAATATTTTTTATATACTTTAAATAATTTAAAAATGTAAAATTATTTTCAAAAAAAAAAAAGGTCTTCTACAGTTGTGATCAGTAAGAAATTTATATTCAAATAAGATCAACTTAATTTTTAGTGAATAGTAAAATATGAATAGTAATATTACCCTTATGAATAGTAATGTGACCAATGGAATAGTAACATCACTTAAGAAAGTATAATTATAATTTAGGCATCTTGATAGGTAATGTGATACAATAACATAATTAAATAACTGTTTTAGAAATTATTAGTTAAGTATTAGTATTTTTTTCAGGTAAATAGCGATTTTATTAAAAAAATTAAATATCTCTTATTTAGAAAATTATTTTCATAAAATAGAGTTCATTTTTTAATTCATAGCATCAATATTAGGGTATTTTGAATTTATAATATTTTTATAAAATGTTTTGTTTTTCAGTGAATAGAAAAAATACAATTTTGAGTTTCAGTATGTTTAATGACCACATTAATGATGTAATAATTTTGGATGACTTGTGTACAGTAAAATATGTTATAGTGTGTCCCAAGTGGCCAATACCATGGGAAAATACCATGGTCAATCCCATGGTTTTGCAAATACCACTAATGAGGTGCCCCTTTGAAACTAATAAAATATTCCCTCACTTTTTCTATAAATACCGACCCATTACCTCATTAATATCATTCAAAATTCCTCCTCAATGAAGATATGGTATTTTTACCACCCAAGGAGTCCTCCCAAGGTTCCCTCAAGCCCCAATAGGTCCCAAACTTTGAGTGTTTGAAGTTACTCTTCAAGGTAAGGGAACCTTCACCCTCCTCTTTTAGTCAACACTTCTTTTATTTTATATATTTGAATTTACATTTTCATATTTTGGGGTATGATATTATGTATCCATATTACTGAACTTTTTATCCCCATATGATGAGATACCATTTTTTCTCTCATCAGTTCATTTTCTTAATTTTTAGGTGATGTCGTTAGGTTGCTGAATTTTTGTAAAAGAAATCGCATCTTCTCTTTTCTTTCAAGTTTCCTTTTCATGTGGTATTTCATTCAAATATCCATAACATTATATTATTTACATTGTATTATTATTTATTTATGAGTGTTTGACCCTTGTCCCCCCTCTTTTTAATCTTTTCTAAAACCATGTTGTATAGCCGTTATGGTGCAGAATTTTCATCTCAAATTATCTTTTTTTTCAAGAAATTATCTTATTTTATTTATGTGAATACCCAAACCTATTTAATTTATACGAGTATTAATAAAGACAAAAAAATGATACATTTTATTCTGGAATTGACATACATAAAACCCTCACTTACTTTTTGTGGGTTATGAATCACATAATGATCATGTTTTTAATCACTTTTTATAACATCGCCATTTTGATATGAAACCCATTTATTTCATTCTATTTGGGTTATTTATGAAATGTTTGATTATGATATATGCATATCACATAAAAATAAATACATATTAAGGAAGTTCCCTGATAGTGCTCCAATGCATTGGGTAAAGAATTAATTTCTAGAGATGACAAGTTTTATGATACATTGGTGAATAACCTTGGTAATTTTTATGACACCTCGGGGATGGAACTTAGTGATATGCTTATGAATATATAAATTAAATTTTTTAGACACATTTTAAAGTTATGTTTAAATTTATTATTATGATATTCCCCTTTATCCCCATGTTCTTATTTTTATCGCTCAATTTCACATGTAAACTGTTTCACTTATTTTCCTTACTGGGCCTTCTGCTCACTCTTTACTTTGATGCATGTCTCCAGGTTATGAGATGTAGTAATTGTACTTAGGATTAGCCTATGATAAAGCATTACAAGTGTATTAGAATAATTTTTTATGTTTTCATGTTTTATGTTCTTTATTTTCAAGACTCTATACTTTAAATATCCTTGGTTTGTAAAATGTAATGAAAAGTTATGTAAATAAAAGGTGGGATGCCATATCTAACACATATGATTTTAGTATATCATCCAAAACTTGGATGGTCTTCTCAATCTGGACATATTTCTTGGGGTTAAATGCTGTACTCATCCATAATTGGGTCCTGAAATTCTCTTAAAAACCCCTCCATAACCATGATGTGAATCGAGAATCAATACTGAAGATGATCATAATGGGTATCCCATGAAGTTGTATGATCTCATGTATGTAAAACTACCCCAAAATATCAACCAAAATATGATTCCCGATGGAAAGAAAGTGTGACGACATGGTAATATTTTTAATATTCAACCAAATTACATTGTGGCCCCTCACTGTATGTGGATTCCCCATAGAAAAATCCATCGATATACCATCCAACTTCTATTTGATAATATGAATAAATTGATTCAAACCTAATGGAACCTAAATTTCATCCTTCTATTGACACACGATTCATCAAGAGAAAAAATAAACAACACTCCGCCTCACGCTGGCCCTTGAAAACCACCACTAAAGGTCTTTGAGCATCTTTTCCATACCCCTATGTATGGCCAAGGGGGAGGTATGAAACTCCCTTAACACCTAATAATGAAAAATTGTTGGAACTACCATCGGTACATAAAAAAGGATGAATTTATCCACCATCTAAAAATTCATTCGGTGTATCTCTTGAGGAAATCTAGTCATGAAGAACTTCACTGTGGAAATATCCCAATAAATCTTCTCTCACATGAAGAAGAAGCATCAAAGTCACCACCATAAACTATTGATATTTTTCACCCCTTTAAAGACCAAATATTTATGTATATAAACATCAAATTACTTTTTCGAAATACTTAGACAATATTCAAACAGATGCCCAAACACAATAATTGGTTTAATATCTTTGAAAACTGGAAAACATAAACAACTGGTTCATAAAATATATACATCATCTCATAATTTATCCTTCATAAATATAACCCCTTTTGGACATATCTTACTTAATACAATTATTTAAATCCTGGGGAAAAAAACATGGGGGGGGGGGTGAGTTCAGATACTCAGTTAGGGTAAAAAATGGAAAATTGTAAATATATAAAGGAGTATAAGGGTATGATAATGTGATCATAACATTAAAAGATTATAGTCTTCCTTTCAAAGACCATAAAAATAAATCATGGCATAAATCTTTACAGTTCATCAGAGACGAATCATAAGGAAATAAATAACATAATCCATTAAAGCATAACATAGGAATAAAACATAGAATTGCGGAAAACACATAAGTATATAATATGATTTCTATAGTAGCCAATAAATTACTACTAAGACCATATTAGTAGTATATGTTTACTCCTAATACCATCTTGGTTGTCATGGTTAACTCCCATGACCATCTTAGTAGCACGAGTTCACTCCTAATACCATATTTGTAGTCATGGTTAACTCACATGACCATCTTAGTAGTCAAGGTTCACTCCCAAGACCATCTTAGTCTATCTCATATGATATAAATATTTACCCAATGCATTAGAGGGAGATATAGGTCCCAACCATATCATAATTTAATCCTATATAATTATTCCATGAAATCATAAAAAATCATATCAAAATGCATGAAATTAAAAAGGATACCATAAATATGTAATCATATCATAACCTATGGAAGAAGATACAAACTAATAATCATTTCATCAAAAAAATAATCTGTGAAAGACAAAAAAATTCATAAACATATAACCCATGAAAGAGAAATTAGTTTAATAAAGAAAATGAAATCAGGACTAAAACATTAATAGAAGTAATATGAATGTAACCATTAAATCACTACCAATAAAGGCATGAGTAACATAAATAGATGTCATCATAGATGGGAAATAATTTTGAAATCTCTTTTAAAACATTTTTTGAGGAAAATATCATTCTTATTTGAAAAATTATTTCTAAAAAATAAAACATTTTGAAAACTATTTTATTTATAAATAGACTTTAAAACTTATAAAGGAATCTTTAAAACATTTTGAAAACCTTTTTCCTTGGAACATATAAAGAAGTTTGTAATCCATTTCAAAACTATTTTCCTTGAAATCTTATAAAAGACTATTAAAACCAATTTTTTAAAATAAATTATATTAAATAAAGATCATATAATGGTTATGAAAATATATATAAGTATAATAGGCATAAAATATATTCATGGGATGTATATACACCACACTGAATAAGTGAGCGGTGAATGAGGCATGTATCTCACGAAAATAAAGAGTGAGATGAAATTCCCTTACCTTATGTATTTACTCTATTTGTATTCATAAAAAAATCCTATATAATAAATATAAATTTATTATAAATATATCACATAATCATATTTTTATATCTAATACCATATATGAATTTATATTTCCAATTCATTAACAATTTTATGTTAAGATTTGGATTCGGGTAATATTCACTTTATTCTTCACATGTTTCTTAATTTGTTATATCATCAGTCCTTATATTTATATAATGATTTTCAGAATGTAAAAAATGATTTAAATACAATTTATATTAATAATATGTGTACAATAATTCATAAAATATATAATTATCAAATTTAATACACCGTTCATGGAGATGGTAAATTGTACGTACGTATGAATACTATTTCTATTTAATTGTTGTGTTGAAAGAATGAAAGTAAATGACATATCTTTAAATATGAATATAAATATAATATCACTAAATTATAATTAATATTTAATCAATATCATAAATTTTTACTAAAACAATCCTCAATACATTCCATGTGACATGTGAATGAATCCTATCACTTTGAGGGGGCGGTAGTCCACACCTCTACAAACGATGTTATCATATATCCACAATATGAAAAGAAAGAAGTTTTGTTTAATATATCACTTACATAATATTAAATTGGTTATAATATACATATTAAAAATATATTTTTTGTCCATAAAAATAGTTTTAAGACCATCCATGAATGCAGTAATGGAAAAAAGAATGAAAACATTTTTCACAGAGGTGATTAACTGACATATCATGAAAAACAATTTTGTTTCTGTTAATAAGAGGAGGTGAGAAATGAAATGGATATAATATATTCCATTATAAAAATAAAACTCCATTATATACATGATTATGGAGTTATCATGCATTTATGGATGAAGGAGGTGAGGATAATGTAGAATTAGAAAATAAATTAAGAGAGGTACTTTGAAAAAATTACCTCTTGAATAACACCTTCTTGAGAGACCCTTAAGGACCTTGGATTTGTTATTTTGGTGAGACCAATATCACTTAGATGTATGGAGAGTGATAATTAGATATTTGGGAATAGATTTTAGTACCTAAAAAGCTTTTTGGGTCGAACATGGGTGGTGGGGAGGTGGTATTTATACTAGAGGAGAGGTGGGTTCAAGTGATTAATTTATTGATTATTTTATATTAAAAGATAACCACATTGAGGTGGAATTAAATTAAACGACTTTGGATTTTAATTAATTTTTTATATAATTTTTAGTTTTGATCCACACCTCAATAACCCTTTAAAGGTTTTTAGTTTTTAGGCATGAAAAACTTTTAACTTTTAATTTTAACCCATGTTAATATTTTACTTTCACTACGGGAAATATTTTTTTTACCACATTAACTTTGCTATAAAAAAATAAAATTGACCATACAACCTAATTTGAACCTTTTTATTACAAATATGGAATCCATTTTACCTAATTAAATTCACATATTTGGGAAAATTATATTTAAAATTAATTCAATATAAAAAACTAAAAAGAAGGTTTTTAAAGTGAAACTTTCAAAAGTTTGGAATGTTTTTATATATAATTTCACTTTTAAATTGATTCCAATGACCTATATTGGATTTATTGATTTTTTTAACTTAATTAAACTTTTAAAATAATTAAAAATATAATTTAACCTTAAAAAAATTAGGTGAAAAGTAGTTTTGAATTAAAATCCAGTATTTTTAACTATTGATTAAAAATGAAACCTTATAGAAAAATACCAAAAATTTATCATAACCTAATTTTAATGATTATATTTAAAATATGAAGTTTATTTTTACATATTAAATCTATAAATGTGTCAAACAATTGTACCTAAAAAGGGTTTTCCATTAAAATATGGTAAAACTACCTTAATAAAAAATATTGTGTTTTATGTGTTAAATTGGTTTTATTATTATATTATGCCTATAAAATATGTTATATGGACATAAAAAATATTAAATTGGATATTTAAAATATATATTATAGAAAAATTTATTAATAATTATAATTAATTTAATTTATTAGGATTAAAACAACTTGTAATCATAATAATAGTTTTTTATAAAAATACTCTCTTTTTATTCAATTGGTTATTATATTCATTTATAGATAATTAGTAACAAATTAATTCATTTTATATTTTGTGAAAACAATATATTTATATATTTTAGTTAATAATATTCATAAAATCTAATTTAACTACTAGGTTACATCATATTTTTGTAATATATTGTTTTCGCTAAACCTCAGTCATGCGTGTTACATAATCCATCGAGGAAAGTCTTTTTTGATTGTAACACAAGATAAACTCATTATTCCATGTAGAGAAAGATAAAATTTATGTTTTGAGTAGTGAATGTAATCAAAACATAGTTTTTTAATATAAAATAAATTATTTTGAATGTTACATGAAATGATAAATATCAAAAAGATTAAATTAACTCGAAAAAAACAATTCACAAAATCTTGGGGTGTTACTCCCCTATCCTCCATAGGGGTTATATTAAATAAGGAAAACTACTCTGATTATTCCTCTACCATGTGATAATGATATTTCCCTATAAGGGAATCCTACATAATGTTTTTATTCCCTGGATTATAGACTATCTCGATGTCATTGTATTGGAGAAACTCCAACCAATGCCTTTGTCTCTGGTTATGATCTCTCTAGGTGAATATGTACCTAAGACTCTAGTGGTATGAGTAAAAAAAATTCTCACCTAGATGATAATGCCTTCATGTTTCCAGGGTAAATTCTACCACTGCCAAATCAAATCCATGGGTTACATAATTTATCTCATGGGTTCTCAAATTACTTTAACCATAAGTGATAACTGCCTTCCTTTGCATCAATATATAGTTGAGACCATCTCTAGGGGAATAAAAAAACACATACCCTACACCCACATCTGGTTGTATTAGTATAGGAATACTATTCAACCACTACCTCAACTCTTAGAAGGCTCTCTAACACTACTCAGTCCAAAAAAATAGATTCTATTTCCATGTTAAGGAAGTCAAATGGTAGATGAAGAACTACATCAATCTTTACTAGATTCACAACTACACTATATCCAGAGCTGATATTCCCAAAAAAGGTAACCTCTTGGATCCAAAACTGACATTTTAAGAGATTAATATATATCTAGTGGTCATGGAGTAACTAGGAACATCCTTAAATTCTATATATTCTCATACAACATAGATTATATGATAATTTCATCAATAAATATAACTATGAATAGTTCCAGATATGGAAGGAAGATCCAATTCATAATATCTATGAACATTGAGGGAGAATAAGTCACACAAAAAGGAATCATCAATAATTAATAATGGATAGAGTGATATAATAATACTGTCTTTAGAATATCATCATCATGAACCCTCAATTGATGTTAGCCATACCTAATATCAATCTTTGGAAACCAACATGCACCTTTAAACTGGTTAAAAATGTCACCAATATTCATAAAATGGTACTAATTCTTAACCATCACATGATTGAGGTGATGATAATAACATAAAATCCTTAAGTTACCATCTTCATTTTTCATGAACCATATAGGAGATTCTGTGGGAGACACATTGGGTCTAATAATATATTTCTCTTAAAGGTCTACCAACATCACCATCAGCTCCCAGTGTTTGGCAGGGTCCATCTGATATGCTATGAAATATATCAGTGTGTTCCTAGGGATTATATCCATATTTAATTAAATATAACTCCTCATAGGTAGTACCAAAACATAGTTAGGAAATATTACCATATAATCCCACACTTCTATTAGAATCTATATTCATGAAGATCATTTTTCACCATAGGATAAAATTTCAAACTGATGGGTGGTGGGTTGTAACTTCCTACTCACTAGCTCCACTCACTCAGCCATAAGATCCCTCTCATCTATAAATGATAATATCATCCCATATTTATGATTTCATATAACTCTCTTACGATGACAACTTATCTAGCCATGCATCATGGATAACAAGTCCATACCCCAAATAATGTAATAAGGCTTCGTCACAATTACTAAGAGGTAAAATAAGAAACTCTATATACTATGTACTAAATCTCACTATCATAAGATTTACTATATAGAAGAGTCTCTCCCTACATAAATATAAGGACTCATCCTTATACATTACATGATCTTGAATAAATGAATAATTCACATTGAGAATATTTTCAGGTTTAGAGTTTTAGAGAATTAGGCTATAACTATTACATAACAACTTGAATATTACATGTAGACACTACTACTCAGTATCCATTTTTTTTCATAAAATAAAAACTCTTAAAAAGAAACATGTCTAGTTCCATGTTTTAGACAACATGACTTTTCCTTGATCCCATCCTTGACCCTATTCATCTTTAAGTCCTGTGGAAAACATTACAAAAACATGGGATGAGAATAAAAATCTCAGTAAGGGTTATAAAATAAGGTAGGAAAACATTAGCCCATCAATAAATAAAAATCAATGAAACCATACTTTTAAATCAAAACATACCTTATGAAATCATAAGATTTATGAATAACACACAAAAATCATAAATCATAAAGGTTGATTATGGCATCTATATCAAACTTACATTGTAGCTATCATATCTACATAGGGAGTTACACTTGGAATACCCATCACAGTATATTCCCTAAATCTCTTAGGAGAAACATCACGTTTACCTCTGTCACGTTACCCAATGCATTAGAGAGCTATCTTGGGCTCACCCGCCCTAGGTTTATCACAGAACCACCTGTATACATAAAAAATTCCCAATAACCATAACATAATCATAACATATAACACATGTATAAAGGAAAGATAAAATTTCCACATTCCAATATATCAAATAAAGATATTGAAATAAACAATGTTTTATCAAATCATTTTCAAAACCATTTAAAGATATTTTTGAATCAAAGTGTCCCATACCAATTTTAAGCTTTTAAATGAATTATCATTTGAAAAAATATATGTCCATATAAATAAATCCTAAAACCCATTTTGAAAACATGGACATTAATGAGAAAATTTATAAGAATAAATCTTCAAAACATTTAAAATGATATTTTGGTTAAAGAGTTTTTTAACAAAAAGAGAGATGCTTGAATACAAATAAATACGGAATAACATTTAATCAGAACTTTATAATATCATGATAATAAATGGATTCATTATATAATATGTCAAAGGACAATATATACACCAGATAAGAGTGAATTGGTGCATAAAAACAATGAAGTCTCACTAGAAATGTAAATTGAGATGAAATCCATTATAAGGACGGTATCCTTAAATTAAGGATAAATCAATCACATAATAATGTGTGAAAAATACAAATACACCCAATATAAGTGGATATTAAGTGTAAAACAATAATTTTTCATTCACACATATTCATAGGATGACATATTCAAGAATTACAAGTTGAACCCAAAGAATTGAAATTGGGTTAAGAAGTTCCCTTGTAAAAATTCAACAGCCTAACAAAGTCACTTTAAAATTCAGAAAATGAGTTGATGAGATAAAAATTATATATCATCAATTGGACATAAATTTTACATCAATTAGGATATATAATAACATATCCCAACATAATAAGATGTAAATTAAAAGACATAACAAAAATAAGTCTTTTAAATGGAGGAGGGTCAAAGGTTCCCTTACCGATTTGGTAACTTAGAAAACATATGCCACATGAAAGAAGGATCATACAATGAAGATGTAAATAATCATAAATGAAATTATATTACATAAATATTAAAATCATGGGCAGTACATACACCACACAAAATGAAATAGTAGCAATTATAGCATGAATCTCACGGGAATAAAAAGTGAGATGAAACCTTTTACCACATTGTAATCAACTGAGTCGTATGACCAAAAGTTATTAACCACCAATTGAATCACATAATACCATGAATATAATGATAATCATGATAATATATATAAAATGTAATTACACAATACACCACATGCAATGAATAAGTGGCGATCAATGAAAATCTCACGGAATTAAAAGTGAGATAAGAAAATCCCTTACCTTGTGTCCGACTTGACCCGTTCGTTCTTTAATCTCATGAATAATAAAATAAATTTAATTTATACTTGCTTAATTTTTTTTAAAGTTTATTATTCCTTTTATATTACTTATTACCATGTTATAAACATTATGTAAACATTTAAGTTAATAACGATTGTTTTGTTGATATTTGGTACTTGAGTAAAAAAAATGAACACCTTATAATTAAAAGTTGTTCATGTGGTAAGATATACATTATATTAAGAATGATATTAATGATTTAGATATAATATATATCATATATATCCAGTATATACATGTATTTATAATAGTACATAACATTTAGAGGTAAGAAATGAAATGCACCGTTTATGGAGACGATAAGCCGTACGTATGCATGAACGCTACTTCCATTTATATTTATTATTTTATTGGAATTAAAAACATAATGATACATAGTTATATTATAATTAAAGTATAATATCATATAAAATATTATTAACTCCATCCTTTATACATCCCACATAAGGAATTAATGAGTCATATCACTTTGAGGGGGCAGTAGTCCGTACTTCCTCTAATGAAATTATCGTATTTACCCACTATGGAAACCATAAAGGAGTTCTATAAATGAAAAAATACGGACTCATAAAGAAAAAATAAACATAATATATATCATATATAAATACAGTGCCATTATAATGGCCACCATGAGAGGTGGTAGTAGATAATTGAACAATCATCGTTTCGTGAGACGTTTGTTTGCCGTCCAGAGAAACAATATATTCTTCACCCATTAGATGGAGGTGTGTGTAAGTGTAGTTCAAATAATTCTCATAAAACCATCATAGTATATTGTGGATACTGGTGTTGTTATAAAATATAGTAATAAAAAGATTTTAGGGGTTGGAAAAGTAAAATAAAAGAAAAGAAGTTAAGAGAAACCATTACCTTTAATTTGGGTAACTACCTTTGGTTGGAACCAAAAGGGTTTTTTGAAGTTCCTTATGCCTAAGGTAAGGCTTATAGGAGTAGGATAGGGATGTAGGGAGATTATTTGGGCAGATTTTGGATGATCCAAAATGCTTGAGAGGTGTGAGGAATTGTTTATAAGTGGTCTCCTTTTATAAGGGGGAGGAGGGGCTCTTTAGGAATGTGTGAAAATATTATTTTATTATATAATGATATTCAGTTTCTAATGGTCCAAAAATCATTAAAGTCAAATATAATATGACTAATATTCAAAATAAAATCATCCAATTATAATCGGACATATTTTAAATAATATTTTACTCATTATAATCACATTTATTTAAATCATTTATTAATGAGGTAAACACTGCATCATTATTGTGTCATAAATAATTTAATTTTTTTGATGTCTAAAAATTATAAAAAAATACCATGATATAGGAAATCTTTTTATCTTTCCAAATAATATTTATAGTATAAAATATAATTTATATAACCCCTTATAAAAATTAATTTACTAAATGATATTTCATTTTTTAATTTTTTCCTTTACTTTAAGTTAATTAATCTAAAGTGTCATTATCATTCATAAGTGGCTACATGGGGTCCCAAAATCTACCCAAAGATGACCATGGTCATAAATTACTCATAAAATAAGGTTTGGACAAGTGTTAAGGTAGTTTTGAATTATTACAATATTCTTTTTACCTTGAATTACCCTATTTACCTTTAACCGCGGTAAATAAAAGTCAAAAGTTACTATTCACCAAAAATTATTTTCATCTTATTGAACCATATTTTACTTAATAATAACAACCATATATTTAGGATTTTTGAAATTCAATTCACAGAAGTGATAAAATTTCATTTAAATGAAAAAGTCAGTTTTTTAACTAATACTAAATGGTTTCACTATTCATTAAAAATTGATGTTTTTTTTAGAAAAATACCAAAAATTAAGCCTAAGATTTATTTGATATTACGAATTAAAAAATGATGTTTATTTTTATAAATTCAAAACATAAAATTGTCATTAATTAATTTTAAAATTAATTCCCATTGTTAAAACAAATAGCGTGTTTTTAAGAAACAATAACTATCAAAAGATTGACACTTGTTTATGTCCAATTTCAAAGTGAAATCAATTCCAATGAAAAAATTGAATTAAATGGTAAAATAAAATTCTAATTACACTTTAAAAACAATTAAAAATATAATCTAACTATATAAATAAATTATATTAAAACACAGTTTTGAATTAAAATACAATATTTTTCACTATTCATTAAAAAATGAACTTTATCGGAAAAATTCCAATAATTTATACAAAGTAAATTTTGATGTCCTAATTCTAAATAAGGATTTTACTTGGTCAAATATAATGTATTAAAGTGACCAAAAATATATTTAAATAGGGTTCACCATTAAAAGGCGGTAAATCGATCTTTTAATGTAAATTATGCTTAAAATTAAATTCATTCACATTTTAAGCCTCTAACTTTTATTGGAAAAAATGTAAATACATTTAAAAAACATGTATAATCATATTTTAGTTAGTTTTTTTCATTCCCTCCAATACAACTTCTAGGAGTTAACTACCATTTAAAATAATAATATTATATTATTAGTGTGCAACATAAGATTTCAAAGAAACCCATTGTTGCATATCGGGTACGCTATCGAACATAGCATCCCCTTTAATGTAAAATTAATATTTAATTAAAAAATATTAATAAATATGAAAAGTGTATTATTCATTATTTATCTGGGATGTTACATCCTTCCCCCCTTTTGGGAATTGTGTCCTCACAATTTTAAAATTGGGTTCAGAAACATCATTGAAAGTCCCACATCGGAACAAGAGTTAATAAAACTACCACTTTAAAATAAAGTAAGAGAAGTACAAAGGTCACCCGAGATAACCCAAACTAGGATCCCATGTAGGAAAACATGGATATGGAAGAAAAAAAAAGGTCAAGTTCTGATGGAGAGTGATAAAAAAACAATTAGGAGAAAGTTAACCACCAGAAAATCACAAACATGTGATGGGTTCAACAGTCCTTGATTCCCCAATAGGAAAAGTTAACAGACACAGTTTTTGTTTTAAGTTACTTTTTATAAAGTTGAGGAATTTATTTATGAGCTTAACTAAAAACATAAGGAAACATACTTGTCATGTAGACTTTCATCCTTTACTAAATTCCTACCACAAACTCATATTTTCTCCAAACGATGAGTATTCAAACTGACTTGGTCACATTAAAAGTGATAAAATAAACTTCTAGAGTATCACGTAATCCAAAGAATATGAACTATATATTTCCCCTGTCTCTAGACATCAACCAAAACCAAAACATTTAGTATAAGATCAGATAATCCCTGAAAAGGATAAACTTTTATTAAAAGAAAACTACTCTTAATCTCCATTTTTTTTAACAATACCGAAAGTTCAACAAAGACCATTCAATAAACATTTGTCCATAAAATTATTCAAAGTAATACAAACTAATATTGAAACCTAAATCTCAGAAGGATTTAATCACATTGTCTTCTAAGATAAATCTTAACATTTATCTCCAAACAATATCAGTTACTCTTAAGGTCTCATATTGAAAAGTAATTAACCTAATCACATATTCTCCATGATAGGTTAATCATTTCCATAGATAACCCAAAATAAACTTATTCTTGATTCATAAAATCATCTAACTAAAAAGAATTAGTCATACTAACCAGGGACTTCACATAGTCCAGTGGTAGGTGATAAATCCCAATCGCACTTTGGTTGTGGGTTCGATTCCCACAGCTTTGTACGACATGACGGGTTGTCACATGGTCCGCGTGTTGTCCTTTTTTCAAAAACTATATAATTTTATAACATTCCCAAAAATATATAAATTCATCAAAAATAACCATAACATATTTTAACCACAAATGTTATCTAATAAATTTCATTTTGCATCCCAAAAATGTATTAACCTGTAATTGCCTCAAATTCAAGGATCATATAAACCCAAATGGTTTTTTATAACTATATCCACAAAAGAAAAGATAATGATTCCTTGAATAAAATTTTCATATATCAAACTTCAGGGTTACACATACTATAAAAAGTCTTATAATGTAATTCCCATCATCAAAAGAGCCTTAATACTTTTAAGAATTTCACCATCTTAAAATCTACCATAACTCTTGAATCCCTTATATGTTTACTTCTTACTCATTCAACATTATTAATTAACCAATCCTTTTCAACTTATTCTGAAATACTTCTTTCCTACAAACAAAATCATGAATCATATCTTAAGATTCAATAATATCAAAACATATGTTAAGAAATAATCCATACCTTTCATTGGTCATTGTTAGTTTCTTCATCCTCAATTGGAGTGGCATTAGGTATTGGTAAACAAATATTTGTATGATCCTAGTGATCCCATTCCTGAAATTTCTTCGTAGGACATGTGTTTGTATAATGACCATGCACACCAAATTTAAAACATTCAATTGATCCCTCAGAAATAACTTCTTTCCCTTTCCTAGAGTCAACTGGATGCTTCCTTTTTTCATGGCATGTTATTGCTTTATGACCTTCATTTCCACATATATAGCATCTTCTTATCCCTTTGAAACATTTTCCTAGGTGTTTCTTTCCACATCCTTGACACAAAGGTGTTTGAACATACTTACCTTTGTGATTATTACTTGAACTTCTGTATGGATTTTTTTCTCACATATATGTTTCTTTATAAGAATCACTAAGGTTTAGGTGGTCAATCATGACTCCAGATTGTTGGTTGAGAATAACCAAAAGAGTTATCATTGCAGCACCCATATAATTCAGTTGCTCGTTTAGAAAACTGTCACAGTTTTCTTCACATCCATTGTTACTTTGATGCCTACTAGATCTAGCCATTTACTAAAACCAAAAAGGTCAGTGTGAGTATATCAGTAAAATTATCATATAATATATTCTGAGGAGGGTAAATACTAATATATACTTATTCAAGTTATCTTAAACTCATTTACTTTATCAAAAAAAAAACAATGACTCTTTCTAAAATCCTAACCATTATGGTTATGTCACTTATACTTAAAGAATACCCTAACCTCTAAAGTTATCTAAAACAACCTCTGATACAAACTATAAGGACTCGACCTTATACATTACATGATCTTGAAATAAATGAATAATTAACATTGATGATATTTTCAGGTTTAGAGTTTTATAGAATTAGGCTATAACTATTATATAACAACTTGAATATTACATATAGACATAACTACTCAATATCCATTTTTTTTCATAAAATAAAAACTCTTAAAAAGAAACATGTCTAGTTCCATGTTTTAGACAACATAAATTTTCCTTGATCTCATCCTTGACCCTATTTATCTTTAAGTGCAGTGGAAAACATTACAAAAAAATGGGATGAGAATAAAAGTCTCAGTAAGGGTTATAAAATAAGGTAGGAAAACTATAAAGACCCACACTTATTTCATACATAATCTTGAATTTATTCAAGAAAACACTTCATTTTGAATTGAGGATCTTTTAAAGTTTAGAGCTTTAGAGAATTAAGACAAAACATTCATAACATTACACATTGTTACACAGTGGATACCATAAAATCAGTTTCCATTTTACTCAGAATATAAAACATTAAAACACAAAACAAGACTCCTTGACAATTCTCCAACATTTAACATGTCTTCCTTCCTTGTATTACTCATCCATTAACCTGTGGAAAATCATTTAAAAACTTGGGATGAGCACAAAAGCTCAGTAAGGTATGAAAAAGAAGGAAAAATCACATTAGTCCATGAATACGCATGACGTATGAAAACATTTTCAAAAGACATGCTTTCCACCATAAAATATTACTTAGAATAACATGAGATTTACACAAGATCCACACAAACATAATTATAATCATAGAGGTATATTGGGGCATTAATTACATAATCTTGTAACCATCTTGGCTACCTTAAAATTTGTAACCCTCACGGCTACCTTACTTTGTGTAACCATCACAGTTACACTTGGAGTAACCATACGGCCGACCTCCAACTTACTCATACCCAATGCATTGGAGGGAAATATAGGTCCCACCCTTCATCATAAACAATTCCCAATAACAAAAACATAATCATACAACATAAACAATAGCATAAAAACATTGCCTTTGAATCTTATAAAACCGAATTTTAAAAGAGGATTTTAGAAGAAAAGTCCCTTATAAACATCATATACTTGAAGAGAGACTTAATATAGTGGATGGAATATGTATATACTCTGTAAATACACATAATGAAACATAATATAAACAGAACCCATCACAAAATCAATTTAAATAGCACATAAATTAAAAAGTAGAAGGTTAACCCAAAGAATGGAAATCGGGTTAAGAATTCCCTTACCTTGGGCTTGTATTACTTCAAAATTGTTTAAACCTCCTGTATAATGGTTAAAAGAGTGCTATTAGTACTTTACAGAAAAATTTTCATGTTTATAACATCTTATATGGTCATTTTATAACCTCATTTCACCCCTTAATTGTTAGTATTTTGTTCCTTGCATTATTTTGGGTGAGTTCTTTTGTGATTTTCACAATCGGTTCATGATGAATCGTTCTTGTTGACTGGAAGTGAAACTCCAGAATTGGAATGGAGTAGTATTTACATAATTCCAGTAACATAAATTATACCATTTATCACTTTGGTGCTTTATATGATGATGATTTATAAGTTAAACATTAATTATGTTCGTTTAGATAATTTAAGTGGTTCTTTGATAATTACAACTTTATTTAGTCTTATAAATTTGAATCATGAGTACAAAAGAATTACAGAACCTTATATGATTCATAAAAAATATATTATAACCTGGTTCAACCATATAAATGGTTTCATGACCAGACTTGAAAGAATTAATGGAGATTGAAAATACATCGTCCACGATATCGGTAATTCGACACAAATGGACAATGTTTTTTGATTATTTAAATAATTGAGAGAGGAGAGGAATAATGATTTGTAATTTTCCATAAACATGAAAAAATCCAGAATATACATGATTCTTGAGATTTAATTCCTCTTGGATAAGAGGGGGTGAATAAAGAAGAGGAAGGAATCATGAAATAAAGAAAACATGAGAATTTTCTTACAAAAAATTCGGCAGCCTAACGACGCCTCTTAAAATTTCATAAAAACAAGATTGATGAGAGGAATGGAATATATCATCAATCATACAAAATTTGGATAGTAAGGGGAAATATTTAATGAAATATCCCAACAAAAGACAAAGGGAAAGGAAGAGAATAACATAAAATGGAAGGAAAGAATGAAAATGAAAGAGGATGTTTACCTCTTGATCTCTTCTCCTTGAGATCCTTCTTAAGGGCTTTGATTTTGGTCTTTTGGTGAGACCAACAGCTATAGGACGTGGGGAAGAAGATTGAGGAGGGAATTTGGCAGAAATTAGACAATTCTCAAGGCTTGAGAGGTGTGGGAGGAAGAGGGGAGTGAGGGTGATATTTATAGTGGAGGAGGGGAGGTTTTTTAGATTATTTTAATCATTATTATAATATTTTTATCAAGACTATGAATAAACTCAAATCAAGTGGCCCTAAATAGTGATAATATCATGTGATTTCGAAGAAAGTGGCCTTGCATCACTTATGATGTCATAAATAGTGCATTTTTACTGATAAATTGATTATACGGTATTTTACCGTATTTCACTATTCACCGAAAATTCAAGAGTTTCAGAAAAAAACCAAAAATTTACCCCAACCATTTTTTGATGTGTAGAATTCAAAAATGAACTCCATTTTTCAAAAATAATTTTCTAAATATTATTAATTTAATTTTTAAATAAGGTCACAGTTAATTCGAAAAATAACAATATTGAAGTGCAATTAGTTTTATGTGACTTTGGAAAATTAATTATGATCCCATTATCCTATTTCCATGGGAAAATAAAATAATAATATTATTTACTATTCATAAGGTCATATTACTATTCCTATTACTATTCATAAGGGCAAGTTACTATTCACAAAAAAAAAACAAGTTTGTTTCATCAGACTCTAAATAACATACTGAACCTAATTGTAGATGACAGTTTCTTGAAATTCAAAACATAGAAGAAATAAAATTATGTTTAAAGGATACTTATAAATATATACCTTAAAAAAAATTTCAAGCATTTTCAATTTATTTTTAGAAAACCTTGGGATGTTACAAAAACATTATCCCATCAATAAATACAAATCAATGAAACCATACTTTTCAATCAAAACATACCTTACGAAATCATAAGATTTATGAATAATGCACACAAATCATAAATCATAAAGGTTAATTATGGAATCCATATCAAACTTACATTGTAGCTATCACAGTTACGTAGGGAGTTACACCTGGAATACCCATCACAGTATATTCCCTAAATCTCTTAGGAGAAACATCACGTTTACCTCCGCCACGTTACCCAATGCATTGGAGAGCTATCTTAGGATCACCCGCCCTAGGTTTATCACGAAACCACCCATATATGTAGACAATTCACAATAAACATAACATAATAATAACATATAACACATGTATAAAGGAAATATAACATTTCCACATTCCACTATATCAAATCAAGATATTGAAATAAACAATGTTTTATCAAATCATTTTCAAAACCATTTAAAGATATTTTTGAATCAAAGTGTCCCATACCACTTTGAATATTTTAAATGAATTATCATTTGAAAAAATTTATGTCCATATAAATAAATCCTAAAAACCATTTTGAAAACATGGACATTAATGATAAATATTTAGAAGAATAAATCTTTAAAACATTTAAAACGATATTTTGGTTAAAGAGTTTTTTTAATAAAAAGAGAGATGCTTGAATACAAATAAATGAGGAATAACATTTAATCAGAATTTTATAATATCATGAGGATAAATGGATTCATGATATAATTTTTCAAAGGAAAATATATACACCAAATAAGAGTGAATTGGTGCATAACAACAAAGAAGTATTAGCGGAAATGTAAATTGAGATGAAATCCCTTATAAAGATGGTATCTTTAAATTAAGGACAAATCAATCACATAATTATGTGTGAAAAATAGAAATACACCCAATATAAGTGTATATTAAGTGTAAAACAATCAGAGGCCATTCAAACATATTCATAGGACGACATATTCAATAAGTACAAGTTGAACCCAAAGAATTGAAATTGGGTTAAGAGGTTCCCTTGTAAAAATTCGACAGCCTAACGACGTCACTTTAAAATTCAGAAAATGAGTTGATGAGATAAAAAGGGTATATCATCAGTTGGAAATAAATTTTACATCAATAAGGATATATAAGAACATATCCCAAAATAATAATATGTAAATTAAAAGACATAACAAAAATAAGTCTTTTAAATAGAGGAGGGTCAAAGGTTCCCTTACCAATTTGGTAACTTACAAAACATACGCCACATGAAAGAAGGATCATACAATGAAGATGTAAATACTCATAAATGAAATTATATTACACAAATATTACAATCATGTGCAGTACATACACCACACAAAAGGAAATAGTGGCAAATATAGCATGAATCTCACGGGAATAAAAAGTGAGATGAAACCATTTACCACGTTGTAATCAACTGAGTCATATTAAAAAAAGTTAATAACCACAAATTTAATCAAATAATACCATGAATATAATTATAATCATGATAATATATATCAAATGGAAGTACACAATACACTACATGCAATGAATAAGTGGTGAACAATGGAAATCTCACGGAATTAAAAGTGAGATAAGAAAATCCCTTACATTGTGTTTGACTTAACCCGTTCATTCTTTAATCTCCTGAATAATAAACTAAAGTTAATTTATAATTTATTAATAACCTTTTTAATTTTTATTATTCCTTTTATATTACTTATTACCATTTTATAAACTTTCTGTAATCATTTAATTTAATAATGGTTGTTTTGTCGATATTTGGTACTTGAGTAAAAAAATGAACACCTTATAATTACAAGTTTTTCATGTGGTAAGATGTCAATTATCTTTATAATGATATTAATGATTTAGATATAATATATATCATATATATCCAGTATATACATGTATTTATAATAGTACATAACATTTAGATGTAAGAAATTAAATGCACCGTTCATGGAGACGGTAAGCCGTACGTACACATGAAAACTACTTCCATTTATATTAATTATTTTAATGTAATTAAAAACACAATGATACATAGTTATATTATAATTTAAATATAATATAATATAAAATATTATTAACTCCATCCTTTATACATCCCACATAAGGCATTAATGAGTCATATCACTTTGAGGGGGTGATAGTCCACACTTCCTCTAATGAGATTATCATATTTACCCACTATAGAAACCATAAAGGAGTTCTATAAATGAAAAAATAAAGATGAATAAAGAAAAAATAAATATAATATATATCATATATAAATATAGTGCCATCATAATGACCACCGTGAGAGGTGGTAGGAGATAATTGAACAATCATCGTTTCGTGAGGCGTTTGTTTTCCATCCACAGAAACAATATGTTCTTCACCCATTAGATGGAGGTTTGTGTAAGTGTAGTTAGAATACTTATCATAAAAACATAATAATATATTTAGGATACTTTTTTTGTTATAAAATAAAGGAATAAAAAGAGTTTAGGGGTTGGATAAGTAAAATAAAAGAAAATAAGTTAAGAGAAACCGTTACCTTTAATTTGGGTAACTCCCTTTGGTTTGAACCAAAAGGGTTTGTTGAAGTGCCTTATGCCTAAGGTAAGGCTTCTAGGAGGATGAGAGTGATGTAGGGAGATTAATTAGGAAGAATTTGGATGAGACAAAAGGCTTTAGAGGTGTGAGGAATTGTTTAGAAGTGCTCTCCTTTTATAAGGGGGAGGAGGGGCTCTTTTGGAATGTGTGAAAATATTATTTTATTATATAATGATATTCAATTTCTAAAGGTCCAAAAATAATTATAGTAGAATATAAGATGAATAATATTAAAAATAAAATTATCCAATCATAATTGGACATGTTTTGTATAATATTTTAATCATTATAATTATATTTATTTAAATCATTTATCAATGAGGTAAACACTGCATCATTATTGTGTCATAAATAATTTAATTTATTTGATGTCTAAAAATTATAAAAAAATACCATGATTTAGGAAATATTTTTATATTTCCAATTAATATTTATAGTTGAAAAGATAATTTATATAACCCCTTATAAAAATTAATTTACTAAATGACATTTACTTTTGTCATTTTTGCCTTTACTTTAAGTTAATTAATCTAAAGTGTCATTATCATTCATAAGTGTCTCCATCGAGTCCCAAAATCGACCCAAAAAATCCCATGGTAGGACATTACTCATCCAATAAGGTTTTTACAAGTGTTAAGGTAATTTTGAAATATTAAAATATTATTTTTTACCTTGAATTACCTAATTTACCTTTAACCGCGGTAAATAAAAGTCAAAAGTTACTATTCACAAAAAATTATTTTCATCTTATTGAACCAAATTTTAATTACTAATAACAACCATGTATGTAATATTTTTGAAATTCAATTCACATAAGTGGTAAAATTTCATTTAAATGAAAAAGTCAGTTTTTTAACTACTACTAAGTGGTTTCACTATTCATCAAAAATTGAAGTTTTTCAGAAAAATACAAAAAATTCAGCCTAAGATTTATTTGATATTCAAAATTCAAAAATGATGTTTATTTTTCCAAATTTAAAACATAAAAGTGGAATTAATTAATTTTAAAATTAATTCCCGTTGTTAAAACAAATAGCATGTTTTTAAGAAACAATAACTATCAAAAGATTGACACTTGTTTATGTCCAATTTCAAAGTGAAATGAATTCCAATGACCAACATTGGATTAAATGGTAAAGGTATATTATAATTACATTTTAAAACTAATTAAAAAGATAATATAACCATATAAATAAATTATATTAAAACACAGTTTTGAATTAAAATACAACATTTTTCACTATTCATTAAAAAATGAACATTATTGGAAAAATTACAGAAATTTTCACAAAGTAAATTTTGATGTACTAATTCTAAATAAGGATTTTATTTGGTCAAATATAATTTATTAAAGTGACTAAAACTATTTTTGTAACACCCCAGGTAAATAAAGAATATGACATTTCATATTTATCTATATTTGTGAATAAAATATTTAAATGACTTTAAAGGGGACGCTATGCTCGATGGCGTACCCAACACGCAACAATGAGTTTCTTGGGAATCTTACGTTGCACTCTAATAATAAAATAATATTATTTTAAATGGTAGATAACATGTAGCCGTTGTATTGGCGAGAATGGATATAAATAACTAAAATATGATTATATATGTTTTTAAATGTTTTTACATTTATCCAATAAAAGATAATGGCTTAAAATACAGAAAGAATTCAATTTTAGGCGTATATGCCCTAGTTTTCACTAAAGGTTCACTTATCACCTTTTGATGGCGTACTACCATTAAATATAGTTTTGATCACTCTTATACATTCTTTTGGACCAAATAAAACTCTTTTTTAGAATCGGGACATTAAATTTTACTTTGTGTAAATTTTTGGTATTTTTCTGATAAAGTTCATTTTTTAATGAATAGTGTAAAATGTTGTATTTTAATTCAAAATCGCTTTTTAATATAATTTATTTATATGATTAGATTATCTTTTGAATTGTTTTTAAAGTGAAATTAGAAAATATTTTTACCATTAAATCCAATAGTGGTCGTTGGAATTAATTTCACTTTGAAATCAGACTTAAACTAATGTCAATCTTTTGATACTTATTGTTTTATAAAAAAACGCTATTTTCTCTGATAGCGGGAATTAATTATTAAATTAATTAATGTGACTAATATGTTTTGAATTTTTTAAAATAGACTTCATTTTTGAATTCGGAATATCAAATATAGCTTAGGGTGAATTTTTGGTAATTTTCTGAAAAACTTCAATTTTTGATGAATAGTGAAACCACTAAGTGGTACTTATAAAGACTGATTTTCCGTTTAAATGAAATTTTGCCATCATTGTGTTTTGAATTTCCAAAATCCGACATACATGGTTGTCATTAAGAAGTAAAATGTGGTTCAATGGGATAAAAATAATTTTTTGGTGAATAGTAACTTATTAAGTTCTTAATCGCGATTAGTGGTAATTAGGGTAGTTTAAGGTATAAATAATGCTTTAATAATATAAAATGACCTAGACACATGTCCCAAACTTATTGGTTGTGTCATGGCCGACCAAGACAAGCCATGGGTCAACTTGGGGACCCCATGGAGACACTTTGGTTGGGAAATGACATAAATAACTTTTTATTTAATGTAAAAGTAAAAATGACACAAACATGATATGTTTTACTAATTTTTTTTAAGTGGGGTTATACAAGTCATAATTTTGATTATAAATAGTCATTGGAAAGCTAAAAAGATTTCCTACATCATAGTATTTTTGTTATAATTTTTATACATTAAATAAATTAAATTATTTATGACATAATAATGATGCAGCGATGACATCATTATTTGACGATTTAAATAAAATGGAAAGATAATGTAAAATATATGAACTACACATGTCCAAAACATATTGGATGGGTGGATTTCGAACCATTAACACCTTATCCACGAATTATATCAATGTGGGACCTTTTAAAACCGAAACACATTTTCAAATAAAGTAATATTTCTTTACTTTCCAAAAGTGCCCCTCCTCTCCTCTTATAAAAGGCCCCCACCTCTACCTCATTTCACACACTCCTCAAGCCTTTGGCTCGGCCAACCCCTGACCATTTAATCTCTCCACATCCCTCTCCTAATCCTAGAGGATTCCCTTTGGGAATAATCCTTTCAAAGGAAGCCTTTAGGCTCAAATCAAAAGGAGTTACACTTTTAAAGGTAATTCTTTCTCTCTTGTTCATTTGTTTTATTTTGCTTCTCCAACCCCCTAAACTATTTTTATTTAATTATTTTGTAACAAAATCAGTATCTTAAATATACTAGGATGTTTTTATAATATTTATTCGAGCTACACTCTCACAAAACTACATCAAATGGTTAAAGAACATACGGTTTCCGTGGATGGCGAAATTCTGCCTCCCGAAACGATGATTGTTCAATACTCATTTAACACCTTCAAAGGTGGCCATTATGATGTCACTATTTTTATATATGATATATAATATGTTTATGTTTTACTTATACTTCTGTATTTTTCATTTGTGCCTTACCTTTATGGCTTCCATTATGGGTATACGCGATATCTTCATTTTAGGAAGTGCGGACTACCGCCCCCTCAAAGTGATGTGATTCGTTAATGCCATACGTGGGACGTATAAAGGATGGATTTAATGATGTTATACTGGAATTATTATATACCTCTATATCATTATTATTTCTTTCCATTAAATTATGAGATAGAAATGAAAGTAGCGTTCATGCGTACGTACGACTTACCGTCCATGAACGGTGCATTTCATTTCTTATCCCCAAATGTAATGTACTATTTAAAGTACATGTATATAATGGATATATATAATGAATTATATATCTAAATGATGAATATAATTATGGAATTAAAATATACATACCTCTCATTTAGTTTTAATTCCATTAATACGACATAGAAATGAAAGTAGCGTTCATGCATACGTACGGCTTACCGTCTCCATGAACGGTGCATTTCATTTATTTCCTCTAAATGATTATGTGATTTTATAAATACATGTATATGCTGGATATATATGATATATATGATATCCAAATCAGGAATGTCATTTTTTGATATAAAGAACCTTTGGCCACACGAACAACATGTAATTGTAAGAAGTCCACTTTCGACTTAGGAACCAAATATCGGCAAAACAAATATTATTAACTTAAATGATTACATAATGTTTATGACATGGTAATAAGTGGTATAAAAGTAATAATGAACTTGAAAAAGGTTCTTAAGGAATTAGAAATTAACTCAAGTTTATTATTCAGGAGATTAAAGAACGATCGAGTCAAGTCGGACCCGAGGTAAGGGATCCTACTCCTCTCTTTCTTTTTAAGTACACACTTTTATGTCATTCTTTTTAAAGCTCATATTTCTGGTTATTGGGATGATATTTTATATTAAACTTACTGTAATTTTTATGAGATACCCTATTCTCTCTCATCAATCCATTTTTGAAGTTTTGAGTGGCGCCGTTAGGCTGCCGAATTTTCGTAAGAGATCTAACCTCTCTCTTTCTTTTTAAGTTCTCTCCTTTATGTCACTTCTTTTAAGCTCCTCTTTGTAATGTTGGGGGATGTTATTTTATATTCATCTTTCTGTAAATTCTATTGTAATGTGATGATATACCCTATTTGATCTCATCAATCCATATTCAGAAGTTTTATGTGGCGCCGTTAGGCTGCCGAGTTTTCGTAAGGGATTTTTCATCTCACTTTTATTCCCATGAGATTTATGCTACATTTGCCACAAATTCCATTGAGTGGTGTATGTACTGACCATTATTCTACTATTTGTGTAATATACTTTCGTTTATGAGTATTTACATCAATGATCTATTGTCTTTCTTTCATGGGGTGTATGTTTTGAAAGATACCCAAGTCGGTAAGGGAACCTTTCACCCTCTTTTTTAAAAGACTTATTTTGTTGGGTCTTTTAATTTACATATTGTTATGATGGGATATGTTCTCATATATCCTTATTGATGTAACTTTTATGTCCAAGTGATGAGATACACTTTTTATCTCTCATCAACTCATTTTGATGTGATGCCGTTAGGCTGTCAAGGGAACTTTTTAACCCAATTTCAATTTCTTTGGGTTCAACTTGTAGTCATTGAATATGTCATCCATTGAATATGTGTTAATGAGATTTTATTGTTTTACACTTAATATCCACTTATATTGGGTGTATTTATATTTTTCACACATAATTTTGAGATTGATTTGTCCTTAATTTAAGGATACCTTCTTTATAAGGGATTTCATCACATTTGACATTTCTATTGAGGGTTCATTGTTGTTATGCACCAATTCACTCTTCTATGGTGTATATACTGTCCTTTGGAGTATTATATCATGAATCCATTTATTCTCATGATATTATAAAGTTCTGACTAAATGTTATTCCTAAATTATTGTATTCAAGTGTCACTAATTTTGGTAAAACCCCTTTAACCAAAATATCGTTTTAAATGTTTTAATTATTTGTTCTTATTAATATCCATGTTTTCAAAATGGTTTTAAGGATTTATTTATATGGATATTAATGGTTTAAAATTTTAAGCTTCAAGGTGGTATGGGACACTTTGATTCAAAAATCTCTTTTAAATGTTTTAAATGGTTTTGAAAATGTTTTTTTTTATGGATTCATTATTTCAATATCCTAAAATGTTATATTGTGATTGAAATGTGGAAATGTTATATTTCCGTTATGCATGTTTTATGTGATACATTTATGTTATGGTTCTTGGGAATTGTTATGAAAACGGGTGGTTCCGTGATAAACTAAGGGCGGGTGAGCCCGATATAGCTCTCCAATGCATTGGGTAACGCGAAGGAATGAAACGTTAAGGTTTCTACGAAGAGATTTAGGGAATATACTGTGATGGGTATTCCAAACGTAACCAAGAGGGTTACTCCCTACGTAAGAATGTTATGAATGCCTCAAGTTACCTTTATGTCTTATGATTTCTATGATTTATTCATGATTTTATGAGGTATGTTAAAGTGCCTATGTTTTATGGGTAAAGTATTATTTCATTCTTATGTATATATGAACTCATGTTTTCTTTCCATTTTTTTATAACTCTTACTGAGCTTTTTATGCTCATCCCAAGTTTTTGAAATGTTTTTCACAGGTCAAGGGAAAGGTACATGATGTGATGATAGTGTCAAGGATGTGTCAAGAAAGAATCTGTGTTATATTTTAAGTATGTTCCCATTGATGAGAAGAATGAATACTGTCTTTTATGTAACCACTTTGTTTAAATGTGGAATGTAATGCAAGTTTCATGATCTAATTCTCTAAAACTCTAAACCTGAAAAGATCCTCAATGTGAATTACTCATTTAATTCAATATTAAGTAAGGTTTAAGGCTGGGGCCTTATAGTTGGTATCAAAGTTCGGTTTAGATAACTTTAGAGTTTAGGGTATTCTTTAAGCATAAGTGACATTACCATAATGGTTAGGATTTCAGAAAGAGTCCTAGTTTTAGATAAAGTGAATGAGTAAGTATATCTTAGTGTTTATCTTCCTCATTGGTACTTGATGGTTTTGTTGATATACTCACACTGACCTTTTTGGTTTTAGTAAATGGCTGGATCTAGCAGGCACCAAAGTGACAATGGGTTTGAAGGAAACTGTGGTGGATCTATGATTAAGATACTAGATAAAATGGAGGATTCAATGAGGAAACTCATGGTTGTTCTAAACCAACTATCAAGGAGTCATGATCAACCACTTCAACCTTGGTGAGTTCTCTAGTGAATCATGTACGAGATGGCCAACTCGATGTGGAAATTCAGGTAATAATTATTAAGGTAACCATTAGGGTTTATATGATCCTTACTTTTGAGGTAATTATGGGTTATTATATGTTATGATGGAAAATGAAAGGCATGAGATAAACTTGAGGTTAAAATATGTTATGATCATCTTTGAAGATTTTATCTCATTTTGGGGAATGATTTAAGAATTATATAGTTTTGGAAAAAGGACAACACGCAGACCGTGTGACTACCCGTCGCGTCGGACAAAGCTGCGGGAATCGAACCCACAACCAAAGTGCGACTGGTATTTATCGCCTACCAATGGACTACGTGAAGTCCCTGGTTAGTTTGACTGATTATTTCTAGTTATATGATTTTATGAATTAAGAGTAAGATGATTTTGGGTTATTTATGAAAATTATTAACCTATCATGGAGGATATGTGATTAGGTTAATTACTTTTCAAAACGAGACTTTAGGAGCAACTGATATTGTTTGAAGATAAATGTTACGATTTATTTTGGAAGACTATGTGACTAAATCCTTCAAAAATTTGGGTTTCAATATTATATTGGTTTACTTTGAAGAATTTTATGGACAAGTTGATTATAGAATGGTCCTCGTTGAACTTTGGGTTTTGTTGGACAAATTTTGGAGATTAAGCATGGATTTTCTTTTTAATGGGTTATCCTTTTCTGGATTATCTGATCTTGTAGTAACCTTTTTGGTTTTGGTTTTGGTTAAATCCTAAAGACATGGGATGTATATAGTTCTCTTTTGTGGATTAGTTGATTCTCTAGAATTTGATTATAGTACTCTTAATGTGAACAAGTCTTCCTAAATACTCGTCTTTTGGAAAAAAATATGAGTTTGTGTAAGGAATCTAATAAAAGTTGAAAGTCAACATGATAAGTGATTATGTTTCCTTATGAATAAATTCCTCAATAAAAAGTAACTTAAAACAAAAATTTTGTCTATTAACTTTTCCTACTGGGGAATCGAATACCGTTTAACCCATCACAAGTTTGTGATTTTCTCATTGTTAACTTTCTCCTAAACATGTTTTCTATCACTCTCCATCAGAACATGACCCTTTGTTTTTTTCCACCATGTCCATATTTTCATACTTGGAATCCTAGTATGGGTTAACTCGGGTGACCTTTGTACTTATCTTTCCTTATTTTAAAGTGTTTGTTTTACCGACTTTTGTTCCGATGTGGGACTTTCAAGGATGTTTCCAAGCGCAATTTTAAAATTGCGAGGACGCAATTCCCAAAAGGGGGGAAGGATGTAACACCCCAGGTAAATAAAGAATATGACATTTCATATTTATCCATATTTGTGAATAAAATATTTAAATGACTTTAAAGGGGATGCTATGCTCGATGGCGTACCCAACACGCAACAACGAGTTTCTTGGGAATCTTACATTGCACTCTAATAATAAAATAATATTATTTTAAATGGTAGTTAACATGTAGCCATTGTATTGGCGGGAATGGATATAAATAACTAAAATATGATTATATATGTTTTTAAATGTTTTTACATTTATCCAATAAAAGATAATGGCTTAAAATACAGAAAGAATTCAATTTTAGGCGTATATACCCTAGTTTTCACTAAAGGTTCACTTATCGCCTTTTGATGGCGTACTGCCATTAAATATAGTTTTGATCACTCTTATACATTCTTTTGGACCAAATAAAACTCTTTTTTAGAATCGGGACATTAAATTTTACTTTGTGTAAATTTTTGGTATTTTTCTGATAAAGTTCATTTTTTTAATGAATAGTGTAAAATGTTGTATTTTAATTCAAAACCGCTTTTTAATATAATTTATTTATATGATTAGATTATCTTTTGAATTAGTTTTAAAGTAAAATTAGAAAATATTTTTACCATTAAATCCAATAGTGGTCGTTGGAATTAATTTCACTTTGAAATCAGACTTAAACTAATGTCAATCTTTTGATACTTATTGTTTTATAAAAACACGCTATTTGCTCTGACAGCGGGAATTAATTATTAAATTAATTAATGTGACTAATATGTTTTGAATTTTTTAAAATAGACTTCATTTTTGAATTCAGAATATCAAATATAGCTTAGGGTGAATTTTTGGTAATTTTCTGAAAAACTTCAATTTTGATGAATAGTGAAACCACTAAGTGGTACTTATAAAGACTGATTTTCCGTTTAAATGAAATTTTGCCATCATTGTGTTTTGAATTTCCAAAATCCGACATACATGGTTGTCATTAAGAAGTAAAATGTGGTTCAATGGGATAAAAATAATTTTTTGGTGAATAGTAACTTATTAAGTTCTTAATCGCGATTAGTGGTAATTAGGGTAGTTTAAGGTATAAATAATGCTTTAATAATATAAAATGACCTAGAAACATGTCCCAACCTTATTGGTTGTGTCATGGACGACCAAGAAAAGCCATGGGTCAACTTGGGGACCCCATGGAGACACTTTGGTTGGGAAATGACATAAATAACTTTTTATTTAATGTAAAAGTAAAAATGACACAAACATGATATGTTTTACTAAAACAATTTTTTAAGTGGGGTTATACAAGTCATAATTTTTATTATAAATAGTCATTGGAAAGCTAAAAAGATTTCCTACATCATAGTATTTTTTTTATAATTTTTAGACATTAAATAAATTAAATTATTTATGACATAATAATGATGCAGCGATGACATCATTATTTGACGATTTAAATAAAATGGAAAGATAATGTAAAATATATAAACTACACATGTCCAAAACATATTGGATGGGTGGATTTCGAACCCTTAACACCTTATCCACGAATTACATCAATTTGGGACCTTTTAAAACCGAAAAACATTTTCAAATAAAGTAATATTTCTTTACTTTCCAAAAGTGCCCCTCCTCTCCTCTTATAAAAGGCCCCCACCTCTACCTCATTTCACACACTCCTCAAGCCTTTGGCTCGGCCAACCCCAGCCCATTTACTCTCTCCACATCCCTCTCCTCATCCTAGAGGATTCCCTTTGGGCAGAATCCTTTCAAAGGAAGCCTTTAGGCTCAAATCAAAAGGAGTTACACTTTTAAAGGTAATTCTTTCTCTCTTGTTCATTTGTTTTATTTTGCTTCTCCAACCCCCTAAACTCTTTTTATTTACTTATTTTGTAACAAAATCAGTATCTTCAATATACTAGTATGTTTTTATAATATTTATTTGAGCTAAACTCTCACACAACTACATCAAATGGTTAAAGAACATACGGTTTCCGTGGATGGCGAAATTCTGCCTCCCGAAACGATGATTGTTCAATACTCATTTAACACCTTCAAAGGTGGCCATTATGATGTCACTTTTTTTATATATGATATATAATATGTTTATGTTTTACTTATACTTCTGTATTTTTCATTTGTGCCTTACCTTTATGGCTTCCATTATGGGTATACGCGATATCTTCATTTTAGGAAGTGCGGACTACCGCCCCCTCAAAGTGATGTGATTCGTTAATGCCATACGTGGGACGTATAAAGGATGGATTTAATGATGTTATACTGGAATTATTATATAACTCTATATCATTATTATTTCTTTCCATTAAAGTATGAGATATAAATGAAATTAGCGTTCATGCGTACGTACGACTTACCGTCTCCATGAACGGTGCATTTCATTTCTTATCCCCAAATGTAATGTACTATTTAAAGTACATGTATATAATGGATATATATAATGAATCATATATCTAAATGATTAATATAATTCTGGAATTAAAATATACATACCTCTCATTTAGTTTTAATTCCATTAATACGACATAGAAATGAAAGTAGCGTTCATGCGTACGTACGGCTTACCGTCTCCATGAACAGTGCATTTCATTTCTTTCCTCTAAATGATTATGTGATTTTATAAATACATTTATATGCTGGATATATATGATATATATGATATCCAAATCAGGAATGTCATTTTTTGATATAAAGAACCTTTGGCCACACGAACAACATGTAATTGTAAGAAGTCCACTTTCGACTTAGGAACTAAATATCGGCAAAACAAATATTATTAACTTAAATGATTACATAATGTTTATGACATGGTAATAAGTCGTATAAAAGTAATAATGAACTTGAAAAAGGTTCTTATGTAATTATAAATTAACTCAAGTTTATTATTCAGGATATTAAAGAACAATCGAGTCAAGTCGGACCCGAGGTAAGGGATCCTACTCCTCTCTTTCTTTTTAAGTACACACTTTTATGTCATTATTTTTAAAGCTAATCTTTCTGGTTATTGGGATGATCTTTTATATTAAACTTACTGTAATTTTTATGAGAGACCCTATTCTATCTCATCAATACATTTTGGAAGTTTTGAGTGGCGCCGTTAGGCTGCCGAATTTTCGTAAGAGATCTAACCTCTCTCTTTCTTTTTAAGTACTCTCCTTTATGTCACTTCTTTTAAGCTCCTCTTTGTAATGTTGGGGGATGCTATTTTATATTCCTCTTTCTGTAAATTATATTGTAATGTGATGAGATACCCTATTTTATCTCATCAATCCATATTCAGAAGTTTTATGTGGCGCCGTTAGGCTGCCGAGTTTTCGTAAGGGATTTTTCATCTCACTTTTATTCCCATGAGATTTATGCTAAATTTGCCACAAATTCCATTGAGTGGTGTATGTACTGCCCATTATTCTACTATTTGTGTAATATAATTTCGTTTATGAGTATTTACATCAATGATCTATTGTCTTTCTTTCATGGGGTGTATGTTTTGAAAGATACCCATGTCGGTAAGGGAACCTTTCACCCTCCTCTTTTTTAAAAGACTTATTTTGTTGGGTCTTTTAATTTACATATTTTTATGATGGGATATGTTATCATATATCCTTATTGATGTAAATTTTATGTCCAAGTGATGAGATACACTTTTTTATCTCTCATCAACTCATTTTGATGTGATGCCGTTAGGCTGTCAAGGGAGCTTTTTAACCCAATTTCGATTTCTTTGGGTTCAACTTGTAGTCATTGAATATGTAATCCATTGAATATGTGTGAATGAGATTTTATTGTTTTACACTTAATATCCACTTATATTTGGTGTATTTATATTTGTCACACATAATTTTGAGATTGATTTGTCCTTAATTTAAGGATACCTTCTTTATAAGGGATTTCATCACATTTGACATTTCTATTGAGGGTTCATTGTTGTTATGCACCAATTCACTCTTATATGGTGTATATACTGTCCTTTGGAGTATTATATCATGAATCCATTTATTCTCATGATATTATAAAGTTCTGACTAAATGTTATTCCTCAATTATTGTATTCAAGTGTCACTAATTTTGGTAAAACCCCTTTAACCAAAATATCGTTTTAAATGTTTTAATTATTTGTTCTTATTAATATCCATGTTTTCAAAATGGTTTTAAGGATTTATTTATATGGATATTAATGGTTTAAAATTTTAAGCTTCAAGGTGGTATGGGACACTTTGATTCAAAAATCTCTTTTAAATGTTTTAAATGGTTTTGAAAATGGTTTTTTTATGGATTCATTATTTCAATATCCTAAAATGTTATATTGTGATTGAAATGTGGAAATGTTATATTTCAGTTATGCATGTTTTATGTGATACATTTATGTTATGGTTCTTGGGAATTGTTATGAAAACGGGTGGTTCCGTGATAAACTAAGGGCGGGTGAGCCCGATATAGCTCTCCAATGCATTGGGTAACGCGAAGGAGTGGAACATTAAGGTTTCTCCGAAGAGATTTAGGGAATATACTGTGATGGGTATTCCAAACGTAACCAAGAGGGTTACTCCCTACGTAAGAATGTTATGAATGCCTCAAGTTACCTTTATGTCTTATGATTTCTATGATTTATTCATGATTTTATGAGGTATGTTAAAGTGCCTATGTTTTATGGGTAAAGTATGATTTCATTCTTATGTATATATGAACTCATGTTTTCTTTCCATTTTTTTATAACTCTTACTGAGCTTTTTATGATCATCCCAAGTTTTTGCAATGTTTTTCACAGGTCAAGGGAAAGGTACATGATGTGATGATAGTGTCAAGGATGTGTCAAGAAAGAATCTGTGTTATATTTTAAGTATGTTCCCGTTGATGGGAAGAATGAATACTGTCTTTTATGTAACCACTTTGTTTAAATGTGGAATGTAATGCAAGTTTCATGATCTAATTCTCTAAAACTATAAACCTGAAAAGATCCTCAATGTGAATTACTCATTTAATTCAATATTAAGTAAGGTTTAAGGCTGGGGCCTTATAATTTTTAATTAGGGTTCTCCTTTAAAAGGCGGTAAATCGACCTTTTAATGTAAATTATGCTTAAAATTAAATTCATTCACATTTTAAGCCTCTAACTTTTATTGGATAAATGTAAATACATTTACCAAACATTTATAATCATATTTTAGTTAGTTTTATTTTCATTCCCTCCAATACAACGGCTAGGAGTTAACTACCATTTAAAATAATAGTATTATATTATTAGTGTGCATCGTAAGATTTCAAAGAAACCTGTTGTTGCGTATTGGGTTCACTATAGAACATATCATCCCCTTTAATGTAAAATTAATATTTAATTAACAATTATTAATAAATATGAAAAGTGACTTATTCCTTATTTATCTTGGATGTTACAATAAACCTCTATAAATTGATTATAGGGAAAATAATCTACTGGAAGCTCTAGCTTTTCCACAAGGGATATAGAGATAAAGGAATAACTCATGCACGTGTCTACAAGTACTAGAGAAAGATTAGAATTTAGACATATAATAACTTGAGTCATATCATGAGTTGTATAATAATATCCCTCCATATACTTCAATTATCCTCACCCTCGACTACCAGTCCACTGAGCTTGGTGTGGGCCACATAGTGGTGGTAGTGGAAGTAAGTCATAATGTCATCTTCCACACAAAACTCATCCCTCTAGAGCCCCACCTACTCCTCTATAGACAGTACCTCCCTAATGGATTCCCTAAAATAACACGAATGACCCCTGATCACAAATATGCCTTTTTTATAGAGGTCTATCCACCGAATTTCCACTATCTGCTACACATCAGGTCAGACAATCAGCAACCAAGTAACCTCTCCCATCACAATTATAGCACCATTCCTATCTAGTATGACTTAACCCTCAATGTGAACTATGTGTTTTAGATCCACATGTCTGAGTCCATGAATGAGTATGCCTCATGTGTCAAGTACAGGATGACTGATTCCTACTAGCTATTACAAATGACTCATCCTTAAAATGTCCACTACCAACTCCAACAACCCGATGTCCCTCTATTATAAATTTCTCTATAACTGAGGTCCACTCTAGAAATCCAACATAAGTTGGAATTCATAAAGTGACCATGATAACTTTGATGTCTCTATTAATTCCCTACTCAAACTTCAATTCCTGGAAGTTTCCATCCTGCACCATATTAAGAGAGTTGCATTTGAGGTCAGTAAAACTTGAGGTGTACTCAATAACTCACATATCACCCTATTGTATCACAAGAAGTCCCATAATCCACATAGATTGCATTTTTTATGGGTTTTACTCATTATAGAACTAAAACTATAATTATTTCTATGAAATGATAGTCTCATCAGAGGTTTAAATGATTAGAACACACCATTTACTTTCTACACCGTGAAGAAGGTTGGTCTCAAGTGTAACCATATGATCACTTGGGGTATGAACAAGATGAAAAACTTAGACCACTGCCTCAATCCAATTTGATGATTCATGGGAGTTTGGATCACCTAGAAAATGGAATGCATATTATAGAGGTATATCCATACACTGCTCATCAGATGGATGCACTACTCTATGTTTGCCTAGGGGAAACACCTCATGAATAGTTTCATAAATTGATGACTCATCACTCAACTATACATAATCATGACCCTATATTAGTATCCTAAGAGGATATCATTGCAAAGGAATCATGAAAGGTAACAAGATGTAAAATGGTTAGATGAGAATATCTTAGGAGTTGACACAACAATTACATTAAATTGAAAAGACCCAATCCTATATGATACATGTACCAGTGGTTTCCCTACAATTGATGCCTTAGTGTTCTAAGTCGACAAGAATTTTGTTAGAGTCCTAATGTATGGGTACGTCAGCCACCACATTATAACTAGGTTCTCTAGCATGAGAGTAAAACATAAGACACTATGATATCATTATACCAATTTCCCAAACCATTCCTCACAACATGAAAAACTTTAAACGCCTACCTATAAAAAAACCTCCATTTGATACCACTCTTCCCTAACCCAACCCACCAAGGACCTACCTAGGCCAACAGTAAGCTATGAGTGACACCCCAAGCCCATATCCAATAGGCCAGAGGTTAGAGAAAATCAATAAGTAGGTTTAAAAAAGAAATGATTGGATTTATGATTAAGTACCTACAAACATACAACTAGATCCCTGAAATAATGCAGGGATATAATAAAAGACTAAGAAATATAGAGTGTAATATATTAATGTAAAAACCTATAGGAAAAACATAAATGTGAAGAATGGAAATACAAAATATATATAGGGTAAAAATACACACCTAACTAAAGATGCGGTCCCAACCTGAAAACTATTGGGAAAAGAGAAAACTAAATAGAGATCAACACATAGTATCTAAGTCCAAACACTAAACATGGTAAGTACCTCCAAGTACCTCTATGTTCCTTTAATACCTTTTCCACTAAAGTCACCAAAAATCTTCCTATAATCTTCATAAGATACACATGTTCTCGTATATCGCTTATAGGAGTGAGTATATACATACCCGGTAGGATTCCCAAAAAACAAAGAGGGGAGAAATAGAATAAGAAAGTTATCTTAACCCATAAACCAAGAGGGTTAAAAACACTAGAAATAGATATGCTATTAAATAATCCCAAATAGAGAGAGAAAATGGGTGTTTTTCTTCATAGTCTGGTAAGAACAATGAATATTACCACAATTAAAATGGTCCCATATTTTAGACAAGTATCACACATAACATCTCAATAATGAGTTTGGAGGACCCACACCTTTCCACTGTATGGAATAATCGAGGGAGCACTAACTCCAAGGGAGGACCCACTCGACATTAGATCTAAATGGAAAAGAGTACCTGTCCAAAGATAGAGTACCTATTCCCTCAGTAATGTGGGTGAGTTCTATCTCTACCTATATAAAATATATGGGAGATATTCCACATAGAGAGATATGGGAGTAGCAACCTTGGTAACACTTTGATGATCACACCCGATCACTACCACTAAATAAGCATCACAAAAAGAATCGCCCCACTTATATAACCTCATTTCATGCCTCTGATTCCCAAATGAATTCCACCATCATGTTATATGTGGAAAAATTATTAGAATAGGATCCTCACATGGAATTATCTAAGCATTAAAGAAGGAGATATTTATGGTAGAATTTCTAGGGAAAAGTAAATGATGTGTATATAGGGTCACATGAAATGTAACATCACCCAAATTCCTTTGTACAACCCCCTAGGATATTCCTTGGATAACCTTGTGGCTCCACATAACATTTAACTAGGGGGAACGACATGTATGTTTACCCAATGAGCTAGGAATGCATTCCGTTACATGACTCGACTAACCGTGTACCTTAACATGACGTGTACCTTAGGGGTCATGACATGTCTATTCACTTGAGGTATTAGGCATTTACCCTTGGAAATGAATTGGATACCTATGTAGATACACATGGCATGTGGGTTGGTCCACACATCATGTGATACTTAAATCAGGTTGAAACCCTATCCTCTATAAAAAATGAAGAAACACAACATGTGTTCTTTAGAGATTCATGACATGTAGTCATGTTTTTCACGCACAAAGAAGATTTACTTCATAAGAACACATGATACACCATTAATTCCACTTACATTATTGTTTAACTCACCTTACATGTCCAAATCCAACTTATTTCATATCTGATCATCATTTCACTACCTCTGGTGGCTAGAAAATGGGATTCTAGTTAACTTATTGGTAACCGTCTCACCTTACATCATTTATTCGATGTTCTAATCCATGTACACATCACTAAAATCCACAAATATGTCTTGATACATTCTGTAAAAACTTTTCGATATATTTTTCACAGATCCGTAATTAATCTAGGTGTTCGATCATGCTCAAATCTAACTCAGCAATGTCGAATCACAAACCCTGTGGGACAAAGATAAAGAATGTAAAGAACTGTAGTGAGAAAATCCTAAGAATGAAGTGAAAACATGAATATAAGATACAAGAAAATATAATTATTAAATATTATGTAAAACGGAAAAATCAATGGAAAATATGATATAATTAATTAGTTTTAAGAATGCTAATTGAAACTAGGCTCATACAAAGAACAGAAATCATATAAAATATGAATATATAAATTCTATTCTTGAAAAAAAATTTAAATGGGGGGAAATACAAAAATTATAACGAGCCTTTTCTTAAGAATGGATTTAATTTTAATTAAGAACACAACATTTATTATTGATGATAAATATTTCACTACATTCATTATTTATCTCATGAATCCCCTTGGCCATTCATTGATGATCCACATCCCTAAGTTTCTGACATCGACATATATATCACTTCCTCATCTCTAATTTCTTAGTGTTATGTCGATCACCTTGTGGATTTTTCATAGTGATGTATTTATAGAGTGTAATTAGATTTTATGAAATTAAATAAATTAATCATTTAATTTATTTAATGTTCCCACTAATGAATAACTTTAACCAAATGACCAATGTCGTCCAACATTACATTACTCCCAAGGTAAACCCTGTATTCCAAGAACAACTATGGTATCTGATTTTCCATATGAGGTTTAGATTAAAGGTGAAACCATTTATTCTAAAAATATTTATATGTTCACTTTAATATATATAATTTTTTTTAACATATTAATTATGGGATCCTATGACACCCAAAACATAGTTCTAACTTAGATGAAAAAACCATAGATATATATATAAATATTCAGAGGATCAAACTATAGAAATAAGAGGCATTAAAAAGCCACAAATCAATAATAATTTAAAATCCATTCATTAAAAAATCATGGAAACCCTCTCAAAATAAATTCAATAGTATAAAATGATAAAGAATAATCACTTAAGATAAATGTTCCTAAAAAGATGAAAAAAATAAAAAACACAAAAATTCATAAGTAGGTTGACACTCCCCAAACATTTAAATTTTCCTACCCATAATTTTTTCTCAATAAATTAAAAATATAAGGGAATAAAATCTAAAGATATGTAGAAGTACAACATGGTTTATTTAGAATAGTTAAATACTTGACTTAAGCTCCTATATTCTACCAATTTTGACATAGAAAGAAAGAAAAAAATAAATATAAGGACTTTTTGAAAAGAAAAATTAAAAAAATATAAATGAAAGGGAATGAAGAGTGATAAGGCCTATTTAGGACCCCCCAAGTAGGTGATATGTTTTTAATTTCCCTAGTCTCTAATTTTCACACTTTATCCCTAATATAAAGGTGGATAGGGTTTTTTTGGCATTGAAAACCACATTTTATTTCTCATAATATCCATAAGTGTATTCCAAGAGTTAGAAACCCCAAAGAAAAGGTGAAATTTCATAAAATCTAAGATTGAATTGGAAACTAAAAGGCTGGGTAAGGATAAGATTTTGGGTCACCCTATGTACTTTCCTAGTTCCCCCATGTGATATAAAAATTGAAATTTAAGAGGTAGGTATACAACTATGGGTTCCTCAATTTTTTCTTATTGAGGAACCCTATTCAAATTACAAAATTGTTTTCTCTTCAATGATGGTTAATTTATTTTCATAATCAATCTATAGGGATATCAAAATTTTAGAATAATGTAAAATTTAAGTATATGTGAGGCTATTTTTCAAGTTATAATCAATAAAACTTGAATAAAAAATAATTCTTAAAATAGAAAATCCCTCATAAATTTCATCTTTAAATATTTCTATGTTTGAATAGCCACTGGGAAGTCATTTTTTGGAGAGGTAAATAGATTTTATAAAATATTATTATTATCCACCTTAGTTTATTAATCTATAAATATAGGAAAAAAATTATTTACTTCTTCTTAATCATGTTTTTATTACTGTTCTATTCATAGATCTTTGACTGCCTCAACTATAGTGGCTAGCATTTCCATTTTTTGATAACATCCTTAAGAACTCTAAATTTTTGTTGAAAATTAATCCTTAATGATTTATCCCTAAAAAATCATTTATTTTTTTCCTAGTAGGCCAATAATGAGAAAAATCGCTATAAAAATCCATCTTAGACCCAATAAAAGAAATAAATCCAATGATGTTCTTTAATATTTTTTGAAATCTATGATTTTTTAATGAAAAAAACATGTTCTAGTTTTTAAAATCCCCTAAAATGGAGGAAAATTTATAAAGTTTTTCTGGAATGGGTCCCCAATCAATAAATTTTCATTACCCAAGAATAAAGCATTGTACAATCCCAGGGTCCATATCTTGATAAGGCTACTCATACAACACTATTATTCTATTATAAATATTTGTAAACTAGTTAATATATAAATTGATCATAACTAATATACTTGGGGTTTTATAAAATTCATATGATTTAAATTTAAATAAATAGAAATGAAAAAAATTAAAAACACAAAGAATAATAAAAAGGAAGTCTCTAAGAAATATGGAATCTATCCTTGGTACTTTAAAATGAGGATTTAATTATTCATTAAATTATAATTCATAATATCCTATTAAATATAGTAATCAAGACCTATCAATAAGAAGCCTAACTGTTTTAATATTTATTACCCCACTCAAAGATTTATACATGCAGGGGAATACTATTTCTAAATTTGGTTTGGACTCCTCTTCACTGACAAAAAATATCTAAGATAAAATCCACCATATGAATGAATTAAATAATGAACTTAAATAATATTGATAAATAACGAAGAAGAAAAAACTTGTACTAAAAACATGATGACCACAAAAAATAATCAATTTAACCACCATATAAACTATTAGAATATAATAAAGAGACACATTAAATAGAAATAATTCAAGCATACACCACTACTTTCCTTCAAATAAATACTGATGTTTGTTCCCTATTACATGTAGGTCAAAAAGCACAAAGGGGAGAAAAAATAAAAATAAAATAGAAGAGAGTAACAGGAAATAATATATATTAAATAAAAAAAAAACTATTTTAGAATCAAAACTCCATAATTATCTAATGAAATGGACAATTCCATTTAAATAAATTGGAGGTACATATTTATAAGGGAGAGGGGTGGCTCATTTTGGATCAAAAATTTTCCTTCACAATTTTACATGCAGTTTCTAAAAGAAATGGATAAATATTATAAAGTGGTTTTCTTGAAAAGTTTTCATTATATTTCTTAGTTTTCCTCCCACAAAATTGTATCTTTATTGGACACTTTTAGAAGAAGTTATGAATAAATTAATAAATAAAAATTCTCTAGCATGGAAGACGCTTATAATTCCAATCCTCTAAATTCACATGAATTTATGTCCTTAATACAAATTAATATATAATATCCATAGTCAATGAAAATATCTCTTAGTATCTTCTTAATATTCTATAAAAATTTTATATCATTTGAAAAATCTATTTATGTGATATCATCCCATATTTAAAATTCATACAATCTATGCACAAATTTTGAGGCCTAGATTTTTTGATTATTTTGGGTCTTATATGGTTGAATTTGAAGTTTGATATATTTGAATTAAATGTAACCCATTACTTTTTTAGTCCTAAAAATTTAATTTTACAATTTGGATTAGTTTACAAAAAGTTATGGATAAAATATGAAAAAGATAAAAATCACTTAAAAATCCAGAATTAATCAATTTTCACAATTAAGCTCAAATTATTCAAAAAACATAAAAATATGACAATTAAACTTGCAAGAAAAATTTAATGGGATTAAAAAATTTATATTACAATATAAATTGTATGAAAATATGACCTTTATCATCTCTCCACATACTTATACCATGTACCTCAATATCACACATCCCTACCAACACATAAGGCCACTCCCATACATAAAATTATCCTATATTAATATAGAATGTATACCATAACCAAGATCTTGGTAAACAAATAATCCAAACCTATATATTTATTATAGTGTAACACATATATGTATATAAAAAAACAACCATGACTAATGTCATTGTGCATGATAATTCAAATCAATTAGTTTCTTTATCTTTCTCCCTAAGGAAATCACTTAATTCCTTATACCCAACCAATTATCTACTCACTGATCCCAACCAGCATAAAATACCCTAGGGTGATCCCATGACTTGTATGACCTACCTGTCTGAAGCCCTGATGACTCTTCTTTTAATTCCCACATCATCATCAAAGTCAGATACCTAGGGAATAAATTAGGAAAGTATACAAAAGTCCACTTAGGAATTCATTATTAGACCACCAAAACATAATTCTCACATCACACACGTGTTTTATCATCTAATTTCTCTCAAGGAGGGCTCTCAAACCAATCAATTCAGAGGTAACATCCTCTTTATAATTCCTTAATCCCTTAAAAACTTTTCACACTCAGACATGATCCATCACCATGACTCAACCTCATGAAGGTGATTCCAATCACTAATGAGATATACAACCACCCCACCCATCACCCATATATATAATACTAATATTCCTACAACACCTTTCATTTTTAGTAAAAAACATGATATTCATAACTCATTATGATCCCAAATAATCACTTTACCACATCATACTCTACAAAATCCTCCTCATACCATGTTTATATAGTCACCAGTTGATTCCAATCACTTAAAACACCATAGAGAACTTTACCCAACTCTAGGAGGCTCAATGGTGATAAATTAATTATTCATGGATCTCTCTACCCCTAATATAAATTACCCATACCTAATCCCCTATAGTTCCTATTGGATGAATTGTATTGATCGTTAATGAGTCAATATGTGTTTGTTTCATAGAGTTGATGATTATTTGAGGATTGATTTGGATATATTTTTAAAATAATATTTTCTGATTTATTGTTAACTTTTATTAAAAAAAATTAATTTATGATTATTATCTCATTATCTACAACATGTTTTTTGAGATGTAACGAGTTCATTGAAATTTGAGAATGCATTATTGTGTTTTTCTTATAAAATTTAATTATTAGACTCACACATGTATATTTTTGGAAGAGGATATGTATTCAATTTTTAGATATGTATTTCTGAGGATATTATTAATAAATTGGGAAAACTTGGTCCAAAAATTGGAGCCAACTTGACCACAACCACTAGAGGTAACCATAGGATCCATATCAATTGTTTCCAACCATAGAGGATACAGAAGAGAATTATGAGGGATAGAGAACATGTGGGGTCTGTAGAGAATTTATGCACAAGTGTGAGTCGACACATATGGTGATGGTGTTTATCTTCACACATGAATATTGACACGAGAGAATGAGGGTGAGAATTTGAACCTAAGAGGATTTTATTTCCACTATAGGAAAGTGGCCAAGATAATTATGTAGCACCCGAATGAACTAAAAAATCAATGTGGAATTAAACTTTAAGTAAAAATTCTTCATACCTCATTAAAAAATGTAGAAATATCAGGTGGGTGAAAAACATAAACTAAAATTTTGATGTTTAAATTCATCATCTTCACCGTGATGTAGGGTTCATCAAAATTAGAGTACAAAATCATAGTGAGTTGACGATCGATATTTTCACGCCGTGACATAGATAAAGAACCACGTGAGTTTAGAAAAATATTGGATGTCAAAAAAGTTTCTAAATGAATGAGGAAAAAATACTTTTTATTTGGTTTTAGATTATTTTAAGGTGGAGGAGTAAGTGGGTCATGAGGTTTGTGTGCAATGAGGAGAGTTGTCATAGAATCAGTCTGTAAAGGTGAGTTTATAAGGTTGGTTTGGAATATCTCATGACCAACATGAGATTATATGAGGATTATTTTTATATGATCTATAATTTTGTGGAAGGAGTATGTGGTGAAGGCTTGTTGACATGGATAGTGTATGATCATACATGGAGTTCAAGTTGTAGAAGCATGCATGTGAGAATGTAGTGAGGCTTGGGATCGAAAAATTCCATTTTTCTCAAAGCCGCATGAGGTTTATGGTTGAATGTGTTACATAGATTGATAAAGGTATAATCTTAATGATTATTGGATATAAATACCATCCTTGATTACATTATTATTTTTTATTCATGTTGAGAAGATATTCATGATATAAAGTTGAATTCTCTCAGCTTGTATGTACCCTATGAAAAGAATAGTACCCATAACACTTGTTCAGACTTGTGTAAAAAGTTTGTGAAGTGGAAGTTCAATATATTAAGCTGATGTGAGTTTAATTCGGTTAATATGAAGTGATATATAATATAAAAATCTTGAATAAGGAGTAATATCCCACATGTTAAGTGCATTAAGTGAAGGTACAATCTATGTATACAGTGTAGGAAGTAGGAGTCCTTCATGAGGTTTTATTTTTAGTATAATCGACTACAAAAAGTGAATGCATGCAGAATAGTTTTCATATAGAAATATTTTCATGCATATGAAAAATGTAACCTGCAATAATATTTCATAAAAGACTAATATTTTAAATTACATGAATATTTTATAAGAATTTTTTATAAATAAAATGAAATACAATTGAGGAGAAGATATTTTGAGGAAATGGATACACCCTTATGTTGAGGAGAGAAGAGTTTGTAGCTGGGTATATCTTTTACTAGAGAAGAATTTATACTTCCTGAGTATTAATAAAAAAGATAAAGACCCAAATTATTTAATATATTGATATAGTTTTGATATTGATAGATCTATTCAAGAGGCTATTCAAGTTCATGAATACTGTACATAAGAAAAACCTATTGATCTAGCCTACTTGTGGAGTGAGATCAATTTAAAATAGGTGCGGAAGAAATTTATAGTGGATTGATATCTTTATATCATTGGTTCAAATCCAAATAATGAGTTTGTGATTGGGGTTTTTAATCAATCACTTCAGAGGATATTGCAACTGGAGTTTATAACTTATTTTTAGGAATTGTAGTTGGGATGTCTAACCAACTAATATTGTTTTCAAATGTGTATACAGTGAAGAATCCATGAGCATGAATCAAACCAACACAACACAATGTGGACTTTTATTCCAATCCTTATAGATACTATGTGATTCCCTCTCTCAATTATTATTATTTCACATGAGGTGAGGTTGTAAGATATTATTGGGAGGATTGATAATTTTAACAAGTTTAAGAGGTTAAATTAAAATGAAAATAATTCATAAAATAAGACCATTAATCCCCCCTCAGTGGTCAATCTAGACCAGGGCTCTATAGTCCCCATGTAGGAATGATTTTTTTCATAAATAAGCATTTGGTTAAGCATAATATGGACCACCCACCTCACTAATGGTGTTATTCTCCTCAAACCATTCTCTATCCATCCTTGTCCAAGACTATGCAATCAACTCAAGGAACCCTCTATGCCATGATCCCCTATTATGGACCACAATACCCAATAAACAATTAAAAACAATTATAATTAATTAAAAAAATTAAACCATACTGTTATAATATAAGGAACTCACCAAATAATTTCCACTCATTAAAACTAAGACCAGTGACATATAGAAGGTCCTTGACAGACCAAAAATACTTCCAAAAACAAAATCCTCACAAGGAGAAAAAAATATCCCAAAAATTAAATTAAATTCAACTAAAAACTATATATAAATTCCTAAAAAACATAACATCATAAAGACAACAAATTAAGGTGTGAATTCACCACTCCCTAGTGTTATCTATCTATAATAGGAAAAATCCCCATTATTCAAGGAAAATTTCACAATGATATAGTGAAATTTTTATGAAAAAACTCACCTGAAAATAAAAAAATAATAGGAAATATTGAAAAAGAAGAATGAAGAGAGATAGGATGGATCACACCAAAAAAATATCAAAGAAGATCCTTCTAACCCCCCTATAAATAGAGATATATGAGAGGACGAATGAGGGGAGAAACTAGTTGAATGTACCTCATATGATGCCCCTTTAATCCTTAATTTGAAGGGTTTATAACCACAAAATTATCACCAGATTCACTTTTTTAAAATCCTTCTCAGAAATCACTGGGTACCCAATATGATACAATCAAGTACTTGTTTTCCTAAGAAAAATTCCACCAACTATTGGAACCCCATCATGTAAACATTACCCAACCATTGGGTTCCTAGTGTTTGGTGGTAGAATATTAGTATGACCTGGGCCTCACTAGGTACCCATCCCACCACCACCAGGTACCCAGTGGTTCTTTCAACAATCATTTGTAGCACTACCTTGTTTCAATCCATGTCCATAATATCAATACACCTCCCAAAACTTTGAATATACCCAAAACATCTTCATTACCTCAAACAGAAACCATTGACTCGAACTAAATCCCCAATTCAAACTCATTCATGATCTAGATCTTAAAATTCAATTTTCTATTAAAATCACCGACTCCTAATGATATGGGTCCTCACAATATTAAAGTATCGTGACCTAACCCACCAGGGCACCACTCATGACTACCCCAATCCCACCAATAATAGTCTTGGAACTGGTGAACTATTCCATGTATGCATATCCCACAAATGGAAAGAATTAACCTAATTTACCCTGTACACACACACACATCTCCAAGCTAATACTGAAATTCAAAACAACTGAAACAATGTACGCATACATCCAAGATCCCACAACCAAAGTATAATAGTAAAGTACATAAAGAGAAAAGGGGCCAAATAAAAGACCAAAAAAATAGTAAATAGTCCAACCTACTCTAATGGATAGGAATATGATCAAATTTAAGCTCCTAGAAAACACATCAGTCTTTCAAGCTCAAAATATACTCCACTCGCTCCCTATCCTCTTAGGACACCGTTAAAAGAGCCGTTGTTTATAGAATACATGACACATGTGGGAAGAACCCATGTAGAGGTGATTATACCAATACCCAATAGGACACCCCAAAAACACTAAATAGGAAGCATCAATAATAGTTAGCTCATAATAGTAATACAATATTTAATAAACAAAAGGGAAAACCAATATATACTCAGGAAAGACACCCCACCCCCAGGAGGTCACAGATAATTGCTATCCACATGATTCTACTTTAATAAATTCTCATTATAATATAATCCACTCCAAAATCTATGCCATTATTGGAGAAACTCATCGAAAAGTTCATGCTCATTAGGCCCCATCCATGAAAGCTCACTGGTCTTAGAAGACCCTGATACTTTGATAGGGGGTAACACCTAGGACAACTTGGAAAAAATATGAACCCAATCTGTATCAACCTGCTATGTAGAGGATACAATATTAGTGATACCACAAACCCTACTGATATATACCGCTAGATGGAGGATAAACAATCTTCTTAATGAGGTCACTACGATTCCAAAAACCCCACCTAGGGTATAAAGGTGATATAGGAACTCACTCCAATCTTATAGAAGGACCCCACAAAATCTATCCATGACTCATCCTCAAGAGGGAATTATAATCCTTATATTTATATGTAATGACAACCTATACCCATGAGGGTAATTACCAAGGGGAAAATCCACTCAACTGACACTGGTATGAACTAAAGAGACAAAGAGCTCCATGATGTATCTAAAGGAGTACAAGGCATGTAAGTTGAGTACACAGTGCTTATCATTCATCTTGGATCTTTCTATGTGGTTCTGACTTACAAGAAATTTAAATCTATATATACATGGTGTATAGATATCACTAAGTATCTTTCCCATGTTGTCTTCCCATGCCCATGTAATGCTGGCTGTGCCCGTGTATCAACCCATGTACACCTGGTTGTTCATATGTACAACTAGTCATGTCTATGTTTATGATCATGTAATCTTGTTCGTGTCCATGTAACCTCTTAGTTACTTGCTTATCTATCATGGAAGGGTTACATGGTGTTTGATTAGGTCACATGGTTTGTGATAATTAACTCTGGCGGAACCCTAGCATCACTGCTAGGGGGTCCTACATAGTCTGTTACTCCGGATTACATGCCATGTATATCATAATTTTCCAGATCTATCATGATCATCCCCCAAATTATCCTTTTCATCCTCATAGATTCCATATTTCTATAGTATCATCGATTGGGTGTTGTCTGACCATTTCCATCATCGATCACCCAGATTTGAGTTCCGATCATCTCTGAAAATACCACCATCAAGCCATCCATCAATGTTGAAAGTCAAAATTGATAAGAATAGGAATAAAAAATACATTCTGATTCACCTCTGATCATCCTCCATCTTCATCACACCTCGATTGTATCCTCGATTATAAAACTCACCTACAATATAGATTCATTTCCTCTAATAATGGTCGTACAATGATCAAATACCTAGTATTCAATGAACCACGAGCCAATGAAATTTTCTGTGATAAATGTATGAAGAAAGGGGGAGAGAAATCCATATTCCATAAAATGTGAGGGGTGAAACACAACCTTTTTTTGTTTATCCTTGATCCATTATCATATAAATAGAGAAATAAAGAGGAATAAAACATAAAGAACAATCTAAATAGATCAATTTAATCTTCCATCGATTCAAAAATAAATTATATTCATGTAATTTATCAATGTTAAACTTGGATAAAAGAATGGTATGGAAATCAAAAACCAACATCCTACCTAGAGTTTGGGATGATCATTTATGAAAAATAGTTTTGTGTTTCCATCATTGATGAGATCCACAAACTTTACTGGCACAACGATCTTCGATCCGGTCCCGATCTGTTATCGTTATCCAAGATCACTCTCCTCCAACAATCTCTATAGGTATCTATAGTTTAGAATCCAACCTTGAGATATATATATAACCATGTATTTAAAGAGGAAGTAGTTCACTACATCAAACAAAATAAATTAAATCATTTAATTTTTTTATTTATTAATTCCATGCTTGTGAAATTTTTTTCACAAACACCATGTGCTGAAAATGGTTATGTCACACCTTGGAAAAAACCATGTTTTGAACTCAATAGTTCCCTAAAATTTCTGATCCACTCTCCCCATTCCATATTTATTCCATTTTTTTAGGAAATATATATTCACGTTATCTTTAAATATTTAAAATATTTTAAACCTTTATTCAGGTAACAACGAGACTTGGAATAAAATGTCATCTTAACAACTAGTAATTAAAATATTCTATATAATATAAAAAATCATATAAAATAAATTCTAATACATTCTCCCCACCTTAAGGCTTTTCTTCCCAAAAATAGATAATCATACTAAAAAATATTATGGTACTGGGTTCACATCCAGGTCTCCCTCTCCTAGGTGATCTCATAATGATTCCTATGATACCAACAAACATCCAATAGGGGAATCAATTGACCACTATAGATCCCCTCCTATGTATCCTTGATCTCCACTGGTTACTCAGCAATGGTATATCCATCCTCGATTTCCACCTTGCCCGGTTTGATAACTTGTGATGGGTCATTCACATACCTCCTCAGTTGCGACTCATAAAAGACGTCATATACCCGATCCAACTATGATAGTAGAGCTAAGAAGTATTCCACCTCACTAGATCTATATATTATTTGAAAATGGATAATGTTACTCAAATAAATATTACCATCTTGATCATATATATATAATCCATACTAATGTGAGACTATCAGGAACACATGGTCTCCCTCCTTAAACTCTAGAGGTCTCCATCATCAGTATGAATTAGAATTATGATCACTAAATTTAGTACTAATACCCTCTTGGATGATCTAAACCTTATCTTTATTATCTGACACAAAATCTGGGACCATGAGTACCAAATCAAGTATTTAAAACTCACTACTGAACTCTTCTCTCGAATGAATATAAAGTGGGTCGACTTGGTAAGCCAGTCTACAATCACCCAGATGGTATTGTAACCCTTGGAGATACATGGTAACCCAATCATGATTTCCATGAATGTCCCATACAACCTATAATACATCACTCATAGGGGTTGAGATAAAACCATTAGAACCTATTGCTCATCATTCACATGTTAATAAGTGAGGAATTGAGAGACAAATTCTGCAACACAATTCTTCATGCATGACAACCAAAATTAATGTCAGAGGTCCTAGTATATCTTTTCCAAACCTGGTTGTTCCACCAAATGGAATATATGTAACTCCCTTGTCACATATTCCTGTAATTCCGAAGGTACTATCAACCATCCTATAAAAAGGATAACATGCTCCCCACCTTCAAAATATGCATCGAGAGCATGTCTAGTGGATATCTGAGTACGTAAGGTCTCACAGTTAGTATATCCATGCTGAAAATACCTAACATGCTGTAAAAAAAGATAGGTAATAAATATCAAATGAAAATATGAAGCTCCATAATTATCCATTAAGGAAAACTACAATGAAGATAATTTCTCAGATGCCTTGGCCAACAATTGAGAACAAGATCTCATGCTGAGATAATATTCCACCATGTTCCCCTTCCTAGGATTATAGACAATATCTAAGTCATAGTCCTATAGGAAAACTAGCCATATTCTCTGTCTCATGTTAAAATCCTTCTGATAGAAGGTTCACTTGAGACTCTTATGGTTAAAGTAAATTATAAACGGGTCTCCCACCAGTTAGTGTCGTCACATCTTAAGTGTGAAGACTACCACTACCAACTCAATATCATGATTCACATAGTTATTATCATGTGGTCTCAAATGACATGAACCATAGGCAATAAACAACTATCTCTGTAATAGAACATAACCACTCTTGGTCCCTGATGCATCGCTGAACACTACATACTTGATACCATCCTCTGGAAAAATCAAGATGGGAGTGCTCATCAACCTCTACCTCATATCCTAAAATACTTCTGTAACCTTTCCATCTATATGATGTGATTCCCCTTTAGGGTCAAAGTTATCAAGGTTTATGCCACTCTAGAGAAGTTGGGTAAAAATATCTAATAGTACCATGCCAACCTAAGGAAACTATACACCTTTGTAACACTTTTGGGTGTCTCCCAAGTTATAACTGTTTCAACCTTCACCAGGTCCACTACCACTCCTTGATCTGAGATGGCGTGTCCTAAGAAGTGGAACTCTAGAATCCAAAACTAACACTTTAAGATCTTACCATAGAGATGGTGCTCTCAGATTGTGTCTAGGACTATCCTCAAGTGTCTTTCATGCTCCTCCTCAGATACTGGGAAAACTAGGATATCATTTATGAAGTCCACCATAAACTGGTCTAAGAATGGTTGAATGATCAGATTCATGAGTCCCATGAACACTTTTGGGGAATTCATTACATCATATGTCATAACCAAGTACACATAGTGACCATAAAGGCATTTGAATGTTGTCTTTGGTATATCCTCATATCATACTCACATTTGAAGATAACCTAATTTGAGATCAATCTTTGAGAACCATCGCACCCCTCTCAACTGATCGAAGAGGTATTCTACCCTCACTAGTTGATATTGATTCTTCACATTCACATGGATCAATCCTGAGTATTACATACATAACCTCAAGATCTCATCCTCCTTCTTGGGGAACAACACTAGGGATGACCAAGGGGGAACATCGGGTCTCACAAATATTTTCACCTGCAAGTCCTTTAGAAACACCATCAACTCAAGAAGCTCTACGAGAGACATCTGGTATTCTTGTATAGATATCGGGGCCATCCTAGGTTGTAAATCAATGCAGAAGTCTAGCTATCAGTGGGGAGGCAATCATGGAATTTTTATCAGAAATATGACCTCATACTTTTCCACCACTATAGGGAACTAGTACCCCATATCATCCACGACTCCAAGAGTCATTATAGCTAAGTTGTGAGTAATTGGATACACTTTCCAATGCCTAAGTATTTCAAGCTCTACCAAGGTTTCCTTTTAACCCAAAAAGGAAAAAATCAACCCATCACTATGGAAACACTGCATCCTTGACCTAAAATATTCAATCTGGGCATGAACTATGGATAACTAGTCCATACCTAAAATGGAGTCAAAAGACCTCACACTACTTCTATGTGATACCATAAAAAACTCTCACCTAAAAAGAGTTAGATAAAACTATTGGTAGAAGTTCATAATAGTTGAGTAATTTCATATGAGAGTCTCTATCTACAATGGTTGATCTAAAGGCTCAACCAGAATCTCTAAGTCTTGAACCTGATAAGTGTAAAGAAAGGAATGAATCACACCTGTACCTATAAATAATACATCTAATGTAGAAAAGATATAGATCGTGTTGACCTCACGTGTTTTGATAATCCCAATTATGCTTTAATATGTTTTGATAATCTCAAATAATATCTATTATTCTATTAATTATAATCTCATAATGATATTGAGTTAATAAAAATATCAAAATAATTATTGGAATATGTTTTTCCAATGTTCATCTGTGTTTATAATTATTCTAACTTAATCTTGAAATATCTTTCATAGAACAGATAAATGTTAGGTGATTAGGTCACTGATAGACCAAGTCTTTAGGTCTACCGTTACAAAGCTCACCAATATGAAAAGGTCACCGGTATAGAGATACCGATAAACTAAGTCTACCGATATAGACTTAGTCTGATTTTCATAACAAGAGCTACCGGTACAAGCAAGTTACTGATACAGACAACTACTGGTACAGGCCTACTGATACAAACAGACCGAGTCACTGATATAAAATAGCTACCAGTACAAGCCATTTACCAATGGATAGTGATACTGACACATCCTAGCTACTGATTCAAGGAAACTGTTGATTCAATGAAGATACTGATAAAAGGAAGCTACCACAACAGCTTTTACTGACACACAGAGACTACTACTACACAGAGTGACAACTACTGATGTAACAACAAACCTACAGACACAAGTCCACCATTGAAAGAACACTGATACAATGAGCTACTAATGAATAACAGTCACTGTTTCTTTAACTCTACTTATCTTTGTTTTATCTAACAACGGTTATATTTATGCTTTTAATGAATCTGCTATTAATTAAATGTTGTCTGCTGAATGTCAGGGAACTGTACCTCGTACCTACTGAGGAAATCATCTTCTTTGTCGGACCACATGTTCTACAAGAAGAAATATAAAGGGAGCGCATATCAGTGTGGGTGAAAAAGTGGAGAAACAGTGGTGAAAAGGCTGATATAGAAAAGGTATTCCCAAGCCAAAAAGAAAAGAACTTTTGTTGGAAGCCAAGGAAGAGTGATGAGCAACATATTCTACTGCCACCTCAAGTAAACCTTATTCACAAAGGACTCTGAAAGAGAAACTACGACACTCTGTTTTCTCAACAAATCCCAAAAGGACTTAAAAACCTCATCTGCTCAAACCAGAAGGATTCTAGAGCTGTATTACTATCACATAGATCATTCTAAACTCATCTCAAATATTATTCACTCTGTTGTGATTCATTTACTTACATTTTGAGTACTGTGTGCGTATCTCTATTTCTCTAAAACACACACAGTCTCCTGAGCATAACTAAAGGATTTTTAAATACTCACTCAAACTTTCTAAACTCTTTCATACCCCCACTATGAATTGTGGTAGAGGTCGAGTGTGACCTTGATAGCCTGCATGATATTGTTTTTCCCACGAAGAACTGTGGTATAGGTCTTAGGACCTGGACAGTCTATGTAATGGTGTTTACCCCCAATCCAGGGTGTGGATCAAAAGTTTATATAAACTATTTGAGAGGACTAAGTCTCAGCTTGAGACTGAACCTCTTGGTTAACCTTGCTGTGTTATTTCAAACTATATTTTATATTCCACTGCTAAGTACTTTAAATTCAAATCTGTTTTAAAGTAACTATGATAGTTAAATTAGAAAGTGTTTTTAATTATTTTAAGCCAGTAAGTTAGTTTCAAAATTCAAATTAATCTTCATATTAAATTGACTGAGAACTAATCAATATTTGGGAAGATAATTGAAAATTCATAACATTTACAAATTTACTACTGTTTAACTTATATGTAATTTGGGGGATTTTAATCCTAATGTTTTTAACAGAAATTTTTAATTGGAACTCAATTCACCCCCCTCTTGAGTATCCACTCCGACCAACATTTGGTATCAGAGGATTCTTTTTATTTATAAATTTTTTTCAAACCCTCTATTTTTCAAATTGTGATTTTAGTTTTATCTTAAAGATCTTAAATTTCTATTAGTTCAAAATTTTATCTCTTTAATATATTTTCTAAAATCTAGTTATGGACAATAGACTAGAAGGTGCTGCTACTAATAGGCCACCCTTCTTTAATGGTGTGAATTATGCTCAATGGAAAATTAAAATGAAAATTTATTTGGAATGTATTGGTTTTGATATGTGGTATGCTATAGAATCAGAATATGAGATCCCCAAAACTGCTATATCTACCTGAGATGATGATACAAAGTTTGACAATAATAATAACTGTAAATCTATGAATGCCTTTTAATGCTCTTTAGGAGATGAGGAATTTAACCAAATTTCTGCATATAAAACAGCTCATAAAATCTGGGACACCTTGGTTGTTTCTCATGAAGGAACAACCAATGTGAAGGAAATGAGATTAAATACTTATATTATTAAATATAATAATTTTAAGATGAGAACTGATGAACCCATTTCTAACATGTACCTCAGGTTTAATGAGATTTTCAACACCATGAGTTCACTGGTAAAAGATGTTCCAGAGAAGGAGCAGATCATAAGAATATTGAGATGTTTGACAGACAGATGGAGAGGCCCTTCTGTGTCTATCTGAGAGTCACGTGACATCAGCAAGCTACCTATTAAGGAGTTTATTGGTAAATTAATGATGTATGAAGAAGAACTGAAGGTGAAAAAAATAAGAAGATGATGAACCCAAGAGAAAATCTGTGGCATTCAAGTCTACTACTTCAAAGAGAAAAGACAAGGAGAAAATACATGTATATACTGAAAGTTCAACCAGTAAAGATTCAGATTCAGATAGTGATGAAGAAATAGCTCAAATAGCCAGGAGATTTAAGAAGTTCTATAGAAAGAAGAAGTTTTTTTAGAAAACCAAACTACAAGGGTAAGTATGATCAACAAGGCAAGTGGAAGAAGGATTGGAAGAAATCTGATAAGGAAGATGATATAGTATGCTATGAATGTAAGAGGAAAGGACACATCAAGGATGAATGTCCAAAGTTAAAATTTAAAAAGAAATATGATTATAAGGAAAATAAGTACAATAAATCCATGAAAGCAACCTGGAGTGCTTCAGAAGACAGCACAAGTGAATCAGAGGCTACTGAATTTGAAAAGAATCGTGCTAACATGTGTTTTATGACAAACACCTCTGAGGTAACACTGGACACTCCTGCTTTAAATTCATACTATTATGGAGTTGATTTTGATTTTGATTCTGAATCTGAAAACATGTATATTGAGGAATTATTTGAATATTTTAACATGCTAGAAGAAACATGTAATGAACTTAAGGATAAATATAAGTCATTGAAGAAACAACATGCTCTCACTGCCAATGTTAAATCTGCCTTTGATATAGAAAAGGAAAAGAATGCTCAATTGTTAAAAGTAAATACTGAACTGAAAATTTCTAATGAGCAACCGAGAAAGGACTTAGAAAAGTTCATAAAGGGAAAAGATACACTTACTCAAATGTTAGGTAATCAAGTTTCACCAAATTATACTACTAGATTAGGCTATCATCTAGGAAAGAGACAGATCACTAAAACTAGATTTATTCCTAAATCTGGACAAAATTCTGCTAGTTCGAGTTCTGGAAATTCATATGCTTCAACTAGTTACTCACATTGTTATAGATCAAATAGAGTCTATCTTTAAAAATCTATTGAATCTATTGATTATATGAGACCCATAAGACAAATCTGGGTACCTAAAGTGTTGCTTGCTAACCTGTCTGGACCCAAGAGAATCTGGGTACCAAAATCATTCTCTGTTTAAATCTATTTTGTAGGAAACTTGTTTAAAGAGTTCCTATAGGAAAAATGGTACTTGTACAATGGATGTTCAAGACACATGTATGGAGATTAATCATGCTTTAAAATCTTGATAAAGGTTAATGGAGGCCATGTTACCTTTGGTGATAACTCTAAATAAAATATCATCGGCCTAGGCCAGATTGGTAACACTAATTCAGTTTTAATTTCTAAAATTTTATTTATTGATGAACTTAAATATAATCTGTTAAGTATTTCTTAGTTATGTGATGATGGTTTCAATGTTAAGTTTGAAAATGACTCTTGCAATGTTTTTAACTCTAAAAATGTTTTAGTATTTTCTTCTTTAAGAAATGAAAATGTTTATGCTATAGATTTGAACACTTTAGCCAAACAAAATGTTACTTGTTTAAATGATTTTCATAAAGAGTCTTGGATATGGCATAGAAGATTAGGACACTGAAATGTTCATTCTCTTAAGAAATTGACTAAGAAGAATTTAGTTAGAGACATACCTCAACTAAAATTCCCAACAGACAAAGTTTGTACTCCCTGTCAAAAGGGAAAGCAACATAAAGTTTCATTGAAATTAAAGAAATAAGTTTCAACTTATCAACCTCTAGAGTTGGTTCACATGGATTTGTTTGGACCATCTAGGATTTCTAGTTTGAATGGGAATCACTATGTTTATGTCTTGGTAGATGACTTTTCTAGATATACATGGGTATACTTTCTTGCTCACAAAAGTGAACCTTGTTCTTACTTTATTAAATACTCCAAGTCTATAGAGAACCTTAGTGGACTTAAGATTAAGATCCTAAGAAGTGATCATGGCCGTGAGTTTGAGAATCAAGATTTTGAAACCTATTTATCACATAATGGCTACAATCATAACTTTTCTGCCCCTAGGACACCTCAACAGAATGGTTTAGTTGAAAGGAGGAATAGAACCCTTCAAGAAATTTCTAGAACTATGCTAAATGAGTATGACCTACCTGTTTATTTCTGGGCAGAAGCTGTAAATACAACTTGTTACATTATTAATAAATTCTTAATTAGACCTGTTCTTAAAAAGAACCCTTATGAGTTATGGAATAATAGGAAACCTAAAGTTAGTTACTTCAGAGTTTTTGGTTGCAATGTTTTTATTCTTAATATAAAGGAGAATCTGGATAAATTTTATTCTAAAAGTGATGATAGAATCTTTCTAGGTTATTCCATATCTAGTAAATCTTATAGAGTCTTTAATAAAAGGAAAAAATGTGTGGAAGAATCAGTGCATATCAAATTTTATGAGACTAATCCACATGAGCCTAAAACCTCTCTTGAAAATCTTGAAGAAGACCTCTCTGTTTTGGATCTTAATGAAAAAAATAGTGGACCTGCTGTGAAACCAAGCAATTCTGGACAATTTCCAGAACCCGATTCTATTGGAACCAAACCCACAGAAGAACCTGAGTTTTCTAGTCCTACCTTGACCAGAACAACTAGGATTATAAATAACCATCCTTTGGATGCTGTTGTAGGAGATTTAGGTAGAGGAACCCAAAATAGAGCTTCTCTAAGAAATCAGGTTGAACATCAAGCTTTTCTTTCACAGATTGAACCTAAAAATATCAATGATGTAATTAATGATGAATTATAGTTAATGGCTATGTAAGAAGAATTAAATCAATTTGACAGAAACAAAGTCTGACAATTAGTTGACAGACCTAAGGAAACATTGACCATAGGCACTAAATGGGTTTTTAGAAACAAAGCTGATGAATCTGGAAACATCATTCGAAACTACGCTAGGCTAGTTGAACAAGGATATAATCAAGAGGAAGGAATATACTATGATGAAACCTTTTCACCTGTAGTTAGACTAGAATCTATTAGGATTCTACTTGCCTATGTAGCTCATCTTAATTTCAAGTTATATCAAATGGATGTTAAAAGTGCTTTTCTAAATGGTTTTATAGTTGAAGATGTTTTTATTGAACAACTACCTGGATTTAAAAATCCTCATTTTCCAAATAGAGTTTTTAAACTTTATAAAGCTTTGTATTGTTTAAAACAAGCTCCACGAGCTTGGTATGATAGACTTAGTAGTTTTCTTATTTCAAAAGGTTTTACAAAAGGAATTGATGACCCAACCTTATTTATCAAAAGAATTTCAAACGATGTTTTTATAGTACAAATCTATGTAGATGATATTATTTTTGGATCTTTTAAAAATGCCCTACGTATTGATTTTTCAAAAAGTATGCAAAATGAATTTGAAATGAGTCTAATGGGAAAACTTAAATACTTTCTTGGATTTTAAGTTTTTCAAAATTAAAATGGTATTATCTTAAATCAAATAAAGTATACAAAGGATATTTTAAAATGTTTTGGTCTGGATAGAAGTAAGGGTAATGACACACCCATGAGCACCACATGTAAATTGGATGCTGATGAAACTGAGAAACCAGTAGATCAAACCAATTACAGAGGTATGATAGGGAGTCTGCTCTATCTTACTGCTAGTCGACCAGACATTATGTTTAGTGTATGCATGTGTGATAGATTTCAAGCTAATCCAAAAGAGTCACACTTGCTTGCTATTAAAAGAATTTTTAACTATCTTAAACATATTTTGAATTTGGGATTATTTTATCCAAAAAGACAATCATTTGAATTAATAAGTTATTCAGATGCTGACTTTGCCGGATGCAAGTTAGATATAAAGAGAACTTCTGGAACATGTCACATTCTTGGTAAGTCCCTAGTATCATGGTGTAGTAAAAAGCAGAACTCTGTTGCACTATCTACTGCTGAAGTAGAATACATTTCTGCTGGTAGTTGCTATGCACAGATTCTGTGGATGAAACACACATTACTAGACTACGGTTATCAATTTAGACATGTATCTATCAAATGTGACAACACTAGTGCGATTAATATCTCTAAGAACCCTATATCTCACTCTAGAACCAAACACATTGATGTCAGGCACCACTTTTTAAGATATTATTACCAAAAATGTGATATTACTCTTGAATTTCTAGGCACTGAACTTCAGTTAGATGATATTTTCACCAAACCCTTGAGTTCAGAAAGGCTAAGCTTCATTAGGCATGAACTTGGAGTGATTAACTATGAATAAGGCAAACCTCACTGTTAGCCGAACTCACTGTTATAAATCCTCACCATTAACTGACCTCACCGTTATCCAGATCATACTGTTATAGAGACCTCACTGTTAGCTTTTCCCACCGTTATGTACACCTCACTGATAGAGAAACCGTACTGTCAGAAATACTCACTGTTAGAAGTCCTCACTGATAGTAAAATCCTCACTGTTAGGAATCCTCACCGGTAGAGTAACCTTACCGATAGATAGACCTTGCTGATAGGTAGACCTCACCGATAAAATGCTCACTGTTATGACTTTACGCTATTTTAATTTTCGATTGCCTAAGACAAAACTCTTATTATTTTAAACATATTTTTTTTTGTTGATTTTCGATTTCTAAATGATAAAAATGAGATTTAAGTCATCTCTCAATCCACCGATCCCTCTACTCCTCTTTCTCTCTTAAACCCGACTCCTCGAATCCCCGCGTGAAAACCCTAAACCCTTCAATCTTGAAATGGCGAAAACCAATATTCCTAATGTCAGAGATACCAATGATGAGCTGAAGGATAAGAATCAGAATACCACCACTGAAGATGGCATTAGTGGAGTTAGAAAAAGAGCCGCGAAGGACATAGTTAACCCGCATCTGTTACATAGAGAAATAGTCATCGAAATAGAGCTATGTGCAAAGTGGCTGATGACCAGTAAGTCTCTAGTTATAAAGGTACTGGAGGAGCAAGGATGGTTAGATTTTTTTTCTAACAATAATGGGCCTTACTACCTGAAGTTAGTGAAGGAGTTTTATGCCAATGTTCATTATGAAAGAACTGATGAGGAAGAGCTAGAGTATAGTGATGAGTCTGATGAATTAGATGAGGAGGATGAATCTGCAAGAGATGGAGGAGATCTAGACCCGCCTTCCAGTCCTAAGGCTGTAACAGTTTCTCAAGAAAAGACTACTGGTGATAAGGAAGACCAGATCAATTTGAACCCTGAAGAGACTACTCAAGGCAGTGAAGCAGAAGAGGATTTAGAAAGTAGAGGATCAAAATTTGCAAGTCCTAACAAAAGAATTTCATCAAGCCTTATTCCCTTAATAGGGAATAATATTATTCCAGTAGAGGAGATACCAAAAGAAGACATGCATGAGGAAAAGGTTGAGGCAGATAGGCTTGAAGGAATTACCGAGCCAGTCAAACTAGAATAAGTGATTGATAAAGACAAACTAGTTGTTAGTTCTCAGATACCCCAAATAGTTCCAACTGATATGGAAGAAGTTGTTGATGATTCATCAGAAGATGAAGTGACTGAAGTGGCAGCTTTTGATGAGAAAGAGGCAGTGGATGCAGTATCAGTTGATATTGAGGAAGAAAAGATGGATGGATATCAAGATAAAGTAGAGGATGCTCAAGTTGAGGGGGAGAAACCTACTTCCCTTGTTTCGGTTTCTGTGCTGCATGACATAGAGTATTGGTCATCAGATCCAGGGTTAATGGTAATTGGACTCAATTATGGAGATTATGATGAGGAAGACCAGCCTCAGAGGGATTCTGGTATCCTACCTGAAGGAATTCCAGTAGTTTTGGATGAAAATTTGGCAACCAAGGAGGACCTTGAGTCCTTAAAGGTTGAAATGAAAGAGGCCCTGAGAGAATCAGTGGTAGATTTGAAGAATAGCCTTATTGAAGAGCTGAGGAGTGTTGAGAAATCCTTAGATCTATATCTGGGATTTTTTGTGTCTAGTTCAGTAAAGGAAATTCTGAATGAGATTAGAGTGTGTCATACTCAATTTGAAAACTGGACAGGAGCTATAGTTGCCTTGAGACAATCGGTTGCTTCATTGACTGCCATGAGCAGTTCTCAAAACCAAGTGAATGATGAGATTATATAAATCAAAGAGGTAGTCAAGAAGTTTGTGGATGTTTTTGAGGCTTTTAAGATATCAATCAAAGAAAATATGAATAGTCAGGATGCACTTGTTCAGAAGGTGATTGGTAATTTGACTCAGTCTTTTAAAGAGACAGTAGCTCTCTCAGTCAAACCCCTTCCATCATCTAGCACCTCTATGAACATTGACCAGATCAGAAATGTGATCCAATAAGAGCTTGCTAAGGTCAGTACCAGTGGCACCTCTAATTATCAGGTAATTGCTACCACCAGGGAAGTCAATAGTTATGTTCGTGAACACTTGAGAGCAGCTACAGCTACTCAGGAAGCCATTAAGAATAAGATGGATTCTTACTTTGAGAAGATCTATACCAAGCAACAAATAACCAACCACTTCAAGCTTTTGATAGAGAATATGAGGATACCTACAGTGACTCAAGAATTCAGGGAGAAGGTCCGCAAACTGAGATAATTGACCCCTGCTTTGGATAAATTTTTGGAGAATAAAGATGATTTTTTATCTACTATGGGGAGGGGAGGTGGAATCATTATGGACTTCAGGAATTTTCTGCTACCTTTCTTGCTTGTGGACAGTACACCTGTCATAGTTTTTCCTGCTTTACCAGCTTCAGCTCAGTCTTCTTCAGCTCCTCAGATGACTCCAGTCCAATCCATTCAAAGACTTTCACCTATGATCCCTCAGAAACCTACTAATTACCATCTAGGCACAATTTCAGTAGCTTAGGAACCTGTGGTTATCACTGGAGTCCCTAAGATTTCTCTTGCCTCTACAGAACCCAAACCTTCTGATCCTAAAGGAAAATAACAAGAAACTTATGAGGATGTGGACTGATTGTGGATTAGATTTTTGATAGGTATCCTTTTTTAACTTTTTTTGTGTATTTATTTTGTGACTTTTTGACTCAAGTAATACATACCCTTTTCTACCTCTGATCACTCTATGTTTTACATTTATCTCTGATACTTTTTTATCTCTTTTTTCTAATCAAAAAGGGGTAGAGTAATAATAATAATCATGATATTCACTATGATATGGATACAAAGGGAGAGAAACCTATGATATATAGTCTACCTCTGATACCGTATTTTCTAACGCTGCTATTTTTTTCTGATACATTTGACTATCTCATTCTTCATAATGATAACCTATTATATTTTACCTCTGATCATCAATGCTTTTTGTGCATTACCTCTGATATATCAATAATTATTCTAATTTTCCTCTGATACCTTAATAATTATTTTGGATCACCTATGATACTTTACTGATTGTTTTGGATTATAATATCATAATTTGTGATTATCAAAAAGGGGGAGACTGTTGACCTCATGTGTTTTGATAATCCCAATTATGCTTTAATATGTTTTGATAATCTCAAATAATATCTATTATTCTATTAATTATAATCTCATAATGATATTGAGTTAATAAAAATATCAAAATAATCATTGGAATATGTTTTTCCAATGTTCATATGTGTTTATAATTGTTCTAACTTAATCTGGAAATATCTTTCATAGAACAGATAAATGTTAAGTGATTAGGTCACTGATAGATGAATTCTTCAGTTCTACTATTACAAAGCTCACCGATATGAAAAGGTCACCGATATAGAGCTAACGATATAGACTTAGTCTGCTTTTTATAACAAGAGCTATCGGTAAAAGAAAGTTACCGATACAGAAAGCTACTGGTATAAGCCTAATGATACAAACAGACCGAGTCACTGATATAAAACAGCTACCAGTATAAGCCAGTTACCAATGGACAGTGCTACTGACACATCCTAGCTACTAATTCAAGGAAGCTGCTGATTCAATGAAGCTACTGATACAAGGAAGCTACCACAACAACTTCTACTGATACACAGAGACTACTGCTACACTGAGTGACAGCTACCAATGAAACAACAGACCTACAGACACAAGTCCACTGTTGTAAGCACACTGATACAATGAGCTACTGATGAATAACAGTCACCGTTACTTTAACTCTACTTATCTTTGTTTTATCTAATAATGGTCATATTTATTCTTTTAATGAATCTACTATTAATCAAATGTTTTCTATTGAATTTCAGGGAACCATACCTCATACCTACAGAGGAAATCACACTCTTTGTTAGACCACATGTGCTACAAGAAGAAAGACAAAGGGAGCACATATCAGTGTGGGTGAAAAAGCGGAGACACAGTGGTGAAAAGGATGATACAGAAATGTACTCCCAAGCCAAAAAGAAAAGAACTTTTTCTGGAATCCGAGGTAGAGTGCTGAGCTGCATATTCTATTGCAACCTCAAGCAAACCTCATTCACGAAGGAGTCTGGAAGAGAAACCACGAAACTCTGTTTTCTCAACAAATCCCAGAAGGACTCAAAAACCTCATCTGCTCAAACCAGAAGGAGCCCAGAGCTGAATTACTATCACACAGAGCATTCTAAAATCATATCAAATATTATTCACTCTGTTGTGTTTCATTTACTTACATTTTGAGTACTGTGTGTGTATCGCTGTTTCTCTGAAACACACACAGTCTCCTGAGCATAACTGAAGGATTTATAAATACTCACTCAAACTTTATAAACTCTTTCATACCCACACTGTGAATTGTGGTAGAGGTCGAGTGTGACCTGGATAGCCTGCATGCTATTGTTTTTCCCACAAAGAACTGTGTTAGAGGTCTTAGGACCTGGACAGTATGTGTACTGGTGTTTACCCCCGATCTAGGGTGTGGATAAAAAGTTTATATAAACTGTTTGAGAGGGCTAAGTCTCATCTTGAGACTGAACCTCTTGGTTAACCTTCCTGTGTTATTTAAAACTATATTTTATATTCCACAGCTAAGTACGTTAAATTCAAATCTGTTTTAAAGTAACTATGATAGTTAAATTAGAAAGTGTTTGTAATTGTTGTAATCTAATAAGTTAGTTTCAAAAGTCAAATTAATATTCAGATTAAATTGACCAAGAACTAATCAATCTTTGAGAAGCTAATTGAAAATTCATAACCTTTACAAATTCACTACTGTTTAACTTATATGTAATTTGGGGTATTTTAATCCTAAAGTTTTTAACAGAATTTTTTAATTGGAACTCAATTCACCCGCCTCTTGAGTATCCACTCCGACCAACAGATCGTATCTCATATCATCCCTAGATCCTTGTGGTCGTAGGTCTTCACAGCCTACAGTTGGCCTCATCCCTTACCACCAACTCCCTAAGCTTAGTGTGGACCACCTGGGGGTGGTGGTGGTAATAGGTCAAACCTACAACCACCTCTTACTACTCTGTCATACCCTCTAACACATACGCTGTCTTGTAGAAAAACCTACTCCTAATTTTATATCTAACTTAGTGATCCTTATACTATCTCTTGATCTGCTATATAACAGGGTAGAAATTCTCAAGAAATATGTCCCCAATCATTTCATGAGAAACACTGCCTCTCTCTCTGTTAATTTGAGCCATCCTAAGATCTCTGAACTACTAACCCTACATCTTAGGATTTTCTCCTAAAGAAGTTTAAATGATTATATTATTTCAAATGCCATTGGATACCTTCCATTGAGGTATTAGTTCTTAGGTTCCCACTACCATCACCCACAATCAGTTCCTTCTCTACCAAGAAGCTATTCACCACTAGGACCACCCCAATACTTCAACATAGGTGGAAATACATAGGGATACCACTAAAGCCATGATATAATGGCATAACCCCTATTCACAGGTCCGTTATCTAAAAAATGTATCTGGAAACTTGTCTATAGAGTGTGATGATAGATCAATAAACCTTGTTGAATATACCACCATGGTCAAACTGCCAGGTTGAATATGTAGAAGCTGATGTATGAAAACTGATCAGAACATGGCTAGATAAAACTCCTCCCTGAATATATGATCAAATTCTAACCAAGAGAGGGTTGTATCATTATGTTATTGAGTTACTAAACTCCAAAATCATTTTGAAGAGTCACGAAGAAGACTTTCTACCATATGATATGCAGTTTTTCTCACAAGGTGTAAGACTCAAGTGACTACCACAAGAAATTCCTTATCCACCTGGGGGGTCTAGCTCACCCCAAAATGTGGTAGCTCATTGAATCTTAAACTTGAGTTGGACACTCTGCTTGCTAAATCCATAGATGAAACTACTAGTTGTAGCTACTATTCAATGGGTGGTGGTATAGTTGGTAAAACACCCAGAGGTGTTGTCTCTGGTATATGCCCCTGTATGATACCTCATCACTCAGTGTATAATCCCTATGAACATGTGGTGGAATCCTGACTGGATATGTTCATAGAGGTATCCTCACATAAACAATATTTAATATGGTCAAAGAGTATATCTTGGGAGATGACTCAATAAGGAAATGGAAACCACAACCCATTCCTATATGATTCATGTGTCAATGATTTCCTTGAAACCAATGTCTATATGTATCGAGTCAAAAGGTAAGTGATTAAAGTCTTGTTGTATGTATATATTTGCTTCCACACCAATACTAGAGTCCGTATACTAAAAAATGATCTCAAAATACCTAGCACTATTTACCCAAACCAGTCTCATAGAATCCAGTCCTAAGGTAAAACCAACTATTATGATACCACTCTTTCATGACCCGACCCAACGAGGTCCAACCCGTGACATCTCCAAGCCCTCCTCCAATAGGATAGGGGATATAGACTAGTTTTGAGTAGGAATATCCCATAGATGAGAGGCATTAACCCATTCTACCTATACACACACACATCTCCAAGACCATACATCACTGAAATGTAATACATTTGAAACAATTCATCCATAAATATAAGATACCATAACCAGAGTATGATAACAAAGCACTAAAAGTGAAAAAAACCAAATATAAGGCTACAAAAATCTATAAATAATCCAAAATACTCCAATATTGAGGAATAAAATAAAATTCAAGCACTCAAAAAACACCCCGGTCTGTAAAGATCATGCTTTTCTCCACCTTCTCTCTATCCTCCTAGTACACCATCAAAAGGGTCATCATCTGCATAGGACATGAAATGCGATAGAAAACACATGTAGGGGTGAGTATAACAATTCCAAGTAAAAAAACCTAAAAACACTAAACATGAATCTTCCAGAATAGTCATATCATAATAGAAATATAGTATTTAATATAAATAATGGAAAACCCCTGATACTTTAATAGGGGCGATGACTAAGACCGACAGGGGACACCACAAACCCAATCTCGATCAACCCATTATGTAGGGGATTATATTAAAATGATAATATAAACCCTAAAAGTATATCTTTCTAGATTGAGGATCAATTCCCTACTTAAGTAGGTAACAATGATTCCATAAACCCTACATAGGGTAAAAAGATGATAGAGGATCTCACTCTAGTCTTATGGAGGGACACCACAAACTCTGTCCGAGACTCATCCTCAAGAGGAGTTTATTATAATGAGATATGAATGTAAAGATGCACTATATCCTCATGGGTATGGACCAAGGGGAATAAATAATCAACCAACAATGGTCTGAACTAAAGAGATGTAGAGCTCCAACCTATATGTAAGGGAGTAAATGACATATAAGTAGAGTACATGTCATGCATCATTCAACCTATTTTTTCCCTTATGGTTCTGCCTCACAAATCATTTAAATATTTAAATACATAGAATGTAGTAATAGTAAAAGAAATTTATAGATCACTCGACACCTTCCCAATTCTATCTTCTCATGACTGTGTACCACTGGTTGTACCTGTGTGTCAACCTTTGTAAACCTGGTTGTGCTTGTGTACACCTGGCCATGTCTATGTCTGAGTACACAATGTGTCTATGCTTATGTACTCCTGGTTGTGTCTATGTACCCTCCAAGGTATAAGATGACCTGTCACAGAATGGCCACATGGCTTGTGATATTTAACTATAGGGGAAACATTAGCACTATAGCTAAGGGGTTCCACATGGTGTGTAACTTTGGATTACAGAATGTGTATATTAGGATTTTATAGATCCATTGGGAACTTTATATACATCTTTCTACATGTCAACGGAGTAACCATATTAATATATAATCACTGATCATGTTTTTTGACCCCTTCCATCATTGCTCATTAGTATCCGGGTTCAAATCTACTCAGAAAACACCACTGTTGATCAATCTGTCACTGCTGCATGTCAAAACCTAGAAGAATGGGAACCAAAAATCCATTTTGATCCACCTTTAATAAACATGTGTTGTCATTTCACCTTTATCATAGCCTTGAAAACAAAACAGAGCCAAAATATCAATAAGTCGCACTAAATAATGATCGTGTAATGATTGAATATCCATTATTCATCAAACCACATGCTAAATAAATTCCCTACAATGAATGTGCAATGAATGGGGGATAGAAAAACATAAGATATCGAAAGTGAAAGATTAACATTAACCTTTGTTCATATGTCCTCGATCCATTTTTCTATAAATAGACAAATAAAAATCAATAAAAAAGAAAAAAAATTTAAATCTATGTATTTGATATATCGTTGATGCATGAATCAATTCTATTCGTGGAATTGTTTTGCATTTAACCGAGATAAAAGAAAGGGATTTAAATCACAAATCATCATCCAACCTGGTGTTTTGATAAAACATTGATGAAAAATGGTTTTACATTTTCATCATTGATGTTATCCACAAACTCCTCTACCGCAACAATCTTTGATCCAATCTCGATACTTCGTTGTTCTACAAGATTTGTCTCCTCAAATTGTCTCTCTAGGTCTCTAGGGTTTAGTAACCAACCCTCATACATCTATATAATATTTTATTTAAATAGTAATCAGATCTATAGATCAAATAAAATAAATCAAATCATTTAATTAATTTATTTTATTAATTTTATACCCATAAAAATTTTTCACAAACTCAATTCACTAAAAAGGGTTATATCACTTCTAGTTTGAAACCCACATTCTAAACTCAATAGTGCCCTCAGATTTCTGATATGGGCCCCCATTCAATAGTTATTCCAATTTCTCATGAAAATGACATGAAAATTAAATTTAAATATTTAAAATATTTCAAAAAATTATTCCGGTCACACCCGGGCTCAGAATCACACGCCATCTCAGCGCCTAGTCTTGAAAATATTCCTTATAATATCCAAAAATAATACATATAAATTCTGAGTTATTACATAAAGTGTTTCATATCAATATAAAATTATTTTATATAAATATCACAAACCTTAAATAAATCTTTATCTCATTTTACTAGTATAATGAATGTTATATTCATTTATAAATTATTCTATTTTGAGTCTATAGGTTTTCCATCTTTTGTAGGATTTTATGTGTTATAAAAATATAAGTTATATCATCATATTAATAGAGTGGACCCCTCAATTTATATTTTCTTAGTTTTAATTATTAATTCTCCTCTAATTTACACTTCTAACACATATTTATACTATTTTTAATTTATGGTGAATTCACTACTGGATATATTAAAGATGACTTGAAATATACTATATAAAATTTTATACTTCATAATACTATAAAATTAATTAAAAATTTCATGATAATAAGGTAAGGTATTATTATATACTAAATAAATATTCTTCCACTTCAGTAAATTGATCACTTCTTTGTGGACAAAGACAAGGTTTTTGAACTAGTATTTTTCAAGAAAGCTTTCATATATTATATCTTTAAAATTCACATGATTTTTATTAGTAATTTTGGTCATGATTACTAGGAAAGAAACACATCATATAGAAAAACATTCTCTTTTAGAAAATAGAAATTGAAGTAATTTTCATGAGGATAGTGAATCTCAAGAGAAATTTTACAAAGGTATAGATCACTGAAAACTGTGAAAATATTAATAGGTATATCATCCTTTATATTGGAATGATTTTCAACCTCAATCATTCCATAAAAATAGATAGTCAAATGGATTTAATTGATGAGAATAAATTAAGTAATTTAAATCATTAGAGCATGGATAATTAATTATATTGAAATATTTTTATTTAATATTTTTAAATAAAAGAGGGATAATTATTGGTTACATACAATAGTCACAATTGTAATAAATTATGATTTGTTACCATTTTATATTTATCTATTATTATTGTTATAGGTGTTGATATATAGATTGATAAAACCATATTTTTTTGTTCAAAATTTTTTATAGTCATAATATATGAAACTTTTTATAGGTCTAATAGTATTGAAATGTTTTTATAAATAATGTTTGGGAGATTTATTATTCTAGAAATATTTTCATATATAAACAAAAACTTATATCGATAGACTAATGAATTTCACATTATTTTTTACATTCTGTAAAATTAATTCATTATCTAAAATATTTTATTATTTTTTATTGAATATATAAAATATTTACTTTGGTTAAAAGTTAAAATATTCTTTGTATATTCATCATAATTAGTAAATTTTTTAAAATATCAAAATTAAATTATGGTTGTTTGATTATATTATTGGTTGAGTTATTTCTTGTAAAGTTATTTTTTAGTACATGATGTTTCTTTTGGTCTATTATAATTAACATAGAGTAACATAGACATCTCTATTAATCCTAAGTATTTATACTTGAGTCATTATAAATATATTAATTATTAAAAAAATAGAATGATTTTTTTGATAAAGATAAAAGAGTATGTTAAATGGAATCTAAGAGATTGATTAGTATATATTCCATTAAAGTTAAATGAAATGGAAATATAAGAATAATATAAAATAAAACAATATCTTATAAAATTAAAATCTTGACATTCATAAGTGGTTTTTTTGAGGGAATACCATGTATATAGAGATGTTTCCTTAATATATTTAATTATAAACAATCTATAAAAAGTAATAAAAGTTTACATTGATCACTTAACTTTCTAACAACATTTAGTAGGACCAAATAATGAAGATGGAAATGCAACATTTACTAAGCCTTATAATTCTATACTAAAATTTAAGTGGAATTTGTTTTTCTAAATAGATGATGGAAATCAAAAGGGATAAAATAATTTTAAGAAATATCATTTTGAAAAAATAATTTAAAAAAAAGAGAATGAGGATGGAAATTGTAGAAATAGAGATAGATTATCTAAAAGTTGGTTTTGAAGGTTTGTGGGGAACTAAATATATAGATTAAGAGAGGAATAGACAAAAAACAATCATAATTAAATGAAAGTATTTAAAAAAATCGAAAAGCACATTTGATTAATGATATTAATTTACACTTGACAAAATAGTGGATATAAATCATCATATCCTAAATTTTTTTATAGAGATTTAACGAAATAATTAAAAATGCATAGACAATAATCACTAATCTCATTAGAAACATATATTAAAATTACCACACTCATTGACCTTTTATTTCTATAGGTGTTGGATTTATAAAGTCCCCTTAGGATATTGAAGAGTCTTTATGAAGTTAATGGATAGAGGGGTAGTTGAAAATCCATTAATTGAGAAATTTTTATATTAGTATTTATCCTTAAATCGAGTTAAATAACCCCCCAAAAAATATTTTATCTAATAACATTTTTTTAAATAATTCTCACTTTGGGAGATTTCTATTACTAGTTTCATGATAAGATCATTTTAGAGTTTTACTTGTGTTTTTATATTGTATTTATTTTCATATTTATCATGGATGATATATAAATAGATTGTATTTATGAATAATTAAATTAAATTAATAATTATAATGTTTATAAAATCACACTATGATGAAAACTCTACTACACAGTGATAAGGTTTTTGTAGAAGAAATATTTGTACATGTGAAAATCATAATAAAGTAGCTTTTAATTATTATTTAGTTATTTGATGTAGTTTAAAAAATCATGAAACCTAGAAAAGTGTAAATAGAAAAAATCATGGACATTGTCAATGGAATCTTATGGTATAGTTTTGAGAATTATAGTGTAAGGTATTATATTACATTGCAATGAAAAGTCATGATTTGAGTATATAAAAGGAGTTAATATGTATTCACAACTATGAATTACCATGATATTTTATCCTCAAATGTTACTTCATAGTGTATCATACCATTCCATACTTTATAGGATATATAATATTTGTATCACTACTTGAAATTAAGGTAGAAATAAAACATTGTATTATTTGATTTTCCCTCCGAAATGTAATAACAAGGATTTCAGGGAAGGTTTTAAGTCCTAAAATATTATTCTATAATGAAATTCATTATTCTATAATTACTAGGAGTTATATATGGATTTTTTGACATGAATAAATTATTAATGGGGATTTAAAAGAGACTTTATCCATGATTTTCTTATCTAATGATTCTTAAGAATTTCACCTTAATCTAGGATATTATACTATGATTATTAAAGTAGTATATTTTTTTTCTTCATGGATTAATATTGAAATGTGGTCCATGTGATATTTTTATTATTTTTTTATTCGTTATTTGAGAGAACAATAAATACACAGAATTGATCCATCATTAAATTCAGTAAAAAATCGTAATGAAATATCATTAAATAATATTGATTCTCTTTATAGATATCATTCAATTTTATTTCATTTCTATAATTGTAGGAGTAAAGTATAACATTCTTGATCCATCCTCCTAGTTCTTGATGGATAATAAAATGAATATGCATGAAGTGGAATCCCAACCGCTAAGAACCAATGACATAAACACTCAATAAAAACAGTTGTTGAACCTTTTAGAAATAAATTTTATCATTTAATGATCTTACTCTCACTCTGTGCTCATTCAGATATTATTGGCTTGGTATTTTATAATCCTACACTATAACTGATATAAGAAATTTATGAGATTTTATAGTAATTTTCTTGGTCATATTGATTCACTCATCCATCACTGCTATTATCACTTTTATTTCTTAGAAATCACTATTTGGTATCAAAATAAGGATTTACATCATCAATAATTCATTAGTTGGGTTCTAGAGTAGTAGTTATAGGCTATTCTTAAGGGTTTGAGTTAGTTATTTTTTAATAATATAGTTTGATTTAATATTTTCTTGGAGAGTATGATTTTTTAAAATAACATGGGTGTTCTCATGATTAATGGAAAATAATTTCAATTTTGTAGAGAAATGTTTCTTTTATATATTTTATCATTAATCTTAGATATTCTTGACATCATAAAAAATGGTGTATATAATATCGATGCCAGTGTTTTCTTTATATGAAGGATAAGAAAAATATTGAAATTTATGGGATATAATTCAATGTGTTATTATCATCAGTATGAGTTACATGTTCAAAAATAATAAACTCCATATAGAGAAATATTCCTTAAATTCATAAAGGTTTTAAGAAGGTTAAAGAGTAAAAATTAAAAATTATTAGTGTGTAATTTGAGGATATATGAATAGAATAAGTTAAAATAGTGAAAAATTTATTTATCTGAGATAATTATTTTTAACTCTAACTAGAGTTATGGAGATGTTTATCCATAATCTCTCATGGTGAATAAATTCATACTGATTCTACAAAAAAAATTGACACTATTTTTTTTTCTTTAGGGTACTAAAACAATGTTTTTTTAATTATCAAATTGAATAATAAATTGAAAGCCTTTGAGATGGTAAGACGACAAGCCTTGAAGATGAAAGGAAAATATTAAAAATAAGAAAATTATAAGATTAAAAATTCTTGAAAATTAATGATTATAAATGGTATTATAAAGATTATTTGAATGTATAATATGATTACATTATCTTAAAAGAGTTCATATAACTTTTTCCTAAAATAATACTGAAAGAACCATATTCTTTATGATTACATTGATATAAAATGAACTGTTTGTGTTGATTAATTTATTAATCATTCCATTATTTAATTTTTTTTGTGTTTCATGAAATGACACAAATTTCAATTGAAAACAAGATTAAATAAGAACAATTTAGAATGAAAATGATTCCCTGTGACATCTCACTGGCTGAGGACTAACTCTATGGATTCAAAATGAATAAAAAGGAAAAAACATAGAAAAAACTATAGGAAAGCACTAATTTACATTTTAAATAGTAATTTATGCTACAAAAAATGATGAAATAAAGGTTTAAATACAAATAGAAAAGGAAGAATAATTTTCTATGTGGTGAGCACATGTGTCACAACTTGACACATATGTTTGACGTTGTGAAACCCCATAAACATTCTTATGGCCAAAATTTCAATCCATAAACCTTCCCAAGGATATTACTTGAACATTTTACATCATAAAATGACCTTTTACGATGTAAAAAGGTTTCCTAGGCTTAAAGATGATAAGATTTGATGAATTAAATGCCCAAAACCCCTTTTAATACCCCATTATGAACTAGGATGGATTTTACTCATTTATGATGGCATAGGGGCTATTTTAGGCATATAAATACATGTATATGGGGCATTGATATATTTTATTATATAATCTTTGAAATTTAATAATGCATAAAGGAAGATGGGTATGTATTAATTTTTCTTTTCCTTTCTTCATTTTCTTTTCAATTTCATTTTTTATATAATGAAATTGCTTATTTTAATAAAAGTGTTTACCCTTTATCATTTCATTAAAACTGCATCTCTCTCTCAATCTACCAATATTTATCTTTCTCTCATCCATCTTTACACAATGATCTCTTTGACTTAGCAATGGAAATTAACTGACCCGAGTGTTGGACTTGGATGAGGTTTCTTGACATTATAAAGTATATCACTTCAATTCTTTAAATATTTTAATTTATTTTGTGATGAATGATAAGGAAGTGTATGATTGTATAGACCATATACCATGAGTTGAATCTCAAATTCATTCTTATTTTATACTATGAGAAGATGAAATTTGGTGTGTCTAAGAGGTTTCCTAGGCATACTGAAAATCCCACTCAAGTTAGGGAATAGAAATCCATATACCGAGGGTTATATTGTTAAATTTAATTTAATAATTAAATAACCTACATATTCAAACCCTAGGTCCAAGACCATTATTCCATAACTTAATTTTTTCTACATTTTCATATTCATGTAGGTTTATGATTTCCATTTCATTTCTCTTTCCAAAAAAATAAAACCATCATATCCTTTAAATAAATAAAAACATGAGAAGAAGTAGTTTAAGTGGATTAGAGTTGGAAATTGATTGAATGTGAATATCCTTAAGTAATACAACCCTGGTCAGCCTCTTTTATGTTTTAGGAAAACAAATAATATTTTTAATACTATATGATATAAATTTCCAAACTAGTGCCATTTTCAAGGAGATAAGTAGTTTTTTATTTTTCTAATTCCCTTTTCACACATATTTAATAATTTGAATTGTTTTTTTCTTTAAAAATATTTATTTTACCATGATATTATAAAAAAAATATTTATCTGCATGGAATAACCACCCACACGTCCAATAAAAAATGTTTGAGGATACTGATGAATCCCTAGAGAGAAGGGATAAAAGTATCACTTATCTGGTTAAGATGATGTTGAATAACTAAGATACAGGTCTGGAATTTTAATAAATGACAAACATGGATAATGATGTACAAGATAATTATCAAAGATGAAAGGATAAAGAGTTAGTACTATTAGATTCATATAATGTTTTCTAAAGAAATTTAAGAGGCTGAGATGATACTCAGACACTATTCGAAGCCCAACCATTTCAGGTTAAATATTTTTGCCTACCATATAGAGATAGAGAGTGAAGATAAAAAATCATGAGCTAATGTACATATGAGAGATCACAAAGTCCTATATATTTGAGTGATTGTGTAGATGATGGCATGAAACAATATCTACTTTCATATAAGGTTGAAGTATCATCCCCACTAAACTTATCCCTCACCATGGAAGATGAAGACACCACTAATGTGCTATAATTGGATGAAAGACTAGAGGAACCTGAATACGTACCTCCAACAATGAAAAATCAACTATAAGATGAAATTTATAATTAATATTAAATTGAATATAACTAATATTAGGGATATGATCTTATTATAGACTCTATCTATTTTATTTTTTATTGAAAAAAATTGTGTATCACTCCACACGATTCAAATTTGGCAGAATCAACTAACATATATTTTTCCTAGGAGGAAGATGATTAAAAATGATGCAACTATTGAGGAAAAAATAAATATCCAAGAACACATTGAGCATTTATTAGAGTAAGACCATAAAGAGATGCAAATGGCTCTTTAAGAAGAGACCAAGTCACAAGATTTCTATATAAAAGTGGAAGAATTTACTATTAATTCATCATATTTTAATTTCATTCAAATTAAAATGCACTATAACTTTCCCTATGTTTATTCAAATAATGAATCACATCATATGAAACCATTGGAAAGTGAAGAAGAGGTTTAAAAAGTAGCAACCGACCAAGTGGAGGACCCATAATTTATCCCACCCCTCCATACAAGTTATACCTAATTGTTAATTGGATGAATATAGTCTACTATATCCATGGAGTCCTACACAATAAGAAAAAATAATTGCAAACTAGAAAAAATATGTGGTGATCCATATCCAAGAAAATCATTCCATCATTTGATTATGGATGACAACTAGTAATTCCCTTCTAGAGGTAGTTAAAACCCAGGGCCCCCTTGGGGTGATCAATCCATGAATTACCTTTAATACTTTTTATTAAATTTATAGAAGCTAATATTCCAATTATTATTTTAGGAATAAATTATAATGAAAACCTATCCCATATTATATTTGAACATAATTTACATGGTCCTTACACTTTAAAGATTTATTTTTACAGGTCCATCATGATGATGAAATAATAGGTAAGAGGAAATCGGGGAGCCTGTATGTATATATTTTAGGATAAAAAATAGATATTATGAAATAAAATGAGTTATTACATTATAAAAGAATATATTATAGTGTAAAATAATAATCCACATTGTAATTATACTATAGAAAAAACTACATGAACAAAACCTATGAAACCGTCTCAAAGATTCAATATAATGGGAGTATGAGTTTACAATATTTATATAACTTTACTCCACATAATTTTTAAATATGTTTTTGAGATTTAAAAGATAAAATTCATGACCCACTTTGAACCATTATACTCCAATTTCAATCAAGGAGACATAAGTTTCTTAGGATAATCATTATGACATGTTTTAATTTTCACTGTTGACATGACTAGATGAGTGAAATGGTAAAATGAATGATTAAGGTAAATAATGAAAGGATGAATTTGACAAATCATTATTTTTGGAGATAAGTTGATTTTTTAAAATATAATTATTCTTAGATTTGGAATGTTTTGAATTTATAAAATTAATCTTGATTGGTTTATTATTTTTTTGTATTTAAAAGAATACTTTTCCTAAACTATATGTTCTCATCCTTGAGAAAATTTCTGATCAAGATATTTATCATTTTTTATAGTATATTTATTTTCATACCTAGGAATATTATCTTCTATAACATTATGGAAATATTATCAAATCTATGAATGTAAAGAATTAATTTTAACATGATTGAGTATTTTAATTGATTAGCCCATTATCCCTGAACCCACCTTAACATCAATCCTACTTTACCCATAGAATTCATAAAAGTCTTTTAGAGGAAATTAAACATGTTACAAGATTATTATATCCATTATTACCCTACTAATAGTATATTGGAAGATATTTAAAATAACATGTTTGGGGGAGAGGTTATCAATGATTGATGGGGATTTACTTCAATTTTATGGGGGTTATTATAGAAATTTCAGAGAGGAAATGTTTTTATTATATTTTATTATTAACCAATATTTCTAAAAAAATAAAAAAGGGAAAAAATTAAAAAATAGGTTGTGTATTTCATGGATAAAAAATAACAATTTATTGATCAATAATCATAGAATTGTATGTGGTTATATGGTAGCTATGAGTTTTTTTCTAAAACATAATTTAAAAAATAAAAATAAAAAATAAAAAAATCAAGATAGGATGATTCATTCATTATGCTTAATTTTATCATGTGTCTTCTTTGAGCGTTGGGGATATTAGGAGATGAAAAATTCATCATTTCATGGGTATTTTAATTGATATTATCCTTTTATATCATATAGTATGGTAAAATTTAAAACCTTATTTTTGACCTTTATTTTTATTCATTACCTAAAAACCCTAAACCATATATAAATTTGACCCATATCAAAAATTCCCGATGATTAATTTTAATTTTTTTCTTTACATGGTGGAGATGATATATTCCACAAAAGCCTATGGAAAGTGAAATTTAATTGAGGTATGATCACAAATGAATGAACTTTATTACCTTAAGAGAAGAATAAAAACAATAATTTAATTTAATGTAATTTGAAAATGGTGGGAACATTAATGATTAATTATGAAATGAAAATTGAAGGAAGATCATTGTTATTTCAAAAGTGGAAAAGTAAAATGTATGATTTAATTTATTTCTATGAAACGTGTGGAGTTTTAGGAATAATTTTTTGTGTCACTTGGAAGTTTGTTTTCAACTGTCAGACATTTGATTCTATTGATTTTGAAATTTAAATATTGTTATAATGAAATTTGTTTTCAATATTATTGAAATTAAATGACTGAGGATAAGAAAGTTCTAAGTGTGGGAGATTTTACAAAATCATATTTTAATGATTATTTTTATATAAAATGAATTATTTTTATTGAATAATTTTTTAATATTGACAGTATATAACTATATTTTGTGATCTATGGAAGGAAACAATTTTTGATTGAATAAAAGCTTAAAGATAAAGAATTTGGGATGAAAATGATTCCCCATGACATAACATAAGAAATAGAACAACTCTAAGGCTTCAAACTAAATAAACATGAAAAAACAGAGAATAAGATTTTGAAAAAAACTCATTTATTTAATATATAGTAATTTATGACATAATACTTTTTAGAATCAAGGAATAAAGACAAATTGGAAGGAAAAAAAGAGTTTTCTTGGTTATAAACACATTTGTGATGGTGTGACACATATGTGTCATGATGTGAAACCCCCTCAACTTTATTACCACTATAATTAAAAGTCTTAAACAATAATAGTATTATTAATCAAAAATATTAAAGTGAAAAATGATCTTTTATGATATAAAAATGTTTCCCAGGTTTATAAATGAGCATATTTGATGAATTAAATGACCAAGAGGCCCTTTTAATACCCCATTATGTCCTAAGAATACTTTTACCCATTTATGATGTCTCAAGGGTTATTTTATGAATATAAATATAGGGACTAATAGTATTGGAATATTCATCAGGTAATTTAAGAAATCTGATGATGCACTAAAAAAGATAGTTCAGTAGTAGATTTAGGTTTTCCTTTAAGAATTTTAATTTTAATTTTTTTTCGATGTAACAAAATTTCATATTTTAATAAAAGTGTCCCATTTTTTATTTTATTCCATATCTATATCTCTCTCTCTATTTCTTAATATTTATCTTTATATATTCCAGATTTTTTTTGTCATCTCATTCACTCTGTAGTGGAAAGTGATTAACCTAAATCTTCACCTTGTGGGAGGTTTAATTATGTTTTAAATTATTGTGATTTAATTCATTAAATGTTTTAAGTTAATTTTTGGTGAATGATGGGGAAGTGTATGGGTGCGGTGACCATACACCATGACATGAATCATGAATTCATTCATATTTTATACCAAGAAGAGATGAAACTTGATATGCTAAAGAGGTTGCAAAGGCATAATAAAAATCCAGCTTAAGGTAAGATATAATAATCCATGTATGAAGGGATGAATTATAAAATTGAATTTAATAATGAATGAGCTCACATAACCAAATACTAGGAATAAGAAATTTCTTCCCTAGCATCACTTTTTTTTCATTTTCATATGCACCTAGATTTAATATTTTCATTTCATATTCGTTTCTAAAAACCCAAAACCATCATTTCCGTGAAATAAATAAAATACCTAAAGAAGTATTTTAGGTTAATTAGAATTGGAAATTTATTGACTGTGATGCTCCATAAGTGATATGACCCAAGTCATACTCTATGATTCATTAAGAAAATAAATAAGTTTTTTTACAAATCTATGAAAGGTGCATCAAAATTCACATTATTTCTAGGAAGATAAGAAATTATTTATTTTTTAATTCGTTTTTCAGATTTTTTAAATAATTATCATTGTTTTTTTATTTAAAAAATATATTTATTTTATGATTATATTTCCAAATGACTATTTATCTCAATAAATAATCTACCCATAGGTGAAATAAAAAGAGTTTGAGGATACTGAGGAATGCCTTGAAAGAAGATATGAAAGTATCATTTATTTGGTCAAGAAAATATTGGATAAATAAAAGAAATTCCTATAGTTTGGTGAATTGGATGAAATTATTAATGAATTACAACTTGATTATCAAATATTAAAGGAAAAATTAGGGAGTGTTGTTGAATTTTGTGAATTTTTTTGAAGAAAATAAAGAGGTTGATGCCATACTCAAAGACAATCTGCGAACCAAATATTTTGAGTTATAGATCAAGACCTACCATGAAGATATAGAGAGTGAAGTTAAATAATTAAGTGATAATGTACATTTGAGAGATCAAATAGGTCTAGATAAATATTGGATTGATTCTCTAGAAGATGAAATGAAATGAGATCCCTGTTGAAACATGGTTGAAGAATAAACTACACTATATTTATCTCTATCCATGGAATATCAATACAGAAACCATGTGGTGTAATTTGAAGAAAGAATAGAGGAGCCAGACTACCTGCCTCCACCTATTACAAATCAACACGAAGAGGAATTTTTTACTAAAAATGAAATTGAAGATGAAAAAACTTATGGATATAATCTTAATTTGAAATATATATCTTTTTTTTATTGAAACTAAATTATGCATCACTCCCCTATGTTTAAATTTTTCAGAATCAGCAGACCCATATTTTTCACTAGAGGAAGTTGATGAAAAAAATGATGCACCAATTATGAAACACATGGAGCTCCCATAACACGTTGAGCATTTATTGGAGGTGGACTATGGATAGGTCTATGTGGATATGTTAGAAGAAACCAATTAATAAGATTTATATATAAAATGGGATAAATTTACTATTAATTGTTCATGTTTAAATTTCGTTAAAAATAAAATACACATTAATTTTCCTTATGGTTATTCAAATAAAGCATCATATCTTGTGAAATCACTAGAAAGTGAAGAGAAGGTTTCACAAGTATCATATAACCAAGTAGAGGACCCATAATTCCTCACACCCCCACCATGAAAGATATACCTAATATAAAAAGAGATGGATATATTTTACTCAATCCATATGGTCCTATACAATAGAAAAAATAATAATCGAATTGAAAAAAATATGTGGTGGTTAAAATACAAGAAAATCTACCTACCATCAGATTATGAATGATAAATCACATTTTCATTCTGGATCCAGCCAAAACCCAAGGCCCACTTTGGGGATGAAGCCAATATTTACCTTTTTTTTATTTTATAGAAATTTATATTTCAATTCATAGTTTAGGAATAATTTAGGATTCAACCCTATCCCTTATTATTTTTGATCTTATTTAACAAATTCCTTAATCTTTATGATTTATTTTTAGAGGTCCATCATATTAATGAAACAAGTGTCATGAATAAATTGAGGAGGATATATCTATATATTTTAGGCTGCTAAAATGGAACTTAAGTCATAAAAGGATGGATTACATTGTAAAAGGTAATCTTATAGTATAAAAGGAGAAATCCAATCATAAATATGCTTTAAAAAAATCTGTAAAAATAAAATCCACACAAGTGATGTAATGCTTCAACATAAGAAGATTGTGATTGAAAATTATTTTTTTAATTTCACTCCCCATATAGTTTAAATACATTTTAAATCTTTAAAAGACACATTTAATTCCCCATATTGAAATCTTGTACACTTGTGTCAATCTAGGAGGCATATGCTTAGAATAATCATTATACCTTGTTTTAATTTTCACTCCTGAAATGATTAGATGAGTGAAATGGTAAAATTAATGAGTAATGCTAAGCATGGGGGGATGAATTTGAAAATTATTATTTTAGGGATAAGTTGATTTTTATTAATGAAATTATTCTTAGATTTTGAATGTATTGAATGTATAAAATTGATATCGATTAGTTTATTATTATTTTTCATTACAGTACATAATTTTACTAAACTATGTGTTTTCATCCTTGTGAAAATTTATGAACTAAATATTTACCATTTTTTCTATAATATTTTTCTTGAGTGACCCAGGAATGTTTTCTTCTATAACTTCCTTGGAATCATATCAATGTTATGACTATAAAAAAATTAATATTAACATGATTAAGGAATTTTAATTAATTTCCCCTTTATCCTTTGACCCACATTTACATCAATACTACTTTTTCCTATAGAATACAAGAATGACCTTTATAGGAAATTAAACATGTTATAAGACTATTATATCCATTACTACCATACTATCAGTATATTGCATGATATTTAATAAACTATATGTGGGGGAGAGATTTTCTATAGTATATGGGGATGTATTAATTTTGATGGGGGTTCATATTAGATTTAAGGCTAGATCATGTTTTCATTATATTTTATTAATCACCTATCCTAGTAAAACAATAAAAAATAAAAATAAAAAAATGGGTTGTGTGTTTTGTGGATCAAGAATCAACATTTCTAGATTGAAAATAATAGAATCATATGTGGTTAGATGGTGGAATTGAGGTTTTTCTAAAGAAATAATTTCAATAAAAAAATAAAAAAATAAAACAAAAATTAATAATCAAGAGATGGTGATTCATTCATTATGCTTAATTTTATAATGTGCCTACTTTGAGAATTAGGGACATTGGTAGATGAAATATTAATAATTTCAGAAGTATTTTCATTGATATTATCTTTTTATATCATATAGTATACTAAATATTCAAACCTCCTTTTTTTAGATTTATTTTTATTCATTACCTAAAAACCCTATAACCTAGAGACATTTAAACTATAATTAAAATTACCCATGATTAATTTCAATTTCTATATTTATTCTATAGAGATATTATATGACTTTCAGGCCTATGGTAAGTGACATGTACTTGAAGTATAAGCATAAATCTATTAAAAATATTACCATGAGAGATGAGTAAAAAACAATTCATTGTGAGGTAAATTAAAAGTGGCATTCACATTAATTATTAATTAAGAAATAATAATTGAAGTAATAAAGATAATTTTTTACTTTAAAAGTGGAAAAGTAAAATGCATGATTGACTTTATTTCTTTAAAAAATGAGGTGTTTGAGGAATTATTTTGTATGGAACTTGGATTTTTTTCTATCATAAAACATTTTATTATATTTATTTGGAAATTTATATCTCAGTAGAATGAGATTCCTTTTGAATATTTTTGAGATTACATGCTTTAGGAAAATCATGTTTTAAGTGTGGGAGAATTGACAGAACCATGTTTTCCATGATTATTTTGATATAAAACTATTTTTTTGTATGGATTAATTGTTTAATATTGTCAGTTAAATATTTTTTATGTTTCATGGAATCACACATATATTTACTGAAATATAGCTCAAAAACAATGAATTTAGGATGAAAATGATGCCCCATGGAATCCCATAGGAGAAGGACCAACTCTAAGGCTTCATACCAAATAAATTGGCCAAAACAGAGCAAAATACATAAGAAAAAACTCATTTACATTATAAATTGTAATTTAATATATAATACTTGAATAAATCAAGTCATAAAGACAATGAAAAAAAGGAAAAACAGTTGTTTGGGTGATGAACACATGTGTCATTGTGTGGCACATATGTGTCATACTATGACGACCCCCTAAAATTTATTACTTCTGTAATTCCTAGAAAAAACCTTCCCATAGTTATTCCTCAAACATTTTATGGTTTCAAATTACCTTTTAAAATGTAAAAAGGTTTCTTGAGATTAGAAACGAGCATATTTGAGGAATTAAGTGCCCAATACACCATTTCAATACCCGATTATGAACCAGAATGACTTTTTCACATTTATGAAGGCCCGAGGGTTATTTTGTTCCTATAAATATAGGTCCACGGGGGATTTGAAAATTAATTACCTTATTTATGGAATCAATTAATGTATTTAGGAATAGGGTTTAGCTACTATTCTAGGTTTTCATTTTTATATATTTTTTTAATTTATTTTTTGATGAAACACAATTTCATATTTTAATAAAAGTATTTCCCCTTTCTTATTTTATTCCATATCTCTATCTCTCTCTATTAATTATTATATTTCTCTCATGTAACTTTTTCATGCGATCTTGTTCACTTATAAATGTAAAGTTACTAACCCAATGCTTGTCCTTGAGGGAGGTTTTACAGAATTTTAAATTATTGTTGTTTATTTATTTCAATGTTTTAATTTAATATATGGTGAATAAGGGGGAATTTTACTAGTCTGGAGACCATACACCATGACATGGATCTCAAATCCATTCATATTTTCTATAAAGAGTTGTGAAATTTGGTGTTCCGAAGATGTTTGCTATGCATGCTAAAAATTTAGCTCTAGGTATAGAAGATCAATCCATGTATGAGGGATGTATTTTCTAATTTAATTTAATAATGAAAGAACTCACATAACCAAACCCTAGGACCAAAACCTTTCTTCCCAAAATTCATTCTGTCTCAATTTCCATATGAATTTAGGCTTATGATTTTAATTGCAATATATTTTACAAAAACCCAAAACCATAATTTCCATTAAATAAAATAAAAACCCATAAATAAATAGTTAAGGTGAATTAGAATTGGGAATTTATTGACTACAAAGCTGTTCAAGTGAGAAAACCATGGTCAGCCTCAATTCTGTATTAGAAAAATAAATAATATATTAACATTCCTATCCTAGGGAAGTAAAAAAATTGTTTATTTTCCTAATGAAACATAGAGGATGAATTGGTTTTCCTCACTTGTGGATATTTATAGTCAATCAATTATTAATTTAAATTCACCTGAAAAACTTATTTTGGGGTTTTTATTTATTTAATGGAAGTAATTGTTTTTGTTTTTTGGAAAAGAAAATGCAATATAAATCTTAAATAAAAATGATGAAAAAAATGTAAACAAAATGAAGTTAGGGAAGAAAGGTCTTGGTCCTAGGGTATGGTTATGTGGGGTATTTCATTATTAAATTCAATTTTACAGTCTATCCCTCTATATATGGATTTCTCTTCCCTACCTTAGCTAGATTTTTATCATGCATACAAAACATCATCATCAAAACAAATTTCACCTCCTCTCATTAGAAAATAGGATTGAATTATAGATACATGCCATGGTGGATGGTCGATGCACCTATACACCCCCCTCTATTTCACCAAAAATTAAATTAAAACTTATAAATAATGAAAATGTAATTATTTATAATCTTGAAAAACCTCCCCTATTTGAAATCTATAGGTTAGAGACTTTCTATTTCTATGTGAAAGAGATAATAATAGAAATATAGAATAGAGGAAGAGAATGATTGATAAAGAGAGAGATATGGATATTAAATGAATGATGAAATTGAAAAAACTTTAATTGAAATATACAATTTTGTTACATTAAAAATGAAATTAAAAACAAAATTAAATAATTAAAACTAAAGAAGCTACAAAACCCTAATCCTTAGCGAATCAACCAATTCTTTATATTTTATGATGTTTTTTAAAATCCCCCTATACCTATATTTTCTGGACTAAATGAAACCTTAATCCAATATAAATGGTTAAAATTGATCCTTAGTCATAATGGGGTATTAAAAGCCCCCCCCTGAGAATTTAATTCTTCAAATTTCCTCATGATACATTTGTTTCATGTTGCGAAACTTGTGTTCAACAACACAAAAATTATTTTCCCTTTTTTATATGTATTTATGCCTTTATTTATTCAATTATTTCATTGTAATATACTATTTATGACATAAATTAGTGTTTTCCTACAACATTTTCTCTATTTTGGATTTTTTATTTAGTCTGAATCATTGGATTTTTTCCTTTCCCTATAGGATGTCACATAGCATAATTTTCATCCTAAATTATTCATATTTATTCTCATTTTCAATGATAATCTATATATTTCCATGGAATACAAAAAAATAGTTAAATACTGGTAAGATTAAAAAAATAATCAATATAGGAAATTCAATTTTTATGATAATAATCATACAAAATATGGTTCTGTCAAATATAATGAGACAATGGTAAGTATAAAGAAAATATTAATTTCAAATGTTTTAAATAATTGATAATAAAATATTTTAAAGATAGTTACTTTGAGAAAAATAAATAAGAAGAATAAGACAAGGATGATTAATCAATAATATCATCTAGGAGAAATAATGCGGAATGTGTTTGGAGTAGATGATTTTTTTAATGGAATGATAAATGAAAATTTCTTGAAGAAAATAAATATTCTATAAAATCATGATTTTCACCTTGTGATAAATAAAGAAAAAAAGTGGAAGGAAGACTCAAACATTAAAGTTCGACATGATTTTATATAATAATAAAAAAATCCAATGAACCCTATAGTATAGAATAAAATAGAAGTAACCAAGATGATTATGAATAAGAAGAAAACCACATATTTTTCTAATTAAAATTAGTCCTTATGGTTTATTTAAAATAAAATTAAAATATTGAGAGATAAAACCATACACGAGTTAATTGAATGAAACATTAAATAAATCCCTTGATATATGAAATTTCAAGGAAGATGATGAGAATAAATTAGATTTCTCATGAAATATGGGTGATATAAATGAAATTCTTGGAATGAGAGATAATAATAATTAAATAAAAATTAAAAAATTGGTTACTATGAATGAGGAGGTTAACATTATTGATGAAATGTTACTTGAAGTTGAAAATTACTTGATGGAATATCAAATTGAGTATAAAAATTCTATTTATGATATTGGATAATATTCAAAATTAATGGAGAAAATAGAAAAGATATAGATCGTGTTGACCTCACGTGTTTTGATAATCCCAATTATGCTTTAATATGTTTTGATAATCTCAAATAATATCTATTATTCTATTAATTATAATCTCATAATGATATTGAGTTAATAAAAATATCAAAATAATTATTGGAATATGTTTTTCCAATGTTCATCTGTGTTTATAATTATTCTAACTTAATCTCGAAATATCTTTCATAGAATAGATAAATGTTAAGTGATTAGGTCACTGATAGACAAAGTCTTTAGGTCTACCATTACAAAGCTCACCGATATGAAAAGGTCACCGGTATAGAGATACCGATACACTAAGTCTACCGATATAGACTTAGTCTGATTTTTATAACAAGAGCTACTGGTACAAGCAAGTTACCGATACAGACAACTACTGGTACATGCCTACTGATACAAACAAACCGAGTCACCGATATAAAATAGCTACCAGTACAAGCCAGTTACCAATGGACAGTTCTACTGACATATCCTAGCTACTAATTCAGGGAAACTGTTGATTCAATGAAGCTACTGATAAAAGGAAGCTACCACAACAACTTTTACTGACACACAAAGACTACTGCTGCACAGAGTGACAGCTACTGATGTAACAACAAACCTACAGACACAAGTCCACCATTGCAAGCACACTTATACAATGAGCTACTAATGAATAACAGTCACTATTTCTTTAACTCTACTTATCTTTGTTTTATCTAACAACTGTTATATTTATGCTTTTAATGAATCTGCTATTAATTAAATGTTGTATGCTGAATGTCAGGGAACTGTACCTCGTACCTACAGAGGAAATCATCTTCTTTTTCGGACCACATGTTCTACAAGAATAAAGATAAAGGGAGCTCATATCAGTGTGGGTGAAAAAGTGGAGAAACAGTGGTGAAAATGATGATATAGAAAGTTATTCCCAAGCCAAAAAGAAAAGAAATTTTGCTGGAAGCTAAGGCAGAGTGATGACCTTCATATTCTACTACGACCTCAAGTAAACCTCATTCACAAAGGAGCCTCGAAGAGAAACTGTGACACTCTGTTTTCTCAACAAATCCTAGAAGGACTCAAAAACCTCATCTGCTCAAACCAGAAGGAGTCTAGAGCTGCATTACTATCACACAGATCATTCTAAACTCATCTCAAATATTATTCACTCTGTTGTGATTCATTTACTTAAATTTTGAGTACTGTGTGCATATCTCTGTTCCTCTAAAACACACACAGTCTCCTGAGCATAACTGAAGGATTTTTAAATACTCACTCAAACTTTCTAAACTCTTTCATACCCCCACTGTGAATTGTGGTAGAGGTCGAGTGTGACCTTGATAGCCTGTGTGCTATTGGTTTTCCCATGAAGAACTATGGTAGAGGTCTTAGGACCTAGACAGTCTGTGTACTGGTGTTTACCCCCAATCCAGGGTGTGGATCAAAAGTTTATATAAACTGTTTGAGAGGACTAAGTCTCAGGTTTAGACTGAACCTCTTGGTTAACCTTGCTGTGTTATTTGAAACTATATTTTATATTCCACTTCTAAGTACTTTAAATTCAAATCTATTTTAAAGTAACTCTGATAGTTAAATTAGAAAGTGTTTATAATTGTTGTAAGCCAGTAAGTTAGTTTCGAAATTCAAATTTATCTTCAGATTAAATTTACTGAGAACTAATCAATATTTGGGAAGATAATTGAAAATTCATAACATTTACAAATTTACTACTGTTTAACTTATATGTAATTTGGGGGATTTTAATCCTAAAGTTTTTAACAGAAATTTTTAATTGGAACTCAATTCACCCCCCTCTTGAGTATCCACTCCGACCAACATTTGGTATCAAAGGATTATTTTTATTTATAATTTTTTTTCAAATACTCTATTTTTCAAACTGTGATTTTAGTTTTATCTTAAAGATCTTAAATTTCTGTTAGTTCAAAATTTTATCTCTTTAATATATTTTCTAAAATCTAGTTATGGACAATAGACTAGAAGGTGCTGCTACTAATAGGCCACCATTCTTTAATGGTGTGAATTATGCTCAATGGAAAATTAAAATGAAAATTTATTTGGAATGTATTGGTTTTGATATGTGGTCTGCTATAGAATCAGAATATGAGATCCCCAAAACTGCTAGATCTACCTGGGATAATGATACAAAGTCTGACTATAAAAATAACTGTAAATCTATGAATTCCCTTTACTGCTCTTTAGGAGATGAGGAATTTAACCGAATTTCTACATATAAAATAGCTCATGAAATCTGGGACACCTTGGCTGTTTCTCATGAAGGAACAACCAATGTGAAGGAAATGAGATTAAATACTTATATTATTAAATATGATAATTTTAAGATGAGAACTGATGAACCCATTTCTAACATGTACCTCAGGTTTAATGAGATTTTCAACACCATGAGTTCACTGGTAAAAGATGTTCCAGAGAAGGACCAGATCATGAGAATATTGAGATGTTTAACAGACAGATGGAGAGGCCCTTCTGTGTCTATCCGAGAGTCACGTGACATCAACAAGCTACCTGTTAAGGAGTTTATTGGTAAATTAATGGTGTATGAAGAATAAATGAAGGTGAAAAAAATAAGAAGACGATAAACCCAAGAGAAAATCCGTGGCATTCAAGTCTACTACTTCAAAGAGAAAAGACAAGGAGAAAATACATGTACATACTGAAAGTTCAACCAGTAAAGATTCAGATTCAGACAGTGATGAAGAAATAGCTCAAATAGCCAGGAGATTTAAGAAGTTCTATAGGAAGAAGATGTTTTTTAGAAAACCAAACTACAAGGGTAAGTATGATCAACAATACAAGTGGAAGAAGGATTGGAAGAAATCTGATAAGGAAGATGATATAGTCTGCTATGAATGTAAGAGGAAAGGAAACATCAAGGCTGACTGTCCAAAGTTAAAATTTAAAAAGAAATATGATTATAAGGAAAAGAAGTATAAGAAAGCCATGAAAGCAACCTGGAGTGCTTCAGAAGACAGCACAAGTGAATTAGAGGCTACTGAATCTGAAAAGAATCGTGCTAACATGTGTTTTATGACAAACACCTCTGAGGTAACACTGGACACTCCTGCTTTAAATTCATACTATTCTGGAGTTGATTTTGATTTTGATTCTGAATCTGAAAACATGTCTATTGAGGAATTGTATGAATATTTTAACATGCTAGAAGAAACATGTAATGAACTTAAGGACAAATATAAGTCATTAAAGGAAACAACATGCTCTCACTGCCAATGTTAAATATGCCTTTGATATAGAAAAGGAAAAGATTGCTAAACTGTTAAAAGAAAATACTGAACTAAAAATTTCTAATGAGCAACTAAGAAAGGACTTATAAAAGTTCATAAAGGGAAAAGATACACTTACTCAAATGTTAGGTAATCAAGTTTCACTATATTATACTACTAGATTAGGCTATTAGCTAAGAAAGAGACAGATCACTAAAACTAGATTTATTCCTAAATCTGGACAAAATTATGCTAGTTCCAGTTCTGGAAATTCATATGCTTCAACTAGTTACTCACATTGTTATAGATCAAATAGAGTCTATCATTAAAAATCTGTTGAATCTATTGATTATATGAGACCCATAAGACAAATCCGGGTACCTAAAGCGTTGCTTGCTAACCTGTCTGGACCCAAGAGAATCTGGGTACCAAAATCATTCTCTATTTAATTCTATTTTGTAGGAAACTTGTTTAAAGAGTTCCTGTAGGAAACATGGTACTTGGACAATGGATGTTCAAGACACATGTATGTAGATTAATCATGCTTTAAAAGTTTGATAAAGTTTAATGGAGGCCATGTTACCTTTGGTGATAACTCTAAAGAAAAGATCATTGGCCTAGGCCAGATTGGTAACACTAATTCAATTCTAATTTCTAAAATTTTATTTGTTGATAAACTTAAATATAATCTGTTATGTATTTCTTAGTTATGTGATGATGGTTTCAATGTTAAGTTTGAAAATGACTCTTGTAATGTTTTTAACTCTAAAAATGTTTTAGTATTTTATGCTTTAAGAAATGAAAATGTTTATGCTATAGATTTGAACACTTTAGCCGAACAAAATTTTACTTGTTTAAATGCTTTTCATAAAGAGTCTTGGCTATGGAACATAAGATTAGGACACTGCAATGTTCATTCTCTTAATAAATTGACTAAGAATAATTTAGTTAGAGACATACCTCAACTAAAATTCCCAACAGACAAAGTTTGTACTCCCTGTCAAAAGGGAAAGCAATATAAAGTTTCATTCAAATTAAAGAAAGAAGTTTCAACTTCTCAACCTCTAGAGTTGGTTCACATGGATTTCTTTGGACCATCTAGGATTTCTAGTTTGAATGGGAATCACTATGTTTATGTCTTGGTAGATGACTTTTCTAGATATACTTGGGTATAATTTCTTGCTCACAAAAGTGAACCTTGTTCTTACTTTATTAAATACTCCAAGTCTATAGAGAACCTTAGTGGACTTAAGATTAAGATCCTGAGAAGTGATCAGGGCCGTGAGTTTGAGAATCAATATTTTGAAACCTATATATCACATAATGGCTACAATAATAACTTTTTTCCCCCTAGGACACCTCAACAAAATGGTGTAGTTGAAAGGAGGAATAGAACCCTTCAAGAAATTTCTAGAACTATGCTAAATGAGTATGACCTTCCTGTTTATTTCTGGGTAGAAGCTGTAAATACATCTTGTTACATTATTAATAGATTCTTAATTAGAAATGTTCTTAAAAAGACCCCTTATGAGTTATGGAATAATAGGAAACCTAAAGTTAGTTACTTTTGAGTTTTTGGTTGCAAAGTTTTTATTCTTAATATAATGGATAATCTGGATAAATTTTCTTCTAAAAGTGATGATGGAATCTTTCTAGGTTATTCCATATCTAGTAAATATTATAGAGTATTTAATAAAAGGACCAAATGTGTGTAAGAATCAGTGCATATCACGTTTTATGAGACTAATCCACATGAGCCTAAAACCTCTCTTGAAAATCTTAAAGTAGACCTCTCTGTTTTGGATCTTAATGAAAAAAATAGTGGACCTTCTGTGAAACCAAGCAATTATGGACAATTTCCAGAACCCAATTCTGTTGGAACCAAACCCATAGAAGAACCTATGTTTTCTAGTCCTACCTTGACCAGACCAACTAGGATTCTAAATAACCATCCTTTGGGTGCTGTTGTAGGAGATTTAGGTAGAGGAACCCAAACTAGAGCTTCTCTAAGAAATTAGGTTGAACATCAATCTTTTCTTTCATAGATTGAACCTAAAAATATCAGTGATGTAATTAATGATGAATTATGGTTAATGGCTATGTAAGAATAATTAAATCAATTTGACAGAAACAAAGTCTGGGAATTAGTTGACAGACCTAAGGACACATTGACCATAGGCACTAAATGGGTTTTTAGAAACAAAGCTGATGAATCTGGAAACATCATTAGAAACAAATCTAGGATAGTTTCACAAGGATATAGTCAAGAGGAAGGAATAGACTATGATGAAACCTTTTCACCTATAGCTAGACTAGAATCTATTAGGATTCTACTTGCCTATGTAGCTCATCTGAATTTCAAGTTATATCAAATGGATGTTAAAAGTTCTTTTCTAAATGGTTTTATAGTTGTAGATGTTTTTGTTGAACAAATACCGAGATTTACAAATCCTCATTTTCCAAATAGAGTTTTTAAACTTTATAAAGCTTTGTATGGTTTAAAACAAGCTCCACGAGCTTAGTATGATAGACTTAGTAGTTTCCTTATTTCAAAAGGTTTTACAAAAGGAATTGCTGACCCAACCTTATTTATCAAAATAATTTCAAACGATGTTTTGATAGTACAAATCTATGTAGATGATATTATTTTTGGATCTTTTAAAAATTCCCTACGTATTGATTTTTCAAAAAGTATGCAAAATGAATTTGAAATGAGTTTAATGGGAGAAATTAAATACTTTCTTGGATTTCAAGTTTTTCAAAAGGAAAATGGTATTATCTTAAATCATAGAAAGTATAAAAAGGATATTTTAAATTTTTTTGGTATGGATAGAAGTAAGGGTAATGAAACACCCATGAGGACCACATGTAAATTGGATGCTGATGAAACTGGGAAACCAGTAGATCAAATCAATTACAGAGGTATGATAGGGAGTCTTCTCTATCTTACTGCTAGTCGACCAGACATTATGTTTAGTGTATGCATGTGTGATAGATTTCAAGCTAATCCAAAAGAGTCACACTTTCTTGCTATTAAATGAATTTTTAAGTATCTTAAACATACTCTGAATTTGGGATTATTTTATCCAAAAAGAAAATCATTTGAATTAATAAGTTATTTAGATACTGACTTTGCTGGATGCAAGTTAGATATTAAGAGAACTTCTGGAACATGTCATATTTTTGGTAAGTCCCTAGTATCATGGTGTAGTAAAAAGCAGAACTCTGTTGCACTATATACTGCTGAAGCATAATACATTGCTGCTGGTAGTTGCTGTGCACATATTCTGTGGATGAAACACACATTACTAGACTACAGTTATCAATTTAGACACGTATCTATCAAATGTGACAACACTAGAATGATTAATATCTCTAAGAACCCTATATATCACTCTATAACCAAACACATTGATGTCAGGCACCACTTTTTAAGTGATTATTACAAAAAAGGTGATATTAATCTTGAATTTCTAGGCACTGAACTTCAGTTGGATGATATTTTCACCAAACCCTTGAGTTTAGAAAGGCTAAGCTTCATTATGCATGAACTTGGAGTGATTAACTATGAATAAGGAAAACCTCACTGTTAGCCGAACTCACTGTTAGAAATCCTCACCATTAACTGACCTCACCATTAGCCAGATCATACTGTTAGAGAGACCTCACTGTTACCTTTTCTCACTGTTATGTACTCCTCACTGATAGAGAAACCGTACTATTAGAAATCCTCACTGTTAGAAGTCCTCACTAATAGTAAAATCCTCACTATTAGGAATCCTCACCGGTAGAGTAAGCTTACCTATAGATAGAAATCACTGATAGGTAGACCTCACTGATAGAATGCTCACTGTTATGACTTTACACTATTTTAATTTTCGATTGCCTAATCCAAAACTCTTATTATTTTAAACATATTGTTTTTGTTGATTTGCGATTTCTAAATGATAAAAATGAGATTTAAGTCATCTCTCAATCCCCCGATCCCTCTACTCCTCTTCCTCTCTTAAACCCGACTCGTCAAATCCCCGCATGAAAACCCTAAACCCTTCAATCTTGAAATGGAGAAAACCAATCTTCCTAATGTCAGAGATACCAATGATGAGCTGAAGGATAAGAATCATAAGACCACCACTGAAGATGGCGTTAGTGGAGTTAGAACAAGAGCCATGAAGGACACAGTTAACCCGCATCTGTTACATAGAGAAATAGACATCGAAAGAGAGCTATGTGCAGAGTGGATGATGACCAGTAAGTCTCTAGTTCTAAAGGTACTGGAGGAGAAAGTATGGTTATATTGTTTTTATAACAATAATGGACCTTACTACCTGAAGTTAGTGAAGGAGTTTTATGCCAATGTTCATTATGAAAGAACTGATGAGGAAAAGCTAGATTATAGTAATGAGTCTGACGAATTAGATGAGGAGGATGGATCTGCAGGAGATGGAGGAGATCTAGACCTGCCTCCCAGTCCTAATGCTATAACAGTTTCTCAAGAAAAGACTACTGGTGATAAGGAAGACCATATCAATTTGAACCCTAAAGAGACTGCTCAAGGCAGTGAAGGAGAAGAGGATTTAGAAAGTAGAGGATCAGAATTTGCAAGTCCTGACAAAAGAATTTCATCAAGACTTAGTCCCTTGATAGGGAATACTATTATTCCAGTAGAGGAGATACCAAAAGAAGACATGCATGAGGAAAAGGTTGAGGCAGATAGGCTTGAAGGAATTACTAAGCCAGTCAAACCATAAGAAGTGATTGAGAAAGAAAAACTAGTTTTTAGTTCTCAGATACCCCAAATAGTTCCAACTGATATGGAAGAAGTTGTTGATGATTCATTAGAAGATGAAGTGACTGAAGTGGGAGCTGTTGATGAGAAAGATGCAATGGCTGCAGTATCAGTTGATGTTGAGGAAGAAAATATGTCTGGATATCAAGATGAAGTAGAGGAAGCTCAAGTTGAGGGGGAGAAACCTACTTCCCTTGGTTTGGTTTATGTGCTGCATGACATAGAGTATTGGTCATCAGATCCAGGGTACATGGTAATTAGACTCAATTATAGAGATTCTGATGAGGAAGACCAGCCGCATAGGGATTCTGGTATCCTACTTGAAGGAATTCCAGTAGTTGTGGCTGAAAATTTGGCAACCAAGGAGGACCTTGAGTCCTTAAAGGTTGAAATGAAAGAGGCCCTGAGAGAATCAGTGGTAGATTTGGAGAATAGACTTGTTGAAGAGCTGAGGAGTGTTGAGAAATACTTAGAGCTATATCTGGGATTTGTTGTGTCTAGTACAGTGAAAGAAATGCTGAATGAGATTAGAGTGTGCCATACTCAATTTGAAAGCTGGACAGGAGCTGTAGTTTCCCTGAGACAATTGATTGCTTCATTGACTACCATGAGCAGTTCTCAAAACCAAGTGAATGATGAGATTCAATACATCAAAGAGGTAGTAAATAAGTTTGTGGAAGTTTTTGAGGCTTTTAAGACATCAATCAAAGAACATATGAATAGTTAGTATGCACTTGTTCAGAAGGTGATTGGTAATTTGACTCAGTCTTTCAAAGAGACAGTAGCTCTCTCAGTCAAACCCCTTCCATCATCTAGCACCTCTGCGAACATTGACCAGATTAGAAATGTGATCCAAGAAGAGCTTACTAAGGCCAGTACCAGTGGCACCTCTGATTATCAGGTAATTTCTATCACCAGGGAAGTTAAAAGTTATGTTCGTGAACACTTGAGAGCAGATACAACTACTCAGGAAGCCATTAAGAATAAGATGGATTCTTACTTTGAGAGGATCTATACCAAGCAACAAATAACCAACCACTTCAAGCTTTTGATAGAGAATATGAGGCTACCAACAGTGACTCAGGAATTCATGGAGTTGGTCAGAAAACTGAGATAATTGACCCCTACTTTGGATAATTTTTTGTAGAATAAAGATGATTTTTTTCTGCTATGGAGAGGGGATGTGGAATCATTATGGACTTCAGGAATTTTCTGCTACCTTTCTTGCTTGTGGACAATACACCTGTCATAGTTTGTCCTGCTTTACCAGCTTCAGCTCAGTCTTCTTCAGCTCCTCATATGACTCCAGCCCAAGCCATTCAAAGCCTTTCACCTATGATCCCTCAGAAACCTACTAATTACCAGCCAGGAACAATTTCAATAGCTTAGGCACCTGTGGTTATCACTGGAGTCCCTAAGCTTTCTCCTGCCTCTACAGAACCCAAACCTTCTGATCCTAAAGACAAATACCAAGAAACTTATGAGGATGTGGACTGATTTTGGATTAGATTTTTGATAGGTATCCTTTTGTAACTTTTTTTTTGTGTATTTCTCTTGTGACTTTTTGACTCATGTAATACATACCATTTTCTACCTCTGATCACTCTATGTTTTACATTTATCTCTGATACTTTTTTATCTCTTTTTGCTAATCACAAAGGGGGAGAGTAATAATAATCATCATGATATTCACTATGATATGGATACAAAGGGAGAGAAACCTATGATATATAGTCTACCTCTGATACCGTATTTTCTAACGCTGCTATTTTTTTCTGATACATTTGACTATCTCATTCTTCATACTGATAACCTATTATATTTTACCTCTGATCATCAATGCTTTTTGTGCATTACCTTTGATATATCAATAATTATTCTGATTTTCCTCTAATACCTTAATAATTATTTTGGATCACCTCTGATACTTTACTGATTGTCTTGGATTATAATATCATAAGTTGTGATTATCAAAAAGGGGGAGACTGTTGACCCCATGTGTTTTGATAATCCCAATTATGATTTAATATGTTTTGTTAATCTCAAATAATATCTATTCTTCTATTAATTATAATCTCATAATGATATTGAGTTAATAAAAATATCAAAATAATCATTGGAATATGTTTTTCCAATGTTCATATGTGTTTATAATTGTTCTAACTTAATCTGGAAACATCTTGCATAGAACAGATAAATGTTAAGTTATTAGGTCACTGATAGATGAAGTCTTCAGGTCTACTATTACAAAGCTCACAAATATGAAAAGGTCACTGATACAGTGATACCGATATAGACTTAGTCTACTTTTTATAACAAGAGCTACTGGTACAAGCAAGTTACCGATACAGACAGCTACTGGTACAAGCCTAGTGATACAAACAGACTGAGTCAATGATATAAAAGAGCTACCGATACAAGCCAGTTACCAATGGACAGTGCTACTGACACATCCTAGCTACTAATTCAGGGAATCTGCTAATTCAATGAAGCTACTGATACAAGGAAGCTACCACAACAACTTCTACTGATACACAGAGACTACTGCTACATAGAGTGACAACTACCAATGCAACAACAGACCTATAGACACAAGTCCACCATTGTAAGCACACTGATACAATGAGCTACTGATGAATAACAGTCACTGTTACTTTAACTCTACTTATCTTTTTTTTATCTAATAACGGTCATATTTATTCTTTTAATGAATCTGCTATTAATAAAATGTTTTCTATTGAATGTCAGGGTACCGTACCTCGTAACTACAGAGGAAATCATACTCTTTGTCATACCACATGTGCTACAAGAAGAAAGACAAAGGGAGCACATATCAGTGTGGGTGAAAAAGTGGAGACATAGTGGTGAAAAGGATGATACAGAAATGTACTCCCAAGCCAAAAAGAAAAGAACTTTTGCTGGAATCCGAGGTAGAGTGCTGAGCTGTATATTCTATTGCAACCTCAAGCAAACCTCATTCACGAAGGAGTCTGGAAGAGAAACCATGACACTCTGTTTTCTCAACAAATCCCAGAAAGACTCAAAAACCTCATCTGCTCAAACCAGAAGGAGCCCAAAGCTTCATTACTATCACACAGAGCATTCTAAACTCATATAAAATATTATTCACTCTGTTGTGTTTCATTTACTTACATTTTGAGTACTGTGTGTGTATCTCTGTTTCTCTGAAACACACATAGTCTCCTGAGCATAACTGAAGGATTTATAAATAATTACTCAAACTTTATAAACTCTTTCATTCCCACACTGTAAATTGTGGTAGAGGTCGAGTGTGACCTGGATAGCCTGAATGCTATTGTTTTTCCCACAAAGAACTGTGGTAGAGGTCTTAAGACCTGGACAATATGTGTACTGGTGTTTACCCCTGATCTAGGGTGTGGATCAAAAGTTTATATAAACTGTTTGAGAGGACTAAGTCTCAGCTTGAGACTGAACCTCTTGGTTAACCTTGTTGTGTTATTTAAAACTATATTTTATATTCCACAGCTAAGTACTTTAAATTCAAATCTATTTTAAAGTAACTATGATAGTTAAATTAGAAAGTGTTTGTAATTGTTGTAATCCAATAAGTTAGTTTCAAAAGTAAAATTATTATTCAAATTAAATTGACTGAGAACTAATCAATCTTTGAGAAGATAATTGAAAATTCATAACCTTTACAAATTCACTTCTGTTTAACTTATATTTAATTTGGGGTATTTTAATCCTAAAGTTTTTAACAGAAATTTTTAATTGGAACTCAATTCACCTCCCTCTTGATTATCCACTCCGACCAACAGATCGTATCTCATATCATCCCTAGATCCTTGTGGTCGTAGGTCTTCACAGCCTACAGTTGGCCTCATCCCTTACCACCAACTCCCTAAGCTTGGTGTAGACCACCCTGGGGGTGGTGGTGGTAATAAGTCAAACCTCCAACCACCTCTTACTACTCTGTCATACCCTTTAACACATACGCTGTCTTGTAGAAAACCCTACTCCTAACTTTATATCTACCTCAGTGATCCTTATACTATCTCTTGATCTTCTATATATCAGGGTATACATTCTCAAGAAATATGTCCCCGATCATTTCATGAGAAACACTGCCTCTCTCTCTGTTAATTTGAGCCATCCTAAGATCTCTGAACTACTAACCCTACATCTTGGGATTTTCTCCTAAAGAATTTTACATGATTATATTATTTCAAATGCCATTGGATACCTTCCATTGAGGTATTAGTTCTTAGGTTCCCACTACCATCACCCACAATCAGTTCCTTCTCTACCAAGAATATATTCAACACTAGGACCACCCCAATACTCCAACATAGGTGGAAATACATAGGGATACCACTAAAGCCATGATATAATGGCATAACCCCTGTTCATATGTCCGTTATCTAAAAAATGTATCTTGAAACTTTTCTATAGAGTGTGATGAGATATCAATAAACCTTGTTGAATATACCACCATGGTCAAACTGCCATGTTGAATATGTAGAAGCTGATGTATGAAAACTGACCAGAACATGGTTAAATAAAACTCCTCCCTGAATATATGATCAAATTCTGACCAAGAGAGGGTTGTATCATTATGTTACTGAGTTACTAAACTCCAAAATCATTTTGAAGAGTCATGAAGAAGACTTTACACCATATGATATGAAGTTTTTCTCACAAGGTGTAAGACTCAAGTGACTACCACAAGAAATTCCTTATCCACCTGGGGGGTCTAGCTCACCCCAAAACGTGGGAGCTCATTGAATCTTAAACTTGTGTTGGAAACTCTGCTTGCTAAATCCATAGATGAAACTACTAGTTGTAGCTACTATTCAATGGGTGGTGGTATAGTTGGTAAAACACCCAGAGGTGTTGTCTCTGGTATATTCCCCTGTATGATACCTCATCACTCAGTGTATAATCCCTGTGAACATGTGGTGGAATCCTGACTGGATATGTTCATAGAGGTATCCTCACATAAACAATATTTAATATGGTCAAAGAGTATATCTTGGGAGATGACTCAATAAGGAAATGGAAACCACAACCCATTTATATATGATGCATGTGTCAATTATTTCCTTGCAACCAATGTCTATATGTATTGAGTCGAAAGGTAGGTGATTAAAGTCTTGTTGTACGTATATATTTGCTTCCACACCAATACTAGAGTCCGTATACTAAAAAATGATCTCAAAATACCTAGAACTATTTACCTAAACCAGTCTCATAGAATCTGGTCCTAAGGTAAAACTGACTATTATGATACCACTCTTTCATGACCCGACCCACCAAGGTCCAACCCGTGACATCTCCAAGCCCTCCTCTAATAGGATAGGGGATAGAGACTAGTTTTGAGTAGGAATATCCCATAGATGAGAGGCATTATCCCATTATACCTATACACACACACACATATCCAAGACCATACAACACTGAAATGTAAAACATTTGAAACAATTCATCCATAAATATAAGATAAAATAACCAGAGTATGATAACAAAGCACTAAAAGTGAAAAAAAAACAAAATATAAGGCTATGAAAATCTATAAAGAATCCAAAATACTCCAATATTGAGGAATAAAATAATATTCAAGCACTCGAAAAACACCTCGGTCTGTAAAGATCATGCTTTTCTCCACCTTCTCCCTATCCTCCTAGTACACCATCAAAAGGGTCGTCATCTGCATAAGACATGAAATGCGATAGAAAACACATGTAGGGGTGAGTATAAAATTAAAAGTAAAAAAACCTAAAAACATAAAACATGAATCTTCAAGAATAGTCATATCATAATAGAAATACAGTATTTAATAGAAATAATGGAAAAAACCTGATACTTTAATAGGGGAGATGACTAAGACCGACAGGGGACACCACAAACCCAATCTTGATCAACCCATTATGTAGGGGATTATATTAAAATGATAATATAAACCATAAAAGTATGTCTTTCTAGATCGAGGATCAATGCCCTACTTAAGTAGGTAACAATGATTCCATAAACCCTACATAGGGTAAAAAGATGATAGAGGATCTCACTCTAGTCTTATGGAGGGACACCACAAACTCTGTCCGATACTCATCCTCAAGAGGAGTTTATAATGATGAGATATGAATGTAAAGATGTACTATCTACTCATGGGTATGGAACAAGGGGAATAAATAATCAACCAACAATGGTCTGAACTAAAGAGATGTAGAGCTCCAACCTATCTGTAAGGGAGTAAATGACATATAACTAGAGTACATGTCATGCATCATTCAACCTAGTTTTTCCCTTATGGTTCCGCCTCACAAATCATTTAAATATTTGAATACATAGAATGTAGTAATAGTAAACGAAATGTATAGATCACTCGACACCTTCCCAATTCTATCTTATCATGACTGTGTACCACTGGTTGTACCTGTGTGTCAACCTTTGTACACCTGGTCGTGCTTGTGTACACCTGGCCGTGTCTATGTCTGAGTACACAATGTGTCTATGCTTATGTACTCCTAGTCGTGTCTATGTACCCTCCAAGGTATAAGATGACCTGTCACAGAATGGCCACATGGCTTGTGATATTTAACTATAGGGGAAACATTAGCACCATAGCTAAGGGGTTCCACATAGTGTGTAACTTTGGATTACACAATGTGTATATTAGGATTTTCTAGATCCATTAGGAACTTTCTCTACATCTTTCTACATGTCAACGGAGTAACCATATTAATATATAATCACTGATCATGTTTTTTGACCCCTTCCAGCATTGCTCATTAGGATCCGGGTTCAGATCTACTCAGAAAACACCACTGTTGATCAATCTGTCACTACTGCATGTCAAAACCCAGAAGAATGGGAACCAAAAATCCATTTTGATCCACCTTTAATCAACATGTGTTGTCATTTCACCTTTATCATATCCTTGACAATGAAACAAAGCCAAAATATCAATAAGTCGCACTAAATAATGATTGTGCAATGATTGAATATCTATTATTCATCAAACCACATGCTAAATAAATTCCCTACGATGAATGTGCAATGAATGGGGGATAGAAAAACATAAGATATAAAAAGTGAAAGATTAACATTGACCTTTTTTCGTATGTCCTCGATCCATTTTTCTATAAATAGACAAATAAAAATCAATAAAAAAGATTTTTTTTAAATCTATGTATTTGATATATCGTTGATGCATGAATCACTTCTATTCGTGGAATTGTTTTGCATTTAACCGAGATAAAAGAAAGGGATTTAAATCACAAATCATCATCCAACCTGGTGTTTTGATCAAACATTTATGAAAAATGGTTTTACATTTTTATCATTGATGCTATACACAAACTCCTCTACCGCAACAATCTTTGATCCAATCCCGATCATTCGTTGTTCTACAAGATTTCTCTCCTAAAATTGTCTCTCTAGGTCTCTAGGGTTTAGTAACCAACCCTCAGACATCTCTATAATATTTTATTTAAATAGTATTCAGATCTATAGATCAAATAAAATAAATCAAATCATTTAATTAATTAATTTTATTAATTTTATACCGATAAAACATTTTCACAAACTCAATTCACTAAAAAGGGATATATCACTCCTAGTTTGAAACCCACATTCTAAACTCAATAGTGCCCTCAGATTTCTGATATGGGCCCCCATTCAATAGTTATTCCAATTTCTCATGAAAATGACATGAAAATTAAATTTAAATATTTAAAATATTTCAAAAATTTATTCCGGTCACACCCGGGCTCAGAATCACATGCCATCTCAGCGCCTAGTCTTGAAAATATTCCTTATAATATCCAAAAATAATACATATAAATTCCGAGTTATTACATAGAGTGTTTCATATCAATATAAAATTATTTTATATAAATATCACAAACCTTAAATAAATATTTATCTCATTTTACTAGTATAATGAGTGTTATATTCATTTATAAATTATTCTATTTTGAGTCTATAGGTTTTCCATATTTTGTAGGATTTTAAGTGTTATGAAAATATAAGTTATATCATCATATTAATATAGTGGACCCCTCAATTTATATTTTTTTAGTTTTAATCATTAATTCTCCTCTAATTTACACTCCAAACACATATTTATACTATTTTGAATTTATAGTGAATTCACTACTGGATATATTAAAGATGACTTGAAATATACTATATAAAATTTTATACTTCATAATACTATAAAATTAATTAAAAATTTCTTGATAATAAGGTAAGGTATTATTATATACTAAATAAATATTCTTCCACTTCAGTAAATTGATCACTTCTTTGTAGACAAAGACAATGTTTTTGAACTAGTATTTTTCAAGAAATATTTCATATATTATATCTTTGAAAGTCACATGATTTTTATTAGTAATTTTGGTCATGATTACCAGGAAATAAAAAAATCATGTAGAAAAATATTCTCTTTTATAAAATAGAAATTGAAGTAATTTTCATGAGGATAGTGAATCTCGAGAGGAATTTTACAAAGGTATAGATCATTGAAAATTGTAAAAATATTAAGAGGTATATCATCCTTTATATTGGAATGATTTTTCAACCTCAATCATTCCATAAAAATATATAGTCAAATGGATTTAATTGATGAGAATAAATTAAGTAATTTAAATCATTAGAGAATGGATAATTAATTATATTGAAATATTTTTATTTAATATTTTCAAATAAAAGAGGGATAATTATTGGTTACATACAATAGTCACAATTGTAATAAATTATGATTTGTTACCATTTTATATTTATCTATTATTATTGTTATAGGTGTTGATATATAGATTGATAAAACCATATTTTTTTGTTCAAAATTTTTTATAGTCATAATATATGAACCTTTATATAGGTAAAATAGTATTAAAATGTTTTTATAAATAATGGTTGGGAGATTTATTATTCTAGAAAGATTTTCATATATAAACAAAAACTTCTATCGATAGACTAATGAATTTCACATCATTTTTTACATTCTGTAAAATTAATTCATTATCTAAAATACTTTATTATTTTTTATTGAATATATAAAATATTTAATTTCGTTAAAAGTTAAAATATTCTTTGTATATTCATCATAATTAGTAAATTTTTTAAAATTTCAAAAATTAAATTATGGTTGTTTGATTATATTATTGGTTGAGTTATTTAATGTAACTTATTTTTTAGTACATGATGTTTCTTTTGGTCTATTATAATTAACATAGAGTAACATAGAAATATCTATTAATCCTAAGTATTTATACTTGAGTCATTATAAATATATTAATTATTAAAAAAATAGAATGATTTTTTGATAAAGATAAAAGAGTATGTTAAATGGAATCTAAGAGATTGATTTGTATATATTACATTAAAGTTAAATGAAATGGAAATATAAGAATAATATAAAATAAAAAAATATCTTATAAAATTAAAATCTTGACATTCATAAGTGGTTTTTTTGAGGGAATCCCATGTATATAGAGATGTTTCCTTAATATATTTAATTATAAACAATCTATAAAAAGTAATAAAAGTTTACATTGATCACTTAACTTTATACCAACATTTAGTAGGACCAAATAATGAAGATGGCAATGCAACATTTACTAAACCTTCTTATTCTATACTAAAATTTAAGTGGAATTTTTTTTTCTAGATAGATAATGGAAATCAAAAGGGATAAAATAATTTTAAGAAATATCATTTTGAAAAAATAATTAAAAAAAAGAGAATGAGGATGAAAATTGTAGAAATAGAGATAGATTATCTAAAAGTTGGTTTTGAAGGTTGGTGGGGAACTACATATATAGATTAAGAGAGGAATAGACAAAAAAAAAGAATCATAATTAAATGAAACTATTTAAAAAAATCGAAAAGCAGATTTGATCAATGTTATTAATTTACACTTGGCAAAATAGTGGATATAAATCATCGTATCCTAAAATTTTTTGTAGAGATTTAACAAAATAATTAAAAATGCATAGACAATAATCACTAATCTCATTAGAAACATATATTAAAATTACCACACTCATTGAACTTTTATTTCTATATGTATTAGATTTATAAATTCCCTTTAGGATATTAAAGAGTCTTTATGAGGTTAATGGATAGAGGGGTGTTGAAAATCCATTAATTGAGAAATTTTTATATTAGTATTTATCCGTACATCGAGTTAAATAACCCCCCAAAAAATATTTTATCTAATAACATTTTTTTAAATAATTCTCACTTTGGGAGATTTCTATTACTAGTTTCATGATAAGATCATTTTAGAGTTTTACTTGTGTTTTTATATTGTATTTATTTTCGTATTTTTCATGGATGATATATAAATATATTGTATTTATGAATAATTAAATTAAATTAATAATTATAATGTTTATAAAATCACACTATGATGAAAACTCTACTACACAGTGATAAGGTTTTTGTAGAAGAAATATTTGTACATGTGAAACTCATAATAAAGTAGCTTTTAATTATTCTTTAGTTATTTGATGTAGTTTAAAAAATCATGAAACCTAGAAAAGTGTAAATAGAAAAAATCATGGACATTGTCAATGGAATATTATGGTATAGTTTTGTTAATTATAGTGTAAGTTATTATATTACATTGCAATGAAAAGTCATGATTTGAGTATATCGAAGGAGTTAATATGTATTCACAACTATGAATTACTATGATATTTTATCCTCAGATATTACTTCATAGTGTATCATACCATTCCATACTTTATAGGATATATAATATTTGTATCACTACTAGAAATTAAGGTAGAAATAAAACATTGTATTATTTGATTTTCCTTCCAAAATGTAATAACAAGGATTTCAGGGAAGATTTTAAGTCCTAAAATATTATTCTATAAGGAAATTCATTATTCTATAATTACTAGGAGTTATATATGGATTTTTTGATATGAATAAATTATTAATGGGGATTTAAAAGAGACTTTATCCATGATTTTCTTATCTAATGATTCCTAAGAATTTCACCTTAATCTAGGATATTATACTGTGATTATTAAAGTAGCATATTTTTTTTATTCATGGATTAATATTGAAATGTGGTCCATGTGATATTTTTATGATTTTTTTATTCGTTATTTGAGAGAACAAAAAATACACATAAATGATCCATCATTAAATTTAGTAAAAATTCGTAATGAAAGATCATTAAATAATATTGATTCTCTTAATAGATATCATTCAATTTTATTTCATTTCTATAATTGTAGGAGTAAAGTATAACATTATTGATCTATCCTCCTAGTTCTTGATGGATAATAAAATGAATATGCATGAAGTGGAATCCCAACCGCTAATAACCAATGACATAAACACTCAATAAAAACAGTTGTTGAACCTTTTAGAAATAAATTTTATCATTTAATGATCTTACTCTCACTCTATGCTCATTTAGATATTATTGGATTGTTATTTTATAATCCTACACTATAACTGATATAAGAAATTTATGAGATTTTATAGTAAGTTTATTGGTCATATTGATTCACTCAGCCATCACTATTATTCTCACTTTTATTTCTTAGAAATCACTATTTGGTATCAAAATAAGGATTTACATCATCAATAATTCATTAGTTGGGTTCTAGAGTAGTAGTTATAGGCTATTCTTAAGGATTTGAGTTAGTTATTTTTTAATAATATAGTTTGATTTAATATTTTCTTGGAGAGTATGAATTTTTAAAATAACATGGGTGTTCCCGTGATTAATGGAAAATAATTTCAATTTTGTAGAGAAATGTTGCTTTTATATAATTTATCATTAATCTTAGATATTCTTGACATCATCAAAAATGGTGTATATAATATCGATGCCAGTTTTTTCTTTACATGAAGGATAGAAAAATATTGAAATTTATGGGATAGAATTCAATGTGTTACTATCATCAGTATGAGTTGCATTTTTAAAAATAATAAACTCTATATAGAGAAATCTTCATTAAATTCATAAAGGTTTTAAGAAGGTTAAAGAGTAAAACTTAAAAATTATTAGTGTGTAATTTGAGGATATATGAATAGAATAAGTTAAAATAGTGAAAAATTTATTTATCTGAGATAATTATTTTTAACTCTAACTAGAGTTATGGAGAAGTTTATCCATAATCTCTCATGGTGAATAAATTCATACTGATTCTACAAAAAAAATTGACACTATTGTTTTTTCTTTAGGGTACTAAAACAATGTTTTTTTAATTATCAAATTGAATAATAAATTGAAAGCCTTTGAGATGGTAAGACGACAAGCCTTGAAGATGAAAGGAAAATATTAAAAATAAGAAAATTATAAGATTAAAAATTCTTGACAATTAATGATTCTAAATGGTATTATAAAGATTATTTGAAAGTATAATATGATTACATTATCTTAAAAGAGTTCATATAACTTTTTCCTAAAATAATACTGAAAGAACCATATTCTTTATGATTACATTGATATAAAATGAACTGTTTGTGTTGATTAATTTATTAATCATTCCATTATTTAATTTTTTTGTGTTTCATGAAATGACACAAATTTCAATTGAAAAAAAGATTAAATAAGAACAATTTAGAATGAAAATGATTCCTTGTGACATCCCACAGGCTGAGGACTAACTCTATGGATTCAAAATGAATGAAAAGGAAAAAAATAGAAAATACTATAGGAAAGCGCTAATTTAAATTTTAAATAGTAATTTATGCTACAAAAAATGATGAAATAAAGGTTTAAATACAAATAGAAAAGGAAAAATAATTTTCTAGGTGGTGAGCACATGTGTCACAACTTGACACATATATTTGACGTTGTAAATCCCCATAAACATTCTTATGGCCAAAATTTCATTCCATAAAACTTCCCAAGGATATTACTCGAACATTTTACATAATAAAATGACCTTTTACGATGTAAAAATGTTTCCTAGGCTTAAAGATGAGAATATTTGATGAATTAAATGCCCAAAACCCCTTTTAATACCCCATTATGAACTAGGATGGATTTTACTCATTTATGATGGCATAAGGGTTGTTTTAGGCATATAAATACATGTATATGGGGCATTGATATATTTTATTAGATAATCTATGAAATTGAATAATGCATAAAGGAAGATGGGTATGCATTAATTTTTCTTTTCCTTTCTTCATTTTCTTTTCAATTTCATTTTTTATATAATAAAATTGCTTATTTTAATAAAAGTGTTTACCCTTTATTCTTTCATTAAAACCGCATCTCTCTCTTAATCTACCAATATTTATCTTTCTCTCATCCATCTTTACACAATGATCTATTTGAATTAGAAATGGAAATTAACTGACCCGAGTATTGGAATTGGAGGAGGTTTCTTGACATTATAAAGTATATCACTTCAATTCTTTAAATATTTTAATTTATTTTGTGATGAATGATAAGGAAGTGTATGGTTGTATAGACCATATACCATGAGTTGAATCTCAAATTCATTACTTTTTTATACTATGAGAAGGTGAAATTTGGTGTGTCTAAGAGGTTTCCTAGGCATACTGAAAATCCCACTCAAGTTAGGGAATAGAAATCCATATACCGAGGGATATATTGTAAAATTTAATTTAATAATTAAAGAACCTATATATTAAAACCCTAGGTCCAAGACCATTATTCCCTAACTTAATTTTTTATACATTTTCATATTCATTTAGGTTTATGATTTTCATTTCATTTCTCTTTCCAAAAAAATAAAACCATTATATCCTTTAAATAAATAAAAACATAAGAAGAAGTAGTTTAAGTGGATTAGAGTTGGAAATTGACCGACTGTGAATATCCTTAAGTAAGACAACCCTGGTCAGCCTCTTTTATGTTTTAGTAAAACAAATAATATTTTTAATACTATATGATAGACATTTCCAAACTAGTGCCATTTTTGAGGAGATAAGTAGTTTTTTATTTTTCTAATTCCCTTTTCACACATATTTAATAATTTGAATTATTTTTTTCTTTAAAAATATTTATTTTACCATGATATTATAAAAAAAATATTTATCTTCATAGAATAACCACCCACACGTCCAATAAAAGATGTTTGAGGATACTGATGAATCCCTAGAGAGAAGGGATAAAAGTATCACTTATCTGGTTAAGATGATGTTGAATAGCTAAGAGACAGGTCTAGAATTTTAATAAATGACAAACATGGATAATGATGTCCAAGATAATTATCAAAGATGAAAGGAAAAAGAGTTAGTACTGTTGGATTCATATAATGTTTTCTAAAGAAATTTAAGAGGCTGAGATAATACTCGAACACTATTCGAAGCCCAACCATTTCAGGTTAAATATTTTTGCCTACCATGTAGAGATAGAGAGTGAAGATAAAGAATCATGAGCTAATGTACATATGAGAGATCACAAAGTCTTATATATTTGAGTGATTGTGTAGATGATGTCATGAAACAATATCTACTTTCATATAAGGTTGAAGTATCATCCCCACTAAACTTATCCCTCACCATGGAAGATGAAGACACCACTAATGTGCTATAATTGGATGAAAGACTAGAGGAACCTGAATACGTACCTCCACCAATGAAAAATCAACTATAAGATGAAATTTACAATTAATATTAAATTTAATATAACTAATATTAGGAATATGATCTTATTATAGACTCTATCTATTCTATTTTTTATTGAAAAAAATTGTGTATCACTCCACACGATTCGAATTTGGCAGAATCAACTAACACATATTTTTCCTAGGAGGAAGATGATTAAAAATGATGCAACTATTAAGGAAAAAATAAATATCCAAGAACACATTGATCATTTATTAGAGTAAGACCAGAAAGAGATGTAAATGGCTCTTTAAGAAGAGACCAAGTCACAAGATTTCTATATAAAAGTGGAAGAATTTACTATTAATTATTCATATTTTAATTTCATTAAAATTAAAATGCACTATAACTTTCCCTATGTTTATTCAAATAATGAATCACATCATATGAAACCATTGGAAAGTGAAGAAAAGGTTTAAAAAGTAGCAACCGACCAAGTGGAGGACCCATAATTTATCCCACCCCTCCATACAAGTTATACCTAATTGTTAAGTGGATGAATATAGTCTATTATATCCATGGAGTCCTCTACAATAAGAAAAAATAAGTTCAAAATAGAAAAAAATATGTGGTGGTCCATATCCAAGAAAATCATTCCATCATTTGATTATGGATGACAACTAGTAATTCCCTTCTAGAGGTAGTTAAAACCCAGGGCCCCCTTGGGGTGATCAATCCATGAATTACCTTTCATACTTTTTATTAAATTTCTAGAATCTAATACTCCAATTATTATGTTAGGAATAAATTATAATGAAAACATATCCCATATTATATTTTAACATAATTTACATGGTCCTTACACTTTAAAGATTTATTTTTACAGGTCCACTATGATGATGAAATAAGAGGTAAGAGGAAATCGGGGAGCCTGTATGTATATATTTTAGGATAAAAAATATATATTATGCAATAAAATGAGTTATTACATTATAAAATAATATATTATAGTGTAAAATAATAATTCACATTGTAATTATACTATAGAAAAAACTACATGAACAAAACCTATGAAACCGTCTCAAAGCTTCAATATAATGGGAGTATGAGTTTACAATATTTATATAATTTTACTCCACATAATTTTTAAATATGTTTTTGAGATTTAAAAGATAAAATTCATGACCCACTTTGAACCATTATACTCCAATTTCAATCAAGGAGACATAAGTTTCTTAGGATAATCATTATGACATGTTTTAATTTTCACTGTTGACATGACTAGATGAGTGAAATGGTAAAATGAATGATTAAGGTAAATAATGAAAGGATGAATTTGAAAAATCATTATTTTTGGAGATAAGTTGATTATTTAAAATAAAATTATTCTTAGATTTGTAATGTTTTGAATTTATAAAATTAATATTGATTGGTTTATTATTTTTTTGTATTTACAAGAATATTTTTCCTAAACTATATGTTCTCATCCTTGAGAAAATTTCTGATCATGATATTTATCATTTTTTATAGTATATTTATTGTCATACCTAGGAATATTATCTTCTATAACATTATGGAAATATTATCAAATCTATGAATGTAAAGAATTAATTTTAATATGATTGAGTATTTTAATTGATTAACCCATTATCCCTGAACCCACCTTAACATCAATCCTACTTTACCCATAGAATTAATTAAAGTCTTTTAGAGGAAATTAAACATGTTACAAGATTATTATATCCACTCTTACCCTACTAATAGTATATTGGATGATATTTAAAATAACATGTTTGGGGGAGTGGTTTTCAATGATTGATGGGGATGTACTTCAATTTTATGGAGGTTATTATAGAAATTTGGGAGAGGAAATGTTTTTATTATATTTTATTATTAACCAATATTGCTAAAAAAATAAAAAAGGAAAAAAATTTAAAAATAGGTTGTGTCTTTCATGGATAAAAAATAACAATTTCTTGATCAATAATCATAGAATTTTATGTGGTTATATGGTAGCTATGAGTTTTTTTCTAAAACATAATTTAAAAAATAAAAATAAAAAATAAAAAAAATCAGGATAGGATGATTCATTCATTATTCTTAATTTTATCATGTGTCTTCTTTGAGCGTTGGGGATATTAGGAGATGAAAAATTCAGCATTTCATGGGTATTTTAATTGTTATTATCTTTTTATATCATATAGTATGGTAAAATTTAAAACCTTATTTTTGACCTTTATTTTTATTCATTACCTAAAAACCCTAAACAATATATAAAATTGACCCATATAGAAAATTCCCCATGATTAATTTTAATTTTTTTTCTTTACATGGTGGAGATGATATATTCCACACAAGCCTATGGAAAGTTAAATTTAATTGAGGTATGATCACAAATGAATGAAATTTATTACCTTAAGAGAAGAATAAAAGCAATAATTTAATGTTATGTAATTTGAAAATGGTGGGAACATTAATGATTAATTATGAAATGAAAATTGAAGGAAGATCATTGTTATTTAAAAAGTGGAAAAGTAAAACGTATTATTGAATTTATTTCTTTGAAATATGTGGAGTTTTAGGAATAATTTTATGTGGCACTTGGAAGTTTGTTTTCAATTTTCAGACATTTGATTCTATTGATTTTGAAATTTAAATATTGTTATAATGAAATTTGTTTTCAATATTATTGAAATTAAACGACTGAGGATAAGAAAGTTCTAAGTGTGGGAGATTTTACAAAATCATATTTTAATGATTATTTTTATATAAAATGAATTATTTTTATTGAATAATTTTTTTAATATTGACAGTATATAACTATTTTTTTGTGATCTATGGAAGGATACAATTTTTGATTGAAAACAAGCTTAAAGATAAAGAATTCGGGATGAAAATGATGCCCCATGACATCCCATAGGCAATAGAACAACTCTAAGGCTTCAAAATAAATAAACATGCTAAAACAGAGAATAAGATTTTGAAAAAACTCATTTATTTAATATATAGTAATTTATGACATAATATTTATTATAATCAAGGAATAAAGACAAATTGGAATGGAAAAAAGAGTTTTCTTGGTTATGAAAACATTTGTGATGGTGTGACACATATGTGTCATGATGTGAAACCCCCTCAACTTTATTACCACTATAATTAAAAGTCGTAAAAAATAATAGTATTATTAATAAAAAATATTAAAGTGAAAAATGATCTTTTATGATATAAAAAGGTTTCCCAGGTTCATAAATGAGCATATTTGATGAATTAAATGACCAAGATCCCCTTTTAATACCCCATTATGTCCTAAGAATACTATTACCCATTTATGATGTATCAAGGGTTATTTTATGAATAACAATATAAGGACTAATAGTATTGGAATATTCATCAGGTAATTTAAGAAATCTGATGATGCACTAAATAAGATAGTTCAGTAGTATATTTAGGTTTTCCTTTTAGAATTTTAATTTTAATTTTTTTTCGATGTAACACAATTTCATATTTTAATAAAAGCGTCCAATTTTTTATTTTATTCCATCTCTATATATCTCTCTCTATTTCTTAATATTTCTCTTTATATATTCTAGATTTTTTTGTCATCTCATTCACTCTGTAGTGGAAAGTGATTAACCTAAATATTCACCTTGTGGGAGGTTTAATTATGTTTTAAATTATTGTGATTTAATTCATAAAATGTTTTAAGTTAATTTTTGGTGAAGGATGGGGAAGTTTATGGGTGCAATGACCATCCACCATGACATGAATCATGAATTCATTCATATTTTATACCAAGAAGAGATGAAACTTGATATGCTAAAGAGGTTGCAAAGGCATAATAAAAATCCAGCTTAAGGTAAGATATAATAATACATGTATGAGGGGATGAATTATAAAATTGAATTTAATAATTAATGAGATCACATAACCAAATACTAGGAATAATAAATTTCTTCCCTAGCATCACTTTTTTTTTCATTTTCATATGCACCTAGATTTATTATTTTCATTTCATATTTGTTTCTAAAAACCCAAAACCATCATTTCCATGAAATAAATAAAATCCCTAAAGAAGTATTTTAGGTTAATTGGAATTGGAAATTTATTGACTGTGATGCTCCATAAGTGATATGACCCAAGTCATACTCTATGATTCATTAAGAAAATAAATAAGTTTTTTACAAATCTATGAAAGGTGCATCAAAATTCACATTATTTCTAGGGAGATAAGAAATTTTTTATTTTTTAATTCCTTTTTCAGACTTTTTAAATAATTATCATTGTTTTTTTATTTAAAAAATATATTTATTTTATGATTATATTACCAAATGAATATTTATATCAATAAATTATCTACCCATAGGTGAAATAAAAAGAGTTTGAGGATACTGAGGAAGGCCTTGAAAGAAGATATGAAAGTATCACTTATTTGGTCAAGAAAATATTGGATAAATAAAAGAAATTCCTATAGTTTGGTGAATTGGATGAAATTATTAATGAATTACAACTTGATTATCCAATATTAAAGGAAAAATTAGGGAGTGTTGTTGAATTTTGTGATTTTTTTTGAAGAAAATAAAGAGGTTGATGCCATACTCAAAGACAATCTGCGAACCAAATATTTTGAGTTATAGATCAAGACCTACCATGAAGATATAGAGAGTGAAGTTAAATAATGAAGTGATAATGTACATTTGAGAGATCAAATAGGCCTTGATAAATATTGGATTGATTCTCTAGAAGATGAAATGAAATGAGATCCCTGTTAAAACATGGTTGAAGAATCAACTCCACTATATTTATCCCTCTCCATGGAATATCAATACACAAACCATGTGGTGTAATTTGAAGAAAGAATATAGGAGCCAGAATACCTGCCTCCACCTATTACAAATCAACACGAAGAGGAATTTTTTTACTAAAAATGAAATTGAAGATGAAAAAACTTATGGATATAATCTTAATTTGAAATATATATATATATTTTTCATTGAAACTAAATTATGAATCACTCCCCTATGTTTAAATTTTACAGAATCAACTGACCCATATTTTTCACTAGAGGAAGATGATGAAAAAAATGATGCACCAATTATGAAACACATGGAGCTCCCATAACATGTTGAGAATTTATTAGAGGTGGACTATGGATAGGTCTATGTGGATATGCCAGAAAAAAACAATTAATAATATTTATATATAAAATGGGATAAATTTACTTTTAATTGTTCATGTTTAAATTTCATTAAAAATAAAATACACTCTAATTTTCCTTATGGTTTTTCAAATAACACATCATATCTTGTGAAATCACTAGAAAGTGAAGAAAAGGTTTCACAAGTATCATATAACCAAGTAGAGGACCCATAATTACTCACACCCCCACCATGAAAGATATACCTAATAGAAAAAGAGATGGATATATTGTACTCAATCCATATGGTCCTATACAATAGGAAAAATAATGATCAAATTGAAAAAAATATGTGGTGGTTAAAATACAAAAAAATCTACCTACCATCAGATTATGAATGATAGATCACATTTCCATTCTGGATCCAGCCAAAACCTAAGGCCCACTTGGGGGATGAAGCCAATATTTACCTTTTTTTTATTTTATAGAAATTTATATTTCAATTCATAGTTTAGGAATAATTTAGGATTCAACCCTATCACTTATTATTTTTGATCTTATTTAACAAAGTCCTTAATCTTCGATGATTTATTTTTAGAGGTCCATCATATTAATGAAACAAGTGTCATGAATAAATTGAGGAGGATATATCTATATATTTTAGGCTGCTAAAATAGAACTTAAGTCATAAAAGGATGGATTACATTGTAAATGGTAATCGTATAGTATAAAAGGAGAAATCCAATCATAAATATGCTTTAGAAAAAAGCTGTAAAAATAAAATCCACACAAGTGATGTAATGATTCAACACAAGAAGATTGTAATTGAAAATTATTTTTTTAATTTCACTCCCCATATAGTTTAAATACATTTTAAATCTTTAAAAGACACATTGAATTACCTACATTGAAATATTGTACACTTGTGTCAATCTAGGAGGCATATGCTTAGAATAATCATTATACCATGTTTTAATTTTCACTCTTGAAATGATTATATGAGTGAAATGGTAAAATTAATGAGTAATGCTAAGCATGGGGGGATGAATTTGAAAATTATTATTTTGGGGATAAGTTGATTTTTATTAATGAAATTATTCTTAGATTTTGAATGTATTGAATTTATAAAATTGATATCGATTAGTTTATTATTATTTTTCATTACAATACATAATTTTACTAAACTATGTGTTTTCATACTTGTGAAAATTTATGAACTAAATATTTCCCATTTTTTCTATAATATTTTTCTTGAGTGACCCAGGAATGTTTTCTTTTGTAACTTCCTTGGAATCATATCAATGTTATGACTATAAAAAAATTAATATTAACATGATTAAGGAATTTTAATTGATTTTCCCCTTTATCCTTTGACCCACATTTACATCAATACTACTTTTTCCTATAGAATACAAGAATGACCTTTATAGGAAATTAAACATGTTATAAGACTATTATATTCATTACTACCATACTATCAGTATATTGCATGATATTTAATAAACTATATGTGGGGGAGAGATTTTATATGTTATATGGGGATGTATTAATTTTTATGGGGGTTCATATCAGTTTTAAGTCTAGACCATGTTTTCATTATATTTTATTAATCACCTATCTTGGTAAAACAATAAAAAATAAAAATAAAAAAATGGGTTGTGTGTTTTGTGGATCAAGAATCAACATTTCTAGATTGAAAACAATAGAATCATATGTGGTTAGATGGTGGAATTGAGGTTTTTCTAAAGAAATAATTTCAACAAAAAAATAAAAATGAATAATCAAGATATGGTGATTCATTCATTATGCTTAATTTTTTAATATGCCTACTTTGAGAATTAGGGACATTGGTAGATGAAATATTAATAATTTCAGAAGTATTTTCATTGATATTATATTTTTATATCATATAGTATACTAAATATTCAAACCTCCTTTTTAGATTTATTTTTATTCATTACCTAGAAACCCTATAACCTAGAGACATTTAAACTATAATTAAAATTCCTCATGATTAATTTCAATTTCTATATTTATTCTACAGAGATATTATATGACTTTCAGGCCTATGGTAAGTGACATGTACTTGAAGTATAAGCATAAATCTATTAAAAATATTACCATGAGAGATGAGTAAAAAACAATTCATTGTGAGGTAAATTAAAAGTGGAGTGCACATTAATTATTAATTAAGAAATAACAATTGAAGTAATAAAGATAATTTTTATTTTAAAAGTGGAAAAGTAAAATGCATGATTGATTTTATTTCTTAAAAAAATGAGGTGTTTGAGGAATTATTTTTATAGAACTTGGATTTTTTTCCATCATAAAACATTTGATTATATTTATTTGGAAATTTATATATCAGTAGAATGAGATTCCTTTTGAATATTTTCGAGATTACATGCTTTAGGAAAATCATGTTTTAAGTGTGAGAGAATTGACAGAACCATGTTTTCCATGATTATTTTGATATAAAACTATTTTTTTGTATGGATTAATTGTTTAATATTGTCAGTTAAATATTTTTTTTATGTTTCATGGAATAACACTTATATTTACTGAAATATAGATCAAAAACAAAGAATTTAGGATAAAAATGATGCCCCATGTAATCCTATAAGAGAAGGACCAACTCTAAGGCTTCATACCAAATAAACTGGCCAAAACAGAGAAAAATACATAAGAAAAAACTCATTTACATTATAAATTGTAATTTAATATATAATAATTGAATAAATAAAGTCATAAAGACAATGAAAAAAGGAAAAAAAGTTGTTTGGGTGATGAACACATGTGTCATTGTGTGGCAATATATGTCATACTGTGACGACCCCCTAAAATTTATTACTTCTATAATTCCTAGAAGAAACCTTCCCATAGTTATTCCTCAAACATTTTATGGTGTAAAATGACCTTTTAAAATGTAAAAAGGTTTCTAGAGATTATAAATGAGCATATTTGAGGAATTAAATGCCCAATACACCCTTTCAATACCCCATTATGAAATAGAATGACTTTTTCACATTTATGACGGCCCGAGGGTTATTTTGTTCCTATAAATATAGGTCCATGGGGGATTAGAAAATTAATTATCTAATTTATGGAATCAATTAATGTATTTAGGAATAGGGTTCAGCTACTATTCTAGGTTTTCATTTTTATATATTTTTTTAATTTATTTTTTGATGAAACACAATTTCATATTTTAATAAAAGTATTTACCCTTTCTTGTTTTATTCCATATCTCTATCTCTCTCTATTAATTATTCTATTTCTCTCATGTAACTTTTTGATGCGATCTTATTCACTTATAAATGTAAAGTTACTAACCCAATGCTTGTCCTTGAGGGAGGTTTTACAGAATTCTAAATTATTGTTGTTTATTTATTTCAATGTTTTAATTTAATATATGGTGAATGAGGGGGAATTTTACTAGTCTAGAGACCATACACCATGGAATGGATCTCAAATCCATTCATATTTTCTATAAAGAGTTGTGAAATCTAGTGTTCCGAAGATGTTTCCTATGCATACTAAAAATTTAGCTCTAGGTAGAGAAGATCAATCCATGTATGAGAGATGTATTTTCTAATTTAATTTAATAATGAAAGAACTCACATAACCAAACCCTAGGACCAAAAATTTTCTTCCCAAAATTTATTCTGTCTAAATTTCCATATGAATTTAGGCTTATGATTTTAATTGCAATATATTTTACAAAAACCCAAAACCATAATTTCCATTAAATAAAATAAAAACCCATAAATAAATAGTTAAGGTGAATTAGAATTGGGAATTTATTGACTACAAAGCTGCTCAAGTGAGAAAACCATGGTCAGCCTCAATTCTGTATTAGAAAAATAAATAAGATGTTAACATTCCTATCCTAGGGAAGTAAAAAAATTGTTTATTTTCCTAATGAAACATAGAGGATGAATTGGTTTTCCTCACTTGTGGATCTTTATAGTCAATCAATTATTAATTCCAATTCACCTGAAAAACTTATTTTGGGGTTTTTATTTATTTAATGGAAGTAATTGTTTTTGTTTTTTGGAAAAGAAAATGCAATATAAATCTTAAATAAAAATGATGAAGAAAATGTAAACAGAATGAAGTTAGGGAAGAAATGTCTTGGTCCTAGGGTATGGTTATGTGGGGTATTTCATTATTAAATTCAATTTTACAGTCTATCCCTCTATATATGGATTTCTTTTCCCTACCTTAGCTGGATTTTTATCATGCATACAAAACATCATCATCAAAAAGAATTTCACCTCCCCTCATTAGAAAATAGGATTGAATTATAGATTCATGCCATGGTGGATGGTCGATGCACCTATAAACCTCCCTCTACTTCACCAAAAATTATATTAAAACTTATAAATAATTAAAATGGTATTATTTATAATTTTGAAAAACCTCCCCTATTTGAAATCCATAGGTTAGAGACTTTCTATTTCTATGTGAAAGTGATAATAATAGAAATATAGAATAAAGGAAGAGAATGACTGATAAAGAGAGAGATATGAATATTAAATGAATGATTAAATTGGAAACACTTTAATTAAAATATACAATTTTGTTACATTAAAAATGAAATTAAAAACAAAATTAAATAATGAAAACTAAAGAAGCTACAAAAACCTAATCCTTAGTGAATCAACCAATTCCTTATATTTTATGATTTTTTTTAAAATCCCCCTAGACCTATATTTTCTAGAGTAAATGAAACCTTAATCCAATATAAATGGTTAAAATTGATCCTTAGTCATAATAGGGTATTAAAAGCCCCCCCCCCCCGAGAATTTAATTCTTCAAATTTCCTCATGATACACTTGTTTCATGTTGCGAAACTTGTGTTCAACAACATAAAAATTATTTTCCCTTTTTTATTTGTATTTATGCCTTTATTTATTCAATTATTTCATTGTAATATACTATTTATGACATAAATTAGTGTTTTCCTACTATATTTTATCGATTTTGGATTTTTTATTTAGTTTGAATCCATGGATTTTTTACTTTCCCTATAGGATGTCACATAGCCTAATTTTCATCCTAAATTATTAATATTTATTCTCATTTACAATGATAATCTATATATTTCCATGGAATACAAAAAGTAGTTAAATACTGGAAAGATTAAAAAATTAATCAATATAGGAAATTCAATTTTTATGAAAATAATCATACAAAATATGGTTCTATCAAATATAATGAGACAATGGTAAGTATAAAGAAAATATTAATTTCAAATGTTTTACATAATTGATAATAAAATATTTTAAAGATAGTTACTTTGAAAAAAATAAATAAGAAGAATAAGACAAGGATGATTAATCAATAATATCATCTAGGAGAAATAATGCGGAATATGTTTGGAGTAGAGGATTTTTTTAATTGAATAATAAATGAAAATTTCTTGAAGAAAATAAATATTCTATAAAATCATGATTTTCACCTTGTGATAAATAAAGAAAAAAAGTGGAAGGAAGACTCAAATAGTAAAGTTCGACATGATTTTATATAATAATAAAAAAAATCCAATGAACCCTATAGTATAGAAGAAAATAGAAGTAACCGAGATGATTATGAATAAGAAGAAAACCACATATTTTTCTAATTAAAATTAGTCCTTATGGTTTATTTAAAATAAAATTAAAATATTGAGAGATAAAACCATACATGAGTTAATTGAATGAAACATTAAAGAAATCCCTTGATATATGAAATTTCAAGGAAGATGATGAGAATAAATAAGATTTCTCATGAAATATGGGTGATATAAATGAAATTCTTGGAATGAGAGATAATAATAATTAAATAAAAATTAAAACATTGGTTACTATGAATGAAGAGGATATCATTATTGATGAAATATTACTTGAAGTTAAAAATTCCTTGATGGAATATCAAATTGAGTATAAAAATTCTATTTATGATATTGGATAATATTCAAAATTAATGGAGAAAATAGAAAAAACAGAACTAAAATTGATTATTGTCCTATGGAATAGTGAAATATTATGTTGGAAACTCAATGATAGAAATAAAGTAATAGATGATATGACATGAAAGGGAAAAAAATTTATTGTCACCAAATGAATTTTGAACACCCATTGAAACATAATATGATTTATCTAAAAATCATAAATATGTTATGTTTTTAATAAATAAAGAAATTTAGGATAAGCCTAAGAGAAAATAAAGGAGAAGTAAAATTTATCAAATCATGAGAAGGCATATGAAAATTAGTGATGTTATCCTATAAATAATAATATAAAAATTTGGAGAAACAAAATTGATAACTAATAATGAAACATCTATTTGAAGAGATATATTAGTGTTGTGGTATGTATGGTTTCAATAAATATGTGTGTTTTTATAATATTTATTTCTATTAATAAAATAGAGGCCATTATATTTTTTAGAGACAAGATAATGATATAATATGAAAACCAATAAAACAACCCAAACAAAAGGTAAAATTAGAATATTCCGTTGATTATACTGAATAAACTTGTAGTGTGTATGATTAATTGAGATATAACGCCAAAAAATAATATTATACTACTATTTTTGTGATTAAAAAATAATTAAAACTCTAAATATAATAAGGATAAGAGTGATATAGATAATTAAATGATGGTTTAGGTTTCATACAATGCCTCAAAGGTAAAAAACATTAGATCTTGGACAATGATTTCTCATCATCCATGAGAAAGAAAAAAATTCAATGTATATTCATCAATATAATGGATGAGCCATAAATTTTTTAATTTTTAGTTAGTTAAATTTCAAATTAATTAGAATCACCAAAATTAGTGAGAAAAATCTTGAATATAATAACTTTATCATTATTTATAGAATGAGATATAATCTCTTGAGTATTTCTCAACTTTTTGATGATGAGAACAAAGTGATTTTTCAAAATAATAGATTTATAATTAGGATTTAGAAAAATAGAACAATTATTATGAATTGATAATGTATATTCCATAATATGTTTCATATTTATAATAATGAAAATATTTTTAGGAGAGTATAAAGGAGAAGAATGAATTTTGACATATATGACATAGTCATTTGGGCTAAAGGAACATGGTAAGGCATTTTAACCTTAATGGTTTAAAAAAATATTCCAAATATTAAATTTTAATGAGTAGATAGGTGTTTATTGTGTCATCAATGTAAAAAAGTGAAAAAAGTAATAAGGTAATTGTGATTAACAAAAAGAGGCCACAAAATTAAATAATTCAGATGTGTGTGTTCTGATGATCTTGAAATAAACATATACAGATAAGTATTTCATTAATTTTTTTTATTATTTTTATCATATGGATTATATTTATTTTATAGTGGGTAAATCACATGCTATTGTGAATTTAAATTATTTTTACGAGTTACTGAAAACTAAATGGGGGTACCCAGTTAAAAGATTTTCATCTAAAAATTAATCTAGGATCAATATTTTAGACATTAAATTATATCTTATAAAAAATGGGAAAATTAATTATTATAGATATTTATATATTCCTTATAAAATAGAGTTTTATAAAGAAATAATCAATGTTTCTTTCATATATGGAGAATAATGTTATCAATGAATGACACCTCAAAATTATTTTGGAGACAAGACACAACCTTGGCTGTCTACTTTCTTAATTTATGTTTTATTTGACCAAATTCATTTAAAACACCTAATGGGATGTGTTCTTGGAAGAAACCCAATATAAAGAGATTACATGTTTTAGAAAACCCATGTTACAAAATTATATAAGGAATAGATTTTTAAAATTTGAATAGTGACCTGATGAAAGAATTATTCTTGGATATTCACAAAGAGGAAGAAGTTATTGATATTATGATTATATTATGAATAAAATTACTAACATATATGATTTTTTATCATGTATGATAATTGTATATTATGAAAATAATTTAGGTTTAATAATGAAATTGATTATTCCAAATGAGAAAGTAATTGACAATAGAGGATAAAATCAGTCGCAATAACAGGTTTTCATGATTTATATTATGATTTAGTGGTTTATAGTAACTATGAAAGATAAAAATAATAATTTTATCCATTAATAGGAAATTTAAATAATTTAAATCCTAAAAACATAAATGGATAAATTATCAAGGGTGTTCAAACATTAAACTCTTTAATAAATTCCAATTTTTTTTATTTTCATATGTTGAACTCAAAATTGTTAAAAATGATTTTAGAATAGATAATATCAAAAAACATTGTGTAATTATATAATTATATTTAGAATAATTACACATGGGATTTATAATCATAACTTGAAAATAAAATTATTATCCGGACAAAATTGCGTTTTCATAATAAACTCAACGGGAAGTGAGATATAGGATAGAACAGTGCTTATCTTGATTACATAAGATACTCTCAAATTTAGGTATTGAATTTTATGATACTATTTAATTAGTCATAAGGTTGAAAATAATTCAATTTATTCTTATGATATGTGAAAAAGAGATAAATAGTTTTTTAAATGGATCTAAAGTCACTTTCATAAATAGAGAACTTAAAAGGAGGATTACAATAAACAATTAGAAGGATTTATTCTTAAAAATGATGATTCTCATGTTTTAAATCAATATAAATTTCTTTATGGGATAAAATAAGCACCATGTTAATGATATTATATGTTTTAAAACAACTTTAAATGTATGAATTTTAAAATATGTAATGTGGATAATAATCATTATGTCATTGAAATAAAAAACACACACACATCATTATTATGTATGTTAATTTTTTTTTATTAAGAATGATGTGGAAACTTTTAAATACTTTTCTAACCAAATTAAATTGAATTTTAATATGTCAATGATTGGTGAGATGACATTATTTTTAGGTTTGTAAGTGATTAATATAATATTTTACTTATTTATTTTACACTAAAAGTATGATCATGAGTTACTCAAAAGTTCTAGATTAGAAGACTCAAGAGTAGTTTTAAATCCTATTACACATTTGAAAAAAATTTATTTTGATAAAGAGGTAGGGAATATAGATGAAAAATAGTTTTTAAGTATAATTAAAAACCTAGCTTACTTAACAGTGTCAAGATTAGGCATTGTGTTTATCATTACACTTTTGGATTAAATCTAAAGAAACATAAAAGAGTAACATATTATGGAAATATTGTAGATTTTTTATTATTTGAAATGAAATATTGAATATGGATTAAGTTAATATAAATATAACTCATTATATTTTTTATTTATAATACTAATTTGGAAGGTAATGTGGGAGAATATAAATAATATTTTGGAGGAGTGTTCATTATCAGTTGAATGTTTGTTTCAAGTAACTTTAAGAAAAAATATTTAATCACTATGAACACAAAATAATATAAGTACATTAAAACATCATTAGACTGAACCCCAAATATGTGATTTATTTCGTAGCATGAAGAAATGAGAGTGGAAGTAAAATATCCTTTGATGATTTTGTATGAAAACCAAAGTTAAATCAATTTTTTTTAAAAAATATTATGCAATATTTAAGTTTGAAACATATTTATATCAAATAGAAATTTATCAAATACAATTTTGAATTTTTTGAGATCAATATAGAGTATTTTTCAACAAAATAGAAATTAATTGATTTATTCATATTATTTTGGATGAGTTATGTGACCTTGATTCAAGATTCTTGATTTATTGATAAAAATATATAATTTTTCACTAATCTGAAGTAAAAAAAACTACAGAATCAAAATATTAGTGTAGTTGGTATCAATGTACATAATAAATCATTAAAAATACATATATAATCTAAAATTTAATACTATTATTCATCAAAAACCACTTATAAACCAGATAACATCTCTTTCCAAGTGAAAATTACATGTGGAAATGAGGAATATGAGAAATGAGTGATCTCAAACACTCAATAAAGTGTAAAACATAATTAACGAGTCATATATAAGTTACCAATAGATAAAAAAAAGCGAGTGACATTATCCTAATAGAGATGACATGAATAATAGAATCAAATCATAAAATCATAAGAAGTTGTCTTAAAGAAATAAAATTATCATAAAACCTATCATAGAGAAGAAAAACCATAATGGATAATCATGAAAACATAACATACACCATGTTATAGGAGTTAAAAATAATAAAAAATAACCATATGACATAGTGCTATAAATTAGTAATGTGGAATGACATCAGAATAAGACACATATATTCATAGAAAATCATAACATTCTTGAAGTATATCTATAAAGACCATCACAAAATAATGTGTAATGCTCACTTCCCATACAGCATAAAATATGTGTTTGGATTACCGCCCAAGTACAAGAACATAATGATATAGGATTACAACTCATACACCATACATATCATTTCATGTGATATATTCTTTAACCAATTCAATGGAGAACTATATAATCTTGGGCCCACACATTGTCGTAATGATAAATTTATGCATATGTGTGCCACATGAATATGAAAACAACCATATATCAATGAAAACAATATCATGATTAAAAATTGAAAATTAAATGGGAATTAAAATAAATATATTGGTTTTATTTTTAAATACTGTTTATTTAAGATAATGAAATTTTGGGCATCTACACTAAAAAAAATAAAGGCTATATATTTAAGTCAATAATATAAATAATTAACTTAATAAATGGATATCTAGGTTCACTCCATTCAAAATAAAAAATTATAGTAGGATCATAAAGGAAATAAACCAGAAGAAAGGCTATCTTTATAATCATTTTATGATAAGGAAAGATAGAGGTAATGATGGATCAATATAATTATAGGGATTTATTTTACAAAATTCCATAAACAAATAAGAATTTTCATAATTAATAGAGGAGTAATTTCAAAATATTAAAACTTATAAAATAGTAAAATGGGGAATAAAATAACTTAAATAACTTTAAAATGGTGAAATTTTAATGAGTGTTAACATTGATGAAAAATATTAGAGATGAAGATATGAAATTGTAGAAAAATTAAGAAAATAATTGCTTTGTTATAAAAATATGGAACATGTCAATTATAAGGATATAAATATATATATATATATATATTTAATAAAAGTGATATTTTTTAAGTGAGTGATTATTAGAACATAAAATATAAATAATTTACTTAAAAAGGAACTACGATAAAAATAGAGAAGAAAATAGATGATAAATCGTGAAAATAGTTCCAAAGTTTTATTAACATTTTACAAAAACTGAAGAAATAATTAAATTAAAAAAAAATTTAAATAAAGGATAATTTTTTTTAGAAAATTTAATTTAATATTAAAATTCTTATTCACGAAAACATTAAATGAGATATATTTAAAATAAGAGAAACTTTTTAAGGAATATGATAAAATGTAAAATATCTTTGTAAATATTGCAGGGTTTATCTTAAGTGAATAATAGGAAGGGAACCATAAATTCATTAATATATCTAGAAAAATTAAGGGTAAGGAATAATAATAAATATATAGGATTCATATTAAAAATAGGTAAATATTAAGATTGGGAGATATAGAGTGATAGATAACATAACTAAAACAATGAAAAAGTGTAGGAAAGAACCCTTATAAATAATGTAACGTATGAACTATAAAACCATAAAGGAGGAATGAAGACTATAAATAATTAATAAATTATGAAAAAATAGTATATTATATATTAAATAAGTTTTATATGATACACAAAAGAGTATATATGAAATAGAGAAACAATACTTAAAAAGAATATAAATTTGGAACGAAAATCATTAAAAACAAGGTAAGTTAATAATATTGAATAAATAAGAGTGGTAAAGAGAAAAATGATACCATAAAAGAAATTAAAAAATAGTAATATACACTCCAAATACTTAATAGATAATACATATAGCCTAACATATACTATATATAATAAATAAATGTAAAGAATTGATATTTGGAAGAAAAATCATCACCTTGTGTCCCGACGTACTATATATATCCTCCAACTTCCTAAATAACCAACTTATATGAAAATTTTAATTACATAAAAACTCATTCATTTTTATTTAATATTTAATATTACTTTTAATTCTTTTATTATAATATATTATTCATTTATGATATTTATTTTTTCCGAATTAGATGTTTTAAGGTTTTTTCGGTTCTTAATCTCCAAAATTTCTTCGGTATAATAATAATTATCAAAATTGTTCTCCTATGGTTCAATAATCTCAAAATATTTCATGGTATCATTTTTATTTCATTAATTAAGTTTAAGAGTTCAATAGTTTATCGTATTTAATAAAATAGTTCCAAAGTGACGAATATTTTTGTATATATTTGTTTTTTATTATAAAAAATATCTACAATAGTTTACTTTTAATATCATTATTATCATGAATAAATTTTCATTAAAAAATCATATTTAAAAAATTATATGATTATAAATGTTATATTCAATCATGATATCATTTTTTAGAATATCGACGAATGGTATAAGTAAAACAAAAAACATTATCATTTACTTTATTAATGTAAAATCACCATAGAAAAATAACGTTTTCTTTAAAAAGTTTAAAATAAGGGAAACCTAATAATTTTTTTTTTCTTTAGAAATATCAAAGTATGATTAAAATTAAAATTTAATGATAATATTTAATGATTACTTATATTATAAAAGCTGTAAGGGGAGAAATAAATTGAAGTAAATTAGTTTTGAAACTCATATTTTGATATTGTAATGACTTATAAAAAGAGTTTTATGAGGAATAATGGGTGATATATCATTAATAATTGATCAAAATAATTTTAATAACAAGGTATTGTAATCATTTTAAAAATATAATAGTAAGTTTTTAATAGTTTTAAGGAAAGTTAATTTCTAATAAAAAAGGTAAGATGGACTTAGGAACCCTTACTTTAACATTATAATGACTTGTGAAGTGGTTTTGATGAGAGGGAATGAGTTATATTTCATTTAGAGTAGATAAAAATTAGTAGATTAACATATAATTATAATAATTTCAGAATATAAAATAATAATTTTAAAAAATATTTTAAAATAAAAATTGTAATGGATAGGGGGAGAACAAGGAACTATTTCCTTTCTCTTCAAGTTTCCACCATTGTATTGAGATTATTCCTTTAGAGGATAAAATTTTAGCTATAAAAGGGCGTTAATAACATGGATATGGATTTATATATAGTTATTTGGTTAGATATTTTATAAAATAAAGAGTTTTTTTAGTGAGGATAATGGGGTGGGTAATGGGTTTTTTATATATCCAATGAGGAGGGACATTTTAGAATTGGGTATTGGCTATTTTATTTTTCAGGACAAATATAATGAATAGTATTGATTCTTATGAATTTTAATGATATTTAATTATAAAATATTACTTTACCTACAATATAGTACACCAAAAAACATGTTTTATCTTGGATGTATTTTATTTTATGTAAAGAATCAAAACACGTTTTAATTTGAATAAAATATAACTTGGGTTTTGAAAATTTATTTATAAATTTGGAAAATAATTATATTAATTTTAAATTTATTATATTAATAATTAATTTTTTTATCCATTTAAAAGTTTTTATAAATTTTAAACCTTATTTATATCATGATGTTTTAACAAAATTTACAATATACGTAAAAAATACATTTATTTCCATTCACCAAAAAATAAATTTTTTCAGAAAAGTACTAAAAAATCACCATAATATAAATTGATTGTGATGATTCTATAAAATAATTCTATTATATAACATTAAAATTTACTTATAAATTATAATTTTAAATAAAATCATATTACACATGGAAAACATTTTTTTTGAATGAATATTATTTATTTTACTATGAGTTAGTATTTTTGTATTTTTTATTATATTTTAATTATTATATAATTTATGATTAATTATGTATATAAGTAAAAAATCTATATTTATTAAAATGTAGATTCTAATTAATATGAAGTTAACTTTTAAATTTAAAATTGATAACAACCTTTTAGTTCAATGAACATTATTCAAAATAACACATTAATTACAATATTACTTTTCAAACAACTACATTATTAAAATTAATAACTATTTTTTGATAATAAGATACTATATATATATGATAAAATAAAATATTTAATAAAAATAATAACTACTTCATAATATTATTTTAGTGTAAAATATGTTATTTAACGTTTTAAAACAAAATTTTTAGAGTTAAAAAACATACACATATAATATGATAATAATTATATAAAAAATAAATTTATAAAAAATAAAAATGAATAATAAAATAACATATTAGTCTGAAACTAAAATTTAGCCATTTATTTTCTCATATTATGCACATAAAATGTAATATGACATTATTATATTAATTTAAATGGATACATGTTACATTTTTTTCCAATACCATGTTTATAATTTGACTATAGTGAAAAAATTTATATTAAAATTACCATACAAAAATAAATATAAAAATAATTTTAATATAGTTATCAATTGAATTTATGTATGTGAAAATAATAATGTATTTATTAAAATATATTTTATAAAACCATTTAATAAAATATTTTTTTTCCTAAAAATACATTATAATTGAATTAATATTTTTTTAAAGAAAATAATTATTTAATAATTGAAAATATTTTTTGTGAGAATTTTGTTTAAATTTTTTAGGTTTATAAACATAAATCTAAAAGAAAAAAATAGTTTAACAAATACAAATCTAATTTATATAACTTTTTTTATTAAAATATTCATTGAAAATAAGGGATGATATATTTTGGCCTATTAAAAGAATTGTGTCTTCAAATTTTTTATCCCATGATATACAATTGTCAATGATATCACTTATTTTAACAAATTTCATCAAATCTTTATCTTAAAATTTGACAATGAAAATTTTATAATATGATTCAACATAGATACATTAGTAATTTTATCCCAATGCGATCATAATGTTTATAATTAAACTTGTAATCTAGATAAAATGGTAATATATTTAAGGATATATAACAAAATTTAGACTTAACTAGTTACCAAAATTAACCAAAATATACTATGATACCTACTGAAGTTCCCTTAGATCCACACATCTAGATCTAGTGCTAAAAAAACATTAAATTACAACCAATTTCTAGAATTAAATGTTTAGTGTCTTTAGGAACAAGGTATATAACACCTCACCAACCTATACATATAACATATAATTTAATCCAATAATTTATTAAAAAACAATTATAAACTGGTTAAAAACCCATTGTAACATACAATCACTAGGGGAATAATGGAAAATAAGAAATGAGTGAGATCAAATGCTCACTAATGGGAAAACATAATCAATTATATATAGAGAATTATAAAATCATAAACAATTAAAAGACATGATTATATGAGAAATGACATGATTATCATTACTATATCTTGAACTCATTATAATTTTTTTTGGAAGAAAAATAACATAGTTATAAAAAACACAATAGTGAAGTAGAATAATAAAGTATGATCTTGAAAATATAAAATTCTCCATGTAATAAAGCAAGAAATAATAAGAAAATAATCATAAGCTACTGGGTGTAGTTGGGGTTTGACTTAGTTTTAAACACCCCTTAATTCTACATGAAAAATGGGGGTTCAAAACCCATTGGGTGCAGGTACTATAGAAGTACTGTAGTGTACTATTGCAGCAGCGGGACTGTAGCAACGATGGGCATTGTAATGGAGACAGGGGTACTGTAGTAGTGATGGTACTGTAGCGGTGGTGGGTACTATAGCAGTACTATTCACAGAATGGGCCTTTGGCCAAAAAAATGGGCCTATGAGCCATGTAATAGGCTAAATGCCCACTAGGATTTTAGGATATGTAATGGGTCTCCCTTTACCTAGTTAAAGTGGTCTTTTCTTTACTTTAATAATAAATGAGGCTTCAGCCCCAACCTTAAAAAAAATCATAAGCCACTAGGTCATAATTTAGGATTGTGTTATGAAAAAGTAATGTGGCACATACATGATTGTTGGAAATAATAACATTGGTTAATCCTTTCATCCAAGTCCGTCATAACATTTTTTGATTGGCTTCTGAACAATTCACCATAATATAGTGTGATTTGATCACATACCATACACAATAACAAACTAATTTAATCTCAATAAAAAAACACCATACATAAAATTTTATGAGGTGTAATATTTTTCCAATGCATTGATAGGATATAATTTTTTTAATACTCATCATCATAATGATATATCCATACATAAGTGTTCCACATGAATATAAAAATAGTTATAATTCTATGTAAATCATAACACAATTGACCCATGGATATAAAATTATAATTTAATAAATAAACATGTAATATATTTAAATACTCTTTAATTAAGGTATTGAAATTTTAGTTATTCATTCCATATATAATAAAATACATACATTCAATTAAATAATATTCCCAATCAATCAAATGAATGGATATATAGGGGAACACCCTTCAATTAGAAAAAGTAAGTTTACAATATTCATTATGGAAAGACTTTGGAATAAATATTATAATTATAAACATTTTAAAAGAATAAAATACAAAGTAATTGATGTATCAATCCACCTATAAAAACATCATTTCTAGAACATGATGAAAAAAATACAAATTTGGATAATTAATAATGGATATATTTCACTATAGTAAAATATATTAAAGGGTAAAATGAGAGTGAAAATAACTTATTTAACTTTAAAATGGTTTCATTTTAATGTGTATTAGAATATATGATATATCTTTTAGAAGAAGATACAAAAGTATAAAATATTTAGAAAAAATTACTTAGTTGTTAAAATAAAAAATATATCAAATATAAAAAAAGTGTAAATGTAATATCATTGTAATTAAATTGATAATTGAAAAATGATTAATTAATATGATAGATAATATAAATAATTTATTTTAAAAATAATATTAATAAGAATATAGAGGAAATTAGAAGATAAATAATAAAAAGTATTTTTATAAATTTAATTATCGATTTCATAAAAATAAAAAATATGTATCTTTTATAAATCATTTTCAAAAGGGGATAAAAAGGATTTGAAAAAATTAATTTAATAATAAAATTTCACAATAAGGGAAATTTGGAAATAAATAGATTTAAAATTAAATATACTTATATATAAAGATAATAAATTGTGAAATATACCTTATAAATACCATAGGGTTTATCTTAGTGAAAAAATAGCCTAAGAACCATAAAAACAATTTATCAAGAAAAATGATAGAAAAGGAAGAAAAATGAACATAAAGGGTGCATATTAGGAATAGGAAAATATTAAGAGATGAAGATATAATATGATCAAGAAAATAACTGAAATAATGAAAAGTAGTGGGAAATTAACCTTATGAATAATGTTTGGTATTAACTATATATATATAAAGGAGAAAAAGGGACTATAAATAAATTAATAATTAAGGTAAAAATAGTAAATTTTAAATTTAGGAAATTATATATGATACATTATATAATATAGAAAATTATGGAATAATACAAGAAAAGAATTGATATTAGGAAAGTAAACACTTATAAAAAACATAAGATAAGATTTTTGAATTTATAGTAGAGGCCAAAAGAAAATTAATACCACAAAATAAAATGAAAACTAGTATGGTAATATTTTAAATACTTTAAAGAAAATATATAGATAAGAATATTGACCCTAATGAAGGAACACATTGAAAGATATGAGATTTGGGATAAATTCCCTTACCTTAACTCCTAACACACTTCATATATCCTTTGAATTCATAAGTAACGAAATTATGTTAATTATTTACTTATATTAAAAAATTATTCATGGTTATTTAATATATATTTTTTATTTTAATTACTTTATTATCATGTATTATTTATTTATCCGATTGATTTTTCTTACATAAGACAATTTAATGTTTTTCTATTCATAATCACTAAAACTAATTCGATATAATTGTAACAGCTAATAATACTTTCCCAATGGTTCAATTAACATTATAATTATCATTTTAGAGGATTTAAATAATTCAAAAAGTATAAAATTTCAATTGTCTAACATATATAATAATATAGTTTGAAATCAATAAGAATTTCTTCAAATGTTTGTTTAGATGGTTAAAAAATTATACGATGGTTTTTTTAATATCATCAACATAATTCCTATTATGTAATTATTGAATAATAATAAAGATATTATTTTATTATAAATTTTATATTAAATTAGTAAATAATTTTTTAATAATATCCATGAAAGAAATATGTGAAACATAAAACCCCATCATTCACATTGGTAGCATAAATACACCATGTGTAAATGTTGTTTTTTTAAAGGAGTTTAAAGGATATGAATAAGTAATAAATATATAAGTTTTATAAGAAAATTTGAGTATGATTTAAATATTATTTTAAGGTTAAATTTTAATGATAACATGTATTATTAAAGAGTAAGAGGATAATTGAATTGATGAATATGGGTTTTAAAGCCTGTATTTCGACATAGTAACAACTTATGAAAAGGGTTTGATGAGAATGAATTTGTGATATTCCATTAATAATATTTCAAATTTATTTTAATATCATGGGTTTAAAATCATAAAATAAGGGGTTAGTATGGTTTTATTATTTTTAAAGAAAAATAATATCAAATAAGAATGGTAAGAGGGACTTAGTAACCCATACTTAGACATAATAATAGCTTATGAAATGGTTTTGATGATTAATTTTTTTGATTTATTATTGATAATAGTTAATAAGTATTATAAACCAATTTAATTATATTAATGTATGTATATAGAGGTGTCTTTAAAAATATTTTTTTAAATAAGTGTTGTAGATGAAAAGATGAAGATGAGGTATGCTTACCTTTCTCTTTGAGTGTCCTCTATTTAATTGATCCTAAACCTTTAGAGGAGAAACTTTTGGCTCTATCAAGGCCATATAAATGTTTTTAGTAATATATAGAGAGGTATTTGGGTGGATATTTAGGAAAATAAAGTGTTTAATAGGTAATGAGAAAGGAGTGGAGAAGTGGTGTCTATATTACTAATAGGGAGGGGTATTTTTGAATAATGTGTTAATTATTGTATTATTTAGAACAGAGAAAATGAATAAAGTTAATTTTTATAACACATAATGGTAATGAATTGAAAAATATTGGTTTATTTATTATCTAAATACACCAAAAACTGAATGCATCTTTGAAATGTTTAATTTAAGGTAAAGAATAATTAATAGTTTACTATTCAAATAAAATAAAACTTATACTTTGAAAATTGATTTATAGATTTGGAAAATAAGTATATTATTTTTAAATATAATATATTACTCATTAAATTAATTTTATGTAATTCAAATGGTTTTATAAATTTTTTTTAGTCTTATTTAAATCATGATGTTTTTATAAAACATAAAATATAAGTAAAAATTGTATTTTTCACTATTAAAAAAAAATTTCCTAAAAAAATAAAAAATTATCATAAATAAATTTAAATGTGACAATTATTAAAATAAATTATACTATGTGAAATTAAAAATGTAAATATTAGAAAATAAACTTTTTAATAAAATCATACATGATAAGAAAACCCATTTTTTTAAAATAAATACTATTTCTTTTTTTATGTGATTGAATTTATGATTGTTATTTATTTTTAATTGTTGTGTTATTAAAAATTAATTATTTATAATTTTAAAAAATATTATATAAAATTTATCAACTCATTAATAAGGATTTCTCTTTTAAATACATAATTAATAAATAAGTTTTGGTGTGATGAACATTATTCACAATAACACATAATTGACCAAAATAATTTTCTAATAACTAAAATATCCATATTTAATAACCATTTTGTGATAATAAGACATTTTTTATTTGAGATATTTCATTTTCAAATTAAAATATCAAATACATAAAAATATATTTTAGTATAAAACATGTTAATTAATATTTCAAAAGACATTTATAGAGTAACAAAACATAAGTATATAATATGATAAAAATATATAAAAAAATAAACTTATAAAAATATATAAATGGATAAAAAATTAAAATTTTAGTGTAAAAAAACCTAACAATTTATTTTATCATTTAATTCACATGAAGTTTCCTTTACCCTTATTACAATAATTTCAATGAATATCTATCACAATTATGTGTAATATTTTTTTGAAAATTCAATTATAATTGATTCATTAATTTTAAAATCACTATATGAAAATAAAACTAAAGCTAACATTAATTTAGTTATCAAATAATTTTTTTTTGTTAAATAAATCATTAATTTAGTAAAATATATTTTATGAAACCCTTAAAGTAAATAATTATTTTAAACATATATTATAATTTAATTAATATTTCTTGAAAAAATAATAATTAATAATGGAAACTAATTACATGATAATGTTGTATAAATTTTTTTGGTTCATATAATTAAAAATCAAATAAAAGAATTTAATTTAAAATATATAAATATATTTTATGGAATAAAATTTATTAAAATATTAATTTTAATACTAGGATATTTTATTCAACCTTTCTTTATAAAATTTTATCCTCATAATTTTTACTCACAAATAAACACTTATTAGTATTTCCTCTTATTTTGACAAACTATATCACTAAATCCTAATGTTATCTTAATCATTAACTATATGAAGGTTATAACGTGACTTAGAATAAATAAAATATAAATTTTAACCCTAATTGATCATACTATTTATATATAACTGTGTTCATTAGAGCTAATGGTTATCTATACAAGGATTTATACCCAAATTTCCACAATCCAAATTCCACCCCAAAAAAATTCTCCTCTAATACCAAATGAAGTTCCCCTAGATCCACACTTCTAGATCTAGTGAAAAAGATATATAATTTTTCATTTAACATGAAATTAAAAAAACTCCTATGATCAAAATTATTGAATGAACTAATTACATAATACATCATCAACCTATAATTATTTATATCTAAGTATAAAAATTAATATAATCTGTAAGAGGTGTGTGAATTGTAGTCACAAAGTTGAATAATAATATTTTTCCTTCTCAAGTAAATTTTTCATAATTAATAGTCTATAGAGTATCATAGTAATAAAAAATGTAATTCCAATAGAAAAATAAAATGCTTAGAAGTTAAAATACCTAAATTAGTTAAAACTAAATACACAGTAGAATTAAACTAATTAAAAGTTAAATTGTTTTTAACAAAGAAAACATATAATAATAATTTAAACTATACAATATATAAAAAATTAATGAAGTATCATATAACTATAAAAATACCCACAAAAAGATATTTTTAACATCACATTGATACAACATGATGTATCCACTTTTAGTCCAAAGTGGTTAGAGGCTATTTCACTAGATCCAAGTTATATATGTTCCAATAGTAGAAACTTTATTAACAAAACCCCTCATAAGGTAAAAATCTCTACCAAAGGAACTTATTCCACAAACATATTAGTAGTGGGAATATCTATCCACATGATCCCCTTCAATCTATTTAATTTGAAGTATGCTCTATCATCATAATTAATTGAACTCAACATGTAAAATCTCACTACCATGGACCACTAATTGGTTCATGGATCTATAGTCACCATTATACCTTTGGAGCACCTCCCTATATTTTTGAGTCTACCGATTAGAAGCATTGGTCTAAGGTGGTGAGTTTGGGAGACTATACCTACCCATTAGAGTATAATAATAATAATAATAATAACAACAACAACAATTTCATACAACATAAAAATAATTAGGCAATAAAAATATATCTGGGAAAGTTTAAAAAATAGTCAACATAACCCATTCCATATTAAATGAGACAATATACAATGTAAGGAAATTATACATTAATAATAATTATATATATCAAAAACCAAAAGTCCAAAAGATGAAACTGGTAAAAACATTGAAAATAGTCATGATTCCTAGCCCAATAAAAAAAATCCAATGCTCCATCCTAGAAGCCCAAACATGCATTAGTCATAGGGAACCTTCCATTGTACTATCTTGAAAATATACAGTTCTACCCAGTAAACACATGGTGTCCCAAGAAGGGTGTGAGTATAACTTAGTATGACACCACCAAAAACATCTATAAGCATATCATGTTTGAGAAATAAAGTGAATGATGATATAATTAATAAAATAATTTCACAACATAAATAAATAAACCACCATTGATCATCAGGTTCTAAAGTGATACCCATGTTTGACTATACCCATTTTCCCCTTAGCTGGATGTATCTGACCATAATATGATATCATGCATACTTTCTAACCCCATGAGGTTAATATATGATGGTAAAATAATTAGGTAATGCTAAAAAATAAAATGGAATCACCCAATATGGTATATGTAATTAGGTTTCATCACTGAACCCAAGGTGTAATCCCCCCAAGGAATTCTATGTAAATAGAAATCATCACAAAACTCAATGGTTTTAACCCTTGTCATTTCGAGCCATCTGGAAATATTTTCGATTCATAGGAGGATAAACTTACGTAATTAAATAATCAAGAATCACTACTGAACCTAAGGGTTATCACCCTTGTAATTCAAAAGTCTTAGGCATTATCACCAAACCCAAGGGATACCACTCTTGTAATTCAAAATATTTATTATCATTTAATACCACCAACGGTTCATAAATAAGTTTTTTTACTAATTTTAATAAACCACATGTCACAACCTCATACAACCCTAGGGTCACTTAGTATACTTTTCTATTAAATTTTCAGAATAATACCCATGGGAAAAACCATCATTCAGTACAGTTTTAGTTTATTAAATTATAAAAACACTAAGGATCATATAATAATGATATAACATAGATTATATAGTATTTCATATGAATCAAAATCGCTTACCCATAGTCATATCTCAAGTCTAAAGAACTTTAATAGTCACCTATTTAATTACCCACACCTTTTTTCCAAGTGAAGTTCACCTCAAGTGGTAGATATAGTCCATGTAACACATATAAAGTCACATATTTATGCTAATTCACCCATAAGGTTGCATCTTTATTATTTAAAAGTCATTTCCCATGGGAACACACACCACATGTGTGGCGAAAATCACAGTTTAATCATCAATGGTATATTCATGACCCTTTTAGAGGTTCAATTACATGAATTAAGGTCATAATATTTATTTATAAATTTTATATCAAATGATCCATAATGTCAGTGTGACTACAAAACATATGAATCAATAAAGTGGTTAAAAGTTTCAAGATAACTTATAAACCACCTAAATTATACTCATAGATCTCTACTCAAACAATATCATCATTTGCTTCAAGATAATATAAAAAAAATAAAAAAAGTATATGAATAACTTGAAAATAGGTAATATTTTTTAAAAATGGAATGAGACATAATATAATCATAAGAATCCAAGAATAGATGAAGGTGAAAGGTTGACATAATCTCAAGATTATCAATACACATGATAATGGGTAAATCTATTGAAAAACAAGGAAGATATCTTATTTAAATGAGTTGAGACCAAGGGGGAAGCTCTATTGAGCCCTACTATTAAGGAGGGAGGCTCTACATCACTTTTATAAATCCCCTATCAAAATAAAATTATATAAATATTTTTAGAAGGATTTTATGGATTCAAAGACACTTTTATGATCATAAAATTCATGAAAACCACCCATGGTAACTACCTTTAATATTTCACAGCATGACACATTTTTCACACCATGAGTCACTTATAAAACTTTTAAACATCTATAGGCTCCTGTTTATTCTCCCAATGCTAATATTGAGTGTTACCAAATCCTTAATCCATCAAAATATAGTAAAAAACATGTGTTTTTGAAAAATTTAAATGGTTTTTTAGATTAGAATGTGGAGGGTTTTATAAAACATTCAGAAATAACACCATCTCCCTACATCATAATCTCAACAATCACCATAGATCAAAAGTATAATAATTACAATAATAATAACTAATATATTTTATAATGTTTTATAAAAAAATAATAACACATAAAAAATCACTAAAATAAAAACAATCAAAAGTACTCTATGGAAATGATATGGTGTACACCTTCAAGATGGTTGAAAAAGATTGAGTCTTTCTTGAGTGTTATGTTTCTTAGAGTATTGAAATGAATTTACAAACGCTATTATAACAACCATCAATTTCCAAATTCTAAATTCTTTAGTTTCAACTATAAATACAACTGAAATATTTTCACTATCTTTAGATGATTTTATAAAATTAGTACAATGCACCATTGCAACACTTCTTATACCACTCGATAAATTTTATTATAGCTTCCTGGATCACTAGAAATTTATTTTGAATGATTCTGTTCTCAAGAATTTAATAAATATAAAGTTAATTATATAAAATACAAGGAATAAAAACACTAAAATTTAGCTCAATTAATAATAGAGTGTGTTGTGATTCGTTAAAGAAAAATATCCTAGAAGATGTTAATAAATTGTCTCCTCAATAATCTCCCTCTTTTTGATAATCATAAACACATGAAAAACCCAAAAAACTATCACTTTAATAACCTCAAGTAATCTCCCCAATGATTTCCATTTAAAAAAATGTATTTTTTTCAAATAAATGAGATAGATGAAAATAGATGCTTGTAACTTCATTGAATCTATGTATCCCGTAGGATATTATACCAGGTGTCAAAATTCTCAATTATTCTTCTCCAATTTTTGGTTTTTATAAAATAAATACACTTATCTTTACCATATAAAACATAAAATGGATTTATTTAAAAGTTTTTTCATGTATCCACCATTTTAATACTATCAAAAATAATATAAAAGAACAAATGATAAAGAAATTAAATTTAAACTTTTCTCTCTATTTTTAATTTTTGAAGGATCTCCCCATGATATATGATAAAAGTATGTCTCTTTTTTGATGTATCATCTGGTGGATATATGTATCCCCTTAATCTAACCTCTCATTGTTTCTTAAAATTTATACCCTTTATGATTGTAAAAAAAACCATAAAATAAATGTAAATGAAAAAGAAATAGAATGTAATGAAGAGTTTGAAAACAAGTATAAATAAGTATAATCATAGTATAGAACTCTATATATCTTCTGTAAGATTTAATTTTAGTTGAGATATGAAAATAATTTATAATAATAATATTTTATTCCTTTTCCTACATTCTCCTATTAGAATTAACTTCTTACAAAAATATCATGAATACAAAAAACACTCTATCATATTTGAGATTAACCATTGAAAAAGAAATAAAGGAAAAAAATATAAAAGGTTAACTATAAAAATTAAAAAAAATCCTCCACGAAGGTACCCAATGATACTGATAGATAATCTTATATGAATTAATACGCCTTTAGAAAATATATTCAAAGTATATGATAATGTTTTGTTAAATTATTTTGGAAAATATGAATCTCTATATTAGGGTACAAAAACTAAAAAATTATCCATTTTTCAAAGAGTAAGTTAAAATAGAATATTTAAAGAGTTAAAAAAGATAAAACATTACGTAATGTATTTTTAATTTAAATAATTTCTTATATAATAATGTAAAATTTTACAGAATAGTGATATATATGGATAATCTCATAAAAGAATATTATTTATTTTATTAAATGGTAAAAAAAACATAAGAGTAAACTCAGAATTTATAAGAGTAATCTCAAAAAACATAAGTGGAATCTCATAATAGTAAATGCTATTATGTAAAATGTAACGTCTAAAAGATTAGTTACTTTTAAATTCACTAGATATAGTAAAATTTATACGTATCTATTTTGATTAATGATCAAAGGATTCAACATATAATTTCAGATAATATTCTCATAATTTATGAAATAAAAACATGAAAAGACAGCATAATTATATATATTAAAGGAATTTAATCCACATTTTAAAGCAGTTATTTAATGTTAGAGTATGATCAAAAAATTTAAGTGGATTTATAAAGATAGGTCATTCCAATTTTTTTTTATATATTCCAATCTATCAAAATTTAGAGTCTTAGTGAAAATATTATCAAGATGATCCTGTTTTTTGAAAAAATGAATAATAATATCCCATGTGTGATCCTAAATGATACGGTGTTTTATTTCCTTTTTATTTGAACATGAGTGGTTTGTTGGGTTTCTTTAAAAATAATTATAAATTATTATATCACAAAGAACCATAGTTCAAGTAAAACTCAAACCAAAATCTATGATTTTGTACTACATCTAAAACAGTTTAGCATAACAACTTATAGATTCCATATATTCAACTTTAACACTAGAAAGTTAATCTAGATATATTTTTATTTGACCATAAAACCAAAGCTTCACCAAGAATGTGGAAAGTTTTGAATGTTATTCTAGAAGAAATCCCCTAGAAATTTTAGCTAATGTATGAGTATTTTTATTCCCTGAAATCCTTTTACAAATCCAAGAATTATCCTAAAATACACTAATTTAAGGTATGTTTTGATATATAATGTCTTCAAGGTATATTATGTGATCATTATCATGCTTATTGAAAGATATTATGTACAATCCTTATAAACTTGCAACTCTGCATTTATCATTCTAAAACATATAGAGTAACCATACTCACACAATTAAATTATTCTAATAAGGCTAACCTCTGTTTCCTTTATATTTAATTTGGTGAAATCCAGTTATACATGTCTAGGTTTTTTATAATAACAAAAAAAAAATATATAAACATTATTATTTTTCATATTTATCCTTTTTTTCTTTCTAAAGGTCATATCAGAAGTTCATCTATCCAAAAATCTTATCCATTATCCTAATAAGTTGAGTATGTTCTCCCTTATTGGATTTCATATTTATAATATTTGTGTGATTTCTATATTTATCTTTATCATAGTTGGGCATGTTGTTTTTTTCACAAGAAATTAAAACACCATAAGATTAAACAAACACAAATCAATTCTTTCTTTTCTCCTTCTCAGTGACTCTCTTAAAATGATTCTCATATCACATAATATTTTTAATTAAATAATCAAGATTTATATTTATTAGATGATTTATTTCATCCATATATGTCTTCTTAGGTTCAGATTCTATAAGAAAAAAATTAATAATTATCGAAAATAATCATCTATAATTTCATTTTTACTTTGTAATTTTAATCTATTATCAAAATTCATAAAATGTTGTGGATTTTCACCATAATTTCAATAGGTAGAAAATAAAATCCATAATAATTACCTTGAAAAATTTCCCTTTTGAGTCTCAAAAACATTGGAAGTACCAAAATGAGTAATTACTCAAATTTTAATTTTTTTTAGTATTTAACATAATTAAACTTGACTGTGGATATATATATTTATCAATAATAGAAAAGTATTGAAAAAATTATAATTATAATTATATTCTAGATTATCTTCATGAGTAAACATGGAAATTTCTATGACCATTTTTTTTGTTTTTTGGTAATCATTTTATATTCATCTACTCCAATAACAATGACAAATGTTTTATCCTATAATTCTAATTTCCATAATCTACACCATTATAGATCAATGATTGTCCTATATTTGGATTTTCAATGGGTCTAATTTTAATCCCCTTCATATCAAATAAAAATAACATTTACTTTACAACAATATTGGAGTAAGTTAACAGATATAGTTTTGACAAAAATATAAAAGTATAAAAATAAGAGACTTGCTAAAACATATAAAATTGATATGATATGAAATGATATCTTAATATTAAATGTGATGGTTCCTATAAGAGTGAGGTTGAATTATAGTCATAAGGATGACTAGAATTTTTTATCCCTCTCAAGTAAGTTGTTTAAAAGTTATATTATTTACATCATTAGAGTAATAGAATGTGTAAATGAATTAGAAAAATACAATGCTCATAAGTTAAAATACATAACCAATTTAAAAATAAATTATTTATGGAATTAAACTAGTTAGAAGTTAAAAAAATAAATGATGAACATACATAATCATAATTTAAATTTTTCAATAAACAAATAATTTTTGGAGTATCATATAACAATATGAATACCCCTAAAATTTTATTATTACAATCACTTTTTTAAAAAACAATTTATTTGATTTTAGTCCAAAGAAACAAGGGGATATTTAACTAGATTCATGGAATAGAAGTTTTTATATGAGGAAATTTATCAACATATCCCATTAGAAGGTATCAAGATCCATATAAGAAACTTCTTTGAAAAACCTATCATAATTAGGTGACTCTATTACCAAGATCCTCTTTGATCTACTTGATTAGAAACCAGATCAATCATCGAGTTTTGAAAAACTCAATGTTTAAAACAAATCTTCTAGAATCAGAATCTTGTTGATCAATATATAACATAAGTAAAAATATTAATGAAAAAAATAAAAACACATTTCTTTTACAATGTTACCTGGCCAAAAAGGATATATTAGAAAAACTCACTAAAAGAAATGACAATAGGGAACACTCACTGTTAATGAGAGGATGCACAACCTCAAGATTATTAAAAAACTATTCAGTCATTATTGAGTTTCATGTTCCACAAATTTGTGAAATGAATTTATAGATAATTTTGTATCAACCATAAACAGTAACATTCTGTACTCTTCGATATCAGTTTCAATGGAACCAGAAGCATATTCACTATCTTCTGAAGAGTTTAGAAAATCAGAATTGTGTTCCATTACAATAATTAATTAGCTGCTAGATGTAGGTCAATGTGACTTAATGGTTATCTAAAATTAATTTTATTGATTTAGTTCACTCCAAATTTAGTAATCATATTTTATGTTTTCACAATATAAGACTTAATAATACTCAAAGTTAGAATATGTAACAAGGAGGGTGTTGTGATTGTTTAAAAAAGAGTCAGAATAATCTTATTAAATCATATCCTCAACACATATACCATATAATTAAATCTAATACTATATCTAAGACCACTTATAAACCTATTAAATTATCCTTATAACCTACCATCACTTAGGGAAATAAGAAAATATACAAAAAGAGTGCATTTAAATGCCCAATAAGGGGTAAAACCTAACTAATGAGAAATATATAAGTTAGAAATAGATCATAAAAAATAAAGAGACATGATATTAAGATAAATTACATCATTAACATGATAAGATTATGAAATCATAATAAATGATTAGGAATAAAAATAACATAATCAAAAAACATTACATAGAGTAGTAAAACAATAAAGTATGATCATGGAGGCATAACATATGTCACGACCCGCATTCAACAAAAGGAGGGAAGGGTCACCAGATTTCCAGGCCCTTCCTTTTTTAAGTTGAAGGAGAGATAATGACCCTTGAGACCTGCCTTCAATAGGTCCCAGAGTTGAGACTAGAACCAAGGTTATAGAAATTACACACAAATGGAAGGCATTACCCCTTTTGTTTTATAAGATCAGGAAATAAGATAGTGAAACCCAAAAACACCAAAACTAAATAAAAGTAAATCCAAAAAGTAAACCATTTCCACATGTATGTTCCAAAAGTAAAAGCCACAAAGTACAAAAGTGACTACAAAGGTAAGTACCAAAGGAAGAAAAACAGCAACTGCAACTGCCCCAAAGGTCCGAGCTAGTATAGTCCTGTGCGATCCCCGAAGTCCTTCTGGAAACCTGAAAGAAGTTTTATATACGTAGGGTGAGCATACAAGTACACTCAGTAGGGAAAACCAAAGACTCTCATGCACAAGTGGGGGAACGTACTAAAGTCCCATGATAAAATGAGTAAACCAAACACCCATCAAGGTAAACTATCCACCCAAGCCTCACCAAGGAACACTCACCAAATAAAGCATGTCAAGTAATATATATAATAAGAGAACATCAATGTTTGGGTACCCCATGCTGCTTTCCCACTGGTTATTGAGACATCCTACGCATCTAACCAATCGCGCCATTCTGTCACCACAGTCCCACTGCCACACTCGCCCGCACACACCTGGGCCACAACCACACACAGTCCCACTGCTGAATCCCACCCGCAAACACCTGGGCCACAGTCACACGTAACCACGCCTACAAACACCTAGTCCAGAACAACCACCACCACACCCAAAGACACCTGGGCTAAAATATCCACTGCCATGCCCGAAGACACCTGGGCCTCATCCCGAAGACACTTGGGAAACCATCTGCCGCACACACCTGGTCAACCACCACACTACCTCGCCTGAAGGTTCTTGGGCTAATAATGGACCTAAGGCCATCATAGCCTGCCCGAAGATACTTGGGCTATCCGGGAAAGGGTGCATAAAAGGAGATAATAACCAACCACTAATAATAGTTTTGGGAAAACACCCCCCCATGAAATGGGGGTGTTCGGCACTAAGTTCCCTACTTGGGTGGGGCGTGAATAAGAAACACAAAACTAAAAATATATATATCGGTAACAAGAACTCACCCAAAGTTTAGGTTTTTATTCAGCCCTCCTAAGGAGCAAAAACAGCACTACATCCAAGTCACAACTCACGCCAAAACAAAACCCATTTATCCCATCCATGTTTTTATGTTCATTAGCAATATTTAATTAAGTTCTACACCTACTTGGACAACTAGTAAACATAGGCACTAGTCCAGGAAGTTAAACAGTCAAGCATCAACCATAACACCGACACCTGGTTCTCTCGTAAAGCCACATCAACTAAAGAGAACCCTAAGTTACAGCCCGATTCCCAATATTTGGGAGCAAAAAGGGCTTCTAAACAATAGAGGATCCCACCCCAATTCGTGATATAAACAAGGTAACCATTCGGTCATAAAAACTCATAACCACCGAAATTATAAAAACAAGGGATCCCATCCCCTCTCACATCACCAACAATCGGCCCGTAAAATAAAACAACCAAACCACTACCACCAACACAAAGTAGGGCCATACCTGTATTTTCAGATTTATAAGATTTAACACACTCCATGATTTCAATTTTGTGTGTTTTTTTTAACCGGGGGTTATCACAGAAGGGTTGATCCTAGTGCTTCCAATTTACTTAGCCGAATATACGTAATTTACCAATTTACTTTTCATGGTAGGAGTTTACAACCATAAAGAAACCATTTAAAATATCACCAAGGGTTCATTTATGCACAGAGAAAGACCACCATCGGCCATGATTTTCAGTATCCGTAAGCCCGCACAATTCAGAAAGAAGATCATAATATAAAACATCATCAATGATCACATCCCCCTTCTTTATAAAATCCGTTCATTATCTTTATTTAGGTCTGGTTTATCCAATTATATAGAAACAAAAGCACTCCCACCCCGCATGATACACAAAAGAGAGAGGTGAAGGAGAAATTCCTTACTTGTTGATTGACGATTGATGCTTAGGCCGAGCGTGGAACATTAAGCATAACGTTGTGGCTCGCCTGATGCACGAAAATCAGCTCGTCAAGACAAAAGTACTCCTCACAGAGGGTGATCGAGAAAGAAAAACCTAGGGCGAACCCTTTAGTTATAAGGGCCTTGGACGGTTGAGATAAGAACGCAAAACCGTGTGAGCGGGGGTTGTGGGTTGACCACGCGGCCCCACACGTCATTAAAGGGGTCAGGTGGTTTAAACCACGCAAACACTAGGTTAATTCATTAAATAATTAATTAAAACATTTATGGGAATTACTGGGCTTTAAAACATGCTTAAAAGAGGGTTTAAAACCCAATTTTTGAAAAAGGGGCGCTACTGGAAAGAACCCGTGTGGTAGACCAGAGCCACCGGTAACTGAGAGCTACCAGTGGGTGACAGCTACCGGTAGACTGAGCTACCAGTAGGCTGCAACTACTGGTAAGCCAAGCTACCGGTAGGCTGCAGCTACCGGTAGACCGAGCTACCGGTAGACATAGCTACCGGTAGCTGCAGCTACCGGTAGACCGAGCTACCGATAGACAGATCTACCGGTAAGTTGCGGCTACTAGTAGACTGAGCTATCGGTAGGCCTGATACTGGTAGGATAAGGCTACTGGTAGGCCTACCATTCAAACTTCACCGAGACCCCCAGACCAGAAAACCCAACACGAGATTTTCACAAAGTAATGGACCCCAAAAACCCGATCCATTATATCAGATACCTCATAAACAATTCTCGTCCTCGAGAATCAAAACAAACCAGAAGGAAAGAGAGGGTATGAACAACCACCTTGAAAGATACCTCTTAGGAGTGAACCCATGCTAACTAAAAACACTTCCAACATACCATGCCAAACTGCCCAGGCATATGGGTTGGAGAGTCTCCTCCCCCATGTCAAGATATTATCCACTTTGGGCGGCACTGACTCACCCACACAGGTTTAATCACATCCACCTTAATGCGTCTTGATTAGGGGTCGGGTTCTCTCCTCCCCCATAGACAGGTATTTTCACACACATTCAGAGGAAAGAAAACCAATATATTTCATAGTCAAAAAGAAAAAACGTTCTACCACAACAGGTACAACAAAGAACAAAACTCAAAACAACTCTGGGTACTGGGTACGCATCTGTGATTCCCTCTCCCACGTACTATCCTCAATCCCACCGTGTCTCCACAACACACGAACCAAGGGAATGGTTCACCCACGAAGCACCTTCTCTTTGTGATCCTCGATCATCACTGGTCTCTCCACAAAAGTCACGTCGTCCTTGATGTCCATCTCACCCCAATCAAGGACGTGTGAATCGTTGTGCACATACTGAAGAACCTGGGAAACATGGAAGACATCATGTATCCTCAGTAGCGGCGGTGGTAACACTAGCTGATAAGCCACTTTTCCGATCCGCCACAACACTTCGAAGGGTCCTATGAACCTGGGAGAAAGCTTACTCCCCTTACCAAACCTCCACTGCCCACGCCGAGGGGAGACCTTCAAGAACACTTGGTATCCAACCTCAAACTTCAAGGGCCTCCTCCTGGTATCATCATACGACTTCTGTCAGTCCTGGGCTGCCTTCAAGCTTTCCCGTATGAGCTGAACCTTCTCTGTCGTGCTCTACACCACTTCTGGGCCAAGGATGCCTGCCTCTCCTACTTCGGTCCAACACACAAGTGAATGACATGGCCTCCCGTACAAAAATTCAAATAGGTCCATACCGTTGGTAGAGTGGTAGCTATTATTGTAGGAAAACTCTACCAGAGGCAAGTATCACACCCATGCTCCCCCTGAGTCTAGAATGAATGCCCGTAGCATATCCTCTAAGGTCTGGATGGTGCGCTCTGTCTTTCCATCTGTCTGGGGATGAAAAGCAGTGCTAAGATGCAGCTGGGTGCCAAAAGCATGCTTCAATCCTCTCCAAAATCACGAGGTAAACCATGTATCCCTATCCGAGACTATAAACCTCATAATCCCATGAAACCGCACCACCTCATCCACGTACCTTTGTGCCAAATCATCCACTGCACTCAACTCCCTGATCGCCAGGAAGTGGGCCAATTTCTTTAACCTGTCTACTACCACCCAGATGGCATCGTATCCCCCTTGGACCTAGGGAAGTCCCGTGAGTAAATCCATCGAGATGTCATCCCACTTCCTATCGGGGACATCTAGAGGCTGTAGTAGGCTGCCTGGAACTCGGTGTTTAGCCTTCACTTGCTGATACACTAAGAACTTGACCACAAACTCTGCCACCTCTCGCTTAACTCCGGGCCACCAAAACTGCCTCTTCAGTCCCTGGTACATCTTGGAATCTTCTGGGTGTACCTACAGGGGTGAGTTGTGGAACTCACTGAGAACCTTACCACACATCTCCTCTGGAAAAAACAACTTTCCTTGGAAAAGCATCCGGTTTTGTCCATCCTCTGTCCATCCTTCTGGGGCATTACCCTGGTCAACTCGGTCGCGCATCACTTCGCACTCTAGGTCTCCCCACTGAGACTCCTCCACTTGCTGAAACAAAGATGACTACACTATAATCTGATATAGGCAGCCTCTACTGCTATCCATCCTCGCATCCAGGTGTATGGCATCCAACTCCTCCATCGCCTTCCAGGCGTCCGCCGACTCTCGGACCGCATCCTTCCGCGAACTCCTGCTCAAGGAATCAGCCACTACATTGCCCTTGCCCTCAGTATAAGAGATGTTGAAGTCGTAATCCTGGAGGAACTCTACCCATCTCCGCTATCATAAGTTTAGGTCCCACTGGGAGAAGATATACCTCAAGATTTTGTGATCTGTGAAGAACACAAAGTGTTCCCCGATGAGGTAATGCCGCCATAACTTTAGCGCAAAAACGACCGCTGCAAGCTCCAGGTCGTGGGTGGCGTAATTACGCTCGTGAAGGCGTAGCTGCCTGGACCCATAAGAGATCACCCCTTATTGCTACATCAACACACACCCCAGGCCCTGTCCTGAAGTATCACAAAACACCTCATAGGCCACCCCTTCTTCTGGTAATCTCATAACTGGGACACTAACCAACTTCTCCTTCAGATAGTTGTAGGCTGACTCGCACTGCTCACTCCACACGAAAACCTGGTCTTTCTTGGTCAGGGCTGTCAAAGGGGATGCTACTCTGGAGAAGTTGGGTATGAACCTCCGATAGTAACCTGCCAGCCTGAGGAAACTACAGACCTCTGCCACATTCTTGGGTGCTGCCCAAGAAACAACTACCTCAACTATTGACGGGTCCACCGCTACTCCCTGCTTGGACACCACGTGCCTAAGGAAGTGCACTTCTCGTGTCCAGAATTTGCATTTTGACAACTTCCCATAGAGCTGATGATGTTGGAGGACCTCCAAAACTGTCCTCAGGTGCTCTGCATGGTCCTCTTCTGACCTCGAATAGATCAGGATATCGTCAATGAACACAACCACGAACCGATCCAAGTACTCCCAGAAGATGGAGTTCATAATCCCCATGAACATAGTTGGGGCGTTCACAACGTCGAAGGGTATAAATACGAACTCTAAGTGTCCATATCTGCACTTGAACACCGTCTTCGGGATGTCACTTTCCTTCACTCTCAGCTGGTGATACCCAGACCATAGGTCGATCTTCAAGAACCATCATGACCCTTTCATCTGGTCGAAAAGATCGTCTATCCTCGGAAGAGGGTAGAGATTCTTGGTCGTCACCTGATTCGGCCTATTGTAGTCTATGCATAACCTGATACCACTATATGCATTCTTTGCGAACAAGACTGGAGGACCCCACGGTGACGAACTCGGCCGAACATAACCCTTCTTCATCAGATCGTTAATTTGGATCCGCAACTCCCGTAGCTCTGAAGGTGCCATCCGGTAAAGAGCCATCGAGATCAGATGAGCATCAGGCTGTAGGTCTATCCCAAAATCAATATCACGTCGAGGGGGTAGAGCTATCACCTCCTTAGGGAAGACATCCATAAACCCATGGACGATCTCTGGCACTTCCACCATTTTAGCATCTACTAACCCTACTGACAGCTCAGCTAACAAAGAGAGGAGGGGTTACTCTCGCCTGTCGCCCTTCTGACTACTCTGATCACCGGTGAAAACAATACGCCGGCCGTCCAAGTCTGAGAACATGTCCCTTCTTCGGAAGTAGTCGATGATGACACACATAGAGAATAGCCAGTCGATGCCTAGGATGACATCGTATGGATGTATCTGTAGCAGAAGAAGATCCCTAACTGACTGATGTGGCCCTATCATCAGTCTGCATCCCCAACAAACAAACAACAAGTTGGTCTGACCCCCGACTGGTGTGATCAACACCAGGGGAATTAGGAGTCTCTCGACATCTAGAACCAAAGAACGGGCTAGATTGGGTGAAACAAGGGAGTACGAAGCTCCGGTATCGAACAAGGAATAATCAAGGGTACTAAACAAAGTGATCATACCTCGAACAACCTCCGGCCCAGCTAGAACTACTGCCTCTGCGGCGTGTAACTATCCACACCCAGCTCCTCTTCCCCTCGGCTGTCGGCCACCTCCTCGACCACGCCCCGGTCGAGGTCCCTAAGGAGCGCCCTGAGGTCGGCCTCCTCCTCCTACGTCTGCCCTCGGAGGAGCGAGAGCTTGCTTTCCCTACTGCTACTGCAGGAAATTCCATGCTGGAAGATGCTACTGGGGCGGGTGGTGGGCCTGTTCGCCACCGCTGTACTGTACCCAGTCCGGGCACTGACTCCAGAGATGTGCAGGGCTCCCACAGATGAAGCACCACAGTCCTGGGCCCGAAGGAAAAGGGTGAGGACCAGGGGATCGAAATTGAAACTACTGTGGCCTGATCCCTGCCAGTCGGAACCTGGAGGGTCATAATACTGGAGGCCTAGTGCTGAAGGCCTTCCCCTTCAATGGTCCCATCTAGATCCCCTCTCGTGACACTCCTCATAGAGTATGCATCCTCTCTACCAATTCAGCCTTCTTCTAGACCTCCAAGTACGTCGGAAGGGTAAAGGGGGTAACAACATACTAGAGGGAGGGTTGGGGAGCCTCCTTCAAACGTCTTGCCTGAGACTCCTCATTGGGAAAGAGGTCCAGAGAAAAATGTAGAAGGTCCTTGAACTTGATCCCTAGCTCCCTCACGGATATACTCCCCTGTTGGAGGGAGGGTAGCTTCTTTCTCTTTTCCACCTTCTTCGTTGAAGAGAGGAATTCCGCCCGGAACTCCCTCTCGAAATCAACCCATGCCACCTAAGCCTCTCTCTTCTCCCCCAGGTGAAGCGTCCACCACTGACACGCCTCTCCCCACATTTGGCTGACGGCCAGAGGAACCCAGTACTCATTTGGGGCCCGAATCAGGTGGAAATCTATCACTAGCTCCTCTACCCAGCCTTCTATCTTCATGTCAGAGGTGCTGCCCTCATACTTCTCGAGGGTCTGTCGCTGGAAGTCCCGAAGAGTCCTCTACCACTGGTCATCCTCCTCTTCCCGGTCAGCTCTCTGCCGACCGGCCAAGGTAGTATGTGGGGCCTCGATCACCTGTACCACATGCGTTCGCCTTCCAGCTGCCATAGCTGCAAGGTAAACAAGGAATTCCTAATCCCAAGTAGTGCAGAATATTGTCTTTAAAATTTCTTAAACATTTCGTTTATTATTAATCCCCAAAAAACCCCAAAAACACGAGAAAATAAGTCATTATGATGCATGTACCTTTCCTAGGGTCTCTACCCTGAAATCAGTGTGGCATCAATTGGTCGTTCGGTAGGTCCAGAGTCCTTGCGTCGGATCACGGGGGGCCCTAAAATCCCGTGTCCTAGCCGGTCTTCCCAAACCTAATTCACGCACCGAGGTCACCTAAAACTGTTTCCCTACCATCCCATGCAATCCTTACTGTGCCTAACTCCAGACTCCATCCTATCTCTCAACCTCATGATTTGATACCATTCCGTCACGACCCACCTTCACCAAAAGGAGGGTAGGGTCAGCAGATTGCCATACCCTTCCTTCTTTAAGTTGAAGGAGAGATAATGACCCCCCAAGACCCGCCTTCAATAGGTCCCGGAGTGGCGACTGGCACCAAGGGTATAGAAATTACACACAAATGGAAGGCATTACCACTTTTGTTTTATAAGATCGGGAGATAAGATAGTGAAACCCAAAAACACAAAAACTAAAGAAAAGTAAATCCAAAAAGTAAACCATTCCCACATGCATGTTCTAAAAGTAAAATCCACAAAGTAAAAAAGTGACTAAAAAGGTAAGTACCAAAGGAAGAAAAACAACAACTGCAACTACCCCAAAGGTCCGAGATAGTATGGTCCTGCGCGATCCCCAAAGTCCTCTTGGAAACCTGAAAGCAGTTTTATATACGTAGGGTGAGCATACAAGTACACTCAGTAGGGAAAACCAAAGACTCTTGTGCACAAGTGGGGGAACGTACTAAAGTCCCATGAGAAAAGGAGTAAACCAAACACCTATCATGGTAAACTATCCACCCAAGCCTCACCAAGGCACACTCCCCAAATAACAAAAGTCAAGTAATATATATAATAAGAGCACATCGACGTTTGGGTACCCCGCGCCGCTTTCCCACTAGTTATTGATACATCCTACACATCGAACCAATCCCGCCATTCTGTCACCGCAGTCGCACTGCCACACTCGACCACACACACCTGGGCCATAACCACACATATTCCCACTGCTGAATCCCGCCTGCAAACACCTGGGCCATAGTCACATGTAACCACGCCTACAAAAAACTAGTCTAGAACAACCACCACCACGCCCGAAGACACCTGGGCTAAAAGATCCACTGCCACGCCTGAAGACACCTGACACTCATCCCGAAGACACTTGGGAAACCATCTGCCACACACACCTGGCCAACCACCACACTACCCTGACCGAAGGTTCTTGGGCTAATAATGGACCTCAGGCCATCACAGCCTACGCGAAGATACTCTGGCTATCCGAGAAAGGAAGCAGAAAAGGAGCTAATAACCAGCAACTAATAATAGTGTTGGGAAAACACCCTCCCCCATGAAATGGGGGTGTTCGGCACTAAGTTCCCAACTTGGGTGGGACGCGAATAATAAACACCAAACTACAAATATATATATAGGTAACAACCACTCACCCAAAGTTTAGGTTTTTCTTCATCCCTCCTAAGGAGCACAAACAACACTATGTCGAAGTCACAACTCATGCCAAACCAAAACCCATTTATCCCATCCATGTTTTTATGTTCAGTAGCAATATTTAATTATGTTCTGAACCTACTTGGGAAACTAGTAAATATAGGCACAAGTCCTGGAAGGTAAACAGTCAAGCATCAACCATAACACCCACAACCGGTTCTCTCGTAAAGCGACATCATCTAAAGAGAACCCTAATTTATAGCCCCATGCCCAATATCTGGGAGCAAAAAGGGCTTCTAAACAACAGAGGATCCCACCCCAATTCATGATATAAACAAGGTAACCATTCGGTCATAAAAACACACAACCGCCGAAAGTATAAAAACTGGGGATCCCATCCCCTCTCACATCACCAACAATCAGCCCGTAAAAGAAAACAACCAAACCACTACCACCAACACAAAGCAGGGCCATGCCTGTATTTTCATATTTATAAGATTTAACACACTCCATGATTTCAATTCCATGTGTTTTTTTGAACCGGGGGTTATCACAGAAGGGTTGATCCTGGTGCTTCCAATTTACTTAGCCGAATATAAGTAACTAACCAATTTACTTTTCATGAAAGGAGTTCACAACCATAAAGAATCTATTTAAAACATCACCAGGGTTTCATTAATGCACAAAGAAAGACCACCAAAAGTCATGATTTTTAGTAGCCATAATCCCACACAATTCAGAAAAAAGATCATAATATAAAATAGCATCAACGATCACAACCCCCTTCTTTATAGAATCTGTTCATTATCTATATTTAGGTCTGGTTTATCCAATTCTACAGAAACAAAAGCACGCCCACCCCACATGATACACAAAAGAGAGATGCGAAGGAGAAATTCCCTACTTGTTGATCAACGATCGATGCTTAGGCCGGGCGCAGAACTTTACGCATAACGATGCGGCTCTCTCGATGCACGAAAATCAGCTCATCGGGATGAAAGTACTCCTCACTGAGGGTGATCGAGAAAAAAAAACCAGGGCAAACCCTTTAGTTATAAGGGCCGCAGACGGTTGAGATAAGAATGCGAAACCGTGTAAGCGGGGGTCATGGGTTGACCACGTGGCCCCACACATCATTAAAGGGGTTGGGTGGTTTAACCCGCGCACACACGAGGTTAATTCATTAAATAATTAATTAAAAAATATATGGGAATTACCGGGCTTTAAAACACGCTTAAAAGAGGGTTTAAAACCTAATTTGTGCAAAAGGGGCGCTATTGGAAAGAACCTGTGTGGTAGACCAGATTCATCAGTAGCTGAGAGATTATGGTGGGTGATAGATACCGGTAGACCGAGCTACCGGTAGGCCTGCTACCGGTAGGATAAGGCTACCGGTAGGCCTACCATTCAAACTTCACCAAGACCCCCAGACTAGAAAACCCAACATGAGATTTTTACAAAGTAATGGACCCCAAAAACCCGGGCCATTACAACATACACCATGGCCTAAGAGTAATGAATCCTAATACAACTACCACAATTTATAATGACATAATTTTGAAATTTGGAATGATATTTTAATGCAAAATAAGCATAATTATTTAAAACCATAACATATTTTAGGGTTATCTACTAATAATATTATAACATGGTGTGTTAAGCTCACTATTAATGCAATATAAAATAATGTTTTTTGTTCATTTCTCATGAACTATGACATAATGTTCTTGGCTCATGTCCTACACACCATATATAACAGTTGATGATATATAATATTTTCCCAATGCATTAAAAGTCTATTTAATTCCAATCCCACCCATCGTTATAATGATATGTCCATTTATATATATGCCACATGAAAACTAAAATAGTCATAATTGCATCAATATCATATCATGATTAAAATTGAGAAATAAAATGGGAATTCAATGAAATAATGATTTAATATATGTAAATACATATCAATTAGGATAATTATGTGTAGGGTATTCAGATCATATAGAATAAATGATATACAATCAAGTCAATAATATCCCTAGTATATCTAATGAATGGGTTTCTAAATGAACACCCATAAATTAGAAGAATAAATTATAGGGTATTAAGAAAGGAAATGCATGTGAAGAAATATTATCATTATAATTATATGATGGTAAAGAAAGAAAATGATTGTTATGGATCAATCCACTCATATGGATTTCATTTCCAAAATACCATGGATAAATTGAAATCCAGGCAATGAATAATGGACTTATTTCACCATATTAAAACTTATAAAAGGGTATAATGGGATAAGAAATAACTAAAGTAACATTAATATGTTAATATTTTGATGGGTATTGATATAGATGATAAATATTTTAAAAAATGAAAAAAATTATAAAATATTTTGTAAAATAATTTCTAATTCTCTAAAATAAGAGAAGAATCAATTTTATGGAAGGAAAAAATGAATGAATTCTTTAAAAAAAAGTTATCTTTTAAAAATGATTAATTACTCGAACTTATAATATAAATGAGGTATTTTTTTGGTAAGATTAGAGATAAAATTAATGATAAATCATGAAAAGAGTTTCATAACTGTTGTTAATGTTCTCATAAAAATTGATAAATAAGTAACGTTGAAAAATAATTTTCATAAGGGAATAAAAAGGTTTATTAAGTATTAATTTAATAAGAAATATTACTAATAACATAAATTTGGAAATATATATATTTCAAATAGAAGAAGAACCCATGAAAAGATAAGATAATGTAAAAGATCATTTATAAATATCACAATGTTTCACATAAGGAAATAATTAGAAGAGAACCATAATAAATTTATATATTTAAAAAAAGGACAATGAATCATAATAAATATAAAGGATTAATATTATAAATATATATAATAGAATAACTATATATTAATAGTGACATATAACATAACTAAATGAATGAAAAGTGCATGAAATAACCCTTAAGAAAAAACGTATCCTCTGAACTATCAATACATAAGGGAGGAAAACAGATAATAAATGAATAAAAAATTAATTTAATAAATGAATTTATTTTTTCAATATATTGGATTTCAGACATATAATAGAATATAATAAATATAGGAACAGTAAATGAAAATAATGGAGATTTAGAAAGAAAACACTTAAAATCAAGGTAAGATCAAACGTTTGAAAATATAATAGGGGTATGTATAAAAATAATAACTAAAAAAAAATAATGTATAATTTAAATAATTTTTATATAAGACGAAAAATATAAGATAAACCCTAGTGAAGTAATACAAGAAAAGAATTATGATTTGAAATTAAAATCAATCCTTGAGTCTCGACTCACTTCATTTATCCTCCAAAATCTTGAATAATAAAATTATATAGATTATTTACATTATTCTTAAACATAATAATGTTTTAAATCTTGATTATATATTTTAATTAATTTATTATAATTTATTATTGATTTAATAGATTAACTTTTCTCGTGTTATATTTTTTATGGTTTTCTGTTCACAAAATCTAAAACTACTTTGGTCTAATTGTAATAGTCAAAGGTCATTTTTTGAAAAAAATCTTACTCTTGTAACTTAAATCATTTGGTTAAATTATTATATTGATAAAAAATAAAAAATATCACATCACATATGATCGAGTAGTCTAGTTGTCTTGGAAGACCACATACGTACATGATTCACACAATACATATGAAAACATGAAATACACCTTAAAATTCCATTGATAAATTTCTTATTACTTCTAATATATTATTGATATAATTTATAGATATATTTCTGATTCAATAGGGAACAAAAAATAAAATTAAATGGGAGAGATCCGTAGCTTAGTAAGGGGTAGAAGACAACAAAAGCTATTATAAAATACATAAGGCATGATTAGTAAGGACAAAATAAATAATAATCAAATACATCACAAAAAAAATCACGTGGTGGGACATATACATGGATAATATGAAACAACCCATAGTTTCATGAAGTATTCTTTTTAAAATTAATTTAATTTCCTCAGTATCCTGCATTTTATGTAACATCAAATTTTAACAAACCACAATACACTATAAAAATATTATTATTTAAATATAACAATTATAACTTATATTTAAAATTGGAGTGTATGAATATGAATACCTAAATTAGGATAATTATATGTTTTTAAAAAGTATAAAATAAATTCATTAGTTATCAATTGATTGGAAATTAAAATAAAAAAAATTTGAAATTAAAAGAATTTTTTTTCTAAAAAAAACTATTTTTATAAGAGTAATGTGTTTTTATCATAATGAATTAAATTAATTACTATTAGTGAATAATTTTAATTAAATTTATATATTAAATATTTGATAAAATTTATTATCATTAATGTAATATGTTTTATTAAAATTTTATAATAATAAATCTATTTTTTTGTTTAGGAACTATATTTTACGAAAAACCAATTTCATTATGTTTTTCACAATTATTTGAAAATTAAATTTTTATATTTTTATATTTTTTTAATTTCAAAATTTAATTAATTTTTTAAATCATTATATCCAGATTAACATAGATTTAAATTTATGTATTTTTATAATAATATTGATTTTTTAGTGAATAGTTAAACAATACAGATTTTTGTAAAACTGTCATTTGTTTTTACTAAATCTAGTAATTCAAAGTACTATAATATTTTATATTTGGTATTAAATTTAAAAGTGGTATATTTTTTATATTAATATAATTAATTTAATTTTTATTTTTAATTTTTATTAATTTTTTATAAATACATTTTTTTCTTGAAGACACAATTTTTTCTTGAAAAAATATTTTTAAGTGCATTATGTTTTTAAATTTTAATTAATAAAAATAAACACTAATAAATAATAATTAAAATTAAATTATTGATTTAATATATATGTATATATTAATTTAAATTCATGTAATGAATATTACTATTTATAGAGTTAATGTAGAATCTTCTTTTCCTTGAAAAATATATTTTCTTGAAAAACTGATTTTCATTGCATATGTGGGTTTAATTATAAATTAAATTTTCAAAAATTTATGAATTTAATTTGATAAAATAGATACTATATTTATAATCATAATAAATAATCTTAGGTAATAATATCAAGTTATTTTTTTTTTCTATAATGAATAGTAAAAATCGTAAAAATCTCTAAACCCAGTTAAGGTTAAAACAAGTTTACCAGGGGTTAAACCAAATGATAAGGGTATGTTTTCCAATTAAAATTTTAAAAATTACATTTTATGGTCATATTTTTACCTTATATTTTAATAATATATTATCTCTATCCATTTGGAATCATTTTTATTGAAAATGACTTTATTATTCTGTATTCTTCTAAGAAATTATTATACACGACCCCTCCCCCATGTATAAAAGGACATCTCATCTCATTTACTCTCCATAGTTCAATGTAATTTTATATTTACCAATACCATACCAAAATAATTCCTTAATTACTATTAAATTTCCTATAGGTCTTGGTTTTATTAGAAAACTCTCATAGGAAGGCTTTTGGTGTAAACCTGAAGAGGTTGTTTGAAGAAGATACATAGTTTTTAACCATGGGTTTTAATTTTATTTATACTTATAACTCCTTAAATTTTTATTAAAATATGATGAAATACTAACAGTAGTATATCCAATACACTTAGACATTATTATGTTAATATGATAACATATATCTATTTCCTCTTTCATCAAATGAGAAATAAAATTGTCGATCATGTGAATAGTGGACTATTGCCCTATGAATGAATGTGATTCATTTTTCATCGATATCTCTCAAGAATAGATATAATGATGGTTTTGACATATATATATATATTATATTTATTACATTACTATACTTATTTAATTAAAATATCACATATCAATTCTTACCTTCCAATCCTTTGGAAACTGATTACGTCACTTGTGCATATGTGTGGACAAAAACCTCCATGAAGCGATGTGATTATTTTTAATTTCTATTCTATATGAATGGTAATAAGGATAGAATTTATGATTATATATGTTTTTTATAATATAATAATTATTCTAGAAGATAAATTATTATTTAACTTTTTTTCATTCCATTTATCAAAAAAATGAAAACAATGTTCATTCGTACGTATGGCCTCCTGTCTCCATGAATCGTGTAATTAATTTTTATACCTATAAATTTTATGGGTGAATATAAATATGTATATAATGAATATATATTATATATATGTAACAATGATCAAAGTATAATGACCAAAACAACCAAATAAAAACATACCTCAAAAATGAAGCAGTTATCACCCATAATAATGATTTTAAAAAATAATTGTTAATAAACAGTTGATAAAAGGATATAAGTAAATCATATAAAGTATGATATATATGTATATAGTTTCTGAATATATTTATAATAAACCAAAATTTATTATAAAAGAGGTTGGAACATGTATGAATAAAGTAGAGACATGAGGTAAGAGGTTTCTAGTACAACTTTTAGTTTTGGGAGACATATGAAATATTCACCACTTGTTTATTTTTTGTAATGTATATAATACAACTTTCAAATTTTATATCATGAATAAAAATTCCATTAATGATATTTAATGTTTCACTGGATGTTATTATTTTAGGGGGATTTTGATTTAAAAGCTACTAAATTGGTAAGGGACTTATGTTACAATCTAATTATTTATCAGGATTATTTTTTTATTTTTATTATAATAATGAAATTTATTTATCTGAACCTCAATAATCCCATGAATTATCTTATTCTCTAGTTATTTCTGGATAATAAATGTTTTTCTTTCATTCTCCTCTCTTTATGAACTATAGAGACCGAAAGAATGTTTTTATGGAAAATCAACTTTATATCTCTCTTCGGTCAGAAATCCAATATCTATCATATATATATTTTATAAAAATGTTTTGAAGAATATTTTTTACTAATTTCTAATGATTTTAAAAGTAATTTTTACTGATTAATGAATTTTATTTTTTTAAAAGGATTCATGTTGTCATTTTATGAATAAGGTATATTTTACTTTTTTATATAAATTGTGAATGGAATATTTGTTTTATGGTTTATGGAATCAATATAATTTACCACCATCATAACTGATCAATTATTTGAATATTCTATTAATATTTTTCAAGGATATATTGAAATATTTTTTTTTATATTTTTGAAATTTTTAGATTTTGAATAAGTGGATTCAAAGAAAAAATGTTATTTTTCTCATGGAATGTTCTAAGTAATGTTTTAAAAAAATTTCCATATATGATTAAATCATTTGATATCTACTAATATTTACTGGGGAAATGATCTAATGATACCATCCTTATCCTTTCTATAGATGGTTTATGATTTTTATGATAACGTGTTTATGAAACCCATTCCTTTTTCTGTGGGTTATATTATGATAAATTGATGCAATTATTATGGAACCCATTTCTTTTCTATGGGTTAATCTATGATAAAATGTTTATAAAACCAATTTACTTTTCATTTATTATGATATGAGGAATATTATATGATTTTTTGGAATATACCTGTATGATTTTTATTATGTGTTGGGTGGGAATCTTATTATACAACCCACCATTACATTGGGTAAATATGGATATCTCACGAGATGAACAATACTAGAATAGAGAGGTAACCTTTTTTAGTAATGGAATCTGTCCACTATGATATTCATGGGAGTGAAACCTAACTATTTTTATGATTTATAGAATTAACCTAATCCATTATGATAGTCTTGGAAATGGTCCTTGACTATTAAGAAAATTATTTTCTATCTTATGTGTATGCCATAAATATATAGTTTATGAAAATGTTATGCTCTTATGGATCATGTTATTGGATTCCTTTATGATTCATATCTTAAGAACAACCAATCTAATTTCCATGAATCAAGATTATGATAAATGATATGTCAGGTATTATTTTAAAATATTTTGTTCAATATCTCTTACCATTAGGATCATGTTATGTTTAAGTGATAATTGATTTATCCCTTGTTTACCCTTACTGAGAATTTGATCTCACATTTTATTATGTTTCCTTTCCTTAGGTTATAATGAATAGTATTATATATGATATGTATAATAAGAAAGATAGTAAAGATTAACATAGTGGTAGATTATGTAGTTAACTTAAAAAATAGTTTTTTATTTATCTAATATTCCAAAGGTATAAAACATTTACGATCCTCAGGAATGTTTTAGTAAAATTTAATGAATATTAATATATTAAGATATAATGTCTATGTATGAAATGTATGGGTTTATATACTAGGAATATGAGGATATGTTATCTTAACATTTGGAAAATAGTATGATAAAAATATAGTGAGAACACTTAGTATAATCCAATGTGTAAGGGAACTTCCAAAATTATAGAAAATAAAAGACTGCAGTTTTCCTAAGAAAACATCCATGCCTAGTTAATACAAGTGGATGTGGGTTTTGTATAAATTATTATAGTGGATAAAAATCAAAAAATAATTTTTTGAGTATAACTAGTCCATCATTATATTATATAGTGATTGTTCCCTTACTGTGCACTAGTTTTGACACTCACTGTTGATATATTCGGGTTAATTTTCATTTTCTTTGTAAACTGTTATAAAGGATTTTAATCTATGATGAAAATGAATGACCTAGTTTAAAACTAAGTTATATCATATTTAAAGTAATGATACATGATTGATAAATCCTATATATGATTATGTGGTTTCCCCCATTGATCATTATTGCTCAAACTACACATTTTGGTTTTATTCAACGGTTAAAATAAAGAGAAATCATGTTAACACATAATGTGATGGATAACACAGTTATTATAATAAACCAAATTGGATGAAAACTAGATATAATGATATTATTATTATGCCTAATGATTTACCACAATATATTATCAATATTTGAGGTTATAACATACATTAATTTTGAATTTATTTAGGCTATTTTTGAGGATTTGAAGGTTGAATTATTATAGAATTTTTGTGGGTATTGACTTTACAAGGACCATTTTTATTTTATCATACAATAATTAATTTCATGTTTTAAGGGAGTTATTATATATATATTAATTATTTCTTTTCAATATTAAATAAAAAGGTTCACACACAACATTCTTATCTCTTTGAGATGATTTAATCATCACTATCATGGTAAGAGTGTATTCAAATGATGTTGAATGCCTTTTTAAAAATCCAAATCACCTGCACGAAACTAGTTGATCTAGTAAAAACATTTTAATTTCTATAAAATTTATATGGTTTATGGAATATATTTTATATTATTTCAAAATCTCAACTAATACATATCATTTAGAAACAGAAATACCATAAAATACTTGGTTATTTATTTTATGGATATATAGACTTCATGCTAGAAGATAAAGGGGATACAAAAATCATAAAAGAAGACCTATATGTTTGGATTTAAGGTATGAATAATTTTATTATATTATAAGTATGAGTCATTAACGAGTTGATATTGATGAATCCTAAGGATATATTTCATATCTTTTATTTTTAGGAATAAAGTATTAAAGAATAAGACAACAAATCACAGTTAAATGTTTAAGAAGAAAGTTGAATAAAGGGTTTGTTAATTAATGATATTATGATATATTCTAAATATTATGAAAATCATGAAACCCATAAGGATAATAAAATACTAGATTATTTTTTTAAAATTTTGATACATATGATAGAAAAAATACCTTTGAAAAGTGGATGTAATATCTTCATTTTTTTAATGATAATAAAAACCCTTTGCTAATAAATTATGTATATTTTTATGTGAAAATGATGATTTTTAAATAAATATCACTTAATAAATAATTTAAAGAACTTTTTTAAGATTAAATCCAAGTTGGCACCTTAGAATATCTTAGGGAATATATATGGGGTTAGGCACCGAGTTACCATAGGATTTCAAGGCCAGTAGAGTTTCAGTATGGATATTATAAATATATTTTATCATGTATACATTGTATTTCTAAAATAATGGAATATCTCACAACTTGTGGCTCAGATGGAAAATACGAGTCTAAATCCAAAATTCAGAGTTTACCATAGGAATGACATACCATTTTGGAACGTTAGGTGTTTGGTTAGATCACATGAAATAGTAATATTTTTTTTTGTATTTGAATATTATTTTGGGATGATGAAAATTATAATAATAATTTTATTATTATTATTATTATTATTATTATTATTTTTGTGAAGAAAAACAATGGAAATATACTTTTGTAATTGATAATTGTTTTAAGGTAGAAATAATGGGTGATAAAAGTAATAAAGATGAAATTATTACTTTTTATAAATAAATGAAAATTTGTTTTCAATAAAAATTTATTAAATATTATAATATTTTAATTGAAATTATAATTGAAATTTTAATGATCGAAATGATGGAGATTTAATAATAGTAATAAAATAATTTTCTGTTATTCTTGTTATTAAATTGGGAAAATAATATTGGTGTGTGTGTATATATACAATGTGTGTATATATTAGATATATATATTTGTATATATATATGGGTGTGGGTGTATATATGTATATACATATATGTTTAAATATATATAATATTTACTTATATGGGTTAAATTAATAAGTTTATATATATATATATATATATATATATGTTCGGGCTTATATATACATCTCTCTCTATGTGTGTGTTTACGAGTATATATTTGTATATATCGGTGTGTGTATATATATATATATAAATGTAATGTGTATAAAAATATATATGGTTGACTTATAATTTATATTTATTAAAATGTTAATTTGATTTAAAAAGATTAAATAATTAAATAAATATTTGAATTAAGGGGAAACTGTACAATAAAGTAGGGATGGGTAATTCATATAAAGTTCATGAATTCAATTATATATATAATAACTTTTATTAATTGTAATTAAATAAAATGGGAAAAGATAATAATATAAATGTATTTTTTTGGGATTTTTTCACAACGTAAAGGGGATTTCCACCCCATTATCATGCCTATAACCTTTCTTATGTCTCCCTATTCCTCTACCTATCTATTATTGTTGTCATTATATATTTTTATCTTATAAAAATTCTATATTTGATATCTTCTCTGATACTGATCAGATTTACACACTATCAGTTCCATTGGATTCATCTTAATGAGAAGAATCAATATTTAAGGTTAGTTTTTGAAGGAAATGAGGTTTTATATTTAGATTAAATTTAGTCCTTTTTTTAATTATCTATGATGGAAATAATTCTATGAAAACCATAATTAACTAGGAAACATCTCTTAGTGGTGAAATTAGACTCTGTTAGTGACCCTTATCATCATAACATCATTGAACATAATGTAACATCATGAAATTTTATGAAATATCTTATATCAAATTAATTTTTTTTTTATTTCATTACATACAATACATAGTTTTCTTTTATTACAAAAAATAATAATTTTATATTTGTTTCAAAAAACATGGATTTCCTATAATAACTTTTGTTACATGCAAGACCGAGTCTTGCCAAAGAATATATTATTATTATTATTATTATTTAATATGAAAATTATCACGTAGCTGTTAGAATGGAGGGAATGAACATGATTAAATAAATTATTAATATTTGGTTTAAACATGTCTATATAGTGAATTCTCATGTGATTAATTAATTATAATTTTAAATAAAAACCTATTGAATATAAAGGATGTGTTTTTATGAAAAACTATTTTCATGACCAAAAAACCATTTTATCTTAAAAAAATAAATTAATAACTATTAGTAAAAAATAATAAAATAATTTATATTTTATATATTCATTCAAATATTTTACATTTCATCCAATAAAATTTATAGGCATAAAATATTAATAACTCTAATTTTAAGCATAAAGATCAGTATTTTTCTAAAAGGCAGTTTGACCGCCTTTAAATAGAAGAAAAGTTTTAAAACTATTTTTTAAACTATTATAAATTTTATATAAAAATATAAAAATAATTTTATAGATAATAATACCAAAATTTATGTTGGTTAAATTTTTGGTATTTGTCTGAGAAGTTTCATATTTTGATGAATGGTGAAAATACCAGATTTTAATTAAAAATAACTTTTTCATTAATATAATTTATAAGGTTAAATTGTATTTTGATTTTTTTAAAGTAAAATTAGTTCTATTATTCGTCTATTAATCCAATTTATTACATTTTAATCCTTTTTATATTAAATATAGATGTAAAAAGTTAGTGAACTTTTGAACATTTTCACTTTAAAACTCTGCTTTTTCGCCACATTTGTAGGATTAAAATTAATTTTAATTCTTCCACTTTGATGATTGTAATTTGTAAAAACAGTTAAAAATATTTTGAATAAGAATAATATTTAATTAATAACAAGGTTAACTTAATTTTTCATCCTAATAATTAGTGAAGACAGTTAAAATTGTTTAGTGTGATTAAGGTTAAAATAGGGTTCTGCACAATACATGTGTTTATATCAAAATTGTTTTCACACCAACATACTATTTTTTATTAATTTATTTGAATTTATATTTAGAGTTAATATTTATAAATTATCTATTAAATATATTTTAATTACAGTCTTAAATGATAAATTACCTAGGTAAATAAAAAAAAGATAAAAGTTACCTTAGTAAAAAAACTATAAAGATAAATTTATGTAAACTCAAAGACTAAAGAAAAAAATAGTTAAAATGATTTTATTTTTGTTTGTTTTAAGTTTTTATTTTAAATAATTCCCCTATACTAAATAATTTTTCATTTTTAAATAAAATTAGGTAAGGGATACCTCGCAATAGAGTTTACTTTTTATTTACAAGAATGTCACTCCTCCTCCACTATAAAAAGGCACTCACTCTCCTCACCTTTTCAAACATATAAAGCCATATTGGATCATCAAAACCCTACATAAATAATATACCAACATACCTCCTCTAATAATAAAAGCCTCATATTGGGTAGAAATCAAACCAAAAATTTCCTTTGGTGTAAACCAAAAAGAGTTACCTAAAGAATATGTAACATTCTTTAATGAGTACTTTTTTTTATTTCATTCCCCAACACTGTAATTATTATTATTAAATGATTATATAATACCCTAAGTATTAAAAATATTTTTTTTAATGTTAAGGTTTTGACCTACACCTACACACACTACCATCAAATCAGTTACGAAATCACCGTTCATGTGTACGACAATCTACCACCTTGAGAAACTATGTCATTCATTTTTTCCTTTACAACATCTTATGGTTGGGAATTATGATGTAAATACTATTTTTATGTGATTTATATGATGTTTATAAGGTATTAATAATTATATTATTATTATATAACACATATACCTTCATACTTTCTATTTTGTGGGAATATGATAACGTCATATGTGAATGTGTGGACTACTTTCTCCTCAATGTGATATGATACATTCACACTTTACATGGAATTTATTATGAATGAATTTAATAAAAATATATGATCTAATTGAATATTTATTATATTAATAACATAATTATCTATATTTACATATAACATATCATTTTCTTCTTTTTATTTCACACACTGAAAAAGTTATAGCGTCATTCATGGATGTGTGGACTACAACCTTCTCGAAGCAATTTGATTCATCCTTTTTCATCCCCACATCAGAAAAATAATATGTATGTGAATGTAAGTATATATAATTAAAAATTATTTTATTTATTATATAATGGTCATTTTATAAATACAAATTTTACTTACCTTATTTCTATATTGATCATTGAAAATTGGGAACGCTACTCATGTGTACATACGGCCTACCATCTCCACGATCATAACGTTAGTTCATTTTTCATAACCAAATTTTATGTATGGTTTTAAAACTATAATTTAAATAAAAATATTACAATTATTTAATGGTTATTATTTGTTATAGTTTATATAATGACCTCATTGACCATAATCGACATATCAAAGTCAATTTTGACACATAAACTGAATATGGTCAAAACACCCAACTTGAACTTAATTGATTAGGTAATTGTATATATCATGAATATATGTGAAATAAAATAATAATAAACTTGTATTAGGTTATAATTAAATTATATAATTAACATAATTTTATTATTCAAGAAGATAGAGGACAAGCCTGACAAATCAGACTCAAGGTAAGGGATTTCTTAACTCAATTTCTATTTATTTGTTTAAACTTCTATGTCATTGGTTATGTTATGACAAGAATATGTGTGAAATGAATTATTATTGTTTTATTATTTATTTAAAATTTTATTTTTTATATTTAGAATTTTCACATAAAATTATATCAATTTTTATTCTCACTCCAATGATACAATCATTGTAAGTGATTTTCATCTCACCTTTTACATCTATGAGATAAATGTCATATTCACCACTTACTTATTTTGTAAGGTGAATATGATTCACTTTTGATATATTATATAATTAGTTATTTTATATTCATGGTATTTAAATGTTTCATTTGATGATTATTACTTTTTGTACTTTGGATTCAGATTTTACTGCAGTTGTAAGGGGATTTCTAGTCTCACTTTTATTTCTATGAGACTTATGCCATATTCACTAATTATTTTTGTCTTTTTATGAATCTTATGGAAATAAATGTATTTAATGATAATGATAATTTAATTTATAGTTATTTACATATCCATTTAATGATATATATTAATTGTATTTATGGTTTAAATTCTACCAAAGCAGTAATGGATTTTTGTCACAGTTTTCCTTCTTTGAGATGTGTGTTATGTTATAAACCTATCTTATTTTATGAGGGGTATATATTTATCCTTTTAAATGTTATATAATGAATAAAATTATTATCCTGAAATTATAAGTTTCATTTAATTTTATTCCATTATGGGGATTATAATTCAAATGGTTCAATGTTGTATGGGACACTTTGGAATGTTTAAACAATATTTTCCGTAAAAATGATTATAATGATCGTTTAAGGTTATTTGAATTAATTAAAATTAAAAAAAATATTGTTAATTATCATATACAAGTGATATTTTTTATTAATACCATACTCATTCTTTATTTTGATGCATTATGTTTGTTTTAAAGAGATTGTTAAGGAACCTATTTCTTTTCCATGAGTTAATATTGTTTCAATGAGATGTATATATAACCTATTTCTTTTCCCTGAGATAACCATGTTTAAATGAGATTGTTATTGAACCTATTTTCTTTCTAAGTTTTAATAAAATTTCAATGAGATTGAAATTAAAACCATTTTTTTTCCATGGATTAATTAGGTTTTATATGAATAATGACTGTTTTTATTAGTTTTATGATGAATTTTTTTTATTCTTGATATTGTAATTAAGAATTATATGAAATGGGTGAACCCAATATAGCTAATACAAAGAGTTGATCCCCATTATAACTCACAGGTGATCCTGATACATCTTATACAAATATTTGAGCCCTATTCTAGCTCACATGTGAGCCCGATATAACGTATACAAAGGGTTGATCCCCATTATAGCTGATGGAAAAAGGATGAGCTTGAAATAGATTATATAAAATGTGATCCCAATTATAAATATATAATGAAATGGTAAATGATGATGTTTTATGTAGGAAATATTTTTATTCAAACTAAAATGGGTTTTAAAGGGTTTTATAAAAGTGATACTTCAAGTTACCAAAAAGAATTTTAATTGATTGTTAGAAGTTTGTAAGGTTTCTAACGATTGAGATTAATATCACATGGATTTTGTGTCACACTCTAACCCGGTATCATGTGGTCGTAGTTATTTTCTTTATTTTATTTTATTTATTTATTTTTTATTTGCCTTTTTGGTTTCTTAAAGTTAAAAAAATTATTAAATTAAAATCAAAATGGAACGAAATAAAATAAAAAAAACCGCTTTAATAATAATAATAATTATAATATTATTATTTAGTTTATTATTAGTATTATTAAATTATTATAAATATTATGATGATGATGATGATTATTATTATTATGGGAGTTGAGTAAAATTATTATTAAGTTTATTATTATTATTGTTATTATTTATTAAAGTTTTATTTATTTTATTTTATTTCTTTATTTTCTATCTTATTTTTTTCTCTTGTTGTTCTTCCTCCCTGGCCATCGTGTACAACGCTCCACCTCCTCCCTTGCGTCGCGCTGATTCTCCCACTCTTGAGCCATCGAACCCTACCCTGCCTCCTTCCCTTGCAACTGCCCCCTTCTCTTTCTGGTGAGAATCTCCAACCACCACGCATGGCCACCCAGACCACCTATGCACCACCCCTACTACCCGCGCATAGGCTTGCGCCACCCCTCGTTCTCAGATAGACTCTCCAGCGACCTCTCATCGGTGCGCCGTATCCCCTATGGTGAACTCCCTTTGGTGCACAACTCTTTTTCAGTGGCCTCCCCTTTACATGATTTTCTCTGGTAAAATCTCTTCTACTTTTTATAGGGTTTTAAGTTAGAGTTTCTTTTGATTGGGGTTTTATTTCTATGTTTTTTTGTTCGGTTTCTTGATTTAGGGTTTATTTGATGTTGTTTGCAAAGCATTTGGTGTGCAATTGGAGTTTTGCTTCGAAATTTGGGGATTTCGACTCTAATGGTAGGCGGTTCTTCATTTAAATATAATTTTGTGAATTAATTTTCTTGTTTAATTAATTTACCATGTTCTTTAAATTATTTTTTGGTGAAAATTTGTTTTTCGTGAATTTTATCATGTGTTGGGTTTGTTTAGTGGATTGTTCATATGTAATGAAGTGCGTTCGTGAGGAAAACCCATGTTTAGTCTTCTATTATTGTTTTATTATGTTTCATAAGAACTGTAAATTATGTTTTTTCATGTAAGTGGTGTGAATTTAGCCTTAGAAGAGGATTTTAGGTGGGATTTTGTGTTCAAAGTCTTCTAATACTATTTTGAATTGTTTCAAAATATTTATAAGTGGTTTATTATATCATATAATGTGTGTGAAACATGTTTTTATACTATTTTGGTGTGTGTATGTTTTCAAAAGTGGGTTTGAGTATGCAAATGGGGGTATTTGTGTGTGTGTTCCTTGTTGTGAAAATATTTGGACATGTTCAATCAATTATTTAAGTCATGTTCCATGTGTTTTTGTAGGTACATGAGGTACGTATGTGTGGAAAAAGGATCTTTGATGGGAAATGTACAACTTTGAGCATGTTTTACTTGTTGTGAATTTGTTAACATGTTTTTTAAATTCTTTCAAAATATGGAAAGTATGTTTTTAATGTCACTTTAGAGTACTTTTGGTTTTAAAATGGCATTTCCTTCTTGAAGTTGAGGGTGTTATTAGTGAAAACCCTTGATGTGTTATTTTTCAACATTTTGTAGATTGTTTAAGTGTTTAATTGTTTTATTAAATTATATGTGTAGTGTTTGGTACCTGATTCGTGGTTTGGAGTCACCGAGTCTAAGGCGACTCACCTGCGTGTGCATAGGTAATTATATATATATATATGGGTTCCCCCATTACATTTATAGTTATCCATGGAAGTGAATATACATGTATGGGGCTAGGTGTGCCCATGTATATATATGAAAATCCATACGTAGGTGAGTGTAGACTAATATATGAATACAAGAATATGTGTAAGGATCCCCTTGCGTATGCTCATGGCCATGTGGTCATGTGCATAAGCGATAGGTGTCCTTACATGTTTGTGAAGGTGCATATACTTAGTGGGGGAGCAGTAGCAAATTTGAGTTAGAAAGCGCCAAGAGCCGAAGTGGATGCCTTGGTTTCACCCTGAGGTAGGCCCCCTATGTCCAAGCCTTTAATTTGAATTTCATATTTGCTTGCTTGTTTAAAAATATGTTTTATATTTATGCTATATACACATGCTATGAAATCTGGTTACGATTGCTAGAAACAATTCTACCTCTGTTTTGGAAATTGAAATGTATTTCTAACGCCATTGGTTTTAAGATAATTTTCTTGAAAATAGATTTCATAAGGGGTTTTGAATTGGTAGTGAGTATTTATAAAAGTTTTTCACCTTTCAGATGGTTAGTTATAACAAGTGTTCCCTTTATGAAATTAATCCCATTTGGCACCTTAAGAATTTTTATGAGAAGGAAAAACACAATTCTTGAGGCATTCCCCCTTGGTTTTAGAAAACGATTTGTATATTGAATGTGTTATTATGTGCCTAATGTTGAGGATTATGAATTGTGTGATGTGAAAGAGGGGGAATGCACTTAAGGAGGGAGAAGGGTGGTGAGAGATAGAATTTATTTTGAATAAATAAAGTGTTATGTACAAATATGTTTTCTTGATGAAGAAAATTTAACACCACTTGAAATAGATCACAATGGGAAACTTGGGTATCTAGGTGGGTCACTAGGACTAGTATGATAGATGACATGGTATAGGTTCATCCCGGTTCATATAGCAGGATTGATGCAACAACACAAACTAAACATATGAATTTCTGAGGGTCGTGGTCTTCTAATCCACGCTTACTGAGGTTTGTGGTCTTCTAAGACACGTTTTCTAAGGGTCATGGTCTTCTAAGCCATGTTTTTCTGAGGGTCGTGGTTTCTAAGCCACATTTCACCAAGGTATGAGGTCTCTAGGCCCCCCTTGTTATAGCTATCTATAGGGATTACCCATGGTGCTCATTTATGACATTCTTCCTATGAAGAAATTTTTATTTCAGTTGTTTCATACTTGATGTATTGTTTTTGAAAACCATATTTTAATCCGAAATAGTTTCTTTTCATTTTGAAATGTTAATGCATGCTTGGAACCTATTTTGAAAATGTAGTGGAAGTGGAATTATTTTCTAGAAAATGCAAACTCGTTACTTGAATTTGAAAACAAGGAAAACATTATTTTATTATATCTTATTTTCAAAATGGCATGATTGGATTTATTACTTAAGGAAGGGGCATAAGGCGTGGTTATATTTTGGCATTCCTATTGAGCATCTCGGTGCTCACGCCTACTTTAATTTTCTGTTGCAGGTTTCAGTCTTGGATCACTTTTGGGAGCGAGTGTAGATTACATTCTGTGGTTACCCACGGGGTTGCCTGAGGTATGTCACGTTGTTTCGTTTAATCTTTTTTGCACTTCCAAGTTGTTCATTTTTTATTTATTTATCTACTTGTTCAATTTATGTTTTTTTATCTTTGTTTTGGGCCAAATAATTCCCAAAAAGTTTATTTTCATTCCTGGAACTAGTTGCCAACCCGTGGGGATCGGGAACGACCTTTGGGCCATGTCATGGACTAGCTCAGGTGACCAGTTCAGGGTCGACCCAAGTTGGTTCATAACGAAGTGGTATTAGAGGAGGCCCTTGTTATTTGGGGTGTTAGGTAGCTTGGTGATTAGGTGTGTCAGGACTCGAGAGGTAGGTACGAGAAGTATGTCATGAACCCTTGCCCGTCTCGAGACTCGAGTTGTCAGGGGTAGTCTGGGATTTGAGTTTTTCTTTTTCTTGGTCTGTTTGGATGAGGGATGACAAAGGAAGTGATCCGATGTTACACGATGAGCTTGCATGGAGTAGCGACCCATGTACAACCCGAGTGCACAATTCAAGATACTTCATGTGGTGGATACTTTCTCAGAGCATGGTCTGCTAAGCCATGTTACCAGGTTGTCATAGACACTGATCCCTTATTTTTGGAAGTTTTGATGTGAGTTATGTTTGGTATTAGTTTTGACTGACATGAGTGGATTTCAAAAATGAAAATGGTTAATCAAAAAAGGGGTTTTCAAGAGGGAGTATTGTTTTGGAGTGGAAAAGTGGTTTTGAAGTAGAAATTGTATTCTTTTAATGGAATGTGTGATTTCAAAGGAAAAAATGGGAGGTTTTTTAGAAGATGTTTTAGTATCTTGGTAACACTATTTGGAATGTGAATTGAACGATATTTGAGGATTTGTAAATGTATTACTTTAATGATAAGTGGCATTTTCAAATTGGTTGAGGATTTTTGCTTTACATTGAATGGTCTGTTTTGAAAATGATATTTGTTTTGAATTAACACTTGGTATTCCTATGAGGGATCACATATATAGAGGTATGCATGTGGAACATGGATAATTGGTGGTATGTGTGGATGGGTGCATGAGCTAACACGATGGTATATGTATAAGCGAGACTTCATGGGATACCAATGGTGGGTATTAATTTTTTTTTTGTTTGTTGAAAAAATGGTTTTCAAAAAGGGTAATTTAAATGTTTTAAAAAGTGAGTGAGAAATTGTTTGGTGCTCTATTATCATGTTTGGTATCCATTTTCGTGGGTTCTTGGTTTTGACATACTGAATTGAGATTAGAATATTGATTTGAGTTTGATCTTTAGTTGTGATTGAAGTGTGAAATTTTGATTTATGATGTGTTTTGATTCGGTTTTCTGCCTCTTGTTTTTGAGTATGCTTCCTAGAAAAGTCTGAGAGGTTTTTAGTGAGTCTTTTCTAGTTGTTGGTTCTACCCAGACTCTTAGGGGAATGGTGGAATTGAATTCTTTTCAGTTGTTGTCCATCTTCTATGGTGATCTGATCTATCGAAGGTAGCAGAATGGCTTGGTGAAATCGTTGGTGTTTTCTGGTTATTGGAAACTCCAAAAGCTATGAGAGTCTATGATGGTTCAATTTTATTTGAGGGTTCAACTTTGGATTGATGGAAGAAGATGATCCCAACTTCGTTACATGATGAGATGTCTTGGAAGGTTTTTAAGACAACTCTCGTCTGATGGTTTGTAGCTGGGGAAGTGAAGGTGAGGAAGGTGGTAGAGCTTGTGAGTGTCCAACAAGGGCAATGAACAATAAAGGCTTATGTCAGGAATTTCTAGGGGTTGATTAACTTTTCTCCATAGGTACTGTCATGGAATCAGTTAAAGTTTCTCTTGTGTGGGGTCTTCATCCAAGGTTCAAGGACCGATTCTTTTTTGTGTTTGGGATGGTTCCCCATTCGGTGAGAGTGAACCAGAGGAACCTCTTTTAGACAAGTTTTATTGTCAATTCCATCTTCTATTAGTCAGGACACCCTCCTGTTTGGTTCGAGTGTGGCCAATTTGGGTACTTTAAGTCACCTTGTCGTCACCCCTCGAAGACTTGAAATCGGTGTGGCTATTTGGGAAACTTTGAGAGGTTTCTCTAGCAGTATTGGCAGAAAGATTCTTGACCAGAGGATGTCAGATCTTGACTACTAGGTAGCAGATGTTTCAAGACATCAGAGATCCAACAATAGATCTCGGAGTGAAGCCTTTTATATATTCAGGAATCGTTGGGTGTGGGGAACCTTGGTCTAAATTTTTTCTCTGGTATTGAAATGGGGACAATTTAAATTTCTCTATTCAGTCTCCCTTATCTTTGAAGGTTCTGTTTTGATATAAGAGGCGTAGAGGTCTCATTTCCTCATTATAGTATTTGTTCCTTGAATTAAGCACTTTGGTTGTAAGGAGGTATGGTGATCTCATTATCTTATAATTATAATAGTTTTTCCTCCTCTAATGTGACCCATTTTTGTTTTGTGACGTTCTTGTTTTGGATATTCTCATCTCTATGGAAATGATGGGTCATGGTTTAGTTGGCTATTTTGTGGAATTCTTTTGTGGGTTTTCTCATGTATCGGTGGTTTTTAGTTTGGGTTGGAAGTTCCTATGTCTGTCCATGCTAGTTGGTTTAAGTTGGTCGGTTTTTAGATGGTAGGGAGACCCACCATAAACCTTTTTTTTCATTCGTTGAGAGTTGGTCTGTGTAAGAGTTTTGGCCTTGTTAGCGGCTTACTCTTTAGATCAAGTTAGAAGTTCTAGAGTTAGCCCTTGCTGAGAGTCTCAATGTTGATTGTCCTAGTCAGGTTCTTGTGGTGGGGAGAACCCTCCCAGTTTCCTAATGTATCTTCTCTTTGTAGTTCCCCATAGAGCTGGTCCGGTGTGACCCGTGGAGTGAAAAGTAACACCGAGTTTGTGATTTTGTTGGCCTCGTTCAGTTTTGAACTGAAGTTTGATTCCTCGGTTGGCTGGGTGACTTTTTGGGGGAAGAAAGTTTTTGTGGTGGGGAGAATTGTCACACCCCAACCCGATATAATGCATTCGTAGTTATTTTATTTTGTTTATTTATTATTTATTTTTATTTTTGGTTTCTTAAAGTTAAAAAAAATTATTAAATTAAAATCAAAATGGAACGAAATAAAATAAATTGAAAAAACTGATTTAATAATAATAATAATAATGATAATATTATTATTTAGTTTATTATTATTATTAAGTTATTATTATGATGATGATGATGATGATTATTATTATTATGGGAGTTTAGTAAAATTATTATTAATTTTATTATTATTATCATTTATTAAAGTTTTATTTTATTTTATTTTATTTTATTTCTTTATTTTATTTCTTATTTTTTTATCTTGTTTTTCTTCCTCCGTGGGCGTCGCGTACAGTGCTCCAACCCCTCCTTCGCATTGAACTACTTCTCCCCCTCTTGAGCCGTCAAACCCTACCCTGCCTCCTTCCCTTGAAACCGCCCACTTCTCCTTCTGGTGAGAAGCTCTGGTGACAATGCATGGGCACCCCGACCACCTATGTGTCACCACTATTACCTGCACACAACCTTGAGCCACCCCTTGTTCTACAACAGACTCTCTAGTGACCTCTTATTGGTGCGCCACATCCCCTATGGTGAATTCCCTTTGGCGTGAAACTATTTTTGGTGGCCTCCCATTTGTACGATTTTCTTTTTCAAGCTCTCTTCTACTTTGTGTAGGGTTTTTAGTTAGAGTTTATTTTGATTGGGGTTTGATTTCCATGTTTTTTTTTCAATTTCTTGAATTAGAGATTATTTGATGTTTTTTGCGACAAGTTTGGTGCGTGATTGGAGTTCCGCTTTGGAATTTGGGGCTTTCGACACCAATGGTAGGTGGTTCCTCATTTAAATATAATTAGTGAATGAATTTTCTTGTTTAATTAATTTACCATGTTGTTTAAATTATTTGTTTTGTGTAAATTTGGTTTTTGTGAATTTTATCATGTTTTGGGTTTGTTTAGTGGATTTTTCATATGGAATAAAGCGTGTTCATGAGGAAAACCCATGTTTAGTCTTCTATTTGTGTTTTATTATGTTACGAAGCACTGTAAATTCTGTTTTGTCATGTAAGTGGAGTTTTTTTAGCCTTAAAATAGAATTTTGGGTGGGCTTTTGTGTTCAAAGTCTTCTAATACTATTTTGAGTTGTTTCAAAATATTCATAAGTGGTTTATTAAATTCTATAATGTGCGTGAAACATGTTTTTATACTGTTTTGCTGTGTGTATGTTTTCAAAAGTGGGTTTGAGTATGCAAATGGGGATATTTGTGTGTGTGCGCCTTGTTGTGAAAATCTTTGTACATGTTCAATCAATTATTTAAGTCATGCACCATGTGTTTTTATGGGTACATGAGGTGCATATGTGTGGAAAAGGATCTTTTATGGGAAATGTACCACTTTGAGAATTTTTTACATGTTGTGAATTTGTTATAATGTTTTGTAAATTCTATAAAAAGATAGAAAGTATATTTTTAATGTCAGTTTGGTGTACTTTTGGTTTTAAAGTGACTTTTCCTGCATGAATTTGAGGGTGTGATTAGTACAAACACTTGATGTGTTTTTTGCAACATTTTGTAGATTTTTAAGTGTTTATTTGTTTTATTAAATTATATGTTTAGTGCATGGTCCCTGTTTCGTGGTTTGGAGTCACCGAGTTTAAGGCGACTCACCTGCATGTGCATAGGTAAGTATATATATATATATATATATATATATATATGGGTTCCCCTGTTACATTTATAGTTATCCATGGCAGTGAATATATATATATGGGGCTAGGTGTGCCGATGTATATATATGAAAATGCATACATAGGTGAGTGGCGACAAGTATATGCATATAAACATATGTGTAAGGTTCCCCTTACGCATGATCATGGCCATGCAGGTGTGTGCATAGGGGATAGGTGCCCTTACATGTGTGTGAAAGTGCATATACTTAGTGGGGGAGTAGAAACAACTTTGAGTTAGAAAGCACCAAGAGACAAAGTGGACGACTTGGTTCCACCTTGAGGTAGGTCCCCTATGCCTATGCCTTTAATTTTAATTTCATATTTTCTTCCTTGTTTTAAAAATATGTTTTATATTTATGCTATATACACATGCTATGAAATCTAGTTACGATTGCTAGAAATGATTCTGCCTTTGTTTTGGAAATTGAAATGTATTTCTAACGCCATTTCTTTTAAGATACTTTTCTTGAAAATTGATTTCCTAAGTGGTTTTGAATTGGTAATGAGTATTTCTAAAAGCGTTTCGCCTTTCGTCTGGTTAGTTATAAGAAGTGTTCCCATTATTCAATTAATCCCATTTTCACCTTAAGAATGTTTATGAAAAAGAAAAAATCCTCTCCAGAGGCACGCCCCCTTAGTTTCAGAAAATGATTTGTATGATGAATGTGTTATTATGTGCCTAATGTTGAGGCTTATGCATTGTGTGCTATGAAAGAGGGGGAATGTACTTAAGGAGGGAGAAGGGTGGTGAGAGATGTAATGAGTTTTTAATTAAGAAAGTGTTATGTACAAATATATTTTCTCGATAAAGAAAACTCACCACCACTTGAAATAGAGATTAATGGGAAACCTGGGTATCTAGGTGGGTGACCAAGACTAGTACGCTAGATTACATGGAAGAAGTTCATCCTGGTTCTTCTAGCAGGATTGACGTAATAAAAATAACTAAACATATGAATTACTGAGGGTCGTGGCCTTCTAAGTCACGTTTAATGAGGGTCGTGGTCTTCTAAGCCACATTTTCTGAGGGTCGTGGTCTTCTAAGCCACATTTTCAAAGGGTCGTGGTTTCTAAGCCACGTTTCACCGAGGTACGAGGTCTCTAGGTTCCCACTTGTGCTAGCTACCTATAGGGATTATCCATGGTGCTCATTTGTGACATGCTTCTTATGATGAAATTTTAATTTCAGTTGTTTCATACTTGATGTATTATTTTTGAAAACCATATTTTAATCCAAACTACTTTTTTTCATTTTGAAATGTTACGGCATGCTTGAAACCTATTTTGAAAATATAGTGGAAGTGAAATGCTTTACTAGAAAATGAAAATTCGTTACTTTATTTTTAAAAGAAGGGAAAACATTATTTTATTATATCTTATTTTCAAAATGGCATGATTGGATTTTTTACTAAAGTCAGGGGAATTGGACATGGTTATATTTTGGCATTCCTACTGAGCATCTCGATGATCATGCCTACTTTACTTTTCAGTTGTAGGTTTCAGTCTTGAATCGCTTTTGGGGGAGAGTGTAGTTTACGTTCCCTGGTGACCTACGGGGTCACCTGAGGTATGTCACATTGTTTTGTTTATTCTTTTTTGTGCTTCCAAGTTGTTAATTTTTTTCCTTTATTTATCTACTTGTTCAGTTTATATTTATTTATCTTTTTTATGGGACAAATCATTCTGAACTGGTTTATTTTGATGTTGGTCACTAGTTACCAGCCCATGGGAATCAGGAACGCCCTTCGGGCCATGTCGCGGACCAGATCGGGTGTCCGGTTCTGGGTCGACACAGGTTGGTTCGTGACATTTTTATTATTTATTTTTATTTATCTTCCATTTTACAAGTTTTCATATTTTATGATCAAGGTTTTTATGGGTTTCATTTCTTTTTTGATTCTCTCACGCACTTTGATTATGTCATCACACCCTTATGCACTCTTTTGATCATTGTGGACATTCATTTTTAATGCTTACGTTTTCCATTACTGAGTGTTTAAGATAACCCTTCATTGGTTTCCTTTTACCTATGTTTTTAATAATGATATTAAATGATATATTTTTATTAATTTTTTCAAATTTATTATTTTGATGAACTATTTTGTAATAAGAAAATCTATGTTAAATGTGATAAATTTTCTTTTGAGGAATTGAAAATTATTTATATAGAAGTTTTTTATAATTTTATAAAACTCTAAACCTAAATGGTTCTCCAGAATGTATGTGATCCAAGTATTACTATTTATGTTTTACTATTTTTATGGAAAAATATTGGGCCAAAAATATTGTCATCATAACAAGAAATGTAAATATTTTATTTCATTACAGGATCCAAGAGTGTAGGTATTGTGTTATTATAGTTGGTATCAAAGGTCAGCTTAGATAACTTTGTACATTATGATGTTTTCATATGAGGATTTATTAATAGTTATGGATTCCATAGTAGGTATACAAGATTAATGATAATCAAAAGGTCAAAGACCTAGACACCTTATTTGGGGGGTTTAGGTATAATGTTTTTGGTTATTAATGACATTTTATGATATAATTAATCAGGATTAAGTATATGTAAAACCTATATTTAATGTAAAGTATTACTTTAATTTATTTAGAAATAATTTTTATGGTATTAATAAACATTAGGGTTTATATGATCTTGGATATTGAGGTAATTATGGGAACACAAGTATTATCGTCTAGATAACCACATGATTAAAATGTGATTTGGTGACTAAGTGACTAATGTTACTTCAAAACAGGATCACAATATTTTGGGATTGAAATATGGAATCTAAGAGATAACCCATTTGGTTAAAACAATCATTAATTTTGAGATTATTGTGTTTACTTGGGATATATGATTACAGAATAATTTAGTTTCAACTTTGGGTATTACATTTGAAAATTAATGTATCATATGATGGTTTACTCATTTTAAGAATTATCTTTCCATGTTCTAACTATTTTGGTTTTGGTTAATGTTTAAATATAAGTGGAATAGCTTGACTATCCATTTTTTTAGTAATGTGTATTTTAAAAGTTTGATTTTGGTGCTTCAAGAATTACAAATTCATCTTAAATACTCATCATTTTAAGAAAAAATGATATATTAGTGGAAATTGATTAAATTATTAAATTCTACACATCAAGTAGGTATTTTTCCTTTTTTTTCTCTTTGTATAAATGGTAAGATAATTTTTTAACTCTATGAAAATGATCTTAAAACAAATAAGTATCCTCATACCTTAAATTCTGATTAAATAATAGACTTTTCAATTATTTAATATTTTTTGTTTTCACGAATCTTAACCATCCATTGATCATTCACTTTTTTGTGATCAATTAACTCAACAACTCCATATAATTATTTACTCTTTTCCTCCATTCCAACCTATATTTTCCCTAGGTTGAATCCTAGTAGTGCATAACTTCTGGTGAGATTTATGTTTCCCACTTTCCCCTTTTAATATGATGTTCTAATTAAACTTTGTATGATGTGTATTTAAGTAAAGGTATTATAAAAATATTAATACTTTGATAACCAAGGTGAATTTTGATGGAATTTTTTAAGGGGTAAGAAGTCACATCTTAAAATTTTATGAAATATCTTCATTCAAATTAATTTATTTTTTTTGATTTTTTGTGATAAATTGAATAAATATTTTCTCATGAATTATATGAAACACAATGTTTATCTTTTTGTTTTTACAAAACATCTAGTTCCTCGGATAACTTATGTTACACGCAAGGTCGAGTCTTACCAGATAACAATATACTATTAATATTATTATTTAATATGGTGATTATCACCAAGGAATTGGAATGGATGGAATGAATAAGAATAACTAAATTTTAACTATTTTTTTAATAATTTCTATATATTCAATTATTTGGTGACCATAAAAGTATAAATGAAAATAAAAACTAATTAAATATAAATGTTGTGTTTTTACGAAAAACAATTTTTATGCCAATAAATAAATTTTATATTAATTAATTAAAGTAATCAATATTAGTGAACAATATTATGGAAATTTGTATGTTATATATTCAATAAAATATTTTCCAATTCATCGAATAATTTTTATAGGCATAAAAGAAGAATACATCCAATTTTATGCATGAAATGTAGTATTTTTTTAAAATGTAGTTTTACCGCCATTTAATAGAGGAAGAATATTAAAAATAACTTTTAAAACTTTTATAAAGTTTATATGAAGAAATAAACTTCATTTTTTAAATTTTAATACCAAAATATTCTTTTGATTAGTTTTTGGTATTTTTTTGAGAAGTTTCATATTTTGATGAATAGTGAAAAATACTGGATTTTAATTGAAAAATTCTTTTTCATTTAAATAATTTATAGGGTTCAATTATATTGGAATTTTTTTAAGTTAAATTAGATCCATTATAAATCTATTAATCCATTTTTTGTATTTTTAATCAATTTTAGAGTGGATTTAGTTATAAAATATAGTGAATTGTTTTAACATTTTCACTTTAAAAACCAGCTTTCTCATCACATTTGTGGGATTAACATTAAAATAAAATTTTCCACTTGTGTTATTTTAATTTGTAAATATGGTTATAATTATTTTAAATCAGAATAATATTTATAGTCTAATAAGTTCAGTATAATTTTTGACCATAATAATGAGTGAAAAAAGTTAAAATTAATTAATGTGATTAAGGTTAAAATGAGTTTTTTCACAAGACATGCATTTGAATCAAAATAAATTATACACACAAATAAGATTATTATTTAATAAATTGGACCTTATATTTATAATCATTAGGTCTTAATTATCTAATAATTCTCTTTTAATTATAGTCTTAAATGATAAATTACCTTGGTAAATAAAAAAAGATACTAGTTACCTTAGTAAAAAACTATAAATATAAAATTGAGTAAATGTAATGAATATGGAACAAAATGATAAAAATGAATTTATTTTTGTGTGGTGTAAGATTTTATAAACCAAAATTCCCCAAAAATCCATTATTTCTCATTTTTGAGGCACATGAGGAAAGGGATACGTCCCAATATTGATTACTTTTTTATACTCACAAGAATGCCACCCCTCCTCCACTATAAAAAGAAGTAAATCTCATAACTTATTCACACCTATAAATACCCTTTTTATCACAAAAAACTAACAAAATAAGCTCATAAAATCCCTCACCTAATCCTATAATCCTCAAATTAGATAAAAAGTAAACCAAGTAAGTCCTTTGGTGTAACCAAAAGGAGTTACCTGAAGAAGATGTAATATTTTTTAACGAGCATTTTTGTTTTATTTATTTCTCAACCTATTAAATTATACTTATTACATGATTATATAATAACCCTAGTATCCTAAATATAATGGGAGGTTTTTATATTAATGTTTTGATCTAAACATACACACACTTCTATTAAATGGGTAAATTAATCACCATTTGTGTGTGTGAAGAACTACCCCTTATTAAACGATGTCATTAGTTTTTGTTTTACCATCACTTTTGGTTAAGAATTATGATGGAGATAATATTTTTATAAGATATATAAGATATTTATAATTTATAATTACTTATATAATTATTATATGACTCCCATATATTCATGTTTTTTTTATTTTTTGGGAATACGATAACATCATTTGTGGATGTGTGGACTGCCACCTTGTCAAAGCAATGTGATACATTCACACATTACTTGGAAGGTTTTAAGGATGTGTTTAATAAAAATATATGATATAAATGAAAATTTTATGATATTAATAACATAATTATAAATCTATACATATAATATATCATTTTATTCTTTCTATTTCACACACTAAAAAAGTAATAATGTCGTTCATGGATGTGTGGACTATCGCATCCTTAAAGTGACGTGGTTCATAATTTTTCATCACCACATAAAAATAATGATATATATAAGTATATATAATTAAATAATATAGTATTTATGATATAATGGTAATTCAGTAAATACAAATGTTTCTTACCTTCTTTCCATAATGATCATTGAATAACAGGAACATTACTCATGCATACGTACGACCTACCGTCTCCATGATCGTAACGTTGCGTCCTTTTTCATAATCATATTTCATGTATGATTTTAAAATTATAATTGATGTAAAAAAATTTGACAATTATTTCATGGTTATTATTCTGTAGATGTTTTTATAATTACCACATTGACCATAGTCAACATATCAAAGTCAATTTTGACTCATCAATCGAATAAGGTCAAAACACCAGACATAAACTAAATTGAGTATGAAATTTTATATAGATTATTTATAAGTGAAATAAAATTAATATTAAACTTGTAAAATGTTATAAAAACTTAAATAATTAACATAAATTTATTATTCAGGAATATAGAGGACAATATTGACAAATCAGACTCAATGTAAGGGATTTCTTAACTAAATTTTAATTCATCAGGTTAAACTTCTATGTAATTGGTTATGTTATGCCAAGAATATGTGTGAAATGACATATTATTGTCTTATAATGTATTTAAACTATTTTATGAGTATTTAAATTTATCATAAATAATTATTTCAATTATTTATTCTCACTCCAACGATATAATCTTAGTAAGGGACTTTAATCTCAATTTTTATATCTATGAAATAAATGTCATATTCCACACTTACTTATCTTGTGAGGTGTATGTACTTCCATTTTGATATATTATATAAGGGATTTTTTTATCTTCATGGTTCTTAATTTTTTCAATTAATCATTATTTCCTTTTTGGCTTCTGATTTAGATGTTACAACAGTTGTAAGGAGATTTCTTATCTCACTTTTATTTTTGTGAGACTTATGCTATATTCACCACTTATTTTTGTTATGTATTATATATACTACCCATGAATTTATTTAATTATAATTATAAAATAATTTATAGTTATTTACAAATCCATTTTAAGATATATCTTTTATGGGGTTTATGGTTTCAATGTTACCAAAGCGATAATGGATTTTTGTCATAATTTTTCTTCTTTGAGATTATTTTTATGTTATAAACCTATGTTATTTTATGAGGATTATATACTTCTCCATTTAAATTTTATATAATGAATATAATTTTTTTCATTATATTATAAAATTTTATTTAATATTATTCCTTTATGGGGATTATAATTCAAATGTCTCAAAGTGGTATGGGACACATTGAAATGTTGAAATATTATTTTCCTCAAAAATGTTTCTAAGGATTTTTCAAGGGAATTTTAATTCATAAACATAAGCCAACATGTTGTAAACTTATCTTCCACTAGGTATTTTTTTATTGATACCATTATTATTCTTTCTTTGGATAGATTATGGTTTTTTCAAAGAGATTTTTAAGAAATCCATTTCTTTTCCACATGCTAATCTTGTTCAAAGAGATTGTTATAGAACCAATTTATTTTCAATGGATAACTATGTTTAATTAAATGGTTATGTAACCCATTTATTTTCCACATTTTAGTCATGGTGAAAAATATATTTACATTAAAAAAGTTTATTTTCCATGGTTTTATTAAGATACAAATGAATAATGTTGTTTTTATGAGTTTTATGATCAAAGTGTTTTATTCTTGATATGGTACTTGATAATTATACGAAATAAGTGAGCCCATTATAGATTATATAATGTTTGGATCCTAATTATATCTCAAAGTAAATCCTAATATAATTTATATTAAGTTTTGAGCTTCATTACAACATACACATGAGCTCAATATAGCTTATATAAAGGGTATAAGCTCCATTTTAGCTCACAGAAAATGGGTGAGGACTAATATAGATTATATGAAGTGTGAGAACCAATATATCAATATGAAACATTGTGTAATGATAATGTTGTTTTTTGACCTTTTTATTCAAATTATAAGGGTTTTGAAAGGGTTTTATGAAAGTGATTATCTAATTTATCAAAAAGAGTTTTAATAGCTTCTTATGAGTTTATAATGTTTCTAATGATTGAGATTGATATAACTTGGATTTTTATTATTTATTTTTATGACTCTTTCATTGTCCATGTTTTTATATTTGATGATCTAGGTATTTATGGGGTTTGAGTTATTTTGTTATTCTCTATTCACTTCGATTACGTCGTCATACAATAACACACTTTTATGCTCATTGATGATATTCATTTATAAATAGTTCCGTTTTTCCCTTACTCAGTGTTTGATCTAACCCCTTTTGTGTTTCCTTTTTCCCATGTTTTAAATAATTATTTTGAATGAATTATTTCTATAATTGATTTCACATGGATGATGTGACACCTTGAAAAACTAAAGTAAGAACATTTTATTCGATAACATTTATGACACATGACCCCAAGCACGCATGGGAATATAATATCTAAATAATTTATAATATATTTAATATTTAAAATAGATTATATATATATATATTTCAATGAATTAAATAATGAGTTAGCGTACGTTACTCACAAGAGTGACCTTCCTCGATAGCCTGCGTTACACGTAAGACCGAGTTTAACCGAACAATAATACAGTATTAAATATTTTTATTTAATATAATGAGATATAAACTAGATGTTATGAATAGTATTAAATAACTTATTAAGATATATGGTTTATATAAATATAAAATTAATTCATGAGTTACTAATTAATTAGAAATGAAAATAATACCCAATTTGATATAAAAAGAAATATTTTTATTTGTGTGCTAGCAAGGGAGTTTTATCTTAATAAACATAATTAATTACAATTAGTGAATTATTTTTTAAGGAAATATATACATTATATATTCAGTAAAATATATTTTATATTCATCCATTAGGTTTTATATGCATAATATAAGAAAAAACTCTATTTTACATATAAAAACATATATTTTTATAAATGTAGTTTTACCAACTTTTAATGAAGAACCCATTATATATCTAATTTTTGACACTTTAATTTATTTAATAATTAAAAATAAATTTAATATTTAAAATTTAAACATAAAAATTAGGATAGGGTAAATTTGTGATATTTTTTAGAAACATATCATTTTTAATGAATAGTTAAAAATATTGAATCTTAGTTCAAAAATGATTTTTAATCTAATTTATTTATATGGTTAAATTGTAATTATAATTATTTTTAATGTTTAATTATATAATATTTTTATCAATTAATCCAATTTAGGTTATTATAATCAATTTCACTTTGAAATTAGCTATTAAAAATAGAAATTTTTTAGACCTTTTAACCTTAAAACCCCGCATTGTTGTCCAGAATGCAAGATTAAATTTAAATTAATTTCTACCACTTCTGTGATTGAAATTTGAAAAAATGGATTAAATTTTTGGAATAAAAATAATTTATAATGTCTAATAAGACCTAATTTTTTTTTACCAAAAAATATTAGTGAAGTTAATTAAAATTAATTAAAATTACTAAAGAGAAATTAAGATTAATAAAGGACTAAATGTTTAACTTAAGGGCCAAAATGACCTGGAAACTTGGCCAACACCCATTTTATATCCATATTTCGTCCATTAAACTTCCATTATTAATTTTGGTTTGTTTTATATCACTTTTTTTATATAATAACATATATACACCTAACTTGTTTCCCAAAATTCCAAGATATTCCTTTTCCTTCCCTACAAATGGCCACCAAATCTCCTCATTCCTTAGACATCTCAAACCACTTAGGTTTAGCCAAATATCATCCCAAATATCTTCAAAAAATTACTCCCCTAGACCTTGAATCCTACCTCTCATAATAAATCCTCCAAAGGAAGCTTTTTGGTATAAACTAAAAGAAGTTACCCGTTTAAAAGGTAACACCTTCTCTCAATATTTTTGGTTTAATTTCCATTCTCCACACTCTATACTATTATCATTATATGATTAAATAAAAAAAATATTATAAATATATTTGGATGTTTTTTATGAGGTTTCTAACTTCACTTACACACAACTCCATCTAATTGGTAACAAACATATTTTTTCTGTGTATGGTGAACTACAGTCTAATGAAATGATAATTGTTCAATTTTCCCCTACCACCTCTCATGGGGACCATTATGATGGAAAATATATTTATATTTTCTAAAAATTTTATTTATAATGACTTTATAATTTTATAATTTTTATTTGGAACATACATTTATGCTTTCTAAGTTGTGTAAATATGATAATTTCATTTGAGGAAATGTGGACTACCACCCCCTCAAAGCGACATGACTCATTCAGTCCATACATGGAACATATAAAGGATGGTGTTAATAAAACTATATAACATATATAACATAGATATTATAGTGTAATTATAATATTTACATTTATATTTTATTTTTCATTCTTTTAATATAATATTGAAATGAAAGTAGCATTCATGGGTTCGTATGACCTACTATCTCCATGAACGGTGCACTTTATTTTTAATCTTAAAATATTATGGACTATTATAAATACATATGTATTGAATATATAAGATAATTTAGTCATGGTTTACTTTCTAGAGATGATTAAATAATTATCTAATTAATAGGAATAATAAATCACAAGTCAAAACATTCTTGAGAAAACAAGGCAATTTACACCTGAAATAGTTAAAATAACGAAAGGGTGTTAAGAAATGGGTAATAAAATATTTTAATAAGTTAATATATGATATTATAAACATGATTATGGTTCTTTTATTATTTAGTAACATATTTTAAACTACTATAAATTAATATAAATACCACACAACAAAATTAAGGTTAAAGTAAGGGATTTCATCTCAATTTACATTCTATTGAGGCTTATTTTTTTATGCACCAATTCACTTTTATTTTGTGTATATGCTACCCTTTTATATGATATATCCTGAATATAAATTTATATTGATATTATAAGTTTCATTTAACTAAAGTGTAATTATGATCTACATGTTTCAATGTGGTATGGGACACATTAGAATGTTTAAATATTATTTTACCTCAATAATGTTTCAATGTCAACAACCCTTGTTCTTACTTATCCTCCTATGAGGTATTATTGATAAATCTATATTATTTATTAAATATGAATATTTGTTAAGGTAAATTATTTATTTGATATATGAGGAATTTTTTGGATATTAAATACACGACTTGGGGACTATTTAAGACAAGCTCTACAGGTTGGGGACCTATTAATGAAATCCCCTCGATGCATCAATAGTCTCTTGAGAAGAATATTTGGAAAAATAGTTTAATTGTCTCTTTATGGTAAAGGTATCATGTTCTTAGTAAACATGGTACCTGATAGTTATGAATTTCATTTATTGAGAATTCAGATATTATTTATCCATGAGATTTTTTATTAACATATATATGAATGTATTTAATTTTAGTTCATTGATTTAATGGAATGTTTTTTCAGTTTATTACCTTGAAATATTGTTATTTCATTATCTAGTTAATTTAATGGAACATGTTATCAGTTATTTACCATACCATGTTAATTTATTCCTATTGATTCATTACTGATTCTTCTTTATATACCCTTACTGAGTAGTTAAGCTCACATTTATTGTGTTTCTTTCCCCAAGTTATGAAGAAGTGAACAACGAATAAGATTTCAAGGATGTAGTTTATTACATTTTATTATGTAGTATGTTTTATTTTGTTTTATTAATGTATTATGGGTATCATTGTATGTATTCTAACTTTACAAGACTTCTAAACTGATCATTCTCTTAGGATTTGATTCCTTATAATCATGTCAATGTAATAATATAATGTACCAGATTTGGGATTCTAGGGTATGGGCATTACAATTGGTATCAAAGGAACTTTAGTAGCAACCTTGGAAACTAGATTTATAAACATAGATTAGGGAGAACAAATATAAGATAGAAATTGTGGATATGAGTAGAATAACATCCTAGAATTTTGGTAAAGTAAATATTATATGGGTATTCTTAGAAATACATACCTATCTAGATACAACAAGTGGACGTGGTTCTGGAAAAGATGTACCAAGGAGTAACAACTTCCAAAAGGTGTTTCAGACTTGACTCAGGGTAAGATATTACATGAAAATGAGCTTTAATGCACACCTGGTTTGACACTTCTATAGGATACACTTAAGATAGTTCACATTTTCATTACATACCATTATGATGGGTTTGACATAAAATATTTCCACAAAGTAACAAATGTTCATAGTTCTAGGATTTATGATGCATAGTTTATGTTATGTGTTATGCCATGTTTAGAGTTATAGAATGTTTATAATTAAATGAGATAATATAGTATATTTCATTGTCTAAAAATGGATCTTAGAAGGAAGAAGTGTGTCAACACTCATGGATAATGTAGATATTTCTCTACCGAGGAAGTCAATGTGGCAGGTATTAGAATTGAGCAAATTATGGATATATTAGGATAGCTTAGTCAAGTTATGATGAGTAACATTTCTTGAATGAAGAAAACTATTCCATGGAGATAATATCCTATGTTTTATCTCTTTATGCGGTAAAATACCCCATAATTTAGTTGGTCTACTAATCCAATTGTTGCTGAGTAGTGGATTAAGTATATAGAGAATATATTTACAACCATGGAATGTAGTGAAAAGGAAATGGTTACACTTGCGGTCTATTGTCACTACAGTGATGCTGATTATTGGTGGTCTTTGATCCAAAATACAATGGAGGAATAGGAAATAAAACTCATGGAATAGAGAGAATTTAAGGATATATTTTTTAATAAATAATTTCCCCATGATTATATAATTAAGATAAAGAGAATGTTTCTTATCTTAAAGAAAAACGATATAGAGAGTGTTGCAGATTATGAAGATAACATTACATGGTTATCTAGGTATTCTAAAACTTATATACACAACATAGAGTGAAATATTGACCACTTATTTGAAGGTCTTAAGGTAAATATTCAATGAGAACTGGTTTATAATAATTTATCATCATATAAAGAGACAATTTTATATGACATAAAAATAAAGGAGTTCATGAGATCCTATGCATTCAAGGGAAACCAAGAGAGAAATAAGTCTTATGAATACCATGAAAAAAAGAATGATACAAATAAGATAAATGGAAATAAGGATTTTACAACTAGTGATAACTGTGGAAAGAATCACCTAATTAAATTCTTAAAAGGATTTAGATTTTGTTATAAGTTCGGAGAAAAGGGTCACTAGGAAAAATAATGAAAAGAGAATAAGGAAAATGATTCTATGAAATGTTATAACTAATAGGAGATGGGGAACTACACAAACTAATTCCCCAAGCATCAAGATAATATACCTTAGAAGAAGTTGAGGGATTAGGGTCAAGCAAATGTTATGGACACAACCAAGGTTGAATGATTAATTTAATTTTGAATTTGGATCTATGAAATATATTGTAAAAGTATTTTTCTTATGATGTTATCATAATATCAATTATGAAATATGTAAGGAACACACTATAATACCTTTTCTTTAAGGATTTGAGATCATATGATGAATGGTTCCAAGAAAAGTTATTCAGTAGAAAGTCACATTTTTTGTAAAACACATGATTAAGGGAAATAAATCCCTTAATATGTTCTTGATATTAATACAATGATAAAGAAATGATTTATTGGATGAGTGATAAATACCTTGGAACTAATTAATTACTTATTGACAAGTGGTTTATTCTATCATTGACAGAGTTAACAATACTTTTCAATTTAATTAATTTATCCAGTAACATGTGTCTTACTTAAGTAATAAGGAAGAATACATGTTTCCAATAAGGTTTTATGGTAATTTAGGTTATTTCCATATTTCAAAAGGATATATGATAAAGTTATTCGAATGTTTCGAATGTGAAAATTTTGATCTAATTATTATTGATTGAAGGTTAATGATAAGTTTAGTTCTATTCTTTCTAATGTATTGGATTATAATCATTTGGAAAAGGTAACCATTTATGAAATGGTTTATGTTGATCTTTGAACATGATTTTATATATTGTTTTAATACTTCACCATATGATGCATCATGTGTTTTGAGGTGAAGTAGAAATATTTCAAGGAATAATCAAAGGAAGAGATTATGTTTATAAAAACATATATTTCCTTTTATTATTCTAGATTGATATAATTCCTTAACTATAAAAAATGGTTTTAAAACAAAACTTTTGTCCTATTATCATCATTTTTGACGATATTAATGAACTTTACTCACACCTATGGTTTATGGTCTTGTGGGATATAACTTTCATCTGAACATGTTCTCTAGAACTCTCCGTTATAACTTTATTGTTGGATTTTTTCTTCAATATCCATGTTTCTATTTTCCACCTATGTTCTCCTTCTAAAGAACCTTGTTACGAGACCATTGTGATTTCCTTTCTCTCTTATTAAAAATATGGGATTCTAACCCTTTTTATGATGTGGTTATATTCCAAATATTTTATTTTCAATATCTATATTATCGAAATTAATTTTAAATTGCGAGGAATCAATTTAAATAAGGTGGGAAGAACGTGACACCCTGGAAAACTAAAGTAAGAACCTTATATTCGATAGCATGTATGACACACAACACCAAGAACATAAGATAATATAATATATTAATACTTTATATTATATTTACTATATAAAATAGATTCTATATATATTTCATTGCATGTAAAACCAAGTTATCATGAGTTACATGCACTAGTGACATTCCTCAATATCTTGTATTACACGCAAGACCGAATTTAACTGAACAATAATACAATATTAAAATATTATTATTTAATAAAACAACATATAAAATATAAATTATGAATAATATTACCTAAATTATGATAATATATGGTTTATATAAATATAAACAAAATTCATGGGTTACCAATTAATGAGAAATGAAAATAAGAACCAATTGGATATAAAAAGAAATATTTTTATTTTTATGCTTCCAAAAGCGTTTTATCTTAATAAACACAATTAATTAAAATTATTGAATGATTTTAATGAAATATATATGTTATATATTTAATAAAATATATTTTATAATCATCCAATAGGTTTTATATGCATAAGATAAAAATAAACTATATTTAACACATAAAAACCTATGTTTTTATATATGTATTTTTACCACCTTTTAATAGTGAACCCATTTTAAACATGAATTTTGACACATTAATTGATTTAATATGTAAAAATTAACTTCATATTTTACATAGAAATATAAAAATTAGGTTAGGGTAAATTTTTGATATTTTTCAGAAACATATCATTTTTTAATGAATAGTTGAAAATATTGAATTTTAGTTCAAAATTAAATTTTAAAATAATTTATTTATACTGTTAAATTACACTTTTAATTGGTTTTTAATTTTAATTATATATTATATTTAGAAATTAATTCAATTTAGGTTATTATAATCAATTTCAATTTGAAATTATCTAGTAAAACATAGTAAACTTTTAGATGTTTTATCCTTAAAAACGCGCATTGTCATCCTAACTGCGGGATTAAATTTAAATTAGATTTTGACACTTCTGTGATTGGAATTTTAAGAAATTGATTCTATATTTGTAATAAAAATAATTTATATTGTATAATAATTCCAATTTTTTTCCAAAAAGACTAGTGAAAGTAATTAAAATTAATTACAATTATTATGGAAAAATTAAGCTCAATAAATGACTAAACCTTTAACTTAAGGGCCCAAATGACCTATAAAATTGTAAAAAACCCATTTTATATAAATATTTCTTCCATTAACCTTAATGTATTGATTTTTGGTACGTTTTTAGTTTTTTAAGTAAGAACATTTGTACACCTAACTTGTTTCTCAAAATTCCAAGTGAGTCCTTTTCATTCCCTATAAAGGACACCACCTCTACTCATTCCTCACACCTCTCAAACCACTTAGGTTTGGAAAATATCAACCAAAATAGATTCCCAAAAATCCCTCCCATATACCTTGAATCTTATCTTTGGTAAAAAATTCTCCTAATGAAGCCTTTTAGTATAAACCAAATGATGTAATCAAACTAAGAGGTAACACCTTCTCTCAAGATTTTTAGTTTTATTCCCATTATACACTACCTATAATATTTTTGTTATATGATTCAATAAAAAAACAATTATTATACATATACTATTATATTTTTATGATAATATTTAGACCAACACTTACACACACATCCATCTAATGTGTAACAAACATATTGTTTCTGTGTACAAGGAACTACCGCCTCACGAAATGATGATTGTTCAATTTTCCCCTACCACCTATCATGGTGGCCATTATGATGGAAAATATATTAATATATGATATAAATTTTATTTATAATGTATTTATGATTGTATAATTTTTATTTATAATATAAATTTATTCTTTCCAAGTTGTGTAAATATGATAATTTTGTTTGAGGAAGTGTTGACTACCACCCCCTCAAAGTAATATGACTCATTCATGCCATACATAGAACGTATAAAGGATGGTCTTAATAAATATATGTAAAATATAATATATATATCTATATTATATTTTAATTATAATATACATATTTATCATTTAATTTTCATTATTTTAATACAATAGTCAAATGAAAGTAGCGTTCATGCGTACGTACAGCCTACCGTCTCCATAAACGGTGCACTTAATTTATAATCTAAAAATATTAATGACTATTGTAAATAAGTATTTAATGAATATATAATATAATTTACTCATGGTTTACATTTTTGATATGATTAAATCATTATCTGATTAATAGTAACAAAAAAAACACAAGTCAAAACATACTAGAGAAAACTAAGCAATCAACACCTGAAATAGTTAAAATAATGAAAGAGTGTTAACAAATGAGTAAAAAATATTGTAAGAAATTAATATATGATATAATTAACATTATTATATTTGTTTTATAAGTTAATAACATATTTTTAACCACCATAAAGTATGATAAAGGATACACAACAAAAGGAAGGTTAAGGTAAGGGATTTCTTCCCAATTTACATTCCATTGAGACTTTTTTTATTATAAACCAATTAACTTTTATTTGGTGTATATTCTATAATTTGATATGTTATATCATGAATATAATTTTCTCATCATATTATAAGTTTCATCTAACTCATGTGGAATTATGATTTAAATGATTCAATGTGGTATGGGACACATTGGAATGTTTAAATATTATTTTATCTCAAGAATGACTTAATGTCAACAACCCTTATTGTAACTTATCATATTATGAGGTATTATGGATAAATACATATTCATTATTAAATATGTATATTTGATAAGGAAAAATATTTATTTGATATATGATGAATTCTTTGGACATGTAATACATGATTTGAGGACCGTTTAAGGCAAGCTCTATGGGTTGGGGACCGATTAATGAAATCCCCTCAATGCATCAGTAGTCTCTTGAGGAGAATTAGTTGGAAAAATAGTTTAAACTATCTATTTATGGTAAAGGTATAATTTACTTAGGAAACATTATGTCTAATATTTAATCATTTCATTTATTGAGAATTCATTTATTTTTTATCCATGATATTTTTCATCGACATATCTAAGGATGCATTTCATTTTTAGTTAACTGATTTAAGGGAATGTGTTTTTAATTTATTACTTTTCCATATTTATATTTCCTTATCTAGTTAATTTAATGTCACATGTATCATTTATTTACTATGCCATGTAAATTTATTCATATTGATTCATTATTGATTCCAATTTACTTACCCTTATTAAGATGTTGAGATCACCCTTATTTTGTTTACTTCCCTAGGTAATGAAGAAGAGAACATTAAATAAGATTTTAAGGATAAAATGTATTTCATTTTACTGTGTATATTGTTTTATTTTATTTCCTTAATTTATTATAGGTATAATTATATGTAATCTAGCTTTACAAGAGTGCTAAATTGATTGTTCCTTTATGATTTAATTCCTTGTGATCATGCCAATGTAATTAAATAATGCACCGGCTCTGGGATTTTGTGGTTAGGGCATTATAGATGATGCTGATTACCTAATGTGAAATAAAAAAATATGGGTTAAATATGATAAATGTTCATTTGACATCTTATTAGTTGTTTTTCAGAGTTTTTTCTAATTTTAAAAAACTATAATCGTAAATTGTCCTCCAAAATGTATGTGGTCCAATATTTAATTTTTATGATGTAAGATTTTGATGGAAAAAAATTGGTTCATCAATATCATCATCATAACTAGAAATGTAATGTATGGATTTCATCATAGGATCCCAAAATGCATGTCTTGGGCTATTATTCATAATATTAGAAGACCTTAACTTCAGTACATATTTTACTATGTGTTTTTGATTGATTTTATGGCATGCATGTATAGATCATGAGACCTATGTTTTATTCTTTATCACATGAGGTGTGTATGTGTATGTAATGTTGACCCATGCTCGATATTTATTTCATATGAACTGTGATGATTATGATTTTTTGTATTGACATGATATTTTTTTTCACGTGTCTTTGTATCATATATGTTGTTATTTTTTCTTCTGTAGCTGATCCTAGTGGTTGGGAAAAATTGGACTCTCTATTTCGAATGTATGTTCTAGACTTGTCAATATGTGATATGTGACACATGATCAAGGTAATATTCTTGATAGAGATAAGATAGAAACTAGATGACACGTGAGACTTGATACATGTTTGGTATTATTCACTTGAGTGGGGTATGTCAGACATTAGTCAGTATATATTTAGGATATTAGAGCGGGTGGGATGTGTCACATAATTTGGGGATATCCTTCGAGATGGATGTGTGAGACAGTGGTTAGTATGTAGTTGGTCTATCCCAACTAATAGAAATGTGTTGTACATGTTTTGGGATAATCCATTGAGGGGATGTTTTAGGATGATTATTGAAGTTTCTACTAGTATATTACTGAAGTTGGTAGATTCTATATCTGTGGTATCAACATGTACTTTTTTATGTGAATTAATGATGATTATATCAGTACATAGTTTATGATCATGGAATGATCATGTATAATTTATGTACTGATGTTAAGGGTTGTTGGTGGTGTCATACTGAATCTTGTATTCGACCAATTCTCTAGAATTTCGGTGCACTTTTAGACTTCTTGAAGGATTTGATGAAGGGAAGGGTCCTTGTAGTGGAAAACTAAGCAGAGGAGTATGGAGATTCTGGTGGAACATGAAAGACTCCAGAGGATCACATAATTTATTTGTTTATCTTTCTTTTTATTACTCTAGTTTGTGTTGTAATTTTATAATCCATTTATTTATATTTCATGTTAAGTTCATTTTCTGTATTTATTATAATTATTTACATATTTATGTCATTACTTATCGGTCCCATGACATGATATGAAGCGTATAGCCTCCCCACTAATGTATTTATGCCCTCGATGCTAGTTTATGTTTTGTCGATATAATTTCAAAAGTATATATAACCGTTAGGATTTTTATGATCTTTTATGATGAGATAATTATGGGTTATTACAATTTGGGGAAACAATTTTTTATCATATATATAACCATGGGGATGAAAAGTAATTTGGTGATTATATGATTAATGTTATTTTGAATGAATTTGATTATTTTTGGAATCTTATATGATTCAGGTAAATAGAACATAATGTGATATTATTTTAGGAATAAAGGTTGAATTATATCATGGAAGCATATATGATTTTAATGTGGATTTATAGTGATTAAAGTTATATATATAAATGGTTATATTTTTTTTGGAGACTATGTGATTACAGAATATACATTTTTGGATATATGGATTTGTGAGTAACTAATGTTGATTGGAGATAAATATTAAAATAATCTTTGAATAATATGTGTTCAAATACATCTTATTTTTGGGTTTTAAACATTATTGGGAATATTTTGAATATTTTTTAGGTTATTTATTTATCAAATTAAATAAGTTGAACTTTTGGTGTTATTTTTGAGTCCTTATAGATTAATGTTGTATTTCGTCATAAGAAGGTTTATTCATTTTAGAAATTATCTTACCATTTTATAGTCATTTTTGGTTTTATTTATTGACTAAAGAATAATGGAACATCTTGATATCCTTTTTTGGAATCACATGATCTGTTAATGGTTGATTTTAATAATTTAGACATGAAAAATTAATCTTGAATATTCATTTCTTGGAGTAAGTGACGAAGTGAAAATTTATCTAAGCACAACCAAAGGATAAAATTTTTCTTATGATATAGAAATAAATAAAGTATGTATATTTTCTCATATTAACTATCTTGATAGTAAAATAATCCCTCAATATTATAAAAATTATCTTGAAATAAAATTTTATACCTCTACATTCATTTTTGGTGAATCAATGGTATTTTCACCCAACATAGAGCTATGGATTTATGATCATTAAATTTATACTGACCATGTTCTTTATCACTCTCTATTAGTCCTTGGGAGTTAGTTTTCTCCTCCATGGCCATATTGTCACTTCATAATAATGTTCTCATATTTGGAAACATAGTTTTTTTTATTCTAGATGACTAATGTAAATCCCTTTCCCTTTATCTAAGAGGATGTTTTATTAACCCTTTACAAAATGTGGGATTTTAACAAAGGTATTTTTTGATGTAAAACCCTTGATTATTGAGATCAAGATCAAATTTTAAAGCTTCAATTTATCAATGGGTGGGGAGAGAATGTAACACACCTTGTTTTTATGAAATATATTTTTTCAAATTAATTTAATTTTCTTAATAGCTTGCATTACACATAACATTTAGTTTTAACAAACCATAATACATTGTTAAAATATTAGTATTTAAACATGATCATTAAAACCTAGTCATTAAATTGGTGGGAATGAATAATAATAACTAATTTTTGAAGTTTATATAATTGAAAAAAATATAAAATAAATTCTTTGGTTGTCAATTGATTGGAAATAAAAATAAAAATCATTTGAAAGTAAAAGAAATATTTTTTTCAAAAATAATTGTTTTTATACACATGATGGGTTTTTTCATAATAAATTAAATTAATATATATTGGTGAATTATTTTAAATAAATTTATGTATTAAATATTCAATAAATTTTCTTATAATTAATCTAACATTTTTTTTTATGAATATGGGATAAGAATAAATATAGTTTTATACTTAAAATTATTATTTTCTAAAAAGTAGTTTTGTTATGTTTTGCACACATATTTTATAATAAATTTTTTTATTTTTTTTAAAATGAACTTAATTTTTTTAAATAATAATTTCAATATTATATTAGGATTAAATTTTTGTATTTTTTCAGAAAATATTGATTTTCTAGTGAATGGTGAAAGAATACTGATTTTTGTAAAACTATCATTTCTTTTCATTAGATAAGTAATTTACAGTCCTATTATATTTTTTATTTTATATTAATATTTAATATATTATATTTTATTTATAATTAAATAATTTATTTCATTTTAATCAAAAAATTTCATGAATTCGGTATAAATCTATTTTTATGGTCAAATATTCATTTTTTCAGAAAACTGTATTTAAGTGCGTACTATTTGTACAATTTAGTTAATCAAAATAACTCAAAATTAATAATTATTTAAGTGAAATTTATATATGATATAACTAAATATGTGAATTCAAATTCATATAATGAATATTATTTGTCACATAGGTAATGAAAAATAATATTTTCCATGAAAAATTAATTTTCACGAAAAACCGCTTTTCATCTCTTTTGTGCGTTGATTTTAATATTATGTTATACCACTTGTGTGAATTAAATTTGATAAAATGTATTCCATGTTTTAAATCATAATAATTAATATTAGGTAATAACACAAATTTAATTTCAAAGATAATGAATAGAGAAACTATAAAAATATGTTACCGCGGATAAGGCTAAAATAGGTTTACCAGGGGTTAAACCAAAACATAAGGGTATATTTTACAATTAAAATTGTCTAAATAGTATTTAAGTAAATATTTAGACCTTATCCTACCCAAAATTTTAATATTTTTCAGTTTGGAATCATTTTTATTAATACTAACTTTATCATATTGTATTCTTTTATGAAATTTCAAAGTAGGACCCCTCTCCCACTTATAAAAAAAGCCTCCTCTCCTCTCCTATCCACACTTCTAGATCCTTTTGGTTAAAAACCATTAATTAATTACCTTACCACATCCTATAATCCTTTGTATAATTAAAAAACACTCATAGTATTTCTTTTGGTGGAAACCTAAAAAGGATGTCAAAATAAAAGATATAGTTCTTAACCATGTGTTTTCATTTTATTTATTCCTATACCTCCTTAAAATATTCATAAAATATGATAAAGTAATAACACCAAAATCTCCCATATAATGATATTTTATTTTTTTAATAACAAAACCTATATATATATTTATTATTCTATGAAATGGGAAACGAAACCGTCTATCATGTGTACAATGGACTACCACCTCGCTAACTGATATGATTCATTTTCCATCACCACCTCTCAAATATATATATAATAATGGATTTAAAACACACACACACACATATATATAATATTTATGATATAATTATACTTATATATTTATAATATCACATATAACTTATTACCTTACAATCTATAGGAAAATAATAACGTCACTCGTTCATACATGTGGACTAACACCTCCAAAAAGTGATGTGATTTGTTTTCATTTATATTTTATATAGATGATAGTAAGGATGGATTAGGTTAGTATATATGATTTATGTGATATAATAATTATTATGTAAATTTTAACTATTATTTTCCATTCTTCCATTCCATATGTTGATAAAATGAAAACATCATGCAGGTGTACGTATAACCTACCATCCCATGAATGGTGTAATTAAATTATATTTATATAAAATTTATGGGTGACTATTAATATTTATATATTGAATATATATTATATTTATATTATGATTGATATTATGTATATTATGGATCCATGATCAATTTACAATAACCAAAACTACCAAACCAAAACACACATGGAAAATGTAGTAGTCATCACCCAAAATAACAATTTAAATATAGAATTTTTAATAAATGAATGATAATAGGTTTTAATTAAATAATATATGGTTTGATATAAAAGACTATGGTTATGAAATATATTATAATTAACCTATATTTATTATATGGTAGGTTTGAATGTGTATGAATAAATTCGATACATGAGGTAAGGGGTTTCTAGTCTCACTTTTATTTATGGGAGACATATTCCATAGTCACCACTAATTTATTTTGTGTGGTGTATATAATTACCCTTTGATAATTTATATCATTAATATATTTCTATTAATTATATTGAATGTTAAATTTATTTTATTCTTTCATGGTGCTTATGATTCAACAGTTACCAAAATAGTAAGAGATTTATGTTATAATCTCACTATTCATCAAGATTATTTTTGATTATGCTTCCGATGTGGGAATTTATTTTCATAACTCTAAAGAATATTGTTAATTTTATGATACACTAGATATTACTTAATAATTCATGTTTTCCTTTAATCTTCATCTCTTTAATAATTAACGACTCTAAAAGAATGTTTTTAAAGAAAATGTATTTATTTATCTCTTCCATCAAAATCTTGCTCTCTTACATTTAAATGTTTTCTAAAAATGTTATCATGAAGTATTTTTACTAATTTAAATTTATTATTTAAAATTATTTTACCCATATATGAATTTTTATAATTTTTTTAACAATATTCTTCTTGTCATTTCCCAAATGAGTTACTTTTGACTTTTTATCAAAATTGTGAAAGGAATATTTATTTTAACACATATGACATGGATGAAATTTTCTAATGTCCTAACCACATAATGATTTAAATACTTCTTTAATAGTTTCCAAGGTTATTTTCAAAAAAATTATTTATTTAATGTTAAGTAAATTTTTATATTTTAAATAAGTGAATTCAAAGTTAAAAGGTTATTTTACTCTAGAAATGTTCCAAGTGATATTTTAAAAGCATTTTCCATATACGATTGAATCCTTTTACATTTATTATCATTTATTGGGGTTATAATACAATTATACCATGATTATCCTTTATTTGGATGGTTTGTTATTATGATTAAATGACGTTTATGAAACCCATTCCTTTTTCCATGGGTTATGATATGATGAATAATTATAATGATTATGGAACCCATTTCTTTTCCATGGGTTGTGTGATAATGAAATTATTTTGAAACTTGTTTTATTTTCCGGATTTATGATATTATGAATGTTTTAGAATCAAATATCACACAAATATATAATTTTTATTATTTTATATGTGGTCTCATAATTATATATCCCCCGAATGCATTTTGTAAATATAGATATATCAGATGATAAAAAAACTAGAATGGAGAGGGAACCCATTTTAGTAAGTTACCTTATCCAACATGATATTCTAGGAGTTAACCTTGATGACTATGTTAGTATTGTGAGTGAAACCGATACACTATGATAGTCTTGATAATTATCCATTAATACTAAGGAATTTATTTTCTATCTTATGTTTATTCCCCAAATCTATGTCGTATGCTACTCTTTTTCTTTTATGGATCATGTTTGTTGATTCCTTAATGATTCATGTCTTATGAACTACTAATATTATTTCTATGAATCAATAGTATGATATATGATATAAAGGGTATGGTTTTTAAATTTTATGATCATGTTCACTTACATTCATTCTTATGTTATGTTTAAGTGATTTTCGATATCTCCCTTGTTCAACCATACTGAGTATATGAGATCACCCTTTTTTTATTTTTCATTTCCCAAAGTTATGAAGAATGGAATTACAAAATTCATATCTATGAAGGGTTCTACTTATGAAGAATATAGTATGATATGATGTAGTTTAATTATAGACTATTTCTTTATGTATCCAAGTTTCAAAATACACTAAACCTTTAAATTCCTTAGGAATTTATTTTGTTAAATGAAATAAATATTAATATATTAAGATTTAATATCTTCGTATGAAATTTATGGGTCACTATATAACGTAAACATAAAAATAAAAATAATAAAATGGGAAATAATAACTCATTTACTAGTGATGGAATTCATAACACAAAATATATTACTCTTACAAACAAGACCTCATTCCAATACATAAAATGTAAATAAGTAAGACATATGCTAAATAACCATGATAGATTATCTCATTAGAGTTACTAATTCATTATGGGGCTATATAATTATGGATCTACTCACCACTAAATCAACATCAGCATACCACTAGGGATTAGGCTCTGACATTATAAATATATAAGGTTTCATACACCAAATACCTAAAATAGTTTTTCTCATGAGACCCATTGATGCATCAATGAGCTATATAATTTTGATCCACACCCATCCCCAAATAATTCCAACACACCCATTATATGAAGTAATAAATTACAATATATAATTAACAATCCATTGTAATCAATAAACATCTGTATTGAAATAATTAATAGATAAAATATCAATATTTTCTCAGTAAATAAATGAAAAAAATTTCTTAGTAAGTATCCTTTAAACTAAAACCCTTAAGAGTAATGGGTATACAGTTTTATCAATACTAAAAAAACATAAAAATGGTTTAAGTGATGTATAATATATCTATGAAATTATATAATGTGGACATGAAGGAGAAAAATAATTTTAAGAGAGAGACAAGGAGTGATAGTGAACATCAACCTTATAAACAAGGTTAGGTATAAAATATAAATTTATAAGAGAATTTAGAAGGTAATACATGGAACATAACTCCAAAGGAGATATATCTTTTTTATTTTGGGAAGAAAATTGAAGAAAAACTATCAAAAAATTCACAAATACTTTATAATATGGTTTTAAAAAAATACAGAAGTCTCCATCTAAAGTCATTTTAAAGGGGTGAAAAGATGAAATAAAAAACCTTAATTTTAAAATAATTCAAAATAATAAAACCTCTAAAATTAATGAAGTTAAAAATTTTAAATGTGGAGTGTAACATATAAATATACATAAGTGTAATGAACTACCTTTATTTCTTCTTCTAAAACACTAACCATTACTTTTAAAATAAAAAATTCATAGAACAATTGGAATATGATTTTCATTGAAAAAATATTAAAAATTGGATAGGAATATCTATAATTAATAATATATATAAATGAAAAAATTTCCTCGTGAGGTAAATGTTAAAAAAATAAGATTCTTTTCACACTTTTCTAAAGAAAGTAAAAAATAGCCTATGCAGTAAATGCTAAAAAAAAATCTATTTAAATATTTTTTTATAAAAAGTTATAGACTATAGAAAAATTATTTTTGTAATCCTATAAGTACTAATAAATAAATTTTTAACAAAAAATATATAATATGGATATGGCATAGAGATATTCACAACCACAAAAGAAGTGAGATTAAAAAAACCCTTAAAACATTAGTAGATTTAGAATAAAAAAACTTTGAATATATGAACTTGAAACAGAAAATTAAATATTATTATTATAAATATATTCATGATATAATATTTAAAATCTGTAGTATATACATCATATAAATGAAAATAGTTGTATAATATGAAACATGTCTTAAGGAAGTGAAATTGAGATGGACAAACCATTACCTCATATTCTCTATTATTTATAAGAATTATAAAATACTATATAATTAATTAATATTCATTAATAACTTATTTAATAACCGTATTTATACGTTTTACACTATATTAATATTTTATGTTCATTTATTACATAATTATTACTTATTTTTAGTTAATATTGTTTGTTGGTGTTAATAATTTTAATTGTTCCATGTATGATTTGGTATAATGAATTGAGTTTAAATTACACGGCCACGAGTTAATTATTTATAGAAAATTAATAGTTTTATAATTGGTTTTACATAATAATTCATTAAGTTATGGGCTCATTATATTGGATTTTACGTATGATTATTAAATATGAAACTCGAGACTGGATTAGTTTTGGGATTTTTTATCGAACTAAAGGTTATACATTAATAATAATTTAAAAACTAATATTAAAATCTCATAAATAAAAACAAAAAAACTATTTACATATTTATATTTTAATTTACCAGCTAATGAATCATTAGGGAGTTTGCTAAAAAATCCATTCCATAAAATGGTTCCACCAAAACGGTGGCATCGGTCATGGCAGAACAATGACAGTGGAACTGGTCATGATCGTACACTGAAACGGTGGCACCGCTTATGGTGTTCCACCGAACCGATGGAACCGTTATGGTGGAACCACTTATGGTGTTCCACTGAACCGGTGGCACCGTGACAGTAGAACTATAGCGGTCTCACCATCATTGTCCTACACCTAAATGGTGGCACCATTACGGTGTCTCACCAAACGGTGTCCCACCATTTTTTTCTAATTCTTCCCCCACAACGTATCTTTCGATTTAAAAGTATTTTAATACCGCTTTTAAAGATATTAAAATCCCATAAATGATATATAAAATCCCCCAATATCTAGGAAACCCTTGACTTTCCAAAACGTGTGGCTTTTTCTTTGCCGTCACACTCTTTTCCTGTACTTTTCAGTTCCTCCCCTGTTATGTGTTTTCCTCTATTTAATGAAAACCCGTTAACTCAAAACCATTATGGAAACCTCTCTAATAAGAATTATTCAATGAAAATTAATTCCATATTGTGTAACCACCCAACCGCATGGAGAAACCATGATCGACCTTTAAAACAGTTCAAGAATTCATATCTTATAACTCTAGGATCTCACCTTTTATCGCATGAGGATTCATTCTTCTTCTGAGTTGGTCTCTTTCCTTTCATGGGTGGGTTTGGAGTCCCCCAACCTAATTTCCATAGTCCCAGATTGGGATACCCGGTTTACCTCACGGGTCTGGAAAGGATTGCAACATTCTTTTGGCACCCAGTTATGCGTCAACACTGCTTTCCACCCCCAGAAAGATGGGAAGACAAAGTGGACCATCTAGATTTTGGAGGATATGCTACAGGAACGTGTTTTGGACTTTGGGGGATTGTGGGTATAACACTTTCCTCTGTTAGAGTTTTCCTACAACAATATCAATCACTCTACCATTGACATGTCTTCATTTGAAGACCTGTACGAGAGGCCATTTATCTCACCCATGTGCTGGATAGAGGCTAGGGAAGTAGGTTTTCTTGGACCAGAGGTGGTGGAGAGAAATATGGAGAAGGTTCAGCTTATACAGGAGAGGTTGAAGGTGGCTCAGGAGCAGAAGAAGTTGTATTCTGATCATAGGAGGAGACCCTTGGATTTCTAGGTTGGGGAACTTGTGTTCTTGAAGGTCTCCCCTTGATGTGGAAAACCGAGATTCAATAGAGGAAATAAGATTTCTCCTAGGTTTTTTCGGACCCTTAGAGGTGTTGCAGCAGGTCGGAAATGTGGCTTATTAGCTGACACAACCATCGCCGCTACTGAGGGTGCACGATGTCTTCCATGTGTCTCAGCTTCATAGTTATTTACATAATTATTGTCACATCCTCGACTGGGGGGAGCTGGCTATCAAGGACGACATGACATTTGTAGAGCGACCAGTGAGGATTGAGGATCATGAGGATAAGGTTCCTCATGTATTAACCATACCCTTGGTTCGTGTGTTATGGAGGCATTTTTGCCTCAAAGAGAGTACATAGGAATGGGAGGCACAGATGCGCGCCCAGTACCCAGAGCTATTTTGAGTTTTGTTCTATTTTGTTCGTACTTGTTTGCGATGTAGTGATTGAACTTATTTACTATGAAATGGATTGTTTCTCTTGTTCTCTAGATGTGTGTGAAGAGTCCTGACTGTGGGGAGGGAAGGACCTAATCCCTAATCAATATGCATTAAAGTGGACGTATTTAAACCTGCGCAGGTGAGTCAGTGCCACCCAGAGCCAAAAATATCCGAACATAGAGGAAGGGACTCCTTAATTCATATGACTAGATAGTGTGACCTTTATATATTTGTGTGGTTACTTAGGGGAGAGGAGCGGTAGTGTATCCATGGTTGTTTAAGAGATAGAGGTGTTCCTAGATGTTGAGGATGTTTAATCCTAAGAGGTATCTTTTAAGGTGGTTGTTCAGACCCCTCTCTTTTATTTGGGTCTATTTTTGATTCTCAAGGTTGAGAATAGTTTGAGAGGTATCTAATGTAATGGCCCAGATAGTGAATCACTAAGGAGTTTTCCAAAAACTCAGTTCCATTAAATGGTGGCACCAGTCACGGAGACACCATGACAGTGGCACCAGTCACAGTTTCACACTGAAACGGTGCACTGCTTAAGGTGGAACTGCTTACGGTGTTCCACTGAACTAGTGGCACCAGGATGGTGTCACCGTAGAAGTTGTCCCGTCACAGTACCACACCAAAACGGTGGCACCACTTACGGTGGCACTGTGACAGTGTCACTGTGATGGTGGAACCATTACGGTGTCTCACCAAACAGTTTCCCACCATTTGTTTTCAATTCCACCCCTAAACGTATCTTTTGATGTAAAATTGTTTTAATACCCCTTTAAAATCCATTAATAGCCCATAAATGATATCTAAAATCCCTGAAGATTTAGAATACCCATTACTTAGCAAAACATGTGGCTTTTTCTTTACTGCCACACCCTTTTCCTGTACTTTTTAGTTCCACCCCTTCTATGCATTTTCATCTATTTAAAGGAAACCCTTTAACTCATAGTCGTTACGACCACCTCTCTGATGAGAATTATTAAATTTCAATTAATTCAATCGTGTGTAACCACCCAACCGCGTGGATAAACGACGATCAAACATTAATGTTGTTCAATAATTCATATCTTGTAACTCTAGGATCTCCCCTTTTATTGCATGGGGATTCTTTCTACTTCTGGTCTGGTCTCTTTCCTTTCCTTGGTGCATTTGGAACCCCCCTTCCCAAGGGTAGTAGTGCGCCTATGTTGGAGCCTTTCCTACTCACTCATGGAGTCATTAGAGTTCTTCCCCTGCAAGTCACGCATCCCAAGTTCTTGGCATGTGGGAAAAAACTTCAATCTTCAATCATCCAAGTAGGGATTTTTCTTTATCTATCTCTTTACTGTGTATCATGTGGGGTGGGTATGATAATGTTCCTATAGGGATGGATGAAACCAAAATTTAATGAAGATAATAAATATTTTTTTAAATAAGGGGTGTGTTTGATGCTTCTGCTATACTCTTTTAACTTTTCTTATATGTTGTAAATCGTATGGGCTTATGTCCACTGAAATTCATGGATGTTGGTGGTCCTTTCTTGCGCACTAATGAACCTCTATTTCTGGATGATTATGTGATTGAATGGATGCACATGGAATTTGGTTAATCACGTAAACTCGGTTGATTAAATGGATGTTAGTGAACATAAATCCTTGTGTGATCACCTCAGTTAACCCAACGGAAATAAGGAACTTAATGAATGGTGTGTTTGAATATGAAAACTCCCTTGATCTATCTTAGTAATATGTGTGGTTGTTCTTCTTGATGCTTGTGGGGTGACGTGGATTGGGATGGGATCCCCTGTTGTGTAGTTGTTGGGTTATGGATTTGGGGTTGTGTGGGTCCATATATTGGGGATTGGTTTGGTTCCAGTACTTTGAGCGATCTCACAGACGCCTTTTGTTGTTTTAACTTTACAAGAGATTTGCATGTGAATTCTTAATTTACTGCTTGACTGTTTTTCCTTCTTTGGCTTGTAGCTATGACTATTAGTTGCTCGGTAGTGAAGAATTATTTAAATGGAACCACTTGAATGTTATAAAAAGTATGGCTTCAATATGGAATTTTTTTCCGGGATGAGTTGTGACTTGGTTAAGGCTATTGTGTTTTTTTATGAATGAATAGTAACAAGGGTGTTTGTGTATGGGATGGTTTTGGAACCCCTAGGTTGGGATGAGTTCTTGTTTACGTATATGTATAATTTAGTTGTTATCTATATTATTAGATCCCCACCCAAGTTGAGCACTTCATGCCAAGCACCCCCCTTTCATGGGGGAGGGTGTTTTTCCCAACACTTCTATGAGTGACTAGTTATTAGTTCCTTTTATGCTCCCTTTCCCGAGAAGCCCAAGACTCGTCAGTCAGGCTGTGACGACCTGAGGTCCATTATAGTCCAAGATTCTTTGGGAAAGGTAGTTGTGGTTGTTGGAACAGGTGTGTGCATGAAGTTTGTTTCCCAGGTGTCTTTGGTATGGGGCCCAAGTGTCTTCGGGCGTGATGGTAGTTGTTCTAGCCCAGGTGTCTTCGGGTGTGGAGATAGTTGTTGTGACCCAAGTGTTTGTGGGTGGGGATGTGTGTGGTTATTGTGGCCCAAGTGTCTACAAGAAAGATGTTTGGTTGTGGTGTCCCAAAAGGTTGTTGTTAGGGTAGCAGTGAGAATGTACTAAAAATGGAAGGGGTGGTCTGACGCATAGGATGTCTTTAATAACCAGTAGGAAATTGGTATGGGGTACCCAAACATCAATGTGTTATTAATATTACTTTACTTGACTTGTGTTATTTTAGGAGTTTTCCTCAGCAAGTTTTAGGTGGATAGTTCCCTTTTTAGGTGATTTTGTTATCTCCTTTTCTCACTAGGCATTATAATGACTCCCCACTTGTGGACGAGAGCTTTTGGTATTCCCTACCGAGTATACCTGTAGACTCACCCGATGGATATAAAACTATTTTCAGGTTTCTAGAAGGACTTCGGGGATCGTTCGAGACCATATTAGCTCGGATGCTGGGACCATTAGTGTTTCTGCTTTTCTTTTCTTTTGGTACTTGCCTTTGGAGTTTTCTTGTACTTTTATCACTTTATATTAAAACATGCATATGGGAGTAGATTTTTTTTACTTAATTTTACTTCTCGTTTTGGTGTTGTTTTGGATTTACTATATTATCTCCCGATCCTTAAAAAAGGGGTAATGCGTTCCATATTACATATGATTTTATACCCTTGGTGTTATTCGCCACTCTAGGGCCTATTGAAGGTGGGACTTGGGGGTTATTATCTCTCCTTTAACTTGAAGAAGGAAAGGTGTGGCAGTTTGTGGTCCCTTCCTTCATCTTGGTGAAGGTGGGTCATGACAGAATGGTATTAGAGGGGTGGGTTGAGATATAGGATGGAGTCTAGGGTTAGGCACAGTGATGATTTCATGGGATGATAGGGCAACAATGTTAGGAAATCTTGGTGCATGAAATAGTCCAGGGAAGACTGGCTAGGATACGGGATTTAGGTCCCCCTGTGATCCAATGTAAGGAATATGGACCAACTGAATGACCAATTGAGTCTACACTAATTGTAGGGTAGATACCCTAGGAAAGGTACATGCATCATAATGACTTGTGTTCTTGTGTGTATTTTGCATTTTGGGGATTTTTAAAACAAAAAACAGTCTAAGAAAATTTTAAAAGAAATATTCTACACTACTTGACCATAGAAATTCCTTATTGACCATGAAGATATGGAACCTAGATGGAGACCATGGGTAGTGCGGGAAATCGAGGCCCAGGAGGCTGATTTGGCTGATCAACAGAGGGATGATCGAGAGGAGAAGGATGACTAGGGGTAGAGGACACTTTGTTCCTTTTAGAGGCATAACCTCGAGAAGTACGAGGGCAATAGCTCAGTCATGGATACAGAGATATGGATTTAAGAGATGATGATAGCTTTCATTTTGATTCGGTCAATGACAGAGTATTGGGCTCCTCTATCTGTAATCCAGATGTGGGGAGAAGTGCGTCAGTGGTGGATGATCTATCTTGGGGAGAAGAGGGAGGTTGAAGTTTCATGTACTGATTTTAGGTGGGAGTTCCGGGCATAATTCCACTCTTCCATGATGAAGTATGAGAAGAGGTAGGATCTACTCTCCTTTAATAAGGGGAGTATGTCAGTGAGGGAGTTGGGGATGAAGTTCAAGGACCTTCTTCACTTTGCTCCGGACCTCTTCCCAGATGAGGAGTCTCGGGTGAGACGTTTAGAAGAGGCAATCCGACCTTCTCTTCAATATGCTATTACTTCCTTAAATCTACTGACATACTTGGAGGTTCAGAAGAAGGATTAAGTGGTGGAAAGGATGCACAATTAGGGAGGTGTAGCGCGAGAGGGGATTCGGTTGGCCTCGTCAAAGGGGAAGGTTGTCAGTAACAAGCCTCCAACATTAGGGCCTTCCAGGTTTCATCCCGTGGGGAGCAGGCCCCGGCAGTTCCAGTTTCAATATCCTGGTCCTTTCCCCTTCCTTGCAGGCCCAAGACCGAGATGTTTCATCTGTGACAGTCCTGGGAACCTTCGGAATATGTGCCTGGACTGAGTGAAGTATAGTGGGGGTGGGCAGATTCAGCACCCACCTCAGCAGCAACAGTTTCTAGCCAGACCCTTTCTGCAACAACAGTAGGGACAACGATCACCCACTCCTCTGAGAGCAGAAATTGTAGGAGGAGGCCGACCTCAGGGTGCTCCTTATGGACCTCGACCAGGGTGTGGTTGTGGAGACGACCAACAACTGAGGGGCAGAGGAGCTGGGCGTGGGCAGTTTTACACCGCAAAGGAAACAGTTCCAGTAGGGCCAGAGGTCGCTGAAGGTACGATCAACTTGTTTAGCACTATTTCTTCTGACTTGTTTGATTTAGGAACTTCACATTACTTTGTTGCACCCAGTCTATCCCATTCTTTGGGTATAGATGTAAAGAGACTTCTGTACCCCTGGTTTTGAGTATCCTAGTTGAAGGTCAAACTAGCTTGTCACATGTTTTTCGGGGATGTAGACTGATGTTGGGACCAAATTAGTCTAGTGGGGACCTTCTTTTGATACAGATTCATCCATATGATGTCATTCTAGGAATCTAATGGCTATTATATGTGTGTGATGTTTTCAAATTATTTGGAAGAAGGGTTGTGTTTTCTGATATGGATGGACAACGTGTGACTTTCATCGGCGAGTGGGGTTTCCAGGAAGGCAGCAGGTGAGTGGAGCTCCTTCTTTCCTTGTTAGTTAATAAATCAACGGATTCAAAAGATATAGAGATGGTGGAAGTCCTAGGGATCATCTGTGAGTTCATGGATGTCTTCTCTGTAAAGTTAGTGATTATACCCCCTCGACGTGATGCCGAGTTCGGTATAGACTTGCAACCTAGTGCTCATACGATTTCGATGTCTCCCTATCAGATGACGCCTTATAAGTCGCTAGAGTTACGTATTAAGATTGAAGAAATGATGAAAAATGTTGTTGTTCTACTAAGTGAGTCACCATGGGGTGGTCCGTTCTTTCATGCATAAAAGGAAGATGGTGGTCTCAGGCTGTGTATAGACTACCGGAGGCTGAACTAAGTAATAGTAAAGAACCGTTACCCCTTACCGAGGATCAACAACCTTTTTGATCAGTTGAATGAGGCATGATGGTTCTCTAAGACCGACCTACGGTTAGGATATCACGAATTGAGGGTGAAGGAGGGTGATATCTTGAAGACTGCCTTCAGGTGCAGATATGGGCACTTTGAGTTCGTGGTCATTCCGTTCAACAGTACAAATTCACCAGCCGTGTTCATAGGGATCATGAAATCCATCTTCTAGGAATATCTAGACCGGCTCAAGGTCATGTTTATTGACCACATCCTGATCTACTCATGATCAGAGGAGTATCACGCTGAGTATCTGAGGACGATTTTAGAGGTCCTATGACAACACCATCTTTATGGGAAGTTGTTTGAGTGCAAGTTCTGGACACGAGATGTACACTTCCTTGGACACGTGGTGTCTGATCAGGGTATAGCAGTGGACTCTTCAAAGGTCTAGGTAGTTGTTTCTTGGTAAGCACCCAATAACATGGTAGAGGTTCATAGTTTCCTGGGCCTAGCGAGTTACTACCAGAGATTCTTGCCCAACTTCTCCCGAGTTGATGCACCCTTTACAGACTTGACCAAGAAAGATCATGCATTTATATGGAGTGAGGACTTCCAGGAAACCTTCTTCTATCTGAAGGGGAAGCTAGTTAGTGCCCCAGTACTGAGGTTTCCAGAAGAAGGGGTGATATTTGAGGTGTTCTATGATTCTCCAGGCCAATGATTTGGGTGAGTTCTGATGAAACAATAGTGGATGATCTCTTATAGGTCTAGGAAGTTATGTCCCCATGAGCATAAATATGCCACCCATGATATGGAACTTGTAGCGGCCGTTTTTTCACTAAAGTTGTGGTGGCATTACCTCATCGGAGAGCACTTCCTGGTCTTCATGGATCACAAGATCTTGAGGTATATCTTCTCCCAGTAGGAACTGAACTTGTGGAAACGAAGGTGTATGGAGTTTATTTAGTACTTACGAATTCAAAATCTATTACACTAAAGGTAAGGGTAATGTGGTGTCCGATGCCTTGAGCATGAAGTTGCAGAAGGATGTAGTTTGAGAATCAGCAGATGCTTGGAAGGCAATGGATGAGTTAGCTTCCCTACAACTGGATGAAAAGGTGAATGATAGTAGAGTATGTATTTTTCAGATAAAAATATAGTTATCTCTTTTAAAACAGGTGAAAGTGTCCCAATGGGGGGACTTAGAGTCTTAAGTGATACACAATCATGTTAGCCAGGGCGATGCTCTGGGAGGATGGTCGGAAGATAGGAAAAATTGGATGCTATTTCATGGGAAGTTATTCATCCCTGTGGAAATTCACAAGAGAGTTCTTGGTGAGTTCGAAAAATCACCCCTGGAGGTACACCTGGGAGTTTCCAAGATGTACCAGGGTTTGAGGTGTTTGTTTTGGTGCCCTGGGGTGAAGCGGGAAGTTGCAAAGTTTGTGAAAAACTGACTTGGGTGTCAACAGGTGAAGGATGAACACGACAAACCAGAAGGTCTGTTACAACCTTTAGATGTCCTTGAGTGGAAATGGGATGACATCTTAATGGATTTTATCAAGGGACTACCCAGAGTTCAAGGGGGTTGTGATGCTATCTGGAAATTGGTGGACCATCTAACAAAATCAGCTCAATTCCTGGAAATAAAGGAGTCGAGAATGGTGGATTACCTAGCATAGAGGTACATTGATGAGGTAGTGTGGTTGCATGGAGTTACAAGGTCTATAGTCCCAGATCGGGATACCTGGTTTACCTCATGGGCCTGGAAAGGATTGCAACATTCTTTTGGTACCCAGTTATGGCTCAACACTATTTTCCACCCCCAGACAGATGGGAAGATAGAGCAGACTATCTAGATATTGGAGGATATGCTACAGGTATTTGTTTTGGACTTTGGGGGGATTGTGGGTACGACACTTTACTCTAATATAGTTTTCCTACAACAATAGATATCACTCTACCATTTACATGGCTATATTCGAATCCTTGTATGGGAGGTTGTGTTGCTCACTCGTGTGCTGGACAGAGGTTGAGGAAGTAGGTGTTCTTGGCCCAGAGGTGGTTTAGAGAAGGACGTAGAAGGTTTGGCTTATATGGGAGTGGAGGAAGGTGGATCAGGACTGAAAAAAGACATATTCCAGTCATAGGAGGAGACCATTGGAGTTCCAGGTTGGGGACCACGTGTTCTTGAAGGTCTCCCCTTAGTGTGGGAAATAGAGGTTTGGAAGTGAAAGTAAGCTTTCTCCCAGGTTCTTTAGACCCTTCGAGGTGTTGCGGCATGGTGAAAAACTGGCTTATCAGCTAGCACTACCACCACCGGTACTGAGGGTGTTTGGCGTCTTCTATATGTCTCATCTCTATCAGTATCTACATGATGATTCACACATCCTCAACTGGGGGGAGATAGCTATCGAGGTTGACGTGACATTTGTGGAGAGACCAGTGAGCATAGAGGATTGTGAGGAGAAAGTGCTTCATGGAAGAACCATCCCCTTGGTTCATGTGTTATGGAGGCATGGTGTCCTCGAGGAGAGTACCTAGGAATGGGAGGCACATATGTGTGCCCAGTACCTAGATCTATTTTGAGTTTTGTTCTATTTTGTTCGTACTTGTTTGTGATGCAGTGCTTGACCTTATTAACTATGAAATGGACTATTTACCTTGTTCTTTGGATGTGTGTGTAGAGTCATGACTTGGGGAGGGGAGGACTTGATCCCTAATTAAGACGCATTAATGTTTATGCGGTTAAACCCATGCAGGCGAGTCAGTACCACCCAAAGAAGATAGTATCTTGACATGGAGGAAGAGACTCCATAATCCATATGAATGGACGATATGACCTTTACATGTTTGTGTGGTTACTTGGGGGAGAAGAGTGGTAGTGTATCCATGGTTTTTAAAAATATAGATGAGGAATAGGTGTTCCTAGATGTCGAGGAGGTTTACTCCTGAGAGGTATCTTTCAGGGTGGTTGTTCAGAACCCTCTCTTTTCTTCGGGCCTAGTTTCGATTCTTGAGGGTGATAATAGTTTTAGAGGTATCTAAAATAATGTCCCAGATAGTGACCCATTAAGGAGTCTTCCAAAAACACGGTTCCATTAAACAGTTACACCAAAACAGTAGCACCAGTCACAACAACACTGTGACGGTAGCACCGGTCATGGTTTCACACCAAAATGGTGGAACCACTTACGGTGTTCCACTAAACTAGAGGCACCATGACGGTGGAACCGTAGTGTTCACACAGTCACGATCCCACCTTGAAATGGTGGCACTGTGAAGGTGGTACTATTACAGTGTCTCACCAAATAATGTCACACCCTTTGTTTTTTCAGTTCCACCCCCACAACATATATTTCGATGTAATAGTGTTTTAATACCCATTTAAAAGACATTAAAATCCCATAAATGATATCTAAAATCCCCCAGGATCTAGGTGACCCCTGAATTACCAAAACGTGTGGCTTTTTTCCTCGATGTCACACCCATTTCTTGTACTTTTTAATTATGCCCCTATTACAGATTTTCCTTTGTTTAAAGGAAACCATTTAAATCACAGTCGTTATGGCCACCTCTCCAATGAGAATTATTAAATGAAAATTAATTACATCATGTGTAACCCCTAACTGCATGGAGAAACCACAATCGGCCTTTAAAGTGGTTCAGGAATTCGTATCCCATAAATATAGGATCTCACCATCTATCACACGAGGATTATTTCTTCATCTGGGCTGGTCTCTTTCCTTTACTAGGTGTATTTGGAGTCCCCCTTCCCGAGGCTAGTAGTGTGCCTATGCTAGAGCCTTTCCTTCTTACTCTTGGAGTGCTCAGAGTTCTTACCTTATAAATCGTGCATCCCTAGTTCTTGGCGCTTTGAGAAAAAATTTGATCTTCGATCATCCTAGTGGGGTTTTCCATCATCTCTCTTTTTACTGTGTATCATTCAGGGTGGATATGATAATGTTCCTATGGGGATGGATAAAACCAAACCTTAATGAAGATAATAAATATTTTTTTTGAATTAAGGGGTGTGTCTGATGATGTTTATATAATCTTTTACCTTTCCTTATATATTTTAAATTGTATGGGATTATGTCCACTAAAAATCATGGTCGTTGGTGGTCCTTTCTTACGCACTAATGAACCTCTATTTTCTAGATGATTCTGTGATTGAATGGATGTACATGGAAATTGGTTAATAACATAAACATGGTTCATTAAATGGATGTCATTGAACAAAAATCCTTGTGTGATCACCACAGTTAACCAAATGGAAAGAAGGAACTTGATGAATGGTGTGTTTGAATATGAAAAATCCCTTGCTTTGTATTGGTAATATGTGTGGTTGTTCTTCCTGATGCTCATATATTGACATGAATGGGGATGGGATCCCCTGTTGTGAAGTTTTTGTGTTGTGGATTTGGGGAAGTTTGGGGATTTATGTTGGGTCTTGGTTTGGTTCTATTACTTTGAGGGATCTCACAGATCCCTTTTGTTGTTGTGACTTTACAAGAGAACTGGGTGTGAATGCTTAATTTCCTGCTTGGCTATTTTTCCTTCCTTATATTGTGGCTATGCCTCTTAGTTTCCCAGTATTGAAGACTTATTTAAATGGAACCACTAGAATGTGATAACAAGAATGGGTTTAATTGGGAATTGTTTTCCGGGATGAGTTGTGACTTGGTTGTGTCTATTTTTATTTTTTATGAATGAATAGTAATGAGGGTGTTTGTGTATGGGATGGTTTTTTAACCCTTTGGTTAGTATGAGTTCTTGTTTAACTATATGTATAATTTAGTTATTATGTTTCTTATTTGTGCCCCGCCCAAGTTTAGAACTTCATGCCGAACACCCCCATTTCATGGGGGAGGTTTTTTTTTCAACACTCATATGATTGGTTGGTTATTAGCTCCTTTTCTGCTCCCTTTCCAGAGTACCCCAAGACTCTCCAGTTAGGATATGATGGCCTGAGGTCTATTATATCCCAATATTCTTTGTTCAAGGTATTTTTGGTGGTTGGCCCAGGTGTGTGCAGGCAGTTTATTTCCCAAGTGTCTTCGGGATGAGGCCCAAGTGTCTTCGGTCATGGCGGTAGTTGTTCTGGCCTAGGTGTCTTCGAGAATGGTGGTAGTTATTGTGGAACATGTTTCTGAAGGTGGGGATGTGTGTGGTTGTTGTGGGATATGTTTCTATGAGTGTGATGTGTGGTTGTGGTGGCCCAAAAGGTTGTTGTTGGGGCGTCATTGAGACTGCAGTGAAAATGGAGGGGGAGGTCTGATGCGTAGGATGTCTTCAATAACCAGTGGGAAAGTGGTTCGGGGCACCCAAAAATCGATGTGACATTACTATTAATTTACTTGATTTACGTTATTTGGGGAGTGTTCTTTGGTGAGGTTTGGGTGGATAGTTTCCTTGATAGGTGGTTTGGTTATGTCTTTTTCTCATGGGGCATTAGAATGCCTCTCCACTTGTGCACAAGAGCTTTTGGTCTTCCCTACCGAGTATACCTGTATACTCACCATATGTATATAAAACTATTATTAGGTTTCCATGAGGAATTTGGGGACCGTGCGAGACCGTATTAGCTAAAACATTGGGACCGTTAGTGTTGCTTCTTTTCTTTTCTTTTTGGTAGTTTCCTTTGGAGTTTTCTAGTACTTGTAGCACTTTATATTGGAACATGCATATGGGAGTGGATTATTTTTGGCCTTAATTTTACTTCTAGTTTTTTTGTTGTTTGGGATTTACTATATTATCTCTTGATCCTTTTAAAAAAAGGGGTAATGAATTCCATATCACATATGATTTTATACCCTTGGTGCTAGTCGCCACTCCGAGGCCTATTGAATGCGGGGCTCATGGGTCATTATCTCTCCTTTAACTTGAAGAAGGATGGCTCTGACAGTTTTCTGTCCCTTCCCTCATCTTGGTGAAGGTGGGTAATTACATATATCTTTTTTATTAATTAAATTTATTTTTTGTAAAAATACATTTAAGGTGGTGATGAAAAATGAAATACGTCATTCATGGAGCAGGTAGTCTAGACATAACACATGCAATGTTTTCATTTTGAAATGGATGGGAGGTATGTTTATAATCATTGTTCAATTATAATAATAAAATTTTAGTTTAAAAATTATTCTGATGTAATTATATTACTATGGTTATAATATATTTGGACCAGGTTAGAGAAGAAGGAAACTTGAAAGAACTCGGTTAAGATAATTACCTATTTCTTTTATATCAACCTTTAAACCACTATATTTTAGTTAGAACATTTCATCTAAGATGTGGTAAATAGAAACAGGGATATGTTTTTTATATTTTGTTTTCAAGATTTAGAGGTTTTAATATGAGGAAAAATGGAGTGGCAAAGGGGTCCTTTTATAGATGTGTGGAGAGAAATTTCTATAAATTTTATTTTCTTAATATAAAAAGGAAATTAATATTCATATAAAGTGTAAAAAAATTTATTTTTATTAAAATTGATAAGTTAAATTTCAATAAATCCTTTATCCAAAAATTTAATTTTTTTAATATTTTAAGTCTTTAATCATTGATTTAACACTTTAACTATATTTTAGCATTTATTGTTGTAACTAAATGTTACCTTGGTATCATATTTTTATGAAGAAAAATTAAATTGAAATTATTAACTAATTTGAATATTATAGTTTAAAATACGAAAAATATTTTACTATATTAAATTTCTAGAGGTGGTAAAAATTTGTTTTAATATATATATGCATAACATGACAAAAATATTTTTTAGAAAATATTCCCTTTTAAGCATAAGAAAAAATTACAAAAAAATCTTGTAAGGTATTTATTCTCATGAAAATTTTCTATTTAGGACTAAAAAAATATATTTATATGGATTTAAGAAAAATACAAAACTAAATGGTAGATTTTGAATACTTAATTAAAATAAATGACTAAAAATTGTTTTCTCATTAGATAAAATATAACATAGGTGTAAAACATTGGTTTCAAAATTCAACAAAATATTTATTACATGAATTTATTTATTATTAAACAAATATTTGGTAAAAATGGTTTATGAATATTTTAATACATGATTACATCATGAAAATTTCATAAAAGGTATGGTATTTATGGGAATCAAATTTTATATTATTCACTAGAAAATCAACTCTTTTGGAAAACCAGAAAAAATATACACTAATCTAATTTTAATATGTTTAATCAAAAATATTATTTAGTTTTTTTCAAATTTAAAATTTTAATTTTTAAATAAAATTAAATAAAATAAGGGAAAAACAATTATTTAGAATAAAAACTATTTTTTTCAAATGAAAAACCATATTTATTGATAAAAATATTTATAATATTATTATAATAATAAATAATAATTTGAATTTATATAATTAACATTAATATCCATTTATATCATATTTAATAATTAAATATTTCTTTTAGTAGTTCAAAATAAGAATGTATGTTAAGGAAATTTAATTACCTTTAAAAAAACATCCCTTATGAGATAATATCTTTTAATCTATAATGATTATCTAATTGATTATATATCATCCTTTGATACATGATATAATCATATGTACTTGTTTAAAGTAAATATATAAATTATTATTAAAAATACCTTGGTTATCAGTTTCTACCCCCTTATAAAAATGACATCCTCACATTTTTTATTTTTTCTTAAAATAATGAGTGAAACATCACATAATTATAATATTACCTGCATATTTTACATAAAACATTAATTTTTTGGTTATGACAAGGAACCCAATCAATTCTAAAAAAATTATTTCTTAAACCATGTATATAATTTTTTAAGAATCATTGAAAGAATATTTATTTAATATTTTATAGATAATAAATGACATAATTTCCACAAATTTTGTTAAATATGTTTATTGGTAAAATATTTGGGATTAGATCATTTATTTGAAAATTTGATGAAAATTCTAGTTTGGACTCTTTAAAGTTAACTATAGAATTTCATATATAAATATTTATAAGTGACTTATTTGTACATAAAATTTTACGAATTTTTTTCCAACTTATGGTCTAAAACTTTAATTCCAGACATCTGATCTAAATCATGCATATTATTGGATTAAATGCTCTATAAATTCAATGATGGACTAGACTGGCCAGATTGGACACCACTTATCCTTTTGGGTCATATCATTTACATCTGGGCCTGTATTGGGATTAATTTTGGATAGTAGAAATATGATCCAATTCCAAAAATATTAACTTTTTGTGAGGACATATGGTTCATGCTTTTGGAGGTAAAAAATTTAGTGCAATTTGGATTAAAATACTTTTCTGAATTTTCCCTATTCACAGTTGAAACCACCTGTAAACCTATCATACACTCCACTATATAAATATGTATTTTTTTTCCATTTAGAGAGGTTGGTACATGAATTAATATATTGAGAGAAGAATATAATTGGTTTCACTCCATTTATCTGGGAATTTCAAGAGGGATATCTCTTGAAACAAGGATATCTTCAACAAATCCATCGTCTTCTTCTTCATGTTATAATATTTGTCATTTCGTAATAAAATTCATAATTTATCTTCCATTTTTTATTTTATTTTTTTAATTATTCATTTGTTTACTTCATTGGTATAGAACTAAATATTAAAAATGTGAATGGGTTATACCCTTTCTAAACCTTTTCACATGCAACTCGTTTCTATGATGACTACACTGCCCTTGGAAGAGTAGTATTTCTTAGTAATCAATCTACCTCTTACCTCCATCATTTAATTATATTAAACCAAAAATATACTATAATTAAAAAAATATTATCTATTAATTTTTTTAACATAAAATAAACTAATAAAGTAATTTAAAAATTAACATAAAAACACACAAGGTCAACTAATCAGTGAATTGTGATAGCATGGTCTTAATCAGTTAAACAAACAAACTAGGATCAATTTTCTGAGTTCAAAAACAATCCCAAAACACAATTTATCCTCATTTCAAGAATTTATATGTTCCTTAATTTACCAATGACCATAGGATATTCTTATAACATAAAAAAGCAGGGTTTTATGATTGAACATTCCGAATTTAGCCTAGGGTTTAATTCATTTCATCATTGTGGTCAAATAAATTCTCATAGGGTTTTGGGATTAAAAAATTATGAGATTATAATTAAGTGGATTTTAATTTAAATGATAATAATTAATAATTAGGTGAATATGTAGAGTTGGATCAATTACTCATTCTCAATTACTCATTCTAAAAATATTTTATAAAAAACTTATTCTCATTGTGTCTTATTAATCAAATTTCATTTAAAAAAAACAATCTTCTTTCAGAATACATTTTCAAGATTTATAAACGTTAATCACCCCTTACTTGTATATAGTGTGTTTATGTTATTTTATTTTATTTTAAAAAAACCTTTAATATATTTTTTAATTACTTCCTCCTCCGAGAGACGACCTTGGATAGCCACTCCACTATACCTAAATAACCAAAAAACCGAACATCATTTGAGAACGCCAATGATGGTACATTTCAAATTGGCACTGTTTTTGGAGAGGAAAGTAATTATTTCAATCAATAAGATTTATTTTTTTTAAAAATAATTTTATTATTCTATTCTCTTATTTCTTTATTTCCTCCCTTTCCCAAATTTCATTTTTACTTATTTTATCCTTTTTTTGAAAATAAATTCAAACTTACTTTTATTTTTATTATGGTACATTTTTCTCCATTTAACTTTTATTTTTTACTAATTTTTTACATGAAATAATCTTGAGGATATCTTAGATCTTGAACCTGAGATTGAATTCAGCCTCTGGGATTGAATCAGACAATCTTAGTCTACGTGATATTTCAATATTCAACCATTTAGAGAATTACTCCATTCTAGGAACAATGAAATCAGAAATACATCTGAATAAAACCTAAAAAAAGAACCTATTGTTGATAATAAGAAAAAATAATACAATATAACCATTATAGAATTTCCTACACTAGATATTAACTATCAACCACATTTTACTTCATACCCGAATATAGAATCAGATTTCAAAATAAAATCTATATTGATACACCATCTTTAAAAATTTTATGGACTCTCTAGCGAGGATCTAAACAAGAACCTTAAATAATTTAATGTGATTTAATCAACCATAAAACAATGAAATTTATCTGATGATCAAATTAAACTAAGAACATTCTAAATCAATCCTAAACTAGAACCAATGGTTGAAAATAATAACATTGAACATAATATAAAAATTCTATAATTAGTTACACAAGATATTAAACGTCAACCAAATTGTATTGCATATCCAAATCTCTAATCAGTTTTAAAAATAAAATCAGGATTGATTCACCTTCTTCCAAAATTTCATGGAATCTCTAATGAGGATCCCAAAAATTACCATCAATAATTTAATATGGGTTGATCAAACCTAAAACCACGAAATGTATCTAATGATTAAATCAAACTAAGAGCATTATGATTCTCCCTTGATGGATCTAAAAAAGATTAGATATATTATTTACAATATGAATATGTAATATTTTGGAATGATTTGAAATTTACTTTATTGTAGATATATTTTCTAGCATCAAGGACCACTTCCATTCCAAAAGAGATATTTGGAATCAAGAAATCCCAAGGGGATTTAATGTACGAGTACTGGGAGTGATTCAAGAAGTTGTGTACAATATGACCACATCAAAAAATTAGTGAGAAAATCATAATCTAGTACTTTGATGAAGTCCTAAAGCCTATGGAGAGGATCATATTAGATGTCGCGAATTGAGAAGCATTGGCCAAAAAAACACTAGCAGTTGAACATGTGTTGATTGAAAATATGGCACAAAACTCCCAAAATTTGGCGATTGAGTAACACCACATGTTTGAGGAGTAAATTAGGTATGTCCTTATTCTCTTTAAAATTATTTAATATATTATATGTTAGAATAATTAACTATTATGGTGATACAGATTGATTTGGCTCAGAGGACAGCCCAACACACTCCTATGAGGCCTTGAGGAATTTTCACTGAAATAAACCACCCAACTTATTGTTTCACCAAATATCATAGACTATGGATTGAACAAAATTATTATCTAGGATACCATATCAATAGAAGTAACAACCACATCCATATAATAAGTATGATTCCATTTCACCAACATAAAACCATGGGTGGAAGGATTAATCAGACATGAGGTATGGCTCTAGACAACAAAAAAGGCATCCTCTTCAATAAAATTTCTAGAAACCTCCATCTTATTGAAAAGGATTTAAAAAACCCCAAAGAATATTTGAATCCCAATCCTCAAAAATTAAACAATAAAGTAATTATAAACAAAACAAAATTTCTAATACTGATGATCCTTTCAAACAAAAGTTTCACAATCAATAGAATGAGCTAAAGAGCTAGGGTTCATAGTAAAGGGAGTTAAAGACACAAATGATCCAGATTTCCATTTCCCTCCATGAATTGATAAGTAATAAATATTGATATATATCTTACAAACCTAATCAAAATCCCAAGGTTAATTTTAGTGCCATCACATTGAGAAGTGGGAAGCAAACAATTGATACATCTACACCTATCATTCCATAGGGATTTACCTCAACTTCAAAGAATCCACATTCAAGACCAACTGATGAGCATCCCATAGAGAAAAAAGGAAAGAAAAATATTGATTATATTTCTCCTTAACCCCTTCCATTTCTAAATAGAGTTGTACAAACTAAGAATCTGGTTGAAGTGGAGATTCAAAAAGCAGTCTTGGATACATTTAAGAGTGTTTCATTAAACTCCCCCTTATTGATGCCATTTATAAAATCCCAAGTAATGAAAAATTCATTAAAGTACATTATGTCAATCGAAGAGGGTTCAAGGGAAATTATAGGATCAATCTTGAATGGAATATGTCATAACTAATTACACAAACATTATAAATTCAAACAAATAGTATGGATCCAGGTACATTCACCATATCATGCACCATAGTGGATTTAAACTTTTTTGATTATTAATGTGATTTGGGAGATTCCATAAATGTGATTCCTCACTTTTTATTCTCTTCTTTATAGGTTGGTGAGTTGAATACAATGAGAGTAGTAGTGTAACTGGCTAATAGAGCTACAACATATCCAGTAGGATTCCTTAAGGATATACCTACTTGGGTAAGATAAATGATCTTTCTAATTGATTTATATGCGATTAACATGGAGGATGATCAGTTAAATTCTCACTCTCCCATTATCATAGGTATTCCATTACATAAAACTACAAGAAATATCATCAATTACCATGATGGAAAAATTTAAATGGAGTTAGGAGATGATGATGATATATTTATTGTTATGGACTCCATGAAGTACACCTCTGAGGACCATTCTTTTTTATCTACCAATTTTAACCACCATGTAAACACCCCATGTATTTTTTACCTATGATTAAAGATACTATGAGATTTAGTTCTAGTTTGATTTTTATGATCACAAAAACACCTATTTATAATGCACAAACCTCTCTTGGATTTTATTTTTATGTGGATTCATATTTTAATTTTTATCATGTTCACTGTACTTATGACATGGTTGTGGAGTATGCTGATGTATTTGATGCATTTTTCTCTAATTTGGATGATTTATATTATGATACTGATGTTTATTGGGAAAATATTTTATTTCCTTCAATGTATCTATCCGCACATCACACCTAACATTGGAAATCAATCTATTACCACCAAATCTCAAATACTCATACTTGTTGAGTGGTGAGAGATTACCTATTATAATTCCTAACAATATCCTTTTTTAACATGAATAAAAACTTTTAAATCTTTTTAAGGATAACATTCGGAAAATAGGGCGGTCCTTGGATGACATATCATGTATTATCCCGTCTATTTCCATGAATATGATTCTTCTTGAGGATGGGGATAAACTATTTAATAAGCGAAAAAGGATACTTAATCTATCTCTTTTAGAAGTTGTTAATAGATATGTTGGAAATTTTCTAGAGGCAGACATCATTTATCCAATTTCACATTCCTAATGGGCAATTCCTATTCAAGTTATTCCTATAAAAAGTGGTGTTACTATTATTATAATTTTAAGAGAGGAGTTAGTTCCAATGAGGGTGAAAAATAGTTGGAATGTGTGTATTAATTATAGTAAACTAAATCAATCCACTCACAAGGAACATTTCCCACCCTAACTTATTGATCAAATGATTAATATAGTAGATGAGAAGACACACTATTGTTTCTTGGATGAATTTTATAGATATTTTTAGGTTCCTATAGCTCTGGAGGATTAGGACAAGACAACACTCATTTGTACATTCAGTACATTTTCTTTATGAAGGATTCTATTTGGACTTTTCAATACCCCGGGTACCTTCCAAAGATGCGTGGTGAGTATTTTTTTTCAGATTTCATTGAGACCTGTATGGTGGTATTTATGGATATTTTTACAATGTATGGATCATCATTTGATGAATGTATTTTTAGTTTGTGAAAGGTGCTGAATCATTGTATTGAGAAGAATATGTTTATCAACATTGAAATTTTTTATTTCATGGTAGATCATGGCACTATCTTTGGTCATGTTGTGTCAAAAAATGGAATAGAGGTTAATGGATCTGAGGTAGATATTATTTAATCCATGCTATATCCTTATTGTGTGTGAGATATTAGATCATTCCTAGGGAATGAAATATTTTATTAATGCTTCATAATATATTTTAGTAAGATCTCTATACCCGTATCTCTATTTATTCAAAAAGATATTTACTTATTTTTTGATAATTAATGGAGGGTATCATTTTATTAGATAAAGAATCATCTGACCAATCCACCGATCATACAACCCCCATGGTAGGAGATTCCTTTTTAGATTATGTGGGATGCATCCAACTTCTCATTTAGAGCTGTATTATCTGAGATGGTGGAAGCACAACCCCATGAGATTTCTTATGCATCGATTAATTTGGATTCATCCTACAAAAATTACAACATAATTGAATAGGAGTACCTTGAAGTTATATTTTCTTTACATAAATCTTGTTCATATTTATTGGGCTCTAAATTAATTTTTTGGCCATACTGCTCTGAGGTACCTATTGAATAATCCAGATGCAAATTCTAGAATTATCTAATGGATTATCCTCCTTTAAGAATTAGATATTAAGATAAAGGAAAATAAGGTGTCATAGAACTTGGTGCTGGACCACATGAGTAGGATTACTCACAATCTAGAGGCTGAGACCTCAGACGATGTACCAATTTAGGACAATTTCCCTGATCATCATCTCTATGTCATCTTAGGTACACATCCTTGGTATGAAGATTCAGTAAACTAAATTATTTCCTCTAAAATTCAAGTGAATTTAAATAAAAATCAAGTTTAAAAATTAAAGAGTTATTATTAGTTTTATGTTATATGATCCCTACCACTAAAACATGTGTAGTGACCATGTCCTTAGTATATGTGTGCCTGGTCTTGTGTTTGAGTCTATTTTGAATTTTTTTATACACTTTCTTGTGGTTGAAACATTATACCCAAAGGATAGGTAGAAAGGTCTTCCACTCTAGACTATATTGGCATACCTTATTTAATGATGCACATGTTTTTTGTAAGTCATGCTCTTGTTTCCAATACACTTGAAATATTTCTAGGAGACAAGAGATGACCCAAAAAACCCATATTACTTTTCAATATTTTTTATGTTTGGGGAATTGATTTTATGTGTCATTTTCTATGTTCATTTGGATTCATGTTCGTTTTGGCCGTAGTTTATTCTATTAGCAAATGGGTGGAGTCTAAGACCACTTGGACTAATGATTCTCATGTTGTAGTTAATTTTTTAAGGGCTCAAATTTTTTATAGGTTTGGAAAACCAAAGGCCATCATCAGTGACAAAGGGACACTGTTTTTCAATAAAAATTTGGATTCTCTCCTTTGGATATATGAGGTGAAGGATACAACATATACTCCATACAACCGATGCAGTTTCAAACTGAGTGTTAAGTTTTTTTGGAAAAGACTGTGCAACTGAATATAAAGGATTTGAGTAGGAGGTTGGATGATGTGTTGTGGGATTATAAAAATGCATACAAGACAATGATCAACATTTTCTATTTTTGGATTGTTTTTGGGAAAGCTTGTCATATCCCTATGGAGGTCGAGCATTGTGCATATTGTGCTATAATGAAATGTACCATGGATTTGGCCCAAGAGAGATTTCAAAAGAAGTTACAAATTCAAGGGCTTGAAGAGATTCAATTTTCATAATATGAGAACTCAAAAATCTAGAAGGAAAGATCAAAATAGACTCATGATAGAGTGATCCTCTAAAATTCTCTAAATAAATAAATAATTAATATATGAATTGTTTTATAATTAAAATAAATTAAGTTACAAAATATCTTTTATAAAACCAAATAATTTTATTTAAGAAAAATGGATTATAACTTTCTTGGACTGTTTAAAATTATAATAATACATAAAAATAATAATATAAATAATAATACTTTGTATTATCTTACTGAAAATAAGTAAATGTTAATTTTTAAATTAGTTTATCAATAAAATATCGTTTTCAAAAAGTATGTTATAATAAATTTTATTAATTTTATAAGAAAAAGATTATAATTTAAATTAATCACTATTTTTATAAATGAGATATATTTTAATTAAGAGTATTTTAATATATATTTTTTTTTATTTTTTGTAAAAATAATGTATTGAATAGAAAAAATTTATTTATAAATATTTTAGATTGAAAATAATTTTAAAAGAAATGTAATATTTACTTTATTTACAATAATAAATATATATAACAATTATTAAGGTTCTAAATAGAATTTAATGTATAAATTATTTGAATATAAGTAATATTCTGAATTATATAATTTATATATGTTTAATTATAAAATATTTAAATTTAATTATGTTAACTTTTGATATAAAAATAAGTTTAGGAATATTAAAGAATTTAAATTAAAAAAATTATAAGTATTATTTAAATTTTATTTATAAAAACTAAAATGAATAATAAAATTAATATAAGAATTATGATTAATCAGGTTTATTTTATTCGAATTAATAAAAAAAATATTAATATTTTTATTAAAAAATGAAAATTATTAAATTTATTTTATTAAATTACAATTATAAAATATGATATAAAAAAGAAAAGAAAAAACTGGCTTCGATGGTTTCAAAATCTGATGGGTCGAACAGAAGTGGTGAGATGGTTCATCTTCAGTAGGAGTGACGCTGAGAGGAGGGTTCGACCACAACCGCCATTGAGAGTGTATCAAGTTATGTTGAGGGATTCAGTGTAGTTGAGTGAGCCAAGTTATTGAGGTTGAGGGCTCAAGTTGCGTGATTAGATCACTAAGATGAGTTTCATTTTGGGAGAGCAAGGTGAGATAGAGGCCACCGACGAACGTTTCTGGCCATATCTGAGTCGTGTCGAGGTTTTATCTTCCTCCATTTTGTTTCAATTTTCTAAATATTATCAATGTAGGTGCATTTTATTGGTGTACAAAATATGGATTGTTTTTAGTATATTAAAATACTTATTCTTAATTTATCTAAATGTCCCTATTTAATAGTTTATCTTTAATGTATGTATTTAATTGAAATCATGTTTTCAACATTTTTGGTTCGATTTAGATCCTCTTGAATTATTACCCATCTTTATTTGTTCTCTTTGTACCTAATTGTCTTTGTGTTAAATCCTAGTTCTAAGTAGAATCCACTTTTCTCAAACATCTGGTTTGGAGTTAGCTTGTTTACATCATTATTTGTTGATGAATTCAGATAGAAACCATATATATTAATACTACGATGCATTTTTCTAATATTTTCTATAGTACTTTATAATTTATACTTCTACAAAACTTATTCAAATGATATGTAGTCTAGCACAGATTTTTATTATTCTTTTTTTTTTGGTTTTTTCTGCTAAAAATTAAGATGGTTGTTGATAAGTGGAGTAGTGCCTCGCTTTTCTATATGTATTTTAATGTATCATTTTGTTTGGTAAATTTATAAAGTTGAACCTCATTGGGATTCAACCCTTTTGAATATCAATATAAAGGTTCATTCTAGATGTTTGGTTCTTTTGTTACCTGAATAGGCTGGAAAGAGGGGCTAGTGAGTCAGAGGTTTTTTCTGTGCAAGGCAAACTACAAGAGAAAGGCAGTAGTCCTTCATTTCTCATTTTCTTTATCTTACCTATTTTGTGAGTTTGAGTGATGATGATATTTAGTCTTATTCCAAAATCGACAAGAATATTCTTATGTAAATAATTAATAAGGTCTATTTTGAATACAAATATGATTTTATGATGTTTTGATCGTAAGGTCAAAACATTTATTTTCAAGCATTTATTTACTTGAAATTTTATTTTTGTAAGGGAGCTTAATTATTGTTTTATTTTATGTCATTACAATTAAAATTATGGGAAACTCTTATTTCCAAAAACTTCACTTCTCATATTATCATAAGATAATTAATTTTTTTAATGTTCTAAATGGATTTCATATCTATTTATATATGCTTCATTTTAGAGATATCCATTTTTTAAAATATTAAAGATATCATTATTTTCAATGTTAAGTGATTATTATTTTTTTACAGAAAAATAATAATCTTATAAAAGTAATTATGTTATTCGTGTTTATATTTATAGTTTTAAATAAAAATCTATATCATTTTATGTGTAAAAATCAGTTATCCATTCTTGAATGTCACTAAAAATATAAGATGTGGCCATTATCTATAAATTATGACATTTAATTCTTGTAATGGTTTAATTTTTATTGAGTTTTTATTTATGAATTGTGAACAATTAATTACTTTATAAGAAACTATATGCAAAGTGGATGTTAATAATATTTTAATTAACATTTTATGTAAATGTTCTATGGAGATGAGATCCATTTACTTCATGTTTTATTAGGAATGTATATATATACTTGGGATTAAATGTAAATTTTTTAGGTTTTTTGAGTAAAACTCTAGTGACTGAATATATACTTAAGCAAGCATTAATGATTTTTTAAAATCTGGAACATGAAATTTGTAAATATGATAGGGAAGTGGGGATTGAACTCATCCCTCATGTGGGTAGGCCCAATATGGCCATCAATGTTTCAAGAGACCTTATAGTTTTGTTTTCAAAAATTTGCATATTTTTCTCAGAAAAATCACTGGATTATTTTTAAAGAAATTTTTGATAAGAAGTAATTTTCAATGTAATATGACATTATAAAAGTGTAATTAATTTCAATATTATTTCTAAAAGTGTTTAATGTTATTATAAAATAAATTTCAAAAGCATTTTTCAAAAGATATTTTCAAAGGACGATTTCGTAAAAGGTATTTCAATGATTTTAAAACCCCTTATAGGGAAATTAAATGCTCATCCCATGTTTTAAATTTTTTCATAGGTATATTAGGTGTTATAATATTTATGTATTCACTTTTGGAGTTAGAAAACACCAAATCGTAGTAGGCATATTTTTTTTATTTTATTTCAACTCTAATAAATTGTAAAATGTAGAATAATTTTCCAGAATCTAGACTGGAAAATGAAATCTATTTTATAAATTGTTGTTTATTTTTTTGGTTATCTTATAGAAAAAAATATACACATCATTTTAAGTTCTAAATCGAGAATCGTAGGTTCATGGAGTTATAATTTGTATCAGAGGAACAGTCTAGACAACTTTGGGGATTATACTTTGTATTTTGAGGAAAAAAATCATTACAATATAATTTTTCTTTGAAAGTTCTCGATAATTATGTTTTTTATAAGTCAATTCAATCTAATTATGAATATGAAAATTCATAATTTTCTCAAGTCCACTAAACAAATTGCAAGTGTAACACCCCAAGCTTCTACGGTACGCTTCTCTTTGAATAATGCAATAACGTGTGTTGTACACAACATCGAGTTCTAACACACCACAACCAATCATCTAGCCGTTATAAATAGTAATACCCACTTTATGAAATATATAAATTTTATTTTTCAAAATGGACTTCATTTTTGGATTGGGAATACCGAAATTATCCTAGAGTGATTTTTTTGGTATTTTTCTGAAAAACTTCATTTTTTGATGAATAGTGAAACCACTAAGTGGTAGTTAAAAAACTGAATTTTTCATAAAACTTAATTTTACCGCTCTTGTGAGTGGAATTTAAAAAATCCAAGAGACACAGTTAATATCAAGGAGTAAAATGTGGTTCAATGAGATGAAAATAATTTTTGGTGAATAGTAACTTTTTTCTTTTATTTACCACGGTTAAAAGTAAATAGAGTAATTAAGGGTAAAAATAATATTAATATTACCCTAACACATGTCCTAATTATAATGGACAAGTGTATCTCGACCAAAAACAAACTTAGGAATAAAATATTATCATTTAGGTCCACTTGGATTAGATTAGGACATTTATTATTGTTTAATTCAAAGAAGAGTTAAAAGAGTTAAAATAAAAGTTTATTTACTAAAACATTATTAATATAGGATTATACATAAGATAAATTCTATTTTAAATATTCATTATAAAGCTAAAAATATTTCCTAAATAATTATATTATATTTATAATTTTTAGACATTAAATAATTTAATTTATTTATGACACAATGATGATAAAGTAATTACCATAATAGCGAAACATTAAAATAATTGATATTTTAAATACCCAAATAAATATAATTTGAGACTTTTTATGAATTAAACTAATTTTATAGGTTAATATGACATGTTATGATTGATTTAATTAATTTTTTTCGAAGTAATAATTCTCTTATGATTTTAACAAAAATCAATTTTCCAAATAGTGTCAAAATTAACATAAAAGAGTTTTTAAAAAAAATATTATATTATTAGTTGATATTCAATTCCTAAAAACCTAAGGTTTGGCAAAGATACTTATATCATGATAGGTGTGTCATTAATGGACCACTTGGGGGTCTCTTGGAGGTATATAGTAAGTTCGTTAACTATATTTTGTAAAAATACAATGTGACATGGTAAGTGTCAAACTAAACTAAGATTTAAAACTAAAAGATAAGGTTAATATAATGACCCAAAACTATCAAAATTCTATTTATTGAGTGGTTTTAGACCCATAACCACCTTAACCTTTAAATAATCCACTTTTGAGACATTAAAAACCGAATATAAATTTATTATAAAATAATATTTCTAGCTTTTCAAAAGGTGCCCCTCACCCCTCTTATAAAAGGGCACTCGCCCAACTCATTAATTAACACCTTAAAAGCCTTTTGGTTCAGCCAAACCCTGCCCAAATACTCTCTAAACTTCCCTCACTACAACCTAGAGGCCTTATTTTGATCAGAAAGACAACCTAAGGAGCCCTTTTGATCAAATCAAAGGAAAGAACTCAAAGAAGAGGTAATGTTTTCACCACACTTTTTCAAATTCATTTCTTCTTCATATTCTTATTTCTTTGTTATTAACATTATAAAATAATGAATCCGGTATCTCCTATATACTGTAATATTATTATAAATATGGTACAACCATATTTAGTATTCTATCCATCCTTTGAATGACATGTCACCATACGTGCGTACGTACAGCTTACTATCTCCACGTCGTGGTGTAATTGTTATTCAATATATTATTATTTGGATGGGTATAATAATGATTTGTAATTAATTTAAATAATAAATATAACATTATAATGATTCTGTATATATGATATACCATCGAATTATATATTATTTTAATATCAAAATAATGATATTGTCGCTCGTGCGTACGTACGGACTACCGTCTCCACGAACGCGATGAGATTCATTATCCATCGTATCCATTCAAGTATAATTATCATTTGATGATTTGAAAATAATTTTTAAGGACTTGATATCATTATTGATATGAATAAGATACAACATATCCATGAAAAACACGACTTACATAACAAAACAAATTAAAGAAAACGAGTAAGTTAACACCCAAAACAATGATAATACTAAGATATTATTAACAAAGAAATGTTAAAAGATCATATATGATATCATATTAATGTATATGATTTTTGTATAATTTAATAACAATTATTTCACCATTATAATGGAGGTTAACCTACCCCCAACCAAGGAAAAGTACAAGGTAAGGGTTTATTTCTCAATCTCTTCATTATCCGAGGTTGTTTATAAGCAATAATCTACTGGGACTTCTTTATCATCCACATCCATATTTGTTAAAAATGTATTTCAAAACATTTTTAATATTTACTAGAATATGGTTTAAAGTCATTTATACCATTTTTGACTTTTATAAGTGGTTTATAAAGGAATCTTTCCGTTGTTTTCCAAACAAGGTCCTTTTTAACCTTTTCGACAGAATTAAGGTAAGAATGTTTTTTTAACTTATACGGCGGGTGCGGATATTTTCCGCCATTATAAAATATTTGAAGCTTCCCTTACAAGATTATAAGAAAATTTTCAAAGTAAATTTTTTATTTTATAATTATGTGACTTTTAAATGATTTCAAAAAAGGTATATTTCTCTCAAATAGTTTTGATTTCATCTATGTCAACATCCTTTGATGGATTTTAAGCTTATTTGAAGTTGATTTATTATGATACAAATCTTCCATATTGTATTGAAGGTTTTGTGATTTGTTTGACTGTGGATGTGTTATTTTTATACCATTCATGGTTTATGGAGAAAGTATTGACATTTCGTATGCTAGTTTTAATACGAATGTTTATGTTATGTTGAAACCTGTTCATATAAGGAATGCATTGGACGTAATATGTGACGGGTGGAGCCCACTATAGATCCTTGATGCATCGGTAGGTCTCGTGAGACAAACTAGTGTCTTGGCACAAGGCCTTGGAATTTTTTTTTGTAGTCTTGGCATGAGGCCTTGGTTATGTTGTTATGATAGTATGGCATTATGCATTCCATCATTATGAAAGTGGTTATTGATATTGCATGTGATTATTCGATTAGTAGAATATCCCTGTGAATAAGTAAATGGAATTATTTCATTTTATTTTTTCCATACTATGTTGAAGTTCAAGTTTAAAAGGATTTTGTTTTAGTTATACATTTCCTTAAATGTTTATTCTTATTTATGAAAGTTTCTTCTATATTGTTATCCTTACTAGGCATTTGAGCTCACCCATTTTCTATGTTTTATTTTTACCAGGATGTGAAGAAGTAAATTATGAATGACCTACAGGGATAATATGAGGGGATAAGAGTGTGGACTATGGAGACTATGTTGTTGTAGTTTTCATTTTTATGATGTAATGTAAAACTTTATGAATATATCTAGTGTTTCCAAGGCTAAAAAACTAATTGGTCTTTTGAGATTTGGTCTTTCTTTTGATCATTCCAATGTTATATAATAATGCACCGACTCTGGGTAACTGGGGTCGGGGTGTTACAGTTGGTATCAGAGAAATTTTAGTACAAACCATGAAATCTAGATTTAGATAAACTCTGATTAGAGCACGTAGACCTAAGATGAACTTTGAGGATTAGTATAGAATAACTTCCTATAATTTTGGTATTGTAGAGATTTTGTGAGTTTTATGATCAATACATCCCTGTCTGGATACAAGCAGATAGAGGCGGCTCTGGTACAGATGTACCTAGGGGTAAAACCCGAAAACACCGCTTTGATCTAGACTCGAACGGGAACTGGTGCACGAAAACGGGCCTTGCTGCACTCTTGGTTACGACACTCCCAGGGGATATGCTTAGGATAACTCTCATTTTCTTTAAAAATCATTATAAAGGGTTTATGAGTATATACTTCCTCAAAGAACACATTTTTTTGATTATAGATTATATCCATAAATAGTTCAATTTTTGTTATGTATTTTATAAGTTTAAAATTATGTATTTTGATTTATAAACTGATCTAGTTTATGCCATTGTTTAGAAATGGCATCTAGTGGAAGAAATGGAAACCGTATCAATTCACACAATCCATGTAGGGATTTCTCTCCTGCTCAAGATAATTATAGTGGATGGTGATGAAACTGGTGCCGATCATCTAATCACCATACTGGGACAACTCACTCAGGTTATGAATAATAACCTTACCCGTATGGAACACCATGATCCGCATCATGGAGGATCAATGTTAGATCACTTTATGAGGCAAAAACCACCAGCATTCAATGGGAGTACAAATCACTTAGTAGCTGAGCAATGGATAAATTCCCTAGAGAAAATATTTCAGGCTTTGGGGAGTAGTGAAAGGGAAAACGTTATCATGGCAGTTTACCGCCTCACTGGAGATGCTGATCAATGGTGGTCATTGATTCAAAACACGAAGGAAGATGATGAAGTATCAAATATGGAATGAAGTGAGTTCAAAGATCTGTTTTTAGAAAAATATTTTCCTCGTGACCATCGAGCAGATATGGAAAGACAATTTCTGAGTCTGAGAAAAAAGGAGGATGAGAATGTCGCAAAGTATGAGGCTAAATTTACAAGGTTATCAATGTATGCTGGAGATTATATATGTAACTCATGAAGTAATATTGATCGTTTCTTTTATGGGTTAAAACCATTTCTCTGTCGAGTATTAGTCTCACAATCCTTCTCGTCATACGAAGACATTGTTTCATGTGCTATCAAGACTGAGAAATAATTCTCTAAGTCATATGATGTTAAAGAAAATAAAGAGAAGAAGAGATCTGCTAATCAATCTGGGAATGGAAATAAGGGGAAGAAGGGAAAGGTTGAATATCCATCCTATGGTGAATGTGTGAAGAAACACCACGGTACTTTCTTGAAGGGAATGGTTATCTGTTACAAGTGTGGTGAAAAAGGCCACCAAGATCGTGATTGAAAAGCGAATAATGAAGATACCAATGTTCAGTGCTACAATTGCAGAGAGATGGGACATTATGAAAATGAATGCCCTAGGCATTATGGGAACTTACCTCAGAAAAGGCCAAGGGATCAATGCCAAGCTTATGCTATCACTACTGCTGAGGTAGAAGCTCAAAAAGACATGGTGGCAGGTAATTTAATGGTTTACTCAAGTTTATCAAATGCATTATTTGATTCTGGATCATCACATTGTTTCATATCTTCCCAGTTTTCTAAGAAAATTAGATATTTACAATTTGATTTAACAAGGGAGTTGTCAGTTAAAACTCCTAAGGGAAGTATCATTGCAACAAAGTTTTTTGAATCAGTCCCCATTAAGGCATATAAATGTCCTTTATCTTCTAGTCTCATCGTCATACCTATGATTGAGTTTGATATAATCCTCTGTATGAACTGGATTTCAGACCATGATGTGAAGATTTATTGTAAGAATAAGGAGGTTACAATTTTTGATGATGATGATAAGGAACACCTTATCTTTAGAGCATAATCATCACCACCTAATTCTTATCTAGATCCACCCCAGTAGCTCAACTAAATTCAATTATTGGGGAGGAATGAGAATGAAATGACTATGGGTGAGGAAAGGAATATTCAAATAAAGGATGTACCTGTTGTGAAATAATATGTAGATGTGTTTCCTGACGATTTACCTGGATATCCTCCAGAATGAGAAGTTGAGTTTTCCATTGATTTAATTCCTGGATAAAGGCCTATATCGAAGACCCCTTATAGAATGTCCACTATAGAATTAGTTGAACTAAAGAAAAAACTAGAGGAATTGTGTAATAAAGGATTTATTCGCCCTAGTATTTCTCCATGGGGAGCCCCTGTTATTTTTGTTAAAAAAAGATAGACCTATGGGTTATGTATCGACTACAGGGAGATCAATGCTATAACAATAAAGAACAAGTATCCCCTACCTCACATTGATGATTTATTTGACCAAATGCATGGAGATCAATACTTTTCAAAGATTAACCTTCAATCTGGATACCATTAGTTATGTGTGAAGAAGGAAGACATTCTGAAGACAACATTTCGAACTAGGTACGGGCATTACGAGTTTATAGTAATGCCTTTTGGATTGACTAATGCACCCTCTGTATTCATAGATCTGATGAATAGAGTTTTCAAGGAATATCTCGATGAATTTCTGGTGGTATTTATTGATGATATCTTGGTATACTTCAAAAGCTACTAAGATCATGAAAATCACCTGTGCATTATCCTAAAGACTCTGAGAAGACATGAATTATATGGGAAGTTTAGAAAGTTTGAATTATGACTTTAGGAGATTTCTTTTCTTGGCCATATTGTCTCTAAAGATGGAATCTCTGTTGATCCTTCTAAGACCAAGGAAATCCAAGAATTTCCAGCACCTACGAGTATAACTGAGGTACACATTTTTATTGGTTTGGCAGGTTATTATCGACGTTTCGTCAAGAATTTTTCCCGATTGGATAACCCATTAACGAAGCTCACACGTAAATGGGTTAAATTTATTTGGAAAAAAGAGTGTGAAGAATGTTTCGAAGTACTGAAGAGAAGATTATTCATTTCTCCTATATTGACTCTACCATTGGGGAATGATGGGTTCGTTATTTATAGTGATACATCGAAGAAAGGACTTGGTTGTGTCCTTATGCATAATGATAGGGTTATTGCCTATTCATCACGACAGTTGAAAATTCATGATAAAAACTATCCTACTCATGATCTCGAGTTAGTAGCTATGATCTTTGCTTTGAAGATATGGAGGAACTACCTCTATGGTGAAAAATGTGAGATTTATACTGATCACAAGAGTTTGAAGTATATTTTCTCACAAAAAGAACTCAACACGAGGCAAAAGAGATGGCTTGAATTACTCAAGTATTATGATTGTACGATACACTACCACCCGGGGAAAGAAAACAAGGTGGCAGATGCTTTGAGCAGAAAAGATCATGGAGTTTTGAACAACATGAGAATTGAAAGGTATCCAATTTTCATGGATCTAGTGAAGATGGACATGGGAATAACCATGGAAGGTGAAACATCAATTCTTTTTCAAATGGTTTCCAAACCGTCTTTACTAGAAATGATTAAGAGTCCTCAAACTAAGGATAAATAATTTAAAAAGAATATTAAAGCAGTGAATGGTGGGAGACTGAGAGACTTTGTGTATGAAGATGGAATTTTGAAATTTGGGAAGAGGCTTTGTGTTCCCGATATACTTGATCTAAAAAGGGAATTTCTGGATGATACTCATAGTTCCAATTTCTCTATACACCCTGGGAGCACCAAAATGTATAGATATTTGAAGAAAATTTTTTGGTGGGACAATATGAAGAGGGAGATTGCTGATTTTGTGTCAAGATGTATGGTTTTCCAACAAGTGAAAGCTGAATATCAACAGCCTGGAGGAGTCATGCAACCTCTTCCCATACCAGAGTGGAAATGGGAAAATATTATGATGGACTTTTTAATGGGGATACCAAAGACTCCTAGAAGGAATAATGCAATATGGGTTATTATTGATCGTCTTACCAAGTCAGCACATTTTCTTGATATAAGAGAAGATCTACCACTGGAACGTCTAGAAAGACTATATATTGATGAAGTGGTGAGACATCATGGTGTACCCCTATCTATTGTTTCTGACCATGATCCCCATTTTACTTCAAGATTATAGAAATGTATTCAGAAGGCCTTCGATACTGAACTTCATTTGAGCACTTCCTACCACCCTCAAACAGATGGACAATCCGAACGAACTATTCAAACCTTAGAAGACATGTTGAGATCCTACTCACTTGACTTTCAGGGTATGTGGGATCAATATTTACCTATGGTAGAATTTTCTTATAACAATAGCTTCCATTCGAGTATTCAGATGGAAACATATGAAGCGTTATACAGAAAGAGATGTCGCACACCAACCTGTTGGGATGGAGTTGGTGAAAGAAAACTTGTAGGTCTAGAACTGGTGGAGGAAATTATGGAAAAGGTGAAGGTAATCCAAAATCACATCAAAGCGGCTCAAAGTAGGCAGAAGAGCTATGCCGATAATCGAAGGAAGGATTTGGAATCTCAAGTCAGTGATCATGTTTTCCTGAAGGTATCTCCATGGAAGGGAGTCATACATTTTGGTAAGAAATGTAAATTGAGTCCCAGGTACATCAGACCTTTCAAAATTATAGAACGAATTGGGGATGTAGCCTACTGATTGGAAATTCCGCCAAGTCTCTCCAAAGTTCACGATGTGTTCCATGTATCTCTGTTGAGGAAATACATGCCTGAACCAACGCATGTACTCACCTATGAGGAATTAGAACTGGAACCCGATCTGTCTTATTGTTAAGATCCCATCAGGATTATTGATACGAGAGAACAAGTGCTGAGAAACCGTACGACTCGTCTGGTAAAAGTTATATGGAGAAACCATAAGATGGAAGAGGGAACGTGGGAACCCGAGGAACATATGATGAAGAACCACCCAAGTGTTTTCATGCGGTAGTATTCTAGAAATTTCGAGGATGAAATTATTTAAAGGAGGGTAGAATGTAACACTCCAAGCTTCTATGGTATGCTTCTCTTTGAATAATGCAATAGCGTGTGTTGTACACAACATCGAGTTCTAAAACACCACAACCAATCAACTAGCCGTTATAAATAGTAATTCCCCCTTTTTTGATATTTATAAATTTTATTTTTCAAAATGGACTTCATTTTTGGATTCGGAATACCGAAATTAGCCTAGGGTGAATTTTTGGTGTTTTTCTGAAAAACTTCATTTTTTTGATGAATAGTGAAACCACTAAGTGGTAGTTAAAAAACTAAATTTTTCATAAAACTTAATTTTACTGCTTCTGTAAGTGGAGTTTTGAAAATCCGAGAGACATGGTTAATATCAATGAGTAAAATGTGGTTCAGTGAGATGAAAATAATTTTTGGTGAATAGTAACTTTTTACTTTTATTTACCACTGTTAAAAGTAAATAGGGTAATTAAGAGTAAAAATAATATTAATATTACCCTAACACATGTTCTAATTCTATTGGAAAAGTGTATCTCAACCAAAAACAACATTAGGATTAAAATATTATCATTTAGGGCCACTTGGATTAGATTAGGACATTTATAATTATTTAATTCAAAGAAGAGTTAAAAGAGTTAAAATCAAATTTATTTACTAAAACATTTTTAATATAGGGTTATACATAAGATAAATTCGATTGTCAATATTCATTATAAAGCTAAAAATATTTCCTACATAATGATATTTTATTTATAAATTTTAAACATTATATAATTCAATTTATTTATGACACAATGATGATGCAGTAATTACCATAATAGTGAAAAATTAAAATAATTGATATTATACATACCCAAATAAATATAATTTGAGACTTTTTATGAATTAAACTAATTTTATAGGTTAATATGACATGTTAGAATTTATTTAATTAACTTTTTTCGAAGTAATTACTCTATTATGATTTTCACAAAAATCAATTTTCCAAATAGTGTCAAAATTGACATAAAAGAGATTTTAAAAACAATATTATATTATTAATTGATATTCACTTACTAAGAATCTAAGGTTCGAAAAAGAGACTTATAGCATGATAGGTGTAACATTAATGGACCACTTGGGGGTCTCTTGGAGGTATATTGTAAGTTTATTAACTATATATTGTAAAAATACAAAGTGACATGGTAAGTGTCAAACTAATTAACTAAGAGTTACAACTAAAAGATAAGGTTAATATAATGACCCAAACCTATCTAAATTCTATTGGTTGAGTGGTTTTCGACCCATCCCCACCTTAAACTTTAAATAATCCACTTTTGATCCATTAGAAACCAAATATGAATTTATTATAAAATAATATTTCTAGCTTTTCAAAAGGTTCCCCTCACCCCTCTTATAAAAGGGCACTCCCCCTTCTCATTAATTAGCACCTTCAAAGCCTTTTGGTTCGGCTAAACCCTACCCAAATACTCTCTAAACTTCCCTCAATACAACTTAGAGGCCTTAGTTTGATCATAAATCCAACCTAATGATCCCTTTTTATCAAATCAAAAGGAAGAACCCGAAGAAGAGGTAATGTTTTCACCACCCTTTTTCAAATTCATTTCTTGTTCAACTTATTCTTTTTTTGTTATTATCATTCCAAAATAATGAATCCAGTATCTAATATATACTGTAATATTATTATAAATATGGTACAACCATATTCAGTATTCTATCCATCCTTTGAATGACATGTTACCATACGTGCGTACGTACGACTTAACCTCTCCACGTCGTGGTGTAATTGTTATTCAATATATTATTATTTTGATTGGTATAATAATTATTTGTAATTCATGTAAATAATAAATATAACATGATAATTATTCTGTATATATGATATACCATCCAATTATATATTATTTTAATATCAAAAGAATGATATTGTCGCTCGTGCCTACGTACGGACTACCTTCTCAACGAACGCGACGAGATTCATTCTCCATCGTATCCATTCAAGTATAATTATCATTTGATGATTGAAAAATAATGTTTAAGGACTTGATAACATTTTGGATATGAATAATATACAACCTATCCATGACAAACACGACTTACATAACAAAACATATTAAAGAAAACGAGTAAGTTAACACCTGAAACAATGATAATACTAAGATATTATTAACAAAGCAATGTTAAATGATCATATATGATATCATATTAATGTATATGATTCTTGTATAATTTAATAAAAATTATTTCACCATTATAAAGGAGGTTAACCTACCACCAACCAATGAAAAGTACAAGGTAAGGGTTTATTTCACAATCTTTTCAGTATCCGAGGTTGTTTATACGCAATAATCTACTAGGACTTCTTTATCATCCACATCCATGTTTCTTAAAAATGTATTTCAATTTTTTTACTATTTACTAGAATATGGGTTAAATTCATTTATACCCTTTTTTACTTTTAAAAGTGGTTTATAAAGGAATATTTCTATTGTTTTCCAAACAAGGTCCTTTTTATCCTTTTTGACAGAATTAAGGTAAGAATGTTTTTTTAACTTATACGGCGGGTGCATCTATTTTCTGCCGTTATAAAATCTTCAAATCTTTCCTTACAAGATTATAAGAAAATTTTCAAAGTAAATGTTTTATTTTATAATTATGTGACTTTTAAATGATTTCCAAAAAGGGATATTTCTCTCAAATAGTTTTGATTTCATCTATGTCAACATCCTTTGATGGATTTTAAGCTTATTTGAAGTTTATTTATTATGATACAAAACTTACATATTGTATTGAAGGTTTTGTGATTTGTTTGACTATGGATGTGTTATTTTTATACCATTCATGGTTTATGGAGAAAGTATTGACATTTCATATGCTAGTTTTAATACAAATGTTTATGTTATGTTTAAACCTGTTCATATGAGGAATGCGTTGGACTTAATATGTGATGGGTGGAGCCTGCTATAGCTCCTTGATGCATCGGTAGGTCTCATGAGACAAACTAGTGTCTTGGAACAAGTCCTTGGCAAAATCTTTTTTGTAGTCTAGGCACGAGACCTTGGCTCTGTGGTTATGATAGTCTGGCATTAGGCATTCCATCATTATGAAAGTGGTTATTGATATTACATGTAATTATTCGATTAGTAGAATATCCATGTGAATAAGTAAATGGCATTATTTAATTTTATTTTTGCCATACTATGTTGAAGTTCAAGTTTAAAAGGCTTTTGTTTTAGTTATACATTGCCTTAAATGTTTATTATTATTTATGAAAGTTTCCGCTATATTGTTATCCTTACTGGGCATTTGAGCTGACCCCTTTTCTATGTTTTATTTTCCCCAGGATGTGAAGAAGTAAATTATGAATGACCTACAGGGATAGTATGAGGGGATAAGAGTGTGGACTATGGAGACTATGTTGTTGTAGTTTTCATTTTTATGATGTAATGTAAAACTGTATGAATATATCTAGTGTTTCCAATGCTACTAAACTAATCGGTCTTTCGAGACTTGATCTTTCTTGTGATCATTCCAATGTTATGTAATAATGCACCGAATCTGGGTAACTGGGGTCGGGGTGTTACAACAAGGGTGTAATTTTTTTAAGTGGGGGAGAATGCAACATCCAGCAATTTTTTTAATTAATTAATAAATGATTTTTTTTATAATTTAAATAAATTATGTTACAAAATACCTTTTATAAAACAAAATAATTTTATTTAATCAAAATAAAATTTTATTATATATTATTTGGATTGTTTAAAATTATTATAATATAAAAACAATACTATAAATAATAATACTTTGTATTATATTATTGAAAAATAGGTAAATGTTAATATGTTAAATTATTTTTTTAATAAAATATTGTTTTTAAAAAGTATGTTGTAATATTTTTGAATAAATTATTAAGGAAAATATTAGAATTTAACATAATATCAATTTTTATAAATTTAATATCTTTTTATTTAAGAGTATTTTAATATAAATATTTGTTTTGTTATTTTTGTATAAATATAGTATTGAATAAATAAAGTTTATTTATAAATATTGAAGAAGGAAATAATTTAAAAAAATATATATTATTTACTTTATTTATGATATAATATAAATTTTTAATAATTATTAAGGTTCTAAAAAGAATTTAATATAAAAGTTATTTAAATATGAGTATTATTTTCAATTATGAAATTTATATATGTTTGATCATAAAAATATTTAAATTTAGTTATGTTAAATTTTGATTTGAAAACAAGTTTATGAGTATTAAAGAAAATAAATTAAATAAATTATATGAATTACAAAAATTTTATTTATAAAAACTAAAAATGAATAATCAAATTAATATAATAATTACTATTAATCTGTTTTATATTATTTGAATTTATAAAAAAATTTATATTTATATTTTTATTAAAAAATAAAATTTATAAAATTGATTTTATTAAACTTGAATTATGAAATATGATATAAAAAAATTAAAAGATAAAATTAGCTTCGAGGGTTTCAAAAAATGTAGCTTCAAACAGAAGAGGTGAGGGGGTTTGTCTTCTGTATGAGTCATGTTGAGAGAAGGGTTCAACCATGACCACTGACGAGATTGGATCGAGGTATATTGAGGGATTTAGTATAGTTGAGTGAGTTGAGAGATTGAGGTCGGGGGCTTGAGTGGTGAGAGTTGACTTCAAGGATAAGTTTTGTTTTAGGAGACTTAATAGAGATGGAGGCCCCCGAAGAACTTCACCGGCCAAATCTGAATCATGTCGGTGTTTCGTCTTCCCCAATTTTGTTTTGATTTTCCAGATCTACTTAATTTAGGTGTGTTTTTTTGGTTTTTGAAACCTGGATCATTTTTAGAATATTAAAATAACTATTTCTCATCAATCTAAATGTATCTGTTTAACAGTTACTATTCAATGTCTATATTTAATTTAAACAATGTTTTCAATATTAGTTGTTGGTGTTGGATCATCATAAATTCTTCTTTTTTATTTTTTATATACTTTTTCTTGATTTTATTTTTGTTAAATGTTGGTTTTCAGTCAAATCCTCTTTTTTAAAACATCTAGTTCAGATTTAGCTTGTTTACTTCATTATTCATTGACAAATTCAATTAGAAACCATCTCCATCAATGATGTGATTCATTTTTTCTAATATATCCTTTAGTCTTTGATAATTTTTACTTCTACCTAATTTCTCAGGCTGATATATAAACTAGAACTAGTTTTTATTATTATTTTACTTGTTCTGTCTTTTGAAAATTATGATGGTTGTCGATCAGTGGAGAAAAACCTCATTTTTATGTGGGTATTTTAATCTATTAATGTTTTGGTAAATTAATAGAGTTGAACCTCATCGGTATTGAAGTCTTATGAGTATCAATAAAAAGATACAATATAGATGTTAGGAGGGTTTTGTTGTTATTTAAAGAGGCTAGAAAGAGGGGCTATCGAGCCGTAGGTTTTAGTCACACAAGGCATACTGTAAGAGAACATTAGTAGCCCTTCATTTCTCTTATTCTTTGTTTTACTTGTTCTGTGAGTTTGAGAGATGATAAGATTAAGTCTTATGAAAACATCAACAAGAAGAGTCTTCTAAAAAGAATGATTAAGGGAAAATTTTTAATACATATATGATTTTAAGATGATTTTATTGAAAGATAAAAAAATTTATTTTCAAAAATTTATTAATTTGAAATTTTATTTCTATAAGAGAGTTTAATTTGGTTTTTTTATGTTATTGGAATTAAAATTATGGGAAAATATTTTCTCCAAAAACAAAATTTCTCTTATTATCATAAGAGAAATTATTTTCATTAAAGATCTAAATTAATTCATATCTATTTATATATACATCATTTCAGTTAAATCCCATTTTTTTCTGAAATATTAATGATAAAATTATTTTAAAAGTTATGAGATTATTATTTTTTAAGGAAAAATAAAATATTATATAAAAAACTATATAATTTATTTTTATTATTTATAGTTTTAAATAGTAAGAACAATCATTTTATGTGTACAAATCATTTATTTATTCATTAATGTAATTCAAAATATAATATGTTGAATTTTTTGATAACTATGACATTTCATGCATGTAATGGTTTAATTTCTATTGATTTTTTATTTATAAACTGTGAAAAATTAATTACTTTATAAGAAAATATCTTCAATGTAGAGGTTAATAATATTTTAATTAACATTTTATGTAAATTTTCAATGGATATGAGATCTAGTTTCATTAAGTTTTATTATGAAAGTATATATATACTTGTAATTAAATTTAATTATTTTGTCATGTTTTTAGAGTAAAATATCCAGGGAAATTATATATATGTAAGCCATCTTAAAATGATTTTATAAAATCTGCGACCTAAACTTTATAAATAATATAGGGAAGTAGGAAGTGAACCTATACCTCAAGTGGGTAGGCCCAATACATCCTACAATGTTTCAAGAGGCCTTAGAGTTTTGTTTTCAAAATTATTCATATTTTTTTCATAAAATCCACTGGATTATTTTAAAAAAAAATTTATATTATAAATAATTTTCAATTAAATACATTATTTTCAAATCTTAAATAAATTCAATATTATTTACAAAAGAATTTGATGGTATTATCAAAAGAATTTAAAAAGTTTTTTTAAAAAGTTATATTCAAATCATGATTTCATAAAAGGTATTTCAATAATTTTGAAACCATTTATAGGGAAATTAAATTCTCATCCTAGGTTTTAAATGTTTTTCACAGGTATCTTAGAAGTTCTAATTTTGACATTTTTCTTTCAGAGTTACTGTACGCAGAAGCCTAATAGGGATATTATTTTATTATACTTTAACTCTCATAAATTGTAAAATGTACTCTAATTTTCCCGAACCTAGAATAGAAAAGGTCCACTATTTTATAAAATGTTGTGTATTATTTCAGTTATCTTTTATAAAAAAATATACACATCATTTTATCTTATGAATATGGAACCACGGGTTTGGGGTGTTATAATTGGTATCATAGGAAGGTTCTATATAACTTTGGATATTAGAAGTTTTATTTTGAGGGAAAAAATATTCATGGTAGGATTTTTCATTGAAACTTCTAAGTAATTGTGTTTTCTTAGATGTCTAGTCATTCTAAATATGAAGATGAAAATTCATAATTTTCTCAATTCCAATGAATGAATTGTGAGGCCACAATTCTTTTAAGAGGGGTAAAATGTAAAATCTTATTAATTTTTAATTAATTAATATATGAATTTTTTTATAATTTAAATAAATTCTATAATGAAATATATTTTATTAAACTAAATAAATTTATTTAAACAAAATATAAATTGATTATAAGTTATTTGGATTATTTAAAATTATAATAATACAAAAAACAATACTTTAAATAATAATAATTTTTTTATCTTATTAAAAATACATAAATGTTCATTTATTAAATTATTTTATCAATAAAATATTATTTTCAAAAATTATGTTATAATTTATTTTAATAAATTTTAAGAAAAAGATTTCGAATTAACTTAATAACTTTTTTTATAAATCTGATATATTTTTATTTAAGAGTATTTTATTACAAATATTTATTTTATTATTTTTCTAAAAATATTTTTTTGAATAAACAAAGGTTATTTATAAATTTTTGATTAGTAAGATAATTTTAAATGAAATATATTATTTACTTTATTTTTAATTATAAAAAAAGATAAAAGTTATTATGGTTCTAAAATGATTTTAATATATGAATTATTTGAATATGAGTATTATTTTGAATTATAAAATCTATATATGTTTGATTATAAATTATTGAAATTTAATTTTTATAACTTCTGATATGAAAATATGTTTCTGAATATTAAAGAAACTAAATTAAATAAATGATAATAATTTCTAATTTTTTTTATATAAACTAAATTGAATAAAAAATTTACATAATAATTATGATTTATCTATTTTATATTATTAGATTTTCTAAAAAAATGTATATTAATATGTTTATTACAAAATGAAAAATATTAAATAGATTTTATTAAATTAGACTTATGAAATATGATATAAAAAAATGAAAAGATAAAATCAGTTTTGAGGGTTTCAAAATTTGAAGCTTTAAATAGAAGAGGGGAGGGGGTTCGTCTTTAGTAGGGGTTGCATCAAGAGAAGGGTTCGACTACAACTACTGACAAGAGTGGATTGAGCTATGTTAAGGGCTTTAGTGTAGTTAAGAGAGATGAGTGATTGATATCTAGGGCTCGACCTGTAAGATTAGACTCCTAGGATGAGTTTTATTTTGGGAGAGCTAAGTGAGATGGAGGCCACTAAAGAACGCCATCAGATAGATCCGAGTCACATTGGGGTTTCATCTTCCCATTCTTTTATTTTCTTAATCTGCTCAAGGAAGGTTCATTTTTTTATTATCTAGAACATAGATCATTTTTATTATATTAAAATACTTTTTCATCATCGATCTGAAATACCATGTTTAATAGTTTCTATTTAATGTCCATATTAAATTGAAATATTTATGGCCAAATTTTCGATTGGCTTTGGATTGTCATAAATTCTTCTTCTTTTGTTACTCCCCTTATACCTGATTATCTTTGTATTAAATTATTGATTTAATTCAAATTCTCTTTTTTCAAACACACTATTTAGATTTAGCTTGTTTACTTCATTATTGGTTTATGAATTAAACCAGAAACTATCTTCATTAATGTTATGATGCCTTTTCTAATCAGTTTTTTTAGTATTGGATAATTTATACATCTACTTAATTTATTCGGCTAGGATGTAGATTGGAACCAATTTGTATTGTTATTTTGTTGGGTTTGTCTTCTAAAAATTAAGATGGTTGTTGATCAATGGAGTGGTGACTTAATTTTCTATATTTATTTTAATTTAATAGTTTTTTTATAAAATTAATAATGTTGAACCTCCTCGGGATTCATCTATTATGACTATCAATAGAAATTTCTATTCTAGATGTTAGGAGGGTTATGTTATTTTCTGAAGAGGCTGGAAAGATGGTATGGTAAGTTTGAGTTTTTGGCTACTCTAGACATATTTCAAGAGAAAGGAAGTACCCCTTTATTTCTCTTTTTCATTATCTTACCTATTTTGGGAGTTTAACAGATGATGATATTGAGTGTTTTACCAATATAAATAAGAAGAGTCTTATGTAAATAATTAATAAGGAACTATTTTAAATATAAATATGATTTTTAAGTTGTTTTTATTGTAATATAAAAATAATTATTTTCAATCATTAATTTATTTGAAATTTTATTTCTGTAAGGGATTTTAATTATTGTTTTATTTTATATAATTAAAATTAAAATAATGGGAAACTCTTATTTAAAAAACATCATTTATTTTTTTATCATAAGAGATTTTTTTTTAAAAGATATAAGTGGATTTCGTATCTATTTATATATGATTTATTTCAAAAAAATCAAATTTTTATTTTGAAATATTGAAGATATCATTGTTTTCAAACTTATGAGATTGTTATTTTTGAATAAAAAATAATAACATTATATAAATGAATATATTATTTATGTTTCTTATTTACTATTTTAAATAATAAAAACTAACATTTTATGTGTAAAAATCATTTACAAATTCATGAATGTCTTTAAAAATATAACATGTGGCCATCATCTATAAATTATGACATTTAATGTATGTAATAGTTTAATTTCTATTGAGTTTTGATTTATGAACTGTGAACAATTTATTCCTTTATAGGAAATTGTCTTTAAAGTGGATGTTAATAATATTTTAATCAACATTTTATCTAAATTTTTGATGGATATGAGATCAAGTTTCTTCAAGTTTTATTATAAAAGTTTATATATATGTATATAATTGTAATTAAATGTAATTATGTTGTCAAAGTTTTAGAGTCAAAATTCCAGTGAATGTATATATACATAAGAAAGCATAAAATTAGTTTATAAAATATGGCACTTTAAGTTCTTAAATATGATAGAGAAGGGTGGAGTGAACTCATATCTCAAGTGAGTAGGCCTAAAAAAATCCTTTAATGGTTCAAGTGGCCTTAGATTTTTTTTTTCAAAATCTTCAATAACATTTTCATAAAAATCACTATTTTTTTAAAATAAATTTTTGAGCAGAAGTAATTTTCAAATAAATACTACATTTTCAAAGAATAAATAATTTCAACAATATTTCTAAAAGTATTTTATAGTATTATCAAATGAATTTGATAATCATTTTTCAAAATTTATTTTTAAAGGAATATTTCGCAAAAGGTATTTCAATTATTTTAAAACACCTTATTGATAAATTATATGTTCATCCTACGTTATAATTTTTTTTCACAGGTATCTTAGGAGTTCTAATTCAGATATATTTAATTTTGGAGTTAGCGTACATAGAAGCGTAGTAGACATATTATTTTATTTTATTTCAAATCTGATAAATTGTAAAATGTAGTCTAATTTTAAAGAACCTAGAGTAGAAACGGTTATGTATTGTATAAAGTGTTGTGTATTGTTTTAGTTATCTTTTATAAAATATATATATACAAAATTTTTAGTTTTGAATCTATAATATTGGTTCCATGGTTTTATTATTAGTATTAGTGGAACAGTCTAGAATAATTTAGAGATTAAACGATCATTTTGAGTAAAAAAAAATCATTGTGATACATTTTTTTCCTTGAAACTTCAAGATAATTATGTTTTTATAGAAATACAGTCATTATAATTTGAAATATGGAAATTCAGAATTGTCTCAAGTCCAACAAACAAATTTTGAGGGCACAATTATTTTATGAGGATAGAATGTAACATCCCAATTTTTTTGATTAATTAATAAATGAATTGTTTTGTAATTTAAATAAATTAAGATACAAAATAAATTTTATAAAACTAAATAATTTTATTTATCCAAAATAAAATTGGATTTTATATTATTTTGTATTGTTTAATATTATAATAATACATAAAAAACAATACTATAAATAATAATACTTTCTATTAACTTATTGAAAAATAATTAAATGTTAACTTGTTAAATTTGTTTATCAAATTTTTTTTTTCAAAAATTATGTTATAATATTCTTTAATAAATTGTTATTAAAAAGATTATAAATTAACTTTATAACTATTTTTATATATACAATATCTATTTATTCAAGTGTATTTTAATATAAATAAATATTTTATTATTTTTATATAAATAATGTATTAAATAATCAAAGGTTATTTATAAATATTAGAGAAGGAAAAATAATTTTAAATGAAATATATTATTTATTTTATTTATGAAATTAAATAAATATAATAATTATTAAGGTTTAAAAATAATTTAATGTATAAATATTTTTAATGTGAGTATTATTTTGAAATGTTAAATTTATATATATTTGATAATAATATATTGAAATTAAATTATGTTAACTTTTGATATGAAAATTAGTTTATAATTATTAAAGAATCTAATTTAAATAAATGATAATAATTATTAAAATTTTATTTATAAAAAGTAAAATGAAAAATCAAATTAATTTAAGAATTTTGATTAATCTGTTTTATATTATCGTAATTTAAAAAAAAACGCATATTAATATATTTATTACAAGATTAAAATTATCACATTTATTTTATTAAATTATATTTATGAAATATGATATAAAAAATGAAAAGATAAAATTAGCTTCAAGGGTTTCAAAATTTGAAGCTTCGAAAAGAAGATGTGAGGGGGTTTGTCTTTGGTACGAGTCTCAATGAGAGAATGGTTAGACGACGATCGCTGGTGAGAGTGGATCGACCTATGTTAAGGGATTTAGTGTAGTTGAGTGAGCTGAGCGTTTGAGGTTAAGGACTCAAGCTATGCGATTTGATTGATGGGATGAGTTTTGTTTTGGGAGATCCAGGCGAGATGGAGGCCACCAACAAACATCATCAACTAGATATAAGTCAATTCTTGGTTTCATTTTCCCCCATTTTGTTTCTATTTTCCTAACCCACTCAATTTAGGTGTGTTTTTTGGTGTCTTAATGATGGATTGTTTTCAGTATATTAAAATAAATATTCTTCATTGATCTAAATTCCTATGTTTAATAGTTTCTATTCAATTTCAGTATTTAATTGAAATCATGTTTTCAAAATTTTCAGTTGGATTTAGATCATCATAAATTATTCATTGTCATTTTTTCTCCTTATACCCAACTGTCTTTGTGTTAAATGCTAGTTTTATATTGAATATACTTTTTCCAAACATATAGTTCAGATTTATCTTGTTTACATCATTATTCATTGAGGAATTAAACTAGAATCCATATCCATCAATGTTTTGATTCATTCTTCTAATATGTCCTTTAGTTTTTTATAATTTTTACTTCTACCTAATTTGTTTGGAGAGATGTAGATTGGAAAGAGTTTGTATTATTGTTTTGATCTTCTGAAAATTAACATGGTTATCGATCAGTAGAGCATCACCTCACTTTTCTGTGTGTATTTTAATGTATCAATTTTTTTGGTAAATTAGTAATGTTGAACATCATCATAATTCAACTATTATGACTATAAATAGAAAGATTCATTCTATATATTATGAGAGTTCTATTATTTTTGGAAGAGAATAGTAAGAGTGGTTGGTGAGGCATAGGTTTTGGTAGCCTGAGGTATACTGTAAGAGAAAGGTAGTAGCCTTTAATTTATCTTTTTCTTTTTCATAATTGTTTTGGAATTTTTAGAGATGATGAGATTGAGTCTTATGACAATGTCAACAAGAAGACTATTTTGAAAATAATTAGTAAGAGATTATTTTAAATACAAATATTATTTTTAAGATGTTTTGATTATAAGTTAAAAACATTTATTTCCAAACATTTATTTATTTGAAATTTGATTTTTGCATGGAAGCTTAATTATTTTTTAATTTTATGTCATTATAATTAAAAATATGGGAAACACTTATTTCCAAAAAACTTCATTTCTCTTATTATCACAAGAGAAATTAATTTTTTTAAAGACATAAAGGGATATTATATCTATTTATATATGATTTATTTCAGAGAAATGAAATTTTGATTTTGAAATATTTAAGACATCATTATTTTCAAAGTTATGAGATTATTATTTTTGAAGGAAAATTACTAATCTTATATAAGTAACTATATTATTTTTGTTTATTATTTATAGATTTAAATAATAAAAGCTATCATTTTTTTCTAAAAATCATTATGCATTCATTAATTTATTTAAAAATATATGATGTGGAAACTATATATAAACTATGACATTTCATGCATGTAATGGTTTTATTTTTATTGTGTTTTGATTTATGAACTACAAACAATTAATTCTATTATAGGAAATTATCTTCAAAGTGAATTTTAATAATATTTTAATTAAAACTTTATGTAAATGTTTGATGGAGATGAGATCCTATTGCTTTAATATTTGTTGTGAAATTATATATATATATATAATTTTATTTAAATTTAATTTTGTTGTCATGTTTTCATAGTAAAAATACAAGTGAAAGTATATATACTTAATCAAGCATAAAATGAATTTATAAAATCTAGCACTTGAAATTTGTAAATATGATAGGGAAGTGGGGGAGTGAACCCATCCCTCATGTGGGTAGGCCTAAGAAAGCCTTCATTGTTTCAAGAGGGCTTAGAGTTTTTTTGAAAGCATGCATACTGTTTTATGAAAAATCACTGGATTATTTTTAAAGTAATTTTCAAAGAAATACAATATTTTCAAAGCCTAAAAAATTTCAATATTATTTCTAAATGTATTTATGGTATTGACAAAATAATTTCAGAATCCATTTTAAAAATTTATTTTTAAAGGAAGATTTCGTAAAAAGTATTTCAATGATTTTAAAACCCCATACTAGGTCAGTAAATACTCATCGCATGTTTAGAAAATTTTTCATAGGTATCTTAGAAATTATAATTTAAATTTATTTTCTTTTAGAGTTATAACACGTAGAATCGTAGTTGTCATACTGTTTTATTTTATTTCAACTCTAATAAATTTTAAAATGATCTTTAATTTTCCAAAATCTAGACCGAAATATGTCATCTATTGTATAAAGTGTTGTATATTGATTCAGTTATATTTTATAAAAAAATATATAGAACATTTTAAGTGATGAATCTAGAAGTGTGGGTTTAGGGATTTATAATTGGTATTAGATGAATGATCAAGACAACTTTAGAGATTAAACATTGTCTTTTGAGGGTAACATAATCATTGTGATAGAATTTTTCTTTGAAACTTCTAGATAATTAATTTTTCTTAGAAGTCTAGGTGTTCTAATTCTGAAGATGGAAATTCAGAATTTTATCAACTACAATGAAAAAATTACGAGGGTGTAATTCTTTTAAGAGAGGGAGAGTTTAACATCCTATAAATTTTTAATTCATTAATAAATGAATTGTTTTATAATTTATATAAATTAATTGAAAAAATACCTTTTATAAAACTGAATAATTTTATTTAAACAAAATAAAACTTGACAATATGTTATTTGGATTGTTTAAAATTATAATAATATATAAAAACAATAATATAAATAATAATACATTGTATTATCTTATTGAAAAAATAATTTAATGTTAATTTATTAAATTAGTTTATCAATAAAATATTGTTTTCAAAAATTCTATTACAAATTTTCTTAATAAATTGGTAAGAAAATGATAATAATTTAACTTAATAAATATTTTTATAAATGTGATATCTTCTTATTTAATATTTTAATATAAATATTTATTTTATTATTTTTTGTAAAGAAATGTTTTTAATAAATAAAGGTTATTTATAAATATTTGAGAAGGAAAATAATTTTAAACTAAATATAATATTTAATTTATTTTTTATATTAAATAATGATAATAATTATTGAGGTTATAAAAATAATTTGATATATAAATTTTTAGAGTTTGAGTATTATTTTGAATTATTAAATTTATATATGTTTGATTAAAAAATAATATAATTTAATTATGATAAATTTTAATATGAAAATAAATTTATGAATATTAAAGAAACTAAATTAAATAAATGAAAATAATTAATAAAATTATACTTATAAAAAATAAAATGAATTAAAAAATTAATATAATAATTATGATTAATCTATTTTATATTATTTGAATTTATAACAAATATATATTATTATTATTATTACAAAATGAAAATTATTAAATTAATTTTGTTAAATTATAATTATGAAATATGATATAAAAAAATGAAAAGATAAAACTGGCTTTAAGGGTTTAGAAATATGAAGCTTCGAACATAAGAGGCGAGGGGGTTCATCTTTTGTAGGAGTCTCACTATGATAAGGGTTCAACCATGGCCACTGGTGAGAGTGGATCGAGCTATAATGAGTGATTTAGTGTATTTGAGAAGGAAAATTGATTGAGGTTGAGGGATTGGGTTGTGAGATTCAACTACAAGGATGAGTTTAGTTTTGGGAGATCCAGGTGAGGTGGAAGCCACTAACGAATGTTGTTGGCCAAATATGAGTCACTTTAGGGTTTTATCTTCCTCCTTTTTGTTTCAATTTTCCTGATCTGCTTAAAGTAGGTCCATTTTTTGGTGTTTGAAACATTGATCATTTTTAGTAAATTAACATACTTGTTCATTGTCGATCTAAATGTCCCTATTTAATAGTTTCTATTCAATGTCTATATTTAATTGAAATCTTATTGTCCAATTTTTTTTGTAGGATTTGGATAATCATGAATTCTTCTTTATCACTTTTTGTTCCCCTTTAACTCAATTTTCTTTATGTTAAGTTATGGTTTTATATAGAATCCAAATTTTTCAAAAACATGGTTTATATTTAGCTTGTTTACTTCATTATTCATTCATGAATTCAACCAGAAACAATCTCCATTAATGTTGTGATGCATTTTTAAAGTCTATACTTTAGTCTTTGATTACATAAACAAATAACTAATTTTTTCAGTTGGGATATAGAATGGAACTGATTTGTATTCTTCTTTTGATGGGTTTGTATTTTAAAAATTAAGATGTTTATCGATCAGTGGAGCAGAGCCACACTTTTCTATGTGTATATAAATTTGTCTCTTTATTTTGTAAATTAATAAAGTTGAAACCTATTAGGGTTCAACTATTTTGAATATGAATAGAAAGGTTGGTTCTAGATGTTAGGAATGTTCTGCTGTTGTCCAAAGAAGATGGAAAGAGGGGATGGTGAGGTAGTGGTTTTGGAAGGTGATGACGATAGACTGCGCGATGGTCTTCTCCCTTAGGTGATGACAGTGGCTCTAGAGTCGGTCCCTCCTCCCCCGGTGGGGGAGGGATCGTCGAAACTCAGGGATGTAGAGCCTTCCTTCCACCCCTTCACAAACCCTAATTTCCTTCCTCCATTCCTGAAATCCACATTATGCCCGAAAGTCCCGAATCTTATAGATGGTTGCCCTAATCTCCATATTTCGAACTCTGAGTTCATGAAAACCTCTTCTCTTCTGAATCTGACCTTGGTTTCCAGATTTACGCAACGGAGACCCTCAGTAGACTCCTTCGATAGAGTTGTCTTTAGTTCATGGGATCTTTAAGAGAGGGAGACAGTGGGACTTCTCGACAAACATCACATTATGGTTTGATTCACGTCGGAGAAGGACCTCATCAACTCATGGTCAAGTACACCCCATAACGTCAATGGACTTTGATTCTTCCTATTTCGGTGGTCGTTCGAGTTTCACATGAACCACGATCCTTCTTCTCCCGCGGTATGGGTTAGTTTTTCGAAACTTCCTATTCATTTTCAAAACCCCTCAGTTATAAGAATGCTTGGAAATCTCATCGATAGATTTTTACGCTCGGATAGTCGAACAGAATTGGTCTATCACCCAGTCAATCTACGGTTATGCATAGAAATGGACTTGTCTAGACCTCATTTTGATTATGTTTGGATGACAATCGGGGAGGAGTACATGGTCAAGCATCGAGTAGTTTATAAGGATTTTCCGATCTTCTATTCCTCCTACATGAGGCTGAGGCACACAACATATGTTTGTCGCCAGGGACATTTAACGCTGTTGGACATGGAAATCGACAACATTTTCTGTTTTGTGTGAAAGCGTAAGGGTCATTCGATGGAGGCCTTCCATTAGGGACCTCTAGTTAAGACGTGGATGGCAGACATAGACAGTGGAGAAGCTTCAGAAAATTGCGCTCCGTTGGAGGGCATGGGCTTTGGACCTCAGTAGATGAAGGATGTCCTTAGGGGTGGGTAGGACATGGCTCAGATGGTGGTCAGTGGTGATAAAATTACTCTGATTTGTGAGACATCGGGCTTGGGGTTGTCTGCAATGGGTGAAGAGGTTAGAGATAAAGGAAACTCATTGCAACCAGTGGAGGAGGTGCGAGCAGTAATTGAGGCAGAGGGAAGCACTACAACGGGTGTGGAGTTTCCCGGCACTGGTGTGGTTGTAGTCCATGTTAACCTGATGGTGGTGGATGTGTTCAGTAGACTTAAAAGGGATCTGATGAGTTCGTCCAGCCGGTGTGTTCAGGAGGAAGGTGGAGATCACCAGTTCGGGGATTTTCATGTGGAAGTCCAGAGGAAGGGGGTAAACCAATAATAGATCAGACAATCGATGAAGGGATGCAGGGACTCGATATAGTTAATCCTGGTTTAAGCAGATGCGGGAAGGAAGGGGGGTTGAGAACAATCGTTTTGAGTAACAGGTTTGAAGGCCTTTCAGAGGATGTTTTGAGTTTGGATTTTGTTATTCCAGATGAGGGAGAAGGAGTCGGTGTGACAATTTACAAAGGGATTATACATGGCCATTCTGCTGATGAGGCTCTAAGTCCGAAGAGTTCTAGGGGGCCCAAGAGAAGGAAGGGGAGGAAAGATTATTCATCACTACCTCCTCCTCTGAGGACTCGATCAACAAAGAAGATGAGTGACACGACAATAGATATGGAGCCTATGAGACATCAGAGGCTAGGGGAGCAGGATTATCAATCCTTGGTTCTGCTTTTAAGCTCCGAAGAAGACATGATAGAACAAGTTCTATTGCTCAACGCTACTGAGGAAGAGGCGGCTAAAATTATAGGGAGGCCTCTAGAGGTGTCCCTTAGTGAGGATAAATACTCTTGGATTGACAAACATGACTCAATTCTGGTAGGGGGTTTCAACCATGGGAAGATCAGTGTTGAAGAGTACATTCAGACTTGGGACCAACTTGTGTCCGTTTTTGAGAAGCGACTTTTGGAAGAAGTAGACTTGAAGTTACCATCCTTTACATGGAATCTATTTAGGGAGATGGACTCTGGTAGCATTAAATTCCTTGTTAGTGACTAAATGTAAGGAGGTGGCTTTAGTTGGCGGGCGTGGGTGAAGTGGTTGTGTGAGTTTGGTCTCTTCTGGTCAACTTTTATTTTCTTTTCAGTTTTGTTTTTTCTTTTTTTCAGCACGCTCTTGGTCTTTCTATGAAATGGGATTAGAGCATTAAGTCTTCTCGATGCAGGTCCATTGGATTTGGATTTTTGAGAGGGTATGGTTTCGCCGTCGGTTCTGTGCCCGTGCTTCTGCACGGGACTGCTTGCTGAGGGGTTCTATGTCGGTGAAGACTTATTTTTGGATCAGTTTCTGGGGTGCAGCATTCCGATAGATTGTTTTGGTTGAATGAGGTTTCTCACTTTTTCCCTTAAAAGTGTTTTTAATAAAAAAAAAGTAATTTTCAGTCAGGTAGAGGTTTTGGCCGTACAAGGCATACTGGAAGAGAAAAACAATATCCCTTAATTTCTTGTTTTCTTTATCTTACCTTTTCTCAAATAATGAGAGACGATGAGATTTAGTCTTCTTCCAACATCAATAATAAGAGTATTCTATTAAGAATTTATACATGACTATTTTAAAAACAAATATGTTTTTTTAATTTTTTTATTGCAAGGTAAAAGAATTTTTTTTCAAACATTTATTTCTTTGATATTTTATTTATTTAAGGGATTTTAATTATTATTTCATTTCATTTTATTATAATTAAAATTATTGGAAAATATTAATTCAAAGAACTTTATTTCTATCATTATCATAAGAGAATTTATTTTTTCAACGTTTTAAAGGGATTTCATATCTATTTATATATGTTTAATTTCAAAGAAATCCAATTTTTTTTATGAAATATTAAAGATATCATTATTTTTAAATTTATGAGATTATTATTTTTGAATGGAAAATAAAAATATTGTATAAGTAACTATATTATTTATTTTTACTATGTATAGTTTTAAATAATAAAAACTCTCATTTTATGTGTACAAATCATTTATGAATGCATAAATTTCATAAAAATATAAAATTTGATCATTATCTATAAACTATGACATTTTATGCATGTAGTGATTTAATTTTTATTTATTTTTGATTTATAAACAATGGAAAATTAATTCCTTTATAGAAATTGTCTTTAATTTGGATTTTAATAATATTTTAGTTAACATTTTATGTAAATTTCCAATGGATATGAGATATAGTTTCTTCAAGTTTTATTATTAAAGTATATATAAACTTGTAATTAAATGAACATATATTATCACGTTTTTTGAGTAAAATCTCTAGTGAAAGTATATATACATATGAAATATTAAAATGATTTTATAAAATCTTGCACTTGAACTTTGTAAATATGATAGGGAAGTAGGGAGTGATCCCATCCCTCAAGTGGGTAGGCCCAAGAGAGCCTTTAATGTTTCAAACAAAATTAAAGTTTTTCTTTCAAAATCTTGAATATTGTCTTCCAAAAAATCATTGGACTTTTTTAAAGGAATTTTATATTATAAGTAATTTTAAAATAAATACATTATTTTCAAATCCTAAATAATTTCAATATTATTTCTAAAATTATATGATGGTATAATCAAAATAATTTCAAAAGAATTTTTCTAATGTTATTTTCAAAGGAAAATTTCATAAACAGCATTTCTATGATTTTTAAACCCCTTATTGGGAAATTAAATGATCATCCCATGTTTTAAATACTTTTTACATGTATCTTATAATTTATAATTCAGAAATCTTTACTTTTTAGGTTATAAAATTTTTATGTGTAGTAGGGATGTGGTTTTATTTTATTTCCACTTTGATAAATTGTAAAATGTAGTATAATTTTATAGAACCTTTAATAGAAAAGGTACCCTATTGTATAGTGTGTTGTGTAATATTTTTTTATCTTAAAAAAAATATACACATCATTTTTAGTACTGAAACTGGATGTGCGGGTTGATGGAATTTTAATTTGTGTTAGTGGAATGACCTAGACAACGTTAGAGATTAGACATTGTCTTTTAAGGAAAAAAAATTCCTATGATAGAATTTTTCTTTAAAACTTATATACAATTAATATTTCTTAGCATTCCATTTGTTCTAATTCTGTAAATGAAAATATTGAATTTTCTCAAGTCCAATGAAAAAAATGCATGTGCGCAATTATTTTAAGAGGGGGATAATAAAACATACTAGAAATTTTTACTAAATTAATAAATTAAATGTTTTATAATTTTAATAAATTAAGTTAAAAAATATATTTTATAAAACTAAATAATTTTATATAAAAAAATTAAAATTTGATTATAAGTTATTTGGATTGTTTAAACTTATAATAATACATAAAAAATTCTATAAATAATAGTAAATTGTGTTATCTTATTAAAATCTAAGTAAATGTTAATTAATTTAATTAGTTTATCAATAAAATATTATTTTAAAAAACTATATTATTAATTTTATTAATAAATTTTTATAAAAAATATTATAATTTAACTTAAGAACTATTTTTATAAATATTTTATCTTTTTATTTAAGAGTATTTTAATATAAAGAATATTTAATTATATTTTTAAAGACAAATTTTTGAATAAAAAAGGTTGTTTATAAATATTTTAGAAGGAAAATAATTTTAAATGAAATATATTATTTAATTTATTTATGATATTATATAAAGATAATAATTATTAAGTTTCTAAAAGGAATTTAATGTAAAAATTATTTGAATATGAGTATTATTTTGAGTTATAAAATTAAAATATGTTTGCTTATAAAAATATTGAAATTTAATTATGTGAAATTTTGATAAAAAACAAGTTTATGAATATTAAAGAAAATAAATTAAATAAATTATAATAATTATTAAAATTTTATTTATAAGAAGTAAAATAAATAATCAAATTATATAATAATTATGATTAATCTATTTTATATTATTATAATTTCTAAAAAAATGTATATTAATATTGGTATTACAAAATAAAAATTATTAAATTGATTTTATTAAATAAGTATTATGAAATATGATATTAAAAATGAAGAGATAAAATTGGCTTTGAGGGTTTCAAAATATATAGCTTCGAACAAAAGAGATGAGGTTGTTCGTCTTTGGTAGGAGTAGCTTCGAGAGAAGGGTTTGACCGTGACCGCTGGTGAGATATTATCAAGCCATGTTGATGGATTTGGTGTAGTTGAGTGAGCCAAGTGATTGAGGTTGATGGATTGAGATGTGAGGTTCAACTATTGAGATGAGTTTTGATTCGGGAGATCCAGGCAAGATGGTGGTCATCGAAAAATATCTCTAGCCAAATCTGGGTCGCATTATGGTTTCTTCCTCCTCCTTTTTGTTTAGATTTTTTAGACCTTCGCAAAGAAGGTGCATTTTTTTGGTCTTTGGAACACAAATAATTCTCATTAAATTAAAATAAATGTTTTTCATCTATCTAAATTTCCATGTTTAATAGTTTATATTCAATGATCATATTTAATTGAAATCATGTTGTCTACATTTTTGATGGGATTCGGATCATCATGATTTTTTTCATCATTTTTCATTCTCCATCAACCTGATTTTCTTTGTGTTAAATGTTGCTTTTAAGTTAAATCAATGTTTTTCAAACATTTGGTTTAGAGTCTGCTTGTTTAATTCTTTATTTGTAGTTGAATTGAACTAGAATCCAATTCCATTAATGTTGCGATGCATTTTTCTAAGATTTTATTTTAGTGTATAATAATTTTTACTTATACCTAATTTATTCAGATGAGATGTAGAATGGACCCATTTTTTATTCTTTTTTATTCTGGTTTTTCTTTCAAAAACTAAGTTGGTTGTTGATTAGTGGAACATCGCATCACTTTTCTGTGTGTATTTTAAGGTATGAGTTTTTTTGTAAAGTAATAAAGTTGAACCTAATCGAGATTCAACTCATACAAATATTAATATATAGGTTCATTCTAGATGTTATGAGAGTTTTTTTGTTGTCCAAAGAGGCTGGAAAGAGGGGTTGGTGAGATAGAGGTTTTGTCCACGCAATGCATACTATAAGATAAAGGCAATATCCATTTTTTAATCTTTTCTTTGTGTTACCTATTATAGGAGTTTGAGAGATGGTGATATTGAGTCTTCTATCTGCATCAACAAGAATAGTCTTCTTTAAATAATTATTAAGGAAATATTTTAAATACAAATATGATTTTAAGCTATTTTTAATGTATAGAAAATACATATATTTTCAAAAATTTATTTATTTGAAATTTTATTTCTATAAGGGAGTTTAAATCTTGTTTTATTTTATGTCATTAGAATTAAAATTATAGAAAACTATTAGTTCCAAAAACATCATTTCTCTTATTTTCATAAAATAATTTATCCATTTTAATGATATAAATGGATTTTAAATCAATTTATATATAGATCATTTTAGTGAAATCTGATTTTTTTTAAATATTTAAGAAATAATTATATACAAAGTTATGATATTATTATGTTTGAAAGAAAAATAATAATCTTATTTAAGAAACTATAATATTTTTTTGTTATGTATAGTTTTAAATAATAAAAACTATCATTTTAGGAGTAAAAATCATTTATCCATTCATGAATGTCATTAAAAATATAATATGTGTCCATTATCTATAAAATATGACTTTTCATACATGTAATGGTTCAATTTATGTTGAGATTTGATTTATGAAATGTGAAAAATTAATTCCTTTATAGGAATTTATTTTTAGATTGAAGGTTAATAATATTTTAATTAATATTTTATATAAATTTCCTATGGATATGAGATCTAGTTTCTTCATGTTTTATTATGAAAGTATATATATTAGCAATTGAATGTAATTATATTGTCAAGTTTTTAGGGTAAAATATTCAATGAAAGTATATATACATAAGCAATCCTAAATTTATTTTATAAAATCTGGCACTTTAACTTCATTAATATGATAGGGAAGTGGGGAGTGAACCCATACCTATAGTTGGTGGGCCTAAGACATCCTTAATTATTTGAAAAGGTCTTATATTTTTTTTTGAAATGTATGCATATTATTTTCAAAAAAAAATTGTAGTAATATTTTTATAGAAATTTTTGAGAATAAGTAATTTTCAAAGCAATATAGTATTTTCGAAACATAAATAATTTCAATATTATTTCTAAAATTATTTTATTTTATTATCAAAATTATTTCAAAATCATTTTTGAAGAGTTATTTTAAAAAGAATATTTCATTAAAGGTATTTCAATGAGTTTAAAAACTCTTATCAGGAAATTAAATACCCATCCCATGTTTCAAATATTTTTCCCAGGTATCTTATATGTTCTAATTTAGATGTCTTAAATTTTGGAGTTTGAACACATAAAAGAATAGTATACATATTGTTTTATTTTCTTTCCTCTCTGATAAATTGTAAAATATAGTCTGCTTTTCTAGAACCTAGACCAGAAAATGTCCTCTATTGTATAAAATGTTGTGTATTCTTTAATTTATCATTTATAAAAAATATACATAGAATTTTATGTTATGAACCTGGAAGCATGGTTTTGGGGTGTTATAGATCCAAAAAGGGAGTTTCATATAAGGTAGAAAGTCCTACTCTATAGTTCACAACTAAAGCTGATGACCAATAAGTTGTGTTCCAGATAGTTAGGTACTTATGTTGTATCTAACATTTTTTCATAGAGTGAAGTGGATATCACACAAGAGAACATAAAAAATAGCTTTATAGTAATTGGGAAATATTTGATGAAATAAATTAAGAGACTTCCTACCATTGTAGTTGATCTCATCACACTGCATGACCCCATCATCACTTGTTAATATTAGGTTTTTCCTAACCCTTTAAATTTTATATTATTTTTCCTATTTAAAATTATATACTTCATATGAAAAAATTATATTATAGGTTTACATTGAGGAAAATTAAATATTTTAAATGTGGGGTATGTGACATCATTTTGGGTTTGCTGTTTAGGATTTTCATTTATTTATTTTGGGTTTTTTTTCTTTTAGTTTTTCTATTAAATTGAAAAAACCCAAAACATTTTTAAATTAAAAAACAAATATCATGTAACATGCTCATTTACATGTGTAACATGTGGAAAATTCATGTTTTTAAAATTTATTAGTATTGTGATAAGAATGAGCAAGATTTCATCATGAACTATTCATTTTTTTATAAAAATAGAATTCATCAATTATATTATTGGTCATGTCATTATAAATTTTTTTATATTTTGACACAATTATTTTTAATATTTGTTCATAGGAAATTTTTTCGTTGGTTTCCCCAAACATATTTTCTTGCAACTATGACTTCTGAAATTTTTCCAAATAAATTTAATGTATAGGAAAATCTGGAATTTTTTTTATCTTATATCAATGGTTTAACTATAAGTCATTTTCACTTATAATCAGTTTCATTACTATTCTTAGTTGACCTATACCTTTGTACTTGATATATTATAGTTTCATTCCCTAAAAAATCAATAAAAAAAATGATTTTTCTATTATCTTAATAAAGAGGAGGGTGATGAAATGTATAACACAAAGGGATATCTAGGATGGGAGTTTAAGGGTTGAATTTTTAGAATTTTTTAGTGAGTGGGTCCTGAAATTTGATTATAAAAAAATATATAATGGGTTTAGTGAATTAAACTTGGTAAGAATAACTGTTTTACTTGACCTGAATATACTAAAAAAGGTGGGGATATGATATTTAAAGGGATGATACAAACATGTGGGGAATTAATGGCATAGTGGACCCATAACTTATTTCCCTATGATTAGTGTTATTACTCTTATTAGATTTTTTTGGTATGCTTTATGATCCAATTATTATTGATATTGACTCTTTATGGGAATCTTACTTTTCATATATTGTCACTGTAGATTGGGGAATATGAACATGAATATCTTGTCATAATTTTTATAGAATACATTACATTTAACTTTTCCCACAAGAGAAAATGGGTAAGAGTGGGGGGGGGGGGTTAATAAAACAAATTTTTATTAAATATTTTATTGAAAATAAATGACACAATTTCTTTATATTATATTAAAATGTTTATTTATTAAATATTGGGGATTAAATCATTCATTTTCAAATTTGATGAAAATACTAGTTTTGAACTTTTAAAGATCACTATTGTATTTTAGGTATAAATATTTTTCAATGACATATTTAAACTAAAACTTTTGTGACTATGTTCATAACTCAATGGGATTCAACTTTCATTGAGAATATCTATAAAAAATAATGCATTTGATTAGAGTATATGGGTTGTGAAATCTTCATATTGGAAACCACATCACCTTTTAGACCATATATTCTTCATCCAGACATGGTTTGGGAAAATATTTGGATAGAATATAGAGGACCCAATTATGCAAAAATAATCCTTATGGAAGGAAAACTAGTTCATGCATTTTTATGGTTAAAAAGGCGGTGGATACTGGATTAAAATATTTGGCCATATTTCCCCATTCACATTTGAAACCACTTATAATCCTAGACTTCCCTTTACTCTATAAATAAGTTTTTTTTGTCATTTAGAGGAGTTGGGATGTGCATTAGGACATTCAGGGAAGAGGAGAATTGTTTTCATTCCATTTATCCTAGAATTTCAAGATGTATATCTATTGAAGTAAGGATCTCTTCATCAAAGCCTTCTTATTATTATTCAAGTTACAATGTACGTGTTTTTGTAAAAAAATTATTAGTTTTGCTTACATTTATATGGTGATTTTCCATTTCCTTATTATGTTATTTATTTATTTGTGATGAAACTAAAGAGTAGAAATGTGATTGTGTTATACTATTTATAAACCTTTGCATGTGCAATTCATTTCTATTATGAATACATCACCCATGTAAGAGTAGTTTTTCTTAGCAATCGATCAACCACTTACTTTTTTCATTTAATTATTTTGAATAAATGAGATATTATAATTCAAATAATATAATCTAATAATTATGATTTTAACTTAATATAAAATAATAAAAAAAATGAATTTTTAACACAAAAACTTTTGAGGTTGAGTAATTTGAGAATTGTGAGAGCATGATATTAATCAGTAAAACAAACCACCTGGGATCAATATATAGATTCCAAAAAACAATCCCAAAAATTAATTCATCCTCATTTCTAGAAGGGATATGTTCACTTATTTACCATTTAACTTAATCCATCCTTATAACATCAATCAAATAAGGGTTCTAAAATTGCACATTCCAAAGGAATCCTAGGTTTCAATTCATTTCATCATTATGGATAAGTAAATAATCATGGGTTTTGGAAATTATCACATTAGGGGATCATTATTTAGTGGATTTTAATATTAATGATAATTATAAATAATTAAGTGAAGATGTAGAGTTATATCAATTAATCATTCTAAAAATATTTTCTAAAAAACATCTCTTTATTGTGTGTTATTATTAAAATTTCATTTCAAAAACAAAAAGAAAAAAATAAAATCTTCTTACGGCATAAATCTTCATGATTTATAAATGATAATCATCTCCATCCATTTAAGCACTGTGTCTATGTTATTTCATTTAATTTTAAAAATACCTTTAATATATTATTTTATTTACATCCTCCTTGGAGAGACAACCTTGTTCAACCACTCTACTATACCTAAATAACAACAACATAACACCATTTTAGAGTTCCCACAATAGTTCCTTTCACTCAAACTTTTGAATGTGTTTCCAAAGGGATACTTTTATAGTTAGATGATGTTTTCTATATAATCCTCAATAGATTTATCTTTATTTTGAGGAATTATTTTTCCATAAATATAAACAGTATGAGGAAATATATACTTCACTTTTTTTATCTATTTCATAAGTGAAATTGGAACTTTTTATTTTGAATTTAGATCAAATTACACTACTAATTCACTTAATATTACAAACTTGAAATCCTATTATGATTTTTTCATTCCTAATTTAAAAATATCATTTCTTAATTTATCATGATATCCACTAAAGGATAGTGTTATTCATTTTGGTAATTTTTTTGACAACTTATTCCCCATGTCTTTAGGAATTCCCTAAAAAATTAAAATAATCAGTTTGAGTATAAAAAAATTTGAATAACATCTATAACAATTTAACCTTTAAATCATTTATTATAAATGATAACACTAGTTTAAAATAGTTTATTTTATTCTACATATACTATTTCCTCAATTCCAAATCATTAAAATTAATAAAACCCAAAAATGATGTTTTTTTAAAGTCAATCAAAGTAATACAATTATTTTTATAACTAGGGAATTTCTATTCATCATAATTGAGAACACCCACATATTATCATTGTAACTAGATTCCAACTAGGTTTATTGATTTAAAAATCCCTCCTCATATTTATAGGGGATGGATATATATTATCAATTAACATGAAAGATAAAAACTAGTGGATAAACCTAGAATCAAATAAATCATTTTCTAACATTGAGTTATGATCTAAGTACATAATATTATGTAATTTGGGACACAAAATCAATCTATAGTGTCTTATTAACCATGTACATTATCCCAAGTTAATTTCTTCGAAGAATTGACTTAATTATTGGGACATTAGTTTACATAGTTCCCCATATCCTTACAGTTGAAGATTTTGAATTTGCTAAATTTTCATTTTTTTTCTTGACATTCATGACCATCATAAAATTTATCTCCAAAATTGAAAAAACCATCATACCCTTCAAGAAAACCCAAGTTGATTTTTCTATATTGATTACACCTTCAAAATTCCTCCCTTCCCTTTTTTCTCATTTTTTATATTAATTTTAACATAGCGACTAACTTTCATCTTCTTCCCTTACTTTCCTTTAAAAATATAATACATAGTGAATTACTCCTCCACCTTGATGGTAATTTATACTATATCTTCATATGTTGAAAATACTTAAGTGGGTAACACCCTTTGAAGTCATTAATTTATCCCACCAACGAAATAATCAAGATATATTTTTGGCCTATGTATGTAGTTCAAAAAATGAATTGCTAACCTTGTAATGTTTTCCTCTACTAAAAAACATTTTCTTATTATCTTTGTATTAAAGTAAAGTAATAATCCTTACATATGAACTTCTTTCTCATGTGGAAATTATTTTTCAAAGAATTTCTACATAGAGGTCTCCTAATATATACCATCTATCTTAACCTCCTACTTAATTTTTTTACTCAAAGAGCACCATTTATCTACATCTCCCTTTATATTATAAACCACCTTGATAACTTTCTACCTTTAAATACTTCCCAATGCATTAAATATCTTCTATAGGGACTTAATATTTTACTCTACTACTAATTGATTAGTGGTTCTATTAAATTATGGATCTTGGTTTGACATGAAGAAATCCAATATTTCTAAACCGCATTATACAAAAATAGGTTTTCCATATAACCAAGGTTATTAGTCATAACTTTGCCCAATATATTTATAATATGCTAAGCTCCAATTCTAGATCTATTTACACATTTATTATTAAAATTATGGGTGTTGAAACAATTTTCATTTCTTCCAAAGGTCTTTATTTCAAAAAAATGGAATATACTTAATTATATTCTAACATTATGAATATCTAATCTTAGTACATAATCCCCACATAAAAGTGAAATATTCTTGAAAAAAATCACGACTATTATATGATATTCTCATAATGTTTCTGTTGTCAAGATTTATTCTCAAAATTATAGATCCCATTGTTTCTAATATACATTGTAAAGTACCAAATTAAATAACCTTTAATATAGTAACCCATGTCTAGTTTTTACTTTATTGCATTAGAACATAATAAAAAATGCCACATAACACTGGATTCAATAGTTTAGTATTGTTAAGAGACTAGATACATACATGATCCGTACATTAAATATGAAAACATATAATATTAATTAAAATTCAATTGAGAAAATTACTATTACTTATAATATATCCTTTAAATCATTCATAAATATCTTTTTGGTTCCCTAGGGTAAATAAAATAAAATGAAAAGGGTTATCCTAAATACTCAGTAAAGAGTCATGTATAATAGAAGCTGTTATAAAATAAAGAAGACTTGATTAATTTGGAAAGAATAATAATAATAATCAAATATTACATATCTAAAATAATGGTCATGAGATATATACATGAACATTGAAACAACCTAAATAATCAGATAGAAAATAGTAATTAATTATATAGTGATGGAATACATAAAACCATAAATATTACTCTTATCATCAAGGCATCATGTTGACACATCACACATAAATAGGTAAGGCATATTCCAAATACCCATTCTAGTTTCTCTTATGACACCTAACAATGGATCTAGGGCCTATATAATTTTGGTCTCTACCCAACAATAATTCATAATCACCTTTCCATAAAATATTATCCTAAAAATTATAAATATATGCATACACATACACGAAATACACAAACTAGTTTGTCTGATGAGACATACCAACACAATGAGGGGATATATAAATCATAGCTCACCCATATCTAAATAAGTCAAATGTAGACATATTCTGAATGATTTAATTACAACACATATTCATGAGGCCTTAGTAATTAATAAATATCTATATTTTAATAACAATTATACAAAATGTTAATATTTCTTCAGTTAAAAATGAAGTAACTTTAATTATAATAATACTTAAAACTAAAAAAATATATAGTAATGGGTATACATTTAATTCAATAATATAAAACAAAATATACATAAAATGGAATTGATATATTATATATTCTTGCAATTAAAGAATATGGACATGAATGAGAAAAATAAATTCAAGAGAGAGATAGAGAGTAATTGAGAACATAACTCTTATGAACAAGGTTGGGTATGAACTATAAATTCATAAAAGAATTTATAGGATAATAATTGAAACATGAATTTAAAGGAGATATGTATTTTATTGTTTTAGAGGAAAATTTAAGTGACATTATAAAAATATTTTTCATAAATCCTTTGTAATATGATTGTAAAAAAATTCTGAGTCACTTTCAAAAAACTATTTTAACAGATGAAAAGTTGAAATTGAAAACAATGTGTTCAAAAAAATTAAAATTATTGAATCATTGAAAAGAAATTAAATTAAAAAAATAAATATATATTGTAATATAAAAATATACATTAGTGGAAGGAAATACATTTTTTTACTATTCTAAATCATTAACTATTGTTTTTAAAACAAAAAATTCACTTAATAATGAGCATAATATTTTCTTTGAAAAAAATAAAAAATTATAAAGTAATATTGATAAATAATAATGGTTGTATAATTATAAAAATTCCCTCACATGCTAAACATTAAAAAAAAATCATATTCTATTCCTTGTTGAGTAAAGAATGTAAAAAACGACCCATGAAAAAAACATTAACTTTTAAAACAATTGTATAAAAAATAAAGGACAATGTTGAAGGACCTTAGAAAATAATATAATTATAGATAAGTTCATTTTAAAAAAAATAAAGAATATGGATAGGGAAGATAATGATTCTCTTCCATAAAATTGTTAGATTAAAAAGATCCTTTACAACATTGGTAACTTTTTAATCAAAACTATTTAAGTAATAACTTGAAATAAAACTTTAAATACCCTAAATATAAATGTATTTATAATATAATATATAAAATATAAAATATATAAACGTTATAATGTAAAGTAGTTCCATATTATGAAGCTTTTCTAAATGAAGTTAAATTGAGAGGGAAAACCCCTTACCTTTGATTCTCGTTTAGTTGGGTGCATTTTGATCTACTATATAATAAATTAAGAATAATTAATCATTTACTTCAGAACATTTTTATAATTATTAATATAGATACACTAACCCTAGTATCCTAGAGTTTATGTCTTAATAAATTATAATTGTATAAGATACAAGGAATCACATCATAAAGGATTGAATAGTTTAGTATTCATGGTAAACTAGATACATACTAGAGTCTTACATTACATTTGAATACAAAAATCACAATTTTTTTTGAGAATAACTAAATTCCATCATGTATATATCTATATATTAGTCATAGTGAACTTCATAGAATATTATGTAAAGGAAAAAAATAAGGGTGAGATCATATACTCAATATGGGTTAAGTACAACAGAAGAAACCATGAATAAATAAAAATAATCAATATGTAAAGTTAAATAACTTATCACAAATTCCATTTAAATAACTTTAATACATGAATAGATAAGGTATAATCAATATGTAAAGGTAAATAACTTAAAACCCATTCTAATTAATAAACAATAGATAATAAAATACATCTAGAGATAATGTCATAATGAAAATATCATGGATTGTAATAAATGAATATTGAATGAAGGTAATGATTAATTATTGGCTTCCATGTTTCCTAGGTACATAATTCCTTTACCATCAAAAAACTTTATAATACAGTTTAAAACATACTAGGTGAAAATGCATTTAACAATGACTAGCCAAGCAATTCGTCTAATAAGACTACTGACACATTTAGGGGATATCTATAACTAAACCACACTAATGTCATACCTATCCAACACATTAACCATAAATCATATAATTTTATTAATAAATATAAATTTTCCTTATAAAATATACCTATTGAGAAAAGAATATAGATCTATCAATATTTCCATAGTTAATCAAGTAACATTCAAAGTAAACTCCCTTTGTAAAAATTGTTTACTATTTTGGAGGTAAATATTTATATGTGAAATAATATGGATATTTAGTGTGAATTTAATGTCAACAGGAAAATGAATAATTCATGGAAAATTTAATTACCTAAAAATTAATTAAGGAAGTTAATGTCAAAATTTCCTAGGCCAAAATTATCATGAACCATCCAAAGGAATATTAAAGACCATATCAATAAAATATAAACATATTGTAGTTAAATACATGGTTTTTTTGGTTGATGGATATAAATACCATAAAAATATCATTAAAAAACATTGTTGAGAAATATATAAATTTCATTTTTGAAATCATTTTCTTTGAAAATTTCTTTCAAAAACATTTTATTTAGAAAGATCTTCATAAACATGCAAAGGAAGATTCAAATAAATGATGGTTGTGACAATGGATAATTCTCTACATTCTATAAAATTGAAGAATATAATTCCTTTTCCACTGTAAAAATGTTAGTAAAGTTATTTTTTCATAAAATGAAGAGAATATTCCTATCACATTTTATGTAAAATACAAACATGACTTGTATTGATAATGATATAAGAATACATTGACTTTTTTGTATAAAGAATAAAAATGTCTGAAAATTATTTTGATAAATTATTTTTAAAAGGTTATTTTTTTAATATATATTAATATAACTTGATTTTGGAAGAAAACATATTTCTAACCAATGAGAGAAATGAAGTTGTACTTTTTAAAAACAATTTCTAAAAACATTCAAGTACCAAAGTGTGAAAAATGGTACTATTTCTTGGAAAATATCATTAATACCAATAGTATAAAAAAATTTAGTGGGTTTATTAGTAAATGGTCAAGTGATTTACTAAAACTTATATTCAAGAATAAAGAATCTTAATTAGAATAACATTGTTAAATAAACCCTTAATATTATCATAATGTTGAAGTAAAAAGTAATCAGTGGATCAATTATGTGTATGAATAATAAGTAAACATAAAACAAGTGTAAATAAAATAAAATATTTTAAAAATTCATTACACATAATATTATAATAAAATTATTAACAAATTACAATTTTAACCCCATGAGTGGAAATTAAGTTAAAGAATCCCTTACCACTTGGTAACTTTTAATTAAAATCACTTTAGATGAAATAACTCAAATTAAATCTTAAAATAACACTAATAATGATTTAATAAACATATTACATGTAAAAGTATATGTATATACACCATATAAAAGAAATTTTCCTCTTAACATTACAATATGGCTCAATGAAATGAGATTGAGATGATATCCTTTATCTTATGCTTCATTTTGGTTGAACCTTATTTAATATAATGTATAATGATTTTAAAAATGTTTTTTAATTATTACATAACCATGTTAATATTTATAAAATCATATATGATCCTTTTATAACATCTTATTACCCTTCAGTTAATAATCTTTCATTATTTTCATTGTTTCGTGTGTTAATTTCTTTATTTTCCCATGCATGTTTTGTTCTGAATGTCTAGACTCTTCCCAATATTATATTGTTATATCAGCTAAATAATAATAATCATGACCTAATTTAAAATGTTTTACATTAATTTTAATTCTAAAACCATTCGTGAATGATGGTTATGAAAAAGAAGTATGTTACGATCAATTAGACGGTATGTTGTACGTATACATGAGTGACATTTTCATTTTTCACTAATCATTATAGAAAGAAGGTAAGTAGTATATTAAATTTTATGAATTATAATTATATAAAATATACCGTATTATATACTTATATATTTTATCCATGTGGTGTGGTGATGAAAAGATAGACACATCACTTTTTGAAGGCGGTAGTCCACCTGTATACGAACGATGTTATCATCATTATGTGAGTGAGAAAGAAATATAAAAAATGATACATATTATCATTAATGAATGATAAATATGTCATTAATATCATAATTATTTCATTTATGTCTCATATAATCATTAACATTATCTTTATCACCTTTCATGTGAAGCGTTAGTGAAAGATGAATCACATCGCTTTGCAAGACGGTAGTCCTCCAAACACACAAACAATGTTACCGTATCTTATATAGAATGGATAGTTCAAAAAATATGACATAGTGAATAAAAAGTTATAAATAAATTATAAATATCATATATATAATTTATATCCATCATTTTACACAACCATGAGTGGTGGAAATGGAAAAATGAATGACACCGGTTCGTGAGGTGGTAGTCCACCTTAGACACGAATGGTGATTTTATAACCCATTTGATAGAATTTTTGATGGTTTTAGGTGATAAAATTATTTAAATAAATATCTCAGTATATGGAATATATTGATTTTATTATATAATAATGTTATAATAAAAATTTAAGGAGGTGAAAAAATATGTAAAATAATGATTCTTATTGAAAAACACTACCTCTTCTTGGGGTATCCTCCATAGGTTTGCAATAAATAATTCACATATTGCATTCATTACCAAAAGAAGGATTATAGGATGAGGGGAGATATTTTTTAATGTTATTTGGGTAGTAATTTAGAGAAATAGGTTCCAAGGTGTGAAGAAGAGAGGAGAGGTGGTGGCCTTTTATAACTGGGGGAGATGACACGATTGATATTTTTGAAACGAATTTAGTGATCTTACATTTCTCATATCTCAAAAGGGACCAAAATGGACCATTATCAAACCATACAGGTGTAATGGTCTATATATTTACATAAAATTTGTTTTTAACATGTTTATAGGTATTTTATACCCTTATCGTTTTAGTTTAACCCCCTTAGGAAAATCAATTTTTACCTTAACTACAATAATTAATTTTTACCACATTCACTATTCATTTTGGTAGATATTTAAGTTGAACTTATTATAAATTATAAATTTCTATTGTTCCAAATAAGGAATCCATTTTCCAAATTCAATTCACAAAATTATGCAAATTAAATTTAAAATTAATCTTGTAGATGCGACGAGAAAGTGAGTTATTAAAGTTAAAATGTTAAAAACATTACAATGTTTTTATTTATAAAATAAATATAAAAATGGTTCAATGAACTAAATTGTATTAATGGATATATAATTTAACTATTTTTTAATTAGAAATAATTAAAAATATAATTTTCCATTTGAAATTATTTAAATGAAAAGGCAGTTTTCAATTAAAATTCTGTATTTCTCTATTCTTCAAAAAGTTAAACTTCTCAGAAAAATCCCAAAAAATCACCATAATTTAATATTAATATTAAATTTTGAAAAACTGATTTTATTTTATTTAATTATTTTCCATAAACTGCTAAAAATTAATTTTAAATCTCATGGACAAGGCACGAGTAAACCATCCTTTAGAAAAATACAGTATTTAGGAAACAATTTTCTTTATTTTAAATGATGATTATTTTATTACTAATCAATAGATAACTAATAATCATGATAAAAATTTATATTTTAAAAAGTTAATTAATAAAATCCATTCCATCCATTATAATAGATTGGTGATAATTATCATATTAAATAATAATATTGATAGTATATTTTTGTTTCGTAAATCTCAATTTTTCATGTAACAAAAGCTAAAATTTGTGTTGTGTCCATTAAAGGGTAGATAATAAATTGAATATATTAAATATATTGTAAAGTATTAGAATGTTATATTCCTTTATATTCTTTGTGTTTCATGTCATATATGCAATCATATATGATGTTCATATTTTAAAATTTCAAGGTGTCACATTCTCTCTGGCTTAAATAAATTACATCCTCAAAATTTAAACATGATATCAAATATCAAGGGATTGAAATTTATAAATACCATTGATGTGAAAAAATCATAAAAGGGTTAATAAATTATCCACTTAATAATAGAATTAAGGAAGTTTTAGGTTCAAATGGAATAACACATATCCAGGATCATATATATGAGAACATTTATGAAAAGTGATGATATAGACATGGAAGAAAAATGTAAATATTTTTAAATAGTGATAGTTTTAATTGGGAACAAGATAGAGAATTGTCAATTTAAAGTTAATGGGCTTAAAACTATAAATATGTGATGATATGTAAGACCATCTGATTCATCAAATTTGAATTTAATAGGTTAACATTTTATTATTTTAAGATATTTTTCCTAATTTTGAGGAATTATTTTACTATCTTAGAATATAAGGAAATATACTTACTTTATACAAATCTATTTCATACAAAAATATCATCCTTTGTTTTTTCTTATATAAAATTCCAATTTACCTTTTTAATCCAAGAAATTAATATCCCAAAATGAATTTTTTATACATGAAGCACTAAAATTTACTTTTACAAATCGTAATATCCATAAAGAGTGAAAAGTATTTTCATTTGGCTATAAATATTTACCAGACCCAATATGTTTAGCATAATTGATAATAAATAAATCTCTAAACCTAAAAAATAACACCATTAGTTTATCATTAATATTTATTTTTCATATTTTTTAACTAATGAAATATTAAATCGGACATCATGTAGGCCATTGGTAAGTGATGAACACTTATCATCCTTTGTTCATGGGTTTAGGTCCCATATTCTTTCTATACATGATGGTTTGTCACTTGAAATACATTTTTTCCTTTTTTCTAAACTATATTAATTTAATTCCTATAATTTTTCCAAAACAAAAATGATTAAAAAACTTGGTATAAAACTTATCATGAAATAAAATTATTATTATAGTTTTCAATAAAACTTTTTTAAGGTCTTATAATCTTATTTAACTATTTTTACAATGTCATTGATGATCAAATTAACCATAAATTATATCAATAAATTTAATATTATTTTTATAATATATAAAATAATTATTCCTAAATTATATTTTTTACTCAAACATGTGCTAAACTAATGGGTTTTATTGTTATAAATTTATTCCAAAATATTCTTTACCTACCGACATTCCTTCTATGTGATTTTTTTAAAAGGGCTGTTTATGATTTTGGTATTATGATCAATCTTAAAATCATAAACAATAATGGTATCAACAACACTTATTTTAATGAATAATTACACACTTCTAAAATTTATCACAAGCCTTAGATGTCTCATACTTTATATAACCAAAATACCATTGGTAAAATGATTCTAAAATTTAATTATTGAATCCAAATATATAGTTAATCCATCTATTTTATTTGAACATCGGTCCTTACTTGGTTTAGGAGTCAACCTTTTGATGAGGTAATTGATTCAAATAATTCCTAGTCTCCCCACATTTATGACAATTGACTATAAATGGATCCTTAAGATGAGATATATTTCCACACATCGTACTCTTAATTTTTCCTTGACCATTCTTTTCATTATGTCCTTATTTTCCATACATAAATAATTTTATTGATCCATTAAGACACTTTCCAAGGTGTCTCTTTCCCCATATCTAACATGATGAAAATTTACCTTTCTTTCCTAAATGGTCTCCACCACTAAAGTTCTTATAAACATCAATCATTCTCTTCTTTAGTGAGTCCATAAGTTAGTTAATGTACATATTATTAATCATATTTTGGAAAAAATTATTAGGTATAATCACAATATCTTTCAATTTATTCTTTATCTCATTTAGTTACTCATAGGCACCATGTTTTTATTTACATTCCATGTTAACATGATTCCTTTGGGTTCCATCCATTGACTAAAACAAAAATTCATAATGTGATAAATGGAAGTCAAAGTGGGAAAACCATATAATTGTTTATCGGGTTCCTAAATTATGAAAAAGTATTTTTAATCTAATTCACATTAGGTTTAACCTTGTTCAATAATTATCATAAATCCTTTATAGTGGATTGTAATGAAAATGTGAACTATCCTAAGAATATCCTCTAGTATATTCAAACCAGATGTGTAGTAAGGCTCATTGTCATGTACCAGGTAATGCTCAAGTCAATCCTGATAAACCTTTTTTGAAGTTATTACCTCTAAGTACATCTGTTCTAGAACCACTCCACTTATTGTATCAAGATATTTATGTATTTCTATGAAAGTCGACATAATCTATAACTTACTAAAAATTTTGGACATTTTTATATAATTACCCTTAAATTCTATCATAGGGTTATTATCCATAATCTAGGTTTTCCTAAATCAAGTTTCCAAGGATGATATTAAACATAAATTGATACCAACTAGAGGGACCCCAACCCTAGTAGCCCGAATATACTACCTTACTACATTACATTGGTATAAGAAACAAGTAATCACATCACTATGGACTGAATTGTTTAATAGTATGTATAAACTAGATAAATACTTGAGTCTTAAATTATGTTTTAATACAAAGACTAAAACTAATTTCTTTTGAGAATAACTTTATTCTATCTAGAATATCATTTCATATCAGTCATAATTAACATTATAGAATCCTATGGAAAGGAAAAAAAATAAGGTTGAGCTCAAATTATCACTATGGGTTATGTACATAAGAATCAAACATGAATAAATAGGCATAATCAATATAGAAAATTAAATAATAGGGCACACATTCCATTTAAATAACTTGACAACATGAATAGATAAGGCTTAATCAATATAGTGAAGTAAATAACATAGAACAGAAGCCATTTAATAAATATATTTTAATTGAATGCATCCAATGATAATGTTATACTGAAAATATCCTTGATTGTGATAACTGAATACTGAGTGAAGGAAATTCATAATTATTGGACACTATGTTTCCCAGGTATATGATACACTTACCATTATGAACTTTCATAATATGATTAAAACATATTGGATGGAAAGCCACTAAACTAAGACTAGTCAACTGACTCATCCCATGAGACTACTGATGCATCAAGGGGCTATCTTTAAATGACCCCCAACTATTTCATAAAATTAAAAATAATTCCACATATATCTAATAATCAATTTAATACCTAAAAAATGTGCCATATATATTATCTTTATTGAGTAGAGAGTATGTGTTTATCAATATTTCCCTAGTTAATCAAGTAACATTCAAAGTAAGTATTGTATGCAAAAATGGTATACATTTTACTTAATAATATTATACATGATAAATAATTTGGAAATTTAGGGGGGTTATAATATCCATAGGAAAGTGAATAATTCATGGAAAATTTAATGACTAAAAAATAATTCAAGGATGTTAATGTCAATACCTTCCCTTTTCAAAACGATCATAAACAATATAGAGGAAGAATAAGTATTTATCAATATAATATAAACCAATTGGAGTGAGAATAATTTTTTTCATTGATGAATATAAATATGATAAAAATATATTAAAACAACTTTAATGAGGAAAATATCGTTTTTATTTGGATTTTTTTCACACTCCTTTTTCTTTGAAAATCACTTTTAAAAAACAATTATTTTTAATTATCTTTGAAAATTTGAAATGGATGATTCAATGAAATGATGGTCATGATGGAAGGTAATTACATAAATTCTATAAATATTAAAAATACAAATCGTTTCTTACTATAAAAATGTTAGCAAAGTGCCTTGTTCAGAAAATGATGAGAGTATTCCTTTCACATTTTTAGTAAAAAGAATGTGGGAATTATTTTGAAAATAAAATAATATTGATTTAAATTTTTTTTTTAAAGATTAAAAATGGGTGAAAATTAATTTGAGAAATATTTTTTAAAAGGTTAAAACAAATTTGAACACATTTTTAGAAAATATAGATTTGGAAGAAAACATATTTCTCCCTGATGTGAGATATGCAGTTAGACGTTTTAAAAACATTTTCTAAAAAATTTAAAGTAAAAAAGAGTGAAAAAATGGTACTACTACATGTAAAATATCAAAAATACCTAGATCAGATGAAAATGAAATGTTTTTATTTGGAAGTGGTCATGTAATTTCCTTTAACAAATATTCAAGAATAAATAATCACGATTAGAATGAGATTGTGAAATAAACACTTAAAATGTTTAAAACATTGAACTGAAATTTAATAAATGGATTGATTATATATGTCAAAATTAAATACATATAATAAAATTTAAATAGAACCTAATATAATCAAAATTAATTAAACACATAATCAAATAATGACAAAATCAATGAAGAATAAGTTTAACCAAAAGAGTGGAAATTGAGTTAACAAGTCCCTTACCACATAGTAACATTAAATTGAAATATAATTATATGAAATAATTAAATTTTATAATTAAAATATGATTAATAATTAATTATTAATGATATTAAATTTCAAATGGTCAGTATATACACCATATATAATATATTAGGTGCATAACATTACAATATTCTTCAATGAAATGAGATAGAGAAGAAATCCCTTACCATATGATTCTTTTTGGTTGAACAAGCTTTAAAAACCTATATATTAGTTTTAAATTTGTTTTTAACTTATTAAAAAAACATATTAAAATCTATAATATCACATATGATCCTTTTATAATATATTATTACCCTTTTGTTAGTAATATTTCATTATTTTCATTCTTTCGGGTGTTAATTACCTTGTTTTCCCATGTATGTGTTGTTATAAAAGTTACATTTCATTCCCATATTATATAGTTATATAATATTTATACTAATAATCATGTAAAAATTATATTATTTTTACATTAATTTTACTTTAAAAACTAATCATGAATGATGGTTATGAAAAATGAATTATGTTATCATTATAGAGATGGTAGGTCATATGTACACATAAGTAACATTTCCATTTTTTAGAGATCAATATGGAATTGAGGAAAGTATTATATTACCTTTAAATAATGATAATTATATCATATATAACATATTATATACTTATATATGTTATCCATGTGGTTTGGTGATGAATAAAGAGTCACATCGCTTTGTGAAGGTGATAGTCCACATGTAAACAAATGATGTTATCATCTTTAAATGAGTGAAAAATAAAAAAAATAAAATGATGTATATAATATTTCAATAATTATTAATATTTCATTAATATCATAATTATTTCATTTATATCACATATAATCATTAAATTTATCATTATCACCTTCCATGTGAAATGTTAATGAAAGACGAATCACATTTCATTGTGAGGTGGTGGTCCATCATACACACGAATGAGATTATCGTATCTCTTACAGAATGAAATTTAAAAATATTTATAAGATATAGTAACATAATAGGTGTAAATATTTTATAAATATCTTATATATAATTTATATCCATAATCACACCAAACCATGAGAGGTGGAAATGGAAAAATTAACAACATTAGTTCATGAGGTGGTAGTATACCATACAGAAAAACAATGATTTATTAAACAATTTGATGGAAGTTGTGATTGTTTAAGGTGATACCATTATTATAACAACAACCATGTATGTGTAATATATTTCATCTATTATATAAACATTCTAAATAAGTAAAATAAATATGCTCGTTGAAGAACATTACCTCTTCTTCAGGTATCTTCCATAGGTTTGCACTGAAGCCTTCCAAGGTTGGATTTCTGACAAAACTAAGGCTTATAGGACGAGGGTATTAAATTTTGGGAGTGATTTGAGTATTTATTTTATGAAATAATGAGTTTTTAATGTGTGAATAAGAGAGGAGAAGGTATGGACTTTTATAAATGTGGGAGAACACTCACTTGGTATTTTTGAAAGGCATTGAGTGCTCCCATATTTTTCATTTGTCACAAAGGTCCAAAATGGATCATTATAAAATAAATAAAGGTGTAATTTTTGAAATAGGTCCATAAAATAGTTTTTAGAAAATTTTATAGTCCATTTATACACTTATCATTTTAGTTTAACCCCTCGGTAAATATGTTTTTACATTAAATGTGTAATTAATTTTTACTACATTCACTATTCATTTTGGTAAAAAATCATGTTGACATTATTATACATTATAAATTATGATTATTAATAATATTTAATCCATTTTTTAAATTTAAATACTTATAAGTGGTAAAATTTAATTTAAAATTAATCACGTAGATGTGAGGAGAAAACATGTTTTTAATCATAAAATGTTCAAAAGTAAAAAAAGTTTTTATATATAAATTCAATATAAAAAATGATTATAATGAACTAAATTTTATTAATATATATATATATAATTTAAATAACTTTATTTTAAAAAATTGAAAATATAATTTAACATTATAAATAATTAAAACTAAAAGGCGGTTTTCGAATAAAAATTTATTATTTTTCACTTTTCATCAAAAAATGAAACTCCTAAAAAAATCCCAAATATTCACCATAAGATAATATTTATATTTTAATTTGAAAAATGGATTTTATTTTTTAAAATTTATTTTCTAAAATCTTTAATATTTATTTTTAAATTTTTTGTGAAAGAGACGACTAAACCATTCTATAGAAAAATACTGTTTTTATGAAAAATTTTATTTTTCTTTTAAATTATTCTTATTATATTACTAAAAAATATATAACTAATAATATTGGAAAAAATATATATTTTTATTATTTATTTAATTCCATTCTTTAACTCGACTCCAACAACATTTAGATAAATTTCATATTAAATAACAATATTAATAGTATGTTGTTGTTCGGTAAAACTCACTATTTCATATAATGAAAGCTAAACTCAGTATTGTGTGGATTAAAAGATATAAAATATGAAAATAGAAAATATTTCATAAAGTATCAGGTTGTTATATTCCCTTATACTCATGGTGCTGCGTATCATACATTTTATCAAATATGATATTTTTATTTTATAATTCCAGGTTTTACAACTACCTTATATATTAATATTTTCTATTCATTTGTTACATAATTATTAATTTTTTTAGTTAATATTAATTGTTGGTATCAATAGTTCTAACCGCTCCTTTTATACTTAAGTATTATAAATTTAAATACCATTTAATAACCATGATTTAATTATTTAAATAATTTTAAATTCATTTTAATGGATTCTACACAATTATTTATATAATTTTATGTTTATTCAATTTTATTTTTATGAATGATTATAAATTATAAAACACGTAATGGGATTCTTTTAAGTAAATTTTAATGATCTAAAGGTGGTATCTTAATAATAATTGAAAAATTAATATTACCATTAAATAATAAAAAAACACTGTTTACATATTAATATCATATTCATTCATTTAATATATTTTTATATTAATCCATGTATTATGGTAATGAAAAATTAAATACAACGTTCATGGTGGTGGTAGTATTCACATAACATGAGTGATGTTTTCATTTTACAAGGGATGGAAGGGAGGTAGATAATGGGTTTTCCATCAACATAATAATATTTAAGTATACTAATGATACTAATTCCATTATATTATTATGATTATAAAATATTTTTAATAGGTGGAAGAGGAAGTAATCATGAATGAAATCAATTAAGATAATTACCTCTTACTATGATATCCTCTTTTAATCCACTACTTAAGCCTTCATATATTCATATTTTGGTGATATAATAACCTCTAGGATGTGGTAGAGTGTTGAAGATAGGTTTTGGTAGTGTTTAGTTGAGATAATGTGATTCTTGTGTGAGGAGAGGTGGGGTGGTGAATGAGTCCTTTTATTGATGATAAGGGAGACATTTTTACAGATATTAGTTTCTTAATATGAAAATAAAAGTAATATTACTATAATGTGAATCCAAAATGGATATTAATTAAAAATAGACAATTTTGCAGTCAATAAAACCTATATACACCGATTAAAAAACAATGTTTTGGGGTATTTTATGTCTGTAACCCTTGATTTAACATTTTTATTCTATTTTAGGCTTTATCATAGGAATGACTTTTATTCTGGAAATGTATTTTTCTAACCCAAAATGAAATTAAATTTAGTAAATAATTATAATATTTTGGTTCCAAATATTAACACTATATTATTAGATTCTGTTTATATAGACAGTAAAAACTAATTTTAATATAATTACACAGAACAGGATAAAAAACAATTTTTTTAAAAAATGAATTTTTAAGAAAAAAATAAATTTACACTAAAATAATGGATATTATTGATTATTATAAAATGTATTGTGTTATGAATAAAAAATTTATATTTATATACTTTTTAATGTATTCCAAAACTGAATGGAACCTTCTAAATACTTAATTAAAATAAAATGACCAAAAATAGTTTTTTATTAGATAAAATATAACCTATGTGTCAAACATAGGATTTGAAATACATTATAATATTTTTTAGATGCATTATCTATATTATTAAATATTTTTTTTCAAACAAAAGTTTTCATAAATTATCAATAAATGTTATTATCATGATGATTCCATAAAGGTACAATATTTATGGAGGTTTTATTTTATACTACTCAATTGAAAATAAATTCTTTTGAAAAATCCCAAAAGAACACCCAAATATAATCTTGATATGTTGAATAAAAAATTTATGTACTTTTTAAAATTTTAAATTCTAATATTTTGTAAATTAATTTTTTTTTAAAATTAAATAAAAATAGTAAAAAATCACTTTATTTATATTAGAAACTATTTGATTTCAAATGAAAAACCACGTACCATGATTAAATTATTTATAGGATTATCATAATAATAAATATAAAAATTAAGTTATATAAATAACATTAATATCAGTTGATAACATGTTTATAATTTAAATAATACTTTGAATATTTTAAAATAATAAATCAAGTTAAGTAAAGTTACATAACCATAAAAACCATCCCTTAGGAGATAATAACATTAAATGTATAATGAATATCTAATTTGTTATATATCATCCTTCGATACATGATATAAAAATATGTACATGTTTTAAATAAATATATAAATTATTATTTAATATACCAGGGTTAACACATTTTTCAATGATTGAATGATCCATAGAAGTATCCTTTCATAGGGTTGATCTAATTTCATAATTAAGATAGTTCAAATGTTTAATATAATTAGAATAATATTTCTAAATTGATAATAATTTCATCCTAAGCTTGTTTTAGGTGGTTAAAAATATCTTTGATTGTTTAATTTTAATACCATCATTATCATTCCAATTTTATCATTCATGAATCATAGTACTAAAATTATTTTATTATAAATGTTAACTTAAATCATGAAATATTTTTTAAGTATATCAATGAGGGGTATAATTAAACAATAAAACATCATCATTCACTTTGGTAGCATAAAACCCCCACTAGTGAATGATTTTTTAAAGGAATATAAAAGTGTTGAAAAACTAATAAATGTTCTGTTTGTATAAGAATACTTTAGTATTGATCATTTATATTATTAGAGTGGTAAGGGGAGAATAAAAATGAAGATCAAAAGTTTTGAAACCCATATTTCATTAATGTAATGTGTTATAAAAAAATGATCAATGAGAGGAAGTGGGCTATTAATCATTAATATTGGATCAAAATTATTTTAATAACACGGTATACAAATCATGGTAGAAATAAAAAAGGTGATTTTGAAGATATTTAAGGCAAGAAAATCTTAATGAAAAAGTAATGTGGGACTTGGGAACTCTTAATTTGACATAATAACGACTTATAAAGAGGATTAATTGAGTGCTAATGGGTGATATATCATAGATAAATGGTAAACATTATTTAAATATCACGAGATTATAATAAATATAGTATATAAAAACGAATTAATTTTTTTTAAATAAGGGTTTTTAAAGAAAGGGGGAGGATAAGGAACTCATACCTTTCTCTTTGAGTCACCTCCTTATATTGAGTCTATAGACTTTATAGGTTGTAATTTTGGATAAATTAGGGCCCTTATAACATCTATAGATATGATTAGGGAGGTATTTTGTTATATATTTGAAAACAGAAAGTGTTTTTTATTTGAGGAAAAATGGGATGGAGTGGGAGTTTTATATTTCCAAGATGGAGGGATATTTTATAATAAAGTATTTTTTTTATTCATGATAATAAACTATTTTTATATCTATATATAAAGTAACTTATCTTATATCCACGATCACATTTTTCATGGCACCACTTTTTCTGGAAACAAGTGTCAGACATTATGAAGGGGCGCATAACATGTCTACAGAGTTATATTAACTGTCATCTTCCTACTGTATAAATTAAATATTTATGGTCATAAAACATGGTATTAAATGAATTGTCATAGTTATTTCTAATTAATAGAGATATATTTCCATGGACACCTTTCATGGCTATATGTTACCCAAATTTTCATATACATCGGTCTTGTTTTATGGGAAAAATATAACCAAACCCAAAAAAAGTGATAATATATATATAAATAATAAATAATAAATTTATTCATCATAAACCAAAAATTACAATTAAAATAAAAAGAGAAGAATAGAATCAGAATCAATATGGCCAGAACATACCAAAGTACTACCACTACCATCCTCAATAATATTTTCTACAAAAACACTATCACAATCTCTCAAATATTCATCTCCATCATTATTATGAGTATCATCATCATCATTATAACATAAATCTATATTTGGAGTTTGGGAACCCTCATATATAGACCGTGTCTTAAAAAACCCATCAATTTACACAACACTCATTGGTGTATGTGAAGAAGAAAGAGAAGACATGGATTTTATTATCTATTCTGTGATAATATTTTGGTGCTCATATACTTGTCATGTTTCTTATTTGAATACATCATTAAACCGTTCCTCTATAATTATACCAGGTTCAAATTTCATAGAATTATTTCTTGAATAATAGTATTTAGATGGAAAAAACTGTTTCTTAGGATGACAACACACCCCACTTTGAGACTCATCATTTAAGACCTATTGAAAGTGATCCTTTAGGCCAAAATTGCTAGGTATTTTTTCTACCAATGCCTCCAAATCATTATATTTATAATTATATATCATTAATTTAAATTATGAATTAATTTAATGATAGAAATTTATTCAAAAAAATAAAGTTGAAAATATACTTAAAATTGTTTTCTAGCTGTTACTATTTTCCACTCCTCCATATTTATTATTCCTTATTTTATAAAATAGGGTAGAGAGAGGAATATAAACATCAATATTCAATGTATTTTTCTGGGAAAATAGAGTGATAAAGTAACATCATATAATTTTACATGATAGACCATAACAACTAGGAATCATACCACAATTAATCATGTAAAATCATACATAAATTCCATTAAGTTAAAATAAAAATATTAGAACTAGTTATCAAAGAGCTAACCTAAATAATAATATATTTCATAAAAAAAATCCTATTTGAAAAGATAATTAAAACTAATTACAATCATAACATCATTTAAACATAAACAACATTGTAAATAAAATTTCATCCTATCAAAATATTATATATATATATATGATTTAATGATAAAATAATAGATAAATACGTACTTATATGTTTATGTTGTATTATTATTGATTAATATCAAGTGAATTTAGTTTCGATATGGTTGTTTTATGTCATATTGGTTTGATCTCATTTTACTGGGTCTGGTTGAAGAGGTTTTGATCACGAAATGATATGTTTGGTTAGGTCAGGTCAACTTGGTTTTTATTCATGTTATTTTGATTCCATTTTACATAAGATAATTTTATTTTGTTTTTTAATTTAATTTGGTTATGTTAGATTCAATTTAAATTGGTTAGGGTATATTTTATTCAATTTATTTTACTGTCATATAATTTTGTTTTTTTTGACTTATTTTGTTCAGACTAATTCAGTTTGATTTATTCTGGATCAGATTTATTTAATTTTATTCAACTTTATTTGGTTAAGAATTTTCATTTCAAATTGAATCAGATTGATATACTATGACATGATTTTTCTTTTATATTTTACATTATTTTCATTTATTTATGTTTGTTTCAATTTGATTTATTTCAATTTATTTCATTTCAATTTTATCTCTTAGTTTGTTTATTTTTTTTATTTTTATTCTATTTTATTTAGATAATGTTAAAACCAGCATAATTAGGGTTTTCCTATATAATTTGGTTCACATCAAGACAGGTTGTTTTGGTTTCATTATATTTTATTCATTTTATTTGGGTTTGATTAAATGTTTTTTTATTTAGTAATTTTTTGTTAAATGTATAATTTTTTTGATATGTCTAATTTAATTTAGATATTATTTGATTGAATAAATTTATTTTGATATAATTTTAGTTTTTTGGATTATTCAATTATATTATAAATATTATTATTATATCCTTGTTAATTTTTTTTGTGTTTTTCTTTGTTTCATATAAAATTGGTTTAATTTACTCCTTTTGGTTTAATTATATTTGATTCACTTTGGAAAAACAATTTTTAGTGTTTTTATGTTTACATTGGTTCTGTTTATTTTAGTTTATTTTGGTATAGTTCATTTTATTCATAGTTGGGTACATTTTGGAAGGATTAGTTCCTGAATGTTTACTTTGATTTGATTCAGTTGTGGTAGATTCGTTTTAGTTTATATTTATTTAGATCAATATGTCTTATTTAAGCTCCATTAAAATGGATTTGGATTGTTTTAATTATACTTTGGTTGGTTTTGTTTATATCTTTTTGTTTTTATTATCATAAAATCACTTCATAGGAGTTTTTAAATTTTTCGATTATATCTAGTTTGGGTTTAGATTCAAACTCATTGATTTAGTATATATTAATTTTTATTAGTTATGTTTAATTTGATTCATATCTCAATTTTATCTACATCACTAAACCATTATGTCCACTTATATAGAAAAACATGATATTATCTTGGGATAGTTACTATTTAGAGGCATATAATAGACTCAAGATTTAGTTAATCTCAATTACAATCATTTAAGCATCAGTTTTGAGTTTACCTTTGAAATCGTCTATGAAAAAAGTGATTTTTATTATAATAATTTTTTAAATAGATAAATTTAAAATAACATCTTATTAACTAATATGCTATAAATCTACTTATTAGAGCCAAATTAAACAATAAAACAATAGATTAGGACATGTTGGTAGTGGTGTATACTATAAAGAATCTCTAACAACAAATGATAAGGAAATTGATTATACAGGCACTCCACATTGAAGTTTTTACTCTCATTTAATGAATATATGTCTAAAATTATCATATAGGTTTTTATTTTATAATAGTTATATATTGATAATAAAGACAAAAAGGGATGACAACTGACATGGAACGTAAGAAGATAATTGTTTGGATGATAGATTTGTGAAGGAATATGGAGATCCCCTATTGCATTATGAAAGGGAAGGCATGAAAATGATTTATTGTGAAATATAAAATAACTTTAGTCTTATTATTTAACATAGTAAAGAATAATGATAAAATTGAGTTTGAAAAGATCCAAAATTTTATTAATTCCAACTTCAATGATATATATGATGTGTATAGAAAGAAACAGGGAGTAGGGATCATCCGTTCCAATTAAAAATCCAAAATCAAATCCAATGAAATGATATTTTTTCCATGAAGTAGCATAGGGGATAACTTAGGTCTATTCTCATTGGATACCCCTACTATTTCAGTTTTTTTATTCACATTTGTTTACAAAAAATGGATTTCAAAATCATGTGGATTATCATTTGTCAAGATTAGAATACATTCACAAGTATATTTATCAACCTATGAAGCAAGTATTCCTGGATGGTCTATTTTTAACATTTAAGACCATATGGGAAGGAATACATTCTTTTTGTAGTATTAACATGTAAAAAAATTGGGTGACACCATGTATTTACTAGATTTTTTTATAAGCTAATTTTTTTAAGATAACACATCTTCTATAGATATGATTGACCAAAAAATATCACTTGGGACAATGGACTTCATTTCTAGAATAGTTACATTAGATGTGTTAGGGATATGTGTGATTTAAAAACGATTAAAAAATTATTTAATCCTAAAACCATTGAATAAGTATAGGTATCAAATAATGAATTGTAATAGAATTATCATAATATAGTGTGCAACTGATGGAATCATTACACATTAAATCTTGATAATGAACTATAAATTTATTGTGTGAAATAAGTGGTTTTATTAAAAATATATAAGAGTTATAAAATCAACTAATTAAATAATTTCATTACATCTCACAATCTGATTAATCCTAATACTAGTTTTTCTATACATAAAAAATGATTTCTATCGAAAGTGATTTGAAATTAAAAAATTCTATTTATGTAGGATTGATCAACCTTATTTTACATGGATTTGAAAAAAAATGATATACACCCTCTCTAAAAAAATTAAGGTTTAAAATACATTAAATTCATATTATAATTTATTAAATATCCATTATTATAGAACTCAACAGGGTTATTATGAACCATAGAATCTTTTATATTAATACCCCCATCATACTTTCTGGCTCCGCAATGTAATCTAATGATATCCTTAATTATGTTTCCTAATTAAATGTTGATGATAAAATAAAAAAAGATAACATGATAAATAAATGAAAGAAAATAATATAGAATAAAAAAAATTAATAATACAAAATGAATCTAAAACATGTTGAAAATTAATAAAATTTCATCTTTCATTCGCTACCAAATTTTAATGAGAATTGAGCTAGGCCCACAAATTTGGATGAATTATATTCAAAGTAGTATGAATGCATTTCACTAACATAAAATAGACAGTAAAATAATGTTTATATTTGTTTCGTATCTGAATAAAATAGTCACCCCATAGTGGTGTTCATGTTGGAACCAATGAAGCTGTTTGATAGAAATGGAGTATGGTTTGTGTTTGTAGTCAATCCTTTAATGGATGATCAGGGATACTGTAAGAAAATGGATCATATAGGTCAACATTAATGTAGTATTGAAGGTGGCATAGTTTCCCTGTGTTTTCCAAAATTTTGGGCCTCAAAATCTAGAGTTTGATGTTGGAAAACTATGGGTTTTCACATAGGAGTGAATGGTATGTGAAATGAAAAAGAAAATAAAAAAAATAAGGGAACTGCATAACTCAGAACATGGATTGTGTACCATGTTCTGGGAATGGTTCACGACCGCATACCTGACAGCGGAAATAATACAACTAGTTCAAAGAATCAAAAATGGTTTGCAGTGATGGTTCATAGTGAATGCATGTGGTATGCCAAATTATGAAGCTTTGTAGGATTGATACAGTTTTCAAAATAGGAGTGGTACACGGTGGAGGTTTATGGTATGCAGATAGAGTTCAATATGTGGTGAAGATTGTACCACATTGAAAATTTGGGCAAATAGGATTAGTGAAATTTGTGGAGTTATTTTCCTATTTAAGGAGGAGTAATCCCCTTCATTAAAGAGTGATACTGGAGATTAAAAATTTAGGAATAAATCTAGTGAAGTTTGAAGTGGTTTATGGAGTAGAAGATGATACGCATAGAGAACCATCCGCTTAAGGGAAAACAGTCTGTGGAAGAGTGTGTGGTTTACAGTGGAATCTCTCGTAATATGCGATTGATCAAGGTAGTATATGGAACAGGATGGTACAAGGAGGAGTTGAGTAATACGTGGAGTAGGGAAGAATGTGGAGCAAGGCAATTTGTAGAGGAGATTAATGATATGCCGAAATAGCAGTGGTATATGGAGGAGATGATCCACGAACCATAAACACTACTCAGTATATGGAGGAGGTGAAGTGGTATGTAGAACACCCAAGGAAGCTTCAAAAGTTAACAAATCAGTTTGCTAAATTAATTACCATAACTTATTAGTGTGTGAGAAAGTAAATTACACATATGAGTGATAACAAGACTTCAACAGAGAATCCATTTACAGTTTAGGATTCATGATTTAATGTTAAACCATTGAAGCGACCTTGAAGCTGATAAACGGAGTGACGATTCTTCCAACGCAGTGATCAAGCAGAGTCAATGAAAGTGATCCAAGGGATGTAGGGAGCTATCCCTAAATCATTTTAAAGTCAGTGAGTCTAGTATAGCATGACTCTGGTAAACTCTTGTAATCCAAAACTTGTGAATATTAGTGGTTTTTGGTATGACCAACACACTATCAGCATATTTTCCTTGGACGTATCCCTTAGTGGTGAACCAAGTAAAATTGTTATTCCATTACTTTGCATGTGGTTAGTTGTTTTATGCCCTTCCTCTTCAGATAGGTGGAAGAGTTTCTTACCAACGTGAGAACAATATCTATCCACTAAAAAGAAAATGTTGAAACCTTGATTCACCACTCCCCTCTCAGGGTGTTCTAGGGTCCTTCAGTTCAAAGGATATATCCTTCATTCTATAAACCACTTCTTATTCCTCCGAGTTATTCTACTTATAACTCTTCCATTATTAGATATAGTTTCATGAAAAATAAAAAATTGAATTCTATGATAAATAAGAATAATAAAAATGTTAAATTAAACAGTCAATTGACTAAAACTATAAATGAAAATATTAAAAATGTGTATTATTGAAAGGGTTTATCAACTCGAAAATATCAATTTTATTATAATTTTATATTTGGTTACCACTATAATAAACCATATTTCTAAATAAATAAATCTATTACAGAAGGACAAAAAATTTCAAAGAGGTATTCTTATCAAAATTCATTCTATATTTATATTAATTAACATGAAAAATATTAAAAATAATATCAATATTGAAAACTAAAAATAAAGACAAAACATATGATTTGATACGTGCTAACTTTATTGATAAAACATATACAAAATCTATAATTTTTTCAATTATATATATATTAATATTTCATAATATATAGTAATATTTTTTATTTATATTTATAAATTTTTTATTATATAATATTTATTATATGTAATTAATTTAAGTTATATGGTCTCTAGTAATACCTTTATTCCTATAAATAGATCTTGTTTTTTTCAATATTTTTATCTACATCAACAAGTTTTTCATTATATTACATTTACTTGAAAATATTTAAATGTTTTGTATTAAAAATTATAAATTATTAAAAAGATTACAACATATTTGATAGTATAATTTAAACACATATGAAGATGATATAATTATCAATTATACACGTCGTTATTTGTTAATAATATTCTATTATCATAAAAGACTCTATATTATTTAAAAATGAAAATATTAAATCTAATGTAATATAATACTACAAATTTTATATTAATAACTGAAATTTATATAGGGTACTTAAAAAAATTAATTAAATACCATTTATAAATGTTAAAAAACGTTTACAATATCACAATAATATATAGTAAATACTTAAAAACGTGACAATACAATTCATGATCTGTTGCAATTTCTGGTTCAAAATATATTTAAAAAATTGAAACATTTATATCTTCAAAAGAAACATTCCTTTGAATACTGATAGGTTCATCTTAAGTATCACCATCATCCACAAAATCCTAAAAAAATTACGTGGAATATAATGAACAACAACAACAAAAATATTATTTTAATAGGTTAGTAACATAAAAAATTTATCTAGATTGTAATGGAAAATATAATACTGATCTGCATGAAGTTGATGGTTCATATCAATCACACTAAATACACAATTATCTATATGAATTAATTATAATTTCATTAAATAAAACCACTTATATTTAAAAAAATTTACACGAACATGTGGATAGAAATATTTTAAAATAATTCTTTCAACAAACCCATAATATGATCTATTTTTGTTATAGATCATTCTTTCCTAATAAACTCTCACAAAAACCTATTCTTTATCTTATAGTGGAATTATTGAATTTTGTTTCCATGTTTACTAAAAAAATATTTATAATGAATTTAAATCAATTAACAACCAATTATTGACAATCATATTCCATATTGTTCAGACCAAATGAAAATTATCCTATTTCATTAGATACATCACCCATTGGTAAACCTTGAATATGAAAGATACCAATATCAAATATTAAACAAATACCTATTATTAAGTTATGTAAAAGAATAAATATGTGACCTTTTAATTAAACCAAGTTAGAAATTATTTATTTTAAAATTGTTCCTTCATCTTAAAATATAAAGAACGATGCATTCTTTTTTATAATTTCTATATTTTTTCTATAGATACAATAAATTTAAAACAGTATGATCTTTGAAAAAAATTACACAATGAATATATATATATATATTAGTTCACTTAATGGAATCCTCAAACATAAGATAATTCAATAATATAGTATGATGATCCATTTCTCACTCTTCCCTTTAGAGAGTACACAATGAGTATTTTCTGGATATTCTTAATATTTGAGAAAGTGATGGAAGATTAGTCTCATTGTGATTATATTTCTCATATTCATTGACCATTGATTGATTATCCCTCATTGTGATGATATCCAAATATAATGAACATAAATCCAAAAATTACCATAATAAACAAACTTTCACAATAAATCCCTTAGGATAATATATATTTCTTTAATAATAATTTAATTCAGACCTTATTCATTCTATCAGATACATCCAACGACTCAAAATAGAACTATAAAAAAGAACTTTTATGAGAAAATGTGTAGTTAGATGTAAAAAAAATGAGAAAAATTATGGAGGGCAAATTTTCTCTATGTCACAAAAAATCATCATTGTATCTTTTTATCATTTTCCTAACAAAAATTATGCTTATCCTTTTTGAATAAAGGTCTTGATAAAAAATGAAATAACCTAATAACATCAAATCCTAAATTATGTGAAAGTAAATTTTTAATTGAAACGGGAATCAACTCATGTAACATGACATGTTATTCATAAGTTTTAAGAGATTTTGGTTTCATATATTGTGTATTTACAGTACTAGAAATTGGACCTATACCAGTAGACCTATACAGATGGTTTTAACAAACCTATTGGTATAGGTATCATAGAGAGACTCTATACTGACGATTTTAACAAAAACATATGTATAGATTCTAGATATACCAATGGTTTTGGTAAGATTGTTGATATAAATTCTTTAATAAGACCCTATACCAACAGGTTTGGAAATTTGTTTTGTATAAGTCATAACTATACAAATGGTTTGGGAAAAATCATTGTTATAACTTCCATATTAAGACCATATACCAACATTTTTCCAAAACCATTGGTATTGCTTCCATAATATTCTCTTATACCAATAGTTTTCAAAAAACTATTGGTATAGGTCCCATAAATCCAAAAACCTATAAAAATGGTTTCCAAAATCATTGGTATATATATTAGGATTTTAATCATATTATTTTTCACAAAAGTTATTATAGCTTAATGGTTAGGTCATTGAAATATAATTCGAAGGTGATGGGATTAAATCCAACATTGTTTTATTAAATTTACCTATACTAATGGTTTTGAAAACTGTTGGTATATCGCTACTCCAAGGGTTTTCAAAACCATTGGTATATCTCTATACCAATGGTTTCTCAAAAATGTTGGTATATCTCTATATTTACAAAACATAGGTCAACTATCCTCCAAATAGTTGGTATAACCTATAACAATGGTATGGGGGAATTTAAAAACGGTTCCAAACTATTGGTATATTATTTTTTCCCATTAGAGTTACATGTTTTGAAATGTTACTTTAATAAATATCTAGAAGATTTAATCATTATAAGACTTGAAGGATTTTTTATCTGAATTTTTCATCAAACAAAGGGAAAGGGACTTTCCATTGATTCTAACTAACTAAATCTGTATGAAATCATGGTTTCAAACAACAATCCATAAAATCAAGACAATTACATAAAACTTATTTTTCTTTTACCTTTAAATTGAATAGTGTTTCAAGAAATATTTTATAGATTTTTCTTCATATGAATTATATACAAGAAATTATGTAATAAATTCAATTGAAAAACATAAAATAAAAGTATATACTTTCCCCCTAATTTTTTATGGAATTTAAATTAATATTCCTTCACTTTATGGAATTTTATTGAATCATGCCATGTAAATAATTCAAAAAAATCATGTTTTATATAGATATAATTCCCTAAAATTCTTTAAGGTGCTTTATCTGCCTCTAGAATATTATCAAACTGGCTTTGATTTTTCCTATATAGAATATCCTTCGGAATAAATTGTCTATACTCTATGAAGTAGAAAGTTCGTCGAAACATTATTCTCATAGAGTGTTTATTTTTTTATACAAATTGGGTTAGATAATTTTACATTTTTACTCAAACCATAAACCATTTATTAAGTAGGGAAAATTTTTATCATCCATAATAAAGAAACATGAATTATATAATACTCCTTTAGAAATGCATCATATTCCTATACACCGACAATCCAAATATCCTTCAACTCATCTATTAATGGTTCCATGTATATATCAATATTATTTCTTGGATCATTGGGTCAATATATTAATATAATCAGGATAATAAATGGATTATTCATACACATCCTTGATGAAATGGTATAAATTTGATTCATAACAGGACAAGTGCAATGTGCAATATGAATATAGATATTTGGGTTGAAACAATCACATTATAATTCCAATATAGAATTTCATAGTCTAGATCCAAAATGAATACGTAACCTATCAAATTAAATCAATGATAACGCATATATAGGATGCACTATTTCACCATAACCTTATTATATTCATCCTGATGACATAATATACTTCTTTCCACTTTTTCAGACATAATTTTTTTAAGTCTATGAATCTGAGGGAATTTCCACATTAATTTATTTAGTATGTGATATTGAGTTACATCATTATTAAATTTCTATCTTGATGTAACACACCTTTTTTAGAAACTGAATTTAGCATTTTACTTACATAACATAAAAAAATATTTATAGTGCACATGGATCATAGTAGATAAAAATCTAAATATTCAACCAAATTTGATGCCATGTAATAATTTTTTGGAATACATGATTTATTGAATAATATGTCTATAAAAATATAAGGAGATATGAATCTTGTAACACCCCGCCCCTACCTCATTAGCTTAAGGAGGTAGTGAGGACTACTTGGCCTTAAGAGACGTTACCAAGATGCCAAAGGTTGGTAATGAATGATGAGGGCTTCAAGATAATGTTGGGGATCATTTTTCCCTTAAGACAAAACCAACCAAACCATAAACTAATAGTCACTATATGACGCATGTCAATTCAATTACCCAACCATGCATTCCCAAAAGAAAACCAAGATTTTCCACAACACAAATCAAAACCAATACAAATAGACATGTCCATACAACATCAGAGTACACTGCAGAAACTGAACAACCAAACACCACTATCCATGACACCACCGCAGCTCCACGCCAAGCTCCAAGCTCCAAGATCCACCAAGGGATCACAATGGTACACTAAAGGAGGGTGATGCCTTAACTTTTCCCTTGTCACGGTACACAACATCTGCAAGGACACCACAATGACAAAGTAGGGGGTGAGTAATAAAACTCAGTAGGATTTCCCCAAATGACTTCCCTACATACGCCACTAGGATAAAACTGTTAGCACATTTATATAAAATAGTTTATATAAATTAAATCACAAGTGTAACCATTTTCATGAGCCAAACGTGCCCTTACCAAGCCATCACACCCAAACCAAGAAACCAAGGGAAAGACAACCAAGTATGCCACAAGCCATTTCATCATTCACACACTAGCACAACAATTTCCCACTTGCAAAGAAATTCACAACAAACAACCAAACAACAAAATAGTGGAGATTCCATCTAACCCGTTTACCCATCACACCTTAATGGCACTTCCTATCCACTTACTATTGATGGTGACCCTTCCATAAACTATCCATCCCCTTTTTATAGTGGTACTTCTCGTCACATCCAAACAACATTCAAAACAATCCCATTCAAAGCATATAACCCACCAAGGTCACAACCACATGCAATCAACGAATTCCATTTCATATCAATCCACTTCAATAAATCAACCATTTATTGAAAACCATTTTCCATGCCAAACAATATTTCAATAAAACAAACCTTTTATTGAAAACTCTTTCCATCAAATTTTTTGACAAATCAACCATATCATCCCATTTTAAAATATTCATTTTAAAATCCACAAGAATAGCATTTCACCATAAAACCCCCTTTTCCCCAAAAATCCCTAAAACATTACCCAATGGATTTCCACCAATTTTGTACCTCAAAACATAATTAATTTAGAGCACAAAAAATTAATTGTACCCAAAACCATTAGCTCTAACCAAGTGGAGTCGATAGAGAAGCCACCTACCTTTAGGGTTCCTGAGAAATTGACCCACAAGCCACTGTACCTCAAATCCAGCAAACACACCACAAAAAACTCTCTAGATCGCCTTTCCCTAACATCCAAAATCCTTGATATTAACATCCAAGGAAACCAAGAACATATATCTACACACAACTAGTGTAGATATAGAAAACCACAAAAGAGAGGGATATAGATCTAGAGGAAAACACAAGAGAAATAAGAGGAGAAACTTACCCGGGAGAAACCACCTTCAAACCGACTCAAAACCCCTTTTAAATTCTTCTAAATCGAGTGGGAGAGCACCCTTAACCCCTGAGAACCCAAAATCCAGAGTGATTCTTGAGTGGGAGAAATATTAGAGTGAAATAGGATAAGCCCGAGGGTCCCTGGAACTTATAACTCTATTTATAAGTCATCTCACGATTAGCCCGCAAGGTTTGGAAAACCGTGAGCTAACCATGCGCACACTACTTCCTCGGGAGCAAGGGTCCGCACGGTTTCCACATACAGTTTGGAAAACCGTGCGTAGGCCGTGAGAAGCCTAATGTCTCCCTTGCACGGTTTCTTAGGGAATCCACACAGTTTCCACTAACCATTCTCAAACCATTCACCCCTTTAAAAGACTCCAAAAACATCTAAAACCATTCCAAACTCTCCTAACCTCTTACCAACTCATCCCATGCACTTTAAACACATAAAAATGCATAAAACAAGTCCACATACCTCAAAATGGGGGTGTGAAAAATCCACACTAAATCTATACATTTTATTCTCTTGATATAATCTCATTGGAAACTCATGTTTTCTTATTTTCCCACATGTTTGGGAAACTAGGTTATTGACATCTTCTATCTGATTTCTAACATACTCAACATCACTCTTTAGATCAACATAATTTTTTTTCCAATATTAATTTCCGATTTTAATTGTATATATTATATATTGTCTTGAGATATAATTGGAAACTGACCAGAAATAAAATTTCTCATACCAATCCTTTCAGTTGAATCAATTACATTATCCTCTTGAAATTTTTTCTAATTTTATACCAAGCATGATATTTTTTGGAAAATATTTTCAATGATATAGTAACTCACTTCCTCATGGTTTAATCACTGTCTTCCAACATAATCATAACATGGGTATCAAATAATTTTTTCATATGAATTATAGCTGAATACAATTCCCAAATAATATCCCAACTCATTCTAAAACTCATCAGTGATCTAATCAATATTGTACATCCATATTTTATCCATTTTTATAAAAATAAACATGCTAGAAATAAATAATCTATAAAATGGATCAATTTTATAAGTGTTGTTTCATGAGATAAAAATAAATATTCAATAACATATTGATTAATAAATTATAAAAAATATCCTAAATTAAATATAAATAAAAAATAATAATATATAAAATAAATATATAAGATCAAATATTCTCCTATGGAACTCGATACAATAGTGTTAAATTCCCTCCATTACATGAACCTAGGAAAGCTTCTATAAATTTCACCAGTTCATAAAAATCATTTTTCCATTAGTTCAATGATTTTTATTATGGTTATATAATAGTGTTTCAAAGAACTTTCATTTAATATTATTATGTTTTATATACATCATTGTTACATTTAACATTTAAAATTGTTATTTTTTATATTAAATATTTTTATAACCAATATTAAATATTTTTCTATTTACTAATGTTTAGTTTGACCTTGTCAAGTTTAATATTGTTATGTTTGATCCCTCTAATAGTACTTCCCCCTTAAAATCATTTTTGTTAAATAGGATTTAGATTAATAATAAATAAGAAATTTTCTTTAAAACCATGTATGCATTTTTAAATATGTTTGTATTAATTTTCTTTATTTTTAATAAGATGTTACTAATTTTATTTATAGTTTTCTTATATTAATACAATAAAATATCTCTTATGATAATATGCCTTTTCTAACTTCCATTTCCCTATTAGATATTGTTAAATTTTATCTTCTAGTTTATTTATATTCATACTATATAGAATTTATTAATTATGTATTTTAAAATATGTTATATTACATATTCATGAATGTAAATTTGTGAAACAATTCCACACATACATATTTTTGTGTTAATGTATTCACTATAAATGTTCCTTGAAATGTACACAAAATTTTATGTAAAAGAGATGGATGTATTATCTTTAGATGAACAAAAAAAGAGACCCAAATAAAATAAAAAACTCCAAACCATTAACAATATCCATATCATAATAAATAAATAATTTATTAATTCCCTAAAATATATCAATTAATCCCCATAACTATTTAGTAAATGAAGTCAACCGGTCTATAATAATATCAAATATAACATGAATTCAGTGATGATTATATATAAACTATCAAATGAAATCCAATAAATTAAGAGATCATATATTTAGTAAAAAATAATACATAGACAATATCAACCAATGTAAAAATATTCCAAATACTAGAAAAAAACAATATCTAATATTTAATAATTTAAAAATAATGCGAATAATTGATTACTATTTATCAAATTGAAGTTATGATCCAAGAGAAAGTATAAAATTAAATTATTCTTAAAAACAATAATGGAGGAGGGTGAACCACATATGAATATATTAAGTAAGAAGATCGAGTATGAGGATCATAAGGAGTAGATTCGAAAAAAAGGGTTTTGATATAATACTCATGTTCAGTCTTGCTCAAGAATGGAGTATGGTTTGGTCAATGAACCAAAGTAAGGATAGATCACATGACAAAGGGGATAGAGGAGGGATCACATGATGAAGGGGTGAAAGTGGGGATCATTTATGAATGAATAAAGAAGAGTCATTGAAGAAGGGAGAAAATGTGAGTTCCAATGAGAAATTGGTTAATAGTTTTTCCCTCGAACCATATTTCCGTGAGAAATAAAACCCATGGAAATAGGATTCAAATAGCCACACGATTATTTTTCATGTGGATATATCTAAGAATATAGACCGCCTATATCTATGGATGACATTTTCCGATGGATATTGTTTGAAATATATCCATAGTTATTTATTCATGTAGTTATATCTAGAATTCAGGCCACATATAGCCACCAGCTACATTAACCTCAGATATATGCCCACATATAGACACAGTCCATTAAAGACCATAAATATTTGTCCATATATATCCATATACAAGACTACCTATATCTAAATGTCCATGGATATAGAGTTTTTTTATTATAGTGATAAATTATGTTTTGAAAATTAATTTATAGGTTAATAAAATAAGTATTTTTAATTGAATTGGTAGTCATAATGTAAATTTTAATCCATTCAAAACATTTAATAAATTTTGGAGTCATACTTATAACATGATGATTTTATAAAACATAATGAAAATTTAGAATATATATTTTTCACTATCAAATAAAAATAAACTTTTGTATAAAAATAATAAAAATTCCACTTATTATAATTTCAATGCATTGGTTAAAAAATTAATTTAACTATATATAATTAAAATTACAAATATTTATATTTTTTTTTATTTTTTTAAAGTTTTCTTATCCAATGTAGAAAAGGAATATTTGCTAAATAAACATATACACACATGAGTCTGAAGGATTGGATTTTAGAACAATATCTCGCATAACAAGATATTATATCTGGAGGAAGATCATATAACCAAGTAAGATTCATATATATACCCATATTATCAAGACCATCCACCTCATGATATGGCTCTTCATAAGAAAGTGAGAAAATAGTGTGGTGACCAGAGAGAAAACTCATCTATTCCATCTATCATGCCACGATCCACCATGAGAGATGAAACAAACCATTTATTATATCTTGAATAGTATTGGTGTAATCACTTTCAAGACATAAATTATTCATACCTTAGGATTTAGAAAATGAGACCACATTGATCATTCCAAAATTTTTAGCTTAAAGTGATTTTTCCAATCCACATGATCCATAAAAAAACTAATAATCCTGAACAAATGATCATGATAAATAGAACAATATTCAGAGGGACTATTATTCCCTTTTAAAGAACCATCAGAATTAATTTTTACCAAGTGTTAAAAGGAGGCTTCCAGATAACTTCTAAGGTACCGTAAGGTGGCATGAAATTCCTAGTAATTCCAAGAATTCTCAAAATAGTAAAAAAAAGATGCTATTTTCACATAAATCACTTTGTAAGAATCATGATTCCCTGATATAAACAATTAATATTGTAATAGAATATTTTATGATTAATGTGGTATTAACGTGGATCAATATATTATAGTCATGAAAAATGATATGAAGAATCTCTAACACTACCCCATAAATAAGATTAGCTTGATGCAATAATAGAGAACCAATACCACATTAATTCATAGAAAAAAATCATGTTTAAAATTGACATTGATAGTTCAAATAGGCCAAAGATCACCTTCTATAATGTTTAAGTTATGGAGTAGTAGAGAAATAGGTGGTTGGAACGTTCTTGATTCTAGTTTCATATTCTACACCCATAATATAGAGAAACCACAAACATTTATAAGAAAAAATTGGTAGGAATTAAATGATGCACTAAACTCTAGATAAGAGTGAACTGCGAGGGTATAATCGAGGCCTTATTGAATCATTGAATCTAGGATAAAGTATGATTATAAACCAAAGTAGAAAACTGATAGTACAATTGTCCATTGAGAATTCCATTTTTCATCAGTTTATAGATGAGAAAATCCACCCGTGGAACAAAGGTGTAATCATTGATAATTTCACTAACCCCATTATATAAATGAAAAAGAGTTTTTTCAAAGAACCCATTTATTAAAAATGTTGAATTTGAAGTATAGTAAAAAGGATAAAAGTCTGAGATCATAGGGGTTCCTGTCAAATTATCCATCCAAAACATGACAGTTGAGTTCTTACTAGCAATACATCTAGTGTAGTCTCTGTTGTTAGAATAAGAGTTCTTAATTGAAGGATAAAGTGATGTGTTTATTTATGTGGTGCTAACTTATACCATCCTCACTAGAAATATATGTATGAGAGATTCTAATGCCTTCAAACTACTATTGATGTGATTCCAAGTTAATTGAGTCTGAAGAGCTTCATTAAAGTGCTTAATGTTCTTGATACCAATGCCACCACTAGATAGAGAGTTACAACATTTTTTCTATGGAACTATGACCATATTACATTCTATAATACTACAACTCCAAAATAATTAATATAAGAATTTATGTTCTTGATTTCTCCCATTAACCATCTATAAACCATGAAGGAGTATACCAGCTTAGAGGTAATGGTAGACTTGGTAATATAAATATGTCTAGACATTGAGAGAGACTTTCCCTTCCAGGATGAAATATGGTTCTCAATCTATTCATAAAGATTGAGAAAGTAACTCACTTTTGTTTCACACCGAAATAATGGAACCCCATGATAAGTAAAACATATGGCCCCCTCTATACTACCCATATATAGCTAAATACTATAATTTCTATTTGTAGTTAAACCATTTAAAAAGTAAATGAAATATTTATCCCATCCAATGAATTTCTCTAAGATACTTTCATAATGATAGAGAATGTCCTTATGATTCTAGATGTTCCTATTGGTTCCTTGTAAGAAGATAATGATGTCATCAACATAAAGTAAATTTGTTAAAGCAACATGACCTCTAAAGGAATTAATAGCTTTGATATTTCCTTGATCTTCCATCCAACAGAGGAGATGAATGAGGTAATCTTCAGTAATTGAGAATAAAATAGTTGAGATAGGTTCACCATGTCTAACCCCTTGAGAGAAAAAACTAAAATTTCTAATAAGATCATATGACATAGAAAAAAAATAATTTTATTGAAAATAAATACTATTTATTTTTTCTATGGGTAATTATATTTCGTTTTTTTATTATTTTATTCAATTATTTTATTATTGATAAATATTTATTTATTTATTTATTAAAATCATATAAATTTTATAAAATTCGTCTCTTAATTAATAGAATTTAACCTTTTAAAAACATCATAGAGAATATATTTTTAATGCATTGAACAATACCCATAATCCTGCATCATTAATATTGTTACTTTCCTAACAACTATATCATCATAATTTAATATTGATTTTAAAATAATAATACAATATATATTTGAGAAATAAAATTTTAAAATTAAAATAATAAATTATTCATAATATTAATTTAGTATAAAAATGTTACTTAAAATTTTAAATGGATATTTTTAGAGTAACATAATATACAGATATAATATAATAAAATTCAATTTAAAAAAATATAATATATAATTTTAAGTTAATAATAAAATAATATTTTCATTTAAAAATATAATTTGACTATTTATTTTATCATATTATACACAATAAATGTCATAGAAAATTATGAAATTAATTTCCATAATTATATGTTATAATTATTTAAAATATTATATTAAAAATTTGTTTCAAATGGATTAATTGTTATTAAAATTATCATATGAAAATAAAACTATAAATAAAAGTAATATAGTTATCAAATAAAATTATTTCTCCAAAAAGAATCATGAATTTAGTAAAAGATATTATATAAAACCCTTTAAATAAATAATTATTTCTTATAAAATTCTACTATACATGAATTAATATTTTATAAATAAACATTTATTTAATAATAAAAACTAATTACATGATAATGTTTTATAAAATTATTGGTTTATATAATTAAACAAGAAATAAAAAATCATTCAGTATCTTCAAATATTATTTTAGAAAGAACATTTAATAAAATATTCCTTGAAAATTAGGGATGTTATAATTATTGACAAATTCTAACACTTGTGAGTTTCTTAATGGATTTCATTCTCTCCCAAAATCCCTATTAGTTAATTTCTTTATTTTTTTTATTTCATTATTTATTTTTTTTAATAAAGGAGTGAATAGTTTTAGTGATATTCTTGCATAATGAGACAATTCCATATCACTTGGAGAGTTACTAATGTGGGAAAAATGTTCAAGGGGTGTTACCATATAATGAGATGTTATAACCCACATTATTACTAGTTGTAAAATTTAGATGAGATTTTATTTTTAGCTTTAAAGTAGGGGTTGTATTGAAATTAGATCTTAAATTGGAATTACAAGGGTTGGGATATATCTATGTAGTTTTATTGCCTAATTTTGAGGGATTTGGGGTTTCATGGTGGTTTTAGAGCATAGTTTGGGTTGCCCCGAATTTGTTTGTACCTACAAGGATATACTGGCTACTGAGTGGTGCTGCACTAGGTACCCAGTGGATGATCTTGAGCTAAATAACCCTATATAGTCTACTGACTTACCATCAAATTTCTATTGGGTTGTTAGTGGGTAATGGGTACCTAGTGAGAGGAGTCTGGTTAATGAGTAGAATTAGTACTGATTTTTTAAGAGGGGAAGAAATATAAATCCTACGCTAATATTTTAATCCCTCTATTTAAATATTTCCCTTGATATCTACCCAAAATATCTAGAGGGATGAACCTCTCCCCCTCTCTTCCTCTACCATTCACCCATGGATCTACGAAAGTTAGGGGTTATCCCTTCATTCCTAATTTTGGTAAATCATCCTCCATCTCCACTCATTGTTCTTTACTCTTTTATTATATGATTTTAAAATTCTTAAATATAGGTTTCATGTTATATTTCACTATTTCATGGAGATATATGAATGATATAATAATGCTTCATGGTGTAGTGGCTTGTGGACGTTTGAAGACAACACATATCCTCTATTTCTCACTATTTCATTAGAGAAACATTTCTTGATGGACCTTTCATATGTTTTTTCCAAATTTTATTGTAATTGGTGGTCAAATGATTATTAAATTATGTGTATTATGTTTTTAGGTGTTCAAGGGGAATGCAATTAGATATTTGTGTCTCGTTTCTCAAGGTTTTGACCATTAATGTCCATTTAGTGAGATTTCATGGATTATGATTCATTTAATTAAGGTGTGAAATTAGTTTTAAATATTTATAATTTACAATTATATTATTTAATATGAGATAGGGTATTTGAATCATATACATTATTAATATGGGATTAATTTTATGATGGGTGATAATAGATTGGATTCTCCTCTCTATTTATATATATTTGATCCCTCTAATACTTAACCATATGAGTGTATGTATGTGCTTTAATAAGGATGAATTGATTTTTTGCTCTGGGATTATAAAATTGTGATCTGGTGAGTCTAAAATTATGGGATATTCTTAGGTTATTCCTTTGAATAGTTACTCCAGTGTTCTACACATAGGTTGAAGATTTGAGAAATTCCTGGTGGCTGCACCACTAGGGTGAGTGATGTATGAAATTATTCAAAGGATTATAAAGAGATTTAGGATAGTGTAATAATTATTAGATAACATAGATTAAGATATAATGAACTTGTTAAGGGATTCCAAGGGGATGAACCTTAGATAATAGTAATAGTTGGTATTGTACATTGAGAATTTTTTTAATAGGATATAAAAATAGACTTGTAACTCAAAAAATTACTAAAGTTAGAGGAGTGGGATAATTAATATGAGTCTAGTATCCATGGTAATCCATTATTATTGGGTTAACCATTTTTTGGATCATTGGAGAGGGTAGTTGCTATTTTCTGAAGGAAATTAGATTAAGATTCAAGAGGAGAGTGAAATGAGTCATTTTAAAAATCATAATTAATTTATATGTCCCTCTTGAAATCATATTTAATCTTTCCTTAAATATTTACATGAGTTATGTAGTGTAAATATAAGAAAAATAATAGATGAGGAAAAAGTGATGTAGAGTGTTTCGAGGAATGAATATATACTATTCCACTCCAACACCAATATCTCTATGGTAATGGTGATTTTACTAATAAGGTCTCTTTATCCATAGAACTAAGAAACAAAGTGTATTCAGTTGAAAAAATACAAAGAAGGATTTTATACGGCTCTTGTGTTCTTTCACTAGAACCTCTACAATATTGTATAAGAAGTTAACACATTAAACACTACAATTGAGTACACACATTCAACAATTTTTCCACAATTGAGTACAAGTAGTTGTCACTTATATGAAAAGGATGAGGTGTATAAATTTTAAAAAGGTAAACACATAGTTTCCTCTGCAATAGACACATGAGAATGATATTCAATATCACACAAAAACACCGAAAATATATCCAATAAATACATACTTCTTCTTATTTAAACAATAATAGATTTAATGATGTAGCTTAGGAGTCTTAAAAAGAGTAAAAAGAGTAAGAAAATACTATTATTAATTTTACATGATGTCTTATTATTTTGTACACAATAAAAAATAAAAGATAAAATGATGTGGTGCTCAAATATTTTTCATGCATTCTGTTCCCTCATTATTTTAACGATCCAAAGAAAAAATACATATATATATTTTTTATCTATTGAATCTTTATCTATCTTCAAAAATTCCATAATAAAAGATTAAATATACTTCCTTAAATATCTATAAAAAATCATATATTCTTCCTATGAATGAACATCAAGAATACTTTCATGAAAAAACATTGAATAATTAATCCCTAAATATCACCTAAAAAATTACAACATTAAAAATCTTCCACTTATATGAAAATATACATATTTAAATAGATGGGTTTCATAAATACTAACAACCTCAACCATTTCATCTATTTCCTAATTTAACCATCTTGAATTCTGATACTTTGGAAAGTAAAATCAATTCTTCATAAACAAACTAACAAATGACTTTAAAAATATTTGACATTCAAATATATCACAAATGGAGAATTTGATAATATCCTGGTTGAATAATTATTCAAAAATATCTTCTGAACCACTCTGCATACGTGAATAAGAATGTAAAACTAAATATAAAAGACAACCTATAGATATAATAAACTAGGTACCATTATATATGAAAACATTAGAAAATATATTATCATAAAATCTTATATGTTTTCAAAATTTTGTACTTTTGATATCTTCATATTATAAATTCCAAAAACCTTCTAATTAAATAATAATATAATGAGTTTTTCATTTAAAATGGAATACTACATGCCTTCATGATTTGATAATTCCATAAAATATAAATCTTGAGTGTTTCTTCAATGTTCTTTTTTTAGTGTCAAAAATATGTTCTATAACTGAAGAGTCAATTTATTTATTACATGAGTCATACCAGTTAATATATATTAGGTGGATAGATATAATAGAATGTGATAAAACACAACTTCCAGTTACCATAATGTCACTCTCTAGGGATTTTCATGAGCATACTATAATGGAATTATCCTTATATGGAATGTATGAACCATAATTCAATGGGACATTTAAGGATTAATATGAAGTGTGTAACAGTGCACCTCTATTTTTAGATCTGTAGAGTTATATGTTTTTTCATGTGATGGTCTTATTTCAATAGTATATGTATGTAATATTCTTTTGAATTATTAAAATAGTCATCCATGAGATTTTATTTTCAATACTCATATAAAAATAAAAATAAAACATGTTGAGTATATGATTCTATATGAATGAGAGTTTAAGATGCAATTCAAGTATATAATGATCATATGATATCAAGATTTTATAACATTTCACATTTTATATTAATACATATGTGACGAATTTTCTCTAATCTTCAACACATAACTCAATTTCATCTAGGAAATATTACATTCTCATTTGTGGGGTCCACTAACAATTAAGTGAGACTTTTCCAGAATCGATTTATGTAATATAATTTCTCACCAAAACTACAGTAAAAGTATTCCTGTAATAAGTTAAGTAGTCTCTTTTTTTTGGGTATTGAACCTAGAATTCATCTAAGGTAGGGAAAGAAATCATCAGGTAGATAAGGAACCAATGAAAAATTGGTTTTTGATTATATAAAATGTGATTAAATCACATTAATGAATTTGGAAAAAAACTCACCTGAAATTGTAATTGTGATCCTATAAAATTTCATATAGATAAGAATAATAGAACTGGAAATCTTATCTAATGGATATAGGTATCCCTTTACAAACCATTTTAAATTTGTTGGTTCTTTTTTATATATCTTTTTATGTTGTTCTCATCTCCTAGGACTTGTACTACCCCAAAAAATTGGTATCATATCCATTGGGTTCGAAACAATGACATTATAAAGTGGTTTTCCAGGTCCCAAAAAATTTTAGGATGGGGAATACATTTTTGAATCCAAATATGTGAATTTATTGTTTCCACAATTCCAACTATACAAAAAATGTTGAAAACAGAGATAAAATAAAGTTGGTAGAGGTAGTCAAACTTTATTTTAAACCCATGTTTCTATAATACCTCCTTATTAGAGAAGAAGGCATTGTTCATTCCCATGGTGTAACACCCCATGATTTTATTATACTTCTCCTCTTAAATAAATTCATTTTCTTCGATAATATACATTTCACACTACACCAAGCTTAAACGTACCATGATATACTATTAAATATTATTATTATAACACTAGACATTAAGTTGGTGGTTTTATATAGGAATAAAAAACATAGGAAAATATAGTATACAGATGAATTCATTTATTACCAATAACATGGAAATGAAAATAAGAACCAATTGAATATAAAAGATATGTTTTTATCTAAAACTATTTGTATGAAAACAATGGGATTTTATTAAAAAATTTGAAGTTAATCAATATTAATGGAAGATATTAATGAAATATATTTTATTTATATTCAATAAAATGATTTTTAATTAATCCAAAATGATTTTATAGGCCTAAGATACAAATGAATGGAATTTTATGCATTAAAATTGTATATTTTTATAAAAGGAAATTTCACCACATTTTAATGGCATACATGTTGTAAAACTAAATTTTGAAACTTTTATAAAATATATTTTAATGAATAAACATTTTTTTGAAAGCCTAATATCTAAATTTACTTTGGTTAAATTTTTGGTATTTTTCTGATAAGTTTCATTTCTGATGAATAATAATGTGACCATTGGAATAGTAATGTATCCATTAGGAATGGTAATACAACCAATCAAATAGTAACATGACCTATGAAATTATAAATAAAATTTTGGTATTTTATAAATTAAAATATGGTATATTTACATCATGGAATAAGTAAATAAATATTTTAAAAATGATAAAGTATGTGTTGGTGTTTTTGTGAAACATAAATTTTAATTTATAATTTTATAATAAATATAACTATTTTAATGAAAATTTATTTTCATAAAATGGTTTCATAAATTAATATTTTGTTTTTTAATGGTTATAAGATAATTTTATGATGCCTAAATTAGTTTTTGAAAGTGTAATAAAAGTAGTTATAATTTTAATATTAGTTTTTTTAAGGAAATAATGATTTCATTTAAAAATTAAAATTATCATATTTAAAAAATTATTTTCAAAAAATGGATTTCATTTTTGATTTCAAAATATTGGAAATTGTTTATGGAAATTTTTTGGGATTTTTCTGAAATAGTTGAATTTTTGGTGAATAGTGAAATATAGTAATTTACAGTATAAATACATTTTAAGTTAAATAAAACATTCCTTGAGTCATACCTAATTTAAGAACCATAATATCGAACTCTAATTCATTTTTTAATATATTTAGTGATAATCCTAAAACTGTTGAAACTTTTGAGCCAAAATAATAAGCAAATGAATAAAATATTCAAAAATACACCCTTCTTCTCCACATTAAATACCACCCTCACCACCCCTTGTTATCACACCTTAAAATCTTTGATCCTTGTCCAATTTCCACCCAATATACTATCAAATTACATTCCCCACATATAGTATCCTTTGTTCACATCAATGGACCTAACCCATTTCCCTATAGAGGTTCTTGAGGAGGAGAAAATCAGTTGGTAAAAACCTCTTTCTTTTTCTTTTTAATTTCCTTTCTAGTTCTTTATTATCTTATCCTCACATCTCTATCCCAAAGTGACATTATTTCACCAATATATTCTATATAATTTAATTTTATCTTGTTAAGGGAATAATCTATTATCGATTCTCTTCCCTCTCTGTTTTTTTCTAAAAATAAAAACATCGCCTACGATGTGTTGATTTATCACATTCATGGACGAAGAGTTTTAAATTTCCATTAATTCCTTCAAGTCTGGTCATAAGACCATTTTTATTGTTAAATAAAATTATAAAATATTAATTAAATCCTATGTAATGTTATTTAATAATTATATGTACATGATCTTAATTAATTAAATAAAACTAGTTTGTGATAATTGAAAACCCGCAAAAATAATCTAAACGAATATCAATAACGTCTTATCTAATGATTCATCCTCACTGAAAATATCCAAATTTATTATGTAAACATTTAATCTTCTATATGTTCATTATATAAATATAACTTCAATTTTGGATATCATTTCCCATTTTATATAAATTACCACACATGTATACAAATAAATCTATCATGAAAACAAAGGAAACAAATGCATCTGAACGATAAAATTGTATCATATAAATCATAAAAAAGTCCATAAATGAACTTAATAAAATTATAATAAATAATAAACAAGTATAAAATGTTTTTAGTTAATTAATAATTGGATTTAATCTAATTATTCATGAAATTAAGATCAAGTGAATAATAAATTCAAACATAAAGTAAGGGTTTTTATCATATCAGTTTCATTTTTGTGAGATATTCCTTATTAACCTCTATTTCTTATATATGGTGCATGTATGTTGCCTATTTATGTATCATATAATGAATCTATTTATATTTATTTTATTAAATTTTTTATTTTATGATCATTAATTTAATATGGAATATGGTTAGACTATTTGAAAAGTGGTAAGGGATCATCCCCGAACCTCTATTTTTCATTCAGGTTACACTTTCTCGATCTTTACCCCAATTTAATTCTTCATTATTTTTATATATTTCTTCTACATTCTACATAAATGTTTCAAACTCATGTATCCAAATCAGTTCATATTTCTTTAATGGGAAATACATGTTTATAAGGTTCCCTTTTCAATTCTTCCAGTTAAGGAAACTCGATTAAAGGGAACTTCCAAATTTATTACCCATTTCCAAGTACATAAATAATTTGTTTTAAGAGACCACTAATTTTATAAAATTAATATTTTTTTATGAAAAAATATATTTTTTTTATTTAAGGTTTCATATAATCAAACATGACATTTTTGGTCTTAAAGACTTGTTTATATTTTCCCTTAAACCACAATGAAGTTCCTCATTTCTAAAGATTATTAAAAACTCTTTTTACATGTTTCCACTTATATTAGAAATAATTTATGCCTAAAATTTAATTTAATTATAATTCCATTCTCTTTTCTGGTATATACATGTTTACAATCCAATTTTATGAAAAACACTATTTATTTTCACAAAAGATCTCTTCTTTTAAAAGTAAAAAAATGGTTTTTCTCTTATCTCTTTTACTTAAGTGAGATATATGCCTTATTCAACACTTATTCCGTGTGTGAGGTAAAGATAATAGCCTTTGATATATAATATAATTAGTATTATTATTATAATGATATTCTATGTTTTTTAGTGTTATTACTTCATAGAGATTATTGTTAAAATGTTTCAAATTAGTATGAGACACATTGGAAAGATTAAATATTATTTTCTTCAATAATTTTTCAATGGTGCATTATCTATGTAAACATATTTTGTTAAATATTTTAGTTCATTAAGGTTTATCTCTTATTACACCACCTACCATATGTTGTTAAAGGGATTATGATCGCTATGATTGTGGATGTTCTATTTGATACCATTCATGGTTTATTATTAAACTATTTATAATAAATATGATAGATTTTCAATATGAATGTTTATATTGATTATGTTTAAACCTTTTAATATTAGGAATTTTTTTACTTAGTAAATTATGGGTGTGTCTTGCTATATCCCCTAGATGCATTGGTAGGTCTCATGAGACAAAACATAAAATGATTTGGCTGAGGCCTTAACCATTTATTTTTAGATGCCTTGGTCAAGGCCTTGATTGTATGTTTATGATGTCTGATATTACACATTCCCTCATTATAATATTTGTAATTGATAATCTATTTGATGACTAAACTAGTATAATTTACATGGTTAATCTTCATTATCATGTGATTATTTATATGGAATTATTTAATCAACTTTTATTCTTTCTATATATGCTCAATATTATGTTATAATGGAAAGTGTTTTTAGTCATTCACCATGACTTATTGTTTATATTAGCATATGTTGTATTACTTACCCCTACTGAGTATTTCAGATCACACCTTTCTTATGTTTTATATTTCCCTAGGATGCAATGATGTATATTATGAATGACTCATAAGGATAATATTGGACTTTATGGATATTTCAAATGTATTTTTTATGTTTTATTTCATTTCAAGTTGTAATGTAATGTTTGTGTATACAATCTAGATTCCAAAATTGATAAACTAATCAGTCCTTTGGGATTTGTGTCTTGTATCTATTCCAATGTAATAATGTAAGGCACCAGCTCTAGTCTATTGGGGTAAGGGTCTTTACAGTTGGTATCCGAGAAATTTTAGTTAAATACTTAGAAACTAGATTTAGGAAATATAGATTAGGGAACATAACCCTAATTTATACTATGAGGATAATAATAGAATAAAATCCAAGAATTTTGGAAAGATAGAGATTATATGGGTCTTCCAAAAAATAATTCCATGTTTGGATATTACAAGTGGATGTAGTTCTGGAATATATGTACCTAGGGGTGACAAATCCATTACGGTATGTCAGGTTTGAATCGACATAACATGGTACACAACAATAGGCCTTACTGAACACCTGGTTTGACACTCATGAGGGATATTCTTATGATAATTATCATTTTCATTATAAAGAATTATGAAATATTTGAATATATAAACTAGGTTAATCCTAAGGTATTTTAGAATGAAAATAAGATATCATGATGTTCTATAAATTATTATACGTTTTTCCTCCCTATGACCACTGTTATTCACACTATGATTTCTCATTTTTCTTAATGAAAAGAACTTGAGGGAGTGATGTTAATATTTAACATGATGGAAAAGGTGGTGTAAATGAGTAACCATATGGCATATTGATAAGAGTAAAAGATATCATGTTCACGTCTAATCACTTTTCCTGAAATATGATTAATAACACATACATTAACCAACTCCTAAAATATATAAAGAATATATTAATAGAGTTTTCTAAGAGCTCTAGTGGTGGAGATCATAGAGGAAAGAAGGATCGATTTACATCATGAAATAAATATATAAGGAGACACCTAGGAAAGTGTATCAAAGGAATAGAGAAATTATTAATGTGTGGGAAAGAAGGGCATAATGAAAATGATTTTTGAGAGAAGATAAATAGTATGAAGTAAGGAAAGAAATTTCATCCTAAGAATCCATTTGTAGTACATTTCCTTAAATTTGAGGAACATAGAAGTTACCCAAGTCAATTTCCTCTTCTATAGGATAAAATATAGACCAAGGAAGAACCTATGTTGAAATAAATGGATAAAGTATTTATATGTTGGGGTTGTATTGATTAATATTTTTAAAATGATATTGAGTAATTGACCTTATTTCATAGATGTGCATCATATTTATTTTGTATGTTATATAAATATGGTTTTTGAAAAAGGAAAACCCATAGGATGGGTAACATACTAGTGTGTCTAGAAAGGATGCATGGTTTAAACCCACAACTAAAAGGTAATAAGGGTGAAATGCCTACAACAATCCTATGTGAAGTCCTGGTTTGCGTGATTTTTTTTTGAATTATACTATCTAATGGATGAAAATAATTTTGATTTTAGGGACATTTGTTTCATCAAATAGATAATCATGGTATTGGAAACTTATTTGCTGATTAATGTTATTTTAAAAGATGTTAACTATTTTGGTAATCCCATAAGATTAAGGTAAACATAATATTATGAGGAATAAAGGTTCAATTTTCTCTTGGAGTCAAATATGATTTCATTATGGACATATGGTGATTCAGGTAATTTATGGAAACAATACAAATATTTTGGAGATTTAGTGTTATTGGAAATTATATTTTTGGCATGATAATTTAAGAATGATTATTTTTATTCATAAAACAATGTGATTAAATAATTTTTATTTATGTGTTTCAATATTTGTGTAGAATATTTTTGAATAAGGACCATAATTTTCTAAATTATCTATATTGAACTTTGGGTTTTACTATTGAATATGGGAGATTCTATTTGGGTAATTATCTAATAATATCATAACCTTTTGTTTTTGGTTAATTTATAATTATAGAAGGATTAGATAATTATAATTTAGTGGAAGTTTTTATCAATAGAAGTTTATTGTAATTATTGAGGTGTGAAAATTTCATATTGAGCATTCATTTCTATGTATAAGTATTGAAGTGAAAATAGATCGAAGAAAAACTAAAGGATGAGATTGCGCTTATGACATGGAAATTAATCAAGTATATTGATTTTATCTAGTTATTATGTAGATATTAATGGAATCCATAAACTCTAGGAAACGTATTTTGAAATTAAAAAACATTATCCATTAAATTTTCTTACTAAGAAATTAGTGTTCTTTTAACCAATCACAAGATTCACGATTTCATGATGGTGAATTTTATAATGATCATGTCCTCTATAATTCTCAAACAGAACTTGATGGTCATATTTTTCTTCAATGTCTACATTTCCACGTCCCACTAATATTATCCTATTTGAATGCCAAATATTATGGCGACCTTTTCTTTTCCCTTCCTTTCTTATTAAGAGTATTTTTTATTAACCCTAATTCCGATGTGGATTTCCTACAAAATAATTTTGATGTAACAACCTTTGATTTTGAAAGATCAATTTCAAATTATGATGATAAAAATTATTGAAGGAGGGGAGAATGTAACACTAAAAAATTTCATGGAATGTATCTTCTTAAATAATTTCAATTTCATAAATAGCATATGTTGCACGCAACACTAAGCTTAAAAAAATCGTGATATACTATTAAATATTATTATTTTAACACTATCCATTAATTCTACGGTTCTGAATATGATTAACTAAATTATTAAAATATAATTTACACATTTATTCATTAATTATAAATTAATTAGAAATTAAATTAATAACTAACTGAATTTAATGGATGTGTTTTTATCAAAAAAATATTTTTATTATAATAATGAAATTTTATCATAACAAATTAAATTAATAACTATTATTAAAATATCATACTGAAATATATATTTTTTATATTAAATCAAATGATTTTTTATTCATACAATAATATTTCATCAGTATAAGATAATAATGAATCCAATTTTATGCATTAAAATTTATTTTTTTTCTAAAAGGAAATTTTTCCGACATTTAAAGAAACACCTATTTTAAAACTATCTTTAGACACTTTAATAAATTTAATATGAAAAAATAAGCATCTTTTTTGAAATCTAAATATCAAAATTTACTTTAGATAATTTCTTTGTACTTTTCGGATAAGTTTCATTTTTTGATGAATAGTAATGTGACTATTGGAATAGTAATGTGTCCCTTAAAAATAGTAATATAACTAATGGAATATTAGATTCACCTATAAAAAATATAAATAAAATTTTGGTATCTTATAAATGAAAATATCATATATTTATATCATTGAATAAGTAAATAAATATTTTAAAAATGAAAAATTAAATGTTGGTATTTTTTTGAAATATAAATATTAATTTACAATATTGTAATTAATATAATTATTTAAAATAATTTTTTTCACAAAATATATTCATAAATTAATATTTTGTTTTCTTATGGTTATTAGATAATTTTATGTGGCCTGAATTAATTATTTAAAGTGTCATAAAATCAATTATAATTTTAAAATCTATATCTTTCAAGTAAAAAATAATTTTATTTAAAAATTAAAATTTTCATATTTATAAAACAATTTTTAAAAAATGGAGTTCATTTTTGAATTTTAATCATTAAAAAATGGTTATGGTTAATTTTTGGTATTTTTCTGAAATAGTTGAATTTTTGGTGAATAGTGTATTACAGTAATTTATGGTATAAACATATTATAAGTTAAATATAATATTGAGAGTCTTAATCCAGAATAATAAACAAATGAAGAAAATATTCAAAAAAACATCCCTGTCCACCACTATGAATACCACCCCTCAACACCCCTTCTCCTCACACCTTCCAGGCTTTGATAATTTCTCAATTTATATCCAATCCACTTCCCATGCCCCTTTCCCACTTCATGGAGCCTTTCATCTCATTAGAAGACCAATCCCTTTTCCATAAGGAGGTTCTCAAGGGGGAGAAAATATAGAGGTAAAAAAATCATTCTTTTCTTTTAATTAATTTTCAAGTTATTTTCCTTTTTTATATTCTCCCCAACTACCTATCCCAAAGTGACATGTTATCTCCAGTATCTTCTATATACTATATTGTTATCGTGTTGACGGAATAATCCATCATCAATTCTGTTCCCTCTCTTTCCTTTCTAGAAATGAAAACAACATCCCTAATGTATTGATTTATCACATTCAAAGATGAAGAGTTTTCAATTTCTATTAACTCCTTCAAGTATGGCCATAAAACCATTTTTATGGTCAAATAAAATTTTAAAATTTGTATTACATCCTATTTAATGTTTTTTAACTATTAAATATACATGATGTTAACTAATAAAACAAAACAAGTTTGTGATGATTGAAAAAACGCCAAAATAATCTAAATGATTATCACAAATGTCTTATCAAATGATTTATCCTCACAACAAATAACCAAATGAATTATATAAAAATTTAATATTATTTATTTTCATTAATAAAATATTACTTCAATTCTGTATATATTTTCCAATTTTATATGATTTTCCATATATGTATACAAGTAACCCGATCATGAAAACAAAGGAAGCGAATGCTTCTGAATGATAAAATTGTATCTTATAAATCATTAAAAAAAATAAATTAACTTAATAAAATTATTATAAATAAAATACATGTATAACGTTTTTTGAATTAATTAATTAATATATTTATTCTAATTATTCTAGACATTTAGATCTCGTGTAGAACACATTTGGATATAAGGGAAGAGGTTTTTTCATCTCACTTTCATTTCTATGAAATATTCCTTTTTCACAACTATTTTTATGTATTGTGTATTTATAATTCCCATTTATGTATAATATTATGAATCAATTTATCTTCAAGTTAATTAATTTCTTATTTTATGATCATTAATTTTATAGGGCATATGGTTTGACTATTTTCAATGTGGTAAGTGATCCTCCTCGAACCACCATTTTTCATTTGTGTTATGGTTTCTCTATCTTTAATGCAATTTAATTCGTATTAAGTATTATATATTTATTTTAAATTTTGTGCATGTGTTTCAAACTCATGTATCCAGATTATTTGATCTTTATTTTATTGGAAATACATGATTTATGAGGTTCCATTTCCAATTCTTCCCGTTAACCAAGCTCGATTAAAGGGAACTTCACAATATCTTACCAATTTTCAAGTACCATCCGTAATCTATTTTAAGACTCCATTATTTTTATAAAACCACTCTTTTCTCAGTAAAAAATATGTTTTTTAATTTCTTATTTTATACAATCAATTATGACTTTTTTTGGGTTTTTAAGACACATTTATATTTTCCCAAAAACGAAAATGCCTCCAATGGTCTGAAGGCCTTCATTTTTTATTTATTTTTGATAATCCACCTTTTAAGGGGTGTGGTGGAACACTTACAAGGCCCGTAGGTGTTAGTATTACATGGCTTGTAGGCCTTATAGGAATTCATTTCCCGTAGGCTTCAAACATTACATGCAACCTAGACTCCCTATTTGGAACTTCTCCTCCCCAGTATCTTCATTGTGAAATCAGATCTCTACCTTTTCATGGATGTTTGGCTAGGATTTCCCATGAATGAACAAGCTTTTCCCGATGGCAGGTTCCATACCCTCTCATTCTTGCAATCCATTTATCTTCTGCTATGGTTAAAGCTCCTTACTCTTCCTCCTTCTGAAGCTTGTTCCTTGTAGGTTGTCTGGTTTGCATCTATATTTAAGGTGGTCCGAAGGCCTTGAGGAGGACCAAAGGCCTTAATAACCCAAAGGTCTGGGTGGACTGAAGGCCTTAACGGACTCAGGGACCAAATCGGTGGCCTGAAGGCCCAAACAGGGGAATATTCCAAGTTCCTACATTTCCAAACAGTGTCTACTACAATACTTTCTATAGTTCTACACCGAAGTGCCTCAATTATAAAGTTTTTTAAATTGTATTTTTATATTATTTTACTATAGTTAGACATAATTTATGACTCAAATAAAATTTAACTATTCTTCCCTTCTTTTTTTGGGATATAAATGTTTACAATCATATTTTATGTCAAATACATTTTTTTACAAAATAACTCTTCTTTCAAAAGTAAAAAGGGGTTTTCTTGCCTCACTTTTACTTCAGTGAGAATTATTCCTTGTTCCCCACTTTTTACTTGTTCATGGTATATTTACTACCCTTTGATATATTATATAATTATTTTTCATATTCTCATGATATTATTTGATTCTTTTAATGTTATTCCATCTTATGGATTGTGATTTAAATGTTTCAAAGTGGTATGAGACACATCGAAATGTTTAAAGATTAATTTTTACAATAATTTTATAAAGGTATATTCATATGTGTCAAAATCATTTGTTAAATATTTTTCATCATTGATTTTTATCTTTTATGGTACCATATACTATATGTTTTTTTAAGGGTTTATGATCAGTTTTATTATGGACGTGCTATTTGATATCATTCGTGGTTTATTGTTAAAGTGGTCCAATTTTGTATTCTAGTTATTCAATACGATTGTTTATGTTGATTATGTTTCACCCTTTTCATATGAATAATGTATTGGTCTTGGTAAGAAATAAGTGGGGACCATTATAACCCCTCGATGAATCTTTAAGTCTCATGAGACAAAACAGAAATGGATTTGGTTGAGGCCTTAACCATTTTTTTAGATGTCCTGGTCGAGGCCTCAATGGTATGTTTATGATGTCCAATAATATGAATTCCCTCATTATGATATTAGAAATTGAAAATCTAGGTTAGTATTTAACTATTATAATATCCATGGTTAAGCTTCATTCTCATGTGATTATTTATATAGCATTATTTATTCATCTATTATTCATTCCATATTATGCTCATGATTATATTCCAATGGACTGTGTTTTTAGTCACTCACCATGTCTTAATATTTATATTAGCTTCTTCAATATTACTTAACCTTAATGTGTATCTAATGTCACACATTTATTATGTTTTATTTTTCTCTTGGATTCAAAAATGTATATTATGAATGACTTGCATGGATAATCTTGTAGTTTATGGGTGTTTCTAATGAAGTTTCTTTGTTGTATTTCATTTCAAGTTGAAATTTAATGTTTAGTTATATAATATAGATTCCAAAAATGCCAACAGATTAGTCCTTTGGTATCTGTGTCTTGTATCTATTCCAATTTAATAAATTAATGCACCGATTCTAAGATATTAGGGTCAAGGTATTTACACAAGTGTCCTTTTCATTGATTTCCTTAATGATTATTCCATAAAGCCACACTAATGCCAAATCATTGGTCAATCTAGACTATTGAAACCATTTTGGTAATATAATGGATAATCTAATTCCATTTTCTATAATCCAAGAGTTTTTTCTAGTTATTTATACCATAACAGACACATCCATATTGATATATTTTCAAGATTCTAACTAAATCAATGGAATAAAATACCAATTATATGATTAAACCCACCACATTTAATTATTCATTTGGAAACTTAAAATGGAAGATCTTTTGTACATTAATTATTTATGGTGTCTCATAGTGGAGGATACTAATCAAATTATAGATCCATTAGAGAAACCAATAGATAGTTGTCTATTTATTCATAAGGCTTCTATCAGTACCCCTATAATTGATACAGAGTGGGTTATGCTCAATTGGAAGGGTGCTATCTAAATTATGAAGTCGATCGACAAGAGTATCTTCCATGATTTTTCCAATTAACATTATACATCTATTTTACAGTGAAATTGGAAAATATATATGTAAGTATAACTGCACAGAATAAATGAAACATGATACAATGAATTTTCAAATTGAAGTAAATGCATGATAAAAGTATGTCGAAGCATATGATAGAGTTCCAAGATATATTGGATTAATTTAATTCCATGAAAATTAAGGCTGATGATAAGTTTTATTCATTTTTAATTTTGAGTTCATTATCTAAGACTTGGGACACACTATTCATCTTAGTCAACAATTATACACCAGATAGAAAGGTCTCCATCAAAATAGTGAAACAAAGAATGAAAAATGAAGAGTCTCAATATAAGAATATGAGATGGAAACATAAATCAGATTATCTTATCATTGAAATAAAAGGGAAACTAAAATGTCATGGAAGAATAAAATAAAGATAAAAACAAGATCAAAGTATACAAATGTGGATGTGATCAAAATACCAATCAAAATACCGGATGAAATGACACCATTATATAAATCCAAAAAACATCATATGAGAGTGTTGGGGGATGAAGGTCGAATAGTAGAATCAGAAAATAATAGCCCAAAATAATGATGTTGTAATTTTTAGTGAAGAGATCATTATTATTCATAAAGATGATCTGGTCAATCATGCAATCCAATACTTAATGTGGGAGATTGATTCAGGTGCCTTATACTATATCACTATTAGGTGGGACTTGATCTCTCCTTATACTTTATAGAGTATCATGAATGTGTATATGGGAAATGATGGTGCTTCCAAAATTCCTCATATTGGTAATATTTTTTTGAAACTAATATTAGATTCATGTTACTTTTAAAAGGTGTGAGGCATGTTCCAAATATTCACCTAAACCAAATATCCACTAGAATGATTAGTAATGATGGATATTTTAGTTCTTTTTGTGATGGGAAATGGAACTCTACTAATGGTAACTTGGTAATTTTAAAAGTCAAGAAATATACTAATCTTTATCGCATAGATGTCAGACCATGCGCAGGAGAAGTCAGTGTAGCAAAAAAAGAGGCCAATGTAGTTTTTTGGAATCCGAATCTCATCCAAAAGACTAAGAGAGTAATAAAAATTCTCTTTTAAAAGGATATATTATCTAGAATAAAATATATAAATTTGGATACATGTGTTGATTTCATCAGGGTAAATTAACAGGAGTATTATTTCTTGGTTATTACTATCAAGAAAAGTGGATGTCCTAGATTTAATTAACACTAATTCATGATGGACACTAAGTCAACGAGAGGTTTTATTTATTTTATTAACCACATAGATGGTCATTTTAGAAAAAGGTGATACTTTTATTTGAAAACCAAATACCATGTTTATGGTTTTTTGGAGCAGTTTCATGTGAAAGTAGAAAGAGAAATAGGAAGATGGTTAAAGTGAATGCAAGTATAAAGTGGGTAAAAGTACAACGGTGTATTTTAGGAGTATTTTATAAATTTTGGTATCGGGCAAGAAAAACCAGTACTGAATATGCCTCGTCATAATTTTGTTACTGAGTTGAGGAAAGAATAAATTTTCAAGATATTCAGGTGTATATTCAAAAATAAAAAGCGTCCATACACATTTTGAGTGAGTTAATGTGGAATGAAATTGATCTTATAGGAATTTATATATGATTTCTTCTAAAATAAAGTTTTATATAAATGGTTTTGATTAAAAAATATGTTTTTACAAATAATTGATAGTATTTGCCAGTAGGGTATTTGTTATCATCCTGAAAGATGAGCAAGAAATGATTGATGGAAAATGAAAGAAATGTACTTTTTTGTGATATTCTCATAGGAAGTTTTGATAACGAATCTTGGATCATATCAGTACAAGGATCATAAAAATAATAGATATGGTGTATCTTGAGGACTAAATGATTGATGATTTTAAGTATCCAGAAATTTAGAGAAGTTACAATTTAAAGAAACTCTAGTCAATTGGGAACTAGTATCATCATAATTAGTAATATTTAGTGTAAGGGAGATATGTTACACTGATGATACATCAATACCAAGTAATATGTATCCATATATTATTATATATCTATCATATGAAATTAAATTATAGATTATTCCCAAATCACAGTTGAGGGGATCCACTGGAGAATGATATCTAAGTCTTAAATACTCACCACATGAGTATATGATGCTCACTGATGGGGGAGATCTAGAATGTTATGGTGATTTAATCATGAGTCACTAGTATTTAGAATGGAAAAGTCCATGAAATAGGATATCTGATCCTTATAAAAGAAATTTACATTTTATTTGGTAAAATTACCATATGGAATGAATGAACTCAAGAAAAAGTGGGTGTACATAATTGAAGAAGAATATGGAATCTCACAGTTGTGATATAGATATAGAATTATTTTTAAGTGATTTAGTTAGAATAAAGATATTGAATACAATGATATTTTTTATCCTATAGTAAAAATATCTTTTATTATAGGTGTTCTCAGTTTAATGGATTGACTAAACATGAAGGTTCAAAAAATAAATGTAAAGAAAACATTCTTACATGAAGATATTGATGAGAATATTTATATAGAGTATATAGAGGGATTTTTTGGGAAAGGATGAGAAACATGGTATGTTGACTTAAGAAAATATTATATTGATGGAAATAGGTATTGAATAAATGGTACAAGAAATTAAACTCATTCATAGAGAAAAATAAGTATAAGAGGACAACTACTGATCACTATATCTATATCCAAAAATTTTATGAATTTGATTCCATTATTCAATATGTTTATATTAATTATTAGAATATATATCAATAATATTGATAGGTTGAAGAATGAGTTAAAGATGTATTTTAAAATAAAGGACTCAAGGGGAGATACATACATTCTTGGTATGATGATTAAACTTGATAGAAGGAATCACAAGATTTGGATATATCAAGAATGGTACATTGAGAAGGTTATTGAAATGTTGAACATGATCAAGGAAAACCAAATGAATACTCCACTTGTGGGTCATTTTAGGATTGTGAAATACCAGATTCCATTAACTAAAGAGGATAAATATGAAATTGAGAAAGTTACTTATTAGTAAATGGTTGGAATTATTATATATTCTATGGTGTGCGCCCGACTAGAAATTACTCATGCTATTGCTATTGCAAGAAGTTTCTTATCAGATTCAAAAAAGGGGAAACATATTTTCATAAAATGGATATTGAGGTATATTATTGGTACATTTAGAATTTTTTTTGTTTTGGAAATGATAATATTTTTTTGTAAGGACATAAAGATGCTAATATGGATGGAATTATAGATTTGATGAAACCCATATTTAGATACCTCATATTATTTGAAGGGGGATAAGTATCAGGAAAATCATGACTTCAAAAGTGTTTTTCCTTATATACAATTTTAGCAAAATATATCATGATAACTGAAGGATATAATTTGATACTATAGATAAAAATGATTCTATAGTATCTGGGATATATTCAGAAGAATTATATTCTCTATTGCAGTAGTTTAAGTTCAATTCATCATAAAAATAGATGAACATTTCATTCCAGGTACAAACACATCAACATGTGATATCACTGAATCCAAAATATGTTGGATGAAATATTGTTTAATGTTGAGAAAATCCAAATTGATGATAATGGGGTAGATATGATGATAATATTTCCATAGAACATGAAGCTGGAAGAGTGTGATGAGACTATAGATCTATATTCTACCCCAAATTGGGCATGAGGGGGAAATTTGGGGCGGTCACCCCCAATTAAGGGATAAATTTTTAGGATGCATTTACATATGATATATTTTTTAGAAATAGATACTACTAGAGTTTCCTATTGGTAGAAGAAGAAGTCACCATTTGAATGTGGAATGCATCCAACAAAGGAAAGAAATATTCGAGTAGATGAAGAATTAAATAAAAAAATATTTTTTATTAATATATAAATTTTGATCAAATCCCATGGATGTATTCAGGTAAAATACCCTCATTTAATTTTAATTTTGATCCTTCAATGCTTTATTTATAGATGAATAATATAACTCACCCACTTATCCTATTGATGTTGGCATCCCTTTCCAAGCCACATTAAATTTGTAAGTTCATCTATTTTTCTTTCTCTTTGTGTGTGTGATTTGTCATCTTGAAATTATGCATCCCCAAAAAGTTACAACATATTATATTTTCATCTCCTGATGCATATCATATCCAACTCATGTTCGTGATATGCTACCTTCTTCATGTTTGTTTTTTATATCACAACAATGGTCTCTTTTCATTTAAAATAGTCATTTCCTTAGTCAATGTATTTGTGAAACCTCACCCGAATAGCCTGAAGTATTTCTTTTTTATTGATTTATGATAACCCCCATTTCAAGGGATGGAGGGGAACCTTTACAAGGCCTATAGGTTAGAGATTATAGGCCCATAGGCTTAAGAGACATTACATGATCTGAAGGACTTAGGGAATTCAACTAAACTATAACTATAAAAAATTGCCCCTCCCTAGCATTTTCATCATGATGGTATCTCTCTACCTTTGCATGATCGTCTGACTAAGATTCTCGTGCAAGCACATTCTAGTCCTGATAGCGTTTCCATACCCTCATTCTTCCAAATACATTGGTTCTGCTCTGGTGAGTGTGCCTACTCTGAAACCTCTTCTAGGGATTATCCTTTCTTGTAGAGTATATCTAGGGAAAATGCATTGATCATCTGGCCTAAAGGCCTTGAGGTGGCCCGAACGCCTTGTGGTGGCCCGAAAGCCTTACTTTACTGAAGGCCTTGGGTGGCCCGAATATCAAACCAATGGTTCGAAGGCCCAAAAAGGTGAATAGTTCCGGCTGCTATAGTACCAAATAGTGAATGTTATAGTACTTGATACAGTAACAACAACAATACTGCTATAATAACCCAACAATTATCCCTCTACTTGGTTTTAATCTCGGGTCACTTGGATGCACTTTTTGAGTCCTCACCAATTGGGATGAGGCTTTTGTGCGTATTTGCACAACTTCTAAAATCATAAATCCATGTTCACAGAGGAGTTAATCACATAAGACTAAATCTATTAAATGTATGATTATAGTATATAAAAAAATATCAATTTACCCAAATTCACATAAGGGAATCACTTTATGTAATAAAATCCAATATTATGAAATTATGAAGTAGATTAATATCAGTAGCTTTGTTCAATTTATAAAGACTCCAAAATAGAATATTCACCTTACTTTACGATTGAATTATATTTAATTAATTTCAATAAATTTATATTGGATCCAAAAAATAATTCATTTCGACCATTGTATCTCATAATATTGATGAAAGACAGAACCAAACATATTCTGAAAAAATATAGAAATCCAGAAATTTTTTAATAAATTAATTCATTTTTAGACCACAAAAATCCCTATTTTAGAAATCTATATCATTGAATGAAATATAAATAAACTTCTTATATTTAAAATATAATATGTTTCATGAAATTATGATTTCTATACTTTTATTTGTCATTGCGAAATAATAGATTACTAAAAAGTGAAAAAAATTTGTATAACTTAAATCACGCCGCATCATTGGATAAAATTAGAACATATAGAGACCTATTTAGACAAATTCATGAATAATGAAAAAATATAAAATATTCTTATATTTCTAATGATTTTTAATATAAAATATAATTGTTGTAGCATTATATATAATCAATATATAGTAAGCTGATGAAATCTTAAAATTCATCACAAAGTTAAATTAGAAAAATAATAATAAATAAAATAAATATGAATGAAAATAAAATTAAAACATATAATTTTAAGAGGGGTATATAATTATAAAAACATAAATGAGTAATGACAAGGATCCAAAAAATAGTTACTCCCTTTGTTTGCGCATAATGGTAACCAATTATTATAAAAATGGCAGTATGGTCTAATCTTTTCATGGGGTTCCCAAGGAAGTAGAAAAATAATGTGAGGTGGGTATAAATAACTAGTAGGAAGTAATATTAGGATTGTTCAGTATTAGATATAGTTTAACTATTGATATATAAAATGAATTTTGGTTGGTCTTCATGTGGACTTAGTGTAGAGGATGTGTCTGAGAAGAGTATTGAACTTTTGGTGAGACACCACTTGGTTTGATCGAGTACTATCATTATTACATAGATGGTATATATATTTATTGGTGTTTTCTTAAGAACCTACAGGGTGGTTCATGGGTTTAGAGAGTTTTCTTATTTTGGTGATTCTTGGTCTGACCTATGGATTATGATTGTGTTTTGGGAAGGTCCTAAGGGCCCTAGAATCCTTGTGAGTTTTATATATTTGTGTATTTTTATTGGTGTACGATGAGGTTGATCAAGGAAGGATATATTGAGTTTTATATGAAACCCTCTAGTTTATTTATAGGTTGGATCTATGGCTAGTTGATATCTAGGGTATGGGATTATTTTCCATGTATTTTGGGTTATTATATATCTTGACCACTCTTATACAACTACAGTGGATGAGTTTATGGCCTAAAGACCTAGCGAAAAGAGTATATGGTTGCACCACCCAAGTGATCATGCTTCACATGTTCTAGGAGGATCACAAGTAGAGTTTAATAATCTACAATTTATCTACTATGTGAGAGTGTCTATGCTATAATTTCTTCCAGATACATTTTCAGTGCACTAAATTGACAATGATGAAGTATATTTGGATAGGGATTATCATAGAACCTAAGAATCAGGGTTTCAAGATTCAATATTCCAAGAATTTTTCATTCCCAAGTTCTAAGTGGATCATAATTACTTGAGTTAATCCCAATATGATCTATATTCTTGGGACTACCTACTAGGATGCCTTTCACAAATGGGTTTTTTGTATAAACAATATTGGAAATTTAGACTCCCTTACCTTGATGGGTTTCCTATATGCTCAATGTTCGATTTTTTGATTCCTTTCTATGATGGGTTTTATATATACCATGGATTGGATATTGATATTACTTTCCCCTGATCGGTTTCCATTATGCTCGATACTAGAAATTTAAATGCCATTCCCCATTGTAATTTCAGTGAAATGTAGTTAAAAAAGACAAGATTACTGGTACTGGATAAAGTAGGTGGGTTTAGGTGTTGTGGTGTCCTAGATCACAAACGATGTCCAGATGTGATTTCTTGTATGTATTATATTATATCATGATTTTCTTTATAGTAAATTAATAAATTGTATATAATGGCATATATAAGGGTAACTTGGAGAGACCCTATTGATTTGTATTTCTCAAAGCCTACATGGGAACCCTAGTCTATGTGCAGACCTTATGTTTGGATTTCTGGAGATAGGTTTACATGGGATCTATTAGGGGACCCCATATGGATTTGATAGACTATTATAAGTTGGGAACCAAATATTATTATTGATTTATCAATTTTTAAAGTGTGTTTGGTACTTGTTCAGACTGATGGGTGACCCTTACTATTTTTATATATTATAATCATGGATATCATTTATGATAAATTATATTGATGTTTTCCTATTATTGATGGTTGAATCTTAGGTATAATTCTATGTGTTTATTCTGATGTAATATAATATTCCTATTATTGTTTTTTTATTTTATATTATGGTACCAAGATCTTATTCTTTTAATAGAATCTCTCTTTCTTAGTGTATCCACAAGAGGAATTTGAATCACCAAATACTTGGGTGGAATTCTCTATAACTCCCACAATATGGTAATACATATTAGAGGAAATGAGAGGAGAGGAAAAATATATTTGAGTGAGTTAGATAATTGGTAGAATATTTATTAAGGATTGGAAACCAACTCAATGATTATTAATCCTTATATAGGTGTTAGGTACAATCCATGAGCCTCACAATCATTTACTCACACTTTCTCAATGTATGAGTAAATATCATTCAAGTTAAAACTCTTAGTAACTTTTGTCGATTTATTTTGCATAATTTTTCTTCTAATTAGTCACAATAATGATATATTACATTAATTATATTTCAATATTAATTATACCATTTAGCTACGGTAATCAATATTACTTATACTATGAATTGTATTATATGAATTGAAAAGAATTAAAAAATACTCTTGTCAATCACTATGATAATATGAGGAAATAATATTATATCATATACCAAGACCTGATGATATGAAAACCAAAGTTATACAATGTTCCTTTGACTCCTATTTCATATAATATAACACACACATATCATGTTTTATGATATAATACCAAACACATCACATGCATGGAGGATTTGAAGAATATTTCCATTAATCTCCCATTTTCACTAAAGCCTCATGGAATTTGTGAAATTTCACCTTATATTATTTTATATACAATAACAAGTGAAACCATATTGAATCCCCCTTTTGGATATATTCCAAAAAACTAATGGAATAATATGAAAAAATTCATCATGTATCACATTATATGAAATGATTTAGGAATATCTATCCAAAAATCCTTTGTGATAATCACTAAAAAAACTTTTATAGCATCTCTCAATGTATTTTAAATATCAACACCCCATTATATCAACCAAAATTTGTAACCCTGTAGGAATTTGTAGCATTGAAAATAAATATGCATCCCCAAATCCAAAAATGTAATCAAATAGATTCCACTAATAATGAATATGTGCTTGTCAGACTATAAAGGGACCAAGTGTGATATAACCCAAACATATGTATCATTATACTTATTTCCACCAACTATATCATATACAAACATGCCTTTTATAATGATTTATTTTCCCAATAGAATGAGTAAACATTGGATATGGAGTATTCCAATCAAATATATCCTACTCATATATTACCAATTATAAGAGTATATACTCACCCATTCGATGAATACGTCACATGTCATTATACCTTATAGATGAGTACATTAAATTACCCAAATATAATAGATAATCACATCACATGTATTATAAAGGTATGGTCATATAATATATCAGTACATCTCAATCAATGTTTTGGATGTCACGATCTCTATATGAGAGGAAAAATACCATCTTGGATTAGCAGCAATCAGAGACATGATCCACGATATACCCAACCACACCTAATTAGGAAATCATTTAGTCTTTTGTAAATAGATATCAATGTATGATGGTTCTGAACTTAACTGTAATAACATTCTTGAGTATTGGGGAAATAAAAATATGAAACATTAACCCCTATAATTCCAAAGGCATAGTATATGATACTCTATGTGGTATTCTAGGGGGCAATCCATCCCACAAATGTCTTTTTCTACCTCATAATCATATTTCATATCTTTACATGAAATCCTACAAAATCCACCCTTAAAATTTCTTTATAACCTATAACACATTATAGAACCACACGTATATTTATTGAGATATACTGTAAGATTGGCTGGGGTGAATTAGTTCTTGAAATTCATTCTAATTTAAACCAATTAAACATTAATTCATACTACTACAATAGATATTAACCTTACTATAAGTATGTTGACAATTAATTTATTCTTTTACCAATGATCTAATTTTTAGTTCACTTATCATTACCTTTAACACAATTTTATCAATGTTCACTTAAAAAATACAAACCAATTTATATATCATAGAATATGACTATATGATACAAAAAAGATAGAATACTTATTCTTGGTTCAGTAGTACTAGGAAAATCGAAGTAGAATACAATAAAAATGTAATGATGTACTAGAATCCACTAAACACACTATCTAGCCGTGGGTTTAAGCAAGGTCACTCTAATCTGAGGGTATCTCCCCTTACATGATTTAGAGATGGTATACTACCTCTAAAGTGTTAAACCCCAACTCCTAACTTTTTTCTCACTTCTCAAGAAAGGGAAAAATGTAACTCATGATAAGAAAAGAAAAATATCACTATTTTTTGATACTTTATGTGTAGATAGGTACTCTTTGACCTCTAAATCATTGATACTTCACAATAATTTTGTGAAAACCACCAACATCACTACTCCACTATAATTTTTGATCTCAAAAAGTATTCAAGGAATAACTTCTTCTTAATATCCCTTGGAAGGATCATCAATGAGCTCCAATGGTTTCTTCCTCTTATTACTTCCACCATAGATATGGAATTCCAACTCTTTCAATCCAAAATCATGTTTCTATTTTTTATAAAGAATGATATCTCTTAAATATTAATATATTATTCAAGATTCATGTTTAATTGATCCTTAATTATCATTGATAAATATATAAAAATTAAACCAAAAAAGATATTCAATTTTGAGTCAATTTTACATAATTCAAGACATGAAAAATTCTTAAAATATATGAACTTTAAATTATGGATATTATATTTCACTCGATCTAGTTGCGGTGTGGCTAACAACATAATTGTATAAAGAATTTATTAACTTAAAAATTAAAAATTAGGATATGTAAAAATTAGGCATCATCATAAAATATTCTCCTAACTTATTATATAATATACTTATCCTCTAGGATTCAAGGGTTAAAATCCTACATTTATGGCATCATGAAATAAAGGAAATATTCTTTGACTAACCATTCAAGATGAAATATTTACTTAAGGGAGTGACCTATACTTCCTAGAATTGATACCATATACTTTCCTATATTATTCACCACACAAAAATAACTAATTTAGCATAATATTCATTCCATTACACAATGTTTACTCGAATATAGTTTTTATTTATTTTATTAAAAGACTCATCATGGAATAAAACCAAAATACCATGTAGATAAAAACCAACCCCTATTAGATAGCCTCACACAAAACATTCACATGAATACTATCATGTCATTAACAATTTCCAAAAATAATATCCTTCAATGAAGCTTAATATTACATATCCCTATTACATCATGACAAAAAAATTGTGGTATGGTCTATCAAAATTTGATCTTTCATATATTATAGTTACTCATTCATAGCTTAGAATTATTATTTTATAGTTATATTAAGGTGTGTATTTTCCATCATAATGAAATCACTCATTCTACTCAAAAAATTATTCATACATGAAACATGTTGTGTGAAGATCCATAATATCATTTCATGATATCTATCATATAGATAGAACTTCCATAACTTTATCAAAACACATCCACACATGAAAAAAAAAAAAATTCCTCAATGTTTTTCCAATTATGAATCCAACATCAACTTTAAAAAAATTACTATTTAATGTGATTGGAAATAACTCTAACAATTTAAATCCTTCACTGTAGTTTAAAAAAAATTCAACACCATCATAAAATATTAATTTGTAAAAAACAATCTCCCATTTTGGATTTGTGTGAAACACTCATCATGAATCAAATTATAGGATATTTCTATATTTGATACAAATTAAACTCTATTAGGAAATCCAATTTTTGTTTTATATTCTGATATTTACTTTACCACTGCACTTGAACTAAAATACATAGTAGAATATTATCCTAAACTAAATAATTTAGAGCCATTGGAAGACCTTCACCTTGAAGGAAAAGGTGATGGTTCTAGGTGAAGTGAATGCACCTATTGGGCCTATAGAGAACTCATATTTTTCAATTTTCAATGCATAATATTCAATGTAAATGATGATAAAAAACATGACTAATGAAACTTTTAAGAATAATATTAAATAATTTTTTCATAAAAATCAATAGAGATGTTATTTCTCATATTAATTTATAATTATTTTAACAACAATAAGAAATACCAAAGTCTTGAGTACTATATTAAATGCAAGTTTGGATTATTTGAACAACATCTAGTTTTATTTTTATTATATTCATGAGGATCTAAAGTATATTCCCTCTAGAGATTATCCACACACGTTCTTATGATCATGGAACATCATAGACGGATAATCTTTCCTTTCTCCCTTGATCTCTATTATGATCCATTTGGTATAAAAGAATTATCTCTTGATCTCTCCAAATTGAGTGGAGGAAAATTAGTAAGAGATAATATATCAATCATGAGAGAAAACTCTAGAGATGTTATTTGTGGAGAGATAATTATATTCATAGGATAATGTTGTGAATAATGATCAACAACTTATAATTCTCATAGAAGTCTATTTATAGACCCAGAGTTAGGGTTTCACATTTATTAATTTCATAATTTTCCTTAATAATATTTTAAACCCATAATGATCATGATTCCAAGAAAAATAATAATATTTTTATTTTATTCCATGACACAAACTAACCTGAACATTGATAAAAATTATTTTACAGTATGATAAATAGATATTTATCATGTGATCAATAACTTGTTCTGTCTATCCTCATTGAAATTTATTGTGTTCTTGAAAAAATATTTAATTATATAAAAGAAATACTATATTCCTAATCTATAGAATAAAATATTTATTTTAATATTCACATATCTAAATTGATTATTTATAAAAAATAATTATTTATCATCAATTAAATGACAAGAGATTAATATTATATATTCCATAAATGAATAAGTATTGTATTCATAGTATGGTGAATAAAAAATATATATATTTTAACTTCATGTAATTAAATAAATTATTTATTAATAAAAAATAATTATTTATTTACAATTTAGTAATAAGAGATAGATAAATATTATATTTATCCACATAATCCAATAATCACCTTGCCAATATATATTAATTTAATATTTGATATCAAAAAATTATAAATAAATATTAATTCATGGTCTGGAGAAGAATAATTTTTCTAAATGTTAAATATAAATAATATTTAACTAAGGTCAGTGGAAACACTTTGTGTGAAACCCTATTATAACCTTCTTGAGTGGAATTTGGTAGGCTTTACTAATATACAATATTGTTTTCTATAAATGGGACAAGCTACCTACAGGAAGATGAAATATCTCATTGAAAACTACCATGTATGAATACTCACTGTGTAATAATATCCATTTGTCATGATATCTCATCAACCAGGTTGAAAACCCATCTCATCGGCCTATATTATTGATATATATATATTTGAATATCTTAAATTAACCCATCATTATACTATAGACATATAATTTAATGTTATATTTCCATTTCAATCAAAGGTCCAAGATATAATCTTTCATAAAGTTGTAAGGGAAAAATACATCCATGAATTATTCATTAATAACACATCATTCATGATGCATCCAATGTACCTAACATATCTATGAACATATATATCATCATGGTTAAAAGAATTTTTTTTATTCTTAAGAGTGTGTTTCTTAGGTTCATAGGGTTTCATGTACTTCCTAAGAGCCTTCTATATGAAACTGGGCTTACTGATTCATATAGGAATAATTCTTGTAGTGAATTTGATTCATGATGTGAATCCATCACTTTGAAGCATCCGAGAGATGGGTTCATGACGTAAAAACAATTTAGGACGTGAATGAGATTCAAATATTGAATTAGTGTATCAATATTTTCTAATAGTTTTGATTCCTTTTTCAGTTTACAAGGAACTTAGGGGATTCACACTATGAATTTTGGATTCACAATATGAATCATTACTAACCAAAAGTTTTTTATGTGCTACAATCTGGAACCATATTCATTCATTGTGAAACCTCCTCCCTTTAACTATATTTCTCTCCCAAGTGATTTTGGATAATTTCATCCCATCTAGATTTCAAACTTTTTCACATTCATATATAGATTTTTTGTATTTTATTTCATTGGTAGGCATTCTATTCTCTTTTATACTTATTCATCAACATTGGGTTTCAGTAGAGGTTTTTATATGTGTTTTTCGGATTTTTAATCTTGTGATGATTCTTATTCTATCCATTATAGATCTTTTGTGTGATTGTATTGTATTTTCATATCCTTGTGTTGGTTGTGGGGTGGAACATTGGTCTTTTGAGGGCCCAAACTTATTATTTTTGCATTCTTTACAGTGTGTGGATTTCATTGTGGTTGTTTATGACATGAGGTGAGGTAGGTGGTTCTGTCTCTAGCCTATGTTGGATGAACCTTGAATTTCTCTTGGTTTTATAATATTTTTTATAAATAAATCAACATGATTGATTGATTTGTGTGTGTAAATGGGATTTTGAGAACATATAGGATTTCTCCTCATTTTCATAATAGAAATGATTTTAATTCATTTTAAAATGTATTATGAAAAGTCATTTTAAAATTATTTTTTTGATTAAATGGTTTTTTGTAAAATTATTTTAAAGTGTGATATTCCATTTTGAAATGATTTGATGAAAATAGAATATGGCAAGTCTTTCATAATTAGGTGGAAGGTGTAGTAACAATCCTTATTCACTTGTATTATTGAGGGGTTCTCTCATGAGTTGTTCCTCTATCCCTTAGGACCATTGTCCTAAACTCGTGATCCTGAAATTTATGGGAGGTTCACTCATGGGGTTTTCCTCCATCCCTTAGGCCATATGTCTTAGAAACTTGAGTACACAGTCTTCTTGTTCATGGTATGAGTGACATATCTAGCCTAACCTATTTTGATCCTAGGAATGTTTTCCATTGTGATATGGATTTCACTATTTTGGATTTAATAATTTTTTTTTCAAAATGAAGATTTATTATTTGAAACTATTTTACTTTATTTTTTTGATATTATGGTAAAATGGTAACTTTTTACCATGTTTTTTTATAAAAACTATTTAAATACTTGTCATTCCATGATTTCATAATGTTTAGAACCTTGGGATTGTTGTATAATGAATTAATATGGTAAAACTAGGTTTGATCCTACTAATATTGTTTATCTCACACCATGAACAACCCTTTGGCAGTGTGTCTGTAACACCCCGGGATTTTATAAGATATATTATTATTAATTTCTTTCATATATTCTGTTTTACACTACACTAAGATTAGCTTGTACTATACGCAACACCGTATTAGTTTGCAGTATACGCAACACTATTCTTGGATCGTGTTGCACACAATTTCAAGTTCGCAACATTGAGTGTATATATATATGTATATATATATATATATTCAATGTATAAATTAAATATGGTTGGATTCTGTTATATGAAATAACAAAGGAGTCTTGCACTACACTCAGCCCTGACTTGTGTTCCATTACATGCAATTGTGACCTTCTTCGATAGCGTGTGTTGTGCGCAATACCGGGTTTCACTAAACAACGATATATGGTTATAAAATTATTATGAACTAGCCGTTATTAATATTATTAATTTTTTTTTAATTTTATAACATTATTATTAATCTTACAAATTTTCTAGAACATGGTATGAGAACAAAATAATTTTTTCAGGTAAAATAAGTATTTTTCAAAAAATCCAGTTTTGCAGCCTTTTAATGGCGCACCCATTTTAAATATAATTTTTTACACGTTTATAAGTAAAATTTGAAAAAATAAATTCTTATTTGGAATCAGGATATAAAATTGTTTATTGAATGGTTTTAAAGTATAAATAGAATATATTTTTACCATTTAATATAATGTATGTCAATAGCATTGATTTTACATTGAATTCATAGGTAAAATTATTTCAATCTTTTGAAATGTTTTAACTTTTAAAACTCGTTTACTTAACAACGAGATTAATTTTAAATTAATTTCTGCAACTTTTTTGTATTAAATTTATAAAAATGGATTCCATATGTGGAATCAGTGGGTCCAAATAATGTTAATAGGCTACTTTTTATTTTTGGGCATTATGAATAGTAACTACGGTAAATTTTATTTACCATAGTAAAATGTAAATTGGGTAATTAAGGGTGAATATAATATTATAAAATTACCCTAACACTTGTCTTAATATAATTTGATTCTTATATTCCATCCTAAGTTATATTTGGGTCAAAATTAAATCCATTGGAACCCACTTGGAGGGGATTAAGACCTTTAGTTTATTTTATTTAAAGGAAAGTGAAAAATGTCTCACTCAACTTTAATAATTAATGTATTTTTAATATAAGGTTATACAGAATATAAATTCAGTTATAAATACTCATTTTAAATCTAAAATGTTTTTCTTTACCATGGTAATTTATTTGTAATTTTTAAGAGTTATTTATTTACTTTATTAGCTTATACATTAATGATGTAGAAATTATTTATTTAGTGAAAAATTAATAATATTATTTTTATCGAAATAGTAATACATGTTAAAAAGCCCACAAACCTGACCAAAACTTATTGGTAGTTTATATATACACTATAATCATCCATGGACCGAATAAATGAACGTTTAGAGTCTTATAAAAGTGATTAAGACACTTATATTATTTTATGTTAAATGATGTCAAAGTTGTCACCTTCATAATTTAATAAATATAAAATTTTAAAAGTTGGGTGTTTTAGATGATAAATCCGACTAAAATTATTATTATGAAAGATATAAGATTTATCTTCATAATGGTATTTTATTTTTAATTTTTATGCAACAAATAAGTATATTTAATAATTATACAATAATGTTGTAGAAATTGTTTTATTAAGACAAGTATCAAATAAATGGTTTTAAAAATAGTAAAATAAATATTATATGAACTATTTAATGTTCTCTACTAATTTTATAGATGACTATGACATTTTCAAAACCTATTAAAATTTTTAGTTCGATTATATCCTCTGTGTGGATTTTATTTAAATTCAAATAAATGAATCGTGTCAAAATTGACACTATTGTTATTTTATAAAAATAACATATTATTAAATTGTTTAAAAATAACAAAAATATTTAAAAATTATAAATTGAAATTTATATAGTGGAAAATGTAATAAATTATCCAATTATGTAAAATTAATAACACATAAGTGATTATTTATAACCATTTAAAATTTATAATTTTATTAACACAAATAAAATTAAATAGATTAAATAAGGACAAATCAAAATGATAAGGTTTAAAATAAGATCCAAACATGTCTAAATTTGATTGGTTGATGAGATTACAACCCCATATCATCTAATATTCTAATTGAGTTATTTTTTGAGGTTTTTATGTGGGGTTTGAATTTATATTAATCTAATATTTTTGAGGATTCCAAAGGTGCCCCTCTCCTCCCTTATAGAAAGGGCACCCCTTCCCTCTTCTATTCACACAATTTTGAGCATTTAATTTCGTCCAAACTCTTCCCATTTCACTTACCCACTTCCCTAGAAATATTATAGAGGTACTGGTATTATCAAAAGGCCATCTCTAGTGCCCTAAGAGGAAGTTCAAAGGAGGCACTTCGAGAAAGAGGTAATACCTTCTAACGATTCTTTCAAGTTTCTTTCTTCTTCAACTTCTTCTTCTTTAGTTGTTTCATTATAAAGTAATAATATCAGTATCACTAATATATTAATATGTTATTATAAATATTATACAACCCCATTTAACTTTCTATCCATCCTAGGAAAAATGAAATCACCGCGCGTGCGTACGTACGGAATACCGTCTCCACGCTGTGGTGAAATCTGTTTTTCCACCACCACCTTACTTGGATGTGTATAATGGTGTAAATAATAAATATATATTATTATTATAAAATCATACTTATTCTATGATATTATATCATCCACTCCATTTTCAATCAATAAATCTGGGAACGATATCATCGCTCGTGCGTACGTACGGATTACCGTCTCCACAACGCGATGAGATTCATTTTCCATGTTAACAATTAAAGAATTATTATAAAGTCTATATAATGGATAATAATGAGATATATGAAATAATAATTATAATGGATTTATGTATATATTATTTACTTACATCCATTCAATTTAATAAGGAATCAAAAACAACGTTCATGCGTACGTACGGTCTACCGTCTCCATGAACGGTGTATTTCGTTCCACTTATAAATCTATTATATATATTTATATTCTGAATATATATTATATATAAATAATTTTTGACATTATGAAAGTAAGTAATCATGATCTAAGTAATCATATGAATAATTACAAGTCAAAACACGTACGACAAATGAAATAATTTTACCCAAAAAGATGCATTAACATGGGATTGCCAAATGAACGGGCAATATAAAGTCATAAGTGAACCATATATGATATAATAACAATTAATATGATTCTGTAATAAGTAAATGACTTTATTTAAATAATTATATATGAGGTTCATATACGTACGAAGCATATCGGACCTAAGGTAAGGGAAAACCTCACAATCTCATTTTTATCCGAGATTATTTATACTTCGGTATTTACTGGGGTGTATTTATCATCCACATACATGTTTTTTCAATATGTAATATTATTAATATCCTCCTACAATTTTTTAAAATCAGTTTTACCCTTCGGTGAGTTTTTAGTAAAATATATGAAAGTAATCTTTTGTCGTTTTTCGTACGAAGTACTTTTGACTTTTTCAGCCAAAGTATGAGAAGAATGTTTTTTTAACATATACAACATGAATGGATTTTTATGATTTCATATAACATTATTTCCATGAAGCTTCCTTTATAAGTTTTCAAGTTTATTTTTAATCAACTTCTTTTACTTTAAAATTGTATGACATGTTAAGAAAGGAAAACTATTTTTGAAGTAGAAAGAATATTTTACTCAAGAATAGAGTTTAAGTGTTTTATCAAAATTATTTTCTATCTAAGATAATGTGGAGTTCTGTTTCTATCCCTATTTTTAAATTGATTTGATTATGTTATGATGGAATTATTTTTATGATGTCCTTTTATCTTATATGGATTATTTTATGATGGCATGACGTTTAAGAATCCCATTTTTATTACATAGGTTATGATATGATGTATGAATTATGATTTTGTGGAACGCATAAGAATGGTTTCATTATGAGATGGGTGGTACCTATATCTCTCTCAAATTCATTTGGTAAAGATTTATATATCATGAGATAGACATGGATGAAACGACAAGTAAATTCGGTTCAGTAATACAGGGCTGGTATGACAAGTAAACCCGGTTCAGTAAGGGACTTTTTCCACTAAGATGGTCTTGGCAGCAATGCCTTGGCTACTATAGAAATCATATCACGTGCTTAATGTTTTTCCATAATTACAAGTTTTATTCCCATGATATTTTATCATAATTGATGTCCCATTATGATCTATGCCTTACAAAATTCCATGTTTTATGTCATTGCTCACGGTTTTTATGTTTAAACATTATGTTCATGTTTTTAAGTTCAAATGTATATGGTTTGTTTTATTTTCTCCATGCTTACCCTTACCGATCATTTGATCTCACCCTTTATATCTTTTCTTTTCCCCAGGAGATAAAGAAAGGTTTTAGGTAAGAAAACAAAAGGGGAAGATCGTTATGGGAGATGTTGAAGATATTTCAACATGATTATAAGTTTATATTCCATGTTTTCAAAGACACTAAACTATTACGGTCCTTGAGTGTTGGTTTTTGTTATGTATTAAGTATTCCGAAAAAGTAATGTAATGTCCATGTACTTTAAGATTTGGGTCTCTACAGTTGGTATCAGGGGAAAGGTTTAGTCAAACTTTGGAAACTAGGATGCGAAAACTTTAGTGAGATCCCTAGAGATATTTCTAAGGTATGTCTAGGGATGTCTCTAAGGATAAGTATAAGAATAGGTTATATTCCTATAATTATGGTAACAGTCTTAGAATTAAACCTAAGATGTTAGATATTGAAGTTACTCCCCCTTTATTATGTTGTTTTACCTATCATGATTTTTGTCTCTCATGCTATTCTTTTTGGGTTTTAGAAAATGACTGGAAATAGGAAGATTCATGATAATGGAGAATATTATGGAAAATGGAAGGATATTCTTCATGATCAAGAAAATGAAATGGGATTTGGAAGGAAAAACATCGTTATTATGACTAATCAGCAATCTCATAATATGATCAATAATCTCAGATTTGGTAAGTTTCCTGACTTAGCTAATAATAGAAAGATGGAGTTTCATGATGATCATAGAGGAAATAGAGTTCAATTTCCCTCATGTAAGTCATGTGGGAAGAAGAATCAGGGAGAATGTTTCAAAGGAACTAGAAGATGCATTGGGTGTGGAAAAGGACATAGAGCCAGTAAGTGCAAAGGAAAAGGTTCAGTTAACACCACAGACAAGGATAATGGTATTGCTACGACATCAAAAATGGATAAGTGTTTTAAATGTGGAATGTATGGGTATTACACAAACTTTTTCCCTAAGGGAAAGTCTCATGAAGAGAATCAGTATGGTCGTATGGGTAGTATTTATGTTGATGATGATGAAGAGACTGCAAATGATATGTGAGATGAAAGAATTATTGAAGCTCAGTCAATGGTTTAAGAAGGTCGTGGAATGATTGTATGTTTACCAAGAGTTATGTAAATGGTACTATGGAATAAAGAAACATCTAAGGATTTTTACACTATTGATTTTCCGAAATTATTTGAAAGTATATGTTGAATGGTACCGGTAACCATGAAAGGTTATTAAATATTATTGTAAAGTATATGATATGCGCATAATGAGTGGATAAGGAGAACATAATATGTATGATAGTATTCATGAGCTCATGATTGATATAAGGACTAAGTGATATCATGATTTGAGTATGTAGAATTTTTGGGATTTTGGTATGTGGAAGGAGTTACCTTTTGAAAGCATTCATGTTTTCACTAAGGTTCTATGGTAATTCATATTGCAAGAGAATACAATATTAAGGTATTCACATGTTTGGAATATGATCAACAAGATATATCTTATGATATAGGGGTATAAATGATGGTATTCACATGCTTGTTATATGACCATTCTAGTAATCGTTCTCTTTATACTATGAGTTTGGAAAGAAGTATTTTGGATAAGTCTTAAGGTTGGAATAGATTATGTTATACATAAGTTAGTATTGTTTAAAGCTATATTTTTTTCAATATTATTGATGAGATGTTATAATGTAGAAAAAGGTCAACCTTTAGGACGAGCAACAACCCATCGTGTTGGACAAGGTTGTGAGAATTGAACCCACAACCGAAGTGCAACATGACTTTATTTCCTACCACTGGCCTACAGGAAGTCCCTTGTTTGTATAAACTAGTTTTATTTTATTAAGCGGTATGATAGATGAAGTATAAGTCCATTTTTGGAACGATATACGATATATGGACTTATGTATATAACTATTTCTAACCTTTTGTTTGAGACAGATGGAATGACCCATCATTTTATCACATGATATGCTAACACTTCACGAATGACAAATTCAATTTCATTTCTTTAAGAGATGAAGTGGAAATTGTTCAAGGCATTCACAACGGCGAGATTATATCGAAATAAACTAAGTATTCCTTCTAATTCAAATAACTCAACTTTAGGGAAATGATATTCAAAACCAAAAATGTTGTCCTAGTGCCCTCATATCTGATGAATCAGAAGGTACCTAAGATCATCAAAAATTTATGGCTTTATGATTATTGGCTTTTTCATAGCCATGTTCTCTACCACTCTCCATCAGAACTTGATGGTTAGATTTTCTCTTCCATATCCATATTTTCACCTATGTTCTCCTATGTAGAAATTCAGTGATGAGTTACTTTGGGTAATTGTTACGTTTTTATACTTTAGTTTTTAAAATTAACTTTCAGTATTCCTTTTTACGATGTGAGTTTCTATGAATAGTAAATGATTTATAACCCCGAGGAATTTCAAGGGAGAAATTCATTTTAAGGGGGGTAGAATGTAACACCCCAAGATTTGATAAGATATATTCTATTTAATTTCTTTCATATCTTTTGTTGTACACTACACCAATATTAGCTTTTACTATACGCAACACCGTATTAGTTTGCAGTATACACAACACTATTCGTGGATCGTGTTGCACACAATTTCAAGTTCACAACATTGAGTGTATATATATATATATATATATTCAATGTATAAATAAAATATGGTTATATTCTGTTATATGCAACAAAAAAGGAGTCTTGCACTACACGCAACCCTGACTTGACTTGCATTACACGCAACTGTGACCTTCTTCGATAGCGTGTGTTGTACGCAATATCGAGTTTCACTAAACAATGATATATGGTTATAAAATTTTTATAAACTTTACGTTATGAATAGTATTAACCAAATTTTGAATTTTATAACATTATTATTAATCTTACACATTTTCTAGAACATGGTATGAGAACAAAATAATTTTTTTAAGTAAAATAAGTATTTTTCAAAAAATGCAGTTTTTCGGCCTTTTGATGGCACACCCATTTAAAATATAATTTTTGACAAGTTTATAAGTTAAATTTTACAAAGTAAAATTCTTATTTGGAATCAGGATATAAAAATTTACATTGGATAAAGTTTTGATATTTTCTGATAACTTTCATATTTTAATGAATAGTAAAAACACGCTATATTTTAATTAAAAACATCTTTTTTCATCGTAATAATTTATATGGTTAAATTATAAAATTGAATGGTTTTAAAGTATAAATATAATATATTTTTACCATTAAATATAATGTATGTCATTATAATTGATTTTACTTTGAATTCATAGGTAAAATCATTTCAATCTTTTGTAATGTTTTAACTTTTAAAACTCATTTTCATAACAATGGGATTAATTTTAAATTAATTTATGCAACTTTTGTGTATTTAATTTAGATAAATGGATTCCATATTTGGAATTAGTGGGTTCAAATTATGTTAATAGGCTACTTTTTATTTTTGGGCATTATGAATAGTAACTACGGTAAATTTTATTTACCATAGTAAAATGTAAATTAGGTAATTAAGGGTAAATATAATATTATAAAATTACCCTAACACTTGTCTTAATATAATTTGATGCTTATATTTCGTCATAAGGAATATTTGGGTCTAAATGGAATCCATTGGAACCCACTTGGAGGTGATTAAGACCTTTAGTTTATTTTATTTAAAGGAAACGGAAAAATGTCTCACTTAACTTTAATAATTAGAGTATTTTTAAAATAATATTATACAGAATATAAATTCAGTTATAAATACTAAATTTATAGCTCAATTTTTTTTCTTTATCATGGTAATTTATTTGTAATTTTAAAGAGTTATTTAATTACCTTATTAGCTTATACATTAATGATGTAGAAATTATTTATTTAGTGAAAGATCAATAATATTGTTTTTATTGAAATAGAAATAAATGATAAAAGGACCAAAAACCTGACCAAAACTTATTGGTAGTTTATATATACACCATAATCATCCAAGGACCGAATATATGACCATTTGGAGTCTTATAAAAGTGATTATGATAGTTATATTATTTTATGTTAAATGAAGTCAAAGTTTTCACCTTCATAATTTAATAATATAACATTTTAAAAGTTGGGTGTTTTAGAAGATAAATCAGACTAAAAGTATTATTATTAAATATATAAGATTTATCTTCATCCGAGTATTTTTGTTATTTTTTATGCAATAAATAAGTATATTTAATAATTATACTAAAATGTTGTAGAAATTATTTTATTAAGAGAAGTATCAAATAAATGCGTTTACAAATAGTAAAATAAATATTATATGAACTATTTAATTTTCTCAACTAAATTTATAGATTAATATGACATGTTAGAAACCTATTAAAATTTTAGTTCGAATATATCCTCTATGTGGAGTTTATTTAAATTCAAATAAATAAACAGTGTCAAAATTGACACTATTGTTATTTTATAAAAATAACATATTATAAAATTGTTTAAAAATCACAAAAATATTTAAAAATTATAAATTGAAATTTATATAGTTTAAAATGTCATAAAGTATCCAATTATGTAAAATTAACAGCACATAAGTGATTATTTATAACCATTTAAAATTTAGAATTTTATTACCACAAATAAAATTAAATAGATTAAATAAGGATAAATCAAAATGATAAGGTTTAAAATAAGAACAAGACATGTCTAAATTGGATTGGTTGATGATATTACAACCCTATCTCATCTAATCTTATAATTGAGTCATTTTTGGAGGTTTTTATGTGGGGTTTGAATTTATATTAAACTAATATTTTTGAGGATTCCAAAGGTGCCCCTCTCCCCCCTTATAGAAAGAGAACCCCTTCCCTCTTCTCTTCACACCCTTTTGAGCCTTTAAACTCATACAAACTCTTCCCATTTCACTTCCCCACCTCCCAAAAAATATTCTAGAGGTACTGGTATTCTCAAAAGACCATATCTAGTTCCCTAAGAGGAAGTTCAAAGGAGGCACTTCGAGAAAGAGGTAATACCTTCTACCGGTTCTTTCAAGTTTCTTTCTTCTTCAACTTCTTCTTGTTTAGTTGTTTAATTATAAAGTAATAACATCAGTATCAATAATATACTGATATTATATTATAAATATGAAACAACCCCATTTAACCTTCTATCCATCCTATGAAAAACGAAATCACCGCGTGTGCGTACGTACAGAATATCGTCTCCACACCGTGGTGTAATCTTTTTTTCCACCACCACCTTACTTGGATGTGTATAATGGTGTAAAGAATAACTATATATTATTATTATAACATCATAATGATTCTAAGATATTATATCATCCACTCAATTTCTAATTAATAAATATGGGAACGATATCATCGCTCATGCGTACGTACGGATTACCGTCTCCACGACGCGATGAGATTCATTTTCCTTGTTAACAATTAAAGAATTATTATAAAGTATATATAATGGATAATAATGAGATATATGACATAATAATGATACTGTATTTATGTATATATTATTTACTTACATTCATTCAATTTAATAAGGAAACGAAAACAGCGTTCATGCGTATGTACGATCCACCGTCTCCATGAACGGTGTATTTCATTCCACTTATCGATCTATTATATATATTTATATTCTGAATATATATTATATATAAATCATGTTTTACATTATGGATGTAATTAATCATGATCTAAGTAATCATATGAATAATTACAAGTCAAAACACGTACGACAAATGAAATAATTTTACCCAAAAAGATGCATTAACATGGGATTGGCAAATGAACGGGTTATATAAAGTCATAAGTGAACCATATATGATATCATAATAATGAATATGATTCATTAATAAGTAAATGACATTATTTAAATCATTATACTGGAGGTTCAGATATGTACGAAGCATATCAGACCTAAGGTAAGGGAAAATATCACAATCTCATTTTTATCCGAGATTGTTTATACTTTGGTATTTACTGGATTGTATTTATCATCCACATCCATGTTTCCTCAATATGTAATATTATTTCTATCCTCTTACAATTTTTTAAAACCAATTTTACCCTTCGGTGAGTTTTTAGTAAAATATATGAAAGGATTCTTTTGTCGTTTTTCGTACGAAGTACTTTTTGATTTTTTCGGCCAAAGTACGAGAAGAATGTTTTTTTAACTTATACGGCATGAATGGATTTTTATGATTTCATATAACATTATTTCCATGAATCTTCCTTTACAAGATTTCAAGTTTATTTTTAATCAACTTCTTTTAGTTTAAAATTGTATTAAATGTTAATAAAGGAAAAATGTTTTTGAAATAGAAAGGATATTTTCCTCAAGAATGGAGTTTAAGTGTTTTATCAAAATTATTTTCCATCTAAGATAATGTATTGTTCTGTTTATATCCCTATTTTTAAATTTATTTGATTATGTTATGATGGAATTATTGAAATTGATGTCCTTTTATCTTATATGGATTATGTTATGATGGAATGACGTTTAAGAATCCCAATTTTATTACATGGGTTATGCTATGATGTATGAATTATGATTTTATGGCACACATAAGAATTGTTTCATTATGAGATGGGTGGGTCCTATATCTACCTCCAATGCATTGAGTAAATATTTATATCTCATGAGATAGACATGGATAAAATGGCAAGTAAATCCGGTTCAGTAATATAGGGCTGGAACGGTAAGTAAACCCTGTTCAGTAAGGGACTCTATCCACTAAGATGGTCTTGGCAGCAATGCCTTGGCTACTACGGAAATCATATCATGTGATTAATGTTTTTCCACAATGACAAGTTTTATTCCCATGCTATTTTATCATGATTAATGTCCCATTATGACCTATGCCTTACGTACTTCCATGTTTTATGTCATTTCTCAAGGTTTTGATGTTTAAACATTATGCTTATGTTTTTATGTTCAAATTTATATGGTTTGTTTTATTTTCTCCATGCTTACCCTTACTGAGCATTTTAGCTCACCCTTTATATGTTTTCTTTTCCCCAGGATATAAAGAAAGGTTTTAGGTAAGAAAACAAAAGGGGAAGATCATTATGGGAGATATTGAAGATCTTTCAACATGATTAGAAGTTAATATTACAAGTTTCCAAAGACACTAAACTATTATGGTCCTTTAGTGTTTGTTTTTGTTATGTATTAAGTATTCCTCAAAAGTAATGTAATGTCCATGTACATCATGCTTTGGGTATCTACTGTGTAGACCTTATATTTTCATTTTATGAAGGAATAGTTAAGGAACCATAGTGAGGAGAGAATGTTACTATCAGCTTGGTATGGCTAGCTGGAAATGAGATTAGTGGGACATGTCCCACATATCACATAGAGTAGTGATTTTCTAAATTGGTATTCCCTTTGGTTTGTTGTTGATGTTCCTTAGAGTTTTATCTTGATTATTTTGACCTATATCACTACCATAGTTTCTATTTGGTTGCTCAATATATCCTAGTTTCCTTATGTTGTTTCATTCAATTATGTATATAAATGGCATGTATCTTGTTTCAGGTGGGGAGAAATTGTTCCTTGTTGTTTGCAATTGATTCCTAGATTCTAGTCACTAGCCCTTTGGGATTTGTAATTCCCTCCAGGTTAGTAGTGAATTGGTTCGAGTACTATTTTTAGAGATTATTCAAGGTCACTGTGTTTCAAATTGATATCAAAGGTGGTTGATCCTCATGAATCCTTATCTTGGGACATCTAGTGACGAGAGATAGAATTGTCATGATTTTATTAGAATGTTGCGGAGAGTGATTGACCATCCCGTTCTTTGAAAATATTTGTGTATCCCTAGGATATTGGAATGTGTTTCTACTATATTGGGGTTTTTTTTCTAATATTAGTAATTTCTTATGGATTACTAGTTTAAACTAAGATTCTCCTTTCATATGATCGTTCTATCCTATTTCCATTATATGGAAACATTCATATGAGATGTCTTCCACAGGTTCTATAGGTGGGAAGAGTGAGAGATTCCCCTCAAGGGAATCCTCCTTTTGATCATAATCTTATTGATCTTATAATATGGGAAGCTCATGTCATAGAATAGAATGTACCATGAGTCCAGAACAAATCTATTGAGGGGAAACCCTAAGATAAGTTAGACAATGATCGAGCTCGAGAGTTTCTACAAGATAATACCCTATATTTAATTGTAAAAATAAACTTCAATAGGCATAGTATTGGATTGAAAAGATTTATTAGGTCTTCAAATTATTGGATACCCCTGAGGATATAAAGATAAAGTGTGAAACATTCTTGGTCTAGGGTCCCTATAAGCGGTTGTGGGATTCTATGGTATCAGATTATCGGCATGTGATATTGTATTGGAAGGGTTTTAAGACATTATTCTTTCAATAACTCTTCCAAGAGTCTTTGATGATGTAAAAACCATTGTAGTTCCTCTCTTTGCAGTAGGGAGAGTGCTCAATGTCAAAGTAAACCAACCCGTTTTCAAGGATGGTTCATTTTTTCTCTGAATGTGGTGATGAATGATTAGCTAATATAACATTAGTACCTACTGGGTTTACAAAAAGGGATCTGATCATAGGTGTTTATACATATTTCCTACAACTATACAGAGATGGTAGATAGTACTATGATGGAAAAAATGTATATGATGGGAAATATTGGCTTCTCTATCTCGTCAATTCCACCTAGTGTATTTTTTAGTGGTACATAGTGGAAGAAGAGAAAGTGGCACGATCATCACTTTAATGGTGGAGGTGGTTATCAATAGCGAACCTCCTCTTCACCATCTATAATATCCAATAGTGTTCCATTTACTTTCTATCATTATGGAAAGGTAGGGCACTCTCGATGTTCTTATCCCATACCCCCAAAGACTTTTAATGATTGTGGACTCCGTGGTTTTTTTATAGAGGTTCTTCTAGGATATGAAAATAACTCTTTATAGCTAGGTATATATAGATCAAAATTCCATTACAGTGTAGTTAGAAACATCAATTTCACAATGAACCATCCAAAAGACATAGGGGTGAAGCACATTTATGTAGTGGATTATTTTTTTGAGGAGTTTTACTTGATCCCTTAAATGTTAAGAGGTTCTATTTTTGTTGCATCTTCTATAGAAACAAATCTATTTGATACATGTGTCTGGAACTAATTTATATATTCTCATTTTTTAATGTATTAAAACATCCATCATAGATAAAATCATTTGTTATAAAGTTGTTGATACTTCTTGTAAATATGAAGGAGTAGTGGTTTTTCATTTCTATCCTATTCTCTATTGATAGATGACATGGAGTTGGTCTTAGTTTATCAGTTCTCAATCTAGATATATTCAACTTCATCATGGGGGTGTATTGGATTATTTCTCATTTTTACGAGGTTAATTATTATCATAAATATAATTTGTTCATTACAACATATGAGATCTCCCAGGTGTTTTAGGGAGAGTATGAAATGAGGTTTGGCCATGTAGGACATTCTCTCCTAGAGATCAGGAGTTTGTTATCTATTGTTGCAGTTGAGCTTGATGATGTTCCCCTATTTTTTGATCTTCCTATGGTTGTTTGTGATTTTCATGATGTTTTTTCAGATGAATTCTTTGATCTCACACCAGAGAAGGAAGTATACTTTATGATTGATCTGGTGGTGGGTATGTAACCAATATTATTACACAATTATCGTATGGCACCTATGGAGCTAAAAGAAACTAGGATCCAGTTAGACGATATGTTGGTGATTTTTTTATTCACCCTAGTGTTTCACCATGGTTAGAACCTATATTCTTTACCAATAAGTTATATGGGTCACTTTATTTTTGTGTGGACTATCAAAAGTTGAACCAGGTAATTGTTAATAATAAGTTTCATTTTTCCTACGTGGATGAATATTTTTACCTTTTAAAGGGGAGATATGGTCTTTGAAAATCAGTCATTAATCAGGTTATCATAAGCTATGAGTTTGGGAGTCTGATATTTTGAAGACCACTTTAAGGAGTAGGTATAAAAATTATAAATATCATGTCATTCATTTTGTTTTAACTAACACTCCTACAGTTTTTTTGGATTTTATGAAATAGATATTCCATCAGTGTCTTGATATCTTTTACATGGAATTTGTGGATGATATCTTATCTTATTCAATATATGAGTGTGATCATGAGCACCATTTGAATATAGTTTTGGAAATCATATGGCGTCACTGTCTGTCTGGAAAACATTCAAAATGTACTTTTAGGATTCAAGATATGAATTTATTAGGGCATGTTACTTCTAAACATAGACTTTAATTTAGCCTAAAAAGGTAAATGGTTCTTAGTGATGGGAATAAATATAGAACATATTTGATATACATAGCTTCCTAGGTGTGTCTGCATACTATCAATGGTTCATGAAAGATTTCTCAAAGTGGGAATCACCCTTGGATTCACTTACCAATAAAGAATTGAAATTAAAATGGGATGAAAAATATTAGACTTATTTTGATTAGTTGAGATGAATTCTCACATCAGCTAATTTTTTTATCAATCTTGACTCAGATAATGGTTATGTGGTGCACTATGACACTTCTGGTACTATTTTGGGTTGTGTTATTATGTAATATTATCACATTGTATCCTATGGATCTCATTAGATTATTCTATATGAGAAAAACTACCCCACTCATGATTTGAATCTTGTCGTAGTTATACACATGCTTAAATATTGGTGGAATTAGATTTTTGGGGGATTTTCATGATATTTTCTGACCAAAAAAATTTGGGATATATATTCTACTTGAAGGGTTTGAATCTTATAAAGATATTATGAGTGGAATACCTCCAATTGTTAAACTATGACATCCCCTAAACCCAAGGGAAGAGAAATTTCATAGTTTACAATATCAGTTTGAATGTTCTACCATAGGCTATTTGGGAATCGAAGGAAGAGTGTAAAACAATTGAGGGTTTTTATAAGTTTAATATGAACACATAGAAGGATGTTTTTAGTAAGGTTCTAAACAATGTTCATTTATTATCATCTCTCTTTCAGTATTTTCTTTAGGATGAGTAGTAGGATGAAAAGTTCATAGGAATCAGGGAAACTGTAAATAGTGGGGAAACTATTTCTAGTTGATATCTCCATTATAATGGTAATATCTACTTTTGGAATTAGTTTTTCATACCATTATCCATGATAAAATTAGTGTTTCGTGATTTCTATAATTATTCATGGGTTTTCACCCTTGTTTTACAAATATTTATTATAACATGAGATAGTGTTTCTGGTGACTGGGTATGAAGCGTGATGTTACTGATTATGTGTCCCACTATTACACATGCCAACAGATAATGGTAGAGTACCTGAGGAATTCTAGTCTAGTTCATCCTCTTTTTTTTTCTAGTATATAAATGGTATGAGGTATCTAAGTACATCATTATTGGTTAACCATAAACTCACTGAGGGAAGAACTCTATCCAGATGTTGATTGGTTAGTTGATTAAATATGCTCATTTAATTCAAATTAGGGATACCTACAAAGATAAATATTTCGGTATGAAATGTTTTTAGGAGATCGTGAGGTTATATGGGGTTCCCTCTACCATTTTCTCAAATAGGGACTCCAAGTTTACTTCCAAAGTTTGAAAGAGTCAATAGAAGATAATGGGGACTTGGGTTGGGTTGAGTAAAAATTATCATCCATAGAAGGATAGTTACAAAAAGTGTACTATTAATATCCTAGAGGATATTCTCTTTGATCATGTCTTGAATTCTGGTTGATCATTGGATAGCCATATCAAAATAGTTCGATTTTATTTTAAAAGTAGTTTCTAATATTCGATCCGAATAGAACCCTTAAAGACATTGTTTGGTTGGCCATACATGTTACCTCTTTGTTAGTTAGTGGTGGGAATATAATCTCTTGGGGGAATAAGTCTTATTTAAGAGTCCTCAGTGAATATTATAGATATACATCAATTTTGGGTTACAACTTAGAGATGGAATAAATCATATGTGGTTCATCATCACTATCCTTTAGAGTTTTCCTTCAGTGACCACATTTTCATGAAAGCCTCTCCTTAGTTGGGTAACTATCAGCTTGGTAAATAGGGTAATATGAATATGGGATATATTAGACCATTTAAGGTTGCTAAATAGATTAGTTGGGTTCCTTTTTTGTGGGAATTAATGGATCTTTTGATAGGCATACATTATGTTTTCCATATATATCATCTCAAGAAGTACCATCCCCATACCTCTAATGTAAAAATATGGGAGGATATTGAGTTGAAGATAGATTTTTCTATTATGGAGAAACTAGTGGATGTTATTGAATCATAGATGAAAGTCTTATGTGGGAATACTATTAGAGAATCCAATGTGTTTTAGTGGCACATATCAGTTCTCAGAAGACATGGGAGTACTAATTATCATTGAGGGAGTACATACATCACCTATTTATAGATAATTATTCTTCCATATGAATTCAGAGGGATTAAAAGTACTATGGTATGGATATTGTAACATATTATTTAAGGTTACTCACTCTTTTTATGTTAAATAGTGAATTTTATTGTTTTTAGAGGGCGTTAGGTACTTTTTTGGAGTCTTATGTCAGAATTTGGGCCGGGTACTATCTATAGGAGAAATTCACACCATGAAGTGGACTATTGAACTAAATCCACCACTCAGTATAATCCATTTAATGAGTTCATGTTGTGAAAATAATTTAGGGAACTAATTATATTCATGTCATGAATTAGTTGATCAATTTTTTTAACTAAGGTGATTCCCTTTTTTGAAAACATATAAATCAGGGGTATTCAAACTATGAATCTTGTATTCACAGCATGAATCATACACAATCATTGTGGTTTTAAGTTATATAAGCCCAAATCCTTTTAATTCATTGTGCGACCTCTTCCCTCAAACTCTATGTCTCCCCCAGAAGATTTTCAGTGATTCTATCCCTTCAGAATCTCTCTATTTAGTGCATTGATCTCCAAAATTGTTGGTTTCCATTCTTTTTGTATGTTTGTTATTACCTTTTTTTCTTCTTCATTTATCTTGTAATTTTTTAGTGGTGTTATAATATGTTTATTGTATTTTGAAATCTTGTAATGATGATACTTTTATCCCAATAAGATATATTTTATGATCATCTATTGAGGGTTGTCCTTCTACTAATTTTGGTTTGGAATGTCAGTTTCTTTAGTACCTCTGGTCATTTTTCTACATTAAATATAGAATTTTTAGATCCCATTATAGGTAGTGTGTAGTCAGAGTTGTGGAATGTGGTTCCATCTCTAGCTCTTGTTGGATGATCCTTGAATTTCACTTAATTTAGTAAAAAAATTATAAATAAAATGGTATGATTAATATATTGATTTGTGTGTGTAAATGAGTTTTTGATAAAATATAGTTTTTCCACTTGTTTTGGTAAATAAAGGATGTTTTTCAAAATTTTTTTAAACAAATCATAATTTTTTTCAAATATTTCTTTGATGAAAATGTTTTTTAATTTTATTGTGAAATTTGAAAATCTATTTTTAAATGATTTGATGAATGTAGCACATTATAATTCTTGGGTACATAGGTTGAAGGTGTAGTAATGGGCCTAGTTTTATTTTACTATAGAGGGTTCACTCATGGGGTGTTCCTCTATACCTTATAATTTTTTTTGAGGGACTTGATCTTGATATTTTTAGGATGTTCACTGATGGGATGTTCCTCTGTCCCTTTGTCCCTATGTCCTATGGACTTGAGCATGCACTAGTCTTGTTTGTGGTTTGAATTATATAGTAAGATAAACCTATTGTTATCATATGACTGTTTACCATTGTGCATTGGCTTGTACTATTTTGGATTTGATATAATTGCTTTTCTAAGTATGGATTTATTATTTGAAACTGTTTTACTAAGCCTTAATTCTCATAGATCAAAAAAATGGACCAATATACCAAGATTTTATAAAATATTTATTTATTTTCTTATAATTTCTTGTTTCATAAATGTTTAGAACATTTGGATTATTTTATAGATACTTTATATGGAGGACTAGGGTGGGATCTTACTGATTCTATTTATCTCATTCCCTAATCATCCCTTCAGTGATGTGTCAAACATGTATTGTGTTTTATTAAAAGGAATTCAAAGGTGACACATTGAGGTAGTAATGTTTATGTCAACTTGGTATGGGTGGATGGTCGGATGTTTCCCATATATCACATGGATTAGTGTTTTTTACTTTTTTTGGACATGTACATGAAAGTTTTATCATGATTCATTTTGGTTGTATAAATAAAGCTGTTTCTATTTGGTTATGGAATATATTTCTCGATCCTTATGATTTATATTTAGATTGTATTTTTATATTCCTTGTATCTTATTTTAGGTTTTAAAAAATTATTCCCTATTGTTTGTGTTATATTATCGGGTGCTAGTCACTAACTCATGGGGATTGGGAACTCCCTTTAGGTCAATAGAGAATCAGTTTAGTTACCAGTTTTGGAGATTATCTTGGGTCAGTGCGTTATAACACATGTTATTAATGTTTACACTAATACATCAAATTTCATTGGTCATAACATGCATTAATAATAAAAATAAAAATAAAGGATCATTACAGATACTCGAAGACATGAATATCTAATGACATGAAAACTTGTGGAATTTTTATTAGTAGTTCTATTCTCATAATTTTTCATCTTGAAGATTACCAAGTTTGAACTTCATGAGACAAAATCTCATCTTCTTATGAGTAAGTTCACATAATGTTTAACGTACTATTTCTCCCATCATAGATATTATCTAACTATAGAAAAATTATTTAAGAATATTGTCATTACATATCAAGGTTCTCATTATACCATTTAATTATATATGTCCTTTTCAATGTGATAGATATTCTAGGATATTATCACATTAATATTATACATAATAATAATAAATTTGTTATAAGTTATTTATTAATATTAAAATATATTAATATATAGTAAATATAATGTAAAAAGTAGTTGGTTCTAGGGAATCAACTCAAATAGACTCCCACTTTCACTAGAGATAATGTCTAATGCCTAGTTAGTTATTGTAAGGATCTGGATCCGCATATATCCACAATTTGTATATTTTCGAAGACCGAGGTACTCAGAGGAGGCACAAAGAAATTCTATAGGATTTTTGTCACTCGAAGCTGGAAGCAGGGACCTTTCACGTCTGGAAGGGCTATTACTCTCTGTGAATGAGGCTTTCACAATGTGTAGTACTTTGGGGTTTGAAAAATAAATAAAGTTCCAAGGTGATAGTTTTTCGGTGTAACCCAACCCTAAGTAATTACATGATGTGAATGGGGATTACACATCCTGTAATCCCCCACTAATATTCATTTTAAAATGCGTCATACTCTTAGTTTTTAAAGAACCCCATGGTTGTAGCCCTCCCTCTCAAAACCAGGAAACTCAGCTCCCCCTCTTCAACAATTTAGGATTCCTTTGTCCTAGATCAATTCCCCACTTCTATTATTTGATTTTCCTTCAATATAATATATGATATACCTCCATTATTATGGGTTTTTCAACTGGTTTTCTCGTATTTCTCTTTTCCATGTTATAGAGCGTGATCTCCAATGTTATGATAGAGTTTTTCCTAGTTTTTTGGTTTGTGTGGTTGTTTCGTGGTGTTCTCGGGTAAATACAATTTTTTTGAGAGAGGTGATCAAGATCCTTTGCATTGATCTACTCTTGAGAGAAGAACGTTAAAGAAATTTTGAGGTAGGGGATTCATTGCATCTCTATTTATTTATGTGAAATAGTACAGTTAGTATGATTTACCCCTTTGGGTCCCAATGAAATTTACATAATAAATATTGAACTAGTTTAACGGAATTGTTATCGATTGCATAAAGATGTTGTTTCCTTATACAATGATAATGGGTTGCATTTTGATTTTATAGATAGTGTGATATCTATGATTTACTTGGTAGCGTGGAATTGTTTATAAAAATCGGTAAAGAACATAAATATGGAAATAATTAATAATTAATTATCAAAGTGGTTAAAGTGGCATGTTTAATGAATTAATTTTTTTGTTGTAATTTCATGATAATAAAATTGATACATACATGCATGTTAAATTGAATTTGTTGTTGAACCAGAAGCATGTTGATTATTTTTTATAAAATTATTAAATACATTTAAAATTAAATGGTTAATTAATTTATGATATCTTGTGATAACTTATTTCTTAGGATTCCCATAGTTGGAACCTATGAATATTGATTTGGTTAATTCAAGATAGAATACTGAACCAGTTTTGTGATAAAAGATAATGTTATGTAGGTTCTTAGTTTCTAATTACTTGATAGGATGAGTTCCTTTAGCTTTTAATATGTGAGATCTCGTTGTGTGTGAAGGAAGAATGCCTTATTTTAGGGTGAAGAGATCAGTTTCTTTGTTTGTTTATTGCTGCCTATGTTGTGTTGTGAGGCTAGATGGATATTGCGGTTGTAGGGATTGGGATTCCCAGATGTGTTGTGAGACTGGGATGGTTGAGCCTAGATGACTATTGTGGTACATGGGCTGGATATTACCTATGGTTTCTGTGATATTATTTGACTACTAGAGTGGAGAGATGCATCAGTTTATGCATGTGGGTGTCGGGGAGGACATCGGGGATGATGGAACTAGTTGAAGCTAGGCTTACGTATTGATGTGAATGTTTGATTCTTATTGGATATATTTCTTGTTTCTCTACTTTACTTTCTCCACTGATTGAGGTAGATGGTCTTTATTACCCTCCTTCCAAAAGGTTAATATTCTCAAGGTATTCTAGGTGCTTTATGTGTTTAGATTCTCAAGTATGGATGGGTCTACACTCCTTCTATGGGTGGAAAATACTCAATAAGAAGTTTATATATTCACTGTGTTTACACCCTTATGTTAGGTAGCTTAGAATGTTTCCCTAGAATACCTATAATTATGGAAAGTTAAGATTTTGTTAATAAATCATTGAAGAAATGTTTAACCCAAGGTGTTGGATCTTACTGGGATGCAGTGATGAGGTTGTTTATGAGAAGCCATGGACTCAGTTTAATAATTCATGTAGTCTATGGAACTTTGTTGTGATTCTAATGAAATATAATGTAGAAATTGTTAATGGTTAGTTAATGGTTAAAGAATTAATAAATTTATAGTGAAACTGATAAAATGGGATAAATTAACTTAATGTTTCTCTTTAAATGGTTTTCTGTTTATAAAATACCTAGTCTTAGCAATGGAAGCCGGGAGTCCGAGAGATGTTAACTACAGTTGAGTCTAAGACTAGGATTTTCCCATAGTGTGGTTGTGAGTTATATATATATATAATTTAATTTTTTGTTTCAATATTCTACCCCCTATTTGTTAGGGAGATTAACACCCTTAGGATTCTGAGCCCTGGGGGTATTTTCCCCAACATCCCAGTGGGATAATGGATGACTGACTTCCCCCTTTAGCCCCGTTCTATTCTCATGGTAGTTACTTGAGCTTGTATTAAATACAGATAGTTTTCCCTACATATGTGTGTAAAGGTATTTAATGACTTATGGTTATTTCACACACATATATTATCCATATAGTTTACTAAGTGCTACTATTGGTATAACATGTGTAGTTTGTGATGGATTGAGGATCCTTACTTGATATTTAGGGTTGTAGTCGCTTGAGGTATAATACCTGATGTTTGATACATGTTATGTGGGATGTGGTGGCTACAATAAAATATCTGGTTATTTATGTTATGTGGTTGTGGTGGGGATTTGGACAAGGTAAAATTTTTGGTGTTATGCCTAGGTGTCTTCAGGATAGCATTTTTAGAGAGAGATTCTCTGGACGTGCGACATTGGGGAAAAGTTGAAAACTATTGGGGAAGTGGTTGCGGGGTACCATTGAGATTATTTATTGTATTATATACCCTTGTATGTGATACTTGGTGAGAGTATCCATTTTGAAGTTGGGAACTTAGTATACCTATTTAGGTGATGATTTAGTTTCTCTTATTATTCCCTATGATTTAACATGATTTCTTTACTTTTGCATAAGAGGCTCTGAGGAGGATCCTACTGAGTATAATATTATACTCACCCCATGTTATGTAAACTATTTTTCAGTTCAATTGGAAAAAGTTGGAGATTAGAATGGTTACTACTAGTTTGAGGTTTTGCAGGAGATGTTCATGCTTTATGGTCACTATCGTTTTACTTTATTTTGGAACTTACAGTTTTCCCTTTCAGTTGTATCAGTTTTTTCATGACATAAAATATATTTAATTGGGTTTTCTTTTATATTTTAGTCTCGATTGTATTTGGTTTATATCTATATCATCTCTCTCTTTCACATGTGTTCTCTTAGAGGGTAATTCCTCCCATTTGTTTCTTTATTATACCCTTGGTGATAGTTGCCGACCCAGGGCCTACTGGAGGTGGGACACATGGGTTATTATCTATATTTTCCCATTTATGGCCTAGGAAGGGTAAAATTTTGGGGGATTGGGTCGTGATAGAGTGGTATCATAGGTATCTTAAGAGGGATATAATATAGTTTGTATTTAGGAATAATTGAGGTTGCATGGGTTGGTAGGGAAATGATGTCAGCTAAGTTTAGAAACCATTGTAAACATGGGAGACCGGCTGAGAGAAAGGTAGATAGCCCCCCTATGGCCTGATGCATGGATCTTTTTGTTTATAGTGGATACTAAGTGAGGTGATACTGGTTTTAGGGTACAGATGTAGAAAAGGATCATGAATCATTATTCTTTTCACCTATGTCTGAATTGGTAGACCTTGGGATAGGTTAACATAAAATGAATGAAATAAAACAAATAATTATTGATATCTTCTTTCATATTCTAGGTTTCAGAGCTCTTATTGTTTTTCCTTTTGTAGGTATGGCTCTAGGTCGACATCCTCATCAGGTTCACATGGAATATGTTCATCATCTTTCGCCAGCAGATCACCACAGAGTAGAGGTTGATAATGAAGACACTTGTAAGAGGAAACATTGAGTGTTTTAGTGCCAAAGTCTATAGAAGTATGAGGGATCCATTTCAGATGAAAAAATGGAAGACTATTTGGAGGAGGTTGTGATAGCCTTCAGTTGAATCAATGATCTGAAGAAGTAGTGGATCATTTCTTGTGATGATGCTTTTGGGGAAGCAAGGCAGTGGTGGTTCTTATTCCTCAGAGATCGTGAGGAGTCAAAAGTCTTATGGAAGAAGTTACAAGATTATTTTAGAGCCAAATTTCATTCTTTGACTATGAATGCCACCAGTTTCTAGGAGATTCTTACCCTTTAATAGGGCATATCTAGTGTGTGAGAGTTCGGGATCCATTTCAGGAACCTTCTGTGTTATGCTTCAGACCTGTTTCAAGATGAGGAGGCCATGGTGCGGTATTTCTAAGAGGATTTTCCTCCAAAGATCCATCTCCTAGTCACCATGTTTATACTGATGAAATATCTTAAGGTGATAGTGAGAGCAACGGTTGTTGAGAGGATGTTATCCAGAACTGGATCATCATGAGAGGGGATCCATTAGGATTCCTCATGAAGTAGAGATATGGATGGGGTTCTCGGTTTTCAGTGTCGAAGAATTTCTATTCAGCTTGGGGTATGTTCTGGCCATCAATGTCTCATTTATATGGGGGAAGCAACTCTCAGGCCTATGCTAAGGGATCATACACTTTTTTATTATGAAGGATGAGTTCATCAGTAGAAAGAGTGACCAACCTTTATGAACAATCAGTATGTGTCTGGTGTTCCTCTTTATGTTTCTCCGTTGAGGTAGTTCTATTCGAGGCGGTAGTAGTATGTCACACCAGTTTTGGATCAGCATAGAACATATGGGAAAGCCATAGGAATGCCCCGGGATTCTCCCCGTTCATAGAGAGCAGAGTACAACCATAGAGGTGGTCTCTAGAAGGGTTTCAGAGGGTGTGGAGTTGGTTGCGGTCAGCTTCATGGTTTAGCATTTCCAATGCAAGGAGATCCAGACATCATTTTAGGTACCCTTTTACTATTTTCTACTTGGGTGTGTTGCCTTGTTTGATTTATGAGTGACACATTTCTTCAAATCACCTTCCCTTGTCCATGGTTTGAGACATGTGGTGGATAAGAATATTGTTCTATTGGCATTGACTACACCAGTTGGAGGCCGATCTAACTTGTTTAAAGTATGTAGAGACTACAAGCTAGTGTTGGGGAAGCACCACTATTGGGGAGATTTCTTGTGTTTACATATAAAACTATATTATTTCATTCTCAATGTGGATTGGGTTTATCCAGTGCAGGATATCCTAGATTGCTTTAGGAGGAAGGTTTTGTTCTTTGAGAAATATGGAGATCCAATACTGTTCATTGGTGGGTGAGACCCTCGGATCGGTTAGAGGTTTGTTCCTTCCTTATCATATTTGATGGCTGAGATGATGCTAAGTTCATCGGAGGTTCACCAGTCAGCATTTCCTTAGGTCATGGAAGAGTACCCTGATGTCTTTCTAGAAGAGGTTATAGCGTTAACCCATTGATGGGAGAAAGAGTTCGATATTGAGCTACAACCTGTTGTATCTCCTATCTTGATGTATCCATATAGGATGGAACCTTATAATTCATAATATTTGTGTATACAACTCAATGGTTAGTTACAATGTAGTTTTTTTTGGCTGAGAGTGTCTCCCTGGGGTGAACCTAGTTTGATTGTGAAGAAGGCTGATGACATTTTGTAGTTACGTTTCGATTATCATCTCTTGAACAGAGTGACAGTGACTAACCACTATCCTCCTCTATGGATTGAGTATTTATTCAATCAACTGAAGGGTGCATTTTTGTTTTTGAAGATCGATTTGCAGTTAGGGTATCATCATATGTGTATAAAGGATGAGGATATCTCGAAGACTACTTTCCATTTTCTTGATGGGAATTAAGTGTTCATTATGATGCTGTTCGGTGTGAAGAATGTTCTAGTTGTGTTAATTGAAATGATGAAAGTTGTGTTTTGTGAGTTACTAGATATGTTTTTGGTGGTTTTCATCATCAAAATCATTGTGTACTCTACCTCCAAGGAGGAGCATGAAGAGAATATTCATGCCATTTTGGGTGTTATTTTCTGTGATATTGTTTTTGGGAAGTTGTCAAATTGTGAGTTTTGTTCTTGAAAAGTCTGTTTCTTGGGGAATGTTGTATCCCAGTAGGGAGTAGTTATGGATCCGTCGAAGGTGGAAGTAGTTGTGTCTTGGGAATCAGCAAGATAGTGGGAGAACTGAAATGTTTCATTGGTATTATTGGGTATTATAGGAGTTTCATAGCCAATTTCTCTCTGGTTTCAACTCCTCAAACTACGTTGACTATAATGTATCATTCATTCTTGTGGGGTGATCAATGTCAGGTAGATTTCAAGCATCTGAAGGATAATTTGGTTAGTTCTCTAGTTCTTTGTCTTCCTATAGAAGGGGTTCAGTTTGAGGTTTTCTATGATACTTCACATCTGGGGTTGGGTTGTGTTCTAATGCAGTGGAGATCAGTCATTTCCTATGGAACTCAGCAGTAGAGTCCCCAAGAACATAACTATTCCACCCACAAACTCGAGTTGGTGGTAGTGGTGTTTTCCCTGATGTTTTGGAGATATTACCTCATTGATGGCTATTTTTTGGTCTTCACCAATCATAATACCTTGAGGTATGTTTTCTTCCAGCATGACTTTAACATGCACTAGCAATGTGTTTGGAGTTCTTACAGGATTGCGACTTAAATATTTCGTATACACCTGAAAATAGGAGTGTTGTGGCTAATGCATTGAGCAGGAAGTTGCGTAGTGATGCAGTAGGTGAATCTGGTGATTCCTAGAGGGTGATTGAAGAACATTCAACATTACATCTGCATATGGGATAATTTGGGGTTATAGGTTATCTTTTTCAGATGATAGTGCTATCATCTTTAGTTCATAAGGTAGAAGAATCCCAATTGGGGGATCTTGAGGTGGAGGTTAAGGGAGACCAAGTTGTTTGTGGCGAGGCCCCTGATAGTTGATCTGAGGATGACCTACACAAGGAGTTATTTTAGGGAAGGATTTTCATTCCTTTAGTATCACATGAGATGGTTCTCAGAGAGTTCCATAGTTTACCTCTAATAGTAAATCCTATCTTGAAGAAGATGTAGTGAGATTTGAGGAGTCAGTTTTGGTGGCCTAGTTTGAAATATGTAGTTTCATAGTTTGTGTCTCAATGTTTAGTTTACTAGAAGGTGAAGGCTGAGAACCATGTTCCCAGTGGTTTTCTCTAGCCTTTAGATGTTCCTCACTTTAAGCAGGAGGAAATATCAATGGAATTTGTTACCAGTTTACCTCGATCTTAGGGAGAATATGATTCTATATGGGTGGTAGTGTATCATTTGATGAAATCATCCCACTTTATAGTGATCAAGGACTTGAGATCAGTGGAGGTTCTGTCAAGGTAATATCTATAGGGTGTGGTGAGACTCCATGGAGTCCAAATGATGATCATTTCCAATCAAGATCCTTGTTTTACATCAAGGTTGTTGAGAGGTCTCCAACATAATTTTAGTTCCCAAGTATACCTTAGCACATATTTTCATATGTATATGGATGTTCACATAGAGAAGACCATCCAAAATATTGAAGACATGTTTAAATCTTGCGTCCTAGATTATTGAGGTTCATGGACGAGGCACCTACCCTTGGTAGATTTTTCTTACAATAATAGTTTTCACTCCACCATCTACATGTGTCATTCAAATCCCTGTATGGACGACCATTCCATTCTTCGTTGAGTTGGACATGGTTTGGAGATTCATCTATTCTCATGCCATAACTGGTACAAAACCCGATAGAGATGGTTTAAGTGATTCTCGATAGGATGAAGGTAACACAATATCATCATAAGTCTTATGATGATCATACAAGGAGACCTCTGGAGTTCTATATTGGAGATCACATGTTCCTAAAGGTGAATTCCCATTAAGGGTAGTGAAGGTTTGGTTGTGGGATTAAACTTTTTCACTAGTTTTTTGTGCCTTTTGGGGTGTTGGATTGTGTTGGATCCATGGTGTATCTGGTAGTTCTTCCCCCATAGATGAGCCAGATACATGAAGTTTTTCTTGTGTTACAGCTCTATTTTTATCTACATGGTGACTCTAATGTCATCGATTGGGGTGAGATAAATGTTTATGATGATGATAACTTTGAGGAGAAGCATATAAAAATTCATTAATTGAAGTATAATGTGTTCCAAAAGCATGATATCCCCTTGATTTGTGTATTTTGGAATCACAATGTCATATAGGAGAGTACCAGGGAATGTGAGTCGCATGTATGTGATTAGAACCCCATGATGTTTGATGTCTAGCTCATGTCTTGTAACGATTTTCCCTTGGTGTTTCTAGACTAATTATATTTATGAGATAAATTTCTCTTATTTATCTTTGTGGATTTCTCTCTTTTGATAGATATCTCCCCTAATAGAGTATTTAGGAGCTAGATGTGGTTGTCACATTGTTGTGCGTTATTCCTTTGATAAAGAAGTTGAGCTCTTATGGTGGCAAGATCCTTGAGAGGTATATCACAGGGTGGATTCCCAAACAACTGCTTTTCTATTTCCTCTCAGGTTGGTTTTGGATTCTCAAAGATGAGAATTTTTTTAAGGGTATCTGATTTAATTTCTTGGATCTGTGTGGATTGTCGCTTTGTGTGTTTCTAAAGACTGAGGTGCTCGGAGGAGGTGCATAGGATGTCTGTAGGATTTTTGTCATTGGAAGTTGGAAGTAGGGATCGTTCACATCGTGAAAGGCTATTAAATGACACGAATGTGTCTTTTACGACGTGTAGTATTTCTAGGTTTGAAAAATAAATAATGTTTTGAAGCAAAGGTTTTTTGACGTAACCTAACCCAGGAATTACACGACATGAATATAGAATAAAAATCATGTATTCACACATAACTATGCATTTTAAAATGTTTCAACCACTTGGTTTTTCAAAAACCATATGGCTGTGTCCCTCTCTCTTGAATCTAGGTGACTTGGATCCACCTGTTTTTAAAATTTGAGGATTCCTTCATCCCAGATTGATTCCCCGCTTCCCTTCTTCAATACATATTCGATATATGGTATGATCTACCTCCATTATTTTGGTTTCTTAAACCCGTTTTCTCTAATTTATATTTTACATTTAATGTACCTTCTCTCTAGGTTCTAATAGAGTTTTTCTTGGTTTTTGGTTGGTGTTGTTGTGTCGTAGTGTCCTTGGGTGGATGCAGTCATTGTGGGAGAGGTGATCGAGATCCATTGGGTTGATCCATTATTCAGTGAAGAACATTGAAGACATTTTGAGGTAGGGGATTCGTTACTTATCTATATATTTACATGAACTCATAGAGTTATCATGATTTATCCATTTGGGTCACAATAGAATTGATATAATAAAAATTAAAATAGATAAAAGGAATTGGTATCGATCACATGGCGATGTTGTTGCTTTGTACCATGATAACAGTTTCCCTCTTGATTTTATCGATAGTGTGATATCTATTATATTCTTGGTATCATGTTGTTCTTGATAGAAATTGGTAAATAAATTCAATCTATAATTAATTTGTAATTAATTGGATAAGTGGTTAAAGAGGCATGTTTAATGAATATGGTTGTTGTGGTGCAATTTGATGATAATCAAATTGATGCAGATATGCATGTATAATTATATTGGTTGATGAATCTGAATAATGTTGATGCTTGTTGATAAAATTACTAAATTCCTTTCAAATTAATTGGTTAATTAATTTGTGATAGCTTGTGATAGCTTGTTTCTTTGGTTTACCATAGTTCGAAACACTGAATAATGAATCAATTAATTCAAGATGGAATAAATAAGTGGTTGTGTGGTAAAAGATAATGACTTATAGGTTCTGAGTTTCTCATTTCTTTTAAGTCCAAGTGACTTGTGCTTTAGATCCATGAGATATTGTTGTGTATGAAGGTTGAATGCATTTTTTAGGGACACAAGATTAGTTGATTTGTTTGTTTAATGAATCTTATGATGTGTTGTGAGATTGGATAGATATTGCAGTTGTTGGGAAGTGAGGTCCGAATATGTTATGATCCTGGGATACCTGATCCAAGATGGATATTTTTGTACATGGGGGGTGGCCTAGTGGGTTTTTTGGCAGAATTTTATGCCTAGAGTGGAGAGATGCATCAGTTTATGTATGTGGATGTTGGGGAGGAAAATAGGGATAATAGAATGGGTTGAAGATGGGATTACCCATTGATGTGAATGTTTTATTCATGTTGGATATATTATTATTTTTTCCTTATTTACTTTACCCACTACTTGGGGTAGATGGTCTTTCTTACCCTCCTTCCAAGTGACCCGAAGACACCCGGGGTATACCACGTGCATTACATTCTTAACTTTTCTAGGATGGATGGGTCAAAACTTTTACTATGGTTGCCAAAGACTCAGTGGGTATTTCATCTACTCACCATGTTGACCCCCTATTTTTGGTAGCTTAGATTTTTTCCCCAGAATACCTAGAATTATAGAAAGTGAAGATTTTGTTAATAAATGATTGAATAAATTTTTAACCCTTTGGGTTGGAGATTTCTGGGATGCAATGATGAGGTTGTTTCGGAGAGGTAGTGGACTTGGTTTCCTTATGCATGGAAGACATGGAACTTTTTTATGAAACTAATGAGATGTAATCTGGAATTTTTTTAATGGTTAATTAATTGTTGAAGAATTAATTAACTTAAATTTAAACTAATTAAAATTGACTTAATGAATCTCTTTAAATGGTTGTGTTCTTATAGGATACATAGTCTTTTGAGTGGGAGCTGGGAGTCTAAGAGATGTTAACTAAAATTGTGTCTAAGACTATATTTTTTATATAGTATGGTTGTGAGTTATATTATATCATGTACTTTTTTTGTTTCTATATGCTACCCCACCCTGTCGGTTAGGGTGACTGATAGCCTGAGGATTCTGATCCCTGGGGATGTTTTCCCCAAAATCCTAGTGGGAGGACAGATAGACGACTTCACCCTTTGGCCCCACTCTCTACTCTTGTTAGTTACTTATGCAAGTATGCATGACAGTTTCTCCCCATATATATTTATATAGGGATGTAATAGATTGTGGTTATTTAAAAAACATATATTAATGATATATTTTCCTAAGTCCTACTATAGGTATAACATGTATAGGTTATGATGGATTGATGATCCTTACTCGGTGTATGGGCTATAGTAGCTTAAGGTATAATATCCTATGTTTGATACATGTTATGGGGGTTATGGTGGATCTTGAGAACTACCTAGTCACTTTTGGTTTTGTGGTTTTGGTGATGAGTTTCATAAGGTTCATGTTGTGGTGCTACAACCAAGTGTCTTTGGGATAGCCTTTTTAGAGAGGGATTCTCAGGATGTTAGATGTCTAGGAAAAGTGGAAATCCAATGGGGAAGTGGTAGCAGGGAACCCTTGAGATTATTTATTATATTATATACTCATGTATGTGATACTTAGTAAGAGTATTCCTAGTGAGGTTGGGAACTTAGTATACCTGTTCAGGTGAAGATTTGGTTTCACTTTTTGTTCACTGTGATTTAACATGCTTTATGTACTTTTGTAGGAGAGGATTTGGGGAGGATCCTAATAAGTATACTATTATACTCACCTTGTGTTATATAAAATATTTTTCAAGTAAGTTGTAGTCGGTTGGAGATAAGGCTACTTACTACAATCTTGGGGTTTTGTAGGAGCTGTTTGGGCTTCGCGATCAATGAAATTTTACTTTATTTTGGTACTTATAGTTTTCCATTTCATTTTTAGTATTTTTTCATAACATTATATATATGTACTTGGGGTTTATTTTATATTTTAGTCTGAGCAAGATTTGGTTGGTTTCTATCTTATCTCTCTCTTTCGCATGTGTTCTCTTAGAGGGTAATTACCCCTATTTGTGTGTTTAATATACCCTCAGTGCTAGTCCCCAACTTGGGACCTACTAGAGGTGGGACTCAAGGGTCATTATCTCTCTTCACCCATTTCTTTCCCAGGAGGGGTACACTTTGGTGGGAGGGGTTCATGATAGTTCTCACATGTACAAACATGATTGTATAGATTATAGACATAGATATTGGGCTTACAATGTTTCCTTATAAGGAAACAACCATAAAAATTACATAATAATTAGTTTTAATCCAAGAATTTATTATCTTACATTAGAGAGTATTTTCAAGTTTATATTTTTAGATAATTAGGTCATAACTCATACATAAAAAACCATATTTTACAAAGCGGAAACTTCTGCACAATTTACTTTTTTCAAAATATAAATGTTTTAAAGTGAAACACATTTTATATTCATGGAAAATATTCATGTATTTCAACTTGGATTCTTCATTTCCCTTACCCATCCATTAACCCCTTCAAAAACATTTTAACAATTTGGGATGATCACAAAAATCTTAGTAAGGGACATAAAAATATGAAAATAGTTAAACCAATAAAAAAACATGAAAACTCCTTAAATTTTTAACTTTACCTTAATTATTTTTGAGTGAATGAAATAAATAATTTTCATATAAAAACACAAATACTTTTTTCTTCAAAAATCATTTAAAACACATATCAAGAAAATAAAAACAATTTTAGGAAACTTAGAGAAATTATATTAATAACCCATGTCAAAAATAACTCAATCCTAATTAAATATATAGGATATAACCCTATTTAACTCTCCCTTCTTACCTATTAAAACAAGAAACATTACCTAATGTATTGTATCACTATCTGAGTGCACCCATCGTATAAGCTATATCAGGATCACCCATTCATAATGAGATATAATGGGACTTTACCGATTTATTAATTTTTATCTTGCTCACCCATTCCATATATATAATTCCAAATTACCATATCATGAATACTTTTTTTGGTTGCACTTTTTTATAATAAAACATTTGAAAAACTCTTTTAAACCCATATGAAAAACAATTTTGGATATTGAAATACCATTTCTTTAAAACCAATTTAAAAACTAAAATAACCATAAGTAATTAAATTATAGTTTTCCATTGAAAAAAATAAAATCATATAAAGGAATAAAAAAATTAAAACTGTTATGGTAGTGGGAAAAGATGTTGTCCTCATATACATGAAAATAGAACATTCCTATTGAATTTTGTAAATAATTTCAACAAGTTCCTTATAAAATATATAAAACATTTAATGAAATTAAAAAATATACAAAAAAAATTTATTTATAATTCATTTATGTTCATATAAAAACACTAATAATTTATTTTTAAAAATATATACATAGAAGAGAAAGGGTTTGAGGGGAAATTTTGAAATTTTTGTTTTAATAGAAATTCCCTTACATTGAGTTTGAATCATCATGTACATTATTTATATTACTAAATAATAAACTTTTGATAATTATTTACTTTCTTAAGAACCTTTTTCAAGTTAATCTTTCATTTTACCATGTTATAATCAATCACTTAATCAATTATGTTCACATTAGATGTTCTGATGGTATTCTACTCCTACGTCCAAAATGACTTTGGTAGGTTGACTATAGTCAAATAGGACATTATTCCATCTCCTATAGAATAAAATTATGAAAATAATTAAAATTTCTATATATCAATTATACTTTTAAAACCAACCATTAAATAATGGTTATGAAAAATGAACTACATTATAATAATAGAGACGGTAGGCTATATATACTAACAAGTAATGTTTCCATTTTTCAGTGATCATTATATAATGAAGGTAAGTATTATTTTATACTTAATTAATTATCATTATATCATTAATACCATATTATTTATTTAAATATACTTATATATATCATCCATGTGATTTGGTAATAAAAAATGAATCACATCACTGCACATAGGTTACAGTTTACACGTATGCACAGACAATGTTATAATTTTTTAGTGAATGGAATGTTAATAAATTAATTGATATATTATATTTTAATAATGATATATATTTCATGAATATAATATATATATATTAAATACATCATTATAAATATCAATAAGTGGAGGTGATTGAAAACAAATTAAATTAGTTCACGACGTAGTAGTCCACCATACACATAAATAATGGTTTCATTGCACATTTTATAGAAGAGGAGATGAATATTTTAACACATTTTCTTTTCCATGTAATGTATTTTGAATATATCTAGTAATATTTTCAAGACCATATTCTTAGATATCGCATTATTTCATGGCCTTGTGAGACCATAAGCGATGTTTAAAATATATTAAATGTATTAATTATACCCATGCATGTTTTTCTTAATAAAATGAATAACTTTCAAATGGGGACATAGAATAAAAACTAAAGGCCTCCATTGAGTTCATAGAATGGGTTTAAACCTAGGTGCTACATAATCCTAATCATCATTAGGATTCTGTGAGAACATTTCCAATAGCATAAATAATAAATTAAATAATAAATTATTTTTTATTTGATTATGCAGTGACCTAATAAACTCTTATATAAACCTTTTTGTAGAAAATGTTTTAGGGCCCACTCATAACCTTGCAATTTATGATAGAATCTAGTGGAGGTGATTCCATGGATTAATGTCAATGAATCAGGATTTGGTGATTGGTGTGCTAATGTAAACTGAGTATCTCACCAATGACTACACAACATATTCATTATTCCTCAACTATTGATCCATATATAGTTCAGATGTTTGCTTTTTTTTATTTATACTCATATTATTATCATAGGATGAATAAAAATAAATCAACTAATAGATTGATTCATGGATCAATCATATTGTTGATACGAGTTAGAATAATTCAGTATTTGGGGATTTTTATTATTGATTATTTATATCTCTTTGTCCATAATTCAAATAGAAATGAAGCGAGCCCAATATAAACAATGGATGAGATTCATTCATCATGTTTGTGTCTTGTGCACTTCTTACCCCATTCTTTGTTCATCCATCACTATCATTCATTTTGTTTAGTGGTTTAAAATTACCGAATAATCAAATTTTACACACCATTTTCTTGGAAAAATTGATTGATACCACATATTTCGGTTTGGTTTGATGATGGGATCGAGTTGCAATAGTATATCAAAACTGGATCAGAGTTCTTCACATAGTTATTGGCATGTAGTTACTAGGAGATGTGATTAAAGGGATTTACCAAGAATATTGTGGTATGGTTTCTAGAGAATAGGCATCAACAAGGATTGGTTGGACCAAATCTATGATCTCTATGTGAGATCTATAGTGAATATAGAGGTAGTGGCAGTGTAATCCTATGTAGAGGAGGAAGCATGGGTTTTTTTGAATCCTAAATTACATGGAGTGTAATATGAAATCACACACCTTATGGGACCCTGGATGCAACACTTGGATTTCAATGGAGAATTAAAGTATCACACATTGTGTGAAACATGTCACACCCCATGTGACCCTTACCTAGTTTCTCGAAATGAATATTAGGTGATGCATGGGCATAGACATAGCTCGATACACAGTCAGGTCAGGTGTACGTGGACAAATCCATATACTTGGACACCGTCAAGTATATGGAAATGGACAGGTGTACATGGACACAGACATGGGCGTAGACCATGTCACATAGGTTGAACCAATACCGAAGAGAAACACCTTGTATGTCTAGTACATGCCATGTACTCTTATCACACCCCACATAAATCTTTAAATATTGTTTAGATCCTTTCTTCCATTTAACATGGACAAGTTTTGTTAAGGTGCATTCGCTCAGGATTCAGTATAGAATCGCATCAGATGTGTAGGATAGTGATCCTCTTTGAGGAACTTTAGTGTTGAATATAACTATTGTAATCCTTCCATGATGCCTCGAGTTTGATCCTATATCACCATCATTTTCTCTATGTGGGGTTCTTAGAGTCATTATGACCTGCACTACATGGGCGTCAATCCCCTACTAAGTTGGTTAATCCAGATTAGTTTATTAGTATACCCCTAGAAATTGGTTATAATACCCATCTATTTATAGATCTATTCAAACATATAATGTGTACTTCTTATGAAGAGACCCAATGAGCATGACATCTTGTATGGAATCCATCAGTACTATCATAATTGTGACGTTTTTTCTCCCAAACAAGGGTTATGTATAACCTTCATGTAATAATCATTGTCTATATTTATGTTTGTGATATTACCTTGAGTCTATGTCTACTATTAGTATATATGGATATTCCTATAATTTATGTTTTTGACACATCCATGTTATTAGTTGACTACTCTTGATGATTTATGCTTAGTATTTTCAAGGTGTCCTACTAGGTATTGTTATAATCAACCCTACATAGTCTCTTCCCATACATTTCATGTCTTATATAGATGATCATCTATTTTAAGGGATTCTCAATGGACCAAGAGTATACATAGCTTAGATTTTTTCTAGACAAACCATGGTTCATATCAGGAGTCACATTTTACTATTTTCCCCTCTTTCCATTAGGTTGGAATTCATTACAGTGCTTTGGTAGGCCTGTATTTGAACCTTATATATTTGTAGTATTTTTTCATACTATTATCATGGTAATAGTTGTTTGAATACATTGGTTATTAGTTGTATTTTACATTTCATAATTGTATGGTCCTGAAGATGTGTGTGTGTCATTACCTAAGGATAAGTCCTCCCATGTGATTACGATTCCTACTCAGCACTGGTCTCATTACCCTAGCCCATTGGAGGTAGGATGGGGGTAGACACACTCTTCTCATCACTGTCCAGGTCAGCTCAGGCTGGTTGGGTCAAGATATAGTGGTATCAAAGGCAGTTAGTTCTACCTTAGAATCGGAGTCTGTGAGATTAAATTGGATTTTATGGAAAAAAAATGTGTGGTTCAAGTTTGGCTCTCATGGTCGAGACTCCAGTGTTTTTACGATGGCTGACGCATCCATTGACTAGGATAATGACTCATTTCCTATCAACTCGGCACATTTTGGAACTATTTGTGGGGAAAAACATTGGTACATGCATCATATATTAATTGTTTGTGGTTTACATGTCGTTCAGGGGCCATGTCTCTAAATATAATAATTGGACATCGTACAGATTGTATATTTTCCTCCGTGATGTTTTCCAACTAGGATTTAGTTTAAGGATCATGAGGATGATCCCCTGAGCAGTGAGGCTTTGATACATAGACCCATTCATGAGGTGTTACTTCTAGGTGGTGAACTAGTCTTACCACCACCTATCAAGTATTATATTGTACTGAAAATACCAGTGGATGAGATGTGGTGGATAAGCACACATCAAGAGTTTAAGGGTCAATGAACTATCAGGTGTAGTGGATAGATACACCCATAGGATACTAATGGTTGGATGGAGGTAGTTATATGAGTCTTTCATCTCGTCTGGACACCTACTGACCCGTTGGTGTTTCTGATAGCGAGCCTTCTCCATGGATCTATATAATGAGGTGGGTATTAGTGACTCAGTCATATAATGAGGTTACTCTTTCATGGTTAGAGTTTGAGCACCATTTTAGAGATTATTTTTATCCATCTACATTTTGGGATGTGTACATCCAGGTGCTTATACAATATTAGTAGGGTAGTACAACAGTGGATGACTATCTGTCTAGGTTCACCAACATATCTCTATACTCGATATATATGGTGAAAAATCATTTTTTTCATTATTAGAAATTCTATATGGGTCTATATAGAGACATTTTAGGAAATTTGAGACCTATATTAATGCCTACATATGCTGGAATACTAGAGAATACTTTGGTGGTTGAGAGTTCCCTAGCAGGGCATATATAGGTAGATGGTGCTAGAAGTGGGAAAAAGAGTTAAGACTTTAATAGAAGGTAGATAATGATTGAATCATTGAACTAGATGTGAAATAAATTTCAAGAGGTGATAATTGGATATGGGTTTTGTGGTTCAGGTCTCACATTATAGTTCTTGTAAGAAAGATAGAGATAATTCTACTCATGTGATATTTGAGGACATCTTGCATGAGACTTCCCAAACCGATGTCAGTCTAATAGGGTGGTTGTGGATGTGATTCCTAGGTAGAGGTAGAATATAGAGAATTCAGTCCTATAGGGTGGAAGATTTGGTAGATGAGTTGGGATATCATATAGAGGTGGTCGACATTTTGACTTGTTACCACTACAACACCCAAGTGGTCCCCGTCCAGCATAGGGAGTAAGTGTTCAAGGTCAAGGGAAGTTGTAGGCAGTCGAGGAACATGACCTAGATGATCCAAGGATGATATGAGTTATAATATCTATCTTCTATTCAATATCTATAGTATTGATAAAAATGTGTGTGAGCCACTTCATTCTTTCCACTACCCAGGTTAGAAACTTAGACATTCTGGTTGATCTGTTGGCTCAACCCTTTCACTTAGAGATATCAATAATAGTCAAATCTTCAACTACATACTTCTATAAATGGTGTGACATATGTATTGGATATGATAGTTTATTTTGGGATTTCTTTATATTAGTGTTTAGACCTAATGTTGTTATCTTAGGAATGGACCGGTTGTCTATAGTTCATTCCTAGATAGACTGTTTCAGGTGGAGGATGCAGTGTGTTCACGGTGAGGGGATTTTTTTTCTTTTTGGATGAAATGGAAACCCAAGAAAAGTCGTATGAACTCATCTGTATAAGGGCATAGATGATTACACAATAGTTGGATATCATGACCCTCAATTGAGTGGATTCTACAAGTTTTTAGTTTCCTACAGTGGTGGCAGAGTATGAGGACATATTTCCAGAGGACATTATAGGATTACCTCCCAATTGAGAGATAGAAGTTTGAATTATTCTACACCTCATATTGGACCTAATACTGACACCAACATATCAGATGGCTCCTACATAGCTTCATGAAATGAGGGTGACGTTGGAGGACTTTTTGAGGATGGGATATCTTAGTATCAATGTTTCACCACAAGAATCCCATGTATTTTTATACAATAAAATAGAAGAGAGATTCAGGTTGTGTGTGGACTTAATTCAACTAAACTAGGTGACCATGAGGAATATGTATCCACTACTAAGGATCGATGAACTCGTTACAATTTGATAGGGGAACAATGTTTTTTAGAGATTGATCTTAGATCAGACTATCACTAGTTGTGAGGATGGGATGATGATATATCAAACAAAACATTCCAATGTTTTTATAGTCACTATGATTACTTGTTGATACCCTTTGGCATGGGGAATTCCCTGGAAACATTAATGGGACTCAATAACCAAACCTTTCAACCTTTATAAGACTTGTTTTTGGTGGTCATCATTGATGATATCATAGTGTACCCAATGTTTTAGGATTATCATGTAAGACACTTGAAGATGTCCTTGGAAATAATCCATGATTAAAAAATTTCTTTTCTTAAAGGGTAAGTTTTGTATTATGATGTTCCAATTCCTAGTACATATTATCTCAGTAGAGAGTGTAGTGGTGAACACAACAAAGGTCGAGGAAGTGTTAGCTTGGGATCCACCCAATAGCATGATGGAGGCACAAAGCTTCATTTGGTTGACAAGAAACTATAATAGATTCATACCCAATTTCTAAAGGATATCATCTCCCTTGAAATTTTTGACATAATAAGGGGTAGAATTTTATGTGGATAGAGAGATGTGATCAGGATTTTAGGAGTTGAGGTAGATATTGACATGTTCTCCAATCTTTATATTTTCAGAGTTGGGTGTCATGTGTGTAGTTTTCTTCAATGAATCAAGTAAGAGGCTTTATTTCATTATTATGTAGTGAAAGGAACTAATTTCCTTCGGTTTAAGTTAGTTGATACCACATGGGAAGAGCTATGTGACCCACGATCTTGAGCTAGTAGTGTTAGTATTCACATTAAAGGGGCAATGAAAATACCTTATGTGTGAGAGTTTTATCATATATTATGATCACAAAAAACTCAAGTAAATTTTATTCCAAAATGATTTTTACTTGAGACATAGGTTATGGATAGAGTTACTATAGTATTTTGACTTTGAGAATGTCAATATTCATGGAAAGTGGAATGTGTTATAATATTCTCTGAGTATGTGATCTTTTTCTCTATTTCAGGGTGAGGTGATTGAGTAGTTGGCCTCATTATAGTTTTCCTCAGTATGTCAGGATGATGTATCTTACCTCTAGTCAATGATTGGTACCACACATATTCTACATCTAGTTAGGAATTATCAACATGCATATACTAACTCTGAGACACTATATAATCAGATATCCAATAGACATTCTCCAGAAGGATTTTTTAAAGGTAAGGAGTACATCATACTTTTTAGAGGTTTGAAAATGCTACTAGTGAAATTGTGGGATGGGATTATGAGAAATTTTATATATATATTTTGGCGATATACTCATGTGTGTTAAATATTTACCAAGATCTCCGATGTTAGTTTTTGTGGCCAATGATGAAGAAGGGAGTTGTAGATCTTGTCTATAAATGCCTTATTTTTCAGCAAGTAAAGGTTGAGCACTATATTCTAGCATGTATAAATCAACCCCATGTGGTTCTAGGGTGTAATTTGGATGTGATACCTATATAAATCATGATAGGGCTTAGACAGATTTCTCGGAGACATGATTCCATATAAGTGATCACAAAAATAATCATTAAGTTATCCCACTACCTAGTTCTCTATGAGCAGATTTCGGTAGAGATATTGGGATTTATCTACATGAATAATATAGTACAAATATATGGAGTTACCTTAATGATCATTTATGACCATAATACTCACTTCACATTTCAATTGTGAAATGGATTACTGAAATATTTTAGGACTCAGTTTCATTTGATAATAGCTTTGCTCCCCTAGAATGATGGATAGACTGAGAAGAAAATTTAGGTTTTGGAGGATATGTTGCGAACTTTCATGTTAGACTTTGGATTTAGTTGGGAGAATCAACTACTATTGATAGAGATTACATACAACAATATATACCATTCCACCATCGGTATGGAACCGTTTGTAGTCTCATACAAGAAACCCTACAAGTCACCAATATAATAGAACGAAGTTTGAGAGTCAACACTTATGGGTCCAAAGTTAGTGTAATTCATCAAATAGAACATGTAGATCATCCAATAGTAGATGAGGACTGCACAGTTCCGTTGAAATTCTTATATAGACTGGCAAATGAGGCTATTGGAGTTCAAATTGGGAGACCATGTGTTCTTGTGGGTATCACCATGACATAGGTTAAGGAATTCTGGCTATGGTGGAATCTTATCTCTAAGATTCATTAGCACTTTCCAAATAATGCATAGATATGATTTGATGGAGTATAACTTTTATCTACCCCCACAGTTGGACTTGATAAATGCAGTCTTCCACGTGTCGCAGTTAAGGTGGTACATTCATTACTCATCACACATTATCGACTAAGGGGAGTTGGAGATTGAGGATGGAGGAATATTTGTAGAGTACCTAGTAGATATTTAGGATCAATAGGAGAAGATACTCCTTGAGTGATCAATTCCTTTAGTGTCTTTCTGTTGGTAGTACATGAATCTTCGAGAGAGTATCTAAGAGCAGGAGACCCATATTCATGATTCATATGCACGTATCCTTATGTAGTATTTTTTTCATTATCAGATATAAATACATAAGACTGGGAAATTGTAAAATATATATTTTTTCATATAAAGTCACTTAATATATCTAGTAATAAATTCGAGACTAGGAAATGAGACGATACGTGATTACAAATTTTGATGATCCCAGAACCAATGTTTGAAATACATTAAATATATTAATTACACACATGTGTGGATTTGTTGAAAAAGTGGAATAACATCCAAATTGGGAATTATATTAGAAATATGAGGTTTTTATTGAGTCCATAGCAAGGGTTTTACACAAGGTGTGACATAATCCATGTTGGCATCACAAATGTCCATAAAAGTCATTAGAGGTATAAATAATAAATAAATTAATAAATTAATTTTGTTTATTTGAAGACACAATGACATAATAAACTACTATATAAACCTAATTATAAAAAAAATATCAAGGTTTTCCCCATAACCTTTGAATTTGAGATATATTCACTTATAGGAAATTTCGTGTATGACCATCGACAAATCTATCTTTGTAGATCAGTATGCCAATGGAAATCATGGATCTCACCAACAACTACGATGCAAAATAATTATTTTTTAGAGATATATCCATCTCAATATAGGGTGTTTTTATGTGTATTTATCTCTATTTAATTATCCTATGCATAATGTGAATCAATCAACTAATGAATTGATTAGTGGATCAGTCGTATTGTGGGTGTAGGATATATTAATCTAAGATTTGTGGATTTCTATTGTTGATTATTTATATATCTTCATTCGTCATTATAATGAAAATTAATTGAATATAACATGAAAATTGGATGAGTTACATTCCTTATGTTTCTGTTTTGTGCATTGATTCTGCTGTTCTTCATTCATTCATCACTAACATTCATTTCGTCATGTGGTTCAATAAATACAAGGTAATCAATCGTTGCACACCTGCTTCCTAGAATAGAAGATTGATACTATAATTTAAGGCTTGGGTTGCTAATGGGAAAAATATATGATGACGTATTGGGGCCTAATAAGATTTATTCACATGGGTTTTGGCATGTGACGATCGAGATACTCAAAGGAAGTTTTTCCCAAAGAAAATTGAGGTACGATTTTTTGTGAGCACAAAATGGTGATGCTTTTTCAGACCAGATCCATGATATTTGGGTGAGATCGATGGTGGAACCAGAGGAATAAATGGAACATGGAAACAAAAAGAGTTACTGTGGGATTCAGGAAATCCCATGTTACATGATGTCTTATCCAGAATCACATTCCATCTGGGCCCTAACTGCTGTGCTATGGTTTCTACATATGATAAAATTATCACACATCTTGTGACATAGGTCACATGTTGTATGAACCTTATGAGGTAGCTAAATTTATATATGAGGTGATATATAGATAAGGAAATGATCCGGTATATGGCTAGGATATGATTAAATTAGTAGAGTTATGTACACAAACATGTTCATGTACACAGAAACAGGTAGGTCTAACCAAACACAGTCATGGGCATGGGACACGATACATAGGTATACACAGTTCTGAAGGGAAACACTATGAACATCTAATTCTTGTCAAGTAAATCTTTAAATATGGATTAGATCCATTGTTCAATTCATACTCTACATGTTTTGTTAGGAGTTTTTCCCTTAATCCCTTCACTGGGGGTTTAGTATGGAATCACATCATTTCTGTAAGATAGTTATCCACTTTTTAGGACTTTAGTCTAAGATAGAAGTTTTGGAATACCTTCATGAGACCCAGAGTGTGATCCTCTATCATCATAATTTCCTGAAGGTGGGGTACTTAGAATTTTCTTGACTAACACTACGCGGGAATCGATCCCCTACATAGTGGGTTAATATATATTGGGTTGTTAGTACACCCCATGGATTTGGGTGTGATCCTCATCTATGTATTGACCTCTTCAGATTTCCAAAATGTACTTATTATAGTGAGAACCGATGAGCATGACATCTTGGATATATTCCATTGGTTCAACCTCACTTGGGGAGTGTTTTATCCTAGATGAATGTTATATAGAACTTTAGAGCATGAATCATAGGCTTGATTTTTGATTGTGATCTTACCGTGATACAGTGAGTTTACTATGAGTATATATGGATATTATTATTATGTTTGATATCGAGGTATCCATGTAATGAGATGACTAATCTTGATGATTTATGCTTAGTTACATCTGGGTGTCCTACTGGGTATTGTTATACTCTCCCATACATGGGCTCCTCTAACACCTTTCATGTCTTATAAAGATGACATACCTTTTGACGGGGTTCTCAGTGGACCAAGGGAAAATTGAGCTCTGACTTGGGCTAGATAGATCTTTATTCATACTAAGATTATCATTTTAAAATATTCTCCTATTTCCATCTATTTGGACTTCATTACTCTTATCTCATGGGATAGTATTTGGACCTAATTATTTTTTGGTATTTTTTATACTCTGATTTTGGAATTAGATGTGTGAATACATTCGGTATAAATTGTATTTTACATTTTAGCATTGTATAATCCTGGAGATGTTTGTGTGTTCATAGGAACCTTAGGTTAAAGACTCCCATGTGAGTGTTATGACAACTCATCACTTTTTTCCATCCCCTAGCTTATTAGATATGGGTTTTGGGTAGTCACACTCAGAATATCATTGTCTAGGTGGTCCCTGATGGGTTGGGAAATGAAAAATATTGATTATGAAATAAAACTAAAATAATTATATTATATGAGAGATAATGATGATATTATTTCATCATGGTTGAATAATATTTGAATAAGTTAGAAAAAGAATCAATATGAAAATAGTTGGTAAAGAACTATACATCTTCCTTTGACAACCTTTTATGGTTTAAAATAAAATCATTTCTAGGGTTGTTTTTTGATTAAACCAAGGCCTCTACAACATGGGGGGGTGTTAGGAATATATTTGGATATATAAATGGAAAAAAGGTTCTTAAAGTGTGTAAAAATTAGAATAATAGGTTCCATTTTATAAAAGGGGGAAGGGGAACTCATGGAATTTCATAAAATATTAAATTAATATGCAATAATTTTAATATTCAAATTGCTGAAAATTTATAATATTCAAATATAATAATATTTTGAGTCAAAAGACTCGCATCAAATAAAAAATTGTCATGTTTAGGTGATTTTTTCACCCTTATCATTTTGTTTTAACCCATTACAATCATTTTTTACAATTACCACAATATTAATGATATTACTTATTAGGGATCCTGAAATTTAAAAAAAATGATAATTGGAAGATAAAATTTCCATGGTTTACATTTTCAACCATATCCCAATCACATGGCCAAATATAGTATTTTTTTTCGTTTCAAATAATTTAATAATATATTATTTATTATATAATAACATAATGGTAAATTTTGTAACTATTCATTTAATTTGAATATTAAAACTAATAGACAAAAAAATTATTCAAGTATAATAAATTAAAAAATCTCTAATATATCATTTTGTATATAAAATCATGGAATACTGTAACACCCCAAGACAATACAATATTTTCATTTTAGAAAAAAGAAAATTTTTTATTTCAATGTTTCTTTATATATATCACTATGTAAATCTTATTCTAGGCACAACACTGAGTTATCTTTCTTTACAAGCATGACTAATTTTTACAACCTTTTAATATTGCACCTATTTTAAAACCAAATTTCAATAATTTTATGAATTTTATTTGTCAAAATAAACTTTGTTTTTTAATGCGTAATGGGAAAATTTTCTAAGGGTGATTTTTTTTATTTTTATAAGAAGGTTCATTTTTTGATGAATAGTTAAAAATACTGCATTTTAGTTGAAAATTGTCTTCATGTTTAAATAATTATTAATGTTAAATTATGTTTTATTTTGCTTTAAATTAAAAATAGAAATATTATAAATCTATTAAGACAATTTAGTTCATTATAATAATTTTAAGTTGAATATATAAATAAAAACAAAATTAAATTTTGAACATTTTCACTTTAAAAACTCACTTTCTCACCATACATGCAGGATTAACTTAAAAATTATATTTTCCACTTATGTATATTGAAATTGGAAAAAAAAGAATATAATTAGTTTGAATAAGTATAATATTTATGTTCTAATATGAAAAAATTAGTTTTTTGATAAAAAATATTAGTGAATTTAATTAAAATTAATTACACTGATTAAGGTAAAAATTAGATTACTTAGTGGTTAAACTTTAATCTTAAGGTAAAATGACCTAGAAACTTGTCTAAAAGCCTTTGGATGCCCATATTTTGACCATATAACATTTTCTTCCAATTTTATGAGTTAGTGGGATACTATTCCATTAAATTGACCTATATAATATGTTATGTAGTGAAAAAGAAAAAAAGGAACCTTTATTACCATTAAAATTTACAAGTCATTGAGATATAGAAAACATTATATTTTCTGTTATACATATCAAATTAAAAGATAAATGAGTTATTTTTATCATAATAATTTATCATTAATTTTTTAGATATGAATTACATACTTAAAAATTCATAAGAAATTTCAATGCAGTGATTATTTAGTAAATACATATAGAAAATAATAGATAATAAAAATATTAAAATAGAAGAAAATTGAGTAAATTATTATTTTACCATATTTTTTTGGATTAATAGGTCATGTTACATAGATTTGAACATAATATATTTTAATACCATCATTTTATAGGTATTTTTAATTTTAAATTAAGTAAATAATGAAAAAATTGACATTAATGTCAATTTATAATAAATGATATTTTATTTAAATATTGAAAATTTACTATAAATCATATAATCTACCAATTGATTTTTAAATGTTAATATATATCAAATGTTTTCTATTCATGAACCAATTGATCTTTTATAATGAACATATTGACCCCCAAATAGTAAATTCATTTTTAGATTACTTAGGTTACAAATCTAGTTACATTAATAAAACCCAAAATGGTAAAAGTGGGGAAATGTAGAAGTTAACAAAAAAAATTATAAAAATTCACTTATCTATAATTCATGGTGATTTTTATTGAACATAATTTAACTTTAATCCATTATTTGTATATTTTGGTGGAACATGATGTATAGGAGACCTCCTATTAGTGTTTACCTTTTATATTTACAAGAATGTCACTCCCCCTCCACTATAAAAAGGCATTAACTCCCCCTTTTCATAAAACCTATAAAGCCATTTGGATCATAAAATAACTGACCAAATAATATCCCAAAATAACTCCCATAAACATATAAGCCTCAATTTGTTATGAAATAAATCCAAGGAAGTCCTTTGGTGAAAATCCAATGGAGTTACCTAAAAAGTGGTAACACTCATCAATGACCACTTTTGTTTTATTTCTTTATCAAACCATTAAATCCATATTATTCCAGGCGTATATAATAAAATATGTATCAAAAATGTAATAATATGTCTTTATGTTAATGTTTCTACCTACATGTACACACATATCCAGCAAATGGGTAATGAAATTATAGTTCATGTGTTCAGTAACATACAGTCTCACAATATGATGTCATTCATTTTTCCATTGCCACCTTTAATAGTTGGGAATCATGATATAACAAGTATTTTTATATTATATGTATGATATTTATTTTTTATTCATACTTCTAAAATATTTATATAACATGTACCATCATGCTTTCCAGTTTGAGTAAATATGATTGTAACACCCCAAGATTTCATAGTGTGTTATTTCTTCAAAATAATTTAATAACTTGCACTACACGCAACACCGAGTTCAATTGCACCATGACTTACCAAAAAAAAAGCCATTAAAAGAGGTCATGAATAGTATTAACTAAATTTTAAACTTTATATAATCATTATAATTTTAGAATCCATATTATGAGTTTCTTAGTCATAATGCAAGAACAGATTCATTTTCAGTATTGCACTTTTATCAACTTTTGATAGTGAAACCTTTTTAAATACAATATTTTAAACTTTTTGACTAAATGGAGACATCAAAAAATTTAAAATGAAACATCCCAAGCTTCCACGGTACGCTTTCTTTTGAATAAAACAGTAGCGTGTGTTGTACGCAACTTCGAGTTCTAACACACCGTAACCAATCAAACTAGCTGTTATGAATAGTAATACCTACTTTTTGAAATCATATATATTCTATATTTCAAAATGGACTTCATTTTTGGATTCGGAATATCAAAATTAGCCTAGGGTGAAATTTTGGTACATTTCGGATAACTTTCATATTTTGATGAATAGTGAAAATTTCTAAATTTTAATTAAAAACAACCTTTTTAATCAAAATAATTAATAGTGATAAATTATGAATTTGAGTGGTTTTAAAGTATATTTAGAATATATTTTTACCATTCAATTTAATGTTTATCATTGGACATAATTTTACAATTAAACCGAACATAAACAAGTGTCAATCTTTTGATAGTTATTATCTCTTAAAAACACGCTTTTTGTTTTGACAGCGGGAATTAATTTTAAATTAATTTCTGCCACTTCTGTGTTTTGAATTTAGAAAAATGGATTCCATATTTGGAATCAGGATGTTCAAATTGTGTAAATAGGTAACTTTTATTTTTAGACATTTTGAATAATTACTGCGGTAAATATTTTATTTACCATGGTTAAAGGGTAAATCCGGTAAATAAGGGTTAAAAAATAATATTATAATAATACAAAATTACCCTAAAACGTGTCCTAACCTTATTGGTGGACACATACCCGACCATGGGCATCCTTGGGTCAATTTGGGGACCCCTTGGAGCCACTTGTATGTGGTAGGGACACATTATATTAATAAAGTTAAAATAAAAATAAAAATGACATAAGTTAACATCTTTTAGAAGAACAATTTTTACATAAGGTTATACATGTTGGATTTTCGATTATAAATATTCCTTAGAAAGATAAAAAGATTTCATACATAATGATAGTTTATTTATAATTTTTAGACAATAAATAAGTTATTTTATTTATGACACAATGATGATGCAGTAATTACTATAATAGTGAAAAATTAAAATAATTGATATTATAAATACCCAAATAAATATAATATGAAACTTTTAATGAATTAAACTAATTTTCTAGGCTAATATGATATATTAGGATTGATTTAATGGACTTTGTTCGAAGTAATCAATCTGTTATGAGTTTCACAAAAATCAACTATTGAATAGTGTCAAAATTGACATAAAAGAGTTCTTAAAACAAATATTATATTATTAATTGATATTAAATTCCTAAAAATCTAAGGTTCGGCCAAGAGACTTATATTATGATAGTTTAATCATTAATGGACCACTTGGGGGTCGCTTGGATGTATATAGTAAGTTTATTAACCATATTATATAAAAATACAAAGAGACATTGTAAAAGTGAAACTAATTAACTTAGAGTTAATACTTAAAGATAAGGTTAATATAAGTACCCAAACCTGTCTAAATTCTATTGGATGAGTTGTTTTCGACCTATCCCCACCTCATCTTTTGAATAGTCAACTTTGGAGCCTTTAGAAACCGAATATGAATTTATTATAAATTAATATTTCTAGCTTTTCCAAAGGTGCCCCTCACCCCTCTTATAAAAGGGCACTCCTCCTTCTCATTTCTTCACACCTCTAAAGCCTTTTGGTTCGGCCAAACTCTGCCCAAATACTCTCCCAACATCCCTCAATACAACCTAGAGGCCTTAGTTTGATCCGAAAGCCAACCTAAGGAGCCCTTTTGATCAAATCAAAAGGAAGAACCCGAAGAAGAGGTAATGATCTCACCACCCTTTTCTAAGTTCATTTCTTCTTCCACTTCTTCTTCCTTTGTTCTTACCATTCTGAAATAATAACTCCAGTATCTCACATATACTGTGATGTTATTATAAATATGGTACAATCATATTCAGTATTCTATCCACCCTTTGAATAACATGTCACCATACGTGCGTACGTACGGCTTACCGTCTCCACGTCGTGGTGTAATTGTTATTCAATATAATATTATTTGGATGGGTATAATAATGATGTGTAACTCATGTAAATAATAAATATAACATGTTAATGATTCTGTATATATGATATACCATCCATTTATATATTATTTTAATATCAAAAGAATGATATTGTCGCTCGTGCGTACGTACGGACTACCGTCTCCACGAACGCGATGAGATTCATTCTCCATCGTAACCATTAAAGCGTAATTATCATTTTATGATTTAAAAATGATGTTTAAGGACTTGATATCATTCTGGATATGAATAATATACAACCTATCCTTTACAAACATGTCTTACGTAACAAAACATATGAAAGAAAACAAGTAAGTTAACACCCGAAACAACGATAATACTAAGATATTATTATCAAATCAATATTAAAAGATCATATATGATATCATATTAATGTATATGATTCTTGTATAATTTAATAACAATTATTTCACCATTATACAGGAGGTTAACCTACCACAACCAAGGAAAAGTACAAGGTAAGGGTTATTTCACAATCTCTTCATTATCCGAGGTTGTATTATACGTAATAATCTACTGGGATCTCTTTATCATCCACATCCATGTTTCTTCGAAATGTATTTCAAAACATTTTTACTATTTACAAGAATATGGGTTAAAGTCATTTATACCCTTGTTTGAATTTTTATAAGAGGTTTATAAAGGAATCTTTCCGTCGTTTTCAAAACAAGGTCCTTTTTAACCTTTTCGACAGAATTGAGGTAAGAATGTTTTTTTTAACTTATACGGCGGGTGCGGTTATTTTCCGCCGTTATAAAATCGTCGAAGCTTCCCATACAAGCTTATAAGAATATTTTCAAAGAAAATGTTTTATTTTATATGGATCTTAAATGATTTCAAAATAAAAGGAGATATTTCTTTAAAAAGAATTTTGATTTCATCTATGTCAACATCCTTTGATGGATTTTAAGATTATTTGAAGTTGATTTATTATGATACAAAACTTCTATATAGTATTGAAGGTTTTGTGATATGTTTGACTGTGGATGTGCAATTTTTATACCATTCATAGTTTATTGTGAAAGTATTGACATTTCGTATGCTAGTTTTAATACGAATGTTTATGTTATGTTTAAACCTTTTCATATGGGAATGCATTGGACTTAATAAGTGACGGGTGGATCCCGCTATAGCTCCTCGATGCATCGGTAGGTCTCATGAGACAAACTAGTGTCTTGGCACAAGGCCTTGACAAAATCTTATTTGTAGCCTTGGCACGAGGCCTTGGCTATGTGGTTATGATAGTCTGGCATTATGCATTCCAACATTATGAAAGTGGTTATTTATTTTTGCATGTGATTATTCGATTAGTAGAATATCCATGTGAATAAGTAAATGGCATTATTTCATTTTACTTTTGCCATACCATGTTGAAGTTCAATTTTAAAAGGCTTTTGTTTTAGTAATGCATTGCCTTAAATGTTTATTCTTATTTATGAAAGTTTCCGCTATATTGTTATCCTTACTGGGCATTTGAGCTCACCCCTTTTCTATGTTTTATTTTTCCCCAGGATGTGAAGAAGTAAATTATGAATGACCTGCAGGGATATTATGAGGGGATAATAGTGTGGATTATGGAGACATTATGTTGTTGTAGTAGTTTTTCATTTTATGATGTAATGTAAAACATATGAATATATCTAGTGTTTCCAAGGCTACTAAACCAATCGGTCTTTCGAGATTTGATCTTTCTTGTGATCATGCCAATGTTATGTAATAATGCACCGACTCTAGGCAACTAGGGTCGGGGCGTTACAGTTGGTATCAGAGGAAGTTTAGTACAAACCTTGGAAGCTAGATTTAGATAAACTCTGATTAGAGCACGTAGACCTAAGATGAACTTTGAAGATTAGTATAGAAGAACTTCCTAGAATTTTGGTATTGTAGAGATTTTGTGAGTTTTCCGAGCAATACATCCCTGTCTGGATACGAGCAGGTAGAGGCGTCTCTGGCACAGATGTACCAAGGGGTAAAACCCGAAAACACCGCTTTGAGCTAGACTCGAACGGGAACTGGTGCACAACAACGGGCCTTGCTGCACTCTTGGTTACGACACTCCCGGGGGATATGCTTAGGATAACTCTCATTTTCTTTACAAATCATTTTGAAGGGATTATGAGTATATACATCCTCAAAGAAAAAAAAATGATTATGGATTATATCCATAAATAGTTCAATTTATGTTAAGTGTTTTATAAGTATGGGATTTTGTATTTTGATTCATAAACTGATCTAGTTTATGGCATTGTTTAGAAATGGCGCCCAGTAGAAGGAATGAGAACTCCGGAAATGCACATGATCCAAAGAGAAGGAAGGATCATATCTTTCATGGTCTTAAGCTAGAATTTATAAGAGAAATAGTCTCCCTTGTATTATCATCATATGAAGAAATAATATCATGTATTGATAAGATAAGTAAAGAGATTACTGAGTCCTATGGCTTTGAAGGGAAGCAAGATAAGAAAAGGATAGAAGAGAGAAAGATGGATAAAGGGAAGAGGGAAAAGAATAATTTTCCCATATGTGGTAACTGTGGAAAGAAACACCCTGGAACTTGCCTGAAAGGAATGGGAGTTTGTTATAAGTGTGGAGGAAAAGGGCACAAAGTACGTGACTGCAAGGGTAAGAAAATGGTTTCAAATGTACAATGCTTCATTTGCAAGGAGTTTGGACACTACACGAACCTATGTCCCAGTCATCAGACTATGATGCAAATGATGCTATTGGATAATAATCAAGTTATGATACTACCATAGATGAAGAGGAATGATTAGAGTTCTTATGTTGATTATGTCAATTGAGTATTGTATCAACAATGTACTTGTTATAATAATTATGGAGTATATAAGGATTGTACTGCAGTACTATTTCATTAAGGACTTGAGATTGTGTGGAACAATGAAAAGTGACTCAATAGCAGGATAAATTTTTGGAAAATATATGGTTGAGAGAATGATAAACCATAATATAGTTCTGATACCGAGGTAGTGATTTTCGAATAATACATGATTATTTTGGAAAAAATATATTGGATATTCTTGACTACCTTGGAACTGATTAATGATTTGTATATTCCATCATTGTTGGGGTTTAAAACATTTTTTGATTAATGATGTATATCCAGCATTCTATATGGAATAAGGGAGCATGAATGTAATCAATAAGGAATATGGTAATACATGATGAAGGTATTCATATGCTATTACGGGGTAAAAAGGATCTATATTATGTTTACCTTCCTTATGAATGTTGGACTGTGAGTTTGGACAGAAGTATTTTGGATAGTTCTAGTTTGGATTATTTTGGATTGCCATAAAAGGACAACCCGGAGGTCGGGCGGCAACCCGTCGCGTCCGGCAAGGCTGCGAGACTTGAACCCGCAACTGAAGGGCGACAAGGGTGTATCACCTACCACTGGACCATGAGATGTCCTGGATTAAATAATGTAGTTTTTATTAAAAGATCATGTAGATGAATTATAAATTCGTTTATTTTAGAACCCTATACGAATAGTGTAAATAGAATTTTTTTTACATTCTATTATCTTTTAGAGTGAAAGATGAGTTTGTGGTAGAAATTTATTAATGGATAAAACTCTAATTATAAAGTAAGTATATCTCCTTATGATCTTAGCCAATCTCATAAATAAATTCCTCAATATTAAGAAAAGCAACTTTGAACAAATTTTTTTTCCTAGATGGTACCTTAAATCATCACTTATTTTTGGCTTTGGGATTGTTGGCCTTTTTATAGCCATGTTCTCTACCACTCTCCATCAGATAATTGATGGTTAGATTTTTCTTCCATATCCATATTTTCCTACATGGAACCCTAGTATGTGTTATTTTCGGTAATCTTCATACTTTCGACTCTTTATTTTAAATAGAGGCCTCATTAATTCATTTTTCGATGTGGGATTTCAACTAGGATACTTTGAAACGTCAAAAATGTGTTATCCTAATACCCTATGTTTTGTTGAACCGATGGTATTTCAATTCATCATAGATTGATGAATTTAAGGACCTCAATTTTATACTTGTTTGTGATTGATGACCTCAATCACTACCTATAAATATTTACGTTTTTCCTCCGATTATATGTCTCTACTTGCCACCAATGTTCTCCTAATCGAGATCATAATTTGGTGGTGACCCTTTAATTTCTCTTTTCCTCATATTAAGACTAAATTTTAGTAACCCAATTTCCGATGTGGGTTTTCCCACAAATATATTTTCTACTTTCAACATTTTATTTTCGAAGAACAATTTCAAATTGCGAGGACGCAATTTATTGAAGGAGGGGAGAATGTAACACCCCAAGATTTCATAGTGTGTTATTTCTTCAAAATAATTTAATAACTTGCACTACACGCAACACCGAGTTCAATTGCACCATGACTTACCAAAAAAAAAAGCCATTAAAAGAGGTCATGAATAGTATTAACTAAATTTTAAACTTTATATAATCATTATAATTTTAGAATCCATATTATGAGTTTCTTAGTCATAATGCAAGAACAGATTCATTTTCAGTATTGCACTTTTATCAACTTTTGATAGTGAAACCTTTTTAAATACAATATTTTAAACTTTTTGACTAAATGGAGACATCAAAAAATTTAAAATGAAACATCCCAAGCTTCCACGGTACGCTTTCCTTTGAATAAAACAGTAGCGTGTGTTGTACGCAACTTCGAGTTCTAACACACCGTAACCAATCAAACTAGCTGTTATGAATAGTAATACCTACTTTTTGAAATCATATATATTCTATATTTCAAAATGGACTTCATTTTTGGATTCGGAATATCAAAATTAGCCTAGGGTGAAATTTTGGTACATTTCGGATAACTTTCATATTTTGATGAATAGTGAAAATTTCTAAATTTTAATTAAAAACAACCTTTTTAATCAAAATAATTAATAGTGATAAATTATGAATTTGAGTGGTTTTAAAGTATATTTAGAATATATTTTTACCATTCAATTTAATTTTTATCATTGGACATAATTTTACAATTAAACCGAACATAAACAAGTGTCAATCTTTTGATAGTTATTATCTCTTAAAAACACGCTTTTTGTTTTGACAGCGGGAATTAATTTTAAATTAATTTCTGCCACTTCTGTGTTTTGAATTTAGAAAAATGGATTCCATATTTGGAATCAGGATGTTCAAATTGTGTAAATAGGTAACTTTTATTTTTAGACATTTTGAATAATTACTGCGGTAAATATTTTATTTACCATGGTTAAAGGGTAAATCCGGTAAATAAGGGTTAAAAAATAATATTATAATAATACAAAATTACCCTAAAACGTGTCCTAACCTTATTGGTGGACACATACCCGACCATGGGCATCCTTGGGTCAATTTGGGGACCCCTTGGAGCCACTTGTATGTGGTAGGGACACATTATATTAATAAAGTTAAAATAAAAATAAAAATGACATAAGTTAACATCTTTTAGAAGAACAATTTTTACATAAGGTTATACATGTTGGATTTTCGATTATAAATATTCCTTAGAAATATAAAAAGATTTCCTACATAATGATATTTTATTTATAATTTTTAGACAATAAATAAGTTATTTTATTTATGACACAATGATGATGCAGTAATTACTATAATAGTGAAAAATTAAAATAATTGATATTATAAATACCCAAATAAATATAATATGAAACTTTTAATGAATTAAACTAATTTTCTAGGCTAATATGATATATTAGGATTGATTTAATGGACTTTGTTCGAAGTAATCAATCTGTTATGAGTTTCACAAAAATCAACTATTGAATAGTGTCAAAATTGACATAAAAGAGTTCTTAAAACAAATATTATATTATTAATTGATATTAAATTCCTAAAAATCTAAGGTTCGGCCAAGAGACTTATATTATGATAGGTTAATCATTAATGGACCACTTGGGGGTCGCTTGGATGTATATAGTAAGTTTATTAACCATATTATATAAAAATACAAAGAGACATTGTAAAAGTGAAACTAATTAACTTAGAGTTAATACTTAAAGATAAGGTTAATATAAGTACCCAAACCTGTCTAAATTCTATTGGATGAGTTTTTTTCGACCTATCCCCACCTCATCCTTTGAATAGTCAACTTTGGAGCCTTTAGAAACCGAATATGAATTTATTATAAATTAATATTTCTAGCTTTTCCAAAGGTGCCCCTCACCCCTCTTATTAAAGGGCACTCCTCCTTCTCATTTCTTCACACCTCTAAAGCCTTTTGGTTCGGCCAAACTCTGCCCAAATACTCTCCCAACATCCCTCAATACAACCTAGAGGCCTTAGTTTGATCAGAAAGCCAACCTAAGGAGCCCTTTTGATCAAATCAAAAGGAAGAACCCGAAGAAGAGGTAATGATCTCACCACCCTTTTCTAAGTTCATTTCTTCTTCCACTTCTTCTTCCTTTGTTCTTACCATTCTGAAATAATAACTCCAGTATCTCACATATACTGTGATGTTATTATAAATATGGTACAATCATATTCAGTATTCTATCCACCCTTTGAATAACATGTCACCATACGTGCGTACGTACGGCTTACCGTCTCCACGTCGTGGTGTAATTGTTATTCAATATAATATTATTTGGATGGGTATAATAATGATGTGTAACTCATGTAAATAATAAATATAACATGTTAATGATTCTGTATATATTATATACCATCCATTTATATATTATTTTAATATCAAAAGAATGATATTGTCGCTCGTGCGTACGTACGGACTACCGTCTCCACGAACGCGATGAGATTCATTCTCCATCGTAACCATTAAAGCGTAATTATCATTTTATGATTTAAAAATGATGTTTAAGGACTTGATATCATTCTGGATATGAATAATATACAACCTATCCTTTACAAACATGTCTTACGTAACAAAACATATGAAAGAAAACAAGTAAGTTAACACCCGAAACAACGATAATACTAAGATATTATTATCAAATCAATATTAAAAGATCATATATGATATCATATTAATGTATATGATTCTTGTATAATTTAATAACAATTATTTCACCATTATACAGGAGGTTAACCTACCACAACCAAGGAAAAGTACAAGGTAAGGGTTATTTCACAATCTCTTCATTATCCGAGGTTGTATTATACGTAATAATCTACTGGGATCTCTTTATCATCCACATCCATGTTTCTTCGAAATGTATTTCAAAACATTTTTACTATTTACAAGAATATGGGTTAAAGTCATTTATACCCTTGTTTGACTTTTTATAAGAGGTTTATAAAGGAATCTTTCCGTCGTTTTCAAAACAAGGTCCTTTTTAACCTTTTCGACAGAATTGAGGTAAGAATGTTTTTTTTAACTTATACGGCGGGTGCGGTTATTTTCTGCCGTTATAAAATCGTCGAAGCTTCTCATACAAGCTTATAAGAATATTTTCAAAGAAAATGTTTTATTTTATATGGATCTTAAATGATTTCAAAATAAAAGGAGATATTTCTTTAAAAAGAATTTTGATTTCATCTATGTCAACATCCTTTGATGGATTTTAAGATTATTTGAAGTTGATTTATTATGATACAAAACTTCTATATTGTATTGAAGGTTTTGTGATATGTTTGACTGTGGATGTGCAATTTTTATACCATTCATAGTTTATTGTGAAAGTATTGACATTTCGTATGCTAGTTTTAATACGAATGTTTATGTTATGTTTAAACCTTTTCATATGGGAATGCATTGGACTTAATAAGTGACGGGTGGAGCCCGCTATAGCTCCTCGATGCATCGGTAGGTCTCATGAGACAAACTAGTGTCTTGGCACAAGGACTTGACAAAATCTTATTTGTAGCCTTGGCACGAGGCCTTGGCTATGTGGTTATGATAGTCTGGCATTATGCATTCCAACATTATGAAAGTGGTTATTTATTTTTGCATGTGATTATTCGATTAGTAGAATATCCATGTGAATAAGTAAATGGAATTATTTCATTTTACTTTTGCCATACCATGTTGAAGTTCAATTTTAAAAGGCTTTTGTTTTAGTAATGCATTGCCTTAAATGTTTATTCTTATTTATGAAAGTTTCCGCTATATTGTTATCCTTACTGGGCATTTGAGCTCACCCCTTTTCTATGTTTTATTTTTCCCCAGGATGTGAAGAAGTAAATTATGAATGACCTACAGGGATATTATGAGGGGATAGTAGTGTGGATTATGGAGACATTATGTTGTTGTAGTAGTTTTTCATTTTATGATGTAATGTAAAACTTATGAATATATCTAGTGTTTCCAAGGCTACTAAACCAATCGGTCTTTCGAGATTTGATCTTTCTTGTGATCATGCCAATGTTATGTAATAATGCACCGACTCTAGGCAACTAGGGTCGGGGCGTTACAATGATAACATCATTTGTGGACGTGTGGACTACTGCCACGTCAAAGCGATGTGATACGTTCACCAATTACATGGAATGAATTATGGATGGGTTTAAATAAAAATATGTTAAATTAACTCAATATATATTATATTCATGAAATAAATACCTTTCTTTAAATATAATATATCATTTTATTTATTACACTTTTAATACACTAAAAAATAGATAATGTCGTTTGTGGACATGTGGAATACCACCTCCTTGATGTGATGTGATTAATTTTACATCACAAGAATTATATATATAAGTAAATATGATTAAATAAGATGGTATTTATGATAAAATTATGAATATGGAAAAATAAAATGATACTTATCTTGTTTCTATTACAATTATCAAAAAATTTTAACGTTAATCATGCACATATACAGCCAACCATCTCCCTGATTGTAATGTTTGTTTGTTTTTCATAACCATATATTATGATTGGTTTAAAAATAATAATTAATGTATAAATATGATAATTATATAATTATTATTATTCTATTGATGTTTATATAATATCCACTTTGACTATAGTTGACCTACTAAAGTAGTTTTTGACACATAAATCGAATTTTGTCAAAAAAGAAAGGTAAATATAATTGTTTAATTAGTTTTATAAAAAATAGTCACAAGTGAAATAAAAGTAATAAAAACATTAAAAAATTTCTCAAAAGATTAAATAATTAAAACTAATTTATTATTTATGAAGATAATGACTCACATGATAATTCAGACTCAATGTAATAGATTTTCATCTCACTTTTTACATATGTTAGACAAATGTCATATTAAGAACTTATTTCTTTTATGTGGTGTACCCATTACCTATTTTGCTATATTATATAATTAAAAAAATTATATTAATGGTATTTAATGTTTTACTTTGAATTATCTCATCCAATGGGTTTTAAGTTTAAAATTACAAAGTGGTAAAAGTTATCTTGCAATCTCAATTTATTTTATAATTGTTAACTTTCTCTTAAAATAATCACTTTATCATAATAATTTTCCATTGAATGTTATATTTAGTTTTTATATCCATATTTGTTATATGATGGATATTATTATTTACTAAACATTATTCAATTTTTATATATTTTTTTACATTAAAGTTATTGATTTACTGTAGAAATATTAATAAATCCATATCCATTACTCAATACAGACATCTAATAAAGCACATTGTTCATGAATATAAATATATTATTTGATATACGAGGAATGATATTTTCATGAAATAAATGTTTTGGGGACTGATTAATGAAATCCTATTGATTCATCAGTAGTCTCATGGGATGAATTGAGTTGGATAAACCCTTCACCTTTGTAACAGGTATGTTTTAAACTATCTTGTGAAAGGTCCGGATAGTATAGTTAAGGTTTGACAAAGAAAATAGATTTATAATTAGTATATTCTAAACCATATTCTGAATTTTCATTAAGTTAAAGGTTCCATTTATATAGATAACATGTTTTCTAATAATTAATAATTTTCTTCATTTTAGTAATTATTATCCAAAGGATTATTACTCTAAAAAAATCTATGGATTAATTTAATTCTCAATTTATTGATTAAATGTCATGTGGGTTCAGTTTTTTTACATTTACTTATTTATTATGATAATTGATTTATTTTTAATTACATTGTACTTTACCCTTAATAATCATTTTAGATCACCCTTATTTGGTTTCCATTCTGTAGGGTAAAAAAATAAATTTTATGAATGAGTTTCAAGGTTGCAGAGCATTTTTTATGTATTATGTTTCTTTATTCCCAATGTAAACTGAGTTACATGTATATATCCAGTTTTCAAAAAAAAAATATTCAAATGATCATTCCTTCAGGATTTGATTCCTTGTAATCATTCCAAAGAAATATAGTAAGGCACCGGCTCCAAGATTCCCAGTTCGGGGTTCTAAAGTTGGTATCAAAGGATGTTTAGTAGAAACCTTGGAAACTAGATTTAGGAAAACATAGAATAGGGAACATAGACTTATAGTAGAAATTGATAATATTTATAAAATAACACCCTGAAAAAACCATGTTTGTGATTATGATATTAGATATGCATATATTTTTCAAGTTATGATAAGTATTGGACTAGTTTTGGGATTAAAAATTATGTTACAAAATGTTATGATCTAATCTAGTGTATATCATTCTTTAGAAAAAGAACCTTGAAAAAATAAGTTTATCAATACTTATGGACAATGTAGAGGTTTGTCTATTGAGAAAATAAATATAGATAATATTGGAAATATGAAAGTTATGTATCTATTTGGGAATCTTAATCAGGTTACAAAAATAACCTTTATTGGAAGGAGAAACATGTTCCACAATAGGATTACCTTTTACTAGATCTCTTTATACGATAGGATCCACCATCATTTTGTGGGAATAATAATCCAATTATATTATATAAAGGGATTAAGTCTCTAGAAAAGATATATATGGCCTGAAAATTTGGTGAAAATGAAATGTTTACACTTATGGTGTATTGTATCAGAGGTGATGCTGATCAATGGTGGTTGTTGATCCAGAATAATAAGGAGGAAGATTAAATAAAACTAATTTAATGGAAGGATTTTAATGAGACATTATTAGACAAATATTTTCCCCATGAAAAAATGATATGAATATGAATTTCCTTAGCATAAAAAAGGATGAATAATGTGTTTTTGAGTATAAAGATACCTTTATAAGGTCAGCTAGGTATGCTACAGATTACATACTCCACACTAGTACAAGATTGACCTTTTCTTTGAAATTCTTAAACCAAGTCTTTGAAGGGTGATAATTTCTAAAAATTTATCATCATAAGATGAAATAAATTAATGAACTATAAATATATAGATATAATTCATAGTGTCATTTCAATTAGAAGTGACTCCAAATAATAAGAGTATGGTTGATCAAAAAATGGATAAAGGGAATAAGTGACTGAAGGGTTTTCCTAAATGTGATAATTGTGGATAAAACACCCCAGTACTTTCTTGATGGGAATGGGAGTTTTTAGTATGTTTGGAGAAAAAGGACACAAAGTTTGTAATTTTAAGGGAACAAAAGAAAATTTAAATTTGAAATTATTACATTGTAAAGAGATTGAGAACTAAAAAAATGAATGCCCCAAAAATAAAAGGAATATAACTCAGATGAAGCCAAGGGATCAAGGAAAATCTTATGGTATTGATACAAATTAAGTGGAATGATTAATGTGCTTGTGTATTTGGATCCTTGAGTATATGTAAAAAACTTTAATCAATTATTTCTTAGTTATAAGAATTATAAAATATATAAGTAATTTACTACATTACAATCAGATTATTGATTTGAGATCATATGTAGAATGATATAAAGACAAGTTATTCAATAGAAAGTTAAATTTTTTGGAAAACACATGGCTTAACAAAACATTTCCCTTAATATGTTCGTGAGTTTGATATAATTATACTTGGATAAATAAATTATTCAAATGGATAAATTAAATTCGATTCTACTAACTTCCTTGGAACTGATTATAATGAATCGTATCATAATAATTGGTGGGGTCATAAGGTTAATAATTTTTAAAATGGTTTACATTGAACTTTGGACAAGTATTTAGATATTATTGTATTACTTCACCATATGATGCAACTTATTCTATGATATGAAGTAGAAATATTTCCAGTCACAAAAAAAGAATAAGATTGTGATTATGAAATAGAAATGTGTTAGGTAATTATATTTCTTTAAATTATTATAGATTAGAGTAATTCATCGACTCTAAGAAACAGGTTGTGAAAATAAGATGGTACTATTAACATCATTTTGGAAGGCATCAATGAACTTTATTCAAACCTCTGGTTTATGGATTTGTAGTCAAATTTTTTTTCATGAACATTTTATCTATCAATCTCCATGAGAAAATGATAGTTATATTTCTCTTCCATGTAAAAGTTTTCACTAATATTCTCTTATATGAAAGCATAGTTTTGTAGTGACTATCAGGCTTCCATTTTTATATTATTAATAATATTTTTTATTAACCCTATTTATGAGTTGGGTTATTCAATAATAGTACATTAAAATATCGAACCCTTGATTGTTGAGATAATGTTTAAATTGTGATAATGAAATTTTATTAAGGTGGGGTAGAATATAACACCCCAATACTTTACAAAATTTTTATTTTAGTAAAAAATTAATTTTGTTTCTAGATTTCTTAAAATGAAAAACCATGTTAAGATTACACTATAAAAAATACTTAGTCAGCTTGTGTTACATGTAATATTGAGTTTTACCACATTTTAATGACATACCTATTTAAAAAATAAGTTTTGTCACTTTTATAAATATTATTTTTGAAAATAAAATTCATTTTTGAATGAATAATGTTAAAATTAGCTAAGGGTTAATTTTTTTTAATTTTATGAGAAGTCTTATTTATCGATGAATAGTGGAAAATAATGCATTTTAGTTGATAAATGATTTTTTATTTAAATAATTATTAATTTTAAATTATATTTAAAGTTGGTTTTAAAGTAAAAATAAATCAATTATATATCTACTAATCTAATTTTTTTCATTGGAATCATTTTATATTAAATTTAGTTATAAAAACATAATGATGTTTTGAACATTTTCACCTTAAAAACCCACTTTCTCACCACGTGTGTGGGATTAGATTTAAATTTTATTTTTCCCCTTATATGAATTGAATTTGAAAAATAGGATATAAATATTTTGAGTCATAATAATATATATAGTTTAATTATATCAACATTTTTTTGATAAAATTATTATTTGAAGTAATTAAAATTAATTACACTGATTAAGATAAAAATTAGTTTACATGGTGGTTAAACATTAATCTTAAGGGGAAATAACCTAGACAATTGACCAAAATACATTGGTAGCCCATATTTCGACCATATACCCTCTTCATTAGAATTTTATTATTTAGTGGGATACTATTCTATGAAAGCGACCTATATAATATGTTAAGTAAGAAGAAAACAAAAATAGAACTTTCCTTACCTTTAACATTTATAATGCCTTGAGATATGGAAAATCATGATATTGTCAATTATACATATAATTTTGAAATATAAATGCATTACCTTTATCATAATAACTTATCATTAATTGACAATTATTAATTATTTACATAAAAATTATTATGAAACACCAACATAATGATTATTTAGTTAATAATTAAATAAAAACGACACTAAAAATATTAAAAGTGTTGAAAATTGAATGAATTATTATGTTTCCTTATTTTTTTGATTAATAGATCATGTTATATAGATATAAAATTAATATATTTAAATTCCATCATTATATTGATATTTTTAAATTCAAATTAAAAAACAAATGTCAAAATTTACATTAATTTTATTTTAAAATTAATGATATTTTATTTAAAGATTTAAATTGTACAAAAAATCGTTTCATCTACCAATTGATTTTAAAATTTAATTAAATATAAAATATTTTATATTTATGGATCAGTTGATATTTTATAATGAACATATTGAACCCTGAATAGTAAAAACATTGTTTGCATGGTTTGGGTTAAAGTAGTGTTTTTGATGGTTACATGCACTTTTGATAAAATTAATTTTTATCACGTATATGTTTTAAATATTATAAATTAGTTATAATATTTAGAATTAATTGGGTCTATATATTCTAATAAATATAACTTTTATTTAGTCATTATTGTTAAATTACATAGGATAGAAATTTAGTTGCCTTAATAAAAACTAAAATGGAAAAAGTGGGGAAACATAGTTGTTAAGGAACAAAATTATAAATATACACTTATTTGTGTGTGTGTGTGTGGGGGGGGGTGTTTTAATGAAAATAATTTAAAATTAATACATTCTTTGTTAATTTTGGTGGAACATGAGGTAAGGGAGACTTACCAACAGAGTTTACCTTTTTGTACTTACAGGAATTCCACTCCATATCCACTATAAAACGGAATTCACTCCCCCCATTTTTTCTCATGTATAAAGACCATTAACATTAAAAAAAACTTCCAAAATAAGCTAAAACACACCTAACATAAACCTTGAAGCCTCAATTTGGAATGAATTATATCCATTTATGCCCTTTGGGGAAAACAAAAAGGACTTACTTGAGAAATATGTAACATTTTTTCAATGATCATTTTTTATTTCCTTATAAAACCATTAAATTATTTTTTTTCACTGATTATATAATAAAATTAGTATAATAAATAAACTAATATGTTTTTATGTTAAGGGTTATATCTACACCTACACACACTTATATAAAATGAGTAATGAAATTACTGTTTGTGTCTTTAATAGAGTACCGCCTTCCGAAATGATGACGTTCATTTATTCTTTTACCACCACTAATGGATTGGAATTAGTATAAACACACTATTTTTATATGATATATATGATATTAATGTATTATTTATTCTTTAGAAATGTATACATAATTAATACATTCATACTTACAACTTTTTAAATAAGATAACTTCATTTGTGGAAGTGTGGACTCTCGCCTCTTCAATACGATGTGATACGTTCACACAATACATAGAATGTATTGAGAAATAGTTTAATTTAAAACATGTGACATAAAAAAAATTCTTATGATAACCATGAAATAATTAAATTTTTGGAAATATATTATATCATCTTATTTATTAACCTTTTCACACAATAAAAATGGTGAAAACATCGTTCAGGGATGCAGGGACTATTGCTTCCTCGATGCGATGTGATTAATTTTAAATCATTAAAATTATATATATAAATATATGTTATTAAATAAAATTATATTTATAATATAATGATCATTTTTAAAGACAAAATGATACTTAACTTCTTTCCATAATGATCATTGAAAAATAGGAACATTACTCATGCATATGTATGACCTACCATCTCCATGATTGTTATGTTGGTTCATTTTTCATAGACATCTTTCATGATTGGTTTAAAAAAATAATTGATGTATAAATATGTTAATTATTTCATTATTATTATTATTATTATTCTGGAAATGTTTATATAATAAACTATTTGACTATATCCAACCTACCAAATTCATTTTTTACACATTAATAGATTTTTTTGAAAGCATGCGATGTAAATTAAATTATTAATGTAGTTGTATAAAACATTATAATAAGAGAACTAAAATTAATAATAAAAATAAAATGGTTCTAAAAAAATTAAATAATTAAAATAATTTTATTATTCATGAAGGTTAAGACACACGTGACAAGTCAGACTCAAGGTAATGGATTTTCATCTCACTTTACATCTACGTGATAAATGTCATATTCACCACTTGCTTATTTTTGGCAGTGTATCTACATACCCTTTTGATATATTATATCATGAATCATTTTATATTAATTTTATTTAATGTTTTAATTTTTATTATCATATTAAAAGGGTTTTAACTTGAAAATTTCCGATTGGTAAATGTTATCTTGCAATCTCACCATCTTTTGTGATTGTTAAATTTCTCTTAAAACAATCATTTTCTAATAATAATTTTCCATTTAAAATTATATTTTTTTGTGGTATCCATTTTCTTATTTGATGGATATTACTATTTCGTAAAACTAAATAGCATTTTTACATAGGGTCTTTACTTTGAAAGTTATTGATTTAATAGGGAAATATTGAGAAATTGGTACACTAATAGAATTTGAGGTATTTATGATAGGATATTTGTGACGGGATCTCGTTGGAAATGAGATTTTGTGATGGGGTCTCATAGTAAATAATTCTCCATTTTTTTATATATAAACTTTTTGCGATGGGCCCGTTTTAAAAAATTCTATTTGTGATGGACGATTTCCCGTCGCAAATAGTTCTCTATTTATGTATATAAAAACAAGTTGCGATAGACCCTTTGCCAAAAATTATTTGCGACGAGCCCATTTCCCCATCACATATAGTAATTTAAAAAATATATAAACTATTTACAAAGGGTCCCATCACAAAATATCCCATCGCAAATACTTAATAGAAAAATATTCAATAAAATTATGATAAATTAATATTAGAAAATAATAATATTATTAATACTATTAATGTAAATAATTTACTATTATATAATAATAATACTAATATGAATAATATAAAAATATTATATTATTATAATATTAATAATAAAATAATACTAATAATATAATAATGTTAATTTTATTAATATTAATATTTATGAAAAAAATAATATTAATATTATTAAAATAATATAAAAATTATAAAATATTATTCGTTTTATTATTATTAGTAAAAAAACAAACATTAAAAAATATAATACAAATTATAAATAATAAAATAATAATATATTAAAAAAATATATTATGAAATATTCGCACCAATATAAAAGACAGACAATTTAAATAGTTGATATTACAAAAATAATTTGAATTAAAATATTTTTAACATGAACAAAATCTCTCGGGTGATAGTCTTGAGGAGGAGCTGGAGGATCCGGAGGAGATGGTGGAAGAAACTCAATCCCTAAACTATGAGTCAAACGACGCATGTACTCTATCTTCTCGTATTGATGCTGCTGAAATCAAAGCATCTTCTCCTCATACTACTTCTGCTGTTGTCAGCACTCCTCCTCATGCTGTTACTAGTGATTCTGCATCTCCTCTGGCTCCTTACACATAACACTCTATAATCTCACTTTGACCTCGCAACTAGTCCTCATATTGTGAGCCAGAAGATGATGCCTCTCCATGATATCCTCTCGGGATGGACGTCGACATCACATAAGTACCAAAATAAGTCCCAAGAGTCAATAGAGATCGGATACCAACTACTCAGCCCTTCTTGAAGGCATACTCGGTTTCTTGCATCCATGTCGCCTCATCAAAATGGTGGGCACTAGTTTGATCAGCCATCTTGGCCTGACTCTCATCCTGTGTCTAAGAGTCTGTGGTCTCATATGACTTTCAGTTCCAATTTGAAATTAAAATAGTGAAAATATTATATGTAGTTAATCTAAAAACTAAAAAAGAAATAATACTAACCATAATATGACGTTGTCGATCACCTCTAATCTTTCGAGTGGCTGGATCACTATACATCCTCCGATAAACATCGTACTCTATAATATCGGGCTGCTCAACTACCTATATGAATATGAAATAAAATTTTTATATTTAAATTTATATAAAATATTTAAAAAAATTACTTTCCAGATGCTCTCTATATGTACTGAATATACGGCTACTAGCTCGATGCATCACCTCCTGTCTCCCCCGGCTCTATCGGCCCAATGAATATCTCCTCTGAAATTCACCACCCAACCAACGTGAAAAAAATCAATCCCAAATGTGAGATGAAATGTACTCTGGTTTGTGGTCTCTACATGACTCATCAAATACTACCACTCCTAATTTCTTAATGGTTGTCCTTCTCAAATAGTGAAAAACTGATGGAAACTGTCACACATAGACACCTCCCATGCTGCGTGGATAACATCATGCATGCTATCATCGATGGGATACCATAATACCAAAAAATAATATATAATATCATGTAATTAATGAAATAATATTTAAAATAAATCTTATTTATTTACATACAAGACAATCCTTGAACATGCCGAGCTTCACATCAACGAGAATTTGTTCCCATGTGATCCTTGGCTGAGAAACATAATTGTGCAAGATAGCACTCCCCTATCCAATAGATATATGTGAAAAACTGTTAAAAAAGAAAAAATAATGAAACATTTAGTATATAAATAAATTAATGAAAGCAAACTGAAATACACAGGTTACCATACCTCCACGTGCATGGATCGAAGCCAAGACTTTGATTTCATTCGAGGATAGGGTTAAGAATCATTAGTCACTAAAGATCGTGCCCCCTCTACAAACCCCATAAACTTCTTGTAGGTTGAGTGTCAAATGATCCCAAGTACTCCTCATTTAAAGGTAGGTCACCCTCCTACTACTGACTAAATAGATCATCATCCATCTAAAACACAAAATGATTGTTGTTAGTAAATAGTTGAAAATAACTAATATATATAGATATATATTAGTTATGATTATAACAAGTATTTAATTGTGACAATGTTCATCTTCATCGTCATATTCATATCTGAAGATATCAATGTCTTCATATTTCTCCTCGACATCATCAATATCCATATGAGTTTTTGTTTCATCTCCATTTCAAATTCATTTGTAATATCATTAACATCATTGTCACCATCAAACCTTAATTTTGTGGTGTCATCCTCGATATTCATGTCTCTTTGTGAAAAATATGGATTTTGAGTAGTCTCTTAAAAAATTACAATTCCATGAACTTCTGTAAAACCACATTCAGTTTGAGTAAAATTATTTTCCCAAAATTTGATTTTTAACATGATCCACCAATCACTCAGGTCTCTTGAATTAGCATAATACATTACATAATAAATTTTATGTTCCTATTAGGCAAGTAAAAAATGGTTCATTTTCTAGAAGAAGAATTTTATATTTAATATCAATAATTCCATGAGTCAGATGAACACAGAAGCCTCTCTCAGTATCCAACTGCCGACATTTCAACATCGTTATGTAATTTTCTCCTAGATAACACAGTTCAATAATTTCATCTAGCATGCCGTAAAAGTCATCTTCATTTTCTCTATGATGAGATCCTCTCAAGAAAAATCCATTGTTCATTGTTTTTTTGGTTCCTCATATGCATGTGTATGAAATCAAAAATCATTCACCACATATGCATTATAAGATTTATCCATTTTGGATGGTGGATTAATCAATATACATCATCACTTATTAATTTTATCAGTATGTTGAGACACCTAATTTTTTTTGAAACAATTATTAATATAATTAATAATAAAATAAATTGACATGTTAAACCATGAATAATTTATGTTACCATTTTTTGAAACCATTGAGATTTTTTTTCCAACGTTCTTCAAGAGAAGCTGTTGTAATTTGTGGAAGTTGTTTATTGATATTATTATCATATAACCTATAAATAAAATAATTTTACTTACTATAACATAAATTATATAATAAGTGATAGTATCACTCACAGTTCAAATGATGACATTTCTTCATATTTGAGAAGAACATATGTATGAGTTATGTGATGCTCATCATGTAAAATCCATTGTTCATGAACTCCACAGAAACCAAGATCTCGCTGATTAAAAACTGATAATTGATTTCCCATTTCATCATTGACATTATACTCATTTTATCCCATGTGGTTGTGTTTTTATGGATATTTAGATTCAAAATAATGATATCAGAAAAAAGAAATTTCCTCTTCAAAATAAGCGTCAGTAATTGAGCCTTCAACTGATGCTTTGTTATGTACTTTTTTTTCAATTTCTGCATGCATCTCTCGAATCAGTACATCCATCAAAAATGTACTGGACCTCCACATTTTTCTTCATATAGAAAATGTAATATCAAATGTTCTATTGAGTCAAAGAAGTCTAGTGGAATGATTTTTTTCAATTTACATATAATTACAACAACATCTTCTTCCGGTTTTCTTAGTGCATCATTGTCTATTTTCAGCACATAAATGTCTCAGAAAAAATATGATATGTCTGTTATCGAATCCCAAATCATAGAAATCAAAAAAAACTCTTAATCCAATCGGTATAAGTATTTCCATTAAACACGATGATAATGACTTCGTAATCTGGTAATATGACCATTCCTAACACATCTTCCCAAATTTGAATCATAACCATCTAAAAGTCTCAAATATTTATTCCACTAGTAAAATAATAAGTGACACTCTTTGAACAATTTATAAGCTACTTTTGGCTTCATTAACCTATGTGATCTGACATTTTCAAACAGTTCATGTTCTGGCCACCTACAAATTTGGGAAAGATCTAATCATACCATTACATTATCCTTGTCCCTACTTGGTGTATCCAAAAATATATGAAATAAATTATCAAAATATTTTTTCTCAATATGCATTACATCTAACATGTGGTGGACCAACAAATCTAACCAATATGGAAGATCCCAAAAAATGCTACGTTTTATCCAATTGTGTACTTTTCCAAAGCCTTGAATTTCTGTTATTTTATTGTTAGTCCAAATGTGATGGGAGGTAATGAAAATAAAAATGATTTTAACTCTATACCTAAGATCATTTTTTTAGGTCTATCCCTTTTAACTATGCCTTTTCTGAAATGAGATTTTTTTCTCCGAGAAGGATGATCGGTTGGAAAAATATGCGATGACAGTCAAAATAGAAAGGTTTTTTCCATCTATTAGAAAAAATGCATTGTTTTCTATCATACATTAAAGACATGATTTATGACAATGTGTACTCTATCCATATAACATACTATATGCTGGGAAGTAACTAATTGGCCACAAAAATGTATCTTTTTGTAGGGATTTTTTTTGTAGCAACATCATATATATTAGCACCATTACTCCACAATGAATTTAAGTCATCAATAAATGGTTTCAAATAAACATGAATACTATTTTTCGTATGTCCTGAGATTAATAAGGTAAAAAATATATAAGGCTCCTTCATCAACATCCATGTAGGTAAATTGTACAAAGTTATAAAGATAATCCAACATGAATACTGACTACCATAAGAACCAAACTGATAGAAACCATCCGTAAAAAGACATAATTGCATGTTACGAGCTTCTAAAGCATAAGACTTATGCACTCGGTTAAAATGTTTCCATAAATCACTATCAGATTTATGATTCAAGATTTTACTGGTTAAAATATTGGTTTTGTTCTATGACATCATTGCCAAAATTTTCTGAGACATAAATAAAAACTGCAACCTTGGTGTAAGCAGGAAATATCTCAACTCTTTTATAGGAATCGATCCAGACTTCCCAGGTTGAACTTCTTTATACCTCTATTTTTCACATATGGGACAACTTTCTAATGACTCATTTTCACTAGAATATAAGATGTAATCATTTGAGAATGCATGAATCTTCTGATAACTAAGGCCCAGATTACGAACCAGCCTTCTGCTCTTATAGTAATTTTCAGGCAATACATTTTCTTCAGGTAATAATGTTTTAACCAACTAAAATATCCGATCAAAATAGTTGTTTGACATTACATTATCTGATTTAACAACCATAATTTTTTGAACCACTTCTAATTTGATTATCTTATAACCAGAATATAATGCATCCTTAGCAGACCTCAACAGCTTATAAAATTCAGATGGTGCCAACTTAGGATTTAAATCAATATCATCCTGAGTTCTAGTTTGTTGAATAGTTGGACCTGTAACATCATGTACTAAATTTTAAAACTGTGATGGATCTGGAATCAAATTATTAGAATCTTCCCTTGAATTATATTCACCATGTTGATACAAAAAAATATAATCTGGTAGAAAACCAAAACGCAAAAGATATCCCCCAATGTTGTCAAATGTGTCAAACATTATTAGAGAACATTTTTTACAAGGACACTTAATTGTCCCTTATGAAAAAAAATTTGGTTTTGATGATGGAAATGATAAGAAAGCTTTAACACCCTCAATATATACAGAATTTAAACCAGAACCATATGGATTTTTTTACTGATTTTTCAAAGTGCGATCATCTAATAATGACTGTTGTTGACTTCCTTGTTCAATATTTTTCTAGAAAATATTAACTCATTACCATTTTTGAATAATTTTATATATGAAAAAACTATCCAAAAAATATAAGATAAATAATTACAACTACTTCTTACTAATTACCACTAATTATGGGTGACACAATTTTTAATGGATTGGCGGCTGGTCTTCTCTATGAAGACTTATTTACATGAAACTTTCACACACTGAAATGACAATGAAGAATCTACTCGGTGGTACACATATCCATTCCCGTGCAAACGATAATGCACAAGCGTACCTCTGACAAGATTCTTCATTGTGATTTCTGTGTGGGAAAGATGCAAGTAAATGAGCCGTCAGACAAAAGAGCCCCTTTCTATCTACGAATCATCTTCTTTCAACTCTCACAGCCTTAAAACATTATGAAAAATGTTCTCCTACAAATGAATATCCAATATCTTGCATAAAATATTTGATATACATGCGTAGGAGCAGATTTTTAATAATGTTTTGAGTCACTAAGAGTTGAAAGGAGAAGAGTCATCGAGTAAAAGGAGTGTCACCAATACACTGGAAAATTTTCCAAGTTCTTACAATTTATTACAATTATCCTTATTTATTACTAATTCTTTATAATTATTACTATTTATTGCTAATTATAACTATTTATTGATAATTATTAGTAATTATTGCTAATTATTACTATTTATTGCTAATTATCACTAATTATTTTTAATTATTTCTAATTGCTAATAATTATTACTAATTATTAATAATTATTTATAATTATTAGTAATTATTTCTAATTATTAGTATTAATTTCTAATTATTAGTAATTATTGATAATTATTAGTAATTATGGAAAATTATGTGTAATTATTCCTAATTATTCCTAATTATTATTAATTATTACTAATTTTTGCAAATTATTACTATTATTGCTAATTATTACTAATTAATGCCAATTATTTCTAATTATTTCTAATTATTACTAATTAATACTGATTATTGCTAATTATTTCTAATTATTCCTAATTATTCTTAATTATTAGTATATATTCCTAATTATTAGTATTTATTAATAATTATTAGTATTTACTACAAATTATTAGTATTTATTACTAATTATTAGTATTTAAAACTAATTATTAGTAATTATTACCAATTATTAGTAATTATTATAAATTAATACTATTTATTACTAATTATTAGTAATTATTACTAGTTATTACTAATTATTACTAATTAACACTAATTATTCCAAATTGATACAAATTATTACTAATTACTAATAATTATTACAAATTATTCCTAATTATTACTAATTATTATTAATTATTACTAATTATTACTAATTATTACTAATTATCACTAATTATTAGTAATTAATATTATTTATTACTAATTATTGGTATTTATTTCTGATTATTATTATTTATTACTCATTATTCATATTTATTACTAATTATTAGTATTTATTACTAATTATAAGTATTTATAACAATTTATTAGTAATTATTAGTAATTATTAATATATATTACTATTTGTTAGTAATTATTACTAATTATTACTAATTATTAATAATTATTATGATTTATTATTATTTATTTCTATTTATTCTAATTATTATTAATTATTACTAATTAGTACTAATTATTCCAAATTATTACTTATTATTCCTAGTTAATACTAATTAATACTACTTAATACTAATTAATACTAATTAATACTAATTAATACTAATTATTACTAATTATTACTAATTATTAGTAATTATTAGTAATTATTAATAATTATTACTAATTATTACTAATTATTAGTAATTATTACTAATTATTACTAATTATTAGTAATTATTACTATTTATTACTAATTATTAGTATTTATTATTAATTATTAGTATTTATTACTAATTATTTGTATTTATTACTATTTATTATTATTTATTATTATTTATTAGTATTTATTATTATTATTTAGTAATTATTAGTATTTATTACTAATTATTAGTATTTGTTACAATTTATTACTAATTATTACTAATTATTAATAAATAATACTATTTATTACTATTTATTACTAATTATTACAATTTATTAATAATTATTAAAAATTATTACTAATTATTATTAATTATTAGTAATTATTAGTAATTATTAGTTATTAATATCATTTATTTCTAATTATTAGTATTTATTAACAATAATTAGTATTTATTAGTATTTATTACTATTTATTAGTAATTATTAGTATTTATTACTTATTGTTACTATTTATTACTATTTATTAGTAATTATTACTATTTTTTACTATTTTTTACTATTTTTTACTATTTATTACTATTTATTACTAATTGTAACTTATTATGACTACCTATGATAATTTATAATTATTTGTGGCTATTTATGACTATTTATTTCTATTTATTACTATTTATTACCATTTATTACTATTTATTATTATTTATTATTATTTATTAGTATTTATTACTATTTAACAGTAATTATTCCTAATTATTGGTAATTATTACTATTTAATACTATTTAATAATAATAATTCCTAATTAATAGTAACTATTTCTAATTATTACTAATTATTAATAATTATTATTAATTCTTACTAATTTTGACTAATTATAACTAATTATTCCTAATTAGTACTAATTATTCCTAATTAGTACTAATTATTCCTAATTAGTACTAATTATTCTTAATTATTACTAATTACTCTTAATTATTATCAATTATTTCTAATTATTACTAATTATTCCTATTTATTACTAATTATTCTGATTTATTGCTATTTATTGCTAATTATTACTATTTATTACTAGTTATTGCTAATAATTAATAATTATTGCTAATTAATATTAATTAATGGTAATTATTAGTAATTATTGCGAATTATTAGAAATTATTGGTAATTGATAGTAATTGTTGCTAATTATTACCAATTATTACTAATAATTACTAATTATTGCCAATAATTACTAATTATTAGTAATTTTTACTAATTAATACTATTTATTACTAATTAATTCAATTTATTACTAATTAATACCTATTATTTCTAACTATTACTAATTATTACTAATTAATACTATTTATTACTAATTATTAATATTTATTGCTAATTATTACTAATTATTACTAATTATTAGTATTTATTACTATTTTTTTACTAATTATTACTATTTATTCCTAATTACAGTTAATTATTACTAATTAGCTTTAATTATTATTAATTACTACTAATTACCTCGACTAATTACTAATTACCGCTAATTATTTATATTCATTACTAGTTATCATTAATAATTCTTAATTACCACTAATTATTAATAATTAGCACTAATAATTTCAATTTGTTATTACAATTAAATACTGATAACAAAAAAATCTAAATCTAATTTAATTACAACTAATTAACATTAATTAAAATTAATATAAAAAAATTAAATAAATATTAAATTAAATAAAACACAAATACCTTTAAAATTGATCTCTTATAAATGTAAACAACTTCAAAATCTCTTCATAATCTTTTTTAACTCAAAGCAATTTTAACTCTAAAATTAGTGTTTAGAGAGAGAGAGAAAGTACGAATATAGAGGAAGAATTAAAAAAACGGATGGGGGTATATATAGGTTAGATTAGTTGCGCCAATAATATTTGTGACAGGTCTCCCATCATAAATACTACTATTTACGATGGGATCCATCGCAAATACCTTCAGCTGCATTAACTACTATTGACGGTTAAAAGGGTATTTTCAATGAGACATGTTGCAAATAGTGACCTACCGATACACTATTTGTGACATGGGCATATTTCGTCGCAAATAGTATTTACCGCTGCCGGGTATTTATGGCGAGGAGCCACCCGCTGTCGCAAATACCCTTCCCACAGTTTCATGCGCAACCACAACAAACCTTTTACAACAAGACCTCTTTTCCCGTTGCAAATAACTAATTATTTGTGATGGGCTGATGTCCCCGTCATAAATTATCTTTTCGATGGACTGTTTGTGACGAGATTTATTCTCGTCGCAAATATCCCATCGCCAAAAGCCGTTTTTCCCGTTGTCGTATCCTTTACTCGATACGATCAGTTGATAAGGAACTTTATTCATGAATTTAATTTGATTATTCGCTATATGAGGAACTAATTTGACATGATGAACATGGGTTGGGGAATGGTTAATGAAATACCCTCAATGCATCGATAATTTAATGGGATAAATTTAGTTGGGCAAACCCTTCACGTTTGTAAATAGTATGTTTTAAAATATCTTGTGAAAGGTGTTGACATTATAGTTGAGGTTGGCTAAACCAAATTTGTTTGTAACCGGTATGTGTTAAACCATCATGTAAAAGGTCTTGACAGTAAAGGTTCCACATACCTAGGAAACACGACGTCTAATAATTATGAAATGCCTTCATTTTAGTTGTTATTAACCAAAGGATTTCCAATATGATAAAATCTATTGATGTATTTAATTTTCATTTTATTGATTAAATAGAATACATGCCCAGTTTTTTTTACCTTTCTATATTGATTATGATCGTTGATTCATTATTACTTCCATTATACTTTAACTTTACTAAGAATTTGAGCTCACCCTTATTTTTTTTTTCTATGGGTATAAAGACCAATTCTTGGAAATAGTTTTAAGGATGGAGAGTATTTTATTTTTTACGTATTATGTTTTTTTATTCCCTATGTAAAATGGGGTTCCACGTATGTATCTTTTTTTCTAAAACATTTAAATTTATTTGTACTTAGGGATTTGATTCCTTGTAATCATTTCAATGTAATAATGTTTTGCACTAGATCTATTATTCTAGGGTTGGTGTGCTACAAATATAATAATTAATTAAAATTATAATACTTTTAACATTTTTAAAATCATTTATTTAATTTTTCAATTAATTAAAAAAAATATTGTATCATCATTGGGTGGAAATTTAAGGAAATTATTATCACTAAAAGTTAGAAATAAACTAACATGGTAGAGAGAAAACATTAATCATTTTAATTAATATTTAAAACTGAACATACGATATTTTTTATCTTTATTTAAAAAAATTAAAGATAATTAAACAAATAGAGTGCCATTTTTTACTATTCTTTACGTGTAGTATTATAAACATAAAAATCATATCCATATATAAAAAAGTTCATGTATTTTACTTTTTTATTATTAAATATAAAATATACTCATTTAATAAAATTAGGTCAAGTTTTAGGGTTACTTTTTGGTCCTTATTAAACAATTGTTACCTTCAATTAACCCATTTTACCTTTACTCTGGTAATAAAACATATTATGATTACTATTTATTATAAATAAAAATAAAAGATAAATATTTACCAAATTGGTAAATACTAATTCAAAATATTAAATCCAATTTTCAGGATTAAAAATAAAAAATATTCATAATTTAATAGAAAATTCAACCAATAAACTGATAGGAAAAATAGTTTTTCAGAAAAATGATTTTTTAAGTACAAAAATGTTTTTATACTAAATTAAAATATAAAATTCATTCCAAAGACTATAATTGGATTTATTAATAAAAATTAACTAATCTAATTTTAAAACATATCTAAAATATAATTTTTATTTTCCAAAAACATTAAAATAAAATACACTTTCAATAAAAATTAGTATTTTCACTATTTATTGAAATAGGAAACATTGTCAGAAAAATATCAAAATTTCACCATAAGATAGTTTTATATACTGATTTAAAAAACAAAAACCTTTTTATAAAATTTAATTTCTAAGTGATTTAGAAATTGATTTGAATTTTTACACAAAAAAAGAAATAAAAACCATTTTGAAGAAACACACATTTTTTATGAAAAAATGAATTTACTAAAAATTGAGTGATTATGTACAAAGAATTTATCAATACATTTATATTTATTATGACACACACACACACACATATATATATATATATAAAAAATTAGCCAACTATATTCATACCCACCAAATTAAAGGCTAAGTTATAATGGTCGTATTTAAATAATAATATTTATGTGGTTTGTTTAAGCTCAATGTTATATGTCATAAACGCTATCAAACATATTGTTATTATTTTAAAATTTAAGGGTGTTATATTCTCTACCTTTAATATATTTAATCCTTGTAATTTTAACTTTAACTTAGAAATCGTGTTTTTGAAATTTAAAATTACCTTTGTTGAAAACATGCTTCGTAAAAAGGGTTAATAAAACATCCTCATGGTAAGAGAGAGAGAGAAATACGATGGTTATAGGGAATGACACATAATTTGGTTTCCAATTAGGATAATATTGGTTGGAAGTAAAAAATATATACATGGAATAGATTCTTGACTTCCACACAATGATAGAGAGTGACAAAGATCATTGATCACAAAAAAAGTGGACGATCATGATAAACTTAACAACTATAAAATCATAAACTAATGAGGTGTAAAATGGACTGTTGATTCATCTGAAATTAAAGTAATAGTATGAAATTTTAATTTCAATATCCTCTTCATAGATTTGTGAAATTTCATTACCTACTAGTTTAGGAACATAATAATATATACTTACTTGACTATTATAACTTCACCCCTTAATCAATTTCCACTATAATCTTATCTCTTGGTCTAAAGGATGAGTATCCATGATGATTTTTTATGATTGAAAAAATAAAATCATCTTATGAGAGATTAAAAAAACATGGAATGATACTAATCTATCCCTCCTATCTTTATACATTAATGAAAACAAAAATTATTTGAATAAGTTAAAATAATTCCCAAAATGGATAAAACATCACATAAAGAAAAACAAAATTAATCACCAAATCCTCAATAATAATTCCTAAAGTTAATTATAGATAATTTGATAAATAACTAACCTTAAAATTCTTCAAAATATTCTTGAAAAATATTGAAATTCAAAAATTATAATAATTTGATCATATATTCATCCAAGATAAATTTAACATTTATCTCCAAATGAAATCAATCACTTTTAATTTCCCATAATAAAAATCTATATCCCATAATCATATAATCTATAAGATATGATGATCATTTCTTTAAAAACAATGAATCACTATAAAGACACATTAAAATCAAATATCATTTTAAAATATACTTCATCCTTTATTCCCCAGATAAAATCCCATAATATTTTGTTTACCTTATTCAGATAAGGCTCCCAAAATAATGAACTTATTATAAAATAACATTAATAACCTAATAACCAAATCACTTATCAATCCCATGGTAATCTCTAAAATAAAAAATATGTTCCCAAAATCAACTTAACCTTTATTTGTCACATCATTTAAAAAAATCATAATTAGAAAGACACCACGTTGTCTAGTGGTAAGTAATTCACCCATATCATCCTTCTTTTGTAGGTTAATACATGTGGCTTTTCCATATGTGATAGTTAGTACTTTTTACCCAAACTATATTTATATAATTCTTATAATGTGCATAAAATATGATAATCATCCTTTAAATTTACATTAATCATCAAATGTCATATAAACCCTAAAGGTTCTCAATAACTTTAAACTTATGTCTAGAAAATATAGATGCACTCTTCCTAAAATAACCTTTAATTAAAAGCAAGTTAATATTAAATGTTACATATACCTAAAAAATCTATTAAGACTCAAAAATGTCCTTATAAATTTATCACTTTTTCACTATGTCACTTTTCAAAGGTATCATTTTCATATAACATATCTTCCAAATTTCGAATAAAAAACCTATTGAAGAATAATCATTAGGTTTTTCATGATTCTTATAATATTTTGAATATATTATAATATCATTGATAAAATACCACCACATCATAATTCTGGAAACTCAATAAAAAAATAAATCCATCATTCAACTTCCGTCTAAAACTTTAAATCACAATTCTCCATTTAATTTCTTTATACTTCATTCCTATAAATAAAAGATATAAAATATTTCATTTCTATTCATCAATATAAACTCAATCATGTTTCACAATTAGAACATCAGAAAATGATTCATACATTAAATCCAGACATAAGGGTCTTATTTTATGCTGTTGATATCCCCTTTATCTTCTCTCATGAATTTAATATCTCCATAAAAGAGATATTAAATTCCTTGGTGATATTTTCTTTACTGAGTAATAAGTATGAGTTGAGATTTTGAAACCATAAAAAATAAATACCATGATCTATTGAAATTTTATGAAATGAAAATGTATTGGATAGATCAAATAGTTTATTTAAGGCGATTTGGATGATCCAAAATCATTAAAAATTAATTGAATAATATTTTTCCATTATAGTGATGATTAAATCATCAATAAGGGATAAAAAGGTTGTGTAATATCCATTTTATTACATCATGATAAAAAATCTTTAATCTTTAGAAAATAACATCATTAAAACTTTAAACGAATTATTTCATGTTAAAATGAAAATGGTCCTTGTAAAGAAAATATATATTGATATTCTACAATACATTAACCATAAAATTCTAAAAAATAACCATAATGACTTCAATAGTAAATAATGTTTTAACCTCAATTTTTATCTCATGAATTTCTTTTTACCACCGAAAAAATTTAATAAAATTATTCCAAAATAATCATTTATATTAAACCTAATGGTTTCATATATACCTCAACCCAAAAAAAATCATATACCAAAATATCATTAACCACCATGAAATAACATCACTTAAAACCTCAAAAGGGGTGTCTACGACTTTTAACTTATGATCAATCCTAAATTCATAAACTCATTATGATATATATAATTCTTATGTTAACCTCAAAAAAACATCATAACCTCCAAATTTATATAAACTGTTCATTTGATTCCAACTATAAAGACCCAAAATTAAACATTAAATAATCTTTATATTTAAGTCAGGAATCCATTCTCTTAAACATATGGTCATTCAACCAATTCCACAAATAACATTATAGACACCAAATAAATACACACACATTACAATGTGACCATGTAATCAAGCTCACACTTAAAATTGTGAACATGTGATCAAGTTCATGAATAAAATTGCGAGAAAGAAATTTTGTTCACACATAACATTACGAACATGTAATCTGGTTCATGAATAACATATTTACTCATGAATTATCCACCATTACCCAATGTATATGAGGGAGATACATGTCCCACCTGTCACATAATGAAAATCATAAAAATATTTTCCACAATATTATGAAACATTCATCATACCGTAACCTATTAAATGAAATGAGTTTTTTAAAAATTTAATCATATCATAACCTATGGAAAATCTAAAGGTTTTATAATTATTTCATCATTTCATTATTTCATAACCCATGGATAAAGAAGTAGTTTTCAGAAGAATTTTAGCATGTTATTACCTATGGAAGATAAATGGGTCTTTATAAACATATTTTAATCATACACTATTCATATAATGAATAATAATGGTATCCTTGGTTATTATAACCAGAGAACTATAAATAACATTAAATAATTCAATATTGTAAATAGAATTATTTTGAATGATAAATAATTTCAAATGTTTCATGAGGAAAATTATTTTTCATTGAAAATAAATTTTTAAAAATAATAATTTATAAAAAATTAGAAGTATAATTATCTTTTAAAATGACCTTAAAACATATAAATTAATATTCATTGAAAATAAAAGTCATGATGGGAAGAGTTTTTATTCACTTGATACATGTTAAAACAATGATTCCTCTCTCATTTTTGGTAAAATCTAAAAGGTCTTTGTTTGGAAATCGTTATGATGATTTATTTAATAGAATTTTATAAAAACTACATCATGGGTAAAAATGTGTTTAATAAATATTATTTAGAATGTAATTTTTTTAAAACATATTTAGAAAATATATTTTCAGATGAAAAATGGGTTTCCTACTGAAGAGATCAATAAATACGATTTTTCTTGAAAACATTATTTTGAAATCTTGAGTACATAAAGGGTGGAAAATTAAAGGAAAAAATATTCTCAGGAAATAATAATAGGATAATAAAATTCCTTAGTTTTATGATATATGGATCATAATATTTCATCATCAGAAATATAATCATAAATAATCATGATAAATGATGAGTCTGTATCATAAAATCATTAATAATTTTGTAAAATTGAATTATAACCCCCATGAAGGAATAAAATTAAATGAAACATATAGTATCATGATAATAAAAAAAATCATGATTTTATATGTCAAAGGATCTTTATATAAATCACATAAAAGAAGATATGGACATAACATAATATATACCTCATGGAATAAAAATTGAGACAAAAATTCCCTACCACTTTAGTAATATTTTGAATAATAAGCCCAATACAAAACAACATAAAAAAACTTTACTTATAATGAAAAAGTATATTCATGATATAAAATGTTAATGTGGTAGAACATACATTTAAAAAAAAAACTAGCAGTGAATTTGCATATGTGTCAAGAGAAATAAAAGAGAGTCTAAAAATCACTTACCTTAAGATTCAACTTTCATTGCACAAATTCAAACCTACTATAAAATAAATATATGTTTATTATAAATCTATTATAGAACCACGCTTATATATATAATACCATATATGATTTACTTGTGACCATTCATTACTCATCTATTACCAATTCATGTATTAAATTAGTTTTCTTGTAATAACCACATTGTATTTTGTATATGTTTTGACATTTTAATTTCAATCTTCCTAATTTTATCATCGTTCCATCATATCCATAATAATAATAATATTTTTTACACAATTTCTACTTTTAATACCAATCATGATAGATTATTTTGAGAAATGATGTACGTTATGATCATGGAGATGGTTGGCCATCTGTACACATGGGTAAAGGTTCCATTTTACAATGATCATTATTGAAATTTGGAAAGTAATATATTATATTTAAAAATAATTATGATAATATAATGAATACCATATTATTTCCTTAAATATACTTATACATATCATCATTGTGGAATAGTAATGAAAAGAGAATCACATCACTACATGAAGGTGGTTATCCACATGTACACGAATGAAATTATCATCTTTTTGTGAGTGAAAAAGTAAAAAATAAAATGATATATTAGCTTTTTGTAAAGATTAATTTGTAATTAATATCATAATAATGTTATTTATAACATATTTTTTAATTTATCTCTATTATCGTTTATGTAATGAGTTAGTGAAAAATGAATCACATCGCTTCACGAGGCTGTAATCTTCCTTACACACGAGTGGTGTTATTATATCCCCTACAGAATGGAAATTAAAAAGTTATATATGATATAAAAAATGTGGAAGTATAATAATGTTAAAAATTCCATATATATAATTTATATTCATCATAATACCTATCCATGATAGGTGTTAATGGAAAAATAAATAACATCAGTTCGTGAGGTAGTCATCCTCTGTACACACGAATGATGATTTTGTAACACATTCAATGAAAGTGGATAATTTTTGGTCAATAACATAAAATAAAAAATTATAGTATATTTATTAAAGTTATTTTACAATATAATCATGTTTTAATAATTATTTAAAGAGTTGGGGGAAAAAAATAAAAAAAATGCTTATTGAAGAACATTACATCTTATTCAAGAATCCTATTTAGGTTCTCATTAAAAAATTTACTAAGATTTATTTATGAAAAAAATATGGATTATAGGACTAGTTTAAGGAATTTGGTAAGTGGTTTGGGTAGGTATTTTCTTAACCAAATGTTTTTGAAGGTGTGAATAGGAGAGGAGAGGCAGTGTCTTTTATAAGTGATGTGAGTAGCACACTTGTATGTTTTTTAGAAGAAAAAGGTATACCCATGTTTTTGTAATGATAAAAGTAAAAAAATATAGTATTAACAAGAATAATAAATTATAGGGTCTAAATATTTATATAAAATTTATTTTATATAAGTTTTTATTTCATTTTAACCCTTATTATTTTAGTTTAACCCCCAGTACACCAATTTTTACCTTAATCGCAGTAAATAATTTTTACTATTTTAACTATAAGCTATGTTAAAAAATAAAATTTTTCTTATTATATAATATAAATTAATATTATTCCAAATATGGAGTCGTTATTTTATAATTATATTCATATAAGTGTAAAAATTAAATTTAAAATTAATCCCACATATATGACGATAAAATAGATTTTCAACGAAAAAATGTTCAGATGTTTAAAATGTTTGTATATCAAAATTAAATATAAAAATGATTCCAATTAACTTAATTGGATTAATATATATATATATATATATATATTTCTAATTTTACTAAGGATAATTTAGAATCAATTTAAATATAATTTTACTTTATAAATAATATAATTGAAATGGTAGTTTTCAATTAAAATTAAATATTTTTCACTATTCATTGAAACAATTAATATTCTTAGAAAATTATAAATAATTCACCCTAAGATAATTATTTAATTATTATTTCAAAAAGTAAAATAATTTTTTTCAAAATATATTTTGTAAGAATGTAAAAAATTAGTTTTTATTTATGTATAAAAATAGGTGAACAACTATTTTTTAGAAAAATACAATGTTTAAGTGTAAAATTTGGATTTATTCTTATCATTTTTATAGAAAACAAATAAGATATATATTAAACATGTTATTGAATATATATTATATAAATTTAATTTAAATAAATCACCCAAAGTTGTTTTTAATTATTGAGGTAAAATGTGTTTGTGTGCATAAAAATAGTTTTCCAAAAAATAATTTCCTTTATTTCCATATAGGTTTTATTTTTATTTATAATTAACTGATCACCAAAGAATTAATTTTATATAAATGTGTAGAACTTATAATTTCATCATTTAATTAATCTTGTTCATACACTCTATTCTAATGGCTTGGTGATAAATATCATATTAATTTATAATATTTTATTAATATGTTACATTTTTAAAAATCATTATAGTGTGTATCACATGTTACCCTCAGTGTTATATGTAATAAAAGATAAACATAGTGTCACAGGTAATGAAATATAAGATCACTATTTCATGTAACACAAAATATAAAAAATATTAAATTCATTTGGAAAAAAATATTTCATAAAATCTTAGGGTGTTACATTCTACCTGCTTAAAATGAATTTCACCATCAAAATTCATAACTTTAGTACTGATTACATAGAACAATTCTACCTCATCACATCATCATGCTCCCACATAGCTTCCTAAAGCTAGTTATATCACCAAAACACACTGACCATATTAGTGGTCATGTTTCATAGAACATTCTGTTTTTAATCCATAATATCAGTCAATTTTTCCTTTTAAGAAAGATTATGATCGAGTGGAACAAAATTTGAGTTCACGACATATAATAGATTATGTATATACTTACTCATAACAGATACATGGAATACATTTTGAACTTGAAGGAGATGTGGTGGAAGTTCCAAATGACAACATATGGTCCTGATACAATCAAGAATTTCAAAGGCACCGATATACCTAGGAATTAGTTTTCCATTATTTCTTCCATGGAGAAATTTAAAGAAACAAATTCTCACCAACTTCAATATTTAGATCACATAGATGGTTATTTTTATATTATTCTTGTCATATTTTCATATACGTGTTTCTAATAAACCTTAACCTTATGTTTAATTTCATTAGAAAGCTCATATCCCAATAGATTTCATCTTGAAACTTCATTAAAATAAATTTTATTTATACACTTATTTATATAAATGGATTATGAAATAGCCATCTTAATGCTTGAGTGAAATATATTGTTTTAAGAAAACTGAACCTGATGAAAGTGTTAATTAAAAACACCTTTTAAATCCACAAAACAAGATATTATCATGTCCTCTAGGGTTTGAATTGTTTTCATAGAATGACTATCTGTTTAAGAATAATACATAGTGTGGAAAGTCAACTCTTCATCAAGATATTGGTAAATACATTTTCAAAACATTAATGTGTACTTTGAATCCAAAAAAAATAAAATATAATGTTATATTTTATGAAATTGTAATGTCCCGGACTCTCCTGGTCCATTACCTTTCCAAATTCCGGTGTTTGGGATTCCCTAGACCACACCGATGAGTCCAGAGGGTGCCATATCGGTGGCAGGATGTCACCATGGTGTCACCCATCAGTGATTCGCTGATCAGTGTGACACCAATCGGTGTGTCCCTGATCCATGAGTCCCCGATCAGCGTGTCACCGATTTATGCCACAGGGGCTTGTTGGGGTTTTCCATCCCCAGTTTTCCCATAACGTTACTTTTAATTATTTTAAAATTTTAAAGTGGTTAAAGGTCTTTTCTAAAGCCCATTAATGATATATAGAAACCACCAAGAGTGGGGCGACCCTCAACCAATCTGTTTTCCTCTTTAAATGAAATCCTTTAATGCATAACTATTATGGTCACCTCTTTGATGAGAATTATTAAATAAATATTTATTCCATCATCTATAACTGTCCAACCGTGTGGTGAAACCATGATCCGCCCTATTCAAGATTTCATATCCCGTAACTCTAGGATCTCCCATTTTATCGCACGAGAATTATTTTTTCTTCTTGTTCGGTCTCTTTTCTTTCCTTGGTGCGTTTGGTGTCATCCTTTCCACGACTAGTTGTACAGCTGTGCCGAAACCTTTCCTATCCACTATTGGAGTCCTCAAAGTTACTCCCCTACAAGTCTCACATCTCCAGTTCTTAGTGCGAGGATAAAGACTTCGATTGTTGATCATCCAGGTAGGGTTTTTTCCTTCGTGTATTTTTATTGTGTATCATGCAGGGTGGGTATGATGAAGTTCCTGTGGGGATGGATGAAACCAAACCTTAACGAAGATAATAAATGGTTTTTCAAGAATGAAGGGTTATGTTTGATGATGATGTTGTACTCTTTTACCTTTGTATACATGTTGTGAATTATACAGTCTTTTTTCCAATGAAAATTATCATCGTTGGAGGTCTCTTCATACGCACTAATGAACCTCTATCTTCTGGGTAATTCTTTGATTGAATAGATGTAACATGGAAACTGGTTAATCACATAAACTCAGTTGATTAAATTAATTCCCAATTAATCAAAATCATTGTGTGGTCACTCTGATTAACCAAATAGAAAGACAGAACTAAAGTAAAAGTGTGTTTAAATATGAAACATCTCTTGATCTATTCTTGTGATGTGTATGGTTGTTCTGCTTGATTCTTGGGAGGTGAAATGAATGGGTATGGGATCCACTATTGTGAGATTGTTGGTTTATGGATCTGAGTAAATGTGGGGCCATATGTTGGATCTTGGTTTTGTTCCAGTACTTTGAGGTATCTCACAGACCCCTTTTGTTGTTATGACTTTACAAGAGAACCGGGTGTGAATGCTTAAATTGATGTTTGACTATTATTACCTCCTTGGCTTGTGGATATGCCTGTTAGTTTCCCATTAGTGAATAATTATTTAAATGTAACCACTTGAATGTAATAACATGAATTGTTTCAATAGGGAAATTGTTCTTAGGAATGATTTGTAACATGGCTATGGCTGTTGTGTTTTTTTATGAATGAATAGTAACGAGGGTGTTTGTGTATAGGCTGTTTTTGGAACCCCTATGTTGGAATGAGTTCCTGGTTACTTATATATATAATTTTTGTTTTTATGTTTCCTATTCGCACCCCACCCAAGTTGAGTAATTCGTGCCAAACACCCCCATTTCATGGGGGAGGGTGTTTTTCCCAACACTCCTATGTGTGGCTGGTTATTAGCTCATTTTCTTCTCCCTTTCCAAAGTATCCCATGAATCATCGGGCTGGCTGTGATGGCATGAAGTCCATTATAGCCCACAATTATTTGGGCAGGGTAGTTATAGTGGTTGGACTAGGTGTGTGCAGGCGGTTTGTTTCCCAAGTATCTTCGGGATGAGGCCCAGGTGTCTTCGGGTGTGGCGGTAGTTGTCTTGGACCAGGCGTCTTTGGATGTGGCACTATTTGTTGTTTCCAAGGTGTTTACGAGTGGGGATGCATATGGTTGTTGTGGCCTAGGTGTTTGCGGGCGGGATGTGTGGTTGTGGTAGACGAGGTGTGTGCGGGAGGGGTATAGTAGTGAGACTGCGGTGAGAATGGTGGGAGAGGTATGACACATAGGATATCTTTAATAATCAGTGGGATAGTGGTGTGGGGTACCCAAACATCGATGTGTTATTACTATTACTTACTTGACTTTAGTTATTCGGGGATCATTCCTTGGTGAGGTTTGAGGGGATAATTTCCTTTCTAGGTGCTTTGGTGATCTCCTTTTCTCATGGGGAATTGGAATGCCTACCCACTTGTGCATATGAGCTTTTGGTTTACCCTACTGAGTATACCTGTACACCCACCCTATGTTTTGGATTTACTTTTACTTTCAGTTTTGGTGTTTTTTTGGGATTTACTATCTTATATCCCGATACTACTAAATAAAAAGGGTAATTCCTTCCATATTATGTGTGATTCTATTCCCTTGGCACTAGTCTCCACTCTATGGCCTATTGAAGGAAGGTCTCGGTGGTCATTATCTTTCCTTAAACTTTAGGAAGGAAGGGTTTGGCGATTTGATGTACCTTCCCTAATCTTGGTGAAGGTGGGCCGGGAAAAAATGGTATCAAAGGCCATGGTTTTGAGAGATAGTTAGGGTTAGGCATAATGAGGATTACATGGGATGGTAGAGAAATAGTGTTAGGAAATCTTGGCATGTGAAATAGGCTAGGGAATACTGGCTAGGACATGAGATTTTAGGGCCCCCCATGATCCGATGCAAGGAATTTAGACCGGCTGAATGACCAAGTTAGGCTACACTGATTATAGGGTGGAGACCCTAGGAAAGGTCCTTTCATCATCATGACTTGTGTTCTTGTGTTTCTTGGGTATTTTGGGGATTTAAAATAAATAAAAAGTCTAAGAAAAAAATATAAAAGAAATATTCTACACTACTCAGGATTAGGCATTCCTTGTTTACCTTGTAGAAATGGCACCCAGACGACGACCATGAGTAGTGCAGGCGATCGAGGACCAGTGGGATAATTTGGCTGATCAGCAGAGGGATGATCACGAGGAGGAGGAAAACCAGTGGCAGAGGACTCTTCATGCCTTTCGACACCAGAACCTTGAAAAGTAAGAGGATAGCGTCTCAGACATAGATACAAAGAGCTGGCTCGAGGAGCTGGTGATAGATTTCATCTTGATCTAGGATCCGAAAGAGTACTAGGTTCTTTTGTATGTAGGACAGATGTGGGGAGCATCGCTTCAGTGGTGGATGCTCTATCTTGGAGAGAAGAGGGAGGCTGAGGTTTCATGGACTGACTTTGAGAGGGGGTTTCTCCTCCATGATGAAGGCATAGAAGAGGCAGAAGCTAATCCCCCTTAAGTAGGGGGGCATGTTAGTGAGGGAGTTGGGGATCGAGTTCAAGGATCTTCTTCACTTTTCCACGGACCTTTTTCTGGATGAGGAGTCTTGGGAAAGACGTTTATAGGAAGCATTATGTCCTTCTCTTCAGTATGATATTACTCCCTTCACTCTACCAACATACTTGGAGGTCCAAAAGATGGATGAAGTGGTGGAGAGGATGCACATGTAGGGAGGTGTGCCGCGAGAGGGGAGCCAGCTGGGCTCATCAAAGTGGAAGGCCATTAGCACCAGGCCTCTAGCATCAGGACCTTCCAGGTTCCGGCCAGTGGGGAGAAGGCCCTAGCAATTCCAGTATCGATCCCCTGGTCCTTGCCCCTTCTTTTCAAGCCTAGGACCAAGATGCTTCATTTGTGGAAAAAATGGGCACCTTCGGAATCAGTGCCGGGACCGAGTGTATTATAGTGGGGGTGGGCAGGTTCAGCGTCCATCTCAACAACAACAGTTTCCAGGTAGGACCTTTTAGGAGTAGCAATAGGGAAAGTTACCTCCCACTCCTCCGGGAGAAGATGTTGTAGGAGGAGGCCGGCCTTAGGGCGCTCCTCATGGACCTCGACCAGAGTGTGGTCAGGGAGGTGGTCGATAGCCAAGGGGCATAGGAGCTGTGTTGTGGTTAGTTGCACGTCACAGAGGAAACCGTTCCAGTATGGATAGAAGTCGTCCAAGGTACGATCAACTCGCTTAGCACTCTTTTTTATTCCTTGTTTGATTCAGGAGCTTCACACTCCTTTTTTGCAACCATTTTATCCCATTCTCTAGGTCTAGAAGTAGATAGACTTCTCATGCCCCTGGTTTTGAGTACTTGAGTTGTAGGTCAGACCATCTTGTCTCATGTTTGTTAGGGATATAGGCTGATGTTGGGGCTACATCAGTCTAGTAGGGACCTTATTTTGCTGCAGATGTGGCTGAATGATGTCATTTTAGGCATCAAATGGCTATTCTATGTGTGTGATGTTATCTATTGATTCCGGATAATGAATTTTTTTTAGATATGGGCGGCCAGTGTGTGACTTTTTTCAGGGAGAGGGGTTTCCAGGAGGGTAGCCAGTGAGTGGATTCCCTTCTTTCCTTGTTAGCTGCGATGTTAGTGGAATCATCAGATTCTTAGATGGTGGAAGTCCTAGGAATTGTAAGTGAGTTCATGGACATCTTCCCTGTAGAGGTTGTGACTCTACCCCGTCGACGTGATGTTGATTTTGGGATAGACTTGCAACGCAGTGCCTATTTTATTTCAATGGCTCCCTATCAGATGGCGCCTTCTGAGTTGCGAGAGTTACAGATTCAGCTTGACTATCTGAGGAAGAAGGGTTTTGTTTGACTGAGAGAGTCACCATGGGGTGCTCTAGTCTTATTAATAAGTAATTAAGATGGTTGTCTCAGGCTATGTATAGACTACGAGAGGCTAAATGAGGTAACCGTCAAGAATCGTTACCCTCTTCTGAGGATAGAAGACCTTTTTGATCAGTTAAAGGGGGTAGGATAGTTCTCCATGATCTACATGAGGTATGGTTATCACCAGTTGAGGGTGAATAAGGGTGACATCTCAAATACTGCCTTCATGTGCAGATATGGTCACTTTGAGATCGTAGTTATGCCGTTTGGCATTACTAATGCACCAACCATGTTTGTGGGACTCATGAACTATATCTTCTTTGAATATTTGGACTGGTTCATAGTTGTATTTACTGAAGACATCCTGATCTACTAATGATTAGAGAAGTATATTGCCGAGCATCTAAGAATGGTTTTAGAGGTCCTCTGATAGCACCAACTCTACGAGAAGATGTCCAAGTGCAAGTTCTGGACATGAGAAGTGTAATTCCTTAGACACGTGGTGTCTGAATAGGGAATAGAGGTGGACCCATTGAAGGTAGAAGTATTTTTTTCTTGGGAAACATCCAAGAACATGGTAGAGGTTCTTAGTTTCCTAGGTCTAGAAGGTTACTACTAGTGATTAGTTCCCAACTTCTCCTGAGTTGAAGCACCTTTGTCTGTCTTGACAAAGAAAGACCTGGCTTTCTTGTGGAGTGAGAAGTGTCAAGCAGCATTCAGTTATCTGAATGGGAAGCTAGTTAGTGCCGCAATACTGAGGTTTCTAGAGGAATGGTTGATGTTTGATGACTTCTAGGATTATTTAGGCCAAGGATTGGGGTGTGTGTTGATGCAAAAATAGGGGGTGATCTCTTATTGGTCTAGGCAGTTACGACCCCATGAGAATAACTATACCACCCACGATTTGGATCTTGTTGCAGTCATGTTCTCACTAATGTTGTGGTGGAATTACCTCATCGGGGAACACTTCATGGTCTTCACATATCACAAAAGGTTGAGTTATATCTTCTCCCAGAGGGACATAAACTTGCAGAAACAATGGTGGATGGAGTTTCTTCAGGAATATGACTTCGATATTTCCTACACCTCAGGAGAGGGGAACGTGGTGGCCAATTCCTTGATCAGGAAGTCATAGAAGAATGTCGTTCGAGAATTGACAGATTCTTGGAAGGCGATGGAGGAATTGGCTGCCCTACACCTAGATTCATGGGTGGAGGATGAAAAAGGATGTCTGTTCCAGATGACAGTTCAGTACTTTCTATTATAGAAGGTGAAGGAGTCTCAGTGGTGGGACGTAGAGGCTAAAGTGACGTGTGATCGTGTAAACCACGGTGATGCCCCCAAAGAATGGTCAGAATATGGACATAATCAGATGTTGTTCCATGGAGAATTGTTCGTTCTGTTTGGAATGCGTGAGAGAGTTATTTGTGAGTTCCACAACTCACCCCTGGAGGTGCATCTAGGAGTTTCCAAGATGTACTGGGGCTTGAGGTTTCAATTTTGGTGGCCTAGGGTGAAATGAGCTGTGGATGAGTTTGTGGAAAGGTTCCTAGTGTGTCAGTAGGTGAAGGTTGAACACCACATCCCATGAGGTTTGTTGTAGCCTTTAGATATACCCAAGTGGAAGTGGGATTCCATCTCGATGGATTTCATCACAGGACTTCCCAGGGTTCAAGGGGGTTGTGATGCTATTTGGGTAGTGGTAGACTGGCTGATGAAATCAGCTCACTTCCTGGAGATCAAGAAGTCGAGTACAGTGGATGACTTAGCACCGAGATACGATGATGAGGTGGTGAGGTTTCATGGAGTTCTGAGGTCCATAGTCTCAGGTAGGGATACATGATTTACCTCACGAGTCTAGAGGGGATTACAACATGCTTTTGGCACCCATTTATGCCTTAACACTGCTTTCCACCCCCAGACAGATGTGAAGACAGAGTGAACCATCCACACATTGGAGGATATTATATGAGATTGTGTTTTGGACTTTAGGGGATCATGGGAATGAAATTTTCTATTAGTAGAGTTTTCCTACAATAATAACCATCACTCTACAATTGGTATGACACTGCATGAAGCCTTGTATAGGAGGCCATGTTGTTTGCTCATGTGCTGGACAGAGGTTGGGGAGGCATGTGTTCTTAGCCCAAAGGTAGTGCAGATCACAACAAAGAAGGTTCAAATTGTGCGTGAGAGGATGTAGGCATCCCAGGACTGGAAGAAGTTGTATGTCGAACGTAGGAGGAGGCCCTTGGAGTTCGGGGTTAGAGACCATGCGTTCTTGGAGGTTTTCCCTAAACGTGGGAAGCATAGGTTCAGAAAGGGAAGTAAACTATCTCCAAGGTTCATCAGACCCTTAGAGGTGTTTTGGTGAGTCGACTAAGTGGCTTATCAGCTGGCACTACTACTGCTGCTTCAAAGGGTGCACGGCGTCTTAAATGTTTCTCAGCTTCATCGGTATCTACACGATGAGTCGCACATCCTTGACTAGGAGAGATTGATATCAAGGATGACGCGACATTTGTAGAGAAACCGGTGAGGATCGAGGATTGTAAGGATATGGTGCTTTTTTGGTGAACCATTCCATCGGTTTGTGTGTTATGGAGGCATGGTGGCCTTGAGGAGAGTACCTAGGAATTGGAGGCACATATGCATGCCCAGTATCTAAGTTTGTTTTCACTTTTGTTTTTTTTTATTTCATACTTGTAGTGATGTAGTGATTGACCTTGTTAGCTATAAAAATGTGTTGTTTTCCTTGTTGTTTGAGTGTGTGTGAAGAGTCCTAACTATGGATAAAGGAGGTCCTGATCCCTAATAAAGACACATTAAGGCATATGCAATTAAACTCATACAGCGGAGTGAGTGCCGCCCAAAGTGGATAGTATCTTGAAATGGAGGAAGGGAATCCATAATCCATATGACTAGACAATATGACCTTTAAAAGTTTGTGTGGTTACATGGGGGAGAGGAGAAGTAGTGTATCCATAGTTTTTCAAGAGATAGATGAGGGAGAGGTGCTTATCGATGTCAAATAGGTTTACTCTTGAAAGGTATCTTTCGAGGTGGTTGTTCCGATCCCTCTATTTACATTGGGTTTAGTTTTGATTATCGAGGATGATAATAGTTTGTGTGGTATCTGATGCAATGACCTGAACTCTCATGGTCAATTAATTTTCCAATTCTGGTGTTTGGGACACCCTGGACCACATCAGTGAGTCGCAAGGGTGGCATTTCGATGGAAAGATGGCACTGTGGTGTCACCCATCAGTGACACCAATCAGTTCCACAAGGGGTTTTTTGGGGTTTTCCTTCCCCATTTTTCCCATAACACCACTTTTAAGTCTTTAAAACTTTTAAAGTGGTTCAAGGATGTTTTTAATGCCATTAAATGATATCTAAAATTACCCAAGAGTGGGGAGACCCTCAACTAACCACTTTTCCTCTCTTTTAATGAAATCCTTTAATAAAAAACTGCTATGGTAACCTCTCAAATAAGAATTATTAAATAAAAATTTATTCCATCATCTGTAAGTGTCTAACCGTGTGGTGAAACCACGATCTGACCCATTAAAGATTTCATATCCAATAACTCCATGATCTCGCCTTTTATCACACAAGGATTATTTCTTCTTCTTAGACAATATATTTTCTTTATTTGGTGCATTCAGAGTCCCCCTTTTCAAGGCTAGTGGTGCGCCTCTGCCAAAGCCTTTATTTCCCACTCTTGGAGTCCTTAGAGTTCCTCCCCTACAAGTCATGCATCCCCAGTTCTTGGAGGAAGGAGAAAGACTTCGATCGTTGATCATCCATGTAGGATTTTTCCTTCCTCTCTCTTTACTGTGTATCATGTGGGGTGGGTATGATGAAGTTCTTGCGGGGATGGATAAAACAAAATCTTAATGAAGATAATAAATGGGTCTTTTCAAGAATGAAATGGTGTTTTTGATGATTCTATTATACTCTTTTACCTTTTTTATATGTATTGAATTGTATAGGCTTATGTCCAATAAAAATCATGGTCGTTGGTGGTCCCTTCTTGCACACTAATGAACCTATGTCTTTTGGATTATTCTTTGATTGAATGGATGTAACATGGAAAATGGTTAATCATGTAAACTCAGTCAAATAAATGGATTCCAAATGAATCATAATCCTTGTGTGGTCACCCCAGTTAAAGAAATGAAATAATTAAAAGAAAGGGGTGTTTAAATCTAAAACATCTCTCTCTCTGTTCTGGTGATTTTTATGGTTGTTATTCTTGATTCATAGGAGTTGACATTAATGGGGATGGGATCACCTATTGTGTAGTTGCTGGTTTGTGGATCTAAGGCCATGTGGGGTTGTATGTTGGAGCTTTTCGTGGTTTTAGTACTTTGAGGGAAATCACAAATCCATTTTGTTGTTGTGACTTTACAAGAGAACTGGATGTGAATGATTAAATTGATGTTGGACTATTATTACATCCTTGGATTGTGGATATTCCTATTAGTTTCCCAGTAGTGAAAAATTATTTAGACAGAACCACTTGAATATAATAATAGGAATGGTTTCAAGAGGGAAATTATTCTCAGGAATAAGTTGTAACTTGGTTGTGGCTATTGTGTTTTTTTGAATGAATAGTAATGAGGGTGTTTGTGTATAGTATATTCTTGGAACCCTAAGGTTGGGATGAGTTCTTGGTTACTTATATGAATAATTTTAGTTTTTATGTTTCTTATTCATGCCCCACCCAAGTTGAGTACTTCATGAAAAACACCCCCATTTCATGTTGGAGGGTGTTTTTTCCAACAATCCTATGAGTGGAAAGTTATTAGATACTTTTAAGCTCTATTTCCCAAGTATCAGAAGACACTTCAGGCAGGCTGTGATAATCTGAGGTCCATTATAGCCAAAGATTCTTCAAGCAGGCTAGTTGTGGCAGTTATCTCAGGTGTGTACGGGCAGTTTGTTTCCCAAGTATCTTCAGGATGAGGCCCAGGTGTCTTAGAGAGTGGTGATAATTGTTCTGGCCTAGGTGTCTTAAGGCATGGTAGTAGTTGTTGTTGCCCAGGTGTCTGCGGGTGGAGATTCATATTGTTGTTGTGGCCCATGTGTCTACGGGAAAGATGTGTGGTTGTGGTAGCGCCTGTGTGTGTGGGTGAGGTATAGAAGTGAGACTGCAGTGAGAATGGAAAGAGAGGTCTAACGCATATGATGATTTCAATAACTAGTGGGAAAGTGGTGCAGGGTACCCAAACATCGATGTTTTATTAATATTACTTACTAGAATTGCGTTATTTGGGGAGCTTTCCTTGGTGAAGTTTGGGTGGATAGTTTCCTTGCTAGGTGCTTTGGTGATCTCCTTTTCTCATGGGGAATTATAATTCCTCCCCACTTGGGCACGAGAGCTTTTGGTTTACCCTACTGAGTATACCTGTATACTCACCTTACATATATAAAACTAATTTTAGGTTTCTAGGAGGACTTTGAGAACCATGCCAAAGCCTATTAGCTCAGACGCTGGAACCGTTGACATTGCTGCTTTTATTTTCTTTTGGTACTTCTATGCGAAGTTTTCTTGTACCTTTTAGTACTTTAGTTGGAAAATGCATAAGGGAATGGATTGTTTTTTCTTTACTTTTACTTTCAGTTTTGGTGTTGTTTGGGATTTACTATCTTATCTACAAATCCTAAAAAATAAAATATTAATTCATTCCATATTATGTGTGATTCTATACCCTTGGTTCTAGTCAACACTCTCAGGCCTATTGAATCTAGGTATCAGGGGTCATTATCTCTCCTTCAACTTGAGGATATAAGGGTTTGGTGATCGTCTATATCTTCTCTCATCTTAGAGAAGGCGGGTCATGACAGAAATCCGTAATAGTTTATTAATTTATTTCCTATAAAGCTTATAAAAATGTAAATCTACTCTGATTGAGATAAATTATGATGACTTCATAAGAATATTGACAATAACTCATGTATCATTATTCCCTTTATACATTTTCGGGGATTTTGATGGCAAAACCCCCCCAATAACTTCATCCCATATTTTTATGTGGATAAGGGTCCCATCATCCTTTTAGAACTTTGACTCAAAACCTTGACTTTATGACATACTAAGAATCAAGATACATTCTCATTAATATATCTTATTATTTGTTTCAAAAAAAATAATATTTCATGTAGGCCTATGCTAGGAACTATTCTATTTTCACCTATCGGTTGTGGGTTCAAGCCCTACAGCATTGCTAAATATAAAATTTTGTCACCTGGAAATAATGTTTTCCTATTTCCAAATAAATATTAATCTAAAATTTCTTATATTTAAATAAACCATAATTAAAATTACATCAAAGATAAGATTATCCCTACCGGTTAACAATATGTTTAATCATATGTCTATAAAAGGAATTCCACCATAAAAACAAAGGGTTTTATTTCTACAAATATCTCTCAAAATATCCATAGTCTTAATAAATTCCGAAAACATAAAATCTCAAAATGGTTTCCTAATACCTTGAACTAATGATCAGACTTAAACTCATAAACCCATGATAAAATCCATAACTATTAATCTTATCTTATATGGAGACATACATTCCACCAAAAAAAGAAATTCTTAAGTGATTCATGATTCTTATAACCAAAATACCATTAGTAGAAACTTCTACAACATAATTATTGAATCCAAATATGAAAATAATCATATCCTTACATTGAAATGATTGACATGGAATATGTCTTTAATTAGTATAGATGTTAATTATTGGGTTAGGTAATTAAGTATAATATTTCCCATGTTTCCACACATATTATATTGAACTCCTCATCAATTTGTTACTATATGAATTTCTTTTCAACAAAAATAACATCTTCCATGCCATTTGAGATATTCCTCCATGTTCTTCTTCCCACCTTCTCAACATGTAGGATTTCAAATATTCTATCCTCTATGTTCATTACCACATGAAATTTCAAAAAAATCCATCATCCTTTTATTTTATGTGTTAGGAATATTACTAAAATTCACATTGTTAATCAAAAATCACAATAGATGATTGGGAGTAATCACAATGTATTTCTCTCTAGTCATCCAAAAATTTGGTTTATCATAGTCACTGAATTTTCAATTAGATTCGATGTTAAAATGATTCTTTCTGGGTCTATCAATTTACTAATACCAAAATTTATAGTGTGCAAAAAACTAATTATAGTTGAAAACCACATAATCATGAAAAAAATCACATATAGGATGTCTAAATCATGATACCTCCTTTTTAATCTATGAATACTTAGGTTTATCCTAGTTTATTAATAGTCATCATCTATTTAAATCATTCACAGTGGTTCATAAAGAGTTTGGGAGTTTCCAATGTATATCCCCTAAGAGTGACAAAGAAGGTGTGTAATAAGGCTAATTATCAATCCCCTGATGACGATCAAGTCTAGATCAATTTTCCCTATTTGAAGTTATTACCCCAGGGTAACTATATTCTATATCCACATCCACTTATAGTACCATGATAGGGATGGAATGTTTTATAAAAAACTCTCTATATATTTTACCATAATTCCCGAACATTTTAATATACTTTTAATGATATTATTATTTATACTTAGAGACATCCATAGACATATCCTTAGAAATATCCCTATAAATATTACTAAATTTTTATCATCCTTGTTTCCAAATTTTAATGAAACCTTTCCTCTTATACCATTTATTGGGACACATGATTCTCATACATAGATATTAAATATTTTTAGATGAATATTCAATAAATAACACAAACACATGCATGAGGACTATAATAGTTTTGTTTCCTTAGAGAATAGGTGCACAATATTCTAATTTTGTGAAAGATCTATATCATATCCCATAAATATCTTCCCCTTCCGTACTCCTCCCAAATATACCTTACTTAAAACCATTATTTATTACCTAGGGAATGGAAACATAAGAAATGGTTAGCTAAAATTCTCAGTAAGGGTAAACACAGGTGGCACATAAGAATAAAATGAACAGAAGGGTATGAGAATAAGATCATAACATCTAAAAACCATATCTTTCATATAAATGATCATAATATAGATATATAGCATAAATATTGGATTTTTATAAGATATGAATAATAAGGGAATAAAATATCATGATCCATGAGTGAAAAAAATTGGAATAAGACCTAGATTTATGGAATATACATCCAATTATAACATTGTGAAGATGTATAAATAGATAAAGGTTCACTCACTAAGTTAAGGACATGAAAAAATGACATTTCATAAATTTAATCACATGTAACTAGGTACACACATAACATTATGGAAATAAAATATAGGTCCATGCATAACACTTGATAAATAAATTCAGTTTGATACATATCATTATGAAAATGGAATCAGGTTCAAACATAACATTATGAAAATGTAATCAGGTTCACATATAACATTGTGAATAAGTAATCAGGTTTATTCATAATATATTTACTCATGAGTTATCTATAATTATCCATTGAATTAGTGGGAGATATAAGTCCCCCAACCACATAATGAAAATCGTAAAAATGTGTTCCACAAGATTAAAGAACATTAACCATATAATAACCCATAAAATGTAATCGGTTTCATAAAAATTTCATCATATCATAACTTCTGAAAAACCGACATGTTTTATAATCATTTCATCATTTCATCATTTCTTCATTTCAAAAACTATATAGAAAGAAACCCATTTCATATGAATTTTATCATGGTATAACCCGTGGAAGAGAAAAAAGATTTAATATACATATTCTTAGCATAAAACATTTAATGAATGAAAAATAATGATATCCTTGATTAATATCCCCAAAAAATAATAAATTACATGAAATAATTTCATCTTACCTGGAGAATAATTTTGAAAGATATATCACATGGAACATTTCTTGAGGATAATAAATTTTTAATAAAAACCGCATTTTCAATTTAAAAATATTAAAAAACCATTTTAAATTTAATTTAATTTAAAATAACCTTGAAAAATTTAAATTATTATTCAAATAAAATAATATTCATAACTATGGGAATATCTATTTCTTTCATTCATATTAAAAATAAGGATTCCTTTTACATTTTGGTTAAAATCCAAAAAAACATTATTTAAAAAACGACATGAATATTACATTCAAGAAATTTATAAAAATATAAATTTGGGTTAAAATTTCAATAATAAATCATTTTAATAATGATAAAAATCATTTTAAAATTTTTTTTGGAAAAAAAATTGGAAGGAAGTCTGGTTTTCGACCGAAGAGATAAATATAGAATTTGTTTTCATAAAAAAATTTATTCTCAAATAATGAGTACCTAATGAAATAAAAATGAAGGTAAAATATATTCTATTGAGATAAATATAAGATAAGAAAATACATGAGTTTATAAATAAATCATAACATTTTATCATTAAAAATATAATCCTAAACAATCCCTATAAACGTTGAGATCGGTATATAAAATATTTACAACTTTGGTAACTTTTAATTGTATTCCCCATGATATAATAACATTAAATGAAAAATAAAATATCATGAGAATAAATAAATTCATGGTATTAAATTTTAATGGTTTTGTATATACACCTCATAAAATATGATAAGTTCATAACATTACATATGTCTCAAGGAATGAAAATTATGACAAAAAACCATTACCACTTTAGTAAAATTTTAAATCTTATAAACTAATAAAGAATAAAATCAAATAGAACATTAGTTATCATGAAAATAATTATATTTATGATAATAAAATTTATTTTTTCAGTAAATACACCACAAAAAATTAATGAGGGGTAAAGTTTCAGACATTTCCCACAAATAAATGAGAGACTATAAATCCATTACCTCTAGTCTCGACTTCTTTCGTACACATTTTAAACTCTTGTGTAATAAATACTATTTGACTTTTAGATTAACATAGAACCATATTTATATATATTACCATATATGATTTACTTATTACAATCCATTAAATATTTATTACCAAATAGTTTCTAGAAACATGTTTCAGGTAAGAAATTCATTGTTTTTCATATATGTTTTGATTTATTACTTTATGTTATCTTACATTGATCATGGTTTCATCATCTACGGAATAAAAATAATGTCATAATTATAATATTTATACACAAATTAAACATTTAATACCAATAATTAGGGATATTTTTGAGAAAAAATATGTTACAATAATAGAGATCGTTAGTTGTACATACACATGAGAAACATTTCTATTTTTCAACAATCATTATGGAGAGGTGGTAAGTAATATTTTATATTTAAAAAATTATTATAATATCATAAATTCAATTTTATTTATTTAAATATTCTTATATATATCATTCATGTGGTATGGTGTTGAAAAGTGAGTCACATCACTACTTGATGGAGATAGTCCACACGTATATGAAGGACCTTATCATAATTTAGTGTGTGAAAACATTGAAAGTAAAATGATATATTACATTTTGAAAATGATAAATATGTCACTAATATAATAATTATTTCATTTATATCAGATATATTCAATAACATTATCATGATAACCATTCATGTAAAGAGTTAGTGGAAATGAACCACATCACTTTGTGAGGCGGTAGTCTTCCATACACACGAGCAATGTTATTATATCCCCTACAAAATGGAAAGTAAAAAAATTATAAAATATATGATTGATAACAAGTTATAATATTTTTATAAATATAATATATATACTTTTTATTCATCATCATAGCAAACCATGAGAGGTGCTAATAGAAAAAATCAATAACATCGGTTTGTGAGGCAGTAGTCCTCCGTACATATGATGATTTTGTAACACATTTTATGAAGGTGGAGAGGGTTTAAGGTCACTAAAATTATGTAAAATATATAAATATAAATATTGTACATATTTTATTATATATTAATTTTTTAATAACAATTAAATGATGTTTTGGAATAAATATAATAAAAAATATTATAGAAGAACATTTCCTATTCTTCGTGTATCCCCCATAAGATTTCCCCAAAATCCATCCATGGTTGTATTTATGCCAAAAAAGGATTCTTGGATGATATTAGAGAATTTGGATGTTATTTGGGTCAGTATTGGAAGATGAAAAAGGGTTTGAAGGTGTGAAGATGAGAGGAGATTTGTTGGCTTTTTATAAGTGAGGTGAGTGACACAATTGTAATTGTTTGAAAAAAAAGGTGTACCAACATTTTAATCCTGAAAAAGTGATCCAAATTGAGTATTATAGGGACCTATATATTATATGGTATAAATATATTCATAAAATTTATTTTATAAAAAATATTAAGTCATTTAACTCATATCTTTTAAGTATAACCCCTAATAAAGTCATTTTTACCTTAACCAAGGTAAGTAATTTTTACTATTTTTACTATTTATTATGGTAAAAAATTAAGTAGAAATTATTAGATAATATAAATTATTATTATTAGAAATATTTAATCTATTTTAAAAAATTATATTCACCAAATTAAAAAATTTTAGTTTAAAATTAATCTCATAAACTCGATGAGAAACTAGGCTTTCAAAGATAAAGTGTTGAAATATTTATAAGGTTTTTAGATCAATATTTAATATAAAAATGACTCAAATAAAAAAATTAATTGATATATAATTGAACTAATTTTAATTTTAAACCAATTTGAAATAAAATTTTACTGTATAAACAATTTTAATGGAAATCTAGTTTTTAATTTAAATTCATTATTTTTAATATTCATAATAAATTAATTTTTAAATATAATTATAAAAAACACATGGTAATATAATTTTGAAATTATTATATCAATAAATTAACTTTATTTTATCAAATAAATGATTTACAAGTGCTAAAAAGTATTTTTAAAGTATGTTCATAAAAATGGGAAAACCATTTTTCAGAAAAATATTGTTTTTAAGAATAAAATTAGATTGGTTCAAATTTCATTCCTAAAAAACACATAAGATAAATGTTAAACATTTTATTTAATATATAATTTATATATTCTTATAAAATAATTCAGCTAAATTGTTTCTTTCAATTTATTTGGGTAAAACATGATTATGTGAATAAAAATAGTTTTTCAGAAAAATATTTCCTTTATTTCTAAATAGATTTTACTTCCATTTAAAATAAATTTGACACCAAATAATTCATTTTATATACATTTTTAGACTATTTATTTTCCTAATCTAGTATATACTATTCATAACCTCTATTCCAGTTTCTAGGTGATAACTGTCATATTAATTAATATTTTTTTAATATTATATTTCGTTTTGTTTAAACTTTGTGTAACATGTATCACAAGTTGCACTAAATGGTACATATAATGAAAAATAAAATTAGTGTTTATTATGACATAAGATATTTATTTGTGTAATAAAACATATTTAAAGGATTAAATTTAATTTACAAAAATATTTCATTAAATATTAGGGTTTTATAACAACTCATACAAAACAAAACCATATTTTAAAAAGTGTAAAATTCTGATCAGTATAAATTTTATCTATAACAAAAATATATTAAGATGAAATATTTTTTCTTTTTATGTAAAATGTTCATAAATTTAAACTTTACTTTTTGATTTCCCTTACCTATCCTTGAACACTACATTTTTTTAATGTGGGTTGATAATTATTAAGGGACATAAAAAGAATAAATTAGTTAGTCTAGTGAAAAACATGAAAACTACGGAAATTTTAACTTTATATCAATGTTAATTGATAGAATTTAATAAGTCATTTTCACATGAAAAAAGACTAACTTATTTCACAATGTAGACATTTAGTACCAATAATAAGAAAATAAATACCCATTCAGTGAACTTATATCAATTATATTAATAAAACATTATAGAAATAACTGGATCCCAATTAAATACATAGGAGAAAACTCCTAAATAACTCCCCCATTTTTTCCTATTATGATAAGAAACATTATCCAATGCATTGGATAACTATCTAGGTGAAAACATTGTATAAGCTATATCAGGATAACCCATTCATCATGTGTTATAATGGAGATCAACCCATAATACAAGCTATATCAGGCTCACTTTATATGAACCCATATCTTCGTTTTAGGTACGCCTTTCCCTTTTCTGGGGTTTTTGAGAAAAACAAAATTTCTGGATATTTTTGTAGTACACGCCGTGTACTTTCCGAGTACACGCCATGTACTCTTTTCCGGCCCAAAGCCGTGTATTGGCCGTGTCCTGGCCACAGACACGGTGTGTAGGGGTGACGTTGAGGCCGTTTTTGGCAGAGTAAAGAAAAAACCTAGTACACGCCGTGTAATCTAAAAGTACACGCCGTGTACTTTTTTTTCATTAAATGGACCAGGGTCTTGCCTGATGCACAGAAGCATCTTCTTCAAGGCTCCATTCATCTGAGAGCACTGAGGATCCGTGAATCATCGACGAGCCCCCGCCTCTCAGTCCATTCTCTGATTAGAGCACTGTTGATTGTGTTGGAATCGCAGTGGTGAGTTCTTCCTTCTACTTGAGCCTTGTTTTCCAATTCATCATTTTTCTCATGTTATCATGGTTTACGTGTTTTATATGTTTTCTCATATCTACGATGTTCTAAGGATAACCATTCATCGTGGTTCAATTATATCGATCTCTTAGGATCCAGGTATGTGGTTTGTGCTTTTCTGTAGAAAGTCGATGAGTATTTCATCTAAGTTCCACCAATACCCTTGAACGGGGCATTGGGTGTTCCTATTTTTCCCTTGTTGTATTTCCTGTTTTTCTTGATTTCTAGAGTAGATGTTTTTCATGTGATTATGGTAGTTTATACTGTACTCTGGATGTTTTCTATGCTTGTTCTGCCTGTTTTCCGTTTTTCCTGTTTCCATGCCTAGTTGTAGGATAGTGGAACTATTGCATTGTTTTCTGTTGAGCCTCAGATTGATAACCAAGTAGTTCTTGAGGTTTACTTAGACGATGAACGCACATTGAGCATGATTATTTCCACACAGGACTGTGAGAACCTAGTGTAGTAGACCATAGACAGAATGGACATAAGGGATTCTCTAGAGTGTCTTTTAATATGATACGCGACCACATGGGGAATTGACAATGGGTTTTTCCTCAAAGAGTCTGTAGTTCCTCGATGCAGGCCACAAGGGGGAATGAGACGTTGAGTGCTTCCCCAGAGATCCTTAAGCACGATATGAGACTATAGGGGGAATTGACGGTGAGTACATCTTCAGAGAGTCTACTCTTAGCTGAACCAGAGGGGTGAGACTATGTGTGCCTCCTAGAGGGTTGATTTTACTGGTAGGTTAAACCATAGGGGTTAGGTTTTGAGAGCTACCTAGAGGGTTACCTATTTTCTACTTGTTGTTGGTTGTTACATGTGTACTTTATATGTTAGAACTGTGAATTGTAGCTGCTGTGTATTTCCTGTTTACTGTTCCTGTACTTTACTTTCCAAGTATTCATTGACTGTTAGGCACATATATTTGGGTGGTTGCCTACTGGGAATTTGTCTCACACCCTATTTGGGCCATGTTTTTGGGCCCAAGCAGACTATGTTACTACAGGTATAGATAAGGGAAAGCGCCCTTCTACTTATGGTACCTGACTTACTGTTGAGCTGGAGAGTAGGGAACCAAGAAATTTCTTGCGATGCTGAGGAGTTTACTTTGTTTTTCTTTTTCAATTTTTTTCAGTTGTACTTCATCACGTTGGTTTGTTTACTATTTTCCATAGACATATGTACCATGTTTCATCATTATTATTTTATATATTGCTTCCATTGTTCAGTTCAATTGTTTTATGATGTTTATTGTTTCCGCGACTATGTCTGGTTGTTCTTCCACTGTACACTTTACCGAATGAGGGCATAGTTTCCCCACCGACTCACTAAGGTCCTCACTACTAGTCAGTAGCCTCTAGAATTTGGGGAAAGATGCTTGAGGTCATATGGTGATCCGGGTACAGGGCACCAGTGGAGGGGCTCCAGATTCCGGTCATTACAATGTGGTATCAGAGGAGTTCTTTTCTCTTGTCTTACTGTTTGGAGACTTTAGATAGGTATAGGATGGATTTGGTACATGGTAATAAGTTTTTCTCAAGAGTAGCTAACCCGTGTATAGGGAAAAGCCATACTACCTTGTTAATTGTAGTTTGCTGGTTTTGAGATTTTACAGTTGATATGATTTCACCTAGAGTGATTCACATGCTTGTGATGTTATTTTCTTGATGATTGTGGTTCTATTTCTGTCACAACCTGATGGGATGAGGGTATGCCATCTCATGCATCATATAGGCACTTGTAGAAATTACATGCCATGCATTCTTGCCATGCCATCTAGGGTGCATTAGCGGTTGCATGCTATTGTGATAGACTTTGTGTAGATTATGAATGCTATTGTGATAGATGCTTGATATAATCTATGCAGCCTTTTTAGAAGATTGTTTACTTCCTAGATTGCTTAAATGAATGCCAAATTTTGATTCTTGAGGTGTTATGGGCCCTCACGAATCAGGATTTGGCACCTCCTTGCCTTTTTTTCTGTGTTTTCTGGGGTTCTGTGCAGTTTCTGAGATACTGCCCAGAAAAACCCAGAATACACAGCGTTTACTTTTTGACTACACACCATGTAGTTTTTAGACTGTGTTACTGACCGTGTGAGAAAGGACAAATAGTTGTAGAAATAACTTCAGGAACATCCCGTGTATGGTAGGTACACGCCGTGTAGTTCAGAGCCGTGTACCCGGCAGTGTCACTAACAACATGGGTCGGGGAAGCTCGGGTAGAACACGCCGTGTTGTAAAGGAACACACCGTGTTTTCCTGTCCAGTTTCCCGGCCGTGTCACCAAAAACACGAGTCGGCGTTACCTTCTCTTCAACACGCCGTGTTGTTTTAGGAACATGCCTTGTAGTCTTGTTCAGGTACCCGACCATGTCACGAACAACACGGGACGGTGTCACCTTCACCTATACACACCGTGTTTGCTTGGAACACGCTGTGTAAGGTTCATCCATGTAGAAGGCCGTATGTTTGACAACACGGGCCACCGAAGCCTTGTCAAGTACACACCGTGTTTGTTTAGAACCCGCCGTGTAGTCTCGGGTTACGTCGGACCGTGTGAGTTAGCCGTGTAAAGAGACTCGAGTACGGGAATAGTTTTCCAGTACACACCGTGTGTTGGGTCAACATGCCGTGTAGTTTGAGGTGTTACACGACTTGTAGGGTAGGAGTACGCGCCCATGTCAGTGGCTTAAGAAGACACGCCGTGTAGTTTTTATACACGCTGTGTAGTCATGTTTTGTAAACTTGTGTGTTTTTCTTCCCCTGTTCCCGTTTTGTACTCTTGTGTTCTCTATCCCTGTTTTTTTGACCTAATGTGTGCTTTTGATCTTTTAGATCTATGCCTCTGAGACGTCCTCCAGTTGTATGTCTGTCGGCAGGCAGTGATCAGACGCCAGATATGGCTGATCAGGGACTTTCTCCCGATCGCCCGATCGGGCCAGCCTTGGCAGTGGAAGTCATACCAGTTTTTGGAACTGCCGTACAGTTTAGGGAAGGTTTTATGAGGATGATGAAGACCTTCCAAGGAGAACCACCTCCTACCACGACTATGGCATACTTGACGCGGGTTTTCCCGTAGCAGCATCCTCACACTTTCTCGGGGGAAGGAGGACCTCAGGCTGTAGAGTCATGGTTAAAAGCCATGCTGACTATCATCGAGCATCTGGAGACGCCTCTAGAGAAACAGCTCAATCTCTCTACCTACATGCTCCGAGACTCTGCCAAGAAGTTATTGGACGTGATCTCGCAGGTGGGTCATTAGCAGGTTATGGATTGGGAGGATTTTCAGCGCGTCTTTTATGACTACTTCTACCTGGAGACCCTGAGGGCCGACCGAGCCCGGGAGTTCATGAGCATAGAGCAGGGTACTCTTTCTTTCATGGATTATTCCTCTAATTTCACTGATCTAAAGCATTTTACACCCCTCCGGGATGGGAGTGGGGAGTTCTTAGCAAGGAATTTAAAAGATGGTCTCAGGCGGGAGATCTGCTCGTAGGTGAATATCTTCCAGTTGACTTCCATCACTTCCATCATCAACCAGGCAATGATTGCAGAACACAATCTGAGAGACTCCGAAGCTGCGAGCCAGGGCAGTTCTGCTTCTAGGGTTAGTTTTCCTCCGGATGACAGCAAGAAACACCATAGAGAGTCTACGCACGGTGATCTGAGGAAGCGAGATGCATCATCAGGTATCCAGGTGATATGCTACCAGTGCGGCCGGTCAGGGCACATGAGGCCGTAGTGCCAGAGGGACCCCATAGAGTACCGATATTGTGGAAAGATGGGTCACCTTCAACATTTCTGCCAGGTTTTCTCACCAGCAGATGGTGACTGGGGTTCTTCCATGACTCTTCATTTAGGAGAAGCAACACCAGTTTATCACTAGTCGGGGAACTGGAGTTCTTCCAGCCGTTCGGGCTGAGGTGGAGGTCGAGGCTGTGGTGGTCAACCACCAGTCCCACAGCACCCGCAGGGTGGTTCAGCTCAGAGTGGTCAGCCAGGGGCCTAGGGACGTGGTGTAGGCCAGTCTTTCACCATGGAGTAGACCTATCAGGAGCAGGATCCCGACCCTTTTACAGTTCGAGGTACGGTTTTAGTACCCTCAGTTTTATCTTCATCCCTTTTCGATACTGTTTCTACACATAGCTTTATCTCTGTTGCTGTCATGGAGAGCCTTGGGCTCTGCACCTTTTCTTATTTCGACTCATTGAAACTAGACACACCTATGGGAACAAGGACATATAGTGTATGTCAGTGTAGAGAGTGTCCTCTTGAGGTTGCAGGGTATCGTTTCTTATGTGATCTCTTTGTCCTAGAGATGACAGGCTATGATGTCATTGTCGGGATGGACTGGTTATTTCCCTTCCAGGTAGTTTCTGACTGTTATCGCTGTAGAGTGAGTTTCGTTTCACCAGAGAGTGAATCTTTTATTTATAAAGGTGAATGGGATGTTTAGGTGAATCGTACAGGACTCGAGCATCATGGGATAAGAAGGGTGACAACCCAGATTGCTAGTCTTTATCTAGATGATCTGGGGACCACGCATTTGGACTTTCGTCCAGTGATGGATCGTTTCAGGGACATCTTTCCAAAGAAATTTTCGAGTTTTCCTCTGGAGCATGAGGTAGACTTCTCTATTGAGCTTGTGCTAGGAGCAGCACTGGTGTCCATTCCTCCTTATAGGATGGCTACACCTGAGATGCAGGAGCTCAAAAAGAAGTTGGAGTAGTTGAAGGCAAAGGGTTTCATCCAACCCAGTACTTATCCTTGGGATACGCCTGTCCTACTTGCGAAGAAGGAAGATGGTACCCTTCGGCTTTGTGTGGACTATCAGAAGCTATACCAGTTGACGGTCAAGAACCGATATCCCTTACCGAGGATCAATGACCTCTTTCATCAGCTTCGAGGAGCCTGGGTGTTCTTGAAGATCGACTTGAGGTCTGGTTATCATCAGTTGCACATTGGACCATCAGATATACCTCTGACAGCCTTCAGGAGCAGGTATGGTCTATACGAGTATACAGTCATGCCGTTCGTTCTCACAAACATGCCTGTAGTCTTTATGGCACTGATGAATCTAGTGTTCCATCCTTACTTGGACTCCTTCTTTGGGGTCTTCGTGGACGATATCTTGGTGTACTCTCACACTCAACATCACAATGCCACATATCTTGAGATCATTCTGAGTACACTGAGAGATCATCAGCTTTATGCTAAACTTTCGAAGTGCCACTTTTGGATGGAACAGATTCACTTCTTGGGTCACATCATCTCAAAGGCAGGGGTATCTGTGGACCTAGAGAAAGTGAGAGATGTATTTTCTTTAGAACAACAAAAGAACATTTTTGAGGTACAATGTTTTCTAGGGCTGGCTGGATACTACAAACGCTTCATTCAGGACTTCTTGCATCAAGAATCACTGTTGACAGGTCTGGCCAAGAAGGGGGTGAAGTTTTTATGGTCAGATTCTTGTGAGTCCACCTCTCTGGAGCTGAAAGGGAGGTTTTCGTCGGAACCGATACTAGTCTTCCCAAAGCTAGGAAAGAGCTACACTGTCTATTGTGATGCTTCAGGTATCGAACTAGGAGCTTTGCTTATGCAGGGATATGGAGTTGCTACGTACGGATCTCAGCAGTTGAGGACACATGAGAGGAACTACCCTATGCACAATTTGGAGTCAGCAGCTATTGTTCATGCCTTATGCTGTTGAAGAAATTACCTTCTGGGAGAGCACTTTGTGGTTTTCACCAACCAAAAGAGTCTCAATAACAACTTCACTCAGCGTGATCTGAATCTGAGGCATCGTAGGTGGCTCGAGTATCTTCAGTCTTTTGATTTTGAGATTGTCTATACGTCGGAAAAGGGCAATGAAGTGGCAGATGCGTTGAGCAGGAGATCTTAGTTTCATGCAGTTTAGGAGGCCAGTAGTGAGTGTCAACTTATGGCTCTATTATCTGAGATGCATCTGGAGGTGCACGAAAGACAGGGATAAACCTTCCTATCTTCTGTAGCTGTTACCTCTACACTACTTGATCGGGTATGAATGAGGAAACTATCAGACTCAGAAGGCTTAGTCCTTTGAGAGAGTGTGTCAGGAGAGGACCCTCTTCCTGGATGAACAGTGTGCGAGGATGATATCTTGCGTTTCTAGGGACGCGTATGGGTGCCAGTAGACATATGTGAGGAGATGATGCGGAATTTTCATTCCTCAGTTTGGGTAGTGCATCCTAGCATCACCAAGATGTATCGAGACCATCATCTCCAGTATTGGTGTCCAGGTATGAAGAGAGATGTTGATGGTTTTCTCATGAGATTTTCTACTTGTTATCAGGTGAAAGCTGAGCATCTGCGATAAGCAATACTTTTCCAGCAGTTACCCATTCTCGAGTAGAAGTGGAATGATGTCGCGATGGACTTAGTTACTGGGTTACTGCGGTCAACTCAGGGGAGGGATTCTGTTTGGGTTGTCGTCGATAGGCTCACGAAGGTTTCTCACTTCTTGCTGATCAAGGATACCTTCAATGTCAATGATCTGGGATGGATTTACATCAGAGAGATCATTTGTCTATATGGAGTTCCACGCTCTATTGTTTCAGACAGGGATTCACGCATTACTTCTAGGTTCTAGAAGGGACTTCAGAAGGCTTTGGGTACCCAGGTACTTCTGAGTACGACATACCATCTCCAGACTGATGGCCAGTCCGAGTGCCCGATCCATGTGCTTGAGGATATGCTCTAAGCTTGCATCCTAGACTTTGGAGGTTCTTGGGAGAACCATATTCCACTGGTGGAGTTCACCTACAACAACAGTTTTCAGGTGACCATTCATATGGCACCATAAGAGTCTCTGTACGGTAGGCTATGCAGATTACGCTTATGCTGGCTGGAGGCAGGAGAGACAGCTTTTCTAGGACCTAGTCTTGTTCAGGAGACTTCAGACTAGATAGAGCTGATTCGGAAGAGGATGGCTATGGAACAGTCTCAGTGGAAGTCTTATGCTGATAAGTGGAGAAGACCTCTAGAGTTCGAGTTCGGGGATCAGTTCTTTCTGCGTGTCGCACCGAGGCTAGGACACAAGAGGTTTCAGAGGCAAGTTAAGATTTCACCACGGTACGTCAGGTCGTTTGAGGTTTTGGAGAGAGTTGGGCCGGTCACCTATCGGTTGCAGCTACCCCATAGGTACCGGGCTATGCATGACGTCTTCCACGTCTCTCAGCTCCGACGTTACTTTTCAAACCCGTCTCATGTCTTCCAACCCGAGGAGGTGGAGCTTAAAGCAGATATGTCGTTTGAGGAGCATCCTATCTGGATTGTTGATCATAGTACGAAGGTTCTCCAAGGCTGGTCTGTTCCTCTGGTACGAGTACTATGGCAGCACGGGCGAGTAGAGGACGAGACTTGGGAGAGGGAGGCCGAGGTTTAATCACAGTGGCTGGAGTTGTTCAGGGTTTCTTATTCTATGCCTCACTAGGGAAATTACGGGATGAATTTCTTTAAAGGGGGGAGGTTTTTAAGAACCCGAATCTTTGTTTTAGGTATGAATTTCCCTTTTCTGGGGTTTTTGAGAAAAATAAACATTCTGGAAATTTTTGAAGTACACACCATGTACTTTATGAGTACACGCAGTGTACTCTTTTCCCGCCCGAAGCCATGTACTGGCCATGTCTGGGCCACACACACGGTGTGTAGGGGTGATGTAGAGGCTATTTTTGGTAGAGTACGGTAAAAACCTAGTACCCTCCATGTACTTTTTTTTTCATTAATCAGACAAGGGTTGTTCCTGATGCACAGAAGCATCTTCTTCTAGGATCCGTTCGTCCGAGAGCATCGAGGATCTGAAAATCTTCAACGAGACCCCACCTCTCCATCCGTTCTCTGATTAAAGAATAGTCACTTGCGTTGGAATCACAACGGTGAGTTATTCCTTTTGCTTTAGCCTTGTTTTCCAATTCCTCCTCTTTCTCATGTTATCGTGGTTTATGTGTTTCAGATGTTTTCTCAGATCTATGACATTCTAAGGAGAATCAGTCATCGTGGTTCAATTATATTGATCTCCTAGGATCCAGGTATGTGGTTTGTTCCTTTCTGTAGAAATTCGATGAGTATTTCATGAAAATTACACCAATGCCCTTGAACGGGGCATTGCATGTTCCTGTTTTTCCCTCTTCTTTGCTTGATTGCTAGAGTAGATGTTTTGCCTGTGATTATTTTAGTTTTTACTATACTCTGGATGTTTGATATGATTGTTCTACCTATTTGGCGTTTTTCCTATTTCCATGCCTATTTGTAGGATAGTGGAACTGTTGCTTTGTTTGCTGTTGAGACTTATATTGATTGACAAGTAGTTCTTGAGGATTACTTGGACGATGCATGCACACTGAGCATGTTTATTTCCACACATGACTGTGAGAACCTAGTGTAGAAGACAATAGGGAGAATGGACGTAAGGGATTATCCAGAGTGTCTTTTAATATGATGCGAGACCACAAGGGGAATTCATGATGAGTGATTCCTCAGAGAGTTTGTAGTTCCTCGACACGGGCCACAGGGGGAACGAGTGCTTCCACAGATATCCTTAAGCACGATATGAGACTATAGGGGGAATTGACGGTGAGTGCTTCCTCCGAGAGTCTACTCTTAGCTGAACCAGAGGGGTGAGACTGTGTGTGCCTCCTAGAGGGTTTCTGGTACTTGTAAGTTGAACCATAGGGGTTAGGTTGTGAGAGTTATCAAGAGGGTTCCCTATTTTCTACTTATTGTTGGTTGTTACTTGTGTACTTTATATGTTAGAACTGTGAATTGTAGCTGCTGTGTATTTTCTGTTTACTGTTCCTGTACATTACTTGCCATGGATTTATTGACTGTTAGGCATAAATATTTGGGTGGTTCCCTACTGGGACTTTGTCTCACACCCTGTTTGGGCCATGTTTTTGGGCCCAAGCAGACTACGTTGTTGTAGGTATAGATAAGGGAAAAGCCCTTCTACTTCAGGTACCTGACTTGCTGTGGAGCTGGAGATAAGGGTACCAAACAATGGCTTGTGATGCTGAAAAGTTTACTTTGTTTTTCTTTTCCACTTTGTTTTTCAGTTGTAATTCATCACATTGGTTTGTTTACTGTTTTCTATAGACATATGTACCATGTTGCATCATTATTATTTTATACGTTGCTTCTGCAGTTCAGTTCAGTTGTTGTATGTTGTTTATTGTTTCCGCTATTGTGTCTGGTTGTTCTTCCACTATACACTTTACCGAATGAGGTCATAGTTTCCCCACCAACTCACCAAGGCCCTCGCTGCTAGTTAGTAGCCTCTAGAGATTGGGGAAACACGCTTGAGGTCATGTGGTGAATCAGGTACGGGGCACCAGTGGAGGGGCTCCAGATTTGGGTCGTTACACAGTTTGTTCACATATATAATTCTCATGTACCATATAATAAACAAAAAATTTTATACTTTCACCTTTTTATTATAAAATATTTCAGAAACTAATTTAAACTTAGATGAAAGATACTTTCAGATATTGAAATACCCTTTCTCTTAAAAACCTATTTTCAAAAATAAATTAGCCAAAATTAATAGAAAGTGGGTCTTTCTTTGAAAATATATAAAATCATATAAATAATGAAAAAAATATAATAACGATCATAGTGGCAAGAATATTTGATGTTTCCATATATGTTAAAATATAATATTTCTTTAGTTCTTTTCATAATCAAAGTCAAAGTGTTCCATATAAAATACATAAAAAGTTTCCATTTGAAAAATATTGAATGAGATTAAAAATATACATAATAATGTCCTTTATAATTCATATATGTACATATAAAGAAATTAATAAGATATTTTTAAATATATGGACATGGAAGAGAAAGAGTTGGAAGGGAGACTTTAAAAGAGGTTTTTTAAATAAAGCCCCCTTAACTTAAGTCTGATTCATCTCATAATTATTTATCATCCAGAATAATAATATTATATTAAGTATTCATAGTCTATTTTTTCAAGTTTGTTATTTCTTTTACCCTATTATAATAAATTACTTAATCAATTATGTTCACACGATACATATTGGTGATATTAGGCTTATATTTCAAAAATGAATTAGGTCGGTTAACTATGATAAAAGATATAATGATTTAATCAACTATATATAAATAATAACGAAATAATTATCTTTTTATTATGTTAATTACAGTTTTAAAACAAGCCATCAATTATGTTTATGAAAAATTAACAATATTAAAATCATTTAGACAGTAGGTCAAAAGTACATGTGAGTAACATTTTTATTTTTCAATGATCATTATGGAATAAATTTAAGTGATATTTTATGTTAAATTAATGATAATTATATCAAAAATACCATATTTTTTTGTTTAAATATACTTATATATATCATATTTATGATGTAGTGATGAAAAATGAATCACATCACTTCTTGGCGGTGGAAGTCCACACTTACGCACACACGACTTTATCATTTTTTATTGAATGGAAAGGAAATAAATTAAATTATATATTATTATTTTAAAATTATTAACATGTAACTAATATCATATATATATACATTAAATATATCATTACAACTAGTCTTAAGAGTATGTGATGGAAAATTAATTATATCGATTCATGATGCAGTAGTCTGTCATACCTAAGAATGATGGTTTCTTTTCCCATTTGATGGAATAAGTGATGGATATATATTTTATGAAATTAACATAATTAAATCTCATTGTATGGTATATAATATTTTTATTATTTCATCTTGGTTGAATTTTTTTTAAAATATTAGAAAAAAATGAAAATTCCTGGTTAAGAACTATACGTCTTCCTTGGAAAACCTCTTATGTTTTACACCAAACGCTTTATTATGATGGTTTTATGATAAAAAAGGACTCTAAACAATTTTTAGGGATATTAATATGGTATGGGTAGGTATTTTTTGAAACCAATGATTCTATAAGTGTGAAGAAATAATAATAAACAACACCCTTTGATAAGAGAGGGGATGTGCACTATTGAAATCTATTAAAATATTAAATTAATGTAAATTAATTTTCTTATTAAAATGAACCCAAATTGATAATATTATAAATTAATATTTTTTAGTCTAAATAATCACGTAATTTTTTTTTACTATTTTTGGTGATTTTTAACCCTTATCAATTTGTTTAAATCAATTTTGTTTTTTTTGAAAATTATCATGGTATTAAAGATTTTACTATTTTGGGGTAGAGAAAGTTACTATAAAAGATAAATTAGACCTTAAATAGAACATGTATGATATTTTAAACCATATTGAATCTCTTTTATGAATATAATATGTTTTGTGATTCAAATCATTTAATAAAATATTACTTATTATAAAATAACATTAATGTCAATTTTGGAATTATTCATTTAATTTGACTTTAAAACTACAATATGACAACATAATTGGAATATAATTCATTAAAACCATTATAATATTTAATTTTTATCTTTAAAAAACATGTAATACAATAATTTATTCATATTATTTTACATTTAACATTTTTTAAAACATTTATTTTATTTTTATATTAATTGGGTAAGTATTTTATTGGCGTCGCGTAGGAAATTAAGTTAATTATTTCATAACTAAAATTTAGAAATAAATTACCATGATAAATAAAAAATATTTATATTTAAAACTAATATTTATAACCATCAAATCCTTCTTTATATTTGTATGTCAAAATTTTAAACATAATAAAACAAAGAGAATGAAATTTTTTAATTTTCTTTACATAAAATATTATAAATGTAAAATTAATGTAAATATGGAACCAAAAGAACAAAATTTGTAATATAGGATGATTATATATAAAATATAATCATTCAATAAAACCATGTCAATTTTTAGGGTCACATTCTAGTCCACACCACATTTTTTAACCCTTAATTAACCAGTTTTACCTTCACCATATTAACAAAATTTCATATGATTTATATTAATATTGACTAAAAATAAATGGGAGATATTTAGAAATTTTGGACCTCCTGATTAAAAATATATAACCCATTTTATAGATTCAGAACAAAGAAGAGGTATAATTTAATATAAAATAAAACTAGTAAAATGTGATGAAAATAGTTTTTCAAAAAAACTTTTTATATACATAAATATATTTATTCTAAATTCAAGTATAGAATTCATTCTAAAGTGTATAATTGGATTATGATTAATAATAAGTAACCAAATAAATTTTATAAAAAATCCAAAAATAATATTAATTTTAAAATAATTTTGAATAAGATATAGTTTTCAATTAAAATTAGTATTTATCACTATTCATTGAAAAATTAAAATGTTCAAAAAACATCAAAATTCCACCACAGCCTAATTTTGATACGATAAATACAAAAATAATATCATTTTTTAGAAAATTAAATTTTTTAATGATCTAGAAATTATTTATAATAATTTATCATTAAAATATTTAAAAACCATTTTTTAAGAAAACATATTTTTGATAAATAAAACGAATTTACTAAAAATTGAGTGAATATTTACTAAGAATTTTTCAATACATTTATATTGATCAACACATATATATTTTTTATAAAGAAGTTAACCTTATTCATACCCATATAATTTAGGTATGGGTTATAACGTTCATATTTAAATGATAATATTTTTTGATTTATTTAAGATTGATGTTTTGTGCCGTATACACTCAAAAATAATGTTATTATTTTAAAATATATGAGTGTTATATTCTAACCCCTTTATTAAATTTCATTATCACAATTTTAAGATAACCTTAGTAATAAAATGATTTATATTAAAAAATACCTTTATTGATAACCCACATCATTTGAAGGGTTAATAAAAATTCCTGTTGAAAAGAGAGAAATGTAAATAAAAAAGTCATATGGAATATCACATGATTAGGATTAAAAATAGGATAACATATACGGGTAGGTAATATTAGGAATATAGGAAAATCAAAATAATTAATAATCATGGATCATGATTGAGATTATTGATCACAAGAAATTTAATGATAATGAGAAAGTTAATGACCATAAAACTATAAACTAAAGAGGTATAAAAAATATAATATATTCATCAGAAAAGAAGGTAATAGGAAATAATTTTTTTTTCAATATACCTTTCCTAGAGTTGATAAATTAATTTATCCTCTAGATTTTGAACAATAGGAAATATACATACTTTACAAGTAGAACATCACCCTTTAATAAATTTCCACTACATTCTCATCCTTGTCTACAAATGATGAGTATTATAAATGAATCATTTCATTCTTGAAGCACTAAAATCACTTTCTAACAGATCACATATCCATGAATGGATATTAAGTTATTTTCCCTATCTTTTGACATTAAAAAAGGTTAGAATAATATAAGATAATTCCAAAAACTCATAAACCATCATATGATGAAATCAATGATTAATCATCAAAGCCTAAACAATAATACCCAAAGTTAAAATTAGACCATTTGGTAAATATCTAAATGTAAAATGTTTCAAAATATTATAGACTATGATTGAAACTAAAATATTATAATGATTGGATCACATATTTTTCCATGATAAACTTAGAATTTATCACCAAATAAAATAAATCAATTTTAATGTCTCATTACTAAAATATATATTTCATAATAATATAATCTTCAAGATATGATAATCAATTCAATAAATAATCTATATCACTATAAAGAAACATTAAACTAACATATGGCTCCAAATGATAATTAAACCATTAATCTTCAAATAAAATCCCATAATTTTATATTTACCTTATTTATATAATGTTTCAAAATAGTGAACTTCTACTGAAATAAAATTAATCACCTAATCACTAAATCACTTTTAAATCCTATAGTTATGCCTATGATAAAAAATGTGTTCCCAAAATAAACAAAATCTTTATTAGTCTCATAATATTATTTTAAAAAATGACATGTCATACTAACTAAGACATCACATCTGTTAGGGGTAGGTTTTTCAACCTTGTCATCTTTTAGTTGGGGGATCAAGCCCAACGACCTTACTAAATGTGATATGTTTTTCTTTTTTAAATTGTATTTTAATATAATTCTTATATCATACCTAGAAATATGATGAGCATACTTAAAAGTAATCTTAAAAGTAAGAGTTTATATACACCCTAAAGGTTATCAATACCAATAAAATTATATCCAAAAAATGTTATGGAATTATTACCAAAATGAACATTAATTTATGAAATTTAATCTTAATGGTTACATATACCTCAAACATCAAATAAGTATCAATAAATCTCTCCAAAATTTTTTCACCTTTTCATTATTCCACTTTTCCATGATATTGATTCCATATAACATACAAAACAAATTTTTAATTGAAAACCCAATGTATAATAAAATTATGTGTTTCATGATTCTCATCATATATAGAATATATCAAAATATTATTGACAAAATACCGCAACATCAAAATTTAGAAAACATAATATATAAAATGAATCATCATTCAACTTCCTTCAAGAAACATTAACCATGATTCTCGATATAATTCCTTTATACCTTATTCTTGTATATCAAAAATAGGAAATTTTTTTGTTGGATTATTCAATATCAACTCAATCATGCTTCATAAATATAACATAATAAAACAATTCATACATTATATCCACAAATCATGGTCTTTTTTATGCATTTGATATCCCCTTTATCTTCCAATAATAAGTCCACATCTCCAAAAAAGAAATAGGCAATTACCTAGTGCTAATTCTATTTTTGAATGAGATGGATAAGATGAGATTTAAAAATGAAATATAATAATTACCATCATATATATAAATTTGAAGAAATAAAATGGTGTGAGATAAATCAAATATTTTCTTGCAAATCATTTGGATGTACAAAAAGATTTAAAAATCATTTGAACAATCCTTTTCCATGATAGTGATGATTACATCATCTAGAAGGGATCCAAAGTTTTTATGAGATCCTTTTTCTTCAATCAAGATAAATGATCTTTAACTATATAGAAATATATTATTAAAAAATTAATTGAATTATTTCACATTAAAATGAAAATGGTCCTTGTAAAGATAATAACCAAAGAAATTATATAATACATCAACCTTCAAATCCAAAAAAATATCCATAATAACTCAAACATTAAATAATGATTTAACCTTAATTTTTATCTCATACCATTTCTTTTACATCCTAAAAAATGTAAGAACATTCTTTTGAAAATATTCTTTACATTAAATCTAAGAGTTTCACATACATTAAGTTAATAAAAAACATACCCTTGTATATCATTAATCACCTTTAAATTTCATCACATAAAACATAAAATGTAAATCTTAGACCCCATAATCTTGGAGTATATACCTTAATTTATTATATTTTAATTATTATAAGGAATAAAATTTTAATGGTTTGATCATTTTATATGTTTTGGAAAACCAAAAACATATATGGTACCCATTTTTCCTTGGGAATAGAAAATAAAAAACAATACATAACAGAATATAATAAACTTCAACCTTGAAAAATAATTAAAACATTTCTTCTTCATAACCTAGGGAAAGGAAAAAATAAGGGTGTGCTTAAATGATTAGTAAAAGTTAAGTACTATAGATTCTATAATGAGTTAATGATGAATAATCAATGTGGAAAGAGAAATAACAGAACAGATATACTATTTAATATATAAGATAAGAATGAAATGAATCCATAGATTATTTATAGGGAACATCTTATAGATAATAATAAATGAATACTATGTTAATGAAATGATTAGTTATTAGATGCCATGTTTTGCAGGAACATGGTACCTTTACTATCAATATCCATTAACATGATAGTTTAAAACTACTCCGATTTGGATAACTAATTTGTCTCATGAGACTACTGATGCATTGAGTGGATATCATTAATCAAGACCATACATAATATTCAGGGGAATATAATTCCTCTTATATCAAATAATTAACTTAATTAATATACAATGTTCTTTTCCATCAAATATTCTTATAGAATTAATGATATAAATTTATTAAAAATTCCCCAGTTAATCATTTAACATTCAAAATAAAAGTAGTATGAAAAATAGAATTTAGTTTTATAAATAATAATTTCTAACATAAATTAATATTCATATTTAATATAAATGTAATTTATAATTAAAAATGAGTACAATAAAGTTATTGTTTCAGGAGAAAGTTAAAAATCACAAAATAAAGTGACATTGTTCAATAACTTCTACCACTTAATAATTTTATAATAAAAATCACTTGGATGAAAAAATTCAAAGTGAAAGTTAAAATAATAAAACTAATGATTGGCTCATGATATTACGTTTCAATGGGATATTATAAACACCACATTTAAGTTAATTTGTGTATAATAACAAATAATACTCAATGAAATGTAAATTGAGACAAAATACCATACTATATGAAAAACTTTTGAATCATGATCCCATGATAAAATAACCTCAATTGAAATTTTGAATATAAATAAATAAAATAAGTTCATTAAATAACATGTCATAGGGTATTATATAAACCACCCAAAATAAATGATTAGTGAATATGGAATAAGCCTCGAAGAAATAATAGTCAGACTAGAAATCCCTATACCTTACACTTACTTTTGGTTGAAAGATCTTTAACACCCAATATAGTTCATTTAATTATGTTATAAACTTATAATAGAACCATAATTATATTTATAATATCATATATGACATTCTTATAATATTTTATTACCTATTTTTTAATAATCATTCATCATTTCTCCTATTTTGGGTGTTACTTACCTAGTTTTTCGAGTATGTTTTGACATGTTCTTTTTCTTCTTCTTACATTGATCATGATTTCCAAATGTACAAAATATAAAAAATTATTTAAATATCATATATATTCATTATATATGTATTTATATTAAACCATAAAATATTTATTTATAGGATATGAAATGAACTATTCATGGAGATGGTAGGTTGTATGTACGCATGAATGATGCTTCCATTTTTTGTCACATTAAGAGAAGAAAAATTAAATCATATATATTTATATTATAATTAAAGTTTAATTTTTATGTCATATACATATCAGATATTTCAATTAACCCCATACATAATAAATTAAATGTAAAACATGAAGGAATCACATCGTCTTGAGTAGGTGACAGTCCACACGTCCACAAATGATGTTTTCTTATTCTCACAAAATTGAAAGAATAAAGATTAGTGTTATAAAATAATAATAAAAAATAAAATTTCTATTAATATAACATAATATCATATATAAACTATAAACCCACCATTATTTCCACCCTTGAAAAGAGGTAATAGAAGAACGAATGACATCAGTCTGCGAGGTGGTTGTCTGATGTACACAAGAACGATGATTGAATATTCTATTTTATAGATGTTTGTGTGGGTTTAGGTCATACCAATATCATAAAAAAATATCTATACATTAAGTATAATTATGTTATTATAATTGAAATATTTAATAATAATTGAAGGTGTAGATAAAAAAAATAAAACAAAAGTGTTTGTTGAAGAATGTTACCTCTTTTTGGGTAACTCCTTTGGGTTAATAACAAAAGACTTACTTTGTTTTATTTATAAAACAATTGAGTATTATATAATGAGTTGGGGTGATTATTTTGATGTTTTTTGATGATATATATGTCTTGAGAGGTGTGAATAAGTTATGGGTGAGTGCCTTTTTATAGTGGATGAGGAGTGACATTAATATAAATATAAAGATGTAAACACTATTGGGAGGTATCTCTTACATAATGTGCATAAAATAATGAATTAAATTATATAATAGGAATTATGTGGTCTTACTATTAACATCAAATGACTTTTGGAAAAGTGTATATGTCATTTTTTTCCTTAATTTTATGTTTATTTCTGTGTGAAGCTAGTTTTTCCCTTAATCGGTGTTAGAATTTTAAGTTCATTCAATAATATTTTTGGTAAAAATGTAATTATAAACTACTATAGATTATTAATTATTCTTATTCAAAATATCTCTTTTATTTTTTAATATTCCAATCAAATAAGTGGAATAAATTAATTTAAAATTAATCCCATAGACAAGATCAGAAAGTAGGTTTTTGAAATGAAAATGTTCAAAATTTGAAATATTTTAATATCCAATTTCAATGTGAAGTTTATTAAAACGAAATATATTAGACTAAATAATGTAAAATTGATATAATTAATCATTAAAACTAATTTTAAATGTAATTTAAACTTATAAATTATTTAGATGAAAATTCGGTTTTTAATTAAAATTTTGTATTTTTCACTATTATCAAACAAACTTCTTAGAAAAATACCAAAAAACATAACAAGATAATTTTGACATTAAAATTTTAAAAATTCAGTTTATTTTGTCATATAAAATACATAAAGGTTGCAAAACTTGGTTTTAAAATAGGTTCTCCATTAGAAGGTGATGAAACAACCTTTAGAAAAATATAGCCTTTTATACATAACATTAGATTTGTTCTTATCATAAACTGTAAGATACTGGAATTTTTTGGATTAATATCAAGAAAAAAATTTAGGTACTTTTTTTGTTTTATGTACCTTTTCGATGTTACGACTTGGGGGTGTTTTTGGTTTGGGTTTTAAGAAAATTCTAAGAAAAAGGGGTTGTGAAGGTTAGAGAACGGTTATTGAAAACTGTGTGCCCAAACCCAGGTAACAATGAAGCTCCGGACAGTGAGGTCCACATGGTTAGATAAAAATTTATAAAACCATGTGGACATTTTGGAGTATCTATGTGACCTTGTATATAGAGGTCCATACGGTTGGCACACAATTACCGTAACCCTGTTCCCCTTCCCCGAAAATCATGCACACTATTTATTTTCACCCAAAAATTAGTTTTAAAATGACCCAAACTTGAGAAACAGCTCCTATTTGAACTTGGATTGGGACTTGATGATTTTAGGTGATTATATAGCTTTATGGTGGGGTTACAAGGTCTTTTGACTTTTTTTCTTCAATATTTGGATCCTAAATCGAAGATTCACTCTTCACTCGGTAAATGGATTTCATCTCGATGCCTATCCCATTAATTATTCTCACATTCCTTAATATTTTTGTGGGGTATATCCTCTTATTATATATATACAAACCTAATTATTGAGATCTATATCTAGTATTTTATATATAGATCTATATTGAATAGATATTGATATCTTGATTTTGGTTTAGGGATTTATATCCATAACATAGATCTATGTTGTTGTGATGATCCAATTTTGGGGATTTCTGTTGGAAATTTTTTTGTCAGTTAATTGAGTAAGGTGGTCTAAAATATAACTCCAATATTCTTATATTTGATTTGTGTATTAAATATTTTAAAATTCATATCATTCTTTAGAAATTTAATTCCTTAATTGGACTAATTAGGTTAACTAATTGATTTATAAAAGCATTATTGAATTAAATGATTGGTTGGAGAAATGATCATGAGATTAAGGGGTATTCATATCAGATAATTAATTTGGTGGTAATTGATTATGAAAGATAGGAATTTTAATCTGTATAATTAATTAATTGATTAATTATGAGATGTTGATTTTTCTATATTGAGATAATCAATTATGAATTTATAATGTGCCTTAATATTATGACCAAGATAATTAATTATGGAATTAATTATGAAGTGTTCAGATTTAAAATGAGATAATTAATCCTAGAAAATTAATTATGGGTTATGAATTGTGTTATTGATTAATTAATTGGTGGATTTATTAACAGGATTAAAGTAGTTAATTAATTAGGGTTTCAATTAAGGATATTGTTGTATTTAACTAATTGTTGAATTAGTAATGGAGTTGAGGTGGATAATTAATTATGAGTTAATTATGTGTGAATGAATGAGAACATGGTAATTCTAAATTGAGAATTATAAATGGTAACATAGTCATTGTATTTGTGAGTAATATAATGGGAACATGGTCATTCAATTAAGAAGTATAAATGGTAACATTTTCATTGTACTTATGAGTAAAGAAATGGGAACATTGCAATTATATTAAGAGGTAATAATGGTGAAATGGACATCTTAACTATGCATTTTGATATTGGTTAATTTGGATTTGATGTGTGAATTTAATGAATTATAATAAAGGAATTCCAAGATATGGCCTCACAAGAGAATAATTCAAAATTTAGAATGAGTCGAATCAGGTGATGAGATATCATATCTCCATTGGACACTACGTTCCATGAAAAAAGTTGAAGCATGTATTATGTTATGATATTACCCAGGGAATGCTTCTGGATCTAGTATGAGATGAAGTTATTATTGAGGTACGAGTGTCCTGGGGAACCCTAGAGTTGGTATGATTAAATAAGGAATAAATGATAACGTGGTAACTGTTTAATTATGAATTGTGATTATTTATTTATAGAATTTCATTCACTTTCGTTAGACTGTACTTTTTTTTAGAAATTGTAGGTGCTGGCCTATTGTGTCATACTCACACCCTACTTGGGATGCTTGATCGGTACCCGAATATAACTTTTCTTCTACCAGTCATGTTATGGGAAAAGGCCTTATTTTATGTGGATAATTGGGGATAGAGCTCAGATGAGGGAACCATATGTGATTCGGGACCCAGTTGGGTGATTTTTGTGTATTTATTCCAGTTTTATTTTTTTTCACTTTTACACCTATATTTGCATAGCATGTCTTCCCTTTCTGTTGAATATTGTATTTGATTTTTTGGTTATTGTTGACGCACCTTTCATCACAAAATCTAAAGATTGGAAAAGGGGATTATATTAACTCAAAGTGATTCAACCTTTGTAAAAATATCAAAAATTGACAAAGGAAGGAAGAAGAAGAATGTTGCACAATGTTCGTGCAAGTTCTACTATGGTTGCACAAGTACACATGCGCGCCGCAATGGTCGCAAAAGTGACTTGCGTGCCCTAAAGGATAACTGCCCATGGTCTTCACCAGCCTATAAATAGACCCTGTGGGCTCCCCATTGGAAGTGTATTTTTTCCAGAATTCAGATTTAGAGCTCTGAACGCCCAAGTCTCTTCTCCAGGTCTTCCGAACACTTCTAAGGTAATTCTTTACCTAGAATGTAAGGTCTAAACAAGAGGAGTAAGGTCTAGGTGTTAGAATTCCCTAACACTTGCGCGCCTAAGGTGTTTTACCCTTAATGGGAATGAACATACTTGCGCGCCACCCTACTTCCTCACCAAAACATTCACAACTCTATTCTGGAAGTACCTCAGGATAATTATAAAGGCATTGGTCAAGGACCGCTCAAGTATTACCATACGGGTTTACAAACGCGCAAGTACCCATAGGTCGTGCAGGTATACCTGCGCGACCAGGACTTGCGCGCCCACGCAGTACCTGCACGCCTGCCAGGACATGCGCACCCCTGCCTTTTTTGGGTGCCCTTCTTGACCATTTCACCCCTCTTATGCCATTTCACCTCTCCTATTCAAGATTTTGTCTTCAAGACACCCTTCAAATCCATTTATGTCATGATTTATTGATTTGACTTCCTTATCCGAAAGGAATTCTGTGGAATATCTCACAAAACCTAGTGATTTACACATCTTTTGGTCACTAAAGATTGAGATTTCATTCATTCAACCTCATAATTTAAGATGAGAGAATCCTTAACCTAGGTCTCCTTTTCAGGGATAATCCCCAGTCATAATTATCATTAATTTGGGCATCCTCCTTATGAGTAATCCCCAGTCTTAATTTCTCTTAACCAGTCCTAATTTACATTTGATCTGGGATTCCTTATCAGGATTAAAACCCAATCATAAGTCCTCTCCTAATTTGGGCCTCCTTTTCATGAGTAAGCCCCAAGTTAGAGTATTCAAATCTCCATGAAGCACATATACCTTTATAGACCCTGTTTCTAGATTTCTTCCCTGAAGTGAATCCCAATCTTCATTTATCTGGGCAGTCATACATACATAAGTCCCACATTATTTATTATGATTGCATCTTTCATGGAAAAACTGTCTGATTTTTACCAATACCTCTTGTTTCTCACACCGAGCATGACTCACGTGAGCTTAGAGTGTAAAAGTAATTATGACATCCTTCTTTGAGCCATCAATCATAAACATCATACTCCCTTACTCGAACTACGTGGGTTCTAATTCCTTTTCTAAACAAAGGATATGTAGGTAGCCTATCTGCGGGTTTGATCCCAATTCTAAAATAATCCATGTCCTTCTTAATGACAATAAACTTCAAGTGCCCCATTGAGTGGATTTAAAACCACCATGGTCATTATAATGACTGAGAGACTTCCATATAAATGTGTCAAAGGATACCATTGACCAAGAATATCTATAAATACAGATGATTATCTATCGATGAAGAACCTCGAATACATATAAAAAATTCTCTAAATTTCCTACATATTTAATCATTGATTGTATGTTCTAAAGGAAATATCATTTTATACTTGGTAATGTAATAAGGATTCACGAAAATAACTTAAATCTATAAAGAGAGTCCTGGAGTAGACAATAATTCCCCTACAAAAGGTGTGATGAGTCCGACCTCCCATCCTCTCGACCAATGAAAATTCCTAATCCTCATCATTTCACAAACTAATGAGCACCTACCTTTGGAAAGTAGGTAAAAATGGATGTGGAATCATTGGATGTTTCTGGTTCTACGAACAAACCAGTTAGAAACTGATCGGAATGTTTGAACCTTCGATAAGGAGGTCATCCCCGAATTCTGAGGGAAACAAAAAATGGTGAACTCGACTTGTATCCTTAACCATGTTAAAATGATGTTTTACCTATTTGTTAGGCCCCTATTTAAAATGCAATGAGAGGGCCAACAAAAAAATCATTGACATATGTGCTCATCCAAAATATTTAGTGGCTGAATTTATCTTGATTACGTTTGTCATATCAAACAGGCACTCTTTTCCAAGATCTTCTTCATTTATAGAATGGCTGCTCTCAAGTTCACACCTGTGAATACTACTTCTGCAAATTCCACTACTACTACTCCTACTAGATCATCATCCTCTCTAAGGATGACATCACCTACTCAGCGTCTTCAACGCTGGGTATCAAATGCGCTGGTTAAGGAGTACTGTCAACACGGTACCATCCCAACTCTGGAGGCTGCTCCACAAGCCCTCCAAGTGAACAACTCACACCAGTCGTCCAAAAAATGATGAACAGTGATCAAGAAGCAGGAGATGCTAACCACCATCTCCAACCGTTTCGGGTCGTTATCCCCGGAACGCAATCACCATTCACTCCCATATTCTGGGGAGGTGAATGAGCAGGTCCGTCAGGGCCTTAATTCAAAGAAGCAGGAGTCCTTCCTGAGGTCTCCTATCAACAATCGCCGCCAGGCTTGTGCGACAGTATTCCCTCAACATGATGAGGGTACCGACTCTAGGCATATGGCTCAGGTTCCTCGAACCCGAGCAGGCAAGACGAACTGCCAGAGGCGGAATCCGGTCAACAGTGAGTAGGTTCTCATCTCTATCATCTCCGGAGAAGTCCACAAACCTAACATGGTGGAAAGCAACGAGCGGGCACATACACCTGCCTGTTTTAATTCTGTTGTCCAGCAGACTCGTCTGGTATCATCATACCAGTCCCGTCAGGCAATTCCGGCGGAGTACTATAGGCAGGAACATACACCTATTTATACATTATCAGCTAGTCAGCAGGCTCGTCTGACTACATATGATGAATCTCGTCAACCACGTTCGACGAAGTGTAGTCAGCAGGCACATACACATGCTAGTATTAATCAATCCTACCAACAGTCTCACTTGGTAGCATTCAGAGAAGTTAGTCGGAAAGCTCCGACAACAAACAGGAGGCAGAGTCAACTCTCTTCCCCCAAACTTGAGTACTGTCAGGATTCACTGACATGAAAAGGAGGATAGGATCAGGCACATACACCTACTCCAAGCACGGAATGGACATATATCCCCATTCCGGCAGCTGAAGTCACCAAGAATTTTTTATCAATGGTGAAAGAGCAGAATAAAATCTCTACTCATATTCTGGACGCTTGCTAGGATATTATAACAGCTTCAGAAGCATCTCAGTGAAATACACATAAATCTATCCCTACCAGTGGAGTGACACATCAACAGCTCACTCTGGAACAGACACACACATCTATTATAGTCCAAGAGGGTTGTGGGGCATACTCTCCCATATCATACGGACAACGAAGTCAGGCACATACACCTGATTTGAGTGGAGATCGTCAGCCTAACCTGGCCATCTTTCCTGATCAGGCACATACACTTGCTCAGAGCATCCACTTTCGTCAACAAGCGGTTTCTAAAGCGAGTAAGAAGGCGTCTAAGAAAAAGACCCACCCAGCACAGTCAGGAGATCAAGAGCCAATATGTAACAAGGCCTTGCTCGATGCTGGAGTTCTTGAAGCCCTCGGATAGTTATCTATTGGAATTAAAGATTATAATCCCTCATTTCCTAATAGTGGGAACATTAATTCCGAATGTCTTCAACAGACACTTCCTCATGAAAGCTTTTTTCATGATAATTCAGTCGATCTTGAAGTTTCATCTTCAGATGTGAGCCACAAGAACCCTCTGTGTGGTCAGAAGACCAAGGAGCAAGAGATCTCATCTTTTACTATAACCCACCATAGTGGTCCTCACCATGATGATGAATTTCGCTGTGAAAGTCCTCTCCACAGTAGTGATTCACATTGCCCAGAAAATGCTCTAGTGGACAATGTAGTGCCGAGAAAGCCCTCTTATCTTGAGGCACATGCAAATGTGAAACCAGTCATGTCTGATGCTTCATCGCTTGCAGGTGAAATACTTTCTCAATCAGAAGATAGCCCAGGTAGTAGGTCATTATCCGAACCACCCCTAAGTCATGCATCTTCTAGTTTCATCAATGATTTCTCTATCAATCTTGTTGAATCTGATGAAGCAAAAAGGAAGCCCCATATTTGGTCAAATCAGGTATACGAATCTTCATTTATTGATAAAGAGGAAATGCTAAACATGAGAAAACAACTTGCAAAAGGTGAAGTACCAGTCATGTTTTGGCCTCTGGCTAACTCTCAGTATGACATTCCAAAGATGTTGACGTAAGATGGAATCCATGATATTCAACTAAACTTATGGAAAACTCTTTGTCAGTTGAAGAAGAAATTATTATCTTATGATGAATATGAAAATAATCTTAAGATAATAGAAGGGTTACAACGTCAGATTGATTTGGAATCTCTATCAGTCTCTTGATATCCGAAGGCTGAAAAGCAGCAGAGAGCCCTTCAACGTTAATGCCTTGGCGCACTAAGAAGATTGCGTCAGTTAATTACCAATGCCCCATCTGGTATTCATGTTAGAGGATGGGGTGTTCATGGAGGACTACATTTCACTATGCTCTCCAGTCAGCAAAGCCTGCTAAAAATGGTCTCAGGCAATGTTATTGCCCATGGCCGGCCACAGTCAATGGGTTTTGTTTGTTATCAAAAGTTTTCCCAAGAACAGGCTTCAACTAGTTCCTCTCAAAATCAAGAATACATAGAACAAGTTGTTGAATTACTCCGGTATCAAGCAAACAAGGATATTGAACAACCCTCTCATATGGAGCAAGCACATCATCAAGTGACAGAAGTGTCAGAAATTATCCAACGGTCTTTTGAACCAGGTGATAAAAGTGGATACAGATTAATGCATCCAGCTAATTTCTGGACTAAGGTCCATAAGATCACGAGAGATTTTAAGAAAGTCTTAGACATATCATGTAAAGAGCCTCCCCAGCTTTCCAGACTAGGTAATCTTTTAAACCAACCCTCAGAATCAACAAATAGGATTCGAGGAATCGAGTGGGAACAACAGGAACATCCCCAGTCCACCAGACTGGGGAATTTTTCAAATCATCAATCCCCTCCTCAGAGAAAGTCAGTCTTTCCTTGATTGGGGAAGAAGCCTCAAGAGGAATGAAGAGCCAAATTATTATGAGATTCCCTCCAAATTACAGTTCGTCAAGAAGTTTTTGAGGGATCAAATCAACAAAAGGCAATGTATCATCAAAGACATGGAAGAAAACAATATCACAGAAATGATGATAGAAGAGATGAAATGAATTATGCATCAATAAATGTCATCAATGCCATTGTTGCTGATCCACCATATGAGGCTCACTAAAGGGACTCAGATTAAGAGGGTCCTGCTCAATAAGATGTATGCACCAACACAAATGAAGAAGGTGTACGTACACGAAATCAAAGGATTACTCAGAACCTAGGTAATCCTTCTAGTAACCCACTTCCCCCTCTCCGAAAAGGATCCAAAAAGTGAGGGGAAAGAATCAGGTTACATATCCTTCCTCTGGAGAAGGCCAATCGCTCTCACTAGAGTAAAGGTTTGCACAACAGGAGGAAGAAATGAAGGTGTTAAGGAGGTTGAATGCAGAACTATTTCAGGGTAGTCTTCTTCGTGAGCGTGCTGGAGTCAGTCAGCCAAGGGAATTTGTTGCAGCTACTAAGATGGATCAAGAATATCCTCCTCTATCAGTAAACCCTCACAAGTTTAATCCTATGGGTCAAGTGAAACAACAGTTGGTAGTACTACCATCAATTGCAGCACCAACCACCACATCTGTCCAAGCTTCAGTCATTGCACCTACCCAAGTCCAAGTTCAGACAGATGTTTCTCAAAAGTTAATAACTACCATTGAGTCATTAACAACTTGATTAGAAACTATGGAAGGGAAACATGCATAGGTTCAATCAAAAAAGAAAGTGTACCCTGAATGGGTAGATTCAATCTCTCCTCCATCCAGTTTTGGAAACCCTATATTCCCTATTTTCAATGGATCAGGCGACCCTGAACAACATTTCACACATTATGTGTCTTGTTGTGATCCTATGATGGGAACTCTGGAGCAGAAATAAGCAGTAAAACTCAGATGCTTCGTGCAAACCTTTCGAGGACCATCCTTTGTCTGGTATACAAGCTTTCAATCCCGTTCAATTACCAGATGGGAGGATCTCCGTCAAAAATTACTTCTTTAGTTCAGCTCAACTTTGACAAAGACAACAGTTTTTGATCTTACAAACTGTAAGAATAGAGAGAATAAAAGGGTCTCATATTTCATTGCTTGCTGGAAGGGATTAACATATTCCCTAAGCTTAGAACTCCCTCAAGAGGAATTGTTGCCAATCTGTGTGGCAAATCTGCGTGACCAATTACGCACACCGTTGATCCCTGTGAAATATACAGGAGGGTTTTGAGACCTTACTTAAATCGATCAGTAGATTGAAGATTCCCTTATACAGGCGAAGGGTAAATCTCGTGTAATTCCATCAGCTCCAGGAAGGATAATGGGTAAAGCAGAAACTGCTACAGTTATGTTAAAACAAGCACCCGTACCTATTTCTACTTCAAAACCTTCATCTTCTCGAAGGGATCCACCTCCTGAGAACCAACAACAAAGGCTATTTCATCTAGATGATCAAAGAGATCAAAGACGAAAACAATTTGAGGATTTGAAGTGAAAACATACTCTTTCCAAAATGAACAAGTTCCTGGTTACTTCATTTTGGCTCTGGAAAATAATCTGATTCAACTGCCAAAGCCCAAGAGGCCAAACAAGGATGGAGTTGAAGACCGTCCCAATTATTTCACCTTTCATCAAATGTTGGGGCATCCCATCCAGGAGTGTTTTGTCTTCAAAGATCTCCTGCAAAAGATGGTCGACTCAGGACAAGTCAAACTGAAAGGCTCTTCAGCCCAGGTAGCATGTGTCACTACTACAGTTCCAGAGGAGGAATGCGAATGGCAAGAAGTCAAAAGAAAAAATTCACAAAAGTAAGACGATTGGATGGTCATAAAGACAATCGACCAAACTCATGATATTTTTCAAACACAATTAATGAAACCAATTGTGTCTTCTGCCATGAATGTTGTGGAAAAACCCTCTTCATCAGAGGGAATGTTCTTGAAGAAACGATATGATTCAAAGAAAGAAAAAGAATCAGAAGAAGATGAGTATGTGTCAAATCCTAAGTTGTCTTTGACTCTGGCATACTTCATGACATCTACTTCAAAGCCACAGGCACCGCCCCACCAAATGGTACAACCTAAACAGGCTAATCAGGCAGAGTCTTCATCAGACGAAGAGTTAATCTTCGATTTTGTTAATATGATTCAATTAACAGATCCATATGCCAGTCGCAGCTCTGATTTCAATGAGCCTGAATTCCCTATATCAAACAGGGGAATCATAGGAAGTTCCAGAGGGTCAGGATACAGGGGAAGACGTGGATCTTTTAGAAGCCACTATTCCAATTCTACCCCTACTAGAACTACGTACGCAACAGAAACTCATGGTGGAGCCCTTCAGCGAGCTCAGCAAGAACAAGAAAGTTCTTCTACCAATAGAAAATTCAGTCCTGGAATAGTTATTTTGGAAGACTGGTTGAAGGTTCCATCTTCTTCCTCTCAGCATGTAAATGGATCTAATCTGTCTAATCTTCCAAAACCTGGAATATTGCCAACTCCTATCCCATTACATGGTGCATCAACTTCCAAAGCATCTGCTTCCAAGGTGCCTGCTAAATCACATATTCCTATTGGGAAACGCAGACCTCTAGATCAAAAGTATGATGTATTGAAACACTTGGCCCATGTACCAGCCAAGTTATCAATTCTTGATGCTTTGAATCTTTCAAAAGATCTTCGAGAAGCACTCATCGAGGCTTTTTCTAGTCCTCAAGAGTTTGAAACTGAAATTGCTGAAGCTGAAGTCTATCACATAGAGAATAATCCTGCAGAATTCCATGTAGTAATATCATTTACTGATAAATATGAAGATGATGTTGTGCATGGGAATATTAGACCTTTGTACTTATCTGGAAATGTCAATGGCTTAGATGTTCAAAGAGCTTTCATTGACAATGGTTCATGAGTCCACCACATGCCCATTCGTACACTTCGTCGATTGGGCCTCATGAAATCTGATTTATCTCCTTCTACCATGATGTTACATGGATATGATAAAAATGAACAAGAACCACTGGGCAAAGTTACACTCAGAACTCAATTTGGAGATCTTGTATCTAATTCAGATTTCATGGTTGTTGATCAAGACTTAGCCTTCAACATCTTGCTTGGATGACCCTAGCTACATCAACATGCGGCTATCCCTTCATCATACCATCAATGTATCAAATATTGTTTTGATGGTCAAGTTGGGACATTGTATGGTGATAAGGCCCCGTTCAAGACATGTGAGTCTCAATACATTGAGGCAGAATTCTATCACATGAAGGGAAGGGAGAAATCCACAATAAAGGAGATTACCAAAGTTTATGCTTCATATGGTTTGGAGAAGATTCCAGTAAATCCATTTACACATGTGAGTACAAATTATGTGTTTCCTATCAGTAAAATTTACAAGATAGAACCAAATCAAAATACTATTATTGAAAGATCCATAATGTCAATCACAGCAATCGAGCCAGACAACATGGGAGAAATTGGTAACCCACCAAGCAGTGATGAAAGCACAAATGGCGATGTCTTCATTTCATCTGCTAAAATCCAACAAGTCTATACTTCACCAATTAGGCTAGAAGAAGTTATAGTAACATCGGAGGTGAATAATGATGTCGATTCTCAATCCATCATCTCCTCCTTATTACCCAAAGAAGACCCTTTATCATCAATCAGGTCAGAAATGGAAGCTTCTTCTTCAAGATGTGAAAATGTTGACATCTCTTCTGACCATGAAAATTCTACTTTATCATCTACTATGCAAGTAGAAACAGAAGAAATAACACATGATGAAGAAGACGAGGAATATCTCTGAGATGCTCCTCCAGCATTCGAAGAGGGTATCTCTACCACTGTGGATGAACTCAAAGAAATTAATCTGGGTACAAAAGAAGACCCACACCCCACTTAAATCAGTGCGGCCATGAATCTTAAAGAGCAAGAGATGTATATTTCTTTTCTAAAGAAAAATAGAGATATATTTTCTTGGAACTATACAGAAATACCCGGGCTTGATCCTAATGTTTCTACTCATCATTTGTGTTTACCCAAAGAACATCGAGGATTTAAGAAAGCCACGAGAAGAACACACCCAACTTATTCTTCTAAAATTGAAGCTGAAGTGGATAAGATTATCAAATCTAACTTTATCAGATAAGTTTAGTATCCCAAATGGTTGGCTAATATGGTCCCTGTAAAGAAAAAGAATGGAAAAATTAGAGTTTTCATCGATTTTAGAGATCTTAATCGACATTGTCCTAAGGATGATTTCCCAGTTCTGATTACAGAACTCTTAATTGATGCAACAAATAGCTATGAAGCACTTTCCTTCATGGATCGATATTCCGGATATAATCAGATCTAAATGGCCCCAGAATACGAGGAATCCATAGCCTTCAGAGCCCCTCAGGGTGTGTTTTGCTACCGGGAAATTCCCTTTGTCTTAAAGAATGCAGGTGCAACATATCAGCGTGCCATGCATCATATCTTCAAACCCTTCTTAGGGATGTTTGTTGAATTCTATATAGAAAATTTGGTGGTTAAATCCAAACAATGTTCTAATCACTTGGCTGATTTAGAAGTCATATTCCGCAAGCTTCGACAACATAATTTGAAGATGAACCCCTTAAAATGTTCTTTTGGGGTAACCTCAGGAAAATTTCTTGGCTTTGTTGTATGCCATTGTGGTATTGAAGTTGATCCTAAGAAGACCAAGTCAATACTCGGTATGTCACCTCCTCGAAATTTGAAATAATTAAGAGGACTTCAAGGAAACTTATCCTATATTTGGTGTTTCATCGCCAATTTGGCAGAAAAAAGTTTACCCTTCACCAAATTGATGAAGAAGAGAGTCACTTACCAATGGACTGAAGAATGTTAGGAAGCATTCGATATTCTCAATAAATACCTCTTGATTCCACCGATACTCATGCCACCTGTTGAATGAAGACCACTTATCCTCTATGTGACAGCTCTAGAGCAATCATTGGGCGCCTTTATTCCTCAAAAGAATGATGCTAGGAATGAAAACATCCTCTACTATCTTAGTCAGACTATGCTTGAAGCAGAATCCCGGTATTCAAGTATTGAGAAGTGCTGCCTAACATTAATCTTTGCAGTTCCGAAGTTGAGACACTACCTGCAACATCATGAGATCCAATTTGTATCTCGCAATAATCCGCTCAAATTCATCCTTAGTCATCCAATGATTACAGGACGTCAGGCAAGGTGGGCAGTTATTTTGCAGCAATTCGACATTCAATATGTGCCTCAAAAGGCGATAAAGGGCCAAGCTCTGGCTGATTTCCTGGCTGACCACCCTTTAGTGGAAGACACATCTTTAGATATTGAACTCCCTCATGAGGAAGTCTTCTCTGTTCAAGAAAGTCCTCAAGCATGGGAAATGTATTTTGATGGTGCTTCTAGAAGTCCAATAGGGAGGAAAATGGAAAATCCTAAATTCAAAAAAGTTGGCTTAGGAATTGTGCTCATTTCTCCAGAAAAGGTAGTGTTACATTATTCTTTGTTATTGTGGGAAGGTGGTACCAATAATGACACAGAATACCAAGCTCTCATCGCATGCTTGGAATTAGCGCTTCAAGCACAAGTGAATCACTTAAAGGTGAAAGGTGATTCATACCTGGTAATCAAAAAAGTCAATGAGGATTAGGCCATCATAAAAGAAGAACTAATCCCTTTGTATGAATACGTCAGAGAATTAATGGTGGAATTCCCTTCGGAATCGATATTTTCTTACATCCCAAGATCAAAAAATGCTTAAGCTGATGCACTGGCTAATATAGCCACAACTCTAGCAGATCCAAATCGGGACAAGACAACCATCAGTATTACCCACCGTCGTGCAATTTCACCTTATGTTCGAATCAGAACAGAGGAAATTAATTAAATTAGTCCCATTCCTGAACCATATGGTCATACTACAGGATGGATGTCACCTATCAGGGAATACCTTCAAAATGGAACACTTCCACCTGATTGAGCTGAGAAATAACAAATCCGGCGACGTGTGGTCAATTTTACTCTTTATGATATCCCAGATCACCTAGATAAAATTATTTACAAACGCCATTTTGATGGAGTTATCTTCAAATTCATTGATGGTGAAGAGACAATGGCTATCATGAAAGAAGTGAATGCGGGAGTCTGTGGTGCCCACCAGTCTGGACATAGACTGTCTGATCAGATTCGAAGGATTGGATACTTTTGGACTTCAATGATACAAGATTGTATTGATTTCACAAAGAAGTTTCATTTATTCCATGTACATTCCAACTTCATTTATCAACCTCTAGAGTTTATTCATATAGCTAAATACTCATGTCCATTTGCCACATGAGGAATGGATGTGGTGGGACCTTACTCTTCGTCTACGACCAAGCAGTTTAAGTATATTCTTACTACTACTGACTTCTTTTCCAAATGTGCAGAGGCAATACCTCTCAAGGAACTCAGTTATAAATGCGTTGTTAGATTCATCAAGTGTAACATCATTAACAGATTTGGTGTCCCTCATACCATATTAACGGATAATGGCACCAACTTCTATTCATCCGAGGTGAAGAAGTTGTATCAAGAATACAACATCAAATCCAACCATTCATCTCGGTATCACGCAGCGGTCAATGGCCAGATAGAGGACTTCAACAAGACTCTTTCAAATATACTACAAATGATGGTGGATAAAGATAATAAGTCATGGACTGATAAACTATTTCATGCTTTATGGGCTTATCGGACTACCACCCGCACTGCAACTCGGTCAACTCCATACTCACTGGTATATGGAACAGAAGCCGTCTTGCCCATTGAAGTTCAATTGACTTCTCTTATAGTATCCATTTGTGATCATTCATCTATAGATGAACAATCTCAAAAGAGATTTAATGAATTAGAATGGTTAGATGAGAAAATATTATGCACTTTGCACCACTTGGAAGTCTATTAGAATCAAATAGCATGAGATTTTAACAAAAACGTTCATCTTCATTCCTTCTCTCAGGGAGAATTGGTATTAGTTATCAGAACTCTAATGATAATAGGAAAGAAACCTCCCAAGATTGATCCAAAATGAGAAGGACCTTACTCAATACATAGGGTCTACTCCAATGGATCTTATTCATTAATCTTGATGGATGGAGAATTCATCACTACTCCAACCAATGCCAGATTTTTGAAGAAGTATATTTTTTAAACACAAAATATATATATCATTTATGGTCCGGTATGACCTTAAACTGAACCATCATCCATGGTCCATCAAGACGTTAAACTGCACCATGGTCCCGTATGACCTTAAACTGCACCGTCATCCATGGTCCAGCAAGACGTTAAACTGCACCATGGTCCGGTATGACCTTAAACTACACCATCATCCATGGTCCAGTAAGACGGTAAACTCCACCATGGTCTGTTATGACCTTAAACTGCATCACCAATAGTCCATGCATATGACCCTAAACTATTTGAAAGTCCCTTACATCTAGTAAGACGTTAAATTGCATCATCAACGGACCATGCATATGACCCTAAACTATTTTCAAGTCCCTTACATCCATAAAGACGTTAAACTGCATCATCAATGGTCCATACATATAGCCCTAAAGTATTTGCAAGTCCACCACCATCCAGCAAGACGTTAAACTTTGAAAAAGGTCCCTAAATTTTCCTCACAACATGACATTAAACTGCACAGTCCCCCTTCCGTCCAACATGACGTTAAACTGAACAATCCATGGTCCATGCATATGACCTTAAACTATTCGCACTTACGTCCAACATGACGTTAAATGGTATACTAAATTTTCCTCAATGCATGACATTAAACCGCACAATCCCCCTTTCGTCCAACATGACGTTAAACTATATTGTCCCCATCTTCATAACTACATGATGCTAAACTATACAGAAAATCCTTGATAGGTCCTACATGACATTAAACTGTACTTTGTCCCTGCTACATGACATTAATCTGTGCAGCACCAATAGTCCTAATTGCAAGAATTTAAACTACATAGTCCCTTCATATGTCCTACATGATGTTAAACTGTGTATCGTTAAGTTTGTTGCTACCTCTTGTTTCTCAAAATGAGTATGACTCACGTGAGCTTAGAGAAAAATTTAACCACAACACCCTCTCTGAGCTATTAACCATGTGTAAGTCCCAACAAAAACATTTTTTTAGGTCGTTGTCCCCAAGAACAACTTGATCATTAATTCATTCTTTAATTGAACTACACGGACTTTGATCCTTGCCTTCTAGGCTGGGTACGTAGGTAACCTTCCAAGGTTCAAGACGAAAACCAATCTCTTCACATCAGTAGAACTCCATCTCATATGATGTTGATTCATGAAACCGCCCCTAGAATCAATATCTTTATATTGGTTCACTTTCGTCCTTGTTATACGACGTTAAACTATACAAAACTTTTTTCCAGTATGACAATAAACTACAATATTCTGTAGTACCCTCACCTGAGAGGGAACCATTATTTACATTGATTTTTCAATCATGTTTCATTTTAAATACTATGTGCATACATGGAAATTCCCAAACCTTTTATCTTGGGTTAAACCATCATTATACTAAAGTCCCCTTTCACCCTTCACATGTACAAACCAAATTTGTACAGAGGGTATTTTTAGAAATACGTGGGCTTGATTCCCATCCTTATGGGATACATTGGAACGTTCGAGTGTCCCTCGAATCCAGCCCCAAGCCTTTGGGCCTAACCCCAAATTCCACTTTCAGTCCCTTGGCTGAATAGTCCCCATGAAAACACACACTATGTATTTCTTATAACGGTCCAAGCTCCATGACCCTAAACTAAGATCTCTAATCCATTTTGTCCTGCACGACGTTAAACTGTAGTTCAAGAACTATGTATGGCTTGATTCCCATCCTTATGGGATACGTAGTGAAGTCCAACATTTCCATTTAGGACCCAGCCACAACATGATTATGGTTAATATTGATTTTTGTATCTCTGTATACATTGACTAATACCCATCCTTATGTTTTATAATCCTAAACTTAAATATTTTCAGATCTTCATACCCCTTTTCTTGACTTTTAGTCACAAAAGGTCAAATTTCTGAGAGTTCTTTTACCTGACTATGTAGTACGTGCCCTTAGGCGGCCTTGAATAAACAGTCCACATAACAGACTTGTCAGCCAAAAGATGCTATTTATTTGACTATGCGGCCAATGCCCTTAGGTGGCCCTGCATAATTCAACCCCCTAACGGGTTTGTTAAATAATAGAAACTTCATTCTTGGGAAGAAAGCTTCTTTTGACCTTATTGGTCTTAAATGACAGTATGTAGGGATCCACAAAATATAACCATCCTTAACATATTTGTCCCATATCCTTTTTCATTATGTGAAAGTATTCAATTCTATGGTTTATATTCTCCTTCCCTACGTTTGGGTCAGACCTTCGTAGAAGTGATATTCATCCAGTTCTTCAGTAATCTTGTTCGAAAACATCTGCTCCATATTTAAATACCTCTTTCTATACATCAAACTCTATAATTTGGAAAATTTGAATCTCCATAAACTTTCACTAGCTTTTAGCAGTAGAAAGGTAAATTTCTGAGACTTCTTTTGCCTGACTATGCAGCACGTCCCTTAGGCGGCCTTACATAAACAGTCCACATAATAGACTTGTCAGCCAAAAGATGCTATTTATATGACTATGCAGCCAATGCCCTTAGGTGGCCCTGCATAATTCAACCCCCTAACGGGTTTGTTAAATAACAATAACTTTATTATTGGAAACTACTTATTATGATGCCTTTTAGCTCTTTTTCATATCATTCCTTAGATTCAAATATTATTAAGCCATAGTTTACATTTTTTCCCTCATACCTGAGTATGATAATATGTTTTTAGATAAGTTTTCAATGAATTGAGTCAATTCTAATTCATTCAGTCAAAGCTATTTCGACCTTAAACATTAGCCTCCTTATGTTCGACGTGCATGAATTTAAAATTCCCACAAAAGACAAGGGAACTCTGAATAAAAGTCAAGTTCCAGCTCACTAAACATACATTTTGTATGATTTAGGTAATACTGAGAAATTAAAAGATTCAAAGTTTGTAAGGTTATTTATATTAATCCTAGTAAAAATAAAAATATGATTACTAGGCCCATTGGCTTCGGTAAATATAAAGCATGTAGCCAAAGAATGCAGGTACAAATGATTGAAGATGAAAGTGTTTTTCATTGATACATAGGAGATAGAAGGACATCCGCAAACTAGAGTCTCTTCCCTTTTCAGGAATTACAAAAGGATTTCAACATAACTCTTCATTTGATTTACGGAATCCTGAGCTTCATCAGCAACCACCTGGAATTCATTCCTTCAATTGGATACAATAAGATATGCAGTGATACCAGCTCTTCTTGGAACAATTGTAAAATGATTTTTTTGAGTATGGTTTGAGAAAATTTTCTGCTGATCAAACAGTGACTCTGTTTCTATCCAAGAGACATGGAAGATGGATACATGGATTCGAGAATGGAGCATTGGATGTAAAGATCCATTTGGAGAGAGTACTCTTTTCAGATATTGATCTAATGCCATGTTTTTCTTTTCTCCACCAACCAGCAGTGGAAAAAATTTCATCCCTTGGGTTTTCCATTTTCATATCTGTAAGGAAATGGAATGGAAGGAAAATTTGAAAGTTCAAACCATTGTTGTTTCTCTTAATGCACAACATAACCGAAATAGAGTAGCAGTGCAGGTGCATTTCAGGCATATGGTTCTTTGCATATGGAACATTGACTCCTTGCAGATAACCATGACCATACAGGGACAAGTAGATTCTATGTGGGAAATTAAGATGATATTTCTTCAAGTACATAGCCAAATTTGGGAGAGTGTTGTCACGAATATCATAGTAATCAGGGCCAACAATGTTCATCATGTCATTAATCCGCTTGCTATCTAGTTCACAAGCCGTTCCAATTCTCTTGAGAGCCATTGAATCTGCACAATAGTTGAATAAAATAACTCTTAAATGGGTTTATTTTTCATAAAATTTGTGAAGGAATTCAGAAAAATGGCTAAGGCATTAAGGCGTGAAAGTATAAACTTGACGCACAAGTATGGATGTGCCGCGCAAGTATTTAGAGCCCAAGTATCACCACGCAGGTCCAGATACCTTGACAGCAGCGCGACATCAAGGAAACAGCGGGAAATAGATCAACTTGCGTGGAAAATGAAACTTGCGCGGCGAGAGCTCAAAAGTTTCAAATCCATATGCTTTGTACGGAAGTGGACCCTCTATTTGAAGACGCGACCTTAACCCTATGTGTCGTACCCTGTGCGATCAAAGGCTGTATCCCTGTGCGCCAGAACCTGTGTGCCCGAAGCTCATTTGCACGACTTACCTTGCACACCCCAATTTCCTTTTGATTCTTGATTTCCTCAAAGACAAATCTGCATTTATTTTTGGATCCAACTATGAGGGGGGACTTTTGTTGACACTCTGTTCATCACAAAATCTAAATATTGGAAAAGGGGATTATCTTAACACAATGTGATTCAACCTTTGGACAAATATCAAAAATTGAAAAAGGAAGGAAGAAGAAGAATGTTGCACAAGGGTCGCGCAAGCTCTACTATGGTCACACAAGTACACTTGCATGCCGCAATGGCTGCGCAAGTGACTTGCGCGCCCTAAAGGATAACTGCCCGAGGTCTTCTCCAGCCTATAAATATACCTGTGGGCCCCCCATTGGAAGAGGATTTTTTCCAGAATTTAGATTTAGAGCTCTGAATGACCAAGTCTCTTCTTCAGGTCTTCCGAACACTTATAAGGTAATTCATTACCTAGAATGGAAGGTCTAAACAAGAGGAGTAAGGTTTAAGTGTTAGAATTCACTAAAACATGCATGCCTAAGGTGTTTTACCCTTAATGGTAATGAACATACTTGCACGTTGACCTACTTCCTCACCAAAACCTGCTCGCCTCTCTTCTGGAAGTACCTTGAGATAATTATAAAGGCATTGGTCAAGGACCGCTCATGTATTACCATACTGGTTTAAAAACGCGCAAGTACCCATAGGTCACGCAGGTATACCTTCGCGACGAGGACTTGCATGCCCACGCAGTACCTGCGTGCCTGCCAGGAATTGCGTGCCCCTGCCTTTTTTGGGTGCCCTTTTTGCCCAATACACCCCTCTTAATCCATTCCACCTCTACTATTCAAGATTTAGTCTTCAAGACACTCTTCAAAGCCATTTATGGCATGATTTCTTGATTTTAATTACTTATTTGAAAGTAATTATGTGGAATATATCTCAAAACCTAGTGATTTACACATCTTTAAGTCACTAAAGATTGAGATTTCATTCATTCAACCTCATCCTTTAAGATGAGTGAATCCTTAACCTGGGTCTCCTTTTCAGGAATAATCCCCATTGATAATTCTCATTAATTTGGGCATCCTCCTTAGGAGTAAGCCCCAGTCTTAATTTCTCTTAACCAGTCCTAATTTACCTTTGATCTGGGATTCCTTCTCAGGATTAAAACCCAATCATAAGTCCTCTCCTAATTTGGCCCTCCTTTTTAAGAGTAAGCCCCAAGTTAGAGTATTCAAATCTCCATAAAGAACATATACCTTTATGGACCCTATTCCTGGATTTCTTCCCTGAAGTGAATCCCAATCTTCATTTATCTGGGCAGTCATACATATATAAGTCCCATATTATTTCTTATGATTGCATATTTCATGTCACAATTGTATGATTTTTACCAATACCTCTTGTTTATCACACTGAGCATGACTCACGTGAGATTAGAGTGTAAAAGTAATTATGAAATACTTATTTGATCCATCAATCATAAATATCATACCCCCTTACTCGAACTATGTGGGTTATGATTCCTTTTTTAAACCAAGGATACGTAGGTAGCCCAGCTATGGGTTTGATCCCAATTCTGAAATAATCCATGTCCTTATGAATGAAAATAAACTTCAAGTGCCCCACTGAGTGGCTTTAAAACCAGCATGGTCATCATAATGACCGATAGAATTCTATATAAATGTGTCGAAGGATACCATTGACCAAGAATCTCTATAAATATAGATGATTCTCTATCGATGAAGAACCTCGAATATATATAAAAAATTCTCTAAATTTTCTACATATTTAATCTTTGATTGTCAGATCTGAATGAAATCTCATTGTAAACTTGGTAATGTAATAAGGATTCACGAACATAACTTAAATCTATAAAGAGAGTCCTGGAGTAGACAATAATTCCCCTAAAAAATGTGTGATGAGTCTGATCTCCCATCCTCTCGACCAATGAAAATTACTAAGCCTCATTAGTCCACAAACTAATGAGTGCCAATCTTTGGAAAGTAGGTCCAAATGGATGTGGAATCATTGGATCTTTCCGGTTCTATGAACAAACCCGTTAGAAACCGATCGGAATGTTTGAACCTTCGATCAGGAGGTCATCCCTGAATTCAGTGGGAAACAGTTATCTTATGACATGGATATTGATCTTGTTTTATATTATTTCTCATTAGTTTATTTATTTAAACTAGTGATCTACTCTGATAATGGAGGGTATAGTCTCCACATGATTCTGAATTACCAAACCGTCACTACTAGTCGACAACCTCTAGAATATGGGGAGTCGTGCTTGAAGTCTTGTGACCAACCCACTGGGGGATCCATTGTGTGGCACTTAGGTCAGGACGTTACAAAGTGGTATCAAAGTAGGTTCTTCTTATTCCTTCTTATTTTGTCTTTCTATTTTGGGAAAGGTAACCATGAGACTATAAAGATTCAGGGCATGGTAATGAGCTCGTGCATGGGAGTTTCAAACCCATTTATGGGGGAAAACCCAAGTACACAAGGTGAGATTATTGTTATTACAGTTTCCTGTTACAGTTGAATATTATTTCACCCTGGGTGATGCACTTTTGGTGTGATGTGATTATTATTTCTTTGAAATTTTTAGTATTGATTCGTGGCCTAAAATTGGCATGAGTGTTGAGTCTCCGTGCATCATTCTAGGTACTCAGGGTTATTGTAATAAGAATCCTTTTAGGAATGCATGGGAAAATGGGTTATGGGTAAGTTGTTGAACATCAAATATTTTTCTCGTTTGTTAGATTAAAATGAAAAATGGTGCTTAACAAGAATTGATAAGGACTATAAAATGATGAAAAATGAGAATAAATGAGATTCTAAATGAGAAAATTGATTATGATAGTGTGTTTACCCTTCTTAACAAAAACCTAGAAGTTTGACGGTTAAGGGTAATGATAACACCTCAGTTTTGACTGTTGGAAAATTTTTGGGGAAAGACATTTTGTGACCAATTATTATTAATACTCTTATGTAAATGTTATAAGATTGTGTTATGATAATTAAGATGTTTGTTTATAATTATAGAGAATATTCCTCCAAGATTCTTATTAAGGGGATGAATAAGGGGAATGACCAAGAATGATATTCCCTTCAGGGAACATGAGGAACTGGTGTGGCCATTAGAATAAGAGGATAATTTTCAAGACAAATTTGCTCACTTCATGCGATTCATGGAAAGGGTCCCTGGAAGGGTTGAGAAAATCATGTCTGAGTTGACAAGGGAGTTTTAATTACAACACCCTCTAACTTTTACTAAAGAGGGTGGACCTGAGGGAGCTGAATTCTGGGACATCCCATAGAGGAAATAATTGACCATTTAGAGACTCTAGTAGAGAGAATGGTCAAGATAGATACTTATATGCTACAAGGATCAGCAAAGTGATGGTGGGACATTCAGGTGCATACTGGACAAACTAACCTTATTCTATGGAATGAATCCATGGAGAGGTTCTTGGATCACTTCTATTTAGAGATTCTAAGACAATAGAAAGCTTCAAAGTTCATGTATCTGACCTAGGGGATCATTTTCAAGATGGATTATGTTGAATGCTTCACAAATCTTCAATTATTTTCTCTAGAATTAGCAAGAGATGAGGAATCTATGAACAAAAGATTTCAGGATGGACATTAGTGTGAAATTAATTCCCCAGTTAACCTATTTTGGTCTAATAAGTTTGCTGATGTAGTGGATCAGTCTCTCATAGCTGAGGGGAACCTAAAAGGGGATTTCAGTGGTGCATAGGTGGTTTTTCCTGGATTATTAGGAGGTGTGAATTTCAAGAGTAGGAAGCATCAGTTTGAGAACATTATCCAAGAAAGTGGAAAATATAGTACATAGATAGAAGGATCAATTGTAAAGATGTTATTGTGGTGATATTTCATCATTGTAGTAATATGAGACACTATCATCGACACTATCCTCAACCACCAGTAGAGTTATGGTCCTGCGAGAAGATGGGACATCAAAAAAAGTTCTGCAGGTCACAGTGATCAACTGAAACTGTCGAAGTAGGTGGGTAGAGTCAGAGTATGGGATGTATATCTTCTACACTTTTTTGGTCTGGAATCTGAAGTTATACTAGCTGAGGAGAGAGAGGTAGTGGATGTAGTGCTACATGGATAGATCACCCATATCAGTAGAGTGGTGCGACTCATGGGAGGCATATAGAATCATATGGAAGAGGGGAAGGGAAGTTACACGTGGTGCAACCTACACTTGTGCAGAGAGAGGCTAGGACATCGATATTGAGAGGTACTATCCTAGTAGTTTCTACTTTAGTTAGTTCCTTATTTGATACTGGTGGCTCTCATTTATTTATATCTGAAAAAATTGTTAATGGTTTGAGCCTTATGGTGGAGTTTGTAAGTGGGGTTATGAATATCGATACAACATTGGGAACATAGTCTAAAGACATATATCTATTTAAAATATGTGTACTTGATATAATGGAATATCATTTTCTCTGGGATATTTATATTCTTTATGTGAAAGGCTTTGACCTAATCATGAGTATGGATTGGATAGTTGCATACCGATCCTATATTGAATGTTACTATAAGAGAGTGACGTTTATATCTTATAAGGGTGACAATTACATTCTCCAGGGAGAGTGGGACCTCCAGGCAGGCTGATCAGGGTAAATTAATCCGCAATTGAGAGAGATCACATCCCAGGTTTCTAGTCATTTTCAAGATAATGGAGATGTTAAGCATGACTCCTTACCACCAGTGGTGGATTTTTTTGAGGATGTATTTATTGAAGAATTCATAGGTATTCCATCTGAGAGGGATGTGAAATTCACTATTGAACTCATGGTGGGTGATGAACTAGTTTCAATTCCACCATAAATAATGGCATTGACTGAGCTTCAAGAACTCAAGAATCAGTTGGAGGAGTTGGAGGATAAGGGATTTATCCATCCGAGTACATCACATTAGGGTTATCTGGTGTTTTTTTTCAAAGAAGGCTGATGAGACTCTACATTTGTGTGTTGATTATAGAAATTTGAACCGAATGATTGTGAAGAACTGGTATACTCTTCTACACATCGATGATCTATTTGACTAGTTTAGTGGTGCATGTGTGTTCTCAAAGATCGACCAGCAGTCAATGTATCATCATGTGAGAGTTTGAACTTCTGATATACCAAAGTCTTCTTTCTAGAGTAGGTATGAAGTTTATGAGTTTTTTTTAATTCCATTTGGGTTGAAAAATTCACCAACAATGTTTATGTATTTGATGAACATGATCTTTTATCCATATCAGGATCAATTTCTGGTGGTGTTTATGAATTATATCTTAGTGTACTCCAAGACTCATTACGATCATTCTCAACACCTTAACATCATACTATGTACACTAAGAGAGGATTAGTTATACGCCAATATAAATATGATTTAGTTTTGGATTGTCCAGGTACACTTCATAGGAAACATCATATTGGATGAAGGCATATCAGTGGACCCATATAAGGTTCAGGATGTAGTTTAGTGAGAGCGTCCCAATAACATATTCGATATCTGTAGCTTTCTAGGCTTACTTGGATATTACAGAAGATCCATGAAAGAATTTTTCCATTTGGAAACGCCTATTTTGGGATTGAATAAGAAGGGGATAATGTTTTACGGGATGGAATAATTCCAGAATTATTTCGATGAAAAGAATATGTGTTTGGCATCAGAACCAATTTTGATGATACCCATGTTAGGTGAGGAGTACACAGTTTATTGTGACACTTCTGGGATTAGACTCAGAGAAGTGTTGATTGCAGAGAGATCAAGTTATGGTGAATGGGTCTCGGCAGCTGAGGCCGCAAGAATGGAATTACGCTATGCATGATCTCGAGTAGTTAGTAGTGTTTTATACTCTTAAGTGTTGGTGACAATAGATTTTGTGATAAAATTTTACAGTTTATATAGATCACAAGAGATTGAATTATATATTTTCACATCATGATTTGAATCTTTAACAGTGGATATAGATAGATCATAGGATGTATTTTTATTTTGAATGATTATATATTCCTTGAAAATTAAATAGTTTGGCTAATGGATTGAGAAAAAAAATTGGACTCAGATACTTCATGAGTGAGGAGCGGAGTGGAAGATGATGACGTTGCTAGTTGAGATGTGCATTGTGGTTTAAGAGAATCAGGAGAAGTTGACACTCAAATAATTTTATGTCGAGTCAATTATTTTTAGATAGATTAGGGATAAGAAGTATGAGGACCCAGAGTGCTTGACCTTGAGAGAAATCATTGAAGGTGGGGACACACCATTGGACAGGATGATAGATGAGGATGTGATCATCTATGTAAAGAATCATGTTGTTTTTTCTATGAACATGTGAGATGAGCTCATGTGGGAATTTCATTCCTCAAAGTGGGTGGTTCATCCAGGTGTGACCAAGATCTACAATGACCTATGATGAAACTTTTGGTGGTCAGGCATTAAAAATGAGATATATGGGTTCGTAACACAATGTTACACCTGTCTACAGGTGAAAGTAGAGCATCAATGACCTAGAGGTTTGTTGAAACCATTTCCTATTATAGAATGGAAGTTAGATGATGTGAATATGGATTTTTTGGTTGGTCTTACAAAGTTGATTTGGAAGAATGAAGCGATTTGGTTTATTGTGGATTGAATGAAAATGGTAACACATTTCTTTCCTATAGATAAATCATTAATAGTAGAACAGTTAAGAGAACCGTATGTTCTAGAGATGTTTCTTCTACATGGGGTTCCATAAACTATAGTTTCATATTATGATTCATGATTTAATTCATGCTTCTGTAAGGGATTGTAGAAATATCTCCGAACAATGGTTTTATTGTGTAAGGATTTCCACCCGTAGACAGATGGGATATTGGAGTGTACTATACAGGTTCTTTAGTATATGCTGCGATCTTGTGTGATTGACTTCAGTGGGTCTTGAGAGAACCACTTGGATTTAGTGGAGTTTTCCTATAACAATATTTATCAAGTAACTATAACGATGGAACCATATGAGGCTCTTTATATTAGGCCATGCAGATCTCCACTATGTTGGATTGAAGCTGGTGACTCAGAGTTTTTGTGACTGAGTCTCATAAAGGAGACATCAGAATAGGTGTAGTTGATTCAAAAACTTATGGATACAAATTAGAGTAGGTAAAATTCTTATGATGATAGATAAATATGACCTATAGAGTTACAGAGTGTTATCATGTGTTCCTTCGTATGTCTCTTAGGTTGGGTCATCATAGGATACATGCATGACAAGTTAGAACCTAGTTTTGTTGGACTATTTGAGGTAGTTGAGAGTATCTAGCCAGTGGCATACTGATTGGATCTTCCACAGAAATACAATGCTACACATCATGTCTTCTATGTGTCGAAACTACGGTGGTATCATCCTGACCCTACTCAGGTGATTGATGTGGATGAGATAGACCTTGAGATAGATGTATCATTCGAGGAGCATCCAATACCTATACTGGATCGTAACGGGAATGTGTTTCGGGGAAAGACCATGTTGATAGTTATTGTTTTATTGCAACATGGACGCATAAAAGATGAAATGTGGGTAATTGAAGCATAAATAAGGGATCAATGACATGAAATTTTTCACTCAGAATCTTAGTGATTTTTGGAAGTGAAGCTGAAGGAAAATTTGTTATAAGGTGGGGAGATCTTAAGATCCTAACCCTTTATATAGTTATATTGGGTGAAAATTTCAGGTACCCTTTTGTTTTTTAAGTACCTTTGTCTGGATTTATGACTTTCAGATGTATTTGAGTGGAGTTTTATGAAAATCCTAAGAAAAAGGGGATGTGCACGATTGGCGCATGGTTAGTAAAAGCCATGCGCCCAATCCTAGGTAACTGTTCATACCAAGACATTGAGGTCCACACAGTAATAGTATGGTCTATAAAACTATGCGGCCCTTTGGGAGTAACTGTGTGACCCTGGATGGAGTGTTTCACATGGTTGGCATACACTTACCCTAACCGTGCACCCCTACCCATGAAACCATGCACGCGGTTTCTTATCACCTAAAAATTAGTTTTAAAATCCCCCAAACCCATAAAACACCTAATATTGAACCTTGGCTCAGGACATGATGATTTTGGGTGATTATAGATCTTTCCATAGGGGTTACAAGGTCGTCTGACTTTATTTTTCAATATTCTGAGGCAGAATCAATGATATGCTCTTCTCCACGTAAGTAGATCTCATCCGGATGCCTATCTTGTTCATTCAACTCTCTTTCCTTGATCTTTTGGTGGGAATTATCCTTTTTTTATTTTGATCAAAAACAGATCAGTACTACCCAGATATAAGATTTTATATCTAGATCTATATTGAATAAATATTAATATCTTGATTTTTGTTTTAGTGTTTAGATTCAGAACACAGATCTACATCATTGTGCTACTTAGAATTTGTGGATTTCTGTTGAGAGAACTTCCATCAAATAATCGAGGTAGGTGATCTAAAATATAATTCACATAGTTTTAGAATTGATGCATGTATTTAAGATCATATAATTTCTATGATTATTTAGTATTTGGATTCCTAAATTGGGTTAATTAGGTTGAATAATTGATTTATCTAAGAATTGATGAAATAAATGATTGATTGGTGAAATGATCATGAGATTAAGGAGTAGTCCTACTGGGTAATTAGTTTGGGTGTAATTGATTATGAGAGTTAGGCGTTTTAATCAAGATAATTAATCATTGGATTAATTACAAGATGTTGAATTGGATAGATTGAGATAATTAATATGAAATTTATTATGTTCCATGATATTATGATGTAGATAATTAATTGTGGAATTAATTATGAAGAGTTGAGATTTAGAATGAGATAATTAATTTTTGAAAATCAACTATGGATTATTAATTGCGTTATTGATTAATTAATTGGTAGATTAATATATGGGATTGACATTCTTAATTAATTTGGGAGTAAATTAAGGATATTGATGTATTTAACTATTTGTTGAATTAGGAATGGTGTTGATATGGATAATTTATTGTGAATTAATTATGTGTGAAAGAATGGGAACATGGTCATTCTAAATTATGAATTATAAATAGTAACATGTTTATTATACTTTTGAGTAATGGAATAGGAACATGGTCATTCAATCAACAAAAATAAATGGTTACATGGTCATTGTAATTATGGGTAACGGAATGGGAACATGGTCATTATATGTAGTGGTAAAAATGGTAACTTTGCCATATTACCTATGGATTTTGATATTGGTAACTTTGGTTTTTATGTGTGAATTTAAATAATAATAATAAAGGAACTCTAATATATTTCCTCACATGAGATGAATTTGAACTCTAACATGAGTCGAATCAGGTGTTGTGATATCATATCACCTTCAAACACACTATGCCCTAACACGAGTTCAAGAAGGAAATAAGATATTATATTACCTAAGGAACACTTTTGGATCTGGTATGAGATGAAGTTAGTATTGAGGTAGGGGTATCCATGGGAACCCTGAAGTTGGTATGATTAAGTAAAGTATAAATGATAATGGGGTAACTTTTTAATTATGCATTGTGCTTATATCTTTATAGAATTACATACAATTTATTTTGACTAGACTTGTTTTAGAAATTGTTGGTGGTGACCTACTGAGTTGAAATCACACCCTACCTAGGCTTCCCGATTAGTACCTAAATAGAATTTGTTGTTTTAGGTCAGGATATGAGTAAAGGCCCTATATTAGGTGGCTAGTTGGGGATGCAGCTCAAGTGAGAGAAACAGATGTAATTTGAGACCAGATTGGGTTTTGTTGGTGTCTTTATTTTAGTTTTCATTTTATACACTATACACATATTTTGGCATGACATGTTTTCATTCAGTTGAATGATGTATTTCCTATTTGGGAAATCTTGTGACATTAATACTATTTATGTTTTATATTTCTTTCAAATTTTCTTATCTATTTATACTTTTGTTTTACTCTGATAAAAATGGGGTATAGTATCCCAATTACTAACTTACCAAACCCTAGCTATTAGTCAAAAACCTCTAGAATATGGGGAGTCAGGCCTGTGGTCATGTGACTGACTAGCTCGGGGAACCATTGGGGGGCACCCGGTCGGGATGTTACATAAGCCTGTCAAATATATTAGATGAATGAAAAACATTTAATTGAATCTATAAAATATAAATCTAATTAATATCATCCACCAATAGTAATTATTTTAATTTCTTAATAAAAATTTTGTGCTTTATAATAACAGTTTTTTTGTAAAAGAATTTTTTAAATAATTGTTTTCTATATTCATTTCTAATTAATTGGTTACCCAAGAATTATATAGACATGTGTAAACTATATTCTCTAAGTTTAGTTAATCCATTTCATATATTTAATTACAATGGATAGATGATAACTATAAAATTAAATAATATTATTAATAGTATATTGTTGTTTGGTAAATATCAGTCTTCTGTGTAACGTAAACTATCAATGGAACTGAGTAGTGTGTATAAAAAAGTAAAATTAGTTTTTTATGTGTTGAAATCTAATATCAGTGTTATTTGTAGCATCATATTAACATTTTATTATGTATAATTAAATCTATCAACAAAATTTATTTTATTATAGAAAAAAATTACGTAAAATTCTGGTGCTGTTATATTCTCCTCGTCTTAAATAAATTGTGTCATATCAGTTCAAAATTGATCTCGATAATCAATGGGTTATTATATATCATAATAGGGATAATAACATATCTTCTCAATAAGTGGTAAATTGAAATGTGAAGGTCACATAACTAGGATCTAAAATAGGAGAACATAATATGGAAATGAAAACATGTACATGGAAGAAAAGAGAAAATAACTATAGTCATTGATCATAAGAAAGTAGGTGATCAGTGGAAATTTATGGGCATCAACACAATAAATATTTAATAATCTAAAAGACCATTTGATTTATCCAATATGAACTCAATAGGATAAATTTTTTATTTCAAGATCCTTTTTCTATAGTTGAATAATTCTTTCACTATCTAAGAGTATAAGTAACTATATGTTTATATTTTATAAACACAATATTATCCTTTAGTTCTGACTTGAACTATTTCTACCTATTTTTTAGCATAGGTTGCATCATATGGTGATTTAATACATTAAAATCTAAAACCTATTACAAATATCGATATAAAACATCTCATAAATGGATAAATTTTACAAAATATTATGATCCAAAACATTAAAAGGAAGGTCATTGAATTTATAAAATGAACATATCCTTAGCCTACAATCACCATGAAGTATCTATTTAATCATGACATACTAAAAATGTGAACACCTTCATAATAAATTATTTTGAAGTATAGTAATAACATACCATAAAAAATTATTTAAAAAGTGAATGGTTCCTTATTTCTTATGTAAAACACATGTTATTGGATATATTTCTTAAATCCAAAAGTGTTGTAAACTCCGTCAATGATAGCATAAACTACATTATATATAAATCAATAATAAGTTACAAGGAATTTAAAAGTTATATAATTCATGTTTTCCAAATAAATTATATCTTAATAAAAAATATAATTGTCTCAAAATTGGTAGCATATTAAGGTTTATTTTATCCTCAATTGTGTTCTCTCCAAGAAGTTCAACTTGTGACTGAATCATTTTTATTGGGAATCGGTACAATCCAACACACTCTATAAAATACTAAATAAAAAAACCAATGTAGTAAAATAAATAAATATTTTATAATTTATATGACAAATAAATAATTGATAAAATATTCAAATGAAGTAATTCTTGAATCCAAACACAAGAACATTAATCATTCCTCTTCATTTGAGGTAATAATATAACTTGTCAATGATTTATTAGCTTATTTTTAGGTAAATTCCTTTAACACATGATACATTGATTTGTGTAGTTCCCTTTCTCCTTGTAGTAGAATCATTGTACATTGAAAACATTTTCATACCCATTTAATAAAAAACACACTAGACTTTCTCTAAAAACTTGTACCAAACAACCATTCATTTTAATGAAGTACCAGGTTGTTTTTTTTCACAATTTACCCATGTATGAAAATAATTCATTCTATTCATTCCTTTTTCCATAATTTTCCTAGTTTTCCTCTTGTTAATGATATTCCATCCAAATCCATATTAAATTGAGAACTCTTAATCTATGATACTATATACTCATATGATGAGAATAATTGGGATACTAGTTCCTTTTTAAATATTGTCTTAATACCACATAATATATGATCTTTCTTACTCTCTGGATCACTTTTATTGGTGAGGTTCCCATTTATTTTGCAAGGTTCAATTTACAAATTAATATATACACTATATTAGGTTATATCATTATGGAAAATAATGTATAATATCAAATATAGTGAAATAATTAACATAAATTGAAAAAATTAGGTCTATCTAATTTCAAAATCATAAAAACTGTTTCTTTGGGATGTTCTTATATACTTATCTAAAAATTAAATCATAGGGTTATGTTTTATAATATATGTTTTTCTAATTCTAGTAACTAGAGATTATAATAAACTATCACGGATAAAAAATTAAACATCTCTACCCAAGTATCCTAGATCTATTTTATAACTTTCTTACATTTGGTGGATTACAAGGAGCGAAATCATGAATTATCGATTAGTTTAACAGTTTTAAAAAACAAGATAATTACATGGAAGATACATTACATTGTTAACAGAAAATAAAAAATAATTCGTAAAAAAAATAATAAACTACATCCTTGAAAACTTATTCAATGACATATTCTTTATCAATTAGGGAAAGGAGAAAAATAAGGGTGATCTCAAATGACCAGAAAGAGTTAATTACTGTGGAATTTATAATGAGTCATGGGGTTTCAAAAAAATGATTTTTCACTATTATCATGGTTTGGTTCTTATGGATTGAAGTGAGGAACCTTATCAGGGACTGACAATTGAGGTATATTTCAATAAGTCATGTCATCCAACTCTTACAAGGGTCGGGGCTACTGTCTGAGATGTGAATAGTACTCATGGGAGTGTGGCGGTGGACCTTGAGTCCAACGATCATTATTAAATGTCTTAATGTAATAGCCTACAAGTAGATACAGGACCAAAGGGGAGAACCTCTTCTGGAATGCCTCTCTCATATAATGGTGTCCATAAAATGAAGGCTATATATCTTGACCAAAATGAAAAATCCAAGGGTATGGATGATACTGAAGGAAGTGATCTGATTTTTTGGAAAAACCCCTAATTGGTGCCAACTAGGGACCCTATTCATCGTTTATTGATAGTGAATAATGTGTCTCAATAGAATATCCTTTTGAAGGTCTCTACTATACATGTGAGTTCTATTCAATAAGTGATTTTAGATCATGTGGAACTTTTTCAGCACTCAATTATTACTAGACTAATTTTACCCACAAATGAGTGCCTTCAAAAATTTTATGAACTTGTTAAGAAAATTTATGGGGTCTATAGATTTTCTTTTTGAAATTACATCCTGATTGGTAAATGATGCTTCCATTTTTTATTTGAATCAGATTAGATGGAACACTAATAATGGGGTCTTGGAGCTATCTCTTTAATTCTAGTTCTCATTTCAATTCAGTAATAGGATGCCTGATTCAAACCGTTTTCCCATAAGAATACCCATGAATAGGTAATTATCAATATCATGGGGCTCAACTTCATGTTATGGTACCCCATAATTCTATTTTATGTTTCTTATTCTGTAGGAATTACCATCAAAATGGATTGTTCTATATAATATTTATGCTTTGGATATTTTGATCTTATTCACATTGATGTATAGTTAAATTCCACCCTCATTTATCTGGTAGTTCTATATACCATGGATGAAGATATATTACTGCAGGTTCATTTTAAAAAATTAAAACAATTTTTATCAGCCTATCAAACAATAGGACACATGAAAGGGAGTTGTTATAGATATGTCATTTATGGGTTTTGTTCACTATGGGGACATCCCAAGAGTGTCTATCAAAAAATGAATGGTAAACCTGAATTTATAAGATATTATGATGTAGATAAATCCAACTATGTATAGGGTTTCATCACTAGTTATAATGGGAAGCTTCAATTTTGGGCTAGAGATGATAAGGAATAGGATCATGGTTTATATCTCCCTACTAAGAGGACTTCATATAGGGATGTTGTGTCAAACAATTTGAACTCTTTAATAAGGGGTGGTTAATACTCTCCAACTAACAATGGTAATGATGTGAGGGTGGAACACCATCAAGATAGTGATGATCTTGTAATGTAATATCATTACATTCATAAAGATGAGGTACATGGACTAACTGATCATTATATTTGATAGGAATAAATGGTGGCATCAAAGATGAGAAAGGGTAAATAGAAAATGATATCTTATGTTCTTGTTCAAGATTTGGCATCTAATTTGCAGGAACCAAATAATATTATAGGAAGAAGCTCTGAGTTTGATGTACCTTCTATGGGAATTTAGGATCAAAACAATAAGGAGAAACTAACTATAGAGAACATTTCTTAGTCAAGGAGGGAAGAACCATAAGGGGCATGGGAATAAGTTAACATATGAAAATGAGGTCATCATCCAAAAATCTATGGTTGAAGGAATGGATGAGATGATTGGGGTTCTTCAAGATGGAGTGTATGAAGTATGTCTACCATATATTCTTCCATGATCACTCTAGAATAATAAAACATCAAGGATAAGTATTCAATGATCTTAAATTAAACCAATTTATAGTTAGAGTGGGAAACTGATGATGATGACAATGACTATGATCATGATTATGGAAATAATCCTAATTTTATATAATTTATTTTTTTGGATGAAGGCATACATTTTTTTGACCCCGTATCTCTTCTTTTATATTTCCCCTTTTTATTTTTCTAATAATTCTTTTAGTACCATGCTTTCACCTAGCTCCTACACATGTTTGATTATAATGAGTCTATAATGAATAATCAACATTAAAGGTAAATAACTGAACACACATGACATTTAATCAATAAGATGAGAATGAAATGCATCCATATATTTTTTTCATAGTGAAAATCCTCTGGATAATAATATCTTGATAATAAATTACTGAAATTCTTAATTACTAGACATCATGTTTCATAGGCACATGGAAACTTTACTGTCAAGATCTATTCTCAGGACAGTTTAAAACAACTCTAATTTGGCCAACTTATTCGTCTCATGAGACTACTGATGAATTAAGGGTATATCATTAAGTAGGACCCACCCATGTCTTTTGGTCAGAAACCATCCTCATATATCAAATAATCAATTTAATTAATAAAAAATGTTCCTTTTAAAAAAATATCCATAATAAATAAAAGATACAGATTTATAAAAAATACCCCAGTTAGTCGAATAACATTCTATGTGAAAACTGTATGTCAAAATGGAATACAATTTAGGAAATAATCATATCAATCATAGATGAATATGGATATTTATGATACCTATAATTTCTAATGAAAAAATGAATTAAATAATGTTATTCAATATAACGTTAAAAATCACAAAATAAAGTGATATTTTTTAATAACTTTTACTACTTTTTAATTTTCAAGTCGAAATACAATGGATGAAATAATTCAAAGTGATACATAAAATGCCTCAAATAATGAATGAATCATTATATTACATGTCAAAGGGACATTATATACACCACATATAAGTGAATTTGGTCATAATAAAAAATAAGTCTCAATGGAATGTGAATTGAGATGAAACCCCTTACTACTTGAGTAACTATTAAATCATGATACCCATGAAAGAATAACATCAATTGAAACTTTTAATATCATTAAATAAAATAAATTCATGATATTAAAAGTAATAAGTCAGTATATACACCTCAAAGAAGAAGTAAGTGGATAATATGACCAAGTCTTGAAGAAATAAAAGTGAGACTTGAAATCCTTTTACCTTACATTTCCATTTGGTTGAATGATCTTTAACCTATTGTATAATGGTTTTAAGAATGTTATTAACTTATAAAATAACCATAATAGTATTTATAATATCACATTTGATCTTATTACAATATATTATTACCTTTTTATTAATAATCCTTTATTATTTTCACTATTTTAGGTGTTAATTGCCTAGTTTTTCAAGTATGTTCTGACTTATTATATTTGTTCATCATAATTAGATCGCGAGTTAGTCATCCGTAGAATTTAAAACATGATTTAAATATCATATATATTCAGTATATATTTATTTAGAGTAATCCATAAAATATTTAGTTATATGAGATGAAATGCATTGATCATGGAGACAGTAGGCTATACATATGCATGAACACTGCTTCCTTTTTCTTATCACATTAAAAGTAGGAAAATTAAATGATATATAATTATATTATAATTATAGGATCATTTTTATTTCATATATATCACATATCTTTATTAAAAATATCCTTAATACATTTCATGTTAACCATGAATGAATAACGTCGCTTTGAGGATGCGGTGGTCCACGATTCCACAAACGATGTTATCATATTCCCAGAAAAATTAAAATAACAAAGTTATGCATTGTATAATAAATAAAGAATCATAAAAACGATATAAATATCATATATATTGTATAAAAAATATTAAACCATCATTATTTCAAACCTTTAAAGGTGGTCTTTGAAAAAAATGACATCAGTTCAAGAGGTGGTAGTCTGCCTTACAAACAAATAATGATTACGAATCTCATTTTATGGAAGTGTGTGTGGGTTTAGGTATTAAACTTAGAATTAAATCATCTCAGTATTTTGATGATGTTTATTTTATTATATATTCATGATATAAGAATAATTAAGGTGTTGATTATGAAATAAAACAAAAGTAATTGTTGAGGACCGTTACTTCTTTTTCAGGTAACTTTTTTTTGGTTTATACCAATAAACTTCCTTTGATTTATTTCATACAAAATTTAGGCTTCTTAAATGAGAGGAGGGATGTAGTGGTATTATATTTTTAGGGTTTTTATGAGCTCAATGGATTGATATGTGTGAATAAGTTAGGGGGTGAGTGCATTTTTATTTTGGAGGAGTGGCATTCGTGTAAATATTATATGGTAAACAATATTGGTAGGTCTCCCTTATATCATGTTCCTAAAATAATGAAAAAAATAGATTAAAAGGAGTATATGGTTGAAATATTGGCATACAATATATTTTTAAAAGGTGTCTCAGTAATTTTGTTCCTTATTTTTAATGTTTAGTCCCTAGTTAAGCTAGTTTTTCTCATAATCGTTGTAATTAATTTTAATTGATTTTAATAATATTTTTTGTCAATAACTAAGTTGATCCTATTATAAATTATGAATTATTATGATTGAAAATATGGAATCTATTTTTTTTAAATTCTATCACAAATGTGTTAGAAATTAATTTAAAATTAATTTCATTGTAGGGATGGGAATTTTGTTTTTTAAAGTCAAAATGTTCAAAAGATTGATATGTTTTTATATCCAATTTCGTTGATAAATTAATTACAATGAATTAAATTTGATTAAGGTATGCATAATTGATCTAATTCAATAATAAAACCAATTTATAATATAATTTAACCTTATAAATTATTAAGAATAAAATTCAATTTTTAATTAAAATTCAGTATTTTTCACTATACATCAAAAAATGAAACTTCTAAGAGAAATACTAAAAATTCATCAAATGATAATTTTTAAATTAAGATTTTAAAAATTAAGATTATTTTTCCTAAAAAATATAAAAAATATAAAATATTTATTTTCAAAATAAGTGTACCATTAAAAGAAGGTGAAACTGCCTTTAGAAAAATATAACTTTTTTACCTAAAATTGGATTTTTCTTATCTTATGACTATAAAATATATAAGATGAATGTAAAAAAAATTAATTGAATATATAATATTTAAATTTAAATAATATCATCCACTAATAGTAATTAATTATATTTATGAAGATAAAATTCATTTTGTGCATACAAATAGATTTTTAATAAAAAATATCCTTTATAATTGGTTTCTATATTCATTTCTAATTAACTATTCACTGAATAATTATATAAACATATGTAAAAAATAATCTCCAAATTTAGTTAATAATTTTCATAAATTTTATTAAAATATCATTGATTATAACAATAATGTTAGAAAAAACTAATATCAATAGAATATTGTAGTTTAGTAAAACTCGGTCTTGTATGTAACATAAGCTTTAAAAAACGTTGTATTTTTTAACAGAAGACAAATTACATTCATGTGTTCCATAAGCTAATCACAATGTGTTTTTTAGCATAATATTAACATATCATTTTGTTCAAAGTAATATAGAAAAAAATTACATTTCTTCTAAAGGTAAAATATTGCAAAGTCTTGGGGTGTCAAATCATAAACCCATGATAGTATCCAAAACTATTATTTTAAAATCACAGAAAATACCTAATCATTGAATTTATATAAAAATTTTCTTTGATACCAAATATATGTATCTAGTTTTAAACAATAAATAATCTTCAGTTCTAATTCAACAAGTCATTCTCTTATATTTGAGGACCTTTTCAGGTTTATAGGTTTTGAGAATTAGGTCATAAATAGTACATAAAAAACAATAATTTTTTCAATAATACACTTCGGATCCATATAAAATTTTCACATTATAATAATATTTTGAAATTAAAAAAATTATGTTTTCATGACTAATCTTCCTGTATAAAAAATTATATTATTCTTTTTCCTCACCATACATAAACACTATAAAAACATTTCTAAAAAGTGGGGTGAGAAAAAAAAGCATTGTGAGGGATACAAAAAATAAAAAATAAGTTCTTATATTGAAAAAAATTAAAACACTTTGAATTTTTACAATTAGAAAATGTTTTTATGAAAAGAAATAATTATTTACCACATGAAACACACACGCTTTTTGCATAATGAAAACCTTTAAAACCCATTGAAATAAAATAAAAGACAATTTCAGGAAACATTGTGAAATAATATTCATAACCCATGTAAGAAATAATTTTAACCATATTAAATCCATAAGAGAAACCACCTTGGAAAATTTATCCTTCTCATAAATTAAGAGAAATAACATTACCCAATGCATTGGAGTACTATCTGGGCACACCAATCGTATAAGCTATATCAGGCTCACCTATTAATCACAAGATATAATTGGGATCAACCCATCATATAAGATATATTAGGATAACTTATTTAATATATATAATTCTCATATACCATATCATGAATGAAACATTTTTTTTATTTTACCTTCTCATCATAAAACCTTTGAAAATCTCCTTGAAACCCATATGCAAAACAGTTTCTGATATTGAAATACAATTTATTTTGAAAACCCATATTCAAAACTATAATACTGAGAAGGAATAGAAGTAGTTTTTTTATTTTAATAAAACATGACGGATTTTAATGTAACCTAATAAATCAATTAAAATTTATAGAGGTGAAAAAATTACTTGTTGACGTATATATAAAAAATAACATCGCTTTTTTCCTTTTGTAAAGAAAGTCAAAATATTCCCTATAAAATACATAAGAAATTTATTTTGAAAAAATTTGAATGAAAGTAAAAATAGACATAATAATTTCAATTAAAATTAATTTTTTCCATATAAAAACATTAATAATATATTTTTTAATAAATTGACATGGAAGATAAAGAGTTGGAAGTAAAACATTAAAAGAGGGTTTTTTAAAATAATGTCCCTTACCTTGAGTATAACTCATCACATACATTCATTATATTCTTGGATAATAAAATTATGTTAATTATATAATTTATTAAGAACCTTTTTCAACTTTATTATTTCTTTTACCATGTTATAATCATGTACTTAATAAATTATGTTAACATTAAACATTTTGATGATATTAAGTTCATATGCCCAAAATGACTTTGGTAGGTTGAAAATGGTCAAGCATGTCATTATTACATAACCTCTATAATAATAAGAATAAAATAATTATAAATTTTATATATAAAAAATAATTTTAAAACCAAATGTGAAATATGTTATAAAAAATGAACTATTTTAAAACCACAGAGATAGTAGGACACATATACACATGAGTAATGTATCCATTTTTAAACAATAAATATAGATAGATGAAAAGTATTAATTTATTTGTCTAGAATAATAATTATATAATAAAAAAATATTATTTATTTAAATATAATTATATATCACTAATTCCATGTGGTGATGAAAAAAAATCACATCATTTTATGGAGGTGGTAATCTACACATACACTCAAACAACATTATCATTTTTCAGTGAATGGAATGGTATTAAAGTAAATGATATATTATATTTTAATAATAATAAATATATAATAATATTATATATAAAAATTAAATCAATCATTAAAACCATTTTTAAGTGGATGTGAGGAAAATGAATTACATTAGTTCTTGAGGTGGTAGTCCGCCATACACATGAACAATTGTTTTGTTTCCCATTTGATGGAATAGAATAAGGATATAGTTTATGAAATTAACATAATAAAATCTATGTATATAGGACATATTGGTGTTATAATTTCACAATGGTTGGATAATATTTGAAGAATTTATAAAAATTAATCAAATTAATGCACTTAGTTAAGAACTATACCTCTTCCATGGACAAACTCTCATGGTTTACAACATACTCTTTCTTAGGATGGTTTTATAATAAAAAAGACCTATAAAACAAGGTTTGTGATGTTATAAAGGTATTTGGGTGTGTAGTTTATTAACCAAATAGTTTTTAAAGAGTTCATAAATGATAATAAAAGGTTTCCTTTTATAAGAGAGGGTATGGGTACTATTGGAATTTCTTGAAATATTTAATTAATATAAATTATTTTTCATATTACAATGAATAAAAATTGTTATGATTAAAAGATAATATTATTTTTAGTCTAAATAATATCATAAAATAAAAAATGGATAACATTAGGTGATGTTTTTAACCCTATATATTTTTAAACCTATTTTATCCCTTTTGATAATTATCGTGTTATTAAATATTTTCTACTTTAGGGGTTAAAAAATTAAATATAAAAGGCATATTAGGCCATTAATGGACCATGGTTGATACTTTCAATCATATCCCAATAACGTAGCCTAAAATAGGGTTTTTGAAGTTATAAATAGTTATTAAAATTTTATTTATTTAAAAATAACATTAATATCAATTTTGGAACTATTCATTTAATTTTAATTATAAGACTACATGACAAAAATGTAATTTGATTATAATTAATTCAAACCATTATAAGATGTTATCTATAAAAGTTTTGGAACATAATAAATTAATCTGTAAAATATATTTCAAAAAATATAATTCCATTTTTTATGTAACATGAACTAATTGAATTTTTAAAATAATATAAAATATAATTTTTATTTTAAATACATTAAAAGAAAATATTATTTTCAATAAAAAATAGTATTCTTCACTATTCATTGAAAAATTAAACTTTGCGAAAAAATTTCAATGTTTCGTCATTATATAATTTTAAAATGATGATTTATAAAATGATATATTTTTATCAATTTAAATTAGAAAATTTTATAGAAATTATTTATAATATTTTATAATATAAAGTAATATTTTTTTGAAGAAAACATATTTTTGATGATTAAAATGACTTTACAAAAAATTGAGTTGTTATTTACTAAGTATTTATCGATATATTGATATTGATTATGAAATATATATATATATATATATAATTCATAAAATAGTTAATTGTGTTCATACCTTTCTAATTAACGGATAAGTTATGACAATCATATATATATAATAATATTTAATGGTTTGTTTAAGCTCAATGTTTCATTTCATATACACTATCAAATATAATGCTAAATCTATGGGTATTACATTACATGGGTATTATTATTATAACCATGGTAACATGCGATTAATCTTCATACAGAAACACCACTACATTGATAAAATCTCTCAACTATGGATTTTATTAAGTATTTTCCTCTTGTTCCCACGTTTGAAAATTTATATCATGATTATAAAAATAATAAAATATTATTATAATAAAGATAAAATTATTTCTATTGATATAACCCAAAATTGTAATTGAGTGTTTCTATAATACTATTGAAATGGAATCAGAATCCACAAAGTAGACACATATTATAGATATGGAAACAAATGGATATGAAAATATTTTATTACATATTATATTAGCCATACTGTGATACTAGATCTAGTTAAACTAAATGGAAAAAAGTGTTCAATTCCATTGATCAGTTGTATTCCCACTTCTACTGGCACTAATAACCAGTCTAGGTATATGATTTAATAACTTTTTCATAGTTCCAACTGAAAGTCGATGTAGTTATGTTGTATTTTTTTGATATTTACTTACTATGCATCCTAAACCTATAATATCAGTTATTGAAATAAGAAATAAATTCCTTTCACTTAGGATTTTGAAATTATCTTATCTCAATAATCCTTTCCTATACCCATGGATATTCCATTGGAAAGATTATATTCAATAAATAATTCATTCTTGAATTATTCTAACTTATATTTTTCAATACATTATCAATTTATGTAATTATGAATAGATTTATAAAATCCCTAGATCTAATTTATAGATCTTATTCCCTAGAACATAGTTAATCAATTATGTCATTATTGAAAAATTCATTACTCAATCTGAATAAACTGGCATGACATAACATTTTTTACATATTTTATTAACGTATTGATCTCAAACACTATAGTTCTCCCACAAACTTGTTAGAGACATATGAAAATCCTTCATTTCTAAATTAATATTCTATGATCACTAAGAAAAATTTATCCATAAATTTATTTATGTATGTTTAATTAAAAGTATACATTTTTCTTTTACTTTAATTATTTTTGGAAATCTAAATCACTTTCTCAAAAATATTATTTTACAAAATTTATCCCAATTTTTTGAATGTTTTTTAGAGAATATAATTTTATACCAAATAATGAAATAATTCCAGCTAGTCTGATTATAAACATTAGGGAGTATAATAGACTATATTATTGTTTATCAATATGATAAACTGAGCTATGATAATTCAGATGGATCTAATGTTATGTTAGTCTGATGGTTATGACTTTCATCAGTCCGATAGACTAAATGATTAATCAAACTAATGGATGAAACCTTATCCACTCTGATGGACTAGAAATAATCTTGGTAAATTGATAAATTAAATAATAATGTTTATAACTCTTTTATATTATAACCGTTTCATATTTCGATAGAAAAAGATGTTTTCTACAAAAAAATTCTAAAATACTTGATATAAAGTTAGTAAAATAATATTTTTATTAAAGTGTTTGTGATTTTTAAAACCAAATAAAGGAAAAGTAGAAAGTATAAATTCAACTCAACAATATTCCCCTTTGTGAAAAACAAAAAACAAATCAATTAAATTGAAAAACCCATTAATTTAAAATAACATACAACTTTTTTGTACATTCAAGAACATAAAATATATTCTTCATAAAAAATGTATTCCTTTATCATATCTTAACCTCCCATTTGTTGATAATATATTTTTTATCATAATAATAGATAAAATCGAAGATATGATTACACTGGATACTCCCATTTATGATATATTCTTCCATATATATATTTTTTCCTTTTAGAATAATTCTCCCCCTTAAACATATTCCCTCCCTTTGAACAAATTTTCCTCCATTGTGATTTGTAAAAAGTAATAAAGAAGGTAAAATATTTTCTTAATGTGTTAAAAAAATGATACAAAAAAAGTTTGAATGATTATTCATCCAATATAATATGAATGATCATTCATCCAGATGATATTGAAAAACAATCAGCAAAAAAGTATTTTGATAATAATCCATTCAAAATAAATTTCATTTCAACATATATAAATACATCAACAGTTTTGATAAAAAATGTTCATTATTTTTTATAAAATTTATTAACACTGTCCTTGATCTTATTAAAGTCATCATGATCCTTCTTAGATTCATATATAGAGGATTTGAGATTGACTATCCTTTATTATATTACTGAAAGTCTCTGATTATCTACCAATAGACATAGAGTATCTTCTTCAAGAATACTTATCCTATTATTGTGTTATTTCATACTTCTAAACTCATCTTAAAAAGTTAAGAATCTGATATTTTCCACTTCTAAATTATGAATTTCATATTTCAATTCTATTATTTCCATGTTCCAAGAATAATTAATATCATCAAATTGTTAGAAATACTTTATTATCTGAGGAATTAGAAGACAATTTTTAAAATAGATATTCAATGTCATCTAAAAAATTATTTACATCAATAATCCGGTCATCATGATATTTTAAGTCACCAACAAATTTCCTTGAACATATCACCATCTGATTAAATATTCTTTGTGATCCTTATCCTTTACTTCAAATGTTTTGATTTTGGCCTAATTTTTAATCACTATATTAGTCATAAAGTTCAATGTTTCATAATTTTCATTCATAATATTTTGAAAATGTTTTCATCTTGATCTTATATTCTTTAGCCATGGCATAGATTTTGAATTTGTATTAGAGTCTGGAAAATATAATCAATACTCTTATATCCTTATAGGGAATATGAGTAAGATGACTTTGATGAATCCAGTAAAATTTGTTATATAGATGGTATGATATTTGACTTCTAATTTCTTTCAAACTCTTAAATCATATGTATAATGACCCATGCTTTACATATATTGTTATTACTTTAGAATTGAAGCATACTTATTACAACATTTAAAAAAACCATGATAGGACCGTATAGGTATTGTGTCTTTAGAAATTGGGAAACATAAACAACTAGTTCATATATCATCTACATTTTCTCCCATTCATTTCATCATATCTAGAGTCACTTTTGGAATATCCTACTTAATACCCTTATTCCTAACATGGGGAAAATAAAACATAAAAAGGGTGAGCTCAAATGCTCAGTAAGGGAAAACAAAGTAAATACCAATCATAACATCTTCGTAAGAACATAACATTTTGAAAATCCTATCCTGAAAAAGTGTAGAGACCCGAAGCCTAACATACATGTACATTACATTAATTTTGCGGAATACTTAATACATACCAAAAAACAGACACACAAGGACCGTAATAGTTTAGTGTCTTTGGAAACATGGAACGTAATCTTCTAATCGTGGTGCATGATCTTCATCATCTCCCATAAAGATCTTCCACCTTTTGTTTCCTTACATAAAACCTTTCTTTTGATCCTGGGGGAAAATAAAACATAAAAACGGTGGGCTCAAATGCTCAGTAAGGGTATGCATGGATGAAATTAAACATACCATATACATTTGAACTTAGAAACATGAACATAATGTTTAAACATCAAAATCTTGAGCAACGACATAAAACATGGAAGTACATAAGGCATAGATCATAACGGAACATAAACTATGATAAAATAGCATGGGAATAAAACATGTAATTGTGGCATCCATTAAGCACATGTAATGATTTCAATAGTAGCCAAGGAATTGCTACCAAAACCAGCTTAGTGGACAAAGTCCCATTCTGAATCGAGTTCACTCCTCGTTTCAGTCCTGTAACACTGAACCAGATTAACTTACTATTCCAGCCATGTCTATATCATGAGATATAAAATCTTTACCCAATTCATTGGAAGGAGATATAGGTCCCACCCATCTCATAATGAAATCATTCTTTCCTGTGACACAACATAAACATACATCATTCATAATAACCCAACGAATAAAATGGGTTTCATAAACATCATCCCATCACCACATTATTCATATAAAAGAAATGGATATCATTTAATAATAAGAAAATTGAAACCATGTAAATCATAGAGACATGATACTTTAAACATACACATGTGAAATAATTTCATCTTATATGAAAATGGTTTTGATAAAACACTTGAAATGAATTCTTGAGAAAAATATCCTTTTTCTTCAAAATAATTTTCTTTTAACAAAATTTCATGAAATTTTAAAAGAAAAGGATTTTGTTTAAAATAGTAATGAAATATTTTGGAAGAAGATTCATGAAAATAGGGCTTTATAAAACCATAAAAATCCGTTCGTTCCATATAAGTTAAAAAAACATTCTTCTTGTACTTTTGTCGGAAAAGTCAAAAAGTACCTCATACGAAAAAAGACAAATGATTCCTTTCATATCTTTTACTGAAAACTCACCGAAGGGTAAAATTGGATTTAAAAAATGTTAGGTGGATGGAAATAATATTACATATTGAGGAAATATGGATGTTGATGATAAAATACGCCCCAGTAAATTCCAAAGTATAAACAATCTCGGATAAAAATGTGATTGTGATATTTCCCTTACCTTAGGTCTGATATGCTTCGTACGTATCTGAACCTCATATATAATAATTTAAATAAAGTCATAGACTTATTACAGAATCATATTCTTTGTTATGATATCATATATGTTTCACTTATGACTTTATATTACCCGTTATTTTGTAAATTCCATGTTAAAGCAACATTTTGGGTAAAATCATTTTTATTTATCGTATGTGTTTCGACTTGTCATTCTTGATATTATTACTTATATCCTGATTTACATAATTCCATAATGTAAAACATGATTTATATATAATATATATTCATCATATACATATATATTATAGATCGATAAAAGGAATGAAATACACCGTTCATGGAGACGGTAGGCCGAACTTACGCATGGACGCTGTTTTCGTTTCCCTTTTGAATTGAATGAAATTAAGTAAATGACACACATATATATATACATAAATAAAGTATCATTATTATGTAATATATTTCATTATTATTCATTATATTTACTTTATAATCATTCATGAATGGTTAACATGGAGAGTGAATCTCATCGCGTCGTGGAGACGGGAGTCCGTACGTACGCACGAGCGATGATATCATTCTCAAGATCGTGGAATTGTGTTAAAGTGTATGTATAATATTACAGAATCAATATCACTTTACAATAATCATATATATTCATTACTTTCACCATTATACCCATCCATGTAAGGTGGTGGTGGAAAATAGATTACACCACGGCGTGAAGACGGTATTCCGTACGTACGCACACGTGGTGATTTCATTTTCCGTTGGATGGATAGATGGTGAAATATGGTTGTTTCAAACATATAATAACATATAAGTATATTATTGATACTGATGTTATTACCTCATAATAAAACAACTAAAAAATAAGAAGTGGAAGAAGAAATAAAGTTGAAAGAATCGGTAATGGACATTACCTCTTCTTTGAAGAGCCTCTTTGAGACCTCCTCTTAGGGCAATAAAATTGGTCTTTGAAGAAGACCAGGACCTCTAGGATGTTTATAGGGAAGTGGAGAAGAGAATTTGGCAGGGTTTATCCGAGCGTGAAGGCTCAAAGTGGTGTGAGGAAGAGAGGGAGGAGGTGCCCTTTTATAAGGGAGGAGAGGGGTACCTTTGAGATAACTAAAAATATTATTTTATTATAAAGTCAAATTCTGTTTTTAATAGCTCAAAATTGATATATTTAGAATCTAAGGTGGGGATGGGTCGAAATAATATCATCCAATGTAATTTAGACATGTTTTGGTCATTATATTAACCTTATCTTTTAGTTTTAACTCTTTGTTAATTAGATTGACATTTACCATGTCACTTTGTTTTTTTATATTATATAGTTAATAAACATACCATATACATCCAAGCGATCACCAACTGGTACATTAATGATACACCTATCATGATATAATTATCTTGGCCGAACCTTATATTTTTAGGAATATAATAACAATTAATAATATAATATTTGTTTTAAAAACTATTTTATGTCAATTTTGACACTATTTGGTAATTAATTTTTGTGAAAATCATAACAGAATTATTAGTTCGATCAAAATTAATTAAATCAATACTAACATGTCATATTAACATAGAAAATTATTTTAATTCATTAAAAGTCTCAAGTTACATTTATTTGGGTATTTATAACATCAATTATGTCAATATTTAATTAATAGGATAATTAATGCATCATCATTGTGTTATAAATAAAATAAATTATTTTACGTCTAAAAATTACAAATAAAATACCATTATGTTGGAAATATTTTTAGATTTATAAAGAATATTTATAGTCGAATTTATCTTATGTATAACCCTATATTAAAAATGATTTCGTTATTAAACTTTGATTTTAACTATTTTAACCCTTCTTTAAATAAATTGATAATAAATGTCCTAATCTAATCCAAGTGGGCCTAAATGGTCATATTTTATTCCTAAGGTTGTTTTTGGTCGAATTAAACTTGTCCAATAGAGTTAGGACATGTGTTAGGGTAATAATAATATCATTTTTACCCTTAATTACCCTATTTACTTTTAACCGTGGTAAAAAAAGTAAAAAGTTACTATTCACCAAAAATTATTTTCATCTCATTGAACCACATTTTAGTCCTTGATATTAACCGTGTCTCTCGGATTTTCGAAATTCCACTCACAAAAGTGGTAAAATTAAGTTTTATGAAAAATTCAGTTTTTTAACTACCACTTAGTGGTTTCACTATTCAATAAAAAATGAAAGTTTCCATAAAAATACCAAAAATTAGGCCTAAGATATAATTGATATTATGAATTCAAAAATGATGTATATTTTATCAAATTAAAAACATATCAGTTACATTAACTAATTTAAAAATTTATTCCCGTCATCAAAACAAATAGCGTTTTTTTAAGATAAATAACTATCAAAAGATTGACACTTGTTTATGTCTGGTTTAAATGTGAAATTACATCCAATGACCAACATTGTATTAAATTGTAAAAATATATTGTAAATATACTTTAAAACCAATCAAACTAATAATTTATCACTATTAATTATTTCGATTAAAAAAGTTGTTTTTAATTAAAATTTAGTAATTTTCACTATTCATCACAATATGAAAGTTATCCGAAATGTACCAAAATTTCACTCTAAGATAATTTCGATATTCCGAATCCAAAAATAAAGTCCATTTTTAATGATAAAATTTATAAAATTTCAAAAAGTGGGTATTACTATTCATAACTGCTAGTTCATAATAATATTATAATAATATATCGTTTAGTGAAACTCGGTATTGCGTACTACACTTGCTATCGAGGAAGGTCGCGATTGCGTGTAATGCAAGGCAAGTCAGGGATTCATGTTGTGAAAGCTTCTTTTGGTGTAGCGTACAACACAAGACATTAATGAAATTAAAAAGAATATTTTTTTTTCATAAAATCTCGGGGTGTTACATTCTACCCCCCTTAAAATGAATTTCACCCTCTAAATTCGTCAGGGTTTTAAATGGTTTACTAATTGAAAGTTTCTTTAATATAAACCCACATCGTAAAAAGTAATACCAAAAATTGGATTTAAAAATTAATGTATGAAACGTAACGGTTACCCAAATTAACTCATCCCTGGGTTTCCACGTAGGAGAACATAGGTGAAAATATGGATATGGAAGAAAAATCTAACCATCAAGTTCTGATGGAGAGTGGTAGATAACATGGATATGAAAAATCCAACAATCACAAAGAAATAAATTTGTGATGATCTAGGGTACCATCTGATTTATCAGATATAAGATCACTAGGACAACATTTTTGGTTTTCAAGATCATTTCCCTAAAGTTGATGAAATTGGAATTAGAAGAAACACTTTCGTGATTTTGGTACAGTCTCACGGTTGGTTGTTTTTTGGACAATGTTTACTTCATCTCTTAAAGAAATGAAGTTTAATTTTTCATTTGTGATGTGTTAGCGGATCATGTGATAGAATGATGGGTCATTCCATCTGTCTCAAACAAAAGGTTAGAAAAGTTATCAAAAAAATACATAAGTCCATATATAGTGAGATTAATCATATATGGTTCCTAAAATGGACTTATACTTCATATATCATACAACTTAATATAATAAAACTAGTTTCTACTAAACAGGGACTTCCTGTAGGCCAGTGGTAGGCGATAAAGGCCAGTCGCACTTCAGTTGTGGGTTCGATTCCCACAGCCTTGTCCGACGCGATGGGTTGTCGCCCGTCCTGCAGGTTTTCCTTTTTCTAAAACTACATTACTATAAAATCCCATCAATAATATTGAAAAAAAGTTCTATCCTTAAACAATACTAACTTATGTCCAACATAATCCTTTCCAATGTTTAGGCTTATCGAAAATACTGCTGTCCAATCTCATATTATAGTGAAAACGATTACCAAAGAGTTCATATAACAAGCATGTTAATAACATCATTGATCCCCATATATCATGAGATATGTCTTGTTGGTCACATTCCAAACATTCGAAGGCCTTAATCATGTATTCTCTTGAAAAATGAATACCCATTGAATCTTAGCGAAAACATGAGTGTTGTCAAAATTTAACTCTTTTCACATACTAAAACCTTAATCCATGATATAACTATTTCCTTATATCAGTCATGAGCTCATGAATACTGTCAAACATTTCATTTTCTCCTTATCCCTTCATTATGCGCATATCATCTTTTTTTTCAAAAATATCTCAATCACTTTTCATGGTTACCGGTACCATAAAATTATTGAAAACCTCAATAGACCAATACATAAATATTCCAATATTCCACGATACTATATACAACATTATTTTGGAATCCTATTACATAAACACTTAATAATTCCACCACATCGTTGTTAAATTCATCATTTCCAATAGTGATCACATGTGACTTCCCTTTGTCCTTTGCCTTAAGTGGTTGCTCATGTAGATCATCACTAACCCTTGGATTAGGGCATTTATTAGCATAATTCCCCATTTCATTACACTTGAAGCATTGAAGTGTTGGTTGTGCGTTCTCTGCAGGTTTTTCTTTATTCACATCATTAGAAACCCTTTTTCTTTTACTTTGACACTCAGCTGCTTTATGACCTTCTTTTCCAAACTTAAAGGATTTTCTAGTCCCTTTAAGACAATCTCCACCATGCTTCTTTCCACACTTTGAGAATAAGGAAACATTCATCTTCTTTTGACCATTATTCTGAGATTTTTCCTTGAACTCCATATTTCATTTCTTGCCAAAACTATGAGATGGATAAGTAACACCAACTTCCATTTCTACCTTGATAGCACAACACACAATTTCTTCATAGCTACTGAAGTCTCTTATAGCTAATGCCCTTCGAAGACTTGGTTTTAAGCCACTGAAGAATAGATCAACTTTACTTTCAGGTTGGATGATAAAGCCAGATGCATACCTTTCAGGCCTTGTAAAATTCACTTCTTATATACCAACAGATTCATCATCCTTTTTCTTTAGTTCAAGAAACTCCTTCTCCATCATTGTATGAAGAATACGAGGGAAGTAATTATTGAAAAACAAGTTCTTGAACTCGTCCCATTCCATGGACTAAATTTCATCTCTTGGCCTTGTATTCTTGATAAGATTCCACCATTGATCAAATTCGCCTTCCAAACGATATACTGCTTAGATGACTTTATCATGTTCATAACATTGAAGAACTGAAAATATATTTTCAGTGGTACTGGTCCATTGTTCAGCAACAAGTGGATCAGAAGACCCACTGAAAGAAGGTGGACGTTGCCTCATGAAGGACTCAATATAATATTGTTCCCTTCTATGCTCATTTGGAAGTACAGAATGATTCATAACTTGTGTAAGTATAGAAATAAGATTTTGCACTCCATCTCCCATAACATTTGATTGATCAGGAGGAAAATCATAGAATTGTCCATTGCATTGATCAACACGGTTCCTTTGGGTTCTAGCCATCGTCTAAAACCCAAAAAGAATAGCGTGAGAGGAAAAAATCATGTTAGGGAAAACAACATAATAAAGGGGGAGTACCTTCAATATCTAACATCTTAGGTTTAATTCTAAGATCGTTAGTGCAATTCCAGAACTGTAGCCTATACTTATACTTATCCTTAGGGACATCCCTAGACATACCGTAGAAATATCTCTAGGGATCTCACTAAAGTTCTCACATCATAGTTTCCAAAGGTTGACTAAACCTTTCCTCTGATACCAACTGTAGAGACCCGAAGCCTGACGTACATGGACATTACATTACTTTTACAGAATACTTAATACATAACAAAAGCAGACACATAAAGAACGTAATAGTTTAGTGTCTTTGGAAACATGGAACGTAATCTTCTAATCGTGGTGAAAGATCTTCAACATCTCTCATAAAGATCTTCCACTTTTTGTTTCCTTACCTAAAAAATTTATTTTGATCCTGGGGGAAAATAAAACGTAAAAAGGGTGAGCTCAAATGCTCAGTAAGGGTAAGCATGGATGAAATAAAACATACCATATACATTTGAACTTAAAAACATGAACATAATGTTTAAACATCAAAATCTTGTGCAACGACATAAAACATGGAAGTACATAAGGCATAGATCATAATGGAACATAAACCATGATAAAATAGCATGGGAATAAAACATGTAATTTTGGAATCCATTAATAATATGTAATGATTTCCATAGTAGCCAAGACATTGCTTCCAAAACCATCTTTGTGGAGAAAGTCCCATTCTGAATCAAGTTCACTCCTCGTTTCAGTCCTGTAACACTAAACCAGATTAACTTACCATTCCAGCCATGTCTATCTCATGAGATATAAAATCATTACCCAATGCATTGGAGGGAGATATAGGTCCCACCCATATCATAATGAAATCATTTTTACTTGTTCCACAAAATAAACATACATCATTCATAATAACCCAACGAATAAAATGGGTTTCATAAACATCATACCATCATCACATAATTCATATAAAAGAAATGGATATCATTTAATAATAAGAAAAGTGAAACAATGTATATCATAGAGACATGATACTTTAAAAATACACATGTGAAATAATTTCATCTTAGATAAAAATAGTTTTGATAAAACACTTGAAATGAATTCTTGAGAAAAATATCCTTTTTTCTTCAAAATAATTTTCTTTTAACAAAATGTCATGCAATTTTAAAAGAAATATATTTTGTTTAAAATTTTAATGAAATATTTTAGAATAAGATTAATGAAAATAAGGCTTTATAAAACCGTAAAAATCCGTTTGTTCCGTATAAGTTAAAAAAACATTCTTCTCGTACTTTTGTCGGAAAAGTCAAAAAGTACCTCGTACGAAAAATGACAAAAGATTCCTTTCATATATTTTACTAAAAACTCACCGAAGGGTAAAATTGGATTTAAAAAATTGTAGGTGGATGTAAATAATATTACATATTGAGGAAACATGTATGTGGATGATAAAATACACCCCTGTAAATTCCAAAGTATAAACAATCTCAGATAAAAATGAGATTGTGATATTTCCCTTACCTTAGGTCCGATATGCTTCGTACGTATCCAAACCTCCTGTATAATGATTTAAATAATGTCATTGACTTATTGAAGAATCATATTCATTGTTATTATATCATATATGTTTCACTTATGACTTTATATTACCCGTTCTTTTGTAAATTCCATGTCAAAGCAACATTTTTGGTAAAACCATTTTTATTTATTGTATTTGTTTCGACTTGTCATTCTTGATATTATTAATTATATCCTGATTTAAATAATTACATAATTTAAAACATGATTTATATATAATATATATTCATCATATACATATATATTATAGATCAATAAAAGGAATGAAATACACCGTTCATGGAGACGGTAGGCCGTACGTACGCATGAACGCTGTTTTCGTTTCCCTTTTGAATTGAATGGAATTAAGTAAATGACATACACACACACACACACACACATATATATATATATACATAAATAAAGTATAATTATTATGTCATATATTTCATTATTATTCATTATATATACTTTATCATCATTCATGAATGGTTAACATGGAGAGTGAATCTCATCGTGTCGTGGAGACGGCAGTCCGTACGTACGCACGAGCGATGATATCATTCTCAAGATCGTGGAATTGTATTAAAGTGTATGTATAATATTAAATAATCAATATCAATTTACAATAATTATATATATTCATTACTTTCACCATTATACCCATCCATGTAAGGTGGTGGTGGAAAATAGATTACACCACGGCGTGGAGACTGTATTCCGTACGTACGCATGCACGGTGATTTAATTTTCTGTTGGATGGATAGATGGTGAAATATGGTTGTTTCATACTTATAATAACATATAAGTATATTATTGATACTGATGTTATTACCTCATAATAAAACAACTAAAAAAGAAGAAGTGGAAGAAGAAATAAATTTGAAAGAATCGGTAATGGACATTACCTCTTCTTTGAAGCGCCTCTTTGAGACCTCCTCTTAGGGCACTAAAATTGGTCTTTGAAGAAGACCAGGACCTCTAGGATGTTTATAGGGAAGTGGAGAAGAGAATTTGGCAGGGATTGGCCGATCTTGAAGGCTCAATGTGGTGTGAGTAAGAGAGGGAGGAGGTGCCCTTTTATAAGGGAGGAGAGGGGCACCTTTGGGATAACTAAAAATATTATTTTATTATAAAGTAAAATTCGGTTTTTAATAGCTACAAATTGATATATTTTTAAGATATGGTGGGGATGGGTCTAAATCCTCTCATACATCAGAATTTAGACAAGTTTAGGTCATTATATTAAACTTATCTTTTAGTTTTAACTCTTAGTTAATTAGATTGACATTTACCATGTCACTTTGTATTTTTATATTATATAGTTAATAAACTTACCATATACATCCAAGAGATCCCCAAGTGGTCCATTAATGATACACCTATCATGATATAAGTATCTTTGCCGATCCTCAGATTTTTAGGAATATAATAACAATTAATAATATAATATTTGTTTTAAAAACTATTTTATGTCAATTCTGACACTTTTTGGTAATTGATTTTTGTGAAAATCATAACAGAATGATTAGTTCGAAAAAAATTAATTAATTAAATACTAACATGTCATATTAACATATAGAATTTTCTTAATTCCTTAAAAGTCTCAAATTACATTTATTTAGGTATTTATAACATCAATTATGTCAATATTTCATTAATAGGATAATTACCGCATCTTCATTGTATCATAAATAAATTATATTATTTTAAGTCTAAAAATTACAAATAAAATACCATTATGTTGGAAATATTTTTATATTTCTAAATAATATTTATAGTCGAATTTATCTTATTTATAACCCAATATTAAAAATTATTTAGTGATTAAACTTTGATTTTAACTATTTTAACCCTTCTTTAAATAAATTGATAATAAATGTCCCAATCTAATCCATGAGAGCCTAAATTGTCAAATATTATTCCTAAGTTTATTTTGGGTCGAATTACACTTGTCCAATAGAATTAGGACATGTGTTAGGGTAATAATAATATCATTTTTACCCTTAATTACCCTATTTACTTTTAGCCGTGGTAAAAAAAAGTAAAAAGTTACTATTCACGAAAAATTATTTTCATCTCATTGAACCACATTTTAGTCCTTGATATTAACCGTGTCTCTCGAATTTTCGAAATTCCACTCATAGAAGCGGTAAAATTTTGTTTTATGAAAAATTCAGTTTTTAACTACCACTTAGTGGTTTCACTATTCATCAAAAAATGAAAGTTTCCAGATAAATTCCAAAAATTAGGTCTAATCTATATTTGATATTATGAATTAAAAAATGATGTCTATTTTATCAAATTCAAAACATAACAGTTACATTAACTAATTTCAAAAGTTATTCCCGTCGTCAAAACAAATAGCGTGTTTTTTTAAGAGAAATAACTATCATAAGATTGACACTTGTTTATGTATGGTTTAAATGTGAAATTACATCCAATGACCAACATTGTATTAAATTTTAAAAATATATTCTAAATATACTTTAAAACCACGCAAATTAATAATTTATTACTATTAATTATTTCGATTAAAGAAGTTGTTTTTAATTAAAATTTAGTAACTTTCACTATTCATCAGAATATGAAAGTTATCCAAAATGTACCAAAATTTCACCCTAAGATAATATCGATATTACAAATCCAAAAATGAAGTCTATTTTGAAAGATAAAATTTATAAAATTTCAAAAAGTGGGTATAACTATTCATAACGGCCAGTTCATAATAATATTATAATAATATCTCGTTTAGTGAAACTCGGTATTGCGTACTACACACGCTATCGAGGAAGGTCGCGATTGCGTGTAATGAAAGGAAAGTCAGGGATACATCTTGTCAAAGCTCCTTTTGGTGTAGCGTACAACACAAGACATTAATGAAATTAAAAAGAATATTATTTTTTTCATAAAATCTCGTGGTGTTACAAAAAGGGATCATAAAATCATGACATGGGATAAATCATAGTAGTGAAATCAAATCCCAATATATATAACATAAGACATGAAACTTTGTGGAATACACACATAATAATAGAAAATCATTTCACATTAGTCAAGACTCATTACCAAGACCATCATAGAGGACAAAGTGCATTACTGAACCGAGTTCACTCCTCGTTCCAGTCCTGTATCACTGAACCAGAATAACTTATTGTTCTAGCCATGTCTATCTCATGAGATATAAATCTTTACCCAATTAATTGGAGGGAGGTATAGGTCCCACAAATCTCATAAGGAAACCATTCTTATGAGTTCCATAAAATCATAAATCATATGCCATAGCATAACCCATGTAATAAAAATAATATTCTTAAAGATCGTGCCATCATAACATAATCCATATAAGATAAAAGGACTTCATAAAAATAATTCCATCATAACATAATCAAATCAATTTAATAATAGGTATAGAAACAAGAACCTATATTATCTTATATGGAAAAATAATTTTGATAAAACAGTTGAACTACATTCTTGAGGAAAATATCCTTTCTACTTCAATTTTTTTTTTCCTTTATCAACATGTCATACAATTTTAAACTAAAAGAAGTTAATTGAAAATAAACATGAAAATTTTTTATGTAATATTCATGGAAATAATGTTTTATGAAATCATTCAAATACATTCTTGTCGTATAAGATAAAAAAACATTCTTCTCGTACTTTGGCCGGAAAAGTCAATAAGTATCTCCTGTAGAAAATGACAAAATATTCCTTTCATAAATTTTAATAAAAAATAACCAGTGGGTAAAATTGGATTTAAAAAATTCTAGTAGTATAGAAATAATATTACATATTGAGGAAACATGTATGTGGATGATAAATATGCCCCAGTAAATTCTGAAGTATAAACAATCTTGGATAGAAATGAGATTGCGAGATTTTCCCTTACCTTAGGTCTGATATGTTCTATACATATCCGAACCTTCTATATAGTGATTTAAATAATTCCATTGACTTATTCCAGAATCATATAAATTATTATTATATCATATATGGTCATATTATTATCTTCTTATTAGTAATATTTTATTGCTACTTATTATTCGGGTGTTCATTGCTTTATCTTCTTATGCGTGTTTTGTCGAATAAATTCTTATTACTATTTTTATATTATAGATAAATCATTTAAATAATGGTATTAATATAATATATATCATATTTATTCGTTAAATTCATTTATATAATCATGTTTTAATGAAGATCATGTAGAATGAATCACATCGCACCGTGGAGACGGTAAGCCGTACCTACGCACGAGCGATGATATCGTTCCCATAATTATTGAATGGTATTTGAGAAGATAATATAATATCTCAAAATTAGTATCAAGTTATAATAATTAAATATATTTATTATTTACTCCATTATATCCATCCAAGTAAGGTGGTGATGGAAAACAGATTACACCACGGCGTGGAGACGATATTCTGTACGTACGCACGCGCATTGATTTCATCTTCTATAGGATGGATAGAAGGTGAAATATGATTTTTTAATCTTTATAACAACATATCATTATATTAGTGATACTGATGTTATTACATTATAATTAAAAAAATAAATAAGAGTAAGTAGAAGAAGAAATAATTTTTAAAGAATCGGTAAAGGATATTACCTCTTCTTCGACGCACCTCTTCTAAAACTCCTCTTATGGCACTAAAGTTGGTCTTTGAAGAAGAAAAATAACTCTAGTATTTTAATAGGGAAGTTTAGAAGAGAAATTTTCAGGTGTTTTCTGAGATTTAAGGCTGAAAATGGTTTGAGGAGGAGAGGTAGGAGGTTCCCTTTTATAAGAGAGGAGAGGGGCAATTTTGGAAACCTCTAAAATATTAATTTATGATAAACTCAATACCCACATAAAAACCTCAAAAAGAGACTCAAATCCAAATATTAGAAGATATATTGTTTTAATATCATCAACCAATAAGATTTAGACATGTTGGGAATTTATTTTAAACCTTATCAACTTGATTTATCCTTATTTAATCTATTTAATTTTATTTGTGGTAATAATATTCTAAATTCTAAATTGTTATAAAAATAACTTATGTATTCTGAATTATCCATAATTGGATACCTTATGACATTATAGACCATAAAAAGTTTAATTTATAATTTTTATATATTTTTATGATTTTTAAACAATTTTATAATATGTTATTTTTATAAAAAAACAATAATGTCAATTTTGACACTATTCATTTATTTGAATTTAAATAAAATCTTTACAGAAGATATATTGAAAAATATATATTTAATAGATTCCTAAAATGCCATATTAATCTATAAAATTTGTGTAGAACATTAATTAGTTCATATAATATTTATTTTAATATTTTTGAAACCATTTTTTTGATATTTTAATTAATAGAATAATTTCTACGTCACTATTGTGTCACCATTGATGATAATTATTTAATCCCTAAAAATTCTAAATAAATTCTCATGATGTAAATAATTTCATTATATTTTTGGATAATATTTATATTTGAAGTTTTATGAGGTTTATCACTAAATTAAAACTATTACACTTATAATATATAAGAGAGTGACATGTTGTCACATTCTTTGGTTTTAATAATAATTTTATCATTTTCATTGTCAAAAGTCCATGAAATGAATCTATTACGACCCTTATGTGATATGGGATTATTCTTATTCATCAAATATAATTTTGGAAAGTGTTAGGGTAATTTTATTATCTTATTTTTACCCTTAATTACCCGATTTACCTTTAATTGTAGTAAATAAAAAATTACAGTAGTTACTATTCATAATATCAAAAAAATAAAAGTACCCTATTGACATAATTTGGACCCACTAAATCCAAATATGGATTATATTTTTCAAAATTCAAAGAACAGAAGTTGTAGTAATTAATTTAATATTAATCCTGTTGTTAAGAAAAAATGAATTTAAAAGTTAAAACATTGTCAAAGATTGAAATGTTTTTACCTATGAATTCAATGTAAAGTTTATGGTAATGGAATAAATAATATTAAATGGTAAGAATATATTCTATTTATAATTTAAAACCATTAAATTTTATCATTTATTGACATCAATTTTCTTGATGAAAAAAGTTGATTTTAAGAAAAATTTAGCGTATTTTTACTATTCATCAAAATATGAAAGTTATCAGAAAAGTATCAAAAATTTATCCAATGTAAATTTTTATATACCTATTCAAAAAAAATTTATTATGTAAAATTGAACTTATAAACTTTTCAAACATTATATTTAAAATGGGTGCGCCATCAAAAGGCGGTAAAACTGGATTTTTTTAAAAATACTTCTTTTATCGAAAAACTGATTTTTCTTTCATATCTCATTCTAGAAAATGATTTAGATGAATTATAATGTTATAAAATTTAAAATTTGTTTAAAACTATTCATAACAGCTAGTTCATAATATTATAATAATATATCATTGTTTAGTGAAACTCGGTATTGCGTACAATGCAAGCTATCGAAGAAGGTTGCTCTTGCGTGTAACGCAAGCCAAGCTAGTGTTGTGTGTAGTGAAAGATTCTTTTAGTGTTGTGTATAAAATTTTACATAAATATATATATATATATATTTCTCATAAAATCTCAGGGTGTTACATTCTAGCCCCCCTTAAAATGAATTTCGCCCTTGAAATTCTCACTTCGTTAGAAAAAGATGAGGATACCTCTCCCTTATCATATCCTCAAGTTCCCATGTAGCTTCTTCTAATTGGTCGTTCCTCCAAAAAATGTTAACCAAGAGAGTTCTCTTGTTTTGTAAAACTTTTTCACTACGATACAGAATCTCTATCGGTTGTTCTTCATAAGAAAGATCTTGCTCCAACGATACAACTTCTGAGATTATTACATGTGAAGGATCAGGTATGTACTTTCTCAGGAGAGATACATGGAAAACATCATGAACTTGAGAGAGATTTGGTGGAAGTGCCAATAGGTAAGCTATCTTCCCATCATGATCCAATATTTCGAAAGGACCAATATTCCTTGGGCTCAGCTTGACCTTCTTTCTAAATCTCAGTACTCTCTTCCAAGGATATATTCATAAGAACACTTTATGACCCAATTCAAACTCTATTTCTTTTATTCGGTTGTCGGAATTAAATTTTTGTCGAATCTGAGCTTCTCTTATGTGTTGTTGAATAGATCTGACCTTTTCTGCCATCTCATCAACAAGATTAGGTCCTAATAGCTTTCTTTCCCCAACTTCATCCCAGCAAGTTGGAGTTCTACATTTCTTTCCATAGAGATATTCATAAGGATCCATCTAAATACTGGAGGGAAATCTATTAATATAATAAAATTCCACCAAAGGTAGGTGTTGATCCCAACCACCTTTGAAATCCATAGAGAAATCTCTCAACATGTCTTCTAAAGTTTTAATTTTCCTCTCAGACTGACCATCTGTTTGAGGATGATAGGCAGTGCTGAAACTCAACTCTATATCTTGATCATGCTGAAGACTTCGCCAAAACATTGATGTAATCCTCGAATCCCAATCAGATATAATGGGAAGTATTACTCCATGAAATCTTACCACTTCTTTTACATATATCCTGGAAAGCTAATCAAGAGATAAATCCTCTCTAATAGAAATGAAGTGTCCCGACTTCGTAAGATGATCAAGTATAAACCAGATAGCATTATTTATTTTGGATATTTTGGGAAGTCTGATGACAAAGTCAATAGTGATGTTTTCCCCTTTCCATTCTGGTATGGGTAATGATTGTAACATCCCTTTAGACTTCTGTCTCTCAGAATTAAATTGATGAAAAACCAAGCATTGAGAGACATATTCAGCAATATATCTTTTCATGCCATCCCACCAAAAGTACTCTTTCAGGTCTCTGTAGATCTTTGTACTTTCAGTATGAATAGAGAATGAAGAACTATGAGCCTCATCCAACAACTCATTCTTTAATTATTGTTTGGTAGGAATACAGACACAGTTCCTGAACATTATTATCCCATCACAATCAATGCTGAATTTAGGAACATTTCTCACCTTCTTTTGAAGCCCAACATCCTCCTTCTGTGCCTCTTTAATCATCACTTGTATAGATGGTTGAACATTCATTTGAGAAAGATAAGATATTTCCCCTTTCATTAAAATTGAAAGATCCATCCTTTGTAAATCCATAAATATTGGATCCTTTGTGATCCTTATCATGGATAATGTAGCATGGTTTTGTTGACTTAATGCGTCTGCCACCTTGTTTTCATTCCCAGGGTGGTATTGAATTGAGCAGTCGTAATACTTAATCAACTCAAACCGTCTTCTTTGGCGCATATTCAGCTCGTTTTGTGTGAAAATATACTTTAAAATTTTATGATCAGTATAAATATCACACCTTTCACCATAAAGATAATGCCTCCAAATCATTAATGCAATGATTACCGCAGCTAACTCCAATTTATGATTTGGGTAATTTTTCTCATTGATTCTCAACTATCGTGAGGAATAAGCTATCACCATACCATTTTTCATGAGAACACACCCCAACCCCTTCTTGGATACATCACTGTATATCACAAACCTTTCTCCATTACAAAGTAGTGTGAGAATAGGTGCACTGGCTAACCTTCTTTTTAGCTCTCTAAAATTCACTTCACATTCCTCCGTCCAAAAAAACTTACCTCTTTTCCATGTCATTTTGGTGAGTGGGTTAGATAATCTTGAAAAATATTTCACAAAACGTCGATAATACCCATCTAAACCAAGAAAAATTCAGATCTCAGTTACTATTGTTGGTCTCAACCATCTTTTAATAACCTTTATTTTTTCTGGATCCACAAATATCCTCTCTTTTGAGATTATGTGACCCAAAAAATGAAACATGTTGAAGCCAAAATTCACACTTGGTAAATTTGGCATAAAGCTTCTCCTTTCTCAGGGTCTTCAATACAATTCTTAAGTGATCTTCATTTTCTTCCTTGCTATTTAAATAGACAAGAATATCTTATGTAAATACTACCAAAAACTGATCAATATAGTCTCTAAAGACTCTATTTATTAGATCCATGAATATAGCAGGGGAATTAGTAAGACCAAATGGCATCAATATATACTCATAGTTTCCATACCTTATATGGAAATAAATATATGGTATATCCTCCTTTTTGACCATTAATTGATGATATCCTGAATAAAGATCAATCTTGAAAAGTATTGAGCTCCGTGTAGTCGGTCAAATAAGTCATCAATTCATGGGAGAGGATATTTGTTCTTTGTATTGATCTTGTTATGTTCTCAAAAATTAATACAGAGTCTCATTGATCCATCTTTCTTCTTAACAAACAGAACAGGTGCACCCCAAGGTTATCCACTAGGGCATATGAATCCCTTATCAATATTCTCTTGGAGTTACTTCTTCAATTATTGCAACTCAATTGGAGCCATTATATAACGTGTCTTTGTAATGGGAATATCACCCAGTATGAGTTCTATTGAAATCTCATCTTCATGATTTAGTGAAAGACTAGAAAATTCCTCTGGAAAGACATCATCAAACTCCTGTAAAATGGGGATATTCTTAATCGTGAGTTTCTCTACAACAATTTGAGATAAATAACCTTCATTTATTGGAATGAAGACCAATAATATGGAATAAATTTCCACTGGAAGGTTATATTCTTCCTTGCATCAATAAATGATCAATGATTGATCAGGAATATGAAATGTGACTTCCCGTCTTTGTCAATTGATATGAGCTCCATATAAAGAAAGCTAATCCATGCTAATAATCACATCAAATTCCACTATAGGCAGGATCCCAATATTTATAGGAAGCACTTTCCCACAAACATCAATCAGAGAAGAATTGTAAACATTCGATGCGACTGTTGTGCAATTAGGAGTTGGTGCAGCTAACTCAAAAGCTAATTGTTGGGGTAGTATGTCAATACCCTTAGAAAATTATTCAAAAATAAAAGAGTGGGTAGATCCAGAAACAAATAAAACATTTTCTACTTTATAATAGATGGTAAGTGTACCTTTCACCAGTTCGTTATCATACTCCACAACACTGATAGAAATTGCATGTGACTTTCCTTTGTCTTTGGCCTTAAGATTTTGTTGACATCGATCATCATCAACAACCCTTAGATTAGGGAATTGGTTGGCATAATGCCCCATTTCCTTGAACTTGTTACATTGAAGTGTAGGAGGTGTATTCTGTGTAGAATTTTCTTTTTTCTCATCAGTAGACATCTTTTTCCCATCACTATGACATTCAATTTCCCGATGAACTTCTTTTCCACACTTATAACATCTACTTGTCCCTTTAAAATTCCCTCCATATTTCTTTCCACACATTGGGAATAAGGTAAAACTCATATCCTTTTCACTATGGTATTTAGATTTTCCTTTAAATTCCATTTTCATCTTCTTATCAAATCCATATGACTGATGGGTTACTCTAATCTCCATCTCAACCTTGAGAGCACATTGAAAAATTTCCTCATAGCTATTGAAGTCCCTTATAGATAATTCCCTTAAGAGACATGGTTTTAAGCCACTAATGAATCTATTGATCTTACTCTAAGGTTGGATAATAATCCCAGAAGTGTAGCTTGCAAGCCTTGTAAAATTTTCTTCGTAGGTACCAACAAATTCATCATCCTTTTTCTTCAATTAAAGAAACTCTTTCTCCATATTTATTAGAAGAATATGATGGACGTACTTATTGAAACATAAGTTCTTAAACTCGCCCCATTCCATGGACTCAATCTCATACCTTTTCCATGTATTATTTAAAAGATTCCACCATTGATCAGCTTCACCTTCCAAACGATATACTGCTAAGATAACTATATCATGTTCAGAACATTGAAGGAATGAAAATATCTTTTCAGTGTTACTGATCCATTTTTTAGCCACTAATGAATCTGAAGAACCGCTAAATGATGGTGGATGCTACCTCACGAAGGATTCAACAGAATGTTTCTCCCTTCTTTGCTCGTTTGGAAGGACTCCATGATTCATATATTGAGAAAGTTGTGTGATCATGGCTATAAGATTTTTCATTCCAGCTCCCATATCGTTTGGATGGTTAGGGGGAAAATCATTGCATTGCCTGTCACATTCATCATTAACACGGTTTCTTCAGGTTCCAGCCATTGACTAAAACCAAGAAGCATAGTGTGAGCAACACTAATTACAATAGAAAAACCACATAATCTGGAATAAATTTTCACACTTTTAGTTCTTATCATAGGTTATTCCTGGCCATTCCTAAAATACTAATACTGTGTTCTATGCTTAGACATATCCTTAGGGTTCTTAATAAGGCTTTCACATCCTAGTTTACAAAGGTTGACTATACCATTCCTCTGATACTAAATATAATGACCCATGATTTACATACATTATTATTACCTTAGAATTGAATCATACTTATTAAAACATATTAGAAAACCTTGATAGGACCATATAGGTATAGTGTATTTAGAAACTGGGAAACATAAACAACTAGTTCATAAATCATCTACATTGTCTCCTGTTTATTTCATCATATCGAGAGTCCCTTTTGGCATATCCTACTTAATACCCTTCTTCCTGACCTAGGGAAAATAAAACATAAAAAGGGTGAGCTAAAATTCTTAGGAAGGGAAAACAAATTAAATATGAATCATATCATCTTTATAAGAACATAACATTTTGAAAATCTTATCCCACAAAAGAAATCATAATATCATGACATGGGATAAATCATAGTAGTGAAATGTAATCCCAATATTCGTAACATATGAAAAAAAACTTTATTCCATACACACATAATCATAGAAAATCATTTAATATTAGTAAATAGTCATTTCCAAGACCATCATAGCAGACAAAGTCCATTACTAAACCAAGTCCACTCCTCGTTCCAGTCCTATATCACTGAACCAGATTAACTTTCCATTCCAGCCATGTATATCTCACGAGATATAAATATTTACCCAATGCATTAGAGGGAGGTATAGGTCCCACCCATATCATAATGAAACCATTCTTATGTGTGCCAAAAAATCATAAATCATACATCATAACATAACCCATGTAATAAAAATAGGATTATTAAACATCATGCCATCATAACAAAATCCATATAAGATAAAAATACTTCATAAAAATAATTTCATCATAACCTAATCAATTCAATTTAATAATAGGGATAGAAACACAACCTTATATTATCTTATATAGAAAAATAATTTTTATAAAACACTTGAACTCCATTCTTGAGGGAAATATCCTTTCTACTTCAAATTTTTTTTCCTTTATCAACATGTCATACAATTTTAAACTAAAAAAAGTTAATTGAAAATAAAAATGAAAAAATGTTAAGGAATATTCATGGAAATAATGTTCTATAAAATCATAAAAATCCATTCTTTCCATATAAGATAAAAAAACATTCTTCTTGTACTTTGGCCAAAAAAGTTAAAATGTATCTCCTACTGAAAACGACAAAATATTCCTTTCATAACTTTTAACAAAAATTAACCAATGGGTAAAATTGGATTTAAAAAATTTTAGGAGGATAGAAATAATATTACATATTGAGAAAACATTGATTTGGATGATAAATATGCCCCAGTAAATTCTAAAGTATAAAAAATCTCAGATAACAATGAGATTGTGAGATTTTCCCTTACCTTAGGACCAATATGATCTGTACGTATCCGAACCTCTGGTATAATGATTTAAATAATGTCATAGACTTATTCCAGAACCATATACATTGTTATGATATCATATATGTAATATTCTTATCTTCTTATTAGTAATATTTCATTATTACTTGTTATTCGGGTGTTCATTGCTTTATGTTCTTATGTGTGTTTTGTCGAATAAATTCTTATTACTATTTTTAGGTTATAGCTACATAATTTAAATAATGGTATTAGTATAATATATATCATATATATTAATTAAATAAATTTATATAATCATGGTTTAATGAAGCTCATGTAGAACGAATCACATCGAATCGTGGAGACGGTAAGTCGTACGTACACACGAGCGATGATATTCTTCCCATAATTATTGAATGGAATTTGAGTGGATGATAAAATATCTCAGAATTAATATAATTTTATAATAATTATATATAGTTATTCTTTACCCCATTATACCTAACGAAGTAAGTTGGTGGTGGAAAATAGATTTTACCACGGCCTGAAGACGGTATTCCGTACATACGCACGCGCGATGATTTCATTTTCCGTAGGATGGATAGAAGGAGAAATAGGGTTGTTTAATATTCGTAATAACATATCATTATATTAGTGATAATAATGTTATTACTTTATAATGAAACCAATAAATAATATTAAGTAGAAGAAGAAATAAATTTGAAAGAATCGGTAAAGTATATTACCTCTTCTTTGATGAACCTCTTCTAAACCTTCTCTTAGGGCACTGAAGTTGGTCTTTAAAGAAAAAAAAGACATATAGTATGTTTATAGGGAAGTGGAGAAGATAAATTGGCAGGTTTTGGCTGAGCTTGAAGGCTCAAAATGGTGTGAGGAGGAGAGGGAGGAGGTACCCTTTTATAAGAGAGGAGAGGGGCAGTTTTGGAAACCTCTAAAATATTAATTTATAATAAAATCAAACCCCACTTAAAAACCTCCAAAATTGACTCCAATACAAAATTTTATGTGATATAGGGTTTTAATATAATCAAAAAATAAGATTTATACATGTTGGTAATTTATTTTAAAACTTATCAACTTGATTTATCCTTATTTAATCTATTTAATTTTATTTGTGGTAATAATATTCTAAATTTTAAATTGTTATAAATAATAACTTATGTGTTGTGAATTGTCTATAATTGGATATTTTATGACATTTTAGACCATATAAATTTTAATTTATAATTTTAAATATTTTTTTTGATTTTTAAACAATTTTATAATATGTTATTTTTATAAAATAACAATAGTGTTAATTTTGTCACTATTCATTTATTTGAATTTAAATAAAATCCACACAGAGGATAAATTCGAACAAAAATATTTAATAGATTAATAACATGACATATTAATATAGAAATTTTATTAGAACATTAATTATTTCCTATAATATTTATTTTAATATTTTTAAAACCATTTATTTGTTATTTCAATCAATAAAATAATTTATACATCACTATTGTGTCACCATTGATGATAATTATTTAATCCCTGAAAATTATAAATAAATTCTCATGATATAAATAATTTTATTTGATTTTTGGAGACTATTTATATTCTATGTTTTATGTGGTTTATCACTAAATTAAAACTATTACACTTATAATATAAAAGAGAGTGTCATGTTATCACTTTATTTGGTTTTAATATTAATTATATCATTTTCATGGTCAAAAGTCCATGAAATGAATCTCTTATGACCCTTAAGTGATATGGGTATATTATTATTCATCCAATATAATTTTGGAAGGTGTTAGGGTAATTTTATAATATTATGTTTACCCTTAATTACCCGATTTACCTTTAACTGTAGTAAATAATAAATTATCGTAGTTACTATTCATAATATCAAAAAAAAATAAAAGTAACCTATTAACATAATTTGGAACAACTGAATACAAATATAAAGAACATTTTTCAAAATTAAAAACACAGAAGTTGTAGTAATTAATTTATAATTAATCTCGTTGTTAAGAAAACAGGTTTTTAAAATTTAAAATATTAACAAAGATTGAAATGTTTTTACCTATGAATTCAATGTAAAATTAATGGTAATGAAATAAATTATTTTAAATGGTAAAACTATATTCTATTTATACTTTAAAACCAATAAATTTTATCATTTAACCACATCAATTATCTTAATGAAAACTGTTTTTTTAAGAAAAAGTTAGCGTATTTTTACTATTCATCAAAATATGAAAGTTATCATAAAAGTATCAAAAATTTATCCAATGTAAAATTTTATATCCCAATTAAAAACAAGAAGTTTATTTTGTAAAATTGAACTTATAAAATTGTCAAAAATTATATTTAAAATGGGTGCGCCATCAAAAGGTGGGAAAACTGCATTTTTTGAAAAATACTTCTTTTATAGAAAAATTGATTTTATTTTCATATATAATTCTAGAAAATGTGAAATATGAATTGTAATGTTTTAAAATTCAAAATTTAGTTAATACTATTTATAACATCTAGTTCATAATATTATAATAATATATCATTATTTAGTGAAACTCGGTATTATGTACAACGCAAGCTATCGAGGAAGGTTGCTCTTGCGTGTAACGCAAGACAAGCCAGTGTTGTTTGTAGTGAAAGATTGATTTGGTGTTGTGTATAACATATGACATAAAAAAATATATTTCTCATAAAATCTCAGGGTGTTACAATATGATACTTTCAATATATCAACTAAATTATCCATATCATAATTATCTAATAATTTAGTATGGGAAATCATAAATTCCTCTTATTGTCCTTGTGATGATGATTTATCATTGACTGAGACTTTAAAAATATGGTTATTATTATACTTTGTTGAAATTGAACAATAATATGATGAATATATCGATGAACATTTATATTTCTTTGTTTATTCCTCTTATTCCTACTCATCTTCTTCTTATAATTTTAGTTCCTTCCCTAAATACTATATAGTTCTTAAAACTCCCTTTCCATCCTTTTATACTGATTTTTGTTTCATTTTTTCAAATGAATTCTCAATAGGTTTTTCTACAATTACTTCAATGAACTTTTGAGCTTAAACTACTTCCAAAAATTCTTTTCCTTTACCATTTTTTCCATAAATAACATGAATATGACAGGTTTGAAGAAATTCAATAACTTATGGTGAAAAAGGAACTGGTTGATTTTGATCAGTAAAAAAATTGTTTCAGATCCTATAACTGGATGTACTTATTTCTAAAATAAATACTAAAATTAGTTTATCTTTCAATAATTGTTCAACACATTTAATAAATCATTCCACCATCACATCTTCAATTAATATTTTTCTTCTGTTTTTTTTATTCTCACCCTCCCTCAATTCATCAACTATTCAAATCTTTAAGGATAAATCTTTATCCATATCATGATCAGGAGGGGGACCTGTTGGTTTCTTCTAGGATTTATGAGCCATAAGTTCTTAAAATTCATCATCAAAACCCATTCTCTTCTTTTTCTGATCTTTTGGATGTGTTGAGTCATCATTCCTATTAACATTCACTACCTGTTTATCTTTATCTTCTTCATCATCAGATGCATCCTTATCTAATTTTTCAAAAAAAAATTTTAACTTGGAATTAAAAACAAGTTTCATCCTTACTATTATTTCTTCACTAACAATAGTAACATTTTCTCTAGGAGAATATATTTGACTCTTAATTTGTAAATCCTCCCTAAAATTAACCAATATATTGTTTATAATATAAGGAAAAAACTAATATTGGTCTTCATAGATGTTTTCTTAATAGATTAAACAGACAGTAAATCAATCTTTACCATGTAAATATTTGTCATGTTAATAAGTAAGTTCAAAATAAATATATTAAGAAATTAAAAGTATCCAAATATCCATTTTTTAGTATCATGTAACCTGGAATCAATATGGTTATTAATATCACATCTATATTTGTGTAGGAAAATTTTATATCCTTTTCATTAGAAGTAAAAAATATGCTTCAGCTTTAAACTTATCAAAACTACCAAGCTTCTCCTGAAGCTTGTGTTATAGTAGATATGATTTACCCTCTAATGGACATATACTAACTTAGAAACTTATTGATAATTGTTTTTGTAAAATTATAAAAAATGGATAAAAATGATTACTTCTTTATCTTCTTCCACATTTAACTCAACTAGAGAATAAAATTATCTAATTATTACAGGATAGTGTTTGTAAAAATATTATTACTCAACACATATTTTATCCCATGTTTGACACTTAGTAACAATCTTTAGAAAGAAATCATATTTTTATGACAATATTTTCAATAAATATTTATCATATAACTTCTCTCATAGAAAATGCTGCAGTAGAGGCCATATAATTTAATAAGCTTCTAAAACTCAGACTTTAGAAACTGATTATATGAGTCCCAATATATCATACTAAACAAAAAAGGGTGTTGAGGGTTGATAGGAAACCCTAAAAAAATGATGTGGGACAAGGGATGACCCACCATTATATATAATAACATAGGAGATGTTTCATGTCCCATAAAATAAATTCCATGGATAAAAATATGAATTTTTATTCAATGGATGAGATTAAATCATTGAATTATTTAAAAATTATCATCGAATATTAGTGTATTTTTTAAAAAACATTTCCTTTCAGTGTAATAGTAGTTCTATGGATTCCAATTGTAGAATTGTAAAATACAGAGAATATATTTATTTTGTATTCATATGATTGAAAGGGGTTATGATTGATGGATTTTGTGGATGTGAAGTTAGATATGATTTCGATCCTCATATTGAGGGCTTCTATGGGATTAAAAGATAAATATATTTTGATCACCATATAGAGGGATTTTGTAACATATTAATATTTTAAGAAATATCATCTTTCAAATTAATTTAATTTTGTTGATATATTAAAATATAAATAGTTAATAGTTTACCTTTCATTATATGAAACACTATGTTTATCTTGAATTTCACACTACATCGATTCTCTTTGATTACGTGTGTTACACCCAAGAACAAGATTTACGAAAAAACAATATAATATTAATATTTAATATGATAGTTATTACTTAGCCATTTAAATGGTGAAAATTAATGATATTAACTAAATTATGAGAATATATTCTAAACATTTTTATATAATTAATTCTTTCTAATTAAATAAAAATGAAAATAAAACCTAATTGAATATAACATATGAGTTTTTATGAAAAAACTATTTTTATGACCTAAATTTTGTTTTATCATTAAAATTTAAATTAATCACTTTTGGTGAAATATTTTTATGAAATTTTTATGTTATATATTCAATCATTAATTTTTCAATTCATCTATTAAGTTTTATAGGCAAAAAATATGAATAAATTCAATTTTAAGCATAAAAAGATGTATTTTTTTCTAATAGGAAATATCTCCACCTTTTAATGGAAGACATATTTTAAAACTACATTTTGAAACTTTTATAAATTTAAATTTAAAATAAAATTATTTTTTAAAATATTAATATAAAAATCTAATTTCAGTGAAATTTGGCTATTTTTTAGAGAACATGCATATTTTGATGAATTGTGGATGACGCTGAATTTTAATTGAAAATTTTGATTTCCTATTATTTATTATACAGTAGAATTATATTTTAAATTGATTTTAATGTATAATTAGTTAATGTATAAATCAATTAATCCAATTTAGTTAATTTTAATCAGTTTCATGTTGACTTAGATATAAAATCATATCAAAATTTTAAACTTTTTTACTTTAAAAACTCATTGTTTCGTCACATATGTGGGATCAATTTTAAATTAACATACTGAATTTATGTGATTTTAATTTAGAAAAATTTATTCCATAATTTTAATAAGAATAATTTATAATTTCTAGTAAGTTAAACTTAGTTTTTGACTGAAAATGTAAGTGAAACAAATTAAAATTAATTACAGTGATTAAGATAAATATGTGTTTACGTAGTGGTTATTCTTTAACCTTAATGGGAATAGTGAATTATAAAATTTTATAACACCACTTTGATTGAAATATAATGACCCATATGACCTTATTCTAAATTTATAATAGTTATATGTAATACGATTCATTGAAAGTGACCCTTATAATAAGTTAGGGAAAGAAAAAGTCACAAAATGTACCGTATTTTATTTTCTATAAAGATTTGGGTACAGGGAAAAACTATACAAGGTTTGGATATATATATTATTTTTAAAGATAAATTAATTTTATTTATAATAATAATTTATATCTAGTTTTTATGGATGATATATCTACATTTAATATTTAAGTAATTCCAACACAAATATTATTTAGTTAATAATAAAATAAAATAAATGATACTAAAAAATTTACAATTATTGTAAATAGAATGAATTTTTATGTAGAATTATTTTGGGAGATGAATATATCACGATAAAAAACATTGAAAATTATATATTTGAATTCCCTATTTTATGATATTTTTATTTTAATATTTAATTAAATATATAATGTCAAAATTGACATTAATGTTATTTTATAATAAATGATATTTTTTAAATTGATTTAAAATTAAAAATAATATATTATATAATGTGATTTTTAAATTTAAATAAAGATAATATATGGTACATTAATGAAATAATTTATCTTTTATAATTAACATATTAATCCCTAAATAAAAAAATCATTATTGGCATGGTTAGGGTTAAAGCGGTATTTTTGCATGTTACATGCATTTATGTTAAATTTAACTTCCAACACACATGGGTTTTTTATTTTATAAATTTTATTTAATATTTAAAATAATTGGTTAGAAATTTTATAATAATTATAATTTTAATTTTGTCTTAATGGATGGATTAAGTAGGTTAAAAACATACAAACCTTAATGAAAAATCAATTTGAGAAAAATAATGAAATATAAGATTTAAGGAATAAAATGTTTAAAAAATTAATTTATTTTTTGTGGTGTGAGTGGGGAGATACCATAAATACCCTACACTCTATTAGTTTTCATTTTTAAAATAGATGAGGTATAAGAGACCTCCCAATAGTGTTTACTTAATTGTATTTACAAGAATTCCACTCTTCCTCCACTATCAAAAGGCATTCACTCCCCCCACTTCATCACACCACACAAGACTTTAATATCATATAAAACCTACCAAATTAATCTCCCTACATACATAATCTCATAATAGAAGCTTCAATTTGATCAGAAAGGAAACCAAGGATATCCTTTGGTGCAAACCAAAAGTTTTTACCTAATGAATATGTGACATTCTTCAATGATCACATTTGTTTTATTTCATTATACACCCCTTAAATTATTCTTATTATATGTTTATGTAATAAAATAAGTATCTTAAATATACTGAGATGTTTTTATGTTATGTGGGATACATACACCTACACAAAATTCTATTAAATGGATAGAAAACTTACCATTAGTGTGTACGATGGACTACTGCCTCGTGAAATAATGTCGTTCGATTTTCATTTACCACCTCTCATGGTTGGAAAATTATTTTGGAAGTAATACACTTATATTATATTTAATATATTAATGATTTATTTATGTTTCTTTAATTATTATATAACTCAGAACTTCATGCCTTCTTTTTTGTGGGAATACAATAACATCGTTTATGGACATGTGGAATACCATGTCTAAAAACAATATGATTAGTTCATGATTTACATAGAATGTATTAAGGATGGGTTTTAAAAATATATATGATATAAATGAAATATTTAGAATATTTTTGAAAAAATTATCTATCTAGACATAAACATTTGATTTCCCTCTTTCCATTTAACATAATAAAAAAGATATAATCTCATTTGGTGACATGTGGACTACTGGCTCCTCAAAGCGATGTGATTATTCCTTTTTCATCACCAAATCCCAAGAATGGTATATATATAGATATATATAATTAAATAATATTTTATTTTTATCTAATTTTCATTCTGTAAAGATAAATATTTCTTACCATTATTCAACAATGATCATTGAAAAATGGGAACGTTACTCATTCATATGTATGACCTACCATCTCCATGATCATAACATTGGTTCATTTTTCAAAAACATATTTACTATTTGATTTTAATAGTATAATTGATGTAAAATATTGATAATTATTTAAAGTTTAATTTTATGAATAATTTTAAATAATGAACTAATTGACCTTATTCGACCTATAAAAGTCAGTTTTGACACATAATCGTATATGGTCAAAACATTCAACTAGAATATTATTGGTTAAGTAATTGTATATAACTTGTTTATAAGTGAAATAAAATTAATAATAAATTTTTAAAAGGTTATTAATAATATTTATAATTATCATGAGTTTGCTATTCAGTAACAAAGAGGAGAAGTATGACAAATCAGGCCCAAGGTAAGGAGTTGTCAACTCAATTTTTTACATCTGTGAGATAAATGTCATATTCGCCACTTACTTATTTTGTTTGGTTATATAATAAAAATTTTGATATATTTTATCATGAGATATTTTATATTTATGTTATTTAAATTATTCAATTGATGATTTTTAGTTTTTAGGATTTTGATTCAGATACTACCATAGTTGTAAGGGGATTTCTAGTCTCACTTTTATTTCTTCAAGACATTTTCCATATTCACCAATAGATTATTTTGTGTGGTGTATATAATTCCCTATTTACATATCATATAATGAATTTATTTATTATAATGATATTTAATGTTTTTTTAAATGGTATACCATCATGGTGATTGTGATTAAATTTTTTTTAAAGTGGTATGGGCTAATTTGAACGTTTAATGACAATTGTCCTCAAGAATGTATTTAATGGAATTTTAAGGGAATTTAAATCCATCAATGTAAAACTCCTTATTGATACACATCCTCTGGGGGGATTTTTTTATTTATACAATCATCATTTTTTCTTTTGATGAATTATGATTCTTTCAATGATTTTTTAAAGAACCTATTTCTTTTATATAGGTTAACCATATATTAAAGATATTGTTATTGAATTTATTTATTTTCCATGGGCTACTAATGTTTCAAATATATTTTTCATGTAACCCATTTCTGAATGATGATTTAATCATGTTCTAAAGGGATTGAAATTAATAAAATTTATTTTAAACGGGTTTGATAGGTTATAAATGAATAATGATTGTTTCAATGAGTTTTATGATGAAATTGTTTGACACTTGATATGGTACTTGGGAATTACACAATACCGGTGATCCAATACAACTTATATAAAGGCTTTAACCCAATTATAGATCACATGTGATCCCGATATAGCTTATAGAAAGGGTTGATCGCCATTATATCTCATGATTATCATGTGTTCCTGATATTGCTTATAAGAAGGGTGAGGCCCATTATTTCTATACAATGGATTGGGTAATGATATTTATGTAGCTAGACTATATGGTTATTCTAGTTAAAAAGAATTTGAAATGGTTTTTAAAATTTAGTCACTATGTTACCAAAAATAGTTCTAATTTCATTTTACGAGATTATAATTTTTCTCATGATCTATATTGATGTAACATGGCTCATGATTAATGATTTTGATATCTACTATCATTTCCATGTTTTCAGATTTAATGATCCAGGTATTTAAGTGTATGAGTTTATTTTTAATTCCCAAGTGCACTTTGATTATTTCAACATACCCTTATGCTATTCTTATTCTCATTGATGACATACAATTGTTAATTCTTATGTTTATCTTTACTGGGAATTTGAGTTCACCCATCTTCTATTTCCTTTTCCTCAGATTTTAATGAAATGATTTTTAACAAGTCATGTATAGAAGTAATTTTATATGAATAATTAATTTATATTAATTTGATAATGAAAATATGGTTTATGATGGATAAATTCACATTTAAAGTCATTTTAATTGTTTAATTAGGAGTTTTTATAAATTCTCTAAAATAATGAACCGAAATTTTTTTCTATTATATAAGTGATCCACGTTTTTCTTTTTATGTTGTAAGATTTAGATGAAAAATATGTGTCACGATTATCATCATCAAAACCATGAATATAATGTCCTGGATTTCAACATAAGATTAGGGAGTGTTATAGTTGGTATAAAAGGCCAGTTTAGATAAATTTGGATATTAGGATGTTTTAATGTGTGGTTATATTGTGATTTTTGGATACCATCATTAGTATATAAGAGTAAGAATGATCAAATGTTCAAAATAATAGAGACCCCATTTGAGGTTTTTTGTAGTAAATATTTTCATGTTTTCAATGACTTTTTATCAGACATTTTATTTGGTTGAAGTATATGTAAAACTTTAGTTTAATGTGAATTATTCCTTTATTTTTTATGGAAATATGATTTAACATATTGATGAAAATTAAGGTTTATATGATCTTGGATATTAAGGAAATTATGGGAAAAAATAATATCATATAGATACCCACTTGATTGAAAAGTGATTTTGTGACTAAGTGACTTATGTTACATCAAATGAAGATCTCCATATTTTGAGAGTGAAATATGGGAGGTGTGAGGTAACAATTGATGTTAAAATACTCATTAATTTTGAGTTTATTTATTTTAATTGGTATATAGAGTTATAGAATGATTTAGTTTCAGGGTTGTGTATTACTATTATATTTGAAGATTATTTTATTATGGTTTATTAATTTTGGAAATTATCTAACCACATTCTAAAAATTTTGGGTTTGATTAATATTTAAATACATGAGTAATGTCTTCTTATACCTTTTATGATTATTTGGTATTTTAAATTTGAATATAGTTATTTAAGTGTGACAAATTCATCATGAATACACATATTTTGGAGAAAAAAATAAGATTTCGGGGAAGGATGGAATTAACTTTTCATGTAATTCTGTTTTCTATAATCTTAGTATAGATGGTGAAATAATTCTTCAACTTTGTAAAAGCAACTTGAAATAAAATTCTATCATATTACTATATTTTCTAAAGATATCAATGACCATTTCCATGCCTATTTTTATTTTTTTTCCATTGACATCCAATTTACCATGTTCTCTATCACTAAATATTAGTTAATGTGAATTAGATTTCCCTTCTAAATTCATATTTTAATTCCCAACCAATGTTTCCATTATGTGAAAACATAGTTTTTTGTATCCTTTGGAAAAATTATGTTTCCCAATTTAACTTTTTAAGGTATATTTATTTATTTCATTTGTATGATTTGGGATTTAATAAATTAATTATAAAAGTGTTAATCCATTTAACACCATGGTTAATTAAGTGGGAGAAATACATTTTAAGGGGGTAGGATGTATTATCCTCAGATTTTAAGAAATATCATCTTTTAACCTAAATTAAATTCGATGATATATTTAATTATAAGAAATTAATAGTTTATCTTGTGTTATATTAAACATAAAATTTATGTTGTTTTACACACAAAATTTACCCTTTTTGATAACTTCTGTTTCACACAAGACCGAGTTTTATGGAACAACAATATAATATTAATATTTAATATAATAGTTGTCACCAAGCTATTTTAATGGCTGGAATAAATGAGATTAAATAAATTATGATTATATATTTTACTAATATTTATAAATTTTATTATTTCTAATTATTATAAAATGAAAATAAAAACCAATTGAATATAAAAGATGAGTTTTTATTAAGAACTGATTTTTATTGCCAAAATGATGTGTTATCTTAATAAATTAATTTAATCACTATTTTTGAAATATTTTAGAAAATTTATATGTTAAATTTTCAACGATTTATTTTAAAATTCATCCAATTATTTTTATAGGCATTAAATAAGAATAAATTAAATTTTAATCATAAAAGCTGTATTTTTTCTAAATGGTAGTTTTGTCGTATTTCAATGTCAGGATTTTTTTAAAACTAGATTTTAAAACATTTATAAATTTTATTTGAAAAAAAAATTATTTTTTGAACTCATAATATCAAAATTTACTTTGGTTGAATCTTTTTTATTTTTATAAGAACTTTTATATTTTGATGAATATTGAATAACCTAGAATTTTAATTGAAAACTATATTTTTATCTAATTTATTTATATAATTAAATTAAATTTTAAATTAATTTTAGTGTATAATAATTTAATTATACATAAATAATCCCAATTTAGTATGTTTTAATAAATTTTATATTGATATTGGATATAAAAATAATTCATGATTTTCACCAATTTTACTTTAAAAAACTTTTTATCCCATTTTTATGGTCAATTTTTAATTAAATACTATCACTTTTTTGATTGGAATTTAAAAAAAATGGATTCCATATTTTGAATTAAAATAATTCATAATTATAGAATTGTAAAAATTGTTTTTGATAAAATAATTAATGAAATCAATTAAAATTATTTACAGTGATTAAGGTAAAAATGGGTTTAATTAATTGTTAAATATTAATCTCAAGGTTCCATGGGACCTATAAACATGTATCAAAAAATTATTATTTAAATATATAGACTCGTAGGACCATATTCAAGATTTATATAAGTTATTAGGAATACTATTCAATAAAAATTACCCATATAGTAAGTTAACAAAGGAAAAAAGATAATAAATGTACCTTTATTACTTTTATTTTCTATAAAGCATTGGGGATCTGGGAAAACTATATAAGGTTTGTTTATAAATAATATTTTTAAATATAAATGATTTTTTTTATCATAATAGTTTATATCTAATATGTAGAGTTGATATAACAACATCAAATATTTATGAAATTCTATCACATGGATTATTTAGTAAATAATTTAATTGAATAAATGACACTAACAATATTAAAAGTACGGTAGATAGAATGAATTAGTTTGTTCTATTATTTTTATAGAAAAATGTATCATGATTAAAAATTGTGAACTTAATATATTTTAATTCCATTTTTTCTCATAGTTTTTTAAATTTATTTATATATATAATATCAAAATTGATATTAATGGTACTTTATAAAAAATTATATTTTATTAAATAATAAAAATTTAAAAAAATTTATATTCTACAAACTGATATTTAAATTTTAATAAATATCAAATATTCTTCATTTATGGACCAATTTATATTTTATAATGAAAATATTGACCCCTAAATAATAAAAAAATTGTTGGAATTGTTTGAGTAATAACAGTATTTTTAGGTGCTATATGCAATTATGTTAAATTTAATTTCCATCAAACATGGAATTGTTTTCTAATTTTTATTTAAAATTTAAAATCAGTGGGTAAAAAATTTATAATATATCTCAATTGAATTTATTATTAATGGATGAATTAAATAGGTTATAAAACTACTGACCTTAATGAAAAAACCAAAATGAATAATTAAGGAAACTTAAGAGTTACGGAATAAAAGGATATAAAATGAATTTTTTGTATGGTTTGAGTGGGTATTGACCATAAATCCCATAAAATCCATTTTTTTTATTTTTTTAATAATATCAAGTAAGCTAGACCTCCCAATAGTGTTTACCTTTTTGTATTTACAATAATGCCTCTCTTTCTCCAAAATAAAAATTAATTCACTATACCCACTACATCACACCACTCAAGACTTTTGGATTGTCCATACCTTAACCAAATAAACTAACAACATTACACATATCATCCTAGAATTTTTTCATTGGTTATAAATAAATCTATGTATCTCCTTTGGTGGAATCCAAAAAGAGTTACAAGAAGAAGAGGTAAAATTCTTCAATGAGAACATTTGTTTTATTTATTTCTCCACCCCTTCAATTATTCTTATTACATGATCATAAAATAAAAAATATACTCAATATAATAAGATGTTTTATGTTTTCTTTGAACAAAAACTACACAAACCTCTATCTAATGGGTAATGAGATGATCATTCGTGTGTATGGTGGACTAACACCTCGTGGAACGAGGTCATTCACTTTTTTCATTTACCACCTATCATTGTTGGGATTTATAATGTAAATAATATTTTAATATGATATATATAGTATTTATAATGTCCTTATGTTTCTCTAATTGTAATATAACTCATAACTTCATTCTTTCTCTTTTTTCAGAATACAATAACATCGTTTTGTGATCATGTGGACTACCATATCCTCAAAGCAATGTCATTCTTTCACATTGGTCAAATAATTTTTTAATTATGTTTTTAATTAAAATATATGGTATAAAATAAAACTTTTATTATATTCATGAAATAATAACCTACTTGGTAATATAAAAAATTATTTTATTCTTTCCATTTCACACATTGAAAAAGTGATAATGTCGTTCATCGATGTGTGGACTACCACCTCCTCAAAGCAATGTGATTCTTCCTTTTTCATCCCAACATCACAAGAATGATATATGTAAGTATATATTATTAAAAAATATGTTATTTATGATATAATGTTCATTATTTATGGATAATGATTTATTACTTTCTTTCCAGAATTATCAATGATAAATTGGAATATACTTTTGCTTACATACGATCTACTGTCTCCTATATCATAACATTGGTTCATTTCTCATAACCATAATTCATTTATTTTTTTAAAATTATGATTTATGTAAAAATGTGATAATTATTTCATGGTTATTTTTCTAGATATTTTTAAATAATGACCAAATTAACTTTAGTCGACCTCTAAAAGTTGGGTTTTCACATTAGCCGAATGCGGCCAAAACATATGAATTCAAAATTATTGATTATGTAATTGTATATAAATTATTTATATGTAAAATAAATAAATAATAAAAATGGAAAATGTTATAAAGAAAGTAAATAATTGTCATATGTTTATTATTTATAAAAATAGAGTACAATCATTAAAAATTAGACTCTAGGTAAAGAGGTTTCAACACACTTTTTACATATGGGATATAAATACCATATTAACCACTAAAATATATTGTGTGGTGTATCTAAAACACCTTTTGATATATTATATAACAAATTATTTTATATTAATGGTATTTAAATGTTTCATTTTATGGTTATTACTTTTGGGGCTTCCAATTCAGATGTTACAATTGTTATAAGTAGATTTCTAGTCTGACTTTTATTTTTCAAAGAATTGTGTCATATTCACCACTCGCTTATTTGATGTCATGTGTACACAACTGATTAAACATATCATATCATTAATTTATTTATTCTAATTTTATATAATTTTTTTTAAATTTCATTCCTTCATGGGGTTGTTGATTCAAAATGTTTCAAAGTTGTATTGGACACTTTTAATGTATAAAGATTATTTTCCTCAAGAATGTTTTTAATGATATTATAAGTTAATTTACATTCATCTACACCAAAAAACATTTTTTACTTATCCTTTTATGGGGATATTTTTTATTTATATCACCCTCATTATTTCTTGGGATGAGTTATTATTTTCTGAAATATATTGTTATGGAACTTGTTTATTTTCCACGGGTTAATAATGTTTCAAATAGATTAATATGGAACCCATTTATTTTCCATGGATTATTCATGATTCATTTAGATTTGTTCTATAACCCATTTCTTTTACACATGTTAATCCCATTTCAAAGGGATTGAATTTAAACCCATTTATTTTCCATGGTTTTATCAGATTAAAAATGAATAATGATTGATTCTATGGATTTTATGATAAATGTGTTTTATTCTTGATATGGTACTTGATTATTATACCAAAAAGGAGATTTTGAAAAAATTTATACAAAGGTTTGGGATTTATTATAACTCACAACTAAGTCTGATATAGCATATACAAAGGGTTAAACCCCATTATAGCCTGTGAAGAACGGGTGGGCTGAATATTTATTTTACGAATGGTGAGCCTCATTAAATATATTCAATACAGTGGGTAATTATAATTTTGGAATTTTACCATATGTTTATTCCAAATAAAATTGTTTTATAAGTGATTTTAAAGGGTTTTATTAAAATGATGGTCCACGTTTCCAAATAGAGTATTAATTTCCTGTAATGAGTTAATAATGGTTCTCATGATCATGATTGATATCACATGGCTCAAGATTATTGATTTTGATATATTTTTCCTTTTCCATGTCTTCATATTTTATAACCCAAGTATTGATCTATATGAGTTCCTTTATGATTTGATCATGAACATTGGTTATATCATCATACCCTTGTGCTCTTATTTTGCTCATTGATGATATAAAATTGTTAATGATTATGTTTACCATTACTGATCAATTGATCTAACCTTTATTTTAATTACTTTTCCTTAGGTTTTAATGAAATTATGTTCAATGGATTATGTATTGGAGGGATTTAATATGGATGATGATGATGTATTAATTTCATAATGAAAATCTAGGTGGAGTGGGAGAAATTATCATTTAAAGTCATTTGAATTGTTCATGTAGGAGTTTATCTTAATTTAGTGAAACTATAAACTTAAAAGTTCCTCTAGTATATAATTTATTAATTTTTTTATGTTGTAAGGTTAAGATGAAAATTTTGGGTCGAAATTATCAGCATCAAATCCAGGATTTTAAGATTATGGATTTTAGGTCAGAATCCAGGAGTGTGGGTTTTGGGCTATTATATGTTTCTTGGTTTGGAATAATATACCATTACGATTATGTCTAAAAACATGGGATATAATGAGTTAGGATTTATGACTTCCTTTAATATTATGTTTAAAGAGTAGAATTAATTTTATGATTCATGTATGTCATTCTCACTTTTTTATAATCTTTTGTATTACGTTTTTATACAAGTTATTTATTCATTAGTGAATTTATATTAGGATGTTTGTTTAATGAATATTTATAATAATTGTTTTATCGAAATATATATGAGAACAAATAATAAAACTAATTTATTGAATTATTTATGAATTTGATGTAAATACTCTGATCATTGGATTACTTCTAATTATGATCATTTTAACAAAAGTGGTGTTGGATTTTGTGTTAGATTTTATTTCTAAACTACAATTCACACCCTCTTATAGCCATATTATACTCTTACTATCCAAAAATGAAATCCTCATATATTATTGGAATTTATCAATGTCACTGATCCTTTCTAGTTATACCATATTAACATATACCATAGGGTGTTCTTTTGGACATGTCCTATAGATATCTTCGATAAGGTTACAAATAATTGAGATATATTCGACAATCAATTTCCCAATATGATGATCATATAATTATTCTCTGATAGTTAAAATTTAAAAATATTTTTGTTATGATTATTGGTGTGTTGATTTTTTATAGACTAAAACCTTTTAATAATGAATCATTCATTAATGGTACTAGTTTGTTCTATCAATGTTCAGTTTCTCTTGAGTACTCATCAGTAGTATCAAGTCTTAGAAATATCCAAAATATGGAGTTCCTAAATCATGGTACCTGGAATCTATCATTGAATTAATAAATAGTTTCCAATATTATCATGTTTGTATTCACCTATTCATTGCAAAAATAATTATTCTAAAATAAAAATATATGTTTCACCCACCTCAGTAAACATAACCAACCTCTTTGGGTATAAATCCTTATATAGTATGTATCTCTAGAACTATACCTACCATTGATATTTGTGGAGTTCATAATTACTATTCCCACTCATGTGAATCCAGATACTTATGAAACCATCTTAATAGTGATAGGTTTCCCTTATATAATCATTTTTGATCTTGATTACATTTTAATATCCTTAGTGGCTATAGGAATAATAATTGATTTTGAATAGGTGTTTAGTGATCATTTGTAACTAAAACCTATCTTTAAAAAAATTAATAAAAACTTGATATATTGACATAATATATTATTACCATATCAAAATTATAATTTAAATTAGTTAATATGGTTATAATGTGGTTAATTTTTTTCAAAACTATATGAAAAACACGTCTTGGATTAAATAATTAATGATTTTTAAAATATATATGAATCATAATTGATTTTATTTTTACCAACATATATATACTTATGTATATAAGGACATATGAATTTTGGAATAACTTTACTCCAGATACCTATTATCAATGAATGTTTAGATAAGATGATATTCGGCAAGCCAGCTTGGAGGGTCCCCCATATTCACCAAGTGCACACATATAATTCACTAAGATTTTATAAAATTTATTAAAGGAATATTAGGAAGTATAAGAATTTCTCTCTATAAATAGAATGGATTAGACAACCTTTCTAAAAAATCTAAATTCTATGTAGAATAACTTAATTTCTAATGGTTTCATTCTCTAAAACATGATAATTAGTTTGTTATTATACATATTATATTATCTCAACAAAGACTAAAACACTTATTTAGATATAAATTAGTCCACTACTTTTAGACTCTATTGATATATAATTATCATAAAAACCATAAGGTAATTATGTATTACATTATTCATCATTTATTACTGGTGAGATATTTATTATTCTATAATTACTAAACTTTTAGTCTAGTATGATATACTATAAACATATATTTTTCAAATATGAAAATTCTCAATATATATAAAATATAAACCAAGTTAAATGTTTTTTGTAATAATTGATTCAAACTTGTGGTTTAACATGAATAAATCCACCATGAAATCTATATGTTGTACATTTTACATTTTTGAACTAGAAATCACCCTTAATTATTTGCTTTTGATAATTCAAATTACTTCTTGTAATATTTATATACTTACTTTGTTACAATATTTAAAATAAATATATTTGTTAAACCATATACCTAATAAGTATATAATAATAATTATTTTTTATGATTAATATAATGAAGTAGATTATTCTAATTACTTCTTATTAAATCTCAATTATTATTCCAATAACCTATCTTGCCACATGAAAAATCAAATAGACACATGTTTATTTATTCCCCCTTTAATCTCTGTCTCTTAAAATAATGTCAAAACAGAACTATTTAAATTGAAATGGCTATGTGCTTATCAATCTTGTCCTTTAGTTAATAATATCAAATCATTATATAAACCATAAAGTAGAGTCAAAATACTCATGATAGTTTTTAATACTACAAAAATGGTAAAAGGAAACGGTACCCTTTTATGAGTGCTAAAAAAAGCACTGATAATGGGGGTCTTTATCAGTGCTAAAAAAAGCGCTGATAAAGGGGCACTTTTAAAAGCGCTAAAAAAAGAACTGTCAAAAGTGACACTTTATCATCGCTTCTTTTAGTAGCACTGATAAATGGGGGATTTATCAGTGCTTTTTTCTACCACTGATAAATTATATGTTTCAAAAAAATCATAAAAAATAAAATATTATTAAATAAGTATATTTATATTGATATAAATATAATATATATATTTTAAATATGTTTTAGATAAGTATAAATAGACTATTACATTTAATATACAAGGAATTTAGTGAAAATGACTTTAAAATATTTTAAAAAATATAATTAATTAATAATTTGCTACTTATTTTTGATTAAAAATCATTTAATAACAATTTTAGGACACAAAAAATCAAAAAAATCAATAAAATGTCTAAAATAAGTTGAAAATGTAACTCAAACTTCAAACAGACATAACTTTTGATTCTGGTGTCCATTTGAGCTCTACAACATATCAAATCGAATAATGCGAGGAGATATATGTGCTATTAAACAAAGAAATGCTTATGTAACATTTTTCAAGGCCAAAAAAGGCCCATAAGGCCTCCAAATCTGAGTTTTTAGTTAGGATACCCCGATTTATTAACATTCAAAAATGTATAACTTCTGATCCGGACATCTGTTAGGCCTGTCCCACATATAATATCAAATATTGTTTCATTTTCTTTGATTTTACTGGTTTTAGAGTTGAAACGGGCTTCTGGATTATACATTATGGTCATTTTAACATTCTATGGCTTTTCAAATACACATATATATGTATTTATTTGTAAATATATATGCGTCTGTGTGTGTGTATATCTCTGTGTGTGTCTGTGTGTGTTGTATATATGTCTCTATGTATTTATTTATTTATTTATAAATACACATAAAAAACTTATTTCATAAATGTATTTAAAAATAATCTTATAAGTATATATTAATATACAAATAAATATACAGATAAAAAATTATAACTAAATATATATATAAATAAATATAAATAAATATTAATGAATATATATATACTAATATATGGATAAGTATATTTATATTAATATGAATATATATTAATATATGAATAAATATAACAATATATATATATATATACCATTAAATAGAGAAAAAATGAAATGGATTAGTGGTAAAGGTGCAGCCGCGAAAGGGGGGAGGTCGCGGGTTCACGTTTGTGTGGAAGCAAAGGGGTGCGCACATGTGGGGATGTGTGGGAAGGGTAGCGTGCGAGAGAGATTGAGGGGGGGGGGGGGGGGGGGGTCCGCCTAGTGCTGTTGGGGGGGGGGGGGTCAAGCACTGTTGAAAGTTCACCCCGCATTATATAATTGTTTTTACTTGTTTTTTTATAATTTTTACTTTTATCGGCACTTTTTAAAAGTACTGATAAAAGCCCCTCATATCAGCGCTAAAAAAAATCACTGATAAAGGTGTCTTTTATCAGCGCTAAAAAAAATCACTGATAAAGGGGTCTTTTATCAGCGCTTTTTTTAGCGCTCATAAAAGGGGCCTTTATCAGTGATTTTCGGAGCGCTGATAAAAGGGACCCCCCTTTATCCTCACCTATATTAAAAGTGATTTTTTAGCGCTGTTAGTTGAGTTTTCTAGCGCTGATAAAGGCCATATTTGTAGTACTGTTTATCCAAACTGTTCATCTAGTTTTAGATGAACTGGGATAATAATAATAGTGAGGATTGAAATATGAGAATAATGAATAATTTCTTATAAAAATGGGATAAAAATTATGGTATTATATCACATATAAATCCTTCTAACCAATAATTCAGACTAATCCAGTAGACCAGGAATAAGGATTTCAATATATAGTATAAATTCTCTCATAGTAAAACAATGTAAAAACATCTATGAAACATTAAAAAATTTGTTCCTGTGAGGACTTTAAGTATGTTTATGGAATGGTCACAATTTTGTTTTGTGATTTCATTTGACATTTTTTTAATAAAATAATTAAAACTCATTTAATAGTAATTTATTTTATTACCAAAAGGGTGATATAAAATAATTTAATTATTTTATTAAGTCCCCCACTATTCTATCATTTCTTAAAGACCCTCACCATTGAAATTGGGAAGTACTATCAAGATGAAAATTCAATATAATGATACTTATTTACCTTATTTTAATTCAGTTGCTGGCCTTAAAAATTATAAAAATTATTTAGGTATGAAGTCTTTTCAAATGAAAACTAGAATCTCTATGATCTTTTGGGTGGAATCCCAAATCTAGAAATCTTCACTCACATTTCCTCAACATTTTCCTCTAAAGTTTCATTGGATATACTCAACTTATTATACTTTATACAAATTTGGTTAATTCATCCCAATATCTTAGTTAAGACTCTACAAAAATTTAAATTTCCCTTAATAAAAGATGAATTGACACATTAACAATGGGTCCATCTTAATTGACATAATGGAAAGATAAACCTGATATAATATATAAATAAGGGTTTTTATTTTGTATAAATTTTCTAATTTTATCTTTAAAATGTCTAGTTAATATTAAGTATATTCTACATATGTTACTAACCATGTGTTGATTAAATATTTAAACATACTCCTTTTATTTTAATTCCTTATTTCATATTATTCCATTTATTTATGTGATCATGGGGTTTCATCAATAAAATAAATCAAAAATCGGATAGAAAAAAATAAAATAAAAAGTTTCATGATCATGATATTTAACATATGGTTTTTTATTGAGTGTAAAAAGTAAAAAATAATCAACCCTTGGTGGAAAAAATCCATGGGCCAGTTTGGGATCAAGTTGTAGAATTACACCTCAAACCTATATATCTCATTTGCTTTGGTTACTCCTCAAATATATCTTTAACCAATTAAATTGTCTTGGGAGAACAACCATTACAATTTATTTAATTAATATGCAAGCGAAAGGAATAAAAAGTGGGGGTTTATATATTAGAAATTGTGGGAATGGGAGCCTATACATAATAAGAATGTAGTAATTACTCATAAACCAAAATTTAATTTCATAATAGTATTTTCAAAAACCTATTTAATTATTAAATTAAAAGAAACCACACACATAAATAGTTCACCTGAGATAATAACTATCTACATGTAATATGAATACACATATAAAAAATGAGTATCTTTTATTTCAATTTTTGCCTTTATTAATATAAAACAAACATGAATTAATATGATTATTTATCTTATTAATCAATTAATTAAATTTATCTGAATTTTTATCCAATGTATTATAGATATATCCATATTCTATGATTGCAATTATATTAATATTATTAAAAAATTAATAATATATGTTCATAGTGTAAAGACCTAGACCCCAGTAGCCTAGAGGCGGTGCCTTAATTTATTACATTGGTGTATATAAAAGCCTAAAATACAAATGGAATGATCAATTTAGTTGTTTTAGAAGCCAAATTACTTGAAAAATCATTACATTACAACATTAAAGGAAAACAACATAGAAACTCTATTGGAAACACAAAAAATATCCAAGATTATCCATGTAATTAATTCATAATATAAATCGACACATCCTGGATAAAAATTAAACATACAAAAGTGGTGTTCTACGATTCATAGAAAGTGTTTGTAATATATTTAAAGAAAAAAAATAAATAATAAGGTATGGTAAATGACTAAAAACAAATTCCATTAGAACATAAAATTGAGAATAATATGGTATAATTAAAAGCTGAATAATTAATTCCATAAAAACAATCAAATAAAAATTATATTTAACCATAGATATTATACAAGTTTAATATTCACATAGATTATCAATTATTAATATCATAATGAGGAAATTCTTAATATGGTACATCTGAAACATATTTTCAAGGCCTCTGCCAAGATACATGAAAATAAATTATTACGGCCTCAGCCAAAATCCCTTTTTTGTCTCATAAGAAATATTGATGCATCGAGGGGCTATAGAAAGACCCATCTATCACTTTATAATTCCAATTAATTCCTCATATTAATTGGTTTAAATATAAAGAACATATACATATTAAATTTAAATAACTTTCCCAAATCTGTAAATATAATCACAAAAATTCTGAGCAGTATGGTGAATGGTATCATGATAGCATATCCAGAGTCAATCTAATCATAAAATATTTAATAAAATGTGGTAGATGATAATAATAATATATAAATCTCAATAAATCATAAAACTCAATACATGTTTTTAAATACATAAAAAAAATCTAATAAAATCATTGAGGCATTCTTGAGAGAAATGCCCCTTTTAGTTTACAAAGAGGATTTCTTTTGGAAAAATAATTTGTATTTGTCATAATTATTTATATAAAACCATAAATGAAAAAATATAGATTTTCATGACAAAATTTTTGATATGATAAAAATAATATTTTCTAAAAATAGATTACAGATGGTACTTGAAAATGGATATGAAATCGAGACGTTCCCTTTAGTTGGGCTTGTGTATCATGAATAATTGAGAAGGGAGCCTTGTAAAACATGTATTTCCCACAATATAAAGATAAAATAATATAGATACATGATTTGGGATTGTATAAACTTAATTTATAATAATTATATAAAAATAAGAAAGAATTAAATTGTTTATAGAGGGATAAATCATAACCCGGATGAAAATGGAGGTTCGGGAAGAAACTGTTACCATATATCCAAAAGTGTTCTCCACTTGACCATAATCTCCTTGATAATAAAATTAAATCCATAAAATAATAAATTAAGAATTTTTTTGACATGTATTATATTTAGGATAATTTTTTCAAGTTCAATATTGGTCTTTTTGTTAGTTATAAGATACAACTCATTTGGGAGCGTTCGTTTTCTGGTTTTTCATGATAGGTTCGCCTGTATATGAATATGAAAGTTCATGTAAAATGGTAATATATATTCTGAATTGAATTTATATGTTATAATGAGTATCTATAATATCAAATGATTATATAAGTCATTTGGATATTTGGGTTGAGTATTATTCCTTATATAAGATGCTCGTGATAATCGTTTAGAGTATTTTGGCTGTTTTTTGATCATCGCAATCTAGTTTTGTTTTATTAAATTAAATTCATGTGTATGTAATGGTTACAAAAAATTAAATAGGGTTTAAAAAATATATTTTAATTTTTTTAACCATAAAATGGGTTTTAACTAGTTTTGAGGGCATTAAAGTAAAATGAAAATGCATAATCCATTTTGTCAGTAAGTTAACACATCATGGGTGATGTATTCTTTTATAGAATAAAATAGAGAGAGAAAGGATTTTGAGGATGAATATAACATTAAAATGATATAATTACAGTATATAAATGATACTGGAGTTATAATGCCACATGGAAAAGGGGAGGTGAGGAGAAGATAAGAATGAAAAGAACTTGAAATAAAATTAAAATTAAAAGAAATTTGTTTTTACCTATTGAAATTATCCTCTTTGAGAACCTCCTTTATCAAAAGTTTTTAGTAGTTTATTGAGGATAAATTCTCCTATATGTGAAGGAAGGTATTTGGATGGGGATTGGAAATAAATTGGTCAAGGATCAAATCTTATAAGGTGTGAGGAGAAGAGGTTATTTTTATAGTGGAGCAGAAGGGTGTTTTTTGATTATTTTAATCATTAGTTTATCTCATTAGATCAAGACAAGAAATAATATTGATTATTATGAATTAATATAGTAAATAGTGTATGTGAGATCTAATTAATGGTCTTTCCTCAGATAACAATGGCTCAAAATTGATGTATTTAGCATTTATCGTAATTTATTATATTTTACTATTCATAAAAACTAAATTATTTTAGGAAAAAAACCCATCCATTTTTCAACATCTAGAATTAAAATATTAACTCCATTTTATGAAAATAGTTTTCTAAATATGATAAATTTAATTTTTAATTAATATATAATTTACACAAAAAATATAAATTTTAAATTTATAACAGATTTTATAGAACTTTAAAAAATTTTCTATGGTCTCATAAAATTATCTTAAAATAATAAGACAAAAAATAATAATATTTGAATACATTTTAGGAAAAGAAATTTTCTTTTAAATCATTTTGTTAGTTATAAAATTGAAATTAAATATTTATGACATAAAAAAATACCAACACTTAATTAATAATTTTTAAAATATTTATTTACTTATAGTATGATATAGTTACATAATAAATTCAATTATAATATGAAATAAATTATACTTTCATGGGTGAGGTTAATATTAATTTGGTTGGTTTACTATTCATAAGGCTCATATTACTATTCCAGAGGTCAAGTTACTATTTCATATGTATAGGTTCCTTAACTTCTAGAAATACCTCTTATTTAATTCATTCTTCATTTATAATGATTTTATTATGTTCCCGATGTTATTTTATTTGATATATACTATATGAAATAATTATAATAGGAGGTATTTCATTGATAGAATTGTTGTTCTTTACACTCTCCCTACCTAAAAAACATCCATCCTCAACATTTTTAGAATTTCACCTCATAACAAGATTTGGGTAATTATTCATTATAAATTCCTCTGGTTCCCATGTTGCCTCTTAAATTTTTTGAATTTTACAAAGTACCTTTACCATCCATGTCATCTGATTCCTTAACACCAATTCTCTTGTGGCCATAATATAGAAAGTCTATTCACATCAAGAAACGTTATGTTCCAATTCTATTCCTTCAAAAGTGAGTACATGAATTAGGTCTAACATGTACTTCCTTATCAAAGAGATGTGGAACACATTGTAAAAATTTGAAAAGGAAATGTGTAATTTCCAAATGATAAGCAACCACTCCAATTTTTCTCTAGGATTTCAAAAGGTCAAATGTACATGGGGCTTAGTTTCCCTTTATTCCCAAATATTATAATACCCATCCATAGAGATACATTCCAAAAAACATGATCACCCACATGAAATTAAAAATACATACTTTGATTATTAGGATAGCTCATTTTCCTACACTGATATACATTAATATGTGTGGGAATTGTATTTACCTTTTCTGTTGTTTCCTCTACAAGATTTGGGCCTACAAGATTCCTCTCGCCAACTTCATCCCACATATGTGTAAGGTAAATTGAGTATGATCTTAACATGTATTCTAATGTTTTAATGGTCCTTTCAGACTTCCCGTTAGTTTGAGGATGATAATCACTACTCAAATGAAACTCATTAACAAAATATTTTTAAAGACTTATCTATAATTTTGATGTAAATAATGGATCATGATCAGACATAATTGAAATAATTTCTCAATGATGTCTTAAAAATTCATTAATAAAGAGTCATGTAGGGCACTCCAATGGTAAATACTCCCTTATAGTGGGGAAATGTACAGATTTGGTAATTTGATCATCAATTTCTCATATTGTATAATTTTTTCATGGAGTTCTTTGTAATGTAGTGACAAATTCTGTAGTAATGTTATCTCATTTCTGTGTAGTAATATGCATATGTTTCAGGACTACTCTAGGATGCTATCTTCCAGCCTTCACATATTGAAAGATTAAAAATCTTGATGCATAATCAATAATATCGTGCTTTATATTATCCCACAAAAAAATTTCTTACAAATCTCTATACATATTAGTTATACAAGGTTTTATAGAGAAATTAGAGCAACGTGCATCAACCAATAACACCCTCTTTAGCTATGGTATAACGGTAGAACAAAGTATCTTCCCAAATTTCAGAATTCAATCCCTATAAATGAAGTCTTCCAACATCCCATCTTTTATAGATTTATTTTTCCTTGTAAAATTCACATCATCTGACTAAGAATTTTTAATTCTTTATAATAAATAATTTTGAGAAACCATTTGATAAATTAATTATGGTTAGCCTTATTTGATAATTCCCATATCTATCTTTGTTATATCCATGTACACATGATTCTTTTATATCCTTATTTTGTTCAGAATTCCATGATTCCTCCTGGTCAATTCATTTGCTACCTTATTTTACTTCCTTGGGTGGTATTGTACTTAAAAATCATAATCCTTGAGCATATTAAGACATTTACTTTTCTTTATGTTGAGATATTTCATTGAGAAGATATATTTCAAACTCTTGTGATCTGTATATATCTCACATCTTCAAGGATATAGATAGTGTATTCATATTTTCAAAGCAATGATTACAACATCTAACTCAAGATAATCGGTTCGGTAGTTCTATTCATGAGTTTTTAATATCCTTTATGCATAGGAAATAAATCTATCTTTCTGAAAAAAGATACAACCATGTCCTTCATTTGATGCATCAATATAAATATAAAATCCACCATTTCCCATTGGTATAGTCTCAATTATATAATTAACTAATCTACGCTTTAATTATTAAAAACATTCTTCAAATTATTTGGTCCATAAAAACATAACCTATTTACGGGTAAGTGTGGTTAATAGGTTTTCTTTTCAGGAAAAATCCTAAATGAAAAACTGATAGTGTACTACTAAACTAATGAAACTAGGTACCTTGGTTATGTTCATTGGTGTAGTCCATTCCTGAACTATCATCATCTTCACAGGATCAACTGATATTCTATCCATAGAGATAATATTTCCAAGAAAGGAAAATGTTTGAATCCATAATTCACATTTTATTAACTTCTCATGTAACTCTTTTATTATAAAAGTAACCAGAAAAACCCACAATTGGTTATCATGGTTTTATAGCTTTTAAAATATAACAATATATCATCAATAAATACCACAATAATATAATCATCATATTCATTGAAAACATTGTTCATTAGATCCATAAATATATAGGGTGTATTAGTTAGTCCAAATGGAATTATTATAATGTTGTAATATCCAAACCTGGTTTGAAATACTGTATTTGGAATATCTTCCATCCTTAAACACAATTGATGATATCCATATAGATGTTTAATCATTGAAAAATAATGATCTCCATGAATTATATGAAATCAACAATCAATGTGAGGTAGATGATACTTGTTCTTTATTGTAATAACATTGATTTCTATATAATCAATGCACATCCTCATGGATCCATCTTTCTTCTTGACAAACAGAACAAGGGATCCCCATGGAGAAACTATAGGGAAAATAATACCTTATCACTCAATTACTATAGTTTTTTCTTCATTAATTCTAATTCCACATTGGTCGTTCTCTATAGAATCTTGGATATATGTCCTCCACTATTAATTTAATCAATTTAGAAATCATCTTCTTTCTCTGAATGATTTCTAGGTAAATCCTCTATAAATACATAAATATATTCTTACACAATTGGTACATATTAAATTTGAATATTTCTTTCCTCATCAATAGATGTTTTTTCTTCCTCCATAGTAATTTTATCTAGAAGAAATACATGAGGTGGATCCAAAGATGGCTCAGATGATGAGGTTTTTACTCTAAAGATAAGGGATTTTTTCATCTTCCTCACCAATCATAATTTACTTATTTTTGAAATATATTTTTGAATAATATTTTGAAATCTAGTCCAAATTGAGGATTATATCAAAGTCAATCATAGGTATGATGATAATTTAAAAAACTAAAGCACATTTTGTGTCATAAAGGTAACTGACTGACACATCATTATTATAATGATACTTCTTTTATTAGTTTTTATAGAGAGATACTTTATTAAATAAAAAAGGAAATGATTAATTTTCTTAGAAAACCAGGAAAATATAAAAGACTGTGATGATCCAAAATCAAATAAATCATTTTCTATGTTTGTGGAAAATATTAAAGTAACTTCCACTATATCATTTGGAACTTCAACCTCTACAGTTATGATCATATAATATTTTCCATTATCCCTTGTCATTTTCTATGGAAATATTACTCGAAACATAGAAAATATTTATTATAGTGTCCCATCTCCGTAAGATTGTAGCCTTGATCATTGGTAGATTCATTTTTCCCTTACAATCACAGGCATATTGGCCTTTTTTGACACACTTGTAACAGATTCCATTTCCTTTAATGTAGGCATAAGTGTGTTTCCTTCAACAAGTATCACACATTGGAAAACACCATTTTTTATTTTGCACTATCTATTCATTATTCTAACAACCTATTCTTATCTTTTTCCCCTTAAATTCATAATACATAGACAATTCCTTCTCTGTCTTTACTGCACATGAGACTATATCTTAATATGATGAGATATTTTGGGGTACTAGTGGGATTCAGAGGAATGGTTTTAAACCATAAAATAATCAATCAATATTGGCCCTTATATTATGTATGTAGTCCACTCCATCCCTTGATAACCTTGTAATGTTAGCTTCATAATTCAAATATTTTCATCATCTTTTTGTTTCATACTCAAGAATTTTCTCTCTATATCTACTCGTTATTCATGAGGGAAATATTTTTCTCAAAAAATTTACATAAATTATTTCCACTACATACATGAAATTTATTCCTCCTCCTTTGTGGTTTGAAATAATAACCATCATTGATAATAATCTCATGATAGATGGTAAAATGCCCTTATAACCTTCTCCAATTCATTACTTCCCAAAGAGAGAAATATATTCTCTAAGGAACTTATCCATTACTCTGCTACAAATGGGTTTGTATTTCCATTGAATAATGTTGGTTGTTGTCTCATAAATATGTCCAAAATTTTTCCTCCAAGTTTTGGATCATAATTCTCTATATAGATAAGGTTATTGGTCATAACCCCAATCAGCTATCCTAGTATATTTATAAATTTTTAAGCACCAATCGCAACTACAATACCAACATCATTATCTTGCCTAGGAAGGAAATCTCTACAAGGGATAAATGCAATGATATAGTTTCTAATATTTCTACTAGGAACCATATAAATAATGTAATACACTAAATTAGGTTATGAATCATAATTTAAAACTTTCAACTATAAAAACACATAACATAAATTGAAAAATTAATGCATAACTAATCTCATAATCGTAAAAACAATTTCTTTGGGGATATATTAACCTTTAAATAGTTCATAATGGATAATAAAGAGAATGTGAATTATCTTAATCATATCCCTCAGGAGTGTCAAACAAGGTGTACAGTAAGGTCTGCTATCGTGTACCTAGTTACCCGGATTCTGACCCAAGACACCTTATCTAAGTTGTTACCCCTAGTTTTTTCTATTCTAGACCCACATCCACCTATAGTATCTTGACAGTGATCTATTTCTATGAATACCTAAATAAAATATACCTTAAAAAAATTATAGGATGGTCTTATATGTTTATCCTAAAATTCTATCTTAGGGTTATGTTTACTAACCTGTTTTTTTCGAAATTTATTTTCTAAGGATTTTAATAAACATTCTCTAATACCAACTGTAAAGACCCTGACACTAGTATCCCAGAGTTGGTTTCTTACTTTATTACATTAGAATAGATACCAAACTCAAATCCCAAAGGACCTATCAATTTATTATATTTGGAATCCATATTACATACACGACGCTTGAATTATATCTTGAATGAAAAAACATTTAAACTCCATTGTAAGTACCCAAAACTCCAAGATTATCTATACATTCATTCGTAATATACACCATCGCTTCATAAAGAAAATAAAATATAATAAAGGGGGGATAAAATTAGAAGTAAGGCTATGTAATACATCATTAGAAAAAATAAATAACATGTCATGTTGGATGACTAAAAACATTTTCTCTTAGAATATATAATTGAGTATAATATAGAAAGATTCAAGCATAAAATATAAATAAATAAAACTAATAATATGAGAATGAAGATTAACCATGGATATTCTACTATTCGAATATCCAAATGGATTATGAATTAATAATATCATAATGAGGGAATGTAAAATGTTAGACATCTGAAACATATTGTCAATACCTCATCTAATACACCTAAAAATAATGGGTTATGGCCTCATCCAAAATCTATTTCTGTTTTGTCTCATGAGACCTAACGATGCATCAAGCGGCTATAGAGGCCACCAATGGTAAATTTTTATGTCTAATTAATTATTAATATTAACTGTTTTAAACCTAAGAAACATATACATTTCAAATTTAAATTATATTCCCCAATTTATAAACATAACCATTAATCATTTTGAGTTGTACAGTGAATGGTATCAAGATAGCACATTCACAATCAAACTGATTATAAACCATTTAACAAAATATTGTAGATTATAATAATAAGAGATAAATCAAAATAAATCATAAAATTAAACATATGTTTTTAGATATATGAAAATATTGTAATAAAATCATGGAAGAATTCTTGAGAGAAATACCTCTTTTACATTACAAAGAAGTGTTCTTTTGAAAACACCCTTTTTAATTTTCATAATTATTTTTATAAAATCATAAATGAATAAATTTATTTTGTTCATGAAAAATTTATTTAATTTATAAAAATAATGGTTTCTTGAAAAATAATATGGATGGTACATTAAAATGGGTATAAAATTGAGACTTCCCTTTAATCGGGCTTGCGTATCTGGAAGAATTGACAAGGGACCTTTGTAAAACAAGAATTTACCGAAACTAAAGATGAAATAATATTGAAACATGATTATTTAGAATATAAATATAATTCATAAGAATTATATAAAAATTATAGATAATTAAATTGTTGAATAGAGGGAGAAAGCATAACCTGAATGAAAATGGAGGTTCGAGAAGAAACCCTTACCTTATGTCTGATAGTGTTCTGCACTTTACATTAATCTCTAAGATAATAAAATTAAATCCATTAATTAATAAATTCAGAAAATTTAATAAATTTTGTAATTTATTATAATTTTATTATGTTCATTTATGGTCTTTTTATGTGTTATAAAATATATCTTTATCATTCGAGAGTGTTCATTTCCATGGTTTTCATGATCAGTTTAACTGTATATGAGTATGAAAGTTCGTGTAAAATGGAAATAGATACCCATAATTTAAGTTATATGTTATTAATGTGTATCCATAAGATTAAATGGTTATGTAAGTCATTTTAATATTTTGGGTGAGGATGAATAATTAGATAATATGTTAGTGATAATTGTTAAGATTATTTTGGTGTTTTTTCAATCATCACAAACTATATTGTTTAATTAAATTAAAATCATATGTATATAATGGATATATAACATTATATTGGATGTAATACATATATAATAAATTTTTTATCCATAAAATAGTTTTTATGACAATCCTTGAAGGATTTAATGGAAAGTGAAAATGCATCGTCCATGATGTCGGTAAATTGACACATCACAGATGATGTTTACATTTATAGAATAAGTGAGAGAGAGAGAAAGGTGTTTGATGATGGCTTCTCAATTAACATGATATTATTATAGTATATAAATTATACTGGATTTATTGTTCCACTTTTATAAGGGGAGGTGAGGATAAGAGAATAAAAAAAGAACTTGAAAATAAATTTAAAGAAAAAGAAGGAGGTTTCTACCTCTTGAGTTTATCTTCCTTAAGAACCTCCATTGGGGAATATTTTTAGACTTTTGTAGAGACCAAAGGATATTTGATGTGGGAAAGGGTATTGGGGGGATAATTGGATAGAAATTGGTCAAGGGACAAATCTTGGACTGTGTGAGGAGAAGAGATGGCGATGGGTGGTATTTATAATGGTGGAGAAGAGTGTTTATTTATTATTTTAATCATTAGTTTATTATTTTGGATCAAGAAAATAAATAGTGTTTATTAATGTGACTAAATACAAAAACTAGTGTTTGCGAGATCTATATAATGGTTATTAACTCAACCTTACATCAATAATGACTAGAACGATTATGTATTTAGCATTTATTATAAATTATTATATTTTAATATTCACCAAAAATTCAAGTATTTTCGAAAAATCCCAAAAATTAACCCTAACCATATTTTAGAATTTATAATTTAGAAATTAACTCCATTTTATGAAAACAATTTTTTAAATATGAGAAATTTAATTTTTAATTTGAATATTTCTTTACTCAAAAAATACAAATTTTAAAATTAAAATTGATTTTATAAAAATCTAAAAACATTACTAAGGTCTCAAAAAATTATCTTAAAATAATATGAAAACAAAATTTTAATTTATGAATACATTTTATAAAAATATAATTTCATTAATTTTTTTTAATTATTATAAAATTGTAAATAAATATTTATTACTTACAAAAATACCACCACTTAATTAACAAATTTTAATTTTTTTACTTATACAATTATATAATTACATTATAATTTCATTTATAAGATGCCTAGATTTTATTTATAATTTCATGGGTGAGTTTACTATTCATTTGGCTGGTTTACTATTCATAAGGATATATTAATATCCCTATGGTCAATTTTTTATTTCAATGGTATATGTAATTTAACTTTTATAAATACCTCTTATTTAATTAGTTGTTCATTTATAATGTTTTTATTATTTTATATAAGTGATTTTATGTGATTTATACTATATGAAATAATTGAAAGAATGGTAATTTCCATAATAGAATTATATTTTATTACACATAATATGTCCATGGAAGCAACTCTGCAAGTACTTATTTGAACGACATGGCACATATTGAAATCATATAAAGTATACTCAAGTGACATAAGAATGCCCATATTGTCACATAATTACCTGGATAATATGTGTAAATAAATGACACCCAAAACAAATTTTAATTAATATAATATGAGGAACTTTTTATGTATAAGGAGTTTCTGGTGTATAATGACTATACACAATATGTAGTTTAAATTTTTACATTGAAATTAATTAATAATTAATATCATATAAAGCCTATCATATAGATTTTAAATTTCTATTAAGGACACATATAACACATAATGATGATTTTTATTTATTGATAAATTAATTTTTAATTTTATATATGGGGGTTGGGAACACAAAGAGTATATATAGCTACACGTCGTGTATCTTATTAACCATATGTATCTGATACACATCTCGGGATTGGGTGTGTATTTATGTATGTAAATTTCTAAGGTAGATGACATGTACTACTGGTACATTTTGTGTATACTCTATGTTATATGAATTTCAATCTTTACACATCATGTTATTAATACATGTTGTCTATTTTACCATTTGTTTTTCATTATGAAAACACATAGACTACATGATGTGTATCCCAATCACATGACTTATAATCCAAAAATCAATGTGAAAACCTATTGTAGTCAACATACATAGTATATTTAATATGTATTTATGTATTTATAGCATGAAGACCCATGGAAACCATATTTCTTTTTGGTGTAATGTAATGGTATAGATATCACGCACCTTTGAGATACATGTCGTATTCTCAAATACTATAGAAACATAATTACAAACACATATAGATAAATTCCTTAATTGTTCTGGTAATTGTTAATTGGAAATATATTATATGAGTTAGAAAACAAAGTAGATAAGAAGTTATCTCAAAAATAAGATTATAAGAACTAATTTCTCGATATTAAAAAAATCTTTTAAATAGGAAAATAAATAAAAATAAATAAATAATTATAAATTGAATGTGACCACTCTGATACCACTTGATTTTACCAATTGCATCCTAACTACCTATTCATACTATGGTAAACTCAACTTTTGTTAGGTTCAATGGGAAAACCATAATGTACATGCAAATGAACATTATGACTAATGAAAATTTTCAAAATAATATTGAAAAATGCTTTCACAAGATCTAAAAGAGAAGATCTCATTCATGTTAGTTTATAATTAATTTAACATAAAGATGAAATACCCCAGTCTTGGGTTCTTTTTTTATTGTATTGTTGATGGTCATAATTCCATTAAATTGTATTATTATTGTGTTAAAAATGTCCCAAATTAGAGCCCCAATAGTAGTGAGTCACATGTGGTTCTTTAATATCAAAATTTCGTTGATGGTACTTCGAGTATCAGCGTGGTATTACTGATAATCTTGCATATCTCCCTTGATTATTAACACAATCCATTCAGTTTGGATGGATCATATTGTTATTTATATTGATTTATAGGAGGTAAATAAAAATGTATAATCCCTTAGTATTTATAAGAAACCCTAGAGACATTATTTTTTGACAGATAATTCTATAAGAAGGATATTGTTTTGCACATTGACTAACCTCTCACAATTCTAGTAGCACACTATTTATAGACTCAAGGTTAGAGTTTCTCATTAATTAATAAATAAAAAGAACTTAATAATTTGTTAAACCATTAATGAACCTCATTCTATGTTAAATAATAATAATATTATTTTATTCTAAGTTGTTTTCTAACCTGTTCAGTGATAAATAATATTTAAGACTATAGTAAATAAATATTTTTCATTAGACAAATAACTGGGTCCACTCATCCTCATTTTTTTAATTCCCATATAAGTATTTTAATATAAAAAATAAATGTAATATTCACATAGTGGTGAATAAAATATTTATTTTAATATTAATGTAATTAATTGAATTATATATTAGCAAATAATTTTAATTACCTTGATGAATAATAAGAGATAAATATTATACATTCAATAATAAATATATTATATTCATATTATGGTGAATAAAATATTTATTTTAGTATTCACATAAATAAATAAATTATTTATTAATAAATAAATAGTTATTTACTATATTTTAAATAACAATTAATAAATAAATATTATATTTATTGACATAATCAAACATATACAATGTGAATAAATATTTATCTAATATTTTTTGTTAACAAATTCTGAATAAATATGGCTTCTCATCAAGGAAAATAATATGTATTATAAATATTAAATTTAAATAATATTTAACTAATATCAATATAAAAACACTATGTGTAACCCTATAGGCCTCTTCTTTAGTGGAATTAAGCGGTATTTTCTAAATTCAAAGATTATTTTCTAGTAAAAGGTCATGTAATCCACATTGTAAGATAATATATTGCACTAAAAAGAACAACATAAGAATTATCACGGTGAAATATAATCCCTATTTCATGATAACTCATCAGGAAGGTTTCAAACCCATGTCAAAACCTTTATTATTGATAAATATTTCTTTGAATATATGAAATCGACCTATCCTTACACCATGTCCATAGAATTTAATGTGATAGTTTCATTTCAATCAAAGGGTTGAGATACCAACATCTATAAATATAGAAGGGATAAATACTTCCTAAACTTATTCGTTAATAAAATATCAATTACAATGCACCCAACAAACCAAAATTCATCATGAACATATGCCTTTATAGTTTAAAAAAATACATCAAAGTGTGCAATTCACAAAAAGCATTAACAATAATCTTAAAGACTGATGATCATTACACATGCTTACAAACATGAATATTCAATGACATGAAAACATGTTGAATGGTTATTAGTGATTTTGTTATCCTTATATTTCATATTGATGAGTACTAAGTGAGATAGTCATGGGATTATATTTCACCCACTTATGAGTACTCAGACCTGATAGTCAACATACTATATGCCTCATCGTAGAATACTATCTAATCGTAGAACAATTTTAAGAATATTGTCAATTAATATCTTGGTTCACATTATAGTGGAGAACTACATATGATCTTTACAATGTGATATATAATTTAGGAAATTATCAAATTAATTTTATGTGTAAGAAAAATAAATATGTGATATGTTATTTATTAATATTCAAATCCATGAATATACATGAAATCAAAAGAATAAAGTAGTTGGTACTAAGGAACAAAGTACAAAAAAGTGAACTATCATTCATATGAAATATCATAATCCCCATGTGTTCATAATTTCAAATAAAACAATATCTAATACTTCGATAATTATTATTTGGTTTCTGTAGGAATCAATTGATACATATTATTCCTATTATTTTAGGAGTGACCATGAAAACTGGATACAAGTTATTTCATGGAAATATTCTCTTTTATCTTCGAATAAAATAAAATATTTTTAAAAATATAATCTACCCATTTTTTAAAAAATTACATGCCCTAGATTTCAAGATACTATGCTCAAACTTTTGATATAAACTTTAAGTATCCATCAATTTTCACTAAAATTTTCACTTATTTATAAATATAATATAATTAAATTTCAAGATTAAAAGTTTCTTTCAATAATATCTAAATTATAAAATATATTCTTCAAATGAAAAAAACATTTAAAGAATATTCATAAACAAAACCTATGATCCTACCATGTCAATAAATTGTGTGAGAAACAATTTTTTAATAACTTCAAATCTATCCATTGACCTCACTTACTTCTAAAAATACATACTAATTAAGAAATTATCATACTATAGAAATTTTCATGTGAAAAAATCACAGTTTAAAAAAACTAGTAGTGAATAAATATTGAATTTCTGATTTTTGAGCCATATTATATTTCTTTTTTCAAGGATCATATTTAGACTCTAATTTTAAAAACATATTTATTCATTCCTCCATCAGGTGTCTTTACTTGGTTGATAATAACAACACATTTCCGATATTCAGATCAAAACTCTAATTGAATGTCATATATTTCTCACTAATTATTGAATTTATATTCATCATGAGATTCATATATTTAGAGAAGCACATTAGGTCCTAGAAATAAAAAGATAATACTACATGTTAACCAAAACAGATAAACCATAAATTTTTTTTACTTCACCATCAAGGTGTCGAATTTTATCTTCAAGGTCTTATGATAATTAATATGTGTTATTTCTGATAACACTTTGATTATACCTTGTTTATTATTGTGATTAATCCAACATTTATTGTGCTCTCTTTTACATAAAATTACAGATTCAATATGATACTATTTTCACTACTCAAAATCCATTTAAATATTTAGATCATGCCTTGATACCACTTGAATTTTTCAATGTAATATCCCTCTATATTTTATCTCCCTAAAATAATAATACACTTGGAAAATAGTAATTTCATATAAATACAAGTGTTGAGGGGATATTTAAATTTCTCAAATTTGATGAATATCTCATTTCAGGATGCTCCATTTATTTTCAATTATCCTTTACTTTAGAATCCATCTTAATAGTTGAAATGGTTTTGTTGGAATCCAATGACTCTACTTTCCCATTTGGTTTCATCATTTCTTCATAACTCAATCTAAAATTGTTTCCTTATGGGGTTATATTTCCATAATTTATCTCTCAACTCATCATGTGTTGATATTAATTATAAAAATCATATTTATACCGTGTTTATCCCTGTATGATTCATTAGATTTAACAACCTATATCATTATTTGATATATTTATTTAAAATTAGATTTATTAAATCTTGATTCATATGAACTTATTCCATATTTAAAAACCTATTATTTCCTTGAAAGGATATCTTTTGTTCAATATTAAATTTTAAACAAAACATTAAATTCATTTTAGTGTTATTAATTTATATAACCAACCAATGATATCTATTTCTTGAAGGAATATATTTACCACTAGATGCTTGATCTATTTTATATAATTAAATCTTGATGAAATTTCTCTAAAATATCTACTAGATATATGATTATCAAGGTAATCATTTCTAAAACAATATAATTACTATATTTTCTATTATTTATAACTATTTTTATAAAAATATCTTTCAACATCACAATAAATAATATATATCAATAAATCCTTTAAAAATCTTGAAATGTAACCTTGCATTACACAATAAAAGATCATGTCTTCATACATTCATCTAAAATTATTCCTTATATATTTACCTATTGTAGGAGAGTTATCGATTTTGTTTTCATTATATCCATTATTTTACATTTTCCTAGTACTGCCTGCGGTTTTCATTATCTAAAATGTTTCAATAATTTCCACTACAATGTTTTCTCATAGAATATGACCATTATGTCCTTATGAGTTTTTCATGACCCTACTTAGATTTATCATAATCTATCTTTGTATCAATATCTCCAAAAAATATAAAATCAAACAAAAAATATAATTCATATTTTAGAATAGTCTTACCCATGGTATTTAGTTATTCTTCTAGTTTCCTTGCCTATATAAACTCTACTGCAAGTTACTTGATATTTTTTGAATCTTACACCATGTTCAATATTTATATAAACCTTTAACATAATACTTTTATAAATTTCATCCTATAATTGAAGATAAATCCCTTCCATTATGTCACTTTGTTCTGTTTTATCAATGTTCGACAATGAAATTGAATACTTAAGACCTTCCTTTTTTTTCGGCCATTAATTCTCAAAAAATAATTTATCCATGTGTATAGAAAGTTCATCCTTCTTGTAAGTAAAAAATTGTATTTATTTCGAGTCAAGTCTTTTATTCTTGGATCATATAATAAGAATAATCATTTTTAAATACAAATCCTTTAACTCACAACCAAAGTATCATTCTTATCACTTATATCTTATAGATACCTTGACCAATATTTTTCTTAATCTTTTATGCAACCCCCTATGGTTATGGAATATACGTTTATCTCAAATTTAATAACATATTCGATAACCATATCCACATACAAAACCAAACTAAAATGATTCAAAATATTTTATCTGGATAATATCAAGAAAATAATAATTATAACAAAACATCTAGTATAAAAAAATAAATTAAAATTAGATATGAAATAATATTAAACTTTTATTTTAACAATATTAAAATAATATTAAATCATTATATAATTTTTTTAAATTATAAATGGATATAAAATAATATTATGAACACTCAACATTTAAAAGCATCAATTTTGCAATAAAACTATTTTTTTACAAATTTTATTTTCATATAAAAAATAATTTATATGTTATAGAATTTTAATTTTGTAAAATGAAATAAATTTTATATTTATTAATATAATAATTATCTTAGTGATAATCTATTTTTTTTTCAAATGATTAAAATTTAGTTTAACAGTGAAAATGTAGTTTTAACTAAACCAGTAGCGTTTATGACTACAAAAAAAGCAACTATAATAAAAAATTATAAAACAATTTTCATGAGAAAAATGAATTTAAGGATTAAAATTATTTACTTAAAAATAATAAGTAAATTTATAAAATTAATTATTTTCTTTTTAATGACTCAAGTAATTATTTTTAAGTAAAAAAACTCTTTTTTGGTATTTTATTTCAATTAAATATTATTTTGGTAATTTTTTTGGATTTCATTTCATGAAACACATAATTTTTATTTTTAAAAAACTAATTTATTCACTAAAAATTATTAACATTGATAATTTTAACTAATATATAAATCTTATTCTTAAAAACCCACCTTTCATAAAAACCATTTTCAAGCCCTATGTGCATTTATTTTGAAACTAAATTTTATCAACCATAGAAATTTTATTTCATAAAATAGATTCCAAATTAGAGATCAATGTTTTAAAATTATGAAATAATTTTAATTTCAATTTGGTCACTAAATTTAATTATCATGGATAAAAATTAGCTACCACGATAAATGATAATTATAGTTAAAATAAAAAAACTATGGGGGAAAAATTAAAATAAATCAAGTTAGTATATTAAATTTATAGTTGAGAGGATTTTAGAAATTAAATTGTCACAAAATTAATTATTTACTATTTTTGGTGCCTTTGACCCGTGTATAGTGACATTTCATTGCTGGAATGTAATGCGTAATTCTAGAATTACCCTTCAGCTCACTTATGAAAAGGGATCACTCTAACAAAATCAATATATACAAATCCCTTTGAAATTAATCTGGAAAATCTTCCACTTTTCTCTTATTAAATTCCCTTTCATTTCAATATGAATTTGGAATCAATTGGTTATCTTAAGGCCTACATTTTTTGGATATTTTGAAGAGAAATATAATGATCCCAATGAGGTTAGAGCATGTTCGACTAAGAGGGAATTGATGTATGAGGATGTTTTATAAAATTTAATTTATTAAGATATATTTCCAATATTCAATAGAATATATTTGATATGGTTGTATCACTTCCTCATGTGTTTCTTAATATATTCATGTAATTTATGGGGTTTAAGGAGCCATATCATATTCTTTATTAAAGTGGATTTCGATTTAAAGGATATAAAGGTGGTTAGGGTTTTTTAATATCAACTTTACTTCATTATGATATGATTCCTATTCACCACTTCTTTCATTTTTTGGTACATATATATTGGACATGTATTTATTTTACCAAAATTATTCATGCAATCTATGTGATTGTCAAATCCATCTTGTGATCCCATTTCACAAGATGTTGAATCATGTTTCACTAAATCCATAAGGTATTTTAATAACTCAAATATTTATTTATTGATAGATAACTCATCCTATTGATGTTTTTTTATTATAATCATTATTTCACCCACCATGATATTTTATTTCATTGTATATTCTCTTATTCAATGAGGAGGAAGAATTTTTAATTCCTAGATTTTACCATAATTAATTTCGTCCTTAGATTGTACATTATTCCTAATAATAATTCTATCTTTATTAAAAATTATTTCCTTCATTATATTTACATATTTAAATTTTATTCATATTTTCTCATTTATATTAGGAAACCTAATTATGAGTTATCTCATGTTACCATCATATTTCTCTTCTCCATTTTTAAAAATGATGTTTTGTTACTATTTTAATGATATTTGTATTCAACATAGGTGATTAAAAATATTAAGAAAGATTTTTATCCCTAAAAAAGGTTTTATATTTCACTTTAAATTTATTATAAAAAAATTATATACTTTACAATGACCCATTAATGAATATCCTTTTTATATGTCAAAATTTTCAGCATTTTTCACTTCAGGTTTTTAAAATACCTTTTAATGTGACCCTTAACTTCATATTTTATAAGTATGGTGAAAATGTCTTATAAAATCTCTTTTAAATTTTCTCACAGTATTTGAACATTCTTACTTAAGAATTTTTCTTTCTATGTTTTAAAATGGTTTTCAAAATTATTTTAACTGTCATGTATTTAAAAACTAAAAGGAAAGGTTATTATATTTTCCAAAGGAAAAATTTTGATTCTATAAAGAGATTCATGATTTTTCGAAGGGATTTTAGAGGATGTGTTTTTTCATATGAAAGAAATCTATTGTGTTTTTATATATTATCAATGTATGTTTTTTAACGAATATTTATTTAATATTTTTATTGAAATCCCTCTTTTTTGGTTTTAGTGGATAATTTTTAAATGATTTTCAAGGTAAGTATTTTTTTAAAAAAACCTTTTAGGTATTTAATGCATTTTTAAAAAGGGTTTTCCCTCTTATTTTTCATGTTATTTATCTTAATTTTATAAAATATTACTTTTCATCTATGAGAATATCCTAAATGATAATTATGTTGTATTGGGAATATTTTTAACCCACTATCTAACTTACTTATCTAGATTTATTTTGGAATGTTCTAGTAAAGTTTTTCATTAAACCCATATCATTTTAGTGGGTTAATTAAGTGATGTGAGAAGTATGAATGTTTTCATGTTATAATGGAAGACATATATGTATGATTATTGTTATAAAGGATGGGGTCCTATATTATAATCCAATGCTTTGGTTAAAGATAGATATCTCCTTAGATAATTATGTGAATCAAGTATGGATGCTTCTAAAATTTGGAAATCTAAAAGTTATGTCTTCTACACTATATTATAAGAAACATGTAGTGATTCCGAGTCCACTATGTTATAGGAATAAGGTTTTTAAGCCATCTCCACCATGATATGAAAATCAACCAGTGATTCCATATCCACTATGTTAGGGAATTAAGAAGTGATTCCCACTCCACTATTTTTATAGGAATCTAGTAGTATTTTTTTATTTATAAGGGGAATCAAGTAGTGATTCCCATTCCACCATGTTTTGATCAATAATTAGTGATTACTGGTCTAGTATTTTTTTCTTTCTATACAAATTTAGATCCATAGTTTGATATTATGATTAATTTTAATGTCCTTACATATCATTATGACTTCAATTATACACCATGGATCTTGTTTATTATTCCTTGTTTCCATTCCCTTATACTATGGTATATGTTTTATATTTTGAGATTATATGTCTTTATATCACGTATTATATAATTTTTTTATCAGTCCATGTAATTTTTAATAATATATTTATCCCCTTCTCATGTTTTCATCATATTCTTATAATCTAACCCCTGATGACATGTTGATGAGTGTTTCCTTTATTAATAATTTGAGACTAATCCTTTCTTTTGTTTACTTTTCCCCAATAAATTATTTACAATACTATATTTATAATGATTTTTTATATAGGGATGATTTGTGAGATAATTTTATGACATAAAAAGGAAATATTATTATAATAGAATAAAGGTCCTTTTGGATGTGAAGGACGCGCGATCTAATCCAAAAAGATACTAAAATGTATATTATTTGGACTGTGTGATTATTTTGAGATTTAATTCTTAGCCTAAGGTATCATTTTAAAAAAGAGATATGTTTATATCATTTTTTTCAATTCCAATGCTTAAAAAATGTTTTTTATCACCAGATCTATGAAAGTGGATCTGTGACACTATAATTGGCATCAGAGTAAGGTTTAGTTACTTTTTATGAATATTTTAGTTAATTGGTAAATAATTATTAGGTAACCTTAGAAAAAACCAAAAGGATGTTTTTGATAAAGTAGATATTGTGTGGTTATCCGAGTAACTACATCCCAATTTAGATACTGAAAAATGGATGCGTTTGTGAAACATATTAATATATGGGTAATAACACTAAAAAAGGGTGGTTGAGTATTGACTCAATCTTAACATTGGTGTATGATGTGTGTGCCTAAAACCGTACACTTGATTTGACACACCTAAGGGATATGATTTGGTTAATCTTATTCTTTTTAACAACTAATATGAAGGATTTAAATATATTTTAATTCAATAATGAGTTAGGATAGAAAACCTAATAGTAAAAGGACCATATACAACCTAGGTTAAATTGATTGAGTGATAGGTTGGTGAAATTATATCATAGTTGAACTAAAAGTATCATAGAATGAAATAAAGGTGTTATTGGAGAAGACAACCTTGAATAGACTTTTCATATTCATATAGTCATTTATTATGATTTTACTGCACATTATTAAAACTAATTTGGTTTGAAATTGCATCACAAAACTGAATCCATAAAAGTTATGCCCCTAAAAACTCATAAAGAAGGGTATTTGGAATAAATAGTTTCCTAGTATTGCCAAGGATAGTGAGGTTGATATATAAATAAGATATATATCTTAAATTTCTTATATATTTCTTATATTTTACCTTTAATTAATAAAAATTAAAATTTTTAAGAGGAAATTTATTTAACGGGGGAGAATGCAACACTCGAATTTTACAAAATATTTATTTTCTCTATAAATTAATACTATGTTCGATAACTTGCTCCACATGTAACACAAAACATAAATGATAAATGATATATTAAATGAATAATATTAAGAAATATACAAATAATTAATTTTCTATTAAATAAAAATCCATTAGTCAACTAAAATTTCTCTCATTTAGAAGAAAAAATAACTAATATGAGTAAACATTAAAAAGGATTTTTCTTTCAGAAATATATTTTTTAAAAATAATTTTATATTTTATCCCAATAAATTTAATTTACCAATTTAAATTTTTAAAATTCTTTAAATTTGAAAAATATAATAAATAATATTAAGAAAACTTAATAATTAAAAGAATATTTTTTCAATAAAATCAATTTTCTTTATATGTTGTATTTTAATTTAAATGATAATTAAAAAATTAAAAAAATTGAATTTTTTAAAATCAGATTCCTTTAGAAATTTATATTATCCAAATTATCTTAGTGTTATTTTTTATTTTTCTAAAATAATTGATTTTTAAATGAATAGTGAAAAATCTAGTTTTTATTAAAATTGTAGAGTCTATGAATATATGATGAAGTACATATAAATTTAAAACTAATTAAGAATTTTTAATTATAAAAATGTTTTCCATGAGTAAGATGTTTCATTCTAAAATGCTATATTAAATATTGAAAACTAACGAATAACATTTAATGGCTTAAGTAATATTATCCAATAAAAAAACTATTTTCATATTTTCTATCAATTAAATAATATTTTTATGTAATTTGGTTTTTTATCACTTTATAGTTAATATATTATTTATAGTTAAATAGAAAGTTTTTATTAAAAAATAGCAGGGAGAACAAATGAGGAGCACAGTTAATGGGGCCCATATAAGTAGAGGCTTAGAGTATCACCTATGAAAATACTAACACCACATAAGGGAAGGGAGCTAGTGCATGAGAACACTAATAAAGGTAACTCTTGGGAGGCCTTAGGGGATATGAAATCTGCCATCCATTTGCCTCCATGCCATGTATGAAGTAGCTCAATCCCATTGTTGATATAGAACTGACATTTGCAGATCAAGTAAATGATGTGTCCTGGCATGGTTGAAAGACCATTGAGTGAGCTCTATATCATCATAGAGACCTTCTCAATAGTATCCAACAATATGTTCTTTATGTGACATAAGAAAAGGCCCTATTATATTGCTTTTTCTTCCACTCTCCGAGTGTCACCAACCCCATAAAATCAATTAAAGACAAAGATCACCAAACCTTCAGGATCACAGTCCACAACTCCCCCTTAATAAGCCCAAGAATACATGATCCATCATTATTAAGTGTCAAACGAAGGAAAGGAAGATTCCATATCACCCAGTTCCCCAACACTATGGAGCGAGGAGGGATAGAGTAGGATTCCCTGGCCATGCAACCCCTAATAGAGGGAGCCTTATCCCAATGATTCCAAAGGTTTTCTAGATCCCTAATGAGGAATTTGGTCCTCAACACTAGAGCAGTACCATATGAGAAGAGACCATTATAACATACCTTATTTCTATACTTTCATAATAACCAATAGCCTACCACAAGAAGAATAGTCCGGGAAGCCTCCTCTTGTTTATTACTGCCAACCACAATGAACCAACATTGAAGATAGATATGGAAATCATCAAAGAGAGCAATGAGAGATGAAACATAAATGAAGTATCCAATTTATCCCACACTATGGTCACCTATTATCTATTATAGAATATGTGAATGATAGATTCTTCCTATTGCACCATGTAGCAAGAGTAGACGGATGTTGGGGTGACTCCCTTCCATCAAACCACTGAATCAGTAAGAATCACATGGTTATAGATCCTCCATATCGAAAAGCTAAACATTGTCATCATATCATTACACAAGAGGATACTCCCCTAGTCATCAATTGAATTTACTACATGATACATCTTCATGTAGGATTTTTCTTAGAGGAGACTAGATAGGGATCCCATATACCTTCATTTGTAGAGTCCTCCAAATAAATTTTGGTGAAAATATTTTCCTGGGCAGGGTTCTGAAATGCGTTAATAAATGAAGTGTATGGGATATCATAAAATTATGTAATCCTTGGCACAAGACATCCAGGGAATTCCATCACCTCACCCACCCAATTTAATTCCCAAAATTTAATATCCACACACCCCAAAATCTACCTTTAATGATTTTGAATCACATGTAAGTGGCGTAGGAGGCAACTGTATAAGAAATTAGAGTGGCCCCATGTAATTCCCTGGTAATTTCTATACATCCTAGTGATTAATATACTCTAAAGGTAAAAACCTTTGTTTACATCCCATGCCAATTTTCCTTGAAAACTTTTCATTACCTCAATGAAATTCATTACGTTAATACCACCATTCTTCACTGGTTTGGCTAATCGTTTCCAAGATGCCTAATAGAATCTCTCCCCTAAGCATCCCATATAAAAGAACATAATATGTTATATATCTCCTTGAGAATGTATTTGGGGTCCTTGATCATTGAGAGGACATGCATTGGTATCAAGGATAGAATGCAATTGATCAGTCTGATTATCCACCCAATGGATTGGAAACAGTTTTCCAAATCAGAATGCGGTTGGTAATTATGTCAACCATGCCTTCAAAATATCTGATACAAACTCTACTCGGGGCTAGTGGAGCTCCCAAATATTCCATATGTAATTTATTTTTGTGAATTCCATGAATGAACTGAACTCTTTCTCATCGCCGGTCCAGGCATGAAGGGGGGAAAACACATAGCTTTTGTCTTTGTTGATGATTTTGTCTCTCCATCTTGAGTAAAATTCAATGGTGTTTATAAAACCTATAATCCAATAATTTCATCTTTTAATAGAGAAGACTGTATCTTCTTCAAAGAGTAGATGATAAAACCTAATTTAGTTAGCTCAAAAGTGGTAGGGATGAATGAAACCATGCTTTACCTTGGTAGAAATGATCATCTTGTTGGGGCTTGGAGCCCAACGCTGCAACAGAAGCCGTCATTGCAGAAACACACAAGGGGAGAAGATTTCACCTGAAAGTCTTTTATAACTTGAAGTAATTTTATCACTTGAAAGAATTTTACATCCCCTAAAGGATTATTAATATCCCACTCAAAGGACTTTTACAACACAACACCGACACCAATGAACATACCATTTTTTGTTGTATAACCAATCATCACAACTGGGACACGCCGGTTGATCTCTACAACAAAGAGGATTTTGGATACATGGCACTGTCATCATCATCATCTTAAATCATCTCCACCGTTGACACTCCATCATCATCAGCGCCATCACCTATGCTTCATTATTATTCTTCTTCTTCACTTCGTACCAGTTACTACAAACACATGAGACCATTCCTTATTTCTCTCTTGGCAGAAACATCTTTTCCAGACTACATTCCAAAACATGCTAAAAACATCTTCTTATATAGACACCCAACCCATATATCCAATTAATTTGGTCAACATTAAAAATTCCATCATTATTCCATCAATTAATATTGGTAATAACTCTTCATTAATGTTAGGATAAAATCCTCCATTAATAATGAGAAGATCCCTACATTAATAATTTTCTCTCTCTTCATTATTTAAATTTTAAATGAATAAATCCCAAAAATATCCACCTTGATTTAAAATTCAAATACGCCAAAGTCAACTCCACCATCTGGGCTAATATGATTGCTGACTCCACCAAGCTTTGAATGTCACCCAATGAATAGAACACGCCACATGACACCTGTGACCAAGAAGACTTTTGATATTCCAGGAACATCACTAATACTGCTATCATTTTTTGATGACATCTGATTCCTTGATAATATTCTCCACCAGATGCTTTCCACCATGTTCTGTAACCAAGCACTTCAACCAATCCCTGTGATACCAAATGTTAGGGCTTGAAGCCTGTCACCACAGTAGAAGCCATCGTTTGCAGAAACCCACAAGAGGAGAAGATTTCACCTAAAGACATTTTATCACCTGAAGGCATTTTATCACCCGAAGAAATTTTACATCACCCAAAGGATTTTTAACATCACACCTGAAGGCCTTTTAAAAAACAACACCAACACCCATGACCATACCATTTTTTTTGTATCGATGATCATTACAACCGGGACACACCACTTGATATCCACAACCAAGAGGACTTTTGATACATGGAACTGTCATCATTTTCATATTCAATCAATGTCGCCATTGACATGCCATCATCATTAGCATCATCACCTCTTCTTCATTATCCTTCATCATCTTTGCTTTGTAACGGTTACTGAAAACGCGGCATCCCCTTCCTCGTTTCTCTCTTGGTGGATACATCTTTTCCAGTCCACATTCCAAAACATTCTAGCACATCCTCTTATATAGACACTCATCCCATATCTCTAATTAATTTGATCAACATTCAAAATTCCATCATTATTCCATCAATTAATATGGGGAATAACTCTTCATTAATGTTAGGATAAAATCCTCCATTAATGTTGAGAAAATCCCTCCATTAATATTTTTCTCTCTCTTAATTATTTAAATTTTAAATCAATAAATACAAAAAATTACTAAGATAATATTGAGACATGGGGAAAATGGTAGGGGAGAAGTGTCACCTTGTTGTATCCCCCTATCAGATTTGATACATCAATATTGCTTACCCCTGAAGAGAATAGAGAACCAATGTGAGTTATAACAGTGAAAGAGTAAGCTAATAACCCCCTCTGAGAACCCCATGAGCCTCATCACTTGGAGAATAAAATTCCACTCGAGATGGTCATAAACATTATCCATGTCTAATTTATTAATAATATTGGAGCCCACCACCTTCTTACCAATATCTCCAATCATCTCTTTGGATATACCCATGACTCCTTGAATGGACTTTCCTTTCATAAATGCATGCTGCTTATCAACGACCTAATTTATGATATGTTGAGACATCATTCTATTGATAATCAAGGAAGAAATTTGTATGTGAACTTGTACATGATGATGGGTCTAAAATTCTTGATAGAGGAGGGGTCTTTCACATTGGTAATTAAAACCATGGTGGAACCTCTTGCAACCCAAGGCAATGGCCCACTGAGAAAGAAATATTGGATGCATTCCACCAAGTATTTATTGATAGCATTACAAAAGTTAACATAAAATGACCTTGGAAGGCCATAAAGGTTGGGAGCACTCTCATGGTTAAGAGATTTAATGTTATACAAAACCTCCCCCTCATCCGGTATTCCCTCTAAAAAATCATTGATTTGTGAATCCGGCACCTGTGGAAACGTCTTTAAGATATTGTCATCGCCACTTAGGTAACATCATACATGTGCAGGTTAGGATTACATAAAAGGGAGTTGAAATGAGACACAATCATACCACCAATTATCTATGGATCACTAGAGAGGGAACCATCATCCAGACGGATGTTGGGAATACTACATCACTATTTTTCTTTCAAGAAAGCATGATAATAAGCAGTGTTGTGGTCCCCGCTAGCCATATGAATCTATATCTCTCATGTTGGATCCTTTTTTACTCAATAATCACCTCATTATATGACTCTTATTGAAGGCCAGACAAGCATAAGTATCCTCATTCCATGCCTCCTCCAGTCTATCCTCCACAATCATTATTTCAACATAATTTCCTTTAGGTTTAAGTGAGACGAGGGAATGGGGTTTGCTCAGGCAATGAGATCTTTTTTGATATGTCATAGTTAATTGTGAAAGCTAATCCAATGACTACCATGTGACACCCTTTTCCAGGAATGATGCACTAATGAATGATATTTGGGATAGAGGGGCCACTTGTAGGAGTAGAAGAAGCGCTTCGCCCCATCGTTTCTGTATTTCAAGTTGATAAAAAGGGGAAAGTGGTCCAACATCACATGAAATAGATGAATAACCATAGAGCTATGAAAATAAGAGACGACAAGAAAGTTAGTAAAGTAGTGATCTATCCTACACCATATTCGGTTAAACCAGGTATACTTATCCCCCAAAAAAATCAAGTCCACCATTCCCTTCTGAGAGGAAAAGGATAAAAAGCACACTTTACCCTTCTGAGGGATGATCCCCCCTCCATTATTTTCTGATGCATAATATACAGTGTTGAAGTAACCCCCATATTAAATGGGGAGTCACTAGGATTAATGGAGTCTAGGTAACTATTAAGGTGTTCCCTTAGCCTAGCATTTCATTTAGAATAGACGATCGAGAAGAGAAAAGATGCCTTATCAATGAAAATTTTAACAGACACCTGATGGTCAAAAATATCAACCCTCTCAAATGAGATATATGAATTCTGAAAACACCATATATGGGTAATAACAAGACCACCATGTAATAAATTTCACATGCCGATCCTTTTAGCAATGCTTCCCATTTTTGAAGAACAATGTTTCAGTCCAAGAACTACCACTAGAGACAAACCATTATTTGACACATCATTGGCAAGGAATCCTGTCTTCACCCTGGCTCCAAATCAATGGGAATTACAGGTTATCATGGAGATAATTGAAAGAGGTTACACCTAGTACTGGATCGAGGTGTGGGAAGCCTCTTACCTTGAGAGTTGGACCACACCGATATCATTTTTGAGAGAGACCTAGTGAAAACTCCTTTGGGGGAAAGAGTATGAGTGTAGGATGTTGAAACCTTCTTTTCTATAGGCTAGGAATCTTATTTCTCTCTTTCAGGGAGTGGAGACCATTCCTAAAAATGAAATAATAGTTTATACCTATTCGATGTCAACACTGGAGGGGCCTCAATGAGAATTGTGTCGGAGGAGGAGCGGCTATGAGTGCTATTAAAAGTCAACTCCTTCCCCTTATGCTCCGATCTGGCATGACCAGAGGGGTTTAATGGTAGAACCTTTTTTCGAGAAGTGGATAGATTATGAGTGCCGGGAAAAGACAACTTCTTCCCTTTTGCTTTGATCTAGTGTGCCTAGAGGGGTTGACAAGCAGGGAAAAAAGGAGGATCCAATGGGTAGATTAGGGGCTGCCTCCATTCATCTAGCCCTTCTATGATAAGGAGAAACTACAATAGTGGAAGAGTGGAAACATTCACGGAGACCCAAAGCCGAGCCAAAGAGGAATTGAGGAGATGGAGGGAGTAGTAATCTATGCATAATAATTGACCAAGTTAACCCCAAATTTTCTCCACGAAATCCAGTTTTTAGTAGGGGATAAGTATTTTTAATATTTCTTTTATATTAAGTATTTTTCTTAATTCCTCCTGTATTTCCTATTGCATGCTTTTCTTTGTAATGTAGCCCCTCTCTTGAATAAACTGAGGATTCAACCTCATCTTTTTAAATCCCTAGTTCTCAACGAGGTTAGAGAATGATAAACTAAGTGATATTTAAGGTACGGGGTTATATTGACTAATATCTTCTTCAAAAAGTATATGATTTTTGAGAATAATGAATATCCTATTTAATGATGCTTTCCCCGATTTATCCATATTTTCATTTTCCTCAAATATTTTCATTTATATTTGGAAACCTAATAATGTGTTACCTTAAGTGACCTTAATATTTCTCACACCCTCTTTCAAAAAAGATGTTTTGTTACTATTTTTATAATGTTAGTTTTGAAAAATGGTATTTCAAAACATTAAAAAGTTTTTATATCCTTTAAAAATAAAATGTTTTGTATTAAAATCCAATTTTCTTCTAAAAATAATTATACAATTTCAAGGATCAATTATTGAAGATAATGTTTAAAAGTAAATGTTTTAAAAAGTTTCCACTCAACATTTTTAAAAATTTCTTTTGAATGGGACCCATAACTTCATATTTTATTATTATTGTGAAAATACTTTATAAAATCACTTTTTATGGTTTCTCTTACTATATAAAAATTATTATTTATGAAGATTGATTTACATTTTTGAAAATGGGTTTAGCTGTTGATGTTTGAAGAAAAATAAAATTTTCATATATTTTTAAAAAATAGATGTTTTATTTTAATAACCGGTTCTTTATTTGTTAACGGGATTTCATAGTAATAGGTTTTTTATTAATAAATAAATCTTTAGTGTTTTTATGCCTTTTCAATGAGGAGTTTTTTTTGAAAGAATCATTCTCTTATAATTGTTTTTTTCTAAAAACACATTTCTTTGGTTTTAAAGGATAATATTTAAATTTTTTTATCAAGATAAAGTATTTAATTTTAAAGAAATATTTCTTTGGAGTTTTGAAACCATTTAAAAAGGGTTATTCTGTCTTATTTTTCATGTTATTTATTGAAATATATTAAAATTTTATTTTTTATGTATAGAAATATCCTAAAATAACATTATGTTAAACTAGAGATATTTTAAATCCAACATCAAACTTTGATAACTAGATGTCTTATGTAATGTTGAAAGAATTTTTTCAATGAAACCCATATCTATTCCATGGGTTAATTTTGTGATGTCTAATGTATTGATGTTTCCTTCTAATAATGGATCATATATGTAAGTATGATTATTATTATTGAGGTTGTGGTCTAATATTTCTCTCAAATATATTGGTTAAGGATTTATATCTCAAGAGATAATTATAGTAATTGAGTATTGATGCTCACTCCACTATGGGATTTAAGAAGTGATTCATGATTCACTATGTTATGAGAATCAGGTAGTGATGTCAGATCCACTATGTTATGTGAATCAGGTTGTGTTTGTTTCTCCACTCTTTTATGGGAATCAAGTACTAATTTCTACTCTACTATGTTATGGGAATCAGTTAGTGATACTTACACCAATATGTTCATGGGAATCACGTAGTGATGCTTGATCCACTATGGGAACTTGGTAGTGATTCCAACTCCACAATGTTAACAGAAACATGTATTCATTCCTGCTCTATTATTCAATGATTTCACAGAAAAATTTGTGCCGTATTTTATTGTTATTCTCAATTTACATGACATTCCATGTATTTAAGTCTATGATTATACTCCATGGCTCATGTTTATTGTCTCATGTTCCAAACTCATATTTCACAGTATATGTTTGATATTTTGAGATTATATGTTATGTTATCATGTCTTAGTGAGAACTCTTATTGTTCCATTTTATTTTTAATAACAAAATTTCCCACTACATACATTTTCCTCATATTCTTATGTTCTAAACATTAATGACATATTGATGAATTTTTCCCTTACTGTTCATTTGATCTCATCTCTTTATTTTATTTCCTATTCCCCCTAATTTGTTTTCATGACTATATTTAGTAGGAATTTTTATATAGAGATGATTTGTGAGTGATTTTGAGGATCTAAAAATGAAATATTAGTATAGTGTAACAAATTCCCTTTTTTGAGAAAGACATGTGTGCTAATCCTCAAAGACTCTAAACCATACATTATTGGGGTTGTGTAATTATTTTTAGATTTAATGTTTAACCTATAGTAATGTTTTAAATTAAAGATAGGTTTTTTCCCACTTTGTATCAAATATAATATTTAAATAATGTGGGTTTAACACAGGATCCAGTAGTGCAGGTCTGGTGTACTATAGTTTGTATCAGAGTAAGTTTTATTAATTTTTGAGGATTAATTTTGTTTTTATTATAATTTGGATGAGGGAAAATTTATGAAAACACTATAGAAAATTTTATGTATATGATAACATATATAATTTTTAGTGATTCAGAGATTGTGTGGTTCAAATAAAAATTATATCTCTGTCTGGATACTGGAAGTTGGGTACGACTATGGTGTAGATTTGAGTAGGGGTAATCACACTAAAAATAGATGGTTGAGTATCAACTAAATCTTATATATATTTCATGATGAGTGGACCTAATACAATACGACTGACTAAAAATATATAAGGATATGTTTTGGTTAGTCAAATTCTATTTACAACCCAATATGATGGATTTCAATATATTCGAATTCTATGATGAGTTAGGTTAGATAACTTAATAGGAAAATGACCATAGAGAATATAGGATAAATTAAAGGAGTAATAGGTTGGTCCAATCATATCATAGTTGAACCAAAAAGTTTCATTGACTGAAATGAAGGTTTCATTAGAGAAGACCTCTTAAGGATGAGTTTGGATATTCATATATTCACTTACATTGATTTGATTATAAATTATTATAACCTTATTAGTTGTTGTATATGGTTGGAAACATGATCAGGATAATGATGTTATGAAAGGAATATCCCTAAGAACTCCTAAAGAAACATATGTGGGCTAAATATATTCCTATTCATACCAAGGATAGTGACATAGATATCTATTTAGGAGAGATATGTGTTTGTTTTTATGAATCCATTAGCTCTATTATTTTGTAAATGATAATTAATATTACGTGGATAATGCCCCATCCTAATATTTCAAAATATATAATTTTTGATACAATAATACTATGTTCAATATTTTTCTACAAATGAAACACAAAACTAAAAATATCCATGACATATTAGATAAAAAATATTAAGAAAATTAAAATAATAAAAACCTATATTAATAAATTTAAATTATTGAACTATATTTTATTACATTTAAAAGAAAAATAATTAATATTATTTAATATTAAAAAGTATTATTCTATAATAAATAACTGAGTTTTTAAAAGGTTTTTTTAATTTTATCCTAATAAATTAAATTAATAATTTTTAAATATTATATCAATATTACTTACATAAAAAAATTATGTGAAATAATATCAATAACACTTAACATTTTAAAACATCATGTTTTTCTATAAAAGATGTTTTTCTTTATTAATTTTATTTTTAATTTAAAGATAATTTATAAATTATATAACTTTAATTTTTTAAAAATAACCACATTTTTTAATACATCATATCAAAATTAGTTTATTTTTTTTATTTTTAATAAATAATTGATTTTTAGGTGAATGGTGAATAATAAAAATTTTACTAAAAATGTAGTGTTTATGAATATACCAAGAAGTATGTATAAATTTAAAAATTATTAAAAAAAATTCATGATCCATATTTATTTAATGACTAAAATCATTCATTTAAAAATACTAAATTAAATTTATAAAATATAAGATTAAAATTTAAGGGACTTATATTTTACAATAAAATAAATTCCATATTAGAGATAAAAATTTCTAAATTATATAAAAATTTCAATTCTAAATTTTGATAATTAAATTTAATTATCGGGGTTCAAAATTAGTTACCGTGCCAAAAGTCTATTTTTGTAAAATTTATAAACCAAACAGGAAATCCTAAAATAACTTAAGGTTGTATTCAAAATGTATGGTTGAGAATATTCTTAAGTATAACTTTTCAAAATAATTATTATTTACCACTTTTTCATCCATTAACTATTGAATAGTGATATATCATTATTAAAATGTTTTGGGTAAATCCAAAATTATCCTTCTCTTCACCTATGAATAGTAATCACTTCCACCACTATAAGATACACCTATCCCTTAAAATGTATACTAATATTCTACCATTTTATCATACTAGACCCATACCTAATGTTACTAGGCCTCTAGTCTCAATTAGTTATATTAATGCCTCAATTTTCAAGGAAACTTTCTAGAGAAATCCAAATTTCTCAACATAGATAAAACACATTCGAGTAAGTGGGATTTAATGTAAGGGGTACATGGTCCGAAATTTAATTTCTTCAGACATATTACACATTATATACCATAATATATTTGATATAGTATGATTACATAAATATATATTTCTTTTACCATATACATGTAATTCATGGGGTATGCAGATCCGTACAATGTTTTTTAAATGGATTTTGATTTAAAGGATATCAAGGTTGTGAGGGTTTTTTCATCTCAATTTTTCTATGTTGAGATATGATGTGTATTAAAAATTTGTGTTATATTTTAATTTATATATATTTTCCATGGATATATTTTATAATAGTTTTTCATATAGTATACTGATTTAAAAATCCATCATGAGATCCATTTTTAGAGATTTTTAATTTAAGTATTACTAATATTGTAAGGTATTTTTATAATAGAAATATCTTTTTTTGAGTTATAATGAATATAACTGAACTTATTTCTTCTAGGATCAGTTGATTCCACCTTAATATTTTATTTTATAGAATATTATCTTCCCCTAAGCTGTAAACTAACCCAAGTCATCCATCCATTAGATACCCTAACATCTCTAATACAAAACTAAGGTGAATTCAGGATCACATCAGCTAAAAACTAATACAAGGGTATCATAACATAATTATTTGGATAGATTTCAACAATGAATAATTGACCAGATCAATAATAAATAATTCACATTAGAGTATGAAACATTGGATAAATAATCACATAATTGTCAAAAGAATCAATATAAAATCACCAAAAGCATAAAGTCTAAAACACCAATTATATATACAACTTAGAAGGGGAAAAAATAAAAATTCTATGTGTAATCTCTATCCTACCAATGGAAACACCTACATATACTAAAAAATATCTTGAAAAACCGTCAACCCAACTCATGGAAGACCCATGTCGAGGAAGCTGAGATGAAACCATGTGAAATTCATATACCGAATGGTATAAAATGGTGTGAAAAAAAATAATCCTATTGGGTAACTACAACAAAGTTTTTAAAATTATTAAAAAATACAGTCCATTTTATATTAGTTTTAAATTAAAATTGAAATAATGTTTTCAATACACATATATAAAAAATCCAGATCACAGTCACACATTTCTTTTTTTTGTATGGATTAAATGAGAAAAATAGTTTAAAAATTATATACAGGCCTTGAAACCATTTTTAAGTAAAACATTGTCCCTACCTATAAAAGGAGTAATACCATAACTAAAATACTTTCACCAAAAAAAATTTAAAACATAGAAATGTGACCATTTTTGTGAATCAATTAAAAAATTCAATGAATCATTTTCCAATTTCAATGGACATATCAAATACTCATTTTGAGTGCACAACACTTTTATATTCAAATAAAATTTCCAAAACAAATATAATTTTTTAAATTGACTAAAAATACTAAAAAATAATAGTAAATATAAATGGTACCTAAAATAAAAAAGCATGCCCAAATATAATAAAGGTACCATGATTTAATCAAGGAATGTGGATATTAACAAGGAATAAAAATCATTAATTCCCTAAATCATCTTATAAATGATGACAATAAGTTATGATAAACTTACTAGGACTCAGGTTCAATGTACTGAACTAGAAACATGATACTAATACCAAAACTACTGAATCTATCAAAATCCCCAATAACCACTCCATACTATCTTTAAATAAACTTCCAGGGAGAACAATGCTACCATGGGGCACAATAATTAATCCTCTCATTAGCTCCCTTAGTCAAATGATAACACTTATTTCTATAGGCTCACTCAGTAGAACGGAGCATAGCCCATAATAGATACACTATCCACATTAGGATTTTCACTTACCTTTTCTTAGTTCACTAGAAATCCCATAAATAACATAAAACAGTGGTGTATAATCACAAGCATCAATATATCTATGTGATAAATCAAACCTCACATACCATTCATTCAAAATCAATATACCCTTCACAATTGATTCAAATCAAATTAAAAATACAACATGATCCTCAGACCACAATTCACATTATTCAATATTAAATTACCCCCATAAGGTCAAAAGATTACAATGGGGATCAATAAATTCTCACACTTAAACATACATCATTTGGAACATGGATAAAGTTTTAAATAAGCCTTTATTAGAAGACTTAGAACACCATATTATTTCTCAATTGATTAAATTATTTCTCCAATCAAATATTTAAAAGTAAAATCCTGAAATCTATTTAGAAAACATCTGAAAAAATAACTCTCTCAAAACCATTTGGAAGAACCATTTTACAAATCACTTCATTTCTGATTAAAATCCCAAACGATCATAAAATTACCATCCTAAATTTCAAAAAAGAACCAAATGGGGTCAAATCATTTTAAAATAACACTCTATAGTTAAAAGTATTATTTTAAAAAAATTTAATACATTTAATATTTTAAATCAACACTTTACTTCCCAATAAAAAAAATATAATTTTAGGATAAAAGAATTCCCATTTCATTTTATCGACCAAATGGGGTCACAAAAACTCAATTTCTATATTTTATTTATAAACATGAATTAGAAAATGTAAAAAAACTTTTTTATTTCAATAACCACATGAAATTCCAAGTAACACACTAGTTTCAAGTGGAAACCCACTATTAATACGTTTCAAAAACCAACCAACTTATCACAAATGGTTCAAATTTATCAAATAAGGAATTTATAAAACATCAACAACTAAATGAAATGTAAATTTAAGGAAAATATAAAAAATATTTTCCTTATTTATATGAAAACCAAGCTGAAAGTGGTCACCTATGGTAGATAAAACTACAAAAATCCTCAAGAGACCACAAGTAAGCCTTATCAAACAAAAAACCCCATGAATAAATCCCCCCAAACCCTAAAATTAAACTATGTATCCCCTATGGTTCACAAGTGGGATAGAAAACCCCAGAAATATGAAATGGTAGGATAGGGAAGTGGAATGGATGGCTTGACTTAATAGAATACATAATAAATAATGTTCAAGAGAATTGAAATTACAAAGTAAATGGAGGGAGAAAACTCCCATGGTGTACTGTGGTTTGGATGAATGAGAGGGAAAGATATGGGCCCAAGGTTATTTAATTCCCAGTGGGGGACAATATAAAACCAAAAAAATTAACATGATGATACATCACATGGTTTCCCCACATGGTATGTAAAACTATGTGGAAACCATACAGTATCCACTAGAAGGAAAAATTGCCCACACAAAATTTTACTAGAAACACACATGGTTCATCTACACATTTGATAACCATGATAAATGGAATTTCCCAAACACATATCCATGTCATAAAATTATCTCATGGTTAAGGAAAATTGTGCTCACAAAACTCAAGGGAAGGATGGGTTTCACAATTTTTACCATAACTGTGCATTACTCGTATAGCTAGAACCCAGAATATTTGAAAACAACGAGAATATTTTCAACAAAAAGATACCTACATAGTTAATACTAAACAATTAGGCTGGCCTGTGCAAAAAATAAAAAATTATTAAAAAATTCATAATGCTAAAACATTGAAAATTTTAAAATTATTCAAAACAATAGCATCATAATTAAAGCTACAGTGACATGGGGTGTAACAAAAACTGGGGATAATAAAATTTTAATTTAATTTCTTTACCTAGATGAATTTATTCCTTAAAAATCAATCATTATTGCAAATAATTTACATCATATTTAATGAATGTTTTCCTCCTTTCCCATATTTCTATTTCCATCCAATAATCCCCTTTATATTTGAAATACAATTTATATAATGTCTCATGTGACCTTCATATTCCCCTCAACTTCTTTTAAAAGGTTTTTTATGTTTTTATTTTTATGACGAGGGTTTTTAGCAATTATATTTCACAATATTAAAAAACAATTCCCTTATTTCAAAATCAAATGATTTATAATCCTCTCAAAATTTATTCTAAATATCCTTATATATTTTCAAATATCCATTACTGAAGATCATTTTTAAAATTAAAATCTTTACAAAAATTTAATCCACCATTTTGAAAAAAAAATTTTAATGTGGCCCACAACTTCATCTTTTAGAGTATAGTGAACAAGTTTTCTAAAATCTATTTTATGTTTTCTCTCAACATATTAATTATATTATTTATAAATTCCCCTTTTTTATTCTCGAAGAAATATTTTTTTAAAGTATCTTTATCTTAAATTGTTTTTTCAAAAATACACCTTGTTTGGGTTTAAAAAATAATTCGTAATGTTTATATAAATATAAATTATTTAATTTTAAAGAAATAATTTATAGGTATTTTGAAGCCTTAAAAAATGGGATTATTACTTTTTATTTTTAGAGTGATTTTTTAAAAATTTATTTTTATTCTATGAAGATATCCTTAATGTTACTTATGTTACACAAAGGATATTTTCAAACACCATCCGAATTCTATCTTTGGATGTCTTATGGAATGTTTTAGGAATATTTTTCATGAAATTCATATCTTTTCCATTAGAAAATTATGTGATGTATGAATTATGAATGTTTTCATATTCTAATGGAACAAATATTCATGGTTTATTAATATTATAAATATTGGGGTCCTATATTTATATCTAATTCATTGGTTAAGGATTTAAATCTCATTAGATAATTATGGGAATCACATATTGATGCTCACTCCACTATGGGAATCGGAAAGTTATGCCTGCTCCGCTAAATTATGGGAATCAGGTATGGATTCTTACTCACCTATGTAATTGTAATTAGGTAGTGACTCATGCTCTATTATGTTATTAGAATCAGGGAGTGATTCTTTCTCCATTATGTTATGTGAATTATATAGTTATTCTTTCTCCACAATGTTTATTGGAATCATGTAGTGATGTTGACTCCACTACAGAAATCAAATAGTGGTGTTTGATCCACTTGGTTATATGATATGAGTAGTGTTTCCTAGTACATTATTTTATAATTTCTACACAAATGTTAGTGTCATAGTTTAAAATTATGATTTATTTCCTTAAAATTCCATATATTTATTCCTATTATTATTCTCCATTTATCATGTTTATTATCACATGTTTCGACACTCTTATATAAGGGTATATGTTCTCTATTTTTAGATTACATGTATTTATATCATGTCTTAAGGAAAATTATTATTATTCCTCATTTTTTAATATGAAATTTTTACCATACTCATGTTTTAATCATATTCTTATCATTTAACCCTTGATGTCATGTTAATTATTTTTTATGTTACCAAGCATTTAAAGGATGGTTTATATTGACATTATTTGTGGAAGATGTTGAAGATATAAATAGGAAATCTGAGTATAAGAGAAAAAACCTCTTTTTTTTGTATGACAAAGATATGTGAACCAATCTTCAATGAAACGAAACCTTCTGTTCATGGTTTTTTTTATTATTATGAGAAGAAAATTTTCAATTATTTTAATTTCATAAAATAAATATATATTTATCCCACCTTCTATCAAATCCAAGTTTAAAAGAATATTATTTTAACACTAGATCCAAGAGTTCAATTATCAAGTTCTATAATTGATACGAGAGTAATGTTTAGTTAATATTTAGGTTTATATTAGTTCATTTAGAAATTAGGATGAAAAAACATGAGTGAATACCCTATGTATACATATAAGTATATGAAAAAATATTGAAATTTTTATAAAGTATAAATTTTGTGGTTATCTAAAAAATTATATCCCTGCTTGGATATTGGAATGTGGATATGTATGTAGAATATATAGACCTAGGGGTAACCACCCTAAAAAAAGTTTTTTTGACTATCAACTCAAAATTCACTCTGGTCCATGATAAGAGGGATAACGTTTGCACACCTAAAATGATACTCTCAAGGGAGATGATTTGGTTTATCAATTATTTTACAAAACAATATGAAGGATTTTAATATATTTGAATTATATGATGGTTTAGGTGTGGTAATATAAGAAAAAATGGCCTTATAAAACCTAAGTTAAATTGAAGGACTGATAAGTTGGTCTAATTATATCATAGTTGGACTGAATATATCATAGTTTGAAAGAAATATGTCATTGGAGAAGAAATCATTGGATTGAGTTGTCATATTCATATAATCATTTACATTTAATCTATTGGTAATTATCAAAACTATTTTTTTGTAGTACATGGTTGGATACATGATAACGAAAATTATTATTAGAAAGTTATTTCCCTAAGAAATACTAAGGAAATACATTTTGGATAAATTGTTGCTGAGTCTTACCAAGGATAGTGAGGTGGTTAAAATTGTGAGGATGTAATTTATTTAAGGGAGAGATAGTAGAACCTCAAGAATTTAGTATATATTATCATCTCTAAATTTATATTATGATTGAGAGCTTTATCTAAATGAAACATCAAACTAAAATGAAATGTGACATAAGTGATGAAAAATATTAAGAAAATTATTCGAATAAAAAACCTCTAGTAAATAAAAATACATCACTGAACTAAATTTTTTATATTTATATGATAAATAATTAAAATTATTTAATATTTAAAGTGTTATTCTTAAAAAGAGATTTTTTAAAATTATTATATATGTTATCATAATTAATTAAATTGACTACTTTTAAGATATTATATTATCATTCATTAAATTATAAATTGTTATAAAATAATATTACGAACACTTAACATTTAAAATCATTATTTTTAAAAATATAATGTTTTATTTATATATTGTATTTTCACATAACATATAACTTATAAACAATAGAAATTAGTTTTTCAAGATTTAATTCATTTTTAATTCAAAATATACAAATTATATCACAGTTTTTTATTTTTCTAAAATAAATGATTTTTATGTGAATACTTAATGAAATATAGTCTTTTCTAAAACCAAAATGTTTATTACTATACCAAGTAGTAAGTATAACTTATAAAGTTATTAATAAATTTTTATGATAAAAATAGTATTCAGGGAGTAAAATTAATCATTTAAAAATGCTATGTTAAATTTATAAAACCAATGATTAATATTTTAATGACCTAAGTAATATTTTAGAATAATAAACTGGTTCAGATTTCTAGTTGATTAATTATTATTTTGGAAAAATTGGGTTTTCCATGATTTAAAAGACAAATAACATTAGAAAAAATATAATTTATGACATGAAATAAATAACATTAATAATTTTATCTCATAGAAAAATTTAAATCTTAAAGACACACTTTTCTTAAAAAATATTTTTATATGAAACATGTGTTTTTTTGGAAATTAAATTTTCTCAATTATTGAAATTTTATTTGATAAAATAAATTCTATATTATATATTTTATTGTTCAAATTACTTTATAATTTCAATTTAAATTTTGTTCATTAAGTTTAATTATCGAGGATAAAATTTTGTCACCATGGTAAGAGTTAACTATAGTAAAAGTTAAATGCCTAATGGGGAAAGCCTAAAATCACTCAAGGTTATATCCAAAATGTATGGTTGAGAGGATTCATGAACAAAAATTATTATAAAATTTTTTATTTTCCACTTTTCGTTCCATTGACCCATTTATAATGAAAACCCATTATTGAAATGTAATGTGTACATCCAAAATTACCCTTCTCTTTACTTATGAAAAGGAATATACTACTTCATGCTACACATATACCTTCAAAATTCATCTTGAAAATTTAAAAATTTTATCCTTCTTGAGGCCTATGTCCTATTTATAATATTCTATTATCAATTATTTATCCAAATTATTCCATTAACATGTTTAATTATATGAAAAATCATAGGTTCTCAATGAGGTTATAAAACCTTCGACTAAGTGATATTTAAGGTAAGGGGTTATTTGTCTGAAATTTTATTTTTTGAGAAAAACATCATATGTTTCACCATAATAACTTTGATATGTTCTGATTACTTCATAATAGATTCCTTTTATCATATTCATGTAATATATGGGGTTTGAAGAGCTATATCATGTTCTTTCATTAAATATCATTAGATTGAAAGGATATCAAGGTTGTCAGGTTTGTTGCATCACAATTTTTCTTCATTATTATATGATGTATATCCACCAATTTTTTCCTTTTTTTGGTGTATAAATATTTGAAATGGATTTATTTTATCATAAATTTTCATATAATATATGGGATTTACCAATCAATCTTGATATCAATTTTTAAGGTTTTTGATTCAAGTGTTACTAAAGGTGTAAGATATTTTAATAACTCATATATCCTTTCATTGAGTTATAACACCGCTTCTTGAAATTATTTCTTCTTTTATTTGTTTCTTCAAAAGTAATATTTTATTTCATATTAGTTTTTCTTCCACTTTTATGATAATTAATTTATAATTTAAATTTTTCTCCTTGATGAATTTCTTCTCTAAAAAGTATATCATTGTTAAGAATAATCATATACTCTTTAATAATGGTTTACCATCATTATAACACCTTGTGTTTTTTAAAATAGAAACTTCAGGTTTGATATCCCATATGAAATTAAATAATAATATTATAATATAATGTAATACCCCAAGAAAGTACAATATATTTATTTTTAAAATGAATTAATTTTCTTTGATAGCTTGCGTAACACACAACACTGATATTTTATATCTAAATTATAATGTTATAGCCTATTTGTAAAATTGGATCATATGAATATTATTAAATTATTTATGATATAAATATATATTTCCTACTCAATATAAATTTATTAATAAATTTTTAGTAAAAAATTTATTAATTCTTAGTATAGTAATTTTATTTTCTAAAAATATATTTTATTTTAAAATTATTTTGATTAATTTTTATGGGAAAATGTTATGATAAATTTAAAAATAATTATAAAATTTAATTGATTAAATTACATTAATTAATTAAATAATAATTTCAAATTTAACTTATGATTTTTTTTTGAATTTTCTCAGAAAATATTGATTCTTAATCGTTTAGTAAAAATATTGATTTTTCTAAAACATTAATTTATTCTCAATAAATTAAGTAATTTTAAAGTCCCATTATGCTTAAAATATGATTTAAGTTAAAATAATTATTCCATATTTATATTTAAAATAATTAATTTATTTTTAACTATCTTTATAATTTATTTAAGTATTCAATTATCTTAGATTTAACCATGAATTTTCTGAAAATTATTTTAATGTGCATAATGTTTCTCCATTTTAATTTATTAAAATACCCATAATGATGAAATATTTAAATTAAATTTATATATTATATATATTTAAATATTAATTTTAATTCATATAATGATTCTTACTTGTCATATAGTTAATATAAAATCATTATTTTCTAGAAAAATAAAATTCTGGAAAACCTGTTTTATTGTCCCGTCTATAGGTTTAATATTAAATGTAATTATACCAATTATATGTATTTAATTTTGTATAATGGATACCATATATATAATAAGAATATGTTTTATTATCAAATAATGTTAATGTAATTTTTGGTCATACTGAATTGTGAAAATAGATAAAATATTTTATCCTGGTTAAGGTGATAACGGGTTTTTTGGGGATTAAAATAAAAATATAATAATTAAAATTAGATAAAAACATGTATGAGATATATTTTAGAGAAATATTTAGACCTTATAATATCAAAGGATCTGTAATGGTCCATTTTTTTTATTTGGGAATGTGAAAAATGTGGTTACACCTTTTTTATTTTCAAAAATCACAAGTGTGCCCCTCACCTCATTTATAAAAGAACTCCCCCTCTCCTCCCCAATTCACCCATTTGAATTAATTTTTCATAGATGATATCTACAAAAATACATTTATTAATTTCATACCCCTTACCTAGATCCTTATTTTGATTATAAATCCATCCTAATAAGGCTTCTGATGATTACCTATAGAGGTTGTTCAAAAAAGATGTATCATTCTTAACTGGGTATATTGATTTAATTTATTCTTCCACCTCATTAAAACCTTCTTAGATTTTGTTAATATAATAAATATAGTATTTACCATATACTTGGGCATTATAATGTTAAATAATAACCTAAATTCATCCCTTCTTCTAGTAAATGGTAAATGAATCCATCATTTGTCTGTATGACTGATTACATCCTCACGAACTAATTGTAATCATTTTTCATCATCACCTCTCGTCGATTGATAAAAATATAGAAATAAAGTGTGTATATATATATATATATTATTTGTATTATATTTATAATTTTATAATTATTAAATCATATATATCGTTTTTACATTCTATTCCTTGGGGGATATGATATCGTCGCTTTTATGTATGGTGGACTATCACCACCCAAAGTGATGTGATTCGTTTTTCACTAATGAGTTACATGGAAGATAATAATGATATAGTTTATGAATATATTTTATATATATGAATTTTTTTATATTTATTAAATATTTATCATTCCTAAAATATAATATATTATTTTCTTTTTTATCTTTCCATTCATTGATAGATAATAACGTCGTTCATGTGTACGTGCGGACTACCACCTCTACAAAGAGAAGTGATTCATATTTCATAAATAGACAAAATCAAAGAAATATATAAGTTAATTTAATTAAATAATAATATATCTATTATATTACTATCACTCTTTATTGTTAAATAATACTTAACTTCTTTCCAAAAAGATCTTGGAAAAAATAGAATTGTTACTCATGCATACATATGATCTACCATCTCCATGATTGTCACATAGTTAATTATTCATAAAAATACATCTCAATTAGTTTTAAAATTATAATTTATGCATAAATTTGATAAATATTTCATGATTACTATTCTAGATATGTTAAAATAATTATTTTTTGACTATAGTCAATATACCAAAGCTGTCACAAAAATATAGATTGAACATCCTCAAAACACTCAACGTGGACTTAATCGATTAAATATTTAAATATGAAATTAAAATAAATTATCCAACAATAAGATATCAAATTTATAAATTTATATTAATAAATAAAATAATTTATGTATGATTATTATAGAGTATTTAAAATAAATACATGGAATGTCTGGACTCGATATAAGGAACTTCATCTCAATTTTCATCACTTGAGGAATATTGTGATGTTATGAACCTAAATTATTTTACATTGGGTATAAATTTAAATTTTAAATGTAATATCATGAATTATTCATACTTAATGTTATTTTATGTTTCAATTAAAATTATTTCATCCCTGGTGTTTTGACATGAAATTTACCACGTGGTAAATAATTTCATAACTCAATTTCTTTTCATTAGTATAGATTAGTTCTTCATTGAAATTATTATGATATAATTATGTATGAAATGAATTATTATTATATTATTTTTTATCTAAATTTGTTTTATATGATATTAAATTTGATAAATATAATTGATTAATTGATTAATTCTCACTTGAATGTTATGATCATTATTTGGATTACTCATCTCAACTTTTCTTCTTTGAGACATATGTTATATTATAGTCCTATATTCTTTTATGAGGTGTATTTAATACCCATTTGATATGTTATATCAGGAATATACTTATGTTTATGATTTTTAATGTTTCATTTTATGTTATTATTTAATGGGTCTTATGATTGAAAAGTTTCCAAAGTGGAAAATCCTATATGTTACAATCTCCTTTTTAATAGGGTTTGTTTATGCTTGAATTAACATTAAAGGAAGTTATATGATCATATTAAAATAAACCCCTTTAATTTTCCAATCATATTTTTATTGAATAATTTTTCAAGTAGAGAAAATATTTTCCCTCTCTTTGGTACAGAAAATCATTGATAATATATTTTTAACAATATATGACCTTATTTCACTAATTAGTAAAAAATTAATTTTTTTATATCAATTTTTTTATAATATGCTTGAAAAAATATTTTTAGTATACTAAAAATTATTTATCAAAATAATTGTTGCGTATGATTGTATTTTTATAAATTTTTTTAAAAGGTATCATCCTATTTTATTCCAAACAATCCATGTTTGAATTTTACCAAAAATTTGAAATGATTGTTTATTTTATCATGTAGGACATGAATATAACATCCTTCCATCCTGACAGATCTTTTCTTCGAGTATTAATTTTTTTAAATTTTATTTTTAAATAAAATTGTTTCCTAATATTCTGAAAATTTTATTACTTTTTAGAATTAATTTTCTATGTGAACAGTAATATTCCTCAAGAATATTTTTAGTGATCTTTTAATGGTGTTTCTATTTATCAACATAAGAAAAATTAATGTTACATATACCATACCAGAGATATGTGGTATTGATTCCATCATAATTATTTATCTGTATAGATTATGAGATTAACATGGAACCCATTCCCTTTCCATGGGTGAGTCATGCTATAAGGTCCCGACCTTAAACCTTACTTAATATTGAATTAAATGAATAATTCACGTTGAGGATCTTTTCAAGCTTAGAGTTTTATAGAATTAGGACATAACTATTTCATCTCAAAATATTACAAAGTAGACACCACTACTAAGTTTCCATAAAATAAAAACTCTTAAAAAGAAACATGTCTAGTTCCATGTTTTAGATAGAATGACTTTACCTTGATCCCATCCTTGACCCAATTCCACATTAAGTCCTGTGAAAAACATTTCAAAAACAACTTGGGGTGAGCATAAAAATCTCAGTAAGGGATACAAAAAGAAAGAAAACTGTTAGTTTTTCAAACATCAAGTAAACCATGTATACTTTATCAAAGTAATACCTTCACCTTTATGAAGTAGTAAAAACTCTTCACTGAATAAAATATCATTACTTACCCTTTTGTAAAAAAAATATTACCATAAAACCCATATAAATAACACATAAAATATAAAGGTAACTTGGGACATAAACATACTTAAGTGGAATAAACATACGGTCGACTTCCACACATATCACTTAATAGAATATCCATTCGGCCAACTTCCATACATACTTAACGGAATAGCCATACGAACGACTTCCATACCCCATGCATTATAGGTTATAACGTAACCACCCATCCTGGTATTCATGGCACCACCCGTCATATGGTTTATCACATAACCACCCGTCAAATTTCCAAGTACCATTAAAAAATCATAATACATAAAATAAACATAATGGAAAGAAAAAATTTCCACATTCCGATCACAATATATCAAATAAATATATTGACATAGAGAATCCATTATAAAAACCATTTTCAATACCAAAAATACACAAGAGAGAATATGGTATTTATTTCATTTAAAAAAACATTATAGCTTGTTGAGGAAGCAAAAGACCAAATAATACTCACGGCGGCGGAAAAGGTCATTATCACCGCATACGTTAAAAAAACATTCCTTTTTGTCGTTTAGTAAAATGCTTCGTAGAAAAAGATTCCTTTTTGTATAAAAGTAAAATTCAAAGGGGTTTATACACAGTATAAAAGAAAGTTGTGTATAAAACGAAATATGCCTCAATGAAAGGAGATTGAGATGAAGTCCCTTACCTCGGGTCCGACTTGACTCGATCATTTTTTAACGTCCTGAATAATAAACTTGAGTTAATTTATACTTTATTAAGAACCTTTTTCAAGTTCATTATTCCTTTTATATCACTTATTACCAGGTTATGAACACTATGTAATTGTTTAAGTTAATAATGGTCGTTTTTTCGATATTTGGTACTTGAGTCAAAAGTAAACTTCTTATATTTACAAGTTGTTCTCATAGTCAAATATCCATTATCTAAAGAATGATATTAATGATGTAAATTCCATATATATCATATATATCTAGTATATACATGCATTTATAATATTACATAATCATTTAGAGGTAAGAAATGAAATGCACCGTTCATGGAGACGGTAAGCCGTACGTACACATGAACACTACTTTCATTTCTATTTCATATTTAATGGAATTAAAACATAATGATACATAATAGTATTATAATCTCATTATGGTATCATATATAATATCATTTTATTTATCCTTTATACGTACCACATATGGTGTAAACGAATCAAATCACTTTGAGGGGGCAGTAGTCCGCACTTCCTAAAATGAAGATATCGCGTTTACCCACAATAGAAACCATAAAGGTATGCCATAAATGAAAAATACATAATCTTAAGTAAAACATAAAAATATTATATATAATATATAAATATAGTGACTTCTTAATTTCCACCTTTGAAGGTGTTATATGAGTGTTGAACAATCATCGTTTCGTGAGGCAGAAATTCACCATCCACAGAAACAGTATGTTCTTTAACAATTAGATGAAGGTGTTTGTATGTGTAGCTCGAATAATTATTATAAAAACATCCTAGTATATTTAAGATACTGTATTTGTTACAAAATAAAGGAATAAAAAGAGTTTAGGGGGTTGGAGAAGAAAAATAAAACAAAAGAACACAAGAGAAGACACTACCTTTGAATCGGGTAACTCTTTTTTATTTGAGCTCAAAGGATTCCTTGGGAAAACTTCTACCCAAATTGAGGCCTCTAGGATTAAAATAGGGATGTGGAGAGACAAAATTGGAAGGGTTTGGATGAGCCAAAGGCTTGAGAGGTGTGGGTAAGGGGGTAGAAGTGGGGGACTTTTATAAGAGGAGAGAAGGGCCACTCTTGGAAAGTAAGGAAAATGTTACTTTATTTTAGAATGAGTTTCGGATTTTAATGGTCCCAAATTGATGTGTTTCGAGGATAAGGTGATAAGGGTTTGATGTCCACCCATCCAATAGGTTTTGGACATGTGTAGGTCTTAGATTTTACATTATCATTCCATTTTATTTAAATTGTTAAATAATGAGGTAATCGCTGCATCATCATGGTGTCATAAATAATTTAATTTAGTTAATGTCTAAAAATAATAATATGATGTATGAAATCTTTTTATATTTCCAATGAATATTCATAGTCAAAAATATGACTTGTATAACCCCATGTAATTTTTTTTTTATTAAAACAACTCATGTTTGTGACATTTTTATTTTAACTTTAAATAAAAAGTTATTTATGTCATTTTCCTACCAAAGTGGCTCCATGGGGTCCCCAAGATGACCCATGGATTTTCTTGGTCGGACATGACACATCCAATAAGGGTAGGACATGTGTCATGTTCATTTCATATTATTAAAACATTATTTTTATCCTAAATTACACTAATTACCTCTAATCGCGATTAAAAACTTAAAAGTTACTATTCACCAAATTTTTTTAATCCCATTGAACCACATTTTACTTCTTGATAACAACCATGTATGTCGTATTTTTGAAATTCAAAACAAAAAGGTGATAAAATTTCATTTAAATGAAAAATCAGTTTTTTTAAGTACCACTTAGTAGTTTCACTATTCATCAAAAATTGAAGTTTTTTAGAAAAATACCAAAACTTTACCCTAAGCTATACAGGATATTCCGAATTAAAAAATGATGTCTATTTTACAAAATTAAAAACATATAAGTTGAATTAATTAATTTAATAATTAATTCCCGTTGTCAGAGAAAATAGCGTGTTTTTATGAAACAATCACTATCAAAAGATTGACACTAGTTTAAGTCCGATTTCAAAGTGAAATTAATTCCAATGAACACTCTTGGATTAAATGGTAAAAATATATTCTAATATCACTTTAAAACCAATTCAACAGATAATATAATCATATTAAATAATTATATTAAAAAGAGGTTTTGAATTAAAATACAACATTTTTCACTATTCATAAAAATTGATCTTTATCAAAAAAATACAGAAAATTTACACAAAGTAAATTTTGATGTACCGATTCTAAAGAAGAATTTTATTTGGTCCAATAGATTTTATAAGAGTGACCAAAACTATATTTAATTACGGTTCTCCATTAAAAGTTGATAAGTGGACCTTTAGTGAAAATTAGAGTATATATGCCTAAAATTGAATTCTTTTCGTATTTTAAGAATTTATCCTTTATTAGATAAATGTAAAAACATTTAACAAACATATATAATCATATTTTAGTTTTTTCTACCCATTCCCACCAGTACAACGGCTACGTGTTAACTAAAATTTAAAATAATATTATTTTATTACTAGTGTGCAACGTAAGATTTCAAAGAAACTCTTTGTTGCGTATCGGGTACGCTATCGAACATAGCATCCCATTCAAAGTAAAATTAATATTTAATTCAAAAATATTAATAAATATGAAAATGTATTATTCTTTATTTACCTGGGATGTTACATCCTTCCCCCCTTTTGGAAATTGCGTCCTCATAATTTTATTCACATATAAAAATAAGTGTGGGTATTTATCCCTCAGAGCATTTTCAGATTCCCACGTTGCCTCTTCAACCATATGGTTTTTCCACAAAACCTTTACCTGGTGAATTACCTTATTTCGAAACACTTGCTCTCTTCGGTCAAAAATATGGACTGGTTGTTCTTCATAAGAGAGATTCTCTTCCAACTGAACTACATCTAGGCTCAAAACATGAGATGGATCTGGCATATACTTTCTCAACATCGAAACATGAAAAAAATTGTGTACCTGAGAAAAACTCGGAGGTAAAGCCACTCGGTAAGTAACTGATCCATCATTCTCCAGAATTTCATACGGTCCAATGAACCTTGGAATCAGTATTCCATTCTTACCAAACCGCATCACACTCTTCCATGGTGAAACTTTGAGAAAAACATGATCACCTACCTCAAAAGATAGATCCTTCCTCCGGTTATCTGCATAACTTTTATGTCTGATCTAAGCTATTTTCATGTGTTTCTGAATCAAATGAACTTTTTTTGCCATCTATTCTACCAATTCTAGTCCCATCATATTCCTTTCACCCACTTCATCCCAAAAAGCTGGAGTTCGACGCCGTTTACCATATAATGCTTCAAATGGAGCTATCTGTATACTGGAATGAAAACTGTTATTATTTGAAAACACAACCAAAGAAATATGTTGGTCCCAACTTCCCTGATAATCCATAGAGCAGGCACATAGCATATCCTCCAAGGTCGGAATTGTTTGTTCCAACTGCCCATCTGATTGGGGATGAAAAGCTGTACTAAAATTTAATTTAGTACCCAACGACTTTTGAAGGCCTTTCAAAAAGTTAGAAGTAATCCTGGGATCACGATCCGATACAATGGAGATAGGAACTCCATGTAACCTGAATATCTCTTTAAGATACAAATGAGAAAGTTGATCTAGAGAGAAAGTATCTCGAATAGGAAGGAAATGAGCAGATTTAGTCAAACGATCAACAATAACCCAGATTACATTATTACCTCTAGATGTCTTCGGTAATCCCACAACAAAGTCCAAGGATATATTTTCCCATTTCCACTCTGGCACTAGTAAAGGCTGAAGCATCCCTTTCGATAACTGCTACTCTGCTTTAACCTGCTGACAATTCAAACACTTCACTGTAAAATCAGCAATATCCATTTTCATTCCATCCCACCAGTAATACTCCCGCAAATCTCTATACATCTTAGTACTGCCAGGATGAACTGAAAACGGAGAACTATGTGCTTCACATAACAACTCTCTCTTCAACTATGAATCACAAGGCACACACAATCTCTTCCAAAATCTGGAAACACAATCACTATCAATGTTGAATTCATGCAACTTACCTTTCTGAACCAACTTTACATTTTCTGCAACTCACTGTCTTGCTTCTGTGCTTGCTTGATTCTGTCTGATAGAGAAGATTTCACTGATACCTGAAATAAAACAGAAGGAAATCCTACACCAACAACTTCTATGCCAAAGTTCATCAAATCCTTAACCAAAGGATCACGTTCCAAATGCAACATTGTTAATGAAGCATTACTTTTTCAACTCAAAGCATCAGCCACTTTATTTGATTTTCCCGGATGGTAATGAATTATACAATCATAATCCTTGATTAATTCCAGCCATCTCCTCTGTCTCATGTTCAATTCTTTCTGAGTGAATATATACTTTAAACTTTTGTGATCAGTATATATTTCACACTTTACTCCATACAAGTGATGCCACCAAATTTTTAAAGAAAAAATAACAGCAGCTAATTCCAAATCATGTGTAGGGTAATTTACCTCATGAGTTTTCAACTGTCGCGAAACATAAGCAATTTGCTGATCATTCTGCATAAGGAAAAAACCAAGTCCTTTCAATGAAGCATCACTGTATATAACAAACTCACCATTCCTAGAAGGTAGTGCCAAAACTGGAGCATTCACCAATCTTCTTTTCAGTTCCTGAAAACAATCATCACATTCTTTTGTCTAGATAAACTTAACACCTTTCCGAGTTAGCTGATTCATTGGACTAGATAACCATGAAAAATTTTCAACAAACCTTCAGTAGTAACCTTCCAAACCAAGGAAACTATGGATCTCGGTTACATTTGTGGGTCTTGGCCATTCTTCAACAACTTTTGTTTTAGAAGGATCAACAGTTATGACATTTTTTGAAACAATATGACCAAGGAAAGAAATTTGTTGCAACCAAAACTCACACTTGATGAATTTCACATACAATTTCTTTTCATTCAAGGTTTTCAAAATAACCCTTAAATGTATTTCATGCTCTTTTTTAATTTTAGAAAACACCAAAATATCATCAATGAAAACAACCACAAACTTATCCAATAACTCATGGAAAATTCTATTCATAAGGTCCATGAATACAGCAGGTGCATTGGTTAACCCAAAAGACATAAATAAAAATTCATAATGGCCATATATAGTACGGAACACAGTCTTTGGAACGTCTGATTATTTTACTTTCAACTGATGGTACCCCGACCTCAAGTCAATATTCGAAAAATAATGAGCTCCCTGGAGATGATCAAACAAATCATCGATATGAGGCAAAGGATACTTGTTCATAACAGTGATATTATTCAAGGCTCTATAATCAATGTAAAGTCTCATTGAACAATCTTTCTTTTTAACAAACAAGATAGGAGCACCCCATGGTGATGTGCTAGGTCGAATGAAACCTTTATCTAATAATTCCTGTAATTGTTTTTTTAACTCTAAAAGTTCAACTTGAGCCATTCGATAAAGTGGTTTTGAAATTGGATTAGAATCAGGAAATATGTCAACAGTAAATTCAACTTCGTGATCATGAATAATACCAGGCAACTCAACAGGAAAAACATCAAGATACTCATTTACCACTGGCACATCAATAATCTGAACAGTTCCCTTGTTTTCAACGATATGTGCAAGATAACATTCATTCCATCTTTTACTAGTTTCTCAACTTCTTGATATGTTATCAAAATCAAGGGTTCATTCTTGTACACAAACTGAAAATCTTTCTGAAAAGAAACTATTTTAGCTCTGCAGTCAATCTTAGCATGATAAACAGAAAGACAATCCATTCCCAAAAAAACATCAAAATCTACTATAGGAAAAACAACAAGGTTCGTAGGTAGATTCTTTCCGCACACGAGGATAAGAAGGTTCTTATAATTTCTTTTGGTCTCAATTTTTCCTCCGGGTGTTTTTACCATAAGTTCAAGATTAATATCTTGTGATGGAATTCCCAATTTACTAGAAAACTTCTCAGAAATGATAGAATGTGTAGACCCTGAATCAAACAACACATTTTCATAATCTGAACAAACAAACAGTGTACCTGATACTACTTCATTCGACGACCCAACATATGCTGAAGTAGTTGCAAAGGATTTCACCACCCCTTTCCGCTTGCAGTCTGGCTGCTTTCCCCCAGTTGATTTCTTCGTTAGACACTCATTTTCATAATGACCCATTTCATTACACTTAAAACATCTTACCACTGGCTTTTTATTGCCTGCCTGATCATCTTACTTACAATTACGAGCAATATGACCAGACTTACCACACCAAAAGAACTTTTCGGACTTGGATAAACATTCTCCAGGATGCATTTTACCACAATTCTCACAGGATGGATTTTTTTTCTTACCTCCTTGCTTCTTTGATGAATTATTCCCCTTTGCCTGCCAACTGGACCTCTTATTCTGTCATTTGTCAAAGAACACCTGATCATCAGAAAACTCCATTTCCACCTTATCCGCACATCGTACAAGTTGTTCATAACTTTCTAACTCACGAGAAGCTAAAGACCTTCGATACTTCAGCTTTAATCTTGAGTAAAAACGGTTGATTTTACTATCAAGATCTCGTATGAAGTTTGGAGCATACCTTTCCAGTTGAGTGAACTTTGCTTCATAAGCAGCCACTGAGTCATCCTCCTGCCTCAATTCTAGAAATTGTTTTTCCATCCTAAGATGAACCACCTTAGGAAAATATTTCTCAAGAAACATACCTTTGAATTTGTCCCAGTGAAGATCATCAATCTCATCACTATCCCTGATATTTTTCATCATCGATCACCACTGATCTGCTTTTACTTCAAAACGGTAAACAACAAGACTAACCTTTTGATGTTCTAAACACCCCATGACATAAAAAATATTCTCCAGTGCTTTAATCCACCCTTCAGCTATCACATGGTCAGATGATCCTCTGAATGATGGGGGATGTTGCCTCATGAAATGTTCCACCACTGACATATTCCTCTGCAGTTGATCTGGCTGATCTTGTGCATGGATACCACCACCATTTATAGCCTGAGTCAACTGTGCCATCACTGCAAAAAACTGTTCAGTTCCGATTCCGACCATCTCGGGTTGCTGATTTGGAAGGTTTTCTTCCTCCTGATGTTGTCCCAACATAGCTTCTTTGTTTCCTCTATAGAAAACCATTCTCAACACAAAAATATCTTAGGTGAAGAAACATGGTAATCTGTAAATTCTATATCATTTCAATCACACCATAAATTAATTTTTAATTTAATACTTTTCTAACTCCTAATGTTGTTTAAACCGACCTCTGATACCAACTATAACGCTCCGGCCTTAAACCTTACTTAATATTGAATTAAATGAATAATTTACATTGAGGATCTTTTCAGGTTTAGAGTTTTAGAGAATTAGGACATAACTATTTCATCTCAAAAGATTACAAAGTAGACACTTCTACTAAGTTTCCATAAAATAAACACTATTAAAAAGAAACATGTATAGTTCCATGTTTTAGAAATCACGACTTTCCCTTGATCCCATCCTTGAACCAATTCCACATTAAGTCCTGTGAAAAACATTTCAAAAAAACATGGGGTGAGCATAAAAAGCTTAGTAAGGGATAAACAAAGAAAGAAAACTGTTAGGTTTTCAAACATTAAGTAAACCATGTATACTTTATCAAAGTAATACCTTCACCTTTATGAAGTAGTAAAAATTCTTCACTGAATAAAATATCATTACTTACCCTTTTGTAACCAAAAGATTACCATAAAACCCAAATAAAGAACACATAACATATAAAGGTAACTTGGGACATAAACATACTTAAGTAGAATAACCATACGGTCAACTTCCACACATATCTCTTAATGGAATAGACATTCAGCCAACTTCCATACATACTTAATGGAATAGCCATACGGACGACTTCCATACCCAATGCATTGGAGTTTATAACCTAACCACCCGTCCTGGTATTCACGGCACCACCAGTCATATGGTTTATCACATAACCACCCGTCAAATGTCCAAGTACCATTATAAAATCATAAGACATAAAATAAACATAATGAAAAGAAAACATTTCCACATTCTGATCACAATATATCACATAACTATATTGACATAACAAATCCATTATAAAAACCATTTTCAATACCAAAAATACATAAAAGAGAATATGGTATTTATTTCATTTAAAAAAACATTATGGCTTGTTGAGGAAGCCAAAGACCAAATAATACTAGCGGCGGTGGAAAAGGTCGTTGTCACCACGTATGTTAAAAAACATTCCTTTTTGACATTTAATAAAATGCTTCGTAGAAAAAGATTCCTTTCATATAAAAGTAAAAGTAAAAGGTGTTTATACACCATATGAAAGAAATTTGTGTATAAAACAAAATATGCCTCAATGAAAGGAGATTGAGACGAAGTCCCTTACCTCGGGTCCGACTTGACTCGATCGTTCTTTAACATCCTGAATAATAAACATGAGTTAATTTCTACTTTCTTAAGAACCTTTTTTCAAGTTCATTATTCCTTTTATATCACTTATTACCAGGTTATGAACACTGTGTAATTGTTTAAGTTAATAATGGTCGTTTTGTCGATATTTGGTACTTGAGTCAAAAGTGAACTTCTTATGTTTACAAGTTGTTCATGTAGTCAAATATCCATTATCTTAAGAATGATATTCATGATGTAGATTCCATATATATCATATTTATCCAGTATATACATGCATTTATAATATTACATAATCATTTAGAGGTAAGAAATGAAATGCACCGTTCATGGAGATGGTAAGCCGTACGTACGCATGAACGCTACTTCCATTTCTATTTCATGTTTAATGGAATTAAAACATAATGATACATAATAGTATTATAATCATAGTATGGTATCATATATAATATAATATAATTTATCCTTTATACGTACCACATATGGTGTTAACGAATCAAATCACTTTGAGGGGGCGGTAGTCCGCACTTCCTAAAATAAAGATATCGCGTTTACCCATAATGGAAACCATAAAGATATTCCATAAATGAAAAATAAAGAAGCTTAAGTAAAACATAAAAATATTATATATAATATATAAATATAGTGACTTCTTAATGGCCACCTTTGAAGGTGTAATATGAGTGTTGAACAATCATCGTTTCGTGAGGCAGAAATTCGCCATCAACAGAAACAGTATGTTCTTTAACCATTAGATGAAGTTGTGTGTATGTGTAGCTCGAATAATTATTATAACAACATCCTAGTATATTGAAGATACTGTATTTGTTACAAAAGAAAGGAATAAAAAGATTTTAGGGGGTTGGAGAAGCAAAATAAAACAAAAGAACACAAGAGAAGACACTACCTTTGAATCAGGTAACTCATTTTGATTTGAGCTCAAAGGATTCCTTGGGAAGACTTCTACCCAATGTGAGGCCTCTAGGAGTAATAGAGGGATGTGGATAGAAAAAATGGGTAGGGTTTGGCTGAGCCAAAGGCTTGAGAGGTGTGGGTAAGGAGGTAGAAGTTGGGGCATTTTATAAGAGGAGAGGAGGGGCACTCTTGGAAAGTAAGGAAATTTTACTTTATTTTAGAATGAGTTTCGGATTTTAATGGTCCCACATTGATGTGTTTCTAGGATAAGGTGATAAGGGTTCGAAATACACCCATCCAATAGGTTTTGGACATGTTTAGGTCTTAGATTTTACATTATCTTTCCATTTTATTTAAATCGTTAAATAATGAGGTAATCGCTCCATCATCATGGTGTCATAAATAATTTAATATAGTTAATGTACAAAAAATACTATGATGTAGGAAATATTTTTATCTTTTCAATGAATATTTATAGTAAAAAATATGACTTTTATAACCCCATGTAAATATTGTTTTAGTAAAACAACTCATGTTTGTGACATTTTTATTTTAACATTAAATAAAAAGTTATTTATGTCATTTTCCTACAAAAGTGGCTCCATGGGGTCCCCAAGTTGACCAATGGATTGTCTTGGTCGGCCATAACACATCCAATGATGGTAGGACATGTGTCAAGTTAATTTCATATTATTAAAACATTATTTTTATCCTAAATTACACCAATTACCTCTAATCGCGATTAAAAACTTAAAAGATACTATTCACCAAAAAATTATTTTAATCCCATTGAACCAAATTTTACTTCTTAATGACAACCATTTATGTCAGATTTTTGAAATTAAAAACACAAAGGTGTTAAAATTTCATTTAAATGAAAAATCAGTTTTTTAAGTACCACTTAGTGGTTTCACTATTCATCAAAAATTGAAGTTTTTCAGAAAAATACCAAAAATTAACCCTAAGATATATTTGATATTCTGAATTAAAAAATTATGTCTATTTTAAAAAATTCAAAAAATAAAAGTTTAATTAATTAATTTAATAATTAATTTCCGCTGTTAGAGCAAAGAGCGTGTTTTTATGAAACAATAAATATCAAAAGATTGACACTAGTTTAAGTCCGATTTCAAAGTGAAATTAATTCCAACGACCACTATTGGATTAAATGTTAAAAATATATTATAATTTCACTTTAAAAACACTTAAAAAGATAATCTAATCATATTAAAAAATTAGATTAAAAAGAGGTTTTGAATTAAAATACAACCTTTTTCAGTATTCATAAAAAATGATCTTTATCAGAAAAATACAGAAAATTTACACAAAGTAAATTTTGATGTCCCGATTTTAAAGAAGAATTTTATTTTGTCCAATAGAATATATAAGAGTGACCAAAACTATATTTAATGACGGTTCACCATTAAAAGTTGATAAGTGGACCTTTAGTGAAAAGTAGAGTATATATGCCTAAAATTGAATTCTTTTCGTATTTTAAGCCTTTATACTTTATTAGATAAATGTAAAAACATTTAACAAACATATATAATCATATTTTAGTTATTTCTATCCATTCCCGCCAGTACAATGGCTGCATGTTAACTAACATTTAAAATAATATTATTTTATTACTAGTGTGCAACGTAAGATTTCAAAGAAACTCTTTGTTGCGTATCAGGTACGCTATTGAACATAGAAACCATTCATAGTAAAATTAATATTTAATTCAAAAATATTAATAAATATGAAAATATATTATTCTTTATTTACCTGGGATATTACACATGCAATGAAGGAATAATGATTATAATTATATAAAAAGGTGAAATATTCTAAATGTTTTATTCATGAATGGTACTTGGATATTATGGGTGATCCTAATAAAACTTAAATAAAGGGATTACCACCAATATATCTCATGGGTGATGATGATATATCTTATTCGATGGGTGATCCTAAATAGAATTAGGTGAGCTTGATGTAGCGTATATGATGGGTATACCCATATAGTGTTCCAATACATTGGGTATTGCTTCTTATCTTCATAGGAAAGAAGAAGGGAGTTTCCAAAGGGTTCACTTATGGATATAACTGGGCTATAGTTATTTTTGAAATTGGTTTAAAATTTGTTACTATGATAATGTTCCAAGATACCGTCATGATTGTTATTCATCCTACATGTTTTAATGATTCCCTTTATAAACATTCACATCATATTTCTCATTATTATTGATCAATATAACTATTTTATTTTACAAATATTTATTTCATGTTTCAATATTAGTGATCTAGATATTCATCTCTAGGATTTATCTTATGAAATTATCATAATCTTTTTTTATGTCATTATACACATATTCTATACTATTTATTACTAGTGATATATAATTGTTAATGATTATTTTTACCCTTAACTAGAATTTGAGATCACCCTTATTATGTTTCATATTCCCTCAGTTATGAAGACTGCTTTTTAAATGATTTTTTTCTAGGAAAATGTTCTAATATTATCATGTTTATGGGAGTTATTTAATACATAATATGCAATATGAAAAGATGGGTATAAAGATAAAAAATACTCCCTTGAATTCATTGGTACTATTTTTTGTAATTGTTTTTCATAATTCTTCAAAACTATAAAACTAAAATTTTCAGGGGTATTTATGTGTTCCAATATATATTAATTTATTGTTATATTTTTTTGATGAAAAAATTCATTCATGTTAATTAGTATCAATCTAGAAATGTAAACATGATGTTTCAACACCGGACATGGGAATTTGGTGTCATGGTTGTTATAATTATTATCAGAGTTGGGTTTAGAAAACATTAGAGATTACTATGTTTTAATGTGAGCTGATCCTAAGAGTTAAGGATTCTATAACAGGTTTAAAAGTATAAGTTTAGACATAATTTAAAAGTATTATAAACACCCTTTTATGTTTTATGTTATGATATTTAAATCGATTAATGGAATTTTTGGAGACATTTTATTATGCTGAAGTACATGTAAATAATCGGTTTAAATTGAAATATGACTTTACATTTCAGTAAATTGATATCCTTTATGGTTTATATGATATTGGATATTGAGATAATTATGGGAACACATGTTTTATCATATATATAACCATGGGATTGAAAAGTGATTTGGTGACTTGGTGAATATTGATATATTTAAAGAATATAACTATAAATTTGGAAAACATCTTACCTTATTCTGACAATTTTGGTTTTGGTTAATGTCTAAAGACTCAAGAAATAAACAATTATCCATTTTATTATTATGTGATTTGTTATAATCTGATTTTAGTGCTTCAGAAATGATGAAATAATATTGAAAACAAATCATTTAGAATAAAATATGTAATTTTGGTGAAAATTGATTAAAAGATGAAATTATCTTTATAAAGCAAGTCTATTTATTTTTGTTCTTAGTCTATATGATAATGGAATTCCTCACCCATAAAGAAAAGGATATTGAAAGAAAAATGTTTTCTAATTACTTTTATATTCACGAAATAAATGGTTATTTAACTCATCATAGATTTATGGTTTTGAGGTCCTAAAATTTCTATTTATAATTCACTAAATTGTGATAAAGGTCGTATAAAACTCTATATTATTTACGCTATTATTTCATGTTTATATTTTCACTTTCCAAATAATGTTATCCTATTTACAAACCTAGTTATGTGTTATTCGATATGAGCTTCATTTTTTATTTTCTTTGTTATTAATATGAATTGTTATTAATCCTTTTTACAATATGGGTTTTCATAAAAACTATTTTAATATTTCAAACCTTTATTTATCGATATTAATGTCAAATTACGAGGATGTAATTTATTAAAGGGGAGAATGTAACACCCTAATAATTATAAGATAAATTTTATGTTTTAGAGTGTATAATACACAAAACAGTGTGATTTGATGCTAATTATACACCCCAAAAATTATTATACATTTATTTTTAAATAAATTTAATTTCTTGATAGCTTATTTAATACGCAACACTGAGTTATAATGAACTGTGACATTAAATTTATATAGTTTTAAATATGACAATTATAGCCTATCCATGAAATTGGTAGATATAAATAGTATTATGTTATTTCTAAAATATATATGATTAATACTAAATAAAAATTTATTGGAAAATTATTAGTATATAATTGATGAATTTTTGGTAAAGTGATTTTATTTTCAAAATATATACTTTCTTAAAAAATAATTTTTATTAATTTTTATAGAAAAATATTAAAATTAGTTTCTATATATTTTAAAAATTAATTTTATTTAATTAACCTTTTTCTATAAATCGTAACATAAAATTTATTTTAGGGTATTGTTTTTATTTTTTAGAAAATATTGATTTTTATGTGAATAGTGATAATACTAATATTTTGCAAAATAATCATTTCTTTTCAATAAATTAAGTAATATAAAAGTCTGATTGTTTTTTTAATATGATTTAAAGTAACAAAATAATTATATAGTTATATTTAATCAACTTATTTTAATTTTAATGATATTTATATTGGATTTTAGTATATGTTTATTTCTGGGTTTAAAACATGATTTTTCTGAATACTAAATTAAAGTGCATAATATTTATATATTTTAATTAATTAAAAACACCCCTAATGAGGAATAATTTAAAATAAATTTATGTATTATATATCTATAAATATTAATTTAAATTCATATAATTATTAATGCTAGCAAGAGAGTTAATATAAGATAATTTTTTTCTTGAAAAATAAATTTCTTGAAAACCACTTTTTTCATCACTTGCATTGGTTTAATTATGAATTAAATTACACCATATATGTGAATTTAATATTTTAAAATTTATTTTATATTTTTAATAAAAATAATATTTATTTTATAATATGGTCAATATAATTTTTTTAATAATGAATAGTAAAAATAGTAAAAATATTTTACCGCGATTAAGGTTAAAACGGGTTTATTGAGGATCAAAAAAAATGAAAGGGTTAAAATAATGAGGAAACATTTCTAAAATATATTGGATGACAATATGTTGAATTTATAATGTCTAATTATTGATAATTGTTAATTTTTGATCCTTCTAGAATTTGAAAAAAGTGGGTACACATTTTCCTTTACAAAAATTACAAGTGTACCACTCACCTCAATTATAAAGGCCACCCACTCTCCTTTACTATTCACACCTTCAAATCCAATTGAATCAAAGAATACATTCCCAAATACCTTCCTTAATTCCCTACCCATGAACAATATCTCCTATTTTAATTATAAATGCATCGTATGAGTCAATTTGGTGCTTATCTAAGGGGGTTGTTTGAAGAAGAGGTGTCGTGATTAACCGAGAATCTTTTTATTTCTTTTTTCAACTCATTAAACCCTTATTAAATAATCATGAAATAATAGAAACAATATTTACCATATAAATATATTTTATTATGTTATTTTAATAATCTAAATCTACATCATCTACTATAAAATGCGAAACAAAACCATCATTCATGTGGATGGAGGTCCACCACATCGTAAAATAATGTAATTGGTTTTTCATAATCACCTATCATAACTTTATATATTGATATATTTATAGAATATATATCATTATTTTAACATATTAATAATTTTTTAATAATTATATCACACAAACCTTCTTACTTTCCTTTCTTTGGGGGATACGATAACATCCATGTGCATGATGGACTATCACCTTGTGATGTGTTGTAATTCATTTTTTCCCTTAAAATTTACATTATAAATTTAAATAATATATATTATATATATTAAATAATTATTATATTAATTTAATATTTATAATTACTAATATATAATATATCAATTTATTTTTTAACATTCAATTCATTGAAATACGATAGCATCGTTCGGGAATACGTGTGGACTACTATCTTTACAAAGCGATGTACTTTAAATTCAATAATGAAATCAAATGGATGATATACATTGGTGTATTTAAATAAATAATATTATATTTATGATATTATGATAATTCTAGGATCATAAAATAATACTTAACTTCTTTCCATAATGATCTTGGGAAAGTTGGAATGTTACTAATGAGTACATATGACTATCTGTCTCCATGATTGTAATGTAGATCATTATTCCTAACCATCCATTATGATTAGTTTTAAAATTAAAACTTATATATAAAAATGATAAATATATCATTATTATTTTTCTTTATATGTTGAAATAGTCACCTTTTTTTACAATAGTCAACATACTGAAACCGTTTTTAAAATATGAACCAAACGTTCCCAAAACACCCGACATGGACTTAACTAATTAAATATTTTAATATTTCATTAAAGTAATTAATATATACGATTTAACTATAATACATTAAAAAATTAAAATTTTATTAAAAAATAAAATAATTTATGTATTTTTTTATACAATATTTAAATAAAATACATGGAATGTATGGATTTGATGAATGTGACTTCATCTCAATTTTACTCCATTGAGGCATATTTTGATGTGCACGTAAATTATTTTATATGGTGTATACAATGAAAGTTCACATGAAAAATCATGAATACATAATATTTTATGATATTTTGAGTTTAAATATTAATTACTTCAATTAAGAGGATATGAGTTAAAATTAACCAAGTGGTAAACTATTTTATTACTCAATTTCTTTTCATTGGGTTATATTACTTCTTTGTTAACATTATTATGAAATAATTAGATGTGTAATGACTTTTTATTATCTTTTTTTTTGTTTCTGATTGTTTTATTTGGATTTAAAGTTGAATGAAATAATTTATTCATTGACTAATTATCAATTGAACATTATGATCGTTGTCAAGATTTCTCATCTCAAATTATCTTCTTTGGGACATATGTTATGTTATACACATATATTATTTTTTGATATGTGTCTACTTAAAACTTTTATGTTATAATATTAATATCCTTTTTTATGATATTTAAAGTTTCATTTGATTTTATTCTTTCATGGGGATTATTACTGAAATGTTAAAAAAGTGGAAACAAATTTATGTTATATCGTCCCTTTTAATCGGGATTGTTTGCAGTTGAATTTCCATTAAAGGATTTTATATGATCATTGTCTAATAAACCACTTTTATTTTATTATACTATTATTATTAATTAATATTTCATGTAATAGAACCATCTTCCCTCTCTTTGTTACATAAAATGAATGATAAAATGTTTTTATGAAAATCCCGCCTTATATCCCTCATTGGCTGAAAATCCACTTTCTACTATATTAATGAATTAGTAAAATGTTATAAAAATTATTCTAAATAAACTAAAAATTATTTATTAATGAAAATTTTACCTATGATAATTTTTTTTAAAAATAAAATTAAAAGTAATCTTCTTTTCCATTTCCAAACAGATCCTTTTTTCTTTTACCTAAAATGTGAAAGAAATATTTGTTTAACTTATAACTCACGAGTAAAATTTACCACCATCATGAACACTCCTTTACATTAATATTACATTACATATTTTAATAGAAAATTTTAATTAAAATGGTTTTCCTAATATTCTGTATGTTTTCTTATTTTTTAAAAGTGATTTTCAAAGTGAAAGGTTATTTTATTCAAGAATGTTTTTAATTATCTTTTAATTGTATTTACATTCATAAATATAAAAAAAATTATTTTAAATATAATAAAATGAGGATATGTTGTATTGATACCATCCTTATTCATTCTATATATGGATCACGAGGTTGACATGGAACCCATTCCTTCTGCAAGGATGAATCAAGCTGTTAATGAACAATGATTATAGTTATGTCTAAAAGTGTTAGATTATAAATATTTTTATCCATGAATGTTACTTGGAAATTATTGGTGAGACTGATAATACATATACGAAAGGCTGATCTACATTATCGATCATGGTTGAGCTAGATATATCTTATAATATGGGTACACCCAGATAGCACCGGGTGAGCCTGACATAGCTTATATTATGGGTGCCCCAAGATTGTGCTCCATTGAATTGGGTAATGTTCATTATCATGACATGACGCAAGGAGGGAACTACTAGGAAGTTTCTCCTATAGGCTTAACTAGGATAAAATTATTTCATACATGGTATTAAAATAAGATATGATGATAATGTTCCAATATACCTATAAAATTTCATTATGTTTCAAATTGGTTTTAATGATTTATTTGATGATGATTAATGTCACATGGATCATGATTATTGATTACTATGACTATTTAAATTTTTAAATATTAATACCATATTTCATGAATTATGATATAGGTATTGCTGGGGTATGATTTATCTTAGGTTATGCTCACGAAACATGATTATGTCATCATACACTTATACTCATCTTTTCTTATTGATGACAAACTATTGTTAATGATTATGTTTACCCTTATTGACAATTTTACCTCACCTTTTTTATATTTAATATTCCTGAGGTTATGAAAAATGCTGGCAAAATTATTTATGTTCTAAAATAATTCTAATAGGATATTGTTTGCAGGATATATTGAAGACTTAATACAGAGTGTGAAGATATGGTTATAATTGAAAGAATGCTCCATTGAATTAATGGGTTTTGTTTATGTAATAGTTTTTCATCACTATATAAACTAGAATACAATAATATCCATGTGTATGTATTTATTCAAGTATTTATTTTTCTTTTTATTATAATTTTTGGATAGAAACATTCTGCCACGTTTATCAGTATCAAGATATAAAGGTAAAGATCATGTTTTCTACATCAGATATGAGAGATGAGGGTTTTGTATATTTTAGATATTTTATATATTGATATTTCCCTCTAATGTTCTCTTTTTTATTTGAAAACCTAATTATGTATTATAACAAGTTACCTTACTATTTTACCTTTCTTTTAAAAAAAATAATATTTGTTACCGTGTTTACGATGTAAATTAAAAAAAGCTATTACAAAAGTTTAATTTTTTTCCATATTATAAAAATAATTTTTTTTAATTTTCACTATATTTATTTTATAGAGATAATATATATTTTTCTAGAATTTATTATTGAATATTATTTCTAAAATTCAATGTTTTCAAATGTTTTCACTTAAACTTTCTGAAAATTTGAATATGACCCATAAATTCTTCTTTTAAAGGTACGGTGATAATGTTTTACAAATTATCTTTTATAGTTTCTCTCATCATACGAGTAATAATATTTACAATGTTTCTTTTATATGATTTAAAATGGTGTTACAAATGATTATAAATGATTATAATTTTGAAAATAAAAGGAATTTTGTTATATTTTCCAAATGTAAAAGTTTTATTTAAAAAATTGATTCTATATTTTTAAGATATTTTAAATGATTTTGTTTTTTCTTATGAAATAAATTTCTAATTTTTTTGTTTTCTAAAAAAAAGGTTTTTTAAAATAATTTTTCTTTTATAATTATTTTATTTTTTGAAAACCATCTTATTTATTTTTAATGGGTAATTTATAAATGTTTTTCAATATCAAGTGTTTCATTTTTTTAAAAACAATTTTTATTTGTTTTTAAACATCTCAAAAGTGGATTCCTATATTATATTTCAAGTTATCCATCAAAAGAACTTAAAATGATATATTACATTTATAGAAGGATCCTTAATGTTATTTCTGTTACACTAGGGATATTCTTATGCCACTAATCATCTTTTTTCTCTGGATGTTTTATAGAATTTTCTAAGAATGATTTTCAAGAAATTAATCCATTTTCTACTGGTTAATTATGTGATGTATGAAGTATGAATGTTTTCATGACCTAATGGTACACATATGTTAGAATGAATATTATTATGAAGGTTGGGGCCTTTTATTTCCTTCAAATAAATTATTTAACGATTTATATTTCATGAGATAATTATGAGAATTGAGTGTTAACTCTCATTCCACTATGGGAACTGGGAAGTGATTACTGATACAGTATGTTATGGGAATTAGGTAATGATTATTTCTTAAATATGTTATAAGAATCATGTACTGATTTCTGAACTACTCTATTTTTTGAATTATGTTGTGTTTCTTTCTCCACTATATTATGTGAAATAAAGTAGAATTCTATAGCCACATTTTTATGGGAATTATGTAGTGAGGTCTACTCCTCTATGGGAATCTTGTAGTGATTCCTTATCCAAAATGTAATAGGAAATGTGTAATGATTCCTTCTCTACAAATTTTTGGTTTATAAATCTATATTTGGGGATTTTTTTTTGTTATGACTCATTTAAATGAAATTTTATATCTTTATGATAATTATTATTATTCATGTATCATGTTTATTTTATCATATTTTTGTACTCTTATGACTTGGTATATCTTTTCACTTTTAAGATTATATGTATTTATATATTATATTATCAAAAAATACTATTATTTTAGGTTATTTTTATTAATATAGTTCCCTTGACTCATGTTTTATTTATAACTAATGAACCGGCCCTTGATATCTTTTTGATGAGTTTTCCCCTTACCGAGCGTTTGAACGAACTTATTTCTATTATTTCATTTTCCCCTATAAATTATTTACAATACTATATATTGAATGAAGATTTATATATAGATTCATTTTGGGGTTTATACAGTACATTAAAAGGAAAATTATAGCATAGTAAAAAAATATCCATTTTAGATAGGAAAGGCATGTGAGATAATCCTCAAGGACACTATACCTTCTATTATTGAGGTTGGGAGTTTATTAGGAGAAGTAATGTTGACCTATGATAATGCTTTAAAATAAATATATATAGATAAAAATATAGATCAAATATAGTGTTTAAATAATGTCTTTCCCCAAATTTAGGAGTTTGAGTTTTAGGGTTGTTTATTTTGAACTTTTCTATATCAATCTTCAGCCCTCCAACATGAGTCACATGTTCTATATTTTCAACCATGATAAATTTTAGAATTTTTAAAAATAATTTATATTTAGTAACTGAAATTACATCCTACACCTAACATAAAAAAATAAAAACCAATTAATCAAAAATTATTAGTAAATCTAAATAAATTATAATATGGTAAAAAATTAAATATTTGGAAGGTAAATAATTTATATGAGTTAACATTGAAAAACGTTAATTTCAATAAAATCAATTTCATTTATATTATATTTTTTCTTTTAAAATATAACTTTTAAAATTTAATAATTTAAATTTTATAAAATAAAATTAATTTTTTAATTCACCAAATAAAATTGTTCTTATATTGAAATTTTGATTTTTTTAGAAATTTTTTATTTTTAGTTAGGAAATATTATTTTATTAGAAACTATAATTTTTATGATTTTATCATTATAATTTATTATCCTGAAAGATGAAAAACATCTTAATTAATAAAAAATATATTTAAATAATAAAATTTTTTAATTTTAATATTCTTTTTACATATAATCCTTTGACTAATATTTTTAAATAAAATGTTACTTTAATAAAAAAAAAATCTGTATTTTCCACGAGTTAAAAACTTATATGGTCAAATTTAATTTTAGGTTTCCTTTAAAGAATCCTAAATTTTATTTTATTTATAATAAATTAATTTCTATTATGAAAATTATTATTCAATATAATTTTACCTTATATATAAATTTCAATCTTAAAAAATTATTTTTCAAAAAACTGTTTACATGTGGAAAAGTGTGTGTATTTTAAAATTAACATTTCAATACTTTAGAAATATCATTGGTTAAAATCAGTTTCCAATTTAAAATAACATATCTCAAAATATATAAAAGTTCCAAACTTAATTTATACTATTAATGTTCATTACTAAGTTTAGAAATTAATTACCAAGGTAAAAGTCAAATTGGGTACAAGGTTGAAATAAAAAAGAAAAAATTTCATAAATTACTCTTACCTTATCTATAAATGAATGTATGAGAGGATATTAAAAAAAAATATTCTTCTTAAACTCCTCTTTTTACACTTTTCAGTGATTCACCATTGAATAGTTTCATTGGATTATTAAAAAATGACTTGTGTTTCCCAAATTGCCATTTTCTTCTCTTATAAAATGACACCACTTACAAAAATTCAATTTTACACATCACCTAATAATTTATATTTGAAAATATATAACTTTTCTCCTTATAAAACCCTATCTCACAAAAATAACCATATTTACACCTTAATTTTTCTTAAGGCCTTTACTTCAATGGAGTTTTCCAAGAGAAAGCTCTAGCTTCCAACATGAGTATTACCACCTTTTAGTCATTTATTTTATTATAATACTTTTTAAAATAATTTACAACCCTATTAATATAATTCAATCAGTTTTATATTTTTATTTAAATTTAATTATATTAATTATAAAATATATATTCAATACTTTCCATCCACTAGGAAAATAAAATAACATCGATCACATGTACATGCACACAACCTCCTCCATGATGAGATACCATTTATTTTCTTAAAAACATATAAAATAAGGAATAAAGGATGTATTTTAATAATAAATGGGGTTTATATTCCATAAATATAACTATAAAACTATAATTTTTCATATATCCTCTTTCTGTCCACTCATTGGGAAATGTGATTGATAATCGTGTGTAAATACAGACTACCACCTCTACAAACAATTAATTTAATTTTTCATTAATACCCATGATATATGATTATATGAATTATTATAATAAAGATATATGATACTTATGACATGTTTGATATTAATTATTAGTAATTTTGACATTATATAATAATGTTCTCTTACACATTCAATCTTTATAACACACTCTTATTTAAGCCATTTTTACCACATACATGAGTGATGCTGTAAATTTTATGTTATCAATGATTATGGAATGTTATATTATTATAAAAAATGTAATACTAATTCATTAAATAGGTCCAAATTATTATGTATTCATAATATAAACATCTAATGATTCTATTAATATTCCACCTTTTATTCTTTAAACTCATTGAAATAAGCTCGTCTTCGATTTTGTCATCAATAAATGTTTCCAAAGCACTTAAGAAATAGAATTATCAATTTATAAATTATTTTACAAAATATATTACATTACCTAGTATTTTATAGTAATTATTAACCTATAGTGAAGAATGAAGAACAACCCCACTCTTACAAAAGTAGTTCAAAATGATCAAGATTCCTAACACCCAATTTTGAAAATAGATGATAACTAAATAATATAAATATATTTAATATTTTTAATTTAATTTTATAAAGGTTTATAAAAATGAATAATGTTTTTAAATTTTTTATTAAAATAGTTATTTTTTTAGTATATGAGGTTAAAGAACATTCGTTTATATGGGATTAAAGGTAAGGGGTTTTCACGACTCAAATCATTTCTTTGGGTCATTATCATTTCTCTTAGACTAAAAACTTTTCATGTATGATTTAATCATACCATTTTTTTTATTTACACAATATATTTTATAGTAAATATTTTTTCACAGCAAATACTTCTTTCTCGATGAATTAATCATTTTTTCAAGATGATTTTTTTAAGAATAATTCCCACATCTTTTAATGGGGTTTCCTCTGTATTAGTATTTTTACTTCCCAAAAAGGTTATCCTTTTCCTAGTGGAAACCAAATTTTTTATATCTAAATACTATTATATGAAAATTTATTTTAAATCTAATGTTTTTATATCCTTTTATTAATATGGGTTTTTCAATAAATTCATTTTCAAATAATTCAATTTGTTTCCTTCCAATGATCATATACACATACCTTTTTGCATAACATTTTTGACATAGGTATTATTTATTTTAAAAAGATATTTATAAGAATTTATTTTCAAATTATTTTTTTAGATTCTACCTCTTCATATTTAGAAAACATGTTTTTGGATTATGAATCTAAAATCACATCATTTTAAGATGTTATTGGGAAATTTTTTAATAGAAAAATATTTTTTTATCAATTCTCTTTAATTTTAAAAAGATTTTTCTCAAATAAATTAATGGATTATAAATAACCCTATATATTCTATTTTGGGGTGATAATATTTGTCGTATCAAATTTTTATATTTTATTATGTACCATTTGGAAAAGTTATGGTACCCATTTTTCTTTCAATGGGTTATCTATGATTAGATGAATGTTTTGATTTAATTTGGAACTAATATGTATGGGTGATGATGTGTGGGGTAATATATCTCCCTCCAATTAATTTTTTATGGTTTTTATCTCATTATATAATTATTTATAGACACATAAGTATTATTTCACAAAACTAAATGGTGGAAATAAATATTTTTTTTACAAAATTAAAGGGTGGAATTACTTGGATTTTTTACAATGATTTCATATTTTTATGTTTGGGCCATAAATTATATAAAATATGAATTATATTCAAACTATTAGATTTTTAAATGACATTCAATGTTTTAAATATGTTACACTTTCTTACGTATTTATTTTATACTTGTTATATGTTTCTAACCCATGTTTTGATGAAATTTATTTGGTCTTATGTTCCTATCCCACGATCGTTAATGCTAAATCAAGTTTTAGGATTTTTAATTATGATCTCATGATCCTTTTATAATATATTTATCCCATAGCTATGTTTACCCACATATTTATGATCTAATATTTATGACTAGTTGATATGTTTTTATTTTTGAGAAACGAAACTCACCATTTCTTATGTTTCCTTTCCCCTGGTTATGAAGATGATTATATAATCTGATATGTCTAGAAGAGGGAGTAGAGGAGAATGATTATAGATAAATTCTAATATGTGTCTAAAAAAATGTCTATATAGATAGTATCAAAGACACTAAACCTTTATTTCCATGTATTTTAGGATTATCTGTTGAACTTTGTAACTAAAACATGAAATCAATGTAGTATTTATATATGTTTTTCTTAGTTCACCATATTATTAAACATAAATATATATTCTTGTAATATCATATCTTGATAATTTAATATGTTGATAGCTTCTACCTTTGGAGTTCTTTATATATCATCAACATCATTTGTAGATCTAACACCATATGATAAATCAAGATCACCATATAATATTATAGCCTCACTCAATCAATTAATACATTCACACTGAAAATAATTCGTATCTTACTTTTAAAATATATTTTAATCACTCATTTTAATAACAATATCACTAAAAACGTTTCCATTATATAAAATTACTTAGTATATTTTCTTTATTTTTTTAAATCATTAAATTTTCCATGTCAGGAAAATCTTATAAGGATAGAATGAAACAGAACTCTATGAATAAATATAATAAATTTAGATCAAAAAAAACCAACAATAAAGGCTTATGAATCTATAAAAAATTTTAGTTCCACATGGATCTTTCATGAGATATACCTTCATGGGGGAGGTGAATCAATGTATGGAACTGGTTCCAATTTAAACCAATTAATCCTCAAATCTCATAACCCTAAATGATATTAATCTCATTTTTGTTAGGGTCACTCTTAATTTATTATTTTTATAATGATATGTTTATTAGTTCTCCAATTTATAATTTAATAAGATTTGATCAAGTATTATATAACAGAAATATACTAATTTATTTCTCGAAGGAAGTAAGTAATGCATGCAGACATGACCAAATATTTTTAATTAGTTCCACCCACACTAAGCTAACACAAGGATCATACATTGATAATGTGTTGATGTAATTGAATCTACTAAACACTTTGATTATTTTTTGGTATTGGAAATACCACTCCAAGACTAGGTTCACTCCCCTTATTATATTTAGGGATGGTGTACAACCTCCCATGGTTCACTTCCTCACTCATCTATTTTTAAACTCTACCCAAGAAAGGATAATAATTTTTCTTAAAATCAAAGATACAAATAGTATCACCATTATTGTTGATTAAATGAGTGTTGATATGTTCTCATTAATCTTTATGTTGTTTCCCATTCATAAGAATGTTATGTATACCACTATGAATATTGATCTAAATTCATCATTTATATTCAATACATTTTCGAGGAATAACATCTTCTTCTATATTGTAAGGATCTTTAATTTGTGACAATAATTTATTCATATTTTTTCTTCAATTATATATGTATTATTAAAACTATATCGATCCATGATTGACCTTACCATTTTTATAGGGAAAGATATCTCTAAAATATTGATAGAATCTACAATTTACACTTTAATTTTTCTTCAATTCACCTTTAATATAATCATACAATTAATCCAAAATTTAAATTAATTTTTTATTCAACATTCCATAATTGGAATAAAAAAAATCCATAAATGTTTCTGAACTTTTAATTATAATTGGTCTCTCTGGTTGGACCTTATTACAGTATAACCAAGAGCATCATGGAAAAATGAAATTATTTAATCCAAAACCTAAATCTATAATAATATAAAATTAAGAATCGTTATGAAATGTTCTCCTGCCTTGTGGCATAATGAATTTATCCCCTAATATTTACAGATCAAACCCTTAAATTCACTTCATGTAAAAAATAGGAACTCATATTTTAGTAACCATTTATGACCCAATCTTCACTTCATAGAATGACCTCTACTTACTAGGTAGATCACTAAATATCATCCTTTCTTCTTCAAGGAACCAAAAAACCTTCTATAATATGATCTTCCATATAATACTCAATGTTTAGTGTTATATAGTTTGTATTTATTTTCATGAAAAACTAGTTATAACATGGAACACAACATATAAGACACACACAAGAGACATACTATTGACATCCCCCTACCAAACATTAATGGAAATACTATAACACCCAAAATCATTTCTTAAAATACCCTCCATCAATGAAACTTAATATTATGTATCAAAATTAACACATGAAATAACACATTATGAAATTATCTATTTACATTCAATCTTCTATAGCTTTATGTTACTATTATGTAGCTTATAATGATTCACACAAAGGTAAATTATCGATGAAATGTTTCCCATACTATGAAATAAATCTTTAATTAACAAATCTTTATTCCCATGTAAAATATTATGTGGCATTATGAAAAGTGCTGCAATATGATATCGACCCTACTAACTGAGTATCCATAGCTTCTTATAAACAAAAACACACATGGGAACTCCAACAAAAACTCAATTCCTTTAAAAAAATTTCCTAAAATTTAACATTATCTTTATTCCTATTCAATGTGATTGGAATAAATTATAACACTTTTAAACCTTAACTTTGTTCGTTAAAGAATTTGACATCGACATCAATTCTAAATTAGATTCTAACAATACCCTATTTTGATTTTTTTGGAAACAATCATCATGAATGCAACACCATGATATTTATAGATTTAATTATAAGGAAAATATATTTGGAATTCAAACCTAATTATTATATTCACGATGTTTAAATTTATCCCCTTTTTATGTGAAATCCAAAAAGAATCCCCAACAAAAGTAACAAATATATAATATTAGGAAAACATTTACCTCAAAGTAAAAAGGAAATATCATTTAGATTTTATATTATACTACCCATATCCTTTTTATTTCAAATAACTCAATTTCAAATACTTTAAAACATATTGATTGGGTTTTAGGGGAAACAATTGATACTTATCATTCCTATTATTCTATGAGGGTTTAATATTTTTTATACCATTTTTTACATGGAGATATTCTCTTTAATCTTTTAATAACATAAGATCATCGTTAAAAAAATTTCTCCCCATTTTTCAAAATATTCCATACACTTTTTTTAGGGAGACCAGGATCCCACTTTTACAATAAACTTAAAGTATAATTAAAAATTTAGATTTATATATACTTGTTCGAAATGATTCATAATTTAAATTTCATGATAAAAAAATCTTTCAAAATTAGATACATTATAAAATATATTAAATGATTATACATATCACATATCAAAGATCTATAAAGTAAAAAATTTATACCTATGGAACTATAACTCGATGTAGGAATCAATAGTCCAATTTAATATCCTATAGGTTATCCATTTCACTAAATTAATCCCATAAATAAATTAAACTTTAGAAATTAAATTACTTATGGAATCTCTCTTTAAACTCAACAACACTTCCATGAAACTATTAGTGAAAAAATCACGAGTTATTAAGTTTGTGAGTCATACTAGATTTATTTTTCAAATATCAAATTTAAACAAAAATTTTATGAAACAAATTTATTTATTAATCTATCATGTTTCTTTAATTTGTTAATAATAATAACACCTTTTCTTCTATTCAAATAAAAACTCCCCTAAATATCATATCTCTGTCACTTAATATAGAATTATCATTTGACATGAGAGTCCTCTATTAATAAAATCTTTCGATGTGAAGATATTATTGATAATGTTACATGTAAGATGAAATTAAATAAACTATTAATAATATTTATACTATTTTTCACTACCATATTATTCTATTACATAATCAAGTTATGATTAAATTTCAAAAATATATTCTCTTAAGACTAAAACTTTTACTATACCTTGATCACAATATTAATTTCTATGATTCCTATTGTTTCACTAATGTTCATAAAATTGTAGATTTAGAAAGACACCAAATTCAATAATCCAAAACTAATTGCAGTTTTAAATTCTTCCTTGATTCCCCTTTTATTTTCAATGAAATATCCCCATGTATCATTTATTTCCCAAAACCTAAAACACATGAAAAATAATTTTAGCTTTTAAATACATGGTGTTAGGGAATTTTCCAATTTCCTAAATTTGAAGAAGATGATATGTCAACATTGACCATTAATTTTCCATTATCATTTAATTTGAAACATATATTGAGATATGAAATGGTTTTTATAGAATATAATTCCTCTATTTCATAGGTGGTTTCCTCTTTATTTTTATTTTATTCAAGGATCTTTCCATTAATCCCAAATTTTGATTTTCTTCTCCAAATCATTTTACTACCAAACTTATCCATTAAATATTTTTTTACATTTATTAATTTATACCATACCTTAGAATATTTATTTAATATGAGACCTATTATATTTAATAACATTTGAACATATTTCACTTCCCTAAATCATGTTCTTCTATTCTAAATAGTTTTTTGGTTTATTAAAATATTTAAAACTCATAATAAAATTGAATTAAGCAACATTATTTTTGAACCATCCCATGATATCTATTTCTCAAAATATTTTATTTACCATTAGATGAATAATAACATGAAAATTAAATCTAGCTAAACTATTAAAATAATCAATACTATATTCTTGATTATTAAGTTAAGTATTATTCGAAAAATATCCATACCAATTTTATTCTGGTTAGTAACATAGTTTTTCAAAACATGTACCAACTAAATAAATAATAATATAATCCAATTATTCATAGATAAATATAGAATATTAAAAATTCATTCCATTATAAAATAATATGAAATTATATCTTCTCCTAAAACGAACCCATTTTTATTTTACTATTTTTGGGAACTTATTGAGTTTTTCCCCTATATCTATTATTTTAGCTTCTCTAGAGAAATTAAAGGGTTTTTAATATGAAAATTAATCGGGGTTACATAAAGGACAATTTAAGGTTTTACCATATAATCGAATCATTTCATAATCATTTTTTTCATGATTCTACATAGATTTATAATTTAATATTTTTGAATGCCTAAAACCCTCCAAGGTATAATAAAAAATGTAAATCATATTTTATAATAAGTAGATGTATTAAATTTGGTTATTTAAATTATTTACTAAAAAAATAAAATATTATTCAAGTTGTTGGGAAAATTTTATTATTACTTCATGTTGAGAATTCATGTATTCATTGAATACATAACCTTTAAACATTTAATCATCATATTCCTTGGAAAATGCATCTAGTGTGTCACTTTGTGCTACCATATTATTATTCATCCAATAAATGGAATCATTAATGTTAACTTTATTTTAGTTTATCCTTTAATTTTCTTGGGATAATTATTCAATGTGTTTAAAATGTTTGTCCTTCATGGACTTAAAATTTATAATTTTTTGAGTTAGTGTATTTCTATGTAGAACTGGAATTATTCTCTAATAATTTTGACAAAGATTAAATTAATTCATAATCATAAGAATCATTATATTCTATTAGATCAATGAATACTTCAACCAATATTTTATTTAAGATTTTATTATTTTATTTATTGTTATTTTTCATCCATTATGAATATAAAATTCCATATTCAGCTTTATGTTATATTCTTGAAATTCTTGATCAAGATCCTATGATAAATTTACAGCTTCTATCATTGTAGTTATTGAAACTTAATCATCATCAGTAAAAAAAATCTTATCCCAAAAATTAGGATGATTAGCCAATCCTACAACACTATTTAATGAATTAAAAGTTTTATAATCAAAATAATTCATATCTTCCTTTTAATGATTTTTTAATCATTAATCAAAATCACACTGTCAATGAAAATTTTCCATTACATTGAATTTTGTTTGATATTTCCTTCCTTTTCTAAATCATTCCCTTTTATATTTCAAAAAATGATTTTATGGGTATAATAAAACATAACATCAATAAATAATTGGATCAATTTAGAAAAAAACAAATCAAATAAGAATGATATATGATTTGATACCAATTATTAGGTCTGTAATAGTGCTAGTGAGAGATAACCAGAAGGGGGAGGGGTGTAAATTAAAGTATTAAATTCATTAAATTTTAAAAAAATATTCCAAAACACTCACCATGGTGAAATATCTTAAATACATTATTTTTAGGGTCACTCTTAAGTTATTATTTTTAAAATTATTCAATTATTAGTTTTATTATATTTTCATTAATCTAATTTGAACAATGATTACTTAATCTACACATAAATATTTATTCTTTAAGAAAGCACGTAATACATTCACACAAGACATAAAGATTTTTCTACATTTACCCACACTAAGATAATATAAGGATAATATAAGGGAAATGTGTTTATGTTCCATAAAGCACTATACACATTGTTTGTTGGAGGGTTTAGGCTAGGTCACTCCAAGCCTAAGGTCACCACCATTAAAATATTTTGGGATGGTTAACTACCTTAGAGGGGTCACTGTCTTACTCTCATATTTTTTTCATTACTCAAGAATGGAAAAAATATTAGAATATAAGACAATAAATTAAAAATATCAAAAAATATGTTGATGCATAGAGTGTAGATATATTCTCGTTGATCTCAACATTGCTACCACTTTATTAGAAAATTGATTATACCTGTAACGCCCCAGTTCCGTAAACCACCATTTGGTGCCCCATACCTGATTGGTCACATGGCCTCAAGTGAATTTCCCCAAATGCCAGTGGCTGTTGACTAGCAGTGAGGGCCTTGTGTGTGATAGTGGGGAAACTATAGCCTCATGGGCAGAGTACACAGAAGAAGTAATAACATATACAATAGTGGAAGCAGTAAATATCCAACAACAATAACAGCAGAATACTGATAAATAAAAAACTGAAACAAAAGTATATTTAAATAATGCATGATATATATATGTCTAGGAAAACAGCTGAACAATTAACAATGATGAATACATTACTAAACCAAGGTATAAATGAATAACAACAGATGAGGAACTCCTCAGCATCACAAGAACCAGCTTAGTCTCATGCTCTCCAGCTCCATTATAATCAAGAACCTGAAGTAGAAGGGAACTTGCCCTTATCTATACCTTTAATAAAAAAATCTATTTGGGGCCAAAAGCATGACCCAAATAGGGAGTGAGATAAAAAAACTTAGTAGGCAACCACCTGAAGATCTGTTCCTAACAGTCAGGGAATATATGGCAGGTAAAAGTATAGAAACTGTAAATAGAAAGGTACACAGTAGCAACAAAACACAGATCCTAGCATATAATTTACCAACAGATAAGTAGCCACACAAGAAATTAAAAAAACAGGTAACGCTATGGGTAGTTCTAATAGCCTAACCCCTCTGGTTCAACCTAAAAGCACTAGCAACCCTCTGGGAGTCACACAATGTCTTACCCCTCTGGTTCAGCTATAGAAAGATAGACTCTTTGGGGAAGCACTTACCGTCAATTCCCCCTATAGTCTCAAATCATACTAAAGGCGCTCCGGGGAAGCACTCAATGTATCATTCCCCATGTGATCTGCATCAAGGTACTACAGACTCTCTGAGGAAGCACTCAACATCAATTCCCCTCGTGGTCTCGCATCATAAATTAAAGACACTCTGGAGAATCCCTTATGTCCATTCTCCCTATGGTCTACTACACTAGGTTCTCATAACCCTGTGTAAAATCAAAAAGTATCACATCATGTAAAGACCAAAGTATCCTCAAGAACAAGTTGTCTAGAATCTACAACATCTCAAAATAGAAGAACAGTCATACCATCCTACAACTAGTCATTGAACTAGCAATAGACTAACAGAAAAAACTAGACCAAACGGTCATTAACAGGAAAACATGCATGGAAAAGCATCAAAAGCATAGTAAATTACTCTATTCACAAACAAAAACCTATACTCAAGAATATAAGCAAAGAAGGCAACAACAAGGGTAAAACAAGAAACCCACAATACCCTATTCAAGGGTATTGGTGGAATTTTCACCAATACTCAATGTCTTCCTACATAAAGGCTCAAATAACCTACCTCGACGTTAGGAGATTGATATACTCGAACCTCAAAGCATGAATCTCCTTGGAACATCGTAAATATAAGAAAATGTCCAAAAACCTCAACCCATGTTAACTCAAGAAAGAGGAAGAATTGGGAAACAAAGATCCGTGAGAAGTAAGATCATACCACTGCTGTTCGAACGCAATCAACGGTGTTCGATTCGAAGAATGGATGAAGGCTCGGGGGTTAGTCATAGATATGTGGCCATACGGAACACTCTTGGTTGAATAATCTGGGGAAGAAGACAGTTCTGGGGTTAAGACGCGACCCCGGTCCATTTAATGAAAAAAAGAAAGTACACGGTGATTACTTTTAGAGTACATGGTGTGTACTAGGATTTTCCATACTCTAATTTAGGCGGCCTCCATGTCACCCCTACATGGCCGTGTGTGTGGCCATGACACAGCCAGCACACGGGCTCGAGTGGCAACGAAGTACACGGCGTGTACTCAGAAAGTGCACGAGGAGTACTTCAAAAATTTCCAGAAACTCCCCTTTTATCAAAAACTCCAGAAAAAAGAAAAACAAACCTGAAAAAAAGGTCTGGGTTCTTACAAACTTCCCCCCTTAAAAGAAATTCATCTTTGAATTTCCCAAGCGAGGCGTAGAAGAGGAAACCCAAAACATCTTCGGCCACTGCGATCGTACATCGGCCTCCCTCTCCCAAGTCTCATTTTGTACTCTTCTATGCTTCCATAGCACCCGTACCCGAGGAACAGACTGAGCACAGAGAACCTTCGTAATACGATTGACAATCCGGATTGGATGCTCCTCAAACGATGCATCTGCTTCGAGATCAACCTCATCAGGTTTGAGGACATGATATGGGTCTGAAAAGTAACATTGGAGCTGAGAAACATGGAAGACATTGTGCATAGCCCGGTACCTCTGAGGTAACGACAACTGATAGGCAACCGGACCAACTCTCACTAACACCTCAAATGTCCCGACGTACCGTGGTGAAAGCTTACCCTGTCTTTGAATCCTCCTGTGTCCCAATCTCAGTGCGACATGCTAGAAAACCTGATACCCGACCTCGAACTCTAGAGGTCATCTCTTTTGATCAGCATAAGACTTATTTCAAGACTGCACTATAGCCATCCTCTTCTGAATCAACTCAATCTGCTCTAAGGACTCCTAAACAAGATGAGGTCCCAACAAAGATGCATATCCCGCCTCTATCCAGCATAATGGTGATCGGAATGGCCTACCATACAAATCCTGGTAAGGTACCATCTGAATAGTCGCTTGAAAACTGTTGTTGTAGGTGAACTCCACAAGAGGTATATGCTTCTCCGAAGAACCTCCAAAGTCTAGAATTGAAGCTCGGAGCATATCCCCAAGCACCTGAATCTTACGCTCAGAATGGCCATCTGTCTTGGGATGGTATGATGTACTCAAAAGTACTTGTGTACACAAATCCTTCTGAAACCCCTGCCAGAACTGAGAGGTAAAACACACATCCCTGTCTAAAATGATGGAGTGAAGAAACCCATGCATATGTACAATCTCTCGAATGTACAACCGTCCCATATCATCAACACTGAAGGTCTCCTTGATCGGAAAGAAGTGAGCAACGTTCGTGAGTCGGTCAATGACAACCCATTCTGCGTCATTCCCTCGAGGAGATCTCAGAAAACCAGTCCCGAAGTCCATCGCAACGTCTTTCCACTTCCACTCAGGAATGGGTAACTACTATAAAAGACCTTCTAGTCACCGATGTTTCACCTTCACCTTCTAACAAGTGGAACAACTCTGGAAAAAACCAGAAACATCTCCCTTTATACCTGGACACCAATACTGGCAGTGTAGATCACTATATATCTTGGTGAGACAGGATGAACTGCACAAACTGAGGAATGAAGGTCCCACATCAGCTCCTCGCGTATGTCTTCTGGAACCCATACGCGTCCCTAGAACTACAATATCTCATCCGAACCCACTATCCATCCAAGAAGAGGGTCCTCTCTTGACACACTCTCTTCCAGGACTAGGCCTTATGAGTCTAATAGATGCCTCATCCGTGCCCTATCAAGATGTAACAGCAATAGAAGATAGAAAAGTCTTACACTATCTATCGTGCACCTCCAAATGCATCTCAGAGATCAGAGACATAATCTTCCACTCACTGATGGCCTCTTGAACTGCCTGTATTTGAGTCCTCCTCCTTAATGCATTAGCCACTGCATTACCCTTTCCTGATGAATAGGCAAGCTCAAACTCAAAGGACTGAAGATACTCAACCCACCTACGCTATCACAGATTCATATCATGCTGGGTGAAGATTTACATGAGACTCTTGTGGTCGGTAAAAACCACAAATTTCTCTCCTAGAAGACAATGTCTCCTATAGCGCAAGGCTTGAAAAACTTCCCCTAGATAGAGATCATGTGTCGGGTTGTTCCTCTCATGTGGCCTCAACTTCCTAGACCCGTACACAACAACTCCATCTCCCTGCATAAGCACATCTCCCATCCCGATACCTGAATAATCATAGTAAACAGTATAGCTCTTGCCCGGCTCTGGCAAGACTAGTATCGGGGATGAATTCAGTCTCACTTTTAGCTCCTAAAAGGCTGACTCACAAGAATATTTCCATAATAATTTCACCGATTTCTTGGTAAGACCTGTCAACGGTGGTTATAAGCGTGAAAATTCTTATATGAAGCATCTGTAGTATCCATATATCCCTAAAAAACTTCACACATCAAAGAAGTTCTTCGGCTGCTCCTAGGAAACTACTGCTCTCACTTTCTCTGGGTCTACTGATACTCCTGACTCTAAGATAATGTGACCCCAAAAGTGAATATGATCAATCCAAAAGTGGAATTTCAAGAGCTTAACAAATAATTGAGGCTCTCTTAGTGTACTCAGAACAATCTCAAGATGAGTAGCATGGTCATGTCGAGTGTGAGATTACACCAAGATATCATCCACGAAGACCACCACGAAAGAGTCTAAGAATGGATGGAACACTTGGTTCATCAGTTCCATGAAAACTGCAGGTGGGTTCTTGTGGCCGAACGGCATAACCATATACTCGTATAGACCATACCTGATCCTGAAGGCTGAATGTGGTATATATGATGGTCTAACGCAAAACTGATGATAATAGGACCTAAAGTCGATATTCAAGAACACCCGAGATTCTCTAAGATGATCAAATAGGTCGTCAATCCTAGGAATGGGATATCAGTTCTTAATTATTAACTGGTTAAGCTTCCAATAATCCACATAAAGCCTAAGGGTGATGTCTACATTCTTCGAAAACAAGATAGGTGAACCCCAAGGAGAAGTGCTGGGTAGGATGAAACCATTTGCTTATAACTCCTCCAACTATTTCTTGAGCCCTTGTAGATCAGGTTTCACCATCCTATAAGGATGAATGGACACCGGTGCCACTCCTGGAACGAGCTCAATCGAGAAGTCTACCTCATGCTCTGGAGGCAAACCATAAAAGTCCTCTAGAAAGACATCTTTGAAACGATCCACCACTGGAGGAAAGTCTAATTATGAAGTCCCCTGGTCATCCAGATATAGACTAGAAATCTGGGCTATAACTCCTCCTAGTCCATGATGCTCAGGTCCTGGTCGACTCGCCTGGACATCCCACTCATCCCAATGAAGAAAATATCCACCCTCTGGTGATATGAAACTCACCCTGGAGAGATAAAAGTCAACAAATGCTTGGAAGGTAACTAGACAATCCATTCCGAGAATGACATCATAGCCTTTAATCTTGAGGACATAGATGTACCATAAGAAGTGACAACCCACAACCTCAAGAGGACACTCTCTGCACTGATGTACACTAACCGTTCTAGTCCTCAATGATGTGTCTAGAGTCAAAGTATTGATAGATGAAAAGATGTAGAGACCAATACTCTCAACAATAGCAATATAAATAAATCTATAGGAATCCCCTATATCGAAAAGAGCAGAAGATAAAACTGATGATACTAAGACCGTACCTCGAACTATAGAAGGTCTGTGATCCTGGTCCTACTGGGTCTGCTCCACCGCAAATATTTGGCATGTACCGTGGCCCTGTGACCTTGCCTGACCACTCTGAGCTGATCTGCCATATTGTCACTGATAGAATAGCGAATGACCACCCCATCCACGACCTCCACCTAATCCTAAACACCCGGATGAACTCCAGCTCCCAGATTGGTGAGAAACTGGTGGTGCTGCTCCTGAATAAGGAATCATGGATGAACACCTGTCACTAGATGCTGGTGAGAAGACCTGACAGAAGCGTTGAAGGTGACCCATATTGCAGCAAGATCGGCACACCACTGGGTCTCTTTGGCACTGCAGTCTCATATGTCTAGCCCTTCCACATCGGTATCATACCACCTAGCTACCTGGAGATGCGTGTCGCTGCCTCAGATCACCATGCATAGACTCTCTACGGCGCTTCCTGCTGTCTACTGGTGAAGAACTAACCCTAGATGCAGATCCTCCCTGGTTCTAAACTATGGAATATCTCAGATTTTTATCTGCAATCAGTGCTTAGTTGATGATGAAAGTGATGGAAGTCAGCTTGAAGATATTCACCTATGAGCAGATCTCACGTTTGAGGCCATCCTAAAACTTCCTTGCCAAGAACAACCCATCTGTGCTCTGGAGGAGTGTGAAACACTGAAGCTCGGTGAAACAAGAGGAATACTCCATCAAAAAAGAGTATCCTGCTCTAGGTCCATGAAATCCTGGGATCGGTTGGCCCTCAGGTTCTCTGGATAGAAGTAGTTGTAAAAGACACGTTGAAACTCCTCCTACGCCATAACCTACTGATGACCCACTTGTGAGATTAGATCCCACCACCTCTTGGTGGAGTCTCGTATCATGTTGGTAGAGAGATTTACCGAACTTTATAGAGGCATCTACAAATTCTCAAAGATCATCATCATGGCCTCTATCCATAACTCTACTGCCTGAGGTTCTCTTTCCCCTGAGAAGGTGGGAGGATGCTGCTCCTAGAAAACCCGTGTCAAGTACTCCATACTCGAGACAGGAGGCGGATCTCCCTGGAAGGTATGAATCATCCTTATAAAACCTTCCATGAACTACGCATCATCACTTGTAACCAGTATCACTGCTGGTGCCAAGGCAGGCATAACAGGAGGATCTGCGGAAAGTCCTTGATCAACCATATCCGATGTATGATCACTTCCTGGAAACAGGCATGCAACCAGAGGACGTCTTGGTGCCATGACTCTGCAAGTTCAAAATCACACATTAGATCACATTACCAGGGACTGAGAACTAGGAGTGTAAGAAGGGAATAGTGGAAAGAGATCATTTAAAAAAATTACAAAACATGACTACATGACATGTATTAAGACTACACGGTGTGTTTCTGTAATTCCTTACATGGGTGTGTAATTCTACCTCAACTGGTCATGTAACACCCCAAATACATGGCGTGTTGTCCCAACACATAGCGTGTACCTGAATTATCTTCCCTGCCCAAGTCCTTCTACACAGTTATGCCACACAGATCCTCTAAGACAAAACTACACGGCGTGTTCAAGGCAGGCATGACTTGTACTAAACATGCCTTACCTAGCCTGTGTTGTTGAAGACACAGCCTGACACATGGATGACACTACACATCATGTTCTAGATGGACATGGCATGTACAAGAAAGGGTAACACCGACCCGTGTTCTTCGTGACACGGCTGGGTACCAAGATCAGACTACACAGAGTGTAAGATTTCGACACGGTGTGTCTGTGAAAAGATAACATGACCTGTGTTGTTTGTGACACGGCCAAGGTACCTATTTCATACTACACGGTATGGTAGACTAGTACATGACATGTTTCTACAAGATTTTTTACGCAACCCTGTGTCCTTGCTCACACAGTCAGTGACACGACTATAGACTACACGGTATGTAACCATAAATTACATGTTGCGTATTCTAGGTTTTTCCAAATAGTAGCCTCTGAAACTGCACCAGATTCTAGAAAACACAGAAAACGAGTGTTAAGGTACCAAATTCGGATCCGTGAGGGCCCATAATCCCCATGAATCAAATCTTGGCATCTTATAGAAGTTATAAACAAGTAACCAGGTCAACAATCCACCAAATTTCGATTCATGAGGGCCCATAACACCTCAAGGACCAAAATTTAGCGTTCATTCAGGTAAAACATTACTCAATAAAAGCACTAACAAGGAGCATATATATTTTTTATCAAGCATCTATCACAACAACATGCATATTCTACACAATGTCTATCACAACAACATGCAATTGCTATTGCATCCTAGATGGCATGACAAGAATGCATGACATGTGATTTTTAAGAAGTGCCTATATGATGCATGAGATGGAATACCCTCATCTCATTGGGTTGTAAGAAAAATAGAACCATAATAACAAAACGGTAATAGCACAAAGCATGTGAATCAGCCAATTGTGAAATTAAATCAACTGTAAAATTACAAACCATTAAAATTAAAAATAACAAAGTAGTATGGCTTTTCCCTATACACGGGTTAGCTACTCCCAGGCATAACATATTACCAAATACCTATTCCGTCATATCCCTAAATATAGGCTCTGAATAGTAAGTCAAGAGAAAAGAAATGTCGTTGATTCCAATTTGTAACGCCCCTATTCCGGAAGCCACCCGGAGGTGCCTCATACCCAGTTGGTCACATGGCCTCAAGTGCATTTCCCCAAACACTGCCGACTAGCAGTGAGGGCCTTGGGTATGATAGTGGGGAAACTATGCCCTCATTGGCAGAGTACACAGCGGAAGTAACAACACATACAACAATGGATGTAGTAAATATCCAACAATAATAATAGTGGAATACTGATAAATAAACAATTGAAGAAGATATATATATATATATATATATATAAATGATGCATGATACATATATGCCTAGGAAAACAGTCAAATAAGTAACAATGATGAATACAGTACTAAACCAATGTTCAAAATAAAACCAACAGATGATAAACTCCTCAGCATCTCAATCCTTGGCTTGGTCCCATGCTCTCCAACTCTAGTGCAATTAAGAACCTGAAGTAGAAGGGCACTTTCCCTTTCTATACCTGCAACAATATAATCTTTTTGTGCCCAAAAACATGACCCAAACAGGGTGGAAGATAAAAATACCCATAGGAAACCACCTAAAGATTTATGCCTAAAAATTAGTGAATATATGCTAGGCAAAATTTCAGAAATAGTAAACAGGATGGTACTTACCGCCAACAAACCACAGATCCTAGCATATAATTTACAAACAGATAAGCAGCCAGACAAGCATGTAAAACAAACTGGTAACCCTCTGGGTAGTTCTCACAGCCTAACTACTATGGTTCAACCTACAAGCACTAGCATCCCTCTAGGAGGCACACACAGTCTCACCCCTTGGGTTCAGCTATCGAAAGATAGACTCTCTGGAGAAGCACTCACCATCAATTCCCCCTATAGTCTTGTATCGTACTAAAGGTGATCTGGGGAAGCACTCAACCTCTCATTCCCCCTGTGGCCCAAGTCGAGGAACTACAAACTCTCTAAGGAAGCACTCAACATCAATTCCCCATGTGGTCTTGCATTGTAAATTAAAGACACTTTGGATAAGCCCTTACATCCATTCTCCCTATGGTCTACTAAACTAGGTTCTCAGAGCCCTGTATAAAATCAAAATGTATTGCATCGCGTATTGGCCAAAGTATCCTCAAGAGCTACTTGGATAGAATCTATAGCATCTCAACATGGAAGAACAGTCATACCATCCTACAACTAGGCATGGAACTGGAAATAACCTAACAGGAAAAACTAGACCAAATAGCCATAAATAGGAAAACATGCATGGGCAAAGAAGCTAAAGCACTTTAAATTACCCTATTCGCAAACAAAAACCTCTACTCAAGAATATAATCAAATCAGGAAACAAAATGGGTAAAACAGGAAACACACAATACCCCGTTCAAGGGTATTGGTGGAATTTGCACGAATACTCAAAGACTTCCTACAGAAAGGAACAAAGAACCTACCTCGACGTCAGGAGATTGATATACCCAAACCTCGAATCTTGAATATACTTGGAACATCGTAGATCTAAGAAAACGTCCAAAACACTCAACCCATGATAAATTTAGAAATAGGAGGAATTGGGAAACAAATATCTAGGAGAAGGAAGATATTACCGCTGTGATTCCAACGCAATCGTTTCCGATCAATTTGGAGAACAGACGAAGGATCAGGGGTTCGTCAAAGATCCGCGACCATATGGAATGCTCTCGGTTGAAGAAGCTGGAGAAGAAGACGGTTCCAGGATTAAGATGCGACCCCAAACCATTTAATGAATAAAAGAAAGTACATGACATGTACTTTTAGAATACACGGTGTGTACTAGGATTTTCCATTCTCCGCTTTAGGCGGCCTCCATGTCACCCCTACATGGTCGTGTGTGTGTCCAAGACACAGCCAGCACACGGCCTCGAGCGGCAATGAAGTTTACAAAATTTACTCAGAAAGTACACGGTGTGTACATCAAAAATTTCTATAAACTCCTCTTTTCAAAAAAACTCTAGAAAAGGGAAAGACATACCTAAAAAGAAGCTCTGAGTTCTTACAATACCACTATGAAAAAACACTACAATCCTTTTCAATATAAAATTTGTATTAAAGAAATAATTTCTTCCACTAGTAGTTTTGTAAGAAATATAATGGTTAATAACGTTTTCTTCCAATTTCTCATCCTATAAAAAATTCTTACCCTCTCAATCCATAATTCTCCTTCCCTTTATTATTGAAAAAAATATGTCTTTATTCTTGATATAATATTCACGTTTCCCCATTAATTGATGATAAATTCACCTTTATTATGATGATAAAATACATCCAAAACAAATATTAAATTTTAAATCCATGTTAAATAATTTTTAAATAAAATTTTCAAAAATATAACAACATTTAATTGTTGATATTGTACTTAACTTGACCCTATCGTGGCTTGAAAAATGGCTTCACTATGAAATGCCTTTGTTTACTAAAAATTTAAAAATTGGTATATTTCTAAATTAGGCATAATCATTTCATGTTCTATGCTCTTGTGGTGATATTGAATTCTACTCCAAGATTCAGGGCTTGGACTCTAACATTCTCCTCATTAAGAAATAATTGGAACTCGTATTTGACTAACCCATCATGGTATAATTAGATCTTCATGACACAACCTTCACCTCCAAGTAAGATCACCATATATTATCCTCCATTATTCATGGATTGGTAGAAGCTACCATGACAATATATTCTTTCAAGTACTATATGTTTACCCTTATATAGTTATGATCAATCTTATGAAAGAATTAACTTGAAATAAAATAAATCTTCTACAACACAGACAAGTGACCTAATATAGATATCACCAAACAAATAATTAATTTTAATACTATCACTACATGAATAATTAACAATAATACTCTCATATATAGAATATTAATATGGTGTATCCCTATTAAGACATGAAACAATCCATCATCGTGTGATCTATCAACATTTATTATTTTAGAAAATTATGTTACCTATACAGAGCCTGGAATGATTCTTAAATTGGTCCATCGTGATATGAATTTATCACATAATAAACAATCACTCCTTTGAATAAATAAACTTTATTATTATGTGAAACATGTTTTTTGGATCCATATCAAATTAGCATGATATCTATCTTTAAAATATAAATTCCACAGATTCAACCAAACACATCCATAAATGTTAACTCCAATTATAAATTAATGATTTCCCAATAATGAATTAATTATCAAATTAAACTTCATTACTCTTAAATGGGATTATAAAAAATCCAATACTTATAATCCTTTACTTTAGTTGAAAACAAATCCAACACTAACATGAATTCTCAATTAGACAGTAATAGTGAATAATTGGACCTACCATCACTCCATAAAAGATATTGTCCACTCTAGCTCACTACCACATGGAATACTTTCCAGTATGGATCATTTACCCTAAACTTTAATTATATCTTATACATAAAATATTTCCAAATAATATTTGTTACGACCAAATTGATAATGAAATGTATCATTTTTAGGTATTTTATTTTGTTTTTAAGAACATTGGGAAGAAAGGAAACAAATGAAATCACATCACTTTGTATAAGTGGATGATCATATTGATCTTCATAATCAGGAATTCAGATTCATATTTCTTAAGAAATTCCATTTTATTTTTAAATAATGATATTTCTAGAAGATTAAAAAGTTACAATACTTTCCTTGGTAAATCTTATGATGATTTACTGGTATGTTTTCACAAAAATCATAAGTAATTTGGATAACTTGTGAGGAAATATTTATGATGGAAAGGATTAGAAAAGGTTTTTCTAATCAGTTTCTGATTTTATTGTATTGAAATATATTTCTTCATGATTGCGAATCAGTATGGGTGGTTTTTCCGAAGTAGATTTTAAGGTGGTGTAGTTTCCCAATGTTTGCCTGATTTTTGGGGTCCAAAATTTTATGTGTGGGAAGCATTGAAAAACTTTTATTTCATTGATGATATCATTAACATAGAGTAATGGTATGAGTTTCATGAATATGGTATTTTTGAAGTGTTTTCTGCTAAGGCATGAATATTCTGATGGTGATCTTTGCGATTATGAGAAATTGAGCATCATGAGAATGCGATGGTTTGAAAAGAAGATTCGCATTAATAAGAATCTCAAATAGTAAATGTGATTAGAATCTTGAGTGGATAATTATGGTGGTGTGAAGGATTGACAAAATGCTATGTAATTATGATGAATATCGTAAATGAGAACTTTCTATGAAGCTTTGCGAGAAAGGGATCATTATGAAGGAATTGAATTTTTTTTAAGATGATGATGACATGAATAGAAGGTTATGGAATATGTGAGAAATTTATATAAATAGGCCCCTACCTCCTTCATAATAGTATTGAGACTTAACAAAAATATTTAGGCTCTGGTTCGTGAAGGTGGTTTATGAAGGTCGTGTGCAAAGAAGTTTGTGAAGGCTACAAGCCAACTGAACTTTCTGAGCATCACAAAGAGTTTTTAAGTTTTCCAAGAATAATTGAGATTCACAAATGAATTATGGTAATTATTTTTAAGTAACCATATAAGGGAAAAAAATAGGGGGATGGTTTATCATTCAAGAGAGAGGAAATGAGATTATCTTCATTGTAATGGAGTCTTTCTTTTATTCCTCATTTTCACCTGAACATGTCTTCTTTCAATCCAGAATGTGAGTTATTCTTCAAGGGTGATCCAAGGTCTTCTGCTAAGGGTATTTCTGATGCTCCTTCACTTTTACAGGTTAGATTTTCTTTTACAGAAGCCCTATCAGGTTTGCAAGATCCGGTGAAATTGGATATTCCTAATACATCTTCTATCAAAAAATAGGAAGATGGTTCTTTCTCGGTGGTGGTTGATCCGGATGCTTTGCAATCGTGATTTAGTCTTTACAAATTCCCACTTCAAGGAAGATTGATACTTTCTAGGGGGGATAATACATGGTCATATGATGACATTAAACATCGAATTTCCATCTATTGGGGTATAAGTGCATAGAAATTAATTCCAATTGGTAAGGGTTATTTTCATTTGGTTTTTCAGAATAAAGATGATATGAGTATGGCCCAGGCTATATGTAATCTTCATCTTAAACCAGTTATGTTTCAAATATCTGAATGGGATTGTAATTTTGATCCTTTTAATCAAAAGTAGTCTAATGCCCAAATATAGATCAGGCTTCATGGTTTAAATATAGTGTATTGGAAATCGAAAATTTTAAATGATCTTGCTTCTTGTTTTGGATCTTCTATAAAGATGGATCAAAGAAATTTGGAATGAGATTTAGGTAATTATGCTAGAATTTTAGTAGATGTTAATTTGTCTTTTGAATGACATAAGTCCATTTTCCTGATTGTTAATGAACTAAGAATTAAAGTTAAGTTTGAGTTTGAGTGAATTTCCCCATTCTGTGATTTCTGTAAAATTATAAGGCATTCTATTGAATCTTGTAGGGTGACTCAAAAGAATGTTAGAGGTCCTTCTAAAGGAAATTATTCAAAGGAAGATATCATTCTCTACAAGAATAAATGTCATTCCCCTGATTCGGTTATTGATAGTAATCCCATGAATAAGGATTCATATTCTCTTCCTTCCTCTTTGAAAGTATCCCTAGATAAATATTGGGCTGATATTTTGGAGGAAGAAGTTAATTTTCATTAAGATCCATGTCCTCCCAATCTTCCACCGAAATCTGGTGGAGACATGAATGATAGTTTAATTTCTTTAGAGATTTCTCAGAGCATAACTGAATTTGTCTATAGTATACAAATGAATTTATAGGAGGAATCAATCATCACCTATTTTTATAAGGATATTTTAGATATTGTTTTGAGTGTTCAACCTCATAGTTCTTCTAAAGGCCCTCCCTTAGAGTAGAATTACTCTTCAGAAAACATGTTTTCTACCAGATTTAAAGATATTGTTCCATTTATTTTTACTAATAAGGCCCTGTTAGACTCATCTAGAGAAAATGATTTCAGTTCCTCTAGAAATTATTTTTATTTGGTCATGCCCCCCAGCAATTACACGCTGGTTTTAATGAATCTGGAATGGAAAAGATTGATTTTATTGCTAATAAATCTAAGAAAATCACCGATCCAATGGAATATAAACTAGAAATAAAGGATTCTTCTATTTCGGTTTCTAAAAATATTGACAAGGTGGATTTGGTTTCTATATAAGAGTAGGAAATTAAGTCCATATCACTTGTAGATATTACTAGTCTAATTAAACTTCCTGATTTACTTAAGTAGAAAGTAGGGAGACCTACTTAATCTACTAAAAAGAATGAGGGGTGGGGAATAAGAAGACGGTTCACCTCAAATAAGGCTTCAAATGAGGATTCTTTTTTGGAATTGTCAAATCATGGAGAATGAGTCCACAATTAGGTCTCTTAAGATCTTTATTAGGTAGTACATACCTGTTATAACTGGGATTGCTAAGCCCAAAATGGTTTACTATAATTTTCTTGATAGACTGGACAATATGTGTTTCAATTTACTAGGTTTGAACAACAATTTTTCTGAGGTTAATAATCTGTGGGACTTGGCTCATTCTTCTTTATCTGATTCTGTCTTTGTTGGTTTAAGAAATCAACATGTTACTTGTTCCTTTTCTGATTTGGGCATCAAGAAGTTTTGTTCTTTCATTTATGCTAGTAACATTTATCAGGATCGTATATCTCTTTGGGCTGAAATTGGTTGTCTCAAAAGTTTTATTAATGATCCATTGATCATTATCAGGGATTTTAACTCGATTCTTAATTATGATGAAAAAATGGGTCCTACAACTTGTTTTATTTCTTCTAGAGAATTTAATGGTTGGATTTAATATATCTTGGGTTCTTCATCCTGAATGTGACAAGATTGTTCGGGATGTTTGGTGTTCAGTTGGGAGCAAGAGGAATTATTTTTATTGTATTATTAAATTGAATATTCTAAAGGGAAATATTAATTTCTGGAGTAGGGATAGGTTCAGTCATATTGACTAAGAAATCTCCAATCTTGAAGCCTCTCTTCGGACTTTCTAAGAGCAATGTAAATAGGCTTATTTCTCTCGTGATTTTTCATTGGAATCGGAGATGACTCTAAAACTTAATAATTTGCTCAATATTAAGGATGCTATGCAAAATTATTCTTTAAAAGTAAATTGGCTAATGGATGGGGATGGAAATACCAAATTCATTAATAATATTTAACGAGTTCATAAAATTTCTAGGCCTCTAGCTTTATTGAAAAGAGGTGATCAAATTTTGGATAATAGACATGATCTTTCAGAGCACATTATTTCCTATTATAAACACCTCTTTAATGGATTATCTACCATTTCCCTCCCTATAAAGGGTATTATTCCTAATTTGTTTAACTTGGATGATAATTATAGACTTGTATTCATTCCATTGGAAACTGAAATCAAGGCTGTGGTTTTCAGTCTTAATCCAGAAAGCTCTATGTGTCCTGATGGCTTTAACAATTTTATTTCAGAATTATCAGGAGATTATTGATGATGATATTTGCAACCTTGTTCTGCATTTTTTAAAAGGAGGAAATCTTCCTCAAGTATTAAATTCTAAATTTCTTACTCTTATTCCAAATATGGAAAATTCTAATGAGATAAATTTACTCAGGCATGTTTCTCTTATTAATACTTTATAAAAAGTTATCACTAAGATTATTTCCAGTATACTTGAGCCCATTTCGCACAAAATTGTTTCTTCAAATCAAATTGGTTTCATCAAAGGTAGGTCCATTCACGATTTTCTTGTCATAACTTCTTGAGTCTATCAATATTCTTTAAAAAAATGTTCATGGTGGGAACATTGATCTCAAATTATATATTAAAATGGCTTTTGATACAATGGACTGGGGTTTTACTTTTAAAATTCTTTCATTGTTTGGGTTTGATGACACTATCAGTAATTGTATTAAGATAATATTTAGATCTACCCGTATCTCGGTTCTTGTGAATAGATCCTCAGAGGGATATTTCTTTTGTTCTAGAGGATTTAGGAAAGCTGATCCTCTTTCTGATATTATTTTTTCTATTTCTGAAGATTATCTTAGTAGATTGTTTTCTATCATGGACAAGAATGGTAAGATAAAGGCTATTGGAGCTGGTCATGGTCTCTCTGCTCTTACCCATCTTCTTTATGCTGATGATATTATTCTGTTTACTCAAGGTTATAAAAGAAATATCAAGAATAACAAGAAATATCTTTTACATTATGAGCAAGTTTCTAGGCTACATGTTAGTTGGAATAAGTCCTTTGTCTAGTTTGTTATAAATATTTCTCATACTAGGAAATCAGATGTCATCACAGATTTGGGGATTAGAGAAGGTTTTCTCCCGTTTACTTATCTTAATGTTTCCATGTTTTGGGGTAATCCAAAGGATTGCTATTTTTCTAGGATTATTAGTAATATCAAGAATTTGCTTGCTACCTGGAAAAGCAAGTCCCTTTCAACGGCTGGTCGTGTTTGTCATGTCAAAGCTATTATTGTTTCTAAATTTGTTTATTCCTTTATGGTTTATAAATGTCCTTATTCTCATATTAAACCTATTAACATGTCCATCAAAAAAATCATTTGGACTTGTAGTATTTTAGAAATAAGATTGGTAACTGTGTCGTGGAACACTTGTTTCTAATCTTTTGAGAAAGGGGGTCTTGGTATCAAAAATATTAGTATTTTCAATCAAACCCTTCATGCTTCATTTATTTAAAATCTAATAAATGACAACTCAGAAGCTATTGCTTCCTTGAGGTATAGATTCCTTACTAAACTCAAAAGTGGAAACATTAATTAGATGGATTCTTCTGTTTGGTATTTATTTAAATATTTTTTTCTCTTATTTATTTTGATGCTAGATGCTCTGTCTCTCAGGTTTCTTCTCTCAAGTTTTGGAAAAAAATTGGACTGTTGTTTTTCTTATTGATAGTCTTAGTCATGACATTTTAAATATGGATCCTGATGTTTCTATTAAGGATCAATTAAATGATATTTATGTTTTTTTGGATCATGTTAAACAGATTATTAATAATTATTGTTTTTCCTCTGTTTGTTATTTCTGGATTTTGGAACTGCATCCCTCTAGTATGATCTCTTCTAAATTCTTATACTCTCATGAAAATACTTCTGTGTTAGGTTTCGATTAGATTGGTAAGCTTAATAGGAAAACCATTCCCCCCTCTCGGTTCACATTTTTGTGGAGACTGGCTCATGGGAAAGTACCTATTGATTCTTATTTATAGGTTTGTGGTATTTCTCTTTGTTCTATTTGTATTCTCTATCATTAGCCCAGGGAGGATTGGATCCTCATTTTTGAGTTGTGCTATAGCTTCCTCCATGTGGAAGGCACTTTATGATATTTTTTTTAGGTTAAAATGCTGAACATTTCTACTATTTGAGGAATCCTTGAAGGTATGTTCTACATTCATTTATCTCCTATGTTGTTGGTTATTTTTCAAGTTACTACTGCTAAACGTGTTCATTCCTTGTGGATGGCGAGAAATAAGGGCCTTCATGATGGAGTTGGTTTCTATATTAAGGCCTACCTTGTTGGTATTTTTTTAGTCACGAAACATGTAAAGCTCCTATGTAAAGCTTATTGTAAAAACTTGGTGCATGATTTATCTATTCATAGGCATATTAAGGTTAATGGCAATTTTTATCCTCTGTTGGGTACTATGGAAGTTCGTTGTCATCCTCCTTTATTGGGTTGGATTAAAATTAATACTAATGGATCTTTGAGAGGAAATCCGGGTCCTTCAGGTTATGGTTTAGTTTTCATGAACATCATTGGTGATGTTTTGGGTTTCTCCTACAGCTCTTGTGGTTTTGCCTCATCTCTTGAGGATGAGATTCTTGGTTTCATTTCTGACCTTGATATTGTTAAAAATTGGGGTTTGAATAGGATTGGGTTGGAGTGTAACTCCACTAAGGTTGTTTATGCTATTAGAACCTCTGCTAATCATATCCTTTAGAAGCTTATGAATAGATGGATTAATTTTCTATAGTTTCTCTCATCCATTTAATTCCTTATTACCCATGTTTTCACGGTGGGAAATGCTTTGGCTGATAGTCTGGCAAATAAAGGAGCTGATGGGGTGAGTCATTCTTAGTCTGATCAAATCCCAGAGAATTTTATCCCTATTTTTCAAAGTGATAAATGTTTTTTTCCTAATTTTAGACTTGTTTGACTTGTTCCCCTATTTGTTAATAGTGTTCATCCTTTAATTTGGTTACTGTAGGTTTTGGGTTTTATTGTATTTTTTTTAGTTTTTCAGTTCTTGTTGAAACCTGTCCACAGGTTCCTTTTTTGGATATTTCTAACATTGTTGTGACTCCTGATTTAATTACTCCTAGGGATTATTGTTCCAATGGATCTATGTCATTTCTTCTAATTAAGGGAATGATATGGCTTTGTTTTCTTTTCAAGATTCCACTGATTATCTCTGATGTTGCCAGATCTTTGTGCGCTAATGCTGGATTTAGTATCATTTCTGTTTCAAAGGATTATTTTTCATCCAGGATGTTGTCATAAATTTTGATGAGTCTTAACTGGAGGGATCTAGTTTATCTCTGGTCTTATTTTCTTGACATGGAGGGTCTTCGAGCAGAGTTCATCTAGGCAGTGCTTATGTGATTTTGATGTCTGCGGCATTGTGGGGGAGTTGAACAAGCTTCTTGTTCTACAATTTCTATCATGAAACCTTCTTGATGTGATATTGCTACAAAGTGATTATATTACACAGTGATCATTCAAATGTGGATGCCATTGTTATGACATTAATTTCATTCTCTTGGGTGCCTTGAACCGTCTCTAGAAATTACGTTGGACTTTAGGCAGGCCCACCTAATTCTAATGGGAATAAATCCTAGTGGGTCACACACTAAGTGTTTCTGGTGGTTTCAGTTAAATTCTATTTGAATTTGATTAATAAATATTATCCTCAAGATAGTGGACTAATTTTAATCAAGTTAAAATAATATCATAAAATAAATAAATATTTATTCACCTAATTGTGGGAAAAATATATTTATTTATTTTATTGAACATTTAATAAATATTTATTTACTAGTTTGTAAATAAAATAATTATTTAAGATATTTATTTATTTATTTATTTATTCAGGTGTTCAATAAATGGAATTGTATTTTGAGCACACCAAGGCCGATCCAGTAGTAAAATAATTATTTTATATATGATAAATAATTATTTAACTAGTTTCCATAAATTAAAATAACTCTAATATTATTTTTTGATGCAAACTTTTATTTACAATTCCATTTTCTACAAGTTGGTGAACCATAAATAATGACATTGTATTATTATTAATATCATGGGGTTTTTTTAAGCTTATTAATGTATTTAATTTATTTTATTCAATAAATATTTTAATTAAATATCTATGTCAATAAATAGTCACATACGTCAATTGTGCCGGGTACCAAACCGCACACTCAGTGATTTGAGATTTTTTTGAGCTAAACAATTTCTATCTCGAATCCTCTTCCCACCCCTATCTATAATGAGATACATTTTTCAAGGATGAAGAACGAGCAATCGAGAATGACCAATAGAAGAAACTCAATTAACTTTTCTAGCACCTAGAGAATGAGTGGTGTCGATCGGAGGCCATTAGAGCATGTGTGGATCACCACTAGGGGGACTCTAGTTTGGATCCTTACAAGTGTAACAATATAATCGGGAAGGATCATTCTAGATGATCAAAATCATCAAAGAATAAAATACCGAAGATCTAGGTATTATTTTATTTATGATATTAATTAAATTAATTATAAATATGATGTGGAAGATCCTATATCATGGTTTCAAGCCTCTTCCTTCTTTTTCTAAATCTTTGATTCTATTATGTGGAGATTTGATATTCATCATCATATTAATCCCCAAATAATCATTATTCATGGTAAAAATTATTGTTGGGTGTCAGCCCAAATGTGATTCTGCTTCTCTCGAAACCTAAAAATGGTATCAGAGCGGTTACATCATAGTTTAAAATTATTTAAATAATTGATTGTTGGTTTATAGTTTAATAATTTAGTTTTTCAATTCAATGTTAATTGTTATTGTAATCTAGATTTTGAGATCTATTCTCAATCTTTTCGTTTCTCATTCACCTTATAAAAAATATCTTTTTCTTTTAATTTTGATTAAAATAAAATAGAGGATCTCATACAAAGGTTCTAAAGGTTCCAGGCTGTACAACACTAGAATACACTACATATAGTGGGATTCAAACACAGTGTATCAAGGTTCAATTAATTGGGTCTGGTCCACCAAACCAAGCCATGTCATTGGAGTTTTTCTAAGTCTTAAAGACTCTGTGTTTTGAAGAGGAATAGGTGGAACATGGTTTTCAGATTACATGACATGTGGCCCACTGGACATGACATGTATTCCATTAGAGTTAGGGTTGGACCGTGTACCCTATACATGGCTTGCCCAGTTGTAGACCATGTAACACTGATACTACAAGACATGTGGCCCATTGGACACGCCATGTACTCCAAAGATTTTTGATGTACATTTACATGCTGTATTCCAAGGCGTGTACTCTGGATAAATGGTGAATGATAGTACACGTTGTGTAGTTGGAACTACATGTCATGTACTCATCCAAATTACCCATATTTTTTAAAATTTATAATTATATTATAAAATCCCTTGATACATATACCATGGAGAAGACGTAAAGCTAAGGCACACCAAGTGATATGTTTTTATGTATATGTTTTTTATTTAATATCTATGTAATGTTCATTTCTACTCATTATGTAGTTATGAATGAGAATTATCCCGGTTACCTCCAAGGTATAAGTTCTGTAGAAAGATAATTTTAAATGAGTTTATTTGTTTAAAATTAGTATGGAAGCGAATCTCAAGGAAATTTAGAAAAGGATTAAGAAAAACATATTGATTAATTAAAGATAATAATTAATCGATTCGAGGACAATTTATCTTAATATGAACGATTGAAGAATTGAAAACAAGTTTTATTAAATTCGTAACTCATTACATGTATGTGGGTGATCATGAGTTAGACCAAGAACCTTCCATGTGATTGGTTTCTTTTTTAATTTATTTATTAAATTAATTATTAGCATGTGAGCCATCTCTTTTCATTAATATGTAGGGCCTGTATGCCCATGGTTTATTTTATGTAAAAACCCCTTGATACCCCTAAAATATTTGTTATTTTAAAAGCCAATGTAATGGATGGAACTCCCAAGCTATAGGAGGCAGTTCAACCTGGAGCCGAGAAGAAACCAATCCCAAGATATACAAAGGTAGACTAGTGGAATGCTGTAAACACGAACCCAAAAGGTTCAAGGCGTTTCTCCCCTAGGTCATAGATTTTTTCTCAACTACTAAATAAACTAAAATTATAAAATCTCATGATCATTCCATTTTATTTATTTTATTTCCTTTAGTTTCATGGTTTTTAATTATAGATATATTGTCACAATCACATAATTAATGTAATAAACAAGCATGCAAGATGGAACTAAAATAATCTAGGCTTATGTATAAATATTATCAAGACATTGTTAATAACATAATTAATTACACTTAATATTAAAAATAATGTGACAATGATAATAATAAATCTATATATAAGAGATAAAAATCCCTCAAATAAAATATTATGTCATACAAATCCTTCTGTTACTTGATTAAGGGAAAAATCAATTAAACTATGTGTTTTTCCAACCATTGTTGGGACACATACTTTTATACAGGAATCCCTTAAGAAAGGTTTCGGGTTTAATTAACCATATTACATCAAGAAGAGTAGCCCTTTCTATACATTGTGTAATATTGGAGGAAAGAGTTATAGAAATCCAAATTTAGGATTTCAGGATTGGGGAGTCCACTCAACAGATCAAGAGCTGCAAGCCCGCAGTTGGCAAAGACATGTGTACGTAAATACCTTAAAATAGATTGAACAACCCTTTTAGGGTTATGTAAAGGGGAATATAGATCCTTACCACTAGTATGTCATGACAACTAGACATTCTGATATCATTGGTGAGGGCCATTGGGACTTGATAAAATAATGGGAGACTTCATAAAATTAAATTATTATTTCTCAAAAAAAAATCAATAATGTACTAATGATATGCTCTTTTAATTGTAGAATAAAAATGAAAAACTCATCAACCACACTATACCTGTGATCAATTATATATAAATAAAAACTAATCACTGACAGTAACTTCTAGGAATAATTTAGATGCCTCCGGGTTGTCCTATTCCTTTAACAGAAGTCTTACGTGTTGGAGTCAGCATTACCTGATCTTCTTACAAAAGAGGCGAGTGATGAGGATTTCCTAGTCTATGAAAAACATATAAATGACATGGTCTACATTCAATGTTTGATTCTATCATCAATTTTTAGTGATCTCATGAAGTCTCATGAAAATATGGATGCATATAGAATGCTCGAGCACATCTGTGGTCTTTACTAAGAGAGAGTAAGATAAGAAAGGTTTGAGATCTCTAAGGCACTCTTTTAGAGTATTCTTGGAGAGGGTTCCTCAGATGGGCCTCATTTAGTCACGCTCATTAGATATATTGAGTGCCTACAGGTTATAGGGTTTTAACTCCCTGAAGAACTGGGCACCGATCTCACTCTCGCATCACTACCTTAGAGCATATCTAACATTGTTTTCAATTTCAACATGAACAACATTGAGAAGTCTCTATCTGATCTTCTTAACCTCATTTTCCTAGAGAACAAAGATATTAAGTTCAAAAATTCCTCTATCCTTATGGAGAATAAGATGAGAGGGAAGGAGAAGAGATTTAAGCCCAACGATTCTTCATAACCGTCCATGAAAAGGAAGATCAAAGGGGAGTCAAGGGAACATGACGATATTTGTTTTGCATGTGGAATGAAAGGCTACAGGATGAAGAACTGCACCCAGCCTAAGAAAAAGGGGATGATTCAAGTGAATTTTTTATCAAATGAAATCTATCTGTTTCTACAAATTGGTTATTAGATATAGTTTGTGATGGTCAAATATGTATCTAAATATAGTAACCAAGTAGATTTTGGAAGATAGAATAAGAGGAGGTAAATATGTGAGCACCTAGTAGAGACAGAATTTCTGTTGTAGTTGGCTGGGACATCCACATCATATTTCCTACTAGGTTGATATTGGGGTTAAAGGGTTGTTATTAAGCACCATCTATTACTAAAAACATTATTCAGTATCCAGAATTGATATAGATGGATTTTTTTCATGATTGTAAATGAATGCTTGTTTTAAAATGATATTATTTGTTTTGGTAGGGAATATTTACGCAACGGTCTTTATGTATTGGATTACAAAAACCAAGCAATGGAAGTCGATAACAAAGATACTTCACATGACTCATACCACACCCAACTTTGGAATCACCAGCCAAGTCATGTAAACGATAAACTCTTGACAAAGTAACATCAAGATAGATATTTATGTTCATTAAAACTAAAACCAGTTGGTGTTTGTCATGCATGTTTACAAGGAAAAATAACCAAATCCTCATTTAGTGGGAAAGGTGAAAGGGCTAAAGAACTTGTTTAATTGGTTCATACCGATGTGTGTGCACCATTTCTATTTGAAGAAAGGGAAGGTTACTCATACTTCATAACATTTACTGATAACTTTAGTAGATATGAATATTACTACTTAATGAGGTATAAGTTAAATTGTTTTGATAAGATAAAAGAATACAAGAATGAGGTTGAGAACCATCTTGGTAAGCAGATTAAGAAACTCATCTTAAACTTAGGTGGAGAATATTTTAATCAAGACTTCACTGATTATTTACAAGAGTTTGGGATCCTATCCCAACACACTCATCCTTACATTCCACCGTGGAATGGTGTGAGCGAAAGGAGGAACCACACCCAATTGGACATGGTGATGTCAATGATGAGTTATAAGAGCCTTTCATATTATTTTTGGGGATATGTGTTACAAATAGTGGAACACATACTCAACCAAGTACCAATTAAATCAAAAAATGGTATTCCATTCAAGTTATGGAGTGGAAAGAAATCCATGTTATAGAATTTAAATTTTTGGGGAAGGGATGCATTTGTTAAGTCCTCTTCATGTAACAAAAATTCACCCCGAGGCACAAAGTGTACCATTATAAAATTACCAAAGTAAACAAGGGGGTATTACCTATATAACCCCGTAGAAAAAAGGTTATAGTGGAAAGACATGCCATGTTCCTTGAGATGGAGCAGATATCCAAAAAATATCATGTGAGTGAGATATACTTCGATGAAGTTGAGGCTTAAGGTACACAAGAGTTAGTACAAGAACAAATTCCACAAATCCTCATGGAATAATGATCCTCTAACCTACAAGGAAGTAGTAAGTGGCATAGATGTTTCCAAGTGGAAAGAATCTATGAATAATTAAATGGATTACATATTCCAAAATAATGTTTGGATTTTGGTAGATCATATAGTTGATGAAAAGCCTCTTGGTTGCAAATGGGAATTCAAGAAGAAACTGGACATGGAAGGACAATTCAGTACCTATAAGGCACGACTGGTTGCAAAAGGGTTCAAATAGAGTCACGACCTAGACTATGATGAAACCTTTTCACCAGTTTCAATGATGAAATCAATCAGAATTCTATTGTCTATTTCCACTTACCATGACTATGAGATTTGGGAAATGGATTTCAAAACATCCTTCCTTAACAGGAACCTTCAGGAAGATGTCTACATGACCCAACCTGAAGGGTTTAAGACTCCAAAGGATTCCAATAAGGTATGAAAGTTGTAGAAATCCATTTATGGATTAAAGAAAGCATCCAGGTCATGGAAAATTTGTTTTGATAAATCCATAAATAAATTTTTTTTTATCAACAATGAATGTGAGCTTTGTGTCTGAAATGGTTTAGTGGGAGTGCAATCATTTTACTAATAGTATATATTATTGACATATTACTTATTGGAAACAAGATACCAGTCTTATAGTCTGTTAAGGCATGGTTGAATCAATTAATCTCCATTAAGGACTTGGGAAAAGTATCATATATTCTTGGGATCATGATCCACCATGAAAGATCCAAGAGATTGTTGGGCCTAAGTCAAAGTACATACATTGATAAGATACTGAAGATATTTAGTATGGAACAATCTAGGTGGTGACTATTGCCAGCATCACATGACATTCATCTTTCCAAGAAAATGTGTCCTTAGACACATGAGGAAATAACGATAATCGAAAGGAATAAATACACATAAATTATTGGGCTAGTCATGTATTCCATGATATGTACTAGAATGGATGTCTCCTATGCATTGAGTGTGGTAAGAAGATATCGATATGACCAAGGTGACAACCATTAGATGGTATCCAAGACTATCCTAAAGTATCTGAGTCGTACTAAAGATATGTTCCCAGTTTATGGAGGATATGTGGAACTAGTAATCATAGGATATAAAGATACTAGTTTCTAGACTGATCAAAATGACATGAAGTCACAAGTGGGATATATCTTCACTTTGAATGAAGGTGAAATTAGATGAAAGAGCTCAAAGAAGAGTGTGGTCGCAAATTCTAAAGTAGATTCTGACTATATCATAGCTTATTAGGTATCTAAAGAAGTAGTTTGGATCTAAAAATTCATCCACGAGATGGATGTGATAACTAATAATAAATATCTCATCACACTGTACTATGATAATACTATAGTGGTGGCTCTCGCAAATGAGACAATGTCACATCAGTAGAAGAAGCACATACTTTGGAAGTATCATATCTTGAGGGTTTTTTCTCAGAGAGGTCATGTTGCAGTGGGTAGTATTTCCTTGGAAGGAAATGTAGTGGATCCCTTGACTAAAGCCTTGACTCGGTAGAAACATGATCACCATGTGAGGTCTATCATACTAAAAGTCTTAAGTAGTTGGATCTAGTCCAAGTGAGAGTTTATAAGAGTTGGTGTCGTAGAACCAACTGGTTTTACTTTTATTACATGTATATTTAATGTATTTAAATATTAAACATATTATTACATATTGTTCATTATTCTGCATGACTATGATGAAATAACCTCCAAGTGTATTTTTTTGTATTGATAAGGTTATGGAAGTTACTCGCTATGATGAGGACCTCGAAATTCTATTACAATATTATTAAATATGGCTATGTGGTTGAATGACATACTATGATGGGACACATAGCATGCAGACCGATAGGTGCGATTAATTGTAAGCATATGAGACTTCCTCTCAATAATTTTTCACTTGGTAATCTCCATGAAAAGAGATTATGACAACAGACTCGCCAGTATGAATTCTCTATGTTTTCATATTACCAGATATTTATATCTACAAGAATGTGTAAAACATATTTATTTAATTTATTGAACATTTAATAAGTATTTATATACTAGTTTGTAAATAAAATATTTATTTTAAAAAATAATTTATTTATTTATTTATTAGGGTGTTCAATAAATGGAAGTGGAGTTCGAGAGGAGCACGGCCGGTTCGGTAGTAAAATATTTATTTTCAAGATGATAAATAATTATTTAACTAGTTGGAAAAATTGAAAAAATTCTACTATTATTTTGTGATTCGTAATTTTATTTATAATTTCATTTTGTGCAAGACGACACGCCATAAATAATGACGTTGCATAACTAGTAATAGCGCAAGTTTTCTCTAAGATTAGGAATGCATTTATTTACTGTTATGCAATTAAATATTATAACTAAATCTCTATATCAATAAATAGAAAAATATTTATATTATTCCAAGTACCGAACCACAGACCTGGTGAAATGAGAATTGTTGAGCTAAACAATTTATGTCTTGAATATTCTTCCTGCCCCTCTCAAAAATGAGAGACATTCTTCAAGGCCGAAGAACAAGCAGTCAAGAAAGACTGACACAAGACACTCGCTTCACTACATTTTCACCTAGAGAATAATTGGTGTCTATCAAAGGCCATCAAAGAATGTGTAGATCATTGTTAGATGGATTCTAGTTTTTATCCTTACAAGTGCAACAAGATAAACTAGAAGGGTAATTACAGATGATCAACATCATTAACAATGAAAATAACGAAGATCCAGGTATTATTTTCATTATGAAATTAAATAAATTAATTATAAAAATGATGTCAAAGATCATATATAAAGGTTTTGGGCCTCTTATTTATTTGTCTAAATATTTGATTCTTTTCTATGGAGACTAGAATTCATCTTCGTATTGATCCTAGAATAATCATTGATCATGGTAAAAATTAAAGATGGGTACTGGCCTAACCATGCTTCCACTGTGCCCGAAACCTATAAGTAGTTTTCCTCATAAAGTGTGTGAGCTTCAGGAATGAAGTAGGTTCCATGAGGGTAGTTTGTTTCGTGAAGGGTGTGAGATTCGAAAAGGGAGATTCATGAAAAGAAGTTTTGAATACCCATTCTAGGTGAACATAACTTTCATAGAGCATCAAAAACAGACTGAGGTATTGTACAAAGTATCATTATAAATTCTAGGAGGTTTTTAACAGCTTCTATATAGGAAAGTGAGTAATTGTTTTGAGAGATAAAATTTTGTAAATGTTCATCAAGAAGAACTGAAACATTATTTTACCCTATTTTCTCTAAGTGGGAGAACACGCACTGTTTTATTTCTTTCTTAGTGCTACATGAGTGTATATAAAGATTCTAATTATTGTATTCCATATCAAAGTATTTTTTCTAGTGTATTTTGTGGTATTTTATTCTTTTTAAACCATACCAAGGACGTAACTACTATTTTTGAGTAGTTAACCATGTAAATTATTTTGTTTTGGTGAATACGTGTTTGTTTTTTATTCATAAGGTAACAAATATTTAACAGGAGGTGAAGGTTGTTTGAAAAGTAATTAAAAATAAAAGAAAAATTTATCCCTAATTTACCCCATCCCCCTCTCAGTGATACTTATATCCAAACTGGGAAAATTTAGTTGGTGTCAGAGGGAATTATTACCTTCATTTATTCTTTGCTGATGTTTTGAAGAGAATTTTTGATGGAGAATCTGAATTTCATGAACAATAATGGGATTCCAATATTTTATGGAAATAATTATCATATATGGAATGTCATAATAATGCCTTTTCTTTTGTCTTATGTGTATGAAGTTATTAAAGCTACAACAGATGGGTTTCTTCCTATTTATGACAATGTTCCTCTTACACCTATCGATAAAAATAATATTGATATTTATAGAAGAGCTAAAAATTCAATACTCTCATCACTTTTACGGTGTGGGTTTTCAAGAGTTAAAGGTGTTTCTATAGCTTAATATATCTGGGATAAGCTAAAAACATCTATAAAGGATATACAAAAGTAGATAAGGATAAAATTAAAATCTAGAGGTTGTAGTATGAAAATTAGAGAATGGGTGAGATTGAATCTTTTGGGGAATTCATTACATGGGAAATAACATTGTTAGTACAATCAGATGTCTTCGTAAAAAATTGGAGGATTCTATAGTTTTTGAAAAGATTTTAAGAAATTTTACCAATAAGTTTGATGAAAAGGTTTCTTCATTGGAAGACAAATATAATAAAACATTATCTCTTGATTATATACATAGAAATCTCATCACTTATTACATGTGAATAGAGTAAGATATAAAAAGATAAACAAAAACTGATAGAGAAATATCTTTCTTGGTTGCAAATATAGATAATTCAAAGAATATTCTTATTAAATATGAAGATGGTGAATATTATTTTAAATATGAGGTAAGTAAAAATATGGATAATATATTTCCTTATTTTCTAAGAATGTAAAAAGTGGTAGAGGGAAATACAAGGGGAAACTTCCCTTGATATTTTTTCAATATGGAGTCATTGGGAACATTGTACCTAACTATCCTCAAAAAGGAAAAGAATAAGACAATGATGAAGATGAAATAAGGTATATAAGGTCATGGAATAAATATCCTAATAAAGATAAATATTTTTCCAAAGGGAAGGATAATATGTTCTTAAAAGAAAAAAGAACAAGGTTTTTGTATAAAGATAATGAATAAGAAGAGAGTGAAGTTAATTTCAAAAATATTTTACTAAAAATTATTGAGGGAAAAATTCTATTGTATTAGTGAATAATAAATATTTTTGAGCAACGATTATGAAGAAGAAGAAACTAAAATTGAATCTCATTGGAAAGAAGAGTTGAAGGAATATATGAGAAAGAATAGAATGATTGAAAAGGAAAACAAGAAGTTTATAAATGAATGATAATCATAAAATAATCAAGAAGGTTATCCTAATGATAATGTTTATAAGGTAAAAGATATTGGTGATATGAAGAATTATCTTGAAAAAGAAAAGAAGCATAATGAACTTCTTGAAGGAAAGCTAGGGGAAGAATACGATGATTTGGAATTCATCCAAAATAATCTTTCAGAAGATGAAGAAAAGAATATATGTTTCAAAAACTCTATATCAGATGTTGGTGAATGTTTTGGTAAGAATAAACCTTATAAGGATAAACAGAAGTTTTTTTCAGAGGTTGAGAAGAAATGAGGAATTAGTTCTTAGAATATTAATGCTGAGAATGTTACATATGTGGCCAAAGTTAATAATTATAAATAAATCAAAATTTTCTAATCACAATGATTTAGAAATAAGTTCTATTACTTCCGGTGAGAATAATTATATAAATATATCTAAGATGAAGAAGAAAGTTATAGTTGGAAATAGAACATTTCATGTTCAATAAAGTTCTATTAAGAAGGTTTCTGAGAAGCATGTCTTGAAATCTTGACAATATCAAAGTTTCATAGAGAAATATTATTTCTATGGATACTGCTGGAATTGTGGTGGATTCAGACATATTAAAATATGTTTTGGTTCAACTAATAACATTACTACTATTCTATAGGATATGGAATAAAAGGTTTGAGGGAGAGTCAACCCTCTCAAAAGAAGAATCCTAAGAAATATATTTAGATGAAATCTGAGAAAGTTGGTGTGAAAATTGATAATATATTCCAACCACTGGAAACTATTTGTGAAATATGTGAAAATAGGAAATATTGCTAAGGTTTGTATTATTTTGTTGCAAGCACAACACATTTTTCTTAAAAAATCTCACAATCTATAGGTGAATAAATAAAAAGAAGAAGAAAAAATCTCTTGCTGTTGAAACTAATTTGAAATCTATAAAATGAGAATAACCTTGGATTCTTGATAGTTTGTGTTATTCTCATATGAATGGAGACTTAATGTTCCTGAGAAATTTTATGGACTTTATAGAAGGAACAATGACATTTTGAAATATTAAATCTATGAGGATCAAAGGTGTCAGATTAATCATTATTGGGAAAGAAAAGATCAAATCTAGGAAAAATTATACATTGATGGGGTAAAGCACAACCTGCTGATTGATTCAAAAACTTTTTAATGAGGGTAAAAAAGTTATCTTCATAAAATATGGTTTTTTTGTAAAAGTTGAGGATGATTTAAATATAGTTACAAGAGTTCAAATTACGATAGGAAACTTGTTTCATGTTGGTGAAATAAAAAACTATTATTACTTGGGTATGGTTGAAGAAAATAAATAGGAGAATAAAAGGCTGGGACACATGGTCTAAAAAACATGAGAAAATTATAAAATCATGTCAGTGTCTGAGATATTATTTATATGTAAAGAACTAGATAATGTTGTTTTACTATATATAAAAAATGAATGATCACAACTTCTGTGCATAAGAAAGTTTACATTTGTTCAAAAATACCTATAAAACTTATTCATTCGGATATCTATGGGCCGATAATAAATAAAATCAAGTATGGGAGATAAGTACATCATCACTTTTTTTGATGAAATTACTCATATTATTTGTGTTATGTACATGAGAAATAATTTAAAGGCTCTGAAAATGTTTAAATGTTTCAGGAGGAAAGATGAGAAAGAATGTGAGTATTAATTGAAGAAGTTGAGAACTGATAGTGGTTGGGAGCATAATAATAAAGAGTTTTAATGTTTTTTTGAGAATACTGGAATTCAATATGACTTTAGTTCACTATACAAACCTCCAAAAAATGGGGATACTAAAATAAAGAATAGAAGTCTGGTGTAAATGGGGCAAACAATGTTACTTGAACATGGTCTCTATCATTACAATTAATGGCATTCCATATGTACTACTGTATATATTAAAAATCATTTTTTCTATGGGACAAGATCATATAAGACTCCATATTTAATGTTTTTTGAAAAAACTCTAATTATAAAACACATAAGTGTTTTTGGGAGTCCATGAATTATAAATAAAAAAGGAAGAAACAATGGAAAGTTTGAGAAAAGAGGAGATGATGGAATTTTTCTTGGATATGCTCTAGAAGAAAGAGGATATAGATGTTTTAAAAAATAAATAGGAATAATTTTAGATTTTACTGATGTGAAATTTTTGAAAGTGTGTAGAATGAAATGTGGGATGTTTCTGATGTAGAAGTAGAGAAGGATGAGGAATGTTTTGTTAACAATTATAATAATTCTGATAATAATGGTAATCCTACTCAAGAAGAAAAATTTAAATCATAAATTTATAGTGATGAGGATGAAATTCAAATATATCATCCTAGGATGAGTAAGAAAGCAGAGGATCAGAACAATATTGGTGATCGAAATTGGAAGGTTCAAACAAGAAGAACAAAAAATACTATTACACATACTTCTTTTTATTAAAAAGTGTAGCCAAATGATATAAAAGAATCTTTTGAGAATCTAGAATTAGTTTAGTCTAGGAGTGAAGATCTTGATTAGATAAAAAGGAATGATACTTGGTAACTCAATCCCAATCCTGGTAAAAAAATATTATTGGTACAAATGGGATTTATGAAAAAAGATAAATGAAGAGGTTGAAGTGATAAGGAATAAGGAAATATTTGTCTACAGCGTTTACTCACAGATTAAATGTGTGTATTTTTATGAGATATTTTTATTCAATGGAAAGATTGGAAATAATCATAATCATTCTTTCTATTACTACAAAATGAGGTTTTTCTTTTCAAATTGATGTAAAGTCCACATTTTTAAATGGTAATCTTGATGAATAAGTTTACAATGAAAGATTTTATGGATTATTTTTTGGTTAAGGATGAAATTTATGTGTGTAAGATGTAGAAATACTTGTATGGGATAAAAAAAGATCCAAGGTAATGGTATTTGAAACTATATACATTCTTAATAAACATGAATTTCAATAAAGGAAGAGTTGATAATAATCTTTACATCAATGAAAACCATAAGTTTTCACTCATCGTAATTGCTTATGTTGATGACATTATCTTTTCTGGAAATGATGAGAGATCTTGTGAAAGATTTGTGAAAGAGATGAAGAAATTTTTTGAGATCTCCATGCTGGGAGAAATTAAATTATTTTTTTGGTTATAAATTTTACAGAAAAAGAACCACAATTTTTCTCTCAAAGAAAGTATGCTATACTAATGAACTTTATAATAACATTGGCATGGATAATTAAAAATAGGTTTCCATAATGATTTTAGTAGGAACTAAGTTGTCTAAAGATGGTAATGGAAAATAAGTTGGTCAAGAAAAGTTTGAAATTATGACTAGAAGTTTATTATATTGTAATTTCTCAGGAACCGACATTATTTACGCTCTTACCGTATGTGCAAGGTTCTAGAATGCTTTGAAGGAATCACATTTAATTGATAGAAAAGGGATTCTTAGATATATCAAAGGAATAATTTTTTTGAATCAGGTATGATGGCTCAAAAAATATTGATTTTTTTGGGTATTTAGATGCTGATTGGGTAGGAAATGTTGATGATAGAAGATCCACATCTGGTATAGTTTTTTTTCTGGAAAAAATTTGTGTTAGTTGGAATAAAAATAAATAGAATTCCATAACTCTTAACATATATAAAGCTAATTATGTTTCTTCCACTCAATATGCTACCCAACTTATGTGGAATAAAACTCAGTCGGAAGACTTACTTGTTGATGTAAAGTTACCCTTTCTCTTGGGATGTGATAATTAAAGTGAAATCAGCATTATAAGGAATATGGTAAAACAATATAATTAAAATATATTTAAATCAAGTACCAATTCATCAAATAATATGTGGATAATAATGAGTTGATGTTGGAGTATGTTCATACATCATAAAAAGTTGCTGAAATTTTCATAAAACCTTTACCAAAGGAGAAATTTTAAAAATTGTGGTTGGACATGGGTGTACAACCTCCTATAATCAAGGTAAAGGTATGTGATTTTATCCCCATCTGATCTTACCTTTGTATAGTGTTGTCAAGGGGGAAAATTATTTTATAAATCTATCCCAATAGAATCATGCATAAAGATGGAGTTGTGGGTAATCTATGAATCCAACTTGTATGTGTGGACTATTATAATTTTTTGTGGGAGTGGTTATAGGAATAAATTTTTTTGTACTCCAAGAAACTTTAATAAGTATATAATTCCAAGGAATAAGGCTACGAAGGAAATTTGAAGAGGTTTCATAGTCAATATATTTTTGGTCAACATGGTCTTGCAGTTAATAATTTTTGTTTTATATAATAAGTTATCTTATGTAGGCTTAGAATTGTTGATTACTAATCCATTTCTTGAGGTTAAAAAGTTTAGTGATTTTTGAATCTTTCTTAACAACAAATTCTAACGGGGATATTGTTAGGACCAACCTGATAATGAAGTGTGTCAATTTTAGGTATTGTCTTTCATTGTTTAGGAAGTTTGAAAATAAAAAAATCAAGTAAATAAATTAACATTGTATAAGTGGATGAATGTAAAAATATTTGTAATCAGGAAATCAAATTTACATTTCTAAATAATTTTCATTTGATTTGTATGGAAATATATTACTAGAAGATTATGATGTTACTATACTTTCCATTGTAAATCTGATGATGATTTGCTGCTCTATATTAAAAAATATCATAAGTTATTTGGAGAACTTGTGATGCACGATTTATGATAGAAAGGGGGATAAAAAGTTATTCTAATAATTTTCCAATTTTATTGGCATAAAATATGTTGTTGGATGATTTTGAATTAGCATGGGTGGTTTTGCCGAAGCAGATTTTATGGTGGCACAGTTTCCCAGTGTTTGCCATATTTTTGGGTTCCAAAATTCAATGTTTGGATAACATTGAGAAAAGTGTATTTCCTTGAAGATATCATTAAGATAAGAAAATATATGAGTTTCATAAAGATGGTAGTTTTGAAGTGTTTTTCTTGAAGGCATGGAGATTATAATGGTGGTCTTCGCCAATACAAGAAATAGAGTATCGTGAGCATGGGATGGTTTGATAGGAATCTTCATGACATTGAAAAGAATCAGGAAATGAAAAGTTGAGTAGAATATTGAGTGGCGCATAATGGTGGTGTGAATGTCTGATGGAACTCTTTACAATTATGAAGAGCATTGTGAATGGTGAATTTATGTGAAGCTTTGCGAGAAATGTAACATCGTGAAGGAATTTAAGGAGATTCATAAAATGATGATGATATGGTTGGATGGTTCTAAATTCAGTGGGAAATTCCTATAAATAGCCCTCTACCCCTTTTGAATAGAATATATACTTAATGAAAATTTTAATTCTATAGATTTGATAAGATGGTTTGTGGAGGTCGTATGCAAATAAGCTTGTGAAGGCTCTAATCCAACAGAACTTTTGAGCATCGCATAGAGTTGTAAAGTTTTCAAACACTAAGTGAGCTTCATGAAGGAAGTATGTTCTATGAAGAATGTTTTCTTTGTGAATTGTGTGAGATTCACGGAGGAATTAGGTTCTGTAAAGGCAGTTATCTTCACGAAGGGTGTGAGCTTTACAAAGAGAGCTTCGCGAAGGAAATTCATGAAAAGCAGTTTTGAATACCCATTCTAAGTGAACCAAACTTCCATAGAGAATCTAAAAAAGATTGAGGTATTAGACTAAGTAACATTATTAATTCTAGGAGGTTCTTACCAGCTTTAGGGTAGCAAAGTGAAGAATTGTTTTGAGAGATTAAAGTTGAGAATGTTCTTCGAGATGCACAGAATAATTATTTTACCCTATTTGTGTTAAGAGGGAGCACACACACTGTTGGATTACATTATTAGTGATTTAAGAGTGTAATGGAATATCGTACTCATTGTATTCTACATTAAAGGATTGTTTTCTAGTGGATTGTGTGGTATAGTATTGTTTTTGTACCATACCAAGGACATAACTACTCTTTTTGAGTAGTGAACCTTGTAAATTCATGTGTTCCTGTGGATGTGTGTTTGTTTTGAGTTTATAAGGGAAGAAATATTTAAAATGAGGAAAATGTTGTTTAAAAAGTAAATAAAAATAAAATAAAAAGATATCACCGGTTTAACTCATCCCCTCTCAGTGATACTTGGATCCTAACTAGGAAACATCAATATTTACATTGTACATGATATCTCCCTTTCCCTATGTGGGACTCAAGACTCAGAAATCATGATGTGACTTGTTAGGGTCATGAAATTAACCCCTAATAGTCTCAAGGGAGGGTGGTTAGAACATTTTAATTAATGTAATGGATAGATAGAAATTAGTTAAAAAAATCTCACCCGCATTATTGTTTGAGTGATTTAAACCTATACCCTAATCTCTGATACCAGATAACATGACCTTCAAGCACTATAGAAAAAAAAATTATGTTCTTGATCACAACCTCATAGAACTATTTCCTCAAGTTATCATTTACCATTACCAGAAAAGTCATTTTGTTGGGGGTGGATTTCTATTAGGTATTTATATTGATCATGAAATCTTGCATCAAACAATACAGGGCATGAAACTCATAAAATACCTATGTGATCAGTTAGGGTCATGGTGTCACCCTAGATGTAACACCCCGAGCTTCCACGATACGCCTCTCTTTCAATAATGCAATAGCTTGCATTGTACGCAACTTCGAGTTCTAAAACATCGCAACTAATCAAATTAGCCGTTATGAATAGTAATAACCACCTTTTAAATTTATAGAAATTTTATATTTCAAAATGGACTTCATTTTTGTATTCCTAATATTGAAATTAGCCTATGTTGAATTTTTTGTAATTTTCCGAGAACTTCCAAATTTTTATGAATAGTGAAAAATACTTAGAACAACTTTTTTAATAAAAATAATTAATAGTGATAAATTATACTATTTAGTGGTTTTAAAGTATAATTGGAATATATTTTTATCATTTTATCCAATGGTGGTCATTAGAATTAATTTGACATTGAAATTGGACATAAACAATTGCCAATCTTTTGATATAAATTATTTCTTAAAAACACGCTATTTGTTGTAACAGCGGGAATTAATTATAAAATTAATTAATACAACTTATATGTTTGGAATTTTGTAAAATAGACATCATTTTTGAATTCGGAATATCAATTATATCTTAGGGTGAAATTTTGGCCTTATTCTGAAAAACTTCAATTTTTGATGAATAGTGAAACCACTAAGTGGTAGTTAAATAACTGATTTTTCGTTTAAATGAAATATTACCACTTCTGTGATTTGATTTTCAAAAATCCGACATACATGGTTTTCATTAAGAAGTAAAATGTGGTTCAATGAGATCAAAATAATTTTTTGGTGAATAGTAACTTTTAAGTTCTTAATCGCGATTAGAGGTAATTAGTGTAGTTTAAGGTAAAAACAATGTTTTATTAATATGATATGAGCTTGACACTTGTCCTACTCCTATTGGATGAGTCATGGCCGACCAAGACAACCCATGGGTCAACTTGGGGACCCCATGGAGCCACTTTAGTTAGAAAATGACATAAATACCTTTTATTTAATGTTAAAGTAAAAAATGACACAAACATAAAATGTTTTACTAAAACAATTTTTACGTGGGGTTACACAAGTCCAAATTTTGATTATAAATATTCATTAGAAAGATAAAAAGATTTCCTACATCATAGTATTTGTTTTATAATTTTTAGACATTAAATAAATTAAATTATTTATGACATCATGATGATGCAGTGATGACCTCATTATTTAACGATTTAAATAAAATGAGAAGATAATGCAAAATCCAAGGCTTACACTTGTCCAAAGACAATTGGATGAGGAGATTTCGAACCCTTATCACCTTATCCTCGAATTATATAAGTGTGGGACCTTTAGAATCCGAAAAGCATTGTGTAAATAATGTAACATTTCAATCTTTCCAAAAGAGCCCCTCCTCTCCACTTATAAAAGGCCCCCACCTCTCCCACCTTATTCACACCTTCAAGCCATTTGACTCGGCCAAACTCTGCCCAAATACTCTCCCAAAATCCCTCTCTTACTCATATAAGCCTCACTTTGGGCAGAACTCTTTCCAAGGAAGCCTTTGGCTCAAATCAAAAAGCGTTACCCGATTTTGAGGTAATGTCTTTTCTAATGTTGTTTTGTTTTATTTTTCTTCTCCAACCCCCTAAACTCTTTTTATTAATTTCTTTTGTAACAACACCAGTATCCTCAATATACTAGGATGTTGTTATAAGAAGGATTAGAGCTACACTTACACACACCTACATCTAATGGTTAAAGAACATACGGTTTCTGTGGATGGCGAATTTCTGCCTCACGAAACGATGATTGTTCAACACTCATATAACACCTTCAAAGGTGGCCATTAAGATGTAACTATATTTATATATGATATATAATGTGTTTATGTTTTACTTATTCTTCTGTATTTCTCATTTATGGCTTACTTTATGATTTCCATTATGGGTAAAACGCGATAATTTCATTTTAGGAAGTGCGGACTACCGCCCCCTCAAAGTGATTTGAATCGTTAATGCCATATGTGGGATGTATAAAGGATGGAGTAAATGGTATTATACACTATATTATACTGGAATTATATTATACATTTATATCATTATTATTTAGTTCCATTAAATATGAAATTGAAATGAAAGTAGCGTTCATGCGTACGTACGGCTTACCGTCTCCATGAACGGTGCATTTCATTTCTTACCTCTAAATGTTACGTAATATTATAAATGAATGTATATACTGGATATATAAGATATATATGACATCTAAATCATTAATATAATTCTGGATATAATGGATATTTCACCACATAAACAACTTGTAATTATAAGAAGCTTATTGTTGACTCAAGTACCAAAGATCGACAAAACGACCGTTATTAACTTAAATAATTACATAATGTTCATAACATTGTAATAAGTGATATAAAAAGGATAATGAAATTGAAAATGGTTCTTAATAAGGTAGATATTAACTCTAGTTTATTATTCAGGAGGTTAAAGAACGGTTGAGTCAAGTCAGACACGAGGTAAGGGAACTTCTTAACCCAACTTCAATTCTTTGGGTTAATCTCCTACTTTCAAATTACTTCATGATATTATTATGTCCTATCTTGTATTTGTACTTTATTTATGTGTATCTATAGTGAATACACCTAATAGATCTATTTTATTTGTAAGGGAACTTCTTAACCCAATTTCCATTCTTTGGGTTAATCTCCTACTTTCAAATTATGTCATGATGTTATTATGTCCTATTTTGTATTTTTACTTTCTTTATGTGTACCTATAGTGAATACACATAATATATCTATTTTATTTTAAAAATGATCTTTTAAGGACTTCGTCTCAATCTCCTTTCATTGGGGCATATTTGGTTTTATACACAATTTTCTTTTATACGGTGTATAAACCGCTTTTGACTTTTACGTTTATTTAAAAGGAATCTTTTTTATACGAAGCGTTTTGCTAAACGACAAAAGGGAATGTTTTTCTTTCCGTACTTATGCGGCGACAAAGACTTCTCCACCGCCGTGAACATTATTTGAGTTTCGGCTTCCTCTACAAGCCATCATTTTTTTAATGAAAAATAAATACAATGTTTTAACTTTCTTTTATTTTGGTATTGAAAATGGTTTTGAAAGCGTTTTTATTATATCAATGTGTTGTATTGATATCTTGTGATTGAAATGTGGAAATGTTATGTTTCCTTTATGAATGTTTTATGTGATACAATTATGTTATGGTTTATGATATGTTTAAACCTATTCATATGAGGAATGTATTGGACTTAATATGTGACGGGTGGAGCCCGCTATAGCTCCTCGATGCATCGGTAGGTCTCATGAGACAACTAGACGTGGAATTGTCCGAGGCCCTTTCCCAATTTGATTTATGGTTTTGGCCGAGGCCTTGACAAAATGTTTCAGAATGTCCGTCATTATACATTCCATCATTATGAAAGTGGTTATTGATATTGCATGTGATTATTCGACCAGTAGAATATCCATGTGAAGAAGTAAATGGAATTATCTCATTTTACTTTTGCCATATTATGTTGATGTTCAAGTTTAAAAGGCTTTTGTTTTAGTTATACATTGCCTTAAATGTTTATGTTTATTTATGAAAGCTTCCATAATATTGTTATCCTTACTGAGCATATGAGCTCACCCCTTTCAATGTTTTAATATTTTCCAGGATGTGAAGAAGTATTTTATGAATGACCTGCAGGGATAGTCAGAAGAGGATATGAGTGTGGACTATGGAGACTTTGTTATTGTAGTTTTTCACTTTATGATGTAATGTAACGTTTACGAGTGTATCTAGTGTTTCCAAGGCTACTAAACTAATCGGTCTTTCGAGACTTGATCTTTTGTGATCATGCCAATGTTACGAAGTAATGCACCGACTCCGGGTAGCTGGGGTCGGGGCGTTACACTAGAAGTCACATATGGGGGTGGTTATTTCCTTTTTAAGAATCTTAGGGAGCATTGTAATTTTGTTTCAAAAAGAATCCATGATGGTCACTGGTTTGGGATAACATAATGTCACACTTAGAGAGGTTAATTGTCATTTATCTTCACATTATATATAAAACTATTCTGAAAGATTTTCCAAGTGGAGTTAATAATTTTATATAAAATGATTCATTTTTAATTCTTAAATTTATTTATTAAATTTAACAAAACCATACATAATCACCCATATTATAATATCCTATATGATATATCACTAGTTAATACTTATATTTGTTTCACTTTTAGGGTATTGTTAAACTCATTACACCTCTATGTAATTTTTTCAACATCTATATGTGACCACTTGATAGAAACCTTCCAGTAAATTCTTTTCGTGAGTAAAATATATGAAGTAATCCTACTTGAATAATAATGATACTTAGGATTCATATTCCTATTTTTTAAAACCTTAATGTTAATATTCAACCTCCTTTATATTATAATATCTAATGTTATGATATTAATAACATATATTGTCTAATCTCTCTATATTCATCCCCATTATCATTCATGGAATTCATTCCATTAAGACAATTCATTAAGATCCTTTAAGATATAATAATCCATTCTTTATATTTTTTATTACTAACACATACTAAACTCTTTTAGAAAAAAGTGATATATACATAATTATGGTATCTAAATGTAACTAGCAATATTTTCCTTTACTAATAAACCCTAAACAACATTACAATATTAAATGATATTCACATAGAATTTTTGACAAGAATATTATTTTATTTATTATCCTTGAAAACATAAAATTTAAAATTCCAAATATAATCCAACTAGCCTTTTATAAACTATATTATCTTCAAAATATCATTTTGAGATACAAAAATTCTTATGTGATTTGAAATAAATTTTATTTTCTCCAATTTTGAATATTTAAAAAATAAACTACTCTATCCAAATCTTATATGGTATTTTATGATTTTGGAGCATTTTTATGAAAATAATACTCTTTTAAATATGGAATTTATTGGTGGTGGGATTATATACACCACATTTTAGTAAAAATTTATATAAAATATTTTTTTACCAGAAAAACACCTTTTATCCTTATTTTCTTCCCAATTATGTTATTGAGTTTAATGAATCATAAGCTATGTTTTTTAAACCATCATATCATATTATTCATAAAAAATATTTGTTAATAAACAAATTTTATTATCATATAAGATAAATATGATGAAAATACACATCTTTTATATAGATTCATCTAATATTGATATTTCCTTTTCATTCAAATCCAATATTCAACAAACCATAACCTAATTAATTGAAGTCAAAATAAAATCTACATAAATTATTACATTGATCTTAAACACCTATATTTTTATAAAAAAATTCAAATAAATAGTAAATATCAAATACACTTTCAAAATATAAGAATCGATTCTTTAATAGTGATACATAAAATGGTCTTTCTATGGATATTCATGAACTCATTTAGGTATCCCTAAAATTTTCATCAGATATAGAATATTTATATCTCTTTATGATAACTCATGGTTTTAATGACCAAGGATAACTATTAAAAACATATAATATTTTTTTTGGATTAAGAATTTACTAAATTGTAGTATCAACATAGTAACAGAAATGGAATATTTCATTACCAATTCTTATATTCTCAAAACATTTAAAAAATTGTGTAATATTTTATAAAATACCCTCACATTTATAGAACATTTATGATGATGATCACATAATTAATTCATTGTCAAGATCATTCCTTAAAGGAAACCATCACTCTCTCTTATTCAATAACACACTTAATGAAATTTAATATATGTGTTGAGACTAAAGTACCTATATTAATTTTTGTTAAAATATTTTTGAAACCTTAAATGAATAATTTTATGGTTCTAATAAGATTATAGAAATATTTTTTGAACAAATTCAACAATAGGTTAGTAATTATAGTAGTACTCTAACAAATATATTTATTCATTTTTGAATCAAATTATTATGTTTATACTATTACAAGATATTTCTTACATTATGATTCTACTTTCTTGATATTTATCATAAATTTATGTTGAATATTTATGATTTTATTTATATCAATAATTGATTATTCTATTATATGTTTATCCTATTTTATGTTAATTTAATAAAGTATTTTATTAAATTTACTCCCACTAAAATGATGACCCATTTTTAAATATATCATAACCATTAGGGGTCCAAGATCCATATTTATTTACAACATAGATCAATTATTCATGTAAATAATTCATGACTGTGTCTGGTTGAAAATCATTCCAATTATATCATATATAAATCTTGAATAGTTGATTTCATAACCCTTCACCCTAATCCATCATGTGGATTCACTAAACTATATTCCACTAATATATTAAAGGTTAGGGTTTCCTAGCTATGTGAAACCTAAAGTAAACATAAAAAACAATGCACATAATCATTAGGGTATTCTCGTTACTTGTATGACATAAAAATATAATTAATGGGCACATAATAGTTAGGGTTACCCATAGTGAATGATTCTGGTCATGATAAGTGTTTTCCTTATTAGGAATCTAACACTGAGTATCCTTAAAGGGGATTTAATCTCCCAATATTATCTCATTTATTCCCTTTATATGTTTTTATTCTTCTAGTCATTTAGTTTTAAATAATATCTCCTCTATTAAATCAATCGGTCCAAATCATAATGATATCCACCTGTATAAAAAATCATAGATATGAACCCAAATTAAAAGAAACCGATATTATTACATATCAAAATGTATCCCATGCATAAGGTATATGGACCCATTTCATACAAATTATTAGAATCATATAAAACAAAAATTCCAATAAGTATAATAATAGAGGGATAGATAGTTAACACACACATTTCTATATGGGGATAAGCATCTATGTAATGGAGTGGTTTGACCAAAATTCCCTCTTTATAAAATTACTTTTCATAAGAGAGGCCTCAATTCCATCATATTTACAACACTTAATATGAATAAACTATAATTAACATTATAATTAAATATCATAACCTAGTACAAACCAATGTAAAGTTAGAAGAAAACTATTTCAATTATACTACCATGAATATATCTCATATGCATGTAAGTTTTTTTTAAATTCATTTTAAATAATAAAAATAAACCATACATACATTCATTATATAAAAATTGCATTTATGATTAAAATAGGGAATGAATGATATAAATGAACAATTCATATATTTAAACACGGGATAGAAAACTAATGAATAAATCATAAATAACTACATTATAAACACTTTATAATTTAGGTATGAAATATGGATATTCCATATATTAAATAAACAAAAACATTATATTTATATTTAATATGAACTCCTTGACATTATTATTTTTTATGGAATTCTACATATATATATGATGATAAATTAATTTTAAACATTTTTTATTTCAATTAAATTATCTAAACAATTTATATAATCTATATATGAAATATTTAATATTATTTCATCCTTGATCATATCAAATATCAAATCACCTTTGGAATTTTTAAAATAATATCTCCAATATGGCCACTTAATTTTACAATTTGAAATAAAATATTATGAACAATTAATAATTTCAAATATAAATCCCTTTATATTTAACGATATTTTTTAATTTACAAATAATTTATAAATTTCCCTTATAATTTCTATATAAACATTTTATATAAAAATCATTGTTCATTTCATATAGTATCAAAATGTATTTTAAATTATCATTTGATATTATTAATTTTTATTTATAAATCATAAGCATTTAAATAATTAATTATAACCATTTAATTATTAATTAATTTATAATAATTTTATAAATTCAATAAACATCCAAAAATATTTTTTTCAATAATTTGTAAACCATTTATAAACAATATAATATAATTACTAATAAAAATTATAATTTTTTTAATATATGTTATTTAATGATATACCAAATATTGTAACATGTGATCAGGTTCAAAACCGAAACTGAACCCTAGAAAAGTTATTTCATGTTTTAGGATTGCTAATACCATATTATCAATCCTATTTTATGGTATTTATATATCATAAGCTATGTAATGCATATTGTTTCTTATTACAGACCAACGTAACAGTAACCTTCATTGCTTGGTGGCCTATGTAACTCTAACCCATCATCACTAGGTAGTCATTTAATAGGCTATTTAGTATATCATATATAATATGTGATACTCTATTTTGTTAAAAGTGGAGAGGAATTTTCATACTCTATGGTTTACCCTATAATATGTTATGGCATGTATAAAATTTAATGATTAAACTAAATCATATGCTACGATAGATTATAACTTATAGAGTGATACATCCATAAATTATAATATCAAATATTGTATGATAGGCCACAATGAAATTTATATATCATTTTTAATGATATACAATATGAAATGATAATGATAATTGATTAATTTTTTTGAAACATGATTTTTTGAATCATGAATAATGGTGAATCTCTAATTCCACTAATAGGATTACAAGGATTAAAAAACATTTTTGAAGGTATTAGAAGGAATTATAAACCACATTTCTCAATATCACCATGATATAAATACAGAAACCATGTGTAAGAAATAAATTATGAATAATGTGTACCTTTCAACGATGAGCCTCTCCAACTCTTATTACCTTTATTTATATTATTGATGAAGATCCCTGAGGCACAACCAATAGACTCCCCTCTTTTTGGTATATCCAAAGGCTGGTTATGAATCCTTTCCTGGATGGAATTCTCTATAACTACCATGGTATTGTAGTACCTCATAGTGGAAAATTGAGGAAGAGAAAGATAAATTCAATAGATAAAGGGAATTAGTAAAATTTTTCTTAGTGATCACAAAGCAACTCAATGGATATCTTATTTTTTAGGGTATTAGGACACACCACGAACCTCAAAAGAATTTACTCGTAAATTCTCAATGTATGATTAAATGGAATTTTCTTTAAAACTTTTTGTAGTAATTTTGGATTTAATCTTTGGAAATTTTCATCTCACGAAACATAGAAGTGATAACTTATATAGAATATATTTGAGCCTTAACTATCAATATTTATCTTCCATTGTAAATTATAGGTATAATATGAATCATTTAATATTAATAATTTTTTTTGAAATACTCTTGTTTTTTAGTAAAATAGGTTGATGTAGTAGCATGATAGCCTATATCAATACTTTTCAAAATGAAAACCAATATCACATGATATTCCTTTGAACTAATTTTTAATACTATGCAACACACGCACATAAGAATAAAAACATACACAAAAACATTTAATACAACATGATATATGATAATACACACCATATGTATATTATATTTAGTGTATATGTCCATTAGAAGACCCCATGGATGGGTCACCAGCTAGACAGTGGACCCAGATTTAGTGACCAGTGGGTATCATGTACCTGGAATAGAAGATGATTTATTTTTTAAGAGGAACTAAAATGGAATTCTACTACCTTAATTTTAACCAAATTTGGGGGTTTCTTTACTATTAACCTGAACCAAGGAGATGGTAGGAACTCTCACCCTCTCTTCCACCCCCTTTTCTCCCATGTATTTTAGTTTCTTGGGAGTTATTTCTCCATACCTAATAAAGGTAAATTATCCACTTTCTTCCCCCTTTGTTATTTCCTCTTGTCTTTATGAATTTATAACTTAGCTAAGATTGGTTAAATGTCATATTTCAAAAATTAAATATAAAATATTTCATATATGTTGAGTCTTTTTTGTTCAGTGGCTTGTGAATGTCAAAATTGGAGGAATTCCCATTTTTCTTGATATTTCATCAGAAGTACGTCACTTGGTTGATTTCCCTAGGGGTTTCATCTTGTAGTATAGGAATTAGTGATCAAATGAGTATATAATAATGTAAATTTTATTCATATGAGTTTTGGGGGAATCCCATGGTCCATTGGTGTAACACACCGAGATTATATAATTTATTTATAAATATAATATTTTCGATAGCTTGCGATACATGCCACCGTGAATTTAAATGAATAGAAATACAATATACCATTTTAACATCGCTGTAAAATTGGTGGTTTCAATTGGAATAACCAAATTTTAAAAATATTTGTAATGTTTTTAGATAAATAAAGTATATTGACCAATATTTACTCAATTTTTAGTAGTCTTAATATGCTTAAAAACGTTTTCCTCAAAAATGGTTTTTATTAATTTTTATGATGAAATAACATATTTATTATTTTGAAATTACTTAAAATTAATTTCAAAAAATGAAATTATCTTTTTAAATCAATATTTAAAAATTATCCTAGAGTGAATGTTTGAGATTTTTTTGAAATGATTACTTTCTTGATAAATAGGGGAAAATGTTGTTTTTTAAAAACTGTTTTCTCATTTAAAGAATATATAAAGTTTTATTTTTTAAAAATGGTTTAAAAATTGAAATTATTAAAATTAAATTAAGAGTAATAAAATTATGATTATTGGAATTAATTTTATAAGGATTTTTTTATGAAAACTTTATATACTTAAGAAAACAATTTTTCTATTGAAAATTGTTTTTTACTGTGTTCTATGAGTATACTTTAAAAACAATTTATCCACTTTTAAAGATTTAATTTTATATAATAGATTCCATCTTTGAAATAATAATATATATTTTTAACATGTCATCTTTCATTATTGGTCATAATAAATAAAAAAACAATAAAATATATTTATCTTCGTTAATGTTTAAACAAATTTACTAGGGGTTAAACCAAGATACAATGGTAAATATTATAATTTAACTTGTATAAATCATATTTTATGGACATATTTAGAACTAATAATATTTCAACTTAAAATATATGTCAATTTATAATCATTATTCTTAATAATTAGTTTATTATATTTTATTCTTGTAATATATTCCAAGTGTGTCTCCTCCCCCACTTATAAAAGGGAACCCCTGCATTCTCTTATTTACACCACTTTGAGACTTCTAGATAGAAAAAATTCTACCAAAATACCTTTAAAACGTCAATATCTTATAAATATAGGGTTTAATTATTAAAATAAAATTTTAAGGGTCCTTAAGAAATTATTTAAAGGAGGATAACCAAAGGGGAGGTAATCACATTACCCGACCACTTTCAATATATTTCTTCTTATACATCCTAAAAATATATGGTATTCATCATGAAATAATAAATTTAGTATCCTAAATATACATAAATTTTATAATTATCATTGATCCAACAATATATACTCTATATTCCACAAAATTTTAATTTACATTATTTCTCATGCGTATATTTATATTACCACTTCTATTGGATAGTGTATGAGATTTTTTTATTATAATATAGAAGAGGAAACAATAAGGAACACAGCCAGCCGAGGAATTAAGGGGGGCTTAAAGTAGTGTAACCCTAAGGCATCCTTTAACACAAATGGCCTACACTTGAGGGGAAGAGAGCCCATGTTTCTATACATTACCACCTCGTTCCTGGAACTTCCGATATTCGCAAGCGTGTCCGCAACAAAATTGCTTTCCCTCCAACTATATTGAATGCATTGCCCTTGATTGGTCTCCAGGGAACACTGCCTGATGATATAAGTAAGATCCCAGGGCGCGCTCGACCTAAACTGAACATGGTTAACCAATACCTCTGAATCCGACTCCACCTCTGACTCATATAAACTGATGCTCTTGCAGGTTCTCAGATGTATAAGAAGGGCGCGGGCCTCCGCCCCCAGCAAATTTCCCAAACCGAAGGTAACACTGAATGCCATCAAGACTGAACCTTCTGGATCATGAAGCACCCCACCGCCTCTCATAATGCCATGCATGAATGAGCCGTCGACGTTAAGTTTCAGCCCACTGGAAGGGGCTTTCCATTTAATCCATCGCCCTTCAGTGCCGTGTGGGCTGTGAGATTTGTGCAAGAAGTTGGATGCAACTACTGACCGTTAGTCCAATCTTGCCAGTGAGACTAACTCATGTATCAGCGATCTAGCTCTTAGCTGTATTAGGATAATCAAACTCCAGGCACCCAGCTGCTCTTTGTTTCTGGCTTCCCATATGACCCAGCAGGTTGCTGCAAGAATACAAGCTCTCACCTTGACATCTGATTGACTGATCGTTCTTCCATGAAACCACAACGATATGAGCTCCTGGAAATAGAAGTGATCAAAACTGGTGCAAACCAACAGGGTGAACATGCTCTAGATAGCTCCCGCCCAATCACTCTGAAAGAAAAGATGTTTGGCTGATTCTCTTTTGGGAGAAATGCAACAATAGCAGCGGGATTCCAGATGAATTCCCCTACTTTGGATACTATCATCAGTCGGGAGGGCATGGTTCTTGACACGCCAGACCAGGAAGTTCATCTTGGTTGGGATCTCCTTGCACCAGGTATTCACCAGCTCAATCCCATGGTGAGATTTCGTGTTCCTCCATTTCTTGTAGTCGCAAGAAGTGAACCAGCCCAAGCTTGATCCCGTGAAGCAACATCAGTCCTCATCTCTATTAATACAAATACAGTCAAAGAGATTCTTCTGTTCTTTACTGAGAACCGTATTGATGAACCCAGGATGATTTGAAGATTCCCTGAAGGTAATATCTAGAACAGGGAATCCCGAAAAAAACAGTTGCTCCCCTCCCCAATTGTCTTTCCAGAAACCGGCATCTCCTCTTCCAATGATCCACCTTTCCAAATCGTGAAGCTCCTCCAGGAAACCCGTCATGATTTAAGAATTATATTAAATTAAAATTTATTATAAAATTGTCTTGATAACATTTAATGAAATTCAAACCTTAGGTAAGGGTTGTATGTTACAATCTCATTATTAACTAGTATTATTTATGACTCAGTTATTGAGGATGAACTTTCATGATTTATTTCTCAATAATATCATGAATCTCATTATCTTATGGTTATTTATTGAGAATAATTTTTATACTTTAATTATTGTATCTTTAATTACTCAATATTCTAAAATGATATTTTTTATGGAAGCATGATTTTATTTATCTCCTCTATTGAAAATCCTTTTTCATCCATCCCCATGTTTCATATTTTTTTTTTCAAAAACTATTAACTATTATCTTATGATTGTTGAAATTTCATTCTGAACCATGATTTAATTTTTTATAAATGGAATAAAATGAATTTTATATTCATTTTCTGAATAAGGTACTTTTGAATCATACCAAACATTTTAATATAATATTGGTTTTAACAAATATGACATGAAATAAATTTCTCACCAATATGAAAACTAAATTATTTGAGACTTCCATTAATATTTTACATTGATATTTTAATAGACAGTTATTCCTCAATATTTTTTAAATTTCTTGATTTTAAATAGGTAATTTCGAAGTGAAAAGTGCATTTTCTTCAATAAATATTCTAGGGTTATTTTAAAGGAATTTAAAAAATTATAAAATACTTTTATGTTATATATCATTTAGTTGGTATATTATCTATAGATAATAGCTTTATTATTTCTCAAAATGGTTTATACCATGACTCAAGATTATGATTTATGATATGTAGGGTATAAAAATAAAATTTTATTATGATGTTCTCATATACTTATTCTCATTTTAGTTTATCATTAATTTCTCGCTTATATTCCCTTTCTGAGCATCAGTGATCACCTTTATTATGTTTCTATTCTCCATGTTATGATTAATGTTTTTAATTATGATATGTCTATGAAGGGTTCTAGTTTCTAAGAAAGTTGTCAGAGATTATGTAGATCACTTATGAAAAAGTTTTTTATGTATCCATTTCTCCAGAGACACTAGATTTATATGATTCTGGGGTGGATCATAATGTAATATATTGAATAGTCATCAAATAATATTTGATATTAATGTATGAAATTTATGGGAATCTATAGTTGGTATCATCGAAATATTTAGTTTCCTTTTGAAACAAGGATAATAAAACATTGATGAGAACCCTTATGATAATCCTATGTATAAGAGAACTTCCAATGTTTGGTAAAAAAAGGAGTGTGATTTTTCTAGAAAAACATCCCTGTATAGATATAACAAGTGTATATGGTTTTTTAATAGAAGAATATAGGGGTAACAACATCCAAAGTGGTTATTGAGTATATCTCAGCCAAATTTGGTTGCACTATGAGTATTCTCTTACCACACCCCTGGTTCGACACTCCGTAGATAAATTATTAGACTAGACACATTTTAGTCTTGAATTATTATAAAGTATTTGAATAGATGATAACCATGAATGATCTAGGTTAAACCTATGGTTCCATAGATAGAAAATATTATGTCATAATTTAGACGTATTATAAATATTTTTTTCATGATTATATGGTTTCCCATAGTGATTATTTTTTCTTACACTACTTTTTGTGTTTTTAGTCAATGTTAGAACCTAAAAGAACCATGTTAATGAACGATATAATGGAAAATGAAATTAGTTTCCTCTCGAGCACCCAAATGTGATGGGAGATAGAATGAAAATTTTCATTTATATGCTTAAACAACTTTCTCAAGCTATGAATCATTCTGATATTCTAAATGACAAAAATTATTGAATACCATCCTATTGGGTTCATCATGTGGAAACATCTTAATTCGTTTAGTGGGTCCACTAATACACTAGTTGATGTATAACATATTAGTTCCACTAAAAATATTTCTTAATTTATCCAATTTAATGATCATGAAAAATTTATTTTATTTTTTTATCATTTAGAATGTATAGAAGATCAATGATGGACTCTTATTGAGAAAATGATGTAATAATAAGAAATTGACTCCATAGTGTAGGATGATTTTAAGAAATAATATTTCAATAAATAATTTCATCATATTATTCATATGAAAATGGAGTTTTAATTCCTTTATCTAAAATCTACGAATGATGAATATGTTAGTACCTATGAATTTTTTTTGGTTAGACTTGTGAGGTATGATTTTGGTATTATCATCCAACCCAAAAGTAAGGTAGATATATTCATCAGTGGCCTAAAATAAAGTCTCTAAATGGAGTTATCCACAAGGTACATTAATTGCTAAGAAGATATCATTTTATGTTCTATCAAGGTGTAGATAGAGATTGGAGTTACTTATCAATCTTTCTATTTTTACTAGAAAATAATTATGGAATTCAAATGAAATTAAAAAAACATGGAAAGAAGAAGATGAGTTTTCCTTATTGATCGAAGTGTGAATAGAAACATATAAGATATTTTCTTAAGGTAAATGGTAAATTATTTATGTTTATAAAAGTAGATCATCAAGAAATAAAATTTAGATGTGTTCAGAAAAAGAAGTTAGCTAATGATGGAGAAAAAATGTAACAGAATTATAGACCCACATTATAGAGTTTCAAATTCAAGGAGTATGATAATTATACTAAATAATGCTAAAATTTAATGTTTAATAATTATTATTGATGTTATAAACTTAATAATCCCATAAAAATGAAAAATACCATGTGATCTTTATTGTTGATGAGGAGTACGATAATGATGTGGCGAAAGGTACACTTACCATCCACTATTGAACTATAAACGCCTTTTAGGATTCAGGATCTACCCACTCCATTATATTAAAAGAGAATCCAAAGGATATCATGATACATCATTAATGATTATATGTTAGATTAATCATGAAAACCCATAATGGTATTATAATCACATCTCAAGTATATGATTATTTTTTAATTGAAGTTTGTGGGAATTCACATACTGAAAATATCCTTATTACTCATATTGTTTAATTTGAAGTTATCTTAGGAATGATTTGGATTTCTTTACATAAATACCAAATCAATTTATGAGGAAGGGGAGTTATGTTTGATATTAAAAAAATGATATTTTATCTGTGTGATGATAAATATCAACATTCTATTGAAATCACATCAATTATATGGGTCTTGATTCCTATTCATAAGGGATGTTTCCCTTAGATAGGTAGGGAGATACTCAACGTCAAAGATATTCATATTTTGTGGATGTTTTTTGATGTATTTTCGTAATATTTTCATTGTCTTCCATCAAATCATAAATTTTAGTTTTCAATATAACTCATATATAGTTTTATACCTATTGATAAGAATCCATATATAATATCCCCTCTTGATTTATAGAAATTAATGAATAAACATCTCTATATTATTGAAAAAGGATTTATTTGGATAATTTTTTCACCTTGGGGTGCACCATTTCGTTTGGTTCAGAAGATAAATGGGCCAATAAAACTATACATTGATTATAGGGAGATTAAAAATATCACTATCAATAAAGAGTGTCATATACTCCATATATATGAATTATTTGATAAAATATGTATAACTCAATAACTTTTGAGGAATAAACTTCATTTTGGATATCATCAATTGAGGGTCAAGAAAGATGATACACCTAATACATCCTTTCATATAAAGTTTCGATACTACAAATTTATAGTGATTCCATTTGTTCTTACTAATTCCCCCAAAATCTTCTTGGATTTAAAGAATAGATTATTTAGAGATTACCTTGATTATAGGTTGTCCATATAAATTATATTCTAATATATTCAATGAGAAAGGATGAGAATAAATATCGTTTTATGATTTTACTGTAGACATTAACAAAGAAGAATATGTATAAAAATTTAAAAATTAGGAATTTAAAAGAAATGTTTTATTTTTGGGATATAAAATCTCATGAAATGGAATATATATGGGTCCATAAAAGATAGAAGTTATTGAACAATACCTCAGACCAAACATGGTGCCTGGGATCTGTATCTTTCATGGTTTTGTTGGATATTATCATCTCTTTATATACAACTTCTCACAGAACTCTAATCAAATCACCAAGTTAACTTGGAAGGGAACCATATTTCTTTTGAAAGATAAATGTGGGGAAACATTAAATGGAATTGATAAAAGTTTATTTGGTTTATCCATTATTAAATTACCTTATATTAGAAAAGGTTTATTATCTATAATTATACATTGAAGAAGATACTGTGATTCATAATCATTTAGAATTAAATGGTGATATCTTATACCACATGAAAATTGAAGGATCATGAGTAAAATTACCCAAATCATGATTTGGAGTTTACTGTGGTAATTTTTACATTAATGATATGGTTTAATTATCTTTACAGATAAAGGTGTGATATATGTGATGACTATAAAAGTTGGATGCATATGTTCACAAAAAAATGATATGTATATGTGAAAGATAAGATTGTCGAATTTGATTAAATATAATGAAATATCAATACATTACCAGCCTAGGAAATAAATGAGGTGGCTGATTCTTTACATCAAAAGGATCATTATATGTTTTCTATTATTTGGATAACAAATGATCCAATTTTTTTTAATATAAAATGGTTTGATATAGAAATCCAGAAGGGGGAAAATATTAACTTGATCAAATGCATGTTCAACCATCTATTAAGGAAAATATTAAAGGGGAACTAATAAAAGATGTAGAACTACAAAAGAAGGTTATAAATTTGAAGGAAAATATTTTCCCTTATAATACTTGTAAATATATTAAGAAATATATTCAGAACTAGGTGCTGAGACGATGTGATATTCTAAGTCTCGGTGAACTTAGAATCAATATTATAAATAATATAAATAATATATTAATATTACGCATGTGTAGTTTTTCAAAATTAATAGGACAAATCTAGAAATGTTCCTCAATTGTGAATTTATAATACCATGTTTGAATCCAAGACACATGGTCGACCCTATGGTCGACCTAAGATTTGTTGGCATTATACATCTGAATGCGGCAGTTGTTGGTGGGTGCATTTAATTAAAATAAATAAATATTTTATTTATTCTCATTATTAAATGAACTAACTAAAATACTATATAAATATAATCTTATGAATATTTCAATGGGTTACCCAAATAACCCTTTCTGAATTTGAGAGGAGGACGAGAGTGTTCTTTATTGGCGGGTCAACACCGCATGACAAATGACACTCGTATAGAGGTGGATCATGAGGCAACAAACACAACGGGTCTTCTCAATCACTAGAGAATGCATTATTCACTAATTATTGATCCATAATCCTGGTAGGGCCCTTCAACTTTGGTTTCATCAATTGATTAAAATATTGAGTATTGTTATTATCTCTGATTAATTGATCCTTATCAAGAGGCATATTGACTATTTTGTAGTTATTTCAATTATATTCCCATGATGGACATGTTTTCCCCCATGAAATACCTATTATATAATTATTAGAAAATAACTCTTGGTGACTTATATATATTACTTTTCTCTAATTCTTTTCCCCACTCTATTCACCATGTTATTCACTATTAGTATATAGGGTCTTGGATTGAATTTTCCAAGGTGGTTTTGAGCGTGATTGAACCCCCAGATTCATTGTGGTAGCATTAAAAACACACATATTGAGGTTTTATATATAGATCCAGAAATGATACAATATGAGGATTATAATAATTGGATCTAGGATCTGAAGGGGTGAAAAGATTCTTTGTGATGTGATTGATGTCATTGTAGGATTAGTATGGATTGTATATTTCTAATTTACGGTAAGCAGAGGTAAGAAAATTACATCCAAAGGTGATTCCTTTGAGTTTTGTGTGTCAAGGAGGCATGAATCATGGAATAAATGAATGATCTAGAAAACTGTATGGAGAACAAATATTTCTTTGGAAAACATGACTACATGATGTGTACTCCAAGAACTCATGCCGTGTAGTACCCCCTTTCTACAATGCTAGGGTTTTGAAAAAATGATAAGGAATACACACTATGTAGATGGGACCACACACCTTGTGAACCTCCCCTGGAATCAATGTTATGTTCTAGATGCACACACCTAGGACCCCATGTGATAAGACACGTCGTGTACTCTAGGATTAGATGAAAATAGGATAGCACTAGGGAACAACCAACTATATGATTTCATACAAATGAATGACCCGAATGACATAGTCATGACTAGGAGAAATGGGTGGGAACTTGGTATGATGTGATATGTTTTGTGGACAAATTACTTTCTATGTATGGTAACATGTCCTTTGATCCATGTCCATATGAGAACACAACTAGAAGAGGAGTGGGACCACACATCGTGTGGACCCCTACACACTATGTACCCCTATTTGTATTTTTTATACCTCAATTTTCTCCTTTGTATGGGATTCAATTTTAGCATGTGAGTATCCTATCCTAAGTATTTTTGTACAAAAAACATAATGGTAGCCTTTTTGTGTCTTTATAGATATGATGTTGTATATTTTGAGTGTGATACTCAGAAAATGATTGATGATGAAAATTATCAGACGAGATCATCAAATAGAGGCTGGGGTTCAAAAAATCCCTCCCGAACTAGGGTGCGAGTGCCCCATAATCCTCATACTAATTGATTGGAATCCCATGATTCACTAGAATATTAGTCATATTCCCACTTATTGGCACCAACCTAATAGAAAATGGGGTGGGTCCTCTATCTTTATCTACTGAATGGAAACCAAATCTTGTTAGGCCATGGATCCTCTATGCATTGTGTGGAACCCTTATCGAACTAGGTCATGAGTCCTCTATCAACATTCTTACTAAGTGGAACCCCCTTGATGTACTATGGTGTGGTTCCTCTACCATGTAAGTGGACCCCCCTTAACAATTAAGGATTGAGTCCTCATTTAGAGTGACTCCCCATTATCGTACTAATGTGTGGGTCTTTTATTAGAGATGGTTCTCCCATACACCATAGAGCAGTGGAGAGGTGTGATTCTTCTAGATGGTTTATTCAGGAAAACATGTGAGATGGAAAGATTTATTGATGGGTCCTTCGAGAGTGGTTGGTAGAATCATCTCCCTGGGATGGGCTATAGAGGTGAAGATCATATTTCCCTTTCTTATAGGGTTCTTTTATATGAATATATATGTCTATTTGGTTTTTGTTTCCCCTCTTTTTATAGGTTAATATACCCTTTACTGTATTCCTTTTATTTCCATCATTGGGTTTTCGGGGAACTTTACTGGGTATTTTTACACTCACACATTCATGTATCATGTATTAGGTGGATGATATAAAGATATACAAAGACATTAGTGGATCTTAGAGATACTGAGGTGCATTTATCATGTATAGTGGTTGGTATTAGAGATTAGGATCTTGTATCTCTCATCTTTCTTTATATCATTGTTGTTGAATTCTTGAGACCTCATTTATAGTTTGATGTGTACTTCCCCCATTTTTATTATATATATATACTATTGTACTCTATTGTAATTCCTTGTGGTTTTATGCATGCATGATTTACCCTAGATGCTAATCTCTTTAATTTTATTCATCTTCATATTTTATGAAGATGGTGGGGTGAATTTATATATGTATATTAGGAAAATTCATACAATTTTAGTTATTCTTTATCAATGATTTTTACTCACCCCAGTCCTATAGAGTCATGCTTGGGATTGTGGAGACTCATCCCTCTATTAACTAGGTGAGCCATGATGGGTTGGGTCATTATAGAGTGATATCAGAGTAGCTAATTACTTGAGTTGGTGTTCGGAGTTATCCCTTTATAATAATTTTGTTAAGACTTAGGAAAAAAATTTCAAAGAGTCTCGAGTGTGGATTTTAGGCCGGGGAATCCAGTATTGGTTTGACGACCGATGTATTCATACATTAAGACTCTAACTACAGAGACATCGATTTTTGAGGATAATGGTACATGAATTATATAGGATTGAGTCCATTTACTATCCTCCTTGATTCATATCCTCATATATATTCCTATCTAACCATTGTACATCTTTATCACACTCAAGATGCCTTCATGAAGACATACCACCTGATTATGGATTCAGGATCGTGATGATGATCTGATAAGCTATGAGGCCTCAATTCAGGGATCTTCTCTTGAGATCTTTCCTCTAAGTGGGAAGGTATCATATCCCATTCCTATTGAGTAGTATATTATACATGTAGGTAAGGCAGAGGATATACAGAGGAATAGGGAACTCTATGAGTTATAGTGCTGGTGGCCACTAAGGTTTCATGGCGAGATAGATCCCAAGGAATTAGAGGATTTGTTTGAGTCTTTTATCTATTTCTTCAGGCTTGTTTGGACTATAACATATTAGTTTGTTTCTCTATCATCATGTTTTTTTCATGGATCATCTTGGCACTGGTGTATTTTGGCTACCCAAAAACATGATGAGTTTTCACTCTCATGGATAAAATTTTAGTATCTCTTTAATGGGGAGTACTTCCCATTGTGTTTTCACTTAGTTTAGATTCAAGAGCTTTTGCAACTATAGTAGTGTAGTATGTTACTTTCCAAGTATGATTCAGGGTTCATAAAACATATGTGGTTATCCCTCAACTTGGTATATGAATATTACTTCTAGGAAAAATATATTTAGAAGGGTATTTCTAGATACATAAAAGATAGTGTGGTTCCCCTGTTCATTCGAGGCTATGTTGGAGTGTTAGAGAGGGCACTGGTGACAAAGATCTTATAACCTAAGGGATTCCATGTAACTACTACTAGAAGTGGGTATCATGGGGTTGAGTTGTCTGTAGTGGAAATCAGGAACCTATTGGATGGGTCTCATCATAGTAGACATCATCATGGTCGTAATTAGATTCATAGTTATGAAACAAAGGATATATATAGGGGACAAAGATAGCCTGGAGAGGGTTGATGCAATCCATGTGACAGGTTTGGTAACCTATAACAAGAATTCCTGACCAGATATACTAAGTTGGGTAGACATGTGGTGGATAGACCACCATGTAATATGTAGTGTTCCAATTAGGGAACCTCAAGGAAAGTATTGGGTGGCCCCTAGGGAGGATGAACTGGTAAAGGGGAAGGTGTTCCTCTACTGGGAGGTGCTACTTGTGGAGGAAGATGCTATGAGATTCTACCCACACCACCACTTGGAGGCCCACACCAGGCTTAGAGATATGGAGGATGGGGTCATGGGAAGATGATGATTATAGAGTCTTATGACTAGGTTGCTTATGAGATGAATAGAGGTATGATCTATGATTTTTGTACTCTTGATTTAGTATTATTAGAAAAAGGTTCATGGCATTCCTTTATCTCCTTATATATGATGTGTAATCTATATATCCTTGATTATAATTTATCAATAAATCATTGCCTTGAGGTTCCTATGGGGAATAATAATTTGATATCTCTTATCTGCAAGTAGTGTAAGATAGAACTTGGTGGAGAGAGTTTCATATGAGAAAACATTGTTATCACTGTGAAACTTTATGAGGTCAGCATGGGTATGGACTAGTTGTCCATGGTTTGAGCTTATATTGACTATTATCATAAAATTTTTAGATTACTTTATAATGATGGGATGAGATTCTCCCTTATTGGTGTGAGGGATATCATGGTTTAGAGAGTGGGTCCTGTAAGTATGAACATGCAACCCATCACCTATCAGCTAGAGAGTTTATACCTTGGTGAATCAGTCTCTTTAAGAATCTATATCCCTTAAGTCACGTATTTTTAAATTAAAATATACCATGATGAGGTATCTAGACTAAATCTAATGCGAGAGATAGAGTATTTCATCTATATTCACCCATGAACCACACTGTTATCTTCTACAACATCGCATGGCCCCTACCAAGCTCTGATATCTGAGGATGCAGCTGGAGTACCTTATAGACACAGAAATTATCATACCTAGTGTGACCACCTGGGAATCACTAGTTTTTTCATTAAAAAGTAATACTAGTGTTTATGACATTCTATTGACTATCATTTCCCAGATAAGGAAATGACAAAGAAAAATTACTCCTTACTGAGGATTGAAAATCTCTTTGATCAGTTGTGAGGTGTTATTTTATTCTTAAAGACTTATATTAGGCACCATTACCACTATTTTAGGATTGAAGAGGATAATAATTTGAAAATGAAATTCCGACATATCCATAAAGACTATGAGTATCTCGTGATTCCTTTCGATGCGACAAATGGCCCCGCCATCTTTATGGGTTTAATGAACTGGATCCCCAAACCATAGTTGGACCTTTCATTGGTTATCTTCATTGATGAAATAATAATATCCTCTATGTTATTGGAGGAGCATATAGAGGACTTGTGGATGGTCTTAGACTTATATAGGGAGAACGATATTTATAAGAATATTTTGACGTGTCAGTTTTGGATTTGTTTGGTTCACATTATAGGGAATGTCAAATCTAAGAATGGTTTAGCTGTACACCCAATAAATATTAATATAGTGTTTTATTAGGGGGAAACCATGATATTGTTATAGGATTAATTATTTCTAGGAATAGTGGTGTACTAAAAGAGGTTTAGGGGTAAATTTTCAAATGTATCATCTCCCTTTTCCACCATGACATGCAAAGGACAACTATTTATTTGGAACAAGATATTTTCGATAGCCTTTAAGCATTTTAGGCTGAGGCTAACCAGTGCTTCTGTGTTGAGACTACTAGAGGAGGGCATGGATTATGTAGTTTTTATATGCCTATAGATTTAGGATCGACTATGTGTTGATGTGGAGGTAGGAAATAATCACATATGGGTTGGGTTAATTGAGACCCCATGAGTAGAACTACGTGAGTTATGAATTGGAGTTGGTTTTAGTGGTCTTCACTTTGAATATGTAGAGGCACAATCTTCTGGGAGAGAATTTTTTTTGTTTATTCAGACCATCCAAGTCTGAGGTATATCATCATAAAGAGGTATATAAACCTAATATAGAGGAATTAATTGGCGTTCTTATAGAACAATGAAATTATGATAGTCTACACACTTAGGAATTGAAACATGGTTATGGATTCCCTTAGTTATAGGTCACATTATTTCCTGGTGGAGTAGGCATTATAATAGGTGAATTCTTTGTAGCTAAACTTGGTAGAGTAGAGGGGTGAAACTTATCATCAGTTGATGGTGTTGAATACTCCATTTCTTCAGTTCATGAATGATACCTCATTGGGAGACATCAATTGAGAGGTTCTATATGACTAGATATCCATAGGAGATTCACCAGATGAATTCTATGAAGGAGGAGAGCATGTCATCCTCTTCTTAGTATGAAGGGTGGTTTTGATGGTGTTTAGATAGGTGGTGATGGGGGATTTAAATACATTCATCCTATAATAACGTCTAGGTGTGTGAAATACCGAAAAAAAACTTATTTAATAGTTTTTGTGTCCTATCATGTGTTGGATTATTGCCAAGATTATATATCAGTGTCTCACATGTTAGCAGGTGAAGGGTGGTTACTAGGTTCTGACAAGTTTCACATATCCTCATGAGATCCTAGAGTGGAAATGGGATGACCTATACATGGAATATATGGCAGGGGTTCTGCAGAGGACATGAATCCACCATGCCATTTGGGTGATTTCTGACTTACTAACCATATAGGAACACTAAATATCTATCAAGGAGTATAGTTTGATGGAGAGTTTGGTGTGATTGTATGAGTGTGATATCATACAACATAATGTGTTACCCATGATTATAGTCCCTGACGGCTATGTGAGGCTCTCATTATGGTTCTGGAGAGGCATGTAGGAGGCATTCAAGACCCTGTTGAAGATTAGTATAACATTCTACTTTCAGACTGATGGGTAGACTAAGTGCACTATCCTAGTGCCAGAGGATATATTAAAGGACTACATATTTGTCTTTTAATAGGTATATTAGGACCACTCATAATGTTGGGAGCTCATATATAATAATATAAATCACTATACTATTGACATGGAATCTTTTTATGTCATGTACCTGAGACCTTGTAAGTCGCCCTTATAATGGTATGAGGTTAGAGAGACTTATCTTATCAGATAATAGATGGTAAAATAATTGATAGAGAATGTTCACATTATCTGATTATGGATAATTACAATGCAAAGCTGAGGGAAATATTATGCAGATTTATGTTATAGACATTTACAGTTTGGGTAGGTAGAAAATGTTTTCTTAAGAGTCACCCCATGAATAGTAATGTGGTTATTTTTATGGGGAGGAAATCTACCTCCCAAATCTCATCAGGCCATTTGAGATAATTTGTATGGTTGGAGATAATTCTCACTACATACCCCTATCCCTATATCGGTATTGGGTGCATGAATCCTTCCATATGTCGCATATTAAAAGATACCTACATGATTTGACAAATATTATTTAATGGTAAGAGATATACATCGATGAAGTATCCAATATTGTGGAGTACGCAGAGGTGATTCAGGATTAGTAGGATATGATCTAATAAGTTAGGCCCATTCACTTGGTTTGTGTGTTATTTCAATATGAGAGCATGTAAGAGTTCTCATGGGAGTGAGAGAGTCAGATACAGGATTAGTATCCATATATTTTTGTTTATCATATGATTTTCATGGTGAAAATTCATGAAGTATTTTATAATGTAGAAAATATATTATTTCCTTATAACACCTTGTAATATATTAAGAAATATTTCTTGATCCAAGAACTGAGACGATATGATTATCGAAGGCCCGACGAGCCCAAAATTGATATTTTAAAAAAATTATTTATATTAATATGAAACATGTGTATTTTTTTATAATTAATTGGATAAATAATGAATAGAGCCAAGGATAAAACTCATGATACCACAATTGAATTCAAGATGCAGGGTTTACCTTAGCAGTGACCTAAGATTTCTGCACACCAGATGTCCAGATAAAGAAGCTATTGTGGGTGTGTTTATTTAAAAATAATTAATTAATAAATAATTTATTTTATTAAATGGCCTAAATAAAATCCATAATAAATACACTCTTCTGGTGATTTTCCAAGGGAAATCTCTATAAGCCTATGTAGATCTGAGAGGAGGATGATAGATTTATTCTTTGGCAGGCCAATATCAGATGATGAATGATAATCTGATCGAGGTAGATAGAGAATTAGGGAATAGGGTGGGTCTTTTTCATCAAAGGATAATTCATTATTCACAAAAAATTGAACATTAATTGAGGTAGGGTCATCAATTGTAGTTTCCTTCCTTGATTATAATATTTTGCATTATTCTTATATTCTATTATTTGATGTGATCAATTTATCCCTTGTGTGATACTTGTTGACTATTTTATTATTAATTTAATAATATTCTCTTTTTCACACATATTTCCCCTAGAAATCATCATTATATAATCATTTTCCACGAACAACTAACCAATTATAGGTTTAAACGTTTTCTTATTCTTTTCACCTATATGATAACATTTTTCTTCACCATTTTCCTATTGGTTCACAATTAAACTTTTTCGAGGTGGGTTAAACCATGATTAAACACACATATTCATTGAAATAGCATGAAAAACATAAAAATAAATGCTGTGTGGATGTATTGAAGAATGGTATGGGATGTGGGTGATAATCCATGGACTTGGTATTCAGATGGGCTATAGGATCATGTAGAAGGTAATGTGAGATATTGAGAGCTTCATATGGATCACCTGTTTTTTATTTCAAACCACTTACGGGTTGAAATATATAGTTTAAGGATATTAACTAACGTTTTGGGTGTCCTAGATACATGATTCAATATATAAGTGATGGATATGGAAAACCAAATGGAGAACGAAATTCTACAAAAAACACTATTACATGGCATGCAGTCTATGAACATAAGTTGTGTAGTACTCCAAGAAACATCACTGGGGTTTCAAAAAAAAATAAGGATCAAACACCATGTGTCTAGGCCCACATGTCATTTGCATGATACCAAATATCGGTACCCCATGTAGGAGGAGACACAATATACTCTCAGACTACACATGCATAAGCTGGTACCTGGGCACTACCAGGTATGCCACCATGTACACAAGCATGGACCGACGGACACAGTCATGGCTAGGAGCACATGGAGAGGACCTCGAGAAGATGTGACAGATTATAAAGACCCATTACATGATGTTTATAATGAAATTTTTTCTAAGATGTGTTTAGTGGAGGATAGGTCCTGATAGAAAAGTGGGACAACACACCTTGTGGACCCTATACACACCATGTAACCCTATTTGTATTCTTACGACCCATGTATTTTCTTCATATGGACTTCGATTTTTTCCTATGAGTAGCCTATCCTAATAAAACTTTTACATAGAATCTGATAGTGACCTTTATAGTGGATTTAAAGACATTATGTAGAGTGTTTCAAGAATGAATCTTACATAGGAAATTCTTGATAATGATAGTGATTATATAGGATCATCAGATATAGGTTGGGGTCAGAAACCCCATATTGTACTAGGTCGTGGGCCCCCATACTCTTCACACTGGGTTTGTGGCATCCCCCGATGCACTAGGGTGTCGGTCCACTACCCATAGAGTGGTACCCCTAATGGAATATGGTGTGGGTTTTCTTTATTTATCTAAAGAGTGGACCCCCTATTGTGTTTGGGTGCAGTTACATCATGAATTGATTCGACCCCCCCCCCCCCACATTATGTCCCTAGGTCCTAAGTCCTCTATCCACCTACTTACTGAGTAGAAACCCCCACGAAGAATCAGTGCATGTTTTCTCTATATTTTTGATGGCACCCGTTATTATAATTAGGAGCGGGTCCTATATTGGAGATTTTTCTCTCTCAGAATTTAAGTCAGTGGTGGGCTGTGGGTCCTCCACATGGTTTCTTCATAAATACATGTGAGATGCTTGAAATCTAATATTAACTCTTCTATAGATATTAAAAGGCTCATCTACCTAGGATGGTATATGGAGATAGAGATCTCTTTTCTCTTTTGTCTCAAATTATTTTTTGAGGATATATGTATATGTATTCTAATTTCCTATATTGTTATAGTTTTAACTGACATTTACTGTATCCTTTGTACTGCTCCCTTTGGGTTTTCGAGGCATCCTACTGGGTATGTTTAAACAAACCCTTTAATGGGATTTTATTATATGTGTCATGTCTTCTATAGATTATAGGGATATTAATAGATATATTATTGTAGATTTGAGATACTTGAGTTAATTTAATGTGTATTATAGTTGGGATTGGAGTTTAGGAGTCAAGCTCTATCATCTTTCTTTACATCCCAATTTTTTTTTCTGGTTGGGACCTCATTTATTATTGGGCACCCTTTTTCATTCCAGGTATCTACAGTTGTACTCTATTTTAATTCCATGTCGGTTTATGTATGAATGGATTACCTTAGATGTTATAGTATTTATTTTTATTCCTCTTCCCATGTCATGTACATGGTTGGGTGCATGCATAAAATTACAGTAGCCAATGGACTCCAATTTTAGTTATTCCTTCTTGATGATTATCACCAGCCCCTAGCCTATGTAGGAATCCTTGGTATTTTGGAAGAATGAACTTCCACCAACCATATGGGAACCTGTGGTTCAGGTCATTAACGAAATTTTATTGAGTTCAACCGTGATTATGATGGAAATATGAGGTTCATGAACCTTGTTTGTGTCCCATCAAAAACATACTTCCAAAATAGATCAACCCAATGTTTTTATAAATAAACAAATTATTAGTCAATGAATATTTGTTACATAACATAACAATCCATACCAAAATAGTATGGGTATTGTTCCTTGAGAAGAATAAAAATATAAATAACTACATCATAAAAGATACACATCATGTCCAACTATGTTACTCATAACTATAACGCTTCTTATACATATCATACTCAATATCTTTCTTCAGAAAAAAGTGTAATGGAAACATAAGAATAGGTGAGATCAAATTATTAGTAGGGGAAACAATGGAGATACTAATCACCACTTGATTGTAATATGAGAATATGGGGATAGGAACATTATCATAACATTTGAAATGTGTACCATAAAAATCATAGATATTCATCTTGATTTATGAAATAAATCATCAAAACTCATAAGTCATGAATTATAATGGAATCAAACAATATAAGTCATGAGATCGTATAATCATCTTACATCATAAGTTTCTAGAATGTAGATAAGTATAGAAATCCATTTCCATATTAGTCTAGTAACATTTCCTAAACTATCATAGTGGATTGGGTTAACTTCCAGAACCATAATTGTAGTCAAGGATCAATCCCAAGTCTATTATAGTTAATTTGGTTCACTCGGTAAACCATTGTTGCAGTCATGGTTCAGTCCCAAGTCTATCATTGTGTACAAAGTATCTTACTATATGTGGTTCACTCACCATTCCATTCTTGCTTATTTCATGAAATATCAAAAATTAACAAATGCATTTAAGGGAGATATAGGTCACACACCTCACATAATTGAAATTACACATACATGTGACATAGGATTATAATAAATTCATTATATCATAACCCATGAAATGAAATGGGTTTCATAAAAATTTCATCCTAACAAATCCCAAATGAAATAGCTTTCATAAATATTTAATCATCATATAAACCATATAAAATTAATGGGTCTCATAAAAATCATGTTATTATGAATATAAAAATTCTAGATAAATAATATGTATGGTATTCTTGTTTCGTATCCCCAGTAAATCATAAGTTTAATCTAGGGTTGTTATCGTCGATAAATATAAATACCATTAAAATATCCTCAAAAAAGTCTAGATGAAAGTAAACTTTAATTTTCAAATCACTTCATTAAAATATAAAAATTGTAAAAAAAATATAGAAATGATTTAATTTAAAAACTACCACAGAAAATTTTAAAGGAAGCCTCAAATCCTTGAGTGGTTAGGATGGTGGGGAATTTTGTTCATGCTATATATGTAAAAAACATTACATTAAAACTTTTTTAAAAATTGAAAATGTTACTTGTTTGAAAAAAGATAAGAAAATTTATTTTAAAAATATTTTTTAAACATTAAAACATCGATGAAATGAATTTAAATATTCATTTTATAATAACAAAAACCATCATTAGAATTTTTTTTAGAAAACATGTATATAGAAGAAAAAGTTTTTCGACCGAAGAGTGAATAAAGTAGATTTTCCTTAAAAAATATATTTAATATATTGATTATATAAAGAGAGCAAAATGAAATCATTACATATATTCTATAGAAATATCAATAGTAGAATACCAATCATGGGTTTCTTGATAGTTATATCAAAATATTTTATCATCAAAGTCTTAATCATAAGCATTCTCGATAAGCAATGAGATTGTGACAAAATACCATAACCTCTTTGGAATCATTTGAATCATAAGACCCATCAAATAAATAAAATTATATGGATTTGTAAATTTAAATTAATTTAATAATAATAATTATAAAATACATTCATTGGTTATATATACACCAAATAAAAGAAACATGTGGTGAATATCAAATTTATCTCATAGAAAAAATATTTAGACAAAAATCCCGGGGATTAGGTCTGAATCCCTTCATATACATTATAAAAATAGGTATAATGAATATATAATTATTATAAATATATTAAAAAACTATAAAAATATATATCATTCCATATATTATTTTCTTATAACCATTTATCACCTGTTTGTTAATAATTTTTTACTAGAATCATTATTCATGGTGATATCGACTCTGCTTTTCATGAATGTTTTGGTTCATAGTTTTGGTGTTTGTACACTAATCATGGTTACATAATATAAATAATGTTAATAATATTATAAATATTTTATATATTCATTTCATACATGTTTAGAGTCATTCATAATATTATATATTGAAAAATTAATTACACTACTAATGGAGACGATAGGTCATACGCACACATGAACACTGTTTTCATTTTTCGACAGATTGAACTAAATAAGGTAAATGAAAACATACATTTATAGAATCATTATTTTATAATATATATAATATATATTCATTAAATCTATCCTTATTACTATAAATGTAAATTGTAAATGAAAATCGAATCAGATTGCATCGTAGAGGTGGTAGCCCATACGCTTGCATGAGTTACATTATTGATTTCCAAAAGTTTGGAAGGAAAAGAGGTAGATATGGTATTATAATTAATGAAAAATAATTATGTTCAAATAATAATATATATAAATTAATCCCATCAACACTCCCATATATAAAACATGGTGATTAGAAATTTATTATGTCGCAATGTGGAAATGGTAAGTCGTATATACACACAAGCGATACTTTCACTTCCCATTTGATGGAAATAGGGTGTATAAATGAGGTTTCAAAATAACAATTATAATTTAGTATATTTAGTATATTTAATTTATTAATATATTTTGAGTATAACTAATTTATATGAGGTAAAATAATAATTAAAATCAAAGTGACCGGTTAAGGTGAATACCTCTACTTTGAATAAATGGAATTAGGTCTCCTATTAAGGATCCTATGTATTGTATTTTTTTTAATATAAAAACATATATAATGTGTTTAGTAAAGATGATAATGGATTTTTTTATGGTATGGTTTATCTAGAAGGCTCATTGTGGTGCGTAGAAGTAAAAAGAGGGGCTCCCTTTTATAATTAAGGGGAGGGAAAAATTTGGAATTCTTAGAATATTTAATTAATATAAATTAATTTTAATGTTTAAATGAATCCATATTTATAGTATTAAGATATAATATTATTATTGTTTGAAATGATCTCATCCAATAATAGTTTTAATAGATTTTATCAAATTGTTACCCTTATTTTTTTTGTTTCAATCTTTCATTATCCATTTTGATAATTACCGCAATATTAATGTTTTATACACATTAAGGAATAATAATGTCACTATAAAATGAAAAAAATATTCATAAATAGTAAAATGTTTTAGTTTTTTAACAATATACTATTAATTTACCAGAATATAATATTTTTCTGAATTTTATATCATTTAATAAAAAATTATTTATTGTAAAATATCATTAATGACATTTTTAACACTACTCATATAATTTCACGCTAAGTAAATCAAAAAAGGGGAAATATAATATCATTATTCAGAACCTCCATAAAATTTCATATAGATCTATAAAATTCATGAGACACATTAACTCATTCAAATTATGTAACTTTTATTATTTTTAAAGCTAATTATTTAATTAATTTGTTAATTGAATAAATATTCTATTATCATTGTAAAAAATGAAAATCAGTTATTTAATCACTAAAAATTATAAATAAAATACCACCATTAAATTTATTACATTATTCACAAAATTACCATTAATATTTATTCACCAACTTATTTTTTCCAATGTGAACTCATATGAGATGTTTAAAACTATGAGTGTGATGTTTTGTAACATTCTTTGAATTAAATATTATATAGGTCATTTACAAGGATATGTGTCCATTAAAAAAATAAATCTTGAGCCTAAGTAGAAAATTGTGGATATAAGTTTCTCGAATAATAATCATGATGAAAAATTATGACTTTATCACTAATTTTTAAACTAGATTTACCTTATTTACCCTTTCCTGAGGTCATAAATTTTACAATGGTTCTAGTCATATTAACCAAAAATAAAAGGGAAATAGTTACCAAATTTTAACCTCATAAATAAATATTTCGGATCCATTTTATCAAATTAAATACCTATAAGTAAAAAATATTATTTTTAAAATAAGGCTGTAGAACGCGATGAAAACCACTTATAGAAAAATATAGTTTTTCAGTATAAAACTAGATTTATTCTTTCCCACGAATAATAAAAATATTAGATAAATGTTTAAATAATTTATAGAACATAGAATATATAAATTTAATTAAAATAATTCACTAAGTGTGATTAATTTAATTTATTAAGATAAAATTACATTTCCAACATAAAAACTGGTTTGTAGAAAAATGCCTTCTACATACAAAATTTTTTCTATACCCAATTTAAAAATAAAATTAATTAAAATGAACATAATATGACTATTTAAAGAATAATAGAACTATTTTAACTTTGATACATTTTTATAGAAAATAAATTTACATACTTGAAATGAAAATACAGTTTTTTTAATAAAAATCAGTATTTCTTACTATTCACTAAAAGGACATATATTTCAAAAAATTATAAAAAGTTCTTACTAATATAATTATGAAATCATGAATTGAAAACAATATCATTTTTATCAAATAGATTAATAAATGTTCTAAAGATTAATTAAAATATTTTTTTTGAATAAAAAAACAGCATTACTAAAAATTGAGTAATTATTTACTAAAATTTATCAAAACAGTTATACTGAGTAGAAAATTTATATATATTTAAAAAAGAATTTAATACTATTCATAACCACCAATTTAATGGTTAGTCTATAATGGTTATATTTAAATAGAAATATTTCTTATTATTCTTTGATCGGTGTTGTGTATCTTATAAGGTGTCGAAAAAATTAAATTTTATTAGAAAAAATATTTCATAAAATATGAGGATGTTACATTCTCTCCATTTCAATAAATTATTTCCTCATAATTTAAACTTGATCTTAGTAATCAGGGGTTTTATATTTGGGAATTGATTCATTGAAAACCGACATTATAAAAAGGGTTAATAATAATTCGTCTTAAAAAGAGGAAATAGAAGTACAAAGGTCACCAAAAAACTATATTTATAAATTATTTAACAATATGGTGAATTGAAAATATAGACGTAGAATAGAAAGATTATTCCTGAGGAATAATATATAATCATTTAGGACATGATCTAAAGAAATTTAATAGCCACAAAATAATAAATCATTGAGGGGTTAAAAGACCATTAGTATAATAGAATTGAAAGTTATATGTGATTTTTTTTATCTTAAGATCATTTTATAGAGTTGATAAATTCCTTTACCATATAAACTAATAAAATATGGAAATATAATTAATTTAAAATTATAATCTCATCCTTTAATAAGTTTCCACCATTATCTAATCTATTTATCTAAATAATAATTATTCAAGAGGAATCTTTCATGATTGAGGTACTAAAATAAAATTCTAATGGATTAAAAAGGTATATCAAGATATTAAACATATATTTATGAATTATAAAAATATAAAAATAGATAGAACTAGTTATTTCTAAAAATTAATAAACTATTAAATGATTAAATACATCATTAATCTCCAAATATTGAATTTCGTCAATATCCTTAACATTAAATAATGTTGTAATCTGAAAGGATACATCATACCATTCATCTTATATCTCTATTTTTTTTCATTATTACAAAATAATATTTAATGCTAAATCACCTATTAAACCTAAGGGTTACGTGTACCCTATGAAATATCTCCCAAATATGATTAAACACCGTCATAAATCACTATATATTCTTTTAATGTCTTTAAATTAATCAAAATATATTGAATGAATTTTATATAATTATGTGAATGTTAATACATAACATGAACCCAAATATCAATGAAAATATCATAGTTTCAATGAATCAATTTTCAACCATCAAGATTAACTGTATATCATAATCCATTACACTATAATTAACTTACCATCAAATCATATACCAACTGCAAAGGTTTATTAAAAAATCAATAGATTATTAATCCTAATAAACTTTAAAATATTAAAATCACTTCAAAATACAATCACATAGAATAGAAAAGATAGAATGTTAAGGCCTTTGAAATTATGATTAAAATTAATATTATAAAACCATGATGGTATCTATAAATTTTAATTAATCCTAAAATGAAAATATATATGCTTCAAAAAATTAAAACAATACTCCTTCATAAAATAATTTTAATAACTACTAAATATATTATCTAAATAAAAAATATTAAATGAAAATGAAAAAAATATTACAAATTCACTTTCTTATCAACGAATAAATCTCATGTTCACCAATCCTATCCTAAAAATTACAATAACCTCTTCATACCAACTATACATATGTCTTCATAAACTATTTTAAAACAATCCTTTGATGATTAAGGATCCTTGTATCCAAAATATCATTTATATAAAACATCAAAAACATAATTATAAAATAATAATACATATAAAATTAAATATTTTAAATTTATATGTATTTCATTGCTCTAAGATTTAATCATTGTATTATAATATCATCTCAGATAATTTCCATATCTTCTACACGTAATCTGTTAAACTATTCATGGAACCTTAGATTATTTTCATCTTCCTCCATTAAAATATTAATTTTTTCATTAAAATATAATTCTTTATTCCCTTTATTTAAACATACAAAAAATATTCTTATTTCTTTCAAATATTCTTTTAAGGGGTTATTCCCACATTCTCTATAAATAAGAAGAAAAATATTTTTTCATTTATATTATCCACCACCCATGATCTCAGTGAACACTATCTTTATTTTCTTTGGAGTGTAGTGTTGGTTAAGTTAAATGTTTTTAATCATGTAGAATGATAACTAACTAGGCATAATAATATGGTTTCACATTCAAGATCGAATTTAATTTGGTTTCTCATGAGGACAATAATTCCATTTTTCGTTAGTTTTATCTCAAATACTCCTTGTTCCATCCATTAACTAAAACAAAAAATCATAGTGTGGAAAAAATATTTATAGTGAGGAATTATGAAAAATCATTTATAGGATTTCTAAATAATGACACATATTTTTCAATCTAAGATACCATAGGTTCTACTAAGGATATCCTGGATCATTACCAAAATTTTTCGATGTTTCCATATAAATATAAATATACCTAGAGTTATCACAAAAGTTTATTCTTCCTCATTTCAAAATGTTGCCTAAAAATTGATTTGTTAAAAATTATAAAGACTCATATTCTTTATATGTAGATATCATTTCTTCGATGAATAATCATTACATAGAATAAATATCCACACCAAAATCATATAGAAGTAGTGATATTGGAATCTTATACACATAAAAAATATGCTTATAAGAGATAAAAATCATCCCCCACTAATTTATTAGTAATTATAACCCTTATTATAAATATCGTACTTAATACCCATCTTCATAACATTGGGAAAATGAATCATAAGAGAGGGTGAGATCAGATGCTCATTATGGGTAAACAAGGGAGATATTAATGATCACTTGTGTATAACTAGAGAATACATGTATGATAACATGATTATAAAATTTTAAATTAATACTATTAATATCATATATTATAATCAATATTCATGGAATAAATCATGGAAGTTCATAAGTTATAAATCAGAAACAAATCAAAGAACTTGAGTTATAAGAGCATAACATTATGTTAAGTCAAGAAGCTGCAGAATAAAAATTAACAAAGAAAATAATTATTTTAGGATTCAAAACTCTATTCCATCACTATCATATTAGATTGGGTTCAAACCCAAAACCATTGTAAAATATTCTTTTCCATTTAAGACATTCTCTTTAGTTCTTATTATAGAATTCTGTATATATAAGAAGCATAATTCTCTTTCCTTCATAGTCTCACTAGCCATGCACTCAATAAACTGTATCCTTATATTCCTTGGTGTGTTTGAGAGTTGGTTAAGGTGAATTTTTTTAATCACATATCATGATAAATAATTAATAATATTGGTAAGGTTTTAGATTTTATCTCCTATTTTATTTTGTTTCTATTAGGGACAATAATTCCATTGTCTGTTAGCATTAAAACGAATTCTCCATTTTTTATCCATTGATAAAAACCAAAAAACATAGTTTTAGAAAAAATATTAATAGTGTTTAATTATTAACAATAATTTATAGAATGTCTAAATCATGAAACCTTATTTCCAATCTAGGATATATTCGGATTAACCTAGGTTATCCATGATCATTACCAAAACTCTTGGATATTATCCTATACTTAGACTAATACCTAGAGTTAACACTAATTTTTTCTTATCCTAGATTCCATAGGTAAACTAATACTAGATTTGATACCAACTCTAGATTCCGATAACTTTGATACATAGATATCACATCTTATATGAATAATCATTAAAAATAAATAAATCAACCCAAAAATAATTTAGGTCCAGTGCTATTAGAAACTTTTACACGTAATCAACTGGTTCATAAAAAATCAAAATCATCTCCTACTATTTTATTCATAATTAGAACCATTCTTAGAAATATCTTACTTAATAATATTTTTCATAACATGATGAAAATAAAACATAACAAAAGGGTGAAATCAAATGATCAATAAGTGAATACATGGGAGATATTAATGGTAGATTAATTATAACATTAGCATAAAGGTATGATAAAATGATCATAACATTTTAAATTCATAACCTTCATATCATAGATTATAATATTGATTCATGTAAATTTTTTTGGTAGTTTATAAGGCATGAATCAGAATGTAATCAAAGAACATGGGTTGTAAGAGCATAAAATTAACTTAAGTCATGAGTGCGTGGAGTAAAAATAATCAAAGAGAAAAATTTACATAGGATTCAAGGATCATTTTCAAAACAATATTAGTGGATTGGGGTAACTCCGAAAACTATTTTCATAGTCATGGTTCAGTCCCAATACTATCATAGTGGAAAAATTACCTTACTATTCCTAGTTTACTCTACATTCCTTTAATATTTATTGCATGAGATATCAATACATACTGAATTCATTAAAGGGAGATATAGGTCATACCCATCACATAATTAAAATAATTTATATATGTTTAATAGTAATATAAAACATTAAATACATAAAAACCATTAAAAATGGGTTTGATAAAAACATCATCATAACATAACCCATGGAGAAGAAACAAGTTTCATAAACATTTCATCATAGTATAACTCATAAAAAAGAAACAATATTCCTGAAAACCTTTTCATAATAAACATAAACCATCTAGATAATTAATAAGGATCATATCCTTAGATCATGTCCCCGATAAATCACAACCGAAATAAAGGATTTTTGTCTCTTATGAGTATAAATACCATTAAAATATCACTAAACATTCTTGAGGAAAATAACTATTCAATTTATAAAACACTAATTTATAATATATATATATATATATATTAAAAATATAATGGAAATAATTTAATTTTGAAAATAAAAATGGATGATTCATACAATTTAGTGGTCATTATAGAAGGGATTTTTTCTAATCATGATACATACGTTAAAAAATCATTCCTTTCATACCTTTGTAAATAGTAATAAAGTTTATTATTTAGAAATTGAAAAGAATATTTATTTTAAAACCATTTTTAAATAGTAAAAAATGGATAAAAATGAATTTAAAAAAGCATATAAGAATTTTTAAAACCATATTTAATATATTTTTAGAAAACATGGATATGGAAGAAAACAATTTCGACCGAAGAGAGAAATAAAGTGGATTTTCCATTAAAACATTCTTTGGTCTCTTGAGTAATAAAAGAGAGGAAAAAAAGAAAATATATATTCTAATTAAATAAATATTGGAGAAGAGAATTAAATAGTTTCTTGTGAGTTTTATTATAATCTTTAATCATCATAAACATAATTATAAACAATCTTTGATAAATAGTAAAATTGTGACATTAATCCCTTGGCGCTTTAGTATCATTTGAATTGTAATACACATGAATGAGATAAACTTATAAGGATATGAAAATCCCCATTAAATTAATTAGAGTCCTCATAATAAACATTTGTGGGTAGTATATGCACCACATCAAAGGAACAAGTGGTGAATATGAAATGTGTCTCATAGAAATAAAAGTGTTATTAAAATCTCTTACCGTAGGATTGAATACATTAGTATGTGTTAAAAACTCCTTTTTAATGAATATATATTTATTAAAAATCGATTAAATCTTTATAATCATATATATCACACCATATATGATATTCATACAACCTTTAACATCAGGGTGTTAACAATTATTTATCAAAATCACTCTTATAGGGTATATGTGGTTCGTTTTCCCAGTATATATTGGTTCAGTGGTGTTGATACATAAATATTTGTCATGGTTACATAAAATAAATAATTTTAATAATTATAAAAATATCATATATATTAATTAAATACATGTTTATATTCATTCATAGAAGTAAAAATTGAAAAATGAATTACCCCATCCATGCGGAAGGTAGGTCTCCTGTACGCCTGAACCCAATTTCCATTTTTTAAATAATGGAAAGATAGAAAGTAAAATAATAAATAAAATATAAAAAATAATTAATATATAATATATATAACATATATTCATTAAATCAATCCTTATAAAAATAAAAATAAAAAATCAGTCACATCGCTTTATAGATATAATATTCCATACAAATGCATGAGTGATATAATCAATTTCCAATGGTCTAGAATGTAAGGATTTAGATATGATATTATATTTAAAAAGGTATAATTTTTAATAATAATAATATATTGAAATTAAACCCATCAAAATACCAATCCATAAAATATGGAAATGAGAAACTAAATGTATTTCTACAGGGAGACGACAAGCCATACATACACACAAGTGATACTTTGAGTTCCCATTTGATTGGAAGTGGGTGAATAAATGTGTTTCAATAGTCATAATTACATCCATTTATATTTAGTATAGTAAATTAATTATTTTAATAAGAATATATCATATTTAAAAGATGTAATATAAGAATTGAAAATATAGGGATCGGTTAACGCACTTACCTCTCCATTGAGAGAACTCCTTTTGATCTTCTCTTATGGATCATAGGGTTGGTATTTTGGGAGTAACAACACATATAGAATGTGTCTAGGGAAGTGGATAGTGTATTTTTTATGGTTTGGTCAATATATAAGGCTCAAAGTGGTGTGAAGAAAATAAAGTAAGGTTACGCTTATATAAGTGAGGGAAAAGTCAGTTTTGGATTTGTTTTTCAAATATTATATTTATATAAATAAATTTTTACATAAAAATGGATCCAAATAGATAATATTAGAATATAATATGATTAAGTAATGATTTTATCTTATCCAACTAAATTTATAAATGTTTTGATCAGATATTACCCTTATCTTTTTGTTTTAAACCTTCCTTAAACCTTTTGGAATTTTTTTAATATTAAAATTGTGTACCATATAAGGGTTAATAATGTTCCTATAAAATGATAAAAGACCCCAAAATGTACCATGGTTGAGATTTAAAACCATATAAATTTACATTTTACAAATATAATATTTTTATAAAATTTATTTTATTTAATAAAATATTATATATTATAAAATATCATTAATGTTATTTTCAATACTATTCATTGAATTAGAAATTAAATACCTCAATAAAATTAGGTAATTTTAAAATAATGAATTAAAGAATACAAAATATGTCATATAAATCTAAAATATTCATGGGACACATTAAATAAATAAAGTTATATAACTTTTAATATTATTTTAAATATTTATTTTATTTATATTTTAATTGAATTAAGGTTAGATTATAATTTCATTAGAATTTATGTATATTATTTAATCACTAAAAATTATAAATAAATTACCATAATGAATATAATTTTTATTCAAAAAATTACTTTGAATATTCATTCACTACTTTACTTTTTCCTTATGTGAACATAAAAGATATATTTAAAACTAAGAGAGAAAAAATTTTGTGACTTTATTTTAATTAAGTGTAATATATGTTATTTTCATGTTAAAACATATATTAAAAAAATTTATTTTTAGAATAATTTTATAATTATTGAATTTAATTCCTCAAATAGGAATTAGGATAACAAATATGACCTTATCACTTTGTTTTAACGTATATTAACTTGATTTTAAGTTTATGTAGGTGATACATTTCAACACTAAAACTATTTATGTTGACATAAAATAAAAACAGAATATTTTACAAATTTTTACCTTCTAATTTTACACAAGGAATTAATTTTATAAATTTAAATATCTATAAGTGGAAGAAATTAATTTTAAAATTAATGTATTGAAATAGACGAAAATTTCTTTTAGGAAAATATAATTTCTATGCATAAAACTAGATTTATTCTTATGTCATGTATAATACAAATATTAAATGAGTTTTAATTCTTTTGAATATATAATACATAAATTTACTTAAAATAATTCACTCTTAGTGATTAATTTAATTTATTATGAAAAACATCATTGTACGCATAATTGTTTTTAGAAAAATTCCATTTACTTATAAAAATATTTCTATGCCAAATTAAAAAATAAAATTAACTCTAACGAACATAATTCGATTATTTAAAAAAATAGAACAAATTTAAATTTTAAAACATATTATATATAACAATAACCATTAACTAGAATGATATTAAAATATTATTTTTAGTATATATAAATATATTTTTATTATTCATTGAAAAATCATATTTTCTAGAAAATCCTGAAAAGATAATCCTAAGATAATATTAACATTTTGAATTTTAAAATTATTCTATTATTATGAAATGTATTTTTCAAAAGTTACAGAATTTATTTGTAATAATTTCTGACCAAAATAAAAAAACCATTTGAAGAAAGCATTTTTTGAAGATTTAAATAAATTTACTAAAAATAGAGTGGATATTTACTAAAAATTTTCCAGTATATTTATTTTGAGTTGGAAATTTATATATATTTTGTAATATAGTTAATCTAATTCATACCTCCCAATTTAAAAGCTAAATTTTAAAGAGCATATTTAAATAATAATACATCATTGGTTGTTTAGGGTTGTTGTTGCGTATCTTCTACTCTATTGAAAAAATTAAATTAAATATATTTTTTTTCATAAATATCATTTTTTAAAAACAATGAGCTATTGGATTAATAACATAGTTTATCCTTATCTATTCATCATGTTATTATGAATATGTATAAATTTTTTAATAGAGTATTTAATATGGTACAACCTGAAGATAGATATTGCGAAGTATGTATATCACTACTGGGTATGTTGATAATTCACAGCTGAAAGGCATGAGTCTATGTGGATGTTAAAACCATTACCCATACTATAATATGTGTGGAAAAAATCACCATGAATTTCATCCTTGGAATCCTTAAAAATCCTAAGGTCTATAATGAAATTTGGGTTGTAGTCAACAACCTTACGATTTTATCACACTTAATTTCTATTAGATATTATTTACCTCTTGATCATCTTACTAGATTATACATTAAGTAAGTGGTAGGGTTTCAGGTAGTACCACAATCTATTGTATTAGATAAAGATCCAATGTTTACTTCAAAATTCAATAAAATTCTTTAAAATGTTTTTTATTCAAATCTTTGTTTTAATACAATTTATCATCCTTAGATAAGTGGTTAGTTAGAGAGAACCATTCAAACCCTATAAGATATACCACTTCCTTATTCAATGTATTTAAATGCTTGGTTGGATCAACACCTTCCTCTGGTTGAGTTTTATTACAAAAATAGATTTTAATCGAGCATTCAAATGGATCCTTATGATTCCCTCTATGTAAAGAAGTGTATAAAACCAATTTACTTAGTTGAAGTTATATAAAAACAACTATTGGGACTTGATTATGATAGTGAAATAAAAAAAATTCATATCCATTTAGAAACACATTAAGGAATCTCAAAGTCAAAAGAAATTTTATACTAAAAATATTTGGTGAAATAAAAAATTAAAAGTTGGTGGGAAGGTATTCTAGTCAATTTATCCATGGAATAATTTTATGATATTTATAATTAAGGGAATGTTGATCCCTAGGTATAATGGCCACTTTGAGATTCCTAGTATATTACGGATAACAACCAATCCATTATCCATTCCACCAAACCTCTATCAATTTCATAATGTGTCCATGTATCTATAATGAGGAAGTATATACCTTATCCTTAAATGGTACTAAACTCATAGGTTTTCCCACTAGAGACCAATATTTTCCATGAACAAAAAATATAAATCATATATTATACAAATAAATGGAAATCAAACCAGACTACACATATAGTTAAATTTATGTAGAGGGATAAAAAATTCAATAAAGCTATATGGGAACCCTAATATGAGATGAAATAGATATTTTCTCATTTATTTGTATTATAGCGATTGAATTTAAAGCGATAAACTAAATTTAATTGTGGAATAATGCATCACTACGAATTTTAAAGATATTTTTTTTAAAAAATTAGTTTCTTCAACATCTTGTGATACACATAACCCAAGGTCTAAATGAACTATAATATAGTATGAAATTATAAAAAAGAAATTAAATTAGTTGTATGAGTAGGAATTGAAACATTTTAAAAATATTTATAATAGTTATAAATAATTAAAATATACTGATAAATAAGTACTAATTTTTAGTAAAGTCATTATTTGCTTCAAAAATATAGTTTTCTTTAAAAAAATATTTCATTTTTTGAGAAAATAATATAACTTTTTTTATACATAGATTGTTTTTTTGAAAAATTAAATTTAGTTTTTAAAATAAACATTTCAAAATTATATTAATGTTAATTTTGATAATTTTTTTAATATATTAATTTCTCAATAGATAATGAAAAATACTAATATTTTTAAACAGCATTCTCATTTAAAAAATTTAGAAAGTTACATTTTTAAATGGTTTCAATATTAATTCCAATTAATTTATATTATTCATAATAAAATTATGGATATTTAAATTAATTTATGTGGATTTTGGTATATAAACACTGTATACATAATAAAAAACATTTTTTGTCACACTTTTCTTGTTTATATTAAAAGTAATTTTAGACACATTTAAGGGTTGAATTTGTAAAAAATAATCTCATATTTGGAATCATAATGTCTAATTTTTTTAGTTATTCCATTTTTATTTTTTTTTCATAATGCACTGTAAAAATAGTAAAAAGATTTCAACAAAGTTAAAGTGAAAATGGGTTTAATTGGGGTTAGACCATGAGATAAGGCTAAATTTTCCAATTTCACTTGTATAAATCATATGATGGTAATTTTTAAGCCTCTCAATAACCCAACATCAAATATCTGGAAATTTGGAAGAATTTTGGTTGATAATGACTTTATTATATTTTAATATTTTATTAAATTCCAAGTGTGTCCTCTCACCAATTTTATAAATAAGCACTCCTCCATTATCTTTATTATGTGAACATTAACCCTCTATAATGACAAAAAATTTGAACAATTTCATATAAAAATTTATTTCTAGGAATTATTGGTGATTTTTATCTTGAAATACCAATTCATGGGTCCTTAAGAATGAATCTAAAGGGGGGAAACTGAAGGAGTGGTAATTGTCTTAGCCAACCTCTTTCACTTTATTTTTTTATTATACCTCCTATAAATCAGTAGTATTTATCATAAAATAATAACATTATCATAATAGATATAAATAAATTTTATTATTATTATTATGGAACAACTAATATAAACCCTATATTCCATCAAATTTAAAGTGAATGTAACGCTTATGCGTACGTGTGGACTACCACCTCAACATAACAATAATTGTTTTCATCAACGTCATCCATGGATGAGTATTATTATGGGTTTAACACTGAAGCATGATAATTATGAAATAATTATTACTCTTTAATTATAATGTCATATATACCTTTTTTCCTACCAGTTCATTTGGAAAATGATTAAGTTGTTCGTGCGTACGTGTGGACTACCACCTACACATAACGATGAGATTTGTTTTTTATTTTTGATTTACTTAAATTGTAATAAGAAAAGATTTAATGAATATATATGATATATATATATATAATATAATAATGATTATAAATAGGTCAATTCTTATTTATCTTTCTTTCTCTCTATCTATCGAAAATTTAAAACAACATTCATGCATAATTAAGGCCTACCATCACCATCAATGGTGTAATAATTTTTTAATCTATATTTTTATGAATGAATCTGAATAAATATATATAATGAATATACATAATATTTATATCATTATTAAAATTATATATATGATGGAACCATGATCAAAATACAAGGACCTGAGCTGCCGAATGAAAATTCTCCCAATAAATGAAACTGTTAACAGCCTTATATGATGATTTTAATAAAGAATTGATAATAAATGGGTGTTTAAATGTTATAAGTAGATCATATATGATATTATAAGAATTTAAATGAATCTAGAGTGGTATTATATAAAATATTAATTTATTATATAGGATCCTACCGAACATTGAAACAATTTTTGATGTGAGATATGGGATTTATGTTACAATGACATTGTTTATCTAGATTTTTAGGATTTTTTTTTCTGATGATAAAATTGAATGATATACCTCTCAAGAATATGATAAATTTTATTTTACTCTAGTTAATTATATATATTATATTTCTTATTTTTATTTTCCTTTATTCTAGTACTCAATATACTGAAATTATATTATTAAGGAAAAATGAATTTATTTCTATCTTCTGTCGAAAATGTATGTTATTTATTGTCCATGAATTCTAATTTTTTTCAATAATTTTTTACTATTATTATTTTATTACATAAAAGAAATTTTTATACATTATTTATATCAGGACACAACCTTAAAGATTACGTATTCTAATGACTTTAAACTATAATTCACTTTTTTTCATTCTAAAATATCATTTAGGTTTAGTGTTTTAGAGAATTATGAAAAACACATACAATGTAAACCCATACATTACATGTGGATACTTCTTTAAAATATATAGTTTTTTCCAAAACAATGGTCTTTGAAATGAAACAATATTTTATTTCATGATAAATTGTCAAAATTTAATTCTAGAACTCATCAGTGAACCTAATTCCATTAATCCCTAAGAAAAAATTTCATAACATTCAGATGAGAACAAAAAGTATAGTAAGGGACATTAAAAATAATAATCTATTAGTACAATATACTTATAAAATATTTCCATTTTCAAAATAAACCTTGATCTCAAAATAAAAAATTTCTTACTCAAGAAATTACATTTTCTACCAAAATTTTTCCTTAAAAATGATTCTTATGAAATATTAAAGGAAAAAATTAAATCCATAGAAACATTTTTTTAAAAAGATACCTTTTACCCAGAAAATTGAATCATCATTCCAAAAGTATCATTACATTACCTTTTGAAAATAAAATTACTAATATGAAAAATCATTATCAATCACCTAAAAGTTATGTAGGTAACTTGAAAATCATTTTACATATCATTCTTTAAAATGGACAAACCAATACAGTCAACCTCTAACTTCAGATTATCAAATGCATTGGAGGTTATCATGCAACCACCCATCCTTTTCTATCATGGAACCACCCATCATTGATTTATAATGGAACCAACCATCATCATAAACAATTCACATGTACTATATCAAAATCATAAAATTTGAATTATTTAATCATAAAAATATTCTTAAGGAATGTACCCTTTTATTTTTTTACATCACATATTTTAGAAAAACTATACACATTAAAAGGAAAGAAATTTATTTTAAAATAACCATGTTTACCAATAATAAAAACCTTAAAGTAATAACGATTAATGATATAAGGAATATCCACCCATTCTACTTAATAAATAAAAATTCTCTTATACTTTTATCAAAAAATGAAAGATGAACTTTAAATAATATTTTTAAAATATATTCCCTTACATAATACATTAAAAAGATTAATTATTGAATATAACTTTGAGAAATGAGAAAATTATCTTTTTAAACCATTCATGTACATATAAATTCATTCATATAAATAATTTTCGAAACATGGACATGAATGAGAATGATTTAGAAGATAAATCTTTAAAACATTATAAACATAATTTTTTAATTAAAGAGTCCCATACATTAGGTCATGCTAATCACATACATTCATTATCATCATAAATAATAAACATAGGTTAATTTATACTTTATTTAGAAACACTTTCAGGTTTATTATCACTATTATATCACTAATATCTATGTTATATTTAATTACTTAATAATTTAAGTTAATGCCAGTTGTTTTGATGATATTCTGTACCGAAGTCCAAAATAGTTTCAATAAGTTGACAATGGTCAAAGAGGTCATAATTAAATCATATCTAGTACAATATTATAGAAAAATTACCATACATAAATTATAATTTTAAGTCAGACATTAAATATTTTTTTGAAATATTAACTACATTACAATCTTTGAGATAGTAGGTCATATGTACACATGAGTAATATTTCCATTTTTCATCGGTCATTATTGAAAAGAAGGTAATTATCATATTTTATTTACAAAATGATCATAATATCTTAAATATAATATTAATTATTAAAATATACTTATATATATATATATATTATTCTTGTGATGTGGTGGTGAAAAACCAATCACATCGCTTCGTGGAGAGGTAGTCCACATGTATGCACAAATGATGTTATTATATTTTTGTATATAGAATAGTAAGAAATAAAATGATATATTACCTTATTATAATGATAAATATGTCATTAATACCATTTAAAAATATTAATTCCACCATTATAACCAATCATGATTGATGGTGATGAGAAATGGATCACATTGGTTAGTGATGCGGTAATCAACCATACACATGAATGGAGACTTCATTTTTCATTTAATGAATGTTGAGAAAGATATAGGTTATGATATAATCATAATAAAATATCAGTATATTTAAGATTATGGTGTTTTTATTTTATCATATTTTAATAATATTTTATGGAGTTTGAAGAAAAAAAAAACTAAAACAAGCAGATAAAACTATACTTCTACATTGGAAAACCTCCTTTTATTAACAACTTAAAACCTCTACAGATGGTTTTATTCCAAACATAATTCATATAGAATGTGTTGCATGATCCAAATATGGAATTTGTGTGTATTTCATCCAAAATATGTTTTTATGTGTGAAAAATATGAAGAAGTGGTTTCCAATTATAAGATAGGGAAGGGTACTCATGGAATTTCAGAAAATATTAAATTAATATAAAATAATTTTTTAATTTTAAACTGATATAATATTATTTATTTCAAGTATAATATGATTATGGGTAGGAATAATCTCATTTAATAATTTATAGATAATATTAAGATCACTTTCGTACCCTTATCATTTATTTTTAACTTTTATGTAACCCCTTTAAATCTTACCTTGAAAACATATACATTTACTATTTGTTGCTCAATATTTTTACTATGAAATATCAAAATATCCATAAAGGGACCATGGATGAAATTTTAAACATTATCATAATCACTTTTCTAAATTTAATATATTGAGTAATTATAAGGCCCCAGCCTTAAACCTTACTTAATCTTGAGTTAATACAAGATTAAACATTGAGGATCTTTTCAGGTTTAGAGTTTTGGAGAATTAGATCATAAACTTTCATTCCATTCCACAATTAAACAAAGTGGTTACATAAAGATAGTATTCATTTATCCCATCAACGGAAACATATTTAAAATAAAACATGGATTCTTTCTTGACACTTCCTTGACACTATCGTCATATCATGTACCTTTCCCTTGACCTGTGAAAACCATTTCAAAAACTTGGGATGAGCATAAAAAGCTTTGTAAGGGATATAAAAATATATGGAAAGGAAACATGAGTACATGTACACATAAGAATCAATGAAATCATACTTTACTCATAAAACATAAGCACTTTAACATAACTCATAAAATCATGAATAAATCATAGAAATCATAAGACATAAAGGTAACTTGAGGCATTCATAACATTCTTACATAGGGAGTAACCCTATTGGTTACGTTTGGAATACCCTTTACAGTATATTCCCTAAATCTATTCGGAGAAACCTTAATGTTTCACTCCTTCGCGTTACCCAATGCATTGGAGAGCTATATCGGGCTCACCCACCCTTAGTTTATCACGGAACCACCCGTATTCATAACAATTCCCAAGAACCATAACATAATAATAGCACATAACTTAATCATAAAATAAAGATAACATTCCCACATTGCAAAAACAATATAACATTTTAAGATATTGAAATAATGAATCCATTCTAAAAACCATTTTCAAAAACATTTAAAACATTTAATAAAGATATTTTTGAATCAAAGTGTCCCATAACACCTTGAAGATTTTAACATTTTAAACCATTAATATCCATATAAATAAATTCATAAAACCATTTTGAAAACATGGATATTAATAATAACAAATCATTAAAACATTTAAAGCGGTATTTTGGTTAAAGGGTTTTTACCAAAATTAGAGACACTTGAATACAATAATTGATGAATACCATTTAATCAGAACTTTATAATATCATGAGAATAAATGGATTCATGATATAATGTTCCAAAGGACAGTATATACACCATATAGGAGTGAATTGGTGCATAACAACAGTGAAGTCTCAATAGAAATGTAAAATGCGATGAAATCCCTTATAAAGAAGGTATCCTTAAATTAAGGATAAATAAATCTAAAAATTATGTGTGACAAATATAAATACACCCAGTATAAGTGGATATTAATTTTAAAACAATAAAATTTCATTCACACATATTAAAAGTATGACATATTCAATAACTACATGTTGAACCCAACGAAATCGAAATTGGGTTAAAAAGTTCCCTTGGTAAAATTCGACAGCCTAACGGCGTCACTTCAAAATTCAGAAAATGAGTTGATGAGAGATAAAAAGGGTATCTCATCACTTGGACATAAAATTTACATCAATAGGTATATATAAGAACATATCTCAACATAATAGTATGTGAATTAAAAGACTTAACAAAAGAAGTCTTTTAAAAGAGGAGGGTGAAAGGTTCCCTTACCGACATGGGTATCATTAGAAACATACACCCCGTGAAAGAAGGAAAATACAACATTGATGTAAATACTAATAATTGAAATTATATTACACAATGAGTAAAATAATGGTCAGTACATACACCACTCAAAGGAATTTGTGGCAAATGTAGCATAAATCTCACTGGAATAAAAGTGAGATGAAAAATCCCTTACGAAAACTCGGCAGCCTAGCGACGCCACTTAAAACTTACAAAACTGGATTGATGAGATCCAATAGGGTCTCTCATCATATTAACATAATGTTTACAGAAAGAGGAATATAAATTAACATCCCCCAACATAACAAATAGGAGCTTAAAATAAGTGACAAAAAGGAGAGTACTTAAAAAGAAAGAGAGAGGTTAGATCTCTTATGAAAATTCGGCAGCCTAACAGCGCCCCTCAAAACTTCCAAAATGGATTGATGAGAGAGAATAGGGTCTCTCATCATATGAACATAAAAATTACAGTAAGAGTAATATAAAATAACATCCCAATCACATGAAAGATGAGCTTAAAAGGAATGACATAAAAGAGTGTACTTAAAAAGAAAGAGAGGAGTAGGATCCCTTACCTCAAGTCCAACCTGTCTTGTTCGTTTCTTTATATTCCTGAATAATAAACATGGGTCAATTTATAATTGCTTAAGGAACTCCTATAAATATTATTATTCATTTAATATCAAATATTTTAATGTTATAATAATTGGTTAATAATATGAGTTCATATCAGACGTTTTTGTCGATGTTTGGTACATGAGTCAAAAATTGAACTTGTTGGAAAATAATTTTCCATGTAGTTATAGGTACATCATATACAGAATAGTATTGATGTTTTAAATAACATATATATCCAGTATATATTAATTTTATACTATTCCATAGCATTTGGAGATAAAAATTAAAAGCACCGTTCATGGAGATGATAGACCGTACGTACGCATGAACGCTACTTTCATTTTTTTGTCATATTAATGGAATTAAAACAAAATGAGAGATATTTATATATATGTTATAATTACAGAATTATATTCATCATTTAGATGTAATATATTACATATATATCCATTATATATTTCTACTTATAATATTACATAACATTTTGAGACAAGAAATGAAATGTACCGTTCATGGAGATGGTAAGTCGTACGTACACATGAACGCTACATCCATTTCTATTTCATATTCAATGGAATTAAAACATAATGATACATAATAGTATTTTAATTCCAGTATGTTATCATATATAATATCATTAAATATATCCTTTATACGTACCACATATGGTATTAACGAATCAAATCACTTTGAGGGGGAGGTAGTCCGCACTTCCTTAAATAAAGATATCACGTTTACCCATAATGGAAACCATAAAGGTATGCCATAAAAGAAAAATACAGAAGATTAAGTAAAACATAAACATATTATATATCATATATAAATGTAGTTTCATATTAATGTCCACCTTTTAAGGTGTTAGAATAATGTTGAACAATCATCGTTTCGTGAGGCAGAAATTCGCCATCCACAGAAACAATAAGTTCTTTAACCATTAGATGTAGGTGCGTGTAAGTGTAGCTAGAATCCTTATTATAAAAACATCCTAGTATATTTAAGATACTTTATTTGTTACAAAATAAATTAATAAAAAGAGTTTAGGGGGTTGGAGAAGCAAAATAAAACAAAAGGACACAAGTGAAGACATTACCTTAAAATCGGGTAACTCCCTTTGGTTTGAGATCAAAGGCTTCCTTGGGAAGACTTATTCCCAATGTGAGGCTTCAAGGAGTTATAGAGGGATGTGGAGAGACAAAAGGAGCAGGGTTTGGTGGATCCAAAGGCTTTGGAAGTGTGGGTAAGGAGGTAGAGGTGGGGGCCTTTTATAAGAGAAGAGGAGGGGCACTCTTGGAAAGTAAAGAAATCTAACTTTATTTTAGAATGAGTTTTGGATTTTAATGGTCCCACATTGAAGTGTTTCTAGGATAAGGTGATAAGGGTTCTAAATCCACCAATCCAATAGGTTTTGGACATGTTTAGGTCTTAGATTTTACATTATATTTCCATTTTATTTAAATCATTAAATAATGAGGTCATCGCTGCATCATCATGATGTCATAAATAATTTAATTTATATAATGTCTAAAAATTATTAAAAAAATACTACGATGTAGGAAATCTTTTTATGTTTCCAATGGATATTTATAGACAAAAAGATGACTTGTATAACCCCATTTAAAAATTGTTTTAGTAAAACATCTCATGTTTGTGTCATTTTTACTTTAACATTAAATAAAAAGGTATTTATGTCATTTTCCAACCAAAGTGGCTCCATGGGGTCCCCAAGTTGACCCATGGATTTTATTGGTCGGCCATGACACATAAAATGAGGTTAAGACATGTTTCTAGGTCATTTCATTTTATTAAAACATTATTCTTACATTAAACTACACTAATTACCTCTAATCGCGATTAAAAACTTAATAAGTTACTATTCACCAAAAAATTATTCTAATCCCATTGAACCACATTTTAATTCTTAATGACAACCATTTATGTCAGATTTTTGAAATTCAAAACACAAAGATGGAAAAATATCATTTAAACGGAAAAATCAGTTTTTATAAGTACCACTTAGTGGTTTTACTATTAATCAAAAATTGAAGTTTTTCAGAAAAATACCAAAAATTCACCCTAAGCTATATTTGATATTCCGAATTCAAAAATGATGTCTATTTTACAAAATTCAAAACATATAAGTTGAATTAATTAATTTAATAATTAATTCCCGCTGTCAAAATTAATAGCATGTTTTTATGAAACAAAATGTTTCAAAAGATTGACACTAGTTTAAGTCCGATTTCAAGGTGAAATTAATTCCAACGAACACTATTGGATTAAATGGTAAAAATATATTCTAATTTCACTTTAAAACCAATTTAAAATATAATCTAATCATATAAATAAATTAGATTAAAAAGAGGTTTTGAATTAAAATACAACATTTTCACTATTCATTAAAAATTGAACTTTTTCAGAAAAATACCAAAAATTTACACAAAGTAAATTTTGATGTCCCGATTATAAAGAAGAATTTTATTTTGTCAAATATAGCACATAAAATTTTCAAAAAGTGGATTTAAAAGAGGTTGTCCATCAAAAGGCGGTTAATCGACCTTTTAAAGAATATTGGAATGTTTACGCTTAAAATTGGATTCATTCGCATTTTTAATCCTATAACATTTATTGTAAAGAGTAAAAATATTTGAAAAACATATATAATCATTTTTAGTTAGTTCTGTTTATTCCCACCATTACAACGGCTAGGCGTTAACTACCATTTAAAATAATATTATTTTATTATTAGAGTGCTACGCAAGATTCCCAAGAAACTTGTTGTTGCGTATTGGGTACGCCATCGTGCATAGCGTCCCCTTTAAAGTAATATTAATATTTTATTCACAAATATGGATAAATATGAAAATTTCATATTCTTTATTTACCTGGGGTGTTACATCCTTCCCCCCTTTTGGGAATTGCGGCCTCGCAATTTTTAAAAATGGGCTTGGAAACTTCAGTGAAAATCCCACATCGGAACAAGAGTCAGTAAAACAATCACTTTAAAATAAAGAAAGATAAGTACAAAGGTCACCCGAGTTAACCCATACTGGGATTCCAAGTATGAAAATATGGACATGGAGGAAAAAAAGGGTCATGTTCTGATGGAGAGTGATAGTAAACATGTCTAGGAGAATGTTAACCATAAGAAAATCACAAACATGTGATGGGTTAAACGGTATTCGATTCCCCAGTAGGAAAAGTTAACAGACAACATTTTTGTTTTAAGTTACTCTTCATTGAGGAATTTATTTTTGATCTTAAGGAAACATACTTACTTGTCATGTTGACTTTCAACTTTTACTAGATTTCTTACACAAACTCATACTTTCCCCAAAAGACGAGTATTTAGGAAGACTTGTTTACATTAAGAGTACTATAATAAACTTCTAGAGGATCACCTAATCCACAAAAGAGAACTATAAACTTCCCATATCTTTAGACCTTAACCAAAACCAAAACCAAAAAGGTTAGTACAAGATCAGATAATACCCAAAAAGGATAATCCTTTTAAAAAAACAAATCTATTCTTAATCTCCAAAATTTATCAAACAATACCAAAAGTTCAACAAAGACCATTCAATAAACAAATTGTCCATAAAATACTTCAAAGTAAACCAAACTAAGATTGAAACCCAAATATTTGAAGGATTTAGTCACATAGTCTTCCAAGTTAAATCGTAACATTTATCTCCAAACAACATCAGTTGCTCCTAAAGTCTCATATTGAAAAGTAATTAGCCTAATCACATATACTCCATGATAGGTTAATAAATTTCCATAGATAAACCAAAATCATCTTACTCTTAATTCATAAAATAATCTAACTAAAAATTATTAGTCTAACTAACCAGGGAATTCACGTAGTCCAGTGGTAGTTGATAAATACCAGTCTTACTTTGGATGTGGGATCTATTCCCGCAGCTTTGTCTGGCATGATAGGTTGTCACACGGTCTTCGTGTTGTCCTTTTTCCAAAACTATATAATTCTTAAAACATTTCCCAAAATGAGATAAAATCTTCAAAAAAATCATAAAATATTTTAACCTCAAGTTTATCTCATGCCTTTCATTTTCCATCATAACATATATTAACCCATAATTACCTCAAAAGTAAGGATCATATAAACCCTAATGGTTACCTTTATAATTATTACCTGAACTTCCACATAGATTGGTCATCTCGTACATGATGCATTACAGAACATACCAAGGTTCAAGTGGATGATCATGACTCCTTGATAGTTGGTTTAGAACAACCATGAGTTTCCTCATTGAATACCCCATTTCATCCAGTCTCTTAATCAGAGAACCACCACAGTTTCCTTCAAACCTATTGTCACTTTGGTGCCTTATAGATCCATCCATTCACTAAAAACAGAAATGTCAGTGCGAGTATATCAACAAAACCATCATGTACTAATGAGGAAGATAACCACTAAGATATACTTACTTATTCACTTTATCTAAAACTTGGACTCTTTATGAAATCCTAACCATTATAGTAATGTCACCTATGCTTAGAAGATACCGTAACCTCTAAAATTATCTAAACCGACCGTTGATACCAACTATAAGGCCCCAGCCTTAAACCTTACTTAATCTTGAGTTAATACAAGATTACACATTGAGGATGTTTTTAGGTTCAGAATTTTAGAGAATTTGATCATAAACTTGCATTCCATTCCACATTTAAACAAAGTGGTTACATAAAGATAGTATTCATTTATCCCATCAACGGAAACATATTTAAAATAAAACATGGATTTCTTCTTGACACTTCCTTGACACTATCATCATATAATGTACCTTTCCCTTGACCTGTGAAAAGAATTTCAAAAACATGGGATGAGCATAAAAAGCTCATTAAGGGATATAAAAATATATGGAAAGGAAACATGAGTACATGTACACATAAGAATCAATGAAATCATACTTAACTCATAAAACATAGGCACTTTAACATACCTCATCAAATCATGAATAAATCATCGAAATCATAAGACATAAAAGTAACTTGAGGCATTCATAACATTCTTACGTAAGGAGTAACCCTCTTGGTTATGTTTGGAATACCCACCATAGTATATTCCCTAAATCACTTCGGAGAAACATTAACGTTTAACTCCTTTGTGTTACCCAACGCATTGGAGAGCTATATCGGGCTCACCCGCCCTTAGTTTATCACAGAACCACCCGTCTTCATAACAATGACAAAGAAACATAACATAATCATAACACATAACTTAAGCATAAAGGAAATATAACATTCCCACATTGCAAAAACAATATAACATTTTAATATATTGAAATAATGAATCCTTTCTAAAAACCATTTTCCAACCCATTTAAAACATTTAATAAAGATATTTTTGAATCAAAGTTTCCCATACCACCTTGAAGCTTTTAACATTATAAACCAATAATATCCATATAAATAAATTCTTAATACCATTTTGAAAACATGGATATTAATAAGAACAAATCATTAAAACATTTAAAGCGATATTTTGGTTAAAGGGTTTTTACCAAAATTAGTGACACTTGAATACAATAATTGAGGAATAACATTTAATCAAGACTTTATAATATCATGAGAATAAATGAATTCATGATATAATATTCAAAAGGACAGTATATACACCATATAAGAGTGAATTGGTGCATAATAACAATGAAGTCTCAATAGAAATGTAAAATGCGATGAAATCCCTTATAAAGAAGGTATCCTTAAATTAAGGATAAATCAATCTCAAAATTATGTGTGACAAATATAAATACACCCAATATAAGTGGATATTAAGTGTAAAACAATAAAAGGTCATTCACACATATTCAAAGGATGACATATTCAATAACTACATGTTGAACCCAAAGAAATAGAAATTGTGTTAAAAAGTTCCCTTGGTAAAATTCGACAGCCTAATGACGTCACTTCAAAATTCAGAAAATGAGTTGATGAGAGATAAAAAGGGTATCTCATCACTTGAAATAAAATTTACATCAATAAGGATATATAATAACATATCCCAACTGTAACACCCCAAGCTTCTACGGTACGCTTCTCTTTGAATAATGTGATAGCGTGTGTTGTACGCAACACCGAGTTCTAACACACCATAACTAATCAAACTAGCCGTTATGAATAGTAATACCTACTTTTTGAAATTATATATATTTTATATTTTAAAATGGACTTCATTTTTGGATTCGGAATATTGAATTTATCCTAGGGTGAAATTTTGGTACTTTTCGGATAACTTTTATATTTTGATGAATAGTGAAAATTACTGAATTTTAATTAAAAACAACTTTTTTAATCAAAATAATTAATAGTGATAAATTATGAATTTGAGTGGTTTTAAAGTATATTTAGAATATATTTTTACCATTCAATTTAATGTTTATCATTGGACATAATTTTATAATTAAACCGAACATAAACAAGTGTCAATCTTTTGATAGTTATTATCTCTTAAAAACACGCTTTTTGTTTTGACAGCGGGATTTTATTTTAAATTAATTTCTGCCACTTCTGTGTTTTGAATTTAGGAAAATGGATTCCATATTTGGAATCAGGATGTTCAAATTGTGTAAATAGGTAACTTTTATTTTTAGGCATTTTGAATAATTACTGCGGTAAATATTTTATTTACCATGGTTAAAGGGTAAATCCGGTAAATAAGGGTAAAAAAATAATATTATAATAATACTAAATTACCCTGAAACGTGTCTTAACCCTATTGGTTGATACATGGTCGACCATGGGCATCTTTGGGTCTATTTTGGGACCCCATGGATCCACTTGTAAGTGATAATGACACATTATATTAATAAAGTTAAAATAAAAATAAAAATGGCATAAGCTTACATCTTTTAGAAGAACAATTTTTACATAGGGTTATACATGTTGGATTTTCGATTATAAATATTCATTAGAAAGCTAAAAAGATTTCCTACATAATTATGTTTTATTTATAATTTTTAGACATTAAATAATTTATTTATGAGACAATGATGATGCAGTAATTACTATAATAGTGAAAAATTAAAATAATTGATATTATAAATACCCAAATAAATATAATATGAAACTTTTAATGAATTAAACTAATTTTCTAGGATAATATGATATATTAGGATTGATTTTATTAACTTTTTTCGAAGTAATCAATCTGTTATGAGTTTCAGAAAAATCAACTATTGAATAGTGTCAAAATTGACATAAAAGAGTTCTTAAAACAAATATTATATTATTAATTGATATTAAATTCCTAAAAATCTAAGGTTCGGCCAAGAGACTTATATTATGATATGTTAATTATTAATGAACCACTTGAGGGTCGCTTGGATGTATATAGTAAGTTTATTAACCATATTATATAAAAATACAAAGAGACATTGTAAAAGTGAAACTAATTAACTTAGAGTTAATACTTAAAGATAAGGTTAATATAAGTACCCAAACCTGTCTAAATTCTATTGGATGAGTTGTCTTCGACCTATCCCCACCACATCCTTTGAATAGTCAACTATGGAGCCTTTGGAAACCGAATATGAATTTATTATAAATTAATATTTCTAGCTTTTCCAAAAGTGCCCCTCACCCCTCTTATAAAAGGGCACTCCTCCTTCTCTTTTCCTCACACCTCTCAAGCCACTTGGCTCGTCCAAACTCTGCCCAACTAAGCTCCCCACATCCCTCTCCTCCTCCTTGAATCTTCTCCTTAGGCAGAAAGCATTTCAAGAAGTCCTTTGGTTCCAACCAAAGTGAGTTACCTAAATTAAAGGTAACAATTTCTCTTAAAGTATCTTCATTTATTTTGCTTCTCCAACCCCCCAAAATCTTTTTATTTCCTTTATTTTGTAACAACACCAGTATCCTAAATATACTAGGATGTTGTTATAAGAAGGATTAAAACTACACATACACACAACTCCATCTAATGGATGATGAACATAATGTTTCTGTGGATGGCAAACTAACGCCTCACGAAACGATGATTGTTCAAATACATCTTACCACCTCTCATGGTGGCCATTATGATGGCACTGTAATTAAATATGATATTAATGATATATATTTTATATATAATCTTCTGTAATTCCATTTTATTTCTTTCCATTATTCGTTTCATGTTGTATATACATACGATAATTTCATTTGAGGAAGTGCGGACTACCGCCCCCTTAAAATGATATGACTCGTTCATACCACACATGGAACGTATAAAGGATGGTGTTAATGAACTTAAGTAACATATATAAAATACTATACTGGAATAGTAATATACCTATGTATCATTTGGATTAGATTCTTTTAAAATAAAAATTAAATGGAAGTAGCGTTCGTGCGCACGTACGGACTACCGTCTCCACGAACGCGATAAGATTCATTCTCCATCATATCCATTCAAGTATTATTCTCATTTTGGGGTTAAAAATAATGTTAATATCATTCTGGATATGAATAAGATACAACAAACATGGCTTATGTAACAAAACATATAAAAGAAAATGAGTAAGTTAACACCCGAAACGATGATAATTCTAAGATATTATTAATAAATCAATGTTAAAAGATCATATATGATATCATATTAATATATATGATTCTTGTATAATTTAATAACAATGTTTTAATTATTATACAGGAGGTTAACATACCATCGACTAAGAGAAAGTTCAAGGTAAGGGTTATTTCACAATCTCTTCATTATCCGAGGTTGTATTATACGTAATAATCTACTGGGATCTCTTTATCATCCACATCCATGTTTCTTTGAAATGTATTTCAAAACATTTTTACTATTTACAAGAATATGGGTTAAAGTCATTTATACCCTTGTTTGACTTTTTATAAGAGATTTATAAAGGAATCTTTCCGTCGTTTTCAAAACAAGGTCCTTTTTAACCTTTTCGACTGAATTGAGGTAAGAATGTTTTTTTTAACTTATACGGCGGGTGCGGTTATTTTCCGCCGTTATAAAATCGTCGAAGCTTTCCATACAAGATTATAAGAATATTTTCAAAGAAAATGTTTTATTTTATATGGATCTTAAATGATTTCAAAATAAAAGGAGATACTTCTTTAAAAAGAATTTTGATTTCATCAATGTCAACATCCTTTGATAGATTTTAAGATTATTTGAAGTTGATTTATTATGATACAAAACTTCTATATTGTATGGAAGGTTTTGTGATATGTTTGACTGTGGATGTGCTATTTTTATACCATTCATAGTTTATGGTGAAATTATTGACATTTCGTATGCTAGTTTTAATACGAATGTTTATGTTATGTTTAAACCTTTTCATATGGGAATGCATTGGACTTGATAAGTGACGGGTGGAGCCCGCTATAGCTCCTCGATGCATCGGTAGGTCTCATGAGACAAACTAGTGTCTTGGCACAAGGCCTTGACAAAATCTTATTTGTAGTCTTGGCACGAGGCCTTGGCTATGTGGTTATGATAGTCTGGCATTATGCATTCCAACATTATGAAAGTGGTTATTGATATTGCATGTGATTATTCGATTAGTAGAATATCCATGTGAATAAGTAAATGGCATTATTTCATTTTTATTTTTGCCATACTATGTTGAAGTTCAATTTTAAAAGGCTTTTGTTTTAGTAATTCATTGCCTTAAATGTTTATGCTTATTATGAATGTTCCGCTATATTGTTATCCTTACTGGGCATTTGAGCTCACCTCTTTTCTATGTTTTATTTTTCCAGGTAGTGAAGAAGTAAATTATGAATGAATTGCAGGGATATTATGAGGGGTTAATAGTGTGGATATGAAGACTTTGTTGTTGTAGTAGTTTTTCACTTTGAAATGTAATGTAAAACTTTATGATTATATCTAGTGTTTCCAAGGCTACTAAACCAATCGGTCTTTCGAGATTTGATCTTTCTTGTGATCATGCCAATGTTATGTAATTAATGCACCGACTCTGGGTAGCTGGGGTCGGGGCGTTACAGTTGGTATCAGAGGAAGTTTAGTACAAACCTTGGAAGCTAGATTTAGATAAACTCTGATTAGAGCACATAGACCTAAGATGAACTTTGAGGATTAGTATAGAAGAACTTCCTAGAATTTTGGTATTGTAGAGATTTTGTGAGTTTTCCAAGCAATACATCCCTGTCTGGATACGAGCAGGTAGATGCGGCTCTGGCACAGATGTACCTAGGGGTAAAACACGAAAACACCGCTTTGAGCTAGACTCGAACGGGAACTGGTGCACGACAACGGGCCTTGCTGCACTCTTGGTTACGACACTCCCGGGGGATATGCTTAGGATAACTCTCATTATCTTTACAAATCATTATGAAGGGTTTATGAGTATATACTTCCTCAAAGAAAACATATTTATGATTATGGATTATATCCATAGATAGTTCAATTTATGTTTAGTGTTTTATAAGTATGGGATTATGTATTTTGATTCATAAACTGATCTAGTTTATGACATTGTTTAGAAATGGCGCCTAGTGGAAGAAATGGAAACCGTATCAATGCACGCACTCCATGTAGGGATTTCCCTCCTGCTCAAGATAATTATAGTGGGGCTGGTGATGCAACTGGTGCTGATCAGCTAATCACCGTACTGGGACAACTTACTCAGGTTATGAATAATAACCTTACCCGTATGGAGCACCCTGTTCCGCAGCGTGGAGGATCAATGTTAGATCGATTCATGAGACAACAACCACCAACGTTCAATGGGAGTACAAATCCCTTAGTAGCTGAGCAATGGATATTTTCCCTAGAGAAAATATTTCAGGCTTTGGGGAGTAGTGAAAGGGAAAAAGTTACCATGGCAGTTTACCGCCTCACTGGAGATGCTGATCAATGGTGGTCATTGATTCAAAACATGAAGGAAGATGATGAAGTATCAAACATGGAATGGAGGGAGTTCAAAGATCTGTTTTTAGAAAAATACTTTCCTCGCGACCATCGAGCAGATATGGAAAGACAATTTCTGAGTCTGAGACAAAAGGAGGATGAGAATGTCACAAAGTATGAGGCTAACTTTACAAGGTTAGCGAGGTACGCTGGTGATTATATTCGCAACCCAAGAAGTAAGATTGATCGTTTCTTTGATGGGTTAAAACCATTTCTCCGTCGAGCATTAGTCTCACAATCCTTTTCATCGTACGAAGACATTGTCTCATGTGCTATCAAGACCGAAAAGGAATTCTCTAAGTCTTATGACTTTAAAGCAAAGAAAGAGAAGAAGAGACCTGCTGATCAATCTGGGAATAGAAATAAGGGGAAGAAGGGAAAGGTTGAATATCCATCTTGTGGTAAGTGCGGGAAGAAACACCCCGGTGCTTGCCTGAAGGGAATGGGAGTCTGTTACAAGTGTGGTGAAAAAGGCCACCAAGCTCATGATTGCAAGGGGAAGAAGGAAGCTACCAACGTTCAGTGCTACAATTGCAGGGAGATGGGGCATTATGCAAATGCATGTCCTAAGCGTCAGGAGAACCTACCTCAGAAAAGGCCAAGGGATCAAGGCCAGGCTTATGCTATCACTACTGCTGAGGTAGAAGCTCCGAAAGACGTGGTGGCAGGTAATTTAATGGTTTCCTCAAGTTTAGCAAATGCATTATTTGATTCTGGATCATCGCATTGTTTCATATCTTCCCAGTTTGATAAGAAAATTAGATATTTCCAATTTGATTTAATAAGGGAGTTGTCAGTTAAAACTCCTAAGGGAAGTATCGTTGCAACAAAGTTTTGTGAATCAGTCCCCATTAGAGCACATAAATTTTCTTTATCTGCTGATCTCATCGTCATACCTATGATTGAGTTTGATATAATCATCGGTATGGACTGGCTTTCGGACTATGATGCGAAGATTTATTGTAAGAAGAAAGAGGTTACGATTCTTGATGATAATGATAAGGAACACCTTATTTTTAGAGCAGAATCGTCACCACCTAATTCTTATTTAGATCCACCCCCAGTAGTTCAACTTAATTCAATTATTGGGGAGGAAGAGAATGAAATAACTATCGGTGAGGAAAGGAATGTTCAAATAGAGGATGTACCTGTTGTGAAAGAATTTGTAGATGTATTTCCGGAAGATTTACCTGGACATCCTCCAGAACGAGAAGTTTAGTTTTCCATTGATTTGATTCCTGGATCAAGGCCTATATCGAAGACCCCTTATAGAATGGCCACTGTAGAGTTAGTCGAACTAAAGAAACAACTAGAGGAATTGAGTAATAAGGGATTTATTCTCCCTAGTGTTTCTCCATGGGGAGCCCCTGTTCTTTTTGTTAAAAAGAAAGATGGATCTATGAGGTTATGTATCGACTACAGGGAGATCAATGCTATAACGATAAAGAACAAGTATCCCCTACCTCGTATTGATGATTTATTTGACCAACTGCATGGAGCTCAATACTTTTCAAAGATTGACCTTCGATCTGGATACCATCAGTTGTGTGTGAAGAAGGAAGACATTCCGAAAACAGCATTTCGAACCAGGTACGGGCATTACGAGTTTACTGTAATGCCGTTTGGATTGACTAATGCACCCTCTGTATTCATGGATCTGATGAATAGAGTCTTCAAGGAGTATCTCAATGAATTTGTGGTGGTATTTATTGATGATATCTTGGTATACTCCAAAACCTACGAAGATCATGAAAATCACTTGCGCATTATCTTGAAGACTCTGAGGAGGCATGAATTATATGGGAAGTTTAGCAAGTGTGAATTCTGGCTTCAGGAGATTTCTTTTCTTGGCCATATTGTCTCTAAAGATGGAATCTCTGTTGATCCTTCTAAGACCAAGGCAATCCAAGAATGGCCAGCACCTACGAGTATAACTGAGGTACGTAGTTTTATTGGTTTGGCAGGTTATTATCGACGTTTCGTCCAGAATTTTGCCCGATTGGCTAACTCATTAACGAAGCTCACACGAAAAGGGGTTAAATTTGTTTGCACAAAAGAGTGTGAAGAATGTTTCGAAGAACTGAAGAGAAGATTAGTCAATGCTCCTATATTGACTCTACCATCGGGGAATGATGGGTTCGTTATTTATAGTGATGCATCAAAGAAAGGACTTGGTTGTGTCCTTATGCAGAATGATAGAGTTATTGCCTATGCATCACGACAGTTGAAAATTCATGAACAAAACTATCCTACTCATGATCTTGAGTTAGCAGCTGTGATCTTTGCTTTGAAGATATGGAGGCACTACCTCTATGGTGAAAAATGTGAGATTTATACTGATCACAAGAGTTTGAAGTATATTTTCTCACAAAAAGAACTCAACATGAGGCAAAAGAGATGGCTTGAATTACTCAAGGATTATGATTGCACGATACACTACCACCCAGGGAAGGCAAACAAGGTGGCAGATGCTTTGAGTAGAAAAGACCATGGAGTTTTGAACAATATGAGAATTGAAAGGGATCCAATTTTCATGGAGCTAGTGAAGATGGACATGGGAATAACCAGGGAAGGTGAAACATCAATGCTTTTTCAAATGGTTGCCAAACCATCTTTACTAGAAAGGATTAAGAGTTCTCAGACTGATGATGAAGAATTCCAAAAGAAGATTAAAGCTGTGAATGATGGGAGATTGAGAGACTTTGCGTATGAAGGTGGAATTTTGAAATTCGGGAAGAGACTTTGTGTTCCCGATTTACCTGATCTAAAAAGGGAATTGCTGGATGATGCTCATAGTTCCAATTTCTCTATACACCCTGGGAGCACCAAAATGTATAGAGATTTGAAGGAACATTTTTGGTGGGACAACATGAAGAGGGAGATTGCTGATTTTGTGTCAAGATGTATGGTTTGTCAACAAGTCAAAGCTGGAAGGCAACAGCCTGGAGGAGTCATGCAACCTCTTCCCATACCGGAGTGGAAATGGGACAATGTTACGATGGACTTTGTCATGGGGCTACCGAAGACTCCTAGAAGGAACGATGCAATATGGGTTATTGTTGATCGTCTTACCAAGTCAGAACATTTTCTTGCTATAAGAGAAGATCTACCCCTAGAACGTCTAGCAAGACTATACATTAATGAAGTTGTGAGACTTCATGGAGTACCCCTATCAATTGTTTCTGATCGTGATCCCCGTTTTACTTCAAGATTCTGGAAAAGTCTTCAGAAATCCCTGGATACAGAACTTCATTTGAGCACTGCTTACCACCCTCAGACAGACGGACAATCAGAACGGACTATTCAAACCTTAGAAGACATGTTGAGATCTTGCTCACTTGACTTTCAGGGTATGTGGGATCAATATTTACCTCTGGTAGAATTTTCCTATAACAATAGCTTCCATTCGAGTATTCAGATGGCACCATATGAAGCGTTATACGGAATGAGATGTCGTACACCAACCTGTTGGGATGACGTTGGTGAAAGAAAACTTGTGGGCCCAGAACTGGTGGAGGAAACGGTGGAAAAGGTGAAGGTAATCCAAAATCACATCAAAGCAGCTCAAAGTAGGCAGAAGAGCTATGCCGATAATCGAAGGAAGGATTTGGAATTTCAAGTCGGTGATCATGTTTTCCTAAAGGTATTTCCGTGGAAGGGAGTCATACGTTTTGGTAAGAAAGGTAAATTGAGTCCCAGGTACATCAGACCTTTCGAAATTCTAGAACGAATTGGGGCTGTAGCTTACCGATTAGCAATGCCGCCAAGTCTCTCCAAAGTTCACTATGTGTTCCACGTATCTCTGTTGAGGAAATACATGCCTGACCCAACGCATGTACTCACCTATGAAGATTTAGAACTGGAACCCGATCTGTCTTATTGCGAAGAGCCCATCAAGATTCTTGATACGAGAGAACAAGTGCTGAGAAACCGGACGACGCGTCTGGTAAAAGTTTTGTGGAGAAATCATAAGATGGAAGAGGCAACGTGGGAACCCGAGGAACTTATGATGAAGAACCACCCGAGTCTTTTTATGCAGTAATACCCTAGAAATTGTGAGGACGCAATTATTTGAAGGAGGGGAGAATGTAACACCCCAAGCTTCTACGGTACGCTTCTCTTTGAATAATGTGATAGCGTGTGTTGTACGCAACACCGAGTTCTAACACACCATAACTAATCAAACTAGCCGTTATGAATAGTAATACCTACTTTTTGAAATTATATATATTTTATATTTGAAAATGGACTTCATTTTTGGATTCGGAATATTGAATTTATCCTAGGGTGAAATTTTGGTACTTTTCGGATAACTTTTATATTTTGATGAATAGTGAAAATTACTGAATTTTAATTAAAAACAACTTTTTTAATCAAAATAATTAATAGTGATAAATTATGAATTTGAGTGGTTTTAAAGTATATTTAGAATATATTTTTACCATTCAATTTAATGTTTATCATTGGACATAATTTTACAATTAAACCGAACATAAACAAGTGTCAATCTTTTGATAGTTATTATCTCTTAAAAACACGTTTTTTGTTTTGACAGCGGGATTTAATTTTAAATTAATTTCTGCCACTTCTGTGTTTTGAATTTAGGAAAATGGATTCCATATTTGGAATCAGGATGTTCAAATTGTGTAAATAGGTAACTTTTATTTTTAGGCATTTTGAATAATTACTGCGGTAAATATTTTATTTACCATGGTTAAAGGGTAAATCCGGTAAATAAGGGTAAAAAAATAATATTATAATAATACTAAATTACCCTGAAACGTGTCTTAACCCTATTGGTTGATACATGGTCGACCATGGGCATATTTGGGTCTATTTTGGGACCCCATGGATCCACTTGTAAGTGATAATGACACATTATATTAATAAAGTTAAAATAAAAATAAAAATGGCATAAGCTTACATCTTTTAGAAGAACAATTTTTACATAGGGTTATACATGTTGGATTTTCGATTATAAATATTCATTAGAAAGCTAAAAAGATTTCCTACATAATTATGTTTTATTTATAATTTTTAGACATTAAATAATTTATTTATGAGACAATGATGATGCAGTAATTACTATAATAGTGAAAAATTAAAATAATTGATATTATAAATACCCAAATAAATATAATATGAAACTTTTAATGAATTAAACTAATTTTCTAGGATAATATGATATATTAGGATTGATTTTATTGACTTTTTTCGAAGTAATCAATCTGTTATGAGTTTCAGAAAAATCAACTATTGAATAGTGTCAAAATTGACATAAAAGAGTTCTTAAAACAAATATTATATTATTAATTGATATTAAATTCCTAAAAATCTAAGGTTCGGCCAAGAGACTTATATTATGATATGTTAATTATTAATGAACCACTTGAGGGTCGCTTGGATGTATATAGTAAGTTTATTAACCATATTATATAAAAATACAAAGAGACATTGTAAAAGTGAAACTAATTAACTCAGAGTTAATACTTAAAGATAAGGTTAATATAAGTACCCAAACCTGTCTAAATTCTATTGGATGAGTTGTCTTCGACCTATCCCCACCTCATCCTTTGAATAGTCAACTATGGAGCCTTTGGAAACCGAATATGAATTTATTATAAATTAATATTTCTAGCTTTTCCAAAAGTGCCCCTCACCCCTCTTATAAAAGGGCACTCCTCCTTCTCTTTTCCTCACACCTCTCAAGCCACTTGGCTCGTCCAAACTCTTCCCAACTAAGCTCCCCACATCCCTCTCCTCCTCCTTGAAGCTTCTCCTTAGGCAGAAAGCATTTCAAGAAGTCCTTTGGTTCCAACCAAAGTGAGTTACCTAAATTAAAGGTAACAATTTCTCTTAAAGTATCTTCATTTATTTTGCTTCTCCAACCCCCCAAAATCTTTTTATTTCCTTTCTTTTGTAACAACACCAGTATCCTAAATATACTAGGATGTTGTTATAAGAAGGATTAAAACTACACATACACACAACTCCATCTAATGGATGATGAACATAATGTTTCTGTGGATGGCAAACTAACGCCTCACGAAACGATGATTGTTCAAATACATCTTACCACCTCTCATGGTGGCCATTATGATGGCACTGTAATTAAATATGATATTAATGATATATATTTTATATATAATCTTCTGTAATTCCATTTTATTTCTTTCCATTATTCGTTTCATGTTGTATATACATACGATAATTTCATTTGAGGAAGTGCGGACTACCGCCCCCTTAAAATGATATGACTCGTTCATACCACACATGGAACGTATAAAGGATGGTGTTAATGAACTTAAGTAACATATATAAAATACTATACTGGAATAGTAATATACCTATGTATCATTTGGATTAGATTCTTTTAAAATAAAAATTAAATGGAAGTAGCGTTCGTGCGCACGTACGGACTACCGTCTCCACGAACGCGATAAGATTCATTCTCCATCATATCCATTCAAGTATTATTCTCATTTTGGGGTTACAAATAATGTTAATATCATTCTGGATATGAATAAGATACAACAAACATGGCTTATGTAACAAAACATATAAAAGAAAATGAGTAAGTTAACACCCGAAACGATGATAATTCTAAGATATTATTAATAAATCAATGTTAAAAGATCATATATGATATCATATTAATATATATGATTCTTGTATAATTTAATAACAATGTTTTAATTATTATACAGGAGGTTAACATACCATCGACTAAGAGAAAGTTCAAGGTAAGGGTTATTTCACAATCTCTTCATTATCCGAGGTTGTATTATACGTAATAATCTACTGGGATCTCTTTATCATCCACATCCATGTTTCTTTGAAATGTATTTCAAAACATTTTTACTATTTACAAGAATATGGGTTAAAGTCATTTATACCCTTGTTTGACTTTTTATAAGAGGTTTATAAAGGAATCTTTCCGTCGTTTTCAAAACAAGGTCCTTTTTAACCTTTTCGACTGAATTGAGGTAAGAATGTTTTTTTTAACTTATACGGCGGGTGCGGTTATTTTCCGCCGTTATAAAATCGTCGAAGCTTTCCATACAAGATTATAAGAATATTTTCAAAGAAAATGTTTTATTTTATATGGATCTTAAATGATTTCAAAATAAAAGGAGATACTTCTTTAAAAAGAATTTTGATTTCATCTATGTCAACATCCTTTGATAGATTTTAAGATTATTTGAAGTTGATTTATTATGATACAAAACTTCTATATTGTATTGAAGGTTTTGTGATATGTTTGACTGTGGATGTGCTATTTTTATACCATTCATAGTTTATGGTGAAATTATTGACATTTCGTATGCTAGTTTTAATACGAATGTTTATGTTATGTTTAAACCTTTTCATATGGGAATGCATTGGACTTGATAAGTGACGGGTGGAGCCCGCTATAGCTCCTCGATGCATCGGTAGGTCTCATGAGACAAACTAGTGTCTTGGAACAAGGCCTTGACAAAATCTTATTTGTAGTCTTGGCACGAGGCCTTGGCTATGTGGTTATGATAGTCTGGCATTATGCATTCCAACATTATGAAAGTGGTTATTGATATTGCATGTGATTATTCGATTAGTAGAATATCCATGTGAATAAGTAAATGGCATTATTTCATTTTTATTTTTTCCATACTATGTTGAAGTTCAATTTTAAAAGGCTTTTGTTTTAGTAATTCATTGCCTTAAATGTTTATGCTTATTATGAATGTTCCGCTATATTGTTATCCTTACTGGGCATTTGAGCTCACCCCTTTTCTATGTTTTATTTTTCCAGGTAGTGAAGAAGTAAATTATGAATGACTTGCAGGGATATTATGAGGGGTTAATAGTGTGGATATGAAGACTTTGTTGTTGTAGTAGTTTTTCACTTTGAAATGTAATGTAAAACTTTATGATTATATCTAGTGTTTCCAAGGCTACTAAACCAATCGGTCTTTCGAGATTTGATCTTTCTTGTGATCATGCCAATGTTATGTAATTAATGCACCGACTTTGGGTAGCTGGGGTCGGGGCGTTACACCAACATTATATTATGTGAATTAAAAGACATAACAAAAGAAGTCTTTTAAAAGAGGAAGGTGAAAGGTTCCCTTACCGACATGGGTATCTTTAGAAACATACACCCCGTGAAAGAAGGACAATACAACATTGATGTAAATACTCATAAATGAAATTATATTACACAATGAGTAAAATAATGGGAATTACATACACCACTAAATGTAATTTGTGGAAAATGTAGCATAAATCTCATGGGAATAAAAGTGAGATGAAAAATCCCTTACGAAAACTCAGCAGCCTAACGGCGCCACATAAAACTTACAAAAATGGATTGATAAGATCAAATAGGGTATCTCATCATATTAACATAAATTTTACAGCAAGAGGAATATAAAAAAACAACCCCCAAATAACAAATATGAGCTTAATAGAAGTGACATAAAGGAGAGTACTTAAAAAGAAAGAGAGAGGTTAGATCTCTTACGAAAATTTGGTAGCCAAACGACGCCACTCAAAACATCCAAAATGGATTGATGAGAGATAATAGGGTCTCTCATAATATGAACATAAAAATTACAGTAAGATTAATATAAAATAACATCCCAATCAAAAGAAAGATGAGCTTAAAAGGAATGACATAAAAGAGTGTACTTAAAAAGAAAGAGAGGAGTAAGATCCCTTACCTCAAGTACAACTTGTCTTGTTCGTTTCATTATATTCCTGAATAATAAACTTTGGTCAATTTATAATTTATTAAGGACCTCCTATAAAGATTATTATTCATTTCATATCACATATTTTAATGTTATAATAATTGGTTAATAATATGAGTTCATATCAGACGTTTTTGTCGATGTTTGGTACATGAGTCAAAAATTGAACTTGTTGGAAAATAATTTTCCGTGTAGTTATAGGTACATCAAATACAGAATAGTATTTATGTTTTAAATATCATATATATCAAGTATATATTCATTTTATACTATTCCATAGCATTTGGAGATAAAAAGTAAAATCACTGTTCATGGACATGGTAGGTCGTACGTACGCATGAACGCTACTTTCATTTTTTGTCATATTAATGGAATTAAAAAAAATGAGAGAGATATATAAATATGTTATAATTCAAAAATTATGTCGGTCATTTAGATGTAATATATTACATATATATCCATTATATATTTGTACTAATAATAGTACATAACATTTTGATATAAGAAATGAAATGTACCATTCATGGAGACGGTAAGCCATACGTACGCATGAACGCTACTTCCATTTCCATTTAATATTTAATGGAATTAAAACATAATGATACATAATAGTATTTTAATTCCAGTATGGTATCATATATAATATCATTAAATATATCCTTTATACATACCACATATGGTATTAACGAATCAAATCACTTTGAAGGGGCGGTAGTCCGCACTTCCTTAAATGAAGATATCGTGTTTACCCATAATGGAAACCATAAAGGTATGCCATAAAAAAATACATAAGTTTAAGTAAAACATACACATATTATATATCATATAAAAATATATTTTCATCTTAATGGCCACCTTTTAAGGTGTTATAATAATGCTGAACAATCATCGTTTCATGAGGCAGAAATTCACCATCCACAGAAACAGTATGTTCTTTAACCATTAGATGTAGGTGTGTGTAAGTGTAGCTCAAATACTTCTTATAAAAACATCCTAGTATATTGAAGATACTATATTTTTTACAAAGTACATTAATAAAAAGAGTTTAGGGGGTTGGAGAAGCAAAATAAAACAAAAGGACACAAGTGAAGACATTACCTTAAAATCGGGTAACTCCCTTTGGTTTGAGCTCAAAGGCTTCCTTGGGAAGACTTATGCCCATATTAAGGCTTCAAGGAGTTATATAGGGATGTGTAGAGACAAAATGGGCAGGGTTTGGCCGAGACAATGGCTTTGAAAGTGTGGGTATGGAGGTAGAGGTGGGGGTCTTTTATAAGAGGAGAGGCGGGGCACTCTTGGAAAGTAAAGAAATGTTACTTTATTTTAGAACGAGTTTAGGATTTTAATGGTCCCAAATTGATGTGTTTCAAGGATAAGGTGATAGGGGTTCTAAATACACCCATCCAATAGGTTTTGGACATGTTTCGGTCTTATATTTTACATTATCTTTCCATTTTATTTAAATCGTTAAATAATGAAGTTATCGCTGCATCATCATGATGTCATAAATAATTTAAGTTATTTAATGTCTAAAAATTATAAAAAAATACTATGATATAGGAAATATTTTTAGCATTCCAATGGATACTTATAGTAAAAAATATGTCTTGTATAACCCAATGTAAAAATTTATTTAGTAAAACATCTCATGTTTGTGTTATTTTTACTTTAACATTAAATAAAAAGGTCTTTATGTCATTTTCCAACCAAAGTGGCTCCATGGGGTCCCCAAGTTGACCCATGGATTTTCTTGGTCGGCCATGACACATCCAATGAAGGTAGGACATGTGTCTAGGTCATTTCATTTTATTAAAACATTATTCTTACCTTAAACTACATTAATTACCTCTAATCACGATTAAAAACTTAATAAGATACTATTCACCAAAAAATTATTCTAATCCCATTGAACAACATTTTACTTCTTAATGACAACCATATATGTCGGATTTTTTAAATTCAAAACACAAAGATGGAAAAATTTCATTTAAACGGAAAAATCATTTTTTATAAGTACCACTTAGTGGTTTCACTATTCATCAAAAATTGATGTTTTTTAGAAAAATACCAAAAATTCACCCTAAGCTATATTTGATATTTCAAATTAAAAAATTTTGTATATTTTAAAAAATTTAAAACATATAAGTTGCATTAATTAATTTAATAATAAATTCCCGCTGTCAAAACAAATAGCGTGTTTTTATGAAACAAAATGTATCAAAAGATTGACACTAGTTTAAGTCCGATTTCAAAGTGAAATTAATTCCAACGAACACTATTGGATTAAATGGTAATAATATATTCTAATTTCACTTTAAAACCAATTCAAAAGATAATCTAATCATATAAATAAATTAGATTAAAAAGAGGTTTTGAATTAAAATACAATATTTTTCACTATTCATTAAAAATTGAACTTTTTCGGAAAAATACCAAAATTTTAGACAAAGTAAATTTTGATTTCCCGATTATAAACAAGAATTTTATTTTGTCAAATATAACACATAAAATTTTCAAAAAGGGGATTTAAAAGAGGTTCACCATCAAAAGGCGGTTAATCGACCTTTTAAAGAATATTGGAATGTTTACGCTTAAAATTGGATTCATTCGCATTTTTAATCCTATAACATTTATTGTAAAGAGTAAAAATATTTGAAAAACAAATATAATCAGTTTTTAGTTAGTTCTATTCATTATCACCATTAAAATGGATAGGCGTTAACTACCATTTAAAATAATATTATTTTATTATTAGAGTACAACGCAAGATTCCCCAGAAACTCATTGTTGTGTATTGGGTACGCCATCGTGCATAGCATCCCCTTTAAAGTAATATTAATATTTTATTCACAAATATGGATAAATATGAAAATGTCATATTTGTTATTTACCTGGGGTGTTACAGTAATTTTACATTATTTTATAACATTTTAGATATTTTAAAAAATTAATAATGGTAATTTTTACACTATTCACGACTTTGAATTTAAAAAATATGAATACAAAAAGATAAAATTTTAAAAAATATTTTAATAAATATATATCATGTAAAATTAATCAATAAAATTTATGCATTATATTAAATATCTTATATTGTATTTATTTTAATGTTAATAATATCATTTTTTGATTTTTAAATTAATTAAATAATTACATCACAAGTGTTGTGTAAGCATTTATGGTAATTATTTATTCACTAAAGATTAAAAAAAATTCTATGTTGAAGATAAATCTATTATATATCAATATTATATTTATTTTGAAATATATATTTTGAATAACAACATATTAAAAATATTTTACTTATTAAAAAAAGTATGACATGTTTTAATTTTTTTAAATAAAATATTATAAAGGTCATAATATAATCTAAGTGGTAAGGAAAATGAAAGAGGCTTGATTAGGCCCTCTTTTAGTGAGATTATTGAGGGTGGGGGGCTGAATATGACTGGGAATCAGGGGAGCATGAATACTCAATCACGACGAAGGCCAAAGAAAGACTACTCCAACATTCCAAAGCCAATGCCCACCAGGTCATCGATTGGGAACATAGAGCTGCTTTACTTGGAATGAATGATCCTGTGAAGGAAGTATGTAAAGGTTCGCAAACATTATGATAGTTCGGAATGGGAATCAACTACTTTGGAGGAGGCTTATCAGCATGGATGTGATGGCGGGTATGGTTTCTTTGATATGTAATCTTCTCTTTCAGTTGTGGTATTTGTTTCTTATCCTTTTCTTTTATTTAATAAATTCTCCGAGGGTTATCCTCTCACGACTTTTTTGGTAATATATTTGGACCTCCTGATTTCAAATATGGATTCCATTTTTTAAAAATAAATACACAAAACATTTATCATTTAATTTAAAATTAATTATGCAAAATTATTTGAAAAATCGTTTTTTAAATTATTTTTTTAAACATAAAATGTTTTTATACTAAATTCTAGTATAAAATAAATTTCAAAAAAATAATTGGATTAATTTAAATTAAAATAAAAAATTTATATTTTAAAATTAATATAAATTAAAAATTTTATTTTTAAATAATTGTAATGAAAATAAAATTTTCAATAAAAATCAATATTTTCACTATTCATTGAAAAATGAAATATTCCAGAAAATTAGCAAAATTTAACCATAACATGAATATGATATTATGATTTTAAAAATAATATTTGTTTAATTAAATTAAAATTCCAATGGTTCTATATATTATTATTTTTTTCTCTCATAAAATTAATAAAAATAATTCTTAAAGGAAGTGTATTTGAAGAATAAAATGAATTTTCAAAAATTAAGTGTTTAATTTTATAAGCATTTATGAAAAAATTATTAATTATTAGGAATATTTAATATTTCATAATTTTTAATACTATTCATTCTCTCAAATTTAATGTATATGTTATAATAGTCACATAACAACAATATTTAGTTGTTCGTTCAAGCTCGGTGTTGAATATCTTGTACACTATAAAATATAATATTTCCTTTTAATATATTTGAATGTCACATTCTACCCCCATTTGAAATTTCATCCTTAAAATTTCAAATCTTGGATCAGTAATTATGTATTATATTTTAAACACACCTTTGTTCAAATCCCACATGAGAGAAATGATTAATAAAACATACACCTTAAAACAAAGAATAAGGAAGTATGAAAGTAACCTACGATAACACATACTAGGTTTATAGGTTATAAAAAATAGACATGGAAGAGAAAAAATAAAACATAAGTATCAATATAATTTGATAGAGGACATGATCATGTGATGGTGGACCATCAAAAAACCATAAATCGGTGATGGCTTAAAAGGTTAATGACTTCCGAGTAAAAAAATTAAACATATAATGGTTTTTTTCAAGATCTTTTTCATATAGTGGGGGAATTATTTAAGTTCAATAAGTAAGAAATAAAGAAATATACATACTTGAAAATTATAATTTCATCTTTTAATAAATTCCCCCCACAAAATCATGTTTTTATCCTAATGATGAGTATGAATTTTTTCATGAATGAACCGCTAGAATCAATTTCAATAGATTAAAAAGTACTACAAAATATAAAAATATATTAATAATATCAATAGAAATTAACTAAAATAAAAATGGTTAGAATGATGTAATATAATTATCCAAAATTAATAAATCCCTTTTATAATGAAGAACTATTTTATTCTCTAAAATTCAATATAGATCATTCAAAAAATAAATATCCTCAAAAGTATTCCACACTTATATTGAAAACCAAAAATCAAAAGTATTTTATCACATATTATTCCAAGATAAAGTTTAAAATTTATCTCTAAATTGCATCAATCACTCTTAATGACTTATACCAAAAATGTAAAGTCTATAATCCCATAATCTCCATGATATTATAAATATTTATATATTAAAATAAATCATCATAATTCAATAATAAAACCATTAATTTTTCCAAAATATAATTCAACCCTTATTCCTAAAATAAAATCTCATAATAGTCTATTTACATTAATTATATGTGGTTCAAAAAGTAGTGAACATCTTCCAAAATAAAATTTATCACTTAATCACAAAAAAAATGTAATCCCATGGTTATCTATATGATTAAACATATTTTCTTAATATCATTTTATTCATTACTCATCAAATGTTTTAACTAAAAATAAAATTTCATAAAAATTGGGTCTTCACATAGGTTAGTGGTAAGTGATACACCCTTGTCTCTCTTCGGTTTTGGTTTCATTTCCCATGTCCTTTCTAGAAGTGACATCTTGTCACATGATTTGTGAGCTTTAATTTTATAAAATTATATTAATATAATCCATATATCATTCTGAATAATTTTATAATATCCTTAAAATGCCATTAATATATTCAACATTAATGAAATTTCTTAACCTCAAATGTTATCTCATACCTTTCATTTTTCATACCAAAATGTAATAATCCTTAATTATATAAAAACAAATTTCTATATAAATACCATTAGTTACCTTGCAACGTAAAGCTTCAAAATGTGATTCTAATATAGTGATCTTATTATAAACCTTAAAATTATAAACCCATGATGGTATCCATAAATTTTAATAAAGCCTCACAAGAAAACCTTCTAATCTCCAAAGTTGTTTAAACACTACTATGATAACAAATCTAAGGACCCAAACTTAAACATTACATATTCTAGTGAATTTATACTATAATTCACATTATTTAATTCAATAAGATATTTTAGGTTTATAGTTTTAGATAATTTGAACAAAATATTAGAATGTTAACCAATACATTATAAGTGGACACTACTATACAATATCTGTTTTTTATAAAACAAAATTCTTTAAAATGAAACATGATTTATTTTCACGATAAATATTAAAATATTTCTTATTGAACTAATCATTTTCCCCATTTTCCCTCATAAAATATGATTTTTTTTTGAAAATTTGGATGATCAAAAAAATCTATGTAAAATACATTAAATGAAAGAATAAATCTATTAGTTGAATATACTTATAAATGTTTTCTTTTGTTAAAATAAACTATAACCTCAAAACACACATTTTTTAACTCAATAAATCACCTATTCTATCCAAAATATTCAATAAAAATTTTCCTAACAAGTCTGAAAGGAAAAAAATAAAACCTGTAAGAACACTTTATTTGAAAATACCTTTTAGCCCTAAAATGGAATCAACTGTTCAAAAATAATATTATCTTACCATTTGAAAATGAAATGATTTACATGAAAAATAATTAGCAATCACATAAAAGATAAGTAGGTAAATTGGGGAATCACATTCCATTTATCTATTAAAAATTGTGTAATCAATATTGCTGACCTCTAACACTGGAGAACCTAATGCATTGGGGGTTATAACATAACCACCCATCCATGGTTTTTCATTGAACCACTCATCATTAGTTAATAATATTACCACCCTTACTTGGTTTATCACTAAACCACTCATCATTTTTTATTAATAGAACCACCCATAATTATAAATAATTCTCATGAATCTTATCATAATCATAAAACATTAATTCTAGATTCATAAAAATAATCTTAATGAAAATACCCTTTTCATTTTTAAATCATATATTTTGGAAACATTGTGCACATATAAAGGAATTTTTTTTAAAAAAAATTAAAATTTATACCTGTAAATAAAACATCAAATAATGAATAAATTATGAAGTAAAAAAATAAATTATTAGGCCATATATGTTAAAAAAATTCCCTTTATACTTTAAAAAAAAATAAAGAGGCACTTTAAAAGAGGTTTTGTAAAAGAATGTACGTTACATAAATACTTAAAATGATTCATTTTTGAAACCCACTTTTGAGAAATTGAAAAAATTTTAGGAAACTTCATGTCCATTAATATAAATTCATAATAATAATTTTAAAAACATAGATATTTAAAATATTAATTTAGGAAAAAAAATATTAGAAAAATATAAAACAAGATTCTTTAGTCAAAGAGTCTCTTACCTTCAGTCTGACTCATCACATATATTCTCTATATTTCTGTGTAATAAATATAGGTTAATATATAATTCCATGATAAATTTTTCATGTTTATTATTTCTTTTATATCACTCATTTTAATGTTATATATAGTCACTTAATCATTGAAGTTCACATCAGACGTTTTGATAATATTCAGTACCTAAGTCCAAAATGGATTTGGTAAGTCGACAGTGATCAAATACATAATAATTAAATCATAAATAGAATAATATTCATGAACAAATTATAGATTTTATACATCAATTATACATTTAAATACAACAATTAAATATTGTTATGAAAAATGAACTACAATACAATCATAGAGATGGTAGACACCATATACACATGTGTAACATTTCTATTTTTCATCGATCATTATAGATTGAAGGTAAGTATAAAAATATCTTTAAATAATTATGATAATATATAAAATATAATATTAATTCTTTAAATATAAATAAATAAATATATAATTAATTTGACATGGTGATGAAAAATATATCACCTCACTCCATAGAGGTTGTAGTCCACAAGTTTGCATGAACACCGTTATCATTTTTAACTGAATGGAAAGGTAAGAAGGTAAATGATATATTATATTTTAATAATGAAAAAGTTTCCATTAATATAATTAAAAAACATTAATTAAATATGTATAACCAATCATGACAGATGGTGAAGTAAAATTAATCATATTTGATTGTGAGGCGGTAGTCTGCAATCCGTGTCATGAACTAAATCTAGTCGCTGCCAAAACCGGCACCAAACCCAGCCTGTGACAAGGCCCAAATGGCATTCTCGATCCCCATAGGCAGAAACAAGTACACAGGTATTATAAAATGAGAACTTGGAATTATTTACCCGAGTTTATAAACATAAAACAACAAAAGAATCCAATTAAACGAATATGGATTTGTCATAACCAAATAGTATTTTACAAAAATTCAGAACTGAATTAAATATTTAAAAAAAACTAAATAAGATTATAAAAAAGGTAAAAAACCAAAAGAAAACAACCCAAGAACCCTCTTGGAAAGGGGTATCGCCCTCAAGCCATCACCACAAGACTTCACCACCAAGGACCTACTAGAAACCCGAACCCGTGGAACTAAAAAAATTGTACCCAACCTGTGAAAACAAAAATAACCAAGTCTACCTAAAAAGAAAGGTGTATGTAGGGTGTGATCCAATTCCCAGTAGGATTCCACCACTAAGAGATTCTATGTGATAAACATTCAAAGATGAAGAGCATGCAAGTTTTCAAAAACATGTAATTTATAGTTACAATTTCTAAAGGATACACCATAAAAAAATCAGTTTTCAAGTGAGATAATTTAAAGAATAAACACTTGTAAAATAAATTCCAAAGATACTGAATTATCCACCCAAATATGTTGTATGCCGATGGTAAGTATAAAGGATCTAATGAGCAGAAGCAATAGGAAATAACCCCTAGGCACTAGCTCGTTGTGGGTCCCAGGCACCTCATATCTCAGGGAGAATAACTATCAAAAATATCTGTTCTCATGCACAAGCCACTAGTATGGAACATACCCATAACCTAGTGGTCCCCAATAATTATAATCATAGTTTATTTATAGTTGTTATAGTCAATCTTTCTATGTGATACTGAGGCCAAACTCCACAGATTAACTAGCATACGAGTACATGACCACCCACCTAGATACCTGGGTTTTTTCATTGTGCTAAAACAAGTTAAACGTGTCAAGAAATATTCTTTTCACATGAAAATATCCTTTCCATATGACAAATTCCCCAAAAATCCCACATGTATACCACATAATTCACAAAATCTCACTTTTCATTCAAATTGATTTTGAATCCGACTCACACCAAAATAGCCCACAACACTTTTCACATTTCTGTAACACTTCCACAAATCCATTAAACAATTTTTATGAACCATTCCAAGACATTACAACTCACATAAAAACCCACTCAAATATCATATAATACCTCTTCCATCAACAAAATACATTTTTCACAACACACTCACACAAAACAACCCAAAACCATGTTTTGCAGCTCGCTTTCCATTTTCTAAAACATTTCAGCAATTTATAAAACATTCTGAAAAACATATTTGACTTCTTAAATAACCACATTTACTTTAAAAAACCCATATTAGGTGAAAACACCCCCCAAAAGTACATATACACCCTTTTACCCACATTGTTTGACCAAACAAAACATTCACAATTTTCATAAAACAACCTCCAGGGGTGTAAATATGTCTTGCACACAAAACCCATTTCAAAACTACCATTAAAGACCAAAACCATAACAATTCCTATCCAAAACAAACTTTTCATACCTAGATACATTTATAAAACCACATTCATCATTTATATAAATACTTCAAACAATACCACAAAAGGTACACAAGAAAAACACATGTTTTCACAAATCACGTTCAAGATGTACAACATGGTTTCACACATTAAAACCATTCAAAAACCCCATTACAAGGACCACATTACATTAATGAATTATGAAAACAGAATTTATATCCCTTTTAAACACTAATAAATAACTTTTATATGTTATAAAATACACCGAAAAATATCCCCAAGAGCCACACACGAAAAGCACCCAATTCCCAGAAAAAACACAACTAAAAAAATTAAAATCTTAACAAAATACAAAAAAAATAGTTTTTACACCATAAAAAATAGATTTGAAACATAATAAATTAACAAACCAAGAAGGAAAACTCATCATAAAATAGTTATACATGGAATTACCTACCTTTTGAGTCAAGACCCTTGAATCTTGGTGTGAAACCTCAACCGCACCAATGCCACACCAAAAGGATGTGAAAAAAACCCTAAACCATAATATTTAACCAAATATACCCCAAATAAAACCCTAGGTATAGACCCTAACTTTTGGAAACTCTATAAATTCATGAATTAGGGAAGAAACCCTAATGAGAAGGAAGAAATTGAAGAGAAAAACACTTACCCAAAAAAATATTGAACAAAACAGCCAAAATTGTAACACCCCAAGATTTCATAGTGTGTTATTTCTTCAAAATAATTCAATAACTTGCACTAAACACAACACCGAGTTCAAGCGCACCATGAATTACCAAACAAGCCATTCAAAAGAGGTTATGAATAGTATTAACTAAATTTTAAACTTTATATAATCCTTATAATTTTAGAATCCATATTATGAGTTTCTTAGACATAATTGTAGTTTTACCAACTTTTAATAGTGAACCCTTTTTAAATAAAATATTTTAAACTTTTGACTAAATGGGGATATCAAAAAATTTAAAATAAAACATCTCAAGCTTCTACGGTACGCTTCTCTTTGAATAATGTGATAGCGTGTGTTGTACGCAACCTCGAGTTCTAACACACACCACAACTAATTAAACTAGCCGTTATGAATAGTAATACCTACTTTTTGAAATTATATATATATTATATTTCAAAATGGACTTCATTTTTGGATTCGAAATATCGAAATTAGCCTAGGGTGAAATTTTGGTACTTTTCGGATAACTTTTGTATTTTGATGAATAGTGAAAATTACTAAATTTTAATTAAAAACAACTTTTTTAATCAAAATAATTAATAGTGATAAATTGTTAATTTGAGTGGTTTTAAAGTATATTTAGAATATATTTTTATCATTTAATATAATGTTGGTCATTGGACATAATTTTATAATTAAACCGAACATAAACAAGTGTCAATCTTTTGATAGTTATTATCTCTTAAAAACACGCTTTTTGTTTTGACAGCGGGAATTAATTTTAAATTAATTTCTGCCACTTCTGTGTTTTGAATTTAGAAAAATGGATTCCATATTTGGAATCAGGATGTTCAAATTGTGTAAATAGGTAACTTTTATTTTTAGACATTTTGAATAATTACTGCGGTAAATATTTTATTTACCATGGTTAAGGGTAAATCCGGTAAATAAGGGTTAAAAAAAATAATATTATAATAATACTAAATTACCCTAAAACGTGTCCTAACCTTATTGGTGGACACATACCCGACCATTAGCATCCTTGGGTCAATTTGGGGACCCCTTGGAGCCACTTGTATGTGGTAGGGACACTTTACATTAATAAAGTTAAAATAAAAATAAAAATGGCATAAGCTTACATCTTTTAGAAGAACAATTTTTACATAGGGTTATACATGTTTTATTTTCGATTATAAATATTCATTAGAAAGATAAAAAGATTTCCTACATAATGATATTATATTTATAATTTTTAGACATTAAATAATTTATTTTATTTATGACACAATGATGATGCAGTAATTACTATAATAGTGAACAATTAAAATAATTGATATTATAAATACCCAAATAAATATAATATGAAACTTTTAATGAATTAAAATAATTTTCTAGGATATTATGATATATTAGGATTGATTTAATTTACATTGTTCGAAATAATCAATCTTTTATGAGTTTTACAAAAATCAACTAATGAATAGTGTCAAAATTGACATAAAAGAATTCTTAAAACAAATATTATATTATTAATTGATATTAAATTCCTAAAAATCTAAGGTTCGGCCAAGAGACTTATATCATGATAGGTTAAGCATTAATGGACCACTTGGAGGTCGCTTGGATGTATATAGTAAGTTTATTAACCATATTATATAAAAATACAAAGAGACATTGTAAAAGTGAAACTAATTAACTTAGAGTTAATACTTAAAGATAAGGTTAATATAAGTACCCAAAACTGTCTAAATTCTATTGGATGAGTTGTTTTCGACCTATACCCACCTCATACTTTTAATAGTCAACTTTGGAGGCTTTGGAAACCGAATTTGAATTTATTATAAATTAATATTTCTAGCTTTTCCAAAGGTGCCCCTCACCCCTCTTATAAAAGGGCACTCCTCCTTCTCTTTTCCTCACACCTCTCAAGCCACTTGGATCGTCCAAACTCTGCCCAACTAAGCTCCCCACATCCCTCTCCTACTCCTTGAAGCTTCCCCTTAGGAAGAAAGCATTTCAATAAGTCCTTTGGTTCCAACCAAAGTGAGTTACCTAAATTAAAGGTAACGTTTTCTCTTAAATTATTTTCATTTATTTTGCTTCTTCAACCCCCAAACTCTTTTTATTTCCTTTATTTTGTAACAACACAAGTATCCTCAATATACTAGGATGTTGTTATAAGAAGTATTCAAACTACACATACACACAACTCCATCTAATGGATGATGAACATAATGTTTCTGTGGATGGAAAACTAACGCCTCACGAAACGATGATTGTTCAAATACATCTTACCGCCTCTCATGGTGGCCATTATGATGGCACTGTAATTAAATATGATATTAATGATATATATTTTATATATAACCTTCTGTAATTCCATTTTATTTCATACCATTATTCGTTTCATGTTGTATATACATACGATAATTTCATTTGAGGAAGTGCGGACTACCGCCCCCTTAAAATGATATGACTCGTTCATACCACACATGGAACGTATAAAGGATGGTGTTAATGAACTTAAGTAACATATATAAAATATTATATTATACTGGAATAGTAATATACCTATGTATCATTTGGATTCGATTCTTTTAAAATAAAAAATTAAATGGAAGTAGCGTTCGTGCGTACGTACGGACTACCGTCTCCACGAACGCGATGAGATTCATTCTCCATCGTATCCATTCAAGTATAATTATCATTTAATGATTTAAAAATGATGTTTAAGGACTTGATATCATTCTGGATATGAATAAGATACAACAAACATGACTTATGTAAAAAAACATATAAAGAAAATGAGTAAGTTAACACCCGAAACGGCGATAATACTAAGATATTATTATCAAATCAATATTAAAAGATCATATATGATATCATATTAATGTATATGATTATTGTATAATTTAGTAACCATTACTTCACTATTATACAGGAGGATAACCTACCCCAACCAAGGAAAAGTACAAGGTAAGGGTTTTCTTATCTCACTTTTAATTCCGTGAAAATTCCATTGATCACCACTTAATTATTGCATGTGGTGTATGTGTACTGCCCATGATCGTATTAATTGTGTAATATACTTTAATTTATGGGTATTTACATCATCATGGTATGATACTTCTTTCATGGGTGTATGTTTCGTAAGTTACCTAATCGATAAGGGAATTTGAGATTTCAATTTCCACTCATTTGGATTTACACATATTTCATTGATTATATTACCCCAAGATTATGTGTGGAATCACTATTCATTTGATTATGTCATAATTTCCACTCCCCTTCCTGTGGATATAAGTTTGATACACATAATCACTCCATTGGTAATTCTCAAGTCATTGATATGAATTTGATAAAAGTAATTTTAACTCATTCTCCATTTGTTGGGTTAAACATCTAATTCGTTGGTATTGTTTTTACAAGAATATGTGTGAATGTCCTTTGATTGTTTTACACTGAATATCCAATCATATTTAGTGTATTTATATTTTTCACACATAATTATGTCATTGATTTATCCTTAACCTAAGGATACAACCTTTATGAGAGATTTCATCTCAATTTACATTCCATTGAGACTTCTTTGATGATATACACCAAATCACTTTTATGTGGTGTATATATAATGTACTTTGACATAGTATATCATGATTCCCTTTATTCTCATGATATTACAAAGTTTTGATCACCTCAATTATTTGTATTCAAGTGCCTCTTTTGGTAAGAATCTCTAACTAAAATACCATTTTTAAATGTTTTAAAGACTTATTCATCTAAACCTTTCTCATTAATGTCCATGTTTTAAAAATGGTTTAAAGGATTTATTTATATGGACATTAAAGTTTAGAAATCAAAACTCCTTTTAAAAAGTTTCAAAGTGGTATGGGACACTTTGATTCAAAAATATACTTTTAAATGGCTTCTTGACAAATAGTGTGACTTTTAAATGTTTCCAAGAAAAGGGGGATATTTCTCTCAAATAGTTTTGATGATTATTTTCATCTATGTCAACATCCTTCATTATTCTTGATTGAGGTCAATGTGATACAATAAAATCTTCCATATTGTATCGAATGAGTTATGTTTGACTGTGGATGTGCTGTTTTTATACCATTCATGGTTTGTGGTAAAAGTATTGACATTTCGTATGCTAGTTTTAATACGAATGTTTATGTTACGTTTAAACATGTTCATATGAGGAATGCATTGGACTTAATAAGTGACGGGTGGAGCCCGCTATAGCTCCTCGATGCATCGGTAGGTCTCATGAGACAAACTAGTGTCTTGGCACAAGGCCTTGACAAAATCTTATTTGTAGTCTTGGCACGAGGCCTTGGCTATGTGGTTATGATAGTCTGGCATTATGCATTCCAACATTATGAAAGTGGTTATTGATATTTGCATGTGATTATTCGATTAGTAGAATATCCATGTGAATAAGTAAATGGCATTATTTCATTTTATTTATGCCATACCATGTTGAAAGATCATGTTTGAAAGGCTTTTGTTTTAGTTATACATTTCCTTAAAAGTTTATTCTTATTTATGAAAGTTTCCGCTATATTGTTATCCTTACTGGGCATTTGAGCTCACCCCTTTTCTATGTTTTATTTTTTCCCAGGAAGTGAAGAAGTAAGTTATGAATGACTTGCAGGGATATTATGTGGGGATATGAGTGTGGATTATGGAGACAATATGTTGTTGTAGTAGTTTTTCGTTTAATGATGTAATGTAAAACTTATGAATATATCTAGTGTTTCCAAGGCTACTAAACCAATCGGTCTTTCGAGATTTGATCTTTCTTGTGATCATGCCAATGTTACGAAGTAATGCACTGACTCTGGGTAGCTGGGGTCGGGGCGTTACAGTTGGTATCAGAGGAAGTTTAGTACAAACCTTGGAAGCTAGATTTAGATAAACTCTGATTAGAGCACGTAGACCTAAGATGAACTTTGAGGATTAGTATAGAAGAACTTCCTAGAATTTTGGTGTTGTAGAGATTTTGTGAGTTTTCCGAGCAATACATCCCTGTCTGGATACGAGCAGGTAGAGGCGGCTCTGGAACAGATGTACCTAGGGGTAAAACCCGAAAACACCGCTTTGAGCTAGACTCAAACGGGAACTGGTGCACGACAACGGGCCTTGCTGCACTCTTGGTTACGACACTCCCGGGGGATATGCTTAGGATAACTCTCATTTTCTTTACAAATCATTATGAAGGGTTTATGAGTATATACTTCCTCAAAGAAAACATTTTTATGATTATGGATTATATCCATAAATAGTTCAATTTATGTTAAGTGTTTTATAAGTATGGGATTATGTATTTTGATTCATAAACTGATCTAGTGTATGCCATTGTTTAGAAATGGCGCCCAGTAGAAGGAATGAGAACTCTAGAAATGCACATGATCCAAAGAGAAGGAAGGATCATATCTTTCATGGTCTTAAGCTAGAATTTATAAGAGAAATAGTCTCCCATGTATTATCATCATATGAAGAAATAATATCATGTGTTGATAAGATAAGTAAAGAGTTTACTGAGTCCTATGGATTTGAAGGGAAACAAGAGAAGAAAAGGATAGAAGAGAGAAAGATAGATAAAGGGAAGAGGGAAAATAAGAATTTTCCCATATGTGGTAACTGTGGAAAGAAACACCCTGGAACTTGCCTGAAAGGAATGGGAGTTTGTTATATGTGTGGAGGAAAAGGGCACAAAGTACGTGAATGCAAGGGTGATAAAATGGTTTCAAATGTACAATGCTTCATTTGCAAGGAGTTTGGACACTATGCGAACCTATGCCCCAGTCATCAGACTATGCCGCAAATGATGCTATTGGATAATAATCAAGTTATGATACTACCACAGATGAAGAGGAATGATTAGAGTTCTTATGTTGATTATGTCAATTGAGTGTTGTATCAACAATGTACTTGTTATAATAATTATGGAGTATATAAGGATTGTACTGCAGTACTATTTCATTAAGGACTTGAGATTGTGTGGAACAAAGAAAAGTGACTCAATAGAAGGTTAAATTTTTGGAAAATATATGGTTGAGAGAAAGATAAACCATAATATGGTTCTGATACCGAGGTAGTGATTTTAGAATAATACATGATTGATTTGGATAAATTATATTGGATATTCTTGACTACCTTGAAGCTGATTAATGATTTGTATATTCCATCATTGTTGGGGTTTAAAAATTTTTTGGATTGATGAAGTATATCCAGCATTCTATATGGAACAAGGGAGCATGAATGTAATCAATAAGGATTATGGTAAATCAGGATGTTTCAGTGTTTTAAAAGAATACATGATGAAGGTATTAATATTCTATTACAGGGTAAAAAGGATATACATTATGTCTACCTTCCTTATAAATGTTGGACTGTTAGTTTGGACAGAAGTATTTTGGATAAATTCTAAGTTTGAGATTAATTTTGGATTGCCATAAAAGGACAACCCGGAGGTCGGGCGGCGACCCGTCGCATCCGGCAAGGCTGCGAGACTTGAACCCGCAACCGAAGGGCGACAAGGGTGTATCACCTACCACTGGCCCACGAGATGTCCTGGATTAAATAATGCAGTTTTTTTTAAAAGATATTGTAGATGAATTATAAATTAGTTTATTTTGGAACCCTATACGAATAGTGTAAATAGAATTTTTTTTACATTCTATTATCTTTTAGAGTGAAAGATGAGTTTGTGGTAGAAATTTATTAATGGATAAAAATCTTATTATAAAGTAAGTATATCTCCTTATGATCTTAGCCAATCTCATAAATAAATTCCTCAACATTAATAAAAGGAACTTAGAACAAAAATGTTGTCCTAGATGGTACCTTAAATCATCACTAATTTATGGCTTTGGGATTGTTGGCCATTTCATAGCCATGTTCTCTACCACTCTCCATCAGATAATTGATGGTTAGATTTCTCCTCCATATCCATATTTTCCTACATGGAACCCTAGTATGTGTTATTTTCGGTAATCTTCATACTTTCCACTCTTTATTTTAAATAGAGGCCTCATTAATTCATTTTTCGATGTGGGATTTCAACTAAGATATTTTGAAATGTCAAAAATGTGGTATCCCAATACCCTATGTTTTGTTGAACCGATGGTATTTCAAATCATCATAGATTGATGAGTTTAAGGACCTCAATTTTATACTTGTTTGTGATTGATGACCTCAATCACTACCTATAAATATTTACGTTTTTCCTCCAATTATATGTCTCTAATTGCCACCAATGTTCTCCTAATCGAGATCATAATTTGGTGGTGACACTTTCATTTCTCTTTTCCTCATATTAAGACTAAATCTTAGTAACCCAATTTCCGATGTGGGTTTTCCCACAAATATATTTTCTATTTTCAACCTTTTATTTTCGAAGAACAATTTAAAATTGCGAGGACGCAACTTATTGAAGGAGGGGAGAATGTAACACCCCAAGATTTCATAGTGTGTTATTTCTTCAAAATAATTCAATAACTTGCACTACACACAACACCGAGTTCAAGCGCACCATGAATTACCAAACAAGCCATTCAAAAGAGGTTATGAATAGTATTAACTAAATTTTAAACTTTATATAATCCTTATAATTTTAGAATCCATATTATGAGTTTCTTAGACATAATTGTAGTTTTACCAACTTTTAATAGTGAACCCTTTTTAAATAAAATATTTTAAACTTTTGACTAAATGGGGACATCAAAAAATTTAAAATAAAACATCTCAAGCTTCTACGGTACGCTTCTCTTTGAATAATGTGATAGCGTGTGTTGTACGCAACCTCGAGTTCTAACACACACCACAACTAATTAAACTAGCCGTTATGAATAGTAATACCTACTTTTTGAAATTATATATATATTATATTTCAAAATGGACTTCATTTTTGGATTCGGAATATCGAAATTAGCCTAGGGTGAAATTTTGGTACTTTTCGGATAACTTTTGTATTTTGATGAATAGTGAAAATTACTAAATTTTAATTAAAAACAACTTTTTTAATCAAAATAATTAATAGTGATAAATTGTTAATTTGAGTGGTTTTAAAGTATATTTAGAATATATTTTTACCATTTAATATAATGTTGGTCATTGGACATAATTTTACAATTAAACCGAACATAAACAAGTGTCAATCTTTTGATAGTTATTATCTCTTAAAAACACGCTTTTTGTTTTGACAGCGGGAATTAATTTTAAATTAATTTCTGCCACTTCTGTGTTTTGAATTTAGAAAAATGGATTCCATATTTGGAATCAGGATGTTCAAATTGTGTAAATAGGTAACTTTTATTTTTAGGCATTTTGAATAATTACTGCGGTAAATATTTTATTTACCATGGTTAAGGGTAAATCTGGTAAATAAGGGTTAAAAAAATAATATTATAATAATACTAAATTACCCTAAAACGTGTCCTAACCTTATTGGTGGACACATACCCGACCATGAGCATCCTTGGGTCAATTTGGGGACCCCTTGGAGCCACTTGTATGTGGTAGGGACACTTTACATTAATAAAGTTAAAATAAAAATAAAAATGGCATAAGCTTACATCTTTTAGAAGAACAATTTTTACATAGGGTTATACATGTTGGATTTTCGATTATAAATATTCATTAGAAAGCTAAAACGATTTCCTACATAATGATATTATATTTATAATTTTTAGACATTAAATAATTTATTTTATTTATGACACAATGATGATGCAGTAATTACTATAATAGTGAACAATTAAAATAATTGATATTATAAATACCCAAATAAATATAATATGACACTTTTAATGAATTAAACTAATTTTCTAGGATATTATGATATATTAGGATTGATTTAATTGACTTTGTTCGAAATAATCAATCTGTTATGAGTTTCACAAAAATCAACTGATGAATAGTGTCAAAATTGACATAAAAGAATTCTTAAAACAAATATTATATTATTAATTGATATTAAATTCTTAAAAATCTAAGGATCGGCCAAGAGACTTATATCATGATAGGTTAAGCATTAAAGGACCACTTGGAGGTCGCTTGGATGTATATAGTAAGTTTATTAACCATATTATATAAAAATACAAAGAGACATTGTAAAAGTGAAACTAATTAACTTAGAGTTAATACTTAAAGATAAGGTTAATATAAGTACCCAAAACTGTCTAAATTCTATTGGATGAGTTGTTTTCGACCTATCCCCACCTCATACTTTTAATAGTCAACTTTGGAGGCTTTGGAAACCGAATTTGAATTTATTATAAATTAATATTTCTAGCTTTTCCAAAGGTGCCCCTCACCCCTCTTATAAAAAGGCACTCCTCCTTCTCTTTTCCTCACACCTCTCAAGCCACTTGGCTCGTCCAAACTCTGCCCAAATAAGCTCCCCACATCCCTCTCCTCCTCCTTGAAGCTTCCCCTTAGGAAGAAAGAATTTCAATAAGTCCTTTGGTTCCAACCAAAGTGAGTTACCTAAATTAAAGGTAACGTTTTCTCTTAAATTATTTTCATTTATTTTGCTTCTTCAACCCCCAAACTCTTTTTATTTCCTTTATTTTGTAACAAAACCAGTATCCTCAATATACTAGGATGTTGTTATAAGAAGGATTCAAACTACACATACACACAACTCCATCTAATGGATGATGAACATAATGTTTCTGTGGATGGCAAACTAACGCCTCACGAAACGATGATTGTTCAAATACATCTTACCGCCTCTCATGGTGGCCATTATGATGGCACTATAATTAAATATGATATTAATGATATATATTTTATATATAACCTTCTGTAATTCCATTTTATTTCATACCATTATTCGTTTCATGTTGTATATACATACGATAATTTCATTTGAGGAAGTGCGGACTACCGCCCCCTTAAAATGATATGACTCGTTCATACCACACATGGAACGTATAAAGGATGGTGTTAATGAACTTAAGTAACATATATAAAATATTATATTATACTGGAATAGTAATATACCTATGTATCATTTGGATTTGATTCTTTTAAAATAAAAAATTAAATGGAAGTAGCGTTCGTGCGTACGTACGGACTACCGTCTCCACGAACGCGATGAGATTCATTCTCCATCGTATCCATTCAAGTATAATTATCATTTAATGATTTAAAAATGATGTTTAAGGACTTGATATCATTCTGGATATGAATAAGATACAACAAACATGACTTATGTAACAAAACATATAAAGAAAATGAGTAAGTTAACACCTGAAACGGCGATAATACTAAGATATTATTATCAAATCAATATTAAAAGATCATATATGATATCATATTAATGTATATGATTCTTGTATAATTTAGTAACAATTATTTCACTATTATACAGGAGGTTAACCTACCCCAACCAAGGAAAAGTACAAGGTAAGGGTTTTCTTATCTCACTTTTAATTCCGTGAGAATTCCATTGATCACCACTTAATTATTGCATGTGGTGTATGTGTACTGCCCATGATCGTATTCATTGTGTAATATACTTTAATTTATGGGTATTTACATCATCATGGTATGATACTTCTTTCATGGGTTTATGTTTCGTAAGTTACCTAATCGATAAGGGAATTTGAGATTTCAATTTCCACTCATTTGGATTTACACATATTTCATTGATTATATTACCCCAAGATTATGTGTGGAATCACTATTCATTTGATTATGTCATAATTTCCACTCCACTTCCTGTGGATATAAGTTTGATACACATAATCACTCCATTGGTAATTCTCAAGTCATTGATATGAATTTGATAAGAGTAATTTTAACCCATTCTCCATTTGTTGGGTTAAACATCTAATTCGTTGGTATTGTTTTTACAAGAATATGTGTGAATGTCCTTTGATTGTTTTACACTGAATATCCAATCATATTTAGTGTATTTATATTTGTCACACATAATTATGTCATTGATTTATCCTTAACCTAAGGATACAACCTTTATGAGAGATTTCATCTCAATTTACATTCCATTGAGACTTCTTTGATGATATACACCAAATCACTTTTATGTGGTGTATATATAATGTACTTTGACATAGTATATCATGATTCCCTTTATTCTCATGATATTACAAAGTTTTGATCACCTCAATTATTTGTATTCAAGTGTCTCTTTTGGTAAGAATCTCTAACTAAAATACCATTTTTAAATGTTTTAAAGACTTATTCATCTAAACCTTTCTCATTAATGTCCATGTTTTAAAAATGGTTTAAAGGATTTATTTATATGGACATTAAAGTTTAGAAATCAAAACTCCTTTTAAAAAGTTTCAAAGTGGTATGGGACACTTTGATTCAAAAATCTACTTTTAAATGGCTTCTTGACAAATAGTGTGACTTTTAAATGTTTCCAAGAAAAGGGGGATATTTCTCTCAAATAGTTTTGATGATTATTTTCATCTATGTCAACATCCTTCATTATTCTTGATTGAGGTCAATGTGATACAATAAAATCTTCCATATTGTATCGAATGAGTTATGTTTGACTGTGGATGTGCTGTTTTTATACCATTCATGGTTTGTGGTAAAAGTATTGACATTTCGTATGCTAGTTTTAATACGAATGTTTATGTTACGTTTAAACATGTTCATATGAGGAATGCATTGGACTTAATAAGTGACGGGTGGAGCCCGCTATAGCTCCTCGATGCATCGGTAGGTCTCATGAGACAAACTAGTGTCTTGGCACAAGGCCTTGACAAAATCTTATTTGTAGTCTTGGCACGAGGCCTTGGCTATGTGGTTATGATAGTCTGGCATTATGCATTCCAACATTATGAAAGTGGTTATTGATTTTTGCATGTGATTATTCGATTAGTAGAATATCCATGTGAATAAGTAAATGGCATTATTTCATTTTATTTATGCCATACCATGTTGAATGATCATGTTTGAAAGGCTTTTGTTTTAGTTATACATTTCCTTAAAAGTTTATTCTTATTTATGAATGTTTCCGCTATATTGTTATCCTTACTGGGCATTTGAGCTCACCCCTTTTCTATGTTTTATTTTTTCCCAGGAAGTGAAGAAGTAAGTTATGAATGACCTGCAGGGATATTATGTGGGGATATGAGTGTGGATTATGGAGACAATATGTTGTTGTAGTAGTTTTTCGTTTAATGATGTAATGTAAAACTTATGAATATATCTAGTGTTTCCAAGGCTACTAAACCAATTGGTCTTTCGAGATTTGATCTTTCTTGTGATCATGCCAATGTTACGAAGTAATGCACCGACTCTGGGTAGCTGGGGTCGGGGCGTTACAAAAATTCCACTAGTATCTGAATATTAAAATAGATAAACATTTAAGGTATGTTTGAACATGGATGATGAGATCATGTATGAATATAAATGGGGGAAAATAGAAAAAATAAAAGGAGTTATGAAAGGATAAATTTACCTCTTCAAATATGGGTTATTTTTGAAATCCAGAGAAGTTTTGCCCAATTTCGAGATTCTGTGGAGCTCCAAATTGGGGTAGGAGAGAATGGGTGTGTGCCATCGGTAAGTGGTCTCGGGTGAGAGTTGGAATCACAAAAAAAAAGTAAAATATGATGTATTATTACAGAATTAAAAATTATTTTTAATGGAGGAAATGGGCTTCCGGGCAGTCCCAACCCCTTAATAAAAACTAAATTCCACCATGATTATAGAATAATAAATGGTCCAAATTAATTTTCGGGTTCTCATAGGTCAAAGAATGACAATTCGGAATTGCAATGGATGAAAAATGACGAAAAATGAAAGAGTTATAATGGAATGTATATTTATTTTTAAATCAAGAATTGGGCTTAGGATATGACCCAATTCATAAAAACTCACCCATTTCTCCATAAAATCATGGGAAACCCCAAAAAAAAAAGAATGATTGGAAATTATATGAATTTTAACTTTAAAATAAGTCATGTATGTGAAAAATTTCCCCACCATGAAAACTTTCCATCTCCATAAATCCACAGTAAGGCTATATACCAAAACCAAGCCCAACTGATAAACCAAGATGTACTTCATTTCCTAGCTTCGCCCTCATGGACCAAAACACCTCCAGTGATCAATTAAAGAAGGACTAATCTCACAAACTAAACATAAACCACTTTCATGAAATGATCAATCACATTCATACTTTATCTTAAATAAAACTCCTCACACACAATATGAACAAGACTCAAGAAATTCACCCAAACGAACAACAACTTCGAACAAGGTTACACTTACGTTAATTTTACTAAACCATTGGGTGCTCTCCAATACCAAAATTTACTCAAGAAAGATGTTGGTAGATAGAAAGTTAAAAATGACACTACCTACTGCCAAGACATGACCATGGATAAATCTAAGCTATTCGTATGGGGGAACAAAAATAGGCACCCAACCATAATATACAACCTATATTTTTCTGACACGGAATTTGGACACTAACAGGGGGAGGCCTAAATTGACTACCTAGTACAAAGAGTATAATTCCATTAAAAGTTTACGAAGGAACATACATGAGAATCATAGTGGGTCTCCCCACCATAAGAACTAACCATCTTAACTGACCGGTATGGGCCGACATAGAAAGTCCCAAAAAAAATAAAGATTTTGGAAGGGCGCAGGGTTAGTCTGTACGGTTTGGAAAACTGTGCACTAACTATGAGTATCATTATTTCTACATGGATTCCTAGAAATGACCACAACTAATTGTGCACAAACTATGTGGTCAACCATGAAGACACCACAGGTTTGAACTATTACCATCTTTCATACTAAGGATAGAACTTTGTACAGGGGTTTAAATGACCCTGGGATTTCCCCTGACTACGAGCCAAATTCTCTCGCAGACCTATGTTTGGAGATCAATGATTGAAGCATCTTCAGCCTCAGAGCAAGGCTTTGGAAACCCCATGAATGAGAATTCTTCCTTTGTTTCAACCAACCACTACACTGTAATCCCTGATAAGATTTCCAAGACATAAAACATTCCAAATTCACTTTTACATAACCCGATATTTCACGGAAACAAGGGCTTAGAATATGCACACACAACACACCTTGTTTCTTCAGTTGAGAAGAAATAGAAGTAAAGAACACCTATAATAACCTTCTTCTAAAATGGAAGGTTTTTAATTTTTCCAAGGAATACATTCTCCCAACACAACAGAGACTCTCAAAGGATTGCATGACTTTAACCTTTATAGTAAATCAAGCAGCTGAAATAACAACGTGTCACTGAACATGGCGATTAATACTGATATAAACAATGTACAGAGAGGTACCTTATACAACATCTCAAAACAACACATTATTCTCGAAAGTGGCCACGATATCCTCTCACAACCAGATTTCCCACACTTGTAGTTTAATGTGAACTCTTTAATCTAAAAGACTACTAAGGACTGAGAGGACCTCTTAGATACCATCCAGATTCTCATACATGCTAACAACCCAATACCACTTCCACCTTCGGCAAATCAAGGAACTTATGAACCTAAAGTCTCTTTCAATCTTCCATGATCACTCTCCCGCTACAAAAGGATACACCAAACCATGAAAGGAATGGGTGTAAACTCAATCTAAAATTCTCAAGAAAAATATTTCTTATATTGATCAACTAGAGGGTCTTCAAACGGTGAAACAATCCTTATTGCACATCAGTTGAGAACTAACCCTTAAAGGGGAGTAACTTAACCAATGATTAAACCCAATGACCCAACCAAGATGGTCCATTGGTCAAGATATACCACAAACCAGATCCAAACACATGAAGGGAACCACCATAAAGGCGTCCCAAAACATTTCTTATAAGAGACCACTAACCGGCCCTTCAACACAGATTACCGAAAAAACACAAACCCAAAACACAGTTCAAATAGGAGGGGTTCTTGGACACAAAACATCCCACATCGTCAACATTTACAAAAAAAAAATAATACACACCATCCCAAACTAGTTATCATGACATAAAGTTCATCCTTCAATATCATCTTATTTAAAATAACCAGTTCAATGGTTAGTGTATCCACCAATGTTACCCCCATGGGCCTCACACATGCATGCTTCTATGCCACACCGGGCAGCCTCCTCATATCCATCCTGAAACTCATCCAGTCATACCATTAACCATACACCATCCCATATAAAACCGTTCATTTGGTCGCTCAGGAACATACCAAAGGTTAATATAAAAACTCATTCCACTTTTCAAAACAAAAAAAACAACCAATACTTCCTTTTCCTCAAGACTGCTAACCAGGAAATCGAACAAAAATTACCGCATTAAAAAAAACATTTTAGAAAGGACCAATCATTACAATGAAATCTCACTTTCAAGTTATTCACATCAATTTCAAAACATCTCATCCCATTAAAACACCTTTCAATAGTTTAGAAAACTCTATTGGAATCACTTTTTCAATACCAACCATAACATTTTTCATTCTTTAAAAAGAGGTGCAAACACACCATTTTCCATTCCAACACAATTCGAAAAATTCAGTTCTCAATTTTAAAATACCGAACCATTATCTCTTTATTAGATAATTATTTCACAAAAACATTATGCTTCTTAAAAATAAGTCTGTTTAAAACCAAAGTTCCAAGATTTCAAAACTAAAGAACACCAGACAATACGAGAGGAAACTAGTTTCAGTGGCTGACTTTGACATAGGGTTGGTGGCCATATTATAATCACATAACCATCATAGATAGTGTTCTAGGGAAATAACTCTGGCTCCACATGGCTTTCCAGACCCTGCGAGCTCACTGAGACCATTAAACCAACTCTCTTTTCATTTCCACTAATCATCATTAAACCAAGAAAACCAAAGGACTCCGAAAAGTCTCAAATTCCCATGGAGACATGAATCCTATCATGAGGTGTGGTGATCAGACACACTAATCTTGACGAGAATGTGAAGTCCTGATAATCCTAACCCCAAACCAACCCTACTGTTCCCCAAATAATATGACCCAAAGAGAGTGAACCTCATTTGATACCATTTTTTCATGAACCGAATCTGGTCACCGCCAAAACCGGCACTAAACACATCCTATGACAATGTCCAAAGGTCATTACCTATCTCAAAATGTTGAAACAAGTGCTCGGGTATCATAAAATGAGAATTTAGAATGATTTACCTGAGTTTATAAACATAAAACAACAAAATAATCCAATAAAATGAATCTATATTTTTCAAACCAAACAATATTTTACAAAAACTCAGAACAAAATTACATATTTGAAAACAACTCAATAAGACTATAACAAATGTACAAAACCAAAAGTAAATAGTCCATGAACCCTCATGGAAAAGGGAACCTCCCTCAAGCCATCTTCACAAGAGTTCACCACCATGGACCTGCTAGAAACCCGAACCACTGGAACTAAAAAATTTGTGCCCAACCTGTGACAAAAAAAAATAACCAAGTATATATACACCCAAAGGTGTAAGTAGGGTGTGATCCAATTCCCATTATGATACCACCACTATGATATTTCATGCGATAATCATTTAAAGATGAAAATCATGCAAGTTTTCAAAAATAAGTAATTTCTAGTTACAATTTCTAAAGGATGTACATTAAAAAAATCAGTTTTCAGGTGGGCTAATTTAAAGAATCAACACTTTTAAAATAAATTACAAAGATAATTAATTTTCCAGACAAATATACCATATGACGACGGTAAGTATAAGGGATCTAATGAGCATAAGCAATAGGAAATAACCCCTTGGCACTAGCTCATTGTGGCTCCTAGGTACCACGTATCGTGGTGAGAATAATTATCACAAATATCCATTATCGTGCATGAGACACTAGTTTGGAACATACCAATAACCTAGTGGTCCCCAATCATCATCATTATAGTTTAGTTAGAGTTTTTAGCGTCAATATTTCTAAGTGAAACTGAGGCCAAACCCCACAGATTCACTAGTATACTAGTACACGTCCACCCACCTAGATACCCGTGTTTTCCCTTTGTGCTCAAACAGGTTCAACAAGTCAAGAAATATAATTTTCACACGAAAATATCATTTCCATATCACTAATTCACCAACCAGACCACATGTATACCACACAACTCACAAAAGTCCACTTTTCATTCAAATTGATTTTGAAATCTGACTCACACCAAAATAGCCCACAACACTTTTCACATTTCTTTAACACTTCCACAAATACTTTAAAGAATTTTTATAAACCATTCCAAGACATACTAACTCACATAACAACCTAATTAAATATCTTATAATACCTCTTTCATCAACAAAATTCATTTTTCACAACATACTGACACAAAACATCCCACAACCATGTTTTGCATCTCTCTTTCCATTTTCTAAAACATTTTAGCACTTTATAAAACATTCCAAAAAATATATTTGACTTCTTAAATAACCAACTTAACTTTAAAAAACCCATATTAGGTGAACACACCCCCAAAATGTACATATAAACAAATTTACCCACTTTTTTTAACAAAAGAAAACATTCACAATTTTCATAAAACAAACTCAAGGGGAGTAACTATGTCTTGAACACAAAACCCATTTCAAAAACACCAATTAAGACCAAAAACATACCAATTCCAATCCAAAACTGAATTTTGAGCCCTAGATACATTTATAAAACCATGTTCAAGGTTTATACAAATACCTCAAACAATACCACAAAATGTACACATAAAAAACACATGTTTTTATAAATCACGTTCAAGATGTACAACATGGTTTCACACATTTAAAACATTAAAAAAACCCCATTACAAGTCCCACATGACATTAAGGAATCAATAAAACATAATTTCCATCCCATTTCAAAACTAATAAACCACTTTCATATGTTATAAAATACAGTCAGGCATTTCCCCATGAGCCACGCATGAAAAACACCCAATTCCAAGCAAAATGTATCTAAAAAATTAAACTCTTAACCAAATACATCAAAAATAATTTTCTCACCATGAATAACAGATTTGAAAAATAATAAATTAATAAAACATGAATGATAACTCATCATAAAATGGTTAATCATGGAATCACCTACCTTTTGAGTTAAAACCCTTGAATCTTTGTGCGAAACCTCAACCGCACATCCAACGCACCCCAAGGAAGTAAAAAAGAACCCTAAAGCATAATATTTCACCAACAATATCCCAAATAAAACCCTAGGTATAAGCCCTAACTTATGGACACTCAATAAATTTGTGAAATAGGGAGGGAACCCTAAGGAGAAGGAAGAAATTGAAGAGAAAAACACTCAACAAAAAATCTTGAAGAAAACGACCCAAAATCCACCAGTATCTAAATTTTAAAATAGATAATCATTCAAGGTAGGTTCTAACAAAGATGATGATATCATGTAGGAAATATAATGGGGAAACAAGAGTAAAAATTGGTGTTATGAAAAGATCCATTTACCTCTTCAAATCCAGGCGATTTTTGAATTCCAGAGACGTTTGACCCAATTTCTCAATTCTATAGAGCTCCAAATTAAGAGAGGATAAAATGGGGATGTGCCTTAGGTAAGTGGGCTCGAGTGAGAGTTAGAATACCTGAAAAAAATTAAAAATAGAATGAGTTATAAAGAATTAAAAAATATTTCTAATGATGGAAATGGGATTTCAGGCAGGCTTAATCCCTTAAATAAAAACTAAAATCCACCAAGATTATAGAGATCTAAATGGTCCAAATTAATTTTTTGGTTCTCATAGGTCAGGTTATGATAAGTAGGAATTGGAATGAATGAAAAAGTTTAAAAAATGAAGGATTTATAAAGGAATAAAAATTTATTTTTAAATCTGGAATTGGGATCACAGTTTGGACCAATTCCTGATAACTCACCCGTTCCTCCATAAAAGATTAAGAAACCCTAAAAACAAAGCCTGAATGAAAATTAAACGAAATTTAACATTAAAATAATCATCTATGTGAGAATCCAAAAGAATGACAACTTCACTTCCCATTTCACTGAAATGAAGATAGATATAGGTTATGATATAACCATATAAAAATATAATTATATTGATGATAATAGTGTTATTTTTTATCTTATTTGAATAATATTTTCAATATTTAGAAGAATAAATAAAATTAATAAAAGAAGATAAAACTATACCTCTTTGTTTAAAAACCAACTTTGATTAACAATATAAAACCACTAAGGATGGTGTTATACATAAAATAAGAAATCTATAATTAGTTTATTGATTCTAGGAAGTTATTTTCGAAGATATTTATTGAACTAAATGGGTTTTTATGTGTGAATAAATGAGAATAATATGTTCTTTTTTATTGGAGAGGGGAGGATCACTGTTTTAATTTCAGAAAAAATTAAATTTTTATAAATAAAATTTTGATTCAAAATGGACCAAAAGTGATTTTTTTTCGAATATAATATGATTATGGGTTGAAATAAACAAACCAAATATTTTTTATGAAAGTTTATTTCAATTTATTACCCTTATAATTTAGTTTTAACACATATTTAACCCCCATTAATATTATCACGATAACATTTATTTGGACTCTTTGAGTGTCGATATAAATATTATAAAACAGTAAACTACCCATAAATGTATCATGGAAGAAATACAATATCTTTTAATAATAAATTGGCCTAATATAGGATTATTTATTTTTATATCATTTAATAAAATTTTATTTATTTTAAAATATCATTAATGTCAATTTTGAAACTATTCAATACATTTGAATTTACATATATCAATACAACAAGATAACCATAAACCGAACTTTCTAATACATCTATAACATAAAAAATTAATATATAAAATGAGTTGATTACATTAATTTTCACATATTATATTTATCTATATATTTTCAATATCCTTTATTTAATTTTTATATTTATTAAACAATCACTGCATCAATGTTTTCAAAGAACATAAACTAATTATTTCTTCAGTAAAAATTAAAAATAAATTATTATTTAGAATATAAATATATTATATATCAAAATAATAATTTATTTGAACATATATTTTATATAATACCAAATTAAAAATATTATAATTATTAAAAATAAGAGTGTGATATGTTTCACTTATCTTTAAATAAAATATTTTAATGGTCATAATATAATCCAAGTGTCCATAAATTGTCATATAACCGAAACATTAATGATTAAGGAGGAATATTACTCATTAAATAAATTTGGGAAATTTTTTAGGGCCATTTCTAGTCCTTATCATTTTATTTTTACACTTAATTACTTGGTTTACCCTTCCCTGTAGTTACAAAAATTAATAATCTTACTCTTTGTATTGTCAAAAAATAATAGTGACAGATTTAATAAAATTTTCCCACTCGATTAAATATATTTAATCCAATTTTCAAAATAAAAAACAAATAAGTTTTTATACTTATTTTGAAACTAAATTGGAAAAACATAACAAAAAATAGTTATTCCGAAAATTCCCTTTGAAAAATAAAATGTTCTTATACTAAATTAAAGTATCAAATCATTTTTAGAAAATATTTATACTATTTGAAATAAAAAAATAAAAATTAAAATTTAAAACCAATCTAAAATATTATTTTAATTTTTAAATAATTTGAATACAAAATACAATTTTTAATAAAAATCGTTACGTTCACTATTTATTTTAAAATCAAAATTTTCAGAAAATTTTAAAAAATTAACTAAAAGATAATTTTTACATGATTATTTAAAAAATAATATTTATTAAATTAAATAAAATTTCTAAAATCTCCATAAATTAATTAAAATAATCTCTCACAAAATAAATAAAAAACATTCTCGCAGAAAGATTATTTGAATAATAAAATAACATTACTAAAATTATGTTATTAATTTACAATGAATTAATTAATATATTATTAATTATTAGGAGTATTTTTATTACATAATTAAATTAATACTATTCATTCCTACTAATTTAATGACTAGGTTAGCAGTTACATAATTAAAATATTTATTTTTTCATTTAGGCTCGGTATTGTGTATCTTATGCACAATCGAACATAGTATTTTATTTTAAATACTCTGTATGATACAATTTAATTTTAAAAAATGTTTTAAAATTTATCTTGTTGTATGTTTCTAAATGATGTATTCACCACTTTTATTGAAAATATGAAAGTAATATTTATTTTAACATATACTTCATGACAAAAACTTATTGACGTCATGACCGCTCAATGATTTGAAGATTCCATTACATGTTTCCAATGTAATTTTAAAATATAATGTTTTCATTAATATATTGAATATTTTTATATTTTAAATAAGTTATTTCTTTATAAAAGGGGTATTTTTCTGATGAAATGTTCTAGGTTTCTTTTAAATAAGTTTTAAAAAACAATAAAATCCTTTGATATTACCTATGATTTACTGGGGATATGATCCAAGCATACCATTTTTATTCTTTATCATGATAATTTATTATTATGATGATGATATGTTGAAATTTTTATGAGGCTTGTTTATTTTCTATCAGTTATGTTATGATGAAATAATTAATTATGTATAAAACTCGTTTCCTTTCTACACGTTATGATATAATGAATATATTATCACTTTGGATCACACATATGTATTATTTTAATTATGTGATGGGTAATATTTTAATTTTATATCCCTCTAATTTATTGGTTAAATATGGATATCTCATGAGATAATATAAATTATAATGAGGAGTTAACCTAGTTTAGTAAATCACTATATCTACTTTGATAGTCATGGGAGTGGACTTTTACTAAAGATATAATGTAGTTGGGGATTGAAACCAATAAACTATTATAATCAAGGTAGTGATCCTTGAATAAGGAAATGATTTTCCATGATTATGTGTATGCCAAAAAAATTATGTTTTAGGATAATGTTATGCACTCATGGATCATGTTCATTGATTCCTTTATGATTAATGTCTTATAAACTACTATTCATTATGCCATGAATCAAGATTATAATATATGATATGCACAGTATGGATTTCAAATTTTTTTAATCAGGCTCACATGTACTTATTATCATGTTATGTTTATGTGATCATTGATATATCCCTTTTATATGGTTACTGATCATCAGAGCTCTTTGTTTTTTTTGTTTCCTCCCATAGGTTATGAAGAAGGGATTTAATTATGAAATTTCTAATAAGTGTTATAGTTATTAAGAACATAGTGGGAGATGGTTTTTATCTTCTATGAAGAAGATTTTTATGTATCTATGTTTCCAAATAAAGTATAACTATATTATTTGAGAGTGGATCATAATTTCATGTAATGAATATTCATTTAATAAGATGTTATTTTTACTTATGAAAAGCATGCTTCACTATAATCGGTGTTTCATTTAACAAGATTCTAACCATGGAAGGAAACTCAATGTGACATCAGGTATGATTCATCATCGAATTAAAATTTTAAATTAATTATAAATGTACATAATTAATTTTTTATTTTGTTTAATATAATATAGGGGATCAGGAGTGTTGTGATGCTCAATAATGAATTAGTTTGAGGTTTGGTAGTAATGGCTGGGGATGGTAACTTGGTTTTATAAGTATGTGATCCCATTAAAATTTAACCATAAAAAAGTTTGTTTTAACTTTCATGTGTGTACCTTTGCTTTCAATTTTGTATTTATTAAAGGGGGATGGGTGAGTCTAAAATGGTTGTATAAGATTAGGGTGGGTCATTCAATAGATACTTTAATGTGTCATGTGTGTATTGGAGATTTAAAAGAGCCCATAAGCTATAATACCTATGGAATCAATGTAAATAATTATTTAAAGGATAAAGAATTAATATTGGGTCATGGAACAATTGGTGAATTACGTAGAAAGAGTTCATGTGACCTGACTAAGGTTTTCCAAGTGGATAGCCCTTAGATAACAGTTCGGGTCGGTATTAGTATATGGTAAATGTTTTGAAAAGGTATGGAAATAACCTCATGATGATAAAATGGGATGATGAAACCATAACCTAAAAATATATTATATCATTTTATATGAATATTCATTACATATCACAATAAATGCAACCCTATTAGCTGTAATATTATTATCATTGGAGATTATAAATATAATTAACTAATTATAAAAACATTATTCTACATATCACATAAATAATTATCACATTTTATACCCTTATTGAATTATCTTACATAATACTTTTCTTAATTACTTAAGGGAATGGAAACATAAGAATGGGTGATCTCAAACACTCAGTAATTAGTGAACATAATATATGATAAACAAAGATAAAAAATGAGTATTAAATAAAGATATATATATATATATATATGACTAGATAATAAAAGTACATGAATATATAATAAATAACTCATAACCAATAAATAGTGAATCATAAATCTCGAATCATGACATAATTATTTCAAAAGAACAAGTGGAATGAGGCTTTGGAATTTGAAATCATGAAGAAATTTTCATAATCCATGGAAATATTAAAATAATAATGTGTAAATATGTCACTATAACTTAAAACAATAAAAATAGAATAGAAAAAAAATATTAAGTCAAATATCACATAAAATACCATTATCACATTATATATGAATTCCCATAACTAGTGGATTTGGTTTTCAACTCAGTCCTTGAAATATCAACATACAAGTTATAGATATTTTCTCAATAAACTGGAGGGATATATAATTAAAGGATTACATGTTATATAATAAAAAAATATACATATTTGTGCCACATTGATATGAAAATGTTCATAATTCCATCATAGTAGAAATAAACTATCAGAGTGAAATTGGTTTCAGGAATATTTTCATAGGACATGATCATAATCCAAATATAGAAATAAGTTTTATGTTATAATTAGAAAATATAATTTGTAAATCATAAAAAACATTAAGGTATTTCAAAATATATTAAAAATAATTTATAATTACATTATAAAATTATATTTAAAATAAGACTAAATATCCTTTAAATTATTAATAACTATTATTTAAAATGTATAACCCCGAAATTCAATTGTAAGAAAGTTGTATTCGATAGTTTGTATAACATACACCACTAATTATAGAAATGAATATAGCATCACAAGAATATATGATATATTTAATATTTTAAATAAATATATTTCTTTCAATGCATGCAATACTGATTTAGCTTGCGTTACACGTAACAATGGATTTCTTCAATGGCTTGTGTTACACGCAAGACCGAGTTTTACTGAATAACAGTATATCATTAAAATATTATAATTTATATGATAAGATATAACATATCCATTAAATTGGTAATTATTAACAGGATTAAATAAATTATCAAAATATATGTTTTAATTAATTGGTTAAAAATTAATTATAAATGAATATAGGAACCAATTTAATATAAAGAGAATTTTTTTATAAAAAACAATTTTTAGGATCAAATAGATATTTATCCTAATAAAATAAATAAAATAATATTATTGAATTATATTTATGATATTTTTATGTTATATATTAAATGAAATATTTTTGACATCCATATAATACATTTTATAGACTTTAGATAAGATCAAGTCCAATTTTAGGCATAAAAGCTATATTTTTCTAAAGGCAGTTTTGCAACCTTTTAATGGAACACCTATTTTAGGAATATATTTTAGAACATTAATAAAATTTATTTTAAAAAATAAACTTCATTTTTCTAATAAGAGTATCAAAATTATCTTAGGGTGAATTTATGATATTTTTTCTAAGAAGTTTAATTTCTTGATGAATAGTGAAAAAAAAATTAATTGAAATATGAATTATTGTTTACATACTTCATAGTGTAAAATTATATTTTTAATTATATTTTATTTTATAAAAATATAAATTTTATATCTATTAATCCAATTCAGGTAATTGGGATTAATTTTATCTTAAATTTCGATGTAAAAACATTTAAAACATTATATAATTTTCACATTAAAAACATGTTTTCCCATCACATCTACAGGATTTTTTTTAAAAATTTATTTTCGAAACTATTGTGAATAGAATTTAGAAAAATAGATTTCATATTAGGAGTTATAATAATTTATAATTTATAATATATTCAACTTAATTTTAACCATAATTATTTGTGAATGTAGTTAAAATTAATTACAGTGATTAAGGTAAAAACAAGTTTATATAACGGTTAATCTTAGAGTATAAGGTGTAAAAGTGACCCTAAAATTTTAAAAAACCCCTTGGGTGGACATATATCAACTTCACCCCTTAATTCATCAAATTGTATGTGTTATATAATCATATTGGTTGGTAAATATGTGGGGAGAGAATAATTAATTTCAAAAATGTAGAGTGTATCCTTTCCTCCACTTGTAAAAGGGAACACCCCACACCCACTTCTTCACACCGCTATAGACTTTTTCACACCCAAAACCAGACCATATAATCTCCCAAAATCCCTAACCTCATCTTAGTATCCTCACATTGGTCTTAAATAAAACCAAGAAAGTACTTTGGTATAAACTAAAAGGAGTTACCCAATGAAGATGTAACGTTTTCAATGAGAAATTTTATTTTATTTCATTGAAAACCCCTTAAATTATTCTTATTAAATAATTATATAATAAAATAGTATACACAATATATTTTTATGTTTTTATGTTAATGTTATGACCTAAAACTTCACACACTTCCAACAAATGGGATACACAATCATCGCTCATGTGTACAACGAACCAATACCTCGCAAACCAATGTCGTTCACTGTTCCATTACGACATCTCAAGGTTGAGGATGACAATAAATTTATAGTTTATATATGATATTTATAATTTCATTAATATTATGTAATTTTTATTTACCACATACCTTCATTATTTCCATTTTGTGGGAATATGATAACATCAGTTGTGGACGTGTGGACTACTCCCTCCTCCAAGCAACGTGATTGATTCACCCATTACATGGAATGTATTACAAGTGGATTTAAAGAATATATATGATATAAATAACATAATTATGAAATTTATGTCTTAATTTCCCCTATTAATATAATACATATTTTTCTTTATTTCCCTTTTACAAAAGGAAATACTGATAATGTCGTTTGTGGACGTGTGGACTACCAACTCCTCAAAGCTATGTGATTCATTTTTCATCAAAATATTTCCATATAAAATTATATCTAATTAAATAAAATTTTATTTAATATATTTTGATAAATATATAATGTTAAATGTTACTTACCTACTTTCCATAATGATCATTGAAAAATGGACACATTTCTCAGGCATATGTATGGCATACCGTCTCCATGATCATAATGTTAATTTATTTTTCATAACCACATTACATGATCAGTTTTAAATGTAAAAATAATGTATAATTATGATAATTATTTAATGACTATTATTATTTATAATTTTAAATAATGATTCCTTTGACCATATTCAAACTACCAATAGCATTTTTGACACATTAACCAAATATGGTCAAAACAGTTGACATAAACTTAATTGAATAAGTAATTATATATAATTTACCAATTGGTCAAAAAAAAGTAATAATAAACATGAAAAATGTTCTAAACATGTAAATAATTAACAAAAGTTTATCATTCAAGAAGATAAAGAGACACATGATAAGTTATACTCAAGGCAATAGATTTCGTCATAATTAACATTCTATTGAGACTTATTTGTTATTATGCACTAATTTACTTTAACATGGGGTATATAATGACTCAATTAACATTTATAATAATTATTCAATAACAATTCACGTTATTATATTTTTCATATAAATTTATCTAATCCAATGGGGTTTTACTTGAAAATTAACTTGTTGTAAAAGTTATGAATGTAATATCACGTTCTTTTGTGATTTGTACCTTTATCTTTAAATAATCACTTCCTTATGATATTTTTTATTATGAATTACATTTATCTTAAAAATTAATATTCACATGTGGTTTATTTTATTATTTAATATGTCTTATACTATTTTTAAAAAATTCATTCACTTTGAGATTTATTTGATTATCCATAAAAAGTTTGATAAATTAATAAATTTTATTTAATATTGATATTTGATGATAAGAAAAAATATTTATTTATTAAATATATTATTTGATTTTTTAGGAATGATTTTGACCAAAAGACAAAAGTGGTACCCATTTAATGATATCCCCTCAATGCATCGGTAGTCTCATGAGATGAATTATTTTTCAAAATCCAGGTGGTTTTAAACTGTCTTGATCATAGATCTTGACAGTAAAGGTTCTATAAACCTAGGAAACATAGAATTCAATAATTAAGAATTTCCTTCGTTAATTAATTAATTATTTTTATCATTTTGATTTTAAATATGATAAAATATTTGTATTTATTTCATTCATAGATCATTGATAAAATGGAACGTGTTTTTGTTATCTGTATTTCAATATAATTTATGCCATATCCAGTTATTTTAATGGAAAGTGTTCTCAGTCATTTACCCTACCATATTGATTATTATTATTGATCTATTATTTATTATATTTTACTTAACCCTTACAGATTATTTGATCTCACCATTATTTTATTTCCATTCCCAAGGATTTCAGGAAGCATACTAAGAATGATATACATGGATATTCATTATCGAATACAGTTATTCTCAAAAAAATTATTTTTTAATTTTTTCATTCAATTGTAATAAAATACTCACATTCATATCTAGTTTACCAATACTATTAAACTTTTTGGTACTTTTAGATGTTATTTTATTGTATCGGTGCCAATGTAAAGATAGCAGGCAGTAGAACAAGGATTCTGAGGTCAGGATGCTTTATTAAAAGAAAAATAAATTATAAATAGACTTTTTTAGAAAAATAATGACATAGAAATTTAAATTTACCTTTTAAAAATCATGTACCCATAAAAATAAATAATTAAAAAAATTAATGTAAATAGTGGGAGAAAGTTATTGTGTAATCAAATCTAAAAAAATTTCTTTCACACCTTTTAAAATAAATTCATGATAAATAGAAAATAAGATTAATCATTCATATTTTTATGGATAAGGAAATTTATAAAATAATATAAAAATCATAGACATGGAGGAGAAATATTTTTGAACTTAAAGAAGAAACAAGATTAACTCTACTTTCATGAATTCGTTCTGATGAATTATAAGGCAACGAGTGTTAAAATAGTAAGAAGATGTGAAAAACCTATAAATAACCAAATTATAAAAAATAGGGATTTTTATTTAATGTATATACAATCTTGCTAGATATTGTGTTATACATACACAATCTCAATTTAAAAGAGACATTCAAAATGAAACTCTTACCTTTACCCCTCACTACCATAAAAGAGCATAAAATTCAAGTATAATAAAGATATATATATTTATATATTATTTAAAAACATTATACATATCTATTAAATTTATATACTCTTAAATTATATCCATTTTTTATACATACATTAATTATTTATTGTTCATTTTCATCATCACAAGTTAGTGTTTTTTTATTGTTACATACAAATCTGGTAATGGTGATATCGATCCTCATTCATTGATAAAAATTTCATAATTCCAAAATTATTCAAGGTACATGAATAATATTAATTAAATTATTCATATAGTCATATATTCATTTTTTGAAGGTCTGAGTATGGTTTTTGAGAATATATTTATTTTTGACCTTGTTTTGGGTAATTGATCAATAAAAATGAGTTACGTTATAATGACTATTACTTTTTGTGTCACCCTTCTAGATCCGTATTAATAACATAAATCAATAATTAATATAATATATTACTAATTAATTTATCTTGATACTCATCCATTATGAAAATTATAGTTTTGTAATCACATCATTCATGTATATGCTTGAACAAAACCAAATAAGAACATATTATACTAATGAATGAGTAAGAGTATAGAGTTTTATAAGAATGATTTTTTTAAAAATAGTAATAATGAATCTAATATAAAATCATTAGAGTGAAAAATAATATTTATATTGAGTTTATATGAAGTGGTAATTGAATAATATGATGAATAAATAGATTCTTACTTTGATTAGGTTGTTGCATCTCAAACACAGGTTCCTTTTTGATGAAGGATTTCAACCAATTTATGGAATAAAAGGCTATAAAATGTGTAATAATGATTTATAAGAGTTAGTTTGGGTATTTATTATATATATATACTATGTAAAAGTGTGTTTTTGGAGTATTAGTGGATGTGTCCTTCTATAGGTGAGTTTTGAGTTGTATTTTAAAAAATGCCATGTCTTTAATGTACAAGGTTGTTATTTTACATGGGAAGTGGATCCAAGGTGGATTGATAATGGATTAGGTCATTCATATCCTCATACACACAATTTATACAGGATTTTAGAGATATTTTACCCAATTCCCCATAATTTCTCCATTTTACCTTATTTTACATTTATTGTGAAAACTCAATTTGTACCCCAATAACATATTTTTTTAAGTAATAAAATTAAACCGTTACCTTTTTTTTTTGACATGAATATTACAAATATATACTCCATTTAACCTAATTCAATTTCTAAATTTAAGAAATATTACAATAAAATAAAAAAATAAAAAATATTGAAAAACTATTTTTATATAAAAATTAATTTTTAAACATTAAATGTCCTTAATTTCATATAAATTACAAATTATTTGGGTGTTAATATATTTTTATACATTAAAACACAAAATATTATTAAAATAAAATTTTAAATGTGTTTAATTTAATTAATACATTTTACAATTAAGAAAACTTATAAAAAATAAATCTTTCAAAAATATCATTTTTTAAATTAATTTAATTTAATAAAATACATTAAAATTAATTATTAATCTTCTAGTAATTTAATTTTATCAGTACATTTTTGTCCGAATATTTATTTTAATTTTATAATCACATATAATAATTATAAAAAGATAAGACAAATAATAATTGATAGAAATGAATAATATATTATTAGTAAGTCTAAAATCAGAAGCATCCAGATATTATCAAACATGAGAAACACTATGCATCTGAAATTGAAAAACATAAACCACAAATTCTGAAATATTTAACAAATGTAACATACACCAAATAAAAATAGATTTAATATTTTATTGTTGATTATAAACACTAAAGAACCATAAAAGGACCCTTCCCTCTACATCGTTTTCACATATTATTCTAGAATCATCCATCATATGGATGGAAATCCCCTTCTTATCAAAGTTTACAAGAACATTATACATGATGAGGGAAGTGGGAATATATTCAGAGTATATGAAGTCTTGTACACGCATCCACATGCATCAATCATCCTTACCCTCATATAAAAGTGGCTTTATGTATCGCTTAAGGATGGTCCTCAATTAATACATCCATTAAATCATGTTTTATAATGCATGATTTAATATCTTGGCTAGTTCATGAAACCCCCTCATGAATGCAACTCCTGCCTTATGTTAAATCTCTTGTAACACATCCTTTAATGGTAGCTTATGTTGGAGGGTCATTTGAATTTTAACCCTTAATTTTTTCCATATGAAAAAAGACAGCTACAACATCTCATGTATAATGTAAACCCACCATACATTAAGATAACATATTTTCAACATATTAACCTCATCAATATAAAAAAATGGTGAAAAAGTTATTTTGAGCCTTTACATGATCATATTTTGGTATCAATGTGTTCTAAATCTTACTCATATGGTTATGTTAGTGGATACACACCCTAAAGTCTCTACATAAGGTTGAGTTAAAATGAAATGTAACCTCAAGGTGGTAGAAACTAATATACATGACATGAAATACTAGATTCAGAGAATATATCTTTCAATATCACACCTTCTGTAATGATTCATTGAATTTTAGAAATAAAAAATTATACAATATCATATAGAAAAACATCTAAAATCATATTCAAAACAATTTTCTAAATCCATTTTCAGTTTCACCTTATATCAGATCATATGTAATATTTCTTGATCACCAATCAAAACATATTTTATATTATATCTAAAACACTTTTAGGGAATCTCTTAGAATCAAAATCGATCCACATTCAATCCACCAATAATTTTGACCCCATGATCTATAGTATTTTTTTAAAAAATGAATCACCATACCTATAAATTTATGAAAAGATATTTTTTTAAAAAATAATCATTAATAATTAAGATATAAATGTATTTGGTGTGATGTTCATAAAACCCATGTATCAATATACATGTTTCCACTTTTTCTAGTCAAATCTAATGCTATAACATATTCTCATATTCTCCCTTAATCAAGGAAATCAATTTACCATGGGATATAAAGTATGTCAATCCCATATATTAAAGTCATACACTCTAGATTCTATGAGTATAGACTAACATAGTTAATGAATATATAATATTTTATTCAACATTATAGATGTTGCATCCCCAACCAAATTAGACACTAAAAAATGGTATCGGGCTGGGTTCTAATGGCCTTAGGTGCACCTACCTAAATTCCAAAGGGTTTTGGCTAGTAGTGAGGGTGTAAAAAGGGAATTTTGGGGAAGATATACCCTCAGGGATGATAATATAAACATATGAGTAAATAATTACTATTAATCAGTAGAAAAGATCCATCAGAATGAAACCATAACTGCCAATCGTGGAAGCACAATCAATTATATACAAATATAACAATCATAATAATCAATAACACCAGAAATAAATTGACATGACATTATACAACTTTTATCCAATAAAACAAAGAATGAATATACATCAGGTCATACATATCAATATAAAAAAGCTGGGTCTCCCATGTCTAACATTAGTAGCTACATGCACATAAATCATACAAATACAAAATATAAAAAAGGAAAATCACTAGATGAATAAAATCCCACTAGGTCCCTTTCAAATATCCATTCCAACTCATCTAGAATCTATCTTTAGAGCCTGAACCCATACATGAATGTAAAAGATAAAAAGCCTACATGAATCCCAAAGGGACCGTGTAGGGTGTGATAATGAGTCTCAGTAGGGTACCACCCATTTTATCATTCCCCACACAATTTTTTAACTAGGTGTATAATGAAATAAAACAATATATCACAATGAAAATCAGTTAAACAAATCTTCCATGGTTCTCAATAGCCACAGGGAAGCTTCTACCTACCTCGACCAATGCCAAAATACCTATAGAGGAGAAGACCCTTAGCCCATGTCCCAATGAATCCCCTAAAATATAATATCCCAGCTGAACCCTGTGGTCCCAATACAAGTAATGTAATCTTACACCACATTCCTCCGGAAGCATGGTGTCTCAACAAAGCACTAATGTCCCAAAGGAACTCAAAAACTAATGTAACCGGTCCCTCAAACCCCTACTCGAAAGCACTTCTAAACTCTAATCCCTATATTTAGATTAAATTTGATACCTTTACTCGAATAGAAATAACCATCGCCTAATATAATGATTTATTTATTGAAAATGATCTTCATCCTCCCAAAATAGTCCAGGCCCAATGAACTTAATATAACAAGCCTCAACCCCTAACCGATAGCCTTAGTGCTATTATCCAAATGCTCCATACCTTCCCTATAGATTTAAATAGCATGAAACTCCAATAATTATTATTATGTCTCATTATTGGGGCCCTATTCCTACATGAGTGGTCAAAACCAGCTCATCATTGAGTTAACTAGTGTTCACGTGACACCATGTGGAACTTTGGCAATCATGAGTGAGTGATAGTCACAAAAATTAATACCTAACCTACATCTAACTAGAACATCATTCCCTTGTGACCATGTAACTCAATTATGATGCCCCCTCCATCCAATATCACATGTCATACCTTCAACCTGATGGCCTTGTCACCTCAAAACGACATCCATGATGCCCAATCTTAGGATCAACATCCCTCAAATTTATTTGGGCCAAAAACAATAAAATGTTCACATTACCTAAATTTCCCAATGGCCATCTCCATATCAAAACTTGATCTATTCCCATAATGATCCAAAAAATCTCAAAATAAACTCATATAAAAATTAATCAATTTACATAAATATCAATTGAATTTATTATGTATGAATTGAACTACTTAAATAAACATAAAAATCCATTTTAGTGTAATTAACCAAATCCATTTCAAATAACCAATTAAATTTAATGAAATGGTACAATTTTGGATAAACAATCAACTTCACTAAACAACCCAAGTGTTTTACAGCCTCAAACCCAGTATTTCATAATTGAATTAAGTTTGGGATTTCCCAATGGAATCCCATAAGGTCATACAATTAATTTAAAATCAAGAGAAAAATTATTAGGGTCTCGATCAACTGCCTAATGGAACGCTAAAATCCACACCACCAAAACATCTGAAAAACATGAACATATGTATGAATCAATTAACTTGGACATATAGATATTGGTATGTAAAATAATAGACTCTAACTAAATGAGATTTGGACAAAAGTAGGAATTCATTGAAATTCCATGAAAATAGTTAAAACAAACCAAATATATTCAGTACTCTAGGTGGAGAGAGAAAGGAAGATGATAAGAATGGGTGAGGGAAGACATTACAAGATGGACCCAATGACAGAAACGTATCTAAAACATAATTTGGATGAATTTGTTGTATAAAAGTCTACCAGAGGAGGAAAAGAGGAGGAACCATATGTAGTGTATGTGACCAATGAGGAGAAAACGAGAAGAAATGAAAAAAATAAAAAGAGGGAAGGAAAAAAAGTAATTTGACCTCTTTGATGAGGCCATATGTTTAGCTTCCATGGTTTGAAAACTGTGCAAAAACTACGTAACATCCACTACCCAACACTCCATGTATGCACAGTCACCCGACATGGTTTGAAAAACTGTGTGCAAACTCAATGGGACCCCTCTATCAAAAAAGACAAACACATTCACATGAAAATTATCCCCTACCAACATGGTTTTCTAAATCATGTTGCTGTACAAAACTGGGCCAAAACGTTTTCTGGAAAAGGCCCCACAATATACCCAAAACCATGCACCTCAGTTTCCACTCCAAAACATGGTATTCGGGCCTTAGACGCACCAAAAATCATTCCAAACACTCGAGTCTTTAGCTAAATCTATAAAACCATCCAAAAAACAAGGATATTCGATGGATGGAACTCTCAAAAATGAGTCTCAAGGATCAAAAAATAATTTCTCATACCCAACAATTCAAAAATTCAATATGGGATATGTTTTCAACTCACATCAAGTAACCTGTATGTTAAATTCTCCCCACCTCAACATAGCTTATCCCCAATTTATAAAACAAAACCTAGAGATAGTAATGAACATACACATCCTGGTAAAACTAATCCGGACTACCCTAGTCCCAAGGGTACATGTGAACTACCACAAGGGGGATCCTCACCTTAGGAGTGACCTACCCTAGTCCATCCTGACCAAAACAAAAATCAATCATACTGTCTATTAACCATTCTCAGACTAAAAAGTCTTAATGTTATGAATCATCACTTATTCACCTCATCTGGTTCTCTCATTCCATAATTGACACCCATTAGGGTATAACATCACATTCATTCCCACTACGTGCCCATGTCTCACATGAAACTCATGATACCATAAATCTCAATAGATTTTCAAATCAATCCTAATAATTCTCACCATAGTTATGTCCTACATTGTAATGATGCCTAGATGCCTTGCACCTCAAGTAACATGAATCCACTTGATGCACTAATTACAACACATCTTAGTTAACCCTCATATAATGATTCTAAAATATAGAACCTGGTGCCACACACCTCATATATATATAATATCTCACCCAATCTTGTGCCAATCTACTAACTAGTGTCGTTTTAGTTCACACATAATGCATAAACACCCCAGGCATCCAAAATAGTCATGCCTTAATAGGACATGCCCTGTAAAAAAAGAAACAAATATTATTATGATGTAACATTAACCTTTATTGGATCATCATCCTACTTTGACATTTAACGCATCAAAACATGAACCAGACATGAAGTCCAGCTTCCTAAAGCCTAACCTCCCTGTAGTGCTACTCGAGCCACCAGCCACTAAACCAATTGGTGGGCCTCACTATCTTTTCCACAAACATTGTGTATAGATGATTCTCTACCACAGTCCACTGGTACTGCTTCTAAACTGATCTAATAACCCTGAGTCTACCCTGGTACCTAACTACCGACAATTCGAGAAGGCTTCATGAAGAACATCATCAGGTGACTGACCTATCCAAATTCTCATCACTCCCTTTTAGGACACTCAATCTAAGTATGGAAATGACATGGCTTCCCACACTAAATAAAAATTGTCAATGAAAAATTCTGAGAATGTTTTCTTATGTCCTTTCCCTAATATCCATATAGGAACTCATCTCCGCCTCACTTCCTTCCATCTATAGTGTCACCAATGAAATCTCCTAATTCTGTCACCCTATTGGATAGGATATGACTATCAGGTTTCCCTCTTCTATGAGTTCATGGTTCTGAACCTATAGGATTGAGTCCGACCAAAAGATTCTTACGAACACCTGAATGGAATTCCGTAAACAATGATTGAATATACTCAACCTCAAGGTGTCGTCATTCGCTATTCCAGGTGTAAAGGGAGACAATTCTGTGAATGTCGTTGCATAATCCATGATGGAAATGTCACCCAACTAATGGTTGAATAAATCACGATCCATTTCTTCCCTTAGGGTCTCTAAGAATAAATTCTCTAAGAAAATGGCTTTGAAGTTCTTCAAGGATAGTCCCTCATGTCTACCTTCCAATACCTGAACATCGCACCAGTGCTTTTCTAGCACTCTAATACTGCAGGTCTCCAGCTTCAATATCTATATTGGTGGAATCTTGAGTTGATAAAATATCATGTACATTCATTCTATCCAATTCTTAGCCACTTTTGGAACACCCTAACCCATTAAATGTGGTGGGTTCTTAGATTGAAATTCCAATGTATGATATGACATAGAAGGCTATTCTACATGATCTCTCTTGTCGATACCCAAGATCGTCCATATATGGATCACTCTAAGATAACTGTCAAGACACTACCCAAAATCTATAAAATGTGGTAGCTTCCAGGACTTCACCTTAACCTATGCATGGAACTTAGCTTGTATCTACATTTCCTAATCCTCAAGAGGATCAACATGTTCATGCTTCTCTAACATTAAAACATCACCCACCTAAAGCTCCATCCTATCCATCCAGGGGAAAATCGTTGAACACCATTACATGGCCTTAGAATCCAAAAAAAACACACACACACACATATATATCATATCAAATTTATGAAATGAAATAACATGGAACATCAACTCACTACCCTTATCTATTCTCCTTGAATCCATGTATGAAGAAAACCCAACCTCTTGGTCTTCTTAACTACCTCAACATGGCCTTGTATTAAATTTCCCTCTCAGCACAACTATCCTAACGAACTATATTGCTTCAATATGATGACCTCATCGCACATCCTAGTGATCAAAATCACCCCATTTTATCACACCTACCTTCTATTATAATATTTAGGCCTATATCACACACACACACATATATCACACATTGTAAGGAATATAAAATTTCACATATCAAGAGATGTTATATCATGGAACCATATTATTTATAATTTAAATATCTTATTTTATACTTAAACAATAGCATAATAATGCATATAAACACACATTACCATACCTAGAAAAGCTTCCATAATCCCACCTCATCAGATTCCCAAAATACCACTCGTGGTGGAAATAAAATAAACTTTTAAATGTAAAAAGTTGAACACTAATTCCAACTCATGATAACATGGTCTATGCCTCATACATGGGGCTGTAGGAACTCAAGAATAAGTGATTAACCCAGTTCTGATGGCAGTGCACTCTCCAATATACTGTATCCCAAATAGTAAGAATACGAGGAATGAAAAAAAATATTGATCTCATTAGTAGCCAGTTGAATAATTCTACTAAATCCCAATTAAGATCTACTTAAATACCAATTGTAGAATACCCAACCTAATTAGCCACTCAAACAGTGCTATTGAGCAAGTTTCCACTAGCCATAGGTGTGCTTCACTAAATTACAATGGCTTATGACTAGCATTGAGGGTTTTAAGAGGGAATAATGATGTGGATATACCCTCAAGGTATTATAATATAATAGTCTATGTAAATAATTATGACCTCTACCCAGTCTAGAGAGGTCTTTACTTTAATAATAAAATTAGGCTTTTACCCCAACCTTTAAAAAAATCAACAGTATTAGAAAAAATAAAATGGAATCATACCACTTGTAGCAACTAAAATAAAGTATTCATACACATTAGGTCATACATATCACCATAAAAAATAATGGTCTTTCATGAATGAACTTAGTATATAGATGCACATAAAGCATGCCGATTCAAAAGATAAACAAAAGGAAAACTCCAGCTAAGGAAAATACAAATAGATCCCTTAGAAACACCAATTCCAACTCAACTAGGATCCATCTTTCGAACCCAAACACTTAACTCAATGTAAAATAATAAATGCTATATGCATACCAAATTTCTCATGTAGGGTGTGGGAACAAGTATCGATAGGATGACACCCATGTGAGAAAATTCCACATAATTCATTAAGCTGGTGTATATAGAAATAAAATAGAGATGAAAAATTCAAATGAATTAATTAAAATCTTCCCTGGTACTCAATAGCCACCAGGAATATTCTCCCATCCTTAGCGGATGCCTGAATACTTGTAGAGGATAGGAACCTTAACCCATGTTCTATGGAATCCCATAAAGAAGAATAGTCTTGGTGAACCCTTAGGTCTAAACACAAATAAAGTAACCTAGAACCATGTTCCTTCTAACACATTGTATCTTAACAAAGCACCAACATCCAGAAGGCATGACCAAAAAATGTTTTTGGTCCCTTAGACCCCTTCCCAAAATCACTTGTTGGATAAAATCTATATATCTATTGGAATATTAAATCCTTCCATTAAATAGAAATCACCATTATCTCATAGCATGACAATATCTATCCTCCCAAAATAGTTTAGGCCCAACAACCTCATTACATTGAGCCTCATCCCCCAACTGATAGCCAGAACACTATCATTAAAAGACTCATCACCTTACCCGTGGATTTCTATGAAATATATCCCAATTGAAATTCATAAGCCACACTACTAGGGGAATGTACCCACACAAGTTTCCAAAACCACCTCATCATAGACTCACCCCTGTGTGCACATGAATCTAAGTGGTGTTTTGGCTATCATGGGTGAGCGAAAATCACCAAAATTAATGCCAAATCTATAACCAAATAGAAATTCATGCCCTTCAAACCATGTAGGTCAGCTCTGATGGCCATTCCATCCAATATGGTTGGCCATTACCTCAACATGGTAGTTGTTCCACCTCAACCCGATGTCCAAAAAACCTAATCCTAGGAAGAACCTCACTCTAATATATTCACACCAACCCCAACCATACGATCACATTGCCTAAATTTCACAAAGGCCATCGCCATCTGAATCATAGGGCCATGCCTATCATGATCCCCAGGATCTCAGAAGTAACTAATATTAATATTTAGTAATTTATTTTAATATAAATTCATTTCATATGATTGAATTGAACAATTTAAACAAACATATCAATTCAATTTAATAGAATTGACCAAATTAGCTTTAAATAATAAATTCAATTTAAAAACAATATTGGCTAAAAACCTAGACAACTAAACTACCCAAGTATAAAAAATCCTCAAACCTAGCCTCACATGAGATAATTTAGTATGGACAATCCCAACGACATCCCATAAGGTCATATAACTAATTTAACATCAGGAAACCAATTTATTAGGGTCTCATTCAACTAATCGATGGTGTGTTAAAAGCCACACCCCCCAAAAAAACAAAAAAACATGAAGAAAGGTTTGAACCACCATCCTTGGACTCATAGATTTAGGCACATATGATATTGAATCTAAATAGAAGTAGTTTAGAAGAAATCAATTATTTCTATTGAACTCCCTACAAATTGGGAAGAATGACTCAACCAGATTTAGCGCTCCATGTAGAGATAGTAAGGAAGAAGAGAAGAAAGGGTGAGGGAAGACTTAGAAATATGGATCTAAATCTATAAGTGGATCTAAATAAATATTCTAAATGAGGAGAATGGATCAAAATCCATAGGATGAGGAAAATAGGAGGAACCCTCTATTGTGAGTGCAACTAAGGAGGAGGAAAAGAGAAGAAATTTGGAAAAAAACGAAAATCATTGATATGAAACACAATAATTTTACCTCTTTATTAAGGCCACATGGTTACATCACATAGTTTTAAAACAATGCGACAACCATGTGATACCCACTACCCAAATCTTCAAGTCTGTGAAGTTACCCAACAAAGTTTTGGAAAACTATTTGAAACCATGTGGGATCTCTTTATCAGAAACATAAGACAAGGCCACATGGATTTGAAACCCAACCCATAACGTTTTACAATACATGTGGTAGTACAAAGATAAGCCACACAGTTTTGTATAAGAGTCCACATGGTTTACCCTAAACTATACATCTTTTCCTACAACTCCAATACTTGGTCTTTGGGCCTCTCATGCACGTGAAACCCTTTTGAACACCCGAGGATCAAGATAAAGAACTAAAACCATATAAAATAATATTTTGGGTTTATAGAACTCTCGTAATTGAGTTTTAATGATCAAAAAATAATTTTTCATACCCACCAATTCAAAAATTCAAAATTGGATAGGTTTTGAACCTGCTTAAAAACTTGAGATGTTATAATAGGTTAGTACAATACATTCCCCTTATCAAAATAGATAATTACATAAACTGAGTTACTAAATGTTATATTCGTTATTTGTGACGATAAATCCCATCTTGGTTGATAATCAATCAATGATATGATTAGAATATATGCAACCACACCCAAATTAGCTATGTTGTAATGAATTTCATTAGAAATGTATCAAAGTATAAAAGTATTTATACTAGGTTTATATCCAAAAAATTTGTAATGGAGTTTCCTATATGATCTATTCATCATTATTATACCAAATAAAAAGTGTATAACACTATTATGTATAATTTTTGGGATATCTATCCAAAAGAAACTTTTTATGTCTCATGAGCATATTTGATATCTCATAAAAGCATCCTATAAATACTGACCTTAAAATACTATCATAAAATATAAAACTCCATAATAGACACAAGTTAGGGATAATATAAATGTAATAAATTGAGAGCTCAATTATCATTTACTTTCATGATATGTATATATATATATACAACCAACATGAAAGAATGATAAAATGATGATTTCCTTTTATAAGATACATTTTATATTCTTAAAGCATTTTGAATAATATTTATCCAAATCCGACATAAGAATTTGTATATCAAATCATATATGATTGATTTCTAGATTATCCTTATACTTGATGCAGTTTCTATGTATTTTTAACTTACTAGATCTATATGTAATCCCACAGTATCTCTATGTGTCCATATGCTAAAAATCTCACACTAAATACTTTAGTGAGTAATATCTATGACGAAATATATTTTGAATAATAGTGAGACTAAGGAATGATATTCCTAATGTTCAACTACTCCAACATTATCAGAGTACTTAAATTAACAATAATAAATGTTATGTTATATATTTATGTTATCTACATAGAACTCTTTATTAGGATAACATCATTATCCTTGGAAGCTATTCCATATAAATTTTCTCATTGAATAATAATATAACTATTTTCAAAAAAATTCCCTATCCATTATAAAATACTTCATATAAAGTGATATTAAATTTATTTTTGACTTGTATAATCCTTTTGGAAATAGTGACATTCACTTTCTCAGGTAAACTTTCTGTATCTAAAACATTTTCATTCTCTTTCAAAAATCATAAATCCTTTATGATATTAAATGAAAACCACTTACTTTAGATTGGATTAATCATTTAATTGTTAACTATGAACTTATATAAGTTAACACATACTCCCACTTTTGTCTTGGGAATTAAATTATCCTTAGAATATAAGGATAATATATACAAACTATTTCTATTAGAAAATAACAATTTTATCCTTTTAGAAGGAATACATAAAAAAATAAACTACTAAATCTATATCACATTTGGATATTTATTTGTTCAATGTATTTTATATGAAAATAAATATTTATAAAAATGTTCCAATGATGGATGGAGGGAACATATTCCCCCTTATTTTATTAAATAAATGGATAGTCACATTATTCTATATAAAAAATTTTAATCCTAATATTCTATCAAAACATTTTTTTTATTTTGATAAATAAAAAACTATGTGAATATAAATAATTATCTATTTTTTTAATTAAAACTATTTTTTAGTGATAAACTTTTCTTATCATATAAGATATCAAAAAAAAAGATACAAATACTGTACTAATATTCCTCTAATATTGATAAATTAATTAACATTTAGATCCTTAATATATAAACTCTTACATGATAACATGAATTCAAACAATAATATATTTTAATTATTCCCATAAATATGAATTATTATTATATTTAAAACATTTATAATGTATACATTTGGTAATTCATACCCATAAAAACTAAAGAATCAAATTCTATAACACTATAACCTGACATGGAAATTACATAGACTTTATAAAACATTTTTAGGTATCTTGATCAATTATATCCTATTTAATGAATAATTTATTATTTTTTTATAAATCATTTAGGCTTCAATTGCCCTGAATATAGATTTTTAGAAACATTATTGGACTCCCAAACAAACTTCTATTATTTTGGTATTAAAATTTATTCCATTTTACTGTCTACACAACATAAAAAAATAGAATTGACATACCCAGTTCACCATTTATAAACACTTGATATGATCAGGAAATTTTTCCAAAAAAATAATTTATATTGTTGAAACATTTCCATAGATAAAAATTTGATGGATTCCCTTAACCAAAATAATCCTTAATAGAAACCTATAGTCACACCATTTAATTAAAATACTCAATCATATTGAGTATATGAGTATAGACTAAAATTAATTTGTACATTTATCACATAATTACCTTGAAACCTTAAGTGAACTATTATATGCTTCTCATATGATTCTAGATTCACCTATTAAAATCATTCAATACATGGTTACTCTGGAATATGTATCTCTACCACATAGAAACATTCTTTTACTTAAGAGATCTTATTAGGTAACAAGTCATAGGAGTTTTTAACATTAAGCATATCCATCCTAAGGATTAATCTCAATTTTACATTTGATAATGATATTTATATTTTTATATAACAAGAGATTTTATCATATGAGTATCATATTTTAATAATGTTAATAAGAAATTTTTTTAAATGGGTTCCCACTAAAATTATGACCCCTTGTGAATACATCATGTCCATTAGTAAGCCAAGATCTGTATTTTATCATGGATTACACTGGTTTTGTTATGTTATTAATCCATAACTATATCAAGTAGAAAACACATGTCAATAATACCATACATGACTCTTAGATAATATAATGGAGAATCACAAATAATGTATCATATGGATAAACCATTCTTTATTCCATTTGTATCCTAACCATTAGGGTTTCTTTGATAAGTGTAACCAAAAGAAAATACCAAGAACATGGAACCTAACCATCAGGGGACCCTATTACTTGATGGCTTTACATATGATTATTTATGGGAACCTAACAATTCAGGTCACCCATACTGAATGATAGATGTGTTGAATAGTTCCTATAATTTCCTAGACCAACTCAATATATAAACAGTTACCAGAATGTAATGATATAAACCCTTATGCACAACTCCCTAAACTCTAGAGGCTACTAGTGGCCTAAGGTGGTGTCACGGAGGGGAAATATTCCATATATTAGAGTGCATAGTAATATGAAAAAAATAACCAAATTTTATTCACATCCATAAAATTAGTGTAGACATAATTGTAAAATAAAATTTGAATACTATAAAAAATAAATTCTGAAATATGGAATAAAAACATAATTCCCACCCATCCAGGCATATAAACAAAGAATAAAAGAGAAATAAAATATAAATCTTACTAAACTCAAAGACACATGTTATCCAAAAATCATGATATAATTTTATTCATATCACACCACCATGAAAAAACTAATATTTATTGTTATCTCATCATAAACATGTGACAGGTGTGGGATGCATGGGTACTAAAGTACAATAGTAGTCTGAGATGCGTGTGAGAACTACTCAGTAGGCCCACACCAATGAAGTACCTATATATAAACAGTTTAAAATAAATCTCATGTAAGAGTTATAAAAGTAATTAAATACAATTAGAATCATTAAAAATCTAAAACCAACTTTAAAAACATATTTCAAACTTGGGGGATGTGTACACCTCAGGAATGGTGTATACCTTATTTACATAGTCTCGAGGTTTCCCTACGCATGTTAGGAAGACCTCACCATCAATCTCCCAAACATGGTTTATAAACACATACCAAGTCCAAAATAGAACCTAGGGGTAATGTGACTATCTTTTATGCACTAGAATCCACCCGATAGTTGTGTTCAAACTGAGCTTAACTATCAAAAGCATATACCTAGTGGTCATGTTCACCATTGGTTTAATCTAAAATCCAATATCCACCTATGGGATATGCTCACCCTAGGTTTACCCATCACAATGAAAACCCAATTTGAATACCATAATGTAAAATATACACAAGAAATTATTTACAAGTCATAAATGTAAATATAATTCTAGGTATAAGGAAAAAAGTTAACAATAAAAATCCAAAACCATTATCAATATCAATTTTATGCACCAAAACAATTTCAAAAATAGTTTCTCTATATCAAGGTCACTTTCCAAATCCAATTCTATTACAAAAATAATATTTTCAAAAACTTTTTAGATACCATATCTAAATATAAATTTCCAAAAATATCAAACACGTGTCATCAACACAAGTTAAAATTTCTATTTAAAATAAAACCCCATTTACATTTCCTTTAGCTTTTTCAAATACCATTTCAATAGAAAAAATAGGTTTGAGTACCAAAAATGAATTAATCTTCCATAATTCTATTTATTTAATAACATTCCACTACACAAACCCTTAACATTTAATTCAAACTTACTATGTCATTGGTCTCGATTCAATTTTAAAGGAAACAATTTTCAATTCTCGATAGTTTCGAAATTTAATTTCAAAACCATCGATTAAAAATTCTTTCACCTTTTAACCAAATAAAACATGATCATGAATTTAATAAGTTAAAATACAATTTTTCTGTACCATTTGACTAAGGAAACCATTAACATGAGCATTTAATGTATATTGAGTTAAATCATAGCAAATCCAACATGACTGCACCATGCACATACTCAAAAGAAAAAATAGACTATGGATTAAATTAAATGGACCACCTACCTAAATTGAATCTTTACCTGTTTTTTATATGGTTTAGCAGAAGATACCAATGCCTTTCCAAACTATTCATCCCAATTCTTTCTCAACCAATCCTATTTCAATTAAATAATCTCATAAATTAATCCATAAATACCAAATTAATAAATTATATCATTTATAAATAATTAATTAATACAAAATTAAACATTTAATAATGCTAGATAACTCATAATTCCTTATCAATCGATCAATAACTCAAATACATGGGGTTTATTATACCCCTGACACACCCCTAATCCCAAAAAGGTCTAAATCACTGACCTTCAAAACCAAAACCATAAACAATTTAATTGGGATTGAAAAAAAACATAAGGAAACCCATTACAATGACCAAACTTATCAAATTTCTCAGAAACTAAGTGAACATGGTTCCTTAGGTAGCCCTCATTTCATGTAGAATGTAATTCCCATCTCACTCGTATAATTCCACCATGCTCTGGTATAATTGAAACCAAATCCAAAGCTAGGTGAAGTGGAAAATATAAACAGAGAGAAGTGAAGATAAAAAGATGCCACTAGAGTCGATGATACAATGTTTATCACTGAAAGGAAAAAAACACCCTCTTAAAGGGTTTTAAGGAGAATAAAGAAGGTTGTTATTAGTCTGACTCATGTGAGGGATGGAAAAATGAAATGGGTTCTACCCCATTTCAATTTTTAGGGATAAAAATATAAAAAGACCCCTAAAATGGCCTGAATATTTTGGATACATGATTTTCCAAACAGTGCGGCAATTGTGTGTTAGGAAATATCTTTGTGAATCCATATCTCATGGTTGGGCCATATTATTTTCCAAACCAAGTGCCAACCATGTGAATTTTCACCGCCTCTACCCTAACATCTTGCATGGTTTGATTACAACAATTCAATAACCATGAATTGAATCCCCAAGTCCAAACCACCTCACATATTTTCCAATAGAGTACACATGGTTTACCCTGAACTATTCTCTAACAATATAAATATACCATGAGATATAAAATAGAATTGTAATTACTCTAGATTAAGGACACACAAATGGTTTTCTCTAAACCATGCATCCAAATTTTTTTACCTTATTCATAGTTTTACAAAAAAATTAAAAATTCAAATGGACACTTCAAAGACTTTCTTAACTACCCAAGCCACATCATGGGCATGAAAACATAACTTAGAAATCATTTTAAAACATCCCAACTCATTAAATCGTATTCTGAATCCCAGTTAAATTTATATCCTATCCAATAAATTGAAAATTTAAATTCAATATTTCTATTAATTCTAACCCATGATACTATGATCACCAAATTAAAATCCATTGGATGGATTTTATCTTGAGAGATAAATGTGCTTCCAAGGTAAAATCCTCAATTCAAGGTGATTAGACAACAAAAAATGAGCCAAAACACATAACCATTCTGGAAACATTGGGACTAAACATTCTAGAACCCATTAATTTTAATACACTTCCCCTCTATCATCACATTAATCAATTTTTCCATTGTTTTCTCCACTATAAGCATGAACATACAACTTCCAAATTTCAATACTTGGTTCTTTCACCCTTGGAAGTTTCTCTTGAAACTCATGCCCATTATTCAATGATGCTCACAAACTAAATTTTACCTCCACATGTCTGATCACACATGATAACACCGGTCAAGGGTTGGTATTTTTTTTCATTATCATTTATGAAGAAAAACCAAAGAGCCTTACTACCCATGCATAATGCCCAATTATGATGAACTTTCCTTGAATGTTCCCAACCAAATCTCATAACATACCAGCCACCCATTATATGGTGTACATTTTGTGGTGTCAGGATCTCACATTCCATCTCAGTAAAAAACAATGATCAAACCACCTATGGTCACACCACCTCTGAAACGATTGGCTCTAACCACCAACACATAATCATATTTCTTCATCACAATTACTTTAAGACTAGAGGAATTCCATTATTTTCATTATACCCACACTGAACTTAATACCTAACACTTAGTGTATAACCTCAATTAGATCATCAGTCAACAGAACCCAAGTCATTCTTACCATGGGCATTGATTCATTCCTAACCCTAAAACAATTATATCATCGACAACCATTATAATCCTAACACCCTTTCTTTAACTCCACCAAATATTGTATTTGAATTTTTGTGTGGCACTCATTCAGTTACTGGCCTCTAATATACATTAAAACCACCAACCAACCGGTATCCCAAACCTAAAAACATACCCACATGGGGTCTTATTACCTGGAACTAATATGATTCTCCCCCACAGAACATATGGTAACCCAACCAAAAAAATTCCAATCACCATGCACCACACTCTATCTACCTTATAACAAAGTGGGTAGATGTATCCCCTCCAACCATAAATCAATGCTAACTTAATGCTTAAACTTAAAAGCCATTCCCCATTATAGGATAAAATCATACATGATACCCACCAAATTTTGTATCATAATGAGGGTCAGAACCCTTGATCCAATAGTGGTGCACTCCCCACTACATGGCTCACCTTATATCGCTCACTGATAATAATCCTTAACAGGATCCATCACATGGATTATTCCACTCCTTCCAATCCCATATCATTTCATCTCAGGAAACATTATGCTTTAACTTCCCTTGGATCTACCATGAAACCAAACCTGAACCATTTCCAAAACAAACCTCATCATATAGAAACTTCCTTTATTTCATTCAAAGATTTGGGTTACCACACCCGTAATAATATTAGAAAATTTTCATTAGCTATTTTCCAAACCATTATCACCACTAATACTCAATTCAATAGGAACACTTATACCAATAAAAACTCCTTGAAATGACATGAAAATGAATGATATACAATCACATATATCATGATCAATGAAATTTGATTCATGATCTTGTGATTCACATGACATCAAACTAGGTTGGACTTTATCTGTAGCATCTCAACACCATCAAACCAGGAGCCCACTTGGAAATAATCTTCTAAATTAGGGACCTTATCTATGCTATGGTCTCTCATGATCTCCTAATTTATAGGTTCATTCTTAAACCACTATCATTTAAACCTTATATACATGCTTAGCCACCACCTGATGCTATTCAGAGTAATAAGAATCTTCCCACCCTAAAAAACCCCTCAATTGTGTGTCCAATCACTAGCACTCATGGTTCCTTCCCCACAAATTCTAAGGAATCACCATCCTAAAATATAAAATTTAATTTCAATTTTTTTCATCAATAATAAAACCCAATGAAATCCACTTTAACTTCTTACATTATAGGCACCCATAAACCCAATTAACCACTCTATTTAGTTTACCTTGCATCCAACACAACTCTTCGACTTAGTAAACATTTATTTGTATCTAATGGTCTTAAGGTCCACCCACATAACCTAACCAATACTTGAGTAAGGGAATAGTTCATGAGGAATTACTCACACTTTCAAGATACTATACTGTAACACACGGGCCCAAAGATCTACTCAAGAGTCCCATGTATGTTAGGAATTACATGACAAACCATCTTCTCATAAGGGCACTGATTATCATGATAACCACACATATAACTGACCATATATAATAACATTCTCATTAGTCAATAGTTATATACACAATGACATCACCATAGAAAACCCATTTCAAACATCAATAAACATGTGGTTTGGTTAAGTAGAGTTTCATTAAAAGATATATGTGAAGACACCATATAGGGTTCTATTATAACTTCATCTAACCAAACCCACAAAAAATTATCCCTCCCCAGGATTACCTATAAGGAAATAAATTCACCAAGAAATCCCTCAAGGTATCCACTTGACCCTTACCAAAGGGACCATACCACCTTCATCGCCATAATAACCATAAGACCTACCACTAAAATAAAATATTCATATAAAAGTTTCACCAATTGAACAACATTACACAAAGTACATATAGGGGAAATTTTTATATGAGCAGTTTTCAAAAAATTAAACTATTTAGCCTCTATTATCATTGAAAAAAACACAATTTCATTCATATATAAAGTTGATCAAATATTCCTAGTATAAACTTAATAACACCTCCCTAAATGACATAGGCTACCAACTAGAATAATGGGTCTATGTAAGTATCATTGTGAGGCTATAAGCCCTATTCGAAAGTCTAAAATGACATGAAAAATAAATAACCAAACTTCATACACATACATTAGATTAGATTACCCCTATAGGAAAAATATACTAAGAATTGTATCAATAATAAATAATAAAAAATGACATAAAAAATACTACCCACATGGTCTCTCACATGAACAAAAAAAACAAATCAAAATACAGGGAAACCTTATACCCCCTGTCCATACATTATCACAGACTCTGGATTTCATTTGATCTATCCCACTCAACCATGAAATACATAATCCTAAATCTTATATGATCCATAACATAAAAATATTGATGAGTTATTGGGTACCCAAGTATAGTGGTGTCCCAAGAAAGGTATGAATAAAACATAGTAACACACCATCAATGGTGTCCCTAAATATAACCATCTCAGAATGAACTGAATGAACGAGTAAGGAAGGTACAAAAAATCTCTTTTGAGTACCAGAACCAAATTACCATTACATACATAAATTTATTTAATACCATGACATTACACATTCCCACACATTTCAATTCACACATACTATTTCATTCAATTTGACTCAATTATCAAAAAAACCATATTTAATAATTTATTGTTGTGAAATTCCATTTCATAACCATTGATTCAAGCCTAATTCCCTATTTAACAAAATAAAACATGTCTAGGAATTTATTAATGTCCAAGACAAATTGAGTGGGTAATTTAACTTAGGAAACCATAAAATCAAGCATTAAATTCAAGTCAGTTATAATAATAATGATTCATTAATGAACAAACCATTATTTCACTGAGAAACATAAAAATTACATGGGTTAAATTAAAGGGGCCACCTACCTTAATTAAATATTTCTCCACTTGCTTTTTATGTTCGTCAATAGTTTTCATGGACCATAAGATCCCATATAGCATCCTCTACTCTCCTCCGATCAAATCTCAATGAAATAGCTCAAAAATTTATCCAAACATCACTAATTATTTAATTAATACAAAAATAAACTCAAAAATAATACTAGATAACTCACTAGGGCCTAGTAATCAACCAGAAAATCAAGATATCTGGTTCTCACCACCCCCAAGACAATGAAAAGAGAAAATATAGACAAGTCCCAACCTTTATAACCATAACCATAATTAATTTAATTGATATTTGGAAAATAACCTAAGAAAAACACTAGTAGTTACATTTCATGTTGACATTTTAGGAGACTGAGTGAAAATAGAATCTTGGGATGTCCTAATCACAAGTATAAAAAATCACCCAAATCACTCAGTTGATTCCATCGTGCTCTAGTGGAATTAGAACCAAAACACAATCCATGAGAAGTGGAAAATAATAATGGAGATAATGTAAGAACAATGGAGTCCACCATAATTAAAGACACACCATGAATCATGAAATAGAGCCACTAAAATTACCCTCTTGAAGAGGTTAAGGTAGAAAATGTAATGGGGTATGTACACTGACTCTTATGATGGAAGTAGAAGAATAAATGGATTATAACCAATTTTAATTATCCCTAGGGTAAAAAGGTAAAAATATAATTTTAATGAGATGCACGTTTTAGCTTCAAATTTTTCGAAATTGTGCAGTAACTGTGTAGTAAGAAATTTCCAAGTGAATCCCACTCAGATAATTAGGATGTATGGTTTTCCATACATGTTCCAACCATATGAATTGGAACTACCTATCCTACACTATCTCACAAGGTTTTTCTAAAACTTTTTTAAAACCATGCACCAAGTCCCATAGTCCATACCACCACACATGGTTTCCTTTGATGTTCACAAAATTTACCAAAACCTATTCTCTAACTTTCTACATAGACAATTCACTATAAAAATAAAGTTGAAACATCTTTTTTTAAGGCTACACACAATGTTTATCTATACTGTGTGGAGAAAACAGTGCATTAGGTTTATACATTTCAATAAACTATGAAATGTAACATGATGTTCCAGGTTCTTACATGAAAGCATGATACACCTCTTGGGCCTCAAAACCTAACCAAAACATCATTTTAAAACTTACCAACTTTGAGATTCCTATTTTGAATCCTGGTTCAAACTCCAACCCAACCACCATTTTGAAATTATAAATTCTAAATTTCTATGAATTCCAAAACCCTCCTGTATGTGAGGTATTATAGTGCCACTGTGGAAGGAATAAAATATATAGTACTTAATGGTTATTTAATACCACCATATTCTCTCATGTTATTCCATTTAATGTAAACATTCTTCTAATGATTTATTTTTTGAATCTTATTCCATCTAATAATTGAATATGTTCAATCCATATTGATGTGTAAATCTTTACAAAACCAAAAAATTATGTTACATTCCAAAACAATAATACAAACATATATACACATATACAAATACATCTAATTCATAAGGTAGATATAATTTTCATGTAAGGGTTTTGAATTATAAGTGTTTTAATGTCTCCTAACGAGTATTCCCAAAGTCATATATTTATATTACCCACCTTTCTATAGTAAGGAATAATCTTTTAGGCTATTGGGATGTCTGACATAATGTTCCTCTACCCTATGAAACTTTAATCAAGTGATAATCCAAATCATAATTAATCTAAAAAATAATATGTATAAACTATTATTAATAACTAAATTTAATCTCATAACTTCAATTAAAAACTAGGGATAATGTAAATAAAAACTAAATATTCTGTAATATTTCCTAAAATGTAATGAAAGGATTGAAAATTTATAAGATGAGGTTTAACAATGTGAACTATGGAATCCAAATATTCATAATATAAATTTATTATAATTATGAATAATGAAAAGAATAATCTATAAATAATTGATCAATTCACATATTTATACTTGATAAATAAATTAATAACTTTTCAAAATACAAATTCGTAATTAAAAACATTTTATAATTTTAGTTTTATTGATTATAGATTTTATATTGAATTTTAATATAAAATCTTTAAACTCATTCTATAATTTTAACTTTTTATAAAATTATTTATACAGAATTTTACATTAATATAGAATATTTCTATTAAATATAATCATGTTGTATTTAAATTATCACAAATTTTAAATTTATTTAAAATATGACCATATAAATCTTCAAAACTATTTCTATGTTGTTCTAAGTAATATCCTAATAAGGACCCTTAATCCAATGTATTCAAAATTAGGCAATATGAAATACTTATATTCTTGAAAATATAAATACTTTATACTAAGACCTTACTCTATTATTTATAATCTCTCTATATATTACCCTTTTAGATTATTTAGTAAACTAAATATATATAATGCATAAGATATGTCACAAAAATTTAAAAAAGATATTATCAATAATAAAAGGTAATATTAATGGAATACTTATAATAAATGTTATAAGTAATTTAATTAATTCATCACAATCAATTTAAAATTAATTAATTTTTTTTAAATACTTAATTTCCCAAAATATCTTTTTCCATTATTTGTGAAAAATTTATAAATAATTAAATTAAATTCTAAATTGAATGAAAAGAAAAATAATTATTTCAATATAGTATTATTTAATTCAAGGTGAATCATATAGTAATATTTATGGTAATCGAATTAAACCAACTATAAATCGAATTTTATAATTGATATTTGAATTGCAGAATACAGTAGGTGTTGGTGTGGCTTTAGTCATATCTTATAACTGACATCACTATTATTGGGTATGATATGCCACATCATTTCTTATGAATTTTGTTAGTATCCTTAAGGGGATTCAACACTCTATTTTTTAGATAGAAAATATTATCTTACAATACCTTGATATCATATGATACAAACATATCAAATTAAAGGAAATTTTAAGTTCCACTTGTAAAGATATATCAGTATTGTAAGCCATGATTTGGTCTTCTATAAAAAAATACATATTGTATTCTTCTAATGAAAATATACTATGGATTATGATTTTAATAAAATTAATTTCACATATATTTTCATGCATTGAATATGATAAGATGTCTTTTACACCACTTATATAAATCAATGAATAGATTAAATCTTAATCTAGTAGCGGAATCACCCATAAATCATTAACACCCAAAAACAACCATGTGCTTAAAATTAAAAAAAATTAACATTAAGTGAAGAAATATTAAACCACTATAATATTCATTGAATAAAATCATCTTAAATCTTATATTCTTGATATGATGACCATGGAATAATCAAAGGACTCTTACCTCTATAGTGTATCCACGGTTTATGCCTGAATCATCTATCATGACGATGTAATTCCCATTACTCTAATATCTCTCTAGTACCTTGTACATGAGGAAGGAAGAAGAGAGTGATCTTAATTATTGGGACTACTGACTATGAATCCACAAATATCATTAATTTTATCCATCTCATGGTAGTGGATTTAAATTCACTCTAATATGATCCTCTAGTGATGCACATGATAACTAATGTGTTATAACACATGAGTTAATTCTTAACTGACTTCATGCATCTAATGGATTAATACAAATCCTTCATTTTGTTTCATCCCATTTAATTATTATTTTAATAATATATTATGTAGTGTATCCTTTGAATGTTATCCCTTACCATTTGGCCATATAATCAATGGAAATAATGACATCTCTTGCATAACGTAAGACCATAAAAAATTTAGTTAATGTATTATCAATATATGTATAGCAGGCATGTCAACATATGTTTTTCATAATACACTCCCATGACACTACTTAATGATAAGTTGGAGGAAATGTATTATCAATTCTATTCTTAACGTTACGTTAGTGGATACGTATCCTAAGTCTTATCCTTATGGATATGTTAAATTCAAATGTAACCACATAGTCATAACCATAAGTATTTTTATCATGCAATATTTTATTCATGGAATATATCTTTTAATAATATTATTATGTAACAAACTAAAATATATATTTTTATAACAAGTTATATTAATTAATTATTATTATTTGTTCAATCCACAATAATTTGATATATAATAATTATATTATTTTTAATTTGTTAAAAAAAATTACAAAAATTAAATATACTTAATCATTTTATGTATATTTATTGACCATATAACCAATTACCATATATAAAAAAACTATATATCCAATAACCATATAACAAACAATAATATTTCATTCATATATATAGACTAACATACTTATCTAAAAAAATTCATCATATTCTATAATTTCTTTTTCAGGATTATTATCAAAATTTTAACATGTTGTCTTATTTTTATAGTTATCATTTTTAGAAGATTTGTTATGGAAGATCATGATGATGGTAGTATAAATCTAATAGTATTTTTATTTACAAATAGTTTAATTCCTTTTGTAATTTTAATAATTAAATTTCATTTAATTATCTTGTAGTGTATGTAATTTTGTATTTTAGTCTTCTACCATAATGAGATAAAAAATTAGTCATTTTACTTCAAAGATTCATGTACAAAAATTTAATGGACATATTTTATTTATTTAAAGATAAATAGATGCAAAGATTATATGGTGTTATATTATACCCTCTTGAAGAAATTTCTCCATAAAAAATTTATTACTCTAATAAAAAAATGATGGTAATTTTGTCTTATTACTTTATTGAGATCCCAATTAACATCCCAAAACTTATCATTAATCATAACAACTAGAACCATGTGAGTGGTAATGTTTTGTAGTACACTATCTATATGATCAAAGATTTCTACTTGTTCCTCATAAGAGAGGCTGTGTTTTCTTTGTACTACCTATGAGTTTAGTGTACGTAAAGGGTCATGTATGTAATTTCTAAAATTGATAAAAATAACACATGATGCACATGGGATAGGTTCAATGGAATCAGAATGAAATAAGATACCATCCCCATATGATTGAGGATTTGGAAGGGGATAATATAGCTAGGACATACTATATAATTGTAACTACTCTTTAATCATTTTTATGTTTTAATATGTCAATGAATGAATAGAATATTATCTAGCATTTATTTAGAATGATCTGCTCTCAGAATCTTAATCCTTTTAACATTATACCACCAGGTTAAGGTTATACACTTCTTCGAATAGAGAACCTCATATGGATCCATTTATGAGTTAGAATGGAAACTAATGTTATATGATAACACTAATAAGGGAAGGTTTTTATCCCAACCACTTGTTAAATATAGTAAGTAAGATATTAGTATATATTTTATGGTTTGGATGATCCTTTCAAATTAAAAATCTGTTAAAGATTATAACCAGTATTGAAGCTCATCTCTGTATATAATAAATTTTAAATACTTCTACATAACATCATGTTAATCCATAGTTACTGAATAGAAACAATTTAGAGTGGTAATCCATAAATCCTTAAAAATACTTTTATGTATATCCATAAAATATGAGTGATAAATCATATGAAACAACAATGGAATGACATGAATTTGTTAGGAGATCAACTACAAACTAAATGGATTTCTTTCCTTTAAATGTATTTGGATGATCTATAAAAAACCCATGGGGGATTTCCTCACATTTCCATAAAGGTATGTGTAATGGTTGTATAGTCCACTTAAACATCTTATATCCTAAATTAAATTTTATTCATACCAACCATTGATCTACAACATCTATATTCATGTTGTATAATTATAAATTATCATTGATATATCTATATATATTTGTGATTATAGGTTGAGTAGAGAAAAATGAGTTACATGAATCATCCAATAGGTCCTTTAATTCTTGTATTGAAGATATTCATATTAGTTGTACGAATCTTATAATTTCATATGTTTCAATGTTGAACTATGGAATATTCCTTATATTCTTCTTCAATTCCATATTCACAATATTTCTTACTTGATATTCACATGTATGGAAGGTTGAGAAGTCATTTCAAAAATATAGGAATTTCCTTTTCCATTATGATTCTATAGTCCTTCCTTGAAAAATAATTACCAGGTATCTTCAAATCCTCATCATAGATAATGTATTATGATCATTCCAATCTATAGATTCAACCACCTTGTTTTCCTTCCCTTGATTGTAATGTATTGAGTAGTCATTTTCCTTGGTCATCTCCAGCCTTGTTATTTGGCTAATAATCATCTTCTTCTATGTGAATATATACTTTATGATATAGTGTTAATTATATATATAACAATTTTTACCATAGAGGTAATTATTTCATATATATGAATAAAATATTACCACTTCAAACATCAAATCAAGAATCAAGTAATTTTCCTAGGACCCTTTAATTGTTGTGAGGAATAATCTACAACCATGTATTTTTTCATTAGGACACATATAAATTCTTTTTTATTGAATCTATATATATATAAAACCTTTATCCACTACCAAGTAATGTTATTATATGTTTTGTGTCCAAATTTATCTTAATCTCCTTGAAATTATTTTCACATTCATATTTCCAAATGAGCATAACTCCCTTTCGAGTTAACTTTGTTAGTGGATTTGATATCCATAATAAATTTCTCACAATGCATTTATAGTATCCAATCAATCCATAAAATATATATATATTTATTATAGTTTTTCACTTTGTTCTATTCCTCAATGACCGATATATTTGGTTGGATTATAGGTATAACCTTTATTGTGAATACATGACACAGTAATTCTACTTTTTGGTATCCAAAATTCGCACTTACTAAATTTTTATTAAAATTTATCCTTTCTTAAATCCTTCAATATAATCCTCTAATTACCTTCATACTCTTAATTTTTTTGGAATATATAAAATTATTATCTATATAGTCTATGAGAAATATATTTAGGTAATCTTTATGGATTCTATTTAAAACATACAATATGATAGTGGTAGAATTTATATGTCTAAATGGAGTCACTCTGAGTTCATAGTGCCAATATCATTTAAAAAAATATGTCTCAAGTATTTCCTCTGTTTTCATCCTTACTTATTGATATAAAAATTAAATTTTTATCTTGGAGAGTTATTGACCACCCAAAATTTATTTAACAATTCATCAATATGGGTTACATAGTAATTGTTCTAGATCGCGATCTTTTAATGTTCCTTATAATCAATGAAATTACACATTTATCCATGGTTTTTCATAAAAAAATGGGACCGATGAACCCCATAGTGAATCTCTTGGAAGTATAAGACCCTTATATATATTATTTTTGGTATACTTATTTAATTAATTCAATTCATTTGGGTACATTATATAAAGACACATTGGTTTTAGAATAACCCAATGAAAGAGTACTACTGACAACACAACCTCATGATTTTGGGAAACACTAGATAACTCATCTAGATTTACAAACAAATATTCCCACACAATATAAATATCTTCAATATTGAGTTTTATCCCAACCATTTGAGCTCAATATCCCTTACTATTAGTTAACAAGACCCATACAAGGGATGTAACATTCCCTAGGAATGTCATCCTTTCATCGATAGATGATCATGTGTTGATTTTGGATATGAAATATTATTTCCAAATATTACAATATTAAATGATATATTTTGAAATATATAAAATCCATTCCCATGTTCACATCATGTTTGACTAAATAGAGAATACTAGTATATTTAGGAATCATATTCTCACAAACTTCTATCAGAGATGTGTTATAGACTGCTCATTGAATAATTATAACCCTATGAGTTTTCACTGATAATCTAATATCAAATCATTAGGGTGGTTAATTGATTCCCTTACAAAAATATCAAAATATTAATGGTTTTTCAAAACCAAAATCAAATATGAAAATTTCAATTCATGAATGGATGATGAGTGTATCATTCACCACTTTATTTTCATGACCCATTTTAGTATTTTTTATTTCAAAGTAATTCCCTTTTTTAATTGCATTGGAAGGTTGTTTACATCTATTTTTATTATTAATCATTATATTGGTTCACTGGTTAGATTAATGTCCCTACTTATTATAATTTATGCATTAAAATTTGTATTTTGTAGAAGTATGAGATTTATTTTCATCCATTTAAGTCGATGGCATAACTATATCTCTTCATTATTCATGTACTAAATGGAATTATATTATACACATGAATAATTTCTTTATTAATATATGATAATTCCCTCTATTTTTCTTCATATGTTCTAAGAATGTAGTAAAATAAATTAATTTCTTCCATGGGGTTTATCATTTCAGTTTCCATGAAGCTCTATTTTACTCTTCTTGTCTAAAAAAATTGAGAATAATTAGAGTCTATAATTTCCATTTCAACCTTTAGAGATCATCAATGAATTTCATGAAAAATATGAAATTTAATTATAGAAATATCATTTCATAGGATTAGTTTTATAATAATAAATAATTTTTTTACTTTTATTTTGGTGTCCCTAATAAATCCAGAATCATCCATTTCATGTGTCATGAAGTTTACTTAACAGGAACCAATGGATTCATCTCCCATTTTATTTAACTCATGTAAATATCTATTCATTTTAGTAAAAATAGTTATAAGAAAATATTTATTGGAAAATATATTATTAAAATACCCTCATTCCATGATTTTAATATTATACTCTTTACACATATTTCTTAATAATATTCCACCATTGATGTAACACCCTGATATTTCATTGTACGTTATTTCTTCAAAGTAATTCAATAACTTTCACTACACGCAACACAGAGTTCTACCACACCATGACTTACCAAACAAGCTGTTAAAAAGAGGTTATTCATAGTATTAACTGAATTTTTAACTTTATATAATCCTTAAAATTTTAAAATCCATATTACGAGTTTCTTAGACATAATGTGAGAACAAATACATTTTTTTCAGATAAAAGAAGTATTTTTCAAAAAATGAAATTTTTCCGTATTTTAATGGAGAAGCCTTTTTAAATCCAATATTTGAAGTTTTATATATTCAATTTGACAAAATAAACTTCTTCTTTTGAATCAGGACATTATTATTTAGTTTCAATAATGTTTTTGTGTTTTTCTTATAACTTTCATATTTGGGTGAATAGTGAAAATACTATATTTTAACTGAAAAAAAAACTTTTTTAATCAAAATAATTTATATTGTTAAATTATAAATTTTAATGGTATGGAAGTATAAATAGATTTTATTTTTACTATTTTATCCAATTATGGTCATTGTACGTAATTTCATTTTGAAATTGGACATAATCAAGTGTCAAACTTTTGATAATTATTATTTCTTAAAAAATACGCCTTTTGGTTTTAATAGCAGGAATTTATTTTAAATTAATAAATTAAACTTTTATATATTAAATTTGGTAAAATATACTTTATTTTTGGATTCATAATATCGAAATTATCTTATGGTGAAATTTTGGTACTTTTCTGATAACTTTCGTATTTTTATGAATAGTGAAAATTACGAAATTTTAATTAAAAACAACTTTTTTAATCGAAATAATTAATAGTTATAAATTATTCATTTGACTGATTTTAAAGTCTAATTAGATTATAATTTGGCCATATAATCAAATTTTGATCATTGGGCATTATTTTATATTCAAACTGGACATAAGATAGTGTCAATCTTTTGATAATTATTATTTGTTAAAAACACGCTTTTTGTTTCGACAACAGGAAAAAATTTAAAATTAATTTTCATCCAATTATGTGTTTTGAATTTAGAAAAATTGATTCCATATTTATAATTATGAGGTCCAAATTTTTTAAATAGGTATCTTTTATTTTCAGGCATTTTGAATAATTACTTTAGTAAATATTTTATTTACCATGGTTAAATGGTAAATCTGGTAAATAAGGGTAAACAAATAATATTATAATAATACTAAATTTCCCTAAAACGTGTACTAACCCTATTGGATAATACATTTCCGACCATGGTCATATTTGGGTCGACTTTGGGACTCCATGGAGCCACTTGTAAGTGATAATGACACTTTATATTAATTAAGTTACAGTAAATGCAAAAATGACATAAGCATATATCTTTTAGAAAAACAATTTTTACATAGGGTTATATATGTTAGATTTTCAACTATAAATATTACTTATAAATATAATAATATTTCCAAAATAATGTTATTTTATATATAATTCATAGACATTTAATGATTAAATTTATTTATGACACAATAATGATGCAGTATTTTCTTTATTAATGAAAGAATCAAATAATTGGTATTATAAATGTTAAAATAAATATAATTTGAGAGTTTTGATGAAATCCATATATTTTATTGGTTAATATGACATTATAAGATTATTTAAATTAATTTTATTATAATTAATAAAGTTGTTAAGACTTTAACAAAAATCAATTATTGAATAGTGTCAAAATTGAAAAAATGGGTTTTTAAAAAATATATTATATTATTAACTGATATTATATTCATAAAAATCTATGGTTCGGCCAAAGGACTTATATCATGATAGGTGTATCACTAATGGACCACTTGGGGGTCTCTTGTATGTATGTAGTATGCTTATTAACTATATAATATAAAAATACAATGTGACATGGTTAATGTCAAACCAATTAACTAATAGTTAAAACTAAACGATAAGGTTAATATAATGACCCAAACCTGTCTAAAATTTAATTTTAAAAGGATTTAGACCAATACACACCTTATAATTTCAATAATCCACTTTTTATCTATTAGAAACTGAATATGAATTTATTATAAAATAATACTTTATGTTTTTCTTAAAGTTCCCCTCCTCCCGCTTATAAAAGGACACCACTTCTAACCAATTATTCACACCTTCAAAGCCTTTTGGTTTGGCCAAAACCTACCAAAGTAATCTATAAACTTCCCTAAATTCAACCTAGAGTCCTTAGTTTGATCATAAAGCCAACCTATGGATCCATTTTGATCAAATCAAAAGGAAGAACCCGAAGAAGAGGTAATGTTTTCACCACCCTCTTTCAAGTTCCTTTCTTCTTCAAATTCTTCTTTCTTTGTTATTTCCATTATTAAATAATAAATACAGTATCTTATATATAATGTGATGTTATTATAAATATGGTACAACCATATTCAGTATTCTATCAATCCTTTGAATGACATGTCACCATACGTGCGTACGTACGGCCTACCATCTCCACGTCGTGGTGTAATTGTTATTCAATTCATTATTTTTTGGATGGGTATAATAGTGATCTGTAATTCATCTAAATAATAAATATAAAATTATAATTATTCTTTATATATGATATACCATCCAATTATATATTATTTTCTATCAAAATTATGATATTATCGCTCGTGCGTACGTACAAACTACCGTCTCCACAAACGCGATGAGATTCATTCTCCATCGTATCAATTCAAGTATTATTCTCATTTATTGATTAAAAATAATGTTTAAGGACTTGATATCATTCTGGATATGAATAAGATACAACCTATCCATAACCAACACGGCTTATGTAACAAAACATATAAAAGAAAACGAGTAAGTTAACACCTGAAATGACGATAATACTAAGATATTATTAACAATGTAATGTTAAAAGATCATATATGATATCATATTAATGTATATGATTAATGAATAATTTAATAACAATTATTTCACCATTATACAGGAGGATAACCTACCCTCAACCAAGTAAATGTACATGTTAAGGGTTTATTTCGCAATCTCTTCATTATCTGAGGTTATTTATACGTAATTATCTACTGGGACCTCTTTATCATCCACATCCATGTTTCATAAAAATGTATTTGAAATAATTCTTACTATTTTATAGACTATGAGTTAATGTCATATATACCATTTTTTGACTTTTTATAAGAAGTTTATAAAGGAATCTTTCTGTCATTTTCTAAACAAATTCATTTTTAACCTTTTCGACATAATTAAGGTAAGAATGTCTATTTTATCTTATACGGCGGGTGCGGCTATTTTCTGCCCTTAAAAAATCATCGAAGCATCCCTTAAAAGCTTATAAGAATTTTTTCAAAGTAAATGTTTTCTTTTATAATTATGTGACTTTTGAATTATTTCAAAAGAGAGATATTTCTCTCAAATAGTTTTGATTTCACCTATGTCAACATCCTTTGATGGATTTTAAGATTATTTGATGTTTATTTTTTATGATACAAAACATCAATATTTTATTGAAGGTTTGGTGATATGTTTGACTGTGGATGTGTTATTTATATACCATTCATGGTTTATGAAAAAATTATTGACATTTTGTATGCTAGTTTTAAAACAAATGTTTATGTTATGTTCAAAACTGTTCATATGAAAAATGCATTGGACTTAATAAGTGATGGGTGGAGCCCGCTATAGCTCCTCGATGCAGCGGTAGGTCTCATGAGACAAACTAGTGTGTTGGAACGAGGCCTTGACAAAATCATATTTATATTCTTGGCACGAGGCCTTGGCTGCGTGGTTATGATAGTCTGGCATTATGCATTCCATCATTATGAAAGTGGTTATTGATATTGCATGTGATTATTCTACTAGTAGAATATCCATGTGAATAAGTAAATGGAATTATTTCATTTTATTTCTAACATATTATTCTGATGTTCAAGTTTAAAAGTATTTCTTTTTATTTATACATTGCCTTAAATTTTTATGCTTATTTATGAAAGTTTCCGCTATACTGTTATCCTTACTGGAAATTTGATCTCACCCCTTTCTATGTTTTATTTTTCCTAGGATTTAAATATGTATTTTATGAATGAACTGCAGGGAAAGTATAAGGAGATATGAGTGTGGAGACAAGATGTCGTTTTAGTTTTCACTTTATGATGTAATATAAACTTTAGGAATGTATCTAGTTATTCCAAGGCTACTAAACTAATCACTTTTTCGAGACATGATCTTTTGTGATCATGCCAATGATACATAATAATGCACTGACTCTGGGTAACTGGGGTATGGGCGTTACAGTTGGTATCATAGGAAGTTTAGTACAAACAATGGATGTTAGATTATGATAAACTCTGATTAGAGAACATAGACCTAAGATGGACATTGAGGATTAGTATAGAAGAACTTCCTATAATTTTGGTATTGTAGAGATTTTGTGAGTTTTCCGACTAATACATCCCTGTCTGGATACAAGCAGGTAGAGGCGGCTCTGGCATAGATGTACCTAGGTGTAAAACCTAAATACAATGGTTTGAGCTAGACTCAAATGTGAACTGGTGCACGACAACGGTCCGTGCTTCACTCTAGGTTACGACACTCCCGGGGGATATGCTTAGGATAATTCTCATTTTCTTTACAAATCACAATGAAGGGCTTATTAGTATATAATTCCTCAATGAAAACATCTTTATGATGATGGATTATATCCATAAACCATTCAATTTATGTTAGGTATTTTACAAGTTTGGAATTATTTATTTTAATCCATAAACTGACAGAGTTTATGATATTTTATAGAAATGGCTCCCAGAATAAGGAATGTGAACTCCAGAAATACGTATGATCCAAAGAGTAAGAAGGATCATATCTTCCACAGTATTAAGCCAACATTTATAAGGGAAATTGTCTCCCATGTATTCTCAATATATGAAGAAATAGTATCATGTGTTAATAAGATAAGTAAAGAATTCTCCAAGTCCTATGGCTTTGAAGGGAAGCAAGAGAAGAAAAGGATGGAAGAGAGAAATATGGATAAAGGGAAGAGGGGAAAGAAAAATTTTTCTATATATGAAAACTGTGGGAAAAAAAACCCTGGAACTTTCATGAAGGGAATGGGAGTTTTTTATAAGTTTAGAGAAAAAGGACACCATGTACGTAACTGCAAGGGTAAGAAAAAGGCTTCAAATGTACAATGCTTTATCTGCAATGAGTTGGGACACTACTCGAACCAGTGTCCAAATCATCAGAGTATGCCCCAAATGATGCTATTGGATAGTAATCACGTTATGATACTACCACAGATGAAGAGGAATGATTAGAGTTTTTATGTTTTTATTAGAGAATTATGTCATTTGAGTGTTTTATCAACAATATACTGGAAATAATAAATATGAAGTATATAAAGATTATACTACAATACTATTTCATTAAGGACTTGAGATTGTGTAGAGAAAAGAAAAGTGACTCAATAGCATGTTAAATTTTTGGAAAATATATGGTTGAGATATAGATAAACCATAATATGGTTCTGATATCGAGGTAGTGATTTTGGAATAATACATGATTGATTTGGATAAATTATATTGGATATTCTTGATTACCTTGAAACTGATTAATGATTTTCATATTCCATCATTGTTGGAGTTTACAACATTTTTGGATAGAAGGAGTATATCCAGTATTCTATTAGTAATAAGGGATCATTAATGTAATCAATAAGATTTTATGGTATTTCTGGATTATGTAGTGTTATAAAAGAATACATGATGAAGGTGTTCACATGATATTACGTGGAAGAAAGGATCTTCATTGTGTTTACCTACCTTATAAATGTTGTAATGTGAGTTTGGATAGAAGTATTTTGGATAAGTCTCATTTGAAATTATTTTTTGATTTCCATAAAAAAGAAAACCCGGAGGGCGGGCGGAAACTCGTCCTGTCCGTCAAGGCCGCGAGACTTGCACCCACAACCGCAGGGCGATAAGGGTGTATCACCTACCACTGACCCACATGATTTCCTAGATTGAATAATGTAGTTTTTTAATAGTTCTTCTAGATTAATTATAAATTCATTTTTTTGAACCCTATACAAATAGGATTAATATAATATTATTTTTAAGTTCTATTATCTTTTAGAGTGAAAGATGAGTTTGTGGTATAACTTAGTTAAAGGATGGGACTCTACTTTTCAAGTATATATTTTTCTTCTTCTCTTCTTCAAGGAAGAAATTAATTATTATACTTTTTTGAAGGCATCTAAAAACAAAAAATGTGTTATCCTAATACCATATGTTTTGTTGAACCGATGGTATTTTAAATCATCATAGATTGATGAATTTAAGGCCCTTAATTTTACACTTGTTTGTGATTGATGACCTCAATTACTAACTATAAATATTTACGTTTTCCTCCAATTATATGTCTCTAATTTCCACCATTGTTCTCCTAATCGAGATCATAATTTGGTGGTGACCCTTTCATTTCCCTTTTCCTCTCATTAAGACTAAACTTTATTAACCTAATTTCCGATGTGGGTTTTCCCAAAGGTATTTTCTATTTTCAACCTTTTATTTTTTAAAAATAATTTCAAATTTCGAGGACGTAATTTATTAAATAAGGGAATAATGTAACACCCCAAGATTTCGAAGTACTTTATTTTTTCAAAGTAATTCAATAACTTTCACTACACGCAACATCGAGTTTTAGCGCACCATGACTTACCAAAAAAGCCGTCCAAAAGTGGTTATGAATAGTAATAACTGAATTTTGAACATTATATAATCCATATAATTTTAGAATCCATATTATGAGTTTCTTAGACATAATTTAAGAACACATATATTTTTTTCAGATAAAAGAAATATTTTTTAAAAAAAAGCAATTTTACCGCCTTTTAATGGTGAAGCCTTTTTAAATCCAATATATGAAAGTTTTATATATTCAATTTGACAGAGTAAAATTCTTCTTTAGAATCAGGACATAAGAATTTAGTTTAAATAATGTTTTGGTGTTTTTCTGATAACTTTCATATATGGGTGAATAGTGAAAAATACTATATTTTAACTGAAAACAACTTTTTTAATCAAAATAATTTATATTGATAAATTATAAATTTTAATGGTATGGAAGTATAATTAGATTATATTGTTACCATTTAATCCAATTATGGTCATTGTATGTAATTTTACATTGAAATTGGACATAATCAAGTGTCAAACTTTTGATAATTATTATTTCATAAAAAATACACCTTTTGGTTTTAATAGCAGGAATTAATTTTAAATTAATAAAAGAAACTTTTATGTATATAATTTGGTAAAATAGAATTCATTTTTTGATTTGGAAAATCACAATTATCTTAGGGTGAAACTTTGGTACTTTTCTGATAACTTTCATATTTTGATGAATAGTGAAAATTACAAAATTTTAATTAAAAATCACTTTTTTAATAGAAATAATTAATAGTGATAAATTATTCATTTTAGATATTTTAATTAATAATTAGATTATAATTTTACCATTTAATCTAATTTTTCTCATTGTACATAATTCCATCTTTATACTGGACATAAGAAAGTGTCAATCTTTTGATAGTTTTTATTTGGTAAAAACACGCTTCTTGTTTCAACAACGATAATTAATTTTAAATTAATTTCTACCACTTATGTGTTTTTAATTTAGAAAAATGGATTCCAAATTTAGAATCAGAAGATACAATTTTTTTAAATAGGTTACTTTTATTTTTAGTCATTTTGAATAATTACTTCTGTAAATAATTTATTTATCCTGGTTAAAGGGTAAATACGGTAAATATGGGTAAAAACATAATATTATAATAATACTAAATTACCCTGAAATGTGTCCTAACCATATTGGTTGATACATGTCCTACCATGGGCATATTTTTGTCGATTTTGGGACCCCATGGAGCCACTTATAAGTGATAATGACACGTTATATTAATTAAGTTAAAGTAAATGCAAAAATGACATAAGCATATATCTTTTAGAAAACAAATTTTTACATAGGGTTATATATGTTGGATTTTCGACTATAAATATTACATAGAAAGATAAAAATATTTCCTACATAATTATATTTTATTTATAATTTTTATACATTTAATAATAAAATTTATTTTTGACACAATAATGATGAAGTATTTTCCTTATTAGTGCAAGAATCAAATAATTGGTATTATAAATGTTAAAATAAATATAATTTGAAGGTTTTGATGACATACATGTATTTTATTGGTTAATATGACATTATATAATTGCTTAAATGAATTTTATTCTAATTAATAAAGTTTTTAATAACTTAACCAAAATCAATTATTGAATAGTGTCAAAATTGAAAAAATGGGTTTTTAAAACAAATATTATATTATTAATTGATATTCTATTCCTAATAATATAAGGATCCGCCAAAGGAATTATGTCATGATATTTGTATCATTAATGGACCACTTTGGGGTCTATTGGATGTATATAGAATGTTTATTTACTATATAATATAAAAATACAAAGTTAAATGGTAAATGTCAAACTAATTAACTAAGAGTTAAAACTAAAAGATAAGGCTAATATAATGACCCAAACCTATCTAAAATATATTGGTTGAAAGGATCTCAACGCATCCCCACCATATACTTTGAATAATCTACTTTTGATCCATTAGAAACCAAATATGAATTTATTATAAAATAATACATTAAATTTTTTCAAAAGAGCCCCTCCTCTCCCTTATAAAAGGACACCAATTCTAACAAATTATTCACACCTTGAAAGCCTTTTGGTTCGGAAAAAACCTGACCAATTATTCTCTAAACCTCCCAAAATTAAACCTAGAGGCCTTAGTTTGATTATAAATCCAACCTAAGGATCCCTTTTGATCAAATCAAAAGGAAGAACCCGAAGAAGAGGTAATGGTTTCACCACCATCTTTCAAGTTCCTTTATTCTTAAACTTATTCTTTATTTGTTATTTCCATTCTAAAATAATAACTCCAGTATCTTCTATATACTGTGATGTAATTATAAATATGGTACAAACATATTCAGTATTCTATTCATCCTTTTAATGACGTGTCACCATACATGCGTACGTACGGCCTACCGTCTCTACGTCATGGTGTAATTGTTATTCAATACATTATTATTTGGATAGGTATCATAATGATGTTTAATTCATGAATATAAAAAATATAAAATTATAATTATTCTTTATATAGGATATACCATCCAATTATAAATTATTTTAATATCAAAATAATGATATTATCGCTCGTGCGTACGTACGAACAACCATCTCCACAACACGCTGAGATTCATTCTCCATCGTATCCATTCAAGTATAATTCCTATTTGATGGTTAAAAAATAATGTTTAAGGACTTGATATAATTCTATATATGAATAAGATACAAACTATCCATAACAAACATGACTAATGTAACAAAACATATAAAAGAAAATGAGTAAGTTATCACCCGAAACGACGATAATTCTAAGATATTATTAACAATGCAATGTTAAAAGATCTTATATGATAGCATATTATTGTATATGATTATTGTATAATTTAATAACAATTATTTAACCATTATACAGGAGGTTAACCTACCCTTGACCAAGGAAATGTACAAGGTAATGGTTTATTTCATAATCTCTTCATTATCCGAGGTTATTTATACGTAATTATCTATTGGTGCCTCTTTATCATCCACATCCATGTTTCATAAAAATGTATTTTAAATAATTCTCACTATTTACAGACTATGGGGTTAAGTCATATATTCCATTTCTTGAATTTTTATAAGAATTTTATAATGGAATCTTTCCGTCGTTTTCCAAACACGACCCTTTTTAACCTTTTCGACCGAATTAAGGTAAGAATGTCTATTTTAACTTATATGGTGGGTGTGGATATTTTATGCCCTTATAAAATCATCAAATCGTCCCTTAAAATCATATAGGAATATTACAAAAGTAAATTTTTACTTTTATAATTATGTGACTTTTAAATGATTTCAAAAAAAGAGATATTTCTCTCAAATAGTTTTGATTTCATCTATGTCAACATCCTTTGATGGATTTTAAGCTTATTTGATAAATATTTGTTATGATGCAGAACTTCCATATTGTATTGAAGGTTTTGTGATATGTTTGACTGTGGATGTGAGATTTTTATAACATTCATGGTTTATGGAGAAAGTATTGACATTTCGTATGCTAGTTTTAATACTAATGTTTATGTTATGATTAAACCTATTTATATGAGGAATGAATTGGACTTAATAAGTGATGGGTGGAGCCCGCTATAGCTCCTTGATGCATCGGTAGGTCTAATTAGACAAACTAGTGTTCTTATTTGTAGTCTTAGCACGAGGCCTTGGCTATGTGGTTATGATAGTCTGACATTATGCATTCCATCATTATGAAAGTGGTTATTGATATTGAATGTGATTATTCAACAAGTAGAATATCCATGTGAGTAATTAAATGGAATTATTTCATTTTATTTCTACCATATTATGTTTAAGTTCATGTTTAAAAGGATTTTATTTTAGTTATACATTGCCTTAAATGTTTATGCTTATTTATGAAGGTTTCTGCTATATTTTTATCTTTAATGGGCAATTGAGCTCACCCCTTTCTATGTTTTATTTTTCCTAGGATGTGAAGAAGTATTTTATGAATGACCTTCAGGGATAGTATAAGGGGATATGAGTGTGGAGACAAGATTTCGTTGTAGTTTTCAGTTTATGATGTAATGTAAACTTTACGAATATATCTAGTTATTACAAGGCTAATAACCTAATCATTCATTCAAGACATGATTTTTTGTGATCATGACAATGATACGTAATAATGCACAGACTCTGGGTAACTAGGGTTGGGGCATTACAATTGACCAATCTCACCTTATAAGAAATAAACAACTAAAATGATCTTTTATTGCACCAAGCATTAGATAATGAAAAATATTTATTCTATTGTATTCATACATCATTCAGTAATTAGTAAATTTAAAATCCCACTAAATGAGTTTGGGAGTTCCCACATGAATAAAGCAATAGAGGGTTATTGCTTCCTTGGAATATTTGGGAGTTATTAATGGTTCATGTTATCATTCAAATCCTCACAAAGAAGGGTGTGCATAATTTTAGTGACCCACACTTTTATCAGTGGAATTACCATTATTATAAATATTTTATATGGTATAAATTAAATAAAACCATATAGATAACACAATACAAAAATTATAAATAAATAATGAATTAAATAGTAAGAATTTCTAAAAATTAGAGAACCTATACTGAAGGATTAGTAAAATAAAAGTTAGAATAGTAACAAGAACATTAAGAACAGTAACCAATTCAATAGAATATTAACCTCACCTATGAAAGTATAAATAATATTTTCGTATCCTAAAAAAATATGAAATAATTATATCATTATATAGGTAATTGAGTGTTTTATAAATTATAAATTAAGTGTTTGTATTTTTGTAAAACATAAATGTTACCTACAATTTTATAATTAATATAATTATTTAAAACAAAAATTATTTTCATAAAATATATTCTTATATTAATATATTTTTTTTATGGTAATAAGATAATTTTATGAGACCTTAATTAATTTTCCAATGTTTCATAAAAACTATAATAACATTAAAATCTGTATATTTTTGTGTAAATGATTATTTTAATTAAAAATTAAATTTATTTTATTTAGAAAATTATTATTTTTAAATGGATTTGAATTTTTATTTCTACAACTCAAAAAATTATTAGGGTGATTTGTTGTGATTTTTCTAAAATAGATGATTTTTTGGTGAATAGTGAAATACAATAATTTGTTGTATTTAAAATCATAAGTTAATAAATGAATTTATGAGTCATTATTTATGTATGGATGATGTATGGAACATAATATCTAACTATAACTCATTATTTTACTATATTTAGGGATAATTGTCAAACTTATCCTAGTCTTGAGCCAAAATAATAACATAATTAATAAAATAAGGAGAAATCACCCCTCTCCTCCCCTATAAATACCACACCTCACCACCTCTTCTAATTTATTACAAGGTTTGACCCCTATAAAATTTCATCACAATAATATTCTCAAGCCCCTCCTCCACATCAATGAGCCCTTAGAATCATAAAAATACCAATCTCTTTTCCCTAAGGAGGTTTTGGAGGAGAATATCAAGAGGTAATGCCCACATTCTTCTTCTTTCAATTTCTTTTAAAGTTATTTTATTTTCATATCATCACCTAAAATATATATCCCAATGTGACATAATATCTACATTATATTCTATATAAAATAATTTTATTGTTTTGAGGTAATAATACATCATCAATTCTCACCCATCTCTCCTTTTTTATAGAAATGAAAACATTGTCCATGATGTGTTGATTTATCACATTCAAGGATGAAGAGTTTTCAATTTCCATTAATTCATTCAAGTATGATCATAAATTTTCTTATAGTTAAATGATATTATAATATAAATATTACCACCTATTTAATTTTCTATAACCATTATATATAAAAGATGTTATTTAAGAAAAAAATAGTTTGTGATGACAAAAAAACCACTAACTTAATTTAAAAAATTATCATTAACATCTTATCTAATGATTCGTACTAACCCAAAATACCTAAATGACTTATATAAACAGCAATCATAATAATTTTTATTAATAAAATATAATTTCAATTCTGAAAAAATGTTCCCATTTTAATTTCTCTTTTGTACATATGTACAAGTGAACCAAGCATGAAATCCAAGGAAACAAACCCTCCCAAACGACATAATTCAATCCCATAGAACTTTTAAAAGGTCATAAATGAACACAATAAAATTATAATAAATAAAATATATATTTAATAGTTTCCTAATTAATTTATTAATGAATATTATTTCATATTCTGGGACATAAAGTGCAAGTGTATAACACTTTCATACATAAGGTAAGTGATTCTTGCTAAACCTCAATTTTTCATTCTGGATACAATTTCTCTCTATTTACCCCAATGTAATTATTCATTATTATCATGTAATACTACTAAATTATATGTTATTGTTCTATATAAATGTATCTATATGAATCATTATTTCTTTTTTGGGGAGTTACATGTTTCATAATTATCCTTTCTCAATTATTCTCGACAAGCAAGCCCAATTATAGGTAACTACTCAGTTTCTTACACATTTACAAGTGAAATAAATAATCTATTTTAACAAAGCAATATTTTTCTAAATTAAATATTTTTATTTTGAATAAATATTATAGTCATTTTCTATTTTTTTGAAAAAAAATAAATCCTTGTCCTCTTAAAAGACTCTTATATTTTCTTTTAAACAACAATAAAATGGATTATTTATAAAGACTCTTTTATACATGTTTTAACTACATTTGGGAATATTATATTCCCAAAAAATATTTTAATTTCCTTTTTTGTTTCATTTTATTGGATATACATGTTACTATGTGATTTTATGACAACTACAAATAATTTTCCAAAATAACTCTTTTTTCTTAATTAAAAGATGGTATTTCTCTAAAGGATTCCTAGATGATTTTTAATAAAATATTTTTATCTATTTCAAAAACTTATATTTAATCATATTTTTTTGGGATCTATATTTTGTAATATTAATTGCCATACTTTATTAAATGGGTTATGATTATTTTGATTCTAGATGTCCTATCTTCCAATCATTCACCATTTTAGTCATAATAGTTAATGATTATATTTACTGATTAGGGAATGTTATTTACATTTCATATGTATTTCTTGTGTATGTTTCACCCCATTAATACAAGTAATGAATTTGACTTTGTAATTGATAGGTGAATCCATCTATATCCCATGTATGCATCAGTATGTCTCATGAGACAAACTAGACTGGTTTTTTACCCATTTTTGTATCGTGTCTTGGCCAAAGTCTTGATAGTATGTATGTGATGTCCAAGATTATTCATTTCACCATAATGATATTAGTAATTTATAATTCATGTGATTTTTCATGTAGTATAATATCCATTGTTATGTTTCTTTCTGATGAGATTATTTATGGAATTATTTATTCAGATTTTATTCCTCACATATTATGGTTAAGATTATATTTTAATTGAAAGTGTTTTTATTTATTAAACATGAAATATTTTTTATGTTTATTTATGATATATTCCACTGTATTTATTACCATTACTAATCATCTTACCTCATCCATACTATATGTTTTCTGTTTCTCTAAGACGAGAACATATACAATATGAAAGACTTACAAGGAGATCTAGGAGTTTATGGGTGTTTTCAATGGATTTTCTATTTTTTTACCTTTAAATAAATAATATAAAGTTCATTATGTAAACATTCTTCTTAAACTACAAAATTGATCAGTAATTTGGGATTCAAGTATTTTATTTAAGCCAATATATTAATATAAGTCACCAGCACCAAGATACTATGGTTAGGTCATTACAGTTTGTATGAAAGCATGTTTTGTAGAAACCATGGAAGCAAGAATAAGAAAACATAAATTAGGGAATATAAAACTAATTATGACTTTGCGGATAGCCATGAAAGAACATCCTTATATTTTGGAAATGTAGAGATTTTGTGGGAATTCAGAGAAATAAATCCATATCTGAATACTAAATATTGATGTAGTTCTATCACAGATGTACATAGGGGAAATAACTCTGAAATGGTGAATCATGCCTGACTCAGCATATATAGGTACATGAAAATAGGGATTACTACACACCTAGATTGAAACTCGCTATGAATATTATTAGAATAAGTCACATTTTATTTAAAAACCATTATGAAGGATTTAAAAGTAAATATGTCTCTAAAGAAACCATGATTATTATTATGATATTATATATTCATAAACTTCCATTTTATGTTACTTGTCTTTATAAACTGAAATTATTAATTATGATTCATAAAATAGTTTAGTGTATGTATTTATTGAGAAATGACACCTAGTGGAATGAATGTGAACAATATCAATGAACAAAATCCATTTAGGGGTTGTGCTACTATACAAGATAATGATGTTGTGACTATAGTAGCAACTAGTTTTTGAAGAACTTATAAATATATTGGGACTAAAAACTCTTGTTATAAAAAAATAACCTTACAAATATCTAGAATCAAGATCCATAATGTGGATGAAACATGTAATACCCTTTTATGGGACAATAACCACCATAATTCAATGGGACTATAAATCCATTTGTAATTGAGTAATGGATATGATCCTTAGAGAAGATATTTATCACTATGAGAAGTAACAAAGGGGATAATGTTTTCATGTAAATGTATCATCTCATGGGATAATTCTATCAATGGTGATCATTGATTAAAAACACTTATGAGGAGGAAGAAATAGAAAATTTGTAATTTCGTGATTTTAAGGAACTTATATTGGAAAAATATTTCCCTCAACGACAACATGTGGATATGGAGATAAAATTCTTGAATCTAAGGAAAAATGAAGATGAGAATGAATCTAAGTATGAATACAACATTACAAGGTTATAAATACATGGATCAAAGTACATACGCAATCCAAATAGCAATATTTCTTGATTATTTGATGGGTATAAACCATTATTATTAAGGGAAGTAGTCTCCCAAAATTTATCATCAAATAGTGATGTAGTCTCATGTTATATCAAGAAAGAAAAATAATTCTATATGTCTTATGACATTAAAAAAAATAAAGAGATGAAGAGGGAATCTCAACACTCTAGAAAATGAAATAAGGAAAAGGGTAAGAAGGGAAGATTTGGATTTCCATCATATGATAATTAAGGAAAGAAACACCCCGATACATTCTTGAAGGGAATGAAATTTTTTTAAAAGTATGGATAGAAAGGCCTAAAACCACTAGATTTAAAGGGTAAGAAATAAGATACCAATTTTCAATGCTACAATTTTAAAGATATAGGAAATTATTAAAAAATTTCTTCAGAGGGTCTAAGAAAAATTTTCCTAGAAAAGAAAAGGGGATAAAGGACAAGCTTATGCGATTAAAACTATTAAAGTAGATGTTCCTAATGATATGGTGTTAGGTACTCTAATTGTTTCCTCAAACATAGCCTATGATTTTTTTATTCTAGATCATCACATTATTTTACATCTTCTTGGTTTTCCATGAACATTATACATTTTTTCTTTTTGATTTAATAATTGATTTGTTAATCAAATGTCTTAATGGAAGTATCATTACAATAAAGGTGTGTTTGTCAGTCCCCTTTATGATACATAAAATGTATTTAGTTTCTAACCATGTCATCATATATATGATTTAAATTTACATAATCTTTGTTATGGATTGGATTGAAAAATATTATACGAAAATCTATTATAAGAATAAAATATTTCAAGTAGTGAAGATGATGTAGAATCCCTTATCATTATAGGAGAAACCTTATCATCTAATTCTTATCTAGAACCTCCCCCATTTCTTATACTGAATGATATTCATGGGGAGGAAGAGAAAAAAAATCTATTTATGGGAAAAGAAATCATAAAATTAAGGATGTACCTATTGTACAAGAATATAATAATTAATTTCCAGAGGATGTACCTGGACATACTCAGGAGTGGGAAGTTGAGTTTTCTATTGATTTAATTCCTCATGTAGAACCAATATCAAATAATCCTTATATAATGACCACCATGAAATTAGTGGAGTAGAAAAAACCACTAGAGGATTTGAGTAATAATGGATTTATTTTACCTATTGTTTCTCTATTGGGATACCTTGTGTTATTTTCAAGAAGAAATATTGACCCATGAGGTTATTCATCAACTATAGAGAAATAATTGTTAGTAAAATAAAGAACAAGAGTCATACACACCCCATTGATGATTTATTTGATAAACTACATGGTGCATAATATTTTTTAAGATTTAACTACTATCTAGATATCATCAATTATTTGTGAGGAAGGAAGATATTCCTAATATAGTATTGCAAACCATATATGGAAATTACTTATAGTAATCCCATTTGGATTGGCTAATACACTCTCTTTTTTATGGATATAATAAATAGATTGTTCAAGGAATATCTTGATTATATTTTGTGGTATTTATTAATGATATATTTATATAATCCAAGAGTTATAAGGGCCCTGAGAACTACCTACAGATTTTTCTAGAGACTCTTAGAAGAAAAGAGTAATATGGTATGTTTAAAAAGTGTAAATTTTGGTGTTAAACTATTTATTTTATTGGTTATATTGTCTCTAAGGTTGTAATATCAGTTGATCATGTGAAAAAAATGGATGTTTAGGAATGGGATACACTAACAAACATAACCGAGGTAAATAGATTCATTAGATTAACAAGTTAATAATTTAGTTTCGTTCATAAATTTCCCCTAATTAGCTTACCTGTCATCCAAGCTTACTTGTAATGGGGTTATGTTTATTTGGATAAATGAATGGGAATAATTCTTTTAAAATTTGAAGAAGAGATTAGTGAATTCTCTTATATTGACTGTAGCATTGGGAAATAGAGGATTCCTGATTTATAGTGATGTTTCAAAGAATGGACTTGGGGGTTTTCTTATAAAAATAATAGAGTTTTTTCATATGAATCAAGAACGTTAAAAACTCATGAACAGAACTATCCAAATCCTGATCTTGAGTTAGAGACAGTAATCATTTATTTGAAGATATAGAGACATTATTTCTATGTTGAATGATGTGAGATAAATATAGATATTAAGTTCTTGGAATAAATCATCTCACAGAAAGAAAGCAACCTGAGGAAAAGGAGAAGGCTTGATCTACAAAGGATTATGATATTTCAACCCACTACCACAAAGGGAAGTAAACTAATGTAGTAGATTCATTAATCATGTGGGGTCATGGAATTCTGAAAAAAATGAGGATTACTAAGGATCATGTGTACACAGATCTTGAAATCATGGATTTGGGAATTATAATTGAAGGTGAAACATCATTACTTTTACAATTAGATTCCAAAACAACTTTATTAGAAAGGATTAAAAGTTATCAGTTTGATGATGAGAATCTTAAAAATAAAATTAAAGTTGTGAATGATGGGAAGATGGATGACTTCTTTTATGAAGTTGGAATTTTGAAATTTTGGAGAAAGATATTTATTCTCTCTATACCCGAGTTAAAAACAGAGTTATTGGTTTATTTTCATAGATAATATTAATCTATAAAACATTGTATTACTAATGTGTATATAGATTTTAAGGAAAATTTTTTATAGGATAATATGAAGTGAGAAATCATAGATTTTGTATCCGGATGTTCAGTCTGTCAACTGGTAAAGGCTAAAATAAAAAATCCAAGAGGTGTTACAAAATCTATGCCTATTACTACATGGAAATCACATGACATAACTTTGGATTTCTTAAGTGGATTACCAAAAAACTCCAAGAAAGAATGATGCAATATGGGCAATTGTTTATCGACTTTCCAAATCTGAACATTTTCTTACTATAAGAGAGGCTTTTCTGATAGAGCATCTTGAATGACTATATATTAATGATGTTTTAAGACTTTATAGAGACCCTATTTAAATTTTGTATGATCGAGACCCAAGATTTACATCTAAATTTGGGAAAAGTCTTCTAAAATCCATGGATACTGAGCTTTATTTGAGCAATGCTTATCACCGTCGAACTGATGGGTAGTCTAGAAGGACCATTCAAACAATATAAGACATGTTGAGATTGTTATCACTTCACATTAAAGGTATGAGAGATTAGTATTTACCATAGATATATTTTTATACAATAATAGTTTCTATTCAAGTATTCAAATTGCACCATATGAAGCATTGTATGAAAATAAATGTCGTACACCAACTTGTTGGGATGAAGTTGGGGAAAAAACTTTTAGGCCCAAAATTGTTTTCAAAAAAAGGTAAGGACTATTCAAACCCATATCAAATAATTTTAATGTATGAAAAAGTTATATTCCAATAATTGATGGAAGGACTTGGGATTTTAATTGGGAGATCAAGTTTTATTGAAAGTTTCACTATGTAAGGGTGTTATAAGATTTTGGAAGAAAGGGAAACTGTACCCCAATCACATTGGAACTGTTGAAATACTAGACATAATTGGTGTTATGGATTATCATTTGGGAATTACACCAAGACTTTACAATGTTTTTGATGTCTTCTACATCTATTTATAAGTAATTACATTCCAGACCCAACACATGATATCATTTCTAAACAAATAGAGTTGGAACGTGAATTATATTACTTTGAAGAGACTATGTAGATTTTGGACCCTAAAGATTAAGTGTCGAGGAATCTAACGACGTGTATGGTAAAGGTATGCTAGATAAATCATAAAATTAAAGAGTTGATGTGGGAACTAGAGGAAGTTATTATGAATATCTACCCAAATATTTTTATGAGGTAACATTTTTGAAAATTTGAGGACAAGATGTTTTATATGAGGGGAGAATAAAATGAACCAAAGTCTCATCAATGGAATTTACCTTCTTATGATTATTTTTATGGTGTAAATCAAATAAAACCAATCATATAAAAAAATAAAAAAATTTACAAATTAATAATGAATTAAATAAGTTGTATTTCTAGAAATTATAGAACTTATACCGATGGAATAACAATTTAACCCATGGAATAGTAACCTAACTAATAAGAATATTAACTTGGTAAAAATAATTGTATCCTAACCTATGAACGTACAAATAAAATTTATGCATTCTATAAAAAAATATGATATAATTATATCATAGTATAAGTAATTTAGTGTTTTAAAAATAATAAATCATGTGTTAGTATTTTCATACAACATAAATATTTACTTACAAATTTATAACTTAAATAATGATATAAAATGAAAAGAAAAATAATAAAATATATTATCAAATTAATATTTTGTTTTCGTATGGTTATAAGATAATTTTATGAGTACTTAATGGATTTTTCAATGTGTCATAAAATTGTTATAATTTTAAAATTGGATTTTTTTTGAGTAAATGAGGATTTCATATAAAAATTAAATTTATGACATTTATAAAATTATTTTCAAAAAATGGAGTCCATTTTTGAATTCTAAATTTCAAGAAATGTCCATGATGATTTTTTTGGTTTTTTATAAAATAGTTGAAATTTTCGTGAATAATGAAATACAGTAATTTATGGTATTTAGAATTATAAGTAAATAAATGAATTTTTGAGTCATTTTAGATAAATGGATTATGTAAGAACCATGATCTAGATATTTACTTAATTATTTTAATATATTTGGTGATAATTCTCAAAATAATCATAGTCTTTGTCCAATATAATAAACTGGTGAATAAAATAAAGAGAAATCACCCTTATCCTCCACTATAAATACCACCCCTCACCACCTATTCTCCTCACACCATAAAAGATTTTATCCGTGTAAAATTTCTACCCAATAAAATTCCCAAGACCCTCCCACATGTCTAGGATCCCTTGGGATCACAAAAATATCAAACCATTTTTTCTTAAGGTTGTTCTAAAGGAGGATAAAATCAAGAGGAAAATATATTGTTCTTTTTCTTTTAATTAGTTTTCAAGTTATTGCCTTGTATTATCCTCTCATCACATCCCTGTCACAAATTTAAATAATATATAAATTATATTTTTATGCCATAATTTTTTTAGTGAATAATCCATCATTAATTCTCTTCCCACTCATTTTTTTCTAAAAAATGAAAACACCGTCCGTGACGTGTTGAGTTATCACATTCAAGGACGTAGAGTTTTAAATTGCCATTAGTTCCTTAAAGTATGGTTATAATACCATTTTTATTTATAAAAAAGATTATAATATATGTATTGAAACCAATTTAATGTTCTATAACCATTATATATACATTATGTTAATTAATAAAACCAAAGATGTTTGTGAAGAATGAAAAAATGACAAAATATTCAAAATGATTATCATTAACATATTTTATAATGATTCATACTCACAAAAAAATAAAAAAAAATGAATTATATAACCATTTAATATTTTTAATTCTAATTAGTAACATATATTTTTAATTCTAGATAAATAATTCCATCTTACATGTTCTTTCATACATGTATACAAGTGAACCAATCATGAAAACTAATGAAAAAAACACTCTAGAATGATGGAATTCAATCTTATAAACCATTTAAAAGGTCATAAATGATATTAATAATATTATAATAAACAATTAAATGATAAATTGGTTCATAATTAATTTATGATTTAATCTAATTTCAAATTCCATGACATTTAGTGAATGTGCATAACACTTTCGGATATGAGGGAAGGGATTCCCCACGAACCTCCAATTTCATTTGGGTTATCATTTCTCTCCCATTAACCAAATGTGATTATTAATTATTCTTATTTACACCTCAAAAATTATGAATTAATGCTCCATATATATTTATCTAGCATAATCCTTTTTTATTTGATAGGGAGTTCCATGTTTCATATGGATCCTTTCTCAATTCTTCTAGATAAGGAAGCCCGATTAAAGAGAACATCCATGTTTTTACCCATATAAAAGTGCACTCAATAATATTTTATAAGGGACAAATATCATTCTAAAATAAATCTATTATCATGAATAATTATTTTAGTTCTTTTTTGGTGTTATGCAGATAATTAATCCTTGTCCTCATTAAAGAATCATGTATATTTCTTTTTAAACCGCAATAAAATGGCTCATTTATGAAGACTCTTTTTATATGTTTTCACTTTAGTGGGAAAAATTTTATTACTCAAACATATTTTTATTTTCATTTTATTTTACTTTTAATTGATATATATGTAACAATATGAATTTATGAAATATAATTTTTTTTCCAAAAGAACTATTGTTTCCGAAGTACAAGTGTATTTATCTCAAGGATTCGTTGATGATTTTTATTAGAGTATTTACATCTATTTAAATAACCTATATTTAATATTATGTTTTATTGGTATTGATCTTTTATGATATCATTTACCATATATTATTAAATGGTTTATTATTAGTTTGATTGTGGATGTGCTATCTTGAATCCATTCACAATATTATTCATATTGGTTAGGGATTAGGTTTACTGATTAGGGAAACTTAATTATATATCATATGTATATGTTTTTATGTTTCACCCCATTCATATAGGGAATGCGTTAAAAATATTATGTGACAGTTGGGGCACACTATAGCACCTTGATGCATTGGTAGGTAAAATGAGACAAACTTGGCTGGGTGTTTTTCCCATTTATGTATGGTTTCTTGGCCAAATCCTTGATGGTATTTATATAATGTCTGAAATTATGAATTACCAAACTATTCCCATGTAATTATTTAAGGAATTATTTATTTAGTTTTTATTCCCACCATATTATGCTCAAGATTATGTTTTAATAGCATTTTTTAGTAATTCATAATGATTTATTGTTTATGATTACTTTGATAGTTTCCACTGTAATTATTACCCTTACTAAGAATAATAGAACACCCTTTCTTATGTTTTTCTCTCCCATGATGTGAATATGTATATTATGAATGAATTTCATGGATAATCGTGGAGTTTATGGGTGTTTCCAAAAGGGTTTCAATGTTCTTTTCCAAATCAAGTTGTAATGTACTATTCATGTATATAATATAGCTTCAAAAATACTAAACAAGTAAGTCCTTTGGGATTCAAATATTGTGTTTATGTTAATAAATTAATGTAAGTAACTGGATATGGGCTAAAAATATTGGGGTATTTACAATATCAATAGTTTTTGTCACCACATATCTTTTCCTAATTTTTTATTCAATGAGATAGTCATTAAATTTCCCTTCACACTGGTTGTTAACATGATTGCTCCTAGTTTTTCACATTGACTAAAATAAAAAATGTTAATGTGGGTATTAAATAATAATATTCATAGTAAATGATCATATGATTATTAAAATTTATCCCATAGTGTCTCTAATTATCTGACCTTCATTTCAACCAATAACATACTAGGTTCAACTTATGAAACACTTGGTTTACCATAAAAATATTTTGGTTTAACAGGGGTTCATTTATGTTTTACCCCATTATTATTAATAACTTAATTCAAATAATTTACTAATGTTCACTTTGACAGTAAATAACATTACACAACCATAAAATAAATAAATATTTCATTGTTTTACATTAATATTTATTATATATCATAGTTAATCCCAACCCATAACCTATACATTTAGTGTCCTTAGAGATTGGATACATGAACAACCCGTTTTATAAAAATTATTCAATATTGCACAGAAATAATCATCACACATGAAACCCTTATAGGCATAGCTTACATAATACCCTTATCCATTAACTAGGGAATGAAAAAATTAGAAAGAGAGAGATCATGATCTCAATAACGGAATAAAATTAGACATATTAGTTGAACATCATAAGTGAGAATAAGATGAAGATATAGCTATGAGTTCATAATAATGTTAAATGAATGTAACATAAAGAAATCATTTCCAATAATACATGGAACATAGATTATGAATCATGACAAAAGGATTTCGACATAACAGAAGAAATGAGGCATGAGAATATTGAATCATGATGTGATTATTATAATACATTAAATAATAACATTTGAAGTTATAATTGTATAATCATAATTATGACTATAAATAAGCATATAAAATCATTTATTATGATAAGGCTCACATTCAGGACCTTCATTACTTAGTTTACAATTTCTTATAACATATTGCCTTGGGTACAATCCCCATTCAAAAAAAATATAGGGGATTAGGTTCACTCCTCAATCTCTTACATGCCAAATCATGTGATATAAAGATTTAACCAATGAATTGTAAGGATATGTAATTTCTCTCCCACATAATATATAATGAAAAACTATATATAAGTGTTCCACATGAACATAAAAACATTCATATTTCCATCATAGTATAATAATATCATGAGATAGAAGGGGTTTTCTTGAAAATTTTCAAATTATATGATCATAATCCATCCACATAAAGATGGTGGATTGAATTATTAAACAACTTTTCTAGTTAAGCTTAAAAACATTAAATGATTTTGATATATATGAGAAAAAAATTAAAAGAACATTATAAAAATATTTAGAATATAATATGAAATATCATTAATATATTTAGAAAATGAAATTTTAAAATGGTAATAGATTTTAAATTTATTGTTTTATAAAAATAATTATAAATTTTTTAAAATTTACTTTAAAGAACCATGTAAACTTGTAAACAGGAAACTAATGAAAATGGATGGAGAAACAGATAATACCGAAGATGTAAAAAATATTCATTTCACACTTTTGTAACGAAATGCTAAGAAAATTGAGATTTATCATAATAAATAAATTAATTAGTGACAAGAAAATTCCTTAAATCATATGAAAAAAAATATACATTGGGGAGAAATCTTACCAATCAAAAGGAAGAGATAAGGTAGGTTCTATTTTCATGTATTCTTTTAGTGGAATTGTGAACAAAGGTAATGTAAAATATCAAAAATAAAGGTAAAACCAAGAAATAAATAAATTAGGATAAAATAATCTATGTTTTAAAGATAATGTATATGAAATTTCACTAAAAATAAATTAAAAAAACATAATTTCAATGTTAGATTTGAAAATAAACCCTTAACTTTACTATTGAATTCAATAAAGGATCATTAACCACCTATACAATAAAAATAAAAATATTAATCACTTATTTATAACCATATTTATATTTATTAACTTTTTATACTCTTAAATTATAATCATTTTGTAAACATATATTATCTAGTTATTGTTTATATTCGACATTATTTGTTAGTAATTTTTTTTGTTTAATAGATTTTTCTTAATAGAAGTGTTAATTTTTATTCATTTATGATAATTTAATGATTACAATAATTTTCAAGACAATGCAATTATTGAGTTTTAATTACTTATGTTGCACCATGTTTATTTTATGGCACGTATGGGTAACATTTGTTAGAATATAATCTCGGGAAAGTATGTTTCAGATAATTTACTAAGAACAACATGCAACTTTATAATGATCTTTAAATTTTTTTTCACCCTTATAGAATAATTGAAATTCTATAAATTATATTTATCATAATATATTAATCATATTAATTTCTTTATACTCATCCATTTTAAGGAAACTATATTTTATAAATAAAATTCTAATTTTTTAAAAAATAATTGTGTTATTTATGTAATGTAATTAGAAACAAATGCACCACATTGGTTATTTTGGACCATTATAAGATATATCACATATGATTTAAAGGACTGTTAAGAATAATAATAATTGATAATATAGTCATCAAATTGTGATAATATGATTAGTATATATTTAATGATATCATAAATCAAATTGACACAAACAAAAGAAGGGATGACCTTAGTTAGTAAGATTATACCCTAAGAATCCCACATACCAGACCTTCAAAAGGAGGTATAGATACAATCACTAGGATTAAACCTTGATTAATCCTAATACAAAATTCAACAAATAAATCATGGGATAAAATTTTTATATGATAAACTCAAGTTCATTGAGATCAGGACCCAAACTATGTTCACCAAACCAACCTGTCAAAATATCACCATTTTCCCCCTTAACATTACGGAGTTCACTCATGTAATAAGAGGTTTTGTATATCAACCCAAAAAATATGGATTTTGAATTTTTTTTAAAAATAATAATTATAATAATTTATTATTATTTTTAATTTATCAATGATAAAACAACGTTTTTGATAAAAATTACATTTTGATACTGTTAAATAAAAATTTTATGTTGGGTAATATATAGTTTCATTCATGAAACTCATTTATATTAAGTCAATAATTTTTATGTTAAATGATATTTTTATAAAGAAATTATTTAATAATATATATTAAATATAAATGATAATATTATTTTATGAAGTGAAAATGATATTTTTATAAGGGTCAAAAAACAGCTATTATAAAAAAAATCAATATTTTTCAATAAATATATATTTTGAATAAAATGTGAAATTTATAATAATTGGAGATTTTATTTGATAAAATAAAAATTATTTTTTGAATAATCATATCAACATTTTTGAATGGTGATTTTTTTATAATTTTTTGAGATAATCAAATAATCAGGTACAAATTAAATACTATATAAATATGGAGTATGTATTATTACATTATAATGACCCAATGGGGTTTATTATATTAATTTAAAGGTATAAAATAAAAAAAATTATTACCCCTTTGTAATTAAGTGTTTTTTATGTTATTTTTTTAATTTTATAAACCATTAACGAATATTCCCAAACCTGTATTATATTTTATGGTTTTAAAATCCATTCCTTATAAACATTACTCAATTCTACATTACCAAGGGTATTATTTTAATGTTATAGGATCTAAGCCTTATTAAATAATTAAAACCACTCTTTTTGGAAGATACCCTGGGATAGAACCATGGGAAGGTTTTTTGTTTTTATTACTATATTATATGGAGTCCAAAAACTATGTTTGAAAATTAATAAAGAACTCTCCTCTATTTTGATATATAAACACAATGATATTCTCATTAATAATACCTAAAAACAATATATCATGAAATTACTCTACCTTTATTCTATATATCCCTCCCAATGTTCCCCCAATATATCAATAATCTCATCCCATGATTTTATAAGTTCACTATCATGGTAAAGGATCCACTCTTTTTCCTCTTTATCCAAGTACCTTTGTATTATTCTATTTTATTAATAATTATTAATGTTTGGATATGATTTACCACATTCCTATAACTTACCTTATGATTTTAAAATGATTATAGACCTATTTTAGTCTCATTAATCAATTCCATGAATCTTTATTCACCCTAGTTATGTTGTCGAACTTATCTTGTGATCTTCCATGCCAAAAATTTGTATAGTGATTACCCATCTACATTCCACTTAAGGTAATTTACATAGTTGAACATGTCATATATTTTTTTGTCATATATATTTATAAAACATGTGATCCTTAATAGTTTGGTTAAAGTTGATTAAATATATCCTTATATTTTATGATATGTGTGTCACACTTATGCATGTACATGATATGAAAGTGATGGGTGGGCCCAAAGTTATATTTCCATCCAATGAATTTGATAATATTTTAAACTAATGATATTCCATGTATGTTTTAAGGTAGGTTATCCTAATAACACTATGTTATGTTGTCCTGGTGGTAATCCTTGAGTAATGTTATGATTCCATGTTTTGTGATGTTTCCACATTCCTATGATACCATTATACTATAATTTTTTATCATTCCTCATTTTTAATGATTATTATTCTCACCTCTTGTATGTTAGATTTATATACCTCTTTGCTCAAATGTAGTACTTTACCTTATTCAATACATTTTTTAGTCCCTTACTGCACTTTATAGATCACTCCATTAATATGTATGTCCTCTAGTTATCTTGTTTCATATTAAAATATCAATGGATTATTTGTAGTGTGATGAGGAATATTTAAATAATGTCATTGTATTCCTATTTCATGTTGTTATTTTTTCTCTCCAGGTCTAGTACAATAATCAATAAGTGAACCTCAGTGAAAACTGGACTCAAGAGTGCCTCCCCATATTCTAGAGGATTCTGACTTGTATTGATGGTATGTAGTGGTGCAATTTGGAGAATATATCATTGTATTAGAGTGGATAAAAGTGGTAATAAATAGATTGATAAACTTTAGAAATATGTATTAGAATAATGAAGTGTAAAATTAATATATCCAGATATGATAAATTAATTGGTAGAGATTATACTCGATGTCATATACCAAAATTATGATCATGTCATGGTATCAAAAGAAGTGTACATTGTAAATAGAGAAGCATGAATTTAAAAATAGCTATAACATTGAACAAAAGACACTATGTTTGATACAAATATCTTGTGAGTGTAAACTTGTTCCTCTAATCTTATAACCCATCCTAGCATAATAAATTAGGATTCCTTGTATTGGACCCTTTCTTTTGTCCCTGCCCACAATCATGAAGTCTCTCTGGGTACCAACTAATGTCCTTATCATGGGGTGTGATATACTGGTAGGACACCACGAACAATGTCTATAACAAATATATTTTGAGAATATAAGATATAATAGTCTATATGTATAACATGAATAAAGGATTAAATATATGTGATGTATCCAGGTCTATAATCACATGTAATAACAGGTTGTGTATAAACTATAATTAACTATATAAATGATAAAATCATCAGCTATGAATTATTTATGACTAATTAAAATCTACAAATAGTATCATACATTAAAAAAATCAATTATTGGAACTATGCGATCAAGGACCTAGGCCCATTGGCCAAGGAATCCGGGTTGTTTTTATGGAACTCATCCATAGAAAACATGGTATATCGTAGACCTTCATGGTCTAGGAACCTACGTTTATTATTCATGGTGTCCACCTCGAGTCCAGGATATCATCCATAGAAACTTCAGTAAAGAATTAGGTGGATCTCAATGAACATGTCTAAGGTGTTCTAAACCATCCAAATCCAAGGATAGAGTCCATGAAATCCAATATATATCCTTAAATGGACTTTTTGGTGTCATACCATGATACCTCACATTAGTTGAACACTAAGTCACCCATTTAAAACATAATTTATATAATAATGTAAAGGTCTATGTTATTTTCCATTCCCAAAATTAGTTTAGTCCATCATAATAATTTCATTGATAATTTCACTTATATGTGAAAAACAAGGATGCCATGATCATGTCTATTCCATTAATCAATTTTTATCTGATTAATTATAGAATATATCAAGGAGATATGTTATTTTTCATTCCCTTTATCAAATTAATTTTTTATATTCAACTCATTAAAAATTTCAAACACAAGCGATAAGAAGGAGGGTCTTGTTAGTGTTTATACCACTCTAATATTAAATTTAATAACTTTACATAATCAATGGGATTTTCCTTTTGATTACATAACTCCCATTTATTTTATTATATCACCCATTTAATTTATAATATATAGGGTGTTAAAAAAAGTAAATATTCTTTAATAATCCATTTAATTTATATATGACAACCATTAATAATTAGATATCTCAACTCACCCCTTGGGTGGTAGAAGCATGATCAATAAAATGAACCCACCTCACGGGTGGTTTAGGTTGATGTTAAAAACATCAAACCTTGAATATGCGTATAATAACATTTTTAAATCAAAATGTAAACAATCTATTAAAATACATTTTAATATAAGGAGAAAACACCAGAAATTATGGGATATTGCACAACTATGACAATGTATAAACAACCAAACATTATTTAAAAGGCATTGACCAACTACATTGGAAGGGAATTACTATCCTTATCCATTATTGGCCTTTAATTCAGGATAGAATGGTAATCATTGATGAAATATACCTATACCATGAAAATAGGGAATATTACCTCACATGGATTTATCATTCCATTTGTAAGGATAAATAATGGGAGGAATCAATTTGATTTGAGAGCTCATTGATACAAATCCAACATGACTGAAAATGATGAACTACGAGTCTGTACATAGGAAGAATCTCAAAACATACCTCAGATGGAGGTATGATCTCCCAATGAAGAAGGAAACTACATTGAAAGGAGGAGAAAAAATAGGATAATAAAAGGTCAATAGAGATAGGAGAATTTTATAAATTTAACACTTCTTTAAAGGGTGAATGGTTTGGATACACAGGATAGCCATTCTGTGCACCAACCATGTGGGTATACAGCCTAAGTGGAAAAACCCGTGTAGACTATGTGCATGGTTTGAAAAGCCATGCATAGCCTATGTGAATCCCATCTGAAACAACTCTACAATTTTTTCAAAATTGTGTGGACTACCTCACTCAGTTTAAAATCATTATTGTAACACTTACAAGATAGCATGGTTGAGCCACATAGTTACTACTATCTATGCACCAATTACGCACCACTACATGTTCATCCAAAAAATAAGAGATCTGGCCTCCGAACAATACTCAGATTCTTCTGAACCCTTCTTTAAACCTTTAAGAACTTCTATTAAAATAAAACATAAAATTTATACTAAATTTTAAAGGGTCCATACCTCATGAGAAAATATGATATGTTACAACCTCACCTCCTTAAAATTACCCATCCTCCCGTTTCCCTTATGAGTTTGGAAGAACATCATCTGGGAAAAGTTCTAGCCACTAATCATGTATATTAGCCTCTCTCTTCCAAGTATCATCCTAAACACATATGTTATTCCATATAAACCATGCAAGTGGAACTAGCCTTCCATGGAGATCCTTCATGATTTGATCAGTGATATGTATATGATGCTCCTCAAAGGATTCATCTACCTCTAACTCCACCTCATTTGGATGAAAACATGTGATATGTCTATATAGTAATGGCTAAGATGAGATACATGAAAGCTATTTTACATTTCTTGAAACGTCTAAGGTAACTGTAATCAATAGGCTACTAGCCTGACTCTCTCCAAAATCATGAAAGGACAGACATAATGAGGTGAAATTTTACACTATCTCTTAATCTAAATATGCCCAGTCTAGGTGAAACACATAAGAAAACATAGCCCCCACCTCAAACTCTATTGGTTGTTGGTGTTTATCGACATGATACATCTTCCTAGACAGAGTTATATCCATATGCTTCTTGATATATTGTACTTTCTTTGAGGACTACTGAATGATATGAGGCCACAAAATAATTATCTCTCATACCTCTAACCAGCACATGGTTGAATGAAAAGACTTGTTGTATAAGAAATTATAAATAGACAACTATATAGTTTTATAGAATATTTTATTTTAGGAGATCTCTATGGGAAGTATGTGTTTCACTAAAACACATACAAAATATAGGATTCATTCCTATATCATGTCCTTTAACACCTATATAATATGCTCTCACTGACCTTCAGTCTATTGGTTATAGGCTATACTCATCAGTACCCATGAAACTATTACCCTTTGTGACCCATATGATATTTATGATTTAAAACATTTTCATTATTTCTTATGATAGTACGTGGTAAATTATGAGGGTTTATGGTCACTCTAATATATTTGATTCATAGATTTTCCACCAAAAAGGTCTCTACGATAGGTAGGAAGTGAGAAACCCTTTTCAATATATCTATGATTACCCATACTATTTTATAGCCTCATGCAGACCAATTGTAATCTTATATTTCATAGGGTAAAGTCTCCATCTTGAATGAAATGGTGCCCTCATATTTCTGATTCAGGAACCCATTTAGGGGTTATTACATTTTTTCAACAAAATATTCCACACGTTTTATTTAAAGCTTAAATTTTTTCAATGGGTCAATCTTAGCACTTAGGGCCTCGGATTCATGTGCTGTCAAATTTCACGATCTTGGAATAATTACTTATAAATAAAAAATACACATAACTTATAGGACATTAAATTATACCCACCTTAGAGCTTTACATCCTGAAAAGACCAAACAAAACTAGTCAGGCAGATGGGGGTACTGAGCATGAATCTAAGCCTCCCGCTCCCATGTTCTCTCCTAGAGATTCAAGTGATGCCACCAAACTCACACTAGAGTAATCGGCCACCCCAGTAGGATACTCTCCTATTGATCATCAATCTCCACTAGGAACACTACAAACGTCGCCACTTTGTCGATGTCCATCTTGCCCCAGTTGACGACGTGTGATAGATCATGCATGTACTTCCTCAACTACAACATGTTGAAAACATCATGAACCCGGTGCATTTTTGGGGGGAAGATATAGGGGATACGCCACCTTTTCAATTCATTTTAGGAATAGAAAAGTTCTGATGAACCTCAACGATAGCTTTCTGCCCCAGCCAAAACTCTTCAATCACCGTCGGGGCAAGAAATGATGGAAAACATGGTCTCCCTTCCCAAACTCCAAGGGTATCCATATCTGGGCCACCAGTACTGACATCAGAGGTCCTGGTACATCTTCACCACCCAAGGATGTACCACCAAAGGGTATGTATAAAAATTCCCCAACAACTCCTCTCTTAACATATCTGGTACTAAAATGTGTTCTCTAAAAAGGTTGAAGTGCTTCCCACCTATCAAAAATATATCAAGAGATTGTCTTGAGGATAACTAAGAATGTCGGGCCTCGCAGTCAACATCCATGAATTATCCCTCCTTGACTCACTGTAAAAGTGGGAGAGTGAAAATCATTGATTGAAGGTAATATTCTACATAATCATCCATGAAGGATATCTCCATCACAAATAGCTGCTTTGTTTCCTCACTCAGTAGCTGTAAACCAGACGTACTACTGATCATGTTTTCCACCTCATTCCCCTTCCCACGAGTATAGAATATCTCAAGATCGTAGTCCTAAAGGAACTCTAGCTATAACCATTGTGTCACGGATGATTATCCTATTAGAACCTTTCCATCCATGAAAAAGGATAACCCTTTTAAATGATTGATGTGACCATTTATCGTTTGGTATTGGGTACTCATTCTCCAAGAACACTTGGTTAAAGTGATGTTAATCCACACATAACTTCGAACACTATTTATTATTAAGATCTTCCTTTAAAATTACCCCAACTTCGATATACTAATCCTGATATCGGTTCCATCTCGGGTTATAGAATGATACCAAGGTACCTACCCCCAGAGAAAGGTAACCCTAGAACCATATTTTGAAGGGATGTTCCCGCACTCTGCCTCTACTTTTGGGAACTAAAAAAATCAAAAAATCTAGTTTCACAAGGGTCAGTTCAGCTGACTCAAGAGTGATTAGTTGTACCCTCTTTTGAATGAGTTTATCCCATGCTGTCTGGTTTTCCCTTTTTCTTACAAACCAAGGAAAACCCCATTCTATCACTACATATATACCACATCCTTTTCGCCTAAAACAATCCATATGAGCATGAAATGTGGATGAACAGTCCATACCCAAACTAAAATCATAAGGCCTCGACAAGATCACCAAGATGTTCCAACCGAAACTCTCACCTCACGGGTTAGATCACACCATCAACATAAGTGTGATTATCGAGTCTCCTCCCATAGGTATCTCTAGATGTAAGGATGAAGTTAATGGTTTAACAAAAAACTCTAGGTCTCGAACAAGATTCATGAAAATAAGGAACTATTAACACCTATGTCTATTAATATGCCATCCATTAATATACACATACCATGACTCGAATCATTCATGGAGACCTCAGGTCATACTATTTAATCGTACATAGCTACTCCCTTCCCCTATCCTCTAGTTTTACCCCAATTCATTATGCTCACTTGGAGTCATCCGATATGATGGTGTGGATATCAGTGTTTTCCTAGGGTACATATCAAAGTAGTAATTTAACTCTCAATAGAGAAGTAATCATGGAGCATATTTAAGTTTTATGTCCTTATACTTTACTCTCACTAAGGAACTTGAGGACTCATTACATTCACTACACTACATGTCAAACTAACCAACTGAATTAGATTTGGCTACACCCTCCTATACCTAAGTCCATCAATAGCTGAAAAGATTTACCCTCTAATGAAAAATGGAAATCTAGTTCCATCTCCACAGATGAACCACATTCTTTTCCTAATACTGTCAATCCTAGAATTATAAGTACTCGTTGATACCAAGAATGACATTGTAATGCCTCGACACTACAACCAAAAGATCCCAACTGATACTCTCAACTCTAAGAGTCAAGTCACACTTTTGGCACCAGTGTGTGGTCATTGGGTCTCCTATAGTATGAGTATCTAAACATGAGGGTTAATTGAACAGTCCTAACCAGAACCTCTAGGTATCAAACAAGAAGAAGTGGATGAAAAGGGAAATCACTAATACAAGTGACTATCAATACTACAACTCAAGTAGAAATACACGCATCCTACCTTGATTTATCCCTATAATCCTAGGTTAATAATCCTTGATAGTCTTCAACATTCCCCTATACTACACTACAACATGAATGGTGGGACAATATCACACGAGATGTCCTATTTTATGACAAGAATAGGAAATCCTGCCTTTTAAGAAACTAGCATGATTCCTCCTATGAATCCTCGGGTTCCACAACTTACTTTGCAGACATGTAATCTTTAGGTATTGTTGAACCTTAATCTCGTATGGTTGTTTCCTCAGATGCTTGTGATACATATTCGAACCCTATGCCTCATCGCTAAGCTTCTAAAGAGTCATCTATGACTTTTTCTGACAAGATTCATCCACCAGAACCACTAAAGGTGGGCCTGTAATATGATCAACAGGTGGTGGTAACACTAGTATACACCCTGGTGGGGCCACCTCTAGCACTGGTACCTAAACAAACACCTAATCTATAGGAGGACTATCCTTACGTATCAGGATCTTGGCTGGTCATCCATGTGGAGGCATCCTGAGATAGATCATGATGTACCACAGTTAGAAGTTTATACCTGGTGAGAAGACTCATATTCAAAATAAGGAGACACTTATATAGCCAATGTTTTCAAGTATTGAGATGAAAAACGAATTCAAGGTCCTGACATATGGATATGTCGGCCGCCGCACCAACACTGGACACCCCAAATATGAAATTTGAACTCACAACACTTAACACTGTTGTCCCAAAACAAAGAAAAAGACTCCAGGTCTTTGTGGTAGGAATTACCACCCTCTGATACATCATTTTCACGACCCATCCCTAGAGGTCAGTTCTATAACTACCCTAAGCCCGCCTCCCGAAGGCCAGGGAATGGTGACTATCACATAAGGCATCAACCTGCAAGTGGGAGGTATTTTCCTGAGTACATGTATGCAGACACACAACCAACCATGTCCCACACACTGACCAAGGAAAATCAAGTGTACTAAAACAAGATTGATTACAAAGTACAACTGAAAGCATGTGGGTCTGAAGAAAAACCCAATGAAGGGAATGAAAATATTAAATTACACAATGAAAACTCTGATGGCCATCTGTGGAAAACCCCACATGATCAGGAGAGTAGAGTAGCTACTGGAAGACGAATTATAATGTCCTGTCCACCTGATCCTAGTGGGCCCCACTTGGTCATAGGACACAAAGTCCACCGTCTTAGCCTCCGTCAGTCCTATCTTCCTGACAAACTTTGGGTCCCGATCCACCAAGTCTCTATTGAAACATCGATCGTCTGCACCAGACACAACACTTGCGGGAGAAGCCAGTACAGGGGTGAGTAACAAAGTACCCAGTAGATACCCCCAAACAAAATGGAAATACCCCATAAGAATTCCTCAAAGTAAAGAATGAAACAAAATAAAAATCTCACTAGGTATATTCTAGAGTAGTAACAGTAGAATCATCAGTCACATCATCAAACACCTTAGATTCTTGAGAAAACCTCCTCTAATGAGTACAGTGGGCCTGAAAAGTCATGAAGATGTTCTTCCCACTAACCTGGGACTGCTTAGGTACCCCTCCCCATCGTATACCATGGGCCTGCAAAGTCACAGAGAGGTGATTACCATTAGTCATGGCCAAATGAGGTACTACCCCTCATCACGGACTGTGGTCCTACAAAGTCACAAGGTGGTTCTTCCCACCATGCGCCTAAAAATTTACAGAAAGATGCTTCCCATTAGGCCAAAAGTTAGCAGTCTTCAGGTGTCAACCTGTTATAGGGTTCTGTATGTAGTGCACGTCGGAGAACCACTACTCAATCCCTTATTCACATCTCCACTTTCATAAATGTAATTATAGAGCATGCTAAAATATCCTTTTCATCGAGAGGGTCCCAACCTTGCAAACAGTCTGTCAATTGGACACACAGTTTTCATGATATGAGCATTTTAGTAAAAAGGGACCGGTTGGATTTGTGTCTGGTCCAACTAGGCCATGCACCAAAACTCTCTATAACTCCCATAATGTGTCTAAGAAATACCTCCTTGTCATAAGGTTCCTATTTCAATAGGTGATTCTTCAATAGGACACCTGGTCTGTGTGTTATTAGTGTTCTAGTAACTAGGGGACTGGTTGCGATGGGGCCCGGTCAGACCGACCCGACAAACTCGGCCCAGGGGTCCTACATACCCCGACTAATTTTGATGGACTTGAACTAACATGGTGTGGGTCATGGTCAGTCTGGTCCAGCTTGGCCAGTGGGCCAGGCCCAATAGGCCTCACTGGACCTGGCCCGGTTGACTGAGTGTCCAACCTTCCAGGGCCCCCGGTGACCAGTCTAGTCTGGTTTGGCCCGCAGGGTGTGGTTTAGGCTTATTGGGGGCTTGGCCCTCCATCTGGGGACCAGCCTCAGGGTGTGACTCGTGGTGAAAACCTTCTGGTATACGTCTTGAATACCATGTCTGGCTCCCCTGGACCCGTGGGCACGAGGCCCTTCCACCAGCCCCGATCGACAGACCGTGGCTTCGCCAGCCATCAAAACGGCCTGCACCTAGGTCGTCCCTCCACATGACACCCCACCTGGTGTCAGGTCCTCTAGAGAGTTGCCGCAGCTGATGACCCAAGGCCTCTTGGTCAACATGGCCCGCTGGTTTGGGTGGCCAATGCCGACACTAGCACAGCGACAAGGAGTTTAGTGGACCACCAGACATGCTTCGGTGGTCCTTTCTTCGAGTTGTCTATGTCTGTGGCCTCCAGCAAGCACCATCTTCACTGCAAGGATCCTGAACCTTCCTTCCCATCATCTCAAGGGTACAACCACCAAAAATGCACATGTGGAGTTGCTTGAGACTTGTTCGTGTCAGCCTAGGGCATCCACGTTTTAGTTTTAAAGACATGGGAGGTTCGTGGAGTTTCTATTCAATCCATTCCTGCCAATATTTTCGAACCTGAATAAAATAACCCCAAGAATAAATCACCCTCCCACATAATGCATGAATATTGGGTAAACCTATTCATGGGTTTATCCATTTTTGTCGTTTTTAGAAAAGGATGAAGAAGAACATCAAATAAAAAATCCCTTGCCTCTTATGATGTCTGATGCCACAAAGTTTTTCCTAGAGGGATTAAAACATTGACATTGCTTCCCGAATCCAATATTCGAAAGGCCTAAAATATGATGAAGTTCCACTGGTGTTCGTCGTTCTTTGCTGGGTTAGAAGTTTGTTAGAGGTTCGCCAGAGAATCCTCCAAATTTCATAATCCTTATTTCCCCATCTTGTCAAACTATAAATATGAGCACGTCACAATGTTCCCATTATGATGCGACGTCACTTCTCTATGCAATTTTATTTAAGAAATAATGTTGCTGTTTTGTGTCATTAAAGCATCATTACATTGTGAGTTAACTATCCATTAATGAGCTGCATTTATGCACATCATCGTTTCCTCGTCGCTTCCCCCCAACATCGTCATCCTCCACTCAAATGGGATAAAAGAAATAAATTAATTCTTTGAAATTTTTTATTACTTTTCTTGAAAAGTACCAAAAATAACTTTTTTTCTCGGCCCTTCTCAGCTGAATTTAATTCATTTATAGGAAAATCCTAGGGTTTGGAATTCAATGGATCCCTCATATTTTCAATTCGAGTATCGATTCAAAAGTTAGAAAATACCACTCTAACATTTACAGAACGTTCCTTAAAAATTGTTAAAATCAATTCACCCTCGACCCACACCAGTCATGGTTAGGCTATTCCCAAAGGTAAAACTCCCCCTAGTGTTCAACTGTACTCTTGGATTTTCAATCTGAGTTACTGTTTAAGAGTTATATGGATTTGAAAATAAAATAATTTTTTATTAATTATTTTATTCAAATCTTAAAACTGAATTCCACTATTTTCCCACACCATCCAATGTTAGGATCTTTTTAAAGAACGCATACCCTCACGAGTTCATTGGTGGTCTCACATTTTTAATCCAAGTCACCGTTTGTTAGCTATAATATTTTGAAAAATAAATAATTATATTTATGGTTTTGCCATTTCAAGTTTTCGTACTGGAGGCATGAACTGACTAAACTTATGTCGCGCCTAGGGTAAACCCGCCATCCTGAATTCAATGGTGCTCTCATATTTCTGATCTGGGAACCCATTTAGGGTTTAATATAATTTTTCAAGAAAATCATTCACATATTCTATTTAATGCTTAACATTTTTTGATGGATTATTCCAGGAACATGGGGCCTCAAAATCATGTGCCTTATAATTTTTTGGTCTTGATTAATTATATATAAATAAAAAAAATAACATAAATTCTAGGACATTATAGTGAATTATACAAACCGTGTCAATGTATATAAGCTCTTGTAACATGTAGGTATAACACGAATAAACTACAAGGATTCAAAATCCATCCTAGTCTTTGAGAACATTCTATAACAGGAAACTTATAAATGATGAATAACTATGTAATAGTGAAAAAAATCATTTATGAACTATGCTGGTATATAAAAGAATAATGCAATAACAGAATACACTAGATAATCATGTATCCAACCTATGTGGGATAGAACTCAGGTCTATTGGTAATGGTTTCCTCTTTGAGTCCATGGATCTCATAAATAACAAACATGGTATAATGTATACCTACATGGTCTAGGAACTGAGAGTCCAAGGTCATATAATCCCCCACCTATCCATAAATCACATCCATAACAAACTCCAAAAACACTTGGGTAGATCCCTAGGAGAATATTTGTGGTGATCCCAACCATCTCGATCTAATGAAACCATCCAAGTCATCCTATATATAAAACATTCTTAGTTTATTGATTTTATACCAGGATACCTATCATTGGTTTCATACTTGGTCATCAATTACCAATGAAATTCATATAAGGATTAAAGAGACCATGCTAGTTTCCATTCTCGTTATCAGTTTAATCTATCATAATAATTTCATTAATAATTTCAATTATAAGTGAAAAAGGTGGATGCCATGTTAGTGTCCATGCCTTTATTAAATTTCCATCTATTGAATTTATAAGGGATCAAGGTGCCATGTTTATGTTCATAAACTTTATAAATTAAATTAATCATATTTAGTGTATTAAAAATTTAAAAAACAAGTGACTGGAAGGAGGGTCATTTAGTGTCTATTCTACTCTATTATCCCATTACATAACTATGCATAATCCAATGGTTTTTTAATTAATTCTGTAACATATATTTATTCAATCATATAACCCCTTTTATTTATAAAATACATGTTTCTAAATAATGTACTAATCCATTAATAATTCATTTTATTTATATACAAATCCATTTAATAAATAGAGTGCTCAACTAGCCCTATGGGTAGTATAAAAATAATCTATAAAAAACCACCTTATTAGTGGTTCAGGTTGAGGTTGGAAACCTAAAACCATGCATATGGGTGTAATAGATTGTTTAAATAATAATTTAAACAATCCATTAAAGGATTTATATATTTAAGGAGTAATGACCAAAAAGTTTTGCATGTGGCACAACTATGAAAAAGTATAAAAACCCAAACATTATGTAAAAGGTATATACCACCTAACATTGACGTGAAATACTCTCCTCAAATATTTTAGCCTTTGAAATGAGACAAAATGGGAAAAATTTAAAAAAATGATGAATACCCTATAAATAAGTCATATTACCTCACCCAAATATAGAAGTCAATATAGAGAAATAATCTAAATAATGAAGTAGTAGGATTAGAAATATTACCGATATAGATCTAACAAGATTGATGGAGAAGGAACTAGAGTCTAGATAGAGGTGGAGGTTCAAATCCTACACGGGATAGAGAATGAAGATCCCAATAAATATGGAGTCTGGTGGGTATTATAGAATAGGAAAAGAGGAGGATAAATGGTAAATATATAGGGATGAATTTCAATAATTTCACCCATTTTCAATGAGCATATGGTTTGACAAATACTTACCCCAACTGTGTATGTATTTTGCCTTAGTGGTACAACCCAAGCGAGTTGGGGGAATAGTTTTAAAAACTATTTGAATTATCCTATTACACTAATTATAAAAGCTCCAAGCTTTGAAAAAGCTCCAAATTCTATTGAACAATTTTCAAAACCACTAATCACTTCCATTAAAATAATAAAAAAATATTTATACTTAATTTAAATGGTTCATACATCATGAGAAATGTTAGCATGTCACAGTTATGCTATATACCATATTACCCAAATACACAAGGCCTCATAAACTTTTGGGATTATAATTCATGTATCTTTTACATAATAAATAATTAATTTTGTTCTAATAAAGATATGGTTTTTAATTTTTGGTATTAGAGGAATTCATAGTAATTTTGGGGATTAAGATTAAAGAAATATGGTGGAAGCCATAGGGATGAAACTAAACATTGGAATAATACCAAAATTTTGGTAATTCAATTATTATGTGGATTCTAATAAAATATATCCTTGTCTAGATACTACACGTGGATTTGGATCTAGAATAGTTGTACCTAGGGGTAAAAACACAGAAAATAGCATATTGATCTAAACTCGATCACAAATGAGTTTATAACAACAGACCTTGTTGAACAGCCTCTTCAACACATAGGGGTGGGAATGCTTTCGTAAATTCAAAAGATCCTAATGAACCATTATTAAGTTAACCAGAAAATAAGATTTTTTGTTAGGAAATAGATCATGAATAACTTATATTAAATCCTTGAAATTAATAGGTTATGAAATATATGTTATTTATTAGATATCTATTAGAAATAAATATTTCTTCCATTATATGTTTTGAAGATTTAAAATTCTTATCCCTACATATATTTTGGATGAATTAAATACTAAAAAATATATGAAAATAGTGAAATTTATGGTTATTAACCCCAGTTCTATGCATTCTTTCACATCTCACATGTTTAGTATAACTATTCAAACACCACCATAAAACATTGAAGTTGAGTTATTAGTGAAGTTATAAAATGGAGGAATTATTTTATACCATGTAAAAAACCACTCCCCTCTCAAAAAAATTGGATAAACTTCCCAGAAATCATTGTGATACTCCCTTTATAGGAATTTGATGTAATTATTAGAATGGATTGGATTTCCTTATAAATAGACTACATAAATTTCTTAGAGAAGTAAATCATCCTCGTTATCATGATTTAACATTTTATTATATATAAGTTCAATGAGGATGATGAATCTCATTGGTTATAATCACACCATGCATGGATATTATTTCCCAATGAGTAAGTGTATATTTCTCAAATGATTGAGATTAAGGGAAAAAAATCCTTCAAACATTCAATTTCTAATGGAATATGCTAATGGGGTTCCTAAAGAATTTTCTTGTCTTCCTCCTAGCTGAGATATTGAATTATTAATCGATATTATAGGTGGATCTTTTAAAATATCCTAGAATGAATTTATAATGGTCATTATTAAACATGAGGAGTTGATGAATCAATAAAAGAATATTCTAGAAAAATTTATTATATACCCAAGTGCTTCACTATGGGATGTACCAATTCTCTGTTTCAAGAAGAAGGATGGTTCAATATTCCTCTATATTGATTATCGTTAACACAACATGATCACGATAATGAATTTCTTCCTCTTAACATGGATTGATGACTTATTCAATTAGGTATGCAGAACCCATTATTTCTATATGGTATATCTTCAGTTAGGATATTATCATGTAAAGGTAAAGAATGATTATATACCTAAGATTAATGTTTATATAAGGTACATGCTCTATATGTTCATAATTATGCCATTTAGACACAATATTGATACAGAAATCATTATGGAAATGATGACTAGAGTCTTTATAGTTCACATTGAGAATGTTTTCGTAGTTTTTATAGAAAATACTATTAAATGATCCAAAATGAAGGAGGAAAATATTGAACCTTTGAATACACTACTCATGACCTTGTTGAATTAATATATGTATAAATATTATATTAAATCTGATACTTGTTGGGAAAAAGTACCATTTATAGGGTATGGTATCACTGGTATTGGGATATATATGGATCACCCAAAAAAAGATGCAATATAATAGTGTCATAAACCAATTTATTTAATGAAAATCCATTGGTTACTTGCATTATCTTGAAATTATGATTGATTTTTAAGAAAAGTATCATTATTATCTATCCCCTAACTGAGATTACTCATAAAATAGTATTGTTATTATAAAATGTTCAATGTGGGGAAATTTTTAAAGAGATGATGAAGAGGATGATCATTGTAACTTTTGAATTACTGATTAATGGGGAAGGAATTGTGATATACAATGATGAATCCAAAAAAATAATTCGGTCATGTACTCTTGAAAGATAAAAAAGTGATATTTTAGCCCTCCCAATAACTAACTATCCATGAGTATAACTACCCACCTCACGATATTGAATTGGATATTGTGATCAATGGGTTGAAGATTTCACAAAAAAATGTCTACTAGGAAAAGTGTAATATATATAGATCATAGAATAATTAAAAATATATTCAGAAAAAAAGAGATTAATAAGAACCAATGGAGGTGGTTAAAGTTGATCATGTATTATGATTGTTCAATCCATTATCAACTTATGAAGGTGAAAAAAGTATCATATGTTATGAGTAGAAAGGATCCCATAACTCTATCCATGATAAGGATTGTAAGGGATCCAATCTTCTTAGACATGAATATTATAGATATGGTAAAATAAAAGGATATTCATTGTAAATTTCTAATATAACTTCTAGAACATATATTCTTTATAGGATCAAGGAGTCTGAGAAAGGTAATGATTTGATACAAAAGAAGAAAGAGAATATTATAGTGTTCATGTTTACTAAATACAGAATTATGAGGTCTCAAATCCAAATATACATCCCTACAAAACTAGAGTCATAGAGAGAACTTTTGGATGATTCACATAAAACATCTTTAACCATTTATCCATGAATCAATAAGATGTGTTGAGTTTTTAGTAATATTTAACATTGGATTAAATTAATAGGGAGATTGTGAAGTTTTTATCTTATTTCATAGAATGCCAATAAATCAAGGATGAATGAAAGAATTATAAGGGTATGATTCAACAATTTCCCCTACCAGTATGAAAACAGTAAAAATACAATTGTAAATTTTGTCTTAAGACTCCCCATGAAATATAAAGGGAATAATTTCATATGGGAGGTAGTTTATCACCTTAACAATTTATTGCTATTTATTACAATCAAGGAATATTTTACATTTCAACATATCACCATGATATACATAAGAGGAGTGGTATGGATGCATGGAGTTCAAATATCTATTGTATCTAATCGAGCTCCTAGGTTTACCTCAAGGTTTTAGAGAAGACTCTATAAAGTGTTGAAAAAATGAGCTTCAAAACAACTTATCAACATCATATTGGTGGTCAATATAATCTAAAAATTAAAACTCTATAGAATATGATGTGATAATGTTTAATGGATTTCCATGTATTTTTGGATCATCACATTCCACTAGTGAATTTCTCATAAAACTATATATTTCAATCTAGTATTCAAATGTAACACTATGTTGATCTATATATAAAGTAGTGTCTGAATATGACATGCTGGGATGAAGTTAGTGAGTGAACTATGAAGAAACCAAATCTTATCTGAGATTTAAAAAAGATGGTTCAAAACATTCAATGTCTTAGGAAATTCAATAAAAGATAACTAAAAATCTATATAGACAATAATTAAAGAGTCTTGGAGTTTGAGGCCAATGATAAAGTTTTCATTCATATATCACCATGAAATAAATTCATGAGGTTTAGGATGAAGGGAAATAATAGTGCTAGATTCATTATCCCCTTTGGGATCTCTGATCACATTAGAGTAGTGGCCTATCGACTATCACTCCCTCTAATACTATCTCAATTACATGATGTGTTCAATATATCTCTATTAAAAAAGTATATACTAGAACAATAACCTATAAGGACATGACCTTAAAAAACACAATATTTATTTTTATGTCATGAATTTATTCTATAAAATTTAAGAATCTTTTTTGGTTTATTTTTTAGAGAATTTGGTTATAAAACATATATTACAAAACAATATAATAAAAAATGGAGACACTTGATAAGTATAAATTTTTACTATAGTGCAGTTTTATTAAAATAATGAATGATATATATTATTGGAAAATATTTATAAATTTCAACTTGACTTCTTCCTTTCCATTTCCCATCCTTAAATCTCTAGAAAATCATTTTAAAAATGTGTTATTAGCACAAAAGGATCAGTAAGGGATATAAAAAGAAAGAAAATAGATAGATCAGTAAAAACATGAAAGCCCATATAATGTTTACCTTTATCCTCAAAGTTCATAGAGAATCTGATATAAAAAAGTTCACTTTAAAAACACACACACGATTTTCTCAAATAAAGTCGTTAAAACCCATATAAAGTAATTAAAACCCATATTTGGTAACTTAGAGAATCATATTCATAAAACCACTTCAAAACCATTTTAATTGGAATAAACATTCATTCAGAATCCAATATAGTAATTACCTAATGGATTTGAGCACTATTTGGGTACACCCATCATTTAATCAATAAAAGTCTAACCCAATGTTATCTGGACCACCCCATCATATATGATTTAACTAGGTCACCCGACACTATTTCAACCACCCCATCATATAAGCTATAATGGGATCACCCGGTGATATCTAAGTTAACCCATTTATCATGTATAATAATCAATCAACATAAAATTAATAAAACATTTATACTCATAATATTTTTGAAATCTCTTTTAAACTCATAAAAAAATAAATTTTAGATATCAAAATACTCATTTATTTTTAAAACCCATTTTCAATACCAAAATAATCTTTCTTTTGAAAACCCATTTTATGTACCAAAAAACCAAAAATAGAAGGATAAGGGTTTCCTTTGTATAAAAAAATAAATATTTCAAGTTATTCTAGAAATCAAATAATGGTAACAGTGGTGGAATAGTCATTTTCAATGTGTAGGTTAAGAATATATCATTCATTTTGTCATTTTTCAAGATATTCCATATGAAACATGTAAAAAGATTAATTTTTCAAAACCATTGAATTAATTTTAAATAGGAATAAAATTTCATTTTTAAATATTTTATTTTCACATTAAAACCTTCATAAATTTATTTTAAAGACATAGATATGGAAAATTACGAGTCGGAGTGAAAACATTAAAAGGGGTTTTTTTGAATGAAAAGTCCCTTATCACCTGGGAAACACATGAATTATAAAACCTAATAGATAATAACATTAAAAAACATTAAATATCATAGGAGAAGATAAATTCATGATATATAATGTAAATGGGGCTATATATAAACTTTATAAAAGAATATATATCTCTATAACTTCAAAAAAAATGCATTAATGAAAGAATATTAAGTCGAAGTCCCTTAACCTGTGTATGAATTTTCACAGGGGTATTTATATTCCTAAATAATAAACTTATGTTAAATTATTACATGATTTATAACATTTAAATATATATTTTTACTTTTATTTAACAAATTAATAAGCTATATATAATTACTTAATCAATTACATTTATGTTGGATGTTTTGACCATACTTGGTTTATGTGTCAAAAATGACTTTAGTAGGTTGACAATGATCAAAGGGGTAATTATTTAAACATAATAATAATAATTAAATATTTGGAATATTTATGCATCAATTATTCTTTTAAAACCAATCATGATTTATGGTTATGAAAAATGATTTAATGTTATTATCATGGAGATGGTAGGTCGTACGTCCACGAGAGTAGCATTTCCCCCTTTCAATAATCATTATGGTAAGAAAGTAAGTAATATGTTGACTTTATATAATGGTAATTATATCAAAAATACAATAATATTTAATTACATATATTTATATATATATCATTATATTGATTTAGAGATGAGAAAATGAATCACATTTCTTTAAGAAGGTGGTGGTCCACACGTCCACAAATGATGTAATCACTTTATTAGTGATTAATAATTTAAAAATATGATATATTATACTACTATAATGAATAATATGTAATAAATATAATAATTATTTCATTTATAACACATATATTCATTATTTTATTCATTATTACATTATATGCAATGTGTTAATGAAACAAAATCACATCGCTTCACAAGGAAGTAGTCCACTGTTTACACAAGAGACACTATCATATCCCGGATGGAATGGAAATTAAAAAATTATATATTATATAATGACTCAATTGGTATAATAATTTTATAAATACAATATATAGATTTAAATCCATCAACATACCAAACTGTTATAGGTGGTAGTGGAAAAACAAATGACAATATTTCATGAATTGGTAGTCCACCGTACACAGGAATAAGGATTTCCTAACTGATTTTATAGAAGATGAAATAGATTTAGATTATTAAATTAATATAATAAAATTATATTATATATAACATACTAAGGATATTATATAATCAGGGTTTATTATTAATTTAATGTGGTGGAGAAATAAATGATTCAAAAAATTATCATTGATGAACGTTACCTCTTCTTTGGGTAACTCATTTTAAATTGGACCAAAGGCCTTCCTTGGTTGGATTTATGATGAAATTAATGATTGTAGGAGTATTGTAGTGAATTTAAGAATTTAATTGGGAAGGTATCTTCCAAACCAATGATTTTTTAATGTGTTAAGTTGCATGGCGAGTTGGTGGCCTTTTATGAGTGAGGTGAGGGACACAGTTGTAATGTTTTTGAAAGAATGAATCTCACCAATATTTTTCCATGTAACCAGTTACCAATAATAGAAAATTATTAATATTATAAGGTATAATATATAAATATGACCATAAAATGAGTGTCTGAAATGTTTCTAGGTCATTTTCAACTTAACATTAATGTTTAATCCTCCGGTAAATATATTTTTACTTTAATCAATGTGATTAATTTTAACTATTTTCACTAATAATTATGATCAAAAATTAATTTTTCCTTATAATAAATTATAAATTATTTTGATTGAATATATTTAGTATATTTTAAAAAATTTATTCTCAGATGTTTCAAAATTTAATTTAATATTAATCTCATAGATGTGATAAGACAACAGGCTTTTAAGAGGAGTATTTTTTAGAAAGGGATATTTTTATATTAACTGTATGAATAATAATAATAATTTTATGAAAATATATTAATATTTAATGTTATATAATCTATAAATTTCATTTAAAACATTACCCATTTGGTATTATTTTAAATAATCAAAAATAAGAACCATTATGCATTTTTAAATAGTTTTTAATAAAATTTGTTTTTAAACCCAATGAAAAACGTATAATTAAAACCAATATATATCTGTCTAAAAAGTAATTAAATGGATTTAATATATTAAATAATACAGATATTAAATTTAAGAATATTCAAAAAATATATACAATTTCAGTAACTAAATTTATTAAAAAGAAATGCCTTTTTACAAAAATCGTCATTTTTTACTATTCCTAGAAACAACTATATTTTCTGAAAAATCAAAACATTTCACCCAATGTAGATATTGGTATGATGATTTCAAAAATTAAATTCATATTTTAAAATTAAAATTCTGAAATTTAGAAATTATTATTTTAAATAAAACATTATGTGAAAAGTGTTTAGATAAAACTATTTCATTTTTATATAGAATTACATAATAATTTTATAAAAAATATAACAATGAAATTCATATTAATAAATATGGAAACGATTTATTCTTCCATCACATGGGTTATTACATCCTTATAACCTTTTATAAATTGTGTCTTCATAATTTTATTCACTTATTAAACAAGTTGGGATATATTTCCCACATAGAATTTGTAGATTCCCATGTTGCCTCTTCAAAAATATGATTTTTAAATAAAATAATAACCAGGTGAATCAACTTATATTGAAAAAAATTACTCGATGTTCAGTAATATAAAATTTATGTTCCTAAAAAGAAACATTTTCTTATTACTAAACTACTTACGAGATTAAAACTATAGTTGAATATGGCATGTTTTTCTTTAACATTGAAACATTAAATATGGTGTGTACATGAGATAAACTCAAGTTAAAATAATCTCAATAGGAAACTGATCTAATATTATATATTATTTCATATGGTCTGATGAACTACAAGTTATATTTCCCTTCATACAAAAACACAGAATAATTTTCCATTATAAATCTTTTAGAAATACATGATCACCTACGTTAAAAGAATGACCATTCTTCCGATTGTCCAAATAACATCTCTACATGCTCCATGTTCTCATAATATATCAATGAATTAATAGAAAATTTTCTACCATTTCATCTACCAAATCTATTCATAAAAACCTCTTTTATTCTACATCATACCAAGATGTTGGATCCCACCACCACTTTTCATATAACGCCTCAGATAACACCATCTGCATACTAGAATGAAAGATACTGTTATAAGAAAATTCAACCATGGAAATAATTTGATCCAAAAATATTTGGTAATCTAGTGAACAATAATGAAGCATATAATTCCTGGTATGAATTTCACACTCAAATTGTCCATCATATTGAGGATGAAAAGGTATACTAAAATTTAATTCATTACCCCATAAATTATGATGTCCTTTCAAAAAATTAGATGTGATCATGGGATCACAATCTTTTATAATTGAGTGTGGTACTCCATATAACAAGAATATCACCTTTATAAATAATTAGTAAAACTGGTTTAGAGAAATTATATCTTTAATTGGATGAAGATGTGTAGATTTAGTAAATTAATAAACAATAAATGAAATGGAATTTTTACCAAATAATGTCCAAGAAAATCCTACCATGAAAACCATTGATATATTTCCCATTTCCACTAAAACACTTGAAAATGATAAATAATTCCCATTGGTTTTTTTCATTCTTCTTGGACATACTAACACACCATGAAATTTATGGTAAATTTAGAAATATATGTTTTCAATTCATACCACTAGTAATGGTCCTGAATGTATCTATACATCACAGTGTTGGATGGATGAATGGTAAATAGAGAAAGATGAGTTTATTCAACAAATATTTCATCAAATTACTATCAAAAGGCACATAAAATCTTTTTCCAAATCATAAAACACCTTATTCATAAATATTAAAATCATTAAAGTTACCCTTCATAATTAATTCTACCAAGTCGTATAAATTTTCATTATACCTTTGAGCTTTCATAATTATTTCATTGAATGGAAAATGTCTAAAAACCTAAAACAAAACAGAGGATATCCTTGCATGATAAACTTCTAGTTTAATTTTTTTAATTCATTAACCAAAGGATCACATTAAAAATATACCATAGTTAGTGTAGAATTATTTTTTCAACTAAAATCATTGGCCACTTTGTTTTCTTATCCAATATTATAATTAATCTTCTAATCATAATACTTGACTAGTTCCAACCATATTCTATGTCTCATGTTCAATTCTTTATGAGTGAGTATATATATCAATTTTTTGATAAGCATATATTTGACACGATACCACACAGAAAAGGTGAATCTAAATTTTAAAATAAAAACCCATAACAGCTAATTATCAATAATATGTAGGTTAATTTAACTCATGGGGATTTAATGGATTTGAAACATATGTAATTACAAGATCATTCCATATTAGTACATAACCATGTATTTTAAAAGAAAAATCACTGTAAATGAAAAATTCACCATTTCTAGAAGGATGGGCCAAAATTAGAAAATTTAGAAATCTTATTATCATTTAATGAAAAAAATAATCATATTCTTTTTTGGAGATGAATTTAAAACCTTTTGAGTTAACTTAATTATAATTCTAGACATCCAAGAAATTTTTTCAACAAAACGACAATAGTAACCCACTAATCGAAGAAAACCTCCAATCTATAGGATATTTTTTGGAATTTAAATTTTGGAAAAAACCTTTTTTAGTAGGGTCAATAGTTATATAATCTTCAGAAAAAATATGTCCAATGAAAGGAGTGTTTGTAACTAAAATTCACACATAAAAAATTTACCATATAGTTTCTTTTCTTAAGGATCTCAAAACAATCCTTTTGTGACTTTAATGTTCATCTTGACATTTAAAATATAATAAAAATTCTACAATAAAAAAATCCATAAACATATCAAAGAAATCATGAAAAACTACATTCATATGGTCTATAAATATAGTAGGTTCAATAGAAAACACATATTAAATAACTACCAACTTTTAGTGCCCATATATAGTCTAATACTTATTATTATAAATGTATGCTTCTTTATCTTTCAAATGATGGTACCCTGACCTCATATTAAAATTAATAATATACTAAGCTCCATGGGGCTGATAAAAAACATCAATATGAGGAAAATAATACTTGTTCTTAACAATGATGTTATTAAATCTCTATTATGAATGAAAATTATCCTTAACACATCATTGTTTTTAAAGAAAAAAATAGGAGGATCCTATGGTAAAGTTATAAGTTGAATTAAACCATTATCTAATATCACAAGAAATTGGTTTTTCATTTCATCAAGTATAACATGAAAAATTTGATAATGGGGTTCAAAATAAGATTAGAATCATGTAATAAATAAATAGTAAACTCAACCTATAGATCAATAATAACAGTACGATAATCATCAATAAATACATTCATGTATTCATTTACTACTGGCATGTCACTAATTTGAACATTTTCATTTGTTTCAACAATTTGAGCTATGTAACTTTGAATACAACCTCTAATAAATTTCATAGCTTCTTGGTAAGTTATTAAATGAATAGAATAATTTAAAATAACTATTTTATCATTTAAATATATATTATCATGATAAAATAAAAGGAAATACTTACCAATAATGACATCTAACACTACTATGGATAGTTCAGCAATATTTTCAGTAAGGACCATACCATTGATAACAATAATAGGATTGCTATAAATTTTGGTTTTGTTAACACTTATACTCATAGTTTTCACAAAAAGTTATCACTTACTTGTATGAGGTGACATTCCCAATTTAGTATAAAATTTCGCCTAAATTAATGAATTTGAATATCAAGGGTTATACATGGTATTGGAATAATTTGAATTAAATAGTAACATACCTTTCAACAGTTCATCTGATGGCCCAAAATCAACTTTAGTAATAGTAAATGACATCTCTAAACCTTTATGTTTTTGATAATGATGATTTCCACATAGTGTAACTAACTTCAAAAACATGTTACCAAATGAAAAAACTCATTGAAACTAAAACATATCAATATTGGATGGGTATCAGTTATCCCATTTGTTGGTTGTTTGTGATTATTTTATTTACAGTCACGAGCCATATGACCAAACTAAAAACACTAAAAAGACACCCCAAATTGTGTAAAACATTCCTTGAAATGTAGTTTTCCATAGTTGGAATATTTTGGGGGCTTACCTCTAGACTTCCTCACTGGTTTCTTCTTCCCCTCCTACCACCTTGGAATTTTCTTACTATTCTCACCTCAATGAACAGATGTGTCAGAAAACTCTATCTCGACCTTCTCAGAATAATGAACCACTATTTTAAATCTTTTAAATTCTTTTGTGGATAATGATATTGGTATGTTTTTTTAAGCCCAGGGTAAAATCTATTAATTTTACTATCAGTGTCCCAAATATAATTTCTCGTATACCTAACCAATATTGTGAAGTTTTCATCATATGAAGCTATATAATTTTCATCTTTTCAACTTGTTTCCATGATTTTTCCCCACCCATAGTCAAAATACCGTTATGAATTATTTATCAAGGAAAATATCCATAAATGTTTCCCATTTAAAGGCATCATGTTTATTTTTTTCTTTAGAATTATTAATAAATGACCACAGTCAATTATATTAACCTTAAAAATGATAAATGGTAATAGTTACCTATTGATGTTTCAGACATCCCATTACTTAAAATATCATTTCTACAACATTGATCCATCATTTGGATACTACAAGGTTACATAATCAAGTGATTATTAGGGGATGTTGTGTTGTGAAGTGATATATAAAATACAAGTTGTTTCATAGAAGATTGGGTTCATCTCAAGCCCGAATACCACCACCATTTATATTTTCTATCAACTAATCCATAAATGAGACAAACTACTCTATTTTAATTCCAACCATATTAAGATGCTTATTTAGAAGGATATTTTCTTCTTGGTTCCTCCCACCTACAACTTCCCAATTTACTCTATGGAAAACCATTATGAATAGAAGTATTTTAGTCATAGAAACATGTTAATCATTCAAATATATATCATTTTTACTTAAAAATAAGGTATAATATTTAAAGGGAATGTTATTAACTTTATCTTAAACTCTAATGTTATCTAAACTAACCTATGATACAAACGGTAAGGAACTATCCTAAAAAATTACGTAAACTTTAGTTCTAAATTAAGAATTCATTCTCTAAAATTTTAGGATCATTTCATGTTTAGTGGTTTTTGGGACTAGGTTATTACTCATATATTAGAAAAATAATAATTCAAAGTGGACACTTACAATTAGTACCCATTATTACCATAATGTAAAAACTTTAAAATAAATCATGATTTTATTTCATGGAAAATATTCATAGCTCTCAACTTGACTTCTTAATTTCCCTTACCCATCCTTAAATATAGAGAGATGCGATTTAAAAATTTGGGATGAGAACCAAAAGCTGAGTAAGATATATAAAATGAAATAAAACCATTATTCCTATAAAAACATGATATATCATAAAATTTTTACCTATATCTTAATATTTATTTGATCATATGAAATAAATATGTTTACATAAGAAAAGTTTTCTAAAATAAAATGATTTAAACCCATTATAGAATAAAATTTAAAAAACAAAAAATACCATTATAACAGATAAATTTATGACATATCATGTATACGGGGATATATACACCATATAATTGAATATATGTACATAACATCAAAATAATTTCCTAATGAAAGGAAATTGAGAAAAAATCCCTTATATTATGTTTGACTTGTCATGTATGTCTTTATATTCTATGAAAATAAACATATATTAATTATTTACATTCCTTATAACATTTTCAATGTTTATTCTAACATATATTTTACTTATTAACATGTTATATTTAATTTCTTAATCAATTAATTTTATGTTAGATGTTTTGAGAAAATTCGGTTTATTTGTCAAAAAAGACTTTAGTAGGTCACCTATGGTCAAAGGTGTCCTTATTTAAACATATAAAGTATAATAACCATGAAATAATTTTCTTATTTATACATATATTATACCATTAAAATAAATCAAGAAATATGGTTATGAAAAATGAACTAATGTTATGATCATGGATATGGTAGGTCATACATACACATGAGTGACATTTCAATTTTTCAATTATAATTATGTAAATAAAAAAGTAATTTTTTTTATTTATAGAATTATATTTATATCATAAATACTGTAATATCAAACTATATATAGTTATACATATAATTCTTGTTATGTGGTGATTAAAAAAGGAGTTAGATTGCTTCAAGTAGGCAATAGTCCACACGCCCACAAATGATGTTATTTTAGACCCCATACAATGAAAATTTAAAAAAATTATAAGTTATAATTAAGAAATAGGAATACTTATGTTATTAATATCATATATAAACATTATGTACATCACTATTCACATCCGTGATATGTAGTAATGGAAAAATTAATGACATTGTTTCGTGAGACGATAGTCCTCCGTAATTACGAATGATGATTTTATTACCCATTTGAGGGAAGATGGATATTAATATGGTTATTTAATTAACATAATAATATTTTATTTTAAGGATGATACTGATTTTATTATGTAATCATTGTTTGATAAAACGTTTTAGGGTTGCTGAAAGAAATAAAACAAATATGCTCATCGATGAACGCAACTTGTTCTCCAGGTTAGTCTTTTTGGTTTTCACTAGAGGCCTTACATGGTTGGATTTATGCCCAATGTAAGGATTGTATAATAAGAGGATGGAATTTTATAAGTGATTTGGTCTGGTATCATAAGATACAAATAGGTTTCAATATGTAAATAGGGGAGGACAATTGGTGGGATTTTATAAATGAGGTGATTGGCACACTTGAATTTTCTTTTGAAATAGTGAATTCCACCCACATTTTAATCATGAAACCAGGACCCAATAATGGTAAATTATCGATAATAGAATGAATAAGATTGAAATATGTCCATCCAATTTGTTTTTTAAAAGTTTCCATGTCATTTTCCTAGTTAAGAATAAAGTTTAATCTCAAAGTAAACTCTTTTTTCCTTAATCACTATGATTAATTTTAATTCATTCCACTAATAATTATGGTAAAAAACTAATATAAACTTATTAGAAATTGTAATTTATTATGATTAAAAATATGGAATCCATTTTTTAAAAATCAATCAACATAAGTGAGATACTTTAATTCAATATTTATCCCACAGACATGGTGAGATAATTGGTTTATAAGTTGAGTATTTTTTTATGAAAATATATTTCTATATTTAATATATAAATAATAATAATCATATTATGAAACTAAATTAATACTTAATTAAATATTATATAGACTATTAAATAATAATATTCCCTATTATGTATTATCTTATTTAATTAAACATTAGAAAGATTCTGTGCTCTAATATAGTTTCTTGAAAAACCCCATTTTTAAACATAAAAAAACATATAATAAAAACAAATATGATGTTTTTAAAATAAATTGAGTTGTTGAAATGTAAATAAATAATACACAGTTAGTTTAAAATATATTTAGAAAATATTGAGTTATTTAAATTATATAACTTATTAAAAATAAATGTATCTTTAAAAAATTCAGGATTTTTCGCTATGCATTGAAAAATCAATATTTTTAAAAAAAATACAAAAATATCATAGAAAGTGGATTTTAATATTATAAATTAAATTTTTATTAATTTTTTAAAATAAAATTTATAAAATTTATAAATTATGCTTTTAAATAAAACCATACAATAAAACAGTTTAGTTAAAAACTATTTCCTTTTTCTATTTAAAAATTACATACTATTTTTATAAATAATATATCTATCTAATACATATTAATAAATATGAAAAATATTTATTGTATAATTATCTATGTTTTTATATTATATGTAATAAATCTAGTGGTGGTACTATTGGAAAATGATGAGGAGCAGCTCAAGAATATCTTAGATCATAGAGAAAAAGTTCTAAGAAAAAAGACAAGTCACCTAGTCCAAGTGTTGTGGTGGAACCACTAGTTTGGGGCAGTGACATGGGAACTAGAAGTGGTATTGAAATATAATTACTTCATCTATTTATTTTAAGAAATTATAATTTTTTCTTAAATAATTTTTAAGGGTGGAATAATGTGACAAACAAAACATTTATAAATAAAATTCCCATTTTAAATAAATATGTGAATTGTTTATGTAATGTAATTATAGAAAACACATGCACCACATTTGTTATTATTTACTGATATAATTTATATAGTATGAAATTTATAATACCTTTAAGAATAAAAAACATTGATAATATGGTTATTGAACAGTGATCATATGATTGATATATATAATGGGATATGATAAATCATATTAACAAAGATAAAATAAGTGACACCCTCGACCATTAAAATTATACACTATGAAACCAATTTACTAGTGCTTCTAAGGGAGATAAAATCCATAATATTTTTCTATAATTAATCCCAATCCAACATTCAAAAACTAAAGCCTAAGAATAACTGTTTATGAGTTCAGATAATGATCGTTGATATCATGACTCAAACCATGTTTGTTGAACCACCCAATAAAAATATCAGCACTCTGCACTTTATCCTTAGGTCATTCACGGATGAAATAATGGGTTTCTTATTAGAACTCTACTAGTATGAGTTTTTATAATTTTTTCAATAATATAATTATAACCTTCATTCTTTATTTTTTGGAACTTTTAGAATGATTAAATAATGAATTTGAAAAATATTATATTTTTATATGATAAAACACATATTGTATTTTAAGTAATATATAGTTTCAATCCTAAAAATATTTTTTATTAATTCAATATGTTTTTAATTAATTTTTTTTCAAAAAATATTATTTATTTATTTATTATAAATGATAATATAATTTTATGAAGTGAATATAATATTTTTATAAGGGTTAGAAAACTATTATTGTTAAAAAACCAATATTTTTCTAGAAACATGGATTTTTATTTAAATGTGTAATTTATAATATTTAAATAATTATTTTAATAAAATTATTATTATTTTTCGAATTATAATACTTAAATTATCCATTGATGAATTTTTCAAAATATTATAACAGTTTCAGATTTTTTGGTAAAAATCAAATATGATATATATATATAGGGTATGAATTATGACTTCATAATGGCTCATAAGTGATATAATACATGAAATATAAGGTATACATAACCAAATATATATTTTACCATTAAAATATTATTTTATATATTGGATTATTTTTATAATCCTTTAACGAATCCTATAAAACATATATTAAATTTTAATTTTTTTAAAATGAATTCATTATTACCATGACACACTACCACATCACCAATTGTATTATTTTAAAATGATAGCTTCATTGAAATGCAAACTAATGAAAAAATTCATCTTTCAAAGAATACAATAGAAAAAACCCATGGTATGGATTTTAGTTTTGATTACTTTATCATATAAAGACGAAACCAATGTTTAGGAATTTTTAAAGAACTCTCATCTCTTTTTCTATATAAACCCACTCAAACCCCCATTACTATTCACTAAAAAATCCATTTAAAGTTACATTACTCTAACATTTCCTCTCTATATCCCTAAAAAGGTTCCAAAAAGAAATTTAGAAGCTCCTACAATTCTTTTATAAGTTCCCTCTTAAGGTAAGGGGTCATCTAATTCTACTCTTTATTGAAGCTCATTGTTTATATTATGCCTTTTTTTACTTATCATTCATATTGTTTGGATATTTTTTACACATTCCTATTACATCAATTATGATTTATATTTTATGATAGGCCCCTTTAATCTTCATTAATAAAATCTAGTAATCTTTATGTACACCCCTTATAATACCATGATTATCCAATGATTTTACAAACCAAACATTTGTGTAAATAATTTTCATCTTCTTTTCTACTAAAGTGTACTCACCTAGTTGAACCTATCCTTTATTGGGTTGGGATTTATATGTTGGTAACCCAAATTTATTAATTTTTTTGTTAAAATTTATGAAATATATCCTTATGTTTTATTATCTATGTGGCACATTTATGCATGTTCATGATATTAAAGTGATGGTTGGGCTCAAAATTGCATAGCCCTCTAGTGCATTGGGTAATGTTTTAATCTCTTGAGATGCCATGTATGGTGCATGAGATTTTATACTAAGTAAACTATTTTATATTTTATTAGTGGTTATCCATGAGTTATGTTATGATGTCATGTTTTATGTTATTTCCACTTTCCCATGTGTCCTTTATGATATCATGTTATATCATACCCCATTGTTAAATATTAGGATTCTCACCCCTCTTATGTTATATTGATAGGACTCTTGGCTTACATGTACTTATTTACCTTAGGATATGATTTTTTATTCCCTTATTAGGATTTATAGATATCATCTTTATTTTGTACGTCCCCAAGTTACCTAATGATGTATTAGAAGCTCAATTGATTGTTTGGAGCATGTTAAGGATGTTTTCAATAATTTCATGATATTATTGTAGAATGTTGTTATATTATTCACCTGATTACCCATAGTCATTTGGACTCAAAATCATATTGGGTTTTATTCATTTTATCTTCTATTAAATAATTAGAGAATAATTATGTAATAAAGATATGGGTTTTCATATCAATGATGAAAATTACGTTGATAGTATAACATTTTTCATTTAGGTGGTCAAACCATCCTAAAAAATAATGCACTATTCTAATCAATGAGTAGTATTATAGAGTTATATAATGGTAATATATTTTTTAAAAATAATGATGATGTTAGTATAACATAATTTTAGAATATAATGACATTTTAAGGAGTTTATATGATTATGTAGTTGAAAAATATGTTGTAAAACTAAACACATACTTTGATGGATTTACTCTTTCTGCAAATGGATTCCTTCATAATAAAGGATATAGGACTAATTCATGGAACCAGGGGATCCAAGATTTATACTAAAGATTTATTAGAGATATGGTTTTAGTTATTCATGAGATAAATAATATATGATATTAGTTTGTGAGGGGTAGAGGATGGGTCTTTATACAAGTGATTTTTTAGTTTTATTTCTGGAAATACTCATTCCGTAATGTGTAAGGTTATCATTTAACAATGTAATGTAGATCCCTTATATAAAAACAATACATATATTTATTCAATACCCTTATACACAAAATTTGGGGATAAATTAAGAAATTTTTTTGGTCTTTTCCTTTTAACATAACACTTTTATATCATTTTTCATTTACTATGATAACACATTTTTTACCGTAGTTACTTATAGTTTTTCAAAAAAATATAATCAAAACCATTTATTAATTTTGATGTGATGATTAAATAATTTTACCCCATTTAATATAATATAATTTCAATGTAATATAAACTTATCTATTAAATAAAACATAATATATTTATATATATAATTTTTTTATTGATAACTAAGTTTTCAAAAATTAATTGTTATTGATTTTATACCAATTATTAATTAAATGAATTTTAATATTTATTTTTGATACATTGAAACATTATGTTTAATTATAATAATCCATTAAAAATTTCTAATTTAATTTATTAAGATAAAAATAATCAACACTTATAATTTTTTTGAAATATATATCTTTTTCACATTAAATGATTTTTATCACATATATTAAATATTTTATTGAATTATAATATTTTTATTCCATTTTATAATTATTTAATATATTGGGAATATATTATTATTAATGTTTTACTAAAAAATACACAAGATTAATATAACTATTCGTTATATGTATATCCAACAATCATGATTAAGATGACCATATATCTAAGACCATACGTCCAATGACTACATGAACAACATCTATATATAAAATGGTCATATTACATCCCTATGTATATCCTTACATACATCTATAAAATCATTCATATTATTCTATAATTTATTTTTTAATATTTTTTTAATATTTATAATCTGTTATGTTCCTTATATATTTTTTATTGGTGATATATTTTTCAAAGAATATGATGATAATAAGAAATTCATGATTTTAGTTATTTTATTTTATTATTGTTTTATTAATTTAGTAATTTTACTAATTATGTTTATTTAAGTTATATTATAATTTATTACCTTTTAAATTATAATATTATTCCATAATTAAATAAGGAATTTTTCATTTTATTTTCGTGGGGTGTCAATCACAAGCATTCAAATACACGATATTTATTTAAAGGAATGTATATACTTAAATAATAGGGTGTTTCATTAAACAACTCAACTTAGAGGAGTGGGATGATAAAGATGAGTATAGTAGTACTAATAATCTATTTTTCATTTGTTAATCTTGTTGTTGAATTTTGGGAGAGGGTAGTCACTCCATTTTTGATGGTCTCATGGTACTTAATGATTATAAAATGGGAAATGGTTTCAATGTAATGTAAGGATCATAAGGGAGATAGATGAGAATTTGAAAAGATTATGGGTCTTTGCGGGGGGTCATGTGAGGCTCAGATAGTGTTGTACATTGTATGATTATCAGTAGAAACAATTAATTATGGTTATTCCACATGTAAATATAGTGCATAGAACATGATAGATTGGATATCTGATTGTCTGATGAGACAACTCAAGGTGTTGTCTGGTACTAGCCATATGATAGGGATAAAGTAAATATTTACTTCTGTTTTCTAAATATCTTATTCTATTTTGAATGTGTTGAGATAGTATAAGTATTTTAGTTTTTCTATTTTCCACATATAGACCAGGATCATGTATTTTGTAGGGTTTAATAGCCATAAGATCATTGTGAGTGTTTTGTTTCAATATATTGGGGTTGTATGATGTGGATAATGTGGTTACATTTGGAAGTCTTTATTGAATTTTAATGATAATATCTATGTATGTTCTAGTCTAGGACTATGGTTAGTTTCGAGATAGGTTATGATCATGATTTTCATGTATTATAGGTTATTATGGATCCTGACCATGTTTATATAGTTGTACTCGATGAGTCCACTAATGAGATGTCTTTCATTAAAATATTTTAGGTCAAATGGGTTATGACTAATGTGATTATTAAAATTGGACAAAGAATGTGGAGTTGGGTATCATGGTGGCCTATTTAGAACATAACGACTTGATGTGATTGATTTCATATTGTATATTTCTATCTAATTTAATTTATAAAACATAAACACACTATATATGATGGAATATATAAGAAGAAATTGGTAATACCCTACTGAGATTTATTTCTCACAACTATCACGTGAACCCTATTGTTCATGAAAACCTTATATTTTGATTTTAAGTGAAAGTATATATCAGGTATCTTGAATGGGTAACTAGATAGAGTTAGGATATTGGTTTAAGGAAGGGACTATATTTTTTATTTGAGTTCCTACATATATATATATGTTATAAATTTATTTGATACTTTGATATCCTGATGGGAGACCCTTGTATTATATATGTATATTGAGAAAGGGAATCATTTATGATATTAGTCATAATTTAAAATGTTTATTATGGTGTTATATTATATTTTTATTATATATTTATTATATTATGGGATGTTATAGAGAGTATGGTCTACCCAAATTATTTATACACTAATTTTTATAAGTCTTAAACCTTGTTCATATAACTATACACTCCTAAATATTAGTTATTCTCTAACTAAGGAATTGTTTTGGAATCTGTTTATGGAACTATAGTGTTTACATTATCATTGGTTGGTAGTAAATTGTTTTATTAGATCTAAAATATTACTATAATATCACCAAAAAATATAAAGGGGGGATCTAAGAGACCTTGAGAGACTGAAGAGTCTTAAAAAGTTAAATTTATAAAGGGGGAATTGAGAAGACACAAAATGATATTTGGGAAATGTAGTATTGAATTTAGTATTAGGGGTTGGAGAAATATAAAAAATATCACAACATATTGTGATTTTATATAAATTTTATGTTAGGAAATTTCTATGATAAATATCCTAAAAGATAATTCCTAAGTCTATACAAGTTTTTTCATAATTTAGTTATTATTAAAATTATCATGGATGACTCTTATATTTATAGAATATTTACAAAGCAAAATGAAATGAATATTTGTATGATTTAAGAAATAACTCCATATTTGATAATGGCACTGTTAGCCTACAATGTGATTTTTTTCAAAGAATATTCTAAAAATGTGGAAATCACATAAAAATAATTTAAATTTATACAACTATTATTTGTTAAAGAGTTTGGAAAATAATGATGTAAGAAAACGTGTTTTGGTTGCAATGATGAATTTCTTATATAAAATAGTTTTTCATTTTTTAGAAATTATAACCTTTGGTATTATATTACACTGTGATGCAGATATATGACTTTAGAAGGTTGAAAGAGTAAATATGGATAAAAACCAGCAATTACCATGTGATTATAATGTCACAGTCTTAAATTTTATTTCATAGTTCGAAATACTAAACATTAATGTTTTGGACTTAGAGTATTTGGGTCACTACTATTATTTTAAGTACAAGTGTCCCATTACATCATTTATTTATCACGTTGTAGTGGATTATTGAGGATTTAAAGAGAAATCATAATCTAGAAATATTATGTTTTGGGTAAATTCATTATTCTATATTTCATGAGAGATTAATTAATATCTTATGGATATTATTTAATATATTTCGGGGTTTATAAAAACATTTGATCAATTATTTTTTTATCAATAGTTGACCAAGATTAAACAAAAATTCTAGGTGTTATGCTATGATTTTGTAATCATTATAAAAGTTTTTTGTATCATTAAACAATTTAAAAGATATTTTGTGATTGATGAATATACATTCTTAGAGTATTTATAAGTTTTTTCATTTATTGTCATAATAATCACGATTTAAGTGTTATGCATCATTGGAGACACTCAAAGAAGGTATGAGAAGATCATTTAATGTTGAGAAAGCTCACTAGTGATCCCATTCCATTTTATTTCATCCTTATACTAATAGATGTTCATGACCATCATCATGATCAATAAATATATTTAATTTTGTATAAAAAAAATTTCTATGAATTATGATTTCAATTGTTAATAACTAATTATGTGCCTATTCAATTATAAGAGTTGGAAAACCATATAGAAATACCATGTTTTTTCTTTTATTAAAACACACAGTCTATAACTCATTAAAATATTGTTTTATTGGCTATTTAAATATCATATTATTTAGTCACAAAAAGAACATTGGTTATAAATTTATAAAAGTTGTTTTGGTCATGTTAATTTACACCCATCATGTATGGTGATTCTCACTTTTCCCTCCTCCAAAACAAATCTTTCCCGGTAGTTCATTGTTATCATATGGTATCTCATTTGACCACATGTTCTGGACTATATTATATACTAATAACTTGATTTTAAGAATTTTCTATTTTATTTACTACAAGATCACTATATTCTTGAAGTTTTCATAGGGTTATCACCCATCAAAATAATATTTCTTGAAGAAAAGTGTAATACCTCTAAAATGTATATTCTAGTCAGACATTAAAGATCTATTTCTTTTAAGACCCCTTATTGTTATGAATATAATATAACTGAATTTAGAATCCATGTATTCTTAGGTATATATGATATAATACATCGAGACTTCAGAATCTAGAACTGTTTTGTTTCTTAATGTTTGAACATTCCTATAAATGGAATTATTTATTTATAAAAACTAATTTGATCAATGAAAATTTTATATATTATTTTATAAAAAAGTTTTTTTCTATTTCAAAAGGTTTGATAAACCTTTTCAAAATTTTTATTATTAATTACATTCAAATAATTTGGGGGTAATTTCATACCAATCTCACGATAATAATGATGTATATATCAAAATTATAGAGGTTGTCGGGTCTCTTTGTGTTTATCCAAATTTTTATTTAAATATATATATATATTATTCATAAGATTATTAATTTATAATTTGGGGATTTTTACCCCTTTTTTACTTTTAATGGTTTATTTTTGGAAGGATTCCATGAAACCAATAATTTTATAAATTAATTTATAATTTTTATTTATATAAATTTTATAATTGATCAATTAGATCCAAGATTTGGTAAATTGTTAGATTTTAATCACATAGATTCTTCATTTTATTATATATTTCATCTAGTGTTTTCATTTGTTTACGATTTTTTTAATCATATATGTTTTGATTTCAAATCAAGTGTGTACTTTTTAATATTTTATATATTGATAAATGATCAATTATTCTCATTTATGGTGGAAAAATAATATTTTGATTTCTCCAGTATATCACCAACATTTTCATTAGTAATAGTATTATTGAAATGAATAAATTTACTTGAGATATCAATTTACTTTTCACTGTAAAAATCATCAAATATATGATATTACCAAAGGTATTATTCATAATAAAATAATTCTTTATTGTAATTATTTGATAAATATATTGAATTTTCTATTAATAATACTTATATAATTGACGAATCACCTCTAATAATAGGTTGATACTTTAATGAGTAATCTTTTTTTCTTTTATAAGGTTCGCTTTTTCTTCAAAAATTTATATTTCATTATTTTAGAGAATTTTCATACATAAATCTTCTTTGTCATTATGGAATTAAAGTATTAATAATGTCGCATAAGTTTTTTTCATTAATGTTAGTTCCCTTTAATTGATTAACTAATTAAATTTCTAGATATAATAAGTAATGTAACATTAATCAACATGTTTAAGTATTGCACAACTTCAGTTAGATATCAACCTGTTTTGAACATTAGAATTTATTTTATATATATATATATATATATATATATTCACATGATTAAAATATTTTCATTACTTCATCGGTATGTGATTTGAATTTAAAATATTATTCCAATTATATAATCAAATATATATAAGCTACACCAATATATAATCTTTCAGTAAGGTTCAATCACAACAATAAAAAAATGAAGTGTTCCTAATAAAATAATAAATTCAAGATAATATTGAATTTTTTCTCTCTATCTTGTTAGAAAAAAAATTACATAGTCATTAATGGAATGAATATTACACCAAATGTTGTCCAAATTATGGGTAAATTAATGAGTGAATTTAAAAGGTTAAACAAAAGTACCATTTGAATGAACTTTTACAAAGGATAAGTAAATCACACCGAAGAAGATAAATAATACAAGAATCTATTTATCAAGAAAATAAAATGATAAAAGATATAAATTATAAAATTATTAAGTAAATTAAACATTTTAATAAAACATTACAAAGAAAGGTAATTTTATTATTATGTATGTTATTCTATGAAGAAAAATATTTACATACTATTTAAAATATGATTAATAGAATGTTTATGAATAAGTTAAATTATTGTAAATTTGGAAGATTATATATATAAACATCATGATTACTATAAAAATTTATTTATGGTATAGAAATATGGAATAAATTAAGAAAACAATACATTCTCAGTAGAAGTATACTTGATAAAAAATTAAATATCATAGAAGTTAATGTTTAGAAGGGATGGAAATATAAAATATTAATGTATTTTAGGATAGGAAATACTTACACACTTATATAGTTTAAATTAATCACGTTCATGTATACAAATTCCTCTATTCTAACCAAAAGTGATCGATAGATCTTATTCCCAAAATATATAAATAATATAAGGAGTATAACGAGTGCTCAATCTTATAACATTTTATAAAAAAGAACTTGTCATTCAGACTTCATCATTAAAAAATAATTGAGTAATAAATATCATAATAATTTAATGAAACAAATATGGTTCTTGATACGTAAGAAAACAAACTATTAAAATTTAATTTAGAATATAGTTGAAGAATATGGTTCTATTATATAGACACTAAAATATAACTATTTGGGCATTAAGTTCAATTTTGATAATTTAACTACTAATTTATTTCCCCCTCATATTATCGATACATTAATCTTGACTTCTCCTTTTTAATATTTTAAAAATATTAATAGAAATTTCTTTTAGTTGTTTTAATAAAATTATTATTGAATATATAAAAAATCTACTGTGAATCTTTGTAAAGATAGGGTCATTGTTCAAGAATCTATTTTCTATCATCATATATTTTCACATCACATATCCTATATTATCGAAGAAAAAATCATTTCATTTAACCATGATCTTCATAAATCTTTTTTCTATTCCAAAGCTTTTTCTTACAAGATCATGTTGTTAAAAAATCCATCACCAATAGAATTACATCCATTAATGAGACCAAACACACAGTAATTGCATCGCCATCAAGGATAGAAAATTGATATATTGTGTACCCATTTTCCTTCCTAAACAAACACCACTAAAAACAACCAAAATCCATCACCAGAAGGAAAAAACACTAGAATAGAAAGTCCAACAAAAATATATTTCCATTACTAAACAATAGTTACAAAAAACTGAATCCATTCAAGATCTAGATCACTGAGTCATCTTCATCCCATCATAAAAACACTAGGGAAATAAGATCCAAACACATTGAAATCAACAACTAGGATAAGGAACCAGATTTCAACGAACTATTTTAAGTATATGCCACCAATATTAGACCACAACTGACTCATGTGGGGTCCAACATTCATGACAGGGTAGAAATAGAGAAATGGGAAAAGAAAAAGTTGGTTATTGCCTCTAGATGAATCTACCCTCACTATCCTAAATAATCATTCCTAAACAAGGATGGGTTAGGCCACCACTGCATAATTGAATATACATGAATCCATCGATACCTCTATAAACATGAAAGCATCATGTAACCGGATGGGATGGGAAACAATCCATATGGCTAAGAGAACCTCAATATTTTTTTATTAATATTGAGACCTACTACCCTTTTACCTCTATCCCCTTTTGGGGATAATCAAAATGTAATTTTTAGAAGTTAATTTAATGTAAAAATAATAATTATAATCATAATTAAATATAGAAAAGGTAATAATTTTTTAATTGAATATGTGAAAATATTTAGTATGGTGGATATATATATATATGATAAATTAATATTTATCCATTATTTATTTCACTTCCTCAGAAAATCTCATATGTCCTTGTACATATACTGACACATTTATTAAACCAATTTCTTGTCATTATTATAATATTCATTTAATTATATAATATCTACACTTAAACTTGAGTATGGTTGATAAAAATATGTCTTGTAGGGAAATTGTGGTTGTATTGCAGTGATGATCAAACTTCTCTTAGAGAATATCAGATTTTCTTCATTTTTGGTAATATATTAGATCCTTTTCGTATGATGTTATGTATACATTTATATTTTTCATAATCTTTCTCAATATTATTCAATTTTTTAAATCCATATACATGAAAAATGATTTCCAACAATCAATCTATCATTGAACCCACTATCATTTCTAGAATTTTGGAAAATCTACGAGTTTTCTTCATAGTTTTTTTTTCAAAAATGAAATTAAAAAAAATAAATGTTAGAGGATATTTGATTCATATTGAATGAGTAGAAATCGGTGAGGTAGTTAGAGTGGTATCTAAACAATAGACGATATATGATGTGGATTAGAAGATACAAAATTTAGAGTATTATATATAGACATTTTACATGAACAACATTATTTATAGGTTAGTATTATCTTGGTATATTTTTTTAGATTACTATAAAAGATAGAGAATAATTTAAATCCTCTTCAAATATAGAACTTCTATTTGAATTTATAATACTGTTTCCTTTAAATTTTATAGTTTCTAAAATAGTATAATGAAGTTCTATTCCCATTAATTTAGTAAAATTAGATTTGGATTAAAATTTATTAATTTACGTATAAGAAGAGAAGCAATTTAAATATATGTCTATGATCCTTGGCAGGGGGTTTTCAGACACATTGTACATTTTCATTAATAATTTAATTCCTTCCCCGATCTATATCACCTCCACTATGACTGAATCATGGATACATAAAGTAGTATCAGATCCTTTTTTCATTTACATTGACTTACTATTTAATATATGGTATACAAAAATATTATATATTTCTAGATCATGGTATGGATGTTGTGGATGTGAGTAGCTAACCAAAATATGGGGGAAGTCAATATTACTACGGATGAGACTACAACTATTGGATTTTTTCTTTATGGATTAAATTTTTTAATAAATATTATTCTTTTTTTACATTGACTTATTATTTATTTGTTTTAAATCATTGACTGAGATGGATAGAGGGAACATGTTTTTGTATCATTGTTAGAAAATAGGATTCAAATGAAATTTGTGCTTTTTATAATTATTGATCACCCAAATTATGTTATATGGTTTGGTTATTTAATTTTTCAACAAAAATATGTTGTTTTTTGTTATATAACATGATAGTGGAATAATACATAATGAAACCATGATTTAGTTATGTTATTATTTAATTAATAATTTTAATCCATTAAATATTTAATTCTACTATTGGGAGAGGGTGTGTTCCTAGGTCTAAAGACGGAACCCGATTTCATTTGATACCATATACATTATAGGACCTGTGTGTAGCATAGTGGGTCACTTTTACTATTAATTCATACCTTATTTGTTTTTTAGTGTAACATTATAAGTTTGTGATTTATAGATTTGTATTTATATTGTAGTGACATGCCACCATGATGACCTCCTATTGAGCATCAAATGGGAGAGGAAGTTTATACCCCAACGGTTTGGGAACTAAATCCCCAATTACTCTTTTACTTCCTCTTGATTAATAGCTCCATGAAATTCTTATTGTGGTTGTTCAATTAGTGGAATGTAAATAATTATTTGGTGATAATTAATTGTATTATTTGACAATGGGGTTCCAGTTTTAGAATCCATGACTATTTAAATGAGAGGGTGGACCTATGCCCCAATGTGGATTGAGTCCATCCAGACTATCTTTACCAATGTAGATAAACCATTTGAGGTGTAGATGATTCTTACGTTTTTTTTCATCAAGTAATAATAAGGTGATAGTGGGATTTATATGCCAAGGCAAATATGTAAATGGGTATACCATATATGGAAACTTAATCTCATTAATATTATTATTATTTTATGACGTTGAGAGTTGATAAATATTAAGAGATTATTAATCTAAATCAAGGTAATATATTAGTGATGGACTATGATACTCATTTTTCTATGATTATTTGATTTTATAATTTTCTAGAGAGACATGTGACAGAAAAGTTTCACCCATTTGAGGAAATACTATGTAACTATATTCCTTCTCAGGTAAACAAATTTATGATTTAATTTTATATAAGTCCATGAATTGTACCCTTATCAATGAGTGGAACCTAAATTTATATAGGAACATAGGGAATTTAGGATCTTATACTAGGTTAAAGAGTATATCCTTAGGTAGCATGTTTTTTCAGTGATATTAATCAAAGTGGAGATGATAAATATATTTAGATATGTGGTTTTACTTATTCCCATAATAGGAGATCCTTACTAGTATGTTATCTGTGTGGTTAGTTAGTGTATACTCAACTATAGTGCCCCTTACCTCTAGATTATATGGTTATATAGGGAATCTATAATTTTTTTACACAAATTTTCTAATTAATCTCGAATTTACGGATATTGATAGGATCAAGGATCAGTTTTGGGATTAGGAATGATACCATATAGTGGAACTTGGAGTAATTTTAAATGTTTAAGACCCATAGGTTTTTAAGGGTCATAGGGTTAGCAGTGGTATAAATTATATTCCCCTTTGGGTAGTGGGGGATCTAATGTCTATGTAAAAGGGTTGGGTTAGGTTATCTTCACGTTGATGAGATGATATCTATTGAAAATGATGAGGGGTATTTTCCTATTAAAGTTATGTTCATTGTTGATTATACCCACGATTTAAATGTACTTTATATTGTTGTATCTAATTTATTTATAAATTATCATAATTATAATGATCCAAGGACCCATATCAAGAACCATTAGATTGTGATGTCTATCAATATTCCCCAAAAAAGTGATCTAAGTGGATTATTTAATGTTTTGAGTGACCCCTTTTGATCAATGGATATCAATATATTAGGGATTTCTTATTATTTGAGATTCTAAATTTTAATGTAATCCAATGTATGGAATGTTTGGATCGATATTTAGTGAACATGAACTATTATTATCAATTCATGTCTTTCAATACTATTGGGGGTGAGTATTATAGCCTCTTTATTGTTTGGAATCTGAAACACGACTCTTCTGGACATCACCATTTGTAAACTAGAGAACGTGTCATCCTAGTTTTCCAACATTTTCATGGATTATGAGGAGACACATCATATTTTATTTCTTCTAGTTGTTAACAAATTCTGTAAAATCATTCAGGAGGACATATTAGGGTTTTTTACAAGGGATAGAGTAATTTTATGATTGATCATGTTCACGGTATATGTCCCATATCATTTCTTTATTATTATATAGATCATGAAGATACTTGTTTTTAAAGTCTCAACTATAGGATCATGAAGAAAAATGTTTTATTCATTGAAACTCCTTTAATTTTACTCCATCAAAATACATAACTGAGTTTAGACACTACTGGAGGGGTGTGCAGGTTTTTAGGTTAGCATGCTCAATAGGATCCCACTCATGTTTTCCATGTTATATCTCTATAAAAACATTACAAATATGCTCAATTTAATGAAAGAACGAAAATATTAATATTAATGAAGTTTTATATCAAAATCATAGTAAATATTTCACGTTTAACTACTTCCAAAATGATTAAACTAAAATAGTATCAACGAGTAAATTCCGAAAAAAATTGTCATATCCAAAGACGATATATCAAAGATACAATAATAAAAATCAAAATAATAATGGTAAACATGAAATTAATAACTTCATGTCATGATTATCGACTAGTCATAACAGAACCAAATACTAGTGGAAAATCATGTCTTTAGATCATAGGTCTACGAAGAAGAGGAAATCCCCTAGAGTGAACCCCCACAACAATGAAAATATCAAATACCAAGAATAACAGACCAAGGGAGAAGTGGAAACCCATGAGTGACCCTCACCCAATAATAAAAACTTATGGTGTCTCTAAGATTAAAATTCCACCTATGATTTCATGGATTCTCATGAGATACATTTTTTAAATCATTTCAAAAGGTATTCTCACAATTAATTTCAATCAATAGTTTTCTTTTATAAACCCTACATTAAAAAATAATTTTCAAAAGGATTTGAAAAAAACCATTTTTCTTTACATAACACCAAGGAAAAACCATTTTTTATTTCAAATATGTTTAAAAAAACCAAAAAATATGCCAATATATATAAATTAATTTATAAAAATAGAAGCAGTCATGATTTGTTCCACAAATAATTGAGTTGGGGCCACCTTCCTCAAACTCCGGTTGCACATTCCCATAATGGGATCCACAAATAAAGGAAGTAAAATAAAGAAAACAAAATTGGCCGTATAATTGATTAGTTCCACATAGAATCACTTTAAATAAATGAAAAATATGAATGAGAGGATATATCGCAATATACCTCTGACAGAGCGGTTTCATGGGTTCCCTCAAATGATTAATGTGATTTTGGGGTTCTTAGGTGTTGAAGAGTGGCTGACCAAGGTCCTCTCTCAAAGGAGGAAGCGAATTTAACAACTTATTAAAGGTATTCTAAATAAAATAAAATAGAATATAATAGAAATAGTACTTTAAAGGATAGAGGTTGGTTATAGTTTATGAATCTAAAAGAAGTTTGCTGGAAGAAGATTGTATTTTTTTGTTTTTTGTTTTGAAATGAAGTTCGATTAAAATGACACAACAAAAAGATGTTTTTTTAGACAATATTTAAAAGACGTAATCAATATAACTCTACCTCTTCATTTTCTTATTAATCATAATCATTTAAATAAATATCCACTTAATTATGATCCCCTGTTTTGTTAATCCTCAAACCCTACAAGAGTTAACTTAACCATAAATATGGAATTACTTAAACCCTAGGCTAGCTTCGGAACACACAATCACCACACCTTTCATTGATTGTTGTTTTATGGTTAGCTTATGGTCAGTGGTTAATTAGAGAAAATATTCATTCTGGAAATGATTATGAATTATTTTTAGGGATTATATTTTAACTCTACAAATTTATCCCGTGTTGTCATGTATTACCGATTAAGATTGCGCTCTCACAATTTACACAAAATCCCGACCTCGCGTGTTTTTGTATTAACTGTTCAATTGCTTGATTAGTTTCTTAAAATTTAAAAAAACGATTCATTAATCATATTAAGTGAATTAAATTTTCTCAATGATTTAAAATAAATGAATGAATAAGGATAGAGGTCGATCGATTACTAAAAAGAACTACTCTTCCATGGGTGGCGTAATCATCGTAGAAGCGTTTTGCATGTGCAAAGGTTTATAATGGGTATAACCCAATAATGCTTCTACTCAAGAATTCCATACCAAATAGGAAGATTAAAAGAAGAATAAATTTAGATAAAACAGAAAAAAATAGAATAAATAAAAGAAGAACAAAGAATTTTATTACAAAAACAATATCATTACAACATGAAGGAGAAGAAGAAGGCTTCATCAAAGGGATCCTTGCTTCAAGAGATACCCTTATCGAAATGGTTGGAAAATTGGAGTGGATCCACTTCTCCTCTTCCCTCAACTTCCCAATGCACGTATTAACCCCTCGAAATGAGAAAATCTCCAATTTATAGAGGAGATGGGAGGAGAGGTTACAATTTGTTTCAAGTGTGAATGTTGAAATTCGTCCAAATATTTTATTCCAACTTGCAACGCCCATTTGCCCACCAAAACGCGTGAATTTTCCAGCCTTCTAGAAGGATAATATGTGTGTATATCGGTCCTCTATCTGATCTATAATGTTGGGCTTAATCCAGGCCCAGATTAAGGAGTTATGGTCGAAATACAAAAGCTTCTCCATTCTAGAGAGTCTAGCCCAACTTTGACTTCATGGCCAATTTAAAACACACAAATGCACTCTTTAGCTATAGTGTTCTGAATAAAAGTTGTATATAATTAAGATAGGAACACTGTTACAAAATTGAAAATTCAAATAATAAATATAAAAATATTTATCTTCGAAATACTACAGTGAACTATAAAGGGTAAAACTGGAAATTTCATCAAATATTCAAATGAATGATTTAATACCCAATACTTTCTAATTAAACATATTTAACATAATGTGATGAAATTATATCATTTATTATCTAAGTAGGTCTATAGATCATTATAAATTGTTTGCGAAGGTTATTTTGATGATCTGGATAACCATGGATCAAAATCATGCCTTATGAGTTGAAAATTATGGTTGAGAGAACCATGAACATGATTATGAATCCATTTATTAAAAATTAGTGTCGTGATTTATAATTTCATGGGTATGTTCCATATAAGGGCTTTAGTGATTATGGTGAGTGTTGGCTTTGGTTTTGGCGAATAATGTATCTCTTGTTTAGAGTCATGAAGTGTAATCTTCTTCAACTTTTTGGTGGAGAACATGAAAAGTTGGATATGATCAATCACCTATAAAAATCAAGGTAAACATTTTAAAGGTTTTAGTGGCTTCTTAATGATTAAAAGTTATATGGTGAGGATTTTTTAAAGAACCCCACTTTTTGGGTTATTTGTTTTAGTGTAAATATGAATTATTTGTTTTGGTGAGGTGTTCTTATTTTAGAAATGGAATTAAAAACATTTTCCCAAGTGTTTTAAAATATCAAGGATGTGTTATTTTATGTTTATTAAGGCTCATAAGGTGTTTTTTGTGCTTTAGGGGGAGTCTAAGAATGGTTCAGTCAATATGTAGTTGATTTTAGTTAGAGATGATGCACTATGTAGAGCACCATGGAGTAAATCCTTCCACAGTGAATGTGTTCCCTTCCTAGTTAATAATAGTTACCAATAATGTTTTGTTTGGTTGGGAGGATTTTAAGAGGGTTTATCATTACTAAAAACATTGTACAATGCTCTTGTGGAACTTCATTTTTATCTATTCTTTGTGGTTGAGAAACCCAACCACATCATAGTGCCTAGGGGTCAATATTTTTTTTGAACTTTGATGTAAGGGGAACCAACCAAGGGAAAAACAAGGGTAAATGTCTGTATTTGTGTTAATTTCACCATGGATGTTCATGGATCCTTATGAGGCTCTCCACATTCGAACACTCGAACACAAACAATGGAAAAACATAGGGAAATGTCTGTATTTGTCTTAATTTCACCATGGTTGATCATATATCCTTATGAGGCTCTCCACATCACAACACTCTAACACATGGTGTTTCACTGAGTATTTTAGACTCTAGGCTTTGGAGTTCAGGCTATGTGAAATGAATAAAGGGGTAATGACCTATCAATTTTTTTAATAGTGTCAAGGGATCCTTGGGGGATATTGGTAACCACAAGATGGAATTAGGTATGCCATGTTAAATGTCATAGTGTGCCTCTACCTTCTTATAATGGTTGAAAACCAATCCCCCATCTAATTTTGGAATGCCTCCTATCCTTGTTCCTCCTCCCTTGTGTGTGCATAGTATAAATAAACACCCCTATAATATCTCATGATTCACTAGTGAAATTATATATTTTTGAAGAGAGATATCAGGTGATTCAAGGTGATACTCTTCTATGTTCATTATTCTCTTATTATCCCTTTTATTCTTTTAATCTCGGTTCTCATCTTAGGTTTCCATTTACAATTCCATTTGATCATGAATGAAACTTCCCGATATAACGAGTATTGTTCATGTGATAAATGTATGATGTCTCAATCTGGGGATCAAACATTTTGGATTACCATTTCATTGATGGTACAAAATCAGATGATTTTTTTGTTTTTTTAAATTAAAATTAAATTATATATTCACTATGTGTCACATGTCAAGGATTTTACAAAATATGGTGTTAAAAGAATTCCATAAACCTTTCTTTGGTTATTAGTAACAGTTTTGGTGTGATGAGGTTTCTTGGTCATTTATATAGAGATTATTCAAAATCATTTTTAATTTCCATCTTTCAATGATCTTATATTTTCTAATCCACCCAAGAGTTTTATAATAACTACTTGGTTTGTGGCATCTTGGGGGAATAAATGAAATCCAAAAATCATCTTAAATTTACCTTGAGTACAATTTTATTATAATTATTTTATTTTTATTTTTAGTGTGAGGTAGAGATTCATGAGGATGTAAAATGGCTGGTCAGGCTTGGATGATCTTGGGCCAGATTCGATGATATATTTTAAAAGGAGAAAACTATATAATTCTGGTAGATGGTTCCTTGATCATAACCCTTTAGTTAATTATTTTCTTTTATTTTTATTATGTTTTATGTTTTCACCACTAAAATGAACACATTTTTTAAAAAAATTAATTTTTCTATAATATGGAATGATTATGGTCTTGAATTATTTCCAAGGGCCATGATTGAAAATTGTGAGCTTTATATATATCTCACCCACTAATGGTAGAGAGTATTAGTTTTAATATATGACATAAGAAACATGAACCCCCTAAGGGTGTAAATTAAGAAAAATTAATGTGAAATTATATCCATTAGAACAGGTTCCATTTGTGCCTCCTAATAGAGGAGAGAATTGGTTATCGAGTGATTGACCATAGTGGGCTTCAAAGGAACCATGAGATGTGTTAGATCAATTGTGTTAGTTGATGGGGGAGTAGGGGTGGGTTTTTTCCCCTAGCATGTGGGAACCTAGGAGGGAATTCCCTTGGAATAATGTTTTTTAGGTCTATAATGTGTGCATAATGGATACCTATGATTAATATAGTAATTGAGATAGAAATTATTCCATATATCAAGGGTGATATTATTGTAACTTTACCTACAAGTTATATGAGGTTATATAATGTTTATGAAGATACTGTGGGACATGATGCCCTCTAAGTGATAGGTACTGACCTGAGATATTTGAATTAGTTAAAGGAACACATGTGGGTTGTTCATGTAATATGTGACATAGAGGAACTCAATGGGTGACATAGTGATATAATAACCTCTGAGATGTTTTGAGTGGTAATAGGTTGTGATGACTAAGGGGTTCACCATGGAACATAAATTAATGAGCCAAGCCTACTATGGTTGTAATGATGATTGTTCAGGAACGCGAGAGTCAAACCTCATATTTGGGTGAAGGGTTTGGGAATATGGATGACCCTAATGAGATCCATTATGTGAGAGGATTTAGGTGTGATTCACTACCCATTGAGATATATTGAGATACATGGTATTCTATGGGGGTTTTCACTTAGATTCAGTATTTATGTCATCAACTAGGTTACTTACATCGTCAGTAGGTTCAATATATTCCCATGAGTTACCATAATATGTTATTCACCCGAATGGTGCAAATATGTGTTAGAGTTACTAGATGACTTACTTTCCTTGGAGGGTGTAGAGACTCTCCTATGTTTCTAAATTACTTTCTCTCCCAATAGGGTGCTGATGCACCATTGAGTTACTAGATGAATTTCTTTTCTAGTATGCTATAAATATACAATTGTCTTATTAGTAGACCTAACTCTCAAAAAGGGTGTGAATACACCCATGATATTTTAAATGATATTTTTCCTATATGAGGATAATTTCCCCCCAGGTTTCAAATGATGTTATTTTATTAAATACACCTCAACACTAGTAAAATATGGTATAGTCGATTTATAATGTCATGTTAGAACATGACGATCAACAATGATTATTTATTTATTTTTACATCTTATTTTATTTTTTACTAACATATCAATTGTGAATACGATACTTTACTAACTTTATATAATACCAATATGGTTGTTCCATATTTATTTTACTCATATGCTATTTGGGTGGCCATGGAACTTAGGTACCCAAGAAACCATCACTATTTATAGGTTTTGGTTGGGAAGAGGTATGGGATTTTATTGGTCAAATATATAACTTTTAAAGAGTTAGGATATAAATGTGATATGAATCAAGGATGTTGTTATATCCTTCATGCATTTTATTTGTCTCATCTATTTTTATTGTGATTATCCGAGTGGGTGATCTGTCATTGTATGATAACATGACCATGTTTTTATGTAACTGTATTATTCTATATTACATTTCAATATAACGTTTTATGTTATATTTTTTTTTTGTAATCTGATTATTTTTTATCAATTTGTTTTGGTAATTTGATATTATGTTGTAAAATATTATATAAGTGTAGAGTCTCTCTATGGAAATACCCTAGAACCCGGTTGTTAATCAAAATCCTTTGGTGTATAGAGAGGTGGGACAAAGATTAAGTGGTTAACCAATCTAGTTACTATTATGTAAAATCAATTATGTATGTTACAATGATTCCTTAATACATTAAAAGTAGTTTATTATTAAAAAGGAATCTTATGTTTCCTTTAATAATTTACCATTATTCTATAATGACCTATATCGAATAAACAATTTGTACATCATTTTTAACATAAATAGAAAGTTAACACACCCTATAATCTAATGATCTGATATATTTTTGATATTTTATAAATAATACAACAATATTTATTGAATATTTATTTTTGTGTTCATATATTTCACCTATATATCACCATACTCTTATCATCGAAATATCCTTAGGACATTCATAAATGATGGGTTGATCAATAAATCATAATATGGTTATAGAACATGATAAAATTTTTGGGATATATGACAGGAATAAAATAATTCAATTCATATAATAATATTTGAAATTTATTATAAATTGTATAATGGAAACATTTATAATGATATGTAATTTCATAAGGTCATGGTGATCATGAGAAGTATTCGAATGTGTCCCAAACATAAGGTATTCCATCATAAACATGTGTGAATCCTCACCCCCAATATATTATATACATAGTTTAAGGCTCACCATGAAGAATTTATAATCATAGGTTATGTATAAATACTAAGGAATCAAAAATAGAGTTAAAGGCTCACCATCATGATGTTATAAAAATATTCAAAATCTCATTAACAATACATTATATGATAATATATAGATATAATTCCATATTATATATTTATAATGATCATATTATATAAAATGCATTAACTAATCGATTTGGGGGTGTATAAATCAGGGAAACCCATCATTATAATATTTATTGAATATTTATTCCTTATAGAAAATAAAAATACAGAAATAATATTCATGAGATACACCCATGAAAAATAAATTTGTTACATAATGATGTCAAATGATCTAGTAAATTGATGAGTTATGTGCATACACAAATTAGTAAGAAAATATATAATTTTAGTTACTCAAGAGTTAAAACAATCAAATAGTAAATGGTTTTAGAATACTAAATAAGGAATAAAGGTGGATGAAAAATATAAAAATAATTTTACAAAAAGGGAATGAAACTAGAAAATATTCCCTTTTAAGATTTGAAAGAATTGACTTAAGAAAAAAATAGAAATTTAATGGAATGTATATACCCATAAAATTAAGATAAATGAGGTATAAAAAGATTAAATTAATCACATTATAAATATATAAATAAGAATAGAGTGATATGTTAATAGATAACATAACCTCATAAACCAAAAAATAAAAAACAACCCTTACCTTAAGTCATGAATTTCTTTAGATACACCACTAACCTCATGATTAGTCTAATTAATTTCATCAATAAAATTATTCCGAACCATTTTAATTTTATTTTAAATTTATGATCGTTTTTTATCATTTTTTATTAATTTATTAAGTTAATATTTTTCACATTGACCATTTTGTGGTTGTTTGGTTCATAGTTCAAAAATATCTCCTACAAAGAGGTAATAATCAAAATCTATTATCTAATGGTTCTATTTGATTTATAAGTTTCTTGATATATATTTAATATAAATATAGAAGTTATGGAGTTAAATTGTGTGACAATCATGTCCAAAATCACCGGGTCTAGGCTAGTGGTTCACACGACCTCAAGAACACCTCCCCATATACCAGAGGTTTCCAACTAGTGATGGGGGCCTAAACTAACATACGAGATAAAATACAATCATTTCAAATTATAATTTTCTTAAGAAATAGTTATATACAATATCCATAAAATAATTCAGAATATGAAGAATAACTATAAATGTAATTTTGTAATAAATGGTGATTCTATAAAAACAAACAACTTGTCACCTATTGGTCAAAACACATATATAAAATAAATAATCAAAAAATACAAGGAGGGTCCCCTATAACCTAATATTCATCCCAATACCAATCTACACATACCTATCAAGATAATTTAGCTCAATCCATCATACACTGTGTACTTTGACCTGAAAAGAAAACATAAGGTCAGCTCATACACCGAGATTCTTGTGTATGGTGTACTTATAAACTCAGTAGTGTCTCGCCAAAAACACCTAATATACATTAACATATGAGTTTTTATTACTGAGGAAAATAAATAAATATATAAACTTTCCTTCCAAGTCTTTATCTTCTAATCAATCCACCAGAACACTTGATGAGTTACACACCCTCATCAAGACGTTGGGTGCTAACCAGGACACTCTGACTCCGAACCAAGAATGATTTGACACCATACAGGATATCCCTTCATCTTATAACACATGTTATATTATGTACTCAATGAATCATTGTAGGGAAACCACACTACCTATATAAGGTTGCATAGATCATTGTAAAGTTACTCATTAATCTTATGACCCGACTATCTCTCCAATGAATAACCACCATATAGTCATAAAAACCAACATAAAAAACCCATGTATCAAACATCTCATTGGTGGATAAACAAAAAATAATTATATATATATATATATATAAACTTCACAAGACTAATTCTTCTAATGGATTGACAACCACCATGTAATCACAATAAGATACATGTAAGCCCCTATAATGCAACCAACTCATCAATGAATAACCACTATATAATCATAACCATATCTCATAATTTTCCCCTAACTCAACAATCCTATGATCAATAACCACTTTCTAATAAGAAAAAATTACCACAAAAATATTTTCATATACCATCACATAGATCAAAAAATAAGTGTGTGTATATATATATGTGTGTTTATCCCTAAACTATCCTCTCACCTCACATCACATCTCATCTCCCCTAATAAAGAATCCACTAGGGCTCTCTGACCCACATCAGTCTAAAAACATTGATAAAAACATAAATCTATCACCCTATAGTGACATCAAATCTAGAAGGCTCACATTGACAGTAATAACCTCAACCCCAGTAGGATGGATCTGGTGCCTTAATTTATTACATTGGCATTGATAAATGGAGTCAAGTCCCATTAGACTGATCATTATATCTATTTTGGAGGACCATATATATACATGTTACCCATTTTACATTGATAATGGAAAATGAAGCATAAAACACAACACAATCTAATAAATTGTATCCTTGAGAACTCATTCAAATATATATTCCCTATAACTTGGGGAGAGGAAACAAAATAATGGTGTTATTAGATTCTCATTAAGGGTTATGTAAGTGGATGCTATCCAGAATAAATAATAATTCTTCAATATGTAAAGGTAAATAACTGATCACACATACCATTTAAATAAAAATATAAGTAATAATCAATATATAATGGTAAATAATTGAAAACACAAACCATTTAATAAATAAATTGAGAATAAAATGCCTCCATAGATTTTATCATAGTGAAAATGTTCTGGATAATAATTATTCAATCATAATAAAGGGAATTCTTAATTATTGGACATCATTTTTTCATGTAACATGATTCCTTAACCTTAAAGATATATTCTCAAGATATTATGAAACTAAATTGTAAAACCCAATCTGATTTGGCCATCTGATTTTTTTTAATAAGAATGCCAATGTGTCAAGGATATTTCATTAACCAAGCCCCACCCATTTCATTAGGTCCAAATAAATCCTCATATTTTTAATAATATATTTAAAATTTTTCCTTTTCATTTAATATCAATATTGTGTAAAGAATATAGATTTATCAACATTTCCCTATATATAAAAATAACATTAAAAGTATTCTATATTTTTGAAAATGTAATATAGTCTCAGAAATAATCATATCCATCATACAATAATTTTTACATTTAATAGAAATTAAATATCTTTTGATAAATTATTATTTAGAATTTACTATTTTAAATGAATGATAAAAATCACAAATGAAAGTGGGATTGTACAATAACATTTACCACTTGGTAATGTTCAAGTAAAATCCCCTTTGATGAAATAATTAAAACTGAAACATATAATAACCTAAATAATGAAGTAATAATGATATTAAATATCAAATAGTAAATTTAAAAACCCCAAAAACTGAATTAATTCATAATAAAAAAAATCAATCTTATGAAAATTGATATAAAATATCTTACCTTATGATTACTTTTGGTTGAGAAATCATTAACATAATATATAATGGTTTTAAGAATTTTATTAATTTATAACTAAACAATATTAATATTTATAATATCTTATTTTATTATTTTATAATATCTTATCACATGTTCGTTAATAAAATCTCATTTTTTCTATTGTTTCTTTTATTGATTGCCTTGTTTTATGAGCATATTTTGACTTCATATTTTTTGTTCCTCTTACTTGAAACATGATTTCATCATCTAAACAATGTAACCTATGGTGTAAATGTTATATATATTCATTATATAAGTATTTATTGTAATACATAAAAATTTTTGATACGAAAGGAAATACACCATTCATAGATATAATAGGTTGTGTGTATGCATAAACGTTGTTTCCATATTATTGTCATATTTAAAGAATGAAAGTTATATATATATATATTATCATTACAATAATTTTTTTTCGTATATACCAAATATTTTTATTAAATCGATCCTTAATACATTTCGTGTAAGGCGTGAATGATTCATATCGCTTCACAAGGTGGTAGTCTGATGTACACACGAGCAACATTATTATATTCCCACAAAATGGAAAGCATGAAGGTATGTGTGATATAATAATTTCAAAAGAATAATAGCATCATAAATATAGTATATATAATATATAAACTATAAATATATAATTATTCCAAGCTATGAAAGGTGGTAATGAAAAAATGAACGACATTGGACTGTGAGGCAGTAGTCTTTCACACACAAAAATGATGATTTTGTAACCCATTTGATGGAAGATTGTAATGTTTTAGCTTATAACCTTAATATAAAAACACATTAGTTTATGGAAAATATATATTTTATTATATAATCAGGATATAGTGTGAATTTAATGAGGTGGATAAGGAAATATACTAAAACACTTTTAGAGGAACATTATAAGTTCTTCGAGTATTGCCCTTATTTTTAACTAAAAACCTCAAAGGATTTATTTATTACCACAATAACACTTCTAAAATTTGTGGTTGAAAGTTATTAAGTGATTTTGGTAGGGTTTTCTTGATCCAAATGGCTTGATATGTGTAAAGAAAGTGGGAGAGTGAGTTCCCTTTTATAGTTGAGGAGGGTTTTATTCTTGTAAATAATAAAATTTATTCACTATTAGGAGGTCTCCCTTTCCTCATGTTTCTCTAAAATTGAATAAAAATGGAGTTGGGTGTTTATTTGGTCTATAAAACCCCCAAAACATAAAAAAAGTTCATTTTTATATTATTGTTCCTTAACTTCTCTGTTACCCCACTTTTACCATTTTGGTTTATATTAAACTAACTAATTTTTTTACCTTGGTAATTTATTCATGAAGTCTAAATTAAATTGAGAATTATTAGATTATTTATGCCCACTAATTTAAAATTTGATATCTAATTTATAAAATAAAAATCACATATGTGTTGGAAATTAATTTTGATAGAAGCTCAGGTAACACACAAAAACACTACTTTACCCATAACCGTGGTAACAAAGTTCTTACTATTTAGGGGTTAATTTTTTCATTATAACAGGTAAATTTGTCAATTAATGGACTATATTTTATATTTATTATCATTTAAAATCAATTTTTATAAGATATTTTTTTTAAATTTCAAATAGTTTAAAAAATAACATTTCTTATAAAATAAGATTAATTTCAATAATGACATTATTTTTTAAATTTGAATATAAAAATATATATGAAATAATGAAATTTGAATTTATGAAGTCAATACATGTAAAAATTATTTATTAATCTAAAATATTAATGGGAAAAAATAATCCATTCAATTTACTTCAATTTTAATATTTTTATGATCAATTATTTTAGTTAATTATTAACTAAATAATTCTTATGTTGGCCTTTCGTAAAAATTTAATGTAATTATTTAATTTTTAAAAATTAAAATAATTTATCATGATAAAAAAACTCATTTACCTTTGAAAATAAAATTTATAACCAACAATAAGATGTTTTCCCCATCTCATAGCTTTATAGGTATTAAATGTATGGAATGTTTCTTTTTGGTATTTTCTATTCTTAAATTATTATATACTTCACATTGATGGAATTTTATGTCAATTACTCATAAAAATGTATCCTATGGTTTTAAGGGTAAGCATATGTCTATAAAATGGGGTTTGGATAACTGAGAAGGTCATTTTACACACTATATTCTATAATTAACACCAATGTAAACATGTTTTCTACTTAATCGTTACAATTAATTTTAACTATAATAACTATTTACTATATTAAAAAAATTATTTTAACCCTATTATAATTTATAAATTATTAATATTCCAATTATGGAATCCATTTTATAAAATTTAAATCACATAATTGGAAAAATTAATTTAAAATTTATCCTACAAATTGGACGAGAAGACATGTTTTTACAATAAAAATGTAACAATGTTTACTATGTTTTTATGTAAAAATTATATAAAAAATTATCCCAATGAAAAAAATGGATTAATAATTGTGTAATTTATTGTATTTAACTTTAAATTTAATTTAAAATATAATCTAATGTTGTAAATATTTTAAATAAAAATTTAATTTTCATGTAAAATGCAATAATTTTACTATTCATCAAAGAATGAAACTTCTCGTAAAAAATACCAAAAATTCACCTTAGGATAATTTTGATATTATTCTTCTAAAACATAAACTATTTTTTAAAATTAAATTTATAAAACTGTCAAAAGTCAGTTTTAAAACAAGTGTTTCCTTAAAAGGAGGGAAAACTGCCTTTAGGAAAATATAGCTTTCCTGGATAAATTTGTATTTGTTCTTACATTATGCTCATAAAATCTATTGAATTATTGTAAATTTTTTTAATCAATATATAATTTATAAATTTCATTAATATAATCCCTTAATATTAATTAATTTAATTTATTATGATAAAATTCATTTGGCACATAAATATAGTTTTTTGAAAAATCATTTTCATTATATTCAATTTTTTATATTTATTTATAATTAATGGGTAACAAATGAATTAAAAAAATGTATTTTTATAATTTAATTAACGTAATTAATAACATCAAATTTAATATATAGGATATATATTAATTTTAAGTAATAATACTAATAGAATTTGGTAATACTCAGTCTTGCATATAATGTAAACTAACGAATAAATGAGTTGTTATGTGTAACCCAAGATAACTCAATGTTGGATGAATTAAAAGATATATCAAATATTTAATTTTAATAAGATTTTAAATATAAAATTAATATTTTAGTTGTTATATTCCCTTTTACACATGGTTCTTTGTGACATACATGCCATCAGATAAGATCTTAATATTTTAAAATTTCAATATGTTAAATTATCCTTTCAATAAAAAAATTAAATCATTACAATTAAAACTTGATCCTAGTAATCAAGGGGTTGAAATTTAGAAACAAAAACATTGAAAAACCCACATCATAAAATAGTTAATAAAATATCCAATTAACAATAGTGAATGTGAAGTGAAAAGGTTATCTAGAATAGTCACCTAACAATGTTTTTTCAGTAGGAAAACATAGCAGGGGAATGAAAACATAGACATTAAATTGAAAAATAAGATAAAAATACTTATATTAAATGATATATTTCATTTAGAAAAATAATATAATGATCAATGAATAGTTGAGGGCTGAAAAACCATAAATTCGTGATGATTTAAACAACTATCTAATTCATCAGATATGAATTTAATAGGATAATATTTTTGATTATATAACCTTTTTTTCTAGTTGATGATATTTCATGAAAATTTATACTTAAATGACTTAATTAAATTTAATAAGAATAATATCAACCTTTATTTATCCTTAAACAATTTCTAATTAATCCCTCAATGAAAAATGATTTTATGTGTGAAGAATCAAAATTTCTATTTAACATTTTTTAAGACCAATAAAGAGTGACAGGTATTCCCATATATCACAAAAACAATTTATACAATAAATATAGTTTTAAATATTTTTATAAGTCAAATAAATATTTATATAGTGAAGTAAATCAGTAATCTTTAAAACCTTTTCAAAGCATTAACATTTACCCTTTTATAAATGGTTAACCATATTACCCCTACAAAATATCAAGATCAATAACTTGATTATTAGATAAAAATTAATCAGTAGTATCAGATATAATTTATCTATATAAATCATCTCTTTATTCATAAATCATTATCTCACCATTTGGAATATATTAAGGCTTATATTTCCTTCAACCATGTGTTTTGGAAAATGTTTAACTTGAAACTGGATAACTTTTCTTTGTACAATTAAATATAATCATTCAAATCAATAAAGAAACAGTATTGTGGTACAATACTTATACAATTCATAGTAATTATAACCTGGATTTAATTTATAAAATTATGAAATGACATAATTCTAGAATCTAACGACAATACCATTAATCATTTCTACTCATCTATAGAAAATGAATAGAATTTTTCGTGATTCATTAGATTATTTTGAGGTATATTCCATAGACTCTTGGTGTATTTATTTTCATAGTTCCCCATATCTTTAGATTTTAATAATTGAACATTGAAGAATTATTACTTGACCATGAAATCATATTCATGGTGGTCATTTTCTCCAATGTTGATGAAAACCAACTTCCTCTTATGCATATACCAAGGTGCTTCCTTCTATAGTTAACACTTGTGGGAAAATATTTCTTCCTCGTCTTCACATTATCCATATTTTTATCTCTCTCCCACTTTTTATCTTTCATTCCATTGAATCCATAATACTGAGATTATTATTTCTATATCTTTTTATCACATGATACTATGTCCTAATATGATGATATGTTTTTGGAGATTAGTTCCATTCAAAATATAGTCTTAAGACCATTATATATATGATCATTCTTACTATTTGGATCACGTTCATTTGTGAGGTTCCCATTCCTTATTCTAGGAACCCTTTCTAAATGACGACATACACTAGATTATTCCATTTCATTATGAAACATAATATAAAATATCAAAATATTGAAATACATAACCGAAATTGAAAATTTCATGTATAGATTATCTTATAATCATTAATGTGGTCCGTTTAGGGATATTATTATTTTTAAATCCTTGATAATTGTTTTGAAAGAAAATGTGAATAATCCTAGCAATATACCCCAGGAGTATCAATCTAGGAAAGAAGTAAGGCCCATTTTTTGTATCATATTATGCTCGAGTCAAGACTCACATGACCTTTTTAGATTTATTACCCCTAGGTACATCTATTATTGAACCACATACACTTGTAGTATCCAATAATGGATGCATTGGAAGAAATACACACATAATATATAACTTACTAGTACTTTAGGATGTTCTTATATACTTATCCTAAAATTATATTATAGGGTTATGTACCATAAAATATTTATTCCTAAATATAGTTTCTAATGTTTTTAATAAACTTCTTCTGATACAAACTATAAATCCCATGACCCCAGTTTCCTAGATATGGTGCCTTACTTTATCACATTTTTATAGATAGAATTATTCAAATACTAAAGGACCGATCTGTTTAGTATTTTTGGATAACTATATACATACATGTCACCTATTTTATAATGGGAATAAAAAATATAAAATAATACATAAATATATTTATAAACTTCATCCTTGAAAACTCATTCAAAAATATATTCTTTATAACCTATGGTAATGAATCAAAATAAGGGTGATCTTAGATGATTAGGAAGGGTTAGGTATATTAGAATCTGTCATGAATCAATAATGAATAATCAATATGGAAAGTTAAATAACAGAATATATATGCCCTTTAAATAACTAGATAAGTCATAATCAATATGGAAAGCTAAATAACTAAATACGCATGCAATTTAATAAACAAAGTTTGAATAAAATTCATCCATAATATTTTCATAGTAAAAATCTCATAGGTAATAATTAAAAAATAAGAATGAAGGATTCTCTTAATTATTAGACGTTATGTTTCCAAGGAAAATGATACCATTACCTTGAAGATCTATTCTCAATTTCATTTTAAATTACTAGGTAAAAACCGAACTCCTTTAGCCAAATGATTGAAGTCATTAGAGTACAAATGCATCAAGGTGATATCATTAACCAGACCCCACCCAAGTCTACAGCTCCAATTAATTCCAAATATATTTAATAATTTATTTAATTATGCATATTATCATAAAATATATGTATTAAGTAAATAATAAATATTTATCAGTATTTTCTAATATATGAAAAAAAATTTAAAATTATACAACATATATAAAAATTGTATACTAAATAGTAATAATCATATCCATCTTAAAATAATTTTTATATTTATGAGAAATGAAATTTATAATTATAAGGTGTTACATGAATGTGATTATTTCAAATACATGATAACATTTGTGAAAGAAAGTAAGATTGCACAATAACTATTACCACATGGTAATTTTTATTTCAAATACCCTTGGATAGAATAATCCAACTAGAAATCTAAAATATCACGAATAAGGAATTAATCATGATATTACATGTTAAAGGGTAATTATATACACCAAATAAAATTGAACTGGATCATAAAAATAATCAAGTCTCAATGGAATGTAAATTGAGTTTAAAACTCATACCTTATGCTTCCTTTCAGTTAAAGACTCTTTAAACTCCGATAATTTTTTTAATCATATTAATAACTTATACCAAAAACATATTAATATTTATAATATCATATATGATTATTTTAAAAACATTTGATCACCCCTTCATTAATAATATCTCATTATTTTTATTATTTTTGTTGTTAATTGCCTTGTCTTTTGAGTTTGTTTTGACTTGTTATTTTTTTTATTACTTAAATCATGATTTCATCATCATTATATTATAATTCATAATATAAATATCATATATATTCATTATATATATTCTTAGATTAATTCATAAAATTTGGTGATAGGAATTAAAATACATTGTTCATGGAGATGGTAGGTCATATGTATGTAAACATATTGATTTCATTCACTTTTCATATTGATAGAATTAAAATTAAATGATATATATATATAATATAATTACAATATCATTTTCATGTAAAATATATAAAATATTTTTTATAAAACACATCTATAATACATTACATGTAAAGCGTGAATGAATCACATCACTCCATGAGGCGGTAGTCCCCCATACACAGAACAACATTTTTGTATTCCCACAAAATAGAAAACATGACTGTTTGTGTGATATAATTGTTACATAATAATGAAAACATAATAAATATCATATATTTCACATATAAACAAAAAAAACCTTCATTATTACCAACCTTTAATCTTGGTAATGAAAAAAGAAACGACATCGGCTCATGAGGCCAAGTCCACCGTACATTTGAATGATGAATTCGTAACCCATTTGATGGAAGATTGTAAAGAAGAATGTTGAACCCTTAACATAAAAATCATTATATTTAAGACACTATGTTTTTTATATAATCATGGTATAATAGTATTTTATGGAGGTGGAGGAGGAAATAAACTAAAAACATTTTAGAATATCGTTACCTCTTCTTTGTGTATTCTTATTAGATTTACACTAAAAACATAAAAGGTTTTCTTGGTGCTAAAAATAATATTATTTGATTAGGGTAGGGAATTTTGGAATGTATTTTGGTAGTTTTTGGTCAATAAATATGCCTTGTGATGTTTGAATAAGGGTAGGGGGAGTTAGTTCTCTTTTATAGTTGAGGCAGAGTGGTATTGTTGTAAATAATCAAAATTACTCATTATTGGGAGGTCTCCCTTAACTCATGTAGAAAACAAATTGTATAAAAATGGTGGTTTTGATTTATTTGGTCTAGAAAATTCTATAACGCACAAAAATAAGATAATTTTTATAATAACTTTCCTAAAATTCTATATTTCCTTACTTTAAGCATTTGGGGTTTTATCAAGGTAACTAATTTTCTAACCTAGTAAATTTATTCATTATGAATAAAATAAAGTGAGAGTTATTAGATATTAATAATTAATTATTGTAAAAATTATATCTAATTTAAAAAATAAAAATCACATGTGTGTTGGAAATTAATTTTAATTGAAGATAAAATAAAGCATAAAAATAGTGATTTATCCCAAATCACACTAAAAATGTTTTGACTATTTAGGAGATAATGTGTTTGTTATAAAAGTTCAATTTCACCATGAATGGAACATTTTTTATATTTATTAACATTTAAAATTGAATTGGAAGAATATATATATTTTAAATTTTAATTCTTAATTAAAATATTATTGATTATAAAATAATTTTAATTTTAATTTTGAAACTATTTATTTAATTTGAATTTTTAAACATCAAGATAATGACTTAATTTGAATATATTACCAGAAAGCGTAGCCAGAGGCAAGACCTCTGACCATTTATTAAAGTAAAAGAAAATATCTAGAAACAAGCATTACAAAGCCAGAACAACCATTACATATCCTCAAAATCACACCCACCACCACTTCCGTTAAAATTAGATTCTTCCGCAGTCATTATTCCCCACTCTAAGCTTTCATAGTGCTTTATAACTTTAGCGTACTTCCTTCTTAGGTTCATCCGCTCCAGTGTTGGTAATTCATACGAATTTAATGTAAATATTTCATATATAAAAATTAATAAAATTATCATGATTAAGGAACTCATTTATTTTTTTAAATATTTTCTATAAATGAAAATATTATTTTTCCCATCTTAATTTTTTATATATATTAAATAGAGTGAAGGATTATTTTTTTACTTTTTTCATACTAAATTATTATATAGGTCAATTTACTAGAATAGTATCCCAATAACTAATCAAGATAGAGACTATGGTGTTAAGGATCTAAATATTTCTGGATAATGGGTGTTAGAGAAGATGATAGTTCTTTTGACACATTATATTATATGTCTAACCACGAAGTAAACTTGGTTTATCCTTAATCACAAAAATTAATTTAAACTATTTTTACTAATTACATTGGTCAAAAATTAAGTTGGCCATATTATAAATTCTAAATTATTATTACTCCATATATGGAATCAGTTCTTCCAAATTCAATTTTGAAAAGTGAAAAAAATATTTTAGAATTATTCCCATCAATAGGATAGGAAAGCCGAGTTTCACAACCGGAATGTTTAAAAGTTTACTAAGTTTTTATATCTAAACTCAATATAAAAATATAATTAAAATGACCTAAATATGATTAATATGTGTATATTTGATCTAATTTAATTTTAAAATAAGCTTAAAATATAATTTTACGTTGTAAATTATTTATACAAAAATTTATTATTTAATAAAGATTCATTATATTTAACTTTTCATCAAAAATGAAACTTCTCAAAAAAAGTAACACAGATTCTACCTAAGATAATTTTTATATTATTATTTTAAAAACTATGATTATTTAGTAAAAAATAATTTATAATCATGTCAACATTTAGTTTTAAGACAAGTGTTCAATTAAAAGGTAGCAAAACGGCCTTTAGAAAAATACATCTTTTATACATAATGTTGAATTTTTTATCAAATAACTATAATATCTATTGAATGAATTAAAATTATTATTTTTTTGATAAAATAAAATATAAATTTAATTAAGTTCATCCACTAATATTAATTAATTTAATTTTTTAATATAATACTCATTTTGTGTGTAATTGTTTTATAAAAACATTTACTTTATATTAAATTGTTTTTATTTACTTATTTTTATTTAATTTGTAACCAATTAATTCAAACATAATTTTTTATAAGTAAAAATATCCCAATCATATCTTCCAATTTAACTGCTAAGAGATACTTTTTTATTTAAAATAATAATATTAATAGTATTCAGTAAAACTTATTCTTGTGCATAATCAAGCTTTTAAAGAAATGTGGTGTTACTTGTAACATAAGCTAACTCAGTGTTCTATGAATTTCAAGATATATAATAGATTAAATTCATTTAATATAGTTTATATATCATAATTTTTTTGTAGTTATATTCCCTTCCACCCTTGGTGTTGTGTTCTATACACACTATCTGAATTGATGTTCTTATATGAAAATTTGAGGGTGTTACTGTAACACCCTGAGCTTTTATGAAAAATATTCTTTTCATTAATGTCTTGTGTTGTACGCTACACCAAAACGAGCTTGCACAACACGCATCCTTGACTTTCCTTGCATTACACGCAATCGCGACCTTCCTCGATAGCGTGTGTAGTATGCAATACTGAGTTTCACTAAACAACGATATGCTATTAAAATATTAAAACTAGCCGTTATGAATAGTAATAACCAGTTTTGAAATTTTATAAATTTTATTTTTCAAAATGGACTTCATTTTTGGATTCGGAATATCGAAATTAGCTTAGGGTGAAATTTTGGTACTTTTCGGATAACTTTCATATTCTGATGAATAGTTAAAATTACTAAATTTTAAATAAAAACAACTTTTTTAATCGAAATAATTAATAGTGATAAATTATTAATTTTAGTGGTTTTACAGTATATTTAGAATATATTTTTACAATTTAATACAATGTTGGTCATTGGATGTAATTTCACATTTAAACCAGACATAAACATGTGTCAATCTTTTGATAGTTATTATCTCTTAAGAACACGCTATTTGTGTTGACGACGGGAATTAATTTTTAAATTAATTAATGCAACTGATATGTTTTGAATTTGGTAAAATAGACATAATTTTTTATTTCATAATATCAAATATAGCTTAGGCCTAATTTTTGGTATTTTTCTGGAAACCTTCATTTTTTGATGAATAGTGAAACCACTAATTGGTAGTTAAAAAACTGAATTTTTCATAAAACATAATTTTTCCGCTTCTGTGAGTGGAATTTAAAAAATCCGAGAGACGCGGTTGATGTCAGTAAGTAAAATGTGGTTCAATGAGATGAAAATAATTTTTGGTAAATAGTAACTTTTTATTTTTTTTACCACAATTCAAAGTAAATAGTGTAATTAAGGGTAAAAATGATATTATTATTACCTTAACACATGTCCTAATTCTATTGGATAAGTGTAATTCGACCAAAAACAACCTTAGCAATAAAATATGGCCATTTAAGCCCACTTGGATTAGATTAGGACATTTATTATTAATTTATTTAAAGAATGGTTAAAATAGTTAAAATCAAAGTTTAATAAGTAAATCATTTTTAATATAGGGTTATACATAAGATAAATTAGAATATAAATATTCATTATAAATCTAAAACGATTTCCTATATAATTTTATTTTATTTTTAATTTTTAGACATTAAATAATTTAATTTATTTTTGACACAATGATGCTGTAGTAATTATCATATTAATGAAATATTGACATAATTGATGTTATAAATACACAAATAAATGTAATTTGAGCCTTTTTAGGAATTAAAATAATTTTATATGTTAATATGACATGTTAATATTGATTTAATTAACTTGGTCCGAACTAATCATTCTGTTATGATTTTCATAAAAATCAATTACTATATAGTGTCAAAATTGTCATAAAATAGTTTTTAAAACAAATAGTGTATTATTAATTGTTATTTTATTCCTAAAAATCTAAGGATCGGCCAAATGACTTAGATAAGGTTATATATATTAATAATAAACAACTTGGGGTTCTTTTGGCTTTATATAGTAATTTTATTAACCTTATAGTATAAGAAAACAAGAAGACACGGTAAAAGTTAAATTATCAAACTTAAAGTTAAATCTAAATGATAAGGTTAAAATTGATACCTAAACTTGTCTAAATTATATTGGATGAGAGTATTTCGACCCCTACTCACCTTAGCTTCTAAATATATCAATTTGGAGCTATTAAAAACCGAATTTGACTTTATAATAAAATAATATTTTTTGTTATTCCAAAGGTGCCCATCTCCTCCCTTATAAAAGGGAACCTCCTCCCCCTCTTCCTCACACCACTTTGAGCCTTCAAGCTCGGCCAAACCCTACCAATTTCTTCTCTCCACTTCCCTAGAAATATCCTAGAGGTTCTGGTCTTCTTCAAAGACCTATTTTAGTGCCCTAAAAGGAAGTCTCAAAGAAGCACTTCAAAGAAGAGGTAATGTCCGTTACTGATTCTTTCATCTTTATTTCTTATTCCACTTCTTCTTCTTCTTTAGTTGTTTCATTATGAAGTAATAACATCAGTATCAATCACATACTGATATGTTATTATATGTATTAAACAACCCTATTTCACCATCTATCCATCCTATGGAAAACGAAATCACCGCGCGTGCGTACGTACAGAATACCATCTCCACGCCGTGGTGAAATCTATTTTCCACCACCACCTTACTTGGATGGGTATAATAGTGTAAATAATAACTATATATGATTATTTTGAAGTTATATTGATTCTAAAATAGTATACATACACTCCAATACAGTCCCACAATCATGAGAACGATATCATCGCTTGTGCGTATGTACGGACTACCGTCTCCACGACGCGATGAGATTCATTCTCCACATTAACCATTCATGAATGATTATAAAGTATATATAATAAGTAATAATTAAATATATGACATAATAATGATACTGGATTTATGTGTATATATATGTATGTCATCTACTTAATTCCATTCAACTCAATAAGGAAACGAAAACAGCGTTCATGCGTACGTACGGCCTACAGTCTCCATGAACGGTGTATTTCTTTCCATTAACTGATTTATTATATATATGTATATTCTGAATATATATTATAAATCACGTTTTATATTCTGGAGTTATGTAATAATGATCTAAGTAATCATATAAATAATTACAAGTCCAAACACGAATGACAAATGAAACAATTTTACCCAAAACGCTCTTTAACATGGAATTTACAAAAGAACGGGTAATATAAATTCATAAGTGAACCATATATGATATCATAACAATGAATATGATTCTGTAATAAGTCAATAACATTATTTAAATCATTATACAGTAGGTTCGGACACTTACGAAGCGAATCGGACCAAAGGTAAGGGAAAATATCACAATCTCATTTTTATCCGAGATTGTTTATACTTTGGTATTTAATGGGGTGTATTTTATCATCCACATCCATGTTTCCTCAATATGTCATATTATTTACATCCACATACAATTTTTTAAATCCAATTTTACCCTTCGGTGAGTTTTTAGTAAAAGATATGAAAGGAATCTTTTGTTGTTTTTCATACGAGGTACTTTTTGACTTTTCCGACAGAAGTACGAGAAGAATGTTTTTTTAACTTATATGGCATGAATGGATTTTTAAAAAAATATTTCAAATAATATTCCTTTACAAGTTTTCAAGTTTATTTTTAATCAACTTCTTTTAGTTTAAAATTGTATGACATGTTAAGAAAGGAAAAAATGTTTTTGAAGCAGAAAGGATATTTTCCTCAAGAATGGAGTTCAAGTGTTTTATCAAAATTATTTTCCATATAAGATAATAAAGGGTTCTATTTCTATCCCTATTATTACATTTATTTTATTATGTTGTGATGGAATTATATTTTTATGAATTTTTTTTATCATATATGAATTGTTTTATGATGTCACGATGTTTAAGATTCCCATTTTTATTACATGGGTTATGCTATGATGTATGGTTTATGATTTTGTGGCACATATAAGAATGGTATCATTATGAGATGGGTGGGACCTATATCTCCCTCAAATGCATTGGGTAAAAATTTTATATCTCATGAGATAGACATGGCTGGAACGGTAGGTTATACCGGTTCAGTGAAATGGGACTTAAACGAGGTATGAACTAGGTTCAGAAATGGACTTTTTCCACTAAGATAGTCTTGGAAATGAGTCTTGACTAATATTAAATGATTCTCTATGATTATTTGTGTATGACCCAAAGTTCCATGTTTTATTTTATGATTATTGGGATTACATTTCACTACTATGATTTATCCCATGTAATGAAATTATGATCTCTTTTGCAGGTTAAGATTTCTAAAAGACATGTTCTTATGAATATGATGTGATTGTTATATATTTTTTTTACCCTTACTGAGCATTTGAGCTCAACCTTTTATGTTTTCTTTTCCCCAGGATATAAGTAAAGGTTTTAGGTAAGAAAAAAAGGAAGATCTTTATGGGAGATGTTGAAGATCTTTCACCATGATTAGAAGATTACGTTCAGAGTATCCAAAGACACCAAACTATTACGGTCCTCGTGTGTGTGTTTTTGTTATGTATTATTTATTCCACAAAAGTAATGTAATGTCCATGTACGTCAAGCTTCGGGTCTCTACAGTTGGTAGCAGAGGAAAGGTTTAGTCAACCTTTGGAAACTAGGATGCGAAAACATTAATGAGATCCCTAGAGATATTTCTGAGGTATGTCTAGGGATGTCTCTAAAGATAAGTATATGTATAGGTTATAGTCCTAGAATGGCGCTAACGATATTAAAATTTAACCTAAGATGTTAGATATTGAGGGTACTCCCCCTTTACTATGTTGTTTTCTCTAGCATGATTTTTTCCTCTCACAAAATTCTTTTTGTGTTTTAGTTAATGGAGGGAACCAGAAGGAATTCGGTTAACATTGAATCCAATGGACAAATTGGTCACTATGAGAAACAAAATTGTGTAATTCCTAAAGAGAAAGATATTGTGATTATGCTAAATCAGTCATCGCGATATATGATTAACAAGGTGAAATTTAGTGGTATGCCTAATTCATCAAAGAAGAGGAAGATAAACTATTATGCATGTCCGCATGTTGAGGAGCATAAAGAATGGAATATTGAGATTTCTAAAGAAGGGAAGAAAAACCTTGAGGAATATCTCAAATGGAGGGACCGATGTTATCTATGTGGAGAAAAGGGTCATAGAGTGACAGACTATTATGGAGTTCAATGTATTATTTGTGGAGAACATGTGAATTACCCATCTCAATGCCCTAAACAAAAAAGTTACTTCTAAATCAAGGAAGGACGTATTCCAGGACAATAATTGAAGAGGATGGATTGAAGTGTTTATGTATTGGTATTCAAGAATAATGTTGTTGAGGTACTTTTATTGTGTATTAGAATATTTTTGTATTATTCTATTTGGTTTTCAATAATTTTAATGAACCCGTAACCATGAAATGTGATTCAAATATTTTGGAAAGCAGATGATATGCGCATAATGAAGGTATAAGGAGAAAATGAAATGTTTGACAGTATTCATGAGCTCATGATTGATATAAGGACTAAGTGATATCATGGTTTGAGTATATAGAATTTTGAGGATTTTCGTATATTGAAAGTGTTAACTTTTAACTGCATTCATGTTTTCACTAAGGTTTAATGGGTATTCATTTTTCAAGAGAATACATGATTAAGGCCTTCGAATATTTGGAATATGACCAACAAGACATATCTTATGATATATGGGGATCAACGATGGTATTAAATCTCTGGTAATCGTTTTCACTATATTATGAGAGTGGACTGCAGTATTATGGATAAGACTAAAGGTTGGAATGGATTATGTTGGACATAAGTTAGTATTTTTTAAGGATATAAGTTTTTTCGATATTATTGATGGGATGTTATAGTAATATAGCTTTATAAAAAGGAAAACCTGCAGGACGGGCGATAGCCCATCGCGTCGGACAAGGCCGTGGGAATCGAAATCACAACCGAAGTGCGACTGGCCTTTATCGCCTACCACTGGCCTACAGGAAGTCCCTGTTTAGTAGAAACTAGTTTTATTATATTAAGTAGTATGATATATGAAGTATAAGTCCATTTTAGGAACCATATATGATTAATCTCACTATAGATGGACTTATGTATTTTTTGATAACTTTTCTAACCTTTTGTTTTAGACAGATGGAATGACCCATCATTCTATCACATGATCTGCTATCACATCACGAATGACAAATTCAAATTCATTTATTTAAGATATGATGTGGAAATTGTCTAAAGAACAACCAACTGTGAGACTATACCAAAATCACGAAAGTATTTCTTCTAATTATGATTTCATCAACTTTAGGGAAACGATCTTGAAAACCAAAAATGTTGTCCTAGTGCTCTTATATCTGATGAATCAGATGGTACCTTAGATCATCACAAATTTATGGATTTGTGATTGCTGGCTTTTCCATAGCAATTTTCTCTACCACTCTCCATCAGAACATGATGGTTAGATTTCTCTTCCATATCCATATTTTCACCTATGTGGAAACCCAGTGATTAGTTTATTTGGGTAACCATTAGGTTTCATACTTTTGTTTTTAAATATTGGTTTCAGTATTCTTTTTTACGATGTGGGTTTCTATCAAATAATCTTTCGAATAGTAAACCATTTATAACCCTGACGAATTTTGAGGGCGAAATTCAATTTCAGGGGGGTAGAATGTAACACCCCGAGATTTTATGAAAAATATTATTTTCATTAATATCTTGTGTTGTACGCTACACCAAAATGAGATTGCACAACACGCATCCTTGACTTGCCTTGCATTATATGCAATCGCAACCTTCCTCGATAGTGTGTGTAGTACGCAATACCGAGTTTCACTAAACAACGATATGCTATTAAAATATTAAAACTAGCCGTTATGAATAGTAATAACCACTTTTTGAAATTTTATAAATTTTATTTTTCAAAATGAACTTCATTTTTTGGATTCGGAATATCGAAATTAGCTTAGGGTGAAATTTTGGTACTTTTCGGATAACTTTCATATTCTGATGAATAGTGAAAATTACTAAATTTTAATTAAAAAAAACACTTTCAATCGAAATAATAAATAGTGATAAATTATTAATTATAGTGGTTTTATAGTATATTTAGAATATATTTTTACAATTTAATACAATGTTGGTCATTGGATTAAATTTCACATTTGAACCAGGCATAAACAAGTGTCAATCTTTTGATAGTTATTATCTCTTAAGAACACGCTATTTATGTTGACGACGGGAATTAATTTTTAAATTAATTAATGCAACTGATATGTTTTGAATTTTGTAAAATAGACATAATTTTTGATTTCATAATATCAAAAATATCTTAGGCCTAATTTTTGGTATTTTTCTGGAAACTTTCATTTTTTTGATGAATAGTGAAACCACTAAGTGGTAGTTAAAAAACATAAATTTTTCATAAAACTTAATTTTTCTGCTTCTGTGAGTGGAATTTCAAAAATCCGAGAGACACGGTTGATGTCAGTAAGTAAAATGTGGTTCAATGAGATGAAAATAATTTTTGGTGAATAGTAACTTTTTACTTTTTTTTACCACGGTAAAAAGTAAATACGGTATTTAAGGGTAAAAATGATATTATTATTACCCTAACACATGTCCCAATTCTATTGGATAAGTGTAATTCGACCAAAAACAACCTTAGGAATAAAATATGACCATTTAAGCCCACATGAATTAGATTAGGACATTTATTATTAATTTATTTAAAGAACGGTTAAAGTAGTTAAAATCAAAGTTTAATAAGTAAATCATTTTTAATATAGGGTTATACATAAGATATATTCGACTATAAATATTACTTATAAAGATAAAAATATTTCCTACATAATGGTATTTTATTTTTAATTTTTAGACATTAAATAATTTAATTTATTTATGACACAATGATGATGCCGTAATTATCTTATTAATGAAATATTGACATAATTGATGTTATAAATACCCAAATAAATGTAATTTGAGACTTTTTATGAATTAAAATAATTTTCTAGGTTAATATGTCATGTTATTATTGATTTATTTAACTTGGTTCGAACTAATCATTCTGTTATGATTTTCACAAAAATCAATTACTAAATAGTGTCAAATTTTACATAAAATAGTTTTTAAAACAAATATTATATTATTAATTGTTATTTTATTACTAAAAATCTAAGGTTCGGCCAAATGACTTAGATAAGGTTATATATATTAATAAAAAACAACTTGGGGTTCGTTTGGATTTATATAGTAAGTTTATTAACCTTATAGTATAAGAAAACAAGAAGACACGGTAAAAGTTAAATTATCTAACTTAAAGTTAAATCTAAATGATAAGGTTAAAATTCATACCTAAACTTTTCTAAATTCTATTGGATGAGAGGCTTTCGAACCCTACCCACATTATCTTCGAAATATATCAATTTGGAGCTATTAAAAACCGAATTTGACTTTATAATAAAATAATACTTTTAGTTATTCCAAAGGTGCCCCTCTCCTCCCTTATAAAAGGGCACCTCCTCCCCCTCTTCCTCACACCACTTTGAGCCTTCAAGCTCGGCCCAACCCTACCAATTTCTTCTCTCAACTTCCATATAAACATCCTAGAGGTTCTGGTCTTCTTCAAAGACCTATTTAATTCCCTAAAAGGTGGTCTCAAAGAAGCACTTCAAAGAAGAGGTAATGTCCGTTACCGATTCTTTCATATTTATTTCTTCTTCCACTTATTCTTATTTAGTTGTTTAATTATGAAGTAATAACATCAGTATCACTCACATACTGATATGTTATTATAAGTATGAAACAACCCTATTTCACCATCTATCCATCCTACGGAAAACGAAATCACCGCGCGTGCGTACGTACGGAATACCGTCTCCACGCCGTGGTGAAATCTATTTTCCACCACCACCATACTTGGATGGGTATAATGTTGTAAATAATAACTATATATGATTATTTTAAAGTGATATTGATTCTGAAATAGTATACATACACTCCAATATAGTCCCACGATCATGATAACGATATCATCGCTCGTGCGTACGTACAGACTACTGTCTCCATGACGCGATCAGATTCATTCTCCACTTTAACCATTCATCAATGATTATAAAGTATATATAATAAGTAATCATGAAATATATGACATAATAATGATACTGGATTTATGTGTATATATTTGTATGTCATCTACTTAATTCCATTCAACTCAATAAGGAAACGAAAACAGCGTTCATGCGTACGTACGAACTACCGTCTCCATGAACGGTGTATTTCTTTCCATTTACTGATTTATTATATATATGTATATTATGAATATATATTATAAATCATGTTTTATATTCTGTAATTATGTAATCATGATCTAAGTAATCATATGAATAATTACAAGTCAAAACACGGATGAAAAATGAAACAATTTTTCCCAAAATGCTATTTAACATGGAATTTACAAAAGAACGGGTAATATAAATTCATAAGTGAACCATATATGATATCATAAAAATGAATATTATTCTGTAATAAGTCAATGACATTATTTAAATCATTATAAAGGAGGTTCGGACACTTACGAAGTGAATCGGACCAATGGAAAGGGAAAATATCACAATCTCATTTTTATCCGAGATTGTTTATACTTTGGTATTTACTGGGGTGTATTTTATCATCCACATCCATGTTTCCTCAATATGTCATATTATTTCCATCCAACTACAATTTTTTAAATCCAATTTTAACCTTCGGTGAGTTTTTAGTAAAAGATATGAAAGGAATCTTTTGTCGTTTTTCTTACGAGGTACTTTTTGACTTTTCCAACAAAAGTATGAGAAGAATGTTTTTTTAACTTATACGGCATGAATGGATTTTTAAAACATTATTTCTAAGAATCTTTCTTTACAAGTTTTCAAGTTTATTTTTAATCAACTTCTTTTAGTTTAAAATTGTATGACATGTTAAGAAAGGAAAAAAAATTTAAGCAGAAAGGATATTTTCCTCAAGAATGGAGTTCAAGTGTTTTATCAAAATTATTTTCCATCTAAGATAATAAAGGGTTATGTTTCTATCCCTATTATTACATTGATTTGACTATGTTGTGATGGAATTATATTTTTATGAATTCCTTTATCTTATATGATTTGTTTTATGATGTCACGATGTTTAAGATTCCCATTTTTATTACATGGGTTATGCTATGATGTATGGTTTATGATTTTGTGGCACACATAAGAATGGTATCATTATGAGATGGGTGGGACCTATATCTCCCTCCAATGCATTGGGTAATGATTTTATATCTCATGAGATAGACATGGCTGGAACGGAAGGTTATACCGGTTCAGTGAAACAGGACTGAAACGAGGAATGAACTCAGTTCAGAAATGGACTTTGTCCACTAAGATAGTCTTGGAAATGAGTCTTGACTAATAAGAAATTATTCTATATGATTATGTGCGTATGCCCCAATGTTCCATGTTTTATGTTATGATTATTGGGATTACATTTCACTACTACGATTTATCCCATGTAATGAAATTATGATCTCTTTTACAGGCTAAGATTTCCAAAAGATATGTTCTTATGAATATGATGTGATTGGTATTTCTTTTGTTTACCCATACTGAGCATTTGAGCTCACCCTTTTATGATTTATTTTCCCCAGGATATAAAGAAAGGTTTTAGGTAAGAAAAAAAAGTAATATCTTTATGGGAGATGTTGAAGATATTTCACCATGATTAGAAGATTACGTTCTGAGTTTCCAAAGACACTAAACTATTACGGTCCTCATGTGTGTGTTGTTGTTATGTATTGTGTATTCCGCAAATGTAATGTAATGTCCATGTACGTAAAGCTTCAGGTCTCTACCGTTACTTAACCTCAACTTCAATATGTAGTCTCAATACCCTATATAAATTACCCTTTGAACCCATTTCAAAGTCCATAACTAATACCAATAATCCACTCTAGGGGATATTATATTGTCTCTCTATAGAGACTACTGAACAGATGAACACAAACTTATCATAGCTACCTAAATACATCTATAGAAAACTTATTGGATATTATGATAACCCATATCAAATATTGATACCTCCTCATGGTTACTAAATATTGCATCTATCACCCTCATCCCTTAGTGATTTAGTGACCTGATTATTCAAAACATCTCATTTTCTTCTATGTACTTATTCCATTCCATTCATTAAGCTCAAAGACACCCCAATCTTCTAACCTAAGGACCTCTCTATCCTCATCTAGATAACACAATCCCATGACACACACAGAAACACATGCACAACCATTTATAAAAATATTTTTTTTGTATAATAGGGGATAATGCCTCAAAATGAGTTACCATCATCGCCAAGCTCTACATTACCTTATCAAAACCATTCACGTCCCCGATCAATGATTTATATTTTCCTAAACATTATGTATTTCTATATCGTTGTATCCTTGACCAACTATACCGTAGAGGTCAGCGACACATTCCAGGCACCTTCCTATGAAAAATTTCTTTCATTCAACACCCATCCATCCATCAATTTGGTGCAATTTAAACAAAAACATTAAATAAATTTATAGAGAAAATTTCCTTTTCCAAAACGATATAGGATGATATGGAGAATATATCTCTATATATCCTATACGAACTCCATAATAAATCCACATTATTCTTGGATAAGTTTCCCATGCTATAGTGAAATATTTTCCAAACTGTTTCCCAAATTCTTCCAAAACAGAAGGGCAAGAAAGGGGTATCCAGAATTAGAATAAATAGATAATCTTACCATGAATCATTATTACTACACAAAATAATTAATCACTATAATAGAAGATAAAATGGGATAAAAATATAGGATTATTTTGATAATAAATGGTCCCTCCTGAACCCTATGTCCACTTAAAACCTAAATCACCCCAACCTTGAATAGAATAGAATACCCCTACTAAAAACAACCTAGACCTAACTCAATTTTCTAGTCGTTAGGCCCACTTTATAGTTGATGGACCAAATGGTGGCTAGTGAACCCAACAAATGTGTTGGGACACTATTTTTTCCATAATAGCTAGTGGCTATTGATATCTTTTAGCATTCCCAGCTACCTCCATCCTTCTTTTAATGATACCCAAACCCTTGGGTCACCACACATAATTGACAACCATTGAAAAACCCACTATTTGATAATAAAAATCTCATACATCAAATCAATTTTATAAATATCAAAATGAACTATCCAATAAATGAAGAAAACAATACCAAGGAATTCCAAAATTATAATGAAATTGGTCATTACAAATATATCAGTTTATAGTTACAAATTTTGAGAATAAAAAATTGTAAGTATGTTTTTATAGTCAAAAATAACTATGATTTATTATATTTAATTCCATTATTAGCAACATTATTATTCATTATATATCTATATAAGTAATATTATTTGATTATTATTTATAGAAATAAAATTTTAATAATATCTATGAAAGGAATAATTGGAAAATAATATATTATCATCCACTTTAGTAGAGTAATAATATCTTGGGTGAAATTATTTTTTACAAAATAATTTTTTTTTAAAAAAATTGGAAGAACAAAAATGTTATTGTTTAATAAAAAAATGTTAATTACATGGAAATGATTTAAAATCATAAATTTTAAAAGGGTTTTAATCAATGGAGTCCAAGAAAAAAATGTGATATGGGAGAAATGGTTATGGTTGAAGGTTATTTATGGATGTAGGAAAGAATACATAGGTAATGTATTAGAGTAGAAATCCAAGTAATTTTTTCTAATAAGCTAACACAAGTCCGATAAATGTTTAGCAGCTTTCTTTGGTTCTTTTGTTCTTTTTCTGCACTATTTTTTTTGAAATAATTTTACCTGAAGTGATTGCAAAAAGATTTTACATTAGTGTATGGCTTGAAAAAATATAAAATTAGTAAAATCACAAATCCAATGAAAATGACTCCAAAAGGATGAGGAATAGAAGTTATGAATTTTTATACGAAAATATCCTTTAAATGAATACTTTAATCTTGATTGGAATTCTATCTTGGTGAATGCTATATTTTGAATGAGTGAAATTGTAGAATGAATTAAATTGGATATATATCCAGAGGTATGAGATGGATTTCAGCGCTTCCAAATTGAGAAGAAATATTAGATTTAGAACTATGAAAATGATATATCATACATCCTGAAATTTGAAGAAAAAGTCATCAAAATAGTGGAAGGAAGTTACACCTAGAAATGGTGATGGCAAAAGAAAATTGGAAGAATGAGAATAAAAAATGATGGGAGAAAAACGAAAATGAAGAACCTAGTTTCTGTTTCGTTCCTCTGATACCAAATGATATGATACCATATGGTCATGTGGTATCCTTTGGTGATTATGCAGAAAAAGGGGTGAAGTGGGAGAAATTAAAATAATGAAATGTGAAGGAAAATAAAAGTGGAAGGGGGATTATCAACTAGGACCCTAAGGAGACTATCCCCTTAAAACCCTAATTATAAAAAGATCCAAAAATATTGATCAATCCTTTGATAATCCTTACATTTATTCATCGAAGTACACAAGAAATAGAAGAATAATATTCTATAAAACAGTCAAATTTGTAATTATCCTTCGTGGGATACAAGGAGGTGGCTATTTATAGCTAAATGAGAGAGGTAAAAGTCAAAATACCTAGCCCAAAAAATTCTAAATCCTAAAAATTATTTCTGAATTTTTTAACACATGACCATGTCTTTAGGGGAAAAGATATTCACGAAGAATACTTTTTTGGAACCATCCCAAAAACATTGAAGATTCCCACCATGACTTTGGAGATAAGGGACCCACCACTTTTGACTATGGAGATTTCCTTCCTGCAAGTGGATAAAAATTCATGGGATCCTTTGGGTGGTCCAATTGGGTTCACTTTTGGGCTTTAATAAGTGTGAGTAAAGGACTATTTCCTCCTCCTGTGCATGCATGTTGGGCCTCCTCTTGTAATTTAAAAATGAGGCTCTGTAAAGCCCCTTTGATCCTCTTCATTCCTCCTCTTGTCATTGGGCCACGAATCCCATGTAATTGGTCTTGTACATCTATGACCCTTCCACCATCTATTCCTTGATATCTTTTGAGTCCTAACTGCATATTTTCTACTTTATTCTCATCATTAAACTATTTTTATAATTTTAATATAATTTATGACCATTGTGATTTGAATGGCTGAAAGTATATTTGAAACAAAAGTCATATTTTTTGTAATCTATATTTCGACATCGGAACACCTTGTAAGAGAAGATTTCATGAGATAAAATTGGTAATATATCGTCAATAATTGATAAAAATAATGATCATTAATGTTATATAAAATCATAGAAACATATTTTTATTATGTTTAATGGATTTTATAGTAAATTAATCACTATAAGGAAATGGATAGAGGAAACTAAGATAGAGTTTTTTGGGTATAGTAATTAGTTATAAGAAAGAGTTATATACGAGGGAATGGGTGATCTATAATCAACAATGGATCAAAAGGACGTTGATAACATGGTGAAAAAATTGGAAAAAAACTAATTGGAATTTCCAAAAATGTTTTATCAAAAAAAATCTCAAATAATAAAGGAATTTGAAAGACATGGGAGTCCATACATTGACATAGTAATGAATTTAGAAAATCGTCATAATGAGGTAGGATTTTAGATATCTTAACAATAATTGGTAAAAATGGCTAAAATAACTTAAAATTAAATGAATTTAAGTATATAAAAATATTGTAAAAAATATTTTTTAAAAATAATAATTATAAACCATAAGGAATGAATGAAGAACCCTTACATTTCTCTTTATGTCACCTTCTTTTTATTAAGTGTAAGTCAATGGGTGGAGGGGATTTTTTGATACACCAAGTCCTTAGTAATGTGTCCAAGAGAGTATATATAGGTATTTTGGTTTATATTTTTAAAATGAAAAAGGTTTAGAAGTGGGAATAAATGGGTAAGTGGGGTGTTTTTTATAGGCAACAAGGGAGGGTATTTTAGAAAAAGTAGTTATTATTTTATTTCTTATACTAAATACTATTAATAATGTTCATTACTATGACTTTTATTAATGTATAATTAAAAAATTAAGGTATATTTGGATATTTAACACATGAAAAAAGAATATTTATTTACGTAATATTTTATACCATGTAAATAATGAAATATTGGTTTTTATTATAATTAAATATATCTTGATCATGAAAAAATATTTTTTTTTATTTGGAAAATAATATTATTTTTTAATTAATAATTTTATTCCTTAAATACATTTTAATTTTTTTCAATGTTTTAATAAATATATTAGTCATATTTATTTCATGATGATATAATAGATCTTTATAGGATTCATGAAAACTAAATTTTTCACCATTCACCAAAGAATAAAAAGTTTTACAAAATAAAATATCATTTCTCCAAGAAAATTTCAATATGATGATTTCAAACTAAATTACATTTTATAAAATTAAAATTATAAATTTTATAAACAAAACTTTTAAATAAATCATATAATATATGGAAAACAGTTCTATCTAAAATAATGAATTTCTTCTATTACGAGTTCTGTATTTTATGTTTGTTATTACTTGTTAGTTATTATACTTTTGATAATAAATTATTTTTATATTAAAAAATTTAATTTCATAAAATTATTCTTCTAATTAAAAGGAATTTATATTTTAAAAAAATATTTTTAATTTCATTTATTATAACAAACATGATACAATTTGATTATAATTTTTGGTCAAAGATAATTTTAGTTTTATAAACACCACATTAAAAAAATTTACAAACCTGTTTTAGATATTAAACATTAAAAATATTAATAATTTATTTTTAAAATAAAAATAATAAATACTTCATAATTTTTCTTACTGAAAACCATGTTATTTGATGTTTTTAAATGATTTTTTAGATATAAAACTTGTAAATGGGATATGGTAAAATAATTCAAAGAAGAAATTAAATATTATGTAAATTTAGAATGCATGATACAATATTATTCTAGGGTAAAAATGAAATTAAAACATTTATTTTATCATATTTGGCCCAAAAAATGTCACAAGGCATTACATTCAGGGGTTATATGTTTCAATTTATTGACTATGAAAACACATCTCATGTTTTGTTGATAATTTAATTAAATGACTTAATTACCATATAAATTGTATCGACCATTACTGTAAAAGCCCAAAGCCAGTTAATTTTGAAATCTATTTGTTATAAGACATAACTACTCACAACCTGAAAGACTGATCCGTTTAGTAGTCTTAGTAATTTTGATAGATACATAAATCAATATTAATTTTTAATAAAAAAATTACAACAAAATTATTACTTGAAAATATTTTTATTACATATAGAATATCCATGTATATATTCCATAATACACTTCATGGATTCTTGCATAGAGGAAAAAATATAATGGTGACCTCTAATGCACTGTAAGGGTTAAATAAATGGAAATAAATAATGAATCAATGAGAATATTCAACATATAATGGTTGATAATTGAACAAACATACCATTTAATTAAATATAATTTCAAGAAAAGTTAATGCATAATCAATATGGAAAGGTAAATAACTGGAAAAATGTATCATTTTATTAACATTAATATCATGAGAAGATGAGGAAAAGTCAATATGGCAAGGTAAATAACTGAAAACACATTCCATTTATTTGGAAAATTAAGAATGAAATAAATACATAGATATTTACATAGTGAAAATATAATGGATATTAATAATAACTAATGTGAATGAAGGATATTATTAGTTGTTATACATCATGTTTCATAGCACATCATACCTCCACTTTCATGACCATTCAAGAGACATTTGAAAACATACTGGGTAAAAACCCATATAAAAAAGGCTATCCAACTGATTTTTCATATGAGACTACTGATGCATTGAGGGGATATAATTAACCAGGACCCACCTATGTTTCAACTATCCAAATAATTCCTCATATATCAAATTATTAATTTAATTAAAAATTAATGTACCCTATCATAAAATATGCATCATTAGTAAAGTATATAGATATATCAATAATTACTCAAATAAATAAATGACATTTAATGTAAAATACCATATTTGGAAATGATATATGGTTTAATAAAAAAACATATACATGAAAAATAGTATAAATATTTAGGGGAAATCATTTTCTAATGATCACCGAAAAGTTACCATGTTAAGGGGAAATTAATGGCTACAAAATTTAATCAAGGAAGGGAATTACAATACTCTCATTGGTCAGAATAATTATAATCCATCTAGAGAAAAATTAATGATAGTGTTAATAAAATTTTTACCCGTTATATAATATTTTAAATAAAGGTTTTTTTCATTGATGAATAGAAATATCATAAAAAATATAATTTTTTTTTTGAAAAAAAATATCATTTTCATTTTGAAAACATTTTGAAAATCGTTTTCTTTGAAAATCACTTAATAAAATACATCAAATATTTACTCATAAATTAAAAAGGAAGAACCAAATAAATGATATTTTTTAGTTCCATACATTCTATTAAATTTTAAAAAATCAGTTATTTATAATTTTAAAAATTTATGAAATATGCCATGTTTTGAAAATGATGAGAAGGTTCCATTCAGATTTTTGGGAAAACATAAATGGGGTTTTTTTAGAATGATATAATATAACATTGAATATATTTTTTAAAGAGTAAAAAGGGTGAAAATTACCTTTATAAATTAATTTAAAATTCTAAAACATTTTGGAAATTTTGTTAGGAGTTATAGTTTGAAAAAAATATATATTTTCTGATAAAAGAGAGAAATGATATTGAGTTTTCTAAAAAATAGTTTCCCAAATATTTTAATTACCAAACAGTGTAAAATAGTACAATTACTTGAAAAATATCATGATTAACCCTAATATAATAAAATTAATGGTTTTATTAAATAATTATCCAAAAATTCCCATGAATGGAAATTCATGAAAAAACCATCTCTACTAGAATGAGATTGTGAAATAAAACATTATAATGACCCTAAAATCAATGTGAAAATTGATTAGGGAATAAATTATGTGTATTAAGAATAATTAAACATAATATAGGCATAAATAAAATAATATATAATGTAACTCATTACCCACATAATCATAGAATATCAATGACAACAAATGAGTAATAAAACCAGGTAAAATGAAATTGAATTATTAAATTCATTACCACTTGGAAACATTTATATCGAACACACTTATAAAAAATATTTATAATTGATAGATAAAATTTCACAAAGAATCATTTTTTCATAATATTACATTTCTATGGTCATTATATACAACATTTAACGGAAAATTATGTTTATTACATTATATTATTCTTCAATTAAATGAAATTTAGAAGAAATCGCTTACCTTACGCTTCTACTTAATTTAACATTAATTAACCTATAGTATAGTGGGTTTAAACATGTAATTAACTTATTATAGAATCCTATTAATTTTTATGATGTCAAACATGATTTTTTATAACATTTTAGTAACATTTAATTAATAATAACTCATTATTTTCATTTTTTAGGTGTTAATTTCCTTATTTTCTCATGTTTGTTTTGTCATGAAAGTTCCAATTCATGCCCATATTATATAGTTATATCATATCTAGAATAATAATAATGACATACTTATCATATTTTTATATAAAATGTACTTTTAAACCCAATAATTAATTATGTTTATGAAAAATAAAGTATGTTATGTTCATAGAGATAGTAAATTGTACGTCTAAATGAATAATATTACAATTTCCACATGATAATTATGGAAAATATGTAAGTATTATACTAAAAATATAGAATGATAATGATATAATTAATACCATATTAGTTATTTAAATATACATATATATATATATATATATCATTTATGTGGTATAGTGATGAAAATAGAGTAGCATCGCTTTGTGAAGATGGTAGTCTAGACATACATGACGGATGTTACCATCATTAGATGAGTGAAAATTAATTGATTAAAATGGATTATATTCTTCATAAATGATAAATATTTCATTAATATAAAAATTATTTCATTTATATCTAATATAATTAGTAAAATTACTCTTTATCACCTTTCATATAAATATTTTGGAAAGATGGATCACATCATTTTGCGAGGTGGTAGTCCACCGTACGTATGAGTGACATCATCATGTATCCTATAGAATGGAAAATAATAAGGTATATATTATATAATCACCCCATAAGTATAATTAGGTAATAAATTTCATTTAAATATAGTGTATTCATCATCATACGAAACCATGAATGGTGGTAATTGAAAAATGAACAATATTTGTTCATGAGGTAGTAGTCCACCACACACACAGACAATTATTTCATTACCCTTTTGACAGATGTATCTATATATTTTGGTCTCACCCTTAGAAGAAAATCATCTCATTTTATTAAAGATAATGTGGTTATTATATCTTCATTGTTTGAATAAAATTTAAGGAGGTGTAAAAAGAAATAAAATAATGATTCTTGTTGAAGAATATTACATCTTTATTGGGTATCTTCTATTTTTGTGCACTAAAATGATAATATGAAAGATTTCTTCATAAAATAATGATTATAGGAAAGGGTGAGGGATGTAACAAAGTGTCTTGTCTTAGTTAAGTTGATCTAAATGGATATATTGGTTTTAAGAAGGGGTAGTGAGTTCAAATTTTTAATTGGGGAGTATCATTCTTATAAATATTGAAATGTATTCCCTTTTGGGAGGTCCCCCTTACCACATGTGACTCAATAATTGAAAAATAATGGAGGTTATGAATTATATGGTTGATAAATACCTACAACACACAAAATTAATGTTGAGTGCCATGTTTTTTAACCAGATAAATTCCAATGGAATTTGAATTTTGGTGATTTTGGGATGGGAAATTTTACAAACCGATATTCAAAACAAAATTTGGAGTGTTAGAAAAAATCAATGTACTAATTTTTGGATTGTGTGGGGACCGTGTAGTATTCTCAGGATTCCTAAGGATTTTTTAGAGTTCTAGAACTATAAATATTGTTTTAAAAGGGGGATGCACAAGGTTCAATGTTTGTTTGATACCATGAGGCCCTCAGCAGCAAACCATGTGACCTACAGTAAGCGGGAAGAGGCTGTGCACATTGGAAGTGCGTAGTTTTCCAAACCATTTGCATAATAATCAAGGGTTTTTCCTCTTTTTTGGTACCTTGAAATTCTTCAATGCACAGTTTTTGACATGGTTAAGCTAACCATGATCAAATAACTCTAGGATGTGATATCTATGGCAGGGGATGTCTCACGATTTGAGGACATATTGGCTAACCATAAGGCCCAACCTTTGTACAATATTAATTTTTTATGAAATTTATTAATAAAATTAATAATTAAAATATATAAAACAACAATTCTAGATCACCTCACCACCTATATATCATGAGATTCCCCATTCTTGGCCTCTCCATGGCCACACATGATTCCTCCCTCTGGATCCCTCTTGGTTCACCGACTAAAACTAGATCTATTCAGGTTGTCTTTTTTAAATCCTTGAGGTAAGGACCCTAGATGCCTTATCCTTCCTTATATGGATTTATTTTCCCTCTCCCTCCTACATGGTGCAGTTTGGATGAACACTAAGGTTATGAATTGATAGATTTTTGGTTTTCATATGATGTTATGGTGTGTAGTGCCTCTACTAGGACCCCATCGTGCCTATTTCAGCATCTTCCAGTAAAGGCGAAGTGGATAGAAGAATTTAGGTCTTCCCTTCATTAATTTTGGGCAACTTTCCCAGAATTAATCATTATTTCTTGAATTTATTTGGGAAATTAATTATTATAATATTCCTAGTATATTTAATTAGTGAACTTTGATATGTCTTTCATGAGGAGGACATACAATCATGTTTAGAGGTAAGTTATATATATATATATTCCTTCATTGTTCATATATACTCATATAGAGGGAAATATGTTCAATTAATCTATGTTTATTTTTATATATGTATGTATAAATGCATGTTCATGTAAGTGTAATAACTATTTTCTAGTTCTTGTCAAAAAAAACATCAAGTACCAATGTGTTTGGATTTGTCTAATTTTAGAGGTAGGATCCCTTTCCTCACCTAGATAAATTTATGAAATCATTTTTTTATAATAATTATTCATTTATAAATTTAATTGTGAATGTTGAATAATATTCATAGTTATGATAAAAGATTTTTTTGATAAAAAAATTCATGTTTTATAATAAAACCCCTCCAATAGAGGTGTGATGTCTACTAAGCTAAAAATTATTTATTAGTTGATTAATATATTCTGGGATTAATTATTAATATTTTTACCAATTATTAGATGAAATCATGTGTTATATGAAATTTTTAAGTCATTTCCTAATGAAAATAGCAAATGGAGTCTTTATTAATAAATGTTTATTGAACTAATGTGCCTTCTAAGTGAAATCTTGTCCAATTATATTTGAATTTCCCTTGATTGAACCACCTGAGGGGTGTGTTACTATGCTTTCCTAGTTAGGGTGAGATTAATTATAACAAAAGGGAATCAATTTTCATAGTTAAGAGATGTATTTAATCCTTTTCTTTTTTGTTATCTTCTGTTAAATGGTCATACTAAACTTGAGTTTCATGTTTATTTATTTGGGGAATATGGAAATGTGTGGGTAACCTCATATGTGATGTTTTTATATGAAATGAAAATAATGAGAGGTTATTCTCATTATTTTTCCATAAATTGTATTTGTGATTCATGAGTGGGTATAATAATGAGATGGAATTGAATGTGAAATGGTTATATGATTGGGTAGAAACATATTGTATGAAATGATAAATGACATAAAATGTTAAATTCCTGAATAGATTCCTTGTACATATTCCTTGGATCTAGAATGTGGTAGTGGATGCCTTGGATAGAGATGATCCTTGGGTAATGATTTCATTGGATTCCTTGGTACACCCTAAACATTGGATCCAAAGTACATGGAAACATGTAGGAGAAGTCTGGTATGGCATGCTCCTTGGACTCCAACCGGTGCCTAACCGTGTTTCTATCGAGATGCCACTAGGACTCAAAATAGATTCTTTGGTATTTGAAAACTTGGGATCTATCAATTATTGGTCTGACTCTTTGGCATATGACACATAGGTATGGTAAGATATACCTTAGGTTATACAACATGGTCATTGTAAATTGGTACATGTGTGATTATACGGCTCAGCCATGAATGTTCTAACTCTTCTAGTTGTACATAATGTATATGGTTGATATGGAAATTAGGATATATGGTATGCTCATGGAGGTATGAAATCTTTATACAAAAAAAAAGTTCATGTCGCTTATTTTTTTCATTATTTTTAGCTTCTTTTTTATATGAGATTGACCATCCTGTGTTAGGGGCCTTCAGGGGCTACTTCAGTTCCACTAGTTCAGTAGTTTACAAGCCATTAACATCTTTTAATTAATTTACTTCTTATATGATTACCTAAACACTGCCTTAATTTTTATTCCATGATAAGTATTGGGATATACACTATGGGTTCCTGGAAACTGATATTTCATCTCACACCCTATTTAGGTACCATTAGTACCTGAGTATACCTTCTTGTTTGTAGGGTTGTGGGACTTTTCTTTTGTTTTTTCTAGTACTTGAGAGTTAGGGGCATATGATCAAGCTAGATCTTGGGTTTCTCATGAACCTAGTTAATGGTATTTCTTTTAATTTATTTAATTATTCACATACTTTTATCTTGTAACATGATTTATGTCTATCTTTTTATTTACATATCATCAATTGATCATGAGTGATTTGTATAAACTAGTGTTGGTTATCATTTACTTTTAGTTGATATTACCATTATCTTCTACTATTTTATCATTTCATTATTCTACATAAATCATTTGATTCTATATATTATCTAATAATCTGATGTGCTACTCTGACATGAGTTATAGTCTACCCACTATTACCTCTTTAGACCCTCACTGCTAGTAGGAAGCCTCTAGCATCTAGGGAGATGTTCTTGAGGCCCTCTAGAAACTGATCCAGCAATCAGTTTAATGGTCAGTCAGGATAGGATGTTATAAATTGGTATCATATATTTCATTTCCTTTGTCTTATGATTTTTTGGCTTCTAGATATAAGACTAAGAATGTTTCGGTTCTTGTTAAATAGATGTGTTTTGGACTGATCACCCCACATACATGGAATGACCTTGTGGCTAGGGTTTAAATTCATGTTCATGTTGTTTTCTATTACAATTGATTATTATTTCACATTGAGTGAATGGTTTATTTTCTATCCCATACTGGTTTATGATATTTATGGAATTTTTTCCCTTGTCCTAGTATAAAAAGGATTATGCATTAGATGAATCATATTTGGCACATATAAATCCATATTCCTTGAATATTCCATTCCATGTAGTTGCAATTGTAGGTTGCCTGCTAATTTTGGTTGTGTTCTTGAGTGTTATTCCATGCTTAGTTGTACCTATTTAGGTAACTTTTAGCATTCATAGCTATTTATCATGTCTTACCTATATCATAACATGCTTTTTTAATTGTATGACATGCTTTTATTCTTTTTAGCACGTTTCACTATGTTCATTGCTTGTGATAGCATGATAGTTTAAATTTTTATATATGTGAATTGATTTAATTTATATAGGAACCATTTTTCAATTGTATGTTCTGTGGGTTCCTTATAAATAGTAATAGGCTACTCATCTATTCAAACAATCATTGAGATTTTTATATTAAAATGTTGTTTTCAAATTGTAAAGGGATGTTAATGTTCGAATGATAATGGAATTGATTTTGATTAAATGTGAGGCAACTTCCACCTCTAATTTGTATGGGTGCTTTATGGAGTGGTATATGGACACCCATATGACTACTACTTTATATAAGCATAGACTATTTTTAGATCATTATAAATATTAAATTTGTTATGTTTTAAACTCATGTGGATTTGTTATCTTTCAAAATGATCATCTAGAACAATGTAGTTCAGTTGGCACATGTTTTTATGAGATGAACTGTTATGGGTGTTTATTATTTCTATAGTCAAATAATCACTATAGGGTTTATTTTTGAAGAACTTGTTTTGGTTGAATGGGACCCTTATGCATCTCATAATCTATTAAAAGGAATTTACATGATAAATTTTCTAATTATGAAAGTATTTCAAAAAACATTTAATGTTTAGAAAGGATTATTGATATAACTTGCATGTTTTTTCCTTAGGGAATTGGTTAAAAACAACGTCCTAGTGTTTTGTTTTAAAATGATACTTGATCTTTTGAATTAAATCTTTAAGATGGTTAAATATTTTAATGTGAATAAATTTAATGACCTTAAAAATGGAACATGTAGTGGTTTCCTTTGTTTAAAACATCTTGTATGGGTAGTTTAAATGATTACTATGGTATTCCTTTGAAAAGAGACGTGAAATTGTGTCTGAAGGATGATTCATTTTAGCAATAGATTAAATAAAAATGTCTCTTGAGCCAAGTAAAATGTGTTTCACATGACCTAGTCATAGGGTTGATGTTAATGCTTCATAATGGTCTAGCCTGTAGTGGTGGAACCCTAATAGATTCAAATTCCATTCTAATATCACGATATTTTTATAACATTAGGTTCCATTTGAGTGTGGTTGTCCCTTTTAGGATGATTTCCTCTTAAACAACACCCTTGTTTACATGGGTTTTTGTTGTATAATTGACAATTTTTATGGGTGTGATCATTGAGTGATTCCTGGTTTTAGCATGACATACATGCCTTATGCATGTTTGACTGCTTTGTAGGTCTTGTGACACTATTTCTTTCCTTGGGCGACTCAAGAGGTCATTGGTTTTTTTACATACATACGATTATGCAACATGATCCAATTTCCAATTTGAACCACCTAGCACTTGGATGTATAGCGAAGAAATACTATATATAATATTTAGGGTGTGTCCTCTCTCTTCTAAATCTCAGTGTATTATGTGTTGATATATGTTTTACCCGTCAAGTTGCTAAATAGTGAAACAAAGTAGTTTACTTCAATGAAATTGTTCATTATTTCGCTTTTTTGATCATTATAAAGTCATCTCTAGATTATGGTTTCCTGTGATTTAATGGTATCCGGTTTGTCAAATTCTTGGGAAGAATTTTTGAAGCCTCAGGTGTTTTGACATCCAGTCAGGTTTTTTTGCATTTCATGCCAAATGCTTTGACGTAGTGATCAGGAATCTGAGGAATTCACACAATTGTTTGAGGTTTCCATGAACTAGCACAATTATGAGTGGATGGTCTCTTCTTATTTTAAACTAATAGGACACTCCTATGGTAGAAAGAATCAAATTGTTTCTGATGTATGTGTCAGTGCTTGATTGAAAAAATGAAGTTGGTATGGTTGGATGTGTATGAAAAATTCAGAAACATATTTGGTCTTGGAGGGACTTTAGTGGTTAATCTTGAGTGATCAACAGATGCCTGTGGTGGTAAAGTCTTGTGATCCATTAATGGTAAAGCATCTTCAGGTGAATTCGAGATTCTTTTTATAGGATGGCTAGTAGTGGTTTGAATAATTTCATTTTAGTTTTCTTATTTTCATATCAGTGTACTCTTCTAAAAGATACAAGCATGTCCCCTATCTTGACGTCATCCTTGATGCACTAAGATAGAAACAATCTTAAATTATGATACATTTTAAAAAATATTGGGGTTTTTAGTGTACATTATCTATGTTGTATGTTGGATTCATTTTTCTTTGGAGACTTGGTTAGTTCGGAGTGATACTCATGTTCCTGCATAGAAATACCTTAAATGGACTGCATGATAGCCGACATCCCCTTTGATGTGAAACCCAAGAAGATGTCTATCTAGTCTCAGTAAATGATCTAATTTTAGTGTTTTATCCTAGTTACAATGTATCACTTGTAAATATAGAGTATTTTCTACCCTAGTTTAGTTTTATAGACTATAGCTTAATGAATATGAGATTTTCTCAGACTAGTTATTAGGATTGAATATGATATTTAAAGGGTAATGATTTTCAGTGGCCTAGATCTATAATACACCTTTGTTTATGTTGAGGCATGACCAATTGAATAACCATGAGGTGTTTTTATAAGTGATAATCATAAGAAGTCACTGCTGGAGAAATACCCTTTACCAAAGGTTTGGAACTGTTGGTATAGGCCTCCAAACTGTTAGTATAGGCTATACCAATGGTTTGAAGAACTATTTCCATGTAAGCCATGGGGGTAAGTCTATACCAATTGTTTTGGGAAAACCATTGTTATTGACCTATACCAATGGTTTTAAAAACCGTTGGTATAAGTATTATGAAAATATATTGCAACAGTTCCATAAACTGTTGGTATTTGTAATTCAAAAAATAATAATCTGGTTGGGTTTGATCCCAAAACCTCCCGTTTGTGATTGAATGACCTAACCACTAACATAAATTACTTTTGTGAACATAATTTCCTAAATATATATATGTATTATCATAATTATTTAATATTTTGATTTATTTAATATCCACTGTAAGAATATTATACCAATAGTTTTGAGTACTGTTGGTGTATGTTCTTTGATTTTGGCACATATACCAACGGTTTTGGAAAAACCATTGGTATAGGGGGGACCTATACCAACCGTTTTGAAAAATAATTGGTATAAGGTTTATATAACGGACCTATACCAACAGTTTTGTCCAAACTCTTTGTATATTTCCAAATTAGTGAACCTATACAAACAGTTTGTCCAAAACTATTGGAATAGTTCCATATAAGTGAACTATACCGAAGGTTTTGGCCAGAACATTGGTAAAGGTCCAAATTAGTGAACTATACCAATGGTTTTCCCAAAAACCATTGGTATAGATCATATTTCCAGTAGTGAGTTATGTATGGACTTTAGTGGATGTGTTTGTTGTAAGTGAGGAATGCCCTAGAAGGAGTCATTGCAGTTTTGTTGAAATACATCATTCACCCAAGTCATGCGTTTTAGAATAGTAATCCATATTGTGTAGGCTTGTTTTCATTATTGTAAATGTGTATGGCTATATAGACACTTTATAAAACTTGTCCACAGTTAAAGGTGAATTTAGTGTAATGGTCTATAGTGTCTTATTGGAATACTTGCATGAGCAGTTACAGTTTGGTCATTCAGGATTTGTCAATTCCTTTAATGTTAGGTCCATGATATAGAATTATATGTTTTATGGTCCATTAATCTGGGAAAAAATATTCTTAGAGAGTCGTTAGAATGCCTAGGAGGACACCTCATAAGGCAATTATAATGGTGGGGAAAATTGGGTTCGGAATTTCCTCCTTTCTAATATTAAAGCCTATGGTGGGAAGCACCATCAAAGAAATGTTTAAGGATAATATGAAGTGATAATATATCTAGATTATCAGGATTTAGTAATCATTGTTTATATGTTTCAATTGTAAATCGACTATTGTATTAGGTTTTGACGGCTTCAGTGGCTTGTTCTTAAGTGGTACTTTGAGGTGCATTGGGCGTTTGAAACAAAATGTGGCCATTTGGACATACATTCATATACCTTATAGGTCAGGTGATGTTTTTGTTCTTAAAGGATCTCAAGGATGAGAAATTCTGAGTTGGGTATATTGAAGAGTCCTATGTTTTTGAGCTGTGAATAATTCTAAGGAAATTTGAATTTTGTTTATTACTTGATGGGTTGTTTTACAAATTGAGCTTCAAAAATTAAATCAGATTGTTAGAACACACCAATGTTTTGTTTTAGGACTTATGTGAAGGCTTGGGAAAATTCTCAGGTGTCCCAATTAGTTTTGGGAGCACTTGACTTAGAAGTCAATTCTTATGAACTATCTGCACATAGTGCACAGTTTGTTTAAAACCTTGCGACCATCAACAACAAACTGTGTGACCTACTTTAGGTGAGTAAACACTATGATCACAAGTTATAAAAAGCATCCCAAATAGTGTTCCCAAGTCACACAAGTGGTGAATCATAGGTAGTACCTTGATACTACTCACCACATATTTTTCTCACTGTTAAGCTAACCATGCAGGACAAACCGTGCAAGGTTATTTCTATGGTAGGGGATGTCGTATAGTTTCCACATGGTTTCACAAATCCTGCGGCCAAAAGCATGCATTATATTAAATTTTTATGATATTATTTAATTTAATTATAAACTAAAATAAAATAAAAACATATTCTATGTCACGTATCCCCATCCAGATTGCATGACAACCCCCTCTTAAGCCTATCCTTGTCCATGTGTGATGCCTCCCTCTATCTCCCTGTTAGTTTTCTGATCTAATGCACATCCAGCCTTATTTTCTCTTTTAATCCTTGAGGTAATGTCCCTATATCCATTATACTTCTTTGTTTATCCATATTTTCTAACTCAATGTTTCCCGATGTAGTTCTGATGAACCCTAGGGTTAGGGGTTCATCAATTTTTGGTTTTTTTAGAAGATTGGGTGTGTGGTGCATCTCATGGGTCCTCTTAAGGTTTTTAGTATCCTCCACTGATGGAGAATCAGTTCAAGAACGTTTTATTCCACCATTAATTAATTTCTGGTAATTTTTCCCTCTATTCATCGCTATTTCTTGATTATATTTGAGGCTTTCATAGTTATAGGGTTCCTGTTTAATTTCTTTAGTGTGTTTTGATATGTTGTTTTCCAAGAGGACTTATACGCATATGCAGGTGTATGGTATATATATATATTCCCTATTTGTGAATATTACCTCATGGAGAGGGGAGTATGTGCAATACAGCTAGTGTTATACATATATGTATGTATAAATGAATGTGTGTGTAAGTGTAAAGAATTGTTTCAAATTGTTATCATTAAAATATCAAGTTCTAATGTGTTCAGACTGGTCTTATTTTTGAGATAGGATCCAATTTTTTCCCCAATTAAATTTAAATTTTAATTAGTCACATATATAATATTTCTTTAATAAATGTAATTTTAATTATTGAATTAAATTATTAGTTATGATAAATGTTTTTTTTCGATAAACAATGTCATGTTTTATAATAAAACCCCTCAATTGATGGTTCGCTGTCTTCTAAGATAAAATCCATGATTATTTTTTTAATAAATGATTAGATTAATGCTTATTAGTTTTTTATTTTTTATATGATATAGTTTAATAAAGATAAATTTTAGGACTTAGCATCTAATGGAATTTTGAAATGGAGTTTTCCATTATAAGCTTTTATGGAACTATTGCACCTTCTAAGTGACATCTTGTCACTTTTTATTTGAATTTCCATTTCTTGAACCACCTGAAGGGTGTGTTACTTATCTTTATAAGTTGTATTAAGTCTTATTATTACTAAAGGGGATTAGTTTTCTTAGTTTGGAGATGTATTTAATCCTTTTATAGTTGGTTCTCTTCGATTAATGGTTATAATAAACTTGAGTTGCATAAATATTTATTTGGAGAATGATGAAATGAGTTTGTAAAATCTTATGGTATATTTAAATATGAAATCTAAACAATGATAGGGTATACTAATTGGTTTGAATTAAACTTTATTTGTGATACATGAGTAGGAATACTCATAATATGTAATTGAATGTGAAATGGTTTTATGAGTGGGGACACTCATATTGTTTGAATTGTTAAAATAAATTAAATGATAAACACATGATTAGTTCCCTTGAACATGTTACAAGGATCTCAAACATGGTAGTGGAAACCTTGGATAGAGATTCTCCTTTGATCATGATTCTATGGGATGCCTTTGGATTTTATAACCCTTGGATTGGGTTTACATGGACTCCCATAGGACATGTCATGTATGACATGCTCATTAGACTCCAACCAGTTCCTATTTGAGTTTCCATTGAGATGATATTAGGTCTTGATAAGGATGCCTCTATCTTCAAAATCTTGGATCCATAAAATTGTGGTTTGACTCTTTGACATATGGACTGTATGTGAGGTATACGATATACTGGGTTATATGGCTTATCCATGGAGAATTATGACCTATGTGATTATATGGATTGTCTATGAATGTTTTGACTATTCTGGTTGTCAAGAAAGGCTGTGATTAATATGAAACATGGGATATACAACAAAAATATGGTGTTATAAAATGTTTGGATGAATTAAAAAGATGTTTTGTTTATTTGTGAGTTATTTTCAGTTTCCCTGTTATAGTATCTTGGCCATCTTGTGTTAGGAGCCTTGAGAGGCTATTTTAGTGTAAATTGTTTAGAAGTATACATGCCATGGGAATATTTAAATTCATTTTCTACTTATCTATTTACCTGAACACTGCCTTAATCTATATTAAAATAATAGTATTGATCTAGACACTACGGGTGACGATTTACTGATATTTTATGCCACACATTACTTGAGTACCATTGGTACATGATTAAACATTATTGTTTGAAAGCCTTGGGACCTTTTCTTATGCTATTTTGGTTATACCTAAGTGTTCAGAGAATAGGGTTGAGCTAGATCTTGGGGTGATCATGGTAATTCCTTCCTTTTATTTTATTAATAATTATTCTTTATCTTGTATCATGATGTATGTTTATTCTTTTAATTATATACCATCAACCGGATATGCATTTTTTGTATAAACCAGAGTTGCACATATTTTATTTTGAGCTGATATGACTATTATATTCCATTTTTTTATAATTTGTTATATTTAATTTGTATTTTATTATTATTTATTATCTGATAGGCCAATGTACTACTCTGGCATGAGGGTATAGTCTCCTAGCTATCTCCTCTTTAGACCCTCGCTACTAGTCCGCAGTCTCTATCATATTTGAAGACACTTTTTATGCCATATAAAGATCAGTTCAGATTCTAGATCAGTAGTCAGTTGGGATGGGATGATACAAGGAACTTATTTATTATTATTTTATTCCTTAGCCTTTGAGTTTACTCAATTTTATATTTCTAGTTTTTTACCATGTAAACTTGTATCTTTTTATTTTCATATGTAATTTAATCATTGATACTATAAATAAAAAGAGGATTATAAGATATTTTAGTCCAAATTATTCTATTTATTAATTCAAATTAAACAAATAAAAATATTATAAGTGTGTAAAATTAATTTTAATACAAATTCATGTAACACGCAAAACCTTATTTTAACCATAATCGTGTTCATTGATTTAAATTGGTTTTCACTAATCATTATTGTAAAAAAAAACTCATTGTATTAGATAATATTAAATTTTTTTATTATATATATTGAATGCACTTTCTCCAATTCCATTCACATAGGTGGATGAATTTAATTTAAAATGAGCTCTTAAATGGGATGAGAAAGCGGGTTTTCAAAGTGAAAATGTTCAATTTTTTACAATGTTGTTTATATAAATTCAATATAAAAATGATTCCAATGACTTAAATTGGATTAATATACATTTAATTCAACTATTTTGACTCTATAACTAATTAAAAATGTAATTTAACATTATAAATTACTTTGAGGAAAATTCAATTTTCAATTAAAAAGTAATATTTTTCTTTATTTATCAAAAAATGAAACTATTCAAAAAAATACCAACTATCACCCTAAGAAAATTTTGTTGTTGTTTTTTAAAAAAATACATTTAATTTTTTCAAATAAAATTTTAAAGGTGTAAAATTTTAGTATTAAACTAAGTTCTTCATTAAAAGGTGAAAAACTATCTTTAAAAAATATAGCTTTTTATGCATAAAATTAGATTGGTTCTTATATTATTCCTATTAAATATATCGGATGAATTTAAAAACATTTTACTGAATAAATAACATATAAATATCATATATATCATGTTGAGTCAATAATGTTTTCCTTATGACTTTTCCATTCCTTCTTGTTTTGAAAGTCACAAACACCTTATACTTAAGCAAATGTTGTGTTACCTCCATAATAAAATTTATCCTAACCCAGAGTTTTTTATACTTAACAATATTTTTTCTTAATTGAAAAACCCAGATTGTTAACCAAAATCCTGGTATCATATAATGATAAGTTTTGGAGTATTCTGTTTTAAGGATCCGAATTCTGGATTCCAAACTCTTAAGTAGTTCGACTCCGAACTCCTAAGTAGTTCGACTCCGAACTCTTAAGTAGTTCGATTCCGAACTCTTAAGCAGTTTGAATCCGAAATCTTAAGTATTTGGATTACGAACCCTTAAGTAGTTTGACTCTGAACTCTTAAGTAGTTCGACTCCGAACTATTAAGAAGCTCGACTCCGAAATTTTACTGGTTTAAATCTGAACTCTGCAAATTCAGATTCCAAACTCTAGTAAAACCAGACTCCGAATTCCTATAAAAATAGAATCCGAACATTTGTTAATTTTTTCATTCTGAATTTCATTTTGGTTAGACTCCGAACTTTTAAACATGCGTACACTTCAAAATATTGATAAGATTTAACTTACATATGCTTCATTTCAAAACGATCTCGTGCATTTAGTTATACTTAGTTTGTTATTAAATAGTGTCGTATATTCTATTTCTAATTAACCGTTGGCTGAGTTACACGTGTAAAGGTCCCTCCTAATTTCATGGAAAATATGACTGTTGTAGGAGGGAGCCGACCGTTGGAAATTTTATATAAATAGGAGTTCATTTGAAAGAGCTAACAACATACGTGTGATAGATGAAAGAGGTTGATTGATCTAGAGACCACACACTGTTAAGGTGATTTCTACAGAGAGAATCTTTTCATGCCTTGTGCATACTGAACCGCTCGTTCAGATTGCTTTGTGCGACTCCGAATGTTGGAGATTACATTCGAGGACTTCCAGGGATAGGAAGACAGAGGTGCCGACTACCTTGAAGTTTGAGGGCTTCTTTGTTGAGGAAGATAGAGGTTCCAACTACCTTGAAGTTGAGGGCTTGCGGGGATAGTAAGACAGAGATTCTGATATTCATATCAAGGGCTTACCCTGGTGTGGGTAAGACATAATTTCTTGAATGTATAAATCAAGGGACCTTTATCCAAGGTTGTTGGATACCCTTCTTTTAGGGTTAAAAGACTTATATCTTGTTACTTGTAGTTTTACTAGTTGATTGTTTCCACTGCATATTGTATTGTATAGAAAGTATAACCTTATTATATTTCCTTACACTTGTACTTTGATAAGTTTAGATTCCATACGCTTTAAGGTAGAATCTGATTTTGTAAACCCTATTCCAATTCTCTAGTTGGTGTTAGAGGTGTTGTGAATTTGCTTAGTTTATCTTTTTTAAACTTCTTTCCTTGTCTAAGGAAAACATAGTTATCCGTAACAAACTTTAAAGGTTCCAAAAGAATTTTTAAAGTATACAATTCACCCCCTCTTGTATATTGAGCATCTACATCATTATTCTGATCCTACATATCATTCAATAATAGTAATTAATTAAATTTATTAGGATAAAATTCCGTTCAGTACATAAAAATAGTTTTTTTAAAAGAATTTCTTTTGTATTCAAATAATTTTTAAATTAATTTATAAATAATTGGTAACCAATGAATTCAACAATATATTTTAATAAGTTATTTAATCCTATTCATAATCTCTAATTTAATTTCTCAATGATAGTTATCATTTTAAATACTAATATTAATAGTATTTTGTCAAACACGATCTTGTGTGTTGCGTAAGCAATAAAAAAATTATTGTTGCATGTAAAAAAGGATAACTCAATATTTCATTCGCTAAAAGTTATAAAATAGATTAAATTATAGTCAATATATCATAATTTATTGAGATTTTATCTTTATTCTAGGCTTGGTGTTTTATATTGCATATACTATCGAATGTGATGTTTATATTTTAAAATTTTACAGTGTTACATTCTCTAAACCTTCAATAAATTGAATCCTCGCAATTTAAACATGATTCTTGAAATTAATATAAGGATATTTTAAGATTACTTTTTTGAAATTACCCACAACTTAAAAGGTTTTATAAAATATCTTCTTAATAAGAGAGAAAGATAAGTACCATAGTTATATAGAATAACATAAAACATGGTTCTTCCATAGGCGATCATTAGTGGACAAATAAAATATGATCTTGGAGGGAAAATGTAAATAATTAAAGGGATTTATTGAGTTCACTGATAAAAAACAGGTTAATGTTAAATGGAATGATGAGGTCCTCATAGCCATAAAAATTTGATGATCAAAAAAAGAATTTGATTCATCATATTCGATTGTAATATGATAAAATATTTGTTTCAAGATAATTTTCCTAAATTGAAGGAATTATTTTACTACCTCATAATAATTAAATATACTTAATATATATATTTTTATTTATTACTAATAATATCATCCTTCATATATTTCTCGATAAATTTCCTTTTTATCTCTTTTTAAAAAAATTAATATCAAAAAATGATTTTTTTAATTCAGAACTATTAAAATTTAGTTTTAACAGATTGTAAGATCTATAAGATTGAAAAGTATTTTATTTTTCCTCTAACTATTTTCAAAAACCAATTTTGTGAATAAATTAATTTGTGAATACCAAAATTAATACTACTAGTTCAGCATTAATATTTATTAATAAAAATTATTAACTAAAAATAATGACATATTAAACAAGAGATCACGTAAGACAGTGCATAGTGTGAAACCATTATCATCCTTTAATAAGGGGTTTAAACCCAACCACCTAACAAGATAAAGTGGTTTATTATCCTTTCTGAGTTTTTTTTCTTTTTTATAAAATATATTTTTTTATAGGGTCCCCAGAAATAATATGGACATCTTTGAAAAAAAAAATCATTATATCACCTTTTTGTTAATGTTTAATATAGAACTTATTTTTTAGAAAATTGTAATAATCTTATTTGTATATTACAATGTCATTAATGATCATATTAACCTTAAAACAAATAAATACCTTTAAATTTATGGCAATAAAATGTAAATTAATTATACCTCAAATATATTTTCTACTAAAACATATAACTTCAATATATTTATCTTAAATTACCTTAGTCATTATGGAATCCAATCACATAAAACCAAATAAGAGATGTTTAATACTTTGAACATATGATAAATCCTAAACTCATAAACCCATGATGGTATTCATAATTATTAACTTAATGAAAGAAATATTATAAAATATAATATAATCATTATATGTTTCATGAATTTTTCTATCCAAAATATAATGTGAAAAATACTTTTATAATATAATTTATAAATACCAATACATAAATACTCCAGTAAATTTATATTAATATAGGTCATTCCTTAATCTATGTTTTAAACTATGTCATTCATTGTCATCATCTATTCAAATCCTTTATAATGGATTGTAAAGGAAGTGTGATTTATTCTAAACATATCTCCTAGATGTATCAAACTAGGTGTGTAGTAATTCTTATTGTTCTATACCATGTTATGCTTAATTAAATATTAGCATGACCTTTCTAGAGTTATTATCCCTTGGGACAACTATAATAGAACTAAATACACTTTTTGTATCCGTACAGGTATGTATTACTGATGAAAAACCACATAATCTCCACCTTACAAAAATATTAGGATGTTAATATATACATATCCTCTAGATATATCTTAGGGTTATCATCTGTGATCCCTGTATTCCTAGATCTAATTTCTAGGGTTTTTACTAAACTTCCCCCAATTACAATTTTAGTAACCCCAAACCCGATATCCTAGAGTCGATTTCTTCTACGATTAAATTGGCATAAGATACAAGGATTCACATTTGAAAGGACCGATTGGTTTATTAGTATTAGTAAACAAGATATACAAAGGAATCAATTAAACATTTGAATACAAAATTTATAATTTTTTTGAGAATATCATTATTACCCCTAGAATATCCTTGTATATCTTTCATAGTACAGTACATGAATTTGTTGGGGAAGAAAACAAATAAAGGGTGATATCAAATTCTCATTAACGGTTAAATACAGTGAAATAAAAAATGAATCAATGAGAAAAATCAATATTTCTTGATAAATAAATGAAGACACATTCCATTTAATAAAAATTAATATCATGATAAGATAAGGAATAATTAATATTTAATGCTAAATAAATTAACACACATGGATTTTAATTAACATTAATATCATGAAAATATATGTAATATTCAATATGGTAAGGTAAATAATGGAAAACACATTCTATTTAATTACTAATCTGTGAATGAAAAACATCCATATATTTTGTTATAGTAAAAAAATAACATATAATAATAATAATAAGTGAAATCAATTATGTGAATTCATAATTATTGGAATCCATTTTTATTAAGTATATGATACCTTTACTATCAATACCTTTCATATGATATTTTAAAACATACTAGGTAAAATCCAACATAACTAATTCTAGACAACTAATTTATCACACGAGACTCCCGATTCATTGAGGGTTTATCATTAACTAGAAATTTCACATATCATATTAATCTAAATCATTCCCCATATATCAAATAATTTATTTAATTCATAAACTATGTGATTTATCATCAAGTTTAAATATTTATTAAAGAATATTGATTTTTCAATAATTCCTCAAATAAATAAATGAATTTCCTTATAAAACGACATATGTATAAATTATATATAATTTATGTATTAATAATATCCATGATAAATACAATGGTAATTTATGGGAAATTTATGTCTAATGATCACCATAATGTGAACAATTCAAGGGGAAGTTAATTACTATGAAAATCAATCAAGGAAGGGAATGAAAATATAATCTTTGGTCAAAATAATCATAATACATCCAAAGAAAAAATAAAGATGTTATCGATACAACATATAACCGTTAAAATATATGAAAAATATAGGTCTTTTTTCATTCATGAATATATATATTAGGAAAAAGATAAAAAACATTCCTGAGGAAAACATCCTTTTTCATTTTCATTTTTTTTAAAGTACTTTTTTTAAAATTTCTTTTTTTTTAAAATTATTCAAAAAGAACTTCATAATTAAAAAGTTAGAAAATTATAGAATTTAATTTTATACATTCCATACAAATTAAAAATAACATCCCTTTTTCATTATAAAATGGTATTAAATGTTCCTTGTTTAGAAAACAACCAAAAGATTTTTTTTCTCATTTTTGGTAAAACCCAAATGAAAATTGTATTAAAAAATAAATAAGATTACTTTAAAAAACATAGATATAGTATAAGGGGTTAAAATATATTTTATTAATAATTTTTAATGGTTAATACAATTTTATAAAACCTAGTTTTTTTAGGAAATAAATATCTTGACTGAAGAGAAAAATGAAGTTGGTTTTTCATAAAAACAATTTATAAAAAAATTTAATTACCAAAGAGTGGGAAAATGGTATTATTACTTGAAAATATCATGAAAAACAATATTAAATTAAAATGGAGTGGTTTGTTAAAAAATTATCAAATATTCTCATTTAATGGAAATTCAAGAATAAATAATCTCAATAAGAATTAAATAGTGAAATAAGCATTTAAAATGACAATAATGTCAATGTGAGATTAATAGATGAATTGATTATGTGTATAAATTAAAAATACACTGAAAAAAGTGAAAATTAAATAATATATTTTAAAATTCATTAGACACATAATATTATAATGTAAAATACAACGGAAGGGTAATATAACCAAATGAAAAGAAAATGAGTTATTAAATTATTTACAACTTGGTAAATTTTATATCAAATACCCTTAGATGAATTATTTTAAATTAAAACAAAAAATACCCTAAATTCGGAAATTTTTATAATATTACTTGTATAAGTGAAGTATACACACCCTGTATATTAGAATTATGTTCATATCATTACAATATGCCTCAATGAAACCAAATGGAGACGAAACCCAAAACCTTACACTTCTTCTTAGTTTAACGTTTTTTATACTCTAGTGTAGTGGTTTTAAAAATGTTATTAAATTATTCCAAAACCATATTAATATTTATGATATCATATATGATTCTTTTATTATATATTATTACCCATTCGTTATTAATCATTAATTATTTTAATTGTTTTGGCTGTTAATTACCTTGTTTTATCATTCGTGTTTTGTAATGAATGTTATGATTATTTATCATATTATATAGTTCTATTAACCATGGAATAATAATCATGTTATAATTATCATATTTTTTAATCAGTTATACTTTTAAAAAATCATTAATGATGTTTATGAAAAATGATGTATGTTATGATGATGGAGATGATAGGTCATATATGCGAATGAGTAACATTTCCATTTTTCAATATTTATTATGGAAAAGAAGTAAATATATTAACCGTATATAATGGTAATGATATTATAAATAAAATATTTTTTATTTAAGTATACATATATATGTCATCCATGTGGTGTATGATTAAAAGAGAGTGACATCACTTTTTGAAGGCAGTATTCAACATGTACACGAATGATGTTATAATATTTATGTGAGTTAAAAAGAATGAAATAAAATTATTTATATATATCTTCAGAATGAAAAATATTTCATTAATATCATAATTATATCATTTATGTCATGTATTATCATTAAAATTATTCCTTTTCACATTCAATGTAAAGTGTATGTTAAAGACGAGTCACATCGCTTCGTGAGGTGGATGTCTGACTTACAAATGAGTGACATTATCATGTCAGTTACAAAATGAAATATAATAAAGAATATGTAATACAATGAATCAAAAGTAATAATTGGGTTATAATATTCATATATATATACATTCTATCAATAATAATACCCATCCATGAAATGAGGTAATGGAAAAAAGAACAACATTGATTTGCGAGGCGTTAGTCGGCTGTATACACAAATGGGGATTTCGTAACCCAGTTTATGGACGTGTGTGTGGTTGTAGGTAATCCCTTTATAAGAATAACATATTAGTATATGGATTATAATAAATTTATTATATCATCATACTTTGAAAATAACTTAAGGAGGTGGAGAAAGAAATAAAATAAAGATGCTTGTTGAAAAATATTAACTCTTCTTTGGGTATCTTTATTTGGTGTACACTAAACCCCACATATATTCAATTTATACACAAAATAAGTATTCTAGGATGAGGGTAGGAATGTTTTTATGTTATTTTGGTAGGTCTTGGTTGATATTCATGTCTTGATTGGTGTGCACAGTGGGTTAGACTGAGTTCAATTTTATTATCGAGGAGGAGTGACTCACTGAATAACCTGAAGGCCAATTTTTTTTATTGATTTTGGAAAAACCCCCCTTTTAAGGGTAAATGGGAAAAACCAAGACTTAAGGGAAATATAGAAATTTAAAAAATCTGAAAATAAAAAGGGTTGAAATCAAACACAATACTATGTAAAATTACTTATTCCCAGCATCAATTTCAATAAGGCATGCCTCCACTAGAAAATGGCTGCTCAGCAAGCAGTCCCATGAAAAAATTCACGGGACCGATATTGATAGCAGCACCATACCATCTCAAACATCCATGTCTGAAAATCAAAACCCAGAAAAGACGACCAGATCTATCATCATCTAAAGTAACTCCTTATATGTTGTCTATGTTCCCCATAGAAAAGCAATCACGAGACCATGGCACCACCATAAAGGATAATCTTTGTCAAATCCCTCTGCACTCTACGAGACACCCTACACCACAACCATAGAATCCTGGAAGGCATTCCAAGGGACAAGAATTCAAGCCATTGTCACCTAGGACTAGATGGACCAACAACGTGTCAAGGAAACTCCATTGATGGGGGTATCCGGGTCGTCCTGATCTAGAAACACCGCTCTGGTCATGGATCAGCTTCATTCAGATCACAGAAGAACCCTCACCGAGTTCCAAAAAAAGGAAAGTCACAGTGGTGAGCATATCAGTGTGGAGATGTAGTGATGAACCAGTGATATCAAAGCACCAACCCAAAAAAAATCCAGAATCATAGCCAGTTCAAAAAACAGTCGGACAATCCAGAAGCATCAAACTCACAGTAGCAGAAACACATAGCAAAAACTGATAACAACATAAACACAAACTCATAGTAGCACAAACTCACATCAGTATAAATAGAAGGACTTCACAAACTCACAAACTCACAGTGGAAGAAACACAAAGCCTAACCCCTCCAAGGAAGATTAGATCGAAGTCGTGCCCCACTGGAAACCCTCCAGATCCACTCAAGACAAAGCCATGTTGCAGTGGATGCACCAAACAGGAATGACTTCGGTGCACAATGAACCAAATAAATTGAACCGTGCTGAAACTCACCAACGAAAGGCCACTGATCTAGACATAGATCCACATTCTGGAACACCACCGAGCCAATGAGTCATTATCTGACGTCGTCGTCAGAAGGTAAAATGATGAGCTGTACGCCAGAACACCACCGATGGACGACACTGTGAGATAGTGTCGGACAAAGCTCTGATCCCAGACGCCTCCCACAAGTAGAAACACTTTTTTTGATCCAAGACCAGAAGGAAAAGAGCTGATCCAGGTTGGAGGGGGGAAGAGGAAGGAAGAAAACAGGGGGATACCCTAGCCACCGTGGGAGCTTGGGAAGATACTGCTCAGAGGCTCTTGAGAGGAGTGGCATTCTTGTAAATACCCAATAGTTTTAACTATTAGAAGGACTCCCTTACCTAATGTGACTCAAAAATTGAATAGTAATGGATGAAAAAGATTAATTGGTCGAAATATACCTCCACCACACTAATGAAATACATTTTTATCATATTATTCCTTACCCTTTAACTTTACGTAATATTTTCATTATAGTTTTTACTATGTTAGCTTTTATTTTTTTTATTTACCAAGTCAGATTATCCTTAAAAACTATATTTAAAAAAATTATTATATAATATATACACATGAATTTTAAATATTATGTGCAATTAATTAAATAAATAAAATTGTTTGTAAAATTAATTTTAATACTAATGATTTTAATGTGAAAAAACCCTCTTTTAACCACAATCATGTCAATTATTTATTACAGTTTTCCAATAATAATTATGGTAAGTATTTAAGATGAAATTATTTTTCAATATAGATTATTATTATTAAAAATATGAAATCCATTTTTTCCATTTGTATTTATAGAATAGGCATAATATTAATTAATATTATTCCCATAGACAAGATGGAAAACAGGGTTTTCTATGTGAAAATGTTTCAAAAGTATATAATGTTTTTATATATAAATTAAATAATTACCTAAAATGGATTGATATATTTATAATATAAATATTTTTAATTTGAAATCCTTTAAAAATATAATTTTCTATTATATATTATTATGATAAAATGTCTTTTTGATTTAAAATCCATTATTTTTCACTATTCATTAAAATATTAAACTTCTCGTGAAATTAAATAAAATAAATTTAATCTAATTTCAAAATTTAGATTAAAAATGATTTTTTCTTATAATATAAAAGGTTTAAAACTGTCACTAAGTATTTTTAAAACAAGTTCAAAATTAAAAGGTAGAAAAATTGGCTTTAGAAAAATAGAACCTTGTATGGGTAAAATTTAATTTTTTTATATCTTATGCATATAAAATTTATTGGATGAATGTAAAAAAATTTGATTGAAATTATAATATATATAAATTTCATTAATATCAATCAGTAATATTAATTAATTTTATTTATTAGGATAATATCCCTTTGGTATTTTTTTTAAAAATATTTATTTTATATTGAATTGTTTTTTATATTCATTTACAATTAATTGGAAAACAATGATTTCAAACATATATTTTCTTAAGTTAGTTAATGTAATTCATAATCACCAATTTAAATTCTTGGAGATAAATTTTATTTTAAATAATAATAATAATAATATTTCGTAAAACATGGTATTGCGTGTAACACAAGCCATCAGAGAAAGTTATTATTTTTTGAAATGCATTTTTACTCAGTATTGTGTGCATTAAAAGATATAGAATATATTGAAATTATATAAAATTATAAATACTTAATAATGACTTATGATATTATATTGTCTTTTAGGTTTGCTGTTGTGTGGTGTATACACTATCAAATATTATGTTCATTTTTTAAAATTTGGGCTGTTACAAAAATGATGATATCAAAATAAAACTATTCATAAATTAATATAGTTATCAAATTAAACTATTTTTTTAAAGAGAATCATGAATACAATAAAAGAGATTTTATAAAAGCATTATATAAATAAATTTTATTTATAAAATTTCATTATACATTAATAAGTATTTTTTAAAAAAATATACAGAAAACTATAAAGGTAAATATAAAGAAATAAATTATTAGATAATTTCAGTAACAAAAAAATAAATGAAATTAATTAAAAATTAAAATATTTAATTTTCATAAAAAATATTACACAAATATTTATTTTAAATCTAGGATGTTTTAACTATGATATTTTTTAATGAAAAAGAGATCAAAGGTGACAATACAAAATATAGTGAGTGTACCTATTCTATAGAGGTTTTTTTGGAATATGTAGTATGAAAATTATTAAAACATAGATATTCAGTAAAAGTTGTCATGGAATATCGATTGTGAACTCTATAAATAGTACAATATAAGAAGTTCAATTGATTCATTGAACTAAATGATAGAAGTAAAACACACAACATTACTAAATATTAAACCATTATCCCTAACTATAATTTAATTAAATAATAGATACAAACTATTATATCAAAAAAAATTCAAAAAGTTTAATTGAGTCATAATAATTTCATTTAAAATTTTTCCATTGATAATTTGGAAAATATAAATTAAAATTATCTCAAATTATAATAATTAATTTATTTGTATGTTAAATATTCCAAAGAAGTTTATTTTTCTAATAATATTTTACATATAATCATTATATTCTAGAATAAATTATTTAGAACAAAAACCCTGTTTATATTTTACAAGATTCATTACCACTATATTATATGACTGAAGAGATTTTTAGTAGGATTTAAGGGATATCCCCCATGAAAATACTACTTGTTAAATAAAATATGGGGACCTCACATATGGATGTCCTATTACGAATATGCTAAGGCATGTTGATTATAATGAATTCAAACTACTTGATTTTAGAACGCATATATACATGTTTATGAATTTTTTGATAGATAGATCCTTTGAAATTTATGTATTACTAATTTCCTTGAATTTCATGTTTTTTATACTCAATAGAAATTTCAATAAAAAATCCTAAAACCAACAAAATTATTTTCAGTTCTTCAATAAATATTTTTTCTTGGTATTTCAAAATTCATGACAATTCATGTATACTATTTATATTTTATTTTATGAAATGTTATTTTGATAGAACATCCAACCAATCACATTATTATAATTGAGTCCACATATGAACTTCATAGATTCCTTAATCTTCAAGAGTTAGTCATGTTTTTCTGTCAATATATAAGTATATAAAAGTTAACTTAACCTTTATAGATTTAAATTTAATGTTGCTAGTCTACTGTGACTTTCAAAGGATGATTTTTTATAGGGTTCCAAGACATCAATCGTTATGTAAATTTATTTAATAAACATTGATTTAATTGAAGTATAGGCACTAATATGAATTATTCTTTTACATGTGGTATGAATCTCATTGAATTTATTAATTTTTTCATTATACATTATATATGTCACCTTTAATAGTTAAATATATATATCCTTAAATTTTTTCATGTGCAATTTATATATTATATGAATAACTTTTTCTGTCATTGATATATTAAAATATGTTTCATAATTATCATATACAATATAATAATAGGATGTAAATTTATCAGTATATTAAATGTATATTTTTCAAAATTATGACCTTTAGAAGGAATATATTCAGCTTGTCTCTTGATTTCCTTCTTAATAGCAGAATATTTTGATACATAATATCATGATAGGTATTATTATTTATATACTTATTCCTCATTAACATTCTTGTACAACTATTAAAACATTTCAATTATGGATGTTTAATGAATCAGTACATCATTCTATAAAATTATCTAATATATCAAGGATATGTATCCATTAGAGTTACTCCAAATCTCATTTTCTTCATTGGTTGATATAGAATTTTGATTTAGTTTTGAAACTATAGTCTTATTTTTTATTAAAAAACACTCGTATGATTGGTGTTTTATTTTTTTATGTTTTATGGTGTAAATAACATTGAATATAGATAATTAAAGTCATCCTTCATTTATTACAATGGTACATAATACACAGCTTATATAACACTTGATCTGAGAGAAGGATTTTCAGAGAACACTAAAATTAAAAAATTGGAAACATAATATGAATACACCAATAATATAGAAAAAATACTAAGTTATTATTTCACTTTATTTATTATAATCCATAAATTCAGATATAGATAATAGATAATCATGTCATGAAAATAATGACGATTTAGAAGAGAAACCCTTACTTTCACACACTAATGGCTTTGGAAAAGGTTAAAATTAGAAGGATTAAGTAATCTCTAATTGATGAGTATGAAAAATGATGATAAATGTATGGAATTAAAAACATGTTAATATATGAAGAGTAATTTTAAAAAATATTATATTAAAAGGATTGAATTTTAAAGTGGGGTATTAAGAACCCTTACCTCGAGTCTTGACATGAGTGTACATTCCTCTAACCTTCTATGTTGTTTATTTATGTTTGTTATCTTCAAAATTAAGAACCTTATTAATTATTATTTAATATATTATAACCCATTTAAAATCATATTTCATTCATTAATTATCCTTGTTTTCCTTCATTGATCATTTGGGATTTTTTGGTCCATAGTTCGAATAAAGCTTCGATATAATAGTTATCGTTAGTGGTATTTCTAAAATAGTTCTAAAATCACTAATAATTCATATGAAGTTCATTTAACATAACATGATAATATAATTACAAATATCTAAAATTGTTCTTATATAATCATTAATTATTGAGTATAATGCTATCATAAAATGATATGTTCACTTATTCAGTTTTATTGACAATGAAAAAATTTATTTTTTTTAAAATAATTTTATGATTTTGACTTATTTCATAATATTAATAATAATATAATATCCTTCATATGTTCATATGTATATATTAGAAAATTTACTATAACCATCTATGAAGGTGGTGATAGTTTTCTTTATAAAGATCTTTATTTTTTGTTATATACACTATGATAGTTTATTTGTAATGTCGTTAATTACATATTTATTTTATTATTATATAAGACTCTAAATATTATAATTTAGTCATTTATTCCATAAATATATTTTAAAAAAAATTAAAACTAATCATGGAGGTGTTTAAGTAACTATAATATTAGTTATATGTTCCTTTTGAGAAAAATGATAGGTATTATGATAAGGGGTATTAAATTAAGATAATAATATTTTTGTATACTTATGATAGTTATGTCATTATAGCAGGATGGGTTAATGATATTTATATAAGGTGTATGATGAATAAAATCCAGCATAATTTTTTTGGGATAATTTACCTCTTCCTTTGGATTTCCTCTATTCATATGTTACTCGATTTTTTAATATTGGTCTTCTGTGAAGTCCAAAAACTCCAAAAAATGTGTAAACAGTTTCGAGACATAATTTAGGAAATATAATTCAAGATTAAATGATTATGGTCAGTGGAGATGTGGTATGGTTTTGGGTGATATTTGTAAGACGGTGAGAGAGTTATTTTTGGATAAAATATTGACTAAATTATCTATTTTATTAAATATTACGAATAATATTTATTTTTATGACTTTTCATAGCAATTTATACATGTGAATATGAGTTAATTATTTCTTACATCATATAGTATGTATCTAATGAAGCATTTAACTTATAATTCAAAATATTTTATTTCATCATATTTCAATATTCAACACTATATTTTACAATATATGAAAATTTAATAATAAAATTAACCCTTACATAATTTCAATGTGATTACAAAAATAATTAAATTCAATTTTACAATATAATTTTTTAAATATAGTAATTTTGATATTTAATTATAATATAAAAATTAATACCTTATCAAATAAAGTTAAATGTGACCTATCTAAAGTGTATACTTTTATTTTAAATATATTAAAATGATTGAGTAACCCTTTAATATTATTTTTCATAAAATATTTACTATCCTAATAGATAGTAAACATAACTTGAACGTTTAATTCACAATTAACCTTAATTTTCATCTTTTATATACCAACGATGATGTTTCTATTATAACTTTTAATTTTTTATTCCAATGGTCATATAATTTTACACTACTAATAAATACATCTTATTTATATCAGTATCCATCTATTCAAATTCCTCTCGTTTTTTTAGTTTTCGTTTAAAAAATAATAATCTTATTTTTAATATTTTTTATTTATTTTTATAGTGTTTTTTAAATTAGTCACAGTTCCTAGGGACTGAATTACACTATATTTTCAACCTCGTCCTTTGTTATTTACTTTTCTGTATTATCTATTTTTAATATTTTCAATTTTATATATTTTCATTACACTTCTTATATAATGTACTAAATTACTAGTTATAGTCATTCATGTAAATGTGACTTTGTAGTTGCGTTTTACTACTAAAATGACATAAAAAATTTAATGAAATATCAATAGTTGAGTATCAGATCTCACATCCACTCCCCCATAAATAATTTCTCCCATGAAATTTTAGCAGTAAATCAATCAATTATTATTTTTTGATAATTCTTCATTCTAGCTTCTTTAGGATCCCACATTTCTTTCTCTATCATGTAACTCATCCAAATTTCCTTCACCAAATATTTAGTTCAATTCTGAGAAACGTTATCTATAAAATAAATAATTTTGGTAGGATGTTCATTATAAGATAAGTCAGCCTTGTGCACAATTTCATTGGTGATGATAATTTTCATTGGTTAAAGCATGTAATTCATTATCAGTGAGAGACAAAAGACATTTTTCACTCAAGAGAGGTTTTTTGGAATCTCTAAATGATAAGACACAACTCCTTTTCAATTTAAAAGATCAAAAGGTTTAATATACAAGGGATACATATCTACCTTCATACTAAATAGTGCATCAAACTTCAATGAAGATATGTTTATAGATAAATGATCTCCTACTTTAAATTCCAAGTCATTTATATGATTATTATTATATCCTTTCAATCTACTTCGAGTCATATTTATATTATTTTAAATAGATTCCATTTTCACAGTTTTCTCCTTAACAAATTTTGAACCAACAATCCTTCTTTCATCGACATCATCATATAAGGTTGTAATATGACATATTTCTTTATAAAAATAATTATATGGTGCTATTTGAGTATTCTAATTAATTATATTGTTATATAAAGATTCCATAACTGAAGCATACTCGCCCCAAGTCTCATGAAATCCAAGTGATAATGTCCTCAATAAATCCTCTAATATTTTTATTTTCCTTTAAAAATTCCAAATTTTATATTGATGATAGGTTTTTTTAGAAGTATCTTAGTCTTTATAGAATTTTGAATATTCCTATATAATTTTGTTCTGAATCTTGGGCCATGATCAGATATAATTATTTTAGGGGAACCATAAATCATTATAAATTCATTAATATAGAGTTGTGAATGGATATCAAGGGGTATATATTCACTTATATCTAGTAAATGTGAATAATTTTCAAATCAATGCACAATAATCATATTTCGTCATTCCAATAAATTTTTTTATGAATCCTAAAAATGAAATATTTTATTTTATTTTACTACTTCAACACTGTTATAAGGAATGTGTTGATGATTACAAATGGAAATTATCTTTACCATTATTTGTGTGTATACCATGAATCACGATATATATTCTATAATTTTCTAGTTCATATAGTCCCACCAGAAAATTATTCTTAAATTCATATAAATCTTGGTGGTACTGGGATGTATAGGTATATTTATGTTATGCGATTCATCTAGTTATTACCTCTTCAACTTATGTATTGATTGTACACATTATTAGGTTTACCTATGTAAAAATAATTTTTTGACTAGGAACTAAATGTTATAGAATTGGTGATTTTGGAATACTATCTTTTGAAGCTTAAATAAAGATGGTGGAGTGGTAGCTACAATGATTGGATTTTCATAAGTAGGAAGACAAGAATATGAAATTCGGAATTAGGAAATTGAAAATTAAGATATGAAATTCTTAAAGGGGGAAATATATAGAAAAGAAATTACTTAAATAAGAGTAACTCTAGGGATATGTAAGAGTTATTAAAACAGATATGTAAAGGTTTTTTCTAGTAGTTTTTTATAAAAACAATAATAAAAAAAGTTCTTTATGATGAAACATAATATTAAACTCATAGAGTTTACCAAAGATAACTTTTTTCCGTAAAAGAATTAGTTGAGGAGATATATATCATTAAATGGGTTAAGCGATCCCTATAAAGACAGGAGTTGAGTGGGAACTATATCCATGAAGTTCATAATATGGCATCACTATTTGAACTTACTAGACTCTAATTAAAATAGTAAAATAAGGGAATTTTTTATGATTGGCATGTTACATTGAAATCATATTCTAATTCATTAATAAAAGATTATTATGTCTTTAACCAATGGATTATAACTAATTTATAAACAATATAAATACTGGTTTATTTTTTCATTTATTTATTATAATATTTTTTTATTGAGGGTTCTTATTTGGGTTTCAGTGAGGTATGTATTTCATTATAGCGAATTAGGTGTGATGTGTTTTGTAGGTTATAGTGATTTTCTTGTTTTGGTCTATTTCTGTACTTTGTTTTCTGAATTTTAATTTCAAAAGGAATAACATTTATAGGTTATATGAAAGTTTAATTAGGACTAAGGAATATTATTATATCCAAGTTAATAGAGATTCTAATGTCTAGACCATGGACATGATTTTTCAGAGATTTTTTTATAAAGTATCATTTTATATTTATCCATGTAGTATAATTATGGTGAGAAATTTTCTAATACCTCTTACATGTTCTATTATTTTATAGAAGTTAACTATATCTAGAAATAATTATATTTGGTAATGGTAATGTCTATGAAAAAAAATTTCATGGAATAATTTATATTTTTTGAGATAGAGATAGACAATTATTTAATTTAAAAGGATCCTAATATTATAGATTCTACTCATCATGATAATGTTAAGAGGATGTATGGTGGAAGATAAATCCAAAAACATCAATATGATAATAATATAGTAAGAATCAATGAAAAAAATAGATATCTATAGTGGGAACTACTTCTATATTCATCACTCCCAAAATAATAAATGTGATATTTTACACTTTGTGTAACTCAAATGGTAAGAAATAAATAGTTCTTATAGACATTAGAGATATTATATTTAAAAAATAAATTGTTCATAAGGAGATCTTGTAATCTATCATGAAAATCATCAATGTGTATTCTATAGCCCAAAAAAGTCACAAAAAAGAAATGAATGAATTAGTAGATGACATAGTATCTTAGTGAATGATGGCCCCATTTGTTGACACCATTATAAGAAAGGCTATTTGAAGAATGATTAGTTTTAATAAGAATAAAACTATATAATAAACACATCCATTGATATATCTAAAAATTCTATCAAAATATAATAGATTACTAGTACTGAGTGTCACCAGTTCTTTTGAGTCTCGAATGATAGACTCTAGAGAATCATTTTAGCAAATATCTGAGAATGGGAGTACGATAATTTCTAATTTTTGATGATATAGTAAGGTTAATATTATGAAGAGTGTACCTCTTGTATTATGGGAAAGGGTGATGTTTTATTCAAGAAATGGAATGAAATATTTCAAGAATTGATATTCCTAACTCAAATACCTGATTTAAGGAAAAATATAATCTTAGAGGGTTATTTGGATGATGTGGGATTCTATAAAACCATTATAGGTAGAGAATATAATGTTACACTTGATTCCATGGTGGTTTCCATTTGAGTGAAGTATGGAACATTATAAATAATGAAAGTTTCTCAAGGTGAAATGAATACACTACAAGTAACGTGTACTAAGTTATATGATGACCTTCTAGGTAAATTATTTGATAAAGGGGTGGAAGTCCTATTTTTTTAAATAAATATTAAATATTAGAACTTTAAATGATGGAACATGTGAAGAATTAATCCTTGGGATGTTATTAAAGGTGTTGTTCTATATTTAAGTTAAAATGAAAAATAACCAAAATTAAGAGTTGGTTCATATAGATGTGTGGGGGATAGCTTTGGTATGTTCTCAAATATGGTCACTATACTATATTGTATTTATAAATGAAAAACACATAAGATGTGGGTGTTCTTTCACTTTATTGTTTTAGGTATTTGTAAACTTCTCTAAATGTAAGTCTATGGTGGAAAAGGATACCTGGATAAAATCAAGTTTCTCGAGGACTAGAGATGGTGAGGAGTATAGAACTAGGGTGTTACTGAGGTCCTACCAGTGGAAAATGATTACAATTTTTGAATATAATACTATAAAATACAGACAAAATAGATTTATAAAGATGATAAATGATACATTTTTCAAAAAATTAAATAATCCTGAGGATTAAATCTAGTTTTTTAAAGAAATTTATGGATGATTCGGCAAATTTTACTACCCATAATGGGAATAATAATCTTCCATCATTATTGGGAAAATAACTTTTAGAATCCTATTAGTATTAATCAATAGTTAATCCTACCCATTTCAAAGTATTTTTTTTCACCTCTATATTTCTAAATTGAATCTAAGAATATGGATAAGATATATGATAAATTTTGATCATGTTACTTTATTGGATATGGTGATGTTGAATTGTGATTTTAACTATGGGATAACTACTCTATGAAGGTGATCAGAAGTTGAAATATTATATTTAATGAATATAAATTATACAAATATAAATTTCAATCCTATGTTCTGTATTATATTTATGTATAATAACATTTGTAGGATCAAATAAATGGAAATATTGATGATATAAATATTCTAGAGTATTCAAGGAACATAAAAATTCCCAAAATACCTGAATATTTGAAAGGCGTTTTGGATAATAGTCATGTTTTGATGGAATATCCATGTCCATATTTACCTGAAAACATAGGGACTGTGAAAGTTTAATAAATATATTGAGATTATGATGTTCTTATGGAATTGGTTCTTAAAAAAATAGGTATCAAAATGGTGAATAAATTTACCAATATCAGGAATAGGGTAAAGTTAAATTTAAGTGAAATTTATTATTTTCTTCTCATGATGATAGAAATATTTTGAGCCTGGAATAGACTATAAGACTAAAAGTCTTGAGATTATGTGACTTATTGATTAGGTATAGAATATTATTCTCACATGTTTCTAAATCATGGGGGTTAATTTATTGACTTTCTTATATAAGAGTTCTTTATAATAAATAGTTTTATCACATGAAGGAAGAAGTGTATGGTAGATTGAGGTATAAGTAATTTTTTCATGAAGGGATTTTAGAAAATGGAAGGTCTATAATTTTAGGAAATATTTTATTCGGTTTCTAAACACACAAATATTCAAATGGTTATCAGTATAGTTATTATAATAGTGTTATATGTGGAGAATTTAATCATGAAGACTTCCTTTCTGCATGGATACTTTGAATAAGAAATCTACATGGATACCCTATAAGGTTTCATGGATAATAACAACTTCAATCTTGTGTGAATGTTGAATAAATTATTTATGGGATAGAGAAATCACAAAGTTAGTGGATCCAAATTTTTAATACATTCAAGGAGTAATGAGAGTTTATATGGATAAATGTTGATCATTTTTATTTCCAAAGGGTATTTAATTGTTGAAGTTTAATAATCTCACTAATTTATATTGATGACATGCTTATTTTTATTCTGTTAATAAAAAGGATTGATGAGATTAAAATGCAATTCTATAGATGTTTATAAATGGAAAATCTTGGTCTAGAGAAACTAATATTGAGGATATGCATTATAAGGGCCTTATGTTCAAGTAATTTATTCCTAATATAGTATTACTAAATTGGAAAAGTGGTGTAATAGTTTGATATGATTAAGAAAAATACTTTAACCACACCCCTATCTATAAATTTCTTATTAACAATGGTAAAAGAACCACGAGTAGAAGAAGGGGTATGGTACATGTTAAAGGTTTTAGACAAATTGTTTATTGGAAGGTAGATTAATTCATTATTTTTTACATGGATATTAGTTAGAAAAATCATGGAGAAAACATAAAGAGATCACTAGGAAGTTTAAATGTGAATTTTATTGTATCTAAAATGTTTATATGGGATTCCCCTTTTATTTGGGGGAAATATAAAACTATATGGATTTACATGCTCGGAGTTTCAAGGAAATACTGACACATGTGAGAGAATATTGGGCTATGTTTACACTTACAAAAGCACAACCATGAGTTTGATATCAAAACATCTACCAATAGCTTAAAAGTTTACAATGAAGAAAGATTGAAATGTATTAAATAATTTTGGGAATGGTTTTATTTAGTTTTCTTGGGTGAGGGGAGATATTAAAATAAGGTACTATATTTGAAATTTGTTCTATGATCCTAAGAGTGTGGTCCTATTTGAAAATAATGAGATGTTTTAATCTAGAAAAAAGAACACATATTTGAAATAGAACTCCATCCAAAAGTTTTTAAAAGAAAAACTACAAGATCAATTAAAGGTGGAATGTGTAACACCCTAGGCTTCCACGGTACACACCTCTTTGAATAATACAGTAGCGTGTGTTGTACGCAACTTCGAGTTCTAACAAACACCAAAACCAATCAAAGTAGCCATTATGAATAGTAATACCTAATAATTGAAATTTTATAAATTTTATCTTTCCAAATGTACTTCGTTTTTGGATTCGGAATATCGAAATTTGCCTATGTTAAATTTTGGGTATTTTTCTGAGAACTTCCAATTTTTTTGAATAGTGAAAAATACTTAAAAACAATTTTTTTAGTAAAAATAATTTATAGTGATAAATTATAATATTGAGTGGTTTTATAGTATAATTAGAATATATTTTTACCATTTTATCCAATGTTGGTCATTAGAATTAATTTCACTTTTAAATTGAACATAAACAATTGTCAATCTTTTGATATATATTGTTTCTTAAAAAAACGCTATTTGTTGTGACAGCGGGAATTAATTATAAAATTAATTAATCCAACTTTTCTGTTTGGAATTTTTTAAAATAGATATCATTTTTGAATTTGGAATATCAACTATAGCTTAGGGTGAAATTTCAGCGTTGTTCTGAAAAACTTCAATTTTTGATGAATAGTGAAACCACTAAGTGGTAGTTAAAAAACTAATTTTTCATTTAAATGAAACATTACCAATTATGTGATTTGATTTTCAAAAATCCGACATAAATGGTTGTCATTAGGAAGTAAAATTTGGTTTAATGGGATTAAAATTATTTTTTGGTGAATAGTATCTTTTAAGTTTAATTAATAGCGATTAAAGGTAATTAGTGAAATGTAAGGTAAAAATGATATTATAAAAATATTAAAAATACATTTACACTTGCCTAACCCTATTTTATGAGTCATGGCCGACCAAGACAATCCATGGGTCAACTTGGGGACCCCATGGAGCCACTTTGGTAGTAAAATTACATTAAAAACTTTTTATTTAATGTTAAAATAAGAATGTCACAAACATGAGTTGTTTTACTAAAACAACTTTTAAATGGGGTTATACAAGTCATATTTTTTACTATAAATATTCATTAGAAATTTAAAAATCTTTCCTACATCATGATAATTTTTTTATAATTTTTATACATTAAATAAATTAAATTATTTATGACACCATGATGATGTAGCGATTACCTCATTAATTAACAATTTAAATAAAATGAAAAGATAATGTAAAATATAAGGCTTAAACTTGTAAAAAACCTATTGGATGAGTATATTTCGAACCCTTATCACCTTATACTTGAAATATATAAGTGCGGGACCTTTAGAAGCCGAAAAAGCATTTCATAATAAAGTAACATTTCAATGGTTCCAAGAGTGCCCCTCCTCTCCTCTTATAAAAGGCCCCCACCACTACCACCTTACTCACACCATCATAGCCTTTTGGCTCGGCCAACCTCTGCCCAAATACTCTCTAAAATTCCCTCCCTTAATCTTATAAGCCTCAATTTGGGCAGAAGTCTTCCCAAGGAAATCTTTGGATCAAATCAAAAAGAGTTACCTGATTTTAAGGTAATGTCTTCTCTAATTTTGTTTTGTTTTATTTTGCTTCTCCAACCCCTTAAACTATTTTTATTCCTTTATTTTGTAACAAAACCAGTATATAAAATATACTAGGAAGTTTCTATGATATGTATTTGGTTTACACTTACACACACCTTCGACTAATGGTTAAAGAACATACTGTTTCTGTGGGTGGCGAAATACTGCCTCACGAAACGATGATTGTTCAATATTCTTTTTAAACCTATAATGGTGGACATTTTTATGAAACTATTTTCATAAATGATATATATATTATGTTTATGTTTTCCTTATGCTTCTGTATTTCTCATTTTTGGAATACTTTATGATTTCCATTATGGATAAACACGATAATTTCATTTTAGGAAGTGCGGACTACCGCCCCCTCAAAGTGATTTGAATCGTTAATGCCATATATGGGATGTATAAAGGATGGAGTAAATGGTATTATACACTATATTATACTGGAATTATATTATACCTTTATATAATTATAACTTCAATCCATTAAATACGAAATAGAAATGAAAGTAGCGTTCATGCGTACATAAGGCTTACCGCCTCCATGAACGGTGCATTTCATTTCTTACCTCTAAATGTTATCTAATATTATAAATGAATGTATATACTAGATATATATGATGTATATGATATATAAATCATGAATATAATTATGGATATAATGGATATTTTACCACATGAACAAAGTGTAATTATAAGAAGTTTATTTTTGACTCAAGTACCTAAGATCGACAAAATGACCGTTATAAACTTAAATAATTACATAATGTTCATGACATGGTAATAAATGATATAAAAGGAATAATGAACTTGAAAAAGGTTCTTAAGAATGTAGAGATTAACTCTAGTTTATTATTCAAGAGGTTAAATAACGGTCGATTCAAGTCGGACACGAGGTAAGGGAACTTCTTAACCCAATTTCCATTCTTTGGGTTACTCTCCTACTTTAAAATTATGTCATGATATTATAATGTGCTATATTGTATTTATACTTTCTTTATGTTTACATATAGTTAATACACATAATAGAAATATTTTATTTAAAAATGATCTTTTTATGGGACTTCGTCTCAATCTCCATTCATTGAGGCATATTTTGTTTTATACACAAATTTCTCTTATACGGTGTATAAACCCCTTTGACTTTTATGTTTATTCAAATGTAATCTTTTTATACAAAGAATTTTACTAAATGACAAAAAGGAATGTTTTTCTTGTCATACGTATGCGGCGACAATGACTTCTTCTCCACCATGACCATTATTTGAGTTTCAGCTTTCCCTACAAGCCATAACTTTTTTTTAAATGAAAAATAAAATCCAAGTTTTAACTTTCATTTATTTGGTATCGAAAATGGTTTTGATAATGTTTTAAAATATCAATGTTTTGTATTGATATCTTGTGATTGAAATGTGGAAATGTTATGTTTCCTGTATTCATGTTTTATGTGATACGATTATGTTATGTTTTATGATATGTTTAAACATGTTCATATGAGGAATGCATTGGACTTAATAAATGATGGGTGGAGCCCGCTATAGCTCCTCGATGCATCGGTAGGTCTCATGAGACAAACTAGTGTCTTGGCACGAGGCCTTGACAAAATCTTATTTGTGGTCTTGGCACTGGGCCTTGGCTACGTGGTTATGATAGTCAGGAATTATGCATTCCATCATTATGAAAGTGGTTATTGATATTGTATGTGATTATTTGACTAGTAGAATATCCATGTGAGTAAGTAAATGGAATTATTTAATTTTATTTTTTCCATATTATGATGAAGTTCAAGTTTAAAAAGGCTTTTATTTTAGTTATACATTGCCTTAAATGTTAATTTTTATTTATGAAAGCTTCCGCAAATATTGTTATCCTTACTGAGCATCTGAGCTCACCCCATTCAATGTTTTAATATTTTCCAGGATGTGAAGAAGTATTTTATGAATGACCTGCAGGGATAGCTAGAAGATGATATGAGTGTGGAATATGGAGACTTTGTTATTGTTGTTTTTCACTTTATGATGTAATTTAACATTTATGAATGTATCTAGTGTTTCCAAAGCTACTAAACTAATCAGTCTCTCGAGACTTGATCTTTTGTGATCATGTCAATGTTACGCAATAATGCACTGACTCTGGGTAACTGGGGTCGGGGCGTTATAGTAGGTATCAGAGGTAGTTTAGTACTAACCTTGGAAGCTAGATTTAGATAAACTCTGATTAGAGCACATATCCCAAAGATAGACTTTGAGGATTAGTATAGAAGAACTTCCTAGGATTTTGGTATTATAAAGATTTTGTGAGTTTTCTAAGCAATACATCCCTGTCTGGATACGAGCAGGTAGAGGCAGATCTGGCACAGATGTACCTAGGGGTAAAACCTGAAATCACCGCTTTGAGATAGACTCAAACGGGAACTGGTGCACAACAACGGGCCATGCTGCACTCTTGGTTACGACACTCCCAGGGGATATTCTTAGGATAATTCTCATTTTCTTTACAAACCACTATGAAGGGTTATTAGTATATACTTCCTTAAAGAAATTTTTTTATGATTATGGATTATATCCATAAATAGTTCAATTTATGTTAGGTATTTTACAAGTATGGAATTATGTATTTTGAATCATAAACTAATCTAGTGTATGTCGTTGTTTAGAAATGGCGCCTAGTGGAAGGAATGGAAACCGTATCAATGCACACACTCCGTGTAGGGATTTCCCTCCTGCTCATGATAATTATTGTGGATCTGGAGATACAACTGGTGCTGATCAACTTATTAACATACTGGGACAACTCACTCAGGTTATGAATAATAACCTTACTCGTATAGAGAACCCTGATCCGCAACGTGGAGGATCAATGTTAGACCACTTCATGAGGCAACAACCGCCAACATTTAATGGGGGTACAAATCCATTAGTAGCTGAGAAATGGATAAACTCCATAGAAAAAATATTCCATGCCTTGGGGAGTAGCGAAATTGAGAAGGTTGTCATGGAAGTCTACAGCCTCACTGGAGATGTCGATCAATGGTGGTCGCGGATTCAAAACACAAAGGAAGATGATGAAGTATCAAATATGGAATGGAGATAGTTCAAAGATCTTTTCTTAGAAAAATACTTTCCACATGACCATCGAGAAGATATGGAAAGGTAATTTCTGGGTCTGAGGTAGAAGGAGGATGAGAATGTCGCAAAGTATGAGGCTAACTTTACAAGGTTAGCGAGGAATGCTGTAGATTATATACATAACCCAAGAAGTAATATTGATCGTTTATTTGATGGTTTAAAACCATTTCTCCATCGATCATTAGTCTCACAAACCATCTCGTCAAACAAAGATATTATCTCGTGTGCTATCAAGATGGAAAAGGAATTCTCTAAGTATTATGACTTTAAAGAAAAGCAAGAAAATAAGAGATCTTATGATCAATCTGGAAATGGAAATAAGGGGAAGAAGGGAAGAGTTGAATATCAGTCCTGTAGTGAATGTGGAAAGAAACACCCCGGTACTTGCTTGAAGGGAATGAGAGTCTCTTACAAGTGTGGTGAAAAAGGCCACCAAGCTCATGATTGCAAGGGAAAGAAAGTTGATGTCAATGTGGAATGCTATAATTGTAGAGAGATGGGACATTATGAAAATGATTGTCCTAAGCGTCAGGGGAGCATACCTCAGAAGAGGCCAAGGGATCAAGGCCAAGTTTATTCTATCACTACTACTGAGGTTGAAGCTCCGAAAGACGTGGTGGAAGGTAATTTAATGGTTTCCTCAAGTTTAGAAAATGCATTATTTGATTCTGGATCATCGCATTGTTTCATATCTTCCCAGTTTTCTAAGAAAATTATATATTTCCAATTTTATTTAACAAGAGAATTGTCGGTCAAAACTCCTAAGGGAATTATTATTGCAACAATGTTTTGTGAATCAGTCCCCATTAGAGCACATAACTGTTCATTATCCGCTGATCTCATTGTCATACCTATGATTGAGTTTGATATAATCCTCGGTATGGATTGGCTTTCGGACTATGATATAAAGATTTATTGTAAGAAGAAGGAGGTTATGATTTTTGATGATGATGATAAGGAACACCTTCTTTTTAGAGCAGAATCATCACCACCTAATTCTTATTTAGATCCACCCCCAGTAGCTCACCTAAATTCAATTATTGGGGAGGAAGAGACTGAAATGACTAAGGGCGAGGAAAGTAATGTTCAAATAGAGGATGTACCTATTGTGAAATAATATGAAGATGTGTTTCCGGAAGATTTACCTGGACATCCTCCAAAATGAGAAGTTGAGTTTTCCATTGATTTAATTCCTGGATCAAGGCCTATATCGAAGACCCCTTATAGGATGGCCAACGTGTAATTAGTTGAACTAAAGAAACAACTAGAGGAATTGAGTAATAAGGGATTTATTCACCCTAGTCTTTCTCCATGGGGATCCCCTATACTTTTTGTTAAGAAGAAAGATGGATCTATGAGGTTGTGCATTGACTACAGGGAGATTAATGTTATAACAATAATGAACTAGTATCCCCTACCTCGCCTTGATGATTTATTTGACCAATTTCATGGATCTCAATACATTTCAAAGATTGACAATCAATCGGGATACCATCAATTGTGTGTGAAGAAGGAACACAATCCGAAGATAGCATTTCGAACAAGGTACGTGCATTACGAGTTTACAGTAATTCCTTTTAGATTGACTAATGCACCCTCTGTATTCATGGATCTAATTAATAGAGTTTTAAAGGAATATCTTGATGATTTTGTGGTGGTATTTATTAATGATATCTTGGTGTACTCCAAAAGCTACGAAGATCATGAAAATCACTTGCGAATTATCTTGAAGACTCTTAGAAGGCATGAATTATATGGGAAGTTTAGCAAGTGTAAATTATGGCTTCATGATATTTCTTTTCTTGGCCATATTGTCTCTAAGGATGGAATTTCTGTTGATCCTTCTAAGACCAAGGCAATCCAAGAATGCCCAGCACCAACGAGTATAACTGAGGTACGCAGCTTTATTGGTTTGGCAGGTTATTATCGACGTTTTGTCCAGAATTTTGCCCGATTGGCTAACCCATTAACGAAGCTCACACGTAAAGGGTTAAATTTGTCTGGAAAAAAGAGTGTGAAGAATGTTTTGAAGAAATGAAGGGACGATTAGTCAACTCTCCTATATTGACTCTACCATCAGGGAATGATGGGTTCGTTATTTATAGTGATGCATCAATGAAAGGACTTGGTTGTGTCCTTATGCAGAATGATAGGGTTATTTCCTATGCATCACGACAACTAAAAATTCATGAGCATAACTATCCTACTCACGATCTCGAGTTAGCTGATATAATCTTTTCCTTGAAGATATGGATACATTATCTCTATGGTGAAAAATGTGAGATATATACCGATCAGAAGAGTTTGAAATATATTTTCTCACAAAAAAACTCAACATGAGGCAAAGGCGATGGATTGAAATACTCAAGGATTATGATTTCACGATACACTACCATCCAAGGAAGGCAAATATGGTTGCAGATGCTTTTAGTAGAAAAGATCATGGAGTTTTGAACATGATGAGAGTGGAAAGGGATCCTATTTTCATGGATCTAGTAAAGATGGATATGGGAATCACCATGGAGGGTGAAACATCAAAAAAATTTCAAATGGTTTCTAAACCATCTTTACTAGAAATAATAAAGTCTTCTCAGGCCAATGATGAAGAGTTGAAAAATAAGATTAAAGCCGTGAATGATGGGTGACTGAGTGAATTTGTGTATGAAGATGGAATTTTGAAATTTCGGAGGAGACTTTGTGTTCCCGATATACCTGATTTAAAGAGGGAATTGTTGGATGATTCTCATAGCTCTAATTTCTCTATACACCCTAGGATCACCAAAATGTATAGAGATTTAAAGGGACATTTTTGGTGGCACAACACGAAGAGGGAGATTTCTGATTTTGTGTCAAGTTGTATGGTTTTTCAACAAGTGAAAGCTGGAAGGCAACAGCCTGGTGGAGTATTGCAACCTCTTACCATACCTGAGTGGAAATGCGATAATATTATGATGGATTTTGTCATGGGACTACCAAAGACTCCTAGAAGAAATGACACAATATGGGTCATTGTTGATCGTCTCACGATGTCAGCACATTTTCATTCTATAAGGGAAGTTCTACCACTTGAACGTCTAGCAAGACTGTATATTAATGAAGTTGAGAGACTTCATGGAGTACCCCTGTCGATTTTCTCGGATCGTGATCCTCGTTTTACATCAAGATTATGGAAAATTATTCAGAAGGCCTTGGATACTGAACTTTGTTTGAGCACTGCTTACCACCCTCAAACAGATGGACAATTAGAAAGAACTATTCAAACCTTAGAGGACATGTTGAGATCATGCTCACTTGACTTTCAAGGAATGTGGGATCAATATTTACCTCTGGTAGAATTTTCTTATAACAATAGCTTCCATTCATGTATTTAGAAGGCACCATATGAAGCGTTATACGGAAAGAGATATGGCACACCAACCTGTTGGGATGATGTTGGTGAAAGAAAACTTGTAGGCCCAGAACTGGTGAAGGAAACGATGGAAAATGTTAAAGTAATCCAAAACCACATCAAAGCAGCTCAAAGTAGGCAGAAGAGCTATGTTGACAACCGAAGGAAGGATTTGGAATTTCAGGTAGGAGATCATGTTTTCTTGAAGGTATGTCCCTGTAAGGGAGTTATATGTTTTGTTAAGAAGGGTAAATTGAGTCCCAGGTACATCGGTCCCTTCAAAATTCTAGAATGAATTGGGGCTGTAGATTACCGTTTGGCAATGCCGCCAAGTCTCTCAAAAGTTAATGATGTATTATACATATCACTATTGAGAAAATACATTCCTGGCCCAATGCATGTACTCACCTATGAGGAATTAGAACTAGAACTGGATCTGTCTTATTGCGAAGAGCCCGTCAGGATTCTTGATACAAGAGAACAAGTGCTGAGAAACCAGACGACTCATCTGGTAAAATTTCTATGGAAAAACCATAAGATGGAGGAGGCAACATGGGAACCTGAGGAACTTATGATGAAGAATCACCCGAGTCTTTTTATAAAGTGATATTATATGAAAGTTCAAGGATGAAATTATTTTAAGGAGGGGAGAATGTAACACCCCAAGCTTCCACGATACATTTCTCTTTGAATAATACAATAGCGTGTGTTGTACGCAACTTCGAGTTCTAACACACACCACAAACAATCAAAGTAGCCATTATGAATATTAATAACTAATTTTTGAAATTTTATAAATTTTATCTTTCCAAATGGACTTCGTTTTTGGATTCGGAATATCGAAATTAGCATATGTTGAATTTTTGGTATTTTTCTGAAACGTCCAAATTTATTTTTGAATAGTGAAAAATACTTAAAAAAACATTTTTATTCAAAATAATTTATAATGATAAATTATAATATTGAGTGGTTTTAAAGCATAATTAGAATATATTTTTACCATTTTACCCAATGGTGTTCATTAGAATTAATTTCACTTTTAAATTGGACATAAACAATTGTCAATCTTTTGATATATATTGTTTCTTAAAAACATGCTATTTGTTGTGACAGCGGGAATTAATTATAAAATTAATTAATTCAACTTATATGTTTGGAATTTTTTAAAATAGAAATCATTTTTGAATTCAGAATATCAATTATAGATTAGGGTGAAATTTTGGCATTGTTCTGAAAAACGTCAACTTTTGATGAATAGTGAAACCACTAAGTGGTAGTTAAAAAACTGATTTTTTGTTTAAATGAAACATTACAACTTCTGTGATTTGATTTTCAAAAATAAAACATACATGGTTGTCACTATGAAGTAAAATGTGGTTAAATGGGATTAAAATAATTTTTTGGTGAATAGTAACTTTTAAGTTTAATTAATCGCGATTAAAGGTAATTAGTGAAATGTAAGGTAAAAATGATATTATAAAAATATGAAAAATAAATTTACACTTGTCCTAACCCTATTTGATGAGTCATGGACGACCAATACAATCCATGGGTCAACTTGGGGACCCCATGAAGCCACTTTGGTAGGAAAATGACATTAAAAACTTTTTATTTAATGTTAAAATAAGAATGTCACAAACATGATTTGTTTTACTAAAACAATTTTTAAATGGGGTTATACAAGTCATCTTTTTTACTATAAATTTTCATTAGAAATCTAAAAATATTTCCTACATCATGATATTTTTTTATAATTTTTAGACATTAAATAAATTAAATTATTTATGACACCATGATGATGCAGCGATTACCTCATTAATTAACGATTTAAATAAAATGAAAAGATAATGTAAAATCTAAGGCTTACATTTGTCAAAAACCTATTGGATGAGTATATTTCGAACCCTTATCACCTTATCCTCGAAATATATAAGTGTGGGACCTTTATAATCATAAAAATAATTTAATAATAAAGTAACATTTCAATCATTCCAAGAGTGCCCCTCCTCTCCTCTTATAAAAGGCCCTCACCACTACCACCTTACTCAAACCATCAAAGCCTTTTGGCTTGGCCAACCTCTGCCCAAATACACTCTCAACATCCCTACCTTACGCTTAGAAGCCTCACTTTGGGTAGAAGTCTTCTCAAAGAAGTCTTTGTCTCAAATCAAAAAGAGTTACCCGATTTTATGGTAATGTCTTCTCTAATGTTGTTTTGTTTTATTTTGCTTCTCCAACCCCTTAAACTCTTTTTATTCCTTTATTTTGTAACAAAAAAAGTATCTAAAATATAATAGGAAGTTTTTATGATATTTATTTGGTTTAAACATACACACACCTTCGTCTAATAGTTAAAGAACATACTGTTTCTGTGGGTGGCGAAATACTGCCTCAAGAAACGATGATTGTTCAATATTCTTTTAACACCTCTCATGGTGGCCATTTTGATGACACTATTTTCATATATGATATATATATATATATTATGTTTTTTTTTTCTTATGCTTCTTTATTTCTCATTTATGGCATACTTTATGATTTCCATTGTGGGTAAACGCGATAATTTCATTTTAGGAAGTGCAGACTACCGCCCCCTCAAAGTGATATGAATCGTCAATTCCATATATGGGATGTATAAAGGATGGAGTAAATGGTATTATACACTATATTATACTGGAATTATATTATACCTTTATATAATTATAACTTCATTCCATTAAATATGAAATAGAAATGAAAGTAGCGTTCATGCGTACGTACGGCTTACCGTCTCCATGAACGGTGCATTTCATTTCTTACCTCTAAATGTTATGTAATATTATAAATATATGTATATACTGGATATATATGATGTATATGATATATAAATCATGAATATAATTATGGATATAATGGATATTTTACCACATGAACAAAGTGTAATTATAAGAAGTTTATTTTTGACTCAAGTACCTAAGATCGACAAAACGACCGTTATAAACATAAATAATTACATAATGTTCATGACATGGTAATAAGTCATATAAAAGGAATAATGAACTTGAAAAAGGTTCTTAAGAAGGTATAGATTAACTCTAGTTTATTATTCAGGAGGTTAAAGAACGGTCGAGTCAAGTCAGACACGAGGTAAGGGAACTTATTAACCCAATTTCCATTCTTTGGGTTACTCTCCTACTTTAAAATTATGTCATGATATTATTATGTCATATCTTGTATTTATACTTTCTTTATGTGTACATATAGTTAATACACATAATAGATATATTTTATTTAAAAATGATCTTTTTATGGGACTTCGTCTCAATCTCCATTCATTGAGGCATATTTTGTTTTATACACAAATTTCTTTTATACGGTGTATAAACCCCTTTGACTTTTACGTTTATTCAAATGGAATATTTTTATACAAAGCGTTTTAATAAACAAAAAAAAATGAATGTTTTTCTTGTCGTATGTATGCGGCGACAATGACTTCTCCGCCGCCATGACCATTATTTGAGTTTCGGCTTCCCCTACAAGCCATAACTTTTTTTTAAATGAAAAATAAAATCCAAGTTTTAACCTTCATTTATTTGGTATTGAAAATGGTTTTGATAATGTTTTAATATATCAATGTGTTGTATCAATATCTGGTGATTGAAATGTGGAAATGTTATGTTTCCTTTATTCATGGTTTCTGTGATACGATTATGTTATGGTTTATGATATGTTTAAACCTGTTAATATGAGTAATGCATTGGACGTAATAAGTGATGGGTGGGGCCCGCTATAGCTCCTCGATGCATTGGTAGGTCTCATAAGAAAAACTAGTGTCTTGGCACAAGGCCTTGACAAAATCTTATTTGTGTTCTTGGCACGAGGACTTGGCTACGTGGTTATGATAGTCTGGAATTATGGATTCCATCTTTATGAAAGTAGTTATTGATATTGCATGTGATTATTCGACTAGTAGAATATCCGTGTGAGTAAGTAAATGGAATTATTTAATTTTATTTTTTCCATATTATGCTAAAGTTCAAGTTTAAAAAGGCTTTTGTTTTAGTTATACATTGCCTTAAATGTTAATTTTTATTTATGAAAGCTTCCATAATATTGTTATCCTTACTGAGCATCTGAGCTCACCCCTTTCAATGTTTTAATATTTTATAGGATGTGAAAAAGTATTTTATGAATGACCTACAGGGATAGTCAGAAGAGGATATGAGTGTGGACTATGGAGACTTTGTTATTGTTGTTTTTCACTTTATGATGTAATGTAACATTTATGAACGTATCTATTGATTCCAAGGCTACTAAACTAATCGGTCTTTCGAGAATTGATCTTTTGTGATCATGCCAATGTTACGCAATAATGCACCGACTCTGGGTAACTAGGGTCGGGGCGTTACAGAATGAGTATGGATTTTAAAAGAAATATGGAATAATTTTTTAGTTTGAGAAGTTTTGTAGTAGTGATATCCCTTAGTTAGTCTAGGATAATTTGAATCATGATGGTGGATCTATGTGGTAGTAAAGGAATACTAAAGAGTGAAAGAAAATTTTCAAATTCTGAAGAAGAACATAGGGGGTGAAACCTCGAAAATTATTCTGAAGTGTGATATTGTTATGTCCCGTGGTGTGAAAACTATTTTCTAGTTAAAAAGTAAATATAATTTAAGGAGAGACTCAAAAATACTACTTTTTGATGCTTGGATGGAGAAGGTTTATTATTTTATATAGCATTTAGAAGACCTGAACTAGGAATATTAAATGATGGAAGTTTTCAGTTGAAAATAAAAAATTATCCTTAAAAATAATAAAGGAATATGTGGGAATACACACAAAGAAAATTCATAATATTAACTCTTTGAGTATTTAAGAGATAGGGTAATGTTTGTGTAGTGGTTTTTCTGTGGCAGTCTTGTGAAATATTTGAATATGTAAAGGTATTTAAAATGATATGTAATATAAATATAAAATAGTTTATGAAATAATGTTTTCCTCATTAGAAGGTGGAGTTATGTATATATATATCCTTGATTATGTTAAGGGATTTTGAAAAACATTAGATCTGAGTGGGAACACTCCCACTGAAGATCCTATGATGGAGTTTATGGTTCACTGGTTAGACCCTACTTAAAATCGAATAGAGGGAACATTTATTTATTTATTTATTTCATAACAATAATCTTTCACATCTTTAATACAAGAGTTTTTATCATCCCCTCATGAATTATGACTAAATTATCAATCATGTAAATACTAATATTGTTCTTATGAAATTATTTTTTTTAATTCATTATATTTTTAATGTTATTAACAAGGTTTAATTTTGATGTGTCAATAATAGTGTGGTCAATTAGATGGGGGTGTATTCTATGTTAAGGTGCATTAAAAACTGGGATTATTCTGGTACTTTGGTTTCCAAATTGATTTTTCCAAAAGTTATAACTTCTCGAGTTTTTCAAAATCATCATCAAAACTATAAAATATCATATTTTCAATTTTAAAAAATCCATCTTCATGGGAGGATTCCATATGTATCACATATTCTTGGTATTTACCCGTTGTTAAATACATGTTCCATAAAGTTGAGAAATCATTTTCTTACCTAGAAAATTTTATTCAAAAATTATTATTAAAATGAATTATGTATCACTTTATATAATATTTACCTATTATAAAATAACTAAATCCATGAGTATTAAATCCTTGTTTATATTCAACTTGGATATAACTGTCATGACCCGTCTCCTAGGGCCCGTGCTGTGACTACCCCAAGACCGCCATCCAAAGGCCAGGGGCTAGAAACTAGCACCGAAGGGGAATTCCCTAAAACTGGGAAGGAACTGCCTTTAGAACCTATAGACACACATAACCAAGTACACACCAAGATAGTAACACAAGTAAAATGAACTGTAAATAGAGTGAGTACAGTAAGTAAAAGGGACCAAAATAAAAGTCCAACTTGAATGTCTAAGTACAACTGTGATACAATATAACTGAAGAAAATGGAAAGTTAGATGTTGGGTCCTCCTTTGAGGGTCCTACCTGAAGGGTAGGTACAAATCACCTCTTCATCACTCCACATCTGTCTATCTCCTCTGCGAATTTGCATGCCCTATAAAAAACACAAAAATTAACTTTCACCCTTAACTAACTACCGCCTAGGTGAAAGTCTTATTAAGAAAATATTGGCGCTGCAAGTCCAACGGTGCCCTCAGATTTCAATTCCGAGCACCGGTTCAAATGTTAGAAAAACCCACTCACATGTTTGCTGAACATACCCGAAAAAATGTTCGTAAATTCATTCTGGGCACTTCAGGCCTCAAAATCATGCGCCGTCAATTTTCACGGACTCATAAAATTTCCATCTATTTAAAACAATTACATGGAAATTCATTGTCTTTACAAGAACATCATGATTTTTATTTCATAATTATTTTTCACCCTTTTCACCTTCCAAGTGTTCTAGTTTATTTCATAGTCATAGTTCTTTAGTAGTTTTCACAGTCTATTTTTTCACATGTTTACATTTTTCTAGGTCAATATATATTTCAAAATCTTGTGATCTGAATATATATCACATAATTCTCTATAAATATGGGGTCTCCATATCCTTAGGTAAAATGTTATATATTTTAACTCAAGATCATTTACGCCAACTCAAGATCATATATGTATAAGAAAATAATCTACTGTTTTTTAAAATGAAACAATATATTCATTAATATTAGAATAACTATATATCATATAAGTTACCTATGAGATGGTATGGTTAATACATATTAATTAATTAAACTTATTATTGAGTTACTAATAATTTTATTTCCTTCTTTTTATTTTGTGAAATTAGATTTTATGTATGCTAACCTTGTTAGTGGGTAAGATAATGATGAAACAATTTCTAGAAAACCTTAATAGTAACTTGCATACCCAAGGAAACTATATTTTTCTATTATATTTCTAAGAATGTACCTTTCATTAACTATCTTAATATTTTAAAGGTTAATATATATTTCATTTTTGGATATATTATAACCTAGAAAAGAAATGTATTTTTTCCAAAATTCCCACTTACTGAATTTCCTATATAACTCCTCTATAAACTACTATAGAAAAATCATAAAATGGTTTTTATGCACAATATATAATTTATAGTATATCAACATATCATAAATGAATACCATGAAAATTGTTTCATTATAATCCTTCAACACTCTATTCATCAGAACCATGAGAACAATGTTTGAATTTTCTAATCCAAAAGGCACAACTAGGAACACATAATGTTCATCCATGTAGGAAAAATAATATTTATTATACCATCATTGTAAAAATTTATTTTATTATAACCAGATTCTTGATCAACCTTTTTGAATTATTTATCATTATGATGTCGAAGGAATATTCCAAAAACTCCCAAGAAATGACATCTTTTCTAAATTTTAATGGCATATATTTACTTTTATCAAATTCAGAACATCATGGCCCTATCATTTTATTTATAAATTTGGAATTCTCTATCCATGGTAAGAAACTAGGGAGGATGAATAATTTATCACACAATTATTTTAGATTATTATTTAATTCAAATAATTCAATAAAAGTTCGTGTGGATATGGGATTCAGATCAGTGATGAGGTAAGTAGAAAATTACACTTCATGATCAAATGGATATCTAGGAAATTCATAAATAAATACACTAGGATATGAAATATATATATCCATTATTATTAATATATCCTTCTATTTCACTAATTTTATTTTCAATTTACTCTTATTTATAAACTATTTTTTGAGAACAACAAGATATGGTTCTAGAAAACACTCAGGAAATAATTTCTTTCCTCATATAAATAAGGGATTATATTCCATCATCATAAATTTTAATCCTATTTTCTCAACAATAAATTAATTTGTTTTAGGTTCAAGAATAATACATCCCAATATTTATATCATACACAACCATTTTTATAATTACCAGGTTTTTAACTAGTTAACCTTAATTCACTTTTATAAACAAAACCCAATCTAATTCCATATAAATAATATTTTCACAATGATTTTTAACAAAAGAATCATTCAGTAATTTATCAGGGGATGATTAAATTTTATTAGTAAATATGAGAGATATAAATGATTATTTAGATATTGAATTAAATAGTTTATTATCTGACATTGAGAATATGATAAAAGTACCACATATCACATATTTTAGATCCCTAGCTTATATTATATTAATTATATGTTCCCATACATTATCCCATGTCCACTTATGAGGTTTATTCCATTGATTCTTGAAGAATTAATTAGAATAAAGCCCCATCTCATTGAAATTTAATCATTTGAATTTTCTTGATTCATTCATACTATTAAAGTCAGGAGTTTTATGGAATTTACCTCTATTATCAAAAAAACTGTCAAGCACGTTATGAAATACAATGGGTGTTTCCTTTGGTAATTATTATACTCTACAAAGGTTCAATGCACACCTTATATCATAGGAAACACTAAATATCAGTCCCAATAGGTGATAACAACATAGAATTATTGGAATAAGTTTACTCTACACTAGTATAATATGAGTTTTGATTTTACATAAAAGTTTCATTTATTTCATTAATCAAGTATACAAAGGCTTATCATTTCATAATTTTACTACGGGATAAATATGTCACATATGATAAATATATCCCAAGAATGAAAAATTCATGTCAACATATATCCCTATGGGAATATAATGATGGATTAACACACATCACATTCCATGTTATTCCAAGAGTTGAAATCTCAATTACTATAACATCAAATATTATGTGAATCACCCAAGGTGAAATAACATTAATCAATGATAGGATAAAATCATGAACAATAATATAATTTGTTGGAACATTTATTTTCCCCTATATATTTGTTAGAAACTCCTATGTATGAAAAAATTACTAAGTCTCAACACATCCTAGTCTCCTTTCAAAATTTCCCAAATATTAAATCAATATAAACGAAACTTGACGCTATTATACAACTTTGTAACATCCCCGACCTGGAGCTACATCAAATGACTGATCTGGTAGGCTAGATGACCATAGGTGTTCCACTTCATACACTATAGGCTTTGAAATAATAGTGATGGTTTTTATAATTTTGTAGGGAGACTATACCCTCTGTTAAATATTTCTAATGATATAATAATAATAATACAAAAGTAATGAAAATAATATAAAAGTTATCATAAATAAATAGGACACACAAATTTATAATGGAAAAACTAAATAAATCCAAATAAAAATAGAATAGTTTATTGAATATCTAAATGAAAATAAATTACTTGCTAAAGATTATATAGATAAAATATAAAGAATAATCAAATAAAGACTATGATGGCACTAAACATTACCCCATCTTGGTAACATCTCTAATATCAAACCCATATTTCAATCTAAAAGTACGCATAAGGTCTCTTTTTTATCCAAAACATCATCCATGTAATATCATCAGGTACCAAATAGTGGACCATATATGTTTTTAGTAAAAACTAGTTTTTAGAAACCACTGTGTCTAAACAAATCCATTCTAATAAATGTAGTCCATGAAATAATGTGAATTACAACGTAATAATTTAATAAATTCATACTTCATATGAAATAAACCTACTGACCCTTAGGTTATTGACTAATACCTTAGGTCATCCAAACCTTATATGTTGTCCTTTTTAATATCTCCCACTATGTTTGGATCATCCTATATTAGGATAGATCACCCAAGTTAATGGAATATTCTCCCATTAATGAAAAATAACTCATGAAATATCATTAAAATGTTTTCTTCCCTCAAGATAAATAGATTATCACCCTAATGAATATTGTGAATTTGTATCTTTCCGTCAGGTTTCTTACATTATCATACATTCTCCCCTCAGGAATCAAGTACTTTTGTGCCTACCCTTAGGCTATAAGAAATCGTATACCATACCCTTAGGTATCAACATAAATAATGAGTTTTATGTAGAGAATAACATTTTAATAAGAATATCACCCTTAGGAATCGATCACATCAATGTTACATAGGATAAAAATATAAGTAAACAATTCAAAATACCCAAATCAAACAAACAATATATATTGACACAAGGAAAAATGATCCAATCCTTCATTTTTTATTATTTTTATCCAATTATTTCATATAAATATAGATTACCAATTATAATCACATATATGTATATATTCCGATTTCATTTATCATTTAACCATATGATAATTAAAATATAAGTTAACCAATTTTAGTCGGGGAGACTATCCCTTATGCAATAAAAAAATTTACATGTTATTCTAATTCAAAAGTTTATTCCAATAATCAATTAATTTCTTTATAATTTATCATATAGATCTAATGTCATGTTAACCATGTTTTAATAAGGTATATGGCTAGAACACCAATTGGGTTATTGTATGTCTCAGTCCTAAATCCTATGGACCCAATGAGATCAAATGAATGGTCTAAATATGATTAGAAATTAATAGTGATTATCTAACTAATTATTTAATATGTGTGGTGTTTTGGTGTGATCAAACTTATCACACATACTATGGATAATTAAACCAAAAGAATACAGAAAATATTTAGACCACCCACCCTAAAAGTAGAGCAGAAAATTAAAAAAATTTGAATCTATGATGTCTATGGGATTTTTTCCCCCTTTCAATGATAACCAAAAAAATATTTTATAAATTGATCGAGAATAGGAAGAATAATAGAAAGGGATACCTTAAAAATCTGTGTCCATAACACTAACATCCAATGTGGGTTAAATTCTAGATTATAGAGGATTCTTAGGTGTTTTTTGTAGAAGGTCTTCTATTGAGTAATGGATCACATTTACAACACTCATGAGGATTGAGGGTTCTAAAATGTATCTAGTGTGACTAATTCCTAATATGAATTCCTTTCACTTCAAAAAATCATCGATTCCACTATTTTCATAAAATCCTATCATTCATGCATTACAAAGATTGTAATGAAATATTTTAAATTGTAAAATATATTCATGGTTTCAGTTCCTTTTCTTGGGGTGCATTCGGGGTGTGAAATTAATTCAAGGGGTGTAATTTATTTTGTTGGTGAATTACACTCATGGGATGTCTTAAAGATGTGAAATAATTCATGTGTTGGTTTAAATTCAATGGGTTTTTTCATGGGGTGAACAAATTTCAAGGCTTGAATTAAATTTATTGGGTATAGCTATAATATTTCATGGTTTGAATATAATTCATGGGGCTAGCCCTAAAATTTTCACATTGTGAATTTGGATCATGTCATGAATCCGTTTTATAGCCAGAACTCACCTCCATTACCTGATCTACCCCAGAAACACTTAACCCAACATTAAAATAGGCATCATCCACAAGGTATAAAAAAGAAAACCCAAATAAAATATATTTATCCAAATATATAAAGAGTTTCAATCCTGAAAAAATATGGTATCATACACCTTTTCAATTTTCATATGAAGGATACATATAAATTAATTAGTAAAAAAATAATATCTTAAACTCATCCCGCCCCATAGAGTTAATTTCTTCATGTTTCCTCATAATATTTATAAATGAAAACCATTGATCTGGTTCTCCTTCAAAATAATAGTAAACTTAAAATGAATTTTTCATTTTCTAATCACTAGAGATTGGAAAAATATCATTTCAATTATACTGATTCATTTTTCAATGACTAGTGGTTCAGCAGAATGGCTAAACGATGGTGGGGATTTCCTTATGAATTAATCAATACAACATTATTCCCTCATATTCTCATTTGGAATATTAGTAAGATTTATATCATTAGAATGTTGTGTTATCATAACAATGATATTTTTCATGCCAACTCCCATAACATTTTATTTCTCTAGTGGAAACTCGTTTCCTTGTCCATCACATTCAATATTTTCATGAATCTTTTTAGTTCCATCCAATGGAAAATTTCAAGAATTATAATATGAGAAACAATAATCATATTTGAAACCCACCTATTCAGGAAAAATAATTTATTATACATATAAATCTAGAATTTTTCATCTAAATCTATGACACTGCAGAATTAACCAAGGTAATTATAGATTATTATAAAAAAATTAGGTTGTTATCCTATAAAAATAAATAACCATAGGTTTCTCACTATTTTTTTCTCATCCTAGTTTCTAATTGAAAATTAAAACTTTCTCTAATACCATATATAGTGATCTATAAATTTCATATATAGATATAATATCTTTTTAGATAAATGTTCATTACATAACATAATGATCCATTAAAGAATCATATTACTCTAGTATATTTGGAATCTTGGATACAAAATAATCTGGTTTATATATGTACTATTTCATATACTACTAAAATATTCATAAATATTACCCTTAATAGACATATCATACCTAGTACCAGTCATCATAACCAAGGTAAAGGAACTATAATAAAGGGAAATCTCATATTCTCTGTAAGGATAAATAGTAGAGATATCAAGAGAACAAGAGACTAAGGGTATGAGAATATGAGAATTATATTTGAAAACCTATACCCTATATAGCATAGATCATAATATTGAGTCATGATGTAAATATTGAATGTTTATAATACATAAATCATAAAGTAATTGAAGAGCATCATCCATGAGAGAATAATATTAGTATATGAAATAATTTTTTGGAAAATACATAAGAATATAAACTTATTTACTTAATTGGAATGGATTGTTTTCCTGGTTATCCTAGCAAAACTAGTTCATTCCCCATACTATTATAGCAGTCAAGATTCACTCCCAATAATATCATAGTAGATAGAGTCTCTTACTAAAATAGGTTTACTTCCCATTCCAATTATGTGTATTTCAAGAGATATCAATCCTTAACCAATACATGGGAGAGATGTATAATTTATAGACCACCTACCACAGAATTAAAATAATATATATGTGTGACATAATATAATAAATTTTTTGATATATCAGAACCTCTGAAAAGAAATGGGTTTTACAAACATTTCATTTTCAAAAAATTTGTAGAAGAGGAATGAGTTTTATAAATATATCATCAATTCATCATAGCATAACTCATGGAAAATGAATAGGATTCATAAAAAATTCATTATAAACATAAAATATCTAGAGAAATCATAAGTATGGTACCCCTACATCATTAAAAAAGTAAATCATTATCGAAATAAAGGGTTTTTATCTTTAATTAATAGTAATTTAATTACAATATTATTAAAAAATTCTTGAGGAAAATTCCATTTTCACATTGGAAAAAAAATTATAAAAAAAATTAAATTGAATATATAGTGATAAATTACATTTATTTGAAAATAACATTAAAATCATATAAAGTAATCTTTATAGTACTGATTTTTTAGGAAGGGAGTAAATTTCATTTATGTCATAAAATTTATAAGAAAATTTTCCTTTCAAATTTTTGTACAAATTTTAAAAGAACCTTGTTCTGAAAGTGATAAGAGGATTCCATTAAAACCATTTTAAATAAAATTAAAATAGAAATATAAAATATAATTTTAGAGTTATAAAAACGTTATTGAAAGCATTATTAGTATCCCAAGATATGGAATAAAAATACATTTCTACTAAAAAGTAAAATAAATTATATTTTCATTAAAAATATTATTTTAGTAAAATTAGTAAATAGATAGAGTAAAATGAATGGAATGAATTATTTAAAAATAAATGAAGGAAAATAAATTTCATGGTTTTATTGAGAGGTATATAATTAAATTCCATAGTTGGAAAACTTTAGCATAAACAACCCTGATATACAGTGAGGTTGTAATATAAAACTATTACCTCTTTGAAAACATATCAATCATAGGACCCATGAAAAAACAATAAAATGAAACATTAAATATTCTTAAAATAATCATCTTCATCATATATCATGTAAATGGGTATATATATACACCTCATAAAGAATATATGTGGAGAACATAACATATGACCCCAAGAAGACAATTCGGGAAGATAAGCCCTTACCTCGAGTTCTACTCACTTAAAAAAACTATAAATTCCATTATAATAAATTAAAATTTATAATAATTCAATATAAGAGTCTTTAAAATACCTATAATATAATAAACGATCCCTTTATAACATTTCAATAACAAATTATCAATACATATTTACTAAAATTAACTTTTCTGGATGTAAACTGTTATATTTGTCATGAATATATCTATTCTGGAGTTTTGGTACTTCAACATTGATCATGGTTCAAAATTATCCAAAATATTAATAATTTTATTAATTATATATATATATATATATTCATCTATAAAATTTAGAGATGTAAAAATAAATTACACCATTCATGGAGATGGTTGTCTGTATGTATGCATGAACATTATTTTCAATTTTTGATGGATAAAATTAAATAAAGGTAAGTAATAATTCAATTTTAAAGAATAAATATAATATATAATATCTATTATATATTAATTAAATCAATTATTACTACCATCCATGTTATGATAAATGATAAATAAATAACATCACTTCATGGAGTTGGTTGTCCAAATATATGCATGAGTAATGATATTGTTTTCCAAATGGATTGGTAGGTAAGAAAGTATATGTGATATTATGATTCAAAAAGTATAACTATTTCATAACTATCATATATCAATATTAAACCCATCATAATAACTGTCACAAACTAGGCCGGGTCTCCATCCGACCCAGCAGCTGACCCGGTCTGCGACATGACCCGAAGGGCGTTCCAGATCCCCATGGGTTGGCACAAGTACCCGGGTACCAAAACACTACATGGGAATGATTTACCCGAAATAAAAGATAGAAAAACAACTAACAAGATAAAGAAACTAAAACAGGAAATAGATAACCAAACACACCTTTAAAATATAAACAGGTTTCAAGTATATAATTAAACTAAAATCCCCAAGTGCACAACAAGGATAGAAAACTAAACTCTGATACCCACCTCTCCACGACATGAGAAGTCGTATCCCCAAGAAATGGACAGAAACCTACACATGAAGACCAAAAACATCCGAACCACCATCACTGAGAATGATGTCACAACCTTGGGACCACAAGAAACAAGGTCTACATACACACGAAGATGTATGCAGGGTGTGAGTGAAAAGCCCAGTAGGGCGTCACCCAATAAAAAGGTTCCATGTCTAAACATTAAATGAAAAATATATTTGCAGGCTAAATAAATTATATGATACAAAATCTTGCACAATTTTAAAGAAATAGTTTCTATAAAGAAAACACTTTCAATGAAAATAAATATAATAATTAAACAAAAACACCCTTACATTTTAGAAAAACCTAAAAAATTAAGAAACACCCAAAATCTACACCGTATGTCGACGGTGAGTGTATAGTAGTCTAGGAGTGCCAAAAGTGGGAGAGGCCCTAAAGGTACTAGAAAAAGGAATGGGAGCCTAGAAAATCGTGCCTCAGTGAACAATAGTATAAGAACCACAACAAAATATGTTCTCATGCACAAGACACTAGTAGGGAAACACATCCATAACCTAGTGGTCTCAAACCATCATCCAATGATTAGTTAGTGTTGTAATCGTCAGACCAGCTATGTGAAACCGGGGTAGAGCCGATTCTGAATCACTAGCATGCTAGATCTAGTCCTCCCACCTAGTACCCAGGCTTTCCCTTTTGTGCTCAAGATGTTAAAATTTCACATTTGATGTTAAACTCAAAAAAATAAAACAAATAGGGTGTAACGTAATCCCAACACCACACTTCCACACACACAGAAATCCATTTAACAAAGTACGCACGCCAAAAGACTTTACCCAACTCAATTAAAACAATAATTTCATTATTAAAAATTCATCATTAAAACATATTAAATTATTTTTCAACAAATTATTTAAAAATAGACATAACATGACTATCACAAAAGAAGAAACTCATCCCTCCATCATGCCCAAACACTCCCAACACCACATCATGAACACAAACGGCAGAACTCATATCATTTAACAACCCAACCATATAGTTAGAAGACCACTTTCCTGATTAAACAGGACAATAGAAATTTTATTAAGCAATTTCAAAATATGACACAGAACTTTAGAATCCAAAAGTCCACTCAAACCCTCTTTTTGCAAATAAAACGCAAATGAATGCTATACCAAAACATAAACCATGCACTTTTCACATTTTCAAAAAACAAATGCACACTTAATAAAACACTAGTATATAATTAAACAAATGTTTTCCCCGCAACAGCCAACTCAACCAACAAAACACCATAACTTATGATCAGACATATGCAATGCCATATCAAAACACAACTAACACCACTTGCATGAATGAACAGAGAACTGCACGTATTATTAAACACTAACAATTGACTAAATATGTGCTTTCAACCAATGAACACCCCCACTCATAATAACATACTACTAACAAATCGATCACATGAAAGAATTCAAGAAAAAAATCCAAAACCAAAAGAATTAATCAAAGAGCGCAATAAAATAATTATGAAAGAAAATAATTTATTAAATAATGTTTCAACTCAGAAACACCTACCTCAGGTGTTGAATACTCTACAAATATGGTGTGGAAGGATCATCGCACACCAATCGCAACTCAAACAAACCCAAATTGACCCTCAACAAAAAAATTGAACCAAACCATCAAGAATTAACCCAATAATTCGTTGAAAAACCCCCATCACATTCCAAACACACCAAAATAAAACCAAACACAAACTTAAAATAGATTGTGTGAAAAACAAGATAAATCACTTGAGGTTTATAGAAAACGGGAAAGGGTCACTGGAGATGAGTCTCGTCGAAAAAGATTTATGGTGCACAAAGGGAGGCCGTAGTAATGGGGCTGCTCAGGAGAGGGGCAGTGGTGCAAGCGGCTGGAGGTAGGGCTTCGGCCAGGTGGAAATAGAGGCGGTCAGACCATGGGGGTTTCAGGGGTTGTTCCATGAGCAGGATAAGTGGAGGATGGAGGGTTTGTGCGATGGCGTGATCCAGGAACAGTGGTGGTTGGGAGGACGTTGGTCTGACAGATGGTGCAGGAAGGGTTGCGGTGTGAGGGGAATGTCGGTCAGGTGAGTGGCGCAGCACGGTGCGGTGATGGTCTAGGGACGGTGTGCGTGGCGAGGAGACCGACTTGAGGTGGTCTCCGGGTAGGAGGAAGGCGGGGTGAGGGTTCATGGGGAGGTGTTAAATTCCACTGGGTATAAGGGTTTTGGGGTGTGATGGTGTGAGGGTGCACCGACAAGGGATCCATTGGGAGGGAAGAGAGAGAGGGTCAGTGAAGGAGGTGGGCGACGACCTCAGCGAGCTGGAGGAACCCACAAGTGAGGCTCAAGGAGGCCAAAAACCAAATGAAAATAGCGAAAAAATGAAAAAAAAGAAAAAAAACAAAAAAAAAATAAAAAAAAAGATAATAATAACAATAATAACAATAATAATAATAATAATAATAAACTAGAATATGAATAATGATGTTAATATTAATAAAAATAATAAAACCCAATTGATAGTAAAAAAATAAAATAAAAAGTTATATCAATTAAGATAATAATAAAAACAATTAAAACAAGATAAATAATAACAAATAAAATAACTTAATTACAATCATTAATATAAATAATAAAAATATTCAATAATAATTTATAATATCCTCAAATAATAATATTACTATTATTAGTAAAACAATTAATTTAATTTTTATCTGACTCTTATTATTATTTTTTATTTTAAGACTCAATTATTTTTATTTATTCATTATTAATTCATTTCATTTAATTAATTGAGCATTGGTAGGTCACCCGGTGGACCGGGCAAGGCTGCGCGGTTTCAAAATCATGCCTTGCCTTAGTCGTGCCTCGCCCAAGGCCGCACGTTCTCAATTTTCATTGTGTTATCACTTTATTATTCCTCGCATATTTTAAATTCCCCTAAACATTGGTCAGGCCATGCAGGGAGCTAGTCAAGGTCATGCGGCGACCCAGGAGTGGTCGTGTGGCTTTGACCGCAGTGCGCTGGATGCAACCAAGAGCGAAACATTTGTTTCTGAATAAGAGCTCAGAATTTTTTTAAGTCTGGCCTCGACCTGAACTATCTAATGCCAAATAAGAATAATAAAATAAATAATATAAAAAGTTTGGGTGTGACAATTCTCCCCACCATAATGCTTTCTATCACTGGAATGCCACAACTAGAACCAGACCCCAAAGCAGAAAACCAAACTCCCTTAAGGTTCAAAGGGGATCCCCACAAACATCAATCAATGAGAGGAAAAAGCATTGTGCACAAGGAAAGTGACTGAAAGAAAACATCATGAAACGCTTAAAAAGACTTTATGATATGTGTCTCCCACCCCAAAGAGCTGAAAAACCTACAGTTGATTGTTTAAGAAAAGGATCCCTCGCACTCACAGAAATCAACTTTACAAGCCAAAATACCTCAAGCACTATTAAACAAAAATATCACCATTTGGTTAGAATGAACAAAAAAGTTCAAACCACGTCCATGGATCACTCTTATCACTTATCACAAATACATGTTTAAAAACAGAAGAAAAAGGTCAACATGGGGAGGCCCGAGGGGCTCCCCACTATTAGGAACTCACTGACGCTCAAGACGAGACTGGAAAAATGAGACGAGGAGGTTCGAGCAGACTCCATGCCATTATGAAGAAGGACCGACCCATTTCACTCCAAATACATTTGAGTGAGACCCAACAAGGATCTCCCCACCATTATAATTGATGAGAGATACAAGAACATCTAAAATTTTCCTGACAACGACCAACCACCCCACCACAAGGGGCAGGGAGAGAGGGGCCCGACTACCGGGGCATCAAAAGCATGACACAATACAAACTGGAATTTCCACATCCCTAGATGATCCCTATTCAACTTTGATACTGATTTACCCAATATACCCATAAGGACCAATAAAGTGGTTACATCTAGTGGGACGCAACCCACACGACTTTAAGGCAATGAGACGAACATGCCTCCATATAGTCACAAAAACCTTATGAAAATAGATAGTTCGTTCAGAATGAATAACCACAAAAAACAATTAAATCTGTCTTTACATTCAACACCGATGACAGAAATAAAGTTGGAGTTCCATACACTACTGGGGTTTCTAACCACGTGCTAGCTTCACTCCGAGGCCTCGGGTTGGAGCCCTGATGTTTGAAGAATCTCTTGCCTCGCATTCAGGTATTGAAGACACCCGAACAAAGCTTCTCCTTCTTCGTGCCACAAAAAACCACCCAACCACCAAGACAATGACAACAACCACAACACATTACAACATCCAACTGATCATAAATAGAATATTCCCCAACACAAGAGCCGAAATGGTGCATGCACATCATCCTTTGTCACACTGAATGAGAACACGACACCATAAATCATCACCTGAACATGACCATTGCTGTTTGGAGGAAAATTATACGGAGAGGGACTTCAAAATGAGTCTTAAATATCATGTCATTCCTGAAATGACCATAGAATCCTTAGGTGACTGGGTCTGCCACACTAGTGGCCTAATGTAGACCCTTTCTTAAATGAAACCAATGAAGGACCAAAGGTCATTTAGAATAGTGTCCCGCACCGACCACTCTAGGATGATTCCACCTTTCCCCACTATAATCTTCTTTACCATTTCCAAAATGAACATTCAAATTAATGTGGTCAAACATCACCCTTGACTATCAAAGAGAAATCACACTGAAATCCGTCACCAAACATGACATTTGTAGCTGATGAAAATACTACAAAGCCCTTCAAGACACTGGTCAACACTGATAATTCTGATCCGCCTTCACCCTTCCCCACTGGAATTCCTTTCACCGTTTCCAAGGGGAACCTTCAAACACAACAGTGTCAAACTTCATACCCGACGAGTCAGACACTCAAAAGACCAAAACTCCCTTCAACTCCCATCACATCTATCATCCCACCAAGAGAGGATCCTCTTAGTTGTAAAAAGGAGAGGTGGGTTCAATTCTAGAATTCAGGAAGAGGTTCCTCTGATCAACCGGAGGGCCAGCCAACGGCAAATTGCTTCTGGCCACACTTCAATCACATGTCAACACTCTATGGGGGCATACACTAGTCAAGAAAGGAAACCATGGGCCAACCAAACTGGTCCAATGGTCACCAAATACCACAAGCGAACACCAAACGTGCAGGGGGAACCACTGAAAGGGCTCCCTGATGTACTTTTCAAAATAATTAACTAGCTACATGCTTTCATACCAACTTACAAATAAGAATTTAAGCTCAGGACACAAATTAGTCAAAAAGGATTCTCAGCTTGAAACACCTCACTTCCAACCATTCAAAAATACAAGGACACGCCACACAATTACCAATTATATAAAAAACCACCAAATTTTCCTTTAACAAAACATTTTGAAAATAAGCAAAGACAGTGGGTCACACAAACAGCCATGGTGTCCCATGGGCCTCGCACATGCATGTTCGCGTACCACACCAGCACCCACCTCATATCCTTCTAGACACTCATCTCCTCATGCCATTACCCGTTTCTCATTTCATATACAGTCATCCATGTGGTTTCCCACGAGAACACCAAGGATCAAAACGAAACCATTCCATTTTTTTCAAAACCAAAACATCCAACCCACACTTTTCAAACCTTACACATATTTCAATTTTTTTTTGCTTAATTTAAAAACTTTATTTTTTCAAGACCAAATAATTTTTATATAAAACTCATATTTCCACAATTCCAAAACAAAGAGATGAGGAACAATGCTGGAGGAATCTAGTGTCAGTGGGTGATTGAAACATATAGTTGGCGGCCATACGCCAATCACGCCACTATCCACAGAGAGTATTTTAGGACAGTGTCCCCGGATCCACAAGGCTTTCCAGGCCATGTGAGCTCACTGAGACCACTGACCATAATCTCTTTTCATTTCCCCCAAACAAGATTAATCACAAAGACTAAAATCTCAGAAAAACCTCAAATTACTTTGGTAACACGATTCCCTCCACGAGGTGTGCTGGCTAGGCACCTTACTCGTAGCCAGGACATCGAGTCCCAACAACCTTAACACCAACCTATCATGACTTTATCCCAAAGTAACAGGACCCAAGTGAGAAAACCTGCATTTGATACCATTTTGTCATGAACCAGGCCGAGTCGCCATTCGACCTGGCGCCCGACCCAGTCTGCGACATGAACCAAAGGGAATTTCCAATCCCCACGGGCTGGCTCAATTTCCTGGGTATCAAAACCTTACATGGGAACGATTTACCCAAAATAATAGATATAAAAACCACTAACAAGATAAACAAACTAAAACTAGAAACAGACAACTATACACGCCTTTAAAATATAAACAAGTTTAATGTCTATAATTCAACTAAAAGCCCCAAGTGCACAACTAGGATAGAAAACTAAACTCCAATACCAACCTCCACAAGACAAGAGAAGCCACATCCCCAAGATACTAACTCAAACCTTCACGCAAAGACAAACAAAAATTGTACCATCATTACTGAGAATGATGTCACAACATGGGGACCACAAGAAACAAGGTCTACATACACCCAAAGGTGTATGCAGGGTGAGAGCGAAAAGCCCAGTAGGACGTCACACAATAAAAAGGTTCGAGGTGTAAACATTAAATGACAAAGATATTTGCAGGCTAAATAAATGAAATAACGCCAAAGATTGCACAATTTTAAAGAAATAGTTTCTATAAATAAAACACTTTAAAAGAAAAAACATTACTAATTAAACTAAAACACCCTTTCATTTAAGAAAAACCCAAATAATTATGAAACACCCAAAAGTTACATCGTATCCCGACTGTGAGTGTATAGTAGTTCAGGAGCACCAAAAGTGGGAGAGCCCCTAAAGGTACCAGAGAAAGGAATGAGACCCTAGAACATCGCGTCTCGGTGAATAGTAGTATAGGAACCACAACTAAATATGTTCTCGTGCATGAGCTACTAGTAGGGCGACACATCCATAACATAGTGGTCTCCAATCATCATCCAATGTTTAGTTAATGTTGTAATCTTTAAACCAGAAAAGTGAAACTTGGCCAGAGCCACATCCGAATCACTAGCACGCTAGATCTAGTCTCCCACCTAGTACCCAGGCTTAACCTTTTGTGCTCAAGATGTTCAAATTTCACATTTCATGTCAAACTCAGACAAATAAAACAAACAGGGTGTAACATAAGCCCAACTCCATGCTTCCACAAACACAGAAAACCAATTGACAAAGTACATATGCCAAAAGACTTTACCCAACTCATTTAAAACAATATTTTCATTTCTAATAAATCATTATTAAAACATATTAAATTATTTTTCAACAAATTATTTAAAAAGAATCATAACACGACTAACCCAAAAGAAACAACTTATCCCTCTTTCATGACCAAACACACCCAACGCCAGATCAAGAACACAAACTGCACAACTCACATCATTTAATAACCCAACCGCACGGTTAAAAGCCCACTTTCCTGATTAAACAAGACACTAGAAATTTTATTAAGAAATTTCAGAATACGACACATGACTTTAAACACCAAAAGTCCACTAAAAACCTATTTCTATAAAAAAACACATATGAAAGCTATACCGAAACATAAACTGTGCACTTTCGAAATTTTCACAAAACAAATGCACACTTTATAAAACACTAGTGTACAACTCAACAAATTTTTTCACCACAACAATCTAATCAACCAACACAACACCATAACTTATGATCAGACATATGCAACGCCCTATCGAAACACAATTAACACCACTTTCACAAAAGATAAGATAACTGCACATATTATTAAACACTAACAATTGACTAAATATGTGCTTTCAACCAATGAACTCCCCCACCCATATTAACATACTACCAACAAACCTATCACATGAAAGAATTCAGGAATACAAAATCTGCAACCAAATGAATTAATCAAAGAGCATTATAAAATAATTAAGTAAGAAAATAATTTATGAAATAAAGTTTAAACGTGGAACCACCTACCTCATGTGTCAAAGACTCCACAAATATGGTGAGTAAGGATCATCTCACACCAACCGCAACTCAAAAAAACCCAAATTGACCCTAAACCAAACAATTATTCAAAAACATTAAGAATTTACCCAAAAATTCTATGAAAACCCCCATCACATGCCAAAAACACCGCAAGAAAAACAAACACAAACCCAAAATAGATTGTGGAAAAAAAAGATAAATCGATTGAGGTTTACTGGCAAGGGGAAAGGGTCGCTGGAGATGAGTCTTGTCGGAAAATAGTTGTGGTGAATGACGGGAGGATGTTTTAATGGGGTTGGTCGCGAGAGGGGAGGTAATGAAACTGGCTGGAGGCAGGGCTTCGGCTGAGAGGAAAGGGAGGCATCCGGACCTCAGGGGTTCCAGGGGGTTTTGCCTCAAGTTAGACATGGGGAGCAGGGAGGGTCTGTGCGATGGCGCGAGCTGGGAACAGGGCTGGTCAGGTGGTCATTGGTTCAACAGATAGTGCGGGTAGGGGTGCGGCGTGAGGGGAAGGCTGGCCTGGTGATTGGCGCAGCAAGGTGCGACAATGGTATAGGGACGGTGTGCACGACGAGTAGGCCGACGTGAGGTGGTCTCCGAGCGGGAGGAAGGTAGGGTGAGGGTTCATGGGGAGGTGTTGAAGTCGGTTGGGTCTTAGGGTTAGGGAGTGCGACGAGCTGTGGGTGTACTAGAAAGGGCTCTACCGAGAGGAAAGAGAGGGAGGGTCGACGAAGGAGGCGGGCAATGACCTCATCGCGTAGGAGGAACCTGTAGGTGCGACGCAAGGAGGACAAAAACCCTAAGAAAAGAATAAAAAAAAGAAATCCAAAAATGAAAATAAAAACAAATAAAAAATAAAAAAAAGAATAATAATAATAATAATAATAATAATAATAAACTAGAATATGAATAATTATTTTAATATTAATAAAAATAATAATACCAAATTGCTAGAAATAAAATCAAAAAAAATTTATATCAATTTAGATAATAATAAAAATAATAATAATAATAGAAATAATAACAAATAAAATAACATAATTTCCATCATTAATATAGATAATAATAGTACTCAATAATAATTAATAATATCCTAAAATAATAATATTACTACTATCAGTAAAACAATTAATTAAATTTTTATCCAACTCTTATTATTTTATTCTATTTTTATTTTACGACTCAATTAATTTTATTTCTTCATCATTAATTCATTTCATTTAATTAATTGAGCATCGTCAGGTCACCTGGTGGACCAGACAAGGCTGTGCGATTTCAAAATTGTGCCTCAGCCGAGTCATTCCTCGCCCAAGGCGGCGTGTTCTCAATTTCATTGCATTCTCACTTTATTATTCGCAGCATATTTTTCATCTCCCTTAAACATCGGGCAGGCCATACAGTGATCTGGGAGAGGTCACGTGGCGACCCAGGAGAGGTCGTGCGGCTTAGACAGCGGTGCGTTGTATGCAACCAAGAGCGAAACATTCATTTCTAAATCAGTGATCAGAAATTTTTTAATTCGAGCCTCGACCAGATCTGTCTAATGCCCAATAAGAATAATAAAATAAATAATATAAAAAGGACGGGTGTGACAATAACCATCCATTAAGTATGGTAATTAAAAATCAATAGTATCACTATGTAGAGATAGTAAGTGATCTGTATAAATGAGTGATAGTCTTGCATCCCATTTGATGGGAAAGAGTCTTGATAATGGAGATTTTAGAAATCATAATATAATTTAATTATTTTTAGGATACATAGATATTTTTTAATTATTAATACTATATATTTAGTGGAATTAAATGATGTAGTAAAAATGAAATTGATCATTAAATGTGATTACCTATTCTTTAAAAACTGTTTTACATCCCCTATTAAGGATCTTGGTATTGGTCTTTTGGGAAGACCATCAACTCAATATTTTTATATGGAAATTATTAAGGTGTTTTTATTTATTTTAGAGATATATGGATCATATTTTTGTATGCAATAGGAATAGGGGGTACATTTTTAAGGAAGAGAGGGACACAATTGGAATTTCTTAAGAGTAAATTTTAATAATGTTGTTCTCAAGAAAAATACTTCCTATTGGACATGAATTTGATTCCAAATTGAATAATGTTTAAATTAAATATTATAATGAAATTTAGATAGGTTTCTATGTGAATTTAATAATTATCTTTTTTATTAATCCCTGGGATAATTATTTTTAACTTTAGCATTGGTAACAACTATTTTAAACATAAAAGGATAACAAGTTAACCATAAATGGGAAATTGACTCATAATTGGAAAATTAAGGATTTTTTAAACCATATTCCATTCACATGGATGATGATAATAATATTTGTAATTTAAAATCATTTAATAAAATATTATTTATAAAAAAATATCATTATTATCAAATTTGGAACTATTCATTTAATTTTAATATAAAGACAACAAGAAAAAATTGAAATTATAGTCCAATAATTTTTAACATAAATAATATGTTATGTGTTTCTAAATATTTCATAGGAAACTATAAATCACTCAAAGTATATTACTTTTTGTATTTTTAAAATCACTTATTTTATTTTTCTATTATTTGAGGAAATACAAAGTCGGTATTGCATAAGTATTTAGAGTAATATTATAATTAATTAAATTAAAAAATAAATTGGAATGAAGAATATAATATCATTATAAAAAAAATACATTTATATTCATATATACCATTCCTTTTCAACTATGGTAAAACATAATTGATACTTGAAACTAAGAGAGTGACACATTGTCACTTTCTCTACTTTAAATATTATATATATCGTTTTAATGAAAAATTGTATCTTAAATAATTATATTTGGATATAAAGGGGATATTTGTTTAATTAACTTCAACCAAAAAAAATTTTGATGGAAAATTGGTGACCATGACACATAGTTTTAATCTATATAAACCCAATTTACTCTTTACAAAGGCGTTAAATATTACCAGTGTTACTATTTATAATTCCTAAAAATAATTGGGTTACCACATTTGATCATAATAATTCAAAATATGGAATCCATATTTTCAAATTCAATAACATTATGTGGTAGGAATTTATTATTCAAAAATGTGCAGAAAACATGAAAAACCCCGCTTTATGGAAAATACAATTTTAAGTATAAAATGGATTTATTATTATACCATGCATAATAAAAAATACTGGTTAACTTTTGGTACATTTTATTGAACAATATATATATATATATATTTAATTAATATAATTCATAAATAGTTATTAAATTATTTTATTATGATAAAAATACATTATATTCATAATAAATTATTTTTCAATAAAACATCTCCTTTATTTTCAATTGGTTTCTATTTTATTGTATATTTAATTGATAAAAAATAATTAATATTTTAATTATGTAAACAATGATTTTTTATTTAATTAATTAATTATATTGTTTCTTTAATTCCAATAGTTAGGTGATAATTGTCACATTAATTAATAATAATTTAATAGTATATAGAGGTTCATTTAAACTTAATTTTTTATGTAACACAATCTATTTAGTAAAATAAATTTATTTGAAATTTATATTTAAAAAATATTGGTTTCTAATAGTATCCCCAAATAAATTAAATATAGTTACTTCTAGATGAATAACGTTGAGTGGAAATGGGTATTGAAATTAACAATACAAATGTTTGGCATGAAAAAATCACAGGATTATTTTGGCAGCATAACTGGTGCACATAATGGTTCATGGAAATATTTTATCAGAGTTAATCAAGGTATATGATGACATGTAAATATTAAGGGCAGTGAAATTTATTTGTAAAAACACATTACAACATAAATAAATTATTGTAAAATAACATAACACACAGAAAGTTCATGAATAAAGAGGGTGATAAGAGAATTTGTTTACCTTGAGAAAAAGCCTCTAAAATCTTGGGAGGAGATTATTAAGAGCATGGAAAAATCAAGGTAGATATTTATAGAAATACTTATTTAAAAAATTTATGTAAAATTTATTTTGAGTGAGGTGGAGTTGTAGTTTGGGTGGTTATGTATTGAAAAATATAGGGGAATTCTTTATTAATTTCGAAACATAGGGTTTGGACTCTATGTAATAAAATAATCCAAAAATAGCATACCATTGTTTTCTTCCATGGTTTCTCCAAAATAGGAGTGGTATAAATATTTTATAATCCCATTAATATAATACATTTGGTGATGTGTAAACGGTTCATGTTTAGAAAGAGTTGATTTTTAAACCTCAAAATATAATATATTATTGGAGGACTTATGAGAGGAAAAAAATCAAATAACATAAAAAACTCATTATAAAAATTTATAAACTATATTTATTTTTTATACCTTTTATATAATTTTATACATAACTTTTTAGATATTAGTATTTTATATTATATACCATATTTTTTATTTTATTTAATTTTTACAAGAAAATTATACTGTGTAAAAAAATTATGAAACTTTAACCATTTGTTAATTTCAATTTTCTGATTTCAAAAATTTTGTTTATTTTATACAAATAAATTCATAAATATAATGATTTTTATCTTTTAAAAAAACCCATATTTACTGAGAAATACTAGTTTTATGATGTTAATCATTTTCAAGCCATTACAAAATTCATATTGGACTTCATAAAATTAGGTTATAATTTATATTTAAAATAATATAAACTAATATTAATATTTTATAAAAATAAAATTTATTTTAAATTTTCTTGAAATTTTCAAAAGTGTGTATGAATTGAGATAATATGGTTCCAAAAAATAAAAATATTATTCCTTCAAATAAAAATCTAATTTTTATAAAATTCATTATATAATCATTGATAATATCATAATATAAGGGATAAATAATATTATTACACCATTAAAGAAAATGAAAAATTCATTTACATATTGGGTCTATATATGTAACCCCTTGTTACAGAAATGAAATGCCTAAGTGTATGGTGTCTGATAGTGGTTCTTTCTTAGGGCGCTTTATGGAACATGGTTTGGGTTTTGATCTTGATAATTTTAAACATAAATCATAAATAGTTTTTTCTTGAGATTTAGTAGTTAAATAATATCTTGGTATGGGATTAAGGAAATTCCCAATGAGTTAATCTCCCTTATATGATTTATTAAATGTGATTTATATAGTATGATCCTACTTGTAATCTTCATTGTGTCTTTCAACTATGTTAATTGGTATTTATCATAACTTCTAATATAATGGTATTAATGCCCATTTCAAAATTACTTTATTATCAATATTGAGGATTCTTAATGGTATTTTAAATAATACTATCTATATTTCATATTTGTCCAAAATAGAAAAAGTAGATCAAATGTTTTCATAACTATATAACCTAATATGAAATTTATTCATTCAAAAAAAGTTATTTCTTTTATAAAAATGTTTTCTATTAAAAACTCATCCTTATATTATAATATTACCAACCATCCATGGTTTATAATGGAACAAATTTTCACATAATCATATCACCTTCATGGGTATACCATATGATAAAAAAACATTTATCATTACATAAAATACTATCCAATGAAAAAGAAAACATGCCACATCAATATATAATAAAAATAATTGATCCAAATAAATAATATATATGTTAAAATGTTTAATATTCCCAGTAAAGAATATGGAATTTCAAGGTTTTTATAGATGATTAAATCATTAAATATATTGTTGGAACATTTTGTGTGGAACATGTCACTTTCATTTCAAAATTACTTATTTAAAATTTAAAATTTTAAAAATATAATGGAAATAATTTAATTTTTAAAAAACCATGGAATATTTTAATGTAATATTGATATAAAATAGTATTCATGATGTTGGTGAAAGTTTTTCATGTGGTGTACATTAAAATCTAAATTCATTTCACATTTTCAATAAAAGTTAAAAGTACCATGTATGGAAATGATAAGAATTGTCCTTTATATCCTATGTAAAGAAAATAAAATATATATAAAATGAATTTAAAAAATATTAAAATAATATTAAAATCAATTTCGGAAACTTTTTAATGAATATATGGACATCAAAAAAAATATTACCAACTGCAGAGAGAAATGAAGGCGGTTTTCATTAAAAAATTTATTTCTATCTCACAAGTACATAAAGAGAGGACAATAAAATGAAATTTTTTTATCTGTATGAATAATTATATGACAAGAAAATACTTATGATTTTGGAGATATAGATCATAAAATTTCATCCGTAGAAAATTTATTCATAAATAATCCTGGTAAAAATTTGATTATGATACAAAACTCTTACCAAAAGTCTATCTCACATTGTTTTCATTTTAAAACCTTATATAATAAATTTAAATTTATTATAATTATATAATAATCCATATTACCACCTATAATACCATATATAGTTTAATTAAAACATCACCTCATCCATTCATTAATAACATTTCAATATCATAGTCATTTTAGTTAATAACCACTTCTTGTTTTATATATATTTTGGCCAACAACTTTGAACATGAACTTTTATCGTGGTTAATTATTATCCAAAATATTAATACTTATTTAAATATCATTTATAATAATTATATATGTATATATATCCATTCATATAAATTAGTGATGAAAAATAAATTGCATCACTACACGGAGACGGTACTCTGTATGTACATATGTGTGATGTATCCATTTTCAAAGGATAGATAGAAAGAAAGGAAAACAATAATTCAAAATTACAAACAATAATTAAATCATAAATATAATATATAAAAATTATATAATTCATAAAAACTAACAATTATTTACATTGGTTGAAAATGAATTGTATTTCTACATGGAGGAGGTATTCCATACGTACACATGAGCGATACTTTCATAAACCATATGATTAAGTAGAGTGAGTAAATGTTTTTTCCATAATCATAAAAAAAATCTTAGTATATTTGTTATAAAATATAATATATTATTTTTTATAGAAAAATTAATTGTATTTAGATGATTATATATAACTAAAAGATCTTGGTTACAATCTATACCTCTTCATTGAGAGACCTCCTTGGGCTTATACATATATCTTTGAAATCTTTGTCTTAGGAGGATAATATATTTTCTAGAAATATGGGAATTATTATAAAAAGGTTTTTTAGTAGGAATATCTTAATATTTAATGCTCAAATTGGGTGAATAAGGGAAGAGAATATGTTCTCTTTTATAAGTGAGGGGAGGGAGAAATATGGAATTTCATAAAATATTTCAATGATATAAGGTCACTTTTAGAGGATAAGATCAAAAATTTGATATATTTTAAATTCTATAATATAATAAAGTTGAAATATCATTATCCTATAATAATTATTATACTATAGGTTGTAATCCAGCCATTATATCTATATTTAACACCCCCTGTAAACCAATTTTAACATTAACCACAATAACAAAACTTTTCTTCCTTTACTATTCAATATGAAAGATAATTATATTAACCCAACTAAAATAAATTATTTATTCCTATTCAAAATATTTATTCAATTTTATAAGATTAAATTTCAATATTTTTTAGCTTATAATTTTAAATAAGCACACAAACCGTAACAAAATCATATTTTTGAAAAAGGTACTTTTAAGAACAAAAATAATTTATATCCATAAATTTTATTATAAAAAAATAAATTTAATTTAAATATATATGATTGAATATATCAAGTAAAAAAATAATTTAAAACATTATTAAATAGAGAATAATTTAATTTATAACGATACAAATCCATTTCATGCTTGAAAACAACTTTTAGAAAAAAAAAATTAAGTCCTAAAATAAACTTATAACAAAATCAATTATATTATTGATTATTATAAAAATTATTTATAGTTAAAGGAGTCTTATATTACATTATGATCAAATTCACAACATTATATATCTTCAAATTGAAAATAAATTATAATTTTTACCAAGAATGTATTTTTCATTATTAATTAAAAAATAAATATATATAGAAAAAAGCTAATACTCATATCAAAGATAATATTAACATGCTGATTTCAAGAGTGATATTTATTTATTCAAATAAAATTGATAAATGTTTTGTAAATTAATTATACTATTCCCATGTAGAAAAACGAGTTTTACAAAATTTTGGAAGAAAATATATTATGAAGCATAAAATGACATAAATGAAAGTTGAGAAATTATTTACAGTAAATTAATAAATAAATTTTCACTATAAAAATAATTATTAAATATTTTTCATAATATTTTACATAATATTAAAACTAAAAAATGTGGCAGTTAGCTTATTTATGTTTATTATAAATTGGTTCATTTAGAATTGGGGTTGCGTGTAATGTAAGATGTCGAATACCTAATGTTTATATCAAAGGAAATAAATATAAATACATTGGATGATACATGTTATAGAGACTTTTGTTAAAATTTATGAAAAATAATACTCTCTAGAGCTTAAATTATAATTTTTTATACTTATCTTAATCCTAATCTTTAATCAAACTATTTTGTACTTAATGTGAATCTCTTTGAACTAAATTTCAAAGATTAGGTCATCAGAGTCAATATTAATCTCTTGAAATTTTTTGGTATTTTGGTTTCCATGATGGATTTATTTTAGAAGAAAAATAATATTTAAATAAAAAATTATATTATTTGATGTAGGTTCTTCAAATATTAACTAGTATCATAATTGGGATCAAACATGTGTGTGTACTAAGAACAAAATATTATCTTTTCCTGGAAATGAAGATTATACAAACTATACAAATAAATTTTATACGACTACTGTTTTTTCTCATCATATTGCTGGAGAAAAGTATGTCATCTAGAATTAAATAAAATTAAATTAAATATGGGTGCCTTCTGAAGATGGTTAAAAAATGTAAATCCTCAGAATCAGTTATGATAATATTCATGGAAAAGATTAGTTTTAAATGTTCTATATGATTTTGGACTTCATAAAAAATTATAATTATTTGTTAGTTAGGTGATGAGGAATATATTTTGAAACTCCTTAATAATAAATATGTTATTCATTTTTAAGAAGGTAATATTATTTTATTTATTGATAAACAAGAAAATGATAACTTTCTCGATATAGAATATTTAATCCATAGAAATTTTCCATGTTTATGAGAAACTAATTAAATAACATGATTATGGAACCAGAGATTGTGAACTATAACTTTTAAACATTAACTAAACATATAAGAAAAACATTTAAAGGATTTAATGGAACATATATTTAATTAACCCATATATTTTGATCATTTTAAATGTTATAAGAATCATAAGTCATGTTTGAAAACTAATAGTGATATCTCAACTACCAATGATTTATAGTTAGTAAACATTGATTTATTTGTTTCTGTGATAATTGGATATATTAGAGTAAAATATGATTTATGTTTCCTACTCAATGATTAAAATATATTTATATAGATCTACATTCTCACTAGAAATTATTTTGTTTTCAATAATTTTAATGAATTTATGGAATATATTAAAAATTATAAATACCTACCTTTTTTTACTATCTAATGTAATAATGGTAGTGGGTTTGTTAACTCTGAATTAGAAAATTTTTCTAGTAAAACTAGTATTACTCACAATTTCTTGTTCACCAGTGACACCCCAAAAATGGATTATTTCAATAAAGAAATAGAATTCATTATGTAATTACTCAAATTTTTATTAGTGATTATTCTATTGATTAATATTTTTGAAATGAGGTTGTCATTAGAACATGTTTTACAATAAATATAGCTGTACTCATATAGTTTCATGATAAAAATCCATTTGAGTTACAAAAAAAATAATTACAACAATTTTATAGTTTAATTTTAATGGGTGTAAAGTACTCATCATGAATAAAATATATCATTTATATAAATTTAATCCAAAAAATTGTGATATAATTTTTTGGGTTATTCCATAATTGGTAAATCATATTATTATTTTCATAAATTTTTTTAAATGGTTCTTGAAATTTTTTATCAACTTGTTCATTTTTTTAAATCCATTATAAATTAATAATAATAATAATGTTTTCAAAAACCATTATTTTACTTTACCGGATTATAATAAATAAGATACAATAGTAAATCAACCATAAATAAGTTTTCCATATTATAAAAATGCATAGATTATTTCCAAAGAATATTTAGATTCATTATATGATGTTTATCTTAACACATTACCCCAAATTTATTTGATCATAATAAATCATTGTTTCAATTATATTATTATAGAAATAAGTCAATCGGTTAAAATAAGAAGTTCCTAATGAAATAAATATGATCATAATGCCTTCCAAACAAAATTTGAATCTCAAATATTATAATTTTAGTTATGTAATGAATTTTGGAAATGGTTCATGCAAGAAAATATCAAAAAAAAAAGAACAGAACCATGTCTCGTCCTGATTTAAATGTCCTATCAATTTATCGATAATTTTTGTAAAATGGGTTTTTAAAAACAAATGTTATAAACATAGAATTATTATTAGAAAAAAATAATTTCTTATTTCTAAATGTTTTTGTCATGAATTAAGAATATCCTATTGTGAAACATGCACACATGTAGCCAGATAATAATCTATCTACATCTTATTAGAAATTTCAGCTCATCTGAATTTTATGTTTTTTTGAAATAGTTAAAAAAAGTATTCCCTATAATGGTTTTGTTCAATATGATTTTTTTAGCAAGGATAAAATATTTATATAATTTTAATCAATCTATAGAAATAATTATTTCTAAATAGCATGGTTTGATTGACTTAGTAGATATTTTATTCAAAATTATTTTGTTAAAGGTACTTACCATATGACCCTTTTCATAGAGATAAATTTCAAAAATGTTATTAAAATATGTTTTATTGATTTCATGTTGGTTTAAACAAAAAATAATTTTATGATTGTTTTTTAAAACATAATAAAAATGATCTTGAAATAATAAGAATGCATGGACTTAACTTTTTTCTTGGATTTGGGATTTTTCAAAAACCAAAATGTAATATTTTAACTTAACATATTTATATTAATGATTTATTCAAAAAATTTGGTATTTAAAATGTGTCAATATTTTTTTATTCAGTGGTGAGATCTATCAAACATGATATTGACGAGATAGATAAATTTTCTTATAAAAAACTTATATAAGGATGATAAGAGGATTTATATATCTTTCTAAAATTTTACCAAAAAATATGTTTTCAATTTTTCTATTTGTTAAATTTAAGTATAATTCAAGATAATATTTTTGGGAAGATTAAAAATGAATTTTATTATAGTTTAATGGTACTAGAAAACATTGATTATTTTATTTTTTTGGAAACGATTTGTTATAAAAACTAACTATGATGAAAAATTTAGGGGTTCTGAGTTAGATATAAAATCTACTTATAAAAAATTTAATTTATCACGATAATATTTAGTCTCATGATTTCACAAGAAACAACATTTTTTAGCCCATTAAAATATTTCATTGAAACATATAGAAGCTATATTTTTTTCCCTTAAGTGTTGTGGATGCAACAAGATACCAAAATTTTGGTCTGATTTTAACTCAAACTCTAATTATTTGGGAAAATAGATGTATTATTACCTTCTATAAAATCTTATAAAATAAATTATGAGAAAATAACATATCTTTAAAATAACATATCATTATAGTTGATAAAAAAAGATATTGTTCTTAACTTTATTAGAATGTAAAAATTGACTAGCTGATGTTAGAATAAAACATATTACTTCTAATAGATTCAAATTTATTAAATATAATTTGGTAATGATAATCCTTAATTAATATTCTATCCACTTCATGTTTGATCTATCACTTTCCATTAAATAATATTTTTAAAAAGGGTGAGAATAATTTTTTTGTTTCTCAATCATAATGATTTATAACTTTACCATTTGTTTAAAACATATTTTTTTTAAAATTTTAAAAAAATCACAATCATAATAATTTTTAATTTTTTGTATATTATTTAAAATAATTTATAATCTTTTTCAAAAACTATCACTCAAATTAGTAGATGGTCTATTATTTTTGGAAGATAACTTCATGAAGGATTCAATTTTTAAACTATTACATTTACAATTTATTTGAAATTATTTTTTATCATATGGGATATGTTCGAAATTAATACAAATTTAATTATTTTTTATGGGGGGTTTATTACTCTCATAATGGTATGTTTTCCTATTCTTTTATAGGGAATTTTCATATTTAGTCACTAGAAAACATATGAATAAAAGTTTATTTGGAATTCCATTTTTCAGAATGTCTTTGAGAACCACTCACTCAACAATGGATAACTTATTACCTGATAAAATCCTAAATGGCTACATAATAACAGTAATCTTGATGATTTTTAAAAAAATGTTTTGTATCCACTCTTTTTTTATGAAATGTTTCAAAAAAATTATCTTAACAAAAGGATATCTAAAGAAGATCTTAAATCAATTATTAATACTCATGTTTTTATATTAAAAAGTAGTATGAGTTGAAGATATAACTATAACACTCTCCCAAATAATTTTTGATAAAGGTAAAGTTGAAGCTCAAAAAATTCCGAATCATATAATATTATATATTTATTTTTGATAATATCCATTATAATGGTATATAATGTGATTTCAACCACATCATTCATTATATAAAGGTATTTTCTGGTAGGAAAACATGGTCAAAATGGAATTGATGTCAGAAATATTTATTACATTAACCATTATAAAAGTATTTTTATTAAAGATATGAATACATGAATTTTTTTTTGATAAATCTATTTCATTTTATTAGAAAATCCAAAAGCAAAATTTAATTTTAAATTTCATACAATAATTTTTATTTCTTTTATATTTGTTTTTTAAAATCACAAAGTGTAATTAAGTTAACATAAATTTATTGCTTTTTATTTAACTTATATATTCACATACTTGTATTTTTTCTCCACGATCAATATTTTTCAAAGGGGGAGAACATAATATAAGAGAAATTATTTCCCATGAAGTTTATTAGAATCAAATATTTGTAATTCCATTAATTTATTGTATAATTTGTTAAGAGTCTTATTTTTTTTGAATAAGGAGGAAGTTTTTACTCAATGACTCACTTCATATCATTATTTGAAAAAAAAAATACATAACTAAATCTAATATGTGTTTTGGTATGGGTCTTTATTATTAAATTGAATGAAATTATTGTTACCTAAATAATGTGGAACTAAAATATTTTAGAAAAATACCATGACCTAATGATTTATTCAATATTACATCCATCAAATTTAGAATTACTATAGCAGTGTTGATTTAACTCATCAGTAGATGAATCAAAATTATTAATTCATCTTTAAATGAAGAAAATACTACTGATGTATTTACAATGGACTCTGAGTTTAGTGAAATATGACCATTGAATAATCATAAAATAGTTCCAATAAATAGTTTCACAACTCCTCCATTATAAGTACATGAATGAACATATTGATATTGTATTCTGAATTTTTTTATTTAATTTGAATCATTTCTATATCATGTTAGTTAGAGACCCCCTGATTATTGAAATATTTTTCTTTCTATGTTTTTTCAGTTATAAGCTATCATTTTAATGTTTTCATTTTAAATAACATATAAATTTATATAATAATTTTTTTTCTCTTGAACATTCAGGATTAAGGGTTTCTAAATGTTTTAATACTAAGGAAATTTAAATAGTCTTGGATGAGAGCTTCCACGGAATACGATACAATGAACATGTACTTCTAGTGTGTTGAATTGAGCTGCTATTAAAATATTAAGTATAGGGATTCTGAGGACAAAAAGACAGACCTTCAAATTGGTATAAAATGAAAGAGACCATATGATATTTTTAAATACACATATACCTTATATCTAGTGTATAGATCCACTGTATACATTATATTTCAAGTTTTTTTAATAATGTTATTTATAAGGTAGTAATTGGTTGGATAAATAATACTCTATTTTTAAAAAAAAAATTATGTTAACTTTTTTTCATAAACTGTTAAACTAAAATCACATTATTTTATCTATAAAAAATATATTTCATATAATTTATATTCATATTAATTATTATTTTTGATTTGATCTCAAATTAAAACAATAAATCAACATAATACTTTTAGAGGAAGAATTTTTTTAACTAAATTTCATCCCCTTTATTGAATTTTATTTCATATCATACATGAATACTGCATAAGACACCAGTAAGGTTGGTGAAAAACTGAGAAATCCATATAGACAAACTATGTAGTCTTCCCATATTACATAAAAATAATAATTTAAATTATTAATCCAATTAATTTTAATCCTTTACCATCATTCGTTACACTCACACAACTCAACATCACCTAGCCGTGGAGTTGTCCTCCGTTGTCTCTTTTAGTGGTTCTACCATTAATTTTAGATGATTTTCTGGATGTAAGCTTTGATTTCCTTAACATTCCTCCCCTATATCTCCTCTAATGATGTTTTCTTCCACATAAATCAATTTATATGAACCTATTTGGTATATTTGTCTAATAATAGTGTTTATTATATGGTTTTAATGTAATTTTAATGTTGTGTAGGCTTGCGAGGATCCATGCATCTCATTTTGTATGTTTATAACAAATTGAAACATGATTACATTTATTTTGTGGTATGTTTCACTATTTAACATGAATTTATTTTAGCATTCCAAATTTTATTGATATTCTCTTTTTTGGGGGGGATGTCTTTGAATTTAATTATAGAGTTTCGTTCAATGTGGTATCGTGATTATAATTTTATTTTTTTCCCTTAATAGTGTATTGTCATAGATTTTATATTCTAAATCTTTATGCACATACAATGTGTCTTTTTATATGTTTAAATGGGATTTGATTCTCCAAAATAGGTTTTCAATAATTTTTTTGAAGAAAAATGTAACTTCAAATTATTTTCATGATTATGGAATATTATTTTTATCTTGAATTTGGATTTGGCGGGAGTTGAATGTGTTGACACATGGGATTGCATAGGTAGGTGGGTGACTAGATGGGATAATCCTAAGATTTAGGTGTAAACTAGTTAGGGGTTGTCCTTTTGTGAGGCCTCAGGAATCCTTGAGAAAACATACATGTCTAGGAAAACCTATGATAGTAAATTTTATAAAGAGAGTCTGAGTTAACTTGGGGTCATATAGCTCATAGATATTCAATTTGTTTCTATTATTGTTATTGAGATAATTCATATTATTTACAACCACCATCGTTCTATTTATATTATGTGATTTTATTTTATTCACCTCATTCATCTGGTATGTTTTCTTTATGTTCATAAATGTTGGAAGTTTTTTTAAATCCAATATGATTATGAAACTAAATTCAAAATAAAGATATATTTAAATTTGGTTTTTAGGAATGTGTTATGTATATTCATCACAATATCATAGTATTATTTTACTCAGATCATACATATGAAATTAGGTTTACATAGTTCATTATTTCATGATAAATGTAAAAAGAATTGTGTAATTTAGTATATTGGGATCTCATATTCTTTTTCATCATTCTCGAGTATGTTTCTATTGTTGACTGATGGTCATGGGATGATAGGGATTGTGTAGATAATTATGAATCATATGTTTCATCTTTATTTTATTTTTCTTATTCATTAATATATTATTGTATTTGTGGTTATAGTTCTAATTTATTGATATTATTATTCTTATTGTATAATTATTATGAGTTTCTTAGTTATGACTAATACTACATAAACTCTATTGTCATTTCCATTATTTATATAAAGAAAAATATTTGATGGCAAGGAAATCTGATTTAAAAACTATTCATTACAAAAATTAATAAATAATTAATATGAATTGGTTATTGGGTTCTAGGGGTGGAACCAATCCCAAATGTTACATCTTTATACCCCGGTTCTTGACTATATCTTGTAGTGATTAAGAATGTACTTCATGCCTTATGGTAGGATGGTTCATATGATGTACAAATTCAATATTAATTCTCTTATTATAGAATGGTATCACACACCACTTTTCATTGGGATATTAAAATTAGTATTGTTATAGGACAATCATAAATTGGGAGGTACATGTGAGTGAGTTACTGGCTCAAACAAATTTTCAAAAAACCCATATTACTATGATTGGAAGGGATTTATATCATGTATTTTAACCCATTGTTAATTTTTTTGGATATTTTATTATGTTTATTTTTTTATTTGACTTGGGATGATATTATATATTTTTTAACATTTTTTATGTTTTAGAGTGTATTATGGAAGGAGAATAGATGGGAACGGTTTTTTGTATAGTTAAAATAAACCCTGAAGAACTAGTGTGACATGATCCATAATCCATATATATTTATTATACTAATTGGTGTATGGGTTTTCAAAACATGTTAAAAACATTGAAAATTGAAACATAAATAAATGATCATTTTTCTCACTGCATTGGAATTATGAGTTGTTGATGTTATTTTTATTAATTATTTAAGAGTAATTGAATGGGTTTTTGTGATTGGAATGATGATTTTTTGATTAAAAATTTGTATTAATTATGTTTTATATCTTCTATTTTAAAGATCTTTCCTCCTAAATAGAATGATTGGAATCAGATTGAGGAAATCAATAAAAATTAAGTAAAGTAAAATCCACCTATGGACTCCCATATTATTGAATCTCTGATCAGAACCATTCCTCAACTTTTGAAAGTTAATGAATGAATTATTTATAAATCCATGGAGTTCACTAAGTAGATACCACTATCATTATAAGGTTATTGAGGGCCTTAAAAACAGGTTTATAGGTATAAATGATTAGAAACATCTCTTAATTCATCCATATTATTGAGTCATCTAGGTATGGTTTTTTCTCCACTTTACAAGAAGACAAATTTTAGATGTTGTGAGACTTAACCACTATATCTAAACTCTATGAAGATCATTTTCAAACAAATATCAAGAATTTATTCAGCTAGAAATGATATGTCCAAACATTTAGAGTGGGCAAATCAAATATTCTCAAAACTATCATGTTGTATGACCTCTCTATTATAGATTAGGACACTGAGTTTACCAAGTTTTCTATCTATCATTTGAGAATCACAGAAATGAATATTTTAAAGCTCTTCACATTGAAATTGGTTTAAATCTTGAGATCCAGTTAAGTATAATCCTTATTTTTCTGTTCAAATATGTATATGTAGTTGACAAGGTGATAATGGAAAATGTAAAAATAATTGGTTTTTTCTGGAATTAGTAATACCCTTATTGAATGGTGGTATTAAAGATATAATATTCAGCCATATTATCATCTTTAAAAACTATTTACTCTCTTTTGATGGTTGCATCACCCCGTTTAATAATGTTCTTGCCTCCATCCCCATGCATGTATTGTCTTCTCTAATTGTTCATAAGTTTTTCATCTAGAACATTGAAAAAATATTTCATCATTCATTTAGGATTTTCACAAAAAAGGAAAACGTCATTGGGAATCATGGAATAGGATGGATCTTGAAGTTTATTATTGAGGAATTTTCTAAAGAAGTGTCTCTGAAACAATGAGAAATCTCCAAGAAATGATAAAAAGGGAATTCATGGAAAGAACATCTCTATAGTATAAGATTATTTCCAAAAAATAGGGTGAGGGTTTGGTTGGATCATGGGGTAGGATCTCTTGGATATAAAACCTGATATGGAGTTTTTTACATTCCCCACATCACCATTCATGTTGGGTAGTTGGACTTAGATCCCTTAATTACTAAAACCCCAACGGGGTTTAGAGGTTCCTGGACTTTCGGGTATTCCCAGTACCAGATTTTTCTTTCACACAGCCCATCAATTTTGCTTCATTTATTCATGATGCTCTCATTGATCAACAACTGAATATCTAAAACAATTTTATAGTAATCCTAAATCAGGACAGATGGATTTTTTTTAATTTTCTCATCTAGGATCTTCTTGAAAAAAGAATATTTAGAGATCCTTCATGACGAATATGTCAATGATGCATGGGGGGAAATTTTGTGGTGCAAGGAGATACATCCTAAGATAAATTTTTTGTTTTGGAAAACTTATTTTCATGTCTTACCTAAAAATGAATTGGTATGATAAAGTGAAATTTCACTCCCATCCTAGTGAAGGTATTGTTTTCAACCTAAAGTGGAGGCCATTTCTCACCTCCTCTTTTATAGGGAATAGGTGTCCACTATGTGGACTAGACTTTTCACGTTCAGTGGAAATATTGTCTCAAAGACTCATATCACTGATTAACATTATGCTATGTTTCTAAACATGTTAGACAATTCTCCTGAACACATTGCATGGGCACTAATCATGGCTTCTATATTTTGGTTTATCTAGAATACCTGCAACAATTGCTTTCACAAGGGGGTACATGTTTGTGACTTGATGTTATGGTTAGAACCCTCTCCTTGGTGGTAAAAATTATTCCTCTAATCATGCATTTGGAAGCATCCCCTTTACTGTGTAGGCTCATTCATGGTAAGGTCTTAGATAACATGGTGCACATACCATATTTACAAGGCATGTGGGTTCGTTGGAATCCTTATATTTTTTTTATGAAAATTTATATTTATGGGTCTTGTAGAAGTTTCCACATGAGGGGAGAAAGAGTTTTTTGTAATGGGGGTGGTTTGTTGACTTTTCATTCAGTGATTATTTTGGATTTAGTGATTATTTTATGGCGTAAGTTTTGTCCATACTTAAGGTATTGGAACATTTAATTTCCCTTGATATTCCATTCGGAGGGATGGAAACTTATTCATCTATTCTTCATGGGTCCATTAGAGGGATCCTATCAATAACCTAGGCCATCAGCTATCTTTTTTGGAAGTGTAGGCATCTCATTCCTAAAAAAATGGACATTACACACACATGGATCAAGGGTAATATAATGGAAGACTTACTAGCCTCCTAGGACCCCCCCCCCCCAGTTAAATCATATAACATATTTAATACCACCAGATCCCTTCCCCTAGTTTTTTTTAATCTTGTGAGGTCTAATTCACTTAGGATCCATTATTTTTTGTCTCTGTGGCCTTTTTAGGCTCTATCCCATATCAATAAAATTTCATAATGTTGGATAGAGTAATAGACATATTGAAACTAGAATTAGTTAGAGAGATTATTCATGTTCAAATAGAAAACTTAAGACGAATCTATATTGAAGTGGTGTTAGTGAGTAGTGACCTGGGTCCACATATAAGGATTCATCATAATGGAGATTAGTGTAATTTTATCACTATAAGTGGCTAGGAAAAACCAAGAATTATATCCAGGAGGAAATAATGGAATTCCATCCATGTTTATTTATGAAAAATATCCATCATTATTGTAGGTTCCAGGATTTATATTGTAAGGTGGGTTCTTCTTATACCAGGGATCCTATGTTTATAAAGAAACATCAATGATAATGGGGTCTCACCCTCAGGGGAAAAGAGAATCCCAATCATCTTGTAATGTATAATGTATAACTAATTTTATGTACTTTTACATAACTGATCTTGTTCCATACTACATGGCTGATATTATTTCCACTGAGAGAGTTATAGTGCTTATTTATCATTTTGTACTTTTGGATGTTTTTTACACATGTGAATCACATTCATTAATTTCATCCAAATTGATTTATTCTTTGAGGATTTAGTTGGAATTTATGATATATATAATGGATATTTCTACACCACTAGGAAACAGAAATGAGTAGGGAATTAAATATCCCCTGTGCAAGGCTATGATTTTCGATTTTGAGGTTTTTTGGGATTTCATGGTCCTTAACCTGGTCATTTTTAGTCTAATTATAGGAATTAAATGGATCATTATTTCTAATTTGTAGATTGATTTTTTTCACTGTAGAGGGTAGTTATATTCTCCTAATGGGATTATCTATGTCATTAAATGTTCGTGAAACCCCAAGTCATAGAGGGAAGGATTAGTTATACTTGATCATATCTTGATCTCATTCAATTTTTTTTAAGGAGAAACATGACGACCATATTTAAATTATCTTGGAATCCTTGAAATAGAATTTCATGTATGATATGTGATTAAAATGATATTTCATTATTCAATAGGTGAGGTTCCTAGGTAACTTGAAATCATAAGAAGGTATCCATGTGGATCATGAGAATATCTAATATTATATTTCTTATGATCTATGTTGCACATATTTCATGAGGTGTTAGAAAAGATAATCTATTTATTTTTCTACTATAGAATAATGGATGAATAAGGTTTTCTCACTTGAGGAACTTCACAGTTAAATTGCATAGTAATTATAATTCACCTAATTTTTTTAATGATTGATTATTTACTAAAATTGTTAAATATGAATTTTTGTTTTAGAAAATATAATTAAAAATATCAGACTATCCTAACATGTAATGAAAGATGATATTATAAATTAATGATATTAGCTAGGGTTTTTGTTTTTTTATTTATTGAATATATTTTTTCTTAAATTTAGTTTAATAGTTTAATTATGAGATCTCATCATTAAACTAATATTATATTATTTAGTGGTTCTGTAATCATTTAATTCCTTGTAAATACACTTTTGAAAACTAAAACTCCACCTCCTCCTATAATAATGGTCTATGAAACACATCAATCAATATTATGGAATCTTGTAAGACAAGACTCAATATTATATTTTTTAATCCATTGAACATATCAACTTTATCATGTGAAGAGTACTCGTTTAATGGATGAGAGTGAAAATATAAAAATAAAATAATAGAGATGATATTGAGATCTATATCATTGAGGGAAATTTCCTCACTCATGAACATTACTTTCATTCACCACAAATAGATTCAAAACATAAAAGAATTTAACCATATAATTTTGGAAAACCTAACCCCCCCACAAGGACAAGCCTCCAGTATATCACTCATTATTGAGTGGTGTAAGTAAAAATTGAAGATAAGAAGATAGTAAAATTAAAAAAATGCATAAAAAATACATGAGATTAATTAATTAAAAAATCAATAAAGTATTCTAAAAAATTAAATTATTATCAAAAATTAAAAACAATCAATAAATGTAAAATATGAAATTATTCATCCTCCAAGTGTATAACCCCCTCTATCGTCATCTATCTAACTGAATACTACCTCTTTCTTTTATAGTAAACGATTAATGAATCAAACATCATCATTTTTTTAAACAACCGAATTGGGATAATTGGGGCATATATTCCTTTTAAACTCTTCCCCGAGACCAATGTTATATCTTTGAAATATATCAAAGATAATAAGCCATCCAAAACATGTCCCTCATTATAGGTTAGCCTTATACATTAGTTTTTTGGTGTTCATGGAGTACACGGATGTTTCATGGTTTCATGGTGAGACTTTATTTCCTTGGAATGTTTTGTAACTATAAAGGGATACTACTTCGAGTCATCTTGCATTCATAGTGGTTGGATGATTCAGAATGGGCTTTATAGAGGTCGATTAAGGTCCCATAGATGATCCCTAGTAATATCAAGCTTCAGAAGTGGAAGTCATCTGGAGCATGATCTTTTAGTGTGTCGTCCATGGATTCTCTAATGAGTTCAGGTGGAGGCCATATATGTTGAGTGGAGTCAGTGATGTAGAGAATTATAGGGATCTAAATTAGATGAGGGTTCATGTAACTAAAGTGGAATAACCCCATTTTTCAATTGGTGAACAATAACTGAGATTTATTTGGCTCACATCTTAATTTCAGATATCCTTTGTAATTTCTTAAAATAAAAATCATGGATTGAATTGATCAGAATCCTTCTATGGGGATGGGTTATAATAACACCAAACACACATTCAAATAGTCTCATGCCAACACTCATAGGCCCATACAAGACTTGGACCACACACTGTGTGGGATCCTCCTTGCATTACTCGTTCCTCACCTAATACTGGTAAGGATCTCCTTGAGACCTCACTAGGATAGTAGGATCACTTTTGGCTATATTTGTGTATTGTAGGACATTAAAGTTGAGGGCCAGCCTAGTTTCCCATTTTCTACCTCTAAAAACATTATAATTCGCAATTATATTATATAAAATTTTAATAAGAAAATAAAACCCATAAAACTTCTCATTTAATTCTATTCTAATTAATTTGAATTTATCAATTATAGATTCCCCAAATTTAATAAAACATTGAAATAAATGGGAATAATAATTTAAATGTATCAAAAAACATAAGAAATTACTTACATTTTTAATGAATATATAAGTGCATCAAATACCCCCTAAATTTAACTATACTATTCATCAAGCATAGAATCTAAAAATTAAATTACAGATATACAGCATGTTTCCAATATTTATATCTCATATAAATAAAATCAAAATAATTATCAATGTTAAATAAAATTTTCCACTTCCACATAGAAAATCATTTTGAAATCAAATTTTTTAAAATAAATAATCTATCAATTAATTTTAACTTTCCCCTTTTTATAATGGTTAAACTTTACTTTTCATTCATTCAATATTCTCAATTAATTATAATTAAAAATTCCAATGCATGCTCTACCACACATTGAATACTTTTCACTCATCACTAATGATAAAAATTCAAGAAGTTTTATGATGATATCATGAGTGAGTGAACCTTATCTATATTCTTCCAAATGAACAAATTTTACCACATAATAAAGACAAAAGGTGCATGAAATCAAGAGGTTTTTGAAATTAAGGATCTAATAAATATAAGGCTTAATTTTGTTAGGGGTTGTTGTGAAAAGACATAAGGATCGAAGATAAGGTTTATCACTAATATATAAATCATTATATAAAAATTAAATTATTAATGGAATTTCTCCTATTAAAAAGGGAAAAAAACCCCACTTCCCAAGATTAAATTAAGGTTATGATCAATGAATGAATAATTAATTAATTTCACCTTCACAAAAAATTAATATTTTTTACTTTTTCTCAATATACTTTTTCAAGTTGATTTTTCAATTTTTCAAATTATATGCATTGAATAAATATAAAATCAACCACATAACCACATATTATAAAAATTTATCTATCTAGTAGTGGGGAAATTTTATTTTCCCATGTCATAACCAATAATTTTATTTTAATTTTTTTTCAAAAAGGTAAAATAATGCAAGTTAAATATAATAATTAGAACCATTTTTAAATACCAAAACTAGAACCCAAAACATTTTTCTGGGGAATTATTTGCTTGATTCCTCTCTAACATCCCTTACCCCCATACTTAAACATTAAAATATCATGCAAATAAAAATATGAGGCATGAATGGATAAAAATTCTTTGAAATAGGACTCATTCCTAAAAATTCATTCATAGTCTCTCTAAGTTTAACAAGGATAAATGTAAAATTTGGCCTCCTAGATAATGGAATATCACTAAAGATTCCACAATCATGTTAATTTTTTGTACATAGTTATAGATTTTAAAAGTTCCAATGCAAGATCATGTAAGTGGAATTATGAATGATCAGTAAGAAAATAAATTCAATATAACGTATAAAGTATTTGTTCATGAAATTTTCTTTGGAAGAAAGATATTACTTTAGAAAATCACTCATGGGATTTATATGAATAAAAAATCAATTCATAAAAATTTTAGAAATTCAACGTGTGAAAAATTATAAGTAAATTTATGTTACATAAATCATCAATTCCCTCAAATCTGGAGTCATTAATTTAATATCCATGATCCAGTTTAATAATTCAATTTTTCATCATAGAAATTCATCTCCATCCTAATAAAATCTATAATATGAAATAATCGGGTTTCTAAATAAATTATGTCTACTAGATAAGTCAAGTAAATTATTAATTGAATGAATTATCCTATAATTTTTAATTTAACACATATACTAAAATTTCTAACACAAATTAGAATTTTCAAAATAAATACAGTCCGTTAAAAGTTGAAAAATTCAAGAATGAACTCATTGTACATATGTAGTTTCAGTCCTCTCTTATCATTTCTATTTAGTCATGCCTTGTGCCTCTATATTTCTACAATGGTAAATTAATCAATTAATCTCATGAACCATGTCAATTAATCTCAAAAATAATTAGGGGTTGTGATGTATCCTATATTAATAAATAGAATTAAATTGAAATATAATTACCTAAAAGAAAGTAGAAAGATAACCCTTAGTATGATCCCTAAGTGCACCATGGTTTTTTACTTCCTTTATAAGGGTATTAAAATCATTAACATGAAATCAATATATTGTTGTAACATCAATGATTTGAATACTGACATATATATTTTACCAACCTTCCATTCTTATTTTTTATCAAGTATTTCATAGATAGAGTAAACCAATTCAACACCCTTAAAAATTATTTATAGATAACATTGTGGGAGTCGAATGAAGAATGTATCATCTTCTTTATTAGTTTATACTTTTGAAACAACCACATTATTATCTAGTTCTTGTTCAATGTGGGTTTTTTGAATTATGTTATAAAAGATAGAGTTAGAAGGTGATTCAACATGGATAAGATTTAAACATGAATTATCAACATGAAAATACATTAATTCTTTGTGAGAAATACATTACTTGTTATCATAAGTATAATCAACTTTAATTTCCTCAAGTAAATCCATTAATAGATTTGTAATTATTGTTATATGATCCATGTGTTCCCCTATAGGTTTCTATTCATTGTTTTGAAATTTCTGTAATACAAAACATGGATTTTACAAATCTGAAATTTCGTAAGATTATGATGTAATATATAATTAATATTCAATAACACCAAATGAGATATTGTTTAATATAAGAACAACCACCTATATCTTATCATCTTAAATTGTTTAAATATTGGAAAGTTCCTATAGAGGTTAAATTTCAGTGGCTACAGATAGAGAGTTAAGATCCTCCATATTTTATTCAAATTCAACTACTTAGGTGGATTTGCCCTCTTCCATGGATTGATATGAGTAGACTGGTTCGGTATCATCTAATTTGTAACAAATTGGGAGATCATGATGTATATAATACTCATTCTAGAATTTATCCAAATTTTGTTGATCTCCAACACGTATCTTAGTAGGAAGGTCTTCCTAGACATGAACCCATTATTGGTCATTAGCGTTAGTTTAAAGACGGATCCTAAGATAGTTTTGTTGTGGATACTCCTAAATCATGGCTTCTACCACATGGACCTATTTGGATAAATTTGGAAGATCTAGTGGTTCTTCCCATGTGGCCTTCAATATTTGATAAAAATATTGAACAAAACTAACCTTGTATGTCACTTCTTGATGTGAGAGTCATATCTCATGGCCATATACCAACTGTCTGATTAGTTTTATTAGGATATAATTTCATTAATGGAGAGCCTCATCTTTATTTTTAACAAATATCTCTTAGACCTATACCTTCGAGTAATTGTTCCATGAATTAAATAATTGATCATTTAAAAATATCTTAGAAATAGATTTTTTTGTTATATTTGTTTTTTGAATGTAATAAAAAAAATATTTGTGAAAAAATAATAATTAATAAATGTATAAATTACATCCCTATAAAAGGCATGAACTTTTGATTCAAAACTATTGGGAAATGTGGAATAAGATTATTTATTTATTTTCATAGTGCATCTCAACGGATAGCTATGGTCATCTCACTTATAGAGCATCACAATTTAATTAATTACTAATTATAATTCACCTAAAACACATGTATTTTTTGTTTTTATTATGTTCTATATCAAATGTATTTTATTTTTTGGGTTTTGGTAAAACTGTATGAAATAATACAACTATTTTTACATGAAATACAAGATGATATTTGAAAATAAAGAACTTATATACGAGTTTGGTTTAAGTTTATTTAATTTTTCTTCTTTGTCGTTTTAATTTCAAATTGATAGTTTAATTGTTAATTATCATTTTTAAGATAATATTATTTAATTTATTGGTTATTAAAACTTTGTATTCCTATTAAATACTCTTTGGACAAATAAAACTCCACCTCCTCCTATAACAATGTGAGATGAAACAACTCAGTTGAGAGTGTGGAATCATCTAGGATCGGGCCCCATCATATTCCATTTCATCTGTAGAATAGCTCAAGTTCATCTTGTGAAGATATATCATTAAATAAAAGTTAGACAAAATATTAAATTAAAATAATATATGTGAATTCATGTTCAATTTCATAGTGGTAAATCACCGTACTAATGAACCTAAATTTAATTCACCATAAATGGATTCAATTCATAAAATAATTTAAGTATAAAATTTATGAACAACTTATCCTCCAAAGAGACCATTCCTTATTCTATCCACTAATTATAGAGTGTAATAGTTCATGGTGTTAGAGTGTAAGAGAAGAAAAATAAAATAGAATGAATAGCGAGAGGGGTAGAATGGGAGAAATAGTAACAAATAATAATAAAAATAAATAATAGGGAATGATATTGATAATTAATGAGACAAAGTAAAAAACATGGACAAAAAAATCACGTGTTAAATTAATAATGAATATGAATAAATATAATTTAAATTCTTATGAAATCATCATAATAGAAATAACTATAAAGAAAAAAAATAAGGAAGACAATAGCTTTTGGTCTCTCCTAGTGCACATAATACTCTATCTCCATCTATATAGTCGAAAACCTCCTATATATTTTTATGAGATGATTAATACATTATCCTTATTTATATATATTTTGAAAACATTAATATTTGGATACATATGGTATATTTACAATTAAAACACTTCCTTGAGACCCACGGTATATCCACAAAATATCAATAAGATAATGACCTTTGCAAAACATGATTGGCTAAGTGGGGTATCCTTATTGATATATTGAATGGTGTTCATAAAATTAATGTCTTCTATATAGTGTCATGGTGAAACTGTATTACCTTGGAAGGTTTGAAATAATAAAATGGAGCCTTTTCTAATTCACTTGTCCTTCATAGTGGTTGGATGTATTAAAATGGGAATCGTGGTGGTCATCTGAGGTTCTAGAGGTGATTGATTATGGTCATGGGATTTAGAAATGAAATTTATCTTGAGCTTGATCTTCATGTGAGTCAGACATGGTGACTATAGTTAGTACAAGTGGAATTTGTAGATATTTATCATTGGTAGTAATTAAGAATAGTATAGGGTTCTATCCGAGTAGTTGGGTAGTGTAGCTGAAGTAGAACAGCATGATTTTTTCAAGTGGTGAATAGTAATCGATAATTCTTTATGATACATCTGATGTTCAAATATACTCCATGATTATTTAAAATTATCCTCATGTCATTAATGGGTTATAAGCCTAAATTAGGGTTGGGATCTTGTTACACCATCCACAAACTAAAATGGTCCTGTTTCGACACACACAGGCCCATGCAGGCATTGTCCCACATATTATATAGGATCCTCCCCACCTGGATCAGTCTTCACCTACCCTAGGATAGGATCTCTTTGAGGCCTCACTTGCCTAGTTGGAAAAATTTGGCTTGCAATGTGTCTTGCATGCCATTGAGGTTCAATTCTGACCTAGTTGGTCATTTTAACTTTAAAAATATTAAAATATTATATTAAAATACACACAATATTCATAAGAAAATTAAACATTTAAAACTACTCATTTTATTCCACTTTAACTAATTTTATTTTATCAATTATAAATTACAAAAAAAATTTACAGTGTTACAATAAAAGGGATTAAACATTTAAATCCTTCAAAAATCATTATATTTTTTTTCATTTTTTCATACAAATATATCTACATCATGCAACATAAGAAATTTTATGGGATTAAGAGTTACCCATATCTAGCTACATATTATAATCATTTCATTCAATAAATTTATGGGTTATATTATCCCCTAAAATATGTTAATCCATGTTTCCATACGAGAATGAAAATTGTGGTTGGAATTTTAATGTTTGAGTTTAATGAATGGGTTTTTTATGCTGAGATTCAAAGCGATAATCAGATAGTTCATGTCTCCCATGATGATGTTTTTATATATGGTTTAAGGCCCAAGATGTTACTCAAGTTCTCATGAGAGTATTAGGAGTATCATATATAATTTTAATGGTTTTGGAGGATTCATTAAGGGTTCATGGTTTGGTGTGCATGGTATATGAGAAAACATGAAGTTCCATGAATTTGAGGATGATTTCAATTGCTTTTAAAAAGCACATGGTTGAGTTAAATAGTTTATTCGTGAATATGAGATAACATTATGCGATCTCAGAGTAATCTACATGGTTAGATTGGAATTGTTCCTTGAAAAACATTTATTGGAAAGATTTAATCAAACCATGTGAAATGATATAGATATAGGTAGTTCCAGTTTGAATAGTTGGTGGATGGTTTGTTAAACCATTTTGCCCAACCATGTAAAGAGGATCTACATGGTATGTGATGACCACACAGTTGTGTATAGTTTTTTTAAACTATTTGAATAAACTATGAAACTCATTAAAATAGGTAAAATTCTTATTTTGTCTTCTCATGTTTTAAAAAGAAAATTCATGAATTTTCTTTATTATCCATCATATGTGCACCCCCAGTCATTCAATTTCTTCCTTCTTACGTTCACCTTCAAGACCACATGATCATGTGGCCTTTAAAGGCATTTAATTGGAGTTTAAATTTTTTTTAATCTTCCTCAAATAACTTTTTATATCCTATAATATTTCATTCTTATTCGAATTTCTACATATTTGGTTTTCATTGATGATTCCAATAGAAAATAGTGGAAATTATTTATTTTTTTGGGAATTTTGTTCATCTGTTATAGAGGAAATCATGGCGTAGCTATTGAGTTTAATTTATCATTGCTTCATTATGTTATGATAAAATATTTAGTTTTCATGTTTTTTCCAAAAATGAGGTCTTAAAATATTTATGGAATAAGTACAACAAATTGGGGCTCTTCTCAGGATTGGTTTCAGTAGTCTATTATTGACCTCCCACAAGTGTTTTATTGATGTTTTCTTAAAAAATGCAAACATCTAAGTTAATCAGACATTATTTATTTTCGTTTAAAATATTAAACCGGGTAAAAATTTTTAATTAATTATTAATTAATTATCATAATATAACTTGTTTTTTTGGGAATAACTTATAGGTTTGTCATTAATATGGCTTGGATTTGATTTGGACAAGGATTGTTGTGTTGGGGAAGCATCCATTAGCCTATGAATATAAATAGAAATCATTGATATTATATAGGTGGTCCTTAGTAAATTTAAGGTGGTTCTGCTTATTTAGTTATGGTTTATAGAATGGTGGTCTCAATATTGATGAGTTTACTATAATAAATATAAATATTAAAAAAATAATGGAAATAAAATAAATAAATTCTAAATGATGTACCTTAAAATGAAACTGAAAAGTTCCAAGTCCACAATGGTCATCTTCACTAGCTTACATTCATCATCCACCAATCATAGAAAAAATGACTATTTTTCACACTATGATACTCAAATCCTATGAGGTATGTGAATTGATTGACTATTTCATAGTTGTCCCCATGTAGAGATCCCTTGATACCACTCAACAAAGGTTAACTGACCCAAATTTAGATTTTTTCCTAAAGTTGGTATCTGACCCTAGTGAATACTTAGAAATCATTGGATTATTGAATTGGAATTTGTATGAGTGTCTTTCCCCCTTGAGATGTGGCCACTATATAAGTATGCCTTTGGTAGTTGATGACAAGTTTAGTGTTTGAACTGACCAAGTGGTGACATGGATTTTTCAGATGTGTTATAATTTAACACTTCATAGGGATTTATGGTCTGGAACAAGAGACCTTGAATAATAATGAAATTATCAAGGAGAATGATACTTTTCATTATATGGGTGATGATATAACACTTGACTGAGACTAGTGACACTATGTGGGGTTCACTAATTTATTTATGAAAACATAGGGAAACCTAGTGGTTTCTACAAATATATTCTTACCCTAGTGAAATTGTGTTCTTATTCGATGGATAGAGGGGATTTGTTTTGGAATTTATCAATCCCATTTTATAATTTTTATTATTTTTTAATGTTTTTTGATTTTTGGTTTTTCAATGATGTTTCCTAGAATTAGACTCATGAGCCCAATTCTACGAAATGGAAGACACCCTTCAGGGTGATCTTTTATTTTTATTTGAAAAAACACCCACATGATACATTTTTATTTTTCATAGATAATTCCAAGTGGGATTTGATTTATTATGTTTCACTATTGGATGAGAAAATTCGAAAAGAAATTTCATATAAAGTAGGTTCATGTTACATGTGAGATTATTCTCTTGTTGAGATAATTTCAGTATGGGAGGTCCCTAACACTTATTTTTTTTTCTAGGGAGACATGGACCTATTATATTTGTGGAAAAGGTAATTTATACAAGATTCAAGACACCCCAAAAGTGGATTAAGAATGTATGGTTGATTGTGGTCATGGACCAAATGAACGATACAGGTTAATGTTTTGAGGGTAGGAATCGGTCGCCTTGTATGGTGATGGTGGTTGGAATGGTCCATGAAACATGATTATAAAAATTCCACCATCATCCCAGAAAGTTATGGCTGTTTTATTTTTTTATTTATTTATGTTTTATATTTTATTTAGTTTTTTCATATAATCATGTCACATGCACATATAACTACATTTATGTTATAGTATGAGACAATATGTTTGGTTACCTAATATTTTTTCTATTAAAAAAACATAGACAACTACTATTCATGGGAATGTATATGAATCTCAAATTTATAGGAATATGTTGGATTATAGATCAATATTAGGCTTAGTATGTCAAGTGGGACAAATTTTTTGGGCTCAATAGATTGATATGTGGTATGGAACAAAGATTTTGAAGATACTTATACCACATTTTTCGTTTTATTTATTTGTTTTTATAGACCTTCCTAGTGGTTCTAGTCTCTTTCTCAATATTTCTAAGCAAGGACATATTATTTGTAGGTTTTACTTAATTTTGTATATCATGCCTTATATTTTTTTCATTCATTATACTGAACGTTTATTATTGATTTTGATACCTGATTACCTTTTCTGATTTAAAAATATGATATCTTAGGTATATCCTCCCCCATGGTACCTCCCTAGATCCCCTCTACTTGTAAAAAACATGTGTTATTTTGTGAGGCATCTGTGATATATAGTGGAGACCATTAGATAAAGAACATATTAGTTCTTCTAGGTAGAGGAACATTACAAAGTTCAATGATAGTTGTTTTATTTATTTTTTATTATTAGCAGAAATAGTAGATAAAAGATATATGAATGTGTCAAACAAAGTGATAGAACCTGGATGGGTTCATCATGAACACCTTTCTTGGTGTATGATTGGGTAACTATTGGTGTGGGGTAAAATATTTTGGGTAATATTATTATGATTACTTTTTATTTTCAAATAGAATGACATAAATGATGTTTGAGATTTGATACTCATGATTTACTAGTTTTTTGTCACATGAAACTTTTTCAATATGTCACATAGTATATTTTAGTCTCCTGTTCCTTTATTGAAAGTGGCATTTTATTAATCATATTTGACATATAGGTCTAACGTGGCATAAACGCCTATGTGGAAGATTATTTGAACTGATGAATGAGGTTCACCTATTTAATGTTTCTCAAATTAATTATATAGTGTTTTATCATATAATTAAATGGTCATATTTTACTTCATTTGGATGAATTGTATGTATATATTTTATTCTAATAGGATTTCTTATGGATCCTATAGTGAGATGAATAATGGAGGTGATTGTGATATAATCCCTTTAGAAGGAGACAAGTAAGGACCCTAAGGGGGTACTAAATGAATTCAGGACCATCGAGACAAATCCCTTTGTGGTGATTATTGTGTAGCACACGTTATTTAAAGTTTTATTAATAAAATATATGGTTTTTAACCATATATTTTTGAATGAAAATCTACATAAATGAACTTAGAAACTATGGTTACTTAACACAGATTATCTCTAATGATGTTATGGGAGATTTGTCTTATTTGTACTAATATGTTTGGATTTGTTTTAATAATATTATAAAGGATTGAGTGTTTCCAAATTGTTGTATTTTTATGTCCATCATAAATATACTTACATTTTTTTCTTTCCTTAGAAGGTGATCAAACATAGATTTTTAGCTCGAATGTATCAAATAGAATCCGCTATATTGAGTTCATCAAATGAATGCTACCGGAATGGTATGATTATCCAGTGTTTAAAACTGAATTTGTTTCAAAAATTTATCACAAGTTCCATTAGAAATAATCTTATATAAGGTAACTATGTTGCTTCTCTGTTGTTCTTATAATTTCTAATGTTATAAAAATAGAGAGTGTTGAGGATCCAAGATTATATACACAATAAATTTTGTGGTAAAACTGAAAAAACCATGTTGTAAAGGTTTTCAATGTATACTGGACTTAGGTTACTAATTCGAGTCATTGCTATAAAATACAATTTTTATGAAATTTAAATAGTCTTTAAATAATCATAATTTTCATGAAGAGAGAATAGTGGTATTAAATAATTTTCAATCAATCTAGTGAATCATATGGACTTATATATTTTCATCCAACATTTTATACTAGTTTAAATTTTTTTCGATGTTTTTTTACAATAGTTTATATGATGGTTCGTCTGACTAGAGAACTCTATTTTATTTTATTAAGTTCAACAAATGATCCTTTTTCAGGGTTACAAATATTAATATTGTTTCCTTTTATATATTTTATGTCAAAAAAATCTCAATTGTTACATATGAGAAGTGAAAATGTATTCTATTACTCTTAAAGGAAGCTAAATTTATTGTGATTAGATAGAGGTTACCACTAAAGGTTCATTGGATAGTGAATTTTATGTGAAAAAATAATCATTGTTCTCAAATAAAATTCATAAGATTAATGAGTTTTATAGAAAATTTCTTATGAGAGTCTCCTACGAAGTTGTTCTGAAACACTACTCATAGATTCATTAGATAGAATAATTTTGAAGATTTTTACCAGACATAAGGATTTAAAGGATTTATGAAATATTCATAAAGATATTAAATGTTAGAAATAAAATATAATCATTACACATTCCAAAAATCAAGAAGAATATTCAAGATTCATGATGAGTTTATAGGAGGGTCAGATAACGATTTTTAACATTGGTTTTTAATTAATGTTCATAACATTTAAGATAATTGAAGGTGTTCCAACATAGAATTTTTTTGAGCTGGATGTTAAATTTAGAGCATGATATTTTAATTGGAGTTCATTTATTTCCCTTAATTATCCTAGGTTGTCTACCTATATAAAGGGTATAGGTGTCAGAGAAGTGTGTTATGTTTGTTGGTAGTTGAGAAAAGCATATTCAAAGTGAAGAGCCTATTAGATGATTTGATTGATGTTCTATTTGTCTAATAGATATAAGATTATGTCTTTCCATCATTTGGTATCATATGGATGGTGTGATAAAAGTTATCAGATGAATTGGTTGAAGAGGAATCTAGAATATAGTTAGAAGAGAAAATTGGTTTAACAAGAGAGATTATCCAAAAAAAATTGATCATATAATCAAGGTACTAGAACATGTATCATCATACAATGTATATTAGATGGAGAAAAAGATCATATAGAGTGTTTCTAACAAAATTCTAGGAAGAAATTATTTCTCACTTCTTTGTAAACATGGGAATAAGAACATGCAATTAGAGTAGGTGTGGTGAATGGCCTAGATGAAATTTTTTAATGTACTAAATTATATTTTTGATTGTTCTTACATTTTTTAAAAAAAATTGTTTTATATTTTATCTTGGTTAGGATAACATACACCATCAATTAACTGTATTGTTCTAAAAGTAAAAGGATATTACCTTCATGATGTAACAAACAAAAGGATTATTTTTTGTGGATTTTGAGGTCTTTGATTACTTCCAACACATTCTATGAACATTCCACTATTATATATTAGTAAACCTTATAAATACCTTAATTACTATGGTTTTTATTTTTTATTGTTTTTTAGTTGTCATGACTCAATAAAATGTGGAAAAGATTATTTCTCATTTAAAATAAATATGATCACTGATTCCCCCATCCCCCCATCCCAAATTCAATGATCATAAGAATCATCATTGTTATATTAAAGTATTATCCCATAGAAGGTTCACTTCATAGGAACAGTGATAAAGATTGATGAAAATCGGAGGGGTCATGGATGTTCACAACTTTTTAAAAAGTAGTGGGATTCCTGTATTCAATGGGAAGATTTATCACATCTAGAAAGAGATAATTCTTTCCATATCTTATATCAATTAGATATAATGTCCTTAAAGAAACTATATATGGTTTACCTACTCTTATAGATGTTGATCCCTTAGTGCTACTATAATGAATAATCATGATAATGATTAGTGAGATAGAAATGGTATACTTTCCTCACTCTCCAAAATTGAGTTTCTAAGAGTTAAAGGAATTTAAATGAATAATGAAATTTGGGACATGTTTAAGAACATTTTTTTATGTAAATAAAAAATTAAATATAGAAATGTTACAAATATAGTGATTTTTGAATGAACATATTAAGATTCGTGAGGATGAATCTATTACTGACTCCCTTACAAGAGTTAATGACATTGTTAGCACCATAAGATGTCTTGGTGAGATTCTAGAAGACTGAACTATTCTTGAAAACATTTTATTTATTCTTACAGATAAATTTTATTATAAATTATCATCCATTGAAGGCAGATATCCTAAAATTCTTTCTCTAATAACTTATAAAAAACATTTTCATCGCATACTAAATGTGAAGAGAAAATTTTATCATAAGGATACAAAATAATGATTGTAAAATCCCTTTCAATGTCTGTATGAAATTAGAATATAATAATTTTATGATTGAAAAATTTAGTTACACTATCACCTAATATGAGTTTATTGAGTAATTTAATCAATTTATATCCTTGTTTTCTAAAAGGGCAAAAGTAGACCATGTATTTTCAATGTAAATCTACCACTAAAGTGTTTATTTTGTAGCATCATACTACTCTTTTAAGTAAATTTTCCAATTCCTATAGAAAAAGAATAAAATGATTAAGATGATGGAAATTCATGATTTTACCTAATGAAGAAATCGATAAAATAGAATTTATATTTCAACTAAATGGATAATAAGTTCATACATATCAAAGGAGAATCATTTTTTAAAAATATGAATAAGATCACGATAGTGAGATGGAAGTTGAAAACTCTTGTGATAATTCTGCTAAAATTTTCATATTGAAAAATTGAATGTTAAAATTTTCACCCATGATGAGGTCGATAGTTCTAAATAAATGTCTGATACTCAGATGGATATTAGAATTAATACAGAATAGAATTTTCTTCTTGTAAATATTGTTAGACTTGTAATAGAGAATACTTTGTTGAAGAATGAATATCATTCAATAATTAAACAATAATAATTTCATATGATTAATCCAAATTTCATAATAATTTTAATGATCTAAAAAATTTACTTGATGAATACATAAATCTAAAAAACATACTTGAATAAAATTTAACATTTAAGGTGTGAAAAATATTCTTATTTAACAAAATCTTGTTCAAGTTGAGCGAGGATTATCAATATTCCAAAACATTATTTCAAAAGTTTTTTAATGTTCCCAAAATTTTAAAATATATGAGGAATCTCAAAAATAATCCTTAAATGATAAAATCAAGGATGGAAATGTTTATAAGATAAACTAAGTGAAAAGGACATTGTATATATCGAAATCAATCAGATTTAAAAATTTCAAAATTATCATGGTTTCATAGAAATTACCAAAATATGTTACCAATTAATATCCTATTATAGATGAGATGAAATATTTTTAAAATTATATTTCTTGATTTTACCAAAATAATTGTTACACAATAATGTGATAGGGTGGATTATAATAAAAATAATAGAAAGTATATATTAAATCCTACAAAAATGTATATAAAAGAGGAAAATAAGACTTATATAGTTATTTATGGATCTATGGAAGATTTAGATATACCTAATATACGTTCTGGTTTAATCATCAACATAATAATGAATTATGGAGGAACCTGAAGGCAATGTTTTAGTCAACCCACACAGATCTAGAAAAAAGTGGTTCCTATTTTCAAAATGGAAAATTGATTTGAACCTTTATAAAATATTTGTGAAATATGTTATGATACTTGTAATATTGATAATATATTTCTTATTGTGTTTCCAAATCAATTATTTTTATTGAAAATATCAAATTCTATATGATGTGGAACAAAATGGTAAATAAAATTCAATAATTTTTAAAACCTCCCATAAATATACCAAAGTTGAATGAAAATGTATAATGGTTAGTGGGATTCTTTAATATATTATTGCATATTTGAAATTAATAAATAATTTAAAAGGATAATATAATGGGATATTTTATTTCAAAATGATGATTCCCTTAGAGAAAAGAGGACATTTTATCTGCTATTATTGGGATGAATAATTAAAATCCTAAATAGCCTTATTTTTTTGGAATAAAAACAAATATTTTAATTTTTTTACAACTATGTGTTTAAGGAAACAATATAGTTCCCAGAATATATAAGTTATTGGTAAGTGGATTGATGATTGAAAAAAAATTATAAGAGAGAAAAGAACCATGGGAAAGATATTTAATGTTGGATACTCATAGAGTTCATGTTATCTGAGTATGTTGGAAAAATAAATTATGGTATAATAGTTTTAGGAATATGTTTTAGAAAAATAAGTGAAAGCTGACAAAGAGAGAAATTAGTCATAATATTTTGGACATGAAAATATTAAGAGGATGTGTTTTTTCTATACCATACAGGGATGATTACAAACATTGTTTATATTGAGGTTGAGATATAGTCATATCGACCCTTAGATCAAATACATTTAGACCAATGAGGACACGTGATAAAAAAATAAATAAATAAAGATAATTACATTATTTCAATTATTGAGATATTTTACTAATAATACATGTATTATATTTTGGAAACATAAATTAACACCTCTCAAAAAATTTAAGCATTTAAATAAACTTCTAGAAAAGTTATGTTGATATTTATTTAAGAAGATTAAAAATGGTATTGGGGTTGAATACAAAAATGTTATGTTTAGAGATTACCTTGAAATTAATGTAATACATAATAATTTATGTGCATCATACTCACCACTATAGAATGGTAATTCTAAAAGTATAAATATAAATTTGGTGGAGATAACACAAAACATAATGATTACACATGATACATCATAATACTTTTGGAGTTAATTTATTGGAGTAGTAGTTCATATTAAGAATCGATATTTCTATAGTCCAAACTATGATATTAATTCTTATAAGATGAATTAAAAATAAAACACCTTGTACGAAATACTTAAGTAAATTTGTAATTACCTTTACTATCAATGTCAAGGTTGGTAATATTTGGATGTTCAATTAAAGTAGTGTAGATAAAATAATTATTGGGTACCCTATAACGGTATAATATATATGTGTTATAATTAATAAACATGAAATATTGTTTACATTATAGATATGAATTTTCATGAACATTCTGGTAAGAATGTTTCACAATCAAGTGTAAATATGAGTGAATAATAAATTTATTTTGTCACTGTTAAGCGATATAAAAATTATTATAAACAAATAAATGAGGTTTAAATAGAATAGGATGAAGTTATTGATTCATACATTTCATGTATTAAAAAACAAACTCATTCACCTCATACATGGATGAGAATTTTGTTCGGGGTCTAAATATCATTGCTGGTCAAGGAAAAAAGGATCAAACTAGAAGAACATCAAGTTTAGTAAAATATAATTTTTTATAATCACATATTGAGTAAAAAGATATTGAAGAATCCATATAGCATAAAGAGTCTATTGATTCAATTAATAAAGAGGTAGGATTATATTGAGAATAATTTTACTTGGGAACTTGTACCCAAAATAGAAAATAATAATGTCATTGGAACAAAATGGGTTTTTCCAAACATGTTTAAAGAGGAACGTGATGTGATAATAAACAAGAAATGATGGGATTGCAATGGTTACTAAATTTTTTTTTTAATTGATATTGATGAGACCTATTCCACCACAAGATATAATAAAACTATCCGAATATTTCATTTTATTGGGAGTAGTGAATATGTAAAATTTTCTAATTTAATATCAAGTCATATTTTCATAACAAAGATCATGATGATGAATTTTATATTAATTTTTTTAGTAATTACAAGGAAATATTAATGCTATGTTTTAATGTTGGGAAAGGATTTTATTGGCTAATACAAGGTCCGATTACTTTTTATTCTAAACTCGACACATGATTTAGGAAGTTGAACTTCAAAAAAAAAGAATTGATAGTATCCCCTATATAAAATAAAATCAAGTGGTTTACCTTTTTTTTGTTTATTTTTTGGAAATATCATATTTGTAGAGAATGATAAAGAAACATGTGAAAATTATTTTAGGGATATAAACTATAAGTTTTTATTGTGCAGGTTATGAGAAAATAATATAACATTTTTTATTAAAAATATATCAAAAGAATAAATATATTTTTCAATATCAATGGATGTGTGCTAAGGAACTTCAAAATAATTATGGCATAGAATATTCAAATCATATTCACCCCATATTTAATTTGGAATCGTGTCTTAAAAATATGGAGAAGGTAAGGAGGTTGGTCCTAAATAACTTATAATATTATTCGTGATCTTGTTATATCATGTGGCTTCTAGGCCAAATATAAGATATTATTCTACATAGTATTATAGGTTTTTATGTGCTCCAATAGAATCTATTATTATGGAATGAAAAATATTCTTATATATATCAATGATTTTTATTGATTTTGGAGTAAAATATTAAATATGAATAAATATGGATAATTTTGGTCACATATATACAGATTGAGAAGGTTGTATTGATGAAAGAAGATCCACAACAAACAATGGTTTCTTTAAGGGAGAACTATGTGTACATTAGTATATGAAGACACAAACTATAGTGAAACTAATATTTAGTGAATATATGTATGTTTCTATTAGTTATTTTTTTGTATAATTAATGTCAATCAAGACATGGTTTTAAGACTTGTTAGTTGATGTTAAGCTCACATTCTATTGGGAAGTGATAATAAAATTATAAAACAATCACCTATACTTCTATGAAAAATTATTGATCTAATTATATTAATATCAAATATCTCATCATAATTGATAATGTGGAAATAAATGATCTAAATTATAGACTTTTATTTCACTGGAGAATGTTTAAGATATCATTATGAAAAATTTTCTAAAGGAAATATTTTAAGAAAAAATTATGTTGATCATAGGGTTATAACCTCACTCTTTTCAAGGATATTCTATGTGTGTTATTTATCATCAGTCATATTTTCTTTGTATAGTATTTCTAACGGGGTAAAATTAGGAAACATAAATATATCTATTGGTTTCTTCTCTACTATTTTTGGATAAGAATACTTTTAGAGGGAGTTTCTAAAAGGGGTATGTAGCGATTTCAACATGTTTGATCAGTTTTAATAGTTTTTTGAAGTGGTTGTGGGAAACTTACATCATGAAATATGTGGTTTTCTTAGTAAAAATGATATAAATTTTTCTATGAAATTTTCTTTAAGAGGTGTAAAAAGAGTTTCTTTAATTAGTGCTTATGGAAAACATGCTATTTTTTCTTAATGATATTTTTTCTCACATCATGTTATCTCATATAGCTTTAGAATTATTTAATAAGTAATCCAGTTATTATGTGTCATATTTTAAATTATTTATATTCCTTGGATAACAATAAAATCTAAATGGGAAGATTTTTTGGACCATGAATTTTGGAGATGTTTTAAGAAGGTGCGAAACGAATTGGTGTTTCTCATGATTTTTCATTTTTTTTCTAACACAAACTCTTTAGTTTGATTCACAATTCATTAAATGTGGTTTGATGATTTTTTTTGTCTTGATTGTATTAATTTTTTTCCATCATTTCAAGTTCATTGGATAAAAAATACATATCTGATATGATTGGATAAAGTTTTTTGTTGATTTTTTATCCAATATTTCTCATAGATTCTATTAAAAAGAATTTTCGATAAAGAAAATATGGAAATGCACCACTATTCATATAATTCCAAACATCATAATAATTTATATTTTTCATTTTCCAAGCTTGAATTCAAAGGGTTTTTTTGGGAGACTTTATAATTATCATGATATTAATCTTTTCAATATACAGTGGAAAATTTTTACCGATTCAAGTCATTGTTACAAACTACTCTTTGTTAGAAATTTATAGATTCATTCCATTAAATGATGTTTTTTTAAGTATGAAATTGTTATATCATTCTCATTAACATGGATTAAATCCATCATATGTACCTTTACATAGCCATATAATATTGTTTAGTAGTTTTAATTTGGTTTTAATTTATTTTGACAGAAATATGTGTGAAGGTTCATTAGATAAGAAAACTCAAAGTCATAAAATCATGTTCTAATGAATAACCATTTAGAATATATTTGAGCTAAAAATTATATATTTTATAAATTATATCAGTCATTGTTTTAAAATGTTATGAATAAAAGTGATGAAGTCTATCAGTCATCATATTGAAAACTGCATTAAATTTTATTGGGAAAATGTTACCATATAAAGTTCATTGTTCATATATTTCTAATAGAAGATAATGGTTGAAGGTTTTTTATACAATTTATCAGTTGGATGATTTTTATATAAAAATAATTCAAATAGGTTCCTATAAATTTTTGCAGGAACATAGGTAAAATTTTAATTACTTTGAATAATTATTTATAGATTTTGAAAACAAAAGGATTGAGGGGATTTATTAAATATTCAAAAAGATATTAAATTTTAGGATAAAAAGTTGATCATTTAATATTCCCAAAAATAAATAGAATGATCATGATTCTCATCATGTTTTTTGGAAGGTTATATGATGTTAATTATCATTTGTTGTTAAGGAATGTTCTAAAAAATCAATAGAATAGAATGTATTTAAATATTAAAAATTTGTATGTGGAATGTTGAATGTTGAGAACGATATTTTAATTGGAGTGTTTGTATTTTTCATTAAATAAAGATGAAAATATTCCAATATAAATGGATAAGTTCATGTAGAAGTGTGTGTTGATTTTTGGTTTATAGGTTAAGTGAAACATAATTAGGTATTTGATTGGATAAATATATTTGAGTAGAATAGGTCATATAGATACCATACAAATAACTCCAATTAATTTTAATCTGATGGATGGTGTGCAAAAGTGATCATATGACCATGTTGAAGATCTGTTACAAGAATAGTGAGATTAAGAAATTGGTCTAATTGGGGTGGTTTACCAAAAAAAATTGGTTTGATGAATAGAGCAACACGTCGTGTTTCATCAAACTGTAAATAACATATTTAGAAAAAATAATAGATTTAAAGATTCCGATATAATGGTAAGAATAGTTTAATTCTCACAATAGTGTAATAAAATAATTATGAAAATTTAATTAGTAAAATTTTGTAAGAAGTTTAATTAGAATAGTTGCAATATAATAAATCATGTTGGTGAACGTTCATACAGTTGTCACAAAAATAGTGTTATATGTTTTACTGGTATTAGGATAACATGCATTATCAATTGATTAAATTTTTTTTCAAGTGATATGATCTTCCCTACTATCTATAACAAAAAAGGTTTTTAGTTGTTTTTGTTATCTAAAATTTCTTCCCTACAATGATAAGGAATAACTACTATTATTGGTTATTATACCATCAAAATAACTATATTATTTTGGTTTTTCTTGTTTTCTTGATTCCTACAAGAGTCATATATCACAAATAGGATATGACAATTATTTATCATGTATGTAATAAAATTAATATTGCTAAATCAACCCTCCCACTCCAAATGATCACACATATCCTAATTTTACTTTTCATTTATAAGATTGTGATTCTTGAGGGTAAAGTTCTATATAATTATGGATTGTGGGAATTGGTTCTTTAGTATATTGACGGGTGGGAATTTTATTTATTTTTATATATGAGACCCTTAAGAGTGTGCTGGCACATGAGGTTTCATATAGCTATGTGTGAGACCTTTTTTGGTTCCCTAGGGGGTATTACCCTAGAGATAATTGATTTATGGGACAGTTTGGATGATGTAGATACCTTGAGATATGACTTAGTTTTTAGTGAGTCATGTCCTTTTCGATTACTAAGGGAAACACGAGGGGGTTATCCTAGGTTTATTATTTCTTTTTAGTTATGAGGAATGAATTAGCACATTGGGAATTTAGATCAATATAAAATGGTTTTATTAATAATATGATTTAATCATTATAATGAATTACATAATTTGATGAAGCCACCCTAGGTATTAGTATATTGTTTTTGAGGATGTGAAACTCTTGGGTAGTACCAGAACATACTATTGTTCATTTAAAAAAGATATTAGGGTAGTATATACACTATTTTATTTTATGATATGTAATAAAAATAATTAATTTCCAAATATATTGTATCATGTTCAATGTGGTGAGTGTGTTTTATGGTTTTTGTGTTGTTTTTAAGGAATTAAACGTGTTTAGTAACCTTTTTTATGGGTAGTGAGATTCATTAAATTAGTTTAGAATTTAGAATAAAGGTACTGGTGGTTTAATACTAGTGTTTGACCATTAGTTTTATTTATGTTTGGTTGTAGTGAGTTGGGAGCTATATCGAGCATATAATTGGAATATGTGCATTGTGTTATAATAGGAACCTTCAATATATAAAGCACCAAGGTGTTGGAAATGGAAATGGTGATTTGAATCTTATGGTGGGTAGAACCATTAGCCTAATAGTCAATTAAATGGTGTTGGGATTGGTGATTTTGGATGGGAGGTCTCAGATAATTTTACACTAAATATTTCAGTAACGGTTATAAGATATGGAATGTGTATTGGAGGCTTGACAACCATAATTTTGAATTTTCACCAAGGAAGAATGTTTGGAAATTCAACCAGGGATGTAGATGTTTGATTCAGAATTGATGGCCCCGATTTGTCAAAGATAATGTTTGAAAGGTTTTTGAGACTTCTCAGAGATGGTAACTATCATGGTATGGTGTTTTTAGTTCTCTATATCTATATGCACAGGTGTGAAAATTTTGGAGGGAATTTTAAGATTGGACCTTAGTGGAAGATTCATTTTGAGAACAAAAAAATTAGATCGCTAATCTGAGAGTTTCAGTTTCCTGATATAATGAAATTGGAAATTTTTTTAAGCATTATATGTAAATTAGGTTTTTGAGTTATTATAAATATCTTAATTATCAATTTTAAACTTGTTTTGGTGGATTTTTATTATGGGTAATTGTTTGGTTTCTATGGATCAAGAGAAACTATGTTGCACCGCAAACGCGAGTTTCTTTTATGTTCTTTTTATAATGATCATGGTTGAGTTTAATGGGGAGGGCATGTATAATGGATAACCATTGGAAATTTCATAGTAAACATTGTTTTTTTCTTTTGATATGGGTATTATCACAATTATTTCGCATAGTTACATACAAACCACATGTAATGTTGTAGAATGAGGCAGTGCCAATTTTTAATTATTGGTAAACATTGTAGCTGAATCATGAGGCTTAACATAATAGGAAAATATAAAAAATTTAACTATACACAAGTATAAAAATGTTCTTTAACCACAAAATTATAATGTCATTTCTTTAAGACTGGTGTTAAAATCCTTCCATGAGGACTTCTAATGTATGAAATTTAGTAACCAACATGAAAATACAACATTTATCATTTCTTTAGAAAAAAATAATGTTAAAATTCAACATGGGATTGTTTTAATGTTTTTTATTCAATAACTGATGCTAAAATCATAATTTTAAGGTCAGTTCATGAAAAATAATGTTAAGAGTCATCATCAAACACTTTTAACATTGGTTTTTTTTCAGGAAATGATGTGATAAGTCAATAATGATATTTTTTTTAAAAAATAATTGTTAAAATTATAGATCATGATTTATTTCATTTCCAATCTTTATATTTTATTGTTCATCAAGATCAAATGGAATTACTGATAAAAAATTATTATCATCAAAATTTAGACTTCTATAAAACTTTTATTATATAAGTTCAACTTTTAATGTTTATAACATTTGGTTTGTAAGTCTTTTTTACCTTAAAAATAGTCAATGTGAATATTGATAAATGCACTAAAACATTGTAAAAAAATTTAACATCTATTTTGTGAAAAATGTACATAAAAAGTGGCTTTTAATGATAGTTCCTAAAAAACTACAATGTTAAAAGTCCCTATAGAAGACTCTTAATGTTAATTTTTTTTAGAAAGAGACGTTAAAAGATACTTTTGATGTTAGTTTTTAATTAAAATGTACAAAAAAATTTACCAATGTTTTTTTCATTTCTCGATCTTTGATATGACTGGACATGGAGCTAAAAAGGAGTTACGGATCGAAATTTTATACAGTAGAAATTAAACTTATTTTAGAAAATTTTTATAGAAGTATAACTTTTTATGGCCATAACATTCGATTAGTTACTCCATTTTATCTCCTTGACCTGTCAAATAAAATATTATGAAATGAAAATAATTTGATACAAATTTTCAACATTTAGTTTTTCAAAAAAAAACATCATAATTTAATTTTAATGTTGGTTATTTAAAAAACTGATGCTAAAAATATTCTATGAGGACTTTTAACATCAGATTTTCTTGAACCAATGTTGAAATATGACTTTTAACATTGTTTAATGAATAACTAACATTAAAAGTTATTTAGTTACCCTTTAACATCGATTTTATAAAAAACCAATTTTAAAACCCCAATACATAATGGTTTTCAAGTTTGTTTATATATTTACCCAATGTTAAAAGTAAAATTTAAAATACACCGGACCGGTATTTAAATTTTTTCTAGACCTGTGTTTCAATTTTTAAAATTCTGGAAAAAAATTATTGAAACTCTATTGAAATTTTTTTACTTATAATAAATAAATCCATATTATCTTTATTTCAAAAAATTTGACCTCTTTAATTCAATCAAATTTTCAACATGTCCCCAATCGATGATTTGAAAATGGTATATATTCTAATAATTTAATTTCATTCTTATAAATTTCTTTCACTTATAATCATATTGATTTTTTTTCTTATAAAAATTAGTTCATCTTTTGATCGTATTATGAAGATAAAACATACGTGTGTGATTTACCAATTGAAGTGAAAAATTCCTTATCGATTCCCATTTTCATTCCCGTATATGTTTGTTAATAACAATAAGATAAGGAATGATAAAAAATAAATATTTCGAAGGAAAAAGATAAAATAATAGAAATTAGGAAAAATGGTTAATTTTTATATTTTTTATTTGGTGCCTCTAATATTCAGTTCATGATTTGCAGGTTTTCTTCGAAATGATTTGTATCTATCAAGACATAGAGAAGTAAAACTTCTTATGGCCATAAATTATGATCCATAAGTATTTTTTATCTCCATAAATACCCAAATTGATGCTTGAAAAATTAAATAAAAATCATTTTATAATTTTAATGTTAGTTCTCTCAAAAACAAACAAGAAAATTGACATTTAACATCATTTGTTGAAAAAATTACCTTAAAAATATTTTTTTGAGGACTTTCTAACTTCATTTTTTCTTGAACTAACATTAAAATAGGATTTTAGTATTCATTATTGAATAAATAACATAAAAATCCTTCCATGAGTAATTTTAAGATCATTTTTTGAAAAACATTGATGATAAAGACCATATGGAATAATACTTTTGATGTCGACTTATAAAAACTGACATCAAAAGTCCCATTTTTACCTTTGCGATAAAAAACATAGGTTAAAAAATGACATAAAAATTAAACCAAAAGATCTGAACACAAATTTATCTTATATTTTTCATTATTAAGGGTAATTCTATTTTTCCTCACTTTTCAGCACCCTCGTCTTGCTAAACTCCTACTCCCACCTTCCCACATCAATATGGATTGATCATGGAATGTTTTTATAGAATTTCATCTATGAATATAGGATATTTTATATCTCCACCATCCTATTTTGATCTCCTATCGTGTTTCTTTATGATTTTCATTTCACTAGTTTTTGTTTTAATTATATATTCCCACATATTATGGTGGAATAACTCAATTTTCTTGGAACTTTTGTTCATCCTTGATAGAGGGAATCCTAATGCTGTAATTTCCTATGATGATATATTTTTTCATTATGCTTTGAATCTATTTTTAATTTTCAATGAATTTTTTTAAAATTGTCCTTTAATAATTTGAGGAATTATCACTTCTAGATAGGTATTTTCTCAGGAAGTGTTCCATGTGTCCACTTCTGACCACTTATTGGTTGTTGATCAAGGCTTCACTGAATGATGTGTAAAATTGAGTTAATTTTAAAATATGAATTTTAAATTAAAATTTTCAATCAATTGTACATATTTAACTAATTATGAATTGATTATTATTAAACAACTTAGGTTATTAGGAATGGGTTAAAATATTTAGCATCGATGAAACCTTATATTTGACATAGACAAGGTTTGATGTGTTGAATATATAATAGTCAGCCTAGGAAAATAAATAGAAATACTTTGTTGGAGTTAAGAGGTCCATGGTACATTCTATGCGGTTATATATGTTTAGTTATGGTGAATATACATGTGGTGTCACCATTGAGGCATTGATTTTCTAATCTTATTTTATTAATAAATTGTTAAATTGAAATGAAATATATATATATTAAATTATGTACCCTAAAAAGAAACTGAAAAAGAGACAAGGCCATATTTCTCTATTAAGCTGTCTTTAATTCCTTATAAATCGATGATTGAGGTTATGCCTATTCTTGTGTTACCCTGTGACACACACCTTGAGGGGTGTGTCCATAGTGAGTGAGACCTAGTATTCCTCATATAATACACCCTTGTGACCTCTCAAAAAATTTGGAGTGGCCATGAGAGATATTTTCGCAATGATGGTAACACTTTGGAGACCCTGGCCTTTTTGAATTGGATTTGGAATGAGTATCCCTCCACCATGTGATTTGTCTACTATATGGGTTTTTCTTGGGTAGTTTATGACTGGTCGAGTGTTTATAACATCCTAGTGATGTCTTGGGTTGTTGATATGGGATCAAATCCATCTATTGGGAGGGATTCCTTGTCTATACTGATAGGGCATGTATATTAGAGAAATTGTTGAGGAGTGTGATTATATCTATAATATGGGTGATGACCAAATACTTGAATGAAACCTAGAACCCCATGTGTGATGCCACTAATTTCATGTCATGAAATAGATGGCCCTAGTGGGTTGCACAATGATATTTTACCCTCTTGATAGGGTATATTTGGGATATGGATAAGGTTGATGGGTTTGGGAATTGGTTCTCCAGTTTTACTACTTTTAATTTGATTTCCTCTTTGAGGATATGCCATTCCCCAATGGTGTTTCCTAGAATCTAGCTTCTGATCCTGATGCAATGAAATAGATAATCCCATAATTGAAGTCTTTTATTTATATTTGGAAAACCACTATGGGGGATGTCTTTTTATAATGCATGGAGAACACCATAGGGGTGGTGATTTGTTCTTTATTACTAATATACTAGAATACTCTTATAAGGGAGGATTGTTTTATTATTGGAAGAGAAAATCATTAAGGGATGTTTGAGTTAAAATTTCATGAGAAACCTTCCATAATAGAGGTCCATGTAACTTTTAGGCTTATTTTGTGGATGTTAATTATACCATGGGGTAGTTCTATGATACTTATCTATATATCAGGGAGACCCAGCTCTATTATGCTAGTTTTCAAGGTTACTGCAGTATTCTAAGAGACACACCGACATTGGATGAATTTGGTTTGGTTAATTAGGGTTAGGGACCTAAGGATTTAAATAAGTTACCTAATCCTGTATAAGTATCAATTACCTTGTGTAGTGATAGAGGTTAGAAAGGTCCACATGATATACTCAGAGACATTCTATAATCAAACAAAATCATGTAATATTTGTTTTTTGTTTTTTGAAATTTTATTATGAAGTTTATTTATGGTTTAAATATAGGTATTTCACATTATCATATCACAACATTTTATATATAGTATTGGACCATGATAGTGGTTCTTTGTTCAGTTATGCACCCACACACTCCTCAGAAGGTTATCACACATGGGAATCCAAGCATCTCTCACAAGGTAATTTTAGTACATGTTGGTTTAGGCCTAAGATATGATTTAACATGTCAATTTTGATAGCTCGGTTGGGATAATTACATCAGGAAGTGGTATGGTCAAAATTTAGAGAAGAAACTTGTATATTTTTTTCATTTTATTTATTTTTTGTATAGATTATCCCATTGTTATTGCTCTATATATCTACATTTACATGAATGACTATTTGGGTAGTATATTTCACTTCATTATGTATGGAATCTATTGTCAATATTTATTTTGATGTACTAGTTATTTATCATTGAGTTTGACAGTTGATTACTTTCTTTTGATATCACACTATGATTCTTGGGGTATATCCTCCCCATAACACCTCCTTAGACCCACACACAAAGTTTAAAAACTATGGACTTTATTTTGTTGAACCTCCCATATAGTGGTGACCATAAAAAAATATACAAATTAGTGGTCCAAGGTGGTGGTAAAATAAAACACCGTTGAAAATAATGTGGGTGATGTTATAATGGGAAAAAAAATTTAGAGGCATTTTAAAGATTTGAATGTGAGGTTTACTTCTTCTTCTTCGATGTGGATTCTACCTAACATAGTTTAAGAATATAAAATTTACTATTATATATCATTTTTTGTATTTTCATTATTATTTATGCATCAAAATCATGTGGTGGTGCATGTCTCTCACCAGTTACACCCACCAATGAAAATTTACCCCTTTTATGACTTTGAGTAACAAACTAAATGCATGGTTTGATGATGTTACACCACTATAATTTAAAGGAGTTTTTTAAAAAAATATTCAGATCATAACAGTCTATGTTATATCATTTCCCACCATAAATTTAACAATTAGTAGAGACACATGTTGAATTTTTGGAACACATTTGAATACAATATAGTTTATACCCCAAAAAAGGGGACGCATTAGGTGCTGAGATAAACATGAAAATATATACCATGGTAGTGGGGGTATTCCTAGAGGAATGAAACATAATGGTGATGTTTTATAATTATAGTTGGTTGTGTAATATCAGGGGGAGTGAGTGATTTCATCATGTATATTAGACACAACTTCCTTAGATGATAAAATTATTCTCAATCAGGTAAGATATTCTGGTTTACGACATATTAGCAGCCTTGCAAATAGTGGGGAGAGATTACTTGAATGATATCAACCTCCTGATAGTTCCAATATATGTTGAAATATCCTTGAAAATAATATAGAATTTAGGAATGTGTTAATTGAGTGTAAACACTAGTATAAAAGGTACATTCACCATTGGGATACTAATTTGTCATATGATCTGAGGCATAAGTATTTTTTTCCTAGAAGGTGGTGGTCATATTCTTATTTTGAATCTCATTATCAAACTTATTTGATGATCAAATTAAAGAATCAATGATAGGTAGGTTTATTACATCCCCTTTCTATTATTGCATTGATGTGGGATGTGATTTCAATAGACTTCATGATCATCCTGCCTCATTCTCTGGATGAGAATGACATTATTTAGGTTTTTTTGATCATATCACTAAATCAATCAATTTTTCTTCTATATATTAGTAAAAAAATGTAGAGGAACTTGATCAACTTTGTGTCCATGATATCATGAGACATCATGACATTTCATTAACAATTAGTTTTGTTTAAGGCCATTACATGACTTGAAATTTTTTAGCTTTCATTAGGATGTGATCAGTTCTATAATAATGTTAGGAATGTTCTATGAACCCTTTATGGATTATTAGACTAAATATTTTAACTGAATTATCAAGGATATGCTTCATGTGAGTGTAAATTAAATTAGAGGACAATGGGAGCATCATCTTTCATTTTTAGAATTTTATTATAATAATATATACCAAGAATCAATAAAGATGTCTCCATTATAATATCAATAATGAACTGTATTTTTATATCCTCTATGATAGAAAGAATTAGGTGAGTGCTCTTTATTGAAGTGGAGTCTCATTTGGAATAATAAAGAGAAAGTGATTCTGATCCAAAACATGATGGTATATAACAATATTATTAAAAAAATTATGTCTATTTTTGATGCAATATACTAGAGTTTGTTGTATTTGATTGCATATTTCAAAGGTAATTGGCTTTCTTGGGAAAATTTATGAGAGAATTTATAACATCACTCATTGATCTGGTGATAAAAAATACTTTCCTTGAACATTTTTGTTGATAACAATTGAGATTATACTATATCTATTTTTCAAAATTACCATAGGATAATAATTATAACTCATAACGTATCTCACAAACCAAAAAATAGAATATTTAGGCCCTTTTAGGATTAACAGCATATGAAATTAATTTTATAGAACTTATGAAAATTTATCCACATTTCAATAGCAGTAGATCCACTTATAGACATCTCATATATTAGACACATAATTGTAACCTCAAGAAATAAAACATAATAATGTAGTGACCTCTAAATCATATTAAATAAATACATATAAACATGTTTTCAAGGGATAGATCATAAGTATATGAGAAAACATGATCAGAGGAGAAATTTATTATTAAAAAGAACATATAATAATATGACTTTTCCATAAGAAATTTTTAAAGGGACATGTAATCTTCAATAAAAACATATATCATGGACAATGTGAATGAAATCATGAAACATTAAACTAGAATTAGGTAGAATAATCAAGGTTATATAGAAAAATGGAATCTAATTAAATAATAGTATTTCAACTAAATATAAAAAAATATAAGTATATAAAATCATGTGGACAATTATTCTGCATCCCTTTAACACAACAACTTGTGAACAAAGATTCAAAAGTCTCAGTCACAAAAAAAACATGTGAATAATGATCCCTACATATCATTAATGGAATAATAATATAGATAATGATTATTGCACCACATTCACACCAAAAACATGTGAAAAAATCATCATGTATATCGTTAACACCAAAAAAATTGGAAAGTAGATTCCTTCATCTCATTAATGAAACATCTCATCTTCGTATTTGATGATAACCCACAACTAATACATCGGAGGGTGATATAGGACCCCACCCATCATTCATTTGTACTTACATCTTCCACCTAAAAACCAACCACCTTTCACATCACAAAGAAAAATTAGAAATAAAATGAGTTTCATAAAACATATAAATAGAAATTAGTCAAATTTCATAAAGAACCTATGATAATAAAATGTTTTTCACAAAACATCAAAATAGAAATTAATCAATTTTCAAATAAATCCATTAAAATAAAATTTTGTTTCATAAAACATCCAAAAGATATAAAATAACATCATGAATCTAATTGTCTGATATTAGAAAATCTATCACACAAAATAATTTCATAATACAAAAAATATACTATGAAGCATGAAACATAACTCTATTTGAGATAAATTTGTTAATGATAATGAAAAAAATCATGAAAATGGATTTTGGAAATCATTTTTTATTCCACATTTTAAAATTCATAGTTATATATCTATTTTCAAAAATTTTAAAATTTTTAAAATAAAAAAAAGGAAAGGAAATTCGGAAAGGAAATTCTTTTATGGAAATGGGTTAAGATAAAAAACAATTTTACCCATAAATAAAAATAGAATTTTATTTAAAATGTAAAATATAGAGAACATAGGGGAAAGGAAATGAAGAAGAAGTATACAAATCAATAGAATAAGTTTGAGTTACCAAAACCCTTACAGATTTAGAATCATTCTATTAAAACTCCTTAAAATAGAGAGATATTGAAGATAAAGTTGAAATACAATGAATGAATATAATTCATGATATTATATATATCAAAAAGATCATATACACACTATTTAAATGGAATTAGGTTCATAAAATAAAATGTGTCTTGATGAAGGAATGTTTGATATGAGACCCTTACCTTGTATTACCAATTACTCGACCATGCTCTATCCTCCGATATAATGAACATAAATACATTAATCAATTATATTATAAACATATATAAAAATTATTGAATAACTATTTTAGAATTAATATAAAAAAAATTTAGTATAATAATTATACTTATTTCATTATATTAATAAATTTATAGATGATTTTGGAAGGTGTTTAGTAAATGAAAAAAAATGATAATGTAATACTTATATTGTAATCATGATTGTTCTCTCTGAAAAATCATTTGAAATTATGAACTTAAGAAAACTAAAGGTTACTAGAATATTATGCATTTTATATAGGGTTCTAGGATGAAATATTTTGATGTGTTTCAATAAGATATTTATAGTGGTCAGTATTTAAATAGTTGAAGTATTACCATTTTATAATTCAATATAAAGATAGTTTTAGAAGTAATCACTCCATTTTTAGTAATGCAACGCTACAATTAATAGATAAATGGCTCCAAAATGGTAAAGTGTGGTGGAAAAGTTTATGAGTTCTGTACTCCACTATTCAAATCATTTTAAGGGCAACCTATAGTTTTAAGTCATTTTATTTCATATTTTTAATCTTTTACAAAATTTACAATTACCTTCGTAATAAATTTTTAACATTAATAGTTAATACTGATTGAAAAAATTTTAATTTTACCATTATCCAAATTTGACCATTATGATTTAAAAAATTTAAATTATTTTTCTAAATAGAACTTTTTTGAGTTTAATTTATTATTTTAATAACTTATGTGTATAACACATAAAAACAATTTTTAAGAAAATATGTTTTTTTATATTTAAAATTTTATTTACAAACAAAATTATTTATTATAAATATTATTTTTACATAAAATAATATATTATAAAAAATAGTATATATTTTAATTTTAAATAAATTAGAAACCTAATTTCACAAAAAAACTCTTAATTACAAGATAATACATAAAATAGTTTTTTATTAATGTGAAATTTTAATTTAGTACTAAAGATATATGACATGTGATTTATAATTTCCAATAAAATTTTAAAATTCATAATGTTATTTAATAAATATAAATTATTTTATTATATAATTTGATTTTTAAACTTCTAGGATATTCTTACACGAAGATTAATTCATAAATATGATGATTTATTTGAAAACCATATTTTTCAACTAAAAAATATTTTTCAGAAAAATAAAATAATTAAACTAAAGAATATTTTGTGAGTAATTAAAACATGAATTTTATTTTATCAAATTTTCATTCAATAATTTGTAAAAAAATTAAATGAATGTACATAATATAAATATGATGAATATTATTGTAAATAATATTTTTCGATATTTATTCATACTAATTATTTATCTCCGAAATAAAATATATTTTAATTATTTCAAAAAATTATTAAATATTTGTAAATAATTTTATCTTATTTTGTTTTGGTTCTTTCATAAACTGTAGAATAAAAAACTTGTTATCAAATATAACCTCAATTTTACAAGGTCTATAATTTCTGGTATTTATATCACCCACCTTAAATAAATTACATCCTTATAATTTTAATTTTCACTTATATGTTGAAATAGGTAATGAAATATAAATTATAGAGAGTAATAATGATATAACTCTTTAAAACATATCATCCTTATAAACCGATTAAACATTTGTCTTTACTTTTAATAGGCATATCACAAATATTGATTTTTTTTTCTCAAAATATTTTGGCCCAGAGTGTTCCATTATTCGGTATTAAAGAACCACATCTTATAATTTTTCTTATATTTGGCTTTTATTATCATCATTTTATTAATAAAGTTTCATATCCTGATTTTAAATGTGTTTTCATTATATATGATTATTTTTCCTTAATGTGTACTGAACTAATCCTTCACTAAAATCACCATATATTTCTCTTAAGGGTTGATAATAAGATTTCAAAAATAGACATTCATATCAACAGAAACATTAAATAAAAAAATTATTATACAATAAAATAATCATGATGGTGGTTTAACGATCTTATAGAGTATCACATATATACAAGATTTCCTAGAATCAAATTCCAATAAGAAATATACAACTCCAAATTGGAGGGTATGTGTACTATAAATATCATGATTCTCTTCAAGAGTAGTGGATGCATATACATTCTATTATTTACATGGTCTTGATGGTTAGTGGGGGACGTTTTCTGGGTTAGAACTTTAATTTGAGTTTTGAATATAATAATTCAAAATAATCTCATTCATAATATACTGAATTATCTGTGGTACACTAGTATGAACTATTTCATTCAATCTGGTTAACTGAACTCTAAATTATTATTTCATACTTTACTTATTGATTATCTCCTTTACAATTATTAAAACATCATCTAATTACTTTGAGAAAAATACATAAGTGATTCCCCCATTAGTCAGTACAAGTAATGGTTTTAATATCCCTTAAATATTATCTTAATTACCCAAACATATATGATTCTCGGTATTTATCTATTATTTTGTGTATTTGGAATTTGAAAAAATTCCATATTGTTAATCATAATTCTTCATAGCTAGTTTGGCATAATAATAATTTTTCTCACTCTATATCTTATCCCATGTATTTTACCATTGGTAAAATACTTATATTGTCCATGTATTCCATATTTAACTTGGTTCTTTTAGGATTAAACCATTAATAAAACCAAAATGAGTTAATAATGAGTGATCAATATTTAGTTCATCGTGGAATTATTAAAAAACCATCCTCGACATCTGTTACCCTTTGAAACCATCATATTTTATTTTATTTAAATCTAAATCACTCTTAGAACAATTTTTATTTTTTAGGTTGGGTTATCTCATATTCCAAAACCAAATTACATTACATAAAAAATCCATTATAACAACATATGAATATAATGTGATAAACCAAAGAATATCCCAAATAGTGTCTAGAATGTTTTTCATTCTTAGGACCACTCATCATTAATAAGAGTGGTGATAAAGTAAAATAGAAACAAACCCTTTTTGAGGTGATTACCCATAACTACATATATGAGACTTCCACATCAACTTCCCAATATCTAGAATGAGATTTATTTATAGTAAAACCACATTTTTTCTTTTAAAAAACATATTAATGTTATCCAATACTTATAATTATAAGTGAGACTTATCCCCTAGGGGTTTCAATAAATTTACCTTTTTCTATTCTCTATCATAACTAAATGAATCATCGCTAATAATTAAACCCTACTCTGCTTCCTACTGATATGCCTTAAACCTACACTCAGATATGGTGATAAAAACAATTTCTTTAAAACAAAATATTTTTATAAAAAATTAGATAATAGTCTCATTATTTTAATAACAATTACCATAGAATGATAATTAAAAATCAAAAAAACTCACAGTTTTATGAACATAAGGTTTATTGTCATTACGGATTAGCTATATAAGAAACATATTTTATGATACTTTTGAAAATTCGTAAACATCATAACTATAATATATTTAATTTTATAAATATCTCAATTTATATACCTATTTATAGCATGAGGAATCACAACATAAAAAGGGGTCAACTCGAACACTCTTTAGTTGAAAATTTATCAAAATAATCATGGGTTATATCATAATCATATAATAAAACAAGATCATTAGATAAATTTACTATTAAAAATATACCAAGGAATAAGTGTGTGTAATAATAAAACATTAAACATGAATCAAGGAATATAGTAATTTTTATATAGAGATATTATATTCTTTTAAATCTAATTATAAAAAATAATTATTGAGTAAACATAAGCATAAAAATAGCATGAATAATATTTAATAATTCACATTCACATAAAAATTTGAGAAACTACTTCTTGAATCTCATTCAAAAAAAATTGAACAAATATTACAACATCTCATTCACACAATAATATTATGAATGAATATTATCATACATCATCTACACTGCAAGCATGTGAACAATGCTTCCAAAATATCATTCACAGAAACAAAATTGTGAAAAAACTTCATGCATCTCATTTAGGATACATATCATCATCACATGTGATAAGAACCATAACCAATGGATTTTATGGTGATATAGGACACCACTCATCATGCATCCAAACTTATGTGTTCAATATAAAAATAATTCAATTTTTACATTATAAAAACCCATGGAAATAAAAGTTTTTCATAATGTAAAATAATTTTAATCCTTCAATATTCATCAAGAAACCATTGAAATAACATGTTTTTCATTAAAATCCATGTGTATATAATTCACTTTTTATAAGGAACACATCAAAATAAATTATGAGTAATAAAACATCATAATGATATAAAATATTACATGACTTAAATCGGTTGATAATATTAACCTAATCCCCCAAAACAATGAAATAATTAAAGAAAATATAGGGTAAAACATGGGACATAACTCAAATAGAGGTATATCATATGAAGATAATGAAAATAAAATCATTAATATATCTTGCATAAATCATTCCATATTCATATTCATATATTTTATAGTTATGAGTCTCCTTTAAATAAGTATTATTTTTTAAAATTAAAATAATTTATAAGAAAACATTTCATGGAAATGGAATTTTATTAAAAAACTAATTTTACCTAGATTTAAAAATATCGGAACTTTTAATAAGATAATTTAGTGAACATAAGAGAATGTAAATCAAGAATAAATTGTTTCACTCGAAGGAAGAATTTTGAGTCACAATGCCTCTTATTTCATAAAAAAAATTCATATAAAAACCCCTAAAAGAGAGAGAGGAAATGAAGTAGACTTTAAAATAAAATAATTAAACAAAATTCATGATATCTTAGGTCTAATAAGGAATATATAGAAAATTTAAATGGAATTAGATGCAAAAAAATGTGTCTCAAAGAACGAAAACTATTGACAAAATGCTTACCTTATATTAGTGCTTACTCAACCATGCTATAAATCTAATATAATTAAAATAAATATCAAAATAAATTATAATATAACATTAAAATAAATATTATACTATATTCTATTTATTTTATAACTATATATTAAAAAATAGTAACTGATTATTGTTTATTTTCATTATCATGTCATAGATCATTCTGCAACTTGTTTTGTATAAATTTCATGAGTACGAGTTAGATTTTTGCTAATTGTTTGTAAATAATCATTCACATATTATACATGATATAAAAATAATATTTCTAAAAATTAAAATAATTCCCTTTTTCACTAGGTGAAATACATGAATAGGTCTTGAAAAATTAGAAATCATGAAGAACTTGTTATTGAAATGTTTAATTATCAAAATTCGATATATTCATAAATATTTTAAATATTAACACCATCCAGAAATATTTAATAAAATATTAAATATATAATTATTACATTATATTACCATTATATTATATTACTTATAAATTTTTGAAAATAAATGTTATAACATCATTTATATAGGTGGTAAATCTTAAACAAATAGTAACATAATAGAATGTTTCCATGGGTAATGGAATGTCTTTATATAATCATAATATGGCATATTCAGTATATTAAAATTTTCATAATTATAATATATCCTTAATAAATTTATTTTTTGGACCATCTATGATAGGTAGTGATAAAAATAAAAAAAATGTTTATGGATGTAGTAGTATGCGCATACACATGATTAGCGATACCATTTTCCAATGAGTGGATAGAGAGATTTTATATGGTAAATGATCATTTTATAATTTTATTTATCACATATAAAAAACATTTATTCTAAAATATTTCCATAATACCATCCCTAATAGGTAGTGATAAAAAATGAACATCATTGCATTATGGAGGCAGCATTTTTCATGTACACATGATCAATGTTATTTTATTTTCCTTGTTGGTGGAACATATTGAATAATTGATATTAAATTAATATAATGATATTTTAGTATAAAATGGTACTTATTTCATGATATAAATGACATTATATATGATTTAAAATGTAGTAGAATAAAATAAAACTCTAAGATAAAGTAGTAGTAACATTGGAAGATTGATTTTTATCTTGGAAAACTCCTTAGAATTAAAGGCATAAAGAAAATTATATTTTTCCATAATATTATTTAATATGGATAGGGATGTATTGGGTGAAATTTTTAAAAGTTTAAATGATAAATTAGAAGGAAAATTGAGTCTTAAAGTGTTGTAAGTGTTACCTTTTATAAGTGAATTGAAGGGTAGTTTTGGAAGTAATAACAACATTTTCCATAATGTAATGTCACTTTTAAATTTTCAACGGCTCAAAAGTGAACAAAATTTGAATTAAAGGTGAGTGTGGGTCAATATTCTCCTCATACACTAATTTTGGAGACATTATACATTTTTTTTAGTCATTTTCATTTAACTTTTTAACTTTTACCCTAATTTACTTTTTTTCTATGGTAATTAATTTTTATCCCTAGTTATTTATATAAACAAAAAAATTAAGAGAGTAAATTTTACTTAATTTTACCCATATAATTTAAGGTTTTTAAATAAATTTTATAAATAAATTTTCTATGGTATTTAAATGATAATTTTAAACTAAACACGCATAACACATCAAAATAGTTTTTTTAGAAAATGTTATTATTTGAGTTTATAAATTTTTGTACATTATTTGATTATCCTATATACGAATTTTTACTTAATTAAAAGTATTATTATAAAACAAATTCAGGTGGATTTTAAATCATTATAAAACTGAATTTTCCTTCCAAAACCCTTAATTATAATAAATAACTGAAAATATTTTTTATTAAAGTAACATTTTAATTTAGTCCTAAATTTTTTGGAAATATGATTAATAAGTTTCATGAATATTTTAAAATGAATAATTATATTAATTAATGAAATATTTTATTACATAATATTTTTTTAATATTCTAGGATACTCTTACATAATAGTTAAATGCTACAAATTTTAATTTTTGAAAAAACTAAATATTTAATTAAAAAACTATTTCATAACAAACTCCATAAATTCATACCATGAAATTTTTTTGTTAAAGAATTAAAAAAATAATTTTATTTGATTAAATTTAAATTCAATAATACTTAAAATTATATTTAGATGGAAAATTCATAATATAAAAATAAAAATGTGTATTTAATAAACTATTATTCAATTTTAAATTATATTAATTATGAATCTTCCAAAGGAAATGAATGTTAATGGTTTTCTATTATATCATTTTTTATATATTTCTTAATATTGTTATATTGATATTTTTCTATTTTTTTACATGTGCTGTAGGGTGAAATGCTTATTATCGTACATAACAACAGTTTTAAAAGGAATAGAATTTCGAATCATTATACCATCAAAAGGGAAGGAATGATGAAATAAACCTATGTTATGTGAGTCCATTTCATATCATGGATTATCCGATAAAAGGTTTCATTCCAATTATATTTACCACCAGAGTTGTTTTAAATTCATGATGTGTCCAATTTCATTAAGCTGATGAAATTTCATATGGACTCATCCAATGTTATTGAATACAATGATTTGGAGGTGGAGCCCAAGACCTCAGTTATTTATTAGCCTAGTCATATCATAGATTATCATAAAAAGGATTCCATAAAATGGTGTAGAGAATTATAACACCCATTGGTCCCCTAATATGTTTTATAATGATTTTTTATTTTCCTTTCATTTACCTTGGTGTTTCTGGGAGTAAAGGCTTGAAAATATGAATTTTTTGGGTAATAGTCCAAGGTCTTAGTATAAAAAAATTATTACTAATCATACCTCTAATATTATTTGATTGGTTTTTGATAGTCAAGTTCTCCTTTTAAAGGTTACCACATAGATTTTTTACTGCACAAAATCTCTAAGAAAATCATTCACCCCATTTTGTAAAGGGGTTGTTACCCAAATAGTTGGCTAATGATTTTTCAAATTGTGTGGAAAAACCATATATTCATCCAAAATTACATAAAAAATATGAATTCATATTATCACTTCTATCCCCTTCATCCATTTAATCTCATAAGTCATCCTTTCCTACCCATGAATCCCTATTATTTTTCCTCATTCAATTGTTTTCCTTAAATTTTAGAATATTTTATAATGTTTATCTTTGATTTCTATGATATTCCTCATCTATACCTCTTATAATCCCATGATATCCCTTTTCATCCATTCCTCTAACACTGGTTTCCATGGACAGATAAACCTACAGGTTATAGTGGGGTTTTAAAAGAATATTTTGGTGTATTAGGATTATAAGGATCTCTTATTCCAATTACATGTGGTTTCAATAGAAAAGATAAAATTAAATTTAGATTGAGGTAGGTATATCTGCATAACATGAAATTTCCTTTAAAATGAATAATTATCTTGGTATTTCCATTGTATTTTTATTGATATGTGTTTGAAAATAATTATGGTGTACTGATGTGTGTGGTTTCATGGCCATATTGGTGTTTGTTGACATAAACAATGAGTTGTATCATATTTTATTATAAAAACTATTATATTCATATAATGTGTATGTTAAAATTTTTTGAATGGATTTACTTTTCTATAATGGGTTTTTAAATAATATTTTAAAGAAAATTATTTCAAATTTTATTCATAATTTATTACTATCATTATTTATCATAGATGTTGATTTTATGAATGTTTATTATGTTTTAACATGGTAAACCCTAAGTATCTAGGTTATTATATGTGTTTTTTCTATATTGATGCATAAAAAAGCATGTGGAAATTTTCTATGATGCCTCATGTGACCCTAAGTTAACATACTTTTTCAGGATCACATAGGGTATCTATTGAATTGTGAGAAAGTATTATTTTACTTATGAACCTATTTTCCAATTATCTTTCCATGTCTCTTATGTTATGGTTTATATAATAAATGATCCTTATTTTCCACTATCATTTAGTTTATAATGATGTTTTTAGAGTTTATTCCCCCCATTCATTTCATATGATTGTTATATTTTTATAAATTATTGAAGTTGTTTTGTTTTTAAATTTTTTTTTGAACATGTTTTCAAAATGGAGATATAATTAAAAATGCTTTTAAAAATATCATTACATTTTTTCATTATTAAATGTTTTATTTATGTTCATAGGGTTTCATAATAAGATTTTTATTCCACTCTCCATATTATATTGGTCATGTACAGACTTTGTTTTCCCAAATATAGGTAATTGAAAGAGTCTAACATACTAGGGTTCATCCTATTGATTTTCTTCATTATTCTAATGTATTTTTTTAGTGGTGACTAATGGTACATGGAGAAGTTGGGCTCGTTTGGTGTTTGGTATTTTTAGGGATGTTTTTAGTTCATTTTTTATCAGCATTATCATCCCTGACTGTATTTTGGTAATATTGTATGTACATGTTGTTTTTTAGATAGATAATGATCATTGTATATTGTATATTATTTTTTTGGTTTATTATTATTTTATCTTATACTATGTTTGTAATTATATTTGAAAAATATTTTAATTCATGACATAAACATCCAACTTATAGATAATTCAAACTGGTTATCTTGCAAGAATCAATGTGGTTGATTTTTGTGATCTAAGGGATAAAACATTCTGATTGATTACATTTTAATATTCCGGTACTCGTCACACACACATGGGGATGAAGAATTCTCTTTATGCCTTGTGGTGAGCTGATTCATATTATCTGTGAAGTTGACTCAAGTTATTTTGTTACACATAACTCATTATAATACATATTATACCTACTCACAAGCCTTAAATCAAATAACTATACGATTAATATGATTAAATACCAATAATATATTGTGATAATGTATGCATGGCTGTGATATTATCCATCACAACTTGCCTATCATAAAATAAAATTTATAAGAAAATGCTAAACAACCGCAGACAATACTAAATGTATCATTAAATATGTAAAAATGAATTAATTTAACTTTTTTTATTTTTAAAATTTTAATATATTTCCAAAATTAATAAAAAAATTATAGATATAGGAAAAAATTAAATTTTTGGATATTTACTTATTTTTGAAATTTTCACTAAATTAATTTATTTAATAATGTTTACAATTAATAATTAAATATGTGTGGTTTATTTAATGGATAAATAACTTTAATACTAATTGTTAATATTAAATAATATTAAATTATATGGCGTGACATATAATTTATTTTTAAAGGGTTAATAAAAAAATTATAAGGTAATTTATAATTTATATTAATTATAAAATAAATAAAAATTTAGAAGATATTACACTAAATTAGGGGTAATTAATAATAATTAATTTAAAAATATTACAATAATTTCATTATTTGTGAAATTTTTTAAACCATTTTGAACAAGTATTTATTGTTGGTATGACCGATGAATAAAAAATATTAACAATGTGATATTAAAAAAATTATATTATTTATATAATATATGAATTTTGGATTTTAAATATAAATTAATTATATTACATGTTAGTATTATATAATTTAAAGAATTAGATATTAAATAATACCCTGAAGGAGGCCATATTAGAACTAAATTTTATGTTTTTATATTTATATTATTTATTATATTTTTATAATGAATTCTTAAGTTATAAATTAATTATAATTGCATTATTTGTCAATATCAATGTTCATTTGTTATGTATTATTCCTTGATTATTTACACAGATATACAAGTTTCTTTTGAGACCACCCAAGCATAAGATATGTATAGTTCAAACCATTTCCAAACATTAAACATTACATATAAAAAGTATAACACAGAGTCCCAAAACTCAAAAAAATTGTGTCCTTTGAGATTAGTAATATACATGTGTTATTTCACTTTATTTCTTTAATACCATGGAACATATTTTCACACATAAATTTTTGAATAATATCACATTACATTTAATTTCTTACTGATATAATAAAAATTTAGGCGACTAGTCTCAAATGATTAGAAATCGAAAAAATAATAGTGATTCATAAAGGGTTATATCATAAGCATGTGAGGAGAATTTTTCTATTGTGAAATATTTTTATTAAAAGGGAAATGGAATCATAACAGTCATTCATAGGGAATGATAGAATGGTATTCAACCGGAAAAGAATCATATTAGATTTATTAAATATACCATGGCGAAATTATATTGAAACATCATAAAATAATCATGAGATATGGAACAAAACATATGCATGTGGAAAAAATCATGCATAGGAAAACCATCACTTTGTCAACATATCTGAACATAATCTAGTCTACAAATAGAATTATAAATATTTCTAAATGCAATTTGGTCCATGCACAGAGTTGTTAACACAACAATATGTAAAGATTTCTGAACAAATATATTTTTTATTAGCTATATGCATAGAGTTTTGATTATAGGTAAAGTCAATTAGGTCTACCCATAGATGTATAGATATAGATAAATGAAATTGGATCCATACATAGTGTTCTGGTCATATCTAATCTCAATTTGGCCCCTGAAAAGTATAGTGAACATAGTTAAACATAATTAGGTCTAATCATAAAGTGTTGATTAATTGTAAACACAATTATTCCCATGTATATAGTTGTGAACAATTGTAAATGATAGTATTTACATGAAAAATATCCTTATCTCTTGATATATGATGATTTCTTAATTAAATTTTAGAGATATATCATCCCTACCAATTATATAATGAAAATCCATATATATGTTTATAACATAAACATGATATCATTCTTAATTCCATCATAAAATTATTCAACTATGAGAATAAAATGGTTTTAATGAATATTTCTATAAGGTATGAACATAATCCATCAAATGAATTAATTTGGATGGAATCATTAGAGAATAACCCTAGTGAAGCTTAAGAAATATCAAACAAGTTTATATAAATGAAAAACACATTATATGAGAACTAGAAAATTGTATTGAAATATAAGAATGAATATCATTTCAAATTAATAATATATATTTTAAATGGATGGTTCAAATATTATTTTTAGATAGAGAATGATAAATTGAATAAAATTTTCATTGGAATACCATGATATCATGGATTGAAATATTCATTGAAAACTCCAAAAATGTAGAAAATGTTAACATAATCCCTTCCAAACATTCTTAAATAAAGTCAAAGTCAATATTAAATGAGATAAAGAATTATAAAAGTATAGATATGGATATGGATAAATTCCTATGAAAAACATTGACATTGAGGAAAAATATTGATACCTAAAAATAGGAGATAAGGGAAGCTCAACTTACAAGAATCCTATTGATTGAATTATGAACCAAGGGTAGGAGAAATGGTGAGGGGATATATAAAACCAAAAAATAACAAGAGGATGAGAGATTTTATATTTTTTAAAGATAAATATAATATAATTTCCCATGGAATATATGTAATAATGAATAATCTTGATTTCAATGTGACATTTCAAAAAAAAATTGAATATTTTCTAACTTATGAATAAAATCCCTTGAAAGAGTGAATAATAAATGGACCATTAAATACCCATAATTATATGATAATTATGATAAGAAATTTACTAATTGGTAGTATATACACCATATTAATTAAAACATATGTGTAACATAAAATGTTTCTTAGGGAAGGTAATTTTGTTATGAGAAATTATTACCAAGATAATCTCTTGGTCAAGTGTAAACTAACCTACTATATTATAAATCTAGGTTTATAATGCATTTATATTATTGAGATATTTATTTTTATATTACATGGTACCATTCATTTATATTTTTTATTATCCATTTAATAATCAATATTTGATACAAAAATTATCCAAGGGTTATTAGTCCCATTTAATCCATGTTATCTTTGAAATTTAGGTTTTTTTCATTTATCCTTAATCATGTTTCCATAAACTCTATAATATCAATTGAGGTTGAATATGTATTTTTATAAATTTTTAATATCTTATGGATATTTTATTGATGTAATGTTAATGGTTTATCAATATCAGGCCCATAGTTTCATTGGTTTTCAATGATGTTTTGATATATGTTTGGTGAGTTTGGATGAAGTAGTGATTCCTAGAGAATTGTTGTGGATTCATATAATGGAAGTATATTCCATGCTCTGAAAATTCTCCTTGGAATAATATTTAATTATTATTGAAGTTTTTCTAAACTATATAAGATATGTGAAATATAATAAACACACAATTCATATAATAAGGGAAACCCCTTAAAATATTTGTTTTCATAAAGAATATATTAAAATATGGACATGAAAAATACACATAAAATTTTCATGAATGACACATTTGAGAATATAATGAGAATTGAGATGGTTTTTTCTTTTAAATTTAATTGAGGAAGTTTTTTTATTATTTTCTATAATTATAATTTTTCTAGGTTTTTTTGTAATCCTCATATGGAAATAAAGCCAACCAAGGGAGCCACCAAGGCTGTCCCTCTACCACACATTGGTGGGACCAATGACTCAACCCCTATGAGAATCTATAGCATAGAAAACCATGCTGGAGGAATGGGTTGGTGCATGGCCATGCACAAACCCATGTATAGTTACCACATAGTGCATCCTCAAAGGAGGGCATATATTGGGCTAGAAGCTTATAAAGGATCATGTGCATTGCAGTGGGTCATGACCTGTGTGGACATGAGGTGTAGTGAATCTAGGCGTTGACCCCAATTTCCACATAAGGGTGTAGCGGAAACATGATCAATTATAAATCAGAGTGTAGTCTCTTAGAGAATCAATATGGGAAAATGAAGGCACATTGACTTTTTCTATGTCACTAAAATGATGGATAAAATATTAGTCACATGATGTTGATGATTTGATATGTCTTTTCTCTACAATGTGATCATATTCTTCCTCATCTCTACTCGATGATCTCTAATACACTTAATCACTGACTATACTACCATCCATTACAATATTTCACCCACCATGATAATGTCGTTGGAATAAGGTATTCAGATCTAACTGAATTCATGCATTCAATCTAAAGTATCGAATTCTTGTGGAGAGATTAAATAAGATGAGATAATAAATGGAAATAAAGTTGAAGTCAGTTTTTAGACTGTTCACCATTAAAGGATGATGATATTAGGTGAGGATATCACTAAAATGTATATTGTAAACTCATTAAGATTATATGACATGAAATTTGGAATGTACTTTTGATACCCCAAATGATTAGGGTGTTTGAAGAAGTGAAAAGATAGGAAATGGTTCTCAGATCCATTAGTGAGTCTTTCATTAAGCATAAAAAGAGGATCTAAGGCAATGTAGTAAGGAGGTGATCATTTCCTATAAAATTAAAAGTACCCTCAATCAAGGGATCAATATAGATTTTTATAGGCTCCTATTTGTGGAGAAAAATTGAACTATGAAACAAAAGTTTCATTAAGTAGAATCCCTTATCATAGTTTTCTTAATTGAATGAGAAGATAATATCATGTGGTCCTTTAATAGGTTTTTAACACTCTTGAATTTTCATCCTGAAGAATAATATTCTATGAAGCTACTCAAGATAGTGTGATACTCAATCCTGTATGTCATGGTTTGTGTAAAGGGATGAGAAACCTCACCTATGTATACTTTTGTGTAGGTAGTTGATAACTCATGAAATATACACCATATAGTGACTTAATTAAATAATTTGAGAAGTATTCATGCATTTATATGTGAAGCAAGAAGAGATAGTTCATACATACTAGAAAATTGTTATCCATGAAGGATTTTGAAGAGGAACTTGTGTGGAGGTGTTTGTGAAATGTATATTATGTTCTTATTTGGGACAACACATAATATGAATTAAGAAATAGACAGTGTTTTTAGATAGTGTGATCATAAATAAAGGGTGATGAAAGTGAAGAATTCATCCTCATCCATGAATTTGGTTTTCTAACCCATGAATATGTGATGTCATTTTAGATAAACCAAAACAATATAGAATAAAACCTATAAAATATAAAGAATAACATTTAATGTGTGTGATGTTATTTATAAAATTAGATACTCAAAAATACAATTTCAGATTCTATTCAATTTATGTGTGATGTGTACTTGAATTGAGTTGATAATTCAAGAATATGTAGATTGATATAGTCCATGTATTTTCCTTAAATAAAATATTGAAGAATATTATGTGCACCACTTTCACATATCTAAGTGAGGCTCTGACTTTATTCGGAAGGGATAATTATATCATTGGAATAGTTTCACAAAGAAATGTGATCATACATAGGTGATTAGATATATTTAAGAAATATTAGAAGACAATAAAGGTACTTGAATAAGAACACAAAAAAAATTAATTCAATGATATTGTGGTGGAAGAAAAAAACAAAATCCTGAATGGCATAAACCTTTAAGAATGGAGGAATTATTCAGTTGTATATGGAGCAAAAGGCTATTATTTGATTCAAGAGAAGAAGTCTCTAGTATGGATTCTGGAGCATGCCAATGTGGATTCTATTATCACTGTGTTATGAAGTATAAAAACCTACCTAGTATGATTCATGAGATATATAATCGGAATCCATATTAACCATTGTAATCAATAAAATAATATTATACTAGACAATATGTGTTAGGGGAATAACCAACATGTCCAAGATTAGGTTTCTATACCAAACCTATTAAATCCTTGTATTATATAACTTTATACTTACTACATTATTCATGTTAAGGCTAAGAGATGTTAGAAGAGTGGATGAGGTCTTTAACCAAAAATATAGGTTTAATTAAAAATAGACAATTTGTAAAAATAAATGAAACCAATGATTCACCCTTCTCATATCAATGGTCAATTCGTCCTAGGGAATATTAATTGGTATCAGATAAATGTCACCTCTTAAGGATCAAATATAATTATAATGATGGAAAACATTAATTCAGTTAATATAAGAGTTATTTCTATTTTCAAAGGTGATAATTATCATGGTTGTAAGAATAATATAATACCATGTTTCATATCACTTGGGGTAGAACTGAGAGATGTAGTTATAGTAGGATATCAACCATATATTGAGAATGAACTGATAAATGATGAACATAATTAAAATTTGAATATGGATGTAAGTAATCAAAATGAAATGTTTGTGGCCTCATTATAAAAGGTATATACTAAACTGGTGGGTCTCTGATGCAATAAAAAAATCTTGGATAAACTAATAAGTAGTTTTAAATTCAATCATGAAGACAAATAGGATAAGCTTCAAATATGGAGAATTATAATTTTATGATTTTAATATGGGTGATGAAGAGAGTTTTGATTACAAAATTAAAAGAATAAAACATATTTTCAATAGCATGATTTGTTTTTGTGAGAAGATGGATTATTTAAACATATTGAAGAATATAAGGAGAAACTTTCTTGATAGATTCAATTCAAAAGATTCTAAACTAGAATACCAAAACTTTATTCAATTAGATAAACTCTATAATATTCTCATATCAAATGAAATGATACAAATACCATATTTTAAGAATAAATCAAAATATGATATGGACTTTAAATCCCATTAAAAATTAAAGATAAAGTTGAAGAGGGACTAGAATAAAGTGATCCTAAAGATGATAAATCTGAAGAGGAATAAAATAAAATGAGGGCCTCTTTTACTATGATGTAAAATAGTGAAAGAATAGGAAAAGGGAAGAATCTATTAAAATTCTTCTAGTTTCATGGGTTTGGACATTTTTCATATGACTATCTTATGAATAAATCCAATGTCACTAAATTTAATGAAGAATAATACTAACTTAAGAAGAATTATAATAATTATAAAAAAATATATCTATGATAAAAATGGATAACTACTAAAATAAAAATAGATGATATATGATGAGAATCAAAATTGATAAATCATCATCATCAAGTAGTGAGATAGAATATAAATGACCTTCAAGAAATTAGGTATTCCTTATTGGAAAAACGAAAATAGATAATGATATATTTAAAGATGAAGAAGTTCAGGAGAGAAAGGAACTAGAATGATACTTAAAGGATAATCTAGAAGATACTCCTATGAATAACATGAAAATCATGAAAAAATTTGGTAAAGAGGAATGAATAACATTTCAAGAAGGAAGGGTCATATCTTAATGAGATAAGGGTATATCTGAATAAAGAGTACGAGCTATAAAAGAAACTCAATTTTTTTAAATAAAATTAACTAGGAAGAGAAGAAATCAACAACCATGAAACAAACCTCATTAAATAGAAAAAAAATTGGTTGAAGATTTCTGAACTTGAAAAAATGGTTAATGATCATGAAGGAATGCTTGATGAGGAAGGGGTTGAGTTTTCTAAGACATTTCCTATATTACTTTCTTCTCAAAATGTGTTAAACAATATGAAAGAATATTATAACAAATATTTTGAGACTAAGGGTCGGTATTTTAAACATCATGAGAATAAGGGTATATATAAATGATATTTTCTATACCTAATTAATCACAATATAAATTTTTTACTTCTAAGAATGAAAACTCGAGAAATAAGAATGAATCTGTCTATATCATGAGAAAAAATGATAAAATATCTTCCATAGTGGAATAGTTTTCTAATTCAGCTAAAAGGTTTCCTCATAAGCTTAAAGTCCCATGATCTTTGAAAAGAAAGCAACAAAAATATTCATATCATAATTATTATCAGAATGTAAAATCAAGGTTTAAGGGATATTGATGGTGTTGTGGAGAGTTTGGTTATAAGTCTTATTTATACTAGTATAACATTTCACTACTAGGAATGAGGTGTGAATCAAGGGGATAAATACTAAACACATGAGAATAGTTTGTTATAATGAGTGAATTGTGACTAAGACATCATAAAAACTATCATCACCGAAAAAATTTGAATGATTGTAGATAGTTTTTTGAAATTATTTCCAATAAATACAAGGATAAATTCTCTATTCTTAAAAGGGGAAAATTTTTCCCAAGAAAAAAGTGCAAATTCGTTTTCTGATTATGAGAAGATATTAAAATTCAAGAGATAATTCCTTGATCATTACCCAAACCAACTTAACTGGATAAAAATTTAAATTAAGATGAAAAAATTCTCAATTTAAAGGAATGAAATATACTATATAATCTAAGGTGAAAATATTTATTACACAATAAGTTCAGTAAGTGATCATTAATAAGATATGTAAAGTAAATAATAGTTTATCTGATACTAATAAGGATAGTACATCTACATCAGAAGTATCATCTTATGAGGAAAGATCACTCACACCATCAAAAAATAAAAGAAGAATAAGAAGTCCATATTAAGAGAAATCTCTCTGTAAAAATTCTATTTCTAAGAAACCAAGAGTTTATTCCATATTTCAAATTATTTTATTTGTTTTGACCTAAAATATAGGGAATTAAAGGATATTTTTATGGGTTTTCCTTCTCTAGGGGATGAATAAAATTGTTCATCCCCTAAGGGGGAGAAACATTGAAAATGAATCTAAAAATTAAAAAATATTAAAAACCTTAATATAGAATAGATTAATCACACTTTCATCCCTCATTCTTAATTAAATGTACATATAAATTAATGGGGAGTGTATGGTTGATAACAAAATTAGAAAAAGGGGGAGCTATATCTTTTTCACGTGAACTTTCTAATGTTTTTTTGAAGTATGTGCATGATTTATCTTTTTATTGATAAATCAGATTAATGGTTCCCACTTGGAGGACAATTCATACATTAAGAGCGTTATTTCACATGCATAGCCTTTTATGGAGAGTATTGAAATGTGTTGTAATTTCTATATTTTTCTCAACACCATTTCAAACTATGTAGAATTAGAGCTGGTTAACTAAAGTATATTTCCTTAGAGAAAAATGTGATATAATCCCTCTATTAGAAAAATTAAGGAGATTATCTTAATAGGGATGAGAACATGTTTATGATAAAATTTCTAATTTTCATTTGCAATTGATTTCAAATAAGGTGGAGAAAATTTTGAGTATGCATATTGAGTCCTACAAATTGTTGTAAATAGCTATTGATGAAAACATAAAAAGGGAATATTTTTGAGCCCATGTTTAATTTGTGATAATGATTTTTCTATATGTCTTTGGTGAGTTTGAATGAAATGGTTATACTAGGATATTTTTTTAGATTCTTGTAATGTACTTTGATTCCACTCATAGAAAATTATCCTTTTCCAAAAATATGATGATTATTGAATATGTTTTTAATTTTCTATGTCATTTGAAAAATAATAAATTCACAAATCATACCAAAATGGAAAACCATGTAAATATTTATATTAATTAAGAATAAATTAAAAGGATGACATGTAAAATACACTCACATTTTTCAAGAAGAATACATTGGAGAAGAGAAGGTGAATTGAGAAGGTTTTAGAATTGCAATTTAATTGAGGAAGGCTTTGTATTATTTTCTTTCCTAATATTTTTGTAAGTATTTTTTATGAGCCTCATATAAAAACTAAGTCAACTGAGGGACGCACAAATGTTATCCCTCTACTACATAGAAAAGCGCCCATCGAGTTAACCTCAATGGGAAGGCCTACTATAGTCATCCCCAGAAGAGGTATAGGTTAGAGAATATCCATTCATGGGCCCTCGTATAGGGCTCACAATGTTCATTTTTGTAGGAGAACATAGATTGGTCCTAAATCCCATCGGGTTACCCATATACGATGGTGTGTTGTGGTCCATGTGGGTGTGGGGTGCAGTGTATCTTGGTGCTGAACCTAATGTAGGATTGAAGGTACATCAGGAGCACAATAACATAAAATGTGGACTATATTCACTTTGATATTTGATGTAGGATAATATGGGAATAATTACCATTTCTATTTCATTAAAATGATGGATAAAATGTTGGTCACTTGATACAGCTGATCTGATCCATCCATTCTTCGATGTGTGATTATCTTCTTCCTTAGATCTCCTCGATGGATCTCCATTATGTCAGAGCACTTGTTGAAACACCATAGATCTTAACTAGCCAACACCCACAATTATTTCAATGGGATAATGTAATCATATCAAATATATTTCATGCATGAAATCGAACACATTACATGCATGCAAATAGAAAAAATAACATGATATTTCAAATGAAAATAATGTTGTAGTTATATGTTCAAAAATTCTCTATTAAGGAGACTGAGAATATGTGAGGATATCACTACAATAGATATTGTGAAATCACAATGATTGTACAACATGATATTTCGTGTATAATTTTGATACCCCATAAAATTAGAGTGTTTTATGAAGTACCATGATACAAAATTATTCGGGGATTCTTGAATGAATCTTAGATACAGCTAAAGAAGCAATTCTATAGTGTTGTAATGATGTAGTGATCAATGAATATAAAAATAAAAGAATCCACAACCAAGGGAGCTACATATATTTTGAGAAGTTATTTTTTATAGAGAAAAAATGCACCATTAAACAATAGTTTCATTTAGAAGAATCCGTATATGTGATATTATTAAATGAATAAGAATAGTGGATCCCACATGCCTTTCATAAGTGTTTTACACAACTGAAGATGCTTCGCAATGAAACATGTTCTGCGAAACCATTCACATTAGTAAGATACTCTCTTCATATATTTTCTCGTTTCTTGAATCACTAATAATCGACACCTATCAATACTTGTGAAAATGGAGTTGATAACTCAAGTTACATACAACAAATAGTGACCTACATGAATAAATTGAGAATATTGTGTACATTGATATGTAAAGAAAGAAGAGATAGAGTAAGTAGTATATGAATCTATTATATATGAAGGATTTTTAAGAAGTACTTGTGTAAATTTGTTTTTAAATTGGAATGTATGTGATTATTTTGGTTGTCATGAAAGAAGGATGAAGAAACACATAGTCTGTATTGATAGTGTGTGAAAAAATAAAGGGTGAAGGCAGTAAATAGTGATTGATCATGCATTCATGTGATTACATATTACTAAATTATAATCTTATCACCACTTTCACACGTCAATGTGAGACTATGAATTTATTCAGAAGGAGTAACTATGGCCCGATCATAGTTTCACTAATACAAATTATCATACATGGTTGATCAGAGATATTTCAAAAAGACTACTAGACTTTAAAGGTACATAAATAGGTACAAAATAAAGTGTTATTTAGAATGATTATGATGGAGGATCAAATTATCATCATAAAGAGGATCAACCATGGAAATATATGTAAGTCTTCTGGTGGATCTGAAGAAAATGTCTGTTATCTGATTCAGGAGTAGAGATATCTAGTGTAGATTTTTGAGTAGGACAGTGTGGATTCTGGTATCACTATGGGATATAGTATAAAGAACCAATTTTGAGTATTTAGTAAAGATAAAATATTACTATGTATTGACCATTATAATCACTAAAATAAAGTTACTTTGGATAATGTTTTTCTTTGTAATATCCAACAATAAAATCATTAGGTTCTTGTACTGAACATTGTAAATAATTATGTTATGTTCTATTATATTTAATTCATTATTCAAGGTAAGGGTAAGAGAAAAAAGAAGAGTTTATTTAGTATTTAATTATCCACATAGGTTTAATTTAAAAGAAAAAATTTAAAAATAAAAAGAACACACATATTCACACCTCCCCTCTCATTGGTCAATTTGGCATGGGAAACTTCAATCATTAGTGATTGACATATTTATTTATTTAAATTCAATAAAAATAGCTGATTTAATTATTTAATATATATATATATCCCTAAATTAATTATGAAAACTTATTAGATCTATTGTTATTAGTTCATATTTCTGTTGTATAATATTTCTTAATCATTCATGATGAAAACATTTCACTTTGATTCATATCAATGGTAAAACCACCCAAAACAAGAATGAAGTATAACTAATGAGTTTATGAGAACATATATTTATATTATGATAATATAAATATTAATGAATCATAATTATGAAAATATTAAATCCTTGTATTATACAATTATTTTTATCGATTTTGGATATAATAAAGTATATTAATGGAATGAGGAAAAACTCATTAGTTAAACTGATAGAACCACTCATTCCTATGATATATTCCTTTGGAATAAAGGTCTTAGCCATACTTAATATTAAAAAAGGACACCAAAAATAAAAGTGGGAATTATGATAGGAGATTTGGGAATATATTCAAGATGAAATGGAAGGATATATGTTGTTTTTAGTGGTTGGAAGAAAGATCCATTTATATGTGAAAATATAGAAAATTTCTTTAGAAACTTGATTTTTTTTAAGGGTAAAGATATAATTACTTCGGTGTTATGGTTCATAGGTAAATAAATGTTGGATTTAATTAAAATAATGATTCCCAAAATAGAAATAGTTATTCTATATATAGTCTATATCATTTTAATTATCATAATTTCAATCTTTTTCATTTTTTCTACAGTTCACTTCCTTTTAGCTTCTAAAATTATTTAAAATAACAATATTTTTTTCTAAAAAAACTAACATGTTCCCTTATAACTATTTCAAACATGTGGATTAGAAAATTGGATACTATTTAATGAAATTAATTTTAAAAATAATATAAAATAATCATTTTAATTAAATCATAATATAAAAAAAACATTACAGAAAAAACTATTTTTAAAAAATTTAGTGTTCTTAATACTATTTCAAATCAATTACTAATTAAATGAGTGTTATTATATTTTTTATAAGTAAAAACATTACATTTAATAATAACCATACTTAAAAATTAATTTATTTACTTTGTGACGATAAAAACACATTACATACCTAAAAACCAATCTCTAAAAAATACAATTTTAATCATAATTCTTCAAAGATTATTATTTATTTCATAGGAAATTTTTATTAAAATAAATTTTAAAAAAATGTCCCATGTTTTTAATTAAATTAATTTATTAAAAAAATATATTAAAATTTTAAAAATAAATGTAATATAGAAAATATATATTATTCATTATATAAATATTTATATCAATATTATCTTATACTTATTAAACCACTCAATACCCCCATATAAGTCTTCATAGTGTGATAATTAGAAGTGGATTTTTTTGGGTGGATATTATGAAACTAAAGATCTCATAGAAATTTCAATGAACTTTACTTCTCTGATAGATTATTTTTCTCAAGTTATTCATGTTGATGTCCACGTTAGAAATGCTCTTGGGAAAACCCTAGAGATTTTTCCTCATTTCCATGATCAATAAAATGAAACTCATTGGGAATAACTCTATTTATATAAGCTATTTTTTTCCTTGCAGATTTCACAGTGCATATACATTTCTTTATTCCCACATTTTCAACCACTATGTTAAAATGGTAACATTATACTTCCAATTTATCTCATTAAATATCCTTAGGTCCAATAATTATGAAAATGGTTATATAATACCAATGATAATAGATCAAATAAACAAATGTATAATGGTTGTATAAAATTTAGATATATAACCTTAAATATAAATCTAAAATCATTCATCCTATTATAATTTTTTTCAATGATATTTACCATATATATTATGTGTTATATTGTGTAAATAGTTATCTTTTGAGATATGATCATTATACTATATCTTCATGATGGGAATTTCATCCTTATATTAATTTTATTTACATGTGTTTTCATTCCATTATTAATTTTATTAATTGTTTTTTGATTTAGTTTTATGAAAATGGATTTCATTTTGTATTATGATAATATTCTAAAACGAATTAATGCATTGTCTATTTTAGTTTCGTTTTTATTGTATCAGAATCTATCAAACATCAATTTTATTTATAGGGAAATAAATACTAAAATATTGGGATGTTATATTTTATGCCCATTAAAAAAATCTCCCTCAAATATTTTTACTCTAATGAAATAAAATGAGGGTACTTTTTTCTCATTACATATTTTAGTTTCCATGTAAATTCCTCAAACATATGATTTATCCAAATAAAATTGAATAGGTGGGTTGTATTATTCCATAAAACATTATCTTTATTATAAAATGTCTCTATTGGTGTTTCCTCACAAGAAACATTGTGTTTCAATTGAATATATTTTGATCCTAGTATATACGATGGGTCTGGTATGTACTTCTTAATAAGTTACATGTTGAATGTATCAGGAATCTAAGATATGTTTGGTGGAAGTTATAAGTGAAAATCTATAGTACCTGTGAAAACTAAAAATCTTTAAGGGATAGATGAATCTATCACTCAACATTCCAATATTAAAAAATCACATATACCACTTTCATAGAGAAATTATAAGGAATACTTGTTCAACATCTAAAAACTCTATATCGTATGGACTCTAATCTATATACATATTTTATTGAAATTATGCCTAATTTAAATATCATTATACAGTTTGAGAATTCTCTATTATCTGTTAAAAAATATTAGCCCTTCGAAGCTTCTCATCCCCCACTCCATCTAATCTTTTTGGACTTCTATATCCCTTCCCATAGTAAGACTCATACGGTTCTATTTGTAAGCTAGAGTTGAAATGATTGTTATATAAACTATCAACCAAAGGAATATTAAGATAACTATATAAATTTTAATCCATTGGTAATGATTATAGAATATATTTCAACTTTTGTTTATCCCTTTCAGATTGACTATATGTTTTAAGATGATAAGCTATTCTAGGATTCAACTCTATATCATGACATTTTTGGAGACCACTCTAGAACATTGACATATACCTCAGATGTCAATATTACATAACTAAATGTTTTACTCCATTATAAAATTAGATCACATCACAAACACTTAATACATAAATTCCATAATTAAACATTACATCTCAACATTAATCACACTCCCAAACCTATGGGTTTTATATATTTATATTTTAGATACGTAACCAAATATTTTAAAATAAATTAAATATCTCAAAAAAATAATCCTATGTCAAAATACCATTTTTTACATGTCATACATAATTTTCTTCCATGTCTCCTAGGTAATGGGAACATGGGAGTGGTTTATCTCATATGGTAAATAACTATAAATATGATAGAATACAATTTAAGATTTTAAGTAAGAATAATAAGATCAATTAGGTGTAATAATAGAATCATTGATTATGGTCATAACATAAGGTAATCATTCCACCAAAATAATAGATCATAAAATGTGATTCATATCATAATGATTTTTGATATATCATAAGTCATGCATAATATTATTGTAGAAAGAATTTTCAATAATTAAAATCCAGGAAAATAATATAGGAATAAAAATATGGAACATTAATTAGCATAGAAAATTGTGTCTTATGTCATATTTATTTACCAGTAACATCATCACATAGTGGACAGTGTCCCATAATGGATTGGGTTCTTAACCATTCCCAAAAACATAGTGGAAAAAGTCCGTTAGTGGATTTTTTTACTCTACAATCCCTTTAATGTTATATCATTAGATATAATGATTGTTCTAATTCATTAGAGGGGAAAATAATTCTAGGCCGGAGGCTCCCCATTCCCATAAACTCATATATGGTGCTAAAAACCCTTTCTTTAAAAATTGGATTTGATAGAAAGTGAGATAAAGATTTCATTGGTATACATTATTTCAATAATTTAAATATTAATTCTCACAAATAATCACAGAATATTAAGAAATTAAGATTTAATATTTTAGGATCAGGTGTATAGGAAATTTTTTTGTTATACTTTTGTATATTTATCCATAATTGGCCCATAATAGAGTCATTTTGAGATTTATCTTTAGTTATAATCATATACATAACCTAGGGAATTGATATATAAGATAGGTATGAACTCAAACATCTATTAATGGAAAACATTACAACATATCATCAAGGTGTACATCATAAGAATATATGAAAACATGGGTAAGGAAAAAATAGATTATTTAAAAGATTATGTAATCATATTAGTTCTTAATAGATCATGATATATCAACATTTATTTTCAAATAAACGAACATATATAATGGAAACATATTGTGGAATAATGATATAATACACATGATCCATAAATAATTATCATAGGCATATTACATAGAAATGTAACATACTCTTGGAACTAATATTAACAATAAACATTGGGAAAATTATAAACAAAGTCTTTCATCACCTTCCTTGGTCACTACTCGCACTCACTCCATTTTGAGTTACTAGTATCATGAATTATTCTTTGGAAAACATAATATAACTCTCTTATACATGTGAAATAAAATAAAATCATTTAACCAATAAATAAGTGGATGATATAGAAACCTATACATAAAACATCTACATATTTTGTTGTTGTATTCAATTATTCTTCACAACATAAAGAACCCATGGAATGAAAATGGGTTTAATATAATTTCCAAATGTAATCGCATAAAATGAATTGATATTTTATATTAATTGATACCAAAATTGAATCACCTAAATTTATTTTTTCATATATAAAATTATAGGTTGATTCATAAAACATAACATCATAGGAGTCAGTTTTTTGGAATAGGAAAATAGAATTGAACACATGAAAATATCTTTTTAAAAACAATTTTTATCATTTTCATAATGAAATGACGTTGAGATTCAATTTTAAAATATTATTTTAATGTTGGTGGAATGATTTTTTTTAAATATTTTTTTAAAGTAAATTTGAATACCAGATCCCTAAAAAGTACATAATCGTTTCCCAAAGAAAATGGAGAGTGAATTGAAAAATGTATAATTAGGAAAGAAAATGTCATGTCAATTTTTTTATAAAATCGGTTTTATTTTGAAAAAACATTATTGTAACCCAAATCTTAAAAAGAGTGATAAAAATTTCATCTAGAAAAATATAAAGATAGATATTAATATTAACCCAAATATGACATATTTTAATTTTAAAACATGGTAAAAGTGAATTGATGAGTTCATTTAATATGGACATGTACGAAAAAGAGATCATTACTAAAGAATGTGTACTATTTTTAATATCACTATATTTTATGAACAAAGGATTTAATTAATGTAATTATCCATTTAATAAGGAGTACATTATTTATGATATCAATATAGAAAAAAATAAACAATCATTTAATAACCATGTTTATAAAGGGATATTTATGACTCAAGAAAATATATTTAGTAAAGATAAACCCCTTATAGTTTAAAAAATGTTTTAATAGTGACACTTTGAAAGAGATAGAATAAAAATTAACATTAATTACCGTAAATAATATATATTTCATTACACTATATATCCATTAGGTAGTATACACATCATTTAAATTATATTATCTTCAAAAAATTATTCATGTCACAAAAAAAATTACGAAGAAACACTCTTACGATATACTTATATTTCGAATTGAAACACCTTGAAATATAGAAAATGAGATGGATTTTTAAATACATTATAATTATTGAAAATTATGATAAAATAATTCTGTATCTAATATATTCCCAATGAAACAATTGGTGAATAAACAACTTATCTCAATAATAAAAAACTAATCTACAAAATCACATACATTAATTACCTAATTCTGGGAAAGAAGTTTAAAATTATGTATAACAAAAATAAATATATTAATCACCTATTTCATAAAGTTATTCTTAACTATGAAATTTTTTAATTTTAAATTATGATCATTTTATGAAAATATACCTATTAGTTATATTTTATTATAATAATTTGATATTTATTAGTTTGTGTTTTTTTAATACTAGTTTCATAAATTCTGTTTCAATTTTTATATAAATATTCAATATTCATTTTTCTATAATCATAAATTTTATATAAATATATGTTTTATAATGATTTATAATGTTCAAATTTCTTTTCATTTCTATTTTTTATACATTTTTTGATGATGAAGTGAGTGATATTATTATTTATGTAAGATTCTTGAATGAGGGGTAATGTAATAAAAATGCATAAGATATTACCATAAAAACTCAATAAAAAATATTTATTTAATTATTATTGTAAAATATCACCATTGATTACGTTTCCTTAGTATTCCATGAAATAAATTTATATTATTTTTCATATCGGCAGTTAAATCATCTAAAACAGAAATGAGCAGTAATCTATGGGTGAGTATAGATAAGATGGTCATTACTTTAGAATATTACCGTTATTAAACAAGAAGAATTATGATATTTATAATATTTTAATGAATTTTATCATTTTATAATATATATTTATAAATAATTAATTACTTTAGTGAAAAAATAATTTTTTCATGATTGTGGAGGTGGTAGTCTGCATGTACACACATGCATCATTCTCATTTTCAAAATAATCTAAAGAAAGTACTAATTTTCCTACATTTAAAAATATTTATAATTTTTTAAATGTATTATTTATTAACTACATTTTACTTTTGAACATTCCATGTATAGTGCTTATGAAAAATAGATAATTCCACTTATGTAAGTGGTTGTGTTAATTTAACACAACTGACATTTTTGATTTTTGAATGGTTAGGGGGATGGTAGAAAATGGTTATCCAATATAAATAGTAAACAATTAGTATATGTATGATACTAATATAAATATTTCATCATGGTTAGATAATATTTGTATTAGGTGTTTGAATAAATTATAGAGAAATAGTACAAAATGTGTCATTGATAATAATACCTTACTATTTGGAAGTGCTCCTTTTCAAAAGCATTGAAGGATTTTATATGTTATGTTTCTAGAAGTCCAAAACCTCTATAATTTGATTATGTGTTTTTGTAGTTACATTGGTCAATTTGGGTCGAATCTAATAGTCTTAGGGTGTGAATATAGGTGGGGTGGTCATGTTCCATTTTATAAGTGACAGGAGGGTAATTTTTATAAATATATAAAATATAAATTCACTAATCAATGTAAATGTGCATGAAATAATGGTATATAATGGACTGTTAAAAAAGGTAATTCTGATTATTCCATAAACATAAACATTTTTGTAACATATTTTTAAGTCTTCCACTCCAATATTTAAAACTTTTACAATTTTTTTATTTAACGTGGTAACTAATTTTTACCGATTCTGTTTGTAGTCAATGGTAAAAACAACATAGTCCACATTGAAAATTTTATACCTAAAAATTCCAAATAAAAAATAAATTTTATGAAATAAAAATTCTGTGTGTGATAAATATTAACATTAAGGATATGGCACATAATTCATGGAAGCATTTTTTGCAAAAAGTGATTTTTTAAGATTGAATATTTTGATTCAATATAAAATTACCAATGTTATTAATTTATATAAAATTGATATGTTTATTACTGATATAATTATAGTTTTTTATATTTAAATTAAATCCAAAAGCTACTTTGTTATCCTAAAAATGAAATTAAAAGAGAAAGACTTACAATAGTTGTTAGTAGAATTTTTTTCATAAATTTCAAAATATTAAATATTGCTTTTAAAAATTAAAAGACATATTTTTTATAAAATAATTTTATTCCATAAAAACATTTTTATTAATATAAATATTTATATGTTTTAAATTTATACTAATTTTATGGTAATAATATAAAATCTATGGTATATGTATAAACATTGTTATTATATGTTGACCTAAAAGTCAATTATTTATCTAAAATTATCAAAAAATATCACTATGAAAATTATAACATTAACATATAATAAATTACCATATTTTTTTAGTATCTATTTTATAAATTTCATATGAATGTTTTTTTATATAAAAATCACATAAAGTAAAAAAAGTATTTTTAGAAAATGAAAAGACTCTTGAATTGATATACCTTTTTCTATAATTTTTGTAAAGTGGTAACTTAAATTGATACCCACTAATATAATGACTATAATATATTGTACATGTTTAATAATTTTATTTAATTGATGTATCACTATTTTCCTTCTAGCATGGTATGGTGTGTAAAATATGTTATCAAACATAGTATCAATTTAACGAAAAATATATTCCAAAATCATAGGGTATTACATTCTCCAGGCATAAATAAATTATGTTCTCAAACTTTTAATTTTCTACAACTAATTAAATATTCTAAGGATATATAAAATAGTTATGAAACATAAGATATAATTTCAAGAGATATATTTACTGTTCAATCTTATGAAACATAGCTTCATTATTATAATTTCCTTAGCCCTAATAATGAGTTTTTTACAACCATATGAAACCTGAGTATATCATTATTTTGTATCAACACAAAAATTATATAATTTTATTCTAAAGGAGGTCATAATCATGTTTTCATTAATAGATTACAACATTTTGATATGATATGTAATTATAATATTTAGAAAAAAGTATTTTTTTAATCATGAAGTGGGAATCAATCAATTTCCTAAAATCAAATTAAAATCAACTATAAGATGTCTAATAATACATTTACAATTAATATGAAAACAAATATAAATGTGTAATAAAGTAATCATAAAATTATATGTTTTTATTTTGTAATAAAATCATCAATGTGGTTATTGGATTGCCTTAGAAAAATAACAAGATATATTAGAGTCCCTAGAATCAAAATGTTTTATATAATTATCATGATCCAATTTAAATATATTCATTTAAAATATATTCTCCTTGTTCCCATGGTCTAGGAGATCTATAATGCCTATTATCCTTTGTATTTCATGTTATGGTCATTGATTTCCATAATTCCTAAACTTATTTTTTTGTATTGATGTGTGTATAGTGTTTTAGTTTGGAATTTTACACCTTGATTTCTATTGGATGAATATATTATATATCTTCAAAAATCACAAGATTTATGGGCAATCCTTCTACACATTAAAAAATATCTTATTACCTTCACAAATTGTGTTGGGTGCTTCTTCACAAAATTCATGCACATAAAAAGTTGAATCTTATTTCTTTTAGAATATTTTTCACCTGATATTCTATGATACATCATATTTATTTTCTTCTTCTTTTGTTTCTAAAATCAGTTTAGTTCATGTTATTAATTGTATTTCATGATATCGGCTTATGAATAACCCAAATATTTCTCCCTGCAACACTTATACCATTAATATTATCATTAGTGAAATCATTGTATTGTCCATTGAATACATTACTAACTAAGTTACTTCAACCTTTATAAATTTTTGAAACCAGTATGTGCTAATAATAGTGATTAATAATTATCATCATGAGAGAATTATCATAAATGACCTCAATAAAAAATCAACCATGAAATTTATTACTCTTACAAACCATCACATTTAATTATTTTTTGGCTTAAAAACATTTGGTTAAATCTATGTTACTTTAGATTTATTTCTCTCATATTCTGTAGCTGAGTTACATAAATTAATATTTATATTATAATGGATTGTTTAGAGAATGATATTTACCAATATACCCAAGAGTGTCTAGTTAGGTGGGCAGTCTTAAGCCCTCCCATCATAATCCTAGTGAATATCGAGTTGAAACTCGACAATCCTTTTTAGAGAGGTTTCAACTAGATGAATTTATGACAAATTCAAATCCAAGATCTGGTATCTAAATTGGTATATAATTTCTAGGAAACCCCAAAATATATTGTTTACCATAAATTCATGATATTATCTAATACATAGATTAACATATTTTCTTTTCACTAATGTTTTCTTATCATAATAATCAAAATAACTAAAATAATCCTCATAAATAACTAAACTAATTCTCATAAATTACTAATAATTTATCTGATACTAACTAATGTTCAAAAAACCCAAACTCATATTTATAGTAATAAAAACACATTCAATAAACACTATATTTTATATAATGTGAGATGAACCTTTCATTATTTTACATCATTTATATATGTTAATCATTAAATTTACTAAATTATCAAAAAATCCCATGATCAAAATGATTGCTATATTTTAGGATTAGAACAATATGAAACTTATTTTATGATACTTATGAGAATTTCTCAATAATTGATCAATACTATACTCCCTTATATAATTCTCATAAGGTATAATAATTTTCTTAACCTAAGGTATACGACATAAGAAAGGGGGAACTAAAATTCTTATAAATGGAGAACGTATCAACATGTCATCAACAGTTGAATCATAAAAATATGATAAATATGGAGTATGGGAGAAATATCTTACGAAAAAGAAAATTTAATAATACTAGTTATTTAAATGTCTTGATAGAATGATAAGTAATATGAAATGAATGAACCTGTTTCATGGGAAAAGTGTATTGAATTAAGAGATAAAAATTATAGTGCATTGATAATAATAATAGTAATATATATTAGAAATGAAACACATCTATGAAAAATATCAAAAAACCTAAATTTATTATAAAGACAAACATGAGTTATCATCACCTTCATCGATTAGTACGCACACCCATTCCTCTATGAGTAACATCCCATACTCACATTTAATGGGAAAATATAATATCAACTACTAATACATGTATCATAGAATATAATCTTCCAACTGATGAATTCCATAGTGATATAGAAACTAACTCAACAATCATTGTTATATACATGTTCCAATTTCAATTAATCATTAATCATAACATAAAGAACCCATGTAAAATAAAATGGGTTTCATATCATTTCAAAATAGTATCATATAAATTTACATTAGAGATCAAATATGTTGATTTCAATATTCAACAATATAAATGGAGTACTTTATAGTTTCATTAACAAGGTGATTCAACAAATAAAACACTAAAGGGGTTAGATTTTTTAAAGAGAATAATGGAAATTAAATCACGATGAAGGGATTTTAGAAAACATTTATTATCATGACTATAATGAAACAAAATTAAAAATCAATTTCAAGAAATCATTATAAATTTAGTAACATGATATCCACTTTAAAAAAACATATTAAATTAAATATAAATAATATAACATTTAAAAATAGATAATGTTCTCTAATCTAAAATGTGGAGTGAAATATAGAATGTCTAGTCATAAAATGAAAAATTTACATAAAAATTAAAAAATATTTTTTTTTCTATTTTTAATGTATATTTATTGAAACCATGGAAATATAGAGAGATATAAACGATTCATTATGGACTGTTGAATTGAAAATTTATTATTCCAGTAATAAAACATCTTTTGATTTCAAAATAATGAAGGATAAAAATAGAGGAAATATTGAATATGAATATGGAATAAAAAGAGCTCATTTTAAAAGAATGGGAATTATTTTTAACATCATTAACGTTTATAAAGTAATTTTCAAGTCGAATATATTGATGGAAGAAGGTATAGAGCGGTGGTTAATAGTCATTGATGAAAATTTTCATTATTATTAAATTTTATAGTGATAAATTACTATAAAATAAAATAAAATATAACATAGAAATTTTTATAGTGGTTTAGCCTAATCGGGTTAGTCCACACTACACATCCTAATCGATGGAATATGAAACCCACTATAAATTATAGAGATAATTTCACATGGTAGAAATCTAAACTCATACATTCACATGGGTTGATTCATATCCTAATACATTATGTGAAGCATCCTGAAACTAATAACACATATCCTTTTGTGAGAGTAGATTGAAACCCATGATTTCTACAAAGAGTAGCTCCCACCTAAGTGTGTTGACTTTTGGTCAAGTGTGAATAACAAATTAACTTCTTTTTGGTAAGGTAGAATAACCAAAGACTGCCTTGTATAGGTGGTATAACCTTTTGTGTGTAGAATATAAGTATAGACAAATCTACCCAATTAATAATAACGAATACAAAAATTGTAAAATAAATAGATAGTTATAAAAAGAATTTTGTAAGTGGAAAAACTAATGAAATCCATTTAAATAGATTTCAATGATGAATTATTGGAATTCCTTCATACGTACAGTACATATATTTATGTTTAATATAGTAAAATAGTGTAACACCCCGAGCTTCCACGATACGCATCTCATTCAATAATGCAATAGCTTGCATTGTACGCAACTTTGAGTTCTAACACACCGCAACTAATCAAAGTAGCCGTTATGAATAGTAATAACCACTTTTTAAATTTATAGAAATTTTATATTTCAAAATGGACTTCATTTTTGTATTCCTAATATTGAAATTAGCCTATGTTGAATTTTTTGTAATTTTCTGAGAACTTCCAAATTTTTATGAATAGTGAAAAATACATAAAACAACTTTTTTAATCAAAATAATTTATAGTAATAAGTTATAATATTTAGTGGTTTTAAAGTATAATTAGAATATATTTTTACCATTTTATCCAATGGTGGTCATTAGAATTAATTTAACATTGAAAATGGACATAAACAATTGCCAATCTTTTGATATAAATTGTTTCTTAAAAACACGCTATTTGTTGTAACAGCGGGAATTAATTATAAAATTAATTAATGCAACTTATATGTTTGGAATTTTGTAAAATAGACATCATTTTTGAATTCGGAATATCAATTATATCTTAGGGTGAAATTTTGGCATTGTTCTGAAAAACTTCAATTTTTGATGAATAGTGAAACCACTAAGTGGTAGTTAAATAACTGATTTTTCGTTTAAATGAAATATTACCACTTCTGTGATTTGATTTTCAAAAATCCGACATACATGGTTGTCATTAAGAAGTAAAATGTGGTTCAATGAGATCAAAATAATTTTTTGGTGAATTGTAACTTTTAAGTTCTTAATCGCGATTAAAGGTAATTAGTGTAGTTTAAGGTAAAAATAATGTTTTAATAATATGAGATGAACTTGACACTTGTCCTACTCCTATTGGATGAGTCATGGACGACCAATACAACCCATGGGTCAACTTGGGGACCCCATGGAGCCACTTTGGTTGGAAAATGACATTAATATATATTTATTTAATGTTAAAATTAAATTGACACAAACATGAGTAGTTTTACTAAAATAGTTTTTAAGTGGGGTTAAACAAGTCCAAATTTTGACTATAAATATTCATTAGAAAGCTAAAACGATTTCCTACATCATAGTATTTTTTTTATAATTTTTAGACATTAAATAAATTAAATTATTTATAACATCATGATGACGCAGCGATGACCTCATTATTTAACGATTTAAATAAAATGGGAAGATAATGAAAAATACAAGGCTTACACTTGTCCAAAGCCTATTGGATGAGTATATTTAGAACCCTTATCACCTTAGCCTCTAATTATATAAGTGTGGGACCCCTAAAATCCGGAACTCATTTTATAATAAAGTGACTTTTCATTACATTCCAAAAGTGCCCCTCCTCTCCACTTATAAAAGGCCCCCACCACTCCCACCTTATTCACACCTTCAAGCCATTTTGCTCGGCCAACCTCTTCCCAAATACTCTCCAAAATTCCCCCTATTACTCCTAGAAGCCTCACTTTGGGCAGAACTCTTCCCAAGGAAGCCTTTGGCTCAAATCAAAAAAAGAGTTACCCGATTTTGAGGTAATGTCTTCTCTAATGTTGTTTTGTTTTATTTTTCTTCTCAAACCCCCTAAACTCTTTTTATTAATTTCTTTTGTAACAAAACTGGTATCCTCAATATACTAGGATGTTGTTATAATAATTATTCGAGCTACACTTACACACACATACATCTAATGGTTAAAGAACATACGGTTTCTGTGGATGGCGAATTTCTGCCTCACGAAACGATGATTGTTCAACACTCATATAACACCTTCAAAGGTGTCCATTAAGATGTCACTGTTTTTATATATGATATATAATATGTTTATGTTTTACTTATGCTTCTGTATTTCTCATTTATGGCATACTTTATGATTTCCCTTATGGGTAAAACGCGATAATTTCATTTTAGGAAGTGCGGACTACCACCCCCTCAAAGTGATGTGAATCGTTAATGCCATATGTGGGATGTATAAAGGATGGAGTAAATGATATTATGATATTATACTGGAACTATATTATACCTTTATATAATTATGATTTCATTACATTAAATACGAAATAGAAATGAAAGTAGCGTTAATGCGTACGTACGGCTTACCGTCTCCATGAACGGTGCATTTCATTTCTTACCTCTAAATGTTACGTAATATTATGAATGAATGTATATACTGGATATATATTATATATATGATATCTACATCATGAATATAATTATGTATATAATGGATATTTTACCACATGAACAACTTGTAATTATAAGAAGGTTATTGTTGACACAAGTACCAAAGATCGACAAAACGACCGTTATAAACTTAAATAATTACATAACGTTCATAACATTGTAATAAGTGATATAAAAAGGATAATGAAATTGAAAATGGTTCTTAATAAGGTAGATATTAACTCTAGTTTATTATTCAGGAGGTTAAAGAACGGTTGAGTCAAGTCAGACATGAGGTAAGGGAACTTCTTAACCCAACTTCCATTCTTTGGGTTAATCTCCTAATTTCCAAGTATGTCATGATATTATTATGTATTATTTTGTATTTTTACTTTATTTATGTGTACCTATAGTGAATACACATAATAGATCTATTTTATTTTAAAAATGATCTTTTTAAGGACTTCATCTCAATCTCCTTTCATTGAGTCATATTTGGTTTTATACACAACTTTCTTTTATACGGTGTATAAACCCCTTTGACTTTTACGTTTATTCAAAAGGAATCTTTTTTATACGAAGCATTTCACTAAACGACAAAAAAGGGAATGTTTTTATTTCCGTACTTATGCGGTGACAACGACTTCTCCGCCGCCGTGACCATTATTTGAGTTTCGGATTCCTCTACAAGCCATCACTTTTTTTAATGAAAAATAAATACAAAGTTTTAACTTTATTTTATTTTGGTTTTGAAAATGGTTTTGAAAGCGTTTTTATTATATCAATGTGTTGTATTGATATCTTGTGATTGAAATGTGGAAATGTTATGTTTCCTTTATGCATGTTTTATGTGATACGATTATGTTATGGTTTATGATATGTTTAAACCTATTCATATGAGGAATGCATTGGACTTAATAAGTGACGGGTGGAGCCCGCTATAGCTCCTCGATGCATCGGCAGGTCTCATGAGACAAACTAGTGTCTTGGCACGAGGCCTTGACAAAATCTTATTTGTGGTCTTGGCACGAGGCCTTGGATACGTGGTTATGATAGTCTGGCATTATGCATTCCATCATTATGAAAGTGGTTATTGTTATTGCATGTGATTATTCGACCAGTAGAATATCCATGTGAAGAAGTGAATGGCATTATCTCATTTTACTTTTGCCATATTATGTTGAAGTTAAATTTTAAAAGGCTTTTGTTTTAGTTATACATTAACTTAAATGTTAATGTTTATTTATGAAATCTTCCGCTATATTTTTAACATTACTGAGCATCCGAGCTCACCCCTTTCAATGTTTTAATATTTTCCAGGATGTGAAGAAGTATTTTATGAATGACCTGCAGGGATAGTCCGAAGAGGATAGAAGTGTGGACTATGGAGACTATGTTATTGTAGTTTTTCACTTTATGATGTAATGTAACGTTTACGAATGTATCTAGTGTTTCTAAGGCTACTAAACTAATCGGCCTTTCGAGACTTGATCTTTTTTGATCATGCCAATGTTACAAAGTAATGCACCGACTCTGGGTAGCTGGGGTCGGGGCGTTACAGTTGGTATCAGAGGCAATTTAGTACTAACCTTGGAAGCTAGATTTAGATAAACTCTGATTAGAGCACATATCCCAAAGATAGACTTTGAGGATTAGTATAGAAAAACTTCCTAGAACTTTGGTATTATAGAGATTTTGTGAGTTTTCCGAGCAATACATCCCTGTCTGGATACGAATAGGTAGAGGCGGCTCTAGCACAGATGTACCTAGGGGTAAAACCCGAAAACACCGCTTTGATATAGACTCGAACGGGAACTGGTGCACGACAACGGGCCTTGCTGCACTCTTGGTTAAGAAACTCCCGGGGTATATGCTTAGGATAATTATCATTTATTTACAAACCACTATGTAGGGTTTATGAGTATATACTTCCTCAAAAAAAACATTCTTATGATTATGGATTATATCCATAAACCGTTCAATTTACTTTAAGTATCTTAAAAGTTTGGAATTATTCATTTTAATTCATAAACTAACCTAGTTTATGCCATTGTATAGAAATGGCGCCCAGTAGAACGAATGTGAACTCCAGCAGTACGTATGATCCAAAGAGTAAGAAGGATCGTATCTTTCACGGTATTAAGCCAACATTTCGAAGGGAAATAGTCTCCCATGTGTTCTCAACATATGAAGAAATAGTATCATGTGTTAATAAGATAAGTAAAGAATTCTCTGAGTCCTATGGCTTTGAAGTGAAGCAAGAGACGAAAGGGATGGAAGAGAGAATGATGGATAAAGGGATGAGGGGAAAGAAGAATTTTCCAATATATGGTAATTTTGGGAAGAAACATCATGGAACTTGCCTAAAGGGAATGGGAGTTTGTTATAAGTGTAGAGAAAAAGGACACAAAGTGCGTGACTGCACGGGTAAGAAAATGGTTTCAAATGTACAATGCTTCTTCTGCAAGGATTGGGGACACTACGCAAACCAATGTCCAAATCATCAGAGTATGCATCAAATGTTGTTATTGGATAATAATCAAGTCATGATACTACCACAGATGAGGATTAATGATTAGAGTTCTTATGTTGTTATTAAATAATTTTGTAATTTGAGTGTTGTATCAATGATGTACTGGTTATAATAATTAGGGAGTATATAAGGATTGTACTGCAGTACTATTTCATCAAGGACTTGAGATTGTGTGGAACCAAGAAAAGTGACTCCACAGTAGGATTAAATTTTTGGAAAATATATGGTTGAGAGAAAGATAGACCATAATATGGTTCTGATACTGAGATTGTGATTTTGGAATAAGACGTGATTGATTTGGATAAATTATATTGGATATACTTAACTTCCTTGAAACTGATTGATGTTTTGTATACATTTTTGGATAGAAGGAGTATATCTAGTATTCTATAAGGAATAAGGGATCATGGTAATTCAGTATGTTTAAAAAAATATATGATGAAGGTATTCACATGTTGTTACGTGGGAAAAAGGATCTTCATTATGTTTACCTTCCTTATAAAATTTGGACTATGAGTTGGACAGAAGTATTTTGGATGACTATAAAGGTTGGAATGGATTAAGTTGATATTTGGATAGTATTTTTTAAGGTTAAATCATTTTTGAATATTATTTTTGGAATATTATAATACTATAGTTTTAGGAAAAGGACAACCTGCAGGGTGGGGCATAACCCGTCGCGTCGGACAAAGCTGCAGGAATCGAACCCACAATCATAGTGCGACAGGCCTTTATTTCCTACCACTAGCCTACAGGAAGTCCCTGGTTATTACAAAATGATTTTACTAATATAAATAGTATGTGTTAACATTTGAAACCTTATACAATTAGGATAAGTATAATATTTTTGAGTGAAAGATGAGTTGATGGTTGAAACTCTAATTGTCAAGAATAAATATATATATACCTATCTCTTATTCAATGAATAAATTAATTCTTAAACTTTATTAAAGGGATATTAAAACAAAAAATGTGTTATCCAAATACCTTATGTCTTGTTGAACTGATGATATTTTAAATCAACATAGATTGAAGGCTTTGAGGCCCTCAATTTGACAGTTGATTGTGATTGATGACCTCAATCACTCCCTACAAATATTTACTTTTTTCCTCCAATTATATGTCTCTAATTGCCACCAATGTTCTCCTAATCGAGACCATAATTGGGTGGTGACTTTTTCATTTCCCTTTCCCTCTTATTAAGGCTAAATTTTATTAACCATATTTCCGATGTGGGTTTTCCTCAAAGGTATTTTCTCTTTTCAACATTTTATTTTCAAAGAAAAATTTCAAATTGCGAGGACGCAATTTATTGAAGGAGGGGAGAATGTAACACCCTGAGCTTCCACGATATGCATCTCATTCAATAATGCAATAGCTTGCATTGTACGCAACTTTGAGTTCTAACACACCGCAACTAATCAAAGTAGCCGTTATGAATAGTAATAACCACTTTTTAAATTTATAGAAATTTTATATTTCAAAATGGACTTCATTTTTGTATTCCTAATATTGAAAGTAGCCTATGTTGAATTTTTTGCAATTTTCTGAGAACTTCCAAATTTTTATGAATAGTGAAAAATACATAAAACAACTTTTTTAATAAAAATAATTTATAGTGATAAGTTATACTATTGAGTGGTTTTAAAGTATAATTAGAATATATTTTTACCATTTTATCCAATGGTGGTCATTAGAATTAATTTAACATTGAAAATAGACATAAACAATTACCAATCTTTTGATATAAATTGTTTCTTAAAAACAAGCTATTTGTTGTAACAGCGGGAATTAATTATAAAATTAATTAATGCAACTTATATGTTTGTAATTTTGTAAAATAGGCAACATTTTTGAATTCGTAATATCAATTATATCTTAGGGTGAAATTTTGGCATTGTTCTGAAAAAACATCAATTTTTGATGAATAGTGAAACCACTAAGTGGTAGTTAAATAAATGATTTTTCGTTTAAATGAAATATTACCACTTATGTGATTTGATTTTCAAAAATCCGACATACATGGTTGTCATTAAGAAGTAAAATGTGGTTCAATGGGATCAAAATAATTTTTTGGTGAATAGTAACTTTTAAGTTCTTAATCGCGATTAGAGGTAATTAGTGTAGTTTAAGGTAAAAATGATGTTTTAATAATATGAGATGAGATTTAAACTTGTCCTACTCCTATTGGATGAGTCATGGCCGACCAAGAAAACCCATGGGTCAACTTGGGGACCCAATGGAGCCACTTTGGTTGGAAAATGACATTAATATATATTTATTTAATGTTAAAATTAAATTGACACAAACATGAGTTTTTTTACTAAAACAGTTTTTAAGTGGGGTTACACAAGTACAAATTTTGACTATAAAAATTCATTAGAAATCTAAAAGGATTTCCTACATCATAGTTTTTTTCTTATAATTTTTAGACATTAAATAAATTAAATTATTTACGACATCATGATGATGCAGTGATGACCTCATTATTTAACGATTTAAATAAAATGGGAAGATAATGAAAAATCCAAGGCTTACACTTGTCCAAAGACTATTGGATGAAGAAATTTCGAACCCTTATCACCTTATCCTCTAATTATATAAGTTTGGGACCTCTAAAATCCAAAACTCGTTTTATAATAAAGTGACTTTTCATTACATTCCAAAAGTGCCCCTCCTCTCCACTTATAAAAGGCCCCCACCACTCCCACCTTATTCACACCCTCAAGCCATTTGGCTCGGCCAAACTCAGCCCAAATACTCTCCCAACTTCCCCCTATTACTCCTAGAATCCTAACTTTGGGCAGAACTCTTCCCAAGGAAGCCTTTGGCTCAAATCAAAAAAAGAGTTACCTGATTTTGAGGTAATGTCTTCTCTAATGTTGTTTTGTTTTATTTTTATTCTCAAACCCCCTAAACTCTTTTTATTCATTTCTTTTGTAACAACACCAGTATCCTCAATATACTAGGATGTTGTTATAAGAAGGATTAGAGCTACACTTACACACACATACATCTAATGGTTAAAGAACATACGGTTTCTATGGATGGCGAATTTCTGCCTCACGAAATGATGATTGTTCAACACTCATATAACACCTTCAAAGGTGGCCATTAAGATGTAACTATTTTTATATATGATATATAATATGGTTATGTTTTACTTATGCTTCTGTATTTCTCATTTATGGCATACTTTATGATTTCCATTATGGGTAAAACGCGATAATTTCATTTTAAGAAGTGCGGACTACCGCCCCCTCAAAGTGATGTGAATCGTTAATGCCATATGTGGGATGTATAAAGGATGGAGTAAATGATATTATGATATTATACTGGAACTATATTATACCTTTATATAATTATGATTTTATTACATTAAATACGAAATAGAAATGAAAGTAGCGTTAATGCGTACGTACGGCTTACCGTCTCCATGATCGGTGCATTTCATTTCTTACCTCTAAATGTTACATAATATTATGAATGAATGTATATACTGGATATATATGATATATATGATATCTACATCATGAATATAATTCTGGATATAATGGATATTTCACCACATGAACAACTTGTAATTATAAGAAGGTTATTGTTGACACAAGTACCAAAGATCGACAAAACAACCGTTATTAACTTAAATAATTACATAACGTTCATAACATTGTAATAAGTGATATAAAAAGGATAATGAAATTGAAAATTGTTCTTAATAAGGTAGATATTAACTCTAGTTTTTTATTCAGGAGGTTAAAGAATGGTTGAGTCAAGTCGGACATGAGGTAAGGGAACTTCTTAACCCAACTTCCATTCTTTGGGTTAATCTCTTAATTTCCAAGTATGTCATGATATTATTATGTATTATTTTGTATTTTTACTTTCTTTATGTGTAACTATAGTGAATACACATAATAGATCTATTTTATTTTAAAAATGATCTTTTTAAGGACTTCGTCTCAATCTCCTTTCATTGAGTCATATTTGGTTTTATACACAACTTTCTTTTATACGGTGTATAAACCCCTTTGACTTTTAAGTTTATTCAAAAGGAATATTTTTTATACGAAGTGTTTCACTAAACGAGAAAAAGGGAATGTTTTTATTTCCATACTTATGCGGCGACAATGACTTCTCGGCCGCCGTGACCATTATTTGAGTTTCGGCTTCCTCTACAAGCCATCACTTTTTTTTAATGAAAAATAAATACAAAGTTTTAACTTTCTTTTATTTTGGTTTTGAAAATGGTTTTGAAAGCGTTTTTATTATATCAATGTGTTGTATTGATATCTTGTTATTGAAATGTGGAAATGTTATGTTTCCTTTATGCATATTTTATGTGATACGATTATGTTATGGTTTATGATATGTTTAAACCTATTCATATGAGGAATGCATTGGACTTAATAAGTGATGGGTGGAGCCCGCTATAGCTCCTCGATGCATCGGCAGGTCTCATGAGACAATCTAGTGTCTTGGCACGAGGCCTTGACAAAATCTTATTTGTGGTCTTGGCACGAGTCCTTGGCTACGTTGTTATGATAGTCTGGCATTATGCATTCCATCATTATGAAAGTGGTTATTGTCATTGTATGTGATTATTCGACCAGTAGAATATCCATGTGAAGAAGTGAATGGAATTATCTCATTTTACTTTTTCCATATTATGTTGAAGTTCAAGTTTAAAAGTCTTTTGTTTTACTTATACATTGCCTTAAATGTTAATGTTTATTTATGAAAGCTTCTGATATATTGTTAACCTTACTGAGCATCCGAGCTCACCCCTTTCAATGTTTTAATATATTCCAGGATGTGAAGAAGTATTTTATGAATGACCTGCAGGGATAGTCCGAAAAGGATAGAAGTGTGGACTATGGAGACTATGTTATTGTAGTTTTTCACTTTATGATGTAATGTAACGTTTACGAATGTATCTAGTGTTTCCAAGGCTACTAAACTAATCTTTCTTTTGAGACTTGATCTTTTGTGATCATGACAATGTTACGAAGTAATGCACCGACTCTGGGTAGCTGGGGTCGGGGCGTTACAAATAGTATTTAATCCCCTTACGATATTTTATCTCAATGGATGTAAGGGTTTGACTACTGTATTGATAGGTTGATTCCAGAGTGTGAACATATGTGATCATAGGTCACTTACCCAGTTGTATATAATTAATTATTATGATTATTTTCAAAATTAATAATATCAACATATCCTAGAAAGGTTGTAGAACTCAAAATTGAGAAACAATTATATTGGATTATAAGATATATATAGAGAGAGAATAATATAATCATAGCATAATAATCTCTCAAATCACATCAAAAATTCAAAATATAAAAATCACTCAATTCCATTATATTAATTGTTAAATAATTTAAGAAGTATCCATAATAATTGGTTAATGAAATATCCCATGAAAATACAAATATTAAAATTGAAATATAAAATTCGAAATTATTTTTTTAAAACAAGCAATAAAAATGCCGAGAATATAAAACATAATAATACTTATTTGAAGATATTAAAATAAGTTTAAATTAGTTTAATATCATGTAATGTTATTTTTAAAATAATTAAATTTAATAATAAAACATATATTAATAAAAAACTTCATGACACAGGCTATAAGTTACATCTATGAAAATAGAAAATCATTTAACCTTTACAAAAACCTATTTAAAACAATGAAAAAACACTTCACATGGGTTCTATATAGTTAATATGAATTTATAATTTCCATAGAATAATTGAAAATTTTAAAATGAACATGCTGGAAATAAAAATAAGAGTCATTGTCTAAAAAATATCATATTTCCATATTTTATAAAAAACTACAAAAAATCATTTAACTATATAAGAAAATTCACATAAGTGTTTTTCACATAATAATTTTTTTCTACATGATAAAATTGTTCATGTGGGACAATCTATATAGGTTATTAACCAAAGAATATATATTTTGAGAATTCATAGAAATGATCCATGTAAAGGATTCATGTAAGAAAATTAATTTGTTAGAGGATTCATATACCTGAATTCATGAAAACTTTAAACATATTGACTTTCTAAAATTCCATCCTAAAACAGAAATAATAAAATGCTAAATACGAATCTTTTCTAGTTCAATTATAATTAAAAAGTTTCATTATATATCTAAATAGTCAATAATCACCTTAATCAGAATTATGTTTCTCATGTAATAATAAAAAATTGTAGTGAAATTATTTTAGAAAACTGTATAAATACGATTAAAATTTTACAGTGACTTCTAACCTAAATTTTTAAATTTTAAATATTGACTATAAATTTTATTTCTCATAATTTCATGTATATAATATTCTTATATTTCAATAAAATCGCCCAATCTAGGGTTTCGTAAACTGAGATATAGTCTAAATATAGAAGGTAATTGATTCCTAAAAAATGGATATGTAGATTAAAAAATGGCTATGTGAAATTAAATTTCCTACGTAGTTAACAAAACGATGATATTGATTTTAATAAAAATACAATGATGGTACTGTAGATAATATTTCTAAGTGATAATATAATATCCTAAATGACTAATTTCTCATAGGAAAAATTCAGAAGACTTGTACGATTTGTTTTAAACAATCAAGACATGAAATCTAATGAGAATTTGATAAAATAATATTGTGATAAATATTACAATTAATAAATATATGATAACACAAAATAAGATAAAATAAGATATAATTAAAACTAAAAATATTATATAAAACACTAAACATATGGTAATATTAAACATGCATGGTGGAAGTTACAATCAAACAATAATAATTGTAATAATCTATATAAACTATCAGTATTTACTGAAATCAAAAAAACATAAGCACAAGAATAAAATATATCCCATTTTTTATTAAAAACCCAAACATGTAAAACAAATATCATCCCCCTTTTTTTAAATAAAAATATGAAAATTGCTTATTTCATTTAAAAAAAATATTATCTAAATAACTAATTATCCCACTTTTACACTATAAATAGATAAAAAAATTAAAGAATAAATAATTAGATAAAATTATAAATATATACATATTTAACACTAATTATATTGTTATATTAAACATTACTATTATAATTTGTAATCAAAAAATAATAATTGTAATAATATATGTAAAAAATAAATATTTAATGTTATCAAACAAAACATATGTACATTCACAAATATAAAGGCGGTTCTCAATACAATTCATAGGAAGATAAAGATTAAAGGTATTTTAAGATCATTGAATAGTATAATAATTCCATATTGTAATAAAAGTATTAAAAAATAAATCATTATGTCTCAATAGCAGATGTTGAGCCCTGAAAACCCCTTTATGGTTTACGAATCATTTTAATAGGAACCCGATAAAAGAAAGAATAGGAAATTGGAATTTAATTTCAATTAATAAAAGTTAATTCATGATATAATATGTCTGACACAACATATACCCAACAATTTAATGAAATAAAATTCATAAAACAAAATTCGTCCCAAATAATGAAAATTGTGGAGAAACACCCTTAAATAGTCATTGTATTTCAAATTGAAAATTCATGATAGGTCAAACAAGAGATGGATTTTTAAATCTTTAAATTTCATGGGTAATTATGATAAAAAAGTCCATTTATAATATATATATATATATGATATAAATAAAACATGTGGTGAACAAACATTATTTCTCAATGAATAAAAAATTTGATTCCAAAGCCCTTACATTATTTATGGAATTCAATAAAATATTTTTAACTATATTTATAACAAAAAAATTCATAACAACATATTTTAGAACCATAATCATTCATATTACCTTTTATAAATTATTATTATAATATTTTATTAAAAATATATTAGTTACTTATATTTTATATTCATCAATATATGTTGATTAGTTTCATTATGGTGTTTAATACTAATTACATAATAGAATTCTAAAATATTATTTAAATATTCAATTTCCATAAAATGAGATCATTAAATGTACTTAAATAAATTATTCACAATGATTTATAAGTTTCACATTCATTTTATAACTATTTTTATTACGATTCATGACAACAAAGTCAGTGTTGAGTTTTCTTTTATAATTTCTCAAATGAGGTTTGATATCTTAACAAAGGTTTAGATATTATCATTGTAATTAAAAAAACAAAAAATATATATATTTAATTATTATTTAAAAATATAACCATTATTTATGTTACCTTATTTACCCATGAAATAAATCAATAAAAAATTTCAAGTTTCTGGTTAAACGGACCCAAATAAAAACATGATGTAATATATGGGTAGTATACATAAGAAAATGATTATATTGATATATTATAATTATCATAGAATTAAAATGTTATTATTTAGATGTTATAATGTATTTAATTAGTTTATATGGGATTTGTATTAATTAGTTATTTCTAGAGAGGAAAATAAAATACGTCACTTTCATAGAGTTGATAGTCCACACATACTCATAAATGTCATTCTTTTTTTTCAATAAAATGAAAATAAGGTAGAAATTGATTTTTATTTTAATAATAAATATAATTTTATAACTATAGAATTTATTAAATATATTTCTCATGTGAATAATCTATTTGAGTATGTTATGAAAAAAAATATAACCTTTCTTATGGATGTGGTAGTCCACATGTATCACAAATGAAATTGTCATTTCTCATTTTTGTGGGAGAAAGGTAGAAAATTTTTATCCCAAAAGTATAATAACATTAAATATTACTTATGATAATTATTTCATTATTTTAACATATTTATTTTATATTAATAATAGGTTAATGAAGAAAGAAATGTGAAAGAAAAAGGGGTAGTTGAGAATGAAACCTTACACCTTGGAAGGACTCCTTTGAAAATGGTTTATGGATTTAAGAGGTGGTGTATTATGAATACAAAAAACATTAATAATTGTTGGGGAGCCTTTTTTAAGATATTTTCCAAATATAAGAGGCATGGGGTGTGAAAATAAGTGTGGTTGTGATGCCTCATTTTATCATAATAATTACTAGAAATTTTATAATAATATAAAAGGTTGTCACTATTCAATGGTCAAGTAGATCCAATAATGGATAAAAATGGAGTAGAGGAAGAGGTAAGGTTGAGATATACTAAATTTTACCCATGTTATTAATATTTTATTACATATTTTACTCATGAATTTTTCACTTTTATCATTTTGGTATCTATCTTGTTAAATTATTTTTAACTAACTAATTTAATTTGAATGAAAAAATGGGCCTTAATAAAAAATTTATAACTAATCATTAAAAATATTCACTAAATTTTATAAAATAAGATTTCCATGTGTGGGATAAATTTATTTTAATGTTCACACACATAACATGTAAAAAGTGTTTTTAGAAAATGTATATTTTTAAACCTAAAAATATTTTTTATAGTCACGTTACCATTTTTTCATTTTCATTATATAAGTTTTTATTATTATATACTAATAGAGATTAATGTGAATTTAAATGAAATGTATTTCCAAATTTCACCTACTAAAATCTTATTTAAAATAAAATTATTTAAAAATGTTATATGAACAATTTTTCTAAATTATTAAAATTTATACTAGGGTTTTAGAAATTAAATATAGTATTTTCATTTTCATAATTTTACTTAGTAAATATATTTTTATCATAAAAAATGTTTTATGAATTTTTGTGTTATATTTTCTTATGATTATATCATGAAATTAATATTAAATTTATAAACTATATTTTTCATTTTTCACTAAAAAATAAATTATTTCATGAATATTCCAATAAAATTAATATATGATAATTTTGATATATGGAATTCAAAAAATAAAATGATTTTTTCAATTTAAAGTGTTAAATATTATAGGAATTAATTGTAACACAAAAAATCAATTTTCAAAAAAATTTATTTTTTAGTAAAATGAATGACTCTCGAATTTATATTCCTTTTCAAATAGTCTCTATAACATCTCACCCCTTCCTAGTTGTCTTTAGAAGGTGGTGAGGTGCTACTTGGACTTAGGCGACATTCCTAAGGTACCAAAGGCTGCAAATAAATGACAAGGGATTCAATAATATTGTGTGACTGATTTTACCTTCAAATAAAACTAACTGACCAAAAAGGTCATAACTAGTTCTAACTATATGATGTATGTCAAAAAAGTAAACCATGATAACACATTACTAAGAGAAAACCACACAACCAAACTCTTTCATAATAATTTCACAAACCAATATAATAAACCACAAAATCCCAATATTATAGTAGTACGTAGAAGACTCAATGACAAGACACAAAGGAAACCATGACACACTCCATTGATCCACACCAAACTACATGCTGTAAGAACCACAATACAACCCAAGAATCACGATGAACCACTAGAAAAATGAGATTCTTTACCCTTACATGTGTCTTGAAAAAAAACATATGTAAAAGCACTAATGTAACAAAGTAAGGGGTGAGTACAAATACTCGATAGGTTTTCCCTAAATTACATACCTACACACACCACTAGGATATAACCAAGAGAACATTTATATAAAGAAATTTATATAAATCATAAAATAGTGTAACAATTTTCAAGAATCCAAACACACCCTTGTCAGGACACATTTACCCAAATCCACAACATATAAGGGAAATCCAAAAAACCATGCCATAATCTATTTACCATCACATGTTGTCACAAAAATTTCCACCATTAATAACTATAAACAAATAGTGATTAACTATAGGATTTCACATACCCAAACTGATAACAATCACGGTGGCACTTCTCATCCAAACCCATTTACTCCTTTACCAATCTAGCGGTACTTCATGACCAGTTATCCATGATGGTGGGTATTCTATATGATATTCATCTCCTTTACAAAACATTTCTTAGATTCCTAATACAATAATCATACATATACACCCACTAAGCCACAAAAATATGCAAACAACTATTAGACAAGAAAATAATCCCTTAAGAAATGAACCATGCCATTTATATTTCAATAAAACAACATGTTTATTAAATCCCATTTTTACGACCATTTCTATAATCCAAACCAATAAAATTATTTTAAAATCAACATTCAAAAATCCATAGACAAAGAATATTTCACCACAATAACGCATTTTCACAAAAATTCACAAATCATCATAGAACAAAAGTAAATCAAGAATCGCACATCATATTCACAATAAATTTCAAAACAAAAATAATAATTAAGTCATTTATTCTTGTTCTAGTAAAATGGAGTCGAGAGAGATGAGTCACCTAACTTAGGGTTTTGATGAAATTGACTCAGTGCACAACTACACACCGAATATGTGTAGAACTTCTAAGAAACATATTTTGATACCTTTTCCTATCATAAGTAAGCCCCAATATCATCATTTTAGGCAAAAAACCCTAGAGCTACATGGTATGGAATTAGATCTAGAAAATCGACACAGAGGGAGAACTAGATCAAAGGAAAACCAGGAATGATCTATGAGAGAAGACTGACTAGAGAAGAATCACCTTCACTACACCTTGAAACCCCATCGAATCACTTCCAAAATAAGTGGGAAAGACCCTTTAAACCTTGATAACAAGAACTCTAGAGTGAGGCTAAAGTGGGAGGAATAATCGAGGGTTTAGGTCAAATCCCAACAAATCCCAAATTTAAAAACCATATTTTTGCTGTCGTGCATAGTTAGATTGCATGGTTATAAAAATAGTGCGCTAACCATGTGATTGATACTACCACTAAGGGAAATTCTCATGGACTCTGCATATGTTTAGAAAAACTATGTGAGAACCTTGTGAAACCCACTTCCTCACGTTTTAAGGTTACCTGGGAGGTTCTACATGGTTTCCCCAAACCGTTATAAAATCATGTGCCCATAGAAAATCCCCAAAACCATTCAAAAACCATACCATACTCTCCCAAACCATACAATAATCATTAATATACATAAAAAAGGAATAAAAAGGGTTACACACAACAAAATTGGGTTACTACATTCTCCCCACTGTTGGAATTTCTATCCTCAGAAAGTATAGAACCATTGCTTTATCGAAAGTCATTGGGCCATTGCTCGGACATCTATTTCTCCCGCTCCCAAGTCTCCTCTTGAATATGATCATGCTTCCACAAAACCCAAACTATACTAATGATTTTACCATATAGGAATTTTTGTTTCCCATACACAATCTACACTGGCACGTGCACCAACAAAGAATCTAGGTCTAACATCCCATAGAATCACAGGGTTAGGATCTCACTGATACTTCCTAAACTAAGAAACATAGAATACATTATGAACTGCATTGAACCATTGTGGCAAGCATAACTAGTAATCCACCTCTTTAGACCACTCAAGTGTCTCAAAAGTACCAATATACCTCAGAGATAACTTTCCCTACTTTCCAAACCAGTGATGTTTCAATCTCAGAGAGATTATCAAAAAAACATTATCACCCACCTTGAATGAAAATGGTCATTGAAGATGGTGTGCATACAATTTCTGATGACTATGAGCCATCTCAATTATCTTACTGATCAACTTGATCTTCTCCATATTCTCTTGTACAAGGCTCAGTCCCACCATGAAAATCTCACTTGTTTCCACCCAACAAAGTACGTAATAACACGGACACCCATACAATTCTTTAAACGAAGCCATGTGTATTGTGGCTAGATAAATTTTATTATACTAGAACCCCAGCAATGGAAATTTCTCCTCCCATGATCCCCCAAAATCCATTAAAAAATCCCATTACATATCTTCTAAATTTTGTATCACCCACTTGGATTTCCCATCCACCTAAGGATAATACATTTTATTCATCATCAACTGAGTTCCAATGGATTACTATAAATATTTCTAAAAACAAGATATAAAACATTGATCTCTATTTGATTCAATAGAAACTGCTACACCGTACTTCTTTACTACCTCAGGGATATATATTTGGGACAGATCATCCATAGTCTGAGATTCACGAGTAGGGATGAAATTGGACAACTTTGTGAGCTGATCAACTATCACCCGTATGGCACCATGATTTCTGACCATTCATGGGAGACCTATAACAATATCCAATTCAATCTATTCCCATTTCCATACAAGTATGGGTAATGATTGAAACATACATGTCGACTACTAATTCCCTTCCTTTACATTATGAAAATTCATATATCTCGAGAAGAACTCTTCCACTTTCCTTTTTATAATAGCCCACTAGAATTTCACTTTCAAAGCCTTATACATTTTAGGAATTCTAGGATGGACAACCCATATAGAATGATTATAAGCCTAGATAATTTCCTCCTAAAAATCCACTAGTACAACTATATGATTCCTAAAACACAAAACTAAATTCACATTCAATTCCCATCCCTCAATGGTCTCCCCACCATTTAGTTTTAAACTCATCTCCATACACATGGAATCAGACACTGTTCCTCTTTACCAAACCATGTTAGGAACCAAAAAAACTAGACATAAGGCCTCTCTATCGTCCCATTACTCATATTCCAACTTCATTTCAGCTATGAATGACATCAACTACCACTATTATGATGCTTGTTTCACAACCTGAGCATGAGAATTCCTATTTAAGGAATCTTCCACCGAATTTCCCTTAACTAGTGTTTACATAATGTCAAAATAAAACATCTTGAGATAATACATTCATCTTTTTTTCTTGAGATAAAATATATTTGTGAGAAAATATTCTTCAATCTGTGATGATCATAAAACACTATGAATTTCTCTCCAAAGAGTCAATTACGCCACATTTTCAAATCATAAACCACTTTCACCAACTCTAAATAAAGTAATGGGTAGTTCTTTTCCTGTACCCTCAACTCACATGATCTATGTAAAACCATGTAATCCCCTTGCATGAGAACAAACCCCAACCCTAATCATGATGCATCATAATACACCACATACCCTTTTCCTAGTTCTATATGAACCCGAATCGTTGATAATGTATGATGATCCTTATGTTCTTCAAAATAATTCTGATACTGATTATTCCATTGAAATGGAACATTATCATATGTCAATGCTCTCATTGGTGAGTGTATCTGTGAAAAATCAAGAATACAACTTTGATAATAGCTAGCATGACCAATGAATCTCTATATCTTGAAAATAATCTTTGGCAGTTTCCATGAAATAACACTGTGTCTTTTCTGGATTAACTGAAACATCATTCTTAGAAATAACATGGACAAGGAAATTATCCTCCTATATCCAAAAATCACACTTTGAAAATTTGGCATATAATAGATGATCTTTCAAGATCCCCAAGACTATCTCCATGTGTTTCTCATGATCTACCCTTATCCTATAATACACCAATATATCATCAAAAAAATACCACTATAAAAAATACAGATCTTTCTAAAATATGTAATTCATCAATTCCATAAAAACTGGTGGAGTATTCTAAAGGACAAAAGGCATAACCACATACTCATAATGGTCATATCATCTTTGGAAAGCTGTTTTGGGAATATCCTCATTTACACCGGAAACTGATGATAACATGATCTAATTCAATCGTGGATAAACAATAACATCCCCTCAAATGATCAAACAATTTATAAAATTGAGGAAGTGGATATCTATTCTTCATAGAAACTGGGTTAATATTATGATAATCGATACACAGATTTAGAGTTCCATAATCATTTTTTACAAACAAAACTGGTACTGCCCACAGATACGTACTAGGCTGGTTGAACCCTTTATTTTACAACTCCACCAACTGCATTTTCAATTCCCATAGTCCTATTAGTTAAATCCTATAATACATAAGTGAGATATGACTGGCCCTTGGAAGAAGATCAATCATAAACTCTACTTCTCTCATGGGTGAAAACCCTAATAATTCTCTGAGAAATGAAACATGAAACAGATCAAGAACCACTAGAAATATAAAATTATCCACTCATTCCATTGATTCCAATGAAAACCCCATTAATAGATATGAGATCATTCCAACTAATTTTGAAAACAAGGTTGTAGCACCCTAATTTTCATTTTTATCTCCTCTAAAGAGATGTTCAACACCATCATCCATTGTGAAACTAATTTTTTTCACATAACGGTCGATGAGGGCCTTAAAAATTGCCATCTAATCCGCTCCTAGTATTATATCTTAAGAATCTATCTCAAGCACCGAGAAATACCATGTCAAATCAACCCCATAAACAATTATACAAAATGATTTACACATAAAGCCACAACACTCTCTTTAATCAGAGGTTTTTTATTTTTTTAAACTGAAGGCATCATTTGAAAAATTAATCCCATTAAACTAATAACATGAGAAGAAATAAAATAATGAAAATAACCCTTATCAATCAATTATAGCATAATGTTAGAATTTAAAATAATCGTACCTCACACCATGGATGGTCCTGACTGATCATACACCACAACTTTCTTAGCTCCAAACAACTGATTTCATTCCACACTTTTCTCTTTATTTCTCTACTAAGGAGTCATAGTATTACTTCAATCACTATTACTAACTTTACTTTTCTGATGAGGGATGTTTTTCCCTTATTCTGTCGAGGCATATGATTCCTATTATCCATGGGGATTATCATGAACACCCAATGTCAGAGCATTACGAAAATAATTTTAAAGATGTCCCATCTACTTACAGTTATGACATATTCGAGGTTGTGTCATACAATCCCACTTGATGTGGCCCATAGATCCATATTGAAAACATAGAATTGTATTTTATGCTTCAAAGTAATATTTACCAATCTTAATGTCGGATTCTAAGCAATACTACCAACCGAAAAATAAGTGACCCTATTCTTCTTGATCCCAGCATTAGAGTTCCACTATTCCTAATGGGTACCAACATACTTCCCCTGCCTGTAGCCTTGAAGATATCACATTAATATATTGTTTCTCTATTCATCATTTACATGTAATCACTTATACATAACACCTCTATTTTAGATTGAATTTCCTTCCTCAAACCACCTTTAAAAGTGGGTTCCTTCTACGATATACTACCATCCACCATGGTTGCAAATTACACTAAGTTCAAAAGCATAGTAACATATTCCATTACCGATAGGTTCTCTTGTTTTAAATGAAATAAATCGATTATATTCTAAATTATGAATGTATCTGGGTATTATTTTTTGTTAAAAAATTCATCAAAACCTTCCCATGAAATCCCATAGTCTATTCTAGCTTGGACTGCCAACTCTCACCCCTGAATAGAATGATATTCTGAATTTTAAGATTCTAGCTTCACTTTAAACTCCACTATGTTTATAGTAATTCAAATATCTTATTCATTTTGTTCAACTGTGCCTCCATATTTTTTGTTTTGGAATCACCCCTAAAGATGAGTGGATTATTATTTTGAAACTAAAATGAATGATCCACATGCTTTTGTGCATCTAGTTTATTCTCACATTCCACATACTAGAAAACTTATATTATACTATGCACTAGCTGGTGGTTCACCTTGGGCTCATGTGAAACCACATTTTCTGAAGCCTCCTCTAGTTTGTCTCTACAATGCCTACCCAGTACCATTTATATCAATACAAAAACAACCATAAGTATCACTCCCTTAGAAATAAAAGGCTTACAGTTTCAAATTAAATTGTATTTCAAATATAACCACCAATCTTTCCACAAGTTCGTATTTCCTATGTTGCTCCATTTTCAAAAAATACACCATGTTTTGAAAATCAACAGATTTTCAAAATAGAACAACCATCCATATTTCAAATCCACAAATTTTAAAATAATTTATAGATTTTTCATGAGTCCATATATTAATATCAAATCACAAATCAATATGCCTAATGAAATATGGAATCCTAGTGGGAAATCATTTCATCCACGCATGCCTTGCTCATCTCATTGGCTAAACAAAAAACAATGAGTTCATGATCTTATAAGTGTCTCAAAATAAATTATGAATTCCACTACTTGGTAACCTGAAGTTCAGCATAAAAGGGCTACCTAGATCCTTCTTATTTTATAAATGTTATGTTCTAATAATCTGACATCCTATTATAATCCCAACCCAAGGAATAAATCAAGATCGGATGCCAACACCAGGACTGATAACTTGTATCAAGACCAAACAACTGGAAATTCAAGGACCAAACAAACTGATACCCTGTGTAACATTTTGCCACTTCCTAATTGGATTGAGAATGTTGTGATGTTCTACTTGGACTTAGGCAAAGTTCCCAAGGTGCCAAGGGCTATAAAAAAATGCCTAGGGCTTCAAGAACAATTTTGGAATGATTTTACCTTTGAATAAAACCAACCAATAAAAAAATTCATAACCAACCACAACTACATGATGCATGTTAACAATGTAATCCATGATAAGACATTTCTAAGAGAAAACCAAACAACCAAACTCTTTAATAACAATTTCCATAAACCAATACAACAAACCACAAAAATCCCAATATCAGAGTACTAATAGGAAGACCCAACAACAATACCCAATGGAAACCATTACATTATCCATGGATCCAAACCAAACTCCATGCTCTAAGCACCACAATGCCTCCCATGAATCATGATGAAATCCAATAAAAATGGGATGCTTTACTCTTACCAATTTCCTAGAAAACAAAATCTATAAAAGCATCAAAGTTCCAAAGTAAGGGGTGAGTACACATACTTAGTAGGATTTCCCCAAATTACTTCCCCACACAATCCACTAAGATAGATCCGTTATCACATTTATATAAATTAGTTTATGTAAAACATAAAATAGTGGAATAATTTTCATCAAGGCAAACTCACACTTACCTGGCCAGTTTTACCGAAATCCACGCAATACAAGGGAAACCCAAACAATGATGAGATAATACATTTACCATAATATGTTATCTCGATAATTTCCACCTTTTATAAACACAAACAAAAAAAGAATAACTATAGGGTTTCACAAAACCAAAGTATAAACAATCACGGTGGCACTTCTTTTCAAGGCCCATTTACTCATTTCCCATTATAATGGTATTTCATTCCCACTTTTCCATGATGGTTTCCCTTCCATCCACTATCAAAACCATTTTTATAACGGTACTTCCCAAACACTTCTCATCATCTCAACACATGCATAAAATTCCTAAGAAAAAAACAAACATATACACCCACTAAGCCACAACAATATAAAAACAACTATTTCACAAGAAAAAAATCTGTTTATCTAGTAACCATTCCAATTCATATTTCAATAAAACACCATTTTTATTATAAAAAATTACAAACATTTCAATGAAACAAACCATGAAACTCATTTTAAAATCAACATTTTAAAATCCAATAGCAAAGAACATTTCACCATAATAACCCATTTTCCCCAAAAAACACAAATCATCACAAAACAAATGTAAATCAAGCATAGTACATCATATTCACAATAAATTTCAAAAAAAATTAATTTAATTTAATAATTTTAGTTCTATAAAAATTTATTCAAGAGATAATCCACCTACTTTAGGGTTTCGGTGAAATCGACCCACCACACAACCACACATCTAATCCGGGTATAACATCCCCAAAACCATCTTATATCCATTTTACTATCTTCATATATCCCTAATATAATCATTTTATGTAACAAAAAACATATATCTACATGTTATGGATGTAGATATAGAAAATATAGAGAGAGGGATAACTAGATCTAAGGTAAATCAATTAAGATCCAAGAGAGAAGACTTATCAAGTAAGAATCAACTTTACTGCTCCTTGAAACCCCTTTGAATCGCTTATAAAATGATTTGTATAGCCCCTATAACCCTTGAGAATAAGAAATCTAAAGTGAGGTTTTTTTGGGACGAAGAATGGAGGGTTTAGGGAGAATCCCGACTAAGCCCCAATTTAAAACCTTTATTTATAATGTTGCACATGATTAGCTCAAATGATTATACATATAGTGTTCTAAACGTACAACTGCTACTACCTAAAATGTCAGTTCACCTGGAATCCTCACATGTTTATATAATCCATTCACAAATTATATGAATCCCACAATCTCATGTTGCACGGTTACCTAGGCAGTTCAGTACGGTTTCCCCAAACTGTGCTCAAACCATGCACCCATAGAAAAACCCTGAAACCATTCGAAAACCTTCCCAAACTCTCCCAAACCAAACAAAAAGCCATTATGTACATAAAAGGCATAGAAAAGTTTATATTATTCATATCATGGGTACTAAAATCTCCATATAGAATTTTCTTATATTTATTTCTTAAATTTTATTGAATATAACATAAAGTACATATTTAATACATTTTTTATTAAATTATTTGTAATTTTCTTTCTAGTTTGGTGTTTTGTGTGTAGAAAATAATTTAACATATTCTTTATTTAGAGGAAAATATATTCCAAAATCTCGAGGTGTTATAAGGCCCACTAGTAACATAATGAAACCCCATTAATATGTATTTCAAAAGAACCTGAAAACATTATTAATTATTTTATAGATTAATTAACTTATTAGAACGTATTTTCATAATGATATAAATAAAGAATAATATTAATTCATCCTAAAAATGAAATTATATCATTTCATTTGATTATATTCACAATTAATTATAAGAAACATAAAGTAAATTGAAATAAATGAAAAAAATGTAAATACCCAGACCCTAGTATCCAAAATTTAGTGGTAACTATATTTAATAGGCATGAGATACATGGAATCACATACAAAATGATTTAATAATTTAGTAGTTTTGGAAAAATAAAAACATACATGAATAGTACATTACAATAGAGAACATAAAATACTATATATCAATTCCTTTGGAAACACCATTAATCACCTAGCTTATCCATTCATCTGAATCATAATAAACTTTTTAGAAACCTAGGGAAAATAAAACATAATAAAGGGGTTTGATAAAATGGTCATTATGGATATCTATATAGTTAAATCAATCACAAATAAGAAATAACTAACATGGTAAGGTAAATAACTCTAACACAATCCATATATTCAATAATTTGAGTATAACATAGACAAAATAAAAGATGATCAAATAATAAAATATAAAAAATCCCATGAACAATAAATTTAACCATGTATATTCTCCTATTTGAATAATTACATGGAAATCAATAAATAATCACATAATGATGGAATTCATAATTTTGGACAATTAAAACTCACCATCAAGGCATTATCCAATACACCATACATATAAGGGTAAGGAATAAGCTAATACCCAAACTAGTTTGTCTCGTGAGAGTTACCAATGCATCAAGGGGCTATAGTGGGCATCTACCATCACTTACTAAGTCCAATGATATCCTAATATTAAATTGGTGAGACATAATCAACATCAATATTCATATAAAAAACTAATATATGAAATTATAATGCATACCTTGACTTATTAATCAAAAAACATCAAGAGTTATATGGTGAAGGGTACCAAAACAACACATCAACAATCAAACAGATAAGAAACCATCCATAGAAATAATAAGGATGATATTAGTATAACATATCCTAAGTGGATCATAATTAAAATATAGGTTTAATGTCACTGATTAATAAAAATATATTTACAAAATTCTTGAGTAAAAGATCTTTTTTCACTATGAAATTCACTTTTAAAACTAAAATTTCACAAAAAATTTTAAAAATAATTTATATGAATATAACCTTGTAAACCTATAAAATAATATTTAAAACATTTTAGTTTTCATGATGGTTAGAAATAGAGTTCATTTCATACACATTAAAAAAATATTCCATTCGAAATAAATTAGAAAGACAATAAGGGTTAAAAATGACATTAAACAATCAAGGGATAAGAGTAAAAAATAATCAAAATCAATTTTAAAAACATTTTCTATGAATAAAAATTTATTTTAAGGGAATCATTAAAAATATCATTTTAAAAAAAGTCCCTTATGAAAATTGTGTTATTGAAGTTATAATTAATAAAATTATTCAAATATGTGTATTCACTATAAATCCAAAAAAAGTGTACATACAAAATGATAAATTAAAAATTAATTTTAAAAATAAGCATATTATGACATAATAAAGGATGAATAAGTGTTACCCATTGAATAGAAATTTGGTTTAGAATTCTATTATAATTTTTCAATCAGTCGAATCATATGCCCCATAAAAGTAATAATTATCAAATGAAATGTTTAACGCAAAAAAGCTATTACTTGGCCTGAACAAGGTATTGAGGTCTTGGAAGGAGGGTACATCTTTGCATCTTTTTCAGGCAGGACCCAATGTGGCCTTTCCATCTAGAATCAGGTAGGGTAACTAGGTATGTTGGCGTCCATCTTCGGTTGGAATGAAACTCAATACTGACAGTTCTTATGTCCAAGGGAATATGCATGGAGGAGGAGTGGTCCATGATTGAAACGGTTTAGTTTACAAAGTATTCTCAACAAGGCTGGTTCATGGCTCATCCATTCAATTGGAGGTAATGTCAATTCTCATCGGGCTTTGACGTTGCATGAAAAATGGGCTTTCTTTCTCCGAAATTGAAATGGACTCTTTAATTTTTCATAAGTCCTTAGAAGGGTATTGAAATTCGCCTTGGTTGATATTCTATGTCACTAGAAAATGTCAAAGTATTATCAATATCAATGCTCGAGTACTTCATTCCTGACTATAGGAAAATAATATTGCTGACTAATTGGCCTTAGTGGACTTCACCAGAATGATGGAGGTGTCCCTACATACTGTGGGGAGTATTCATATAAATTTGATTAACTTTATTAAAGGGGATGTTCTTGGGATGCACAATTTTAGGCCCCCTAAGGCTTTTTCTTGTGTGTTGGGGGTGGGGGTCTCCCTTCGTGTCTTCTATCCATACTTTTCTATTAATAAAATTACATAAAAATAATGATCAAGTACATACACCACACACAATAAATAAGAATTGAATCAAGAATATTTCTCAAATAAGTAAAAAAGTTATATGAGAAACCCTTACCTTGAACTTTACATTAGTTTTTTATAATTAAACTCATGTATAATGGTTTAAATAATGTTATTCACTTATTGGAGAAATATTTTCATATTTATAATGTCTTATATTATTTTATTTATAACATCTTAAGACCCATTAATTAGTAATATTTATTTTTTTCATTGTTTTGTGTTTGTTCATTTCATGGTTATATGATTTATTTATTTATTTTTGTATAATTATTGATTATTTTCCCCATTGAAAATAAAAAACCAAAAGTGTATTTAAATGATATTAATGAACTTCTTGATTTATTAATTTTTCCATAAATCATTTTTATTTATTACATGAGGTCGATTCATTTGATAAAATGCTAATAGAAAATGTTTAGTTTAATTTTGGTAGTTTCTAAAAACACCACAAACTAGTTTTATTTAATATTATGGGTGTATATTAGTTCCATAACATGAAAACAGTTATAAAATAAGTATTAAAATATTATTTAACCCTAATTATGCTTATAGTATTGTCAATAAATGAGGTAATGGAAAACAAACAAAATCATTATTCATGGAGATCATTAACCTCCATAATTTGGGCAGTGGATTCATTTCATTAAATGATAGGAGATGAGAACTGAAATGAATATGATATATTACAATAAAAACATTAAAATCTATTATATACTTTTTTTTAGTCATTATTACTTGATTTTTGAAGGATTTTAGGAGAAAATAAAATACTAAAAGTAAATAATATAGGTGCATTGAGAAAACGAGTTCTTGAATATCACCTCTTTGAGGGGCCCCTTGAGTGCCTGAGATTTTTTATTTTGGTGAGAAAATAAGAAATTGTACGTTTTTAGTGTGTATATGAGATGATTTTTTATATATTTGAGGATATTAATGACTTTTTAAGAGAAATTGGGTGGTCAGGTGTGGTATTTATACTTGAGTAGGGGTGGTTTTAAGTGATTGAATAGTGATTATTTTAAATTTAAATCCAACTAGATTGAGGTGGAATTAATTTCCATGAATTTTTATAATTATTAAAGATGAAAATTCTGGTAAGGGTTTATAAATACCTCAATTACCAATTATATATTTTATTTTTTGGGTATTTTAAGCCTTTACTTTTTAATTTTAACGAGTTTCATTATTTTACTTATACCATGGTAAATCCTTTATTTTACCATGGTAAATTTTTTATTCCTAAAAATAAAAATGACCATACTTCCTAATTTATAATTTATTATTAAAACTAATTAATCCATTTTAAGAAAATCAATTCATAGAATTGTAAAAATGAGATCTAATATTAGTCACACATATGGAATGGAAAAGCAGGTTTTTAATGTTAAAAGGTTCAAAAGTTTGAAATGTTTTTATGACCAATTTCAATATGAAATAGATTCCAATTACCTGAATTGGTTTTATTGATGTATTTTTTAAATAAATATATTTTAAAACCAATTTAATGTATAAATTATCATTGTAAATTATTTAGATGAAAATTCAATTTTCAATTAAAATTTCATTATTTTTTCACTATTCATCAAATTATGAATCATCATAGAAAAATACCAAAAAATACCCTGAAGATAATTTTGATATTAAACTTTAAAAATTAATTTTATTCTTCCAAATAATATTTTTATATTATCTAAATTTAGTTTTAAGATAGGTGCACTATTAAAAGAAGGAATGTTTTCTTTTTAGAAAAATATATTTTTTTTATACTTAAAATTAGATTTTTTTATTATCTTAAGCCTATCTAAATTATTTGAGAAATTAAAAAAAAATTGATTGAATATATAAAATATAATTTTATTTAATATCATTCACTACTAGTAATTAATTTAATTTGTAAAATTATATTATGGGCATAAAAGTAATTTTTTTTATAAAAACACATCTTTTATCTTCAATAAGTTTTTATTTTCATTTATGATTAATTGGTAGAGAATGAATTTGTTTTAAAAACATGTGTCAAATATATTATTATGCATAATTTAATATAGTTAATTCTATACATTCTAATGTCTAGGTGATAATTATCACAATTAAATAATGATATATAATCACTTGGTTATGCTCAGTGTTCTCTGTAACATAAGATATAGAATATAATGTTATATTAAAATATTGTGGAGTTTCATTATCCTGTCCATAAATAAATTACGTACCCAGAATTTTAAATTTGAATTTTACAATAAAATTATGATATTTAAATATTCATTAATGGGAAATCCACCATATAAATAGTGTTAATAAAACATCATTTTCAAAAGAGAGAAAATGAAAATTGAAGGTGACCACAAAATTTGGATTTGTAATGGGAGAATATTCATGAAGTCATGGTCATAGAAGATAAACATAACTAAAATGTTATTATAGAGAGTGATATAGAAAATGATCATCATAAAGTTAGTTATCGTAGAACCAATAATTCTGGATGGGTTAAAATACCTTTAATTTTTAAGTAAAAAAGATAAAAAGATATTGTTTTTTTACAAAATCATTTTCCTAGAGTTGAGTAATTCTTTTAAAAACCATTTAAAGAACATGAGAAAATAAAATTACCTGATTTATTTCTATACCATAGGCTCATTCTTATCCTTTGGTTGAGATTTGATCTATTTTCACTTCATCTCTTGCACCATGAAATTGAAATTAAAGATGAATTTGTATTCTTGAAGTACATTAAATGGATCATATGATCCATAAGTTACTCCTTTAGTATATAAATAGTTTCAAAAACCAAAATTATTAGCACATGTTATCAAATATGATAAACAATACCCAAATCACAACATAATACCTTCCAAAATTAGTTAGCCTTAAGACTCATCCAAAAACATATTTGTCAAAATTAAATGCAAAAAACATAATAAGGGAGGTCACTAAATATCAAAAAAAATTATCATTTAAAAATAAATTAATACCTTGATCACCTTAAAACCTTAACAAAAAAATGCATGCTTCTAAAAAATAAAATATATCGTATATTACTTAAATACATACATGTAGTAAAACTAGAAAAGGTTACGTAATTCATCAAATCACTAACCCCTTTCATGGTCACCAATACTATTTCAAAATTCCCTCAATATAAATTATCAACTTTCAATTGAATCACTTTTCTTTGTTATTGGTACCATTAAATATATTCTTTTAAATTCGTAAAAAGGTACTATAGTAAAATAATTATTTATTATGTAATTCTTATGACTAGTGCATCATTAATAAAATATTCATATGACAAAACTATTTAATCCAATTATTATCACATCAATAATTCTTATTCGTATTTGGTAAGATCATATGAATGACCATGATCCATTAACTTATTTTGAGGAATATTCCTATGATTCTTAGGGAATTCTCTTGCATGGTGCCCCATATCCCTATAGATAAATCATTGAACATTAGAAAACTCTTTCCTTCCCATATAATCATTAGCATGGTGACCTCTTTCCCAAAACTTGAACTAAAATCATTTTCTTATTAACCATATGACATGGTATTTACTTCCAAAATTACCACATGTTGGAAAATCCATCTTTATATTCTTCCCTTTATCAATATTTCCCTTATAAATTAACTTCTCAAAACTAAAATTGAACAAAATACATTTAAAATAATTGTCGTTGAATATAACCTATAAATCCTATAAAAAATATTTAAAACATTTCGGTTTTTATGACGGTTAGAAATTTCATTCATGTCATACACATTAAAACAGATATTAGTTTTAAAATAATTTCTAAAAAAGTCAAAGGGGGTAAAAATTAAATTAAACAATAATTTTATACATTTAAAAAATATTTTTTCAAAAAATTTCTGAGAACATTCTCATGGAGGAAAAGACTTTTTTAAGGGAGACTTTAAAAATAAATTTATTTAATAGAAGTTCCCTTATAAATATTATATCATTGAAGTGATCATTAATCAAATTAATCTAATATGTATATTAATTTTAAACCCACATGAAAAATTGAAAAAACAATATAATATATTCAATATTTATTTCACAAATAATCTTAGTTTGACATAATAAGGGGAGTATACTTTTACCTAAAGAATGGAAATTGGGTTACGAATCTAGTTACCATTTTGTAAACAGTCGAATTCTACACCTAATAAAAGTTATAAATTATAAAATGAAAAATTTAATTCCATAATGATAATGATAATATGGATATGATATATCAAATGTAAGTACATATACCACACATAAAGAATAAGTGTTGAATAAGTTATACATCTCGTATAAGTAAAAGATGTGAGACGAGAAACCCTTACCTCACACTTTTATTTAGTTTTATGTACTTTAACCTCTTATATAATGGTTTACATAATGTTATTAACTCAATATAGAACTATTATCATATTTATAATTCCTTAAATTATTATTTTAAAAAATATTATGACCAATTCATAAAAAATATTTCATTATGTTTATTGTTTAAGGTGCATCCATTTCATGGTTTCATGATAGCTTCATTTGTGTATAATTGTCGATTTTTTATCAATTAAAACTAAAACATTAGAAATGTAATTAAGTGGTATTAATTAAATTCAAAAATTATAAATGGTCTACGAGAATATGATTCATTTGATAAAATGTTAATTATAATTGTTTAGTTTAGATTTTTTGGTTTTTTCGAACACTACGAACTAGTTTAATTTAATATTATGAAAATATATTATATACAAACAATGAAAAATCATATAATATACCAACTAAAATATAATTTAACCATAATGAAACTTTTATGACCATCAATTAAGGTGGTAATGGAAAAAAGAACAAAAACATTATTCATAGAGATGGTTAACCATTATAATGTTGACAATTATTTCGTGTGTTTGAATTAGAGGAGATGAGAAATAAAACATATATGAGATGATCCATTAGAAACATAAAATATATTATATACATGATTTTGGTGTTATAAGGCCTTTTTGGGAGAATTAGGTTAGGATAAAATATAATACAAAAATAAAATAAGATAGATTCTTTAAGAAACATTTCTCTTGAATATCACCCCCTTAAGGGACCCCTTGAGGTCCTTGGATTTAGTGTTTCTGTGAGACAAGAACCACTTAGATGTGGGGGAGTGGAGAGGATACATTTCAGTAGATATTTTAGGATCATGAAGCATTTTTAAGTGAAATTTTATGGTGATGGGTGGTATTTATACTTTAGGGGGTTGGTTTTGAGTGATTACACATTGATTGTTTAATATTTAAAGCCAACCACATTGAGGTAGCATCAATTTCATTAAATTTTTCTGATAATTAATGTTTTAATTTTTGGTTTGGTTCAATAGATACCTCAGAAAACCCATTTAATTTTTTAGTTTTTATGTATTTTAATCCTTTACCTTTTAACCTTAACACATTTCATTATTTTACATATACTGCGGTAAATCATTCTTTTCACCATGATAATTTTTTTATTCCTTAAAATATAAATTACAAAAGTAGATATTTTGGACCTTTTTATTAAAAATATTTAACCAATTATTCCAAATTAAATTCATATAATTCAAAAAATTATATTTAAAATTAATTTCGTAGACGTAATGGGAAAATATATTTTTAAAGTTCAAATGTTCAAAAGTTTTGTATGTTTTTATATCTAATTTCAATGTTAAATTTATTAAAATTAACTAAATTGGTTTTATTGATGTATAATTGAACTAATAACACTTTAAAATCAATTTTAAATTTAATTTAACATTATATATCATTTATATGAAAATTCAATTTTCAATTAAAATTTCAATATTTTTTACTATTCATCAAAATATGAAACATCACAGAAAAATACCAAAAAAATCACCATTAGATAATTTTTATATTTTGATTTAAAAAAATTAAGTATAATTTTTTAAATAAAATTTATAAAAGTTTCATGATTTAGTTTTAAGATAGGTGGGTCATTAAAAGCCGAAAAAATAGCCTTTCCAAAAAATAGAGCTTTTTAAGATTCAAATTAAATTTAATATTATCTTAAGCTTATAACATTTTTTGGATGAATTTAAAAACACTTTATTGAATATAAAAAATTTATAATTCATTAATATCTTTCACTAAATTTGATTAATTTAATTTATTAAATTACATTATTGGCATTTTTTTATAAAAACACATCCTTTATGTTCAACTGGTTTTTATTTTCATATCTACTTAATTGAAAAACAATGAATTAATTTTATAAAATTGTGTAAACTGAATTTTTATAATTTAGTTAATATCATTCATTACCTCTACTCCAATGTCTAGGTTATAACTATAAAAATAAAATGATAATTTATAATCGTTTGTTTAAACTGCATGTTCTGTGTAATGTAAGCTATTAAACATAGTGTTACTTAAAAAAATTAGGGTGTGACATACCCTTATTAATATTATTATAAAATTAATTTTATAAATAATTATAAATATACATTATAATATTGATAACAATTTATTTATAAAATAATTATTCATAAAATATAGGGTATTGAAATGATATTCTAAAATGAGGAAAACATGGAGTGGTAGATTCACAAATAAAACTAAAGAACATGGAGTAAAATTGAGATCAGTAAAAAAATTTAAAAAATATATTTTATTTACTCATTTCTAAATAATTTCAAATTTGTGAGATATTTTTTACACTAGAAATGTTAAAAGAGGATTAATTTTGTAAATAAAGTCTTGTCAATATAAATAGACCATATACAATCATATAAATAGAGATACAAAAATCCATAAAATAATATAATGAAATATACCTAGAGGATAATGGTTCTTTTCCAAAATAATAAATATGTTCATTTCCACCTACAAGGATTTATTCAATTTAATTATAAACCGAAATGAAATGAAATATTATAGGGGCTTGTAAAATACATAAATAACTAGAGAGAAAAAATATAGTTATGAATTTAGATTGAAATTACATAAAATTTGTGACAACTTAAAAATTAAATATTTTATTGTATATTAAATAATATTATGTTTGAGATATTATGATTCATGAAACCAAAAAATAAAATGATTCGTAACATATTGAAATAAACCAATATTAAATAGAATGATAGTAATATATTATGATACAAAAGTTATATTATTTAATTTTAATTGAGTAAATTTAATGATTATAAAATAAAAAATTAATGTTTAAAATTGAAATCATTTATTTTTAAAAGGGTAAACTTTCAAAGAATTTTTTCATAGCATTTTTATCCGTTTTAAAAGGATTCATTATATGAAATAATAAAATAATAGTCCATAAAAATAAATCAAAAAGAAACATCATTATGAACACTTGAAGTTTTAAAATGTCATTTTTATATAAATCTAATTGTTTCTTAATATTTAGTATTTTTAATTAATTGATAAATTCACAAATTTTATTATTTGGAATAGAAAATATTAACATAATTATTTTATTCATCATTTAAAATTTATGTTTGTGTAAATTTTTCTATTTTTATAGAATGTTTAAGTATTGGGTGAGTAAAGAAAAATACTAGTTTTATAAATTCTCTAACTTTGAAGACATTATCATATGTAAATAATTAATTAAAAAGTTTACAATAAATATTTATTTAAAAAAATATGTAATAAAATGACACAAATAATGTAATTAAAAATTTTATTTTTGACTTATAATTTCTTTTAAACACTTTGGAACAAATGTTCTCTTTTATTCTATTAAAATAAATATTTTAGGTTATATTAATTTTTAATTATTTATAAGGTTACATTATATTTCAAAATTATTTTAAAGTCACAATGCTATAATTTTGTTTTTTTATAAATTAATAAATTTCATTATAATCAATTTTATAGTGGATCTTAGTGTAAAATAATTTTTATACAAAAAAAGGAATTTTTTAAAAGAATTTTTCATTAAATTTTTCGTACTTATATTAGAAATAATTTTTACCATCAGTGGAAATTTATTTTTTAAAATGGATTTCATGTATTTAATTATATTTATAATCTTAAGAAATATATTTAGCTTAATTTTTGGTCATAGAAATATGTTAACTTGGTAAAATATTGTCACAAATGTAAAATGTAAAAGATGTTTAAGGGGGGTGTTAAAAATAGATGTGGATAAAAAATCTGAAAAAATTGACTATATCTTATTGGATGTTACTTTTTAGACCTTATATAATCTGATCGTTATAAAATTTAACATTTTTTTACATTCCCTTGTAAATGAATTTATCTTATTTTAATGTGAAGGGTATTTAGATGTCTACCACTCCCCACAGTTATAAATTAGAACCTCCTCTTATAAGTTATATGAACCCTTTGAGAACCTTATAGCCAAAACTTTATTCCAAACTAACCTCCCAAAACACTTATACTTAACCTATAAGTTTTTTCCTTCCCATAAGACCCATTCAAGAATCCTTAAGGCATTTTTTAAAGTAGATTATCTGAGGAAGAGACATATATTATCAAAAAAATAAAAAAATTTCCCTCTTAAATCTTTCAAATCATGAATAAATATGATAAAATAAAGAAATAAGAATACATAATTTATTAAAATGTTCTTATGTGATCTTTAAAACCATTTTCTATCATTTTTTCATCTCATGGAAAATAGAAGCATCACATGCGTTTACTTGTAGACTACTTCCTCTATAAAGTGATGTAATTAATTTTTCATCTCCACTTCTGAAAGGTGGTTATATATATGGATTTAACATATATATATATATATATATGTTTTTTTTTGATATTTATAACATCATTTTTATTATATAAAGTTAAATCATTACTTACCTTACATTACTTGTGTCAATTGAAATATGAAAGCATTATAAATGCATTTGTACAGACTACCACCTCCATAACGTGATGTATTACATTTTATATCACATCATTATATGCATGGTTGAAAAAAAATATATTTTATGAGTATATATCCTATTAATTATTAATTAATTTATTTTAAATTACTTTGGAGTGATAAAAATAAATAAATCACATTATAAAGTAAGTCATCAATATCTAAAAATTACCTGAAAATGAGCTCATCAGAGATACCATCTTAAGGAATCCTATGTAACACTATAATAGAATTAAATTAGAACATTTCTAATGATAATAGAATATATATTAATATATATTAAATAATTTCTTAATTTTGACATTTTTATCCCGTAATTTGGTCTAACATCACTATTATGAAACATGTGTCGAACAATCTAAATAACTAAAATCTGATGATGAAAATAAAAATTAACTAGATTATGATTGTATAAGATCCTAAACATTTTTGTAGATTTATCATGCTCTATTATAAGTTCTATTTTTTTGTTTTAGTTATACTTTGGTTTATCCATGTCTTGGGTCTATTCGGGTGAAATTTGGATGCTTTTTAATAGGTTTCGGGAAGTGCAGAGTTTGTGCATGGTTTTCCTAAACTGTGTACCCTACCCTAACATACCATGAAACCCCATACATAAGTGAATTTAATTTATTTTTCATTGTTTTTTAAACCATACTCCATATTATTAGTAATCGTGTGACCTCTATAGGTTAAGCATGCTGTTAGGGTTCACAGTTTGGGAAAATTGTGCACGCAGAATTTTAATCCACCAATAAATTGTAAAAAAAAACTCCTAAACCCCATAGTATTAATCCTTAATCACACCAACTTGGTAATAAATTCATTCATATATTTTTTTTATTCTATATTATTTTTTAAAATGGATTATAACTTGTATTCTTGACTAATCAAGGATTATATTGAAGAACCTTCACCTATCCCGGTAAAAAATTTCTTCTCATGTGGTTTACTCTCTCTCTATCATATATCTTCCCAGACATAGAGTAATGTTTTATTTTCAATTATAAAGGGACTATATCTATGTTATAATAGATATAACTCAACTTTATCTTTATTTTATTTGGTTTTAGATAACATTCTTTATTGGGTTCTTGATTGTTCCACATCAATACGAGAATTTTGTTGGAAAACACTCATCAACGATATTGAGGTAGGTGGAATAAATTAAAAATACCATATTTTTAATTTAATTACATGTATGTGAGTATGGAATTTTCAATTTCCATGATTTTTCAATTGCATATCAAATTTAATTTTATTAAATTGGATTATGATGTGATAATTAATTGGTTCATTTTGGGAGAATTATATTGGTTTCAATTGGATTAATTAAATGGTTAATTAATTAGTGTAATGATGTGATTATAGAATTAATGGGATATTGGGATATTGTAATTGGACAATTAAGTGGGATTATGTAATTGGTTAATTATTTAGATAGAATTTTTATTGATAATGGGAATAAATGGATGTTTGTATTAACCTTGAAGGATTAATGGATTATAGAAATAAATGTTGATAAATGGTTTAGTGGTGAGTTGTTATTATGATTACATGTGATTAAATAAAGAGTTTTCGTTTGAATTTATAATTGAAATAGTACTATATGTTGATAATGTTTTATAATAAGTTTAATGATGATTTACCATGATTAATATAAAATATGTGATATGTGTGTGTTTGGTTGAGAAGTGGGTTATGGTATATGGAATGACAATCCAAATACCCATGGTGCCCTATCCATGATATTCTAATCCAAAATGCATGAATTTGAATATTTTTTTGTGATAAGAAATAGTTCTCCATATACCCATGAGGTGTGGGATAGGTAATGATGCTCCAAATACCTATGGGATGCTAGACACAACATTCTACGCCCATGAATATGGCATTGGACTATGGTTCCAATGATCATGTTATGAAATGGAATTAAATGAATAATGAAAATCCATGTTATAATGTGTTGTGATTTGAATATGTGATATAGTTTATACTCTTTCATTGGTCGAAGAAGGTATTGATGGTTTGGGTGTCCTTGGAAACCTAAGGGTTTATATGGTTAAATAATGAATAACTGGACCTGTAAACAGCTTATTTTATCACTTGTATTGCATTATTTATACAAATTCATGAATATTAATTGACTATATATTTTTTTACACCATTGTTTGTGGCCTATTGAGATATACTCACACCCAACATTGGATTCTTGATCAGTACCCAAATAGAAATCAAATTTGGGTGATAGGATAAGGGAAAGATCACTATGTTCAATGGTTGATTCAAGATGGTACATAGATTAGGGAACCGAACATGGTGTCAATACTTGCATGGTATTTTTAGTGTGTCTTTATTGTGGGTTTTTAATTTTTGACACTTGATAGGAATTTTTAATGACATATCTACAGATTTAGTATTGGATATTATATTCCTATTATGATTATCATGTGATGTTGGTATTATTCGGATTATAGTTATTTTGTTGGGTATTTTTTACTTACATACACAATTGTGATTCTATGATAAAGATGGAATATTATCCCCATGATTGATATTAGACCCTTCTTGCTATTCGTCATCCCCTAGAATATGTGGAGGCATGCCTAAGGTCATGTGACCAACTAGATCAAGGCACCAGCAAGTGGCACACAGGTTGGGATGTCATATATTGGTATAAGAGGGGTTTTATTTTCTTTCCATTTATCATACTATTTTGAAAAGGTATATAGTATAATAGGAAGATTCAATCCTTTGTTAAGAGTTCATTTATGGTTGTAGTTAACCCATGTATGAGGTTAAATTCCAAGTACCTGTGGTGGTATTATTGTTATTGATGAATATTGTAATAGTTGGATGTTATTTCATCTTGAGTGATGAACTTGTCTTATGACGTCATTATTGTTTCTAAGATAATCTTATATTTGACATGTGTTATCTAATCTCATGATAGTTGAGCATTCATGCCTAATTCTAGGAAGACCATATTGTTATTTTATATTCATTATCTTTGGCATGCATAAGAAAAGTACGTTTAGGTTTATAAGTTAAATGAAAATTCTTCTCTTTTCTTTTTTAATTAAATGAAAATATTCTTTAATATGAAATTGAAAATTTTAAGATGATAAAAAATATAGAAAATAGATAAAAAAAATTTAATGATAATAATTAATAATGACAATGTGGTTAGCATTTGTTAGCCTATAGATGTAAGAGTGATGGTTAAGGGTAGTGATAGTAACTCAATTTTGACTGTGTAGTGGGTTATGGGGGAATGACCTATTTTGGAATTTTATGAAATCCTATTAATGATTTAATGTAGTGTTATGTGTCCTATGAAATTTGTTTCACATTGTAGAGATATATATCCATGATTATTCTTATTGTTAAGATGATAGTAGGTAATGGTTGAAGATGATCCACAAACAATGGAACATAATGCACCAATAGTATCGTGTGAGGATGTTGGGGAGAAGTTTCATGAAAATATTTCTCATTTTATATAGTTTATTGAAATATACCAAGTGTAGTTTGTGAATATTATTTCTAACTTGATTTGGGTGTTTTAGTTTCCACACCCTATAACTTTCACCAGAGATGGTGGACCAAAGGAAACTTAATTCTGGATTGAGTCTATCCAGATGATCCTTGACCACTCAGAGAAACCTATTGGAAAGATAGTCAAGATGGATAATTATATGTTATGTAATCAAGATTTTCATAGGTGGTACATCCATAATCGTGATAGAAATATCGAGAATATGTAGTTGGTGGAATTTCAGGAGAAGTTCATAGAGCACTTTTACCCTGAGATGATCAGGAAGGAGAGGGAAGTTTAGTTCCTTAGTTTAGCCTAGGGGAACATTTATAAGATGGACTAGGATAGATGATTTATGAATTTTTTGTTCATTATTAAAATGTTTTTATGGGATGAGACTACTATGTAGAATAATCTTCAAGATGGTATTAAGTGTGAAATTAAGTCCCATGTTAATATATTCAGGCTGACAAAGTTTTTAGAAGTGGTAAATCATTCTCTCCTATCTGATGGAAACCAAAAGTAGGCTTCTAGTGGGGGTATGTGTTTTTTTGGATGATCAGGTGGTATGAATTATGAGAGTAAAAAGTGTTTCTATGATAATTTTTACCAGATTAACAGAAAGTATATTTTCCAGTGGGAATATTAGTTACTCTGGATCATACCCGAGTGCTCTGTCACTAGTGCAGTAGTTCGGGTCACTTTCATAGGCATTATCCCTGGCCACCAGTAGAGTGATGAACTTTTTATAGGATGGGACATATACAATGGTTCTATAATAACCTATTATATATGGGTAATGATATAGGAGTGAGGCACAATCCAATTGTTGGAACGTGTTCTTCAACCCCATATCAGTATGGTAGTTATTGTTCTACTGGTTGTGGTGGTAAAGGTAGTGGAGAAATATCTTATAGGAATGATCTCCCATATCAGCAGAGTTTTATAGCTTAGGAAACTCATAATACATCAAATGGAAGATAGGTAGGAAAGGTTCATGTAGTTCATTCTACACTTTTGGATAGTGGGGATAGGCCATCAATAGTTAGAGGTACTATTATTATAACTTCTAGGATTTTTACTTCTTTATTTGATACTGGTGTGTCAAATTATTTTATATCTTCACAACATTTGAATTGGTTGAGTATGGAAGTGGAGTTTGGGAGTGGGGTTATAATAATTGATACACAATTGGGAGTATGATCGAGAGATATCTGTTTGTGAAAGGGATGTTCTATCAGGGATGGGGAGTGTTGTTTTCATTGGGATCTCAACATTCTTGATATGTCTGGAATATAAATTATTTTGGGAATGGAAAAGTTAGAATCATATCAATCCCACCTAGATTACTAAAATAGGTGATTTAATTTTATAACTCCTAATGGTGACAATTATATTCATTGTGGAGAGTGGGTTATACAGACTTGCTATGTAGGGACAATTCCTTAGAAACTTGGGGACCTCACTGCCCAAGTTTCTATGTCTTTTCCTGGATTATGGGGATGTAATTATTGATGTATTTCCACAAATAGTGGTTAGGTTCTAGGAAATATTTCTGAAGAACTTCTTAGGGTTTCCACCAGATAGAGATGTGGAATTTATGATTGATATCATGTTATGAGTTGAGCTAGTTTTCATTACACTATACATAATGAAACTAACAGAGATTCAAGAAATCAATATTCAACAAGAAGAGTTGATGGGTATGGGTTTTATTCCTACGATAATGTCACCTTGGGGTTCCCTATTCTTTTTTTCAAATAAGTATGAAAGAAAATTGTGTTTATGTGTTACTAATCAGACTTTTAGCCAAATGATAATGAAGAATCATTACCGTTTTCTATGTATTGATGATCTCTTTAACCAGTTCAGGGGATATTATGTCTTTTTAATTATTGACTTAATGTCATGGTTTCATAGATTGAGAGTTATACCATTTCATATACTGAGAACTACATTCAAAATCATGCATGTCCTTTACTAGTTTTTTGTGATTCCATTTGGACTGATGAATTCCCATGTAATGTTTATGCCATTAATGAATATAATCCTTCACCCATACCTAGATCAATTTTTGGTGTTGTTTTTTGATGAAATTTTGGTGTTCTCCAAGACTAGTTATGATAACACCCAATATCTAGACATCATCACGAGTACAATGAGAGTGCATCGGATCTACGGAATGATATCCATGATTCAATTCAATATTGATCAAGTGCATTTCTTTGGTGATATTATCTTAGAGGAAGGACTGTCAGTAGACCCATAGAATGTTTAGTAAGTTTTTTCTTGTGATCATCCCACAAATTTTTTCGATATCCATATTTTTCTCAAATTAGAGGGCTATTATTGAATTTTTATCCATGAATTTTTCTTTTATAAAATCACATATTTTGGGTTTTACCAAGGACGGCATAAAGAATGAATTATTTAGAGCATGTGATATTTAATTTCTGGATATGGAGAGTCATTTGAATACTACACATAACTTGATCCTTAACAAGCCAAGTGAGGACTATACGATGTTTTTTGATGAATATGTTATAAATCATGGAGTAGTATTAATTCAGGGAGACTGAGTTTTGGCATATGGGTCAAGGTATTTGAGTCCACATCAATGGAACTACCATACATGAGATCTTGAGTTAGTTCTAGTTGTTTATGCCTTGAAGTGTTTCCAGCATTATCTATTGATATAAAATTTTACTATGTATACCATCCACAAAATATTAAAGTATATCTTTTTAAAAATATATTTGAATCTCCAGTAGTATAAATGGATTTAGTATATAAAATAATTTCATTTTGAGCTAGAATATACACCCAGGAAGGGAAATAGTGTTGATGGTGTTTTAAGTAGGAAAAATATGACTCTGGTAGTTCCGGATTTTAGTACTGAGTGGAAAATGATGACTTGTGGGATGAGATGCATGTTATGGTTAGCGAGGGCCAAGAAAATATGACCCTAATATCAATTTTAGAGGAATACACACTTTTTAGTCATATCAGTGAAATGAAGTATCAGGGTTGGGAATATTTGGCCTTGAAGGAAATCCTTGAAGGTGGGGAGTCACCTTCGGATTAGACCATATATGAGAATGAGAACATCTATATCAAAAAATCGGGTTAATGTGCCTTTGTGTATGCATGATAAGTTGATGCACAAGTTTCATTCCTCTAAGTGAGAGGTTCATCTGATGTCTAAATACTATTTACTGTGACATATTTCGATAATATTGGTTGTCAAGCATGAAAAGGGATGTATCCTAGTTTGTAACATAGTGTTACACATATCAGCAGGTGAAGGTCAATCATCAATGACCTGGAGGTCTACTACAGAAGTTACCCATTTTTGAATAGAAGTGGGATGAAGTTACTATGGAAATTTTAAAAGGTCTCCCAATGATTCCTCATAAGATTCTGTTATTTGGGTGGTTGTGGATTTAGGGATAAAAGTTGAACATTTATTTCGTATTTAGTAGGCTTTCTCAGTAGATCACTTGAAAGACTTCTACCATTCAGAGATAGTTTATCTACAAGGGGTTCCACTGAGTATATTTTTAAGCCATGACTCACTATTTTCTTCAATATTCTAGTAGTTATTATTGAATTAACTAGGTACATAAGAGTTATTGAGTATGGAATTCCACCCATAGATATATTGAAAGTCAGAACGTATTATATAGGTACTTGAGAACATGCTAGGAGTATGTGTTAATGAATTTTTTGTGTCTTAGGAGAAGCACCTAGTGCAAGAAAACATTATCTATAATAATAGTGAACATGAAACTTTACAGAGGGAACTATATGAGGGAATTTATAGTAGGCCACATATATCACCTCTTTGTTTCATGGAGGAAAGTTAGTTAAAGCTGTTTTGACTGAGTCTCGTGCATAAGACATCAGAGGAACTTCAGATAATTCAAAAATGTATGGCTACAAATTAGACTAGAAAAAATTAATAAGTTGATATATATGATGACCCCTTGAGTTTATAGTGGGTGATAATTTTTCCAATTGTTTATCAGATTGGGTCACCATAGGATTCAGAGACATGGAATGTTGGAACCCTTGTTTTTTGCACCATTTGAGGTTATGGAGATAATAGGTCTAATGGAATACTTATTAGAACTTCTATAGAGGTATAGTTCTCTACATGATGTCTTTCATGTGTTACATCTTTAGAGTTGTCACCCCATCCCTTCTCATGTGATTGATGTGGATGATGTTGAGCTTGAGTCTGATGTGTCCATTGAGGAGCATCTGATATGTGTGTTTGATCATAGAGATAGTTTGTTATGGTAAAATTCTATGATGGAAGTTTGAGTATTATGGAAACATGGATGTGTTTAGGAGGAAACATGGTAAAGAGAAGAAAATATGGGGTCTCTATGGCCTGATCTTTTTACCATGAAATCTTAGAAATGCTTGAGAGTACAACTCGAGGATGAAATTTTATATTGTGTGGAGATTGTAAGATCTTGACCTTTTATAGAATGTTTCGAGGATATTTATAGTTATTTTTACTTGTTTTTTTATACATTGGTTTAGGCATGTATTTGGTGTATTTTGATAAAATTTGGATATTTGTTTAGAGGTTTTATGCAATGTAGAGCTGGTAAAAAGTTTTCCCAAAACGTGCACCCTACCCTATCAAACTATAAAACCCTAGAAAAAGTGGGACTCTATGGTAGGTACATAGTTTTTTGAACCCTAAACCCTCTTAATAGTGACCATGCAACCCACCCACCCACCCCCCTATGTGAGGTGTATGATTAGGGTACACGGTTTGGGAAAACCACTTAACCTATATATGAAACCATGGACACCGGATTCTAATCCACCAAAAAATTCAAAAAAATCATAAACCCCTAGTAATAATCCCTAATCATCCATTCATTGGCATAAACTCATTCATACATTATTTTTTGGATCCTAGATATATTCCAATGGATTAAAACCTCTGTTATTGATGAATCAAGGACTGAATTGAAGAATCTAAACCTCTCTTTATAATAAATCTCTTCTTATGTGGTTTCGTTTCTCTCCTATATCTCTTCTCAAATGAATATTAATGTTTCATTTATTATTAGAAAGTGATTATATCAAGGTTATGATAGATATAACTCCATTTTATCTTGATTGTATTTGGTTCTTGATATTATTCGTCATCATTATCTTGATCATTCTTCTTTAATTGGGTAATTCCGTTTGTGAATTCTCATCAGATATCTTGAAGTGGACAGTCTAAATTGAAAATACCATAGTCATGATTTAATTACATTTGTTTAACTGTGAAATTATCAATTTCCATAAATTGAAAATAAAATCTGGAATATAATTTGTTTAAATTGTATTTCTATGGAATTATTGAATGGGATAAATTTATGGAAATTATAATTGGTTTAATTTGATTAATTAATTAGTTAGTTAATTAATGGATTGATGTGATTATGGAGTTGATGGGATATTATGATTATGGAATTGGTCAATTAAATGGGATCGTATAATCAGTTAATTGTTGAGAAATGAAATTAATTGATAATGGGAATAAATTGATGTTTTTCAAAACCTTTAATGGTTAATGGATTATGTAAATAAATGTTGATAAATGGTTTAATGAATAATTTTTTATATTATTCTATATGATTAAAGTAAATATTTATGTTTGATTTGATAATTGAAATGGTATAACATGATGAGAATGCTTGATAAAAATGTTAATGATTATTATCCTTGATGAATATGATATATGTTATATATGCTTGTTTGGTTGAGAGATGAGTTGTGGGACACTGACTGATACTCCAAATACCAACAGTTCCCTAGCCATGATGTTCTACGCTGAAATTCAAGCATGTGAATATTTTCATGGGAAAGGGACTGATGATCCAAATTCCTATGAAGTGTGGGATAGGGACTGATGCTCCAAATACCCACAGGGTTCTAGACACGATGTTTTATGCCCATGATATTGGAATTGAACTATGGTTCCAATGACCGTGTTATGAAGTGGAATTAACTGAATAATGAAATCCGATGTTATAATGAGATGTGATTTGAATATGTGACATGTTTCAGACTCTAAAACATGCTAATATCTGGTATTGAGGGTTTAGGTGTCCTTGAGAACTAGAGGGTCTATGTGGTTAAATAAAGAATAATTGGATATGTAAGATTATTGTTTTATAATTTTCCTTTTATTATTTATAAAAATTCATACATTGTGGTTGAAAAAATATATTTTTGGATTCCATTATTCAAGGCCCGTCAATTTTTATTCATACCCTACTCGAGATACCTAATGAGTACCCAAATAAACTTCTTCTTTCTAGGATAATACATGTAAAATATCTATATATTAAATGGTTGATTCAGGATGGAGAATGGATGAGGGAATAGAACATGTTGTCAGGACCATCTTGGGAGTGTATATGTGTCTTTATTTTTGGTTTTTTATTTTGACACTTGACACACATTTGGCATGAAAGATATACTACTTTAGTTATGGGAATTGAATTCCTGTTTTTATTAACATGTGAAACTAGTATTATAATAATTATAGTTATTCAGTTGGCTATTATTTATTTCTTTCTATCATTGTTCTATTTTCATAAAGATGGCATAGTCTCATAATGATTGATATTATACCCTCATTAATAGTCAAAATCCTCTTGCATATGGGACATGCACCTAAGGTCAAGTGGTGAACCATCTTGGGGCACTGGTATTTGGCACCTAGGTCAGGACGTCACAGGCTGTATAATGAAAGATTATAATTAATGATTATAATTGTAAGTAGATATGAATTTGGATAAGAAATAAATTATTATTATTATTATTATTATTAAATAAGAGGATAAATAACACTCATATAAGTTATGAGTAATGGTAAATGTGTCTCATCATACTTTTATTTCAATGATATAAATTCCATATTACTCATTTATTATATATTGTATGGATTATATACTAACATATGGATGTTTTTATCCTTAATTATTGATATTAAATAAATTTAAAAATCCATTTTATTTTATATATTGTTTTTGGATTTAAATTTAATAGATAATAACTTTATAATGGTTTTATAATCACAATTCCTATTCATTAAAATATGATCAATATTGACAAACTTCCTTCTTTTGTATCATTGTATACTATCTACTAATTTCTTTTATGACATTTCTCATGAAAATAAAAATGATTTAAAAATATGGGTTTGGATCTTTCTTTGAGGAACATTTGATTCAAAGGTTTCCAATATTTTAATGGTTTATGTTATAATCACAATTTTTTCTAATATTTTATATTTTTAAATTTAAATTGTGGGAAGTTGAATTTTATTTTACTCCTAAACCCCACATATTTTCTTCAAATCTCATTATTTTTTGTTTTTTTCAAGATTTCATTATATTTACACTTATTTTGTAAAGAAAATGTTCTAATTAATTATTTAAGGAAATACCAATCATATTTCTTCTTTTACCTCAGTAATATTCCACTTCTATATCAATATTCTTAAAAAAATTAACAAATATTATTAAATAAATTTAAGTGATTTCTTATGGTATTTTTTTCTATTATATAATATTACATGAATTATTTTAAATTAATCTTCTTGACATTTAAAAAAAAATACATCCCTTACAAAAGGGTAAATTTAATTTTATTTAAAAATTTAAATCATGGAATTATTACCCCTCCACCATGTCCTTTATTAATCACGGAACATAATTTTTAGAATTAATTTTTTTTAAGAAATCAATATTCAAATTCTTTTTTTTGTTATTATTTTTTAAATGATAAAAGAGAAATATTTTTCTTGTTTTTTTTCAAAGCATATTTCTAATTCTCTTAGAAAATTAATTTTCATCCAAATAATTTACATGTTGTTATGTTTAATTCGGGATATGATCTTGTGATTCTATCCAAACTCGTTCTTCACATGCATTATAATGATGATGTTTTTATAATGTTTTCATGAATCCTCATTTTTTTCAAGTCTTAATTGAGCTACTATGTAATAATTACTAGTTTTATGATCTTGAGGAACACTTATATATGGATTTAATTTTGTGACATGTGGTGCTAAATTTATATATCTCTCTAATAGATTAGCTATATATAGATATCTAATGTTATAATATGAAATGGATTGGTAAGTGAAAATGTAACACCCCTTGACATTAAAAGAACACTAGGTTTGATATTATATACAATGTCCAATAATGATCTTAAAGGAACCACAAAATATTATTATTTTATCATCGTTATAACATATATGTTGAAATTGAAGTTATGAATAGTTTTAACCAAATTATGAAAATTATATTATTTTCCAAAAAAATAAAAATTTATTGGTAAATTTTTAGGAAATAAACACTCAATTTTTACAAAAATCATTTTATTCTCCAAAGTAATTATTCATCAAAAATGGTTTTAATTTCATATTTTTTATATAATATAATAATTATTTTCATGAAAATTTAGAAATTTTATTTCATAAAAATAAAATAATTATTTAAATCATAATTTTAATTTATTTTATAGCCGTTTTTTTAATATTTTCTAAAAGGTTTTATTTTTCAATGAATAGTTTAAAATACTAATTTTTATTCAAAATTTATTTTTTATTTCAAGAAAGTACAAATTACCATTTTTTGGTGTTTTTAAAGTAACATTAGTTTTCTTATATTTTTTATAATCCAATTATGTTCATTGAAATAAATTTTATGGATTAATGTATTATAAAAAAAAATACTATACTTAAAAATGAATTTTTTTAAAAATTGTATTTTATCACATTTCTGGGATTATATTGTATATTTAAAATTTAAAGTTATTTTAATTAAATTGGAAAAAATAAATTTCATATTTTGAATCAGAATTATTAATATTAGGTAATATGGACAGCTTAATTTTTTCTTAATATGAATAGTAACCTAAATAAATTTTTGTTACCATGATAAAGATAAAGATGGTTAATTAGGGATACATCTAATCTAATATAGATTAAAATTCATTAAAACATTAGTTTATTCTATTTTATGATTATATATCTTCAATAATCATACAAACATATAAAATATCAACTTTTTCATTTGGATTTGATTCAGATCATTATAATATTTAAGTAAAAGACAAAGTAAAAAATGTCACTTTATTGATTTTAATATAAATAATATTTAATAAAAGGGATAAAAACGAAATATGTCTTCATATAAATTATTATAAGAATTATTAATGATTTTTTTATCATGATAATTTAGTTTTAGTATTTAGTGATAAAATAATAACCGTAAATGCATATGCAACACCGAAATTGTGCATGTATAAGAAGTAAAAAAACCAAGTAGATGATTTTAAAAACATTATATGTAACATTTTTGGGTGAGTTAATGTGTACCAAAATTTTTAATATACATATAAAATATTAGATATGTATAAAAGTTTTATACTCTAATTCCATTGCTGAAATGTTGTTCTCAGAGTCAAAATAGGTAAATAGTACATAAAAAGTCATTAATAGTATTTTACATTAAATATATTTTATAAAATAATTTAAAAATAAAAATAATATTATAAGAATACAAGTGTGATTATAAATGGTATAAAATTTCATCACTTTTCCATTTATGATATAATTAAAACATTACATATGATATTAAAACCCTTCAATATTAAGAATGCAATTACAAAGTTTATGATAAAAATTGATTATGTAAGAAGTTAACCAAAAATATAAGTTTTAAAATGATATATTAAATCTAAAACTTATTGTATTATTATAATAAAATCATTTATTCATTATAATAAAAAAAAATTAATTTTGGATCCATTTTATATGAGTTAGACGCATAGTATATAATAAAATTTCATTTATTTCCAAAAATGATATTACTGATATTTTATAAAAAACAATATTATACAAAATTATTTAAGAATGATAAAAATATTATCATTGTACATGTTAATTTAATTCAGTTTAAAATAGTATCTATTGTTCGTTAGTGTCACATGTTCTTTTATAGATTATTTTATATCCCCTAAAGAGAAAAAACCTTGATATTATCGTAATTTTGAAATGGATTAACGGGGGATAAAACAAAGGAATAATTTTACAATCATAATCTAGATGTGATTTAAAAAAATATGTCTGTATTTAGAATCATACTCAATCTATATTTTAATTATATGAATTTTTACACACATGAACATGAAAATTAATTTATATTAAATTATTTCATTAAGAGATATCTAGAATGTCCCTCCCCTCATTTTAAAATAGAATATACTCTCATCTATTTCTCCCACATTTTGAGATATATATATTAGAAAATACCTTCCCAATACCCATAAAAATTTTCTAGAGGACTTATTTTGGGCATAATTCCAACCTTTTACAGATTATGGTGTAAAAAAATGGGTTCTCAGAATATGAGGTATATCTTTTAATTGAATGTTTTAGTTTTATTTATTCATCAACATCCTACAAATATTATTAAAAAATGATGAAATAAAAAAAATTATCTAAAATATAACTATATATTAATGTTATTTGGTAATTAAATAACCTTTATCCTCATCTTTATTCCATCAAATGGGAGATGAATCCATCATTCATGTGTAGGAATGACTACCACCTCACAGATTGATTTAATTCATTTTCCATCACCACGTCTCATGACTAGTTATAATGATGGATTATATATATATATATATGATATTAATTACATAATTATAATTATTTATAGATATTATATCATATTCTTTCCTATCATTCCATCTATTGAAAAATGATAACTTCATTCGTGTGTACCTGTGAATTATAGCATACCCCATGCGCAGTGATTCATTTATAATTTTTGTTTTACATTGATGGTAATGAGGATAAATTTTCTGAAATTATATGATATGTATGATATAATAAATATATAATAAATTTTATTTATTATTTACCATTATTAAATTACATCCCTTGGAAATTTAAAAAAGTATTCACACTTAGGTATAGTATACCATCTCCATGAATGGTGTAATTAATTTTTTTATCTCTATCTTTTATGGATGAATATATACAGATATTTATAAATATAATTCATATATATTATATTTATATCATGGTTAATAGTGTAGAGATTATGGAACCCTGATAAAGGTACATAATCCTAAACTAGTGTACTAAAACTCTCATGAAAAATGAAAGAGTGAAAAACTAGAAATGATGATTTTAATGAATAATTAATAATAAATTAGAGTTGAAATGTTATAATTGGTTCATATATGTTATTAAAACTCTATAAATATTTATTTTATAAAATAATATTAATTATAAAGTTATTATAAATGAGTTTATTTCACTTTCAATGTAACTTGAACTTGAGGTAAAGGTTTCCCATCTCAACTTTATTTCTGTGAGACTTGTCCCAAATTCACCACTTCGTTACTATGTGTGGTTAATATACTACCAATGAATGTATTTTATGATTCCCACATGAAAATTATTTTTATTTAAAAATACATCTAGGGTTCTCTCTTTCATCAGGTTATGATGTGGAGATTACAAAAGTAGTATGGATTTTGTCTTACAATCTCATTGTTTAATGAGATTGTCGATGATTGAGTTTATAATAATGAACATTATTGATCTAAATATCATGAAACTCAATAATTTTATTCTCCTCTATTTATTTTCTAGATTATATGTTATCAGTTAATTTTCCTCAATTAATGTACTCAAGGGGCCAATATAATTTTTAAAGGGAACATAATTTATCTCTCCCTTCGATCAAAAATACTTTATTTATGTATACATAATTTCTAAAAATACATTATAGAATGATTATAAATTTATAATATTATTCTTTATTTTCATTTTTATATATGGTTTAATTTTTAATAAATGGTGTAAATGTATTCTTCTTCTAATTTTCTGAAAGAGTTACTTTTGTTAGTTTATTGAAAATTTGAAAGGAATATTAGTTTTAAAATACACAACATGAAGGGAATTTCACAATGTTAGAATTACTAAATACTTTGAAGATAACTTTTCATTTTTCCATGTTTATTTTCAAATAATTTTTTTCCCATATTAAATTGAAAATATTTAATATTTAAAGAAGTGATTTTAAAAATAATATTATATTTTCCTCCAAAAGTATTCTAAGTTATATTTAAAAGGTATTTTTCATCTATGAGGATATACTTTGTTGTTAAGTTTGATAAAAGGGTATATTATTCAACGATATCATACTTATTATTTCTCTAGATATTCTATGATTATGATTATGGGATATTTATGAAACCAATTTTTTCTACAGGTTATTCTATGATGAAATGTTCAAATATATATGAAATTGATTTCCTTTACACAGGTTGTTATATATGATGAATTATTTATGATCTTCTGGAACACTTATGTATGATTTTAATTATGTTAATGGTGGGATTTTAATTATCTATCCCTCCAATGCATTGCGTAATGATGGATATCTCATGACATATTAAGGACTGGAATGAGGAGTGAACTTAGTTCAATAATATAAAATATCCATTATTCAAGTCTTGGGAGTGAACCACTACTAAGTTTGTCGTGGAATGGGGACTGAGACCAATACAGTATAATAGTCTTGAAAATTATGGTTGAATAAGAAATTATTTTATAAGATTATATGTATACTATAAACTTATGTCTTATGACAATGTTATGCTCTCACATCTCATGTAATATGATTCCATTATGATTCTTACTTTATGAAACTCCAAGATATATTCCCTGAATTGGGATTATTATTTATGATATAACACTTATGGTTTTCCAATTTTAATATCATTTTTTATATTTAATTATGATCATTTCATTATTATGTGATAATTATCATCTCTCTTATTTACCCTTACCAAGTATTTTTGGTCACCATTTCTTATGTTTTATATTCCACATGTTATGAATAAATATTTTATGTATGATATGTCTAAGAAGGGTTTTAGTTATAAAGAACATAGTGAGAGATAATATAAATGAATTATAAATAAGTGTTATGTGTATCCAAGTTTCTGAAGACACTAAACCTATATTATTCTAGATTATATTATAATTTTATATATTTCTTATTCATCAAAAAAAATTAACATTTTTTCTGAAGGGTTTGGGTTGAAATAGTGGGTGTTAGAGGTGGGTTTAGTCAATATTTGGATATTAGTATTCAAAAACATTGATTAAAACCATGTCGATAATCCTAATTATATGATAAAACCATAAATTTATTGTAAGATAGTGATTTTTTGGTTTTCTTATCAATGAATCCCTTTCTAGAAACTAAACATTTATGTCATTTTCTATAGATTCATCAAAGGGTAGTAATACCAAAATGAGTTGGTCGAATTATACCTCAGCCATCATTTAAGTGCACTATGAGTATTTTATTACCACGCACCTGGTTCGATACTATCAGTGGATATGCATGGGTCAACTCACATTTTCCGTATAAACCATTATGTAGGATTTGAATACATGATAACCAAGGAAGGACATGGTTAGACCAAAGGTGTCATATATTGAAAATTAGGTGAAATGATTTAGACATCATACGAATTAGTTTTTATGATTATATGATTCCTTACTATGACTATTATTTTTTACACTATATATTTTGATTTTACTCAATGGATGGAACCATTATTTTTTGTGATATTCCTATATGTTATGGAAAAAGTCTAGGGGATGGAAACTATTTTCAACTTGGAATATCACACACATTAGAGGCCTTTTCCTAAATTACCTATATACATGTATACATCTCCGTACACCATTATAATGTGGAAATATTAACAAACCATACTGTAAATTATTTCATAACCACTATCTCACATCAATGTTCCAAAATTATTATAGAGGAACCAAAAGTTACAAATTTCAAGCCCACCAAAACTATAAAATAACCCAAAATTTACTATTGGATCCATCATAGGTCTGTCAATAACAACTAACCAATAACTTGTCTTGGTCATCCTAGGTCTTCATCGAAAGTCTTATCATCTTCATAAGACACAAAAATTCTTATCAATCAAAAAATGAGATGACATCCATAATAATAAGAAACTAGATTTCTTAAAGCTAGACACCAGGTCTCAAGGTGTGCTCATGACCTCACTATAATCCTAATATTCCACTAGAGACTCATTGGTAACACTCTACTAAGATATCTTACTTGAGAATTATTATTATAACATATAAAAATCATCTAAGAGAATATACTCATTGAGTCTTTTGATGAATAATAACTAAGTAAACTAAGGGTTCTCATCCTAGATACTTAGCCAATATGAATTACATAGATAAAGGAAATAGTTGTTGATGCACAGATACAGGATCACACCTACGACTAAAGGGATATTGTTAAAACTAAATATAATAACATGTTAGGTAAGGGATCGAACACCCTGATATTTATCCCACATGATTCCTAACCCTACCTAGGGATAAAGAATGGGAATAAGGATACAACATATGGGACTCATAGAGGGATTCTTGTCCAATTCCTCTAAAAATATTCCTCACTGAACCATCGTGGAGGTGAATAGAGAAAAATCTTAGTAAAATAATAGAATAAGGGAACACACCCGCACTAATATAGTTTAAAAGAACACACCCAATATCATACCATAGATAGTATAAGAATAACAAGGGCACTAATTTTCTCTAAAAGGGAAACATTACCTTTACCATGGGGTACATAGTCTGTCTATATTAATATGTAAATTCCCTTATATCACCATATCACATAAAATTCCCACTAGGGGTCCACCTTATGTAAAGGTCAAGTCAGCAATTGGAGGGTGATGTCTGGTCAAGATCATGCACTCAGGATGTTCTCTTTTACACTAGTCATTCCATTTCCATTTCCTTCACACATTCCTAAGTACATGTAATGTGCCCCAACACACAATGTGTGTGGTCACATTGCCTCCTAGGCATATACTCCATATAAAATTTGAGCAATTACCCAATTTCTATAGGTTATGTGGGTGAACAACACAACATGTTGTGATACATTTCTTCCTAGAAGTGTTCTCCCAACACACACTGAGCTAACTAGATTGCGTTCACATAGTGTATGAGTAAATTATACAATGTATGATATTTATCAAAATTAATAAACCTGGCCACCACTTGGATGGGAATACATAGAAATTGGTCATCTAAACTACATGTAGTGTACATATGAATTTATAAAAAATTATATACTATTCACTTGTATTCTTCTTTGTGACATCGCTGCCTTTAGGACTGCAAAGAATCATACTACACCACCCATATCTTGTTTGGTCACCCTCCATGGATGGTCAGACATCAGATCATTCATTTTTTTTATAAAGATGAATCCCATTTCTATATGAGGTTCCACATGGACTATCTCCCAGAAACTATAGATCCCATGAAAACATCATACCAGCGCAATCTCTAGTGGATGGATTATAGTAACCCATTAATCAGAATCTCCCATCGCATCTCCTCCATAGATAACCTCTTAATTAGGCTTAGAAATCCCCTATTACTGGATCAATCATCAAATTCCTGTCGACACACCCATGACTTTGTCCAATCTCCAAAACCCAAAACCAATCTCATGACAATCATCTTTAGTTCAAAAGGATGAATACACAATTATCAATCCTCCCAAGTATTATTCAATCATCTATAAACTGAAATTTCATTGATGAATATCAACGAATGTAGGTAGAGTGGAACATATCACAAAGTGTGATTTGATTGATAGCCATGTTGGGTTGGAAATAACCAATGGAATACAGGAATTTGTGGATTATTAAAATAGTATGAATCAATATGAAATAAATCACAAATTCTTATAAATAGGAATAGAAATAATACATTGGATAAACAAATGTAGATCGACCTACAAATTAATTTTTGAAGGATAAATTCACATTCAGGTAAAAAATTAAATGGGAATTGAACCAAAACAACATAAACCTTTCCTAAGGTTTGGATTGTTCACTAATGAAGAACATGTGTGGATTATTGTTGTTGGGGAGATCTAAGAGCTCATTCCCTAACAAAAATCCTCTTGGCACCCAATACTCAATTCCATGATCATCCACCAACACGCTATCTACCCAAGCTCTCCATAATCTACTTCCCTCTATGGTTATGTAGAGAACCTTAGGATTATCCCATAATTAGGTTTAAATATGTGGTAGTTTGGTCATTTTAATTAAATAAATAATATAACAATTTATTTATATATTTAGTAATCAAACGTCCCAAGAAGACATTTAAACCCAACATCAATGCACACATAGGTTATGGAATTACAATGGTAAAAAAATAATATTTTTTATTTAATGGTAGTCTTAGATTTACCTCAAAGAACACCATTAATGAGATATTTAATTCTTTTTTACAAAAATAACATGATTGATATAATATATTTCATATTTTTATTATATCAATACCTAGGATCTTTGGGACCTGAAATCCTACACCAAATTTGTTCCATACTTTGATAATATTCCATGAAATATTCCAAAGTGTAACATATAAATTTAATAGTCATTTAATTCTACCAAACTTGAAGGCTCTTCATCATGAAAAATTAATCCTACTCAGATATGTGATGATACCAATCTCATTTTTGGATATCACATTCCAACAGGCTCTCCTAGAGGTTTAAATGCTTCCAATAAGCACACCCCAAATGAAAAAAACTTACCCAAGAAGGGTCTTCTCCTAATGATCCTAAAACACCACTAGGATCCTTGAAAATATAACTCCCCCCTTATTATCCAACTAACCCTAGTCGACATCATGAATTTGGTCATGCACATATCTCCTTATATATAAAACATGGAATACATTAAATTATGAATTTAACTATAGTGGTAGGGAAATGTTTTACACCAACTAAATAAACCAACATGGAAACTATACAATGTACTATGAACCTCGGAGATATCATGTCACATGGACAAATCTCTATTATCCTCATCGAGGTGAGATATCTAAAAAAACCGGGTCTCCCTCATCGAAACATAAATACCACCCTCATTAGTCCACATAGGACTCCTTACATCACTATTTATCCCCCATCACCGCCTAGTTTAACTACACCATTTCAACCATTTTTCACCTCATCCTCAGACTCGTAACCTCTATTTTCATGGATATGTACAATATAGTGGTCACATATATGGTCTAACGCATAAGGCCTATAATGGTGCTACACCAATAGTGGATTGGTAACCGTCATTATATGAAAACCCACCAATGGTATATGATAATCCTGCCCAAGGATTTAAAAAATCATACCCCAAAATATGTTCCCTAGAACCCGAATAGTAAAGTTCACATGTACATTTTTCTAGTGTATAAACATAGTTCTCAACCAATCCGGTTTTTTTGGGATCCTATATCCTCTCCATAATCATGATTTTAAGAGAGTATCATGATCTAGGATGATCATCAAGGGATCATCCTGGATCTAAACTAACTCCTACATGGAATGATATCCTAAAAATATCCACTAAGATACTCTCTTTGATGGTTAGGAAGTGATATGACATGGTGAGTCAGTATAAGATAAGTCATAAAGCATCATGACCTCTCAAGAACCATGGAATCCCCATCATGAAAAGACTAATGATGATATCTCATTTCAACTTCCATATGGTAACCCCAACTGTGACTTATTGGTAGGTGAGGCATGTAGAGATAATATAAAAATGAGACACTACATCTTTGGCCACTTGACCTGATGTCAATGTGTCCCAATATATCCAAATATCTCATTGATGTTCTAATAAAAAAAATTATGAAACCCCCTCATCACATCATCTTATAGTGTAAAAGTTTTCAATATTTATTCAAAAATAAGGATAACATTCTCTCAACCATTAGAAAACTCTTCTGGAACATATGTAGTGGATACGAGGACTCATAATTTCTTGAATTGAATATATCTATGGTATGCCTACCTAACACGATAAATAATCATAAGGTGTATGTAGAGACCCGAAGCCTAAAGTACGTGGACATTACATTACTTTTGCGGAATACTTAGTACATAACAAAAACACACACACAAGGACCGTAATAGTTTAGTGTCTTTGGAAACTCGGAATATAATCTTCTAATCGTGGTGAAAGATCTTCAACATCTCCCACAAAGATCTTCCTTTTTTTACCAAAAAACCTTTCTTTATATCATGGGGAAAATAAAACATAAAAGGGTGATCTCAAATGCGCAGTAAGTGTAAACAAAAGAAATATCAATCACATCATATACATAAGAACATAACTTTTGGAAATCTTAACCTGCAAAAGAGATCATAATTTCATAACAAGGGATAAATCATAGTAGTGAAATGTATTCCCAATAATCATAACATAAAACATGAAACTTTGTGGCATACACACATAATCATAGAGAATCATTTCTTATTAGTCAAGACTCATTTCCAAGACTATCTTAGTGGACAATGTCCCTTTCTGAACCGAGTTCATTCCTCGTTTTTGTCCTGTTTCACTGAACCGGTATAAACTACCGTTCCAGCCATGTCTATCTCATGAGATATAAAATCTTTACCCAATGCATTGGAGGGAGATATTGTTTCCACCCATCTCATAATGATACCATTCTTATGTGTGCCACAAAATCATAAACCATACATCATTGCATAACCCATGTAATAAAAATGGGAATCTTAAACATCGTGACATCATAAAACAATTCATATAAGATAAAGGAATTCATAAAAATATTTCCATCACAACATAATAAAATCAATGTAATAATAGGGATAAAAATAGAACCCTTTATTATCTTAGAAGGAAAATAATTTTGATAAAACACTTGAACTTCATTCTTGAGGAAAATATCCTTTCTACTTCAAAAACACTTTTCTTTTCTTAACATGTCATACAATTTTAAACTAAAAGAATTTGATTAAAAATAAACTTGAAAACATTAAATGGAATCTTATTGGAAATAATGTTTTAAAAATCCATTCATGTCGTATAAGTTAAAAAAACATTCTTCTCGTACTTTTGTCGGAAAAGTCAAAAAGTACCTCGTACGAAAAACGACAAAAGATTCCTTTCATATCTTTTACTAAAAACTCACTGAAGGGTAAAATTGGATTTAAATAATTGTAGGTGGATGGAAATAATATTACATATTGAGTAAACATGGATGTGGATGATAAAATACACCCCAGTAAATACCAAAGTATAAACAATCTCGGATAAAAATGAGATTGTGATATTTCCCTTACCATATGCCCGATATAATTTGTACGTATCCGAACCTCCTGTATAATGATGTAAATAAGGTCATTAACTTATTAAATAATAATATTAATTGTTATGATATCATATATGGTTCACTTATGACTTTATATTACCCGTTCTTTTGTAAATTCCATGTTAAAGAAGCGTTTTGGGTAAATTCGTTTCATTTATCGTAGGTGTTTGGACTTGTTGTTATTGACATTATTATTACTTATATCATGATTTACTTACTTCCAAAAAATAAAACATGATTTATATATCATATATATTCAGTATATATATATATATATATATATAATAGATAGATAAATGAAATGAAACACACCGTTCATGGAGACGGTAGTCCGTACGTACGCATGAACGCTGTTTTCCTTTCCTTATTGTCTTGAATGGAAGTAAGTATATGAAATACATATATATATATACATAAATCCAGTAGATTTAACATGTCATATATTTCATTATTATTCATTATATATACTTTATAATAATTCATGAATGGTTAATGTGGAGAATGAATCTCATCGCGTCATGGAGACGGTATTCCGTACGTACGCATGTGCGGTGATTTCCTTTTTCCATAGGATGGATAGATGGTTAATTAGAGTTGTTTCATATTTATAATAACAAATCCGCATATAATAAATACTTATGTTATTACTTTATCATGAAACAACTAAAGAAGAAGACGTTGAAGAAGAAAGAAATTGAAAAAGATCGGTAATGGATATTACCTCTTTTTGACGCGCCTTTTCTTAACCTCCACTTAAATAACTAAGGATGGTCTTTAAAGAATACCAGGACCTCTAGGATGATTCTAGGGAAGTGGAGAAGAGATTTTTTCAGGGGTTGGCCGAGCTTGAAGGCTCAAAGTGGTGTGAGGAAGAGGGGGAGGAGGTGCCCTTTTATAAGGGAGGAGAGCGGCAACTTAGGAAAATCTCAAAATATTATTTTATATTAAGGTCAAATTCGGTTTATAATGGTTACAAAGGGTCTTATTTCGAAGATAAAGTGGTTATGGGTTTAAATAATCTCATACAATATTATTTAGACAAGTTTAGGTTATTATTTTAACCTTATCAATTAGATTTAACTCTAAGTTAAATAATTTAACTTTTACCGTGTCTTTTTGTTTTCTTACACTATATGGTTAATAAACATACTATAATAAGGAAAAAGAACCCCAAGTTATTTATTATTAATATATCTATCCTCATCTAAGTCATTTGGCCGAAATTTAGATTTTTAGGAATTACATAACAATTAATAATATAATATTTGTTTTAAAAAGTAATTTATGTCAATTTTGAAACTATTTGGTACATGATTTTTATGAAATTCATAACAGAATGATAAGTTCAAACAAAGTTACTTATATCAACAATAACATGTCATATTAACCTAGAAAATTAATTTAAGTCATAAAAAGTCTCAAATTACATTTATTTGGGAATTTATAACATCAATTATGTCAATATTTCATTAATAAGACAATTACTGCATCATCTTTGTGTCATAATAAATGATAATTATTTAATCCCTAAAAATTATAAATAAATTCCTATGATGTATATAATTGTATTACCTTCTTTGAGACTATTCATGTTAGAAGTTTCATGAAGTTTATCACTAAAATAAAATTATTATACTTATATGATTTAAGAAAGTGACATGTTGTCACATTCTTTGGTTTTAATAATAATTAAATTATTTTCATAGACAAAAGTCCATAAAATGAATCTAATACGACCCTTAGGTTATATGGTTCTTCTTTTATCCATCCAATGGTATTTTTCCAAGTGTTAGGGTAATTTTATAATCTTATATTTACCCTTAATTACCCAATTTACCTTTAACTATAGTAAATAAAATTTACCGTAGTTACTATTCACAATGCCCAAAAATAAAAAGTAGCTTATTAACATAATTTGTACCAACTGATTCCAAATATGGAATCCATTTTTCCAAATTCAATACAAAAAATATGTAGAAATTAAATTAAAATTAATCCTGTTGTCGAAAGAAAATGGGTTTTTCTTTAAAACATTGCAAAAGATTGAATTGATTTAACCTACGAATTCAATGTAAAATCAATGATAATGGCATACATTATATTAAATGGTAAAAATATATTCTATTTATACTTTGAAACCATTCAGTATTATAATTTAACCACATAAGATATTACGATGAAAAAAGTTGTTTTTAATTAAAATATATCGTGTTTTTACTATTCATTAAAATATGAAAGTTATCGGAAAAATATCAAAACTTTATCTAATGTAAATTTTTATATCCTGATTCAAAAGAAGAATTTATTTTGTAAAATTGAACATATAAACATGTCAAAAACTAGATTTAAAGTGGTTGCTCCATCAAAAGGTGGCAAAACTTCATTTTTTGAAAAATACTTATTTTACCCGAAAAAATTATTTTGTTCTTATACCATGTTCTATAAAATGTGTAAGATGAATAATAATATTATAAAATTCAAAATTTAGTTAATACTATTCATAACGGCTAGTTCATGATAATATTATAATAATATGTCGTTGTTTATTAAAACCCGGTATTGCGTACAACACAAGCTATTGGGGAAGGTCACGATTGCGTGTAATGCAAGACAAGTCAGGGTTGCGTGTTGTGAAAGAATCCTTCGTTGTTTCATATAACAGAATCCAACCATATTTCATTTATACATTGAATATATATATATATATATATACTCAATGTTGCGTAGAATAACTATTATCAAAATTGTGTGTAACACGATCCAAGAATAGTGTTGCGTATACTGCAAGCTAATACGGTGTTGCGTATAGCGCAAGGTAATATTGGTGTAGAATACAACACAAGACATTAATGAAATTAAAAGAATATTTTTCATAAAATCTAGGGGTGTTACATTCTACCCCCTTAAAATGAATTTCGCCCTCGAAATTCGTCAGGGTTATAAATGGTTTACTACTAGAAAGTTTGTTTAATAGAAACCCACATCGTAAAAAGGAATACCAAAACATGGCTTTAAAAACTAAATTATGAAATGTAACAGTTACCCAAATTAACTCATCACTGGGTTTCCACGTAGGATAACATAAGTGAAAATATGGATATGGAAGAAAAATCAAACCATCAAGTTCTGATGGAGAGTGGTAGAGAACATGGCTATGAAAAATCCAACAATCGCAAAGCCATAAATTTGTGATGATCTAGGGTACCAACTGATTCATCAGATATAAGATCACTAGGACAACATTTTTGGTTCTCAATATCATTTCCCTAAAGTTGAAAATTTTGAATTAGAAGAAATACTTACTTGATTTTGGTATAATCTCACTATTGTTCGTGCTATGAACAATTTACACTTCATATATTAAAGAAATGAAGTTGAATTTTTTATTCGTGAAGTTTTAACAGATCATGTGATAGAATGATGGGTCATTCCATCTATTTCAAACAAATGTTTAGCAATAGTTATCAAATATACATAAGTCCGTCTTTGGTGAGGTTAATCATATACGATTCCAAAAATGAACTTATACTTCATATATCATATCGCTTAATAAAATAAAACTAGTTACTACTAACCTGGGACTTTCTGTAGGCCAGTGGTATGCGATAAAGACATGTCGCACTTTAGTTGTGGGTTCGATTCCCACAGCCTTGGCCGACGCGATGGGTTGTCGCACATCCCGTAGGTTGTCCTTTTTCTAAAACTACATTATTATAACATCCCATCAACAATATCAAAAAAAATATCCTTAAACAATACTAACTTATGTCTAATATAACCCATTCCAATCTTTAGGCTTATCTAAAATACTTCGGTCCAACCTCATAGTATAGAGAAAATGATCATGTGAATGACATCATTTATCCCTCATATATCTTGTTCGTCACATTCCAGTCATGTGAATACAATAATCATGTAATCTCTTGAAAAATGAATACCCATTGAATCTTAGTGAAAACATGAGTGTTGTCAAAAGATAACTCTTTCCACATACCAAAATCCTCAAAATTCTATATACTTAGTCCTTATATCAATCAAGAGCTCATGAATACAATCAAACATCTAATTATCTTCTTGTCCCTTCATTATGCGCATATCATATACTTTCCAAAAATATTTCAATCACTTTTTTTTCCTGGTTACCAGTATCATATAATTATTGAAAACCAATACATAGATATTCCAAAATTCCACAATACCATAAATGAGATTCCATGATACTATTTTGAAATCCCATTACATAAACACTTAATCATTCCACAACATCGTTGTCATATTCAACATCTCCAATAGTGATCGCATGTGACTTCCCTTAGTCCTTTGCCTTAAGTGGTTTCTCATGTCGATCATCACTAACCCTTGGATTAGGGCATTTATTAGCATAATTCCACATTTCCTTGCACTTGAAGCATTGAAGTGTTTGTGGTGCGTTCTCTGCAGTGTTTGCTTTATTCACATCATTAGAAACCCTTTTTCCATTACTTCGACACTGAGTTGCTCGATGACCTTCTTTTCCACACTTAAAACATTTTCTAGTCCCTTTAAGTCAATCTCCACCATGATTCTTTCCACACTTTGTGCATAAGGAAACATTCATCTTCTTTTCACCATTATTCTGAGATTTCTCCTTGAACTCCATCTTTCGTTTCTTGTCAAAACCATGAGATAGACATGTAACACCAACTTCCATTTCTAACTTGATAGCACAACGCACAATTTCTTCATAGCTACTGAAGTCTCTTATAGCTAATGCCCTTCGAAGACTTTCTTTTAAGCCACTGAAGAATCGATCAACTTTACTTTCAAGTTGGATGATAAATCCATATGCATACCTTGCAAGCCTTGTAAAATTCGCTTCGTATATTCCAACAGATTCATCATCCTTTTGCTTTAGTTCAAGAAACTCCTTCTCCATCTTTTTTCGAAGAATACGAGGGAAGTACTTTTTGAAAAATAAGTTCTTGAACTCGTCGCATTCCATGGACTCACTTTCATCTCTTTGCCTCGTATTCTTGATAAGATTCCACCATTGATCAGCTTCACCTTCCAAACGATATACTGCTAAGATGACTTTATCATGTTCTGAACATTGAAGAACTAAAAATATCTTTTCAGTGGTACTGATCCATTGTTCAGCAACAAGTGGATCAGAAGACCCACTGAAAGAAGGTGGGCGTTGCCTCATGAAGGACTCAATAGAATATTGTTCCCTTCTCTGCTCATTTGGAAGTACATAATGATTCATATCTTGTGTAAGTATAGCGATAAGATTTTGCACTCCATCTCCCATAACATTTTTTTGTTCAGGAGGACAATCATTGCATTGTCCATTACAGTGATCAACACGGTTCCTTCGGGTTCCAGCCATCGTCTAAAACCCAAAAAGAATAGTGTGAGAGGCAAAAATCATGCTAGGTAAAACAACATAGTAAAGGGGGAGCACCCTCAATATCTAACATCTTAGGTTAAATTCTAAGATCTTTACCGTATTTCTAGGACTATATCCTATACGTATACTTATCCTTAAGGACATCCCTAGACATACCTTAGAAATATCTCTAGGGATCTCACTAACGTTTTCGCATCCTAGTTTCCAAAAGTTGACTAAACCTTTCCTTCGATACCAATTGTAGAGACCCGAAGCCTGACGTACATGGGCATTACATTACTTTTACGGAATACGTAGTACATAACAAAAACACACACACAAGGACCTTAATAGTTTAGTGTCTTTGGAAACTCGGAATATAATATTCTAATCGTGGTGAAAGATCTTCAACATCTCCCATAAAGATCTTCCTTTTTTTATACCTAAAACCTTTCTTTATATCTTGGGGAAAAGAAAACATAAAAGGGTGAGCTCAAATGCTCAGTAAGGGTAAACAAAATAAATATAAATCACATCATATACATAAGAACATAACTTTTGGAAATCTTAACCTGCAAAGGAGATCATAATTTTGTAACATGGGATAAATCATAGTAGTGAAATGTAATCACAATAATCATAACACAAAACATGAAACTTTGTGTCATACACACATAATCATAGAGAATCATTTCTTATTAGTCAAGACTCATTTCCAAGACTATCTTAGTGGACAGAGTCCCTTTCTGAACCGAGTTCATTCCTCGTTTCAGTCCTGTTTCACTGAACCGGTATAACCTACCGTTCCAGCCATGTCTATCTCATGAGATATAAAATCATTACCCAATGAATTGGAGGGAGATATAGGTCCCACCCATCTCATAATGATACCATTCTTATGTGTGCCACAAAATCATAAACCATACATCATTGCATAACCCATGTAATAAAAATGGGAATCTTAAACATCGTGACATCCTAAAACAATTCATATAAGATAAAGGAATTCCTAAAAATATTTCCATCACAACATAATCAAATAAATGTAATAATAGGGATAAAAACAGAACCCTTTATTATCTTAGATGGAAAATAATTTTGATAAAACACTTGAACTTCATTCTTGAGGAAAATATCCTTTCTACTTCAAAAACACTTTTCCTTTCTTAACATGTCATACAATTTTAAACTAAAAGAAGTTGATTAAAAATAAACTTGAAAACTTTAAAAGGATACTTCTTGGAAATAATGTTTTAAAAATCATTCATGCCATATAAGTTAAAAAAACATTCTTCTCGTACTTTTGTCGGAAAAGTCAAAAAGTACCTCGTACGAAAATGACAAAAGATTCCTTTCATATATTTTACTAAAAACTCACCGAAGGGTAAAATTGGATATAAATAATTGTAGGTGGATGGAAATAATATTACATATTGAGTAAACATGGATGTGGATGATAAAATACACCCTAGTAAATACCAAAGTATAAACAATCTCGGATAAAAATGAGATTGTGATATTTCCCTTACCTTATATCTGATATGCTTTGTACGTATCTGAACCTCCTGTATAATGATTTAAATAATGTCATTAACTTATTACAGAATCATATTCATTGTTATGATATCATATATGGTTCACTTATGACTTTATATTACCCGTTCTTTTGTAAATTCCATGTTAAAGAAGCGTTTTGGGTAAAATCGTTTCTTTTATCGTAGGTGTTTTGACTTGTTGTTGTTGACATTATTATTACTTATATCGTGATTTAATTACTTACAGAATATAAAAAATGATTTATATATCATATATATTCAGTATATATATATATAATAGATAGATAAATGAAATGAAACACACCGTTCATGGAGACGGTAGTCCGTACGTACGCATGAACGCTGTTTTCCTTTCCTTATTGTCTTGAATGGAAGTAAGTAGATGAAATACATATATATATATATATACATAAATATAGTAGATTTAACATGTCATATATTTCATTATTATTCATTATATATACTTTATAATCATTCATGAATGGTTAATGTGGAGAATGAATCTCATCACGTCGTGGAGACGGTATTCCGTACGTACGCACGCGCGGTGATTTCCTTTTTCCATAGGATGGATAGAAGGATAATTAGAGTTGTTTCATATTTATAATAACATATCAGTATATAATAAATACTGATTTTATTACTTTATCATGAAATAACTAAAGAAGAAGAAGTTGAAGAAGAAAGAAACCGAAAAAGATCGGTAATGGATATTACCTCTTTTTTACGCGCCTTTTCTTATCCTCCACTTAAAGAACTAAGGATGGTCTTTGACGAATACCAGGACCACTAGGATGATACTAGGGAAGTTTAGAAGAGATTTTTTAGGGGTTTTCTGAGCTTTAAGGCTCAAAGTGGTGTGAGGAAGAGGGGGAGGAGGTGCCCTTTTATAAGGGAGGAGAGGGGCACCTTAGGAAAATCTCAAAATATTATTTTATATTGAGGTCAAATTCGGTTTATAATGGTTCCAAAGGGTCTTATTTCGAAGATAAAGTGGTTATGGTTCAAAATCCTCTCATCCAATAGGATTTATGTAAGATTAGGTTATTATTTTAACCTTATCAATTAGATTTAACTCTAAGTTAAATAATTTAACTTTTACCGTGTCTTTTTGTTTTCTTACACTATATGGTTAATAAACATACTATAACAAGACAAAAGAACCCCATGTTGTTTATTATTAATATATCTATCTTTATCTAAGTCATTTGGACAAACCTTAGATTTTTAGGAATTAAATAACAATTAATAATATAATATTTGTTTTAAAAACTAATTTTTGTCAATTTTGACACTATTTGGTACATGATATTTATTAAATTCATAACAGAATGATAAGTTCTAACCAAGTTACCTATATCAACAATAACATGTCATATTAACCTATAAAATTAATTTAAGTCATAATAAGTCTCAAATTACATTTATTTTGGCATTTATAACATCAATTATGTCAATATTTCATTAATAAGACAATTACTGCATCAACTTTGTGTCATAATAAATGATAATTATTTAATCCCTAAAAATTCTAAATAAATTCTTATGATGTAGATACTTGTATTAGATTTCTGGAGACTATTCATGTTAGAATTTTTATGAAGTTTATCGCTAAATTAAAATTATTATACTTATAAGATTTAAGAAAGTGGCATGTTGTCACATTCTTTGGTTTTAATAATAATTAAATTATTTTCAAGGAACAAATTCCATAAAATGAATCTAATCCGACCCTTAGGTTATATGGGTCTAATTTTATCCATCCAATAGGATTTTTCGATGTGTTTGGGTAATTTTATAATCTTATATTTACCCTTAATTACTAGATTTACCATTAACTATAGTAAATAAAATTTACCGTAGTTACTATTCACAATGCCCAAAAATAAAACGTAGCTTATTAACATATTTTGGACCCACTGATTCCAAATATAGAATCAATTTTTACAAATTCAATACACAAAAGATTCAGAAATTAAATTAAAATTAATCCCGTTGTCGAAAGAGAACGGGTTTTTCTTTAAAACATTGCAAAAGATTGAATTGATTTAACCTACGAATTCAAGGTAAAATCAATGCCAATGACATACATTATATTAAATGGTAAAAATATATTCTATTTATACTTTAAAACCATTCAATATTATAATTTAACCACATAATATATTACGATGAAAAAAGTTGTTTTTAATTAAAATATAGTGTGTTTTTACTATTCATTAAAATATGAAAGTTATCAGAAAAATATCAAAACTTTATCTAATGTAAATTTTTATATCCTGATTCAAAATAAGAATTTTATTTTGTCAAATTTAACATATAAACATGTCAAAAACTAGATTTAATGTGGGTGTGCCATCAAAAGGCGGTAAAACTGCATTTTTTGAAAAATACTTATTTTACCCAAAAAAAATATTTTGTTCTTATACCATGTTCTACAAAATGTGTAAGATGAATAATAATGTTATAAAATTCAAAATTTCGTTAATAATATTAATAACGGCTAGTTCATGACAATATTATAATAATATATCGTTGTTTATTAAAACTCGGTATTGCGTACAACACACGCTATCGAGGAAGGTCGCGATTGCGTGTAATGGAAGACAAGTCAGGGTTTCATGTTGTAAAAGAATCCTTCGTTGTTTCATATAACATAGTCCAACCATATTTAATTTATACATTGAATATATATATATATATACTCAATGTTGCATAGAATATCTATTATCAAAATTGTGTGTAACACGATCCAAGAATAGTGTTGTGTATATTGCAAGCTAATATGGTGTTGCGTATAGCGCAAGGTAATATTGGTGTAGAATACAACACAAGACATTAATGAAATTAAAAGAATATTTTTCATAAAATCTCGGGGTGTTACAGTATACAATCATCAACTATAGGAATCCTACACCATTCTTAATCTTAATATTAAACTAACAAGAGTTGAACTTATTTGTCCCCTTAATCAATGATAGTGACTGAAAAACTTTATTGTGGGAATAAAATTCCATGACTAGGCTCTTGGGTGGATCCCAAGCTATAACTGCTCAACATTTATTAAATACACTATTAAATACATGTATAGGAAGACATATCTCACAATTTTGAACTTCTAATTCCCTAACATATGCTTTGAAAGATTCTCATAAGGTTGTTACCCACAAGGAATTTCTAAAAGCATCTTCAACTGTCTTGTATGATCTAACTCTAACACTGGGTGCACAAGGAGTTCATAAAATATCATAACCATAAAATAATACAAGAATGGTAGGAGGAAATTGTAAATAAGTCTCATAACCACTGATGATGTATTCAACACACCAAAAATAATCACAATTTACTAAAAGTAATTGTAGCATATTTTAGAATCCTACTTAGGTATATCCAGCACATGAACTTGGATCATATGATAACCCATCCTGAGTTCAAAATCTAAGAACCACTTCACCCATAAAAAACTAGTTCAATAAGTCATGAATTTTTCTGGGTGGACACTCATTCTTGATAGTCTTCTATTTTAGGTGATGGTAATCTATTCCTAACCTCAAGCTCTCATATGATATCTAGGAAAATTGTATTGGGCTTTGGAGGGTAAGAAATGGGTCTAACAATCCCCAACTCTATAGATCCTCCAACCATGTCTTTATCCCTTGCAACTCTATAAGGCCATCTGATAAGCTGATGCTAATATCAAGTCATCCTTAGGTATAGTTATATGAAGAAGTAAAACTTTTTTTAGGGAGGTAAGCATGGAAAACCCTCAAAAAATATACCCTCATACCCCTCTAACATCATTTTATCTGAAATCAGGTATCATTTTATTTTAAAATTTCATACTATCCAATTGATAAAGAATCCACTGTTTCATTCTACACATGATCTCATTCTGACCCTCCTATGATTCCCTATTAATTATGAAACAAAAATCCATCCAACTAACATAGATACACTACAAACCTTCACTATTAATTGTAACATTATCATAGATGGTTTGAAACCAATCCATAATGAGGAAAAAAATTTATGGTCACATTGCTACAACATGAGTATTCCATGAAAGGCTCTCTCTCTACCCAGGGTCGAGTCACAAACTCCATATAAGTGTGTGATCACTGAACCTTCACTTTCAAATACTCCAACCACAATAGTTATGTAAAAAAGGATAAATTAGAATTATTATATCTCAAATTAGGGATATGTTCATAGATGTGAGAGGCTTCATACTTTGTACTTAAACTACAAATAGAGAAGATAAGATGTAGTTCGTACATCAATCCATAATCAAGGTCTATAGGTTACAAGACCCTACTACCTGAAGCCATCCTTCCCCTTTCTATCTTGTTCCCCATAACTAGGGCTTTCTCTAACAGCTTATCACCTAAAATCGACATCAAACATATAACTCAAATGAAATCATCTTCCACAATGTGACATTATCAATATGGAAATCACTTACTCACATGGTTGGTTTTAAACCACCTCACAAGAATTCATCTTAGTGGGGAGAAGTGTCCCTCTTACATGCATTCCCAAATCCATGTCAAACACCACCATCACATGGATCCACAAATTCCATGTACGACCTTGAATAATTACAGCCACTAGCACCATCACTGAAAGGAATTAGAACCAACCGTAACACTCACAATGTAGGACCAATCCAGCCCTCATCCATCCAATAAGGGGGTTTGGATCACCAAAGAGACTAGATTATTACTATATCTAAATATCATGAGGCATAATAAGAAAGGGTGATTCATCTTTTGGTACCATCAGAATGAACTTCTACTCAACCTGGTCGGTTTATTCCAAATAAACCGACAGAAGGTGGATAAAATTTTTGATCAAAAATGGAGACATATCTCATTATCCACCTAGATGAACCACCTCCTACAAAAGTCCATAAACTAATGACTCATCACAAATAGTTTTATAACCATAACCCCTCAAGTGAATCCTAGTTAGTTTTCATTTTGGAGGCATCCATTGATAGCTGAGATACACTATGATTAGAAGACCATGTCTACGGAGAATACTAATTAATTACATTGATATCACAACCTAATCCTATACGATACATGTGAAAATTTTTCACTGAAACTAGTGACTTAACGTTTTGAATCAATAAGAAGATTATAAGATCCCTAGTAAATGGATACATCAGCGGCCACACCATCATTGGTTTCCCTAGCCTAAGAGTTGAACTTGAGAAACTTTAACCCTGTTTACCTAGTTCCCAAACCCAAAAAAATAGCATGAAAATCCCAAAAAAATGATCATAATATATTCTGATCTTATAAAAATATTTCAAAAAATGACCCATCGGGGCTTGTCTGGATGTATATAAACTGATAATGACACCCCATTCCCACCTCCAATAATCCATCTGTTGGTGATTAATATCGAGTAAGTATATCACACACAAGGGAGGACTTTGCCTCAAGTAACTATATAAAAAAACACCTTCACATACAAAAATATAATGTAATTAGATAAACAAATCAGACTACAAATGTATAAATAACAACTATCCCACATTAGATTATAAAAATTAGTGCGTCAAAACTAATTGTGCAAAATACAATCCCAGCAAAATTGGAAAGGAACCCAACCAGTTGAAAACAAGGGGGAACATCTTAGAAGTGACTCTTGGATCCCTATAATTTATTTATAGTAAATATAAGCTATACCTAATCCTAGTTCTCCAAGGACTTTATCAAAATTAATGTCATTTACAAAAAACATTCCATGTGTAGTAAGTTCCCATGCAGTGATGAGTATGAACATACCGGTATGATATATTGAAATCAAAAATCACATATCATCAAAGAAAGAGTAGTTATCTCATAACCAAGAAGTATTTTCTATTAGAATATGAAAAAAAAGCATAAAAATAATTACATAGATATACTTGAATGCAGACACTAATACATAAGGTAATGTCATGTCCTCACTAATATCCAAGAATTACAATAGATTATCATTGGTAAAAATCATCATGGAGAACTCACTTCACATGTATTACTATCACTGATGGAACTCCTCTAGGTGGACATACTCATCTATTTTCTCCATGGTGATGGGACACGGAATTTGAGTACTATCATCTAAGATAATAACTCAATTTGGAAGAAATTCTATAAGAAAATATGTGTCGATACATATATATGGAATCAAACCCAGATCTAATGGGGTATACAAGAACCTAACTGGAATAACATACTATGTAGGGGAATAAATTCCATACTATTTTGGTAAACCAATTCAGGACCCTACTAAGGGAAGAATATCGAGAACTATGATAGTATTAACAGAACTCACAAAGGGATCATGTGACCCTATTTTTGATATATCTAGCATTGGGTCTAGTTTTCTAGTATTTTAAATGGTTTTTTAAAACTTTTGAAAACTCTTTTGGTTGTTCATGGTTGGAACATGTCTAGGTAAAACCTTGTGATTTGTCCAACCAAACCATATTCTTGATGTTTGTGATCAGGAAGTGGGTTCATTGTTTTTCTAAACCATATGGATAGCCCCTCCAAACAACACACTCTTAGTTACTGAGGGTTTACATGGTTCGTGAACTATTTGACAAACTGTGTACCTACCTAGGAGAAACTGTGCACCCTATTCAATAGGGTTTCATGTTTAGACTACATGGTTCATTACCCATGTGGCCCTACCAAGGAAACTATTCAAGTGGGTTTTTAATTCGGTAAAAATTATTTTAAAAACCCAAACCCATTTATTTCATCCATGATCACCATAATTTAACAAAAAATTATATCCTTGATCCTTGAAGGGACCAAGAGGAGATTTTGACTCCTCTAAACCTTTTTCTTAGGGATTGTATCTTTTTGTATTGTGCTTAATCTACTTAGGGTAAGTGGATCACCTCTAATGTGGTTTATTCTGATATATATTTCTATTCTACATAGATAGTTATATATCATCACATTATTAATATATTTAATCTTCATTTTTTTTATATTTATTCTAGGTTGTCTTTCTTGATCTATATCACCATTACCTTTCTATCATTTTCATTGAAGGTGTTGATTTAGTTGTTTGATCATATCTTTTATAAATAGGTGGTTTCATAATGATTTTCCATTAAATTGAAACCTTAAATTTATTAATTGAATTTAACATAGTTTTCAATTGATTTAAATCCCAATATTTGAAAGGATTTTATGTGTGATTTGAGATGGCAGGAAATTGTGAAAAATCTATAATTTTCATGGAACTGGAATGGTGGTTCATATTTGAGAAAAGAAATAGTTTTATTTGAAAATTTTATTGTGTGAAATTTATTTTTATGAAAATTAATTAAATTGAAATATGATTTTAAATGTATTGGATTTTGATGAAAACATTGATTTGGATTTGAAATTAGTAGGCATGAAAAGAACTAAAATTGGTCAATTGATATGTGAAAATTACAATTATTTGAAATTATTTAATTTACAATGTTTGATTGATATATTCTTCGAAGAACATGTTGAACTAGGTAGTTAGTGGTAACCAGTACAAGCACTTTAGGACCTTGACTCCCTAGAAATGTATTGAAAGTGAAAATGAAAACTAAACAGTTGTGACTTGATACCCTGTAATTATTCCCCTTTGGAGGTGTAGATGGCCTGTGATGGTTCCCCAAATTGGGTGTAGATTGACTTGAGTGTGCAGACCTTCCTTGATAAAAGATCATTGTTGAGAGGTGTGAGTATCCTGTTACCTGAACTAACATATTGGGGCTTCTGTACATGGTACTATGATTTTTGTACTTGATTATACATTATATTGATTATTGAACTATTTTATTCATGTCATTTTATTGATATAAATGATTTATATAAAATTTTCATCAAATCATGTTTAACACATATTTTATATATCTTCTATGCATTTTAATAAAAAAATTATATTTTTTACTAAATATAGAAATATTATTCCATGCCTAGATTTATTTAAAATCATTAGAATAAATGGTTTATTACTACGGAAATGAGTGTGAGATTCTTGGTGAGACCCAATAAGATTTTTAAATCACTTCATGCCTTTTCCTTCATGAATTTTTAGATTTTCTTATTCCATTTCTTAGTAAAGATAATGTTTCATGTAGATGTGGTTGATACTCTTCATCCTTGGGACAATGGAGTGAGGATGGTGGTTAGTGGAGATGTTTCCCACTTGTTACATAAATTTTTTAGACTTTTGTCTAGTTTATGTTTCCTTTGTATATTTATCTTTCTATATATGTATTATTTCACATGTTAGTTTCTATTAATTATCCCATTAAAATGTTGATCATACTAACTTGTATCTTTTATCTTCCATTTTTTGTGGAAAAACAATTCCCTCTAAATTCTTGTATAAATTTTTCTGCCAGGTGACAACTAATGGTGGTCGGTAATTCACTTCAGGTCATGTTAGATTCGAAAATGGTATCAGGGTACTAGGGTATCTAGGTTGGTGCATGACAAAGTGGAATCATGGGTGAATGTTAAGCATATTTATTTGATGTTAGTTTATAATTTAGGTTATCTTGATAGAAAGGATGATGAATTTATGGTACTTAAGAATTATTTTCAAGTGAGTGTCTAGCTAGATCTAAAAATGATGAGCCTTAAGTCACCATGGGTCTTTTGGAATAGTGCTATTAAGTAATATTTTAATCTGATTCAATTATTTTCCATATATTGATCTGATTATATTCAAATTATATTCTTTAATTTCTAATAGATGTAATTGATATTCCTATAGATCTTGTCTGAGTTTTTTGTATTTTATATTCTTTATAATATATTTAATGTTTTTTTGATGTTTTTTAACACCATTACCCTCAAAGAACATTTGAATCAGCCCCAGGATGAAGCTACTGGTGAACCATTGTGATAAAATCTTCTAGTAGACTACAATCTTTTCGAGATAGTGGTGTGGGATATACAAGCTCATGGTAAAATACTTTTACACATTCTCGTTCAGGATATATTGGTGTAACATCAAAGGTATGAATCTCTTGTTCATTATCGAGAGTTTATTCATAAAAAACAACCAGCTTTCCAAGGATTCAACAGTCCTCAATAGGTTAAAGACTGGTTGAAAAAGGTATAGATTATTTTTGAGTTCCTAGAAATACTATAAACTATAAAGGTGAGATTTTCAACCCTTATTTTGGAATAACCAAGTAAGATATGGTGGGATTAAATGGTGATGTAAAATAATCATGTGGTTTTAGAGGAGATAGAAATTTGAAACATTTTCACAGAACAGTTCCATCCAAAAATTGTGGCCTTGAAAAAATATATGGTGGTTATAAACATCCAACAGGGTGACAAGACCATGAATCAGTATAAAAACATCTTTTTTAGGTGTAGACACCAAAAAGGTCTGTAACTCCTAGTGGATGTTTCGAAATGATGAAGCGAAGTGATATTCAGACTCGGAATCCCGGTCCGGATGGCCCAGAGGTGGTGCGCGAAATTAAGGAGGACTTGCATGAAAAAATGTTTCCCGTGTGAAGGAAGTCTGGGATTCACGAAAAAGCACCGGAATGGCACGCAATTTTGTGTGCACGGTTCCGGGTGGTGAGGCCTTTCACGTTGACCAGTCTTGGTGTGGAAGATTTCGCACGTCGTCTGGATTCTACGATGCCTGAGGCCTATAAATAGAAGGAGACCCCTTCCGTTTCGGGGTTGCGGAATTCAGACCAGCTCCCGTGCACGTAATTGGACTCCCGCGCGCGCAATATGACTTTCAAGTATTAACCCTTTTCATAAAACCTTGATTCGGGGTTCGCCTTTGCAAGCAAACCTACCAACTTCAATAAAATTGCAAGCTCCTCTGGATTCCTCCTTTGCACGCAGTCACATTCATTGCGCACACTCCCTCTATTACGTGTCAAACCCAATTGCACGCAAGCCCATCATTAGGTTTTACCAGGGATCAAACATTTCCCCCGCGTGCAATCCAAGCCCATTGCGCGCAATCCACCTATTTGCGCGCAATCCCTCTTCCCCAATTACATTCCATCCTGGTGTTTTGTGCGCAAACCTTCTCTTTGCGCGCAAACCCCGGGACCCCTCACCTTGACGCCCCCCTGGGGTGCCTCCTTGTATAAGCACCCGACATCTTCTATACCGGGAATGCACGCCATGCATTGTTTTATCGTACATCCTTCTAGGCTCGTACAAAGTAACCTCAAGGTCCCTTGGATGGTTTTTCCCATTGAGTTGCTTTGCCTTATGCTTCTTCGCATAGCCACGCTAACGTGGACCCCTTGATGGTTCGCCCTGCGGCCCGCCTTCACCATGACCTTGTCAATGCCTTCCCTCCCACAAGGGGTAGAGGGTGTTGGGAATATAAGCCCCAGGGGTGTGGCGTGAACCCACCTCATCTGAGCTGTAGGACGTTAAACTGCCAACCACCTCGTCCTCAACACATGACATTAAACTGTAATCTAACCTCGTGCCTCACAAGCAGGGTCCCCCCGGCTCGGACATTCTTTACACCGCCCGTCTCCATGGGAATGGAATCTTCCTCACATGGAATTAGATCCTCCCTCTCGGAGTGGCGTTTGTCCACGAGGGAAGGGCTGCCTCAGAGCGTAATCCCCTAGCCTCTCTTACAGAAGGTAGCACCCATACACCTCCGTACTCCCTCCATGCTTTGTCACACCATGGGCCTCTAACCTGGAGTATTCCCTGGCACCAAGGGCTGCTAAATGCGTAAGCCCCTCTCCGCTTCTCATGGATGCACCCTTCGTGACGTGATCGTCTAGTCCCTGCTACCTCTTGTTTCTGACTCCGAGCATGACTCATGTGGGCTTAGAGTGAGCATGGACCATGACAACCATTATGGGCTGCCTTAGAGCGTAATCCCCATCCTAGTGAACTATGAGGACTTTGATCCATGTCAAAGCATGGTACGTAGGTAGCCTCCATGATATTCAAGACCACCACCCGGTCATCCCGACCTCTTCACGTCGGTTCGCTAACACTTTGGGCCACCTCAGATCGTAAGCCCTAAATTGCTCGTCCCGCATGACGTTAAACTGTATGCCTCCGTCCTGCATGATGTTAAACTGTAGGCCTTCGTACCGCATGATGTTAAACTGTATTCCTCTGTCCAGCATGATGTTAAACTATCTGCCTTGTCCCACAAGACGTTAAACTATATACCGTCCCACATGACATTAAACTGTATGCCTGAACTACATGGACATTGATCCGTGCTAAAGCATGGTACGTAGGTATCCTCCACGAGGTTCAAGCCCATCACTTGGATTTTCCGACCCCTTAGTTTCGGTTCACCAACCACCTTTGTGGGCCGCCTCATAGCGTAATCCCCATATTTACCATTGTGGGCCTCCTCAGAGCATAATCCCCATATCCACCATTGTGGACCGCCTCAGAGCATAAGACCCATATCCACCATTGTGGGCCGCCTCAGAGTATAATCCCCAAACGCCTCCATCCTGCATGACGTTAAATTGTATGCTTGAACTACGGATACTTTATTCCATGTCAAAACATGGTACGTAGCTTGCCTCCATGAGGTTCAAGCCACCTTCATTCCATCACCCATCCTGGTTCCTACCCGGGCCACCACATCCCGGTGGGATCATGCCACCTCATTCCACTCCACAGTATCCGGGAAGCCACCCACGTGCTGGCCCCAACATCAGAGTTCCCTTTAGGGGGTTATTTTATCTGATCCACTCTTAATGTTCTGATCAGTCTGATCCATCTTCGTAAGATGTTAAACTCATGGTATACCCTGTGTTAAACATGGGAAGCTGAGGAAAACCTCATGAGACATGCCCTTGGCGTAACCGTCTCCACAAGACGTTAAACTCACAGCATACCCCGTGTTTAACATGTGAAGCTGACGATAACCTCAGATACGTGCCTATGGCATGCCAATTCCACGCGTTCGATGTGGGATGCCTCAGGCTTCCATGCCCTCAGGATTCCCTATAATAAGGGAAAGAATACATACATTCCAATCCACCAGTGTCAAGACATGCCACCAATGCCCCATCATGACCATTCTCCTCACCGAAGGTTGCTTCCCCGACCAGACCCCTTGGCGCATCTCGATGGGTGCAGCGTAATTTACTGGTGTCCATGTAAATATGGCATCGGGAATGAGATTCACGAATACGTCTTAAATCTATGATGGAGACCTGGACTTGGTGACGAGCTCTGAGGAGGAATCCACAGAAGGAAGAACTGACATCCCATCATCCCAGTTTCAATCAAGGAGCAGACGTCCCTGAACAAAGAACGGATGTCGCCCGCCTTTGGAAAGAGAGAATGTGGGGCAACAAGCCGCGCGTCCTCCCCTACGTGATAGATGCACGCGTGCGCCCCGGTGGAAAGCATTGAAAACAGAAAATGGTGAACACGACATCAATCTATTCTCCTGAATATGGAGACCGGTAGTGTTTGTGGTGTCAGAAGATTAGCATGTCACCAGGTCCAGGCACCCAGCACCAGGACGTAAAACCCGCCAGGGGTTTGGGCGGTCAGGACGTTGACACTCCGTTCTATGACGTCATCATCATGGATCCCTCTTATCTACCATGAAAGGCAGAATGATGCAGGGATATTGGTTGTCGATTCCTTTTCCTGCTAGTGTTAATGGGTTCATCTCCCTACTTTTAGGAATCAGATCGCTGCATCCGGAGCTCGATCGCCACCTGCCCACTGGCGTAGGGGCAGGGGAAGTACCAACGCGTCCACCCCATGCGGTCCCTCCTTTTTCATAGCTTCTCTGACCGCCACGACTTCTGGGCACTCACGCCCCCTCTCTCCATCAGATGTTATGCAATAGAGAGTGATCAATGACCTTGTCTGTAGGTACGAGGAGGAAGGGGTCATCCCAACCAGGGACATGGCCTGTTTGGATCTCGAGGCAGCTGCGACTCACTACCATCGTCGCCCCTGAGGGCCATGTAGGGAGCCACCATGCCTCACCCCAATGTTCAACCGTTTTGGGAACCTATCCCTGGAACCCCTCGACACCTCCCTTCCCTATGCCGATGAGGTGGGGGATATCCGAGTTTTCCCGATCAGGGACCCGCTCCAAGGGTTCATGGAAAGGGCCCCCGCTAGGCCACGTCAATGCTGCCGCTCGACTCCCCAAGCCGAAAAGCAGGCAATCCATGTGTCTGCACCACTGGCTCCAACCCATCTGACCCGACGCCAATGTCGGACACGAGCGAAAGAGGATTCCTTCCCTGGGACATCGACGTCAGAAACCATTGTTGCCCGAGCCACTACTAACTCCTATCATCCAACCCCCATACACATTTCGTAGGGGCAATTACATGTCTGACCTGGATCGAGGCCCCGACCGCCCCACAGGTAGGTTGGGTCGACTCTCCCAGTCGCTGGCACAGGCGATGGCCACTGCGAACCAATTTGCGATAGTTCCATCTAGCATGAAGGCCTACTCCATGCCACCATTCTAGAAAGTAGAATGCTTCCACGTGATATCTACGCTCTAGGTGTGGATCTTTCTAGTTCTCACTACACTAGGTATGGGGTCACTTCGCCTACCGCTGGCCGCGAGTATGGATCCATTGCATATCTGGTCACTCACCCACATAGAGGTCCTCCCCATGTCCCTTTCAACATCTGCCATGGTGCTCCTCGCACCCTATCCTTTGGTCCTCTTAGCCCCAGTACCATTACGGCCAGAGGAATCCATGATGGAAGACAACCTTTCCCTGAAGAGATACTCAGGGGCAAGAAGGCGGGACGTCGTTGCCGTAAGGGAAATGCCAGGGAAGGCCAGACGGAAATCAGACCAGTCCGTTTCTTGGACTCTAAGGCAGAATACGACTCAACGATGGAGCCCTCCCCCTAGTATTATGAGTCAAGGTCAGGGATAGGGACGCGGTGCATTAGCCTCATACTCCCTAAATACAAGATCCATATGATCCCTGCCTCCCTCCAAAGGTATATCCAGGAGGACGAGGACTTAGAATACCCCCAAGGATCAAACTTGCAGTTTCCATTGGACTTTCCAGAAGCACCTTCCACCTCGGTCAGAGAGGGTGGAGAGCTTTTCTGGGGACTGACGGAAGAGTCTCAACATGGAACATCCTCGGCAAGCACCGTCACTATGATAGGAGGCTCGTTCATCAGCCCATCCTATCTTGATGTGACGGCCAGGACACTTCATCCCTGGGAGGGCGACTTAGGATTCAGCGACCAATCGGCCTGCTCGCCGTATTCTCTGCCCACCAGCCCACCGGCCCAGTGGCTTGCCTTTGCGCCGCTACCAGTTCCCCAGCCATTCTCGGTTGATGAGTGGGTCCAGCAAGGGATGAACCATGAACCAGAGCCGTGGAGCTTCTGGACCATCCTCACAGTAGGCCACTTCCCCGAGAAGTTTTGGCCGGTCGCAGGATTAGATTTTGATATACCATAATCGCTCACCCCGGGAGAATTTGAATGTTTCTTCCAGACTCTCTGGGCGACTCACTTTCGTCTTCTCTATCAGCAAGTGCCATATCCTGGGAGCCAAGAACACCACAAGGATATCAGTGAGCAATGTCGTCGGGTCGACCTGGCCACGCTCCCTGCGGTTCAGCACCCCGAGTCACTTGGCCTCCACAGGGCCCTCCAACAACAATGCGTCTAGATTTTTCAAGTAATCTGCAAAGTTATCGAGGAAGCCACCCCCCATGTGCACGTCTGTGGATGGGGGTAGTATGTTTCCCTTCTCTTCAGTGTGATTCGCCGACATCCCGACTCACCGAGCGGTTTTAAGGGCATGGCTCCAAGGGTAGAAATGGTTAACATGGTCGACCTGTCGGGAGAGGGGAACGATTTAGAACATCCCGATGGGGACTCACTTCCTGAGGACAGGCCACTATTGGACCCATCTGGGAGAATTACTCTCCAACATAGAAATATCCTAGGTCTCCCTGCACCCACTGAGGCATTAACACTAAGCTGGAACATCGGTAAGGTTAAAGAGCGTGTTGGGGCTATCAAGCTCGCTGACCCATCTGCCTTAGTGCAGAAGGCATAGTAAGATTCCAAGAAGGCCACGTTGCACCAACATCTTGCTGAGCAGAAGAGGCTGGTTGATGAGCTTCTAGCTGAATGCATTGAAGAGTGGCGGCCTGACTACGGTGATCTTAGATCAGGACAGAAGGGGTAGGAACAACTACCCCTTGACGATATTCTCTTGGGAAACCACGATCATGTCATCTTCACCGACAGAGGAGATGTCGGAGCTCATGGAAATAGGGCGCGATACATTTCCCCAAACCCCCCTGAATGGCATGATCACCTAAGAGCCCCGCTCAGGTTCCTCCCATTGCCCCAAGAGTCGCTCCACCAGTTGCCCTGCGAGCTGATGATCTTGAATACCGGATTGAAGAGCCCAGAAATGCACTTGTGGTTAGGGATCCCTGTCCGGATAGGAACCCTTATCCAGACGATCTGATGGTGGCACTCATCGCCCGTTTAGAGGCTTTGGAAACTCGGCAGGTGGTGATCCCACTGGACAGTAAGACATACCCAGCATGGGTTGATGATATGCCAGAATATTCGGGATTTGGGAACCCCACTTTCGCCACCTTTAACGGGACAGGTGACCTGCCACAACACCTAGCCTACTTTAACTCGAGGTGTGGGCCTATGTTAGGAACTTTGGCACAGGAGGAGGCCGCCAATCTCCGTTGCATTGTTCGGTCACTAGAAGGGCCAGCTTTCATCTGGTACAGCCAGCTCCCTATCGGATCTGTGACTAGCTAGGAAGACCTTCACAGGAAATTCATCTACCAGTTCAGTTCCACAACCTGGAAGTCGAACATCGCAGACCACTTCAGGTGCAAGAAAAGGCCTGATGAGCGAGTCGCGGACTTCATCGCCCGGTGGAAGGGTCTCACATACTCTCATGACATGCCACTAACTGAAGAGAAATTAATGACAATGTGCATCAGGAATGTCAAGGCAGAGCTAGTTCCTTCCCTGATCACTCAGAATTACCCCTGAGGTTTTCGAGACTTCTCAGACAATGATAAATTCCTTGAAGAAGACCTGCAACAGGCCAGTCAGTAACACCATCTGCCTCATGTGATCCCCGCAAGGAGAGATGCCAGAGCCGAGCCCACTAATATGGCCCAGATAGAGGCTCCTAGGAATCTAGAGATGCTACCAGGGAGGCCAACTCCACAGCCCCATAGTGTTCCACCCCCACGGGCACAGTCCCCTACCCAGAAGCGACTGCCTCAAAATTGGAAAGCGCCTCCACGTAACGCACCACCACAACATAAGTGAGATAATCAGTTTCCGCCTCCTCAGCATGCTCCTCCAGCCCCTCGTCAGGTCCAACCTCCAAGAGCCCCCTTTCAAGATAGAAGGAATCAGACATACTTGTTCGACAAGGCTTAGGTCCCTAGTTACATCCGTAGTGCTTTGGGACAGAGAATTGTGTGGCTACCCGAGTGCTGGAAGCCAGAAGAGGCACATCTCACTGATCACCCCCAACTACTGTGTTTATCACCGGGCCCTAGGGAACACCATCTAGCAATGATACATGTTCAAGGACTGGCTCCAAGACCATATTGACAATAATATAGTCAAGTTGGGCCCAGCCTCGGTACAAGTAGTAGGTATCTTTCTGAGATCAGAGGGTGGTGGCGGCGACGAGGATGAATGGCAGTAGGTTTTCGACCATGGGCTCCAGAAACAGTGACTGGATGGCCCGCAAGATGGTCGCCTGCGCCCATGGAAACATCCACGCGTGTTTAAATCATCCAGAGCCCTCAGAAGCTGTGGTTTCTACCTCGGCATTGTCATCCCAACTAGCCTCTTCCCAAAAGTGCAGGCGACAGTGGTGCAAGGAGAAATAATGCGCCCTTCCAATGCCGTTTTCATCCTGCACTCTCGGTGACTTCATGCCCCCAGAAATGGGGATCCCTCTAAGAATCCTCCTGGAATTGGATGACTCCTAGAGTGATAGTTAGGGGTACGCTTCGGTTAACACCGTAGAGTTTCTAAATCCCTTTTTGACTCCTAATGATGAGGAACGCTAGGTGGACCTTCCCAATGTCCCTAGTCCTCACCAACGTCAAGGGAGCCATGGATACATGAATCATTGAGCCATAGAAGTTTTCACCTCAAGCTAGGTTGTGCACGCTACTAAGACTAGGCAGTAGGCTTAGTACAGAGCTCAGTACATGCGTCCCCTTTATCTGGTGTCGACAGGTCTGCCTCCACCGCCATTTGTGTTACTAGATCAGGCAGAACCACCTCAGTCATGCCGCGAACAGCTCTGCCCTGCTACCAGCCGACCCCAGCCTTCCAGTCCTAATCTGGAAGCCACTCTCTGGACTTCGACTAGTGAACATCATGACATTCCTAGTACCAGTCAGCCACCGGTCCTACCGGTAGGGCCCGTCATGCCTCCAATCGCAGAGAGGCCTCCTGCAAGCAGAGTCTCGTGTTTGGCCCGTAAGTATGATGTTCTGAAGTACCTTGTTGATATTCTATTAAGGCTTTTTATCCTTGAGGATCTTCTCCTATCATCTAAAATGTGTGAGGCGCTCGCAGAGGCCCTAAGGAGCCCCCTCCAGTTTGAGACGGAGGTAGAAGATATAGAAGCCTTCTACGCTGAGGCTATTGAGAATGCTGAATTCCAGGAAGTTATCTCATTCTCCCGTGAAGATGCAGACCCTCCCATATAGGGTAATATTCACCCATTGTACATCATTGTCCAGTTCAATAGTGTGGATGTCCGTCGTTGTCTTTTTGACACGGGTTCTTGTATAAACCTAATCCCAACTCGGACACCGCGGAAGTTGGGTTTGTCTGAGGATGATTTAACTCCCTATGTCCTCAGGATCTAGGGATATGACAGAACCGAGAAAACTCCAGTCGGCAATACTCACTTGAAAACCTAGTTCTATGGCCTAATTGCTAGCTCCGAATTCATGGTTGTCTCTGAGGACACTGCCTACAATGCATTGATGGGAAGGTTGTGGCTCCACCTTCACGCGGTGGTCCACTCATCATATCACCAATGCCTCAAATACTCCCTTAATGGTCGAGTAGGCGTGATCCAAGGAGATACGTCTCCTTTTGTCACTTGTGAAGCCCGTTATCTGGACGTCGACTACTACAAGAGCAAGGATAAGAAAGTTTTGGCTGGTGAGGTTGAGCCCGCCACTGTCAAAGGTGATCCCTGGGCAAGTTTGGATGACGCCTATGTCTTCCCAATCCATCGGTTGGAGGCCATAACCCCAGACATGGGGAAATGTTTCATGGTTGTGGGTATAAGAGGTTGGCATATTCCTGGATCCAAGCAATGGAGGAAAATCACCTCATACTCCGACACCAACCAGGCTCAGCTGATTCCCGAACCTCCTTCCCATGTACGGTATCGAAACGTCAGGCTCATGGCGATGGTGGTACGTCATACATGTCTCTTTCGTCGGGCTGGAATTAATCGGCTCAAGCCGACGCGCCACTACTGATTTGATGTCATCAAGCGTGGATCCTTGGGCCAAAGACCAGATGGGATTGGATCAACTGCCTTCATCACTATGGTCTCAGTGGCGCGCGAGTCTCCCGATATGATGACCAATGCTGCCCAAGCCGGCACCAGCTTTCCATCAAAGTCTGGTAGCCCCGAAGCAGCTCCCCCCATAGAAGATCCCTCCACACATGGAGAAGAGGATCTGGAGGATGATCCCCCTACCTTTGAAGAGTGAGTCTCTACCACAGTCAATGAATTGGTACAGGTGAACCTTGGTAGTGAGGTAGATCTGAGATCTGCATTGATCAGTGTGGCCATGCCCCTAGAAGAGCAGCAATGGTACATAGAATTCCTCAAATAGAATCGTGATGTGTTCGGTTGGAGTTAGGATGAGATTCCAGGATTAGATCCTCTGGTAGTCATCCACCACCTTGGTCTCCCAACAAACCATCACGGGATCAAGCAGCCTCCCAGAAAGATGCACCCTTCTCATGGTACCATGGTTGATGCTGAAGTTGATAAGATCATCAAACCCAACTTCATCATGGAAGTCCAGTACCCTAGGTGGCTTTCCAACATTGTTCCAGTCAGGAAGAAGAACGGACAAATCAGGGTCTGTATCGACTTCCACGATCTCAACTGCCACTGTCTGAAGGATGATTTTCCCCTCCTAGTGACAGAGTTGTTGATTGATGCCACAGATGGGTTCCAAGCCCTCTCCTTCATGGATGGGTATTCTGGATACAACCAAATTAGGATGGCCTCTGAGGATGAAGAGTTCCCTTCCTTCAAGGCCCCCAAGGTACCTTTTGTTACCAGGTTATGCCCTTCGGCCTGAACAATGCAGGTTCCACCTATCAACGGGTCATGCATTGCATATTCAAGACAATTCTCAGGACATTGGTGGAATGCTACGTGGATGATCTGGTTGTCAAATCTCTCCAGTTCCAGGACCATCTCAAGGACCTTGAGAAATTGTTTTTCTTCCTATGTTCCCACCACCTGAAGATAAACCCGTTGAAGTGTGCCTTCGGGGTCACCTCCGAGAAGTTTCTTGGCTTTGTTTTCAGATAATGAGGCATGGAGATCGACCTGGAGAAGATCAAGGCCATCAGCCAGATGCCTCCCCCAAGAAATATTCGGTATCTTTGAGGTCTCCAAGGCCACTTAGCCTACATACGCTGATTCATTGCGAATCTGGTGGGCAATTGTAAGCCCTCTTTCCGGCTCATGAAGAAAGGCGCCACCTATGAATGGGATGAAGATTTTCAGACCGCCTTCGAGGAAATTAATAAGTATCTTCTCCAACCTTTGGTCTTCATGCCACCCGTTTCCGGGAAGCCACTTGTCCATTACGTGACTGCCCTGGAATGGTCCCTCAGTGAAATTCTCACCCAAAAGAACAATGAAGGAACAGAGAACAGCCTCTACTACCTCATCCGCATGCTCCTCGATATTAAAATTAGATACTCTCCCATCGAGAAGAGCTTCTATGCACTCGTATTCACCGTACAAGAAATTGTGGCACTACTTTCAGCACCATGAGTTACAGCTAGTCTCTTGGGTCGACCCATTAAAATACATCCTGAACAGACCTATGTTGACTCGCCGACTAGCGCGGTGGGTGGTGATCCTCCAGCAGTTCGACATCAGGTTCGTACATCAAAAGGCTATCAAAGGACAGGTGTTGGCAGACTTTTTAGCTGGTCACCCAACCTCGGCGTATCATCCAATGTACCTAGGTTTTCCTGATGAGGTAATCCTCTAAGTTGATCATGTTGTACCATGCTGGCAGATGCACTTTGACGGTGCCTCCCGGAGCCCCACCGGTAGGAGACTCAATGATCCTAGGATCAACAAAGTGGGCCTGGTTATCATCTTCATCACCCCAGAGCAAGCAGTCCTACCATATTCGTTTTTATTATCTGAGGGTTGCACCAACAATGAGGCCAAATATCATTCCCTCATCACTGGCCTCGAACTGGACATCGAGATTGACGTGCCCCATTTGCATGTGAAAGGGGACTCCGAGCTGGTCATCAAGGAGGTCAATGGTTACTATGTTGTCAAGAAGCCGGAACTCGTGCCATTGCTGGGGTGCACCCTCCGTCTAATGGATCAGTCCCCCTCTCGACCAGAATTCATTCATATTCCCCGGTCGTAGAAAAGTCGAGCATATACTTTTCCCAGCCTGGCTGCGTCGCTTGCGGATCCCGAACATGACGACCTAATTAACCACATAGCGCACCAGAGAGTCATTGCTCCTGTTACCCAGAAGGATGATCATGGCTCGTGGGTGAACCATCTTACCACTGGTGCCCCTACGTTAGGAGCCCCAGGTATATCAGACATGGTGAACAAAATAGTTCCTTATTGGAGGACACCCTTGGTTGAATACCACCAACATGGAAATCTTCCATCAGACTGGGCCGAGCGTGAGTGAATATGACGCCGCGCGCTGTAGTTTACCCTTCAGAGTGGTCCCATCCTTGAGCAGATCCTTTACAAATGCAGATTTGATGGTGTTCTCCTATGTTTCCTTCAAGGAGTCGAGATCCATCAGGTCATGCGAGAGGTTCATGCTGGTTCATGTGGCACCCATCAGGCTCGGTTGAAGTTGTCCCGCCAAATTCAAAGGTTGGGTTACTTCTGGCCCTCCATGATCTATGACTGAATCAAGTTTTCCAAGAGCTGTCATGCGTGCCAAGTTCATGCCAACTTTATGCATAGGCCACCAGAGCCCTTCCACACTACCAAGTATTTTTTGCCATTTGTAGTGTGGGGTTTGGATGTCATAGGACCTTACCCACCATCGATGGCTCGCCAATGCTGGTTCATTCTGACATCTATGGATTTCTTTTCCAAGTGGGTAGAGGCAATTCTGCTCAAGGAAGTCAAAGCCCGTTCTATTACTGACTTCGTAAGTTCCAACATCATCTATCGATTTGGAGTGCCTCACTCTATCCTCACGGATAATGGGACCAACTTCCGAGTAGTAGAGCTAAATAAATTGTACGCCAAGTACAACATTCGCTCCAACCATACCTCCCGCTATCACGCGCGGGAAAATGGACAGATCGATGCGTTTAACAAAACACTCTCTAACATTCTACAAAAAATGGTTGGTCAGAATAAGAAACGTTGGCCAGAAAAGCTCCCCAATGCTCTCTGGACTTATCGGACGACGACTCGTAATTCCACCATGGTGACCCCGTATTTCCTGGTGTACGGATCAGAAGTCGTCCTGCCCATCGAGATTCATTTTCCCTTATTGCGCACGGTGGTCTACCACCAGCAAGCGCCAGATAGAGTTTCTAAAATCCGTCTAGCTGAATTGGAAGTTCTAGATGAGAATAGTCTTCGTGCATTTCAGAACCTGCAAAGGAATCAGAGCAGGATGGCTCGAGCTTTCAACAAGAAGGTTAGCCTTCGCTCCTTCCTGCAAGGCGATATGGTACTGGCCCTCAGGGCACCAATGATTCTCGGCAGGAAACCACCCAAGTTGGTGCCCAAATGGGAGGGTCCTTTAATCATCCATATGTTCTATCTCAAAGGTGTGTACTCCCTGGTGACTATGGATAGAGAGCGTGTAACTCCTCCCACCAACTCCAAGTTCCTCAAGTAGTACATTGCCTAAGACTAAGGGTCTTGCATGACCCTAAACTACAATCTCGGTCCCCCATGACCTTAAACTGGATCTCGGTCCCCCCATGACCTTAAACTGGATCTCGGTCCCCTCTGACCATAAACTGGATCCCGGTCCCCCATGACCTTAAACTGGATCCAAGTCCCCCATGACCTTAAACTGGATAATGGTCCCACATGCCGTAAACTGCACCTGGACCCCCATGACCCTAAACTGCATTTGGTCCAGCATGAACTTAAAACTACAATTGGCCCTACATCTAGGCCCCTTTGGTCCGAGTTCTATAACCTTAAACTAGGATCCTTGTGGTCCAAAATGACCTTAAACTGCATGCTCGCCCTCACTGCAAGGCGTTAATCTGCAAGCTGGTTAGGCCTTCCTGACTGAGGCCCAGCCTTAGGCCCCTTGGCCTTATCAGGCCTCCATAGCCCTAGTACTTACCCAGAGTGTGCGGTGTGGTATAGGATTATTTCCTCATTCACCATGGGTTACCCGACGTGCCATATGCATTCCCGGATGAAATGCCTCTCATCATCCTACATGATGTTAAACTGTGCTTCTAGAACTACGTGCATCTTGATTCCCATCCTTATGAGATACGTAGGACCGCCTGAACTTTTAGGTTTTAGGTCTAGCCCCATCTCTTAAGAGATCCCATGATCTCCTAGTCACCTTGGTCTCTTGGCCTATCCCTACCTGCGGGGGGATATATAGGTGTGGTAAAGGGTTTTTGGCACCATGATCCCTTCTCCCGGGAATCCGCCATCTTTTGGCTGCTCTCAAACTGAGCCATTAGACCCTTCCAAGTGGTCTGCTAATGTGCTCAGAGTACTCTGTTCTAGGACCTGGAGTGTCAGATTCGACTTAGGCAAGTTTTTGTCCACTTTTCAAGCTTTGTGCTCCCTTTCATTTGCGCCCTCGTTATCTTTCACACCCGGAGGGACCCCCAAGAACAGCTTGGATACAACACCTAAGGGATCTCCTACCATCATGGGCCAACGCCCCCGAGGGTTTTAGACTACAAATTGATACAAATACCAGGTTTCAAACTTTCTCAGCAGTCGATGCGCATTTTTTTCCCCATTTTAGGCTAATGCGACAGGATACTATGTTGTGAACATGGTCAGAAGTAGTCCTCTGTCATCACGCTGGCTCCTTTTGGCCCAGGATGTTGGTTTCATGGTTCAAATTATGTTCCACCCCATCCTGTCAAGGTGGAATCTCGACACTCCTTGCGCTAACCCTCAGTGAACCTCCACATGTCAGGCGGACAAAGCTGTGTGCCAGTGTCTCTCAGGGCTCCCTTGATCCGAGCGCCAAGGTTATATGCTTGGATTTTCTCTAAGGATCATGTGCAGCTTGACCCTCATCCCCATGGGAAATGAGGAGTTGCCCAAAAATTGCGTTCTGGCCTTAGCTCAGCTGGAAGCTAGTGTCTCATGCCCCCCCTGATTGTTGGACCCTCATGGACTTCTTGGCCCAAGGCTCCTCTCGGGAAGTCACACACGGTGATGGTAGGAGGATATGCCCTCATCTACATTGTGTGTGCCTTATCGCATCGTGCATGTTCCATTTTGTCCAAGCCATACGACCATAAACTGTGCTGGTTGGTCCTACCACACGACCATAAACTGTGATGATATCGTCCCTACCACACGACGAAAAATGACACTGCATTGTGTTGACTTCCCCATAGGGGACATCACGTTGGGTATCGGTCCATTACCATACCATTTTTCAACGCCTATATACGACTTTATTATTATTGCGATTCAAGGAGTTTCTAACCTAGGTCGGTAATTCCACGAAAGAAAAACCATTCACCTTCAAGGACAAACATGATATATCAAATACCGCTTCTTTTGGTGCGAGGGATAGGCCCGCACACCTCTTTCATCCTTTGCACAGGTACCATGTCGTGTCGTGCACCCTTCAAGAACTACGTACATCTTGATCCCCATTCTCAAGGGGTAAGTAGGAACGCCCAGACCTCTTGGCTAAGGGTCCATCATGGGGTACGCTAATTTATTGTGTCGGTCTCGCCTTTAGGACCTTGACAACGAGACTGCGTGGCATGGTGAGCAATTCCTCATCCCCATTCAAGTCAGGTTTGTGATAGCCACACCACATGCGCCATGTTATGAGAATTAGCCCTCCGGTTTCTTATCCTACATGACGTTAAAAGGTACCCCAAGAACTATGTATGGCTTGATTCTCATCCTTATGAGATACGTAGGAGCGCCTGGGCACCTCCCCATAGGCTCAACCTAGCTTTCGTGTTTGGTCCCTTGACCTAAACACGTCTCCAACGAGCACATGGTAAGCAGGACCATGCCCCCATTCACGTCGGGTTTCGAAACCACTTTACCTTGTGTCTCCCACTTCCCTTACTCCTTTGGTCCAAGCTGCAAGACCTTAAACTAAGATCATTTTCTAGAACTACGTGTGGCTTGACTATCATCCTTATGAGATACGTAAGAACGCCTAGACATTTCATCTTGGTTCCAGCCCCAGGGATTATCAAATCTCGTCCCTCCTCACTGTCGGCCCCTTGTCCTAGCTTCTTGGGGAGTGGTGTAATTGCGAAATTTACCCTGAATAAGTTCGGGATGCCCCATAGTGATGTTGGGAAGCGACAGTTCTCTTTCCATAGAGGTCCTGTCTGAAAATTGGGATGATCTGTGACTAGATTGATACATCGGCCTAATGTGTCTCCACCACGGTGGTGCAATATTGGGAGTTTTGGACTCTGTTTGAATAAACCACCACTCCACTTTCCATGCTTTACATGCCCCTTTATTTGGATCCTCATCCTCTTTTATATTTGATGGGACACCCTAACAGTATAGATGATAGACTTTGGTCCGCCTGCTGTAACGATATGGATGATAGACCTTTGGTCCGCCTATTGTAACAATATGGATGATTGACCTACGGTCCACCTACTGTCCTGGGCCAACATTCCGGAATATTGGTCATGTTTGATGGGACCCCCTAACAGTATGGATGATAGACTTTGGTCCTCCTGATGTAACAATATGGATGATAGACCTTTGGTCTGCCTATTGTAACAGTATGGATGATTGACCTACGGTCCGCCTACTGTCCTGGGCCAATGTTTCGGAAGACTGATCGATGATATTTGAGTTAGGCCGCATGTTAAAAACATGGTCAGTGGTCCACCCTCATTTATTGTCCCCATTTTAGGCCAAAGTGATATGGATGCAGCATTTTCGCCATGGTTAACAGTTATCCTCCATCGTCGCTCCCCCCATAGTGTTCCGGATTTGGGTAACGTGATTAACCATTTTCATCTCCCTATGTTCATATGGATTTCAATTCCCTCATCATTGTCCTGCTCTTGTGTTATAACACATTGAGAAGGTGATATATCAATTAGTCTGAGGTCCCATCCTCAGAAGTCCAGGCCCAATTTCAGATGCCTAAAGCTTGGATGACGCTCCCATGAAGTGGTAGACTATGGTTGAGAATATCAAACCAAGGGTTCAAATAAATGGATTTGTCCATATAATGGATCGGAATGGTGATCAGTACAAAAAAAATTTGATGAGATGGCCAAAACAAGGCCTTTAAGGATCATTATTTTGGATTGATCTTTCTAGCACTGCTACCCTTTGGCTGGTGGCCTCCAGGACTGCTTCTCGCTCCCTGAAGACTCTCTCTTCATCAGTAGCCGCAGAGCGTAGTTCTGAAACCCTAGCTTGTTCCTGTGCCTGTTCAGTTTGAAGTACGGCCATCTAGTGACTCGCCTCCATCAGTTGTTCTTGGGCGTCAGCCAGCTGGGTCATCAGTTGCTCCACGAGCTCAGATCATGTTGCGACGAAGACCTCCTTCTCTGTCGCCTGCCCTTCGAGGAGCTGGACTTCCTTTTCCTCCCTTAGGAATACTCAATTGCTCACCGATCTTTCCTGACATTGGGCAACATTGGTGCGCCGACTGCTTTCACGTATCTTCTTGGCCATGTAATCACGAAGTTTCAGATGAAGGCATTGAGCGTCAGATCCTTCGGAACACAGGAAGCATAACCAGGTCTAGAGTGATCCCATCCATCTCATCCAATCCACTTGAGGCTGCCTGAGAAAGCGCTGGATACACTTCCACCCTTTGCGTTGTGTCATCCGGCCCTCCTCGACAGCTTTCGAGTCTAAATCGTCTATCTCCTTGGGATCAGTAGTCCGGTACATAGGAAAGGCAGCCAGCAGGTCAGCAGCAGGGTCTGCCTCAGGGATGCCTTCACAAGGAATAGGATCCTCGACGTCCGGGCGACCTTCAACTCTTTCCCTGACAACGGAGATGCCTCCGTTAGCTTCCGTCCTTGCTCCAATGACAGCACCGCTGATGTCCGCCGCCCCCTACTCACTAATTGTTGGGGCCGACTTAGTTTGGGAGGTATGTTCTTGAGGTGGTGGGACGCCCGCCACTAGTTCACTAATGGACGGGTCGGGCTCAGCAACCCGACGAGCCTCCAAATCTGAGATCTCTCTATGAGGAGCATCTATATTAGTTGGGTTTTCTGACGGTAATCACCAGTAGCGAAGCAGGGGACTCACAGGAACCCAGGGCATCAGCCTCTAGTGTTTTGGTCACTATAAGAGCTATCATGGCAGGAGACCCCTCAGTGCTTGTCAGTTCAATGATGGGTGTCGAAGCCCCATCCTGTCCCACCGGCGCATCTCCTCCTTCTATTGGGGATGCCTGATCAGCGCCTATGTTCTCCTGACTGAGATAGAGAAATGGATTAGAAATTTCAGAAGAGAACAGACGAAGAAGGAAGATGAATAAGGATAGAGACAGACCTCGAGTATCTCATTTATGTCGATATCAGAGCTGATAATCTCACCGTTCTCCCAGAAACTCCCTTGGTAGGCCGCCCCCAGTGATCCCTCACCATCGGGTTCTCATTCTCCTTCACCTTCTCCTTCTTCCTCTCCTTCGCCTTCATCTTCTCCTATTTCCTCCTCTCCCTCTGACTCCTCATCACTGTCGCCTTCTCCCAGCGGCATCACATCCAGATCATGCTCTTGGCTGAGCATCACTTTCACCAAGAAAGGTGGCTTCGCACGCTGACCCCTTTGGTGTGTGTATATGTCCATGGTCGTTAGATATGCATGCCACTGATGGATATTTATCTGGTCGGTAACTCGAATGATCCCAACCTCTGGTAGATGGATCCTATCCAAAATTATCTTCTTCTATATGGCTTCAACACTCATTGATTGCTGCAGGGTCATCCAGGCTGACCACAATGCCAGGAAAATTGAATCCTGGGAAGGTTCGAGAAGGTATCTTATCTGCTTCCCGTGCAGTTCTCTGGCCACCTCATGTGACCCTCCTCTGGGAAATGAGGTCACAGCGACACCATGGGATGTCCCCGCTACTGATGTCCCAGCTTGCGCAGGCCTCGCTGCTTGACGCGTCCCTGGTTCCCCCCATCTAGCATCACCCTGTCTGCTCCCTCGTCGCCCAGTTTCCACGCGGGTAGTCTCGAGTTGCCGGAATTTCTTGCATAAAATCACCTTAGGGTACATGATGATCTATTGTTCGACGTACTCAGTTGATAATCCAGCGTCGACCCCTGTGGGAGTAAGGGTAATGATGTCACTAGAGCCATAAGTGGTGAACAACAACAACATTTGGCGAAGGACGCAGGGATTATTCTCCTCCCAAATGTCCGTGAATACCTTCTTCGGCATTGGCTGGAGGCACATGAAATGTCTGGAGAATCGGTATGGCATGTTAGGCTCACAGATGACCTTCCTGTCAATATGAGTTACAAGCAACCCGCCTCGGATTCCCTTGATGTATTCTTGCTGCTCCAGCAAGCCTTTCCCATTATCCACCATCTGGACGACCGGGGTGGAGAATGTGATAAAGTTGAAATTGTTGTGGTTACTGATTCAGATCCTTACACCCTCCTCATTGAGCGTTATCGGTGTAACCCTGAAAATGTTTAGGAGAGATGGTTGTAGGCTGTTGCTCGGAGGACGAACGATGTTCGGGGAGGTGTATCCGCCAAGACGAGCCACCACCCAGCCGTGAAAGATCTGGAAGGGTCCACACACCCTCCGAGGAGACCCCCCTCTTGAGATGCGTCCCAAAATAGCATACAACCTAGCCATCACGGGGACCCCCAGATTAAACCATTTGTTGGCAGCCATGGTTCCTGCCATCACTAGGGTTGCTGGATGGATGCCCATTCTTGCATCCCGCATCGACATGAGCCACCTGATCAGGAATTTGGTGAGGAACACAGTATATCGGGTGTTCGGGTCCTGGGCCTCAATTATGTGGTAGCCCAACGATTGGTATTTCCCCGCCTCCAGGGTCCTCCTATACGATCCATTCTTGCCTCTATGATCCATGGTTGGGCACCGTTTTCCCCTCACCGGCATCTTGACAATTGGTCCTTCTCTAGGAACTAGCTGAACCAGTCCTTGTAGGCAATGTCCATCAGGAAGTCCTTGACCCCCAGTCTCTCTTTGGCCAGCTCCAATAGGTGCCACGTCAGCATGGGGGTCCATGACCTGTCTTCCTAGGTGTTCATTAGAGGGATGAACTCATCGCATTGGTATCCCTCCAGGGGGATACCTCCGATGCAGTGAACATCTCAGAGGCTGATACAAGCTTCTCCATGGTGAAGATGGAATGTATTGGTGTTAGGGGACCATCGGTTAAATAGATCTGGCCTGAGTTTGGGTTGACGGTAGAAGTGGAATTGCGACATTCACACCGCCTCGAACAGACCAATGTGCCACAGCTCGGCCCCGAATTTGTCGCATGTATGGAGAACCCAGTACGCCCAAGCCCACTCACTGGTGAAGTATCCTCCGGACTGTAAGTCCCAATCTTGCAGCCATCCCTTAGTGTCGTCTGTGATGCTCTGACGGAATGTGCTCGCATAAAGGGTCGGAGAGCTCTCCGAAACAGGATCACCTCCATCAATGGTCTTGGTCCTCGGGTTTAGTACATACACATCCATGTGTCTGGTCTCTCTAGCAGGATGACCATTGTTGGTGATATTGTAATGGGAAGGTTGTCCTCCTGGGTCACCCATGACCGCGGTGTGTCCACCTCAAAGCCCGACAGTGGGACCTCTTCCACGATGTCGATGTTCCAGATCAGGATGTTGTTGGTTAGAGGATATTCTTTCTGGCCAGGGGTTAGCAGGTTAAACAATGTGAGATTGTCAGAAACAACCACTTTGACACCGTAAACCTCCTCGTTCGCTACCATTTTAGCTCTGCGAGTGGCGACTTCCCCCTAATCAACTGGGTTTGTATCCATCTCTAATGTTTTGATAGTTGCGCGAAATCCGGATGAGGTGCACAGAATCAGAAAATTTTAGGCGCAATCCGGACTCGCGGTGCGCAATTCAGGAGTTAGGCACGGAATCTGCAACAATTGGAACGAAATACCCTGAGTTTGAGTGACAATTGCCTGAAAACCGAAAGGAATTACGCACTGCCAAAACATTTTTTAAGCGCAGCCATGGAAGAAATTTCACACGTGAGAGCGTTGAGCCTATCGTGCGGAAAATATTGAGTATGGAACATGGGACCCTAGGCCCCTTTTATAGGTGAGGTCGGGGTTCCACACCGCGTGTAAAGTGAATTCCGCTCCGACCCGGTGTTTTGCGTGCCCTGTTTGGTTTTTTCATGCAAAGTGCCCACAAAATCCATCACTTCGGAATTTCGGCGTTTCCCTCAGAATCTGATCGTAGCGACCTCTCACTGATCCAATTCCAAGGAGGGGCATTTATAGATGCCGAAAAGGTTCATAACTCCTAGAAGAAGTTTTGAAATGATGAAGCGAAGTCATATTCAGACTCGGAGGCCCAGTCCGGATGGCCCAGAGGTGGTGCGTGAAATTAAAGAGGGATTTTGTGAAAAAATGTTGCCCGTGTGAAGGAAGTTCGAGATTCCTGAAAAAGCATTGGAATGGTGGGAAATTTTGCGTGCCCAGTTCTGCATGGTGAGGCCTTTCGTGCAGACTGGTCCTAGTGCGGATGATTTCACGCGTCGTCTGGATTCCGCAACGCCCGAGGCCTATAAATAGAAGGAGACCCCTTCCGTTTCAGGGTTGTGGAATTCGGACCAGTTCTCGTGCGCGTAATTGGACTCCAGCACGTGCAATATGACTTTCAGGTATTGACCCTTTTCGCGCTACCATGCCCCGGGGTTCACCTTTGTGTGCAATCCCACCGGCTTCAATAAAATTTCGAACTCCTCCGGGTTCCTCCTTTGCGAGAAATCACATCCATTGCGTGCACTCCCTCTTTTGCTCACCAAACCCAATTGTTCACAAGCCCGTCGTTAGGTATTACCAGGGGTCGTTCATTTCCCCTGCGTTAAATCCAATCCCATTGCGTGCAATCCCCCTATTCACGTGCAATCCCTCTACCCCAATTGCACGCCATCCCGATGTTTTGCGCGCAAACCTCGAGACCCCTCACCTTGATGCCCCCCTGGGGTGCCTCCCTGCATAAGCACCCAACGTCCTCTATACCGGGCATGCATTCCATGAGTTGTTTTCCTGTACGGCCTTCCAGGATCATATGAAGTAACCTCAAGGTCCCTTGGGTGGTGTTTCCCAATGCGTTTCTTTGCCTTATGCTTCTTCGCATAGGCACGCTAACGGCTATTGCTTCTTCGCATAGGCATGCTAACGTGGACCACTTTATGGTTCGCCATGCGGCCCCCTTTCACCACGGACATGCCAATTCCTTCCCTCCCACAATGGGTAGAGGGTGTTGGGCATGTAATCCCGAGGGGTGTGGCATGAACCCACCTCATCCGAGTTGTAGGACGTTAAACTTCCAAGCACCTCGTCCTCAACACATGACGTTAAACTGTGATCTGACCCCATGCCTCACACGTAGGGTCCCCCCAGATCGGATATTCTTTACACCACCTGTATCCATGGGAATGGAATCTTCATCACATGGAATGAGATCATCCCTCTTAGAGTGGTGTTTTTCCATGGAGGAAGGGATGCCTCAGAGCATAAGCCCCTATCCTCTCTTACGGAAGGTAGGATCTATGCACCTTCATACTCCCTCTACTCTTTGTCGCACCATGGGCCTCCATCCTGGAGTAAGCCCCAGTACCAAGGGCCACTCAATGCGTAAGCCCCTCTTAGCTTCTCACAGACGCACCCTTCGCGACGTGATCGTCTGGTCCCTTCTGCCTCTTGTTTCTCACACCGAGCATGACTCATGTGGGCTTAGAGTGAGCATGGACCATGACATCCATTATGGGCTGCCTCAGAGCATAATCCCCATCCTAGTGAACTAAGAGTACTTTGATCTATGTCGAATCATGGTACGTAGGTATCCTCCACGATGTTCAAGTCCACCACCCGGTCATCCCCACCTTTTCACGTCAGTTCGCCAACACTTTGGGCCGCCTCAAAGCATAAGCCCAAAATTGCTCATTCCGCATGATGTTAAACTGTCTTCCTTTGTCCCGCATGTTGTTAAACTATATGCCTTCATCCCGCATGACATTAAACTGTATGCCTCTGTCCAGCATGACGTTAAACTGTCAGCCTTGTCCTGCATGACGTTAAACTGTATACCATCCCGCATGACGTTAAATTGTATTCCTGAACTATGTGGACTTTGATCCATTCTATAGCACAGTACTTAGGTAGCCTCCACGAGGTTCAATACCATCACTTAGTTGTTCCGACCCCTTAGTTTCGGTTCACCAACCACCATTGTGGGCCGCCTCAGAGCGTAAGCCCCATATCCACCATTGTGGGCTGCCTCAGAATGTAAGCCCCATATCCACCATTGTTGGCCGCCTTAGAGCGTAAGACCCATATCCACCATTGTGGGTCGCCTCAGAGTGTAAGCCCCAAATTCCTTCATCCAGCATGACGTTAAACTGTATGCATGAACTACGGGGACTTTGATCCATGTCAAAGCATGGTACGTAGGTAGCCTCTGTGAGGTTCAACCCACCTTCACTCCGTCACCCATCCTAGTTCCTACATGGGCCTCCACATCACGGTGGGATCATGCCACCTCATTCTACTCCACAGTATTCGGGAAGCCGCCAACGTGCTGGCCCCAACATTAGAGTTCCCTTCAGGGGTTCTTTTATCTGATCCACTCTCAGTGTTATGATCAGTCCGATCCATCTCTGCAAGACGTTAAACTCGCTTCATACCACGTGTTAAACATGGGAAGCTGAGGAAAACCTCAAGAGACACGCCCTTGGCATAACCGTCTTTGCAAGATGTTAAACTCGCGACATACCCTGTGTTAAACATGGAAAGATGAGAAAAAACTCAGATACGTTCCTATGGAATGCCAATTCCCCACGTTCCATGTGGGATTCCATAGGCTTCCGCGCCCTCGAGAATCCCTATAATAATGGATAGAAGACATACATGCCAATCTCCTAGCGTTAATACATGCCAACAATGCCCCAGTGTGACCATTATCCTCACCGAAGGTTGCTGCCCTGACCAGACCCCTTGGAGCATCTTGACGTAAGCAACGTAATTAACTAGTGTCCATGAAAATATGGCACTAGGAATGAGATTCACGAATACGTCTTAAATCTATGTGGGAGACCCGGACTAGGTGATGATCTATGAGGAGGAATCCACAGAAGGAAGAACCGACATCCCATCATCCCGGTTTCGATCAAGGAGAAGACGTCCCTGAACAAGGAATGGATGTCGCCCACCTTTGGAAAGCGGGAATGCAGGGCAACAAGCCGCGCGTCCTCCCCTGCGTGACAGATGCGCGCGCGCCCCCCAGAGAAAAGTATCAGAAACATTAGGATTTTTTAGTTTCCTCCATATGTTACGACTAATGATAAATGAAAGGAGAAGATATTCAATATGGGTCTTTGATCTCATGTTTTATTACTGATTAAGGATTATTATGTTGGTATGAAATATAGGGCATTGATGATTGAACTTGACCTGGGTAGTATGTCAACGTTTATTGGATTTTCATTCTCTCTCAATCGAAATATTGTGAGTTCCTTTAAATAAAATAATAAATAATGATGTGTCTTATGGTGGTTCTTTACATTAGGTGTCATCCAAAATGCATGTTGTTCGGATCATAGGCCCTTTTACTTTCTTCTAGTGTGTCAAGGTTGAGAATTAGATGTGGGTTTATACAGGGACACCCAAGATCAGTAGATCAGGTTGATACATTGGTATCTTTTTGAATTAATGCCACTTCATTTTTTCAATGTTTGTTGGTACAATATCACAATCTCCAAAATGCTCTATGATGAAATCTAATGTTTTCATATCTAAGAGGATACATCCACAGGCATCCAAAATGAAGCTTCTTCACATTACAGAAGAATTTCTAAATGAATCATATGCAGATTCAATGACTATAAGATGTACCATCCTTAGATATTCATATTTAGTGAAAAAATTATTTGATAATAGTACATCTCACTCATTTATGTCGAACTATATTATAAATTCACTAAATATTCCTATAAATATTTTTTCTTATGTAATGGATAATATTATTCCCCTCAAAATAATGAGAGGGTAGTGTCTCCAGTGTCTTATTTTTCTACATATCATATAATGATATTACCTAGAAATTTTGGGGTTCTCAACCTAAAACCTCTTAACATCATTTTTATGATGGATTGACTAATTTATCAGGTGACTCAGATTGACTATTATCTTTTACAAGTCCCCTTTACCATGCCCAATGGAATGTGTCATGTTTCTCAAGGATAATGGGATACATGGTCATGTACAGTCGAACCTTTTTTTTCCAAAATTGGCTATGGTTTTTTAGGTTTCACTTTTGACTTGGACCAAGAATCATTATGTTATGATACCCCTCAAGTTTTGATCGAGTTTGTAGCGACTCGGGTTTTTGGCCCTGTCAGACTTTGGAATATTTCTACGAAGAATTCCAGAGCTAGGTGCGAAGATGGCGTGAGATTCCGAGGCCCGGTGTCCCCGGAATTAATTTTATAAAAATATTAAGTATTTTTATACTATGCACGTGGCAGCGGTGTGATATATCCTAAAAGGTAGCTCAGAACGGGAATCTGAGAGCACGGTTGCGTCCGGAACGTGCCTTTTACCCTAGGAGAGGTGTAAACTTCGTGGGCACGGGCCTGCTGTGGAAGGCGCCACCAGGGACGTTTTCGTAAATAAGTGGAAACGTCCATTTACGAGCATCATCTCAAATAACATCTGAACAGAGTCTCGGATTGCAAATCTGAGTCCGCCTTTGCATTCAGAACGGCGCGTTTACCCTAAGGGTGACCTTATCTTTGTCTGCGTCGGGCGTGGAGTTGGGGGCGATGTTTTAAATGAAGGTTTTTAAATAAAAACAAAAGAAAACAATTTCATTTCTCTCCTCCCTCTCCCACCCATGCGCAACGGAACGAAACCCCTCCTCCCACCTCTGTTCTTCGCCGATTTGAGCTCCGGGCATCCGTTTTCAGCGCCGATCGTCAGCAGATCGGGCTCCAGCGCGTCACAGGCGTCGTTCTGCACCCGAAGCTTCGGCGATCCGCCAAAAGGTAGGTGGATTGAGTTTTAAAATCATGGACCCCATTTATTTTTTGTTTTTTTTCAAATAGTTATAAGGGTTGTATAGTTTGGGTCCTGAGGCTTCCGAAACATGTATCAGATCTGATTTTGGAGCACCGGGGTGCTCCCGGGGGTCCCCGGAAGTTTTCCGGTAGAAATCCTGGATTCTGGCAGTGGCCATGGCGGAATCCGGCGAGGAAGGGTGGCGGTGCTGTGGTGGCGTGGCGGTTTCCGGTGATGGCGGCAGCGGCGCGGTGGTTTCCGGCGAGGCTGGCGATGGTCCGACCAGGATTTTCCGGGGGTTCTTTAAACCCCCGTAACTCGCAAACCGAAACTCCGATTTGCGATCTGTTTGTGGTGACGCATTACTTGCATCAAGACAGACCTTTTGTACTCACTTTGAGAATTTTGTGAGTCAGGATTTGGGCCCGGGGGCTTGAAATGTTGAATAAAATAATAATATTTTATTATTTTACGACTTCGGGCCGTTGTAACTTCTACCTGGAGCGTCCGATTGACGTGCCGTCAGTGGCGTTGAGACCCTGATGGTACGACAGACTTTTTGAGATGGTTTTCGGGTGTTGGGACCGAGTTTGGGGTGCGGGCCCCACGAGGCCGGGTTTTGGCGTTTGCGGAGAAACACAACTTTTGCACCAAGAGTCCGATTTTGGCGGATGATTAGTCGATCCTATGTGTTTTTTCAAGAGGATCACAATGGTGTGATCCGTTCGATGAGATTCAGAATCGAGGCATGGGCCCCACCCGTGCTGGCTTCGGTGAATAATACCCTTTTCACCAGGTGTCCGTTTCGGACGAGCGAGTAGTCGATTCCACTTGTTTATCCGAGGGGATCACCGTGGTATGGTCCGCTCGATGGGTTTCAGGATTGTTGTGTGGGCCCCACACGGGCTAGCTATGGTGAATAGTTCTTTTTTACCAGTAGTTTGTTTCAGGCGAGTAAGTAGCCTAACCTGCGTGTCTTTCCGTGTAGATCGCAATGGTGGCCTCGGTATTGGCCTTGGAGGTGCACAGTGTGGTGTTGTTGTGGGTCGCTCGGGTTAGCGACGTTTTGGACCAGCAGTGGTTGAGGGTACTCCCATGGTTCGTTCCCATGAGGGTTCGTGTGGCATCACAACCTTCGTATAGGTTTGTGATCCTCTCGATGGGATGTTTAAACTGTTAGAGTTGTGGAATCCCTACGGTGGGCCCAGAGTGGGATCCTCTAGTAGGGTTGTGGCATCGTCGGGTATACGATCCCCTACTCAGCATGAGGTTTATAGTAGGGTTGTAATATCGTTGGTTATACGATCCCCTACTTAGTGCTTGGTGTCGGTGGGGTTGCGGTATCGCTGTTTATGCGATCCCCTACTTAGCGCGTGGTTTCGGTAGGGTTGCAGCATCGTCGGTTCGATCCCCTACATCGCGAGTTATACCAGATAGGGTTCTAGTATCATCATGAACACCTTTATATGGACGATGGTCCTCTATCTGAGTGATGTGATTCTATCGAGCGCCAGATCGGGTTGTGGTATCCCCCAACGGATCCTGGGTGTGATCCCCTATCTGTGAGAACTATGTATGCCAGATCAGGTCATGGTATCCCCCAGCGGACCATGGGAGTTATTCCCTATCTGTGAGTTATGTATACCAGAGTGGGTCTTGGTATCCCCTAGCGGACCCTAGCAGCGATCCCATATCCGAGGAGTTTGGTGGTTATGCTGTTTCAGCAATGTTTCCTCAGTGATGTTATCCGACGGGCGTGGTCTCTCGGGTGAGCGTCTGAGATGTTTTCTTGGGACCCGATGGAGTGTATCTCTCGGATGAGTGTCATCTGGTATGGCATTGTTCATGTGGTGTACTCTCCTGGTTGGGGATAGTTGATGGTGATGAGGTTGGTACCTCTTGTGGCTTTCTGGCGTGTGCTGAGTATATCTGGATTGTTCAAGGTGTATGTATGGGAATACACCTGAGCTGAGCTGACTAGTTGTGTTTAGCCGAGGATGGTCACGAGATGGAGTTTCTCTCTCGTCTGGGTTCCCTCTGGCTGGGATGAGCGGACTGATGCCTTTCAGTTGCTCTCTTTGGTTTTGGGTTTTGGGGTGCCAACTAAGTATGTTTATACTCACCCCTGCACGGGCTTTGCCCACATATGTTTGTGTCTTGTGAAGACCACAGGCCTTTCGACAGAGTCCCAGGAGGACTCGGAGCAGGCAGAGCTTAGTGAGCGTGTTGACCGGGGTGTTTACCATAGCTGTGCCGAGGGAGCTTTCTGGCGGGTGTTTGTGGCGGTGTTTCCCTTCTTCAGAGAAGGTTGGATGTGCTTGTAGTTTTCTTTTGGTGGGCCCTATTTTACCCTTTGTACTTCTGTTGTACTCTGGTTGTGTGATAGTGTATGCATGCTTTTTCTTTTCAGTTTTTTATATCTCTACACTGTTTCATGGAGGTGTTTGTGGGTGCGTGTGTACAGGTACCTTAGGCTAATGCCTCCCATGTGTGTGATAGCCTACTCGGTGATGGTCGCCATCCCCTGGCCAATTGGAGGCAGGCTTGGGGAGTCGCGACTAGAGCCCCGTTTGGTTGGGTCATGACAGAGTGGTATCAGAGGAGGTTCCACCTTTGGGATCTCAGAGTGTAGCTGGTCAAGTTGTGAGTATGGTTTGGGTTGCATAGCGGTAGTGTTAGGATGTATCGAGTTCGGATTTCAGGGCAAGGACTCCAGTGTTGGTGCGGTGGCCGACGTATCCATACACCAGGACTCTGATAACCTGCCTTTCGACTTTGAACAGTCATACACTGGTCGGAGGGACATAATGGTACATGCATCATATAGGACTGGGTTTTGGGTTTTCCTTGTCCTTCTTGAGTCAGCTCTCCAGATATACTCTTTGACTGTGGTGCGTCTTGAATTTATTTCAGGATGCCGCCACAATGACAGCCAGCGAGGGTTCCGCAGCAGGATTGTGCTAATGACCTGCCCTGTGTACAGGCTGTGGAGCAGGGCGTAGGTTCTGAGGTTGCACCTTCAGGTGGTCTGCCGTTTGAGCCGCCACCTGTCGAGCAGCTGATTGTGCCGGTGGTGCAGGACGAGGTTGCGCGCAGGCTGAGTGCGCTGCACGAGTTCCAGAGGCAGCGACCTCTGAGGTTCCGAGGTGATCCAGACCCCCAGGCAGCTGATTAGTGGCTTGACGCAGTCACCCGAGTTTTCCGCCTAATGAGGATTCCTCCAGATCAGATGGTGGTCCTAGCGGTGAGCCTTCTGCATGGTTCTGTCGGGTGATGGTGGAGTTTGGTGATGTAGTCCCATGATGAGGAGACGCTCACCTGGGCAGAGTTTTAGCGGCTCTTCAGGGAGGAGTTCTATCCAGTGATGCTAAGGTCAGTGCGGATCCAGGAGCTTCTTCAGCTTCGACAGGAGAGCATGACTGTGTCGGAGTACTCAGCGAGGTTTACAGCCCTGTCGCACTACTCCCTGGATATGGTTCGAGACCCGTTCTTTAGGGCTCGGACCTTCGAGCAGGGCCTACGTAGGGATATCCAGGCAGGTGTGATTTCTTTGTGCCTACCCACCTATGCTGGAGTGTTGGAGCGAGCTTTGGTGGTGGAGAGTTTTCTGGCTGAGCAGATTCCCCCTATTAGTGCTAGGCACATGAGGGCTGAGACGTCGACATCTTGTAGCTGACGACAGACTCAAGGGTCTGGATGTGGCCGATGTTTTAGGAGGCGACCCCAGGATGGAGGATCTGAGCCTCAGGGCTCACAGGGCTCGCAGGCCAGTTTTTGTCAGCCGCAAGAGAGGCGGTGTTATGCTTACGACGGTCGGGGACATCTTGCTAGAGATTGTCCGACCCGGCGTGCTGCTAAGAGGGAGCCGATCGATGGACCGCCTTGGCAGAAACAACATCTCGAGTAAGGAGGTCTGCAGGGCGGCGGACGTGGCGGCGGAGCTGGTGCAGCAGGAGGCGGTGGTAGGCAGTACCAGTTGCCACCACCCCCACCCCCAGGTGGTCAACGCCAAGCTCAGGGAGCTTGTGGCCAAGAGCGAGGACAGCTACATGCCCGGGAGGGAGTCAACCCAAAGGCACCGTGGATGGATAGAGGTACGCCTTGTGTCTTTTCTACTTACTGCAGTAGTTTGTCAGACACTATTTAGAGGTACTCTTTCATTTTGTTGCTTGCTCGAGTTTTGTTCAGGGCGTTGGTAAGACCCTGTGTGGGAGTTGTTCTGCATGCTTCGAATGCGTGAGGAAGAAGGATCCTTCCCCCACCGAGATGCATTTTTGTGACGCGATTAAAACTTTGCGGGAGAGTCAGTGCCGCCCAAAGTGGATAGTATTGAGGTGTGGTGGATGATTCCCTCTGACTTATGCATTCGTGCATGGGTGTTTGTTGGTGAGCTCGCTGGTGTGTGAGACCTAGTTGAGAGTCAAGTTGCTTTCCTTATGCTTAGGGCTTTATGGGGACAAAAATTTCTAAGGGGGGGACGATGTAGCGACTCGGGTTTTTGGCCCTGTCAGACTTTAGAATATTTCTAGGAAGAATTCCTGAGCTAGGTGTGAAGACGGCGTGCGATTCCGAGGCCCGGTGTGCCCGGAATTAATTTTATAAAAATATTAAGTATTTTTATACTATGCACGTTGCAGAGGTGTGATATCTCCTAAACAGTAGCTCAGAACGGGAATCTGAGAGCACAATTGCGTCTAGAACGTGCTTTTTACCCTAGGAGAGGTGTAAACTTCGCGGGCGCGGGCCTGTTGAAGAAAGCGCCACCAAGGGCGTTTTCGTAAATAAGTGGAAAAGTCCATTTACGAGCGTCCGCTCAAATAACTTTTGAACGGAGTCTCATATCGCAAATCTGAGTCTGTCGTTGCGTTCAGAACGACGCGTTTACCCTAAGGGTGACCCTAACTTTGTCCGCGTCGGGTGCGGAGTCGGGGGCGATGTTTTAAATGAAGGTTTTTAAATAAAAAAAAGAAAACAATTTCATTTCTCTCCTCCCTCTCCCACCCATGTGCAGCAGAACAAAACCCCTCCTCCCACCTCTGTTCTTCGCCGATTTGAGCTCTGGGCGTCCGTTTTCAGTGCTGATCGTCAGCAGATCGGGCTCCAGCGCGTCGCAGGCGTCGTTCTGCACCCGAAGCCTCGGCGATGCGCCAAAAGGTAGGCGGTTTGAGTTTTGAAATCCTGTACCCCATTTATTTTTTGTTTTTCTTCAAATCGTTATAAGGGTTGTAGAGTTTGGGTCCCGAGGTTTTCGAAACATGTTTCAGATCTAATTTTGGAGCACTGGGGTGCTCCCGGGGGTCCCCGGAAGTTTTCCGGCAGAAATCCCGGATTCCGGCGGTGGCCATGGTGGAATCCGGTGAGGCAGGCCAGTGGCGCGGTGGTTTTCGGCGAACGCGGCGGCGGCACGGCGGAATCCGGCGGCCGTGCGGTAGTTTCCGGCGAGGCTGGCAGTTGTCCGACCAGGATTTTCCGGGGGTTTTTTAAACCCCCGTAACAAGCAAACCGAAACTCCGATTTGCGAGCCGTTTGCAGCGACACATTCCTTGCATCGAGATGGACCTTTTTCACTCACTTTGAGAATTTTTTGAGTTGGTATTTTGGCCCGGGGTCTTGAAATGTCGAATAAAATAATAATATTTTTTTATTTTACGACTTCGGGCCGTTGTAACTTCTACCCGGAGCGTCCGATTGGCGTGTCGTCAGTGGCGTTGAGACCCTGATGGTACGACAGACTTTTTGAGATGGTTTCCGGGTGTTGGGACCTAGTTCGGGGTGCGGGCCCCATGAAGCCGGGTTTTGGCGTTTGTGGAGAACTACAACTTTTTCACCAGGAGTCCGATTTTGGAGGATGATTAGTCGATCCTGTGTGTTTTTGCGAGAGGATCACAATGGTGCGATCCATTCGATGAGATTCGGAATCGAGGCATGGGCCCCACCCGAGCTGGCTTCGGTGAATAGTACACTTTTCACCGGGTGTCCATTTCGGACGAGCGAGTAGTCGATTCTACTTGTTTTTTCGAGGGGATCGTCGTGGTATGGTCCGCTCGATGGGTTTCGGGATCGTTGTGTGGGCCCCGCACGGGCTATCTACGGTGTATAATGATTTTTCACCAGTAGTCCGTTTCAGGCTAGTAAGCAGCCTAACATCCGTGTTTTTTCATGTAGATCACAATGGTGGCCTCGGTATTGGTCTTGGAGGTGCGCAGTGTGGCATTGTTGTGGGTTTCTCGGGTTAGCGATGTTTTGGACCAGCAGTAGTTAAGGGTACTCCCTTGGTTCATTCCCACGAGGGTTCGTGTGGCATCACAACCTTCGTATAGGTTTGTGATCCTCTCGATGGGATGTTTAAACTGTTAGAGTTGTGGCATCCCACCGGTGTGCCCAGAGTGCGATCCTCTAGTAGGGTTGTGGCATCGTCGGGTATACGATCCCCTACTCAGCATGAGGTTTATATTAGGGTTGTGGTATCGTTGGTTATACGATCCCCTACTCAGCGCTTGGTGTCGGTAGGGTTGCGGTATCACTGGTTATGTGATCCCCTACTTAGTGCTTGGTTTCGGTAGGGTTGTTGCATCGTCGGTTCGATCCCCTACATCGCGAGTTATACCAGAAAGGGTTCCGGTATCGTCGTGACCACCTTTATATGGATGATGATCCTCTATCTGAGTGATGTGCTTCTATCGATCGCCAGATCGGGTTGTGGTATCCCCCAGAAGATCCTGGGTGTGATCCCCTATATGTGAGAACTACGTATGCCAAATCGGGTCATGGTATCCCCCAGCGGACCCTGGGAGTGATCCCCTATCTGTGAGCTACGTATACCGGAGTGGGTCTTAGTATCCTCTAGCGGACCCTAATGGCGATCCCATATCCGAGGAGTTTGGTGGTTATGTTGTTTCAGCGATGTTTCCTCAGTGATGTTATTCGATGGGCGTGGTCTCTCGGGTGAGCGTCTAAGATGTTTTCTTGGGACCCGATGGAGTGTATCTCTCGGATGAGTGTCATCTGATATGGCAGTGTTCGTGTGGTGTACTCTCTTGGTTGGGGACAATTGCTGGTGATGAGTTCAGTACCTCTTGTGGCTTTTTGGCGTGTGCTGAGTATATCTGGATTGTTCAAGGTGTATGTATGGGCATACACCTGAGCTGAGCTGACTAGTTGTGTTTAGCCGAGGATGGTCACGAGATGGAGTTTCTCTCTCGTCTGGGTTCCCTCTGGCTGGGATGAGCGGACTGATGCCTTTCAGTTGCTCTCTTTGGTTTGGGGTTTTGGGGTGCCTACTGAGTATGTTTATACTCACCCCTACACGGGCTTTTCCCGCACATGTTTGTGTCTTTTGTAGACCACATACCTTTCGACAGAGTCCCAGGAGGACCCAGAGCAGGCGGAGCTTAGTGAGCGTATTGACCGGGGTGTTTACCGGAGCTGTGCCGAGGGAGCTTTCTAACGGGTGTTTGTGGCGGCGTTTCCCTTCTTCAGAGCAGGTTGGACACGCTTGTAGTTTTCTTTTGGTGGGCCCTGTTTTTCCCTTTTTACTTCTGCTATACTCTGGTTGTGTGATAGTGTATGCGTGCTTTTTCTTTTTAGTTTTGTATATCTCTTCACTGTTTCATGGAGGTGTTTGTGGGTGCGTGTGTACAGGTACTTTAGGCTAATGCCTCCCATTTGCGTGATAGCCTACTCGGCGTTGGTCTCCAGCCCCTGGCCTATTGGAGGCGGGCTTGGGGATTCGCGGCTCGAGCCCCGTTTGGTCGGGTCATGACAGAGTTTATCTATGTTTTCTAGTTGAATTCTTCATATTTCCACCAGTGAGAAAGGTAGAGTTTTATATTTATTTTCCACCTAGTAACCAATCAGTTTTAATTCAATCTTACCATATGGAACAAACAGAAATAAAATATTTGAAATCTTGGTTAGATGATCTACTGGAGAAATGATTTATTTTCTTGAGTGTGTCACCTTAGACATAACATGTTCTCCTTGAAAATAAAGATGATGTGATTCTTCACTGATTTGTTAATTACTAGGAACTAAATAGAGTTACACTAAAGAAAATTTATCCACATCCATGGATTGATGATAATTTTTACCAGTTAAAATGGGTGATGTGGTTTTATAAGATTGATCTTTGATCTAGTTATTATCAGTTGATAATAAATGAGTATAACATTCAGAAAACCACCATTATTAGTAGGTATGGTCAATTTGAGTATCTTATTATGAGATTTTCACTAATAAATTCCCCTACTGGTTTTATGGATTTTATAAAGAGGATATTTCATGAGTATTGTGACTCATTCATAGTGGTATTTGGGGAAAATATCCTGATTTTCTCAAAAAATTATAAGGATAAAATGTTTAATCTGATAAAAGTTCTAGAAACCATGATAAATCATTGAACTTATGTGAATAATTAAAAATTAAACTTATGGATTCAAGAAGTGAAATTATTTGAACACATACTTTCACAACATGGTATCATAGTTGATCCTAGAAAGAGAAAAATTTAATGATATGGGAGAAAAAATGATATTTTTTTGAGATATAGAGCTTCTTGGGACTGGAGGGTTCTTACAAAAGGTTTTTAAAAGATTTATTATAGTTGGATTATCTAAATACCACTCACATATATAAGGGAGTGAAATTCATTTTGGATGAGAAATTTCATACCTCTTTTGCTATGTTGAAATGACTTTTTACTTCTATAACATTGTTGACTCTCTAAGAGGATGAGAAGGGATATATGTTTTTTTATGCATCAGGTTTGGGTTTGTGTTGGGTTCTTAAATAGAGTGATCATGGAGTAGAATATGGTTATAGACAACCTATTCCACATGATAAGATTTACTGAACCCGTGATCTCAAAATCACATCTGTATTGCATTCTCTTAAGAGTTGGTGGAATTACCTTTTGGGAAAAGGTTTACCATTTATTATGACCAAAAAATATTGAATTATATCTTATATAAGAAATATTTAAACCTCCAACTGATGCATTGGGTGGAGTACCTATAGTCATTCCATTTTAGCATCTCAAACACCCATAGTAAGGGAAATGTCATTTCTGATGTATTGAGTAAGAAACATCCAACCCAAGAAAAGAATTATTCATAATAAGAGTGGAATATGATGCATCTCATTTATCAGTTCCATTTGGGTGTTTAGGAGAATGATTATGAGGTGGTTTCAAAAGATTTAATTTTACCTACTATCTTTTAAACATGATTATTTGAGATCAGGAACATGATGATGAATTTTTTTTCATTAGGGACTCTCTTTATGGTGGAGAGACTATAATCGGATGAAAATTCTTTGTGGAGAGTATACAATGTTTCTATAATAAGATTATTTTACCTTATCCTATGAGAAAGGTTGTGATGGGGGACTATCGTAGTTCCTAGTGGGAAGTGTACCCTAGAACCATGAATTTTTTTTATAAAATTTGGACACAATTATGGTGGCCATGTATGAGAAAAGGAATCACTGACTTTGTCTCTCAATTATATACATGATAACAGTCCATGTACGATTACTATAAACCTTTTGGTTTGATTCAACCACTTCTAATTCCAACTTGGTTGTGGAAAGAGATCTCTATGGAAGTCATGGTCGGTTTTTATCTTACCCCTTGAAAGAATAATACAATATTTTTTTGATTGATCAACTAACTAAGTAAACTCACTTTTTATCCATTTGAGATAAAACCAATGTTTTGGATTTGGGATGTAACTATATGCAGGAGATTATTAGACTTCATGGTGTTCCATCTATTATATTTTCTAATACAGATTACTCTGTTCACTTCTCTCAGTTAGAGAGGAATACATAATTTTATGGGATCTCAGGTGATCTTGAGAATGGAATATCATCCATAGATGAAAATCCTAACATAGATATCTATACAGATTTTGTATGGAATTCTTGAGGATTTACTCCTCAATATTTATGGTGCTTGGGATAGCCATTTGGTACTGGTTGAATTTTCCTGCAACAACAGTTACCAGTATTCCATCCATATGGTACACTTCAAGGCCTTGTATGGATGCCTATGTAAATATTCATTGTGTTGTTTAGAAATTGTATAATATTCCTTACATAGACCCAATTTTTACTAGAGAAGATCATGAGGGTTTAGTTCATTCATCAAATAATTTTGATAGTATAGAGAAATTAAAAATATTATGGTGATCATCATTGATAATTTTTTAGTTTCTAGTTAGTTACCATGTGTTTTTAAGAGTATCATCTTGATTGGGTCATTGATATATTAGGAAACTATGTAAGATTACGCCATTGTTTGTAGGAATTTTTTATATTATTGATAATATGGGGAAAGTGACTTACTATTTAGTACATCCACTGTAGTTTACATTGATAAAATATATGTTCCATGTATCATAGATTCAAAAGTATCATTTTAACCCATATCATTTCTTGCATTGGGAGGATCTTAATGTTGAACCTAATTTATCCATTAATGAGAATCCATTCAATATTATTGATTCTATGGAAGAGGTTCTTTGTGATAAGAGGATATTGTTTCCTTGTGTTCTATAGAAACATGGTTTTGATTCACATGAGACTTAGGAGCATGAGGCACTGATGAGAGAGTAGTGTCCTCAACAATGTGATATGGTGTATTCATGATAGGCTTTTAGGGGATAGAATGTTTTTATGGCAGGTAGGTTGTTACTTCAAATTAACTTCTTTTAGGTATACATTTACCATTGTTTTGTTATAACTTTGGGAGGGTATTATTTTTGGGACTTTTTCAGAGTTTGTTGAACGTTTTAAAATCCCATGGGGCAATGAATTTTTAGAACATTATAAAGGAAAACTCTGTGTTTCGGCCGAACAAACAATGCCCTAGGTGACAACTCTTTATTAGGTGGCATATGATTTATCAAAACCATTCGTCCATCCCCTAAAAACCTTGACACCATGGTCAATGAGGGTTTTCACAGTTGATGCATGGTTTGATAAATCGTACTCTCACCAAGGATAAACCATCCACCCCATTGAGTAGGGGAAAACAGTTAGGGTTCAAAATTTGTTAACCATGCATCCAAACCCAATAAATCATGCATATGGGTTTTTAATGCTCTGAAAATTATTTCTAAACCCCAAAACCTTCTATATTTATCCCTAATCACCAAATTTCAACAACAACTCAAATTGTTTATACCTGAAAGCTCTCAATAGGTTATTTTTACTCCTCTAAACCCTTATGTTGGCATATATGAGCTATGGTGATTCCATTTTATCTCCTTTCGGTAAGTGGATCTCTTTTCATGTGGTTTCTTCTAATATCTCTTTTTATCCTACTTAAATAGTGATACATAATTAGGTTACTGATGTATCAAATATCCATTTTTATGGATACTTATACTAAGTTACATTTCATGATTTATCTCTCCTTCTTCTTTGTTAGTGTTCTCATTGTGAGTGTTTATTAAATTGTTTATCTTATGGATTAAATTTAGATGTTTCCATAATTATTTTCCCTACAATTGTAACATTAAAGTGATTGAATGAATTGAATATTTTTTAATTTATTTAAAAAAACCCCCACCTGAAAGGAATTTTTTTTTGATTTGAAATGGAATTAAATTAGGGGGATCCCCAGATTCTTTGGAATTGGAATTATGGAATATATTTGAGAAAATTGATTGTCTAATTTTAAAAATTATTTTGATGATATTTAATTTTGAGAAAATGGATGAATTGAATGATGATTTTAAAGGGAATGAATTTTGATTAAAAAACCTTGATTTTGTTTTGAAATGAAAAGGCACGATAAAAAGTAAAATTTTTAAATTGATATATGAATGTTGAAATGATATAAAATGTTTGATTTCCCCAAGTTTGGTTGTTTGATTTTTTAAAGAACATGATAGACAGGGTTTTTATTTGTAACTTGGAAAATGATACTTAGACCCCAACTCCCTATAAATGGATTGATAATGAAAACTCTAACTGAATAGTTTTCATAAGATCTCTCATAAGGGTTTTCCTTCTATGGTGTATTTTTTCCATGAGAGTTCCCCGATTGGGGTGTGTATTGATTTGAGTGTGTTCACATATATTGATATGAAATTATTATTAAGATTTCTGAGGAACCTATTATGAGAACTAACATTCTGTAGGTATTTTTTAAATGGTACTATGATTTATGGAATTGATTATAAATTTCATTGATTATTGAATTGTTTTATACTTTCCTGTTGATTTATATAACTGTTTTTTCAAAAATGTTCATTTACGCATGTTGAAATGAAATATGATATATCTATCATCCTTTTAATTATGAAATAATTTTTTTTCTATAAATATGAAAATTTTATTACATGCCTTTATTTATTTAAAATATTTAGCATAATTGTTTTATTATTATGGAAATGATTATGGAACACTTAGTGAGTCCCTAATTGGATTTATAGCTCACATGTTACTTTTTCATTTGTCATTTGTTGATTTTCTTATTCCCATTCCACTCAAAGGGAAGGTGCCACATAAGGGTTGTGGCTGTTCTTGATACTTGGTATTGCAAAGTGATTATGGTGGTTTGTGGATCTATTATCCAAAAATTACATAGTATTTTCAGTCTTTTTCCTAGTTGATGTTTCCTTTGGATGTTTATCTTCCCATTTGGATTTTTTTTACCTATTTCTTTCTATAAAGTCTCCCATTTGTGTGTTGAGGATACTGACTAGTATATTTTATCTTCCATTTTGTGGAAAATTGCATCCCTCTTGATTCTTCTATGATGTTAGGTACTATATTCCAACCCCTGGGTATCGAGAATTCCCTTCATTCCTTGTCAAATCTGGCTTCGATATCAAGGTAATAGGTTCATCGGTATAGTTTGTGTAGTATGGAACACATCAACATCGATACAGTTTGAGGGAATATACTCAAGATCATAACATAGTTGGTATGAGAAGATCAGGATCTCAAACTAGCACTAAAATGAGTAAAATATATGCCCCATAGAGTTCATGACATGTATATCATAATCTATCACTACATAAGTATTGTTGTCTCACATGTAATTTTTTTCATTGGATAGATGGTTTGGGAACTAGGGGTATATAGTATGTAGAGGGTGGTCCAAGCTTTAGAGTGTACCTCCTGTTCAAGCATGTATACTTAGGCTATGTCCATGTACATTAGAAATTCCCAGACCCTTCCATATGCACTTTCAAATGTGTATGGTGTGTTCCCCAACACACATAGATGTGGGGTCAAATGGCCTATAGGGAATGTACTCTATGTACATGTTAAACCGTTCACCAAGGGTTACCCAATGTGGGATTTCACTATATGGTGTTTCATACTACATGAAATCCTGGAAGTGTACTTCTTGTACTGTAAGGACCCCGCGGTTCACAGGTGCCCATGGGGCATGATGTACTAAAAATTTATTACAAATAGTTACAATAATACATCATGACCCTTTACTATAGAAGATCACGAGGCTTAGGATTCAGGGAAAACCAACTGCATCTGAAAAAATTCATTAGTACCAATCCATGCCTGAAAAAAAATTAAAACAATAACGTAGGGTGAGAAAAATATTCCCAATAAGGGGTTTTAAAACGGTTAATGTAATTTCATTCTCAAGGAAGTCATTTTGAAAACGATAAAACACATTATCAAAACAAGGAATCATCTTTTCCTTTAAGCATGTAAATCCTACATTCTAGAAAACCACTTACAGAGAAGAGAAGTATCGTCTTAAAATACACCTTAATGGAGACAAAAATTAGAGAGCGCAAGCATGTGAAGAATAGATGATGAAAAATTTACAACCAATTACTTCCACTTAAAATTACTGTGTTCAAATAGGGAAATCATTCATATGATGATTTTTATGCACTTAAAATTCCCATAACAGCATACCACATGTATTACAGTTCATATCTCATAAACTCATTCTCATAGTTAAAGGAAATTTCCAACTAGGGGATATCCTGTTAGTTGAACTATCCCCAGGTTGACCATTTATCATCACATGTGGAGGGAATGTATAATGCCAGACATTGTCAAGACCATTCATCATGACCATAAAACATAACATAATATGGTTCAAGGCTAACCGCCGACCCCATTTCTATAGTAGCACAATCCCGAGCCAACTTCCAAGACCGTCACACATAACGTCTCATGAGACTCATCCTTTACCAATTGCGTTGGAGCACTGTATAATTCCAGGCTCACCCATCCATAATCATTTATGTTCAATAAATCCCTCAAATATTTGACATGGTATTACATTCATAGGGTTTCATTCTTACATTCATTACATTTCATCCTTTTTCACATGCATATTTCAGAGTCAAGGAAGAACAGTACAAACATTAATAAGAACTAAGACATAGGTAATAAAAATCCATACACATTAGATATTAACTTAACAATTGAAAACATGATCTTAATGGAAACCTTAAAATTAACATTAACACTTTAATACTTCATACATCGCATCCTAGAGTTAGCAACGAGGTCATTCATATTTAAAATATATGCTAATAAATGGGCGTGGTGGAAGTTTATTTAAAACTGTGAGAATACCCTTATATTTATACAGTAAAGTTTACATGGTGTTCGAATAGGTTTAGCTTGGGTAGTCAAGTATGTATAAATTTGAATATATACAAACTGTATAAATATATACATGGTTATGTAAAAATTCGTTTGCACAATAAATAAAGATCATCTTAAGATATTTCTTTAAAGAATTTTGGATTCGAAGAAAACATATTGATGTAAGGTTGTATATACCTAGACATATATATATTTAAATGTATATACATCTATGCATAGGTTACCAAATTAAACTATACTAAAAAAATATTTCTCCAGATATACTTACTTTAAACATGATTATAGTTTGGTAATATTGAGTGAAGTTCTTACACATGAAATATAAATGTCAAAATGGTTTCCACAATACCCAGGTAAAATCGCCTTTTCATAAAAACAAAATATTTGACAAACATGATGATAATTGAGAATTGTCCTTTGGGGAAACTATTTTTTAATTGGAAACACATTTTAAACCTCACCTATTATATGTACTTATATAATTTTAACATCGTACTTGAAATAACAAATTTTAAGAGTAGATTGAAACTTGGTCAAATCATCATGTTATATAGTGATAAATTTTAAAAAAAATAATCATGCCCATCCTTATGTTCTCACATAGATGTACATATACATCTAAGTATTCACATTCACATATATAATACATGTACCTGTATAATTTTTTTCAGGTTCATAAAAATTACCTGAAATCCCTATTTTTCATAGGGATGAATAAAACAAGGGTTATATACATATAAAAGAAATGTGTATACATGAATATATCATCTTATATATATGTATTTAAATATATATACACAAGGTGTATATAGGCGTATTCAAACACCAGAACCGGAGTAAAATATACCCCAAGAGTTTCCCTTCACCCTCATTCGATTCTCAAAGAAGGAAGAGGGAAACAGGTGTAATATAGTTCTTATGGCCTTATATATATATATACATATATATGTAGGGTGTATATAAAATATGAATGTTATCCAAAACTGAAGAAAAAAAACAAGAAAATTTTCCATTACCTCACTTGGAGAGGAGAAGATGAAGAAGTAGGTGGCGACGTCGAGGTGGTCGAAGATCCAAGATTCACGAAGCAACCCCCCCCCCCCCCCCCCCTCTTCGGTGCAAATCAGAGGTTAGAAGTAGGGAAACTCTCCTTGCATGGAGATGTAGACGAGGCATCTGAGGGCCAAGGTGGTGCCAAACCCGTGGAAAAAAGAGGTAGTCGGGTCCACCACCGGCCTAGGTGAACACAATCTCGACCTAAGTTACTGGTTCGGCATGCACGAGGAAGAAGAAAACCATGGTGGGGAGGCAGATCCGTAAACAAACGGATGGTCCAGATCGAAAGGGAAGAAGATCGGATGGCCCGATGCGTTGTGGTGTTAAAAAATACTTGGACGGTCGCGATGAGGGAATATGGATTGGACGACCGAGAGGGATACGATGCTTTTAAAAAAAACGTGGGCCTCATCGGTTTTTAAAAAAAAGAAACAAAGTTGTTTTTTATCAAACCTATTATAATATCGTTTTTATTATTAACATGTAATTATTGATCAACTTCTATTATATTAAGGTAAGTCAAAGGTTGTAAATACATATATTCATTAATTTATTTACCCTTATCTATAACACATTATTATTTTCCTTTATTGACTTATATCAACCCATTTTTCTTAACCTCTATTTACAAGTATAAATCTATATACATTAATTTTGTTAATAAAATTAGATATTTAACAAAATAACATTACTAATTATTTTCAAATTTCATAATTAAGAAATTATTTATGTAAACATTAACATTATGAAACAAAATTTTTTAATATAAATAAAACCATAATTTGACATTATTTCAAAACTGTTAATTATAATAAGATCAAATTATAAAACATTTGTATAATTAGTATTGCTTATAATTAATTAGAGGTAAGTATAATATATATAACTTAAAGTTTAACATAACATATATATATATATATGGCCCATGATTTTACACATATTTTTGTAAACTAAAGAAGTAAAACCCTATCTGATTCAATATAGTCATTCATTTTTTAAATAAAATAAATAATTATTTTCTGATGCTAAAACGTGTATAATTAATAGTGGAAGAAAAATAATAATATTAATTCCCACTGTTATGTATTATAATAATGAAATTCTCGTATAATTCTCATTTTGGTAAAACAAACAATAATTAGATATATTATCATTATTATTGTTGTTGTTATTTAAACATTAAATCAAATAACATAAATAATCTTTTTGAACCTTTCGGGGGTATTCAACTCTTAGCAATAATGGTCCAATTGAAAATTAAATCATTAGAAGATAAATGGATCATGGGGGAGCCAACGACTATATTTATAGTTGTTGGTGTCTAACGGTCGGATAGGTGTTCTATAAAAACTTGGTCTCGGGGTATCCCACACTCAAGGTGACTGAAGAAGAAAGAGGAGGAGATGGTTCAAGTCATTCCTCCAGTGCTCAGTACGGCCGTGATGGATTCAACCATCCTTATGTTTGTTTTAATGGATTCCAAAGACCCTCATCGCCTTCTCGGGGTTCTTGTTGTTTTGAGCAGTCTTCATGTAATTTTAATCGGTTTTTTAATTGATATATTTGGTTAGATAAGATTCTTGTTGGATCATAGTGAGTTGTAGTTACCGTGGTGTTCCTGATTTTAATAAACAAGCCTTTCGTTCATTTTGGAGCATTTACTCTATCTCATTGTTATATATATATATATATATATTATAAGAGGTCATTTTGTTTGATTATAGGAAGAACTAAAACATATCGTTATATTAAACACAGTTTCTTGGGATGTTTCATTATTTCCCCTTCAAAGAATTGCATCCTCGCAATTCTACTCATAAAAAGAGAAAACCCCCAGTCGTACAACATTAACAAAATAGGAGCTTTGGATCGGTTAATGGAATACCCAAGTTGGTACATAGTTCCTCCGTTTCTCTATCCCAGATGCACCTTGAGCAGTAGGTTTTGAATCCTTGATCATGTGTACTACACACAGGCTTCCATAGGGAGGCTCATGTGGTGAAAATCTCGGAAATATCTGATTGGACAAATTCCCTGATAACCCTCCAAACTATGTCACACTCGAGGTATTCGAGGGGGTGATGTGATTGAGGAGACTGAGATTTAAGACCTGGAACATAAATACTACCTTGAGGTGGCCATCTTGAGTAGCTATGAGGAAGTATGATCTGGAAGAAATGTTTTGCGCCAGAGTAAAACACTAGAAGAGGCCTTCATAGTATCTCCCGCTTCGCCTATGTTAGGGGAGTTGGGAAGTGGAAGTGAGATGAAAAACATGGTCATTCCCCTAACACGAACGAAGAATCTTAGGACTGTTCGACAAATCAAGCAGGCGTTGGCAAGACTATCGCAGGTGGAGAAAGGATGGATAATCCACCGTGCATGTTCTGAAAAAAATAAACTCTACTAACTCATCAAGTAGAGATGAGATGTTCATTTGACCAGCCATCTGAAAAAAAACATTCAAGAGAACTCACTTAACAAGATTATTAAGGTAGAGACAGGAAAAGAAACAGGAAATATCAATTACACAAAAGTTTACATAACAAATCCTGAGTTTACTAAACAGACACCACAAAGAGAGGAAAAACTCCCTAACTCCTCAATCAACACACAGGCTGAATAGACGGGGTTAAACTCATGGGAACACCTATGACGCCTCCTGAGTTTAGCATGAGGGGTATGAAGTTAAGAAACGTCATTATACACATGTTGCATATAAGACAAATTGGTGGATTCATCTTCTAACACCCCAAAGTCCATCAACTGTCCCCAGAATCTCTAGTACAAAATATGACAAGGTAGGCCGCTCGGAGGTCTCTGGCAGTAGCAGCTTCTTGAAAGGGGTTATCAATCATCATTACAAATTCTTCACCGGTTGGGAAAAATAGAAAGAGTCCCTCGTGGTACCTTCCCAGACGTGAATAAGAGGGAAATTGGGTCATCATCATTAAGAGATAATTCATTCCCAATCCCTAGTGAAGACTAAGCACCCTAGGTGAGTTTGACACATCATGCAGGTGCTTGCATGACATGTGAATATGGGTGTAATTAAGAAAGTTATCTCAACTAGCCAGACAGACAATGGTCTCTAGGGCCTCAGTGGGAAGTGACCATAGTTTGGTAGATACATTTCCATCATCCATCTAAAAGTTATAACATATTTACTTAGTCAATCATAGTTATATATTTAAACTACCTGGTTTTCCAAGGTTACCTGAACCCATCCTTTGATACTAACTGTAAGGACCCCGCGGTTCTGAAGTTTCCATGGGGCATGATGTACTAAAAATTTATTACAAATAATTACAATAATACATCATGTCCCATTACTATAGAAGATCGCGAGGCTCATGATTCCGGGTAAACCAGCTTTTTCTGAAAAAATTATTTAGTACCAATCCATGCCTGAAAAAAAATTAAAACAATAAAGTAGGGTGAGAAAAATATGTCCAGTAAGGGGTTTTAAAACGTTTAAAGTAATTTCTTTCTCAAGAAAGTCATTTTGAAAACTATAAAACACATTATCAAAACAAGGCATCATCTTTTACTTTAAACATGTAAATCCTACATTCTTGAAAACCACTTACACAGAATAGAAGTATAGTATTAAAATACACCTCAAAGGAGACATAAATCAGAGAGCGCAAGCATGTGAAGAATAGATGATGCAAAATTTACAACCAATTACTTCCACTTAAAAAGACTGTGTGCAAATAGGGAGAGCATTCATATCAATATTTATCTGCACTTAAAATTTCCATAACAGCATACCACATGTATTACAGTTCATATCTCATAATCTCATTCTCATAGTTAAATGAAAATTTCCAACTAGGGGATATCCTCTTAGTTGAACTATCCCCTGGTTGACCATTTATCATCACATGTGGAGGGAATGTATAATGCCAGACTTTGTCAAGACCTTGCATCATGACCATAAAACATAACTTAATATGGGTCAAGGCTAACTGGCTACCTCGTTTCCATATTAGCACAAGCCCAGGCCAACTTCCAAGACCATCGCACATAACGTCTCATGAGACTCATCCTTTACCCAATGCATTGGAGCGTTGTATAATTCTGGGTGCACCCGTCCATAATCATTTGAGTCCAATACATCCCTCACATATTTGAAATGGTCTTACATTCATAGGTTTTCATTCTTACATTCATTACATATCATCCCTTTTCACATGCATATTTCATAGTCAAGGAAGAACAGTACAAACATTAATAAGAACTAAGACATAGGTAATAAAAATCCGTACACATTAGATATTAACTTAACAATTGAAAACATGAACTTAATGGAAACATTAAAATGAACATAAACACTTTAATACTTCAAACATCGCAGCCCGGAGTTAGCAACAAGGTCATTCATATTTAAAACAAATGCTGATAAATGGGTGTGGTGGTCATTTATTTAAAACTGTGAGAATACCCTTATATTTATATAGTAAAGTTTACATGGTGTTCGAATAGGTTTATCTTGGGTAGTTAGGTATGTATAAATATGAATATATAAAAAAATGTATAAATATATACATGGTTATGTAAAAAGTCGTTTTCAAACTAAATAAAGATCATCTTAAGTCATTTCATTAAATAATTTTGGATTCGAAGAAAACATATTGATGCGAGGTTGTATATACCTATACATATATATATTTAAATGTATATAAATATATGCATAGGTTACCAAATTAAACTATACTAAAAAAATATTTCTCCAGATATAATTACTTTAAATATGATTATAGTTTGGTAAGACCGAGTGGAGTTCTTACACATGAAATATAAATGTCAAAATGGTTTCCACAATACCCAAGTAAAATCACCTTTTCATAAAAACAAAAGATTTGAAAAACATGATGATAAATGGGAATTGTCCTTTGGGAAAACTATTTTGTTATTGGAAACACATTTTAAACCTCACATATTATATGTACTTATATAATTTTAATATCATACTTGAAATAACAAATTTTAAGAGTAGATTGCACCTTGGTCAAATCATCATGTTATATAGTGATAAATTTTAAAAAAAATACTCATCCTCATCCTTATGTTCGCACATAGATGTACATATACATCTAAGTATTCACATGCACATATATAATACAAGTACTTGTATAATTTGTTTCAGGTTCATAAAAATTACCTGAAATCCCCATTTTTCCTATGGTAGAATAAAAAAAGGGTTATATATATAAAGAATAAATGTGTATACATGCATATATCGTCTTATATATATATATGTATATAAATATATATACACAAGGTGTATATAAGCGTATGAAAACACCATAACCAGAGAAAAACATAGCCCAATATTTTCCTTTTACCCACGTTTGATTCTCAAATCAGGAAGAGGGAAACAGGTGTAATACAGTTCTTATGTCCTTGTATATATATATATATACATATATACATAGGGTGTATATAAAATATGAATGTTTACCAAAACTATAGAAAACAAAACAAAGAAATTTTCCCTTACCTCGCTTGGAGAGGAGAAGAGGAAGAAGTAGGTGGCGATGTCGAGGTGGTCGAAGATCCAAGATTCACGAAGAACCCCCCCCCCCCCTCACTTCGGAGAAAACCGGAGGTTAGAAGTTGGGAAACTCTCCTTGCATGGAGATGAATACGTGGCATTCAAGGGCCGAGGTGGTGCTAAACCCATGGAAAGAAGAGGCAGCAGGGTCCACCGCCGGCCTAGGTGAAGAAAATCTCAACCTAATTTACTGGTTCAACATGCGTGAGGAAGAAGAATACCGTGGCGGGGAGGCAGATCCATAAACAAACGGATAGTCTAGATCGAAAGGGAGGAAGATCGGACGGCCCGATGCGTTACGATGTTAAAAAAAATTGGACGATAGGGATGAGGGAAGATGGATCAGATGACTGAGAGGGATACGGTGCTTTTAAAAAAAACATGCAGGCCTCATCAGTTTTGTAAAAAAAGAAAGAAAGTCGTTTTTTATCAAAACTATTATAATGTCATTTTTATTATTAACATGCAATTATTGATAAACATATATTATATTAAGGTAATTAAAAGGTTGTAAATACATATATGCATTAATTTATTTACCCCTATCTATAACACATTATTATTTTTCTTTATTGACTTATATCAACCCATTTTTCTTAACCTATATTTACAAGTATAGATCTATATACATTAATGTTGTCAATAAAATTAGATATTTAACATAACAACATTACAAATTATTTTCAAATTTCATAATTAAGAAAGTATTTATGTAAACATTAACATTATGAAATAAAAATTTGTAATATAAATAAAACCATAATTTGACATAATTTCAAAACTATTAATTATAATAAGATCAAATTATAAAACATTATTATTATTATTATTTATTATATTTAATTAGAGGTAAGTATAATATATTTAACTTAATGTTTAACGTAACATATATAAATATAAATATATATATATATATATCTCTATATATGAACCATGAGTTTACACATATTTTTGTAAACTAAAAATGTAAAACCCTACCTGATTCAATATAGTCATTCATGTTTTAAATAAAATAAATATTTATTTTATTAAGTTAAAAATGTGTATAATTAATAGTGGAAGAAAAATAATATTATTAATTCCCACTGTTATGTATTATAATAATGAAATTTTCATATAATTCTCATTTTTGGAGAACAAAAAATAATTAGTTATATTATCATTATTATTGGTGTCGTTATTTAAACATTAAAGCAAATAACCTAAATAAGAGTTTTGAACCTTTTGGGGGTATTCAAATCTTAGCTTCAATGGTCCAATTGAAAAATAAAACATTATAAGATAAATGGATTATTGGGGAGGAAACGGCTATATTTATAGCCGTCAGTGTCTAATGGTCAGATAGGTGTTCTATAAAAAGATGGTCTCGAGGTATCCCACACTCGAAGCGATTGAAGAAGAAAGAGGAGAAGATGGTTCAAGTCATTCGTTTGGTGCTCAGTACGGCTGTGGTGGCTTCGGCCATCCTTATGTTTGTTTTTATGGATTCCAAAGACCCCTATCACCTTCTCGAGGTTCTTGTGGTTTTGAGCGGTCTTCATATAATTTTAATCGGGTTTTTAATTGGAATATTTAGTTAGCTAATCTTCCAGTTTGATCACAGTGAGTTGTAGTTACCATGGTGTTCCTGATTTGAATAAACAAGCCTTTTATTCATTTTGGTGCATTTACTATATATCATTGTTATATATATATATATATTATAAGAGGACAGTTTTTTCGATTATAGGAAGACATAAAACATATCGTTATATAAAACACAGTTTCTTGGGATGTTATATGTACACACTAAATCAATTATCTATGTGACACAAGGTTTGTCATTAAATCACACATCATGTAATATTTAACTCAATATATAACCCTATCCACTACTCTAATAGGAATTTATGACATGTGTTTCTCTGAACTACACACCGTGTACATCAAAATTTCTCATAAATTCAAGACTACTCGTGAATATTCACTCGTATACTTTGAGTGCCTTCAAGACCACCAAGAATCATTTCATCACACCCAGATCTGGGTTAACCACCCTGTATGGCGGAATAGAAGTGGTATTCTAGCTATTCTTTACTATAAATATGAACCTCTTCACCATTTGAGGTGTCACATGTCCCGAATCCCCAAAACCACAGAGAAAGTTCTAACATTAAACCATCAAAATCAAAGGTGGTGGGATTTATTCTACCTATTTATTATAATCACCCATCATTGCACCTCTATATAAATTCGTTAAATATTTCTTGAAGATCCCCAGTTACCTGATCCATCATCATATTTCTTTCAACATCACCACACATCTATCATATCTCCAAAAACCAAAACCTAACATGTGACCAGGATGTGTTGTTCTAAAAGAAAACACACTATTATTTTTCCTTTCGTGTATGGTTGAATTATAAGCCAAAAACATTTCATGGATGAATGTCATAAAATAGACGGATAAAGCCACATAACATAAAGTGATCTTCTGTTGATTGTCATATTAATTTTTCCATCATCATCAGAATCCAAATCCTGATCTATTTTCAAAGAAATATGAATCAATAAGAAACAAATATCAAATTACTAGATCTTTTAAGAGAAATAATATTCTTTTAAAAACAGATAAATATTGACCCAAAAATTATTTTTATAAGGATTAATAAATTTTCATCAAAAACATTAAATAGGTATTAAACCTAAGAAAACTATATATCCTAAGTTTGTATTGGTTACTAATAAAAAATTTCCTTAGATCATTTTCATTGGCTAGATCAAGGAGATCCTTCATTTATGAATATCATCGCCGTACTTGATCCTTGATCCTGTGATCATCCTCCATTTCTCTCTCTACATGATATCTCTACCTATGCTCTCCAACCTCTCATTCTATCAAGGTTTATGGGGCTAACAATTTTATATTCTTATAATTGGAATTAAATCGAGGGGAGATAGGTTAGGGGAATAAAATAAATAATACATTTATTTATTTATGTACTTATTTATTTATCTATTTCTCAATACACTAATGACCATTTTAAAACTGAACACTTGAAGAACACATAAGTTATATTATACCTAGGGTAAAACCCAGATTATAGATTTAATGGTGGTCTTATATTTCTCATCGATAAAACTAATTAGGTGATGTTCAATTATTTCAAAAAAATATATCATTCACAAGATATAATATATTTAATAATTTTATTATATAAACATCAAATCTGTATGGGCCCCAAAATCCCATGAAGAATCTTCATCTTACTCTAAAAAATTCATGTTGTTATATAAACAAAATTGGAGTCTTTACATTACATTAATTTCTAATGAATCAATGTCCATTTCCCATGGATTATTGATTTTTTCTTTTATGTTCACAAACATTCTCCCAATCATTCACATTCTTGTGAACAATGTTCTTTTTCACTCTTCATAATTTGAATATTAATTTTCCCTCCATGGTAATTTTTTCACTTCTTACTAATTTTCACTTATTTTGAATCCTATTTTTCTATTATTCAACACGACCATAATATTTTTCCTTTCCATATTTTCAAGAGGATGTTTTATTAACACTTTTTATAATATCAAATTTTAAAAATTTTATTTTTAAATATTAAACCCTTAATCCTCAATCCCAATTTCAATTTGTGAGGATGGAATTCATTAAATGGGGGAAGGATTTAACACCTATATTTTTTAAAACAACACTATGTTTGATAACATATACAAAAAATGTCACTGAGCTTAAAAAACAACATATATTAATATTTTATGATAGTTTGAACATATTAGTTAAATTGGTGGGAATGAGTAGATGTAGATTGGTTAGGAAGTATATATAAGGTTCTTTATGAATAAAAACTTATTGATAAATATTTAATAAATAAACACACAATTTTTAGTTATTTTATTTTATTCTTCCAAATATGATCTCTCCAAAAAATATTGATTTTTGTTAGAGAATATTATAATATTTTTTTATAAAATTTAGAGACTGTTTTTTATAAAAATAAAAACATTTTCTAAATAACTATGTCAAAATTAGTTTAAATTTATTTTTATTTTATTTTATGAAAAAATTTATTTTTCAATAAATAGTGTAAAATAAAAAACATAATCGAAAACTGTATTTTTATTTAAAGAATTTAAAATTAAAATTAATTATATTATATTATTAATAATCCAAATAAATTCATTATAATCAATAATATGGTTTAATTTGGTATAAAAATATTTTTATACCTATAATATATTTTTCTAAATAAACTATTTTTTGTCGTGTTTTGTAAATATATATTTAAATTCAATTCTAGTAGTTATATGAAGTTAATTTGATAAAATGGATCCCATATTTTAAATTATTATAATTAATATTTGGTTATACGGTCATCTTAATTTTTTTTTCAACATGAATAGTAACCATATAATTTTTTTACCATGACAATGCTAAATTGGATTAATTTGTGTTAAAACTAATGTGATGAGGCATACAATTCATTAAAAACATTAATTAATTTTATTTTATGATTATATATCATCAATAATAAAAATAATAAATTTAAATATTTCCTTTTATCCTTTATTATTTGGTTTTGACCTTTATTATATTTAAGTAAAATATAAAGTCAAAAATGTAACATTCATTCTTTTAATATCTATAATAATTTGTAAAAGGGATAAAAACAAATTATTTCTATTATAAATTTTCATTTAAATGATTAATTAATTTTATTTATCCTTTAAATTTCTTCTAGAGTTTTTTGTTGAAATAATTAACAAAACTTCTTCTGGAATGATGACATAATGCTTGTTCAAGCAGTAAAAATAATGTAAATGATTTTAAGAAACCAAAAAGTAAAAAAATTGTTTTAATATTTGCCACTTATTTTCATGAAAAATAAAAAGTATTATATTTTTTTTTAAGTTTTATATTTTAATTCTATTGATATAGTGTTATTATTAATGTGAAATTATGTGAATTGTTATTAAAATGACATTAATATAATTTTATTGAACATATTCTTTTAAATAATTAAAAATCATTATAATATTTAAATTGGAAAAGTAGGATTATAAATGGTTGATAATTTCATCCATTGTCTATTTTTGATAAAAGTTTTACCTTATAAGTATAATTATAACCCTTTAATATTAAAAAAAATCATTATCATTGTTAAGATTAATATTGGTTTACCACGGGGTTAAACCAAATGATATGGTTTAAAATTATATCTAGAAGTATTAAAATATAATGGATTATTATATTATGAACATATATTCCTTTTATAATAATAAATTTAATTTAGAAACCAATTTATATGAATTAGACACATATTATATAACAATATTTCATATATTTCTAAAAAAGACATTAATGTTATTTTATAAGGAATACAATTTTATTAAATGACATAAAGTTAATTAAAATAATATATTCCACCAAGTGAATAATATATGTCTTAAAATATAATCCATGTGCCATTTATTATTCACATCACTTTTTATGGATGTTTTCATGGCCACATAAGAGTAAATAAAACATTCATAACATCGTAATTGTAAAAAGGGTTAATCAGGGTTAAAATAAAAAGGTAAGGGTTAAAAATAATAAAAAATGTCAAAATTTATTTGTATAAGATTATCATGAAACATAGTCATCATATATTTAAATTATATCAATTTTGATCCACTAGAACCTAAAAATCAATTTATATTAATTTGATACATTATGAAATTCCAAGAATTCCCCTCCCCTCACTTGTAAAAGAAAATCTCATCACTTCTCTTACTCACACATTTTTAGAATAGTATATAAGAATATATCTTCTCAAATACATTCCTAAAATCACTAACTACATTATAGTGGTTTTATTTTTGTGAAGAATACCCACCAAAGAGGTTTAAGGTGTAAATAAAAGGATGTTGTCCTAATAAGTGTTATAACATTTGACCGAATGTTTTAAAATTATTTCCTCCTATAAATACATAACATATTAGTAAAAACTGATGAAATAATAAAACTAATATCTTAAATATACATATCATTTTTTATTTAAATGTTATAAGTAACATAAAAATCATTCTTCTATAAAATGGGAAATGAATTTATCCTTCATGTGTATTGCAAACTACCACCTCATGAAAAGATGTTATTCATTTTACATAACCACAAAAAATTAATGGTTATAGTTATGGATTTAGTATATATTTATATATATGATTTTAATTATGTAATTAAAATTCTTTAAATATAATATATCTTATTTTTTCTTACCATTCTATCCATTGAAAATTGATATTATTGTTCATGTGTTGGTGTGGATTACCACCTACATGAAGCGATGTGATAAAATTTTCATTTATATTATAAATATATGGGAATAATAATTTATTTAATTAATATATATTATATATATGATATGAAAATTATCATTTAAAATTGAATTATTAACTACCTTTCTTTGGTTCCATCTATCAAAAAATTTATGTGTACGTATGGGCTTCCATCTTCATGAACGATGTAATTATTTTTTTATCACTATAATTTATCGATAGATTTATATATATAATGAATATATATGATATTAATATCATGGTTATAATTTTAAATACTCTGTTGCAATGATCAAATTACAAGGACCATAACTATCGAACCAAAACACTAATGAAAATGGCAATGTTAACACTCAAAAATGAATATTTTAAAAGGTTATTATTAATAAATATGATTGGAAATATTATAATTGTATTATATATGATATTATAAGTATGTAAATTATTATCAAATATATGTTTAATAAATTTTAATTTATTATACATGAGGTTAGATCACATTCTAAGCACATCGAACTTGAGGTAAGGGTTTCTCACCTCACATTTATTTCTATGAGACTTATCAGTATTCACAATGTGTTTTCATTATGGAGTTTATATAATGAAATTGAATGTATTTTATGATTTTATAATAAAAATTAAGTGGATTTAAAAGTCTATCTAACTTTCTATCTTTTATTAGTTTGTTTAATGGAGAATACCAAAGTAGTAAGAGTTATACGTTACAATCATATTTTTTACTGATATTGTGTGTGATTAAGATTTTGATGATGAGGTTTTACGATATACCACTCAATAAGATCATGAATATTCTCCTAATATGTTTATTTCTAGAGACTACATGTTTTAATTTCATTTTAATCTCTTTAAATACTCAATACACTAATATAATATATTTACGTTAAACCTAATTTATTTCTCTCATCAGTTAAAAATCTATTTTCTTAAAAATCCATGTTTTATAAAAATACATTAAAGAATGTTTTTAATCTTATGTTATGATTTTTTAAAGTCAGTTTCACCAAATATTTATTTTTTAACAAATATTTTAAAAGTGATCTCCTTTCTATTTTCTTAATGAGGTACTCTTGACTTTTTACCAAAAAAGTAAAATCAACCATTGTTTTGATGTACACATGTTGAATGAAATTTCACACCATCATAACCAATAAATGATTTGAATATTAAATTATAAGTATCCATGTTTCTTTTAAAAGAAATATTTTATCTTATTATTTTGGAAATTATAATATTTTAAATAATTTATTTCAAAATGAAAATGGTATTTTCCTCAAAAAATATTCCAAGTAATAATATAAAGAAACTTTACATTTATGGTAACATTAATTGATATAAATTATGTCCTAATAGGGAAATGATTCAATGTTTCCATATTTACTATTTTCAAGATGGTTTATTATTATTTTAATGATATATATATGTTACCAGTTTATTTTTCATGGGTTATGCTATGATGAAGTCTTGAAATATTTATGAAACGTGTTTCCTTTCCACGAGTTATGATATTTCATGAATGGTTTTTGATTTTGTGGCACACATATGTATGATTTTCATAATGAGATGGGTGGTAATGGAATTATATATCCCTCCAATGCATTGGGTAATGTTTGATACCTCATAACATAATAAATAGTAGAATCTGGAGTGAACCATGTTTAGTAAGGAACTTGGTCTACTATAATAGTCTTTGGAGTGAACATTGACTAAGGATAAGATGGAATTAGGAGTGAACCCAATCCACCATAATAGTTTTTAAATAATACTTATCTAATTAATTTATTTTATATGATTATTTTTATGCCACAACCTTATGAATTATTCCATTATTATGCTCTAAAAAATTATTCCATTATTATTTATACATTATGATCTTCCAAGACATATTACGTGACTCGTGATTTTGTTCTATGATATGTAGGGTATGGTTTTAAAATGTTATTATCATGTTATAATACCATTATAATCATGTTATTCCTAAGGTATCATTGATATCTTCCTTGTATACCCTTACTGGGCATCTAATTATTCCATTTCATATGTTTCCATTCCCAATGTTATAAAGAAATATAATAAGTATGATATTTCTATTAATGGTGCTAATTTTGAAGAACATCGTAGGTGATGATGTCTATATATAATGAATATATTTTTTATATATCAAGGTTTCTTAATAAAATAAACATACATGATTATGGCATGGACTATAATGTTATACATTAGATATACATCTACAAAATCAAATATACAAGTTTTAAAGGTTTCATTTAGTATTGAAAATGAAACCATATGATAATATATACTCTATATAAAGGGTATACCCAAATGTATACATCCCTCCAATTGAATATGTAACAAATTATATCTATTTATATTACATGTCTGGGATTGGGAAGTGAACACAATCCATTACAAGACTTCTTACACAATGTTATGGGAATCATGAAGTGATTACACCTTTATAATATTGGAATAATTATGTTGTGATATGCTCTTTATAAATCTATGATTTCTTATACTAAGATTTTTTTTAAACCTATAGGACACACTCTTATGAAAATTTTATTCTTTTTGGACTCATGATTGTTGAGTCAATTGATTAATTCCTTATGTCATTCCTATGACTTATTCTAAAAATTTATTTTTATAAATTATGGATATTGGGGTCACTCTTTTTAAATACTATTATTTTTTTTCATTTATTATATTCTCATGCTATTTTAATCATCTTATAATCACTTATGATCATTGATTGATGTAACTATTTTTCACCCATAATTAGAAAATGGGCTCACCATTTCTAATATCCTATATCTCAAGGTTATGAATAATTGTTTTATGTTTGATATTTATAAGATGTTTACTAAATGGGACAAACATTTTAGGACATTTGGAGGCCTATTATTGAATAATAAAAGATAGGTATAATGGTTAATGTGTCTTGTTGATGAGAAAGAAATGGTTTTTGACATGAAATGGGTTTTCCTAATTCTCTAAAAACTCTAATCCAAAATGGATTTGGAAATGTAGGTGACTAAATGATGGTTATAGATATTTTAAATATGGATGGTTAAATTTGGATCACTAAATTTGTCATCAAAGATAGTATTTAAAGAGTATATTTTTAGTACATAATCTCAAGAACTATGTGTATCTTGATTCTCATTTATATGAGATACGTAGAGATGCCTAGATATCTAATCTTGCACCTAGTCACAAGAAAAAGATAGAAAAATAAAAATATAAAAGAATTTATTGATCTTGGTGTATGGTTTAGGGTATTATACTATTTCCTCAAATAATAATCTCATCATAAAAAATATTTATTTCAACATCAGATTAAAAAAGAAAACCTTAACATTACTCTCGATAACCATGAAGATACTTTCACATAATGTATAATAAACATTACATTTTTCAATACCTATTTCATAACAATATTAAAATTTATTGCCTTTTATACACTTTAATTATGATCGTTTATTACATATATTTTAGTTATTTATTAATTATATTCATCATCAAGTGTAAGTAATTTTTTTCATAAATTATTTTTAATAGTGACATTTATGGTTTTATTTGATAACAATGTAATCATTGCAATATTATTGAGGATATTTTACTCATTGTGGTCCAATGATTTATTTAGTATTTTGCCAATTTTATCGAAATTTTGTTCTTGGTTTATGAGAATGGAATCCATGATGCAGATGTTTTAGGAAATTTAATCTAATCTAAATGTTATATAATAATGACCATTAAATTTTTCATCATACATATAGAATCATATTCAATAAAAAAATTAAAAAAAATAACATGGTATGTCAGTGGTATGAAATCATTGATACTTTTTCATGAATAAAATGATGATGTTGTTATGAAATCATTAATGTAGGTTGGTGAACCGACCTAATCAATAAAATATATATTAGGAAATGAGAAATAGTTTAGAGTGATATAATATTAGTATGATTTTAATAGAATCATAATGATGATAAATATCATTAATAGCATGTTTTTTCATATTTATAGATAGTTAAGATGATAAGGTATTTGAAAACGATGATGAAGAACTAAGTGCTTACTTTGATGAAATTTATCTTACTTGTTATTGGTACCTTTGAAATGAAAGATTTATGCCTCCTTTATATAACCAAAAATAACCCAATATCTAATATGTTTTTACAAATGGAATAATATTTTGGTACTGAAGATATTAGTAATGGTAAATAGTTTTTGATAGGTGTAGAGGAGGGTTCCTTCTATAGCAGTGTTTTGAGAGTCATATTAGAACATACTCAATATTTAATGTATAATGTTATTATATTGAAAGGGGAGTGGATTAAAAGAGGAAAAAATAGATATGGGTTTTGGATACCCTCATATAAAAAATTTATCAACAACATTTCAAATTTATTCTATGTATTGGAAATTTATTTTTTCACCCTTAACCTTATTTTACCATTACAGTGGTAATTCATTTTTTACCACTATAACTTCACTTTATCCCAAAAAATTAAATTGATCATTTAAAATAATTTCAAAATGGTGAATAAAATTTTTGTACCAATTAAATCTATGTAAATTTCTAAATATGAGAAATTTTACTATTAAATGGAAATATGAAATATTTAAGAAAAATAGTTATTATAGGTTCTCAATAAATATTTCTTTTATAGTGAAACTTTTAAAGGGTAATTGTGAATCAAAGAAAAATACAACCAAGTATACCCCATAACCCACCCACTATAAGAATCTCACCCACTGTAAATTCCAAATTACAAATGACCACTAAAGAAATTAACTTTCCCATTTTCAAAATTTAAAAGGACTTCTCAAACTACGATCCATCTTGCATCATGAAATTACAATAAATGGTGTTACTACCAACCACACCACCATCTTCACTAGAGCCGAACACATCCTCATCAAATCCAATTGATTCATTGTACCTACCTAACTCCTGAAGTAACCCACTCAAACTCACTTCCTGGAGAACCTTGAAGAGCACCACGTAGCTCCAACTTAGATTGAATGGTGGAATACTAAATCTAGAGAAGTGAAAAAAGTTGTAATTTTTAAGAAGAAACAATGGAAGGACCTATCAAATCGTACCAACCACCATCTCCAGATTGAACATCAATGCCATTGTCATCGCTAGAGAAAAAAAAATACCATCTCTGACTGGGAGACCAAAAACCAGGGATACGATATAAGCAGAAAAAAACCTAAAAAATCAAACCTCGGAATTGAACTCATTGATCATCCATGTTTTTGTAACCATATTCACTAACCCCAAGCCATAGAAACACCAGTGAACTCCAAACAAAATACAACAAAACCCTCCAACACCATGATATCCAACTCCCAAAACTCTTGTAAGGAAACATTCCACAAAAACCAGAGCCATAAAAGAAGTTATATCAGGGGATAATGAATCTAGATGTCATTTTTTCATCACTCATATTCATTGATTCTATCCTCATCACATCAAAAACTCCTCCCTAAACTATCACACATCTCCACACAACTCCATCATCAAACCAATAATAGAAGAACATAACAAAATTACTTTGAAAACCCCCGCAATAAGACAAACCAAAACCACTAAGAGTGGGGAATAAAGAAGGGGATTGAAAACCTTGTAGTAACTAGGGAAAATAGCATAAAAAAGAAAAGTGATGTGTGTGGTTGAAACCCTAGAAAGAGACCAGGGGATGAAAACCTAAATGAAGAAGAAAAGAGACACTGATTGGACCCTCAATTGAAAATCCACTATCCCAAAGCCTCGATGTTCCCAATTGTATATATGTATATAAAATTACCCTTTATATGATGACCATATGTCAAATGAGCATATATACAATTACCATATGTACAACAGAAATATCTATAATAGTCATGATACACTGATATATATTTCCTTAAATACGTAACTAAAATAATTATTTCTATTAATTTAATTAATTATAAATTTTTTTTTTATTTTTAATATTTTTTATTCTTTCCATGGTTATAATCAGAGTTATGTTCATCAATAAAGTCCATGGGGCATTGATTTGATGTTCATAGTATTTTTATTTACCTTTCATTTTATTCTCCTTCTAGTTTTCTTAATTATGTTCCATATCAAATTATCGTAATGTATTAATGTTAATATATTGTTTTAATATTTTATTTTAATAAAATAAATCATGGTTTATTTTATATCATTGTTTTCTGTATTATAATCTATCAAACATATAATATTTATTTAAATGGAAATATATATTAAAATCTTGGGGTCTTAAATTCCACTCTCCTATAAATATTTTCAAACCCAAAATCTCATTACAATGACATAAAAAAGTTTGGTTACTTCTACTTATTTACATATTTAGGATCCCATATAGTATCTCAAATCATATTATTTCTATAATTCACTTTAATTCACTGAGTAGTATATTTTAATAGTACTTTAAATCTAAAATCTATTATTTCTATTGGTTGTTCCTTGTATGAGAGATCATGTTATAGGTAAACTAAATTTTAGTTTAGTACATGTGAATGGTTAGGTATTTACTTCCTCAAAAAGTGATACATAGATAACAAGATTCACTTTTGATAGTTTTGGTGGTAGTGAAAGATAATAATAAACCATCCCTATATGATCAAGGATTTTCATAGGGATAATTTTTTGAGGGCTCAACTATCCCATTTTCTAGAATATCATAATCCTATTCAATAGTGTTATTCTATGGAATACATTATTTCGAACTTTTAAATATAGATCTCATCAATGATTATAGACATTTCTATTTTTTCAACTTTGGGGTGTTTTAATGTTCTAATGAATGGTTTGTATATATTTTTAAAATGTCTTGAGAAAGATATATTCCAAATGGATTGCACTCTCCAAAGTAATCCCAACATGTTAAAGGTGTATAATTCTTCAAATGAATCCAAATTAGTTGTTCCATTTGAATGATATAATGTTAAACATTTTAATATAATAATTCTACCAGGGGAAGTTATTGATCCCAACCCTCTTTGAAATATATTTAAACTGATATCAATATATCCTATATAGTTTTATTGTTCCTTTCTAATTGACCATAAATTTTAGGATGATAATAATTGATAAATATCATATTTATATCCAATGAGTGTCGAAGAATTGTTGAGAACATCATGGGAAACATCATATCCTGATTAGATGAAATTAAAAGTGGTAATCTATATACCCTTACCACTTACTTTATGTACATCTTAGAATTTGGATCATGTGGGAATTATTATTGATTAATAATGTAATTAACTGATTTTGTAAGATGTTCAACTACAAAAATTAATGTAATCATGTCCTTTAGGAGTATTGGTAAGTGATACAAAATAAAATCTGAGTTTATTTTTTCTCATTTTATACAGGTACAGGTAATGGTATCATCATTCCCTAAAACTATTTTCATTTCTTTGATACCTTTTTGGGCTACCATACATCAAGATATATAGTTTGTAACGTACCACTTAATATTTTATCATCATAATGGATTCTTATAAAATCTAAAAATCTTTCTACTCCATTGGTGAATATAGAAGGATGAGCTATGTGAATCATCATATAAATCATTCTTAAATTCTTTTACAGATTGAAAAAAATATTCTAATTCTAAATCTTATAACACTATTAATATAAATGCTGAACCCTAGAACATTTCAAACCTTATTTTGATGTTTCATATTCACCTTATTCCCTTCATTGGTCTTTATAGAGATGGATCATTGATTATTCATTTTGGAATGATTTTATTTCTCCAATTATATTATGATTTGTAGGTCTATCCTTTTAAAATACATGAGTATTTGATGACATTAAATCCTAATAATTGATAAAGTGGCATGATCCTTCCTACTAAGTGAATAAATTCCTTTAAGTCATTATCATGAGTATGTATTTCACACATTTAAGGATAGAGATAATTAATCTATATTCTAAACATAAATATAACCAATTCTATCTCCAAATCATCTATCAATTAATTTTTCCGATGCAACAATAATTTTGGTGATGCATGAGATACCTTTATTTCATTTTTCTTGAGATAAAACCTAACCTTTTCATTGATGAATCACTTTATATTACAAAAACTTATCCATTATAGGGTAGTGTGAGTTCATGTTATCACACCAACTTTATCCAAACCCCCTTTAAATTTTATCTTTATTTATCTAAAAGTAGATATTTTACTATATCCTGAGTTATAATGGTTATTATATTTTTTAGTTGTGATAAATTTATCACAAGTCTTTGATAATATCTAGTTACTAAAAGAAAAATAAAAATATCTATAAGATTGGTTATTCAGGCCCATTATTCAATTACCTACTCCATTTATGGATCCATAGATATCTCATTGCATATTACTATTTAACCTAATAGTAATACTTTATATAGAGAGTATTTATTATATCTAAATATTGTATACATATTTTCTTTATTCATGTTTATTATCACAATCCAAAAATGACTATATGAAATTTATTAGACTATCATATATAAATACTATCAAAAATTAATCAAGTTAATATCTAAAGACTCTATTGATCATATCCATGAAGACTACGAGATAATTCATTTGTTTTAATAGAATTGTTATGAATTCATATTGACCAGATCATCTATGAATGGTTTTCATGAGAACATTCCCTCCTTTCACACTTAATTAATGATATCCATACTATAGGTAAATATTTGAGATGTATTGATCTCCTCATATATAATCGAATAATTCAATAATATAGGGTAGGGGATACTTGTTATTGGTCCTCATTTTGTTAATTTTATGACAATAAATTCATGGACATATTGATCTTTCTTTATTTATGAAAAAGATAACTATTTCAAAACATGGATAAGGACACGGGAATATAAATCCTTATCATGGTTCTCTTGGATTTGTTTCTTAAATTCTTATAATTGAATCAACAACACTATATAAAGAGACTATGATATAGGAACACCACTAGGTAATATTTATATGAAGAACACTACCTCATAATCTTGGGTAACATAATATAAATCTTCAAAAAAAACCATGTATTCATTCACAGTCAATATATTCTAATTATTTAGTTCTTCTTGACCATTTGAGCTAAATACCCATTAATTTTTTGGTAATCAGACCCGTATATTGGTAGTTATATCTTTAAGAAGTTCAAATAAAACCTTACTCTTTTATACTATTATCATTTGATTTAAGATAAAAAAATTAATACAATATCCCAAGAGAAAACATGGCATCAATGTAGATAAATACAATCCATGTCCAAAATAACATCAAATTCTAATAAGGGAGAATAGATAATTTTGTTCGATGAATATTCCCAAAAACAAATAACCATAATATTTTAAAAAAATATAACTATATATTTTCAATAATAATAAAATATCTATCAGTTTGGGAAATACATTAATTGTCATATACCTTTCATGTTATGAAGTAATTCATAGGACAATACTAAAATATTTCGTTTTCAATATTTATCATGCCTATGGGTACTAGGATTTCATGATTTTTCCATTCATCCTTTACTAAATCCGAAATGATTTCTACATGAATCAAGAAATAATATCCAAAGTAAGAGTACATATTCTATGGAAACTGAATCCTAATATTTCCTCAATTATGAAACCATTATTTCCACCAATTTAATTTTTGTGTCCTCCCAAATTGGGTTTTTCATCATAGGGTTTTTAGGTTTTATCCTAAAATATTTCTTATAATAATCCCAAAAAAATAACTAGGCACCTCTATCACACCAACTATGAAATTCCAAACACATCATGCACATAAAATACAGACTTTACCTTGATTTAGAATTATATCTAACAATATATCCCACCCAAAACATATATATTTAGTGTATTTGGATATTAGTAATACATCTATATTATTTTAAAAAATATTAATCATACCCTACAAATAGATTTCTCTAATGATAACTTTTTTAATATCCTACATAATATTATTATTTATAACCTTGTGAATATAAACATGATAATGGGTGATCTCACAGGCTCAGTATAATTAAATATGAATGAAAAAATCAAAGATAATAAGTGAGCATAATATGAGAATATGGGTATCAAATCATAATCATGGTGTATAGAAATAACATTATTGAATCATACCCCTTAATATATATATAGCTCATAAATTAGGATTCTTAGAATAATAATTTTTATAATATAATAAATGAGTAATATGAATGTGTAAATGTTAGTAAATATTCATCAGTGATTAAATCACAATATAGGGAAAATAATATATAAAATTAAAAATAATTAAAAACAATTTATCATATAGATGATATCCTCTATGAAAATTTTCACATAGTGGATAGATTACCATAGTGGATTGGGTTCACTAAACATTCCCAAAAATATAGTGGAAATATTCCCATAGTGGGTTGGGTTCACCCTACATTCCCATAAACATAGTGGAAAAATTCCCATAGTGGATTGGGTTTAATCCTAAGTCCCTTCAATGTTAAATCAAGATATATAATTTCCTACACAATGTATTATGTTGATATATAAATATGGTTCCACCCATCATATAATAAAAAACTATATATATGGGTGGATATTGAAGAAAATAAAATTAATCATCCCCTCATAACATAATTTAACCATAAGAAAAACATATGTTTAATAATGATTTGGATATGGCATAATCATAAATCATCCATAAAAATAAGGCGGTTAATATCATTTGATCCAATTCCAAATTAAGAATAATACATATTAAAGTATTTTTAATTAGATGTAAAAAACTTTATAACAATATTATGATATGACATTAAGGAATAAGAAAAAATATCATTTTTATTATTGATTAAAATCAATGAACTTTTCTAAAATGAAGGGTATATATATTACATTGAAAACTTAGATATCAGATAGTGGAATCTTTATAAACAAAATTAAATTAAAAAATTAGAAAATATAATCCATTTGAAAATCATTAAAATAAATATCCATTTATCACTTTTCTTTATAAAATTCCAATGTTGGGAGAAAACAAAAATAATGAAAACATCAAAAAAATTCATTATTAAATGAATTAAATTAAAGAAACATAAATTATTAAAAGAAATATATGATATAAGGTCATTCATAAAATAATCCACTGAATATGGAAATAGAGGAGAAATATTCCCACTCAAATGAATAGATAAGGATAGTTCCAACTATATGTATCCTTTTAATTGAATTATGAAAAAAGGTAAAGTGAAATTAAAACAATTTATATAAAAACTTGAAATAACTACATAAGAATAAAATATATTGTATTTTGGAGAAAATAAATATAACATCTCTCTCAATATGAATTTCAATATAGAAAATCTTGATTTCCATATGAGAATAGAAAAAATCATACCTTACTCCTAATATATCTAAAGGACATTTTACATCATTTATAATAATCCTAACCATATTAATCAATTATTTTAGAAAATTATTCATATCTATTACATTTTTAAATATTTAGTTATATTCATTTGTTACAAATATTTTATTTCATTATTTTTAATTTTATTCTTTAAAAGTTATAAATCTTTGTTCTTTTGTACAAGTTTGTTGATGATGATTTCTATCCTCTTTAATTATTAAAAAAGTTCACCATTCTTAAATTATTCAATGCAGTTGAATAATTTTTTTATAATTAACTATTCTGTCCCAATTTCAATTAATTTAATATATGGGTATTTTCATGAGAATAGAATCCCTGGTGAGCATGTTTCTAGTAATTTACATATAATAACAAGTAACCTTTTAATGAGAATTAATTATAATGTTTCATGCTTCATAATGAATATTTTTTTTATAAATTGATCTTGAATATCATATATTATAATTATTGATTCTTTTGATAAATATTAATTATAGAAATTATTGTGTTGGAATAACATACTTTACATAGATGTTTAAATAGAACCAAGAAAGAAATTTTTATACAAGTAAAAGATAAATACATTATATTTATATAATAGTAGTATAATTTTAATAAAAGAATAATTATATTAATATAACATAATTATATTTTATAATGGAACTGATAATAAGTTAAGATGAAATGTTAATTGGAAAATATGCGGACGAACTATGTTCTTCGATGAATTATATCCTACTCAGCATAGGTCCCTTCATAATGAAGTATTTAGGCCCCTTTCATGAAATTGGAAGCATCACAATGTACAAGAAGGATTTAGAAGAAAACATTGTCTAGGATTCTATATAAAATCATAGATAAATACTATTTTTATAGGGGTTGTGGATAGTTCATCTAATAACGTTATTTTGAGTGACATTTCTATAAATATTTATTATTTAATTTTACGATTTTTATTTTAAAATTTAGCGTTATAAAAAATAAAAAATTAATGGATATGGTTCTATAATTCCCTATTCCAAAAAAATTAGAAATATTTATTCTTGATATTTAAAATATTTACAACTTAGTTTACCGTTTTCCCCTATTTTTACCTTTACCATTATAAATAAATTTTTACCTAATTCTGGTATTTTTTTGCATTAAAATAAAACTGACCAACATACATAATTTTTATGCACTAATAATAAATTTAAGATTAATTTAATCTTATTCAACCTATAAATATGAGACAATTTAATTTTAATTTAAGAGAATTTTTTTTATAAGAAACAATTTTTATAGAAAAATGAATTCCTAAACATTGTGTTTTCTTAATTCAATTTCATAACAAATACAAATTAATTGAAATTTAATATATAAAATTACACATTTAATCAATTTATTTGAATATACTTTAATAGTAATAATTTTAATTAATTATGATAAAAACACATGAAATAATAAAAACAATTGAATAATATCTCCATTTATTATTATATGATTTTAGTTACAATATAGGGGAAAATTTATTTATCTTCTAAGAATTAAACATTATCTATATATTGGTATGTTAATATTTTTTTAAATGATTATTATATTATTTCTAATCAATATATATCCATAATTTATATAATTATTTTTATACTATTAATACTCGCCAATTTAACGTCTAGGTTATGACATTATACTATATTACGGTCTATTTTGATTTATGGTTTCTTAAACTACAAGCTATAATAGGGATTAAATTTAAAGAAATATATTTCAAGGGTATTTTAAGTTTGTTTCTTCATGTCTCATATGATATCAAATATAATGTTTTTATTTTATAATTTTATGATTTTACTTTCTTCTAAACTTCAATAAATTTTATCCTTTTAAATTGACCCTCCTCTACGAAATAAAGGGTTTCATATTTTAAAATTTCTTTTTTTTAAACAACATCATATAAAAGGGTTAATAAGACATTATATTAGTATGAGAGAAAGGGAGGTACAAATTTCATATTGAATAACACGTAACTAGGTTTCTAAGTAGGTGAACATTGGTGGTAGTTGAAACTATAGGCATGGAGGAAAATAATAAATAATTATAGAGAATGATAGAGGTCATTAATCACAATAACGAAAATGTTAAATGGAATGTTTGGGACCTCAAAACCATAAATTTATGATTATTTAAAATATGATTTGATTCATCAGATATGAAGGAAGTTGGATAAAAAATTCAAGATCCTCTTCCAATATTTTAGGAATTCTTTTACTATCTAAGAATATGAGGAAATATAATTTCTTGATATTTTTCGATTTCATAATAAAAATTTCAACCTTTGGTTATGCTTCAATCAATTTTCAATAATAAATATCCAAAATTTAATGTTTAAATACTAAATCACTAAAATTCACTTTTAATGGATCATAAGATCTATAAAATATTGACAATATTTTCTATCTTCATCTAACATTTTTTTTTTCAAAACCAATATAGTTATCACAAGTTAAACAATACAATACATTATTCTCTAAACCACAAAAGTAATACCACATATAACTAATATTTATTTGTGAAATTATTTAAATAAAAACAATAACATATTTACCAGGACATTATATAGGCCATTGATAGGCATTGAACCCTACTCATCCTTTGGTTGTGGGTTCAATCCCCTAGCCTTTCTGAGCATGATGGGTTGTCACCTGGTATGTGGGTTGACCTTTTTCAAAAACTACATTAATATAATTCCTATAAAATTCAAAAATTGTAAAAAACTATAACTACTATAGTTTAAAAATATGTTAAATACTAGAGGTTACAAATAACTTTAATTATAAATATAAAAAATGTAAATACATTCGTCTTAAAATAATTTTTTCATATTCTAAACCAATGGTCTATATTCACAATAATGTTTTCCAAAAATATCCTTAATCATTTTATATTCCTACAATGAATTTTTTTTAAAATGGGTCCCTTAGACTATGAAATTACGATCAACCTTGAACTCATAAACCAATAATGGTATCTATAATACTTCAGTTAATGAATACATATATTCTTCTAAAAATTAACACAATCCTTAGATGTTTTATAATTCTTATCCCACAAAATATGATAGGTAAAAATACTTCTACAATTTAATTATTGAATCCCAAAACATAAATACTTCATCTATTTTATTTCAACATAAATATATTATTGGTCTATGGGTTAACATTTAGAAGAGGTTATTGACTTAGATAATTCCGAAGGTCCCCACATTTAAGACAATAGACCATAAATGGATCCCTAGGATAAAATTTATTTCCCTCCATCGTACTCATCATTTTTTCTTGGTAATTCATTATTTTATTACCTTCTTTTCACACATAAAACATTATTATATTCCTTTTATACAATTTCCTTGGTGTCTCCTTCCATATTTTTGACATGAATGAAACCGAGCCTTATTCTATCCATCATTTATATCACTCAAGATTTTATAGAAATAGATCCTTATTATCTTTGGTGATACCAGCAGTTGGTTAAGTTATAGGTTGTTTACCATATTTTCGGATAACTGACTAGGAATAATCCTAATATATTTCACTCCTATAATTATCCCATTTGGTTTCCCATATTCGATACAATTTACATCAGATTAAATGTTAACATGATTAATTTTAATTCAATCTATTTATTGAGACTAAAAATCATAGTGTGAGCAAAAATAATTATTGTGAGTAACAACAGAATCATGAAGTATCATTTATATGATATCTAAACCATGAAACCTTATTTTCTATCTAATATACCTCAATTTTAACCTAAGTCATTAATTTTCATCATTTATTCAAATCCTTTATAATCATTCATAAATAAAATGTGAATTATCTAAAGCACCTCCCATGGGAGTGTCAAACCAGGTGCATAGTATTTGTCGTTAGTGTGTACTAGGTAACAAAAAAGTCATAGATGGAATAAATTTTTTAGATTTATTACCCCTAGGTACATATTTTCTAGATCCGCATCTGCTTGAATTATCTTGATAAGGATTTCTTTCTCATAAAACCACTGAATATCTACCCTACCAAAACATTAGGTTGTTCTTATAAATATATCCTCAATTTCTATCATAAGGTTATGTTCCCAATCTATGTTTTTTTAAATCTATATCCCAAGGATTCTAAAAACATCCTTAAAAACCAAATTTAACAAACCCAAGTCCCATAACTGGAAGATGGTGGCTTACATTTTTACATTCTCATTTGATACAAGAAATTGTGTCCTAATACACTAAATAGTTTAGTAGTCTTGGTAAAATAGATACATACATGATTCCCATATAACATTTTAAAATGAAAATTACAAAATTTTTCCTTCAATAATATAATTATAACCTCTATAATATCCATTCAAGACATTCTTAGTACACTTCTTTGATTTTTGAGAATGGAAACAGAATAAGGGTGATCTCAAATGCTCATTAAGGGTTAAGTACATTAGAACCTATCATGAATCAATATTAAAAGTCATTGCAAGGTATACAACTCAACATATAAAAAATTTAAATAATATGATGAGTATAATCAATGTCGTAAGGTAAATAATAATGAACACATTCTAATTAATCAATAAGATGACTATTATATATAGACAAGACATAATCAATATAGAATGTTAAATAATTTAAATCACTTACTATTTAATAAATAAACTAAGAATGAAATTTATATATAGATAACATCATTATGAAAATATCATGGATAATAATAAATTACTTCTTAACGATGAAAATTCTCAACTATTTGATGTCATGATCACAGGCATCATGAGACCTCTACAATTGAGACCTTTATAAATATAGTTTAAACAGATGGTTAGGGGTACACCAAAATCCATTTAAAAAATCCTAACCAACTTATTAGTCTCGTGAGACTACCAATTCATTGAGGGGATAACTGTAAAAATTCCAATCTTGTATATTCATATCTAAATCATTCCTCATATGTCTAATGTTCGATTTAGTTAAATAAGTGTATGCCTTATTAACAGATTTTTTTATGGAGTAAGAAGTATAGATTGATAATGATTCCCCCAATATATCATATAACTTTCAAAGTAAAATACCATATTAAAAAATGATATATGATTTATGAAAAAATAATATCCACGATAAACATTATGGATATTTTGGGGGGAAATTAATATCTAGTGATCACAGGAAAGGAAATATTTAAATCTAAAATTAATGACTACATAAATGAATCAAGAAAATAAATGCCAATAGTTTCCTTACTCAAAATGATTATAAAATATCCTTAAAATTAATAATTATTTAATCAACACAAAATATTCCCAAGGGAAGTATATTTAAAGTAAATGGTTTTTGTGATTGATGAATAAAAACCACATAAAATGATCTTTAAATACATTCCTGAGGAAAATATCTTTTTAACTTTTAAAAATTTATTTTAAAAGTAAAAGTTCATAAAATATTTTTAAAATAATTTTATATGAAATTGACCTTTAAAACCTAAAAATTAATCATTAATACATTTATTGGTCATGTTGGTGATAAATTTCATACATTCCATACACATTAAATCAAAGATTCCATTCATATTTTTGAGAAAATCCAAAAGGGCCTCTCTTACAAAATGACATAAAGATTCTTTTCAAAAAATTGAAAAAAAGAAAAAAAATGGATGAAAGTGTCTTTAATAAATAATTTTGATAATCATATAAACATTTGCAAATACATTTTTATAAATCATGGTTTTTTAAGAAAAGGTATGTTTGACCAAAGAAAGAAATAAAGTTGGATTTTATTAAAAACATCTTCTCTACAATTTTAAGTACTACATAGTGGAAAAAATGGAACCATTACTTGAAAATTTTCTTAATTACCATACGATAATAAAATTAAATTTTTTTATAATCCAATTATCAAATAATTTCCTTTAATTTAAATTTAGGTATAAATAATCCCGATTAAAATGATATTGGGAAATGAACCCTATCAAAGATCATAATGTTGAAGATAAAATTAATCAATTAATTGATTATGTGTATAAAAGTTTACTCAAAATGAAACAAATAGAAATAAAAATTAATATAATAAAAATTAATTTCATATATAGTCCAATATTATCAAATACATTGAATAAATATTATTACCCAATGAAAAGAAATTGAGTTATCAAATTCTTTATAACTAGTTAATTTTCAATTTGATTGACCTTGGATGATATAAGTCAAAAGGAAACTTAAAATACCATGAATTGTTAACTAATCATGATATTATATGAAAAATGGGAATTATATGAACCATGTAAATGTAATTAGGTTCATAACATTACCATATGCCTTAATGAAGGGAAATTGAGATGAAGTCCCTTACCTTTGGATTCATTTTAGTTGAACATTATTTAACCTTATGTATAATGATTTTAATCATGTTGTTAATTTATAATATAACCATATTAATATTTTTAGCATCATATATGATCCTCTTATAACATTTTTCCACTCATTTTCTAATAATATTTCCTTATTTTTATTGTTTTTTGTGTTAATTTCCTTGTTTTCCCCAGCATGTTTTTTATGAAAGTTTAGGTTTGTGGGTATAAGATATAGATCTATAATCTATAGAATGATATTAATTTTATATATATCATTTTTAAATTGTATAAAATTTTATAATCATTACACAAATTTGAAAATTGAAAATAAAACACATCGCATTGTAGAGACAGTAGGTTGTACTTACGCCTGAACGACAAAATCAGGTGATGTGTAATTTAGGTGATGTTTAATTTAACACATCAACTTGAAACACCATAGTTATGTGATGTGTAGTTTAACACCCCGACCTGAACCACCATGTTCTTTTTGTAGAGCTACGTGACATCATCCACACCTCCCTATATGTAATAGTTTTTTTTACTATAATAGATGGTATTAACACTGTCAGTGGAGAGAACATACACTCATTATCAAATCCTTGAACCAATAATCAAAAAAAAAAACTCTGAGTTGTCAAAGAAAAATATAATACATCATAATTTAATATCATATGGAACACATGTTGTACATATAAATAAATAAGTCGACCTTCCACTATGGAAATAAATACCATGGTATATAGAGTTAAATTATTAACTACGTAACACATCACAATCCTAAAAAGTACATCTCTATACTGCTTTTAGTTATATGTTCATCATCTCAACCACCTACAATAAACCCATTTCTCTTTCTTGGATACCTATAAATTAATTTTATATGAAAATTAGGATTCTAGTATTGGATGTGAGTAAAAAAACCTAGTAATAAACCACCAATGCATCCATAAAATGTTTGTATAGGTATAACAGGTGAATTCCATGATAATAATAAATGCTCAATCGAGTATAATAATCATATATCGAGAACTCATGTAATAACTAATCAACCACAAGACCCAACCATACTTTCTTAGTCTCCACTAATAATTATAATAAAAAAATATCACACTTTTTCATGCACTATCAACATGGTAAGAAATCCTCTCCCTCGGTAGTCTCAAGGCATCGATTCAGATCTGGCCTCTAGACCTTCATATACCAAATCTATCATTAGTCACTCCTATAGATTTTCATACCATAATTACATCATGGGGTAGGCCTCAAAGTTGTCTCACCTTTTTTATACCTCAATTATAACCTCTAGGGATTCATTCCCCTAATAACACTAATTAAGGTTAAGCATCTAGACTATAATTCTCCAAAATTTTACACAGTTATATCATCACCATCATCATAAGTCATGTGCACTCCCCCTAAAAGGGGTAACTATATCACCATGGTCTACCTATTTTCAATACCAAGATAAGAACCTATAAATTAATAGTAACATGCATAACAAGGTGGGTCATAAATGAAAAAACATAGTATATCACTATCATAATATAGTATAAACATGAAACACATATAATCAGTATCAAACCTTGACAAACAAGATATAAGCATAAAAATTTAATCAATCCTCAAAAATGGGATTCATGGGTTACACACACAGCTTTAGGTTGTTGATGAGTTACTCAAGAGTTCATCAAAGGATCAAACAACAAACCACATTTCACATTAATGGAGAACTTTCTTACTCATTAAGGATACCTCACATGGGATCCAGTTTAGTGAGAAAGTTGCTTAGAAAGCGATACCCAAGAAAATTACATATAAATAAGGTCATTGTAGAATTACATAATTTTGGATCTGAATCTACCGATTATACACAAGAGGGGGGTGAATTGTGTCTTTTTCAATTTTTCGATAACTCTTTTCTTGAATGAGTTCTGTCCTTTATACATTATCAGATTTGATCAAGAAGCAGAATAAGTAAAATCACGAACACAAATATATATAGTGGTTCGGGGAACATAAGTCCCCTAGTCTACTCCACCAACGCTCAACTCCACGAACTTGGTGATTTTCACTATCTGGTCCTCTTTTCCACAGACCGATTCACAACTGAGTACAGGCAGTTGACACCTTTACGATCCAAGGAAAAACAAAACCTTCTGGTTCAAACACAAACCTACACAGCTTAGAATGAGAAGCTGGTTACTCAAGAATAAAAAATAATTTCAGAAAAAAATTTCCTGTTGATCTTCAAAATTGCAACAGAATGCAATTGACAGCAAATGGATCGAAGTATCTGGAAATATTGATCTTCAAGACGAAGCAATTCTGAGTTGATCCAATTGCAGTAGATATAGAGATATATTTCACAACTTAGTAGATCCGCAGTAGATATTCGATGTAGAACAGGTGAATATTTTACCGAGTTCCTTCTTCTTAAAAGAATAGAGCTTTGACACACCTTTTTGAATCAGCAGATCAATGTGAATAGTTTAAATATCTATTTTCCACCTTTTTCAATAATAGATCAATCAAATACTCATGTAACTGGTGTTTCAGAGAGAACCTATATAATAAAGCATATCTCCTACACATTTAGATCAATAAAAGTCGCCTCCTAATTTGTGATATTCAAAAAATTTAATTTACAGAGAAGTCATAACTTCCCTTAAGACTCATCATAAAAATATCCTTTTAATTTGATCTTAAATCCATTAATAAAACGGATTTGAATCAGTCAAAGTCGTACTTTAAAAATGACTTTATATCCGGCTTGAAATCCACCCAAAAATCAGCTTACTGATTGCTGCACATAAATATCTTCTGTCAAAATTTCTGATGCCAAACATATGGTTGATGACGTGGCCTTCAAACGTAGGGTTAATAATATAGTCTTCAAACATAAGGTTAACAACATAAGGTTGAACACAAATGTAGGGTTGACAACGTAGGGTTGAACACAAACATAGGGTTGATCATCCATACTTTTTCTTCAACACTCAAAAGTACAGTAAAAGATTCATACTTTTACTTGATCCTTACTTTTCCAAGAACGTATGGTTGTTTACAGAAGTAAGGTTGATGAACCATACTTTTGAGAAACAAATGTAACACTTAGAATTTACGTACTGTTCCCCTTCCAAACTTTTCTGATAACCAAAACGTAAGGTTCCTTCCTAACATAAGTTTCTCCTTCCATACTTTGCTGAAAACGTATGGTTGTTTAACCATACTTTTCCCTTATCTCAAAAAGAATACACGCTTTTCATCCTTACGCTATGTTTATCCACGTAGGGTATGAACAGTGATTCCAGAATGCACTAAAGTAGATTCTGTGCTATATTTATCTACATAAGGTATGAACAGTGGTTCCAAAACACACTAAAGAAGATTCCACATAAGTAATAAATTCTCGTTATTTCAAGAGTAAAATAAATTAATAAATTCCTGAAAAATACTAAATAAAATCATTAGAAAATATGTAAGGGTATTTGTGAGCATCAAAATTATCAGAAATAGACATAGTATTATTTTCAATAATCTCCCCCTTTAAATAACATTAAAATGTAATGTTGAAAACAATACTTTCCTCAACAATCTCCCCCTTTTTGATGATCAAAAAACCCATAAAATAATTAGAATTATTTAAACAAAAATTAACTTTCAAAATCAGTTATAAAGTTTTAAATAAAAACATCCCCGCCAAAAAGATAATTATAAATTCAAATTTCTCATTTAATTTTATCCCTGAATAAAATGAATTCTCCCTCTAAATAAAATGTTGAGGTTTTGATGTTGTGTTTATCCAAATTCTACCCCTTTTTGTGATATCACAAAGAATGAAAATTCATGGATTTTAACACTTTTAATATTGCACTGAACTATTAGTAAATGCTATTATGAACTGTTTATCAATAGTTAAATCTATAGTACTGACATATCAAAAATAAAGTCAGTAAAAAAAATTAGGAAAGAAACAAATAAACAATGATGAAAATTTTCATTCAAAAACAGTAGTATATACATGACAATGATATACAGAGGAATCAAGGTTTAGGTAAGATAGGAAATAAGGTCTATCTCCTCTGGATTAAAGACTTGATTTCTGTAAATTTATCCTGAAGTATCTTCATCATTCCATATCCAAGCTTGATAATGAGCTCTCTGTTCTATTGAGTCATATAGATATCTTCAATTAAATTGACTCTGAAAAACTCATGCATCCTTTCCTATTTTTCAAAAAATACTGACAGCTTCTCTGATAACTGATTTAACATAATTCTGATCGATGGATCAGTTGATCCACTAAGAACTTTTGATTGTCCAGAAACACTGAAAAAGTATCACTGTTACATTGAAGATCTTGTATCCTGTCATTCATGTTGCTCATAGTATCTGTGATATCCTGAAACCTTCTAATTAAATCCGGTGAAGTACCTGATCCACTAACAACACTATTTGCAACTGATGCAAATTGGTTCTCTATAAACAACTTCAGATCTGATAAATCTGACTCCATAACCATTTTAGATTTTAATTGTGTAACATAAGTAAGCATATCCTCTTTAGACATTTAAACTTCTTTCCTTGAAACTATACACTCCTTCAGCTTTTGAAATTTCAAATGTTCTAAGTCTAAGGCATTTTGTACAGAAACTTTCTCAGATTCCAACTGAGAGACTTTTCTGTACAGTTCTTCAACTTCTTTTTTCCTTGAATCTGATGCACGTTGTGCTTGATTCATAGTCTCAGGTTGATTCAGCATTACCAAAAGAAATGATTCAGCATCAGATTTCTCTTTTTAATTGTCCTGAGAAGGTTGTTCCATAGATTTTTCCTTAGAGTTTTCAACCTCCTCCACAGAAAAATCCTCTTGAAGTACCTCTGTGTGAGATTTAGAAGCATTCTCACCATAAAAATCAGAATCTATGCCTTCCATTGGGTTTTCAAGAACAATATTTTTAGTAGATTCTTGAGGTCTGGCCAATTCTTTACCAGGCACTGCCTCCATCTCTTGTTCCTGTTGAAGTGCAACTTCAACATCAGCTACAATCTGTTCCTGATTTTCCCTTTGATTTTCTTCTTGACCTCCTGACTCCCCTACTGGAGATGTTCTCTTAGTAAAATATTCAATGGTCTTATCAACAACAGCTTCTCTCACAAAAAAATAAGAAAATAAATCTTCTGTTGTAGTTTCCAAAGAAATGGAAGTGACTTCTTCATTTACTGGACTCTTTCTTTTTGATTGAAGTCCCTCCTGACATCTGTGTTCCTCAACATCTTCCATTTCAAAGCGAATAATTCTTGCTACATTACTAACTATGGATTCATCTTGTCCTTCCTTGGACTTAGCAGGTTGAGCCTGAGCACACTTTGAGTCTTCCTCAGCTCCTACTGGTAAAAATTTTCCTTTAAATATGCTCCAAAAATATCCAACTTTCCTCAAAGTTCCAGCATTAAACATATTACTCTGATGATAGTTAATTCGAGAATCCTCTGATCTCACTATGTCTTTCTCAAACAACAGTTTAGAAATAAATCTACCAAAAGGGTAGAAATTCATCCTGGCCTCGCTTTGATAGTAGTAACTGAGAAACCTTATCATGTATCATGGAAAGTTTAACTTAATATCACTTAACATAAGAAACATTATATACATATCAGAGTACAAAATCTTTTCCATTTCTTCTATCCGTGGAGCTATTCCAGTCTGAATAAATTTAACAAAATCTTCTGATCAGGCTCCAAATCTTTGACAAAAATTTTCTTTATTGTCTTGGTACCAAAAATAAAAGACATGATGTCTTCGGATTTATGGACAGAATCTCTTATATTCTTCAAGTCGAAATGAAAAACTCCCTCATGAGGGCAGTTAAGAATCTGACTAATCTCTACTGATGATATTGAGAAATCCATATCCTCTATCTTAGCCATCATACTGTCCTCTGTATCTCCCAAACTAAACTATACAGATTTGAAGAAGCATCTATGTTCTACTTCATATAGTAATTCCGTATTTTCACTATTGAACATCTGTTTAAGATTCTGAAACAACAGCGCTTGCTTCAATAACAGATTTGTCTAAAATAACCAGTCAAGATCGATTACCTTACCCTGTAAGATTTTTATTCCCTCGGTGCGTTGTCTTTTGGCATGTCTTGGCTCGGCCTCACTGGCTCTTTTTGTCCTTACCATTTCCGCAAGAGTCTCTGAATGTTTGAAGGTTAGGGTTCAGAGGTTCGAAGGTTAGGGTTTCAGAGGATCGAAGGTTAGGGTTTCATATGTTCAAATGTTAGGGTTTAGAAGTCGAAAAGGCTTTGATAGCCTTGATTCCCGTGTAATCACTAATCATTACATATATTTAAAAACAAATAAATTTTTCATATGATGAAAGAAAAACTTAAACAGTATTCAACAAAATTTACATAAATAAATAAAAGTAAATAAAAATTTAAAAATTATTTAAAATTAAATAAACCTAGCTCCCCCTTAATAAAATCAAACCTTGTAGTGGGAAGTAGTTTAGTAAAAATATCTACTAGTTGAATTTCAGTATTTATAAATTCTAAAAATATATCTTTTTTAATAACATGATCTCTTAAAAAGTGATGCCTTATATCAATGTGCTTAGTTATAGAATAACTAATAGGATTTTTTGAAATATTAATTGCACTCGTATTATCACATAAAATAGGTGTATTGTTAAAATTCAATCCAAAGTCCATAGGAGTGTTTTTCATCCACAACACTTGTGTACCTGATGTTCTTTTTCTATCTAACCTATAAATTCCAAAGTCAGCATCTCAATATTAAATCATATTAAAATCAGAAGTTTTAGGATAAAGAAGATATTGAAAAACAGTTCCTTTTAAATATCTAAAAATTCTCTTAACAACAGTTAGATGATATTCTTTAGGATTTGATTGAAATCTAGCACAAAGACATACTGAATACATTATATCTAGCCTACTAGCAGTAAGATACAACAAACTACCAATCATACCTCTATATAACTTGTTGTCAACTGATTTTCCAGTGTCATCCAAATCAAGTTTTATATTAGTACAAATAGGAGTTGTAAATGACTTATTGTTTTCAAGTCCAAATTTCTTAAGTAAATCAGTAATGTGTTTTCTTCTATTTAAAACATTTCCAAAATCTTTTTGAAATATTTGAAGACCCAAAAAGAAATTTAATTCTCCCATCATACTCATTTCAAATTATTCTTGCATTAATTTTGAAAATTCACAACAAAGAGTTTTATTAGTTGATCCAAAGATTATATCATCAACATAAATTTGAACCAATAAAACATTATTTTTCACATTTTTCATAAATAGTGTTGGGTATTCCATGCCAATAGTAAAATCATTTTTTGCAAGAAAAGAACTTAATTTTTCATACCAAGCTCTAGGTGCTTATTTAAGGACATAAATAGCTTTAGTATGTTTAAAAACAGAATCAGGTTTTTGAGAGTTTTCAAAACCAGGAGGTTGCTCAACATAAACTTTCTCCATTAAATAACCATTTAAAAGGCAGATTTAACATCCATCTGAAATAATTTAAAATTCATATAAGATGCATAGGCTAAAAGTATTATAATAGCTTCTAACTTAGCTATAGGTATAAAAGTATCATCATAATCTATTCCTTCTTCTTGATTATATCCTTTAGCTACTAATCATGCTTTATTTCTAGTTATTATGCCTTGTTCATCCTGTTTATTTCTAAAGACCCATTTGGTTCCTATTATCAGATAATTCTTAGGTCTTTCCACAAATTCCCAAACTTCATTTCTTTTAAACTAGTTTAATTTATCTTGCATTGATCTTACCCATCTTTCATCATCTAAAGCATTTTCTATAGACTTGGGTTCTTGTTGAGATAGGAAGGCAAAGAATTCCACTAGGTTTCCTAAGTTTCTTCTAGTTTGAACACCAGTTTCTAGGTCACCTATTACAGTTTCTAAAGGGTGATTATTTAGGGTTCTAGACTATCTAGGTAATATATCTAAAGGTTCTTCAGTGTCATGTTCCTCTGAACTGGACTGAATTTCATTTATATAATTTTCAAAATCATTCTTTAAGTTCTCAAGTCTCCTGTTATCATTAGAGTCAGGTTCATCCATTTTTTTTGTCCTTTTCTCAAAAGGATCAGATTCATCAAATTTCACATAAACTGATTCTTCAACAATCCTTGAATTCTTATTATAAACTCTATAAGCTTTGGAGGTAGCAGAATATCCTAAGAAAATACCTTCATCAGATTTTGGATCAAACTTACCAAGATTATCCTCGGTGTTTAAGATGTAAACCTTGTATTCAAAAACTTTAAAGTAATTTACTTTAGGTTTTCTGTTATTCCATAGTTCATAGGGTGTCTTTTTCAAAATAGGTCTAATTAAAACTCTATTAATTATATAATAAGCTGTATTCACAGCTTCTGCCTAGAAATATATAGGTAGGCTATATTCATTTAACATAGTTCTAGCCATTTCTTGAATTGTTTTATTTCTTCTTTCTACAATCCCAATCCGTTGAGGTGTTCTAGATGCAGAAAAGGTATGTTTAATACTCATATTTGAGAAAAAGGAATTAAATTTCAAATTCTCAAATTCTTCACCATGATCACTTCCCAATGACATAATATTGAAACCTTTTTCATTTTTAACACATTTGTAGAAACTTTCAAATAAAGTAAAATCTTCATTTTTAAATTTCAAAAAGAAAATCCATGTAAATGTTGAATAGTCATCAACTAAAACATATACATATAATTTACCAACAAATCGTGCTACTCATGAAGGTCCAAACAAATCCATATGAATAAGTTCTAGATGTTTAGATGTTACAACCATATTAACATATTTGAAGGATGATTTGTGTTGCTTTCCAAGTTGACATGCATCACAAAAATTGTCACTTTTAAATTTGAGACAAAGTAAATTAGAAACTAAATGTTTCTTAGATAACTTATGTAAAACATATACATTGGAATGACCAAGTCTCCTATGACATATCCAAGATTCACTTACTTTAGCAGTCAAGAAGTTTACTTGTTTTTTACACATGGAATTTAAGTCCGTAGTATAGACATTTTCAGTTCTTGGTGCTTTAAATTTAAACAGTTTATCTTTAGAAACAATACAACAATTGTTAGTAAAATCAAAAGTATATCCATCATCACAAAGTTTATATATACTTATCAGATTGTGATTTAGTCCTTGTACATAATTTACTTTGTTTATTGAGACTTTTTTTGGATTTCCAACTGTTCCAATACGAATGGTTTTTCCTTTGGTGTTGTCACCAAATGTGAAAAGTCCTCCTTCCTCTTCAGTAAGGGAAGAAAAATTCAATGAGTTTACGCTCATATTTCATGAGTATCCACTATCCATGTACCATATATCTTTTCTTCTCTGGTGGCCTGCTACCTATAAAGACATTCAAACAAATTGCTTTGGTACCCATATTTTGTTGGGTCTAGGGGTCTTAGCTAGCAATGATCTGGGTATCCGTATTTTCTTTCTTATTTTAAAATTAGGTGAATCATATAATTCTTTTGAAACACAGGCTTTCTTAATACCACAAATTTGAGGTTGTCTTAAGAAACCGTTTTTAGCTATATGTCCCTTTGTCCCATAAAAATTACAGTTAACCTTTTTAAAGCTAGGAACAAAATGATTTTTATATTGCTTTGGTTTTTCTCCTTTACTGCCAATTCCAAATCTCTTATTTTTAATGATAGTTTTTCCATGAATTTCATTTAATGAATTATTTCCTTTTGTAAAAACCAATACAGCCTATTTGTATGATTCTACTTCATCATGAAGTGTTTTTATTCTTGATTCAAAATTAATATAGTTAGTGTTAATCGAATTGTATTTATCAGTTAATTCATTATATTGTTTCAACATTGGATCTCTTTCATCTGAAACAACTTTATGTTTTTTTAGTGACTTAAGTTTCTTAAATAGTGATTCATATCTTTCTTCAAGCATATTGCAGTAGGCTGCAAGTTTTTCATTTGTGTAGTTTGATTCAGAATTTGATTCAGAGGAGTAATATGAGTATACATCATCAGTTTCTTCCATGAAAGACATGTTTGCCTTTAGATTGAATTCTTCTTTCTCTGAGCTTGATTTAGAAGAGCTACTAGAGTCTTCAGATACACTCCAGGTGTCTTTCATAGCTTTCTTCTCTTTCTGCTCAAAGTCATTTTTTTGAAGAATTTATTCTTCTTGGCATCCTTAAATTGTGGGCAATCTGGTCTGATATGCCGCATCTTTTTGCATTCATAACATCTTACTTCCTTATCATCTCTCTTAAAGGATTTTTTGAAGCCTCTTTTCTTGTTGTAGAACTTTCTAAATTTCCTAGCTAGCTGAGCCAGCTCTTCATTTGAGTTGGTTGGGTCAGAGATTTCTAATTTAGCTTTGAATTTTCTATTATTCATCTTTCTATTATTTTGTTGTGAAGTTACCTTCAAGTCAGTATCTTCTCTTTTGATAAGCACTTTATGTTCATTAGCCTCATCTTGACTTTCAGCTTCATACATCATCAGTGTACCAATAAGCTCTCTCACAGTTAGATCCTTAATTGTTGTTGATTGTCTGATTGAAGCAGAGATACCATTCCATCGAGTAAGAAGTACTCTCAGTAATGTTAATGCTTGATCAGCCTACTTGATAGGTTCTACTAGAGCAGTTATGTTATTGACAATTTCTGTCAATCTCCCATTCATTTGGGTAATGATATCACCTTCAACCATTCTGAAAGTATCAAATTTCAGTTTTGCAGTTGCATATCTCATTTGCCTAACATTGTCTGTTCCTTCAAATGCCACAGCTATTGTTTTCTGCGTCTCATATGCTCTTGGGCACTGAGATACTCTGTTAAATTCATTTGTTCCTAGACCGCAGATAATTGCATTCCTAGCCTTCTAGTTCATATCATACTCTGCCTCTATAGCAGCACTCCATGTCTCATGATTTTCAAGAATTTCATAAGGAGTCAGAATCTTTGAATAGACTCTATATCCGAGATTTTTAGGATATATTATCATGCGTGATTTCCAGCAACCATAGTTATCTCCATTAAAATATGTTGCTCTGACCATTGACATCCCTTCTCTTGTATCAGTCATGATGCTCTATTGTATAATATTTAAATTGCTTCAAGATTTCTAGGGCTCTATCAGAAGCTCCTCCTCTGATACCAATTGTTGGATCTGAACCTACAGATTATACACAAGAGGGGGGTGAATTGTGTCTTTTGCAATTTTTCGATAACTCTTTTCTTGAAAAAGTTCTGTCCTTTATACTTTATCATATTTGATCGAGCATCAGAATATGTAAAATCAAGAACACAAACATGTATAGTGTTTCGGGGAATAGAAGGCCCCTAGTCCACTCCACCAATGATCAGCTCCATGAGCTTGGTGATTTTCACTATTTGGTCCTCTTTTCCACAGACCGATTCACAACTGAGTACAGGCAGTTGACACATTTACAATCCAAGGAAAAATAAAACCTTATAGTTCAAACACGAACCTACACAGCTTAGAATGAGAAGCTGGTTACTCAAGAATAAAAAATAATTTTAGAAAGAAACTTCCATTTGATCTTCACAATTGCAACAGAATGCAATTGACAACAGATGGATCAAAGTCTCTAGAAATATTGATCTTCAAGACGAAGCAGTTCTAAGTTGATCCAGTTGCAGTAGATATAGAGATATAGTTCACAACTTCAGTAGTAATAGATCCATATTAGATATTCGATGTAGAACAGGTGAATCTTCTATCGAGTTCCTTCTTCTTAAAAGAATAGAGCTTTGACGCTGCTTTTTGAATTAGCAGATCAACGTTAATAGTTGCAATCTCTGTTTTTAACCTTTTTCAATAATAGATCGATCACATACTCATGTACCTGGTGTTTCAGAGAGAACATATATAATAAAGGATATCTCCTGCACATTTAGATCCATAAAAGTCTCCTCCTGATTCGCGATATTCAAAATTTGAATTTAGAGAGAAGTCGCAACTTCCCTTAAGACTCGGCATAAAAAGATCCTTTTAATTCTATCTTAAATCCATTAATAAAATGGCTTTGAATCAGTCAAAGTCGTACTTTAAAAAATACTTTAAATCTGGCTTGAAATATTCCCAGAAATCAGCTTACTGATCACTGCACATAAATATCTTCTGTCAAAATTTCGGCCGCCAAACGTAAGGTTGATGACGTGGCCTCCAAAGATAGGGATAATAACATAGTCTTCAAATGTAAGGTTAACAATGTGACGTTGAACACAAATGTACAGTTGAAAATGTAAGGTTGAACACAAACGTAGGGTTGATCATCCATACTTTTTCTTCAACACTCAAACATACGGTAAAAGATCCATACTTTTACTTGATATATACTTTTCCAAGAACGTATGGTTGTTTACAAAATTAAGGTTGATGAACCATACTTTTGAGAAACAAACGTAACGCTTAGAATTTACGTAAGGTTATCCTTCCAAACATTACTGATAACCAAAACGTAAGGCTCCTTCCTAACGTAAGGTTCTCCTTCCATACTTTGCTGAAAACATATGGTTGTTTAACCATACTTTTCTCTTATCTCAAAAAGTATACACGCTTTTCATCCTTACGCTAAGTTTATCCACGTAGTGTATGAACAGTGATTCCAGAACACGCTAAAGCAGATTCCGCGCTATATTTATCTACGTAAGGTATGAATAGTGATTCCAAAACACGCTACAGCAGATTCCGCATAGGTAATAAATTCTTGTTATTTCAAGAGTAAAATAAATTAATAAATTCCTGAAAAATACTAAATAAAATCATTAGAAAATAACGAAGGGTATTTGTGAGCATCTAAATTATCATAAAGAGACAGAGTATTATTTTCAATAATCTCCCCCTTTAAATAACATTAACATGTAATGTTGAAAACAATAATATGCTTAGCAGATACATCATGGGTTCCATTAAAATTATCCCCTCTAACTACATCACTTCCAAAAAAAATTCTTTTAAAGGTTATACTTAAAATACTTTTCCAACTGACCCCATATATCAACCTCTCACTCTAAAGTATCCTACTAGATCTATCTATGAAACTATAGAACCAAGATTAGTTTAACTTTTATCCCTCATGGGAATTTATTTCTCTACTATATAATCTGCATTGTGTGATCCACCTATGATGTGTTGGGATCTGGCTCAATATCCTCATATTAGATGAAATGTGTGTAATTGGACATGTACCACTAGGTATGATACACATGAAACACATAATCAATTCCTTAGTATTAATAAGGAAGAATCATATAGTATTCTACTATTAAAGAATTCTTGGTTATCTTGAAGGGTCTAACATAGAAAGATTCTTCCTTCCTTTTCTTCCTCAAATGTCAAACTAGGATTCAGTCTCATAAAAACCTATCCACCAAAATAGAACTTCAAAGGTCTCCTCATATGGTTAGAGTAATATATTTACCTGTTCAGATTTTTTATTAACCTCTTTTTAATCAGCTATAATCTCTAAGAGGTTTCTCGTACCATACTAGGCCCCACAACTACGGCCTCACTAATCACCTTCAAATAGAGAGGTTAATGATATGGACTTACATAAAGAGAATCACAAGGTGTTTTCTGAGTCAAATCCTTGAAAATAATTTTTTATGTAAAATGAACCAAGTCTAGGTCATTATCCCAAACTCGACCAATGTCTAGAATGAATTATCTAAGCATATACTCAAGTATCTGAATCATCTGCTCTGATAGTCTGTCTTTCTGGGGATGGTACATTATGATAAATCATTGCTAATTCAGAAAGTCATTATAGAATATAGTCCAAAAACAATGATGTAAAATATGTATCTATATTAGATAAAATGATCATGTGAACTTCATGAAAACCTATCATCTCCTAGACATACAACATTCTAAGCTTGTATAATGAGTGAATCTTAGATATTGGTATAAAATTAGGTACTCTAGTTTGTCAATAGAAAATCAGCCAAATATTTTCATGACCCATTGGAGTCTTGGGTAACACCATTGCAAATTTCATCGTGACATCATCACTATTCTACATGGTCACATGAATCCATTGGATCAAACCACTAGGACACTGGGGATCATCTATTATTCTCTAGCAGGTAAGGAATTGGGAAAAAAATCCAGAAATGTCCCTCCTTATCCCAAGACACTGGAACTACCAGAAAATGTTTGGGTAAATATTTTTCATTGTAAGATACACCACCCACATAGATTTTTAGATGTACCTCATTAGATCTTCCGTGGTGGAATAAGGTACTGCAACATTCCCTTATACATAGATCATATCATCATCATCCAATGACACACCCCATTATCAGGTCACCACCTACTATATTTTTATGCATCAAAGAGAAATATGAGTTAATATTATATATAGTTGTTACTCGGTATATATATATATTTTAATCACTAAGGAATAACAAGTTGTTGATCCTTGGTCCTTATAATCATCCATCCTCTAATGGACCAACAATTTCAAAAGGTTCCATTGTTCCTATGAAAGCCTGTCACCATAGTCCTGAGCTACCTATATCATTTATCTTAGGGTATCTAAAAATATGAAAACTTTATATTTTTTATATTATATATAAAATTTAAACATATAAAGATATTGTACTCCACACCTCTACCTCAAATTCGGATCTCGATATGTGAAGATACAGAAAAGGATCATCTTGTCTGTGTTGAAAAAACCGACTTTATAAAGAAATATTATTGAGAATAATTCATGGCATGGTATGTGGCTTTCAAATTTGTGTTATGTGTTGGATAAATTATCTTATGGATTCATAGTTTCTGGGACCCATAAGTTACAACCCTCTACCTTTAAATCATTGCTACTCTTAAACCAATGTTTGATCCATAAAAGTATATGACATATATGATTATAAGTTAATGAAGAATAAACACTAAAGATGTAGTCAAACTATAATTCAACTTATAGGAAGTCTCTTCACACTTTTTTAGAAATGTAAATTCACATTATTCTTTATCAATGTAGAAATTTATGCTGATAAAATGGAGAAAAAATGAATAAAATGTTTATAGTATCTCAGTCAACCTTGAAATATCAGAATATCATACCTATTTTTTGGATGTGTCCAGGGCATCAATTCCTCAACTTCCTCCAAATAAAAGGATATACCAATCTTAGAAACCTCATGCCCCACTAATTTCATCTCATGAATCAAAAATATACCCTTTGGTAGAATAGAATTGAGCTGCTGTTCTTGAAGTTTTCTCATACTATCTCAAGATATATGGAATACGACTATGGGTTCATTGAGTAAATTTTGATATCATTAATAAACAACTTGATAAAAATCGTGATGTGGATGGAGAATATTGTTTTCTTATCCAAGGGAACTACCAAGGTGTGAATGTTTCCAAATGGCATCCCTATGTTCTCATACTATACGTACTTTTTTAGAAATGTTGTTTTCGGGATTTCCTCCTCTCTAACCCAGAATTGGTGATATCAAAACCAAAGATCAATCATGAAGAACCCTCAATCTCTATAAAACTGATATGAGATAATTTTTATCCTTGTAAAAGGAAATCTATTCTTCTTCATACCTGATTTGGGTTAAGATAATCTATGTTGTGTTGAATACTTCCATACACCTTCATGAGGAAAAAATAGGCGCACCCAATAGTAAAGAAATCTTCTTGATGAATCCATTTTGTTTGAAGTCCTTAATTTTTACCTTTATTTTATCTTATATAGATATTTTAAAAAGATAAGGGGTATTTTAATGGAATATTCACCTGGAATGAGTTTTATTTTGAACTGAAGTCCTCCATAAAGGGGAATGTTACTGTTTTCATCTAGGAAGATGTACTAATATAGATCCAAAACTGGGGGGAAACATGTTGGGGATACCACTGATCCTATTAAAATAGGTATTCATACAATATTAATTATTATAATACTGAGATGACCTATTAATGGACAAACTCTTCATTCTCACAACTCCTACTAATCAGTCACCATATACATTTCTGACTTTGGATTTTTAAAAGACATATATTTCTGATAAAAATTAATGTGATATCTAATACTAGTAACATGTTACATGAATGAATCATGTTATATCCTATTATCCCATGAATCATGGTATCCCATAGATTGTCATAACCAAAAATGACTATATGATTTTTTAATCATCACTGAAGTCAAGACACATTGTTGCCCAGTGGTGTACTGAGGGAAAGTATATTAGATGATAGCATGAACAGTAATTCATTTACAACAATAACCTTTTCATATATAAAGGAATATCAATCACTAATATCAAACAAGGTAGTGGGAAATGTTGAAGTTAGCAAGACCATACCAGAAAAAAGTTGATGGTTCCTCAACACCGTTATCTTGGGTCTGATCCAGAGCATACCATTAAATTGTCTTATCTCTACGACCCCTTTCCTTAAGGTATATGATATCTTGAGTCATCATTTTCTATGTTTTCAGGTTAATACCCCATATGGATCTGCAGTTCCATGACCATGTATTCTTAGATACCTAAAGAATCCTGATCTCAAAGTATAATGGAAAAATTATTGATGAGTCCATATATTTCCATATTTTCAACACATTAATGAGGTGTTTTGAAGACCCTATTGTGATAGTATATCTTTACATAGTTGAATTGTTGTTCATAACCTCTTGTGGGGGATAATAATTCCATACTATTCTCCACCTTTATATTAGTTCCCTTATCCTTTCATATGGTCTTATTCTTCCATCTATAAGAATAAGCACTCATCAGTGGAGTAGGGGTTCCACTCACCTAAGTATTGTAGGTATAAATATGTTTAATAACATGATCCTCTTTTATATCATTCTCAATAGTCAAGTCCCTATGAAGAACCCATAAGTATATCATTAGGTCAGTGTTCCTAACCCATTGATTGATATCAGGATGAAGACCAATATGATAATTCCTAGAACTCAATGCCTCATTTTCATAATATAGAGGGAAATAGTGATGTTTCTCAGTGAAACAAGTGCAGTATGAGAATACCATCATGGACCCTTTTTTTATCTCTATGAACTCGTATGATAATTCTAGATTCATCATATTATGAATGAATTACAAAAAATATATTTCATTAAAGGCATCCAAGGTGATATCCTCATTTCTTCTAGCCTATCCCATCACACCCCATTATCTCATGGTGATTCCATGTTGCATGAACACTACAAACTTAACCTTCATGTCTTCAAGTATTTCCATAATTTGAAATACACCATCAATGATGTATTTGCAGACTTCAACTTCTTGTTTTCATCTAGTTCCCTAAAAGGATATTGTATTTTTGGAGTTAGAAGTCTCTGTCAAAGTTGACCATGTACCATAGTTCCCCTCTTACCTAGGATGAAATAATAGAAGGAATCTTGATAATGATGGGATCATTGCATGTACCAGTCGATTAGGTGTAGGAGAATTCTCACTGAACAATTCGGTATAGAAGTTAGTGGAAAATAGGAATCCCATCCCAAGGGTTTATCCAAGACTATTTAATCTAGTGTTATAATAATTTTCCATTTGTGTGTCATCTCCTAAAATATTAAGGAAATAATTATAAAAATATTGGGTGTTAGAAGAAATACTAATTAGTCTATGTTTTTATTCAGGGTTCTCTTAAAAGTCTGTTAATAACACAATGTAAATCCCTCCTAAATCTAACCAAGGTCTCTATTTCTATATGTTAGTAAAATTCAGAAATATATATTAAAATAAAATCATTCTTAGGTTCAAATAATTAATGAAGGTATTGATATATCTAAATAGCATAGAAAACATATTTATCACTCAATCAAAGAATACATGTATTTCCTGAACAAATAGTACAAATCAAGGTATTATATTAGAGAACTAGTATATAGAATACAATAGGTATATAAATGGAAATTGTTGCTATGTTCATAATCATAATGCATGAATTCACCTAAATCCTATAAAATTTTAAAAGAAATATCATCAATGGTATCTCGGAGGTCCATTAAAGATGAACTGACCCAAGACATGGAAATTCACCCACCTGAGTCCCACATAGATTATTTCGGTTATACAATGTCATAGGTTTCTCAAAATAAAAGAATAAAATAATTATATGATACTATCTTTTAATTCCTCTACCTGAACCCCCAGGTCTAAGCCACTAAGCCACAGGAACTCATGCCTAGCTCCATGTATGCGAGAGGTTTCTGACTAGAAACAATGATTGGAACACCATTTGTGGGTATTATATATCCTTATTATCATATAATTTCACTAATAATATAAAAAATATATAAAAAACTCAGATTAATAAAAAAAGAAGATAATACATCAAAATGTAATATCATATGGAACCAATGTCATACGTGTAAATAAATAAATTATGATCCAATGGTTCCAAGATAAATTGGGGTATATATAGTAAAATTTTATAAATAATTAGAAATATGGATTTTTTTCATAGTATGTATTAGTACTAGTCCAAGCTCTAGGATCCTTGACTCTACCATCTTTCTTAAGCCTCATTCTTATTCAGGGATCTCTATACCTGAATTTTTCACATGCATTGAGATACCCATGAATGGTCTGAGTAATAAACCCAATAGGATGTCACCAATGTCTACATAAGAATTTATTAATATATAATAGTTGTATTACATGATAAAAATAAATGTGAAATCAAGCATATAAATTATATACCAAGAATCCATGTGTTATCCAATACACCACAATCCCCAAAAAAACATACTTCAACTCCATGATAGAATGATAATCGAAGGTTATCAAAAGTGGTTGAGAACAAGATATAGGGCCAAAATTCATGTATCTTAGTAGTCTCAAGGCATCATTTCATAGTATGCCTCTAGTCCATCGTATCCCATCTCTATCACGGGTAAGGCCTCTATATCATCATACCATAATTCTACCCTAGGTTAGGCTTCCAAACCATCATACTCGATCTATTCCTTGAGTCCAACCTCTATGCCTTTATTACCTTATTATCTTTTCCATAGATAAATACTACATGTCATCATTCCCTTACCCCATTCTTAAATCCATCTCATTGTAGTTGTAATTCATGTATACTCCCCCTTTAAGGAATAAACATATCACAGTGGTCCCCCAATTCTATGTACCATGAAAAAAACATCCAAATACTAGGTAACATGAATAAAAGTATATACAATATAAGGAAAACATAAAATATAATCATGATAGTTTTGTAGAAATATAAAAAACATGTGATCAATATTAATCATGGAAAAAAAATAAAAAAATATATTCATTACATCATGTGTCATAAATGGGGTACACCCACATACACAAATGTGGTATCTGTCAAGAATGGTCAATAAAACTATGCCAAAACAAGAAGTATACCCTAAAAAATGTGTGTAAATGACCCCCAAATGGTAAGGAGCATAATATCTCAAGGTATTTAATGATGAAATCCAATGTTCCTCGAGGTATTGAAACCCGAGTTGGGTTTCACACTAATAAATTACTTGATCACTCATCAAATATTCCTAAAATGGTTTCCAATTCATCAAGAAAGAGGTTTAGAAATAGAGGTAGAATTATATTGCATGTCATGAAGTTTGATCTATAATTAAATACCTCATGGGTTCAATCAACAGAACTAGTTCTAATATATTATGAAGAAGAGTATGTAAACTTGATATAATCATTATCATTTCAAGAATGGTTCTTGAATTCCTTGTCAATTCTAGGAGAGAAACTCAAGTTTAGAAAACAAAAAATGATCCTCAAATGATCTATTAGTTTAAAATTAAACTAATATGATACCTAAGGCTAAAATATCATGTATATAATTCTAAAGAAATATACATAGAAACATCCATCATTCATGAGAAATCAAGCTCAAATTAAAGTGTTTTCATTAACATGTTGAATCCACCATCGAAATACTAAAGTATCATCACTTAATTATAGTTATATCATTGATATACTATTAAGAAGAGATCTATGAAGATTATTTAAAATAACATACCCATAAAACATCTATAATCGATGTTTGATCTCGATCTTATCAAGAGAAGTCGTCAAAATGGTTGTTTCATCACTGATCTATGGAGAAGGAAGAATTCATTATCATATCATAATATAAATAACAGATCTATAAAATATCCATGATCATCTCTCAAGAAGGAAGATTAAAATAGAGTTTATCTAAAGATAACTCACCATTCTAGTGTCACCGGGTCAGTCCACCCTTGAAAAACCATTGAGAGATTAATGGAGGAAACAAAAGTTCTATGGGAGAGATCTAAAATAATAAATGGGGAATTTGGGTATGAATTGGAAGTTAATAAGGGTCAAACTGAGTAGAATTAAAATATTTTGGAATTAATTTAATGCAACCTCATATTGGGCACACAAGTGGGAAGTTGTACTAGGAAGAAACTCCTTGGTTAAGCCAACACCATCAAATGGATGGTTTCACACCACTAGCTATTCCCTAGGATTTGTAGAAAGGTGTAGATCAATAGTAAATACACTTCTCTACTAGAATGTTCTTTAGATGGTTTCAAACTAATAGAAACTCTATAGACTATCCAGTGGTATCTACTAGCTAGTTAGTGGAAGTTTACTACCACCTTAAGCCCATGAATCTTATCTTTAATCTAACCATAGACTCCTAGGAACATTAAACATAAAAACTAACTCTTAATCACCTATAAAAAATAAGAATATATGATTTTATAACATTAATACTATTTTACTTAAATTAATGTGACGATGTTACAAATAATGATGGAATCATCGGGGAGTTAGGGGTGACATGCAAGGAAATATTGGTGAAAATTATAGGATTTCATCGTTCACCAATACATACACTTATATAATGTTTTAATATCATCTTAATTATCAAAATTTTGACCTATTTCACTTGTACTCCCTTTTACCTCTATTTATCTTGTTAAATTTTAATATGGTGATTACATTTTTATCTTAAAATATTAGACGACCCCTCAAACCAAATTTCAAGGTTATGATTACAACTTTTGAAAGCATTTAATCTAATTTGATAAAAAATATGATTAAATTATTTCTTAAATATAAATGTAAATTAAACACATGTATTTTTTATAGATAAATTCTTTGTTAAAGATTATGTGTTATTAATATTATTTCATTTAAATTACTAATTAAATTAGCAAAAACAAATTTAATTATTAAAATAATCATTTTAATTTATAACAACCATCTATCTAATGTGATTGATTTAATTTATGAAGATAAAAAAAATAAAAAAATAAAAACATTATTTGAAAAACATTATTTTATTTTTAAATTTATAAAAAAAATATTATTTATGTAATGTGAATGGAATTTATTTAATACATTTGTATATAAAAAATATTTTTAATTAAAATAATTATTCAAAAATAAAAAAAAAATTAATATTCCAAATGTATTAAAATAAACCTAGTAATAGGAAAATATATATCATTTATTACATAGATGTTTATATTGTCATATATTATAGTTTCAAAACCCCAAAATACCTCAATATAAGACATTAGGGTGAGAAAAGAAATGATTGAATTCATGGTGGGTTATTCTAATAACATAGATTTCATAGTAATATTATGATCTTAAACTTATCTTATTGTTAACATGATTAAATCAAATGTTTTTAGAGTTCAGATTAAGATTGCTATAGGGAAACCCCCAGGAATGCTACACCCCTTCCAAGATTGAAAAAATAAGCATTAGAAGGAAGAATTATATTACTTAATTCCATTACCTATACTTTGCACAAATATTTTATTATGAGGTTACCTCAGTCCGTACAAGATAATTCATTTAATATATTATGATGATAGCAATTTTTTTCCAATTTTTGCTAATAATTATTATCATGAATAAATATGGAGACAACAGTCATATAAGTAAAAAATCAATACACTACTAGAAATTCAAAAATTTGTGATGGGGAATTTTCTATGGGATCCCATCACAATAATAGTTTTTTTGTGAAAGCCCTTCACAAAAAGAAACTATTTACGATGGGATTTGGATTCATCATAAACAGCTTCTTCGTGATTTTTTAAATACCTTATGTCACTGACCTATTGAAAAATGCATTCCCACTTTTTTGAAACCATTTTTGCGATGACCCATCTCAAAAAGTGTAAAAAAATAAAAATTTAATAAAATATTATTATTATTATTATTATTATTGTTGTTTTTGTCATGATTAATTAAATAGTATTATTAATATTATTAAGATAATATAATATTCATATAATAAAAGCAAAATAATATTGATAATATAGTAGTATTACAATTATTAATATTAATGAAATAATGATATTAATATTAATAAAATAATAATTAATTATAAAATAACGAAAACCTCAATATTCATGAAAATTATAAAAAAATCAAAATTAAATAATCAAAAATGAAAATAAAAATATTATTATTAAATAAAGTAACAAAACAATAAAAAATTAATTAAATAAAAAAATGTAATATTCAGAATAATATAAAAATGCACTATATAAAAATGTAGATTGTTAATATTACAAACAAAATTTACATTAAAATGTTTTGTCATAAAAAATAAATAGATCACTAAGGGGGAGGGTTGTTTGGAGAAGCTAGAGGAGATGGTAGAGATTGTGGACGGAACTCCATCCCTAAACCATGAGTCACACGTCGCATGTACTCTAACTTATTCGGCTCCTCCTGTTTCTACCATAGACCCATCTCCTCCTGCATCTCCTATTATTGTTGATGCTATTGTTGTAGGAGCTCTTTCGGCTACTACTACTGCCATAAATGCATCTGCTCCTGCTCCCTACGCATACTCTCTATAAGATCACTCTAACTTCACAACTGCTCTTGATACTATGTGGCAGATGATGTTGAATCTCCACAATCTCAACTCAAGATGGATGTTGACATCCCAGCGGTGCTATAATAACACTCATGTGTCAATCGAGAGCTGATACCAACAACTCATCCTTTCTCAAAGGAATTATGGGCTGCCTACATCCATTTTGTCTCGTTAAATCGGTGGGCACTGGTCTATGTATCGATCACGACCTATCTCTTAGTCTCTGTCTATCATTTCATGGTCTCATATGACTCCATCAATTGCAATTTAAAATTCAAATAGCTAATATTATTTTCAGTTAGATTTTAAACTCAAGAAAAAAATATATTGGCTAAAAGCAGACGTTTGGAAGCACCTCTATTCTCTCTAGTGGTCAAATCAATGTAAATCCTCCTATAAAGTTCTAACTCCATAATATCAGGTTTTTTAACTACTTATATGAATATAAAATAAACAATTTACATTTAATGTTTTATAAAAAAATTTAAAAAATGTACTTACCATATTCTCTATATATGTACTTAATGTATGACCACCGCCTCAATGTGTCACCCCTTGTCTCCCCCAACTTTCTTAACCTATTTATGATATACTCTAAAAACTACCACTCAAACTATATGATCAAAATCCATCCCAAAACTAAGGTGAAATGTAATCAGGTTGGTGGTCTTGACAAGACTCATCAAATTCTATCACTCAAGTTTTCTCTATTTCTTTCCTTCTCAAATTGTGAGAAAACTGACTAAAATGCTGATGCATAGTCCTCTTCCATGCCTTCCTAATAGTGTAATGCATGATCTCTTCAATGTGATACCATAAACCCTATAAATAATTTATAATATCAAGTTATTAATTATATTAATTTCAAAATAAATATTATTTATTAACATACCATCTAATGATCAAACATGCGGTGCTGCACATCAACAGGAATCTGATCCCATGAGACCCATGATTTAGAAATATAATTGTGCAATATAGAACTTCTCTGTCCAATAACTATATGTGTAAATTTGTTAAAAAGTAAAAATAATAAAACAATTAGTATATAAATAAATTATTGAAAACTAATTAAATACACAGGTAAACATACATCTTCATGCATGGATCGAATCCATGACAAGTACATCACTTGATGATAGGGTAAATAATCATCAATCATGTAAGACCACTCCCCCTATGAGTCCCCCCTGAACCATAAGAATTATGAGGGTCAAATGATCCAACGTCATGCTCGTCCAAAGGCAGATCATCTTGTTGAAACAGATGATACAGATCATTTTCCATCTAAAAAATGAAATGATTGTTGTTAATAAATAGTTGAAAACTACTATTATATGTTGATATATATTATATATGATTATAATCAGCATTTAACTATTTCAATGTTCATATTCATCCTCATCTTCATATCTTATGGTGTCAATGTCTTTATATTCAATTTCAATATCATCAATTTCTATATTATTTTTAGTTTCATCATCTCTTATCATTTCAAATTCATTTTTAACATAATTAACATAATCATCACCATAGCCCCTTAACTATGGGGTGAAATGATTGATTTCTGTGTCTCTTCATGAAAAATATTGATTTGAGGAAGTATCTTGAAAAAATTCAATTCTTTCCACATTAGCCGGACCACATTCACATTGACTAAACTGATTTTCCTGAGATTTAATTTTTATGATCCTCCACCAATCACTCAAATCTATTAAAGTAGAACACTATTATTAATAATTAATTTTATGTGACTGATATGCCAATATAAATGGTGCATTTACAGCAAGAAGACTTTTATATTTAATATCAATGATTCCATGGGTCGAATGAACACACAAGCCTCTCTCAGTATCCAACCACTGACATTTAAACATTGTTAGGTAATGTTGTCCCAGATAACACAGATTAATAATTTTTTTCTATCATTCCGTAAAAGTTAAATAAAGTTTATTTATGATGAAATCCTCTCAAGAAAATTTCACTATTCATTGTTTTTTATTCTCCATATTCACAAGTATGAAATCGAAAACCATTCACCACAAATTCATTATAAAATTTAACCATTTTTTGTGGTGTCTTACTCAATACAGACAATCAATTATCAATTATATTATAATGTTGATATAGATTAAAATTTGCAATACAATTATCATTATAATATATGTAAAATTGATTTTATATGTTAAACCAGAAAATAATTTATGCTTCTTGTTTTTAAAACCAGTAAGAAAAGTTTTTTTGCTGATGTTCTTCAAGAGCATCTGCTGTAATTTGTAGAAGTTGTTTATTGATATGATTATCATATAACCTATAGATAAAATAAGATTAATTTAATATAAAAAATATTACAGAATAAGTGATATTAGATCACTATAAAAATGGTTTCATTTCTTCACAGATGAGCAGAACATATGAATGAGCTCTATGATGTTCATCATATGAATACCACCATTCATGAACTCCACCGAAGTGAAGTTTGGGAAGATTGAAAACCGATAATATATTCATATTTCATCATCATTATTTCCATTATTACATCCCATACAATTATTCTTTGAGGGATATTCATATTGAAATTAATGAGAGAAACAAAATTCCTCTTGAAAATATGATTCTATAATTAAACATTCAACCAATTCTTTGTTATGTAATTTTTTCATCAGTTTTTGTATGCATCTTTCGAATGGGTACATCAATCCAAACTATACTAGACCTCCATATTTTTCTTCACATGGATAATGTAATATATAATGATCCATTAAGTCAAACAAAGTTGGTGGGAAGATTTTTTCCAGTTTACAAAAAATTAAAACATCTTCTTATAGTCCACTTAACACATCAAGTACAATTATCATCAGAAAAATGACTCAAAAAACATGATGTGTTTTTTAGAGCATTCCAAATCCTAGAAATCAATAAACCTCTAAATCCAATTGGTATAAGTATTTCCATTATAATATGGTAGTCATGTATTTTTAATCTGGTAATATGACCATTTTTGAAACATCTCCCCAAATTGGAAGCATAACTATCTGGAAGTCTCAAATTTGTAATCCAATGAAAAAATAAAAATTGATTCTCTTTCGATAGTGTATAATATAATTTTGGCTTCATTAACTTTTGTGATTTTATATTTCCAAACAATTAAAGTTCTTGTCTCCTAAAAATTTGGGAAAACTCTAATTGTGCCTTTACATTATCTTTGGTCTTAACTGGTGTATTAGAAATAGTATGAAATAAATTATCAAAATAGTTCTTCTCAATATTCATGACAACCAACATGTGGTGGACCAATAAATCAGACAAATATGGTAGATCCCAAAAAATGCTCTGTTTTATCAATTGTGTTCTTTCACAATGCCATCAATTTTCTATTGCTTTATTGATAGTCCAAGTATGATGGGAGGTAATGAATAGACCATTATTTTTAACTCTATATATATGATCATTGTTCTAGGTCCACCTCTTTTAATTATTCATTTTCTGAAATGATTTTTTTCCTATGTGAAGGAAGATCAGTTGGAAGGAATTTGTGATGACTATAGAAAAACAATGTTTTTGTCAATGACGAGTGTAAATGCTTTTTTGTCTCTCATTCAATATGAACCTGATTCTGGACCATGTGTACTCCATCAAAATAACTTTCCATATACTGGGAAGTCACGAATTATCCACATTAATGCATATTTCAGAAATAAATTTTGATTCATAGCAACATTAAATATACTGATACCATTACTCCACAATGAATTTTACTCATCAATCTATGGTTTCAAATAAACACCAATATTATTTTTTTGATGTCCTGGAATTAATAAGTCAAAAGGATATATGGTTCCTTCATCAACATCCAAGGAGGTAAATTTTACGGAGTTGTAAATACATGCCCACATGAATACTGGATTCTGTAAGAACCAAATAGATAGAAACATTCAATAGAAACACTCAATCACAAGTTTCAGGATTCTAAAGAAAAAGATAGATATACATGGTCAAAATGTTTCCCTGAATCACCAATACATGGATTATTTAAGGTTTTAATGGTTGGAATATTGGTTTTATTCCATGACATCAATTTCATTGTGTTCTAAGACATAAATAAACACTACAATATTGGTGTAAGCTTGAAATGGCATAGTTTCTTTTATAGGAATCAATCCATAAAACCCTTGTTGAGCCTCTTTATAACTCAATTTTCCACATATGGGAAAACTATAAAAAGACTCATTTTCACCATAATATAAGATTCAATCATTTAAACATGGATGACTCTTCTGATAATCAATACCCAAACTTCGAACCATCGTTTTTCTCTAATATAAATTTGTAGGCAACACATTTCGTTCCGGGAGCAGTTTTTTACTAAATATAATATCGGATAAAACCAACTATTTTACATTCCATTATCTTATTTAATATCCATAAATTTAAAAATTTCTTCAAATTTTCTTTTCTAGAAACCATGATATAAGGCATCCTCAACGGACCTCAACAACTCATAAAAATGAGATGGTTCTAACTTATGAGTTAAATTAATATCATCATAAGTTTCAACTTGTTGAAAATATGGACCTACCACATCATTTACTAAATTTTGAAATAATTTAGGATTTGGAACCAAATTATTAGTATATTCTTTGGAACTATGTTCACCATGTTGATTCCAGAAAAAATAATTTGGTTAAAAACCAAATGAAATAAATGACGCCCAATATTGTCAAATGTTTCAAACATACTCAGAGAAAAGTTTTTAGAAGTACGCATCATTGTCCCTTCTAAAACCAATTCTGGTTTTGAGGATTCAAATGATAAGAAAGCTTCAACTCCCACAATATATACAATATTTAAATAAGAATCGTTTGGATTCTTGCACTATTTTACCCAGACACAATTATCTAATAATGATTTGCGTCGAAATCCTTATTCTATATTTCTCTAAAAAAATATAAAATAAATACTTATTAATAACTATATATAATAAAAAAACTAACCAATAAATGGAATATAATTAAATTCTTTTTTATATCCAATTATAATAATTCCTATTATTTCATACTTATTTATAGTATATTTTAAACTTTTATACTAATATACACTAAATTATAATAATTTATACTAATTAACACTAATTATAAATAATTAAAAATAATTTTTACTAATAATTACTAATTATCAGTGACACAATTTCCAGCAGATTTGTATCATCTCTTTTTCCTAATGAATTATCTTCACTATCTTTGTCTAAAATAAATATAAAATATCTACTCCAATATAAGGATATCCATTTCTATATGCACAAGGTTGGAGAGCATGGAGGCCTCGCAACACATCTCTCCATTCTTGTGCATACAAAATGGTTATCCTTATGGCTAAAGAGATTGTTCATAGGGATTTAATTAGAATAAAGTTTCAAGGTGATGAGCCATCAAGAAAAAAGAGCCCTTATTTCCCAATGGCTCGTCTTCTTGCAACTTTCTCCGATGGAAATCAGTATGGAAAATCTGCTCAGATACATATATATCTATTTTGTATGCATGAGAATGGAGATCATGAAGGCCTCACCACATTACTCTCTATTCTCATGCATATAAAAATGGATATCCTGCGTTATGATATATTTTTCATAGTGATTTTGGTGGGAGAAAATTGGAAGTAGATAAGGTGTCAAGAAAAATTGAGCCACTAATCCACTAGAAATTATGCCAATTTATTACAATTTGTAACAATTTAATACAATTTCTTTCTAATTAGTGCTAATTATTACTAATTATTTCAAATTATTGTTAATTATTGGTAACTATTAGTAATTATTTGTAATTATAATAAATTTATTACTAATTATTATAATTTATTACGAATTATTAATAATTATTAATAATTTTTAGTAATTATAAGAATATATAACTAATTATTGTAATTTAGTACTAATTTTTTCAATTTATTACTAATTATTAGAATTTATTACCATTTTTTACTAATTGTTACAATTTATTACTATTTATTACAGTTTATTACTAATTATTAGAATTTATTTCAAATTATTATTAATTGTTATAATTTATTACTAATTAATATAATTTATTACTAATTTTTATAATTTATTAATAATTATTACAAATGGTTTCTATTTGTTACTAATTGTTGCAATTTATTACTAATTATTTCTATTTATTACTGATAATTAGAATTTGTTACTATTATTATAATTTATTACTAATCATAACTACTTTATACAATAAATTAGAAGTTATTATAATTTACTACTAATTATAAAAAATTATTACAATTTATAACTAGTTATTCAAATTTATTACTAAATATTAGATTTCATTACTAATTATTAGAATTTATTACTAATTATTAAAATTTATTACAAAGTATTAGAATTTATTACTTATTATTAGAATTATTAGAATTTATTTTTAATTATTACAATTTATTACTAATTATTAGAATTTATTCTAAATTATTGTATTTATTAGTAATTATTAGAATTTATTACTAATTATAATAATTTATTACTAATCGTTAGAATTTATTACTAATTATTACAATTTATTACTATTTATTACAATTTATCACTAAATTACTAGAATTTATTACATATTATTATAATTTATTACTAATTATTACAATTTAATACTAATTATTACAATATATTATTAATTATTGCAATTTATTACAAATTATTATAATTTATTACTAATTGTTAGAATTGTTTGTTATCTATTACTAATTATTATAATTTAATACTAATTATTATAATTTATTACAAATTATGAGAATTTATTACTAATTTTTACTAATTGTTGCAATTTATTACTAATTATTACAATTTATTAATAATTATTACAATTTATTACTAATTATTATAATTTATTACTAATTATTAATATTTATGGCTAATTATTACTAATTGTTAAAAATTATTACTAATTATTACAATTTAATACCAATTATTACAATTTATTACTAATTATCACAATTTATTACTAATTATTAGAATATATTTGTAAATATAAATAATTATTAAAATTTATTACTAATTATTTGTATTTATTACTAATTATTATAATTTATTACAAATTATTATAATTTATTACAAATTATTATAATTTATTACAAATTATTACAATTTATTACAATTTATAAGTAATTATTAGAATTTATTGCTAATTATTAGATTTTATTACTAATCATTGTAATTTATTACTAATTATTTCAATTTATCAATAATTATTACAATTTATTACTAATTATTACAATTTATTACCAAAATATAATTTATCACTAATTATTATAATTCATTACTAATTATTAAAATTTATTTCTAATTATTACAATTTATTACTAATTATTAAAATTTGTTACTAATTGTTGCGATTTATTACAAATTATTACAATTTGTTACTAATTATTACAATTTATTACTAATTATTAAAAAAAATTACTAATTATTAGAATTTATTACTAAGTATTACTAATTGCTGCAATTTATTACTAATTATTAAAATTTATTTCTAATTATTGTAATTTAATACTTATAATTATAATTTAATAATAATAATAACAATTTAATATTAATTATTACAATTTAATACTAATTATTAAAATTTACTACTAATTACTACAAATTAATAATAATTAATATAATAACTATTAATTAATATTAATTCATACTAATCACACGCAATTATTTGTAAAAATAAACATTAAAAATTATAAATAAAACTATCTCATTCTAATTTTATTTAACTATCAATAATTAACAATAATTATAATTAAACTAAAATGAAATGAATTAACTAAAAAATAAAAGAAATAGATAAGTTCATTAAAGCTAAGGCCTTCGAAGGATATAAGCTACGAATAATGCCCCGAAGTAAAATTTTAAACTATGAAAAATTTTGAGGGAAAATTTTCCACTATATAGAGAGAGGACTAGAGAAATAGGTGAAATGAGAAGAAAAAACGAGTGGGGTATATATAGGTTAGATTGGTTGCGATGGGGCTCCCATCGCAAATTGTGCTATTTGTGATGGGACTCATCACAAATGTGAACAACCCCTATTAATTAGCGGTGGTGGTTAAAAATTCTTTTGCGACGGGCCCCATTGTAAAAGCCAACTTGTTGACATATTATTTTCAATGGGGTTTATATCTCATCGCAAATACTAAAAACACTGACAGGTATTTGCAATGGGCTATAATAGCCCATCCCAAATACTCTTTCTCGCGGTTTGGCGCGCAATGCATGCCATTCCTTTTGCGATGAGAATCATCTCCCCATCACAGAAACTATATTATTTATGACGGGCTTATGCTCCCATCACAAAAAAATCCCTTCCGGTGGACTATTTGTGACGGGACACTGACCTGTCGCAAATGACATGTCGCAAATTTCCACTTTTCTCGTAGTGATATATCCAATGACTATATATATAATGGTTCTGTTAAATTCTTATATATAACATTACATAAATCTAAAAAATCAATCATCATATTCTCTATTGTGTTTGTCAATCTGTTTATCGATGTTCTAATATACTTTATTCTTTCTAGAGTTATCATTGGAAATATGATCTTCATGGATGATCTTCATGAAGGTAATTTCAATCTTATAACATTATTATTTACTTTTTGTTTCATTCATTTATAAATTTTACTAATTATGTGCCAATTAGTTGTCTTCTAATGGATTTCATTTTTTATTGCAATATTTGACCATAATAAAGTAGAGAATAGTTTATTATAGTTTGATGTTTTGCATGTGGAAATATCTCAAACACATTATTTATTTAAAATGAAGTAAGTACTATAATCATGGGGTGTTATAGTCTATATTTTGAATTAGTATATTATTTAGTTTAAATTCATTGAACTTCTTCCATAAATTATTATAAAAGAATAGTTTTCTTTTATATAGTATTTGTTTTATTAATGGGTTATGGGGACAAATTCAGAGGTTGATTATAGTTTATACATATGATGTGTAATAATTATGTTGGAAGATGATATTTTATTTGGTATTGTTCTATATGTACTGATACATTGACTCAGATCTCTATATAGGTTTATTTTTTTCATAACATTATTTCATTCGCTGAAATTTATTTTTATATGATTCTATACCTTTACAAGAAATTTATTCATGTACCATCCATATATGTCTAAACAAGGTTTGATTATAATTTTGGATAATAATAAAATAAATGGGCTGTGTGCAGATTTAAAATATAATATGTTTTTATAGAATTTTTAGAAAAATATCAATTCCAAAAAACACTATAATAATAAATGTATGTCATTAAAATGAAATAGACTATGTGTAAAAATAATAAAACCACATTGAAATACTATGTGTCATATTCCTTTCAATTAAAAACTTTTCAATTCATTGAACTTGCAAATAAGAAGGATATGATATAATTTGGTGATCATGGATTTTGTATTGTGAGGAATGTATGATATAAGTGACCCTGCCATTTAGCTTCATTTTCCAAGAATGGGTTATGTTTTAACACAGATAGGAAACATTATTGTTTAGTACACTATATGATTTGATGTTGAATAATCAATATGATAGATTAGGGAAATGAGTTTTATACTAAACTATCCAAGAGTCATATATAATAATATTTACATAATTATGTATTACATATATTCATGGTTTACATTACAAGATTTAATGGGATAAATATTGATGAGATATTGATATTAGAATATTGATTTGTAATATAAAATTTTAATGAGGTCATCATTTAATTGTAAGTATATTTAAAAAATGTCATTATAAACTAAATTTATATCATGAAACTCATTTGATAAATTATCCAATTGTAACTAAGATGGAATCATAGTCATTATAAAAAAATGGAATAGAGATTTATCATTGAGAATGAAAATATTAATGGAAAAAGCATCATGCTCTCATATAAAACCCATAGAGTATTATTCATTCAAGAAGAGAAAAATCAATTTGTTAAATAAAATTATTCATAAGAAAACACCTTCTAAAAAAACATGTTGAGAAGAGTAAAGTTATTATTAAGAAAAAAATGGGATCCCCTTTATATATACTCATTGTTTATTGTTTCTTTAGTTCCAAAATTTCATTATAAACATGAAACATTTATTCTAGTGGAATTACTTATCGCCTAAAAATTTATGCTCAGGAGAAATAAATACATGATATATAATAAGTTTTCAAAGAACTCTTCAGGTGTATGTTAACCTAAGGAACATCGATTATAAACATCTAAGATAAAAAATCATTATGTTGAATCATTTACATAATATAATCATTACATCACAGAAATCAACACTCAACTTTGAAGAACATTAGGTTTACTATCTTTGAGGATCAACTATATAAGGAATTCATTTTATGAAACATGGGAACATTTCTCCATAATTGTTACTCAATTAATCACTTCCAAACTTCTCAGATTTTATTCCTAGATTCATAATCTATGGAATAGAAACATAAGAATGGGTTAAGTTCAGATACCCATAAATAGAAAACATGTGAACATGTCGTCAATGGCCAGATTATAATAATGAGACAAAATGAACAAGGGCTGACTATCATATCAACTTGATTCATAATCAAAAGATATAAGTGAGTATAAAATATGTGATATTGAAACATAAATATATAAAAGATAAATACAGAATCAGAATATCTATAAAGTATCTTTGGATCATTTAATATAAATTTTTAATCTTTATAGCATAGTAAAATAATGTAGAACATCATTCAAACATGGAACACCCATTGGTATAGGGAACCTTACATTCATGAGCCACACCATAAATCCCTATGCATTAGGGATATAAAACATACTCAATAATACTTATCTCATGTAATATGGAACCTAAAAAAATTCATTTTATGGTGATATAGGATCCAACCAATCATTATTTATATATGTGTGCCATATAAAATTAGTCATTGGTATATCATAAATAACCCATAATATAAAATTCGGTTTCATAACCCTTTAAAATGAAATATAATAATGAAAATATACATTATTCCATCAATATATATTATAAAAAATTGAAGACAAATTGGTATATAAAAATAATAATATCATTTCTTATTAGATAACATTCAATGCAGTATATGGAATTTACATCATTTTGAAAAAGGGTGCATAGTTTAGCCAATAGTTTCTCTAATTAATAGATGTATGGATTCTAGTTAAACATACTTTAATCAAAGAAATAGAGAACAAGGTATTAATAATTGAAAAAGATAGGATGAAATTCTATGCCTAATCATAGTGGATGGTTAGGATTGATAAAATCTGTGATGGGTCATATCATGGATAAAAAAGAACATTTCATAAGTCATCAAATAAGAAAGGATTATTGTAACACTTGAAGAATATCCTTTGTAATTAATAATATAGTTCAAAGTCCATTGACATGTACGAAAATCATTTTTATGATTTTTAGACAAATCAATTTGGAAATAAAAATTTAATGGTTAATGGGGGATTAGAAATTATAATGTAGTAGAGAACTTATACTTCAAGGAAAAATAATTTGAGTTGGTAAATATTTTAAATCTTGAATAACATTTATATTAAAATCCCCATTAAAGATAAATATCTCGACGTTTAACTTCATATACCCTAGAAATTTGTAATTCATGGAATAATTTATCAAATTGGAAATATATAAATGATATAAATGTAAGTTTGTTTATAAGACAAAGTATATCATAAGAAAAATGGATTGACACCAATAAACCCACTCAGCTAACAAAATATTTTATATAATATTCATTAGATAATGATTTATAAGAACTAATTATATATACTTATAAAATATAGAGGAAATATAATAAAAATAAATCATGATGAGTAAGAGATTAAATTTGAAATAATATAGTTTAATAACAATGTATGTAACTTAATTAAAGAAAATTGTATTAGCATAACACCTATAAATTTTGTAACATTTGAGTCAAAACCTCATGAAAGAAATAAAATGGAATAAAACATGGAATATAATTAAATATAAGACAATCACGATCCAAAATATAAATGGGGTAGTATATAAATCATTCCAAATAACACAATGTGTATAATAAGAGAAATATCTCAAGGAGTGAATATTGAGACATGAAACCCTTAATTTGATTTGGATTCACTATATGAATATCTATCTTCTTGAATAATAAAATTATGTTTATTATATACCTTTATAAGAAATTTATTCATCGTTATTTCATTTAATAAGGACCATTTATCATCATTTTCTATATATCAATTATATTGGTTTTCTTATGTGAGTTTTTTTGCATGAAAATTTATTTAATATCAGTTTATTTGGGCAATTTTAGAAATTGAAGGTTATTTTTTAATATTAATAAAAATAAATAATAAAAATATTATTAAAAATAAAAAAAATAATTATTTTCTTAATAACTTATAATAATATAATTATTTAAGTTCTCAATGTCTTTCGTGATATTGTTTTACATCGATGTTCATTTAGGGGGATGAAAAGACCCATTAAAGTAGATGATATAAATAAATGGGAGATTATGTTAAATTATTTGTATAATATCATTATAAAAAATAATAATTATCTTATGTAGATTTTTTTAATTTGGTGAATCATATTTCATTTTATTTAGATAATGATAAAAGTAAAGATAAAAAATAAAAAGTGTTACATCATGGTAACGGTAGTCTGATGGACACATGGTTCGAGTTATGATTTATGAAATAAAGATATTGAATAAAAGTGGATTATAAATTCAATTATAATAATCGTTATCATCTTTTTTATTTCTCTTTTTATTATTCATTTCCATCCTTATCACCAGCAAAGATTGGTGGTGGTCAAAACTAATAATTTCACTTCCTGGAGGTGGTAGAATGAAAAAACACAATATTAAAGTTTGTTTGTTTCTATAAGAGGATAGGAAGGGATAAGAAAGGTTCCATCCATTTATATAATACCATGAAATGTTTAAACTATAATTTGGTCATTATATTAATTTTTAGGGTTGTTTTGGAAGATAATAAATGAAAATTCAATGATATGGATTAAGTATTACTCACTTTGGGACCTTGAACATTCTCTTAAAAGTGCCCCAATATAATAAGGGATTAGTATAACTTATGGTAACCATGAGACTTTTTTTATTCATGGTACATCTAGCAGATTAAAAATGGGTAGGGGTTCAAAGAAATTTATAAGGATATTTTTAACTTTTAGTGGGTGGAATTGATCCCCTTTTATAAGTAAATAAAGGTTTAATTTTGTTAACACCCATTATTTCTCAATAATTAAATTACCCTATTAAATGATAAATGGATCTAAAATACATATATAATTAATATTGGTGTATATAAGGTTACTAAATCCTTCATAAATCACTTTTACACATGATTAGAATATATTTCAATCCTTTTTCCACTTTATATTTATATTTTTCAATTTTGTTTTTTACATTTATAACCACCTTTATACTATTAGTTTGTATTTATGAAAAAATTCAAGGTTACTGATGAGGATCATGGCACACATGGGCATCATCGGGTTGTATGCGGACTTGATGAGTAGTATTTATGCACGCAAGTGGACAAGACCTATTGGGTTGAATTGGAGGCCCAATGATAGGGGAGCAAACCGAGAGAATGAAAGAGGCCTTAAATTGGTTAATCATGTAATTCCTAGATGATTCCCAAAACCCTTTCTTGTGGGAAGAATATGATCCTATAATTACATTAATTAAGGCCCAAACATACTTTTAGAATTCTAACCTAAGTGGTGCTATGAATTTTCAAGCCCACCCTACCATGGAATCTTGAAAGTCAAAAAGTGGTGGGCTACTTGTATTTACTTTTCAAAAAGGGTGTTCTACTTGTCACTTAAGTCATAAGAAAGTTCATAATTTTTCAAAGTCATCATTTATGAATTTTAACTTGTGGAAACTAGGTGTTAGAATTTTTTATCACTATTTGGATATAAATAGCCATCCCCTAGTACTCCTTCGACATCATGAATGAAGGTAATTTTATATTGGTGAGTTCTTCTTTAAACATTTGTGTTCTTTCTTAATTGTTGACTTATCAATGTATTTTTCATCCTTTGTGGTGTCTTGTGGCTAGAGTTCTTAGAGACAAGTTCTCTTTGGGTTCTACCTTCACCATCTTTCCCTTCCTTCTCATTTTCACAATATGCACACCACATTCACTTGTTTTCTTGTGGTGATTCGGGTTCTCAACACGTGAACATTATACAGGGTTCCTAGGATACTTCCTAGAGGGTCTTATATCACATATCATTTGGTTTCAGAGCCTAATTTCTAGAATTCAGGTTCCTTCTTTCTTTTCCTTTCTTCCATTTTCATTTATCTTCGAATCGGGCTGACATAAATTCTTGTCCATTTTATTCTTCACATACGAACATCATTTCTTCACCTTTTCACATGTATATTATAAAAAAAATTATTCAAGAATATCATATTTTTTCTCCATTTATAATCTTCAAAATACAAGCTATAAATTGCGAGATACATTGGGTTCAAAATATGGTACGAATTCTACAATTTTAAAACCATAAAAATCCCATGTTGATTCCATTTGATGTTACAAATTATTTATTCTCCAACATTAAAATATTAAAAAATTCATCTTTTGGTGCTTGATTTATTCAAACAAAAAGATACCAAATATCAAAAAATCAAAAAAATTAAAGACTCAAAAAAATTACAACGTTTTGAATTCTACGTCCCATTTTCATTCTTCTTCATCCATTTTCTTCCCCTTCACACATTATTCATCTGGAGTTCATTTTTATCAATGAATTCTAGTTCAGGATTTCCACATTTCAATGATCCATTTGATTTGTTTAAATTTGGTGACAACGCTATAGGAAGAAAGTTGAGTGGTAAAAGGAAAGAGTGTTTCATTTTTATAAAAGCCAAAATTGAGTGAAACACGAGCAGAAAAATTATTTTTCAGTGTAGACACATGAGGGACTGTGTGAGGTACATTTTTCTTTCTCTTAATTTTTTTCTTCACAGCATTTCTAAATGGCGGAGTTGAGTAACACAAATGAAGAGGATATTAAGTTGTTCGGGTGGGATGTACAAGAAAAATTCCAAAGGTTGAATTCAAGGATGGGTGAACTAAAATCCCATTCTAATTCTAGAGCACCCCCAAGGAGACGGGTCATTGAAGAATTAGAGGAGTTATCTGATTTTCATGAGTCACCACTTTGGAGAAATCAACCACCATGGAGTCAAGACAATGATCTTGGAGGATTAATGTTTAGGGTCCCTTCATTCCAAGGAAAGAATGATCCCGAAACTTAATTAGAATGGGAAAGAAAGGTCGATCTTGTTTTTGGTCTTCACACCTATTCAGAGGAAAAAAAGTGAATTTGGAGGCCGTGGAGTTCATATACTATTCTAGTATTTTGTGGGACAAACTAAATGTGAGTCTATGACGAAGTGAATAAAGACCCATCTATACTTGGGAGGAGATGAAAGTGGTAATGCGTAAGAGGTTCATTTCTAGCCACTATTATCGTGATTTATTCCTTATGTTATAGGGTTTGAAACAAGATTCCATGAGTGTTGTGAAGTATCAAAAAGAGATGGAAATCATTATGATTTGGGTGAATATTTATGAGGAGTGAGAGGCCACCATGGAAAGGTTTTTGAACGGTGTCAAACATAACATTTGGGATATAGTGTACATGCACTACTACTTGGACATGGAGGATCTACTTCACATGGCTAGCAAAAAAGAGAGGAAATTAAAGGCAAGAAGGATGTTCTATACATCTTACAATAAATATTCTAGACCTACTTTCAAGTTTAAGGATTCCAAACCAAAAGTGCATGTAAGGGAACACAAAACTAATTCAATGGAGTTACCCAAACAAAAGCCATTCATTAAGAAATCCAAATGTGAAATGGTGGGTGTGTTTTTTTTTCAAATTAAGAGATATCAAATGTTTTAAATTTCAAGGATTTGGACATATTTCCTCACAACTCCCAAACAAGAGAACAATGATTGTTTTGGACGATGGATATGTTCTTAGTACTAGCTCAAGCAAAGATGAAATTCCATCACTTGAGGATGATTTGGATGAAGAAGTAGAGTGCCTTGTACATTAGAAATGCTTGTGGAAAGGCGTGCTTTGAGTGCTAAACCTAAAGGAGAACATGATAAAGAGACCATAGAGAACATCTTTCATACTATATTCCTCTTCAAAGATAAGGTACATAGTTTAATTATTGATAGGGTAGTTATTAAAATGTAGTAAGTGGTTTGATGGTTGATAAATTGGAATTTGATACGACTCAACATCCTAGGCCTTATAGATTGCTATGGTTAAATAATAGTGTGGATTTAAAAGTGACTAAGAAGGAAAAAAGTTCCATTTTCTATTAGAATTTACGAAGATGAGGTGATGTTTTTCTGATAAAATCTAGTCACATTTTTTAGGAAGACCTTGGATATTTGATATGAGGGTCACACATGATGAATACACCAATCGCTATTCTTTTGAGTGCAATGGGAGGATGTTTATTTTTACACCATTGAGGCCATTACAAGCTTATGAATACTATGTTAGGATTGAGAGATATTGTGAGAAGAGAGGAAAATAAAAGAGAGAAAAAAATAGAGAGAATGAGAAGAGTGAAGAAATCAAGAGTGAAAAAGGTGTGTTGAGTGAAATCAAAAAAAAAGAGGGAAATAAAAAATTTGAAAACAAGAGTAAAAATAAGAGTGAAACATGAGTGTTAAGGGAAATGTGAACTTATTTTCAGGAAAAACAGTATTAGAGATATATTTAAAGGGGGAGGAAACTCTCGTGCTTCAATGAAAGGGGGAATGTTTTAAAACTAACTTTCCTAACCTTTTAATGCCTTCTGTTGTTATGTCTCTTTTTAAAGAATTTGGTGATGTGTTTCCAAAGTAAATTATCAAGGGCTTACCTCCCTTGTAGGTTATCGAGCACCACATCGACTTCCTCCCTAGAGCAATACTTCCCAATCGACCGACTTATCGGGCTAACCTGGAGGAGACTCAAGAAATTCAACGACAAAGTTGAATAATTGCTAAGTAATGGATTTGTTTGAGAGAGCATGAGTCTGTGTGCGGTACCAGTAATTATTGTCCCAAAAAAATGGTAAGTGGAGAATGTGTGTTGATTTTAGATCTATCAACAAAATCACATAAAAGTATTGTTATGTCATACCTCATTTGGATGATATTCTTGATGAACTCCATAGTGCATGCTTGTTTACTAAAATTGACCTAAGGAGTGGATACCATCAAATTAGAATGAAAGAGGGAGATGAATGGAAAAGCACATTTAAAACTAAGTTTGGATTGTATAAATGGCTAGTTAAGCCTTTTGGACTAAATAAATCCCCTAGCACATTCATGAATGTAATAAATCATGTTTTCCATCCATTCATTGGTAAATTTGTGGTTTTTTATTTTGATGACATCCTAATTTATTCTAAGAGCCTTGATTAACATCATGAACATTTGAAACATGTTTTTTTTGACTCGTAGAAAAATAGGTTGTTTTAAAACTTGTAAAAATGTACATTTTTTTTAAATTCTGTTGTTTTACTTGGTTTTGTGGTAGGATCTGATGGCATGAGGTTTGATGAAGAGAAGGTGAAGGAGATTCGGGACTGGCAACACGAAATAATGTCAATGATTTGAGGTGCTTCCATGGACTTGGGAGTTTCTACCAAAGGTTTGTGAGGGAATTTTTGACCATTGCAACACCATTGAATGAGTTGTTCAAGAAATGGGTGAGTTTATAGTTGGTAAAATCTAAAGAAGATGCATTTTACACACTCAAAGGTATGTTTAACAATTCACCTCTCTTAATTATGACTAACTTTTCTAATGTTTTTGAGGTTTCGTGTGATGCCTCTAGAATTGGAATTGGGGTTGTTTTATTGAAAGACTCTAAGAATATCGCCTACTTTAGTGATAATCTTAATGGGGTTTCATTGAACTAATCTAACTTTGACAAGGAATTTTATGCCCTCAAAAGAACTTTAGAAAATTAGAAACATTACTTGTGGCTAAGGAAATTTATGATTCATTCCGATCATGGAAGCCTAAAATTCCTTAATTCACAAGTAATGTTGAATAGGTGGTATGCATGATGGCTTGAATTCATTGAAACATTTCCTTACATAATTAACCAGAAACAAGGAAAAGAAATTTTTTTGATGATGCTTTATCTAGGAGATACTCTCTTATTACTTCCATGCATTCTAAAATACTTGGTTGTGAAATGTTGAAAAGCATGTATGAGAATGATGTGGATTGTTCAGAAATTTGGAAGTTGTGTGAAAAACATGGGATAAATGGTTTTTATAAACATGATGGATTTATTTTTCTGAAAAATAAATTGTGTGTTCTATCTTGTTCCATGCATTAATTTCTTGTTATAGAAACTCATAGTGGTGGATTAATAGGGCATTTTGGGGTTGATAAAACATGTTCCATATTGAGTGAACATTTTTACTGGCCACACATGCATATGGATGTGGTTAGTGTTTGTGGAAATTGAAATCTCTGTAAACATGAAAAGTAGAAAGTGCTTCCACATTGCTTATACGCCCCATTGCCTATTGCTTTTCATCCTTGGGTAGACATTTCAATGGATTTTGTGCTCGAATTTCCAAGATCACAATCAGGTACGGATAACATCATTGTGGTGGTGGAAAAGTTTAGTAAAATGGTTCATTTTATTTCCTATTCTAAAACCAATGATGCAACTCATATATCTGATTTTTTTTCAGGAAAAATTTTAGGGTGAATGCCTTAACCAAGAACACTGTGAGTGATAGGGATGTCAAATTCCTCAGTCACTTCTGGAGGACATTGTGGAACAAACATAGAACCAAACATTTATTCTCCACCACTTTACACCCACAAACAGATGGTCAAACTGAGGTGTACAATAGAAAACTTTACACATTGATACGTTCCATCCTTATAAATAATTTTAAACATTGGGAAATATTATTGCCTCACATTTATTTTCTTATAATTGAGTGGTTCACTCCACTACTAATGCTACGCCATTTGAAGTTGTGCATGGTTTTAACCCATTAACTATACTTTATATTTTACCTTTGACTACTAATAAATTTTCTAATCATGAATGTGAAATAAAGGAAAAATTTATGCAGGAGTTTCATGCAAAGGTAAAGGCCAATATTGAGCGGAATAATGAACAAGTGGAGAAATATGCCAACAAAGGTTGGAGGAAATGGTGTTTCAAACAAAGGAATGGGTGTGGGTACACTTGAGGAATGAGAGGTTCCCTAAGCAATGAAAATAAAAACTTCAACCATGAAGATATGGTCCATTCCATTTCATAGAGAAGATCAATGATAATGCCTAAAATATTGAGTTACCCAACATGTATGGGAATGTTAGTGCCACCTTTAATGTTTCTGATCTTTCTCACTTTGAATTTTCAGATTCGAGGAAAAATCCTTTTGAGGAGGGAGGAGATGATGAGGATCATGGCACACATGGGCATCATGGGGTTGGAGGTAGACTTTATGAGGAGTATGGAATGAACACAAGTGGACAAGACCCATTGCATGGAATTGGAGGCCCAATGACAAAGGATCAAACCAAGAGAATGAAAGAGGCCTTAAATGGTTTAATCATGGAATTGCAAGTGGAGGCCCCAAACCCTTACTTGGGGAAACCATCTGGGCCTATAATTACATTAATTAAGGCCCAAAAATGCTTCAAAAAATCCAAACCAAGTGGTTCTACAAATTTTCAAGCCGAGACCACCATGAAATCTACAAAGTCAAAAGGCAGTGGGTAACTTGACTTTACTTTTTCAAAAGGGTGTTCTACTTGTCTCCTAAAGTCATGGGAAAGTTCCAAAGTTTTCAATGTCATAATTTAAGATTTTTAACATGTTAAAACTAGGTGTTATAATTTTTTATCACCCTTTGGCTATAAATAACCACCCCCTTGTACTCCTTGGACATCATGAATGAAGGTAATGTCATTATTGTGAGTTTTTCTTCCAACCTTTGTGTTATTGAATAATTATTTATATATCAATGGATTGGTCATACTTTGTTGCATCTTGTTGAATGTGTTCTTAGAGAAAAGTTCTATTTGATGTCTACCTTAACCATTTCTCCCATCCTTCTCATTTTCACTATCCGCACACCACATTCACTTGTTTTTTGCGGTGATCCGCGTGCTCAATGCCCAAAGATTATACTAGGTTCCTAGGACACTTCCTTGCGTGTCTTGCAGCACATATCAGTTACCATTGATTCAAAATTATTATTTCATAAAACTAAATTTTGGATCCATATAGTCAAATTCAATTTCTATAATAGGGAAAATTAACTTTTAAATTAAATGATTTAACATATAGAAAAATAGATTTGTAAAAAAAATTACCATTATGTGTTCTTATAGTTATTTAAAATTTATTAATAACTAAATGTCTAAAAATATATTTATATATTATTATAAATTGAATAAAATCTCATTTTTAGAATATATTAATTTATCTCATAAGATAAAAAAAATATAGTGTTAATAAAAACAATTCTCTTAAAATTGCAGTTTTTCTATTATCATAATAATTAGATTTATTTATCATAATTTTATTTATTATAATAATAATAAAATTGTAATTTATAAATCATTGGTACCTATTTATTCCAAATATAAAATCCATATTGTCAAATAAAATTTTTATTTGACAGAAAACATTATTTTAATATTATTGATTAGAATCCCATTTTAAACAAATGTATTTTTAAGTTAGAAATTTACATATAGGATAAAATTATATCTTTTTGAAATATATGATATAAATTCGATTAATATAATATAAATAATTTTTTTGTCTTTGAAATAAATCGAAAATTGAATTTCATTTTAAAATTTTAAACTATAATAAAATAACAGAAAGTTTTATTAAATTAGAAAGAAATGTTTCTTATGTTATGATAGGTTTTTTAGGTTTTAAAAATTATATTAAAATACATAAATTTTTTTGGTATATATATCATTGATCAATGAAAATTTTCTATATATTTCTAGGGATTTCTTATATATTAATAAAGTCAAAAAATTAAATGTTTCTATAAAAACTATATTTTCAATTATTTACATAAAAATCTATTATTTAAAAGAAAATGAGAAGTTTAATACTAAGTTAATTATAATATGATAAATTCAATGTGGGGTTTATTTTATTAATTTTATTTTATATAATTTTTAATTTTATATATTAAATTAAAATTAAAATTATAATGAAAATATAGTTTTCTTAAAAATAATCATTTATCATTAAATCCTATTAATTATTTACCCAATAAAGGTAATAATTATTAATTGAATACTCTTAGTTAGGTTTTATTTTTGTTGTTTTAATAATTCTTATTCAATTTTTTTTGTCTCTTTTATGTTGTTTGTAGCATGTGATATAAGTTTTCAAACTTAGTATTAATTTTAAACTATTTAAAATCTTAGGTCATTACATTCTACCACCTTAAATAAATTATTTCCTATAAATTTTAATAATTACTCTTTTATGATAGTATGTGAGGGTATTTTAAAATTATAATCATTTGGAATATATCTTTTAACATGAAATCTACCTTACACTCTTAGTCCAGGTCATGTTACTTATATTTCTTCAAATAACATTAATCATTTATACAATAATATACCTAATTTTATATATACCATAATCATATATTTTCTATAAAATAATTTTCTTAAATCTATTTGAATCTCTATAAAATTAAACAACAGTGAAATCATCTTTGCATCCAAAAAATTTCTCTATCATTAATCCTCAAATAATGTCAACCACTGTGTTATAAAATTAGACACCATAATAATCCCAAAAATTTAGTTAATTCATCAATAATATCATGGATCAATTAGAAATCCCAAGGATAAAAATATTATATAACAATTATTTATTTGAAAATTAAACCATTTGTTATAGAACCATTAATTTTTATATTAAACCTATGATTTCACCATCACTTAATGATGTACAGTTCAATAGTTATCCCAAAAAATATAGCAATGTCATAAACTAACTTTTCAAGGTTTTTAATACCATTCAATATATATTTCCAAATATTTCAAAAAATAATAATATATAAAAATCCATTTATGTTCCCCATGATACTCATAAAATTTTATAATATACCATAATATCATCGATAAATATTACTCAGTAATGAAAACAACTAATAATGTCAATATTTTATTTATATTATGATATCAACTTTAATACCTTAGGTATGACTAAGAAACTCACATTTTCCATTACATCAATCACATTTTATGATTATCAAACATTTAATTTTTCTCCCTTATTATACATAGTGGTGTATAGATACACACCTTTATCAGCTTCATTTTCATGATCCTTTTTCAAGAAAATATTGAAACCCAAAAAGGTTATCAATAAAATTAGATTAAATGACCACATGAATATGAAAAATCAGTATTAAAATGTATTATATAATTAAATATTCATTTTATCCTTTTATAATTTCAGTTCAATCTATATTTACTTTTGTTTTGTTCTCTTATACATCTTATCCTAATCCTATATAAAACTATCCAAAATTATCATAATCATTTTACAATATTCTAAACTTGAAAATTCTTGAAATTTATTCTCTTGAATTTTCAAATACCCTTTATAAAGTAGAAAACACATATCAATTATTATGAACCCTTTCTCATGAATCTCTATGTTTTAATCTATGTAATTCATAGTCATTCCCTGTTAGTTTTTTTAATTAAAATCTATAAAAATAGTTCATTAAGAGAATGTAAACTAAACAAAAAATATATATTGAGTTTGTATATCCATTTATAAATATGTATGACCACTCATCATGCATCTTATTAATGATTGAGTTGATATTAAACCATCCTTTTTAGGGGTATTACACCTAGGTGCATCTATTCCACAACATCATCTAATTTTTAGTAGCGATAAAGAGATGTAATTTCCTAGAAACCACACAATATCTTCATTAACAAAACATTAGGATGATATCCAATATATATACATATAACAAAGACTTATCCCAAGTCTTTTCACTAAATTTATGTTATCATATTCCCTAAAATAACTACACTAATATTAAAAACTAACTATATCCTTCAATTATAACAATTTTAAAGACTGAAGATAAACCTAAATTTATATGAAATTGGTTCTATAATTTAATAATTACATCAAAAAAATAAACACTCATATATAAAGAATATAATCATTATTGTCTTTGAGGACTAACTACATAAGAAACTCATTTTATAACACTTGTTAAAATTTCTCCATAATTGATCCACACTAAACTCTCTTATGAACCTCTCATAAGTTATACACATCTTCATTAAATGTGGAATACAAACATATGAAAGGGGTGAGATAAAATTCTTATTAATGGAAATCTTATCAAGATATAATCATAGGTGAGGATATAAGAATATGAAACAACAAAACATGGGATAAAAATTATATCATCATGGGAGTTAATCATAATACATATATCATTTGATATAGAATGAAATCCAATACATTATGGGGAACTATAGGATCACATATATCATTATCCAAACATATGTGTTCCACATATAAACAATCATCATCATATCATAAAAAACCCTAGTAATGAAAATGTGGGTATGTCCCTTTTAAATAGAATAATATAACGAAAAAATTCATAATACCATAAATAAACAAGATAAAACTATGTAATATAAATGTGTATCAAATGATTAAAAATAAAATTCATGTAGGATACAATTAAGTGAAGTATATGGTATTTACATGATTTAGATAAACATTATATGGTTTAGACAACAATTTCCCTAATCAATTGATGTATAAAATCTTGGATAAAACACGTCAATATAAGAAATATAAAATTGGGTATTCCAAAGGGAAATAAATAAAAATAAATTTTATTACATTCATCATGGATTCATAGAAAATAAAAGGATGTGATGTATAATATCACTTATAGAAAATAAAATTACATAATATGTCCATAGAAAAAAGGTGGATGTTATCATTTGATGAGTATCATTGACTAAGCATATGATATGTAAAATTATAATGACTTAAATAAAAATAATATTTATTTAATCAAGATAAATAAATTTGGAAATAATGAAGGATAAAATGAGGATTTTATGACCCTAACCAATTTGAGAAATTATAACTCAATGTCAAGGAATTTTAGTATGGAAATTAATTACGGCTTAAATAACATTTATATTCAAACTACATGAATTTTAATGAGAATGAAATTTAAATTAAAAATATAATAATAAAAGATAATTCATAGTATTATATTACAAATAGGAAGTATATACACCATATAAAAGTAAATTAGTGCAAATACATGAAGTATGTCTCATGAAATATGAATTGAGAATAAGAAATACTTTCAAGTAACACGATCATTAACGTAATAATCATTTGAAAATGAGTTATTAATGGAAATTTATAGAACCCCAAAAACAAAGGATGAAATAAATATAATTTATTCCTTAGGTTTGATAAATAAAATATAGAATTACATTGTTCACTAAGAATTTTTGTAACTCAATAGAGGAAAATTTAGTTATAAATAATCCTTACAGCTTTTTTCACATTTGAGTAAAAATACAATGAGTGAAAAAACATGAATTATAACATTTAATATCATAAAATATATTATAATCATCAAAAAAAATATTAAATTTGTATTATATCAAATATTATAAATAAATCTCTTGTTTAATATGAAATATAACTAAAAAGGTGAAAATTGGGACGTGAAACCCATACATTAGTTCAGATTAACTCTGTGGAAGTGCCAAACTTCCTGAATAATCAACTTATGTTTATTAGATAAATTTTTAAGAACCCTATTTTTCTGTATTTCATATAATAATTTTTATTTATAATGAAATTTTATTTATTAATTATAATTTTTTTCATATGTTTGCTATTTTTCATAAAAAAGAATCAGTGTTAGTTTATTTTGGTAATTATAGAGATCAAAGGTGATATTTTATTAATAATTTTAATATATTGTTTAAAAATTTTATAATGATAAATAAATATTTATTCTCTTTTTAATATCTAATATTATTATTATTTCCCTTCCCATATTCATCCATGATAATGTTTCATAACATCACTTATATAGGTGGTTGAAATGACTCTAAAAATATTTTATAACTTGATGGGAGAGTATGGTTATGGAATATTATAATATCATAATAATATAATGATAATTATATTATGAAAATTTTATTATGTTGTTGAATATTATTTTATTTCCTTTTGAAAATCATGAATATCAATATGAAATTCAAAAAGGATACTTCCTGGAGGTGGTATTTTGCGCAACAATTGATTAGTGTATTCATTTCAAAACCAATGAGGGGGAATAAGGGTCTATTTTAATTTGAATCTAAATCGTCATAATTTTATTATATATATAAAATTTATACATAAATTATATCATTATGACCAGTGAATTTAGGTGGTGGTGTAAAATTGAAAATGATGATTCGGGATGCGGTTGTGTGTACAAACACACGATCAACATTCTTTCGTTTTTCAATATGGATGAGAATGAATAAATAAGTATCATTATATTTATATAAAATAAAATATTTATGATAATTATACTTATGTTATTATATTATTATTGTTAAGGTAGTTTAAGAATAGAATGATTAATAAGGGAAAGATTACGATTAATTAATGCTCACATAGGGACCTTAAAGTTACTAAAAATTACTTCTTGGAATTAAAAAGATTAGTATAAAATATGGTGAACAAGGGATTTATGTAATTTAAGGGACATAAATAATTGAAAATTTTGGTTGGTTTTTATGTAAATCTAAAAGGGGATGTGTAACTTTGTGTTTTTGGAAGTTACCACCTTTGATAAGTGAAAAAAGTGGATTTTTGTGAACACCTAGTATTTTTCAATCATGGAATGACACTATTCAAGGTTCATTGATTGTAAAAGTAATAAATAATGGATTTTATCATGATATAATGTAGAAAATTTCTCCCCTACACATTTTCACACATGTTATAAACATGTTTCAGTCCCTCTACCACTTTAATTTTACATTTTACAATTTTTGATTTTTTCCGTGGTAACTATTTTTACCCTAGTAGTTTATAATTTATAAAAAAATATAAGGTAACACTTATAATATGTAGTGAAATTTTTCCACTTTTAATACTTTGAATTATTTTTTTAAATATTTATAGAGCCAGGAGCTGAGACGGTGTGTGATTCTAAGGCCCATTGTTCATAGAACTAATTTGATAAAAAATTTAAATATATTTTATATTACACACATGTTGTTATTTAAAGAAAATTGGATAACCCTTAAATGCTTTATTGGATCATAAATATGAGACTATGTTTGTGTCTAGTATGTGTTGTTTATCCTAGGTGTGACATAAAATGATTTGGTGTGGGGTGTTCATACCCTTCGCTCGTTGGAAGAGCATTTAAGTGGATTAATCAATTTAATTTAATTAATTAATTTAAAATTCGGATATTTTTATAAATATATCATAATGGAGGTTTCTATAGGTTTGGCCTATAAATCATTCAAACACCAGAGAGCTCTCCCCTCCTCCATCTATTGATGAATCCCTTGGTAAATGATGATGAAATATCATAACGAAATGGATTAGGACATGATAAATGTAGTGGATATCCCTTCTATGTTAGAAGAAAAACTCTTCATAAATTAGAAATCCAATATGATCTTGGAATTGTCTTTTTTTGTTTATACACCTTTAGATTAAATTATTGAGTGTATCTACTCTCGTTCTTAGTTCTCCTCTACGAGTGTGATTTTTATGTTCCTATGTACCATATTTATGTTTTTAATCAATTTTTTTCTAACCCTAGTGCCCCATTCTTCATCTATAAGGCTCTGGCCTTAAACCTTACTTAATATTGAATTAAATTAATAATTCACATTGAGGATATTTTCAGGGTTAGAGTTTTAGATAATTAGGATATAACTATTACATCTCAAAAGATTACGAAGTAGACACTTCTACTAAGATTCCATAAAATAAAAACTCTTAAAAAGAAACATGTCTAGTTCCATGTTTTAGATAGCATAACTTTCCCTTGATCCAATCCTACCCTATTCCACATTAATTCCTATGAAAAACATTTCAAAAAAATAGGGGTGAGCATAAAAAGCTCAGTAAGGGATACACAAAGAATTAAAACTGTTAGTTTTTCAAAACAAATGAAAACTGTTAGTTTTTCAAAACAACAAGTAAACCATGTATACTTTATCAAAGTAATAATTTTCACCTATATGAAGTAGTAAAAACTCTTCACTAAATAAAAGATCATTACTTACCCTTTTGTAACCAAAAGGTTACCATAAAACCCATATAAAGATCACATAACATATAAAGGTAACTTGGGACATAAACATACTTAAATTGAATAACCATACGGTCGACTTCCACACATATCACTTAATGGAATAACCATATGACCGACTTCCATACCCAATGCATTGGAGGTTATAACATAACCACCCGTCTTGGTATTCACGGCACCACATTTCATATGGTTTATCACGTAACCACCCGTCAAATATCCAAGTACCATTATAAAATCATAAAACATAAAAAATATATAATGGAAGGAAAACATTTCCAAACTTTGAACACAATATATCACTTAAATATATTGACATAACAAATAAATTATAAAAAACATTTTCAATACCAAAATACATAAAAGAATATATGGTATTTATTTCATTTTAAAAACATTACGGCTTGTTGAGGAAGCCAAAGACCAAATAATACTCGCGGCGGCGGAAAAGGTCGTTGTCACCGCGTACGTTAAAAGAACCATTCATTTTTGTCATTTAGTAAAACACTTCGTAGAAAAAGATTCCATTTGTATAAAAGTAAAATTAGAGGTGGGTTTATACACCGTATAAAAGAAAGTTGTGTATAAAACGAAATATGCCTCAATGAAAGGAGATTGAGACAAAGTCCCTTACCTCGTGTCCGACGTGACTCGACTGCTCTTTAATCTCCTGAATAATAAACTAGTGTTAATTTCTACTTGCTTAAGAACCTTTTTCAAGTTTAATATTCCTTTTATATCAATTATTTTCATGATATAAGCATTATGTAATCATTTAAGTTAATAATGTTTGTTTTGTTGATATTTGGTTCTTAAGTCGAAAGTGGACTTCTTACAATTAAAATGTTGTTTGTGTGGTCAAAGGTTCATTATATCCAGAATTATATTCATGATTTGGATATCATATATATCATATATATCAAGAATATACATGTATTTATAATATTACATAATCATTTATAGGTAAGAAATGAAATGCATCGTTCATGGAGACGGTAAGCCGTACGTACGCATGAATGCTACTTTCATTTCTATGTCATATTAATGGAATTAAAACTAAATGAGAGATATGTATATTTTAATTCTAGAATTATATTAAAAATTTAGATGTAACATACATCATATATATCCATTATATATATGTACTTATAATATTACATTACATTTGGGGATAAGAAATGAAATGCATCGTTCATGGAGACGGTAAGCCGTATGTATGCATGAACACTACTTCCATTTCTATCTCATACTTTAAAATAAATAAATAATAATGATATAAAGTTATATTATAATTCCATTATAACATCATATATAATAACTTTAAATCCATCCTTTATACGTCCCACATATGGCATTAACGAATCAAATCACTTTGAGGGGGCGGTAGTCCGCACTTCCTAAAATGAAGATATCGCGTATACCCATAATGGAAGCCATAAAGGTATGCCATAAATGAAAAATTAAAAATATTAAGGAAAACATAAACATATTATATATCATATATAAATATAGTGACATCTTAATGGCCACCTTTGAAGGTGTTAGAAAAATATTGAACAATCATCGTTTCGTGAGGCAGAAATTCGCTATCCACAGAAACAGTATGTTATTTAACCATTAGATGTAGGTGTGTGTAAGTGTAGCTAGAATTATTCTTATAACAAAATACTAGTATATTGAAGATACTGGATTTTTAACAAAAGCAATGAATAAAAAGAGTTTAGGGGGTTGAAGAAGCAAAATAAAACAAAAGAACACAAGTGAAGACATTACCTTAAAATCGGGTAACTCTCTTTGATTTGAGCTCAATGGCTTCCTTGGGAAGACTTCTGCCCAATCTGAGGATTCTAGGAGTCATAGAGGGATGCGGAGAGACAAAAAGAGCAGATATTGGCCGAACCAAAGTCTTGAGAGGTGTGGGTAAGGAGGTAGAGGTGGGGCCTTTTATAAGAGCAGAGGAGGGGAACTCTTGGAATCTTAAGAAAAGATACTTTATTATAAAATGGTTTTCGGATAAAAAGGGTCCCAAAATTATATATTTAGAGGATAAGGTGATAAGGGTTATAAATCCACCCATCCAATAGGTTATTGACATGTGTAGGTCTTATATTTTACATTATCTTTTCATTTTATTTAAATCTTTAAATAATGAGGTAATCACTACATCATCATGGTGTCATAAATAATTTAATTTATTTAATGTCTAAAAATTATAAAAAAAACTATCATTATGTAGGAAATATTTTTAAATTTATAATGAATATTTATATTCAAAATTATGACTTGAATAACCCCATTTAAAAATTGTTTTAGTAAAACATCTCATGTTTGTGACATTTTTATTTTAACTTTAAATAAAAAGATATTAATGTCATTTTCCTACGAAAGTGGCTCCATGGGGTCCCCAAGTTGACCCATGGATTGTATTGGTCGGCCATGACACATCCAATAAGGGTAGGACATGTGTCTAGGTCATTTCATATTATTAAAACATTATTTTTATCTTAAACTACACTAATTACCTCTAATCGCGATTAATAAACATAAAAGTTACTATTCTCCAAAAAATTATTTTAATCCCATTGAACCACATTTTACTTCTTAATGAAAACCATGTATGTCGGATTTTTGAATTTCAAAACACAGAAGTGGTAAAGTTTCATTTAAATGAAAAATCGGTTTTTTAAGTACCACTTAGTGCTTTCACTATTCATCAAAAATTGAAGTTTTTCAGAAAAATACCAAAACATCACCCTAAGATATATTTGATATTCCGAATTCAAAAATGAATTCTATTTTAAAAAATTCAAAAAATATAAGTTACATTAATTAATTTAATAATTAATTCCCGCTGCCATGACAAATAGCGTGTTTTTATGAAACAAAAAGTATCAAAAGATTGACACTAGTTTAAGTCCGATTTCAAAGTAAAATTAATTCCATCGACCAAAATTGGATAAAATGGTAAAAATATATTCTAATTTATCTTAAAAACCAATTCAAAAGATAATCTAATCATATAAATAAATTATATTAAAAAGAGGTTTTGAATTAAAATACAACATTTTTTACTATTCATTAAAAATGATCTTTATCGGAAAAATACCAAAAATTTACACAAAGTAAATTTTGATGTCCCGATTCTAAAGAAGAATTTTATTTGGTCCAATATAATGTATAAGAGTGACAAAAACTATATTTAATGAAGGTTCACCATCAAAAGGCGATAGTTCGACTTTTTAGTGAATATTAGAGTATTTATGCCTAAAATTTAATTCTTTTCGTATTTTAAGCCTTTATCCTTTATTGGATAAATGTAAAAACATTTAACAAACATATATAATAATATTTTAGTTATTTCTATTAATTCTCGCCAATACAACGGCTACGTGTTAACTACAATTTAAAATAATATTATTTTATTACTAGTGTGCAACGTAAGATTGCAAAGAAACTGTTTGTTGCGTATCGGGTACGCTATCAAAAATAGAAACCCATTTAAAGTAAAATTAATATTTAATTCATAAATATTATTAAATATGAAAATGTATTATTCTTTATTTACCGGGGATGTTACATCATCGTTTTCCCAGAATCTTGGTTTGTGATGTTTGAATTTTTTTTGGTTCTTTTCTTACTTGTTTCATACCATTCCTTATCATTTAGATCCCAACAGTCCCAGCTTGACCTTTCTGGGAGGTAATAAGCTCGATCGGACCCTCGGATTCTTGTTGTATCGCTGAAACAACTATGGTTTGACAAGAAAAAAATTGATCTTAAAGGTTTTTAGGGTAAGGATGCTAGATTTCGTGATTCTATTTCAGATAATCAAACCATGAATGAACAGTGTCATGTGAAATGATGGACCGAAACCTCACGGAAATAAGAGGTGATTTTCTAATAAGCTAAAGCCCAAAATCCTCTTTTTGTGATAGATCCACTTTATTTCATTAGATAGAATAAGATCCAAAGATGTTTGAATGAATTTGAAGTAAGAGATGTGGATTATGAAATCTAGGATTTTTAGGAGGAACCTCCTTACATGTCTTGTTCAAGGATGAACACACAGAGTGTATGCCCCTCAGCAGCGGCACTAGAGTTTTGGAAATCATAAGGAGGACACAACATGTGGTCCCCCTTACACATTGTATAACCCTTACCTTATTGGAAAACCCATTTATGGCTTACAAAGATAGGAATCCATGTTGATGTACACGGATTTGAGTATGATGTGTACTAAAGTACATAGACACAACATCCGAGTACACGGACATGACCAGAAACACACGACCTTGTCCCCAGATAGGTTTGTAATCCAATGTAGTTCATCCACACGACATGTAACCCTACACATATGGGAGCCATGTTACGTTCTGGGACATGTATAGGATGTGAAGTTGGGCCACACATTGTGTGGGTCCCCTCACATGTTATGTACCCCTTTAATTATTTTAAGTAATCTTCCAAATTCCATATCTATTTCTTTTGAAATCATATTTTAGCCCAAAGGTAGTGTATCTTGAGTTTTTTTCATGTAGAACATTATGGTTCCTTCAATTATGGATTTTGAGATATTATGTGAAATATTCAGAGAATGGTTCATGGATAGTAGATTCACAATGAAGGTAGTGATCAGGCGGGATCACTAGTAACAGTTTTGGGAAGTACCCTCTAGTATGGATGAGAAATAGAGTACCATGATGATCTTTACAAGTTACCCACTAGAAGGGTTGGGAAGTGGTGTTCTTAGATATTCTTGGTGGTACCCTTCATAAGGTATGGGTAGTGGAGTTCCTCGATGTTCTGATTGGTACCCCCTAAGAGGGCTAGGAAGTGGAGTTCCTTAATGTTTCGGGTAGCACCCTCTAGCAGGGCTAGGTAGTGGATTTCCCTAATGACCATTCCCAAGTGGTACCCTCTAGGAGGACTGGGTAGTGGAGTTCCCCAGTGACATTTTTAGTAAAAAAACCCATGGTGTACAAGGTTTTTTGTCCTCTACTTCGATTTTGTGGTCCCTCAGCTATGTGACACAGTGATGGGATGTTGTTTTACGTAGATTTGGACTCACAATGAATAGGGAAGCATTCCCCACCAAGATGTGTTTTTATGATGTGACTTAAAATAGTGTGGGTTATTCAGAGTCACCCAAAGTAGATAGTATCAAGGTGAGGTAAATGAGTCCCTTAGACATGTATATTCATGGAAAATTCATGGGATATTGGTCACCATTGATGGACTTTTTAAAAATGTTTTCTACTCTTCTTCTTCGGATGAGTTGTGATATAGATATCCTCTTACTCTATAATTTGGGGTTCTTTATCTGAGAATATATATATATATATATTCTTTATTTTGGATTCAAATATTGGATTTTAATACTCACCTTTTAGGAGAGGTAAAGACATGTGGGGTTTGTTAGGTGCTTTCTATTTTTAGCTTCTAATAGTTGGATGAGTCTACTCTCCTATTATAGGGAGAAAACACTCAATGGGTATTTCACCTTATCACCATGTTTATTTTTGGAAAATCTTACTTTAATTCATTGTTTTGGTTGAGATATACTTTTTTTACTATAACTTGTTATATCTACTACCTTCTTCTTCTATTGTATCTCTTACTACTCCCCCTTCAGCATTAGAGGCATCCTACTGGGTATGTTTATTCTCACACCTAAATGGGATTTTCCCACATGTTTCATGTCTTTCACAGAAGACAAATATATTGAACGTGACTTCAGATGAGCCTAGGGATAATAGGTCTTCGACTGAGCATGGTCTTCATAGCTTGGGATACTGGATTTGGGCACTCTTATCTATTTACACTTTTCTAGTTTTGTTAGGTTGGGACATAATTCTGGTTGAGAGTGTATTTTTCCCCTCTTCTATTATTTTACACTATCATACTATGTACTATCTAAGGGTTCATGCATGCTTAAATTACATTATAGCAGTGTTCCATATTTTCCTTCCTTCCATCTATACTTTATCATTGAGTTAGTGGTGTGTCTGTATATACAAGTTCTTAGGCAATGAGATCCCAAAGTTACTAATGATAAAGGTAGTCTTCATGTAGTTGCAGCTCGAGCCCTGGCTTAGGTTGGGTCATCACATAATAAGACATTTATTTATAAAATCTAAATTTATTCTCAATATATTATTATTTAATTTAAAAATAAGATAAAATTTATTTTTAAATTAAAAAATTTAATAGAAAAAAACAACTTTGTAGAATTTTTTTAACATTAAGTGTTCTTAATCTTATATTTTATTTATTAAAAAAAGTAAATTTATTTATTAATATATTTATATTTCTTTAAAAATTATTTTGATTTCATTTTTTAGGGTATCTTATTTTCTTGTTACATAAAAAACAAAATGATAATAAAATAATTATTTTAAAATTGTATTTTGACATTATTATAGTAATTAAATTTATTTCTAGTAGTATTATATTTATGACTATAATTGAAATGATCTACTATATATAATTTTAAAAAAATATTTTGAAATATAAAATCCATTTTTTAAAATAGAATACCTTTTTTATTAAAATCAATTTTAACATTATCACTTAAATACCCATTTTTAAAAAATTGAATTTTTAAGTATTAAATTTATTTGAGGGATTAAAATATATTTTTTTATTTTTCTAATATAAATTCATTTATTTCTTTACAAGAATTATTTTTGGTTTTAAAAGAAATAAAAAAATAAATTTCACTATAAAAATTTCTAATTAAAATGAAAGATAAAAAATAGTTTTTAAATTAGAATAAATAGTTACTTATTATATAATAGGTTTTCTTGTTCTAAAATAATGTATTAAAAATAATAATTTTACTCTATATATATATATATATATATATATATATTATCAATTACATTTTTCTATAAACATCTAGGTCTTACTTATACAATAATATTGTTACAAAATTTATAGTTTTGGTAGAAAATATATTTTTCAATATTTTCCTAAAAATCAATTTTTTTAGGAATCAAAATTAAAAATTATTCATACTAAGTAAATTTTGATCTGGTTAAATAAAAAAGAATTTCATTTTTTAATTTTAGATTTATGTATATATAAATAAAATTTGTAATTGGAAATAAAAAATATAATGAAAAGTTGTTTTTATTGAAATAACCTTGTTATTATTAAATAATATAAAATATTTATCCACTAAAGTTAAGAATTTATATTCAATTACTATATTAGATATTTTACGTTATTTTTATTAAAAACTCTAGTTCAATGAGTCATAGATTATTTCGATCGGGTGTTTTATATAATAAAAGTTACCAAACATAGTATTAATTTTAAAAGAACTAATATCTTGGGTCCTCATAATAGTCTACATTAATATACATAATATGAATGTCCATGCTACAGATATGTAGATATTGGGGTCACTTATTAACCTTGATCTCACTACTCAAACTATTCTAAAATCATTTATTAACTATTTTAGTAGTATATTTTGAACTATAATATGATTATGCAGAAAACTATTTCCTTGAAAATCTGAATTTTATAAGGATAACTGATTAGTATATAGGAATTATGTGATCTAATTTTATATTTATAGTATAATAATGTAAAATTTAGAAATTAATTATGAAACAATCTATTGTAACGTCTCATAGCTTTTTTCCAGTGACAAGTCAAAATAATTTAAACCAAAGGGAGGTGTTAAGAAGGATGGATAATATTTCCATTATGGGGATCATGGAATTTATAGAAAGATTTTTAAAGAATACATTTATTATATATATAAATTTGGTAGGGAATTTACATTAGGTATTATTATATAGAGATCAGTTCAATTAATTTTAAGTGTATATGATCCAAATTGAAAATTTTGTATATATAATGGTTTAATTATTAAAAACTACTAATAGTTTAGGAATGATGAATGTGTTCATATGATTAAGTAAAGGTTTACTACAATAATTAAGTGAATTAATTGGAATACAACAATGACCTAGTAGACTTGTATAATGACTGTATATTTTTATCTTATATTTTATGGTTAGTTTATATAAATAATGGTTGATATAAAATAAAGGATATTTTTTGATACACATAGTTATTATTTGATCCATTTTTATAACATGGTTTTATTATGGATAATGGTAAAAATGTTTTATCTAGGATAAAATTCCATTTTCTGAAATATTTTATAAGATATTATGTAACAAAATCCCCTACCTTAAAATAGCATGTTTAAAATAATAAAATATTTCACAGCATATTTTCCAAAACTCATTGATTAATCTATTAGATATAGTTTGTAATGGTTTATTTTTTAAATATTCCCACTCAAAAAAAGTTAATTTATTTCTTGAAATAAAGAGGTTATTTTCATAAATATATTTTCTTGAATATATAATCACTCTATAGTTAGAGAGAGTCTATTTTGTACTTATAGAAGTCCAGGCTGTAAAAATTAAATAATCATTCATTTAAATTTAATATTGATGGTCACTTTAGACCAAAAATATTTTAGGGCATATTTGTAAAGAATAATATAAATGTAATGATTTAAATTTCAGTTTGTTAAAAAATATTTAAAATACTAGTTTGAAAGGATTGATTCTTAGTGTATAATGATAAACATAGAAAGAGTAAAAGGTATAAAACTATAAGTTATTAAAAAAAACATTAAATGTTATAACTTAATTATATTTGATTATTAATTTATTCTGTTGATGGTAAAAGAATATTATTACAAACACTAACATTATTCAAGTAGTGTTTACTAATTGATTTTACCCATTAAAGGATTTTAGTGGGAGTATATCTTAGTTTCTCATATAATGATGTGAGACGTGTTACATAGTGATTTTAGATTGATTAAGAAAGCCTAATAATATATTAAAAATATTATTCTTGTTGGGTAATACATGGGATATGGTATTAACACTTACATATGGATTTGATTTATAATTCCATAAGAAGTTAAAGGATATAATAAATTTATCACATTATTCACGAAATTTTTCTCTTAATTATTATTCATCCATGTTTCTGACATATACCACAACATTTCAATAATAATTAACCTCTTAATGATTAAATTTTAGTTTTCCCTAACTGGATATTATCATAGAGTATTATAGGTTTTGATACAAATGTTAGGTTAATATGGGTTTGATATTATATTAAGATAGAGAATATTATCATGATACCCAATACATGTCTTGTATACAATATGACCTTACATGTGTAATATATGAAGTGTAATTTACTATGAATTTTTAATTCTAGGGGTGTAGGATTCATATCAAATCCTAGTAAAAAATATTAAATAGGATACCTATAATAGGAATCATAATACATTAAAATAATTCATTATCCATCCTTGAAGATGAGATAATAATAGGGTGTTATGGTATGTTATATATCTTGTCATTTGTTAAGTTTTAACTAATATGGGATTTTCCCCTTCTATGATGCATATAATATATGGTCCCTTGTTTTTTAAATAATTAATGGTTTGTATAATGACTCATAAAAAAATACATATGAGATGAATTTTCTTATTATCTGAGGGAATTATGATGTGATCATCTATTGGGGTGAATGAAATGTGACGTGTTGATATATTTGGATAGTCTATACTTGGAGGATTGATAATGTATGAGTAATTATATTGGATATACATAAAATCAATTTTATGGTCGCTTGATGTTTTAAACATAGTAGTTATATGGTTATTCATACTTGTATGTGATACAACTAGTGGATATCAGTTTCAAAATACATGTGATTAAAGGAGATCATACCAGATAAAAATGTAACATGTGTAACGATGAAAATTTTCTAAAGTCTTATCATTGATAACATTTACAGAGTGGTGGACTTGTAATTTCATTCGATAAAAAATTCTCATAGAGTTACACAGGGTGTCTTCATGGATGTAAATTAAGTTTTAAGAATCATAAATATCTACCCTTTAAATTTTATCTAAAATAATATATCAATTGGTATTAATATTTTATTATATATGATATGGCACTAGGTTAAATAAATGAAAGATTTAAATAATTAACTTTTAAATATCTTAATGTGATTTTTTATGTGGTTTGACATGTTACTCTATATGATTCAACATAAGGTGAAACAGTATGATGTTTATATGTATTTATAATTTGTGAGAGATTGATAAATATATTCCTTAATATATATTGTACAAATTATATATATTATCATATATTATAATGTTTTATATATGTGTGTTTTATGGTATGATATACAAGAAACCACAAAATATCATATTTCTTACAATAGGAAATCATATGGAGAGATATAGTGAGATGATACCAATACCTTAAGAATATAATATTATGATTTATAGACATATCATAGGATTTATGATATATTAATAACAATTAATCATTAATAAGGATCCTAATTCAGCATTAAATATAAACATTCAATTATTCTTTCATGTAGGATACCATTTATAAAATAAAACATATATAAAATTAAATGATGTGTTTCAATGTGAAATTAATGCATATTTTATTAATGTTTTAAATATGATATGTAATAATAGTTCATTAATAAAACATTTTAAAATGATTTAGTAAATGTATGGATGCTTAGGAAACTTCCCTGAGCCCTGTATAAAATTTTTTAGGGATATAAAAATGACATCTAATTTTTAATTTTGTAAAATATTTATCCTTATTCCAAGACACTCTTATGTTATTTTCATTACCATTGAGAGGTACTATAATATCATTGTCAAAAATAAAATATTAAAAAAGAATTTGGGGATTCATTAACTTATGGGTACCAAATAAATAATGAATCCATTGATAAATTTTGTGTACTGTTCATTATGAATATTGTAAAAAATGTGGCCTGGCCATAATATTATATGACATTTTTTCATTTTATTTTATGCATGGTCACAGTTTAAAAAATTGATATTCATGGTCTATAGTTTATTAATTCCTTTATTAAATTTAATAAATTTATTTTACCCTACTAAAAAAATCCAGGGATTGATCTATGATTATACTTTAATTAGCTTAGTGTGAGAATTCATTATATTCTTGTAATGATGTTTATGAGTGAATATTCACTATATTTTGGGGTGATATTGTTCAGTTTATATATTTCACTAAAAAAGTTTATGGATATGGTAAAAAAGATTTTACATCTGTATCCAAACTCATTCATTGTGGTGTTTTTTAAAGATAAATTATTTTGCACCCTAATGCAGGAGGAGCACGAGAAGTAGTTGGATGCTGTATTGGGTATACTCATGCATAACAAGCTATAAACCAAGATCTCCAAGTAATAATTCTAGATATATGATGTTTTATTATAGTGAAATTTCATATCCTTTAATGGAATATATATAGATAGTGGAGTGATCATGATATCTTGGGAGAGATTCAAGTACGTGATTCAAATCATGATCTTCATTGTACTCACATTTTATTATCATGATCTTATTAAATATTTAACACTTCTATAAATTCCAATGATGTCCCTGAATAATAAGTGATTGAAATTTTCATGTATGGATAATTAAGAGATTGTATTTTAGGAACTTAAAGAGTTTACCACTTATATGTAGATACTAACCTAACATAATATGGGATACAGTTATACTCAATACTATAATTCATCTAATTTTGGAATCTAGTATGTATTAATTCTGGATGAATGGTTAGTAGTTTATTGTTCTCTATAGTTGAGATAAAATGATAAAATCTAAAAAATATATGATTTTGAGTTGGTTGTACTAATGTTCACTCGATGTATTAGTACCACTATCCAATTAGTTTAGTAATTTAATTTTTATACTAATTATTAATCCATAAATACACATTTATGCCATAATATATGAGTCTTTGGTATAATGGATGGGTTGAGTACATGTAAATATTAAACATTAAAAAATGTATAACCCTATAAATAGTATTATTATGGATAATTTATTCCATAAAAATGGGTAGGCACATGTGTTGTGTTAATTGGGTGAGAAGTGGAAATAAATTTTAATTTATTTTTATCTATGATTGAATGTGATTGAGGACCATGTGAATATTCTTTTATCCAAAAAAATATGATCACTGTTACATAGGGTAAAGAATGACAAGGAGTCAGATTTTTACAATAAGGTAACGATAGAGAAAGTATATTATAGGGAGTAGTTTATAGGTTTTTTTCATGATGAAGATGTTATTTTTTATATTAATATGTGGTCAGTAGTTATAAAAAACATAAATATGGATTATATGATAGACTACCATGGTTTATTATGGGTTATAAACTCTAGGATTATAATGATCTATAATGATATTTGATTCCAATTTTGGTTGTTGTGGATGAAAAAGGATATATCATGTTACATTTCATGGTTACTCATATGTAAATAAATATAGATCTTGTATGTGAGACCTATATATATTCTATAGTAACTTTATAATATATTTTCTAAATGGGACAAGTTCATATTCTAATTGGTGATGGGAATATTGAGATAAACTTTAGGTAGATATATAATATGGTTTATCATATATAGGATGATAATAAGTTCATACATTCAATCCGTTAGGAAATCCTAATAAGTGTACGAGTTCATCAATTTATACATTTCTTAAATTTTAAGACTACAAGGTGTGCCTATAAGTACATTCGTTGATGATAATGTGAGGTTTACATCTCATTTTTTAAATTTTATTCAATGAGGATTATGTATATATGTAATGTTTTATAGAAAATATTATCCTCAAACATATTGAAAATATTAGAAAATGATCACTATTTTAATGAATGTGTTTCTAGCATGTATCATATTTTTAGTTGGTTAATGATTGGGTAATTTGGTAATAGAAATATTCTCGCAAAACAATAGTTACTAAAAATCCCTAAATATTTTTCCTTTCGATGAATTTTATAAAACAAAAATAGTTACTGTCCCCCTTATTCTGGTGGGTGATAGGAAAGCTAGCAATGCATGGATTGAATCTCATATAGTTAAATTTAGAGTGTGTTCAGTTAATTGTAATGAATTTGATTAAAATTATTATAATGAGACAATCATATCCAAATATGAAGAATCAACTGTTGTAGTTTCATAATGGTGATCAAGGCTTCTTATGAGTTTTACTAAATTTGGGAAATCAACATTTTTGGAGACCAGGAAATATGGAACCTTCGTTTTTTGACCCATTAAATACTCATGGGAGTGTTTTTATGTAGTCTACTTAATTAAACACACCACCCCATAACACAATAAAATTTATGATGTATTTTTTATATCTCTTAATCAGATATATGATGCAGTTGTTTCACTTGTTATCAAAAAACATTATGTAGACTAAGTGGATCATTCATTGTTATTGGAATGATCAATGAATATTTTTTTTAAGAATAGAAAATAATAATTTGTTAGATATTTTTCTCTATTATTAGTATAATGGTGGTAGAGTTATATCTAAGAGGATATGTGGCTGACATATTTTAAGATGATATCATAGTGCAGATTCTACTCAGTAAATTTACACAATAATCTTTCTCTTTTATGGGAATTTATATAATCACATTTTTTTTGAAAACTAAGATATTGATGTTGTATTTTAATATAGATTTTAGTTTTTTAGGTCTATTTTTGTAATTTCATACCTAGGACATAATTTGGTAGAGGTTTTGTTACAAAAAAATATAGGATTATGGAACCACTAGTGTAAGTATTACTATGGAGAGTTTAACTATTATTATTGTGGAGAACCCCTAGGAGTAGTATAGGTTAGAAAAAAAATACAATTTGGGATAATTTCCAAATGATCATAGTAAAGAAATATGGATTTTGGTGACCCGATGGAAGGTTTTACAGATTTTATTACTATGGTAAAATCCCCAAAACTAATTTACAATGGGGTTGTTATATGATTTTTCTTATAAAAGTACATAAATACACATTATATATTTCTTATAGGGACTAAATGCAGAAGGAACTCCCTCCATTTATATTATTATCCAATAAATGTTCTTTAAACTTGTTATATGGTGTCAGACTAAGTATAATATCATTGATTTTGTTTTATTATTGCAATAATATCTCTATAAACATTTAAATTAATGTTTTATATAATTATTTATTACTGATTCTTAATGAAAAATTTATATTTTTAGCTTTATAATAGATTCATAAATATTTTTTTATTTTCAAAGAATCAATATTTGATTTTAAAATCCTATCCCAAATATAAACAATTCTATACTAGTATAAAATAAGAGTATAATCCTCAATGTTGTCCTCTATCATACCGTGGGATGTTAACATTCATATTGAGTAGAAACAAAAAATATTTCATGTAATGCCTTTATAAAATAAAAGGAAAAATATAAAACATCCACAATCAACTCCAACATCTATTAAACTTAAATCCATGACCATAGTAACATGTATGTAAATTCATATATTAATATGGTTCAATGATTTAAAATAGACTAGTATGAAAATACACAATTATTATATAAAATCTATATCTAAATAAACAACATTCCATGATATAGTAATGTCCACCCACATCACTAACCCCATTGTAAAATATTATAAAAAATTTATATTTAAGATGTGGATGAGAATAAAAGTATACTTACAAGTTTTCACACTAAAATATCTTATGAATATATTCAATAAGAACAATAAATAATTTGAAAAAAATAGGTCAAATTAAATTTCACATTTACCAGGTAAATATCCAACCAGTCCCACTAATACTCTCTTACCAAATCAACACATGATTATAGTAAATAATAAACATTAAAATATAAATATTAAAATGTTCCTCTTTCCCACTTTTCCAAATAAATAGTCTCCCTTAGGACCAAAAAACATATGTTGTAGTGCTCATATCCCTTCCATATTAACATAATAATATACCATATAACAACTTCACATCCAAAACCACAAAACCACGACTAAATACTCCAAAAACATAATATAATGAAAAAAATTACCACAATCACCTAACACATTCCACTACTTAAACATTTCTCTACAACATAACCACACAATTTCCTCATATCACATAGCCAAAAAATACATATCACCTACACCAAACACAACTATATTCTATCAATGTATATAATAGGTCTGGAAGAGACAGTAGGAGAGGGGTAGAAATTATACATCTATATCATACATATCCTTGATGTTGGGTGATCACATGGAACCCAATATCTCATATGGAAGTCAATCATGTTGTGTAGAATATAAGGATGTTCATAATAAATAAAAAATGAACAAATGACACAATAGATACACATAATTCCAACCTTGTGTCCACATCCTAAAAAACACCTCTATAACTATTTCCCATCACTACAATAACTTCAATAACTTGTTCCACCTCATATCAAAAAATAATAAAATTTAAATACATAATACTTCTTCAAAATTAAAAAGAAATATACATTTCATTTTACCTTACCACCTTCACTTTATTTATTTTATAGCCACATTTTATTCATAACAATTCTTATTTACATCAAATTTTTAATTTATAAAAAAATAATCATTTAAAAATACATTAGAACATATCATTTCTTCTTCAATAATTATTTTAATTATATCATTAATTTTTTTAGTCTATTCAAAAGTATCTCATTCAATACTAGAAAAACGGGCTATACCCACGGTTCAAAACCGTGGGTATAGCCCCCAAAACCGTGGGTATAGGCTATACCCACAGTTTTGGGAACCGTGGGCTAGAAAGGCGTTGCAATAGAGGGGTTAATGTATATCCACGGTTTTATTAAACCATGGGCATAGAACTGAACAGCGTGGCACACCACATGGCACAACGTGGCACACCGTTGTATTGACGAATTTCAAACCGTAGGAAATAATTTCAAAAATTGTGAATGGATGGATTTGAACCCGCGCCTCATGACACAACGACAGACCCTTCACCTGACCAACTCGGCTGATCGTCATATTATTATATCTATAAAAATTTATTGTAATATATTAATATAAATTATGTTATATAAAAAAATCGTCGATGCGGTTTCGAACATGTGACCGGCTACAAAGGAGAAACACGGATAACCAACCACGCTACTTAAATTATAGTGATATTTACGTATGGTTATTTAATTATATTAATAATACATGAATTTTTAAAAAACAATTTACCGAGATTCGAACACCGGTCTTCCCTGTACATGGACAATAGCTAAACCAACTACCCCACACAAATAGTTTGAATAAAATATTCTATCCATATAATTATAATAATGTCATACCAAGTTCCCGCCAAAAGAATTTCTCTCCCGCGAGATTTTTTTACCCCCGCCATAACACGAAAAATCTATACCCACGATTTTGGAAAACCGTTGGTATAGGTCTGGTATAAAAAAAAATATCCCCACGGTTTTTCAAAACTGTGGGGATAGGTCTCCATAATAATCCCTATACCCACGGTTTTATGAAAACCTTGAGTATAGGTCTTCAAAAATAAACTATACCGACAGTTTTTCCGAGAACCGTGGGTATAGGTGGCCTATACCCACGGTTTTCAAAAACCATCGGTATAGGTTCCTATACTAACCCTTTACCCATGGTTTTCCAAAACCGTGGGTATAGGGGTGTTCTATACACACGGTTTTGTGAAAAACTGTGGGTATAGACCCATTTTCCAGTAGTGATTATATTTATTTCAGATTACTTTTTATTATTAATTCATCATGACCATATCAAAATAAAATATTATTTATCTTGGAAACCACAACCTCATATTATAACTATGATACAAATGAATACACTATTATCTCATCCTACCTACCACATTAATACATCTATGAAAACTTAATCACTAATAAAAATAAAAATAAATAAAAATTTAGTTATAATAAAATAGATGTCACAAAATATCAAGAAAAATTCCTCTTTAATCATATACTATTTTATATATTTTTACTAAATATTTACCCAACAATAATTTATTAGAAAAATTTATATTTATATTATTTAAATTTTTAATTGAATATCATTGAGTCTTTTAGATTGTTAGACATGGTTTAAAAGTTCCAAAAATGAATAAAATCAAAAAAAGGTTTAAAATTAGAATCATTAAATAATTACATGAATAAAGATATAAAATAATGAAAACATAAAATGAGCTTCCTCTCCTATAATTATAAATTATTTCTTTTTATTTTTATTTAGATAGTATTAAATATTTAACTAAATGAAACTAAAAAATGATAATCCAAAATTAACAACATAAAGGAATGAAGAAAGTCAAAATCACATACCTTGAATGAGGCTTCAGAAATGAAATATGAAAAGAATAGAAATAAGATGATGATATAACTCAAAGAGTCCTATTATAAAAATATATTAATTTGAAAGAAATAATCCTTCATTAAGACCTATAAGCAACCCACTATATCTAAAGGCAAGCCTCTTACATATTCTTATGTGTGGGAAGAACAAGAAATTAATGGATTAAAAAGGTTTATAGGAAACATAGATCATATGATATTGATCACCTGAAGATAAGGTCTGACATTCACAAAAGGATGACGAAAACCCTGAAATTTATCACTCTATGGAATACAGGGTTTTATAGAAACCAGAAGGATTGAAAAAAATTATAAGAAACTCTTATTTTTATAAAAATACATCAGATTAAATCACCATGAGGCAATAATATCTCACTATTTAATATTGAACCTCAATCAACTAGGATTTTAGATCAAATGGACTTCAAAATATGTATATCCCTAAAAAAATATGTGGTTTTTTCTTCTTTAAAAATGTATTGAATAATATAATAGCACCAACTATGTGACAATTACATGCTCCTTTAATCTACACACACATAGAACATGCCTCTATTACATTATGGCTACCAAAAAAATGGGTTTCTCATATCTTCTAAAGACTCCCATAATAAGACTATTGAATAATGATAAAAAAATACTCATTGAAGAAAATTATGGTTACAGTCATTATTATTTACATACTAATTATATTAGATATATATTTAAATATAAAACATAACCATTAATATGTAATGTACCATGACATAATCAACCATAGCCCTAGAAAATTCACTAAAATAGTCATTATTAACATTACCTCCACAAACTTAGAAAAAACATCCAAACCATTGAGGCTAAAAATGGACCATGACTAACCTTAACTTAACCATGGTATATTTTAAAAAAAACCACACCTTGTCACCTTTACAATCTAAAACTCTCTCATATCCCTTAATAAAAATTTAAACACTTCATAAACCCCTCAAATTGTTTATAACAATAATTTTGATGACTACAAAACTTCACAAATATTTATCATATTCCATTATAATGATTCACATGCTGAAAAATTATAATATAACTTAATGAATAAACTCCATAAAACTAACATTACACAAGATACCACCCATAAAATAACCTTGTAATTATAGAAAACTTAATCATTGCATTAAATTAATGAAAAGATAAAAACCATATTACCATTAAAAAAATCATAACATTATCATTTGAAAAACCCAATAAAAGAACAAGGTATATTAATTATAAATATACACCTAAATTTACCATGAATATTTTCCCTATCACCTAACCTCTAGAAGACACAGAACAAAATAATAATATAAATATTTCATGCATTTTCTTATTTATCCAAAATCTCAAGAGAACAATCCACAGACATCACATTTTCCTCAATATTAAACTCTCCCCAATAAATAACCTAAGATTAATTATGAACATATCATGAAATATATAGAAAAAAATATTTTCATTTTATGATCTATCTATAAAGAAAGAGACAATTAATATTCCACTTTTAACACCTAATAATGTCCAATGAATCATAGAGACTTAGTAGTGTATCTACTAAACCTCTACTAACTATGACTAGAATAATACTTTAGAAAAACATAACCCCTAAACTTAAAATAATTAGGTCTCTTCACCATATCATTAAATGGTATCTGAATACCCCAATATATATTCATATTCTCCTGAATCAAATAAAAATACTTTTCCACATTCTACACCAAATCTGATACAAGTATTATTGGTTCATTAAACATTTTCAAATTTAATATAAATTTTTATGTTCACCAATAAATTATCTGAAACATAGTCATAAAAATTTAATCATTCTATAAATTAATAAAGTAAAACCATCCAAAGAAAATTTATTAACGCATAAACTACTAACATGAATAAAAAATGAAAAAAAGAACTTTTAATATTTCAATTATCTTCTTTATTTAACCATCGCACTCATGATATAATGAAGTGTGGATGTGTAATTCATATGAAAAATCATGCTAAAAACACTTATATACTCCAAAGTTAAATCAATGATCTTGATTTGATGTGATTTTCATTAGAAAAAAATGAATATTGGCTATACCCTTGACATATATCCTTAATAATTAATTAACTAAAATTGACATTTTTGTTTTAATGAAATTATATGAATTTATCATTGAGCCCAAAAACATAAATTTTATTCCATACTTCCAAGGATTGTAATACACTATCCACCAAAATAGTCAACATATCATATCATTTCGTCAGGGAACCTCTAATGATTTCAATAGACCAATTATAAATCTATTCAAATCCATCCACATTTGATAAAAAATAACCAAGAAAGAAAATCTACTAATGACCTTGTTATACCTAGACACAAGAATAGATCATTCAATGAATGATATACCATTGATACATAAGTATATATTATTAATTATATTTTATGAAACATAGGTAGAGATGTCTCTCAAAACCCTAATGAAAAAAAGATTATCATGAAAAAATACACGATTTGGACTTTTTCTGACCAACCCTTAGAAGAATCTTGATACACGACACAGTCTCTCACACACCTGGTTAAATATAACCCATAAAAGAATCCACACATTGAAATATTTATGACTATACTATCATATGATACATTGATACACCAACATTTACTTCGTTTATATCTTTATATAGTTCTTTAAGCTCTTATAAAATCCTCAAATCATCTCTATATTTTGAAACATTATCTATTTGTGTTATTAAACTAAGGTTATCTTCATTCCCAATCTATTTAAAAAGGGTATAATCGATTTCTAATTCCTAATACTACATTAAATCCACCAATATCCAAGGAAAAATTATATTTGGTTGAGAGAAAATATAAATTAAGATATTATAATATATAAACACCAAAAAGTGATCAATAATGGTGTAATTACATGAAAACATCATATAAAAAAACTATTTATTCATGATCAAAATCATGGGTAAAATTATTATCCACATGGATATTTAATTTTCAATAAAAATAATATATAACCACTATTTATTGATAAGTTAAAAATGACCATAATTTTTTCATTTTATTTTAAAAAAAAAAATTCATGTTACCTAATTATATCCAATGTATTCTATTGTCTTTAAAAACATCTATGTTTTATAATTAAAATTTTTAAATTATGTGCTTATGTTCCATGTTGGGGTCGTTTTTTGTAATATATTTATAGTATTCATTTTAAACATATATTCTACACTTGAACAATAATATTTCTACTGATACAATGGAGATTCTTCGTAATATATATAAATATATTTCTTTTATGATACTAAACTCTATATATATTCATAGTTTTGAATTATTATTTATTTTCACTTTTTTTAAATTTTATTAAATTATTTTTACAAATATTATTTTTATTTGAATTAATATATATTTTAAATTATTTAAAATTTTTATAAATAAAGTTATTATTCATTTAATGAGATAATAGATGCAAATTATTTTATTTATATTATATTTTTTATTTGATTATTATTTCTTAATACAATGTATTTTTATATATTATCATGGTAATAATAAATTATCTATATATATGATTTATAATAATAAATAAAATAATTATATATATATATTTATTTATAATAAAGTGTAAATTAAATATTATTTTGATTCAAATATTATCACCCAATTATATTTATTATTTAATGTATTCACTAACATGCTATTTATTTTATTATGTAGGAAATACTGAATGTAAAAGTAGATACACCACACATACCATCGATGTATGACTAAAATAGAGAACTGAGGGATGTATATGATTAAAAGGGATATCAAACAACTTTTTAGTTTTAATTGGCAAGAAGGGATCTTTGTAAGATTAAATCTTGAAAATGGTGGTTTTTTATGAATAAATCATGGATCATAAGTGATGTGTTATATTAAAATCCAAAGACTAATGCCTATGGGTGAATAACAGGAAATCAAAAAACTCATGTTAGATTAAACTGACATAATAATAAGAATAATCAGATTAATTGAGGTGAAGAATGAGTAATGTATGATTTAATATCCTCTAACTGGAGAATAATTTTTTTGTGTTCAACCACTGCACTCATTCACTCTAATAAATCTATAGAGATCGACAATTACATGTAATGTACCAATTCATACTCAAGAAATACAAACATAAACTAAAATTACAATACCCTCTAAACCCTATACTATATATCCTTAGATATTTTTTAATAGAATTTAAATGTTTTAATCAAATAATTATTGAGAATAAAATTCCTTTGAAAACCAATTCATTGATGAGTCAAATTCATAGACATGGGGAATTTGTGGAATAATATAGAAGAGGGGGAGAACTAAATCATCTTAAGATTTCAATATATATATATTCTATTAAATAATATATAGTTCACACACACTAAAATGACGGTCATGATACATTATTAAATTAAAATAATAATATTTTAAATATCATTATAAAAACATTTGATATATTCAAATATGATATAAAATATTAAAAATCATTAAATTTGAAATTCGGTATGAAATAATATTATATTCACTAAAAGTTTAAGACAATCTTTTTTAATAAAAGTAGTTTATAATTATATTTTTTTCTATGAAAAGTTAAATATAAGAATTTTAAAAATAGAAAATTATATAATTAAGTTTATTTTTTAATTTAAAATATCATAATTTACTATGTATTAGTTTTTGATTATTTTTTGAAAATATCAATTCTTATTTAAAAATCGTGTTTTATATAAATTATAATTTTCATAACTTTATCAATATATAAGAATGTCCTAGAAGGTAATAAAACAATATAAATGATCAAATAAGAAATCAAGGAATAACTTTATTCATTTAAAAATATTATTGGAACTTATAAAACTCATGGAAAATATATTTAGAACTAATTAAAAGGTTACATTAATAAAAAATGATTTTATATTTTTTTGTTAATTAATATGTTTGTAAAAAAATTTGGATTGCTTTTAATGTCACATAACCTTATTTTTATATATAATAAAACAATTTATCTAAAAAAAATTTACATTAATAATTTTAACTCATAGCAAAATTTTATGCTAAAAATATTATTATATTACAAAGTATTTCTAATAAATAAGATAATTTTGGTTAGAATTGATTTTTATTAATCATAAAAATTTTAACAGAAAAAATTAATATCATATCTAGGATTATAATAATCATAATTACTGGTGTGATCAAAATTAAAAAATAAATTTTTAATTAATTAACATGGGTTAAAGTAAAAGTTAACATAGAAAAAATGCACATGGGTAAGGTGAGAAGTTAAAATACAAACTCATAAATCACTCGAATATATCCCCAACTTGAGGGTATTATATGAATTTAACCTATTTCTTGGTCTATTATCCATAATTTCAATACATCTAAGTCTTTGACTATGAATAATGTAATGTAATAATTGAATAAGTTTAGGTAATTCTAAACTACTCTTCCCTTCACCAATAAAAGGATACTCTTACACCTCTTTATCAGAGATACATCCAACATAATTAAATTCTGAATATATTGCCCTTTTTTATCCTATAACCCTCCACATTAACCATATTCTTTTAAAACCTTTAAGTATCCTAATCCATACATTTACAAGGATAATTCCAAAGAAAATCAAAGTTCCTAACAATAGTATTATTGGCCTTTTGGTATTTTATATTAATTTAACTCATCCAAATAGCCTCTAACTTTGTTAAAATAGTGAATTTAGTTTCATATATATAGTTAAATTTAATTATATTAATGTATCATCAATTATTCCTTTATTCGATAACATACTTTAAGAAAAACAGACACATCGATCATGCATATGTTCGGACTTCCACCTCCATGACATGATACGGTTTGATTTTCATCACAACCTTATATGGATAGTATCAAGGATGGATGGGATCAATAATTATTTTTTATATCACTTATTCAATTTTTAAATGATCACCTTTTATATTTACCTTCCTTTAATACATTCGTTAAGGAATGAGATCATTAATTTTCCATATGTATGCACTACTACCTCCATTAACAACAAATTTGATTTTTCAACACCACCCATAAATACTTTTTTTATATAACAACTAAATATTTTAAAATAATAACATTATATTCGATAGAGTATACAACATGAAACATGGACTATAAATGACCCTTTAAATATATGGTTGTGATAACCTAGATATTAAATTAGTAGGTATTAATGGGATTAAAAACATTCTGATATATATATATATCCAACTCAATATAAATTTAATGATAAAATCTTAGTAAATAATCACTTATTTTTTAAGTAATGTAATTTTATTCCACAAAAATAGGTTTTCCTCAAAAACGATTTATATTGATTTTTGTGAGAAAATATTATAATTAAATTTTAGTTATTTTAAAATATTTATTTGAAAAGATGAACTTAATTTTTTAAATTATATTATAAAAATTAATATATGGTTAAATTTTGGGACTTTTTTTAAAATTTTTATTTTTCAGATAATAGTTAAAAATACAAATCTTTATAGACCTAAAATTTCTATTCAATAAATTAATTAATTTAATGGCCTCATTATGATTTGGATATTATTTCTAGTAATTTAAGTATTATTTTACTAAATTTAATATAATTGATTATAATTAAATTATAATTTTACTAAATTATATTATAAATGTATTTTTGGGATTAAAAAATAATTTTTTGGAAAAATGTTTTAAAGTGAAATCTTTTTATCCGTTTTAATTAATAAAAATAAAAAACTAATAAGAAATTAATTAAATAAAATTTATAGATTATATATCTAAAAATATTAATTGAAATTCAAATAATTTTTATTAAGAGTCATAGAGTTAATATAAAATCATCTAATGCTTAAAAAATACATTTCTTAAAAAGATGTTTTTGGGTCATGTTTTTGGGTTTTATTTTAAATTAAATTAATCCAATTAAATAGATTGAATTTAGTAAAATGAATTAATAATTTTTTAAAATAATAAAAATAATATATAATAACTTTACCTAAATTTTTTGTATTAAGGAATAGTAGAAGTAGTAAAAATATTTTATTGCAGTAAACATGAAAACAAGGTTACAAGGGCATTAAACTAGAAATATATGGGTTAAAATGACAAATAAATTAATTTAAAATCGATTGTATGTCCATATTTAGAACATATATCATCTAGGAAATTATAATTTTCTATTTTTTATCTTTGTCTCTTGTGAAAATTTTAGTAACCCCGACCTCAAAATCCCTAAGTTGGTGCACACTACCATTAAATTGGCATATAAAACAAGGATTCGTATCTCAAATGACTGATCAGTTTAGTAGTATGGATAAAATAGATACATACATGATTCCCATATTAAATTTGAATCCATAAATTAAAACACAATTTTTTTTGATAATAACATTATTCCATCTATCATTTCCCTACATATCAGTCATAATACACTCCATGGAATCATGTTGAAATGAAACAAAATAATGGTGAGCTCAAATTCCCAATAAGGGTTAAGTACGATGAAATTAACAATGAATTAATAATCATAATCAATATGTATAGTTAAATACCAAAATATGAATTCCATTTAAATAACTTGAGTGCATCAATAGATAAGGAATAATTAATATAATAAGTTAAATAACTGATAACACATGTTATTTAATCAATAAACTAAGAATGAAATGCATCCATAGATTTTATAATAGTGAAAAATTCATTGATAATGATAACTTAATGTGAATGATGGAAATTATAATGTATTGGATGTCATGATTCTCAGGTACATGATACATTTACCATCAATACATTTCACAATATGGTTTAAAAAATATTGGGTACAAACTAAATCAGTTTGGACATCCATGTCTCCACTATTAAGACCTTTCACAATACAGTTTAAAACATATTGGTTACAAATTCATAAGGTTTTTCCAACTAATTTCATATCATGAGACTACCGATGCATCAAGAGTCTTTAACTAACCGGTCCCCAACCCATTTCATTCATGCCAAAAGTATTACACATATGAAATAGTTTATTTAAGTCATAAAAAATTCTTAACATCAATTATCTATATTGATTAAAGGAATCATATTTATCTATATTTCCCCAGCTAATGAAATAACATTAAAATTGAATACTATATGTAAAAAATGGTATATAGTTTATGAAATAATCATATCCATGAATAATAATTTGGATATTTAGTGTTAATTCAATATCCAATGACCATATGAAAGTGAAAATTTAAAGAGAAGTTATTGACTATAAAAATAGATTAGGAAAGTGAATTCCAAAAATTTCCTACTTTTAATGATATTCATGTTTGGGAAAATATCCTTTTCATTTTGTAAAACATTTTGAAAATTATTTTCATTGAAAATAATTATTAAAAACTAAAATTTTTAAAAGCATTTTGAAATTAATTTTATTTAAAAATAACCTTTGAAACATCTAAATGAATCTTCAAAACATTTAAGTGGTAATCATGGCTATAAATTATATTCATGTTTTACATGTTAAAATAATTTTTCCTTTAAAATTTTAGTAAAGTCTAAATGGGTATTATTTTGAAAAGGACATAAGATTCCTTAGAATTTTTTTTCTAAAGGGTAAAAATGGTTAAAATAACTTTTAAAATTAATTTTGAAAAGTTAAAAAATATTTTTGGAAACATTTTATGAAACCATGGTTTTCAAAGAAAAATATATTTTCAACTGATGAAATGTCGAGTTTTCGTAAAAACATTTACTAAAACATTCAAAGTAACCAAGAGTTGTAAAATTAAACTATTAATATAAAAATATCATAAATATCTAGAGAAGAATAAAATTAATGGGTTGATTAGACAAAGATCAAATAATTTCCTTTAATGGAAATTCAATAATAAATATTCTTGATTATAAGGATATTGGAAAATAAACACTTAAAATGATAAAAAACTGAAGATATAATTAATCAATGGAAATATTAGGTGTCTCAACTATAAGTACATATAAAACAAGTGTAAATAAAATAATAGATAATCAAAAGTCATTATACACCTAATCATAGAATATCAATGACAATGAATTTTTAATATGACCCAATGAAAGGAAATTTAGTTATGAAATTATTTACCACTTAGTAACTTTTAATTCAAATCACATTAGATGAAATAAATTAAATTGAAACATAAAATACCACGAATAATAAATTATTCATGATATTATATGTTAAATGGTTACTATATATAGAAATAAAAAGAAACTATGTATATAACATTCCAATATGCCTCAATGAAATGAAATTGAGAAACAAATACCATACCTCATGCTTCATTTTGGGTGTATTTTCTTTAACATCATTCATATTAGTTTCAAACATGTAATTATCTTATTCCATAATAATAATAATATCTATAATATCATTTATGTTCCCTTTATAACATCTTATCACATGTTTTTTAATAATCTTTCATTATTTCTATTGTTTTAGGTGTTAATTGTCTTGGTTTCACATGTGTGTTTTTTCTAGAAAGTTTTGGTTCTTGTTTATATTATATAGTTTCATAATCTCCAGAATAATAATTATGACATTATTGTAACATCCCCGCATTTTATCAATGGAATTTCCTTTCCTATAATTATTTCATAAAAAATACATCACATGAGAACCTAACAAAAAAAATTATTCTAAAAAATGAATAAGTATACATTAGTCATAAAATAAACCAATAAAAATTCAAAATATTACAATGGGACAATAAATATAAAATAAGATATTTAGAAGGAGAAAATTTTGATATGTTCGATCCACTACAATAAATGAATTCACGAACAAAGTTATAAAAATAAAATAAACTAATATATTATTCATTTTGAAGATGAAAGTATAAATAAAATTTAGGTATCTTATAAATAAAAACATGTTATAATTATATCATGATATAAATAAATAAATGTTTTTAAATGATAAATCAAGTGTTTTTATATTTTTAAAACATAAATTTTTATGTGTAATTTTATAATTAATATAATAAATTTTAAAAAATTATTTTCATTAAATATATATTATTTCATATTATTATTATAAAATAATTTTATGAGACCTTAATTAATTTCTCAAAACGTCATAAACTAGATTATAATATTAAAATTCGTATTTTTGAATAAATGATTCTATTATTTAAAAATTAAATTTATTTTTTTAGAAATTTATTATTATAAAATGGATTCTATTTTTGAAATATACATATTGAAAAATTGTTACAGTGAATTTTTGGGGTACTTCTAAAATAGTTTATTTTTTGTGAATAGTGAAATATGGTAATTTATGGTCATAAGCTATATACTTGAGTTTTATACTCATGGATGGTGTATGGATTATGTAATTAACCATTGTTTAAAACGTTTTTGGACCATTAACTATATTTAGTAATATAAATCAACACTATTCATAGTCTTATGCCAAAATAATAAACAAATGAATTAAATAATCAAAAAACACCGCTCACCTCCTCTATAAATACCACATGTCACCACCTCTTCTCCTCACAACTTTTATAAATTATATCATGTATAAATTATGACCAATTACCTTTCCAATTTCCTCTCCCACATATAAGAGATTTTGGTGTGAAATGAAATATACCAAACCCTAGTTCCTTAAGGAGGTTCTCAAGGAGACGAAATTCAAGAGGTAATATCCTCAATCCTTCTCTTTTAATATCCTTTCTTTTCTTATCCTATCATCACCTTACCTATAAAAAAGTTTCATGATAAATATATTCTAATATATATAATATAATTTTATTATGTTAATGGAATGTTCATCATCCAATGTCTTCTCTTCTCCTTTTATTATAAAAATGAATACATTGTATGTGATATGTCAGTTAACTGCCTTCAAGGATGAGGAGTTTTAATTTTTCATTACCACTTTAAAAAATATCAACACAACCATTATTATGGTTAAAACTGGTTTTAATATTTATATTATAACTTTATAAATTTTCTAGAACTAATTTATAGACATAATCTTAAATAAAATGAAATTGGTTCCTGATGGTCGAAAAAACCCACCAAAATAAAAAAACATTAATCATTAATGTTTTATCAAATGAATCGTACTTATATAAGAAAACCAAATGATATTTTATATCATTTAAAATTATATAATTTTATTAATACAATATAATTTCACTTTTATATAATTATTCACATTTGAAAATAACTTCCATAGTTATAAAAAAGTAAACCGACCATGAAACAATGGAAACAAATGCTCTTGAATGATGAAATTAAACATTATAACTCATAAAAATGGTCATTAATAAACTTACTAAAATTTTAATAAATAAAAAAATTATAATAGGTTATATATTAATTAATTAATTCATATAATTTTATTTTCTAATATATTATGTGTAAGTGGAGAACAAATTCATACATAAGGTAAGGGACCTCTCCAGACCTCCATTTTTTTGGATAAAGATTTCTCTCTCTTTACCCCAATTTATTTATTTATTATTATTATATAATTATCCTATATTCAATGAATATGTTCAAAAAATGTCTATATAGCTCAATCCATCTTTATTTGATAGGAAATAAATGTTTTATAGGATTTCCTTCTCAATTCCTCTCAATAAGAATGCCTGATTAAATGGAACTTATTTCATACCCATTTTCAAGTAAACATCAGTTACTATTTTAATACACTAATATTTTTATAAAATCACACTTTTTATCATGAAAAAATATCGTATTTATTTTCTGGTTTTATGAAAAAACTATGCATTTTTCTTGTATATAGACTCTTTATTCTTTTCCCTAAAACCTCACTTAAGCAAGACAGATCTAATGTTACCTGACCACTCTCTTCCTTATTTCCAATTTATTTGGACATAATTATCATGAATTATTTTTATTTTTCATTTATTAATGTCTAATTATGATTTAAATCCCTTATACATTAAGAGATGATTATGATTCCTATTACATTCCATTGGTAAATCTTGTGTTTATTCCTTTTGTTTGATTCTTCATGGGGAACACATATATATGAACATGTTAAAATTGGTGATCCTAGTTATATCTCTAATAAATTAGTTAATATTTAGTCTCATGATACATCATTTATGGGATTAGGGATTAAACATAATCCATTATGGGACTTTGTCCACCATGTGACACATTCTTGGTAGTTAGCCTTTACTCATGTTTTTGTCGTGTTATATGCTACTATAACATTTTAATATTTACATTATAATATGATTCTATTTTCCAAATTTATACTTACACATTTTTATTCATGATCCATTTATGTTAACATGATATACCTTTTAACTCAACTGTTATGCTTTATTCCCATGCTTATTCCCTTACAGGGATTTTTAGATCATTGCTTCCCCAAGTTAACCTATGTATTTTTAGGAGCTCAAATAAAGTTATGATCTAATTATAGATATTTTTTAAAAGTTATTTTATTTTATTTTCATTTTTATAAATTATTCTCCTATTATTACAAAGACATTATACTTTTAAATCGTTTTTTTCTATTTCATGGTTAATTATACTTAAAATTGTGAAATAATATGTGTAAATGGATATGGTTTCTATAGTTGGTATTTTAGTGTGGTCTAGTTATTTTAAGGAGTTATGAATATAAAACATTAGTAATAACCCTATGGATAATTCTATCACTATATATAACCAAGATTGAAACTTTGGGAAACACAAGTTTGGAAAAACATATCATCTATAAGTTTATCCTTTTAGGTTTTTTATTGCCTATTTAAATACTATTTTTTATGTATTTATACCCCATAATTATATTTTATATTTCTATATAATGGTTTTAAATATGAGAACCCTTTCTAAGAACCATTATGATAGAAATTGTGATTATTTCTCTAATGAGATTCCAAATTTGTTGGGAACAGGACCTCCAAACATCATGAAAATACTAGCTCAAGTTATGAATATTAATATAAATTATCTGGAACTCCCTATTTCTCCTAAAAAATTTAATGTTGTGTTAGAATCATTTATTTTACAAAGTGATCATATCTTTAGATGATATTTTTATCCCCTCATCATGAAACAATGGATTAACTCTATTGAGAAACTATTCTATATTCTATAATTCTAAGAAGAATAGAAATTCATTGTAACACCCGAGAATTTTATGTTATATAAATCATCAAAGGAATCTTTTTCTACACAACACTTGCTTGGCTTGCTTTACACGCAATCGCGACCTTCCTCGATAGCTTTCGTCGTACGCAATACCGAGTTTCACTAAATAAAAATATGCTATTAAAACTAGCCGTTATGAATAGTAATAACCACTTTTTGAAATTTTATAAATTTTATTTTTCAAAATGGACTTCATTTTTGGACTCAGAATATCGAAATTATCCTAGGGTGAAATTTTGGTATTTTTCTGAAAACTTTCAATTTTTGATGAATAGTGAAACCACTAAGTGGTAGGTTAAAAACTGAATTTTGCATAAAACTTAATTTTACCACTTATGTGAATGGAATTTCGAAAATCCGAGAGACACGGTTAATATCAAGGACTAAAATGTGGTTCAATGAGATGAAAATAATTTTTTGGTGAATAGTAACTTTTTACTTTTTTTTACCGCGGTTAATAGTAAATAGGGTAACTAAGGGTAAATATGATATTACTATTACCCTAACACATGTCCTAATTCTATTGGACAAGTGTAATTCGACCAAAAACAAACTTAGGAATAAAATATGACCATTTAGGCCCACTTGGATTAGATTAGGACATTTATTATTAATTTATTTAAAGAAGGGTTAAAATAGTTAAAATCAAAGTTTAATAAGTAAATCATTTATAATATGGGGTTATACATAAGATAAATTCGATTGTAAATATTCATTAGAAAGCTAAAAAGATTTACTACATGATGGTATTTCATTTGTAATTTTTAGACATAAAATAATTTAATTTATTTATGACACAAAGATGATGAAGTAATTATCTTTTTAATGAAATATTGACATAATTGATGTTATAAACACCAAAATAAATGTAATTTGAGATTTTTTATGAATTACACTAATTTTATAGGTTACTATGATATATTAATGTTGATTTAATCAAGTTGGTTCGAACATATAATTCTGTTATGACTTTCACAAAAATCATATATCAAATAGTGTCAAAATTGACACAAAATAGTTTTTAAATCAAATATTATATTATTAATTGTTATTTTATTCCTAAAAATCTAAGGTTCGGCCAAATGACTTAGATAAGGATATATATATTAATAATAAACAATTTGGGGTTCGTTTGGCATGTTATAGTAAGTTTATTAACCATATAGTGAAAGAAAACAAAAAGACACGGTAAAAGTTAAATTATTTAACTTAGAGTTAAATCTAATTGATAAGGTTAAAATAATACCCTAAACTTATATAAATCTTATTGGTTGATAGGATTTCGACCCATCCCCACTTTAGCTTCGAAATAATACCCTTTTGAACCATTATAAACCGATTTTGACTTTAATATAAAATAATATTTTGAGATATTCCTAAGGTGCCCCTCTCCTCCCTTATAAAAGGTCACCACCTCCCCCTCCTCCTCACACCAATTTTAGCACTCAAGCTCGGCCAACCCCTGCCAAAATCTCTTCTACATTTCCATAGAAACATCCGAGAGGTTCTGTTCTTCCTCAAAGACCAATTTTAGTGCCCTAAGAGGAGGTCTCAAAGAGGCGCTTCAAAGAAGAGGTAATTACCGTTACCAATTCTTTCATCTTTATTTCTTCTTCCACTTCTTCTTCTTAGGTTGTTTCATTATGAAGTAATAACATCAGTATCACTCATATACTGATATGTTATTATAAGTATGAAACAACCCTATTTCACCATCTATCTATCCTACGGAAAAAGAAATCACCGCGCGTGCGTACGTACGGAATACCGTCTCCACGCCGTGGTGTAATCTATTTTCCACCACCACCTTACATGGATGGGTATAATGGTGTAACGAATAACTATACATAGTTATTACAACATCATATTGATTCTGATATATTGTATAATCCACTCCGATTCAATTCAATATTTATGAAAATGATATCATCGCTCGTGCGTACGTACGGACTACCGTCTCCACGACGCGATGAGATTCATTCTCCATGTTAACCATTTAAGAATGATTATAAAGTATATATAAGAAATAATAATAAAATATATGACATTATAAAGCTACTGGATTTATTTATATATATATATGTATGTCATCTACTTACTTCCATTCAAGACAATAGGGAAAGGAAAACAGCGTTCATGCGTACGTACGGACTACCGTCTCCATGAACGGTGTTTTTCATTTCATTTATCTATCTATTATATATATATATATATACTGAATATATATGATATATAAATCATATTTTATATTCTGGAAGTAAGTAAATCATGATATAAGTAATAATAATGTCAATAACAACAAGTCAAAACACCTACGATAAAAGAAACGATTTTACCCAAAACGCTTCTTTAACATGGAATTTACAAAAGAACGGGTAATATAATGTCATAAGTGAACCATATATGATATCATAACAATGAATATGATTCTTTAATAAGTCAATGACATTATTTAAACCATTATACAGGAGCTTCGGACACGTACAAAGCAAATCGGACCTAAGGTAAGGGAAATATCACAATCTCATTTTTATTCGAGATTGTTTATACTTTGGCATTTACTGGGGTGTATTTTATCATCCACATCCATGTTTCCTCAATATGTAATATTATTTCCATCCACCTACAATTTTTTAAATCCAATTTTACCCTTCGGTGAGTTTTTAGTAAAAGATATGAAAGGAATCTTTTGTCGTTTTTCGTACGAGGTACTTTTTGACTTTTCCGACAAAAGTACGAAGAATGTTTTCTTTTTAACTTAAACGGCACGAACGGATTTTTACTGTTTTATAAATCCTTATTTTCATGAAGCTTCCTCCAAAATATTTCATGACTATTTTTAATAAAATCTCTTTCTTTTAAAATTTTATGATGTTTCGTGAAAAGAAATTGATTTTGATGAAGAAAGGATATTTTCCTCAAGAATTCATTTCAAGTGTTTTATCAAAATTATTTTCCATCTAAGATAATAAAGGGTTCTGTTTCTATCCATATTTTTACATTGATTTGACTATGTTGTGATGGAATTATGTTTATAAATTCCTTTATCTTATATGAATGGTTTTATGATGTCATGTTGTTTAAGAATCCAATTTTTATTACATGGGTTATGAAATGATGTATGATTTATGATTTTGTGGCACACATAAGAATGGTATCATTATGAGATGGGTGGGACCTATATCTCCCTCCAATGCATTGGGTAATGATTTTATATCTCATGAGATAGACATGGCTGGAATGGTAGGTTATACCGGTTCAGTGAAACAGGACTGAAACGAGGGTTACTCGATTCAGAAAGGGACTTTGTCCACTAAGATAGTCTTGGCAATGAGTCTTGACTAACAAGAAATGATTCTCTATGATTATGTGTGAATGCCACAAAGTTTCATGTTTTAAGTTATGATTATTGTGATTACATTTCACTACCATGATTTATCCCATGTTATGAAATTATGCTCTCTTTTGCAGGTTATGATTTCCAAAATGTTATGTTCTTATGAATACGATGTGATTGACATTTCTTTTGTTTACCCTTACTGAGCATTTGAGCTCACCCTTTTATGTTTTCTTTTCCCCAGGATATAAATAAAGGTTTTAGGTAAAAAAAAGGGGGGGAAGATCTTTATGGGAGATATTGAAGATCTTTCACCAAGTTTAGAAGATTACGTTCCGAGTTTCCAAAGACACTAAACTATTACGATCCTTGTGTGTGTGTTTTTGTTATGTACTAAGTATTCCGCAAATGTAATGTAATGTCCATGTACGTCAAGATACGGGTCTCTATAGTTGGTATCAGAGGAAAGGTATAGTCAACCTTTGGAAACTAGGATGTGCAAGCCTTAGTAAGAACCCTAAGGATAAGTCTAAGCATAGAACACAATCTTAGTGTTTTAGAAATGGCCTTGAATAACCTAGGATAAGACCATAAGCATGAAAATTTTATTCTTGAATTATGTGGTTTCCTATTATAGTTAGTGTTGCTCACACTATTCTTCTTGGTTTTAGTCAATGGTTGGAACCCGAAGGAACCGTGTTAATGCGGAATGCGATGGGCAATGCAATGATTGTCCCCCTGAGAAACCAAACGATATGGGAGCTGGAATGCAAAATCTTGTAGCCATGCTCACACAACTTTCTCAAGCTATGAATCATGCAGGACTTCCAAACGAGCAAAGGAAGGAGCAACATTCTGTTGAATCCTTCATGAGGCAGCGTCCGCCTTCTTTCAGTGGGTCTACTGATCCATTAGTTGCGGAACAATGGATTAGTACTACTGAAAAGATATTTTCAGTTCTTCAATGTTCTGAACATGATAAAGTCATCTTAGCAGTATATCGTTTGGAAGGTGAAGCTTATCAATGGTGGAATCTTATCAAGAATACGAGACAAAGAGATGAAATTGATTCCATGGAATGGGACGAGTTCAAGAACTTGTTTTTCAGTAAGTACTTCCCTCGTATTCTTCGAACGAAGATGGAAAAGGAGTTTCTTGAGCTGAAGCAGAAGGATAAGGAATCTGTTGGTATATACGAAGCGAATTTTACAAGACTTGCAAGGTATGCATCTGGCATTATCATCCAACCTGAAAGTAAAGTTGATCGATTTTTCAGTGGCTTAAAACCAATTCTTCGAAGGGCATTAGCTATAAGAAACTTCAGTAGCTATGAAGAAATTGTGCGTTGTGCTATCAAGGTAGAAATGGAAGTTGGTGTTACATATCCATCTCATGGTTTTGACAAGAAACGAAAGATGGAGTTCAAGGAGAAATCTCAGAATAATGGTGAAAAGAAGATGAATGTTTCCTTATGCACAAAGTGTGGAAAGAAGAATGGTGGAGATTGTCTTAAAGGGACTAGAAAATGTTTTAAGTGTGGAAAGGAAGGTCATCGGGCATTTGAATTCCGCGATAATGGGAAGAAGATGTCTAATGATGCAAACAAAGGAAGGGATACACAGAATGAACCTACTACACTTCAATGTTTCAAGTGCAAGGAGATGGGGCGTTATGCCAATCAATGCCCAAATCCAAGGGTTTATGATGATGGTCGATGTCAACAAACTCTTAAGGCTAAAGACAAAGGAAAGTCACATGCAATTTCTATCAGCGATGTGGAGTACGATAACGATGTGGTGAAAGGTACACTTACCATCCACTCTAAAGTAGAAAATGTTTTATTTGATTCTGGATCCACCCACTCTTTTATTTCTGAAGACTTTTCTAAGGGTATCACCATATTACCTCAACAATTAGATGTTGAGTTAGCTGTGACAACACCTAATGGCACATCAATCGCATCAAAAGTTTATAATTCTTCTCCGATCGAAGTTTGTGGGAAAGTGCTTCCTGCAAATCTTGTGATCCTTCCTATAGTGGAATTTGATGTGATTCTTGGCATGGATTGGATTTCTTTATACGGAGCTCATATCAATTTCCAAAGAAGGGAAGTCATATTTCATATTCTAGATCAATCTATGATCGTCTATCAATGCAAGGATGAATATAACCTTCCAGTGGAAATTTCTTCCATCTTATGGGTATTGATTCCACTAAATGAAGGTTATTTATCTCAAATAGTTGGTGAGAAACTCACGATTAAGAATATGCCCATTGTACGGGAGTTTGATGATGTCTTTCCGGAGGAATTACCGGGTCTTCAACCAAATCGTGAAGTTGAGTTTTCAATAGAACTCGTACCGGGTGCTTTGCCTATTTCAAAGACACCTTATAGAATGGCCCCAATTGAGTTGTAGGAATTGAAGAAGCAACTCCAAGAGAATCTTGATAAGGGATTCATACGCCCTAGTGCGTCACCTTGGGGAGCACCTGTTCTATTTGTTAAGAAGAAAGATGAATCAATGAGACTCTGTATTGATTATCAAGAACTTAACAAGATCACTATCAAGAACAAATATCCTCTCCCACGCATTGATGACTTATTTGACCAACTACGCGGAGCTCAATACTTTTCCAAGATTGATCTTCATTCAGGGTATCATCAATTAAGGGTCAAAAGGGAGGATATACCAAAGAAGGCTTTCCGTACAAGGTATGGACACTATGAATTTATAGTGATGCCATTTGGTCTTACTAATGCCCCTGCTATCTTCATGGATCTAATGAATAGAGTCTTTAGAGACTATCTTGATCAATTTGTGGTAGTCTTTATAGACGATATTCTTGTCTATTCAAAGAGCAAGGAAGAGCATGAAGATCACTTGAGAATTATATTGAAGAGCCTGAGAAAGGAGAAGCTTTATGCCAAATTTACCAAGTGTGAATTTTGGCTTCAAAAAGTTGCATTTTTGGGTCATATAATCTCAAAAGAGGGGATATCTGTGGATCCAGCAAAAACAGAGGTTATCGAAAGATGGTCGAGACCAACAACAGTAACTGAGATCCGAAGTTTTCTTGGTTTGGCTGGATATTATCGACATTTTGTAAAGGATTTTTCACGATTATCTAATCCACTCACCAAGTTGACTCGGAAAGGAGTTAAGTTTGTTTGGACAGAGGAATGTGAAGAGAATTTCAAGGAGTTGAAAAGAAGGTTATCTAGTGCACCTGTGCTCACACTGCCTTGTAGTGGAGAAAGGTTTGTGATCTATAGTGATGCATCCAAGAAGGGATTGGGGTTTGTTATTATGCAAAATGATATGGTGATAGCTTATGCCTCACGACAGTTGAAAATCCATGAGCAAAATTACCCAACACATGATTTGGAGTTGGCTGCGGTAATCTTTGCATTAAAGATTTGGAGGCATTACCTTTATGGTGAAAGGTGTGATATTTATACTGATCATAAAAGTTTAAAGTATATTTTCACACAAAAGGAGCTGAATATGCGTCAAAGAAGATGGTTGGAGCTGATTAAGGATTATGACTGCTCAATCCATTACCACCCTGGGAAAGCAAACAAGGTGGCAGATGCATTAAGTCAACAAGACCATGCTAGTTTATCCATGATGAGGATCAGAAAAGATCCAATATTTATGGATTTACAAAGGATGGATCTTGGAATTATAATGTAAGGGGAAAATCTTATCTTTCTCAAATGAATGTTCAACCATCTATACATGTGAAGATTAAAGAGGCACAGAAAGAAGATGTCGAGTTACAAAAGAAGGTGAGAAATGTTCCTGAATTCAACCTTGATTGTGATGGGATAATAAAGTTCAGGAATCGGGTTTGTGTTCCTTCCATCCCCGAATTAAAGAAGGAGCTGTTGGATGGGGCTCATAGTTCTTCATTCTCTATTCATCCTGGAAGCACGAAGATTTATAGGGACCTGAAAGAGTACTTATGGTGGGATGGCATGAAAAGAGATGTTGCTGAATATGTCTCTCGATGCTTGGTTTGTCAACAAGTTAAAGCTGAGAGACAGAAGTCTAAGGGGATGTTACAACCATTACCCATACCCGAATGGAAATGGGAAAACATCACTATGGACTTTGTCACAGGACTTCCTAAAACATCCAAAGGCAATAATGCTATCTGGGTCATAGTTGATCGTCTTACAATGTCTCCACACTTCATTCCTATTAGAGAGGATTTCTCTCTAGATCAGCTTGCGAGGATATATGTAAAGGAAGTGGTAAGATTGCATGGAGTACCACTTTCTATCATATCTGATCGGGATCCGAGATTTACCTCGAAGTTCTGGCGAAGTCTTCAGAATACTCTGGATACAGAGTTGAGTTTCAGCACTGCTTATCATCCCCAGACAGACGGTCAGTCTGAGAGAACAATTCAAACCCTAGAAGATATGTTGAGAGCTTGCTCTATGGATTTCAAAGGAGGTTGGGATCAACACCTACCTTTGGTGGAATTTTCTTATAATAATAGCTTTCACTCTAGTATTCAGATGGCTCCTTATGAAGCTCTCTATGGAAAGAAATGCAGGACTCCAACTTGCTGGGATGAAGTTGGGGAAAGAAAGCTGTTAGGACCTGATCTCGTTGATGAAATGGCAGAAAAGGTCAGATCTATTCAACAACACATAAGAGCAGCTCAGAGTCGACAGAAAAGTTATGCCGACAACCGAAGAAAAGACCTAGAGTTTGAAGTGGGTGATAAAGTGTTCTTACGAATATCTCCCTGGAAGAGGGTTATGAGATTTGGAAAGAAGGGGAAGTTGAGCCCTAGATATATCGGTCCTTTCGAAATACTGGATCGTGTTGGGAAGGTAGCTTACCGATTGGCGCTTCCACCGAATCTCTCTCAAGTTCACGATGTGTTCCATGTATCTCTCCTGAGAAAGTACATACCAGATCATTCACATGTACTCAGCTCAGAAGTTGTACCGCTGGAGCAAGATCTTTCTTATGAAGAACAGCCGATAGAGATTCTGGATCGCAGCGAAAAAGTCCTACGAAGCAAGACCACTCGATTGGTGAAAGTTTTATGGAGGAACCACCAACTTGAAGAAGCTACATGGGAGCTTGATAATATGATGAGGGAGAAGTATCCTCATCTGTTTGTTGCAAAGTGACGAATTTCGAGGGCGAAATTCTTTTTAAGGGGGGTAGAATGTAACACCCGAGAATTTTATGTTATATAAATCATCAAAGGAATCTTTTTCTACACAACACTTGCTTGGCTTGCTTTACACGCAATCGCGACCTTCCTCGATAGCTTTCGTCGTACGCAATACCGAGTTTCACTAAATAACAATATGCTATTAAAACTAGCCGTTATGAATAGTAATAACCACTTTTTGAAATTTTATAAATTTTATTTTTCAAAATGGACTTCATTTTTGGACTCAGAATATCGAAATTATCCTAGGGTGAAATTTTGGTATTTTTCTGAAAACTTTCAATTTTTGATGAATAGTGAAACCACTAAGTGGTAGGTTAAAAACTGAATTTTGCATAAAACTTAATTTTACCACTTCTGTGAATGGAATTTCGAAAATCCGAGAGACACGGTTAATATCAAGGACTAAAATGTGGTTCAATGAGATGAAAATAATTTTTTGGTGAATAGTAACTTTTTACTTTTTTTTACCGCGGTTAATAGTAAATAGGGTAACTAAGGGTAAATATGATATTACTATTACCCTAACACATGTCCTAATTCTATTGGACAAGTGTAATTCGACCAAAAACAAACTTAGGAATAAAATATGACCATTTAGGCCCACTTGGATTAGATTAGGACATTTATTATTAATTTATTTAAAGAAGGGTTAAAATAGTTAAAATCAAAGTTTAATAAGTAAATCATTTATAATATGGGGTTATACATAAGATAAATTCGATTTTAAATATTCATTAGAAAGATAAAAAGATTTACTACATGATGGTATTTTATTGGTAATTTTTAGACATCAAATAATTTAATTTATTTATGACACAATGATGATGCAGTAATTATCTTGTTAATGAAATATTGACATAATCGATGTTATAAACACCAAAATAAATGTAATTTGAGACTTTTTATGAATTCCACTAATTTTATAGGTTACTATGATATCTTAATGTTGATTTAATCAACTTGGTTCGAACATATAATTCTGTTATGACTTTCACAAAAATCATATATCAAATAGTGTCAAAATTGACACAAAATAGTTTTTAAATCAAATATTATATTATTAATTGTTATTTTATTCCTAAAAATATAAGGTTCGTCCAAATGACTTAGATAAGGATATATATATTAATAATAAACAAGTTGGGGTTCTTTTGGCATGTTATAGTAAGTGTATTAACCATATAGTGAAAGAAAACAAAAAGACACGGTAAAAGTTAAATTATTTAACTTAGAGTTAAATCTAATTGATAAGGTTAAAATAATACCCTAAACTTGTCTAAATCTTATTGGTTGATAGGATTTCGACCCATCCCCACTTTAGCTTCGAAATAAGACCCTTTGGAACCATTATAAACCGATTTTGACTTTAATATAAAATAATATTTTGAGATATTCCTAAGGTGCCCCTCTCCTCCCTTATAAAAGGGCACCTCCTCCCCCTCCTCCTCACACCAATTTGAGCACTCAAGCTCGGCCAACCCCTGCCAAAATCTCTTCTCCACTTCCCTAGAAAAATCCTAGAGGTTCTGGTCTTCCTCAAAGACCAATTTTAGTGCCCTAAGAGGAGGTCTCAAAGAGGCGCTTCAAAGAAGAGGTAATTACCGTTACCAATTCTTTCATCTTTATTTCTTCTTCCACTTCTTCTTATTAGGTTGTTTCATTATGAAGTAATAACATCAGTATCACTAATATACTGATATGTTATTATAAGTATGAAACAACCCTATTTCACCATCTATCTATCCTACGGAAAAAGAAATCACCGCGCGTGCGTACGTACGGAATACCGTCTCCACGCCGTGGTGTAATCTATTTTCCACCACCACCTTACATGGATGGGTATAATGGTGTAAAGAATAACTATACATAGTTATTACAACATCATATTGATTCTGATATATTGTATAATCCACTCCGATTCAATTCAATATTTATGAAAATGATATCATCGCTCGTGCGTACGTACGGACTACCGTCTCCACGACGCGATGAGATTCATTCTCCATGTTAACCATTTAAGAATGATTATAAAGTATATATAAGAAATAATAATGAAATATATGACATTATAAAGCTACTGGATTTATGTATATATATATATGTATGTCATCTACTTACTTCCATTCAAGACAATAGGGAAAGGAAAACAGCGTTCATGCGTACATACGGACTACCGTCTCCATGAACGGTGTTTTTCATTTCATTTATCTATCTATTATATATATATATATATATACTGAATATATATGATATATAAATCATATTTTATATTCTGGAAGTAAGTAAATCATGATATAAGTAATAATAATGTCAATAACAACAAGTCAAAACACCTACGATAAAAGAAACGATTTTACCCAAAACGCTTCTTTAACATGGAATTTACAAAAGAACGGGTAATATAATGTCATAAGTGAACCATATATGATATCATAACAATGAATATGATTCTTTAATAAGTCAATGACATTATTTAAACCATTATACAGGAGCTTTGGACATGTACAAATCAAATCGGACCTAAGGTAAGGGAAATATCACAATCTCATTTTTATTCGAGATTGTTTATACTTTGGCATTTACTAGGGTGTATTTTATCATCCACATCCATGTTTCCTCAATATGTAATATTATTTCCATCCACCTACAATTTTTTAAATTCAATTTTACCCTTCGGTGAGTTTTTATTAAAAGATATGAAAGGAATATTTTGTCGTTTTTCGTACGAGGTACTTTTTGACTTTTCCGACAAAAGTACGAAGAATGTTTTTTTTTAACTTAAACGGCACGAACGGATTTTTACTGTTTTATAAATCCTTATTTTCATGAAGCTTCCTCCAAAATATTTCATGACTATTTTTAATAAAATCTCTTTCTTTTAAAATTTTATGATGTTTTGTGAAAAGAAATTGATTTTGAAGAAGAAAGGATATTTTCCTCAAGAATTCATTTCAAGTGTTTTATCAAAATTATTTTCCATCTAAGATAATAAAGGGTTCTGTTTCTATCCATATTTTTACATTGATTTGAATATGTTGTGATAGAATTATGTTTATAAATTCCTTTATCTTATATGAATGGTTTTATGATGTCATGTTGTTTAAGAATCCAATTTTTATTACATGGGTTGTGAAATGATGTATGAATTATGATTTTGTGGCACACATAAGAATTGTATCATTATGAGATGGGTGGGACCTATATCTCCCTCCAATGCATTGGGTAAAGATTTTATATCTCATGAGATATACATGGCTGGAATGGTAGGTTATACCGGTTCAGTGAAACAGGACTGAAACGAGGGTTACTCGATTCAGAAAGGGACTTTGTCCACTAAGATAGTCTTGGCAATGAGTCTTGACTAACAAGAAATGATTCTCTATGATTATGTGTGAATGCCACAAAGTTTCATGTTTTAAGTTATGATTATTGTGATTACATTTCACTACCATGATTTATCCCATGTTATGAAATTATGCTCTCTTTTGCAGGTTATGATTTCCAAAATGTTATGTTCTTATGAATATGATGTGATTGACATTTCTTTTGTTTACCCTTACTGAGCATTTGAGCTCACCCTTTTATGTTTTCTTTTCCCCAGGATATAAAGAAAGGTTTTAGGTAAAAAAAAGGGGGGAAGTTCTTTATGGGAGATATTGAGGATCTTTCACCAAGTTTAGAAGAATACGTTCCGAGTTTCCAAAGACACTAAACTATTACGATCCTTGTGTGTGTGTTTTTGTTATGTACTAAGTATTCCGCAAATGTAATGTAATGTCCATGTACGTCAAGATACGGGTCTCTACATTCATAATGGTGGTCTGTCATTTTGATGGAGAAGCTGGTCAGTGGTGTAAAATGATCAAAAACACAAATTTTAAGGTGGAAATTGATTCCATTTATTTTTAAGGATTCAAGAAAATATTTTTCAATGTTTATTTTCCCTAAATTATCCATCTTATGATGGAGAGGGGATTCCTCATATTGAAAAAAGAAATATGAATATGTTAGGCCATACAAGGAAAACATCACAAGGCTTTCATGATATGCCTCTATATTTTTCATGAATACTGAAAGCAGTTTGGATTTATTCTTTAATGGTTTAAATTAAATTCTCTAAAAATACTTATAAATTTGAGAACATTAAAGTTATTAGGAGATTGTTCGATGTGGCCATAATGTTGAGATAAAGATTTTTGAATCCTAGTGTACTCATGGTCATGGAGAAAAAAATATAAAATAGAGTTTAATGTGGTATGATAAATAGATAAATCCCATTAATTAAAGAAAACTCCACATTACATATGACAAAAGTGTGGGAAGAATTATCCTGAGAACTATCTAAAGGGGACCAAAAGATGCATCAAATCAAAAAGATTGGGGAATCAGGATGATTATTTCTAAATGGATATGAAGAATCCCAAAAATATTGAAGAATTAATGAAGGATAATATCAACACTAAGCTTGTGGTTTATTGTTTTAACTATAAGGAACATGGAAATTATGAGATACAATTCCCTGAGCCAAGGTTTTTTAGAGGTAATAAACAACAACAAACTCCAAGGTAGAAATGAAGGGAATATGATATCACTACTATAGAGGTGGATATTCATAATGATGTGGTGAAATGTATGATGGTTTTTCATTCAAGAATAGAGAACACACTATTTGATTCTATCTCTACACATTCTTTCATATCTTTCATGTTTAACATAATTATTCAAACAACACCTCGAAATATGAAGTTTGGATTATTTATGATAATAGAAATGGGTAAACTATTACATCTAAAGTTTATAACTCCTCCCAAATTAATGTTTGTAGACTAAACCTCCCTGAAAATAACATATTACTTCATTTAGTGGAGTTTGATTCTATATTAGGCATGGATTGGCTATATTTATACAAAGACAGCATCAACTGTTAGGAATGGTATATCACTCTTCACATCCTGCAGAATCCCCCAATTCTATAAAAGTGTAAATAGGAGGATGAATCTCCTTCATAATCATCCTATCAATTGATCATATTATTTTATAAAAATATCTATCTCAAATGATTGAGACAAAGGAGAGTATCATGCTTGAGTAAATTCCCATTATAAGGGACTACATTGTTTTATTCTATGAAGTATTGTCTGTTATTACTCCTAATAGAGATGTTGAGTTCTCAATTGATATTATACCTTGATCTCTTCCCGTATCAAATACTCTATAAAGGATGGTCCTAATTTAGTGAGAGGAAATAAATAAGTTCTAAGAGAATCTATACAATGGTATTATACACCTAATTTATTCACCATGGGGTGCACCAATCCTCGTCATCAAGAAGAATGATAGATCAATGCACATCTGTGTTGGTTAACATGGGATCAAAAAAATCATGATAAAGAACAAGTATCCCCTTCCATAAATAGATGAATTTTTCGATCAACTACATGGATAAATTTATTTCAATAATGTGTACCTTTGGTTTGGATATCACCAATTAAAGGTGAGGAAATAAGACATTCCCAAGACTGCCTTTGGATTGAGGTATGGAAAATATGAGTTCATAGTGATTCCCTTCAGAGTCACTAATTCTCTATCTATTTTCATGGAATTAATGAATAGAGTCTTTATATATTACCTAAAAAATTATTTAGTCTTTATATATGGTATTCTAATATAATCCAAGGGAAAGGAGGCACATGAGGATCATTTGAATACTGTGTTAAATACTTTGTGAAGGGAGAAATTATATGAAAATTATAGTAAATATTATTTTTAGATGGAGGAAGTATCATTATTTTGGCAGTTATTCACTATAAAATGAATATATATGGACCCTTATAAAAAAGTTAATTGAGGAGTGTCCCAAGATAGCTTATATAATAGAGATCCTTAGTTTACTTGGTCTATCTGGGTGTTACCAAAAATTTGTGAAGAAATTATCTTGACTGTCAAACCGACTAACTAGCTGACTCAGAAGGGAGTAATGTTTTTCGAGACCATTTAATGGGAAGAATACTTCAATGAGTGGAAAATGAGGCTTATCACTACACTAGTACTTACACTACCCAAAAGTTGGGAAATATTTTTGGTATACAATAATACTTCAAAAAAAAGAATTAGGTTATGTACTTTTGAATAATGATTAAGTGATAGCTTATGCCTCAAGGAAACTTAATGTTTATGAAAAAAATGATCTCATGCATGATATGGAGTTAAAGTTTGTTCTCTTTGTGTTGAATATTTAGTGGAATTATCTTTGTTGATAGAAGTGTGATATATATATATATAGATTATAAGAGCTATAAATATATATTCACACATAAGGAGGTTAATATATTCTAGTGAAGAAGGTTAGATCTCATCATGGAATATGACTTCTTAGTGTACTATCATCCTGGTAAAGTGAATAAAGTGGTATATGATCTATGTATAAAGGATCATGTAACATTATAAATTAAGAGAATTGATAATGACCAAATCATCTTATACTTGAAAATGATGGAGAAGCGAATCATAAAGGAAGGTATAAAATCATTCCTTTCACAAATGGTTTCTCATCCATCCCTTATAGATAACATATATGATTCTTGAAGAAATGATTGTAAATCCATTAGAAGGTGAAATCTACCAAAAATGAAAAATCGTTAAGGTTTAAATTTTATGAGGAAGGAGTTGTAAAATTAGGGTCACGACCATGTGTAACATCCAATCTAGAGATAACGAAAGATCTTCCAAATGATTCACATAAATCGACCTTCCCTATCAACCTAGGGAGAAAAAATAAGTATTGAGGTCTATGATAGAATTATTATTTGGACAATATGAAGAATGAGATCACTGAATATAAATCAAAGTGTCTAGTATATTAGTAATTGATGGATGAAAGTCAAAATTCTAATGGGATAATGCAACCATTTTCCATACCCACATGGAAATGAAAAATATCATTCTTGACATTGTCACTGGACTTCCGAAGACATCTATATAAAATAATAATATATGTGTCATTATGGATCTACATAACAAGATACCTCACTTTATTTTGATTCTAAAGGACTTATCACTTAACCAACTTACATAAATATATATCAGAGAAGTTGTGAAGCTTCATGGAGTAATTTTATTAAATATATCATATTTTAATATTATATTTTCATTCAAGTTAAGTAAAAGTCTCCAACATGATATAATCATTGATATGAACTATAGTATGGATTATCACCCCCAAATTGATGGCCAATATGAAAAGGTGATTTAGACACTTGAATACATGTTGAGATTATGGACAATGGACTTCAAAGAATCATGGGATTGGCATCTTAAATTTTTTATGTTCTCTTAAAATAATAGTTTCTACTTAAGCATATGAATATATATATATATATATGTGAGTCTCTTTATGGGAAAATACATAGAACACTTGCATGTTGGTATGGTGTTAGTGATCATAAACTATTGGGACATGAAATGGTAGTGAAAATGGATGAAAAGGTGAAGACCAACAAACAACATATTTGGGCTACCCAATGGAGATAGAAGAGTTATGAAGATAATCATTAATATGACTTAGAGTTTGAGGTGGGTGATAAGGTATTATTTTGCATACCTCTATGGAAGATTGTTATTGTATTTAGGAAAAAAAATAAAGTTATATCCATGGTACATCAGACCTTTTGAGATTCTTAATCATGTCGAAGCTATAGCCTATTAACTTGCACTTCCACTAACCATGTATCAAGTACATGATTTATTACACCTATCCCTCTTGATTAAGTACCTACCAAATCCCTTATATATCTGAAGCTCAGAGGTGGTACAACTAGAAAATGAACTCTCTTACGAGGAGCAACCGATAAAGATATTTGACCATAAAGGTAAATTTCTATGAAACAAGACCAAACACCTTGTCAAAGTACTATCAGGGAACCATAAATATGAATAGGTTCCATGGGAACCATAAGAAGTGATGAAGGGGAAATTATCTCACCTATTTCCCCCTTAATATTTAAAACCAAATTTCAAGGGTAGAATTTGATAAGGGGGAGAAGGTAATGACCTAAAAGTTCATCAATGAAATCTCCCTTTTTAAAATTATGTCATAAAGTGCATACATTACATAGATAACCAGATAAAAACATTATTATCATAAATTAATAATGATACATTAGTTACAAACTAAACCAATCATAATTCCAAATATTACAGCAGGACAATTAATAGAAAATAAGATAATAAGAATGGGGGAATTTGGATCTGCTCGATCAACAAGAATAATTTCACTCACGAACAAAGATGTAGAAAAAAACATAATTTTAATAATATAAAATTAATTTTGAAAATCAAAGTATAAAAAGTTTTGTATCTTATAAATGAAAATATGAGACAATTATATCATGATATAAGTAAATACATGTTTAAAAAAAATATAAATTAAGTATTGGTATTTTTTAAAAACATAAATGTTTGTTTATAATTTTATAATTAATATTATGATTTAAAAGAAAATTTATTTTCATAAAAATATTCCTAAATAAATATTATGTTTTATTATAATTATATTATAATCTTATGAGAACTTAATTAATTTTTCAAAGTGTCATAAAATTGATTATAATGATAAAATTGGTATTTTTGAGTAAATGATGATTTTAGTTAAAAATTATATTTATTATATTAATAAAATTGTTTTCTAAAAAATTATTACACTTTTGAAATCAACACATCAAAAAATGGTTATAGTTAATTTTTTGTATTTTTATAAAATAGTTCGTTTTTTAATAGTGAAATACCGTAATTTATGGTTACAAGATATATACTTGAATTTCTCATTAATAGATGATGTATTCATGATATAAGAACCCATTTGTTCAGACTATCCTAGAAAATTTACTATATTTATTTATAGGAATAAATAATATTGATATTATTGATACAAAATAATAAAAAAATGAATAAAAAAAAAAAAAACACCCCTCTCATCCCAAATAAGTACACCCCCACCACCCCTTTTCCTCACACCTTCTATGACAACCCCAAAACTAGTAGCCTAGATTTGGTGGTTATTTTATTATCATGGATTATATATTCAAGATTCCATCCCCAAGGATCAATCTATTTTGTAGTCCTAACGAAATATATACATACATGGTTCACTTATTACATTGTTAATTAAACAAAGAACATAACAATGGAAAATAAAATTCTTCCTTCACACTTATTCAAAGTTTCATCTTCATAACCTAGAGAAGGAAAAAAATAAAAGGTCAGAATAAATGATTAGTAATGGTTACACATAGCATAAATATGATTCAATAATAAGTGATGCATAATTATTAAAGCATAATTAATATGGATAGGTAAAAAAACTATAAAAAAATCCATTTAATCAATAAACTAAGAATGAAAATACATCTATATATTTTTCATTGTAAAAATATCTTGTATAAAAACAATTAATACTGAATGAATGAAATCATTATTTATTAGATGTCATGTATCTGAAACATTAACCACTACTATCAAGACCTTTCATAAGAAATATTATGTTTGTGGGAAGAAACCCATATCACTCTACTTGGAAACAAATTTGAAGGGTTTGTATCCAGCTTTTTAACCTCATGACACTTTTTAATGTATCGAGGGGCTATATAATGTCTGGTTCCACCCATCAATACAAGTCCAATGCATTATTTGTACATATATTTAATTTATGAACAATATGACTTATCAAAATATATGTATTGAGTAGAGGATATATTTTATAAATATTTTCCCAGTTAAAATAACTTTCAAAGTAAACACCGCATGTAAAAATTGTATACGGATTATAAAATAATAATATTAGTGACATAAGAAATATATATATTTAATGAAATATTTAATGATTTATTATCAAAAATAAAAGGGGAAATAAAAAATAGAAATAAGTGATGATTGTGGCATATATACCAAAAAAATTAAAGTGACATGAAAGACCCTTACCACTTATAATCAATCGAATTGTATGACCCATAAAATTAATAATCATCATATCAAATTTTTAATACCATGAAGCTAAATAGATTTCTGATATGATATATCAAAGGGTATTATACATACACCACACATAAGAAATAAGTGGTGAATAAAGAATATCTCATGGAAATAAAACTAATATGGGAAACCCCTTAACATATGTATGAAATCATTTCATATTAGAAATTAATGTCCTATATAATCACATTATATTGATTAATTACTTTATTAAGAACCTATTAAAAAAATATTTTTTATTATAATTTTATTAATTTCAGTTATTTCCATTTTGATGAGTTGTAATGTTTAATTTCATTGTTTCAGCAGCATTTGTTTTGTGGTTTTCTGGTCGGTTCCATAATGTATAATTATGGCAGTTCATTTAAAATGAAATAAAAATTATAGAAGTGAAATAATTTATTATTAATTAAGGTCTATATTTTTTTCTCATATACCATTTGGTTATTTATTATGAAGATGATTCATTAGATAAAATATTGATGAAAATGTTTTAATTTATTTTGGCAGTTTTTACGACCACCATAAACTTGAGTCATTTTATTTAATATTATGTTTATATATTGGTTCAAAAACATGAAATAACTTAAAATATGTATATTAAAATATTATTTAAACATAATAATAGTTTTATAACTAGCCTTTAAGGTGGTAATGGAAAATTAAAACTTTTTATCCATGAAGGTGGTGAATCGACACGTTAGAGGCGATGATTTCATTTTTAAAATAAAAGGAAGCGTGAATAGATTTGATGATGTATATTACATAAGAAAAACAAAATTATAGTATATATATGATATTGGAGTTTCCATTACATTTTTTATAGGGTGTGAGGAGAGGATAAGAAAATAAAATACATTCAATGAGAAAGAAGGAAGATTTTCCTCTTCAATATTGTCTCCTAGAGAACATCCTTAACACACTTGGAAGTGGTATTTTGGTAATATCATCATGTATTTTACCTAGGGAAGAAGATTGGTAAGGTAATTAGGTATAATTTAGAAAGTATTCAAGGCTAAAACTGTTTGAAGAGAAGGTATTGTGAGGGGTGATATTTATTGCGGATGAGTGGGGTGTTTTTTGATTATTTTATGCATTATTTTATTATTTTGGCTCAATAATATCAATAGTGATGATTCTTGAAACTGAGTATATTAACCAGTTCATTTGAGTTTTAAATAATGGTTTATTAACTTATAAATGATTCAAAAATTCACATATTTAACTTATAATATTGAATAATGCAAATCACTATATTTCACTATTCACTAAGAAATCGACTATTTCAAAAAAATCTCATAAAAAACATAACCATTTATTAAAATTTAGATTTCAAAAAATGCACACTATTTTATGAAAATAAATTCTTAAATATGAGAAATTAGATTTCTAATTTAAAAAACATTTATTCACAAAATACTGGTTTTAATATTAAATCTAATTTTATGACACTTTGGAAATTTAATTATGGTCTCATAAAAATATATTATAATTATATTAAAACAAATTATTAATTCATGAACATATTTTATAAAAATAAATTTTCTTTTAAATCATTATATTAATTATAAAATTTTAAATAAATATTTACATTTAAAAAAATACCAATATTTAATTTATCAATTTTAAAAAAATTATTTACTTATTCCATGATATAAATATGTCATATTTTCATTTATGAGAAACCCAGTTTTTATTTGAAATTTTATATGTGAGGTTATTATCATTATATCCACATTACTATTCCAAACAGTCTTGTTACTATTCTATTGATCATGTTAATATTTAATAGTATATCACGGTTCGTTTAAGCTTGGTGTTGTGTGCAACATTATCTATCGAATAAATTAAATTTATTTAAAAATATACATACCATAAAATCACATTTTGTTATATTATTCCATCCTTCAAAACTTCATACTCAAAAAGTTTCATGAACATTACCTTCTAAATAGATGAGGTTGTTTCTTCTTCGTAACATCCCCGTGTTCCCATGTAGCTTCTTTAATTTTATAGTTTCTCCAGTGAACCATTACCAATCAAGTCATCTGATTTCTAAATACTTTCTATCTAGTGTCAATAATCTTGATAGGCACTTCATAATATGATAGTTCATGTTCAAGTTCTATTTCTTCATAGGTGAGTACATGATTTGGTTCTAGCATTTACTTCTTTAAAAATGATATTTGGAACACATCATGAATATTGGAGAGACTTGGTGTAATTTTTAATTAGTAATCTATATGTCCAATTGATTCCATAATTTCGAATGGTATGATGTATCGAGGGATTATTTTACCTTTACTACATAACCTTATGACACCTTTCCATGGTGATACTTTCTTAAATACTTGATCACCCACTTTAAATTCCAAATCCTTTCACCAGTTGTCATCATAACTCTTTTGACAACTTTGAGCTGATTTAATATTAGCCTGAATAGTTTTCACCTTTTTAATTGCCTCATAAATAATTTATGGGCCAATAAGTTTCCTATCACTAACTCCGTCCGAATAAGTTTGAGTACAACATCTCGTCCCATATAATTCTTCATAGGGATCCATCTGAATACTACAATAGAAACTATTATTTTGGGAAAACTATACCAAAGGTTTATATTTATCCCACATTCCTTGAGAGTCAAGTGAGCATGATCATAACTTATCTTATAATGTTGTATTAGTCCTTTTATACTACCCATTGGTTTGAGGGTGATAAGTAGTACACAAATGAATCTCAGTATCCAAATCCTTTAGAATACTCCTTTAGTATTTTGATTTAAAATAGGGATAACAATAAAAAAAATTGATAGAGGTGAACCATAAAGTCTTAAAACTACCTAAATATAGAGTCCTTATAGAAACCTGATATGGGTCTGTTGTGGGGTGTGGAAAAAAATTATTTAATAAGTTAAAAAATAGTATAGATGTTAACCTAGGTTGTCTCCAGATAGGAGCGCACAACAACCAAGTTTGTCACATTAAAAAATGGAAAACATAACCTTCACCAATCAATAATAAGATTTAACCCACCATGGTAAGGGTAATTTAGGGTAATGGGGAAGAAGTATGCACTATAAAACTAAGAAGAACAAAAGAACGAAAAGAAGGAACAAAAATTTTCTTTTCCAGAATTTGTCCACCAGAAATATAGCTTTGGTTATCCCACCCTCTCTTCGAATTAGGCTGATTTCCCTTCTTATATGAGGCAGGTAATGGAGTTGGTCATCTACCCATGAATTTTTAAATCATTTATAGTTGTGTGTAATGAGTTATAGCTGAATTATTAAACATGACTGTTCCCGGACGCCAATCACTATTCCACCAACCATACTTTGACCAGATTAAAGGCCTCCTTAATAAACTCATTTATTCATGGAATTTAATGTGATGATTCCCCATTAAGTTTTATTTCAGACCCAGCTAGAATAATCCCATTTTTTGGTCGGTAGCACGAGATATTGATCATTGAGTTAATTCATGTCCATTCTGCCGGCCAGAATAAGTTATCACTTTGAACGATTTATTTTGGCCTATTGGAATTCGAATTGGCTCTGGGTCCTAGAGCCTTATTTGTATTAAAAATATCATGTAATCCTAAAAAAAGGAATCATATTAATTGGATGATAATTGAAGGAGTTATACTTGAAATACAAGGGAAACATAAATCTGGTTAATGTCCAGAATTAACCACTTTTCACATTATGCTCAAAACTAACCAAAAGTCATAAAATGATGCAAATAAGATTAAATTGATTAATGGTAAGGAATTAAATCATTTAAAAAAATAATAATTATTATGAAAATATTATCTCGGTCAACACCCAATATGTAAATCTTCTATTATGGTAAGAAAACATGTTTATTTTTTATGTCGATCAAAAATAACTCACATCATATCATTCTTTATGGGGTTATTTGGTAATCCAGTGAAAAAGTGCATTGTAATTTCATCCCACATCTACATAAGAATAGGTATGGGTTTCATAACTCTTTGAATATATGGTCTCTCAGCCTTAAATTATTGAAAAACTAGACATCTTGATACATAGTTAGTAATTTCACGTTTCATACTATCCCACCAAAATGTTCCTTCATATCTCTATACATCTTGGTACGACCATGGTGTTTAAAGAAATCTTATATATGAGAAGCATCTAATATTTCCATTTTTATCTTATGTATTTATGAAACACATAACATCTCTCCAAATTTTATAATTCCATCCATATACAATTTCTCTGCTAATCTTCTATACTTAAAAGATTTAATTTTATTTTTAAATATCACATCATCAGATTGAAAGCTTTTAATCTTTTAAAAGAATGACAGTTTCACTATAATTTGAATATTTATTGATGTTTCCCATTTAATAAAAATTCCCATATCAATATTTACTAAATCCAAGAACATAAGATCTTTCTCAATCCTCATTTGGGTTATAAGGCCATGATCTTTCCTACATAATGCATCTACAACCTTATTTTGTTTTCTTAGGTGGTAGTGTATTGAGAAATCATAATATTTGAGTAACTCGAGCCTTTTTCTTTTACTCAATTTTATTTATTTTTATGAAAATATCTATTTCAAACTCTTGTGATCCATATATATCTCACATATTTTACTGTAGAGATAGTTTCTCTATATCTTCATAGAAAATATTACTCCTTTTTACACAAGAACATGAGTTAGATAAATTTTTTTATGAATCTTCAACTATATTGATGCATAGAAAATAACTTTATCATTTTTTATAAGGTAATAACCAAGTTCTTTGTTATATGTATCGTTATATATCAAAAACCCATCATTTCTTGATAGTAGATTCAAAATCAGAGGATGGAATAATATTCTCTTTAATTATTCAAAACATTATGCACGTTCTTTTGTCTATATAAATTTGACCCCTTTATGTGTGATACTGGTTAATGGGTTAGAAAATTATGAAAAATTATAAACAAAGCTACAATAATATATTACTAAACCAATGAAACCACATGCTTATGTTTGGTTTTTTGGTGTATGACATTCTTGGATTTAATTTTTCTTTACATGATCAATTGATATTCCATACATAGAGATAATGTGGCCAAGAAAAGAAATTTTATGAATCCAAAATATAGAAATTATAATTTTACTATATCACGCATTCCTTCTAAGAGTCTCAAGAATGGTCCTCATGTGATTCTCATGCTTTTTATATCTTTTAGAATACACCAAAATATAAATATTGAATACTAAAACAAAATCATCAAGATATTCGTTGAATAATTTGTTTATTATATCCCTACAAACTGAGGGTGCTTTAGTCAATCCAAAATTCATTAACAAAAACTCATAATGTCCATACCTCATCAAAAAAGTTTTATTTTGAATATCATTATTCTTTACTCACAATTGATGATACCCAGAATGAAGATCAATATTTGAAAAATATTGATATCTCTGAATTAGATAAAATAAATAATCAATGTGAGGTAGATGATGCTTATTCTTCATTATAATGGCATTGATTTCTCTATAGTCAATGCATATTTTCATAGATCCACATTTCTTCTTATCAAATTGAATAGGGGCTCCCCATGGACAAACACTAGGGAAAATAAATCTTTATTACTCAACTCCTCTTATTGTTTCTTCATCTCCACTAATTATATAGTGTCTATTATATAAGGAGTCTTTGATATTGTTCTTTAATCAGTTATTAAATAAATGGTAAACTCAAATTCATGCTTTGGGTGTGTTGAGGTAATTTCTTTGTAAATACATCAATTTATTCTTATACAATTGGTACATCCCCAATTTGATGATTAATTTATGTATCCTTAGATGTTTATTTTCACTTTCTCCCCAAGAATTTAATTCAATAGAGCTAATGTGGGTGCATCAAGATAAGAATAAGATGATGAAGTTTCTAATCTAAGGATATATAATTCTATATCTTCCCCACAAATTGTAATTTCCTTTTTCTTGCAATAAATTGTTCCATCATATTTTGTAACCAAATCCATAATGAGGATTGTATCAATATAAACCATTGGTATGATGATAATTTCATCAAATAGAGGACATTTAAATTTTATAATGGGGACTTAACAACATGTATTTGTTGTAATAATACTTCCCTTAGGATTTTTCACTAAAAAATCTCTTATTAAATCAAAAGGAAAATGTTAATTTTTTTTGGAAAACTGGGTGGATATAATAGAGTGTGGTGATCCAAAATAAAATAAAGCATTGTATAAATTCCAAAATAGGATTAAAGTACATGACACAACATAATTGGGTACTTATACCTCAGTTATAGTGATGACATAAGTTTTTCTATCTTCCATTGGCCTCTTCTGTGGTAGATTCTATTGACACTTAGAAATTGGTTTGAATAGTTCACCATTTATTCACAGTTGAAGCCTTGATCATCATTTATTTATTTCTTACCCTTAACATCATTATATCTATTATCCTTTTCTATACAATTATAACAAACTTGCATACCATTAAATCATTTCCCAGGATGTATCTTTCCATAATTCATACATAATAGGAATTTATTTATTCCTCTCTTCTTCTTTGATTCTTTTCCTTTTTCAGGGTTATCATAAGTCCTATTTTTCTCTTCACTTACCTTGAAAATATAAGTTCTAGAAAATTACTTATTCTTATGGGACTTAAAAATATTTCATCATATGATTATTTTTTTGAAAATATAGTTCCCTTCGAAGAGTTTTCTTAAGACCTCTAAAGAAATGATAAACATTATTTTATGGATCATATGTGTAATCTATAGTCTACTTGGATAGTCTTTTCAATGTATCATTATACTCGGTAACACTCTCTTCTTAATTTTTATTTAACCTGAGTAATTTTCTCTCCATTTTAGTTTATTTCCCAAAAGGGAATTATTTTTCAATTAATGTTTATTTAAAATTTTATCATTCCATGTCTTCTATTTCATATTCAACCTTGGTATTCTAGATCAAATACCACCATTGATCATCATCTCCCTTGAATAAATTTACCAATAGTAATACCTTTTCATTTTCACCTCATCCCAATGCCAGAAGAACATTTCAAGGGACTTTATTCATTTATCATCTACTAATATATTAGTATTCCTACTAAAATATGGGGATTATAACACATGAAACGATCCAACATAAGTGTATTATGGTTATTTTTCATACCCTAATTAATATTTCCTCATATTATCAGGATTTTCTCAGCCCTAACACCAACTGTGTTTTCTTTCTTAGTGGGCCAATCCCTATATTTTTTGCGGGTAATAATTCTCTTTCTTACATTAGGTTCTACCACTAAATAATGGAACACAATTAGTTTTCTTATAATAATCATGATTATTGAGAAAAAACTTCACTAGAAGGAATTATTATAATTCTCATGTTTATTTAACATTTAGTTCCCAAGGTTTTTATTAAACTTGTTCTGATATCAACTGTTCCAACCCCAACCCTAGTATCCTAGAGTCAGTGATTATTTTATTATAATGGTATAGATACTAGAGATCACATCACCAAGTATCTATCAATTTAGTATTCTTAAATAACTACATCCATACATGGTTCACTTATTGACTTTGTAATTAAACATATAACACAACAAAGGAAAATAAATTACTTTCTTTAAACTTATTCAAATATTTCAACTTCGTAAACTGGGGAAGGAAAATAAATAAAAGGGCGAGATCAAATTATCAGTAAGGAATAAATATATAATAAATTTGAATGAATAATAATTTAATCCTAATAAATAAGGCATAATTAATATGTAAAGGTAAATAATTGAAAAATACATTCAATTTAATCAATAAACTAAGAATTAAAATAAATCCTTAGATTTTATTATTCTGAAAATATCATGGATAATATTACCTAAATATTGAATATATGAAATGAATAATTATTTGACGTCATGTATATATACCATGAACCACTATCTTCAAGACCTTTAACAAGATGATTTAATTTTGTGGGTATAAACCTATGTGATTCTTTTTAGAAACAAATACGAAGGTTTTATCGCCAACTGTTTTGTCTCATGAGACATGTTGACGCATCGAGGTGTTATATAATGTAGGGTAACACGCATAATTGTAATTCCAAAGAATTTTTTATAAATAAATTTAATTAATAACAATATGGCTTATCAAAACATCTGTATTGGGTAGAGGTTATATATTTATCAATATTTCCCCAGTTAAAATAATATTCAAAGTAAACACCATATGTCAAAATGGTATACAATTTTTAAAAAAACATAACCATGAAAAGATAAATATGGATATTTAATTAAATATTGAATGATTTATGATTGTAAATAAAATTTTAAATCCACAAAGGAAATAAGTTATGAAATTGAATATGTCCCATACAAATTAAAGTGAGACGAAAAATGGTTACCACTAATAATCAATCAAATCATATATACCATAAAATTAATAATAATAAAATAAATTATTTATTACCATGAATATAGAGATATTAATGATATGATATATCAAAGGTCAGTATAAATACACCACACACAATAAATAAGTGGTTAATAAGGTATGTTTCATCGAAATAAAAGTGAGATGAGAAAACCCTTACCCTAAGTCCAAAAGTGTTATGTACCTGTACTTAATATCCTAAATAATAAAATGAGATTAATTTATTAATTAATTAAGAACCTATTAAACATATATTTTATTTATTATAATTTTTTTAATTTTATTTATAGGCCATTAGGATGAGTTATAATGATTAATTTGTTTTGTTCTTGGAGCATTTATTTCATGGTTTTATGTTGGTTACATTGTATAAAATTATGGAAGTTCTAGTAAAATGAAACAAAAACACTAGAAGTGAAATTATTTAGTATTAATTAAATTAAAAAAATTTAAATTGTATTATAATGAATAATTAGATAAAATGTTGATGAAAATATTTTAATTTATTTTGACATTTTTTACAGCCATCATGATCTTGTGTCATTTTAATTAATATTTTGTTTATATATTAGTTCTAGAACATGATATAACTTATAATATTTATATTAAAATCATATTTAAACATGATAATGGTTTTATTACCAACCTTTTTGGAGGTAATGGAAAATGAAAACTCATCATTCATGAAGGTGGTGAATCGACACGTTAGAGATAATAATTTCATTTTTAGAATAAAATGAATAGTGAAGAGATTTGATGAAGTATATTATATTAGAAAAATAAAATTACAGTATATATACGATACTATAGTTATCATGCCACTTTTTATAGGGTAGGTGATAATAGGATAACTAAATAAAATAAATTCAAAGAGAAAAGAGGATTTTACCTCTTGAATATCGTCTCTCTTAGAATCTTTTTAACACACTTGTAATTGGTCTCTTGGTAAGACTATATGGACTTAGACATGGGTAAGAGCCTCAGTAAGGTAATTAGTAATAATTTATTTATGATTAAAATATTTTAAGTTGTAATGATAAGTCATGGTGATGTGTGGTGTTTATAGGGTAGGAGAAGGGTGTTTTTTTGTTTATTTTAATCATTAGTTTATTATTCAGCCCAAGACCATAAATAGTTTTGATTATTGTGAATAATTATAGTAAATAGTGCATGTGATTTGTAAATAGTGGGTTATTAAATCATAAATGACTCATAAATTCATGTATTTAACTTATAATTTTAAATACTGAAAATTACTATATTTCATTATTCACCAAAAAAAACAATTATTTTAGAAAAATCCAAAGAATTCACCATAAATTTTTTTTGATGTTTCGATTTAAAAAATTGAAACCAATTTATAAATATAATTTCTGAAATATCATAAATTTAATTTCTAATTTAAATCATCATTTATTCAAAAAATATTGATTTTAATATTATAACTGTTTTACAACACTTTGAAAAATTAAATACGGTCTCAGAAAATTATCATATAATTTTAATACAAAAATATATTAATTCATGAATATATTTTTATGAAAATAAATTTTTTTTAATTCATTATATTAATTTTAAAACTCTAAATAAACATTTACATTTCAAAAAACAACAACTCTTAATTTATTATTTTTAAAACTTGTGTTTACTTATTCCCTGATATAAATATATCATATTTTCATTTCTGAGATTCAAAAAATTTATTTATAGGTTCATATGTGAGGATATTATTCTAAATTCCATATTATTTTTCCTAATAGTAACATTAATATTACAATGATAATGTTAATACTCTATAGTATATCACAGTTTTATAATCTTGGTGTTGTGTGCAACATTAGCTATCGAATAAATTGAATTTATTTAAGAAGATACAAACCATAAAATCTTGGGTTGTTATTCCTTAAAAGCCTTTTAAATTGTATAAATTATACCTAATTTCCTTCACAATCATCTCCCCCATGTCCATGAGCTTATTGTCTCAATAAAATACCAAACCCGAGTACAATAAGGATTCTCTAAAGTAGATGGCATTCAAGAGGTAAAATTTCCAATCCTTCTCTTTTAATTTTATTTCTTTTATTATTATTTCCTCACCTCCCATATAAAAATTAAAATGATAACTCCAATAATAAATATATATATATATTATTAAATTATTTTTTTAATGAAATATCCATAAAAAAATCTCTTCTCTTCTCCTTTTATTCTTAAAATGGACACATCATCCATGATATTTTAATTCACAATTCATTTATGGAATTCTTGAAAATACTAAAAATTATTCACTGCTAAGTTATTTTTTACCTCATATGGATCAAAAACTAAATATTTATGGAGTGAATGTATTATTTGGTCGATACACTTCTCCACCACATAAAAATAAATGCATTTTTATTTTTTTCTTCCATTACTCCAAAGTTTCCCAATTTTTACCATTTTGGGTTTCCACTATAGTAGAAAATTTTATAACCTAGGTAATTCATCCATTAAGACAAATTTAAAGTGAGATTTATTATAAAATTTAAACGCACTAATACTAAATATTTTTCCTAAATTAAAAAATAAATATCTTATGTGGGTTGGAAATTAATTTTAATAGAAGCGTGTGTAATGTAAAAAAACACTACATTAAGTCTAACTATGCTAACAAATATTTTACTATTTGGAGGTCAATTTGTTCATTATAAAAGATAAATTGGTCCATTAAAAGGAAATATTTTATATCTATTAATATTTAAAAATAACTTTTCATAATATATGATTTATAGTAATTTTAAATCATTTAATAAAATATAATTTACCTTAAAATAACATTAATGTCAATTTAGATATTATTTATTTAAATTGAAGTTAAAAATTTCACGAAATTTATGGAATTAAAATATATATTGTTCACACCTATGTAAAATGATATATTAGTCAACAAAAATAATCTAACATAATAATTCATTCAATTTTCTTCACTTTTAATATTTTTTGTATCAATTATTTATAGTTTTTATTAACTAAATAATTATTGTTTTAGAATTTATTAATCATTTTAAATATTTATTTCATATATAAAGAGGTAAAGTTAAAATATTATGAAATCAAAAAAATAATTTAACATCTAAAATAATACTTATAACCAAACATAAATTGTTTTATTCTAACCCAAAGATTTATAAATATTAAAGGTAAGAAAGGTTCCTTTTTTGTCTTTTTCTTTACTAACATTACTATATTGGTAAATTTCATGGAATAGTATCCCAATAACTCATAAAAATATATAATAATCCTATAATGGTCGAAATATTCCCATATAATGGGTGTTTTAGAATTTGTTAGGTCATTTTTTATCTTATATTATATGTTTAACCACTAAGTAAACAAGTTTTTACCATAATTATTTTTATTAATTATTACTATTTTCACTAATAATTATACTCAAAATTAATTTGACCTTATTAGATATTTAAAATTACTATTACTCTAAATATTAAGTCTCTTTGGCCAAATTTATCTCATATAAGTGGAGGAAGGTAATTTAAAATTAATCCCATTAATCTGATAAGAAAGCTGGTTTTTAAAGTAGAAATGTTCAAAAATATTAAAAATATTTTATATCCAATTTCAATATGAAATTGATTAAAATTGAATAAAATGGATTAATATATGTATAATTTAACTAATTATACATTAAAATCATTTTAATTATAATTTAATTTTATAAATTATTTATACAAAAAAATTCCAATTAAAATTCTGTATTTTTCACCATTCATTAAAAAAATAAAATACCCTAAAAAATACCAAATACTCACCCAAATATAATTCTAACATTATAAGTTTAAAAATAAATTTTATTTTATTAAATAAAATTTATAAATGTGACAAATTTTATTTTTAAAACAATTTCTTCATTAAAAGGCCGAATAAATGTATTTAGAAAAATAATTTTTTTATGAGTAAAATTGGATTTGTTCTTATCTAATGCCGATTAAATATATTGACTGAATGTCATCACATTTTATTGAATATATAATATATAAATTTCATTAATATCATTCACTAATATTAAATAATTTAATTTATTATGATAAAACCCCTTTGGGTGTATAAAATAATTTTTTATAAAAATAAATTTTCCTTTATATTAAATTATTTTTTTTATTTATAATTAATTGGTAACCAATTAATTTATTTTATAATATCGTAAACCATATATTTTAATAATTAATTTTATACCTTTCATAACAACCAATTTAACATCTATGATATAATTTTCATTTTAAATAATAATATTATTAGTATTTGGTAAAACATGGTCTTGCATGTAATGCAAGCCATCAAATAAATTCATTATTGTGTATAAACTAATAAAAACACAGTGTTGTGTAAATTTTAGGATATATAAGATATTTAATTTATTTAAAATATAAAATATATCACAATGTGTCTGGATTTTTTATTACATTTTATGTTTGGTGTTGTATTTCATACACTCTATCGAATATAGTATTTATTTTTTAATATTTTGGGGTGAAACATTATCCCCACCTTAAATAAATTATATCCTTGCAATTTAAACTTGACCATAATAATCTATGGTTTGATATTTTGGAAATTATTTTTTTGAAAAAAAGACATCAAAAAAGGGACAATAAAATATTCTCTTAATAAGAGAGAAATGGATGCACAATGGTTATGTGGGCTAATATATTACTTGGTTTATGCATAATAGTGCATTGGTTGAAAGATAAGGTATGTGTAACATCCTAAACCTGAATTCCACATAATAGTTCTCGAAGATTGGTTGGCCATATGTCCTCAAGAGCATCTCCCCAAATTATAGAGGCTACCAACTAGAAGTAAGGGCCTAAGTGTGATATTTGGGAGACTATCCCCTCATTAGTAGAGTGTAACACAGTGGAATGACATAAAAATAGTAGAAGTAGGAATGCAATACAACATGAGTAAATAGACGAAGGCTGGTAATATAAATAACCAGAAGTCGTATCATAATAAATATGATACTACATGTACATGTTCTATAAAATATCCAAAAAAGGTTTTTCTTTAGTCATATACAATACAAGTACCAAGAGTACAAAAAGTCCAAAAGAATCTTAGAAGCATCGCAAGCCTCAGCTTGGTCTGATGCTCTCCTAATCCTATGTATCATATCAAGTACCTATAGGAGGGTCCTTTCCCTTATTGAAACCTGCAATCATAAAATCTATTTGGGCCCATATCATGACCCAAACAGGGTGTGAAACTAAATATCATTTGTAAACCACCCAAATTATATTCCAATATCTAAGGGAGTATATATAACAAGTAGTGAAAATAGTGAAATAAATAAGGTATGAAGTAATCCAAAAAAACATTCCTACAAGAACTACTAATCATCTACATTCCATTTACATTCAATTATAAATTCAATTGAATTGTTTTTTATAAGTCATGAGATCTGTCCCAAGCTCAAAAATACCCCATATATTAGTAATCAGAACTGATACCTCAGATTTCCATCTAAGACAGAAAAAGAAATGATTGAATCCAAGCCTGTGATTTGTTTGGGAAGACACATCATAAGACATTTCAAATATACATTATAACCTGAGCCCATCCTTGACATTCCTAATATGGAATTCAAGTATCACTCTAGGTGAAAATCTACCAACACTCTGTAATCCCATCTCTATGAACCTTATAAGATCCTAGTGTCACCATATGTATGCTAAGTCCATGTCAACTAAGCCCATCCTTGGCGGTCCTATTGGTATCCCCAAGTATCACTCATGAAATATCCATGTCTCTTAAGCTCTTTCATGGTATCCTATAAAGATCCATGATTCACTCATCATTTAGTTCATATCCTTTATGAGCTCATCCATGGCATCCATGGTTCACTCACGGCCTTATGATAATAACAAACTCATTGATCCCTTCAAAGGAATTCCAACAGAATCCAAGGTTCACTCAAGGGACCAAGTTAAAATGGAAAAATAATTTCATCCATGTAATTCAAACATGATCCATTATTCCCCAAATGTTATTTACCATTTAACCATAATAGGTTCAAGTTAACAAAACATTAGAAATTCTAGGGTCAACACCAAAAGAATCTAATATACATATGACCTATAAGTCTCTCTCAACTAGGAACAACCTCTAAGGCTAGGAATAACATTACTCACATGGTCCTAATTCATATAAAAATTCATTCATGTAACCTAACCCATGTGGTTAGGTTCATAATTCGAAAAAGACTGTCCAAACATGCTTAATAAGCATAATAATAACATAGGTCCTAGGGGGAATCACTAATCCCATAACCTTATCCAATTTTAGTAATATTTGAAAAAATGGAAAAAACATTTAATTAAAAAATTCATTTTAAACAACCCCAAAATGGGAATTCAACGCATACCCCATAGGTATCCTAAGCCAAACAGCCCAAAAGCGTCAAACTAGGAACTCAACCATGGGGTGGCCCTTATTCCAGGTATTAAACCTATTACATGATTTGAAACACCTAATAAATTACATAATAAATGATATGAAACTAAATTAATGATTTATAAATCAATGAAACACCACAAAAATGGGTGTGTGGAACTCCATCATATATAAACTGCTTAAAATTCAACAAAATCACCAGACCACCTACCTTAGACTCATGCTAGATATCTTGTCTAGTATCAATATATGATTTACCCTGGTTTGGGAGAAACATGAAGAATAGATGAAGAACATGATATAAAGGAATATAAGACAAAATACAAATAGCACAATTGATATCAAGAAGAATCAAGACAGGGTAAAAAGGAATTGAGTCACTACCATTGTGGATCCAAGGAGATAAATGACCCACAATTCGGAGGTCAGACAGATTGGGGATTTGGAAATCTACTTTAGGAAAAGAGGATAGAATTTCCATGGGAGGGCTACTATTCATTTGAAGAAAACCCAAAATTGTTTAATATAATATTTTTAATATAAAATAAAAAAATATTAAAAATCCTACATAGCAGGTCTCGTATGGTTTATCTGCATGGTTTAAAAAATTGTTTGGAAACTATGCCCAGCTTCCTATAGCCCTGGAGTATAGTGCATGGTCACTCTGCATAATTTATAAAATTGTGTACAAACCATTCTTAACCATATGTAAAATTATTCTATAAATGTAGACATGGTCACCCAGCAGTGCAACCGTACTTGCACGATTTACACTAGCCATGTGGCCTCCTCTTTTCACCCAAAACTCAGGTTCCAGGTCCAAACCATCCCTAGACACACTAAAGACCTCTATAACCCAAAAACAGAATCCATATTAGGCCATTTTTAAGAAATAAACTGAGAAAATAAAGAAAAATCAAGATTCGTAGCTCAAAGAAAAACTAGGTTCTTACAAACATCCCCCCTTAATGTAATTCATCCCCAAATTTCCCTTCCAAGGGTGATATAGATGTATATGAGAAAAACTCTAGCCACCATGATCTAACATCAGCATCCCTATCTCAGGTGTCGTCTTGTAGTCGGTCATGAAACCATAGAACCCATACTAATGGAATGGACCGACCATGGAGAACCTTCATGCTAAGATCCACAATTCATAAGGGATTCACCCCAAAGGATGCATATACCTGTAATTCAACCTTGATAGGCTGAAACGAATGAGATTGGTATGAATAATATTACTATAATTAAGAAATATAGAAGACTTCATGCATAGAATAGTACCTCTGAGGTAATTGAAACTGATAGAAAACGAGCCCAACCCACTCCCAAATCTCAAATAGCCTGATATATTTTAGAAAATGTTTACGTTGTCTTCTGATCCTCTTATGTCCCAATCTCGGTGCAACACATAAGAATACCCAGTCCCCAACCTCGAACTCCAAAGGTCATCTATGGAAATTAGTGTACGATTTCAAAAGAGACTAAACAGAAGCCATCTTCTTCGGAATCAACTGAACATGTTTTGTGGTATCCTATTCAAGACGAGGTCCCGTAATAGCTTCTTATCCTACCTCCATCCAATAAAAGTGTGATCGGAATGTCCTACCATATAAAGCCTCATAAGACACCATTGGAATAGTATCCTGAAATCTCTTATTATAGGAAAACTCCACCAAGGGTATGTGTGTCTCCCAAGAACCCTTTAAATCCATGACACATGCTCAAAGCATGTCTTCAAGTACCTGAATCATGCTCTCTAACTGACCATCTATATAAGGGGGTAGGTTGTGCTCAAAAGCACCTGTGTACCTAGCACCCTCTATATCCATTTCTAGAAATAATAAGTAAACCAGGTTTCCCTATCTGAAATGATAGAATGTGGGACCCCATGAAAACGTATAATCTCTTGGATGTATAACTTCCCAAGGTAATCAACACTAAGGGTTTCCTTGATCATCAGTAAATGCACAACCTTAGTGATTCTACCAATGATAACATAAATAACATCATTACCTTGAGGAATCCTTAGTAAACCTTTCATGAAATCCAATTCCAAATAATTTCATTTCCACTCAGTATTGGGTAACTACTGTAAAAGCCCATATGTTCTCTAGTGTTCTTCCTTCACCTACTGATAGGTGGGGAACCTCATGAAAAAACCAACAACATCTATTTTCATTCCTTTCCACCAATACTGATGTTGTAAATCTTGATACATCCTGGTAAAACCAATATTCACTACCCATATAAAGGAATTAAAATCATGCATCATCTCATCATGCATGTCTGTTGAAACCCATATATGACCATGTCCATGAAGAACATCATCCTCGCCTATAGTCCATCCAGTTGGAGGGTCCTCACCTACTACACTCTCCAATAGAACCAGGCCTTTGGAATCTAATAGCTATATCATCCTCAATCTATCCAGCAGGGTAGAGGTAATAGCTAAATATGAAAGAAACATGTGCCTCTGACTATCATGCACCTCCAAATGCATCTCAGAGAATAATGACATAAGATTCCACTCACTACTATCCTGTTGTACTACCTATAACTGATTCCTCCTGCTCAAATCATCGACCACTACATTATCGTTTTTTGGGTGTGTAGGCAATCTCAAATTACAAATACTAAAGGTATTCCACCTACCTTCATTGTCTAAAATTAAGATCACACTGATTAAATATATACTTGAGTATTTTTTGGTCTGTAAACACTATAAAATGCTCTCCCAGTAAGTAATGTCTCCAACATCATAGTGAATGAGCAACTGCATCTTAATCGGGATCATGCATTAGCTAATTCTTCTAATATGGCCTCAACTATCAGGACTCATATTCAATGACCCTTTCCCTAGAACAATAACTACTCCTAGTCTGATACCTAATGCATCACAATACACAGTGTAACTCCAAAATGGATCTAGCAAAATCAGTATAAATGTTGAAGTGAATCTCTCCTTTAACTCCTAAAATGCCATCTCACAGGAATCTGTCCAAACATACATCACACCATTTTTAGTCATTCATGTTATCATCACTGATAAATGTCAGAAGTCATGTTTGAAACACTTGTAGTGACCAGCCAACCTTAAGAATCTTTGCACATCAAAGATGTTCTCGGGCTTCTCCCAGGATATTACGGCTCTAACCTTCACTAGGTCTACTAATTATCTTTTATTCAAGATGATGTGACCCCGGAAGTAAATTTGATTCATTCAAAAGTGTTACATTGAAATCATATTATATACATGATTCACTCTCATTGTACTCGATAAGATCCCAATATGTTTGGTATGGTCATGTCGATTATGAGAATACACCTAGATATCAACCAATAAAAACACGAAAAATGAGTCAATATAAGGAATGAACACAAGATTCATCAAATCCATGAAAATCGCTGGCCCTTTTGTGAGACCTAACAACATAATAAGAAACTCATACACACCACACCTACCCTGAAAGGTTGTGTGAGGTATGTTTAATGATCTAACATGAAACTGATGATAATCAGATCATATATTGAACTTTGAGAAATGCCATGCTCCATGGAGCAAGTCGAAGAGATCATCTCTTCATGGTAAAGGATAAAAGTTCTTAACTATCAACTGGTTCAATTTCTGATAATCCATGCAAAGCCTAATGGTATCATACTTCTTTTTTGAAAAAAGTATCGATGAACCCCTTGAAGAAGAACTATGTCAGGTAAAACCCTTAGCTTCTAAATCATTTAACTACTTCATGAGCTCCTACAATCCTATCATAGCCATCCCGTAAGGAGGAATGGACACTGGTGCAGCTTTTGGGACTAGCATGATAGATAACTCCCCCTCTCTCACAAGAGGAAAACCTAAGAATTCTTCCAAGAAAACATCCCTAAAATGATCAACAACTAGAGGTAAATTCATCTGACATGTTCTCTAGTAATCCAGATATAAACATGTAATCTTGGATGTCATGTCCCCAACCCATGATGCTCGGGTCCAGCTTAGATCACCAGGACATCCCATTCACCCTTGTGTAGAAATGATCCACCCTCTAGTGACATAAAACTCACCATACAGTGATATAAATCAACAATGTCCTGAAAGAAAACTAACTAGTCCATCCAAATAATGTTTCCAAATCTAGTAATCTCTAATACATAGAGGTCCCATATAAAGTGACACCCAATGACCTCAAGGGGCACACTTTTCACTGACAGAAACATATCATTATAATACCTAATAGAGTGTCTTGTATCATAACATCATCAAAAGTAAAAAAAATAGAGACCAAGGCTCTCCACAATAATCACAGGTTTGAAACTACAAGAATACCTTATATCAAAAAGTATAGAATCTAAAATAGTGGCTATTAGAATAGCACCTCTGACAGCTAGTGGTTCTATTGCACTACATAAGTTTGGCATGTACCATAGCCTTGAAACACTACCTGGATACCCTGAATGGATCCACCTTACTACTTATGAGAACCTAGGGTCTAGCTTCCACAACCATGACCACCACCTCAGCCTTAATGGACTGATTCATTCCAATTCCCTCACTAGTGAGAAGCTGTAGACCCAACTCTTGAACCTGAAGATGGTGTAGACACTCTCTCACTAGCTGTTGGTGAGAAAACCCTAAAAGCACTAAATATGGCCCATCTTTCCACAAGATCAGCACTCAACTAGGTCCCGTGGATATTTTTTCCTCGTATTCCCCTTACTACCCCACTGGTAACACCTCACATAGATTCCTAAAGATAATTTCTTACTACTAATTTCACTATGATAATTCTCTATACAATGATCCCTACTATCGGTTGAAACAGTACCATATTTACGTGTCGAACTTCCCTAGCTCACACCTCCCAATTCCCTCAGGTTACACTCTCTAGTCAGCACCTAATTCAATATAGCAGAAATGGTAGTCAACCTAAAGACATTCACCTGTGATCTGATGTCATTTATGAGACCATCCCCAAAATTCCTTGCCTTCAATGTATCTTCAACCATCAAAATAGGTGTGAATCATTGGGGATTAATAAAATAGGTCGATTAGTCCATCACTATAAAATCACCCTACTCTAGATTCATAAACTTCTAAGCCTTATCCACTCTCAACATATCAGGATACTAATAGTCGTAGAAGACAGTACAAAACTCTCTCCATGCCATATCCTAATGATTCCCTACCTTAGTAATCACATCCCACTATTTCTTGTTGGAATCGCACAACATATACATCACGGTATTTACCCTCCTCTCATGAGACATCTTTAAAACCCCAAAGATAAAAAACATGGCCTCTAGCAATAAATCCACAACCTATGGTTCGCCATCCCCCAAGAATATGGGTGGATGTTGCTTTTAGAACACCCGCGTCATCTCATCCATAGAAGTGGTAGGCTTTGGTTCCCTCTAAAAGGTTTGCATGAACATTATAAAGCCTTCACAAAACTACGCATCAGTACCTATTTCTGGTAAATAAATATAGTGTCACAACTAGAATTATTGAAATATCCACAAGTATCCCATAACCTTCCACCTTTAGGGTATGATTTTCACCACCCTCCTGGAATACATTTGGTGGTCATCATGGTGGCATGACTCTCCAAGGTCATGTATATACCTTAGTTCATGTTCAGTCTCAAATTCATTGATCAAAAATGAACAACAAAAAGGATAGGTCAAAACCTTCCTCAAACTCTCACCCATATACCTACCCCATGGGCAAGTTTTAAGTGTAAAATAGTGAGAAACACTTCAAAAAACAACTACTATGGTTAGTACTATTCAAGTTAGCTACCAAAAGGAATTTCAAATTTGACACAGTCCACTCTTGAAGGGTATCCCAAATGGTATGTTGAATTCTTATCTGTGGGGGCAGATACTCCCAACGAATCAAATCTAGGCATCCACCTGTAGCACATCATAACCCAATTCAATATATTTCAGAAACTTGGTCCACAAAATTTTGATCTAAGAGGGCCCATACACCTTTGGGACCAAATCTTGGTGTCTATCTAATTCAAAGCATATTATGTACAAATACACCTATCAGAAAATAAGGCATATTTATCACTGTAATTATCAAAATAACATGCAATTGGTAATGATCTTAAAGGGCATGATAAGAATGCATGGCATGTGATTTCTAACAAGTGCCTATATGATTCATGATATGGAATAACCACATATCATCGAGTTGCAAAAAAATAGAAACACAATCATATCAATAATAACATCTCAATAAAAGTGCATCACCCAACAGTGAAATCGAATCAATTGTAATTTATCAAAATCCAAAAATTATAATTCAATTAGAGGAAATTTGGTTTTTCACTATACACAGGGTAGATACTCCCATGCACATATTATTACCAAATCCTATTTCATTTCATACTATTTAAATTTTCTCTAAACAATAAAGTAAACTAGAAAAGGAAAACAGAACCACTGATATAACTTTGAAACGTCCTGAACCTAGATGCCACATAACAGTGCTCTGTGCTCGGTTGACCACATATCCTCAAGAACATATCCCCAAATACTTGAGGATTCTAAAAATCAGTGAGGTCTTTGGTGTGATGGTGCAGAGACTATGCCCTCATTATCATAGTGTAACACAGCAGAATAACATACAAATAGAAGAAGTAGGAATACCATACAACATGAGTAAACAATGGAAGGATAACAATGTAAATAAACATAAGTCGTATAATACCAAAGATTATTCTACATTTACATGTTCTATCAAATAATAAAAATAGGTTACACTTCATTCATATACAATATAATTACCATGAGTAAAAAAGTCAAAAAGTCTCTCAGAAGCATCGCAAGCCTTGGCTTGGTCCCATGCTCTCCTACTCCAAAGTGGTATATCAGGTTCCTGTAGGAGGGAGATTTCCCTTATCGACACTTGCAATTGTATAATATTTTTGGGCCCAAATCATGATTCAAACAGGGTGTGAGACTAAATCCCAATAGGCAACCACCCAGGTTCTTTGGAAATTTTTCACTGAGTATATATAATAGGTAGTCTAAAATAGTGAAAGCAGTATGCTAGGAGGTAATCCAACGTAAACAGTCCTACAAGAACTGTTTCATATTTACATTCCATTTATATTCAATTATACATTTAATTACATTTTTTTATATGTCTTCAGATCGGGCCTAAGCCTGACAGTCCCTCGTATAGCTGTAAGCACAACCTATGCCTTATAAGGCCATCTAAGAAAGAAGGAGAAATGACTTAATCCAAGCATGGGATTTGGATTATCAGACGCATCATAAACTATTTCAAATATAAATTATAACTTGAGACCATCCTTAAAATTCCCAATATGGAATTAAAGTATCACTCTAGGTAAAAATCTGACAATACCCTATAATCACGTCCTGTAGAACCTCACCGGAGGCCGGTATATCTCTAAGAGTTGTAAGTCCATGCCAAATGATCCTGTCTTCAGTGGTCCTATAGGGATCCCCAAGTATAACTCATGACATATCCATGCCTCTTGAACCTATACACATAATCTTATAAGGATCCATGATTTACTTGGAATTTAGTTCATATCCTCTATGATCCCATCGATGGCATCCATGGTTCACTCATGACCGTATGATAATAAAAGACCCATTAAACCCATCCACGTAATTCCAAAGGAATCTGAGGTTCACTCAAGGCACCAAGGTAAGATATAAATATAATACCATCCATTGAATGTAAATAGTATCCACAATTCACCTAATTCTATTTACCATTTAACTAAAATAGGTTCAAGTTAAAAAAAACATTAGACGTTCTAGGGTCAGGACCAAAAGCATCGAATATGTATCCCACCACTAAGGGTGTCTCAACTAGTACCAACCCCTAAGTCTTGGCCTAACATTAATCACATGGTAATAATTCATATGAAAACTATATCATATAATATAAACCATTATAAGGCCTTTGAATAACTTAACTCATGTGGGCAGGTTCATAGTTGGAACCGAATAGTCCAAACATGTTTGACAAGTATAGAAATAACATATGTCAAAGGGAAAAATCACTAATCCCAAACCCTTTTCCAATTTTAATACAATATAACAAAATAGAAATCCCCTTTAAATAAAAAATTCATTTTAAAAAACCCAAAAATTTGAATTTAAGGTATACCCCATATGTATCCTAAGACAAACTGCCAAAAAGGGTCAAACTAGGCACTCACCCATGCGGTGGTCTTTATTCTATGAATTAAACCTATTACATGCTTTAAAACCCCAAATTAATTACCTAAAAATGATAGGAAAAAATAGGTATGATTTATAAATTAATTTGACGCCCCAAAATGGGTGTGCACCACTCCGATATATATAAACACCTTGACATTCAACAAAAAGAACATGACCACATTCCTTAGAATCGGGCTAGATAGACCATCCAATATCAAGGTATGATTCACACTGGTTTGAGAGAAATCTGAATAACAGAAAAAGGAATGGTATATTATGGCATATGAGTCTAAATAAAAATAGCGCAATCGATATCTATATGAATCAATATAGGCTAAAAAAGAATTAAGGCATTACCATTTTGGATCTAAGGAGACGAACGGTGCTCAATTCTGAGGTCAGACAAAGTGGGGATTTGAAAAGATACTTTAGACCAAGAGAATAAAATTTCAATGGGATGGATACTGTGGATTTTAAGAAACCCCTAAATTGTGTTAATATAAGATTTTTAATTTAAATTAAAAAAATATTAAAAAATATTACACAGTAGGTCTCGCACGGTTTATCTGCACAATTTGAAAAACCATGTGAAAATCGTGCATAGATTCCTATAACCATAGGTAATAGATCATTGTCACCCTAAATGGTTTATAAAACTATATGCAAAATATGCTTAACCCTCTGTCAATGTTTTCTAAAAATGAATACATGGCTACACAGTCATGCGACCTAACCCACACGGTTTACACTGACCGTGCAACCTCCTCTTTTCACCCAATACACAGGTTCTGGGCTATAGACTAGTCTTGAACACCCTATATACCTCCATAACCCTAAATAGCATCCATATTAGGCTATTTTAATAAAATAATATGATAAAAGCTGGACAAATCAAGATCCATACCTCAAAGAAGAATCGATTTCTTAAATTATGCACTTGTATAAAAATCATAAATAATTATAGGGAGGTTTTGAGGTAATTAATAACAAGAAATTTAATGATCAATATAATGTTAAGGGAATAACAAACAAAAATATATGTTTATCAAAATGATAATTTGTTTCATTAGATATGAATGTAATAGGATAACATTTTTTTTCAATATCCTATTTCTAAAGTTGAGGAATTATTTTTCTATCTATGAATATATGGAAATATACTTACTTGGTACATTTATATAAGAAAAATTTTATCCTTTGGTTGTTCTTTGATAACTTACTCTAAGAGAAGAATATCTTTAATGATTTTTTTATTCCTGAAGAAATAAAATTTACATTTAACGGTTCGTAAGATCCCTATAAGAGTGAAAAAAAATTATTGATCTCTAACTATTTTCAAAAACCAATATTGTTAATAAATTAATATCTAAACCTCAAAATTAACACTACCGGTTCATTGTTAATATTTATTCATCAAATATGTTACCTAAAATTAATGACATATTAACTAGTTCTTTGCATAGGCCAATGGTAGATGCAAAACATTTATCATACTTCGGTCATGGGATCAAGCCAGGTTTTCTGGTTGGGTATGATGGGTTGTAACCTGGTATACATGTTATCCTTTTTCTAAAATGATATTAATATAATTCTAAAAATAATTATGATTTATATCCTTAAATTTTAATCATTAAATAACCTTTTTTCTAAGGTTTTAGATGCAGATTATATTTTCCCTCACAAAGTCTAATAATATTATTTGAATATTATATCAAGTTCATTAATGATCATATTAACCCTAAATTTTATCAATACATTACAACTTTTGTTTATAAAATTTAAAGGAATTATTACTAAAATAACATTTCCACTAAAACATATACTAAAAAATAGGTTTTGTTACCATAAATTTCTCCCAAAATATCCTTATTCATGGTAGACGCTCACCACATAAAACCTAAAAAATGTGAATTTATGCCATTAAACTTATTATAAAACATACACTTATAACCCATGATGGTACCCCTAATAATTAATTTAATCATTAAACAAATTCTTCTAAAATTTAACACAGTCTTTATATGTTTATTGATTCTTATAACCAAAGTACCATTGGAAAAAAATACTTCTAAAATTTAATCCTTGAATATAAATACTTCATCTATTTTATTTCAATACAGTTACTTCTTTTTTCTAGATCTTGAACATACAATCATTCATAAAATATCTAATTCATGACACATTATCTTTAATATAATCCACCTTAGGTTTAACCTTGGTCGTTCATTTTCATTATCTATTCAAACCCTTCATAATGGTTATTAAGGAGAATGTGAGTTATCCTAAGCATATCCCTAGAGAGTGTAAAACCAGGTGAACATTAAGGAAAGTTGTTGTGTACAAGGTAATACTAGAGTCATGCCTAATGCACCTTTTTTAGAGTTACTACCCCTAGGGACATTTGTTCTAGAACAAAATCGACATGTAGTATCTAGATGTTGCTGTATTGCAAGGAAAAACCACATAATCTATACCTTACCAAATTTTTGGTATGTTCTTCGATACTAATTCACAAAGTATATAACATATTCATGATCATAAATTTATTTTTTCCCTAAATATAGTTTCCATGGTTTCTAGTAAACTTCATTTGATACCAACTATAGAGACCTTATCCCCAAAATCATAGAGTTAGTGCACAGTACCATTACATTGGCATAAAATACAATTATTCCCAACTCAAAGGACTCATAAGATTTGTAGTCTTGGTAAGATATATACATACTTGAGCCCCATATTACATTTGAATACATAAATAATAACATAATTTTTTTATGAGGATAACCTTATTCCATCAATCATATCCAAAAATATCAGTCATAGTATGCTTTATGTCACCCTTGAGAAAGGAAACAATATAAGGGTAAACTCAAATGCTCAGTAAGGCTTAAGTATAGTAGAAGAAATCATGAATAAATAGAAAAATAATTATATAAAGGTAAATAGTTGAACACACATGTCATTTAAATAAAATTAATACATGAATATATAAGGATGAATAAATATATAAAGGTAAATAATAGAAAACACTTGTCATTTAATCAATAAACTGATAATGAAATGAATCTATAGATTTTATCATAGTGGAAATATCATGGATAATGATAACTTAATCTTAATATAAGGAAATTATTGTTTATCATACATCATGTTTCCAAGGAACATGGTACCTTTACAATCAAGACCTTTCAAAAAATGGTTTAAACTATATAGGGTAAAATGTGATTTGGTTTGGCCAGCCATATATTTACTGCCAATAACATTCCCAAGATAGTTTAAAACATACTAGATAAAAAGGCATATGGTTTTTTTTAACTAGTTTACTCCCATGATACTATTGATTCATTAAGGGGATTTAATTAATCAATCCCTGAACTATGTCATACTATTAAAAATGTTTCCTTATATATTGAATAATCTATTTAATTCACAAATAATGTTCCTTATCATCAAATATCCATATTGAGTAAATGATACAGAATTATCAATATTTCCCCAGCAAATCAGAAAACTTTCAAAGTTAACACTATATGTAAAAATAGTATACATTAAAGAAATAGTCATATCCATGATAAATAATATTGATATTTATGGTATATTTAATGTCTAATGATCATATGAAAGTGAACATTTTAAGGGAAATATATTGACGATAAATATAGATCTAGGAAGGGAATGTCAATAATTTCCTTAGTCAAAATGATCATAAATTATCTATAGGAATATTAAGGTTGGTATTAATATAAAATATACCAATTTTACTAAGAATAATTTTTTTGTTTTTATTAATTAATATAAATACCATAAAAATATATTTAAAATATTATTGAGGAAAATATCCTTTTCTTTTTGAAAAAAATTTGGAAAATATTTATCTTTCAAAATAACTTTTAAAAATTATGATTTCAGAAAAAAAAAATTAAAATAATTTTCCTTTAAAATAAAATTTAGAAACATATAATTGGATCTTGAAAAAAATTATTTGGTCATGACTACTAGGAATTTCCTTCACGCATTATATATTAAAACAAAGTTTCATTTCACTCTTTTAGTAAATGAAAAACAAGATTTATTTTAAAATTGATATAAGATTACATTGAAAAAAAATTAAAGAGTAAAAATGGTTGAAAATTTCTCTTATAAATCATTTTAAAAAGTTAAAATTATTTTTTGAAAATATGTTTTTGGAGTCAAACAGATTTCTGAATGAAGAGACAAATGAAGTCAGGTTTTCATAAAAACATTTTATAAAACATTTTAAGACATAAAGAGTAGAAAAATGGTAATATTACTCGAAACTTTTCATGAATAAAAATATAATAAAAAATTAATGGTTTTATTAAAAAATATCAAATAATTTTATTTAATGAAAATTCAAGAATAAACAATCTCGAATAAAATGAGATTTCAAAATGAACCCTTAAAATGATTATAACTTGAAGTGGGAATCAATAAATTAATGAATTATGTGTATCAATTTTAAATTTATATAAATAAATATTAAATAAAACAACATCTATTTGAAATTCAGTATCCAAAAAATCATAAAATATTAATAACAAGGAAGTAGTAATATAACCCAATGAAAGGAAATTAAGTAATGAAATTCATTACCACATGGTAAATTTTAATTCAAAACTACTTATATAAAATAAATTAAATTTAAACATAAAATATAATTAATAATGAATTATTCATGATATTAAATTTCAAACGGGATAGCATATACACCAAGAAAAAGGAAACTGGGTGCATAACATTATAATTTTCCTCAAAGAAATGAAATTGAGACAAAATCCCTTAATTAACTATTCCTTTTGGGTGTGTGTGCTTTAAAATCCTATATAGTAGTTTAAAACATTTTAATAACTCATTATATAACCACATTAAAATTTATAATATCATATGTGATCCTCTTATATTATCTCTTCACTATTTCTTTAATAATCGTTTATTATTTCCACTATTTTGGGTGTTAATTTCCTTGGTTTCTCATGAGTGTTTCTCTATGAAAATTCAGGTGCTTCTATATATTATACAGTTTCATAATATTTTGAATAATAATAATGACATAATTATTATATTTTTACATCAATTATTCTTTTAAAACTAATAATTAAATATAGTTATGAAATGGTAGGTTGTATGTACGCATGAGTAACGTTTCCATTTTCCAATGATCGTTATGTAAAGGAGTTAAGTCATATATTATCTTTAAATAATTATAATAATATAATATAAACCATATTTTATACTTATATTTTATCATCCCTTTGGTGTGATGATAAAAAGATATTTATATCGCTTCGTGAAGGCGGTAGTCCATACGTACATGAACAACGTTATTGTCTTTAGGTGAGTGAAAATGAAAGAAATAAAAAGATGTATATTATATTTCCATAATGATACATATATCATTAATATCACACTTATATAATTTATAACATATATAATCATTATATTTATCTTTATTACCTTCCATGAGATGTGTTAGTGAAATACAAATCTCATCACAGCGCAAGGTGGTAGTCTGTCATACACATGAGTGGCGTTATCCTACCACGTTTGGAAGGTAAGGTAAAAAAACATAAAATATAATGACTTAGTAGGTCTGATAATTTTATAAATATCACATATTTAATTTAGTTCCATCATCATAACCAGCCTTGAGAGGTGGTATTGGAAGAATGAATGGCATCGGTTCGCAAGGCCGTAGTCTTCCATACACACGAACAATGATTTCATGACCTATTTGATGGAGGGGGGAGGGATATAGGAAAATAAATTATTAAAAAACATCCCATTTTATGTAATATAACATTTTTTTATATAATATTACCATAAAAATAAATTAATGAGGTGCAGAAGGAAATTAAATAAAGACGAGTGTTGAAGAACATTAACTTTCTTCAGGTACCTTCCTATAGTTTGCACTAAAACATTCCTATGATAGATTTTATTCACAAAATAAGGCTTATAAAATGAGTTTATAGAATTTATCAAGTCATTCGTTTAGGTTTTAGATAATCCAAATTTCTTTAGAGGTATGGAGAAGTAAGGGTAGTGAGAGCCATTTTATAGTTGAGGAGGAGTGACATTCTTGTAAATACTCAAAATTATTCTCTCTTGGGAGGTCTAACATAACTCATGTGGCTCAATAATTTAATATTAATGTAAGGGAGGGTTTATTTGGTAAATAAGACCCTCCACCATAAAAAAATTCAGAATAAAAATTTTATTCCTTAACTTCTAAGTTTCCCTATTTTTACCATTTTGGGATTTCACTAAGGTAACTAACTTTATAACCTAGGTAATTAATCCATTAAGAATAAATTAAAGTGATAACTATTAGAAAATATATACCCAATAATTAAAAATATGTGATATAATTTATAAAATAAAAATCTCATGTCTTTGGAAATTAATTTTAAGAGAAGGGCATGTATGCGAAAAAACACTATTTTAACCACAACCGTGCTAACAAAGTTTTTACTATTTATGGGTAAACATGTTAATTATAAAAGAAAAATTAGTCAATGAGTGATAAATATTTGATATATATTATCATTTAAAATTCACTTGGTATAATATACTATTTTTTATTAATTTTAAATCAATAAATAAAATATAATTTATTATAAAATAATAATAATGTCATGTTTGAAATTATTTATTTAAATTGAATTTAAAAAATATCAAAATTTTAGTGGAATTAAAATATATTATCTTAAATCCTATGTATCATGATATATTCATCTTCATAAATAATATAAATTATTATTTCATTCTATTTACTTCACTTTTAATATTTTTAGCATTAATTATTTTATTTTTTATTAACTAAATAATTATTGTGTTGGAATTTAATAATAATTATTAAACAATAATTTCATCTATGAAATATAATGGTAAATTAATATGATAAAAAAAACTAATATATATTTTAAAAAATATATCTATAGCCTTACATAATTTTTTTTCTACCGATCCCAAAGTATTATAAATATTAAACGTAAGAAAAGATTTTGTTTTGTTGTTTTCTTTACATAACTTATTATATTGGTCAATTTCATGTAATAGTATCAAAATAACTCATAAAAATTGATCCTAAGGATTTAATGGTCAAAATATGTCTAAAAATGGGTGTTTCAAAAGTTTCTCAATCATTTTGAACCTTATATTCTAAGTTTAACCACTAAGTAAAATACTTTTTACCCGAATCACAAAAATTAATTTTTTATTTTTAAACTAATAATCATGGTAAAAATATTAATTTGTCTTTATTAGATAAAATAATTTATACTTATTCCAAATATGGAATCCATTTGGACAAATTCATCTCATATAATTAGAAAAATATAATTTCAAATTAATCTTGTAAATGTGACAAGAAAACAAGTTTTTAAAGTGAAGATGTTCAAAAATTTATAATGTTTTTAGATCCAATTCAAGTATTAAATTGATATAAATGACTGAAATTCGATTTATATATGTATTATTGAACTAATTATACTTTAAAACTACTTTAAAATATAATTTAACAATAAAAATATTTTTATACAAAAAGGTACTTTTCAATTAAAATTCTGTATTTTCACTATTCATCATAAATGAAACTTATCATGAAAATACCAAATATTCACCCTAATATAATTCTGAAATTATTCATTCAAATATAAAGTCAATTTTGTAAAAAAAAATATAAAATTTTCAAAAAAAAAATTAAGACAAGTGCATCATTAAAATACCTCAAACACAGCTTTAGAAAAATATAGATTTTTATGCATAAAACTGGATTTGTTCTTATCATATGCATATAAAATCAATTGTATGAATGTAAAACATTTTATTGAATGTATAATATAGAAATTTTATTAAAATAATTCATTAATATAAATTAATTTAATTTATTAGGATAAAACTCTTTTGGGAATATAAAAATAGGTCTTTATATAAACAACATTTCCATTATATTAAATTGATTTTTATTTTAATTTCTAATTAATTTGTAACAAATGAACTAATTTTATGTTTTTTTAAACTATATATTTTCATAAGTTATTTAATCCCTTTAATAACTACAAATTTAATGGCTAGAAGATAATTTTCATTTTAAATAATATTATAATATGTATTCGGTAAAATTTTATGTTGTGTGTAATGCAAGCCATCAAAGAAAGTCATTGTTGCATGTAACGTATGCTGAAATTAGTGTTCTACACATTTCAAGATATATCTTAGATTGAATTTATTTAAAATAGAAAATATTTTATAATTACGTGGGATGTTATATTCTCTTCTATTATTATTATTTCATTTAATACATGCTATTGAATATGATATTCATATTTTAAATTTTCAGGGTGTTATACAATATTTGGTATCACTTTTTCTTTTCAAAAAATATCAAGAGTGTTCTCTCACCCAATTATAAAAGGCCACCCACTCTTCTCTCCACAACAAACTTTCAAATAATTTTTTCTTCTAAGGCCTTCTTAAATCATTTTATTACTTACCTTTCCACATCTTAGAGCCCTTTTTTATCAAAAATACAATATAGAAAGGCTTTAGATATAATTCTAAATAGGTTGTTCGAAGAAGAGGTGTTATTCTTAACTCAGTGTTTTTGTTTCATTTCTTGTTCCAGGTCCTTAAAATATTCATCAATCATGATTATATATAACACTAATTTATCCCATATACTATGTTGAAATTATTTTATTTGAAGAAACTACATCAATCATCTCTTACTTAAAATGGGAAAAAACCATCATTTGTGTATACAGTGGACTACCACATCAAGAACTTTTTTAATTTATTTTCCATAAATGTCATTCATGGAAATTTATAATGATGGAATTAAAGTGGATATTTGATATTAATGACATATTTATCATTCATGAAATATATAATTATTTATATATATATATTCTTACCATTCTATTCACTAAAAGATGATAACGTTGTTCGTGTTTATGTGTGGACTACCGCCTCCATGAAGCGATGTGATTCATTTTTCATCGCCACATCACATGGATGATATATATAAGTTTATTTAAAGATATAATATGATATTTATGATATTATTATCATTATATAATGATATAATAATACTTACATTCATTTCATAATGATCATTGAAAAATGAAAATATTACTCATGCATACGTATGGCCTACCTTCTCAATGATTCTAATATAGTTCATTTTTCAAAACCATTATTCATGGTTTTATTTTAAATTATAATTTATGTATAAAAATTATAGTTATTTCCTAATTATTATTCTTTATATTATGGAAAAATTACCTCTTTGACCATGATCAACACACCGAATACATTTTGACACAATTAACTGAATGACCTCAAAACATTCAATGTGGACTTAACTGACTAAGTATTTAAATATTTCATTAAAAATAAATAAATTATTTTATTTTATTATAAGTTATTAAACCCCTATATTTTTCCGTATAAATAAAATATTTTATAAGAGTTTACTATTTTGGATTTAAACAACATACATGGAATATCACGACTCGGGGTAAGGGTTCATTCTCAAGTTTTCCTTCTTTGAGACACACTTTATTTTATGAACAAAAGTTCATTTAAATGGTGTGTATAATAGCCTTTGTTTATATAATATAATTAAATATATTTATCATGTTATTTTAACTTAAATTTCATGCTCTATCTCTTTTAAGGGGTTTTAGAAGAACGTATCATAATCTATATTGGTTTCTCATCTTGTTTGTACTTTTATGAGACATATTCCATATTCACAACTTATTTCTTTAGTGTGGTATATTTAATGACTCCCTGATATGTTATATCATGAATCATTTCATATTAATTGTATTTAAATTATAATATTATTTTATTTGTTTCTTAGGGATTATAATTCAATAATTTCCATATTGGTAAGGGTTTTACATTTCATATTTATTTCTATAAGAAATATATCATATTAAATAATTTATCAATATGTTGTGTATATACTAACCATGAATTTATATTATGATTATGTTAATTAAAATTATTGTTATTTACAAATCTATATGATATTCTCTCTTTCATAAGGTTTTGGTCAATAGATTACCATATCAGTAGGGGATTTTTTCATGATTTACTTTCATTAAGGAATATTTTATTTTTATTCATGCAATATATATTATTATGGGTATATATATTTCAATTTATGTATGTTATATCATTAATATTTCATAATTTATGGAATTCTATGTTTCAATTATAATTATTTATCCAATTTGATTTGACAGGAAAGTTTCCAACTGGTAAAGGGTTTCCTAACTGAATTTCCTTTCATTGGGTTACAACCCTTATTTATTGACATTGTTAGGATGAAATTATGTTTGAATTGATCTATATTTTTTATTCCTTATTTCCACTTGTATTGTGTGGATTTAAATTTTCAACATAATATCTCTCTATTGATTAATTCTCAATTAAACTATATAATCATTGAAAGGGTTATTCATCTCTAATTCTATTTCTCTAGGATATACATTTTTGATATAAACCTATATTATGTTATGTGGGGTAATTACTTCAATTTTTACATGTTATATAATGAATCAAATTATTTTCATGTTATTTTATTTTTTATTTTAATTTATTCTTTCATGGGGTTAATGATTGAAAAGTTACTAATGTGGAAAAGTCTTTATAATACAATGTCATTTCCTTTTATGATTGTTTATATTCATGATTACTTAGGGGAAAATCATATACAATTATTTTATTAATCCAAATATATTTTATTATCCTCTTTTTATTAATGGTTTTTACTTGTTTAATTTCCATTTCCAACCTTATTGATTAAAGAAATATCAATAAATGTTTTTGTAAGTTACACCTATCTTTTATATTCTTTTAGATCGATAATATTTCCATTCTATATGTATTTTAATTTTTTTTTTAAAAATATTCTTTTATAAATATAAACTATTTCTTAATTTTAATTTAAATGACATTTGACCTTATTTGAAAGGTATTTAAAATGAAATTTCTTAATGTTTTCCAAATGGATAACTTTTTGACTCCCTTTACAAAATGTTTTAGAGTAATATTTTTTTTAACATTTACAATATGATCATATTATTTTAATACCACAAAAATTACATACATTGAATATTCCATTATATGTTTCTATTATTATTTTCAAAGAAAATTATTTTTAAATTATTTTTTGAATTTTTAGTTTTTAAAAGTTTTTTTCAATGTGAAAAAGTTATTTTACTCAAGAGTTTTTTGGATGATATTTTAATTTTATTTCCATTCATAAATGTAAATAACCTTGATGTTACTTATTCTCCACTGATTTTATTTTTTTAATCATACCATCCCCATTATTTATTTAGATGGATGATTTTTTCAATTATATTTTCATGGAACCCATTCCTTTTCCACATGTTAATTGAGTTATGAAATGAATGATGGTTGTTTTATTTTTTTTTTTTAAGATTAAATTCAAGGCCTATGTACTTTATTCATGTTATATTTATTTAAAATTGTTTATTATGATGGGTGGCACCATTAAAAACCATCTATGGGTGGTTTTGTTATGAACTATGGATGTGTGGTTCCATTATAAACCAATGACCAATGGTTACATTATAAAACAAGAATGGGTGGTTCCATTATTAACCAAGGATGGGTGGTCACATTATAAACCAATTACGGGTGGTATCATTATAATCCAAGGATGTGTGGTTATATTATAAACCAAATATGGGTGGGTTTTTTGTATCCCTCTAATGTATTTAGTATAGAATTTGACCATCTAGTTATTCTATTTTTAAGAGTGATTAAACGAGTGATGGGGAAATGATTTATAAAGTTACCTACATTTTTTATCTATTATTTGTATGGGTTTTAATGGTTTATTTTATCAATATTAACATCACATGGATCATGATTACTAATTCTGATGAATCTTTACATCACATGGATCATGATTACTAATTCTGATGACTCTTTACATTTTTAAATATTTATGACATGCCATATGTTTATAGATCTTGGATTGATGAGTGTGATTTATCTTATTTTATACTCATGAACTGTGATTATGTAATCATACCCATAATACCATCTTATTATCAAAGAAGATCTTCAACTATTAATGATTATCATTACTATTTTTCTTTATCTGAGCTCACCCTTCTTGTGTTTCCTAAATGATAGGGTTTGAATAATTATTTTTAATGATTTTGGTTTATAATGTTATATATGTAAAGAATTTAATGGGATGTTTTGAAGACTTGCTATGGAATAAGAAAATATAGGTACAATGGGAATGATGTTGTCTTTATGGGTTAGATATTATTTATGTAAGACCTTTTCATAATTATCTAAAAATATAATACTAAGTTTCATTAGGTATGTAAGTTATCCAATATAAATATTGTTTGTTTTAAGTATTGTATGGAAAAAATTAAGTCGCGTTCATCTACATTAGATCTAAAAATATAATGTTTATGTTTTTAGCATTAGATCTTAGAGTGTGGGTTTGTGGATATTATAGTTTGTATGAGTGGAGGATTTATAAAATTTTGGATATTAGTTTAATGTCCCATTAAATTTCTATTAGGCATGTTTAAAAAAATTATTTCCTTTTTTACTAGTTGAGTAATGCTAAGAAGGAATTGGGAGGGTACTTATAATGGTGAAGTCTGGGATTTTTTGTAATTTTTTTCATAAAACCTATGGATTATTATATTTTGTAAAAATATTCAATACTAGTAAGGGGATTACATTATGTGTAATAGATTCCAGGTAGAACCCATGAACCAGATTTACAACATGAATATTCACACAACGTGTAAATTGTAACATGCCATGTAATGGGAAATTTGGGTTTTTTAATAAAGATCGATTGATTTTTCATCATATCTAAGTATTGAGGATTAAATTATGTTTAATGGTATTAAATTCAATATAAATTTCATGTATAGTGTTTTATTTGGTGTTTTACTAGTTTTTAAGGCCTCGTATGTTTTGCAGCCTTCTCCTCTTGGCTTGATCTCTTCTCCTAGTAGATTTTGGGTGATTCTCTCCCATCTAAATCACTTTGTTCAGAAATTTATTAAATTTGTGGTTTTATTTATTTTATTTGGTAAGTAATAATCTAAATCAATTTTGGTTTGGGTAATATCTTTGGTTTTGGATATGGATTTTTGATCAGATAGCATTTTCTATTGATCCTTTTCAATTTCATAGCTTTCCAGGTCTTTCAATGGTCGTTCTCTTGGTTTTTGGTCACCTTTGTCAAAATACACAAGTATTATACCATGTTGAAGTACGTGTTTCTATAAAATGGGTTAATTTAATGAATTGTGTGTTTCTATTGATAAATTTATTTGGATTTTTTACTAATTTAAAGTGATAAATTATTTCAAATGGTCTCATAGAAGGGAAAATGTTTTCAAAAAGTTTTTTTTCTAGGAAAATAGATTTTATTGATTTATAAATAGGTTTTAAAAAATAAATAAAGGTTTGGGATATATTTGAAAACGTTTTATAAAATTGTGATCATGGTTTTTAAATTGATTTGGAAAATTTCAGATTTAAAACCATGGGTGTATCAGGAAATATAAATAGGTATTCTTAGTATGTGTCTTTCCACCATGAGGTAACCTTTTGTGATATCCACTGGTTATAATCGAAATCATTTGGATCCAATATATACTTATTTAGTATTTTTAGTATCTATTATTTAGTGTCTTAGAGGCTAGATCCCATATACGAGGTTCTTTTTTATTTATGGTTATTTACCGCATGATTGTTTTTATCATTGATTGTTTCTCAATGGTTTTTATATGAGGTTGTATCACATAGATTCACATCGTAAGTGGCGTCATGGATATGAATTTACCTATTTACCTCTTTATACATGGATGTTCTTTCTTTTCTATCCACTTTCACTTATCATAATTCTGGTTTGAGAAATATGAAAGTGTTTTATGAAAAACAATGGAGAAATGGGGGGAATAATTTATAAATGGTTTTGATTTATAAAAATTATTTATAAAAATGTTTTGTTTTAAAATATATAATTGTTGCAATATTGATATTAGAACTTTTATAGAATCTATGGTGGTATCCTACTGGGATTTGGATCACACCCTACATGTGCCTTTTGGTGTTTATAGATGTTTTATTATAGGATTAGAGTAAAGGGATGAGCATCTTTTATCATATTGGTTTCCCTTATTGCTCTTGTATTTAATTCAGGTTGGTCAGGAGGTTACTATTAGTAATGTGAGTACATGATTTACTTTCCCCTTTATCCAATTTTGTTTTAGATTGTATGTTATTTTGGTTATCTCATATGTTTGTAATTTATACTCCGGTTGTATGTATTATTTTACTTATATTCACGACTGGTTTCTATTTTTCCTATTTTACCTATATCACATGATGGGCCAATTTAAGTGTCTTGTTTAGTTGGCCGGAGTTTGTTCATTACAATTTGGTATTAAAGGGGGTTCTTAACCTGAACTCTGTGAGAAATATCTAAGTTTGGTTCTATGTTTTTGGTAGAAAAGATCTAGGATAGTCAAAATTTGGATAGTATGTGTGGAAAAAGGTCCTAGCCAGCTCACTTTCATGATTAAAACTGAGTTACCATGGGAGTTTAGGGACTTTTACCAGGTTTGAGACATAGTTTTTGAGGAGATTTAAATGAACTGTATGGGAAGTTTATTTAAATTTATATGTTTCTTCTTAATTAAAGTCTTTATGGTTACATAAAATTTTTAATGTTTTAAATATTTGTTATCAATGCCTTAAGTTAATTCTATGATTTTGGAATTTTCTCATGATTTTCCATTTTTTATTTTGTTAAACCATTTCATCGTGAAGATATATTATAAATATATGATAGGAAGATATGAGATAGTTTTACCGAGAAAATCCTCCAATGGAATCTACTTTGGTAGAATCTATTATACTCACGGTTTATACTCTGGTTCAAGTGGGTGTAAGGAACTCAAGATGCATAATGGATCCTGACTCTAAATTTACTAAGTATCATCCACCCATATTTCATATAGACAAAGGACCCTAGGAATCCATGGAGTGGATTGAGTAGATAGAAAGGATCATTAAATTATTTAATACTCTTGATGACTCTAAGGTGTTTTTTTCATGTATATGCTTGAGGGACCTGGAAGGAGATGGAGGGACTCGATAGTACAAGATAAGTCACACAAGATTCCTATCTAGAATTCCATCAAGAAAATATTTAACCAAAATTTTTATCCTAATAAATTGAATGTGGTGACAACCCAATAGTTTCTTTCCTTACATAATGGGGAGTGTAACATTCTGGAGTATTCTACCTATTTTTCTATGTTAGTCCATCTAGTACGAGAGCATTTCATTAATGTGTCCCTAAAGGCTCAGAGGTTCAAGTTAAGATTAAGGAATGTTATTCAGTGATGTTGATACTATTCTACCTTTTGATATTTATAGAGTTATTTTAAAATTCATCTTTAGTTGAGGATCATATAGTTGGGAAGACATGTTTGGGTTGAGCTTCAGTTGGTTCAAGGGTTATTCAGGGTGTATCTTATTACCATAAAATAGAAAGTAAGAGTGGATAGTGTTCTTCAGGGACAGTTTCAAGGTATACAATAGGGAATTAGTAGATTGTATTCTACTAGTGTGTAAGGTGAAGTCATACCAATCCTAGCAATGTGGATTCTCCTATGATTTTTCTTCTTTGTGGATAATTTGACCATTTACAGTGCTTTCATGAAAATATATGTCAATAAAGTAAGGAAATATCCCCTTACACCAAGGTTTCGCATGTTCATGAAAATAATTCCAAGGGTGGTGGGTCTAATCATCATTCCAAGGGAGATATCAATGTGGCTAATACCATATGACATTATGTAGTAGATTATACACTAGGGGGATTTAAAGTTGGTCCAGCTATTATTAAAGGTATCAGGTTTATCTCATCTTCTATGGTGTTAGATTTTTTTTGATATAGGTGCTACTCATTATCTTATATCATCAACTTTATTTGATTCTTTGGGTTTGGATTTGGAACATTTTCATTTCCTATTGGATATTTCCATGCCTTTGGGGAAAAGTTAGAATGAGGTTTCAGATATCCCACTTGTGGGGTGATGATAGATGACATTGAGGTGGAGTTGGACTTTCTAGTGATAAATCATGACATATTTTACTTGATTATCAGTATGCATTAGATGAACAGTTTTAAGGCCTTGATAGACTGTTATCATCATCATGTTTAGTTTATATCATCTAATGTGGTCACTCATGTTTTTCAGGGTGAGTGGGACTCTATATCGGGAAGGGAAGGGCATGTTGTTCCATATGCTATGGAAATATCATGCCAGTTTCCAAAGAAGATTCTTGATGCTGTTAACACTTGATTGGATGGGTGAATTACTATAGTTATGTGGGAGTACCCCAAGGTCCTTTTGGATTATTTTTCTAGTTTTCTAGAACTGGGAGATGATGATTTTACTATGGACCTCCTCCCTAGTACGATGCCCATTTCTATTTTATCTTATAATATGAAACCTTATGAGTTGGTGGAACTTAAGTTCCAGCTTAAGGACTCAGAAACCAAAGTATCTATTCATTGTATCATGTCATCATGGGCTTCCCTTTTCCTCTTTTCTAAGAAGGTGGATAAAATATTTATACTTTATATTGATTATTGATGTTGAATGATGTCACCTTTAATAAAAAAAAATTCTTTATTAATGATTAATGATATCATTGATTATATTAGAATGGATCATTGATTTTCTAAGATAAACCTATAGTAATGGTATCACTTGTTGAGATTCTGATAATAGGATACACATAATACACCATTTAAGAGTTAATACTGGAATTTTGAGTTTCTGGTTATGTCATTCGGTCCCACTAATGCTCTTGTGGTTCCCATGGCGTTGATGAACTGGATCATTAATTAGTTCTTAAAATATTTTTTTATTGTGTTTTAGGATGATATTTTTTTGTACTCTATGTTATAGGAGGATCGCATTGATCATTTGGATATCATTATTCAAACCTTGAAAGAACATCATTTGTATGGAAAGATTTACAAGTGTGAGTTTTGGATCTAAGAAGTGATATTTTTAGGGAAAGTGATATCTGAGAGGGGAATCTCAGTTGATCCAGAAAAGGTACAGGTAGTTATATCATGGGAGGATCTCAGAAATGTGTTTGAGATCTAGAGCTTCTTGGATTTGGTAGGGATACTTCAGATGGTTTTTTGGTACTTATCCAAGCTCACTTGTTCATAGAAATATTTAACCCATAAGGGTATAATGTTTGAATGGAATGAAATGATTTATAGACATTTTGAGGAGCTGAATATGAGGTTGAATTTATCCGAAGTTTTGATGTTTTGAAAACTTTATTAGGTTATTTGGTTTTTTGTTATGCTTTTTGTGTAGGTTTGGGATGTGTATTGACGTAGGGAAAATAGGTTGTGGAATTTAGATAAGTCCAGTTATTCCCTAATGAGAAGAATTACCCAACTCATGATCTTGATTCTGCAGCTATTATGAATTCATTCAAAACATAGTGTCACTATCTCCTTGTGGGTTAGTTTACTATATACTCTGATCATAAGACCATGAAATATAATTCTAGTTATATGGATATGAATTTAAAATAGAGACTCATTATAATTTTGTTTTTGATATTTCTTACAACCCTAGGAAAGGGAATGTGGTTTTTGATGCATTGAGGAGAATACTACTAACACAAGTCATGACGGAATCAGTTGAGGATTAGTCTCTAATAATATTTTTTACTGAGAAGATCTTGGAAGTGAAAGAGCTTGGTGGACAGGTGTTCAAGGATTCAATTAAAGTTGACTCAAATTTTGATGAGCGAGTTCAGATTTAATAGGTGGAATACATCAAGTGCCAAACTTTAGTTAAATCCTTTATGGTGAGGAGACCTCAGGTGAGTGATCTCAGTCTCCTAGTGGAGATTTCTTCTTCTGTAATTGATTGGTTGTTCTATTTTCATTGAGTTGGTAGTTCTTGGATACTATAATCCATTATTTTTGGTTCATAAACCCTAGTTCTATCATGATTTTTCACTAATTGAGGCATCAATATAGATGGTTGTGGATGAGATGATTCATTGCATATTTTGTTTCGCAATGCCCTACGTTTCAAAGAATTAAGGTGGAACACCAGAGACCTACAGGTTTGTAACATCCCAGGTAAAAAAAGAATAATACATTTTCATACTTATTAATATTTACGAATTAAATATTAATTTTACTTTAAATGGGTTTCTATGTATGATATCTTACCCGATACGCAAGAAAGAGTTTCTTTGAAATCTTACGTGGCACACTAGTAATAAAATAATATTATTTTAAATGGTAGTTAACACGTAGCCATTGTATTGGTGAGAATGAATAAAAATAACTGAAATATGATTAAAGATGTTTGTTAAATGATTTTACATTTATCCAATAAAGTATAAAGGCTTAAAATATGAAAAGAATTCAATTTTAGGCATATATACTCTAATATTCACTAAAGGTGCACTTATTGCCTTTTGATGGAAAACCGTATTTAAGTATAGTTTTGGTCACTCTTATACATTCTATTGGACCAAATAAAATTCTTATTTAGAATCGGTACATCAAAATTTACATTGTGTAAATTTTTGGTATTTTTCCGATAAAGTTCATTTTTTAATGAATAGTGACAAATGTTGTATTTTAACTCAAAACCTCCTTTTAATCTAATTTATCTATATGATTAGATTATATTTTGAATTGGTTTTCAAGTTCAATTAGAATAAATTTTTACCATTTAATCCAATTGTGGTCATTGGACTTAAACTAGTGTCAATCTTTTGATACATTTTGTTTCATAAAAACACGCTATTTGTTCTGACAGCGGGAATTAATTATTAAATTAATTAATGTAACTTATATGTTTTGAATTTTGTAAAACAGAAATCTTTTTTGAATTTTTAATATCAAATATATATTAGGGTGATGTTTTGGTATTTTTCTGAAAAACATCAATTTTTTATGAATAGTGAAACCACTAAGTGGTACTTAAAAAAACTAATTTTTTGTTTAAATGAAATTTTACCACCTCTGGGTTTTGAATTTCAAAAATCTGACATGCATGGTTGTTATTAGGAAGTAAAATGTGGTTCAATGGGATTAAAATAATTTTTTTGTGAATAGTAACTTTTAAGTTTTTAATCGCGATTAGAGGTAATTAGTCTAGTTTATGTTAAAAATAATGTTTTAATATTATGAAATGACCTTGAAACATGTCCTACCATTATTGGATGTTTTATTTCCAACCAATACAATCCATGAGTCAACTTGGGGACCCCATGGAGCCACTTTGGTAGGAAAATGACATTAATAACTTTTTATTTAATGTTAAAATAAAAATGCCACAAACATGTGTTGTTTTACTAAAACGATTTTTAAATGGGGTTATACAAGTCATATTTTTTGACTATAAATATTCATTAGATATATAAAAATATTTCCTAAATCATGATAGTTTTTTTATAATTTTTATACATTAAATAAATTAAATTATTTATGACAGCATGATGATGCAGCGATTACCTCATTATTTAACGATTTAAATAAAATGAAAAGATAATGTAAACTCTAAGACCTACACATGTCAAAAACCTATTGGATTAGTGGATTTAGAACTCTTATCACCTTATCCTCGAATTACATCAATGTGGGACCTTTAAAGTCTGAAACCCATATGAAAATAAAGTAACCTTTTATAAATTTCCAAGAGTGCCCCTCATCTCCTCTTATAAAAGGCCCCCACCTCTACCACCTTACCCACACCTCTCAAGCCTTTATCTCGGCCAAACCATGCCCATTGTGTCTCTCCACATCCATCTCTTACTTCTAGAAGCCTCACTTTGGGTATATGTCTTCCCAAGGAAGCCTTTGAGCTCAAATCAAAAAGAGTTACCTGTTTTAAAGGTAGTGTCTTCTCTTGTGTTCTTATGTTTTATTTTGCTTCTCCAACCCCCTAAACTATTTTTATTCCTTTATTTTGTAACAACACCAATATATCCAATATAATATGATATTTTTATGATAATTATTAGTGCTACACCTACACACACCTTCATCTAATGGTTAAAGAACATATTGTTTCTGTGTTTGGTGATTTTCTGCCTCACGAAACGATGATTGTTCAATCTTATTTTAACACATTTCATGGTGACCATTAATATGTCACTCTATTTATATATGATTTATATTATGTTTCTGTTTTCCTTGTGCTTATTTATTTTTCATTTATGGTATACCTTTATGGTTTTCATTATGGGTAAACGTGATAATTTCATTTTAAGAAGTGCGGACTACCACCCCCTCAAAGTAATTTGATTCGTTAATGCCATATGTGGGATGTATAAAGGATGGAGTTAATTATATTATAAATGATATTATACTGGAATTATTATGTACCTTTATATCATTATGATTTCACTCCATTAAATATGAAATATAAATGAAAGTAGCGTTCATGCGTACGTACGGCTTACCGTCTCCATGAACGGTGCATTTCATTTCATACCACTAAATATTATATAATATTGTAAATACATGTATATACTGGATATATATGATATATATGATATACAAATCATGAATATCATTCTGGATATAATGAACCTTTGACCACATGAACAACATGTAATTGTAAGAAGTCCACTTTCGACTTAAGAACCAAATATCGACAAAACAAACATTTTTAACTTAAATGATTACATAATGTTTATAAAATGCAAATAAGTGACATAAAAGGAATAATAATCTTGAAAAAGGTTCTTAATCAAGTAGAAATTAACTTTAGTTTATTATTCAGGAGATTAAAGAGCAATCGAGTCACGTCGGACACGAGGTAAGGGACTTCGTCTCAATCTCCTTTCATTGAGACATATTTTGTTCTAATACAAGGCATTATTTTATATGGTGTATAAACCCCTTTGACTTTTAATTTTATACAAAAGGAATATTTTTCTACGAAGTTTTTTACAAAATTATAAGAATGAATGTTTCATTTAACGTACGCAGTGACAACGGACTTTTCCGCCGCCGCGAGTATTATTTGGTCTTTGGCTTCCTCAACAAGCCATAATGTTTTTAAAATGAAATAAATACCATATACTATTTTATGTATTTTGGTACTGAAAATGGTTTTTATAATTTATTTTTTATGTCAATATATTTAAGTGATATATTGTGATCAAAGAGTGGAAATTTTTTCTTTCCATTATATTTGTTTTATGTCTAATGATTTTATAATGGTACTTGGACATTTCATGGGTAGTTACGTGATAAACCATATGATGGGTGGTGCCATGAATACCAGGAAGGGTGGTTACGTTATAACCTCCAATTCATTGGGTATGGAAGTCGGTCGCATGGCTATTCCATTAAGTGATATGTGTGGAAGTCGACCATATGTTTATTCCATTTATGTATGTTTATGTCTCAAGTTACCTTTATATGTTATGTGTTATTTATATGGGTTTTATGGTAATATTTTGGTTACAAAAGGGTAAGTAATGATCTTTTATTCAGTGAAGAGTTTTTACTACTTCTTAAAGGTGAAAGGTATTACTTTGATAAAGTATACATGGTTTGCTTGTTGTTTTGAAAAACTAACAGTTTTCATTCTTTGTGTATCCCTTACTGAGATTTTTATGCTCACCCCACGTTTTTTTTTTTGAAATGTTTTTCATAGGACTTAATGTGGAATAGGGTCAAGTATGGGATCAAGGGAAAGTCATACTATCTAAAACATGGAACTAGACATGTTTCTTGTTAAGAGTTTTTATTTTATGGAAACTTAGTAGAAGTGTCTACTTTTTTATCTTTTGAGATGTAATAGTTATGTCCTAATTCTCTAAAATTATAAACCATGAAAAGATCCTCAATGTGAATTATTCATTTAATTCAGTATTAAGTAAGGTTTAAGGTCGGGGCCTTATAGTTGGTATCAGAGGTCGGTTTAGACAACTTTAGGAGTTTGAAAATTGTTAAATTATAAATTAATTTATGTTATGATTGAAATGATATAGCATTTAAAGATTACCATGTTTCTTTGTCTAAGATATTTTTGTGTTAAGAATGTTTTTTCATAGATGAAACAGAACAACTTTTTTGGGAAGGCATACAGAGGGATATGACCTTCAAAATCAGTATCTTGAGATGGTTAGAATCAGAACTAAACTGTTTGTTGTAGTGATGGCTCAGTTGACTCAGGTGAAAAGAGTTGGTTGTTTTTATTGATGATATTTTGGTGTTTTCTAAAAGTAAAGAGGAGAATGAAAGTCATTTAAGGGTTATTTTTCAAACCTTAAAAGAAAAGAAGTAGTATGGTAAATTCAGGAAGTGTGAGTTTTGGTTGCAACAAATTTCTTTCCTTGGTCACATTGTTTCTAAAGATGGAATAACTTTTGATCCTGAAAAAAACAAAAGTTGTTGAAGAATGGCCAAGACCCACAAATGTAACCGAGATCCGTAGTTCTCTTGGTTTGGTAGGTTATTACCGGAGTTTTTTTGAAAAATTTTCACGGTTATCTATTCCAATGACTAATCTAACTCGGAATGGTGTTATGTTTATCTGGACAAAAGAATGTGATGATTGTTTTCAAGATTTGAAAAAAAGATTGGTGAATGCTCCAGTTTTGGCACTTCCTTCCAGGAATGGTGAGTTTGTTATATACAATTATGATTCATTGAAGGGAATTGGTTGTGTCCATATGCAGAATGATCAGGTAATTGCATATGCTTCATGTCAGTTGAAAACTCATGAGGTAAATTACCCTACACATGACTTGGAATTAGCTGCTATTGTTTTTTCTCTAAAAATTTGGAGGCATCATTTGTATAGAGTAAAGTGTGAAATATATACTGATCACAAAATTTAAAAATATATATTCACTCAGAAATAATTGAACATGAGACAGATGAGATGGCTATAATTAATCAAGGATTATGATTGTACAATTCATTACCATCCGGGAAAAGCAAATAAAGTGGCTGATGCTTTGAGTTGAAAAAGTAATTCATCATTAACCATGCTAATTTTGGAATGAGATCCTTTGGTTTTTGATTTGATGAACTTTTTCATAGAAGTTGTTGGTGCAGGAAGTTCTTCTGTTTTGTTTAACGTATCAGTGAGATCATCTCTATCAGACAGAATTAAGCAAGTGCAGAAGAAAGACAGTGGGTTGCAGAAAAAGGTAGAGCTGGTTTAGAAGGGTATGTTTCCTGAATTTAACATTGATAATGATTTTTTTGAGGTTTGGTAAGAGATTATGTGTGCCTGGTGATTCACAGTTGAAGAATGAGTTGTTATGTGAGGCTCATAGTTCCCTGTTTTCAGTTTATCATCGCAGTACTAGGATGTACAGAGATCTGCAGGAGTATTACTAGTGAGATGGAATTAAAAGAGATATTACTGATTTTACTGTGAAGTGTTTGAATTGTCAGTAGGTTAAAGCAGAGCAGAAGTTACTGAAAGGGATGCTTCATCCTTTACCAGTGCCAGATTGGAAATGGGAAAATATATCCATGGAATTTTTTGTGGGATTACCGAAGACATCTCGAGGTAATAATGTAATCTGTGTTATTGTTGATCGCTTGACTAAATCTGTTCATTTCTTTCCTATTCGAGATACTTTGTCTCTAGATCAACTTGCTCAGTTTTATCTTAAAGAGATAGTCAGGTTTCATGGAGTTCCCCTCTCCATTGTATCTGATTGTGATCCCAGGTTTACTTCTATCTTTTGGAAAGGTCTTTATAAGTCGTTGGGTACTGAATTAAATTTTAGTACAGCTTTTCATCCTCAATCAGATGGGTAGTCAGAATGAACAATTCAGAATTTGGAGGATATGCTACGTTCTTGTTCGATGGATTATTAGGGAAGTTGGGACCAACATCTTTCTTTGGTAAAATTTTCATATAATAACAGTTTTCATTCTAGTATACAGATGGCTCCATTTGAGACATTATATGGGAAGCGGTGTTGAACTCTAGCTTTTTTGGATGAAGTGGGTGAAAGAAAGCTGATTGGACCAGAATTGGTAGAAGAGATGGTAGAAAAAGTTCAATTGATTCAGAAACACATGAAAACAGCTCAGAGTAGGTAGAAGAGTTATGTGGATAACCGGAGGAAGGATCTATCTTTCGAGGTAGGTGATCATGTTTTCTCAAAGTTTCACCATGGAAAAGTGTGATGCGATTCGGTAAGAAAGGAAAGCTGAGTCCAAGGTTCATTGGACCATATGAAATTATGCAAAAAGTTGTATCAGTTGCATATAGAGTGGAATTACTTCTTATTTTATCTCAGGTACACAATGTTTTTCATGTTTCAATTTGAGAAAGTATATTCCTGATCCATCTCATGTTTTGGGCCGAGAGGTAGTCCAGTTGGAAGAGAATTTCTCTTATGAAGAACAACCAGTCCAGATTCTTGACCATAGAGGGCAAGTGTTGCGGAATAAGGTAATTCATCAAGTAAAGGTTTTGTGGAAAAACTATATGGTTGAAGAGGCAAAGTGAGAATCTAAAAATTCTATGAGGGATAAATACCCCCACTTATTTTGATAAGTGAATAAAATTGTGGGGACACAATTCCCAAAAGGGGGAAAGGATGTAACATCCAAGGTAAATAAAGAATAATACATTTTCATACTTATTAATATTTACGAATTAAATATTAATTTTACTTTAAAGGGGTTGCTATGTTCGATAGAGTACCTGATACGCAACAAAGAGTTTCTTTTAAATCTTACGTTGCACACTAGTAATAAAATAATATTATTTTAAATGGTAGTTCACAGGTAGTTGTTGTATTGGCGGGAATGAATAGAAATAACTAAATTATGATTATATATGTTTGTTAAATGTTTTTACATTTTCCCAATAAAGGATAAAGGCTTAAAATACGAAAAGAATTCAATTTTAGGCATATATACTCTAATATTCACTAAAGGTCCACTTATCGCCATTTGATGGGGAACCGTATTTAAATATAGTTTTGGTCACTCTTATATGTTCTATTGGACCAAATAAAATTCTTCTTTAGAATCGGGACATCAAAATTTACTTTGTGTAAATTTTTAGTATTTTTCCGATAAAGTTCTTTTTTTAATGAATAGTGAAAAATGTTGTATTTTAACTCAAAACCTCTTTTTAATATAATTTATTTATATGATTAGATTATATTTTTAATTGGTTTTAAAGTTCAATTAGAATAAATTTTTAACATTTAATGTAATTGTTGTCATTGGAATTAATTTCACTTTGAAATTGGATTTAAACTAGTGTCAATCTTTTGACACATTTTGTTTCATAAAAACACGCTATTTGTTCTGACAGCGGGAATTAATTATTAAATTAATTAATGTAACTTATATATTTTTAATTTTGTAAAATAGACATCATTTTTGAATTTAGAATATCAAATATATCTTAGGGTTATGTTTTGGTATTTTTCGGAAAAACATCAATTTTTGATGAATAGTGAAACCACTAAGTGGTACTTAAAAAAACTGATTTTTTGTTTAAATAAAATTTTACCAGCTCTGTGTTTTGAATTTCAAAAATCCTACATACATGGTTTTTATTAGGAAGTAAAATGTGGTTTAATGGGATTAAAATAATTTTTTGGTGAATAGTAACTTTTAAGTTTTTAATCGCGATTAGAGTTAATTAGTGTAGTTTAAGGTAAAAATAATGTTTTAACAATATGAAATAACCTTGACACATGTCCAAAACTTATTGTATGTTTCATGGCCGACCAAGACAATCCATGGGTCAACTTGGGGACCCCATGGAGCCACTTTTGTAGGAAAATGACATTAATAACTTTTTATTTAATGTTAAAGTAAAAATGCCACAAACATGTGTTGTTTTACTAAAACAAATTTTAAATTGGGTTATACAAGTCATATTTGTGACTATAAATATTAATTAAATATATAAATATATTTCATACATCATGATATTTTTTTAATAATTTTTAGACATTATATAAATTAAATTATTTATGACATCATGATGATGCAGCGATTACCTCATTATTTAACAATTTAAATAAAATGAAAAGATAATGTAAAATCTAAGACCTACACATGTACAAAACCTATTGGATCGGTGGATTTTGAAATCTTACCATCTTATCCTCTAAATACATCAATGTGGGACCTTTAAAATCCGAAAGTCATTTGAAAATAAAGTAACCTTTTATAACTTTCCAAGAGTGCCCCTCCTCTCCTCTTATAAAAGGCCCCCACCTCTACCACCTTACCCACACCTCTCAAGCCTTTGGATCCGCCAAAACCTGCCCAATTTGTCTCTACACATCCCTCTCTTACTCTTAGAATCCTCACTTTGGGCAGAAGTCTTCCCAAGGAATCCTTTGAGCTCAAATCAAAAAGAGTTACCCATTTTAAAGGTAGTGTCTTCTCTTGTGTTCTTATGTTTTATTTTTCTTCTCCAACCCCCTAAAGTCTTTTTATTACTTTATTTTGTAACAACACCAGTATCTTAAATATACTAGGATTTTTTTATGATAAGGATTAGAGCTACACCTACACACACCGTCATCTAATAGTTAAAGAACATACTGTTTCTGTGGTTGGCGATTTTCTGTCTCACGAAACGATGATTGTTTAATCTTCTTTTAACACCTTTCATGGTGGCAATTAAGATGTAACTCTATTTATATATGATTTATATTATGTTTATTGTTTCCTTATGCCTCTTTATTTTTCATTTATGTCATACCTTTATGATTTCCATTATGGGTAAACGCGATAATTTCATTTTAGGAAGTGTGGACTACCGCCCCCGCAAAATGATTTGATTCGTTAATGACATATGTGGGACGTATAAAGTACAGAGTTAATGATATTATATATGATATTATACTGGAATTATAATATACCTTTATATCATTATGATTTCACTCCATTAAATATGAAATAGAAATGAAAGTAGCGTTCATGTGTACGTATGGATTGCCGCCTCCATGAACGGTGCATTTCATTTCTTACCACTAAATGTTATATACTATTTTAAATATATGTATATACTGGATATATATTATATATATGATATCCAAATCATGAATATCATTCTGGATATAATGAACCTTTTACAACATGAACAACATGTAATTGTAAGAATTCCACTTTCGACTTAAGAATCAAATATCGACAAAACAAACATTTTTAACATAAATGATTACATAATGTTTATAACATGGCAATAAGTGACATAAAAGGAATTATAAGCTTGAAAAAGGTTCTTAAGAAAGTATAAATTGACTTTAGTTTATTATTCATGAGATTAATGAGAAATCGAGTCACGTCGGACACGAGGTAAGGGAATTCGTCTCAATCTCTTTTCATTGTGGCATATTTTGTTCTAATATAAGAATTTCTTTTATACAATGTATAAACCCCTTTGACTTTTAAATTTATACAAAAGGAATATTTTTCTACGAAGTGTTTTACAAAACAACAAAAAGGAATGTTTCTTTTAACATACGTGGTGACTACGACCTTTTCCGCCGCTGTGAGTATTATTTGGTCTTTGGCTTCCTCAACAAGCCGTAATGTTTTTTAAATAAAATAAATACCATATACTATTTTATGTATTTTGGAATTGAAAATAGTTTTTATAATTGATTTGTTATTTCAAAATATTTAAGTGATATATTTTCATCAAATTGTGGAAATTTTTTCTTTCCATTATATTTGTTTTATGTCTAATGATTTCATAATGGTACTTGGACATTTGACAGGTGGTTGCGTGATAAATCATATGACGGGTGGTTTCGTGAATACCAGGACGGGTGGTTACATTATAACCTCCAATTCCTTGGGTATGGAAGTCGGCCGTATGGCTATTCCATTAAGTGATATGTATGGAAGTTGACATTATGGTTATTCCATTTAAGTATGTTTATGTACCAAGTTACCTTTATATGTTATGTGTTGTTTATATGGGGTTTATGGTAATATTTTGGTTACAAAAGGGTAATTAATGATCTTTTATTCAGTGAATAGTTTTTACTACTTCTTAAAGGTGAAAGGTATTACTTTGATAAAGTATGCATGGTTTGCTTGTTGTTTTGAAAAACTAACAGTTTTCATTCTTTGTGTATCCCTTACTGAGATTTTCATGCTCACCCCATGTTTTTTTGGAAATGTTTTTCACAGGACTTAATGTGGAATAGGGCCAAGTATGGGATCATGGGAAAGTCATGCTATCTAAAACATGAAACTAGACATTTTTCTTTTTAAGAGTTTTTATTTTATGGAAACTTAGTAGAAGTGTCTACTTTGTAATCTTTTGAGATGTAATAGTTATGTCCTAATTATCTAAAACTCTAAACCATGAAAAGATCCTCAATGTGAATTATTCGTTTATTTCAATATTAATTAAGGTTTAAGGTCGGGGCCTTATAAGGTTTCTTTCATCCCTTACCCATTATAGTATGGAAGTGGGATGATATTTCTATGGATTTCATCATTACATTTCCACAATATCTGAATGGGATGATATTTTGTTATCATTGATCGACTCATGAAATCATCACATTCCCTACCTATCTAGGTGCCAATGAATGTTGAACAGGTTGGAGACTTGTATTTCCAAAGTATTTTTAGACACTATAGGGTTCCCTATGTAGTTATTTCTGATAGAAATATGAGGTTATCTTCCATGTTATATATATGTTTTTAAGAGTTGATGGGTTCCCAAATTTAATTAAGCACAACTTATCATCCACAGATGGATGGACATATGGAGATGACTATCTAGGTTATAGAGGATATTATATTATCACATGATTTTGATTTCCTAGGATCTTTGGAAAATTATTTTCCTTTGGTATATTTCACCTATAAAAATAGTAAACTTCATTAGATAAAGATGGATCCCTATATATTGATCTCCCTTGTGAAAGGAAGAGTTGGGAGAGAAGTGCTTGGTTGGGAAGAGTGTTTTTCAGGAGATGATGGAGATGGTGAAGTTTATCTATTTTTGTTTGATCATGGAATAGGGTTATTTTAAATCTTTTGTATACCCTCAGGTTCATCCACTGGAGTTTGAGTTTGGTGAGAAGGTCTTTCTTAGTGTTTCACCTCACTTTTGACATTATCAGTTGGGTAACTGGGGTATGTTGGCACTAAAGGTTTTTTCCCATTTAAGAACATTGGAATACTGAGGAAGGTGGCCTGTCAGTTTCACTTATAATATGGTTTTACATCTATCCATGATGTGTTTCATGTTTCCCAATTGATAAGGTATATTATATCCATCCCATGTTATCAAATGGGAGAATGTCGATCTTGAACCCAATACCACTTTGGTTTACCAGCTTGTTCATATTATGGATCACTAGGATAAGGTAATTTGTGTTAAATTTATACCCATGGACTAGGTATTATTGTATAATGGGTATTGTATCCATGAGACGTGGGAGTGGGAGTCATTAATGAGGTATCAATGGCCTTCTCTTTTTGTGGATCCTGGATCTTGAGGGATTTCTGGGGGCAGAAAGCATTTATGGTGGGGATATGCTAACGCCCCATTAACTTTTTGTTAGGTATATTTTAACACTGGTTTTGATTTTCCTTCTTCATTAGTTGAGTAATGCTGAAACAAACATATAAGATCCCTATAATGGTGAAGTTAGGGATTTTTTGAAAATTTTAGCATAAAACATGAAGTTTCTAATGTTATCTTTGAATATACATAACTTTTAATTGGATTAAACAACATATAATTCGTGATGGAGAGAACCTATGAACCTGACAAAAAGCATGAAAATTTACAAACCATGTAAATTGTTACACATCGTGTAATAGGAAAATCATGTTTTTTATAAAAAAGATGATATTTTAGATGTATTTAAATCACAAGGATTAAATGATGTGTAAAGGTATTTTTTACCATTTAAATGTCATGGAAAATGTTTTTCTAATACACTATAGAGGTTTTTTAGGCTTTATATATTTTACTGCCTTATCCTCTAGGTCAAATATCTCTCCCTGGGATATTTTAGGTGACTCCCTCCCATCTAGATCACTTTATTCCATGATTAATCACCATTGTGGTTAAATTTATTCTCTCTGGGTATTGAATCCATTAGGTCTTCTTTGGTTTAGGTTGCAACATTGGTTTTGGCTATGGATTTTTTATTGTATACCATTTTATAATAATATTTTTAGTTTCATGGAATTCCTTGTCTTTCAAAGGTCTTTCTCATGGTTTAAAGTCACCTTCATCGAAAGCATATAGGTTTATACCATATAGATGTATGTGTTTCTATAAAATTGGTAAATTTGATGAATTACATTATATTCTTGATAAATTCATGTGGATCATTCATTGATTTCAATTGATAAATGGTTTCAAATGGTTTCTTTAAAATGAAAATCTTTTTAAAATGGGTTTTTGATTTGAATTTTTTTTCTTGATTTAGAAATTGGTTTTCAAACTCTGAAGATGGTTAGATTCACATTAAAAATGTTTTCTAAAATTTTGAGCATGTTTTTTAAATGGATTTGTAAAATCACACATTAGGAACCTTGGGTGTGTCCAAAAAGATACACGGGTATCGTTAGTGTCTGTTTCACCACTAGGAGGTAACCTTTTATGATATTGAATGATATGAGTCAATATTGTTTGGATCCATTGTATAACTGTTTATGAATTTTAAATCCTAGTACATAGTTTCCTAAAGGATAGATCTCATATCTATTGTTCTCTGTCATTTATAATTATTTATCACATTATTTTTTTTATTATGTAATTTTTCTCACAGGTTTTTATATGAGGTTGGATCACATAGCTTTACATGATAGACTATTATATATATATATATATATGATTTTACCAATTTGTCTCTTGATGCATGGATGTGCTTTCATGTTTTATCACTTATACTTTTCATATTTCAGGTTCAATAATATGAAAGGATTTAAGAAAACGAAATGGGTAAAAGGGGAAATAATTCATTAATGGTTTGAATTTATAAAAAAATCTCTGTAAAACTTTTTTTTGAAAGATATAATTTTTTCATTCTTGATATTATACTTCGTACAAGAACTATGGTTGTATTTTTCTCGGATTTTTCTCACACAAAACTTGTGCATTTTTTTGTAGATGTTTTATTTTAGGACTCGGGTAAATGGAGGAGCATCTTATATCATGTTGTTTTCCCTTCTTTCTACTTCTTTCAATTTGAGTTGGTTTGGAGGTGATTATTGAACACATGGGGACATGACTTACATTCTGGTTTATCCTATTTTGGATTGTACTATATGTATTTTGTGGTATATCATCTATTTTTCCTCATACTATGGTTTTATTTCATGTTTTTATTTTATTCAGGATCAATTTATATTTTCCTTATTTTACCTATATTACATGATAGTCTGGTTCGGGTGTCTTTCCTATTTGACCTAGGTTGGTATGTTATAATTAGTTTGTTTTCATGTGAGGTTATATTAAGAGTTTTTTATACCATCATAGGTATATATAATTAGGTTTTATCTTAATTTCAACATCATAGACACCCCTTTTTAGGTTTTAAGTGATGAGATTGGTTAATGACATTTTGGGAGATGTTTTGTTAGGTTTAAGTTTATATAATGCTCTCATGTAACATGAATTATTCCTTCATGTTTTCTAGACATAAATTTTAATTTATTGATAACTTTATGGTTTATATGATCTTGTATATTGAGATGATTATGGGAACAAGGGTTTTATCATATAGAGTGACATGGTATTGAAAAGTGATTTGGTGATAAGGTAATTAATTTTATTTCTAAAGAGGATCGCTATAATTTTGGGGAACATTATATGATTAAGGAATACATGTTATTATGGTATTTTATTTAAGGAATAATTATTAAATTTTTATGGATTTGTGATTATTCAAGTTATTTAGGGAAATGATTAGTATTACTTGGAGATAATATTATTTGGGCATATATATTTTATTTATGAGATATTTAAATTGAATGATGTTATTTTTAGATAAATTTTATATTTATCTCCAAAGAATATGTGATCAAATCCTTTTAATTTTTATGTTCCTATACTGTTCAAGAATATTTTTGAATAATTTTCAGGATTGTTATATATGTAATTGTTTAGTTTAAACTTTGGGTATTACAATTTAATTTTAGTGATTAATGTATTTTTCCGTCATATAAAGGTTTATTCATTTTGGAAATTATCTTGAAAATTACGGGCCATTTTGGTTTTGGTTAATGTCTAAAAACATGAGGAATAAATTTTTATCTATTTTTTGTTTATTTTTTCCCTTAAAATTTTATTTTAGTACTTCAGAAAGTAAAAATTAATTTGAAATAAACATTAGTTGGATAAAATGATGATATTGTGGTGGAAATAGATTAATGGATGAAATACATCTTAACAATTAAGATTATTTACTTATGTTCTTAGTCTTGATTATAAATAATTCCTTAAATCTAGTAAAAATATCTTGAAAATGAAAATATAATTATATTTCATTACTTTATGATAAAATGATAGACTTTTAACCACCTCATTCGTTTATAGTTTTGTGGTTGTTTACTTTCCCATGATCATTCACATTCTTGTGATCAAATATATTTTGCACTCTCCACCATTATTTTGGTATTAAATTTTTATTTTATCTCTATATCATTAATTCCCACAAATTTTATTCTATTTTCAATCTGGGTTATGTTTTCTTCTAGATGAATTTATTTTTTCACTCTTATCAAGAGGATGTTTTATTAACCCTTTATACGATGTTGGTTTTTGAAAAATTGTATTTTAAAATGTATAACATTTAATTATCATGATAATGTTTAAATATCAAGGAAAAAATTTATTTAGGGTGGATAATTAAATAAACAAATATTTTAAAATAAGAACATTGTGTTCAATAGCATATATGACACACAACATAGAGTATAAACAACCCGTGAAATATATGATCGTCACAACTTAGCCGTTAAATTAGTGGGTATGAAAAGGATTCACTAATTAATAATATATATATATATATATATATCCTGATCAATATAAATTTATTGAAAATTATAAGTAAATAATCACTCAAATTTTTAGAGAATTCATTTTATTCATTAAAAATATGTTCACTTCAAAAATAAACATTATTTCCTTTTATGAGAAAATATTATAATTATTTTTTAGGGATTTTAGAAAAATTATTTGATAAAATGTTCTTAATATTTTTAAACATCATATCCATGTTAACATACGGTTCAATTTTTTTATTTTAAATAAAATGTTGATTTTTCAGTGAATAGTGATAAATTTCAATTTTTATAAAACTGTCATTTATTTTCAATAAATTATGTAATTTAAAAGAAATGTTATAAATTAATTTTTATTTAAAGTAGAATAATAATTATTTAATTATATTAAATTCAATTAATTATATTTTAATCTTCTTTATAATGAATTTAATTATAATTTTATTTTTCATTTAAAACAATATTATTCTAAAAATTGTTTTAAAGTACATAATGTTTCCCCATATTAATTGATTAAAATTACACATAATAAAAAAATTATTTAAATTAAATTTATATAATATATGATTATAAATATGAAATTAAATTAATATAACAATTATTTATATTCATATAGTTAACATAAAATCATCTTATGGTTGAAAAATACATTTCTTGAAAAATCGTTTTTTCATTCCATCTACAGCTTTTAATTAAAATTAAATTATTCCAATTATATTTATTTAATTTTTTAAATTGGATTAAATAATTATAATAATAATAATTTAGATTATATTATATATTCAAACTAATTTTTTATATAAATTAATATTTAAATAATAAAAAATATTGTATCATTGTTAAGGTGAAAGTGAGTTTACCAGGGGATAAACTAAAATATAAAATTAAAATGACCAAAAAAAATATCTAAAGATTATTTCATGACCATAATTAGAACTCATATCTTCTAATTATCTTGAAAATTAAGTTTTCGATGCTTTTGGAAGGAGAAAAACATGGATGTCGCTATTTCTTTTCATAAATTCCAAGTGTCTCCTCTCCCACACTAATAAAAGGTCACCCTTTCTTCTCTCCACTTACCAATTATAAATAACTTTTGTAAAAAAAAAGGTATATAAAAATACCATCCATAATTCCATAAACACATCCTAGATTACTTTTTTATTATAGACCCAATATAGAAAGGATTTAGGTAAAATCCTAAAGAGGTGGTCCGAAAAAGATGTATCATTCTTAATATGGTATTTATTTTCTTTTTAGACCTCCTTTAAATAATATTCCACCATTATGATATAATAAAAAAATTATATAACATATATTGTTATTTTATTATTTTAATTTCATGTCCTACATCCATTTTCCCTTCTACCAAATTGAAAATGAAACAATCATTTGTGTATATGACGAACTATTCCCTCAAGAACCGATGTTAGTTGTTTTCTACCATCACCTCTCACAGATATTTATATTGCTGTAATTAATTATTATATATTATATTCATGATATATTTATCATTATTAAAATATATTATATTATATATTTTCCTTTTTTCCATTTATTGAAAGATGATGAAGACATTCATGTGTACGTGTAGACTACCACCTCTAGGAAGTGATGTAATTTATTTTTCATCACCACATCACACAGATGATATATATAATTTTATTTAAATAAATAATATAATATTTACTATATTTTTATCATTATTTAAATATAAATTAATAATTAACTTCTTTCTATAAGAATATTTGAATAATGAAAATATTTATCATGTGTATGTACGACCTACAATATCTATGATTGTAACATAGTTCAATTCTTATAACCATTATTCATGTTTTTAAGTATAATTGATGTCTGTAAAGAATACTTATTTCATTATTATTATTCTATAAATGATGAAATAATAAACTATTTGACCATGGTCACTACACGAAATCCATTTTGAAACCATATACCAAACATCCTCAAAAAAATCTGTATGGAATTGATAGATTAATTATTTAAATAGTTCACTAAAAAGAAATAAAATAAATTATATAAGTATATGAAATTAAGCATGGAAAAAATAATAAATAAAATAACTGATATGATTTTATTATATATGATTTAAAGGATGTAGATAGAAAGTCTGGAATCATTGTATGGGTTTCATATCAAGTTTTTTTATTAAGTCACACTTTATTTTATGCACCTAAGTTCATTTAAATTGTGTGTATACTACCATTTGTTTATATAATATAATTCATAATATTCATCATGGTATTTTAACTTCAATATCAAGCTCTATCTCTTTAAAGTTGTTTTATTATAATGTATCTTATGTATTCTGTGCTTTTTGTCTCGCTTTTACTTTTGTGGGACATATATCATATTCACCAATTATTTATTTTTGCGTGGTTTATATAATTCCCCTATGATATTCAATTTTAAGAATAAATTTTTATTCATGGTATTTAATGTTTAATTTTATGTTATTTAGTTCATGGAGCATATGATGCAGAGACCTAGTTTTTCCCTTGTAAGACTTTCAAATATTTTTAAAATATAATTTCAATGGTAGGAATTGAGACAACATGTGATTCCGAGTCCTGGTGTTCCCATAATTAATTTTTTAAATATAGTTTATATATTTTATATTTCTAATGTGGTTAACTAAGGAAAATAGTATAACTCTTAAATGGTTCAGTGGATCAAAAATCTGAGACCATGGTTTGGTTCAGAATGCAGGGTTTTCCCTAGGAGCGACATAAAATTATTCATTGTAGGACTTTCAAACCCCTCGATTATTGGCGGTGCATTTAAGAAATTTAATGAAATAATTAATTACCTTTTGACATAGTTAAATGTTTATAAATAGCTCATTAGTAGTATTTGTCTTGGTTTGGCCTCATAATTTCTAGAATTCACCAGAAAGAGAATCTTCCTCCTCTGGAGAATTCTTTAAAAGAACGATGAACCTCTAATTCAAGGTGGATCGAAATGAAAAAAAAATACAATAGATCCTACTACCCCATTAGAAAACATGTTATTCAAAAATGAATGATCCAAACAAGAGTTAAAACATTTTTATTGGAATTTTTCCCTTTTTATTAAATTATTTAATAGATCTAACATCATTCTTCAATCTATGCCCATTTTTTCAAACCTTTACATGAGACAGATTATTGAATCTTTATCCAACAAGTTTTTTTCTAACCAAAATTGCACATTCTAGAGCGTTGATCAAGAATGATTGGCCAAATGTTTTAAAAACGTTTTTACTTGTCATTTCCCCCCTATTCTTCACGTTCTTCACTGATAGGACCCTACAGTTCCTAGTTTGATAGTTATTGGGTGGTCCGATCTTGATCGGGTGCTCGGATTTTTTGGAATAATGATGAAACTGTGATGATATAATGAGTAGAGCATAGATCTGGAATCATCGTGATGGAAGCTTGAAAAATATGATGATTGGGAGATTTATTACAAAGTGATGAATTAAAATCTATGTGGAGAATATCCAACGAAACACTTGTTGGTAAACGGAGCCATTTTCCAGTGAATAGTAGATGGAAATTGTGATATTTGTCTAGATACTGAGTTTTTTTATCATTTTGACACATTATCCAAGAAAGTTTGACCAAATTCATGGTACATATTGATATTTGGTGAAATTTTGGGATTTTGGAGAAATCACGACTACACAACGTATAGGATGAAGAACACAAGGAGTGTATCCCCATTAGAGGTAGAGCTAGTATTTTGAATAATTTAAGGGTAACAGGATGTGTAGTAATCCCTTAGACATTTTGTACCTCATCCCTTTTTAGAAAATCTGTGTGATGGGTTGCATGGATAAGGAGTCCATATACATGTACACAAACACGGTTTTTCCACATGGAAAGTATTACATGTGGGCCTACACGTCATGTACCAAACTACATGAACATGAGGTCTGAGTACATATAAATAGCCAGTAGACACTACCAGTAGACATAGATCGATCCTCATAGAGGTTACAAACACCATGTAGTCTACTTACATGATGTGTTCCCCTACACGGACGAGACCCATGTACTGACCAAAGGCATTTATAGGTAGTGAAGAGGGACTTCACGTCGTGTGGTTCCCCTCACTTGTCATGTACTACATGAGATCTTCCAAGTGATCATAGAACCTCTGTATCTTTTTTTTTGAACTCGTATTTTGGCATGTGAGGTACCTATCATGTGTGTTTTTCCATGAAAACATGATGGTTCCCTCAAAAGCATCCTTTGAGTTATGATGTGAAATTTTCCAAGTGTGAAACATACTGAGGTGACACTCGATGATGGTAGAGATGATATAAAATCAACAGAGTAGTTCCAGGATTACCCTCTAGATCAGATGGGTATTGGTGCTCCCCGATGGAAGTACTGGTCTAACCCTCTAGTAGGAATGTGCTGTTGAATTCCATAATAATATTTTCTAACAACCCTCCAATAGGACAGGGAAGTGGATTTCCTCAAAATTATGGTCTTTCCTTCTAAAGGGGATGGGTAGGGGTGTTCTCCAATGATATCTTCCAAGTCTAACCCTCTTGTAGGGTTAGGTAGTGGATTTCCCCTGATGACTCGTCAGGTTACCCGTTAGTAGGACTAGGCAGTGGTGTTCTTCGATGACCTTCATGAGTGGCACCATCCAGCTAGGATAAGTAGTGGCATTCCTCGATGACTAACATAGTAAGACCCTCTTAATTCACTAGTACATGGGATCCTTTCTTAAAGCCGGTAACCCCTCAACTATGTGGCATAGTGATGAGATGTGGTTCGACATACCTTTGGACTCATGAGAAATAGGTATGATTCCCCAACCAAGACACATTCTTGTGATGTGACCTAAAACTGTGAAGGTGAGTCAGTTCCACCCAAATAGGACAATATAAAGGTGTAGTGATTGAGTCTCTTAGACTTCTTTTCCCTGGGAATATAGATGAGATGTTAGTTATCATAGATGGACTTATCATGGAAATGTTGGAGACTCATCTTCTTGGGTTGATATGTGAGATGGATATCCCCTTACCCTTTATTTTGGGATTCTTTGACTGATAATATATATATATATATATATCCTCCTTTATTACCAACTTCATGGGTTTTGGTAACTCTCCTTCCAGGAGAGGTGAATATGTGGGCTTATGCCACATTATTTTCATGTCTATATTCTTAAGTTTGGATGATTCTATTCTTTTATTATATCTAGTGAAGACTCTATGTTAATTTCATCTTATCATTGTTTCAATATCATTGTGTTTGGACGAGTTTACTATCACTCTCTTGTTTTGTTGAGATGTTCTCTTTTACTCTACCTTGTTCTATCTACTGTTTTCCTAGTATTTCTTAATACTCCCCCTCTATTTTAGGTGATTCTACTTGGTATGTATATACTCTCCCCTACATGGGATTTTCTCAACATGTGTCGAGTCTTTTGTAGAAAGTAGATAGGTCAATCATGACTTTAGAGGATTTTAGGGATACAGACCACATAGACCTCATATGGTGGTCATATCTTGGGATATAGGATTTGGGCTCTCAATTGTTTAATATTTTCTAGTTTTGTTAGGTTGTGAAATATTTTATATGCGGTCATGTATTTTTTTTATTTTCCTTTCAATTTACACTACTTTACATTATGTTGTTTAGAGTTCTATGCATATTTGGTTTATTTATAGTAGTGTTGCATCTTTTATTTCCTTTTCCTCTATACATTTTCATTGAGTTAGTTGTGAATGTGTATAGTTTTCTAGGAAAATTCCCCCTCACGTTATTTATTTCTTTGGTGCTTATCTCTACCTCTGGCCTATTGAGGTGGTCTTGGGGTAGTTGCGGCTCATTCCTTAGCATGGGTCGGGTCATGAAAAATTTGTATCACATAAATTTCAATCCTTGGGACTTTTTTTAGACTTTTAACCTTAATATGATTTGTAGGTTTTAGGGAAATAATGTCAAAGTGTGTCAAGTGTCTATCAGGCTAGGGATTCTAGTGATGGTGTGACAGTCGATATATCCATTCTCCAGGTCCCAAGATACCTACTTTTCAACTCGTCATGATGATACATTTTTTATAGAATTTAATGGTAAATACATCATATTGGATCAATATATTGAATGTACTTATTGAGTCATCTCTCTATTTTTGTTGATATATATATGTGTGTGTGTGTGTGTGTGTCTGTGTGTGTGTGATATTCTAACATTGGTAATCCTTGATAACTTTCAGGATTTCTTTGCAGAAACATCCATCCAGGATACTAGCTTTGGTTCATGATAACGACCCTATGAGAGGTGAGGCCTCAGTTCAGGGTACTTCCCATAATCACCTTCATTCAGGTGGGTAGGTGGTATCACATCCACCTATTGAGAAGTAGATAGTTCTAGTAGAGAAGGATGAGGACATGTGTATGAGAGCACACTTTGTGAGTCCCATTGATAGATATTGTTGAGGTTACGTGGCGAGCCCGATCCCCAGGCCATGGAGGTTTGGAAAAAGATAGTGGTTCATATCTTAAATAATATCAAGACACCAATGGATTAGATGGTGGCTTTGGAAGCCAGTATTTTCCATAGAGTAGCTAGGTGTTGGTGGATCCTAGTCACGCAGATTCATGATTAGTCAATACTCTCATACGATGACATCCAACAGTTATTTTAGTGAGGAGTATTACCCCTCCAACTTACACTTTGTTAGGATTTAGGATCTTATGGAGCATTATCAGGGAGGGATGATAAATTATAGTATGTAGCTAGGTTTATAGTCCTTACACGCTACTCTCTTGACATGATCATATATTGATACTTCTAAGTACATATGTTTGAATAGGGGGTCCATAGAGAGATCCAAACCAGTGTAATGTCATTTTGAATCCCAACCTTTGTTGGGGTGCTAGATCAGACACTTGTGATAGAGAGATTTCTATCAGAGGGATGCTAGATAGTTGGAGTTGGTAGTGGGTGCGATAGGAAGGAGTCATCTATAGTAGCAGGCAGGCACTAAAGATCTCAGAACAAGAGGACATTTTATGAGCAGGCTCTGAGACATGGTCATATAGTGTAGGGGTAGCGCATAGAACCAGGTTAGCTCAGGGAGGCTCAATGAGATTCTTGTGATAGGTGAGGTCACCTGCAATGATACTACCATACCAGATGTGTTTATCATATCAAGAAGGTAGTTAATGGATCACCATGGAGAAATAGTGATGTGATTGGGGATCTCTCAAGCATGGATAGGGTGTTCCCCAGGGAGTTGGATTAGGTAGGGGAGTAGAAGGACCTTCAGGTGGGGGATGACTCTATGAGGTCATCCTACCACCACCACCAAGTATCCCATGTCAGGCTCAGGGAGTTGGCGTTTTGGACCGTGGACAACTGCAAGCTTTGGATGTTTATGATCATGTAGTGCATGAGATGATTCGAGGTATGATCTGTGTTAATTATACTATTTTCTTAGTATTATTAGACATAGGTTCCATCTATTATTTTATCTATCAACTCTTGGTGTAGGATTTTGAGCTCCCAATAGAGACATTATCATAACAGTGTTTTCTTAAGGTTCCTACAGGGAACACTTCTTCTGTGTGTTTGATCTGCCAACAGTATGAGCTATCACTTGGGAAAGAGAGGTTTATGTGGGACCTATTGGTCATCACGATGAAACCCAATGAAATCATCTTGGGAATGTATTGGATTTCCATGGCTTGATACAAGGTTGATTGTCCCCATAGACTAGTCAGATGCATATGCACTGATGGGATGAGGTTATCCTTTTTTGGTGAGAGAGTCCTCATAGCAAGGTAACTGGGTTGTATGAGCAAGATGTTTTAGCCTATTACCCATAATTTAGAAAGTGTAACCATTTTTATATAATACTCATTAGGCATATGGGTTCCTTTAGTTGTGTAAGACTATATAGATGTCTCCCCCAAAGATGTGAAGGGACTAAATTTGAGGATAGATATTGTGTTTTTCATAGACATGCCACCTAAGACTACCTAGATATATTCTATTGAATATTTTATGGTCCCTACCAAGATCCAAAAGCTAAATTTGTAGTTAGAGGACCTTCATAATAATGGTTTCATCAGACCTAGTGTGTCCCCTTGGGTATGTCTAGTTTTTTTTGTGAAAAAGGTATATAGAATGTTGCATCTTTATGTGGATCATTGTCACCTAAACCATTCCATGATAATGAAAAATTACCCATTTCCAAGGATTGATGCCCTCTTAGATCAGTTTCAAAGTGCGAGATGGTTCTCCATGATTAATATCAGATCTGGCTACCTCCATTTGTGGGTTTTTGAATATGATATTCAAAAGTTGTATTTTTGATGTCGTTATAGACACTACGAGTTCCTAGTGATGACCTTTGGTGTGAATATTTCCCCCACCATATTTATGGATTTGATGAACTGGAACTTCTATCCATACTTGGACTAGTTTATTTTTGTCTTCATTGATGACATACTTGTTAACTCTGCAATAGAGGAGGAGCATACATAGCACTTCCAGATCATTCTTGATTTACTTCGAGAGCACCATATTTATAAAAATCTATCTAAATGTCATTTATGGATACAAGAGGTTCTCATTTTGGTGAATTTCATTTCTGAAAAAGTTTTACTCATGGATCCATCAATGATTAAATCAATTATTGCTTGGGATCCACCCAATAATGTGTCATAGGTGTGGATTTTTCTTTGTTGGGTAGGGTACTACTAAAGATATGTGAATGAATTATCCATAATCGAATACCCTTTGACAACCCTAAAAAGTAATTGATAACCATTTACCCGGTCATAGTAGTTTCATTGGGCCTTTGAGGAGTTGAGAAGGAGGCTGATGAGGGATCTAATTTTGGGTCTATCAAAGGAAGGTGTTGAGTTCTTAGTGTATTTCAATACCTCATGAGCTAGTCTCAATTGCGTGTTTATGAAACTATAGGAAATCATCACATATAGGTCAAGTCAATTGAGACCCCATGAGAAGAACAATGTTAATTATGACTTAGATTTAGAAGTTATAGTTTTTACCCTAAGGATGTGGTGACACTACCTTCTAGGAGAGAGATTTGTGGTATACTCATACCACCAGAGACTTAGTTACACCTTCACTCAGAGATACCAGAACATAAGACAGTGGTGCTAGTTTGAGTTCTTCTATGGATACTAATTCAAGATAGTATATACTTCAGGAAAGGGAAACTTTATAATAGATTCCCTTAGTATGAAGCCTCAAGCTCTCTTAGTGTAGAAAGAGGTGATGAGGGAGTTCAACACTTATCCCTTAACTATAAATCTGAATGTGGGGAATATGTATAGAGACCTTTATTGGTAGTTTTATTGGTCTTACATGAGACAAATCATAGCTGATTTCATCTCATAGTGCCTCACCTGTCAGTAGGTGAAGTCTGTGCACCATGTTCTTGTAGGTTTGCTGCAACCCCTTGAGATCCCATAGTGAAAATGGGATGAAATATCTATGGAATTCATCATAAGACTTACACAAATATCTAAGGTATATGATTCCATCTAGGTGATAGTATATTGACTCTTGAATTTGGAACAATTCCTTACTATGAGGGAGAAAATTTCAATGGAGAGTTAGAGGTAGTTGTACATTTGAGAGATCATCTGCCTTTACAGGGTACCCTCGATGATTGTCTCTGATCATGACGTGTTTCTTATATCATGATTGTGGAGAGGCATACATGAGTCATTCTGGATATAGTATCAAATGATTACATCCTTTCAACCCCAATTTGATGGGTACACCAAGCACACTATCCAAGTTCCAGAGGATATGTTGAGGGCTTGCGTGTTGGATTTCAACTAGATTCGGTAGGATATCCTGTCCATGGTAGAGTTTTCATACAACGAAATCTAACACTATAAAATCATCATGAAACCTTTTGAGTCCCTATATGAGAGACCATGTAGGTCATACTTGTGATTTATAAATATTGAGACTCATTTCTTATGGGACTAGAGTTGTTGCAACTGACAACAGAGCAGGTATATGTCATCCATGAACGGATGAAGACAGTCTAGAGAATATATAAATCTTACCCATATCACCATTGTATGCCCATGGATTTCAAGTAGGGAGACAATGTTTTCATTGAATGTATCCCCATTATGTTTAAGGTAGAGTTTCTTCTAGGAAGGAAAGCTAACCATGAGGTTCATTGAGCTATTCGAGAACATAAAAAGGGTTGGTGTGGTTTTATACCACCTCACCTTACCGTCGTAGCTAGAGTTGGTCCATGGTATCTTCCATGTTTCGTAGCTATGGAAATACATGCATGAAAATATTCACAACATTGACTAGGTCATGATAGACATCGAGGATGGATCCACCTTTGTAGAGTACCTGATGGTGATCGGGGAACGACGTGAGAAAATCTTATGAGGATAGACCATCCCTTTGGTTCACGTATTGTGGAAACTCGTAAACATATAGGAGAGTTCCTGGGAGTGATAAAGAAGGATGTAAGCTCATTATCCTGAATTTTTTTCTTAGTTTTTTCTTTTCAAGGATGAAAACAAAATAAGAAATGATTTAGAGACCTGTTTATTTTTCTTGAAACACATTGAAATATTTTTAAAATATATTTTCATAGACAGGTGCTGAGACGGTGTGTGATTCTGAGGCCTGGTGTGCCTGGAATTAATTTTATAAAAATTTTAAAAATATTTTATATTGTGGGCACAGTTAATTAAGTAAATTGTGATAACTCTTAAATATTTTATCAGATTGGAAATCCAATACCATGATTGGATCTAAAATTTGGATTTTCCCTAAGTGTGATATAACATGAGTCGGAACGGGATGTTCAGACACCTCCCTCATTGGTGGGGTGTTTAAGAAATTTTATTAATTAATTAATTGCCTATTGACCTAATTAAAAGTTTATAAGTATTTGTTTACCACGATTTTTCTAGTTTTTTCCTTATAATTGTTCAAATTCACCGGAGAGAGAATCTTCCTCCTCTAGGGAATTCATTTAAAGAATAATGAACTTATGATTCTAGGAGAATCAAAGAACAACAAACACATTGGATCCTCCTCCCCCATTATAAAATATGTTCTTCAATAATGAACGGTCGATACAAGTGGTAGGAGTCATCAGTTAGATTTTTTTCCCTATTAATTAAATTTTTGAACACATTAAACAATATTATTCGATCTGTGCCCCTTTTTTAAAACCATTCCATTAGCCTGAGTATTGAATCTTTATTCCACAAGTTGTTTTCTTACCGAAATTGTGCATTCTTTAGTGTTGGATAAGAATGATTTTCCAACGATTTTAAAAAAAATCATTGTTCTTTTCTTCCCATGTTCTTTACATTCTTCACCAATGGAGCCCCACAGTTCCCAATTTGATAGTTTCTTGGTGACCTAAGCATGATCAAGTGCTCAGATTTTTGGAGTATTGTTGAAATGGTGACAATACCACTAGAGGATCATAGATCTATATTTTCATGATGGAAGGATGAAAAATATAATTATTTGGATCCTGATTACCAATGGATGAATGAACAGAAGTGTGTGAAATGTTAGAAAAAAATTGTCGGTGATCGAAGCCATTTTTTGGTGACTGGTTGTTGGTGAGTGTGAGATTCAGCCATATCCAGAGCCTTTGAATCATTTCAAGGTGTTTTAAAAGGGGTTTTGACCAGATTCTCAGCATGGATAAAGTTTGGGTGAAATTTGGGGAATATGGAAAATCCCAAATACATTCTATGTAGGATGTAGAACACATTGTGTGTAGTCCCCTTAGTGGTGAGGCTAGAGTTTTGAAGAATCTAAGGGAAACACGGTGTGTAGTACTCCCTTCCACATTGTGTACACCTTCCCCAGTTGGACAATCCATGTGATGGTTCATATGGATGGGGTGTTTGTGATGAAGTACACAGTCACGAGTTGGCCACATAGATAGTATTCCATGTGGGAAAACATGTCATGTACTAAAGTACACGGACATGAGCACTGAGTACATGAACAAGGCTAGAAGACATGTCATGGTCCCCGAAGAGGTGGGACACGCCATGTAGTTCACCTATACGGTGGGTACCCCTACAAAAATGGGACCCTTGTACGGACCAGATAAACGGTTGGGCAGTGAAGAGGTACAACACACCATGTGGGTCCCTTCACACGTCATGTACTACTTCATCTCTTATGAGTGAGCTTCAAACATTTATATATCCTTCGATTCAACTCTTATTTTAGCTAGTGATATTCCTATCCTGAGTTATTTTTTTACATAGAACATGATGGATCCCTTAGAAGCAGATTTTGAGTTACGATTTGAAATTTTATGGGTTTGGAACGAGTTGATGTGACACCCAATGACAACAACAGTCATACAGAATCACCAAATAAGTATTGAACATACCCCTCATCTAGGATATGTAATGGTATTCCATGGTGGTAGTTCTGATAATACCCTCCAACTAGTCTAGGAAGTGGTGTTCCCTGATGTTCTTTCTGAGTTACCTTCTAGTAAGAATTGGTAGTTGAGTTCCTCGACGTTCTGGGCTTACGATCCACCTGGACTGGGTACTGGGGTTCCCAAATGATATCTTCTAGGCATGTCCCTCTTAGATATTTGGTCCTTAGAATTTTTCTTGGTGACTCACTAGTATTACCCTCTAGTAGGACAAGGTAGTGTTATTCCCTAATAAAATTCTCGAGTGTTACCCTCTAGCTGGGTTGGGCAGTGGCGTTCCTTGGTAACTACTAGAGTTGGAACCTCCTCACATACGAGGACATGTGATCCTCTCCTAAAACTAGTAACCCCTCAATTATGTGAAATAGTGATGAGACATGTTTTGACATACCTTTAGACTCATTAAAAATAGGGTCACTTTCCCTACTGATACAATTTATTGTGGCGCGGCCTAAAATCATGGGGGCGAGTCAATGTCACCCAAAGAAGATAGTACCAAGGTGTGGTGATTTAGTCCCTTATACTTGTGTGTCTTGGGAAGATGCATGAGTTATTGGGCATCGTAGGTGGACTTATCTTGGAACTATTGGTTACTCTTCTTCTTGGGATGATATGTGAGTTGTAGATCCCATTACCCTCTTGTTTTAGATTCTTTGACTGAGCATATATATATATATATATATATATATATATATATATCCTCCTTCATTACCCACTCCTTGGGTTTTGGTTACTCTCCTTCTAGGAGTGGGGAAGACATGCAGGGTTTAGTACATGCTTTTTGTGTCATCTTTCTCATGGTTGGATGAATATACTATCCCACTATAGGTATATAAGACTCAATGAGAAGCAAATATTCTCAAATTTTTGATCTTCTTATGTTTCTATGAGTTTAATATCACTCTTTTATTGGGTTGAGCTCTACTCTTTTATTATACCTTGTTCTATCTATTACTTTACTCTTCTGTTGTATATCTAACTACTCTCCCCTCCCTTTTGGGGTATTCTACTAGTTATGTATATATTCACCCCTTCATGGGATTTTCCCAATAGGTGTCATATCTTTTACAAATGGTGGACAGTTCAATTATAATTTTAGAGAAGTTTAAGGATATAGACTTCTTGGAACACATATGGTGGTCGTAGCTTATGATGTGAAATTTGGGCTCTCAATTGTTTACCCTTTTATATTTTTTAGGTTAGGACATATGTTATAGGTGGGAATATATTTTTAACTTTTTCCATTCAAAATACACTACCGTACTTCATAATGTTTAGAGGTCGATTCATATTTTTTTATTTATAGCAGTTTTGCATCTTTTTTTCCTTTCCCTATGCACTTTTTCATTCAGTTGGCTATGTGTGTGTTTGTTTAGGTTTTTAATAAAAGGTGTCTCTAATTTATCTATGCCTTTGACACTTTTTTCCACCCCTAGCCTATGAAGGAAAGCTTGGGGTAGTCGTGGATCGAGCCCCTTCTTAAGTCAGGTCATGACATATGATTTCAAAGTTAAAAAATTGATGAGGGTTTCTCAACTGACTTCCATTTTTGTGAGGCATGTGACATATTAACCACATATTTTTTGGTTTATATAATTACCAAGAATCTATTGTATGATTCATTTCATGAATTTTTTTATTTACAGATTCATTTGAGGTTTTCACTTTCATGATGTTTTGATCAAGATATTAAAAAATCAGTAAGTGATTTTGTCTCAACTTACTTTTATTGTGGAATATTTTGTTCTTATGCACCTAATTTATTTTATAAGGTGTATATATACTACCCATTTTGTTTTTTATTTCATGAATCATTCATATTTCATGGTATTATAAAAATTGAAGGCCTTTGAGCCATTCGGGAATATTTAATGGTATTATAAGTTTTAAATTGAGTTATTCATCCAAGTTGATTTGACATGAAGGTTACCAAAGAGTAAAGTGTCTCTTAACTCAATTTCCTTTTGTTGGGTTACAAATCTTCTTAATTTTCGTTTTTATGAAATTATTTTGTGTGAATTTCTATGTAAATTGTTTTATTTTATATTTTTACTTTTTTGTGAATTTATATTTGTTTCACGTAATAAATCCATTGATTAATTATCAATTCAATTGTATGATCATTATAAGGGTTATTTTTCTCAAATTCTCTTTATTTTGGACATGTGTTTATGATATGCACCTATATTATATTATTAGTTATATATACTACCATTTTGACATGTTATACCAAGAATACACTTATTTTCATGATATTTTAAGTTTTATTTGATTTTATTCTTTCATGGGTGTTATGATTGAAAACTTACAACAGTAGAAAAGAAATTTTATTACTACCACCTTTCATTTTAGAATATTTTATGATCACGATTTCTTAAGGGGGAATCATAATATATTATTTTCATGTACCAAATATCTTTTATTATATTCTAGTAATGAGTGTGGTTTAAGTGTTTAATTTATATTTCCTCCATTATTGATTAAATAAACATCAAGAAAGTTGTTTTTATGTGATAAAACTCTTGTATCTTCTTTTATCTTAGGAATATTTCTCTTGTATATCCTTGTTTTCTAAAATGTTTTCAAAAATATTCTTTTCTAAAAATATGTTATTTCTTATAGTTATTTTACATGATCTTTGACCTTATTTTAAATTGTCTTAAAAGAAAATTTCTTAACATTTTCCAAATGGGTCTCTTTTTGAATCCCTTTAAAAAAAATTTGAGAAGAATGTTTATTTTTAACATTTATATCATGAGTATATTTTTTCCATGTTATGATAATTACAAGAATTGAAGCTTACTTTATCTATTTCCAAGGTTATTTTCAGAGAAAATTATATTAAAAATATTTTCTAAACTTTTAGTTTTTAAACAATGTTTTCGTAGTGAAACTTTTATTTTCCTCAACAATATTGTTAATGGTATTTTAATGGTATTTCCATTTACAAACACCAAAATCTGTTTATGTTGCTTAAGTTCTAGTTTGGATATTTTCTAATGATACCATGATCATTATTTATTTGGACTGATAATTATTTTTTCAATGATATTTTCATGGAACCTATTCTTTTTGTAGGGGTTAATAAAGTTATACTAGGAATAATTGTTCTTTTATGAGTTTTATGATGAAATGTAAGCTCTATTCACTTTATTCATATTATATTTCTTTGGAATTGTGTATGATGATAGGTGGTTCTATTAAGAAAATGATGGGTAGTTATGTTATAAAACAAGTTTTGGTGGTTATATTATAAACCAAGTACAGGTGGTTCAGTTATATACCAAGGATGGGTGGAAATGTTATAAACCAATGACGGCTAGTTCCATTTTAACCTAGGGACTAGTAGTTATGTTTTTGGGAAAAAATCCCTTAAGGTAACATTGTAGCATTTTTTGGGTTGATTGTGTTTGTTGAAAAAGTAGATTTCCATGGTGAATTGTTGAGTTCCAGAGAATTTGTTGACAATCCATGTTGACAAAGAACAATGAAAAATGAACGGACGATCTAGAGGCAGTACAAAAGAGCAGTACAAGGTGGCACCGTTTTCCAGTGTTTGCCAAATTTTTGGGGTCCAAAATTTGGAGGTTGGTGAGCATCGCAAAAATCGGATTTCCATGAAGATCATAATTAAATATGGAAAAGGCCTGAATTTCGCGAAGAGAAGCTTCATGGTTTGGATTTCGTGAAGACCAGAAGAATGAAAGCGGTGATTATTCGCGATTACGACAAGCTTCGAGAATGGCAGAGGTTAATGTGCATCACGGCAGTGAAGGGATTTTCAAGGGAGCTTAGTGGAGGAGGTACAAAATAATTTTTACGGTGATGCTCCGTGATTACGACGAGCTCTACGATTACGACGAGCTTCGTGATCTAAAAATTTCCATGGTGCTTCGCAATTTTGACAGAATTCCGGTGGAAGGTTCAGAGATTCATGATTGGCGCTGACGTGGCGCTGACTTTGCACGGAAGGGTCGAGGGTCGGTGGAATTTCCTATAAATAGAGGATGACCCCCTCGAGAGAAGTAGAGAAAAATTTTAGAGAAAACAATTTTCTCTCGGTTTGCGAAGGTAGTTTTCGAAGGCAGTGTGCTTTGCGAAAGAAGAGCTTTGCAGTGGCTATTCTAGCTCTGTGAAATTCATGTGCTCTGCTTTGGCTCAGTGATGTTCGTGGGGGAAGTCGCTCTGTGATGACTTTAGATCCGCGATAGCCTAAGCATTTCGAAGGCTTGAGCATTGCGACGGTCTGAGCTCTGCGAAATTGTGAGCATCGCGAAGGCTTGTTTGAGCTTTGCAAAATTGGGGGCTTCGTGAAGTAGGGTGCTCTGTGAAGGTACTTTACCAAGGTAGTTTCCCAGTGGTCAAGGGAAAAAAGGTATTCATCAGTGGATAAAAGTTGTAGTTTAACAGAGCATCTATCAACAGTTGAGGTTGCATGCCTTCATGAAAATGAAGAGACCTACAAATCTATAAACTGTGAGTGGATTCTTTCCAACTGCAGTGATCCAAAGATGAGTAAAAATGTGATCCTCTCCACCGGCAGTGAGCCAAATAGAGATAAATAGGGAGTGACCCTTGGGAAAGTAGTGAGATGACCCTAAACTTTATAAAGGCAGTGAGCCTGGGCATAGAAGTGATCTAGCCTGAACATTATTGGCAGTGAGCCTTAGTGGATTTGGTACAGTGGCACATCGTCGTTGTATGCTCCTTAAACGTAGTCTAGTGAGGGTGAACCATGTAAAAATCTTTGTGTCTGCCTGATTGCTTCACTTTATTGCATTCAAAGCATCATCATCAGAAAAAGAAGAAAATAAGTGATCATAATAAACACACTAGTGCAAACAAAGTGACCCTTGTAATAAAGAGGTCAAGATCCAGTGGGGCAGGAAGATTTTCAAAAAGAATATCCATACCATGATTCAACCCCCCTCTCAGGGTATATAGGCCCCTTTGGTCCTAAAATATGTTATAAACCATTTATGGGTGGGTCCATGATATACCTCTAATTAATTGAGTGTGGAAGTTTATTTTTTGTTTATTCCATTAGTAAGAGTAATTAAATGAGTGATATAGAACTGATTTCCTAAGTTACCAATACATTTTATCTAGACTTGTTATGGGTTTTAATGATTCCTTTGATTAATATTGACATCACATAGAACATTTTCATTAATTATGATGAATATTTACATTATTTAATCTATATTCCATGCCACATGTTTATTTATCTAAGTTTTATGGGTATGATTTCTCTTATGTTATCCTGATTCACATTTATTATGTCATCATACCCATATGATTATATTATTCTAACCAGCGACATTAAATTTTTAATTAATATCCTTACTAAAACTAAGAATTTGAGCTCAAACTTATTATATTTCATAATATATAAGTTATAGATAATTATTTTAAATGGTTCTTGTCTAAAAACTTTCATATGTGAAGAATAATTTGGGATATGGTGAAGTCTTAATATTGAATATGAAAAGGTGGGTATAGTAGGAATGATACTCCCTTAAAGTCTTGGTTGTTTTTTATATAATATTTTATTATAATTATATAAAAATATAAACCTAAAATTTCCTTGTGTAACTAATTTATCTCATATATCCTTTTTATATTTTAATTATTGGATAAAGAAAATTGGGTTACGTTCATCGTTATCAAATCCAAAAATGTAAATTTTATGTTTTTAGCACTAGATCTGGGAGTGTGAGTTTGGGTCCATTATATTATAATAATTTGATTATTGGAGATATATGATATATATTAAATGTATAATATTATATAAATATTATATTATAACTATTTAATGTCACTTTTTAACTCATTTATTCATTAGGACACACTTTGGTTTTAGTCAGTTTACCACCTACTTGAGCAATGTTGTAATGTTAATACAATGAATGATTAAAAAATGTTATCTATTATTATTTAAAATCAATTATAATTTTAAAAATCTATTATAAACATTATGAAGTTATAATATTATTATTTAAACATGTTTTTAATTTATCATATTCATTCATTATAAACTATTTAAACACATTTTTCTCTGCTATCATGTTCAAGATTCAAAGTTAAAAATATCATGGAGTCAAAGTAGAACATTATAAATAATCATGGGATATATATAATATAACCATAGGTAACCTAGGAATGATGAACTTTTTATAAATGATCATGGATCAATATTAACATTACAAAATTGTGAATGATAATTAAAAGAGTTGACACTATGTGTTAAAAATAAAATATAATGAACCACTATTTTCGAAAAATATATAAAAGAATTTTATAAAATAATTATATGTTTTAATAAGATTTTAAAATATATGATTAAAATAATTACTTTTTTATAGGATGTCAGAGTGTGGCCAACTAATAAGGGAAATAAGGTAACGAATTTGTTTCTCAAACTCTGTTTTTTGAGACACATTTTACTTTTTATATCAATTTACTTTTATATGGTGTATATGTGACCTAATTGTTTATTTATCATGAAATATATTTTATTCATGATATTTTATGTTCATTTCCATGACCCTTTTCCTTAAAGTGTCTTGATTATAATTTCATTCAAGTGATAATTTGTTTCTTGACTCAATTTCTTTTTCTTATGAGTCATGAAATTTATTCTTGATTTTTATAATCTAGGAATCATTTACTATAATTATATTTTAAAATGCACAATTAAATTTTTCTATAATTATATTAATTCCTTTCATTAATATCTTCCCATTTTTTGAAATTATTTTTCAATTAAATTCATGTTATTGATAAGATTTACTCATATACATTAAAATGAATATTTATCTTCCATGTTCAGTTTTGACCTATCAAAAGTGTGATCTATAATCCAAATACAACTCAAAAAAATTTACCTTCAAGTTTCCATTAAATATTTTTCAAATAACTATTTTGATATCTATTTCACAATATGGGTTTTAGAAAAAAATTTAAATTTCATTTGGAAGCTTTACATGTGGATATATTTTAATAAAGTTGTCTTTTCAAGTAATGATACAAAGGTTTTAAAACTATTACATAAATATTATTTTAATTTTAAATTAAAATAAATTAAATTTATTTAAAATAATAATTAAAATATAAAAATTTATAGTTTTAAATAGTGTTCGGTTTCGATGGAAAGGATCTCTTTTACATGTTTCCTTGTAAGCCTCACTTTTAACCACATTTTTTCATTTTCTAAGAGGATTCACCTCTATGATTTCATTTTTCAAAAAACGTGTATTCTTATTCTAATGGTTTAAAAAATATTCCTTTTTATATTTTTTAAATGTAAAAAATAAATTCATAATTTCCAAAAAAATGTTAATAATTAATCTAACAGTGTTCAACATATATATCATATTCTTGATCAATGATACTATTTAATTGAAACAATCCTCACTCTTAATCTAGATCTTTTTCATTTATGTGATGAACCATCACTACTTTTTCCTTACATTATCATCATCTTGTATATAAATTATTTTCTTTTAATTACTTTCCTTTGTGAATTACCTTTAATCCATTACTTGATAAGAGTGTGTTTACCTAGAATTATAATACATCAATTTATTAGAGAGATTGTTTCCTTAATTGAGTATCCTCTTCCAATATGGTCATGAACTATATAATTAATAGTATTTAATGAGTGTTATATACCTAGAATAATTCCTAATGTCATTAAATTCACATTCATTTTCCTTGGGATTATATTGATATTTTTATTGATAGAATTATGAATGCTTCCATGGGGAGACACTTGAAAAGTATATAAATCCCATTTTGTTTCTTTGGGTTTTATAATATATTTATTGAAACCATGTGGAATTCATATGTATGATTTTTATTATGTGAAAGTTGAACATATAATTATATATCCCTCGAATTCATTGGGTAATGTTTCCATATCATGAGATATCATGGTGCATAGAAAGTGAGCCTAGCTAACTATAGTGTATGGGTAGGTAGCCTGGAAAATTATTTTATGCCAACGAGATAGTGATCCTTTACTTATGATGTCATGTTTTTGTAGTTTCCAAATCCATAATATTAAATGATCATATATTATAATCCTTGTTCAATACATGTTCTTATTATATCATCTATTTATTCCATTCTATAATGATTATAATCATTCTCTTTATGATATCATGTTATGCCTCACAACTTATATAAGTTGTCTCACCATTATTCTTTACCTTTATTTTGCACTTACTGATAATATGATCTCACCCCTTCTTATGTATCTCTTTCTTCGAGATATGAAAGAATAATAAGTATGGAAATACTAGAATACTATCCTCTATATATAATTTATGTTGGAATTTTAAGACTCGTTATTAAATTGTTATATTCTTATATAGTGGGGAAAAATTCCCTTTGATGATAAGACTTTATATTTATTATTTGGTTACTTTTGATAATTCTCTAAAACAATAATATAAAATGTACTTGGATTGTAAATGTGTGAAGGATATTGTATTATTATATGTGTATCAAAGATAGTTTTATATTTTATATGTTTTACCACCAGATCTGGGAACATGGTTCTAGGGTAATTATAGTTTATGTTAGAGTAGTGTTTAGATACCATTATAGGTTAGGATGATATTAATTAAGGATGAATTAATATTTAGGAATGAAATCAAGGGTTTTTTATTTAAGGATGATATTTGTTTCAATGATTAATACAAACTATTAGTTTTCTAGTATTGAATATTTTATGTTGTGTGTGGATTAGGAAAATATATAAATAGTTTTAATACATGGTATAAGTCTAAGAATATGAGAACCCATGAAAATTTTCTTAAAGTATATAATGTTTTGTTTTTTTATAAATTAAATCATTTTTGGATACCGGAAAGTGGATGTAGTTTTGGAACATATTCATATAGGGGTAACATCACTGAAAAAATATGTTTGGGTGTATGTCAGTTATAATTCTGATGCATGATGAATAGACCAACTTTTTCACCTGAATAGACACTCCTAGGAGATATGCTTAGGTTAATTAATTTTTTATTTACAAACTATTATAAAGGATTTTGACATATTATTTTATATAAGTTTTAAATATTAGATATCCTAATAGAGAAATGACCACTTATAACATAGAATGAAGTTACAGTCTCATAAGTAAGGTTATTCACATAATTTATGAATTATTTTGTCTATTATCATATCTTTAACATTGTATATTTAAAAATATAAGTATTCTCATCCCTGAAAGTTACTTTAAAGTAATGGCTAGAGTAATAAGGAACAATGATTTCAATGTATGTAATAGAAAATGTGGTGATTATCCTAACCTAAAATCAATTAGGAAAATAATATAGGTTATAAATATTATAAACATTACAAATAAATTATCATGAATTATGGTTAACATAGTAAAAATAGTTGATTTCCCTATCAGAATAATTAAGATGAGGGTAACTCATAGAAATGTTGCTGATGAAGAGGGTGAAGGAAAGAAGATAAAATTTTCTTCATGTCAAAAATGTGGGAAGAATCACACTAGGGTATATTTTAAAGGAACTTTAAATTTTTTTATGTTTATTAAATGAGAAAATAATGCATCTATCTAATGGGAGAAAATGAATAAATTAGTTAACCTGATAGTGGAAGAAGACTTGACTTCAATTTTACATAAGACATTGTTATAGAAATTTTATATGTAATATTATCTTATGTCATTTATATCTTTTAAAACCCATTAATTAATGTATTTTATAAAAAATTTAGGATGCAATTAATTAAAGGAGGGATAATGTAATATCCTGATATTTCTATATATACATTTTCTTTTAAATAGTAATAATTTTACATGCACTAAAAATATGACATGACCAATTATAAAATTAAAATATCCATCCCTAAAAGTTCATTATGATATTATATCACATATTTATATATGATATAAAATATTTAAGTTGTTTACATTAGAAAATTATTATAAAATAATATTAGAAATTTGTAATGTTTAACACAAACTTTTTTAAAAAGTAGAATTTTACCATTATATTTTTCATCTTAAAAGAGAAATATATAATTTTTAGAAATATAATTAGATATCATTGACTGTGTTATTTAATTTTTAATACCAAATTTAAATTATTAATAATATTCTATCATTTTACTAGAATACTTTTTTATAGTCGAAAGTGAGGTTTTATGAAAATTATAATTTTCAAAAAATTATCAATATATAATAATGACCTAGCGGGACACAAAAATATTTAAAAAATAATATATTAAATTATTTAATGAAATTATTCATTTAAATTTTTTTTTTAACTTAGAAAACTTTTGTCCAATATTTTTAGAAATAAGTAAAGGGTTACTTTATTCAAAAAAATGTTTTATGCCATTTCCTTTAAGTAATAAATATTTTGGTAAAATTAGATTATGGATTTATTTTAATGTAAAATTAAGTTAATTATATTTATAATAAATAATTTTAGCTCATAAATATTATTTAATTTAAAAATTTACCTCATGTATAAATTTTGTGGTTAAATATAAGATTATCGTAAAAACTATTTTAAGAATTAGTTGTATTATTTATAAAATTATATTTTTATAATAATAGTAATTCTAATTTATAAAAAAAATATCTTATATTGGATTATAATAATCAAATTAATTAGTATTATCAATATTAATAATTAACATCTTAATTAACTAACAAGGGTGAAGGTAAGACTTACCTTGAAAAAAGTACACAAGGGTAAAGTGAAAAGTGAATATAAAAACCCATAAATCATTTAATCATGTCCCCAAAATGATTTTAGGGGAGGCATTTAGTTAATATAATGGACCATATTATATTTTTTTGAATTATGGGGTCCTTTTATAATTAATAGTGTATAAAAACAATTTAATAAGTCAAGGAAATTTCAAAACTGCCCTTCCCTTAACTTGTAAAATGATAGACATTGATGCCTTCTTTACATATACATAAATACTAATTATTTGGTTAAAATATATTCATATATTCCTCCTATAACCCTATTATATGAAACATACCCTTTTTCTACACTTAATTATCATGATCCATTCTTTTCCAAGGATAGTTCCAAGGAAAATAAAAGTTCTCGATGTGAGTATCACTCTCCTCTTAGTCTTTATTTTTTCATTTTTACTTCATTATCATAAAAATAATTGTTTATATAATTAATTATGAATAATATATATACTAAAACTTTATTATATTAATGTATCATTAATTATTAATTCATTCCATATCATTCGCTAAGAAAAACAAACACATCAAATGTGGGTATGTGCAAACTTCCACCCCCATGACATGATGGTGTTTGTTTTTAATCAACACATATTATATCTGGTATAAAGGATGTTTTTTATGAATTATTATTCATTTTATTTCACTTTTACAATTCTAAAATGGTCACCCTCTGAATATACCATCATTTTATCTATTCATTGAGGACCGATATCATTAGTTATGTGTACAAACAGACAACCACCTCCATGGATTATAGATTTCATTTGTCAACACTGCTCGTAATTAATTTTTCTAAGAATGTATTTGATAAAGATATATTATATTAATTAAATTAATAATATTTTTTAAAAATTATATTAACAAAACTGTATAGCACATTGTTACTCATTCGATCATTACGAGAGGCTTTTGTTTTGGTCAGATTATCGCTTAATCAAGCAATGTACTAGTGTTTATATAGTTAGTGATTGAGGAATGTTATATAATATTAATGAAATTTAACAATAATTTATTAAATATGTTATCATGGTTATAGAATAAAATACTATCTTCTGAAAATGTTAATAATGTATCATATATGTTCATTAAAAACTATTTAATGAATTTTTTCTTCAGCATCATATTTAAGAGTTATAATTAAAGGTTCCATGGGATAAAAGTGTAACATTATAAATACTAATCTGATATTTGATAAATTAACATAGTTTTTCTTTTAATTACAAACTTGGTATCAAAAATTAGGTATCAACATTAACATTACTAATCATGTTCCAGATAATTTAAAGTGTCGACACCTCATGTTAAAAATAAGCTATAAAGAAACAATATATTCAAAGTAAATTATCATAAATTAAATATATTAAAGGGATATAGATATGATTAAGGTTATTAAATAGATTAAAAATATATTTTTGGTTGTTTTAAATGATGTTAGAGTGTGATTATTTATCTGTAAAAATAAGGTAATCTATTTTTTTTCAAACACCCTTCAATTGAGTGTGATCAATTCATAATTTATTACTCAACTAAAATACTTTTTCTCCTGGGTCCTAAAATCTCATCCAAAACATGATTATTAGATTATATTTTCCTACCATTATCTTTTCAAAAGGTATATTTCATATTTATCTAGGTATATTACTTATTGTTATTAATATCCTACAATTTAAAGAAAGGATTTTTCAAATAAAAGCATGATGTTGACAAGAATAACTCTTTCACTTTCTGATGAATATTTTTTCCATGTTTATATTTTTCCTATTGAAATTATTTTTTATAATTAAAATTTGTTTCATCTCAAATGACCTTCATGTTTCCATTCACATATTTTCAAATGAATGTTTTATTATCCAATTTGTGATGTGGGTTATATAAAACTTATATAATGTAATTATAATGTTTTCCAGATGGATAGTTTTCAAAAATATTTTAATTTTATATAATGATATAAATATTTTGAAAATTCCTCTATAATTATTGTTTTAAGGTTATTTCCAACTCCGTTGACATTATTTAAAAAATTTAAATAAAATCTTTTAACATTTTCCACATGGCTCATTTTCAATTGATATAATCTCATTTACATGTTTTCATGTGATTTTATATTTCTTCCATCCATTTAATTTTATACTTTAATTCATATCTATGCTTTCATTTTTTCAAAAAAACTATATTCTTATTCTAATGAATTAATAAAATTTCCATTTTTAAATGTTTTCAATTTTCAATGGAAATTCGTATTTTCAAATAAATTTTCTTAATAATTTTAATATTTTTGTTCATATATTATGTATGCTTAATCAAGGGTATTATTCAAATGATAACATCCATAATATTAATTTGGATAGATTTTGAAATTATCCTTTCTGTATATGAGATGATCCATCACTAATTTTCTATTTCCTAATCATCTACTTCTATATTAATGGTTTTCATCCATTTCATTACATTTTTTAAGGATCTATGTTTCATTAATTAATTGAATGGTGTTCATCTAGATTCACAATAAATTTATTGATTATATAGATTATTTTATAAACCATATATCTTATTCCTATAATTTTTAAGTACTATATAGTTTATAATCTTTAAAAATTGGTATTTACCAAGAATGATTCTTAAATTCATTGAGTTCCAATTTATGTTCCACAAGTTTATCATGATATGTCTATTCATGGAATCATGAATGTTTCATTTGGTATCCACTTTAAATGGATATAGAACCAATTTTATTTATTTTTTCTTTTATGATATGTTGATTGAAACCATTTGGAACACATATGCATTATTTTCATTATTTGATAGGTGGGGATGGAATTATATAGCTCACTAATGTATTGGGTAATGTTTGTATCTCATGATATAACATGGTGTATAGGTATTGAACCTAGCCAATTATGGTGTCTGGGTAGTTATCCATTCCAATTATGTTATGTCTTCTTCACTTATGGTATCATATGTATATAGTTTTTACATTTATATGATTTCATGCTCTAATGTTATGATCATTGTTTAATCCATGTTATTATCATATCATCTTATTATTCCATGCACTCATTATTATGATCATTCCCTTTATGACATCATGGTATTCCTCCTAACTAGTATCAGTTATCTCAATATTATGCTTTCCTTTGATTATTCCCTTACTAAGCATCAGATCTTACCTCTTTATTTTTCCCTTTCCCTAGGTTAAAATTGAAATTATTCAGTATATTAATTCTAAAATATTATATTTTATGGATAATTTATAGGCAATTTTGATGACTCATTATGGATTCATTAGCTTCTTAAATAGTGAAGGAAAAATGTTAATTTTATGATAATACATTATATTTATTAGTTATTTATTTTCCATAATTTTATAAAACTTAAAACTAATAGGTACTTAGATTTTAAATTTTTTAATGTTTTTTTAATTATAGATGTTTATCAAATCCAATGTGGTATGTTATCTATTTTTATAACAAGATCTAGTATCCTGGTCCTAATGGAAGCTCAATGAATGTGGAGATAATCACATTGAAACATGTTTTACATGAACATAGTGTGGGAACCAATACCACATTCTCCTCGTATATCTTAAAAAAATCAAGGAATTATTCCTATAGTGCTACACATGTTATGAGAAAAATGATAGAGAGAGATGATCTATCGATCATGGGCCCAGGTGAGGAAACCCATTATTAGTCCTAAATTAATACACATAGAAATTATCTATGATATTTTTTAGCACATGGTCAAATCCCATCACATGGAACCAAATGGGAAATTATAGTTTTCTAACTTTTGGAAGAAGAGGAATTTAGAATATGGGACTAGAGGTAATACCTTAAAAAACTAATAAGTTCTAGAGTTTTGAAAAATATGAATCCATATATATTTTTAAAGGATATGGGATGAATCTATAGGTACATGTCTTAAGAATTATAGAATATTTCATTGTGAGTTCTCTAAATTGGAATTATTTTTATTTGATACTTCCTTTGTTATAGTAATATTAATTATATTTTTTTTCTTCCCTAAAACATTATTTGTTTCATAATGGTATTAAATCATTATCCAGTGAGTTTGGATGAGGTAACAATAGTAGAAACATACACATCCTCTAGAATTATGTTTAGTATCTCATGAAAATTATGTATGAGTTCTTGGTAATGAAAGAGTTTAACCTTCATTATTTGCACTATGTAAATTGTTGTTTTATCATTTAAATATGTATAATAAGTGAAACTTAATCCACAAGATGGAAATCCTTAGTAGAAAGGGTCTAACCACCCAGACTGTATTTCTATATTTAGAGAAACAATGTTATTTTCAAAATCACTATGTGCTTTGATATAATTATTCTCAATTTATATTTCAATGAAACACCATGGAGAACATTGATCTATAAATTAAGACCTAAATATTTTTTTGGAGATCATTAATAAAGACAATGTATTTATTTTATAATTCTCCAAAATGATTTGTTAGGATACATAGTCTATATTATATGAATTCAAATTTCCACACAATATCCTACACTCAAGAGAAATATGGTCTGTTGGTTTTTTATTTTGGGAAGGGTGGATCTATAATCGACTCACGTATCACAAACGCATATTTATATTCCCATATTTTCAATTATTTTCACAACAAAACTCATCTAAGATAAATTTTATAATCATTAATATCATGGAGGATTGACCTTATGATTCACCAGGGTTATGTTGTACTGTTAGGAAAGAGTGTTGTTTCCATAACAAAACAGTTAACCATTTAATAATTAGAAATATTATAATGAAATTATTTATAATTACATTGTATTTTATTTAGTTTTTAAAAAAATCATTAAAAACAAATTAATTATTAAAGTAAATATACCATGACCATATAAGTACTTTGCAACCATATATTATTATTGAAATATTATATATTATTGTAAATTTTCATATTTTAAATTTTTTTAATTCTCTTTAATTAAATATCACCACCTATTTTTCATATAAAAATGAATATAATATGGTGGAGTGATCAACAGTAGGTTCTTGTTATATATGTGGGTACAATAGACACCAATGTTTTCCTCTACGATGAGCTATGTCTAATTCAACTCCCACCTATTGAGGAAGTTATTATGAGAATTAATCAAAATCAATGTATTTAATCAAGAAAATAATCAATTAAATCAAAGAGGATCATGTTAGAGCATAATATTAAGTAGATGAATTGGATCCAAAAATCTAATCCCAATTTTATTGGTGGACTTATAAATTCTTGGATCAGTAGTTCACTTCTATGATCGACTAGTGAATTTAAGGAATTTGACTAAAAAATTCATATAATAGTAGGAGTCATTAGTTATAAAAAACATATATATCATTTAACAATTCATGAACACTTTTTATCTAATAAAGATCAAGAGAAGGAGGTTATTCTGAAGATGGCCTAAAATGTTCAATATAAGGAGGATACCTTGGATAATACCTCTAATTAATAATCATCCTCCCTGATCCTTAGTTATACAACCTATATATTGGAGTGATTGGGTTTTTTAACAAATTATTCTTGATATGGGGATATCTAATGGGTATTTACAACTGTTGGGATGGCTGTATATACCATATATCCTCTAATTTTATTATACTTTTTTCGTTTTACAATGTAGAGGAGAAAACTATAATTTTTGGTTACATCTATGGATACTACATCCCTCATTATATTGGTGATAGTTCTATAATAGAGCATGAATGAAGGCTATAAAATAAATTATTATCATAAAAAAATGAAATTTTTATTGGAGATTATTTTTATTATTTACATTAATTTATTTTAGAAGTTTAGTTTATTATATTTTATTTTAAAAAAAATCCCACATTTTCTTTAATCCCCTCCATTAATTTTCTATGAACTGGAGACTCAAAAAGAGGAGAATATAATAAATTGGCTATATAAATTTGTTAAAATCATTAAAAATTTAATTTTGAATAAGTGTGTGAGGGGTATGGAATACTTGGTTATATGTTTCCCATTTAATCTTTACTTCCTTTAATGTATTGGGAGACATGTGATGAAGGAATTACACTAATGAATTTATTCTGAGATTCTAACTATATTGAATATTTTAATTAAACTAATATTCACTAATCATTAATTATCATAATAGATTGGATTATTAAATCAATAAATGATTGGATTTGTGGATTTTTTTACTAATGACTAAGTTATCAACATTATCCTTAAATGTGAAATTGATAATATTAATTATTATAGATTTATGAGTAATGAAACAAACATAGTTTCATGTTTCTGGATATATATAGTCCATATGTGTATAAATGTTTTGTGAATAAAATTAAAACAATAATACATTAATGGTATTTCTGATTTGTTTGTCAAACATTTCTTATATTCTTTTACTATAAAAAATCATAGAGGTTCCATCTATTGGAATTACCTATACAATTTTAGCTAACCTCATATTGAATGTGAGATTCTTGAGAGCTGGCTATCCACAATTATTGTAGTGAATTAGATTTCCCATGTATTATTTTTTGGTATTTTATGGATTATTTTTTAGAACAGGCACTAAGACCACATTTAATTCTGAGGCCCGGTGTGCCCAGAATAAATGTTTGAAGTATATTAAATATATTAAATAAAATGTGTGTATAGATTTCTTAAAAAGTAGGATAAGTTATAAATGGGGGTCTGGATCAGAAATTCGATGGTTCCATTATATTCAAAACGCATAGTTTACCATATGTGTGACATAACCTTGGTCGTCATGGGGAGTTTGTGGAAAAGTCAATGCACACATGAAATGAATAAGAAAATTAAATAAATTATTTTATTTTTATTTCACTAAAATAGATACTGGCATGTCTTTATGTAGATGGTTATGATGAAATTTTATGGTTATCCTCATAACCCCTGAGCCTTTGAAAAGAGTGTTTAAGGATATCTCTTAGATGAACTTCTTCTAGAGCGTGAATGAGTGATCGACATGCAAAAAATCAGAAGATCTCACCAATGACAATGAAGTCAATTTATTCTTCATTAGCGATCGATCCAAGTAATGGTATGAAGTTATTTTAATTTTATTATTTTATTGTTCTTAATTCCTATGATGAATGTGAATCATTAAATCAACTGATTGATCTATATTTTAGTTTTCTTACTAGATGGGTTTATTTATGGGTTTTTTTTGAGATTTTATTTATTGTTATCGATTCTTAACTTATCGTTATAGCGGAGACTGATCAAGGAAAACATGAACAATGTCTAAGGTTTGTCCATTATGTTTATGGTTGTGTATTTCTCCCATATTTTTTTGTTCATTGTGGGTGTTCTTTCTTGACCTGTGGTTCAACATCCTCAAAGAAATTGATTTTTTCTCACCCATTTCTTGCAGAAATAATTGATATTTTAAATATGGTATTGCCAATACATAAAGGTGGTGAGAAAATGGAAGCAATGGTGAATCAAATGGTTTTGTATACTCGAATTTATGTTATTCGGTGTGCAATGAAGAACATTGAATAAGGTCATTCTCTAAGTGAATCAAAGATTCATAATCAAGAGAATGGACATTTTGATGTTTGTCCAGGATAGATCCTCAATTTCGGGCATGATTGAAGCCCAAATATGAGGTGCTAGTGGCAAAAACATGCATGGAAGGAAGAACTAGGATTTCTAGAAAAACATGATCCACACAACATGTAATATGAGATTACATGGAATGTGGGTCCCTCCTTGAGGTGGTTAGGGTTATAGGAGGGATTTTAGTGTCACATGGCATGTAACCTTTTCACATGACATGTGGCCCCTTTTGGTGAGATCAGTGTGTACCTCAGAGAGTACATGGCCACCGACTGGAGAACATAGGAATGGGCACATCATGTTCTCCCAAATGGACACATCCTAGAAAAATGTAAATATGCTATATTGTGTACTGTTACTTAGGAATAAGTACATTGGAAGAATCGCATTGTGTACTTCCACATAGACTTGATCATAGATAGTGTCTGTTTACATGGTTATGACCTAATGACAAAGGAACATGGTGTGTACCCCTACTACATGTCATATACTTCTCAAATGTTTACATGGATCCCTTGTACACTGTATCTTGGAAAAGTTTTTTAGAGTGTGTTCCCAATATCCTTTCCCTGATTGTTAGTATGGAATCACCACCTGTATAAAAGACTATGATCCCTTGATTATGATTTCTTGTATAGAGTTATTGGAATCCTTCAATGAGACCCAGAGTGAGATCCACTATTATTCTTCATTCCCTAGGTGGATTTCTTGTTATCATTGTGACCAAAACTATGCAGGTGATGATCATATACTTATAATGTTAATATAAATTGATTAATTGTAATATTTCATGGCCTTTGGAGTGATCCTCATCTATGTATCATATATCTTCATACCTTCAACGTTAATTTTCAATGTCAAGACCTTATGAGCACTACCTCTCAGAAAGACATTATCAGTGTTAGTAGAATCATAGAGTATATTCTCCCGAATGAGAACTTTATGGAATCATTGTGCTGGAATCCTAGGTGTTTTATTACGGTTGTGTCTTTAACATTGATACTATGTGTCTTTATTGAGTATATTTTTATGGTATTGTTATATTTACTGTAGACATACCGGTGGAGAGATGACTATATTATTTTTTGTATACCTTTTGGTTTTAGAGTGTCCTACTGGGTAATGTTATACTCACAACTACATGGGATTTGCATTCACCTGTCATATACTATGTAGATAATATGGCTTTTAACAGAATCATAGACATAGTAGGAATAGACGGTGCTTAGTGAGATTAGATAGACCAACTTGTGTTCTGGTGGTATCTTAATATCAGTCCTTATCTTAATTTTTAGGTTAGACTGGTTTTCAGACTCTGTTGTGGGATTTTATTTGGACTTTTTTATTTCCATTACTTTTTATCATACTCTTTTTATGGTATTTAGATATATGCATGCATGGTTGTTCAATTTTTTTCATTTCATCATTTTATGGACATAGGTACATGTGCTTGTGTATAGGTACTTAGAATAATACCTCCCATATTAGGGTTATTTCTACTCCGTGCTAGTCACCAACCCCTATAATATTAGATATTTGATGAGGGAGTCAAGGAAAGGGCCCCTTTAAGATGGTTCTAAAGATATTGGTATCATAGGAGGTTTCTACCATATAACTAGAGTCTGTGAGATCTGTTTGGGGAAACAGTGTTAAGTGTTTCAAGTTTGGATTTCAGGCTAGGGCCACCAGTGTTGGTGCAGCGGCTAACATATCCATACACCAGGACTTTGGTCACCTTATTTTCAACACGGTACATGATAATACAGGCTGTAGGGAAAACAATGGTACATGCATAATATAGGAATGGGTTTTGGTTTCCATTTTCTTCTTGATTTTTCTCTCTAGATATACTCATTGATTGTGGTACATCTTTTATACATTCAAGATGCCTCTACGGTTTATTCTATCTAGGATTCAGTATCCACATCATGAGGAGAATCACCTCGGTGAGGAGGCATCGATTCTGAGACCATTTCTAAAGGTTCTACATCTAGGTGGTTCACCAGCTACATCACTACCTGTAGATCAGCATATGGTGCCCATAGCAGTGGATGAGAAGCACAGTATGAGAACACTTCACGAGTTTTAGTGGAAGTGACCCATCCAGTTCTGAGGTGAGGCCAACCCAAAGGTATATGATGAATGTATTGATGCAGTTACAAGAGTTTTCTATCTACTCAAGATGCTAGCATATCATATGGTGGTTGTGGAATTGAGCCTTCTCCATGCCTCAATAGAGTGATTGTGGGGGTTAGTGACCCAGTCTTATGACATGGAAACTCTAAAATTTTTATAATTTGAGTTCTTATTCATAGAGGAGTTCTCTTTATCTATATATATGTCTATAAGTATCTAGGGTATTATTCATCTCGAATAGGTAATCACGATAGTAGCTCAGTTTTCATCGATGTTTACCAACCTCTCCAAGTACTCGATAAATATAGTTTGTAATCAGTTCTTTAGGGTTTGGAACTTCGATTAAAACATAGAGAAATATGATCCAATGATATCCCCCTATGAATTCCTATATATATTGGGGTTCTAGAGTGAGATTTAGTGATTTTGATTTTCTTGGTTGAGTAGACATAGCCAATGGTTTCCAATTGTGGGCACACAGTAGCCAAGATCCTGGAAGTAGAGAGTCGATGTTAGTATCAAGGACTTAGATGTGTAAGATGTTTTAGGATGATTTCCTATGATAGAGGGCCTGCAATTTATGGATCTTAGGATGGTTCTAGACATCCTAGAGAATGGTTGTGCAACTCATTTGATGGTAAGGGACATATTTCTTGAGATTTTCTGACCCACCATGTAGCTAATAGAGAGAAAATAGATGGGTATCAAAGGTAGATATAGTGGATGGAATAGGTAGTTCCACAAGGTGGTGTATGTGGAATAGGATCTATGAGAGTATCATGAGGTGTTAGACTCTTGGACATGTTTCCACCACCACCCCCAGGTGGTCTATGCTAGGCTTATGGTGATGTAGGACAGAAGTGAGGACAGCTTCAAGAGGTTGAAGCTAATGACCTAAAAGCTATGATAATGATGAAAGGTATGATATGTGCCTTTTATACCTTAGTTTTAGTATTTATAGTCAAATCTTCTAGTAATTCATTTCTTTTCACTTATTTGGTTTGAGTCTTATAGATTGTGGTTGACCCCTTGGCTCGACCCTCGCACTTGGAGACTTGTACTGGAGATGACTCAGTGATCACACACTTGTGCCAATAGTGTGACCTAACTCTTGGTGGTGACACTTTTTTTGGTATCTAATTTTATTAGTTTTGGGGAATTACGATGTCATATTAGGTATAGACTGGTTATCTATAGTTCATTTCCAAATTGACATTATCAATGGAGGATGTGGTGTGTCCGTTGGGATGGGACTTGGTTTTTCATTTTCAGTGAAAAGGAAACCCAAGTAGAACATGATAGAATCATGCATTAGAGGGTGAATTTGATAACTCATCGATTTTCTAGAATGGCCCTTGGTGCAGTGGATGTTATCATTTTTCAATTTCCTAAAATGGTGGAGGAGTACAAGGACATTTTCCCCTAGGATATTCCAGTTCTACCTCCCCACTGAGAGAGAGACTTTTGCATTAATCTATATCCCAGTGTGGAATTTATATATGATACATCATATCATATGGACATTAGAGAACTATAAGAGTTGATGGTGTAATTGGAGGACTTTCAGAGGTATGGATTTGTTAGATACATTTTTTCTCCATAGGCAGCCCCATTATTGTTTTCCAAAGAGGTTGAGATATTGATGTTATATGTTGACTACTATCACATGAACCAGGTGACCATGAAAAAAGCGTATCCACTGCTGAGGATTAATAACCTATTTGGTCAGTTTATAGGGGCTCTGTGGTTCTTAAAGGTTGAACTCTGGCTAGGCTATCACCAATTATGAGTATGGGAAGAGGATATAATGAAAATGGAATTCAAATATCGATACAGACACTATGAGTACATAGTAATTTCATTTGGAATGATTAACTCCCCAATAGTGTTCATGGGACTCATGAACCATATCTTCTAACCTTCCTTTGATCATTTAGTGGTAGTTTCTTTTGACAATATATTTGGGTACTTGGCATCTTAGGAGGATCATATGAGACACTTGATGATGGTTTTAGTCATACTCTAAGAGAACCAACTTTACAGTAAGATACTAAAGTTCTAGTTATATATTCAAGAGGTCAACTTTTTGGGACACATTATCTAAATAGATAGAGTGGCAGTGTACCTAGACAAGGTTGAGGTATTTTTAGCTTGGAATCTAACTAAGAGAGTGATGGAGGTGTAGAGATTCCTTAGGTTGGTAGGATATTGCAGGATATTCATATCATATTTCTCTAGGATATCAGTACACATGAAATATTTGGCCCAAAAGGGGAATCCTTTCATGTGTACAGAGAGTATCCAATAGGATTTTTAGCAATTTATGAAGATATTGATGAGTTATCCCATATTGAGATATCTAGAGGAAGGTGTCGATTATGTAGTGTCCTATGATGCATCAGGAATTAGGGTTCGTTATGTTCTAATGCATAGGTATGCATTAATTACCTATGGTTCAAATTTGTTGAGACCACATGAGTAGAACTACACATCCCATGATTGTGTGTTATCAGCAGTAGTATTTTCACTAAATATGTGGTAACTCTACTTGATGGGTGAACAATTTATCATCTATTTTGATCACAGGAGTCTCAAGTATATCTTCTCTCGTATGGATCTTAACATGAGAAAAAATTTATGGCTAGATGCCCTCAATAACTATAACTTAGATATTTTCTATACTCTTGTGTAGGGGAACCTCTTAGTAGATTCTCTTAGTTGGAGATATTATTTTTGGTTGTTAATTGAGTCATCAGAGAAGTTTGCCTCATTGTAGTTATTCGTTGTGGATAGAGATGGATTAGATTATCTCTAGTCAATATTTGTTACCCCTCTGATTTTATAGGGAGTTAGAGAGGCACAACTTGGGGATATCGACTGTGAGATCCTACATACTCAAATATCCACTAGATGTGCTACTAAGGGATTTTATAAAGGTGGGGAGAATGTTGTTATTTTTAGATGACACATGACGGTACCGGTGATGTTGTGGGAGTAGGTTCTTAGAGAGTTTCATACATATCCTTTAGTGGTTTATCCATGTGTAGAAAAGATATAGCAGGACCTTCAAAATAGATTTTAGTGACCAAAGATGAATAAGGGAGTTACAGAGTTTGTCTCTCAATTCCTTACTTGTCAGAAAGTCAAGGTTGAGCACCAAGTTACAGTGGGTTCAGCTCAACCCTTTATGGTGCCAGAGTGGAATTGGGATGGTATATCTATAGACATTATGATGTTCTTACCACATATATCCAAAGGATATGATTCCATCTGGGTGAATGTAGACTGACTCACCAAGTTGGACCACTTCTTAACTATCTGAGAGTAGAGTTCAGTAAGGACCTTTGGATGCCTTTATGTTCAGAAGATAGTCTGACTCTAGGGAGTTCCCTCAATTATCATTTCTAGTCATTATTCTCTATTCACATATTAATTAAGAAATGGATTGTAGGAGGTGTTTGAAAATTAGTTATGATTAATCACAATATTTCACCCCCAAACTAATGTCCAAATAGATTAGGATATTCAGGTCTTGGTGGACATGTTGTGAACTTTAATTTTGGACTTTGGTTATAGTTTTGAGGATCACCTATCACTGGTGGAGTTTTCGTACAAAAACATCTACCATTCCACCATAGTTAGGGTACCATTTGAGGATTTTTATAGGCTCCCCTTCAGTTCACCACTTTACTGGAATGACCCAGGAGAGTCAAAACATATGGACCTAAAGTTAGTTAGAGATACTAGAGAGAAGGTTTAGATCATCTAGAAGAATATGAGGACCGTATAGAGCTCTTATAAGTCTTATAAAAATAGATTGTGGAGGCCTTTGGAGTTCGAGGAGGGAGACCATGTGTTCTGATCGGTTTTACCAGAATGTGGATTATGGAGATTTTTTTCAGGGAAGCAATTTATCTATGTGATTTATTGGACCTTTATAGATATTGTGTAGAGTTGGAAAGGTGGCGTACATCTTAGATCTACCTCCTATGTTAGATTGGGTAAATGAATTCTTTGATATGTCACAACTGAGGAGGTATGTGCATGACCCATCACACATTACTGACTAGAGAGAGATGGAAATCAAGGAAGAATCCACCATTTCTGAGAAACTGGTAGGTATTGAGTATCAGTTGGAAAGGATCATTCATGGGTGATCAATTCCTTTAGTTAAGATCTTATGGTAGCATGGGAATCTCAAAGAGAGAACATGGGAGTGGGAGGCTCAGATTCTTCCTCAGTGCCCACATCTCTTTATGTAGCCCTTGTTTTTGATTTTTTTGGATGTAAATACCTAGGGTGGGAGAATGTAGTGACTTTAATTTTTAATATATTATTTTTTATTTTGTATGGATTGTTTTTTAGACTAGGAATTGAGATGATTTGAAATTCCAAGGGCTGGTGTGCCAAAAATAAATGTTTGAATTAAATTAAATATATTAAATAGAACGTGTTAAGATGTTTCATGAAAAAGTTGAATAACTTCTAAAATTGGGAAAATGATAAAAAATATAAGTGAACTGTTGAGTTTAGAACAAGGATTTTACCCTAGGTGATACATAATGTTGGTTGATGCAGGGAATTTGGGGAAATGTCACCATGGGCATAAAATGAATAAAACAATTAAATAAATAGTTTAATTTTTATTTCATTGATGTAGTGACTGATGTGTCTTTAAGTGGACTATTATGATAGAATTTTAGGGATATTCTCATAAACCTACAACCATTATAGAGATAATTGGAGGATCTATCTTTGATGAAATTATATCGGATTGTGAATCGGTGATCGAATTGCAAAAAAATGGAGGATATTCCTAGAAACAATGATGTTGATTCATTATTCATTAAATATTGGTATAAATTGAGGTAGGTTATTGTTTTATTTGGATTATTTCCTAGTTCATAGTTCCTATGATGAGTGTAAATCAATCAACCAAAAAATTCATCTATAGTTCAGTCATCTTTCTAGATGGGTTTATTTGAGGGGTTCTTTTTGGTAGTTTTGATTAATTTTTATTGATTCTTATCTTGTATTTATAATTGTGATGCATTTAATCAAACAATAACATTTGCCAAGGTTCATTCCTCATGTTTGTGGTTGTGAATTTCTCCTATATTTCTTCATTCATCACAAGTGTTCTTCATTGACCTGTAATTTGATATCCACTAATAAATTGATCATTGTGCACCTATATATTATCAAAATGATTTTATATTATAGATATGGTATCCGCACAACATGATGGTGGAATAACAATGGAACTGGGGGCGGATCCAATGGTTTTGGATACCAATTTTTTTTCTTTGGTGTGAAATGAAGAATGATGAATGGCGCCATTTCTTGAGTAAATAGAAGGGTCAAAATCTATCAAACAACCTTTGTGAGGTCCAAATAGGGTAGATACTAAATTTCTAGAATTATTGAAGCTAAAATACAAGGTGATGGTGGTGTAGGTGTACACAGAAGGAAGAACCCATATTTTTAGAAAACCCTGATCAATACAACATGTAATCTGGGATTACACAACTTGCATATCCCTCCTAGAGATTTCTAGGCCTGTGAGAGGGAGTTAAGTATCACACTGTATTTGAACATGTCATATGGTGTGTGGTCCCCTTTGGTGATCTTGGAATTTACCTCATAGGTTACACGGCCACGAGTTGGAGTACATGGGCATGGGCATACCGAGTAATCTCACAAAGACATGGCCTGGACAAATGTAGATGGGCTAATACATGTACTGCTACTCAAGAATAATTACATAGTTAGTAGAACACTTTGTACTTCCACATAGAAAAGACCATGCACACAGGCTATTTACATAGGTAAGACTTGGGATTGAAGGGACACAGTGTGTAACCCTACAACATGTCTTGTACACCTAAAATTTTGACTTGGATCCCTTTTCCTCTGTATTGGGGACAAGTTTTTTTTGGGTGTGTTCCCCCATAACCTTTCTCTAAGGATTTGTATATAATTTCCTCTTACACATAGGACATTGATCCCATCAACAATACATCTTGAATATATTTTCTATAATCCTTCTGTGAGGCATAGAGTGAGATCCTCTATTCATCTTTATTCCCTAGGTGGAGTTCTTGGTATTGTTATGACCAATACTATATGGACGTAAATCCTCTACTAATCGAGTTAATAAAGATTGAGTTGTTACTAAACCCCATGGCCTTGGGTGTGATCCTCATCTCTGTATCATATCTCTTCAGACCTTTAGTGTGTACTTCCTATAGCAAGACCTGATGAGAACTTCCTCTCTGACGAATGTCATCAATGCTATCAAACTTATAGAGTGTGTTCTCCTAGAATATTGATTTATGGGATATTCGAGCTTAAATCCTTTGTTGGATATTATGGTTGTGACTTTACCTTTGAGACTATGTGTCTTTTTTGGAATATATCTGGATATTCTTGTTATATGTATTGTAGAAATATACCTATGTAGAGAATATTATATTCTTTTTTTGTTTTCATTGTGGTTTTGAGGAGTCCTACAGGGTATTTTTATACTCACCCGGCACAGACTCTTCCCACACATGTCGTGTCATGGGAAAATGATCATCATTTTTGTAGAGTCCCAGACAGACCAGAACTATATGGTGCTTAGTGAGACCAAACATATCAAGGTGTGTTCCTATGGTATCTTGATAGGAGACCCTATATTTATTTTCAAGTTGGACTTATTTTCATACTCTGTGGTGGGATTGTATTTATCACTATTTACTTTTATTTACATTAGGTCATACATGGGATGTTTGATTTAGATGTATGCATGCATTTTTGTTTTGTATTTTTTACATTTCATAATTTTATAGTCTTGGAGATGTGTGTGTCTGTACAGGTACTTAGACTAAGGACTGCCATGATAGCGATATGCCTACTCATCACTAGGCCCTAGCCCTTAGACTATTAGATGCGTGTTTTGGGAGTCACAACATGTGCCCCTTTGATATGGTTCATGATATTTATATTTAATCCCTGAATATAACAAAGAAAAATCTAGGGGGTTATTTCTAATGGGAATGTTTGGCTTCTAGGATTCTTAATTCATGATTAATAAGTTATTCGATAGAAATATCATAAAAAATATAAAACAAATACGTTGTGTGTGTATGAAAAAATAGGATAGAATGGAGGATGGGGATGTGCATTTCACATATATACAATTGAATAATAAATATAAATTTTTCATATAAGGAGGAAATTTATAATTGGATGACATGTGTTAATTTTTATTGACTTTATTTAGGGAGTGATGGAATAGGATGATTCTTATGGTAAACAGTATTAATTTATGAAAGACCATTATTAGCCTAGTAAAAATAAATAGTAAGGTTTACCTTTTTATTTATTGGCATTCATTAGGATATTTTCAAGGTTTTTTCTTGGGGACAAACATGGTTTTAATCATGGGGGTGTGATTTATAAAAAAATGTGACACTTTTCAAATTGTTTTTTGATATATTGGGTGTATTTTCTGGACCAAAACCCATGCATTTCATTGAGTTGAATTTTTTTTGGATTTCCATTAAAAAAAATTTGATGTTTATCTATGTTTTGTATTTCATTTGTTTTTTTTTGATATATTGGAAACATTCGTTGTGAACATATATTTCCCACTCAAACACATATATTTTTTGTGGTCTAGTTGTGCTGATTTTTAATTCTTGTAAATATGGTTTTTATATAAATCTTTACTATATATAAATATTAGTAATTAAAATTTATTACTTATGTTGAAAATTTACTTAATTTTTTATAATTTTTGTTACACTTATTCTATTAATCTGAATAAATATATCTTTTTCCATTTTTAATCTGTATAAAAATAAACTTATTATTAATTTTTTAATTTAATAAATCTATAATATTATATTTTTATTATATTTTAGATTTTATTTTTTAATTAATAAAAAAAAATTTATTTATTCACATGATAATAATTAATTGTGTATATATATTAATTATATAAATTTATAAATTAATTATATAAATTAATAAATTAATTATATAAATTAAAAAATTAATTATATAGATCTATTTATGATAAAGTGTAAATTAAATTATATTTTTATAAATATGTTAACCAATTTTTATTTTTTATTTTAATTCTTCACTAACTATATTTTTACTCTATTCTATATAAAATACTCAAAGAATCAATGATAAAAAATACAAGATATGTGAGAATAGATTGATGAAATTATGGCTATGGATGATTAAATTTGTTCTGGTAAACTTTTATAGAATAAATTTGCAAGGGGGGTCTATTAAAGTATAACATTGGTAAATTTACCCTTTTTATGTATAGCTCGGGATATAAAATAATTTCAAAAAATTCAAATAGAGAGAGTAAAGGGTGTTTTTGGAAACCTTGAAATCATAATGCTTATGTCAGATTAAACTTACCTTACAACAACATTTATGAGATTAACTTAGGTATAAAATAGGTTAACAAAGAATAGATCAAATCACCCACCCATAGGAATGAATTTTTCATGTTCATCCACAAAAATAATATGAATCAATTCCTCCTTACAAATCACTAATTTCTTGTTCAAAGCAACAAATTCTCAATTATTCCTGATGTACTCTCAAATTCCAACACCTTGTCTACCCCAAAAACATATCCTTCTTCCTTTTTCTATATAGTTAATGTATTTTAATTAGGGTATTACAAAAATTAATATTATAGTCACCCATGATGTATTATTGATTGAAAAATAAAAATCACATGAATGGAGAATCTATGGAATAATCGTGATGAATAAGAAGAATCATGAAAATCTTTAAATTCCCATATCATAGAATCATTATGATTGGGGAACTAAAGTATATTCCCCTAAAACTTCCTAACAAAATTAAGAAAGTATTAATATATAATTCAACATGTTACAATATCATAGAGAGATAAATAACCTAGATATAATGAGATTAGTAACTAAAATCCATTCTTAGTCCCAAAGTAGTACACATGGAAATGATGAAATATCATTTTTCCACTTGTCTACAAAATATAATATTATATATTTATGATTAATTAAGAATTGTTAATAGAGAAGACGTACTTGGAGGAAATATTTTCATTAGAGGCACATGGTATTGAGTTTTGGGGATGCTGAAATAAAGAGGATATTTCTAGTGACCTAATTTAAAGATAGGGTGATTCATAATATAATTTGGAGGGTGTTTCCTATAGAAACATTCAAAGATCCAATAACCCTTCACATCCCCTTAAATTAATGAATATTGGTTTACTTATTCAAGTAGTTCTATAATATACAATGTTATAATTATTTTTAACTATTTTTTGAACCGTTAAACAACTATGAATTTGATATATTTGGTTATTCTTGGAAAAAAAGATTGTCTTAATGTTTTTAATTTGATAACTATTGAGTGTGTGTGTGTGATTTAAAAATATTTGAAGCCTTGAAATATACTAGAAGAATATTGACTAACTATTAACACTGATATATGAGTGCTAGGTAATGAGATATTTAGACCAACATAATTAAAAATATGTAGATCCTTGAGGGGTGTATATGGACTGAAACAGTCACAAAGTGAAAAAAAACTGAATGGAAAAGATTTTATAACCAAAAAAGATATCTAAGATGAGATAAACTATGGTAGTTTCATTACCACTGAGAGAATGAACTTAATACTCTAAAATTTTGTTTCTAAGAAACCTTAAAATAACATATGATCTATTCATGAATTATTTTATGGGTATTGAGAGATAATTCATAGAGGGATAATGGTGATTGCTAAAATTAAGAAATTTGAGTTTTGGGTATACTTATTAAAATTTTCATAGATTTTAATATCATTACAAGATTTATATCTCTAGTGAAGCTTCATCCATTTGTGGTTTATTTTTTTCCAAGTGGGTTCATTTTTATACTACTTATTAAATGTACATATTTACTTCACCATACATTTTCATTTCATTTCACATTAAATATCACTGAAGAGAACTCATATATTCATTCCAATACTGATGGTTTTACTGAGTTACACAACAATATTATGCATCACTATTAGGAATGTGTGTATTTTCCATAATGAAATATTTCATCTTTGTGGTTTATATATCAAAACACATAAAAACCATGTTGTGTAGCATTCTAAATTTTATAGAAATAAATATAATGGGGAATAATCCAACATTTATAAAAGGTACTCAAAACCCTATGAATAGTGATAAAATCCTATGAATTTCTATCCTTTATTAGTCAAGTATATCAATGGGGAAAATCTGATTGAAATTGAATATGAACCTCATATTATATCAATCGAGAACAAGTAAACTATGTAAATATTCCATGTTCTTTAGTGCTACCCAATAAAGATCTATCTCAATCAATGAATGATCAAGAACTAAAACATGGTAATACATAATATTCAAAAATAAATACACTTCAAAGGGTAATAGCTTATACTTATAAAACATTCCATAAAACTGATATCAATAAAGGAAATCCAAAAGAGTACTCTAATGGTTTTCATGATACCTATTTGATAAAATATTCACAAGGATATCATCAATAAACATTATAAAAACTGATATAGAATCTCAAAAATAATTGATTAAATAAATCCCATAAAAATAACTACGTTTTTCATGATAATGAAATTAATAACTGGGGACTAATATTTTCAATATGGACATGTAAGGGAAGCCTTTGGGATATCATCCTCGACCATTATCTGATGATATCCGTCCCAAATATCATTCAATAAAAACCACATAGATCCCATTATCTGATTAAATAATCCATCAATCCTAGAGAGGTAACACCAACACTTTATCATCACTTGGATCATCCAATGTCAGATAATATAAAACAACACTATACTCTCAAACTTCTTTTTCTAACAATATTGAAGTACCCCACAGAATCACACAAGTCTAGATAAAAGCCATGTTAAATCCATTTTCAATATATTTCCATAACACTTGTATCATAAACAGTTTTACTCTATAAGGATACAAGGATATTAGAGCGATGAAACATTTAAACTTTATCCCTAAATTGATAACAGGATGAGGGAGTATCGCTCAACCTCATTATAAAAACATTAGATATCTCATCAAGAACACTTGAAGGAACATTTTCCTAAATAAACACTGATACCATAATGATCATTATGAACCATCAAGATATAGGCTCAAATAATCTACGATATATCTGATAATCTCGTTCACTAAAAAACACCATATGCTTTCATTCGACGTAAAAGAAAATAACATTCCTCCAAAAGTAAGAAATAACAAACCCAATATAGCATAACTAGTAAATGTTAAATATAACATCATATATTTATATCTATAATAATAAAGACAATCACAATATGTAACACCACTGTATTTTAAATATTATTTTTATTAAATAAAATAGTTAAATGGATTGCGTAAATGAGAGGGTATGGCACCTGCCATCGGGACAAGCCTATGCATGCACGAGAAAGCCTAGCTAAATAGCCATGCGAAGGTGGAGATCTGATTTCATGATGAAGATGCTGGGGAGGAGTAGTTCCAAGTAGTTAGTCTGGTTTGCATGTAATGTTTGAGGCCTTCAGGCAATGAATTATTTTAAGGCCTACAATCCATGTAATACGTATCCCTACGAGCATTGTAAGGGTTCCACCTCACCCCTTGAATGGTGAATTATCAAAAATCAATAAAAAATTAAGGCCTTCAGGCCGTTGGAGGTGTGTGGTGTTCACAACATCAATCTTAAACGAACTGTGATATATTATTATTTTAAAATGATTGTTAAGAAATTATGATTGGTTTGGTTAATATGAATACGAATAACCAAATTATGAAATATATGAATAAAATGTTTCAGAATAAATGAAAACTAAATAATACATTTATTTTTGATTATTTTGAAATGAAGATAAAAATATTTTGAAGGTAAAAGGGATATTATCATGAAATCATTTTTATATATACATTATATTTTGATATAAATATATTTAATTAATCATTATTTATAAATGATTTAAAAAAATAATTTGACTATATATAAAATTTAAGAATTAATATTCATTTAATTATCATTTTTAGGAAAATTATGATGATAATATCATTTTAATCCTAATCAATACAATTTCTTCAAAAATGGATTTTATTTCATTTTGTACATAGATATTATAATTAATTACTAACCCTTCTATAAGGTTTATTTTAAAAAAAATTAAATAATATTTTAATTCACCATATCATTAATTTTTTAGGATTACGTTATGAAATTTTAATGAAAAAGTTGATTTTTAGTAAATAGTAAAAAATACTGATTTTTGCAAAACTGTCTATTTTTTCATTAAACCATGTATTTCAAAAGTCCTATATTGTTTTTGATATAGTTTTAAAGTATCATAATATTTAATTTATGAAATAATATCTAAATAATTCCATATGTATCAACATTATATTTTTTAATAAGTTTATTTTTATCCTTAAAACGTCATTTTATGAAAGAAATTTTTCCTTGGGTTTTTCACACTTATATTAAAATTAATTTCAACCAATTCAAAAATTTATATCCTGAAAAATAGATTAAATATTTGGGATAATAAGGATCAAATTTTCAGAATAGTTTACTTTTATTGTTGGTCATTCTGAATAGTAATCGTAGAAAATATTTGTCACCACAATAAGGAAAAAATGGGTAAAATAAGCTTAAAACCTTGATATAAGGCCTAAAAATATCCTTAAAAGTTGAAATTGTTTTATTAGATAAGTGTTTTTTAATATAACCATCCATTATTTAAAACTATAGAATTTTATTTCTAGTTTCCTTTAAATTTTACCATTGTATTATTTTAAGTTGAAAAAAATACAAAATATCAGTCTGTTTTAATATCTCTAATATATTTTCATTCTATTAAGAAGAAGTTATGATTAGTTAAAAATATTTTTTTAATATGATTTCCCTTTTTATTTTAATTTTTAGTTATGATATAATTTCCTTCAATGTTTACACAATGTCGACACAGTACATGTGTAAGTAGTATAAAAATCAAGGTAAATGGTTTTCAAAATAGTAAAATTGGAGGTTTTTGATGAGTTGTGGTATTCAAAAAATTTCATAGGTAATTATATTGTATAATTAATTTTTAATTTTTTTATATTCAAATATAATTGTTTTCATGACCACTTTGAATACAAATTAAATGAATTCTGAAAAAATGACTTGAATTATACTTTATGATAAACAATATTTTATGAAGTGATTAAAAAATAAAAAAAAATAAACAGGACAAGTGGGATGGGAAATGGTCTGAAATTTTATCCATGGATCATATTTTATCCACTTTCCACATTAGAAGTAAATTTAGTACCCATAAAAATAGATAAATGTGTTATAACTGTGAATGTTAAAATAGTTTAATGAGGGGGTTAAACAAAAATATAATATTTAAAATTTAACTAAAACATGCATATATTTTATTTTATTAAGGTATATCGACCTTATCATGTCATTCTATCAAAATTAATCCCATTTAGTGCCACCAAACATGATTATGATATTTATTATATTATAAAATTCTTAATATTTAAAATTGTGACCCTCCCTTCACTTATAAATGGGAATCTCCTTTTCTCCCTTCCTTGCAATTTTTTCACACTTTATTAGAAAACCCCTACACAAATTATAGTGACTTGTAACATTACACATATTATTACATGATTTTTTACATAAATATCCATTAATTACGACCCAATGATCGGATTCCTAGTGTCGTCTGAAGACTGTGTTCATAATACATCAATGATATACTAAATAAAACTTTTTTTATTATCCATAATGAGATACTAAATCAATTTGGGAACCTAAAACAATATGGGAAAACATTGAGAATACATAAAAGGAAGTGGTTAGATAAAATTCCATGTGATACAATGTTCATGATAAGGAAACATAACTTGTGATTCAAAGGTAAAACACAATATTTGAAAAGAGGAGGCTTAATAGTAATCATATATGAACACAACAAAAGGACCATGGTATGATAAGATCAAATCATCATAGGAAGTGTAGCAGCAACATATAACATGACATAAACATGAGTCAATGTTACTTTCCTAGAAAATATCACATGGTGGAAAAAAGTCATGTAATGGATTAGGTTTACTCCATAATCCCATACATGATGCCTCTTGAGACTAAAAAAATTATCCAATACATTGTAGTTCTTTCTAGGAACTCCCATCATATAATATATATCGGTCTTCACTAGTTCTATCTGGGAACAACCATCATAATATTTTCATGATTTACATATGACACAAAAATTAATTAAATCATAAGGAATGACATAATAATTACCCATAGAGACAAAATAGGTTGTATAGTCTTGTTTCATATCATAATCAAAATAATTTACATAATGAAGGCATTTGATATATGAACATAAATAATGTATTACCCCCAACAAAGTAATAGAGAATAAGCTTAGTAGATATGTGAAATACATATGTAAATAATATAGATGCAATCAATTACATCAAATATTCATTTTTTTAGGATTAAAAATACTATAAAAATATTAAAAACATTATTTATGAAAATAACCTTTCCAATTTGAAAAACACGTCTGAAAAACTAAAAAATCATAAAATATTATGTAAATAATTTTCTTTGAATATAAACATGTAAAATTATAAATGATGATTCAAATAAAATATTGGTCTTGATAGAGGCTAATTATTTACATGTCATATAAGTTAAACAAAATTCTTTTCATACTTTAGTAAAAATTAAAAAAATACCACATTCTAAAAAAGAAAATAATATTCCTTTTATAAAATTTTTAAAAAAGGTAAACATGGGTAAAAATGAATCTAAAAAATCATATATGAATATTAAAAAACAATTTCTAAAATACTTTAAATAAAACATTGACATAGAAGAGAAAGGGTTTTCAATCAAAAAGTGAAATAGAGTCAATAATCCTTTAAAACTTCTTCTCAACCATTTTATATAACAAAGATATAAGAAAATTGTACTATTAATTGGAAATTTCATGAATAAATATAGGATAAGAAAATAAATGTGGATTATTATACAATGATAAAATAATTTCCTTCAATGGAAGTTCAAACATAAACAATACCAATTAAAATGTGATTATGAAATAGACCATTACGGTATTAGTAATTTTGGAATCATAACCCCCATGAATGAATTAAGTGAATTATATTATAATATATCAATATTTTTGAAGTATTAATAATATAATACATAAATTTTTATTATATACATCATATAAAATAAATCAGGTTTATAAAAGAACATGTGTCTCAAAAAAGGATGTTTTGAGTAGGAACCCTTACATATGTACAAACTTTGTTGTGTATGTATTTTATATCATGTATACTATATCAATTTTTTTCTTATAAAACATTTCTAGGTTTAATCCCTTATACATAAAATATTTAAATTTTTTATTGTAATTAATAATTTATCAATTTAATCAGTTATGTCCACATCGAGTGTTTTACAGATGCTTAGTTCATATTTCTAAATTGGAATCAGTGTGTTCACCATGATCAATGGGGTAATTATTCCATAATATCTATAATAAAAGTAATGAAATAACTATCATTTATTATTTATAAATTATAACTTTAAAAATCACCATGAATTGTGTTTTTAAAATATGGACTATGTTATAATCATGGAGATAGCAAGTGTACGTACCCATGTGTAACATCTCCATTTTTAAAATATCATGATGGAAAGAATATAGTTTTATTTTACCTTTTAAAAAATGATCATAATATATTTAATATCATATAATTTATTTAAATATTCTTACATATACCATTTATGTGATGTGGTATTAAAAATGAATCATATCACTTCGTGAGGTGGTAGTCTGCTATAAAAATGAACGATGTTATCATTTTTAGTTGGATGAAATTGTAAGTAGTTATATCATATATTAAATTTATATAATTTTTAATATGACATGAATATTATAAAAACATTAAATCGTTCATCATGAGTATCCATGAGAGGTGAAGATAGAAATTGAATATATTGTCTCGTGAGGCGGTAGTCCTCTAAATGCACAAATAATGGTTTTTTCCATTTGTGAAAGTGGAAATGGATTTAGGGTATTAAATTAACTTAATAAAAAAATATTATATGGGATATAATTTTTATTATATCATCATGGTTTAATATTATTTTAAGTAGGTGGAAGAAGAAATAAATCAAGGATGCCTGATTAAGAACACTAACTCTTCTTCAGACCACCTCTTTAATATTATACCTAAATCTTTCATAGATTGGATTTCATATCAAACCAAGGATTCTGGGATTATATTATGGAATTAAATAAGTTATTTGGGTAGCTATTTTATGAAATAATTGGTTTGTATAAGTGTGTATAGTAGAGGATATGGGGTTCCCCTTTATAAGGGAAGAGGAGTGGAACCTTGTAAATACCCAAAAATATTCGATAATGGGAAGTCATTATCAAGACAAGTTCCTCCAAATTTGAAAAATAAATGATTTTATGAGATATAATTCTGATAAAATCTATAAATTTTAAAATAAAAATGTTTTAAACATATTCTCATCTTTAAATCTTAGTTTACTCGCCTTTGTCCTTTTAATTTTGATCACAGTAACAATGTTTTTACTATTTTACAAATTCATTATGAGAAAAACATTAATTTGTAATATTTATATAATATTAATTATTATGATTTTGGATATTTAATCCATTTTATAAAATTCATTTCATATAATATAAATAATTCAATTTAAAATAAAAACAACTAGGGTGTTGAAAAAGTTATTTTCTGAAAAATGCATATTTTTTTACAAAAAGTTGATATTATATTAACTATATGATTAGAAATCATAATTATATGAATTTAAATTATATATATATAATATAATATTAATTAAATTTAAATATTTTCTCATTAGGAGTTATTTTAGTTAATTAAAATGGAGAAACATTTTTCACTTTTAAATAATGTTCAGAAAAAAAAATTATTTTTAAACATAAGAATAAACTTATACAAAAATAAAATATAAATATGATTAAAATTTGTTTAATTAGATTAAATATAACTATCTAAAACTTATGTTACATTTAAAAAAATTAAAAAATTATTGGGTCTTTTAAATTATTAAATTAATTAAAAATAAATGAATTTTTTACAAAAAAAAATCGATAATTTTCACTATTCACTAAAAAATAAATATTTTATAAAAAATTACAAAATATAAGACTAATTAAATATTGATAATATTATTTAAAAATTAAATTCATTTTATCAAATAAAATTTCAATAATTTTAAAAAAATAATTTTATTATTTTCTCTCAAAATGTTGTAAAAATCATTTTAGAACGAAGCATATTTCTTATGAATAAAATCACTTTGATTAAAATTTCTTGATTAGTTAATAAGAATTTTTAATAAATTTATATTGATTATAAAATTTATATAAATTTTATAATTTAGTTAATTATATTCATACATTCTAATTTAATAGTTGGGTTCTAATGAACTTTTTAAAATAATAATGATTCATGGTTCATTTAAGCTCATTGTTTCATGTTGTATATACTATCAAATGTAATGTTCTTTTAAAATATTTGGATGTTACATTATACCACCATTAAATAATTTTATTCCATATAATTTAAAATTTTTCTCATTAACAAGGGCCTTTTAATTTGAAAACTTCTTCATAGAAAACTTTCATCTTAAAAAGTATTAATAAAAAATCCTCTTGATAAGAGAGAAATGGAAGTATAAAAGTGATCTAAAATAAAACATACATAATATTTAAATTAATAAAACAATAGTTGGAAGATAAAATATATTCATGGAGGCAATAATTTTTAATATTGATAGAAATAATTTATAACAATAATGTGAATGATTATAAGAAATCAAACAACCATAAAACTATAAACCCATGAGGTGTGAAAAAGACTATAGATTTCCTCATAAATGATGGTAAAAGGAAATTTTTTATTTCAAATCCTTTTACTTGAATTTAGGAATTCCTTTACCATGAAGATGAATAACATAAGGAATTATACCTACTTTAAGAGTATAATTTTTTATTTTTGTCATTTTCCACCACAATCTCATTTTTTTCTCCAAATGATAAGTAACCAATATGAATTTTTCATGACAAAATCACTAAAATTATCTTATAATGGATCCCAAATATTATGAAAATTTATATCAAAAAATTCCTCTTGTCTATAATCATTTACCAAAACAAAAAATGGTTATAAAAAGGTATGACAATTCACAAAATAAATTCACCTTCTTATTAATATCTAAATCTAAAGTTTTACTCAAATAATTCTATAAATAAATAACCCTTCATCCCAAATAACCTCAATTTTAAAATATTTAATTTTCTTATTCCCAAAAAATATTTTATGTTAAATCACATGTTATATTAAGTGGATACATATACATTGACCAAAATAAGCATTTCCAAAATATCATTAATCACTACAAATCCTAAAAATTAAAAAAGATTTGATCCAAATCTATGTTACCCAAAACCAAAATAATATTTATTCATAAAATTTTATATAAAGAAATGTGATATTAATAATGAAATCAGGTAGGCTAGTTGTAGGCACTACACCCATTCCAACCTTCAGTTGTGGGTTCAAGCCTCGTGGCCTTTTTTGGATGTGATGTATTTTCACCAAGCATGAGAGTTATCTTTTTTCTAAAACTATATTAATATAAGTATAATAAATTTAAATATATATATATATAATGAAAATACTCCAAAATAACATTATCCTTTTAATAACTTTTTTGACCTCTGAGGTTTTCAATCCACCTCAATATTTTCTAAAAAGTAAAATAATTTTAATTAACTATAATTACCTCCCCATCAAGAACATATTAAAGATAATAATTTCATAAATAATTAGTTTTTTCATAAAATATCAATTTACCATTAAATCACCATTATAGTTCATTAGTACCATTCAACATATTCTTGAAAATAGTTAAAGAAAAACTATTGCATAACAATTATCATAAGATTCATGATTCTTATAACCAGAATTCCATTAATATAAAAATCAACAATATGATTCTTAAGTTCCAACAACTAAACACTTCAACAATCCCACATCAATAATTTTAATAAAATATACTCTTATTAATAGATCCTTGAATTAGGGAATTAACTCAGATAATGATCAAGTTCACCAGATTGAAAAAATTGAGTTGTTAGTGGTCCATTAGGTTGAACTTTATTTATCTATGACTTTTAAACCAGAATCTCTATTTTGGATTGGAAATTTTCTTCTTTGTGGAATCATTTTCAACACACAAATCATCTTCTAGTTAATTTAATAAATTATCCATATTTTCTCTTCCCACACTTTTGATATGTATAGATCTAAATATTATTTTCTTTATCACCTTTAACACTTGAAATTTCTTAAGATGTCATCCTTCCCTTATTTTATGTGTTTGTAAATTCAAATTTTCTCATGTTTTTAATCATGATTTGATATATCTCATTTTTCATGATCATAAGATTTCTAACATTCCAATATCATTACATTAGGCATCTCATTAGAAAAATCATTACATTTCCCATCACATTTTTTGTCAGAATTCTTTCTCATATTTTCCATCATTAACTAAGATAAGAGAAACAATATGAGAATACCTTAACTAATACACATATAAAATAGAAACATATAAACTTTGGGGGAATAAATTATAAATTATAAGTATATCCTAACTTATGAGAATCTATATTTTGATATAATTTATCCATTGTAATGTTTGAAACTATGTTTTATGACGAAAATATTTTTCAAGTCCTTCATAATGGTTTTTAAAGAGATTTTTAATTTCTATAACATATCTATTACATCTCTTTATAGCCTTTAAGGTAATTACCTTCTCTTTACTTATTTTCCTATTTAATTGGGTATGTCTTACGACTCTTGATGATAGAGATAATTTTTTATCGAAAATGAACTAATTTTTAGGGATGTGTATTTGTTTCAATTATGGTAATCCTGATATAAACATGTAATGGTTTAATGGGGTTATCCTAGAGTGTATAGAATACCTGAGGCGGTTTGGAGTTTTATACTAAAAACTAATATTTTCATTATATGTTGGTAAATTACACACCATGTAACGTGATTACACATTGTGTGTTGTTTTTTGGTAAAAATCTATGATCTTGGTAAATAGTGTGAAAGGAGTGCATACTATGTAAATGTTACTTTTCATCTAATGGTCAATTATATATTTTTAATAAAAAGGATATGGGTTTTTTATCATATATGGACCATATAGATTACACAACATATAAAAGGGTGATATGCCATATAATCAGCATGAGTTGGGATTTTAGGTAATTGCGCAACTGATTGCTATTTTATTCATCTACAGGATCTTTTTCTCTCAACACTCAGCTCTTACCTAGACATTTTTGGAACCTCCACTCATTTCGAGTCAATTTCTTTAGAATTGGATCATCAATGTTGTTCATACTGTCTCTCTGGGTAAGTAGTCATTTCTTCTTCTTTGTTTCCTCTGATCAAGGTAATGCTATTGAATCTCATTATCAAAACTATTGATCTAAGATGATGATTTCTCTTATTTTATTCTATTTCAATTTTTTGATCTTGTTCTGAGCACCGATCCTTTATTGATTTTGGTGCATCATGTGTTATTTCTTTGAGTTATGTGATATCTATCCTCTTCAATGAATCGTTTTGGTAAATATAATCAATTCCAAGATGTGTATATTGATTTTAGGTCCTCTTTTGTCTTTTGGTGTTCTTATTATTAGTGGATCTGTTTGTGGGCATGTGTGGCCCCAAGTTTTAAGGTGGGTGGATTGGTCTCAAACCTATGATGGTGAGATGAATTGATTTAGTTTTTAATAAGTTGTTTTATAAATTAAATGACATGATTTACTTATTTTATTTGTTTTTTTGGAAATGGGTTTTTGATAAAAGATGGTTTTCCCCTACTTTTTTGTAAATGAAAGGGGTTTGCAAATAATAGTGAAATGGTTTTATGAATTTTTTTTAAAATAGTGGTTTTGATGAACTTTTTTGATGAAATGTTTTATAAAATAGAGCATAAGCTAATCCTTGGGTTCCCATGTGTAAGGTTTAGTAATAGGCCTCATCCACTATTAGGGTGTTCATTCATGTGGTGTTCCTCTACTTCCTAGTCCTTTTGTTTCTTGGGAATTTTTAGACCTATTGGGGGGATCACTTTCTAGGGTGTTCTTATTCTCTTTATACTTAATTAATGTTTTTAGAGGCTTGGTTCACAGATGATTGTCTGTGTTAGGTATAAATTTCTTAGCTATCCTAACCCAGTGTGATCATTAGTGTGATGTTATCTATGCTTTCAATTGACTGGTTTGAGCTATTTTATCTAATATTGTTTCAGTTTTACATCCATGTATTTTATATTATATGTGATACATGATTTGGTTTGGTTTTATATATTTCCATTGATATATGTATATGAAATTATTTGAAAATAATTTACCTTATTTATTAGGAAATGTGGAAAATGAGAAAATAAAATTGATTTTCCCTGATTATAACATAAAAACTATTAAACTATATATAATTCAATATTTTATTTAATTTTTAGAATGCTTGGGTTATTGTTCATAAACTTGTTATGGAACACCTCGGTGGGATCCTACTGATCCTATTAGCTCCCACCATGTGGACCCCTTTGGTGATGCATATCCATTTATATGTTTTTTGATGTAGGTAAAGGAAAGGAATCACGGTGACTTGGTAAGGTTTTCTGTCAACTGGGTTAGGGTATCTAGATGGGGGGGTTCCCAAGATATCAAATCGATATTGTTGGAGTATCAATTTTAGACTTTTTCCCTTTGTAGTTGGACTTATCTCTTAGAGATTATTTTGATACCTTTTTTTTGTATCAATTCTATTTTTCTCTATATATTATGAAATATATATTGATGTTTTCTTACACTATTTCATTTATATATGTATATGTGTAATGTTGTCTGATTCAGTTTGGAAGAATTAATTCTCCCTATTTGTTGCTAGTTCCCGTGTGCTAGACATTTTCCTATCGGGATCGATAATACCCTTTGTGTATATGGAAATTAAGGTTGATTTTGACATATTTTGGTATCAAATGTGGTCTTTTCCCGGGATTCCTTGTCTTAGGATGTTTGGAATACTTGATATAGGATTATCAAGACATGAATGGTACATTGTGATGAATTCCTGGCGAACTCTTATTGTGATGAGACTAAAGTTACCATGGGATATTGGGATGTGTATCATAGTAGTTCTTGCATGAGAATACATCTTCCATTAAAGGTTTGAATGATCCTTAAGGGGGAGTACTGGATTAAACATATCGGTCATATTTTTGACTTCATGGATACCCATCAGAATGTTAAGGTGAATTGTGTTGCATTCAGACTTAAGGGTCCTAGTAAGAGATGGTGGGATTATATGGTATAGGTGGATAGGTATATGAGATTATACTGGAAGGGTTTCAAGACTCTCTTATGCCAATAGTTATTTCTAGAGTCTCTAATGATGTTGATGTCTCTGGAATTCCTTCTTTTGTAGTAGAAAGAGTGTTCAGTGTCAGAATAAACAAATCAGTTTGTGGAGCCAGTTTTTGTTTTACTAGAGGTTATAAGGAATAACATGCTAAAAGTTAAGAAGTACCTATAGGGTTTTCAATGAGATATTATATCATATGTATTATACTAAATATTTTTACCTATGTGGTGACATTGTAAAGGGAAATTAAGGAATAGATGAACATGGAATGAAAGGTTGGATATTCTACTCCTTATCTTACTCATAGTGGTAGCTTCAGTGGTGCACTAGGGAAAAGGAGGAAGTGTAAAGATCATCACAGGAATGGTGGAGGTGGTTATCAGTAGTAGGCTTCTTTATCACCTTCATTTATAGCTAGTGGTGTGCTTCTGACATGCTATTAGTTTGGCAAGGTAAGACAATACACATTTTTCTTGTCCTTCACCTACAAAGATGTGAAATGGTTTTGGATGGTATGTTCATCTAAATAATTTCATACATGCCATGTCTACACCACATTATTTTCAGGGATCATTGATTCTAAAGGCTATTTTGGTGTATTAATATGCTTCAAAGACTATAGGGAACCATCCATAGGCTTTATAAGTTATAAACCTTCATGTATTAGATTTGTTTCTAACATAGGTAAATGTGGATCCAGTGATAGTAAGAGGTACCATTTTTATTGTATCTTATACAATGATTACTTTATTTGATACTGGTGATTCACACTTATTTATATTTGGTAATTTTTTATATTCTTAAACATATAGAAGAGAACATTCCCTTTTTTGTTGAGTTAGAATCACCTCTTAGGAAGAGGAAAGAGTAAGGGTTCTCTTGTACCTCTTGTGATCTATCTATAGATGATGCAGATTTAGTTTGGGATTTTATTATTCTCTATATGGATCTATATGAGGTCATCATTGTTATGGATTGGCTTGTTTCACATCATTTTGGTTTACATTGTTATCATCATCGTGTTTCATTCCTTTCATCCAGTGGGAGCTCATGGGTATTTTAGGGAGAGTGGGATCTGAGGTCTGGTCATATAGGACCTTCCTTCCCATAGCTTAGGAGTTTGTTGTCTGCTGTAGTGATTGATCCCAATGATATTTATTATATTTCTGATCTTCCTACTATTTTTTGGGATTATCCTAAATTTTTTTAGAAAATATCTTTAGGAGTTATCTAGAGAGGGAGTTAGAGTTTATGATTGACTTGGTGGTTGGTATGAAGCTAATTTCTACACCTTATTATAATATGCCACTATAATTGATGAAGAAGATCATGGTTTTAGTTGGATGATCTTATGGAGTAGGGTTTTTTTCCCAAGTGTCTCACCTTAGGAAACCATTGTTGTACCACCCCAATATTTCATAGTACATTATCTCTTTAAAGTAATTTCATAGATTGCGTTACACGCAACACCGAGTTCGAGCACACCAAGACTTGCCAAACTAGCTGTTTATAAAGCAATTATGAGTAGTATTAACCCCATTTTGAATTTTATATATATCCTATATAATTTTAACAGTCAACTTTTTTGTTTCTTAGACATAATATAAGGACAGATTCAATTTTTCGGATAAAAGAAGTATTTTTCCTAAAATGCATTTTTTCCGGCTTTTAATGGCGAATCGTTTTTAAATCCAATATTTGAAAATTTTATATATTCAATTTACTGAAATTAAATTCTTCTTTATAAGAGGTACATAAAAATTTAGTTTGGACAAATTTTTGATACGTTTTTGATAACATTCATATTTTCATGAATAGTGAAAGATACTTACTTTTAATTGAAAACAACTTTTTTAATCGAAATAATTTATAGTGTTAAAATATTCATTTGAGTGGTTTTAAAGTATAATTATATTATATTTCTATCATTAAATATAATTTAGTTCATTATACTTAATTTCACATTTAAATTGGATATAAACACATGTCAATCTTTTGATAGTTTTTTCTTTTTAAAAACCAGCTTTTTAGTTTTGACAACATGAATTAATTATAAATTAATTAACAAAAATTATATATTTTGAATTTGGTAAAAGAGACATTATTTTTGAATTTGTAATATCAAAATTATCTTGGGTTAATTTTTGGAATTTTTCATAAAACATTCAATTTTTGATTAATAGTGAAAAACATTGCATTATTGTTTAAAAATGACTTTTATTTAAATAATAATTATTTTTTATATAAATTAATTTTAAAGTCAAAATAGATACATAATACCTATATTAGTCTAATGTAATTCATTAGAGTCATTTTATAATAAGATTATATTTTTATTGAACTTTATAAGGCCTTTTACCCACCTCCTAGGAACATTTGCAAATTTGCATAAAATGTAATTTTACCACTTCTGTGAATTGAATTTCAAAAATCTAAGAGACACGGTTGACATTAGTAAGTAAAATGTGGTTCAATAGGATGAAAATAATTTTTGATGAATAGTAACTTTTAAATTTTATTTACCACGGTTAAAAGAAAATAAGGTAATTAAGGGTAAAAATAAATTTAAAATTACCCCAACACATGTCCTATTTCTATTGGATAAGTGTATTTCGACCCAAATAAACCTTAGGAAAAAAATATTATCCTTTTTATTCACTTGGGATAGATTAGGACATTTATTATATTTTATTTAAAGAATAGATAAAAGTGTTGAATTAAAATTTAAATAGCTAAAGCATTTTTAATATAGGGGCATACATAAGATATTTTTTACTATAAATATTCATTAGAAAGATAAAAATATATCCTAAATCATGGTATTTTATTTATAATTTTTATACAATAAATATGTAATTTGTTTTATGACACAATTATGATGCAGTAATTACCGTATTAATGAAAGATTAAAATAATTATCATTATAAATATCAAAATAAATGTAAATTGTTACTTTTGACACATTAAACGAATTTTATAGGTTAATATGACATTTTATGGTTGATTTAATGAATTATTTTTGACTTAATTATGTTTTTATGACTTTCAAAAAAACCAAAAACTAAATAGTGTCAAAATGGACATAAATGAGTTTTTAGAATAAAAACTATTATATTAAATGATAAAATAATCCTAAAAATATATGGTTCGGCCCAAGAACTTATATAATGATAGGTATGACAATATTGAACCACTTTAGGCTATATTTTAATCTTATATTATGTTTATTAACCATGTAATATAAAAATACATGAAGATATGATAAAAGTTAAACTATTTAACTAAGGGTTAAATCTAAAAGGTAAGGTTAATAAGGTGACCTAAACATGTCTAAAACCTTTTGGTTGAGTGGTTTTTGACCCCTCCCAACCTTATACTAGAAATAAATCCTTTTGTATTCATTAGAAATAGAAAATGATTTAATAATGAAATAATATTTCAAGTTTTTCCTAAAGTGACCCTCGCCCCTCTTATAAAAGGGTACTTCCCCTTCTATCAAATTCAAATATCCAAAGTCATTTTCCTTTTCCAAACCCTATATAAATATCCTCCGAACTACCCAAAATTTCACCTAGAGGCCTTAAATTGATCCCAAATCCAACCTAAGGATCCCTTTTGATCAAATCAAAAGGAAGCACCCAAAGAAGAGGTAATTATTTCATCACCTCTTTCAAAGTTATTTTCTTCTTCCACTTCCTCATTATTTGTTGATTCAATACCAAAATAATAAATCTAGTACCTTCTACATAATGTTATGTTATTTTAAATATGGTAATACAATATTCATTATTTTATCCATCCTATGAATGAAAAAGTCACCATATGTGTGTACGTATGGCTTATCGTCTCCACGACGTGATGAGATTCATTTCCACATTCACCGTTCAACGATAATTATAAATATATATATTACTAATAAGTATGTAAAATATGAAATAATAATTCTATTGGAAATATATATATATATATATATATATATTCACATTTATCTTATTCACATAGTTCAGTTTAATACGATATGAAAATGGAAACAATGTTTATGCATACGTACGACCTACCATCTCCATAAACGGTGTTTTCCATTTCATATATCTATATATTATACATATTTATATTATAAATATATATGATATATAAATCATGTGTTATATTCAGGGAGTATGTAAATCATGATCTGAGTGATACGATCAAGAATAAAAAGTTAAAACACATACGATAAAGAAAGCGATGATTACCCAAAATGTTACTTTACCATGGAAATTATTATTAATGCAAAGTATAAAGTCATAAATAAATCATGTATGATATAATAAATATGAATATGGTTTTTTTATAATTTAATAACATACTATGGTCATTATACAAGAGGTTAAACATACCCTTGACTAAAGGAAAGTACAAGGTAAGTATTAATTCATCAGTCTCATTATTATACCATATTGTTTATGTGTCTGTATTTACTAAGAAATATTTATCATCTATGTCCATGTTTCATAAAATACTTTTCAAAATGATTCTTTTAAGGCAATATTTAACAAAAACATCATTTTAAATTTTTTAAATGTTTATTTTTCTAAATCTATTTAATTAATTTCCATGTTTCCAAAATGATTTTAAGTATTTATTTATATGAACATAATTGTTTTAAAATGTTAATCCCTTTAAAAAGTTTCAAATCGGTATTGGAAAACTTGATTAAAAAATCTCTTTTAAATGATCTCCTTTATAAATTGTGATACTTTTAAATGATTTCATAAAAAAATGATATTTCTCTCAAAGGGTTTTACTGGTTATTTTAAACTATGTCAACATCATTTTGGGTATTATTCTTGATTAGGGTTGATTATAAATAAAATATTCAATATTGTATTGAATGATTTATGATATGTTTGACTGTTAATGTTCTATTTTTATACCATTCGTGATTTATAGTTAAATTATTGACATTTCGTATGATAGTTTTAATACAAATGTCTATATTATGTTTCAACATTTTCATATGAGGAATGCATTGGACTTAGTAAGTGATGTGTGGAGCTCACTATAGATCCTCATTTCATCAGTAGGTCTCATGACACAAACTAGTGTCTTCGCACGAGGCTTTGAAAAAAATATTATTTTTATTTTTGCCACGAGGCCTTGACTATGTGGTTATGATGTCCGACATAAGGCATTCCCTCATTATAAAATTTGTTATTACATGTGATTATTCGACTAGTAAAATATCCATGTGAATGTTTATATAGTAATGTTTGATTTAATTTTGCCATATTATGTTCTATAATTTCTTTAAAAGGATTTTTTTTATTACACATCTTTCCTTAAAATTTAATAGCTTCCGCTAAATTATTTACCCTTACCAAGCATCTAAACTCACCCCTTTATTATGTTTTATTTTACCAGGATTACAAGAAGTGTATAATGATTTATATGCTAGTTTAATCTAGAAGAATAATGGAATTATAGTACGATTATTTATTTCTTGTGTGAATGTGTAATGTAACATTGATATATGTAATGTATTTTATAAGGCTGCTAAATTGATCGGTCATTTGGGACATGATTCCTTGTAATCATGCCAATTTATTAAAATAATGCACTGGTTCTGAGCATCTGGGGTCGGGGCATTATAGTTGGTATCAGAAGAATTTTATAAATAACCTTGGAAACAATATTTAGATAAACTCTCATTATAGAACATTACTCTAAGATAAAATTTTATGATTGGTATAGAAGAACTTCCTATAATTTTAGTAATGTAGAAATTTTTTGAGTTTTTCAAGCAATAAATCTCTATCTGGATATGAGCAGGTAGAGGCAGCTCTGGAACAAATGCACTTATGAGTAAAAACTCTAAATATGAGTTTCAAGCTTTACCCGGGGTATCCTGGTACATGACAACAGGCCTTGTTGCACTCTTGGTTACCACACTCCAGGGGAATATGCTTAGGATAATCTTCATTTTCATTACAAATCATTATTAAGGATTTATGAGTAAATATGTCAGCAAAGAGCCCATTTTTATGATTACGAGACTAGATGTGTGAAAATTTTCAATGAATGGTTATGATTTTTCTAGTTTTTGGATTATACATTATGATATGATATAATCTAGTGTATTTCATTATTTAGAAATGGCTCCCAGTAGAAGGAATGAGAACTACAACAATACGCATGATCCAAAGAGTAAGAAGGATCATATCCTTCTTGGTCTTAAGCAGAAATTTAGAAGGGAATTTGTCTCCCACGTATTCTCATCATATGAAGAAATAGTATCACGTGTTAATAAGATATGTAAAGAATTCTATGAGTCATATGGATTTGAAGGGAAGACAGAGAAGAAGAGGATGGTAGAGAAAAATATGGATAAAGGGAAGAAGGGAAAGAAGGATTTTCCCATATGTGATAACTGCAGAAATAATCACCGGGTAAATGCATGAAAGGAATTGGGGTTTTTTATAAGTTTCGAGAAAAAGAATACCCAATTCGTGATTTTAAGGGTAAGAAAAAGGTTTCAAATGTACAATGCTTCATCTGTAAGGATTTGGGACTCTATACGAACCAATGTCCCAATCATCAGTGTATACCCCAAATGATACTATTATATAACAATCAAGTTATGATAATATCGTAGATGAAGAGGAATGATTAGTGTTCTTATGTTCTTATTAAAGAATTGTGTCATTTGATTATTGTATTAATGATATACAAGTTACAAGAATTATAGAGTATATAAGGATTGTACTGCAGTACTATTTCATTGAGGATTTGAGATTTTATAGTACTGTGAAAAGAGACTCAATGGAAAATTAAAATTTTTGGAAAATAGATGGTTGAGGGAAAGATAAACCTCAATATGGTCATGATACTGAGATAAGTGATTTAAATAAAGTAAATTGGGTATTTATAACATCCTTGGAACTGATTAATGGTTTGTTTAAAAAGTGGTTTATACCATCATTATTGGGAGTTTTCATCATTTTTGGATTTAAGGATTATATCTAATATTCTATAAGGAATAAGGTAAAATGAATGTATTGAATAAGTTTTTATTGTAATTCATGTTTTTAACATGTCTTGTGAGGATACACGATGAAGGTATTCACATATATGTTATGTGACCTTATTAATTTTGGACTGTGAGTTTGGACTAAATTATTTTGGATACGGCTAAAGTTTGGAATGGATTAATTTGAATATTGGATACTATTTTTTAAAGTTAAAACACTTCTTAAGATTATTTTTTGATTGTTATAAAAAGGAAAACCCAGAGGTCGTGCGATAACCCGTCACGTCCGGCAAGGCCGCAAGACTTGAACCCGCAACTGAAGGGTGACAGGGGTGCATCACCTACCACTAGCCTACATGATGTATTGGTTTGTATAATTTAGTTTTTTAATAGTATGGCAGATGAATTATAAATTCATTTTTTTAAACCTTATACGATTAGGTTTAATAGAATATTTTTGAGTTCTATTATCTTTTGGAGAGAAATATGACTTTGTGGTAGTAATTACTTAAAGGATGGAACTCTACTTGTCAAGTATTTTTTTATTCTATGAAAAAATTAATTCTAAAAAATTAAGTAAAGGATCTCAAAAACAAAAATGTGTTATACTAATACCTTATGTTTTTTTTTGAACTGATGATATTTTAAATCATCATAGATTTATGGCTTTCAAGCCATAAATTTTCAATTTATTGTTCACTTGTTTGTGATTGATGACCTCAATAAATCTTTTTAAATATTTACATTTTTACTCCAACTATGTTCCTCTAATTTCTACTAATGTTCACCTATTCAAATTTTTAATTTGGTGGTGAATGTTTCATTTCCCTTTCCCTCTTATTAAGAATAAATTTTATTAACCCTATTTCTGATGCGGGTTTTCCATAAAGGTATTTTCTATTTTTCAACCATTTATTTTCTAAGAAAAATTTCAGGTTTTGAGGATGAAATTTATTTATGTACGGGAGAAATTAACCCCCTAGGATTTCATATTACGTTATCTCTTTAAAGTAATTCAATAGCTTTTGCTACACGCAACACTGAGTTCCAGCGCACCACAACTTGCCAAACTAGCCATTCAAAGAGAGGTTATGAATAGTATTAACCACATTTTTTATTTTTTATATATTATATATAAATTTAATATTAAAATTTTTTATTTATCAGACATAATTTAAGGACAAATTCAATTTTTCAGATAAAAGAAGTATTTTTCATAAAATAATGTTTTTCTGCGTTTTAATGGAGAACCATTTTTAAATCCCATATTTGAAACTTTTATATATTTAATTTAGTTAAATTAAATTATTATTTATAATATGGACATAAAAAATTAGTTTGGATAAGTTTTTGGTACTTTTTTAATAACTTTCAATTTTTTTTGTATAATTAAAAATACTAAATTTTAATTGAAAATAACTTTTTTAATCAAAATAATTTATAGTCTAAAAATATGAATTTGACTGGTTTTAAAGAATAATTAAATTATATTTTTATCATTTAATATAATTTAGGTCATTTTAAGTAACTTCACATTCAAATTGGACATAAACACATGTCAATCTTTTGATAGTTTTTTCTTTTTTAAAACCTGCTTTATGGTTTTGACAATGAGAATTAATTTTAAATTAATTAATGCAACTTATATATTTTTAATTGGGTAAAATAAACATAATTTTTTAATTTGGAATATCAAAATTATATTAGGATTAATTTTTTGTATTTTTCAGAAAAATTTCAATATTTGATGAATAGTGAAAAACATTGTGTTATTGTTTAAAACCGATTTTTATTTAAATAATTATTATATTTTATTTAAATTTATTTTAAAGTCAAAATAGATACATAATACATATATTAGTCAAATGTAATTCTTTGGAGTCATTTTATAATAAGATTAGTTATATAAAATTTTATTGAACTTTTTAACGTCTTTTACCCACCTTCTAGGCACATTTGAAAATTTGCATAAAATGTAATTTTACCGTTTATGTGAATTTAATTTCATAAATACGAGAGACACAGTTCACATTATTATGTAAAATGTGGTTTAATTGGATGAAAATAATATTTTTTGAATAGTAAATCTTGAATTTTATTTACCACGGTTAAAAGTGAATAAGATAATTAAAGTTAAAAATAAGATTAAAAATACCCTAACACATGTCCTAATTCTAATAGATAAGTGTATTTCAACCAAAATAAATCTTAGAAAAAAAAAATATGATCCTATTTGTTCACTTGGGTTAGATTAGGACATTTATTATATTTTATTTAAAGAAGAGTTAAAAGTGTTAAATTCAAATTTTAATAAGTAAAACATTTTTAATATAGGGTTATTCATAAGATAATTTTGGATATAAATATTCATTAAAAACTAAATGTATTTTCTAAATCATATTACTTTATTTATAATTTTTATACATTAAAAAATCAAATTTATTTATGACACAATGATGATGAAATAATTACCTTATTAATGAAAGATTAAAATAAGTGATATTATAAATATCAAAATAATTGTAAATTGAGACTTTTTATGCATTACAAGAATTTTATAGGTTAATATTACATGTTATGGTTGATTAAATGATTTTTTTTTTAATTAATAATGTTTTTATGACTTTCACAAAAACCAAAAACTAAATAGTGTAAAAATTGACATAAATGGGTTTTTAAAACAAATACTATTTTATTAAATGATAAAATGCTCTTAAAAATATAAGGTTCGGCCAAAGGACATATATAATTATATATATTTAATTAATTAACCACTTGAGGTTATCTTGGAATCTTATATTAAGTTTATTAACCATGTAATATAAAAATACAAGGAAACATGGTAAAAGTTAAACTATTTAACTAAGGGTTAAATCTAAAAGATAAGGTTACTAAGGTGACCTAAACTCATCTAAAACCTATTGGTTGATAGGTTCTTGACCCATACCCACCTTATTTTCGAAATAAATCCTTTTGGAGTCATTAGAAACCTAAAATAATTTTATAATAAAATAGTATTTCAATCTTTTCCTAAAGTGACCCTCACCACTCTTATAAATGGGTACTTCCCCTTCTCTCAAATTCACATATCCAAAGCCATTTGGATCGGCCAAACCCTTCTCAAATATAATCCCAACTACCCCCACTTCAACCTAGAGTCCTTAAATTGATCTTAAATCCAACCTAAACATCCATTTTGATCAAATCAAAAGGAAGCACCTGAAGAAGAGGTAATTATTTCATCACCTCTTTCAAAGTTCTTTTCTTCTTCCACTTCCCCATTATTTGTTGTTTCAATGACAAAATAATAAATCCGTTTCATTTTACATACTATGATTTTATTATAAATATGGTTCTACCATATTCATTATTTTATCCATCCTATGAATGACAAATTCACCATACATGCGTACGTACGGCTTACCGTCTCCACGACGCGATGAGATTCATTTCCACATTCACCATTCAACGATGATTATAAAAATATATATTATTAAAAAGTATGTAATGTATGACATAATAACGCTAATAGAAATATATATATATATATGTATGTATTTACATTTATTTTATTCACTTAGTTCTGTTTAATATGATATGAAAATAGAGTGTTTATGCGTACGTATGGCCTACCGTCTCCAAAAATGGGTTTTTTTAATTTCATATATCTATCTATTATAAATATTTATAATATAAATATATATGATATATAAATAATTTTTTATATTATGGATGTATGTAAATCATGATCTAAGTGGTAAGATCAAGAATAATAAGTTAAAACACATATGATAAAGAGAGCAATTATTACTTGAAATGTTACTATAACATGGAAGTTATTATTAATGGGTAGTATAAAGTCAAAAATAAATCATGTATGATATAATAAATATGGATATGGTTCTATTATAATTTGATAACATGCTATGGTCGTTATATAGGTGGTTAAATGTACCCTCGACTAAAGGAAAGTACAAGGTAAAGGTTAATTCCTCAATCTCATTATTATCCGAGATTGTTTATATATATGTATTTACTGGGACATATTTATCATCTATGTCCATGTTTCATAAAAGAATTTTAAAAATGATTCTTTTAATGTTATCTTTAAATAAAACATTATTTTAAATGTTTTAAATATTTATTTTTCTAAATATATTTAATTAATGCTCGTGTTTTCAAAATGATTTTAAGTATTTAATTATATGGACATAATTTTTTTCAAATGTTAATATCTTTAAAAAGTTTTAAGTTGTATGGGACACTTTAATTCAAAAATACCTTTTAAATAAATTCCGTTATAAATTGTGAAACATTTAAATGATTTCAAAAAAAATGATATTTCTCTCAAAGGGTTTTACAGATTATTTTCAACTATTTCAACATCCTTTTTGGATATTATTCTTTATTGAGGTTGATTATAAATACAATATTCAATATTATATTGAATGAGTTATGATATTTTTGACTGTGAATGTGTTATTTTTATACTATTTGTGATTTATGGTTAAATTATTGACATTTCGTATGCTATTTTTAATACAAATATTTATGTTATGTTTCAATATTTTCATATGAGAAATGAATTGGACTTAGTAAGTGATAGGTGGAGCCCACTATAGCTCCTTGATGCATTTGTAGGTCTCATGAGACAAACTAGTTTCTTGTCACAAGGCCATGAGAAAAATTTTATTTGTAGTCTTGGCACGAGGCCTTGACTGTGTGGTTATGATGTCTTGCATTACGCATTCCCCCATTAAGAAATTTGTTATTACATGTGATTATTCAATTAGTAGAATTTCCATGCACTTTCTTATATGATAACATTTGATTTATTTTTTCCATATTATTTTCATGATTATGTTTAAAAAGTATTTTTTTATTACACACCTTTCCTTAAAATTGTATAGCTTTCTCTAAATTATTTACCCTTACTGAGCATCTGAGCTCACCCCTTTCTTATGTTTTGTTTTCCTAGGACACCAAGAAGGGTATTATGATTTATATTAAAGTTTAATCTAGAAGAATAATGGAATTACCATATGATTATTTATATTTTTTTGTGAATAATTATTGTAAAGTTAATGTATGTAATTTATTTTCAAATAATGCTAAACTGGTCAGTTCTTCAGGAATTGATTCCTTGTAATCATGTTAAAGTATTAAAGCAGTGCACCAGCTCTGGGTTTCTGGGGTCGGGGCATTACACTATATCTCTTTTCCATGGAGGTATATGGTTCACTTCGATTATGTGTAGAGTAAAAAAATATTAACTAAGTTAAAATTAATAATAAGTGTCATTTACCTTGTTTGAATGATTTATTTGATCGGCTAAAGGGGGGAATTTGTTTTCAAATATAAATCTTCAGTCAGGCTATCATCAAATTAGAGTTTAGGAGTATCATATTACAAAGAAGACTTTTAAGAGTAGGTATAACCATTTTGAATATCTTGTGATGTATTTTGGTCTGACTAATGCACCTAACATTTTTATGGATTTAATGAAATGGATGTTCCATGAGTATTTTAACAATTTTTGTGTAGTTTTAATGGATGATATTTTTGTTTATTTGAGATCTAAGTGTGATCATGAGTACCATATGAGTTTGGTTTTGGAAATCTTGGGGAGTCACTATTTATATGGACAGCTTTCGAAATGAAATTTTTGGATCTAATAAGTGAAGTTCTTAAGGAAGGTAAATTCTGATCATATACTATCACTCAATATTGAACAGGTAAAGGTTGTTTTGTCTTCGTAAGAACCACATAATGTCTTTGAGATTTAGAGCTTCTTTGATCTTATAGGATACAATCAATGGTTTATCAGGGATTTCTAAAAGATGGCATCACTTTTGATTTCTCTTACCAAGAAAGGAGTAAACATTTTATGGGATAAAAAAAATTTAGTCTTCTTTAAATGATCTAAAATTTCTTATGACATCGGCTTATATTTTGATCTTAACTAAGCTCGATAAGGGGTTTGTGGTTTTCTATGATTCTTCATGTGATGTTTTGAGTTTTCTGATCTTGTATAATGATGATGTGGTAGCTTATAGCTCTCTTTATCTTTGACTACATGAGAATAATTACCCCACTCATGTTTTAGATATTTTTATGGTTAAAAATACTCTTAAGTGTTATCCACGCTATCTTTTTGGGGATACATTCATAGCCTTTTAGGACTATAAGAGTTTGAGCTCTATCATTTCTCATAAAAGATTTAAATCCAAGATAGAGGTAGTGGGTGAAATACCTTCATACATTTGACTTTGATATCGCCTAAACCCTGAGGAAGGGGAATTTTGTTATAGACTCCACTAAAAATAAAGTTCCATCGTAGTCTATTTTGGAATTTAAGGAATAGTGGAACCATATGGGGATTTTTGATCAGTTACATCTAGATGCTCAAGAGGATATTTCTGTTGTGGTTAAAACTACTGTTTATTTATCCTCATCTCTCCTTGAGTATATTTTGTAGGGTTACCATTAGGATGAATAATTTATAAGAATTTTGTTGACCCTATATGGTTGGAAGACCATTTCAAGCTGGTCTCTCTCTCTCTCTCTCTCTCTTCAAATGGTATTCTGAGTTTTGGGGATCATTTTGTATCCCAACATCAGGGGGTTGATTTTATTTTATTTTCATATTTCATTGTGGTTTGTTCATATAGTTAATATGAATATGTATTATTACATGACATGGAAATTATGGTGGGGGTATGAAGTGTGATATTTCTTATTATGTATCCCATTTTTACACCTACCAATAGATAAAGGGTGATATTTTGAAACCTTATAATTTTTTCTAACCTATTATGGTGTCAGTTTTTAAATATGATGATGTGTCCATGGTTTTTTTTGTTATATTATCGTGGAATCCCCAACGAAGAAATTCTAAGTTGGTGGTAGTTGATCGATTGGAAAATATGGCTCATTTCATTCCAATTAAGGACACTACAAAATTTTACGATCTAGGTAAGATGTATGTGTAAGAGATAGTGAGGTTAAATGGGGGTCCTTCTAATATTTTTTTATATAGGTATCCTAGGTTTATTTTGAGGTTCTCTAAGAGTCTTCAAGAGGAAATGGGGACTCAGGTTAGGTTGGTTATAACTTACCATCCACATACAGATAGTTAGATGAAGCGTAGTATTTATATTCTTGAGGATATGATATGCACATATGTATTGTATTTTAGTGGACTTTTGGATAGCCATCTGGGAATGGTTGTTTTTTCTTGTAACAACATTTATCAATCTTCAATAAGAATGGATCCTTTTTAGGCTCTGTATGGTCACCTGTGCAGGTCACCTTATTATTGTGAAAATGTGGGTGAATATTATTTGGTGGGATCATGCTTGTTTCAAGAGATATCTCTAAGGAATTAGGATATACTTTAGTGGGTGGTTATAGGGTAGAGTCTATAGAAATCTAATGAATATTAGTAGTGTTTTCCTTTGGATATTTTCATATGTGATCAGGTTTTCTGGAATTTTTCTCCTCAGTTGGGTCACTATCAACTTGGAAAATATAGTAAGTTGGCTCTCATATATGTTCGACTATTGGATTCCACTAAGAAGCTTAGGAATGTTACTTATCAGTTGGAATTTTTGGTTCAATTGATAGAGACTCATGATTTTTTCCACATATTTCATCTTAGGAGATATCATCTTGATCCCTCTCATATTCTAATATGGTAAGAGATTGAGTTGGAGCTAGACGGTTTAATTTTGGAGTAGACAATTGATTTCATTGACTCTTAAGTGATTTTCTTGCATAGAAATATTATTCCATTATTCATATTACTATGGAAAAATAGATTATATTCTCAAGAGACTTGGGATTATGAGTTGTTTTTTAAGGAGTAGTGGCCTTACGTTTTTACCATAATTCATTCTTCCACATGACTTCTGAGGGAAATAAATTATTATGGTGTGGAGTTTGTAACATATTGTTTCTTTATTCCTTATAATACCCTTCTCTTTACCTTTTTCCATATTTAATTGGGTGAATCTTGGGACTCCAAATGATAGAGATAATTTATCGGGAAAATGACCTAAATTTTGGGGATATATTTTTGTTTGAATTAATGGAATATAGGTGTAAATGTGTATCGGTGTAATGGGTTCTCCTTAAGTTCAAAGAATACCTAAGGTGCTTTGGATTTTTTTGTTGAAAACTAGTTTTTTCAATGTCTATTGGGAGATTATATGTCATGTCAAGTGATTTCATGCCATGTATTTTTCATCCGGTAGAATTTGTGATCTTGGTACACCACATGGAATGATTAAATGTTGTGTAATGTTTAGTCATCAATTTTTCATAAAACAATAGACTAGTTTTTCATCATATATCGACCCCATGGATTATAGGATGTGTAAATGGTTTACATATTGTGTAATAATCATGAGTTGGGATTTTAGTTTTCTTTATAGTTTATTTCTATTTCATACATCCACGTTATCATTTTATTTTGACCTATACCTATTACCCAGTGATTTTGGGAACCTCCACTCCTTCTGGATCAATTCGTTCGACATTTGATCATTAGGGTTGTGTGCGGTGTCTCTCTGGGTGATTAATCCTTCATTATTCTTCATAGCCCTTGATCATGGTAGAATTTTTTTATTGAATTATTAGATCCATTGATCTATGATGATGATTTCTCTTATTTATTTATAGATCTATTGTTTGATATTGTTTTGGGGTGTGATCCCTTGTTGATTGTAGTGCGACTGGTGTGCATTCTTAAATATATTTGAGATATATCCTCTTTTCCATCACTTTTTTATTAAATGGAACCAAATTTAAGATTTGTATATTTATTATAGGTCATTATTTGTCATTATTGTGTTCTTATTGTTGGTGGATCCATTTTTAGGAATGCGCACCCCTGATTTTTGAGGTAGGTGGTTCCATCTCTAGTATATGTTTCTGATCTACATTTCTATTATTTTTGATAAATTATTTTATAAATTAAATTTTATTATTGAGTAATTTCATTTGTGGGTATAAATGGGTTTTGACAAAAGATTGTTTTCCCCCGATTTTTGGTAAATAAATATGGTTTTCAAATCATTATGAAATGGTTTTTTAACATGGTCTTAAAATCATGGTTTTGATGAAATGGTTTGACGAAATGGTTTAGAAAATAGAGCACATGGGAATCCTTGGGTACCTAGGTAGAAGGTGTAGTAATAGTCCCCATCCACTTTCAGGTGGTTCATTCATGGGTGTTCCTCTACTCTCTAGGCATGTTGTTCTAAGAATATGTTAGAACTATTGAAGGATTCACATTCTGGGGTATTTCTAGGCTCTCTAAACTTCATGCATATGTTTAGAGGCTTGATGCACATTTGATTGTACATTTTAAGTACAATTTTCTTAATTATCTAACCTAGTGTGATCCTCAGCATGATGTTATGTGTGACTTAATTTGGAAGATTTGGGATATTTTGGCTTATGTTGTTTATGTTTTACTACCATGGATTTGATATGATATATGATTTTTTATTTTCTTTGATTTTATATTTTTTATTTGATATATTTATATAAAAAAATTTGAATATGATTTACCTGCTTTATTTGGAAATGTGGAAAAATGGGAAATTAAATTGTTTTCCATCATTTTGATATAAAAACTATTAAACTGTATATCATGCCTTATTTTTTTTAAATTTTTTCTTGTTTATATTATTTTATAGATACTTGTTATAGAACACCTGGCTAGGATCCTACTAAACCTATTATCTCACACCCTATGCACCCCTTCGGTGGTGCATAGATTTTTATATGTCTTTTGATGTAGGGAAAAGAAAGGTGCTATAGTGAGACATTGATATTTCCTATTAGTTGGGTTTGGGTAGCTAAATGTTGATATAGTGGGGGTTTTCCAATGCTATCACATGGAAACTATTGGAGTAGTTATTTTGGTTTTTTCAACCTTTGCAGTTGGACTTTTCTCTTGGAGATTATTTTTCTACATTTTAGTCGTATCACTTTTGTTGTTATCTATTTTTTATGGAATATATATTCATTTTTTAGTCCACTTTTTATTATATACATGTATATATATCATTTTGTCTACTTCAGGTTGGGAGAAATTGTTCCCTGTGTTTTTTATGCTTGAGTGCAAGATGCAAGCCCATGGGGATCAGTAATTACCATCTGGTATATGTTAATTTTGGTCTAGTACTAGTTTAAAAGGGTATCTATATTTTTTTCGTCACAATATCCCCTAGGAGTGTCAAAGTAGATTCTTATGAATGCTAATTTTTATGAACCAAGTGATGACTGAGTCCATCTCAATGCACTCTTTTCAGAGTTATTACCGCTAGGTACCACTATACTAAAGCCACATCCACTTATAAAATCATGATAAGGATTTAATTTCATAGAAACCACTCACTCTATACTTCACCAAAATTACAGGATATTTGTATACAATTAGTCTTGAACTTACACATATCTCTAGGGTTTTCATTAATGTATTCTATTTATAATCTCTAAAAATAACTTGACCCTTATCTAATATAAACTATAGATACCCATACATTTTACAAATATAATTATATGATTTATTAACATAAAAAATCCTTTTATTACAACACAAAGATCATAAATCCTAGTGTCTTTAGAATACTAGGATAATAATACATCAAAGTGAGACTAAATAAAACCTTTTTTATTTTATTCTCTATAATGAGCTACTAAATCCATTTGAGCTCCTAAAACTTCATGGGATAACCTAGGGAATACATAAAAAAAGTGGTAAGCTAAAAACCTAGTAATGGTATAGTCATGATAAGTAAACATAATATGTGATTCAAATGTAAAACATTACCCAAAACATTAGAGTTCCATCTAGAGACACCCATTATATAATATATATTAGGCTCTGCTAGTGACATCTGGGTTCACCCGTTATAACATGTTCATAATTTATGTGTTCCAAAAAAATTAAATAAATAATAATTCCAAACATGATAATTATCCATGTAATGAAAATTGGTTTCTTAATCACTTCACATATCATAATCAAATGTAATTTCATGATGAATTCATTTAAGAGATGAACATAATGTATGAATTACATCATCAAATAAAGAGATAATAAGCTAGGTATATATGTGAAATATATATATATATATATATAATTTACATGAAATCCACAAAATTAATGTTTTTTTATTGACAGATAAATTATATAAAAGGATTCAAAAAAATCATGAGGAAAATAACCTTTCCACTTTGAAAACCAATTTTAAATGACTAAATATTCAATAAATATTTTATAATACTTTTAATTGAAAATAAACATGGAAAATTATAAATTAATATTTAAAGAAAATATTGTTCATGATGGCAAGTAATTTCATACATGTTTTATAAATTAAAAAATATTCATTTTTGTCTTTTTTAAAAATTCAAAAAGTACCTCATTCAGAAAATGAACAAAATATTCCTTTAAAAAAAATTAAAAAGGTAAACTTGGGTAAGAATTACTTTTAAAAATAATATATTAATATTAAAAATAATTCTCGAAAACACCTTAAATATAATATGGTCATGGAAGATAAAGGGTTTTAAACTGAATATATAAATAGAGATGATTTTATTTAAAATCATTTACTCAATCATTTTAAGTACCAAAGAGAGAAAGAATTCTATTATTATTTTAAAATTTAATGAGTAACAAAATTATAAAAAATTAAATTAGTTTTTCAGAAAATTATCCTATAATTTCTTTCAATGTAAATTCAATAATATATAATCCTAATAAAAATGATATTGTAAAATAAACCCTTACCACATTGATAATTGTTGAATAATAACCCCAATGAATAAAGAAAATGAATTATGACTAAAATATCATTAATTATAAATTATTTATGATAAAATATGTAATGGTTTAGTATATAAACCATGTAAAATAAATTAAATGCATAAAATAAAAATTGTCTCGAAGAGGGAATATTTGAGATTAAACCCTTACCTCGAGTCTATACATTATCATGTATGTATTTTATATTTTATATAATAAAAATATATAAATTATTTGTTTTCTTAATAACCTTTTACATGTTTAATACACTATACTTAAACTATTTAATTCATTTATTTCAATTAATTATTTAATTACATAATTATGTATGTCCATAATGGGTGCTTTTGTGGATAATTAGTTCGTAATTTCAAAATGGCTTATGTTTGTTGACCGTCTTCAATGGGGTCATCATTAAATAATAAGAAAAAAAATTATAATGAAATAATGATCATTTTTATAGATAAATTATACTTTTAAAAATAATCATGAATTGTGATTTTGAAAGATGAATATTATTACAATAATGAAGATGGTAGGTCGTATGTATGCATGTGTAACATTTGCATTTTTCAACGATCTAGATGGAAAGAAGGAAAAATTTATTATATATATATAATTATAATAATATCAAAAATATAATATTATTTCTTTAAATACCATTACTTATACCATAAATGATACAAAATTATAAAAAATGAATTGTATCACTTCGCAAGGCGGTTGAATGTCGTACACACGAATGATGTTATAATTTTTCATTAGATGGTAATGTAAGAAGTTATATGGTATAATAATTTTACACAATGATTAATATATCATTAATATAATATATAAATATTAAATACATCATCATTAACATCCATAATAGATGATTATGGAAACTGATTTACATCAGCTCGCGAGGTGGTAGTCGGTTATAGACAAGAATTATGGTTTGGTTTCCCATTTAATGGAAGTGGAGATGGATTTAAGGTTTTAAATTAACATAATAACATCATTTAATATAATAAATAATCTATCTATTATATCATCAAGTTTGAATAATTTTTAAAGGAGGAGTAAGAAGAAATGAAACAAAAATGCTCTGTTCAAAACGTTAACTCTTCTTCGGATAACCTCTTTAGGATTATACTTGAAGCCGGTCTGAATTGGAATTATGATCAAAAAAGGATTCTATGTTGAGTTTATTGAATTTGGGAATTTATTTGGGTATAAATTATCTAAAAAAATCAGTTTTGGATGTGTGGAAATGAGACGAGAGGGGGTTCCCTTTTATAAGGGAGGAAGAGTGGCATTCTTGTAAATAGCAAAAATTATTCAATAATGTGAAGTCACTCTCAAGCCAAGTTCCTCAAAAATTGAAAAAAATGTATTTCATGAGATAAATATATGAAGAACACTAATAAAATTCAAAGGAAACATGTTTTTTTCTTTTTATCCTCTTTAAATCTAAGGTTACTCACCTTTACCCTTTTAATTTTTTACCATGTTGAAAATATTTTTATTGTTCTTACTATTCATTTTGAAAAAAATAATTTGAAATTATTATATAATATTAATTATTATGATTCCAAATATTGAATACATTTTATCAAATTAAATTCTCAAAAGTGGAAGAATTCAATTTAAAATAAAACCTAAAAGCATACAGAAAATGCAGTTTTCTGAAAAATGTATTTTTCAATGAAAATATGATCTTATATTAACTTTGTGAATAGAAATAATCCTTATATGAATTTAAATTATAAATTAAATATATATAATTAATAAATTTCATTTAAATAATTTATTATTATCGGTTATTTTAATTAATTAAAATTAGGAAACATTATGCACTTTAAAATAATTTTGTGAAAAAAAGGAATTTTTAATCCTAAGAATAAACATATACTAAAATTCAGTATAAAGACGACCAAAATTTATTTAATTTTATTAAATAAATCTAATTAATAATTATTTTAATTTTAAATCAAATTAAAATAATAATGAGACTTTTAAATTAAATATTATATTAAAAATAAATAATAATTTTAGAAAAAATTGGTATTTTCACTATTCACTAAAACATTCATAATTTCTAAAAAATCCCAAAAATTCATGCTAAGTGAATTTTGATATACTAATTTGAAAAATGAATTTAATTTTATAAAATAAATTTTATAAGAGTATCTAAAATCAATTACATTATTTTCTCACCTAAATCAATAAAAATCATTTTTAAAGAAAATGTATTTTTGATTAAAAATTTACTTTGCATAAAATGGAGTGATTAATTATTAAGAATTTATAAATAAATTTATATTAATTGGGAAAATTATATACATATCATAAATTATTTAATCATATTCATTATCTCTGATTTTATAGCTATATTATAATGATCTTATTTTAATAATAATAATTCATGGTTTATTTAGGCTCGGTGTTACATGATGTATAAGTTATCAAACATAACGTTATTATTTTAAAATTTTGAGGCATTATAAAAATAACTCTCTATATCTCTCCACACATCCTATAGTTATTGGTCTCACCAAAACACCAAACATAGAGGGATTAAAATGTAATCCAAATGTGGTTTTCTAAATTAGAGGAGTTGGAGACTGTATAAAATAAGATAGGGAATAAGGTAATAGGATTTCTGGTCTCAAATTCTTTCCTTTGAGACTAATTAAATTTTCACCAAGTTTTTTTCATGGATTTTTTGTTTATAATACCATATAGATGTCTATTCTTATATTTTCAATTAAATTAATTTGGTTTACAAATCCTTTTCATATTCCCTCCTTATAAGTTATTTTGATTGAAAACATACTCAAGTCATAAGTAATTTTATTTGAAAATGTTTTAATAAAATTAAAACCTTTCCCATCCATATCAATGTTCTTAAAAATGTTCCATGAATGTTATTATTTTTATTTAAAATTATATTTAAAATTTATTTTCCACTATTTTTCATTTTATTCTAAATGGTTTTAAAGGTTTTTTAAAAAAATTATCATATGAGTCATTTCGTCTTTTTTTACCAAGGTTAAAAAGAATGTTTTTTAAATATAGGGATTGAATAATATTTTCTGTTTTCATACATTTTTTTGTTATCCATCTTCTACTACATGTTAACATGGTTTTTAAAATAATATTTTATTCCTGATCTTATGGGAATTTTTAATTTTTAATAGTTTTCAATGAAAAAGGATATATCTAATTATAGTTATGAAAAAATGGAATTTTTTTGACCTATGGGTTCAATAAAGTTTCTAAATTTTTTTAGGATGAAAATATAAAGCTTAAAAATATTTTTTCCATGATATAGTATTTCAAAATTGAAGATTATGATAGGTGAGCCTAATATATCCCATGATGAAGGGATATATTGATATATCTATCCAATTCATTTGGTAATCAATAGTTTTAGATAGTGAAAAATGAGGGAGGTAACCATGTTGAGTACTTCTATAGAATAAACTAGGATTTAGATATTCTAAAAATAGTTATAAATCAGTGAAAATGGGTTATAAATATGATGATCTAAGATACCTATATTTTTTTGTAAATTTTTTTTATTGAAATAAATTGATTTCATGAGGTAACGAATGTTAATGAACATTTAATGGTGAAAGGTGTATTTTTCAAAAGAATTTATTCAATACTTCCCAGAGTCCTTGGGATTCCTTAAAGGATTTTCCTATACATTATAATGGGTTAAAAAATATCTTTTAGTAATTGTTGATTTTATTATGTCGATTTATTATATTTTCTTTGTTCATGTTTTTATTTTCAAAAAGGTAAGCATTATCATGAATTTTAATGTTTTTTATTGGAAAAACATGAATTTATTATTTTTATATCCTTTACTGATATTTTTATTTATAATAACACATTTTCAAATGTTTTTCATAGGATATAAGGTTGTGTATGAACGATAGAATGGCCAATAATTCTACTATGTTGATTCAAATTAAATGATAAAGAAGTGTTTTGAATGAAACATGAGGTTAAAATTATGAGTCATGTTTTGTGGAAACAATAGACACTATTTTTTGTGCCCATGTTAATTTATATTTTCTCCTAATTCTTTGAAACCCTTATCCTAAAATATCCTTTAAATATAATAAAGTGCAACCAGTTTTATAAACTATGTGATTATGTGTTGTTTTTATTATAGGGTGTTATAAAAATAACTTTTTTCCCAACCTACTCATTTATAACGACCAAGGATTTCTTATCTAAAATTTTCCTTCTTAACATGTTTCTAATTTTTCAATTTTATATTATAGTATAATTCCCATTCACCATGTAATAAAAACAAGAACTATATTGTTTCATCAATATAGAATAGTATGTATAGATGATAATGACATAATATGTTATTAAAAATAGCATAATATGAAAATAATAATTAATAAAATATTTATGGTTAAAATATCTATAGGGTAATGGTTTCACAAAAATGTAACACTCGTCAAAAAAATTATAAAATGAATAAAAATGAAGAAAAATATAGAAGGTATATTGTAATAAATGTGGAGAACATTGAGAGAAAGAAATTATAATGATGAATGATATAAAAAAATATTTATTTTAATTATATATCCATATAACCATTATAATAATAAACCAACCATTATAATTGTATCCAGGCCATTTGGATATTAACCTCTCTATTGAAATCATAAATTGATAATTGAAATAGTAAAATAAAATTTAAATAATATTTTAAATGAATAAAATTATGAAATAAAAATATTTTAATACAATAAGATAAATATTCATACAATCAATCTCATAGAAAGTATAAGTGTATATTTTTAATAATGATTTTTATAAAAAAAGTTGTAAAAGACATAATTTTATATGATATTAATTAAATATTAAAAAAATATTTAGGTTTAAAAATCAATATAAAATTTAATTATTTAATGATTCAACAAAAATAAATTATATAATATTTTTTCTTATAATTTTATAATAAATACGAATTTTCATCTAAATAGTAAAAATATTTTTTTAATATATGTTTTATGAGTTAATAGTGATGTAATAATGGCCTTACAAAGTCTATAATTGTTTTATAATCAAAATATGAGTTCAATAAAATAATTAATGTGTATAAAAATAGTAGATCAGATTCCAAACCTAACAAGGTATTTTCAATATCTAAAATGATATCATATTCCATTAGTAAATTTATTTATTGTTTTAAATTTCTTCTTATGTATAAACAAAAAAATCGATGATTTAATTTTTTAGAAGCCATATAAATTTATATTTTTATTTAAATAATTCACATATTCTAAAATAATATCACTATTGTAAGTCTTTCCATTAAAATATTTTTTTTTTATTTTTTACACAAAATACTAGTCCCCTTTAAGTATAAACTTCCCCTCTCACCCCCATGGAATATCACATGCCAAATAATTTTAATTAACCTATAAATTATCAATTATCTTATATTAAGACTCACAATATATTTAGAGTAATTAGAGTCTCACCCCACTCCAAAACTATATAGATTTGTCCCTGTAATAATTGAGTAAACATCTAGAACGAGGTAACATTCCTTCATTTTCATTTAACTTCTCCCGTTATATTATTAAATTATGAAATTAATTTACAAACCAATCCACCAAAAATTAATTAATTTTTCCATTAATATCTCACTCATTTTAATGAATTCCCTTTACTGTTCAGTTTAATCCTATTATAATTACACTCTAAATTCATTATATATAAAGGAAATTATGACTAGTTACCATGATAAACATATATATATTATGATACTCTATACTTATTATAATCTATTTAATATATATATGTATCTCTCTCAAATATTTTTATAGTTTTCTATAAATGGTTGGTTTAACCACCAATTAGGTCACCATCATTTCATTAATTATCATCACTATCATATATGATTAGCATATTAAATATTTAACTTTTATAAATATGTATAATTAGGTATTTTTATTATTTTCGAGCTAATATAACTAATGGATATGTAAAAAATGAATAAAAACCATATTGTCAAGATGAAAATGGAACAATTCAAAAATAATGTGTCATCCAACAATTTAACCATTTACAAAAAAAATGAATTTTAAGGATTATAATTAACTAATAATAATATAAAATATTGAAATAAAATTATATATTAATGTTCCAAGAAGAATAATTTGGTTATATTTTAGGTAACAACATGGTGAAAAAATGGGACATATTATAAGGGAATTATAAAACTAGACTCTTTTTTCGATTTATCCTCTCTTTTTCACTAACTTTTCCCAGTGATTTTTCAAAAATTCTTTATATATATATTATTTATCATTCACATTTACTTATCCTAGTGATATGAATTTATTTATTTCCTTAGGTTAATTTCTTTTCTTCCTCTTATAATTATTTACAATTTCATTTATTTCAATATATCGCATGGATTTTTTTTGTTTGTTATTTTCATCAAGAAATATTCTCTTATATTTTAAAATACCATTTTTTGGGTGGTATAACAAGAACCCAAAAACAAATATGGGCACCTTATTCATTATTGGAACCAGGTTATATTGAAAACAAAAAAATCAATGTATTTAATAGATATAGTCAATCCAAACCTAGGATACACTATCCATAAATAACCTCTATTATTACATTAAATTTCTATAATAATAGAAAAAACTGCTACCACATATTACCGTACAAAAGTCCCATTCCACTATATACCACTTTCTCATAATGAAACATCTTCATCCCATTTCAGCTTTCATTACTAAATTTACACTATTCATTTATTATTAATGTTACACTCATAAAATCAATTATTTTTAGCCGCTACCCATTTCAAAAAATCAAAATTTAAATTTAAAATTTAAATAAAACATATGATTTATTATTTATTCACTATTTAGATCATGTCATTAATTAATCATATATTATTCTTAATTAAATCATTTTTGTCATTTAAAAAAATATTTTAATATTAATCCATCACTTTCACATATAAATAAACTACTGCATATTTAAACCTCACCAACCTCAAAGCATAACTACAGAAACATAAACCATAATTTTATCACCTTATACCATACAAAATCAATCAAACCATTAAAATTATACAACCATATTTATAATAGTAATTTTATAAATCAAATAATAAAGTAGTACAAGCAAAAAAATTCAAACTTCAATCCAATTTTCTTATCTATTATTTAAATTTTATAATTCATTCATATAAAAATAATATTTAAATACATTAATTTTTGTGTCCCAATTTTGTCACATTAGTATCATTGATTCATTTAACCATCTAGAAAAAATTCAATATATATATAATGATTAGAACATCATAACTCATAACATCTCATAAAAATAAATCAATACTAACAATTAAATAATATGAAAGTATATAAATAAAATATAATTCTTCACATTTGACTATTTATTCTAGTTTATTATCTTTTTTGGTTATTCGTAACCATTTATAAAAATAAAAATATCGTAAAATAATCCATTATTAATACTATCAACGATTGTATAAAGTATAAACCACCTACCTCAAATGAAACTTCAACAACACAATATGAAATTAAGGGAATGAAATTTATGATAAAATACTAATGTTACCCCATAAAACCATTAAAGACTAAGATAACATCATCCTCCATCATGAAAAGAAATAAAACTACAATTATTAGAATTTATTTTATAACATATCCCATTGAGATTGAATAATAAGGAAAAAATAAAAAAAATTGGGAGATATGTTTTTTGGATCATAAAAGATTTATTAATCAATGTTAAGGATCGTAATACACCAATAGTTGACCGAAATAATAAATTATAAGACTCTAAGAATCTATGGATTAATAAAAAAATGATTGAACCCAGGGAGAGACACATATAATATTTAAAATTAGAACATAAGATAAAATTACCAATGCAAAATAGGGTATAATCACATCATGGTGTAGATCATTCAACCACAATCAAGGGTATCAGACTTTCAGAATGGCTACAAATTTAAAAATTCACCATCCATTAACTTTTTTTATGAAATGGTTTAACCACTGCAATAATATAACCAATCTAACAACGTTGTGCTCCTTAAATCTTCATACTAGGACTATAGATCTCCCAAACATAATTTCATCCATCCTCACTATTTTCACATATCTCTTAATACATCCCATGAAAAGACCATAATGAATTGTTAAAAAAATTATATCACAATCTTCTTAAAATTATTTAATGAAATTTTTCACACTACTAGTAGAAAATAAATATTTTAGTAAATACCAAAACCAAAAAAATGAGATATATCTTACCATAATTAACCACTATGGAATAAATTTTACCAAAACGTCCATAAACTAATTCAACTCCACAAACCCGAAAAAAATTATAAATCCACTATGGACACAACATGACCATGACCAACCTCAACTCCAAGAAAACATAATGTATGACATATAGAAAAACAAATTCCTTCATAATCAAAAAAACATCCCTTTCCATTATGAAACATACAAGAAATCCTTAAATGCCCTTAACTCCTCTTAAATAGTAATTAGTAAACTAGGAATATCTAGGACACTATAATGATTGTCAATGATTCGCATCCTATCAATTTAGGGGGTTTATTCTTAATAAAAATTCATTATTTCATGTAAGTTTTTCATTCATTAGGAAATGATATCCTATGTAATCAAGTATGTATAATTGAAACCTGAATCTATAGTGTTCAAATGTTTGTATAAAATTAGGTGTGTATAATTATAGTTATGGAAAACATACCATAATTGATAGGTTGAGTATAGAAATTATAAATAACTATAATGATTTGTCACTCTTGGGATATTATTGAGAGAGGATCATATAATAGGTGTATTAGTATGAGATACTATATGAGATACTTTAGTTGACCTTGTGTATTGATGTGTGATAGTACTCTAAGAGTAGATAGTGATGTTTTGGGTTATGAGATGCGTTTAATTTATTATGGATTTTTAAAAGAGTAATTAGTGTTCATGGATCCTAGTGTTCATATAAGTGATACTTATTGAGTGATGAATTTCTTATAATGGGTGGATATTATATGTGTAGTGTATGTTTTGTTATGTGATGCATGAGAAGAAACATTGTAGTTAAGGGAAAAGTTTTATGAGTCATGTAATTCCATGTATATTTTCATTACATTATAAGAAGTATATTATTTAAAAAAATAATCTAATAAAAGGGAAAAATATGATCATGTTGTGACTACTATTTAAAGGACATTCCCTATGGAATCATATATATATATATATATATTGACCCACTATGAAGAGAACATTCTAAGAGTTTGATATTAGGATGGCATCTCATTAGTCAATAAAAGATGTTATAGGCCAATATATGAAGATGAGAACCTTATATTATAATGAATTTTTTATGAGGGTTCAAAACATGTATACCATCCTATTATTTAGAGGATATTTTTATTGCCATGTACAATCCTACCAAATTCATTGATAGAATAAAATTGCTTAGAGCCGAATATTTTTATTAAAACTCCATCACTTGAGGAAATATCAGTAATATTTTGGGTTATTCCTATGATAGGTAGTGTTATAATGAAATATTTATGTGAATGTGGTGTAACTAGTGCATTCCCTCGATGTTCGCATATGTAGGTAGTGTTGATTATCATGGTGGTTTGTTAACCATCTGATCATGCTACATAGGCGATTCTAAGAAATAGTTATTTATTACATTATTTAATTTAAATATTATCAAATATACTATGAATCATGTTAAGGGACTATTTTTGGTATCTTACTATATTTTTCACTCCCACTAATCATGCCCACCCCGATGTACACTCAGACATCATGGTTTGCAACACACTACAAGAAAATTGCAATTTTGGGGCGGTTGTTTTTTGCTATGGCGGTAGTTTAAACCGCATCCATATGATTCTGCAGCAGTTTCCGAAAACCGCCGTTAAATTTCATGTCAGAAAACTATTTGCGGTTGTTAAATTATTTTATCAGTGGTTTATGGGTACTATCGTAATTAGAGCATTTTTGCGATGATTATATTGTTTCTCACGTCAGTTTTTCTGGGAAGGTGATTACTTTTTTAGCGGTGGTTAAAACTTCCACAACACACAATATAACTGCCACGAAAATGCGTGAAATATGGCCCACTATATAGGTGGTTAAAAATGCTGCTAGTAGAAAAAATGTCGACATTTAGCAGCAGTTAAAACCACCTCTAAAGATAATATTTAGAGAAAAAAACCAGTTTTTGGAGCCCCTATACCGGTTCCCTAAAAAACCATTCCAAGAATACCAAAACACTAACAGAATACATACTAGAGTCAATATAAAAAGATATTCTTAACTAAGCACAACCAAATGCATCGTTCAGTGAGTAAAGGAATGTAAATAAACATATCAAATGGAATAATCCTAGTATCCTATAAAATGTAGTGGTGAATTCATGTATTTAAAGTTGACCATTGCAGACTCATATGTACTAGTTGATCCTTGATTGTATGTTCACATGTTTTTTTCAACTTATATGGTCACCCATTGGGTGATCTAGGTGAAATTGGAAAATATGATTTTTTTTTCAAATGTTGGTACTCCTAAATATCTTATGGAATTTGTTCATGAATTTAATATCATTTTATATATGATTATTTGATATAACCCAAGGCATCCCTTAGTTGTTTAGACCACTTATAGTTATAATTGCTAAAGTGTGAAATTTCCTAGATTAACATGTCACCATCTAAGTGACTCCGTTGAGATTATATATGGGTTTCCAATGTTTTAATGAATTGAATGAGTTAAATGTAACTAATAATGTGAAATGGATAATTAATGATGGGTTTTATTTCTTAAAATAAATCAATTAGTTTTAAATGGAATGACCCCAAGTAATTTCAATGCCATGCTCTTGATTTATGCTTTATAAAATGCTTCATACGAACTGTAATATTTTAAAGGAGAATTGAACATAAATAAAGACATGAATAAGAGGTTATCCCTTATCTATTATGACGCAAATGATTATGCCTTTATTATGTATTTGGTGTAGATAAATGAGATGGATTTGAGGTAATTCCCCTTGATAGTTATATTTAATATATTCCTTTATAGAGGTTATGGTATGATAGTATGAGAATGTTGAGCGAGGAGATATCACAATTCCTTATATCAGGTATTGAGAATGGTGTATCACAAAAATATTACTATATAAGTATTGTGATTTACTCACCACATTCCATGACTAGAATTTTGACCTGATGGCTCACTCAACATCCCATGTGTTGTTTCTTGGCGTCTCTCACTCTATTGGGATATAGGGCATGTACCCAATTACACGGTCGCATAGGCTTAATAGACTGGTTAGGGATATCTGGGTTATACCAGGGTCTATTCAACAGTGTTATTATAAGTATATGGCTACATACATCTTCACATACCTTGACAATATAGGTGAATGAAATATATATAATACTATTATATATATAGTAACTATTTATATTTATATTTAATCTATGTGTCAATAAATTTAAACCCTCCTGTAGTCCTTTAGGAACATAATTGGGCGGTTATTTATTTATTCCTTAGTTACTCAAAAGATATGGGGTGTATTATGTTGGTGGTAGATCCTTTATCATGGGAATAATGATGTGGTAATATTTTCTTGGGATTAATTTATGTTGGTGTTCCATGTGCAATTATTATAAATGAAACATAACATATGAATTAGGTAAAATCATCCCTCTCTTGGGTTATTCCATGTGGAATTATTATATATGACACTAAAGATAAAAAAAAGGTAAAATAATATCTCCCATGGATAAGGGTTCCAAATTTTTTAAGAGTGATGGATCAGGTTCAAGTATCATATTTGTTTCACTCGTGTGATTTTTTTGTAAAAGGAGTCTTTGGTGTAGTTTCGTTAGAAGGAATGGAATCTAGCTCCTAATATATTATAACTCACATTATACATCCTAGGTATTTTAATGTGTAGAATATAATAGAAGTGATCAGGCACATTCCTTCAAATGGAATAGTGTCTTGTGAAGGGGTTTGATATATTCTATCAAGGAATATGGATGCTTATAATAAATTATTTGTGATAGGGTAGTTGATGTTATAAATGGTAAGTAACTGATCATATAATATATTTAACATTTTTCAAGGGCAGGGATTTCTACAGAATCTACTGGCAGTTTCCCATCGGCATGTCATTCCTACTGAGACAATGGACACGGTCTTTCACACTACCTGACTGTTCCTGGAGGCCACTTTGGAAATGGGGGGAAACCCCCATTTCAGATAGTGTAGCAAAATTTCCTATAATATTGTATCATTATATATGGATTCCAACTATTTTTTTTTAAATTTTGGATACTAGGATTATTCCACAATAAAGGGTGATCTATCTCAAATATGTTAGCATGACACACATTGTCATCCCTAGGGATTGATACAAGATCATAACTATGAAGTACTTATTAGAAATAGAAATGTAGTGGTAAGTGCATTGGGCTATAAAATGTAGGATAAGTTATTATAATGAAAAAATGAATTTCAGAAAAATTAATCATAAAAAATGAATCATCACAATAAAGAGTTAATATATATGGTGCATACCACACTCAAGAAATGAAGACATAAAAGGAAACCTCGGAAATCAATAAAATACATAAAAGGACACATGAGAAATCAAGAAAATGTTAGGTCCTGAAAATGTTTGGAGGAAACTATGTGCCACACATGATATATATATATATATATACTAACTATCAATATTTTTCCACAAATCAAAGATACTACTAATCATTTTCTGGTGATGAACGGATATCGTCACCCTCTCCACCTTCATCTCTACTTCATGTTACCACCAGTAAGAACATTATATTGAAAATTAAATAGTGTTGCATATTTATATTTAAACATAAAACCAATAAAAGTTTACAAACTAAATGATTTTGAATTTTTGTGATTTACCTGCTCACCAACAGTCGATGCAATACCATCGGGGGGATATCTGCTCATCTGCTGACGTATATTAGTCAACGCTTTCTGCAAAGCGGATATCTGATCCCCCTGGTCTTGAACTGTGTTTTATAGGGAAAAAATCTCTCTCTGAGCATCTCCAGGTATGGACTAACTAAAACCAAGAGTAGATGAAGCTGAAATCTCCGATGGACTTCCAAAGACCTCAGATGGTACAGGCCCCAAACCCATCCCGTGCACTCTACCAGGATGCACCTTACCACGGACTTTAGCAACTAGGTCATCCTACGAGACTGAGTAGGACTGTCTAGGATTGGAATCCCATATTTCTTTAATTTTTACCTATAAATCAAATATCAATACATATTAACATAGTTATAACTGATAATAAGTTATTATAATGAAAAAAATGAGTTCATACCCCAACTTCTTTGGCAGGCTCATTAACAAAACTTCCATCAGATTTTTTGTGAACATCCAACCACACTTCAATTCGGGATGCTTTGTGCCCTAAAATATGTGACTGCATTAAACAATGATAAATCAATAGTTTAATATATTGAACAAATAATATTGCCTTATAAATATTTAAACAAATGATAATATTACCATAGTCGATCGTCTTTTAGAAAATCTTTTTGACCCCGCAGTGTGAGGGATGACTTTCTTAGTCTAGCTTGATGCATTCTTCTTGAGATATCCTGAAATAAATAAATTAAAATTTAATATTAATGTATTCAATGTCATATACTCTTTATATACATATATAAATGTAAAATGAGGTTAATATAATAATATATATTTTAATACCATCTGTTTCTCATCATGATGTCTATCAACAAAAACATTCCACTGTTCTTTGGGTACCCCATTGGGTTGCTTCTCATACATTTGTTGGACAGTCAACAAAGTATCATTGAAATCTCTCCACAATCTCCATTTTAAGTATTTCTATTTCTTACCAAGATTTTTCAAGGTCCACTTTCATGTTATCACATTTGCAACTATAGAGTGGAAAAACATTTGTATATAGAAATTCATTTTGAACATATTAATAAGATGACATTAAATTACATCATAATGTATTAAAATTATCTTTATTTGGAAATCAAAAAATTAGTTTTTTCTAACATGGAGGCATATTTCTCTAATCATCATAAGAAATAGGAAGGGAAATGGGCTCCACTGCTAGCTGGCATAGAATTTGGCCAAGTAATCCTACAGCATCATCTGTAGGGACCCCATATGAATCAAATGGGACAACTATCTTCTCTCCATTAATATTCCATACATTCGCACTTTTTATATTTTTCTCCACAGTTGTATTTTTTTATCTTTAATGAAAAAACTATTAATATAAAAAAAGTGCAATAAATTTATTTATATTAAAATTTGTACCTATAATAGTGACCCTCCAGTATGCCCGTGATGAACTAGAAGTGGTGCACCGCCGCCCTGCTGCTAAGGCTGTTGAAGGGGGAGTCGACAACTCAGCTTCTAAAGGGATTATCACAGAGGGTGTGAGATATGGTTCAGGGGGAGATGGTGTAGGGGGGGTAGGAAACTGGTGGATCAGATGATGTAAGGAGGGAGACAGATGGATCGTCATCTGTCATAATAGTGGATGAAACAGTGTATCACTTTATCCTTGGAATTCCTATCATTTAATAAAATAAAATTAAGTTCAGAACATATATTTCAAAAAAATATGCAGAAAAAAAAATTAAAAATGATAATATATTCCCAGTACTAACAAACAAAATATACAAAACAATGAAAATGAATGACTGCACAAATGAAATAAGTGGTTGCTAAATGAATAAATAATTGTACATACACTCATTTTCCCCTTCAATCAGGTCAGTTTCCTGCTCTATTATTTCATCCACTTCATTCATCCTTGAGAGAGTAATATTTTCAATATCATGATGGACAAATAATTCTGCTTCCTGTTGTTGATGAAATTCAATTTCAAAGATCAAATCTTCTACTTCATCACCCATATCATATAAATATCTTTGTATTATGTGAGTAACTACATGCCACCCTTCATCCACAACATTATTCACATAATATAACATTTTTATTGTGATGATAAGATATATGGATTATGCAGTTCACAATCACCAAAATCCATCAAGCGAGAGAAGTTCACAGAAGTAAATTGCAAGGAATCTCTTTTAACACCTCTAATAATATCGACCTAATTGAATTTGAATAAAACAACTAAACAATGCACATGTTAGTTTAATTCAATAATATCAGTCATCTTTCCATAGTATCCCACTTAATCGAATGTAAATATACTACTATTCTTTGTTTTAAACCCCCTTTCTTAATCGACTATACGAAATCTAAAGGCATTCATGTTGTAAGAGTTGATCTTTCTAAGTTGTTTTAGAGGACTTCGAGCAAGAAACATCAAATGTTCTGATAACTCTGCTTGAGTGTCAGTATTAATTATCTAAAAAAAGAAATATACTTTATTAGATTTACAAAATATATTTTTCGAACTAATATTCGTATTAATTGTAATGTTTATGAACTTACACATCGTAAACCCCATTCCACATGCTCTTTATTAATATATTTAATTATATCCTTCTCATTTCATGTTTGTCCTCTCATTCATATCTTTGTTTCTATCCTCAACTCTTTAATAAATGGATATGCAATTTCACTATTCAGCATCACATATCTATGTGCCTGTAATAATTCCAATTCTGTCAATGTCATAGTTGAGGTCCTCCCAACTGATCGGCCAATAGCAGGAAATATTTTTGATTTCTGATGTATTTGAGATTGATTCAATGTGTCTCCAACAAATCCAACTATATTAAATCTTGTCTCAATATCATCTAAGTATCTGGAACAAAAGGTAAGACACTCCTCAACAAAATATCCTTCAGCAACAGAGCCTTCTGGTTGAACTTTATTTCCCACGTATGATTTCAAATTCCCAAGATATATGTGAAATAAAATAAAAATAATTATGAATTTAATTAAGTGAATTTTTTTTTACTTAACTTAAAAACAAACAAATAAAGTACATATAAATTGGATACATCTATTGATAATGAACGGGGCCTCTTAATTTAGCTTCCTCAACCAAATGCACAGTTAAATGCATCATGACAGTAAAAAACAATGGAGGAAAGTTCAAATCTATTACACAATGGGTCAATACAAACCTCTCCTAGATATTGTCAAGCTGAAATGGAGCTAGATATTTCTTACATAGTTGTCTGAAAAATGTGAAGAATTGGAGTACAACAGCAGTATGTTTTTTAGGTAATAATGTACTCAATGCCAATGGTAGTAACTGTTGCAACAAAATATGTGATTGTGACTTTTCAATTCATGTAATGTACGATTCTTTAAGACAACACACCTCACGATGTTACTTGAATATCCATCAGATACCTTCACATTATTTAAAAATTAAAGGAATGTATCTTTATCCCTATTTTTCATTGTAAAAATTACTGGAGCATACATTTCATCCTCATTTGGATAGAGATCATGTTTTATGTTCATTACATGTATGTCTTTGCGAGCATTGAGATGATCCTTTGACTTTACATGCTCATTAAGCAATGTGAAAATAAAATTTTCATAGACATTCTTCTCAATATGTATCACATCAAGATTATTCCATAACAAATTAAATTCCCCATATGGAAGTTTAAAAAATATACTATTTTTCTTCCATTGTTGTGTTCTGATTTCACTTGACGATGCACTTCGAACCCATTTCTCGCTATCATTCAAATAATGAACCTTCCCAAATTATGTTTCATCATTTTCAAGTTGTGTCAATATTTCCTAACTATTTAACAACTTTGGAGGTGGTCTAAAATCAATGAAATCGTTAAATTTTGATCTGTTCAAATGAAATCTATGAGATGCATCGAGAAATCATTAATGGCACAAGAAGAACCATTTTATACTGTGAGGTATCCGTTTCAGCTCAAAATAAAAGTTACAAAGAAGAAAATCCAAACCCATGTAAATGTTTCAACCAGATAAATTCCAAATCCCAGGGAAGTCACTAATGGTCCACATTAAAGTAACATGCATTTTGAATATTGTTTTAGAAGAAGCATCAAATGTCCCAACATCGTTGCTCCATAACTCCTGTAATTATTCAATCAAAGGCTGCAAGTATACATAAATATCATTTCTAGGCATTTTTTTTCTAGTAATAATCATTGAAATCATAAAATATGTTTGTTTCATACACATCCATAGAGGAATATTGTAAGGTATAAAAAAATTGGAAAAATTATATATCTGGTACTCAAAGTCCCAAATGGGTTCAATCCATTGGTAGCCAATCCCAATCAAACATTCCTAGGATCAGCTGAGAGATCTGGATGTAATGAATCAAATGTCTTCCACGATTTTGAATCTTCTGGATGTCTCATTAACCCATCATTGTTATTATCTACAGAATTCCACTTCATTTTTCTGCAATTTTTGATGACATGAATAATATATGAAATCGAGGATTTTAAAGAAACTAACGCTAAACCTTTGTAGGTGTTTTATCTTACTTATTCTTCATGAAAGTATGTTGATTCAGACTTCAAACATCACTCATTTAATACCATATAGAAGAATCAAATTTTTCTCAATTATGTCTACTTTAATCCTCTCACCAATAAAGCATACAATCATTGGGACACACATGTATTTTTATATAATTCAGACCAAGACTGTTAAAAACTTTTTTCATATCATAAAAAGACTAGGGGATTTTTGCTTTAGGAAATGCATCACACAATAATTCCAATATCATGGACATTTCCTTATTTGTAATTCCACATAGAAATTTGATATGGTACAACTTCTGCAGAAAAGAAAGCTTTGAATATTTCAAACATCCACTATACAACTCTAGATTTCCATCGTCAACTAAATCATGAAATATATTTTTCTCAGTGAATTTTTCTCTTACATTTGTCTCCATAGAATAAAGAGTAGGATCCAATGATATGTTACAATCTTGATCTGGTTGTGTTACAGACTCAAAAACATCACTTGTCATATTGTAATTTGTAGAACCCTCATCTGGTTGTTCTGTTATGTTTTGATGTTGATAGTGGTGTCTTTCAGTGTCGAATGCATCATTTATGAGGTTTTTAATTTCATTTTCCATTGTCAATGATGTTTGGAGCTCATTCTGTAGATTAGCATCAGTTCTCAACCTTTCTGTAACGTTTGATTCTCCATGCCAAATCCAACACAAATATTAATTAGAGAATTTCTTTAGTATTAAATGTTCATAAACTTTATCTCTCTTCAACTATCTTCTAAATTTACATTTATTACATAGACATCTAATTCTCCCTTCAACAGATCGATTGGAAATTTCAAAATCTAAAAACTCCTTGAAACCCTTAACATAATGAGGTGTGTGCCTCGTTAATGTGATCCAGCTTTTATCCATGTATATCACAATGTGCCTACACAATATTAAATAAATATTAAAACACAAAGTTACAACTAAATAGGAAAATTGACTCATATATACTAGTTGAAAAAATATATAAATACGTTACATAAGGTTTTCCTATATAAATAAAAATAGTAAATCACCCACTAGAAATCCAAAACATGCAGATTAAAAAGATCCATAAAAGAATATGAGAACAAAGAGCTCATCCTTGTAGTTTTTTATATATCATTCTCCACCAAAGCATATGGACAAACTAATGATGTCATAACTTTGATATCACTAAGATAAGGGCTTGATAAATCATATAATAATTAAATATATGTTAGGAATATGAAATGTAAACAAACTCTTACCTTAAAGAGTAACTTTATTTAAGTAGATAGGTAAGTATACAATGTATATTTAACCCATTGGTGGGTAGGTATAAGTGGAATAACAAGGATATGAAAAATATATGTCTTCATTGAAATATAAAGGTTGGGTTATCTTCTTTGTTTCTCTGGTCCTAGTGTGGACTATCTCGGCATGGTATTGAAGACAATAATGAGATATTTTGGGTGATGAAATTGATGTTAATGTTATAATACAAGTTAAAGATATACCCTTCTCATCTCATCCATCATGGTGATTCTATTGGATCATATAGGCTTAAGTGATTATGTATCATTCCAAGGGTTAATTTATCAATTTGGGTGGTGAAACTTATATATCATTTGTCTTTTTCTATTTTTTTCCATAGTGTGTGTGAGTTAAGCAGTGAGTTTTCTCACTCTAATAGGTAAATTAGGTTTATTTTGCAAGAAATAATAAAAAGAGAAATGAATTATTGTTCACTGGTTCAAACCCATCTCACTTAAACAACTCTATACTCAGGTCCATCACATGATGGTCTTGAGCGTATTGTATTCACTCATAGAACAAATACACCTTCTTTATCATTCCCTTCACCAAATTTTATTTAAGATTAATTAACTATATAACCTTGTTTCAATACAATAGAGATATGTAAGAACACTCATACGATTCTTTAAATGGAGTTTTACCGATGGTTAATCAATAGTTATTATCATAGTAAAACTCAACCAAAGGGAAATGATTCACCCAAGAACCTATAAAATCAAGAATAAAAATTTTCATTACATCTATTAGAATTTGGATCATTATCTCTATTTGGCCTTCCATATGAGGATGAAAAGTACTGGTTAGAAAAAATAATGAAAAAAGCATTCTACAAAATCTTCTATAATTGGGAGGTAAATTAAGATCTTGATAATAGATGACCATTATTGAAACCACAAGAATCTTCAAAACAATGGGAAACTATAAATGGAAGAAAATACCACAACAATCAAGATTGAAAATAAAAAAGTAAGATTCAACCAACTTTAAAGTTCCATAATGTGGTGTTTGAGGATAAATTTTTATTTTTTATGGAGTTACAATGATTAATATAGTTGATTTTGATTAAAATAGAGCATAATAAGATAAAAATATTGATAGAATTATTCTTTATATAGAGTTTTATATTGTTTTTGTCTTCATTGTGTAGAGTTAAATTAATCAATTTTTTTATCAAGAAGACGATATCATCTGGACTTGAAGAAGAAGTGCACAAAAACATCGAGATCAACACCACATTAAACCTGGGATTAAATAAGTACAAAAATTTAGCTTTCTATGCTAATCTGGAAGAGAAATAAAATTTTATAAACCAATTTTTTCCTTGAATTAGTGTGTGTATAATGAAGAAAATAGAGTTTCACTTGGGTGACCATTGATCAAAAACCAAATAATTATAAAGGAAGTGTTCTTCAGAATGTATTGGCCATAAATAAAATATTTATATTTAATAGAAAAATTATTTGATAGGGAATTTTTTTATATTGAAACTTCATCATGTATGTTTCATTTAGATGAAACCTATTTCATGTGGAAAAATTAAATAAAACCTTATGTTTTCTGTTCATTAAGGTCCATATTTGTTTTTGAAATTCAATGTCAATGACAAAAAAGTTCTAGATTAATAATTATCTAGCTCACACAAGAATAATATTTGATGACTGGTGAGGGTTAAATATTTAAAGAAATGAAAAAATAAATTTGGAAAGAACATTGATTCCCCACCCCACCTTGAAAATAATCACATAGGGTTCAACAACACTCTTGTCAAAACTGACTAGTCCAAACTACTTTTCACACACTATTTTAAGGTCATCAACTACTATATTAGTCATCCATGATTATTTTCACATCCCAAGATTTATAATATTATATGATTATTATGTTCTCTTTTTTATATCATGTCATAAATAATTTTCAAGTTCATGAGGGATTCTATTGTGTTTATAATAACCATTTATTAACATAAAACACTAAAATGTGTATGATTCTATTGTGTTTATAATAACCATTTACCACTCATTGATGTGAAATTTTACCACTTCCTTTCTCATATTGGGTTCCCATATAAGGTATCTCAAGAATTATTGGTGTGGTTTTCCATGTTCTTTTTGGGTGTCACTCCATACACAACCCTCTCTATGTTTGAAATTACCTCTCTAAAAAGATAAATGTTTTCTAAACTTTTGATCATTTCTTACACTCATAGATCAAAACATAATTATAGAAAATATAAAAAAAATGCTAAAATGAAATTTATCTCTCCACTTTTTAATAGAACACACAAACATCCACTTACTTTTATAAAATAATCTTTAATGTGAACGGTTGGATTTAATTTTAAAATTAAATTACAGTGGGGGGCAGATTGACTAAAATATATTAAAATTTTATACTTTATAGACATCCTAATATACTAAAACATCAAATATTTAATTGAAATCATGGTTTAAATCCAATTCACAATCTTAATTATTTTTTTCTTGAATCAATGCATATGTCTTGTTTGATGAGAGATTGTGATGAGTATGATATGAAATTGTTAAAAGAATTTTCAAATTATTTTCATGTATAATTGGAACTTTTGAAACCATACCTGGGAGGTGAGCTAGTGCTTCGACGGGTTGGCAACGATGGGCAGCGAGGCACACTGATGGGCGGTGGGGCGCGCTTCTGGGCGGCGATGTCACCGGTGGAACGGGTGGGGAGATGATCTAGTGTTCGGGTCAGGGGGAGAAGATGGCATCATGAGAGTTGGGGGGAGAAGGGGGGTTAGGGTCTGGTGGGGGGAATCATTGCCACTGTAAAAAAAATGGGGGGTTTAGCAGTGGTTTACAAAACTGCCACTAAAATACCACCGCTAAAGGCGATTTATGTTGTAGTGAAAATGGTAATGATAATGGATGTATGATAGTAATCATTAAAATGAATCCATACTATGTTTTATAATTATTCATTTTATGTTTATATATTTATCATAGTTATATTAATAATTTTAATTAATTTTTTCAATTCTAAATGAAAAGGTATTATTTTAACAAAATTATGTTCCATAGACTATATTTTTTATTTAAAAGTTATATTTTTAAATTTTAGAGTATAAATTTGATAAAAAGGAATTCATTTTTTCATTCATCATATTATATTTGGATTGGGATAAATTTTATTGATTTATATGAAAAATATATTTTTGGGTGAATAGTGAAAAATATCGGGATTTGTAAAACAATTCACTTAGTTTAAAGTGTTTAAAAAGTCCTGATGTATTGTTTATTAGTTTTAATGTAAAATTAGTCAAAATTTTCTATATTTAATCAAATTAATTACAATATAATTATAATTATAATTTAATTTTTCATAAATTCATAATAGTTATTAAAACGCATTTTTCAAAGAAACTATTTATTGTTGCATTTTGTGTTCATATATTACAATTAATTTCTCACATATATACAAATTGAATATTGAAAATTGTATTGAATCTTTATAATTATGGTAATAAATGTTATTACTAATTTCAATTTCATATTTGGTCATAATGAATAATAATGATGTTAAAATTTAGATACCATGGTAAATAAAAATGGGTTAATTGAGGTAAAAAAATGTCACAAACCAGCCTAGGATGTCCTCTAACCTGACACTTAACCTAGTCTAAGGTAAGACCTAAAGGGTGTTCCCAATCCCCATGGGCTTGAAACTAGTGTTGGGCATCAAAAAAATACAAGAGGGAATGATTTTATCCCAAAATCCGGATAAATAAAAATAAACAGCACAAGAAGACAAAGCTAATAACTGAATCCCAAATAAATAAACTAATTCAGTTACAATATACCATTAAACAAAATTAAAATAAAATAAAAAACTTAAAATAAAACAATACTAAACTAAACTACTGCCATGTTATCTCCATGTGACCACATGGTCACCTTTATCCACAATATTAGACCACTGCAAGATCCAGCTTGAACAAGAAAACTCAAACCAGGATTTTATCCTACAAAAGAGTTTAGGTCTACTGAAACCGAATGGTTCAAGTAGGGTGTGAGCTAACTAGCTCAGTAGGAAACTTTAAATACCCATAAATTTCAAGGATTTTTTTTTAAAATTCTTTGGGATTTTACGAGTATGTAGTTTCTGACGGCACCTGATTTCGAGGCACGATGTGCCCGGAATCAATTTCCGAAGTTTGTCTTGGGTATGTTCAGTGAATGAATGAGCGGGTTTTTCTATCTTTTGAACCGGTGCTCGAAATTGAAATCTGTGGGCACCGATTAACTCACAGCACCGGTATTTGCTTAAGATGACTTTTACCATTAATGCATTTGTTCGGGAGAAGAATTTAAATTTTGGGGTTTAAGTGAGAAGTGAACAAAATTGTGTACAATTTTATTCTATTTTACCTTGGAAGTTAAACTCTCTCATGGAAAGTTATTGGTGGGGCCCAAAACCACCCAAACCTCCCATGTGTGGTTATCAGGGAGGTGGAGCCCACATGAGCACCCATCTTTTCACATTCCATAATCCTTAACCCATTTGAACTCCCATAATAAATTTATGGTAACTCACCCTCTCTCCCTCTTTATTCCATGCCAAATCACATTAAATTAATTGATTAAACTTATTCAATTAAATTAACTAAGAGTTTGAATTTTAAATTTTGAATGCATGGCATGTTATAATGAAATAAGATTAAGTCTTATTTTATTTTGGGTTGGGATTGTTGTGTGGAGAATTTTGGGGGAAGAGCTCTAAGTTCCTTTGAAGAACTCATCCTCAATGAAGAACGGCAACACTTCGTCAAGGATCATCGACTCGACGACCCAGTTTCTTCTGTCCTCTTCTTCCTCCGCAAAAAAGGAGGAGGCATCGACACAGAAACTCTCCAATGACATCGCACCATACAATCTTTTCTCTACGAAAAATGAAGGAAGACGCCACTTCCTCCTCAGACGCTCTTCGTCGACGTTTACGGAACCTCACCCCACAACACCGTTTTCCACAGCACTTGAAAACAGCGAGTTTTCTTTGAGTTAGGGGTTTAAATTGAGAATGTTAATATTCCCATGATTGTTTTCTTATAAAACAAAGAATGCAGATCATCTCATTATTAAGTTGATCTACGAAAGTATTTGTTTGCGGGTTGGGAATATTCGTTTGCGGGGTTGATTTTTGGGAATGATTTTAAGTTTGATCCTGGTTGAAAATCTCTAACGCGGAGGACACGGGATAACGAACAAGCCCCGACACACCATATATTGTATGTTGATGTGCAGATTGATGGGTGACAATGAAATGGGCCGCAATGGCGATTTGAAGTCTCCGTAGTGAAGTTCGGGTCTCGTAGAGACCTTAGGCCCAGACGGCGAGCGAAACGGACCACCAGTGCGCATCTGGTTGTCTGTGGAAAGTGGAAACGGCATGCCACACTGGCGTAGCGGTGCCGGCAACCAACAGCAGCGGCGCGCCGCTGGAGAAGACCGCTGCGGCTGAGCCGCAGCGGCAGGAGCTGGACCGGACTGGCAAAGCCGTTCCGGATTTAAGAGGTGCGGCTTTAATGCTGCGCTGGTTCCCTATCAACCGGGGAGGGCCAGCTCCCCCACTCCATGTCCTCTCAGCCACGCAGGACGAGCCTCAACCAGTCGGGCCGCCCGCGCAGGGCTGGACTGCCATGGCTAGGTCGGGCCGCCAGCGCCGGGCCAGGCTACGCCGGCTGGGCTGGCCCGCGCTGGCTGGGCCGGGACGCACTAGCCGGGCCAGGTCGTGACCAACTAGAATGGACCCGGGTCGGGTCGCCCGGTTCTGGCCGACCCAGGGGGTTTTGGGCCGGGTTGGACCGGGCCCAAACCCCCCATTTTCGGACAGATTCGTTCAAACATCCATATCATGGGCTACGTACCTTTGATAGATGGACTGTCAGTTGAGTTAGGATCCTTGGATCGATACGGTCATTTTGGTATATTACACTCAAGCTTTCGGTAAAGTTTGGGTTTGGGTGGGTTGGTTCGAACCCGAAACCAACTGGGCCCTTGGAGCGGAAACACTTATAACTTAACGACCGGATGTCTGAATGATGTCTCATCGATCACATTGAATTTATCTTAGTGATACAATTCTTTTCAATTACTCCACTTGAGGTTTGGACGTAGCTGGAGTATGGTCAGGTTGGTTTTAACTTAAAAACCAACCGGGCCCCTGGGATGAAAAATCCAATAACCCTCCGACCAGGCATCTGAATGACGCGTCATCTGTCGCGTTGAGTTCCTTTTGACGAGATAGAAATTTTTGATTCATCAACTCTGGAATTTGTAATAGTTGATGTATCGACCCCTTGGCTCATGGAGTGGACCCTCCTAGAATTGAGCATGTTGTGTGTGGGAACCCTAGAGCTAACTGTGACTGCGACAACGATGGTGATTGTACTTGGATCCTACGTGGGTTCGGCAGCAATAACGACTGTACTTGGATCCTATGTGGGTTAGGTAGTGAGGACGACTGTACTTGGATCCCATGTGGGTTCGGAAGTGAGGACGACTGTACTTGGATCCTATGTGGGTTCGGCAGCAATGACGACTGTACTTGGATCCTACGTGGGTTTGGCTGCGATGGTTACTATACTTGGATCCTATGTGGGTCTGGAAACGATGACTTCTGTACTTGGATCCTATGTGGGTTAGGAAGAGGAGATGATTCAGAGGCTACATCTAATCATCTCCACCCTTCTTCGTGATTAGTATACCTATGTGAGATGAGTCTTGACTTTCAATCATTATCATCGATATGATTGTCATGCTTTCCTGTGTGTATTGGGTTGTTCTTTTCTGTGTTGATTGGGTTGTGTCTTCCTATGTGGATTGGGTTATGTTTTCCTATGTGTAATGGGTTGTACTTGGGATCGTGTGCTGGAGCCGAGCTAGAATTGATGACTTAGGTATATGTATGGGCATATACCTAACTAGAGTTGGTTGATACTTTTTGATTGTATCTTTCCTTTGTGGTTTATCCTTCGTGGATTCTGGGAGACCTTTGGGGGTATCAGGGTCCCTACTGAGTAGTGTATACTCACCCCTGCATGGGTTATGTCTGCACTACGTTGTGTTGGATGCAGACGACGGAAAGCGCTGATCGAGGTGGAGGCTCGTGGAGCTGGACAGTACCCGGAGGTGGATCACTGGACGGGACGTACACGGAGCGGACGGCTGGAGCCGAGGAGCTGAGGACACTATCTATACCCACCCTTTAGGTGGGATTTCTAGAGGACGGTTTGGAGTTGCTGCTTTACTTTTCTACTGTTGTACTTTCTTTTCAGTTGTACTTTACTTTCAGTTGGGTTTGTATTCTAGCCCATTTACTTTCCAGCACATACTTTTGTACTCAGTTTACTTAGGGTTTACTTCAGCTTGTGTACTCTATGGTGTTTGTTTTCTTATGTAAATGCAATGCCTTCCCTTTTATCGGGATTTATGCCTTTGGTGCTAGTCGCCAGACCCTGGCCTATGAGAGGCAGACTTGGGGTAGTCACGGCACGGGCCCCGAGGACGGGTCATGACAAATTGGTATCAGAGGAGTCGGTTCTACCGTAGAACTCAGGACTCTGATAATTTCTTCTACATGAGGTAATAAGTCTTAAGGGTATTGAATGTGGTTATTTTTCCAGGGATTCCAGTGTTGGTGCTATGGCCGACGTATCCATACACTAGGACCCTGACTTCTGATTTCCGACTCAATGCACGAAAACATTGATTGCATGTGTGTTTCAAAAGTTTTCTTTGTGATTACTTTGTGTCAGCTCACCAGGTATATTGTATTAACCGTGGCGCACCTGTTTCTTTTCAGGATGACCCCATGATGACAGCGAGATAGGGTTCTGATCTTTGTGCGAGACAGAAGCCCACCGAGTGACGAGGCCTCGGTGTAGGGCCCCATTACAGCAGAGGCATCGGCGGTAACTCTACCCGCCGAGCCACCGATGTCACCAGCCCCATCAGCTGAGAGTGCACGTCGCCTGAGTGCACTGCACAAGTTCAGCATCAGAGGCCGCCCTGGTTCCATGGGGAGACGGACCCTCAGGAATCCAAGGATTGGCTAGAGGCTATTGTTCGAGTCTTCAAGTTAGTAGGGACACCAGCTGACCTCATGGTGATCCTTGCGGTGGGTCTCTTATACACAGCATTAGGTAGGTGGTGGAGCCTAATTCTCCAGGTGCATGACGAGGCATCTCTTCTTTGGACGGACTTTGAGAGCCTCTTTTGCTCAGAGTTCGTTCCGGCCCCCCTCTGTGCGGTGCGCATTCATGAGTTACTATAGTTGCGGCGGGGCAGCATGATAGTAGCCCAGTACTCGGCGAAATTTACTGATCTCTCACACTACTCCATGGACATGGTACGAGACCAATTCTTCTAGTCATAGACCTTAGATTAGGGACTGATGCATGAGATCAGGGCATCGATGATCTCCCTCAATATTCCGACGTAGGCGGGAGTACTAGAGTGAGCCCTTCTTGTGGAGAGCTTTCTTGCTGAGCCTTTACCGGCAGCGATACCTACCACAGGGGGGCACGTAGTGGAGTCTTATGAAGTTGGAAGTAGACATACGTCACAGAGGTTCAAGAGGACCAGACCATCAGGTGGATGACCTCAGGACACTGGTTTATATGTTCGGGGAACACGTAGTAGATCCAGTCATACGAGTGGCATACATTTCTATGCATGCGGAGGGCAGGGCCACATGGCTCGTGACTGCCCGACCCGCCATGCAGAGGAGCAGCAGATGGTTTAGGGACCACCCAGGCAGAGGCAGAGGTTCGACAGTGGTGGTCTGTAGGGAGCAGGCAGACATGGCAGAGGAGCTGGTCGTGCAGCAGGTGATGGACTACGTTTTGAGGCTCTACCACCACCATAACCAGGAGGTCCACCCCAACCATAGAGAACAGGTGGATAGGGGAGAGCACAGCTTTAGGCATCTGAAGATTACGATCATGGAGCTCCAGGGGTGGGTAGACAAGAGCAGGACTAGCTCCAGGCATGGAGGCCTTTGTCCATAATAATTCTAGCTTTGTTGACATTGTTTTTTGTGTTTCTTTGTGACTTTGTACTTTGAGTTTCAGTAATAAAATACACTTGCAATAGTGAATTTTTCTTTCTTGTCTTTTGTATGATAATACTAAGAGGTTACAGTTAAAAAATCTGTTGACTTGACCCTCACATATGAGATTCCTACTGGAGGTGACCCAGTGACCACACACTGATGCCGACAGTATGAATCGACCCTTGGATGCGAGAGTAACGGTTGGATATCTTGGTAGCTACGTCGAGGCCTTACGACGTCATCCAAGGAATGAATTACAACTGTTCATGTCAGGATTTACTGTATTAGGAAAGGAACGTGGTTCATCCAGGGGATGAGACCAGATTTCTCTTTTTGGAAAAGGATAAATCTTTGCAGCTTTGTAGAATGTTAACGAATAAGGGGAAACCCTTTGTGTGGTCAGACAGATGTCAGCAGAGATTCCAGGAGCTGAGACAGAGATTGACTAGTGCACCCATCTTGAGGCTACTGGAGGAGGGAGTAGGGTATGTAGTTTACTGCGATGCATCAGAGACCGGACTCGGGTGTGTCCTGATTCAGGAGTGGGAAGTGATCGCCTATGGATCACGACATTTGAGGTAGTCTGAGAAGAACTACTCTACCCATGAACTGGATTTAGCATCAGTAGTATTCGCCTTGAAGATGTGGAGGCACTATCTAATGGGCGAGTTCTTTATAGTCTATTCTGAACACTAGAGTCTCAGGTACATCTTCTCACAGAAGGACCTGAACTTGAGACAGTGGAAATGGCTCGAGTTCCTCCAGGACTATGAATTTGAGATAGTCTATACTCCTAATAAGGGGAACATAGTAGCTGATTCTCTCAACAGAAGGATGGGCATCCAGCTACTTGGAGAGGCGACGGAGCAGCTAGCCGCATTCCAAATATCCTTCGTGGATAGAGATGGGGCAGCCTTTCTACAGTCGCTCACAGTTACTCCTCCACTAATTCTGCGGGTTAGAGAGGCACAGCATGGGGACGTTGACTGTGAGACGCGACGTGAACAGATATCCTCAGGATAGGCACCTGATGGATTTTCTATAGGAGGAAAGCACATCATCCTTTTTAGAGGACATACCGTGGTACCAGTTGCATTACAGGAGGAGGTGATGAGGTAGTTTCACACTTCCCCTTTGGTATTTCATCCTGGAGTAGTGAAGATGTACCAGGACCTCAGATGACAGCACTGGTGGCCGGGTATTAAGAAGGTTGTGGTAGAGTTCGTTTCACGATGCCTCACCTGCCAGCAGGTGAAGGTGGAGCACCAGGTACCAGCAGGCTTGGTACAACCCTTGGAGGTTTCGGAGTGGAAGTGGGACGGGATATCTATGGATTTTGTGACAAGGCTTCCATGTGCTTCTAGATTTCATGACTCCATTTGGGTGATTGTAGACCGACTCACCAAGTCGGCCCACTTCTTACCCATCAGAGAGAAGGGCTCAGTTGAGAGCTTAGGACACCTCTACGTTCAAGGGATCATACGGCTTCATGGTGTTCCATCATCCATCGTCTCTGATCAAGATGCTCTCTTTAATTCCCAGATTTGGAAGGGGTTGCTGGAGGAATTTAGGACGTATCTACGCCTAAGCACCACCTTTCACCCATAGACGAATGGTTAGATGGAGAGGACCATTCAGACTCTCGAGGACATGCTCCGTACATGTGTCCTCAACTTTGGTCATAGCTGGGAGGATAACCTACCCTTGGTGGAGTTTGCATACAACAACATCTACCACTCCACCATTGGGATGGCACCATACGAGGCATTGTACGGCCAACCTTGAAGATCACCTCTGTGCTAGACAGACCCTAGGGAGTCAGAACTTGTAGGACGAGAGATGGTCCAGGCCACGACGGAGAAGGTATAGATCATCCAGGATCGGATGAGGACTGCTCAGAGCCGACCGAAGTCCTATGCTGATAGGAGGCATAGACCACTAGAGTTCGAGGATGGTGACCACGTTTTCTTACGGGTCTCAGATTGACGTGGAATATGGAGATTTGGCCAGGGTGGAAAGTTATCTCCACACTTCATCGAACCATTCCAGGTTCTCAGCAGGATAGGTGAGGTGGCTTATCGCCTAGCTCTTCCACCTCAGTTGCACTGGGTGCACGACGTCTTCTATGTATCTCAGCTGAGGAGATACGTGCACGAACCAACACATATCACTGATCATGGGGAGCTGGACATTGATGATGGGGTAACTTTTGTGGAGGTTCCGGTGGATATCAATGATCAATAGGAGCAGGTCCTCTGTGGATGGTCGATTCCTCTAGTACTCAATAGGAGGCAGCACAGGAACCTCCAGGAGAGCACATGGGAGTGGGAGGCTCAGATGCGTGCTCAGTACCCTCATTTGTTCCCCTAGTTTGTGATATATTTTTACGGGGACGTAAAGCCCTGATATGGGAGTAATTTAAAGACATTTAAATTTCAAGGAATATTTTTTCTTAAATTCTTTGGGATTTTATGAGTACGCAGTTTCTGAAGGCACCTGATTCTGAGGCCCGGTGTGCCCGGAATCAATTTTCGAAGTTTAACTCAGGTACGTTCAGTGAATGAACGAGTGTGTTTTTCTATCTTTTGAACCGGTGCACGGAATTAAAATATGAGGGCACCTATGAACTCGCAGCACCAGTATTTTCTTAATATGAATTTTACCGTTGATGCGTTTGTTCGGGAGAAGAAGTTAAATTTTGGGGTTTAAGTGAGAAGTAAATAAAATAGTGTACAATTTTATTCTATTTTATGTTGGAAGATAAACTCTCTAATGGGAAGTTGTTGGTGGGGCCCACAACCACCCAAACATCCCATGTGTGGTTATGAGGGAGGTGGGGCCCACACGAGCACCCATCTTTTCACATTCCATAACCCTTAACCCCTTTGAACTCCTATAATAAATTTATGGTAACTCATCCTCTCTCCATCTTTATTCCATGCCAAATCACATTAAATTAATTGATTAAACCTATTCAATTAATTTAACTAAGATTTTGAATTTTAAGTTTTAAATGCATGGAATGTTATAATAAAATAAGATTAAGTCTTATTTTATTTGGGGTTGGGATTGTTGTGTGGAGACTTTTGGGGGAAGAGCTCTAAGTTCCTTTGAAGAACTCATCCTCAACGAAGAACGACAACACTTCGTCAAGGATCATCGACTCGGTGACCCAGTTTCTTCCGCCCTCTTCTTTCTCCATGACAAAAGAGGAGGCATCGACATGGAAACTAACCAATGACGTTGCGCCATACAATATTCTCTATGTGACAAAGGAAGGAAGACGCCGCTTCCTCCTCGGATGCTCTCCATTGACATTTACGGAACCTCATCCCGCAACACTGTTTTTCGCAGCGCTTGACAACTGTGAGTTTTCTTCGAGGTAGGGGTTTAAATTGAGAATTTTAATATTCCCATGATTGTTTTCTTCTAAAACAAAGAACATGGATCAACTCATTATTAATTTGATATATGAAAGTATTTGTTTGTGGGTTGGGAATATTCATTTGCGGGGTTAATTTTCATGAATGATTTTGAGTTTGATCCTGGTTTAAAATCTCTAACACAGAGGACATGGGATAACGAACAAGCCCCGACCCACTGCATTTTGTTTTTTGATGTGGGGATTGATGGGTGACAACGAAACTGGCCGTAATGGAGATTTGAAGTCTCCGCAGTGAAGTTCGGGTCCTGTAGAGACCTTAGGCGTAGATGACGGGTGAAACGGACCACCAGTACGCGTCTGGTGGTCCGTAGAAAGTGTAGGTCACACGCCACACCAGCGCGGCGGCGCCGGTGACCAGCGGCGGCAGCGCGCCACCGGAGAAGACCACCGCGACTGGGCCACGGCTGCAGGAGCTGGACCGGAATGACAAAGTCGTTCCGGATTTAAGAGGCACGGCTTTAATGCCGCGTTGGTTCCCTATCAACCGTAGGGGACAATTCCCCCGCTCTGCAACCACTCGGCCACGCAGGCTAAGCCTCAACCGGCTGGGCCGGGCCACCCGCGCCGGGTCGGGCCGCCAGCGCCGGGCTGGGCCGCCAGCGCTGTAGAGACCCCAAGCTTATCGTACATGGACATTACATTACTTTTTCGAAATACTTAGTACATAACAAAAACACACACACAAGGATCGTAATAGTTTAGTGTCTTTGGAAACTCGAAATATAATCTTCTAATCGTGGTGAAAGATCTTCAAAATCTCCTATAAAGATCTTCCTTTTTTTTACCTAAAACCTTTCTTTATATCCTGGGGAAAAGAAAACATAAAAGGGTGAGCTCAAATGCTCAGTAAGGGTAAACAAAAGATATATCAATCACATCATATACATAAGCACATAACTTTTGGAAATCTTAACCTGCAAAAGAGATCATAATTTCATAACATGGGGTAAATCATGGCAGTGAAATGTAATCACAATAATCATAACCTAAAACATGAAACTTTGTGGCATTCACACATAATCATAGAGAATCATTTCTTGTTAGTCAAGACTCATTGCCAAGACTATCTTAGTGGACAAAGTCCCTTTCTGAATCGAGTAACCCTCGTTTCAGTCCTGTTTCACTGAACCGGTATAACCTACCGTTCCAGCCCTGTCTATCTCATGAGATATAAAATCTTTACCCAATGCATTGGAGGGAGATATAGGTCCCACCCATATTATAATGAATCCTTTCTTATGTGTGCCACATAATCATAAAACATACATCATCGCATAACACATGTAACAAAAATGGGATTCTTGAAACATCATGACATCATAAATCAATTCATATAAGATAAAGGAATTCATAAAAATAATTCCATCACAACATGAACAAATCAATTTAATAATAGGGATAAAAATAGAACCCTTTATTATCTTATATGGAAAATAATTTTGATAAAACACTTGAACTCCATTCTTGAGGAAAATATCCTTTCTTCTTCAAAAACATTTTTCCTTTCATAACATGTCATACGACTTTAAAATAAAAGAAGTTGATTAAAAATAAACTTGAAAACTTTTAAAGGAAGCTTCTTGGATTTAATGTTTTAAAAATCCATTCATGCCGTATAAGTTAAAAAAACATTCTTCGTACTTTTGTCGGAAAAGTCAAAAAGTACCTCGTACGAAAAACGACAAAAGATTCCTTTCATATCTTTTACTAAAAACTCACCGAAGGGTAAAATTGGATATAAACTATTTTAGAAAGATATAAATATTACATTTTGAGGAAACATGTATGTGGATGATAAAATACACCCCAGTAAATACCAAAGTATAAACAATCTCAGATAAAAATGAGATTTTGATATTTCCCTTACCTTAGGTCCGATTTGCTTTGTACGTGTCCGAAGCTCCTGTATAATGGTTTAAATAATGTCACTGACTTATTACAGAATCATATTCATTGTTATGATATCATATATGGTTCACTTATGACATTATATTACCCTTTCTTTTGTAAATTCCATGTTAAAGAAGCGTTTTGGGTAAAATCGTTTCTTTTATCGTAGGTGTTTTGACTTGTTGTTCTTGACATTATTATTACTTATATCATGATTTACTTACTTCCAGAATATAAAATATGATTTATATATCATATATATTCAGTATATATATATATATAATAGATAGATAAATGAAATGAAAAACACAATTCATGGAGACGGTAGTCCGTACGTACGCATGAACGCTGTTTTCCTTTCCCTATTGTCTTGAATGGAAGTAATTAGATGACATACATATATATATATACATAAATCCAGTAGCTTTATAATGTCATATATTTCATTATTATTTCTTATATATACTTTATAATCATTCTTAAATGGTTAACATGGAGAATGAATCTCATCGCGTCGTGGAGACGGTAGTCCGTACGTACGCACGAGCGATGATATCATTTCCATAAATATTGAATTGAATTGGAGTGGATTATACAATATATCAGAATCAATATGATGTTTTAATAAATATGTATAGTTATTCTTTACACCATTATACCCATCCATGTAAGGTGGTGGTGGAAAATAGATTACACAACGGCGTGGAGACGGTATTCCGTACGTACGCACGCGCGGTGATTTCTTTTTCCGTAGGATAGATAGATGGTGAAATAGGGTTGTTTCATACTTATAATAACATATCAGTATATGATTGATACTGATGTTATTACTTCATAATGAAACAACCTAAGAAGAAGAAGTGGAAGAAGAAATAAAGATGAAAGAATTGGTAACGGTAATTACCTCTTCTTTGAAGCGCCTTTTGGAGACCTCCTCTTAGGGAACTAAAATTGGTCTTTGAGGAAGACCAGAACCTCTAGGATGTTGCTAGGGAAGTGGAGAAGAGATTTTGGCAGGGGTTGGCCGAGCTTGAGTGCTCAAATTGGTGTGAGGAGGAGGGGGAGGAGGTGTCCTTTTATAAGGGAGGAGAGGGGCACCTTAGGAATATCTCAAAATATTATTTTATATTAAAGTCAAAATCGGTTTATAATGGTTCCAAAGGGTCTTATTTCAAATCTAAAGTGGGGATGGGTAGAAATAATATCATCCAATAGGATTTAGACATGTTTAGGGTATTACTTTATCCTTATCAATTAGATTTAACTCTAAGTTAAATAATTTAACTTTTACCGTGTCTTTTTGTCTTCTTTCACTATATGGTTAATACACTTACTATAACATGCCAAACGAACCCCAAATTGTTTATTATTAATATATATATCCATATATAAGTCATTTGGGCGAACCTTAGATTTTTAGGAATAAAATAACAATTAATAATGTAATATTTGATTTAAAAACTATTTTGTGTCAATTTTGACACTATTTGATATATGATTTTTGTGAAAGTCATAACAGAATTATATGTTCGAACCAAGTTGATTAAATCAACAATAATATATCATAGTAATCTATAAAATTAGTGTAATTCATAAAAAGTCTCAAATTACATTTATTTTGGTGTTTATAACATCAATTATGTCAATATTTCATTAATAAGATAATTACTGCATCATCATTGTGTCATAAATAAATTAAATTATTTAATGTCTAAAAATTACAAATAAAATACCATTATGTAGGAAATCTTGTTAGCTTTCTAATGAATATTTATAGTCGAATTTATATTATTTATAACCCCATATTAAAAATGATTTACTTATTAAACTTTGATTTTAACTATTTTAACCCTTCTTTAAATAAATTAATAATAAATGTCCTAATCTAATCCAAGTGGGCCTAAATGGTCATATTTTATTCATAAGGTTGTTTTTGGTCGAATTACACTTATCCAATAGAATTAGGACATGTGTTAGGGTAATAGTAATATCATATTTACCCTTAGTTACCCTATTTACTATTAACCGCGGTAAAAAAAGTAAAAAGTTACTATTCACCAAAAATTTATTTTCATCTCATTGAACCACATTTTACTTACTGACATCAACCGTGTCTCTCGGATTTTTGAAATTCCATTCACAGAAGCGGTAAAATTACGTTTTATGAAAAATTCAGTTTTTAACCTACCACTTAGTGGTTTCACTATTCATCAAAAATTGATGTTTTTCAAAACAATGCCAAAATTTCATCCTAAGCTATATTTCATATTCCGAATTCAAAAATGAAGTCTATTTTACCAAATTCATAACATAAAAGTTTCATTAATTAATTTTATAATTAAATCCCGCTGTTAAAACAAATAGCTTGTTTTTAAGAAACAATATCTATCAAAAGATTGACACTTGTTTATGTCTAGTTTAAATGTGAAATTACATCCAATGACCAACATTGTATTAAATTGTAAAAATATATTCTAAATATACTTTAAAACCACTCAAATTAATAATTTATCACTATTAATTATTTCGATTGAAAAATTTGTTTTTAACTAAAATTTAGTAATTTTCACTATTCATCAAAATATGAAAGTTATCCGAAAATCACCAAAATTTCACCTTAGGCTAAATTCGATACTCCAAATCCAAAAATGAAGTCCATTTTGAGAGCTAAAATTTCTAAAATTTAAAAAGTGGTTATTACTATTCATAACGGCTAGTTTTAATAATATTTTAATAGCATATCATTGTTTCGTAAAACTCAGTATTACGTACCACACACGCTATCGAGGAAGGTTGCGATTGCGTGTAATGCAAGGCAAGTCAAGGATGCGTGTTGTGCAAGCTCCTTTTGGTGTAGCGTACAACACAAGACATTAGTGAAATAAAAAAGAATATTTTTCATAAAATCTCGGGTTGTTACATTCTACCCCCCTTAAAATGAATTTCGCCCTCGAAATTCGTCGGGGTTATAAATGGTTTACTATTCGAAAGTTTCTTTAATAGAAACCCACATCGTAAAAAGGAATACAAAAACCAATATTTTAAGAAAAAAGTATGAAACTTAACGGTTACCCAAATAAACTAATCACTGGGTTTCCACATAGGTGAAAATATGGATAGGGAAGAGAAATCTAACCATCATGTTCTGATGGAGAGTGGTAGAGAACATGGCTATGGAAAAACCAGTAATCACAAATCCATAAATTTGTGACGATCTAAGGTACCATCTGATTCATCAGGTATAAGAGAACTAGGACAACATTTTTGGTTTTCAAGATCATTTCCCTAAAGTTAAAGAATTTGAATTAGAATAAATACTTACTTTATTTTGGTACAATCTCACTTTTGTTCGTGCCTTTAACAATTTCCACTTCATCTCTTAAATAAATGAAGTTGAATTTGTTATTCGTGAAGTGTTAGCAGATCATGTGATAGAATGACGGGTCATTCCATCTGTCTCAAAAGGTTAGAAAAATTTATATACATAAGTCGATCTATAGTGGGATTAATCATATATGGTTCCTAAAATGGGCTTATACTTCATATATCATACTGCTTAATATAATAACACTAGTTTCTACTAAACAGGGACTTCCTGTAGGTCAGTGGTAGGCGATAATGGCCAGTCGCACTTCGGTTGTGGGTTCGATTCCCACAGCCTTGTCCGAAGCGATGGGCTGCCGCCCGTCCTGCAGGTTGTCCTTTTTCTAAAACTACGTTACTATAACATCCCATCAATAATATCGAAAATCTTCTATCCTTAAACAATACTAACTTATGTCCAACATAATCCAGTCTAATCTTTAGGCTTATACATAATACTGCAGTCCACTCTCATAATATAGTGACAACGATTACCAGAGATTTAATACTGTCGTTGATCCCCACATATCATAAGATATGTCTTGTTGGTCACATTCCAAACATTCAAAGTCCTTAATCGTGTATTCTCTTGAATACCTTAGTGAAAACATGAATGCAGTTAAAAGTTAACACCTTCCACATACCAAAATCCTCAAAATTCTATATACTCAAACCAAGATATCACTTAGTCCTTATATCAATCATGAGCTCATGAATACTATTAAACATTTCATTTTCTCGTCTTCATTATGCGCATATCATCTTATTTCCAAAAAATATCTTAATCACTTTGAATACCACATCAATAAATATTGCAATACTCAATGATACAACATTATTTTGGAATCCCATTACATAAACACTTAATCATTCCACCACATCGTTGTCATATTCAATATTGCCAATAGTGATCGCATGTGATTTCCCTTTGTCCTTTGCCTTCAGTGGTTGCTCATGTTGATCATCACTAATCCTTGGATTAGGGCAATTATTAGCATAATGCCCCATTTCCTTGCACTTGAAGCATTGAAGTGTTGGTGGTGCGTTCTCTGCAGTGTTTGATTTATTCACATCATTAGAAACCCTTTTTCCATTACTTCGACACTCAGCTGCTCGATGACCTTCTTTTCCTCACTTAAAACATTTTCTAGTCCCTTTAAGACAATCTCCACCATGCTTCTTTCCACACTTTGTGCATAAGGAAACATTCATCTTCTTTTCACCATTATTCTGAGATTTCTCCTTGAACTCCATCTTTCGTTTTTTGTCAAAACCATGAGATGGATATGTAACACCAACTTCCATTTCTACCTTGATAGCACAATGCACAATTTCTTCATAGCTACTGAAGTCTCTTATAGCTAATGCCCTTAGAAGACTTGGTTTTAAGCCACTGAAAAATCGATCAACTTTACTTTCAGGTTGGATGATAATACCAGAAGCATACCTTGCAAGTCTTGTAAAATTTGCTTCATAGGTACCAACAGATTCATCGTCCCTTTGCTTCAGTTCAAGAAACTCTTTCTCCATCTTTGTTCGAAGAATACGAGGGAAGTACTTACTGAAAAACAAGTTCTTGAACTCGTCCCATTCCATGGAATCAATTTCATCTCTTTGCCTCGTATTCTTGATAAGATTCCACCATTGATCAGCTTCACCTTCCAAACGATATACTGCTAAGATGACTTTATCATGTTCAGAACATTGAAGAACTGAAAATATCTTTTCAGTAGTACTAATCCATTGTTCAGCAACTAATGGATCAGTAGACCCACTGAAAGAAGGCGGACGCTGCCTCATGAAGGATTCAATAGAATGTTGCTCCTTCCTTTGCTCGTTTGGAAGTCCTGCATGATTCATAGCTTGAGAAAGTTGTGTGAGCATGGCTACAAGATTTTGCATTCCAGCTCCCATATCGTTTGGTTGCTCAGGGGGACAATCATTGCATTGTCCATTGCATTGATCAACACGGTTCCTTCGGGTTCCAGCCATCGTCTAAAACCCCAAAAGAATAGTGTGAGAGGCAAAAATCATGCTAGGGAAAACAACTTAATAAAGGGGTAGTACCCTCAATATCTAACATCTTAGGTTAAATTCTAAGATCGTTAGAGCAATTCTAGGACTATAACCTATACGTATACTTAACCTTAGAGACATCCCTAGACATACCTTAGAAATATCTCTAGGGATCTCACTAACGTTTTCGCATCCTAGTTTCCAAAGGTTGACTAAACCTTTCCTCTGATACCAACTGTAGAGACCCGTATCTTGACGTACATGGACATTACATTACTTTTTCGGAATACTTAGTACATAACAAAAACACACACACAAGGATCGTAATAGTTTAGTGTCTTTGGAAACTCGGAATATAATATTCTAATCGTGGTGAAAGATCTTCAAAATCTCCCATAAAGATCTTCCTTTTTTTTACCTAAAACCTTTCTTTATATCCTGGGGAAAATAAAACATAAAAGGGTGAGCTCAAATGCTTAGTAAGGGTAAACAAAAGATATATCAATCACATCATATACATAAGCACATAACTTTTGGAAATCTTAACCTGCAAAAGAGATCATAATTTCATAACATGGGGTAAATCATGGCAGTGAAATGTAATCACAATAATCATAACCTAAAACATGAAACTTTGTGGCATTCACACATAATCATAGAGAATCATTTCTTGTTAGTCAATACTCATTGCCAAGACTATCTTAGTGGACAAAGTCCCTTTCTGAATCGAGTAACCCTCGTTTCAGTCATGTTTCACTGAACCGGTATAACCTACCGTTCCAGCCATGTCTATCTCATGAGATATAAAATCTTTACCCAATGCATTGGAGGGAGATATAGGTCCCACCCATCTTATAATGAATCCTTTCTTATGTGTGCCACATAATCATAAAACATACATCATCGCATAACACATGTAACAAAAATGGGATTCTTGAAACATCATGACATCATAAATCAATTCATATAAGATAAAGGAATTCATAAAAATAATTCCATCACAACATGAACAAATCAATTTAATAATAGGGATAAAAACAGAACCCTTTATTATCTTAGATGGAAAATAATTTTGATAAAATACTTGAACTCCATTCTTGAGGAAAATATCCTTTCTTCTTCAAAAACATTTTTCCTTTCATAACATGTCATACGACTTTAAAATAAAAGAAGTTGATTAAAAATAAACTTTAAAACTTGTAAAGGAAGCTTCTTGGATTTAATGTTTTAAAAATCCATTCATGCCGTATAAGTTAAAAAAAACATTCTTCGTACTTTTGTCGGAAAAGTCAAAAAGTACCTCGTACGAAAAACGACAAAAGATTCCTTTCATATCTTTTACTAAAAACTCACCGAAGGGTAAAATTGGATATAAACTATTTTATAAAGATATAAATATTACATTTTGAGGAAACATGTATGTGGATGATAAAATACACCCCAGTAAATACCATAGTATAAACAATCTCGGATAAAAATGAGATTTTTATATTTCCCTTACCTTAGGTCCGATTTGCTTTGTACGTGTCCGAAGCTCCTGTATAATGGTTTAAATAATGTCATTGACTTATTACAGAATCATATTCATTGTTATGATATCATATATGGTTCACTTATGACATTATATTACGCGTTCTTTTGTAAATTCCATGTTAAAGAAGCGTTTTGGGTAAAATCGTTTCTTTTATCGTAGGTGTTTTGACTTGTTGTTCTTGACATTATTATTACTTATATCATGATTTACTTACTTCCAGAATATAAAATATGATTTATATGTCATATATATTCAGTATATATATATATATATATATAATAGATAGATAAATGAAATGAAAAACACCGTTCATGGAGACGGTAGTCCGTACGTACGCATGAACGCTGTTTTCCTTTCCCTATTGTCTTGAATGGAAGTAAGTAGATGACATACATATATATATATACATAAATCCAGTAGCTTTATAATGTCATATATTTCATTATTATTTCTTATATATACTTTATAATCATTCTTAAATGGTTAACATGGAGAATGAATCTCATCGCGTCGTGGAGACGGTAGTCCGTACGTACGCACGAGCGATGATATCATTTCCATAAATATTGAATTGAATTGGAGTGGATTATACAATATATCAGAATCAATATGATGTTTTAATAACTATGTATAGTTATTCTTTACACCATTATACCCATCCATGTAAGGTGGTGGTGGAAAATAGATTACACCACGGCGTGGAGACGGTATTCCGTACGTACGCACGCGCGGTGATTTCTTTTTCCGTAGGATAGATAGATGTTGAAATAGGGTTGTTTCATACTTATAATAACATATCAGTATATGATTGATACTGATGTTATTACTTCATAATGAAACAACCTAAGAAGAAGAAGTGGAAGAAGAAATAAAGATGAAAGAATTGGTAACGGTAATTACCTCTTCTTTGAAGCGCCTTTTGGAGACCTCCTCTTAGGGAATTAAATTTGTCTTTGAGGAATACCAGAACCTATAGGATGTTGCTAGGGAAGTGGAGAAGAGATTTTGGCAGGGGTTGGCCGAGCGTGAGTGCTCAAATTGGTGTGAGGAGGAGGGGGAGGAGGTGTCCTTTTATAAGGGAGGAGAGGGGCACCTTAGGAATATCTCAAAATATTATTTTATATTAAAGTCAAAATCGGTTTATAATGGTTCCAAAGGGTCTTATTTCGAATCTAAAGTGGGGGTGGGTCGAAATCATATCATCCAATAGGATTTAGACAAGTTTAGGGTATTACTTTAACCTTATCAATTAGATTTAACTCTAAGTTAAATAATTTAACTTTTACCGTGTCTTTTTGTTTTCTTTCACTATATGGTTAATACACTTACTATAACATGCCAAACGAACCCCAAATTGTTTATTATTAATATATATATCCATATATAAGTCATTTGGCCGAACCTTAGATTTTTAGGAATAAAATAACAATTAATAATATAATATTTGATTTAAAAACTATTTTGTGTCAATTTTGACACTATTTGATATATGCTTTTTGTGAAAGTCATAACAGAATTATATGTTCGAACCAAGTTGCTTAAATCAACACTAATATATCATAGTAACCTATAAAATTAGTTTAATTCATAAAAAGTCTCAAATTACATTTATTTTTGTGTTTATAACATCAATTATGTCAATATTTCATTAATAAGATAATTACTGCATCATCATTGTGTCATAAATAAATTAAATTATTTAATGTCTAAAAATTAAAAATAAAATACCATTATGTAGGAAATCGTTTTAGCTTTCTAATGAATATTTATAGTCGAATTTATCTTATGTATAACCCCATATTAAAAATGATTTACTTATTAAACTTTGATTTTAACTATTTTAACCCTTCTTTAAATAAATTAATAATAAATGTCCTAATCTAATCCAAGTGGGCCTAAACGATCATATTTTATTCATAAGGTTGTTTTTGGTCGAATTACACTTATCCAATAGAATTAGGACATGTGTTAGGGTAATAGTAATATCATATTTACCCTTAGTTACCCTATTTACTATTAACCGCGGTAAAAAAAGTAAAAAGTTACTATTCACCAAAAATTTATTTTCATCTCATTGAACCACATTTTACTTACTGACATCAACCGTGTCTCTCGGATTTTTGAAATTCCATTCATAGAAGCGGTAAAATTAAGTTTTATGAAAAATTCAGTTTTTAACCTACCACTTAGTGGTTTCACTATTCATCAAAAATTGATGTTTTTCAGAACAATGCCAAAATTTCATCCTAAGCTATATTTCATATTCCGAATTCAAAAATGAAATCTATTTTACCAAATTCATAACATAAAAGTTTCATTAATTAATTTTATAATTAAATCCCGCTGTTAAAACAAATAGCGTGTTTTTAAGAAACAATATCTATCAAAAGATTGACCCTTGTTTATGTCTAGTTTAAATGTGAAATTACATCCAATGACCAACATTGTATTAAATTGTAAAAATATATTCTAAATATAATTTAAAACCACTCAAATTAATAATTTATCACTATTAATTATTTCGATTGAAAAAGTTGTTTTTAACTAAAATTTAGTAATTTTCACTATTCATCAAAATATGAAAGTTATCCGAAAATCACCAAAATTTCACCTTAGGCTAAATTAGATACTCTGAATCCAAAAATGAAGTCCATTTTGAGAGCTAAAATTTCTAAAATTTAAAAAGTGGTTATTACTATTCATAACGGCTAGTTTTAATAATATTTTAATAGCATATCATTGTTTCGTAAAACTCAGTATTACGTACCACACACGCTATCGAGGAAGGTTGCGATTGCGTGTAATGCAAGGCAAGTCAAGGATGCGTGTTGTGCAAGCTCCTTTTGGTGTAGCGTACAACACAAGACATTAGTGAAATAAAAAAGAATATTTTTCATAAAATCTCGGGTTGTTACAAGCGCCGGGCTGGGCCACGCCATCCAGGTTGGGCCGTTCCCAACTAGACCAGACTCGGGACGGGTCGACCCGGTTCGGGCCGAACCAGGGGGTTTATGCCGGGTCGTACCGGGCCCAAACCCCCTATTTTTGGACAGATATGTTCAAACGTCCATATCATGGGCTACAAACCTCCGATCGATGCACCGTCAGTTGTTTTAGGATTCTTGGATCAAGACGTTCATTTAAATATATTACACTCAAGCTTTAGGTAAAGTTTGGGTATGTCCGGGTTGGTTCGAACCCGAAACCAACCGGGCCCTTGGAGTGGAAACACTTATAACTTAACGACCGGACGTCTGAATGACATGTCGTCGATCACGTTGAATTCATCTTAGTGAGACGGTTATTTTTGGATTACTCCACTTGATGTTTGGACATAGCTGGAGTACGTTCGGGTTGTTTTTAACTTAAAACCAACCAGGCCCCGGGGACGAAAAATCCAATAACTCTCAGACTGGGCGTCCGAATGACGCACCATCTGTCGTGTTGAGTTCCTTTTGACGAGACGGAACATTGTGATTCTTTAACTCTGGACTTCGTGACCGTTGACATATTGACCCCTTGGATCGTGGAGCGAACCCTCCCGGAATCGAGCGTGTTGTGTGCGGGGAACCCTAGAGCTAGCTGCGACAGCGACGACGATGGCGACTGTACTTGGATCCTACGTGTGTTCGGCAGTGATGACGACTGTACTTGGATCCTACGTGGGTTAGGCATTGAGGACGACTGTACTTGGATCCTTCGTGGGTTCGGTAGTGAGGATGACTGTACATGGATCCTACGTGGGTTCGGCAGCTATGACGACTGTACATGGATCCTACATGGGTTCGGCAGCGATGGTTACTGTACATGGATCCTACATGGGTCCGGCAGCGACGACTTTTGTACTTGGATCCTACGTGGGTTTGGCAGAGGAGAGGATTCAGAGGCTACATCTAATCCTATCCACCCCTCTTTGTGAGTAGTATACCTGTGTGAGCTGATCCTTGACTTTCAATCATTATCATTGATACTATTGTCATGATTTCCTGTGTGGATTGGGTTTTTCTTTCCTATGTGGATTAATTTGTGCTTTCCTATGTGGATTGGGTTATGTTTTCCTGTGTGGACTGGGTTGTACTTGGGTTTGTGTGCTGGAGCTGAGCTGGAATTGATGACTTAGGTATATGTATGGGAATATACCTAAAGTAGAGTTGGTTAATACTTCGTGATTGTATCATTACTTTGTGGTTTATCCTTCGTGGATTCTGGGAGACCTTTAGGGGTCTTGGGTCCCTACTGAGTAGCGTATACTCACCCATGCACGGGCTATACTCACACTATGTTGTATTGGATGCAGACGACGGAGAGCGCTGATCAAGGTGGTGGCTCATGGAGATGGACGGTACCTGGAGGTGGATCACTGGACGGGACATACAAGGAGCGGACGGCTGGATCCGAGGAGTTGAGGAGACTATCTGTACCCACCCTTTATGTGGGATTTCAAGAAGACATCTTGGAGTTGTTTCTTTACTTTTCTCCTGCTGTAATTTCTTTTCAGATGTACTTTACTTTCAGTTGGGTTTGTATTCTGGCCCATTTACTTTCCCGCACATACTTTTTTACTCAGTTTACTTAGTGTTTACTTCATCTTGTGTACTATGTGGTGTTTTTTTCTTATATAAAGTCAATTACTTCCCTTTTATCGGGGTTTACGCCTTTGGTGTTAGTCTCCATCCCCTGGCCTATGGGAGGCGGGCTTGGGGTAGTCACGGCATGAGCCCCGAGGACGGTTCATGAAAGAAACCACCAAATAATCCAACTGTTTCCTTTCCCAAAATAATCCATTATCATTATATTGAAAATATGGTTATAAAAATAGGTTTTATTCCTTTACACAAAGAAAAAAAAATCATTATTTTTTTTCAAAAACTATGCACACCATGTTTCCACTTTCAAAATATATTTCCATTTTATTTCAAAACCCATGTCAACAATACCAGGGCTACACTGAAAATAAATAAATTGAACAACTGAAAAATTAATTGTAGCAGAAAATAAATAATAAATACAGATAATAACCATGGGTGATCCTAAAAACCCCTATAAATAACCATAGACTCTCAGTTTGGAGCCACATATCAGCATATGGTGAATCCCCCAAGTCTATAACCAATATTCCACCCTCAACTGACCAATCCTGTGGCATAGCCCACCAATCCTCTTAGTGATCCAGGGGGTATCAATCTGTCTAATCGAGGCTAGCAAGATACTACCATTCGATCCTCTAAAAGACTCATACGAACTCATGGTGGTAATATATTGGGTATGTAGGAGGCCCTCGCATGCATGACTTATTTTACCTGATGCCACCGCACTTGTATACACCCAACACAGACACCACCTATATGATAACCCATAAAATGGAAATCCCTCTATAAGAATTCTTACTATATATATATATATATATTCATATCACATCATACAAGGTTCCAACTAGGTCGTCATATCATATAAACATTCAAACCATTTTGTAAAACACTTTAAGTTTCCAATTGGGAATTCATATTTTCAAAACCACATTCATTTCCCAACATTATAAAGTTCCAACCATGAATTACACCTCTATAACTAAAATTCATTTACAATTCCACTTCAACATCATTTTCCAATGTCAACACCAAACATTTCTTTTATCTAAAAAAATTACAAATTGTCCTTTAAGTTCCAACATTCACCAAAACCTTTTTCAAAGACAAATAGTAAAAACATTAAGTACACTTTTAAAGTTACACTCCCTAATATCTTGAAGAAACACCTATCATTTAGAAATCATGGAATCATTTTAAGAAAAGGATGAGAATATGAAAAATGGGAAACTTTTAAGGGAATAACTATTCTAACTGCCTTATTCATTTGAATGCACATCCATGTGCGCACTTTATGCACCCATGGATGTGAAAACCTCCAATGGAACCCTCTATGAGTCCATAAAATAGAAAAATTATTCTTATAACCATCAATTTCCTTTCAAACCAAACCCATTAATTTCTTATAATTTCCAAAGGTGTAAATAAGCATTTTTATATAACTAATAGATCTTTCCAAACAACATTTAAACCACACCAAGTCACCACATTACACATGAAAATACTCAAAAATATTCCAATCGGTATAATTAAACATTTATAATGGAAATAACCCAAAAAATAATTCCATTCAACACTTAAAGGTTCAATTAAAATTTTATCAAACACATTTGGTGTGAAAGCACATAGGTATAAATAAGGATCGCTCCAAAACTCATTTTTAGTAAATTCTAACAACAAAAAAACACCACAATGAAATATATATGAGTATTGTAAGGATGAAAATTACATTTAAAAATTAATTTCTAGATGCTCAAGCACCAATGGTTTTAATCGGAAAAGAAAAACATGGAAACAACTACCTCGGTGGTGTGAGAATGCAACAAAACCTTTGGAGAGGAGAGATATAAGCCCCGCATACTATTTACACAACCTAGGTCCAAAGAAAACCAAAAAAAACATAAACCGTAGACATTATGGTTAAGCTTTGGGAGAAAAATCCTAATGAAAAACAATAAATTGAGATAGGGAAGAGAGGAAAAGAGAAAAGGGGAGGATTTGATGAATAAATCATGAAGAACCACTAACCTTTGTTGATAAATCACGAAAAAGTGTCCCAAAGTGAAGGGATAAAAGGTGGATCCCTTCGGATGATACCTAATATCTAGGGGTTAAAATGGGATTTTGAATAGCTTAAATCCTCTTTTAAAATTAAAATTTATTTATCCTACAATGGGTTTCATGTTTTTGCTACACAGTTTTATAAACCGTACATAAACCATGAAAATGATAGGGGAAATTTTTTCAACATTAAGGTTTAGGTCGTACAGTTTTAGAAAACCATACTCAAACTATGAAACCTAAAAAAATGTCAAAACTCTAAAATGATACCTCAAACACTAGGAGAGTCCACCCAAAGATCCTAGAAAGATTTAAATAAAATATAGTGTCATCGTGGGTGTCACAAACACTCCACCATGAAAATTTATCCCAATAACATTCACAAAAACCATGAATAGGGCTAGAATAAAATTGAATCCACAAAAACCCAAAGAATTTTGTTGGTCACTCAACCTTAAAATAAACCAAAATATCCAACATCGAGAAATGAATAAAAACAAATGGAAATTGTGGCTGGGGTTTGATAATTTTCCCCACCACAAATACTTTCGTCCCCCAGAAATTCATGAAGTCAGGAGATAAAAAAACCTGAGCTCATTCCTGATCACTACCAAGGAAAACATGAACTTTGAGTGACCATTCACTCCACATGTCACGCCTGACTAATCAATAAGAAACCAGAGTACAAGAATGAGGGGAGAACACAAGAGAGTTATCCCCACTACAATAAATCAAATCGAACAGAAACTTTAGAATCGAAACAACACCCTAACCACCACTGGGAACTAGTAAACCCCCAACCCAAACTCATTCAATTTCCCCGCACGAGCTAAATTCCCCAACACCAGTGGAAACCCACAAAAATAACTCCAACCAAAACCAAATAGCGAACCAGAAACACTCTCCACCCATATCACAAAACCCAAACATATCCAAACAAGTACAACTAAAACTACAACCCATACAAGGGTTAAACGCACATTAAGAAATCAAATAATTCAAAATTACACATTCAAACATACACAAATTCTTATATTATAATAGATCCAGTTCATCACACCATTATAACAAGATTTTATCTTACAAAATCTTTTAAAAAAGAACAAGGATACGATAAACATTTCCATCCCAACATGGAAAGAAAAACTAGTCCAAGATTTCACACCCCCGAGACTCCTGAATGTGTGTGAAATTCACCCTGAAACTTGTAGCTAGGGCTCTGATGGCTGAATAATATCCTGCCTCACAGTCAGGTATAGGAAACCTCCAGTCAGAACTCATTCTTCGAGCAATGATTCGGTAAAAAATTCTCCAGATTTCCTATACAACCACAAAGAAGGAATTTATTTGGAGGGATAAGATAATATTGAATCAAATTCCAAAATCATCCACACTGATATCACACAAATGAACGGTATGATGAAATGGAATCCAAAAAAGATGAAGGGGACTCTTTAGAAATAGGTTCTTATAGTATGTTCTCTTCACTATATGGGGAACCATCATGAGATCCAACAACTATTTACTACACCCCAAAAACTATCTCTTCTAAAAATGCATCATACACTAACTTCTTGAAACATGTTTCACCCAATGAAATAAATTTTTCCACAATCTCAAGATGAAGACCCCAAATTGAAATAGGAGTTTTCATTTGATCTTCTAACACTACCTCCAAAGAAAAGGGAACCATCTCTTTAAAGTGGTCAACATAAAATTTTAATAATCGTTAGCCTTGCCAAACATCCTACAACACTACTACCTTCTTCAACTTCACCTCCTCAGGTATGAACCCTTGGATGAAGGTGGCCTTAAACTCTTCCCACAACTTATCAACTTGAATCATGGATGGGGAAACCAACATCCACTTGTCCAAATATAGTCCCTCAAAAATTCCCATAACAGCATGAAGCATACCGGCCTTAGGAGCTCTCAATGATCTGAAGACATGTTCTACTTCCTCAGGCCACTATGTTGCCTTTAACTGACCAAAGACACCTCTAAGGATAGTTAACACTTGAGAATAATAATAAATGATGCATGAATCATCAGAAACTTTTGGGACCTTTCTGGGTGTCATTTTATAAATAACACAGGAAATGAAAATCAAAAAACTGATATCAAACAAAAGTGCAACTAAAAAGAAACATCTTTAGCCAATAAGATAGGCTCACAAACTGAAAACACGCCAACACAAAAAAATCACCCCTTCAAAAATCTCATATACATTTTAATTTTTCAAAAACTCCTCATTTAAAATATACTTTCCAAACAAAAAAATGGATTTTCTACAAAACTAACCCCCCATTCTAAAATAAAAAACCGAGTTTTTGAAGCCACTTTCCCCTTTCAAAAAACACATTAGAAAAGAAGTCTAATCCTTTAATCTCAAGCACACACCCATGTCATATGAACCATCACATGTTTGTCCATCCAATTCCACTTACATCATCCATGAAAAAGTGCCCCCATGCACTTTTCATACATATCCTACACACATGTGACCTTCCATAGAGAGTACCACGGGTCAAATATCTCTTTTCCTTATCAAATCCAAACATGAACCAAATTTTCATACAAAAAACACTTCCAATTTTAAAACCCATTTTTCCAATTTAAAATCATTTGAATGAAAGAACTTTTATTTCAAAACCATTTTCATTTTAAAATACACTTACACATATTGGAACCAAAATGGAACACAACTTACAACAAATCACCGGAATGCGGAACTAGTTCTTTTGCCGAACCCAGTAACTTGGTAGTAAGCCATGCCTCAAGTAATCTATAACAATAATATGACATTGACCCATTAAATATGACGAAAAATGGATCACTACTCCATGTGAGGTCACAACATTACACTAGCTCATCTATGTTATTATCCCACAATCCAAAATAAGGATAGAAGACTAAAATCATGGACTAACCCTATTAACTCAACAATCAGTGTGAGAAAGGGTTCATGAAGTCCTTATCGTGCCTACATCTTGAGTCATAATATTACTAATCTATAACTACCAGACACCCCAAATAACAAGTTCTTACTCTGATATCATTTTGTCACAAACCATCATGAGATGTCATCCGACCTGACACCCGACTCGGTCTGCGGAAAGACCTGATGGGAATTTCTAATTCCCACAAGCTGGAAACTAGTATCGGGCATCAAAAAACTAAAAGAGGTAATGATTTTAGACCAAAAACCAAAAATCAATAAAAATAAACATAACCAGTAGCCAAATAAAATAACTGAATCCCAAATAAATAAACCAATTCAGGTATAAGATACCATTAAACAAAATGAAAACTAAATAAAAAACAAAAAACTCAAACAAAAAAAACTAAACCGCTACCATGTGATCTTCATGTGACCACATGGTCGCCTTTATTCGCAAGACTAGACCACTCCACAAGCTAGTTCAAACAAGTAAAATCAAACCATAATCTGAACCTGCAAGATAGTTCGGGTCTACAGACACTGAATGGTAAAAGTAGGGTGTGAAGAAAATAGCTTAATAGGAAACCACCAAATAATCTCTACATTCCCTTTCCCAAAACAATATATTAAAACTAGTTTTAAAATACGATTATAAAAAAATCATCCTTTACACAAATAAACACATTTCTTTCATTTTTTTTACAAAACTATGCACACTATGTTTCAACTTTCAAAATTGATTTCCATTTTATTGCAAAACCCAAATCAACAATACCAGGGGTATACTAAAAATAAATATTCTAAACAATTGAACAATTAAATGCAGTATAAAGTAAACAAGCAATACATATAACAACCATGGGTGATCCTAAACATCCCTATAAATACCCTAGGATGTACTCAGTTCGGAAACACCTTCCTACGTATGGTGAATCCCCTAAGTCTATAACCAAATGGCCTCTCTCAACTTACCAATCCAGTAGAACAACCCACCTAGCCTCTTAGTGATCTAGTGGGTAACAACTCGTCTAATCGTGACTAGAAATATACTATAACTTGATATTTTAAAAGACACTCAGGAACCCATGGTGGTAATATATTGTGTAAGTGGGAGGCCCTCACATGCATGACTCATCTTACCTACCTCCACCATAGTTGCCTACCCCCAACATGGACACCACCAATATGATAAAACATAAAAGGTAAATACCTCTATAGTCCTTCTCACTATATATATATATATCACAACATATAAGGTTCCAACCAAGTCGTCATATCATATAAAAATTAAAACCATTTTTTAAAACACTTTAGGTTTCCAACTGTGGATCCACATTTTCCAGACAACATTCCTTTACACAAATTATAAAGTGCCAACTGGGCCTTACACTTCTAGAACTAAAATTCATTTACAATTCCAATTCCGCATTATCTTCCAAAGTCAACACAAAACATTACTTTTATTTAAAAAAATACCAAACAGGCCTTTAAGTTCCAATATTCACCAAAACATGTTTTAAGGCCAAATGGTCCAAAATTTAAGGAACATTTTGAAGTTACATTCCAAAATTTCTTGAATCAACACCTATAATTTAGATATCATAGAACCATTTTGAGAAAATGAGAATAAGGGTGGGAAATGGGAAACTTCTAAGGGAAGAAGTGTTCTAAGTGTCATCTTCATTTAAATGCACATCCATGCGTGCACTTCATGAACCCGTGGATGTTCCAACCTCTGATGGAAACCTTAATGTGTTTATGAAACACCCAAAATATTTTTAGAACCATCAATTTAATTTCAAACCAAACCCATTAATTTCATATAATTTCCAAAGGTGAAAAAATCATTTTTAGAAAGACTAAGATAGCTTTACAAACAACATTTACACCATACTAAGTCACCACATTACACATGAAAATCCCCATACACAATAATATCAGTTTAATTAAAAAATTATAAGGGAAAGAACCACCCAAATCCTTTCATTAAACACTTAAAGGTTCAATTAACATTTTATCAAACACATTCGGTGTGCAAACACATAGGCATAAACAAGGATTACTCCAAAACCCATTTTTAGTAAATTTTACCAACAAGGAAATGCTGCAATGAAATATCCATTAGTATTATAAGGATTAAAATATAATTTAAAAAATAATTTAAGACACTAAAACACCATTAGTTTTCTTTGTAGAGGGAAAACATGGAATCACCTACCTTGGTGGTTTGTGAACGCGACAAAACCTTCAGAGAGTAGAGATCCAAGCCCCATAGACCGTTCGCACGCCCTAGGTCCAAAGGAATACATACAAAACATTAATACTAGATTTTAGGGTTAGGAAATTAGAGTAAAACCCCAAATAAAACCAAAAAAAAGAGAGAGGGGGGAGATGACAATAGGAAAGGGAAGGGTTTGATGAAGAAATCATGAATAACCACTAAACTTTGGTGAGAAATCGCTGAAAAAGTGGCCCAAAATGAATAGGAGTTAATAATGGATTCCTATGGTCGATACCCAATAGTTAGGGCCTCAAATGAGAGTTTTAATCAGTTAAATTTAATTTTTAAATTAAAATTTATTTAGCTCATAATGGTATACATGGTTTTTCTGCATAGTTTTGTAAACTGTGTGAAAACTGTGCGAATGATACTGGAAAAGTTCTGAAATTTAATTATAGGTTTAGGTTAAATGGTTTAGGAAAACAATGCTCAAATCATGAGACCTAAAAAAATTTCCAAAACCCTAAATTTATTCCCTGAACACTAGGATATTCCAATCAAATATCCTCTAATGGTTTAAACACAATATAGTGACACTGTGGGTGTTATAAACTCTCCACCATGAAACTTTCACCCAATAAAATTCACATTAACCATGAATAGGGATAGAAGAAAACCAAAAACACCAAAACATATATACTTTTGTTGGACACTCAACCCAAACCTCAACCAAAATATCCAAAATCAAGAAATAAATAAATAAAAATGAAAACTATTGTCAGGGTTTAACAAAATAAACTAAGTGATAAGGTCACAGAATCATAAAACAATTCTCATTATATGAGAGAATTTATACCCTTATAAAATTATATTCTATATATGATTGATTTAGTTAAAATTTAACTTGATTAAGTTATTTATAATATTTAAAAATAAAAATAATTACAAGAGTCTCACTCCCCTCACTTATAAAAGGGAACCTCCTCTTTCTAATTATTCACTAAATTAATCCCTCTATCTTGACTATTCCCTAATTAATACCTCCCTAAATTCTTTACCCATGCCCTATATTTTCTATAATAACAAAAATATCTAACCTAGAAGTATTATGGTGTAATACAAAAGAGGTTTCCAAAAGAAGAGTTATAAATTATAACTAAGTGTTTTGATGTTTATTTATTCTTATACTTCCTTTAATACTATAATAACACTTATTATATAACATAAGTATCTAAAAAATAATTAAATTATTTTATTCTATTGGTGATGAATTTTTTCATCAACTTTTCTATCATTTTGTAAATGAAAATATCACTCATGTGTGTGTGTGGACTAGCACATCCCCAAAGAGATGTGTTTCATTTTTCATCATCGCCTCTCATGGTTGGTTAAAATTACAAATCAAATGAATATATATTACACATGAAATAATTATGATTATATTAAGATACGATATTATCTACCTTATTACACTTCCTTCTGATGGAAAATGATTATGTCCCTCATGCGTATGTGTGGACCACCACCTCCACAAAGTGATGTGATTTTTTTCCTTTGTTGACTCAAATTAATTATCATACATATAGAAATATTTAATAAATATAAAATTTATATCATAGTTATTATTCAACAAAATAAAAATATTAACTCATATATTTAATTTCAACCCATTAGAAAAATGAATTTAGTTTATGCAAACATGTGAACTATAGTCTCCATGAAACAATGCACATAATTTTTCTTTAATCATTTGAATGGATGGTCATAAAAGTATATTGAGTGTATAATTGTGATAATAATGACATGATTATGAATCTATAGGTAATTTAACCAAAACTCTAATTTTAACTTAAAAAATTTAGTAACTATATAGAATATTATAACAAAATAAATAAAAATAATTGTATAAAACTTGGTTTCAAGTAAGTAGTAATTAATTTATATATTTTAAGTATATTAAGTGTTTGGGTGAAGTTTGGTAGGGTTTGGAATACTTTTAGAATGTTTTGGGGGATTTTTTATAGGTTCATGGTTTGATCATGGTTTGTGGAAACTGTACAACTCCTATAGGAAACTGTGCATAGTGATACATGGGATAAGGGGAAAGAACATGGATAGGTACATGGTTTCTAAAAATCATGTGACCACCTGGGAGAAATCGTGAAAAGTGGGACAATAGACATTTTCATAGTTGGTTCACAATTTTTCAAGCCATTCGGTCCAACCATGTGAGGTCCTCCTTGAGGTGGATACTAGAGCTTCATTATTGCATGGTTTTTCCTAACCATTTAGTTAACCATGAACAATTTAAAAACAAGATCCTTAAAAAGTGGATCTAGGTTGGGATTAAGTTATAAGACCTATTTGTTTCTCCAAATTTTCCCTAACTCTATATTTAATCCTCCCAAAGGCTATAGAGGATTCCCCCATCAAATTGGAAGTGATCCAAGGGCGTTCTTGGTGCATTAAATCCTAATTCTCCTGTTAAGTAATTATTTATCGTGGTTTTTAATGTTTTTTCTTAAATATATTTTCCCCCTTCTCTTAGTTTCTTAGATATAGTCCGATATGGATATATATAAGGTTTTTTATTCCAATCATGGTTATATTTGGATTTTTTGTTGATAGGGTAAGATATCTAAGGCTGGTTTTCAGATATTTAACCCAGTTTTATCAGTGTTTTTTTACCATTCTTCATTTTCATCATAATTCCTGAGGTAGGTGGCTTCAATATCAACTCCACTCACTAGAACATGAAGAAATATTTTAAATTTTCTTAAATATATTGAATTTAATTGTGAAATTTGTGTTAAAAGCATGGTAGAAACCCTCTTTATTGATGGTTTGAGTATTTTATGGATTTTTTGTGAAATTGTGGAATTATAGAAAGTGGTTATGTAATGTGATTTGTTTTCCTAATATTATAATGTTGACTTTAAAACATTACTTTACTAGATTTTTGGTAAATGTTTTAGTTAATATTTTTTTCAATAAAGGGATGGTCTTATTGAAATGTATTTAAATGGTTTATTGAAAGGTTTTCAATAAAATAAATGTTTAATTGAAATAGTTTGAATTGGTTTGCTTGAAAGGGTTTAGACATACATGGGTTGGGCAGTTCATGATTTTGACATGACCCTAAATTAGCGATGTGTATTATTTGGGTACAAAAAATGTATGTTACCCTAGATAATGTGTGTGTTTCATTGGGACACAAGGAGATAGGCCACTTATTAATGACTTAGTGGTTGGATTAGAAATAGCTCATGACTATGGAACTGTTAGACAAGCATGAATGTGTGGGTGTGTGGTAAATCATGAAATGGGTATTCCAAAAAGGAATATGAAATGGTTTTAAAGTATTTCTTGGTTTCTTTTCCTTGGAAATTGTTTTATTATGGAAAAATATTTTGGTATTAAAATTCTTTTCTTGATATAAACTATTTTCATGGGTTATATATAAATTGTTTTATATAAATTTTCTAACATGTTATATCCTAGTGGCATGAGTAGGTAAGTCATTTGGGGAAAGCCTAATGAGTTTCATTACTCACCCTTACTTTGTAACTTTAGTGCTTCTTTAGATATCATTTATCGAGACATTGGAAAAGATAAATCATCACACTTATTTAGTGGTGAATCATGGTACATGAGTTATTTTGTGGAATTAGAGCATGTATCATGTTAGATATTTGGAGTTATATGGGTTTTATTGAGTTTGTTAGTTTTTTCGCCCATTGTGTACTTTGATATTAGTTGTCTTCCAATGTGGTACTATAATGTAGATTGGTTTTGATAACAATAGTATTGATTTGAGTTTTTTTTACATTGTTATCATGAAACAAGTAGTTGTTTATTTGTTATTTCATGTTTATTTGGGTGGTTTTATTTCTTTAAGGGAAAATAATATTGCAACCTTATTGAATCCATTGGAATTTATTTACACCCTTTTGCACCTTGGGGATTTCACTTAAGGCCAAGTAAAATACTTCCTCATTATCAAGCCAATGAGAAGGGGTGGGATTTTACAAGTGGTATCATCTTGTTCAGCCCTTTAATAACAAGTGGTCATCATTTTTTCGGTATTAGAGTAGAAATTCATTATGGTTTATTCCTGGAGTTAGGATGGTGGAAAGGATTAGTATTTTCAGGACTTCAAATGTTGAGCATAAAAATATGTAGATATTATGTTATGCTGAACTTCAAGTTACTAAGGATTTTGGTACATATGTGTTTTGGAGACACTTATAAGACTTAGAATCTCATTGTCATGGTTTTACCAAATGAGATGAGCATAACATGAATTTTAGCAATGAATTCCCACTAGGAATGTATATTTCATTTTGATTAACAATACATGATTTAGTGAAAAAATGTTGATTTTTGAAAAATGTTTAAATTTTTTTCAAATGTGAGTTTTTCAAAAAGGTATGATATGGGTATTTTGAAAATAGTTGATTTTCAAAAGAAGGGTTAAATTTTCAAAAATGAATGAATGTTTAAAATGTTTAATTTTTTTAAAGCAATTTTGTGATATTATTATGTGGTAGAATTTGAAATTGTGATGCCTTTAGTTTCTATAGAGTGAAACTTATGGTGTTTGTTGTGTTTTTGGAATGGAACCTACTAGGTATCATAGAAACCAACCAGAAGTAGCTCATGCGAATGTGGTTACACCTAAGCCACAGGAGAACCAATAGCTGGTCCAGAGTATAGTCCAATATTTTCAAGCTATAGATAGAGGGAACATGATGGATGAACCAAGGAAACTAGATCATTTTGTGCAGTTCCAAAAGAAAAATCCACCAATCCTTGAGGGTGATTCCGAACCAAATAAGGTGGAGGTTTAGCTGAATAGGATTAATTGAATCTTTGATTTACTTGGAACACCAGTAGAGCTAAAATTCAATATGGAGATGTACATGTTGGTGGATATTAAATGCTAATGGTGGAATTTAATGGTTCGGGATAAATTATATAAGGGACTTTCATTGAGAATTTTTAATAATTTTTCAACAAAAAAATATATCCTCATACTTTTAGAATTTCTAAAAATATGGGAATTTTCAACTTGAAACAAGATAACCTTATAGTGATATATTATGCGGCTAAATTCACAAATTTAGTCATATGTTCACCCAAATTTGCTGCTAATATATCCTTGAAGTCGCAAATTTTTGAATCAGAGCTGAGGCAGTATATTCTCTTGACTATTTTTGTGATTCATATAATGGATTATACATATATGGTCAATAGAGAAGCAGTAGATGAAAGGGAAATCTCAAGATCAAAAAGTTGAGAAAGCGTGTTGATACCTATGGTAAATGGTAGGAACTCTAATGACGGGAGAAAGAGGAAGAGGGAAACCTTTTTCCAAGGTATGAGGATGAATCAATATTTGACAGATGGATCGATAAATATTCTTCCAAGACCTAAGATCAATGATAGATGTTTCCAATGTGGTTTTTCAACAACATGAAGCAAGATTTTATAGAAGCACTTATATCATTCCACAATTGCAATCAAATGGGGAATCTTTAGTGTTATTATTGTTGTGCTTTGAGGTAGAGTGTTTTTGACACTTATCATGTGTCATAGATGTTGTATTCTTTGATGGATGTGGGAATCAGAACAATACTCATCAGTATAATAAATCTAGTCAGAGTAATTTTAGGAATAACATGACTCCTCAAGAAGTGAAATATCAATGGAGAAACAAAGAAAAAAATGTCAAAATCAATCAATTATATAGAGCTAATAAAGTTATTGTGGATGATCAATCTTGACCATTGATATTGAGAGTTATGATTATTTTAAATTCTATAATTATTAAATCTTTATTTGAAACAGGTGAATCCCATTCCTTTATTTCTTCTTGTGATATTGATTTTTTAGGTTTACAAGTTAAGATGATGCCTTCTTTGTTAAAACGTCAAACTCCTCTTGGTAATAGAAAATGTAAAGTTGTTGTGTGTAGAGAAGATACTATAACTATTGATGGATCAGAGATGATATGTAATTTATCTATATTGTAAATGGATGTCTATGACATAATATTGGGTATGTACTGGTTGACTACGTTAAAGGATCACATCAACTGTTATACTTGACGAGACAGTTTTATGACTAAGGATGGTGTCAAGAATCAATTTATAGGGGATAAGAATGTAAATTCAGGTGAAACAGGATTGTTGGTACCATTAGTTGGAATGATATCATACCATTTGGTAGTTTTGAAATTGGAATTGATGGAAGATATTGAGAATAAGAGTTTTCTAGAGGTTTTTGATTAGTTCTCAGATGTTTTTTCTGCAAATCTCTTAGGGTTTCTACCCATTAAAGATGTGACGTTTTTTATTGATATCCTTATATAGAATGGTCTTATTTCAATAGGATGTAACTAATATAATTAAGGGAATTCAAAGTGTAGTTCTAACTACTTTAAAGCAAAGTGGTCATTCAGTCGAGCACATCTCCCTCGGAAGCACTAGTCTTGTTTGTCAAGAGAGTTGATGGAAATACTTGGTTGTTTGTGGATTGTCTTAATCTTAACCAAGTTATGATAAAGAATATATATCCACTTCCATGACTTTTTGATATGTAATATCAATTGAGGGGAGCTCAGTGGTTCTCTAAGATTGATTTTCAATCAGGATACCACAAATTGTGAGTTCAGAAAGAGCATATTCTAAAGATAAATTTCAAAAGTAGATATGGGGATTATGAATATGTGGTAATGTCTTTCAGTATTATGAATTTAATAGTGGTATTTATGGAATTTTTGAGTTTGGTATTTTAGAGTTATTTGGATTCTTTTTTTGTTGTGTTTATGGATAAAATATTGGTGTATTCAAGGACAAGGGATGATCATGATTAACACTTGGCAACAATGTTTGGAATCTTGAGAGATCATCGTTTTTATGAAAATATATCAAAGTTTTATTCTTGGATACAAGATGTACATTTACATGGCCATGTAATATGTAAAAGAGGTATTTCTATAGATCCAAGAAAGATAGAGGTTGTTATCTCTTGGAAACTGCCAAATAATGTCTTTGAGTAACGTAGTTTCCTTGGTCTAGATGATTATTACTGACGTTTTGTTTATGAATTATCATGAATAGATTCACAAATTATATATTTGGTAATGAATAATGATCCATTACAATGGAATGATGAATGTTAGAAGACTTTTTAAAAATATAAAGTTATCCTTACATCAACACCAATATTTATTTTTAAAAAATCAGTAAAAGAGAACGTGGTGTATTTTGATTATTTGGGATCGGGGTTGGGATGTGTTCTCATTCAAGGTGATCATATCATTGATTATGGAACAATAAATTTATATTTTTATTATAATAACTAACTAACACATTATTTGGATTTATTTATCATCATCCATGCTTTGAATACTTGGCGTCATTACCTCTTTTGTGAGAAATTTATAGTGTTCACAGATCATAAGAGAATGAAACATATTTTTTCACAAAGGTATTTGAATATGAGACAAAGAATATGGATGGATTATCAAAAAATGTTTCTATTTGACTTTATGTATACATCAATAAAAGGAAATTCAGTGGAAGATATATTAAGCATAAATTCATATTCTCTATTGGAAAAAAAGGCATTAGATTAGTGGTAGTTAATGTTAGTGATAGAAAACATGAACTTGGAATGTGAATACCTAGTTTATGTTGTGGTTTTATTTCAATTTTTTTTGTTATTGATTTTTTGGAGATTATAAAATAGGCACAGACATCTGATTCATAATGTATTGCGATGAAGTAATAACTCAATTGTGGGGAGACAACTGAAGGATGGAAGCTGGATGTGAGTTCTATTTTGTTGTTTCGATATCATATGGTCATACATATGAATTATTAAGAGAAACTTATTCATTCTTAACACCATTTGAGATGGTTTGTTCATCCTAGAATAAAAAATATGTATAATTATTTTAAATCACAGTTTTGGTTATTTGGTATGAAAAGAAATGTGACTGAGTTTGTTTCAAGATGCTTAACAAGTCAGTAGTTTAAGGTATAACATTGACAACCATCAGGGATATTGTAGTCTTTATTTATTCCAATTTGAAAATGGGAGTAGATAACTATGTATTTTGTAAAAGGTCTCCCAATAATGATTTGGAAACATGATGACATATGTGTGAGAGTAGATCAGCTCACAAAGTTGGCCTATTTCATCCTAATTCATGAATCTCATACGGTAGAGGACTTGTCAAAAATATATATCTTAGGAGTGGTAAAGAGGAATGGAATACCAGTTTCGATAGTATTGGATAGAGATGTGAGGTTCACATCTCATTTCTATATGTCCTTATAGAAATCCCTTGGGAATTAGTTGAACATGATTATGGCATTTCACCCAGAGATAGATGGGAAATCTTAAAGGGTGATATAAATGTTGGAAGACATGTCATGGGCTTATGTAATGGATTTTTGTGCCTTATGGGAAGGGATCATTCCATTAGTGGAGTTATCATATTAAAATTTTTATAAGGCCTCAATACACATGACTTTCTTTAAAACATTGTATGGGAATCCTTATCATTCCCCAATTTTTTGGGTGGAAATATGTGAGTCTTCCTTGGTTGGGTTGAACCTTGTCCAAGAGATAATTGACAAGATTCAGTTGATTATGAAATGTATAGAAACAACTCATAGTTTTCAGAGGATCATCATCGATGGTTGTTTGTGTTCAAGGTGAGTGATCTGTGTTCTTGAGGATCTCTCCTAGTCTTGGGAATTGTCGTTTTTGGAAGCATGTAAAGTTATCTACTTGATACATAGTCCCTTTTGATATTCTTGAATGGGTTGTAGAGTTGGTATATCAGTTGTCTTTGACACCATGGTTCAGTGTTGTGCATAGTGTGTTTCATGAATCTTAGTTAAAAATGTATAAGTATAATCCTGACCATGTGATACGATGTGATCACATTGACCTAGAGCTGGATTCTTCATTGTTGCACAAGCTAGTGTGGTATTTTTATAGGAAAAAGAAATTATTACATGGTAAAAGCATCAGTCTAGTGAATGTTTTGTGGAAACATTGTCATATTTGAGAAGAGACTTGAGAATAAGAAAAGGAAATAGTTGAGAAAAATTACAAACTCTTTTAGGACACCAGTAGTTTTCTATTTTTCATTGATGGAGTGGCCAATGGTGGGGAGAATATAAAACCCCCAGTTTCATGTAAGTAACCCTTGATTTATGTGTTTTATGTATATTAAGTGTTTGGGGGAATTTTGGTAGGGTTTTGATTAATTTTGAAATATTTTGGGGATTTTCTATAGGTTCATGGTTTCATCATGGTTTTTGGAAACTGTGAAACTCCTATAGGAAATAATACATAGTGAGATAGGGGAAAAGGGGAAGGTGCATGAGTAGGTGAATGGATTTTACAAACAATGCAGCCACCTTAGAAAAACCATCTAAAGTGGATAGTTCACTTTTTCATCGTTAGTGAATGGTTTTTATTACTATGTGGGACAACCATGTTAGGTACTCCTTGTGGAGGAGATTGGCGCATGGTTAGCACATAGTTTTTCCTAACTGTACAACTAACCATGAATGGTTTAAAAATAAGATACTTAAAAAGTATATATTGGTTGGGATTAAGTTATAAGCATTCATTTTCCTCCAAAATGGACCTAACTCATGATTTGGTCCTACCAAAGGCTATAGAGGCTTCCCCCATTGAAATTGGAAGCGATCCAGAGGCATTTCTTCATGTGTTGAAGCCAAATTCCCATGCTAAGTCATCATTTATCGTATTTTTAATGGTTTTTCTTAGATCTACTTCCATTATTCTCTAGGTTTCTTATATCTAGTTCACTTTGGTTAGATCTTAGGTTTTTTATTCCAATAATGGTTAGATTTTAATTTTTTATTGATAGGGGAAGAGATCTAAGGTGGTTATTGGGAGATTTAACCCTGTTTTGTGGGAATTGTCGTGTCGTTCTTCTATTTCATCATAATTTTTGAGGTATGTGGATTTAATCTTGACTCCTCTTGGTAGAAAATGAAGGATTAGTTTCAAATAGTTTAAATTTATTGAATATTATTATGAAATTAGTGTTCCAATCATGGTAGAAACCCACTTCAGTGATGGTTTGAGTATTTTATGGATTTTTTGTGAAATTATGGAATTGTGGAACATTCTTGTGAAATGTTATTTATTTTATTGATTTTAAAATGTTTACTTTAAAACATGACTTTACTAGATTTGTGGTAAATAGTATAATTGAAATGTTTTCAATAAAGGGATGGTCTTATAGAAATGTATTTAAATGGTTTGTTGAATTTTTTTCAATAAAAGAATTATTTTATTGAAATTGTTTGAATTGGTTGGATTGATAGGGTTTAGGTATACATGGGTTGTGTGATTTTATGCTTTTTATGTGACCTTGAATGAGGGGTGTGTTCCATTGGGGTACAAAAATGGTTGTTACCTTGGATAATGGGTGTGTCTCATCAGGAAATAAGAATATTTTCCACTTACTGATGACTTAGTGGATGTACAAGAAACTGCTCATGAGTATGGATTTGTTAGAGAAGCATGCATTGTGGGTGTGTGATAAATCAAGGAATGGATATGCCAAAAATTAATGTGAAATTGTTCTAAAGTATTGTTTGGTTTTTTTCCTTGGAAACAATTTTGGTATGTAAAATTGTTTTGGTATAAAACTGCTTGTCTAGATATAAATTGTTTTCAATGGATTTATATCAATTGTTTTATATAAGTGTGCTAACATGTTCTATCCTAGTAGTGTGATTAGGAAAGTAATTTGGAATGAAAATTGAGTTTCATTACTCACCCTTACTTTGAAACTTTGGTCCTTTTTAGATATTATTTATAGGGACATAGAATATCACACTTCTTTAGTAGTGCATTATAATACATGGGTTGTTTGTGTAATTAGATCATGGAGCATGTTAGATCTTTGAATTTATGGGGGTTTTCATTGAGTTTTTTTTGTTTTCCACTGTTTAATGTGATGTTAGTTGTATTCCATTATGGAACTCTATTGTAGTTTTGTTTTGATATAAATGGTATTGCATTGAGTTGTTTTAGACTGTTATCATGCATCATGTATTGGTTAATTTGTTATGGAATTTTTATTTGGGTGGTTTTATTTCTTAAAGGTCAAATATTCCCCCAATTGTATTAATTCCCTTTTTATTTATTTCCAGCTTTTGGTTCCTCGGGTATGTTGCTTAAGTCCAAGTAATTTCTTTCCACCTTCTCAAGACAATGAGAAGGGGTGAGATGTTACAAGTGGAATTATCTTGTGGAGTCCTTGAATAACAAGTGTTCATCAGTTTTGTTGGTGTTGGAGTTGAAATTCATTATAGTTTGTTCCTTGATTTGGGATGGTATAAATGAGTAGGATTTTTGGGACTTCTAATGTATATCATAAAAAGGCATAGCTAAACTTTTTATTTAAAACTTCAAGTTACCATGGATTTGGGTACATAAGTGTTTTGGAGACCCATATAGGACTCGGGATCTCTTTTTCATGGGTTTATCCAATGAGATGATCATTTCATGAATTTTAGGAATTTATCACTAGGATTTCATATTTCATTTTGAGTATTTATATATTATTTTGGTAAAAAAATGTAGTTTTTTGATAAATATTGAAATAGTTTTCAAATGTGATATTTTGAAAAAGGAATGATATTGGTATTTTGAAAATAGTTGATTTCCAAAAGCATGGTGAAATTTTCAAAAAAATATGAAAGTGGAAAATGTTGAATTTTAGGAAAGAAATGGTGTGATAATATGATGTAATATAATTTGAAATTTTCAAGAATTTGGTTTCTAGAGAGTGAATCTTATAGTTTTTTGGTGTTTACGTAATGGAACCTAGTAGGCATCGTAGAAACCAACTAAAAGAAGCTGCTGAGAATGTGGTTATACCATAGCCATAGGTAAAAAAAATAAGTGGTTCAGAGTATAGTAAAATCTCTTCAAGTTATGGATAGAAGAAAATGGGGGATGAACCAAGGAAATTTGATCATTCCTTCAAGTTTAATAAGTTAAATCTACCCATATTTCGATGTGATTCAAAATAAGAGAAGGTGGATGTGTGGATGAACAAGATGAATCGAATCTTTGATTTTCATGGCACACTAGAAGATCTGAAAGTAAATATGAAAATGTGTATATTTGATGATCTTGCACACTAATTGTGGGATATAGTAGTTCAGGATAAATTAGACTAATGCCATGAATGGGAAGATTATGAAGAATTATTCAACAAAAAATTTTAACCACATACATTCAAAATTTATAGAACGATAAATTTCTTCATATTGAAACAATATATTCTCATAGTGATAGATTACATGGCTGAATTCATGAAATTAGTCTACTATGTACCCGAAGTTATTTCTAGTTCCTTCTTGAAGGAATGAATTTTTTTAATTAGGGATGGGGAAGGATATTCACTCAAATATTATCATGCTCTGTATAATGGATTATACAGAGATGGTCAATAGAGTGACAGTATATTAAAGGAACATCTTAGGAGTCATAGGTGAAGGAATCATGTTGATACCAATGGGAAATGGTGGGAACTCTAATATTAGGAGAAAGCACAATAGGGACACTTATTTTCAAGGTACGGGGATGAATTAGAATCAGATAACTGGATTGGTAAATCTTCCACCAATACCCAAGAGAAAAGTTGGATGTTTATAATGTGGTTTTTTTACCACATGAAGTGAGAGTGTATGGAACCTCCTATAGAATTCCATAATTTCAATCAAATTGGTTATCTTCAGCACTATTATAAAAGTTCTATGAGGTTGATCTTTCAGAAAACTTATCATGTATCGTAGATGTCATATGTTTCGATGGGAGGAGGGCGGGAGAACAATACTCATCAGAAAAACAGAGCTAGCCATGGTGATTCTAGGATTACCATGACTCCTCATATAGTGAAATCTCGATAGAATAATAAAGGACAAAACTCTGTGAGCAAACAATTAAATATAGATAATCAAGTTGTTGTGGATGATCAATCTGGACCCTCGATGGAGAAAGGTATGATTCTTTTGAATTCTACCATTATGAAATATTTTCTTTATATAGGTTCATCAAATTCTATTATTTCTTATCTTTCTATTGATTTTATGGGTTTACATTTTTATATGATTCCATTTGTGTTAAAACATCAAGATCCTCTTGGTCAAAGAGAATGTTGAGCCTTTGTGTGTAGATCATGTGATATAACTATTAATGGATATAAGATGATATAGGATTTCTCTATAATAGAAATGGATTCTTATGGAATAATCCTAGATATAGATTGGTTGACTATGTTTAAGGATCACATCAACCATTATGCTCAAGGAGTTAGTTTTACGACTGAGGATGACATCGAGTGTCTTTTTATAGGGGACAAGAATTTAAAGTCAGGTGCAACAGGCTTGTTGGCACTAGCATTTGGAATGATCTCATACCAGTTGGTAGAATTGAATTTGGAATCAATGTAAAAGATCAAGAATAGTAGTTTTTCAGTAGTTTTTGATTAGTTTTCAGATGTTTTTCCTAAAAATTTATTAGGGTTTCCACCCAATAGAAAATTGAAGTTTAGTATTGATATACATTCATGGAACAATTTTATTTCCCTTCCATATTACCAGACAAAACCAATAGAATTAAGGTGATTTAAAGGGAAGTTGGTAGAGTTGGAAGGAAAAGGGTTCATCTAGCTGAGCACATCTACATGGGAAGCATCGGTCATGTTTGTCAAGAAAACAGATAGAACTCTTTAGTTGTGTGTAGATTATAATAAGCTTAACCAAGTTACAATAAAGAAAAGTTATCCACTTCCATGCATTTATGATCTATCCAATCAATTAGGGGGCACTTAGTGGTTCTCTAAGATTGATTTGCGATTAGGATATCACCACTTGAGAGTTTTAAAGGAGGATATTCCAAATATAGTTTTCAGAAGTAGATATGGTCATTATGAATATATGGTAATTACTTTTGGTATTATGAATGCACCATTGGTCTTTATGGAATTGATGAATCGTATATTTCAGAAGTATCTATATTTTTTGTGGTGGTGTTTGTGAATGACATATTTTTTTATTCAAGGACAAGGCCTGATCATGAGAAACACTTAGTGATAGTGTAGGGAATCTTGATAGATCATCATTTGTATTCTAAATTATCAAATTTTTATTTTTTTTGATACAATAGGTATGTTTACTTGGCCATGTAATCTCTAAAAGAGGTTTTTATGTGGATTCATACAAGATAGAGGTTGTTATCTATTCGAATCTACCAAAGATTGTATTTGAGATATGAAGTTTACCTAGTATATCTGATTATTACTGATATTTTTTTTTGATTTCTCATGACTAGATTCACTGATGATAGCTCTGACAAGGTAGAATGTTCCATTCCAATGGAATGATTAATTTTATAAGTATTTTCAAGAACTCAATAGTAGACTTACATCAGCACCAATCTTTATTTTTCTAGAATCAGGATAAGGGTACATGGTGTATTGTGTTGCTTTGGGTTTAGGGTCAGGATGTATTCTCATGAAAGGAGGTCATTTTGTGTCTGATGGATCAATATAGTTACTGTTTATTGATAATAACAATCCAATAAACAATTTTGAGTTAACTATCATCGTCCTTACTTTGAATAACTCATGTCATTACCTCTTTGGTGAGAAATTTATAGTTCATATGGATCCTAAGAGTTCGAGAGATATTTTCTCATAAATGGATATGAACCTAAGACAAATATAATGGATAGAGTATAACCAAATTTTTGTATTTGACATGATGTATACACTGAGAAAAGTCAATTTGGTGGTAGATGCATTATGTATAAATTCAAATTCTCAATTGGAAAAAGAGGCTTCAGATCAGTAGAAGTTGATGTCAGTGATAGAAGACATGAACTTGGAATGTGAAGACCAAGGTCAAGTTGTGGTATTCTTTCCAGTTTCATTTATTTCTAATTTTGTGGAGATAGTAAAAGAGGCACATATGTTTCATTCAGAATGTCTTGCAATGTAGTTAAAACTCAAGGTTGGGGAGACCATTGAGGGATAGAAGGTACATGGGAGTTCATATTTTTCAATTCAATATTGGATGGTAATACCTATGGCTTGTTGGGAACAATTTCTTCATTCATATTGGCATTCAAGATGGGTTTTTCAACCTAGAAAAAACGTTTTATAAGTCGTTGAAACAATAGTTTTAGTGGGTTGATATGAAAAGGAAGGTGGCTAAGTTTGTTTCGAGATTCTTAACATGTCAACAGGTTATATCAAAACATTAATGAAAATAGGATATGTTGGAGTCTTTACCTATTCCTATTTTTCAATGGGAGAAAATAGATATGGATATTGTAATAGGTCTCCCAAGAATAGTTTAGAAACACGATGCCATATGGGTGAGAGTGGATCAGCTCATAAAGTCATCCCATTCCATCCTGATTTATAAATCTTATATTATGGAGGACTAACAAAAATATATATTTGAGAAGTTTTAAAGATTCATGGTCTGCTAGTTTTGATAGTATTGGAAAGAGATTCGAAGTTTATGTATCATTTCTGTAAATCGTTATAGAAAGCACTTGGGACTCAGTTGACCATGAGTACAGTGTATCACCCACAAAAGGATGGTAAATCTGAAAGGATTATACAAACATTGGAAGCCATGTTACGGGCTTGTGTAATGGATTTAGTGGCTTAGGGGAAGAACACATGACATTAGTGGCATTCTCATATAACAACAGTTATCAGTACTAGATTCAATGGATCCTTTGGAAGCTTTTTTGGTCATCCTGGTCATTCTCCACTTTGTTCGGTGGAAACAGGTGATACTTCACTAGTTGGGTTGGGAATTTTTCAAGAGACAATGGGGAAGATTTGGTTGATTAGTAAACAAATGGATATAGATCAAAGTCATCAGAAATCATTTGCAGATCATCCTTGGTGGTTGTTATCAATAGAGTTGAGAGATCATGTGTTCTTTAGGATCTCTTCGAGGCTTGGACATCAATGTTTTGGGAATTAGGGAAAGATATATCCATGATACATAATCCATTTTGTGATACTTTAACAAGTTTTAGAGGTGGAACATCAATTGTATTTTCCACCATGGTTCAGTTTTATACCTAATGTTTTTTATTTATCTCAGTTGAAAAGGTATCATCCTGATCCTCACCATGTTATTCAATGGGATCACATTGACATGGATCTAGATAATTAATTGGTGCACATGTGAGTTAAGATTGTGGATAGGTAAGAGAAATTCATGTGTAGTAAAAGCATCGGTCTAGTGTGGGTTTTGTGGAAACATGGTTAGATTAAAGAAGAGACATGTGAATGGGAAAAGGAAATCATTAAGAAATAGATACTTTCTAGGTACAGAAGGTCCAATGGTAGAGAGAATTTATCAACCACTAGTTTCAAGTAAGTAAACATTTTTTTTAAGTTTATAAATTGTTTGGGTGATGTTTGGGAGGGTTTGGAGTATATTTAAAATTTATAGGGGGATATTATATAGGTTCACAATTTGAGCACAGTTTGTGGAAACCGTGCAAGAAGGAAACCATGAACAGTGAGATAGGGGCTAAGGGAAAGGCGAATCGGTAGGTGCATGGTTCTTCCAAACCCTATGGCCACCTAGGAGAAACCGTTCAAAGTGGGATAATAGCCTTTTTATGGTTGGAACGCAGTTTTTTTGACCATGAAAACTAGTCATGTGAGATCCTTTTTAAGGAAAATACTGGTGCACATTTAGCTCATGGTTTTACCTAACCGTGCGGCTAACCATGCATGGTTTAAAAACAAGATCCTTAAAAAGTGGATATAGGTCTAGATTAAGTTATAACTCAAATTTCATTCCCTAAAACATCCCTAACTCGATATTGGGTCCTCCCAAAGGTTGTAGAGGCTTCCCACATCGAATTAAAAGTGATTTGTAGGCCTTTATTGGTGTGGTAAATCCCAGTTCCCATGGTAAGTAATCATTTGTTTCATTTTTTCATGATTTTTATTAGATCTACTTTTCTACTTATCTCTTTTTCTTAGATCTAGTCCACTATGAATAGATCTAATGTTATTGATGAAAATAATGGTCATATTTGGATTTTTTGTTGATAGGGAAAGAGATCTAAGGCAGGTTTTTAGAGATTTAACCCAGTTTTGTGGGTGTTTCCATGATATTATTTATTTTTTTCATAATTACTAAGGTTGGTGGATTCACTCTTAATTCTTGTTGCTAAAATTTTATGGCTTAGTTTCAATTTTTTTAGCTTTATTGATTTTGATTTTGAAATTGGTGTAAAATCATGGTATAAACAGTATTTTGTGATGATTTGAGTATTTTATGGATTTTTGGTGAATTTGTGGACTTATGGAAAGTGGTTATGCAATGTGATTTGTTTTCATTTTTTTAAAAAGTCTATTTTAAAACATTCCATTTCTGTATTATTAGTAAATAGTTTAATTTAGATGTTTTCAAGAATAATATCATATTATTGAAATGTTTTGAAATGGTTTATTGAAAGGTTTTCAATAAGAGAATGGTTTTAGTGAAATTGTTTGAATTGGTTGGATTGAAAATCTTTTGGAATACATGGGTTGTGTAACTTCATGATTTCGACATGACCCTGAATAAGGGGCATATACAATTGGGGTAAAAAAAGGGGCATAGCCCTAGATAAGGGGAATGTGTCATCAGAACATAAAGAGATTGGACAATTAGTGATGACTCAGTGGATGGATGAGAAACTAATCATGAGTATGTAACTTTCAGGGAAGAATGAATGTGTGGGTGTGTGGTAAATCATGGAATGGGTATTCCAAAAAGGAATGTGAGACCCTTTTAAAGTATTGTCTGGTTTCTTTTCCTTGGAAACTATTTTTTTATGGAAAACTATTTTGGTATTAAATTACTTGTATTGATATAAACTATTTTCAATGGTTTTATATAAATTATTTTATATAAATTTTCTAACATGTTATATCCTAGTGGTGTGAGTAGGGAAGTCATTTGTGGAAAGATTACAATGTTTTACTACTCACATCTACTTTGGTTCTTTGGTTCTTTTGGAGATATCATTTATCCAGACATAAGAAAAGGTAAATTATTAGACTTCTTTAGTGTTGCATCATGATTCACGGGTTTTTTAGTGGAATTAGAGCATGTATCATTTTTGGATTTATAGTTATGTGAGCTTTAATTGAGTTTGTTGGTATTTTCTTCCACTGTGTACTTTTATGTTAATTATCTTCCACTGTGGTACTCTATTGTAGTTTGGTTTTGATATCAATGGTATTGTTTTGAGTTATTTAACATTGTTATCATGCATCATGTAGTGGTTTATTTGTTATGTCATGTTTTTTGCAGTGGTTTTATTTATTAAATGGAAAATCATCCCCCAATTATATTGAATCCCTTGTCATTTTTTTCCATCCTTTGGAACCTTAGGGATGTCTCTTAATCCCAAGTAATGTCTTTCCACCTTCTCAAGAAAATAAGAAGGGGATGGATGTTATAGAAATAATGATTATGATATGAAAATAAAAAATGTTATCAATAATGTAAATACCTTATATAATTTTATTATTCTTAATTTTAAGTACATATAATTCTATATGAGACTTAATGTATGGGATTTTTCTTCCATGCCATGTTTTAATGTAAAACATTCAAATTACATTCTCCACATCCATAATATTTAAAGTGTTTCGAGAATATGAATATTTAAACCACAAATATTATTAAAATTCAATTTCATATATTTTTGTATTTCTTAAAAATGTATTAAAAATAAACTTTTCAATGTTTTCTATATGGGTTATTTTTTACTTTTTACAAAAGCACAAAAATCAATGTGTTTAAAATTTATACATCTTGACTACCTTTTTCTTCCATCATAGAAAATATTTATTATCAATATTACTCTACATGTTTACTTATATTTTCAATGAGTGTCGTATTCATTCTCTTTTAGAGATGTTAAATTTTTATGAGTTTTCAAAAAAATTGGATATTTCTTGCATATGATTTTTACAAAATGGAAAGTTCTTTTCTTATCGGTTAAAATGAGTTTTAAAGGGAATTGTGATAAAAAAAAGTAGAGTATATAAATGTTTCCTTCAAAATATGGTACCTAAAAAATATAAATGATGATAGATGGTCCCATTATTGTTTATGATAATTGATGATCCTGATATATCTCTCCAATGAATCTGGTAATGATTTTGTCTTCAAAGAATAAAATGAGGTAGATGACTATGTTAGTCTTTTCCATGAAATTAATAGTGCATATTTATTCTTACATGGGTTATAAAAATAATGGTGTAAGAAACCTATATTATAATTATTAATTTTTTTCTATAAATAATTTTATTTCATTAAGTAAGGAACATTCATCAGTGTTCATTGGTGAATGGGTTGTTTTCAAAAGAAATTGATCATTATTTACCATATACATCATGATTCCTTCATGGTTTTTTTATGCTCACTACTCGATTTCAATTTTTTTCTTCTAGAAATAGTTTATTTTATTATACTGAAATAATTCAATTATGAACATGGTGTTTTATTCTAAAAATAGTAAATATTTTCAAGGAATTACATTTTTTCATTAGACTGATAGGTTTCCTTTATTTTTATATCACATAATATTATTTTTATGCTTATATAATGTTTTTAAATGTTTATTATTTGATTTAAGTATGTTTGGTATCTATAAAAAGGTTAATAATTTATTTATGGAATCTTATTAAAAGAAGCTAAAGTGTCTTGAATGAAATATGGTTATAAACATAAATCCTTTTTTTGAAAAAAAAATGTAAACAATGTAGAAGTTTCCACTTTTCCATGTAATTGTTTTCCCAATTCAAAAAACAATAATTTTAATATATCAGGGTATTTTAAGAATGTGAAAACAATTTTATTAATAAAATATTATTGGGTTGTTAAATTAATGTTTTTTTATAGTTGGTATCATAGAAAGGGTTTAGATAATATTAATGGTTTTGTGAATGTCAACAAACACTAATAAGAGATCCATATTTATAGTTATATTAGCATGAGATAAATTTTATGGATTTCCATGTTGCTTCATCAAATCCATGTCTTTTCCAAATGGTTTTACATAGAGGAAACAAGTAATATGAACTTGGAATGCATCAATGGGATAATATGCTTCAAAATCAACAACCCAGAATTATTTGAATAGGGAAGTTTGTAATAGTGTTAACTTGATTTACGAAGGAATTTAATGTTTTAATCTATGGATGAGATCAATTGAATTCTCTGTAGAGTAACATGTCTATAGTGGATAATTTTATGAAATAGAACCATCCAAATTTTAGTGGATCATTAAAGTTGGTTTAATATAACATATTGATAAATGAATTTGAGAAGATATCTAATATTTTTTCTTTTATGAAACATCAAAATGCATTCCTTATTATACATTATTTTGAAATTGAGTCTGATCGATAGTGGTCTCTAGTTAAGAATACTAGGTAAAAAGACATGATTTATTCCATGGAGTATAAAATATTTAATGATCTTTTTTTAGATTTATTTTCCTAAAGTAATTCATCATATAATGGAATGTAAATTTGTAGAGTTGATGAAAAAATAAGATGAATCAATGGTTGCTTATAAAGAAATGTTTACATGATTGGATGGGTATCCATAAATTTTCATTATAGAACGTGAATTTAAAATTCATAGATTTTACATTGTTCTGAAACCAAGTTTACAAATATCATTGGATTCCCATGAAATTAATATTTTTGGGGAAATTATTTTATATGCTAAGAAGTCTGATATTAACTATGTTGATACTAATGTAAATCAATAAAAAAAGTGTGAGAGGTAGTATAAGTGGTATGTAATGGATATGCATTCAACTAAAAAAGTTATAGGTAATCCCATTACATGTTCCAAATGTTATAAAGGATATATTATTGAATGATTTATAAGATTGTTAATGTGTTATCGATGTTTTAATATGGGTTATTTGGCTTGTGACTATATGAAACAGAGTTATTATATGACTGGTAAGGGGAAATAAATAATCAACAAGCAGTGAGATGTTTTAATTATAACGATTGTGGTTATTACTCTAACACGTGTTTGAAGTTTGTAACTAAATGTGGGGATCATTCAGAAAAATAAATAAATGTGTGAAAAAACCTATTTTTAACTATTACAATTAATATGGGACCCTAAAATAATGTGGTGAAAAGTATATTTATAGTTTTTTCATTTTATACCAATGTATTATTGGATTTGTTGTCTACACATTATTATATATATGAGAAATTTTGGTATAAATTTAAAATATATATTTAGGAAATGAATTTAGAACTTTTCATAAAAACTCTTAGGGTTAGTATAAATGCAATAATAATTTATAGGGATCTTCCTATAATAGTCTAGGGAATATATATTCCAAAAAACCATTGTTTATTACCCATTAAAAAGTTTTTTGTTATTATTTATATGTATTGGATTCTAGTTTATCATGAATATATTGATTTTAAGGAGAAAGATATTATTTTCAAAAATGATTTTTTGTTTATATAAAATAATTAATTCATATTTTTAAAAACATATCAAGAAGATGAAGAAAATGATTAAAGATGGGATTGACTGTTATCATGTTAATGTATTTGAAGAGAATGTTATTATTTATCTTCGTGAGGTTCCTATTACAAATAAATTTTATAATGCTTATATACATGATTTAATTGGTGTTATTTCTAACCAAGATGTATAATTTATTATTAGCATAGTGACCAATGCTAAAAAAATTCAAAACCCCCTTATTAAATAGCTCTAGTAGGATTTTTTAATTGAAAAAGTAATTGCAAGGTTTTCTTAATAAGGGCTTCATTTAACCTAAAACATCACCTTGGGATGATAGTGTTTTTTGAAAAAAAAATTGTATGGTTACATGAAAATTTACATTGATTATAAATCACTAAATGACATCTTTGTTAATAAGAAAGTATATATTTTCCCATATAGATGACTTGATTGATTTTCTCTATTATGCTCAGTATTTTTTTAAGATTGATCCCATTTATGATTATTTATAATTAAAATTTAATTAGTAATGACTTCCAAAAATGGTTTCTCATACTAATTATTTCCATTATCAGTTTTTGTTCATTCCATTCAGGTTAAAAAATAAACCGACTAAATTTATTGAACATATGAATATATGTTTTCAATGAGTACTGTGATAATTTTATGGTTGTGTGTATATATGAAATTCTGATCTATTCAAAAAGTTATGAGGATCTAATAAAATATTATGTATTATTCTACCATCTTTAAATGAATTGAATTTGGATAGAATATTTGTTAAAGATGAATTTTTGTTAAATAAGACTACAATATTTGGGAATATTGTTTCTAAAGATAGAATAATTATTTATTCTACTAAAAATAAAGTTGTATAATAGTTCCCAATACCTAAAAATTTCATTGGTATTTGATAATTTTTTGGGTTAGTGGTTTATGACTGATGAATTTTTGAAAACATTTCTCTTTTATCTATACTATTAACCAAGTTAACTCAAACGGGAGTTAAATTAATCTAGATAAGGGAATGTTATTATGGTTTCCCAAAACTGAAAAAAAGATTGGTTAATACTCCTATGTTATCCTTTCCCTCTAAAAGTTTATTTTTTTATTTATAGTGATGAGTCCTTGAAGATACTTGGTTGTGTATTGATGTAAGATGATCGGGTAATTTTATATTATTCATATAAATTGATACTCTATGAGTATAATTACGATATGTAAGATCGTGAGATTACATTTGTAGTTTTTTATTTATAAATTTGGGAAAAAAATGTTTAAATTTGAAATATATAACTAACATAATATTTTAAATATATAATCATTCAAAATGAGTTGAACATGACGCATTGAGTATAGTTGGAAAGGATAACATATTATGATTGCATGATTTACTATTATCTAGTTAAAGTAATAAATTATGTGATGCCTTGGGTCTAAATTATAATGAATTATTAACCTAACTATGTTTGTAACATGATACTTTGGTCAAGGAATTATTATTCCCACTCTCTTAGTTTATATGTCAGTGCAGTCTCTTTTATTAGGAAGAATTATACATCTAAATAAGTAAGATAATTGTTTCTAGGAAAGTGTAATGTTTGTTGAGAAAGGTAATTTTTCTAAAAATTAAATTAGAAAATAAGTCATTATATGATTTTGAAAGATTTTGGGTGTTCCAAGTAATCCCTAGTTATAGAATTAATTATTGATTGAATCTCATAGATCTTTATGTTTTCAACTCTATAGCACTAATATGTATAGAGGCCTTTCATAATATTATCGGTTGGATTGAATGAAGAAATATATTTTCTAGTTTTATCATGAAATTTTTTATATATCAATAGGTTAATGTTGAGAGATAATTACCAATGGGGATGATTTATCCTTTTCTTAAACCTAAATTAAAATGGGAGAATACATCCATGGACTTTATAGTGGTATTAAAAAATAAATCTTTTGAAAATAATTATTTTTGAGATATTTTTTATTAATAGAATAAATCTATGAATAATTTCCTATTTGATATAGTATGTATTTTGATCAACATTATAAACTTTATCATAAAGATATTTTTGGATTACATGGAGTCCATACCTATTTTTTATCTGACCATGATCCCAGATATACATCTAATTTTTTAAAAGGAATTCAATAATCCTTGTGTACTATATTAAATTTTAGTAAATATCTTCATCATTAATCTTATGGATAGTTAGAGAAAATTATTCAAATTATGGTAGATATTCTTTGATATTTCTCATTATATTATCATGTATTCTGGGATCAACATCTTTCATGAGTTGATTTTCTTGTAATAATAGTTTTCATTTTAGTATATATATGGAACCTTTTGAGCCATAATATTTAAAGTGATGTTGAAAACTTGTATATTGTGAGGAATTTAGTGGCAGTAATTTATTGGGAATAGAAATCCAAGAAGAAATTGTTGAGAATTAAAGATGATTCGAGAATACTTGGGGGAAGCTCAGATCACAAAAAAGAGTTATATAGATAATAGGAGGAAAGAAATTTCATTTAAGGTAAGTAGTCATTCCATTCATAAAATATGTTAATGGAAAGGTGTTATGTGTTTTTTTAAAATTTTAATGTTATGTTCAAGGAATACTAGACCATATTAAATTATAGAAACAATGGTACCAATTTTGTAATGAGAAGCCTTACCTATAAGTTTTTCTCTAGTACATGATGTGTTTCATGTTTTGTGGTTAAGGAAGTATGTACCTCCTGCATCTTATATTTTTTTATAGTTAAAATAAAATCACTCCTATAAATAAAAATAGGTTTAGATTTTGGATCATATAAAGAATGTACTGTGAAATAATGTGATTCACCATGTTAAGGTTTTAGAAAATAATCACAATATTAAATAATCTATTGGTTAGAGTCAAAGGTAATAAATACTCGAGTGGGGGTTAATTAGTTTCTTGAAATTTTTGTTTATTAAAAACCTCACTCAATTCAGCACTAAATGATTCTCGTATTCTCTTATCATGAATAATTAATATATTGAAAAATAGTAAGATAAATATATAACATAGAGTATTTCTAGTGTTTTGTGGTATAAATATCCCTTAGTCTACTCCACAAACACTTTACATCATGAGTTTGATGATTTTAATTATACTATGCCTTTTGGGGGGATAATGAGTTGAATTTAAGAAAATTTGACTTGTTACAAAATGTATAAGATATTTTAACCAGGATCTTCCTTCAAAAGACCTATACTAGGTCTAAACACATGAGAAAACAATGATTGAATAATTATATAAAGATAAAAATGATGGTTGAAATAGTATCATCACACTTTTGGAAGAATAAACTAATAGGTGATGATGAAACATCCAAATAAAATGAAAAAATTTAATAATAAACTCTAGATATTCTTTAATTACAAAGGATAATCGTATAAGCACAAAAACAAGGATGTTAAAGATTTGATAAGTCGGCAGGTTAAAATTTCATGTATCCCTTATATTATGTATATCTTTTGTGCATGTTGTGTGGTCAAAAAATTATATATATCATATACCTTACATTCACTGGGATCTATATTATTTATATATCTTCTTCTAAATTTGAAATAAGCACACTTTTATCCCAATAGTTGAGAGAATAATTTTAAAAAAAATACTGAATTGATAAGATCATCATTAGTGTGTGTTTTTCTTTTCCAAATAATGAAGTGACAATGATGGTAGGGTTCAGCAGATTTCACCTCCATCAGATTATTCCATTCTAGGAAAAATACACTATTACCATATTGACCTTTCCTTATTTAGAATACATCTTTCCTGATAAAAAATGTTGACTTTCCAAAATATATTTCAATTGTAAGGTGTGTATTAGAATTATACTTTTATCATATATATTCTTCATAATATAAATTTATGGAAGTGCTAATCTCATAAGATAATTTCAATGTTCAAAGATAAATAGCTTCCATAAGATAAAACTATTATCATATCCAAAATTATTCAGAACATAATATAATTGATTTGGATATAATATTTCTATAATATGATTGATCATAACATAATTACTTTTTTCAATATGATTAATTTATTCATCCTTTTTCATAAGAGAGTTTTTTTTATAATGTGGGGTAATTTTATTATATTGTTATTTAATAATATAAGTACATTAAATCAAACTAAATTCCCATGATAGTACTATATTTTCTTCATAATAAAAATCATTAAAGACTAATATAAGTTCTACCAGGGAAAAAATCATTTTAACAAATTTAATTACAAAACCTGTATTATAATTCTCTTTGCGCTCATAGGATAAATTTCTTTTGATGTATCAACCATGTAAGAAAATTTCTATTGGAATTAATTTGATAAATAATTCATGGATTTTGAAGATAGTTCATATTTGGCTAAGTTAAAATCATAAAATTAATAAAGTAAATTCATTAGTAAAATAAATAGGGATTTTGTGAGTCTAAATTAATATAAAACACTGAGATATTTCAAAAAAACATAATTAACTTTGTCCAATAAACTTTCCCTTTTTGATGATCACAAAATTCACAATATGATAAAAAATTCATTCGTGTATCATATTTAATAATAGGTACATTTTTTGAAATTTTTTCTCTCTTATACCCATTTTTTGATATTAAATAGAATAAAGGTAAAAAGAAAAAAATAAATTCATTATTGCACATGAATAATTGTAAACACTAAGAGTATAATTTTATAAAATTGAATAGAATTTGGTATAGGTTTGTAGAGAAAAGAAGTATCCAAATAAATGAAAATCGGTAATAATAAAAAAAATAGTAATAATATTCAAAGATTAAAAAGAAAATCATGTAATAGATCTAATGAAAAATTATTTAACAAAAAATCAGTAAAAAATCATGGAAAATTTTTCAAATTTTTTAATGAATCTAGGAAATATTGTCAATAAATTATAACACAAATAGGAAATAAAATCATTACTTTGATTTAGGGTTAATATGATGATTCTTGGGTGGTGTATTGTTGATCAATTTTGGTTTTATTAGAGGTAAAAAAGATATAGTAAAAGGGGGTTCTTCACTAGATCCAAAGAGAGCACTGACAGGAACAACCTAACCATATAATACACCAATTCCAGATCAATCACATATGATAGTATTTGTAGTACCATCCCTACTGAATATAATATATTATTGAGACATGTTTGTTTCATATCAATCTCAAGTGGAGAAAATAATTTGATATAATCTATCAAGAGAAAAGTGTTCAGAAATATAGAGTATAACTATAACCTTATGATTCCCCTTTTATTTAATAGTCATTTTATCAAGGATATAATTCAGTTATGAGTTTTGGAATGATGGTTTTATTGAATAGAAATTCCTAGAGAACATCTTACTCTCAATTGAAAATGAGAATCCACACACATATCAATTCACTCTATAATATAACTTCAACAGAATCATATAAGGGTAGTAATTCCTTGACCATATTTCTAGATGAATATAGTGATATTGTTCTATATGGCATACTTTATTTAAAACTAGGGATTAAATCCTTTAAAATATTCATTTTAGAATAAAAAAATCAATAACTAGTTGTGGGGGATAACATATCTAGGACTATTTGAGAGGTAGCTTCTAAGAAAACTTTCTTCCCACTATAGTTATCACACCACTCTCTCATCTTAGAAAAAGAATCTTCTACTTTAAAAAGGAAATTTAGATAATTAATAATTAAGAAATAATGTCTGAAGAATTGAAATATTATCTTGTAGATATTAAATTTTGGTTAAAAAAATCCATCCACCTTTCCCATAATTGTTAAAATATAACAGGCATCTTTAAAGGCCTTCACTAAGGCCTCCCTGATCAAAGGAAATTTCTCTTGATGTAGGATACTCAAATATTTCTACGAATAATCTGAGACATGGATAGTTATTCAAGAAATGATATGTATGATTTAAAATTTATCAACTAAATCCCTCTATATAGATTGAAATTTTTCATTTTAAATAAACTCACACTATATAGATACAATTTTTTCAATTAAGATTTCAAGGGTATATATGACTATTTCTAACTTGTTTCCTATGACACTGTGATCTGTAGCTCCTTCTTCTGATGACTCAGTAGTAGGATCTCTTCAATATATATCCAAAATTTATTGTATAATTATTTCTAATCCATTATAATATATAATTTAGACAATAATAGGTTAATCATTAAGTATCTTCTTGATATACTAAAATTGAGACACTGTCATTTTCTATAAAGCATCTATATCATCTTTTGAAAATGAATTCTCTCTGAGATTTTTTACATTAGATTGAGATTATTTCTACTCATCCTTTAATGAATTCACATCATACATAATATCATTAAACTAAGATATTATTCTTACTTTATAATTGGCAATATCATTAGTAGACACCTATGTGTTACTATGTTCAACTTATAAATGGATTTGAGAAGTATCTTCTCTATGCTTTGGAACTACGAAATTCTCTTCCACTTTCAAATTATCTTCCACTTGTAGATTCTCCTAATTTTTTTTAATTTATTCAAAATTATAGGGCTTAAATGAGGTTATTTTTTTCTCTCTAAAAGTTGCTAATAGAATAATATCATATTATTTAGTTTCTAATTTTTATCCATACCTAAGCAATTTATTTCAAATAAACCAATTTGTTTCTCACTTGATTATATATTAATTCTCAACGGTTGGATATAGTTAAAACTAGGTAATCACTCTAGAAATGGTATAAATATTCCTTTCCTAACCAATACATAGTATTATAGTAATAGTCATAGCCAAATATTCTCTGGTTGAAAAAAATAGCATAAATGGAGGTAAAATTTATTAATTGGGGGAATTTGTACAACAACTTAATGTGTTATAGAACCCAATTCATATAAATATTCCTAAGATATAACAACACCTTTGGGTTGAATCATATCTAAAATAACCACTTGTACTCTCCTTATCCCACCAGTGAGAGTCACAATATCCAACAGGTCTTCCACATCCATATGAAAAGAAACCACTTCAGTTTTTCTAGAAACAAAAATTTCTTAGGATTTATACCCCTCAATATGAGTAGATTCTACTTTAATTTCTTCATTAGATATAACTTCTAATAGTTTCATCATAGATAATCTCAAAAATTATCATCTTATTTTTAACACACTAGAACTGATATTGGTTAGACCATTACATGATGTAGTCATTACCTTATTAAACCTAAATTTTTATTTCTCAAAAATAAGAGTAACAATCCATTTTAGTGGATAAAAACTTACTGATTTGTTCTAAATATGAATCATATATCATTGAATATATCATGAGAGATTAACTCACTTCTCAATATTAAAGTGATTAAAAATAGATGTATCGAAAGAAAACCTTTTTGAACACACCATTCCTCTAATAAATTAGTGAATGTATAAAAATTATAAGAACATTATGGTATAGATAATGATATTTAAAATATTCCTTATCATGAGTTACAAAAAGATATTTGATAATATCAGGAGGGGTGACTTCATCAATCAAAGTGATATAGATATTAAACTCATAGCTCCCTTTATGAGGATAAAAAATATTTTATCCATTTAAATCAAATTCATAGAAAACTATATATCATTAAAATTAAAAGTTATGAGATCTTAATTGTCTACAAAATTTAATTTCTTGTTCTAAGAGAACACATGAACATCCTTATCATAGAAGAACTCGAGGATCATTTCATTATATATAAACTCCCATCCTTGTAAGTTTATAACCATATTTAAAAGTATATCTTTGTATTCCAACCAATTTAAATAGATTTGCTTTCCACACATGACATTCCAAAAAACTATTTTACATTTTTAACTACTCATAATACCACTTTCCAATTTCTTATTCATTCTTATAGTTGATAATATCAATGAATGTTCAAATATTTAATTAAAAAAATTATTGAGAATGTTTAATGGTTTTTCATATAAGACTAATTTAATCACTCTTTCAAAATATAAGAAAAGTTCACAAAAAGAGATACATGAAAACTAATCATAAAAAAATATGAAATGTTTCAATTTATGACATAGTTAAAACTAGAATGTAAAATAACTACAAAAAGTAAAAGGGTTATCCAAATATATGTATTCATGTAGAAAATCATGAAATAAATAATTTTAATGAAATAAAATGAATTCAAAAAATCATTATTTAGATTTTATGAAATCAATTTTCTCAGAAGAAAGTTTCATAGAGAAAATGTATAATCATTTATTCTCTATACATACAAATTCTATAAGGATATAAAAACTTTATGAATTATCACTTTAGAAGTGTTACCTTAAATCTAAGTTCTTTGTTCTTCAACTATTTATTAGATTTTTTGAAATGTTAATAGTAAGTGTGTTAAAACATTTAATTATTGAAAGATTAAAATTTAATCTTAAATCCATCTAGGGGTGTTTAATCCACAACACCTGGGTGAAAAAATTTGAATAAAAATATATTTAGCTTTATTAGTTGATAATTCAACATAGTGTTATTTCTCACTAAAAATGAAATAGAATTTTTTCTCATAAAATGAAACATTCCTAAGGTTCTATTTATATCTAATATACACACACTAAAATAAATATTTAAGTATGATGTTAAATTTAAGTTATAGGTTTCAAAAAATAGAAAAATAAAGAAATTTTTCCTTTAAAATATCATAAATTCTTTTTGGCAGCAATAAAATGAGATTCTTTTGGGTTTGATTTAAATCTGTCAAAAATACATACTAAAAGTATAATATATAGTCCTATTAAAGTGAGATAAATCCAACTCTTAATTATTCCTCTATATAGAATGTTCTCAACATGTTTTCTAGCTTATTCCATGTCATATTTAACATTATAAATTGTAGAATATAAAGACATCTTAGTTTTTTCAATTCCAAATATTTTAAGTAAATCAAGTTTTTATTTAAATTTGTTTAAAATATTTCTAAAATATTTTTGATAAATTTTAAAACCACATAAATTTTATAACCCACTCATTATATGCATTCAAAATTATTTTTTTGAGGAGGTTTAAAATTTTATTACATGTTTTTTATTTATCAAAATAAAAATATCATCATCTAAACAAATTTTTACCATTAAATAATATTTTGAAGATGTTTTCTTAAAAATAGTAGGGTATTTGAATCACTCATGAAAACCATTTTATAAAATAAAGTAACTTAATCTTTCTTAAAAATATCTTTTTGATTGATTAAGACCATGTAAATATTTATTATGTTTGAAAATTAAATTTTGAAAAAGAGGGATATAAAAATAGTATGTTGTTCAATATAAACTTCTTCCATTAAAAACATTTATAAAAGAATATTAAACATCAATATAAACTAATTTAAAATTAATTTGAGATATTAATTATTAAATATCTATAAGGGATTATAATATAGAAATAGTGGAAATTTTTTGTTCATAATACATTCCTTTTTCATTATTGTAAATTTTATAAACTAGCCTAGACTTATTTCCAGTTATCACACATTGATCATCTTGTTTGTTCTTAAATACCCATTTATTTATAATAATAGGATTTTTTTTGGGTATATCAAATAATTTCCATATGTTGTTCTTTTTTAACAAGTTCATCTATTATTATATATAAAATACCCAATTTTTATTAACTAGATATTTTTCTGTAGTTTTAGGTTCATAGAGGGAGATAAAGGAAGAAAATTCAACAATTTTTCCTGCAATATCTTTGTAATAACACATACATCTTTGTTTCCTATGACTGTTTCTTGAGGATTGTCCTTATGGTTTCAAGATTTTCTATTTATTAAACTTCTAGTTATTAAAAATAAATCCCTTTTGGTTCATATTTTTCTTAATCAGATTCCAAATAAACATCCTTTTTTAGATCAAAAATTTGTTCAAGTTATAGGTTTTTCATATAATCATTCAATTTTTCAATTTGATTATTTTTGTATCAAAAGGGTTGATTTAATTAAATTTAACATTAGTATATTTTTAAAATACCTATTATATATTATTAATAATACTCTATAATTTAGAATTAGTATTCTAACTTAGGAAAATTTATTCATCATCCTTTAGATTCAACTTAACTACTTTTTCTTTGGTGTTTAAGATATAAACATTGCATCCAAAAACATTACATTATTAAACCATTGGTTTTTTATTGTTACATATATCAAAGGGTGTTTTTTCTAATATAGGACTTATTAAACCTATATTAATGAAATAACATGATCTATTAATAGATTCAGTCTAGATGTGACATGGAAAGTTATACTCACATAACATAGCTCTAGTAATTTCTTACAAGTTCATATTCCTTCTTCTAATAACACCATTCTATTGAGGTGTCTTAAGGGTATAAAAGTTATTTTTAATACCATGCTTTGTGAAAAATGAATTTAATTCATGATTCTAAAATTATCCACCTTGTTCATTACTCAAAGTCATAATTTTTTCATCCTTTTTTATTTTTATGAATTTTTAATAATTAATAAAAATATAACAAGATTTAATTTTAAGTAATAATTAATATAACCATGAAAATCAGAAAAAAAACATCCACAAAAATAAAAAAGAAAAGATTTACCACCTGGGATTTTTATTCTAGTAGGCCCAAATAGATATAGGTGGATATTTTCTAAGGGTCTAAAAGGAACAACCACTTTATTAGTTTAAATTATGTTTTGTTTTTTTTCCCATTTGGAATGCATAATATTGTTTCACTTTATCAAATTTATTGTTAGGAAAATCATGAATAAAAATTATTTTGGATAAATTTCACCAGTAATAAATATTTTATGGTTCAATTCACCTATTATAAATCAATGATTTATTTATTTCATCATTAAAACAGTTTAAATTTTAACTCCACAAAAAATTAAAATATAAGGTATAAAAATTTTCTGTTGATGGTGATATAAATTTAAGGGACTAATTATTAAATCCAAATAAAGAATTATTATAAAAATAAAATAAATTTATATCATCACATAGTTGATAAATACTTATCGGGTTTTTTATTAATCCTTTGATAAAAAACTTTATTGATGCGGATTAATTGATGGTCTCCAATAGATATAACAAAAACTATCTTCCCTTTTTCATTTTTACCGAATGTAATATGCCCTCCATCAATATTTTATAGTCTACTAAAGTTGGAAATATATCCACTTATATGTTCATATAATCCACTATCTATAAACCATTTTCCATTTATATTGATTTGATTTGTTCCCTATAAAAAATTAAGCAACAAGATGTTTTGGAACCCAAATTCTCTTTGGTCTAATAGTGTTTTCTAAAAATTAATTGGTAATCCAAATATACTTATATTTTCATGAATTAAAACTAGAATTATATCATTTTATAGAAATGATAGCAGTCATTATTTGACATACATGATGGTTTATTAGGAAGCAATCAATTTCAACCTAACAATTTGTGCCAGAATGAAAGCAGGTGGGTCTAGATATATTTATATTTTGGGAGATTGGTATGATTTAATTCTAGAAAAAATTGGGTATTTTTCTATAATTCCTATAAAATACTTTTCATTATTTTATTTATTCACATAAAGGATTTTGTTTAAATATTACCCCTAGTAAAAACAAAAATACCATACTTTATAACAATAACTTTGTCCTCTAATTCATTTATCTTGTTTTCATAGATAGGTCAACTATAAAAAAAACTGATAAATATTAACTATGACTTATGAAATATTTTTTTAAACATCTTAATCATTTACAATAAAATAATATGATTTATTTAGAGTATTTTTATTTTTATTTGGAGACTCATAGTGGTATTATAATATAGAAAAATACTAATTTAGTATATCATAGGATAATTAGTTAGGTTTAGATTCTGAATAAGAGTAATAGGTATAGTTTTACTCATAGATTTTTTCCACAAAGCACATGTTTCCCTTATGATTAGATACAAATGATTTAGAATCAGAACTATAATCATTACTAGTGTTATATGAGGCACTCCATTAAGAATTCATATCTTTCTTGGATATCATCTTATTTCCAACATTTTTTAAGTAGTAATTCTCAAACATCTTATTTTCTCTCAATTATTGGAAGTCTTATTTGATGTGTCTAAGTTTCTTACACTCATATCATATAACCTCTCTATTATTTCTATCATAGTTTTTATAAATTTTAATGTAATTTCTAAATCCTATTTTCTTATTATAGATTTGTTTAAACTTTATGGAAAATTGAGTGATTTCATCACTCGAAACTGAATTACTTAATTTTTATGTATCATATGAGCACAAAAAGGTTATTTTTTTCTTATAATACATTAAATTAAATTCTTTTAGAGAATTACTTTTTTATTTCACTATCTTATTCTCTATAACCTCAATATCCATCTCATCTTTGTTTATTATAAGAGTACCACTATGTTCTTTTATTTATAAGTTTTTCGTAATTATATATTTCTTGATAGCATCTGAAATTCCACCCAATTATGGAGGTATAATTATTATAATTTTTAGAGATTTCTCTAGTTCATGAATAGAAGTTACTAATGTAGTAAAATCATTAGCAATTAGAGTAAATAACCTATTTAACTGATTGTTTCTTTCTCTTTATAAAATTTTGAAAGTTTCAAACATGAGTTTTTCAGTGTTGTTTCAAAATTATGGAAGGTTGTCAGTTTCTTAATAAGATAGAAAATTAGTAGTCCACATTTCATAAGTTTTAGCACTTTTTGAAACTCTATTGAATTCATTAGGACTATTTCCACATATGATAGCATTCATGGATTGGGTAAAAAACATAATTAGCTTCAATGGTTGCATCCCATGTATAAGGTTCAATATTAGTAATTAAACAGTACTTAACAACCTTTATATAATCTTTTAGACAAATATTTTTCAGATAGATAATCATATGATCCTTACAATATCCAAATTTTTCACTATTAAAATAAAGTTATCTAACCTATGAAATTCCTTCTTTATCCTCAGCAATTATATATATTTGAAGATAATATAAATGACTTCATCCTTTTAGAGTTAATAAATCCAGAGTTTGTTCCTTTTATATCAATTATTGGTTAAATAAAAATGAAATAATTGATATAGAGGGTTGGGGGTTGAATTGAGTTCATGAAATTATCATTTCTTAAAACCACCCTCTCTTTAGGACCAGATGATTCTGATATTCTTTGGTCATGAATAATAAAAAAAATTAAAAAAAATTAACAGAATGAATTAAAATAGGTTATTTATAGATGTTAGGGTCACAATGATCCCCTAGTCAACTTCAATAACACTCTACTCTAAGATTTTGGGGATTTTAACTATACCTGTTTTTTTAGGGTCATCCATTTGAGTGTAAGATAATGTTACTTATTTCAAAAGGTATAAGATCTTTTAACTAGGACATTACTTTATAAGAAATATTCTTGGTCTTAACACAGTTTAACAAAACTAGTGCATAATAACACATAGATGAAAATGATGTTTTATACATGTTCATAACATAGTTGCAAGAAAAATTGAAAAATGATGAAGAAATATCCATAGAAATTGAATATCTTCATAATTAAGATCTATAGGTTCTTTGATTATAAAGGATTTTCTTGTATGCATAGAAAAATATACGATCAAGAGTTCATAATGAAGTATATAAAGACTTAATTTATCCTCTTTCTTTCTATATATATTATGTGTATCTTGTGTGTTATTTATATTTCATATGTTTTATAACTTTCATTCATCGGGGAGCTCTTCTTTTTTTATCTCCTCTTTTGATTTTGAACTAAGCACACTTGTTAATCCTAACGGTCGAGTGAATAGTGCTTTTGATATAATAAATAGAAAGACACTTAATTATTGTATGTACTTATTTTTAAAATAATAAAACAATAGTGGTGGTAGGATTTAGAAAATTTCAAATTCATTGGATTATTTAATTCTATTAAAAATGGTACTCTATCCAAATTGACCTTTCCTTATTTAAAAACGCCCTTTCTAAAACAAAAATATCTTTAGTTGACTTTATAAAAGATATGGCACTAGTAATGAGTGTATACAAATAATACTTTAATCATATAAATCCTCCATAAGATAAAATTCAAGAATCATTGTTCTCGTAAGATAATTTCAGTATTGAAAGATAAATAGATTTCATAAGATTTAACAATTATCTTATTTTGATTTCTCTAGTGTGTAATATAATTGATATGGATGTTCTTTTTATATTAGATAATTAATTTTTTGATAGTTACTATTTTTTGTATTCTAATTCATATATGCATTATTTAGTATAAGAGGGTTTTTTTTTGTATGTAGGATAATTTTATTAAATAGATTTTCCAAAATAAAATATCTTTATCACAAATTGAGTTCCAACAAAAGTGTTGGATTTTCTTCATAATGGAATTCATTACAATTTAAGAAAAATTATACCATATAAGATTGTTTTTTTTTTAGAAAAAATTAAATTCTAGGGTCTATATAATTATTCTATATGCATTCATAGGATATATTTCCTTTGATGTATCAACCACCTAAGATAAATTCCTTATAAATTTATTCAAAAAAGAATTTATGGATTTTAAATAGAGATAAAATTTTGTTAAGATGAAATCATGAAACACAAATGATAAATTCCTAAACAAAAAAATTGTATTTTCTAAGAATCAAAACACATAAATCTCAGAGGTATATTCGAACAACCAAATTTTGTCAAACTAAAGCAACACGTGAATCTAATATAAGAATGAGGGAAAAGCCTCACTTGTTTAATTAATAAATAATTTTGTGAGTATGAAATTTTAATAAGGGTGTAACAATGTGAAAACCAATGTAAATAAGGAAATAAATTAACATTATAAATTATAACTATTTATTTTATGAAATTATATTCATTAAATTTTATTTACTAATTTTATGTAAATTTTTAATCAAAAAAGAGACAGTATAATATAAAGTAAATTGTTTTTCCAAGTTTTACATGGTTTTATTTAAATTGTAAATTTATAAATATTAAATTATAAATTTCATAAATAATAATTAACTCATGGAGTTACCATGTCCAATATTTATTAGGGTGTTTTTTTAGTATTTTTAGGAAAAGATTTATTTTTTGGTGAATATTAAAAAATTAACTATTTTATAAAAATTATCACTTATTTTAATTTATTTAAAAAGTTACATTGTTTTTGGGTTGCTTTTAATGAAAAAAAAATAATAAATTAATAAATATAATCCAATTAATTATATACGAATCATAATTATATTATATTTTTATTTTTTTGAAATCATTTTAGGGATTAAAATCACATTTTACAAAAAAAATCACTGTATTTTTTGTTCATATATGATAATTAATTTCAAGAAATTGTAAAATTTTAATATTAAAAAATAAATTTCAAATTAATAATAAGGTGATTAAGATTTAATAACTTTGTCAATTTCATTTTTTTCATAATGAATATTTACCATAGTAAAAATTAGTTGCCAAGATAAAGGGTAAAATAGGATAATTAAGGCCAACACTAAGTGATAAGTTCAAAAAATAATATATTAATTGCTATTGTATTAATATTTTTAAAAAATTATCTGCTTATATTTGAAATTATATTGATTTAGGTTCACTTGAAAATGATTAATACATTTAAAATATTTAAAATTTAATATTAATTACAAGATTACCACTCCCATCACTTGTAAAAGGGAACATACACTCCTCACTTATTAATAATATGTAACTCTAAATTGGACATCAACTACCCAAAACTATTCTTAAATTCATTCCCCATGTCTTATAGGGTCTTTTCTCACAAGAATACCTCGCCTCGATGGGTTAAGGTGTAATTCAAAGGAGGTTTTCCACAAAATAGATATTACTCTTAACCAAGTTTTGTTAAAAAAATCTTAATTTACCACCTTCAAAAATATCATAACCAATATTATATAATCAAATAATTATCTCTAATAAAATTAAAATTTATTATTTGTTTGTTAAATACCATGTTAATCTTCTTTTTAATTGCATAATAAATGAAAACATCACTAATGTGTATGTGTGGACTACTATCTCCAAGAAGTGATGTGTTTCACTTTTCATCACCGCCTCTCAAGGTTACTTAAAATTAAAAATCAAATAAATATATATGATATATGTGAAATTATAATTATTCTATAAATATGTGATATTATATACATTAATATCCTTTCATCTATGTGAGAATTATAATTTTTCTCAGGAATTTATGTGGACTACCATATCTAAAAATTGATGTGGTTTTTTCTTCATTACTGCCTCATGTGTATGGACATAAGGATATAATTAATGGAGAATTATTACATAAATAACTTATTTATGAATATATAAAATTAATATAAAATATGATTTATTTATTTTCTACCCATTTGAAAAATGAAGAGGTCATTCATGAGTATGCATGGACTACCATCTCTAGGAAATGATGTACTTCATTTTCCATGACCACCTTTCATGGATTATTATAAAAGTATATTGATTGTATAAAATTATAATTATAAGATTTTTAAGAATGTATAGGTAATGTAACCATAACACCTTTTACCAAGGTTAGTGCACCAACGTTATTTTGGGGTTATAAACAGAACAGCCCCAAAACATCTAACTTGAAATTAAACATTTAAGAAAATAAATAAATCATAGTAATTAATGTAATGAAAGGAATAATTATAATGAAATTAAAATGAAAATTGTTATAAATAAATTAAATAACTAAAATAACTTTATTATTTAGTATTTATAGAATTTAAAAATCTAGTATAGACTTAGGGTAATATGTCTTTTAGTAAAACCTTATTTTAATATAATTCTTTAAAATCATTTTCCTCAATATCCATATTATATTAAATGTTTAAATAATTTTAATATTTATACAAAAAGATTGTTAGTGGTCATTTTAAAATACTTTTGTATTCTTTAAAAAGGATTAGAATGAATCATTTCAAAATTTTCTATGTGAGTTATTTTCAACTATTTATAAAAATTTAAAAAGAATGTTTTTAACATATACCGACTAAATGAATTTTCCCACCATCATAGGAATTATTCATTATAAATATTCCTATAAAATATTAATCAATTTTTTAAAGAATATTATATTCTATTTTATTTGGGTTTAAAATTTTAAATTATTTTAAGATAAAGGTTATTTCTCTTTTTGTTTATGTTAAAATGGAAAGTGATTTTCTTATGGGTACAATTGAGGTTTTCAATAATTTTATGATAAAAAAAGTAAAATCATATACATTTATTCCTCATAATATGGTTTTTTATTATTACAGATGATGAAAGGTGAACCTAATATATCTCATGATGAATGTTGAGATAGATATAAATCTCCAATACCTTGGGTAATGATTTAATCTGGGAAGGATAAAATGAGAGAGATGACTAGGTTACTAATACCTATGAAATTAACTAGTCATTAGTTATTCCAACATAGGTTAAGATTGAGTGATCCTGTGTTTTTAATAAGATTCTACAAGATTATTATATTATTCTTATTATTGTTATTTATCAAAAAAAAAATTCATGAAGTAAGTAATGTTTTAAACATATAAAAGTTAAATGTTTTTTTAAATTAATTTTTTATGATTTATCACATATATCATGATGGCTCCATGGTTTTCCTATGCTCACCAATGAGTTTAAAAATGTTTCTTTTGTTACTAGTTTGTTTTATTATATACTAATTTTTTATTTATGGGATTAAAGATTTATTATGAAAAGGAAAAAATCTTCTTGGTTTTTCATGTTTTTAATGCACTAGTGGGTTTTAGTTATTTTTATATCCAATACTGAGCTTTTTATACACATCCTACATTTTCTAAAAAATGATATGTATTTAGGATGAGTATGAATTATATCAAAGTAAATCAATTTAAAATGGAATCATATTAAAATAATATAATGTTTCTTCAATTAAATAGGGATGTAAACATAAAGCCCTATTTTTGTAAAAAAATATATATTGTATGGAAGTTTTCACTTTTTCATGTAATATTTTCCCAAATTCTCTAAAATCCTAATCCGAAAAAAACATTAGAAAGTAAAAATGTGAACTAATTTTTATTAAACTAATATTTTTTTAGTTGATAAATTAATATTATGTTATAAAATAAATTATATCAAGTTCTGTCATAGGATATTATAAACCATAGTCTATAGTATTTATTGTTTATTTTCAAATACCATTTATACAATCTCTCTCTAGGTGATCATGTTATAACATATAAATATATTCCATTAAAATATTATTATTATTATTATTATTATTATTATATAGGTATAGAATAATTTAGGTTAGACATCAATGTGATTACGTATATAAATCAATGCATTTATTCTAAAATTTGGATGTTATTGATTAATATTAATTATAGATATCTGATTGAGGTCGTATTCATTATTTTTTAGTCTACCCATCCCTCACTACTAGTTAAAATACACTAGAATATAGGGAGTCTCGCTTGAGGTCATATGATAATATATTTTTTGGTTATGAAAATCCATCCAAGGCTAGGGGATGCCACAATTTTAACATCATTAAAATTTGAATAAAAATTTTATAGTTTTTATAACTTTGCATTCCAATCATTTTGTACCATATTTTACAAGACACTTATATACCATCTTATTTATAAATTATTTAAATGATAAATAGGATTAATTAAAATTATAATCATTCATTTAATCTAGTAATTCGATCAATTAGTAAAGATAATATCTATCTAAATTCCAAGAGTACAAAATCAAATTATAACTATATCCAAAACATCAATGACCAATGAATGTAATTGTGAGAATTTTAGATATTTCTATATACCATATTTTTTCAAATATAACGTGGTAATTAATTTTATTTTATCATAATTAATTTGATTTAAATTTTATAGGATTTTATTATCAATGGATATTATAATTCTAATAAAAACACGAATGAAAACTCCATAGATCAATTCATATTTTGGGTATTAAAAGAAAATCACAGATTATCTAATCCCACATGTTGACCTTGGAAAGTGTGAATCACAATATTTCCTATAGGATTGGAAAATTATTTATTCTTATAAATTGTTATAATCCCATTTTAAAAAAACTTGTTACTAGATCCGGTAATTTGATAAAAAAAATTGTGTAAAAGACCTCTCTTTCCTTCCAAATCTAATGAGTCTCTAAAATGATGATCAATATAAATATTTTTTTATATGGTTCACACCCAAAGTGTATGACTAATAAATTGTATAAATTTCATTATTTATTTGATATAATTCCACATTTTAAAGGTATTAAATATAATAACCTATCCTTAAACATTACAAAATATTTAGTTTTAGTCAATAATTTAATTTCTTTCACATTGAGGTTCTTTTCAGGTTTAGATTTTTAGATAGGTAATAATTAATAAATAATATTTTATTGGATTTAGTGTCCAAGAACCAACTACTTTATTCATTAATAAATACCTTATCACATCTTGATTATTCTTCTGTATGACAATGCATGTGATAATGTCCTAAGGATAGTTGTTGCATTGAAAGGTCATAGTGGATCCCTACTATGATGAGAACCCGGAAGTGCCATAACATTATTCTTGAATATATGTTCAATGGTCGGATGATGCATTTTGAGGGACACATATAATAAACGTCCTTAGGGGTGAGGACTCATAAAACTTTGAGGCGCCTTCCCATGGTGTGGGCCATTGGTAATATCCAGGAGGATATTATGGGAACGAGACCCGCCAGTAGAAAATTCACATTTCATGGTGTCTTTGGATGTTCCTATCTATGGACATGTGTATTGGTCCTTAGACTTTATGATTATTATTAATGGGTATTACAACTCATGCACTTAGATGTATTGAATAAAACTGTGATGACACACTGTTTGTAGTGAGGTAGGATATTTTGGGTGCGTCATGAGTAATACAACAATAATAGATAATGGGAGAAAGGATTTTTACCTTTTGTTCCATAATAGAAGTAGATGTCTTAGGCCCTTTTATGGAATTGATATAGCCTAAATAAATCCACGGACATGGTGAGGAATGGGTAGGTTCAATTCAGGAAAGTCAAAGAAATAATAATCGAGTACATGGGTTGATGGAACAAGCATGAAACCCACTTGATTCGAGATATCGAGAAAAATGGATTAAATTACACTGTAATCGTTCGTAGGAGGTGACACGTCATCGCGGCATTAACTTCATGCTCTATGGGTGGCTTGGCGTGTTTCTAGACGCCAACCTTGGACTTTAGGTAGGCTCTACCTAATGCAACTAAGAAAGAGTCCAAGAGGGTCACACACTAAATGTGTCCAAGTATCCCAGTTAAATTTTAATTTAACAAGTTAAATAAAGATTATTCCTGATTGTGGTTTAATAATTATTCAAGGATGCTTGATTACATTTATTTCGACACTAGTTATTTGAAAGAATATATTTTGGGCGAAATAATATATATTTATTAGTGATTAATGCAGTTATATTTATTTGAGAAATAAATATCCATTATTCAAGGTCTAATAAATGTGTTGGAGGAAATAAAAAAATATAAAAACAAAAAGTGCACACCGTGTATATTAAATATACACACCGTGTATTTTTTCTGGGAATTTATGATAAATAATATTATTTATTTAATTAAATAATATTAGGTGTCATTCGTTGGGTGCATGTCAAGTAATAAAAATAGTCAACTATTATTATTAGACATGGGGTATTACTAAGAATTAAATGAAATGAATAAAGGATTTCGGGTAATTAATTCATTTTATTATTCTATGTAATTAAAATCCCAATCATATTTCTAATTAGCCTAGAAATTTTTTTTTGTGGTTGTGTACAATGAATTTGGAAAAACTCTCAAGACAAAAGAGAATTTTTTTTTCACCAAGAACTCTCTCAAGATACAAGGGAGAGATCTACCTCCATCGGATCAAGATGATCTAAGGAGGACATCACAAGTGAAGGATCATCCACGTTAGCACCCATAGATCCCTTTGGAGACATCCAGAGATACGTGGAGAACATGTGGATCACCAATAGAGGAACCTAAAAGTTGTATAAGAGGGTTCATATCATTTATTATAATTATTTAGTTTTTCATTGTTGATTTACGCATTTAATAATTTAGTTTTTTCAATTCAAGTTAATCGTTCTGAAAAACTGAATCTCGAGATATATTCCTCCTCTCTTGTTTCTTGTTCACCTTACAGAAATCTCTTTTCCTTTTAATTTTGATTAAAATAAAATAGAGGATCTCATTCAGAGGTTCCAAATGTTTCTGGTCATACAACACCAAAATACATGGCATGTATTCAGAAGTATGTGTTGGGTGGTCTAGGTTCAATGCCTTGGACCGGTCTGCTAAATCAGGCCATGTAAATGGATCCTATGTAAGTCTTTAAGACTTCTTGTGTTGTCCGGGAACAGGTGACACATGGTTTCCAGATTACACGCTGTGTGGACCATGGTACACATCGTGTATTCCCTTCAGGTTAGGGTTGGATTGTGTACCTTGTACATGGCTTGCCCGGTTGGAAACCATGTAACACGGATACTACACGGCGCGTGTCCCACTAAACATGTCGTGTACTCTGAAGATTTCCAAAGTACATTTACACGTCATGTCCCCACGTGTGTACTTAGGATAGATGGTGAAAAAAAGTACATGCCATGTATTCATAAATACATGTCGTTTACTCATCCAAATTATGCGGATTATTAAAATTTATTATTATATTATACAAACCCTTGAGACATGTACCATAGCCCAGGCATAAATCTGAGGCACGAAACATGATAGGTTTTTTATATATGTGTGTTTAATTTAACATCTACGTAATGTTCATTTCTACTCATTGGGTAGTCATGAACAGGAATTCACCGTGTTGCCTCCAAGGTACAAGTAACGTACAAAGATAATTTTAAATGAATTTATTTGTTTAAAATTATGATGGATGAGAATTTCAATGAAATTTATAAAAAGGGTTTAAGATATAAGGATTAATTAATTAAATATAATTAATTAATTTGATCATGATTTATCATAAACAAGAATGATTAAAAAATTGAATGCTATTTTTATTTATATGTAAATATCGTTGCATGTATGGATGGTCATGATCTAGACCAAGACCTTTGTATGTGAATGGTTTCTTTTAATTAATTTATTTAAATTATTTTTTTTGGTCTGTGAGCATTCTCCTCATTAATATGTAGGGCATTCATGCCAAAGATATCTTTTATGTAAACCCCCATTTTACCCCTCACTTGTGTGTGAGATAAAAGCATATGTAATGGAAGGATCTCCCAAGATAGTGGAGGCAGTTCAATTTAGGAGCCAAGGTGAAACAAATCCAATGAAATATAAAGTTGGACAGTTGGAAAGCCTTAAACACAAACCCAAAAGGTTCAAGGTGTTTCTCCCCTAGGTCTTGGGTTAATTTATCAACCACTAGATAAACTAACCAATAGAACAAGCTCATGATCATACCACTAATTTGATTTCTATCAGTTTCATGGTTTATCTATTGTGGTTGTGTTGTCACGATCCCACAATTAATGAATTAAACAAGCATGAAAGATGGAACTAAAATAAAACTAGTTTACCTGTAAATGTTATCTTAGACATGGTTAATCAATTAATTATATCCCACTTAATATTAACGATCATGTAATCAAAGATAATAAAGTTTAAATTTATTTATAAGGATAAAATTCCTCAAAAAAATATTATGTCGGTATAGCCTTCTATAATCTTGGTTAGAATCGAACCATAGTTCAAAGTGCTTTACCAACCCTAGTTGGGGTGCTTTTAATTATTAGGGAATTATAATTCAAGGTTTTGAGTTTACTTGAATTGGTTCACATCAAGGGTTGACTACCATAGAAGGACTTGGTGTGACCAAGTGGAAAAGTTTGAGAAAACCCCAAATAAAAGGATTTCAGGATTGGGGATTCCACTTAGTGGATCAAGGAACTACGAGTTAATGCAGTTATCATTTGAAATGCCTACCTAAAACCCTTCAAGTTGTTTTACCAAGCCTATTTGGGGTAATACGAAGGGAAATATAGATCCTGGCCACTAAAATATTCAATAAATAGAATATTCCAAAGCCAATGGTGAGGGATATTGGATTTTGATAAAACAGTGGGAGACTAATAAGTATTAATTTATTTATTTGTCTCAGTTTCATAATAATAAAGAACTAAACCTTTTTCATTTTAATTTGCAGAAAAAACAAGAAAAATGACTTCAAACATATCATTGAAAATAATACTCGATAAGAAAAACCTTCTCACTGGCACCAATTTCCAAGAATGGAAGAGCCATTTACGCATCATCCTTCACCACGATAGGAAATTGTATTTGTTTGAATATCCAATTCTAGTTGCGCCTGGAAAAGAGGCCGATGATGAGGAACTATCTCTCTATATGAAAAATACGGATAATTCCACATATTTCCAATGTTTCATGCTATTAGCCATGTCTAATGAGCTCTTTAAGAAACATGAAAACATGGACGTGTGTAGCATGATTTCTCATCGTAAGGATCTCTATCAAGATAAGGTGAGACAAGAAATATATGAGATCTCCAATGCTTTGTTTACAACTAAGCTTGGAGAGTCTGCGCTAGCTGGGCCTCATGTAGTCAAACTTATTGGCTACATTGAATACCTATACATATTAGGGATTATGTTCCCAGATGAGTTGCGTACAGATCTCATCCTATCATCACTGCCCCAATACCTTCTCTATCTTTATTCTCAAATACAACATGAGAAACAATGAGAAGATTTTGTCGAAACTTATAACCTTAATTCACCAGGTAAATAAGGACATGGGGCGTGACAAATCCATAGTCTATATGGTGAATAAGAAAAGGAAGTAAAAGGAAAAGGGTTCAAGTACTTATAAACGGTCTAAATCCCCCGAGCATCGTCCCTCTAAGAAGGGTAAGATCCAAAGACAGAGCAAGTAATAAGAGGCGATGTGTTTTTCATATGGAAAGTAAGGCCACTGGAAGAGGAACTGCACACAGAAGCATGGGGACACTGAAAGTATATTTTTTATCGAGTGAAATATCTCCATTTTTACACATTGGTTATTAGATACAACTTGTGGGGATCACATATTTATTCAAATGTAGGAACCAAGTAGATTTAGAAATATTTCCATAGGAGAGGTAAATCTTCAAGCTATCAATGGCGCGAGGCTGGCTGCATTGGACATTGTCAATTACCACCTCTCATTGCTAATAGGGATGATTTCGGTTTTATATAACTGTTATTATGTGCCGAGTGTTACCAATGACATAATTTATGTATCATGTTTGGATATAGATGGATTTATTTTCAAATTTGGAAATAAGGGTTGCTTCTTTTATAAGAACAACATATGTTATTGTATGGTGCATTTAAATAATGGTTTGTATGTATTAAATTAATAAAACCAAGTATTGTAAATTGATAACGAAACAAACTCATATGACTCATACATCACCAAGTTGTGGCATCACCGTCTCGCTCATGTAAAATAGAAGCACTTGATAAAGCTATACCAAGATGGCTTTTTAGACTCTACTGAGTGAAAACCACTTGATAGATGTCATGCTTGTTTACAAGGTAAGATGACCAAGCTGCCTTTCGGTGGACAGGGTGAGAGGGCCATAGAGCTTCTAGGATTGGTGTATACAGATGTGTGTGGACCATTTCTAGTAAAATCTTGAGGTGGATATTTTTACTTCATTAATTTTACTGATTATTCGATTATATATGTCTATGTATACTTAATAAGTTATAAGTCAAAGTCCTCAGAAAAATTTAAGGAATTCAAGAGTGATGTAGAGAATCATCTTGGTAAGAAGATAAAGAAGCTTTGATCAGATCGAGGTGGAGAATATCTAAATCAAGAATTCATTGATCTTCTACAGGAGTCTGGTATTTTATCTCAGCTCACTCCTCCTTATACACCATAGTGGAATGGTGTTATTGAAAGGAGGAACCGCACCTTGTTGGACATGGTGAGGTTGATGATGAGTCATACAGATCTTCCATTATCTTTTTGGGGATATGCATTACAAACTGTATCATATTTAACACCCCAATATTTCAAAGTACGTTATTTCTTCAAAGTAATTCAATAACTTGCACTAGATGCAACAGTGAGTTCAAGCGCACAACAACTTACCAAACTTACTGTTCAAAAGTGGATATGAATAATATTAACTGAATTTTGAACTTTATATAATCCTTATGATTTTAGAATCCATATTATGAGTTTCTTAGACATAATTTATGATCAAATTCATTTTTTCAGATAAAACAAGTATTTTTCAAAAAATGCAATTTTACAGCCTTTTAATAGCGAACCCTTTTTAAATCCAATATTTGACACTTTAATACATTCAATTTGAAAATATACACTTATTCTTTAGAATATAGACATAAAAAAATTTAGTTTTGATAAATTTTTGGTACTTTTCTGATAACTTTCATATTTTGATGAATAGTGAAAATTACTAAATTCTAATTAAAAAGAACTTTTTTAATCGAAATAATTAATAGTGATAAATTATAAATTTGAATTCTTTGGAAGTATAATTAGATTATATTTTTATAATTTAATACAATTTAGGCCATTATAAGTAATTTTACATTTAAATTTTACATAAACAAGTGTCAATCTTTTGATAGTTATTATTTCATAAAAACACGTTTTTGTTTTAACAATGGGAATTAATTTTAAATTAATTACTTCCAATTCATTTTTTTTAATTTAGAAAATTTTATTTCATATTCTGAATCAAGAGATCCAAATTGTATAAATAGGTAAATTTTATTTTTATATATTAGGAATATTTACTTCAGTAAATATTTTATTTATTGTGGTTGAAGGGGTAAATCCAGAAAATAAGGTTAAAAAAAATATTATAATAATATGAAATTACCCTAACATATGTTATAACCCTATTGTATGATACATGTCTGACCATGGTCATCCTTGGGTGGATTTTGGACCCCATGGAGCCACTTGGGAGTGATAATGGCATTTATATTAAATAATATAAAGTAAAGGCAAAAATAACAAAAGAAAATATCTTTTAGTAAAACAATTTTTATATGAGGTTATATAATTGATATATTCTACTATAAATATTCATTAGAAATATAAAAAGATTTAATACCTCATAATATTTTATTTATAATTTTTAGACATAAAAAAAATATATTTATATATGACACAATAATGAAGCAGTATTTTCCTTATTAATGAAACAATCAAATAAAGGATATTATAAATACTAAAATAAATATAATTTGAAAATTTCGATTCCATTCACAAATTTTATAGGTTAATATGACATGTTATTGTTCATTAAATTTTTTTATTTATAAGTAATGAAGTTTTTAGGACTTTAACAAAAATCCATTATTAAATAATGTCAAAATTAACATAAAAGAGTTTTTAAAACAAATATTATATTATTAATTGTTATTATATTCCTAAAAATATAAGGTTGGGCAAAAGGGATTAAATATTATTATATATTTCAATAATTAACCAATTTTGGTTCTCTTGGAAGTTTATATTATGTTTATTAATAATATAATATAAAAATACAAAGAGACATGGTAAATGTCAAACTATTTAACTAAGAGTTAAATAAAAAAGATAAGGTTAATATAGTGACCCAAACCTATATAAAACCTATTGGTTGAGTTTTTTAGACCCATACCCAAATAATACTTTAAATAATTTATTTTTGAGCCATTACAAATCGAAAATTATTTTATTATAAAATAATATTTCAATCTTTTCCTAGGGTTCCCCTCACCCCTCTTGTAAAAGGGCACTTCCCCTTATCTCAAATTCACACCTCAAAAACCATTTGGATCAGCCAACCCCTTACCAAATATCCTCAAAACTATTTTACCTTCATCCTATAGTCATTATATTGGTCAAAAAGCAATCCTAAGAAGCCCTTTTGATCAAATCAAAAGGAAGAACCTGAAGAAGATGCAATGATTTCACCACCCTCTTTTGATTTCTTTTCTTCTTCCACTTACTCTTTCTTTGTTATTACCATACAAAAATAATAACTCTAGTACCTTATATAAACTTTTATGTTATTATAAATATGGAAACATCATAATCATTATTCTATCCATCCTATGAATGATAATTTCACCATACGTGCATACGTACGGCTTACCGTCTTCATGTCATGGTGTAATTTTTTATTCAACACTATATTATTTGGATGGATATAATGATGAGTAATATGTATATAAATAATGAAAATAACATTATAATTTATATTTAAATTAAATATACCATCCAATTCCACACCTTTAAGAAATGATATTGTCACTCATGCGTTCATACGGATTACCGTCTCCATGACGTGATGAGATTCATTTACACATTCACCATTCATTAACGATTATAAAAATATATATTACTAATAAATATGAAATATATGACATAATAATTCTACTGTATATATATATATATATGTATTTATGTACTTACATATATCTTATTCACTTACTTCCATTCAATACGATATGAAAATAGAAACAGCGTTTATGAATATGAACGGCCTACTGTCTCCATAAATGGTGTTTTTCATTAATATATAAATCTATAATAAATAATTATATTCTAAATATATATTATATATAAATAAAAGATTATATTCTATAATTATTTAAATCATGATTTAAATGACACGATCAAGAATAACAAATTAAAATACGTACAATAAAGAAATCGATTATTACCTGAAATGTTAATTTAACTTGGAAATTATTATTAAATGGTTAGTATAAAGTCATAAATGAATCATGTATGATATAATTAATATTAATATCATTCTAGTATAATTTAATAACATACCATGGTCTTTATACAGGAGGTTAAACATACCCTCAACTAAAGGAAAGTACAAGGTAAGGGTTAATTTCACAATCTCTTTATTATCTGAGGTTGTTTTTACGTAAATATATACTAGGACATATTTATTATCCATGTACATATTTCATAAAAGAGTTTTCAAAGGGATTATTTTAAAGGTACTTTTTTACTAAAACATCATTTTAAATGTTTTAAATATTTATTCTTCTAAATTATTTTCATTAATGTCCATGTTTTCAAAATGGTTTTTGAGGATTTATTTATATGGACATGAATGTTTTTTAATGTTAATTACTTTCAAATGTTTCAAATTGGTATGGGACACTTTGATTCAAAAATGGATTTAAGTGTATTCCTTTTTAAATTGTGTGACTTTTAAATGTTTTTATGAAAAATTTATATTTCTCACAAAGAGTTTTACAGATCATTTTCATCTATATAAACATCCTTTGATGGATTTTAATCTTGTTCGAAGTTGATTTATTATGATAGAAATCTTTCATATTGTATTGAAGGTTTTGTGATATGTTTGACTGTGGATGTGTTATTTTTATACCATTCATGGATTATGGAAAAAGTATTGAAATTTTGTATGCTAGTTTTAATAAAAATGTTTATGTTATTTTTAAACCTTTTCATATGAGGAATGCATTGGAATTAGTAAGTGACAGGTGGAGCCCGCTATAGATCCTCGATTAATCAATAGGTCTCAAGAGACAAACTAGTGTCTTGGAATAAGACCTTGAAAAAATATTATTTGTACTCTTGGAACAAGACCTTGACTATGTGGTTATGAAGTATGGCATTATGCATTCCATCATTATAAAAGTGGCTATTGATATTACATGTGATTATTTGACTAGTAGAATATTCATGTGAATAAGTAAATGGAATTATTTTATTTATATTTTCCATTTTATGCTGAAGTTTAATTTTAAAAGGATTTTGTTTTAATATTATACATTTTATTAAATGTTTATGCTTATTTATGAAAGATTCTACTATATTATTATCCTTACTGAGCATCTGAGCTCGTCCCTTTCTATGTTTTATTTTTCTCAGGATTCCAAGAAGTGTATTGTGATTGAGATTTGGGGTTAAACTAGGGGAATAATGTCATTAATAAAGGATTATTTATGTTGTGTTGTATGTTATAAATTGTAATGTAACATTCATGTATGTAATCTATTTTCCAAGACTGTAAAATCGATTAGTCCTTTGGGACATGATTCCTTGTAATCATGACAATGTATTAAAATAATGCACTGACTTTGGGTAACTTGGTTCGGGGCGTTACATTTGGTATCATATGAAGTTTAGAAACAACCTTAGAAATAGATTTAGATAAACTCTAATTATATAACATTACCCTAAGATAGACTTTGAGGATTATTATAGAAGAACTTCCTAGAATTTTGGTAATTTAGATATTTTGTGAGTTTTCCAAGAAATACATCCCTGTATGGATACGAGCAGGTAGAGACAGCTTTGGATAAAAGTAACTAGGGGTAAACCCCGAAAACACTGCTTTGAGCTAGACTCGAATGAGAACTGGTGCACGAGAATGGGCTTTGCTTCAATCTTGGTTATGACACTCCCGGGGGATATGCATATGATAATTCAAATTTTCATTACAAGCCATTATGAAGGATTTAGAAGTAAATACTTCCTCAAAGATAACATTTTTATTATTATGGATTATATCCATAAACTGTTACATTTACGTTAGGTATTTTACAAGTTTGTAATTATTCATTTTGATTCATAAACTGTCCTAGTGTATGCCATTGTTTAGAAATGGCACCCAGTAGAAGGAATGAGAACTCCAACAATACGTATGATCCAAAGAGTATGAAGGATCGTATCTTTCATGGTATTAAGACAAAATTTATAAGGGAAATAGTCTCCCAAGTATTCTCAATATATGAATAAATAATATCATGTGTTAATAAGATAAGTAAATAATTCTATGAGTCCTATGGCTTTTAAGGGAAGAATGAGAAGAAAGGGATGGTAGAGAGAAAGATGGATAAATATAAGAGGGGAAAGAAGGATTTTCACATATGCGATAAATATGGAAATAATCACCTTGGTAAATTCTTGATGGGAATGGGTGTTTGTTAAAAGTGTGGAGAAAAAGGACACCAAGTACATGATTGAAATGGTAAGAAAAAGGCTTCAAATGTAAAATGCTTCATCTACAAGGCATTGGGACACTACACAAATCAATGTATCATTCATCAGAGTATACTACAAATGATTCTATTGGATAATAATAAAGTTATGATACTACCTCAGATTAAGTGGAATGACTAGTGTTCTTATGTTGTTATTATAGAATTATTTCATTTGAGTGTTGTATCAACAATATACTGGTTATATGATTTATGTAGATAAATAATGATTGTACTGCAGTACTTTTTATTGAGTATTTGAGATTATATGGTTCTAAGAAAAGTGACTTAATAGTAAGCTACACTTTTTGGAAAATACATGGTTGAAGGAAAGTTAATCCTTAATATGGTCCTGATAATGAGGTAGTGATTTTGGAATAAGAGATGGTTTATTTGGATAAAATTTATTGGACATTCTTGACTTACTTAGAACTGATTAATAGTTTGTTTATTTCATCATTGTTGGAATATTCAAAATATTTGGACATAAGTAATATATCCAGTATTATATAAAGGATAAGGGAGCATGAATATAATCAATAAGGTTTTATGGTAATTTGGGGTGTTATCATGTTTTAAAATAATACATGATGAAGATGTTCACATGTTTTTACGTGGAAAAAAATATATTTATTTTGTTTAACTTATTTATAAATTTTGGACTGTAAGTTTGGATAGAAGTATTTTGGATAAGTATAAAGGTTGGAATGGATTAAGTTTGAAAATGGATACAACTGTTAAGGTTATTTTTGGATTTTCATAAAAAGTACAACCCAGAGGTCGGGTGACAACCAGTCGTGTCTAGCAAGGCCGCGAGACATGAACCTGCAACCGAAGGGAGACAAGGGTGCATCACCTACCACTGGCTTACGTGATTTCCTAGATTGTATAATGTATTTTCTTTTTTAAAATGTTTGATACATGAATTATAAATTTATTATTTTTGGAACCCTATACGATTAGGATAAATGGAATATTTTTTGAAATATTTTGGAGTGAAAGGTGAGTTTGTGGTAGGAATTAGTTAAAGGATGTAACTCTACTTCTCAAGTATATATATGTATATATATCCCTCTTATTCTATGAATAAATTAACTCTTAAACTTTAGTTAAGGGACTTTGTCTCAATCTCCTTTCATTAAGGCATCCTTTGATTTCTAAATGACTTTCTTTTATACAGTGTATAAAACCCTTTGACTTTTCATTTCAAGGGGAATCTTTTTCTATGAATCATTTTACTAAACCAAAAAAAGAGGAATGTTTTTTAACGTAAGCGGTGACAAGGACCTTTCTACCACCATGAGTTTTATTTGATCTTTGTCTTCCTTAACAAGACAAAATATTTTTAAAAAAAAGAAAATAAATACCATATACTCTTTTTACATATTTTGGTATTGAAAATGGTTTTGATATTAGATTTTTTATGTCAATATATTTAAATAATATATTGTGATTGTTGACCTCAATCACTCCCTATAAATATTAAAAAAATTCATCCAATTATGTGTCTCTAATTTCCAAAAAAAATCTCCTAATCGAGATCATAATTGGGTGGTGACTCTTTCATTTCCCTTTTCCTCTTATTAAGACTAAATTTTTTTAACCCAATTTCTGATGTGGGTTTTTCCAAAAAGGTATTTTCTATTTTTAACCTTTTATTTTTGAAGAAAATTTTCAAATTTAGAGGATGAAATTTATTGAAGTAGGGGAGAATGTAACACCCAAATATTTCATAGTACGTTATTTCTTCAAAGTAATTCAATAACTTTCACTACACGCAACACCGAGTTCAAGTGCACAACGACTTACTAACCTTGTTGTTCAAAACGGTAATGAATAGAATTAACTAAGTTTTGAACTTTATATAATACTAATGATTTTAGAATACATATTATGATTTTCATGGACATAATTTAAGAACAAATTCATTTTTTCAGATAAAAGAAGTATTTTTCAAAAAATTCAATTTTACAGCCTTTTAATAGTGAACGCTTTTTAAATCCAATATTTAACACTTTTATATATTCAATTGAACAATATAAACATCTTATTTAGAATTGAGACATAAAAATTTAGTTTGGATAAATTTTTGGTACGGTTCTAATAACTTTCATATTTTGATGAATAATGAAAATTACTAAATTTTAATTAAAAAAGACTTTTTTAATTGAAATAATTAATAGTCATAAATTATGCATTTGAATATTTTGGAAGTATAATTGGATTATATTTTTATAATTTAATACAGTGTAGGTGATTATAATTAATTTCACATTTAAATTTGACATAAACAAGTGTCAATCTTTTGATAGTTATTATTTCATAAAAACACGCTTTTTGTTTTGACAACAGCAATTAATTTAAATTAATTTCTTCCACTTCAATGTTTTGAATTTGAAAAAATGGATTCCATATTTGGAATCAGGATCTCCAAATTTTTTAAATAGATAACTTTTATTTTTATACAATACGAATATTTACTTCAGTAAATATTTTATTTATCATGGTTAAAGAGGTAAATCCAGTAAATAAGGTTAAAAAATAATATTATAATAATATTAATTTACCCTAACATGTGTCCTAACCATATTTTCTGATACATGTCCTACCAGTTTCATCCTTGGGTCGATTTTGGGACCCCATGGAGCCACGTGGGATTGATAATGACCCTTTATATTAAATAATCAAAAGTAAAGACAAAAATAACAAAAGCAAATATCTTTTAGTAAAATAGTTTTTATATGATGTTATATAATTGATATATTCTACTATAAATATTCATTAGAAATATAAAAATATTTTATACCTCATGATATTTTATTTATAATTTTTGGACATAAAATAAATATATTTATATATGACACAATAATGATTAAGTATTTTCCTTATTAATGAAACAATCAAATAAATGATATTATAAATACTAAAATAAATATAATTTGAAAATTTTTATGATATAAATAAATTTTATAGGAAAATATGACATGTTATGGTTTATAAAATGTATTTATTTTTAAGTAATTAAGTTCTTAGGACTTTAAAAAATCCATTATTAAATAATGTCAAAATTGACATAAAAGAGTTTTTAAAACAAATATTATATTATTAATTGGTATTCTATTACTAAAAATATAAGTTTCAAAAAAAGTAATTAAATACAATTATATATCTCATTAATGAACCACTTGGGGTTCTCTTGAAGGTTTATAGAACGTTTATTAACCATATAATATAAAAATACAAAGAGACATGGTAAATGTCAAACTATTTAATTAAGAGTTAAATCTAAAAGATAAGGTTAATATAGTGACCCAAACCTGTATAAACCCTATTGGTTGAGTGTTTTTCGACCCATACTCACCTTATACTTTAAATAATTAATTTTGGAGCCATTAGAAACCGAAAATTATTTTATTATAAAATAATATCTCAATATTTTCCTAAGGTACCCCTCACCCCTCTTATAAAAGGGCACTTTCCCATCTCTCAAATTCACACCTAAAAAGCCATTTTTATCAACCAAACCATACATAAATATCCTCCCAAATATCCTAACTTCATCCTAGAGTCATGACTTTGGTCAGAAATCCAACATAAGGAGCCCTTTTGATCAAATCAAAAAGAATAACCTGAAGAAGATGTAATGATTTCACCACCCTATTTCAAGTTCTTTTCTTCTTCCACTTACTCTTTCTTTGTTATTACAATAACAAAATAATAACTCCAGTACCTTATATGCACTGTTATGTTATTATAAATATTTCAAAACCATATTCCTTATTATATCCATCTTATGAATAATAATGTCACCATGCGTGCGTACATACGGCTTACCGTCTCCACATCATGGTGTAATTTGTTATTCAACAATATGTTATTTGGATGGATATAATGATGAGTATTATGTATATAAATAATGAAAATAACATTATAATTTCTCTTTAAAATAAATATACCAACAAATTCTATACCTTTATGGAAATGATATTGTCGTCCATGCGTACGTACAGATTACCATCTCCACGACGTGATGAGATTCATTTCCACGTTCACCATTCATCGATGATAATAAAAATATATATTACTAATAAGTATGTAATATATGAAATAATAATGATACTGGAGATATATATATATATATATTTACTTACATATATCTTATTCACTTCTATTCAATACGATATGAAAACAGAAACAGCGTTTATGCTTATGTACGACCTACCATCTCCATAAAAGGTATTTTCTATTTCATTTATCTATCTATTATAAATAATTATATTCTAAATATATATGATATATAAATCAAGTTTTATATTCTGTATATATTTAAATCATGATCTAAATGATACGATCAAGAATAACAAGTTAAAATACATACGATAAAGAAAGGGATTATAACCCGAAATGTTAATTTAACATGGAAATTATTATTAAATAGGTAGTATAAAGTTATAAATGAATCATGTATGATATCGTAAATATTAATGTGGTTCTGGTATAATTTAATAACATACTACGGTCTTTATATAATAGGTTAAACATGCCCTCGACTAAAGGAAAGTAAAAGGTAAGGGTTAATTTCATAATCTCTTTATTATCCGAGGTTGTTTTTACTTAAGTATCTAGTGGGAAATATTTATTAACCATGTCCATGTTTCATAAAAGAGTTTTCAAAGGGATTATTTTTAAGGGACTTTTTTACTAAAACATCATTTTAAATGTTTTAAATATTTATTCTTCTAAATTATTCTCATTAATGTCCATGTTTTCAAAAAAGTTTTTGAGGATTTATTTATATGAACATGAATGTTTTTTCATATTAATTCCTTTCAAAAGTTTCAAAGCGGTATGGGACACTTTGATTCCAAAATTTCTTTAAATTTCTTCCTTTCTAAATTGTGTGGCTTTTAAATGTTTTTATGAAAAAGGTATATTTCTCACAAAGAGTTTTACAAATCATTTTCATCTATATCAACATCCTTTGATGGATTTTAAACTTGTTTGAAGTTGATTTATTATGATACAAATATTCTATATTGTATTGAAGGTTTTGTTATATGTTTGACTGTGGATGTGTTATTTTTATACCATTCATGGTTTATGGATAAATTATTGACATTTCGTATGCTAGTTTTAATACTAATGTTTATGTTATGTTTAAACCTTTTCATATGTGGAATGAATTGGACTTAGTAAGTAATAGGTGGAGCCCGCTATAGACCCTTGATTCATTAGTAGGTATCATGATACAAACTAGTGTCTTGGTACAAGGCCTTGAAAAAATATTATTTGTAGTCTTAGCACAATGCCTTGACTATGTGGTTATAAAATCGGGCATTTTGCATTCTATCATTATAAAAGTGGCTATTCATAGAATTCCATCAAGTATCATGAACATTAGACAAATGATTGAGCATAATCATAACATAGGCAAAGGATCATGAACATTAGACGAATCATTAATAAAATACTTGAAATGTGGAAATGCATAAAAAATGAAACATCATGTCTTAGTTTTTAACTACCACACATACTTGTGAACAAAGTTAGCATATTTTTCAAATATAATTTCAATTTAACTCATGAGATTCATCACTTTACCCAATGAATTAGAGCTCTGTATAATTTCAGCCATACCATCACATTCAAACATTCATATTGTGCTATATAATTCTGAGCGCACCCGTCACATCATAACATTATCATTATCACGCATGCCACATAGAACATATATAAAAAATAAACCCAAATAAACTATGTAAATTAATGGTCTTAATATAATAATAATACAATCATAAACATTGGATTCTCAAAAGAAATTGCTTATAACATACTTGATACAATAACCATCAACCTTGAGTGAGAAGTAAAAGGTGTGTTTTTTAAAGAATAGTTATTTTGGAAACAAATTGACATTAACTCCATTGGAAAACATTTATATCTCAGAAAAGGTATGATAATTATGAAAATATTATTTTTATGGAGTGACCGTACAAAAAATGGAGTGAAAGAGGGAGAACTAGAAGAAATAAAATTGGGTTTGAGAATTTCCCCTTACCTTGTATTTGAATGCTTTATTCACTTTAAAGTCTTGTATAACCACAATAGATTCCTTAATTAAAAATTAAAGAAATTTATTTACATAAATATGGTTTATTACGGTTTCATTATGTTATTTTATGGGCCTCTGTATGAGTTATAGGGTTTAAATCCATTGTTTGGTAATGTTTGTTCTTGTGGTTTTCTTGAACGGTTCACTTGTATTCATAAATGGAAGTTCATGTAGAACATGGATAAACATACAAAACTAATATTAAATGTTATTAATGATATTAAAGGATCATAAATTATCTTATAATGAATTATGTAATATACCATGTGTATGAATCATTAGTTAAAATTTAATGATGATCGTTTGGGTTAATTTATGCGATTTTTCGACCACAGCGAACTTGTTTTGTTTAATCATTTAGTAATATGTACATAATTTAGTATTAGAACATTAAATAGGATATAATAAATATAATATAATTTGTTTCAACAATAAAAAAAGTTTCATGACTAGATCTGAAGGTATTAAAGTAAAAAAGAAAACATGTCGTTTTTTTAGGTGATAAATTAACACCTCATGAACAACATTTTATTTTATAAAATAAAAAGAAGAGGAGAAGGGGTTAGGTGATATATTATATCATTAGTATCATAAAATTACATTATATTTTGAGATAATAGAGTTAAAATTCCATTTTTATGAGGATATTTGGGGATATATTAATAAAAGAACTTGAAATTGAAAAGAAATTAAAGGAAAAGATAGAGGGGGAAATTACCTCTTGAATACTCTTCTTGAGATCCTCCTTATATAACCTAGGATTGTTCTTTAGATGAGACCATAAGCTCTTGTACATAGTATAGTGGATAGGGAAGATGTTTGGGTAGATTTTATACAAGTCTTGAAGCTTTATTGGTGTGAGTAAATGAGGGTGTGAAGGGTGGTATTTATAGTGTACAGGAGAGGGGTTTTCTTAATATTTTAATCATTAGTTTATTAATTTCCACCAAGATAAGTAATTGTGATGATTAAATGACCAAGAATAGTTAATAGGTGATGTGGGTTCTAGATTTGGGTGTTTACATCACTTATGATGTTAGTAATAGTGGGTTTAAATTATAATGTATCTATAGAGTAAATTAATGTATTTTACTATTCATCAAACATTCAATTATTTCAAAAAAATCCCAAAAATTAACCCTAACCATTTTAAGATGTATAGAATCCAAAAATTCATTCCATTTTTCAAAAATAATATCCTAAATATGTTTAATTTAATTTTTAATTAAAATTATATTTTACTTGAAAAATATAGTTTTTAAAACATTTTTTTACTTATTCCAAAACATAGGTACACCATTCTTTCACTTAAATCCTACATATATACTATAATAGGTGATTTTAATTTTCATAAGGGTGTATTAATATTCATAAAGTTAATATTACTATTTATAAGGGTATGTTACTATTCACCAAAAAAATAATTGTGTTCTATTAGACTCCAACCATCTTACTGATCACAACCATGTATGACAGATTTTCAAAATTCAAAACATAGAAGTAGGAAAATTATGTTTAGTGATCACATAGTATTTAGTATCATGATATTTAATTATGCTTCATAATCTTATTATACTATAATTCATAATTATAATAGGTATTTCCATTGATAAAACATTGGGTCATTACATTCTTCCCCCCTTATGAAATTTTGCCCTCGAAATTTTGTTTTACACAAATAGGTGAGGGTAATTCTCCTTCATAGCCTCTTCCAATTCCCAAGTTGCTTCTTCAAACTTATGGTTCCTCCATAACACTTTGACAAGGTGGGTTGTCTTGTTACGTAGGACCTTATCTCTCTTACCTGGAATCTTTATTGGATGCTTCTCATAAGAGAGATCATCTTCCAACTATACCACCTCTGGGTTATCTTGTTGCACTTAAAGGTCATAGCGGATCCCTACAATTATGAGAACCCAGAAGTTCCATAACACTGTTCTTGAATATATGTTCTATGGCCGAATGATTTTATTTGAGGGACACAAATAATACAGGTCATTAGGGGTGAGGACTCATAAAATGTTGAGGCACCTTCTCATGGTGTGTACCCTTGGTAATATCCAGGAGGATATTATGAGCATGAGACCCGCCAATAGGAAATCCACATTTCATGGTGTCATTGGATGTTCCTATCTATAGACATGTGTATTGGTCATTATACTTTAATATTATTATTAATGGATATTAAAACTCACGCACTTAGATGTATTGTGAAAACTGTGATGACACACTGTTCACAGTGAGGTAGGATATGTTGGGTGCGTCACGATTAATACAACATTAATAGATAATGTAAGAAAGGATTTGTCCCTTATCTTCTATAACAGAAGTAGATATCTCAGACCATTTTATGGAATTGATATAGCCTAAATAAATCCATGGCCATGGTGAGGAATGGTAAGGTTCAATTCTGGAAAGTAAAGGAATGAATAATCGAGTACATGGGTTGATGGAAGTAGCAAGAAAACTGATTGATTCGAGATATTAAGACAAAGGTATTAAATTACACGGTAAGCTTTCGTAGGAGGTGACAAATCATTTCTGATTTAACTTCTTTCTCTATGGGTGACTTGGTGTGTTACTAGACAGCAACCTTGGACATTAGGTAGGCTCCTCCTAATGCAACTGAGAAAGAGGCCTAGAGGGTCACACACTTTTTGTGTCCAAGTATCTCAATTAAATATTAATTTAACAATTTGGATAAAGATTATTCCCAATTTTGGTTTAATAATTATTCAGGGATGCCTGATTGCATTTATTTCGACACTATTTATTTGAGAGAATATATTGTGGGAGAAATAATATATATTTATTAGTGAGTAATGCAGTTATATTTATTTAAGAAATAAATATCCATTATTCAAGGTCTAATAAATGTCGTGGAGGAAATAAATAAAAATGGAAAAACAAAAATTAAACACTGTGTATATTGAATATACATGCCATCTATTTTTTCTTGGAATTTATGATAAATAATATTATTTATTTAATTAATTAATATTAGGTGTAATTTTCTAGGTGCATGTCAAGTAATAATAATAGTCAACTATTATTATTAGATAAGGGGTATTACTTGAAATTAAATGAAATGAATAAATGATTTTAGGTAATTAATTCATTTTATTATTCTATGTAATTAAAATCCCAATTATATATTTCTCATTAGCCTAGCCATTTTTTGTTTAGTTGTGCACAACAGATTTGGAAAAACTCTCAAGCCAAGAGAGAATTTTTTTTCCACCAAGAACGATCTCAAGCTACGAGAGAGAGATCCACCTCCACTTGATCAAGGCGTTCTAAGGTGGACATCGCAAGTAAAGGCTCTTCCATGCTAACACCTGAAGATCCCTTTGGCAACATCCAAAGATACGTGGAGCACGTGTGGACCACTACTAGAATAATCCTACACTTGGATTCTATGACGCAATGACAGATCACATCGGATCCTGACCCAAAACATCAACAAAGAGAGAATTCCATCAAGGTAATTCTTGTCAATTAATTAAATTAATTATCACCAACATATGATGATCCTATATATGGTTCCAGGACTCCCCTCATTCTTTTTCTTTCTTTGTTCTATTATGAAGATCTGGCATTTTATTATCGTGACAGATCTCAGATTGATCGTTGTTAACATTAAAATTAAAGTTGGGTACACCCACCAATGCGCTTCCGCTGTGCCCGGAACCTATATATTCCACATTCATACAAAGTGGATACTACCAAAATTTTATCAATTTCTTCCAAAACAAAAAACATTTAAAAAATATTATTTATTTTTCATTAAAAATCGTCATAACATTCAACTTGACCTCTTTATTTCTCTTACTAAACCTTATAACCTATGAGAAAAACATAGAACTTTGGATGAGAAAAAATATATTTTTAAGGGACATAAAATAAGTAAAGAAACCATTATTCCATTAATATTTTAAACCCATGAAACCATTTTCACAAACTTATATTTCTCACCCGTAAAACATTATCTATGTAGCTTACCTCATGAAATCAAAATATTCCTGTAAAACTCCATAGTAAAAATAAATCATAAAGGTCACTTTTGAAATAAATTTTATATCACTATTAAATTTATTGTATTTATCGTGGTAATATAGGTTTTAACCTTAATAGTTACATTTGGAATACCAACCATAGTATATTCCATTAATCTCTTAGGAGAAACCCTAGCGATTAATTTTCTCTCATTACCTAATGAATTAGAGAGCTATCACGGGTTTATCTGCCACTAGTTTATCATAGAACTACCGATACTTATAAAATTTATCAAGGACCAGAACATAATCACATAAAACAATCGTAAAATAAAAATTAACATTTCCACTTTGAAATCACATTTCATTTTTACAAAGCCGAACACTCATAAATGAAAACAATTTATTTGAAAATAAAATTTTAAACTTGTAAAGGAAGTATCAAAACATTAATGTGACATGAAATAGATAAATATGTTTATGATGTATATATTAAAAACATTAGTTTTTTATTTTGTAAAAATAATTGAAAGAGAAACTTTAAAAGAAATTTTTTAAAATAAAATCCCTTACCTTGAATCCAACATGTCATGTACAATCTTTATCTTCATGAATAATAAACTTAGGTTAATTATTTACTTTTTTGAGAACTTTTTAGGATTTTATTATTCCTTTTATATCACATATTACCATGTTATAACAATTACTTAATTACTTAAGTTCATGTTGGACGTTTTGTCGGTATTCAGTACTTGATTCCAAAATGAATTTGGTATGATGTCAATAGTAAATGTGGTCATAATTACATCATCTCCAGAATAATATTAATGAAATAATAATCACCATTATAAATAAATTATACTTTTAAATCAAACCGTTTATGTATTTTGATGAAAAATGAACCACATTATAGTCATAGAGATGATAGGTCATACGTAAGCATGAGTAACATTTCCATTTTTCAATGATCATTATGAAAAGAAGGTAAGTATTAATTTATCATTAAATAATTATCATAATATAATTAATAACCAAATAAAAATTTAAATGTAATTATATATATTCTCCATGTGATGTGGTGATGAAAAATGAATCACATTACTTCGTGGGGGTGATAGTTCACACGTACAAACGAACGATGTTTTAATTTTTATGTTCATGGAATGGTAAGAACATAAATGATATATTATAAATCAATAAGGATAAATATTTCATTAATATCACATATAAACATTAATTTCATCATTATAATCAGTCTTGAGAGATGGTCATGGAAAATGAATTATGTCAGTTCGTGAGGTGGTAGTCCACTGTACATATGAATGATTAATTTCTTTCCCATTTGATGAAAGTGAAGATAGATTTAGGTGATTATATTAACATAACAAAAATATCATTATATGTAGGATACTGGAGTTATTATTTCATAATGGTTGAAAAATATTTTAAGGAAGTTAAAGAAGAAGAAAAATAGAAACACTTAATTAAAAATGATAACTCTTCTTCGGAAAATCTCCTATGATTAAAACCTTATAACCTATAAGTATGGTTTTATTACTAAAATAAGTCCTATATAATGTAGGGAGGGATTTTAGGAATGTATTTGGGAATATTTTTGCCAAACCTAATAATATTTCAAGTGCATTAATGCAAAGACCCAAGTTTTTTCTAAGTAATTTTTTTTAAAATTATATGGAAACATTACAAGTCCGCAAAAATTGACGCCGCATGATTCCGAGGCCCGGTGTGCCCGAAATGAATTTCTGAACTTTTTTTAGGTACGTTCAGTTAATGCAAAAGTGTTGTTTTGTAACTTTTGAACCGGTGCTCGAAACTAAAATCTGAGGACACCGTTGAACTCGCAGCGCCGATATTCTATTAAGGATATCTTCACCTCGACCCCAGTAGGTTGAGGGTGGAAGTTTTTTTTTAGTTTTTTGTGGGAGAATTGAAAAATAAAATAAATAACTTTTATTTTATTTTTCTTGAAACCTCACATTTGAAATTTGGTGGGGACCACCCAACCTTGAAACCTTGTAACTCTTAGTTTTCCCCAATTGATGTGCCAACATTAATTAAGCAACTAATTAATTATTGAACTTAATTAAGTAGGCTCCTCACCTCACGTGGTGGGGGATCGTTGGAAAAGAGGAGAATTGGGAGAGCCTTTGGAAGATCATCCTCCAACAAAGAAACTCCTCCAACGAAGAACGAACCTCCGACGAGGACGATGCATGAGCTCGGAACAGGAGCGTGTTGCGGGAGCGATGAACGTCAGTGTCTTCATCTTCTTCCTCATGCCAGCTCCAATGAACGAATGAGGTAGAGAATTGTTTATATTTTTATTCGTGGTTTTACATTGATTCAATCCTCTTGAACCTACTGCTACCGATTTAACACGGAGGTTGCGGACTGCACGAACACGGCATGATTCCTCCTCTACTCATTGTTGAAGTGTTCTTTACGGGTGGATCGATAGGTTGAGAGGAACCCGACCACGATGTCGGCAGGGTTCAGGTGGTGGCTGACACACCTGCTGGATGCGATGGCAGTAGCGGCACAACCACGCTACCGAAGGATTCCATGGCCCGTCGACCGCAGCGGTGGAAGGTGGCGGATGGCACTCAGCTGGCCGTGGGAGAAGCGACGTCGACGCGCTGCTAGAAGGGGGAGCTGGTCAGAACCGTCGGTCGGCCACGTCACGCTGAGCAGGACTCGATCTGGCGGTTCATGTGTGCCATCAGGCATTGCCACATGGAACCACTGGGCTGGCCAAGTCGAACGGTCTCTTGCACCGTTCATAAAACCAGAAGGTGCCTCCCCCCAAGTAGCAGCTAGGGTGGGCCCCGCCACAGTGGACCACATGCATCCGAGCGGGCCACGCCCACCGGCCATGCTTAGAGGGCCGCGTGCAGTAGGCCTTTCCCTTTGCAGGTTGGGCTGGACCCGTATCGGGTTGGGGTTACCCGAACTGGGTCAGGTCGGCACAGGCCGGGTCAGACCAGAACCGGCCCAATCTGGACCTAGATTTGCTTTTTTGTCCATATCATGAGAACCAGACATTCATTTTAAGAATTTTCTATGGTGAAATAATCCTTGGATCGAGACGCTCCTTTTGGTATACTCTGCTTTGGTATTGGATAAATATGGAGTACGGCCAGGTTGGATCGAACTCGAATCCAACCGGGGCCTCGGAACAGAAACGCTAATAACATACAGACCGGATGTCTGATTGACGCGTCATCTATCGCATTGGATCCCTTATGACATGATGGACCTTTGGGATACTTCTTCATGGGACTTCATGGAAGTTTAAGTATTGAATGATGGACTGAGGATCAGAACGTCCCTGAATCAAGCATGCTTAGTGCGAGAACCATGTTGTTGGGTGTACTTGAAGCATCTACCAATCATGTGTGGGTTAGCATCTACCGATCCTATGTGGTTCATCTACAGATCATGTCTGAGTCATCTAAAAATCATGTGTGGGTCATCTTTGGATCCTGTGCGGGTCATATTCGGATCATGTGTGGGTCAACATCTTTGATCCTATGTGGGTCATCTTCGATCTTGTGTGGGTCAACAGCAGAGCTTCTCGATGAAGTAAGATGATCTAGAAATACAACTAATCCTCTATACTTTCGTACTTAAGTTATAATTGGTGTGAGATGAGTCTTTACCTTTGTGGTACACTTTTGTGTGGTGATACCTTTGTGTATTCTTCTGTGTGGTGATTCCTTTATGGTATTCTTCTATGTGGTGATACCTTTGTGGTATTCTTCTATGTAGCATTACCTTTGTGGTACTTACCTTCGTGGTGATACCTTTGTGGTATTCTCCTGTGTGGCATTACCTTTGTGTTACTTACTTTTGTGGTGTTGCCTTCATGGTATTCTTTCCTTCGTGGAACAGATGTATTTTCGGCTAAATAATTGGGCCTTGTGTTTTCTAATGAATGAGATGGGTATACTTGATAACTTAGGTATATGTATGGGAATATACCTAAGTAGGGTTTACTGTTGTTTTTGTGAATTTTGGTTTATCATTTGTGGAATCTGAGATACTATAGGGGGTCTTGAGGTCCCTACTGAGTATCGTTATACTCACCCCTGCACGAGCTACGCCTGCACCTTGTTGTGTCTTGTGCAGATGACAAATAGAGCTGATCGAGGTCGAGGGTACCAGGACTAGAGGCTTCACGGAGGTGGACCTTAGATGAGGCGTACTGCAAAGACGACTATTTGAGAGTTATACCTACCCTTCAGGTAGGATCCTTGGTGGGTGTTCACAGGAGTTGTTTTCATTTTTACTTGTACTTTCCTGTTGGGCTTTTATTCCTACCCCCTTTACTTACTGTACTCAGTATGTTTACTATATAGTTTACCTTGTGATTTTATCTTGATGTGTATTTGGGTTGTGTGAGTTGTAGGTTAAAAAGGAAATGTCTTCCTGGTTTTAGGGATATGCCATTCTGGTGCTAGTCGTCATCCCCTGGCCTATGGAAGGCGGTCTTGGGGTAGTCACGACATGGGCCCTGGGGGATGAGTCATGAAAAATTGGTATCAGAGGAGTTTGGTTATACTAAAGAACTAGGACTCTGTTCTTTTATATTAGGAAATATTGTTATGTGTAATGAGTGTGGTTTTCAGTTTGGGGAATCCAGTGTTAGTGTGGCGGCCTACGTATCAATACTCGAAGACACTGAGTTCTGATTTCTGACTCAGTGCATTGAAACACTGATTGCATGTGTATTTTTAAAAAAAATTGTGAACTCTTTGAGTCAGCTCACCAGGTATAAATTATTGATTGTGGCACACCTGTAACATTTTAGGATGCCTCAACACAGACAGTCATCTAGGGTTCCAGGTAGAGTACGCGATGATAGCCCACTGAGCGACGAGGCTTCAGTGAAGGTCCCCCTTACAGTAGTTGTACCATCGGGTGGTGTACCAGCAACACCACTACTCATTGGGAAGTCGATGCCACCATCCCCAGAAGCAGAGGGTGCACGGCATTTGAGTGTGTTTCACAAGTTTCAGAGCCATGGGCCACCAAGGTTCTAGGGCGAGACGGATCTACAGGTGACTAAGGACTAGATGGAGGCCATGGTTAGAGTTTTATGACAGGTAGGGACACCAGCTGGTCTCATGGTGATCCTTATTTCCAGTCATCTTTAGTCAGTAGTGGGAAGATGGTGGAGCTTGATGCTCCAGGTTCACGACGAGGTCACTCTCATCTGGTCAGACTTCGAGAGCCTTTTAAGGGCATAGTATTTCCCAATGACCTTACGCTCTATGCGTATATAAGAGATTCTCCACTTACAGCATGGTAGCATGACCATGGATCATTATTCAGTGAGGTTCACTGACCTCTCATGCTACTCCACTGACATGGTGAGGGACCCTTTATTCAGGGATCGGACCTTCGATCAGGGGCTGATATGGGAGATTAGAGCTTCGATGATTTCTCTCAACATCCAGACTCAGACGGGGGTTCTAGAGAGAGCACTCTTAGTGGAGATCTTCCTTGATAAGAAGACACCAGTAGAGAGACCCACTACTCGATGTCCCGTAGTAGAGGCATCTGCAGCTAGAAGTAGACAAATGACATAGAGGTCCAAGAGGACCAGACCTACAGGTGGATGACCACAGGATATAGGGTTGATTGTGCGGGGTTCTCAATACCGAGTAGGATAGGTGAGGAGCGTGCAGTGTTACTCGTGGGGTGGACAGGGTCACATGGCTTGCGACTACCTGACCTACCATATAGATGACCAGCATACGGTCAGAGGACCGCCTGGGTAGAGGTGAAGATTTGAACGAGGAGCTCTGCAGGCAGGAGGCGAACGTGGCAGAGGAGTTGTTCGTGCAGTAGGCAGTGGGCGACGATTTGAAGTTCTAATACTACCACCTCTAGGTGGTCCACCCTGACCACAGAGAGCAGGTGGACAAGGATGAGCTCAGCTCCAGGCAGCTGATACCTATGACCACGGCACTCTGGATATGATTCGAGGTATGATCTGTGTCTACTCCACCTTAGTTGAAGTACTTATAGACACAGGTTTCAGTCACTCTTTTATCACCACAACCCTTGTTCAGAGCTCGGAGATTCCGGTGGAGCCATTGGCTCAATCCTTATGGCTAGAGACTCCTACAGGAGAAGATTCGATGATTAGACAATGGTTTCAGTAGTGTGAGCTTACTCTAGGATGTGAGATCTTCGACTAGGATATCCTAGTAGCAGCGTCTAGGCCTTACAACATCATCTTGGGTATGGATTGGTTATCTATAGTCCATGCTCAGATCGACTATATTAGGTGCAAAGAGTGGTGTGTCAATGAGGATGGGACCTGGTTTTCCTTCACCGGCGATAATGGAACCTTTGCAGCATAGGATGGACATACCCAGAGGAGGGTGAAATCAATTACACATCAGTTGGCTAGCCTTACCCTCGGAGTGGTTGATGTTGAGAGTCCAAGCTATTCTGTAGTGGTGGACAAGTACACTGATTTTTTCCCTAATGATGTTATGGGTCTACCTCCTCACAGAAAGGTAGACATTTATATCGACTTGTACCTTAGGAAGGCACTGATATCTACATCAGCATATCATATGGCTCCTGTGGATCTTCAAGATCTGCGAGTACAGCTGGAGGACTTGCAGAGCAAGGGGTTCATTAGGCCCAGTGTTTTTCCTTGGGTATCCCCGATTTTGTTTTCCAAGAAGGCAGATGGGAGTTTGAGACTCTATGCGAACTATCGGCGCTTGAACCAGGTGACCGTGAAGAAAAAGTACCCACTCCCTAGGATTGATGATCTCTTTGATCAGTTGAAGGTAGCACGGTGGTTTTATTAGATAAACCTCATATCAGGTTATCACCAGCTCAGGGTATGATATGAGGATGTGCAGAAGACGACCTTCAGATGTTGGTATGGCTATTATGATTTCTTGGTTATTCCATTTGGCGTGACCAATTCCCCAGCAATTTTTAGGGGATTCATAAACCGGATCTTCCATCCATAACTTGATCGCTTTGTGGTATTCTTCAGTGACAAAATATTGATATACTCAGCTACAGAGGAGGAGCATGCCTATCATCTACATATAGTTCTGAACACACTCTGAGAGCACCAGCTTTGTGGTAAGCTCTCAAAGTGTCAGTTCTGGATCTAAGAGGTTCACTTCCTTGGACACGTTATCGCGGAGACTGGAGTTGTAGTGGATCCAATGAATATTGAGGTTGTTCTTTCTTGGGAACCACCGGAAGTGTAACAGAGGTGAGAAGTTTCCTAGGTTTGTCTTGATACTACCGGAGGTTTGTGATTAAATTTTCTAGAGTTGTGTCACCCTTATAAGTGTTGATGAAGAAGGGGAAACCCTTTGTGTGGTCAGAGAGATGCCAGTAGAGTTTTCAGGAGCTAAGGTAGAGAATGATGAGTTCCCCCATCATGAGGTTATCGAAGGAAGGCGTTAGGTAAGTATTATACTGTGACACATCAGGGACCAGGATTGGATGTGTCCTAATGTAGGAGTGAGCAGTGATCATGTATGGTTATCAAAAGATGATAAAGCATGAGTAGAACAATGCTACCCATAAACTGGAATTAGTAATAGTGGTATTCACCTTGAATATGTGGCGGCATTACTTGATGGGCGAACGTTTTACAGTATACTCTTCTCACAAGATTATCAGGTATATCTTCTCTTAGAAGGACCTAAACTTGAGACTGCAATGTTGCCTTGAGTTCCTCCAGGACTATAAATTTGAGATAGTCTATACTCCAATGAAGGGGAACGTAGTAGCAGATGCACTCAGCTGGAGATCTGGTATACAGTTTCTGAGTGAGGCGGCAGAGCAGCTAGCTGCTTTGTGAATATCCTACGTAGATCGAGATGGAGCAGCTTATCTTCAGTCTCTAACAGTTACTCCCCCACTCCTTCAACGAGTCATGGAGGCACATCTTGGGTACACTGAGCATGAGGATCTACAAGCTCAAATATCTATATGATAGGCACCAGATAGATTTTATGAAGATGGGAATCATGCCATCCTCTTTAGAGGACATACTATGGTACCAGTGGTTCTTTGAGAGATGTTTTGGGGGAGTTCCATACATCCCCTCTAGCGGTACATCCAGGAGTGGAAAAGATATACCAGGACCTTCAACATCAGCACTGGTGGCTGGGAATGAATAAAGCAGTAGCAGAGTTTGTCTCTCAGTGCCTCACATGTTAGCAAGTGAAGGCAAGGCATCAGGTTCCAGTAGGCTTAGTTCAGCAACTACAGGTTCCAGAGTGGAAGTGGTATGTATTTTCCATGGACTTCATGACAGGAGTTCCACACAAGTCCAGGGTTCATGATTCTATCTAGGTGATCTTTGGATGACTCACCAAGTCTGCCCACTTCTTACCTATCAAAGAGCAGGGACCAGTAAAGGGCTTGGGACGCCTCTTCATACATGATATTGTGCGGCATCATGGGGTTCCATCTACAATTGTCTCCGATCTTGATGCACATTTTACTTCCCTGCAATGGAAGGGGTTTGAGGACATTTTTGGGACACAGCTCTAGTTGAGCACCGCCTTCCATCCTCAGACGGATGGTTAAATAGAGCGGTCCATTCAGACCCTAGAAGACATTTTGCATGTTTGCATCCTTGATTTTGGTCACAGTTGGGAGGATCACTTTCCCATGTTTGAGTTTGCGTAAAACAATAGTTATCACTCCACCATTGGTATGGAACCATTTGAGGTGTTGTATGGTCGACCTTGCAGATCACCTCTGTGCTGGACTGAACTAGGGGAGTCAGCACTCATGGGACTGAAGATGGTACGAGCTACAATGGAGAAGGTGTTGATCATCTAGGAGTGGATGAAGACTGCACAGAGTAGGCAGAAGTCTTATGCTGACAAGAGATGGAGACCTCTAGAGTTTAAATATGGTGACCATGTATTTCTACAGGTCTCACCTCGACGAGGTTTATGGAGATTTGGCTGGGGTGCCAAGTTATCTTTGAGGTTCATAGGACCCTTTTAGGTCCTCAGTACAGTTTTTATAGTGGCATACCGCCTAGCTCTTCCCCCCCCCCCCCAGTTGCACCAGGTACATGACGTTTTCCACATATCCTAGATAAGGAGATAGGTACATGATCCTTCACACATCGTTGACTAGGGCGAGCTGGATATCGATGATGGTGCGAAATTTTCAGAGGTTCTAGTAGAGATTGAGGATTGACAAGAGAGAGTCCCTCGTGGAAGATCGATACCTCTAGTGCGTGTACGTTGGCAGCACAGGAACCTACAGGAGAGAACATGGGAGCAGGAGGCTCAAATTCATTCCCAGTACCCCCACTTGTTTCCTTAGTTTGTGTTGTGGCTTTCAGGGATGCAAATCTCTGAGGTGGGGAGAATTAGAGACTCATATTTTTCCATGTAATTTTTTTTAATTATATGGAAATATTACGAGTCCGTGAAAATTGACAGCACATGATTTCGAGGCCCGGTGTGCCAGAAATGAATTTCTGAACTTTTTTTAGGTACGTTCAGTTAACGTGTGAGCAAAATTTTTTAATTTTTGAACCGGTACTCAGAATTAAAATTTGAGGGCACCATTTAACTCACAGTGCCGATATTCGCTTAAGGATACCTTCACCTCGACTTTAGTTGGTTGATGGTGAAAGTTTTTTTTTCATATTTTCATGGGAGAATTGAAAAATAAAGTAAATAACTTTTATTTTATTTTTCTTGAAACCCCTAATTTAAAATTTGGTGGGGACCACTCGACCTCAAACCTTGTAACTCTTGGTTTTTACCAATTGATCTTCCAATACTAATTAATCAAGTAGTTAATTCTTGAACTTAATTAAGTTGTTTCCTCACCTCATGTGGTGGGGGTCATTGTCAAAGAGGAGAATTGGGAGAGCCTTTGGAAGAGCATACTCCAACGAAGAATGTAAAACCCCAAGTTTTTCTAAAAATAAATAAAAATGCATGGAACTTGGTTTTAGTAGATATTATTAATTACCTCTTAAAACATAACATTTCACACTTCTATGTTTTGAATTTCAAAAAACTATCATCTACAATTGTGTTCAGTATGTTATTTGGAGTCTATTGGAACCAACTTTTTTTGTGAATAGTAACGTACCCTTATGAATAGTAATATGAATAGTAATATGACCCTAATGAATAATAAATTTTATTATTATTTTATTTTCTTAAGGATAGAAGATAATAATATCTTGGTTAGTTTTTCATTATGATAAAGGAGTAGTTGGAGAATTAGAACTGTTAATTTTTTAATTAAGTATGATTTTATTTAAAAATAAAATTAATATTATTTAGAAAATTATTTTTTAAAAATGGGCTTTATTTTCAAAATCTAAATGTCTATAAATGGTTAGGGTGAATTTTGGGAATTTTTCTGAAACAATTGAATTTTCGGTGAATAGTAAAAAAAAAATACAGTTTTTAGTTTCGGTGTATTAATGACATCATTAATGATATAATAATGATGTCATAATTTTGGTTGACTTGTGTATAGTTAAATAACATGTGATTTGTTCCAAGTTTCTTATACCATGGGAAAATACCATGGGCAAGCCCATGGTTTTGTAAATACCACTAATGATGTGTCCCTTGAAAATTATTAAAAAAATCCCTCACTTTTCTTATAAATACCAACTCTTCCCTTGATTTAATTCATTCTAAATTATCCCTCAACGAATCCATGGCCTCCTTACCTTCATAGAAGTCCTCCCAAGGTTTCCTCAAGACCCCAATGTCCCAACATTCATGTTCTAAGGGTTACTCTACAAGGTAAGAAAATTCTCAATTTCTTTCTTTTTTCCATTCAAGTTCTATTTTATGTGGTATATCATTCAAGTTTCTATACCATTTTCTTATTTACTTATTATTATTGATCTTCTCTATATTATGATTCATTTCTGGATGGGTGAACCTTGTCCCTTATCTTTTTAATATTTTTCTAAAACCATGTTGTGTAGCTGTTTGGCTGCTGAATGTTTTGTAAGAGATTTCTCACTTTTTCTTTTATTTTGAGTTCCTTCCTTATTCTTTCTTCATATCTCCTTACCCAAGAGGCATGAAATCTATAGAAATCATTTATACACTAGATTTTATCATGTTTATGAAAAATTACTCATCTTTATTCTTCTCCTCTCCCTCTCCTCTCCCACTTTTTTAAAGAATAAAAACATTGTCCGTTTGTGTCGAATTATTAACATCGTGGATGATGTGATTTCAATTTCCATTAATTATTTCAAGTCTGGTCATGAAGACATATACATGGGAGTTTTAGGTTATAATTTATGTTTTATGACTCACCCATGGTTCTGGAATTCTTTGTACTCATGGTTCTAATTTATAAGACAAAACGGGGTTGTTATTATCAAAGAGCCACTAAAAGGATCTAAACGAACATCATTAATGTTCTAACTTATGAATCATACTCATGTAAGAATTAAAAATGATAAATGGAATAATTTATGTTAATATTTACATGAAAATACTATTTCATTCTAATTCTAGATTTTCACTTCCAATCGACAAGAATTTCCACCATTAACCAATCATAGAAGTTATGTAAAGAATTCAACCAAAAACAGTGCAAGGGGAAAAATACTAACAATTAAGTGTAAAATATGTTATTAAATAATCATATAATATGTTATAAACATAAAAATATTCCTTTAAAATATTAATAACACTATTTTAACCATTATACATGAGGCTTAAACAAGTTTTAAGTAATACATACCTGAGGTAAGGGAATTCTTAACCCAATTTCCATTCTTTGGGTTAACCTTCTACTTCATTATTTATGTGATATTTAAATTTTTTGTGTGATGGGTTCTATTTATATTATGTTTTATTATGTTTATTTACAATATATATACATACTACATCCACTCTATTAAGTCTCTCTTCAATTGTATGATATTTATAAAGGGCCTTTCTTTAAAAATCCTCTTTTAAAATTCGGTTTTACAAAATTCCAAAGTAATGTTTTTATGGAATTATTCATGTTGTATGATTATGTTTTTGTTCTTGTTAATTATTTATGATGAAGGGTGGGACCTATATTTACCACCAATTCATTTGGTATGAGTTTTTTTGAGGTCATCTGTATGGTTACCCCAAGTGTAACTGCGATGGTTACACAAAGTAAGGTAGCCGTGAGGGTTACAAATTATAAGGTAGCCAAGAATGGTTACAAGATTATGTAAGTAATGACCCAAGATATCTTTATGGTTGTATTTATGTTATCATGTTTTTTGTGGATTTTTTGTAAATCTCATGTTATACAAAGTAAGTATATATGAGTGATAAGAATGTCTTTTGAAAATTCTTTCATACATTGTGAGTATTCATGGACTAATGTGATTTTTCCTTATTTTCCATCCCCTGTTGAGATTCTGTTCTCATCCCAAGTTGTTAAATGATTTTTCACTGGTTAATGGATTTGTAATACAAGGAAGGAAGACATGTTAAATTTTTAGAATTATCAAGGAGTCTTGTTTTAAGTTTTAATGTTTTATATTTTGAGAAAAATGGAAACTGTTTTTATGGTATCCACTCTGTAACAATGTATAATGTTATGAATGTTTTGTCCTAATTCTCTAAAGCTCTAAACTTGAAAAGATACTAAATTTAAAATGAAGTGTTTTATTAACTAAACTCAAGATTATGTATGTAATAAGGTCGGGTCCTTATAAATAACCTCCTCTAACAAAGAATGAACCTCCGGTGAGGATGACGCATGAGCTCGGAACGGGAGCGTGTTGTAGGAGCGACAAACGTCAGCGTCTTCATCATCTTCCTCGCGGAAACTCCAATGAACGAATGAGGTAGGAAATTGTTTATACTTTTCTTCATGGTTTTATGTTGATTCAATCCTCTTGAACCACTTTCTACCGATTTAACGCAGAGGATACGGGCCCCACGAACACGGCCTAATTTCTCCGCTACTCATTATTGACATGTTATTTGCAGACAGATCGACAGGTTGAGCAAAACCCAACCATGGCACTGGATATCAGTGCCGGTAGGGTTCAATAGGTGGACAGCACACCATCCGGTCGCGATGGCAGTAGCAGCGAAACCGCACCGCCAAAGGAGGCTATGGCTCATCGGTTGCGGCGGTGGAAGGTGGCGGCCGACACACGGGTCGGCCACGTGGAGGCAAGGTGGTGCGCGTCCGTACCCCTGGTATAGGAGGAGGTTGTAGCTGCTTAGCCGTGATGGTGCACCCGGCCAGCCGCGGGAGAAGAGGTACAGACGTGCCGCTGGAAGGGGGAGCTGGTCAGAACCGTCGGTCGGCTGCGTCACGCTGAGCATGACCTGCTCCAGTGGGTCCCGCGTGCCATCATGTGCCACCACGTGGCACTGTCGGGTTGGCCAAGATAAATGGTCCCTTGGACCATTTGAAAAACCTAGGGGCGCCTCCCCCTGGTAGCAGATAAGGAGGGCCCCGCCATAGATGACCGCACCCAGCCGAGCGGGCTGCGCCCAGTGGGCCACCCCCAGTGGGCCGAGCCACCCCATTCATGGGTCAGGCTGGACTCGGACCGGGTCGGGCAACCCGAAACGGTTTGAGTCAGGTCAGGACGGACCTAGATCAGTTCTGGTGACCTGAACCAGGTCGGGTCGGGTCAGGCCGGGTTGGGTCGGGTCGGACCGGACCTAGGCTCATCTGGACCCAAATACGCCTTTTGGCCATATCTTCAGAATCGAGTGTCCGTTTGATGAACCATCTATGGAACCATAACCCTTTGATCGAGACAGTCCTTTTGGTATACTCCACTTGAGTTTTGGATAAAGTTGGAGTACAGCTGGGTTGGATCGAACCCGAATCTAACTTGGCCCTCAGAACAGAAATGCTAAAAACTTACAAATCGAGCATCTGATTGATGCGTCGTCTGTCACGTTGGATCCCTTATGCGGTGAAGGACCTTTGGGATACTTATTTGTGGGACTTCATGGCATTTTATGTATCTAACGATTTCTTGAGGAGTGGAACCTCCTGGAATCAAGTGTTCTTAGTGCAAAAACCCTGTGTATGGCTGTACTTGAAGCGTCTATGGATCCGGTGTGAGTCATTATCTACCTATCATATGTGGGTCATCTACAGATCCTATGTGGGTCATCTACAGATCCTATCTAGGTCATCTTCGGATCCTATGTGGGTCATCTTCAGATCATGTGTGGGTCAGCATCTTTGATCCTGTTTGGGTCATCTTCAATCCTGTTTGGGTCAACAGCAGAGCTTCTTAATTAAGTAAGATTATCTAGCAATAAAACTAATAATCTATAATTTCTTAATTATTTTATACCTAGTGTGAGATAAGTCTTTACCTTTGTCGTACACTTCGGTGTGATGATACCTTTGTGGTATTCTTCTGTGTGGTGATACCTTTGTGGTAGTCTTCTGTGTGGGGATACTTTTGTGGTATTCTTCGATGTGGTGTTGCCTTTGTGGTACTTACCTTCGTGGTGATACCTTTGTGGTATTCTCCTGTGTATTGTTACATTTTTGGTACTTACCTTTGTGGTGTTACTTTCATGGTACTCTTTTCTTTGTGGAACAGATGTATTTTCAGCTAAAGAATTGGGCCTTGTGTTTCCTCATGAATGAGATGGGTATACTTGATAACTTCGGTATATGTATGGTAATATAACTAATTAGGGTTGATTGTTGTTTTCGTGCATTTTGGTTTATACTTTGTGGATTCTGAGAGACCATAGGGGGGTTCGGGGTCCCTACTGAGTATCGTTATACTCACCCCTGCACGGGCTACGCCCACACCTTGTTGGATCTTGTGCAGATGAAGGACAGTGCTGATCAAGGTCTTGGGTACTAATATTGGAGGCTTCATGGATGTAAACCTTAGAAGAGTCGTACCGTAGAGACAACCGTTCGAGATTTTTACCTACCCTTCAAGTATGATCCATGGAGGGCGTTTTCAAGAGTTGTTTTCAGTTTTACTTGTACTTTCTAGTTGGGTTGGTATTCTGGACCCCCTTTACTTACTATACCCACTGTGTTTACTATATATTTTACCTTGTGCTTGTATCTTTTTGGGTACTTCGGCTGTGTGAGTTGCAGGTTAAAAAGGCAATGCCTTCACGGTTTTAGGTGTAACACCCCGAGCTTCCATGATACGCTTCTCTTTCAATAATGCAATAGCTTGCATTGTACGCAAGTTCGAGTTCTAACACACCACGACTAATCAAAGTAGCCATTATGAATAGTAATATCCACTTTTTAAAATTATAGAATTTTTATATTTCAAAATGGACTTCATTTTTGTATTCGTAATATCGAAATTATCCTAAGTTGATTTTTTTTTAATTTTCTGAGAACTTCCAATTTTTTATGAATAGTGAAAAATACTTAAAACAACTTTTTTAATCAAAATAATTTATAGTGATAAATTATAATATTTAGTGGTTTTAATGTATAATTAGAATATATTTTTACCATTTTATCTAATGGTGTTCATTAGAATTAATTTCACTTTGAAATTGGACATGAACAATTGTCAATCTTTTGATATATATTGTTTTTTAAAAACACGCTATTTATTGTGACAGCAAGAATTAATTATAAAATTAATTAATGCAACTTATAGGTTTGGAATTTTTTAAAATTTACATCATTTTTGAATTCAGAATATCAATTATAGCTTAGGGTGAAATTTAGGCATTGTTCTGAAAAACTTCAATTTTTGATGAATAGTGAAACCACTAAGTGGTAGTTAAAAAACTGATTTTTCGTATAAATGAAACTTTACCACTTCTGTGATTTGATTTTCAAAAATCCGACATACATGGTTGTCATTAGGAAGAAAAATTTGGTTCAATGAGATTAAAATAATTTTTTGGTAAATAGTAACTTTTAAGCTTAATTAATCGCGATTAAAGGTAATTAGTGAAATTTAAGGTAAAAATGATATTATAAAAATATGAAAATACCTTTACACTTGTCCTACACTTATTGGATGAGTCATGGACGACAATTAAAATCCATGGGTAAACTTGGGGACCCCATGGATCTACATTGGTAGGAAAATGACATTAAAAACTTTTTATTTAATGTTAAAATAAAAATGTCACAAACATGAGTTGTTTTACTAAAACAATTTTTAAATGGGGTTATGAAAGTCATATTTTTTAATATAAATATTCATTATAAAGATAAAAATATTTCCTACATCATTATAGTTTTTTTATAATTTTTATACATTAAATAAATTAAATTATTTATGACACCATGATGATGCAGCGATTACCTCATTAATTAACGATTTAAATAAAATGAAAAGATAATTTAAAATCAAAGGCTTACACTTTTCAAAAACCTATTGTATGAGTATATTTAGAACCCTTATCACCTTATCCTAGAAATATATAAGTTTGGGACCTTTAAAATCCCAAACTCATTATATAATAAAGTAACATTTCAATCTTTCCAAGAGTGCCCCTTCTCTCCTCTTATAAAAGGCCCCCACCACTAACACCTTATTCACACATTTCAAGACATTTGGCTCGGTCATAATCTGACCAAATACTCTCCCAACTTTCCTCCATTACTCCTAGAAGCCTCACTTTTGGAAGAAGTCTTCCCAAGGAATCCTTTGGATCAAATCAAAAAGAGTTACCCGATTTTAAGGTAATGTCTTCTTTTGTGTTCTTTTCTTTTATTTTTCTTCTCCAACCCCCTAAACTCTTTTTATTCCTTTATTTTATAAAAACACCAGTATATAAAATACACTAGGATGTTTTTATGATAATGATTTTATTTACACTTACACACACCTTCGTCTAATGGTTAAAGAACATACTGTTTCTATGGGTGGTGAAATACTGCCTCCCGAAACGATGATTGTTCAAACTTCTTTTAACACATCTCTTGGGGGCCATTATGATGAAACTGTGTTTTTTATATGATATATATTATGTTTATGTTTTCCTTATGCTTCTGTATTTTTCATTTATGGCACACCTTTATGATTTCCATTATGGGTAAATGCGATAATTTCATTTTAGGAAGCGCGGACTACCGCCCCCTCAAAGTGATTTGAATCGTTAATGCCATATGTGGGATCTATAAAGGATGGAGTAAATGGTATTATGAATTATATTATACTGTAATTATATTATACCTTTATATAATTATATCTTCATATGAAATAGAAATGAAAGTAGCGTTCATGCGTACGTACGGCTTACCGTCTTCATGAACGGTACATTTCATTTCTTACCTCTAAATGTTATGTAATATTATAAATGAATGTATATAATGGATATATATTATGTATATGATATCTACATCATGAATATAATTATGGATATAATGGATATTTTACCACATGAACAGCTTGTAATTTCAAGAAGTTTATTTTTGACTCAAGTACCAAAGATCGACAAAACGACCGTTATTAACATAAATAATTACATAATGTTCATAACATGGTAATAAGTTATATAAAAGGAATAATAAACTTCAAAAAGGTTCTTAAGAAATTATAAATTAACTCTAGTTTATTATTCAAGAGGTTAAAGAGCGGTCGAGTCAAGTCGGACATGAGGTAATGGAATTTCTTAACCAAATTTCCATTCTTTGGGTTAATCTCCTACTTTCAAATTATGTCATGATATTATTATGTCATATCTTGTATTTGTACTTTATTTTTGTGTACTTATAGTGAATACACATAATAGATATATTTTATTTTAAAAATGATCTTTCTAAGGACTTCATCTCAATATCCTTTCATTGAGGCATATTTGGTTTTATACACAAATTTCATTTATACGGTGTATAAACCCCTTTGACTTTTACTTTTATTCAAATGGAATCTTTTTATACGAAGCGTTTTTACTAAATGACAAAAGGAATGTTTATTCTTACGTATGCGGTGACAACGACTTCTCCGCCGATGTGACTATTATTTGAGTTTTGGATTCCTCTACAAGCCATAACTTTTTTTAAATGAAAAATAAATACAAAGTTTTAATTTTCCTTTATTTTGGTATTGAAAATGGTTTTGAAAGTGTTTTTTAATGTGTTGTATTGATATCTTGTGATTGAAATGTGGAAATGTTATGTTTCTTTTATGCATGTTTTATGTGATACAATTATGTTGTGGTTTATGATATGTTTAAACCTATTCATATGAGGAATGCATTGGACTTAATAAGTGATGGGTGGAGACCTCTATAGCTCCTCGATGCATCGGTAGGTCTCATGAGACAAACTAGTGTCTTGGCACGAGGCCTTGACAAAATCTTATTTGTAGTCTTGGCACGAGGCCTTGGATACATGGTTATGATAGTCTAGCATTATGCATTCCATCATTATGAAAGTGGTTATTGATATTGCATGTGATTATTCGTCCTATAGAATATCCATGTGAAGCAGTAAATGGCATTATTTCATTTTACTTTTTCCATATTATGTTGAAGTTCAAGTTTAAAAGGATTTTGTTTTAGTTATAAATTGCCTTAAATGTTTATGTTTATTTATGAAAGCTTCCTCTATATTTTTATCCTTACTGAGCATCTGAGCTCACCCATTTCAATGTTTTAATTTTTTCCAGGATGTGAAGAAGTATTTTAGGAATGACCTGCAGGGATAGTCTGAAGAGGATATGAGTTTGGACTATAGAGACTATGTTATTGTGATTTTTCACTTTATGATGTAATGTAAGACTTATGAATGTATCTAGTGTTTCCAAGACTACTAAACTAATCGGTCTTTCGAGACTTGATCTTTTGTGATCATGCCAATGTTACGCAATAACGCACCGAATCTGGGTAGCTGGTGCCGGGGCGTTACAGTTGGTATCAGAGGCAGTTTAGTACTAACCTTGGAAGCTACATTTAGATAAACTTTTATTATAGCACATAGCCCGAAGATAGACTTTGAGGATTAGTATAGAATAACTTCCAAGAATTTTGGTATTATAGAGATTTTGTGAGTTTTCCGAGAAATACATCCCTATCTGGATACGAGCAGGTAGAGGTGGCTCTGGCACAGATGTACCTAGGGGTAAAACCCGAAAACACTGCTTTGAGCTAGACTCGAACGGGAACTGGTGCACGACAATGGGCCTTTCTCACTCTTGGTTACGACACTCCCGGGGGATATGCTTAGGATAATTCTCATTTTCTTTACAAACCATTATGAAGGGTTTATCAGTATATACTTCCTCAAAGAAAACATTTATTTTTATGATTATGGATTATATCCATAAATAGGTCAATTTATGTTAAGTGTTTTACAAGTATGGAATTATGTATTTTAATTCATAAACTAATCTAGTTTATGACATTGTTTAGAAATGGCACCTAGTGGAAGGAATGGAAACCGTATCAATGCACGCACTCCGTGTAGGGATTACCCTCCTGCTCAAGATAATTATTGTGGACCTGGAGATACAACTGGTGCTGATCAACTTATTACCATACTGGGACAACTTACTCGGGTTATGAATAATAACCTTACTCATATGGAGCACCCTAATCTGCAACATGGAGGATCAATGTTAGACCGCTTCATGAGGCAACAACCGCCAACATTTAATGGGGGTAAAAATTCATTAGTAGCTGAGTAATGGATAAATTCCATAGAGAAAATATTTCATGCCTTGGGGAGTAGTGAAAGGGAAAAGGTTATCATGGCAGTTTACCGCCTCACTGGAGATGCTGATCAATGGTGGTAATTGATTCAAAACACAAAGGAAGATAATTAAGTATAAATTATGGAATGGAGGGAGTTTAAGTAAATTTTCTTAGAAATATTCTTTCCACATGACCATCGAGCAGATATGGAAAGGCAATTTCTGAGTCTGAGGCAGAAGGAGGATGAGAATGTCGCAAAGTATGAGGCTAACTTTACAAGGTTAGCGAGGTATGCTGCAGATTATATACATAACCCAATAAGTAAGATTGATCATTTCTTTGATGGGTTAAAACCATTTCTTCGTCGAGCTTTAGTATCACAATCCTTCTCATCGTACGAAGATATTGTCTCGTGTGCTATCAAGACAGAAAAAGAATTCTCTAAGTCTTATGACAACAAAGTAAAGCAAGAGAAGAAGAGAAGGATGGAACAAGAGATGGATAAAGGGAAAAAGGGAAAGAAGGATTTTCCATTATGTGATAATTGTGGGAAGAATCACCCCAGTACTTGCCTAAAAGGAATGGGAGTTTGTTATAAATGTGGAGAAAAAGGTCACCAGTCTCGTGATTGCAAGGGAAAGAAAGAGGCTATCAATGTTGAATGCTACAATTGTAGGGAAATGGGGCATTATGAAAATGAATTTACTAAGCATCGGGGAAACTTACCTCAGAAAAGGCCAAGGGATCAAGGAAAATATTATGTTGTTACTACAGTTGAAGTGGAATAATTAATGTATTGGTGCTTTTGGAAACAAGGATTATATTTTGGTTATAAGAATAATGTGATATATATAAGGATTGTACTGCAGTACTTGTTGTTTTCATTAAGGTTTTAATATGATTAAGGTAATCATATTTTTAGTATGTGAAAATAAGTGAAACTTTACTTTGTTTGGGGAATCTGATGTTACAATTGATTTTGGAATTTAAGGACCTTTTAGAGAAAGTCTGGATGGAGGTATTTTGGATAACTATAAAGGTTGGAATGGATTAAGTTGAACTTTGGATAGTATTTTTTAAGGTTAAAACATTTATGAAGATTATTTTTGGAATATTATAATACTATAGTTTTAGGAAAAGGACAACCTGCAGGTTGGGGGATAACCCGTCGCGTCGGACAAAGCTGCAGGAATCAAACCCACAACCATAGTGCGACAGGCCTTTATTACCTACCACTAGCCTACAGGAAGTCCCTGGTTATTACAAAATAGTTTTCCTAATCTAAATGGTGTGTGTCAATATTTTGAACCTTGTACGATTAGGATAAATATAATATTTTTGAGTTCTATTATCTTTTTGAGTAAAAGATGAGTTTGTGGTAGAAATTAGTTGAAGGTTGAAACTCTACTTGTCAAGCATAAATATATGTATACCTATCTCTTATTCTATGAATAAATTAATTCTTAAACTTTAGTAAAGGGATATTAAAACAAAAAAATGTGTTATCCTAATACCTTATGTCTTGTTGAACTGATAATATTTTAAATCAACATAGATTGAAGGCTTTTAGGCCCTCAATTTTACACTTGTTTGTGATTGATGACCTCAATCACTCCCTACAAATATTTACGTTTTTCCTCCAATTATATGTCTCTAATTGCCACCAATTTTCTCCTTATTGAGATCATAATTTGGTGGTGACTTTTTCATTTCCCTTTTCCTCTTATTAAGGGTAAATTTTATTAACCATATTTCCGATGTGGGTTTTCCACAAAGGTATTTTCTATTTTCAACCTTTTAGTTTCAAAGGAAAAATTTCAAATTGTGAGGACGCAATTTATTGAAGGAGGCGAGAATGTAACACCCTGAGCTTCCACGATACGCTTCTCTTTCAATAATGCAATAGCTTTCATTGTACGCAAGTTTGAGTTCTAACACACCGTGAATAATCAAAGTAGCCGTTATGAATAGTAATATCCACTTTTTAAAATTATAGAAATTTTATATTTCAAAATGGACTTCATTTTTGTATTCGTAATATCGAAATTATCCTAAGTTGAATTTTTTGTAATTTTTTGAGAACTTCCAATTTTTTATGAATAGTGAAAAATACTTAAAACAACTTTTTAAATAAAAATAATTTATAGTGATAAATTATACTATTTAGTGGTTTTAATGTATAATTAGAATATATTTTTACCATTTTATCCAATGGTGTTCATTAGAATTAATTTCACTTTGAAATTGGACATGAACAATTGTCAATCTTTTGATATATATTGTTTTTTAAAAACACGCTATTTGTTGTGACAGTGGGAATTAATTATTAATTTAAGTAATGCAAATTATATGTTTGGAATTTGGTAAAATAGAAATAATTTTTGAATTCAGAATATCAATTATATCTTAGGGTGAAATTTTGGCATTCTTCTGAAAAACTTCAATTTTTGATAAATAGTGAAACCGCTAATTGGTAGTTAAAAAACTGATTTTTCATTTAAATGAAACTTTACCGCTTCTGTGATATGATTTTCAAAAATCCGACATACATGGTTGTCATTAAAAAGAAAAATGTGGTTCAATGGGATTAAAATAATTTTTTGGTAAATAGTAACTTTTAAGTTTAATTAATCGCGATTAAAGGTAATTAGTGAAATTTAAGGTAAAAATGATATTATAAAAATATGAAAATACCTTTACACTTGTCCTACACTTATTTTGTGAGTCATGGCCGACCATTAAAATACATGGGTCAACTTGGGGACCCCATGGAGGCACTTTGGTAGGAAAATGACATTAAAAACTTTTTATTTAATGTTAAAATAAAAATGTCACAAACATGAGTTGTTTTACTAAAACAATTTTTAAATGGGGTTATACAAGTCATATTTTTGACTATAAATATTCATTAGAAAGATAAAAATATTTCCAACATCATTATATTTGTTTTATAATTTTTAGAAATTAAATAACTTAAATTATTTATGCACCATGATGAAGCAGCGATTACCTCATTAATTAACGATTTAAATAAAATGAAAAGATAACGTAAAATCCAAGGCATAAACTTGTCAAAAACCTATTGGATGAGTATATTTCGAACCCTCATCACCTTATCCTATAAATATATAAGTTTGGGACCTTTAAAATCTTAAACGCATTGTATAATAAAGTAACATTTCAATCTTTCCAAGAGTGCCCCTTCTCTCCTCTTATAAAAGGCCCCCACCACTAACACCTTATTCACACCTTTCAAGCCATTTGGCTGGGCCAAAATCTGCCCAAATACTCTCCCAACTTCCCTCCCTTAGTCCTAGAAGCCTCACTTTGGGTAGAAGTCTTCCCAAGGAATCATTTGGCTCAAATCAAAAAGAGTTACCCGATTTTAAGGTAATGTCTTCTTTTATGTTCTTTTGTTTTATTTTTCCTCCAACCCCCTAAAATCTTTTTATTCCATTATTTTATAACAACACCAGTATATAAAATATACTAGTATTTTGTTATGATAAGTATTTTATTTAAACTTACACACACCTTCGTATAATGTTTAAAGAACATATTGTTTTTATGGGTGGCGAAATAATGCCTCTCGAAACGATGATTGTTCAAAATTCTTTTAACACCTCTCATGGTGGACATTATGATGAAACTATTTTTTATATATGATATATATTATGTTTATATTTTCCTTATGCTTATGTATTTTTCATTTATGGCACACCTTTATGATTTCCATTATGGGTAAACGTGATAATTTCATTTTAGGAAGCGCGGACTACCACCCCCTCAAAGTGATTTGAATCGTTAATGCCATATGTGGTATGTATAAAGGATGGAGTAAATGGTATTATTAATTATATTATACTGGAATTATATTATAACTTTATATAATTATAACTTCATATGAAATAGAAATGAAAGTAGCGTTCATGCGTACGTACGGATTACCATCTCCATGAACGGTGCATTTCATTTCTTACCTCTAAATGTTATGTAATATTATAAATGAATGTATATACTGGATATATATGATGTATATGATATCTACATCATGAATATAATTATGGATATAATGGATATTTTACCACATGAACAACTTGTAATTTTAAGAAGTTTATTTTTGACTCAAGTACCAAAGATTGACAAAACGACCGTTATTAACATAAATAATTACATAATGTTCATAACAAGGTAATAAGTGATATAAAAGGAATAATAAACTTGAAAAGGGTTCTTAATCAATTATAAATTAACTCTAGTTTATTTTTCAGGAGGTTAAAGAGCGGTCGAGTCAAGTCGGACACGAGGTAAGTGAATTTCTTAACCCAATTACTATTCTTTGGGTTAATCTCCTACTTTCACATTATGTCATGATATTATTATTTCATATCTTGTATTTGTACATTATTTATGTGTACTTATAGTTAATACACATAATAGATCTATTTTATTTTAAAAATGATTTTTGTAAGGACTTCGTCTCAATCTCCTTTCATTGAGACATATTTGGTTTTATACACAAATTTCATTTATACGGTGTATAAACCCCTTTGACTTTTACTTTTATTCAAAAGGAATCTTTTTATATGAAGCATTTTTACTAAACGACAAAAGGAATGTTTTTTCTTACGTATGCGGTGACAACTAATTCTCCACCACCGTGACTATTATTTGAGTTTTGGCTTCCTCTACTGTAACGCCCCAACCCCAGCTACCCAGAGCCGGTGCATTACTTCGTAACATTGGCATGATCACAAGAAAGATCAAATCTCGAAAGACCGATTGGTTTAGTAGCCTTGGAAACACTAGATATATTCATAAGTTTTACATTACATCATAAAATGAAAAACTACTACAACAACATAATGTCTCCATAATCCACACTACTATCCCCTCATAATATCCCTGCAGGTCATTCATAATTTACTTCTTCACATCCTGGGGAAAAATAAAACATAGAAAAGGGGTGAGCTCAAATGACCAGTAAGGATAACAATATAGCGGAAACTTTCATAAATAAGAATAAACATTTAAGGCAATGCATTACTAAAACAAAAGCCTTTTAAAATTGAACTTCAACATGGTATGGCAAAAGTAAAATGAAATAATGCCATTTACTTATTCACATGGATATTCTACTAATCGAATAATCACATGCAAAAATAAATAACCACTTTCATAATGTTGGAATGCATAATGCCAGACTATCATAACCACATAGCCAAGGCCTCGTGCCAAGGCTACAAATAAGATTTTTTCAAGGCCTTGTGCCAAGACACTAGTTTGTCTCATGAGACCTACCGATGCATCGAGGAGCTATAGCGGGCTCCACCCGTCACTTATTAAGTCCAATGCATTCCCATATGAAAAGGTTTAAACATAACATAAACATTCGTATTAAAACTAGCATACGAAATGTCAATACTTTCACAATAAACTATGAATGGTATAAAAATTGCACATCCACAGTCAAACATATCACAAAACCTTCAATACAATATAGAAGTTTTGTATCATAATAAATCAACTTCAAATAATCTTAAAATCCATCAAAGGATGTTGACATAGATGAAATCAAAATTCTTTTTAAAGAAATATCTCCTTTTATTTTGAAATCATTTAAGATCCATATAAAATAAAACATTTTCTTTGAAAATATTCTTATAAGCTTGTATGGGAAGCTTCGACGATTTTATAATGGCGGAAAATAACCGCACCCGCCGTATAAGTTAAAAAAAACATTCTTACCTCAATTCTGTCGAAAAGGTTAAAAAGGACCTTGTTTTGAAAACGACGGAAAGATTCCTTTATAAACCTCTTATAAAAAGTCAAACAAGGGTATAAATGACTTTAACCCATATTCTTGTAAATAGTAAAAATGTTTTGAAATACATTTCGAAGAAACATGGATGTGGATGATAAAGAGATCCCAGTAGATTATTACGTATAATACAACCTCGGATAATGAAGAGATTGTGAAATAACCCTTACCTTGTACTTTTCCTTTGGTGGGGTAGGTTAACCTCCTGTATAATGGTGAAATAATTGTTATTAAATTATACAAGAATCATATACATTAATATGATATCATATATGATCTTTTAACATTGCTTTATTAATAATATTTTAGTATTATCGTCGTTTCGGGTGATAATCGATTCGTTCTTCTTAAATGTTTGGTTACGTAAGACATGTTTGTAATGGATAGATTATATCTTATTCATAATCAGAATGATATTAACATTATTTTTAACCCTAAAATGAGAATAATACTTGAATGGATATGATGGAGAATGAATCTTATCGCGTTCGTGGAGACGGTAGTCCGTACGTACGCACGAACGTTACTTCCATTTAATTTTAATTTTAAAAGAATCAAATCCAAATGATACATAGGTATATTACTATTCCAGTATAATATAATATTTTATATATGTTACTTAAGTTCATTAACACCATCCTTTATACGTTCCATGTGTGGTATGAACGAGTCATATCATTTTAAGGGGGCGGTAGTCCGCACTTCCTCAAATGAAATTATCGTATGTATATACAACATGAAACGAATAATGGTATGAAATAAAATGGAATTACAGAAGCTTATATATAAAATATATATCATTAATATCATATTTAATTACAGTGTCATCATAATGGCCACCATGAGAGGTGGTAAGATGTATTTGAACAATCATCGTTTCGTGAGGCGTTAGTTTGCCATCCACAGAAACATTATGTTCATCATCCATTAGATGGAGTTGTGTGTATGTGTAGTTTGAATCCTTCTTATAACAACATCCTAGTATATTTAGGATACTGGTGTTGTTACAAAAGAAAGGAAATAAAAAGATTTTGGGGGTTGGAGAAGCAAAATAAATGAAGATACTTTAAGAGAAAATGTTACCTTTAATTTAGGTAACTCACTTTGGTTGGAACCAAAGGACTTCTTGAAATGCTTTCTGCCTAAGGGGAAGCTTCAAGGAGGAGGAGAGGGATGTGGGGAGCTTAGTTGGGCAGAGTTTGGACGAGCCAAGTGGCTTGAGAGGTGTGAGGAAATGAGAAGGAGGAGTGCCCTTTTATAAGAGGGGTGAGGGGCACCTTTGGAAAAGCTAGAAATATTAATTTATAATAAATTCATATTCGGTTTCCAAAGGCTCCAAAGTTGACTATTCAAAGGATGAGGTGGGGATAGGTCGAAAACAACTCATCCAATAGAATTTAGACAGCTTTGGGTACTTATATTAACCTTATCTTTAAGTATTAACTCTAAGTTAATTAGTTTCACTTTTACAATGTCTCTTTGTATTTTTATATAATATGGTTAATAAACTTACTATATACATCCAAGCGACCCCCAAGTGGTCCATTAATGATTAACCTATCATAATATAAGTCTTTTGGCCGAACCTTAGATTTTTAGGAATTTAATATCAATTAATAATATAATATTTGTTTTAAGAACTCTTTTATGTCAATTTTGACACTATTCAATAGTTGATTTTTGTGAAACTCATAACAGATTGATTACTTCGAAAAAAGTCAATTAAATCAATCCTAATATATCATATTAGCCTAGAAAATTAGTTTAATTCATTAAAAGTTTCATATTATATTTATTTGGGTATTTATAATATCAATTATTTTAATTTTTTACTATTATAGTAATTACTGCATCATCATTGTGTCATAAATAAAATAAATTATATAATGTCTAAAAATTATAAATAAAATATCATTATGTAGGAAATCTTTTTAGCTTTCTAATGAATATTTATAATCGAAAATCCAACATGTATAACCCTATGTAAAAATTGTTGTTCTAAAAGATATATGCTTGTGTCATTTTTGTATTCATTTTAACTAAATTAATATAAAGTGTCATTATCACTTACAAGTGGATCCATGGGGTCCCAAAATAGACCCAAAGATGCCCATGGTCGACCATGTATCACCCAATAGGGTTAAGACACGTTTTAGGGTAATTTAGTATTATTATAATATTATTTTTTTAACCCTTATTTACCGGATTTACCCTTTAACCATGGTAAATAAAATATTTACCACAGTAACTTTTCAAAATGTCTAAAAATAAAAGTTACCTATTTACACAATTTGAACATCCTGATTCCAAATATGGAATCCATTTTCCTAAATTCAAAACACAGAAGTGGCAGAAATTAATTTAAAATTAATTCTCGCTGTCAAAACAAAAAGCGTGTTTTTAAGAGATAATAACTATCAAAAGATTGACACTTGTTTATGTTCGGTTTAATTGTAAAATTATGTCCAATGACCAACATTATATTAAATGGTAAAAACATATTCTAAATATACTTTAAAACCACTAAAATTCATAATTTATCACTATTAATTATTTTGATTAAAAAAGTTGTTTTTAATTAAAATTTAGAAATTTTCACTATTCATCAAAATATGAAAGTTATCCGAAATGTACCAAAATTTCACCCTAGGCTAATTTCGATATTCTGAATCCAAAAATGAAGTCCATTTTGAAATATAAAATATATATGATTTTAAAAATTAGGTATTACTATTCATAACGGCTAGTTTAATCGGTTGTGGTGTGTGTTAAAACTCGAAGTTGCGTATAACACACGCTACTGTATTATTCAAAGGAAAGCGTACTGTGGAAGCTTGGGATGTTTCATTTTAAATTTTTTTGATGTCCCCATTTAGTCAATATGTTTAAAATATTGTATTTAAAAAGGGTTCACTATTAAAAGTTGATAAAAGTGCAATACTGAAAATGAATTTGTTCTTGCATTATATCAAAGAAACTCATAATATGGATTCTAAAATTATAAGGATTATATAAAGTTTAAAATTTAGATAATACTATTCATAACCGCTTTTGAATGGCTTATTTTTGTAAGTCATGGTGTGATTGAACTCGGTGTTGCGTGTAGTGCAAGTTATTTAATTATTTTGAAGAAATAACACACTATGAAATCTTGGGGTGTTACATTCTCCCCTCCTTCAATAAATTGCGTCCTCGCAATTTGAAATTGTTCTTCAAAAATAAAAGGTTGAAAATAGAAAATATATTTGTGGGAAAACCCACATCGGAAATTGGGTTACTAAAATTTAGTCTTAATATGAGGAAAAGAGAAATGAAAGGGTCACCACCAAATTATGATCTCGATTAGGAGAACATTGGTGGCAATTAGAGACATACAATTGGAGGAAAAACGTAAATATTTATAGGTAGTGATTGAGGTCATCAATCACAAACAAGTGTAAAATTGAGGTCCTTAAACTCATCAATCTATGATGATTTGAAATACCATCGGTTCAACAAAACATAGGGTATTGGGATAACACATTTTTGACGTTTCAAAATATCTTAGTTGAAATCCCACATCGAAAAATGAATTAATGAGGCCTCTATTTAAAATAAAGAGTGGAAAGTATGAAGATTACCGAAAATAACACATACTAGGGTTCCATGTAGGAAAATATGGATATGGAGGAGAAATCTAACCATCAATTATCTGACGGAGAGTGGTAGAGAACATGGCTATGAAAAGGCCAACAATCCTAAAGCCATAAATTAGTGATGATTTAAGGTACCATCTAGGACAACATTTTTGTTCTAAGTTCCTTTTATTAATGTTGAGGAATTTATTTATGAGTTTGTCTAAGATCATAAGGAGATATACTTACTTTATAATTAGAGTTTTATCTAATAATAAATTTCTACCACAAACTCATCTTTCACTCTAAGAGATAATAGAACGTAAAAAAAAATTTATACAGGGTTCCAAAATAAATGAATTTATAATTCATATACCAGATCTTTTAATAAAAACTAAATTATTTAATCCAGGACATCTCGTGGGCCAGTGGTAGGTGATACACCCTTGTCGCCCTTCAGTTGCGGGTTCAAGTCTCGCAGCCTTGCCGGACGCGACGGGTTACCGCCCAACCTCCGGGTTTTCCTTTTATGGTAATCCAAAATAATCCAAACTAGAACTATCCAAAATACTTCTATCCAGACTCACAGTCCAACATTTATAAGTAAGGTAAACATAATGTAGAACCTTTTTACCCCGTAATATCATATGAATACCTTCATCGTGTATTCTTTTAATACACTGAAACATCCTGAATTACCATATTCCTTATTGATTACATTCATGCTCCCTTATTCCATATAGAAAGCTGGATATACTTCATTAATCCAAAAATGTTTTAAACCCCAAAAATGATGGAATATACAAATCATTAATCAGTTCGAAGGTAGTCAAGAATATCCAATTTAATTTATCCAAAACAATCATGTATTATTCCAAAATCACTACTTCGGTATCAGAACTATATTATGGTTTATCATTCTCTCAACCATATATTTTCCAAAAATTTATCCTGCTATTGAGTCACTTTTCTTTGTTCCACATAATCTCAAGTCCTTAATGAAATAGTACTGCAGTACAATCCTTATATACTCCATAATTATTATAACAAGTACATTGTTGATACAACACTCAATTGACATAATCAACATAAGAACTCTAATCATTCCTCCTCATCTGTGGAAGTATCATAACTTGATTATTATCCAATAGCATCATTTGCGGCATAGTCTGATGACTGGGACATAGGTTCGCATAGTGTCCAAACTATTTGCAAATGAAGCATTGTACATTTGAGACCATTTTCTCACCCTTGCAGTCACGTACTTTGTGCCCTTTTTCCTCCACACTTATAACAAACTCTCATTCCTTTCAGGCAAGTTCCAGGGTGTTTCTTTCCACAGTTACCACATATGGGAAAATTATTCTTTTCCCTCTTCCCTTTATCCATCTTTCTCTCTTCCAGCCTTTTCTTCTCTTGCTTCCCTTCAAAGGCATAGGACTCAGTAAACTCTTTACTTATCTTATCAACACATGATATTATTTCTTCATATGATGATAATACATGGGTGACTATTTCTCTTATAAATTCTAGCTTAAGACCATGAAAGATATGATCCTTCCTTCTCTTTGAATCATGTGTATTTCCGGAGTTCTCATTCCTTCTACTGGGGGCCATTTCTAAACAATGGCATAAACTAGATCAGTTTATGAATCAAAATACATAATCCCATACTTATAAAACACTTGACATAAATTGAACTATTTATGGATATAATCCATAATCATAAGAATGTTTTCTTTGAGGAAGTATATACTCATAATCCCTTCAAAATGATTTGTAAAGAAAATGAGAGTTATCCTAAGCATATCCCCCGGGAGTGTCGTAACCAAGAGTGCAGCAAGGCCCGTTGTCGTGCACCAGTTCCCGTTCGAGTCTAGCTCAAAGCGGTGTTTTCGGGTTTTACCCCTAGGTACATCTGTGCCAGAGCCGCCTCTACCTGCTCGTATCCAGACAGGGATGTATTGCTCGGAAAACTCACAAAATCTCTACAATACCAAAATTCTAGGAAGTTCTTCTATACTAATCCTCAAAGTTCATCTTAGGTCTACGTGCTCTAATCAGAGTTTATCTAAATCTAGCTTCCAAGGTTTGTACTAAACTTCCTCTGATACCAACTGTAACGCCCCGACCCCAGCTACCCAGAGCCGGTGCATTACTTCGTAACATTGGCATGATCACAAGAAAGATCAAATCTCGAAAGACCGATTGGTTTAGTAGCCTTGGAAACACTAGATATATTCATAAGTTTTACATTACATCATAAAATGAAAAACTACTACAACAACATAATGTCTCCATAATCCACACTACTATCCCCTCATAATATCCCTGCAGGTCATTCATAATTTACTTCTTCACATCCTGGGGAAAAATAAAACATAGAAAAGGGGTGAGCTCAAATGCCCAGTAAGGATAACAATATAGCGGAAACTTTCATAAATAAGAATAAACATTTAAGGCAATGCATTACTAAAACAAAAGCCTTTTAAAATTGAACTTCAACATGGTATGGCAAAAGTAAAATGAAATAATGCCATTTACTTATTCACATGGATATTCTACTAATCGAATAATCACATGCAAAAATAAATAACCACTTTCATAATGTTGGAATGCATAATGCCAGACTATCATAACCACATAGCCAAGGCCTCGTGCCAAGGCTACAAATAAGATTTTGTCAAGGCCTTGTGCCAAGACACTAGTTTGTCTCATGAGACCTACCGATGCATCGAGGAGCTATAGCGGGCTCCACCCGTCACTTATTAAGTCCAATGCATTCCCATATGAAAAGGTTTAAACATAACATAAACATTCGTATTAAAACTAGCATACGAAATGTCAATACTTTCACAATAAACTATGAATGGTATAAAAATTGCACATCCACAGTCAAACATATCACAAAACCTTCAATACAATATAGAAGTTTTGTATCATAATAAATCAACTTCAAATAATCTTAAAATCCATCAAAGGATGTTGACATAGATGAAATCAAAATTCTTTTTAAAGAAATATCTCCTTTTATTTTGAAATCATTTAAGATCCATATAAAATAAAACATTTTCTTTGAAAATATTCTTATAAGCTTGTATGGGAAGCTTCGACGATTTTATAACGGCGGAAAATAACCGCACCCGCCGTATAAGTTAAAAAAAACATTCTTACCTCAATTCTGTCGAAAAGGTTAAAAAGGACCTTGTTTTGAAAACGACGGAAAGATTCCTTTATAAACCTCTTATAAAAAGTCAAACAAGGGTATAAATGACTTTAACCCATATTCTTGTAAATAGTAAAAATGTTTTGAAATACATTTCGAAGAAACATGGATGTGGATGATAAAGAGATCCCAGTAGATTATTACGTATAATACAACCTCGGATAATGAAGAGATTGTGAAATAACCCTTACCTTGTACTTTTCCTTTGGTGGGGTAGGTTAACCTCCTGTATAATGGTGAAATAATTGTTATTAAATTATACAAGAATCATATACATTAATATGATATCATATATGATCTTTTAACATTGCTTTATTAATAATATTTTAGTATTATCGTCGTTTCGGGTGATAATCGATTCGTTCTTCTTAAATGTTTGGTTACGTAAGACATGTTTGTAATGGATAGATTATATCTTATTCATAATCAGAATGATATTAACATTATTTTTAACCCTAAAATGAGAATAATACTTGAATGGATATGATGGAGAATGAATCTTATCGCGTTCGTGGAGACGGTAGTCCGTACGTACGCACGAACGTTACTTCCATTTAATTTTCATTTTAAAAGAATCAAATCCAAATGATACATAGGTATATTACTATTCCAGTATAATATAATATTTTATATATGTTACTTAAGTTCATTAACACCATCCTTTATACGTTCCATGTGTGGTATGAACGAGTCATATCATTTTAAGGGGGCGGTAGTCCGCACTTCCTCAAATGAAATTATCGTATGTATATACAACATGAAACGAATAATGGTATGAAATAAAATGGAATTACAGAAGCTTATATATAAAATATATATCATTAATATCATATTTAATTACAGTGTCATCATAATGGCCACCATGAGAGGTGGTAAGATGTATTTGAACAATCATCGTTTCGTGAGGCGTTAGTTTGCCATCCACAGAAACATTATGTTCATCATCCATTAGATGGAGTTGTGTGTATGTGTAGTTTGAATCCTTCTTATAACAACATCCTAGTATATTTAGGATACTGGTGTTGTTACAAAAGAAAGGAAATAAAAAGATTTTGGGGGTTGGAGAAGCAAAATAAATGAAGATACTTTAAGAGAAAATGTTACCTTTAATTTAGGTAACTCACTTTGGTTGGAACCAAAGGACTTCTTGAAATGCTTTCTGCCTAAGGGGAAGCTTCAAGGAGGAGGAGAGGGATGTGGGGAGCTTAGTTGGGCAGAGTTTGGACGAGCCAAGTGGCTTGAGAGGTGTGAGGAAATGAGAAGGAGGAGTGCCCTTTTATAAGAGGGGTGAGGGGCACCTTTGGAAAAGCTAGAAATATTAATTTATAATAAATTCATATTCGGTTTCCAAAGGCTCCAAAGTTGACTATTCAAAGGATGAGGTGGGGATAGGTCGAAAACAACTCATCCAATAGAATTTAGACAGCTTTGGGTACTTATATTAACCTTATCTTTAAGTATTAACTCTAAGTTAATTAGTTTCACTTTTACAATGTCTCTTTGTATTTTTATATAATATGGTTAATAAACTTACTATATACATCCAAGCGACCCCCAAGTGGTCCATTAATGATTAACCTATCATAATATAAGTCTTTTGGCCGAACCTTAGATTTTTAGGAATTTAATATCAATTAATAATATAATATTTGTTTTAAGAACTCTTTTATGTCAATTTTGACACTATTCAATAGTTGATTTTTGTGAAACTCATAACAGATTGATTACTTCGAAAAAAGTCAATTAAATCAATCCTAATATATCATATTAGCCTAGAAAATTAGTTTAATTCATTAAAAGTTTCATATTATATTTATTTGGGTATTTATAATATCAATTATTTTAATTTTTTACTATTATAGTAATTACTGCATCATCATTGTGTCATAAATAAAATAAATTATATAATGTCTAAAAATTATAAATAAAATATCATTATGTAGGAAATCTTTTTAGCTTTCTAATGAATATTTATAATCGAAAATCCAACATGTATAACCCTATGTAAAAATTGTTGTTCTAAAAGATATATGCTTGTGTCATTTTTGTATTCATTTTAACTAAATTAATATAAAGTGTCATTATCACTTACAAGTGGATCCATGGGGTCCCAAAATAGACCCAAAGATGCCCATGGTCGACCATGTATCAACCAATAGGGTTAAGACACGTTTTAGGGTAATTTAGTATTATTATAATATTATTTTTTTAACCCTTATTTACCGGATTTACCCTTTAACCATGGTAAATAAAATATTTACCACAGTAACTTTTCAAAATGTCTAAAAATAAAAGTTACCTATTTACACAATTTGAACATCCTGATTCCAAATATGGAATCCATTTTCCTAAATTCAAAACACAGAAGTGGCAGAAATTAATTTAAAATTAATTCCCGCTGTCAAAACAAAAAGCGTGTTTTTAAGAGATAATAACTATCAAAAGATTGACACTTGTTTATGTTCGGTTTAATTGTAAAATTATGTCCAATGACCAACATTATATTAAATGGTAAAAACATATTCTAAATATACTTTAAAACCACTAAAATTCATAATTTATCACTATTAATTATTTTGATTAAAAAAGTTGTTTTTAATTAAAATTTAGAAATTTTCACTATTCATCAAAATATGAAAGTTATCCGAAATGTACCAAAATTTCACCCTAGGCTAATTTCGATATTCTGAATCCAAAAATGAAGTCCATTTTGAAATATAAAATATATATGATTTTAAAAATTAGGTATTACTATTCACAACGGCTAGTTTAATCGGTTGTGGTGTGTGTTAAAACTCGAAGTTGCGTATAACACACGCTACTGTATTATTCAAAGGAAAGCGTACCGTGGAAGCTTGGGATGTTTCATTTTAAATTTTTTTGATGTCCCCATTTAGTCAATATGTTTAAAATATTGTATTTAAAAAGGGTTCACTATTAAAAGTTGATAAAAGTGCAATACTGAAAATGAATTTGTTCTTGCATTATATCAAAGAAACTCATAATATGGATTCTAAAATTATAAGGATTATATAAAGTTTAAAATTTAGATAATACTATTCATAACCGCTTTTGAATGGCTTATTTTTGTAAGTCATGGTGTGATTGAACTCGGTGTTGCGTGTAGTGCAAGTTATTTAATTATTTTGAAGAAATAACACACTATGAAATCTTGGGGTGTTACATCTACAATCCATAACTTTTTTTAAATGAAAAATAAATAAAAAGTTTTAATTTTCCTTTATTTTGGTATTGAAAATGGTATTGAAAGTGTTTTTTCAATGTGTTGTATTGATATCTTGTGATTGAAATGTGGAAATTTTATGTTTCCTTTATGCATGTTTTATGTGATAGGATTATGTTATGGTTTATAATATGTTTAAACCTATTCATATGAGGAATGAATTGGACTTAATAAGTGACGGGTGGAGCCCGCTATAGCTCCTCGATGTATCAGTAGGTCTCATGAGACAAACTAGTGTCTTGGCACGAGGACTTGACAAAATCTTATTTTTAGTCTTGGAACGAGGCCTTGGCTACGTGGTTATGATAGTCTGGCATTATGCATTCCATCATTATGAAATTGGTTATTGATATTGCATGTGATTATTCATCCTGTAGAATATCCATGTGAAGTAGTAAATGGAATTATTTCATTTTACTTTTTCCATATTATGTTGAAGTTCAAGTTTAAAAGGATTTTGTTTTAGTTATACATTGCCGTAAATGTTTATGTTTATTTATGAAAGCTTCTGCTATATTTTTATCCTTACTGAGCATCTGAGCTCACCCTTTTCAATGTTTTAATTTTTTCCAGGATGTGAAGAAGTATTTTAGGAATGACCTGCAGGGATAGTCTGAAGGGGATGTGAGTTTGGACTATAGAGACTATGTTATTGTGATTTTTCACTTTATGATGTAATGTAAGACTTATGAATGTATCTAGTGTTTCCAAGACTACTAAACTAATCGGTCTTTCTAGACTTGATCTTTTGTGATCATGCCAATGTTACGCAATAATGCACCGACTCTGGGTAGCTGGGGTCGGGGCGTTACATTAGGGATATGCATTTCCAGTGCTAGTCGCCATCCCCTAGCCTATGGAATGCAGGATTGGGGTAGTCACAGAACGAGCCCTAGTGTTGTACCCCTCTCTCTTGGATTTTAATGATCACAATCACTCTTTTTTTGTTCTAACTTGTCTTCAAGTGTTTTTGTTGATAGGAAAAAGGTTGCCAAGGAGTTGGGCCAAGCAGGACTGAAAGTAGACTCTCTGAGTCTACCGGCCAACCGGTGGATTCCCACCGGCCGGCCGGTGGTCTCTGGCAGTAGCAATGGTTTCTGTCCAGAGCCACCGGTCAGCCGGTGTGAGCTCCCCGGCCAGCCGGTATTGTCACCAGCCAGCCGGTGGATGACCACCGGCCAGCCGGCAGAACCTGGGCAGAGAGCTTGCTCTCTGTCTGGAGCACCAGCCAGCCGGTGGCTCAGGATCGGCCAGCCGGTGTACCACCGGCCAGCTGGTGAGACACCACCGGCCAGCCGGTGTGCCCAGTCAAACTAGCCGTTGGGCTTTGACCAGACTTGTACTTTTGACTCCCAACGGCTCCGAAGGCCTCTCCAACGGCTCCGAAGACCCCCAACGACCATTTGGGAGTTCCTCTCCTATAAATAGAGGACTAGGAAGCCCCGGAAAAATATAGTAGCCCACGGGAACATTTTTCGATCATTTGGAAAACCTCCGGCGCATTCCTTCAAGGATCCCCACCTGCTCCAACTCACTTCCACAACCAAGGAGCACCACCATAGAAGCTTGGGAGCGCTCTTCATCGTCACCAATCAATCCATTGGCGCCCAAGACTTCTCCTCTTTACGGTTTTTATTGTTTTATCATTTTGAGCATTATTTTGAGTTTGTGCATACAAACCCTTCTTTCTCTCATCCTCCCTTTGTTTGGGTTTTCACACCACCTTCAAGGTGTGAAGAGGTTAGTCAAGTATTCCCTGTAAAAGACTTGAGTCAAAGGTGAGCTAGCCTTCACCTGTAAGAAGGCTAGTGGGTTTCTTGCTACAACCAATAAAAAGCAACCTGTAATAGGTTTCTAGGCTGCCTTAAAGTCTAGTGGGTTTCTTGCTACAACCATTAAAAAGAAAGCTGTCGTATAAATCTCTCAACGGTTGAGTTGGGAGCGGAGACATAGTCTTGGGATTTAGGCTGAACTTCGTTATCAATTTTGTGTCTTGCCTCTTTTATTTTCGCTGCACTTTAACTTTTTCTTAAATTGTTAAACTTTTTTAAAAGGCAATTCACCCCCCCCCCCCTTCCACTTGCCATCACTCTCCATCCCAACAATTGGTATCAGAGCTAGTGTTTGTGTAATACCTTAACCGGTTTCAAATTCAAGATCCATTGTGATGGATTCATCTTTTTTCGCCCCCGAAGGTTATTCATTGGGTCGTGCTCCTTTTTTTGATGGAACCGACTATACCTATTGGAAAACCCGCATGTCTACTTTTCTTAGAAGTATAAGTTATCCTATTTATAGAATTTTCATGCATGGTTACTCTCTCTCTTCTCCCGATGAATCCAAATGGACTCAAGCCGATATTAAAAATTTAGAGCTTGATGGAAAAGCCATGAATGCTCTTCATTGCGGCCTTGATCGTAATGAATTCAATCGAGTTTCCACATGCACTTCATCTCATGAAATCTGGAAACTTTTGGAGGTTACCCATGAGGGGACCAACAAAGTTAAGGATACTCGATTAGATATGTACCATCAAGATTTTGAGTCTTTTACCATGCATCCATCTGAAAATATTACTGATATGTTTACTCGCTTTACTGATGTTTGTAATGGGAGAAAGTCTCTTGGAGATGATGTTTCTGCAGAGATGATGGTCAAGAAGATCCTTTGGATCTTACCAAGTTCATGGGCACCGAAAGTCACGGAAATTCAAGAAGCGAAGAATTTAAAAGAAATGCTGGTCGAAGAGCTCATCGGATCCCTCATGACCTACGAGATCACCATGAGGAGGCAAGCTGAAAAGGAAGGCAAACTCATCGAAACTCCAAAGAACATCGCCTTCAAATTTCAAAAAGAAGAAAGCTCCTCCTCCTCATCTTCTTCCTCTTCAAGCGGCGATTCAGAAATTGAGAACCTTGCCCACAAGATGCACAAATTCATGAAGAAGAACAAAAAGAAGAAATCTCACAAGGCTCGAAAGGAAGAACTCGACGAAAAATATGAGCCCAAGGTAATATGCTATGGGTGCGGCAAGAAAGGCCATTTTAAGCCCAATTGCCCACTCCACAAGACAAGGGCCAAGCAAAAGGAAAAGAAAAAGGCATTCAAGGCCACTTGGAGTGATAGCTCCTCATCCTCCTCCTCCTCAAAAGACAACGGTAAAAAATGTCTAATGGCATTTCATGAGGTAACCTCTTCCGACTCCTCTTCCTCTTGTTCTTCCAATTCATTCAATCATTTATCTTACGAGGATCTCCAACATGCGAGAGATCAATTGGAGGAAGGTTTTCACGAATTTTCTTCCAAATTTATTGCTTTAAAACAGAAATTCAAAATTCTTTCTTCCGAAAAGGATCAACTTCTCAAAGAGAAGGAAGACTTGTCCCTCAAGATCCAAAACCTTCCCGATGTTGATTCTATGGAATCAACAATCAAGGATTTAAGGAAATCCCTAGCTAAGTTCACTGAAGTTGAACATAACCTTTCGAAGATCCTTGGTTCCCAATGCATATCTAGAACCACCCAAGGGCTTGGCTATTCCAAGCGAGCTTCCTCTTCTCATGCTCCTACTATTTTTGTAAGGGGGATCTCCCAATATAAATTCTGCAACTATTGCAAAAAGATCGGGCACTTAATTTACGAGTGCGACTGCAAAAAATGCCCGGTATGGAAGGCCCAAAACCATTTCCTTTAACGATGAATTTCATATGAGAAGACCCGCCACAAGACAAGTTTGGAATGAAAAATCCCTTTTAGCGAGTCTCTCCGGACCAAAATTTGTCTCGGTTCTAAAATCCTCTCCCCGGTGATTTGTTGTTTTTATTTAGGGGGAGTTAGGATTGTTTAAGCCTTTTTGCGTTTTTCTTTCAAAACTTTCAATTCAAAACATTCAATTAAAAACTTTCAATTAAAAATTTTCAATTCAAATTTCAAAAATTTCAATTGGTTTAAAAACTCTATCTTGTTTTTCAATCCTTTCCTTCAATCAAATTTTATGCCCCGTGCTATTTTGATAATCACAAAGGGGGAGATTTCCTTGGTTGATTGGGGGAGAAATTTTTCTCTCATGCTTTGCTTTACTCTTCAATTTATCCTTTAAAGCATGCCTTTCATTTCAGTATTTTACATTGCTTGTTTTGGTGATTGTGATCATCAAAATAGGGGAAGATTGTTGTACCCCTCTTTCTTGGATTTTAATGATCACAATCACTCTTTTTTTGTTCTAACTTGTATTCAAGTGTTTTTGTTGATAGGAAAAAGGTTTCCAAGGAGTTGGGCCAAGCAGGACTGAAAGTAGACTCTCTGAGTCTACCGGCCAACCGGTGGATTCCCACCGGCCGGCAGGTGGTCTCTGGCAGTAGCAATGGTTTCTGTCCAGAGCCACCGGTCAGCCGGTGTGAGCTCCCCGGCCAGCCGGTATTGTCACTAGCCAGCCGGTGGATGACCACCGGCCAGCCGGTAGAACCTGGGCAGAGAGCTCGCTCTCTGTCTGGAGCACCGGCTAGCCGGTGGCTCAGGACCGGCCAGCCGGTGGACCATCGGCCAGCTGGTGAGACACCACCGGCCAACCGGTGTGCCCAGTCAAACTAGCCGTTGGGCTTTGACCAGACTTGTAATTTTGACTCCCAACGGCTCCGAAGGCCTCTCCAACGGCTCCGAAGACCCCCAATGGTCATTTGGGAGTTCCTCTCCTATAAATAGAGGACTAGGAAGCCCCGAAAAAATATAGTAGCCCACGGGAACATTTTTTGATCATTTGGTGAACCTCCAGCGCATTCCTTCAAGGATCCCCACCTGCTCCAACTCACTTCCACAACCAAGGAGCACCACCATAGAAGCTTGGGAGCGCTCTTCATCATCACCAATCAATCCATTAGTGCCCAAGACTTCTCCTCTTTACGGTTTTTATTGTTTTATCATTTTGAGCATTATTTTGAGTTTGTGCATACAAACCCTTCTTTCTATCATCCTCCCTTTGTTTGGGTTTTCACACCACCTTCAAGGTGTGAAGAGGTTAGTAAAGTCTTCCCTGTAAAAGACTTGAGTCAAAGGTGAGCTAGCCTTCACCTGTAAGAAGGCTAGTGGGTTTCTTGCTACAACCAATAAAAAGCAAGCTGTAATAGGTTTCTAGGCTGCCTTAAAGTCTAGTGGGTTTCTTGCTACAACCATTAAAAAGAAAGCTGTCGTATAAATCTCTCAACGGTTGAGTTGGGAGCGGAGACGTAGGCTTGGGATTTAGGCTGAACTCCGTTATCAATTTTGTGTCTTGCCTCTTTTATTTCCGCTGCGCTTTCACTTTTTCTTAAATTGTTAAACTTTTTTAAAAGGCAATTCACCCCCCCCCCCTCTTGCCATCACTCTCCGTCCCAACACCTAGGGGACGGGTTGTGACAATTAAAATAATAAGAATGGGTTCCCTTTTTTACGAGAGGTGAGGGGAACTCTTGGAATTATTCAAAATATTAAATAATATAAATTAATTTTCTATTGGAAATGGGTAAAAAGTGATTTATTTTGAATATGGAATGATTTTGGATCTAAATCCATTCATATAATTAAAATTATACAAGTTTTTATGGTTTTCTTTATGCTTTTCTATTTGTTTTAAACCTTATTTCCCCCTTTTAAGTCTTACTATGATATCATGTAATTTACACTTTGAGGGTTGATATAATTACTATAAAATTCTAAAAGACCAATAAATGAGTCATTTATGACATTTTATGAATTATACAAATAATTTTGAATAAATTGATACTTTTATAAATATTATATTTGTTAATTAAATATTATTTATTTTAAAAAATCAATAATTTCAATTTTGGAACTATTCATTACTTGACTTTTTAAAAAAATCATAACAATAAGATAACTTTGAACCAATACTCATAAAACCTCACAAACAATTATATTTAATATAAAAATTCTTGGATAATATTAAAAATCTAAAATTATATTTATTTTAGTACTTTTAATATCATTTATTTTTTATTTTCTATAATTAAACAATTATTGCATCGTCATTGTGAAAGATTTAATTATTTTTCAATAAAAGTTACAAATAAATTATCATGATAAATATAAATGTTTTATATCTCAAAATACTATTTTTATTCAAATATATCCCTTATATAACCCCATATGAAAAATATATTACTATTTAAAAACAAAAGTAAAACAAAATTGACTTTTCTTTGAATATAATATTATAAAGGTTATATTCTCATCCAAAAGACCATAAATGGTCTCATGGCCGATTATTTACTGATTAGGGATGAAAAATAATTATCCAATGAGATTATAACAAGTTTTAGGTAATATGATAATATTTATAATATTATTTTTACCCTTAATTACCAGATTTACTATTCAATGTGTTAATAAAAAAAATTCACTATTGGAAAACTAACCAATACCAATGGTTTGGAACCATTGGTATAGGCCTCCAAACCGTTGGTATAGCCTATACCAACGGTTTGGAGAACCATTGCCAAGTAATCCATTAGGATAGGTCTATACCAACGGTTTTGGGAAAACTATTGGTATAGACCTATACCAACGGTTTTGGAAACCGTTGGTATAAGTAGTATGAAAATCTATACCAACTGTTATGTAACAGTTCGTATATGTATTTCAAAAAAAACATTCACTAGGATTTGATCCCGGGACCCCTAGTTTATCATCGAATGACTTTACCACTAACTTAACATGACATTTGTGAACATAATTACATAAATATATATATGTATTCTCATAATTATTTTAAATTTTGATTTATATAATGTTATCGGTAAGAATATCTGATAAAAAATAAAGGGATCTATACTAATAGTTTTGACAACCATTGGTATAAATCCCATGATTCTGGATGAAATTTTAGGTGGAAGGTTGATATATGGGGGACCTTTCCCAACGTTTTCCCAAAACCATTGGGATAGTTATACCCTTTCCCAATGGTTTGGCCAAACCATTGGGAAAGCCCACTTTGAGGCACCCTTTCCCAACTATTTTTCCAAACTGTTGGGAAAGGGTATACCTATCCCAATGGTTTGGCCAAACCATTGGGAAAGGGTGCCTCAAAGTGGGCTTTCCCAATGGTTTGGCCAAACGATTGGGAAATGGTGCCTCAAAGTGGGCTTTCCCAATGGTTTGGCCAAACCGTTGGGAAAGGGGACCTATACCAATGGTTTTTACAAACTGTTGGTATAGAAGCGTTGGGAAAGGTCAGATTTCCAGCAGTGATTACTAAAGTTATTATTCATATTTTCCAAAAATAAAAGGGAAATATTTAAATAATTTTTAACTTATGATTCAAAATATTTAATCCATTTTTCCAAATTCAAAACACATAATTGGAAAAAATTAATTAAAATTTAATCTCTTTGATGGAACAAGAAAATGGGTTTTTTAAGTAAAAATGTTCAAAATATTAAAATGTTTTTATATTTGAATTCAATGTGAAATTTATTATAATGACCTAAATTTTATTAAATGATAAAAACCTGATATAATTATACTTTAAAACCATTAAAATATATAATTTAACATTATAAATAAATTTGATAAAATAGCAGTTCTCAATTAAAGTGCACTCCTTTTCACTATACATCAAAAAATGAAACTTATCATAAAAATATCAAAAATTAAACCAAATTCAATTTTAATATTAATATATCAAATAGTAATTTTATTTTTTCAAATAGAATTTATAAAATTTTAAAAAAATATATTTAAAACAAGTGTGTCATCCAAATGTGGAAAACTACCTTTTTTGAAAAATACTTCCTTTATGCGTAAAATTGGATTTATTATTATATAATTTATATAAAATGTATAATATGAATTATAAAAATTATATTTAATATACCATATTTATATATTTCATTAATATAATCCAAAAATATTGATTTTATTATCTATTAGAATAAAACACACTTGTGCACATTTAAATATATTTTCAAAAAAAAATCCTTTTATTTTTAAAAGGGTTTTATTTTCATTTATAAATAATTGGAGACCATATAATTAATTATATATACATTTTCAAACCATATTTTTATAATTCATTTAAAAATATTCACTCTATACATCCTAACAGCTAGTTTTTAACAGTATCATTTAAATAATAATATTTTTTTCTCTTAAGCTCAATGTGTTGTATCATATACACTATAAAATATAGTGTTTCCTTTTTTAAAAAACTTGGGATGGTACATTAAATATAATAAGGGTATTACCACTCATTTTAATCCTTGAAAAATGATGTGTCACTCAAAATCAGATGTTTTTCACCAACATAATTAAAAATATAATATTTAATGTTAATAAATATGATTATAATCATAATATAGAATTTAAAACATTAATAAATAACATTTCCTTATTATTATAGATTATGGGATTCAAGTGATGTAAAAAAAGTTGTTCTCATTAATATTTTATCAAAAAATCCCTTGGTCTCTTGATTTATATCATAATAAAACATTTAGGTCTAAATTTTATATTCACAAACATAAATCAATAAAATATAATTCAGTTTATGAATCTAGAAGACTACCTTACACCATAAATACATTTAGAAGAAATAATTAACCAATATTTTATAGAAACACAGGAACCCATTGACTTATCAACGCTTTGTATAAAGAACCACTAATTTTTTTTCTTTTATTTTACCAAATCATAAAAAAATAAATTAAATAAATCTTATATGAGATATAGAAAAAATTTAAAGATTATATAATTTATTCAAAATATAGAAATATTATACATGAGTTGTTATATAATAGATAAGTATAATTTCATAAAATTTGTCATTTGTATTCTTTTATTCTATAATATCTTTTTAAAAACATGTTTCCTGAGTAAAACTTTTTTCAATAATGATTATATCTAAGTGGATAAAAATATATTTTAAAATTTACAAGCTAAAGTAATTTTGACTAATTTTAATCTAAAGATATATTTATCGCCATTTTGTACAAAACATTCATTTAATATTCCTCATATATCTATAATTTATTTGATTCCTCATATCTAGGAAATAAATTATAGGATCCATAATGTTTAATATTTATATCTTAATAATGTTGTTCAAATTTTATTGTAAATAATAATTCATTAAATAAATATAATTATGTAATATAGTTAACTAGATCACAATTTTAATATTATAAACTCTATTTAATGGATTAATAGTAAGCTATTAAATACCTATATGAAAAAACATGAGGGTTTTTTAATAAACATTTAATAAATCTAAATAAACTTTTAATGATTTTAATCTATAAAATAAAACATAATTGAAATCCATATAATATTATGAGAGATGTTAGAATAAAGCATTTATAATAAATCATTTTGTTTTAACCCATAGTATCAATACAACCTTGGAGGGAGTGATAATTAGGGTGTTAAGTTCTTCTATTATTTAATAATATATTGTTCTTTTGTTACTAAAAAGTCCTCAATGTTTTAAAAACTCCAAATGTGTAAAAATATCCAGATATTGTAATTAAATAGAGGTAAACAAAAAATTTACATGGTTCTCTACAAATTACTAGTCTAAAGAGAATATGTGTATGGTATTTAAACAAACCAAGGACTAACACGATGCAATAAATGGGTTATAATATTTTTAGGAAGGACACATTATCAATCCTAGTAAAACTCCCCCTTCTTATCTCTTTATTAAATTATTTGTGACATGGAATATAAAATTTTTATATGAGGATCACTTAAATAGATTTTTTATAAAAAAAGTATAACATTAACCGAGTGAGGGGGTGTCATCAATGTTCTTCACTTTATTCGTAAATTACTTGTATACAATGGTGTTCTTTTAATAGCAGTCATACATTTTATTACATTTCTATAATTTTAAATATTCTTTATTACATTATCAATCAATTTATCAAAATTTATATTTTCCTTTAAATTTTTTAATCATTTATTCAAAAACATGATCTATCAGTTTCCCACCAACAAAAGACATAATGGGTCTTCAATCGCTCATTAAACATATATAAAAAAGATAAAACTAGAAAATCTTCATAAATAAAATTTCACTATTAGAATCTCCTAATTATTTTATCCTTAAAACATGATGTCTATGTTCTTGGAATGATAATAACAAGTTACTCTTTGTTAATCTTATAATGAGTTGTATAACAGTTTAATTTTAGTAAAATATCTATATCCACATTTCTTAACCCAGAAACCATATTTACACTATAGGAAATAGATGGTGGTATTTCCATAACATTATTAATTCAAAACCCCATCATAGTATATAACTCTTCTTCCTGTAGCATACATTTATTCCAATGATGAAAAAAAGGGCTCTAACATCATGGACCTATAGCATCTCCATGACTAGATTTTATGGAATGGACTCTTAAAAACATTATTTATTATTCTGTGGCACAACATGTTTTCCATGGTCTAAGTCGCTCATGATATCAAGAACCACTAAAATATGCCTAAAAATCTACATTTTTTGGCCTATAATTTGTGAAATATAATTTCAAAAAATATATCATGAGAAATAATAAATCTTACACCTGAGTTGAAAATATGAATTGTGTCCTTTATTTTTACACATTTATCTATTTTACATCATGGAATGGATGTAACTCCCATGAAATGTTTGACTCCTATTAAAAAAATAAAAGACAAAACCCTAAAATACTAAATAAAAACATTAATTAACCTAATTTTAAACTACATATATGAAGGGATGTAACTGTTTTTTATAAATTAAAGTTTATTAATGATGTGACACATACAATAAAGACAGGATTTTACTTATTCATATATAAAATATAATCAACATTGGAATTCTCTAGCCATGCTTTTATAGTTCTTAATAATTATAAAATTTATCTGATGAAAAAAAAATCTAACCAATTCCACATATTGTTGAAATAGTCTCTTATATTGGGGTTTTTTCTCAATCCTCTATATATTTCCTCTATGTGAACCTCTAATGTACATTAATTATATCTAACATTAATTACATCCCATTTCATGTTCCAAGAAGTAGATTCTCCCATGTAACCATTCTACCCATTTGATGATAAATTGTATTGAGTTTCTTTTACTCTAGATCAGATCAAGAAAAGTTTCCTAATTTAATCACTAAGAAAAGAATCATTAAAAAATATGTAATGCTATATTATTAAATTCTAATTTTAGTAAATAATATATATATTCATGTTCTACCATTATTTCTATAATCCTAGATCAAACCATTTTTTGACTTATTCTTTCTCCATTGGTGGTATCTCCCCTTATCTACTTATATCTTATAAATACATATATATTACATGTATATCATATTTTACAATAGTGTTAGGGAAGATCCTAAACCTCATCAATATGAGGGAGGTGGTTTAATACCAAGCTTTAACCTATTATTTTCATACATTGGTTTGAAAAATGGTTTTTTAATTATGTCTACTACTTATTGATTTTTTTCCACATAATTTAATTTTATAATTATTTTCTCAACCTAATCATTAATAATTTTATGTTGTATCTTAATATTATTCTTTGGAAATGTTTTAATATATTCTTGGTCAGTTGTATCACACTATGGTTGTCATAATGTACTACCATGGGAAGCCTCACCTCTTATCCAAGATCTTATAGTTTTTGTTTCTTCTATGGAGGTTGAGTAGAAGATTTTATTGCTGAAATGAACTCTAATTCATCTAAAAAGTGTGATTTTATCTCTTTCTTATTACTTATCCACACAATGATATTTATTATATTAAAAAATAATTATTGACTCAAAAAAATTATATCCATAATATATATATATACCAATATGAAATAAAAGTATGTATATAATTGATTATAATTCCCAATATAATATATCAAAACATAATCAAATTTAATATAATTATACCTCATGATCTCTTTCTCCAAAAATAGGTGTTCTCCTTATGATAACTTTTAATGTGGGTAGCAATACATATAGAAAATAAAAACTATAGTCTTGTTTTTTTGAGATAAAAAACTCTAATAAATCACAAGTAATGTGTTTTTTCAATCACTATTCCTTCCAAATTTTTATGAGGTTGTTTTTAACCATAATTGGTTTGGAATTCCATTTCCTATCGTGCAACTAAAACTTCTCCAGTATCTTCTTATCATATTTTCCCTTGAAACAATATATATATCCTTTTTTATCACTTTCATACAATGAATAAATTTTATCATTACAATCATTAAAATTTAATTATCAATGATAATAAATTGAAAAAAAACTCCTCCATTAAATTTTTCTTACTTCCTATAAATATGATTTCATCAACAGGGAAAAACATAATGGGATTGTTTTTCTTCGTTGATTTTGCATAATGATTTTGATGGAATCTTACTCTTCTAAATATCTAATTTATTATGAATGCATATAATCAATCATACCATTATTAAGGTTCCTTCTTAAAGACATACAATACCTTTCTCAATATTACAACCTTTGAATCATTATCTAAAATTAAAAATTATACTGGTTATTTGATTTGGATATCCTCTTTGAGAATCCCATTTAAAAAATTTATATTCATATCTATTTTGTATGTTTAGAATTTTCTCTAGATAAAAAAAGTAATAATGTTTCTTATTGACTCTAGTCTTCTGACTATATCAATGGTTTTTTCTAATTAAATTTATTCCACATTTGAATACACCTAGCACCCCAATCAGGCCTTTTTTTAAAACAAAATTTTATGTTCATTTTTTTATTTCTAAACAAAAAATTTGTTCGTATGATATTTTGATTCATTTTCATGAATATTAGATCCAATGTTCTATTTTATATATTTTTTGAAACTCCTCATTTAGGTTCTTGATTGATTATTCATATTTCAATTATTCATTAATTTTGGTTGGTTTTACTTGAGATAATAATACATTTTGATCATATTTCTCATCATTTGAATTTGTTTTGGTGTAGTTTTATGATAAATTATATTTTAATTATAAAATATAGATTTTATTTTTCTTTATCGATTCACTTTTTAAATCCTTTTATCAGCTTATATATCCAAATATTTTTAACTACTAAATCTTACTGTGAACAAGGAATATGTATACTACCCTTATATGTATCAATTTATTCCTCATCATCACATACCACACTTATATCTAGGGTTCTAGATCTATTCCAAACATTTTCTTCAATTGTTTTCAAATAAATTATATATACTATATTCTTAGGTATTTTGTTAAGAAGCATATATGCCTCTATCTTGAAGAAGTATCCTAAAAATATTACTTTATCTAATTCATTTCAATTTTTTCTTACTTTCCTTCCTTATTATGTATGTATCACCCTCTTCAAAACAATATAAATTTATTTAACCTTTTATTCATTCCATGCCAAATCTCATACAGTGTCATCTTATCTCTATAGATCAGTAAATCTTGATTTTGTTATTATATGGAAACATTCATGGAATACATCAAATAATAGTGTGAGTTGACACTTTTTATGATAAATGTGTACACAGTTTTGTTCAGGATTTAGTATCATATTTCTACCCAAATATTTTGTTATAGTGCTCTTACTAATGAAATTTCATTCTTGATCCCATGTTTCTCCAGGTAATTTTCCACCTTATGATTAGAGTACTCTATTCAACTGTCAAAAAATTTAATCTTGACCATTATTCCAATTTTACTCTTAGATCACCTTCAAAACTACTTAATGCACTCAATCACATCCATCTTAGACTTCATAAAAATTATAAAACCCATTAAAATATAAAAAAAAGTGTATTATTTATCACCTTATGTTTTGTAAACCTTAATGGTTTCAAATATATCATTTTGGATTAGATATAGAGTATTTAACTCTATATTTTTTTTGAATGATGTGGGTTTATAACTAATATATCCATTACAAATGAATTTCATATTTTATCCAAATATCTTCTCAGATTTTAAATGTTTGTTATTATTCTAATATTTTATAGATTTTCTATACCTTATTGATTTATATTCCCTAGTATTCCATGACAACATCTATTTTCTTCCTTATCTATAAGCAAGAAAGTGTTTCTTTCCTTACAATACACTTTATATATATTTTTACTGGTACATTATACCTTCAATAAGAAGTCTAGAGTTATTCTTTTGATATAAAAATACATCTGATGGAATGTGATCTCATGTTCAGATTCATATAATTTACACATGATTTGAATATTATATTGAGGGTTTTCCACATATTTTTTTTATTTCATGTATTATCTATGAACAAAAAATTATTTCCACATCCCTTAATTTTTATAGCACAAGAAATCAAAAATCTAACTATACCATCAACATGGCCCTTCATATTCTTCAATATATTTATGTTTAATACATGTGGTATGAACACCCATTATCAAGAATCAATGTGCTGTGATTTTTAATTCCATGGAGTGAAAGCTATAATAATATATCCTTATCATTTAAATTCTTTTTTTTCAAATAACTTGTTCATTATATTGATACATAAAAGTGTCTCACCCTATTTTCCTATACATATTTGGTGATATCATTCCTTAATTTATCTAAAGGATGTAAATTATTTTTCAAGGGATCTCATATGGTTGTTCAACTACCATCCTACTTTGGCTTCAATTGGAGTAATATTTATTTCTCTATTTCCTTTAAATTATTGATTTATAGAAAAAGTTAGAATGGTTATAAAAATATCTATAAAATTAGTTTTGTCTTTATATTAATGGATGTGTTATCATTTTCTATTTTTGACTGTAGAGGTCTTTGACTCTCAAATAGAACTCTACCTCAACACCCTGATTCATTATATAATAAAAAGAAAAAAAAACATTACACTTATTCAAGGGTGATATTTTACTCTTTCTTCCTCTCAAAACATTTCCATAATTAGGGTATCATCTTCACTATTGTTAAATTCTTTGTAATTTAGAGATTTCATCATGTTTATGCATTCTATTATATTTTACATGAACTTTACTAGTCTTCGATGTCTTGTCTAAATCTAATTCTACTTTTACCCACAGGCTGGACCATTTCTCATTTATAATTTTCATAATAATCTTTGAACCTATATCTACTCTAAGGCATTATTAGTCTGAAATATTAGATCTCGTTCCAAAATCAATCTCTTTAAATATTTTCTTTGATGTAGACTTAGTCGGCCCAATATTAACATAAATTTATTTAAAATAATTTCCATGATTTAAACATTACATTGTATAAAAAACACAAAACCTCAAGAATGTAATATTTATTATCATTGAGTATTTTATAAATAAGGATATTATTTTATGATACTCATGAAAATTTTCTATAATAAAACCACACTATACCCCCTTAGAGGATTCTCATAATTTATACACATCTTAATAACCTAGGGAATGGAAACATAAGTAACGCATGTTAATAAAACCTCAATAAGGGTGAAAATAATAAACATATTATTAATTTTTGGACCATAAGAATCTGGGAAGAAATGAGTATTAGAAAAATATATTATTAAAAAGAATAAGAAAAAATATTATTTTTCAAAAATACATGAAACAAGGATACATAAACTCAAATTAACAAACATGTACCATGGCATAAGTGTGTGAGATAATAAACATGATCCATAAATCATATTCATAGGAATATGACATATAAAAGTTTTATTCCATTAAAACAAATAAGAAAATAAAACTATGGGGAAACCATAATTGTAGGAAAACATATCAATATTAACATATCTCAATTTCAATTCTATACACACATAGACTATTTAGAATATTTTAACATTAATTAGACTAGTTCATAATCTGGTGATCATATCTTAACCGTAATTACATCCATAAGAAAATCTTGGGATCATAAATTTACTATAATTAAAATAACATAAATTATTGTTATAATATAATAACTTTAATTAAACCCATGTAAAATATTATGAGATGATCATAACTACAATTACACCCACACACAATCTTGGGTGTGTATCTTAACCAAAATTACACTCATGCACAAAGTCATTATCTCCTAAGATAAAAAATCTTAACTAATTTATTGGTGGTTGATATAAGACCCCACACATCAATCATATATATATATATTTATTTATTCCACTTGAAATAAATCATCCATAACATAATAAATAATCCCTAGAATTTAAAAAATGGTCTTTTATATCATTTCAATATGGTATCACAAAAAATGAAATCATGAATATATGTTGTTGAAATATAAAATTTTATCACCCCGAAAGGGTATTTCATAAGGTAATTTAGAAGAATTTCATGAAAAATATCTTCCATAAAAAATACCTTTAGAGATAAAGGGGAAAAATTAGGTAAAACCATAAAATGGTTTCTTAGAAAATTATTTTAACATTTTCTTGAAATAAGATGTTACATATCACATTCAAATGTAATTTTTGAAATGGTGAAGTGAAAACACAGTAAAAAAATATTTTTAATAGAATCATCAAATTTAGATATTTTTAAAGACATAATGGTTATATAAAAAGAATGTATAGTGGATGATAAAACATTTTATTTTGAAAGGATGGAAAAAAAATTAATTATTTTAAAATAAATTTATTAAAAAACCAAATCATAAAACTAATACAAAACACCATTTTTAAATCAAGAGAAGAAAAATATAAATTTCACATGTCATAACCCATAATTTCATTTCCAAAAAAAATGAATAATATTTTCTTGAAGATAAAATATATAAATAGAAGAAAAATATGTAATTTGGAATTAATGATAATTATTCTAAACAAATATATAATTTTTCAGAAAGAATATCATCAAGATAAAAGAGTTTAAAATAAATTTACACTTTATATAGAGAGAGAAGGAATTATTTTACAATCATATAATAGGATAAAACCATCCTGTAAAAAAACATAAACAAGAATCATTATGACTCAATAAAAGTAGTTTTGTTAAGAAAAACACCTTATGGATTGATAAACGTTTTAATAATAAAATATCTTGAAATAGTGATCATGGAATTTCAACTAAAATGAAATTAATAAAATATTATTCATGATATTATATTTCTAATATTTATTATACAAACCATTTAAATGGAATTATTTTCATAAAAAAATTTCTCAAAGAAAGTAAATTGAAAAAAAACACCCTTAAAGAATTTTAATCATTCAAATTGAAAATACAAGGAAGGTAGAACACGAGATTTATTTTTAAGTCACATATATTTTATAATAAATAATGAAAAAATAAATATTTTTAAAATATATTTACCACAAAAATTAAACAAGTTGTTAATACACATTATATCTCAATAATGAAAAATTAAGATGTAGAAACCCTTACATTTTATCCCTCTTAGCCAGGAATATTCTAAACTTCTATATAAAAAAATAACTATCTCAATCACCAACATCATAACATTATTAAAATATATATCCATTTATAAACTTAATTTTTAATCATTTTTTATAAATATATTTTTTATTTATATTTTATTTTTATCATATGATGTTATTAGTTTCAGTTGTATGTTCAGTACTTGTTTAATAATGGCAGTGGGGATTATTTTTTATAGAATAAAAGTTCATCATTTCAAGATAATTATATATGTATATAAATATATTTTCTTATATGGAAACATATTTCTCTAATTTCATTTCAAAATTATTTTAGTTATGATTCATGATGACAGAGTCGGTGAACTGCTTGTTTTTGGTAATTTTCATGAATGAGTGTACGTATATTAATAATGGGTTAGATATTAACATTAGCATTATAAAAACAAAAAATTAATAATTTACTTATTATTTTATAATAAAAATAGTAGTTATGTTTCTATATTTACCCATGGTATAAATTTATATAATTCTTCATGAAGGTGGTTAAATTTACCCAAATATGAATAAACAATAATTTATAAGTGTGTATGGCTATAAATGTGATTCCATTTTCATAATATAATTAGTAAAGAAGAATAAATATTTTATTTATATGTATTTATTTAATTTAATTATTTTATATAATATTTTTATAAATATTTAATTACTAATGTGAAAATAAAATATGACACTTTCTTAGGAATGACTGGCCGTAGTATACATGGGTGACATGTTCGTTTACATGGAGAGTAAAGAAGGTATAAATTGTTTATTATTTCAATAATAATAATAATGTTTTAAATATAATATATATTAATTAAATTCCCCTATTAACAATTATTTTATGGTATTTATGAAAAACAAATCGAATCACTTAAGGTGGCAGTTGTCCACACAGAAAACACACAATATTTTCATTCTTCATATTGTTGGGATGAGGGTAGATTATAGATATTACACTACATTAATAACATTTAAGAATATTAATAATATTATTATTATCATAATTTCATGTATATAATATTTTTGAGGTTTTAGAACAAGAAAAGTGTTAATAGATCTTGATGGAGAACATTACCTCTCTCTTTAGATATTCTTTCTTAGGGAACAAATTATGTCTCTTATGCTTACACTTTTAGAAATAAAAAAGGATTATAGGTAATGGAGAGATATTTTATGATATATTAGGTTATATTATTAGGTTATCTATTTATTTGTAATTAGATGAAAATTTTAAAGGAATTATTCTCCTTTTATAAGTTAAGAAAATGGAACTTTCATAAATACCCATTATTTTTCAATGTTTGAATGACATTATTGAAGGATAAATGGAACCAAATATGGGAAATAATGAATTATTGGGTGATATAAGGTTTATTAAGACACTAAAATTCATTTATAGAAATTTTTTAATCATTTATAAAGTCATTAATAGCTGGTTTTTTAAATTTACAATTTTTGTTTTTCACATGGTAAAAAGTTTTTTTTAAGTGGTTTATATTTTATTAACAATATAAGGTAATCCTTATTAAAAACTACATTTTATAAAAATATATTTAATCTCCATATAATCATTTTAAATTTATAAATAATATAAAATTAACTTTTAATTTAATAAATTTATTTTATAGAAAATTTGTCTTGAAGAAAAATGTTGTTTAACCATTAAGTGCTGTTAATATTATTTATTATTGATTAACAATTTATTGATTATTGTTACATTTTTATATAGTATTAAACATTATTTTAGAGACATTTTCTAAAATAGATTAAGTTATTTTAATATATAAAAATTTTACAATGCTAGTAAAAAATCTATAAAATAATAAATTTACCATAATCTTAGTCAATAACTGTAATCCTAGTAATCATATATTTATGGATAAAATAAAATTGGCCTTATTAAATAATGAATAAATATATTATCTAATATATTAAATCAGTTTTTTAGATTTAATCTCTTAAAGTGTGAAAATAAATTTTAAATACAAGAAAGTTAAAAAAAGAGAATTAATGTAAAATATTTCTTAACATTCTATAACATTAAACAAGGTTTTTTAAAATAGAATAGTGTTTTTAAATGAAATATTTTTCTACAAAAATATATTTTTATTCTAGTAAACATGTTTATAGGTTTTTTCCTAATCTTTACTTAATGATATTGTTATAAACATTATAGTATTAGTAAAAACATTCTTTTTTTACTATTCACCTAAAAATAAATTATTTAATAAATATAAAACAAATTCACCTTAGGTTAATTTTTATATACTGAATTAAAAAATGAATTTAATCTATTAAAATTAAAATTTATAAATATATAAATTTATAATTTAAATGAAAATTTAAATTATAATGAATAACCTCTTTATGAATGAAATTTACCTCTTAAACATTATGTGTTTCCAATATTGTTTCAAAGTAATTTATAATTTAAATAGTTTAAAAATATATTTAAATATTATATATTATCATAATAAACATTTATATTTGTTTTATTTAATTTACTAATACATTAAATAGTTCTTTTAGAATGAATAACCCATTCAAATATTAAATCATGTTAGTTATATATCCTCTAAATGCAAGCAATTTTAATTGGTTAATATCATTTTATTTACTAATGGTTTTATTGTTATTAATATTTTATTAATAATATTCATCTAATATGTTTTGGTTCATTTAGTTTGGTGTTTTGTTTGATACATGATATCAAACAAATTATATTTATTTAATGAAAATATATATTATAAAATCTTGGGGTGCTATATTCTCCCCCTTAAATAAATTACATTCTGAAAATTCTAATTAACATTCACTAATTAAATATTTAAGGGTGTCCATTTCATATAAATGAATCATCATTTGATTTATAATGAGATTTCTTCCTTACTATCTTAGGTAAGACTACAAGACTTTTTTCCATAAAATTATTCTTTATGAGTTCCTAGTGACAAACCTTTTAGAGATTCATGTTCATAATCATGTTACCAAGAAAATAGTAAATCCAAAATGATTATGATATTATCCAATAAAATTAGAATAAATTATCTTATAAAATATAAATCCAATTATTTCATGTATAATGATACTTTTATTTCATCTTATGATAGTTTTGTTTCATCTATACCAAAATTTGATCAAACTATCACTCCATCTTTTTATCTAAGGTTATATATGATCATATTCCTATGAGGTTTTATGACATAATTCATTCTAGAATTATAATATATTTTAATAAATCATAATTATTTAGATAGATAATTATAATTAACCAAATAATGTTCCCTTAGAGTTTTTATCCATCTATGCAGTCTTAGTCCCACTCATTATGCACCGAATAAAGACTGGGTTTGTCATGACCCAACCTAGACAACCCATATAATGAATCCATAAACTATGCCATGAAAATACATAAAGGGTGTTCTTGATTCCCATGGAAAGAAAATAAGCCCTCTTACATCCAAAAAAACAACCATGGGGAGTGATTTTCCAATCCTAAAAGAAGATACACATCATATACATATATTGAAAGAAAATCAAGAAATAAACAAGAAAAAAATAAGTAACAGTTGTATATATACAATTAAAAAATCAAACAAAAACTATAGTACATGTAAAAACTCAAGCCAAAAGTTAACTCCTCATCCAATGACTACTCAACATTATATGGTGGAAACTTACCACTATGTCACCCCAACTACCCATACCAAGCGGATATGAAACCTCACCACCTCAGTATGGAACCTTTACCTTTCTTATATTATACAAAACAAGGTCTACACACCCCTAAGGGAGTGTGTAAAGTGTGAGATAAAATTTCTTAGTAGGATCCAACCTAGGTGTTTCATAACAAGTCTCTATCAAATAAACCCAGTATGCTCAAAATAGTAAAAACAAGCCATCATAATGAAATTTTTAAATTTATAACAAAATCATTGTAAAATTAGTACCATTTTCACATTTTTTACACAAAAACTAGATAATATATTTTCAAAGTAAATTTTGAATAAACCATTTTACATTTATCAAATAATTAATTATATATCATATCAAAGTCAAAACAATTTTTAGTCAAGAACAATGGATATCACCCCTAGTATACCATTGGACTCAACTAACTAGGTCACTCATACACTAATAATCATTTAGAAATATTGTAAATATCGTGTCCCTAAATTCAAATCATATATGATATAGAGATGGAGGAGTACCCATAAAATTTAACCCCCTTATAGAGTCAATATCAATTTCCTAGAGCTAATGAATCTATGAGATTTTAATAGAGGAACATCCTAGAAAGTAAACCCCCTTATGGTGTCAAAGTAAAATGCTAATTTCTATAAGCCCACCTAGGCACCCAAGGCTCAAATGTGTTATGAATACAAAATAATTTCATAATTTATTATCACATTTCACAGTACAATTTACAAAAAACCCTTTTCCATCCCAAAATCATACATTTAAACACAATTTAACAAATCATTTCATAATGCTTTGAAACCCTCTTTCTTTTACCAAAACAAGATGGAAACCATCTTTTGTCACAAACTTATTCACACATTTATATTATAGAAATAAAGGATCATTCCAGTTATTGTTTAGAAAACCATTTAAAAAACCAAGATCATTCAAAGTTAATCCAACATAGGCTAGAAACAGAGCCAACTACCTCACACTTGGGTTTCATGAAAACCCGAATAGGATCTACACTCTATAAGGGAAGGTAATATTAGGGAATTTAAATGAGGCCCTCAAAATTAAATATCACATCTTTAAAATTAGTTTCCATAAGAAAATATCTATTAGAGTAGATATATAATCACATACCTCCATGGTCACTCACACCATACCAAAATCAATAAGAGATCCAACCACTAGGAGAAAAATTCATGACTTGTATATAAATTGGTAAGAAGGATCATAAAATTATCAATAGATTATAAAAATTTATCTTTTACCAACTAAAAATTCCTAGAGAAATAGCGTAAATGAGAAGTATTTGATGAAACTTACTAACTCAGGAATAACCGATCAACTAAAGATGAATTCACCCATCCATGATAGAGGAGAGAGAAAAATATGTCCCTAAAGAGCCCCCAGATTTGTTAAAGGTGAATTGAGGTTTAAGGGGTTGATTATAGATATTAATTTGGGGTTTCAGGGGAATAAAATACAATTATTCCCCTTGATAATTTAGACTAGCTCAAGACCAAAGGCTAGTTGGTGGTATTAGGTATTAATATATTGCCCCTATAAGTGCCACCAGCTGGTTGGTGGACTTCCACCAACTCGATGGTTGAGATCCTATAGGAACACCAATCTTCTAGGAGTCCACCAGTTAATCGTAGGTTTTCCACAACCACTGTTCATCCTACTTCTCTTTCCCCTATCCTCCAAACACCTAACTCTCGAATAAAAAACATCTTAAAATGTTTAAAAACAAAAAAATGAGGATAAAATGATAATTTAAATGGATTGTACCTAAGTTTAAGTTAGGATGTTACAATCTTTCCATAATATGACTTTATGTCCCTAAAGAGTGACACGAAAGAAGGATACTCTGGAAAATAGTGAGGGAATTTCTCCCTTATTGATGATTCACTCTCCCAAGTCTTGTGAGAATCTAATCCATGATAGTATAAAAAATTGACTAATTTAAAATACTTCCTACATATAACATAAATCTAAGAATCAATGATCTACACTAACCATTCCAAAACTAAAATAACTAGTAGAAACTCAACTTCCCCCAATTAAAAACATGGTAAGGATCAAAATGATACATCATATGGTTAAATATGTGGAAAAACCATGTAAACCTATCAACTAATATGGAAATTCTAACCCATATAAAACCTTTATAACTTTCTCAATGATCTTAAAATGTCTAAAATATCTCAAATACAACTTCCCTTATTTCTCATTATTTTAATGGCCCAATCATGGATAAACATTTAAAAATACCTAATCACCAACAAAAAACTCTAAAGGATGACATCTATGATTTAAATAATATTTTTTTCAACTTAGAGTTGTTACCATGCATCAATGTATATCCAAAATCCTCACTAAAGTCTCATAAATGATACTCGATCCCACAAGAGATCCCTCACCCACCTCCAAACAACAAATAAGTAATCTATACTGGAAATAATACAAATCCTCGAAATAATTCATTCTGATCGATGATAGGAAACTATTATTATAAGAAAATTCAATTGATCCTAAATGGATATCCCAAGATATACTAAAATATTGGACACAAAAACATATCATATTCTCTATAATAAAAATAGTTTCTCTATCTAGCCATTTTTCAATGGATGATAGGTTGTACTTAATCTAACCAAAGTCCACATAACCTATTAGAAAATTCTCTAGAACTAGAAGCTAAACCTGGGTCCCATATTAGAGAAAATTATAGAGGTGACCACATAAAACTTCACAATTTTCTATATTTACAGCTTACCTAGATCTTTAACCATGCTGGTGTCCCTAATCAAAATAAAATCAGCCAATTTTTCAACCAATCAATCACCACCTAGATATCATTATATTATCAATGATTATTTGGTAGTACAACTATAAATTCCATGGAAACCTTATCCCATTTTCATATATACAAAATTAGAAGATGGGGAAGGACATAAAGATTCAGGTTCTCTACCTTAATCTAATGGAAGGTATAAATATGGGGAACATAACCAAAAATGTTACACTTTATACTGATCCATCATAAACATCACCTCATTCCATAATACATCTTCATCATGAAAAGATGGATGAACCATAAATAACTGTAGAAATCATGAATTTATAATTTTATCAAATAATAAGGGATGATGAACCAATTGTTAAAGATAATAATTCCATCAGAGTAGAGATATTTTCATTTAATGGTTTCCCCATAATATAAGGATTCTATAATTTTTTGGAATTATTCATCCTTCTATTGGTCATATAGAATTGACTCAAGTAAATATGAAAAAATTGAACATTTTTTGAGAATCATTCATGAATCATCCTCTTTCACATTTAGATACAACTGATCAAAAATCCCCATATAGTTTAACTCCTCTTTTTCTTCCTAGATATCATGAGAAAGGAAGTTCCAAATGAGAGTATTAGTGATGAAATTCCAATTACCCATGGTATAGGTAATGTTAAATTAAAATGTTTATAGTAACTATCCAGAACCTCTACCTAATGTTCAAGTCATTCTGAGAAAATATATAGCTCAAGATCATATTATTAGAAAAGACAATGAAACTTTCCCCGAATTGATGGTGTCCCCCACACTTAATCACATTCCTGACAATTGAGACATATAACTAATGTTTAAGAAAAAAAATCATGTAGCTAAATATGAGGATAACCATATGCCACAACATGATCATCCTTTATAAGCATGCATACCATATCATCACTAGAAGCATCACAATAAAACATGTATCCCTTACTGGGTTATATAAATCTCATAATAGGATATAATGTTAGAAAACATGTCAATTAATAAAAATTATCTTTACATTTATCTTCCCCATAAAATTACACCTGTTTCATAGTAGGATTAGTAAAAAATTATGATAGCATTAAGAAACCCTTGATGAACCATTTATATTATCCATCATGACCAAAGAATATCTAAATCTCAAAGAGGATATGTGCTTCTTCCCATGACAATACATTCTTCACCTTTTCATGATCTAATGAGAGACTATATTATAAAATCTCATGCAACATGAACTTCATCTCTAGTCCCCAAAAAAATTCATTTTGATAATTTTTCATAAAGCTGGTGGCTCCTCGTGATTTCCAAAACTATGGTAAGATGTTGTTAAAGTTGATCCTCAAAACTCAAATAAACTAAAATTTTCTCTATAAATACCATCTTAATAGTATTAAGATACTAGTAAAATATCCAGTTCAACATTTCCATAAACACCACGGGATTGTTAGTTAGGCCAAAAGGAACTATGAGATATTCATAGTGGCCATACCTGCTCCTAAAATCAATTTTTAGGATATATGATTTCATTACTCTAAGATGATGATATCTCACCAGAATAATGATTTTTAAAAAAACACTTTCCACATTTAAAGGATAAAACAAGTCATTGACATGTTTAAAATTATACTTATTATTAACAATTACTTTATTTGGATTTAGATAGTTTACATAGAAATAGAAATAACCATCAACCTTCTTAGAAAATAGTATGGGGCCACCCACAGAGAATCAAAATAAAAAAACCCTTCTATAATAGGTTATCTAACAATATATTGATCTATTTCAACTCAATAGGTTTCATATAATAAGAGGGTGTCGAAAAATGTTGAGTACTAGTAACTAGATCAATAAATAACTCTAACTCCCAATATAAAGGAATACCATAGAATCCATCCTAGAAATCCTTGGGAAAATCCTAAAAAAACTAAGGAATGAATGACATGAGAAGAAGCATCATATAGATCAACCCAAAAAAATAAAACAGACTCCTAAACTCCAAGAAAATGTTTCTATAAGATGATACCTTAGGTCTCACTCTCCTTGAAACACATAGTATATCCCATCAACATTAATGAAAAAAAACATGTTGATGATAACATTTAATATCAAGTTGGTGAGATACTATCATTTCTATCCGGGTAATAATGTATAAAATCTTCACATCAAGATCTATAATAACCAAGACTAATTCTATATCAGGTATCAAAAAATAACATGACGTAAAATGAGAACCCTTCTCCTTCCTATTGCAAAGATGCATTTCCATATCCATAACAAAGGAATTGATCTCTCTCGGAAGTTTCAACACATATATGAAATGTGAATATATATTATCATTAGGATATTATTTCAAACAGAATAGTTTCTATAGAGGATACAAAAATAATGTAACCTCTCACTATATCTATGTATGCATCAACTTCCACTAGAAACTCATCCATTGGGTGAAATAGCTTCACCCTGGAGTCGTGTGTCTAGAGCCATGTTGACATTAAAGATTCTAAATACACCATTATAGCCTTTTAACTTGATGATCCCTAACTATAATGACACTTAGACAAATCTTGATAGAATATATGTAGATGACCACGGTGACCACATGCACTGAAGTTGATTGGAGGTATAGGTGAAATCATCAGGTGTGCCCTACCTTTCCATAATAATAGAAAGTTGGGGATGAACAATTATCTACTGTTGATTGAGTAAAGTAATCTAAGATCTCATAAATACCTCCATTTACCATTTAATTACCATTCCACTTCCACTTCTTCTATTTTATGCCATGGGAACTACCACTAGGCTAAAGGTAAGATCCAAAGAATACTATATTACCCACCATATATATCTATGCCATCATAGCTATATCAACCAATTTAGCATAGGAGGTGAGAATCCTCAAATATTCTTATGATTAGATGTTAGGTCGCAAGACTTATAGGTATTTATAAGACTTCATCATATCATTCATCAACACCTTAGGAGAAAAATAGATCAACTCATCAAAATGATTGGTGTACTCTAGCACCAAATGTTATCCCTATTAAAAAGATAGGAACTCCATAGACACTACCATAATCTAGGATTATGGGATTAACTTATGAAATAAAGTTATATTTAATCCTTCCCAATATAATCCCAATTTCTAATATTCTTGAACCATAGAGTACCACCACCTATTACTTGGACCCTCAAGCTTAAAAATTACACACTTCACCAGGACCAATTCTGATGCCTCTAAGAAATCAAATACCTGCTAAATTTTTTCTATCCAATCCTTAGAATTTTTATTTTCATTAATACCCTTAAAATATGGGTGTATTATTTATTAGGAACTCTTACAATCGATCATTTTCCCTTCCATATCTTGGTAGATCCTTAATAGGTTGGTTTTGGAAAGGTGTCATTTTTAGGTCCATAAAATAAACTTTCAACAAGATATCCACTAGGAGATTCTTATCAAGGGGAGGATTTCTTTGAAAAATATTTTTTGTTTCACCCTCCTAAGTAATCCTTAGGTGTTGTATCATAGGCATGTTTCTACACACACAAAACAAAAGGACACAACTAGACACTAGAACTATCTCAATTGAAACTCAAGAGAACATTATCAGAAACTGAGTTTTAGATCAAAATCAAACATAAGAGACAGATAGATCATCATACCATGGTGACATAATTCTCTTTATGATGATATCTATCCATACACTCACTCTAAACATAATTCATATATCTTTAAAGTCCTATCTCATATCTACAAACATCCCAAAATTAAGCACAACCATGAACTATTATGAAATTCTCATGAACAAGCCCTGAAAACCCATCCCACTAAGTTTTGAATCAAACCAAAATAATACCCAAAGGGTGTTCCCTATCTCCATATGTTAGTGATAATAACTCATGCATCAGAAAATGACCAGAGTTAATGATATGGCCAATCTGAAACAAGATACATTCTATATATATATATATATATATAAAGAAAATAGACATGCCCAAAATAAAATGAAGCAATATTTGTACCAATAAAACTAAAACATAAATCCAAAACTAGAGTACATATCCAATCAAAAACCAAAAGTCAAATCAATATCTAAATTGTATCAATGTGATGTGAGGGAAGTATCAAACCATTTCACCTCTAACTACCCATAAACAATTGATATGAAACATATCCACCTCATTCTCAAGCCTTTCCCTTTCCTATATCTGAAAAAAAAAATGTCTACAAACCCCTAAGGGAGTTTATAATGTATGCTCTAAATAATAATAGTAGGATCCCACCTAGGTTCTTCATAACAAGACTCATTCAAATAATCATAATATACTCAAAATAACCAAAATAGGCATGACAAGGTAGTTTTTAAATTTATAAAGAATCATTGTAAAAAGGTTCCCCTTTAATAGTTTTTATAAAATTGATATATAATAGTATTTCAAATTATAATACCTGGATATTTTAAAATATATTTGTTTATAAATATATTGAAACTATTTGATAGCTTGTTTGGCATGCAACACCGAGCATAAAATGTACTATGATATATTATAACATAGTCATTGAATTGACTGGTATTAATAGTATTAACTACATTAATCAATATATATTGATTTTTTTTACATAATTAAAATTTTTTAGTTAATTTAAAACATATAAGTAGTCATTTTTGAGTAAAAATTTTTTTCCATAAATAAGTTTTCTTCAAAATTTATTTTTATTTCATCTTCTGTTCTAAGATAAAAAATAATTTATAAAACTAATAGAAATTGAATTTAAATAAAAAAATATTTTTCAAATCATAATATCAAATTTATCTTTGGGTGAAATTTTGGGATTTTTCTGAAAGGGTTTATTTAGGTCCCATTTTTCTTTAAATTTGATTTTAAATTAAAAAATTATTCCTTTAATTTTATATAAAATAATTAATTACACTATAATAAGCATCACATTTTACTTTGGTATAAGTTCATTTTTTGCCTAAAAATTCATTTTTTCAAAAAAATTTATTTTTATGTGTACAGTGTATTTTTATATTAATTAATTAAATAAATAAGTTTGGAATAATTATTTTAAATAAGTATATATATTATATATTAAAAAAATTACATTTATTGGATGTTTTTACTATGCATGGAATAAGAATAAATCCAGTTTAATGTTTAAAAACAAATGAACCTATAAAGGGTTTACTTTCCATTTGGTGTGCTTTTTTTAAAATGAACTGATACCTTTTATATAGATAGAATATTATAAAATGGATTCTATATTTTCAATCTTCATGGCAAATTTGTTTAAATAGGTCCCTTATACATTTGTCAATTATAAACAGTAACCCTGTAAAATATTTGTTGCGTCCAAAAGGGTAAAATTGGTAAAATAGGATTAAAAATTATTGATATGGTTTTAAAATTTTTCTAACATGTGAAATTATCATATTAGATTAATATATTTCAGTCATACACATCCATGTGTTTAAAATATGGCAAAAAAAATTCATTTTTATTAGATTATGAAAATTATATTAATTTAAGAAAAGGATAAATACAAAATGTCACTCTCTTAACTATTATAACCCTAAAATTTTATCAAAAAGATAAAAAGATGTTAATTTTAGTTCTACTTTTTTATTTTAAAATCAAATTACTTTTTCTTAAAATGTTAAATTACTTTTAAATTTTAGTGAATGAATATATTCCTTAATTTATTACACAACGATAACACAGTATCTATTCAATTAATAGAAAAATAAAATAATATATTTTAAAAATATTAAAAATAATACAATTTTTGTTATTTATTATGTTATATTAATTTTTATATAAAAATAACATATTAGGTATGTGCTAAAGGTTTATATTTGAATTCCATAACTATATTGATGACTTTAAAGTCAAAGTAAATGAAAAGTTTTAGAAATGACATTATAAATATTTTATGAAAAACAATATCTTTTTAAATGATTTAAAAATCATAAAAAATGTGATTGAGTACAATTATGATTATAAATTTTCTAAAATTTCATCCCATGTACATTAATGATCCAATTTTTACCATATATGTAAAATTTTAAACATTTAAATTTTAAAAAGTTTTTACCGCAATTAAGGCTAGAATCGGTTAACAAGGGGTTAATAAATGGTATAAGGTTTAAAATGACACTAAAACCTATATAAATTTCATTGGATAGTGATATGTCCACCATAGAATCTTTTTATTAGAATCTATTCTCAATTGGGATCATTTTTCTTGATAATTAATTTATTATATTTTATTCTTTTTTGATACTCCAAGTATGTCTTTTCCTTCCCTTATAAAAGGACACCCCATCTCTCTTTACATTACACAATTTTGAGCCATATAGCTCAAATAAACCCTACCAAATTAACTTATAAAATTCCAAATACATTATTGGGAGGTTATGGTCCTCTAAAAATATGATTCCAAGGGTCATTAAGAAATGACATAAAGGTGGCCTACCAAAGAAGAGGTAATCATCATACCTGACCTATTTCAATTTATTTCTTATCATAACCACACTATATCTAAAATATTATTAATTAAATAATTAATTTAGTATCAAAAAATAATTAAATATTGTTCCACTGGTATTCAACCTCTTTTCCATCAAATGGGATGTGAAGGTATTGCTCATGCGTACATATGGACTACCACCACTAAGTAGCAATACAATTCATTTTAAATCACAATGATTCATGTGCGGGTATTATGATGGGTTAAATATTTATACATTATATTTATGAATAAATTATTCTTTAGGATTTATAATATCATATAAACCTTCTGGCCTTCTAATTATTTGTACAATGATAACTTCACTCGTGTATATGTGTGGTACCATCTCCAAAAAGGGAAGTTATTTGTTTTTAGATTCCTCTTTTCATGGATAGTAATATGGATAGATTTAATTAATTTATAGTTTATATATTAAATAATAATTATTCTTTAAATGTTATTTTTTAGTTACCTTTATTTTATTCTACCCTTTAAAATTTTAAAATAGCATTCATGTGTAAGTACTACCTACTATATATGCGAACAACGTAATTAATTTTTCTATATCTATAATATTTGTATAACTATAAATATATATATATAATGAATATATATTATATTAATATAATTATTAACATTATATAAATTAATTAACCATGATCAATATGCGAGGACTAGAACTACAAAACTGAAATTCTGATGAAAAACTAAACAGTGAACACCAGGAAATTATTAATTTAATAAAAAATTATTAATAAATGGATGTTGAACTATTATAATGGATAATATAATATATTATAATTATGTACATGATTATGATATATATTTATAATAAATATAAATTTATTATGGATGTGGTTAGAGTTCTTTTGAAGTAAGTCAAACTTGAGGTATGAGATTTTCAACTCACTTTTATTTCTGTGAGAAACATGTTGTATTAACCACAAATTTGTTTTATGTGGTGTATATACTTATCATTAATTTGTTTAATTATTTTATCAAGAATGTTATGGGGATATTCACATCAATATAATGTTTTATCTTTCATTAGGTTTTGATTAAGATATTACTAAAGTGGTAAGGGATTTAGGTTACAATCACATTATTTATCGAGATTCAATATGATAAAGTTTCCAATGATGAAATTTTATGATCTAAATCTCAATAATTTTATTATTTTTCATATCCTATGTCAATATATATGGATTACATGTTTTCCTTTCATTTTTCTCTCTTATTTACTCAAGAGACACAAATTAATATCTTTAATGAAAAATGACATTATTTACCCCTTAAGTTGAAAATCCCTTTTCTTTCATTTCCATGTTTGCTAAAAAATCAAATAATATTTTTAATATTCTCCTATGATATTTTAAATCCATTTTTAATCATAATTTAATCGTTAAAAAATTAAATGGAATATTATTTTCATTTTCTTGATGATGTAATCTTGAGTTTTAACTAAAAATGTGAAAGGGATCGCTGTCTTAATATACACATTATGAACAACATTTACCACCATAATAAACACTCAATTAATTTAATATTAATTTAAATATATCAATGGTCTCTTTAAATAATAAATTTTTCCATAATATATTGAAAATTTTTAGATTTCAAATAAGTTTTTTAAAATAGAAAAGTGAATTTTTCTCAAGAAATTTTCCAAGTGATCTTTTAAAGGAATTTTATTCTCAGATCACATCCTTTGATATTAATTATGATTTACTAGGGATATGATCTAATTATACCATACTTAATATTTATATTAATGGTGTATTATTATGATAATGATACATTTTTTAAATACATTTAGTTTTCATTGGTTATGTTATGCGTAAATATTAAAATGTTTATTAAACATGTTTACTTTCAATGAGTTATGATATATGATGACTGATTTATGATCATGTGGAATTCGTATGTATGATTTCAATTATGTGATATGGGGGACTAAAATTATATATCCCACAAATGCATTGGGTAAATATGTATATCTCATGAGATAATAAGGACTAGAATAGGGAGTGAACCAAGTTCAATAAGCGACTCTATCCACTATGATGGTTTTGGAATTGAACCTTGACTAAGGATATGATAGAATGGGGAGTGAAGTCAATACACTGTGATAATCCTAAGATTCTATTTAACTAAGAAAATTATTTTCTATTATTATGTTTATTCTAAAAACATATGTTTTATTCCAATGTTATGCTCCTATGGATCGTGATATTTCTTTCATTTATGATTCATGTCTTATGAGCTGCCAAGATTTATGCCAGGATTCAATATTATGATCTATGATATGCTATGTATGGTTTTAAAATGTAGAGATCATGTTATAATACACTTATGATCAATTTATTATTTAATAATATTTGATATACCTTATTTACCCTCACTGGGCATCTAATATTTCCCTTTATTATGTTTTATTTTCCCAATTATATGATTAAAATTCTTAAGAATGATGACTCTAATAAGGGTACTATTTATAAAGAACATAGTTATATATGGTGTAGATCTCTTAAGAACTTGTTTTTTAAGAATCCATGTTTCCAAAGACACTAAACCTATTAGAATCTAGTGTGGATCCTAAAGTTATTTAATAAATACTAATCTATTAATATTTAATATATATATATATATATATATGAATGGAAATTATGGGCCACTTTAGTTTGAATCATGAAAGGTTTTTTACATTTGGAAGAAAGGATGAGAAACCATTACTGAGAGCCCTTAGGATATTCTGATGTATATGATAACATCTATGTTATATAAAATAAAATAGCATGGTTTTCCTATTAAAAAATCTATTTATAGATACTATTAGTGTACATAGTTTTGGAAGATATTCATCTATGGGTAATAACCCCAAAAAGAGTTATTTGGGTATATCTTGATCATAGTTCTTATGAATGGTGTATCCTCCCTTACTTCACACCTATTTTGACACTCTAATGTTATATTCATTATTTAATTCACATTTACATTATGAATCATTATGAAAGAATTGAATTGTTAAAAACCAAGGATAAAGTAGGTTAAACCTAAGATGTCATATATTTGAAAGAATGTGTCATGATTTATAAATTCTATATATGATTTTCCATGATCTAACACTATGATTAATGTTTCTCAAACTATGGTTTTTTGTTTAATAAAATGGTTAGAATAAGGATGATACATTACATTGCTAAATGTGGTGGATAATGAAATGATTATCCTCATTAGAAACTAAATCAAATAGGAACTTGAAAGTAAAACCTTGTGATTATTCCTAATTATCTATCATGATTTTTGATGAACATAAACTTTGGTGAGTTTACTGACATGTCAAACAAGCTTAGGATGTAAATTTGTGTAATATAATGTGGTAATGTCCAATAAAGAAAGTAAGTTCAATTTTAAACAGGTCATGAATATGGGAAGGAGGAACTAGGTGAATGTATCAAATAAATGGTGATATATTTCCTATCTGGAAAAGTTGTTCATAGAAAAATTAATTACTAAGGAATTCAATGTTTTCTTTGTAGGAAACATGGGAGTTATCTGATTCAATTCTCTAATCCATGGGTTAACTCCAAGAACAAGTAAGGGATTATGTTATATCAATCATTAATGTGTAATGATTAAATTTTTAATTTATTTCGATTTACGAATTATGTTGTAGAAATTTTTTATAAATGATATTATAGTTATAAGAATTATGAAACATATAAATATTATTCTATAGTATTTTTCATTTAAGTATTTAAAAGAATATTTTTAATAGGATAGATAGTAAATAAAGGTGAATTGGTGGAAAGATTATATTTTTGGAGAACATGTGATAAAGTGAAAGATAAACCTTAATATGAGCCTGATGTTGAGTTAATAATGTTTAGTTGGGATAGATGGATGATTGATATTGATAAAATATATTGGATATTATAGGAGACCTTGGAACTGATTAATGATTTTATAAAAAATTGTTTTATGTTATCATTAATAGATTTTATTCAATTCTTGGATTTATGGAATATATTAAATAGTAAATGATTTTTTTAGGAATAAGGGGAGTGTTAATTTAAGGAAGTATATATATTTTCATTGAGGGTTTTTTTATGAATTGGGTTATTAAAATTGTGACACTCTAAGACTTTATAATATTTTTATTTTAGAATAAAATTGATTTTGTTTTTATCTTTCTTTATACGCAACACTATATTAATCTTACACTACACACGACATTAAGTTAGCTTGTGTTACACAAAAGACCGAGTTTTACCGCCTTTTAATGGCATGAATATTTTCAAAATAAATTTTCAAACTTTTATAAATTTTATTTTTCAAAATAAAATTCATTTTTGAATGTGAACTGTCAAAATTATCTTATAGTGATTTTTTGTATTTTTATGACACATTTCATTTTTTGATGAATAGTGAAAAATACTACATTTTAGTTGAAAACTACCTTATCATGTAAATAATTATTATTGTTAAGTTATATTTTAAGTTGGTTTTAAAATCACAATATATAAATTATACATATATTAATCCAATTTAGGTAATTGTAGTCATTTTTATATTGAATTTAGATATAAAAACATAATGAACTTTTAAACATTTTCACTTTAAAACTCCGCTTTCTCGCCACGTGTGCGGGATTAGTTTTAAATTTAATTTTGCTAATTATATGAACTGAATTTGGAAAAATGGATATAAATATATTTAATTAGTATAATATTTATAATATAATAATATCAACTTAGTTTTTTTACCAAAAATATAAGTGAAAGTAATTAAAATTAATTGTAGTGATTAAGGTAAAATTAGTTTACTTAGTGGTTAAACTTTAATCTTAAGGGGAAAATTACCTAGAAACTTATCCAAATTCCATCGGATGCCCATATTTATAAAATATACCATTTTGGTTTTAATTTTATGATTTATTAGGGTACTATTTCATGAAAGTGACCTATATAATAAGTTAAGTAAGGAAAAGGACAAAAAAGGAACCTTCCTTCCCTTTAAATTTATAAAGCCTTGAGATATAGAAGAACATCATATTTTATATTATAGATGTCCTTTTGAAATATAAATGAGTTATTTTTATCATTAATTTTTATAGATTAATTACTTGCTTAAAAATGATTAAGAAACACCAATGCAATGATTATTTAGTTAATAATTAAACAAAATTAATGATACTAAAGATAATAAAAGTGTATAAAATTGAATGAATTATTGTGTTCCCTGATTTTTGTAGATGAAAATTTCATGTTAAATATATTTTAAATTAATATATTTTAATTCAAAAAAATTATTTATATTTTTATGTTTAAATTATGTAAATAATGTCAAAATTAACATTGATGTTATTTTATAATAAATGATAATTTATTTAAAGATTTAAATTTTTATAAGAATTATATATTATTAAAATTGATTTTTAAATGTTAATAAAAATAAAATATATTCTATTAATGTCCCAATTAATCTTTTATAATGAACATATTGACCCTTAAATAGTAGAAACATTGTTAGCACGGTTTAGGTTTAAGCAGTGTTGTTTCATGTTACTTGCACTTGTGCTAAAATTAATTTCCAACACATATGGGATTTTTATTTTATAATTTTATACCATATTTAAAATTAATCAGTTATTTATTTTCTAATAAATCTCACTTTAATTTTTTCTTAATGGTTAAATTACTTAGGATATAAAACTAGTTACAATAATAAAAACCAAAATGGTAAAAGTGGGGAAACATAGAAGTTAAGGAACAAAATTATTAAAATTAACATATTTTTGTGTGGTGGATCTTTTTACCAACCAAAATTTCAATTTAATCCATTATTTTTTAATTTTTTGGCACATGTGGTAAGAGATACCTCCAAATAGTTTTTACCTTTTTATATTTACAAGAATTCCACTCCCCCTCCACTATAAAAAGTCATCCATTACCTCCATTTATTCACACCTATAAATCCCTTTGTATAATCTAAATCCAACAAAACTATTTTTCCAAAATATATCCCCAAAACCTAGAAGCCTATATTTGGGAAGAAATAAATCCAAGTAAGTCCTTTTGTGAAAACCAAAATGAGTTACTCGAAAAAGAGGAAACATTATTCAACGATCACTTTTGTTTTATTTCTTTCTCAAACCATTAAATTATTTTTATATCATGATTATATAATAACCTTAGTATCTTAAATATACTGATATTTTTTTTATTCTAATATTTTGACCTACACTTTCACAAACATCCATCAAATTGGATATACAGTCATTGTTCGTGTGTACGGAAGACTATCGCCTCAAGAACTGATATCGTTGGTTCTTCCATTACCACATTTCAAGGCTGGAGATAATGATGTATTTATAGTTTATATATGATTTATATGATATTTATAAGGTATTTATGATTATTTAATTATTATATAACACATTCCATCATGATTTCCATTTTTTTTGAATACAATAACATCGTTTGTGGACATGTGGACAACCGTCTCCTCAGAGTGATGTGATGAATTCACACTTTACATAGAATGTATTATGGATTGTTTACATAAACATATTAAATGTACATGAAATAAATTATTATACACATATATATAATATAATTTTTATTCTTTTAATATGATAATTAAATAGAAACAGCGTTCATGCATACGTGCAACCTACCCTCTTCATGAAATATGTATTCTATTTCCTATCACTAAATATTACAGATTACACTAAAATACCAATATACTGAATATATATGATATAAATTAAATAATTATTATATTCATGACATAAATAAATTTATTATAATATAATATATCATTTTCATTATTACTCATTCACACACTAAAAAAAGTGATAATGTTGTTCATGGACGTGTGGACTACCTCCTCCTCAGTACCATGTGATTCATTTTACTTCACCAAAATTAAATATATAAGTATATATGATTAAATAAAAATGGTGTTTATGATATAATTATCATTATGTAAATATAAAATGTTACTTACCTTCTTTCCATAATGATCATTGAAAAATGGGAACGTTACTCATGCGTACATACAGTCTATCGTCTCCAAGATTCTAACGTTGGTTCATTTATTATAACCATATTTCATGATTAATTTTATAAGAATAATTAATGTATAAATGTGATAATAATTTCCTTATTATTATCATATATATGTTTATATAGTGACCCATTTGACCATATTCGACTTACCAAAGTCATTTTTGACACATGAATCGACTTTAGTCAAAACACCCAACGTAAACTTAATTGTTTAAGTAATTGTATAAAACATTGTAATAAGTGAAATAAAAGTAATAATAAACTTGAAAAATGTTATCAAATAATAAATGATTAACATAATATTATTGTTCATGAATATATAGATACACGTGAAAATTAGAACTCAAGGTAAAGGATTTTCATCTCACTTTTTACATCAGTGAGATAAATATCATATTCACCACTTACATATTTTGTGTGGTGTATCTACTAATAGTTTTGATATATTATATCATGAATATATTTATCTTCATGGTATTTAATGTATTACTTTGAATTATCTCATCCAAGGGGTTTTAACTTGAGAATTACTAACTGGTAAAAGTTATCTTACAATCTCACTTTGTTATGTGATTATTAACTTTCTCTCAAAACATCACTTCCTCATAATAATTATCTGTTGAAGAGTATATTTAATTTTGACATAGATATTATTATACGATGGATATTATTATATCATAAACCATATACTATATTTAAATATGGATTTTAATTTTAGAGTTATTTAATTTATTAGGGAAATATTGATAAATTTGTATCCTTTACTCAATACGGATATTTGATATGGCACTTTGTTTATGAATTTATATAGATTATTTGGTATATAATAAATACTTTGTACATGAACTATATGGGTTGGGGACCATTTTAAATAACCCATCGATGCATTGACAGTCTCATGGGATGAATTTAGTTGAAAAAACCCTTCATTTCTATAACCAATATGTTTTAAACTATCTTATTAAAGGTCTTGAAAGTAGAATAAATATTGGCCAAACCAAATCAGTTTTTAACAAGAATGTTTTAAAACTTCTGGTGAAAGTTCTTGATGGTAAAGGTTCTATGTACCTATAAAATGTGTAATCTATTAATTAAGCATTTCCTTTATTTTAGTTATTATTATCCAAAGTATTCTCACTATGAAAAAACCTATGGATACATTTAACTCTCAATTTACTGATTAAATAGAATTTATTTTTAGTTTATTTTACCTTTCCATAATGATTATTATCATTAGTTAATTATTAATTCTTATTTAATTTACCCTCACTGATCATTTGAGCTTACCATTATTTTTTTCTTTCCCAAGGGTATAATTATAAATTCTTGGAATGAGTTTTAGTGAGAGAATTTTATTTTTTATGTAGTATGTTTTTTTATTTTGAATACAAAATGAGTTCCATGTATATAATATATTTTCCAAAACTACTAAAATGATTGGTCCTTCATGATTTTATTTCTTATAATCAAGCCAATTTAATAAATTAAGGCACTGGATCTATGATTTTGGGGTCAGGGTGCTTCATTTGGTATCAACGAATGTTTAGTATAAGCCTTGGATACTATATTTAGGAAAAAATAGATTAGGGAACATAACCCTATACTAGACATTGATAATATGTATAGAATAACATCCCAAAGAAACCATGTTTTTTATTATAAGATTATATATACATAAATTTTTTAATTTATGATAATTATTTCACTATTTATTGGATTAAGCATTATATTACATAATGTTATGATCTAATCTAGTGTATGGAATTGTTTATAAATTCCACCTTAAAGGAAGAAGTGTATCAATACTCATGTCCAATGTAGAGGTTTCCTTGCAGAGTAATCCAATATATGTGGTATTGGAACTAATCATGTTATGGATATATTAGGTAATCATAATCATTTTATGACAAATAAACTTTCCCAGATGGAGAAACCTATTCCATAATGATATTATCCTATGATGGATCACTTTATGAGACAGAAGTCCCAATCATTTAGGGGTACTATTAATCCAATTTTTATCGAGAAATGGATTATGTCTATGGAGAATATATTTATTGTAACACCCCAAGTAAATAAATAATATGAAATTTTCATATTTATCCAAATTTTTTGAATAAAATATAAATATTACATTAAAGGGAATGCTATGCTCAAGGGCGTACCCAATACGCAACAACGAGTTTCTTTAAAATCTTACATTGCACTCAAATAATAAAATAATATTATTTTAAAAGGTAGTTAACGCCTAGCCATTGTAATGGTGGGAATGAATGGAACTAACTACAAAATTATTATATATGTTTGTCAAATATTTTTACTTTTATCCAATAAAAGTTGGAGGATTAAAATGCAAATGAGTCCAATTTTAAGCAAAAATCTTCTAATATTCTTTAAAAGGTCGATTAACTACCTTTTGATGGAGAACCCTTTTTAAATATACTTTTAAAAATTTTATATGTTGTATGTGAAAAAATAAAAGCCTTCTTTAGAATCTGGACATCAAAATTTACTTTGTGCAAAATTTCGTTATTTTTCCGATAAAGATCATTTTTATTGAAAATATTGCATTTTAATTCAAAATCCCCTTTTAATCTGATTTATTTATATGGATATATTATATTTTTAATTTAGATTAATGTTTATTTAGAATATATTTTTACCATTTTATCTAATGGTGGTCATTGGAATTAATTTCACTTTGAAATTGGACTTAAACTAGTGTCAATCTTTTAATAGATATTGTTTCTTAAAAACACGCTATTTGTTTTGGCAGCGGGAATTAATTATTAAATTAATTAATTCAACATATATGTTTTGAATTTTTTAAAATATACATCATTTTTGAATTCATAATATCAAATATAGCTTAGGGTGAATTTTTGGTATTTTTCTGAAAAACTTCAATTTTTGATGAATAGTGAAACCACTAAGTGGTAGTTTAAAAACTGATTTTTCGTTTAAATGAAAATTTACCACTTCTGTGATTTGAATTTCAAAAATACGACATACATGGTTGTCATTAGGATGTAAAATTTGGTTCAATGGGATTAAAATAATTTTTGGTGAATAGTAACTTTTAAGTTTTTAATCGCGATTAGAGGTAATTAGTGTAATTTAAGGTAAAATTAATGTTTTAATAATATGAAATGACCTAGACACATGTCCTACTCTCATTGGATGTGTCATGGCCGACCAATACAATCTGTGGGTCAACTTGGGGACCCCATGGAGCCACTTTGGTTGGAAAATGACATAAATAACTTTTTATTTAAAGTTAAAATAAAAATGTCACAAGCATGAGTTGTTTTACTAAAACTATTTTTAAATGGGGTTATAAAAGACATATTTTTTAATATAAATATTCATTACAAAGATAAAATGATTTAATACATCGTGATATTTTTTTATAATTTTTAGACATTAAATAAATTAAATTATTTATGACACCATGATGATGCAGCGATTACCTCATTAATAAAGGATTTAAATAAAATGAAAATATAATGTTAAAACTATGACATAAACTTGTAAAAGACCTATTGGATGAGTATATTTAGAACCCTTACAACCTTATACTCGAAATACATCAATTTGGGATCTTTAAAATCCGAAACTCATTTGAAAATAAAGTATCATTTTGTAACTTTCCAAGAGTGCCCCTCCTCTCCTCTTATAAAAGGCCCCCACCTCTACCACCTTACCCACACCTATCAAGCCTTTTTCTCGGCCAACACCTACTAATTTTGTCCTTAAAAATCCCTCTCTTACTCCTAGAATCCTCACTTTGGGCAGAAGTCTTCCCAAGGAATCCTTTGAGCTCAAATCAAAGAGAGATACCCGGTTTTAAGGTAATGTCTTCACTTGTGTTCTTTTGTTTTATTTTGCTTCTCCAACCCCCAAAACTCTTTTTATTCATTTATTTTGTAACAAATCCAGTATATTAAATATACTAGGATGTTGTTATAATAATTATTCGAGCTATACTTACACACACCTACATCTAATAGTTAAAGAACATATTGTTTCTGTGGATGGTGAATTTCTGCCTCACGAAATGATGATTGTTCAATATTCTTTTAACACCCTAAAAGGTGGCCATTAAGATGTCACTATATTTATATATGATATATAATATGTTTATGTTTTACTTAATCTTCTTTATTTTTCATTTATTACATACCTTTATGGTTTCCATTATGGTTAAACGCGATATCTTCATTTTAGGAAGTGCGGACTACCGCCCCCTCAAAGTGATTTGATTCGTTAATACCATATGTGGTAAGTATAAAGGATAGATTTAATGATATTATATATGATACCATACTGGAATTATAATACTATTATGTATAATTATGTTTTAATTCCATTAAATAAGAAATAGAAATGGAAGTAGCGTTTGTGCGTACGTACGGCTTACCGTCTCCATGAACGGTGCATTTCATTTCTTACCTCTAAATGTTATGTAATATTATAAATGCATGTATATAATGGATATATATGATATATATGATATCTACATAATGAATATAATTTGGGATATAATATATATTTTACCACATGAACAACTTGTAATTATAAAGAGTTTATTTTTGACTCAAGTAGCAATGATCTACAAAACGACCATTATTAACTTAAATAATTACATAGTGTTCATATCATGGTAGTAAGTGATATAAAAGGAATAATGAAATTGAAAAAGGTTCTTAAGCAAGTATAAATTAACTCAAGTTTATTATGAGATTGATTTATCCTTAATTTAAGGATACCATCTTTATAATGGATTTCATCTCAATTTACATTTCCATTGAGACTTCATTGTTGTAATGCACCAATTCACTCTTATATGGTGTATATACTGTCCTTTGGAATATAATATCATGAATCCCTTTATTCTCATGATATTATAAAGTTTTTATTAAATTTTATTCCTCAATTATTGTATTCAAGTGTCTCTCGTTTTGTTAAAAACCCTTCAACTAAAATATCATTTTAAATGTTTTAATGATTTATTCTTATAAATATTTATCATTAAAATCCATGTTTTCAAAATGGTTTTAAGGATTTATTTATATGGATATTAATGGTTTAAATTTTAAAATATTCAATTTGGTATGGGACACTTTGATTTAAAAATCTCTTTATTAAATGTTTTAAATGGTTTTGAAAATGTCTTTTAGAATGGATTCATTATTTCAATATCTTAAAATGTTATATTGTTATTGTAATGTGGGAATGTTATATTTCCTTTATGCTTAAGTTATGTGCTATGATTACGTTATGGTTCTTGAGAATTGTTTATGAAGACGGGTGGTTCTGTGATAAACAAAGGGCGGTTGAGCCTGATATAGCGCTCTAATACATTGGGTAATGCGAAGGAGTTAATGTTAGGGCCAATAGGGGCCTATATACCCTGAGAGGGGGGGTGAATCAGGGTATGGATATTCTTTTTCAAAGTTCTTCCTGCCCCACTGGATATTGACCTCTTTGTTACAAGGGTCACTTTGTTTGCACTTGTGTGGTTACTGTGATCACTTGTCTCCTTTACCTGATGATGATGCTTTGAATGCAATGCAGGAAAGTAAGCAGGCAGACACAGAGATTTTTACTTGGTTCACCGCTAAGGGCTACGTCCAAGGAGCATACGCCGACAAGTTGCCGGTTCGTACCAAATTCCACTAGACTTCACTAGCTGTGGATTACAATGTTCGGGCTAGATCACTTCTATGCCCAGGCTCACTGCCTATACAAGGTTTAGGGTCAGATCACTGCTTTCCCAAGGGTCACTCCCTGTTTCTCTCTCTGTCTCACTGCCGGTGGAGAGGATCACCTTCTTCCTCTACCTAAGCTCACTGCTCTAGAAGGGATTCACTCACAGTTTATAGACCTGTAGGTCTCTTCAGTGGCATGAAGTAATGCATCCTTAACTGTATATAGATGCTCTGTTGAAGTCCAAATTTCATCTACTGATGAATACCTCTTTGCCTCTGAACACTGGAAAATTCCCATGGAAAGACCTTCGCAAAGAACCCTACAATGCGAGGCTCCCAATTTTGCGAAGCTCAAACAAGCCTTCGCGAAGCTCCTGCCTTTTTGCGAAGCTCACTCGCGAAGCACCCTCGTGAAGCTCTATCGCGATGCTCAAGCCGTCACAAAGAAATGACCCTCGCGAAGCTAAGTAAGCCAACGCAGAGCTCGCAGGTTTCGCGGAGCTACAATAGCCGCTGCGAAGCACCTCTTTCGCGAAGCACACTGGCTCTGCGAACCACCTTCGCAAATCAAGATCAAAGTATTTTCTCTGAAAATTCTCTCTACTTCGCTCGAAGGGGTCGGCCTCTATTTATAGGCGATTCCACCGACCCTCGTCCCTTCCACATGAAGTCAACGCCACGTCATCTCAAACCGCGAAGCTCCAAAGTTTCAGCCGGAATTCTGTCCAAATCGCGAAGCTCCACGGCAATTTTCTGTTCGCGAAGCTTGACGTAGTCACAAAGAATCACCGTCAACTTACCTTCGTGGCTCGCACCTTCGTCGTGAAGCTCCCTCGCGAAGCCCAACATTACTTCGCGTCTTCACCATGAAGCTCCCTCGCAAAGCCCAACATTCCTTCACCGCCGTGATGCACTTCAGCCTCTGCGGTTCGCGAAGCTTGACGTAATCGCGAAGCATCACCGCCTCCATTCTTCTGGTCTTCGCGATTTCCAAACCATGCATCCTAGCTTCGCGAAATTCATGCCTTTTATATATTAAATTATTCTCTTCATGGAAATCCACTTTTCGCGATGCTCACCAAACTCCAAATTTTGAACCCCAAAAATTTGGCAAACACTGGGAAACGGCGCCACCTTGTACTGCTCTTTTTGTACCACCTCCAGATCGTCCCTTCCTTTGTCATCGTTCTTTGTCAACAAGGATTGTCAACAACTTATTGGGAACTCGACAAATATCCATGAAAACACTCTTTTTCAACATATACAATCAACCCAAAAAATACTACAATGTTACCTTGAGGGATTTTTTCCCAACAATCTCCCCCTTTGGGTTTGTTGACAACTCTTCACAACTCTGCTCAGGATGATGTTCTGCACTTTGATACCTCACTGAGTCTTCTTCCAGTCGCTACCACCATTCGCCTCTTGAGATTCTGATAACGTTCAAGGATTCACTTAACACGTACTCTAAGCCCACATGAGCAATGCTCGGTGTGAGAAACAAGAGTAGTATGAAAAGTTCATCAATGAATCACTTCATGTCAACCACTATTGTCGATTCCACCCTGATACCAATTCTTAAGTTGATACCAATTGTTGAACCACACTGATACCAATTGGTGATAGTTGGACACCTTTTCACACCATTCCAACACCGTTGTTCTGCTTTTATCACGATCCTCAGCTGTCGTGATTTCTATGCTTTGATCGATCACTTCTAGCATCATCAGATTTAAAAATCTCTCCCCCATTCTCATTGCTCCCCCTTTCTGGCTGCTCCACCTGTCAGTTTCTCCCCGTATCAATTATGATTTATCAAATCTATACACTGTCTCCAACAATCACTATTTTCTCCCCCTTTAACAAGCACTTTTCTCCCCCTTTTTCAACAAACCCAAAGGTCACTCCTTCGTAGTTCCCAGAGCCAGTCGATGTCTCTTAAAAGCTTCCTTGGGTAAGGCCTTTGTCAGAATGTCTGCAACCTGGAGCTCTGTACGCACGTACTCCAACTTCATGATTCCCTGCTCAACCTTCTCCTTGATAAAATGATACTTAATCTCAATGTGCTTTGTCCGGGAATGATGGACGGGATTTTTGCTAAGATTTATAGCACTTGAGTTGTCGCACTGGATTCTGATCGGAGACTTCACTTCAACTCCCATATCTTCAAGCTGCTTCTTCATCCACAATACTTGTGTGCACACTTGAGTGGCCGCAATATCCTCAGCTTCGACAGTGCTCAATGAAATGCAATATTGCTTCTTTCTTAGCCAAGAAATACACAATCCACCAAGATAGAATGCACCTCCTAACGTTGATTTTCTGTCATCTGCTGATCCGGCCCAGTCTACATCAGTATATCCCAATAACTCTGTCTGATATTTGTCATTATATGTCAAACCAAAATCCACAGTGCCCTTGATATGCCGGAGTATTCTTTTCACTGCGAGCATGTGACTTTCCTTGGGATTACTCTGATATCTCGCTGCTTGGCATTTGGCGAAAACAATATCAGGCTTTGGTGCAGTCATGTACAACAAATTGTTGATAATCTACCTATGTTCAGTGAGATTAACTGCCCTGCCACTGTCATTTTTTGATGATTTCATCCGGGTAGCATCCGGAGTCTTCATCTCCTTGGACTTCGCAATTCCAAACCTGATCAGAACCTTCTTTTAATATTTTTGAAAGACACCTTCACTATGCTTTATTTGAATCATAGATTCTGCAAATATTGATTTCGCATTTGAATGCCATTCTATCGGTGCTTGTTTCAACCCACATAATTCCTTCTTCATCCGAAAATCCTTGTTCTCATCCTCAGGAATAAAAGAACCATATGGTTCCTTGATATGCACTTCTTCTTATAGAAACCCATTTAGAAATGCAGTCTTTACATCCATCTGGAACTCTTTGAACTTTCTTTTCCCTTCAATGTCTAGGAATAATCTGATTGTCTCCTGCCTTGCAATCGGTGATAATGTCTCATCACCATTTATTCCCTCTATCTGGGAGTCTCCTTTGCACATCAGTCGTGCTTTGTTCCGAATCACTGTGCCATATTCATTCATCTTGTCTTAATAGAACCATTTAGTCCTGATGAAATTATTGTCTGATGTCCTCGAAACAATCTCTCAGGTCTGATTCTTCTCAATTCTGACCTATCTCTTCATTCATGGCATGTCCCAGTTTTCATCTTCAGCTACATCAGCAAAGCATTTCGACTCAACCTATGATAGTAGTGATGTCTGCTGCAGTGATTTCATTCTTCTTGTCTGAACTGGAGCTTACTGATCACTGATGATATTCTGCCTGTCAATTTCAGCTTGATTCTTTGTCTTTTGTGTAGATAAGGATTTTACTTCCTTGTACTCATCATCAGTATCTTCTTCTGAGTCACCCTCAACCACTTCTTCTCCCCCTGTGTTGCTTTCTTCCTCAACACTTTCGTCAGGAAATTGTTCACTGACTCATTTTTCAGTGGCTTCATTTCTTTCAGCTACTTTTCTGTATTTCATTGTTCAATGAAATCATTCCTTTCAACTTCTTCTCGCAGCTTCTTGGTATCCTGAAAACAGTCAGCTGATACCACAATGATAGATCAAAATAAATAATCATGAAATGCTTTATCATTGCTGCTTCTCCCATAGTATGTCTTCTCTCAATAGACAACACTTGAGCTGGGTCATCCAATTATTTCCTTGATGGATCTGGCATGATTTTGTTGTTGAATGCTCCCTATGTGTTATGAAACACTTCCTGGGGTTAGACCCACTGTTTATACCCATAAACATCATTCTTATCCTGCATCATTTATTCTTATCTTCCACCTATATGATTTATGCCAATCTAGCACTCATCATTGATCCATTAACCAAATCTCTAAGCCTACTGAGTTGGAACTCGATGTAGGAAACAAGAGATAAAGTTAATAACACAATCACTTCCTATTGTGCTCTGTTGCTCCCCTTCTTCTTCAACTCTAGTACCTAATTTGAATCAATTGAAAACTCTAGAGCATATCAATTCTCCACTTCGCATCCTTAGATGCCACTTCCCCTTGGATTGTATCTCCCTAAAACCTGAAACACATGGATCATCAGTTAATAGCATTTATATACATAGGGAGAGGGGATTATTATGGACTCCTCAAGATGAGGATTGTGGTTGATCCTGATGGGTCAACCCTTTGATTCTTTCTTAGAGAGCATCACACTCCATTCTTGCTTCCTCCAACTGCCTAGAGAACTTCAATTGTTCTGGCCATATGACTAGGCATTCATTGCCTACATTCTGAGCCTTTTTCTGATATGTAGATTTGGTAGGCTCATCCTTTCTCACCGCTTGGGGTATAAGCCCACTGGTACACATTTCCTTCTTTGAGGTTCTACAAAAATTCCACTTTCCTTGATTATTTCTCTGAGTAGAAACCTCTCTATTTGGCATCTTCCATTTCTTCTTCTCCCATCTTAGGGGTCTTCCTCTTTCCTTCACTTCTCGCTGAGAAACACGACATGTGGATTTTTCGATGCATTCTTTGCTTATCTGCCTTTTATCATATTTATGAGTCACCACCCTATTTTTCATTGGTGGTGGGTCCTCCATTTAACATCCATTATTCTTTATCACCGCTGGAGTAGATCTCCCCTTAATCTTCCAGGTTTGCTCACATTCTATCCTTGAGAGCTATTGTGAGTATGACAGAGGAGGTGACTGATACACCTTTCGTTCAGCTCCATGTGATTTCCCCGAGGCTCGAAGCCTATTCTTCTCCTTACCACTTTGTCTCCCAGTACAGGCTTCTTTCTTGTACACTTCCTGTGGTGGAGATCTCTTTTTTTATTCCTTTCCCTTTCATGTTTTCTTCTTACTGAAATGTCTCGCCATGTGCCCATAGTGAGAACATATAAAACATTTTCCCTCAAAGGCATACCTCATTTTATCATCTCTCTGCTGAGATGTTGATGCACCTTGAGTTCTTCCTCTGATATTATTCTCCTGAGCTTCCTGACACATGCTCATGGTGTGTCCCATTCTTCCGTAGTAATAGCATCTAATATATGCTTTCCTCTGAGAAGCTCTTCTTTCTAATTTCTCATGATGCTTCTTCCTGTTCTCTGATTTATTAATGTTTCTCTTTTCACAGCCTGAAATGTACTCCAGATCCTCTGTACAGAATCTTGATGTGTGGCCATGAACTCCACAGAAATAGCACATATCATCACTCCTTGAAACTATCCTCATAGGCCTATCTCCAGCACCTATAGGATTTTTCTTACCTTTGGAATTTTTCACTGCATTTTTCTTATCATCCATAGGAGTGGGATTATCATATCCAATTCCAAATTTTCCCAAAAAGGTTGAACTTTGGGAAGATACAATCCTTTCATGCTTGTCCTCTGATGTAGCATATTTGGACTTCATTTTATCATCACCTGCCGAAGGATGATAAAATAATAAGTGCAGTGCATCCTTCAACTTGGGCTTATCTTTGGATTTAGAATTATCCATTTCCTTCTTGACTGATTGTATCTCTTCTTCCAACTTTTGAATCTTCAAATCTCTTGATACAAGTTGAGCATCAAGTTATTTTCTGAGATTCTTTCCACAACTCATCTCATCTTCCAGTTCATGCTTCAGCTTATTAACCACGAAATTTTTCTCTTTTACTTTCAATTTTTCTTGAGCAAGAGAATCAGAGCAACATGCATTCTCTTGTTGTAGTCTTTGATTCTTCTGAACTAACTCAGACAACTGTGTAGCTAGATCATCATTCTTGGCTTTCAGATTCCGAACTTCATCGGACTCTTGATTCTCTTCACACTTACCAGCCTTTTGTTTTCCTTTTCCTTTAGCCAGCTTCTGTTGTTCCTCACCTTGAGAATCATTCTTCTCTGTTAGGTCAGTAACTATATCAATAAGCCTTTGATTTAATCCTCTTAGCTTTTTGACCTCAGTTTCCAGAGCATGGATCTGTATGCCTTTAGATTTAATTTCCTCAGTGGATTTCTGATCCAATTCTTTAGTCCCATGGACAACTTCCACCTTTTTCTTCAGGCCATCGATCTCTCTTTTCTGTTCTTCAACCTTCAGCTTATACTTACTAACAGATTCTGAGTTCTCTGATGTTGATAAATTAAGTTTCTCAATTTCTTCCATCAGCTCAGATTTCTCTTCTTCCTGCTGCTGCATATAGAGTTTGGCATCGCGAACAATTTTGTTAGCTTTCTTGGTTTTGGCCCTCCAAACATCTATCTCTTCAAGAGCAGCCTCCAACTCAGCTCGCATATCAATTCTTCCTTCAATTTCTTCTTCTTCATCATCAGTGGTTCCAACGTCACATGGAAAGTCAGGTTCTTCACTCATTCCATTAGCATCTTTGAATGAGTAATTATTTTTGTTGTATGATTTATCCAAATCATTTTTCTGTTCACTGCATGATTCCTTCAGTAAGCTGTTTGATTCTTTTAGTTGAATCATACTTTTTCCATAAACACTTCCACACTAAGGGATACCACCTGACTTCTGATTCTTCTTTGAAGATTTTCTTTTTCCCATGGTAGACCGAGATAAGCGAAAACAATATCTTCAACTACACAGAAAGACTACACCAAGTCGAAGAAAACAAATCTGATAAAAGAAACATTCCCTTTGATACCAATTGTTAGGGCCAATAGGGGCCTATATACCCTGAGAGGGGGGCGAATCAGGGTATGGATATTCTTTTTCAAAGTTCTTCCTGCCCCACTGGATCTTGACCTCTTTGTTACAAGGGTCACTTTTTTTGCACTTGTGTGGTTACTGTGATCACTTGTCTCCTTTACCTGATGATGATGCTTTGAATGAAATGAAGGAAAGTAAGCAGGAAGACACAGAGATTTTTACTTGGTTCACCGCTAAGGGCTACGTCCAAGGAGCATATGCCGACAAGTTTCCGGTTCGTACCAAATTCCACTAGACTTCACTAGCTGTGGATTACAATGTTCGGGCTAGATCACTTCTATGCCCAGGCTCACAGCCTATACAAGGTTTAGGGTCAGCTCACTGCTTTCCCATGGGTCACTCCCTATTTCTCTCTCTCTGGATCACTGTCGGTGGAGAGGATCACCTTCTTCCTCTTCCTAAGCTCACTGCACCAGAAGGGATTCACTCACAGTTTATAGACCTGTAGGTCTCTTCATTTGCATGAAGTAATGCATCCTTAACTGTAGATAGATGCTCTGTTGAAGTCCAACTTTCATCTACTGATGAATACCTCTTTGCCTCTGAACACTGGGCATTTCCCTTGGAAATACCTTCGCAAAGCACCCTACAATGCGAGGCTCCCAATTTCGCGAAGCTCAAATAAGCCTTCACGAAGCTCCTGCCTTTTCGCGAAGCTCACTCACGAAGCACCCTCGCGAAGCTCTCTCGCGATGCTCAAGCCATCGCAAAGCAACGACCCTCGCGAAGCTAAGTAAGCCAACGCGGAGCTCGTAGGTTTCGCGGAGCTACAATAGCCGCCGCGAAGCACCTCTTTCGCGAAGCACACTAGCTCCGCGAACCACCTTCGCAAATCGAGAGCAAAGTATTTTCTCTGAAAATTATCTCTACTTTGCTCGAAGGGGTCGGCCTCTATTTATTGGCGATTCCACCGACCCTCGTCCCTTCCACGCGAATTCAACGCCACGTCATCTCAAACCGCGAAGCTCCAAAGTTTCAGCCGGAATTCTGTCCAAATCGCGAAACTCCACGGCAATTTTCCGTTCGCGAAGCTTGACGTAGTCGCGAATAATCACCGTCAACTTACCTTCGCGGCTCGCGCCTTCGCCGCGAAGCTCCCTCGCGAAGCCCAACATTCCTTCGCGTCTTCGCCGCGAATCTCCCTCGCAAAGCTCAACATTCCTTCACCGCCGCGATGCACTTCAGCCTCTGGCATTCGCGAAGCTTGACGTAATCGCGAAGCATCACCGCCTCCATTCTTCTGGTCTTTGCGATTTCCAAACCATGCATCCTAGCTTCGCAAAATTCATGCCTTTGCCATATTAAATTATGCTCTTCATGGAAATCCACTTTTTGCTATGCTCACCAAACTCCAAATTTTGAACCCCAAAAATTTGGCAAACACTGGGAAACGGCGCCACCTTGTACTGCTCTTTTTGTACCGCCTCCAGAACGTCCCTTCCTTTGTCATTGTTCTTTCTCAACAAGGATTGTCAACAACTTCTTGGGAACTCAAAAAATATCCATGAAAACCCTCTTTTTCAACAAACACAATCAACCCAAAAAATACTACAATGTTACCTTGAGGGATTTTTTCCCAACAGTTAAACGTTAAGGTTTCTCTGAAGAGATTTAGGGAATATACTGTGATGGGTATTCCAAACGTAACCAAGAGGGTTACTCCCTATGTAATAATGTTATGAATGCCTCAAGTTACCTTTATGTCTTATGATTTATATGATTTATTCATGATTTTATGAGGTATGTTAAAGTGATTATGTTTTATGGGTAAAGTATTATTTCATTATTAAGTATATATGTACTCATGTTTCCTTTTCATACTTTGTATAACCCTTACTGAGCTTTTTATGCTCATCCCAAGTTTTTGAAATGTTTTTAACAGGTCAAGGGAATGGTACATGATATGATGATAGGGTCAAGGAAGTGTCAAGAAAGAATCCATGTTTTATTTTAAATTTGTTTTCGTTGATGGGAAAAATGAATACTATCTTTTATGTAACCACTTTGTTTAAATATGGAATGTAATGAAAGTTTTATGATCTAATTCTCTAAAACTCTAAACCTGAAAAGATTTTCAATGTGTAATCTTGTAATAACTCAAGATTTAGTAAGGTTTAAGGTTGACGCTTTATATTTATGGCCTTGGGATGTGGTGAAAAATTAAAGTTTACCCTTGTGGTGTATTGTCTCAAAGGTTATGTTGATCAACAGTGATAATTGATCCAAAATAATAGGGAGGAATAGGAAATAGAACTCCAGGAATGGAAAACTTTTAAGGGGGTATTCTTTGACAAATATTTCCCTCATGAACAACAAACTGGGATGAAGAGTAATTTCCTTAACTTAAAGAAAAATGATGAAGAATGTTTTTTAGAGTATGAATCTACCTTTATAAGGTTATCTAGGTATGTTATATATTACATATGCAACATGGAGTGCAAGATTTACCATTTCATTGAAGATATTAAACCAAGTCTTTGAAGGGTAATGGTTTCTCAAAAAAATCTTCAAATGATGAAATAATTGTATGTGATATCAATATAGAGAAAGAATTATATAAGTATTATAACTTCTATAGGAATCCAGAGAAGAATAGGATGGTAGATCAAAAATGGTTAAGGGAAAAAAGAGAATAATAGATTTTCCTACATGTGATAATTGTGAAAATAAACACCCTAGTACTTTCTTGAAGGGAATGAGAGTTTTTTATAAGTGTGGAGAAAAATGCCACCATGTTCATGATTTAAAGGGGGAGAAAGAAAATTATAATGTCCAATGCTTCCACTGTAAGTAGATTGGGCACTACATAAATTAATTCCCCAAACATCAAGGGAATATACCTCGGAATAATTCAAGGTTTTAAACTAAAGCTTATGTTATTGATACTGATGAAGTGGAATGTTTAATGTACCTATTTATTTATATCCTTGAGTAATGTTATAAAACTATTTTATCAATGATGTATTGGTTATAATAATTATGAAATATGTAAGGATTGTACTACAGTAGTATTTCATTAAGGATTTGAGATCATATTTTGAATAGTACCAAGAAAATTAAATCATTAGTAAGTTAAAATTTTTGGAAAACACATGGTTGAGGGAAATATATCCCTTAATATATTCCTAATATTGATACAATGATTCTTGGATAAAGAAATGATTTATATGGATAAAGTAAATTGGATAATACTAACTACCTTAGAACCAATTCTGATGTTTTAGTTCATAATACTTGGAAGGGTGATAAGGTTAACCATTTATAAAATGGTTTATCCTAAACTTTGCTCAAGGTTTTATATATTGATGTATTACTTGACACTATGATGCAACTTTTTCTAAGAGATTAAGTATAAATTGTTCAAGGCACAACCAAGGGATAATATTGATCTCTTATTTGAAAGCTTAGATTTGTAGTGACCATAACATTTCCCTTTTCATATTATTAATAAGATGTGTTATTAACCCTATTAAGGATGTTGTATTTTCAAAAATAGAATTTTTAAATATTAAACCCCTAATTATTGAGATCAATTTTAAATTATGTGAGCGCAATTTAATTAAGGTGGGGAGAATGTAAAACCCCAAGACATTACAATATTTTAATTTTAGAATAAAATTGATTTTGTTTCCATCTTTCTTTATATGTAACACCATGTTAATATTATGTTACACACAACACTGAGTTAGCTTGTGTTACACATTAGACTGAGTTTTACCACCTTTTAATAGAGAATCAATTTTAAAACTACATTTTGAAAATTTTGAAAATTTTATTTTTTAAAATAAACTTGATTTTTTTAATTTAAATTTCAAAATTATCTTTGGTTGAATTTTATTATTTTTATGATAAGTTTTATTTTTTATGAATAGTGAAAAATATTGCATTTTCGTTTAAATAATTATTAATTTCAGATTTTATTTTGAGATATTTTATAGAAAAATAGATCAATAATAAATTTTTTTAACCCAATTTAGGTCACTAAAATAATTTTCATATTGAATTTATATATAAAAATATCATTAAGTTTTGAACATTTTAACTTAAAAAAACCTACTTTCTCACTGCATGTGCAAGATTATATTTAAATTTAATTTTTTCACTTATGTGAATTGAATATAGAATAATGTATATACATAGTTAGAATTAGTATAATATTTATAGTCTAATAAGATAAATTTCATTGACCAAAAATATTAGTGAAATTAATGAAAATTAATTACAACGATTAAGAAAAGAAATTAGTTTACTTAGTGGTCAAAATTTAATCTTAAGGGGGAAAATGAATAAGAAAACTGTCCAAAATTCATTGGATAGCCATATTTTGACCATATACCCTCTTGGTTCTAATTTTATGATTTAGTTGGATATTATTCCATGAATTGTAATAAGTTAAGTAAGGAAAATAGAAAAGAAAAGAACCATCCATAACTTTAACATTTATAAAGACATGAGATATAGAAGAAACACCAAATTTTATGTTATATATATCCTTTTGAAAGAAAAATGAGTTTTTTTATCATAATAATTTATCATTAATTTTTAGAGATGAATTAGTTACTTAAAAATACTTAAGAAATGCAAACAAAATGATTATTTGGTTAATAATTAAATAAAATAAATGATACTAAAAATATTAAAAGTGAATATAATTTAATGAATTATTATATTCCCTTATTTTTTGTAGTTGAATAGTTCATACTAAATAGCTGTGAACTTAATATATTTTAATTCCATCATTTTCTTTGTATTTATAAATTTAAATAAATAAAACTTTATGAAACTTTTTTTTATTAAAAAATATGTTTATTATAAATTAAATTATACATTTTAAATTATTTTTTATAGTTTGCAAACCTTTATTTTATATTTTAAAACTCAAGTAATTTTTTTCTCAAAATTTTTTTAATACATTATACATTTATTATAATAAAATTAATTTTTAACACTTTTAGAAATTGATTTAGAAGAAATGGGTTCAAAATTTAGAATTATTAGGAGAAAATTATCTTAGAAGGACCACTTTTAGGCATAAATATTTTTTATCTTAGGTAAAAACTAATCACCGCTGTAAAAGCATAAATATAAAAAGTAATAATTCAAGGGGTAAAAGGCCTAAAACATGCTAAAAAAATTTTTCTAATTGAGTGGTTGAGATATTATTGACCTTATCCCACCCCCTAATAAATTATTTTACATTTTTTAATCCATGTGACCTGTTTAACATATTCTACCTTTATATTAAGTTTAAATATTTAAAAAAATGTCATTATCACCACTTATAAAGGGGGAATATCCCCACCCCTTTAATGCCACTCTAAAAATTTGGTTTTGTAAAGAACCAAACTTCTCATACATATATATTACATCTTAATATATGAATTTTTGTTACATAATATAATGATCCACTCAAAAAAGTTTATGTCTAGTTCGTTTGGAAGCTTGGAAACATAAACAACATGATCATAAGTGAACTACATCATCTTACACTTAGTTACTCAAAACTAACACCCTTATTATAAATATCATACATAATATTTTTCTTTATAACCTATGGAAAAGGAACATAATAAAGGATGAGATCAGATTCTCAAAAAGGGTAAACAAGGGAGATATCAATATAACATGAGTTTAAGGTAATGATAACATGAGAATATTATTTGGATACCATAAAATATGTATCATAGATTATAAATATGAGTCATGAAATAAATATTGGTAGTTCATATGGCATGAATCATAAAGTAATCAAATAACATAATCCATGATAGGACAACATTGACATAATAAATAGAGTTTTGGAATACACATAAGTATAAAAATAATTTCCCTAGTAGTCAAGGCTCATTTCCAGGGCCATCATAGTGGAATGGGTTTACTTCCCATACCATTGAAGTTATAGATGTTCACTCACATTACTATAATAGTGGGCAAGGCCCCTTACAGAACTGGGTTCACTGCCCATTCCAATCCTATTTATCTCATGAGATATTAATCTTTACCCAATGAATTGGAGGGAGATATATGTCTGACCCATCATATAGCAACCCAATATTCTCATACGAGGATATTATATATTTTATATGAATATTCATTAAATTACATAAACACATGCCTAAGAACCAAAATAGTTTAGTGCCTTTGGAATCTTGGAACACAATCTTCTGATATGGTGAAACATCTTAAATGTTTCCCATAAAGATCTCTGTGTTTAGTACTCTTCATAAGCATACCCTACATAAAACTTTTCTTCATAACCTGGGGAAAGGAGACATAAGAAATGGTGAGCTCAGATGATCAGTAAGGGTAAACTTAAGAGGTATAAATCTATGATCATATGAAATCATAAGATAAGAATAAGGGTATATTATAATGAAAAAAAACTTATGAAGTTCATACCCAAACTATCATAGATCATAAACATGAGTACTAGCATAAATATTGGTATTTCATAAGACATGAATCATAAGGTTATCAAATAACATGAGCCATGATATCATAATTTTGGCATAAAACATATATTTCCAGCATACACATAAGCATATAAAATCATTTCCTTAGTAGTTAAGGCTCATTGAAAAAACTTATAATGGAACTATATATGTGGATACACCTATTAGGAGGGACGCATCACTATAACCAATGGAATACCTCTCCTAATAATGGAATAGGTTCACTCCCCAAATGATCATTGTGGTCATGGTTTCCTCCCAATACCATCATAAAGAACAAAGTCCCTTACTAAACATAATTCACTCCCTGTTCCAATATTGTATTACTAAACTGAGTTCACTACCCATTCCAATATTGTATTACTAAACTGAGTTCACTACCCATTCTAGTCATGTCTTACTAAACTGAGTTCACTGTTTATTCTAGTACTACCGTACTGATCTAATTTCACTACCTATTCTAGTTGTATCTTACTGAACCGAGTTCACTACCTATTTCAATCATGTCTTACTAAACTGGTTTCACTACCTGTTCGAGTCATTTCTTAATAAACTGAGTTCACTCCCCATTCTATTGTTGTATATATCATGAGATATAAATCATTATGCAATGCATTAGAGTGAGATATAGGTCTCATCCATATTTGTTTATAAAATAACCATTTCCCTTGGTTATAACATAACCACCATCACATAATGAAAATAATACATATGGGTTCCATAAGATTATAAAACATTCATCATATCAAAACCCATGAAATCAAATGAGTTTCATAAAAATTTCAACATAACAAAACCTACAAAAAATAGCTTTTATAATCATTTATTCATAGTATAACCCATGATAAGAAGTAGGTTTCATAATAATTTTATCATCGTATAACCCATGGAAGAGAAACGGGATTCATAATGTCATGACCCAACCCAATGGGGTTCTATATGAATCTAACCCTAGCATACCTTCATAGTCTAGGGGCTGGTGAAAAGTACTAAAAGGAATAACTAATATGGTAGGCCTTTCCCTAATGTACATGTACACATTCACCCAACCATATCTATGTAATAGTATAGAGGAATGATAAAAAAAATTAGAAACATCTATAGAATAATCCATGAATGTAAACCCTCTAGAGAGTACAAAATTACAACAACGTTAATTGAAAAGGAAATGGGGTAAAATACACAGCCAACAAGAAATATTTCCCATCTTGAAAAAACTAGAAAACTTAATGCTAAGAGTTCCTAGATTTTAATCTCTAATCTATGACCACCATACGCAGTCAAATGCACTAGGGTATCCCTATGATCCTATGTAATTGTTGTCGACCTGTCCATAATTTGTATAATACATGACACATTAGATCAAATCCCATGAAAGGGTGAGTATATACCTACCCAGTATGATGCCTTGAAAAATGAAGTAGAGGAGTAAGAGACATGATAATAATAGATAGCTCAACCCAAATCAATATAGTAATGAAATCCAATGACATGGATATATATATATATAAATATATATTCTCAATAAAAGAAACTCAAACAAGAGAGAAAGGGGATCTCCATATCACAGGTCAACCCAAGAAAAGAGTGTCATTAGTTCCAAAGGGTTAATCAATGATGTCCATCATATAGCATTTCTATCCATAGTAGTACCTATGTAGAGGGTCCACACCTTTCCATGATGCCGAACAGTCAAGGGGACACAACCTACAAGTAGAGGACTCATGCAATAGTGAGCTAGGGGGTTGCCACTCAGTGTAAGGAGGACTTGTGCCTCATACAATAATGGGTACCACTCGGTAGGTAGAAGAATTTCACCATAATACCATAGGGGCGTACCACTTAGTAGGTAGAGGATTTTTACCCTAATTCCATAGGGTATACCACTCTGTAGATAGAGGACCCGTACCCTAAGGTCATATGGGGGTACTAATCTGTAGATAGAGGACCAGTTACCTAACTTCATAGGAGGTTACCACTCAGTAGATAGAGAACCCACACACTAATTCCATTGGGTGTACCGCTTAGTAGATAGAGAACTCACACCATAATTCCATAGGGTGTTCCACTTATTAGATAGTGGACATGTTCCCTAACACCATAGGGGGTAGCACTCAGTAGATAGATGATCAGCACCCTAATTCTATAGGGGGTACCACTTAATAAATAGAGGACCCAGACCCTAAATCTATAGGGGGTACCACTCTATAGATAGAGGACCCACGCCTGAATTCTATAGGGGGGTACCACTTAGTAGATAGAGTCGTTGCATCCTAATTATATAGGGGTACCACTCAGTATATAGAGTACATGTTCCCTAATTCCATATGGGGGTACCAGTCAGTAGATAGAGGACCCACACCCTAATTCTGTAGGGGGTACCACTATATAATCCTTCTCAATTTATGTCATCATTTAGGGTCTCCTAAATAAGCATCACACCCCTAATATATTTCATTATATCTCAAAATACACCATGAAATTCATCATCACATTCTACATAGAAAAATACTTAGGATTGACTAATCATGAGCCATATTCTGAGTCCAAACATAAGAAGATACGAGAGGTGAAAGGTCTCTTAAAAATGAAGGTACACGGAGTGTAAGGGGACCCATACAACATGTGGTCTCACCCTACTACCTATCCATTTCCTTGATAGTACACATCACTCTACCCATGTAGCCCTACATAATGTGTAAAGGGACTACAAATAATACCTCATCCACCTAGGGTCCTACATGTGCCCCTGGTCATGTCCATGTACCTTGTCCATTTTCATGTACCCTAGTCATTTTCTTGTACCTATCCATGTCTGTGTACTTTAACTATGTCCTCTATCTATGTACTCAATTTTTTTCCTTGTACATTATCTGTGTACTCTATCCATGTCCTCTAGTTGTGTCTGTATACACTGGCCATGTGCATGGTCATTCCCATGCCCATATACCCCCAGAGTACATGTTGAGTTCCCAATATTGTTTTATATGGTATGTGGTTGTCTCACATGGTGTGTGATTTTTAAATCAAACTTAAACCCTAGCCTCCATAGAAAGAACCATACAACTTGTGTGTTCTTCTAAACTACATGGCGTGTAGTTAAGATTTTAAAAAAACTCATGGAATCCTCACACGGTTCCATATCTAGAACCTCTCTCAACTAATTCTCCATTTTACCACTCAAAAATGGTGGAATATTTCTCCAAACTTCATTTCTTCCCATCATTTGGCTGTAAAATAGAATTGGATTCATTTCTCAAAGATGGTGTGCATAGCTATCAATTGTGGTGGCACTTTTTGCCTCATTGAATCTCCAAATACATAGTGGAATCACCTTAATCCCTAAATATACCTTACTTTATCCCTAATTCATCAAACCATCCATAACACATGAGTTCTCTATGAATTCGGGGGGTTGATCAGGCTCGATCCCACTTGGAAATGTCCGATTTTGACCCTATGGTCCAACGATGAAGAGTGTGAAGAATGGAGGAGAAAATCATAAGAGAAAGATGTGAAATAATCATTGTAAAATATTACTTTTCCAATAGATACATATTGTAATTCGTGGGGTGAGAAACATGACACAATAGATATATATTGAATAACCAATTGAAAATCATTATGTGGGCACATGTGAAGGCTCATAATTGACACAGATCAAAGGAATATAAAGTATCATGGTAAATATTTTAATAAAATGGTCCATAATCAACAAATGATGATTCATACCTTAATTTGGATCATTATTTGATAAAGAATACACTCACCAATGAATAAGAGAATTTGTTAAGTTCGTTGCACCATGATTCTCCTGGATCTGGAGGTTTGTTGTTATCTGATCTCAAGTCGCCAATGAAGGGTGGAAGAAATCACATATCAATGGTCTTAGGGTTATGCATCTAACCTTGATGATCCACCATAAAATTATATTTATAAAAAATTTATTTTTAGGTCTTTAATGAATTAATTAAATTAATTATTTAATTAATCCACTGAATTTAGCGCCAACGGCCTCTTTATCTAAACGTCTGGTGATAACCCAATTTAGTCCATTCCTAGAGTAAAACTTGCATTTTTTATTAAAATGTGGTCTCATATTTTCAATTCAAGACTTTTTTTAGGAGGTATTCCATTATTTACAAAAAAAACCATGCATGTGTGATATAAAATATATTTAAAACCTTTATAAGATTAATTACAGGCACACCTGGCCTCAAAATCACACGTTATCTTAGTGTCGGACTCCAAAAATATTTCTAGACATGTTCCAAAGTCTTACGGGGGAAAAGAAAGGCCTCTAAATTATTCCCTAATTTAATATTTTTTTCATTGAAAAGAAAAAATTCAAAAAAAAATATGGAGATAGTTTTCCTGCATATAGCTCTCCCTCTCTTAGGTTCTCTCCAACATGCTCCCATGCTGCCATATGAATAAATCAAGGGGATAGTCTATCCATAAAGGGTTCTCTCATACCAATCCTCGATCTCCACTAGGTCCTCTATAAAAGTGTATTAATCCTTGATGTCTATTTCAACCCAGTCTATAATTTCATGGGGTCATGCATGTATCTCCTCAATCGCAACAGGTGGAAGACGTCATGCACCCACTCCAACTATAGGGGTAGGACGATGTGGTAAGAAACATCACTAAAAATCTATAAGATCTTGAATATCCCAATGAAACTCATAGATATATTTCCTCCTCAATAGAATCTAAATAATTCTCATCGTGGGGAGACTCTCAAGAAAACATGGCCTCCTTGATTGAACTCCAAGGGACTACAACATTGATATGTATAATATTTTTGCATTATCTGGGTTGTCCTCATCCTCTCATGGATCACCTGGACCTTCTCCATCGTCACCTACACCATATTTGTCCCAAAAAGAGATGAATTTCTAATATCATTCCAATATATGGGTGACCTATAGGGTATCCCATATATATCCTCAAAAAAATATTTGCCTCTCAAAAATACCACATAAGTTCCTTGTATATCTTACCCACAGTAGTATGTACAACAAAAGGAGAAGTGTGAAACTCTCTCATCACCCCCTACCGCTTCATAAGTAGGACCACTATTCTTTTCTAGAAAAGATGATTTTATTCCCCATTTAAAAAATCTATCTTGTGAATCTCTGGAGGAAAACTGGTCACATAAGACCTTACAGTCGATGTATTCCAACTAGGACTCTCTCACACACTAGATGAGTGGAGGATTAAAAACCATCAACTGAAGAAAAGTTTCACCCTCCTACTAAACCAATGTCAACTATAAGCAAGACAACTACTTAGATTCCTCCTACACTAAAAAATCTTGGTACTTTTTGTTAAGGGAATTTTCTACAATGTTTCCCTTCCCAGGAGTATATACTATCTCAATGTAATAGTCCTACAGGAACTCTAACCAGCACCTTTGTATTAGGTTTTTGTATCTCTATGTGAAGACATACTTGAGACTATGATGGTATGAGTAAACAACAAAATATTATCCTATAATATAGTGCCTCAACATCCTCAGAGTAAAGACTACACTAACAGCTCTAGTTCATAAGTCATGTAGTTCTATTTGTGGGGTATAAATTGCCTTGACCTATATGAAATAATTTCCCACCTCTTCATCAACACATAGTTGAGCCCATCTCTTGAGGTATCATAATACACTATGTACTCCACATCCTCCTTCATTAGTCTCAAAATAAAATTACTCATCAAACTTAGCCTCAACTCCTTGAAGGATCTCTGAAAGTGCTCAGTCTAGGTAAAAGGCTTCCCTTTTCATGTTAGGGTGTTTAAAGGGGCTGAAATCATAGATACATTTACCACAAACCTCATGAATCCATAATTGACTACACAAGAGTTCCCCATGATATAGGTATTATCATATCACATCTATAATCCATCCTAAAGTTTCTCATGTGTTCTTACTCATACTTTGAGGACAATAGGGTACCAAAAAAGAATACTTCTATAAACTGATCCATGAAGTGTTAAAGGACTTAGTTCACAAGTCTCTCAATACTACTAGGTGTTCAACACGCTGAAGGGTATCACCGTCAATTCAACAAAACTATATCATATATAGTGATTCATTCTTGGTAAAGTATCCTCTAATACAAGTATCTATTGATAACCCATATTGAGGTTAGACTTTGAAAACCACTTCACTCCAAATCACTCGTCGAAGTAGTCATCTATTCTCGAGGGTAAATTCTAACATCCTGAAATTTCTCAAGGGTACAGACTATTACTTTTTGTTTAAAATCAGTTTTCCCTTTAAATGATTCCTAATGGAGTCATGAAGGTTATAGGGGTGTTTATAACTTGTTCACAGCATGGATCCCTGAAGATTGTAGAAGTAAACTGGGCTGCACAGTTAGGAGAAATTGTGTCGCCCAACCCGCACAGTTTCCCTAACCATGTGGGGCTTGATAGTGGCGTGCAGGGGGTCACATATTTTTCTACAATTGTGTGACCCCAGGTTCACTCTCATGTGAGGTACACTATCATTTTTTAAATCTTATTCTGTATGTCTTGTGCACAGTTAACCAAAATATTCACCTAAGTCGTACATGGTCCCCCCTTAAGAAAAAAGGGTTTCATGGTTGGTGCATAGTTTGGCTAGACATGTGGTCAAACCTTGTAGTATAGCGACCCTGTATTTTCTTAGACTACTATTAAATCATTATAAAGATAAATAAAATAATATTATTACACCATGAGGATCCATTGGTTTAGTTTCTTGGTCATACTAGTACCAAACATAACTTTTACAACATCAAGCATAAACTTTTTATTTAATTCCTTCTTCTCTAGCTTCTTATTGGCTCTTGACCTCTCCTTAGTACATATAGTCACATGAGAATATACATCAAAAATTAATGATCTAAGAGTCAAGTAATAGGATAGATATTAACAATATAACAATGGTTGAGCATAATCATAACATAGGCAAAGGATCATGAACATTAGACGAATCATTAATAAAAGACTTGAAATGTGGAAATGCATAAAAAATGAAACATCATGTCTTAGTTTTTAACTACCACACATACTTGTGAACAAAGTTATCATATTTTTTAAATATAATATCAATTTAACTCATGAGATTCATCACTTTACCCAATGCATTATAGCTCTGTATAATTTCTGGCATACCCATCACATTCAAACATTCATATTGTGCTATATAATTCTAGGCGCACCTGTCACATCATAACATTATCATTATCACGCATGTCACATAGAACATATATAAAAAATAAACATATCTAAACCATGTAAATTAATTGTCTTAATCTCATAATAATACAATCATAAACATTGGGTTCCCACAAGAAATTGGTAATAACATACTTGATACAATAACCATCAACCTTGAGTGAGAACTAAAAGGTGTGTTTTTTAAAGAATAGTTATTTTGGAAACAAATTGACATTAACTCCATTGGAAAAAATTTATATCTCAGAAATGGTATGATAATTATGAAAAAATTATTTTTAAGGAGTGACCATACAAAAAATGGAGTGAATGAGGGAGAACTAAAAGAAAGAAAATTGGGTTCGAGAATTTCCCCTTACCTTGTATTTGAATGATTTCTTCAATTTAAAGTCTTGTATAACCACATTAGATTCCTTAATTAAAAATAAAAGAAATTTATTTACATAAATATGGTTTATTAGGGTTTCATTATGTTATTTTAGGGGCCTTTGGATGAGTTATAGGGTTTAAATCTGTTGTTTGGTAATGTTCGTTCTTATGGTTTTCTTGAACGGTTCACTTGTATTCATAAATGGAAGTTCATGTAGAACATGGATAAACATACAAAACTAATATTAAATGTTATTAATGATATTAAAGGATCTTAAATTATCTTATAATTAATTATGTAATATACCATGTGGATGAATCATTAGTTAAAATTTAATGATGATCATTTGGGTTAATTTATGCAATTTTTCAACCACAGCGAACTTGTTTTGTTTAATCATTTAGTAATATGTATATAATTTAGTTCTAAAACATTATATAGGATATAATAAATATAATATAATTTGTTTCAACAATAAAAAAAGTTTCATGACCAGATCTGAAGGTGGTAAAGTAAAAAAGAAAACATGTCGTTTTTTAAGGTGATAAATTAACACCTCACGAACAACATTTTATTTTCTAAAATAAAAAGAAGAGGAGAAGGGGTTAGGTGATATATTATATCATTAGTATCATAAAATTACATTATATGTGAGATAATAGAGTTAACATACCATTTTTATGAGGATATGTGGGGATATATTAATAAAAGAACTTGAAATTGAAAGGAAATTAAAGGAAAAGAGAGAGGGGGGAAATTACCTCTTGAATACTCCTCTTGAGATCCTCCTTATGGAACCTAGGATTGGTCTTTTTATGAGACCAAAAGCTCTTGTACGTGGTAGAGTGGATAGGGAATATGTTTTGTTAGAGTTTATACAAGTCTTTAAGCTTTATAGGTGTGAGTAAATGAGGGTGTGAAGGGTGGTATTTATAGTGGACCGAAGAGGGGTTTTCTTAATATTTTAATCATTAGTTTATTAATTTCCACCAAGATAAGTAATTGTGATTATTAAATGACCAATAATAGTAAATAGGTGATGTGAGTTCTATATTTGGGTGTTTACATCACTTGTGATGTTAGTAATAGTGGGTTTAAATTATAATGTATTTATAGAGTAAATTAATGTATTTTACTATTCACCAACCATTCAGTTATTTCAGAAAAATCACAAAAATTAACCCTGACCATTTTAAGATGTGTAGAATCCAAAAATTCATTCCATTTTTCAAAAATAATTTCCTAAATATTTTTAATATAATTTTTAATTAAAATTATATTTTACTTGAAAAATATAGTTTTTAAAACTTTTGTTTACTTATTCCAAAACATAGGTACATCATTCTTTCACTTAAATCCTACATATATACTATAATCTGTGATTTTACTTTTCATAAGGGTGTATTAATATTCATAAGGGTAATATTACTATTTATAAGGGTATGTTACTATTCACCAAAAATTAATTTTGTTCTATTAGACTCCAAACATCTTACTGATCACAACCGTGTATGTCAGATTTTCAAAATTCAAAACATAGAAGTAGGCAAATTATGTTTAGTGATCACTTAGTATTTAGTATCATGATATTTAATTATGATTCATAATGTGATTATACTATAATGCATAATTATAATAAGGGATTTCCATTGATAAAACATTGGGTCATTACATTCTTCCCCCCTTATGAAATTTTGCCCTCGAAATTTTGTTTTACACAAACAGGTGAGGGTAATTCTCCTTCATCACCTCCTCCAATTCCCAAGTTACTTCTTCAAACTTATGGTTCCTCCATAAAACTTTGACATGGTGGGTTGTCTTATTACATAGGACCTTATCTCTCCTACCTATAATCTTTACCGGCTTCTCCTCATAAGAGAGATCATCTTCCAACTGTACCACCTCTGAGTTCAATACATGTGAGGGATCTAGTATGTACTTCATGTGAAACACATAATGAACTTGATCCATATTTGGTGGAAGTTCAAGATGATAGGCCACAGCTCCTATACGTTTAAGGATCTCATAGGGGCCAACATACCTTGGTCTTAGCTTCCCTTTCTTTCCAAACCACATGACTTCTATGGTGATATTCGAAGGAATAATTTATCTCCAACATCGAACTCCAAGTCCCTTTGATGGTTGTCAGCATAGATCTTTTGCTGACTATGAGAAGTTTTGATATGTTTCTGGATGACTTGAACCTTCTCTGTCATCTCTTTTACAAGGACATGTCCAAGTAGTTTTCTTTCTCCAACATTATCCCGACAGGTTGGAGTTCTACATCACTTTCCATACAGAGATTTATATGGATCTATTTGAATACTCGAGTGGAAGATATTATTGTATGAGAACTCAACCAATGGGATATGATTATCTCATCCACCTTTTAGTTCTAAAGAGAATTATCTTAGCATTTCTTCAAGCGTCTGAATAGTTCTTTTAGATTGTCCATCATTTTGGGGGTGATAGGTCGTGCTGAAATTTAATTCAGTACTCAAAGAATGTTGAAGACTCCTCAAGAATTTAGATGTGAAACTTAGATCATGATCAGAGGAAATCGATAGTGTAACACAATATAGTCTCACCACTTCCTTCACATATATCTTTTCAAGTTTTACAAGTGATATATCTTCCTGAATAGTGATAAAATGGGAATTCTTGGTGACTCAGTCAACCACAACCCATATCGCATTATTTTACTTTGACGTTTTTGGGGGACCCATGAAAAAGACCATGGTGGAATTATCCCATTTTCTCATTAGTATAGGAAATGGTTCTATCATCCCTTTGGAATTTCGTTTCTCTGCTTTAACTTGTTGACATACAAAGCACCTTGATATATATTCCACAATCTCCTTATTCATGTTATCCCACCAAAAGTGTTCTTGGAGATCTCGGTACATCTTGGTGCTACCAGGATGGATAGATAATGTTGAGTTATGAGCATTGTCCAATATATCCTTCTTTATCCTGGGTGATTAAGGCACCCAAAGTTTCATTCCAAACTGAAGCACACCATCATCATTGATATGAAACTTGTGCATCTTCCCTTATTTTACTGAATTCACCTTCTTTTGTAACTCTGGATCATCCCTTTGTGCCTCCTTAATATTATATTAGATAAATGGTTTCATAATCATTTGGGAAAGGTAGGATTTATCTCCTACACTTATGATTTCCAAATCAATCCTTTTTATATCCAAGAATATAGGGTCGTTCACAATCCATAACATGGGTAGAGTAGCAGGTTCTTATCTACTTAGAGCATCAGCTACCTTGTTTACCTTTCCAAGATGTTAGTGAATAGATCAATTGTAATCTTTGATTAGCTCTAACCATATCCTTTGATTCATGTTGAGCTCCTTTTGTGTGAATATATACTTTAGGCTCTTTTGGTCGGTGTATATGTCACACTTCTCACCATAAATGTAGTGTCTCCATATTTTCAAGGGAAAAATCATGTGTTCCAACTCTAGATCATGTGTTGGGTAGTTCTGCTCATGGATATTCAACTTCCTTGAGGTGTAGGCTATCACATTATCATTTTTCATGTGTACACACCCTAAGACGTTTTCTGAAGCATCACTGTATATCACAAAACTTTCTCCACTTTTCAAAAATGTGAGTACATGTGTAGTGATCAGCCTTCTTTTTAGCTCCTTGAAGCTTACCTAACATTCTTCTATCTGGACATACATTAACCCTTTCCTTGTTAACTTGGTTTTCAAGCTTGACAATCATGAGAAATTTCTCAAAAAATGTCAATAGTACCCAGCTAATCTAAGAAAACTATTGATTTCTGTGACACTAGAGGGCCTCGGCCATTCCTCAGTCGCCTTTGTTTTTGAAGGGTCCATAGAAATTCCCTCAATTGTAATCACATTTCCTAAGAATGTGACTTGCTTCATCCAAAATTCACACTTTCTGAACTTGTCGTACAACTTCTCATTTCTCAATATCGCCAACACAAGTCTTAGATGTTCTTCATGTTCCTACTTTCTCTTGGAGTATATGAGAATATCATCGATAAACACAACCACAAATTTTTCAAGTTAAATTCTAAATACTCTATTCATAAAATCCATGAATATTTTATGGTAATTAGTAAGTCCTAAGGGTATCACCATAAACTCATAGTTCCCATACCTTGTATAGAATGCAGTCTTCTAAATATCTTCCTTCTTCACCTTTAGCTGATGATATCCAGAATAAAGATCCACCTTTGAGAAGTATTGAGCTCCTCTTAACTGATCAAACAAGTCATCTATCCTTGGAAGAGGATACTTATTCTTTATGGTTATCTTGTTGAGTTCTCAATAATCGATACACATCCACATTATTCCATCCTTCTTCTTCATAAATAGCACTGGTGCACCCCAAGGTGATGCACTAGGGCATATAAACCCTTTGTACAAATTATCTTGCTAATGATTCTTTAACTCCTCCAGTTCGATAGAAGCCATTATATAGGGAATCTTTAAGATAAGAGAAGATCTAGGTTTGAGTTCTATTGAGAACTATACCTCATGATTTGGGGGATGTCTAGGTAACTCTTTGAGAAATACATCACTGTATTCCCTCACGATGGGAATTTCAACAAGGTTGGAACTTTCCGTTCACTTAACCATTTGTGAGAGGTATGCTTCTTTATAGAGAATCAACACCCACACCGTTGAAGAATTTTTCAAAGTATATTCATGATCTTATTTGCATTTTTAGAGGAGAATGGGATAGTTTAGAATATTAAAAGATATTTCCTATTTTTGATAGTTTATATGTTCTCTATATAATGAGATCCAATTTATTCTTATTATAGCGTTGTATTACACTAAAGGAAGTATTACGAGATTCGCTGGAAGAATCTTCCCACATACTCCAACAGGAGAAGAGTCAAACAATTGGGTTGCAATGATTTCACCACTTGGTGTTTTTACTTATATCTCTACTTCAAGGTTTCAAGGATTCGATTCTATAGTTCTATCAAAATTTCAAGATATAAAGGAATGCATAAAACCAGAATCATATAAGACTATTTTCATTCTTGAGTGAATAGGAACTATACCTTGTACAACTTTATTATCTTTCTCCACTACCGTAGTAGTGATGTAATAATCCATCCCTTATTCCTTTTATTTTGGTGGCTGCTAACGTTGATTACCCTCTAGGACTTGAGGTTTAGTGCACTGACTTACACAGTTCCCTTACTTGCAACAGTTATAGCATTGAACCATGGGTTTTTCTCTCCTTTATTCCACCACATTCTCCTTCCTTCTCATGTATTTTCGACACTCTTGATAATGGTTTCCTTATTTCCCAAACTTGAATCATTTACCCATCCCTTTGAGGCAATTCAAATGATGAAACTTCCCACATTTTTGGCATGTGGTTCATTTAGTTTTCTTCCCACCTTTGTCATTAGATCTTCTGGCTTGAAACTCCATATTTTGTTTCTTATCACCATAATCATGGGACCATTCTACAAAATCAATATATAATTTTAGAGCACACCAAAAAAATACTTCATAAATCCCAAAGTCTCTAATTGAAAGAGCCTTTCAAAGGTTTGGTTTTAATACACTAAATAATATATCATTTTTTCTATCATTTTTTATAACAAAACCTGAAGCGTACCTTGAAATCCTTTTGAAACTTACTTCGCAGGTTGTAAAAATTTTTCCTTCCTTTTTCTTGAGCTCTATTAATTATCTCTCTATCTTCATGAAAATAGTTCATGGGAAATACTTTTTAATAAACATTATCTTAATGTCTTCCCATTCCATCTCTTCAATTTCGTCACTTGGCTTAGTGTTCTTAATCAAAGCCCACCATTGATAGGCCTCCCCATATAGATGATAAATTTCTAGTTTCACCTTCTCCATCTTAGAATAGTGAAGCACAGAAAATATATTCTCTATGGAGTTAACCCACTATTCTACAACTAGTGGATCATAAGACCCACTAAAAATCGATGGTCATTTCTGCATAAAACACTTGACAGCCAGTTTCTCCCTCTTAGGTGAAGGATTATATTCCCCATTATTCTGGTTATTGTTCATAACCTGAGATATGTGGGTAATCATCACCATTAAGTTTTTAACTCCACCTCCAAAATCATTGGGGATGTTTTTTGTGTAATCATTACATTGTCCCTCACATGAGTTGTTGTCTTGGTTTCTCCTGGTTCCCACCATTATCTAAAATAGAAAAGGTTAGAACAAAACATAATTCAACAAGACATGAATAAATAACTTATTCATTTATAAATATTACACTAAAATAATGAATTATTGTATCCCTATGTAAATATTCTTGTGTTCATGTTTGTAATTAGTCTCGTACTATAGGTTTTCTCTACGGTTCACTAATCCTAATTCTCAAATTAACTAAACCATGCCTCGGATACCAACTATAGAGAAACTTACTTTTCTTAAATTAATATTAAATAATTATAAAGATAAAAAAATAATATTATTACACCACTAGTATCCATAGGTTTAGTGTCTTGGGAAAAATAAGACCAAACATAAGTTTTACAACATCAAGCATAAACTTTTATTTAATCCCTTCTTCTCTAGCTTCTTATTGGATCTTGACATCTCCTTAGTACATGTATTCACCTGAGGATATACATAAAATGGGTGAGATAATATACTATTAATAGGATATATATAAAAAATATTACAATGGGTGATCATAATCATAACATAGTCAAAGGATCATGAACATGAGAGGAATCATTAATAAAAGACTTCAAATGTGGCAATGCATAAAAAATGAAACATCATGTCTTAGTGGTTAACTACCACACATACTTGTGAAAAAAATATAACATATTGTTCACAAACAATTTCACTTTAAATCATGATATTAATCACTTTACCCAATGCATTAGAGCATTGTATAATTCAGGGCACACCCATCACATTCAAACATTCATATTGTGCTATATAATTCCGAGCGCACCTGTCACATCATAACATTATCATTATCATGCATGCCACATAGAACATATATAAAAAATGAAAATAACTAACAAATGTAAAGGAATGGTTTTCATATAATAATAACATATTCATAAACATTTGGTTCCCAAAATAATGTAGGAATGACATACTTGATACAATAACCATCAAGCTTGAGTGAGAAGTAAAAGGTGTGTTTTTTAAAGAAGAGTTCTTTTGGAAAACAATTGTTTGACATAAACTCTAGTGGAAAAAATATATATCTATAAAAGGTAATATAATGATGAAAAAATGATCTTTAAGTATTCACCATACCAAAAAAGGAGTGAAATAGGGAGAACCCAAAGAAAGAAAGTTGGGTTCGAGAATTTCCCCTAACCTTGTATCTGAATGATTTATTCACTTTAAAGTCCCATATAACCACATTATATTAATTAATTAAAAATTAAAGAACCTTGTGTGCATGAATATGGTTCATTATTTTTTAATTATGTTATTTTATGGGCCTTTTGATGATTTATATGATTTAAATCTATTGTTCGGGAATGTTCGTTTTTATGGTTTTCTTGAACGGGTCACTTGTATTCATAAATGGAAGTTCATGTAGAACATGGATAAACATACAGAACTGATATTACATGTTATTAATTATATTCTAGGATTTTAAATGATCTTATAATGAATTATGTAATATACCATGTGGATTAATAATTAGTTAAAATTTAATGATGATCGTTTGGGTTAATTAGGGCGATTTTTCGACCAGAGCGAACTTATTTTGTTTAATCAGTTAGTAATATTTACATAAGTAAGTTATAAGATATTAAATAGGATATAATAAATATAATATAACCTTTTTCAACCATAAAAGGGGTTTCATGACCATATTTTAAGGTGGTAAAGGAAAAAATAAAACATGTCATTCTTGAAGGTGATAAATTAACACCTCATGAACAACGTTTTCTTTTCTAAAATAAAAAGAATAGGAGAAGGGGTTTGGATGATATATTATCCCATTAGTATCATAAAATTACATTATATGTGAGATAATGGAGTTAAAATACCATGTGTATGAGGATAGGTGGGGATATATTAACAAAATAACTTGAAATTAAAAGGAAATTAAACGAAAAGAGAGAGGGGAAATTGCCTCTTGAATCCCCCTCTTGAGATCCTCCTTAGGGAACCTAGGATTGGTCATTTGATGAGACCAAAATCTCTTGTACATGGGATAAGGTCTTGGGAATATGTTTTTTAATATTTTATACAAGGATTTAAGCTTGATAGGTGTGAGAAAATGAGGGTGTGAAGGGTGGTATTTATAGTGGAGGGGAGAGGGGTTTTCTTAATATTTTAATCATTAGTTTATAAATTTCTACCAAGATAAGAAATAGTAATGATTCCATGAACAAGAATAGTAAATAGGGTATGTTAGTTCTAGATTTGGGTTCTTACATCACTTGTGATGTCAATAATAGTGGTTTTAAATTATAATGTATTTATACGGTAAATTAATGTATTTTACTATTCACCAAAAATTCAAGTATTTCAGAAAAATACAAAAAATTTACCCTAACCATTTTTCGGCATGTAAAATCCAAAAAAGAAGTCCATTTTTTAAAATAAATCTAAATATGATTAATTTAATTTTTAATTAAAATCATAATTTACTTGAAAAATACAGTTTTTAAAACATTTGTTTACTTATTCCAAAACATAGTTACATCATTATTTCACTTAAATACTACATATATACTATAATAGGTGAGGTTAATATTCATAAGGGTATATTAATATTCATAGGGGTGACATTAATATTCATAAGGGTATGTTACTATTCACCAAAAATTAAGTTTGATCTATTAGACTCTAAACATCTTACTGATCACAACCGTGTATGTTAGATTTTTGAAATTCAAAGCGTGGAAGTGGAAAAATTATGCTTAGTGATCACATAGTATTTAGTATCAGGATATGTCATTTTTTTACTAATGTGATTATACTATAAGTCATAATTATAAGAAGGGATTTTTATTGATAAAACATTGGTTCATTACATGTGTCCTAGTATAAAAGGGGAAATGAAACTTTTTCCCCTGTTATATTTTAATACCCCAAATATATTTTCTCCTCCTCCAGCCAAAAGCTACCTCTCATGAAGCCCTCTCCCATCCTCTCCCTAGGCTTTTTTATTTTTCCTCCATCTAAACTCCAAATTATTCATTATTTTCTATGTTTTAAATCATTAGGTAATCTCTATAATCCTTTTCCTTCCATTTCTAATTTCTCTTCTCTTATATTTCACTATTTAGGTGTGGCCACTTTTTCCCTATTTTCAGGGTGTTAGACCATTTCTTCGATATCATCTATTCTAGCTCAATTCAAAGGTAAATAATGTAAAAGTTGTCATCTATGCACCTAAGGTATATGTTCTAGGTTCTTTCACTCAATTTTCATTGCATTTATATAATGAGATGTTGTGCCACTCATTGAAACTTTTTGGAGGTGCCTCTAAGATGATAAATAAATTAATATAAATGTTTTATCATTCCTATTGTGACCTTAGCATATAGAGAAACGCATCCTTTAATTTTTCTTCTTTTCAGAAGACACCCCTTGGGTGTTCCCTCATTAAATATCCTAAATATATTTCCATAGGTTTGTAAGACACCATTTGGTGTGTGTTGTACTTGTAATAAATTCCCTAAATGGATGAATTGAATTAAGATGAATGGTAGGCCATCAGTTTGGACTTAATTCCCATGTTTAATGCTACATGTCCTATGTAATTACCTTGTTCATATGCGTTGTACCACTTTTCATATGATTTATTATTATTCCATACCTTGTGACTTATACTTAAAGTATGTTCCTTAGTTCCTTGTGTTAAATGCCTTATGCTGCGATTTTTGGGCTTGAATAGAAAGATTGGGCTAGCTTGTTTAGCATGTGATATTGAAATGATTATTGATGATATGTTACCTTGGTTTCTATTTCTTATCTATATATGGTTGGGGAGCGAAAATGGGTTCTGACATAAGGAAACTATGGATGGAATCATTGTGCTTGGAATTGGAACTACTTGACATGCCGAGAACGACACTTGGCTTTCCTTATACGGGCTCTCGGGGTGGTTTATTTTACTCATGAGTGAAACCAATTCCCTAGGGAATCAACCGTGGATGGGATCATTGGAAATTTGGTTATACCATTCCTCAGGTGATAACAGGTCTCCAATGTGAGATACTTGGTATGAGCTCAGGTTTTTATGCTTAAAACATGTTGAGGGTGATATGAGGTATACCTTTTATGGGTTTCCTTAAATGGGCTCTATGGTATTGGGTATTTTTAGGAAATTCTGCAATGACCCTTGGGATTACTTTATGGATCTCCTTGGATGGGCTCAAGATGTCACACAGGATTTTATTGATTCCTTTATTGGATCATATGTGTTATTACTTATTATAAAATCATGAAAATACTTGACTCGTATCATAGGGACATGTTCGACAAGACAAATCACAAGCTTGGGGTCAATCCATACATGATGTTTAATTTGTTATGACCTAGGTACATACCATGTCACTATTTTATAGGTTCCTCTAGTTCATATACATCTGGATTAGGCCAAAGAAAGTAGCGGTGGTTGGGTGTCTTGGTTGAACCAAAACCCTCATATTTTTTTGTATTTATTGCCTTGAATTACTGTTACTGGAACACTGTTCATTTTATATCGCATGAACTGGATTGATCTAGACATCATTTTTTGTATCCTAATAATTATATATCACACCCTTCTTGGGTTGACTCTGGTACCCAAGAAGACTTCATGGTTTCAGGTATAGATAAAGGGAAGATACCAACTTATGATGCTTTATTGAATTTCCTAGTATGGAGTACGGGTGTATAGGACTGATTCTATGCTCATGATGCTAGTAGTAGCTACTTTTTGGCCTTTTTTATTTTTATATCATGTGATATATGCTTGTATTCCCTATTTCCCGTGCACTCTTTTTGAATATTTACATGACAACATGGTCATCATCTGTTGTATCTATTTATTTCTCAACTTCTACTTTTTATTTTTAATGGATGGTCTATTGTTTCTACTTATTCCTCTACAGTAGGTTACTAGTCCTATTGTTATAGTGTCTTCTTCCACTATTTCCTATTATATATATATATATATCACTTTTTTCTCCACTCTGATCTATGAGGGAATAGTCTCCCTAAAAACACAACCTAGTCCCTCGATTCTGGCTAGCATCCTATGGCGTACGGGGAGGATCACTTGAGGTCTTCTGGCCCATTGTCTTAGGACACCACTAAGTGGATTATTGGGGTCGGATCCCACAAAGTTGTATTAGAGACCCTCCTTTTTCTTTTTCCTTACTGTTTCAGTATTAGATAGTAGACTAGGAGTATTGGAATTTGTTAATGATCCTATTCATGGGTGTAGATAAACCACATACAGTGGAAACCCAAATTACCTAGGATGGGTTAATGTTATTGTTTCTAGCAGTTATTGCAGTTTTATATATTTCACCATTGGGTGATGCACTTAATTTTTTATATTGTTATGGTGGATATGATATTGAGGGAATTTCCTCTACCCTGGCCAGATGCCATGAGGGAATAACAAAGAAAACATTATACTATGAACCATAAGATTTAAATTCCATGTATTATGCCATGCCATATTTATATTTCATCTTTAATTTCCTATATTGAATGTTCTTTTTGTGGTTCCTTACCAGTTATGTATTATAGTGTGCCAATGTTTCTTGAAGATATGACAATATTGGACTAATAAAGGTGCTAACATCATTCTAAATAGTGTTTTCCCGCATAGATTGATGGTGACATCATAATTAAACAAATATTCCATATTAGTTTATTTGATTGATTAATGTCAATTAAAGTTTATGAATCAAGTACTTCTATAAGTGGGATGTGGAAGTCCACTCAATAAAATCACTAAATAAGACTTGTTAGATCCTAGTACCAGACGTATATGCCGGATCATAGTTACATGACATTACAATCTCAGTTTATAAAGATATTGGGCATTTATAAATTTGGAATTGTTGATTTAGTTAACTAGATAAAGATATTAATATGATTTAAATAAGGATAAACTAAAAAAAACTTAATTTCTAAAACAAAAAGGTTACAACTAGATGAATATGTAAAATGTAATGTAAAGGGTGTTTTACTCTATACCATGCATTTAAAACTCCATTTACAAGAACCTATTCTATGTTTAACAAGACCTTGACCCTGACCTGGCCTTAGTAGTGGGAATTAAGTTGTGTCTCTTTATAAATCTTTGACATATATTATCACCTAGACCTGGCTCTAAGATTAGTTTGAGGGTTGTGACTTACTTGTAGGAAGACCTTATGCATGTTCCTTCCTTTATTTCTTTCATTTTTAGTTATAAATCTTATCTGAGGAGTTCTCTTTGAAATTTTTTAGTTACTCCCCCACAATATACTCTTATCATATTCCAAGAAAGTGGCGACGAGCATTTTTCATAGGTGGTGGCCCCTGAGCCACCCATAGTACCTCCCGTTGTGCCACCTGAGGCACCTCCTACTGATCTTCTATTGGGCACAAATTCTTAGTTCCTTGATAGTTTCTTTTAGTTCATGTTGTCTTTTCAGGGTGCTCCCCAGCCTACCCATACTATGGTAGAGCTGACCTGTGAGTTTCAATAGTAGCATCCTCCTAACTTTTTAGGGTATAGAATACCTCAAGATATTGATTCATGGCTAGAATCCATTGTATAAATCTTTGAAAATATTGATATGCCTCTGGAGTGGAGGGTAAATCTCACTACTTACATGCTACGTGACTCCACCAAGAATTGGTGGATTGTCTTTTCTCAGGCTGATTTTCATTGGGGTATAGTCTGGGTGGACTTCCAGATAGCCTTCTATGATCACTTATTTATCCAGATACTGAGAGAGGACCACGCCAGGGAGTTTATGCATCTTTAGTAGGGTGTTATATCAATGTTAGAGTTTTATACTTGCTTCCCTAATCTTTATCATTTTACTATGACTCTGGCCAGTGACAAATTGATGACTGCAATATGATTTAACGATGGGATTATGTATGTCATCTAATTTCGGGTGAACGACTTTAAATTTAATTCCATTAAAGAGATAGTGAATTATACCATTATTTTGTAATGAAACCTTAGGGAGGCTGGCAATGTGAGTCAGGGTAGTTCAGTTATAAGGTAGGGATATGGTTCATCGGGTAGCAGGAAGCGTCATTTTGAGAGAACATGAGCAAGAAATACTAACTAGGTGACACACATCAAAATTTATGTGTTGTTTCACTAGTGTGGAAGGTCATTCCATTAGAATCCTTAGTACATGAGAAACCTATTTGAGTAAGAATATTGTGGTAGTTGGGTTACCTTTAGTGATTATGTTGATCTTTTCCTCTGGATTCTAGTGAAAGGGGATATGTACTAACACATCTATTAGGTAAAAGACCAACGACTTTATGTTAGGATAGGTGTTTATCTTCTACCAGAAAATCCTACCAAGGTGGGGTTGTGGTCAAGGCAGTCATGCCTTAGAGATTTAATGTCATCAAATCATGCATTCCAAGGATTTTTAGGTAGCATCTTATGGCCATGTTTTAGGCCATATATATGAAATACAGCCTACACCTAATGAGTTGAGTCCATTGCCATCTACTGTTATAGGTACTATTCCAATAGCCTCTACTTCAGTTTCTTCCATTTTTGATATTGGTGTGTTGCACTCTTTTCTATCTACTACAACATTGGAAATTCAAGTCACAATGATAGAATGTTCTAGTGGTGTGATGAATCTTGATACACCACTTGGGGTAAGATCAAAGAATATACGCTAGTAAAAGGAGTTCCCCATGAGATAGGTGGGTACCGCTTCCTGTGGAATTTCTTCATCCTCAAGATGACCGGCTTAGACGTTATTATTTGTATGAATTGGCTTGTTCCTTATCATGCATATGTTATTTCTATCACTAAAGGGTGAATTTCACATCACCCTATGGTAGCATGTATACTCATAATAATGAATGGGATATCTAGGAAAGTTGATCTAAACCCAAGCATTAGCGGCTTGGTAGAGTGATGGCCTATAAAGTTAGTATCTTTATCAGTGATCAAGGTATGTAGCTTGTGGAATTCTATCCTATAGTGGATCGTTTTAGGGATCTCTTCCCTGATGATTTCTCGGGCTTACCTTCTAAGAGAGAGAGGTTGAGTTCACCATCGAGCTAGTGTTAGGTGCGGCCCTAGTGTATATTACTCCTTATAGGATGGAACATATATAGATCCCAGAACATAGGAGTAAGTTGTATGATCTTGAGGAAAAAATTTTTATCCAACCAAGAACATATCTATGGGGTTAAAATGTCCTTTTTACCAAGAAGATAGATGGTATCCTTTGATTGTGTGCGAATTACCACCGACTGAACTAGTTTACACTGAAGAACTGATATCAACTGCCTCGTATATATGACCTCTTCAACTATCTCTGAGAAACAATATTTTTCTGTAATATTGATTTGATGAAAGGATATCATTAGGTGTGTGAGAGACCATCATACATACCACATATAGTGTTATGTAGTATATACATATTGTACAAGTATATGGTTATGTCATTCGGCCTTACGAACACATTGGTAATCTTTATGGATCTGATTAATCAGGTTTTACACCTGTACTTGGATTCATTTGGGGAATTTTTATTCAAATATATCTTAGTGTATTATTTTACTAGAAATGAACATGATAACGACCTTGAGATCATGATTAATACACTAATATTGTATTATCTTTATGAGAATCTTGGTAAATTCCACTTTTGGATTAGTAAGGTTCAATTATTGGGTCATATCATATCAGATTCAGGAATATCTATTGACCTAGAGAAGGTGAGTGTTTTGGTTTTCTAGTAACATGCCATGAATTTTTTTAACATAAATAGATTCTTTGCGTTGGTAGGCTATTACATATGATTCATATAGGACTTCTCATGTCTAGAAGTTCCTCTTGCGATCTTAAAGAAAAAGAGTGTGAATTTTCTCTGGTCTGAAGCTTGTGAAATGGATTTTAAGAAGTTGAAAGGAATACTAACTTCATAATTGATCTTGATCCTACCATAAATGGGTAAGATCTATACAGTCTATTTTGATGCTTCAAAAATCTAGCTAGGAGTGGTTTTGATGCAAGGTTATTAGGTTGTAGCATATGGGTCTTTCCAACTAAGGTCGCATGAGTGGAATTACCCTATTCATGACCTCAAGTTAACAGTCATGTTTATGCTCTATGTTTTTGGAGGAACTATCTATTAGGTGAGTGTTTCATTTTTTGAAAGGATCACAAATGTCTCAAATACATCTATAAATATCAATACTTGAATCTGAGGTAGTGTAGATGGGTTGAATACTTGAATTCATTTGATTTTGAGCTTACTTATACCCTAGGTAAGGGTAATGCCATGGTTTATGCCCTAAGCCAGAATATTAAGAAACAAACCATACAAGAGTCCAAAAGTGATTGCATGTTCAGGGATATGTTTTCTAAGAAACACCAGGTGGTTAAAGAATATCACATTAATCCTATTTTAGCATATCTCATAGTGGCGTCCTCCCTTTTGGAGTGGGTCTGGTATAGATAGATATTTGATCTTGAAGGCATCAACCTGAAGGAAAGTTTCTATGGTGAAAACCCACCACCTAGTTGATTCATTGAATGTAATGAGATCCCAATATTCTATTGGAGTGTATGGGTGCCTTCTAATATACAGGAAGAGTTAATGTATGAATATCATGATTTTTTGGTTAGTTCACCCTGGTCTTACCAAGAAGTACTGAGACATCTATCGTTAGTATTGGTGGCTAGGTATGGTAAGAAAATTTATAGGTTTCATCACTCAATGAACTACTTATCAGTAGGTGAAATATAAGAACCAGTGGCATTTTGTACTTCTATAGCCTTTGTACATTCCCAACTATAAATGGAATGATGTCACAATGGATTTTGTGATGGTATTTCTAATATCCTCTTGGGGAAGCGATGCATTATGGGTGATCTTCAACATGTTGACCAAGGTCGCACACTTCTTATCAATCTGAGATACCTTCTTAGTTGATGACCTTGGGAGGCTTTATATTCAAAATATATTTCACCTTAATGGGGATCCCTGTTCTATCATGTTAGATTGAGATTCTCATCTTACATCATGGTTCTAGAAAGGGTTGCAAAGGGTATTAGGTTCACATGTTCTCTTGAGTATAGTATATCACCCTCAGATCAATGGTATATCCAAGTGGATGATATAAGTGTTATAGGACATTATCTGATCACACATCCTTTATTTTTTAGGTTCATGGGGAAAATATATAGATCTTATTGAGTTTTCCTACAACTATATATTTTAGGTAGCAATTCATATGGATCTATATGAGGCCCTTTATGGTAGTCCATGTGGTTCGCCTATATACTGTTTAGAGGTAGGGGATTCAATGTTACTGGGACCTCATCTTGTTCAGGAGACTTCAGAGAAAGTATATCTGATTCATAATCTTATAGATATAGCTCAGTCTTGGAAAAAAAATTATACCAATTTTCACCATCGACCTCTAGAGTTTAAGGTGTGACATCGGAAATTTCTGTGTGTATTCCCTAGATTGGTCCATAGGTGAATATGGTTACTGAGAAAGTTAATGCCTCGTTATGTTGAGCCTTTAAATATAGTAGAGTGAGTTGGGATGGTAGCCTATCGGTTGTAGTTACCTCATAGGTACCATTCTATGAATGAAATATTCCACATATCATAGCTTTGTCACTATAATACTAACATGGTCCATGAATTTGACCATGAGGATATTGAGTTGGAGTTGGATGTGTCATTTGATGGTTATCTGATATATATCCTTGATCTAAGCATGAATCCTCTCCAAGGTAGGTCAGTTCCACTGTTCTAGGTGGTATAGAAACATGGTTGTGTATAAGAAGAGACCTAGGAGCAGGAAGCTGATGTACATGAATAGTGTATGGAACTTTTCATAAATTATGTTTTTCTACCCTCGAAAGGGAAACTCATGGGAAATTTATATTAAAGAGGGGAGGTTGTAACATCCTGAATTTAGTAAAAGGTACAAACCATTTTTTTCATTTTAAATTCCTTATCTTGGCCCTTGAAATATTACCTAATGGATTCATGGAGGTTATAGGTGTTTTTAGGGATTTTTGGAGCTAGGATCCCTAAATAATGGAGAAGCATATTGGGTTATATGGTTAAGAGAAACCATGCCATCCAGCCACCATAGTTTCCCTAACTGTGTAGGGCTTGACATCGGGTGAAGGGGATGCACAGTTGTTTACAACTATGTGGTCCTAGGCACACACCTTTTTAGGGGAAATATCATTTTTGATAGTGGATTCAATATGTATTAATCGTGGTTAACCAAACCATTATCCTAAGTCATGCGGAGTCCCCCCTTTAGTAGAATGAGGTGCATGGTTGTCACATGGTTTGTACAACCATGCAGCCAAACAATATGGCCTAGTATTAAAGGGTAAATAACATTTTTTCCCTGTTATGTTTTAATATTCCAAATTTATTTTCTCCTCCTCTAGCGAAAATCTCCCTCACGTGAAGCCCTCTCCCGTTCTATTTTAGGTATTTTTAATTCCTCCTCCATCATAACTATAAATCATTCTCTATTTGATGCATTATAAAGCTTGAGGTAAGATCTAAAATCATTTTCCTTCTATTTCTAGTTTCTCTTCTCTTTTATTTTGATATTTAGGTTTGACGTATTTTTCCATATTTTTAGGGTGTTGGACCATTTCTTTGATATATTTCATTCAAGAATTATTCAAAGGTCAAAAATGGATGAGTAGTCTTTTACACACCTAAGGTAGTTGGTATAGGTTCTTTACCTCAATTTTTGTTGTATTTATACAATGTGGCATTGTACCACTCACTAGACCTTTTCAGTGAAACCTCTAAGATAATAAGTAAATTAATCTAAATGGTTTCCATGCCTATTATGACCATATCCTATGGAGAAACACATCATTAGGTTGTTCTCCTTTTCGGAATCCATCCCTTGGGTGTGCCATCCTTAAATAGTCTAAATTTATTGCCTTAGGTTGTTAAGTAACCATGTGGTGTGTATTTCACTTGTAATAAATTCACTAAATGGATTAATTGAATTAAGATGAATGGTAGGCCATGAGTTTGGCCTTAATTATCGTGATTAATGAAACGTGACATATTTCATTTCCTTGTGCTTATGATTTATGCCTCTTTGATTATTCTTTATGCTTATTCCATTCCATGTGACTTTATACTTAAAGTTTTTTGCCTAATTACTTGTTCGTAAAGCCTTGTTCCAATATTGTTGGGATTGAATATAATTCTTAGGCTAGATTTTTTATCATGTGATTTTGAAATGATTTTTGATGATATGTGACCTTAGTTGCTATACCTTATCTACATATGGGTCAAGAGTGAACACGGGTCCCGACTTAAGGATGTTGTGGATGGACTCACCATTTTTTATTTTGGAATTTCTTAACATGATGGGAGTGATACTTGGATTGCCTTGTATGGTCTCTATTTTAGGTTTATTAAACCCATGAGTGACACTGGTTACCTAGAGGAGAAACCATGGATGGGCTTGTTGGAAATATGGTTATACCATGACTCGGGCGATACTCAGTCCCCAGTGTGAGATACCTGGTATGGGATCAGTGGTTTACACTTACACCATATCTAGTGTGATATGAGGGATGCCTTTTATGGGTTGCCTTGGACGGGCTCTACAGTATTGGGTATTTTTAGGAGCTCCTTCACCAACCCTTGGAATTCCTTTATGGATCACCTTGAACAGGCTTATAATGTCACACTATATTTAACATATTCCATTCTAGAATCATATATGTGATGCCTTATTATTAAATTATGATAATTATTGAATCATATCATAGGGATGCATCTTCCAAGCCAAATCATAGGATTAGGGTCAGTCCACACATGATGTTTCATTTGTAATGACCTAGGTGTGTACCATATCACTATTTTATAGGTTCCTTTGGTTCAGAGACATCTAGATTAGGCCGAAATAGGTATGATTGGTTTGGTTTCCTAGTGGAACCCAAACTGTCATTTTTTAGTATTTTTTACCTTTCATTACTATTATTGGAACATTATTCAATTTATATTGCATAAATTGGATTTATCTAGACACCCGTAGTGGTGGCCTAATAAGTATGTCTCACACCCTTATTGGTCCGCCTTTGGTACCCAAGCATACTTCATGGTTGTTGGTATAGATAAAGGGAAGCTACCAACTTTCTATGCTTGATTGATTTTCCTAGGACGGAGTATGGGTGAAGAGGACCAAACCTATGCTCGTAATGCCAGTAGTAGTGGATTTTTAGCCTTTTCTATTTTTGATATCATGTGGTATATTCTTGTATTCTCTGTTTCCCATGCACTCTTTTTTTATAGTTACATGACATAATGATCATCATATTTTGTATCTATTTATTTCTCATCATCTTCTTTCTTATTTATAATGCATGGTCTATTGTTATTACTTATTTTTCTATGGTGGGTTACTGGTCCTATTATTATAGAATCCACTTCCACTATTTCCTATTATATATATATATATATATATATATATATATATATATATATATTCTATGCTCCACTCTGATCTATGATGGAATAGTCTCCCCACGAACACACCCTAGTCCCTTGCTACTGGTTGGTAGCCTCTAGCATATTTGGAGGAATGGTTGAGGTCTTTTGTCCCACCATCTTGGGGAACTGCTTAGTGGCTTCCAGGGTGTGAGGCTACATGGATACTTCTTCCTGACAGTCACCCAGTTCATAAAATTTCAATATTCACCTAACCTTGATCTCTCATCCCCCTCTCAAGAAAACAACATAGGGATACCCATGTCAAAACATTGGGCCTTACAAATACATACCTTTGTAGACCCTCAAACCGCACCACTAGATCTTGTAGCCCTATGGGGTCATTTGACATACTAGAGCCAACATTGGGTCAACCCTAGTGAAATATAAATAGAGGTCCACCTCACGGTGGGGAGGTAAACCCAACATGTCATCCTACACTACCATCATTGGAGGGAGATGAGATATCATTACATCCACTACTCCATGGGTAATATAATCTAATTGATAAATATGATGTAACCTCCTTTGAATGAGATCATATTTCTCTATTTATGGATCACTCCTCATCAAGGAGGAAAACTCCATCCCATAATCTGGAAGCACTGCCATACTCAATGGTTATAATCATCTAAGTATAGATAGTAAACAACTAGTCCATAGTGAGGAAAATATCATAGGGTATCACTATCTCTATAGAAATATTTTGTGTGAGGCTCTCTCTCCTCATTAATTAAGGTCTCCCCATCAGAAAAAACATATAATCACTGATCCTCTCTGTTGGAGCCTCCAACATAAGGGTCAAGAAAAAAGGGCCTCTAATGGTATCACTAGGTCTTGAATAGGGGACATGTACAAGGAAATGTGGTTTTTGACTCTATTTTAACAACTGCAGCTAGATTAGTGGAGAAATAGGTCATACACTAAACCACACTTGAGCCTCTTGTCCAAAAATCCCTTCTTACAGGAACACATCCTTTCCCTTTCCCACATGTTCTCCTCAATCAGGGCCTACTCTGACACCCCATCACACTAACCTTCTTCGAGCATGCAATCCAAAGGAACTCATCTACCAAACCTTGACACTATCCACTTTATAAGTCATAAACTCACCATCATGGTTTTAAATCACATCCCAAGAACATGTCTCAATGTGGGAAGTGTCCCTCTACCTTTAATCTCTAAATCCACACAAAACTTCTCCATAATAGGACTCTATTGATGCCCAACATAATCCTAGAGAGGTATCACCATAGGGATCACCATGAAAAGGGGTCATATCCGAGCGTGATACCCAAACCTCATGATCGATCCTGAAATCAACTACCTAAGAAGGGATTCTGGAACAACACAAAACCTGGGTGATCTCTATCTCCAGAACCTACAACATGCACTCATCATGGGTGTGTCATTTTCTAGTACCACTGGGACCAAATTTTTCTCTATGAAGAGAATTGGTCACAAGTGAAACAATCTAATTGGTCGAGATCTTTATGAGTATGAAAACTTAGATAACTGACTCAAGCCAATCCTCTACTTCTTGGGGACCTAGATCATCATGGAACCTCAGAGGTCTATGGTATTGTAAATCTCAGAGCATGCTAAGCATGTGCACATCCTCAGTATGCTCTAATGATATAATCTACTTCTCCATAGATAGGGGTGTTTCTACTTTCCCTACTGAAGGAAATATATCATGTGATAGACCCTGAACTATGGCCTCAACACTCATCGGATTATCATGATGACCCGGAATTAATAACATGGATGGTTCTCTTCATAAAGGCATCTCGAAAGTGATCAAGAAATACCATGGTAAGATAATATATATATATATATATATATATATATATCTGTGTGTGGGGGGGGAGATGAATCAAGAAGGGTGGTCAAAGACTCAATAATATTTAATTCATGTATCATTGATCCCTGCAACCAATTTCTCAATATTCTGAGTCTACATTTAGGTAGTCAGAGTCATGGTAAATAGATACATTGGCCGCCACACCAACACTATATTATCTGGACTGAAAGCTACACTCAAGACACTTTGAAACTTTTCCCTAATTCCCAACCAAATACTCATATGTGGAAAACTCCAAACACCATTAGAAGGAAAGAACCTCATTTAATACCAATCTTTCATGACCCTACCTAATGGGGACTAAGACACAACTACCCCAAACCCGCCTTTATAGGCCAGGGGCTGGAAACAAGCACCAAAAGGCATAACTAGTATGGGAGCTCTTTTCCTAATGTACCTATATACACAATACCAACCATATCTATGAATAATTGAATAGGAATAATAAAAAAAAGATGAAACATATAGAGAATAAACCATGCATGAAAAACCTCTAAAGAGTACAAGAGTACGACAGCATAAACTGAAATGAAAAAGGGAGAAAAATACATGCCCAACCAGAAAGATGCCCCATCCTAAAAAAACTGGAAAATTAAATTTTGATAGAGCCCATATATGAATCTATAATCTTTTTCTGCCATACATGGTTAAATTCACCAGGGTATCCCTATTATCCTTTGTAATCATAGCCAAATTTTCCACCATATTCATAACACATGAAACATGCAGGAAAATCCCATGTAGGGATGAGTTATACATACATGGTATGATGCCTCAAAAGATGAAGGGGAGTAGTAATAGACATGATATGAATAACCAGATTAATCCAAATCAAGGTAGTAACAAAATCCAATGACATGGATACAGATATATATGTGCTCAAAAAGAGAATATCAAACGAGAGATAAAGGGGATCTCCATCTCATGGAACAGCCTAGGAAAAGTGTTTCATCAGTTATAAAGGGCCTATCAGTGGATACCATCATCTCATGTGTCTATCCATAGGAGTAACCATGTGGAGGTCCTAAACCTCTTCACTATACCGCACAGTCTAGGGGACACAACTTCTAAGAAGAGGACCCCCGCCCTAGTGAATCAAGGGGGTTCCACTCAATGTAAGGAGGGAATGTACCCTATCTAGTAAGGGGTACAAATCATTAGGTAGAGGACCCACAACCTAATACCATAGGGTGATACCACTCAGTATATAAAATACTTGAACCCTAATACTATAGAGGGTACCACTCAGTATGTAGAGTACCTACACCCTAATGTTATAGGGGGTAGCACGCAGTAAATATAGGACCCATTCCCTAACACCATATGGGGGTACCACCTAGTAGATAGAGGAACCTCTCCCTAACATCGTTGGGGGTACCACTCAGTAGATATAGGACTCATACAATAACACTATAGGTGTCTACCACTTAGTAGATAGAGGAATCGCTCCCTAGCGCCATAGGGGTTACCACTCGATAGATAGAAGACACACACCCTAAATCCATATGGGGGTACCACTCATTATATAGAGTAATTTAACCCTAATTTTATAGGGGGAACTACTCAATAAATAGAGGACCTACTCCATAACACCCTAAGGGGTTCCACTCAGTAGATAGAGGACCCTCTCCCTAACACCATAGTGGCTACCACTTAGTAGATAAAGGAACAACACCCTAATTCCATAGGGAGTACACTTATTAGATAGAGGAATCGAACCCTAACACCATACAGGGGTACCTATCAGTAGATAGAGGACCCACATCCTGGAACTATAGGGGGTACCACTATATGATCCTTCTTGATCACTATCAGCATTGAGCATTACCTAAAGAAGTGTCATGATCGGAACATCTAGAATCACATCTCAAACCCCACTATGAATATGAAATCACATTATATATGGAAAAATACTTAGTAAAAGATACTTTTTTCCAAAATATGAGTCTAAATGACAATAGGTAGAAGTTCCCTAAAAAATTAGGGTACACATCATGTAAGGGGACCCACATGGTGTGTGGTCCCTCTCTAATTCCTAGACATGTCCCAGATAGTACAAGGATCTATGCCCCTGTAGCCCTACATGGAATGTAATGGGACTACATGGCATGAATTAGCCACCTGGGTTCCTGCCCATTCCTCTAGTTGTGTCTGTGTACCTTGGTCATGTTCGTGTGCCTTAGCTAGGTCTGTGTACCTAGTCGTGTCTATGTACCCTAGTCACGTCCTCTGGTTATGTACTCTGGTCATGTCTATGTAACTTAACCATATACATTGGTTGTGCCCTCTAGTCATATATGTGTATACTCTATGTTTTTCTGGCATTTTCCATGCCCATGTACTCTTGGAGTACACACTGAGTCATCAGCACTGGGTCACACAACATGTGGGGGTCCTGCATGGTGTGTGATATTTAACTCACCCAAAAACCCTAGTTGTCGTAGCAAGGACCCAGCACGCCATGTGTTCTTTCAAACAACACAGCATGTAGTAAGGATTTTCATATAACCCACATAATCTTCATGCGGTTCTAAATCTAGATCCCCTCCTATCGAATCCACTGTTTTGCCAACCATAAATGGTGGAATCTTTTTCCATTTATCATTTTTGACCATATTTTGGCTAGAAAAAAGAATTTGGGTCATCGTGTGAAGGCCTTGTGTACCACCATCATCTTTTAAACCTCTTGTTGCCTCACAGGATCTCAAAATACATGGTAAAATCACTACATCCCACAATATACATTAATCCATCCCTGATTCATCAAATTGTTCATCACACATGAATTCTTCATGAATATAGGGGTTCAATGAGTCTCAATCCCACCCATAAATGTTGAATCATGACCTCATGGTCTAATGATGAATAACATGAATAACAAAGGGGGAAACGTGCAAGAAAGTAATGTGAAAAAACCATTGTCCAATAGTTCTTGGAAAAAAGATATAGATTGGGATGACCATTGTGAGAAACATGGTACAACTGATATAGATTGAATAACCAATTGAAAATCGGTAAGTGGGAGCATAAAAAGGCTCATAATTGATGAAAATAAAAGTAATATAAATGATTATTCTCAATAATTTAATTAAATTGGGTCAAACACACAAATGATGAGTCCTACCTCAATTTGGATCATTCATTGATGAAGAATGTGCTTGTCATGGAAAAAGAGAAGTCATTGTGTTTGTTGTGCCTTGATTATCCTAGATCAGAAAGCTCATTGTCATATAATATTGATTCTCCAATAGAGGGTGGAAGAAATATCCTCTCAAAAGTCCCAATTTTATGCATCTAACCCTATATATTCTATATAAAATTATATTTATAGAGAATTTATATTTAGGTATTTAGTGGATTAATTAAATTAATTGTTTAATTGATCCACTGAATGTACCATCAATATTCACTTTGTCTAAATTTTCCATGTCGAACCATGTTAGGTCACTTCTATGGTAAACCTTACATTATGGATTTAATCTTAGTCTCAGATTTTTTATATGAGACTTTTTTGAGGAGGTATCCCATTATTTCTGAAAAATCATGCATGTGTGATATAAAATATTCTTAATAATTTTATAAAATTAATTCTGGGAAAAATGGGCCACCAAATCACACATATTCTCATTTCTTGGTTCTGAAAATATTTCTAAATATATTCTAATGTCTTACAAATAAAAAATAGATCCTTTACCCCTAAACATCATTCCATCAAAACATAAACTATTAAAAGAATGAATATGAATGGTATATTTGGTTTATATACCTAGTAAGGCATAGAAAACACAAAAGGATTTCATCTTATAAGGAAAATAATTTTGAAATATCATTTAAAAATTTCTTGAGGAAAATATCCTTTCCTCTTTGAAAATGTCTTTTTAAAAATAATTTTAAAAACCTTTCTATTGAAAATAACCTTGAAAACTTATAAATAAATATTTAAAAATAATATAAAAAAGTTCTTAAAACATAAAACATTTTCAAAATCCTTCTCCTTGAAAATTAGCTTAAAATATTATTTAAAAATATATAAAAAAAAATTAGAAAACATGGTTTTGGAAGAAAATATATTTCCGACCGAAGAGAGAAATAAAATCATATTTTCTTAAAAATATTTTATTAATTATCTTAAGTACCAAGGAGTGGGAAAATGGTACAATTACTAGAATATATCATTAATAACCATAGGAGAAAAAAATTAATGATAATTACTGAGATATAGATCATGATATTTCAACATTGGTGACTTAATCATAAATAATCTCGGTAAAAGATGATATTGAAACATTTAACCCTAACCATTTTGGTAACCATGAATCATAATACCCATAGAGGAGTAACATAAAATTAAAATTAAAATATCATGAGGATTAAATTTATTATATTAAATTTCAAAGAGTTTTTATATATATGTCATTAAAGAATATAGGTATATAGATTAATGTACATTTCAAAGAAGGTAAATTGAGACAAAAATTCACTTACTGACTAGGTAACATTTGAACCATAAACCCCGTGAAAGAGATCCTAAAATGGATATGTAAATTACAATAATTAATAGTAAAAGAATCATAAAATAAATTAATGGGAATTATAGACACCATATAAAATAAATAGGTGGTGAACATGGAATCTTTCTCCCATAAGTAAAACGTGAGACGAAATTCCCTTACCTTAAGTCTTAACTGCCTTCATACTCATTCAAACCACCTATATAATAAATATAATTTTATTATAAATGTATTATAGAATAATATTCATATATATCATACCATATATTATTTTATTATGTCTTTTTATTATCCATTTATTAACAATTTCATATTAAATTTACATTTGGGTTATACCTGTTTTGTTTTTCATATATATTTTGATTTATTATATTTTTGTTCATATTACATTAATCATGGTTCCAAAATAACCAAAATTAACACCACGATATAAATATCATATATATTTAGTATATATTTTTTATAGTAATCCATAAAATTTAGTGTCAGGAAATGAAATGCACCATTTATGGAGATGGTAGACCGTAAGTATGCTTGAACATTGTTTTTCATTTTCTTGTTGGGTTGAAAGAAAGAAAATTAAATGATATATATTATCATTATAGAATAATTTTTATGTTATATATATCAAAAAATTTAATTAAACCCATTTTTAATACATTCCATGTAAAGCGTGAATGAATCACATCGCTTTGTCAGGTGATAGTCTGTTGTACACACGAACAACGTTATCATATTCCCACAAAATGGAGAGTATGAAGGCATGTGTGATATAATGATTCCAAAAAAAAATAATTTCATAAATATAATACATATAATATATAAACAATAAATCTATCTTTATTATCGGCCTTTAGAGGTGGTAATGGAAAAATGAATGACATCATTTCATGAGGCAGTAGTCCTTCGTACACATGAATGATGATTTCGTATCCCATTTGATGGAATTGGATATTTTTTAGGTCATGAAATTAACATAAAAACATCTCATTATATGTAAGATATTTATGTTATTATATAATCATGATATAAAAATAATTTAAAGGGTTTTGAGGAAGAACTGAAATAAAAATGCTCGTTGGTGAACGTTACCTCTTCCTTAGGTATCATTCCTTGGTTTTCACTAAAATCCATCCTAGAATGGATTTATACCAAGAATAAGGATTATAGGATGAGGTTAGGGAATTTTTTAAGTAATTTTGGTAGGTTTTGGTTGATCCAAATGACTTGAGATGTGTTAATAAGGTGTGATATTGAATTCCCTTTTATAGTTGAGAAGTTCCACTCTTGTAAATACCCAAAACTGTTCACTATTGGGAGGAATACCTTACCTCATGTGGATAAAAAAAATAGATTAATAATGGATTTTAGGGTTTATTTGGTTGATAAAAAATTCCACCATAAAAAAAATAAACACATTTTTATCATGTTATTCCTCAGTCTTTAAGTTTACTCAATTTTATCCTTTTAGTTATTATCACTATAATGTTTATCTTTTTATTTAACCATGCAATTAATCCTATAAGATGAAAATTAAAATGAATTTTATTAGATAATTTATAAATAATTATTCTAAATATTAAATCAAATTTATTAAATAAAAATTCTATTTGTGTGTAAAATTTAATTTTAATACAAATGTCAGTAATGCGCAAAACTCTATTTAAACCTTAATCGTGGTAATTAATTATTATTATTTTCACTAATAATTATGGTGGAAAATTTATTTTATATTATTAGATAACATAAATTATTATTATTCTAAATAGGGAATCTATTTTCCCAAATTCAACACACATAAGTGGCATAATTTAGTTTAAAATTAATCTTGAAGAGGCGATGAGAAAGCGTGTTTTTTTAAGTGGGAATGTTCAAAAGTTTACAAAGTTTTTATATCCAATTTCAAAATTAAATTGATTAAAATTAACTAAATTGGATTAATAGATGTATAATTTATCCAATTATTCTTTAAAACTATTTAAAATATAATTTAACTATTTAAATAAATTAAACGAAAAGGCAGTTTTCAATTAAAATTCAGTATTTTTACTATTCATCAAAAAATGAAACTTTTTAGAAAAATCCCAAAAAATAACCCTATAATAATTTTGATATTATGTTTTAAAAAAATATTTTTATTTTATAAAATTAAATATCAAAAATTTTGAAAATTTAGTTTTAAAATAAGTACGCAACAAAATGGCGACAAAACTGATTTTTAGAAAAATGTAGTTTTTAAGCATAAAATTAGATTTATCCTTATCTATTATCTATAAAACACATAATATGAGTATTTTATTGAATATATAATATATTAATTTCATTAAAATAATTCACTAAAAGTGGTTTTTTTATTTTATTGAGGTTTAACACATTTTTTTAATAAAAAATAGTTTTCCAAAAAGAGATTTCCTTTATATTCAAATAGTTTTTATTTTCATTTCTAATTAATTGGTCACAAAAAATCATCATATACGCTTGTGTAAACCATGTTTTCATAATTTATTTAATCATATTCATAACCATCATTCCAACATCTAGGTGATAACTATCATATTAAATGATAATATTTTAATTATATGACACTTGTTGTTTAAACTCAGTGTTGCATAAAATGAAAGATAAACTCGGTATTGTGTGTAACACAATCTAAAATTAGTGTTATGTGTAACACAATATAAATCCAGTGTTACTTTTAACATAATCCAAAATAAATTTTTTATGTCACACAAAATACAGATGTATTTCTAGTAAATCACTCACTCTATCATTTACCAAAATTCCAGGAAATTTTCCTATACTTTGACTCATCCTTAGATTTTCCTTAGATACATCCCTAGACATATTCTTAGAAATATCCCTATGGATCTAACTAAATTTTTCACATCCTAGTTTCCAAATTCTTACTAAAACTTTCCTTTAATACCAACTATAGTGACCCAGTCTTCTCAAATATGGATATTATGTCTTTTTAGATGAATATTCATTAAATTATACAAAAACATGCATGAGAACTATAATAGTTTAGTGCCTTTGGAAACTGGGAACACAATATTATAATCTAGTTAAATATCTTAAATTTTTACCATAAATATCTTCCCATTTAGTACTCTTCATATACATAACCTATATAAAACCTTTCATCATAACCTGGGGAAAGGAAACATAAGAAATGGTGAGATCAAATGCTTAGTAATGGTAAACATAATAGATATAAATCTCTAATCATATGAAAGAATAACATAATAATGAGGTTATGTGATAATGAACTAAACTTATAATGTTCATAACCAACTTTTCATAGATTATATACATGAATCATAGAATAAAGATTGTGATTTCATAAGGAATGAATCATAATGTAATCAAAGAACATGAGCCATAAGAGCCTAACATTGGCATAAAACATAGATTTTTAGCATACACATAAGCATAGAAAATCATCTCCTTAGTAGTCAAGTCTCAATTCCAAAACTTATAAGGGCACTATATGGGTGGCTACACCCCCTAGTAATGACACACCACAATATCCAATGGAAACTATTTCCTTATAGTGGAATGGGTTCACTTCCCAAACCATAACAGTATTCAAGGATCACTCATAAGACCATTATTGTAGAAAAAGTCAATTAACAAACCAAGTTCACTCCCCATTCCATTCCTATCTTATTGAACTGATTTCATTACCCATTCAAGTCCTGTATTATCGATTTCACTACCCATTCCATTACTATCTTACTCAATCAATTTCACTACCCATTCCAGTCATTTCTTCCTCAACCGAGTTCACTACACATTATAGTGATGTCTTACTAAACCAATTTATTTCCCTTTCCAATCCTATCTTACTGAATCGAGTTAACTACCCATTCTACTCTTGCCTTAATGAACTGATTTAACTCTTCATTTTAATCATATCTATCTTATGAGATATAAATCTTTATCCAATACATTGGAGGGAGATATATGTAACGACTCAGATCTTTCAGCCTGTTACTTTTCAAAAAATCTAATGTTTGAGGTGTCTGGGGGTATTCTAGGGTGCTTTGGGAAATGTGAGTCATTTTAATGGTGAATCATTCCAATGGCTTACCAAATTTCTAGTTTTACAATGGTGACTCATCCTAGCAATGAATCGTCAGGAGGTAGCTCGTCCTGGCAGTGACTCATCTGGTGGCTCATCTTGAAGGTGACTTATTTAGTGGTAGCTCATCTTGGTGGTGAATCATCTGGCGGTGACTCATTGGTGGTAACTCACTAGTGATGACTCTAAGGCGGTGACTTGTGTAGTGGTGGATAATTTAAATAGTTTTCCAAATTTGCATAATTTTTTAGTTTTTCTAAATTTTTTTTTAAATATATTTTTATGATAAATGAGTTTAATGACATAATTAATGATTTTAAAATAAATTTTGTAGTGTATATCTCATATCTTATGTTAATAAAAAATTTGGGTGCCTTTATAACATTTAAAACATGTGGATTTAATGATATCTGATTTAATGGTCAAACTAAGTTGTTTCAATCCCATTAGTTTTGGGTATAGTCCTTCTAAGGTAGAGATCTTCAATTCATTTGTTACTTTTTATTTCTCTTGATATGGTAGGTCCCAAATCCTTCTTCCTTGGATTCCTATAACAATGTGATAAACTGGGTTTGATTTCCCCATGAAGAAGTCCCCTCCTGTATACACACCTCTATTTTTGGTGAAACAAAGTTGTATCAATCATCTTTATTCTAGGTAGAATTTCCTTTGTTTCTTTTATTATTTGTATCATGTGGGATTGGTATATAACAATTATCCCTTATTAATATGGTTTCATCCAGACTAATAAAGATAATAAATCAACTTATATTGAATTCAAAGGGGTGGGTAAATGTGATATTTGATCTTATTATTTTATTGAAATTGATTGATGTTGTAAATTTTATTTGCTAATCACCAACTGAAAATCATGGTTATTGAGGGTCCTTATTTGTGAACTAGTTTATGGTTTATAGAATACATGCTTATTTTGTGGTTCTTGATGTCACTTAATATGTAATTTATTAACCATTTACATTTTTTTAATAAAATAGATGTCGCAGGATCATACGGTTTCTATTATAACACCCTTAATTAACAAAGTGAAATTGATTAAGAGATTACTTAATAAATATGAATTTATTTTATCTTGTAGTGTGTGATGTGACATGTTTTGGGATGGTGGATGAGATATAGTTTTGCAACGAGGCTGTGATGGTTGTGTGGTTGTGCATTGGGGTTGCGGTTGAAGATGGATTTGGACTTAGCTGTTGGGATTTCTGTAATGATCCAAAGTTTTATCAATGGAATTACCTTATTATAATTATGTCATATTATATAATCACATAAAATCACATTAATAACATAATAAAAACTTTATAAATGAATATTATTAAAATAAAATTAATTTCTAGAAGTTAAGGAACTTATACCAAAGGAATAGTGACTTGACCTTTGGAATAGTAATATGAACCTTATGAATAGTAAATCAGGAAATTGAATAGTAAATTCATCAATGAATATATAAATAAAATTTATCCATAGATTATGTATGGATGATTTAAGAAGATATGGTTCAAACTAACATGATCTAATTACTATATTTATTCTTAGAAATCTACACTATTTCTTGTCTTGAGTAAAATAATAACTATTGGATTAGTTATTGATAAAACAACCCCTCCTCCACTATAAAAACATATTATATAGTGCACTTTAAAATGTATAAGAATTCTCAAAGTTCTCTTAAATCAGGCTTATTTATCCTCTTTTTGTTTCTTTTATTTTCTTTTCAATTTCCTTTCTTTTATTTTTCTATCCTCATATACCCTCATCCAAATGGTATGATAACTCTAGTATTTTAAAAATACTATAATTTTTATGATAATTTAATAATTTATTATCATCTCTCATTCCCCATCCTTTTATACTAAAAATTAAAAACACTGTTCGATTTGTGTTAATTTACCACATTCAAGGACAACGGGTTTTCAATTTCTATTACCATCTTCAAGGCTAGGAATGAAACCATTTTTATGGTTTAACTAGAATAAAATATATTTATTATATATTATATAATTTTATATAATCATTTTGTATACATGATATTAATTTATAAAACAAAATGAGTTTTTTGTTATCGAAAAACCGCCAAATTAATCCAACTGATTATCATTAAAATTTTATCTAATAATTCATACTCATACCATATAATAAAATAGATTATATAAACATTTTATATTATATAATTTCATTAATATAATATAATTACTCTTCTATAAAACCATTTCCATTTTACATGAACTTCCATACACTTATACAAGCAAACCAATCATGAAAACTAAGACAACAAGCACTCCTGAAGGATAAAATTGAACATTATAACTCATCTAAAAGGATATAAATGAACTTAATAAAGTTATAATAAATAAAATAAATTTATAAAAGGTTATTTAATTTTAATTAATTAATCTAATTTGGTTATTCAGGTCATTAAGATCAAGTAAAAACACCTTTGGACTAAAGGTAAGGGATTCTACCTAAACCTCCATTATTCCTTCAGGTTACTCTATCTGTATTTTTACCCAAATTAAATTATATTTTATTTTTATTTGAATATTATAAATATTTTTTATATGTTTCAAACTCATGTATCAATATATTTCCCTCCTTTTCATTTATATACATGTTTTTAATAGGTTTCTAACTCAATTCTTCCTGATAAATAAGTCTGATTTAAAAGAACTTCGAGAATTATTATCCATTTTTAAGTGCATTATATATTATGTTTTTAAGCCACCAATATTTTCTAAAATCACTAATTTTATTATTAAAACCTTTTTTGTTCACTTATGGTTTTATATAAAATATTATTCCATCTCTTCTTCAAATTATCTTTAATATTTTCCTTAAAATGCACTAAAATGTTTTAACTATAAAGTTTCTTAAATACTCTTTTTATATGTTATCACTTTAGTTTGACATCTCTTATCATTATCTATGCCAATTTTACCTTATTAATGTCCATGTATGATTTTAATCCTTACTTTCATGGACACCATTGTGATATTCCCTTATGTTATGTCTTTTGAAAAGATTATGATACCCAATTATTATCATGGGTAACCCTTATGTTTATGATTGATTCCTTATTTATGATTATTTATGTTGCACAAATATTCAGGAACATGTTATTATGGTTGTGACCAAATACCACTCTAATGAATTGGGTAAATTTTATACTCATGAGACGTTATGTGCAACGGTCTTAGTGGTTATCCTTGTCTCATGTTCCATGAGCAATGATCTTGGTGTTTAGCCTTGACTCATACTCTTCTATGTGTAGAAATCATTGAATCGTGATAAATTCATGTTTTATGTTTCTTCCACATTACTATGAATTCTTAATTATATGATCCCATGTTAATATTCCTTATATTTAATCAAGATCCATGTATTTTTATATCATTATGTTATTCCTTCTAACCCATGTGCTAAGCTTTATTCTTATATTTATTCCCTTACTGGGATTTCTAGATCATCACTTTGTTCATTTTATCCCTAGTTTATTCTATAAAAATTTATAAGAAAAGTGGAAGTTAGTATGTCATTATGGAGATTAAATAAAATATATTTTTATTATATACCAAATCCTTCAAGACACTAGACTTTACGATCCTTGGCTTGTAATTTTATGTTTATTTATTCTTAAAATCATGTAATGATATGTGTAAAAGTATAAGGTCACTATAGTTGGTATCAAAGAAAGGTTTAGTTATTTTTGGAGATTATAAATATATAACTCTACTAATAACCTTATAGATAAGACTAGGTATAAAAAACATCCCTAAATTTCTATGTATGGATACTACAAGTGGATGTGGTTTTGGAACAGATGTTCCTAGGAGTAACAACTCTGAAAGGTGTTTCGGGACTGACACTAGGTAACCTAGTACAATAAAATGGGTCTTATTGTGCACTTGTTTTTAAACTCCTGGGATATATGATTTGGTAAATTCATAAGATCATTATGAACCATTATTAAGGTAATAAAAAAATTCCCATAAGAAAATATATGTTACGAAACACATCATGGATAACCTAAATTGAAACCTAGGGAAATCACAAGTTAGGAAATACTTTTCCTTTAAGATTTTATCCTTTTATGCTTGAATTTTACATTTTATGCTTATTACCAAAGTATTCAATCTTCCTAATGGTACTTTCTTTTTCTTAGTTAATGGTGGGAAATATAAGAACACTTGCCAACAATCAATGTGATAGACAATGTGATGATTTCCCTAATAATATTCCAAATATGATGGGAATGGGTGCTCAAAACTTTATGATATAAATTTATCAGCTGTCTCAAGTTATGAATAATAACTTGAATCATGTGGAACACCCTCCTTCTCTAAGTAAAGAGAAACCTGTCATCAAATCCTTCATGCAGAAAATGCCTCCCATGTTTAGTGGATCTTTTGATCCCCTCCTCACAAAATAGTGGAATAACTCTATTGAAAAGATATTCACTATCCTCTGGTGCTCATAAGAAGAGAAATTCATATTGGTGGTATATCATTTTGATGGGGAAGCTGAGCAGTGATGGACACTGATGAAGAATATGAAGTTCAAGGAGGAAATTAATTTCCTGTATTGAGAGGAATTAAAGAAAAAAATTCAATAAATATTTTCCTTGAACCCTCTATAACACCCCAATCATTTTATGGTATGTTTTTATTAAATAATTTCAATTCATTAGATAGCCTATATTTCTTAAATAACTAAGACTCTATGAAACATCACTTGGTCACTTATAGGATAAATTCATAACCTAGACATTAAACTTAAATATTCTACTTCTTTGTTTTGAATTTCAAAAACGGTCATTTACGGTTATGATCAGTAAGTTATTTAGATTTTGATAGAACCAACTTTTTTTTGTGAATAGTAACATACCCTTATGAATAGTAATATGAATCTTATGAAAAGTAAATCATATTATTATTTTATTTTCATAAGGTTATAAGGAAATGGGATGTTGATCAATTTTTCAAGGGGTTAAAAATGAGTTATATATTTAAAATTATTATTTTTGAATAAAATATGATTAATTTAAAAATTAAATTAATAATATTAAGAAAATTATTTTCAAAAAATGGAGTTTATTTTTGAATTATTCACTTTGAAAAATGGTTAGGGATAATTTTTGGGATTTTTCTGAAATTCTTGACTTTTTTATGAATAGAAAAATACGATAAATTACAATAAATGATAAATACTTGTTTTACAGCATCATATGTGATGAGAGGCTGCTTTAAGCCCACTTGGTTTAAAATCTAATTAACTTATTAATATTTTGGATCACATTATTCAATACTATTCATAGTCTTGAGCAAAAAAATTAAAATAATGTAAAATCCATCCTCCCCGCCACTATATAAACCACCCCTCACACCCTCTTCCTCCCACTCCACTCATGCTTTGAGCCTTTCATAATATATATTAAATAAACATTACCAGAATCCCCCCCCCCCCATATCCAAGACCATCTAGTCTCACCAAAATCCAAAAAACAAATGCCCTAAGGAGATTCACAAGGAGTACTCAAGAGGTGAACCTCTCTTCCCTTTTTCTTTCAAATTCTTTTACAAGTTCTATTATTTTGTAACTCTCTCCTAACCTTCCCACATCCAAATGCTATGATAATTTTAGAACCCTAAATTTAATGGAATTTTATTTTTTTTATGGAATATTTAACCATCATATCCCTTTTCCCCCACCTCTTACACCAAAAATAAAAATATCATTTGAGATATGTTAATTTATCGCATTCAAGGAAGACGAGTTTTTAATTTCTATTAATATCTTAAATACTGGTCATGAAACTTTTTAATGGTTTAAATAGATTATAATATATGTATTTTACCTTATTAAATGTTATTTAATCCATAAACACTCATAATATAAAATAATAGTACAAAACAAGTTTAGTATGCACAAAACCGCCAAGTTAATCCAAGTGTTTGTAATTAACTTTTAACTAATGATTCAACCTCATGGTATATAAAAAATAATAATTATAAGATAATTTATATAACTATAATTTCACTAGTAATATATATTAACAGTACTGGATGTTAACCACATTTCTAATGAACTTTCATTCATGAATACAAGTAAATATATTATGAAAACCAAGGAAGAAAATGCTTCCAAAACAATAAAATTAAACCTCTTAAACCAATAAAAAAATTAATGAACCTAATAAGTTCATAATAAATAAATAAAATTTATATTAGGTTCTTTAATTATTAATTAATTAATTTAAATTTTATTATTCAGGTCATTAAGATCAATTGTGAACACCTTCGGGCAAAAGGTAAGGGGTTTCTTATCTCACTTTTAATTTCATGAGATTTCCATTGTTCGACGCTTATTTCTTGCATGTGGTGTATTGTGTACTTACATTTGATATATATTATCATTATTATATTTCTATTTCTATTATTATGTGATTCATTTTGTGGTTATTAATTTTTATTCATATAACTCAATTGATTACAATGTGGTAAGGGACTTTGTCTCAATTTCCATTTCATTGAGACTTACTTGGTATTGTGCACCTAATCATTCTTATATGATGTATCCACTACCCATTTGGGATCATTTTTCATTTGAAATTGTAAATATATTATATATCCATTTTCTGGTTTCATGTATATGATTTTTTTATTCTTTATACCCTTTTAAATATGGTGGTTATTTGGAATATTGTTTTGAATATGGAAATATTGATGAATCTGTATTATCAACTCTATACGGATATTAAGAAGGAATATTGTAATTGTATTAAATCTATGTAAAAATAATTATTTGGACTTTCAGTGATGTTCAGGGACCACTATATCCCCTCGATGCATCGACAGGTCTCATGAGACAAATCAGTTGGCGACAAAATCTTTGAGTTTGTTTCCAAAATCAGACATGTTTCTACCCTCAGACTTAAAAAATTTCAATAGTATAGTGGTATCATGTGCTAGATACATAAATTCCAATTAATAATAATAATCTTTATCTATTTTCGGTTATTACTATCCATGAGTTTTTCACTATGAAAAAATCTATGGATGCAGTTTCATTCCAAGTTTATTAATGGCATGTGTATTTCATTTATTCAACATGCCATATTTGTTTTTGATTTAGTTATTTTTGATTCATGATTCCTCTATTTTTAACCCTTACTGGAATTTTATCTCACCCCTTTTATTTTTTTACCTTTAATGGGTTATAAAGAGGAGACTATTTAATGAGTTCTCATGGATGTAGTTTATTAGTTTTTGTTATGTATTGTATTTTGTTACCTTTCCCAATGTAATGTGAGTTACATGTATGTATCTAGTTTCTTAAAGACTACTAAATTGATTGTTCCCTTTGTATTTCATTACTTTTAATCATTCCAATGTAATATGTAATGCACCGTCTATGGGCTTCTGGGGTCAGGGAATTACAATTGGTATCAGAGGAAGTTTAGTAGAAAACCTGGAAAATAGATTAGAAAATGTATATTAGGGAACAAATCCCTAACATGGTCTTTGAGGATAAAAAAACAAGAACATCCTAGAATTTTGGTAAGTAGTAGATTATGTGGGTATTTCTAGAAAATAAATACATGTATGGATACAAACAAGTAGAGGTGGATCTATCACAAATGTACCTAGGAGTAAAAACACTGACAATGAATTTCGAACTTGACTTGGGGTATCCCGGTACACAAAAATGGGTCTTACTGCACTCTTAGTTTGACACTCCTATGGGATATGCTTAGGATAATTCACATTATCTTTACAAGACATTATGAAGTATTTGATTGTAAATTTTCCTCAGATAAACCATGTTTATGACATTAAATGTGCCTAGAATTTAAATTTATTCTAAGTACTTATCTAGTTGGGATTATAAATTTTTATTCATAACCTAATCTAGTGTATGCCCTTATTTAGAAATAGCACCAAATCTAATAAGGGGAATCAATACTTGTGGACAATGAAGGGATTACCCCACTAAGCAAGTCAACATAGTTAATATTGGAGAAGATCAGATCATGACCATATTGGGACAAATTACTTAAGCTGTGATGAATAACCATATTGCACCTATGTTGGATCGCTTCAATCAGTAGAAGCCCCCTTCTTTTAGTGGGACTACTAATCCAGTGGTTTTTGAGCAGTGGATCAAGTCCCTTGAAAATATATTTTTTTCATTGAGATGTAATGAAAATTAAAGGGTAGTATTGGCAGTATATTTCCTCAAGGGTGATATTTATCAATGGTGGTATTTAATCTAAAATACTATATAGGAAGAAGAAATAGAAGATATAGAAGGGATAACTTTTAAGTAAATATTATTTGACAAATATTTCCCTTGTGAACAACGAACTGAAATGAAGAGGAAATTCCTTATCCTAAATCAAAGGGAAGAAGAGAGTATTGTGAAGTATGAGTCCACCTTTGCATGATTATCCAGGTATGTTATAGACTACGTGTGTGATTCAGAAGACAAAGTCGATCATTTATTTTAAGGTCTTAAGCCAAGTCTTCGAAGGGCACTGGCTTCTCAAACATTCATCATATGATGAAATTGTATCAATTTCTGTCAAAACAGAGAAGGAATTTTCTAGAACAAATTTTTTCAAGGGAAATATTGATAAGAAGAGGCATTCTAATAACCATGGAAAAGCTTAAGCACCAATAAAGAAGAGGGGAATGAAGAAATTTCCATTATTCAAGAACTTCGGAAAGAATCATCCTAGGAAATTCTTTAAAGGCATGGGAGTTTTCTATAATTGTAGAGAAAAGGGTCATTTATATAATGAATGAAATGGGAAGATACAAGTCAATGATGTTAAATGATACAATTGTAGATATATGGGACATTATGAAAATGATTGTCCTAAGTGCCAAGAAAACTTACCTCAAAAAAGGTCACGAGATGAAGGGAAAGCTTATGTTATTTCAACCATAGAGGTTGAAGTTTCTAATGATGTGGTGGGTGGTACATTAGTTGTTTCCTCAAATTTATCCAATGATTAATTTGATTCTAGATCATTTCATTCGTTTGTATCTTCTTATTTTTTCAAGAAAATTAGACATGTCCAATTTGATTTAATGAAGGAGTTTTCAGTTAAAACTCCTAGGGGGTATCATTGGATCAAACATGTATCAATCAGTCCCCATCATGACACATAAATAGGCTTTAGTTTCTAAACATATCATCATACCAATGATTGAAATTGATATAATTCTCGGTATGAATTGGATGTCAAATTATGATGCCAATATCTATTGGAATAAGAAGGAAGTGACAATTTTTTAGAATGGTGTAGAATCCCTTATCTTTAGAGCAGAAACCTCGCCATATGATTCTTATCTAGATCCACCCCCAGTAGTTATACTAAATGAAATTCTTGGAGAGGAATATAACACAATATCTATGGGTGAGGAAATAAATCTTAAAATTTAAGATGTACATATTGTGAAATAATACATTGACGTATTTCCAGAGGATTTACCTGGACATCCTCCAGAGCGGGAAGTTGAGTTCTCTATTGATTTAATTCCTAGTGCAAGACCTATATCAAATACTCCCTATATAATTTCCACTTTGTAATTAGTGGATCTAAATAAACAACTAGAGGAATAGAGTGACAAAGGATTTATTTGACCAAGTGTTTCTAGTTTGGGAGACCCAATCCACTTTGCCAAGAAGAAAGATAGATCCATGAGGCTATGTATTGATTATAAGGAAATCAATCTTAAAACAATAAATAACAAGTATCCTCTACCATGCATTGATGATTTATTTGATCAACTTCATGGAGCCCAATATTTTTCTAAGATTTACCTTCAATCAGAATATCATCAGCTGTGTGTGAGGAAGGAAGATATTCTAAATATAGCATTTCGAACTAGATATGGTCATTAAGAGTTTATAGTAATGCATTTTTGGATAGACTAATGAACCCTCTATTTTAATGGATATAATGAATACAGTTTTCAAGGAATATCTTGATGACTTTGTCGTGGTATTTATTGATGATATCCTTGTATAATCCAAAAGCTATGAATACAATGAGAATCACTTGTGAATTATTCTGAAAACTCTTAGAAGAAATAAATTCTATGGGAAGTTTAGAAAGTGTGAATTTTGGATTCAATAAGTTTCCTGTCTGGGTTATATTATCTATAAGGATTGAATCTTAGTTGATCCTATGAAGACAAAGGCAATCTATGAATATCCCATGCCAATGAACATAACTGTGGTACGTAGTTTTATTGCCATCGAAGGTTACTATTGGCATTTCATTCAGAATTTCACCTGACTGGATAAACCTCTAACCTAGCTCGCACATAAATGGGTTATGTTTGTATAGAATAAAGAATGTATAGAATGCTTTGAATAATTGAAAATAATATAAGACAATGCTCCAATTTTGACTCTTCTATCTAGAAATGATAGATTTTTGATATACAGTGATGCATCAAAGAATGGACTAGGTTTCATCCTTATAAAAAATGGTAAATTTATTGCTTATGCATCAAGGCAGTTGAAGAATCTTGATAAAAATTACCCAACTCATTATATTGAGTTATCAACCATAATCTTTGATCTAAAAATATGGAGACATTATCTCTACGGTGAAATATGTGAGATATATACAGATCATAAGAGTTTGAAATACACTTTTACACAGAAAGAACTCAACATGAGGAAAAGGAGAAGGCTAGAGTTACTAAAAGATTGTGATTGTTCAACACACTACCACCCAGGAAAGGAAAATAAGGTGACGAATTCATTAAGAAAGAAATATCATGGACTTCTGACCCAAATGAGGAGTGAGAGAGATCCTATATTAATGGAACTACTAAATATGGATATGGGAATTTTTAAGGAAGGGGAAACATCTTTCCTCTTTCAAATGAGTGATAAACCATATTTAATAGAGAAGTTAAAAATATATAAATCTGATAATGAGAATTTTCAAAATAAAATTAAAGATGTTAAGGATGGAAGGTTGGAAAACATCATGTATGAGGAAGGAGTTCTGAAATTTGGGAAGAGGTTATGCTTTCCATCAGTACCTAATCTAAAAAAGGGAACTATTAGACAATGCTCATAGCTCAAATTTTTCTATATGCCCTGGTAGCACTAATATGTATAGAGATATGAAGAAACATTTTTGGTGGGATAAAATGAAGTGAGAAATTGATGACTATGTGTCAAGTTTTCTAATTTTTTAACAAGTGAAGGTCAAGAGAAAACATCCTAGAGGGGTCATGAAACCTCTACTTATTCCTATGTGGAATTGGGATGATATTACAATGGATATTTTCACAAGAATACCAATGAAACCTAGAAGTAATGATACAATAGAATAATTGTTTATCTTCTCACAAAATCAGCACATTTCCTTTTTATAAGAGAGGATTTACCACTTGAGTGCCTAGAAAGACTTTATATTAATGAAGCTGTAAGACTTCATGGTGCACCTCTATTGATTATGTTTGATCAAGATCCCTGATTTACATCAAAAATCTGAAAAATTATCTAGAAGGCTTTGGATACTGATCTTTATATGAGTATTGTTTATCACCCCCAAAGCAACGGACATTCTAAAAGGAATATTCAAATACTGGAAGACATATTGAGATCATTCTCTCTTGACTTTCAAGGAATGTGGTATCAATAATTTCTTTTGGTGTAATTTTCCTAAAATAATAGTTTCCATTATAGCATTAAAATGGTGCCATATGAAGCATTATATGGTAAGAGGTTTCGAACTCTAAATTTTTGGGATGAGGTTGGTGAGAGGAAACTTACAGGCCCAGAACTTATCAAAGAGAAAACTGTAAAGGTAAATAAAATTCAGGCTCATATTAAATCATCCCAAATTAGGAAAAAGAGTTACACTGACAACTAGAGAAAGGATTTTTAATTTCAAGTTAGAGATCATGTTTTTCTAAAAGGTATCTCTATGGAAGGGTGTCTTATGGTTCAGTAAGAAAGGGAAACTGAGCCCCAGGTACATCAGACCGTTTGAAATTCTAGAAAGGATTAGATTTGTAGCTTACCATTTAGAAATGCCACCAAGTCTCTCCAAAGTTCATAATGTGTTCCATGTTTCATTGTTAAAGAAATACATGCCAGACCCAATGCATGTACTCACTTATGAAGAAATAGAACTCACACCTGATTTGTCATACTATGAATATCCTATCAAGATTCTTGACACGAGGGAATGGGTATTGAGAAATAGGAAAAATTGTCTAGTAAAGGTTCTTTGGAGAAACCATAAAATGGAGGAATCAACATGGAAACCTTAGGATGTTATGAAGAAGAACAACCCACATATTTTTGAAGGTCTCTATATGTGAAAAATTTCAAGGGTAAAATTTCTGATGGTGGGAATAATATAACACCCCAAAAATTTTATGGTATGTTTCTCTTAAATACTTTAAATTCATTATATATCATATATTGCTTGAAGAACTGAGTCTGTGAAAAAAAACTTGGTTATTTATATAAGAAATTCATAACTTATCCATTAAATTTAAATATTTCACTTTTTTGTTAATTTCAAAAAACGGTCATATACGGTTATGATTAGTAAGTTATTTGGAGTCTCATAGAACAAAATTGTTTTTTTTAATAGTAACATACCCTTATGAATAATAATATGAATAGTAATATGACCCTTAAGAATATTAAATCATATTATTATTTTATTTTATTAAGGTTATAATGATATGGGATGTTGATCAATTTTTCAAGGTGTTAAAAAATGAGTTATATATTTATAATTATTATTTTTAAATAAAATAGGATTTTATTTAAATGTTAAATTAATAATATTTAGAAAATTATTTTCAAAAAATAGAGTTCATTTTTTAATTATACATTTTTAAAAATTATTAGGGTGAATTTTGGGTATTTTTCTGAAATTCTAGAATTTTTTATGAATAGTAAAATACGATGAATACTAAATACTTGTTTTATTGCATCATACGTGATTTAATGATGATGTAAGCCCACTTGTTTCAAACTCAAATGAAATTATTACTATTTGGTATCACATGATTCAAGACTATCCATAGTCTTGAGAAAAAACATTAAAATAATTATTAAAATAATGTAAAATCCCTCATCCCCTCCACTATATAAACCACCCCTCACCCCATCTTCCTCCCACACCAATCAAACTTTTATCCTTGCCAAAAATATTCCGAATACACTTCCCAATCCCTCCCACCATTTCCAAGACCTTCTGGTCTCACCAAAAGGCCCAAAAAGGCCTTAAGGAGATTCTCAAGGAGGAGTACTCAAGAGGTGAACCTCTCTTCCCTTTTTCATTCAAATTATTTTACAAGTTCTATTATTTTTTTGCTCTCTCCTAACATCCCCACATCCAAATGATATGATAATTCTAGTAAATTACATGAAATGTAATTTTATTATGTTAATGTAATATTTCATCATCATCTCCCTTTTCCCACACCTCTTACGCTAAAAATGAAAATATCATCCAAGATGTGTTTATTTATCACATTCAAGGACGATAGGTTTTAAATTTCTATTAATATCTTCAATACTGGTCATGAAGCCTTTTTAATGGTTAAAATAGATCATAATATATGTATTTTACCTTATGAAATATTCTGGAATCCTTAAACACTCATAATATAAAATAATAATACAAAACAATTTCATTATGTACAAAACCACCAAGTTAATTCAAGCGTTTTTAATTAACTTTTAACTAATGATTAATCCTCATGGTATATAAACCAAAATCATTATAAGATAATTTATATATCTCTAATTTCACTAATAATACATATTAATAGTTTTGGATGCTAACCACATTTCAAATGAACTTCCGTTCATGAATACTAGTAAACTGATCATGAAAACCAAGGAAGAAAATGCTTCCCAAACAATAAAATTAAACCTCTTAAACCCATATAAAAATATATTAATGAACCTAATAAGGTCATAATAAATAAATCACATGTATACGAGGTTATATAATATTAATTAATTAAGTTAAATTTGATTATTCAGGTCATTAAGATCAATCGAGAACACCTTCGGGCATAAGGTAAGGGTTTTCTTATCTCACTTTTAATTCTTTGATATTTCCATTGTTTGCCACATATTTCTTGAATGTGGTGTATTTTTTATTTCCATTTTATATATATTATCATTATTCTATTTATATTCATGGTATTATATGATTAATTTGGTTTTTATGAATTTTTGGTCAAATGACTCAATTGATTACAACCTAGTAAGGGACTTTGTCTCAATTTCCATTTCATTGAGACTTTCTTGGTATTGTGCACATAATCTTTCTTATGTGGTGTATCCACTTCCCATTAGAGATAATTTTTCATTTTAAATTTTAAATATAATATATATCCATATTATGGTTTCATGTATATGATTATTGTTTTAAGTCTTATACACTTTTACATACAGTGTTTATTTGGAATGTTGTTTTGACTATGGAAATATTGATGAATCCATATTATCTACTCTATACAGATATTAATAAGGCGTATTTAAATTTTATTAAATCTATTTATAAAGAATTATTTTTACTTTTAGTGATGGTAGAGGCCTGCTATAGTCCCTTGATGCATCGACAGGTCTCATGAGTCAAATCAGTTGGTGACAAACCTTCGAGTTTGTTTCAAAAAATCAGATGTGTTTCTAACCTCAGACTTAAACCATTTCGAAAGTATAGTGGTATCATGTACTATATACATGATTTAAAATTAATAAGAATTCTCTTTATTCGTTTTCATTTATTTCTATCCATGAGGTTTTCACTATGAAAAAATCTATGGATGCAGTTTCATTCCAAGTTTATTAATGGCGTGTGTATTTAATTTATTCACCATACCATATTTATTTATGATTCAGTTATTTTTGATTCATGATTATACAATTTTTAACCCTTACTGATCATTTGAGATCACCCATTTAATATTTTTACCTTCAATAGGTTATGAAGAGGATATTATTTATTGATTTATCAGGGATGTAGTTCAATAGTTTTTGTTATGTATTGTATTTTGTTACCTTTCCCAATGTACTGTGAGTTACATGTATGTATCTAGTTTCTCAAATACAACAAAATTGATCATTCCTTTGGGATTTCATTCCTTCTAATCATTCCAATGTAATAAGTAATGCACTAGATCTGGTATTCTGGAGTCAGGGAATTACACCCTCCATCTCAAGATAGAAATAGAGTTCCTCATACTTAAGAAGAATGATGATGAGTCTATCGTGGTGTATGAAGAAAACTTTACCATTCTTTCAAGATACCCCTATGGATTTTTCATGCACAAAAAAAATCAAGGTGGATTACTTCTTTAGAATAATAAATCTGAGTATATGAAAGGAATTGGTGATTCAAGACTTTGAAAGTTATGAGGAGATTGTTTGTTGTGACCTCAAGGTTGAAAAAGAGATCGGATTCTCTCAGTGGTATCTTAGGCCTAGTGATAAAAAGTGGAAAATTATGTATAATATGGTTGGATCAGCAGATAAACCCCATTATGGAAAGAAGACCAAACATCCCACATGTCAAACTTTTGGTAATAAGTATACTGGGAACTATCTAAAGGGAACCAGAAAATGCTTCAAGTGTGGAAGAATCGAACATTTGGCTAAGAACTGTCAAAGGGATATGAATAATTCCACTGACGTGGAAGATGAAAGTAAAGTTCAAATCAAAACTCAGCCTATAGTGAATTGTTACAACTTTAAGGAATATGGTCATTAGGCAAACAATTTCCATAATCCAAGGGTTGTCAGAGGAAATCAAAAACAACCTCCAATGAAAAAAGGAAGGGTTTATGCTATCACTACTACTAATGTGGATCCAAACAATGATGTGGTGATAGGTATGCTAGTTATTAATTCAAGAATAGTGAATGTACTATTTGATTCTAGTTCTACACATTCTTTTATATCTTTCAAGTTTAGTGGACCTATTCAAGAACCACCTCAAAATATGGAGGTTGAGTTATATGTGAGAACCAAAAATGGGGAAATTATTACATCCAAAATACATAAATCCTCCCCTGTTAATGTTTCTGGACTAAATATCCCATAAAATCTTGTCATACTTACGTTGGTGGAGTTCAATGCTATATTAGGCAAGGATTGGATATCTTTATATAAATCCAACATTAACTATCATGAAAGGGAGATCACTCTTCATATCCCAAATCATCCTCCAATTATGTACAAGTGTAAGGACAAGGATAAATATCCTTTAGAATCATTATCTCAAGTGTTGATATTACTACCTTATGAGAAATTATATCTAGCTCAAATGATTGAGACAATGGAGAGAATCATGGTCGAATTCATTCCCATTATGAGGGATTACACTGATGTATTTCTTGAAGAATTCCCTCGTCTTCCTTATGATCAAGAGGTTGAGTTCTCAATTGAACTTATTCTTGGATCTCTGCCTATATCAAAGACACCTTATAGAATTGATCTCATTAATATGGAAGAGCTGAAGAAGTAGTTACAGGAGAATCTGGATAATGGTTTTATACACCCAAGTGTTTCACCATGGGGTGCACTAGTCCTCTTTGTTAAGAAGAAGGATGAATCAATACGCCTCTAAATTGATTATTGTAAGCTCAATAAAATCATGATAAAGAAAAAGAATCTCCTACGATGGATAGATGACTTATTTGATCAGATATTTGGGGCTAGTTATTTCTCTAAGGTGGACCTTTGGTCAGTGTATCACCAATTAAAGGTAAGGAAGGAAGATATTCCCAAGACTGACTTTTGAATGAAGTATAGATACTATGAGTTAATATATATTCCCTTAAAACACACCAATTCTCTAGAAATTTTCATGGATTTAATTAATAGAGTCTTTATAGATTACCTAAACAAATTTATGGTAGTATTTATCGAGGATATTATGATATAATCCAAGAGCAAGGAGGAACATGTGGAGCATTTTAATATTGTGTTGAAGACTTTGTGAAGGGAGAAACTATATTAAAATTATAGTAAATGTGAGTTATGGATGGAGGAAGTATCATTCTTAAGGAATTTTATCACCAAAAAAGGGGAATCTGTGGACCCTTCTAAGATAAAGGCAATTGAAGAGTGGCCCAATCCAACATCTATAATGGAGATCCATAACTTACTTGATATAAATTGGTATTACCAATGATTTTTTAATAACCTTTCATGATTTTCAAACCCAATGACCAAGATTATAAGGAAGGGAGTAATGTTTTTATCGACTCAATAATGTGATTAAATCTTTAAGGAGCTTAAAAAGGGGCTTATCACTATGTCAATACACACACTCCCGAAAAGTGGATAAATCTTTGTGGTGTGTAGAAATGTTTCAAAGAAGTTATTAGGATATGTAATGATGAAAAATGATAAATTAATAGCCTATTCCTCAAGGCAGTTGAAAATTCATGAGAAAAACTTTCCCACACATGATCTTGAGTTGGAACCTGTGATCTTTGCATTGAAAATATGGTGGTATTATCTTTATAGGGAGAAATGTGAGGTATATTCTTATCACAATAGTATTAAATATATATTCACATAGAAGGAGCTTAATATGAACCATATAATATGGTTAGATCTCATAAAATATTATTAATACTCAATCCACTACTATCCTGGTAAAGAAAATAAGGTGGTGGATGCTCTAAGTTGAAAGGATCCTACATCTTTATCAATGATGAGAATTGAGAACGATCCAATATTCTTAGATTTTCATAGAATGGACATAAAATCATTAAGGTAAAAACATTACCAATCCTTTATCAAGTTATTTCTCAACCATCCCTTATAGAGAAAATAAACGATGCTCAAAGAAATGACGTGGAAATTCAAAAAAGGGTGGAAGCTATCAGAAATGAGAAATACTCTGAGTTCAAGATTGATAAGGATGGTGTCATAAGATTTGGGTTGTGATTATGTATACCATCTGATTGAGATATAAAAAAAGATCTTTTAAATGGTTCACATAGCTCAACCTTTTATATTCACCTAGGGAACACAAAGTTGTATCAAGATCTCCGAGAGAACTATTGGCGGGACAATATGAAGAATTAGATCACTGATTATACATCAAAGTTCATGTTATGTCAGTAATTGAAGGTTGAAAGATAAAATTCTAAAGGTTTCATACAACCATTTTCCATACCAACATGGAAGTGGGAGAACATCACAATAGAATTTATCACTAGACTTACAAGGACATTAAGAGGAAATGATGTCATATGGTCATTGTTGATTGTCTTACAAAGATAGATCACTTTATCTCAATTTGAGAAGAATTATAATTGTATCAACTTTCATAGATATATATCAAAGAGGGGGTAAGCCTTCATGGAGTATAACTATCAATTGTATCTGATCGAGATCCGATATTCACCTCGAAGTTCTAGAAAAGTCTCTAACATGCTCTAAGAACTGAGCTAAACTTCAGTATGGCCTATCATCCTAAAACTGATAGCCAATCTAAATGAACTATTTAGACACTTGAATACATGTTGAGAGCATGTTCTATGGACTTTAAAGGGGGTTGGGGCCAACATCTTCCACCGGTCAGATTCTTCTACAATAAGAGTTTCCACTCCAATATCCAAATGTCTCCATATGAAGCCCTTTATGGGAAAAGGCGCATAACACCAACATGTGGGGATGAAGTCGGTAAGAATAAGCTACTAGGACCTGTAATAGTAGAAGAAATGGTGGAAAATGTGAAAAACATTCAATAGTAATCAAGGAAGCCCAAATTAAAAATAAGAGCTATGCATACAATCTTCAACAATACCTTGAGTTTAAAGTAGGTGAAATGATATTACTTCACATATCTCCATGGAATAAGTTCATGAGATTTGGAAAGAAAGGAAAGATAAGTCTTAGGTACATCAACCCCTTCGAGATTCTTGATAATGTCAGAGCAGTGGACTATCGACAAGAACTTCCACCTACCATGTCAAAAGTACACAATTTATTCCACATATCCCTCTTAAGGAAGTACATACCAGATACTTCACATGTACTGACTTCATAAGAGGTACAGTTGGAGAATTATCTTTTTTATGAGGAGGATCCAGTGAAGATCTTGGATCATAAAGATAAAGTTCTATGCAAAAAAGACTACTCACCTGTTCAAAGTACTATGGTGGAACCATAAGTACAAAGAGACAACATGGGAACTAGATGAAGCGATGAAGGAAAATTACTCGCACTGATTTCCAGCTTAGAATATAAAATGATATTTCGAGGGAGAAAATTCATAAGGTGGGAAGAATGTATTGACTAAAAGTTTTATTAATGGAATACCCTTCTTATAATTACGTCATATATTATAATCACATTAATGAAATGATACAATCTTTATAGATTAATATTATTTAAATAAAAGTAACTTTTAAAAGTTAAGGAACATATTCCAAAGGAATAGTAAATTTACCTTTGGAATAGTAACATGACCATTATGAATAGTAAACTGGGCAATTGAATAGTAACCTCATAAATGAAGTTATAAATAAAATTTATCCATATTATAAGTGAAAATATAATATAATTATATTATAGTATAAATAAATAAATATTTTAAAAATTATTAATTAAGTGTTGGTATTTTTGTAAGTCATAAATATTTAATTACAATTTTATGACTAATTTAATAATTTAAAAGAAAATGTATTTTCATAAAATGTATTTATATTTTATTATTTTGATTTATTATGATTATAAGATATTTTTATGAGACCTTAGTTAATATTTCAAAGTGTTATAAAATCAGTTATGACTTTAAAATCTGTATTTTTCAAGTAAATTGTTATTTTAATTAAAAATTAAATTTATCATATTTATAAAATTATTTTTAGAAAATTGAGTTCATTTTTGGATTCTATATATCTAAAAATGGTTAAGGTAAATTTTTTGTATTTTTCTAAAATACTTGAATTTTTTGTGAATAGTGAAATATGAAAATTTATGATAAATGATAAATACATGAATTATTGAGTCATAGATGATTTATAGATGATGTAAGCAACTTTGGTTTAAACTCACATAATATAATTACTATATTTAGTCTCAATAATCAACACTATTTATTGTCTAGATCAAAATAATAAACTAATGAATTTAATATTGAGAAAACATCACTCTTCTCTACTCTAAATACCACCTCTCACCACCTACTCTCCTCACACCTATAAAGCCTTGTGACTTGCCCAAATTATGTTAAAATATCTTCCCAATTCACTATATCATGTACAGGATCTATTTTTCTCATCAAAATACCAAAACCTCTTCCCTAAGGAGGCTCTCAAGGCGGATAAATTCAAGAGGTAAATTCTTCTTTTCGTTTCTTTTATTTTCTTTTCAAGTTCCTTTATTTTATTTTTCTATATTTACCTACCCTCATCCAAATGTTATGACAACTCTAGTAATTTAAAAATACTTTAATTTTGTTATTATAATGTAATAATTCATCATCATCTCTCCTTCCCCCTCCTTTTATACTAAAAATGAAAACATCATCGGAGATGTGTTAATTTGTCACATTCAAGGATGACGGGCTTTCAATTTCTATTACCATCTTCAAGGATAGGCATGAAATAATTTTTATGGTTGAAAAAAATTATAATATATGTATTATATATTATATAATTTTCTATAATCATTTTTTATGCATGATATTAATTTATAAAACAAAATTAGTTTGACATGGTAAAAAAATAGCCAAATTAATCCAAGTGATTATCATTAAAATTTTATCTAATGATTCATCATCATACCATATAATAAAATAAATTATATAACCATTTTATCTTCTTTAAGTCGATTAATATAATATAATTATACTTTTTTAAAACTATTCCCATTTTACATGAACTTCCATACTCTTATATAAGCGAACTGATCATGAAAACTAAGAAAATGAGCACTCCCAAATGATAAAATTGAACACTATAACTCATATAAAAGGACATAAATAAACTTAATAAATTTATACTAAATAAAATATATGTAAACAATTTCAGTGATTTTTAATTAATGAATATAATTTAGTTATTCATGAAATTAAGATCAGGTGAAGAACACCTTCAGACTTAAGGTAAGGGATTCTACCCAAACCTCAATTATTCATTTAGTTTACTCTCTCTCTCTCTCTATTTACCCATTTTAAATTATCTTTTATTTTTATTCTAATCATATAAATTATGTGTATATGTTTCAAAATCGTATATCAAGATATTTCCCTCCTTCTTTTCATGGATATACGTGTTTTTAATAGGTTCCCTACTAAATTATTCTCGATAAGTAAGCCCTATTTAAGGGAACTTCCCAAATTCTTATCCATTTTCAAGTGCACTCTATAATATATTTTTAGGCCACCATTATTTTCTAAAATCACTCATTTTATTATGAACACCTTATTATTTCACTTATGGTTTTATATAAAAAAATTATGTCATTTCTTATTTAAATTCTCTTTAATATTTTCCTTAAACCACACTAAAATGTTTTAATTTTATAGTTTATTAAATACTCTTTTTACATGTTATCATTTCATTTTGACATCTCTTAACATGAACTACTCATATTTTCTATTATGAATATCCATGTATGATTTAAATCCCTCCTTTCATGGACACTATTGTGATATTACCTTATGTTATGTCTTTTGAAAAGATTATGATACCCAATTCTTACCATGGGTAACCCTTATGGTTATGCTTTATTACTTATGTATGATTATTTATGTGGCACTCATATTCCTAAAATTTTTATGATGGGTTCTCCCATGTATCACTCCAATTAATTGGGTAAAGTTTAGTCTCATGATATGTTATGTTCAACGGTCTTGGTTGTTATCCATGACTCATTCTCCATGTGCAACGGTCTTAGTGGTTAGCCTTGATTGGTTCTACTCTATGTGCAATGATCCTTGACTCATACGAAATTCATGTTTTATATTGTTTTAACCTTATAATTAATCCTTGATTATATGATCCCATGTTATGATTCCTTATATTTAATCAAGCTTCATACCTTTTTATATCATTATGTTGTGTCTTCTAACCCATGTGCTAAGCTTTATTCTTAAGTTTATTCCCTTACTAGGATTTCTAGCTCATCCCTTTGTTCATGTTATCCCCAGGTTATCCTATAATTATGTATGAGCACAACTTAAGTCATGATCTCATTATGGAGGTTAAATAATAGATTTTTCTAATATGTACCTAATCATATAAGACACTAGACTTTATTATCCTTGGCTTGTAATTTGATATTTATTTATGCTTAAAATCATGTAATGATATGTGGAAAAGGATATGGTTTCTATAATTTCGTTTCACTGTACTACCTTTCATGTTTTTTTATGTTAGTTAAATAGTTGGTATAGATGGAGAAATGAATAATAATCATGAACTATAATTATTACATGATAATGATTTAAATGGAACATTTAATGGATGAATTGATGATGGTCTCTAAGTACAAATAAAACTGTACATGTTGTATTGAAATGGGTTAGTAGTGGAGAATATGGAAAATTGTCTAATAATAATTAAAGGTTAAAAATGAACTATGAATTCTGTTTTGATTGTATGGTGTTATGAATTTAGTGGTGGTAGAAAATTGTGGAAGTCATGAGTAGGTTGGTGTTTTGTTTATAAACTCATAGGTTGGTCTTGTGTAAAATTCTCTATATTCATGTATGTATACAATGTATTTTCCTTTTGATTTATATATGCACCCCACCCTTGTCGAGAACTATGTGCTGAAACCCATATAGTCATGTGGGAGGGTTTCTTTCCCAATATCCCTTTGGGAGGATGGATGGTTGGCCACCCACCCTTCCTTGATCCCTCTTCCATGTGATAGTTTCCCATGAGTCTTCAGATGAGTTGTGATGTGTGGTCCCAGGTGTCTTCATGATGATTTGTTATGTTCTATCCTAGGTATCTTCGATATGAGATGAGATGTGAATCCTAAGTGTCTTCAGGATGATATGCGATGTGTGTCCTAGGTGTGTGCAGGTGGTATGTGATGTGACGTGATGTGATGTGTGGCTCTGGTGTGTGTAGGAAGGATGTGTTGTGAGGTGTGGTCCAGATGTGTACGGGTGAGATATGATGTGATAGATTTGGAAGAGGTGGGAGTGATAGGATGTTTTTCATTGGGGTGTTAGAGTGTCTAATTAGTGGTAAAGTGGTGTGGGGTACCCTATAATTGATGTGCTTTATATTATATTATATTACTTTGATGCATTATTTAGTGAGTGAGAATTAGTGAGGTTGGGGTTATGGTTATTATACCTATTATTTTTTGTTTTGTTTTTCTATTTTATAATGGATGGATTGGTATGATCCTTCCACTTGTGCATCAGAGACTTTGGTTTTCCTATTGAGTATACATGTATGGTCACCCTATGTATATAAAAACTTTTTTTAGGTTTCCATGAGGATTATGTGGACTCTGATGGGAGTTACTAGCTCAGACCTAGTGACAGTTTTTGTGTTGTTGATCTAGTTTTATTTTGATTATTTACTTTAGAGAATTTTATTTGTATTAGTTTTTTTTACACACGAATTATGGGATGGTTTTTGGTTTTTCTTGAAAATATGTCATGGATTTGATTATGGTTGATACATCTTATCTCCTAATCTTTTTTCCTTATAAGTTGTAATGCCTCCCATATTTTTAGATATGTATACCCTTGGTGCTAGTCACTAACTTGAGGCCTACTGGAGGTGGGACTCAGAGAGAATTATCTATCTCCCTTCATTTTTGTATCTTTTGTTAGAGGGGGACATGACATAGTGGTATCAGAGATGATGGTTGAGATATATGGTAGAGTTCATAGTTAGGCACGATGAGGAATTAATGGGTTGGTATGGCAATAGTTTCAGTTGACCATAGTGTGTGACATATTCTAGGGAGACCTTCTAGGACATGGGATTTTAGGGCCCCTCCTGATCCCATGAATGGACTCTGATCTTATTGAACAACCAAGTTACATGAGACTGCTTGCGGGGTAGAGACCTAAGAGAGGTAAATTCATCCTGATGACTTGTGTTTTTGTTTGAATTAGGTTTTTTGTGGAAAGTTAAAATGGATAAAATGAATTAAATGGATAAAAATTAATTAAAATATATGATAATTAAAATCCATAATACTATGATTAGAAAATCCTTATTTCTCTTTTAGCTATGGCTCTTGGTATTCATTTGTGTGTAACTCAAGTAGTTTAGGTTCAGAATGTTGACTTGGTTGATTGATGGAGGGTTGATCCAGATGAGGATTATGATCAGTGGTAGAGGATGATGCGCACTTTTTAGCATTAGGATTTGGAGAATTATGAGGGGAGTGTTTCTAATGTGGAAAAAATAGTTATCTAGGGAAGCTAGATATTTCTTTCAGTTTGATCTGAGACCCAACAGAGTATAGAGTCTCTTTGGTGGTTATTCAGATGTGAGGAACTTCACATCAGTGGTAGATATTATACCATGGTTAGTAGAGGGAGGCATATGTTTCATGGGTCGACTTCCAGAAGGATTTTTTGGGCATAGTTACTCTTGCCGTCCATGAAATATGAGAATAGGCAAGAGATAATCTCCCTTAAGTAGGGGATTAAGTCTTTTCAGGATCTTGGAATTAAGTTTAAGGACCCTTTTCACTTCACCTAAGATCTTTTTCTGTATGAGGAGTCCTGAGTGAGGCATCTTGGGGAGGAATTTCATCCTTAAATCAAGTTTGTAGCTATACCTTTTACGTTTCCAATGTAACTGGAGGTTCAGAATAAGGTAGAGGTGATTAATTGGATGCACTCATGAGGAGGTTTGTTTTGAGATGGAAACCAATAGTTTTCCATAAGGTTCTGAGTTTTCAATGGTAGGCATTGGGTTTCGGGGCCTTCGAGGTTTCAACCAACTGGGATTCGACCTCAACAGCTTCTCATTCAACCTTCTGGTTTTCATGACATTCATGTGCGATTGGGGCCAATGTGTTTCTTATATGGGGTTCATGGTCATCTTTAGGACTAGTTCCCAGTGGCTACTCAAGCTTAGTTTGCCTAAGGTGGATAGTTTCAGCATCAACCTTAGCAGTATTTACTAGTGAGGTCTTTCCAACAGTAAGGGAAGCAGGATTATGTTCTAACTAGGTAAGATGAGTCAAGTAGAGGCTAATATTAGGATGTTCCTAGAGCTCAGAGACCTTCACCTAAGAATGTTCATGGAGGGTGTTGTCAACAAAGAGTAAGGGGAGCTAGGCCTGGTCAGTTGCATGCAGTGGAGGTAATAGCATGAGATGGGAAAGATATCATTAGAGGTATGATCATTTTATCATCTATGATTGTCTTTGGTTTTTTTGATTCTATATATTCACACTCCTTTATGGAACCCACTCTAGTTTATGCTTTGGTATTATACATAGATAGGATTCCCATACCCTTGGTGTTGACTACACCAGTCAGAAGCTACACTAGCTTGTCTGATGTGTGCCAGGGGTGTCGCCTGATGATGTGGCCACATCAGTCCTATGGGGATATTTTCTTTCTTGAGATGCAGTCATATGATGTCATACTTGGAATTGACTGGTTATATTTCGTGCATAATTGTATTGACTTATTTTTAGGAGAATGATGTTATTGGATGTGGATGTCCAGCGGATGATTTTCATTGGTGAGCAGCGTTTTCAGGTGGGCAGTCGGAATATGGAGGACCTTCTTTCCTTATTGGCAGAGTTGTTGATGGAATCAATGGACGATGCGATATAAGAGGTTCCTATGGTCATTGAGGAGTTCCTTTAAATTTTCCCTAAGGAGGTTGTGACACTACCCCCTTGACATGAGATTTGATTTTGTGATAGAATTGCATCTCAGTGCTTCTCTAATTTTGATGGATCATTATCGGATGGCACCCTATGAGTTGCAGGAGTTGAGGATTCAAATTGATGATCTAAGGCATAAAGGATTCATCCAGCCTTGTGTTTCATCATGGGGCACTCTAGTGTTGTTCTCTAAGAAGATGGATGGTAGTCTGAGGTTGTGCATAGACTACTGGAGGTTAAATTAGGTGACAATCAAAAACTGATACCCACTTCTAAGGATTGATGATCTTCTCGACCAGCTAATAGGGGAAATTTGGTTTTCTAAGATTCACCCATGCTCTGGATATTTCCATTTAAGGGTTAATAAGGGTGATATCCAGAATACTACCTTTCGATGCAGAGGTGGAGCATGCTGAACATAACATAACTATTCTTCATTGATAACATACTGATGTGCTCAATATCAGAGGAGGAGAATGCTGAACATATCATAACTATATTTCAAGTTCTTAGGCACCATAAAGTCTATGGAAAATCATTCAAGTGTAATTTTTAGATATGATAGGTCCATTTCCTCAGAAATATAGTGTCTCAGTAGGGTGTGGAAGTTGAACCAATAAAGTTCGAGGTAGTTTTTTATTGGGAAGCACTCAAGAATTTGGCATAAGTTCTTATATTTCTTGGTCTCTCAGGATATTATCGAAGGTTTGTGACTAATGTATCTCAAGTTTCAACCCCATAATCACATCGACAAGGAAAGAACAAGATTTTTTGTGGATCAATCAATAAAAGGAAACATTCGGTTACCTGAAGGGTAAGTTGGTTAGGGTTGTAGTGCTTTAGCTGCTGGAGGAGGGTGTGTTGTTTGAGGTTTTTTGTGATGCATCCCATCTCAGATTAAGGTGTTTCTTGATAAAATATAAGGTGGTGATCTATTATGGTTATAGGTAGTTATTCCCTCGTGAACATAACTATGACCCCCATGATCCAGAGCTAGAATTAGTTGTGTTTGTACTGAAGTTGTGGTAACATTACCCCATTTGGGAGTGCTTTGTGGTTTTCACGGATCACAAGAGTTTGAGGTATATTTATTCCCAACATGACTAGAATCTATGACAGTGGAGGTGGATGGAGTTCCATTTGTACTATGACATTGAGGTCTCCAACACATCTATAATGGGAAATTTTATAGTTAATGATTTGAGAATAAAGTCACAAAAGGATATTTTTTGGGTATCTGTGGATGCTTGGAGAGTGATGGAAGAGTTGTAATCCCTATAATTAAATGAAAAGGTGGATGGTAGTAGAGGATATATTTTTTAAATGATGGTTCATTCTTCCCTCATGTAGTAGGTGGAGTATTCATAGTGAGAGACTAATATGTAGAGGTGATGTGTGATCGTGTTGGATATGGTGATCCTCTAGAGGGATGGTTGGATGATATTCAGAATCAGATGTTCTTTCAAGTAAGGTTGTTTGTTCTAGTGGAAACACACAATGTAGTTCTTCATGATTTCTATATCTCAACTTTAGCAGTATACTTGTGAATTTCTAATATTTACTATATCTTGAGGGTGCAATTTTGGTGGCCCGGGATGAAGCAGGTAGTGGTAAAATTTGTGTTAATGTGCTTGGTTTTCTAGTAGGTAAAGGTAAAGAATTGTGTTGATAGTGGTTTTTTTCAACCCATGGATGTCCCTAAATGTAAATGGGATGACATCTCGATTCATTTTTTCATAGTTTTACCCAGAGCTCAGGGATGTTGTGATTCTATTTGGGTGATCATGGATCAGTTGATGAAATCATCCCACTTTTTTGTGATTAAGAAGTTAGGAATAATAAATTATTTATCTAAGAGGTATGTGGATGATGTGGTGCAGTTTCATGGGGTTCCTAGGTCCATTATCTCATATCGAGATACTTGTTTTACCTCATGAGTCGGGGGGGATTACAGCATGATTTTGGAACCCAGTTTCACCTCAGCACTGATTTCCACCCACAGACAGATGGGAAAACAGAACAGATTATCTAGACACTAGAGTATATCTTGCAAGAATTTTTCTTGGACTCTAGTGGATCATGGGAACAAAACCTACACTTTTTGAGTTTTATTATAATAATAGTTATTATTTATCCATTGGTTTGTCCCTTTTTGAGGCTTTGTACGAATAGTAATTTCATTCTTCGTTGTACTAGACTGAGGTTAGGGAGGTATAAATTCTTGGTCATGATGTGGTGAAAATCACAATAGAGAAGGTTCATTTGGTTTGAGAGAGGATGAAAGTAGAACATAACCAGAATAAGTCGTATTTTGATCGTAGGAGGATTCCTCTAGAGTATGAGGTTGGAGACCATGTGTTCATGAAGTTTTTCCCTCAACATGGGCAGTGGAGATTTCAGAAGGGGAGTAAGATCTCTCCCTAATTTGTTAGACCATTCAAGGTGTTGGGGTGAGTTTGCAAGGTGGAATATTAGTGGGAATTTCCACCATGGCTGGGAAGGATCAATTATGTTTTCCATTTCTCTTAACTCCATTGATATCTTCATGATAAATCCCATGTCATTTATTGGGGAGAGTAGGATATTGAGGATAACACAACCTTTATAGAGCATCTAGTAGATATCTAAGACCATCGAGAGAAGGTGTTGTGAGGATGAACCATTCCCCTAGTTCAGGTACTATGGAGGCATGGTGGCTTAGAGGATAGTACTTGGGAGCATGATACGTAGATGTGATCCTAGTACCTGGAGTTGATTTGGGTCTTCCCTTCGCATTATTTTCTTTGGTATGTATTTTTCATCCCTTGGTGTTTTATGAAATATTTGGTTTTCCACTTGATTTTATGTGTGTTTTGTGATGTTTAATGATGATCCTACATGATAAAAATGGAATATATGGCTCCTACTCAAAACACATTTTACTATTATGCAATTAAACTCCTGTGGTCGGGTCAGTGCCACCTATAATGGATTGTATCTTGACATGAAGGATCGAATTAACTGATTTCTATGTTCAAGATAATATGTTTTTTAGCTATTATGAGAGTTTGGGTTAGAGGGTTTTATTGGTGGTGGTGTTTTTGGTGTAACAAGATCCTTGAGAGGTATCTCAAGGGATTGTTGTTCAGACCCTTCCTCTCCTTTATTTTGGGTTGGTTTTGAATTATTGAGGGAGAGAATAGTTTGATATGTATTTTATGTAATGGTCTAGACCTTCCATCTCATTAATTTTCCAAAAATATGATTTTTGAGGTGCTTGGGGGTAGTCCAAGGTATTTTTGGGACATGTGAGTCATTCCAACGGTGACAAATTCCAACAATTTACCAACCTTCCAGTTTTCCAATAGTAAATCATCATATTGGTGACTCGTTTGGTGATAGATTATCCTATTGGTGACTCATCTAGTAGTAGATAATCCTGTAAAGGAATCATCTAGTAGTATCTTATCTTGGTGTTGACTCATCTGGCGGTATCTCATTCTTGCGGTGACTCGTCTGGTGGTGACTCGCTAGAGGTGACTCACTGGCGGCGACTCATATAGAGGTGAATTTCTGGTCGTGACTCATTAGCGGTGACTCATCTAGCAATGACTCTCTAGTGGTGACTCGTTTAGTAGTGACTCATCTAGTGGTGACTCATTTTGATAGTTTTCCAAATTTCTAGAATTTTCTAGTTTCTCCAGTTTTGACCTTTTTAAGTATGTTTTGATAAAAAAATGAGTTTAATGACATAATTAAATTTTTTAAAATCTACTTCAAAGTGGATCAGTCATATCTTAAGTTTATAAAATGTTTGGGTTCCTTTATAACATTTAAAATGTGTGGCTTTAATGATATTTGATTTAATTGTCAAACTAAGTTGTTTCAATCCCGTTAGTTTCAGTTCTAGTCCTTCTAAGATGGAGATCTTCCCTTATTTCATTTCTTATTATTTTTCTTAATACTTGAGGTACCAAAATCATTCTTCCATGGATTTTTGGAATGAGGTGCTACAGTTGGTTCGATTCCCCCCTAAAGAATTCCCCTCCTATACGTGTGCCCCTATTTTTTTATGCAAAAAGGTGGTGTCGATCATCTTTCTTCTATGTGGGATTTCCTTCATTTCTTTTCTTAAGTGTATCAAGTGGGATGGGTATATAACTATTATCCATTGTGAATATGGTTTCATTTAGACTAAGAAAGATAATGAATCAACTTATATTAAATTCAAAGGGAAAGGGAAACATGATGTTTGATCTTAATGTTTTTTTAAATTTGATTGATGTTTTAAATTGTATGGGCTAATCACCTATTGAAAATAATAGCCATTGTGAGTCCTTTATTGTGCACTAGTTATGGTTCATAGAATAAAAACTCTTTGTGTGATTCTTGATGTCACTTATTATATAATTGACTAACCATGTACATTCAGTTAATAAAATGGTTGCCCTGTGATCATATGGTTTCTATGATAACACCCTTAATTAATAAAGTAAAATTGAATAAGAGATCCCTTGATAAATGTGAAAGTATGTTGTGTTGTAGTGAGTGATATGGAATTTGTGGTTATGGTGGATGAGATATAGTTGTGCATCAGGGTTGTGATAGTTGTGTGGTTGTGCAGCAGGGCTGTAGTGGAAGTTGGATTTTGACTTGAATGTTGGGATTTAATTTCACTGTATTGCCTATTGTGTTTATGCTATGTTAGTTACCCAATTGGTATGGATGGAAAAATGAATAATAATAATAAACTACAATTATTACATGATAATAATTTAAATATAACATTTAATGGATGAATTGATGATGGGAGGATGGATGGATGGCCACACGCTCTTCCATGTTCCCTTTTCCAGGTGATAGTGGCACATGTTTCTTTGGGAAAGTTGTAATGTGTGGTCCCAGGTCTCTTTAGGATGATTTGTGGTGTGATATCCCAGGTGTCTTCGAGAAGGGATGTGATGTGTGTCCTAGGTGTCTTAGGGATGATATATTATTTGTGTCCCATGAGTTTTTATGTCATATATGATGTGATGTGATGTGATGTGATGTGTGGACCAGGTGTGTGTGAGAAGGATGTGTTGTGAGGTGTTTCCTAGGTGTGTGTGGGTGGGATGTTATGTGATATATTAGGAAGATGTGGGAGCACCATGACATCTATCGTTGGGGTGTGATAATGTCTAATTAGTGTGAAAGTGGTGCAGGGTAACCTATCATCAATGTGATTTATATTATATTATATTACTTGGATGCATTATTTGGTGAGTGATCCTTGGTGAGGTTGGGGTTATGGTTAGTCTACCTATTATGTGTTTTTTGGTTTTGTTGTTTTGCCACCAGTTTATTAGTATGCTCCTTCCAATTATGCATGACAGACTTTGGTTTTCCTATTGAGTATACCTGTATGATCACCCTATGTTTATAAAAACTTTTTTGGGTTTCCAAGAGGATTACGTGGACCGTGTTGGGAATTACTAGCTCAATCCTTGGAAATTTTGTTGTGTTACTTATCTAGTTTTATTTTTGGGTATTTACGTTTGGAGACTTTTATTTGTATCAGTTTTATTTACACATGAATTGTGGGTTGGTTTTTTGGTTTTTCTTATATATATTTTATGGAGTTGATTATGGTTGATATATCATATCTTTTGATCTTGTTTCCTTATAAATTTTAATTCCTCCCATATTGTGATATTTGTACACCCTTGGTGCTAGTCCCCAACATGAGACTTACTGGAGGTGGGACTCAAAGGTCCTTATCTATCTCCATTTATTGTTTTATATTTAGTGGGAGGGGGTCATGACAATATAGTTTCAACCCATATTTTATTGTAACATAACCACCATCACTGGCTATAATGTAACCACTATCACAAAATGAAAATCATATATATGGGTTCCACAAGATCATAAATCTTTCATCATATTAGAACCCATGAAATAAAATGGGTTTCATAAACATTTCATCATAACATAACCTATGGAAAATAAACAGGTTTTATAATCATTTCATCAAATAATAAACCATGAAAATAAGTGGTATTCATAAGTATTTTATCATGGTATAACCCATGGAATAGAAACAGGATTCATAAACATCATTCCATCAAAACAAAAACCATTCACAAAATGAATATGAATGGTAACCTTGGATCATATCCCCAGTAAAGAATATGTAACATCAAATTATTTCATCTTAAATGGAAAATAATTTCGAAATATCATTTAAAACGTTTCTTGAGGAAAATATTATTTTCTCTTTGATTTTGTTTTTTAAACATAAAACATTTTGAAAACTTTTTCATTGAAAATAACCTTGAAAACTTATAAAGAATGATTTGAAAATAATTTAAAACACTTTATAAAATATATAACATTTTGAAAATAATTTTCCTTTAAAAAATATTAAAAATATTTTAAAAATATTTTTTGAAAACATTTTTCAAAAACAATGTTTTCAAAGAAAACAAATTTACGACCGAAGAGATAAATAAAGTTGTATTTTATTAAATACTTTTTATTAATTATATTAAGTATTAAAGAGTGGGAAAAAGGTACTATTAATTTAATATATCATTAATAACCATAATATAATAAAATTAATTAGAATTATTGATAGGTAGATCATGATATATTAACATTGGAGACTTAATTATAAAGAAAATGATGTGATTATAATATAAAACCCTTACTATTTTGGTAACCTTGAATCACAAGCCTCATGAAGTAATAACATAAAATAAAACTTAAAATATCATGAGGATGAATATATTATATATAGTAAATGTCGAATAGGTTGTATATAAACCTTTTGAAAGAATATAGGTGTATAGAAAAACGTACATCTCAAAAAAGCTAAATTGAGAAAAAAAATCCCTTTACCAATTTGGTAACATTTGAACCGTAAAAAAATGAAAGATATATAATTAAAAAGATATTTAAATACAAATAATTATAATTATAATATTCATAAAATACATTCATAGAAATTATACACACCACATAAAAAAAATATGCGGTGAACATGAAATGTGTTTCACAGAAGTAAAAAGTGAGACAGAATTCCCTTACCTAAAGTCTTGACTCCCATCATACTCATTAAAACCTAATGTATAATAAATATAGGCTTATTATATATATATATATATATATTAAAGAAAAATATTCATATATATCATATAATATATGGTTTATTTTTTCCTTTTATTACCTGTTTATTAACAATTCCATATTAAAATTATGTTTCGGGTAATAATCGCTTTTTTTTTCGTATATGTTTTGATTGGTTATATTTTTGTTCCTATTAGTTTGATAATGGATCCATAATACACAGAATTATAACCATGATATGTATATAATATATAATAATTATGTATTTATTTATAGTAATCCATAAAATTTATTTATAGGAAATGAAATACATAGTTTATAGAGACTATAGGTCGTACGTACGCATGAATATTGTTGTTCATTTTGTTATTGGGTTGAAATAAATAAAATTAAATGATATATATTATCATTAAATGATAAGTTTTATGTAATATATATCACAAATTTTTATTAAACTCATCCTTAATACATTCCATGTAAAGCATGAACAAATCACATTGCTTCAAGAGACGGTAGTCTGTCGTGCACACAAACGATGTTATCGTATTCCCACAAAATGTACAGTGTGAAAGTATGTATGATATAATAATTAAAAAATAATAATAACATCATATATATCATATATATCATATATGAACAATAAATACATCATTATGACCAGCCTTGAGAGGTGGTAATGGAAAAACAAACGACATCGGTTCGCGAGGTGGTAGTCCTCAATACACACTAACGATGATTCTGTAACCCATTTGATGGAAGGGGAGATTTTTGTATGTAATTACCTTAACATAAAAATATAATAGTATATTTAATATACTAATGTTATTATATAATCATGATATAAAAAAATGAAATCGGTTTGAGGAATAAATAAAACAAAAAAGATTATTGATGAACGTTACCTCTTCTTCAGGTATCCTTCCTTAGGATTTCACTAAAATCTTTCCTAATATGGATTTATACCAAAACTAATGCTTATATTATGTGTTATGGAAGTTTATAAATGATTTTCGTTAGGTTTTAGTCATGAAAATTGGAGTTATAGGTTTGAAGAAGGGGGAGAGTGGGTTCCCTTTTATAGTTGAGGAGGAGTGGCACTCTTGTAAACATCCAAAAGTATTCACTATTGGGAGGTCTCTCTTACCTAATGTGGATCAAAAATAGAAAAATAATGGATGGGAGGTTTTTTGGTTCAATAAAAACCTCCAAAACACAAAAATAAACACATTTTTATCATGTTATTCCTTAGTCTTTAAGTTTACTCAATTTTACCCTTTTAGTTTTTACCACAGTAACTTGTATCTTTTTATTTATCTAAGTAATTTATTATTTAAGAATATAATTAAAATGAGTTTTTTAGATAATTTATAACTAATTATTATAAATATTAAATTAAATTTATTAAATAAAAACTATATGTGTGTATAAAAAATAATTTTAATACAAACGCAGGGAATGCACAAAACCATGTTTTAACCTTAAACGTGGTAATTTAATTTAACTATTTTCACTATTAATTATTCTCAAAAATTATTTTGAAATTATTATATAATATAAATTATTATTATTATAAATATTTAATCCATTTTTTAAAATTAAAAACATATAATTGGGATAATTTAATTTAAAATTAATCTTGAATACATGATGAGAAAGCGGGTTTTTTAAGTGAGAATGTTCAAAAGTTTACAAATTTTTAATATCCAAATTCAATATGAAATTGATTCCAATTAAAAAAATTATAAATATATTTATAATTTAACTAATTATACTTTAAAACAAATTTAAAATATAATTTAAATTTTCAAATAATTTAAACTAAAAGGCAGTTTTCAATTAAAATTCAGTATTTTTCACTATTCATCAAAAAATAAAATTTTTCCAAAAAATCAAAAAAAATCATCATAAGATAATTTTGATCTTAATATTTTTTTTTAAATAATTTTTTAAAATTTATTTTCCAAAATTGGATAACTTTAGCTTTCATATAATTCTACCATAAAAACAACAAACTGCTTTTTAGAAGAAGAAAAAATAGTTTTTAAGCGTAAAATTTGATTTATTCTTATCTATTCTATAGAAACACATAAGATGCATATTTTATTGAATATATACTATATAAATTTCTTTAAAATAATTCACTAAAATTTATTTGTTTATTTTATTGAGGTGGAACACATTTTTTAGTATAGAAAAATAGTTTTCAGAATGAGAATTCCTTTAATTTCAAATATTTTTTATTTTCATTTATAATTAATTGAAAACCAATGAATTCATCATATATACATTCATAAACCATATTTTCATAATTTATTTAATACTATTAATAGCCATCATTCTAATAGATAGGTGATAACTATCATATTAAATAATAATAATTTAATTATATGACATGTTTTATATAGACTCGGTGTTGCATGTAATGCAAGATAAACTTGGTATTTTGGGTAACACAAGAAAAACGTGTTTCATGTAATGAAATATAAACTCAATTTTACTTGTAAAAAAATTAAAAATAATTTTTTTTTTCAAAAAATATATATAAAATATCAAATCTATTTGAAAAAAATCACAAAATCTCAAGGTGATACACATCACATAATGAAAATCATATATATGTGTGTCACAAGATCATAAATGTAGCATCTTTTAAGTTATTTGCAATTTATCCTTGAACCTTATTTTGATCATTTTTTTGGGCCTTTTCATTAGTTTTTTTGGGAGAATTTTGAAAAACAATTGGAGGTTTTCTGGGTTGTGTACGACTTTCCCAAACTATGTGCCCCTCCAAAAAAAACTGTGCAACCCATGATAGTTAGGGTTTTCACGGTTGGTGCATGGTTTAAAAAATTATATAAAAATCTATTATAAACCATTAACCTTGGTAATTTAGTCTATAGGATGGAATGGTTATGGTGCACTATTTTTATAACCTTACGGTTCTCTCAAGAAAACTGTGCGTGTAGAATAATTTTATTTCAAAAAATTATTTTGAATTATCAAATCCCCTAATTTAACCCTAGATCAAACCCCGCTCAACCTAAATCATTTTCCTTAGATTTAAAGGATCTCAATAAGTGATTTTAATCCCCAAAAACCCTTCTCTTAGTGAATCAAGGTGTGGATGATCATGTTCAATATTCTTAGGTAAGTGAATCTCCTCTCATGTGTTCTCTCTCTATCTCTCCTTCCTTCATCCTTAGAGTTTTACATATCATCACGTATCTAATGGATCTAAAATCTGTTTAAATATATCTTTATTCTAGGCTTGATTTTTTTATCTCTGACACCTTTTTTATTTTTTAGAAAATCCCATTGCAGGTGTCAATTGTTGATTTTTGATTCCATGATTAAAGGTAGGTGGTTCCATTTGAGATTGTCCATATAATTAATACCTTGATTTGATTGATTATTTAAAATAGATTTTAATTAATTTATGAAAATCCAATTTGATTTTATTTTCAATTTTAATTAGAAATGGAATGAATTTTAGGGGAAAACCCCAAATTCCAATGGAATTGGAATTTGGGGAGTATTTAGAAATTGATGGAATTGGTGAATTGATTTAAAAGTTATTTTAAGAAAAATGGATTAAATTGAAATAAAGAAAACATATTATTGTTTTTTTATTTAAAATTAATGAAATGGTGAGAGACCCATGTTTTTTTGTTTGAAATTTAATTGGCATATTGAAACTCAAAAATGGGCAATTGAATTTTAACTGATTATTAGATTTGAAATCAGATTATTTTTTCCTTTTATATTGATTGATTGAGAACATGAAATCCTAGGTAGTTAGTGGGTTATTTAAAATAATCATGCTAGGATGAAGATTCCATAACAATGGATTGATGATTAAAACTCTAAGAAAACCTAGTTCGTAAGATCTTGTCCTCTATGGGATGTTGATGAGTCCTATTCGGCATGATCCCAAGGGACGTGTGTACACATATTAGTCGCAGTCACTGGGTCACTAATATGTGATGTGTGGGGATCCTATAACAAAAATATATCATACCATAGGGAAGATGACTATGGTGATTATTGTTATTATTTATATATATATATATATATATATTCTATTTATTATTGAACTATTTTATTCATGCCTACTAATTTATATAAACTATTTTATATAAAACTTTTATTTAATCCATGTTTGAAATATTTTCCATCCTTTGAAAAGACTCATGTTTTGTTTTAAATATGAAAATTAGATATTACTCCATTACCTATTTTATTTAAAATTGAAATAGTGATTTGGTTTATTATTAAGGGATCAGTTATGAAACACTTAGTGAGATCCTACGGGGATTTATAACTCAAACCCAACATTTTCCTTTGGGATGTTGTATTTCTTCTAAGTAATTTTATGATATACTATTTTAGGTTTTCATATACCTTTTTTGTTTCCAGTACTTTCTCCCTTTGGAGTGTTGATCATCTTTATCTTCCACTGATTTGTGGACAATTCATTCTCTATTTTATCTTTTATGATTCCAGGTGCTAGTCTCCAACCTGCGTGGATTAGTAATTCCCTTAGGGATACGTCAATTATGTCTTAAGAATCACATCCAGGGTATTGAGGGTGGTTCTTGAAAAAGTGGTATCAATGGATATAGGTTAAGAATCATTCCTTGATATCAATATGCAGTTTGAAAGATCTTGTTGGGACTTAGGAGGTAGTTTCATGAAATTACCTCTCTATATCTCATTTTAACTAGCCTTATGTCACCATGGGTGGTTTGTAAAAGGTGTATTGAAGAATAATTTGATCTAATTATATTCTTTCCCCTAATTTTTATTTAGATAGGTTGAAATTCAAATCTTTTTATATTATCTAATGGGATTAATTTTTCAAGTTTTTTTTGTTTTATTTGTGATCTGAGTAATATTATGATGTCTTCAATATTGTTTGCTAATTTTTTGTAGCATCATGCCTCCAAGAAGACATGTGAATAGGATCCTAGAGGAAAATTCTAGTGAACCATAGTGATTGAATCCGCTCATAGACTAGAATCTTGTTGAGATTAGTGTGTGTGTTTTCCAAGCACTAGGATAGGAACATGCACCCATTACCATTAGGATCTAGTTGTGGAACCTCAGAGGGATGTGTCCTGAAATCATATTCAGGATTTATTTCACCAAAATATACCAGAATTCCAAGGCTCTAATGATCCTCAAGTGGTTGAGTATTGGTTGAGGAATATAGATCTTCTATTTTATTTCAGGGAAATACCTCCTTTAATTAAGGTGAAATGTGCCACCTTTAAGATAGAGGGGGCTAATAGGAGACAGTGGGACTCAATGGTGAAAACAAAAAAGCATGATGGTTTATAGTGGAAGTAATTAAAGGTTATTTTCAATAATCAGTTCTATATTGAGCCTATGGTTCTGAATAAGGCTGTAGATTTTTTTCAAAACTCGATCAGGTTGATAGGGCTATGATAGAATATGTGGACCGATTCACTGAGCTTGTGAAGTTTTCACTAGAGATAGTATCAAATGGGAAGATTAAGAATTTATGGTTCGAGATGGTTATTTGAACTAATATTCATTATGAGGTTTTATTAATGAATCTTACTTCTTATTATGATCTTATAGGTAGGGAATTAATGTTTGATCTTGACCTAGATGGTAAGTTAGGGTTGAAAGGAGTTATTTTTTCTCCCATTGGTAGTTCTATAAGTTCTTTTAAAGAAAATAGTAAGTGTGATGAGTATCATATTAGATCTTGATAGTATGGTTCTTCTATACCTCCTATAGTTCTTATAAGAGGACCTTTGACTTGCTTCTAGTGTGGAATTCTTGGGAACTCAAAATAGGTTTTCACTGAGGCAAACAAGATCTTTAGTTCTTATAGACGTTTGGGACACTTCAAAAATTTTATTTATATCTTTTATTCCCCCCGTACTATCATGGGATAATCAGTACCTAAAATTATTTTGGTGTAATCATATGCTTAACGAAAAAAGGGGTTCCAACCACAAGCATCTAGAACGAAGCTTCTTCACACACTAGAAGAGTCTCCATAGGAAGAAGATATGGGTTCCATGACTATGAGAGGTGCCATCAATATAGATTCATATTTAGTGACTGCTTCATTTTATCCTAGTGAATCTTATTTGTTTGTATTAACACTTATTTTGATCTTGCTAAATCTTCATACATAGATTTTTTCTTATGTGATTGATATTTTTACTCCCCTTGGAATGAAGAGAGGGTAGGAACTCCGTAGTCCTACTTTTGTTTTCTCTTTAATATAAATTGAGATTACCTTGAATTTTTTGGTTCTCAGCATGAAACTTCTTGATGTCGTTTTTTGGATATATTGGATCATTTTTAATAAGTCTTGAATTGACTGCTATCTTTGGTGGGTTTCCTTTACCATGCCCAATGGGGTGTGTCATATGTTTCAGGGAGAATGGGACCTGAGGTTGAGTAGGGATATTCCTTCTTATCTAGAGTTAGGTAAAGTAATATTATTGTTTTATTTTGATCTATAGTAGGTATCTTTAAGAAATTATCTCCCTCTAATTTTCATCAATTTTCTAAAAAAAACCTTCTAACTTCTATAGTTTTCCACTAGTTAGAGGGGTAGAGTTTTTTATTGATTTTGTACTTAGTACTCAACCAGTGTCTATTCATTATTACCTGATGGAACCAACTAAAATGGAAGAGTTGAAGACTTAGTTGGATATTCTGATAAAGAAAGTATGTATAGACCCAAGGGTGTCGCCTTGGGTGGTGCTTATTCTCTTTGATAAAAAATCTGATGGAACACTCCGCCTATGTGTTAATTATAAGAAACTCAACAGAGATATAGTAAACAAAAATTATCCATTTCAACATATTTTTGACTTGTTTAACCATTTGAAAGGGAAGAAGTGTTTTTAGAAGATTGATCTTTGATTTGGTTATCACCAGTTGAGAATAAAAGAATATGACATTATGAAAACCTCATTTTGGAGCATGTATGGCCATTATGAGTACCTTGTCATGCCATTTTTCCTAACCAATACTCCTGTATTTTTTATGGATTTGATGAATAAGATATTCCATTAGTATATTGATACATTTTTTGTGTTCTTTTTGGATGAAATACTAATTTACTCTAAATCTAAGGAGGATCATGTCTGTTATCTAAAAGTGGTTTTTGAAATGCTGAGAAATCTCTGACTTTATACCAAGTTATAAAAATGTGGTTTTAGGATTTAGGAATTAAATCTCTTGGGACATGTGGTCTCAGAACATAGTATATTAGTTGATCTTAAGAAGGTGAAAGCTTTTATGACATAGGAACAACCATGAAATATTTTCGAGATTCAGATCTTCTTGGGTTTAGCTGGGTATTATCACTGGGTTTTTTAAAGGATTTATCGATGTTGGCTTCTTTGATGACCACTCTCACTCAAAAGATAGTGAAGTTTTCTTGGAATTAGAAATTTCAGAATTATTTTGTTGAGATTAAATTTATTTTTAATTCTATACTGATGTTAACTCTTCTAGAGGCCGAGTAAGTCTATGTGGTCTTCTATGATTCATTAGGTTTGGGTTTGGGTTCTGTTCATATATAGGGTGATCATGTTGTATCATACGGTTCTTGATATCTTAGGCCACATGAGAATAATTATTTTATACATTACCTTGAACTTACATCCATGATGCATATGCTTAAGAGTTGGTGGAATTGCCTTTTCATAGAAAGGTTTACCATGTACTCTAACCACAAGAGCTTGAGTTATATCTTCTCTCAAAAATATTATAATCTATACCAGAGGCATTGGGTGGATTACCAGTAGTCTTTTGAATTTTTTATTACATATAATCGGGGAAAGGGAATGTTGTTACCGATTCCTTGAGCTAGAAACTTCCTACCCAAACCATGAAAGAATCATCAGAATAGTGGAACTTGATGGAACTTTTTGCATAGTTTCATTTTAAGAGTTTGGGAAATTGGTACTAGAGTTGTCTTGGATATTGTTTAGTTGACCTCTGCTCTTCTTGAGATGATTCTTTAGAAGTAGAAGCTTTATGATTAATTCTATAGCATTAGAGACTCTATTTATGGTGGGGAGACCATTGATGAGTGGTCATTATCCACAGAGGGTATCCTATGTTTCCATAATTATTTTCTTGTTCCTTTATCTATAGAAAATATATAATGGGTGATTTCACAAATTCTAAATGTGTTATAGACCCAGTAACAACAAATATGTTATATTACATATGGTGATGATTCTGGTGACTAGGTATGAGATATTACATCACTGATTTTGTTTCACATTTCTATACTTGCCAACAGGTCAAGTCCGAGCACCAGAGAGCTTCAGGTTTTATTCAACCACTTCCAGTGCTGACTTGAAGGTGGGTTGATATCTCTATGGAATTTGTATTTGGGTTGACATGTACCCTTAAAAAAGGAATCAAATATGTATTTTGATCGATATGCTGACTAAATAAACTCACTTTATACCCATTTGGGACAAAACTAAAGTTGAGGAGTTTGGAAATATCAATGTGAGATAGATTGTTCATTTGTATGGAGTTCCATATGTAATAGTATCTAATAGAGATATCAGTTTTAACTCACATTTTTTGTGATGTCTTTAGTAGGTGATAGGATCTTAGGTCCATTTGAGCATGATATACCATCCATATATGGATGAAAAAACTGATATGGCTATACATATTCTTGAGGAAATGCTTTATCCATATGCCCTTGAATTTTTTAGAGCTTAGGATGACTATTTAGTATTGGTTGAGTTCTCATATAAAATTAGTTACAAATATACAATAAGAATGGATCCTTTTGAGGCTATATAAAGAAGGACATGTAAATCTCCATTTTGTTGGTCGGATACTAGAGAAACTTCCTTGGTTGGGAAATTTTTATACTAGGATGAAATATTGAGAATTTGATTTATTCTTCAGTTAATATTGATGGCACATATCTGGTATAAATATTATGTTTTCTGTCATCATAGACCATTGGAGTTCATTATTGGTGACCAAGTGTGCTTGAGAGTATCACCTGAGTTTGGTCATCGATGACTTGGGAGGAAAGGGAATATTACTCTTCATTTTGTGGGGCCTTTTTAGGTTGTTGAGTATGTGGGGAGAGTGGATTACTATTTAAAACTTCCATTAAAATTGGCATCAATATTAAATGTGTTCAATGTATCATAGCTTTGGAAGTTTCTTCCTAACCCATCTCATGTCTTGAGCTAGGAGGATATTGATGTTGAGCCTGATTTATCAATGACTAATCTTCCAGTTATGATTTTTTATTATAAGAAAAAGGTACTTTGTGGGAGGATGATACCTTTATTCTGTGTGATGTAGAAGAATGGTTTTTATATGTATGAGACTTGTGAGAGAGAGGCACTGATGAGATAACAGTGGCCTCATCCTTTTGATAAGTAAACTTCTTGACAGGATTTCTAGGATAGAAATTTCTTATGGTGTGGAGGTTGTAACAACATGTTACTTGTTTTTAGGTACTTTTTGACCCTTATTTTTATCATTCTATGGTTAAGGATTTTCTTGTGTTGTTTCAAAAAAAAATTGGAAAAAAATTATGTTTTCTAGGTTATTCATCATTGGTGCACAGTTTTCCAAACTGTGTACCCCTCCGGTGAAAATTCTTCAATCATGGGTAGTGAGGGTTTACACGATTGGTGAATGGTATGAAAATCCATGAAACTACCTAGTAGAAACTATGCACCTTATACAGTGATTATTGAGGGGGATCACGGTTAGGCTGCATAGTTTCTCTCACCATGAAACCCTCTCTAGGAAACTGCTCATGTGAGATAATTTTATTCTAAAAAATTATTTTAAATTATTGAACCCCATGGTTTAACCCCTCTTAACCCCCAATAGACCTAAATAATTTTACATAGATTTTAACTCTCTCAATTAATTTATTTTAGTCCATCAAAATCCTTCTCTTGGTGAATCGAATCATGGAGGGTCTTGTTCGATCTCCTTCGAGTAAATGAATCTTCTCTCATGTGTTCTCTCTTGATCTATCCTTCCTTCCCCCATAGATTTTAATAGATCATCATTATGGATCTAAACTCCATTTAAATGTATATTGATTCTATTTTTGATTCTTGAATCTATTATTCCTTCAATCTTCATTGGAAAATCCCATTGTGAGTGTCTATTATTGATTGTTGAATCCGTGATTAAAGGTAGGTGGTTCCCTTTGAGATTGGACATATAATTAATACCTTGATTTTCATGATTTTTTTAAATAGATTTCAATTAATTAATGACAACCCAATTCAGTATGATTTAGAATTATAATTTTAATTGGTATATATTTTGGGGGAAACCCCCAATTCCAATGGAATTGTAATTTAGGTCATATTTTAAAATTGATGGAATTAATGAATTGTTTTGATAATTAATTTGAGAAAAATGGATTAAATTGAAATGATGAAAACCTATGATTGTTTTCATATTGAAAAGGCATAAAATGATGAAAAAAAACATGTTTTGGTTTTTGAAATTATATTTGAATACTGAAACTGAAGATTAGGCAATTGAATTGTAAATAATGATTGGATATGAAATGAGATGATTTTATCTTTTCTTATTAATTGATTAAGAACATGTGAGTCTGGGTAGAAAGTGGGTTATTTTGTAAAATCACACTATGATGATGATTCCCTATAAATGGATTTATGATGAAAACTTTAATGAAAAACTATTTTGATAGATCTTATCCCCAATGGGATGTTGATGAGTCCTATTCAGCCTGAGCCTAAGGGATGTGTGTACACATATTATCCACAATCACTGATAGGATATGTGTGAAGATCCTATAACCAAAATATATCATACTATAGGCTAAATTACCATGGTTCTTGTTATTATTATTTTAAAATATGTATATATATATATATATTATTTATTATGGAACTATTTCATCCATGCCTACTGATTAATAGAAATTTTTTTATATAAAATATTTATTTAATTCATGTTTAAAATGTTTTTCATCCTTCAAAAAACATGCTTTATTTTAAATATTCAAATAAGATATTATGTGATGAACTGTTTTATTTAAAATTAAAAGAATTATTTGGTATATTATTATGGAATCTATTATGGAAAACATGGTGAGACTGTACTAGTATTTATATCTCACGCACTAACTTTTCCTTCAAGTGTTTGTGTATTTTCTTCTACCAAGTCTGGGAAAGGGAAAGCCCACTAAGAGGTGGTGGATTTTATTGATACTTTAGGCTTGGAGTGATTTTTCCTTTGGGATGTTCTATTTATATTACATAATTTGGGTTTTGATATACCTATTTTGTTTTTGGTACTTTATCTCTTTGGCGTGTTGACCATACTGACTTATATCTTTACCTTCCATCGTTTTGTGGAAAATTTGTTCCCTCTTTAATCTTGTATGATGCTAGTTACTAGTCTCCAAACCATGGGGATCAGGAATGCATTTTGGACCATGTTAATTCGGAATCTAGTATTAGGGTACCAGGGTATTAGGGATGGTTCTTGACAATAAAACATTTATTATATTAAAAACCATTAAAAGAAATGGGTTTTATAAACATTCATTGTATCAAAACCCATGAAAATAAATGGGTTTCTTAAAAATTTAATCATAGAATAACCCATGAAAAATAAAGGGTTTTCATGGAAATATTTTCATTGTAATCATATACAGCATAGATAAAGAATAAGGATATTATAATTGGATCATATCCTTAGTAAATATTAAGTAACATCAAAGGTCTTAATCTTAGATTGAAAATATTTTTAAATATCACTTGGAACATTTCTTGAGAAAAATAAACTTTCTTTGAAAATGAAATTTTTAAGACTAAAAATTCATAAAATATTTTTGAAATATTTTTCTTTGAAAATAACATTTTAAACTTATAAATTAATCTTCAAATAAAATAATGGTCATGGTAGTGGAAAATTCTTCTCATGTTGTACAATTTAAAAACAAATATTCCTTTCACATTTTTGATAAAAGGGTCAAAAGTGACTCATTTGGAAAGTGAAAAGAAGTAAAATAAGGGAAAACATGATAATAAAAAACATTTATAGAATAGTAAAAAACTTTATTTAAAACATTTTTAGATAAAATAGACATGGAAGAAAGGGGATTTTCAACCGAAGAGAGAAATAAAGTTGATTTTTCTTAAAAACATTTTATGAATAATTTTAACTACCAAAGAGAGATAAATGAAAAAATTATAATGAATAACCAAATTAGTATAAAATACATGAGTTCCTTGAGATATAGATCATAATATTTCATCATTGGAAGAATATTCATAAACAATCCTGATAAATGATGAGATTGTAACATCAAATATCTACCACTTTGGTAACATTTAAATCGTAATCCATATGAAATAATAACATAGAATGAAAATTTTAAATATCATTAAAATAACTATATTCATTTATAAAATATAAATTGGTAAGTATATACACCTCATAAAATAAGTTAGGTGCATAAAATAACTTATGTCCCAAAGTAGATAAATTGAGACAAAATCTCTTACCTTAAGTCTTGATTTCCTTCGTAAACATTCGAACCTCCTGTATAATAAATATAGTTTTATTATAAATATATTAAAAAACCATACATATATATATAATACCATATACAGTTTACTTATGACCTTTTATTACCCATTTATTAATAATTCCTTGTTAAAATCATGTTTTTGGTAATAATTGCTTTGTTTTTCTTGTATGTTTTGATTTAGTATTTTTGGTCCTTTCACTTTGACCATGGATCCATAATATATATATTTTTAACTATGATATAAATATCATATATATTAATTAAATATTTATTTATATTAATCAATTAAATTTAGATATATAAAATGAGTTACATTGTTCATGGAGACAGTAGGTTGTATGTATACGTGAATGTTGTTTTCTATTTTCTTAACGGATGGAAGAAAATGAAGGTAAATAATATATAACCATTATAGAATAATTATGATTTTATATATATAAAATATATTTATTAAATTTATCCTTACTACCTTCCATGTAAATATTAAGCTAAAACAAATCACATCGCTTCGTAAGGCGGTAGTCTACCATACACACGAGCGGCGTTATCGTATTCCCCCCCCCCCACCCCCCAAAATGGAAAATAAGAAGGTATATGTGATATCATAATTACATAAGTATAATAATTTTATAAATATCATATAAATATGTTAAATATATATTTAAGACAAAATTGAATTTGTAAATGGAATAATGAAAATGAAAAATCTTAGTGAACACAATTACCTTCACTTAGAAGAATCTCCTTTGGATTTCTTATTAAGTACCCTATTGTTGGTGTTTTGGGAGGACCAGAACCTCTAGAATGTGTATAAGTATGTTGGGGAGATATTTTGGTAGGATTTTGATGAACTATATATCCTTATATGTGTAAATAATTGAAGGGAGGTGGTGCCCTTTTATTAGTGGGGAAAGAGGACCTTCTTAGAAATCACTTGGAAATTTCCCAAATGAATCCAAAATGATAAATTCATTCCCAAGAAAAAGCTTCTAAAAAACCTTATATCATAATTTTTGATATATTTAAGGTCAAAATATTTCCATAAAATAATATTTTTACTAGTTTAATTGGAAAAAAATACCCTTATATTTATAGATTAACCCCATGATACACTCATTTTTACCTTAACCTTGGTAATTAATTTTTACTATTTTCACAATTAATTATGGTCAAAAATTAAGTTGAAATTATTATATAATATTAATTATTATTATTATTATTATTATTATTATTATTATTATTATAAATATAGTATCCATTTTTTAAAATTCAATTCAAAAAAATTGGTAAATTTTAATTTAAAATTAAAGCTGCTGACGCGATGAAAGTGCGTGTTTCCAAAAAGAAAATTTTTATAAGTATATAATGTTTTAATATAAAAATTCAATATGAAATTTATTTTAATGAAGTAAATTGGATAAATTATAATATAATTGAACTAATTTTAATTTAAAAATCATTTTAAAAAAATGTAACCTTATAAATTCTTTAAATGAAAAGGCAGTTTTTAATAAAAAGCATTATTTTCACTATTCATCAAAAAATTAATCTTTTCAGAAAAATACAAAAAATTCAACCTAAGATTATTTTAGAATTTTGATTCCAAAAATGAATTTTATTTTCTCAAATAAATTTTCTAAATTGGAAAAAAATTATTATTTGTTCACAAAAAGTAATAATGGTCATTTTTTTGAGAAAAAAGTGTTTTCAATAAAATATAAAAACTTTACCAAAAATTAAGTTAATATTTATAAATATATTTTATTTATATAAAATATTTATAATTAATTTTAAAATTTGTTTATTGAAATTCATTCTACTATGTTTAACTTCTAGGTTAAAATGGTCATGTTTAAATAATAATATTAATAGTATGTCATGGTTTGTTAAAACTCACTGTTGCATGTAATGAAAGTCATCGAAGAAATTAAATTTATTCAAAAAATATTTTTTTCAAAAATTGGGTTATTAAATTCTACCCCACTTAAAAATTAATTTCTCCTTCCAAATTCATCACTCTAGTGCAAAACAATTAGGATACTTCCACCTTATTACATTCTCTAGTTCCCACATAGCTTCCTAAAGCTGTTGGTTTTTCCACAAAACATTGATCAGGTGAGTGATCTTGTTCTGTATAAATTTCTATGTACAATACATAATATCCACTAGATGTTCCTCATTAGAAATATCATGTTATAGATGTACTAGCTTTGAGTTTAGTACAAGTGATATATTTGGTATACACTTCCTAAATATAGATACATGGAATACAATGTGGACTTGAGAGAGATTCGGTGGATGCAACAATAGATAAGTTACCATCCCAATACAACCAATAATTTTAAGGGGATAGAAGTACCTAGGTATTTGTTTTCCCTTCATTCCAAATATCATTACTGTATTCCATAGAGAAATTCTAATAAACACCTTATCACTGACTTCAAATTCCAGATCACATCGATGATTATCAGCATAACTTTTTCATCCAATTAGTGATTCCCTTGGGTGTTATTGAATGTCTCTAACCTTCTCTTATATTTATTCATATAGCATAGGCCCCAATAGAATTTTTTCTCAAACATCATCTCAACACATTGGAGTTATACACTTATTTTTATAGAGGGATTCATAAGGATCCATTGAAATGCTCAAATGAAAGATATTATTGTCACAACCCATCCCCTGGGGCCCGTGTCATGACTACCCCAAGCCCGACTTCCATAGACCAGGAGCTGGTGACTAGCACTGAAAATCATTTTCCCTAAAACTGGGAAGGCATTTCCTTTATAACCTGCAGGCACACGTAACACAACACACAGCAAGATAGGAACACAAGTAAATTGAACTGTAAACAGACTGAGTTTAGTAAGTAAAAGGGGCTAGAATACAAGACCAACTGGAAAGTACAAATACAATTGTGATACAATACAACTGAAGAAAAGGGAAAGTTAGTTGTTGGGTTGTCCTCCAAGGATCCTACCTGAAGGGTATGTACAGATCGCCTCCTCATCACTCCATGTTCATCCGTCTCCTCTGCATATCAACATGTCCTATGGTCCACCTCTAAGAACCATCCAATCCTGGTACTCCCAACCTCAGTCAACACTGTCCGTCATCTGCATAAAACAAAAAAAGGTGCGGGCATAGACCATCCAGGGGTGAGTATAATGATACACAGTAGGGACCCCGAGACCCTCAAGGTCTCACAAAATCCCCCAAGGATAAGCCACAAAGTATGAAAATTAAAGATAACCCTGCTTAGGTATATGCCCATACATATACCTAAGTTATCAAGTAATCCATCTCAAATATGAGGAAAACACAGAGATATTGACTCAACTCACACCAGGATTTATTCTAGGGGTAGTAACAAGTAACATCCTCAGTCACATCATCGAACACTTCGGCTGCTGGAGATCCCCTCCTCTATCGAGTATAGTGGGTCTGCAACGTCACACAGGTACTTCCCACAAACCTTGGACTACTGAGGTACTCCTCCTGTTGATTACCGTGGGTCTTCCCCATCACACTGAGGTGCTTCCCACCGTGGGTATTTCGCGTCACACAGAGGCACTCCCCATCGTGACTTGTTGAGGTACTCCTCCTGTCGAGTACCGTGGATCTGTCGCGTCACATAGAGGTGCTCCCCACCATGGCCTGCTGAGGTACTCCTCCCATAGAGTACTGTGGGTCTGCCGTGTCACATAGAGGTTCTTCTCACTATGGGTATGCCGCATCACACAGAGGAACTCCCCACTGGTCCTGTCAAGTCACTCCGATTTGAAAAGGTCAGTAGTTGTCAAGTCTCAGTCAGCTACTGGGTTCCCGCACTATACTCAGTTGTCTCTAGGAGGATCTTCTCCACGAGCAGCTATTATATACTAAAAATTCCACGAAGTCCTTCCAATAAGAATCTCAAAGGTCCTCCAAGTCATAGGGGTCTCAACTCAACAGACGGCGTGTCAATCGGATGCCCGGTCTATGAGTTATTAGCCTTTTAGTCCTGGGGGCCTGGTTAGATTCGTCCTCGATCCAACGAGAAAATTTCTCATCTTAATCCAAAACTCCAGAGGGGTATACTCAAAGGGACCTTCTCACTCCAATATTTCCAACACCGCCTATGGTTCGTCAAACGGAAGTCCAGTGCCAAAGTTATGGCCATAAGAAGTAAATGGGTCGTACTGGGAACGGGTCATGTCTGACCCGGTCAGACCGACCCGGCCCAGCCTGCTGGGCAGTCTGGCAGGCTGTGAGGGGCCTTGGGGGTTCGACCACAGATGGCGTGAGGCCTCAGGGTGACTCAGTCACGGTGGATCGTCCAGGATGGCGGAGGCCATGGGGCGGCACGAACTAAGAGGCTCGGTCCGCGAGGTGGCTCGGCCGAAGCGGCTCGGGCCGTGGGGTGGCTCAGCCGGAGCGGCTCGGGGCTGAGGGAGGTTCGGCCGGAGTGGCTCGAGGATGCGGGTGGCTCTCCTGGAGTAGCTTGACTATGGGTGGCTTGGTCTAAGCGGCTCGACCGTGAGTGGCTCGGCCGAAGCAGCTCGGCCAAGGGTTGTCACCGGGCAGCGTGGCTCGGTCACGAGGTTCGGCTGCGAACGGTGGCTCGACCGTGGGGTGTTTCAGCCATGGAGTGGGGTCCCGACCACGAGTCATTGGCCCGGCCATGGTGCGGTGGGGCGGCGGCTTGGTCCCAGGGTGCAGAGGTCACACGGCGGTGGCGGCCGCGGGGCGGCACTGTTGTGCCATAGCCTTCGTCGCGGCCGCCAGTGTTGCCAGCCGTCGTTCTCGTGCCTCCTCAGTGTCCAAAATCCAGCTCTGGTTTCTATAACCAAGGTTGTCTTCTTCCATCATGAACGGTACCCCATTATAGAAGAATGATGGAGGGTTCGGGCCATGTTCGTTTGGCTCGCGCCCTCCGTGTTAGAGTGGTAGCAAGCGGCTAATCAGGAACATGAACATTGAACGTCAAATCCTATCCTCCCACAATGATTGTTCCCAACCTAAAAAATAAATCATCTGCGTTCTTTGTTTTCAAAAGGTAAGATCATGGGAATATAATCATACACAAATTAAACCCCTACCTTGGATTGTTCGTTGACGGAGATCGCGAGGGTGGAGACAAAGTCATTGGGGAGGGAAAGATGATCGTCGATTGAAGACGTCCCACGCTGGAGGATGTCTCGAGGAAGAAAGTCAAAGTCGTGCGTTGGTGTTCTTCATTGGAGAGCTTTCCCCCAATTCTCTGAAGCTCTCCCCTTTTCCAAACCTTTTCCCCAATTCCACCAAAATGAAAATATATCCAACTTATTAATTTAAGTTTTCAAATTAAATTATGTTGGCACAATCTCAAAATGGTTTAATTAATTAATTGATGGGTGGCATAATAAATTATGGGGAGGGTTGGAAAAATTAAGTGGTGATCTCAAGAGTTTTCTCCCCACTTAATAGGGAGTTCAAGAGGTTTCAAACCTCGGGTGGTCCCCACCACCATAACCTCTCATGGGAGGTTAGGCTCGGTGGTCCCCACCTACATACCCTCTAATGAGAGGTTTTAGTTCAGGTGGTCCCCACCTATAAAATATCCACATGGGTGGTTACAAAAAATAAAATAAAATGTTTGACTATTTTATTTTATTATTTCCACAAAAAAACCCAAAAATTAACTTTCACCCTCAACCAACTGTCGTCGAGGTGAAAGTATTTTTAAGCGAATATCAGCACTACGAGTTCAACGTTGCCCTCGGATTTTAATTCCGAGCACCAGTTCAAAATTTATAAAAACCCGCTCACACGTTTAGTGAACGTACCCAAAAAAAGTTCAGAAATTCATTCTAGGAACTTCAGGCCTCGGAATCACATGCCATCAATTTTTTCGGACTCATAAAATTACCATATATTTAAAAAAAATACATGGAAATTATGGGTTCTTACATTCTCCCCACCTCAGGGATTTACGTCCCCTTAAGCCACAACTCAAACTAAGGTAACAAGTGGGGGTATTGAGCACAAATTTGATCCTCCTACTCGCATGTGCTCTCCTGGATATTCTTGTGCTTCTAGAAAATGTGCACTAGAGGTGTCGACCATTCATGAAGAACTCTCTCCTGTAAATCCTCAATCTCTACTGGAACCTCCGTAAAAGTCTCCCCATCGTCGACGTCTATGTCGCCATGGTCGATGATGTGAGAAGGGTCATGCACGTATCTCCTCAACTGGGATACAGAGAAGACGTCTTGCACCCAGTGTAACTGAGGTGGAAGAGCTAAGCAGTATGTTACCTCGCCAACTCTATTGAGGACCCAAAAAGGTCCGATGAATCTTGAAGATAACTTTCATCCTCGGCCAAATCTCTGCAAACCTCATCAGGGTGAGACCTGTAGAAAGACGTGGTCGCCATCCTCGAACTCCAGAGGTCTCTATATCTTGTCGGCATACGACTTCTGCCTACTTTGTGCAGTCTTCATCTGCTCCTGGATGATTTGCACCTTCTCTGTGGTAGCTCGTACCATCTCTAGTCCAACAAGTGCTGACTCCCCTAGGTCAGTCCAGCACAAAGGTTATCTGAAAGGTCACCCGTACAATGCCTAAAAAGGTGACATCTCTACGGTGGAGTGATAGTTGTTGTTGTATGAAAAATCCACCAAAGCCAATTGATCCTCCCAGCTGCGATCGAAGTCTAGGTTATAGGCACATAGCATGTCCTTGAGGGTATGAATGGTACGCTCAGTCTGGCCATCCGTCTGAGGATGGAAGGTGATGCTCAAACGAAGTTGTATCCTGAAATCCTCATGTAACCCCTTCCATAGCCGGGAAGTAAAACGTGCATCATGATCAGAGATAATCGTTGAGGGTACTTCATGTAACCGTACAATCTCCTACACATAGAGACGTCCCAAGCTCTTGACTAAACCCTACTCTCTGATTGGTAGGAAGTGGGCCGACTTGGTGATTTGATCGACGATTAACCAAATCGAGTCATGTCCCATGGATGTACGTGGATGTCCTGTCAAGAAGTCCATGGATATTCCATCTCACTTCCACTTGGGGACCTCCAAAGGCTAAACCAAGCCTGATGGTACCTAATGCTCTGCCTTCACTTGCTGACAAGTGAGGCACCGAGAAACAAACTCTACTACTTCTTTCTTCATTCTCATCCACCAGTGTTGTCATCGGATATCCTGGTACATCTTCGCCACTCCTGGATGTACTTCTAGTGGGGATGTGTGGAACTACCTCAACACTTCATCCTGAAATGACACTGGTACCATGGTATGTCCTTTTAAGAGGATGATGTGCTCCCCACCTTCAGAAAATCCATCAGGTGCTTGCCCTATGGATATCTAAGCACGTCGTGTCTCATAGTCAGTGTCCCCACATTGTGCCTCCCTGACTCGTTAAAGGAGTGGGGGAGTGACTGTAAGAGACTAAAGAAAATCTGCTCCATATTTATCCACAAAGGATATCTATAAATCAGCCAGCTACTCCATCACCTCCCCTAGCAGTTATATACCAGATCTCCTACTGAGTGCATCTGCAACAACGTTCCCCTTCCCATGAGTATAGACTATCTAGAAGTCATAGTCCTTGAGTAACTCAACCCAATATTTTTGTCTCAGGTTCAGTTCCTTCTGAGAGAAGATATACCTGAGACTCTTGTGATCAGAGTACATTGTAAAACATTCGCCCATCAGATAGTGTCACCGCATCTTCAAGGAGAAGACCACTACTGCTAACTCCAGGTCATGGGTAGCATAGTTCTACTCATGTTGTCTCAGCTGTTGATAACCACATGAAATCACTGCTCGCTCCTGCATCAAGACACATCCAAGCCCGGTCCCTGATGCTTCGCATTAAACTACGTACCCTATTCCCTCCTCTTGAAGCCTCAAGATGGGGGCATTATTCAGCCTCTACCTCATCTTCTGAAAACTCTTCTGGAATCTCTCCGACCACATGAATGGTTGACCCTTGTTGTTCAAGGCTAATAGTGGTGCTTCATCTCTGGAGAAATATGGCACAAATCTCTGGTAGTATCCAGCCAAACCCAGGAAACTTTGTACCTCTGTCACACTCCTGGGTGGCTCCCAAGAAAGTACTGCCTCAATATTTTCTAGATCTACTACAACTATATCCTCCGATATAACACTACTACAAATATGGATTTTATTAGCACTAAAAATGGCCTTTAACAGTGCTAGAAAAGTGCTTTTAATACCGGCGAAGATAAAGGGGTGTCCCTTTTATCAGCGCTCCAAAAAGTGCTGATAAATACACCTTTTATCAGCACTCAAAAAAAGTGCTGATAAAAGGGGTCTTTTATCAGCGCTAAAACAAAGCGCTCATAAAAGGGCCCTTTATCAGCGCTTTCTTTTTAGTGCTGATAAAAGTTAAAAAAATAAAAATTAAAAAAAAAATTAAAAAAAACCTGCCAATCAGGGGGGCTTTTATAGCGCTTGAGCCCCCCTTTTATAGTGCTTTTCTGCCCCCCTCCAGCACTTGCACGCACCCCTCCACCATTTATCAGTGTTAGCACCAGATTCACCCATGCGCGCGCATCCCTGCCTCCACCCGGATTTGATCTCGAGACCTCCCCCTGCATGCCTGAAGCCTTTGCCACTCCCCTATATTGATATTTTCTCTTATTAGTGATATATCTATTTATATATATATATATATATATTTAGTTATATTTATTCGTATAGTAATATATATTTATATTAATATATATATAGTTATATTAATATAAATGTATAATTATATTAATATAAATATATAGTTATATTAATATATATATATTTATAGTGATATTAATATATATATTTATAATTATATTAATATATATATCTAGTTATATTAATATATATATATATTTAGATTAATATATAGGCATACAAATATTCATATATTTTTATTTTAAATAAAATGGATATTAGTTATTATTTAGATAAAGCTAATATATTTTATATGTAAATATATTTTATTATTTATATTTACAATTAAATTTTTATGTGTCAATATATAAAAAATATGTACATATAGTTATATATATGATTATAAATAGAATTGAATTATAAAAAATGATAAAATTCCAAAGACATAATATCAATATGAATGTAATACCTTGGAATAAATTCAATCCCCACCAAAAAAATCCAATAATACCCCCTTAAAAGAGGTTGAAAATCCAAAAAATTTACAAAATTAGGGTACCCCGACTAAAAACTTAGTTTTAGAGGCCTTTTGGACCTCTTTTGGACTTGAAAAAACCTTGATCGGGGTCCCCTTAAGTTAAAGCAGGGTAGATCTCATCGCAGGCTTCGATTTGATATGTGGTAGAGCTCAAACGGACACCCGGATCAAAAGTTATGGTCGTTTGAAGTTTGAGTTGTGTTTTCAACATATTTTGGATCTTTTTTTTAATTTTTTCTATTTTTTTAGTCTTCAAATTGTTATTAAATGACTATTACTCCATAATAATTTGCAAAGTATTAATTAAAAATATTTTTTTAATTTTTTTATAATCCATTTTCACTAAATATCTTATATATTAAGTGTAACTGTATATTTATACTTATCTAAAATATATTTAAAATTATATTTAAAATATATATATTATATTTATATTAATATAACTATATCTATATATTTAAATATTAATATTTTTTTTAATAAATATTTTTTTGTAAGTAGACCCTTTATCAGTGCTTTTAAAAAAAATGATGATAAAGACCCCCCTTTATCAGCGCTACTAAAAAAGCGCTGATAAAGGGATACCCTTTAACAATGCTAAAAAAATGTTGTTAAAGGGTATACCTTTATCAGCACTAAAAAAAGCGCCAATAAAGGGGTACTTTTATCAGCAATTTTTTTAGCACTGATAATGGTACCCTTTATCATCGCTTTTTTTAGCCCTAATAAAAGTACCCCCCCCCCTTTTATCAGCGCTTTTTCATTAGCGCTGATAAAGGATGGTGCTGGCCTTGCCCAGTTTTGTGGTAGTGATAACATGTCTTAGAAAGTGAACCTATCATATCCAAAACTGGTACTTCGAGAGCTTACCATAAAGCTAGTGCTCTCGGAGTGTGTCCAGTACTACCTGCAAATGATAGGCATGCTCCCCCTCAGTATCCGAGTAGATCAGAATGTCGTCGATGAAGACTACTACAAAGCGATCAAGGTATGGCTGAAAGATCATGTTCATGAGTCCCATGAACACTGCTGGAGTGTTGGTCATGCCAAATGGCATAACCAAGAACTCGTAATGGTCGTACCGACACCTGAAGGTCATCTTCTGCACATCCTCATCTCGTACTCTGAGCTGGTGATAGCCTACTATGAGTTCTATCTTTGAGAACCATCATACGCCCTTCAGCTAATCAAAGAGGACATCAATTCTCGGGAGTGGGTACTTGTTCTTCACAGTCACCTGGTTCAGGCACCGATAGTCAGCACAAAGTCTCAAGCTCCCATCTGCCTTTTTGGCAAACAAAATTAGGGCTGCCCAAGGTGAAACACTGGGCCGGATGAATCCCTTCCCCTACAAGTCCTCCAATTATACCTGCAGCTCACGAAGCTCCGCGGGAGCCATCCGATATGCTGATGGAGATATTGGTGTTGTCATGGGGTACAAGTCAATGTAAAAGTCCACCTCTCTACGAGGAGGTAGACTCGAAACATCATCAGGGAATACATCTGCATACTGGTCCACCACTACAGGATAATTCAGACTCTCCACATTAATCGCTCTGAGGGTAAGGCTAGCCAACTGATGTGTAATCAGCTGCACCCTCCTTCGGGTAAGTCCATCCTACGCTGCGAAGGATCCCTTCTCTCCGATAAAGGTAAACCTAGTCCCATCCGTGCGGACACACTGCACCTTGCGCCTAATACAGACTATATAAGCATGGACTATAGATAACTATTCCATACCTAAGATGACTTCGTAAGGCCTCGACGCTGCTACTAGGTGATCCCATCCGAAGCTCTCACCTCTTAGAGTAAGCTCGCAATGCCGGTACTAGTGTGTAATTGTTGAATCTCCTCTCGTAGGAGTCTCTAGCCGTAAGAATCGAGCCAACAGCTCCATTGTAATCTCTAAGCTCCGAACGAGAGTAGTGGTAATAAAATAATGATAGGAACCTGTGTCTATAAGTACTGAAGCTAAGGTGGAGTAGACACAGATCATACCTTGTATCATCTCTGGAGTTCCATGATCGTAAGCCTCAGCTGCCTAGAGCTGAGATCTCCCATGTCCACCTACTCCCCGTGGTCGGGGTGGACCTCCTGGTGGTTGTGGTGGTAACATCTCGAATCATCTCCCACCACCAGCTACACGGTTATCTCCTCTGCCACGTCCACCTGCTCCCTGTAGAACTCATCGGTCGAACCTATTTCTCTGTCTGGGTGGTCCTTTAACATTCTGCTGATCATCCATACAATGGGTCGGACAGTCACGATTCATGTGACCCGGCTCACCGCATGAGTAACAATGCATGATCCTTTCATGACTGGTTCTGCCTCAGGTGCCCCGCACAACTGATCCTGAGTCATGAAGTCGTACATCTCTAGGTTTTTTCCTCTTGGACCTCTGTGAAGTCTATCTGCTGCAAGCTACAGAATACTCCACTACGTGACGACTAGTGGTGGGTATCGCTACCGGTGACTGCTCAACAAGGAAACTCTCCACTAATACGGCTCTCTCTAACACCCCCGCCTGCTTCGGGATGCTGAGTGAGATCATTGAAGCCCTGATCTCCCACCTGAACCCCTAATAAAAGGTCTAATCCATGAAGAATGTGTCTCATACCATATTTGTGGAGTAACATGAGAGGTCATTGAACCTCACTGAGTACTGGGATGCAGTCATGTTGCCCTGCTGTAGATGAATTAGCTTCTGTATGTGCACTGCGTGAAGAGTCGCTGGGATGAAATCTACCCGAAATAGGCTCTTGAAGTCTGACCAGAGAAGCGTCACCTCATCATGAACCTGGATCATCAAGCTCCACCATCTGCCCATTCCTTCTTGTAGAAAGCTAGAAGAAAGGATAACCATGAGATTGGCTGGTGTCCCTATGAGTTGGAAGACTCTCACCACAGCCTCCAGTCAATCCTCAGCCGCCTGTGGGTATGTCTCTCCCCTAAACCTAGGTGGCCTCTGGCATAGGAACTCATGAAACGCGATCAAGTGGTGTGCACTATATAATGTTGGGGCGGGTGGAATTGGTGGCCCAATGGGAAATGGTACCGCTGGTGCCTCTACTGGAAAAGGGCTCTGCACTGAGGCCTCATCGCTCGGTGGGCTATCAGTGCATACAACTCTCGGAACCCTAACTGGTTGTCTGCGTGGAGGCATAATGAAAAGAAACCGGTGTGCCATGGTTAATAAGTTATACCTGGTGAGATGACTCAAGAGATAACAAATAAAACTCTTGGAAACACACACGCAATCATTGTTTTCATGCATTGATTCAGAAATCAAAAGTCAGGTTCCTGGTGTATGGATACCTCAGTCACGGCACCAACATTGGATTCCCTAAACTGATAACCACACTCACTACACTTAACACTATTTCTGTTAAAAATAAATCTCAGAGTTCTATGTTCTGTACTAGAAATGACTCCTCTGATACCAATTTATCACGACCCGTCCCCCGGGGCCCATGCCGTGACTACCCAAAGCCCATATTCCATAGGCTAGGGGCTAGTGACTTGCACCGAAAGGATTTTTCCCTAAAACTAGGAAGGCATTTCCTTTATAACCTGTAGGCACACGTAACCAAACACACAGCAAGATAGGAACACAAGTAAACTGATCTATAAATAGAGTAAGTGCAGTAAGTAAAAGGGGCCAGAATATAAGCCCAACTAGAAAGTACAAGCATAACTGTGATATAATACAACTGAAGAAAAGGGAAAGTCAGATGTTGGGTTGTCCTTCGAGGATCCTACCTGAAGGGTAGGTGTAGATCACCTCCTCATCACTCCACTTTCGTCTGTCTCCTCCACGTATCGACACGTCGTATGGTCCACCTCCAAGAACCGTCCAGTCCTGGTACTCCAAAACTCAGTCAGCAATGTCCGTCGTCTACATCCAACAAAACAAGGTGCATGATTAGCACATACAGGGGTGAGTAAAATGATACTCAGTAGGGACCCTGAGACCCCCAAGGTCTCACAAAATCTACCAAGGATGAACCACAAAGTATGAAAATAACAGATAACCCTACTTAGGTATATTCCCATACATATACCTAAGTTATCAAGTAATCCATCTTAAACATGAGGAAAAAACAGATGTACTGACTCATATCACACCAGGATTTATTCTAGGGTTAGTAACAAGTAACATCCCAAGTCACACCATCGAACACCTCACCTGCTGGAGATCTCCTCCTCTATCGAGTATAGTGGGTCTATCGCATCACACAAAGGCGCTTCCCAAAAACCTTGGACTGTTGAGGTACTCCTCCTATCGAGTACCATAGGTCTACCACGTCAGACAGAGGTGATCCCCACAGTGGGTCTTCCTCATCACACAAAGGCGCTCCCCCTCGTGACTTGCTGAAGTACTCCTCATGTCGAGTATCGTGGGTCTTCCATGTCACATAGAGGCGCTCCCCACCGTGGTCTGCTGAGGAACCCCTCTCATCAAGCGCTATGGGTCTACTACATCACACAAAGGCACTCCCCACTGTGGGTCTGCCGCGTCACACAGAGGCTCTCCCTATTGGGCCTATCAAGTCACTCCAAGTAGAAAAGGTCAAGAGTCGTCAAGTCTCAGCCAGCTACTGGGTTCCCACACTATGCTCGCTCGTCTCCGGGAGGATCCGCTCTACAAGCTACTGTTCGATACTCCAATTACCATGAAGTCCCACTAAGAGAATCTCAAAGGTCTTACACATCATAGGGGTCTCAACGCAACAGACGGTGCATCAATCAGACGTCTGGTCTATGAGTTATTAGCCTTTTAGTCCCGAGGATCCGGTTAGATTCGTGCTCGATCCAACATGACCGTTACACATCTTAATCAAAAACTCCATTGGGGTATACTCAAAGAGACCGTCTGGCTTCAATATTTCCAACGCCACTGAAGTTTCGTCAAATGCACGTCCGGTTCCAAAGTTATGTCCAAAAGAAGTAAATGGGTCGAAGTGGGCCTGGGTCCGGTCTGACCCGGTCGGACTGACCCGGATCGGGTCGACCCAGCCCAACCCGCTGGGAGGCCGGTCGACCGTGAGGGGCCGCGGGGGTTCATCCACGGATGGCGCGAGGTCACAGGACCTCTCGGTCGGGGTGGCTCGGCCAAGAGGGCGGAGGCCATGGGGTAGCTCGGCCGAAGTGACTCGGGCTCCGAGGCGGCTTGTCTGGAATGGCTCGGGGCCACAGGTGGTTCGGCTAGAGCGACTCGGGGCCACAGGCGGGTCGTCCGGAGCATCTCAACTAAGGGTGTCTCAGCCGGACTGGCTCGGCCGGAGTGGCACAGAGGGTTGTGGGTGGCTCGGCTGGAGCGGCTAGGCCACGGGTGGCCGCTGGGCGGCATGAAGGGCCACGGTGGCCCGGCTCGGCCACGGGGTTCAGCTGCAAATGGTATCTCGGCCGTGGGGTGGTTCGGCTATGGAACGGAGGACCGACCATGGGGCGGCGGCTCGGCCGCGGGGTGCGGAGGTCGCGTGGCGGTGGCGGCCGCAGGGCGGTGTCGTTGCATCGTCGCCTTTGTCGCGGCTGGCGGTGTTGCCGGCTTCCATTATTGTGCCTCCACAGTGTCCAAAATCCCGCTCTGGTTGCCATCACCAAGGTCGTCTTCTTCCATCACGAAGGGTACACCATTCTAGAAGAACGACAGAGGGGTCAGACCATGTTTTTTTGGCCCGCACCCTCCATGTTAGAGTGGTAGCAAGCGGCTCATCAAGAACATGAACATTGAACGTCAAATCATATCCTCCCACAATGATTGTTCCCAACCCGTAAAATAAATCATCCACGTTCTTTTTTTTAAAAAGTGATGAACATGGGAATATAATCATACACAAATTAAACCCATACCTTGGATTGTTCATTGACGGAGATTGTGAGGGAGGATATGATCATCGATTGAAGACGTCCCACACTGGAGTATGTCTCGAGGAAGAAAGTCAAAGTTGTGCATTGTCGTTCTTCATTGGAGATCTTTCCCCTAATTCTTTAAAGCTCTCCCCTTTGCCAAACCTTTTCCCCAATTACACCAAAATAAAAATATAGCCATCTTCTTAATTTAAGTTTTCAAATTAAATTATGTTGGCACAATTTCAAAATGGTTTAATTAATTAATTGATGTGTGGCATAATAAATTATGGGGAGGGTTTGCATAATTAAGTGGGGAGATCAAGATGTTTCTCCCCACTTAATAGGGAGTTCAAGAGGTTTTAAACCTCGGGTGTTCCCCACCACCATAACCTCTCATGGGAGGTTAGGCTCAGTGTTCCCCACCTCCATAATCTCTCATGGGAGGTTTTAGTTCAGGTGGTCCCCACCTGTGAAATATCCATATGGGTGATTACAACAAATAAAATAAAATGTCTGATTATTTTATTTTATTATTTCCATGAAAAACCCAAAAATTAACTTTTAACATCGACCAACTATCATCGATGTGAAAGTATTTTTAAGAGAATATTATCACTTCAAGTTCAACGGTGCCCTCGGATTTCAATTCCGAGCACCGGTTCAAAAGTTAAAAAAAATCTACTCGCACGTTTACTGAATGTACCCGAAAAAAAAGTTCAGAAATTCATTTCCAGAACTCCGAGCCTCATAATCGCACGCCGTCAATTTTCAAAGACTCATAAAATTCTCATATATTTAAAAAAATTACATGGAAATTTCGGGTCTTAAAAATTATTGTAAAAAAATAAACTATAGGAAGGTGTTGATCCCAACAACCTTTGAAATCCATAGAAAAAGATATCAGCATATCCTATAGAATTTTAATTGTTCTCTGAGGCTGAACATATGTCTAAGGATGATACATAGTGATGAAACATAGATATGTATCCCCAAATTACTGAATACTTCACCCAAACTTTGACATAAACCTTGGATCCCAATCAGATACAATGGAATGTGGTACTCCATGAAACCTTACCACTTCAATAATTTATATCCTGGAAATCTAATCCAAAGTGAAATATTCACTTATAGAAATTAATTGTGCTGATTTTGTAACTTGATTAGCTATAAACCATGTTGCATTATTCCCTTTATATGTTTTGGAGAGTCCAAAGACTAAATCCAGGGTGATGTTTTCCCATTTCAATTCTGGTGTGCATAATGGATGTAATATCCCCTTAAGATTTTTTCTCTGAGTCTTAACTTGCTTACATACCAAGTACTGATATACAAACTCTAGAATATTTCTCTTTACTCCATAACACCATAAATACTCTTTTAATTTTCTATGTATCATCGTACTTCTAATATGAATAGATAATTAAGAACTATGAGCTTACTCTAACAACTCCTTCTTCAAATATGGTATGGATAGGACACAAACATGGTCACTAAACCTTATTACTCTATCAAAATAAAGATTAAACTTAGGAACATTTCTCACGTTATTTTTTATCTCTATATCTTCTTTTTGTGCCTATTTAATCTTCACTAGTATAGATGGTTGAATACTCAATTGAAAAAGATAAAATTTATCCCCTTACTTCAAGATTACTAGGTTCATCCTTTGAAAGTCCATAAATATTAGATATTTTTTATCCTCATCATGGATAAGATAGCATGATCCTTTTGACTCAAAGCATCGACCACCTTGTTCAGTTTCCCAGGGTGGTAGTGTGTTGAGTATTCATAATCTTTAATCAGCTTCAACCATAGTCTCTGGAACATGTTCAACTCCTTCTATGTGAATATATACATTAAAATTTTGTGATCAGTATATATATAACACCTTTATCCATAAACATAATGACTCTATATCTTTAATTCAAAAATTATCACAGCTAACTCCACATCATGAGTTGGTAAATTTTTCTCATGAACCTTCAATTATCATGAGTCATAATCTATAACCATATAATTCATCATGAGAATTCATCTTAATACCTCCTTGGATGAATCAATATAGATTAAAAACCCTTATCCATTATAGGGTAATGTAAGCACAGGTAAACTGAATAATCTTCTCTTCATTTCCTTGAAATTTTCCTCACATCCATCTATCTATAGTAACTTAGCTACCTTTCAAGTTAACTTAGTGAGTGGACTGGATAGTCTTGAGAAATTCTCCAAAAACCATCGATAATATCCATCCAAACTAAGAAAAATTAATATCTTAGTTACTATGGTCATTCTAGGGAAAATTTTAATATCCTTCTTCTTTAATGTATCCATAAATATACTCTCACTTGAGATTATGTGACCTAAAAATAAAACATTTCATAGCCAAAATTCACACTTTTTAAATTTTTCATATGGTTTCTCCTTCCTTAGGGTCTTTAGAACAATTCTCTATGATATTATTTCTCTTACTTTCTCTTTAAATAGATAATAATATCAAATATAAAGACTATCATAAACTAATCAATGTAATATCTAAATACTCTATTCATAAAATTCATAAAGATAGCAAGGGAACTAGTAATACCAAATGTAATCACTATATATTTATAGTGCCCATAACTTGTATGGAATATTTTTTTGTATATATCCACCTTTTTAACCCTCAATTGATGATATACAGAATGAAGTTCAATCTTGGAAAATTATTGAGCTTCACATAGTTGATCAAACAAGTCATTAATATAGGGTAAAGGATACTTTTTTTGATTTTTATCTTGTTTAGATCCTGATAATCAATGTAGAGTCACAATGATCCATATTTCTTCTTAACAAATAGAATAGTTATACCTTAATGTGACACACTTGGCAGAATGAATCCCTTGTAAATATTTTCCTAGAGTTTTTTATTCAATTATTGAAACTCAATCGATGCCATTCATTACTTATTCATTGAAATAAGTGTGGTACTAGGTATGATTTTCCTTGGAGAACTCAACCTCACAATTCTGCAGAAGATTGGTAAACTCTTTAAAAATACATTAAAACTCCCACACAATAATCATATCATAAATGTTGAGTTTCTCCCTAACTATATGAGATAAATTCCCATATTTAATTGGCATAAAAACTCATATAATGGATGTAATTTCCATCATAAGTTTATCTTTATCATCATAATGGTAGAAGATCGTAGGTTGTTTTGGAGTATCAAATGTTAATTAACTTCCTTATAAATTTATGTGGGATTTATATAGAGAAATATAATCCATGAAAAATATAACGTCAGATTTAACTAGATAAATAATTACAAGACTTACAGGAATCACATTCCCACAAACTTTAACCATATAGTAATTATATACTTGTGATGTGATCATAGTACCATTAATGTTTTTCACTACTAATTAAATATCTAGTCATTGATAATAGGGATTAAAATTCTTAGATAATTTTTATCATATAAAGAAATTTATATAACTAAGATAAAATAATATACTTCAATATTTGATCACACTTATCACCACCCCAACATCGTTGTTCTATCTTCAATCCCATAGTAAAACAAAAAATATTTAGCATTCCCATCGGGCATCATTGATCATAGTGATCAATCATTTATAGGATGTCTAAATCATGAAACCTTATTTTTAATTTATGAATCCTTAGGATTAACCTAGGTCATTCATGTTCATTATTAAAATTATTCATGATGGTTTGTAAATATTTTGTGAATTTCCAAAGTATTTCCCCCAAGAGTGTCAAACCAGGTGTGAAGTAAGGCCCATTTTCATATACTAAGTAATTATCAAGTCAAGACTGATGCACCTATTTTAGATTTATTACCCCTAGGTACATTTTTTCTAGAACCGTATCCACTGATACTATCTAGATAGTGATTTTTTTAGAAATCAATTATTATATACTTAACCAAGATTCTAGGATATTTTTATATAATTAGTCTTGTCCTTTGACATATCCCTAGGGTTCTCACTAAATGTTTCTCATCCTATTTTCCAATGGTTAACTAAACCTTACTCTGATACAAACATTAAAGACCCAAACTTCATATAAATATATATTACGTATTAATAAATGAATATGTGTTCCATAACATAATGATCCATGCTGAAATAATTTAGGTATAGTGCCTTTAGAAACATAGAAATATAAAAACTAGCTCATAAGTGAACTAAATTTTCTCCCACTTAGTTTCTCAAACCTACCACCCTTCTTAGACTTATCATACATAATACCATTATTTATAAACTGAGGAAATTAAACATAATAAAGGGTGAACTCATATGTTTAGTAAGGGTAAACAATGGAGATATCATTATAACATGAGTGTAATGGTATAATAACATTATAATAACATTTGAAAACCCTACCCTTCATATTATAGATCATAAATATGATTCATGACATAAATCTTGACTTATTATAAAACATGAATCATAAAGGAATCAAGGGACATAAACCATGAGAGAATATCATTGGCATAATACATAGAGTAGTGGAATACACATAAGTATAAAAAATAATTTCCTTAGTATTCAAGGATAATTTTTAGGTCTATCATAGTGGAATGGGTTCACTCCCCAATCCATCATAGTAGTCAAGGTTCACTCCCAAGACAATCATAGTGGAAAAATTACCCCACTAAACTAGGTTCACTCCCCATTCTAGTCCTTTTTGTCTCATGAGATATCAATTATTACCCAATGCATTGAATGTAGATATAGGTCCTAGCTATCACATAATTAAAATCATACATATGTGTGTCACAAGATCATAAAATATTTATAATATCAAAACCCATGAAAAAAAGGTTTTATAAACATTCATCATATTATAACCCATGAAAAGAAATCAGTTTCATAAATATTTCATCATAGCATAATCCATGGAAAATAAATGGGTTTCATGAAAATATTTTCATCATAATAATAAACCACCTAGAGAAATAATAAGTATGGTATAATTGGATTATATCCCACTAAATATTAAGTAACATCAAATGATTTCATCTTAGATGTAAAATGATTTTGAAAGACCGCTTAAAACATTTATTGAGAAAAATAACCTTTCTTTGAAATGACCTTTTTAAAACTATAATTTCATAAAATATTTTGGAAATCATTTTATTTTAAAAGAAAATTGTAAAATTATAAAGGAATATTCAAATAAAATCATGTTCATGATGGAGGGAAATTTCGCTCATGTTGTACATGTTAAAAACAAATATTCCTTTCACATTTTTGGTAAAAAGTTCAATAGTGTCCCATTTGGAAAGTGAAAATGTCATGACCCACCTTCACAAAGATGAGGGAAGGGATAGAAAACTACTAGACCCTTCCTTCTTCAAGTTGAAGGAGAGATAATGACCCCCAAGTCCCACCTTCAATAGGCCCCAGAGTGGTGACTAGCACCAAGGGTATAAAATCATATGTGATATGGAAGGAATTACCCTTTTTTAAGAATTGGAATATAAGATAGTAAATTCCAAACAACACCAAAATTGGAAGTAAAAGTAAAGAAAAAAACAATTCACTCCCATATTCATGTTCCAATATAAAGTGCTATAAGTACAAGAAAACTCAAAAGGGAAGTACCAAAAGAAAAGAAAAGAAGCTACACAAACGGTCCCATCATCCAAGCTAATATGGTCCCGCATGGTCCTTGAAGTCCTCCTGAAAATCTAAAAACGGTTTTATATATATAGGGTGAGTATACAGGTATACTCAGTAGAGAAGACCAAAAGATCTCATACACAAGTGGGGAGGAATTCTAATGCCCCTGATAAAAGGATATAACCAAAGCACCTACCAAGGAAACTATCCACCCAAACCTCACTAAGGCACACTCCCAAAATAATGTAAGTCAAGTAAAGTAATAGTAATAACACGTCAATGTTTGGGTACACCACACCCCTTTCCCACTGGTTATTGAAGAAATCCTATGTGTCAGACCTCCCTCGTCATTTTCATTATAGTCTCACTACCGCCCCAACAACAACCTTTTGGGCCACCACAACCACACATCCCACCCACAGACACCTGGTCCACAACAACTTCTGCCACTCCCGAAGACACATAGTCTAGAACAACTACTTCCATTCCCAAAGACACCTGGGCCTCATCCCGAAGACACTTACAAAACAAACTTCCCGCACACACCTGGGCCAACCACCAAAACTACCCTAACCAAAGAATCTTGGGCTATAATAGAGCTCAGGCCATCACAGCCTGCCTAAAGAGTCTTGGGATACTCGGGAAAGGGATTAGAAAAATGAGCTAATAACCATCCACTCGTAGAAGTGTTGGGAAAAACACCCTCCCCCATTAAATGGGGGTGTTTGGCATGAAGTGACCAACTTGGGTGGGGCGCGAATAAGAAACATAATAAATAAATTATACATATAGGTAAACAAGCACTCATCTCAACCTAGGGGTTCCAAAACCAACCCATACACAAACACCCTTGTTACTATTCATTCATAAAAAAATAACAGCCAAAACCAAGTCACAACTCATCCCAAAAAACAATTACCCATTGAAACCATTCTTTTTATCACATTCAAGTGGTTCCATTTAAATAATTCTTCACTATTGGGAAACTAATAGGTATATCCACAAGTTAAAGAAGGAAAAATAGCCAAGCAGCAAATTAAGCATTCACACCTGGTTCTCTTGTAAAGTTACAACAACAAAAGGGATCTGTGAGATCCCTCAAATTACTAGAACCAAACCAAGACCCAACATACAGCCCCATATAGCTCCAAATCCACAAACTAACAACTGAAAAATGGTGGATCCCATCTCTATTCCTGTCACCATGCAAGAATCAAGAAGAACAACCATACACATCACTAGAATAGAGCAAGGGAGTTTTCAGATTTAAACAAACCATTCCTTTAGTTATTTCTTTTTGTTTAGTTAACCAGGGTTACCACACAAAGATTCTTATTCATTGGGAATTTATTTAAATCAACTAAGTTTATGTGATTAAGCATTTTCCATGTTAAATCTATTCAATCACAGAATTATCCAGAAAATAGAGGTTCATTAGTGCGCAATAAAGAACTACCAATGGCTATTATTTTTAGTGGAAATAAGCCCATAAAATTCACAATATATAAGAAAAGTTAAAACAATACAATAGAATCATCAAACACACCCCTTCATTAGAAAGCGTGTCTTTTTAAGTGAGAATGTTCAAAAGTTTATAAAGTTTTTATATCCAATTTCAAAATTAAATTTATTAAAATGAACAAAATTGGATTAATAGATGTATAATTTATCTAATTATTCTTTAAAAATTATTTAAAATATAATTTAAATTTTTAAATAAATTAAATGAAAAGGCATTTTTCAATTAAAATTTAGTATTTTTTACTATTCATCAAAAAATGAAACTTTTTAGAAAAATCCCAAAAAATAACCCTATAATAATTTTGGTATTATGTTTTAAAAAATTATTTTTTATTTTATAAAATTCAATATCTGAAATTTTATAAATTTAGTTTTAAAATAAGTACGCAATAAAATGGCGACAAAACTACTTTTTAGAAAAATGTAGTTTTTAAGCATAAAATTGGATTTATCCTTATCTATAATCTATAAAACACATAATATGAGTATTTTATTGAATATATAATATATTAATTTCATTAAAATAATTCACTAAAAGTGGTTTTTTTATTTTATTGAGGTGTAACACATTTGTTTCATAAAAAATAGTTTTCCAAAAAGAGATTTCCTTTATATTCAAATAATTTTTATTTTCATTTCTAATTAATTGGTCACAAAAAAATAATCATATATGCATGTGTAAACCATGTTTTCATAATTTATTTAATCCTATTCATACCCATAATTCCAAAATCTAGGTGATAACTATCATATTAAATGATAATATTTTAATTGTAAGACACTTTTTTTTAAACTCAGTGTTGCATGGAATGTAAGATAAACTCAGTATTGTGTGTAAAAAAATCTAAAATTAGTGTTATGTGTAACACAATATAAATCCAGTGTTACTTGTAACATAATACAAAATCAATTTTTTATGTCACACAAAATACATATGTATTTCTAGGAAATCACTCACTCTATCATTTACTAAAATTCCGGGACATTTTCCTATACTTTGAATCATCCTTATACTTTCCTTAGATACATCCCTAGACATATTCTTAGAAATATCCCTATGGATCTCCCTAAATTTTTCACATCCTAGTTTCCAAAGTTTTACTAAACCTTTCCTTTAATACCAACTATAGTGAACCAGACTTCTCAAATATAGATATTATGTCTTTTTAGATGAATATTTATTAAATTATACAAAAACATGCATGAGAACTATAATAGTTTAGTGCCTTTGGAAACTAGGAACACAATATTATAATATAGTTAAATATCTTAAATTTTTACCCTAAAGATCTTCCCATTTAGTACTCTTCATATACATAACCTATATAAAACATTTCATCATAACCTGGGGAAAGGAAACATAAGAAAGGGTGAGATCAAATGCTTAGTAAGGGTAAACATAATAGATATAAATCTCTAATCATATGAAATAATAACATAATAATGAGGTTATGTGATAATGAACTAAACTTATAAAGTTCATAACCAACTTTTCATAGATTATAAACATGATTCATAGAATAGAGATTTTGATTTCATAAGGAATGAATCATAATGTAATCAAAGAATATGAGCCATGAGAGCATAACATTAGCATAAAACATAGATTTTTAGCATACACATAAGCATATAAAATCATCTCCTTAGTAGTCAAGTCTCAATTCCAAAACTTATAAGGGCCCTATATAGGTGGAAACACCCCCTAGTAATGACACACCACAATATCCAATGGAAACTATTTCCTTATAGTGGAATGGGTTCACTTTCGAAACCATAATAGTATTCAAGGTTCACTCAAAGGACCATTATTGTAGAAAAAGTCACTTAATGAACCAAGTTCACTCCCCATTCCAGTCTTATCTTATTGAACTAATTTCATTACCCATTAAATTCTTGTATTATCGATTTCACTACCCATTCCAGTACTGTCTTACTCAATCAATATCACTACCCATTCCAGTCATTTGATCCTCAACTGAGTTCACTACCCATTATAGTCATGTCTAACTGAACCAATTTTATTTCCCTTCCCAATCCTATATTACTGAATTGATTTAACTACTCATTCTACTCTTTTCTTAATAAACTGAGTTCACTCCTCATTCTAGTCGTATCTGTCTTATGAGATATAAATCTTTATCCAATACATTGTAGGGAGATATATGTAACGGCTCAGATCTTTCAGCCTGTTACTTTTCCAAAAATCTAATTTTTAAGGTGTCTGGGGGTATTTTGGTGTTTTTTGGGACATGTGAGTCATTTTAATAGTGAATCATTCCAATAGTTTACCAAATTTTTAGTTTTACAATGTTGAATCATCCTAGTGATGACTCGTCTGGAGGTAGCTCGTCCTGGCAGTGACTCATCTAGTGGATCATCCTGGAGGTGACTTATCTGGTGGTATTTCATCTTGGTGGTGACTCATCTAGTGGTGACTCATTGGTGGTAACTCACTAGTGATGACTCACAGGTGATGACTTTTCCAGTTGTGGCTCATTTCAATAGTTTTCTAAATTTTCATAATTTTCTAGTTTTTCTAATTTTTCCCTTTTTACATATATTTTGATGATAAATGAGTTTAATGACATAATTAATGATTTTAAAATACATTTCAAAGTGGATATCTCATATCTTATGTTAATAAAATTTTTGGGTGCCTTTAGAACATTTAAAACATGTGGATTTAATGATATCTGATTTAATGGTCAAACTAAGTCATTTTAATCCCGTTAGTTTCGGGTATAGTCTTTCTAAGGTAGAAATCTTCAATTCATTTGTTCATTTTTCTTTCTCTTGATATGGTAGGTCCCAAATCCTTCTTCCTTGGATTCCTAGAACAAGGTGATATAGTAGTTTTGATTCCCCCATAAAGAAGTCCCCTCCTGTATGCACGCCCCTATTTTTGGTGCAACAAATCTATATCGATCATCTTTCTTCTAGGTAGGATTTCCTTTGTTTCTTTTCTTATGTGTATCATGTGGGATTGGTATATAACAATTATACCTTATGAATATGGTTTCATTCAGACTAATAAAGATAATAAATCAACTTATATTGAATTCAAAGGGGTGGATAAATGTGATATTTGATCTTACTATTTTATTGAATTTGATTGATGTTGTAAATTGTATTGGCTAATCACCAATTGAAAATCATGGTCATTAGGGGGTCCTTGTTTGTGAACTAGTTTATTGTTTCTAGAATACATGCTTGTTTTGTGGTTCTTGATGTCACTTAATATGTAATTTATTAACCATGTACATTTGTTTAATAAAATGGATGTCATAGGATCATACAGTTTCTATTATAACACCCTTAATTAATAAAGTGAAATTGAATAAGAGATTACTTAATAAATATGAATGTATTTTGTCTTGTGGTGTGTGATATGACATGTTTTGTGATGGTGTATGAGATATATTTGTGCAATGAGGCTGTGATGGTTGTGTGGTTGTGCATTAGGGTTGTGGTTGAAGATGGATTTGGACTTGGCTATTGAGATTTTTGTAATGATCCAAAATTTTATCAATGGAATTCCCTTATTATAATTATTTCATATAGTATAATCACATAAAATCACATTAATAACATGATAAAAACTTTATAAATGAATATTATTAAAATAAAAGGAATTTCTAGAAGTTAAAGAACATATACCAAAGGAATAGTGACTTGACCTTTGGAATAGTAATATGAACCTTATGAATAGTAAACCGGGAAATTGAATAGTAAATTCATTGATGAATATATAAATAAAATTTATCCATAGATGATGTATGAATTATTTAAGAAGATATGGTTCAAACTAACATGATCTAATTACTATATTTATTCTTAAAAATAAACACTATTTCTTGTCTTGAGTAAAATAATAAACTATTGGATTATTTATTGATAAAACAACACCTCCTCCACTATAAAAACATATTATAGAGTTCACTTGAAAATGGATAATAATTCTCTAAGTTCTCTTAAATCAGGCTTATTTATCCTCTTTTTGTTTCTTTTATTTTCTTTTAAAGTTCCATTCTTTTCTTTTTCTATCCTCATATACCCTCATCCAAATGGTAAGATAACTCTATTATTTTAAAAATACTATAATTTTTTATGATAATTTAATAATTAATCATCATCTCTCATTACCCCTACTTTTATACTAAAAATGAAAAACACTATTCGATATGTGTTAATTTACCACATTCAAGGACAACGGGTTTTCAATTTCTATTACCATATTCAAGGATGGGAATGGAACCATTTTTATGGTTTAACTACCTTAAAATATATTTATTATATATTATATAATTTTATATAATCATTTTTTATACATGATATTAATTTATAAAACAAAATGAGTTCGTTGTTATCGAAAAACCGCCAAATTAATCCAACTGATTATCATTAAAATTGTATCTAATAATTCATCCTCATCCCATATAATAAAATGGATTATATAACCATTTTATCTTCTATAAGTTCATTAATATAATATAATTACACTTCTATAAAACCATTTACATTTTACATGAACTTCCATACTCTTATACAAGCAAACTGATCATGAAAACTAAGAAAATGAGCTCTCCTGAAGGATAAAATTGAACACTATAACTCATCTAAAAGGATAAAAATGAACTTAATAAAGTTATAATAAATAAAATAAATGTATAAAATGTTATTTAATTTTAATTAATTAATATAATTTGGTTATTCAGATCATTATGATCAAGTGAATAACACCTTTGGACTTAAGGTAAGGGATTCTACCCGAACCTCCATTATTCCTTCAGGTTACTCTCTCTATATTTTTACCCAAATGAAATTCTATTTTATTTTTATTTGAATATTATAAATATTTTTTATATTTTCCAAACTCATGTATCAAGATATTTCCCTCCTTTTCGGTGATATACAAGTTTTTAATAGGTTCCCTACTCAATTCTTCCAAATAAATAAGCCTGATTTAAGGGAACTTCCATAATTCTTATCCATTTTCAAGTACAATCTATAATATGTTTTTAAGCCACAAATATTTTCTAAAATCACTCATTTTATTATTAAAACCTTATTTTTTCACTTATAGTTTTATATAAAATATTATTCTATGTCTTCTTTAAATTCTCTTTAATATTTTCCTTAAACTGCACTAAAATGTTTTAATTATAAAGTTTCTCATATACTCTTTTTATATGTTATCACTTCAGTTTGGCATCTCTTATCATGATCTATGCCTATTTTACCTTATTAATGTTTATGTATGATTTAAATCCTTACTTTCATTGACACCATTGTGATATTCCCTTAAGTTATATCTTTTGAAAAGATTATGATACCCAATTATTACCATGGGTAACCCTTATGTTCATGATTGATTCCTTATGTATGATTTTTTATGTGGGACACATATTCATGAACATGTTATTATGGGTGCGACCAAATAGCACTCCAATAAATTGGGTAAAGTTTAGACTCATGATACGTTTTGTGCAACAGTTTTAGTGGTTATCCTTGACTCATGTTTCATGAGCAACGATCTTGGTGGTTAGCCTTGACTCGTACTCTTCTATGTTCAGAAATCCTTGAATCATGATAAATTCATGTTTTATGTTTCTTCCACATTACTATGAATGCTTAATTATATGATACCATGTTAATATTCCTTATATTTAATCAAGATCCATGTATTTTTATATCATTATGTTATTCCTTCTAACCCATGTGCTAAGCTTTATTCTTATGTTTATTCCCTTAATGGGATTTATTGCTCATGACTTTGTTAATTTTATCCCTAGGTTATCCTATGAAAATGGATAAGAACATTGGAAGTTAGTATGTAATTATAGATATTAAATAAAATAGTTTTTTATTATATTCCAAATCCTCCAAGAAACTAGACTTTACAATCCTTGGCTTGTAATTTTATGTTTATTTATTCTTAAAATCATGTAATGATATTTGTAAAAGTCTAGGGTCACTATAGTTTCTATTAGAGAAAGGTTTTGTTATTTTTGGAGATTATAAATATATAACTTTTCTAATAACCTTATGGATAAGACTAAGTATAATAAAACATCCCTAAATTTCCATGTCTTGATGCTACAAGTGGATGTGGTTCTAGAACAGATGTTCCTAAGAGTAACAACTCTGAAAGGTGTTTCGGGACTGACTCTGGGTAACCCAGTACAAGAAAATGGGTCTTATTATGCACTTGGTTTTTCACTCCTGGGATATATGCTTTGTTAAATTCATAAGATCATTATAAACCATTATTAAGGTAACAAAAAAAATCCCATAAGAAAATATATGTTACGAAACACATCATGGATAACCTAAATTGAAACCTAGGGAAATCACAAGTTAGGATATACTTTTCCATTAAGAGTTTATCCTTTTATAATTGAAGTTTCCTTTTTATTCTTATTACCAAAGTATTCAATCCTCCTAATGGTTCTTTCTTTTTCTTAGTTAATGGTGGGAAATATAAGAACACTTGCCAACAATCAATGTGATAGACAATGTGATGATTTCCCTAATGATATGCCAAATATGATGGGAACGGGTGCTCAAAACTTTATGAAAAAAATTTATCAGTTGCCTCAAGTTATGAATAATAACTTGAATCATGTGGAACACCCTCCTTATCTAAGTAAAGAGAAACTTGTCATCAAATCCTTCATGTAGAAAAGGCCTCCCATGTTTAGTGGATCTTTTGATCCCCTCCTCACAGAATAGTGGATTAACTCCATTGAAAAGATATTCTCTGTCCTCCAGTGCTCATAAGAAGATAAATTAATGTTGATGGTATATCATTTTGATGGGGAAGCTAAGTAGTGGTGGACAATGATCAAGAATATGAAGTTCAAGGAGGAAATTAATTTCATGTATTGGGAGGAATTAAAGAAAAAAATTCAATAAATAGTTTCCCTGAACCCTCTATAACACCCCAAACATTTTATGGTATGTTTCTCTCAAATAATTTAAATTCATTAGATAGCCTATATTTCTTAAATCACTAAGTCTCTATGAAAGAACAATTGGTTACTTATAGGATAAATTCATAACCTAGACATTAAACTTAAATATGCTACTTCTTTGCTTTGAATTTCAAAAAATGGTCATTTACGGTTGTGATCAGTAAGTTATTTGGAGTTTTATAGAACCAACTTGTTTTTTTGTGAATAGTAACATACCCTTATGAATAGTAATATGAACCTTATGAAAAGTAAATCATATTATTATTTTATTTTCATAAGGTTATAAGGAAATGGTATGTTGATCAATTTTTCAAGGGGTTAAAAATGAGTTATATATTTAAAATTGTTATTTTTGAATAAAATATGATTAATTTAAAAATTAAATTAATAATATTAAGAAAATTATTATCAAAAAATGGAGTTCATTTTTTAATTCTACACTTTGAAAAATGGTTAGGGATAATTTTTGGGATTTTTCTGAAATTCTTGAATTTTTTATGAATAGAAAAATATGATAAATTACGATAAATGCTAAATACTTGTTTTACTGCATCATATGTGATGAGAGGATGCTTTAAGCCCACTTGGTTTTAACTCAAATGAAATTATTACTATTTTTTATCAAAATATTCAATACTATTCATAGTCTTGAGAAAAATTTTTAGAATAATGTAAAATCCCTCCTCCCCGCCACTATATAAACCACCCCACAACCTCTTCCTCCCACACCACTCATGATTTGAGCCTTTCATAATCTATATCAAATACATTCCCAGAATCCCCCCCACCATCACATTAAAGACCTTCTAGTCTCAACAAAATCCCAAAAACAAAGGCCTTAAAGAGATTCTCAAGGAGGAGTACTCAAGAGGTGAACCTCTCTTCCCTTTTTCTTTCAAATTCTTTTACAAGTTCTATTATTTTGTAACTCTCTACTAACCTTCCCACATCCAAATGATATGATAATTTTAGTACCTTAAATTTAATGGAATTTTTTTATTTTAATGGGATATTTCATCATCATATCCCTTTTCCACCACCTATTACACTAAAAATAAAAATATCGTTTGAGATATGTTAATTTATCACATTCAAGGACGATGAGTTTTTAATTTCTATTACTATATTAAATTCTGGTAATGAAACTTTTAAATGGTTTAACTAGATCATAATATATTTATTTTACTTTATTAAATGTTATGGAATCCATAAACACTCATAATATAAAATAATAATACAAAACAAGTTCATTATGCACAAAACCGCCAAGTTAATCCAAGTGTTTGTAATTAACTTTTAACTAATGATTCATCCTCATGGTATATAAACAAAAATAATTATAACATAATTTATATAAATATAATTTCACTAGTAATATATATTAACATTACTAGATTTTAACCACATTTCTAATTAACTTTCATTCATGAATACAAGTAAATGGATCATGAAAACCAAGGAAGAAAATGCTTCCAAAACAATAAAATTGAACCTCTTAAACCAATAAAAAAGAAAATTAATGAACCTAATAAGGTCATAATAAATAAATAAAATGTATATTATGTTCTTGAATTATTAATTAATTAATTTAAATTTTATTATTCAGGTCATTAAGATCAATTGTGAACACCTTCAGGCATAAGGTAAGGGGTTTCTTATCTCACTTTTAATTTTGTGAGATTTCCATTGTTCAACGCTTATTTCTTGAATGTGGTGTATTTTGTACTTACATTTGATATATATTATCATTATTATATTTATATTCCTATTATTATGTGATTCATTTGGTGGTTATTAATTTTTATTCATATAACTCAATTGATTACAACGTGGTAAGGGACTTTGTCTCAATTTCCATTTCATTGAGACTTACTTGGTATTGTGCACCAAATCATTCTTATATGGTGTATCGACTGCCCATTTGGGATCATTTTTCATTTGAAATTTTAAATATATTATATATACGTATTTTGGTTTCATGTATATGATTATATTTTTAATCTTTATACCCATTTACATGTAGTGTTTATTTGGAATATTGTTTTGACTATGGAAATATTGATGAATCTGTATTATCAACTCTATAAGGATATTAAGAAGGAACATTTTAATTGTATTAAATATATGTACAAAGAATCAATTGGACTTTTAGTGATGGTCTGGGCCCACTATATCCCCTCAATGCATCGATAAGTCTCATGAGACAAATCAGTTGGTGACAAACTCTTCGAGTTTGTTTCCAAAACTCAGACATGTTTCTACCCTCATACTTAAAAAATTTCAACAGTATAGTGGTATCATGTGCTAGATACATGAAGTAAAATTAATAATAATCATCTTTATTTATTTTCATTTATTACTATCCATGAGTTTTTCACTATGAAAAAATCTATGGATGCGGTTTCATTCCAAGTTTATTAATGGCATGTGTATTTCATTTATTCACCATGCCATATTTGTTTTTGATTCAGTTATTGTTGATTCATGATTACTCTATTTTTAACCCTTACTGGCATTTTAGCTCACCCCTTTCATTTGTTTACCTTTAATGAGTTATAAATAGAAGACTATTTATTGATTTATCATGGATGTAGTTTATTAGTTTTTGTTATGTATTGTATTTTGTTACATTTCCCAATGTAATGTGAGTTACATGTATGTATCTAGTTTCTTCAAGACTACTAAATTGATTATTCCTTTTGGATTTCATTCCTTTTAATCATTCCAATGTAATAATTAATGCACCATTTATGGGATTCTGGGGTCAGGGCATTACAATTGATATCATAGAAAGTTTAGTAGAAAACTTGGAAAATATATTAGAAAACTTAGATTAGGGAACAAATCCCTAAGATGGTATTTGATGATAAACAAACAAGAACATCCTAGAATTTTGGTAAGTAATAGATTATGTGGGTTTTTCTAGAAAATAAATACATTTCTGGATACAAACAAGTAGAGGTGGCTCTGTCAAAAATGTACCTAAGAGTGAAAACTCTAATAATGAATTTCGAACTTGACTTGGGGTATCCTGGTACACAAAAATGGGCCTTACTACACTCTTGGTTTGACACTCCTAGGGGATATTCTTAGAATAATTCACGTTATCTTTACAAGACATTATGAAGGATTTGATTGTAAATTTCCCTCAGATAAACCATGTTTATGACATTAGATGTGCATAGAATTTCAATTTATTCTAAGTACTTATATAGTTGGGATTATAATTTATTATTAATAACCTAATCTAGTGTATGTCGTTATTTAGAAATGGAACCAAATTGAATAAGGGGAATCAATACTCGTGGACAATGTAGGGATTACCCCACTGAGCAATTCAACATAGTCAATGTTGGAGCAAATCATATCATGAACATATTGGGACAAATTACTTAGGCTGTGATGAATAACCATGCTACACCTATGTTGGATCGCTTCATGCAGTAGAATCCCCCTTCTTTTAGTGGGACTACTAATCCAGTGGTATTTGAGTAGTGGATCAAGTCCCTTGAAAATATATTTCTGGCTTTGAGATGTAATGAAAATGAAAGGGTAGTACTGGAAGTATATTGCCTCAAGGGTTATGTTGATCAATGGTGGTATTTAATCCAAAATACTATAGAGTAAGAAGAAATAGAAGATATAGAAGGGATAACTTGTAAGTAAATATTCTTTGACAAATATTTCCCTTGTGAACAACGAACTGAAATGTAGAGGAAATTCCTTATCCTAAATCAAAGGGAGGAAGAGAGTGTTGTAAAGTATAAGGCTACCTTCACAAGATTATCCAGGTATGCTATAGAATACGTATGTGATTCAGAAGACAAGGTCGATCATTTATTTTAAGGTCTTAATCCAAGTCTTCAAAGGGCACTGGCTTCTCAAACATTCATCATATGATGAAATTGTATCAAGTTCTGTCAAAACAGAGAAGGAATTTTCTAGATCAAATTTTTTCAAGGGAAATAAAGATAATAAGAGGCATTCTAATAACCATGTAAAATCGTAATCACCAATAAAGAAGAAGGTAATGAAGAAATTTCCATTATGCAGGAACTGCTGAAAGAATCGTCCTAGGAAATGCTTGAAAGGCATGGGAGTTTTATATAATTGTGGAGAAAAGGGTCATTTATCTAATGAATGCAATGGTAAGATACAATTCAATGATGTTAAATGATACAATTGTAGAGATATGGGACATTATGAAAATGGTTTTCCTTAGTGTCAAGGAAACTTACCTCAAAAAAGGCCACGAGATCAAGGGAAAGCTTATACTATTACAACCGTAGAGGTTGAAGTTTCTAATGATGTGGTGGTCGGTACATTAGTTGTTTCCACAAACTTATCCAATGATTAATTTGATTCTATATCATTGCATTCATTTATATCTTCTTAGTTCTCCAAGAAAATTATACATGTCCAATTTGATTTAATAAAGGAGTTGTCAGTTAAAACTCCTAGGGGGTTATCATTGCATCAAACATGTATCAATCAGTCCCCATCATGACACATAAACAGGATTTAGTTTCTAACCTTATCATAATACCAATGATTGACTTTGATATAATTCTTGGAATGAATTGGATGTCAAATTATGATAATAATATCTATTGGAAGAAGAAGGAAGTGACAATTTTTGAGAATGGTGTAGAATCCATTATCTTTAGAGCAGAAACCTCACTATCTAATTCTTATCTAGATCCACCCCCATTAGTTCTACTAAATGAAATTATTTGAGAGGAATAGAATACAATATCTATGGGTGAGGAAATAAATCTTAAAATTTAAGATGTACATATTGTGAAATAATACGTTGACGTATTTCCAGAGGATTTACCTGGACATCCTCCTAAGTAAGAAGTTGAGTTCTCTATTGATTTAATTCTTAGAGCAAGACCTATATCAAAGACTCCCTATAGAATTTCCACTTTGGAATTAGTGGATCTAAAGAAACAACTAGAGGAATTGAGTGAAAAAGGATTTATTTGACCATGTTTTTCTAGTTGTGGAGACCCAATCCACTTTGTCAAGAATAAAGATAGATCTATAAGGTTATGCACTGATTATAAGGAAATCAATATTAATAAAATAAATAAAAAGTATCCTCTACCATGCATTGATGATCTATTTTATCAACTTCATGGAGCCCAATATTTTTCTAAGATTTACCTTCAATTAGAATATCATCAGCTGTGTGTGAGGAAAGAAGATATTCCAAGGACAACATTTCGAACTAGATATGGTCATTAAGAGTTTATAGTAATGCCTTTTGGATGGGCTAATGAACCCTATATTTTCATGGATCTAATGAATAGATTTTTTGAGGAATATCTTGATGACTTTGTTGTGGTATTTATCGATGATATCCTGGTATACTCCAAAATCTATGAATACAATGAGAATAACTTGGGAATTATTCTGAAAACTCTTAGAAGAAATATATTTTATGGAAAGTTTAGAAAGTGTGAATTTTTTCTTCAATCAGTTTCTTGTCTATGTTATATTATCTATAAGGATGGAATCTTAGATGATCCTGTGAAGAAAAAGGCAATCTAATAATGGCACATGCCAATGAACATAACCGAGGTACGTAGTTTTATTGGCATAGAAGGTTGCTATTGGCATTTCATTCAGAATTTCACCTGAATGGATAATCCTCTAGCCTAGCTCGTACGTAAATGGGTTATGTTTGTATGGACCAAGGAATGTATATAATTCTTTGAAGAATTGAAAGTAAGATTATACAATTCTCCAATTTTGACTCTTCTATCTAGAAATGATGGATTTGTGATATACAGTGATGCATCAAAGAATGGACTGGGTTTCATACTTATGAAAAATGGTAAAGTTATTGCTTATGCATCAAGAAAGTTAAAGACTAGTGAGAAAAATTACCCAACTCATTATATTAAGTTATCAACCATAATCTTTTCTCTAAAAATATAGAGAAATTATCTCTACGGTAAAATATGTGAGATATATACAGATCATAAGAGTTTTAAATACACTTTTACGCATAAATAACTTAGCATGAGGAAAAGGAGATCGCTAGAGTTACTCAATGATTGTGATTTTCCAATACACTACCACCCAGGAAAGGAAGATAAGGTGATGAATGCATTAAGCATGAAAGATCATGGACTTCTGACCCAAATGAGGATTGAGAGAGATCCTATATTAATAGAACTACTAAATATGGATATGGGAATTGTTAAGGAAGGGGAAACATATTTCCTCTTTCAAATGAGTGATAAACCATATTTACTAGAGAATTTAAAAATATATCTATCTGATAATGAGAATTTACAAAATAAAATTAAATATGTTAAGGATGGAAGTTTGGAGAATATCATGTATGAGGATGGAGTTCTGAAATTTGGGAAGAGGTTACGCATTCCATCAGTGCCTAATTTAAAAAGGGAACTACTAGACAATGCTCATAGCTCAAATTTTTCTGTATTCCCTGGTAGCACTAAGATGTATAGAGATATGAATAATTGGTGGGATAAAATGAAGTGAGAAATTGATGACTATGTGTCAAGTTGTCTAATTTTTCAACAAGTGAAGGTAAAGAGAAAACATCCTAGATGGGTCATGACACCTCTACTTATTCCTATGTGGAAGTGGGATGATATTACAATGGATATTTTCACAAGACTACCAAGGAAACTTAGAAGTAATAATGCAATATGGGTAATTGTTGATCTTCTCACAAAATCAGCACATTTCCTTTTTATAAGAGAGGATTTACCACTTGAGTGATTGGAAAGACTTTATATTAATGAAGTTGTAAGACTTCATAGTTCAACTCTATCGATTATGTCCAATCAAGATCATTGATTTACATGAAAATTCTGGAAAATTATCCAGAAGTGTTTGGATACTGATCTTCATATGAGTACTGTTTATCACCCCCAAATCAACAGACATTCTAAAAGGACTATTGAAACACTAGAAGACATGTTGAGATCATTCTCTCTTGAATTTCAAGGTATGTGGTATCAATAATTTCCTTTGGTGTAATTTTCCTACAATAATAGTTTCCATTATAGCATTCAAATGGTTCCATATGAAGCATTATATAGTAATATTTTTTGAACTTTAACTTGTTGGGATGAGGTTGGTGAGAGGAAACTTACAGGCCCAGAACTTCTCAAAGAGACAACTGTAAAGGTAAATAAAATTTAGGCTCATATGAAATCATCCCAAATTAGGAAAAATAGATACACTGACAACTAGAGCATAGATTTAGAATTTCAAGTTGGAGATCATGTCTTTCTAAAAGGTATCTTTGTGGAAGGGTGTCCTATAGTTCGGTAAGAAATGGAAAATGATCCCCAGGTATATCAGACCATTTAAAATTATAGAAAGGATTATAGTTGTAGCTTACCATTAAGAAATGCCACCAAGTCTCTCCAAAGTTCATAATGTGTTCCACGTTTGATTGTTAAATAAATACATGCCAGACCCAATGCATGTACTCACTTATGAAGAAATAGAAATCACACCTGATTTTTCATACTGTGAAGATCCTATCGAGATTCTTGACACAAGAGAGTGGGTATTGAGAAATAAAAAAACTCTTCTAGTAAAGGCTCTTTGGAGAAACCATAAAATGAAGGAAGCAACATAGAAACCTGAGGATTTTATGAAGAAGAAAACCCCACATATTTTTTAAGGGCTCTATATGTGAAACTTTTCAAGGATGAAATTTCCGATGGTGGGAATAATATAACACCCCAAACATTTTATGTTATGTTTCTATTAAGTACTTTAAATTCATTAGATATCCTATATTGCTTGAAGAACTGAGTCTATGAAAAAAAACTTGGTTATTTATAGGAGAAATTCATAACTTAGACATTAAACTTAAATATTTCACTTTTTTTTGAATTTCAAAAAATGGTCATATACGGTTGTGATTAGTAAGTTATTTGGAATCTGATAGAACAAACTTGTTTTTTTGTGAATAGTAACATACCCTTATGAATAATAATATGAATAGTAATATGACCCTTTAAGAATATTAAATCATATTATTATTTTATTTTCTTCGGGTTATAATGATATGGGATGTTGACCAATTTTTCAAGGTGTTAAAAAATGAGTTATATATTTATAATTGTTATTTTTAAATAAAATAAGATTTTATTTAAAAATTAAATTAATAATATTTAGAAAATTATTTTCAAAAAATAGATTTCATTTTTTAATTCAACACGTTGAAAAATTATTATGGTAAATTTTGCCTATTTTTCTGAAATTCTGGAATTTTTTAGGAATAGTAAAATACGATAAATTACGATAAATACTAAATACTTGTTTTATTGCATCATAGGTGATTTAATGATGATTTAAGACCACTTGTTTCAAAATCACATGAAATTATTACTATTTGGTATCACATGATTCAAGACTATTCATAGTCTTGATAAAAAAACATTAAAATAATTATTAAAATAATGTAAAATCCCTCCTCCCCTCCACTATATAAACCACCCCTCACCCCGTCTTCCTCCCACACCACGCAAGATTTTATCATTTCCAAATATCTACCAAATACACTTCCCAAGCCCTCCCACCATGTCCGAGACCTTCTGGTCTCACCAAAAGGCCCAAAAAATGCCTTAAGAAGATTCTCAAGGAGGAGTACTCAAGAGGTGAACCTCTCTTCCCTTTTTCTTTCAAATTATTTTACAAGTTATATTCTTTTTTTGCTCTCTCCTAACCTCCCCACATCCAAAGGATATGATAATTATAGTACCTTACATGTAATGTAATTTTATTATGATAATTTAATATTTCATCATTATCTCCCTTTTCCCCCACCTCTTACACTAAAAATAAAAATATCATCCAAGATGTGTTAATTTATCACATTCAAGGAAGATAGGTTTTCAATTTCTATTAATATCTTAAATACTGGTCATGAAAACTTTTTAATGGTTAAAATAGATCATAATATATTTATTTTACCTTATGAAATATTTTGTAATCCTTAAACACTCATAATATAAAATAATAATACAAAAGAAGTTCATTATGCACAAAACCACCAAGTTAATCCAAGCGTTTGTAATTAACTTTTAACTAATGAGTAATCCTCATGGTATATAACCCAAAATAATTATAAGATAATTTATATATATATATAATTTCACTAATAATACATATTAATAGTTTCGTATGCTAACCACATTTCAAATGAACTTCTGTTCATGAATACTAGTAAACTGGTCATGAAAACCAAGGAAGAAAATGCTTCCAAAACAATAAAATTGAACCTCTTAAACACATAAAAAAGAAATTAATGAACCTAATAATGTCATAATAAATAAATCACATGTATAGGAGGTTCTATAAATATTAATTAATGAAGTTAAATTTGATTATTCAGGTCATTAAGATCAATTGAGAACACCTTCGGGCATAAGGTAAGGGGTTTCTTATCTCACTTTTAATTCTTTGATATTTCCATTGTTCGCCACTTATTTCTTGAATGTGGTGTATTTTTTACTTTTATTTGATATATATTATCATTATTCTATTTATATTTATGGTATTATATGATTAATTTGGTGTTTATTAATTTTTTGGTCAAATGACTCAATTGATTACAACGTGGTAAGGGACTTTGTCTCAATTTCCATTTCATTGAGACTTACTTGGTATTGTGCACATAATATTTCTTATGTGGTGTATACACTTCCCATTTGAGATCATTTTTCATTTGAAATTTTAAATATATTATATATCCATATTATGTTTTCATGGATATGATTATTGTTTTAAGTCGTATACACTTTTACATTAGGTGTTTATTTGGAATGTTGTTTTGACTATGGAAATATTTATGAATCCATATTCTCTACTCTATACAAATATTAATAAGGAATATTTTAATTGTATTAAATATATTTATAAAAAATTATTTGGGATTTTAGTGATGTTAGAGGACTGCTAGAGGCCCTTGATGCATCTACATGTCTCATGAGTCAAATTAGTTGGTGACAAACCCTTCAAGTTTGTTTCCAAAAATCAGATGGGTTTCTACCCTCAGACTTAAACCATTTCGATGGTATAGTGGTATCATGTACTAGATATATGATGTCCAATTAATAATAATTCTCTTTATTCATTATGAGTTATTTCTATACATGAGTTTTTCACTATGATGAAATCTATGGATGAATTTTCATTCCAAGTTTATTAATGGAATGTGTATTTCATTTATTCACCATGCCATATTTGTTTATGATTCAGTTATTGTTGATTCATGCTTCTACTATTTGTAACCCTTAATGATCATTTGATCTCACCCATTTAATATTTTTACCTTCAATAGGTTATGAATAGGAGATTATTTATTGAGTTCTCACGGATGTAGTTTACTAGTTTTTGTTATGTATTGTATTTTGTTACCTTTACCAATGTAATGTGAGTTACATGTATGTATCTAGTTTCTTAAATACTACTAAATTCATCATTACATTGGGATTTCATTCCTTCTAATCATTCCAATGAAATAACTAATCCACTAGCTCTAGTATTCTCGAGTCGGGGCATTACACCCTCCATCTCAAGATAGAAATAGAGTTCCTCATAATTAAGAAGAAGGATGATGGGTCTATCATGGTGTATGAAGAAAAATTTACTATGCTTTCAAGATACCCCTATGGATTTTTCATGCACACAAAAAGTAAGTTAGATTACTTATTTAGCAAAATAAATCTGATTATATGAAAATAATTGGTGATTCAAGACTTTGAAAGTTATTAGGAGATTGTTTGTTGTGACCTCAAGGTTGAAATGGAGATCAGATTCTCTCAGTGGTCTCTTGGGCCTAGTGATAAAAAGTGAAAAATGATGTATAATATGGGTGGATCAGTAGATAAACCCCATGATGGAAAGAAGACCAAACATCCCACATGTCAAACTTGTGGTAATAAGTATACTGGGAACTATCTAAAGGGAACTAGAAAATTCTTCAAGTGTGGAAGAATCGAACATCTGGCTAAGAACTTCCAAAGGGATATGAAGAATTCAACTAACGTGGAAGAAGAAAGTAAAGTTCAAATCAAAACTCAGCCTGTAGTGAATTGTTACAACTATAAGGAACATGTTCATTAGGAAAACAATTTCCATAATCCAAGGGTTGTCAAAGGCAATCAACAACAACCTCCAAGGAAAAAAGGAAGGGCTTATGCTATCACTACTACCAAGGTGGATCCAAACAATGATGTGGTGATAGGTATGCTAGTTATTAATTCAAGAATAGTGAATATACTATTTGATTCTAGTTCTACACATTCTTTTATATCTTTCAAGTTTAGTGGAACTATTCAAGAACCACCTCAAAATATGGAGGTTGAGTTATCTGTGAGAACCAAAAATGGGGAAATTATTGCATCCAACGTACATAAATCCTCCCTTGTTAATGTTTATAGACTAAACCTCCCAAAAAATCTTGTTATACATTATTTGGTGGAGTTAAATGCTATATTAGGAATGGATTGGATATCTTTATATAAATCCAACATCAACTATCAGGAAAGGGATATCACTCTTCATATCCCAAAGCATCCTCCAATTATGTACAAGTGTAAGGAGAAGGATAAATATTTTTTAGAATCATTATCTCAAGGGTGGATATTACTATCTTATGAGAAAGTATATCTAGCTCAAATGATTGAGACAAAGGAGAGAATCATGGTCAAATTCATTCCCATTATAAGGGATTACACTGATGTATTTCTTGAAGAATTCACTGGTCTTCTTACTGATCGAGAGGTTGAGTTCTCAATAGAACTTATTCTTGGATATCTGCCTATATCAAAGACACCTTATAGAATGGATCTCATTAATATGGAAGAGCTGAAGAATTAGTTACAGGAGAATCTGGATAATGGTTTTATACACCCAAGTGTTTCACCATGGGGTGCACTATTCCTCTTCGTTAAGAAGAAGGATGGATCAATGCGACTCTACGTTGATTATCGTAAGCTCAATAAAATCATGATAAAGAAAAGGTATCTCCTACCATGTATAGATGACCTATTTGATCAGATATTTGCGTCTATTTATTTCTCTAAGGTGGGACTTTGGTCAATGTATCACCAATTAAAGGTGAGGAAGGAAGATATTCCCAAGACTGCCTTTTGAATGAGGTATGGACACTATGAGTTAATATCGATTCCCTTCAAACACACCAATTCTCTAGAAATTTTCATGGATTTAATGAATAGAGTATTTATAGATTACCTGGAAAAATTTATGGTAGTATTTATCGATGATATTCTGATATACTCCAAGATCAAGAAAGAACATGAGGAGCATTTTAATATTGTATTGAAGACTTTGTGAATGGAGAAACTATATGTAAAGTATAGTAAATGTGAGTTATATATGGATGAAGTATCATTCTTAGGGAATGTTATCACCAAAAAGAGGAGAATCTGTGGACCCTTCCAAGATAAAGGAAATTGAAGAGTGGCCCAATCCAACATCTATAATAGAGATCCATAACTTACTTTATCTAAATGGGTATTACTGATGATTTTTGAATAACTTTTCATGATTTTCAAACCCAATTACCAAGATTTTAAGGAAGGGAGTGAAGTTTTTATAGACTCAAGAATGTGAGTAAAGCTTTAAGGAGCTTAAAAAGTGTCTTATCACTATGTCAATACTCACACTCCCAAAAAGTGGATAACTCTTTGTGGTGTGTAGAAATGATTTAAAGAAGGTATTACGATATGTACTGATGAAAAATGATAAATTGATTGCCTATTCCTCAAGGTAGTTGAAAATTAATGAGAAAAAATATCCCACACATGATCTTGAGTTGGAACCTATGATCTTTGCATTGAAAATATGGTGGTATTATCTTTATGGGGAGAAGTGTGAGGTATATTCTTATCACAAGAGTATTAAATATATATTCACATAGAAGGATCTTAATATGAACCATAGAATATGGCAAGATATCATAAAATATTATGACTACTCAATCCACTACCATCCTGGTAAAGAAAATAAGGTGGTGGATTCTCTAAGTTGAAAGGATCCTACATCATTATCAATGATGAGAATTGAGAAGGATCCAATATTCTTAGATTTTCATAGAATGGACATAGGAATCATTAAGGTAAGAACATTATCAATACTTTATCAAGTGATTTCTCAACCATCCCTTATATAGAAAATAAAGGATGCTCAAAGAAATGATGTGGAAATTCAAAAAAGGGTGGAAGCTATCAGAAATGAGAAATACTATGAGTTCAAGATTGATAAGAATGGTGTCGTAAGATTTGGGTCATGATTATGTGTACCATATGATCCAAATATAAAAAAATAGCTTTTGAATGGTGCACATAGCTCAACCTTTTATATTCACCCAGGGAACACAAAGATGTATCAAGATCTCTGAGAGAACTATTGGTGGGACAATATAAAGAATTAGATCACTGAATATACATCAAAGTTCATGTTATGTCAGTAATTGAAGGCTGAAAGATAAAATTCTAAAGGTTTCATACAACTATTTTCCATACCAACATGGAAGAAGGAGAACATCACAATGGACTTTATCACTGGACTTACAATGACATTAAGAGGAAATGATGTTATATGGTCATTGTTGATTGTCTTACAAAGATAGATCACTTTATCTCAATTTTAAAAGAATTATAATTGGATCAACTTTCATAGATATATATCAAAGAGGGGGTAATCCTTCATGGAGTACAACTATCAATTGTATCCGATCGAGATCCGATATTCACCTCGAAGTTCTAGAAAAGTCTCTAACATGCTCTAAGCACTGAGCTAAACTTCAGTATGGCCTATCATCCTCAAACTAATGGAAAAACTAAATGAACTATTTAGATAATTGAATAAATGTTCAGAGCATGTTCTATGGACTTTAAAGGGGGTTGGGACCAACATCTTCCACTGGTCAGATAATCCTACAATAATAGTTTCCACTCCAACATCCAAATGGCTCCATATGAAGCCCTTTATGGGAAAAGGCACATAACACCAACATGTGTGGATGAAGTCAGTAATAATAAGATACTAGGACCTGTAATAGTATATGAAATGGTGGAAAATGTGAAAAACATTCAATAGTAATCAAGGAAGCCCAAATTCGAAAAAAGAGCTATGAAGATAATCATCAATAATACCTTAAGTTTAAAGTTGGTGAAATGGTATTACTTCACATATCTTCATGGAATAAGTTCATGAGATTTGGGAAGAAAGGAAAGCTAAGTCCCAGGTATATCAACCCCTTCAAGATTCTTGATAATGTCGAAGTAGTGGACTATCGACGAAAACTTCCACCTATCATGTCAAAAGTACACAATGTATTCCACATATCCCTCTTAAGGAAGTACATACCAGATCCTTCACATGTACTGACTTCATAAGAGGTACAGTTGTAGAATTATCTTTCTTATGAGGAGCATCCAGTGAAGATCTTGGATCATAAAGATAAAGTTCTATGCAAAAAATGACTACTCACCTGGTCAAAGTACTATGGTGGAACCATAAGTACAAAGAGACAACATGGGGACTAGACGAAGTGATGAAGGAAAAGTACCCACACAGATTTCCAGCTTAGAATATAAAATGATATTTTGAGGGAGAAAATTCATAAGGGGGGAAGAATGTATTGACCAAAAGTTTTATCAATGGAATACCCTTCTTATAATTACGTCATATATTATAATCACATAAAATCACATTAATAACATAATACAAACATTATAAATTAATATTATTTAAATAAACGTAACTTTTAGAAGTTAAGGAACATAAACCAAAGGAACAGTGACTTGACCTTTAGAATAGTAACATGACCCTTATGAACAGTAAATCGGGAAATTGAATAGTAACCTCATAAATGAAGGTATAAATAAAATTTATCCATCTTATAAGTGAAAATATAATATAATTATAGTATAGTATAAGTAAATAAATATTTTAAAAATTATTAATTAAGTGTTGGTATTTTTGTAAGTCATAAATATTTAATTACAATTTTATAACTAATTGAATAATTTAAAAGAAAATTTATTTTCATAAAATGTATTTATATTTTATTATTTTTGATTTATTATGATTATAAGATATTTTTATGAGACCTTAGTTAATATATCAAAGTGTTATAAAATCGGTTATAACTTTAAAATCTATATTTTTCAAGTAAATTATTATTTTAATTAAAAAAAATTTATCATAATTATAAAATTATTTTAATAAAATGGAATTTATTTTTGGATTCTATGTGTCTAAAAATGGTTAAGGTAAATTTTTGGTATTTTTCTTAAATCCTTGAATTTTTTGGTGAATAAAGAAATACGAAAATTTACGATAAATGATAAATACATGAATTATTGAGTCATAGATGATGTATGGATGATGTAAGAAACTCTAGTTTAAAATCACATAATATAATTACTATATTGTTTCTCAATAATCAACACTATTTCTTGTCTTGATCAAAATAATAAAATAATGAATTTAATATTGAGAAAACATCACTCTCCTCCACTATAAATACCACCCCTCACCACCTCCTCTCCTCACACCTATCAAGCCTTGTGACTTGCCCAAATTCTCTTAAAATATCTTCCCAATCCTCTATATCATGTACAGGATCTCTTTTTCTCATCAAAATACCAAAACCTCTTCCCTAGGGAGGCTCTCAAAGCAGATAAATTCAAGAGGTAAATTCTTCATTTTGTTTCTTTTATTTTCTTTTCAAGTTTTTTTATTTTATTTTTCTATATTTACCTCCCCTCATAAAAATGGTATGATAACTATATTAATTTAAAAATACTTTAATTTTTCTATTATAATGGAATAATTCATCATCATCTCTCATTCTCCCTCCATTTATACTAAAAATGAAAACATCATCTAAGATGTGTTAATTTATCACATTCAAGGACGATGGGTTTTCAATTTCTATTAGCATATTCAAAGATAGGCATGAAATAATTTTTATGGTTGAAAAAATTCTAATATATGTATTATATATTATATAATTTTCTATAATCATTTTTTATGCATGATATTAATTTATAAAACAAAATTAGTTCGACATGATCAAAAAATAGCCAAATTAATCCAAGTGATTTTCATTAAAATTTTATCTAATGATTCATCATCATACCATATAATCAAATAAATTATATAACCATTTTATCTTCTTTAAGTCAATTAATATAATATAATTATACTTTTGTAAAACCATTCCCATTTTACATGAACTTCCATACTCTTATATAAGCGAACTGATCATGAAAACTAAGAAAACGAGCACTCCTAAACGATAAAATTGAACACTATAACTCATCTAAAAGGACATAAATAAACTTAATAAATTTATACTAAAAAAATACATGTAAAAATGTCTGTTATTTTTAATTAATGAATATAATTTGGTAATTCATTAAATTAAGATCAGGTGAAGAACACCTTCGTACTTAAGGTAAGGGATTCTACCCAATCCTCAATTATTCATTCGAGTTACTCTCTCTCTCACTCTCTCTATTTACCCAAATTAAATTATCTTTTATTTTTATGTTAATCATCTAAATTCTATGTATATGTTTCAAACTCATATATCAAGATATTTCCCTCCTTCTTTTCATGGATATACATGTTTTTAATAGGTTCCCTAATAAATTCTTCTCGATAAGTAAGCCCTATTTAAGAGAACTTCTCAAATTCTTATCCATTTTCAAGTTCACTATAAGGCCCCAGCCTTAAACCTTACTTAATATTGAATTAAATGAATAATTCACATTGAGGATCTTTTCAGGTTTAGAGTTTTAGAGAATTAGAACATAACTATTACATCTTAAAAGGTTACAAAGTAGACACTTCTACTAAGTCTCCATAAAATAAAAACTCTTAAAAAGAAAGATGTCTAGATTCCATGTTTTAGATAGCATGAAATTCCCTTGATCCCATCCTTGACCTTATTCCACTTTAAGTCCTGTGAAAAACATTTCGAAAAACTTGGGGTGAGCATAAAAAGCTCAGTAAGGGATACAAAAAGAATGAAAACTGTTAGTTTTTCAAACATCAAGTAAACCATGTATACTATATCAAAGTAATACCTTCACCTTCATGAAGTAGTAAAAAAAATCTTCACTGAATAAAGTATCATTACTTACCTTTTTGTAACCAAAGGATTACCATAAAACCCATATAAAGAACACATAGAATATATAAAGGTAACTTGGGACATAAACATACTTAAGTGGAATAACCATACGGTTGAATTCCACACATATCACTTAATGGAATAGCCATACGGCCAATTTCCATACATACTTAATGGAATAGCCATACGGCCGACTTCCATACCCAATGCATTGGAGGTTATAACATAACCACCCGTCCTGGTATTCACGGCACCACCCGTCATATGGTTTATAACGTAACCACCCGTTAAAATGTCCAAGTACCAGTATAAAATCATAAAACATAAAACCAATATAAAGGAAAGATAACATTTCCACATTTCAATCACAATATATCATAAATATATTAACATAATAGAATCCTTTATCAAAACCATTTTTAATACCAAAATACATAATAGAGTATATGGTATTTATTTTATTTTAAAAACATTACGGCTTGTTGAGGAAGCCAAAGACCAAATAATACTCGCGGCGGCGGAAAAGGTCATTGTCACCGCGTACGTTAAAAAAACATTCCTTTTTGTCGTTTAGTAAAACGCTTCGTAGAAAAAGATTCCTTTTGTATAAAAGTCAAAGTCAAAGTAGTTTATACACCGTATAAAATAAAGTTGTGTATAAAATGAAATATGCCTCAATGAAAGGAGATTGAGACGAAGTCCCTTACAAAGATCATTTTTTTTAAATAAAATAGGTCTATTATTTGTATTCACTATAATTACACATAATTAAAGTAAAAATACAAGATAGGACATAATAATATCATGACGTAATTTTAAAGTAGGAGATTAACCCAAAGAATGGAAATTGGGTTATGAAGTTCCCTTACCTTGGGTCCGACTTGACTCGATCGTTCTTTAACGTCCTGAATAATAAACTTGAGTTAATTTATACTTGATTAAGAACCTTTTTAAAGTTAATTATTCTTTTTATATCACTTATTTCCATGTTATAAACATTATGTAACCATTTAAGTTAATAATGTTTGTTTTGTCAATATTTGGTTCTTAAGTCGAAAGTTGACTTCTCACAATTACATGTTGTTCATGTGGTCAAAAGTTCTTTATATCCAGAATGAAATTCCCGATTTGGATATAATATGTATCATATATATCCAGAATATACATGTATTTATAATATTACATAATCATTTAGAGGTAAGAAATGAAATGCACCGTTCATGGAGACGGTAAGCCGTACGTACGCATGAACGCTACTTTCATTTCTTTGTCATATTAGTGGAATTAAAACTAAATGAGAGGTATGTATACTTTAATTCCAGAATTATATTAATCATTTAGATATATCATTAATTATATATATACATTATATACATGTAATTTTAATAGTACATTACATTTGGGGATAAGAAATGAAATGCACCGTTCATGGAGACGGTAAGCCGTACGTACGCATGAACGCTACTTTCATTTCTATCTCATACTTTAATGGAAAGAAATAATAATGATATAGAGGTATATTATAATTCCAGTATAACATCATATATAATAACTTTAAATCCATCCTTTACAGGTCCCACATATGGCATTAACGAATCACATCACTTTTAGGGGGCGGTAGTCCGCACTTCCTTAAATGAAGATATCGTGTTTACCCATAATGGAAACCATAAAGGTATGCCAAAAATGAAAAATACAGAAGCTTAAAGAAAACATGAACATATTATATATCATATATAAAAATAGTGACATCATAATGGCCACCCTTGAAGGTGTTAAATGAGTATTGAACAATCATCGTTTCGGGAGGCAGAATTTCGCCATCCACGGAAACCGTATGTTCTTTAACCATTTGATGTAGTTGTGTGATAGTGTAGCTCAAATAAATATTATAACAACATCATAGTATATTGAAGATACTGGTGTTGTTACAAAAGAAGTAAATAAAAAGAGTTTAGAGGGTTGGAGAAGCAAAATAAAACAAATGAACAAGAGAGAATGAATTACCTTTAAAAGTGTAACTCCCTTTTGATTTGAGCCTAAAGGCTTCCTTTGAAAGGATTCTGCCCAACGGGAATCCTCTAGGATGAGGAGAGGGATTTGGAGAGTGTAATTGGGCAGGGGTTGGCCGAGCCAAAGGCTTGAGAAGTGTGTGAAATGGGGTAGAGTTGGGGGCCTTTTATAAGAGGAGAGGAGGGGCACTTTTGGAAAGTAAAGAAATATTACTTTATTTGAAAATGTGTTTCGGTTTTAAAAGGTCCCACATTGATATAATTCTTGGATACGGTGATAAGGGTTCTAAATACACTCATACAATTGGTTTTGGCCATGTGTAGGTTTTAGATTTTTCATTATCTTTCCATTTTATTTAAATCGTCAAATAATGATGTCATCGCTGCATCATTATTATGTCATTAATAATTTAATTTATTTAATGTATAAAAATTATAAAAAAAATAATATGATGTAGTAAAGCTTTTTATCTTTCCAATGACTATTTATAATCAAAATTTGGACTTGTATAACCCCACTCAAAAATTATTTTAGTAAAACAATTTATGTTAGTGTCATTTTCACTTTAACATTAAATAAAAATATATTAATGTCATTTTCCAACTAAAGTGGCTCCATGGGGTCCCCAAGTTGTCCCATGGCTTTTCTTGGTCGGCCATTACTCACCCAATAGGTGTAGGACAAGTGTCATGGTGTTTTCACATTCTTATAATACCATTTTTACCTTAAACTACACTAATTACCTCTAATCGCGATTAATGAAAAAAAATTACTATTCACCAAAAAATTATTTTAATCTCATTGAACCACATTTTACTTCTTAATGACAACCATGTAAGTCGGATTTTCAAAATTCAATACACATTAGTGGTAAACTTTCATTTAACTGAAAAATCAGTTTGCTTGATTACCACTTAGTGGTTTCACTATTCATCAAAAATTGATGTTTTTCAGAAAATTACCAAAAATTCACCCTAAGCTATATTTGATATTACGAATTCAAAAATGAAGTCCATTTTACAAAATTCAAAACATATAAGTCAAATTAATTAATTTAATAATTAATTCCCGCTGTCATGACAAATAGCGTGTTTTTATGAAACAATAAGTATCAAAAGATTGACACCAGTTTAAGTCCAATTTCAAAGTGAGATTGATTCCAATGACCACCATTGGATTAACTGGTAAAAATATTTTCTAATTTCACTTTAAAACCAATTAAAATAATAATCTAATCATATAAATAATTTAGATTAAAAATATGTTTTGAATTAAAATACAACATTTTACACTATTCATAAAAAAATGAACTTTATCAGAAAGGTACCAAAAATTTACACAAAGTAAATTTTGATGTCCCGATTCTAAAGAAGAGTTATATTTGGTCCAAAATAAAGTATAAGAGTGATCAAAACTATATTTAATGATGGTTCACCATTAAAAGGTGATAAGTGAACCTTTAGTCAAAATTAGAGTATATATGCCCTAAAATTGAACTCTTTCCGTATTTTAAGCCTTTATCTTTTATTGGGTAAATGTATAAACATTTAAAAACATATCTAATCATATTTTAGTTATTTCTATCCATTCCCGTCAGTACAACGGCTACTTGTTAACTAACATTTAAAATAATATTATTTTATTACTAGTGTGCTACGTAAGTTTCAAAGAAACTCATCGTTGCGTATCGGGTACGCTATCGAACATAGCAACCCCTTTAAAATAAAATTAATATTTAATTCGTAAATATTAATAAATATGAAAATTCTGTATTCTTTATTTACCTGGGATGTTACATCCTTCCCCCCTTTTGGGAATTGCGTCCTCGCAATTTTATTCACTTATCAAAATAAGTGGGGGTATTTATCCCTCATAGCATTTTCAGATTCCCACGTTGCCTCTTCAATCACATGGTTTTTTCACAAAACCTTTACCTGATGAATCACCTTATTCTGTAACACTTACTCCCTGTGGTCAAGAATCTGGACCGGTTGTTCCTCATAAGATAGGTTCTCTTCCAGGTAAACTACCTCTGGACTCAAAACATGAGATGGATCTGGCATATACTTTCTCAACATCGAAACGTGAAAAACATTGTGTACCTGAGATAAACTCGGAGGTAAAGCCACTCGGTATGCAACTGATCCAACTCTTTCCAGAATTTCGTATGGTCCAACGAACCTTGGACTCAACTTTCCTTTCTTACCAAATCTCATCACACTTTTCCAAGGAGAAACCTTGAGAAAAGCATGATCACCTACCTCAAAAGATAGATCCTTCCTCCGGTTATCCGCATAAATCTTCTGCCTGCTCTGAGCTGTTCTCATGTGTTTTCTGAATCAACTGAACTTTTTCTGCCATCTCTTCTACCAATTCTGGTCCCATCAGCTTCCTTTCACCCACTTCATTCCAAAATGCTGGAGTTCGACACCGCTTCCCATATAATGCCTCAAATATTTCCATCTGTATACTATAATGAAAACTGTTATTATAAGAAAATTCAACCAAAGAAAGATGTTGGTCCCAACTTCCCTGATAATCCATAGAACAAGCTCGTAGCATATCCTCCAATGTCTGGATTGTTCGTTCTGACTGCCAATCTGATTGAGGATGAAAAGCTGTACTAAAATTTAATTCAGTACCCAACGACTTTTGAAGGCCTTTCCAAAAGTTAGATGTGAACCTGGGATCACGATCAGATACAATGGAGAGAGGAACTCCATGTAACCTGACTATCTCTTTAAGATACAAACAGGAAAGTTGATCTAGAGAGAAAGCATCTCGTATAGAAAGGAAATGAGCAGATTTGGTCAAGCGATCAACAATAACCCAGATTGAATTATTACCTCGAGATGTCCTCGGTAATCCCACAACAAAGTCCATGGATATATTCTCCCATTTCCACTCTGGCACTGGTAAAGGCTGAAGCATCCCTTTCGGTAACTTCCGCTCTGCTTTAACCTGTTGACATGTCAAACACTTCACAGTAAAATTAGCAATATCTCTATTCATTCCATCCCACTAGTAATACTCCCGCAGATCTCTGTACATCTTAGTACTTCCAGGATGAACTGAAAACGGGGAACTATGAGCCTCACATAACAACTCATTCTTCAACTGTGAATCACAAGGCACACATAACCTCTTCCCAAACCTCAAAACATAAACTTATCCAAGAACTCATGGAAAATTTTATTCATAAGGTCCATGAATACAGCAGGTGCATTGGTTAACCCAAAAGTCATAACTACAAATTCATAATGGCCATATCTAGTACGGAACGCAGTCTTCGGAACGTCTGCTTCTTTTACTTTCAACTGATGGTACCCCGACCTCAAGTCAATCTTCGAAAAATACTGAGCTCCCTGGAGCTGATACCACTTCATTCGATGGCCCAACATCTGCTGAAGTTGTTGCAAAGGATTTCACCACCCCTTTCTGCTTGTAGTCTGGATGCATTCCCCCAGTTGAGTTCTTCGTTGGACACTCGTTTGCATAATGACCCATTTCATTACACTTAAAACATCTTATCGTTGGCTTTTCATTTCCTGCTTAATCATCTTCCTTACAGTTACAAGCAATATGAACAGACTTACCACACCGAAAGCACTTACCAGACTTGGATAAACATTCTCCAGGATTCATTTTACCACACTTCTCACAGGATGGATATTTGGTTTTCTTACCTCCTTGCTTCTTTGATGAATTCTTCCCCTTTTCCTGCCAACTAGATCTCTTATTCTGTTGTTTGTCATAGAACACCTGATCATCGGCAAACTCCATTTCCACCTTCTCCGTACATCGAACAAGTTTTTCATAACTTTTGAACTCACGATAAGCTAAAGCCCTTCGATACTTTGGCTTTAACCCTGAGTAAAAACGGTTTATTTTACTATCAAGATCTCGTATGAAGTTTGGAGCATACCTTGCCAATCGAGTGAACTTTTCTTCATAAGTAGCCACTGAATCATCCTCCTGCCTCAATTCTAGGAACTGTTTTTCCATCCTAAGACGAACCACCTTAGGAAAATATTTCTCAAGAAACATACCTTTGAATTCGTCCCAGTGAAGATCCTCAATATCATCACTATCCCTTATATTTTTCACCATCGACCACCACTGATCAGCTTCACCTTCAAAACGGTAAACAGCAAGACTAACCTTTTGATGTTCTGAACACCCCATGAGATCAAAAATCTTCTCCAGTGCTTTAATCCATCCTTCAGCTTGCACAGGGTCAGATGATCCTCTAAATGATGGGGGATGTTGCCTCATGAAATGTTCCACCACTGACATGTTCCTCTGCGGTTGATCTGGCTGATCTCGTGCATGGATACCACCACCATTTATAGCCTGAGTCAACTGTGCCATCACTGCAACAAACTATTCAGTTCCGATTCCGACCATCTCAGGTTGCTGATTTGGAAGGTTATCTTCCTCCTGATGTCGTCTCAATATAGCTGCTTTGTTTCCTCTGCGAAAAACCATTCTAAACATAGAAATATCTTAGGCGAAGCAACATGGTAATACGTAAATGCTATATCATTTCAATCATATTATAATTTAACACTTTTCTAACTCCTAAAGTTGTCTAAACCGACCCCTGATACCAACTATAAGGCCCCAGCCTTAAACCTTACTTAATATTGAATTAAATGAATAATTCACATTGAGGATCTTTTCAGGTTTAGAGTTTTAGAGAATTAGAACATAACTATTACATCTTAAAAGGTTACAAAGTAGACACTTCTACTAAGTCTCCATAAAATAAAAACTCTTAAAAAGAAAGATGTCTAGATTCCATGTTTTAGATAGCATGAAATTCCCTTGATCCCATCCTTGACCTTATTCCACTTTAAGTCCTATGAAAAACATTTCGAAAAACTTGGGGTGAGCATAAAAAGCTCAGTAAGGGATACAAAAAGAATGAAAACTGTTAGTTTTTCAAACATCAAGTAAACCATGTATACTATATCAAAGTAATACCTTCACCTTCATGAAGTAGTAAAAAAAATCTTCACTGAATAAAGTATCATTACTTACCTTTTTGTAACCAAAGGATTACCATAAAACCCATATAAAGAACACATAGAATATATAAAGGTAACTTGGGACATAAACATACTTAAGTGGAATAACCATACGGTTGACTTCCACACATATCACTTAATGGAATAGCCATACGGCTAATTTCCATACATACTTAATGGAATAGCCAAACGACCGACTTCCATACCCAATGCATTGGAGGTTATAATGTAACCACCCGTCCTGGTATTCACGGCACCACCCGTCATATGGTTTATAACGTAACCACCCATTAAAATGTCCAAGTACCAGTATAAAATCATAAAACATAAAACCAATATAAAGGAAAGATAACATTTCCACATTTCAATCACAATATATCATAAATATATTAACATAATAGAATCCTTTATCAAAACCATTTTTAATACCAAAATACATAATAGAGTATATGGTATTTATTTTATTTTAAAAACATTACGGCTTGTTGAGGAAGCCAAAGACCAAATAATACTCGCGGCGGCGGAAAATGTCATTGTCACCGCGTACGTTAAAAAAACATTCCTTTTTGTCGTTTAGTAAAATGCTTCGTAGAAAAAGATTCCTTTTGTATAAAAGTCAAAGTCAAAGTAGTTTATACACCGTATAAAATAAAGTTGTGTATAAAATGAAATATGCCTCAATGAAAGGAGATTGAGACGAAGTCCCTTACAAAGATCATTTTTTTTAAATAAAATAGGTATATTATTTGTATTCACTATAATTACACATAATGAAAGTACAAATACAAGATAGGACATAATAATATCATGACGTAATTTTAAAGTAGGAGATTAACCCAAAGAATGGAAATTGGGTTATGAAGTTCCCTTACCTTGGGTCTGACTTGACTCGATCGTTCTTTAACGTCCTGAATAATAAACTTGAGTTAATTTATACTTGATTAAGAACCTTTTTAAAGTTAATTATTCTTTTTATATCACTTATTTCCATGTTATAAACATTATGTAACCATTTAAGTTAATAATGTTTGTTTTGTCAATATTTGGTTCTTAAGTCGAAAGTTGACTTCTCACAATTACATGTTGTTCATGTGGTCAAAAGTTCTTTATATCCAGAATGAAATTCACGATTTGGATATAATATGTATCATATATATCCTGCATATACATGTATTTATAATATTACATAATCATTTAGAGGTAATAAATGAAATGCACCGTTCATGGAGACGGTAAGCCGTACGTACGCATGAACGCTACTTTCATTTATTTGTCATATTAGTGGAATTAAAACTAAATGAGAGGTATGTATACTTTAATTCCAGAATTATATTCATCATTTAGATATATCATTAATTATATATATACATTATATACATGTAATTTTAATAGTACATTACATTTGGGGATAAGAAATGAAATGCACCGTTCATGGAGACGGTAAGCCGTACGTACGCATGAACGCTACTTTCATTTCTATCTCATACTTTAATGGAAAGAAATAATAATGATATAGAGGTATATTATAATTCCAGTATAACATCATATATAATAACTTTAAATCCATCCTTTACACGTCCCACATATGGCATTAACGAATCACATCACTTTTAGGGGGCGGTAGTCCGCACTTCCTTAAATGAAGATATCGTGTTTACCCATAATGGAAACCATAAAGGTATGCCAAAAATGAAAAATACAGAAGCTTAAAGAAAACATAAACATATTATATATCATATATAAAAATAGTGACATCATAATGGCCACCCTTGAAGATGTTAAATGAGTATTGAACAATCATCGTTTCGGGAGGCAGAATTTCACCATCCACGGAAACCGTATGTTCTTTAACCATTTGATGTAGTTGTGTGAGAGTGTAGCTCAAATAAATATTATAAAAACATCCTAGTATATTTAAGATACTGGTGTTGTTACAAAATAAGTGAATAAAAAGAGTTTAGAGGGTTGGAGAAGCAAAATAAAACAAATGAACAAGAGAGAATGAATTACCATTAAAAGTGTAACTCCCTTTTGATTTGAGCCTAAAGGCTTCCTTTGAAAGGATTCTGCCCAAAGAGAATCCTCTAAGATGAGGAGAGGGATGTGGAGAGAGTAATTGGGTAGGGGTTGGCCGAGCCAAAGGCTTGAGAAGTGTGTGAAATGGGGTAGAGGTGGGGGCCTTTTATAAGAGGAGAGGAGGGGCACTTTTGGAAAGTAAAGAAATATTACTTTATTTGAAAATGTGTTTCGGTTTTAAAAGGTCCCACATTGATATAATTCGTGGATAAGGTGATAAGGGTTTGAAATACACTCATCCAATTGGTTTTGGCCATGTGTAGGTTTTAGATTTTTCATTATCTTTCCATTTTATTTAAATCGTCAAATAATGATGTCATCGCTGCATCATTATTATGTCATAAATAATTTAATTTATTTAATGTCTAAAAATTATAAAAAAAAATACTATGATGTAGGAAATATTTTTATCTTTCCAATGAATATTTATAATCAAAATTTGGACTTGTATAACCCCACTCAAAAATTATTTTAGTAAAACAATTTATGTTAGTGTCATTTTCACTTTAACATTAAATAAAAATATATTAATGTCATTTTCCAACTAAAGAGGCTCCATGGGGTCCCCAAGTTGGCCCATGGCTTGTATTGGTCGGCCATGACTCACCCAATAGGTGTAGGACAATTTTCATGGTGTTTTCACATTCTTATAATACCATTTTTACCTTAAACTACACTAATTACCTCTAATCGCGATTAATGAAAAAAAAATTACTATTCACCAAAAAATTATTTTAATCTCATTGAACCACATTTTACTTCTTAATGACAACCATGTATGTCAGATTTTCAAAATTCAATACACATTAGTGGTAAACTTTCATTTAACTGAAAAATCAGTTTGCTTGATTACCACTTAGTGGTTTCACTATTCATCAAAAATTTAAGTTTTTCAGAAAATTACCAAAAATTCACCCTAAGTTATATTTGATATTCCGAATTCAAAAATGAAGTCCATTTTAAAAAATTCAAAACATATAAGTCAAATTAATTAATTTAATAATTAATTCCCGCTGTCATGACAAATAGCGTGTTTTTATGAAACAATAAGTATCAAAAGATTGACACCAGTTTAAGTCCAATTTCAAAGTGAAATTGATTCCAATGACCACCATTGGATTAACTGGTAAAAATATTTTCTAATTTCACTTTAAAACCAATTAAAATAATAATCTAATCATATAAATAATTTATATTAAAAAGAGGTTTTGAATTAAAATACAACATTTTACATTATTCATAAAAAAATGAACTTTATCAGAAAGGTACCAAAAATTTACACAAAGTAAATTTTGATGTCCCGATTCTAAAGAAGAGTTATATTTGGTCCAAAATAAAGTATAAGAGTGATCAAAACTATATTTAATGACGGTTCACCATTAAAAGGTGATAAGTGAACCTTTAGTGAAAATTAGAGTATATATGCCCTAAAATTGAACTATTTCCGTATTTTAAGCCTTTATCTTTTATTGGGTAAATGTATAAACATTTAAAAACATATCTAATCATATTTTAGTTATTTCTATCCATTCTCGTCAGTACAACGGCTACTTGTTAATTAACATTTAAAATAATATTATTTTATTACTAGTGTGCTACGTAAGTTTCAAAGAAACTCAACGTTGCGTATCGGGTACGCTATCGAACATAGCAACCCCTTAAAAATAAAATTAATATTTAATTCGTAAATATTAATAAATATGAAAATTCTTTATTCTTTATTTACCTGGGATGTTACATTCACTATATAATATATTGTTTAGGCCACCATTATTTTCTAAAATCACTCATTTTATTATTAAAACCATATTTTTTCACTTATGGTTTTATATAAAAAAAATATGTCATTTCTTCTTTAAATTCTCTTTAATATTTTCCTTAAACAACACTAAAATGTATTAATTTTAGAGTTTATTAATACTCTTTTTACATGTTATCACTTCAATTTTACATCTCTTAACATGAACTAATCATATTTTCTATTATAAATATCCATGTATGATTTAAATCCCTCCTTTCACAGACACTATTGTGATATTACCTTATGTTATGTCTTTTGAAAAGATTATGATACCCAATTCTTACCATGGGTAACCCTTATATTTATGCTTGATTCCTTATGTATGATTATTTATGTGGCACACATATTCCTGAAATTTTTATGATGGGTTATCCCATATATCACTCCAATTAATTGGGTAAAGTTTAGTCTCATGAGATGTTATGTGCAAAGGTCTTGGTTGTTATCCATTACTCGATCTCCATGTGTAACGGTCTTGGTGGTTATCCTTGACTAGTGCTCCTCTATGTGAAATGAGCCTTGACTCACACTAAATTCATGTTTTATATTGTTTTAAACTTATAATTAATCCTTGATTATATGATCCCATGTTATGAATCCTTATATTTAATCAAGCTTCATGCCTTTTTATATCATTATGTTATGTCTTCTAACCCATGTTCTAAGATTTATTCTTATGTTTATTCCCTTACTGGGATTTCTAGATCATCCCTTTGTTCATGTTATCCCCAGGTTATCCTATAATGATGTATGAGCACAATTTAAGTGAGGAGCACATTATGGAGGTTAAATAATAGATGTTTCTAATATGTACCTAATCCTTTAAGACACTAGACTTTATTATCCTTGTCTTGTAATTTGATATTTATTTATGCTTAAAATCATGTAATGATATGTGCAAAAGGATAGGGTTTCTATAATTTCGTTTCACTGTACTACCTTTTGTGTTTTTTTATGTTAGTTAAATAGTTGGTATAGATATAGAAATGAATAATAATCATGAACTATAATTATTAAATGATAATTATTTAAAAGGAACATTTAATGGATGAATTGATGATGGTATCTAAGTACAAATAAAACTGTACATGTTGTATTGAAATGGGTTAGTAGTGGAGAATATGGAAAATTGTGTAATAATAATTAAAGGTTAAAAATTAACTATGAATTTTTTTTTGATTGTATGGTGTTATGAATTTAGTGGTGGTAGAAAATTGTGGAAGTCATGATTATGTTGGTGTTTTGTTTATAAACTCATAGGTTGGTCTTGTGTGAATTTATTTATATTCATGTATGTATACAGTGTATTTTTTTATTTATATATGCACCCCACCCTTGTCGAGCACTATGTGCTGACACCCACGTAGTCATGTGGGAGGGTTTCTTTCCCAATATCCCATTGGGAGGATGGATGGTAGGCCACCCACCCTTCCTTGATCCCTCTTCCATGCGATAGTTTCCCATGAGTCTTCGGATGAGTTGTGATGTGTGGTCCCAGGTGTCTTCATGATGATTTGTTGTGTTCTATCCTAGGTATCTTCGGGATGAGATGTGATGTGCATCTTAAGTGTCTTCGGGATGAGATATGATGTGTGTCCTAGGTGTGTGCGGTCAGTATACGATGTGACATGATGTAATGTGTGGCTCTGGTGTGTGCGGGAAGGATGTGTTGTGAGGTGTGGTCCAGATGTGTACGGGCGAGATATGATGTGATAGATTCGGAAGAGGTGGGAGTGCTAGGATGTTTTTCATTGGGGTGTGAGAGTGTCTAATTAGTGGTAAAGTGGTGTGGGGTAACCTATAATTGATGTGCTTTATATTATATTATATTATATTACTTCGATGAATTATTTGGTGAGTGAGACTTAGTGAGGTTGGGGTTATGGTTATTCTACCTATTAATTTTTGTTTGGTTTTTCTATTTTATAATGGATGGATTGGTATGATCTATCCACTTGTGCATCAGAGACTTTGTTTTTCCTTCTGAGTATACCTGTATGGTCACCCTGTGTATATAAAAACTATTTTTAGGTTTCCATGAGGATTATGTGGACTGTGATGGGAATTAATAGCTCAGAACTTGGGACAGTTGTTGTGTTGTTGATCTAGTTTTATTTTGATTATTTACTTTAGATAATTTTATTTTTATTAGTTTTATTTACACATGAATTATGGGATGTTTTTTGGTTTGTCTTACAAATATGTCATGGAGTTGATTATGGTTGATACATCCTATCTCCTAATCTTGTTTCCTTATAAGTTATAATGCCTCCCATATTGTGAGATATGTACACCCTTGGTTCTAGTCACTACCCTGAGGCCTACTGGATGTGGGACTTAGGGATAATTATCTCTCTCCATTCATTTTTGTATCTTTGGTCAAAGGGGGACATGACATAGTGGTATCAGAGATGATGGTTAAGAGATATGGTAGAGTTCATAGTTAGAAACAGTGAGGAATGAATGGGTTGGTATGAAAATAGTTTCAGTTGACCTTGGTGTGTAACATATGCTAGGGATACCTTCTAGGACATGGGATTTTAGGGCCCCTAATGATCCCATGAATGGACTCTGAGCTTATTGAACAACCAAGTGACATGAGATTGCTTACAGGGTAGATACCTAAGAGAGGTAAATGCATCCTGATGACTTGTGTTTTTGTATGAATTGGGTTTTCTGGGGAACGTTAAAATGGATAAAATGAATTAAATGGATTAAAATTAATTAAAATTTATCGTAATTAAAATCCATAATACTAGGATTAGAAAATCCTTATTTCTCTTTTAGTTATGGTTCCTGGTATTCATCTGTGTGTGACTCAAGTAGTGGAGGTTCAGAATGTTGACTTGGTTGATTGATGGAGGGTTGATCCAGATGAGGATGATGATCAGTGGTAGAGGGTGTTGCACACTTTTCAACATTAGGATTTGAAAAATTATGAGGGGAGTTTTTCTAATTCAGAAAAAAGATTTGTCTAGAGGAGCTAGATATTTCTTTCAGTTTGATCTGAGCCCCAGTAGAGTATAGAGTCTCTTTGGTGGCTATTCAGATGTGAGTAACTTCACATCAGTGGTAGATATTGTACCTTTGTTAGTAGAGGGAGGCATATATTTCATGGGTCAACTTCCAAAAGGATTTTTGGGCAGATTTACTCTTTTCGTCCATGAAGTATGAGAATAGGAAAGAGATAATCTCCCTTAAGTATGGCATTATGTCTTTATAGGATCTTGGAATTAAGTTTAAGTACCCTTTTCACTTCACCTAAAATATTTTTTGTATGAGGAGTCCTGAGTGAGGCGTCTTGGGGAGGCATTTCATCATTAAATCAAGTTTGTAGCTATACCTTTTACATTACCAATGTAACTAGAGGTTTAGAATAAGGTAGAGGCGATTAATTGGATGCACTCATGAGAAGGTTTGTATTGATATGGAAACCAATAGGTTTCCATAAGGTTCAGAGTTTTCAATGGTAAGCATTGGGTTTCGGGGCCTTCACGGTTTCAACCAACTGGGATTCGACCTTGGCATCTTCTCATTCAACCTTCTGGTTTTCATGACATTCATGTGCGATTGGGGCCAATGTGTTTCTTCTATGGGGTCATGGTCATCTTTAGGACTAGTTCTTAGTGGCTACTCAAGCGCAGTTTACCTAAGGTGGATAGTTTCAACATCAACCTCAGCATTATTTACTAGTGAGGTCGTTCCAACAGTAAGGGAAGAAGTATTATGTTCTAACTAGGTAAGATGAGGTAAGTAGAGGATAATATTAGGATGTTCCTAGAGCTCAGGGACCTTGACCTAAGCATGTTCATGGAGGGTGCTGTCAGCAAAGAGGAAGGGGAGCTAGGCGTGGTCAGTTGCATGCAGTGGAGGTAACAGCACGATATGGGCTAGAGATCATTAGAGGTATGATCATTTTATCATCTATTATTGTCTTTGGTTTTTTTGATTCTATAGATTCAAACTTTTTTTTAGAACCCACCCTAGTTCATGCTTTGGTATTAGACATAGATAGTATTCCCATACCCCTGGTGTTGACTACACCAGTTAGAGGATAGAACAGCTTGTTTGATGTGTTCTAGGGGTGTCACCTGATGATGGGGCCACATCAGTCCTATGGGGATATTTTGTTTCTTGAGATGTAGTCATATGATGTCATACTTGGAATCGACTGGTTGTATTCTGTGTATAATTTTATTGACTTATTTTTTAGGAGAATAATGTTACTATATGTGGATGTCCAGTGGATGATTTTCATTGGTGATCAGAGTTTTCTGGTGGGCAGTCAAAATATGGAGGACCTTCTTTCCTTATTGGAAGAGTTGTTGATGGAATCAGTGGATGATGGGATATAAGAGGTTCCTAGGTTCATTGAGGAGTTCCTATAAATTTTCCCCAAGGAGGTTGTGACACTACCCCCTTGACATGATATTGAGTTTGTGATATAATTACATCTCAGTGCTTATCTAATTTTGATAGATCATTATCGGATGGCACCCTATGAGTTGCAGGAGTTCAGGATTCAAATTGATGATCTGAGGCATAAAGGATTCATCCAGCCTAGTGTTTCATCATGGGGCACTCTAGTGTTGTTCTCCAAGAAGAGATATGGTAGAAGGAGGTTGAGCATAGACTATTGGAGGTTAAATTAGGTGACAATCAAAAATAGATACCCACTTCCAAGGATCGATGATATTCCCGGTCAGCTAAGAGGGGAAAGTTGGTTTTCTAAGATTCACCCATTCTCTGGATATCGCCAGTTAAGGGTTAATAAGGGTGATATCCAGAATACTACCTTTATATATGGAGGAGGATCATTCTGAACATATCATAACTATTCTTCATTGATAACATACTGATGTGCTCAATATCAAAGGATGAGCATTCTGAACATATCATAACCATTTTTCAAGTTCTTAGGCACCATAAACTCTATGTAAAGTCATCCAAGTGTAATTTTTAGAGATGAGAGGTCCAATTCCTCAGAAATATGGTGTCTCGGTAGGGTGTGGAAGTTGAACCAGTGAAGTTCAAGGTAGTTTTTTCTTGGGAAGCACTCAAGAATTTGGCATAAGTTATTATCTTTCTTGGTCTCAAATGATATTATTGGAGGTTTGTGAATAATTTATCTCAAGTTTCAACCCCATTAATCACATCGAACAGGAAAGATAAAGATTTTTTATGGACCAATCAATGTTAGGAAACATTCGGTTACCTGAAGGGTAAGTTTGTTAGTGTTGTAGTGATTCAGCTACTAGAGGTGGGTGTGTTGTTTGAGGTTTTTTGTGATGCATCCCATATAGGATTAGGGTGTGTCTTGATAAAATAGAAGGTGGTGATCTATTATGGTTATAGGTAGTTATTCTCTCATGAACATAACTATGACCCCCATGATCTAGAGCTATAATTAGTTGTGTTTGTACTGGAGTTGTGGCAACATTACCCCATTTGGGAGTGCCTTGTGGTTTTCATGGATCACAAGAGTTTGAGGTATATTTATTCCCAATATGACTAGAATATATGATAGTGGAGGTGGATGGAGTTCCTTTTAGACTATGACATTGAGGTCTCCTACACATCTATAATGGGAAATGTCATTGTTAATGATTTGATCATAAAGTCACAAAAGGATATTGTTTGGGTATCTGTGGATTCTTGGAGAGTGATAGAAGAGTTGGAAGCCCAATAATTAAATGAAAGGTTGGATGGTAGTAGAGGATATCCGTTTTGAATGATGGTTCAGTTTTCCCTCATGTAGTAGGTTGAGTATTCATAGTGGGGATACTCATATGTAGAGGTGATGTGTGATCGTGTTGGCTATGGTGATACTCTAGAGGGATGGTTAAACGATATTCAGAATCAGATGTTCTTTCAAGGAAGGTTGTTTGTTCTAGTGGAAATGCACAACGTAGTTCGTCATGATTTCTATATCTCAACTTTAGCAGTACACTTGTGAATTTCTAATATGTACTGCAGCTTGAGGGTGCAGTTTTGGTGGCCCGGGATGAAGCAGGTAGTGGTGAAATTTGCGTTAATGCGCTTGGTTTTCTAGAAGGTAAAGGTAGAGAATTGTGTTCCTGGTGGTTTTTTGCAACCCATGGATGTCCCTAAGTGGAAATGGGATGACATCTCGATGGAAATTTTCATAAAGTTACCTAGATCTCGGGGATTTTGTGATGCTATTTGGGTGATCATGGATCAGTTGATGAAATCATCCCACTTTTGTGATTAAGAAGTTAGGAATAATAAATTGTTTGTCTAAGAGGTATGTAGATGATGTGGTGAAGTTTCATGGAGTTCCTAGGTCCATTGTCTCAAATCAAGATACTTGTTTTACCTCATGAGTCTGGGGGGATTGCAGCATGATTTTGGAACCCAGTTTCACCTCAGCACTGATTTCCACTCTAAGATAGATGGGAAGACAGAATGGATTATCTAGACACTAGAGTATATCTTGCAGGAATTTTTCTTGGACTCGAGTGGATCATGGGCATAAAACCCTCCCTTGGTTGAGTTTTATTATAATAATAGTTATTATTTATCCATTGGTTTGGCCCTATTTGTGGATTTGTATGAAGAGTCATGTCATTCTTCATTGTACTAGACTGAGGTTGGGGAGGTATCAATTCTTGGTTCTGATGTGGTGAAAATCACAATAGAGAAGGTTCATTTGGTTTGAGAGAGGATGAAAGTAGCACATAACCAAAATAAGTCATATTTTTATTGTATGAGGAGTCATCTAGAGTATGAGATTGGAGACCATGTGTTCATGAAGTTTTCCCCTCAATATGGGCAGTATAGATTTGGGAAGGGGGGTAAGATCTCGCCCTAATTTGTTAGACCATTCAAGGTGTTGGGGTGATTTGGCAAGGTGTAATATTAGTGGGAATTTCCACCATGGATGGGAAGGATCTATTATGTTTTCCATGTCTCTCAACCCCATTGACATCTTCATGATAAATCCCATGTCATTTATTGGGGAGAGTAGGATATTGAGGATAACACAACCTTTATAGATCATCTAGTATATATCTAAGACCATCGAGAGAAGGTGTTGTGAGGATGAACCATTCCCCTAGTTCAGGTACTATGGAGGCATGGTGTCATAGAGGAGAGTACTTGGGAGTATGATACGTAGATGTGATCCTAGTACCTGGAGTTGATTTGGGTTTTCCCTTCACTTTATTTTCTTTGGGATGTATTGTTCAGCCCTTTGTGTTTTATGAAATATGTGGTTTTCCACTTGATTTTATGTGTGTTTTGTGATGTGTAATGATGTTTCAACGTGATAAAAATGGAATATATGGTTCCTACTCAAGACACATTTTACTGTTATGTAATTAAACTCGTGTGGTCGGGTCAGTGCCACCTATAACAGATTGTATCTTGACATGAAGGGTTGAATTAACTGATTCCTATGTTCGAGATAATATGTTTTTTATCTATTATGAGAGTTTGGGTTAGAGGGTTTTATTTGTGGTTTTGTTTTTGGTGTAACGAGATCCTTGATAGGTATCTCAAGGGATGGTTGTTCGGACCCTTCCTCTCCTTTATTTTGGGTTGTTTTTGAATTATTGAGGGAGAGAATATTTTGATAGGTATTTTATGTAATGTTCTAGACCTTCCATCTCATTAATTTACCAAAATAAATGATTTTTGAGGTGTCTGGGGGTATTCCAGGGTATTTTTGGGACATGTGAGTCATTCCAATGGTGGCTCATTTCAATAGTGTACCAACTTTCCAGTCTTCCAATAGTAAATAATCCTATTGGTGGCTTGTTTGGTGATAGATTATCCTATTGTTGACTCATCTAGTAGTATATCATCCTGTAAAGGAATCATCTAGTAGTATCTCATCTTGGTGTTGACTCATCTGGAGGCAGCTCATTCTTGCAGTGACTCATCTGGTGGTGACTCGCAAGAGGTGACTCACTGGCGGTGACTCATATAGAGGTGAATTTCTAGTCGTGAATCATTATCGGTGACTCATCTATCAATGACTCTCTGGTGGTGACTCATTTAGTAGTGACTCATCTAGTGGTGACTCATTTTTATAGTTTTCTAAATTTCTAGAATTTTCCAGTTTCTCCAGTTTTTCCATTTTTATGTATGTTTTAATGAGAAATGAGTTTAATTACATAATTAAATATTTTAAAATCTACTTCAAAGTGTATCAGTCATATATTAAGTTTCTAAAATTTTTGGGTTCCTTTAGAACATTTAAAATGTGTGGCTTTAATGAGATCTGATTTAATTGTCAAACTAAGTTGTTTTAATCCCATTATTTTCGGGTTTAGTCCTTCTAAAATGGAGATCTTATCTTCATTAATTTCTTATTATTTATCTTAATACAAGAGGTACCAAAATCATTCTTCCTTGGAGTTTTGGAATGAGGTGTTGTAGTTGGTTCGATTCCCCCCGAAAGAAGTCCACTCCTATACGTGTGCCCCTATTTTTTGTGCAAAAAGGTTGTGTCATTCATCTTTCTTCTAGGTGGGATTTCCTTCATTTCTTTTCTTAAGTGTATCAAGTGGGATTTGTATATAACTATTACCCCTTGTGAATATGTTTGCATTCAGACTAAGAAATATAATGAATCAACTTATATTAAATTCAAAGGGAAAGGTGAACATGATGTTTAATCTTAATGTTTTATTGAATTTGATTGATGTTTTAAATTGTATGGTCTAATCATCTACTGAAAATAATTTCCATTATGGGTAATTTATTGTGCACTAGTTATGGTTTATATAATACATACTCTTTGTGTGGTTCTTTATGTCACTTATTATATAATTGACTAAACATGTACATTCAGTTAATAAAATGGATGCCCCATGATCATATGGTTTCTATGATAACACCCTTAATTAAGAAAGTGAAATTGAATAAGAGATCCCTTGATAAATATGAAAGTATGTTGTGTTATAGTGAGTGATATGGAATGTGTGGGTATGGTGGATGAGATATGGTTGTGCATCAAGGTCGTGATTGTTGTGTGGTTGTGCAGTGGGGATATAGTGGAAGATGGATTTTGACTTGAATGTTGGGATTTAATTTCACTGTATTGCCTATTGTGTTTATGCTATGTTAGTTACCCAGTTGGTATGGATGGAAAAATGAATAATAATAATAAACTATAATTATTACATGATAATTATTTAAATATAACATTTAATGGATGAATTGATGATGGGAGGATGGATGGATGGCCACATGCTCTTCCATGTTCCCTCTTCCAGGCGATAATGTCCCATGTTTCTTTGGGCTAGTTGTGATGTGTGATCCTAGGTCTCTTTGGGATGAGTTGTGGTGTGATATCCTAGGTGTCTTCAAGATGAGATGTGATGTGTGTCCTAGGTGTCTTAGGGATGAGATGTGATGTGTGTCCTACAAGTTTTTATGTGGGATATGATGTGATGTGATGTGATGTGTAGATCAGGTGTGTGTGATAAGGATGTGTTGTGAGGTGTGGCCTAGGTGTGTGTGGGTGGGATGTTATGTGATAGATTAGGAAGAGGTGGGAGCACCATGACGTCTATCGTTGGGGTGTGATAGTGTCTAATTAGAGGGAAATTGGTGCAGGGTACCCTATCATCAATGTGATTTATATTATATTATATTACTTGGATGCATTATTTGGTGAGTGATCCTTGGCGAGGTTGGGGTTATGGTTAGTTTACCTATTAGGTGTTGTTTGGTTTTGTTGTTTTCCCACCATTTTATTACTATTCTCCTTCCAATTATGCATGACAGACTTTGGTTTCCCTATTGAGTATACCTGTATGATCACCCTGTGTTTATAAAAACTTTTTTAGGTTTCTAAGAGGATTACGTGGATCATTTTGGGAATTACTAGCTCATACCTTGGAAAATTTTTTGTGTTACTTATCTATTTTTATTTTTGGGTATTTACTTTGGAGACTTTTATTTGTATCTATTTTATTTAGACATGAATTGTGGGATGGTTTTTTGGTTGTTCTTATATATATTTTATGGATTTGATTATGGTTGATACATTATATCTCGTGATCTTGTTTCCTTATAAATTTTAATGCCTCCCATATTGTGATATTTGTACACCCTTGGTGCTAGTCGCCAACACGAGACTTACTGGAGGTGGGACTCAGAGGTCCTTATCTCTCTCCATTTATTGTTTTATATTTAGTGGGAGGTGGTCATGACAATATATTTCCCACCCATATTTTATTATAACATAACCACCATCATTGGTTATAATGTAACCACTATCACAAAATGAAAATCATACATATGGGTGCCACAAGATCATAAATCTTTCATCATATTAGAACCCATGAAATAAAATGGGTTTAATGGACATTTCATTATAACATAACCTATGGAAAATAAAAAAAATCATAATCATTTTATCATAGAATAAACCATGAAAATAAGTGGGATTCATAAGCATTTAACATGGTATAACCCATGGAATAGAAACACGATTCATAAACATCATGCCATTAAAACAAAAACCATTCACAAAATGAATATGAATAGTAACATTGGATCATATCCCTAGTAAGGAATAGGTAACATAAAAGTATTTCATATTAAATGTAAAATAATTTTGAAATATCATTTAAAACATTTCTTGATGAAAATATTATTTTCTCTTTGAAATTTGTTTTTTAAACATAAAAAATTTTTAAAACTTTTTCATTGAAAATAACCTTGAAAACTTATAAAGAATGATTTTAAAATAATTTAAAACAATTTATAAAATATATAACATTTTAAAAATACTTTTCCTTTAAAAAATATTAAAAATAATTTAAATATATTTTTTGAAATCATTTTTCGAAAACAAGGTTTTCAAAGAAAACAAATTTACGACCGAAGAGATAAATAAAGTTGTATTTTCTTAAATACATATTCTTAATTATATTAAGTATTGAAGAGTGGAAAAAAAGTACCATTAATTTAAGATATCATTAATAACCATAGGATAATAAAATTAATTATAATTATTGATAGGTATATCATGATATTTTGACATTGGAGACTTAATTATAAAGAATCTTGATAAATGATGTGATTATAATATAAAACCCTTACCATTTTGGTAACCTTGAATCATAAGAACCATGAAGGAATAACATAAAATAAAGCTTAAAATATCATGAGGATTAATATATTATATATATTACATGTCTAATAGGCTGTATATACACCTTTTGAAAGAATATAGGTGTAAAGCATAACGTATGTCTCAAAAAAACAAAATTGAGACAAAAATACCTTTACCGATTTGGTAACATTTGAACTGTAAAAACCATGAAAGATAGATAATTAAATATATATTAAAATAAAAATAATTATAATTATAATATTAATAAAATACATTCATAGTAATTATACACACCACATAAAATAAATAGGTGGTGAACATGAAATGTGTTTCATAGAAGTAAAAAGTGAGACAGAATTCCCTTACCTTAAGTCTTGACTCCCATCGTACTCATTAAAACCTAATGTATAATAAATATAGGTTTATTTTATATATATATTAAAGAAAAATATTCATATATATCATATAATATATGATTTAATGTGTCCTTTTATTACCTATTTATTAACAATTCCATATTAAAATTATGTTTCGGGTAATAATCACTTTGTTTTTTGTATATGTTTTGATTGGTTATATTTGTGTTCCTATTAATTTGATAATGGATCCATAATACTCAGAATTATAACCATGATATGTATATAACATATAATCATTATGTATTTATTTATAGTAATCCATAAAATTTAGTGATAGGAAATGAAATACATCGTTCATGGAGACTATAGGTCGTACATACACATGAATATTGTTGTTCATTTTGTTATTGGGTTGAAAGAAATAAAATTAAATGATATATATTATCATTACATGATCATTTTTATGTAATATATATCAAAAAAAATTATTAAACTCATCCTTAATACATTCCATGTAAAGCATGAACAAATCACATTACTTCAAGAGGCGGTAGTCTGTCGTGCACACAAACGATGTTATCGTATTCCCACAAAATGTACAGTGTGAAAGTATGTATGATATAATAATTAAAAAATAATAATAACATCATATATATCATATATATCATATATAAATAATAAATACATCATTATGACCAGCCTTGAGAGGTGGTAATGGAAAAACAAACGACATCGGTTCGCGAGGTGGTAGTCCTCAATACACACTAATGATGATTTTATAACCCATTTGATGGAAGGGGAGATTGTTTTCTGTAATTACATTAACATAAAAATATATTAGTATATTTAATATACTAATGTTATTATATAATCATGATATAAAAAATTTAAATCGGTTTTAGGAATAAATAAAACAAAAAATCTTATTGATGAACGTTACCTCTTCTTCAGGTATCCTTCCTTAGGACTTCACTAAAATCTTTCCTAAGATATATTTATACCAAAAATAAGGCTTATAGGATGAGTTATGGAAGTTGATAAATTATTTTTGGTAGGTTTTAGTCATGAAAATTGGATTGATAGGTGTGAAGAAGGGGGAGAGTGGGTTCCCTTTTACAATTGAGGAGTGGCACTCTTGTAAATATCCAAAAGTATTCACTATTGGGTGGTCTCTCTTACCTAATGTGGATAAAAAATAGATCAATAATTTATGGGAGGTTTTTTGGGTCAATACACACCTCCAACACACAAAAATAAACACATATTTATCATGTTATTCCTTAGTCTTTAAGTTTACTCAATTTTACCCTTTTAGTTTTTACCACAGTAACTTGTATCTTTTTATTTATCTAAGTAATTTATTATTTAATAATATAATTAAAATTAGTTTTTTAGATAATTTATAACTAATTATTATAAATATTAAATTCAATTTATTAAGTAAAAACTCTATGTGTGTATAAAAAAAATTTAATACAAACGCAGGGAATGTGCAAAACCATTTTTTAACCTTAAACGTGGTAATTAATTTTAACTATTTTCACTAATAATTATTGTCAACAGTTATTTTTACATTATTATATAATATAAATTATTATTATTCTAAATATGGAATCCATTTTTTAAAATTAAAAACATATAATTGGAAGAATTTAATTTAAAATTAATCTAACAGACACGATGAGAAAACAGGTTTTTTAAGTGAGAATGTTCAAAAGTTTACAAATTTTTAATATCCAAATTCAATATAAAATTGATTCCAATTAAAAAATTATTAATAGATTTATAGTTGAACTAATTATACTTTAAAAAAAATTTAAAATATAATTTAAATTTTCAAATAAATTAAAATAAAAGGAGGTTTTCAATTAAAATTCGGTATTTTTCACTATTCATCAAAAAATGAAATTTTTCAGAAAATCAAAAAAAATCATCATAAGATAATTTTTATCTTCATATTTTTTTTAAAATAATTTTCTAAAATTTATTTTCCAAAATTGGATAACTTTATATTTCATATAAGTGTTCTATAAAAACGAAAAACTGCTTTTTAGAAGAAGAAAAAAATAGTTTTTAAGCGTAAAATTTGATTTATTTTTATCTCTTCTATAGAAACACATAATATGAATATTTTATTGAATATATACTATATAAATTTCATTAAAATAATTCACTAGAAGTTATTTTTTTATTTTATTGATGTGGAACACATTTTTTTGTATAGAAAAATAGTTTTCAGAAAGAGAATTCCTTTAATTTCAAATAGTTTTTATTTTCATTTCTAATTAATTGGACACCAATGAATTCATCATATATACATGTGTAAACCATATTTTCCTAATTTATTTAATAATATTAATAACCATCATTCCAATAGATAGGTTATAATTATCATATTAAATAATAATAAGTTAATTATATGACATGTTTTATAAAGACTCGGTGTTTCATATAATGCAAGATAAACTTGGTATTTTGGGTAACACAAGAAAAACGTGTTTCATGTAATGAAATATAAAGTCAATTTTACTTGTAAAAAAATTGAAAATAATTGTTTTTTGTCACACAAAATATAGAAAATAGCAAATCTATTTGAAAAAAAATTCACAAAATTTCAGGGTGATACGCATCACATAATGAAAATAATATATATGTGTGTCATAAGATCATAAATGTAGAATCTTTTAAGTTGTTTTAAGTTTATCCTTTAACCTTATTTTGATCATTTTTTTGGGTCTTTTATTTGGTTTTTTTAGTAGAATTTTGAAAAACAATTGGAGGTTTTCTGGGTTGTGTATGACTTTCCCAAACTATGTGCCCCTCCAATAAAAACTATGCAGCCCAAGATAGTTAGGGTTTGAACGGTTGGTGCACGGTTTGAAAAATAATATAAAAATATATTATAAACCATTAACCTTGGTAATTTAGTCCATAGGATGGAATGGTTAGGGTTCATTATTTTCCTAACCTTATGGTTCTCTCAAGGAAACTGTGCGTGTAGAATAATTTTATTCCAAAAAATTATTTTAAATTATCAAACCTTCTAATTTAACCATAGATCAAACCCCACTCAACCTAAATCATTTTCCTTAGATTTAAAGGATCTCAATAAGTGATTTTAACCCCAAAAAACCCTTCTCATGGTGAATCAAAGTGTGTAAGATCATGTTCAATCTCCTCCAGGTAAGTGAATCTCCTCTCATGTGTTCTCTCTCGATCTCTCCTTCCTTCATACTTAGAGTTTTACATATCATCACGTATCTGATGGATCTAAACTCTGTTTAAATATATCTTTATTCTAGGTTTTATTTCTTGATCTCCTACACCTTTGTTCTTTTTTATAAAATCCCATTGCAGGTGTCAATTGTTGATTTTTGATTCCATGATTAAAGGTAGGTGGTTTCATTTGAGATTGTCCATGTGATTAATACCTTGATTTGATTGATTATTTAAAATAGCTTTTAATTAATTTATGAAAATCCAATTTGATTTTATTTTCAATTTTAATTTTAAATGGAATTAATTTTAGGGGAAAACCCCCAATTCCAATGGAATTGGAATTTGGGGAATATTTTGAAATTGATGGAATTAGTGAATTGATTTAAAACTTATTTTGAGAAAAATGGATTAAATTGAAATAAAGAAAACCTATTATTGTTTTTTATTGAAAGGTAATGAAATGGTGATAAACCCATGTTTTGGTTTTTGAAATTTTATTAGCGTATTGAAACTCAAAAATGGGCAATTGAATTTTAAATGACGACTAGATTTGAAATCAGATTATTTTTCCCTTTTATATTGATTGATTGAGAACATGAAATCCTAGGTAGTTAGTGGGTTATTTAGAATAATCATGCTAGGATGAAGATTCCCTAAGAATGGATTGATGATGAAAACTCTAAAAACCTAGTTCGTAAGATCTTATCCTCTATGGGATGTTGATGAGTCATATTCAGCATGATCCCAAGGGACGTGTGTACACATATTAGTCGCGATCACTGGGTCACTGATATGTGATGTGTGGGGATCCAATAACCGAAACCTATCATACCATAGGGAATATGACTATGGTGATTATTTTTATTATTTATATATATATATTCTATTTATTATTGAACTATTTTATTCATGCCTACTAATTTATATAAACCATTTTATATAAATATTTTATTTAATACATGTTTGAAATATTTTCCATCCTTTGAAAAGACTCATGTTTTGTTTTAAATATGAAAATTAGATATTACTCCATTACCTATTTTATTTAAAATTGAAAGAATGATTTGGTTTATTATTAAGGGATCAGTTATGGAACACTTAGTGAGATCCTACGGGGATTTATAACTCAAACCCAACATTTTCCTTTGGGAGTCTGTATATTTTCTTCTGTTAGGTCTGAGAAAAGAGAAAGCTCCTCTAGGAGGTGGTGGATATTCTAGATCCTTTTCTCTTGGTGTGATGTCTCCTTTGGGATGTTGTATTTATTCTGAGTACTTTTATGATGTACTATTTTAGGTTTTGATATACCTTTTTGGTTTCTGGTACTTTCTCCCTTTGGAGTGTTGAGCATCTTTATCTTCCACTGATTTGTGGACAATTCATTCTCTATTTTATCTTTTATGATTCCAGGTGCTAGTCTCCAACCTGTGGGGATCAGTAATTCCCTTAGGGCTATGTCAATTATGTCTTAGGCATCACGGCCAGGGTATTGAGGGTGGTTCTTGATAAAGTAGTATCAATGGATATAGGTTAAGAATCATTCCTTGATATCAATATGCAGTTTGAAAGATCTTATCAGGACTTAGGAGGTAGTTTCATGAAATTACCTCTCTATATCTCATCTTAACTATCCTTATGTCAGCATGGGTGGTTTGTAAAAGGTGTATTGAAGAATAATTTGATCTAATTATATTCTTTCCCCTAATTTTTATTTAGATAGGTTGAAATTCAAATCTTTTTATCTTATCTAATGGGATTAATTTTTCATGTTTTTTTTTGTTTTATTTGTGATCTAAGTAATCTTATGATGTCTTCAATATTGTTGGATAATTTTTTGTAGCATCATTCCTCCAAAAATACATGTGAATAGGATCCTGGAGGAAAATTCTAGTGAACCACAGTGAGTGAATCTGATCATAGATCAGAATCTTGTTGAGATTAGTGTGTGTGTTTTCCAAGCACTAGGATAGGAACATGCACCCATTCCCATTAGGATCTAGTTGTAGAACCTCATAGGGATGTGTCTTGAAATCATACTCAGGATTTATTTCACCAAAATCTACCAGAATTCCCAGGCTCTAATGATCCTCAAGAGATTGAGTATTGGTTGGGGAACATAGATCGTTTTTTTGATTTTAGGGAAATACCTCCTTTAATTAAGGTGAAATGTTCCACATTTAAGATAGAGGGGGCTAATAGAAGATATTGGGACTCAATTGTGAAAACAAATAAGCATGATGGTTTATAGTGGAAGTAATTAAAGGTTATTTTCACTAATAAGTTCTATCTTGAGCCTATGGCTCTAAATAAGGCTGTGGACTTTTTTCAAAACTCGATCAGTCTGATAGGACTATGATACAATATGGGGACCGATTCACTGAGCTTGTGAAGTTTTCACTAGAGATAGTATCAAATGGGATGATGAATAATTGATGGTTTGAGATGTTTATTTGCACTAATATTCATTATGAGGTTTTTTTAAATGAATCTTACTTCTTATGATGATTTTCTAGGCAGGGAATTAATGTTTGATCTTGACCTAGATGGTAATTCAGGGTTGAAAGGAGTTACTTTTTATCCCATTTTTAGTTCTATAAGTTCCTTTAAAGAAAAGAGTATGTATCATGAGTATCATATTGTATCTTGATAGTATGGTTATTCTATACCTCTTATAGTTCTTAGAAGAGGCCCTTTGACTTGCTTCTAGTGTGGAATTCTTGGGAACTCAAAAAAGGTTTTCACTAAGGCAACCAAGATCTTTAGTTCTTACAGATGTTTGGGACACTTACAAAAATTTATTTATATCTTTTCTTCCCCCCAAAGAGTCATGTGATAATCAGTACCTAAAATTATTTTGGTGTAGTCATATGCTTCACGAAAAAAGGGGTTACAACCACAAGAATCTAGAACGAAGCTTCTTCCCACACTGGAAGAGTCTCCATAGGAAGAAGATACAGGTTCAGTGACTATGAGAGGTACCATCAATATAAATTCATATTTAGTGACTGCTTAATTTTATACTATTGAATCTTATTTTGTTTGTATTGACACTTATTTTAATCTTTCTAAATCTTCATACATAGATTTTTTCTTATGTGGTTGATATTTCTACTCCCCTTGGAATGAAGAGAGGGTAGGAACTCTCTAGTCCTACTTTTTTTTTCTCTTTATCAAAAATTGAGATTACCTTGAATTTTTTGGTTCTCAGCATGAAACTTCTTGATATCGTTTTTTGGATAGATTGGATCATTTCTAATAAGTCTCTAATTTACTGCTATCTTTGGTGGGTTTTCTTTACCATGCCCAATGGGGTGTGTCATATGTTTCAGGGATAATGGGACCTGAGGTCGAGTAGGGATGGACCTTCTTATCTAGATTTAGGGAAAGTAATATTATTTTTTTATTTTGATCTAGATTTGGGATCTTTGAGTGATTATATCCCTCTAATTTTCATCAATTTTCTAAAAAAAACCTTCTAACTTCTTATAGTTTCCCACTAGTAAGAGGGGTAGAGTTTTGTATTGATTTTGTACTTGGTACTTAACCAGTTTCTATTCATTATTACTAGATAGAACCAACTAAAATGGAAGAGTTGAAGACTTAGTTGGATAGTCTGATAAAGAAAGTATGTATACACCCAAGGGTGTCACCCTGGGTGGTGCCTATTCTCTTTGATAAGAAATTTGATGGAGCACTCCGACTATGTGTTGATTTCAAGAAACTCAACTGAGTTATAGTAAAGAAATATTATCCATTTCAACGTATTGTTAACTTGTTTGACCATTTGAAAGGGAAGAAGTGGTTTTAGAAGATTGATCTTTGATCTGTTTATCACCAGTTGAGAATAAAAGAATCTGACATTATGAAAACCTCCTTCTGGAGCATGTATGGCCATTATGAGTACCTTTTCATGCCATTTGGCCTAACCAATAATCCTGTATTCTTTATGGATTTGATGAACAGGCTCTGCCATGAGTATATTGATACATTTTTGTGGTATTTTTGGATGAAATCCTCATTTACTCTAAATCTAAGGAGGATCATGTATGTCCTCTAAAATTGGTTTTGGAAATGCTGAGAAATATCTGAATTTATACCAAGTTATAAAAATGTGATTTCAGGATTTAGGAATTGAATCTCTTCAGACATGTGGTCTTAGAACATAGTATATTAGTTGATCCTAAGAAGTTGAAAGCTTTTATGACATTGGAACAACCATGAAATCTTTTTGAGATTCAGATCTTCTTGGGTTTTGCTGGGTATTATCACTAGTTTTTTTAAAGGATTTATAAAAGTTGGCTTCTTTGATGACCACTCTCACTCATAAGATAGAGAAGTTTTCCTGGAATTATAAATTTCAGATTTATTTTGTTGACATGAAATGTCTTTCTAATTCTACACTGATGTTAACTCTTCTAGAGGCTGAGTAAGGCTATGTGGTCTTCTAGGATTCATCCGGTTTAGGTTTGGGTTGTGTTCATATGTATGGTGATCATGTTGTAGCATATGTTTCTTCATATCTTAGGCCACATGAGAAGAATTATTTTATCCATAACCTTGAACTTACATCCATGATGCATATCCTAAGAGTTGGTGGAATTACCTTTTCATAGAAAGGTTTACCATGTACTCTAACCACAATAGCTTGAGTTATATCTTCTCTCAAAAATATTTTAATCTATACCAGAGGCCTTGGGTGGAGTACCAGTAGTCTTTTGAATTTTTCATTACATATACTCAGGGAAAGTAAATGTTTTTACTGATGCCTTGAGCTAGAAACTTCCTACCCATACCATGAAAGAATCATCAGAATAGTGGAACTTGATGGCCCTTTTTGCATAATTTCATTTTAATAGTTTGGGAAATTGGTACTGGAGTTATCTTGGATATTGTTTAGTTGACCTATGCTCTTCTTGAGATGATTCTTCAGAAGTAGAAGCTTTATGATTAATTCTATATCATTAGAGACTCTATTTATGGTGGGGAGAGAATTGATGAGTGGTCATTATCCATAGAAAGTATCCTATGTTTCCAGAATTATTTTTTTGTTCCTTTATATAAAGAAAATCTATAATGGGTGATTTCACAAATTCTAAATGGGTTATACACTCAGGAACAACAAATATGTTATATGACTTTTGGTGACGATTCTGGTGACTAGGTATGAGATAGTACATCACTGATTTTGTTTCACATTTCTATACTTTCCAACAGGTCAAGGTCGAGAACCAGAGAGCTTCGGGTTTTATTCAACCACTTCTAGTTCTGACTTGAAGGTGGGTTGATATCTCTATGGACTTTGTAGTTGGGTTAACATGTACCCTTAAAAAAAGAATGAAATATGGATTTTGATTGATATGCTGACTAAATAAACTCACTTTATACCCATTTGGGACAAAACTAAAGTTTAGGAGTTTGGAAATATCAATGTGAGATAGATTTTTCATTTGTATGGAGTTCCATATGTAATAGTCTCTAATAGAGATCTCAGTTTTACCTCACATTTTTTGTGATTTATTTAGGAGGTGATAGGATCTTAGGTCTATTTGAGCATGATATACCATCCATATATGGATGGAAAAACTGATATGGCTATACATATTCTTGAGGACATGCTTTATCCCTATGCCCTTGAATTTTTTAGTGCTTGGGATGAACATTTAGTATTGGTTGAGTTCTCATATAAAATTAGTTACTAATCTACAATTAGAATGGATCCTTTTGAGGCTATATAAGAAAGGACATGTAAATCTCCATTTTGTTGGTCGGATAATGGAGAAACTTCCTTGGTTGGGAAAATTTTATACTAGGATACAATATTGAGTATTTGATTTATTCTTTAGTTAATATTGATGGCGCAGATATGGTATAAATACTATGTTGTTTGTCATCATAGACCATTGGAGTTCCTTATTGGTGAACAAGTGTTCTTGAGAGTATCACCTGAGTTGGGTCACTGATGACTTGGGAGGAAATGGAATATTACTCTTCATTTTGTGGGGACTTTTTAGGTTGTTGAGTAGGTGGGGAGAGTGGATTACTATTTATAGCTTCCATTAAAATTGGCATCGATATATAATTTTTTCAATGTATTTTAGCTTTTGAGGTTTCTTCCTAACCCATCTCATGTCTTTAGCTAGAAGGATATTGATGTTGAGCCATATTTATCAATGAATAATCTTCCAGTTATGATTTTTTATTCTAAGAAAAAGTTAATTTTTGGGAGGATGATACCTTTATTCTGTGTGATGTGGAAGAATGGTTTTTATATGTATGAGACTTTGGAGAGAGAGGCACTGATGAGAGAACAGTGGCCTCATCCTTTGGATAAGCAAACTTCTTGACAGGCTTTCTGGGATAGAAATTTCTTATGGTGGGGAGGTTGTAACAACATGTTACTTGTTTTCAGGTTCTTTTAGACCCTTATTTTTATCATTCTATGGTTAATGATTGTATTGGGTTGTTTCAAAATATTTTTGGAAAAAAAATTAGGTTTTCTAGGCTATTCAGCGTTGGTGCACAGTTTTTCCAAACTGTGTACCCCTCCATTGCAAATTTTTAAATCATGGGTAGTGAGGGTTTACACGATTGGTGAATGTTTTGAAAATCCATGAAACTACCTAGTAGAAACTGTGAACCTTATACAGTTATTCTTGATGGGGATCACGGTTAGGCTGCATAGTTTTTCTCACCATGAAACCCTCTCTAGGAAACTGCACACGCAAGATAATTTTATTCTAAAAAATTATTTTAAATTATTGATCCCCATGGTTTAACCCCTCTCAACTCCCAATAGACCTAAATAATTTTACTTAGATTTTAACTCTCTCAATTAATTTATTTTAGTCCCTCAAAATCCTTCTCTTGTTGAATCGAATCATGGATTGTCTTGTTCGATCTCCTCCGAGTAAATGAATATTCTCTCATGTGTTCTCTCTCGATCTCTCCTTCCTTCCCCCATAGATTTTAATAGATCATCATTATGGATATAAACTCCATATAAATGTATCTTGATTCTATTTTTGATTTCTGAATCTATGATTCCTTCATTATTTATTGTAAAATCCCACTATGAGTGTCGATTATTGATTTTTGAATCTGTGATTAAAGGTAGGTGGTTTCCTTTGAGACTGTCCATAAAATAATACCTTATTTGCATGATTTTTTTAAATATATTTCAATTAATTAATGAAAACCCAATTCAATATGATTTGGAATTATAATTTTAATTGGTATATATTTTGGGGGAAACCCCCAATTCCAATGGAATTAGAATTTAGGGCATATTTTAAAATTGATGGAATTAATGAATTGTTTTGAGAATTATTTTGAGAAAAATGGATTAAATTGAAATAATGAAAACTTATGATTCTTTTCATATTGAAAAGGCAAGAAATGATGAAAAATCCATGTTTTGGTTTTTGAAATTATATTTGAATACTATAAATGAAAATTAGGCAATTAAATTGTAAATAATGATTGGATATGAAATGAGATGATTTTACCTTTTTTTATTAATTGATTAAGAACATGTGAGTCTGGGTAGAAAGTGGGTTATTTGGGAAAATCACCCTATGATTATGATTCCCTAGAAATGGATTTATGATGAAAACTTTAATAAAAAACTAGTTTGACAGAACTTATCCCCGATGGGATGTTGATGAGTCCTATTCAGCCTGATCCTATGGGGTGTGTGTACACATATTATCCACAATCACTGATAGGATATGTGTGAGGATCCTATAACCAAAATATATCATACTATAGGCTAAATTACCATGGTTCTTGTTATTATTATTTTAATATATATATATATATATATATATATATATTATTTATTATGGAACTATTTCATCCATGCCTATTAATTAATAGAAATTTTTTTATATAAAATATTTATTTAATTCATGTTTAAAATGTTTTCCATCCATCAAAAAAACTACTTTATTTTAAATATTCAAATGAGATATTATGTGATTAAATATTTTATTTAAAATTAAAAGAATTATTTGGTCTATTATTATGGAATATATTATGGAAAACATGGTGAGACCCTACTAGTCTTTATATATCACACACTAACTTTTCCTTCAAGTGTTTGTGTATTTTATTCTACCAAGTCTGGGAAAGGGAAAGAGCCACTAAGAGGTGGTGGATTTTATTGATCCTTTGGTATTGGAGTGATTTTTCCTTTGGGATGTTGTATTTATACTAAGTAATTTGGGTTTTGATGTACCTATTTTTTTCTATTACTTTCTCCCTTTGGAGTGTTGATCATACTAACTTGTATCTTTACCTTCCATCGTTTTGTGGAAAATTTGTTCCCTCTTTAATCTTTTATGATGCTAGTTACTAGTCTCCAAACCATGGGGATCAGGAATGACCTTTGAACCATGTCAATTCTGGATCTAGTATTAGGGTACCAGGGTATTGGGGATGGTTCTTGATAATAAAACATTCATTATGTCAAAACACATTAAAAGAAATGGGTTTTATAAACATTCATTGTATCAAAACCCATGAAAATAAATGGGTTTCTTAAAAATTTAATCATAGAATAACCCATGAAAAATAAAAGGTTTTCATGGAAATATTTTCATTTTAATCATAAACTTAGATAAAGAATAAGGATAGTATAATTGGATCATATCCCTAGTAAATCTTAAGTAACATCAAAGGACTTCATCTTAGATTGAAAAGATTTTTAAAGATCACTTGGAACATTTCTTGAGAAAATAACCCTTCTTTGAAAATTAAATTTTTAAGACTAAAAATTCATAAAATATTTTGGAAATATTTTTCTTTGAAAATAACATTTTAAACTCATAAATTAATCTTTAAATAAAATAATGGTCATTGTAGTGGGAAATTAATCTCATCTTGTACAAGTTAAAAACAAAGATTCCTTTCACATTTTCGATAAAAAGGTCAAAAGTGACTCATTTGGAAAGTGAAAAGAAGTAAAATAAGGGAAAAAATGACAATAAAAAACATTTATAGAATAGTAAAAAACTTTATTTAAGACATTTTTAGATAACATAGACATGGAAAAAAAGGGATTTTCAACCGAAGAGAGAAATAAAGTTGATTTTTCTTAAAAACATTTTATGAATAATTTTAAGTACCAAAGAGAGATAAATGGAAAAATTATAATGAATAACAAAATTAGTATAAAATACATGAGTTAATTGAGATATTGATCATAATATTTCATAATTGGAAGAATATTCGTAAACAATCCTGATAAATGATGATATTATACCATCAAGTATCTACCACTTTGGTAACATTTGAATCGTAATCCACATGAAAGAATAACATAGAATTAAAATTTTAAATATCATGAAAAGAATTATATTCATTTATAAAATGTAAATTGGTGAGTATATACACCTCATAAAATAATTTAGGAGCATAACATAACTTATGTCCCAAAGTAGAAAAATTGAGACAAAATCTCTTACATTAAGTCTTGACTTCCTTCGTACACATTCGAACCGCCTGTATAATAAATATAGTTTTATTATAAATATATTAAAAAACCATACATATATATATATAATACCATATATGGTTTACTTATGACCTTTTATTACCCATTTATTAATAATTCCTTGTTAAAATCATGTTTTAGGTAATAATTGCTTTGTTTTTCTTGTATGTTTTGATTTAGTATTTTTGGTCCTTTTACTTTGATCATGGATCCATAATATATATATTTTTAAATATTATATAAATATAATATAAATTAATTATATATTTATTTATAGTAATCAATTAAATTTAGATATATAAAATGAGTTACATTGTTCATGGAGATAGTAGGTTGTACGTACACATGAACGTTGTTTTCTATTTTATTAGTGGATGGAAGAAAATGAAGGTAAATAATATATAACCATTATAGAATAATTATGATTTTATATATATCACATATATTTATTAAATTTATCCTTACTACCTTCCATGTAAATCTTAAGTGAAAACAAATCACATCACTTCGTAAGGCGGTAGTCTACCGTACACACGAGGGGCATTATCGTATCCCCCCCCCCCCCCCCGTACACACGAGCGGCATTATCGTACCCCCCCCCCCCCCCCCGAAATAGAAAATAAGAAGGTATATGTGATATCATAATTAAATAATTATAATAATTTCATAAATATCATATAAATATGTTAAATATATATTTAAGACAAAATTGAATTTGGAAATGGAATAATGAAAATGAAAAATCTTAGTGAACACAATTGCCTTCACTTAGAAGAATCTTCTTTGGATTTCTTATTAAGTACCCTATTGTTGGTGTTTTGGGAGGACCAAAACCTCTATAATGTGTATAAGTATGTTGGGGAGATATTTTGGTAGGATTTTGATGAACTATATATCCTTATATGTGTAAATAATTGAAGAAATGTGGTGCCCTTTTTTTAGTGGGGAAAGGGGACCTTCTTAGAAATCACTTGGAAATTTCCCAAATGAATCCAAAATGATAAATTCATTCCCAAGAAAAAGCTTCTAAATAACCTTATGTAATAATTTGGGATATATATATGGCCAAAATATTTGCATAAAATAATATTTTTACTGGTTTAATTGGAAAAAAATACCCTTATATTTATAGATTAACCCCTGATAAACTCATTTTTACCATAACCTTGGTAATTAATTTTTACTATTTTCACAATTAATTATGGCCAAAAATTAAGTTGAAATTATTATATAATATTAATTATTATTATTAAGATTATAAATATGGTATCCATTTTTTTAAATTCAACTCAAAAAAAGTGGCAAATTTTAATTTAAAATTAAAGTTGTTGACGCGATGAAAGTGCGGGTTTCCAAAAAGAAAATTTTCATAAGTATATAATGTTTTAATATAAAAATTCAATATGAAATTTATTTTAATGACCTAAATTGGATAAATTTTAATATAATTGAACTAATTTTAATTTAAAAACTATTTTAAAAAAATGTAACCTTATAAACTCTTTAAATGAAAAGAAAGGTTACAATAAAAAAGCATTATTTTCACTATTCATCAAAAAATTAATCTTTTCAAAAAAATACAAAAAATTCAACCTAAGATGATTTTGGAATTTTGATTCCAAAAATGAAGTTTATTTTCTCAAATAAATTTTCTAAAGTGGAAAAAAATATTATTTGTTCACAAAAAGTAATAATGGTCATTTTTTGAGAAAAAAGTGTGTTCAATGAATATAAAAACTTTACTAAAAATTAAGTTCATATTTATAAATATATTTTATTTATCTAAAATATTTATAATTAATTTTAATATTTGGTTATTGCAATTAATTATACTATGTTTAACTTCTAGGTTAAAATGGTCATGTTTAAATAATAATATTAATAGTATGTCATGGTTTGTTAAAACTTGGTGTTGCATGTAATGCAAGTCATCGAAGAAATTAAATTTATTCAAAAAATATATTTATCAAAAATTGGGTTGTTACATTCTACCCCACTTAAAAATTAATTTCTCCTTCCAAATTCATCACTCTAGTGAAAAAAAATTAGGATACTTCCACCTTATTACATTCTTTGGTTCCCACATAGCTTTTTCAAGCTGGTGGTTTTTCCAAAAAACATTGATCAGGTGAGTGATATTATTCTGTAGAAATTTCTATGTACAATTCAGAATATCCACCAGATGTTCCTCATAATAAATATAATGTTATAGATGTATTAGCTTTGATTTTAGTACAAGTGATATATTTGGTATACACTTCCTAAATATAGATACATGGAATACAATGTGGACTTGAGAGAGATTCGGTGGAAGCAATAGTAGATAAGATACCATCCCAATACAATCAATAATTTTAAAGGGATAGAAGTACCTAGGTATTTGTTTTCCCTTCCTTCCAAATCTCATTACTGTATTCCATAGCGTAATTCTAATAAACATCTTATCACTGACTTCAAATTCTAGATCACATCGATGATTATCAGCATAACTTTTCTATCCAATTAGTGATTCCCTTGGGTGTTATTGAATGTCTCTAACCTTCTCTTACATTTATTCATATATCATAGGTCCCAATAGAATTATTTCTCAAACATCATCTCAACACATTGGAGTTATACACTTATTTTCATAGAGTGCTTCATAAGGAGCCATTGAAATGCTCAAATTAAAGATATTATTGTCACAACCCATCCCTCGGGGCCCATGTTGTGACTACCTCAAGCCTGCCTTCTATAGGCCAGGGGCTGGCGACTAGCACCGAAATGTATTTTCCCTAAAACTGAGAAGGCATTTCCTTTATAACCTACAGGCACACGTAACCAAACACACAGCAAGATAGGAACACAAGTAAACTGAACTGTAAACAGACTGAGTGCAGTAAGTAAAAGGGGCCAGAATACAAGCCTAACTGGAAAGTACAAATACAATTGTGATACAATCCAACTGAAGAAAAGGGAAAGTTAGTTGTTGGTTCATTCTCCAAGGATCCTTCCTAAAGTGTATGTACAGATCGCCTCCTCATCACTCCACGTTCGTCTGTCTCCTCCACGTATCGACACGATGTATGGTCCACCTCCGAGAACCATCTAGTCCTGGTACTCCCAACCTCAGTCAGCACTGTCCGTCATCTACATCCAACACAAAAAGGTGAGGGCATATCCCGTGAAAGGGTGAGTATAACGATACTCAGTAGGGACCCCGAAACCCTCAAGGTCTCAAAAAATCCACCAAGGATAAACCACAAAGTATGAAAATAAAAGATAACCCTACTTAGGTATATGCTCATACATATACCTAAGTTATCAAGTAATCCATCTCAAATATGAGGAAAACACGGAGATACTGACTCAGCTCACACCAGGATTTATTATAGGGGTAGTAACATGTAACATCTTCAGTCGCATCATTGAACACCTCGGCTTCTGGAGATCCCCTCCTTTATCAGGTATAGTGGGTCTGTCATGTCACACAGGTACTTCCCACAAACCTTGGACTGTTGAGGTACTCCTCCTATCGAGTACCGTGGGTCTGCCGCGTTACACAGAGGTGCTTCCCACTGTGGGTCTACCACGTCACATAGAGGCGCTCCCCACCGTGGCCTGATTAGGTACTCCTCTCATAGAGTACCATGGTTCTGCCACATCACACAGAGGTGCTCCCCGCTATGGGTCTGCCGCATCACACAGAGGCGCTCCCCACTAGGCCTATCAAGTCACTCCAAGTCGAAAAGGTCAGCAGTCGTCAAGTCTCAGCCAGCTACTGGGTTCTCGCACTATACTCTCTCATCTCTGGGAGGATCTTCTCCACTAGCTACTATTTGATACTATACCTACAACGAAGTCCCACAAATAAGCATCTCAAAGGTCCTCCAAGTCATAGGGGTCTCAACGCAACAGACGACGCGTCAATCGGATGCCCGGTCTGTGAGTTATTAGCCTTTTAGTCCCGGGGGCCCGGTTAGATTCTTGCTCAATCCAACCTGAAAATTTCTCATCTTAATCCAAAACTCTAGTGGGATATACTCAAAGGGACTGTCTCACTCCAATATTTCCTACGCCGTTGATGGTTCACCAAACAGAAGTCTAGTGCCAAAGTTATGGCCAAAAGAAGTAAATGGATCGTAGTGGGAACGGGTCATGTCCGACCCGGTCGAACCGACTCGGCCCGGCCCACTGGGTGGTCTGGAAGGCTGCAAGGGGCCGTGGGGGTTCGACCGCAGATGGCGCAAGGCCATAGGGTGACTCGGTCGGGGCGGCTCGGCCAGGATGGTAGAGGTCGCGGGGTGGTTCGGGCAGCGAGGTGGCTCGACCGAAGCGGGTCGGGCCGCAGGGCGGCTCAGCCGAAATGGCTCGGGGCCGAGGGCAGTTCAGAGGAAGCGGCTTGGGGCTACGGGTGGCTTGCTAGAAGCGGCTTGGTTGTGGGTGGCTCGGTAGGAACAGCTCGGCCGCGGGTGGCTCGGTCGGAGCGGCTCGGCCGAGGGTTGTCGCTGGGTGGTGTGTATCGGCCGTGGGGTTTAGCTGCGAATGGCGGCTCAGCCGCGGGGTGGTTCGGCTGCGAAGTGGGGTCCCATCCACAGGGCGGCGGCCCATCTGCGGCGCGGTGGGGAGGCGGCTTGGCCACGGGGTGCATAGGTTGCGTGGCGGTGGCAGCCGCGGGGTGGTGTTGTTGCGCCATAGCCTTCTTTGTGGCTGCCAGTGTTGCTAGATGTCGTTCTCGTGCCTCCTCAATGTCCAAAATCTTGCTCTGGTTTCTATCACCAAGATTGTCTTCTTCCATCATGAAGGGTACATCATTCTAGAAGAATGACGAAGGGGTCGGGCCGTGTTTGTTTGGCTTGCGCCCTCCCTTTTAGAGTGGTAGCAAGCAGCTCATCAGGAACATGAACATTGAACGTCAAATCCTATCCTCTCGCAATGATTGTTCCCAACCCACAAAAGAAATCATCAGTGTTCTTTATTTTAAAAAGGTAAGATCATGGGAATATAATCATACACAAATTAAACCCCTACATTGGATTGTTCGTTGACAGAGATCGCAAGGGAGGAGACGAAGTCGTTGGGGAGGGAAAGATGATCGTCGATTGAAGACGTCCCACGCTGGAGGATGTCTCGAGGAAGAAAGTAGAAGTCGTGCATTGGTGTTCTTCATTGGAGATCTTTTCCCCAATTCTTTGAAGCTCTCCCATTTTCCAAACCTTTTCCCCAATTCCACCAAAATGAAAATATATCCAACTTCTTATTTTAAGTTTTCAAATTAAATTATGTTGGCATAATTTCCAAATGGTTTAATTAATTAATTGATAGGTGGCATAATAAATTATGGGGAGGGTTGGCATAATTAAGTGGGGAGCTCAAGAGGTTTCTCCCCACTTAATAGGGAGTTTAAGAGGTTTCAAACCTTGGGTGGTCCCCACCACCATAACCTCTCATGGGAGGTTAGGCTCGGTAGTCCCCACCTCCATAACCTCTAATGCAAGGTTTTAGTTCATGTGGTATCCACCTGTGAAATATCCACATGGGTGGTTACAACAAATAAAATAAAATGTTTGACTATTTTATTTTATTATTTCCATGAAAAACCCAAAAATTAACTTTCACCCTCGACCAACTGTCTTCGAGGTGAACATCTTTTTAAGAGAATATCAGAACTATGAGTTCAATAGTGCCCTTGGATTTTAATTCTGAGCACCAGTTCAAAAGTTAGAAAAATCCGCTCGCACATTTAGTGAACGTACCTGAAAAAAAGTTCAGAAATTCATTCTGGACACTCCGGGCCTCGGAATCATGAACCGTCAATTTTTACTAACTCATAAAATTCCCATATATTTAAAAAAAAATTACATGTAAATTCTGGGTCTTTACATTCTCCCCACCTCAGGGCTTTACGTCCCCATAAGCCACAACTCAAACTAAGGTAACAAGTGGGGGTACTGAGCATACATATGAGCCTCCTACTCCCATGTGCTCTCCTGGATATTCACATGTTTCCATTGAATGTGCACCAGAGGTATCGACCGTCCATGAAGGACCCACTCCTTTCAATCCTCAATATCTATTGGAACCTCTGTAAAAGTCACCCCATTGTCGACTTCCATCTCGCCATGGTTGATGATGTGAGAAGGGTCGTGCACTTATCTCCTCAACTGGGATACACAGAAGACGTCATGCACCCGGTGTAACTGAGGTGGAAGAGCTAAGCGGTATGCCACCTCACCAAATCTACTGAGGACCCAAAAAGGTCTGATGAATCTCGAAGATAACTTGCCTCCTCAGACAAATCTCTGCAAACCTCATTAGGGCGAGACCCGTAGAAAGACGTGGCCGCCATCCTCGAACTCCGGAGGTCTCTATCTCATGTTGGCATATGACTTTTGCCTGCTCTATGCAGTCTTCATCTGCTCCTGGATGATCTGCACCTTCTCTATGGTAACCCATACCATCTCTGCTCCCACAAATTCTGACTCCCATGGGTCAGTTCAGCACAAAGGTGATCTAAAAGGTCGCTCGTACAATGCCAAAAAAGGTGACATCTATATGGTGGAGTGATATTTGTTGTTGTATAAAAAATTCACCAAATCCAAGTGATCCTCCCATCTACAATTGAAGTTTAGGACACAGGCATGTATCATGTCCTCGAGATTCTGAATGGTCCGCTCAGTCTGGCCATCCGTCTGAGGATGGAAGGTGATGCTCAAATGAAGTTGTGTCCTAAAAGTATCCTTAAACCCCTTCCATGTCCTGGAAGTAAAATGTGCATCACGATCAGAGATAATTGTTGAGGGTACTTCATGTAACCGTACAATCTCCTACACATAGAGACATCCCAATCTCTCTACTAAACCCTGCTCTCTGATTGGTAGGAAGTGGTCCGACTTGGTGATTTAATTGACGATCAACCAAATAGAGTCATGTCCCATGGATGTACGTGGAAGTCCTATCACGAAGTCCATGGATATTCCATCCCACTTCCACTCTGGTACCTCCAAAGGATAAACCAAGCCTGCTGGTACCTGATGCTCTACCTTCACTTGCTGACAAGTGAGGCACATAGAAACAAACTTTGTTACTTCTTTCTTCATTCCCGACCACCAGTTCTTTCATCATAGATCCTGGTACATCTTTGCCACTCATGGATATACCTCTAGAGGGGATGTGTGTAACTCCCTCAACACTTCCTCCTGAAGTGACACTGGTACCATGGTATATACTTTTAAGAGGATGATGTACTCCCCACCTTTAGAAAATCCATCAAATGCTTTCCCTGTGGATATCTGAGAACGTCATGTATCGTAGTCAGGGTCCCCACATTGTGCATCCCTGACTTGCTGAAGGAGTGGGGGAGTGACTGTAAGAGATTAAAGAAAAGTTGTTCCATCTCTATCCACAAAGGATATCTTTAAAGAAACCAGCTACTCCATCACCTTTCCTAGTAGTTGTATACCAGATCTCATATTGAGTGAATCTGCAACAATGTTCCCCTTCCCATGAGTATATACTATCTCAAAGTCATAGTCCTGGAGGAACTCAAGACAACGTTGTTGTCTCAGGTTCAGTTCCTTCTGAGAGAAGATATACCTGAGACTCTTGTGATTAGAGTACATTGTAAAACATTCACCCATTAGATACTATCACCACATCTTCAAGGAGAAGACCAATGCTGCTAGCTCCAGGTCATGGGTAGCGTAGTTCTGCTCATGATGTCTCAGCTGTCGAGAACCATATGCAATCACTTCTCGATCCTGCATCAGGAAACATCCAAGCTCGGCCCCTTATGCTTCACATTAACTACGTACCCTACTCCATCCTCTAGAAGCCTCAAGATGGGGGCACTAGTCAGCCTCTACCTCAGATCCTGAAAACTCTGCTGGCATCTCTCAAACCACATGAACGGTTGACCCTTGTTCTTCAAGGCTGATAGTGGTGCTGCAACTCTGGAGAAATCAGGCACAAATCTTCGGTATTATCCATCCAAACCCAGGAAACTTTGTACCTCCGTCACACTCCTGGGTGGATCCAAAGAAAGTATTGCCTCAATATTTGCTGGATCTACTACAACTCCAGCCTCCGATATAACACTACTACAAATATGGCTTTTATCAGTGCTAAAAATGGCCTTTAACAATGCTATAAAATCGCTATTAATTCCATCAAAGATAAAGGGGGGTCCCCTTTATCAGTGCTCCAAAAAGCACTGATAAAGACTCCTTTTATCAGCGCTTAAAAAAAGTGCTTATAAAAGGGGTATTTTATCAGTGCTAAAATAAAGCACTGATAAAAGGGTCCTTTAACAGCGCTTTTAAAAAAGTGTTGATAAAAGTCAAAAAAATCCTGCCAATCAGGGGGGCTTTTATAGCACTTCATCCCACCTTTTACAGCGCTTTTCCATCCCCCTCCAGTGCCCATACGCACCCCTCCACCCTTTATCAGCACTAGCACTAGATTCACCCATGCACGCGTGTCCCTGCCTCCACCCAGATTTGATCTCGAGACCTCCCCCTGCGCGCCTGAAGCCTTTGTCACTCCCCTATATTTATTTGTTCTTCTATTAGTGATATATCTATTTATTTATATATATATATAGTTATATTTATTCGTATAGTAATATATATTTATATTAATATATATATATATATATAGTTATATTAATATAAATATATAGTTATATTAATATATATATATTTATAGTGATATTAATATATATATTTATAATTATATTAATATATATATGTAGTTATATTAATATATATATATAGTTAGATTAATATATAGGTATACAAATATTCATATATTTTTATTTTAAATAAAATGGATATTAGTTATTATTTAGATAAAGCTAATATATTTTATATGTAAATATATTTTATTATTTATATTTATAATTAAATTTTTAGGTGTGAATATATAAAAAATATGTACATATAGTTATATATTTGATTATAAATAGCAGTTCATTATAAAAAACAATAAAATTACAAAGACATAATATCAATATAAATGTAATACCTTGGAATAAATTTATTCCCCACCAAAAAAATCCAATAATACCCTCTTAAATGTGGTTGAAAATCCAAAAAATGTTAAAAAATTAGGGTACCCTGACTAAAATCTCTGTTTTAGAGGCATTATAGGCCTTTTTTGTCCTTGAAAAAAGCTTGATCGGGGTCCCTCTGGGTCACAGCGGTGTAGATCTCGTCGCAGGCTTTGATTTGATATGTGGTAGAGCTCAAACAGACACTCGGATCAAAAGTTATGGTTGTTTGAAGTTTGAGTTGCGTTTTCAACATATTTTGGATCTTTTTTTAATTTTTTTTAATTTTTTTAGTCTTCAAATTGTTATTAAATGACTATTAATCCATAATAATTAGCAAATTATTAATTAAAAATATTTTTTAAATTTTTTTATAATCCATTTCCACTAAATATCTTATATATTAAGTGTAACTGTATATTTATACTTATCTAAAATATATTTCAAATTATATTTAAAAATATATATATTATATTTATATCAATATAACTATATCTATATATTAATATTTTAATAATTTTTTTAATAATTTTTTTTGGAAATAGACCCTTTATCACCGCTTTTAAAAAAATCATTGATAAAGACCCCCCTTTATCAGCGCTACTAAAAAACAGCACTGATAAAGGGGTACCCTTTAACAGCGCTAAAAAAGAACTGTTAAAGGGGGTACCTTTATTAGCGCTAAAAAAAGTGCTGATAAAGGGGTAATTTTATCAGCGCTTTTTTTAGAACTGATAAAAGTACCCCCCCCCCCCCAATCAGCGCTTTTTCGTTAGCACTGATAAAGGTTGGCGCTGGCCTTGCCCAGTTTTCTATTAGTGATAACATGTCCTAGAAAGTGAACCTCTCGGATCCAAAACTGATACTTCAAGAGCTTACCATAAAGTTGGTGCTCTCGGAGTGTGTCCAGTACTACCTGAAAATGATAGGCATGCTCTTCCTGAGTCGCCGAGTATATTAGAATGTCGTCAATGAGGACTACTACAAAGCGATCAAGATAAGGTTGAAAGATCATGTTCATGAGTCCCATGAACACTGTTGGAGCGTTAGTCTTGCCAAATGGCATAACCAAGAACTCGTAATGGTCGTACCGACACCTGAAGGTCTTCTTCTGCACATCCTTGTCTTGTACTCTGAGCTGGTGATAGCCTGATATGAGTTCTATCTTTGATAACCATCGTGCTCCATTCAGCTGATCAAAGAGGTTGTCAATTCTCGGGAGTGGGTACTTGTTCTTCACGGTCACCTGGTTCAGGCACCGATAGTCAACACAAAGTCTCAAGCTCCAATCCGCCTTCTTGGTAAACAAAATCAGGGCTACCAAAGGTGAAACACTGGGCCAGATTAATCCCTTCCCCTTCAAGTCCTCCAATTATACTTGTAGCTCACAAAGCTCCACGGGAGCCATCTGATACGCTGATGTAGATATCAGTGTCATCCTGGGGTACAAGTCAATGTAAAATTCCACCTATCTACAAGGAGGTAGACTCAAAACATCATCAGGGAATACATCCGCATACTGGTCCACCACTACAGGATAATTCGGACTCTCCACATCAACCGCTCCAAGGGTAAGGCTTGCCAACTAATGTGTAATCGGATGCACCCTCCTCCGGGTAAGTCCATCCTACGCTACAAAGGCTCCCTTCTCGCTGATAAAGGTAAACCTAGTCCCATCTGTGCGGATACACTACACCTTGAGCCTAATACATTCTATATAATCATGGACTATAGATAACCATTCCATACCCAAGATGACTTCGTAAGGCCTTGACGCTGCTACTAGGTGATCCCATCCGAAGATCTCGCCTCCTAGAGTAAGCTCGCACTTCCGGCACCAGTGAGTAATTATTGAATCTCCTCTCATAGGAGTCTCTAGCCGTAAGGATCGAGCCAACGGCTCCATTGGAATCTCCAAGCTCCGAACAAGGGCAGTGGCAATAAAAGAATGACTGGAACATATGTCTATAAGTACTGCAGCTAAGGTGGAGTAGACATAGATCATTCCTTGTATCATCTTTGGAGTTCCATGATCGTAAGCCTCAGTTTCTTAGAGCTGAGATCTCCCATGTCCACCTTCTCCTTGTGGTTGGGGTGGACCTCCTGGTGGTGGTGGCGGTAACATCTCGAATCATCGCCCACCACTAGCTGCATAGTCATCTCCTCTGCCACGTCCACCTACTCCCTGTAGACCTCCTTGGTTGAACGTATGTCTCTGTCTGGGTGGTCCTTCGACAGTCTGTTGATCATCCGTATGATGGGTTGGATATTCATGAGCCATGTGACCCTGCTCGCCGCATGAGTAACAATGCATGATCCTTTCCTGACTGGTTCCGCCTCGGGTGCCCCACCCAACCGATCCTGAGTCATGTGGTCGTACACTTGTAGGTTTGATCCTCTTTGACCTCTGTGACGTCTATCTGCTGCCAGCTACAGAAGACTCCACTACATGACGACTGGTGGTGGATCTTGCTACTGGTGATTGCTCACCAAGGAAACTCTCCACTAATAGGACTCTCTCTAACACCCCCGCCTACGTCGGGATGCTGAGTGAGATCATCTAAGCCCTGATCTCCCACCTGAGCCCCTTCTCAAAGGTCTGAGCCCTAAAGAATGGATCTTGTACCATATCCGTGGAGTAACGTGAGAGGTCAGTGAACCTCTCTGAGTACTGAGCTACAGTCATGCTACCCTTCTGCAGATGAAGTGGCTCATGTATGTGTATTGCGTGAAGAGTCAATGGGATGAAATCTGCCAGAAACAGGCTCTCGAAGTCTGACCAGAGAAGTAGCACCTCATCATGAACCTGGAGCATCAAACTCCACCATCTTCCCATTGCTGCCTGTAGAAGGCTAGCGTCAAGGATCACCATGAGATCGGCTGGTGTCCCTACGAGTCATAAGACTCTCACCACAACCTCCAGTCAATCCTCATCTTCCTGTGGGTCTGTCTCTCCCCAGAACTCGGGTGGCCTCTGGAACTGGAACTCGTGTAACGTGCTCAAGTGGTGTGCACTCTCTACTGCTGGGGCAGGTGGTATCAGTGGCCCAATAGGTAATGGTACCGCTGGTACCTCCGTTGGTTCCTCTACTAAAAAAGGACTCTACACTGAGGCCTCATTGCTCGGTGGTCTATCAGTGCATAAACTCTCGTAACCCTAACTAGCTATCTGCATGGAGGCATCTTGAAAAGAAACAGGTGTGACATGGTCTGTCACGACCCGTCCTCGGGGCCTGTGCCGTGACTACCCCAAGCCCGCCTTCCATAGGCCAAGGGCTGGCGACTAGCACCAAGGCGTAAATCCCAACAAAAGGGAAGGAATTGCCTTTGAAAAGTAAACAAGCACCACAGAGTAAGCAAGCGGAAAAGTAAACACTAAGTAAAACTGTAACAAGCTGTGCTGGAAGTAAAAGGGCCGGAAATACAAGCCCAACTGTAAAGTACAACTGAAAGGAGAAAACAGCAACTATAAAGAAAAGTCGCAGCATCGAGCTGTCCTCTGAAGGTCCCACCTGAAGGGTGGGTACAGATAGCCTCCACAGCTCCTCGGTCCAGCCATCCGCTCCGAGCACGTCCCGCCCAGTGGTCCACCTCCAGGTACCGTCCTGCTCCGCACGCCTCCACCACGGTCAGTGTTGTCCGTCGTCTGCAACCAACACCACGAAGTGCGGGCATAGCCCATGCAGGGGTGAGTATAAGCTACTCAGTAGGGACCCCGAGACCCCCGAAGGTCTCCCAAAATCCACGAAGGATAATCCACAAAGGAAATATACAATCACGAAGTAACATCTGACACGGCTTAGGTATATGCCCATACATATACCTAAGTCGTCAATTCCCGTTCGGCTCCAGCGTCCGAGCCCAAGCACAACCCAGTCCACACAGGAAAGCAAAACGTATACCCACACAGGATAGCACAACACAATCCACAAAGGAGAGTAAACTGTAAATCCACACAGGATAGCTCAACACAATCCACAAAGGAGAGTAAACAGAAGATTCAGCTCACACAGGTATACATCATTGAAAAGGGTGAAAGAGATGATCAGACATAGATACTGAATAATCTAAGCTGGGACCCACATAGGATACAAGACCAGCCGTCCTCATCGTTTCATTTATGCTGGGACCCACATAGGATACAAGACCAGCACGAAGTCATCTAAGCTGGGACCCACATAGGATACAAGACCAGCACTCTTCATTGATTCATCTATACTGGAACCCACATAGGATACAAGACTAGTATTGAATCATCTAAGCTGGGACCCACATAGGATACAAGACCAGCACAGCTAGGACCCACATAGGATACAAGACCAGCTGTCATCATTGATTCAACTATACTGGGACCCACATAGGATACAAGACCAGTATTGAATCATCTAAGCTGGGACCCACATAGGATACAAGACCAGCACAGCTAGGACCCACATAGGATACAAGACCAGCCATCTTCATCGTCGCAGTCCACTGAAGATCTCTACACCGTCGTCGTCGCAGTCCACTAAGGATCTCTGCACAGTCGTCGTCGCAGTCCACTGAGGATCTCTGCACGGTCGTCGTCGCAGTCCACAAAGGATCTCTGCATGGTCATCACTGTCGAAGTAGCAGTCGCAGCCAGCACTAGGGTTCCCGCACACAGCAAGCTCGTTCGGGAGGGTCCGCTCCACGAGCCCAGAGGCCGATACATCAACTGTCACAAAGTCCGAATTTGATGTATCCAAAAGTTCCGTACCATCAACAGGAACTCAACGTCGCAGACGGCGCGTCATTCGGACGCCCGGTCTGAGAGTTATTGACATTTTCGTCCCAGGGGCCCGGTTGGTTTTTAAGGCAAAACCAACACGACCGTACTCCACCTGCATCCTAACCTCGGGTGGAGTATGCCAAAATATCCATCTCAATTAGAGGAATCCACCAAAACTAATGGCACGTCAGTCGGACGTCCGTAGCTCAAGATATGAGCGTTTCCGCTCTGGGGTCCGGTTGGTTTCGTGTACGAACCAACCCGGCCGAACTCAAAGTATTCCGAAACCTTGAGTGTGATAAACCGAAACGACCGTCTCGATCCAAGGGTCGTGTTTCCGCAGATGGCTCGTCAAACGGAGGCCCGTAGCTCAAGTTACGGGCATTTGACCGAAAGCGGTCCGAAAAACGGGGGGTCCGGGTTCGGGCCGACCCCCCCCCCCCCCCCCCCCCCCCCCGTGGTCGGCCCGAACTGGGTCGTCCCGAACCGGGTCGACCCGGCCTGGCCAGGGCCGGTCCGGCTCGGCTCGGCCGAGCGGCCGACGCGGGGGGAGCCGCCGCCCCGCGTGACACCCCTGCGGCACCCGCGGGGTGTCGTCCAGACAGCCGGACGCGCCGCGTGACAACCCCGCGGCACCCGCGGGGTGCCGCCCTGGACACCCGGGGGGCGCCGCGTGACAACCCCACGGCACCCGCGGGGTGCCGCCCAGGACACCCAGGGGGTGGCGCGTGACAACCCCGCGGCACCCGCGAGGTGCCGCCCTGGACACCCGGGGGTGTCGCGTGACAACCCCGCGGCACCCGCGGGGTGCCCCCCTGGACACCCGGGCGCGCCGGACCCGCGCGGCCGTGGGTCCAAGGGCGCCGCCGCACCGGCGACCCGCACCGCCGCCGGCTTCCGCGGGCCGCCGGAGTCGCACCGGTGGCCCGTTTCCCTTCCCTTCTGCGTCGTTGTTCCTCCCGGGTTCCGTTCTTCACTGCGGGGTCATCAAACATCCATTGCGGCACGTTCCGTCGTCGCCTGCCAAATCCGCAAAACATGAAGAACAGGGGAGGGTTGTCAGGCCGTGTTCGTTTGACCCGCACCCTCCGCATTAGATAAAAACAACGGGAGAAATTGTTCAACGCATGAACCGACAATTTTAATAAAATAAAATTGTTTATTTGAAACCGGTTCTTTAATTTTTAAAGAACGTTCACGGGAATATAAAGAGGGGTATTCCAAAATTATAAAATCCCTACCTCGTTGGTCGTCGCGCGTGAGCATTCTTCGCGGAATTGCTCGTCGCGGAAGATGGAGATCGTCGCGTCGTCGCGGAAGGGCGTCGCGTCGTCGCGGAACACAGCGTTGAGTCGGCGAACTCAATGCACCATGAAACAGCAGATTTAATTTAATTAATTAAATCCGTGTTTTGGTATAGAACCACGAAGGAGATAAAAAGGAAGGTCCGAGACTCTTACCTCAAGCAGCCGATCGAAGATCCGTCGCGGAGGAAGAGACGTCGCAGAAGAACGTTGTCGGTTTCGCGGATCATGGCGTCGCGTCGTCGATTTTCGGGTTCGGCGTTCTTCGCGTTCTTCACGAAGGAGGAAGAAGATACAAGGATTCTGTCTCAACGAGTAATCCTCCAAAGGATTTTGGTTGGTCTTATTTTATTATTATTCCAACACACGAAAACGGGTAAGTAACGACCCATCAATTCGTTGAATTAATCCAACGAAAGAAACAGCTCATTTAATTTACGAAATAAACCGCCCAATTAAATGGACTGTTAAGAATTTAAGAAACGCATCAGTTGACTTTCATAATGACGGGTTTTCGCGGGTGAGTTACTTAGCGGTAAGAAACGGCGGGGCTCGTACGGGCCCCACCTCACAAATATCCTACAAAGGGGGTAGGATATTTCTGGATAGCATCCTATCCGGATCAACTCAGTTTAAGCCGTCTTTAAGTGGCTTCAAGTGGCTTCCAAGTGGCTTAAGTGAAATAAAATAAAGTTGTCATAAAATTATTTTATTTCTTAACTTTAAGCCCGAAAATTAAAAACCACACCCGAGCAAACGCAACTCCGGAAGAGGCGTTTCTAGGAAAATACTGGCGCTGCGATTTCATCGGTACCCTTAGAATTCGATTCCGGGCACTGGTTCAAAAGTTAGAAAAACCCGCTCGTCCGTTCACTGAACGTACCCGAGCCAAACTTCGGAAAATGATTCCGGGCACACCGGTCCTCGGAATCAGGCGCCGTCAGAAACTGCGTTCTTGTAAAATTCCAAAGAAAATTAAGAGAAAAAAATCCCTTGAAATTTACGGGTCTTTACATTACTACCACCCCAGGGCTTTACGTCCCCGTAAAGATACATCATAAACTAGGGAAACAAATGTGGGTACTGAGCACGCATCTGAGCCTCCCGCTCCCATGTGCTCTCCTGGAGGTTCTCGTGCTGCCATCTGATGCGCACAAGAGGAATCGATCGCCCACGTAGGACCCACTCATGTCGATCCTCTATCTCCACTGGGACCTCCGCAAAATTCGCCCCATCATCCACGTCTAGCTCCCCATAGTCAATGATGTGCGTCGGGTCGTGCACGTATCTCCTCAGCTGAGATACGTGGAAGACGTCGTGTACCCGGTGCAACTGAGGTGGCAGAGCCAGGCGATAAGCCACCTCGCCAATCCTGCTGAGGACCTGGAAAGGCCCGATGAAGCGTGGAGACAACTTGCCGCCTCGACCAAATCTCCGCAAACCACGCCGAGGTGAGACCCGCAAGAAGACGTGGTCGCCATCCTCGAACTCTAGTGGCCTCCTCCTCCTATCATCATATGACTTCTGCCGGCTCTGAGCTGTACTCATCCGCCCCTGGATGACCTGGACCATCTCAGTCGTGGCCTGGACCATCTTCGGCCCCACAAGAGCTGCTAATATTTCTTCTTTGCCGATAAGAGAAAAATCTGGTCCCATCCCCTGGATGAACCACATTCTTTGCCTAATACAGTCAATCCCGACATGGATGATACCAATCCATACCAAGGATGACGTCGTAAGGCCTCGACGCTACTACCAAGAGATCCAACCGTTACTCTCACCTCCAAGGGTTGAGTCACACTGTCGGCATCAGTGTGTTGTAACTGGGTCTCCTCCAGTAGATGTCTCACAAGTGAGGGTCAAGTCAACAGTCAAAACTGGAACCTCTTAGTAACAACACAAAAGAGGATAGGAATGAAAACATCACAAAGGTATGCGTCTTTTATTATTGAAGCTCATAATACAAAGACGCTACACAATAGCAACAAGGAACTAGAAGTACAAAAGACGTATCCACTAGTTCCGATCCTGTCCACTTGCTCCCAGAGCTCCATGATCGAAGGCCTCAGCTGCCTGAAGTTGAGCTCTCCCCTGTCCACAAACTCCCTGCAGTCAGGGTGGACCTCCTGGTGGTGGTGGTGGCAACACCTCGAAGTGTCTCCCACGGTCGGCTACTCGGCCAGCTCCTCTGCCTCGTCTGCCTGTACCCTGCGGACCACCGTGGCCGAATCTCTATCTGGGAGGTCCCTCTACCACCTGCTGCTCATCTGTAAGACGAGTCGGGCAGTCTCGAGCCATGTGACCTCACCCACTGCATGCGTAGAAATGCTTGCCCCTCGCGTAGCTGGCTCTCCTTCGGGTGCCCCGCACAACCGAATCTTCATCCTGTGACTGCCCATCTGATGGTCTGGCCCACTTGGACCTCTGCATCACCTGTCTACTGCCAGCTGCAGAAGACCCTGCTACGGGCCGTCCTGAGGAGGGTCCTGTCACTGGAGCCTGCTCGGCAAGAAAACTCTCCACTAGAAGGGCCCTCTCCAACACCTCTGCATGTGTCGGAATGTTGAGGGAGATCATCGAAGCCCTGATCTTGTGCCTCAATCCCTGCTCGAAGGTCCGGGCCCGGAAGAAGGGGTCCCGTACCATGTCGGTCGAGTAGCGCGAGAGATCAGAAAATCTCGCCAAGTACTGGGCCACTGTCAAGCTGCCCTGCCGCAGCTGAAGAAGCTCCTGTATGCGTACCGCACGGAGGGTGGCTGGGACGAACTCGGAGCAGAAGATGCTCTCAAATTCCGTCCAGAGGAGAGATGTCTCGTCGTGCACCTGGAGCATCAAGCTCCACTGTCTGCCTGCTACCGTGTGCATGAGGCTCGCTGTGAGGATCACCATGAGGTCTGCTGGTGTCCTCACTAGCCTGAAAACTCGCACCACTACCTCCAGCCAGTCCTCGGCTGCCTGGGGGTCCGTCTCCCCGCGGAACCTGGGCGGTCGCTGACGCTGGAACTCGTGCAGCGCGCTAAGGCGACGTGCATCGTCAGCGGCTGGGACTGGTAGCATCGGTGGCTCGGCGGGTAAAGGTACCGCCGGTGCCTCTTCTGAAAAGGAGCCCTGCACCGAGGCCTCGTAGCTCGGTGGGCTGTCATCACGCTCCACTCTCGGAACCCTAGCTAGCTGCCGTCGTGGGGCCATCCTGAAAGAAGCAGGTGCGCCACGGTCAGAACAGTATACCTGGTGAGCTGACACAAGTAATCACAAAGAAAACTTGAACACACATGCAATCAATGTTTTTGTGCATTAAGTCAAAAATCAGAAGTCAGGGTCCTGGTGTACGGATACGTCGGCCGCCGCACCAACACTGGACTCCCTGGACTGATAACCACAACCAATATGCTAAACACTATTGCTTCACAAAGAAGAAAGATCAGAGTCTCTGGTAGAACCGACCACCTCTGATAACAATTTGTCATGACCCGTCCTCGGGGCCCATGCCGTGACTACCCCAAGCCCGCCTTCCATAGGCCAGGGGATGGCAACTAGCACCGAGGAGTAAATCCCAACAAAAGGGAAGTCATTGCCTTTGAAAAGTAAACAAGCACCACAGAGTAAGCAAGCGGAAAAGTAAACACTAAGTAAAACTGTAACAAGTTGTGCTGGAAGTAAAAGGGCCATAAATACAAGCCCAACTATAAAGTACAACTGAAAGGGAAAAATAGCAACTGTAAAGAAAAGCCGCAGCGTCGAGCCGTCCTCTGAAGGTCCCACCTGAAGGGTGGGTACAGATAGCCTCCACAGCTCCTCGGTCCAGCCGTCCGCTCTGAGCACGTCCCGCCCAGTGGTCCACCTCCAGGTACCGTCCTGCTCCGCATGCCTCCACCACGGTCAGTGTTGTCCGTCGTCTGCAACCAACACCACGAAGTGCGGGCATAGCCCGTGCAGGGGTGAGTATAAGCTACTCAGTAGGGACCCCGAGACCCCCGAAGGTCTCCCGAAATCCACGAAGCATAATCCACAAAGGAAAGATACAATCACGAAGTAACATCTGACACGGCTTAGGTATATGCCCATACATATACCTAAGTCATCAATTCCCGTTCGGCTCCAGCGTCCGAGCCCAAGCACAACCCAGTCCACACAGGAAAGCAAAAGGTATACCCACACAGGATAGCACAACACAATCCACAAAGGAGAGTAAACTGTAAATCCACACAGGATAGCTCAACACAATCCACAAAGGAGAGTAAACAGAAGATTCAGCTCACACAGGTATACATCATTGAAAAGGGTGAAAGAGATGATCAGACATAGATACTGAATCATCTAAATTGGGACCCACATAGGATACAAGACCAGTCGTCCTCATCGTTTCATTTATGCTGGGACCCACATAAGAAACAAGACCAGCACGGAGTCATCTAAGCTGGGACCCACATAGGATACAAGACCAGCACTCTTCATTGATTCATCTATATTGGGACCCACATAGGATACAAGACCAGTATTGAATCATCTAAGCTGGGACCCACATAGGATACAAGACCAGCACAGCTAGGACCCACATAGGATACAAGACCAGTTGTCTTCATTGATTCAACTATACTGGGACCCACATAGGATACAAGACCAGTATTGAATCATCTAAGCTGGGACCCACATAGGATACAAGACCAGCACACCTAGGACCCACATAGGATACAAGACCAGCTGTCTTCATTGATTCAACTATATTGGGACCCACATAGGATACAAGACCAGTATTGAATCATCTAAGCTGGGACCCACATAGGATACAAGACCAGCACAGCTAGGACCCACATAGGATACAAGACCAGCTGTCTTCGTTGATTCAACTATACTGGGACCCACATAGGATACAAGACCAATATTGAATCATCTAATCTGGGACCCACATAGGATACAAGACCAGCACAGCTAGGACCCACATAGGATACAAGACCAGCCGTCTTCATCGTCGCAGTCCACTAAGGATCTCTGCACCGTCGTCGTTGCAGTCCACTAAGGATCTTTGCACAGTCGTCACCGCAGTCCACTGAGGATCACTGCACGGTCGTCGTCGCAGTCCACTCAGGATCTCTGCAAGGTCATCGCTGTCGAAGTAGCAGTCGCAGCCAGCACTAGGGTTCCCGCACATAGCAAGATCGTTCGGGAGGGTCCGCTCCACGAGCCAAGAGGCCGATACATCAACTGTCACAAAGTCCGAAGTTGATGTATCCAAAAGTTCCGTACCGTCAACAGGAACTCAACGTCGCAGACGGCGCGTCATTCGGACGCCCGGTCTGAGAGTTATTGGCATTTTCGTCCCAGGGGCCCGGTTGGTTTTTAAGGCAAAACCAACCCGACCGTACTCCACCTGCGTCCGAACCTCGGGCGGAGTATGCCAAAATATCCATCTCACTTAGAGGAATCCACCAAAACTGACGGCACATCAGTCGGACGTCCGTAGCTCAAGATATGAGCGTTTCCGCTCTTGGGGCCCGGTTGGTTTCGTGTACGAACCAACCCGGCCGAACTCAAAGTATTCCGAAACCTTGAGTGTGATAAACCGAAACGACCATCTCGATCCAAGGGTCGCGTTGCCGCAGATGGCTCGTCAAACAGAGGCTCGTAGCTCAAGTTACGGGCATTTGACCGAAAGCGGTCCGAAAAAACGGGGGGGTCCGGGTTCGAGCCGACCCGGCCCGACCCCCCCCCCCCCCCCTGGTCGGCCCGAACCGGGTCGACCCGGCCCGGCCAGGGTCGGTCCGGCTCGGCTCGGCCGAGCGGCCGACGCGGGGGGCGTCGCCGCCCCGCGTGACACCCCTGCGGCACCCGCGGGGTGTCGGCCAGACAGCCGGACGCGCAGGGTGACAACCCCGTGGCACCCGCGGGGTGCCGCCCTGGACACCCGGGGGGGGCGCGTGACAACCCCGCGGCACCCGCGGGGTGCCGCCCTGGACACTCGGGGGGCGTCGCGTGACAACCCCGCGGCACCCGCGGGGTGCCGCCCTGGACACTCGGGGGGTGTCGCGTGACAACCCCGCGGCACTCACGGGGTGCCGCCCTGGACACCCGGGGGGTGTCGCGGGACAACCCCGCGGCACCCGCGGGGTGCCGCCCTGGACACCCGGGGGGTGTCGCGTGACGACCTCGCGGCACCCGCGGGGTGCCGCCCTGGACACCCGGGGGGTGTCGCGTGACGACCCCGCGGCACCCGCGGGGTGCCGCCCTGGACACCCGGGGGGTGTCGCGTGACAACCCCGCGGCACCCGCGGGGTGTCGCGGGACAACCCCGCGGCACCCGCGGGGTGCCGCCCTGAACACCCGGGGGGTGTCGCGTGACAACCCCGCGGCACCCGCGGGGTGCCGCCCTGGACACCCGGGCGAGCCGGACCCGCGCGGCTGCGGGTCCACGGGCGCCGCCGCCTCCGGCTGCCGGAGTCGCTCCGGTGGCCCGTTTCCGTTCCTGTCTGCGCCGTTGTTCCTCCCGGGTTCCGTTATTCACTGCGGGATCATCAAACATCCGTTGCGGCACGTTCCGTCGTCGCCCGCCAAATCCGCAAAACACGAAGAACGGCGGAGGGTTGTCGGGCCGTGTTCGTTTGACCTGCACCCTCCGCGTTAGATAAAAACAACGGGAGAAATTGTTCAACTCATGAACCGATAATTTTAATAAAATAAAATTGTTCATTTGAAACCGGTTCTTTAATTTTTAAAGAACGTTCAAGGGAATATAAAGAGGGGTATTCCAAAATTATAAAATCCCTACCTCGTTGGCCGTCGCGCATGAGCGTTCTTCGCAAAATTGCTCGTCACGGAAGGTGGAGATCGTCGCGTCGTCGCAGAAGGGTGTCGCGTCGTCGCGAAACACGGTGTTGAGTCGGCGAACTCAACGCACCATGAAACAGCAGATTTAATTTAATTAATTAAATCCGTGTTTTGGTAAAGAACCACGAAGGAGATAAAAAGGAAGGTCCGAGACTCTTACCTCAAGCAGCCGATCGAAGATCCGTCACGGAGGAAGAGACGTCGCAGAAGAACGTTGTCGGCGTCGCGGATCACGGCATCACGTCGTCGATTTTCGGGTTCGGCGTTCTTCGCGTTCTTCACGTTCTTCACGAAGGAGGAAGAAGATACAAGGATTCTATCTCAACGAGTAATCCTCCAAAAGATTTTGGTTGGTCTTATTTTATTATTATGCCAACACACGAAAACGGGTAAGTAACGACCCATCAATTCGTTGAATTAATTCAACGAAAGAAACAACTCATTTAATTTACGAAATAAACCGCCCAATTAAATTGTCTGTTAAGAATTTAAGAAACGCGTCAGTTGACTTTCATAATGACGTGTTTTCGCGGGTGCGTTACTTAGCGGTAAGAAACGGCGGGACTTATGTGGGCCCCACCTCACAAATATCCTACAAAGGGGGTAGGATATTTCTGGATAGCATCCTATCCGGATCAACTCAGTTTAAGCCGTCTTTAAGTGGCTTCAAGTGGCTTCCAAGTGGCTTAAGTGAAATAAAATAAAGTTGTCGTAAAATTATTTTATTTCTTAACTTTACGCCCGAAAATGAAAAACCACACCTGAGCAAACGCAACTCCGGAAGAGGCGTTTCTTGGAAAATACCGGCGCTGCGATTTCATCGGTGCCCTCAGAATTCGATTCCGGGCACCGGTTCAAAAGTTAGAAAAACCCGCTCGTCCGTTCACTGAACGTACCCGAGCCAAACTTCGGAAAATGATTCCGGGCACACCGGGCCTCGGAATCAGGCGCCGTCAGAAACTGCGTTCTTGTAAAATTCCAAAGAAAATTAAGAAAAAAAAAATCCTTGAAATTTACGGGTCTTTACATGGTCAATAAGTTATACCTAGAGATCTAAATCAATAGATAACAAAGAAAACTCTTGTGAACACACACGCAATTAGTGTTTTCATACATTGAGTCAGAAATCAGAAGTCAGGGTCCTGGTGTATGGATACGTCAGCCGCCGAACCAACATTGGATTCCCTAAATTGATAACCACACTCACTACACTTAACACCGTTGCTGTTAAAAATAAAGCTCAGAGTTCTATGTTCTGTAGTAGAACTGACTCCTATGATACCAATTTTTCACGACCCGTCCCTCGGGGCCCATGCAGTGACTACCCCAAGCCCACCTTCCATAGGATAGGGGAAAGAGACTAGCACCAAAAGGAGTTTTCCCTAAAACTAGGAAAGCATTGCCTTTATAACCTGCAGGCACACATAACCAAACACACAGCAAGATAGGAACACAAGTAAACTGAACTGTAAACAGAGTGAGTGCAGTAAGTAAAAGGGGCGAGAATACAAGCCCAACTGGAAAGTACAAGTACAACTGTGATAAAATAAAACTGAAGAAAAGGGAAAGTCAGTTGTTGGGTTGTCCTCCAAGGATCCTACCTAAAGGGTAGGTGCAGATCATCTCCTCATCACTCCACGTTCGTCCGTCTCCTCCACGTATCGACACAACGTATGGTCCACCTCTGGGCACTATCCAGTCCTGGTACTCCAAACCTCAGTCAGCGATGTCCATCATCTGCATCCAACACAATAAGATGCGTGATTAGCAGGTATAGGGGTAGGTATAACGATACTCAGTAAGGACCTCGAGACCCTCAAGGTCTCACAAAATCTACCAAGGATTAACCACAAAGTATGAAAATAATAGATAACCCTACTTAGGTATATGCCCATACATATACCTAAGTTATCAAGTAATCCATTTCAAACATGAGGAAAACACAGAGATACTGACTCAGCTCACACCAGAATTTACTCTAGGGGTAGTAACAAGTAACATCCCAAGTCACATCATCGAACACCTCTGCTGCTGGAGATCCCCTCCTCTATCAAGTACAGTGGGCCTACCGCGTCACACAAAGGTGCTTCCCACAAACCTTGGACTATTGAGGTAATCCTCCTGTAGAGTATCATGGGTCTACTATGTTAGAAAAACATGCTCCCCACATTGGTTCTACCTCATCACACATATTTTCTCCCCCTCGTGACTTGTTCAGGTACTCCTCCTATCGAGTATCGTGGGTCTGTCGTGTCGCACAAAGGCACTCCCCACCGTGGTCTGCTGAGGTACCCCTCTCATTGAGTACCATGGGTATGATACATCACACAAAGGCGCTCCCCACTGTGGGTCTGCCGCGTCACACAGAGGCACTCCCCATTGGGCCTATCAAGCCACTCCGAGTAGAAAAGGTCAGCTGTCGTCAAGTCTCAGCCAGCTATTGGGTTCCCACACTATACTCTCTTTTCTCTGGGAGGATCCGCTCCACAAGCTACTATTTGATACTGAAACTACCATGAATTTCCACGAAGAAGAATCTCAAAGGTCCGCTATGTCATAGGGGTCTCAATATAACAGATGGCGCATCAATCGGATGTCTGGTCTATGAGTTATTAGCCTTTTAGTCCCGATGGCCCGGTTGGATTCGTACTCGATCCAACATGACTATTACACATATTAATACAAAAATAAACTAGGGTATACTAAAAGGTACTATCTCTCTCCAATATTTCCAATGCCGCTGATGATTCATCAAACGGACGTTCAGTGCCAAAGTTATGGCCAAAAGAAGCAAATGGGTCGTAGTGGGCCCAAGTCCAGTCTAACCCGGTCGGACTGACCCGGTTCGGGTGTACCCGGCCCAACCCGTTGGGAGGCCGGATGACCATGAGGGGCCACAGGGGTTCGGTCGTGGATGAAGAAAGGCCACATGGCGTCTCGGCAGGGGCGGCTTGGCCAGGAGGGCGCAGGGCGCAGGGCAGCTCATCCAGAGCGGCTCGGGCTCCGAGGAGGCTCGTCCAGAGCAGCTCGGGGCCGCGGGTGGTTCGTCCAGAGTGACTTGAAGCCAAGGGCGGCTCGGACGGAGCAACTCGGCTGTGGGTGGCTCGGCCAGAGTGGCTCGGCCATGGGTGGATCGTCCGGAGCGGCACAGATGGTCGTGGGTGGCTCGGCCGTAGCGACTAGGCCACAGGTGGCCACTGGAGAGCGCGGAGGGCCACGATAGCCCAGATCATCCACGGGGTTCGGCTATGAATGGCGGCTCGACCGTGGGGCGGTTCGGCCATGGAGCAGCGGCCTGGCCATGGGGCGGAGGCTCGGTCGAGGGGTGCAAAAGACACGTGGCGGTGGCCACCGTAGGGCGGCGCTATTGCGTCGTCACCTTTTTCACGGCTAGCGGTGTTGCTGGCTGCCGTTCTCGTGCCTCCTCGGTGTCCAAAATCCCGCTCTAGTTTCCATCACCAAGGTCATCTTCTTCCATCATGAAGGTTATACCATTCTAGAAGAATGACAGAGGGGTCAGGCCATGTTTTTTTGGCCTGTTCCCTCCACGTTAGAGTGGTACCAAGCGGCTCATCAAGAACATGAACATTGAACATCAAATCCTATCCTCCCGCAATGATTTTTCCCAACCCGCAAAATAAATCATCCGCAATATTTGTTTTAAAAAGTGATGAACATGGGAATATAATCATACACAAATTAAACCCCTACCTTGGATTGTTCATTGACGGAGATCACGAGGGAGGAGACAACGTCGTTGGGGAGGGAAAGATGATCGTCTATTAAAGACATCCCACGCTAGAGGATGTCCCGAGGAATAAAGTATAAGTTGTGTGTTGGCGTTCTTTGTTGGAGATCTTTCCCCCAATTCTTCAAAGCTCTCCCCTTTGCCAACCCTTTTCCCCAATTCCACCAAAATGAAAATATTGCCAACTTCTTAATTTAAGTATTCAAATTAAATTATGTTGGAACAATTTCAAAATGGTTTAATTAATTAATTGATGGGTGGGATAATAAATTATGGGGAGGGTTTGCATAATTAAGTGGGGAGCTCAAGATGTTTCTCCCCACTTAATAGGGAGTTCAAGAGGTTTCAAACCTCGGGTGGTCCCCACCACCATAACCTCTCATGGGAGGTTAGCCTTGGTGGTCCCCACCTCCATAACCTCTCATGGGAGGTTTTAGTTCAGGTGGTCCCCACCTGTGAAATATCCACATGGGTGGTTACAACAAATAAAATAAAATGTGTGATTATTTTATTTTATTATTTCCACCAAAAACACAAAAATTAACTTTTAATTGCGACCAACTATCATCGATGTGAAAGTCTTTTTAAGAGAATATCAGCACTACGAGTTCAACAGTGCCCTCAGATTTAAATTCCGAGCACCGATTCAAAAGTTAAAAAAATCCACTCGTACATTTACTAAATGTACCTGAAAAAAAATTCAGAAATTCATTTTAGGCACTCCGAGCCTCGAAATCACATGCTGTCAATTTTTAAAGACTCATAAAATTCCCATATATTTAAAAAAATACATGGAAATTTCGGGTCTTTAAAATTATTGTAAAAAAATAAACTAGAGGAAGTTGTTGATCCCAACCACCTTTGAAATCCATAGACAAGGATCTCAACATATCCTATAGAATTTGAATTGTTCTATGAGGCTGAACATATTTCTAAGGATGATACATAGTTCTGAAACATATATATGTATCCACAACTTACTAAATACTTCACCAAAAATTTGACATAAACCTTGGATCCCAATCAGATACAATGGAATGTGGTACTCCATGAAACCTTGCCACTTTAATAATCTATATCCTGGAAATCTAATCCAAAGTGAAATATTCACTTATAGAAATTGATTGTGCTGATTTTTTAATTTTATTAGCTATAAACCAAGTATCATTATTCCCTTTATATGTTTTGGATAGTCCAAAGAATAAATCCATGGTGATGTTTTCCCATTTCAATTCTGGTATGCATAATGGTCGCAATATCCCCTTAAGATTTTGTCTCTGAGTCTTAACTTGCTTACATACCAAATACTGATATACAAACTATATAATATCTCTCTTTACTCCATAACACCATAAATACTCTTTTAATTATCTATGCATCATCGTACTTCTAATATGAATAGATAATGAAGAACTATGAGCTTAATCTAACAACTCCTTCTTCAAATATTGTATAGATTGGACACAAACATGGTCCCTGAACCTTATTACTCTATCAAAATAAATATTAAACTTAGTAACATTTCTCACGTTATTTTTTATCTCTATATCTTCCTTTTGTGCCTCTTTAATCTTCACTTGTATAGATGGTTGAATACTCAATTGAAAAAGATAAGATTTATCCCCTTACTTCAAGATTTCTAGGTTCATCCTTTGAAAGTCCATAAATATTAGATATTTTTTTATGCTCATCATGGATAAGATAGCATGATCCTTTTGACTCAAATCATCGACCACCTTGTTCAGTTTCCCAGGGTGGTAGTGTGTTGAGTATTCATAATACTTAATCAGCTCCAACCATAGTCTCTGGCACATGTTCAACTCCTTTTATGTGAATATATACATTAAAATTTTGTGATCAGTATATATATAACACCTTTATCCATAAAGATAATGACTCTATATATTTAATTCAAAAATTATCACAGCTAACTCCAAATCATGAGTTGGAAATTTTTCTCATGAACCTTCAATTATCGTGAGTCATAATCTATAACCATATAATTCATCATGAGAATGCATCTTAATACCTCCTTGGATGCATCACTATAGATTAAAAACCCTTATCCATTATAGGGTAATGTAAGAATAGGTATACTAAATAATCTTCTCTTCAGTTCCTTGAAATTTTCCTCACATCCATCTATCTATAGTAACTTAGCTCCCTTTCGAGTTAACTTAGTGAGTGGACTGCATAGTCTTGAGAAATTCTCCAAAAACCATCGATAATATCCATCCAAACCAAAAATACTTCATATATTAGTTACTATGGTCATTCTAGGGAAAATTTTAATATCCTTATTCTTTGATGTATCCTTAGATATACTCTCACTTGAGATTATATGACCTAAAAATAAAAAATTTCATAGCCAAAATTCACACTTTTTAAATTTTTCTTATGGTTTCTCCTTCCTTAGGGTCTTTAGCACAATTCTATATGATATTATTTCTATTCCTTTCTCTTTAAATATATAATAATATCAACTATAAAGACTATCATAAACTGATAAAGGTAATATCTAAATACTCTATTCATTAAATACATAAAGATAGCAGGGGAACTAGTAATACCAAATGGAATCACTATATATTTATAGTGTCCATAACTTGTATGGAATATTTTTTTGTGTATATCCTCCTTTTTAACCCTCAATTGATGATATCCAGAGTGAAGTTCAATCTTGGAAAATTATTGAGCTCCATATAGTTGATCAAACAAGTCAATAATACAGGGTAGAGGATACTTTTTCTTGATTTTTATCTTGTTTAGATCTTGATAATCAATGCAGAGTCACAATGATCCATATTTCTTCTTAACAAATAGAATAGGTATACCTTAATGTGACACACTTGGTAGAATTAATCCCTTGTAAATATTTTCCTATAGTTTCTTCTTCAATTCTTGAAACTCAATCGATTCCATTCATTATTTATTCATTGAAATAAGTGTGGTACTAGGCATGAGTTTCCTTTGAGAACTCAACCTCACAATTCGGCATAAGATTGGTAAACTATTTAAAAATACATTAAAAATCCCACACAATAATCATATCATAAATGTTAAGTTTTTCCCTAAATATATGAGATAAATTCACATATTGAATAGGCATCAAAACTCATACAATGGATGTAATTTTCATCATAATTTTATATTTATCATCATAATGGTAGAAGATCATAGGTTGTTTTGGAGTATCAAATGTGAATTAACTTACTTATAAATTTATGTGGGATTTAAATAGATAAATCTAATCCATGACAAATATAACATAAAATTTAACTAGATAAATAATTTTAATACTTACAGGAATAACATTCCCACAAACTTCAACCATATAGTAATTATATACTTGTGATGAGATCATCGTACCATTAAGGTTTTTCAATACTAATTAAATATCTAGTCATTGATAATTGGGATTAAAATTGTTAGATAATTTTCATCATATAAAAAAATTATATAACTAAGATAAAATAATATACTTCAATATTTGATCACACTTATCACCACCCCATCATCATTGTTCTATCTTCAATCCCATAGTAAAACAAAAAATATTTAGCATGCCCATCGGGCATCATTGATCATAGTGATCAATCATTTATAGGATATCTAAATCATGACACGTTATTTTTAATTTATGAACCCTTAGTATTAACCTAGGTAATTCATGGTCATTATTCAAATTATTCATGATGTTTTGTAAATATTTTTTGAATTTCCAAAGCATTTCCCCCAAGAGTGTCAAACCAGGTGTGTAGTAAGGTCCATTTTCATATACTAAGTAATTCTCAAGTCAAGACTGATGCACCTATTTTATATTTATTACCCCTAGGTACATTTTTTCTAGAACCATATCCACTTATACTATCTAGATAGTGATTTTCTTAGAAATCACTTACTATATACTTCACTAAGATTCTAGGATATTTTTATATAATTAGTCTTGTCCTTTGACATATCCCTAGGGTTCTCACTAAATTTTTCTCATCCTAGTTTACAATGGTTAACTAAACCTTACTCTAGTACTAACATTAAAGACCCAAACTTCTTATACATAGATATTACATATTAATAAATGAATATATGTTCCATAACATAATGATCCATGCTGAAATAATTTAGGTATAGTGCCTTTATAAACATAGAAATATAAAAAATAGCTCATAAGTGAACTAAATTTTCTCCCACTTAGTTTCTCAAAGCTACCACCCTTCTTAGACTTATCATACATAATATCATTCTTTATAAACTGAGGAAATTAAACATAATAAAGGGTGAACTCATATACTTAGTAAGGGTAAAAAATGGAGATATCATTATAACATGAGTGTAATGGTATAAGAACATTATAATAACATTTGAAAACCCTACCCTTCATATTATAGATCATAAATATGATTTATGACATAAATATTGACTTATTATAAGACATGAATCATAAAGGAATCAAGGAACATAAACCATTATAGAATATCATTAGCATAATACATAGAGTAGTGGAATACACATAAGTATAAAAAATAATTTCCTTAGTGGTAAAGGATAATTTCTAGGTCTATCATAGTGGAATGGGTCCACTACCCAATCCATCATAGTAGTCAAGGTTCACTCCCAAGACAATCATAGTGGAAAAATTCTCCTACTAAACTAGGTTCACTCCCCATTCTAGTCCTTTTTGTCTCATGAGATATCAATTCTTACCCAATTCATTAAATATAGATATAGGTCCTAGCTATCACATAGTTAAAATCATACATATGTGTGTCAAAAGATCATAAAATATTTATCATATAAAAACCCATGAAAAGAGGTTTCATAAACATTAATCATATTATAACCCATGAAAAGAAATCAGTTTCATAAATATTTCATCATAGCATAATCCATGGAAAAGAAATGGGTTTCATGAAAATATTTTCATCATAATCATAAACCACCTAGAGAAATAATAAGTATGGTATAATTGTATTATATCCCACTAAATATTAAGTAACATCAAATGATTTCATCTTAGATGTAAAATGATTTTGAAATATCACTTGGAAAATTTATTGAGAAAAATAACCTTTCTTTGAAATGACCTTTTTAAAACTATGATTTCATAAAATATTTTGGAAATAATTTTCTTTTAAAATAAAATTGTAAAATTATAAAGTAATATTCAAATAAAATCATATTCATGATGGAGGGAAATTCCTCTCATATTGTACAATTTAAAAACAAATATTCCTTTCACATTTTTGGTAAAAAGTTCAATAGTGTCCCATTTGGAAAGTGAAAATATCATGACCCACCTTCACAAAGATGAGGGAAGGGATAGAAAACTACTATACCCTTCCTTCTTCAAGTTGAAGGAGAGATAATGACCCCTGAGTCCCACCTTCAATAGGCCCCGGAGTGGTGACTAGCACCAAGGGTATAAAATCATATGTGATATGGAAGGAATTAACCTTTTTTTAAGAATTTGAAGATAAGATAGTAAATCACAAACAACACCAAAATTGGAATTAAAAGTAAATCCAAAATCAATCCACTCCCATATTCATGTTTCAATATAAAGTGCTACAAGTACAAGAAAACTCCAAAGGGAAGTACCAAAAGAAAAGAAAAGCAGCAACACAAACGGTCCCAGCATCCGAGCTAATATGGTCCCGCATAGTCCTTGAAGTCCTCCTGGAAACCTAAAAATAGTTTTATATACATAGGGTGAGTATACAGGTATACTCAGTAGAGAAGACCAAAAGATCTCATACACAAGTGGGGAGGCATTCGAATGCCCCCTGAGAAAAGGAGATAACTAAACCACCTAGCAAGGAAACAATCCACACAAACCTCACCAAGGAACACTCCCCAAATAATTCAATTCAAGTAAAGTAATAGTAATAACACATCAATGTTTGGGTACCCCACACCACTCTCCCACTAGTTATTGAAGAAATCCTATACGTCAGACCTCCCCCGTCATTTTCACTACAGTCTCACTACCGCCCCAACAACAACCTTTTGGGCCACCACAAACACACATCCCACCCGCAGAAACCTGGTCCACAACAACTTCTGCCACTCCCGAAGACACCTAGTCCAGATAAACTATCGACATGCCCAAAGACACCTGGGCCTCATCCTGAAGATACTTACAAAACAAACTTCCCGCACACACCTGGGCCAACCACCACAACTACCCTACCCAAATAATCTTGGGCTATAATGGACCTCAGGCCGTCACAGCCTGCCGGAAGAGTGTTGGGATACTTGAGAAAGGGAGCAGAAAAATGAGCTAATAACCAGCCACTCATAGAAGTGTTGGGAAAAACACCCTCCCCCATTAAATGGGGGTGTTTGGCATGAAGTGATCAACTTGGGTGGGGCACAAATAAGAAACATAATAACTAAATTATACATATAGGTAAACAAGCACTCATCTCAACCTAGGGGTTCCAAAACCAACCCATACACAAACACCCTTGTTACTATTCATTCATAAAAAAATAACAGCCAAAACCAAGTTACAACTCATACCAGAAAACAAGTCCCCATTGAACCCATTCTTGTTATCCCATTCAAGTGGTTCCATTTAAATAATTCTTCACTACTGGGCAACTAATAGGTATAGCCACAAGCTAAATAAAGAAAATAGCCAAGTAGCAAATTAAGCATTCACACATGGTTCTCTTGTAAAGTTATAATAACAAAAGGGATCTGCGAGATCCCTCAAATTACTAGAACCAAACCAAGCCCCAACATACAGCCCCACATAGCTCCAAATCCACAAACTAACAACTGAAAAATGGGGGATCCCATCTCCATCCATGTCACCATGCAAGAATAAATAAGAACTACCATACACATCACTAGAATAGAGCAAGGGAGTTTTCAGATTTAAACACACCATTCCTTTAGTTCCGTCTTTCTGTTTGGTTAACCGGGGTGACCACACAAGGATTATTATTCATTGGGAATTTATTTAAATCAACTAAGTTTATGTGATTAACCAATTTCCAAGTTAAATCTATTCAATCACAGAATTATCCAGAAAATAGAGGTTCATTAGTGCGCAATAAAGGACTACCAATGACTATGATTTTTAGTATACATAATCCCATACAATTCATAACATATAATAAAAGTTAAAATAGTACAACAGCATCATAAAAAACACCCCATAATTATTTAAAAACCATTTATTATCTTAATTAAGGTTTTGTTTCATCCATCCCTATAGGAACAATATCATACTCACCCCGCATGATACACAGTAAAGATAGATGAAGGAAAAAACCTACTTGGATGATCAATGATCAAAGTTTTTCTCCACATGCCAAGAACTGAGGATGTACGACTCGTAGGGGAGGAACTCTGAGGAATCCAAGAGTGATCAAGAAATGCTCCAGCATAGGCACACCACTAGCATTCAGAATGGGGACTCCAAACGCACCCAGGAAAGGAAAGATACCACCCAAGAAGAAGAAATAATCCTTGTGCGATAAAAGGTGAGATCCTGGTGTTACAGGATATGAATTATTGAACCATTTTAAAGGCATATCGTAGTTTCTCCATGTGGTTGGGTGGTTACACAAGATGTAATTAATTTTCATTTAATAATTCTCATTAGAGAGGTGTTTATAATGGCTGTGAGTTAAAGGGTTTTCTTTAAATAGAGGAAAATGTGTAACAGGGGTGAAACTAGACAGTACGGGGAAAGGGTGTGACATGACCGCACTGTCATGACACGTCAAATTGATTATATTTCTAAAGTTGATTTATAGTCTAGGGAAGACCCTAGGTTGTCTCTTAAGGAGCATTGTTGGGTTTAGAGTGTGTGTTTTTACTAAGAAGTACTAAAATAGGGGGTGGTTTTGAAAATAATTTTAGGATGAAATTACTTAATTAAAAGTTTAAAAGTTGAGAAACTAAATGGATTTTTAAAAATATGAGATAAAAAGGTTCATTGTGAGTTCACTACACACTTTTAAGTTCATAATTCTTGGAGATTGATTTAGGTTTGGAGTAATTATTTGGTTAAAATTAATTTGAATCCTGATTAATTCCTAATCCTTTATTTGAACTAGTAATAAAAAAATTGGTATCAAATAATGTGTACTGAAATCAACATTATAAATCATGTGCAAAACAATTTAAGTTAATAACACATGATGGTAAATATAATAGATAACTTACTAATATATTCATAACAAATGATAATAATTGAAGTATATAAAAGGGTATTGTATATTAATATGGATCAAAAATATAGTATTAAAATATTTATGTTTTTTTTATAGGATGTTAGAGAGCATTCAACTAAAATGGGATAAAGGTAAGTTGTTCTTTTTATCAAATTTAATTTCATGAGACATATTTCATTTTGTGCACCATGATATCTTTAATATAGTTTTTTTAATTTATAATAAATATTTTTTACAATATTATATAATTAATGGGGTTTTAATATCCATGTCATTTTCTTTATTAAAATGGATTTTTATTCAAAGGATATGAAGGTTGTGAGGGGTTTTCTTGACTCAAATATTTTTTCTTGGGTCGTAATCACTCCACTTTGATTATGATATTTAAAGATTGAATTATTCTACCTTTTGATGATGATTTTTATTTTATAGTGAATTTATGTTTCAAACTGAAGTCTTCTTCCTTGATGAATATATTATTTCATAAAAAAATTATGACTAATTCCCATCACTTTTAGTAGATTTTTTTATCCATATCCATGTTTTAATTCCTTCAAATGTTCTCCTTCCTCTAGTGGAAACTCAAATTGTTTTTATCTTTAATGATCTGGTTGCACCCAAATTTTCCCTACGGGTAAAAGCGATCGATGTAGTACATGTAGGGGTCGAGTCCACAGGGACCGAAGAAGTAACCTTGAGACGCTATGATTTGGTGAAGGATGGGCTATGAAGTAGCCAACTTTGGTTTTGATTTTGGATGGTTTAAATAACACTAAGACACCTACGTGAATTCAATTTAATGAAAATGGGTTGATCTAGGATTATGCTCGGGGTGGATTGAATGAATTTTACTTCTTTAAACAATTTTGGTTTTATTAATTCTTGATGAATCCATTCTTCAAAAATAACACTACCTTCATCATTTTCTGGTTTGGTGCTTACTAAACACAATTACTAATCCCCTATACACTTAGAGAACCAAATTCATGATCTCTCCGAGGTATATGGTCATTTAGTAATTGAATTTATTTTGCTCAAACACAGTAAAGATGAAGAGTAGAAATAACTGAAGAATGGATTTCTTAAATTAATTATCCATTTAACAACAATTCGTTCATAAAATAACATTCAATCCAGCCTTTGCATCCTCCTAAGATCAACCCATTAAGGGTTTATCCCTCCATTGATGGTATACTCTCAATGGTGGGCGGAAGATGACTAACAAGAATTGGATTGAAGAAATTAAAACCGCGGAAATAATGAGCACTCCTCCATGTGTGTGAATGAAATTCACACCTATGTGTGAACTAATTCACAACAACACAGAGATATCACTGTGCTTTGTGATTATAATGTTTTAATAAATGAAATGGAAAATATATAAGATAATAAGTTGATTAAGAACAAAAAGAAAAACTTACATGGAAATGGAAAACATTACAAAGGAAATTTGGAAGCAAAACATTACAATAAAACAAAGCATCCAAGATGATAAGAAAATTTTCCACCCCTATTACCTTCACCAATAGCTCCTTATATAGGCATATTAGGAGCCTTAGGTACATCCCCCAACAATTAATTCACCCCCCAACAATTAATAGAGTCAAATGGAGGGTGAATAATCAAAAGGAAATTGATGTTTTGAATTTGACCCGGAAAACTGTCCAGATTCGTCCACCACATTGACGTGTGAATTCGAAATTGATGAAGGCCGAATCCGGAGGGGCTGTAGAAGGGAAATATCTTCATCCATCTGTCCTCTATGAGCTGTAAAACTTTCAGGAAATTTCGCTTAGCCGTTTGGAAGTTATATTCGAAATGGTGGGACGGATTTCTATGCATTAATGACGACTCCACCATTTAAATCTCCACTTCAAATCCCTTTATGATCATGAAAAAATCAGAATTAGCTCCGGCCACAGTTGAATAAAATGATCCTCATATTTTTATATTTCTACTGTATAAATTTGAGCTTCATTGGGCTTGGTTTCTGGGCCCCACATTTGTTTGATGGGCCTTAGGCCCATTATGCTTTTTCCAGCAAGTTTCTGCCTTCAGGCGCAAAATTCTCCATCTTCCTTTGGGATTCATCCATCAGACCTAAAAGATAAAATGTTCCAAACAAAGTGATAAATCATATCCCAAAATTTCAAATTAAAATGATGAATAGTGTAATTTCCACAAGCAAATTATTGAGTGGGCCCAAATTGACATTTTAAGCATGAATTGCACAATGATGGGAAATGAAGTTCAATTTATGAATTGGACTAAAATTGATGTTTATAAACTTTAAAACACATTAATATTAAAAACTTAACAATGAATATTAGCCACTTTAAGTGACTAATCACACCCCCCCAACTTGAGTTTTGCTAGTCCCGAGCAAAATAAATTACAAATATGAAATTGAAATCCCCTTTTCCAAAAACATTTTAAATACAATGCACGTCTTTTGGATTGTGGGTGTAAATTTGAGTTCTTGGGTCCCTTTCATTATAGAATAGGGTTCTGGGGTCACTTTTAGTTTAATTTGAGTATCAAAAAAAAACAAAAAAAAACAAAAACAAAAAAACAAAAAAAACAACAAAAAAAAGACCACATAGAGCAATGTTTTGTCCAAATGCGTGGCGTCCGGCACTTGGGGATCGTGACTCCATAGTTTTCTTGCCCAGAGTTAGGCTTTATATCTCTATTGTAGAGCATGAAATATATTCCCCTTTATTTATTTCAAAATAATGGTTTTTTATCCTTTTAATGATATAGCCTTTCAATAAAATCATTTTAGAATATTTAAAAGGATTTTTCTTACCATGATCATATAATATTCCCTTACTACTTCACATTTTGAAATATGTTTTATTTTTTATCAAGGTATATTTATTTTATTTTATTTAAAGTAATGTTTTTATAATTTTTTTCTTCATATTAAAAAAAATTAGAAAGTGACTTGAAATCGTTCCTTTTTTAAGTGATATTAAGAAATGATTTTTGATAAAAATCTTTTTTGTGATTTATCTTCCATTTCTAAAGTATTCTTCTCCAATAAAGTAATGGTTCATAAATCACCCTATATGTGAACTTTTTAAATACTCCTTTTGGTTGATCATGCTTTTAGTACCAAATTATCATGTTTTTTATGTAATACTAGTTGGAAAAGTTATGAAATTGATTTTCTTCTCATGTATGGATAATGACATGTGGGGTCCTATATCACCCTCCAATTAATTGGTTAATATTTTATATCTCATGAGATAATGATTTCATGTGTGGGTATAATTGCTAATTAGTTATGCTCACAAGGTTGTGTGTGGGTATAATTGTGATTTAGTAATTCCCACAAGGTTGAGTGTGGGTATAATTGTGGTTTAGTTATGCTCACAAGGTTATGAGTGGGTATAATTTTGGTTAATATATTCTCACAAGGTTTTGAATAAGTATAATTATGGTTAATCTATGCTCACAAGTTTGTGTGTTGGTATAATTGTGGTTAATCTATGTTCAAAATGATATATTTTCTTATTTATACTTTTATTACAAACTCTCACTACTAGAAATTAAGTTATTTGTGACGGGGCATTTGCGATGGGACCCTGACGTAAATAGTTTCTTTAGGTTTTTCAAAAAACTCTTTTACGATGAGTCTGTCGCAAATAACTTAAAAAAATTACTATGAATAAAATTTAAAAAAATAATATTAATAATATCAAAAAATAATAATATTTACTATTTATTACTATTTATTACTATTTATTACTATTTATTATTAACTACTGCTAATTTTTACTAATTACCACTAATTATTACTAATTACAGCCAATTATTACTAATTACCATAAATTATTACTAATTACTGCTAATTATTACTAATTACCACTAATTATTACTAATTATTACTAATTAGTACTAATTATTATTAATTATTAATATTTATTACTATTTATTAATATTAATTAATATTTATTATTATTTATTACTATTTATTAATAATTATTACTATTTATTACTAATTATCTCTATTTATTACTAATTATCACTAATTTCCACTATTTATTACTAATTACCACTATTTATTACTAATTACCACTATTTATTACTAATTAGCGCTAATTACGGCTAATTACAACAAATTATTACTAATTATTACTAATTATTACTAATTATTTCTATTTATTACTATTTATTACTATTTATTACTAATTATTACTAATTATTACTATTAATTAATATGTATTACTATTTATTAATATTTATTACTATTTACCACTATTTATTACTATTTACCATTATTTATTACTATTTACTGCTAATTATTACTATTTACCACAAATTATTACTAATTACTGCTAATTATTACTAATTATTAACATTTATTACTATGTGTTACTAATTATTACTAATTATCTCTAATTATTATTATTTACTGCTAATAATTTCTATTTATTACTATTTATTATTATTTTTAACTATTTATTACTATTTATTATTATTTATTATTATTTATTACTAATTATTACTAATTACTGCTAATTATTACTAATTTTAGCTAATTATTACTAATTACCAGTAATTATTACTAATTATTACTAATTATTAATATTTATTACTGTTAATTATTATTTATTACTATTTATTACTATTTACCGCTAATTATTACTATTTATCACTGATTATTACTAATTATTACTAATTATTAATATTTATTACTAATTATTACTATTTATTACTATTTACCGCTAATTATTACTAATTACCACTAATTATTACTAATTACCGCTAATTATTACTAATTATCCCTAATTATTACTAGTTACCGCTAATTATTACTAATTATTCCTAATTAACCCTATTTATTACTAATTATTACTATTTATCGCTAATTATTATTATTTGCCACTAATTATTACTATTTACCGCTAATTATTATTAATTATTACTAATTACTACTAATTATTACTATTTACCGCTAATTATTATTAATTATTACTAATTACTGCTATTTATTACTATTTATTACTATTTATTACTATTTATTACTATTTACTACTAATTATTACTAATCATTGCTATTTATTACTATTTATTCCTATTTATTACTAATTACTGCTATTTATTACTAATTGCTACTAATTATTACAAATTACTGCTAATTATTACAAATTACCGTTAATTATTACAAATTAGTGATAATTACCGCTAATTATTAGTATTTATTGCTATTTATTGCTATTTATAAATATTTGTTACTATTTATTACTAATTACCGCTAATTTTTACTAATTACCGCTAATTATTACTAATTACTGCTAATTGTTACTAATTAATGCTAATTATTACAATTTTTTACTATTTATTACTAATTATTTCTTATTAATACTAATTACCACTAATTAATAGTAATTAATACTAATTTCACGTAATTATTATTAATTAATGATAGTTGAACCAAACTATTACAAATTAATACTATTTACTATTCAATAAAAAAATCTTAATAAAACAACAAATTTGTTAAAATAAATAATGCAAAATAAAACTACCTAATTCTAATTTAATTTAATTGACGATAATTAACAATAATTATAACTAATATAAAACAAAAATGAGTTAACTAGAAAAATAAAAGCAATAGATAAATACCATAAAAAGAATCTTTCATACGACGCAAGGCTTGAATATTACTCCGATTTAAAATTTTAAACTTTGAAAAAATTTAAGAGAAAAATAGGAGAGTATAGAGGTAGAGAGGAGTTGAGAGGGTTGTGAAATAGGAAAAAATCTGATAGGGGTATATATAGGTTAGATTATTTACGACGGGAGTATTTGTGACGGGATGTTCATCGCAAATAATACTATTAACGACGGGACCCATCACAAATTCTAACCCCCTATTAATTAGGGGAAGTAGTTAAAAAGTTATTTGTGATGGGTCTCGTCGCAAATACCCACATGCCGACATAGCATTTGAAACATGAGATAAATCTCATCGCAAATGCTAAAAAACCACCAAAGGGTATTGGCGATGGGTGTAACCACCCTTCACAATTACCCTTTCCGCGGTTTGGCGCGCACCGCACACCGAACCTTTTGCGATGAAAACAGGGTCCCTTTGCAAATACTACCTCCCGACAGCCTTTTTGCGACAGGACATTTCCTCATCACAAAAAGCCTGTTCTAAATAACTCTTTTTACCAGTGTCTTATACATACTCATATGCTTATTAATTTATAACAACTCATCTCTTTATTACATATTAATTCATGATTTATTACATAAGATTACACATAATACAACCTAAAAGATCAAGAAGTCTAGTTTCTTTGGGAATTAGATACATTACATAATAACTTAAAACAGAAAATACATCATTTTTATTGAAAACTTCTTTAACATGATCATAATATTCCATCAAACTTAAAACTATATGGGATAACCTAAGGACATACATAAGAAAGGGGTGAGCTATAAAGACCAGTAAAGGAATAAAATTGGCATAACATGAAGAAGACAATACATGTTATACAATAGGCATATCAATGGGGAATAAAAGGAACATGAATAATAAGGCATGATATATCTTGATAATCATAACATGGGAAATGTGACAACAACTTAAAACATTGCATCATAAATATGGGTCAAGGCTAACTGTCATGACATCATGATGAACAGGGTCCCATAAAGGAATCAGGTTCACTCCCTGTCCCAACATGACGTCTCATGAGACTAAACTTTACTCAATACATTGAGCACTATATAATATTGGGTGCACCTGTCACTTTCATTTCATTCTCATGATTAAGTGCTCCACATAGATCATACAATATGGATTCATTCATCATCATATTATATTACATGATCAAGGAGTGTGTAATAAATACATGAAAGTCCCAAGTCAAATAAGTATAAGTGTATAAAGGTGAACACCCTTGGTAGTAAATGGGTATGGTATTCACTACACAATTGTTTAGGCATGGAAAACGCGGTGAAATTTCAGCAACATAAGGGTATCACTTTCATAAAATGGGCTTATGATAGAGAAATGGATATCTTCATCATTTTTAAATCAAATGGGCGGTAATAGGGACATGGAAAGACATATTCCAACATTAGAAATTTGAAATAGAAGGCATAAGATAATAAATAAACTTTAATAAAGAGGAGAATGAGAGGATTCCTTACTAAAATTCAGCATGGTAACGGGTGTACATAAAGGTTCATGGGAGAGAATAATGATAGTGAAATGGGTATCTCATCATTTATAAATAAATTGGATAGTAATGGGGATATGGAAGAATATATCCCAACATGATCAAACTGAAATTAAGAGGTATAACATAAAAAAGAGGTGCTTGAATAAAAAAGAGAGAGGGGGATCTCTTACTTGAGTGTGTGACTCCAAATGCTTGTAAGGGGATTCTTGAGAGATTGGGGGAACCTTGGGAGGAATCTATAAAGTAGAGGGAAGATTAGGGATGTTCCCCAAAAAAATTGAGTGAAGAGAAGTGAGAGTTTTCATTGGTTTATATAGGAAAAGAGTGTGGATTTCCATAATATTTAACAAACTTAGGTTTTAGACTCTATATAATAAAATAATTAAAAACCAAAAAACTTCCCATGGTGTTTTCCCATGGTTTCTACCAAATGTTAGTGGTTTCTATTATTTTATAAGTTCAATGGCTGAACATAATAAAATAATAACCATGCTTATCTGGAGGTGAATCGTACTCTTAAAGAAATGATTTTGAAACCTTAAAATATATTATTGGTTTTTAAGGATTCATAAAGGATTTATAAAATTAATAAAATAAACATAAATTACATTATTTTAAAGTTAAAATATACTTATTCCAAAAATAATATTCATTTTATCTAAAAAATCTAAATATTTGTATTTTTACTTTTAAAATAAGAATCAATATTTATCGAGAAATACTGGGTTTTTTGACAATAACAGTTTTCAAAGCCTTATAAAAATTACATTTGACATCATAAAAATTATATGATCATTTATATTTGATATTAATTAATTAATAATAATATTCTATTAAAAGTTTATTTATTTCAAAAATCATTTAATTCATCAAAATAAATTCCTTAATTGAATTTGAATATTACCCAAAAATACAATTTGTGTTTTATTGTATTAAAATAAAAATCATTTATAAAGTAACAATTATAGGATGAAAATATATTCATTATTCTATAAAAAATAATGTTCACACTCATATTTCTAGGGTCTTGATATATATCCCTTTAATACACCAGCAAACGCCCTAAGGGTAAGGTGTGCAACTATGAGACTTTCATGGGGTGGTTTGGTGAACATGGTTTGGTCCATGATTTTGATAAGCTTTAAATTCTCCCATAAATAGTTTATATCATGCTTAAGTTGTTGGATCTCAACTTGGTATTTTTCAAGGTAAAATCCTAGTGATTCTATCTCCCTTATAAGTTCCAATAAATGGGATTCATAGAGTATGATCCAATTGGTTGAGACCATCACTTCCTTTGTTTATGTCAATTGGATTTTTAAAACCCTATATTTATACTAATCATGTGATCACTATTCAAAAACTATATTATCAATGATAATGATATATAATGATATTTTAAATCCAATTTTATATAATTAAACAAAATAAGTGCATGTTTTTTCTATAACAAAATTACTTAATAAGACATTTAATTAAAACAAAAAGTGGAATTTTATTTATAATTGTATAGGTTGTTATAATCTTCCCCCATTTAAAAATTTCTCCCTTGAAATTTTATTTTACCACACTAAAACAGATTAGGGTAACTTTGTTTCATCACCTCCTCCAGTTCCCATGTTACATATTAAAACTTTTGGTTTCTTCACAGCACTTTGACCAGGTGAATTGTCTTATTTCATAGAACTTTTTCTCTATAATCTAAGATTTTCACCGGCTGCTCTTCATAGGAAATATCATTCTCCAATGGTACCACCTATGGATTGATTACATGTGAGCGGTCTGGTATGTACTTCCTCAATAGGGATACATGGAATACATCATGTACTTGAGATAGGTTATGTGAGAGTTGTAGTCGATAGCCCACCACTCTGATGTGATCAAGGATCTCAAAGGGGTCGATGTATCTTAGCCTAAGCTTTCCCTTCCAAAATATCATCACTTTCTTTCATAGACATATGCATAGGAATAACATGTCTCTAACATCAAACTATATGTCTCATCGATGATTTTTATCAAAACTCTTCTATCGAATCTAAGAAACCTTGATGTGTTGTTGAATGGTCTTAACCTTTGCCACCATTTACTTTACCATTTCAGTACCTAGTAGTTTGTGTTCACTAACTTCATCCCAGTATATAGGTGTTCTGCACCTCTTCCCATAATGGGATTCATAGGGATCCATTTGGATGCTCAAGTGGAAAATTTTATTGTAATAGAACTCAACCAGAGTTAGATGTTGGTCCCTGCTCCTTTGAAGTCAATCGAGCATGCTCTCAACGTGTCCTAGAGTGTATGGATAGTACACTCAAATTTTCCATCATTTTGAGGATGATAAGTCATACTAAAGTTTAACTTAGCATTCAAAACGTGTTGGAGACTCTTATATAACTTAGAGGTAAATATTGGATCTCGATTGGATAAAATAGATAGTTGTACTCCATAAATACTTACCACTTTTCTAATGTATATCTGTGCAATTTGATAGAGTGAGAATTCCACTCGAATTATGATAAAGTGATCTATCTTTTTAAGATGATCCAAAAAAACCCATATAGAATTGTTTCCTTTAGATATCTTATAATGTCTGGTGAAAAATTCCATGGTGATGTTTTCCCATTTCCATGTCGATATGGGTAATGGTTGCACCATCCCCTAATACTTTTGTCTTTTAGCCTTCACTTGTTACTATACCAGGAACTTTAATGTATATTCTACAATCTCTTTCTACATATTGTCCCATCAATAGTTCTCCTAGAGATCTAGATACATCTTTGTGCTCCCTAGGTGAATAGAGAAGGTTGATCTATATGCGTTATTCAACAGATCCTTCTTTAACTCAGGATTTGATGGTACACATAGTCATGACCCAAATCTCACAACTCCTTCTTCATTAACATTGAACTCTGAGGATTTCCATTTTCTTATAGTGTCCATTTTATTCTTAATTCCCACACCATCTCTCTGAGAATTTTTTATCTTCTCCAAAAGGGATAGTTGAGAAATCATTTGTGAAAGTATTAGTTATGTTCCTTACTTTGTAATTCTGATGTTTATCCTTCCCAAATATAAGAAGAATGGATACCTATCAATTATAATCGATGATATAATTTTTGTATCCATTCTACTTAGAGTGTCTACCACTTTATTCACTTTCCTATGATGGTAGTGAATTGATAAGTCATAGTCCTTGATCAGCTCTAACCATATTCATTGGAACATATTCAGCTCTTTTTGTGTGAATATATACTTGAGTGTTTTGCGATCCATATATATTTCACACTTCTCCACAAACATATAATTCTGCTATATTTTCAAGAATAATATCACTTCAGATAACTTCATATCATGCGTTAGGTAGATTTGGTCATGAACTTTCAACTTCCTTGATTCATAAGCTATCACTTTTTTGTTTTTCATTAACACACAACCCAATCCCTTATTCTAAGAATCACTGAATACCATGAAGAGTTCTCCACTTATGGGTAGTGTGGGTACAGGTGTAGTGATAATCCTCCTTTAAACTCCTTGAATCTCTCTTCACATTCATCATCCCAAGAAAACTTGACATCCTTCTGAGTTATCTTGGTAATAGGGTTTGACAATCGTGATAAATTTCTCACAAATCAGTGATAATACCTAGATAACCTAAGGAAACTATGGATATCTATCACAGATATTGGCCTTATCCATACTTCAAATACTTTCATCTTTGAAGGTTCCACAGATATATCATTGCTTATGATGATATGCCTTATGAAAGTTACTTCCTTCAACCAAAACTCACATTTATTGTACTTGGCATAAAGTTACTCTTTTCATAGTGTATTTATCACAGTGCTCAGGTACTCCTCATGATCCTCCTTGATTTTGGAGTATATTATAATAACATCTATAAATACTACCAAAAATTTGTTGATATAATCTATAAAGACTCGATTCATCAAGTCTATGAAGATTTCTAAAGCATTAGTGAGTCTGAATGGAATTACTATGAACTCATAGTGTTCATAACTTATATGAAAAGTGGACTTAGGGATATCCTCATTCTTCACCCTTACTTGATAATATTGTGATTGAAGATCCACATTGGATAAGTACTGTGCTTCATAAAGATGATCAAATAAGTCATCAATCTGTGGTAGAGGATACTTTTTATTTATCATGATTTTTTTCAGCTCATGATAATCAATGAAATGTTGCATTGAACCATCCTTCTTCTTGATAAAGATTACTGGTGCACCCCATGGTGAAGCACTTGTGCATATGAAACCTTTATCCATATTATCCTATAGTTTTTTCTTCATGTACTAATATTCCAAAACATACATTCTATATGGATTCTTGGATAATGGTAACTCCCCGGCTATAATCTCGATTAAAAATTCATCCTCTCAGATAGGAGAAATACTAGGTAATTCCTCAATAAATACATCAGTGTATTCCCTCACAATTGGAATGTCTTGAAGGATTATTCTTTCCTTATAATCAATCATTTTAGCTAGATATTATTGCTCATAGGTAAATAATATCCATGCTTGATATATGGGTACTAAATAAGATTCATCCTCCTTCTTGTACTTTTATATAATCTAAGAACAATTCACAATACAGAGAGTGATTTCATTCATGCAGTAATTTATATTGGATCTATATTGGGAAATCCAATCCATTCCTATAATTTCATCAAATTCAACCAAAGGGAGTGTGAAAAGGTTCTTTGGGAATTTCATACCACAAATTTTAATAAGGGAGGAGTTATATACTTGGGATGAAATAATTTCCCCCTTTTCCATTTTCACCTACAACTATACTTCCATGATTTTTTTGTGGTGTTATAATAGTTCTAATAAACAATCATGATATGAAGGAATTTATAGAAATAGAATCAAAAATTAAATTCACTATTCTTTCATGAATAACTAGTGTACCTATCACCACTTTGTTATCAGGATCCACTTTGGTGATTGTGATGTAAAAAGATCTCCCTTTTTACCTTGTAGGTTATTGGTTTTCTCCAAAAACCCTTATCTTAGTGCATTGGTTTAAAAATTTCCCTAGTTCCTTATAGTTGTAGAAATGAACAATACGTTGATGGTTTACTGGGGAATTACTTTCCTCCATCATATTAGTGGGTTTCTCCTGTCGGCAATCATTGGCTTGGTTTCCTTCCTTCCTACACCTAAATCATTTCATAATTCCTCTTAAGCAATTTCTAGGGTGATTCTTTTCACACCTTTGACAAGTGGGGTGTTGAAATTTTTTGGTACCATTATATTTATCCATCAAACCATAAAAAATAAACTCCACTTTATGCTTCTTATACCCATTATACCCTTGAGATTCTCTAATCTCTATTTCAACTTTTATGGAACATAAGAAAATTTCCTCAAAGCTGGATTTTTGAAGACTATGTTTTATCCTACCAAAGAATTGGTCAACCTTACATTCATGGGTAATGATAAAGCCAGAGCTATATTGTGTAAGTCTTGTAAAGTTTTTCTTGTACTCCACATTAGATTCTTTATCTTTTTTATTGAGGGAAAGTAAATCCCTTTCCATTTTTAGATAAAGAGTGAAAGGAAAATATTTATCAAAAAACATTTTACAGAATTCCTTCCACCCCATCTCTTTGATATCTTCCCTAGGCTTCATATTTTTTATCAATTTCCACAATTGATTAGATTCTCCTTTCATATGATAAATAGCCAATAGAACCTTCTTTTTTTGGAACATTGAAGGATGGATAATATCTTCTCAATGGAGTTGATCCATTGTTCCTCAATTAAGGGATCATATGATCCATTGAAAGTCAAAGGCCTTTATCATATAAAGCTCTCAATAATAGATTTTTCTCTCTTAGGGGGATTTGTAAACTCCTCCTGATCTAGGTTTTTATTTATAACCTGAGTCATCTGAGATAATATCATCATAAAGTTCGTGATTCCCATTCCCATCGAGTTGGTAATCTCATTGGGGTTGTCATCACATTTCTTGTCACATTGGTTGTTTACTAGATTCCCCCTATTTCCAACCATTGTATAGAATAAAATTAAAATTAGGGATGAGTATTTTTTAAAATATTAAACACATAAAGGGGTAATCTAATGACATTAAGTGGATAAATTAAAATTTATATTTATTTCTTAACTTATGAATTTCTATGCTTTAATCTATCTTATCCATGATCTATTTCCTAACATATTTTCTTTATGAGGGTTTTATTTAGTTCCATTAATATTATTTTGTAATTATATTATTAATTTACCAAAGAATATTCTCTATGAGTGTTATACTAGGTGTGAATTAAGTCCCATTATCATGTATTAGGTTATGCTGAGTTAGGCCCGACACACCTTATCATAGTTGTTACCCCTTGATATATTTGTGACATAACCACATCCACTTGTAGTATAGAGACAGGGATGTATTTTCTTGATAAAACAATTAATATATTCTTACCAAAATTTAGGTATTTTTTCTCCCACTTATTCTAATCCCAAGGCTTTCTCTAGAGTTTTCTATTCTTGATCCCAAAAATAACTACACTTTTATTTTGATGTCAACTATAACAACCCATATCTTTGATACACATTAATACATGATTTATTACAAAATATTACACTTAATACAACCTATAATATTAATAAGTATAGTGTATTTTGGAATTAGTTATATTATATAACAACTTAAAACAAAAAATAAATCATCTTTATTGAAATCTTCCTTAACATGATAATATTTCATTGAACATAAAAGTGTATGGGATAACCTGGGGACATACATAAGAAAGGGGTGATCTATAAAGCCTGATAAGGAAATAAAAATTTCATAATATGAAGAAAATAATATATGTTAGACATTATTCAAATCAATGGGGAATAAAAGTAACATGAATAATAAGGCATGATATAGAATGATAATCATAACATGGGAAATGTGTCAACAACTTAAAACACTACATCATAAATATAGGTCAAGGATAACTATCATGAAATCATGATGAAAAAAGTACCATAAAGGAATTAGGTTCACTACCTATACCAACATGATTTCTTATGATACTAAAAATTACCCAATACATTGAAGCGCTATATAATTTCGGGTGCACTTGTCACTTTCATTTCATTCTCATGCTTAAGTGTGGCACATAGATCATACAAAATGGATTTACTCATCATAATATTTTATTCCATGATCAAGGAGTGTGTAATAAATACATGTAAGTACCAAGTAAAATAATTATAAGTTTATAAATTTGAACACCCTTGATAGTAAATGGGTATGGTATTCGCTATACAGTTGTTTTGTCATGGAAAATCATAGTGAAATTTCAGCAGCATAACAGCATTGCTTAAAAATTCATAAAATAGGTTGATGAGAGAGAAATTGGTATCTTCATCATTATAACATAAAATTTGAATTAATAGGGACATGTAAATACATATACCAACATTATTAATTTGAAATAGAAGGGATAAGATAATAAATAAACTTTAATAAAAAGGAGAATGAGAGGATCTCTTACTAAAATTCGACATGGTAATGGGTGTACATAAAGGTTCATAGGAGAGAATAATGAGAGTGAAAGTGGTATATAATAATTTATAAATAAATTTGGAAAGTAAGGGGGATATGGAAGAATATATCCCAAGATGATCAAACTGAAATTAAGAGGCATAATATAAAAAGAGGTACTTGAATAAAAAAGAGAGAGGGAGATCCCTTACTTGAGTGTGTGACTCCAAATGCTTGTAAGGGGGTTATTGAGATCTTGGAAGAAACTTGGGAGGACTATATATATTGGAGGGAAAATTAAGGGCATGATCTAAGGATTTTTAGTGAAGATAAGTGGGAGCTTTTGTGGGTTTGTATAGGAAAAGAGTGGGGATTTGTTTAATATTTCTCAAACTTAGGTTTTGGACTCTATATAATAAAATAACCAAAACCAAAAACCTTCCCATGTTTTTTCACATGTTTTATACCAAATGGGAGTGGTTTTAATTATTTTATATGGAAAAGTTCCAAATATAATAAAATAATACCCTTTCTTTTCTAGAGGTGATTCATACTCTTAAAGAAATTATTTTAAAACTTTAAAATATATTAATGGTTTTGGAGGATTCATAAAGGATTTATAAATTTAATAAAATAAACATAAAATCACATTATATTAAATTTAAAACATTTATTTGGTATTTTATACCCTTTATATTATTTATTACATCACTTTTGGGTCATTATGATGTCATAATACACAAAGTATATTTATACGGTATTTAATTTTTACCTGAAAATTAAACTGTCTCAAGAAAATATGAAAAATTAATCATTGGATGATTTTTATGCTTTGATTACAAAAATAATATTAATTTTATCTAAATAATTTTATAAATATGTTTATTTTCACTTTTAAAATAATAATCGACATTTATTAAGAAGTGATGGGTTTTTAACAAAAAGAGTTTTCAAACCCTTAAAATTTTACATTTGACATCATAGAAATTATATGATCATTTATATTTGATAAAAATTATTTAATAATAATATTCTATTAAAATAATATTTATTTCAAAAATCCATTAATTCCTAAAAATAAATTTCTTAATTGAATTTGAATATTACTCAAAAATACAATTTATGTTTTATTGTATTAAGATAAAAATCATTTATAAAGTAACAATAATAGGATGAAAATGTATTCATTATTCTATAAAAAACAATGTACATACTCATAGTACTAGGTTCTTGATACATATCCCTTTAATACATTAGCAAACTCCATAAGGGTAAGGTGTGCGACTGTGAGACTTTCATGGGGTGGTTCGATGAACATAGGTTGGGTCATGATTTCTATGAGCTTGAACTTCTCCCATAAATGGTTTTTCTCATGCTTGAGTTGTTGGATATCATCTTGGTCTTGGTCAAGGAAAAATCCCAGTGATGTTATCTCCCTTGTAAGCTCTGATAAATGGGATTCATAGGGTGTGATCCTATATTTTGAGGCCATCTATTCCTTTTTCTATGTCTATTGGATTTATTAAAACCCTATATTTATATAAATCATGTTATCACTGTTCAATGGCTATATTATCAACAGTAATGATACTTAAAAGAGGTCTTTTCTTTGATTTAATAATAAAATGAGGCTTCAGACCTGACATTTAAAAAAATGGATATAATAAAACAAAATAATTGCATTTGTTTTCTATAACCATGTTACTTAATAAGACATTTAATTAAAATAGAAGGGGAATTTTATTTATAATAGTTCATGTCATTATATTTGTTATGTTCACAGGGATCGTGTTTATTGACTAATGGTTCCACACTATTTTGATTAATTCCATATGTTATTTCAAGCCTTGTGTTATGACTCATAATATATATTTTATGCTTTTTTTAGTATGATTTTCTTATGTGGATTGATTATAACCATATGATCATATTTTTATCACTTAGTAACTTTAATTTTTATACCATATGTTTTCCCTTCATGGGACCCATTTCTTATGTTTCTATACCCTACATTATTATAATGACTGTAACTTATAATAAGTCTATAAGGGATATAGTGTGGTTTTATTATGGATAAATGGTCACAAGTGTTGTAAAATAATATATTTATATAGCTATTATCCTAGACACTAAATCTTTATTCCTTAGGTTGTGTGACTTTTTTTGTGAGATATAATATTTAGATTATGGAAATGATGTAAAATTAAGATATTTTTATCTTGGGTAACCATATGGGATTCCTAAAACATGCTCTAGGATTTGATGTCTATGTTTATTTTATGTGACTTGACTAAATTGGGTAAAGGGAGACCCTAGGGGTGCTATGAATTTAGTATTTGACACATTATGTGGATGGGAATTATTAGGAAATTCTCTAAGATCTGGTGGATGTGTTTATTATATGAGTCTTGATATAATCAAATGAATTAAAATTATTGATAAATTTTATGTGTTCTTTTATGGTGATAAGTTTTTGGAATGCCTTGGAATAAACCCCTTGTGTTCGACAATGATGTCTGATACTTGGAATTCCATGGGGTGAATCCCCTTGGGTTTAGTGATGATACATGATACTTTATAACACCATGGAGTGAATCCCTTTAGGTTCAACGATTAATAATGACACTTGTAATTCCTTGGGGAGGTTCCCCTTAGGTTCGATGATGATGTCTAGTACTTTGGAACACCTTAAGGTAAAACCCATTGGGTTTGGTGATGACACCTGATACTTTATAATGCCTTGGGTTGATTCACCCATGGGTTCGATGTTGACATATACTACTTTAGAACACCTTAGAGTGACTACCCTTTGGTTTGTAAGTATTTCTTGATTACTTTGATCATCTAGGATTAACCTTGAGGGGTTTTAATTTACGTATGATGATACATTATGGATAGATAAATATAAATTAGGATGAGGAGGTATGATTAATCTTGGGTGTCACTTGGGATCCTAAGGATTGAAAGTGGTTTTATTTATTTATTTTTTGAATTTATTTATTATTAATATCATCATGCACTTTATTTATTAGACTGTATATACTTATATACACCATTGGTGGTGACCTATTAATCCATACTCACACTCTTATTGGGCCACCATTTAGTAACTAATCAGACTTCATGATTGTAATACAAGAAAAGGTAAAATTACCTATGACTGATTCATTTTTGGGCTTCTAGGATAGATCATGAGAGTTTGGGACCAGGCTAGGACTTGGGATAACTTTTTGATGATTTAAAAAAAATATTTTCTTCTTTTGGGTTTTGGTGTAATGACTTGATTCTTATGTGTGACTTTCTTGACATGTATTGTACGATTCATTTTGATATATCATGGGTTTTTATTATTTATCATCACTTTCCTAGATGTTGTTTTAATAATTTATTAATTTTTATGTATATTATTTTATTATTTATAATATTGGTTTACTTTGATATTTGGTTATATTCTACTCATCATGCCACTATAAACCCATGGTGCTAGTCTGAAGCCTCTAGCATACAGGGAGGTGCGCCTGAGGTTCCCTGGCGACTACTGGTCTAGGAACCAAATAGTGGTCTAGGATGGTGAGACATCACATGAATATACTAGGATCATTTTATAGGTTAAATGACATAACCATCCACTAAAACAACCAACCTTTGTTTTTAAATGTTATCTTCAACTCATAAGCTTCCTTAATCTAAATTTGGTGGTATCCACTCCAAATATCAAACTATGAAAACATTAATGGTCAATGTAATTCATCAAGAATATCATCTATCTATATTCATTTCCTCTAAGAATGATATCAACTTGAAGATGTTTACCTACACCCAGATAGCATACCAAAAACTATCCTAGAATTTTCATACCATGGTAATATCATCTCTTTCCATCATCGATGAAAAATGTGAGTGATCAGTGAACCTCCCAACAATAATCTATAAGTGAAGTATCTCCCTACACCTAATTCTATAATTGATGTATTTTTTTATACCTAGTGTATGAATTACCATATCAATTATACCATACTCGTCTCATCTCCTAGAGCTCCATGATCTATACTCTAGATAAATCACACTAAGCTCACCCTAAGCTATTCATCCATCCATTTTCCAACCCCTCAGGCCTCTCTGGTTTACATGTTTACATTGACATAACCATAAAAAAATCTTGATCAATAAAGATATAACACTATAGATATCACAAATATAGAAAATTGTAATAGTTCATGTGACCCACTAAGTCGTGCGACCCACTAGCATTTACATTTCCCTATCATCTCCTACTCACATATCATCCAACCTTATAACCTTCACCTACCCATATCTAGGTCGGGAACTACACACACCATAAACATGTAGGATCTATATACTCATCACAAAAATATTCACACTCATGTTATGGATGATTATAATTACACCAAGAATTTATAGAATAAAATAGAATATAGGTTGTTTTTTACCATTTAAATAGTCAAACACCTTTTCATTTATTAAACAAATACCCTTCTTAGGTCAATTGAGTATAATTTTTCCAAGATAATATATAATAAAACAATTTTTTCCTATTTTTTATTCTTTAAATGGCTAAACCCTTCCTTTTTATTCTAGGTTCCAAAAAATAATCACAAAAAAACACAAATATTCCATGTTATCCCTACATGCATAACATGATTCATGAGTACTCCCTCTTTCCTCACTAGTACAAGAGTTAAAAATAATATCTAAAATAGTTTAATTCATAATTAATAACCCAACTATAAACAAAAAAATCTTTTACAGAAACCCTGGCTCCCCTGGTAACTATGACTTTAGCTCATTAAAGTGTTGGTAAAGCACACAATATGACTTTCTTTCTAAGTTCCAAAATATTACTAGACTCACAGTCTACCACAAACCAAATAACATACCACTTTGTAATAACCCAACTTTAATACCATTTGGTGATACCAGTTTCATACCACCCTTATTTAGTACCACTTGTAGAAAAACTTCTCTGATACCATTTTGTAACATCCCATAATCGCTGAACACTTGATATTTCTTGGACCTACAGTGCACCACAAGACCTTAGGCATGACCCCTTATATATCAAAGGCTACCAACAATTACTAAGGGTATTTGGGGTGATAGTGGAGAGACTATACCCTATGGATTAAATAATAACAAAAACAAAACAAACAAAACATAGTGGAATAAAACAAAATAATAATTAATAAAAAATTAAAATATACATATGGCTAGTTTGATAAATAGTTACCATGTTATTCTGAAAATATAAAATGAATAGGATCACTCATGGGCCAATTATAAACATACATATAAAAAATAACTAAAAAGGCCTACCATCTCGGCACTGAGGATCCATATAGATTGCCTAAAAAATCATGTAAATCATCCCATGAACCATATGTACTCCCAACTTCACTAGGTTCTAGATTTAAAACATTTTTTCTTACCCGTACCAAGAACTATAAAGTCTACACATGTCTTGGAGGGCATATTTAGGGTGTGATTATAAAGTAAATATTCCACCACTAATAGTGTCCCTAACTTATATACATATTTATAATATTTTATGAGAAAACATAAATAAACAATAACTAATAGCTCATAACATATCTAACTCTTTCTATGCTTATCAATCCATGGTGGACCTTTACCTACTTCGGTCAGTGTCGAAGTAGAACAATGCATCCATGGTCGATCATACCAAAGGAGACCTCAACCTTCCAACCAATTCCATATTATAGAACATCACATGACAACATAACCATGTAACCATCCTAAGTCCTCCCAACACCTCAAAGGCATGTCTGTAAACCATATCACAAGTCACATGGACTTCCACATTCTTTATCGTTGTCTTCTCAACAACTCAATAGATCCCAAGGCATGGAGATACTCATCCTTTTATCATCCTAGATTTTAATCTACAATATAAATTGTAACCCTCAAGACCCCATATTTTTGTCTCAGGTTCCACCAACTATGGCCTTCTATGGTGATCACCTTTTCCATACTAATGGTCAAAACCATACCATATCATGCTTAATCAATGAAAGCCTCCACCTATTAGAGTTGGTACCATAGAACCAAATTGTTTGTATATTATGATTGATTTTATTCATTTTTTTAATATTAATCAACATATTATCACATCATGATTGTTCTTATATGTGAGATAGTATGTGGTAATTTCGTAAGAGTTTTTGTCATGTAGAATGGTCATAGAATCTCTATGCTATGATGAGAACCTATATATGTCATAAAGGTATTATTAAACATATATTTTATATTCGGATGATATATTATGAAAATATATAAATTATATAGGATATCAAGGGTGGATACTCATAGGAATTTGAGGAACTTTCTCCTGCAGTAATTTCTAGGGTAAGAGATTATAAGAACATAACCTACCAGTAGGAAATCTAAATTTATATGTGTCATTAGATATTTATATCTTCATGTAGGTGTATTAATCATTATAATTTAATATTATTATTAATGGATATCATTCTTCATCTACTTTTATGTATTGATGAAAACTGTGATGAAATATTTTCATGGTGAAGTATGATATATTGGGTACGTCATGAGTGATATTATATTGATGAATAGTTTGAGAAATGATTTTTACCTTCTGTTATTTAATGTAATTTGATATCGTAGGACCTTTGATAGGAATTTAATAGCCTAAATAAATCTATAGACATGTTTTTTTGTGGAAAGGTTCAATTCTAGAAATTCAAAAAAAGAGTTATCATGCACACTGGTTGAGGACAACAACATGAAATCTCTTTGATTAAAGAGATCATGATAGATGGATTATATTACACAGTTAGTGTTCATATAAGGTTTTATATAATTGTGAAATTTACTTTTTTATTTATGGGTTCCTTGTCATATTACTAGATATTAACCTTGTACTTTAGGCGGTTTCTCTTAATGCCACTGAGAAAGGGTTATATAGGGTTACACACTAAGTGTATTTGAAATATCAATTAATTTATATTTTTAATTTAATAGGTTAGAATAAATTTTATTCTTGCATTTTGTTTTAATAATTATTCAATATTTATTGATCACCAAGATTAAATCATGAGTTATTCAGAAGAATAAATATGTGAATTAAATAATAATCAATATTTATTCATAAAATTTTATGAATGAAATATTTATTATATTTATCTAAAAATAATGTAGTAATATTTATTTATTAAATAAATAGTCATTATTTAAGTCCTGATAAATATTGGAGAGAGTTGAAAACTGATTTTAATTGTCCAACTAGAAATGATATATTAAATATCATTTAAATAAATATTAATTTATTTATTTAAAAATGATATTTATTTATTTTTAAGTGTTTCACATGTCATGAATATAATAATATTCTTTATATTATTATTAGACATGAGGTTATCTAAGGAATAGGTAAATGGATAAGGGACTATTTGTAATTACCAACCATAGAAAAACTTTATAAATACTTAGTTATATCACATTCTAGGGTTATCCACTTTTTGTGCAAAAAAAATATAAAGTGAATTCTCTCAACCCTAGAGAGAATCCTCTCAAGAAAACACTCAAGAAAAAGAGCTCCAATCCTCCTCTAACCTCTCAAGCCTTCAATAGATCCTTAATAATCCTTCATCTATAAAGAGATTCTTCCTATTATCAATGAAAAATGATACAAGTAATCAAGATCAGTCATTCTAGTACTTGATAATTCTATGATGATGTTCTAAAATTTTGGAAAATGTGTGGATCATCGTTGGAGAGATGTTTCCCTTGGATCCTATAACACAACGATATTATGACAAGAGAAGACAATAAAATTATCAATGAAAAAATAATTATAAGATATGGTAAATTTAAATCTATCTATAAATTAATTATAAATTATATGTGATAATCCTTCCTTCCTAGTTTAGGTGTTCTTAAGTCAATTAATCTTCGATTTAGTTCCATTTTTCATGATGTTCTTTATCATGTAAATCTTGTATTTCTAATAAATTATGATAAAAAAATCTGTTGGTTATACTCAATAGGTGATTATTCTATACTCAAAACCTTCAAGTGGTATCATAGTGATTACATAATTAATTTACAATTATTTATTAATCACTGATTGATGACATGAATTTTTTGCTAGTTTTGTTTTTGGATTATTATTTATTTAAATTTTAACATCAAGTTATTCTCCTACCTTCTTCATTCTCACTCATACAACCAATAAAAGATTAAATTAACATAAAAAATCTAAATACTCCATTAGGATATACCATGGGTTCTAGTTAGATAACACAAGAGTACATATTGTGTATCCCGAAGTACTTGTTGCGTCCCCATGTTCAATGTACTAGGAAGTCTCATGTTATAAGTAGGAAATCATGAATTAACTACACACATAGTGAATTTAATATACACTACATGTTGATCAGGTCGGGTTGGCATTTGGTTTGCTAGACTACATTTTGTGTAACTCACTTACACATCATGTGTAGTCCATGCATTTTTTTTAGCAAAAAACATAGGGGTTTCAAGTTGTGTTGTGTATTTACTACATGATACGGGAAATAATGAACCATGAAACTTTAAGGTCACATAGCATGTAGCTAGAATACATGTCATGTATCTCATACATGTCTATGGCTAAAAAACATACCCAATCCCTAGGAATGTGTCACAAACATGAGAAGAAGATATCACACATTTTATATCCCAAGTACATTCCATATAATCTATTGTATCCCATGTGAATAAATTAATGGAGATAGAAAAATTAATTATATAATTAAAACTATTCAAATTTTTTATGTGGGTCATTTATTTGACATTACATGACATGGGATATGATTATTAATTATATATTAAATTAATTTCTTTGTTAAATTGTGAACTAAAAGATGATTATAGTCTTTACATGTTGCGTACTTTGTGTGCATTAATAGTATCACATGCCTCATAATTTACATATTATTGTGAGTTATTTTTTAAAAATCCATGCCTTGTAATTCAAATCCTAAAAATGTATATTTGATTCCATTCAAATACACAATATAAGGACTATAATGAGTAGTGTGGATGAGTATATGTCATTTCCTCCATGTACACTTGTATACTTTTTAAATTTTAAATAAAATTTTTTATTTAATTTATTTAAATATATGGATGATGTAAATTTCAAGATGGTTTGGATGGGATTAATACAAATTGAATTAATTAATTTAATTAATTTGAGGAATTAATTTTAATTAAAGAATGAATTGAAGTAATTTCTAGATATATTGAAAATGTATATTCATTTCTTTTGTGTGGGTGATCATAATATTAGACAATAATTGTGTATGTGATTGGTTTCATTTAATTTATTATTATTATTATATTAAATATATGGTGTACGAGTGATACCATCCTCTTATAATGTAATGGCATGTGTTCCCATAGTTCCTTTTATGTAAAACCGCTAAAACAATCCTTTGGTTCCCATCACATGCATGTGAGTAAATATTATGTACTGGATGAAGTTCCCAGGTGAGTGGAAGCAGTTAAAGTTTAGAGATAAGGTGAAAATAATAAAGGAGATTCAAAGGATCATGGGTGGAATGTTGTAGCTAAAACCAATTAAGGTTCAAGGAATTATTCCCCTAGGGTCATATTTAGTTTATCATCCTTTAGATAAACCAACTATTATATAAATCTTATGATCATACAACTTTATTTATTTATTTTAGTTGTATGGTTAGTTAGTTATTTGAATGGATGATGTTCAAATTAAATAAATGAATTAACAAATCATGTAAGACAAAATTAAATAATTGGATTGTGTGCAATTTTATTAAGATATGGTTTATCACTTAAGTAAATACATTTAATATTAATAATATCATAATAAAGAGAAATGGGTTATTTACACAAAAAGATAATATCCATCAAATTAAATATTAAGTCAGTATATACTTCCACTACTTGTGTTGAATTAAAACTTTAGTTCAAAGTGCTTGACCAACCTTCATTGGGGTGATTTGAATTATTGTGGAATTTCAAACTTGTGTTTTTTGTTAACCTAACCTAGTTCACATTAAGGGTTGAGCACCTCCATGAGACTTCTTAAAACTATTAGGAAAACATTAAAGAAATCTTTATCTATGATTTTGATATTGGGGAGTCTACTCAATAGATCAAGTAGTTTCAAGTTATTACAGTTAGAAAGTTACACCTATCTAAATACCTTTTAATAGACATTCAGACCTATATCTAGGTTATGAGAAGGGATATATAGATCCTTACCACTAGAATATCCATGAAACAGAATATTCTAAAACTAATGGTGAGGGATATTGGATTTCAAAATGATATTGGGAGATGAATAAATTAATAAATTGAAGTTTTTATATAATTTTATAATCCATATAATGTACTAAAATTTTTATCTTAATTATTATAGAAATGGAAATCCAGACAAATTTAACTATATCACTGTGATCCATACTAGATAAGTATAGAAATATCACTATCTTAAATTTCAAATAATAGTATAGGTGTTTTTTCACTTTACTACACCATGAATATAAATTATACATACTAGAAACCCCAATTTCTGAGTCACTTTCTAATGAGGCTAGTGAGTAAGAAGTATCACCTAAAACATGTGGATGAATCCATGGATGTCTAATGTTTCATGCTATCATCCATGTATAATAATATTTTCAAGAAACATAAGGATATGGATGTGTATATAATCATGTATCGCCTTTATGATTTTTATTAAGATAATGAGAGACAAGAGAGATATGAGATCTTCATTTCACTGTTTAGATGAAATCTTGGAGAGTCGGCATGGTCTGGGACTCATGTAATCAAGATGATTAGCTACATAGAGCACTTATACATCATGGGGTTTAAGATCCTTGATGAGATGTGTATAAATCTTATTTTATCCTCACTACCTAAAGTCTTATCCATTTTCATTATGAACAATAACATGAGCAATAGTGAGAATGCTCTTTTAGAACTTCTTACTTTAATTATCTAAGTTGACAAGGACATGGGGTTTAAAAAACCTTTGGTATTTATATTTAATAAGAAAAGGATTAATAAGGAAAAGGGACCCAGACTCACTCCAAGTATAAGGCTCCTGAGCACTATCCTTACAAGAATAAAATGATCCAAAGAAAATCAAAGGAAAAAAACATTGTATTTTTTCATATGGACAGCTATGCCACTAAAAGAATAATTGTACCCATAAGAATCATGAGGAATATTTAGGTACATTCCTTATCGAGTGAAATATTTCCATAACTACATGTTGGGTATTAGATATTTATTATGATTCTCACATATATATTCAAATACAGGGACTAAGTAGATTCTGGAAAACTGCCAGAGGAGAGGTGGATCTTCAAGAAGCCAATAGAGCACAAATTACTACTCTAGCTATAGCATATTAATACCTTTTGTTTCCAAAAAGGATTATTTTTATTTTAAAATATTGTTATTATGTGCCAACTATTAACAAGAACATAATTTATGTATCATATTTAGATACATATGGTTTTATTTTCAATTTTATAAATAAGATTTGTTTATTTTACAAAGACAACATATGTTATGGTTTGGTGAAATTAAATAATAGATTTTATGTATTAAATTATGAAAACCAAGTTTGGAAATTGATAAATAATCAAGTTCACATAACTTATTTAATGCTCAGTTAGGGAATCGCTGACTTAGTCATATAAATGAGAAGTGTCTAACAAAGCTCTATTAATATGGTTATTTAGACTCTTTTGATCTAAGACCACTTGAAATATGTCCTTATTTTTTATAAGTAAATATTACCAATCTACCATTTTCATATATGGTGAAAGGTCCATGAATATTCTATAAATGGTATATCCTAATGTGTGTGGACCTTTTCTAGTAGAATCTAGAGGAGTACATTCTTAATTCATAAATTTTATTAAAAAATTGAGTAGATATGGATCTATTTACTTGATGAGGTATAAGTTTGAGTCCTTTGAGAAATTAAAATAATTAAAGAGTTAATTATAGGATAAAATTAGATATAATATAAAGAAGATTTGATTTGATCAAGTTAGTGAATATCTTAAACAAATATTTATCAAATTTGTATAGAAGTTTGGGATTCTCTATCAACTCACTATATCTTATACACCATAGTGGAATGGTGTTAGTGAAATGAGGAACCATACCATTCTTGAAATGGTAAGGTCAATGATGAATTATGAAACTCTTCCATTATCCATTTAGGTATATACATTACAAACTAAAACACACATTCTAAACTGAGTTCCATCCAAGTCAAAAAGCGGAATACCATATGAATTAATGTATGGAAATAAATATGTGTTAACACATACTCATACATATAGATGAAAATCATTTATTAATTCCCACTCGATAAAAAACTATAACCTTAAGGCATGAAGTATATCTTTATATGGTATCCTAAAGAAACAAGAGGATTCTATCTATATAAACCCTCATACTCTGAATGGCCCGAAGGCCTTCATTTTTATTTATTTTTGATAACCCCCTTTCAAGGAATGAAGGGAAACCCTTACAAGGACCGTAGGCTCAGAGATTATATGTCCCGTAAGCTTAAAATATTACATGACCCGAAGGTCTTAGGTAATTTAACCAGACTATCTACAAGGAACTGCCCCTCCCCAGCACCTACATCATGATAGTATCTATCCACCTTTGCATGGCCTTCTGGATAGGCTTCCCATGTAATAATAGTCTGGTCCTAATGGCATAGTCATACCCTCTCATTCTGAAAAATCCATTTGGCTCTGCTCTGGTGATTGCACCTACTCTGAATCCTCTTCTGAGAGCACATCCCAAAGAAGAATAGTGGGAGTGATATTGATTTCAATAAAGTTAATGACCAAGATACAAAGGAGTTGGTATAGTAATAGATTCTATAGGTCCATATGGAAGATGTTTTTTTAGAAGCATAAGTACTACATATGAGCACCAAAGATGTTAGAGAACTAAAAATATATGGTTTTATAGTCATTGAGGATGATGACTCATAATCGGTGGAAAATAATGATCCACTATCCTAAATGGAGGCTATAAAGATCTTAAAAGATAAAATATGGTAAGAATGAATGATTTTTTAGATAGATTCCATGTATCATAACCAATTTTGGGTTTTGTTCGATCTTCCAATTAATGTAAAACCTGTTCGGTGAAAATGGGTATTCAAGAGAAAACTGGACATATAAGATAAAGTGAATACATATAAAACATGGCTAGTGGCTAAAGGATTTAAAAATCATCAAGGTATTAACTATAATGAAACCTTTTCTTTAATTTACATGTTTAAATCCATCAGAATAATACTTACTATAGTATATTTCCATGACTATGATATTTAGTAGATGGATGTCCAAAAAACCTTCCCTAATGGGAACTTTCAGGAAAATTTATATATGACACAACCAGAAAGGTTTGTTGCTCCATGAAATTAAAAAAAGGTATAAAAGTTATATAGATCCATTTATGGATTGAATCAATCATCTAGGCAATTGGACATTCGATTTGATGAAGCTATAAAAGAATTTGATTTCATTAATAATGAATATGATCCATGTGTTTACAAGTGGTTTAGTGGGAGTGTGGTTATTATCCTAATAGTATATATTGATGATATATTACTTATTAGAAATATAATAGAAGTCTTACAATCATTTAAGTACTAGTTAAACAAGTGATTCTCTATTAAGGAATTAGGTGATGAATCCTATATTCTAAGGATTAGGATCATTCATGATAGATCCAAGAGGCTTCTTAAACTAAGACAAAGTAGATACATTGACCAAATACTAAAGATATTTTTTATGGAATAATTGAAGAGGGTATTGGTTCTAGTGTCACATGGTATACATCTTTCTAATAAAATGTTTCCTCTAACACAACGGGGAAGAGTGATAATGGGTAAGATCCCATATGCTTTTGTGATATGATGAATCATGTATGTTATGTTGTATACTAGGATTGATGTTTCCTATACCTTGATCATATTTGACAGATATCATGCTAATATAATTTAAATGATAGGTTTATTATTAAGGTTATCTTTAAGTATCTGAGGAGAACTAAATATATGTTCCTGGTATAGAGAGGAAATGAGTATCTAGTCATCAAGGGTTATAATATTGTTATATTTCAAGAAAATCAGAATGATATTAATTTTTAGTCAGGATGTGTATTTAGTCTCAATGTAGGAGGTATGAGTCAGAAGAGTTTAAAGCAATCAGTTGTCGCTGATTCTATAGTAGAGTTCGAGTATATAGTAGCATCTGATGTAGCCAAAGAAACTATTTTTATAAGTAACTTTTTTAAAGATCTTGATTTGATGCTTAAAATTAAATAACCTATCACATTATATTGTGATAATAATGAAGTGATGGATCTTACAAAGGATACAAGGCCACACCAATAGAAAAAACACATACTCTAGAAGTATCACCTCTTGAGGGATTTTTATTAAAGGGGTGAAGTTATAGTGATAATATTTTACATGTAAGAGAACATGGTGGACACCTTAACTAAATAATTATATCATTAAAAGAATGAATAACATGTGAGATCTATAGAATTAAAGGTTGTTGGCAGTTGGATCTAGTGAAACTGAGAGTATGTTCGAGTTGGTTCCCTAGAACTAACTTCTGTGTACTTTATGATTACTCATATCCATTTTTTTGAATATTAATAAACTTTTTATCACATCATGATTTTTATTCGATGTGACATAGTATGAGATAATGTCCTAAGAGTTACTGTTACACTAAAAGGTTATATTAGTTCCGCATTATGATGAGAACTTAGAAGTGTCATGATGGTATTATTAAACATATATTCTATAGTTGTATTGTATCATTTGATAGTATGAAAATTTTATAAGATATCAGGGGTGGAGAATAATAAAAATTTGAGTCGTTTTCTCATTATGTACACCCTTAATAATTTCCAATATAGGAGATTATGAGAATACATCCTGCTAGTTAGAAATCCACATTTATATGTTTCATTGGATGTTCCTATCTATAAATGTTTTTATTGATACTTAGTCTTTAAAAATATTATTAATGGATACCATTAGTCTTATATTTTGATGTATTGATGAAAACCATGATAATATATCTTTACAGTGAAGTATGATATATTGGGTACATCATGAATGATATTGAATTAATTAATAATGAAAGAAAGGATTTGTCCCTTTTGTTCTTTAAGGGATATTGATATCTCAAGCCCTTGGATAATAATTGAACAACCTAAATAAATATATGGCCATGGTTTTCTATTGAATGGTTCAATTCTAGAAAGTTAAAGAAATTTTTATCAAGTACATAGGTTGATGACACTAGCATGAAATCTGTTTGGAGATATCATGATAAAGGTATTATATTACATAGTGATCACTCATATGAGGTTGTATATTATTGTAATATTAATTTCTTTCTCTATTGGTTTCTTTATTGGTTTTTAGATTCTAACCTTGTACTTTAGAAAATTCCACCTAATGCCTCTAAGAAATGGGCCTAGAGGGTGACATGCTATGTGTATCCAAAAATCAGTTAAATTATATTTTGAATTTAATAAGAAAAAATAAATATTATTCTCGTTTTATGGTTTAATAATTATTCAGGATTGGTTTATCACTAATATTTAACCACGAGTTATCTGGAAGAATAAATTTTTGAATTAAATAATAATAAATATTTATTAATAAGAATTAATTAATAAAATATTAATTATTTATTAGAAACTAATGTAGTGATATTTATTTATTAAATAAATAGTCATTATTTAAGGATTGATAAATATTGAGGAGGGTTATATACCAAGTTTAATTCTCTAGTTGAAAATAATATATTAAATATCATTTAAATAAATAAATATTTATTTATTTAATAAATGATATTTATTTAACTACTTGTTATGCACAACAAACCTTGAGATAATTCTCTCAAACCTTAGAGATAATTCTCTCAACCCCTAGGGATAATTATCGCAAACCCTAGAGAGAATCCTCTCAAGAACATGCTCAGTAACAAGCACATCAATCATCCTCCACCCACTCAATCCTTTGAGAGGTCCTTAAAAAACCTTCATCCATGAATATATTATTCCTATATTCAATGATGAACGATAAAAGTGTTCAAGATAGACCATGCTAGTACTCGATGATTCTATAAAAACATTTCAAGATTTTAAAACCCATGTGGATCATCACTAGAGGAATTATTCCATTAGATCCTATGATGCAATGATGATACGACAAGATAAGTCAACCAAATCATCAATGAAGAAAGAACTGAAATATAAGATAATTATAAATCTATCTATAAATTAATTATAAATTATATGTGATGGTCATACCTTTTTGGATCCAGTATTCTCAAGTCAATTAATCTTATATTTAATTATGTTATCCATGAAATTTGTTTCCATGTAAATCTATGATTACTCATCAATTATGACAAAAATCCAAGTTAGTTATTCCCAAGAGTCACTTCTTATACTTCTAGAAGCTTAACCACCCACAATCAGTTTCATTCATGGTCACACCTGAACCACTGATCATGCAGTTGTCATGGGCCATAATCAAAAAGAACTTTTAAAAACCTCTTAACGTAGCTTAATGGATGACCAAGGTTGTCTCTCAGGTAGAAGGGCTTGGGAGTCTTACCATCCTAGAAATTATTTATTTTATTTTTAATTTTTAAAAGTACCCAAAGATGAGGACTATTTGTTTGGTTTTATATTGAATAGAAATAGGGAAGAGAAAATGAAAATTCAGGATAAAATGGATGCAAGAAAGGGATACACCCATGGATTCAACCTTATGATTCTTACTTGTCTCATAAACTTTACCCTTAAATTCTATTCTCTATGTGTACTAATTGGTTATGCATAGCCTTACTGCTTAAATTGTGTGAATGAGAATCACACTCAAAAAGAATCACCAAAGTGATCCACTAATCACCCTCTAAAATGGCACACAATAGTGTTCCCATTCTCCATTTAGATCAATATTCCCATCGTACAACATTTATCCAAATAGTGTAAGATAAAAAATTATCCAGTAGTAAAAAAGGAAATCATAATGAAAGATACATGAGGTATAATCATCTCCTCAACCTCTTGCTATCCAAAAAAACCTAGAAAAAAAAGGAGTGGGGTTGAGTGCACTTCCTCTAAATCACTGGTTTTCATCCATGAGTGATCCTCGAGTTAGACTATCATCATTGATAAGATCTTAGGAGATAAAAGTACTACACAGTGGGTGAGAAAAATGAAGAACATGAGGATAGAATAAGCACATAACAATCAAATAGAATAATAGAATGAAAAATTAGAATTGAAATTGAAATTTCCTAAAGAAAAAAATTATACAGGAATAAAATAACCTAGTTATAGTTGTCTAGTTCTAAATGTTTTTACTGGGGGAAGGGAATAATTATTTATATACAATGATTTCTTCTCTATCACTTACAATGTTGAGGTGACTTCATTCTCCAACTCGATGGGTGACACATATGCATCTCTGATGTTTATAATCAATTTAGTTAGAAGAATATTCTTCCCATGATTGGGTGTTCATGACTTTGAGAAAATTTGGAGTATATATGCTCCTCTTCTTTATGACTCTAGTGGAAAAAATGTTGTCCAACGTATTGGAATTTCACTTCTCTTGGGCTACATGTTTTGTCCTAGAATGAAAACTCAATCCTAGATCTAGTGGATTTGAGTATTCCTTTAATCTTCTTTCAGAACCTCCAAACTCAAGTACATAGTCTTCACACAAACTTAAATTTCACTTGAGGTGAACAGCAGGGGCTCATTAGGCCCATATATGCATTTTTTCCAGCACCTATCATGTACTTTCATTTGAACTAAAAATTATAGTGTTTAGGAAGGATTAATTCTCTTCTATTTGTAGATCTACAAAGAGAAAAAAATACAAAAATAAATTTAAATATTTATTTTTTATTTTCTATTTTATCATTATATATTTGTGTGTGTGCTTTAATTTTATCTTTTTTTTATTTATTTATTTATTTTTATTCTATTTTATTTTTTGAATTCAAGAATGTGGTGAGAGTGTAGTGGTATGTTGGAAAAAAGGATAATAGTGGCATTGAGCTATCATGGACTGGTAGCAAGATAGGGCAGCATATAGGGGAAGTGGAAGTAGCATGGTGATATTGTTTTAGGTTATGGAAGCAGCAACATTTTTCATGCACCTTAATTTTTTCATGCATTTTCTAGTGGAATTTTCTTCTAATAAAATTTCAATAAAATAATTTATAAAATAGTGAAATTAAAAAATTTAGCCTTCGATAAATCAATTCCAAATTCAATTTCAAATTCAATAAAATAGATATATTAAAATTAGATTTTCAAAACGAATGAATTTTCATCATTAAAAATTCATTTTCAAATTAAAAATTCACAATTTCTTTTCAATATGATTTTAATTTATGGATCCTCATTAAATTCAAAAAAATTAAATAATCAATTTATGCTCAAAAAAATAAATCCATTTAAAATTTTAATACCAAATTGAATTTTTACAATTTAAATTCATAGATTATAAATCATTCACATTTTTTATTCTTCTTCAAAGTCGTTGTATGGATTCTAAATTAACCAAAAAAATTGAATAAATAACTAAAAACAATGATTTGATCTAATTATAAATAAATTTCCAAGTTCTTAGAATCAATAATTAAAATTTCAAATTTTAGAGAAAATACGTCATCATAGTTTAAATCAAAAAATGATTAAACCATTAAAAATTATTATTTGGGTCATTTATTAATTAAATAAATAATTTAAAAAAATCATTAAAATTTCACTAACTTACCTAGGAATTGGGTTAAATTAGGTGTTTCTTCAAAGAAAAGTAGACAAAAATGTTGAAATTTTTAACTCACATCACTCCCTCACACTTGAACTATTGCAATCTTGGGTAATATTATCATTGAATTTCATTATTAAAAAATGAAAACAAATAAAGTACAGCCTTCCTAGATTTAAATAATGAAGCTAGAAAAAAAATAAAGCACAGAATCTTCCATTTTTTAAGATATCATGCCTCCTCTATGAATCAAACCACTGTCTCACTTCAATTTAGTCAAAGTTTTGAGTCTAGGAGTGTATCAAATGAGATTTAAGAGGAATCAAAATTTTAACAAGAGGTACCTCAATTTATCACTCTCTCCTAAGTTTCTCAATCTAGATTTTGATTTTACACTTTATTAATACAACTCAAATGAATTTTTTTATAATCTAATAGTCTTCTTAATGGGTTCAATATTCACCTCACCTAAATAAACTTATTTTTTTACAGAGACACTTATTTATTTATTATTTTTTGAATTTTTTCTAACCATGTATGTGTGAGGCACTATGAAAAAACACTTATTAATATTTAAGATTGATACTAACACACATAGTTTCATTTCCTCATATATTCATTATGGGTTCTTAATTTCCCATTTTAATCCAAGTTCAATAGACTTATATTAATTTCAACTAAGTTGGATCCCTAAGGTGTTCTTTTCTCACATAGGTTAAGTTACCTTAGATAAAGTTCAAAATTACAACTAACCTCAAATTATAAAATTGATTCTGCAAAAAATATTTTCCCTCACAATCCCTTTCCTAGTTCTAAGATCAAACTTCAATTAAAATAGTGATCAAGTCACTCAGCAATCATCTAAGTCTTATAATTTCAAAACCAGTGAATTACTTCAATTTTAGCATGATATTTTCAAACTAAGTAGGATAGAATGAATTTCAAGAATTGTTTGAAAAATCAAAATAGAAACTATATATAAGCTTATTTATAGTATTTATAAACATAGAAAAGAATTTGAATTATTTTTTTTATTTAGTTACACTCAAAAATTATAAACCTATAAAAACTATATATATATTCCAAATTTTTTATATTTTCTTTTTTTTTCTTTTTTTATTAACTTATTTACTAAAAAATTACATAAAATAGTAAATATAATTATATTTTATTTAAAAATTATAATAAATTAAATAAAATAATTTAAAACTAATCTAAAAAAATTTATATCTTATCCCCAAAACTTGTTTAACACTACTTATTAAAAATTCCACCAGAACGCACAAAAAATATAGTGATTAAAAAATGAAAAAGGAATAGATATGACCTGGTGTTTATTTATCCAGTGGGTTTGAGTGAATATCCCCCCTAGGTGTGCTCCCCTAATTACTGTGGATAGTTGAGATAGCCTCTTTGGTAATATTCACTTAGGGAAAACCTATAGAAAATAAAATTAATCATTAAAAAGTTTTATTAAGATGAAAATGTAAATATAAAAGGAGGGGTAAAGAGTTTTGGTTTGTTCCCTCCCAAAAGGGGTTGTGGTTAGACTTTTCACACTGGAAAATATGTTGTTCATACATAATACACAATAGTACTAGGTTTTTGTGATGGAAACACCAAATTAGGTTTCTTCTCAAGCACTCTACTTCTTTAAGGTCCCCTTGAATAGAGTACTACATCTCCACCCCTCATCAGTGTGGTGTATCTCATAAAGTGGGGGTCGAAGAATAGTTCATGGGTTATCCTAGGGTTCTCCCACTATTTTTGTTCTTTATCTTCTAATGGAGGCTCAACTTATAATACTTTACAATATTCAAACAAGGGGGAACCATTAGATAATTCAAATTGAAAAAATCATAACATGGGTGAGTTCAAATCAAAAGATCTCCCTTTATTTATAGTAGATTGTGATTTTGATTCTTCATGATGGACCACTTAGAATTATTCTTCTATTTTTGTTCCACCCTCTAATTGATGCTCGGTGTGTCGTTGAGGGAGTAGTGACTTCACCAAATGTCCCTAAGATTCATCTCCTTCAGAAGCTTCTCATTTAGCATCCTGTTTAAATTATTCAAGGGCAGATTCAAGTAGTCTATCAAAGGAATCTTCATCCAACTCATCTTATTTATTTCGATAATACTAATCCTAAATTTACAATAGGTTTTATTTCTATTCTAATATTTCTAGATCTAACTTTTATTTAAGAGGATTTTCCCAAGGTTCTTCATCATTTTCATCCAGAGTCATCAAAAATAATGTAGGTTTTAGAATCTGAAAGTTAGGAAGATCAAGCTGTAGAAAAAATTTTGAAAAACAAAATGATCATAAGGATTGATTCACTCCCTCGTATATCCCAGGTTGAAACCCCTATTTCTCATGCAACACCCTTTGAGGTCATTTTCAATGCTTTTGGCTTGTGGTTCTTCAATCATGTCCTCCAAGAAGAATCCCTTGCATCCTTATTCTTCATCATCCAAGATGACCATCAGTGGTACTAAGTCTATAAAATTATAACTAGGGTGATTAGTAGATAATTAAGATTTTATAAATTCCGAATGAAATGAGTTTATATTAGTGGTATCTCCCTCTTGAATTTCATCTTGTAATTCATCCTCTAAGTAAAATTTCCTTTTAAAGTTGTCTTGTGTGGATGTGGGTATCAGTGGGAATTCTATAATCTCTTCAAAATGGAGCTCATACACTCCTCTATTTTTAGAATTTTGGGTCTTAACAATTATTCTCATGTGTTTTCATATGTAACATAAGGTAGATAATAATTTAATTGGTTTGTTAAAAAAATCATAGAATGAAAATTTCAAATAAATTTTCCCTTAAGTGATTTAACTTTTTGTTTCTTTGTGAAACACACCAACTATGGGTAGATGTGCTCATGGGTGAATAATTTAAGGTCCTTAGATTCTAAAAAATATTCCCCACATATTTAATATATTATTGGAAAAATATTAGGGGCTCTAACTCTTTATATTCTTATTATTTCTTTTGATCTACAAGATCTTGGAAGGCAATGGAAATTGTAACTTCCATTCTACTCAAATTCTTCACCATTTCTCTATGTTCCTCCAATTGTTGGTTCTATATCACTTTAAAATCCTTTAGCATATATGATTAGCTCTAAATTTTCTCTCAAATAATATATTATTCAGCTTTATGTTGTGGGGAAATGTGTTGTTTATGGTATTTGGGTCCATTCATGTAATAGCTTCCATCCTCCGACCCATTGGTATATACCAAAGATTACTGTTGGTAATTTCATTAAGAGTTTATCTCCTAGGATGTTTATGGGAATTTAAACTATGCATATGGGTGAGGATATGAACTATGTATATGGGTGAGGATTTATTAAAGAATGGTATCACTGTAATGTTTATCCTAGTTCGAGAAAAATAGAAAGTAAAAAACAAAAAAAACAAAGAAAGATAGTGAAAAAAGAAAAAACTTAATTACAGTTGTGTTTAGAAAGTGAAAACTTGACCCTTACTCCCCAAAAGTGGTTCCAAGTTGATCATATGATTTTTGTGGGTCATGTTCAAATAGAATTATTAAAAATATCCTAATACGGCCTAGTGGTTGACTAGGGTCATCTCTTAAGGATAAGGTTTTTGGAGTCTTACTATCCTAGAACCTATGTATTTTTTTGATGATTTTATTATTTTTGAAAGCAATCAGAGATAATGATTGTTTTTTAAAAAAATTACTGAATGAAATAAGTGAATAGAAAATGAAAATGTAGGATATAATGGATGAATGAAAGGGAGACACTCATGGATTCATCCTTGTGATCCTTCCTTATCTCACAAAATTGACCCTTTAATTTTATTTTATGTGTGTGTAAATTGGATATACATAACCTTAATACTTAAATTGTGTGAATTGAATCACACTCAAGGATAACCTTTTATGTTATCACCTCATCACTATCTCAAATGGGTTATAAACATGATCTCATCCACCATTCAGATCACTACTGCCATCATACAACATTTATCTGAATAGTGGTAGAGGAAAAAATTATTATGTGGTATGAAAGTAAATAAAAGGTGAGATAAATTAGGTATGATAATATCCTCAACCTCTCACTATCTATAAATACCCAAAACAAAATAGAATGAGTGAGGTTGGGTGTGTGTACTTTACATCACTGGTTTTCATCCATGAGTGATCCTCAGGTTAGCCTATCATTATTGATGATAGTTTTAGAGATATTAGAACATCATAGTGGGTGAGAAAAATGAATAATAGGGGGAGGGGAGAAGCATAGAATAATATAATAGAAGAAAAAAATGAAAAATTAAAATTGAGATTGAAATTTTAGAAAGAAATAAATTACAGAGAAAGAAAAAAACCTAGTTATTGTTGGAATAGGTTTAATGTTTTTACTAGGGGAAGGTAAGAATTATTTATAGACAATGATGTATTCTCCATCACTTTAAATTTCTAGAAGACTATATTCTCCTGCTCTATGGGTTCCATGTGTGCAGCTCTAATTCTTGTGATTAATTTAGTTAGTAGGATCTTCTTCCCAAGATCATTAGTGCATGACTTTGAGAACATTAGGAGTAAATATTATCCTATGTTTTGTGGATCCATTGAAAAAAATACTACCTAGTTTATTGGAACATCGCTGCTCTTGAGCTGCATGATTTTTCTCGGAATGTGAACTCGATCCAAGATCTAATGGATTCAGGACTTCCTTTGATCTTCTATTAGAACCTCCGAACTTAGGTACACATCCTTCATAAAAACTTAGCTTGCACTTGAGGTGAATAGCATGGTCTCATCAGGTCCATATACTCATTTTGTCTAGAACCTATCATGCACTTTCATTTGAACTAGAAATTTTAGTGTTTAGAAAGGCTTAATTATTCTCCATTGACAGACCTTCATAGAGAAAAAATACAGTAATAAATTTAAATGTTTCTTATTCCTTTTTTATTTTATCATTATATATATTTGTGTGTGTTTTATTTTATCTTTTTATTTTTATTTATTTTTTTATTATTTTTTCATTTTTTTTCTTTCAGACCTGTGGTTATTAGATTCTTCTCCAATGGTGGCCTCATGTGGATATTCTCCTACAATATTCACAGGGGTGTCAAGATTGGTAGTGTGGGATCTTTGGTGTGGTGGGTGTTCATCATCAGTAATTGGCTCTCGTGGTCATTTCCTTCAATCAAGGTGATCTCAAGGGCTCAGATTTCAATGAGGTGTTTCAGTTTAGATTATTAAACCAATGGAGACTATTCTAATACAAAGGTTCTAGGAGGAGGTATTGTGGTCTAGATATAGTTAGTGCGATGATATTTTCAATCAAATGTAGTAGTAGTGCTTGGTCTCGTCTTTTGTTTTCATTTTCATTATAACAAACCGACCTGAATACCCTATCAATACTGGCACCTGACCTAATCCACCACATACTTGAAGGCTATTCCCGATCCCCACAGAATGGAAAATAGCACCTGGGATTCAAAAATAAGAAGAAAGAATTATTTCACCCAACCTGAAGCTACAACATGGAATATATGCACATAGTTGAGAGAAATAGCACAAGATATAAAAATATTTAATAGCATAAAAAGTAAAAGTGAAAATGTAGAGATAATAATCTCTAAGATATAAGTCCAAATTTAAATGATGAAAAAACTAAAAAAGCTACTCCAACGTCTCCATGTGATAGCATAGGAAAAATCCCACCATCTCACCACCAGCTACCCAAAACCCAACTGACAGAAAACCTTACCGCCTCACTGTAGAACCTTTCCTTTCCATGCATAAAAAGGCATAACCCAATCTATGAACCACTAAAGGGGTGAACAGGGTGTAAGATAATAGGATAAATAGTATCTCACTCATATTTTCTATAACAATTCTTTATACAATAATCCAAACATGTTAAAATTTAAAGAAAATAAGTCATGATGACAATTTAATAGTTTTTATATCAAAACAATGGAAAAACAATTTAATTTCCCCTTTTTTAACATTTCCAAATAAAATAGTTAAATCAATTTGATATCATTTCATATCCACATATCAAATCAGATATATCAAAACAAACCAAAGTAGGTATCACATATCATATCAAATCCATGGAAGTACGATCAAAACAGTACAAACCAAATATCCCAATTAGTCAAAATCATAGGTAACATAATGCCAAGGATCACACTAGGTCGGGATAACTATGATACTTGTACCAAACATAGAAAATCACATATTCATCAATCCACTAGACATATACATCGAGTTTAGATAGCATAGGAACACCCTAGAAATTGAACCCCCTAATAGGTCTAACAAGTCCCTAGAACCACAGGCCTAAAAAGTATAAGAAAGCCTCATAAGAAAACCCCCAGAAAATGGATGAGGCCTATTACTACACCTTCCACCTAAGTAACCAAGGATTCCCATGTTCTATAATTTTACAAACCATTCCATCAATTAATTTTCATAAAACCATTCTTTGAAAACCATTTCACAAAACCATTTTAGAATTCTTTGGAAACCCTTTTCCATTTACTAAAACTAGAGTTAAACCATATTTTATATAAATCTATTTCCAGAAACACAAATCCAATCATTCAATCATATAATTTCATTTATAAAAACATTTTTTAAAAATAGGAGCAATGTAGTTCACCAACATAGGATGGAGATGGAACTACCTACCTTAAAAATTAGGTCGCGCATGCCTACAATGGGATCCACCAACAGAAAGAACACAACCATAATAGAGGACCTAGAATCAATTTACACATTTTATAATTGATTAAATTTTAAAAAAAAGGATGGTGGGTAAGAGTAAACAACCCATACCTCAAGAACGCACATCCTCCACAATAAAACCAATAAGGAATCGTCCCCGAGAACAAGATATCATAACAAATCTATAAAGGAATCAAGAATTATCAATACCATGGATCAACAGATCCAATAGAGGAATTAAATGGTTCTACCATGATCAAAGGTAATTAATCATAAAGGATATCTTACACATAGAGATGCAATGAAACTTCTCTAATGATCCAAAACTAAACGAATCAATCTGGGATGAATGGAGGCTCACAAAATTACCAGAGAAGGGCTATAGGTTGAGAGAAAGGAGGTATGTGGAAGAATTAAATAAGAATTAATTTATACAACACCCTAAAATCCCTGACCAGGACAATTACATGTCGTGTAAACTCTTTACTTGTCATGTAATCCATGGAGATCACATACACCAAAAAACTCATCTCCTTTTTATTAAAAACCTATCTTTTAACATTATATATCATGTAACCTTTACACAATTTGTACTCCCTTCATGTTATGTACCAGGTTTATGGAATCATCCCTATAGAAATTACACATTGTTTACTCCCATTACATGGCATGTATTTCCCCTACAGACTGCAAAAACACCAGTTTTCTTACACAAAAACCCAAACAAACTCTGGCATTCTCCGAACTTAGGGAGAACCCTGCCAAGACATTAAAAATTTATACCTAGACTCCATTAATTAAAACAATCATACACCCATGAAATTTATGTATTTTTTATTAGAAAATGTTCTCAATCATAAGGAGTCCCAAGACACGCCCAATTATAGAGTAAAACTATCAAAGAGAAGGTAAATACCTTAAAGCTAATAATAGGATGTTACACGCATCAGTCGTCTTCACAGTAAGGGAGGTGGGGGTTTTCTTCATCTTCATTATGGTCAGTTACATGGGTTTGTGGTGGTTTTATTTTCTTCTCTAGTGTCATGATGATACATTATCATGGATATTATTGGGTTTTCAATAGTGGCATAGCTTGTTTATCACATGATAGCCATCTTCTTCAGCTGATTGGATCTGGCCATTCAATCTTCACAGGGTGGTGCAATTTAGTTTGAATGTGTCTTGGCTTAGGTTTCTCTCACATGATGGTGAGAATGATTCTAATCAGCAGTAGATGTGAAGGCAAAGTAACAAGGTAATAGTAGTAGGAATGGTGGATTGAAGACAATGCCGACAGTACCGTGGAGCGGTGCTACTATCAATTGGGTGTGTTGTTGTTAAAGGAAGGTAGTGGTATCTTGTGAGGGTAAAGATAGAATGGGTGGTGGTGCATTTATAGAGGAGTGGTGGTGGTATAAAAATAGTGGAGGGTCTGGCAATGATGGTGATAGCAGTGTGCTACCATGGTGGAGATTGGAGCAGTAGGTTATAAAATAGGGGAATGGTAGCATTGAGCTACTATAGACCAATAGTAAGATAAGACATCATGAAAGGGAAGTGGTAGTAGCAAGGTGATACCATTGTAGGTTGTGGTGCTAACAACATTTTTCACACACCTAAATTTTTTTCAAACATTTTTAGTGACATTTTCTTCCGATAAAATTTCAACAAAATAAAAGATAAAATAATGAAATTCAAAATTTCAACCTCCAATCAATCAATTCTAAATTCAATTTCATATTCAATAAAATGGATCGATTGAATTTAAATTTTAAAAATAGATGCATTTTCATCATTAAAAAATCATTTATAGATTAAAAATTCACAATTTTTTTTCAAAGAAATTTTAATTTGGGGATCCTCATTAAATTAAAAAAAAAGAAATAATCATTTTAAGATCAAAAAATAAATCCATTTAAAATTTTAATTCAAAATTAAATTTTTACAATTTAAATTATTAGATTAAAAATCAATTACAATTTATATTTTTCTTCAAAGTCAGTGTATGGATTATAAATTAACCAAAAAATGAATAAATAAATTTTAAAATGATTTTAGCTAATTATCAATAAAGTTCCAAATCCGAATAATCTAAAATTAAAATTTCAAATTTCATAAAAAGTATAGCATCACAATTTAAATCAAAAAAATGATTAAACCATTAAAAATTATTATTTGGGTCATTTATAAATTAAATAAAGAATTTCACAAAGTATTATAAAGTCAATAACTTACCTAGGAATTGGATTGAATTAGAGGTATTTTCAAAGAAAATAAAACAAAAAATGTTGGAATTTTTAGCTTGTGTCACTCCCCTTTACTTGAACTATTGCACTTTCATAAAATATTATTATTGAATTTTATTATTCAAAAAGAAAAGAAAAGAAATAATAGCCTCCCTAGATTTAAATAAAGAATCTATAAAAGAAAGAAAACATATACTCATCCATTGTTTGAGATATCATTCCTCCTCTAGTAATAAAACCACTGTCTCACTTTAATTTAGCCAATGTTTGGAGTCTAGAAGTGGATCAAATGAGATTTAAATGAAATTAAAATTTTAAAAATAGGTACCTCTGTTTATCTCTCTCTCTTATGTTTCTCAAACTAGATTTGGATTTTTTACTTTATTGATACAACTCAAATGAATTTGTTTATAATTTACTTTTCCTCTTAATGAGTTTAATATTCACCTCACCAAAAAGAACTCATTTTTAACAGAAAATTATTCTTTTTTTTAAATTTTATCATCCATGTATGTGCAAGACACTGTGGAAAGGAACTTATTAATATGTAAAGAGTGTTACTCACACACATAATGTAATTGTCACATATATTCATTTTGGGTTATCAATTTCCCATTTTATCCATGTTCAAAGGACTTATATTAATTTCATTTGAGTTAGATCACTAAGGTTTTATTTTCTCATAGAGTTCAAGTTACCTCAAATTAAGTTCAAAATTCATAGTGACCTCAAGTTATAAAATTTATTCCATCAAAATATTTTCACCCACACTCCCTTTCCTAGTTTTAAGAAAAACTTCTATGAAAATATTGATCAAGTCACTCAATAATCATCTAATTCTTATAGTTTTAGAAACAATGAATTATTTAATTTCTAGCATGATAATTCCAAACTAGGCAGGGCACCATGAAGTTCAGGAATGGTTTGAAAAAACAAAAAAAAACTGTACAAAATATTATTTATAATATTTTCAAATAGAAAAAAAATTAATTGTTTTTTTATTTAACTACACTCTATAAATAGAAAGCTATAAAAACTATACAAATAATCCTAATTTTTTTAGATTTTTTTTTGTTTTGTTGTTTTATTTTCCTTTATTTATTTATTTATTTACCAAAAACTTAGAGAAAATAGTAAAAATAATTATATTTTATTTAAAAATTATAATACATTAAATAAAAAGCATTTAAAACTAATATAAAATAGTTTGGATCTTCTTCCCCACACTTTTTTAACACTGCTCATTAAAAATTCCAGCAGAATTCAAAAAAAATACAGTGATTAAAAAGTGAAAAAGGAATAGACACAACCTGGTGTTTATTTATCGAGTAGGTTTGAGTGAATCTCTCCCCTAGGTGTGATTCATTACTTATTGTGGAAAATTGTTATAGTCTATTATGTTTTATCCACTTAGGGAAAACCTGTAGAAAATAGAATGAAGCATTAGAAAATTTTATTAAGATAAAAATGGAAAAAGAAAAATAGGGGTAAAGATTCTTTGATTGTTCCCTCCCAAGATGGGTTGTAGTTAGAATATCTACATCTAGATAGTTTGGTGGTCATCCTCAATACACAAGAGGATAGGGTTTCAGTTATTCGAACCACCACATTCATTTTCTTACCAAACACTCTACTTCTTAGAGGTCCCCTTGAATAGAGCACTACATGTCCACCCCCTTGGCAGTGTGGTGTATCTCATAAAGTGGGGGTGGTAGAATAGTGTATGGGTTATCCTTGGGTTATCCCACAGCTATTTTAGATTCTTCCAATTCCAGTGGTATATCCAATTATGATACTTCACAATAGTCAAACAAGGGGGAATCGGTAGATAATTCAAATTGAAAAAATTCATAACAATGTGATTTTAAATCAAAATATCCCACTTCATTTATAGTATCTTGTGCTTTTATTTCTTCATTAGGGACCATTGGGCATTCTTATTATATTATTGTTCCTCCCACCAGTTGATGCTCAATTTTTTATTGAGGGAGTAGTGACTTCACCATAGGTCCTAAAGTTTCAACTTCTTCAGTAGGTTATCCTATGTCATCTTCTTTAAATTATTCAAGGGATGATTCAAGTAGTTTTTCAAAGTAATATTCATCCATCTCCTATTATTTATTTTGTTCAGCCTCATCCTCAATTTTTTGTAGCTCTAGTTTCTCTTCTTCTATTTCTATCTATATATTTTTATTCAAGGGAAGTTGTCATAGGTTCTTCATCTTCTGCATCTAGGGTCATAAAAAATTATGCGGGTTTTGGAATCTAAAAGTTTGGGAGATTAAGTTATAGAAAAGATTTTAAAAATAAAATGATTCTAATGATTGATTTACTCCATCATATGACTGATGTAAAAAACCCATGTTTCTCATGCAACAACCTTGTAAATTCATTTGCAATGATTTTGTCTTATTGTTCTTCAATTATTTCCATAAATCATTATCCCTTGTATTATTAGTCTTCTTCATCTAAGATGGACATCAGTGGTACTGAATCTATAAAATTATATCCAATGAGATTAGTAGACAATTCATATTGTATAAATTCTAAATTAAATGAGTTCATATTAGTGGTATCTCCTTCTTTAATTTCACCTTGTAATTCATAATCTATGTATAATTCTTCTTTAAAGTTGTCTTGTATGGATGGGAGTAGTAGTGGGCATTCTAGCTTCTCTTCAAAATGGTGCTCATCCACTTCTTAATTTTCAGAATCTAGGGTATACGAAAATTATTCTCTTGTGATTTCATCTACAATATAATTGAGGTAAAAATGCAATTAGTTTTCAATAAAATTAGATAATGAAATTTTTTTAAAAAAATCTCCCTTAAGTGTTTCATCTTTGCATTTCTTTTTTCAGTACACTAACTCTAGGAAGATGTGATCAAGGGTTAATAGTGGAAGGTCCTACAATTCTAAAAAATATCCCCCATCCTCTTGAATTTCCTCTTTGTAAAATATCATGGTATTTAACTCTTAGGCTTCTTATTGTTTCATTTTCTCTACAAGCTCTTGGAAGGCAGTGACAATTGCAGCTAATATTCTACTCAACTCCTTCACCATTTCTCTATATTACTCCAATTGTTAGTTCTATTTAAATTTAAAATCCTTTAGTATAGTGTAGTAGTTCTTAATTTCCTCTGGTGTAAGATCTTCTTCAAGTTGATGGTGTGGGGGATGTGTTTTTTATGGTAGTTGGGTTCATTCATGTAGTAGCTTCTATCCTCCCACCCATTGGTATATACCAAAGGTTGATATTGGTAATGTTAGTGGGATTTCATCTCCTGGGATGCCTATGAGAATCTAAATTGGGAATATGGGTAAGGATCCATTAAATAATTCTTTCACGGTAATGATTATCCCAGTTTGAGAAAAAGTAAAAGAATAAAACAAATAGAAACAAATAAATACAAGAAAAATAAGAAAATGTGTAATTACCATAGTGTTTATACAGTGAAAAATTGACCCTTACTCCCTAGAAGTAGTTCCAATTTTATCTCATGGTTTTCATGGGCCATGGTCAAATAGAAATTTTAAAAACCTCCTAATTTAGCCTAGTGGCTTACTAGGGTTGTCTCTCAAAGAGAAAGGTTTGAGAGTCTCACTATCCTAGAACTTATGTATTTTTTTGTTATTTTTCTTATTTTTGAAATTAGTTGGAGATTATTATTGTTTTTTTGTTTTTTGATTGAATGGGAATAGTAAAGAGAAAATTAATATGTGGGAAAAATGGATGTAAGAAATAAAGACACCCATGTATTCAATATTGTGATCCATCTTTGTCACGCAACCTTGACCCTTCAATTTTGTTCTCTGTGTGTTACAATCTATACACGGCCTTACATCTTAAATTTTGTGAATGATAATCACACTCAAGGATAATATCATAAGTGAAAATCCCATCACTCTCTAGAATGGGTCACAATCATGATCACATCATCTATTCAAATCATTGCTTCCACCATACAACATTGATCCAAACAATGGGAGATGAAAATTTATTCATCAATATGAAAGGAAAAAATAAAGGTGAGAGGCATGAGGTATGTTCTTCTCCTCAACCACTCACTATCTATAAATCCTCATAACAAAATATAAAGAGTAAGGTTGGGTGTGCATACTATAAATCACTAATTTTCATCTGTGGATGAACCTCGAGTTAGCCTCTCAACATCGATGAGAGCTTGAGAGATCATAGGACTTCATAGTGGGTGAGAAAAATGAATAATAGGGGGAGAGGAGAAGTAAGAAACAATAGAATAAAATAACATAATGAAAAATTAGAATTGAAATTTAATAAATAAAGAAATTACAGAGGAATAAAAAAACTAGTTATGGTCAATAGATGCTGAATGTATTTACTATGGGAAGGAAAAATTATTTATAGAAAATTATGTCTTCTCTTTCACTTTTACTGTTGAGAGGACATCATTCTCTAGCTCAATGTTCCACATGTGTAGCTTCAATTTTTATGATCAATTTAGTTATGATAATATTATTCCCATGATCACATGTGCATGAATTTGAGAAAATTCATAGTAGAGATGCTCTTATACTTTGTGACTCCATTGGAAAAAATGTTTCTCTGTGTATTGGAACGTCACTTGTCTTGGGCTACATGATTCATCCTAGAATGAAAACTTGATCCTGGGTCTATTGGATTAAGTTCTTCTATCTATCTTCTGCAAAAACCTCCAAACTCAGGTGCACAATCTTCATGAGAACTTATATTTACACTTGAGGTGAACAAAAAGGGATCATCATATTCATATACACATTTTTTCCAACACCTATTGTGTACTTTCATTTGAACTATAAATTTTAGCATTTAGGAAAGATTAATTATCTGCCATTTCTAGGCCTGCACAGAGAAAAAAATGAAACAATCAATTTAAAAATTTATTATTCCTATTTTATTTTATCATTATGTGTGTGTGTGTGTGTGTATTATCTTTTTATTTTTATTTATTTTTGTCTTCTTATTTTTTTTTATTTTTTTCTTTCAGGATCGTGGTGGTAAGCTTCTTCACCAGTGGTGTCCTCGCATGGTTCTTATCCCACAAGCTTCATGTTGTGATTCTATGGTCACAAAGAGAGATGAATGGATTAGGAAACCAGCCTTTTATTTGACAAATAAAAAAGGTTAAAAAATACCCCTCCCACACCTCCCTTTCTTTCTCACATAGAACTCTCAAGGTTCACCTAATGATAAGAGCTCTCTTAGATCAAAACTGGTGAATGAAGGAAGCTCTATAAGGACTCCTTAAATAAGCATAGTGAGAGGTGTCAAATTTTACACAACTCCCCCACCAACCATTGGACTTCAAAAATGGTAGCCAATAACACCTTTAAAAACTCCCATGGATTCCAAAATAATAGTTTCTTCACATGTGAAATATGATAAACCCAAGATGGAAGTCCTCTATTGTGGGTATGGTTGGTGTATCATCCACCAAATGAGTCATATGAATATTATCTCCATCAATTCTCCCCCTTTATCTGCAATCCAATGAATTATCTTCAAAGTTCCATCTTAACTTGAGTAACCACCTTTGTTACATATCCATTAGATTATTCTTCATGTGGACCTTCACAAGTCACAGTAGTTTTTGATCCATCACTTTTCATATCCAATGATATAAAATGTTTATATGCTTCTTGGTAGCCTCCTAGATACCCCTCATTAGTTAGCAACAAGTACTTCAACTCTGAATATTTTTTTGATAGAATCCTTCCTTGTGGAGATCTTTAAACCTGTGAAATGTTGTTTTTGTGAGGCACAATATCACCTAGCTCTTGTGATGGTTCTGAAACTTCTTGTTGATATGATTGAGTCTCACTCTACTCAATATCCTCCTACACTTCCTCTTGGTCTAATACTGATGAGTCTTTTTACACCTCCTCCTCTTAATTGATAGGTGGTGTTGGTGTAGGTTTTGGATCATGAATTGATTCCTTAACACTTTACCTTCAAGATATTATAGGATTTTGAATGTCATTGATCATCTAGTTCTCATATAACACAACATCTATACTTATGGTCACCTTCTTCTCCTTCGAGTCCCAAATCTTGTATCTGAACTTCTTATCTCCATAATCGATGAAGACACATGGATTTAATCTCCCATATAGCTTCTGCCTAAGATAATAGAATACATGTGTAAATGTCAAACATCCAAATACTTGTAAATGAGAGTAATAAGGATTTTTACTAGACCATACCTTCTCTAGAATCTCAAAATTCAGTGGGATCAATGGTGATCTATTGATGAGGGAGCATGAAACTTGAAAAAATTATCCCCTAAATGGATTAAGAAGCTTAGCCAAACTCATCATGTTTCTAACCTTGTCCATAATGGTTCTTCTCATTATTTCTATAACTCTATTTTGTTGTGGGATTCATGGGACCATTATCTCATATCAGATTCCCAAAATCCTACAATAGGCATCAAATTCCTTGGATGTTTATTATCTTCCATTGTATAAATGAAGACACATTAGCTTCCTTCCAGTTTCACACTCCACCATGGCATGGAACATCTTGAATTAGTCTAGTACTTGTTCCTTCATCCTCAAGAAGAACACCCATACCCTTCAAGATTCATTATCTATAAAGGATAGAAAATATTTGTTACCTCATAGTGAATCCATCTCCATGGGTCTGCATACATCAAAGTGCACCAAATATAGAAACTTTTATCTCCTTGATGAAGAAGTATTAAATGATACTCTATGTTGCTTCCCATATAAGTATTATTTAAAAGGATTGAGTGATTCATCCATGTTAATACTAATGTACTTATTATTTTTTAGGGTGGATAACCCTCTTTTACTAATGTGGCCGAGTCTCCTATTCCACGTATTGGATTACATCTCTCCTTCCACCGTGTTGAGGATGTATGTGAAAATATTTACATGAGTTTTGTACAACGTACCACATATGTTTCCTCGAGCAATGACTATGTCTCCTTTTGTCATATTCTATTATCCATTACTGAAGATGTTGTCATAGACTTGTCGATCAAAGTTTATACCTAATAATAGGTTTAGTTAAAGGCTTGGAACATGTTGAACATACTTTAGGGATATTGAGTATCCAACATTAATCCTGATTTTGATATCACCCATTCTAACAATATCTATCAAACTGGTATTTCCCATCTTGACTGCACCAAAGTCACTAGCTTTTTAAGTCAATAAATACTCATGATGCTGAGTAACGTGTTACGATGTTGTAATATCAACCACCCATTCTGTGTCTTGGCCAGATGTATGATAACATGTCTCTTCTAAGTATTTGGGGAAAATCACAATATCTTCGGTGATGCTCACATGTTCATCTCCATTTCTTCTTTATTGGTTGCTACTTTGTCCCTTTTCTTGTAGAAACTTTCGATAGTTCTTATTCATGTGTCCCTCCATGCCACAATGATAGAATTTTTATGTTGGCCTCCTACCATGTGTGGACCTTCCTTTAATCTTGATTAATCCTTTACTTCCTATCCCTCTACATCCTCTTAGTTGTCTCCCTCTTTTCTCTATAAAGAGAGCTTTCATTTGGTTATAAATCATGTCCTTTCTTTAGGCCTCCTCAATGAACAATGCATCCTTTACCATTGACATGGTAAGTTTTTCTTCGGGCACTGAATTTCTAAGTGAGACAAAAAGTGTATCCTATATATCAGGAAGTGTGAATATAAGGTAGTTATCTTAATATTCATCATTCATATTCTTAACTATATCCACTAATTAGTTCACCAAATTTTAGAACTCACTAGTCTATTCGGCTATAGAGATTTCACTCTGTAGTCGAAGATTCATCAATTGCTTCAACCAGAGGTTCTTGTTCTGAGTGGTCTTTGACTGGTACATATTCTCCAACTTTATACAATGTTGGTATGCACTAGTCTCTTGTGCAACATGGTGGTAGACTCTATGATCGATCCATTGTAATATTTAACTAATCGTCTTCTTTTTCATCTTCTTCCACTTTGCTTCCTTGGTGGCATTGGGGTTGAATCTCAAGTTCTTAATGAGGTCAAAAATATCCTTATCATTAAGGAGATATTACATTATAGACTTCCAAGTGGATTAGTTTGAACAATTCAACATGATCATCCCTCTCATAGATGGTCCCTCCATCAAATTTCAATTCTATAAAAATTGATATTGAATCTAGAAAAATATAGCTCACCATTATGTCCAAAATAGTCAAAAATGGTGGAATCATCTCCTAGATTATCAAAATAGGATATTGATTGATCAATATATGACCAAATCAGTTTCAATGACCGAGATCAACTGATGGTGTGTAAATGATGTGGCACTAATGTGGTGTTCCATAGTAGCTATCAGAATCTCGCTGAAAATGTATTCAGCACCGAAACAATACCTTCTTCTCTGGTAAGGTAGTACTGTAGCACCTAAATTTTGACCAAACTTTGATTGATCCTAGGAATATCATTTTGGATCCATTTTTGGCATCGTTTTCACTTTTGGAATCACCTCGAAACTCACATTCAGAATCTACCTTCAAAACATGGTCTAGGGAAAATTGAATTTTCTAGTCATCAGAAAAACTCCACTACTCACCGCTACTTTGACTCAAATGGATCTGATACCACTTTTTGTGATTCTCTAATCACAAAGAGATATGAATGAAAGAGAAACCCAACCTTTTATTTCCAAATAATAAAGGTTACAAAATACCCCTCCCACACCTCCCTTTCTTTCTCACATGGAACTCTCAAGGTTCTCCCAATGATAAGAGATATTTTGGATCAAAACTAATGAATGAAGGAAGCTCCTAAATGCCTCATTAAATAAGAATGGTGGGAGGTTTCAAGTTTGACACAAATCACCCACCAACCATTGTACTTCAAAGACACTAACACCTTTAGAAGCTCTCATGGCTACCAAAACAATAGTTGTTCTACATGTAAAATATGCAGCACCCAAGATGAAAGTCCACCATGGTGGGTATGGTTGGTGAAACATCCACCAATCGAGGTAGCTGGATGTTATCTCCATCACTTCATAGGGGTGGTGAGATCGGTAGCATGGGATCTTTGGTTGGTGGGTGTTCATCATAGGCAACCTACTCCTATAGTCATTTCCTTCAATCGAGGTGAACTCGAGGGCTCAGACATCAAAGTGGTGTGTGGATTAGGATTCTTCAATCGGTGTAAGCTATTCAAACACCGGGGGAGCTAGGAGAAGATATGGAGGTCTATATTTGGTTGTCTCAATGAGATTTTTAGTTGAACGTGATGGAAGCACTTGGTCTCGGATTCTATTCTTATCTACACTGGTCATCTTCACAGAAAGGGTGGTGGGGGTTTTATTCATCTTTTTTATGGCCAATGACATGAGTTTATGGTGGTTAAATTTTCTTCTCTGGTGGTATGGTGATGCATTCTCATAGTGATTCTTGGGTCTTTGATGTTAGCGGATCTTGTTTATTATGTACCGACCATCTTCATCGGTCGGATGGATCTGGCCATTAAATATTCATATGGTGGTGTGTTTTAATTGGTGTGTAGCTCAACTTCAGCTTCTCTCACATGACAGTGAGCTTGGTTCCAATTAGAAGTAGATGTGAAGGCGGAGGAATAGGGGAATGGTGGATTGAATATAGTGGTGATAGTACCATGGATCTGTGTTACTGGGGATTGGGTGTGCTATTGTTCAGGACTATAGCGGTGGCATGTGAGGGAAATGATAGAATGGGTGGTAGTATATTGATAGAGGAGTGGTGGTGGTGGTGGAAAACCTGGTGAGGGATTGGTGGTGATGGTAGTATTGGTGTGATACTATAGTGGAGAGTGGATTAGTTGCTTGAAAAATAGGGGAATAGTAGCATTGAGCTACCATGGACCATTAACAAGTCAAGGAAGAATGCAAGCACTACAAAATAATTGATTTGTGCCAATAGAAATCTAGTGACAGATTATATATTTGTTGGTAAAAAAATCAATTCTAACATATATTAAGTTCTTTTAGTATTATTTTTAGGTACTGAAATTTCTTTTTACCATCAGATATATTAGTTGATATTCATCATTCAATACCAACAAATTTTTTACAAATAATTAAATCCACTATTTTACAATGCCAATACCAACAATTTTTTTACTAGAAAATAAATCTATTATTATCATTCACTTTTACCAACAAATATTTTAGCATTAAAAAAATATGTTGTAGTAAATTATATAATAACAATAAATATTTTCCCAATTATTATATATATATATTAATTTTCTAGTGGTAAAAAATAATTTTTTTAATAAAAAACACATGTTTATAAAATTGAATTATAATACTAATAATTTAATAATATTTTAATAAATAAATATATATAATATAAAATTATTTATAAATTATTCAAAAAAACATATCAATTATAAATTTAAAAATTCAAAAAAATGAAAGTGTATGAATTATGGGTGATTTTTTAGAAATAATTTTTTTTATAATATATAATTATTTATTGCATATATCAATTCTAAATATTTTTCTATTTCATGAATTTAATTTTTGTGAAAATCCCCCCCCCCTAATCCGATTCAAATTACCATGTGAAACCCTCCCCCAATACGATACCCCGAAAACCCTAAAACAACCAACTGAAATCGATCTTTGGCTTGTCTGTTCGCCATTTGTCGCCACCATTTCGAACCAATGAGTTCGATTCCACACCATTCATTACTTCCTATATTTGGTTTATTCAAATCATCATTAATATTCACTTTTTCATACCCACCACTTCGATTCCATTCCATCTCAAGTTTCATCTTGTTGACCTTCCCTTTGTTTTGTTGCAATCACTCATTCTCCATGATCTATTCATCCTCGCTTGTGTGTTCTCTGATCATGCCCTCTTTCACACTCTTCTACCCTAAAAATTAATCAATTTTTGTTTCTTTGGTTTACATTCCTATTTTTTTTTGTGTTTTCTATGGAAATCTAAGTGGGCTCAATTCCATCTTAAAGGCTTGTAGGGACATCAAGTCAAAGTATCCTAACATTGAGCTCGAACTAGAGGAAGTTTATTCAGGGATGAATTGGAAGATATTAAAGGGATCATAATATCAAACAATATTTCACACAATATTATGCTCAAGTAGATCAACTATTAACTTTTTCAAGTATCCACTCATCTTCTCTCATAATAGAAAAATTAAGATTGGTTTGGAGTTCCTCAATTTTTGTCCTGCATTTTTGCATGGTCTAGATATCATACTAATTAAAGTAACTCTTGGGTTTCATTATACCTTTTTTCATTTCATTATATTATATTTATATTATTTAAGGTCTTATATGGTGTGTATGCTACAAATATTGACAATAACTAAATATCTTAATTTATAGATGCAAAGAATTGCGCAAGATTCCTTAAAAGCTGGAGCAACATAAAAAACTTTTTTCAGAGACAATTGCATATAGGAAGAAGTTTTCATCAAGCCTTAATTCACATTTGAAGTTTCTTAAAAAACACTATTTCCAGTTAACCATCAGTTGGGTGTCTTGTATACTAATAGGATAAAACAACCCAATTTAGTCAAACTACTTCCACCTCCTCTTTATGTAATTTATTCTTAGTTCATAGCTCAAAAAGATGCATTTATAGAAAGCATTGAACTTGATATTGTAGGTAGTGTAAAGGATTCCTAGAAATGTGTTTGATAATAACCAAGGTTTCTACATCATCCCTCACAATCATTTCTCTACTAGACATGCTATTTTCTACTTTCTCATCCCATGTGGTTGGTTCTGATTTTGAATCAATCTTCTTTCTAATTGGTGTTAGTGAACTGTTTGTAGGATTTGACATTGATTATGGCATAAGAATTAGTGTTGGATTGGTTAACTCTCTTCTTGATCACTAAAACATATATGCCTTTCATTTTGTTGTTCATAAGAATTTTAACAGATTCTTTAAATATGATAAAAGTAAATTCCCTTGAGAATATTTTTCTCTTAATCCCTATAAATGTTGTATGTTTATTTCCTCATATTTCATTTGAATTATATATGATCCATATATGTTTATTATATATATATATAATAAATTATTTGTGTATTTTTATTATATATATGTTTTTTATATGTGTATATATATGTGTGTGTGTTCTTTATATGTTAACCATTTTGGTATTGATACAAGCATTGTCTGATAGCTCAACTCTAGGTTGGGGAACAGGGTAACAAATCCTTGAATGTTCTTCCTCACGTGAGTAATCCATGTCATAATCTATTATTTCCTAGGTGAATTCTACTCATGTGTTCTCTCACAAGTTATACCAAATGGCATCTATGATTAATTCTAGAATGAATATCAATACAAGGATGCAGTTGCTCATGTAAAATTATCATTAACATCTTATCCTCTAATTTGAGAAAGATCCCAGGTAGGAGCTTCTTCTCTCATGCATAGCAGTGAATATTATTATGACCCTATATCAGCCTGATCCTTGATTATTTATTTTTTATTTTTGTTTTGGTATGTATTTTATGTTTTGGTGTCCCGACTTCTATGTGTTTTCTTATTTTTCTTCTTTGATGTTCTGTGTTTTCATGGCTCTTTACATGATCAGTCTCAACCATGACTCCACACCTTACTACTATACAATTCATGGTCTTCTCTATGACCAGATATTCATTTCATTTCATATAATTTTTTTCTTAAAATTTCATCCACTTATCCCCTTCCTGAGAATCGATCTGGCTTGATTCCCTCATCAAATTTTGAAAAAATGTTTGTCATTCAAATCAACTCTATGCATGGAATGATCTATATGAGGTCAAATTTGTTTTACATTTCACTCCATGTCAATATAGATATGATATTCTATTTATTAAATCGAATATGGACTAATATCTCTCTTTCACATTTGTTTTTTGAAATTTTTCAACTAAATTCCAATTTCAGTAAAGAATTCTCTAGAGAATCCATCATGGATCCCCTACATTAGGTAATCCCTGCGTTTAAGGTACCAATTCCAATTTATTATTTCTCATCCTTTTCCTTTAACTGATGCAGGTGAGTTATTGATGTTATTAATTTTATAAGTATTCTAATGTGACCGCAAATACACATCTTTATGTACTTCATGTTTTTGGGTGATCTTTTTAGGAATCATAACTTTATTGGGGTCTTAGCATTGTTTATTTAGTGGTGCTTGGTATTTATTTTGATTTATGGTTTTCTATTTGTAATGTGTGGTTTATGTTGAGTATAAATTCACGATGGGTTTCCTTTTACTTTGAATTTAGTTTAGTTTTTAAACAATAATAGATTTAAAGCATTGGTTCCCTTTAAATTTTTTATTCTTCTATATCCATCTATTTATTTCAGAAGTTAATAAATGATTGCAAGTATTGATCTGCAACATCTATGGCTCTAAGAGACCATGTGAAACATTAATGGTTTGCACTATAGATGATCTTCTAGAATAGAAGTATTTTACAAAGGTTCTTAAAGTTTAAGTATGAGGTATGCATATTCATACATTAGATGAAATTGTAGTGATATGTTTTAATTTCATAAAAACAATAAGTTTATTACATTTTATATATTTAATTACAAATACTTCATTATTTTTATTCAATTTATTTTATGATATTATTTCATACTATGTTATGTTATAAAATTTAGTTAACTTATACATTTAATGAATATTTTATGATATTATTTAATAACATGATTTTTCTTACATTTTATATGTTTCCATAAATGTCATTCCATTTACTTAATTGTAGTTTAAACCAAAAAAAGGTAACTATGGATAAACCATAATATTTAAAAATTCAAATTAGTTGGAATGATTCAACTAAAATGTCATTTTTTATTTACTTTAATTTCATCTAATTTTATTCACAGCCTATTCACTATTTTCAAATATGTTATTACTAATCTGTAGTTTAATATTCTAATATAAGAAGAATATCAACTATTGAATTATATAGACACTATAAATATTATACAACAATTACAATGCATGATTATGTTTCATACATATCTACCACAAATCACCATTTGATTAGTACAGACCCTTGAGTTATGCCCATGAATGATACATAATGCATTTATGATTATGAATAAATGGTATGATGAATCTCCACATTCAGTGACATTTACATGTTGGTTTCTATTTTCAAGATTTGTTTTTCTTTCTTATTTATCTTCCTTCTATGAATCAATGTTTTCTATTTTTCATCATAATAATGTAAAATAATTACAGTTTGATATTGTACACATTAAAGACACCATATTAACTTCACTATCTACATGCACAGAATATGTTTTCCTGGTATTGATTTACTATTCAATTGACTTAATTAATTTGGTGTTTTTGTGTTTGACCTCATTTACTAAATTTTTTAAGATTGTACACTCAACACAGCCTTGAGAAACTCAAGGTATGACTGATATATTATACCTATTTCAACCCCTCCATATGCTTTCTAACTACCCCTTATATTCTTCCATATTTTATCTCTCATTGTACCACTCCATTATATACTCCATAAGACTTTAGATAATCTACCATGACTCATCTACTGTTCTATATGATTTAATACTCACATACGTCCTGAGGTGTGTGTATAGGTTTATGCAGCATTTATTGTACGTGTACAAGTTTATGACTCATTTATTGTATGTGTACAAGTTTATGACATATATATTACATTTAATGCTCACATATGTTCTACTATGACTCATCTATTGTATTTGTACAGGTTTATGTAGCTTACACACAAAATGTACTTTTTTTTAATTAGATACACATGAATGCATAATGTATTAATACATTTTTGGAAGGTACATACACCTATACACATATAGTAAATTGTATGTAATATGTAATTGAAATCTCCCATGCATCCCATGACTCTTCAAAATTAATAAATGGAATGAGGTATCCATATGTTGTTTGAATTTACCTATGCATGTACACATACATGCACATTGTTTAAAAAACATCAGTATGCATACACTTGTATGCATGTGTTTCCCAAAATTTTATTTTCTTACTTATTAAAAAATCACTTTACATATAACACTATTATGTATTCACTTATAAATATTCACTCTAGAATTTTTTTTCTATTTCCATATTGTATCGGCTTAATATTTTTAATAATAAAAAGTTTTTTTTTATTTTTATTTGTTTTAAAATATATCATGCCTCTTACAAATTATGTGAAATTAACAACAACCTTGCATCAATGTGAAAAAAATTATGTGATTATATGAACATGAATTGGATTTTATAAATTTTTTAACAACATGCATGATATCTTATTAAATTTTTTGGAATTTTAAAAACAAAGACTAATAATATGTTATGTCACATTGTAAAATATTTTAAATAATGCTAATTTCATTTACTTTTAAGTGACCTTTCTTGTGGTGGTTTATTTTAGTTGATATGCAATTTATTTTTTGGATTTAAAGACATTTTAGGACTTAATTATTTATTTGGAATTGTTTTTTATCATTTCTCATGTTTTCCTATATGGAAGCGCTCCCATGGGACAGAGGGTGAAGAACCATGTAGTACAATGTTCTCTCTATTATCTCTTACACCATAGGGCACGGAGTAAATGGATTTGGATTCGAATATTTTTTTATCTGGGATGTGATGAAATCCTACTATCAATAATCAGTATGTTTGTAGTCAAACTGTGTTAAAAAAATAATAGAATGATAAGGTTGCATTTTTTATGAATGTTTTAATGAATAATTTTTACAGGGAAGGATGCAAAAAAGAAAAAGGGAAAAACAGAAGATTTGGAAGATGTGGGTTTAGGAAAATGCCTAGGATAGGTGATGAAAAATTATTACATTAAATATTCTAGGGAAAGACCTTAGAGTTTCTTATCAATGTTTTGCAATTACTAGTTCTCAAACTTTTCTATTGGGGAATACACACTCATTCTCCTTTAGGTGATGCTGTTTTTTTATGTAATTTGATAAGTTTTTCTGGTTCTTATTCCTCTAAAGAATGATGTCAAACTATAGCGAATATTTTGAAATGATTCATCAGTTTATCCACAACCTTAACAGGGAATATTACCCACAGCCTTAGCAGGGAAACTTCTGAAATCCACAGCCTTAATAGAGAAGCTTCTAAAATTCCATCAATCAATGGAATGAAAGGAAGCTTCCTACACATGATCCTCAACCCAGTTAGCAAGGAATATTCAAGTTCATCCAAGAGACTCGAGATCAAACCCAGGTGGAGGCATATTTTTGGGGTATTATAGCAGTACTATAGCAGGTATTATGGAAAGCACTATAACATATACCGTAGTAGGTATTGTAGTAGGTACTCTAAGTTACTGTAGTAGCTAGAACTATTCACATATTTTGGCCTTTGGGCCATCAGTTTGGTACTTGAGTCCTTCAAGGAATTTGGTCCATGTAAGGCCTTTGGACCAGTAAGGATTTTAGGCCACCTCAAGGCCTTTGTATCACCTTAAGGTCTTCAGTCTACATCAAGGCCTTCGGGCCACATGAAATGCAAATGAAACCAGACATACTTATAGGGAACAAGGTTCCAGATGAGGATTCAGAGCAAGTGAATTCATCTGAGCAGATCTAACTGGACTTGGAAGAATGAGAGGGTATGTCATTTTCATCGGTACCAGTCTTGTGCATCTCTGTACAGGGCAACTAGCCGACTAGTCACGCAAAGGTGGAGAGATTACATAACGATATATGTTGGGGAGGGGTAGTTCCAAGTAGTCTAGTTTGGAATGAATTCCTCTAAGACCTCCAGGTCCTGTAATTTTCATTAAGCCTACAGGTCATGTAAGGGTTCCCTCTCAACCCTTAAAAGGGGGATTATCAAAAATAAATAAAAAATGAAGGCCTTCAGGATATTTAGGAAGGGCGACTTCCAATAAAACAACCAGATCAAACCACAATCCATTATGAATGAATCTCATGGGGGAGTTTTTTTACTTTTTTGGTGCAGTAGATGGGCATATTCTCATGGTGTGGGGCGGCTAACCAACTCAAACTAGTGACTTAATTTGTGAATTCTTGTACTGTGTGGGTGTGGGTCTATTGTGGATAGGGAGGATTAATAGGGTAGAACTGCTTGATATCAGTAATGGCTAGTTGTTTTCATTAGTCTTAGTTATTAATTCCTTTTATTATATGTATTTATATTTTTTATGGAGTTTTTATGATTGGAATATATTTAAAATTGGATGAAATGTATTTTTAATCAATATTTTTTGTCTATTTTTATACATTATTTTTATATTTTTTTATATCAATAAATATATTATAAATTTTTACCAACATATATGATAATATGAATGCTTCATTTGAAAATGAATTACTGATGTTATTAATATTTTCATGACTTATTATATTCCCCCTTTACTTATTTTATATGAAATGTGCATAATTTGTGTGAAATATTAATGTTTTAATATTAAGTATAATTTTTGAGCTTTTTTAGAAGTAGTCCAATTGAGTCAGTTTAATGTTTTAATAATAACTATCACTATACTGATCCAAATTGTGTGGTTCTTGTTTTTTAGGATTCTACTTTCAATATAAAACATTTCATTATAAGGTACCATGAGCCAATTCTTCCATTTGAAGGGTCATATGGTCCTCACAAACAAGACCAAAGAATCTGTGAACAAACTGGACCAGCCTTGAAGATTGATTTACTGGGATCAATAAAGAAGTTAAAAAACATTAAATCTCCACAATAATTCTGGGGACACTACATTTCATCTTGTATAAAAATTTCAAGGCCCAAATCCAAGTACAAGGGGCCCAAATGAAGCTTTGAAGTCCAGCCCACCATTCTGGACGAGAATTAAAATTAGTATAGTATGCATGACATATCTCATGATGTAAGCATAAAATCGAGCTGATATTTTGTAGTGTGAAAGAGTAGATATAGTCGGCCGACGTTTTTGAAGAAACCATTCATATTTGAAGGAATCTTCATATTCAAAAACCCTTTCACATTATGGACTTCAAAAAGACAGGATTGAAATGGACAGTTTAACTTTGTTTAATCAACCGGTCATAACTTTTGATCCTTAAGTACAAATGACTCCAAATTTTGAGATTAGTCGGAAAACATTATTGTATACAACTTTGAAGAAGTAGATATTTGAATATTGGGCTGTATGAATATACAAATTGGCGATTCAAGTGTAGGGACAGATTGGGAATGCAAACAGTCCACTCCTTGGGCTATAAATACTCTCCCCTTCTCTCCTTGAGAGGGGTTGGCATTTCAGAAGAGAGGAGAACATATTGTCATGACCAAGGCCTTGAAAAAGGCTTGGGAGGATCTTCCATACTCAAGTTTTCACTTTATAGACCTTTCCTCCTCTCTTTGTTTTCACTTAATTTCGTGTTCTTCATTTTTGTAATTTTGTAAGTCCTTTTTTGTTGTAATTATGTTTTAATGCAAGTTTCTTCTTCAATATCTCTTATTCTCCTCCACCTTCTGTATTTTAATATTAATGTTCTTAAAATAGTTTAAATTAAGTTCAATCCCCTTCCCTTCTTTAGCTTCCTCATTCAATCGAAAGTTCGTTTTTAATTATCATCATTGTTCGTGTGTGTGTGTCGACGTACCACTCTTTTCTTATCCCTTTATTTTTCTTATCTTATTAATTTATAATCATAATCATTATAACCAGATTATTAATCACCCAAATGGATGAGTAAATCTCTAATTGGGGTGAGTTATAATTTAGGTATGTTAAGTGATTGAGAGCTTCCGCTCGATGAATATTCTTTGAATTAACATTGTGTATGTTGGACTTAACATGTCATGGATTAATGACTTGTTTTGTTTAACATGTGGTTTCCATGGATTATTGGAACTATAAATATACCACCATAAATAATATCTGATTGAGATTATAACCTTAAGTTAAGTTAAGGCTTGGTTTAAATCCTTAACACTTAGGAATTCTAATCAACATCATCTTGTGACATGGGTGTTAATTTAAATGCAATATAAAGCAAAGCTCAAGGATATCACAATCTTAACTAACCTAATGATGAACTCACACCAATCTTCATCAATTTGTTAAATCAAACATCATCCATAAATTATTTCATAAGCTCTGCAAACAAACCCCCCAATCAGAATACAATTAACTAAAAACAAACGACTATTACAAAGTATCATCGTCGAGGATTCGACCCGAGTGCTGCTATACACATTAGCAGAGCACCGGAACTTTGACCGGTTGATAGGCGAAAATCGGCCGTGCATTTCAAATGGTGTCGTTTCCGGGGATGGTGCTTTAAGTAGTCATTAGTTTCTGGTTATTGTCAAAAAAAAACAAAAAAAACAAAATTTTTGAAAAAAATTGAAAAAAAAACACAAAGAAAAACTCGTCTTCCTCTTAAAAATCATAAACTGAAAAAATACAAAGGAAAACCTGTCTTCCTCATCCTTTATAAATCTCTCTGAATGCTTCATAGCCTCCCAAAAAATCCCTCAGATTTGTTTGACCCTGAAATTGATGGAACTCTTCGTCGACTTAGGAGGACCATTAGGGATAACCAAATCACCCAAGAACCAATCATTGCCCTACTAATTGAATTCGATATGGTCAATCCTAGGGAAAAAACATTGAAAGAACTTTTTGCCCCTGATATGAATTACCAACCCCTTGGTATTCAATATCCAAACATAGAGTCTGACTTCAAACTCAAATCGGGTTTGATTCATCTTCTACCTCATTTCCATGGGCTAGCCGGTGAGGATCTGCATCTACATCTCAAAGAGTTCCAGGTGGTGTGCTCTACCATGAAGCCTCAAGGGGTTTCTGAAGAACAAATCAAACTCCGAGCATTCCCTTTCTCCCTATCTGACTCTACAAAGTCATGGCTCTACTACCTCCCTCCTGGTTCCATAACTACATGGAATGACATGAAGCGTCTCTTTCTATAAAAATTCTTTCCTGCTTCTCGTACCACTTCCATCCGAAAGGAAATAAGTGGTATCCATCAATTCCCAAATGAATCACTCCATGAGTACTGGGAGAGGTTCAAAAAGCTTATGGCAACCAGCCCACATCACCAAATCCCTGACCAACTCTTGATCCAATACTTCTATGAAGGGTTATTGGATATGGAGAGAACTCTCATTGATGTTGCAAGTGGCGGTGCTCTGGTTGATAAAACTCCCGCAGCTGCAAGAGATCTCATAAGTAACATGGTTGCAAACACACAATAATTCCATACTCGAGCACATTCTCAAGTCAAACAAGCCCAAGATAATCAATCCATAGAGCCTAACAAGATGACTGAGTGGATGAGTGAACTTACAGGTCTTGTGCGTCAACTAGCAGTGGCTACCAAAGCCCCAACCTCATCTTCTCCACAGTCACTATTCCCTGGACCTGTCAAGAATTGTGGAATCTATAGCTCCCCAGCTCATCCAACAGACACATGTCCACAACTTCAAGAGGATCAATCTGATTCATTCGGACCAATAGATCTCAATGCAGCATATGCTCAGCGGAACCCCAACCCTCAACAATCAGGTCAGTTTGTTAGAAACTTAAACCAACCTCACTCTGAGCCTTTCTCTTCTTCCTATAACCAAGGCCTTAGGTATGGTAACCCCATGTCTCACCCCCCTCAATTCCCTCCTCAAAATCCAAACCAATTCCAATATGGTCAAGGTGGTGGTAACTTTCATCAACCTTATCCTTTTATTCCTCAACATCAAAGGAACAATCCTCCTCCTGGATTCCACTATCCGAATGAGCCTTCCCAATTCCAAAACCAATACAATCGATTTCCCAAGAACCAAAATCAAGGCAATCCCAACCAGGGACAAGCCTCTTCTTCCAAGCAACCATGGGAAAGTGTAGTGGAAGATCTTGCCTCCTTCACCCGTTCTAGCCTTAAAAACATTGAAACTCAAATAGGTCAACTTGCATCCCACATGAGCCAGCAACAATAATCAAATTCTTCCCAACTCCCAGCTCAACCATTACCCAACCCCAAGGGTAATGTAAGTGCAATTTCACTTAGATCAGGAAAGCAACTTGCTATGACTAAAGATAAGTCCTCTAACCCTCCTTTGAATGTTGAACTATAAAATGAAAAGAAAAAGAAACTTGAAAAGGAACCTGGAAAAATTCCCTCATCTCCTTTAATTCCACTTAGGAACCCAATTCCTTTTCCACAAGCTGTTTCTAAACCAAGGAAGTCCTTTGAACCTAATCCTAAAATGCTCGACATGTTTAGACGTGTTGAAGTCAACATTCCCCTCTTAGATGACATAAAACAAATTCCTAAGTATTCCAAGTTTCTCAAGGAGTTGTGTACCCATAAGAGGAAACTTGGGACCTTCGAAAATGTTTCCACCCAGCAGTCTATTCCCATAAAGTGCAAAGATCCAGGGACCTTTACGGTTCCATGCCAAATTGGAAGTTCCAACTTTGATGATGCACTCATAGACCTAGGAGCCTCAATTAATGTCATGCCCAAATCCATATTCTCCAACCTTGGTCTAGGTCCCTTTCACCCAACGGGTGTTGTCATTCAGTTAGCCAATCGAAGCACAACCAGTCCTGAGGGAATAATTGAGGATGTCCTTGTCCGAGTCAATGATCTTATCTTCCTTGCTGATTTCTATGTCCTTGACATGGAAGGTGAGACGAACTCTTCTCGATCTCCCCTAATTCTAGGAAGACCGTTCCTCATGACTGCGAGAACTAAGATTGATGTCCATTCAGGCATCTTATCCATGTAATTCGGTGACCAACTGGTCAAGTTCAACATTTTCCAAGCCATGTGATACCCATCTGAGTATCACTCTGCAATTTCAATCCATGCTTTTAAGGACACTTCTAAGATTCAATCTAACCCCAATACACCATGTTCTTCATGTTCTAATGATAAAGGATCTTGTGAAATCTGCACCATGATTAACAAAGTCATAAATGGTGAAGTTGATGTGGACCTCTCAGTCATAGACTCCATCAATCTAGAGGAACGTGAAAACTCTCTTGAATCCCATATCAACTCTGTTTAATGTTTTAACAATAACTATCACCCTACTTATCCAAATTGCATGATTCTTGTTTTTTAGGGTTTCCAATTACAATTCCAACATTTCATTAGAAGTCACATTTGGAAAATTCGTCCATTTAGAGGGTCATATGGACCCCACAAGAAGGCCCAAGGAAACTGTGAAGAAATTGTCCCATATATAAAGGTCGAATTACTGGTCGCAATACAGAAGTCCAAATACCTTAATTATCCTCCCAAGTTCGGAGGACATTTAAAGGAGTCCGTGATAAAAATTTCAGAACCCAATAACAAATACAAGGGTCCCAACTGATGCATTGAAGTCCAGCCCACCATTTTGGTCGGGAATTAAAAATATCACACTAATATTGAAATTTCTTCTGATTAAACATCCATTAGAGCTGAAATTTTTCAGTGTGAAATAGGAGATTCGGCCGGACAACTTTTTTGAAGAAATGATTTTTATTTGAGGGCATCTTCCTATTCAAAAACCCATTCACATTATGGACTTTGAAAAAGTATGTATTGAAATGGACAGATCATAATTTTTTACTAAAACCACCATAACTTTGGTTCACTAAGTCCAATGGCCGCCAAATTTTCACAGTATACATAAGACATTTTTATCTACAACTTTGAAGAAGGAGATTTCTCAAGATTCGTCTGTCTGGATATACATATCAGCGATCCAAGTTAAGGGGTATTTCAGGAATGTAAACAGTCCACCACCTTGGGCTATAAATACATCCCCTCCTCTCCTTTCAAAAGGATTGGCACTTCAGCACTTAAGTAGGAGGTTTGGCATTACTATAGCCTTGAAAAGGTTCTAGGAGGATATTCTTTGATCTTGTTTCAACAAGAGAGACCTCTCCTCCACTTCTCTTTCACGTTTGTTTATGTTTGCGTTCAATTGTAATTGTGTAACTTTGTTTTAATTTCAATCAAATTTTAGTGCTTGTTTATTCTTCAATACCTCTTATTCTTCTCCAACTTCTGTAGTATAATATTAATGGTCTTAAAATATTTTGAATCATTTTAAATTATAGTACCTTATTTTGCTTCCTCATTCAATCGAAATTCCATTTTTGATTCTCAAAATATTTCGTGTGTGTGTTCGGCACACTACTCTTATCATGTCCCTTTCTTTTTCTTCTCTTTATAATTCATCACCATAAACATATATTACCAGATTAATAAACATCATAATGGCTGAGTAAATCTCTCATTGGGGTGAGTTTTAATTTAGGTATGTTAAGCGATTGAGAGCTTTTGCTCAATGAGTATTCGTTGAATTAACATTGTGTATGTTGGACTTAGCATGTCATGGATTAATGACTTGATTTGTTTAACGTGTGGTTTTCATGGATTATTGGAACCATAAATACACTACCATAAACAAGATATGATCAAGATTAGAACCCTAAGTTAATTTAAGGCTTGGATTAAAGCCTTAACACTTGGGAATTCAAATCAACGTCAACTTGTGACATGGGTGTTAATTTAAATGCAATATAAAGCAAAGCTCAAGGACATCACAAGATTAACTAACCTAATGATGAACTCACCCCAATCTTTATCAACTTGTTAAATTAAACATCATTCATTAAACATTTCAATTAATCTCTACAAACAAACCCCCCTAATCAATATACAATCAACTAAAAATAATCGACTATTATGAAGTACCATCGCTGAGGATTCGACCCGAGTGCTGCTATACACATTAGCAGAGCACCAGAACTTTCACCGGTCGATAGGAGAAAATTGGACGTGCATTTCAAATGGCGTTGTTGCCGGGGACGGTGCTTTAAGTAGTCGGTAGTTTTTCGTTTTTGTAAAAAAAACAAAAAAAAATCAAAATTTAAAAAAATCTGAAAAAAAAAACACTGAGAAAAACTCGCCTTCCTCATCCTTTCTAAATCTCTCTGAATGCCCCGTAGCTTCCCAAACAATCCCTCGGATTTGTTTGACCCTGAAATTTATAGAACTCTTCGTCAACTAAGAAGGACCATTATGGATAACCAAATCACCCAAGAACCAATCATTTCCATACCAATTGAATTCGATATGGCCAATCCTAGGGAACAAATATTGAAAGAACTTGTTGCCCCTGATATGAATTACCAACCCCTTGGTATTCAATATCCAAACATAGAGGCTAACTTCGAACTCAAATCAGGTTTGATTCATCTTCTACCTCATTTCCATGGGCTAGCCGGTGAGGATCCGCATCTACATCTCAAAGAGTTCCAGGTGGTGTGCTCTACCATGAAGCCTCAAGGGGTTTCTGAAGAACAAATCAAACTCTGAGCATTCCCTTTCTCCCTAGCTGACTCTGCCAAGTCATGGATCTACTACCTCCCTCCTGGTTCCATAACTACATGGAATGACATGAAGCGTCTCTTTCTAGAAATTTTTTTTCCTGCTTCTCGTACCGCTTCCATCTGAAAGGAAATAAGTGGTATCCGTCAATTCCCAAATGAATCACTCCATGAGTACTGGGAGAGGTTCAAAAAGCTTGTTTCAACCTACCCACATCATCAAATCCCTGACCAAATCTTGATCCAATACTTCTATGAGGGGTTATTGGCTATGGAGAGAACTCTCATAGATGCCGCAAGTGGCGGTGCTCTTGTTGATAAAACTCCTGTAGCTGCAAGAGATATCATAAGTAACATGGCTGAAAACACACAACAATTCCATACTCGAGCACATGCTCAAGTCAAACAAGCCCAAGATAATCAATCCATAGAGCCTAACAACATGACTGAGTGGATGAGTGAACTTACAGGTCTTGTGCGTCAACTAGCGGTGGCTACCAAAGCCCCAACCTCATCTTCTCCACAGTCACTATTCCCTAGACCTCTCAAGAATTGTGGAATCTGTAGCTCCCAATCTCATCCAACAGACACATGTCCACAACTTCAAGAGGATCAATCTGATTCATCCGGACCAATGGAGCTCAATGCAGTATACGCTCAGCGGAACCCCAACCCTCAACAATCAGGTCAGTTTGTTAGAAACTTCAACCAACCTCACTCTGAGCCTTTCCCTTCTTCCTATAACCAAGGCCTTAGGTATGGTAATACCATATCTCACCCCCCTCAATTCCCTCCTCAAAACCCAAACCAATTCCAATATGGTCAAGGTGGTGGTAACTTCCATCAACCTTATCCTTTTGTTCCTCAACCTCAAAGGAACAATCATCCTACTGGATTCCACTATCCGAATGAGCCTTCCCAATTCCCAACCCAATACAATCACTTTCCCAAGAACCAAAATCAAGGTAATCCCAATCCGGTACAAGCCTCTTCTTCCAAGAAAACATGGGAAAGTGCAGTGGAAGATCTTGCCTCCTTCACCCGTTCTAGCCTTAAAAACATTGAAACTCAAATAGGTCAACTTGCATCCCACCTGAGCCAGCAACAACAATCAAATTCTTCCCAACTCCCAGCTCAACCATTACCCAACCCCAAGGGTAATGTAAGTGCAATTGCACTTAGATAAGGAAAGCAACTTGCTATGCCTCAAGATAAATCCTCAAACCCTCCTTTGAATGTTGACCTAGAATATTAAAAGAAAAAGAAAATTGAAAAGGAATCTGAATCCATTCCATCACCTCCTTCCATTCCACTTAGGAACCCAATTCCTTTTCCTCAAGCTGTCTCTAAACCAAGGAAGTCCTTTGAACCTGATCCTGAAATGCTCGACATGTTTAGACGTGTTGAAGTCAACATTCCCCTCTTAGATGCCATAAAACAAATTCCTAAGTATGCCAAGTTTCTCAAGGAGTTTTGTACCCACAAGAGGCAACTTAGGACCTTTGAAAATGTTTCCACCCAGCAGTCTATTCCCATAAAGTGAAAAGATCCAGGGACCTTTACAGTCCCATGCCAAATTGGAAGTTCCAACTTTGATGATGCACTCATAGACCAAGGAGCCTCAATTAATGTCATGCCCAAATCCATATTCTCCAACCTTGGTCTAGGTCCCTTGCACCCAACGGGTGTTGTCATTCAGTTAGCCAATCGAAGCACAACCAGTCCTGAGGGAATAATTGAGGATGTCCTTGTCCGAGTCAATGATCTTATCTTCCCTGCTGATTTCTATGTCCTTGACATGGAAGGTGAGACGAACTCTTCTCGATCTCCCCTAATTCTAGGAAGAACATTCCTCATGACTGCGAGAACCAAGACTGATGTCCATTCAGGCATCTTATCCATGGAATTCGGTGACCAACTGGTCAAGTTCAACATTTTCCAAGCCATGCGATACCCATCTAAGGATCACTCTGCATTCTCAATCCATGCTTCTGAGGACACTTCTAAGAGTCAATCAAACCCCAATCCACCATGTTCTTCATGTTATAATGATAAAGGATCTTGTGAAATATGCACCATGATTAACAAAGTCATAAATGGTGAAGTTGATGTGGACCTCTCATTCATAGACTCCATCAATCTAGAGGAACTTGAAAACTCTTTTGAATCCCACATCAACTCTGATCTCTACTGCTCCACCTTGGACAGCATTGAGAAAAATGAATCTGAATAAACTGAAGTCCCTTCCTCCATTTCTGAGTTGTCTAGCCCAAAAGTGAAAGATGAGATTGATCTGAAACCTCTTCCTGCACACCTGAAATATGCATTCCTCTTCCATGATCACTCATATCCTTTCATTATCTCTGCCACACTTACTGAAACTGAGGAGTCCAAACTTGTTCAAGTGTTAGAGGAAAACAAAAAGGCCTTAGGTTGGACCCTATATGACATACCAGGAATCAACCCTGCCCTTTGCATGCATCACATCCATCTTGAGGAATCATCCAAACAAATTAGACAACCACAAAGAAGACTCAATCCACTCATCCTTGAGGTAGTTAGGGAAGAGATCACCAAGCTTCTTCAAGCTGGTATTATCTACCCAATTTCTGATAGTGAATGGGTTAGTCCAATTCAAGTTGTACCTAAGAAGGGTGGGATAACTGTTGTCACAAATGAACATGGAGAGGTAGTCACAACTCGAGTGAAGAACAAATGGTGTGTGTGCATCAACTATAGGAAATTGAATGTTGAAACCTGAAAAGATCACTACCCTCTTCCATTCCTTGATCAAATGCTAGAAATATTGGCCGGAAAGTCACACTATTGCTTTCTTGATGGATACACCGGCTACTTCTAAATCCCAATCGCACCTCAGGACCAATAAAAGACTACTTTCACATGCCCCTTTGGAACATATGCATATAGAAGAATGCCTTTTGGCCTTTGTAATGCTCCTGCAACATTCCAGAGGTGTATGATGAGTATCTTTTCAGAATTCATAGAACACTGCATGGAAGTCTTCATGTATTACTTTACCATTTATGGTGAGTCATTTGAGTCATGATTACATTCACTCTCTCTAGTCCTTAAAAAGTGTGTCAAGTGCAACCTTGTGTTAAATTTTGAAAAATGTCACTTCATGGTAGCTAATGGGATTGTTCTAGGGCACATAGTTTCAAAAGATGGTATTGAAGTTGATCCTGCCAAAATTGAAGTGATCCAATCACTTCCTCAACCCACTTCTGTTCGAGACATCCGATCATTCCTCAGTCATGCTGGTTTCTATCGGAGATTCATCCATAACTTCAGTAAAATTTCCCTCCCACTCACTCGTTTGCTCCAAAATGATGTCACTTTCCATTTTGATGAGGTTTGCAAGAGAGCCTTCATTGAACTCAAAACTGCTCTCACATCTAGCCCGATAATCCAACCCCCAGATTGGTCATTACCCTTTGAATTGATGTGTGATGCTTCTGATAGAGATTTTAGGGTTGTTCTTGGTCAAAGAAGAGAAAAAATTCCTCATGTCATCTATTATGCCTCAAAAACATTGGAAGAAACTCAATCTCACTACACTGTGACTGAAAAGGAACTTCTAGCAGTGGTTTTTGCCTTAGATAAATTCTGGTCCTATCTCTTAGGTTCCAAAATCATCATCTTCACAGACCATTCTTCTATTAAGTTCTTACTAAAGAAAAGTGATTCCATACCAAGGCTAATAAGATGGATTCTAATTCTCCAAGATTTTGACCTTTAAATCAAAGACAGACCTGGAAAAGAAAACCTCATGGCTGGTCACTTGAGTAGAATTACTAATTCTCCTCATTCTGAAATCATTGATCCTGAATTTCCAATTGATCACCTTTCATCTCTCACTCCAAAACTACCATGGTATGCCCCAATTATAAATTACTTAGTTTCTGGTGTTTTTCCTGAAAATTTTTCAAAAGAACAAAAAATGAAGTTGAAAAGTGATTCAAAATACTATTTTTAGGAAGATAATAAACTTTGGAAAACTAGGGCAGACATGGTAATTAAGAGATGTGTTGAAGAAAATGAGCATTCTTCCATCTTAGAATTCTGTCACTCACTTCCCGGAGGTGGCCACTTTGGACCACAAAGGACCTCCCGAAAGGTCCTAGACTCTAGATTCTTTTGGCCTTCACTCTTCAAGGACTCACATGAGTTTTGTCAATCATGTCCCACTTGCCAAAAGTTCAGCACAATCTCTAAAAGAACTGAAATTCCCCCAAATCCCTTAATCTTTTGTGAAATCTTCGATGTTTGGGGCATCAATTTCATGGGACCATTTCCCCCTTCCAATGGATTCTCATACATTCTTCTTTCAGTCGATTATGTTTCAAGGTGGGTTGAGGCCAAAACCACTAGGAAGGATGATGCTCATATTGTTAGTGAGTTCATAAAGACCCACATCTTCCAAAGATTTGGCACACCACGTGCCTTGATCAGTGACTTAGGAACCCATTTTTGTAATAGAACCATGGAAGCTCTTCTGAAAAAGAATGGGGTTGTACATAAAACTTCAACTGCATATCACCCTCAAACAAATGGCATGGATGAAATCTCTAATAGATAAGTGAAAAGAGTGCTTGAGAGAATTGTAAAACCCACCAGAAAAGACTGGCCTGAAAGACTTGCTGAAGCACTTTGGTCTTATCGAACTGCCTATAAAACACCCATTGGGATGTCTCCTTTTCGGCTTTGTTTTTGGTAAAGCATGTCACTTACCAGTTGAAATACAACATAAGTCATTTTGGGCAATGAAAACATGTAATTTTGATCTTGAAAAATCTGGTGAAGAAAGATTGTTGCAATTGGATGAACTAGAGGAGCTTCGACTTGAATCCTATGAGAATTCCAATCTGTACAAAGAGAAGGCTAAGGTACTCCATGACAGACACATTCTGAGAAAGGTATTTCATGAAGGTGAAAAGGTAATGCTCTTCAATTCTCGATTCCGACTTCACCCAGGTAAGCTTAATTCTCGTTGGGAAGGTCCTTTTGTTATTACTAACGTTTACCCATTTGGTGCAGTGCAAGTCCAAGACCCCTCCTCTAAAAGAAAATTTACGGTAAATGGACATCGGTTGAAGCATCACTATGATAGGACACACAATCCTGGATCATCATCTAGTTCCATTGGATCCACAGTAGACCCACCACTGGATGGAGATGGAAACCCACAAAATCTAAACCAGGGGGCACCTCTTTCCCTTTAACTCTCTCTCTATCTCTTCCTCTCTCTACCTCTTTCTTCTTCTTCCTCTCTCTTTCATTTTTTTTTTACCACTTTATTCATCAAACCCTTTTTTTCTCTTTCTTGTGTGGGTGTGTATTTTAAAAAAAACCTAAAAAATAAAAAAAAACCAAAAAACACAATTACTTAAAAAAATTACAAAAAAAGATTCATGCTTACTCACCATCGAGTTTTGAAATTTTGTCCAACCATTTTGGGGAGTTAACAGACATGTTTTCATCTCAAAAATTTTGTATTTTCATCATGAATTTGGATAAAGAATTTTGTGTCAAAATTAACAAATTTTGAATGCTCAATTTTTGATTTGGAAAATGCTTTTCCCAAACCGTGAGAACAAACAATTGCTTTCATGCCAAGGCCACCTATGGCCCTCTTTTCAAAATGTGTGTTTTCACCCACATTTATGAGTCTTGAGTTTGTGGAACTTCGAGCTGAATTTCCTGCCTTAGTGTGCATTAATATGATAGAGGCATTTTATGAACCACATGATAATCACAATAGCCAAATAGCCTCTCATTACCCTTACATTAATCCTCTTTTTGAAAGCCCCTTCAAGCCTATGAAAACCTTTTCTTTGATAGCCACATTACAAGCCCAATACCTTATCCCACCTAATATCAACATGGATTTTCATTGCATAAGTTTTTGAAATTTAAGTGTGGGGGGGAATGGATTTCATTTTTGGGTATCATTTCCTTACTTTCTGGTGTGTTATCATATGCTTGAGGTCAAGCATCCATTTTAGTGTGGGGGGGAGGTTGTCATTCATTGAATGTATTGTACAAATTATATTGAAAAGTGTTCAAAAAAATTCAAAAAAAATCAAAATCAAAAAAAAATCAAAAAAAAATGAAACAAATGGGTTGTGTCTTGGGTAGGTCAAAAATCACTCTTCCTCAACCTTTTATATTGTTATAACTATTACAATTAGTGTCGTGAGGAGATCAAACATGGGTTGGTATATGAGTGTGAGATCTGTCTCAAGGTCAACTTTCGAAAAAACAAAGAAAAAAAGGGAAAAAAAGAACACTTGAATTATATTCTTATATCATTGGGAGAAGTTTGGTGGTTTGTAAATATTTCATCTTCTCATCGCATTCATATATTCTTCCTCTATTGTGTCTTTCTTCACACAATCATTCCCTTGTAAATATGTGTTTTCATTTCCTTCCATATTTTATTTCAAAAAAATGTGCATTGTTTTTCTATGTTGGTATTTTAACCCTCTTATTCTCTCTCTTGGACATTATATTCCTACCGTCCCATAGCCACAGAAAAACCCCTTAAAAAGACCTCTTGATTCTTGTGCACTTTGGATAGGGATTGGAAGCTGAGAGCTCTTTTCAAACTCTAAGATTTTCCCTTTTGGTTGGTGAAAGAGTGAACCTCCACAAATGAATTTTATCATCTTGAGAGGTGTGAGTTTTGAGTGTCTGCATTTTCCATTTCTAAATTTGAGCATGGAAAAATGAATTAGTTTTGGAACATTGTTTCTGTAACAAATTTTTGTGGGTTTCAAAATGGATGAGTGAAATAGTCTAAACCTCCCCTGATTGGAGAAAACAAAATTTTAATATTTGTTGGTGAGTGAAAATGATTTTGTCATGTTTTTCTATTTGTTGCACATGAGGACATGCACAAAACTAAGTGTGTTTAAATATTAAATATAATTTTTGAGCGTTATTTGGATTTATCCATATTCAAGTCTGTTTAATTTTTTAACAATAACTATCACCCTACTTATCCATATTGCATGATTCTTGTTTTGTAGGGTTCCCAATTACAATTCCAACATTTCATTAGAAGTCACATTTGGCAAATTCGTCCATTTAGAGGGTCATATGGACCCCACAAGAAGGCCCAAGGAAACTGTGAAGAAATTGGACCATATATAAAGGTCGAATTACTGGGCTCAATCCAGACGTCCAAATACCTTAATTCTCCTCCCAAGTTCGGAGGACATGTAAAGGAGTCCATGATAAAAATTTCAGAACCCAATAACAAATACAAGGGGGCCAACTGATGCATTGAAGTACAGCCCACCATTCTGGCTGGGAATTAAAAATATCACACTAATATTGAAATTTCTCCTGATTTAGACATCCATTCGAGCTTAAATTTTGCAGTGTGAAAGAGGAGATTCGGACGGCAAACTTTGTTGAAGAAATGATTTTTATTTGAGGGCATATTACTATTCAAAAACCCATTCACATTATGGACTTTGAAAAAGTCTGTATTGAAATGGACATATCATAATTGTTTACTAAAACCGCCATAACTTTGGATCACTAAGTCAAATAGCCGCCAAAGTTTCACAGTATACATAAGACATTTTTATATACAACTTTGAAGAGGGATATTTCTCAAGATTTGGCTGTCTGGATATACATATCGGCGAGCCAAGTTGAGGGGTATTTCAGGAATGTAAACAGTCCACCACCTTGGGCTATAAATACATCCCCTCCTCTCCTTTCAAAAGGGTTGGCACTTCAGCACATAAGTAGGAGGTTTGGCATTAATAGATCCTTGAAAAGGTTCTGGGAGGATATGCTTTGATCTTGTTTCAACAAGAGAGACCTCTCCTCCACTTCTCTTTCACGTTTGTTTATGTTTGCATTCAATTGTAATTGTGTAACTTTGTTTTCATTTCAATAAAATTGTAGTGATTGTTTCTTCTTCAATACCTATTATTATTCTCCACCTTCTGTAGTATAATATTCATGGTCTTAAAATATTTTGAATCATTTTAAATTACAGTACCTTATTTTGCTTCCTCATTCAATCAAAATTCCATTTTTGATTCTCAAAATATTTCGTGTGTGTTCGGCACACTACTCTTATCATGTCCCTTTATTTTTCTTCTCTTTATAATTCATCACCATAAACATATATTACCAGATTAATAAAAATAATAATGGCTGAGTAAATCTCTCATTAGGGTGAGTTTTAATTTAGGTATGTTAAGTGATTGAGAGCTTTTGCTCGATGAGTATTCGTTGAATTAACATTGTGTATGTTGGACTTAGCATGTCATGGATTAATGACTTGATTTGTTTAACGTGTGGTTTCCATGGATTATTGGAACCATAAATACACTACCATAAACAATATATGATCAAGATTATAACCCTATGTTAATTTAAGGCTTGGATTAAAGCCTTAACACTTGGGAATTCAAATCAACGTCAACTTGTGACATGGGTGTTAATTTAAATGCAATATAAAGCAAAGCTCAAGGACATTACAAGCTTAACTAACCTAATGATGAACTCAACCAAATCTTTATCAACTTGTTAAATTAAACATCATTCATTAAACATTTCAATTAAACTCTGCAAACAAACCCCCCCAATCAAAATACAATCAACTAAAAACAATCGACTATTACGAAGTACCATCGCCGAGGATTCGACCCGAGTGCTGCTATACACATTAGCAGAGCACCGGAACTTTGACCGGTAGATAGGCGAAAATTGTCCGTGCGTTTCCAATCCGAATGGTTTCTTCAACAAAGTCGGCCGCCTGTATCTCCTCTTTCACATTATAGACTTCAAAAAGACTGGATTGAAATGGACAGTTTAACTTTGTTTAATCAATCGGTCATAACTTTTGATCCTTAAGTCCAAATGACTCCAAATTTTGAGAGTTGTTGGAAAACATTATTGTCTACAACTTTGAAGAAGGATATATTTTAATATTCGGATATCTGAATAGCCAAATTGGTGATGCAAGTGGAGGGATAGATTGGGAATGCAAACAGTCCACTCCTTGGGCTATAAATACTCTCCCCATCTCTCCTTGAGAAGAGTTGGCATTTCAGAAGAGAGAAGAATATATTGGAATGACCAAGGCCTTGCCAAAGGATTGGGAGGATCTGCCATACTCAAGTTTTCACTTGAGATACATTTCCTCCTCTCTTTGTTTTCACTTAATTTCATGTTCTTCGTTTTTGTAATGTTGTAAGTCTCTTTCTTTGTAATTCTGTTTTAATGTAAGTTACTTATTCAATATCTATTATTCTAATCCACCTTATGTAGTTTAATATTTATGTTCTTAAAATAGTTTAAATTCAGTTTAATCCCCTTCCCTTCTTCTGCTTCCTCATTCAATCGAAAATCCATTTTTAATTTTCTTCATCGTTTGTGTGTGTGTTCGGCGCACTACTCTTATCTTGTCCCTTTCTTTTTCTTCTCTTTATAATTAATCACCATAATCATTATAACCATATTAGTAATAATTTTAATGGCTGGGTAAATCTTTAATTGGGGTGAGTTATAATTTAGGTATGTTAAGTGATTGATAGCTTTTGCTCGACGAATGTTCTTTAAATTAATATTGTGTATGTTGAACTTTATATGTCATGGATTAATGACATGTTTTGTTTAATATGTGGATTACATGGATTATTGGAACCAAAAATACACTACCATAAACAAGTAATGGTAATGATTAGAAACCTAAGTTAAGTTACGGATTGGATTAAAGCTTTAGCACTTGGGAATTCCGATCAACATCATCTTGTGACATGGGTGTTAATTTAAATGCAATATAAAGCAAAGCTCAAGGATATCACAATCTTAACTAACCTAATGATGAACTCACCCCAATCTTCATCAATTTGTTAAATCAAACATCATCCATAAATTATTTCATAATCTCTGCAAACAAACCCCCCAATCAGAATACAATTAACTAAAAACAAACAACTATTACAAAGTATCATCGCCGAGGATTTGACCCGAGTGCTGTTATACACATTAGCAGAGCACCGGAACTTTGACCGGTTGATAGGCGACAATCGGCCACATGTTTCAAATGGCACCGTTTTCAGGGATGGTGCTTTATGTAGTCATTAGTTTCTGGTTATTGTAAAAAAAACCAAAAAAAATTGAAAAAAAACACAAAGAAAAACCCGTCTTCCTCTTAAAAATCATAAACAGAAAAAATAAAAAGAAAAACTAGCCTTCCTCATCCTTTCTAAATCTCTTTGAATGCCCCATAGCCTCCCAAATAATCCCTCGGATTTGTTTGACATGGAAGGTGAGATGAAATCTTCTCGATCTCCCCTAATTCTAGGAAGACCATTCCTCATGACTGCGAGAACCAAGATTGATGTCCATTCAGGCATCTTATCCATGGAATTCGGTGACCAATTGGTCAAGTTCAAAATTTTCCAACCCATGCGATACCCATCTGAGGATCACTCTGCATTCTCAATCCATGCTTTTGAGGACACTTCTAATATTCAATCGAACCCCAATCCACCATGTTCTTCATGTTCTAATGATAAAGGATCTTGTGAAATCTACACCATGATTAACAAAGTCATAAATGGTGAAGTTGATGTGGACCTCTCAGTCATAGACTCCATCAATCTAGAGGAACTTGAAAACTCTCTTGAATCCCATATCAACTATGATCTCTACTGCTCCACCTTGGACATCATTGAGAAAAATGAATCTGAAGAAACTGAAGTACCTTCCTCCATTTCTGAGTTGTCCATTCCTCTTCCATGATCACTCATATCCTGTCATTATCTCTGCCACACTTACTGAAACTGAGGAGTCCAAACTTGTCCAAGTGTTAGAGGAAAACAAAAAAGCCTTAGGTTGGACCCTAGATGACATACCAGGAATCAACCCTGCCCTTTGCATGCATCACATTCATCTGGAGGAGACATCCAAGCCAGTTAGACAACCCCAAAGAAGACTCAATCCACTCATACTTGAGGTAGTTAGGGAAGAGATCACCAAGCTTCTTCAAGCTGGTATTATCTACCCAATTTCTGATAGTGAATGGGTTAGTACAATTCAAGTTGTACCTAAGAAGGGTGGGATAATTGTTGTCACAAATGAACATGGGGAGGTAGTCACAACTCGAGTGAAGAAAAAATGGCGTGTATGCATCGATTATCGAAAATTGAATGCTGAAACACGAAAAGATCACTACCCTCTTCCATTCCTTGATCAAATGCTAGAAAGATTGTCCGGAAAGTCACACTATTGCTTTCTTGATGGATACACCGGCTACTTCCAAATCCCAATCGCACCTTAGGACCAAGAAAAGACTACTTTCACATGCCCCTTTGGAACATATGCATATAGAAGAATGCCTTTTGGCCTTTGTAATTCTCCTGAAACATTCCAGAGGTGTATGATGAGTATCTTTTCAGAATTCATAGAACACTGCATGGAAGTCTTCATGGATGACTTTACCATTTATGGCGAGTCTTTGAGTCATGCTTGCATTCACTCTCTCTAGTCCTTCAAAAGTGTGTCAAGTGTAACCTTGTGTTAAATTTTGAAAAATTTCACTTCATGGTTGCTAATGGGATTGTTCTAGGGCACATAGTTTCAAAAGATGGTATTGAAGTCGATCCTACCAAAATTGAAGTGATCCAATCACTTCCTCCACCCACTTCTGTTCTAGACATCTGTTCATTCCTCGGTCATGCCGGTTTATATCGGAGATTCATCCATAACTTCAGTAGGATTTCCCTCCCACTCACTCGGTTTCTCCAAAATGATGTCACCTTCCATTTTGATGAGGTTTTCAAGAGAGCCTTCATTGAACTCAAAACTGATCTTACATCTGCCCCGATAATCCAACCCCCAGATTGGTCTTTACCCTTTGAGTTAATGTGTGATGCTTCTGATAGAGCTGTTGGGGCTGTTCTTGGTCAAAGAAGAGAAAAGATTCCTCATGTCATCTATTATGCCTCCAAAACATTGGATGAAACTCAATCTCACTAAACTGTGACTGAAAAGGAACTTCTAGCAGTGGTTTTTGCCTTAGATAAATTTCGGTCATATCTCTTAGGTGCCAAAATCATCATCTTCATAGACCATTATTCTATTAAGTTCTTACTCAAGAAAAGTTATTCCAAACCAAGGCTAATAAGATGGATTCTAATGCTCCAAGAGTTTGACCTTGAAATCAAAGATAGACCTGGAAAAGAAAACCATGTGGCTGATCACTTGAGTAGAATTCCTAATTCTCCTCATTCTGAAATCATTGATCCTGAATTTCCAATTGAGCACCTTTCATATCTCACTCCAAAACTACCATGGTATGCCCCAATTGTAAATTACTTGGTTTCTGGTGTTTTTCCTGAAAATTTTTCAAAAGAACAAAAAATGAAGTTGAAAAGTGATTCAAAATACTATTTTTGGGAAGAAAATAAACTTTGGAAAACTGGGGAAGACATGGTAATTAGAAGATGTGTTGATGAAGATGAATATTCTTCCATCTTAGAATTTTGTCACTCAATTCCTGGTGGTGGCCACTTTGGACCACAAAGGACCTCTCGAAAGGTCCTAGACTTTGGATTCTTCTGGCCTTCCCTCGTCAAGGACTCACATGAGTTCTGTCAATCATGCCCCACATGCCAAAAGTTTGGCATAATCTCCAAAAGAAATGAAATGCCCCAAAAGCCCTTAATCTTTTGTGAAATCTTCGATGTTTGGGGTATTGATTTCATGGGACCATTTCCCCCTTCCAATGGATTCTCATACATTCTTCTTGTGGTCGATTATGTTTCAAGGTGGGTTGAGGCCAAACCCACTAGGAAGGATAATGCTCATACTGTTAGTGAGTTCTTAAAGACCCACATCTTCCAAAGATTTGGCACACCACGTTCCTTGATCAGTGACTTAGGAACCCATTTTTGTAATAGAACCATGGAATCTCTTCTGAAAAATAATGGGGTTGTACATAAAAATTCAACTACATATCACCCCCAAACAAATGGAATGACTGAACTTTCTAATAGAGAAGTTAAAAGAGTGCTTGAGAGAATTGTAAAACCCACCAGAAAGGATTGGCCGAAAGACTTGGTGAAGCACCTTGGGCTTATCGAACTGCCTATAAAACACCCATTGGGATGTCTCCTTTTCGGCTTGTTTTTGGTAAATCATGTCACTTAACAGTTGAAATACAACATAAGTCATTTTGGGCAGTGAAAACATGTAATTTTGATCTTGAAAAATCTGGTGAAGAAAGATTGTTGCAATTGGATGAATTGGAGGAGCTTCGACTTGAATCCTACGAGAATTCCAATATGTACAAAGAGAAGGCTAAGGTACTCCATGACAAACACATCCTGAGAAAGGTATTTCATGAAGGTGAAAAGGTAACGCTCTTCAATTCTTGATTTCGGTTTCACCCAGGTAAGCTTAATTCTCGTTGGGAAGGTCCTTTTGTTATTACTAACGTTTACCCATTTGGTGCAGTGCAAGTCCAAGACCCCTACTCCAAAAGGAAATTTACGGTAAATGGACATCGTTTGAAGCATCACTATGAGAGTACACACAATCCTGGATCATCATCTACTTCTATTGGATCCACAGTAGACCCACCACTGGATGGAGATGGAAACCCACAAAATCCAAACCAGGGGGCACCTCTTTCCCTTTAACTCTCTCTCTATCTCTTCCTCTCTCTACCTCTTTCTTATTTTTCCTCTCTCTTTCATTTTTTTTACCACTTTATTCATCAAACCCTTTCTTTTTATCTTTCTTGTGTGGGTGTGTATTTTTAAAAAAAACCTTAAAAACTAAAAAAAAACCAAAAAAACACAATTACTTAAAAAAATTACAAAAAAGAGTCATGCTTACTCACCATCGAGTTTTGAAATTTTGTCCAACCATTTTGGGGAGTTAACAGACATGTTTTCATCTCAAAAATTTTGTATTTTCATCATGACTTTGGATAAAGAATTTTGTGTCAAAATTAACAAATTTTGAATGCTCAATTTTTGATTTGGAAAATGATTTTCCCAAACCATGAGAACAAACAATTGATTTCATGCCAAGGCCACCTATGTCCATCTTTTCAAAATGTGTGTTTTTACCCCCATTTGTGAGTCTTGAGTTTGTGGACCTTCGAGCTGAATTTCCTGCCTTAGTGTGCATTAATATGATAGAGGCATTTTCTGAACCACATGAGAATCACAATAGCCAAATAGCTTCTCATTACCCTTACATTAATCCTCCTTTTGAAAGCCCCTTTAATCCTATGAAAACCTTTTCTTTGATAGCCACATCACAAGCCCAATACCTTATCCCACCTAATATCAACATGTATTTTCATTGCATAAGTTTTTGAAATTTAAGTGTGGGGGGGAATGGATTTCATTTTTGGGTATCATTTCCTTACTTTCTGGTGTGTTATCATATGCTTGAGGGAAAGAATCCATTTTAGTGTGGGGGGGGGAGTTTTTCATTCAGTGAATGTATTGTACAAATGATATTGAAAAGTGTTCAAAAAAAATTCAAAAAAAAATCAAAATAAAAAAAAATCAAAAAAAAATGAAACAAATGGGTTGTGTCTTGGGTAGGTCAAAAATCACTCTTCCTCAACCTTTGATCTTGTTATAACTATTACAATTAGTGTCATGAGGAGATCAAACATGGGTTGTGATATGAGTGTGAGATCTGTCTCAAGGTCAACTTTCGAAAAAAAAAAGAAAAAAAAGGGAAAAAAAAGAACACTTGCATTATTCTTATATCATTGGGAGAAGTTTGGTGGTTTGTAAATATTTCATCTTATCATCCCATTCATAGTTTATTCCTCTATTGTGTCTTTATTCACATAATCATTCCCTTGTAAATATGTGTTTCCATTTCCTTCCATGTTTTATTTCAAAAAAAATGTGCATTGTTTTTCTATGTTGGTATTTTAACCCTCTTATTCTCTCTCTTGGACATTATATTCCTACCATCCCAAAGCCACAGAAAAACCCCATTAAAAATACCTCTTGATTCTTGTTCACTTTGGATATGTATTGGAAGCTGATAGCTCTTTTCAAACTCTAATATTTTCACTTTTGGTTGGTGAAAGAGTGAACCTCCACAAATGAATTTTATCATCTTGAAAGGTGTGAGATTTGTGTGTCCGCATTTTCCATTTCTAAATTTAAGCATGAAAAAATGAATTAGTTTTGGAACATTGTTTCTGTAACAACTTGTGGTGGAATTCAAAATGGATGAGTGAAATATTCTAAACCTCCCCTGATTGGAGAAAACAAAATTTTAATATCTGTTGGTGAGTAAAAATGATTTTGTCATGTTTTTATATTTGTTGCACATGAGGACATGCAAAAAACTAAGTGTGGGGGATTTGATGTTATTAATATTTTCATGACTTATTATATTCTCTCTTTACTTATTTTATATGAAATGTGCATAATTTGTGTGAAATATTAATGTTTTAATATTAAGTATAATTTGTGAGCATTTTTAGAAGTAGTCCAATTGAGTCAGTTTAATGTTTTAATAATAACTGTAACTATACTGATCCAAATTGTGTGGTTCTTATTTTTTAGGATTCTCCTTTAAATATAAAACATTTCATTAGAAGGTATCATGAGCCAATTCTTCCATTTGAAGGGTCATATGGTCCTCATAAACAAGGCCAAAGAATCTGTGAATAAACTGGACCAGCCTTGAAGATTGATTTACTGGGCTCAATCCAGAAGTCCAAAAACATTAACTCTCCACAATAATTCGGGGGACACTACATTTCATCTTGTATAAAAATTTCAAGGCCCAAATCCAAGTACAAGGTGCCCAAATGAAGCTTTGAATTCCAGACCACCATTCTGGACGAGAATTAAAATCAGTATAGTATGCATGACATATCTCATGATGTAAGCATCAAATCGAGCTGAGATTTTGCATTGTGAAATAAGAGATATATGTGGCCGACTTTGTTGAAGAAACCATTCGGATTTGAAGCCATATTAATTTTCAAAAACCCTTTCACATTATGGACTTCAAAAAGACTGGATTGAAATGGACAGTTTAACTTTGTTTAATAAACTGGTAATAAATTTTGATCCTTAAGTCCAAATGACTCCAAATTTTTAGAGTAGTCGGAAAACATTATTTTATACAACTTTGAAGAAGGAGGTATTTGAATATCTGGCTGTCTGAATATCCAAATTGGCGATGCAAGTGGAGGGACAGATTGGGAATGCAAACAGTCCACTCCTTGGGCTATAAATACTCTCCCCTTATATCCTTGAGAGGGGTTGGCATTTCAGAAGAGAGGAGAACATATTGGCACGACCAAGGCCTTGACAAAGGCTTGGGAGGATCTTACATACTCAAGTTTTCACTTGAGAGACCTTTCCTCCTCTCTTTGTTTTCACTTAATTTCGTGTTCTTCATTTTTGTAATTTTGTAAGTCCTTTCTTTTGTAATTCTATTTTAATGCAAGTTTCTTCTTCAATATATCTTATTCTCCTCCACCTTCTGTATTTTAATATTAATGTTCTTAAAATAGTTTAAATTTAGTTCAATCCCATTCCCTTCTTTAGCTTCCTCATTCAATCGAAAGTTCGTTTTTAATTATCATCATTGTTCGTGTGTGTGTGTCGACGTACCACTCTTTTCTTATCCCTTTATTTTTCTTCTCTTACTAATTTATAATCATAATCATTATAACCAGATTATTAATCACCCAAATGGCTGAGTAAATCTCTCATTGGGGTGAGTTATAATTTAGGTATGTTAAGTGATTGAGAGCTTCTGCTCGATGAATATTCTTTGAATTAACATTGTGTATGTTGGACTTAACATGTCATGGATTAATGACTTGTTTTGTTTAACATGTGGTTTCCATGGATTATTGGAACCATAAATACACCACCATAAATAAGATCTGATTGAGATTATAACCTTAAGTTAAGTTAAGTCTTGGTTTAAATCCTTAACACTTAGGAATTCTAATCAACATCATCTTGTGACATGGGTGTTAATTTAAATGCAATATAAAGCAAACCTCAAGGATATCACAAGCTTAACTAACCTAATGATGAACTCACCCCAATCTTCATCAATTTGTTAAATCAAACATCATCCATAAATTATTTCATAAGCTCTGCAAACAAACCCCCCAATCAGAATACAATTAACTAAAAACAAACGACTATTACAAAGTATCATCGCCGATGATTCGACCCGAGTGCTGCTATACACATTAGCAGAGCACCGGAACTCTGACCGGTTGATAGGCGACAATCGACCGTGCGTTTCAATTACATACATATATTATTTGTTGACATTGTTTATAGTGAAAAATAAGTTAATTTTTTCAATAGTAGTACTAAAAAAATTTAAAAGTTAGTAATGATATTATTAATAGATAAATTCGTTGCTAGACATTTTAACCAACAAATATATTATATGTTGGAATTATTATAATTAAAACAGAATTATTTTATCAGTAATAATAACATTTAACAATAGATTTTTTATTAACAATTTAGTGATAGGACAATTTTTGTTGGTAAAATTCTTTACCAATAGAAAGTGCACTTTTACCAACATATATACCCATGTTGGAAAAAGATAATTATTTTTTAGTGAAGGGAAGTGGCGGTAGTAGGGTGCTACCGTTGCTCGGTGTGGTGGTAGCAACATTTTTTATGCACCTACCTTTTTTTCAAGCATTTTTTAGTTACATTTTCTTCTTATAAAATTTCAATAAAATAAATGATAAAACAATGAAATTCAGATTTTATGCCTCTGATCAATCCATTCCAAATTCAATAAAATGGATCGATTCAATTCAGATTTTCAAAATGGTGGAATTTTATCATTAAAAATTAATTTCCTGATTAATAATTCACAATTTTTTGTTCAAAAAAATTTTAATTTATGGATCCTCATTAAATTCCCAAAAATGAAATAATCTGTTTAAGCTCAAAAAACAAATCATTTAAAATTTTAATTCAAAATTGAATTTTTATAATTCCAATTCACAACTTAAAAATCAATTACAATTTCTATTTTTCTTTAAAGTCATTGTATGGCTTCTCAAATAACCACAAAATTGAATAAATCAATAAAGATACTGATTTTAGCCAATTATCAATAAAGTTCCAAATTATCATAAATAATAATTAAAATTTCAAATTTCAAAAAAATTATGGCATCAAAATTTAAATAAAAAAATGATTTAACTATTAAAAAATATTATTTGGTCATTTATAAATCAAATCTATAATTTCAAAAATCCACTAACTTACGTGAGAATTAGATTAAATTAGGGGCATTTTTAAAGAAAAAACAGATAAAAAATGTTGAAATTTTCAGCCCACATCAAGCACCTCACTCGAGTTTGTTTACAACGCATCATATAACACATGTATAACTTAGGAATAAGCTAAGAACCACCTACCTAGAGTTTGCAGGACTCCACTTGTTATATATCTCCTAATAGTTTGACCTTAATAAAAATATTTCGAAAAATATGAAAAAAGACCTAAAATTAGGGTTTTCTAATGAGGGATGAAGATTTAGCGAGAAATATAAACATTAGTCACATGCAGATGATTGACCTTACTCGTAGCTCTCCCAAGATTTAGACGACATGAAATTCTAACAAGAAATGAAGGAGATCTCACTCGGAGAAGAAGAGGGGAAAAAACCCTATTTGGATGATTTAGGGGTCATGCGGGTTATGAAAAGGCCTCAAATCCCTTTTAAAATGTGTTTTTAATAATTTATTAAATATTTGGAAGGTTTTGAAAACACTATTCATCATGGTCAAAATTTAGCAAAAACTGGAACCTTAATAGCACCCCAACTTTGCTAGCCAACCCTAGTGGCACAACAACCTTACTAGCACAACAACCTTACTAGCCAACCTTAATAGCACACCAACCTTACTAGCACAATAACCTTACTAGTCAACTTTACTAGCACCAAAACCTTACTAGTCAACCTTACTAGAACAACAACCTTACTACCCAACCTTACTAGCAATTCTAAACTTAGCCTTTTTAAAAATATAATGCTCAAAACTAAAAATTCCAAAACCCCTCTAACTTAATCCTAGCATTACAAGAGCACTTTTAGACTTCTATTTACATCAATTTCACACCTAAAATTTCAACCTACCTGAAAATCTCAACCACGGGCCCAGGCCAACTCCCAAGACTTGATCCTTGGCCTATACCAACATCCTTGAGACCTCCATAGGATCTAAAGACACTTGGTCTATCTAAAACCCAACCCAAATCACTATTCCAATTACTCGGGACCTTACATAGTGCATCAATAGCACAAGTTCTTTCTTGTAATTGTTTTCACCTTTTATGTTCTGAAGGCATAACATTCGGTGATTTATCGAAAGTTTCATCAGACCCAACATCCATACACTACAAAATATTTATCTTTTTTCAACAGGGATATATCTGTTGGTAAAAGTACATTTTTTGTTGGTAAAATGTTTTACCAACACATATGTCCCTGTTACTAAACTGTCAGTAAAAACTCTATCGCTAAATGTTTTTGTGACAGATAAAATAGTTCTGTTGCAATTATAATAATACCAACAGATAATATATATGTTGGTTAAAGTGTTTAGCAATAGATTTTAATGAAAAAAAAATCGTTTGGTAATAATATTACCAACATATAATATCTATTTAAATTTGAATAAAAATTATAAATTTTTATTACTATTAAAATTTAATATTATATTTATAAATTTATCAAATATTTATCATTTGAATTACAATTTAGACACATGTTCAAACTTGAAAAAATTAATTATATTAATAATAAAATTTAATACAAATGAATCAATACACAATAAAAAAATTTAGGACAAGCGCCCCAACAGTAACCATCACCCCCCCCCCCCCACCCCAAGAGTCAATACACAATACAAAAACACAAAACCAGTTCACAAACAGGACCCCCCCCCCCACACACACACAAAGTACCACCCATCCCTACCCCAGAACCTGTGAGCCAGCTCCAACTATACTAGCCTTCAGCACACCAAAGACCCATCCATGATGCTGAGCTAGCTCTAGTACCAATGTGAAACCTCAAGTAGCGGCCTTTAGCTCCAAGATCTCCACCACACACAACCAAATAGCATACACTACAAAATAATTATCTTTTCCAACAGGTCCCCTTGCACTTATGGATGGAAGCAGTTGATCATCCTGACTCAAGAAGCTGATGCAAGATAATTAGGATCACAACATAAGCACTCACTTTTGATCTCATCGGGAAGCCAAAATAAAACTTTGCATCTTTTTTACTTAACTATAAAAAGGTGTGGAAAAGCAATGAATAAAGAGAGATCTTGGGATACACTACTCAGTTTTTACCATGATTTTGAATAGGTGATCATGTAACAGGATGAAGCTATCACAACTCATACCCAGATCATGTATTATTCATTAAAATATCCCAATCAACATGATCATGATATCAATTTTAGCACATAAAAAATGGGTCAGCACACTCCATGCATATATAAACATCATAACCTGATTATGGTAAGAAACTTCCTGCCATAAGATCACATAAGTCGACATCAAAGCCTGCCAAGAAGGTAGTCACTTAAAACAAGATCACACCCAACTAGTTTAAAACTGGTTACAAATGATGAACAGTTTAAAATATATTAACAATAAACCAACTGGTTTTTTCAACACCAAATAAGTACCAACCACTTTTTTCATCTTAATTTGACAAAATAAACAATTCATTTGTAGATCTATCTGCATTATTTGTTTTATAACCATAATTAGACAGTAAATATATTTCAAGGATAGAGTAAAAAAATGAAAAACAAACCAGTGAACTGCTACCATCAATGTTCTTTTAGGTGGAACCCCAAAATATCAGACTTTTCATTGGTATAATCCAGGGTCTTCTCTTAAAGGTGTTGTTCTTTGATTCCTTTACCACATAAAAAAACATAAATACAATTAAACATGGATCTCTTTCAAAGTTTCTAAACTAGTAATGCACTATAATCTACTCATACACACTATTTTTATATTGTCACTATTATTATTTAACTAAAGTATTCTAAATAATAATAGGTCGATTACATCCGCCATCTCGAAAAAGTCACAGTAAACTCATAGGCCCAGAGCCCTGAATCCTGCCCCCCAAGAGTGGGGATAAATTATTAAAAAGATATTATTAATGTAAAAACATCAGGGGGTGTAATATAAAAATCCATATATGACATGTATATGGATGAATTCAATGACATTGTTAATGGAAAAAAGAAACAAAATGGAGTTAGAATGACCACAGTGGATTAAAATGACTTGACCTAGCTTGTTAATCAATTAAACTAATCGTTCATTGCTTTAGAAAGGATTAGTACTTGTTATTCCCTCGAATGAACATTAAACAATCATATACTATGTCTCACACCGCTAAATGGAAGGACTCTTTCACTGTAATTGCAATGAGTGAATTCATTTCCAAAGAGAGCTAACCTATTCATATAGCAGTCGCTAAACAAAAAATTCAATCTAAACTCACTATGCTCAAGCCTTATTATCACGAACCAGAAATTTTAATCATGATTAAAGGTTTCTTCAACTCTACACTCATTTTTTAACTCATTCCATTGTATATAAATTCAAAATATGAAAGGGAAAGAAGATATTAACATAGTGAGAAACTACAATAATCCCAAACAACAAAATTCTTGATTATTTAGAGAAAACAGCCGAGGATAGATTTATTAGCATGAAACTAAAATGTGCATAGCTCAATAAGTGTTTTCTAGAGTTTTGACTAGGTCCATCCATATAGAAATTAGAAAAACATGAATATCTCATCATGTGAGGGAAGAGGAAACCAAAAATGTGTGTTAAGAACAACAACATCACGCCCATTAAAAGTACATCAATGGAGAGTCTCTTTTATAGAATGATGCAGTTAGAACGAAGGGAGAGAACAAAAGAAAACAATCAGCCAATAGGTCCTAGGGATGGGAATGGTCTTCATGAGAGGTCCTCAGCCTATTTATTTAATAAAGCAGCAACAGTTGAATAGAATTTACCTTGACTTGCTGCTTGAGAACACCTGTCATTGGTTGTTGTTGACTTTCAACTTCCACTGCTGACACTTTATCTTCACCCTCCAAACATATTATCCACCTACACAAGCTTCCAATTAACTCTAGCTTAGCGACCTCCTAGTCAGGTTGTATATTCATATCCACTTCATTGGATTTCAACTAGTCTAGTTCAGAAAACAAAGTATGATCCACCTCTTAAACAAACATCCTGATTAAATGTCATATAACTTTGGCATTAACAACACAACTAGCCTTCCAAAACATCATCAGCTTCAGGCCTCCAGACTTCAAGCTAAGATACAACCAACCCAAACTCTTTCCCCAAAACTAGACTTGCAAATTAAACCATAACAACCAATAAAATATGAAATTCTTCCTAACCTAGCACATTCTGGCTTCCTTTGAGAATCAGTGAAATCACCCCAAACTCTTTGATGCAATCTTATTGGAAATAAAATCTAGATCTATTACCAACAATCTACAACCTAGTCTTTGTTTTCATATATCCAGTCATCTTATTCCTAGAAGCTCAGGACCAGTAGCTCATTCCAGTGCTTCAACATGCTATACATAGGGTTCAGTAGCAAGACTTTGAGCTTCGTGAATCCCTTCGGTTTCTGGTCCCCGATATTGTCTCCCCCAAAATGGGATTGAAGTGTATTAGGCCTCCGAATCATGAGCCCCGTCGTTGATGAATGCGAGTCATTTCTAGAAGCTTCTGAGAGCAGGAAGATTGTCGTGGTACGACTTAGTACATGGTATACATCTTGAAAACCACATCCCCTTTCCATGAACAAGAGATCGAAAAATCACATCTTCTCCCTGTTTATCTAGATCTAAGCAGCACCGAGACTGATAAAATCTACGGTCTGTACTCTTCTTCCTTCTTCGTGCGTCGTCTTGCCCAGAATGCTAGCTCGAGCTCAGACAATCAGGCTACCAACTCAAGATTTCTTGGCCTCGTAGGCAGGAGCTACCGTTTGGGTGGGGAAGAATCGAATTGGGATTATGAGGATCGGCTCGGCTCCGTTGGTGGTTTTTCCTGTGATCTGTCGCAGAGGGACTTGGAGCTTTCTGATTATTATACTTGTGTCATCTCCAACAGCCAGCCCTAATCCCCGGATGGTTCACATCTTCGACGACGGTGTCTAGAACAGATAGCAAACACACCCCTTTGACCATGGCCTGGACATTCTAGATGCTATGGTTCATGGAATTTCCATGGAAGCACGAAGATTCGCGTCCTCGCTCCCCAGTTGATAGTTTTAGGGTTTCAGGGATTTTGGGCGATAATTAGAATCGGTCGAGATTTTTACATTTCAATAAAGTGATAAATTTAAAAAATAATTACATATAATAGAAAAATATTTACACTTAAAAAAATACATGTAATTGATAACCATCCATTTTTTTGAATTTGTAAATTTAAAGTTGATTTTTTTTCAATCATTTATCAATAATTTTATATTATATATATATATATATAGTGAAACATTATTAAATTATTAATATTGTAATTCAATGTATAAACTGTGTTTTTTATCGAGAAAATACGATTAGCAGTAAATAAATAATATATATATATATATATTCAATAATTAGTACATGATTTTTTATTATTTGATAATTTATTGCAACATATTTTTCTAATGTTAAAAGATTTGTTGTTAATAATAATAGATTTGTTTGTTGGTAAAAAAAATTGTTGGTATTGATATAATAAAATAACAGATTTAACTGTTGTTAAAAGATTTGTTGGTATAAAACGATTTATACCAACAAGAATTAATATTTGTTGGAATTACTCGTTTTTACCAACACCTATATAATCTGTCACTAAATTTCTGTTGGTATAATTCAATTATTTTGTAGTGATGACTTTTGAGAAAGTCAAAATTTGATTTGTTTGAATGAGAATAAATTTTGACATGATGTAAAGCCTTGTCAAATGAAACAAGAAGTTTAGTTTTGTGATCTTCTGAAAATATGATCACTTGCTCGTTGATCAATTGTAATACATGTGCGCCCTCATAATCCATCAGACATTTATAGCTCTTTGAAAGTCCACAATCAATTATAAATTGTTTGTTTTGTTCGCAACCATTTTATGAACTGCTTCTCGTGGAATCTTCTAATAATGTATTGATAATAAATACAACACAAAAAATTCATGAATTCTTCAATCTTCCCCCATACAATAAATTCATAGGTTCTTCATCAAGCAACCTCCTAATCACTTAAACTATACTGGAATTATGAGTTGATTAAGGGTCATGCAGTTTAATAATCAATAAAGTTGTAACATTGCCAGATTGGATAATTACTTTTGTAGAACATTTATCCCATGTAACAGAGAGGATGTCAATAATGGTTTGCAACTTCATTTGAATAATTGATCCATTTCCAATATGTGAATCCGACTATATAACTCCACCTGCTTTTAGCTGTTTGCTCAACTAAGAGATTGTCTTATCATGGTACATCAAACACCTATCAAGAGGGAAACTCCATCCCATAACTATCTAGTCAACCCATACAGTTCATGTCCTTCCAGGTATGAACCTGCATCCACCTAAGTGGGTACCATACCTCAAGTCTTAAAGAGGATGATCCTGTTCAGGTTTCTAGGTATGTTGAACCTTTACCTGATCATCCAATTAAAAAAGGTGACCAGAGACAATTGACATTCAAACCGAGTCATCGTCTTCCCCGTTCTGCGGCTCCAACCGCCATTCACTCCCATAGTAAGAATTCGGCAGCCCCAGCCAAAACTTGAAGGCCTCCGCCGCCCGCTTCCTCTCTCGCCGCCTGTCCTGCCTCGCCCTCGACGCGTGCTTGCTGCTAAACATCTTGGAATGCATCTCCACGTAGATTTTGCTGAACTTGTTCTTGTTCGCCGCCACCCCCAACTCCTCCATGCACGCCACGATCTCCAGAGCCTTCCTGAAGAACGCCGCCCGCACGCATATCTCCGCCAGCGTATCCAGCAAACCCTCATCCGGCTTCAATGCCGGCAATCGCCCGGAACCCTCCCTCCTCTCCGCCTCGCACCGCTCCTTTATCTCCTTCCAGAGCAGCAGCGCCTCCCCGGGTTTCCTCGCCACCGCGATCCCGTTCGCCAGGCTGCCGTACGTCGCGACGTTGGGGTACAACCCCTCCTCCTTCATTCTCTCCACCACCTTCTTCGCCTCCACGATCAGTCCCAGCCGGGAGTAGCCCTCCACCAGCATGTTCCAGGCGGCCACATCTGCCTTCACTCTCGGGTCTGCCATCATTTCGTCGAACACCTTGCGGGCGAGCTTCGGTTGGCCGGACAGCGCGAAGGCCTTCATCAGGGTGGTGTAGCTGACCTTGGAAGGGGCGATCCCCCTGGCCCGCATCTCGTTGAAGGAGGCCAGCGCCCCGGCGCTGTCGTCGGCGAGGATGTAGCCGTCGATCAACGTGTTGTAGGACACCACGTCGGGCTGAATCCCGGCGTCCTCCGCCATCTCCCGGAGCAGCGCCTTTGCGCGGTCGACCTTCAGCTGCTGGCAGTAGCCCTTGAGCAGGATGTTGTAGGTGATCCGGCTCGCCGGCACCCCGATTCGAGTCATCTGCGCAAGCACATGACGAGCATGGTCCATGGATCCTTCTCTCACCAGCGCCGACACGACAGTCGTGTAAGTGACGTGGTCGGGGTGGCTGCCGCTGTCTTCCTGCCGCCTCATAGCCTCCAGCACCCTCAGCGTGTCGCTCACCCGCCCCGCTTTCATGTAGCCCTTCATCAGAGTCGTGTACATCCTGGAATTCGGAGCATAAGGTCTGGGCAACAATGGCGGCTCGCCGTCGTCGCTCCTTGAATAATTAGGGAGTAGCTTCACGAACACATCTCCCCCAGCACCCGCGTCTGCATTGGAAACTCTGGACTCCTCCCTGAGAAGCTTGCAGAGATCCCGCCGCCCTTCCCTCAGGGCCTGGACGATTTTCTCTGCAATATTCAGGTCGCCGAACCCAACGTAGGCCGCAACGAGAGAGAGGATGGTGGTGATGCACGGTTCGATGCCGCCGTCCAGTATCATCTCCAGGACGAACACCAGCAAATCCTTTCTCCCTGCTCTGGCGCACAGCTTGATCATTACGTTGAAAGTCAGGACGTCAGGCGACACGCCGGACACAGGCATTTCGTCGAACAGCTTCAGGAACTGCTGGGCGTCGCCCAGATTGGCGCAGGCGTTGAGGACAGCGTTGAAGGCGCCGGTGTCTGGGCGCGAGTCGGCGACCGCGGCGGGGTCTGCGAACTGGCGGACCCTCTGGGTGACGGAGCGGAATAGGCGGAGGGCCTCCGCGGGGCCGTCGTCCGGGGACGCGGCGAGTCGGCTGACCACGGCGCTCCAGGCCTTGACGTGGGGGAGGTAGCCGGAGCGGAGCATAGACTTGACGACGGAGGCGGCGTAGAGGACGTGGCCGGACTTCGCGGCGGCGACGGCGAGGAGGCCGAGGGAGTTGGCGTCGAGGCGGTGGAGCTGCTGCTCGCTGCGGAGGCGGTGGACCAGGGACTGGGCCCGGTAGAGGGAGTGGTGGGTGTTCTGGTACGACAGCTGCGAGACCAGGCGGCTGAGGCAGGTGGGGTTCGGGAGGTGGGTGGTGCACTGGGTGTACGCATCCCAAGCCTCTTCCGTCTTCCGTTGACGGAGAAGGGATAGGAGCCTGCGGTCGTCATCTTCCATGGATGCCGCGGCGGTGGGGATGGAGGGGTCGGATTCTGTGTTACGATCAGTGCTCTGGACGCGGCATGGGTGCTGCGGCGGCTTCGTGGCGGCGGCGAAGCAAGCTGAGACCGCATGGAAAGGCGGCGGAGAAGGCGAGGGCCAGTGGAAGGTGAGGCTGCGGGTTGATTGGAATGTGTGCGGAGACGGCGATAATGGTGGAGGTGGGGGTTTTGCGGTCATGGTTGCCCCTGTTTCAGCTCCAGATCCATTGATTGTTACAGGCGATTCTCGAGAAGAAGATGGGTTGGTGGATAGAAAACCAGAGGCACCCGCGTCCACCCGTCTCTACGCCAAACCGGTTTATTTTCAGTTTACCCGAACCCGAACCGGAACCCGAACCCATTTGTTTTTGTCTGATTTATATAACCGTTAAAATAATTGACCCGTAAAAATAAATTTAACTGGATTATGAAATACATGTGGAAATAAAAATAAAGATCATTATTAATACTAAGACATCGATGAGTGTACCTAAGTAACTAATAATACTAATTTATGATTTCAAATGTTATCCTTTTAAAATTGAATTTTATAAGATACTAAATATATTATAGATAAGATTTATTATTGATATGAATATTACATTAATACCAATTTGATTAGTAATTGATAGGTAATAAGAATAAGAATAGTTAATATTAAAAAGAAAAATTATTTTTCTATGAAAACAGTTTTCATTATATTTTTATGTTTTTATTTAAAAGTTAAATGCTATCTTTTAGAATTTGAATTTGATAAAATAAACTTCATTTTTAGATTCATGGTGTCGATATTAGCTTAAGATTAGTTTTTCAGATTTTTATGAAATAGATGATTTTTAGGTGAATATTGAAAAGATATCGATATTATTAAAACCGTCACTTTTATGATACTATCATAATACAATAATGGCTTAAATGTTTTTGAAACATTTTTATATAAAAAATATATATTTATAATTAAAATAAATCATTTAAAATTATTATGGTGTATTTATAAAACTCATGTTTATCGTTGGAAACATAAATAATATTTTACTATAAGAACTAATTTATTCACTTGTATTAAAAAATTAGTTTTCATCACTTTATAAATTAAATCCAACAAAACGGATTTCATATTTTAGATCAACATGATCATATTATGTAGTAAGATCAATTTCATTTTTGGGCATAAAAGTATGATTATTAAGATTAAAGTTAATGACCACAATAATGGTAAAATTGTTATTTTCAAAAAATTGTTTTATTAATGTTGTGTGCATTTTATCTAATAAATTAAATTGATCTATTTTAAATCATGAATTTAATATGATTTTTTAAACACATATATGATTATATTAACACACATTTAATTGATAATCAATGATAAATAAGATTAAAAATGCATAATGATTAAAACATCTTTTTTCCACAAAAAACAGTTTTTCTATATATAAAATGGTTCAATTTTAAAGTTATTTTTCTCTAAATTATATATTGAATTAGATTAAATAGAGATTAAATTTAGGTTTAGCACACCCAAATTTGGTATGAGGGGTTATTTCATATGTTTAGTAAAACATAAATTACTTGGGTAAAAACTAGTTACCCTGGGTAAAAATAAAATAAAAAGTAAAAGTAAAAATATAAGAGCAAATGACTTACAACATGTTTAAAAAATGTTTGGAAATACTTGGTTGAGGCTTGCTCGACCCAAACTCATCCCACACTCCATTATTTTTCACTTTTGGAACCATTGACCATTGAATAACGTCGTTCCATTATTGAAAAATAATAGGTGTTCACAAAAGTTCCATTTTCTTCACTTATAAAAGTGGACACTTCCACCCCTTCACGCCACTCTCATTCCTTCTAATTTCTTCCTAAAAATCTTCCATTTTACTCCTCCTAGAAACCTCTCACAGTTTCCTACGTCTCTAATCTCAACTAGTTAACCTAAACCCTTCGTTTCCAAGGAGACATTCTAGAGAAAGTTCAAGATTCCAAAGTGAATATTACTTAATCCTTATCTTTTTCTTTTTTTTTCTTTCCCTTCCAAACCTATCCTAACCATAGTTATATAATGACGTCAGTATCATTAGTATAATGAAGATTTATTATATTAATGCAACAACCCTTATTTATTCCTTTCCATCTGGTTAGAAAAACAAAAAATGTTGATCATGTGTTGTGCTGACTACCGCCTCCACGAATCAACATCTTCGGTTTTTCACCACTGCCTCTCTTTGCTGGTTATAAGGATGGAATTGAAAAAATAAAAGTGACATATATAATATAATTTTGAATATGAATAGACAAATTATAATTCACCTTCATTTCCTCTCGTTTGTTGGGAAATGAAAACGTTAAATGTGCATTGTGCGAATTACCACCTTCACAAAGTTAAAAAATTTCTCCTTGATTTTATTTCTTTATCTAAACCACTTAAAATATTATTCAAAACCTTCAATAAATCCAAATAATATCATTATTCCCCTATTATAATGATATTATGTCAAAATAAACAATTTCTTAACCATACACACCCATCGAATTATGGTATGTTCATGTTTGGGTTGACATAACCACCCACTTGAACAATGCTATAAAAATCTATCATGGATGACTATGAAAACTTAAATACGAATATTATTATAATTCAATAATAAAACCATGATTTTTTATGGTCCCAGAAAAGTTATATTATGTATTTAACTTATTATTAAAATATCATCTTCGATCGCTAAAATTATTGAAATAAGCTGGCACCAATTCCATTTTCACACAACATAACTAAAACACTAATGGAATGTGATAAGAGATTTATAAATCAATATAATTTTTCTATTCCAGTACCTTAAATTATCTAGTAATGATGAACTTTGGGAGAAGAATAAATAACACCACCACTATTACAAAACTATTTCAAAATGATCAAGATAACTCACACCTGATATTGAAAATAGATAATAACTAACTAATATACATGCAGTGAATACTTATAAATGAAGTTTATAAAAACTTATCTATATGAATAAGGTTCCAAAATAGGTTATTAAGATAGTTATTTTTGTTATACATGAGATTCGAGCGCTTTAGTAGAAGTCATGAATTAAGAAAAGGGTTTGTGCTAACTCAATTTTCTTATATTGAGCTGCAAAATTTCTTATTGAACTCTATTATTCCAAGTTTGATTTATTCTACCCAATGAATACTTTGTATTGTATTTCATCCTTATTTTTAAGGTTCTACAATTACTCCTTATTACGTTATTATCAAATGATCCTTACCTCAATTATTATGTTACTTGTAAGAGTTCTTTGTCTCAAATCTCAATTCCTTAAGACATGATTATCTTATACACCATGTTTTCTATTATATAGTGTATTTATTTCCCCATTGATATTTTATATCACGATTCTATCATTATTCATGGTATTTAATGTTCCATTTGAAATGTTATACTTCAATGAGCACTACTACAAAATAGGTCTTTAATAGTGTTGGTCTTTATTAGTGCTAGAAAAAAACGCTGATAAATGATACATTTTATCATCGCTTTTTTTAGTACTTATAAAATGTATCCTTTATTAGCAATTTTTTAGGGCTCATAATGGGTAACATTTATCAGTGATTTTAATTAGCACAGATAAAAGGCACTATTTATCACCACTTTATTTTGATGTTGATAAAAGATACCCTTTATCAGTGCTTTATTTTAGCACTGATAAAGAGATCCTTTATCAACGCTTTTTAGCACTGATAAAGGTCCCAAATAAAATAAAATAATAAAATAAATAAAAATGAAATTTATTAAAAAATATTAAAATTTTTATTATTAAATAATTATTGATAAAAATGAATAAATTGATTACATAAAATTAAAACAACATCTTCTTGAAGTCTACTTAGTGCATCATAGTTTGTTGTCGCCGAAAAAATATCTCATAAAAAATATGATATGTCTATTGTTAGGTTCTGAGGCGTGCAGCGGAAGTCGGTGGGCCGGGGATTTTAAATTTTTCGTCAGCGAGACGACGAAACTTGTCGTCGCCGATGATCCGAGCCCCGAAAAGGTCCGAGGATCTCACGTAAATTATAAGGAGCACAAAACTAAACTGAAAACGTACCCGTTTCAAATCTGAAGTCGTGGTCGACTACAACTAGTCGATGACGATCGTCGCTTGAAGGATCAAAAGTAGGATCCCTCTAGATCGTCCACACGCGCTCCAAAAATCCATTGGAACGTCGATCGTCGAACTCCAGGTGCTAGCGCGACAATCCGATGATGCTTTCGACGTCCCGACAATCACCACATCAAGATGACTTCGATGCTTGAGGAAGATCTTGATACAAGCTCCATGGATCGAGAGCTTCTATCTCTAGAGAGTGGGATGAGAGAGAGGCTCTAGATTTCACTCCATGAAATGAGTGAATAGTGAATTGCACACCAAGGGAGAGAGCCTCTTCTCTTATTTATAGTGGAATTCCAAAATACTCGGTTGGGTTCCTCGACCCCCGTTTATTTCAATGTCCACTAATAAATAATTTTGACAAACTTAACTTCACCAATATTATTTATTATTTTATCACATACTTGTAATATATATATAATATATTACGTGATAAAACTGAGTCATTTAACTCGACTCGCTATCCCGCTTAATATTAAACGAACCTTGAATATTAAAATAATATTCGTTCGATTATTTTTGTCACGACCCGTCCTCGGGGCCCGTGCCATGACTACCCCAAGCCCGCCTTCCATAGGCCAGAGGCTGGCGACTAGCACCAAGGTGTAAATCCCAACAAAAAGGGAAGGCATTGCCTTTGAAAAGTAAACAAGCACCATAGAGTAAGCAAGCGGAAAAGTAAACACTAAGTAAAAACTGTACAAGCTGTGCTGAAAGTAAAAGGGGCCGGAAATATAAGCCCAACTGTAAAGTACAACTGAAAAGAAAAACAGCAACTGAAAGGAAAAACTGCAGCGTCGAGCCGTCCTCTGGAAGTCCCACCTGAAGGGTGGGTACAGATAACCTCCACTGCTCCTCGGGTCCACCTAACCGCTCCGAGTACGTCCCGCCCAGTGGTCCTCCTCCAGGTACTGTCCTGCTCCGCACGCCTCCTCCACGATCAGCGCTGTCCGTCGTCTGCAACCAACACCACGAAGTGCGGGCATAGCCCGTGCAGGGGTGAGTATAAGCTACCCAGTAGGGACCCCGAGACCCCCGAAGGTCTCCCGAAATCCACAAAGGATAATCCACAAAGGAAAGATACAATCACGAAGTAACATCTGACACGGATTAGGTATATGCCCATACATATACCTAAGTCTTCAATTCCCGTTCGGCTCCAACGTCCGAGCCCAAGCACAACCCAGTCCACACAGGAAAGAAAAACGTATACCCATGCAGGATAGAGCAACACAATCCACAAAGGAGAGTAAACAGTAAATCCACACAGGATAGCTCAACACAATCCACAAAGGAGAGTAACACAAGATTCAGCTCACACAGGTATACTACTTTGGATGACGATAAAGATGATCATTGAACCATCTAAGTCGTCGGACCCACGAAGGATCGATAGGTACTAACCTTGCAGTGACCCACACAGGATCGGGCCCACGCAGGACCTGTAGAAGTTGGCTCACACAGAACCGCTGAGAGATGACCCACACAGGATCGGGCCCACACAGGACCGGGCCCACGCAGGACCTGTAGGCGCTGGCTCACACAGAACCGCTGAGCGCTGACCCACGCAGGATCGGACCCACACAGGATCGGGCCCACACAGGACCGGGCCCACACAGGACCTGTAGCACTGATCTACGTAGGATCGCTGAGTGCAGTAGTCGTCGCAGTCCGCTGAGGATCTCTGCACAGTCGTCGCCGCAGTCCACTGAGGATCTCTGCACGGTCGTCGTCGGAGTCCCCGGAGGATCTCTGCACAGTCGTCGCCGCAGTCCACTGAGGATCTCTGCACGGTCGTCGCTGTCGAAGTAGCAGTCGCAGCCAGCACTAGGGTTCCCGCACACAGCAAGCTCGTTCGGGAAGGTCCGCTCCACGAGCCGAGAGGCTGATACATCAACTGACACGAAGTCCGAAGTTGATGTATCCAAAAGTTCCGTATCGTCAACAGGAACTCAACGTCGCAGACGGCGCGTCAATCGGACGCCCGGTCTGAGAGATATTGGCATTTTCGTCCCAGGGGCCCGGTTGGTTTTAAAGGCAAAACCAACCCGACCGCACTCCACCTGCGTCCAAACCTCGGGCGGAGTATGCCAAAAGATCCGTCTCACTTAGAGGAATTCAACAAAGCTGACGGCACGTCAATCGGACGTCCGTAGCTCAAGATATGAGCGTTTCCGCTCCGAGGGCCCGGTTGGTCTCGTGTACGAACCAACCCGGCCGAACTCAAAATATTCCGAAACCTTAAGTGCGATATACCGAAACGACCGTCTCGATCCAAGGATCGCGTTGCCGCTGACGGCGAGTCGTTTGGAGGCACGAAGCTCAAGATACGGGCGTTTGAACGAAAACATCCGAAGACGGGGGGTACGGGCCCGGGCCGACCCAGCCCGACCCCCCCCCCCCCCCTGGGTCGGCCCGGCCCGGCCAGGGCCGGTCCGGCTCGGCCGGCTCGGCCGGCTCGGCTCGGCCGAGCCGCGCGGGTGGAAGCCGCGGGTGCCGACCCGCGGCCTGAGGAAGAACCGCGGCCCGCGTGCGGGCCGCGCTGGCGAACCGCGGACGCGGCTGAGCCGCGTCCCGCCTGGACGGACCGGACCTGCCGCCGCGGGTCCGCTGGCCGCCGCCGCCGCGGCTGAAGCCGCGGCGGATCTCGTCTAACGGCGCGCCGGGGCGCCGCCGCCTCCGGCCGCCGGCGACTTCCGCGGGCCGCCGGCGTCGCTCCGGTGGCCCGTTTGCTTTCCCGTCTGCGCCGTTGCTCCTCCCGGGATCCGTTCTTTACTGCGGGATCGTCAAACGTCCGCTGCGGCACGTTCCATCGTCGACCGTCAAATCCGCACAAAACAAGAACGGCGGAGGGTCGTCGGGCCGTGTTCGTTTGGCCCGCACCCTCCGCGTTAGAAATAAACAACCGGGGGGAAAGAATGATCAACACATGATCCAACAATTTTAATTAAAATAAAATTGTTCATTGAAAACCGGCTTTTTAATTTTCAAGAACGTTCACGAGAAAATTAAAAAGGGGTAATTTTCCAAAATGAATCCCTACCTTGATGATCGTCGTGCGCGGGCGTTCTTCGTGGAAGAGACCGTCGCGGAAGAGATCGATCGTCGCGTCGTCGCGGGGAGGCGTCGCGTCATCGCGGATTCCGGCGTTGAGTCGGCGAGCTCAACGAATCAAGAACAACAGATTTAAATTATTAATATTTATATCTGTGTTTCGTTTAAAACCAAAGAAAAGAACTTGAGAGGAAATCCGAAAGCACTCACCTCGAATGGTCGGTGATCGGAGATCGGAGATCGGAGATCGGAAGAGCGTCTCGGGCGAAGGCGTCGTCGATTTCCGGGTTCGGCGTTCTTCGCGTTCTTCGCGTTCTTCGCGAGGGAGAAGAAGTTTCGAGGGTTCTCCCAAATCTTCTCAAGCGCAAATAACCAGAGGTTAAGCGTTGGTCTTATTTTATTATTACGCCAACGAATTTGAAAAACTGGTTAAGAAACGATCCATCAATTCGTTGAATTAATTCAACGAAAGAAACGACCCATTTAATTCACGAAGGAAACAGCCCATTTAATTCACGAAATAAACCGCCCAATTAAATGGTCTGTTAAGAATTTATAAAACGCGTCGGTTGACTTCCATTAAGACGGGTTTTCACGGGTGCGTTTCTTAGCGGAAAGAAACGGCGGGGCTCGTGCGGGCCCCACCTCACAAATATCCTACCAAGGGGGTAGGATATTTCTGGATAGCATCCTATCCAGTTCAACTCAGTTCAAGCCTCCTTTAAGTGGCTTCAAGTGGCTTCCAAGTGGCTTAAGTGAAATAAAATAAAGCTGTCGCAAAATTATTTTATTTCTTATCTTTAAGCCCGAAAATTAAAAACCACACCCGAGCAAACGCAACTCCGGAAGAGGCGTTTCTAAGAGAATATCGGCGCTGCGATTTCATCGGTGCCCTCAGAATTCGATTCCGGGCACCGGTTCAAAAGTTAGAAAAACCCGCTCGTCCGTTCACTGAACGTACCCGAGCCAAACTTCAGAAAATGATTCCGGGCACACCGGGCCTCGGAATCAGGCGCCGTCAGAAACTGCGTTCTTGTAAAATTCCAAAGAAAATTAAGAAAAAAAAAATTTTCTTGAAATTTACGGGTCTTTACATTACTCTCACCTCAGGACTTTACGTCCCCGTAAAGATACATCAAAAACTAGGGAAACAAATGTGGGTACTGAGCACGCATCTGAGCCTCCCGCTCCCAAGTGCTATCCTGGAGGTTCCCGTGCTGCCATCTGATGCGCACAAGAGGAATCGATCGCCCACACAGGACCCGCTCCTGTCGATCCTCTATCTCCACTGGGACCTCCGCAAAAGTCGCTCCATCATCCACGTCTAGCTCCCCATAGTCAATGATGTGCGTCGGGTCGTGCACGTATCTCCTCAGCTGGGATACGTGGAAGACATCGTGCACCCGGTGCAACTGAGGTGGCAGAGCCAGGCGATAAGCCACCTCGCCAATCCTGCTGAGGACCTGGAAAGGCCCGATGAAGCGTGGAGACAACTTGCCGCCTCGACCAAATCTCCTCAAACCACGTCGAGGTGAGACCCGCAAGAAGACGTGGTCACCATCCTCGAACTCTAGTGGCCTCCGCCTCCTGTCAGCATATGACTTCTGCCGGCTCTGTGCTGTCCTCATCCTCTCCTGGATGAGCTGGACCTTCTCTGTCGTGGCCCGGACCATCTCTGGTCTAACAAGTGCTGACTCTCCAGGGTCTGTCCAGCACAAAGGAGATCTGCAAGGCCTGCCGTACAACGCCTCGTAGGGTGCCATCCTGATGGTGGAGTGGTAGCTGTTGTTGTACGCGAACTCCACCAAGGGTAGGTGGTCCTCCCAGCTGCGACCAAAGTCGAGGACACATGCACAGAGCATGTCTTCGAGAGTCTGAATGGTCCGCTCCGTCTGACCATCCGTCTGAGGGTGAAAGGCGGTGCTCAGACGTAGTCGCGTCCCGAACGCCTCCTGCAACCCCTTCCAAAGCCGGGAAGTAAAACGAGCGTCCCAATCGGAGAAGATGGTCGATGACACACCGTGAAGTCGTACAATCTTCTGAACGTAGAGACGCCCCAAGCTCTCCACTGTGCCCTGCTCTCGGATGGGTAAGAAGTGTGCCGACTTGGCGAGTCGGTCAACAATCACCCATATGGAATCGTGACCTCTGGAAGTGCGTGGAAGTCCAGTCACAAAGTCCATAGATATCCCGTCCCACTTCCACTCCGGGACCTCCAAGGGCTGTACCAAGCCTGCTGGTACCTGATGCTCTGCCTTCACCTGCTGGCAGGTGAGGCACCGTGAAACGAACTCTGCCACAGCCTTCTTCATGCCCGGCCACCAGTGCTGTCGCCCGAGATCCTGGTACATCTTCGCCACTCCAGGATGCACCGCCAACGGAGAAGTGTGAAACTCTCTCAGCACCTCCTCTCGTAAGGCGACTGGTACCAAGGTACGTCCTCTGAAAAGGACATCGTGCTCTGCTCCAAGGGAGAAACCATCAGGTACCTGTCCCGAGGATATCTGTGCACGCCGCGTCTCACAGTCAACATCCCCATGCTGTGCCTCTCTGACCCACTGAAGAAGTGGAGGAGAGACTGTGAGAGACTGAAGGAAGGCTGCTCCGTCTCTATCCACGAAGGATATCTGCAAAGCGGCTAGCTGCTCTGTCGCCTCCTCAAGTAGCTGGATGCCCGTCCTCCTGCCGAGGGCATCAGCCACCACGTTCCCCTTCCCAGGAGTATAGACTATTTCAAAGTCATAGTCCTGGAGGAACTCGAGCCATCGCCGCTGTCTCAGGTTCAGGTCCTTCTGAGAGAAGATGTACCTGAGACTCTGGTGGTCAGAAAAGACTGTGAAGCGCTCTCCCATCAGATAGTGTCTCCATGTCTTCCGGGCAAAGACTACTGCTGCCAACTCCAAGTCATGGGTAACGTAGTTCTGTTCATGAGGCCTCAACTGACGTGATCCGTAGGCAATCACGGCCCGCTCCTGCATCAGGACACACCCGAGTCCGGTCCCTGATGCATCACAGTAGACTACGTAACCAACTCCCTCCTCAGGCAACCTCAAGATAGGTGCGCTCGTCAACCTCTGCCTCAGCTCCTGGAATCTCTGCTGACATCTGTCTGACCACACGAAGGGTTTCCCCTTCTTCGTCAACGCTGAGAGTGGGGCCGCAACTCTGGAGAAGTCCGGCACAAATCTCCGATAGTATCCGGCTAGGCCCAAGAAACTCCGCACCTCTGTCACGCTCTTGGGTGGCTCCCAAGCTAGCACTGCCTCGATCTTCGCGGGATCCACTGCAACTCCCGCCTCAGAAATGACGTGCCCCAAGAAGTGGACCTCACGTAACCAGAACTGACACTTTGAGAGCTTGCCATAAAGCTGGTGCTCTCGGAGTGTGTCTAGTACAACACGCAGGTGGTAGGCGTGCTCCTCCTCCGTCGTTGAGTACACCAAAATGTCGTCGATGAAGACCACGACAAATCGATCGAGGTATGGCTGGAAGATCCTGTTCATGAGGCTCATGAACACTGCTGGAGCGTTGGTCATGCCAAAAGGCATAACCAAGAACTCGAAGTGGCCATACCGACACCTGAAGGCCGTCTTCTGCACATCCTCGTCTCGAACTCTAAGCTGATGATAGCCTGACCTGAGGTCTATCTTCGAGAACCACCGTGCTCCCTTGAGCTGGTCGAAGAGATCATCAATCCTGGGTAGCGGGTACTTGTTCCTCACTGTCACCTAATTCAGGCGACGATAATCGACACACAGTCGCAAGCTCCCGTCCGCCTTCTTGGCGAACAAAATCGGGGAAGCCCAGGGCGAAACACTGGGTCGGATGAACCCCTTGCCCTGCAAGTCCTCCAACTGTACCCGCAGCTCTCGAAGCTCAGCGGGGGCCATCCGGTATGCTGGAGTGGATATCGGGGCTGTCCCGGGGTACAGGTCGATATAAAAGTCTACCTCTCTGCGAGGAGGTAGTCCTGGAACGTCGTCGGGAAAGACGTCCGCGTACTGATCCACCACTGTAGGAAAACTGGGACTCCGCACGTCAACTGCTCCCAGGATGAGGCTAGCCAACTGATGAGTGATGGGCTGACCTCTCCTCTGCGTGAGTCCATCCAGTGCTGCTAAGGCTCCCTTCTCGCCGGTGAAGGTGAACCTGCTCCCGTCGGTGCGCACACATCGCACCTTGCGCCTAAAGCAGTCAATCTGAGCATGGACCGTAGATAACCAATCCATGCCCAAAATGACGTCTTAAGGCCTCGACGCTGCTACAAGAAGATCCCAGCCGAAGCTCTCGCCTCCTAGAGTAAGCTCACACTGCCGGCACCAGTGCGTAATCATCGAGTCTGCTCCCGTAGGAGTCTCTAGCCGTAAGGATCGAGCCAACGGCTCTGTCGGAATCTCCGAGCTCCGAACAAGGGCAGTGGCTATGAAAGAGTGACTCGCTCCCGTGTCTATCAGAACTGCAGCAAGGGTGGAATAGACACAGATCGTACCTCGAATCATCTCTGGCGCGCCGTGGTCGTAGGCCTCCGCCGCCTGGAGCTGAGCCTGTCTCTGCCCGCCAGCTCCCTGTGGTCGGGGCAGGCCTCCTGGTGGTGGTGGTGGCAGAGCCTCAAAGCATCGCCCACCACCTGCTGCTCGGCCAGCTCCTCTGCCTCGTCCGCCTCCTCCCTGCGGACCGCCACGGTCGACCCTCTGCCTCTGCCTGGGTGGCCCCTCCATCGTCTGCTGCCCCTCGGTACGACGGGTCAGGCAGTCACGAGCCATGTGGCCCTGCCCGCCGCACTCGTAGCACTGCCTGCCTCTCGGAAGGCTGGCTCCGGGTCGGGTGCCCTGCACTGCTGAGCCAGCGTCCCGAGGTCGCCTGCCGGAAGGTCTGGTCCGCCTGGAACCCTGAGTCATCCGCCGGCTACCAGCTGCCGAAGACTTTGCTATCTGCCGCCCTGCGGTGGGTCTCGCTGTGGACTCAGCCAGGAAGCTCTCGATCAGGAGGGCTCGCTCCAGTACTCCTGCCTGGACCGGGATGCTGAGGGAGATCAGCGATGCCCTGATCTCGTGTCTCAATCCCTGCTCGAAGGTCCAGGCCCGGAAGAAGGGGTCCCGTACCATGTCTGACGAGTAGCGTAAAAGGTCGGTGAACCTCGCCGCGTACTGAGCGACCGTCAAGCTGCCCTGCCGCAGCTGAAGAAGCTCCTGGATGCGCACCGCTCGGAGGGTGGATGGGACGAACTCTGAGCGGAAGAGGCTCTCGAAGTCCGTCCAGATGAGGGTGGCCTCATCGTGTACCTGGAGCATCAGGCTCCACCAGCGTCCGGCTGCTGCGTGCAGTAAGCTCTCCGCGAGGATCACCATGAGGTCTGCTGGCGTCCTCACTAGCCTGAAAACTCGGACGACCGCCTCCAGCCAGTCCTCGGCTGCCTTGGGGTCCGAATCCCCATGGAACCTGGGTGGTCGCTGGCGCTGGAACTCGTGCAGAGCTCCGAGGCGTCGTGCGTCATCAGCTGCCAGTGCTGGAAGCATCGGGGGCTCGGCGGGTAAAGGTACCGCCGGTGCCTCTGCTGTCAACGGGCCCTGTACCGAGGCCTCGTCGCTCGGCGGGCTGTCGTCGCGCCCTACTCTAGGAACCCTAGCTGGCTGCTGTCGTCGTGCCATCCTGAAAAGGAAACAAGTGCACCATGGTCAGAACAGTATACCTGGTGAGCTGACACAAGTAATCACAAAGAAAACTTGAAACACACATGCAATCAATGTTTTCGTGCATTAAGTCGGGAATCAGAAGTCAGGGTCCTGGTGTATGGATACGTCGGCCGCCGCACCAACACTGGACTCCCTGGACTGATAACCACACTCAATACTCTAAACACTATTGCTTCACATAGAAGAAAGATCAGAGTCTGCGGTAGAACAAACCACCTCTGATACCAATTTGTCACGACCCGTCCTCGGGGCCCGTGCCGTGACTACCCCAAGCCCGCCTTCCATAGGCCAGGGGCTGGCGACTAGCACCAAGGCGTAAATCCCAACAAAAAGGGAAGGCATTGCCTTTGAAAAGTAAACAAGCACCACAGAGTAAGCAAGCGGAAAAGTAAACACTAAGTAAAAACCGTACAAGCTGTGCTGAAAGTAAAAGGGGCCGGAAATACAAGCCCAACTGTAAAGTACAACTGAAAAGAAAAACAGCAACTGAAAGGAAAAACTGCAGCGTCGAGCCGTCCTCTGGAAGTCCCACCTGAAGGGTGGGTACAGATAACCTCCACTGCTCCTCGGGTCCACCTAACCGCTCCGAGTACGTCCCGCCCAGTGGTCCTCCTCCAGGTACTGTCCTGCTCCGCACGCCTCCTCCACGATCAGCGCTGTCCGTCGTCTGCAACCAACACCACGAAGTGCGGGCATAGCCCGTGCAGGGGTGAGTATAAGCTACCCAGTAGGGACCCCGAGACCCCCGAAGGTCTCCCGAAATCCACAAAGGATAATCCACAAAGGAAAGATACAATCACGAAGTAACATCTGACACGGCTTAGGTATATGCCCATACATATACCTAAGTCTTCAATTCCCGTTCGGCTCCAACATCCGAGCCCAAGCACAACCCAGTCCACACAGGAAAGCAAAACGTATACCCACGCAGGATAGAGCAACACAATCCACAAAGGAGAGTAAACAGTAAATCCACACAGGATAGCTCAACACAATCCACAAAGGAGAGTAACACAAGATTCAGCTCACACATGCATACTACTTTGGATGACGATAAAGATGATCATTGAACCATCTAAGTCGTCGGACCCACGAAGGATCGATAGGTACTAACCTTGCAGTGACCCACACAGGATCGGGCCCACGCAGGACCTGTAGAAGTTGGCTCACACAGAACCGCTGAGAGATGACCCACACAGGATCGGGCCCACACAGGACCGGGCCCACGCAGGACCTGTAGGCGCTGGCTCACACAGAACCGCTGAGCGCTGACCCACGCAGGATCGGACCCACACAGGATCGGGCCCACACAGGACCGGGCCCACACAGGACCTGTAGCACTGATCCACGTAGGATCGCTGAGTGCAGTAGTCGTCGCAGTCCGCTGAGGATCTCTGCACAGTCGTCGCCGCAGTCCACTGAGGATCTCTGCACGGTCGTCGTCGGAGTCCACGGAGGATCTCTGCACAGTCATCGCTGCAGTCCACTGAGGATCTCTGCACGGTCGTCGCTGTCGAAGTAGCAGTCGCAGCCAGCACTAGGGTTCCCGCACACAGCAAGCTCGTTCGGGAAGGTATGCTCCACGAGCCGAGAGGCTGATACATCAACTGACACGAAGTCCGAAGTTGATGTATCCAAAAGTTCCGTATCGTCAACAGGAACTCAACGTCACAGACGGCGCGTCAATCGGACGCCCGGTCTGAGAGATATTGGCATTTTCGTCCCAGGGGCCCGGTTGGTTTTTAAGGCAAAACCAACCCGACCGCACTCCACCTGCGTCCAAACCTCGGGCGGAGTATGCCAAAAGATCCGTCTCACTTAGAGGAATTCAACAAAGTTGACGGCACGTCAATCGGACGTCCGTAGCTCAAGATATGAGCGTTTCCGCTCCGAGGGCCCGGTTGGTCTCGTGTAAGAACCAACCCGGCCGAACTCAAAGTATTCCGAAACCTTGAGTGCGATATACCGAAACGACCGTCTCGATCCAAGGATCGCGTTTCCGCTGACGGCGAGTCGTTTGGAGGCACGAAGCTCAAGATACGGGCGTTTGAATGAAAACGTCCGAAGACGGGGGGTACGGGCCCGGGCCGACCCCCCCCTGGGTCGGCCCGGCCCCGCCAGGGCCGGTCCGGCTCGGCCGGCTCGGCCTGGCCGAGCCGCGCGGGTGGAAGCCTTGGGTGCCGACCCGCGGCCTGAGGAAGAACCGCGGTCCGCGTGCGGGCCGCGCTGGCGAACCTCGGACGCGGCTGAGCCGCGTCCCGCCTGGACGAACCGGACTCGCCGCCGCGGGTCCGCTGGCCGCCGCCGCCGCGGCTGAAGCCGCGGCGGATCTCGTCCGGCGGCGCGCCGGGGCGCCGCCGCCTCCGGCCGCCGGCGTCGCTCCGGTGGCCCGTTTGCTTTCCCGTCTGCGCCGTTGCTCCTCCCGGGATCCTTTCTTTACTGCGGGATCGTCAAACGTCCGCTGCAGCACGTTCCGTCGTCGACCGTCAAATCCGCACAAAACAAGAACGGCGGAGGGTCCTCGGGCCGTGTTCGTTTGGCCCGTACCCTCCGCGTTAGAAATAAACAACCGGGGGGAAAGAATGATCAACACATGATCCAACAATTTTAATTAAAATAAAATTGTTCATTGAAAACCGCCTTTTTAATTTTCAAGAACGTTCACGAGAAAATTAAAAAGGGGTAATTTTCCAAAATGAATCCCTACCTTGATGATCGTCGTGCGCGGGCGTTCTTCGTGGAAGAGACCGTCGCGGAAGAGATCGATCGTCGCGTCGTCGCGGGGAGGCGTCGCGTCGTCGCGGATTCCGGCGTTGAGTCGGCGAGCTCAACGAATCAAGAACAACAGATTTAAATTATTAATATTTAAATCTGTGTTTCGTTTAAAACCAAAGAAAAGAACTTGAGAGGAAATCCGAAAGCACTCACCTCGAATGGTCGGTGATCGGAGATCGGAGATCGGAGATCGGAAGAGCGTCTCGGGCGAAGGCGTCGTCGATTTCCGGGTTCGACGTTCTTCGCGTTCTTCGCGTTCTTCACGTTCTTCGCGTTCTTCGCGAGGGAGAAGAAGTTGCGAGGGTTCTCCCAAATCTTCTCAAGCGCAAATAACCAGAGGTTAAGCGTTGGTCTTATTTTATTATTACGCCAACGAATTTGAAAAACTGGTTAAGAAACGATCCATCAATTCGTTGAATTAATTCAACGAAAGAAACGACCCATTTAATTCACGAAGGAAACATCCCATTTAATTCACGAAATAAACCGCCCAATTAAATGGTCTGTTAAGAATTTAGAAAACGCGTCGGTTGACTTCCATTAAGACGGGTTTTCACGGGTGCGTTTCTTAGCGGAAAGAAACGGCGGGGCTCGTGCGGGCCCCACCTCACAAATATCCTACCAAGGGGGTAGGATATTTCTGGATAGCATCCTATCCAGTTCAACTCAGTTCAAGCCTCCTTTAAGTGGCTTCAAGTGGCTTCCAAGTGGCTTAAGTGAAATAAAATAAAGCTGTCGCAAAATTATTTTATTTCTTATCTTTAAGCCCGAAAATTAAAAACCACACCCGAGCAAACGCAACTCCGGAAGAGGCGTTTCTAAGCAAATACCGGTGCTGCGATTTCATCGGTGCCCTCAGAATTCGATTCCGGGCACCGGTTCAAAAGTTAGAAAAACCCGCTCGTCCGTTCACTGAACGTACCCGAGCCAAACTTCAGAAAATGATTCCGGGCACATCGGGCCTCAGAATCAGGCGCCGTCAGAAACTGTGTTCTTGTAAAATTCCAAAGAAAATTAAGAAAAAAAAAATTTCCTTGAAATTTACGGGTCTTTACAATTTTTCTCATATTTACTAAACTCGTAAATACATTAAATAAATTCAATCCCAATTATTCATAACTTGAATAATAATGAATTTATTTAATTCATCGATGATTGATAACTTGGAAAACACTCAGACCCCGTGGCGGGGCTCACTATGTCCAAATACCTATTCTACTGAATAGGGCAGATTCTTGAATACGCTATTGTGTGTGACCCTCTAGGCCCTTATCTCGATAACAATGAATAAATTCACAGGCCAAGAGCAGAGTCTAGCAACCCATCTTGGGCCCTAAATAGATAAGGATAGTCATATCAATGACTACCATCCTACAAACACTAACTGTGTACTATAATCTCTTTATCATTAAATATCTCATAAAGTAGGATGCACTCTTGTGTCATCGTCCTTTTCTTTCTTTATTATTTGTTGATATTATCGGATTGATTTACCTTTGTACTGATTTGGCCAAAGACTTATGAAGGCAGCACCATCCTGATCAACCAGGCCTGAGATATAAAACTTCCTAAACTTGGAAGTGACAAATTCTTTCTTGACTATTCAACCAATGTCATACCACCAACGATGCACCCAACACAAACTACCTCTCCACGACTTCATTGCCATGGTTTTTGTTTTGCATCAAAGTACATAATCAAATAGTAGGCATTGGTAATGGTCTCAAGTCAGGAGACCAATACACAGGTTCGTAGATAGAAACAACCAATGACACCCAAAACATGTGATGTTCCTATTGGCGGGTCTGTCCTCATGATCTCACTACTAGAGATCACCAAGTGCGAACTTCATGAGAAGAAGTCTCAATGCTTATGAACCCCCAACACCTACTAGTCAAACATCTATTGTGTCCAGTCAGTATGATGTATCTATATTATAGAAAATATATTTAAGATCAATGTCATTGTATCTCAAGGTTCTCATTATAGCCTGGGATCTGCTATAACCACTCAATACGACAATTAATATTTGGACATTACCATTATAATAGTGGACGCAGAAAATTCTACACTATAATGGTAAGATGACATCATGTATAACCAATTTTACACATGATATGGTAATCAAAAGTACTGCATAGTTGGGTCTAGGGCACCCACTATTTCAACACTCCCACTTGCACTAGAGCCAACTTGCTAACTAAACTTGTTATCCACTCACATGATAAATATCATGCTTTTGCTGAGCAATGGATTTAACCATTGGGCCTGCCACGTTTTCGCCACGTGGAATATCTGCTACATGATACCTCATCTACTTGAGTAAAACTTCTCAAGATAAGGTATCCCCAAGTATATCACTTTTTTCCATTGTCATAACTTGACAACTTGGCTAGTATGAATATCATAATTTACATTATGATAATACTTTTCTCACTGGGTGTGAATCCAAGAACTAGAACAAATCCTTGCGATTGATAACTACTTCTTAGCTTCCTTAGAAGCTGCAACGTACTCAGTATTTATAGGTATGGCTACCACTAGCTTTTATGAGCTTGACTCACTCATCACCTTTGCCTAACTTTGATACTAGATCAACTTGATATAAGGATAACTAATTTGTGTCCCACAAAAACTAGTATACCTTCTTCTCCATATACCGGGTACATATCATTTGTACTTGTCGAAGTACAATATGAGAGTTCTGACTACATCACTTGCAGTGCTCCTAGAAATAATTGATATCTGCCTACAATAAAGTATATCCTGGAAATATCGATTATTGTACATAATATGGCATATGTGATTGATCCATCGCTGAAGCGTACGGTACTCAACTCACAACTTTAATATCTTCCCATGTTCCAAACATGTTAACTTGAAGAGATTAAACCATGTGATATAGGCAACAATTCATATCTTGAATTGTTCCAACTTGTATTTTTCAATACAATGTCACTATATGTACGAGATTGACTAGGACTAAGTAACCTATGGATCTATCTCAGTAGATCATGTTCCCTAAAACTTAGGTTGTTACTTTAATTCAATCATTGGAGAATTTCTTTTATTCTAATCTTATCTAACTGTAAGATCAATATCTGTTTTCCATATGTTGCCTAACATATTTCACTTGGAAAACATTGGCGCTCCCACTAACCTTTGGTAGAAACAAGGAAAAGATTGATTTATAATGAATGCTCTAAGATCTTGTTTCTTACTTTAATCCAGAATTGGATTTCAGTAACTTGAAACCCTTATTGGCATTATATGATGTCATCATCTCTTTCTAGTTGTGTCATATAGACACCTTCCATAAAGGACGATCATGACATCCAATGACCAATATAATGATCTTAAAAGTTAGCTATGACAAGTAAAATTCTAATAGATTTAGGCATACCGACTTGGTATAACCAATTGAGCCTTATTGGTACCAGGCTTGTACCATCCATGTATCTTCTCATTTGAATACCCACCGCAATATTCAATTTATAATCCCATTTTCAATTTGATACATGTAATCCGTTATTAAATTTTAATTGTCTTGTCAATCTTAGCTAATTTCCATATACTTCTTACTCATAGGATTTATTATTCTCAATGAATACTATATCACCGGCCGTAGTGAATATAAATCTATCACCATGGTTTCATTCTTCCTATGCAGTATGTGTCACAGGAACAAGCCTATTCCACATGTACTTATGGAACTTGTTCCTATGTCAACCATTTGTGCATCTCGAGCATTGACTAAGTCCAAGTCAATTAAGCTCCCACTATCTATAATAGATACGTGCACCCTTATATAGAAATGTATTCTAATGATTTACTACATATTTTATATCTTAGGGATTTATGTAATATCCTAAGCAACTGTTAGAATAATTACTTAGATGCACCATGTGTTCAGCTTGATGCATGTTTGCTTATATCTTAACAAACTCTTTGAATCCTAACACATGATCTATGACATAATGGATTTTCATCATAATATAACTTGTATGATATCCATTTTTCATTTTATTTGGCATATAGGTTATGGGATTTCTCCATTATTTGCAAAGTATATCATGAAATATAATGGAAGTTTCTGAAAGTTGCAACATTGATACAACTTACATCATCACTTTGATGTATAAAATATGCGTTTAGGAATTGCTCCACACTACATTTTGTTGATCAATGTAAACATGTAAGACATTATCATCAATCCTCTTTATGAACATCAATATAATGATATAGATAAGGTAACATGCGATTAGGAATTACTCCACGCTACATTATCATGATCGATGAATGCTTGGTCAATATATTCTTCGACATACCGATCCGAAGAAACTCATATCTTTTGACCAAACATATACTTCACTGTTACATTCCTTAATTACTTAAAGGAATATTATGAATCATCTTTACCTTTAGCTTTCTTTGGAATAGTTCACACTCTCTTTTTGAACTAATCCCGAAAGCTTTGTGGCATACCTTTATCTCTAAGGGGTTTCTTTTTCTAAAGTAAAATAGTCAATTATACCATAGATGTTTTGTTGTGCCAAGCCTAAATACCAAACTGGGTATATCATTGATGTCCACTTTTAGTTTTACTTGACAAATAATCATATTGCCATAACTGGGTAGGTCATACATTTTATATTCATCATGTATTTCCATTGATTCAAGTAGTAGTAAACTATTTGTTGAGTATGTTACCACAAACAACATTCATTCCAAAATATTGAATAATGTCTCATTATGTCCAAAGGGAACATGAGATAAATGTTTTGGTTATTCTCATTAATTTGTTCAATTCGAATCAATCACTTGGCAATTAGAAGTTATGTGTTTCTCACTGTTGACTTATGAATCACCCTTTCTCAGCTGCTTGGAGAAGACACCTTACTCCTAGTAATGTTTCTATACTTACTTGGTTACTATATTTCAATACATATATGTGAAAATCATATTGTATTTTAATACCCAAGAAGTATGTGAGAAAATAATACTTTTATTTGATGAATATAAACTGAACAAGAAGCGAGTACTTGCTTCTTGTATTTCAATTTTTAAACTTCCATGAATTTATTTCAATATGTGATGAAAATAACCTCATGTTAAGTAACCAACCACTTTTCTTTGAAGGACATGACAAAGGTGCATTTGACATAGCTTTCCATAGGCCTTTTTGCCTTGTCTTTCAACATATTCGCTATAAGAACAAAAGGTTGTGCTACCTTTAATATTCTTATCACTTGGTGAATTTTACCTTAAAGGTAATGAAGAAATTAATTTATATCATTAGTTTGTATCCTTAAACAAAACTAGATTAATTTGGTGTAAAAGGTATAATAATGGGATGAAATGAAAGATTGTGAACTGCCTTTCACTTTACAAAAACTGAGTGCAACCATCGCATTCAAATCTTGCTTCACTTTCTCCTTGGAAACTTCTTGGAGATGAGACTACATGCAACCTCATCCATGTCATGATGTAGCAACCACAACTAAAATCAGACATTGATGATAACATTATGAAAAAACCATCATATACTTGATTCATGAGTCTCCTGTAAGCAGTTTTACATCCTCACTTCCCGAGGTGTCTTAACAGGTTGGGACACAAGCAGATTGAATTTCCATTATGGTAGTAATGTGCGCAATAGCCTAGCTTGTTTGGATATTAACTATGTCCAATATTTATCATAGTTTTTATTATGGTATTACTTTCTATTTTCTTACAAATAAAATTTAGCATATTGTACTTTTAATATTGATTACCAAATGTGACATTACTGATTATTTAATCATTAAATGCCTCCCACTAATTTTTCAAATTCTAGGAACCCTCTATACTAGAATCAGAATACTCTTTAGTATTCTAGTGTCAAGGATCCCTGAACCTCTCTCATAGTATACAAGCTATTGCTACACTACTACTCGGAGGGTCTAAGGTAGGATTTTGGCTGGCCAACACATTAACTCGCAGTTCCTTGATCTGTTGAGTAAAATCCCAGCTTCAAAAATCATTATTGATTTACTTAACACTTGCCTCTAAAATTACAACCAGCTAGATATGACTATTTCTTTGCTATAATTTTAGTTAAGACAACCCATCATCTTAATAATAACTCCTCGGTAGTAAGAGGCACACTCAACTATGGCATGACCGACACCTCAAACACTCAGTTTTGTTCAAACTTGAATGATGGAAGGCTGTTGTGACTTAACATTTTCTTTGAGGGTTTTATGTTTTTCTCTCGACGAATATAATCCATTTCTATTAAACTTGTTCATCTATGTTGTTGCGCTCACAACTAAACTTTAATAGAAAAAACATACACCTCTTCTTTATGCATTTTATTATCTATTATTTTATGTATTTTCCCGCTATTCTAAAATGCATAAAACAATAAATAAATTCATAAAGGTCAACTACTATCTGAATGGTCTTGAGCATCTAAACAACCTAAGGGAATCGTACCTGAGTCGAATGCTTGACTCTTGATGCAGCTTGTCCTGTCATGTATGTCCGCTGGTCTTTTGGAGTATCGCCATGTCTTGGCAGGGTCGACGTCACATCTTGGAGTACTGCCTCGTCATGGTGGGGTCCACATTGTTCACCATCTTCGTCCGAATACAAAGGTACTCGCGCGCAGGTGAGGGGACTAGTGGGATAAATGTACATCGGATAAAAATTGGGCACACAGACCCTTATACATTTTAACCGAAAATTAAAGATGATGCACAAACCGTCTATTTAATTAATTACAATCACCCCACACAATTAAAATAATTAATTAAATAAAAGGCAACATACACGGGTCGATGCTCAAGACCAATATATGGGTAAATGATGCGCGGTAAAATTAAAATGCATTAATTAAGTACACGGGTTACCTAAATTAAATAAAATGAATTTAATAAATTCAAATAATTTAATTAATCATCAGTTTGCTAATTAATTTAATTTTAATGCCAAAATTAAATTAATTTAACTTAATTCAATTTAAAAAATTGAATTAATTTTATCCTGGTATTCAAATTTATTTATTTTCAATCGACAATTAATATATTAATTAATTTAATTTAATTTAGTAATTAAATTAATTAATTAAATTAATTGAAATTAACTTCAAACCCGAAACACCCGTTATGGCCCGTTGCGGGTTGCGCCAGACCCATGCACACCCGTAACGGGTCGGGTCAAACATGTTCTTGGTTTTCTGGGCCAGGCGGGTCTGCCCAAACCCATTCAGGAGCTCTTGGGTAATTCTCATATAAGGGGATTCTTGTAGGTTAATTAAATGGGATATATCCTAAAGCATATACACATATGATGTGTTTGGGATGATATCATAATGTACACTATATTCTAGTCATATTATATGACCTGGATTGAACCAAGGAATATCGTATGTTTATGTTTAGGGATATCATAAATCCTATAACATGATAACACTACCACAAAACTGGGTTTCCGCAGTACCACCCTTTAACAGTGCTAAAAAAAGCACTGATGAAGGACACTTTTAACAGCACTAAAAAAAGCACTGTTAAAGGGGACCCCTTTATCAGCGTTTTCTAGTAGCACTGATAAAGGGGGGATTTATCGGCGCTTTTTCCTAGCACTGATAAATTAAAAAAAAATCATGAAAAATATTATATTGTTATATAAGTATATTTATATTTATATAAATATAATATATATTTTTTAAATATGTTTTAGATAAGTATAAATAGACTATTACATTTAATATATAAGAAATTTAGTGAAAATGGCTTTAAAATATTTTAAAAAATATTATTATTTAATAATTTGCTAATTATTTTGGATTAATAATAATTTAATAACAATTTAAAGACACAAAAAATTAATAAAAGATCTAAAATAAGTTGAAAATGTAACTCAAACTTTAAACAACCATAAATTTTGATCTAGGTGTCCGTTTGAGCTCTACAACATGTCAAATCGAAGATTACGATGAGATATATGTGCAAGTGATCGAAGGGAACCATATATCACATTTTTTGAGGCCCAAAAGGCCCATAAGTCCTCCAAAATTGAGTTTTTAGTCAGGATACCCCGAATTTTTAACATTCAAACAGATATAACTCCTGATCTAGATGTACGATAGAACTTTACCACATATCATATCAAAGATTGTTTCATTTTATTCGATTTTAATGGTTGTGGAGTTGAAATAGACTTCTAGATTAGAAGTTATGGTCTTTTTAACATTCTATGACATTTCAAATACACATATATATTTATTTATTCATAAATATATATATCTATATATATCTGTGTGTGTGTCTGTGTGTGTCTATGTGTGTGTGTGTTGTATATATGTATGTATGTATGTATTTATTTATTTATAAACACACATAAAAAAACATATTTTATAAATGTATTTAAAACTAATCTTATAAATATATATTAATATACAAATAAATATACAGGTAAAAAATTATAACTAAAAAAAATATATAAATAAATATAAATATAAATTAATATATGAATAAATATATATATACTAATATATGAATAAATATATATGTTTTAATATAACTAAATATATTTATATTAATATGAATCTATATTAATATACGAATAAATATAACTATATATATATATAAATAAATATAAATATATATTAATAAATAAATAAATAAATAAATATATATATATATATATTAATATATGAATAAATATATATGCATTAATATAAATAAATATATTTATATTAATATGAATCTATATTAAGATATGAATAAATAAAACTATATATATATATATAAATAAATATAAATATATATTAATATAGGAATAAATAAATAAATAAATAAATAAATATTAATATATGAATAAATATATATGTATTAATATAACTAAATATATTTATATTAATATAAATCTATATTAATATACGAATAAATACAACTATATATATATATAAATAAAAATATATATCATTAAATGGAGAGAAAAAATAAATGGCTTAGTGGTAAAAGTGCAGACGCGCAAGGGGGGAAGTTGCGGGTTCGAGTTCTGGTGGAAGTAGGTAGGGGCGCATGGGCAAGTGGGGGATGCGCGGGCAAGTGCAGTGCGCGGGAGAGTGGGAGGGGGTTTTCCTAGCACTGATGGGGGGGGGGGGGGTCAAGCGCTGTTAAAAGATCCCCGAGCATTGCATTTTATTTTTAACTTTTTTTTAATTTTTTTTGACTTTTATCAAAGCTAAAAAAAGTGCTGATAAAAGGGGTCTTTTATTAGTGCTAAAAAGGGCTGATAAATGACCTTTTTATCATCGTTTTTTAGCGCTGATAAAAGACCCCTTTTATCAAAGATTTTTTTTAGAACTGATCAAAGGGGCCTTTATTAGCGCTTTTCTGAGTGCTAATAAAAGGGACCCCCCCTTATCTTCGACTCGATTAGCAACGCTTTTCTAGCACCGTTAATGTTCTTTTCTAGTGCTGATAAAGGCCATATTTTCAGTAGTGTAACAAGCCATTGCATTGACATTGTAGGGGGAAATTAAAATATTAATGTTTTATTCTTCCAAGTTGACGATTATAAAGTGATCCATTTTATATGATGAAATTCATGGGAGTATTAATTCATTCATGAGATGAATGCATGAATTGAAGAGACATTAAATCATATGTCATAAATATATGAGTTAATGTATGAGAATGTATTAATGGATATGTAATGAGTCAATCACCATGAGATGGTGATCGTTGAATCCTTTCATGACTTAATTTTGATTTTCTAATACCCAAATCTCTCTTTATTCTTATCTCTTTTCTTCAAGAGGTACTATCATGCCATGAGAATAGTGGAGAGTCCTGTCCATAAGATGAATGATTCAAACAACTTGTGGATACACCATGGAGGGGGGACTCTTATAATTGGTCCTTTGTAACAACCCAAGATTTAACTATATATTATCATTATATAAATATTTTTTAATATAATGTTTCAAATTAAAAACTAAACTAAATACCTTAATATATTTTGAATATTATATATGACCATTAAAACTTAGTAGTTAAATTAGCTGGTATAAATTGAAGTAACTATTTCACAAAACCAATCAAGAAAGTAAGAATAATGACATCCAAAAGTATGATTCTTCTTTATTAAGACCACTTATACAAACACTAAATGGAGGTATCTTCACTAGGGTTTTACATTGACCAATACCAAGTCGAACTTCAACAATTATAGTTTGAGAAAAACCATATATGGAAGAATTTCAAGCTCATGAAGATTACCAAAAGGTCCATACTTGATGAATCACCACCTGAAACTATAACCAAAGATTATTTGATGCTTAGGTATTACACAAATATCCTAAGGGGTTATGTAAGTTTAAAATAGTATTATATCAAAATTTAATAAAATATTTATATAGATATATCATGAATTTATACTATTCAAAAAGTCATTTTTATTAAATTCACATTATGATTAAAAATATAATTTTTAAAAATAGATTTTTTTTTCAAGGAACTAAGTTTATTTTGATTGAATAATAATAAGATATATTAACACTATATTAATTAGTAATTTATAATTTTTTTTGTTATTATACCAAAATTCATTTTTATTTAAAAATAGGGTTTCACTATGTTTTATGTTTTAATAAAATTTATAAATTTTAGAATGTGAATATGAAAAAATTAACATCATTTTTAGATTTATCATTTTCATATAAGATTAAGATTTATTTTTCAGATTTTTTGTAAGTAATTAATTTTCAAGTGAATAGTGAAATGTAGATTTTATTAATGTTATCAATTTTAAAAAATTATTTTATTATATGAATACATTTGTCACAACTCGACCAACAGGGGCCCTGCCTGGGATAGAAATAAGTTGAGAGTGACACCCCAAGATAGCCTCCAATTAGCCATGGGATGGAGAAAAACATCGAGTAGGTATACCACAAAAATAGTAAGACTTATCCTAATGTACCTACACACACACACACCCAATTCCATGGAATAATGTAGAGATATAAAATAACTGGAACATCTAGAGAGTAATCAATGCATGCAACAACCTCTTGGAAATACATCAAAGTGCAGTAAGGGAAAAAAGGTATAAAGGGGAAAAATACATGCCCAACTTGAAAAGATGTCCCCACTTTATAACAATTGAAAAAATAGGAAAAATGAAGATGGTCTGGATCAAAATATCTGAGACAGACCACTGAACACAACCAGTGCCTGAAAGTATTGCTATAATCTACCAATGTCGCCACGAATCAACCTATTATCTACATAAGACATGATATGTGTAGTAATAGGGAATGTAGAGGTGATTAAAAACATATATAGTAGGATTCCTTAAAAACCAAGAGGGAAAAAATAAAATAAAACAGTCATCTCTACCCATAATCATAGAGGGAAAAGAAAACCAACATTAGAACATGCTCATAATGAAACCCTTGTTGTAAAAAGGAGATAAGTATGAATATACATAGCTAGCTAAGGAAAATGATGAGTTTAATAATAGCTCTAAATATCCAATCTCTGATGCCAAACACTATTTGCAACCTCACAAGAATCAAAGTGGAGGGCCCGCTCCTCACTACTATACTCTTTAGTTGAGGGAAAACTATCTCCAATAGAGGACCCACTCCCCATTAGAGACCGATGAAAGGGGATTACCACTCTATATATAGAGAACCCACAACCTCTATATTGTGGGATAGTACCGAATATACCTATACAAAGGGTATAGGAGACCCAAACCCTATGTTATAGGGGAGTACTAACCCCAAAATCTATATGATGGTCAGAACCGATCACTGCCATTGGTCAAGTGTCACTAGAAGGAGTGTCTTGATCATAAAACCTCAAATTTTATCTTTGATTCCAAAAACAAGGCCACTATCATGTTCCACATGAAAAAATACTCAGGATAGGCTACTCAAGGAACAAAATATGAGTCATGGAGAAGTAGATACACAAGGTAGAAGGTTCTAGGGTGTGTACTTGATGTGTTCTACTGGGGTACACAATGTGTCTCATGAAGCTGAAGCCTGGCCGTGTCCCACCACCACTCTCAACATGTAAAATCCAAAGTACATGGTTTTTCATCTAGGTGAAATGGTGTGTTGGACTACCTAATATCCAATCCATGTTTCTTGTTTAAGACAGGTTCTCTAGCGAAGTAGGGGTACACAGGGTGTACTCTGATGTACACAACATACAGGCCACATGGTTAGCCTAATCATGTATTGCTAGTGCATGATTGGGATACCTAGAAAATGTTACATGGTGTGTGGTTATTTCACATGGATTGTGATACTTATAAAGGGATGAAACCCTAGCCATAGAAATATTCTGAGGAATACGGTGTCTATTCTTCGAGAATACATGGTGTGTAATCATATCTTCTACACATAGGCCCGATATTCACATGTTTTAAAAAATCCTCTGATTACTCTTCCCTTAACACCTCTTTACTTTCCCAAATATTCCTAAAATTAAGGAAGGAATCTATGATTATAGTTTCCTGACCTTCAGTGGTTGGAAAATGGGATTCTGATCGCCCAAACATGATCCGCCACACCTCCTTATGCCAAGCCAGGGTCCCACCAGAACAAAAATAATCTACAATCCATTGTTCTTCCTTGATCCATCTACAATCCATAAATCTGTTTCATTTCACACAATCATAATAAATTAGGAGGTTTGATCATTCTTGAATAGGTCTGGAAATGTAAAATCGCTATCCCCATGGGACAATGATGAAGAATGCAAAGAACGATGATGGTGAAAGGCACAAGAACAAAGTGAGATCATCATTAGCAGATATGATATTAGAAAATGATTGAAAATTGTGGAAATACAAGGGTTAAAACATAGGTACAACATAAAAAAATAATCAAATGATCAACAATAATTTAAAATTGAATCATGAAAATATCAAGATTCAAGGAAATTAATCAGATAAATAATCCATTCTCAACAGTTAAATCAAAAGTGAGTAAATCCATAAAATAAAAAGGCTTTCCTCAAGAACTTATCAATCATTGGTGAAGAAAACAACATCTAACAAAGATGATTAAGGTCCCACTATGTTTGTAATTTACTCTAATGAATCCCCTTGATCATTCATTTTCAATCAATGTTTCTGAGTTCGTCAACGCCAACATAGATCTCCCTTCATCCTCTCTAATTTCCCAAGGTTATATGAATAACTCTGGTGATTCATCATAATAATGTATAAATAGAGAACAGGTCTAGTTTAAATGTTTAATAAATTAAATTACATTAATATTTAATATTTTTAATGCACTCTCCAATGACTTCCTTCCACATAACATCCAATGCTGACCAACCTTATATCATGCATAGGGAAAACATCATGTCTTAGAAACAACCATGGTATCAAATTTTCCATATGAGGTACTAATCAATGGGAAAACCATTTATTATAAAAATGTGTTTGTGTGCACTAATATGTATTAATATTTTCAATATATTAATTATGGGGCCCTGTGACACCCAAAACACAGTGACAACTTTAAGAAAAAATTAATTATATATAAAGAAATATTAAAACTATATAATATAGATTTGTTACATTCTCCCATACTTCATGTATTTTCACCCCTAAAAACATAATATATATAAAAAAGTTGGGGCAATAATCTAAAATCTGGTTCTCACAGTCCCATGAGCTCTCCTAAATGCTACCATGATACCCAAGCTCTCAAACCAAAGGGATAGTTCATACATATAGGATCTTATCCCATCGGTCCCTAATCTCCACTAGGTACTCTAAGAAAGTGGACTCATCCTTGATGTATAGATCTCCCAAGTCAATAATGTGTAAAAATTCATGCAAGTATATCCTCAGCTGTGACACATGGAATATTTCATGCATTCAGTTCAACTATAGGGGTAAGGACAAATGGTAAAAAAACTTACCAACCCTCTATAGAATCTAGAACTACCCAATGAACCTTAGGGATAGATTTATTCCCTATAAAAATTTATATAATCATCACTATGTAGAGACTTTTAGGAAAACATGGTCTCACTTATTAAACTATAATGGTCTGTAACACCAATCTGTGTATGATTTTTTGTTGACTCTAGGATGTACTCATATGCTTTTGGATCAACTAAACCTTCTCCATCATTTCCTATACCAATTATATTCCAACAAGAGATGTCTCTCTGATCTTAGTTCAACACAAGGGTGACTTATAGGGTCTTCCATACAGTGTATCGAATGGTACTGTGCTGATAGTGGAGTGATTACTATAATTATAAGCAAACTACACCAATAGAAATTGGTCCTCCTAAATATGGATGAATTCCAACACACATGATCTCAAAATATCCTCTAAAACCTAGATGATTCACTTGGTTTGGCCAACTGTTTGGGGATGGAACACTATGCTCATAAGTAACTGGGTCCTGAAAGACTCTTATATATCTCTTCACAACTGTTATGTGAACCAATCATCACAATTAGATATGATCATCATGGGTACCCCATGAAGCTAAATGATCTCATGCATGTATAAAGACCCCAAACACTCAACTGAAATTTACTCCCGGATGGAAAGAAAGTGTACTGGCTTGGTAAATCACTCAAAAATCACCTAGATAGCATTGAGGCCTCTCATTTTCCATGGAATCCCCATCACAAAATCCATCAATATTACATCCCACTTCAATTATAGGATCTTAAGTTGATCCAAACCTGATAGAACTTGATGTTTATCCTTTACCTATTAACATGAAAGGCATTGAGAAACAAACACTTTAACTTTAAACCTCATACTAGCCCTCCAAAACTACAACTAAAGGTATTTTTAAATATTTTTTAGACCTAAATATATAACTATGAGGGAGGTATGAAACTCCCTCAAAACATCCTCATGCAATGTGATTGGAACCATTGTCTATCCTTGGAAAAGTATGACATGCTTACCACCTTCAAAAAATCCATCCGGTGTATCTTCTGAGGATATATGGTCATATAGAACCTTATAGTCAATATCTCCCAACTAAGCCTCACTTACACGATGAAGAAGTAGCGGAGTCACTTCCATCGAATGAATAAAATATATATCCCTCTCTTCCACTAGGTTCAGCTGCAATGAAGCTAATTTCTCTAACACCACCTCTACCAAGTGAGAATGAGACTTTATACTAAGGGTATATAATACTATGTTTCCATTCCCTAGAGTGTAGACTATATTTAAGTCATAGTCATGAAATAATTCTTATCAACACCTCTATCTTAAGTTGAGATATCTCTAGGTGAATATGTACTTGAGACTATGGTGGTTTGAGTAAACAATGAAACACTCTCTTAGAAAATAATGCCTCCACATATTCAAGGAAAAGACCACTGCTTCCAACTACAAGCCATGAGTCACATAATTCTTCTCATGGGGTCTCAACTACCTTGACCTATAAGTTATTACAGACAGCCTCTACATAAAAACACATCTAAGTCTAGCTCCAAAGGCATACAAAATACCACATACTCAAAAACATCCCCCAATAGAATCAGCATAGGATAATCAGTCAACCTATATGCTATCTCTTCAAAGGAACCATGGTACTTATCATTATAGAAAAATGGCCGCCTTTACTTTTCATGACTTTCAAAGGGGCTGTAATATTGGAAAAGTATTCCATGAAACTTCAGTAGTACCTTGCTAAACTGAGAAAACTCCACATATCCAACATTCTCTTGGGTGGTTCCCAAGAAATCAATATATAAATCTTTAACTAATCTATAACTACACCACTATCAAAGATGAAATTCCCCATAAAGTGAACCTATCAGATCTAAAACATACACTTCAAGTGATTATTGTATAATTACAATACATGAAAATGACCCTTTCGCAACAATTTTTTTGGATATGGTGGTGGTTTAAACCGCTGCCATATGCTTCTGTAGTGGTTTCAAAAAACCAAAACTAAATTGTGTTTCGGCATATAATACGGGACAATTTACTCAATTTAGTGTCGGTTTATGGTAACCATTGTAGTGGATGAATTTAGAGGTGTGTTTTTATGATTTTAGCGGCGGTTTTCCTGTCCAAAATGTTTTTTTAGCGGCGGTTAAAACCACCGCTAAAAAAATCATTTTCTCCGAGAAAACTTCCCCTAAAACCAAGATAACCACGATGAAATAATAAAGGAATATGAAAACTTTTTAGCAACATTTTTAATTTCCATAGATAGAAAAATACCAAAATTGTAGTGGCGCTAAAACCATCGTGAAATATAATACATTTATTTTGCGGTGGTTAAAACCACTGCTAAAGCTAAATTTACAAAAAAATCATATGCTTTTGTAACCCCAGTACCAGTGCCCTAAAAAAAACCATTCCAATTTCACATGCACATACATCCCACATCCAAAAGAATAGCAAAAAACCAACATTTTCGTAAGAATCACATGATAGATACTTGAATAATAGGTTTAGTATAATTTGGGTACATAAAATTTATTCTAAGTATATGAAGTGTCACTTTTGTATATAGTGGTTTCACAATCAGGGATAAAATTTGATCTCAAGTATGTTGATGTATTTGTGTATCTATCATAATTGAGGAATGTAATCGATAGTTGATGTTTTATTGGATTGTATGGGAATTAAAGGAGAATAATTTTATAGATCTCTCACTTAACATTTCCAATGACCATAGTTACCAAGAATGAATTCAAATTTGACTGTACATACAAGTGTGAGTAAGTTTCTATAGTGTTGAAGAAGTGGTTGTTTTCAGCTCTGATCCTAAGAATTCCTGAGCCTAACGTTGGAAATGTAGTGAAATTTGATGCAGTTGGTTTTGGATTAGGATATGTTATGATGTAGAGTGATGAATTAGTCACTTTGGGTTTTATCAGCATTTAACCCACAAGATGAAATACTCTAATCCTATATTTTAGTTTGTAGTTGTGGTCCATCCATTGAAATGATCATGAAATAACCTATTGGGAGAGAGATTTGTTGGGTAATTTGGCACCTAGAGTGAATATAATATTTTCTCACTACATGGACATAATATTTATCAGATGAATTTCATAGAGTACTTATATATGTTTGACATCGATAAATAGTATTCAACTAGAAATGTAAATGTAGTGGTAAATGCATCGGGCTAGAAAATGTAGGAGATGGGAGAAAAAATTTCATTAGCTAAATAAAAGATATTATCTTCACTATAAGACTAGTTGGTGGGTGTAGTTAAGGGTTTATAGGAAGCATTGTGGGTATCCTTAGAGATAATGTCTTCATTGGTTAAACAAGTAAAGACAAGTTATAATATTGTTCTGGAATTTATCATGATGTTTCATAGGTTGGAAGAATGTGAAACTATTTCAAGATTTAATTTTGATATACATAGAGTTTTTATAGTTCGTAGCATGGTAATGGTCACATATTCCATGAGAGATGAGTTTATGAGATCTTATAATACTTTGAAGTGGGATGTTCACCCAAGGATAACCATGATTTCAGGATTAAATTTTTAGCCACCAGATGCATCTTTTGGGGAGATACAAATTCTGGTAGTGTAAGACACTCAAGTGTTCAATAGATATTTGTAAATTATACTATTAATGAAGTGGACAGTCCCTCTACCTTAACAGGATAAATGCACTCAAGTGTTCAACATATATTTGTAAATTCTTATCAAAACTATTTTGAATAAGAGGAAAGCATAAGTGGGAGTGATCACATGCCAACTATAAAACATGAGAATAAAATACTATAAAATTTGAAGAAAGAAGGGATATCCACTAAAAAAAGTTGAAGGGAGTTACAAAATTGGATATTCCCAAGAAAATCAATAAGAAGGTTGATTGTTCATCCTTGGGTAACAAACCTAATAAATTTAGGAAAAATGAATCATAAAAAATGATTCATGACAATAAAGAATCGACATATATAGTGCATACCACACTTGAGAAATCAAGACATAAAAGGAAACATCATAAATCAATAAAATACATAAAAGGAAACATGATAAATCAAGAAAATGCTAGGACATGAAAATGCTTGGTGGGAACTATGTGCCACACATGATACATATACAAACCGGCTGTTAGAATATTTATCCAACATATCAACAATACAACTAATAACAGTCTGATGATGATCATAGCTCATCACCCTCTCCACCTTCATCTCTACCTCCTGCTACCACCTGTAAGAAAATTATATTGAAAATTAAATATTGTTGCATATTTATATTTAAAATTAAAACTAATAAAAGTTTGAAAACTAAATGATTTTGAATTTTTGTGATTTACCTGCTCACCACCAGTTGATGTGATACCACTGGGCACAGATCCGATTGTCTTATGATATAAATCAATCAACGCTTTCTGCAAAGCAGATATCTGAGCCCCCTGGTCTTAAACTATGCTTCGTAGAGAAATAATCTCTCTTTGAGTATCTCAGGGTATGTAATGAATAGAACCAAAAGTAGATGCAACTGCAATCCCCAGTGTCCTTACAAAGACCTCAGATGGTACGGATCCCAAAACTATCCTGTGCACTCTACCGGGATGCACTTTCCAAAGGACTTTAGCAATCGGGTCATTCTGGGATACTGAGTAGGACTACGTAAGATTGGCATCCCACAGTTCTTTAATTTTTACCTGTAAATCAAATAGCAATCATATTAGAAGAAATATATATTAACATATTAAAAAATGATAATAAGTTATTATAATGAAAAATTAGTTCATACCCCAACTTCTTTGGCTGTCTCATTAACAAAACTTCCATCAGATTTTTGGTGAACATTCAACCACACTTCTGTTTGGGATGCTTCGTGCCCTAAAATCTTTGACTGAATTAAACAAACATAAATAAAAAATTTAATATATTAAACAAATAATACTATCTTATAAATATTTAAACTAATTAAAATATTAACAAAGAATATCAGCTTCTAGAAAAACTCTTTGACCCCGTAGTGTGAGGGATGACCTGCTTAGCCCGACTTGATGCATTCTTTCTTGAAAGATCCTAAAATAAATAAAATTCAATTTAATAGTAATGTATTCAATGTAATATCCTCTTCATATACATTTATAAATGTAAAATGAGATTAATATAGTAATATATATTTAAATACCATATGCTTATCATCACGATGTCTGTCAACAAAGACTTTCCATTACTCTTTGGGTACCCCATCGGGTAGCTTGTCATACATCTGTTAGGTGGTCAAATAAGTATCGTTGACATCACCCCACAATCTCTATTTAAAGTATTTCCATTTTTTTCCAAGATTTTTCAATGTCCACTTTTGTGCTATCACATCATCAACTATAAAGTGAAAAAACATCTTTACACAAAAATTTATTTTGAAAATATTAATAACATGACATTCAATTACACCATAATGTATTAAAATTACCTTTATTTGGAAATAAATTCCAACTTACAGGAATATGCCTCCAATAATCATATGAAATAGGAAGAGAAACGGGATCCGCGGCCAGCTGGCCTAAAAGCTGGCCAAGTAATCCTACGGTGTCATCCGTAGGGACTCCATATGAATAAAATGGGACAACTATCTTCTCTCCAGTCAAATTCCATACATATAATTTTTTTTTATATTTTTTCTCCACACTTTCATTGTTTCCATCTTTAATGAACAAACTGTTAGTATAAAAAAATTGCAGTAAATTTATTCATATTAATTTTTTTACCTATAACAGTCACCCTCCAGTATCCCCACTAAGAACTAGAAGTGGCACACCACTCCCCCACTGATGAGGCTCCTAAAGCGGGAGAAGATGACTAAGATGCTGAAGGGACACTCACAGAGGGTGTGAGAGATGGTGCAGGGGGAGATGGTGTAGGGGGGAAAGTGGATGGTGGCTCAGATGCTGTAGGGAGGGAGACAGATGGATCGTCATCTATCGTAATGGTTGATGAAATAGTATATCGCTTCCTCCTTGGCATTCCTATCATTTAATAAAATAAAATTAAGTTCAGAAAATATATTTCAAAAAAATTATGTAGAAAAAATTTGAAAATTATAATAGATGCACAATACTAATAAAAAAAATATACATAACAATGATAAATGATTGCACAAATGAAATAAGTGGTTGCTCAATGAATGCATAACTATACATACAATCATTTTCTCCTTCAATCATGTCAGTTTCCTACTCCATTACTTCATCCACTTCATTCATCCTTTATAGACTAATATTTTCAATAGCATGATGGACAAATAATTTTGATTCTTGTTGTTGATGAGATTCAATGTCATAGGTCAAATCTTCCACTTCATCACCCATATCATACAAATCTCTTGGTTTTATGTGAGAAACTAGACTCCAACCTTCATCCACAACATAATTCACATAATATACCATTTTTTCTTGCGATGATAAGATATATGGATCATGCAGTTTATGATCACCAATATCCATCAAGTGAGAGAAGTTCACAGAAGTAAATTTCAAGGAATCTCTTTTAACAACTCTGATAATATCGACCCAATTGCATTTGAATAAAACAAATGAAAAATATCCATGGTAGTTTAATTCAATAATATTGGGTAGCTTTCCATAGTATCCCACTTCATCAAATGTAAATATACCACTATTTTGTGTTTTCAAACCCTCTTCTCGATCGACTGTATGAAATCTAAATCCATTCACATTGTAAGCATCGAACTTTTTAACTTTTTAGAGGATCTCTAGAAAGGAACTTCAAATATTCTGAAAACTCTACTCGAGTATCAGTATTCATGATATAAAAAAAGAAATATACTTTATTAGAATTACAAAATATATGCATCAACCTAATATTCATATTTATTGCCATATTTATGAACTTACACATCGTGCAAAATATTCTACAAGCTCTTTATTAACAAATTTCATTATATCTTTCTCATTTTTTGTTTTTCCTCTCATTAATCTCTTTGTTTGTATCATCAAATCTTCAATAAATGGATCTTCAATTTCACTATTCAGCAGTATATATCTATGTGCTTGTAATAATTCTATTTATATCAGTGTAACATTTGAGGTCCTCCCAACTGATCGGCCAATAACAGGAAATATTTTTGATTTACCATGTATTTTTGATTGATTATATGTGTCTTGAACGCATCCAACTTGATTAAATCTTGTCTCAATATCATCCAAGTATCTAGAATAAAAGTTAACACACTCCTCTTCCAAATAGAATTTAGCAATAGAGCCTTCTGGTTGAGCTTTATTTCTCACATATGATTTCAAATGCCCAGGATATCTATGAAATAAAATAAACAAACATAATTATGCATTTAATTAAGTGCCAAAAACTATTTACTTAACTGAAAAACAATTAAATAAAGTACCTCTAAATTGGATACATCCATTGATAATGAACGGGGCCTCCTAATTTAGTTTCCTCAAATAAATTCATAGTTGAATGCATCATAACAGTAAAAAACGACAAAGGAAATATCATCTCCATTGCAAAAAATGTCAATAAAAACCACTCATGAAGGTTGTCAAGCTCAAATGGATGTAGATATTTCTCACATAGTTGTCTGAAAAATGTGTATAATTAGAGTACAACAACAGTAACTTTTTCAGGTAATAATGAACACAATGACAATGGTAGTAACTGTTGTAATAAAATATGTGAATCATGAATTTTCAATCCATGTAACTTATGATTATTTAAGTCAACACACCTCGAGCTGTTACTTGAATACCCATCAGATACTTTCACATGCTTTAAAATTCAAAGGAATGTATCTTTATCCCTATTTTTCATTTCAAAAATTTCTAGAGCATACTTTTCATTCTCATCTAGCCAGAGATCATGTTTTATGTTCATTACTTATAAGCCTTTCCAAGCATTGAGATGATCCTTCAACTTTCCATGCTCATTAATCAATTTGAAAATCAAATTTTTATAGACATTATTCTCAATATGCATCACATCAAGATTATACCACAACGAATTAATTTCCCAATACAGAATTTTAAAGAATATACTTTTTTATTCCATTATTACATTCCGATTTCACTTGAAGAAGCACTTCAAACCCATTTCCTGCTATCATTCAAATGATGAACCTTCCCAAATTCTATTTCAACATTTCCAAGTTGTGTCAATATTTCAGAACCATTTAAAAACTTTGGAGGTGTTCTATGATCAATGAAACCATTAAATTTTGATCTATTAAGTTGAAATCTATGAGATGCATTAATAAATCTTCCATGGCACAAGAGCACTATTTTCTACTGTGAGGTAGCTGTTTGTGCTCAAAATCAAAGTTACAAAAAAAAAAAATCTAAGCCCGTGTAAGAGTTCCAACCAGATAAATTCCCAAGCCCATGGAAGTCACTAATGGTCCACATTAAAGCATCATGCATTTTGAACATTGTTTTAGAAGAAACATCAAATGTCTCAACACCGTTGCTCCATAACTCCTGTAATTATTCAATTAAAGGCTGCAAGTATACATCAATATCATTTCTAGGAATTTTTTTTCTAAGAATAATCATTAAAATGATAAAATACGTTTTGTTTCATACACATCCACAAAGTAAGATTGTAAGGGATCGAAATAACTGGCCAAATGCTATAACTGGTACTCAAAGCCCCAAATGGGTTGAGTCCATCAGCAGCCAATCCCAATCGAACAATCTTAGGATTATCTGAGAAATTTGGATGTAATTAATCAAATTTCTTCCACAATTGTAAGTCTCATGGATGACACATTAACCCACAATTGTTATTATCTACAGAATTCCACTTCACGTGTTCAATGGTTTTTGATGACATGAATAGTCTTTGCAATCGATGATTTAAAGGAAAGTAATGCAAAACCTTTTCTAGTGTATTCCTTTTCTTCTTCTTTATGTTAGTATATTGATTTAGGCTTCCAACATCACCCATTGACTGCCATCTAGAAGAAGAACATTTTTTTCAATCCCGTCCACTTGAATCCGCTCGCCAATAAAGCATACAATCATTGGGACACACATGTATTTTTGTATAATTCAAACCAAGCCTGTTAACAACTTTTTTCATGTCATAAAAAGACTCTGGGATGTTTTCTTCAGGAAATTAAACACGCAAAAATTCCAATATCATGGACATTTCCTTATTTGTAATTCCACATAGACATTTGATATGGTACAAATTCAGAAGAAAAGAAAGTTTTGAATATTTCAAACATCCACTATACAACTCTTGATTTCCATCATCAACTAAATCATGAAACTTATTTTCCTTAGTGAATTTTTCTCTTACATTAGTCTCCACATAATCAAGAGGAGGATCCACTGATATGTTAAAATCTTGATCTAGTATTCCTACAGTCTCAAAAAGATCACTTGTCACGTTTCTATTTTTAGCACCCTCATATGGTTGTTCTGATATGTTTTGATGTTGATGGTGGTGTATTGTAGTGCCAAATGCATCATTTATATGGTTTTTCATTTCATTTTCCATTTTCGATGAAGTTGGGAGATCATTCTATGGATTGGCATCAGTGCTCAAACTTTCTATAATGTTCGATTCTCCATGCCAAATACAACACAAATATTGACAAGGGAATTGCTTCAATATTAAATGTTCATAAACTTTGTCACTCTTCAACCATATTATAAATTTAAATTTAGAACATGAAAATCTTATTCTACCGTCAACGGATCGATTGGAAATTGAAAATCTAAAAACTCCTCTAAACCCAACATACTAAGTTGTGTTCCTCGGTAATGTGATCCAGCTTTTATCCATGTATATCACAATGTGACTACACAATATTTAAAAAAATTAAAACACAAAACTATTAATAAATAAGGAAATATATTTATATATACTAGTTTAAAAAATATATAAATATGTTAAATAAGGTTTTCCTATATAAATACATATGGTAAATAATGAACCCACCCAATAGAAAACCAAAGAATGAAAATTAAAAATATTCATAAAATAATATAAAGATATCTTAAGTGCTTGAACCAATTTTTAAATTGGAATTAACCATGTAGGTGATTTACCCTTTCCCCAATGACATTTTATAAGTGACCCATAGAGACAATATCAATCCAATTGTAGCATGACTTCAAGACTATTATAGATGACCCAAAATATTGTTGGCGTAAACCATGAATATCATACATATAAATCACAACACACCTAATTGTAAACACACCTCCAAATATCATATATAGATCAGATTTTATCTTCCACTCTAAATATTATAAATGAATTCTAAAAAACAACACCTAATTGTAAACACACCTCCAAATTTTGAGCCCCCCTACCCCCTACATCCCTGCCTGGATATCCCCCCACCTAGAGAACCCCCCACCCCACCTAGAAAACCCACCCCACCCCCACCTAGACATCCCCCTCTTACCTGGACATCCCACACCCCCTCCCCCACCTGGACATCCCAACCCCACCCCTTGAACATCCCACCCCCTAGAAATCCCATACCCTCCCCCACCTGGACAACCCACCCCAAACCCCTGGACAATCCACCCCCTCCCTGAATAGCCCACACCCCTTCTCCCACACCCCTGCAGCCCCCCTACCACCCTGGATAGCCCACCCCCACCTGGATATCCCCCACCCCACCTGGATATCCCCCACCCCACCTGGATAGCCCACCCCCACCTCGATAGTCCCCACCCCTACCTAAACATCCCAATTATACCCTCACCTGGATATCCCTCCACCCCCACCTGGAATCCCCCCATCCCACCGGGACAGCCCACCCCCTCCCTGGACAGCCCACACCCTCTCACACCCCTATAGCCCCTACCCACTGCATCCCCCATGGAAACCCCCCCACTACCACATGAAGAGCCCCCCTACCCCACCTAGACAACCCACCTCCACCCGCATTCGGACAACCCCCCCTCATCACTAGATATCCCACACCCCCTCCCCCACCTGGACAACCCACCCCCACCCCCCTTGGACATCCAACCCCTTGGAAATCCCACACCCCTCCCCCACCTAAACAGCCCACCCCTCCATGGACAGCCCACCCCTCCACTTGGACAACCCCCACCCCCACCCCCACCTAGATAGCTCCCCCACCCCACCTGGAGATCCCCCACCCCCACCTAGACAGCCCCCACCCCCACCTAGACACCCCCACTCCACTTGGACAGCCCACCCCTCCCTAGATAGCCCCCACACCCCTACAACCTCTCTACCCCCTACATCCCCCTAGACAGCCCCCCACCTGAAGATCCCCCCACCCCACCTGGACAACCCACCCCACCCCACCTGGACAACCCCTCCTCCTCCCTGGACATCCCACACCCCTCCCCCACTTGAACAGCCCACCCCCACCCCCTTGGACATCCCACCGCCTAGAAATCCCACACACCTCCCCCACTTAGACAACCCACCCACCCCCTGGACAACCCAACCCCCTCCATGGACAACCCACACCCACACCCCACACCCCCCTCCCCCACACCCCTACAACCCCTTACCCCCCTGGACAACCCACCCCCCATCTGGATAGCCCCCCACCCCACCTGGACAACCCCCACCCCCACCTGACAGCCCACCCCCCACCTAGACAGCCCCACCCCCACCTAGACAGCCCACCCCCTCTCTAGGAAACCTAAAAAAGGATAGGGAACCTAAAAAAGAAAACCAAAATATTTTTATATATCGAATGATGTATATAGGGTGTGAGAAAAACTAATCCCAGTAGGATCTCAATAAAGATTTTGTGAACGTATTTTCAAAACAAATCTCATTTATGATAGTTTTAAATATAGTTAGAAAATAGATTTTTATTGATAATCACATGAAAAACCAAATATCACCTTAACATACATTTTATAAACTTCTATTTTATTCTTATTTAAATGAAAATAATAATTTTAAAAACAATACTTTAAAACCTTTACATTCTTTAAAACCACCCATTACAGTTTCAATTTTAAAAATACTTTAGAAACAACCTTTTAAAAACACTTCAAAAACAATTTAATGAAACAAAACCATTCTCATAAACTGTAAAAATAAAACACCAAGTCACCAAATCAGAAATGAGATATGAGTAAACAAGGAGAAAAATTCATAGTTCCCACCATATTAATCAAACTATGGGACACAAGTAATGAGAGTCCCCAAATAGAATCCATATAGTATCATAAGAAACAAAAAAGTTCATAAAGTAAGATATTCCTAGACCTTACCAATACATGATACCTACCACTGACATATGTTTCATCCAAACAACAAGAGTCACTTGAGTATCTTGAACCTAGCATCATAGGGGGAACTCCCCACTATCCATGGTATACAACGCAACTAGGGGACACCAATAGTGTGTGACTATCTAGTGTAACATAAATATAGACCTCTCTTTCAGTGCCTAGTGTACCCATGATAGAAATAATATGAGATGAGTAATCAAAAAATTTACATGATTAATGAAACAACATAATATAAATCTAACCTCACCTCCAACACCCTTGCAATAAACAACACCAAAAATATCATCCATGTCATAAAAATACATCTAAAGAGAAGGGGGGATCATTGAGGGTATTGCATTCATTATAAGTAGTTTATTATGAAAGTTACAGATGATACTTATTAAAATAATCATAATTCTAATTCACTTTAATCCTCTTTGAAATCCCATTTAAAATTATTCATTAAAACTAACCATTTATATACTATACTGACATATGAAACAGTTGAATGTATCTTAATTATACTCATACTATAGAATATCTAGTGATCAAAATATTTTGGGGTTTAAAAAGAAATATGAAACCTAAATATATAATAGTCCAAGATTAAAATTAAATAAAAAACATGTCATTTGAGGATCTATATGGATCTATCATGACATATGAGATCACAATGAAGTTACATGCTAATAAAAAAAATCCAAAAATCCAATAATAAAATAATTTTTTCTTTTAAAGAAATTAATGATGAAATGGATCATTAATCAAATAATATGAACATATTATTTAAAATAAAGAAATCATAAAATTATTAAAATAAGGTGGATAATGATAGAGAACAACAAGTGATGTTATTCTAATGAAAAAAAGGAACACATAAGGTCATAATTCTATATGACTAATAAAAGAAACAAGGGGAAGAATAAAAAAATCAAGGAAACCTTCAATGTTTCAACTTAGTGTGTGAGAAATGAAACCCTCCTATAAAGGGAATCAATGGAAAAATGTTCCTAGTATCTCATGACTAAAATAGAGGTTAGTCATGATGTAAAATCTAAATCTTATTCATCTTCCACTAAAAATTCCTCCTCTCCCTCTTATTATTTATCCAATAACCTATGCTATAAAGATCTAAAATATGCTTGTTGAAAACATGACGAAGGTTTTTACGAACTAAATTTAATATATAAATATCATAAAAATAAGTTTAATCAATCCCTAAATGATAAGTAAAAAATCACAATAAAAAAAGTGAATTATCAAAAAGAATTTTCAATATAATGTAATGAAGTTACAATATAATATTGATTATATCAAAAAAAATATTTTAAAATTCATCAAAGTCTAATAAAATATATAAAAAATTGGGTTTAAAATGTTTTGAAAATAATAATATTCTTTGGGATTTTCAAAAAATGAATGTTCTTTAAAAAGAAAAACTATTTATTAATTGATATAACAAAAAATGTTTTATAATTACTATCATAAAATAGAGAATATAATTCAAGAACATAATTAAAATAATGGTATAAAATGAACTAGATGTTTGGGGTGAACTTCTATGGTGTAAGGATATTTTCTCAAAGTTCAATTTGATGGTGTGGAGGGTTTATAATCATATACTTCCAAATGATGAAAATATCATGTGCATGTGTTTGAGTATGGCCTCTAGGTGATACTATTATAACTAGAGGATAGAGGATGGAATAAGAAGAAGAAGGATGATACTAAGGGGCGATGAGAAGCATCGAGCGACACTATGAGTCAGGACCTGCAGCAGGGAGGAAAGCTAGGGATTCGGGGGGTCAGCGGTGATGGGAAATGATCCACGTTGAGGGGTGGCGAGGTGGAGAGGTGCACTAAGGGTAGGTGTAGGGATTTGGGGATTGCCTAGGGGAGAAGGGGGGTCTCATGGGGGTCGTCGGGGGCAGGGGGTCTCGCGGGGGTTGGGGGGGGGGTATCGCGGGGGTTAGGAGGAGAAGTGTCAGGGTTGAAAAAAAATATTTTAGCAGAAGTTTATTAAAAACCACCACTAAATCATTTATAAAAAAAGTAGTGGAGGTTTACTAAACCACCTCTAAAAAACCGCTGCAAGAGGATATTTATGTTTTAGTGTTAGTTCTCTTGAAGTATGTCTTGGACATTCCTAAAATTCTCTGTATGATCCTCCTCATATGCAAAGTATATAATAATTTCATTAATAAAGAAAAATATAAATCCATCCAATTATGGATGGAAGATTCAATTTATAAGTTCCATGAACACAGTTGGATAATATGTCACACTAGAAGGAATCACCAGGAACTCATAATTCCCATAGAAATATCAGAATAATATATTCAGAATATCATCCTCCTAAACACTCTGTTGACGATATCTAGAAGGGGTACTTGTTATTGATCATCACATATTTCTAGGATGATAATCAATACAAAGCTTAAAGCTCTTTTCCCCGTTTTTAATGAACAACACTAGAGCCACTCATGGGGACACACTGGTTCTGATAAAACCTTTCTCTTAAAGGTCTTCCAATTTCACCCTCATTTTCAAAAGATTGGTAGTGGACATACAATATGTCATAAAAGATATCAGTATGGTCTCAAGGTGAAATTCGATACTGAATTTAATATCCCATCTCAAAGGTAGCCCCAAAACGTCTTCAGGAAAGACGTCCATATAGTTCTCCACTACCACTAGAAGCCAGATTCCTAAATATCCCACCGCACTAAGGTCCAAACTTTCCAATGGATGGGTGATAGGTCACAACTTCATTCTCATGAGTCCCACTTGCTTAGCCATAATATCCTTCTCTCCCATAAAGAAGAATAACATATCATCTCTACATATCTATCTAACTCTCTTATGATGATAGTCTATTTGAGAACACACTATGGAAAGCCAATCCATTCCCAAAATGAGATCATAAGGTTTCATCATAATAGGCAAGAGGTCCCATGAGAAACTCTCTCTACTAAATGCTAACTCACAATACCGAAATATGTGTGATATAAAAGAATCACACCTTGTAGAAACCTCTAGCCACAACTGGTGGGATAAAGACTCTACTATAAGCTCTAGCTTTTACACAACAAATATGTAAATGAAGGAATAAATCGAGCCTATGTATACAAGTATTGGAGATAATGTATAGAAGACATATATTATACCTTGAATCATATCATGTGTAGTTTGGTCATATCCCTCTATGTTCTACAACCGACTATGCTCTCGAATTCTATCCATCTAAGCCTAGCATGGGCCACTTGGTGGTGGTTGTGGGAGTAGGTCAAATCATCCTTTTCTTCCTATAGCTTTTCCCTCTGGGGCTCTTCCTACCCCTCTATTAGTACCCCCTATAGGGTATGACCTAACCACACCTAGGATATCCCTAATCAAGAAACTTCATCTACCATGAAGGTCCACCCACCAACTATACACCATCTATAACATGAAGAGTTAGGAAATGATGATCCACTTGACCTCACCCATCACAATCATGGCATTATCCCTCTCTAGGATGACTGGACCCTCAGCCCGAATCCTGTGATGAAAATCCATGTGCCTGAGTCTAGGAATGAGTATACATCCTATGCTAATACCCTAACACCTGATACCTTCTATCCACTGTAGATGAATCAGCCCCACGATATCTCTTATCAGCTCTAAATACCACACATCTATCTTTTAGAAAGTTCCATGTAACCAAATCCCATTATAGCACTCCAAAATATGTGAGAATGCATAAAGAGACTATTCTAGCTTGAATGTACCTATTAAATCCATTCTAAAAATTTCATTCTTGGATGTATCCATCCTAAACTATAACAAGAGAATAGAACATGAGGTCAGTAAACCTCGAGGAATACTCTATAACTATCATGTTACCCTGATGTAGTGAAATAATCTTCTAGATACACAAAGAGTGCAAGCTTGAATGATAGTACTCATTATGGAATAAATGCTGAATGTTTTTCCATAATTTTTTCATATCATCATGGGTTTGAGTGATTAGACCCAACCATCTACCTGATGTTCTATGAAGAAGTCTAGTTACAATCACAATTATCTGATCATATAGGACCCACACAAATTAGAAAACTCAAACCACTACCTTGAGATAACCCTCCATTGACTGAGGGTCTTGATCTCCATGAAACTTGAGTGATCTCTATTGTTGGAACTCATCTAAAACACTAAGACTATGCACATCGTTGTCTAGACATTCGGGGGCCATTGACTACCCAACATAAAGTCGACTATCTTCTTGAACCATTGGGGGTGGATCCATGCACTAACCATTGGGTGTAAGCACTAATATATACTCGCCTAGACAAAACACATCTAGAGTAGGCCCCCACACTAAGGCCTCACCACTCAACTGGTCATCATCATAAGCTTGTATTAGTATCCTAAATGGATGTCATAATAGAGGTATCCTGGAAGTTAATAAGTCATACCATAGTTATATAACAATATCTAGGGAGATGGATCAAGAAGGAAAAGGAAATCAAATTACCTAATCCTATATGATTCATGTACCATTGGTTTTCCTATAACCGATTCCTTGGATTGCTGATTCAAAAAAGGTAGTCAATGTCTTGGTGTATGGATACATCAGTCATCGCACCATCACCGGGTTCCCCAACCCAAGAACTGAACTCAAGAAACTCCATCAATGTTTCCATAAGTTCCCAAACCAATCCCCACAACATGTCAAAATCCAAACACCTAATTGAGTAAAAAACTGCCTTCGATACCACTCTATCATGACCCGACCCATCGAGACCCTGAATAGGATGGCAGTAAGATGAGTGTGAAACCCCAAGAACACCTCTAATAGGTTAGGGGCTGGTGAAAAGGACTGAGTAGGAATATCACTGAAATGGGAGGCCTTATCCTAATGTACCTATATACATGAACACACCAATCTTCTTGAAACAATGTAGATATATAAAATAAGTGTTTCCAATAGAGTTTTATAAACTATTGAAAGGTGTTTTAATGGGATGAGATGCTTTGAAATTGATGTGAATAAATTGAAAGTGAGTTTTCATTGGAATGATTATGCCTTTGTGAAAAGTATTTTTAATATGGTAATTTTGGTTCGATTTCGTGGTTAGTGGTCTTGAGAAAAACAAAGTATTGGTTTATTTTTTTTTGTTTTGAAAAGAGGAATGAGTTTTTATATTAACCTTTGGTATTTTCATGAGAGACCACATGCATAGGGTTATATGGGATGGTGGATGGTTAATGTTATGAATGGATGAGTTTCAGGATGGATATGAGGAGGGTTCTCGGTGTGGCACAGAAACATGCATGTGTGAGGCCCATGGGGTACCATTGGTGGATACACTAACTGCTGAACCAATTATTTTTAAAAAAGATTATTTTAAAGGAAAAACTTGATGTCTTGATGACTAGTTTGGGGTGGTTTGAATTATGTGTTTTTGAAAATGTTGATGTTGTGGGATGTTTTGAGTCCAAGAACCCCTCCTGTTTGAACTGTGTTTTGGGTTTGTGTTTGGCCAGTAATCTGTGTTGAAGGGACGGTTAGTGTTATCTTCTAAGAAATGTTTTGGGATGCCTTTACGGTGGTTCCATTAATGTGTTTGGATCTGGTTTTTGGTATATCTTGACCAATGTACCATCTTGGTTGGGTCCTTGGGTTCAATTGATGGATAAATTACTCCCCATTAAGGGTTAGTGCTCCACTGAAGTGAATCCCGGATTGTTTCGCCGTTTGAAGACCCTCTAGTTAATCAATATATGTAATATTTTTCTTAAGATTTTTAGATTGAGTTTACACCCTTTCATTTCTTGGTTTTGTGTATCCTTTTGTAGTGGTAGAGTGATCATGGAAGGTTTAAAGAGACCTTAGCTTCTTATGTTTTTTGATTTGCCGAAGGTGGAAGTGGTCTAGGGTTGTTAGAATGGATGAGTATCTAGATGGTGTCTGAGAGGTCCTCTTAGTCCTCCGTAGTCTCTTAGAAGAAGGAGTTCATGTTATACTACCAGTGTGGGAAATATGGTCAAGAGAGGATATTGTGGCCACTTTCTAGAATTATGTGTTTTTTTGGGATGTTGTATAAGGTCCTTCTACATGTATTGTTTATATCAGTTGCAATGGCCATGTTCGGTGATGCCTTCTGATGACATGTGCTCAATTGACTATAAAAGTGAAAGTCGTGAAATCCTCTAAGAGTCTCTGTTATGTTGGGATAATGTATCCATTGGAAAAAATTCAAAATCTTCCATTTTAGAAGAAGGTTATTATAGGTGTTCTTTACTTATATTATTTCTGACCCAAAGAAACAAGGTGTGATGTGTGTGCATCTTCTAAGACCTTGTTTCAGTGAAATATCTGGTTAGGGTAAAGTGAGTTTGGAATGTGTTATGTCTTGGAAATATTATCAGGGATTGCAGTGTAGTGGTAGGTTGCATCGAAGGAAGAATTCTTGTTTACGGGGTTTCCAAAGCCTAATTGTGTGGTCGAAGATGCTTCAATCATTGAGATCCAGCCATAGGTCTCGAAGAGAAGCTGGCTTGTAGTCAGGGGAAATCCCAAGGTCATTTAAACCCTTGTAAAAAGTCCTATCCTTAGTATGAAATATGGGAATAGTTCAAACCTCTGGTGTCTTCATGGTTGAGCACATAGTTTTTTTCACGATTATTAGTGTCCGTGTGCTATAAATCCATGTAGAAAGAATGATTTTCACAGTTAGTGCATAGTTTCCCAAACCGTGCAGAATAACCCTATGCCCTTCATAAATCTTAAATTTTTTTGGGTCTTTTTGTGTCGTCCCATGCTTGTTGGTTAAGATGGTTGGTTATTATGGTGGGAAGAACCACTATGATTTTCATGTACGTTACTTCATAAACCATTAATGTAATTCTACCCTTTTTACTAGGGAGTCCATTTAGGCCTTCCCCTGTTAGTGTCCTGATTCTATCTCAGAAAAATATAGGTTGTCTCTTATGGTGGGGTGCCTATTTGTGTTCTCCCGTACCAATAGCTCAGATTTATCCATGGTCTTGGCTTGGAAGTAGGTAGTATCATTTGGAACTATCTATCTACCAACATCTTTCTTGAGTAATTGTTGTGATTAGAGAGCGCCCAATGGGTTAGTTAAAGTAAGGTAAGTGTAACCTTATTCGAAGTTGTTGTTCCCTTGGGTGAATTGATTGAGTATTGTTCAGATAGTGTATGAGGAGTTTTCTTTTGGGATAAATTATGAATGTGATTGATCATTTCAGTAAAGTGGTTTAAGTTTGGGTTCTGTAATTAATCCTTCCTTAATTGATCACTGTAGGTGTTTTGGCCCTTGGGGGTGAAGCTTGGCAAAGAAGTACTTTTTGGTTTATCGGTTATGTTTGGTTTTGGTATCTGGCCTTACTATGTCTTTTCGGGGACATAGAGTTTTCATGGTGGGGATAATTGTCACATACATGAATTATTTTAAAGTTAAGTTTCATTTAATTTCCATTCAAGCTTTGTTTTGGGGTTTCCCAAGATTTTATGGAGGAATGGGTGAGTTTTCATGAATTGGGCCAAACTGTGAGCCCAATTCCAGATTTAAAAATAAATTTTGATTCCTTTATAACTCCATCATTTTTCAACATTTTTCATCCATTCTTATTCCTACATGTCATCCCCTGACCTATTATCACCACCAAATTAATTTGGACCATTTAAGAATCCATAATCATGGTGGATATGGGTTTTTATTTAAGGGATTGGGCCTACCCAAAAGCCCAATTCCTACATTAAATATATTTTTTATTTATTCAATAACTCATTCGATTTTTATGTTTATTCGATGATTCCAACTCTCACCCGAGACCACTTACCTAAGGATACCCCCATTCTATCCTCCCACAATTTGGAGCTCAAAAGAATCACGATATTAGGAAAAAATTATTTGGATTTCAAAAGTCACCCAGATTTGAAGTGGTAAATTGATCAATTCATAAATACTTATATTTTTACTCTTTCCCCCTCATTCAAGTTCCTAAATGATCTTATAATAATTTTTAGAACCTCCATTAAATTTTTATCTCTTTTAAAATTCATATACTAGTGTATTTTGGGTCATTTTTTTCAAGATTGTTTTGGGTAAGTGTTTCTCTCTTCAATTCCTTCATTCTCCTTAGGGTTTCTTCCCTCTTTAATAAATTTATAGAGTTTCTAGAATTTAGGGTTCGTAACTAGGGTTTTATTTTGGGTATTTTTGGTGAAATCTTATGTTTTAGGGTTCATTTTCACTTCCTTGTGGTGCGGCGGAGGTGCAGTTGAGGTTTTGCACCAAGATTCAAGAGTTTTGACTCAAAAGGTAGGTGGTTCCATGTGTAAACAATTATTGATGAGTTATCTTGCTATATTTACTCATTTTTCATATTACTCATTTGTTGGGTGTGGTGTAAAAATTGTTTATGATTTATTTGGTTAAGTGTTAAATTTTATAGTTTCTTTTTAACTTGAAATTTGGTGTTTTCTTGTGTAACTCTTGGGGTATTATTTGGGTGTATTTTATAACTTATGTAATTGGTTTAATAAATCTTTTTTGGCCTAAAAATTCTTTTTAGGTAATTTATTAGTGTCATGTGGGCCTAAAAATATGGTTTTTGAATAGGTTTTATGTGTAAAACTTTGTTATACTTCTTGAGAGGATTTTATGAAAATGGGTGTTTTCATTTGTATCTTTCGTGGTATTATTCAAGGTGATTTTATAACACTTGAAAGTGGTTTTATAAATGTATATAGGGCTTCCAATTCAACATTTTTAGTGTTTTGGTCCTTGAAATATGGTTTTGTAGTGGGGTTTATGAGAAAAGTTTGGGTATACTCTTTGGAATTTTTTTACGAAAGTTTTGAATGATTTAATGATTTATGTAAGAGGTTAAACCATATTGATAAACTGTTTTACAATGTGTATATTTTGAAATGATACATTTTAAATTTGAAAGGGGCTGTTTTGTGATGTGTTCCATCTTATAAATGTTTTATAAAAATGTTTGAAGGATTTACTAAAGTGTGTAAGAGATGTGAAAGTGATGTGGGATGTTTTGTGTGAGTGTGATGTGAAAAATGGATTTTGGTAATGAAAAGGGTATTATGTAACATGTGAGTGGGATATTATGTTAGTTTTAATATATTTTAATGGTTTTATAAAATTTTTAATCGATTTATGTAAGTTTTAAAGAAATGTGAAAAGTGTTGTGGGCTATTTTGGTGTGAGTCAGATTTCAAATCCATTCGAATGAAAAGTGGAATTTTGTGACTTGTGTGGTATACATGTGGGATGTTTGGTAAATTTGTGATATGGAAATGATATTTTCATCTGCAAAGTATATTTATTTACCTATTGAACTTGTTTGAGCACAAAGGGAAAACCTGTGTATCTAGGTGGGTGGACGTGTACTAGTATGCTAGTGAATCCGTGGGGTTTGGCATCAGTTTCACTTAGCAAGATTAAAGCTAACAACTCTAACTAAACTATGATGATGATGATTAGGGACCAATAGGTTATGGTTATGTTCCCTACTATTGTATCATTCATAAGAATAGATATTTACGATGGTTACTCTCACCGAGATATGAGGTACCTGGTACCCACAACGAGCTAGTGCCTAGGGGTTATTTTCTATTGCTTGTGATCATTAGATCCTTTATACTTACCATCTACATACGGTATATTTGGATGTAAAATTCAGTATCTTTTTAATTTATTTTAAAAGTGTTGATCCTTTAAATTATCCCACTTGAAAACTGATTTTTTAAGTTGCATCTTTTAGAAATTGAATCTGGAAATCACATGTTTTTGAAAACTTACATGCTTTTCATATTTGAATGTTTATAACATGGAATATATTAGTGGTGGTATCCTAATAGTAATTGGATCACACCCTAATTACACCCTTTGGTGTAAGTAGACTTGGTTTTATTTTGTTTTCGTAGGTTGGGTATAGTTTTTAGTGCCAGTGGTTCGGGTTTTTAGCAGGTCCTTGGTAGTGAAGTCTTGTGGAGATGGATTGAGGGCTGTGCCCCTTTCCATGATGGTTCTTGGGATGTTTCATTTTGTTTTTGTACCTTTTTTATAGTCTGTTTAGGTTGTTTTAAAATATATAATTCATTTCTTAATTTTTGTAAAATATTGTTTGGTTTGAAAAATCCAGATTCATTTTATTGGATTCTTTTGTTGTTTTAAGTTTATAAACTCGGGTAAATCATTCCCAATTTTCATTTTATGATAACCGGGAACTTGTGACATCCCATGGGGATAAGAAATACCCTTCGGGCCTTGTCACAGGCTGGGTTTGGTGCTGGTTTCAGTGGCGTCCAGATTCGGTTCGTGACAACTAGGGATTGTGGTGTGTCCTGCCTAAGAGGTGTATCGACCTGTGGGGTGACTAAATAGGTTTCAATTGTTGTGCACAAGAAATAATTCTATACTTTCATTTTTGGTATTATAGGCAAGGTTTATTTAAACAATAGAAACTAGGTTGAGAAAACTTAGTGAAACCCTAGAGATAAGTCCATGGATAAGTTTAAGTATAAACCTATGTATCTAAAAATAACCAGGAATTTTAGCGGAGTATAGAGTGAGTGGTTTCTAAGAAATTACATCCTTATATGGATACTACAAGTGGAAATGGTTCTAGAATAGTTGTATATAAGGGTAATAACTCCAAAAAAGGCATGTGATGACTAACTTGAGATTTACCTAGTACATGACAAATGGCCTTACTGTTCACATAGTTTGACACTCTAGGGGGACGTGTTTTGGAAATTCACAATCTCTTTGTGAACCATTATAAAGGGAACAAAAATTACTATAATAGTATATTTTTGGAAATAGATCATTGATAATTTATGTTGAAACCTATAAATTCATAATTTAAGTAATATGTACCATTTATGAGTTATCCATTTGATGTACATAGTTTTCTATATATGTTTATAATAATTTAGAAATTATAATCCAGAATTATCAATTTATTTCAGTCAATTGGATGGAAAAATGAGTAGCAGATTCAATAACCATTTTTGGGGGAAATGTGATGACTACCCAAATGAGATTCCCAACCCTATGAAACCAGAAGTCAGGAACTACATGAAAATAATTTTTCAGATAACTCAAGTTTGGAACCAAATATTGAATTAGGAGGAATGACTGAATCACTCCAATATAGAGAAAGTTAAAATTGAAACTATTATTTGAGAAAGAACACTAACAATTAGTGGGTATTATGATCCTTTAATTATGGAAAAAATGGATCAAATCCATCGAAAAGATCTTTTTTATACTTCAATTATCTGATCAAGATATTGTTTCACTTGAAATTTATCATATAGAGAGAGAGGCTAATAAATTGTATACGTTGATCAAAAACATGAATTATAATGAGGATATCAAAGATATGGAGTATAAGGAATTGTAGAAAATGTTTTTCAACATATATTTTCCTCACACTCTCTAACATAAAATAGACAGGGATTTCATTAGCATCCTGTAAAATGATGATGCATCTTTTTGGGTGTATGAAGCGAACCATAAAATACTTTCATGACATGCCTCTATATTTATCATATCTCCCAAATGTAATGTTGACTACTTATTTGGTGGGATAAATCCAATTATGCAAAAAGATTTTGAAATTTGAGACTTCAACAACTATAAGGATATTGTCTGGTGCACCCTTAAGACTGGGATGGAGGTCAGTGAATCTCAAGTCTCTCATAGGGATAAAAATCATAAAATTGAGTCTAAATATTGTTGTATATTGGGGAAATAAAAAGATTTCAAGAAAGTTCAACATCCAAATTGTCAAAAGTGTGGGAATAAGAATCCTATAAATTATTTAAAGTGGTTTAGGAAGTTCTCTAGTTTTAGGAGGGAAGGAAACCTAGCTTGTGGTTGTCTATAAGAGAAACCCACCAATTTAATGGAAGAATATAATGTTCTAAAAAATATTCAGACTATTGTATGAAGTTAAAACTAAAAGTAATATGTACATTATGTGAACCAATTCACTAAGACAAGGGTTGTTTATGACAACCTATGAAAAAACCCCCAAGGGATAGAGAGTAAGGGAGAGATTATACCATCACTACTATGGAGGTGGATACCACCAATGTATAGGTGACATGTACACAAGTTATTCATTAAATAATAGTGAACACAATTTTTGATATTGGTTATAATATTTATTTCATATCAAGAATGTTTAAAAAAACTATTCAATAACTACTTTAAAACATGGATGTTGAGTTAGAAGTGAAGATGGAAATTTGGTAAACTATTTCATCCCAGGAATATAACTCATCCCCTATCTATATTTGTGGGGTGAAATTCACATAGAACCTTGTGATACTTCATTTATCATAATTTGATGCAATCATATGCATGGATTGGTTTTCTTATTATAAATCCAACATAAAATTTCTAGAGAAGAAAATCAGCCTATGAATCTTGAATCACCCTCCAATTATATAAAATTTTAAGGAGGATGAATATACTTTGGTATCATCATCTAAACAGTGTATATTTTTTTCCTTATAATAGAAAATATAATTTTCAAATGATTGAGACTAAGGAAGGGATCATACTGAAGACATGCCAATTTTGAGGGATTATATCAATGTGTTTCATGATATTTTCCTATTTATCCTCCTAGTTTAGAGGTTTAATTTTCATTTGATCTTATACTAAGATCCTTTCTAATATCCAAGACTCTATATAGAATTTCCATTGCTGAACCTGAGGATATGAATTAAAAACTATAGGAGAATATGGATAAAAGGTTTATACACTAAATTGATTCACTATAGGGTGCACTAGTTATACTTTTTAAGAATAATGATAGGTTAATGTGCCTCTAAATTGATTATTGAGAGCTCAAAAATAAATATAATATCAAGTACCCTTTCCATGGATTGAAGAATTGTTCGATCAAATACATGGGGCTCATTATTTCTCTAAGGTGTTCCTTCAGTTAGGTTATCACAAATTAAATGTGAACATGAAAGTTATTACCAAAAACTTTTTTTGAACAAGGTATGTAAACTATAAGTTTATAATGTTGCCTTTAAAACTCACTATATCTCTTACAATATTTATTGACTTAATGAATAAAGTCTTTATGGATTACCTTGAAAAATTTATTATAGTGTTTATAGATGATATTCTGATTTACTCTAAGTGCAAGGAGGAACATGTGGATAATTTGAATACAATGCTAAAGGTATTGAGAAAGGAGAAGCTACATGAATAGTATAATAAATGTGAGTTTTCGATGAAATAAGTATCATTATTATGGTTTATTATCACCAATAAATGGATATATGTGGATCCTTTTAAGACAATGGCTGTCAAGGCCTGGCCTAGAAAAGCATATGTAATTGTGATCTGTATTTTCCTTGAACTAGCTAGGTATTAACGATTATTTTTGAAAAAAAAATTATGGATGTAAAACTAACGATCGAAGATAACAAAGAAGGGAGTAATATTTGTTTGGACCAGTGAATGTGAAGAGAGCTTTAAGGAGCTAAAAAAGAGGCTTATCACTGTACCAATATTCAATATTCCCTAATGTGGGGAACGTTTCATGGTATATAGTGACGATTCAATGGAGATTTTGGGATTTTTACTAATGAATAATGATAAATTTATAGCCTAAACCTCATGGAAGTTAAAACTTAATGAGAAGGACTATCCAACATATTAGCGTGAGTTGGTTATAGTGAACTTTGTGTTAAAGATTCTATGAAATTATCTCAATGGGGGAAAAGATTGATAAATATATACCATAGGAGAATAAAACATATATTCACATAGAACAAGATCAACATGTGATATATAAGATGATTAGATCTCATCGAGGACTATAATTTCTCAATCCATTAATAACCTAAGAAAGAAAACAAAGTTTACGATTCTCTAAGTAGAAATGATTCGATGATTTTTTTTCAATGATTAGAATTATGAAGGATCTAGTATTCTTAGAATTAAATATGATGGATATTGTAATAGTAAAAGGATATTTATCCTACCTCACTCAAAAAAATTCTCACCCATTAATTTTTGAGAGGATCAATGCAATGGCCTGAACTTTTATAAATAAAATCCCCTTTTTGGTTTAATTAAATGCACTGTTATTTATTATGGATATAGAAGGCACATTCACTTATTTGGTTCTATTATATAATATTGTATTTAAAATACCATTAAGTATTATTATAGTTGAAAATATATCCATTTAACATTGATCATATTTTTAGTATAAATATAGGGGTTTAACTAATCCAATTAACACAGGAAAAGGAAGTGGTGGAATCAAACAATAGGATCATACCCTATGAAGAACATTTATCAGAGCTTCCAAGGGAGATATCAACACTTTTATTTTCCCTAGATCAATACCAAGATGATATCCAACATCTTAAGGATGAGTGAAACCATTTATTGGATAATTTCAAGATCACCGAGATCACAACCCAAACCTTTTACGTCAAACCACCCCAAGAAAGTCTGACCATTAAACACCTTAATATTAGGGAATTTTATTGTGTATCAAATGGACATGAATCAAAAACATAATAATAGGAATATTTATAGTTTATTTTCAATAGAATAATGTTAATATTTTATTCATATCATTACATTATAAATGTTTTTTTTTATTTTTATAAAATTAAACACAAATTATATTTTAAATTCGTATTCAATTTCAATTAAGAAATTTATTTTGATGAATTAATAATTTTTGAAAATAAATAATATTTTAAAAAATTATTATTAAATAATATTTTTTAAATATAAATTACCATTTAATTTTTATGAATTAAAAATAAAATTTTATTAGGGTATGAAAATTCCTATTGTCAAAAACCCATCATTTACCAATAAATATCGATTGTTATTTTTAAAGTAAAAATAAAAAGATTTCAAAAAAGATTTTGGAAAAATGAATATTATTTTTTGATTCAGAATGTCAAAATTATACAATGGTGAGTTTTTCTTAATTTTCTGAGACAGTTGAATTTTCGGGTAAAAATTAAATACCGTATAAATGTATACTATGTAATATGACATCATAATGACCATAATATGACATAATAAACACTATAAAGTATATAAATGAAAAAATATATGTTTTATTTGTAAAATAATGTTATTTTATTCACATTTTATAAATTTTATAAATCCTTTAGGAATCCTCCAAAACCATTAATATATTTTCTGTTTTTAAAATCATTTATTTAAGAGTATGAGTGAATTCCACATAAGAAAGATCAATATTTAATTATTTTATACCATTTTACTTATAAAATAATTAAATCCAATCCCCTTTGGTATAAACCATGAGGAAAACCCATGGTAAGGTTTTTGGTTTTGGTTATTTTATTATATAGAGTCCAAAACCAATGTTTGGGAAATGATAAAGAATTCCCAACTAATTTCTTATGTAAACCCACTCAATCTCCTATTCATCTTCACTAAAAATCCTTGGATCACATCCTTAATCTACCTTAACATCTCTATATTCCTCCCAAGGTTCTCTCAATCTCTATAGAAGCTCATACAAAGTATTTGGAGTCACAGACACAAGACAAGGGTTATTTTATTTCTCCTCTTTTTTCATGTTTCTTCTTTATTTTATGCTTTATTTGTACAATTACTAATGTTTGGATATGATATTACATACCCCCTAAATAACCCTATTATTCATAAATGAGAATACACTCCTTACACTCTCATTAATTTTTATGACCCATCTTAGTGGGGCCCATGCTGTGACTCCCCAAGCCCGCCTCCAATAGGCTAGGGGTAGGTGACTAGCAACGAGTAGGAATATCACTAACAAGGGAGGAATTTCCTATATACATGTATGCATGAAAATATCTCCAAGAAAAAAATTATGGAATGTAAGAACCACTAAGAACCAAAGGAATTCAAACCACTATATCCCAACCAACAGAGTACAATATGAAAGTAAAGTGCAATAAAGAAAACTGGGCCAGAATACAAGCCCACCCAAAAAGAAGTCTGTAAACCAAAAAGTCCATCCTCTAAGAAATAGTTACTGGGAATGATATCTTTAGACATAGGAACACCTTATATTTCTGATCTCATGAATCTCCATCTGTTCCTAGTCCGTCTTAGACTCTGTCAAATTGTTTCTCATTTGCACAAGATATGACATGTCAGGGAAAAGCCCATGCAGAGGTGATTATAACAATAATCAGTAGGACACCCCAAAACCACAATGAAATACACATAGAAAGAGGAACATTAATCTCTACAAATCATATGTATAAATCACATATGACAGAGATATATTGATATACTCAAAACTAGGGCACATAGTCAAGAGGTAAGTCACAACTACAATATGCCAACACTAGGGATTCATACTATGATTCCATGAAGCACTCATCTAGAAGAAAACACTCCTGATTACGATATCACTAATTAATTACATCCAAGAAGAACTATTATTTGGGAACCATCATGAGAGATATATATGCTGATAGTACTGAAGATAAATATACGATACAACAGATGAGGATCATAGATAGTGCCATGGGGTGGTACCAACAATTCCATATGGATTAGGCTGATAAGTAGGGGATAGATGCCTAGTATATTTAGTCATGTTAATACTAAGGAATATACCAATGGAAGGAATAATTAATAGAGGATCCTACTCTGAGCCTCTTGGGGGATTCCAATAACTCTATCTAGGAAGTCCAACTGAAGGGATCATACTCCTTTGAGTGGGAAACGGTACCCACTAACCTTTAGGTAAGTGATAAGGGGAATGAAACCTAATGAAAATTGTCCAAGATACAATGTAAAATATATTAAAGACATGTATAAAGGTATACATGGTGTGTAGTAGGGTCATACTCTGGGTTCTGTGACCCTGAGTACTACTCGCGTATAACAGCTCATGTCATTAGAACACGTCGTGTAGAAGATGGGTACATGCCGTGTAGAAGGGTAACATGCCTTGTGATTCCATCCAGGTTCTTCCCATATACTCTATCCATTTTCTAATACATGGTTTCAACCCTTTTGTCTCTTACTGTGTACCGGTACACGGGGAAGTCCATGTACTTGGTCCATGAAAAGTTGTATGGTGGGGTATACGCTGTGCAAGCAACCCATGTACTGCACCTAGTGTCCATGTACTTCTCATGTACACGACGAGTCTTCGAAAAGGGCCTACACACTATGTGACTGCATCACACACCATGTGACATTTAACTATCTTCCAAAACCATAGCCACTGCTCAGTGGGATCCACACTCTATGTAACCCCATTTACACGCCGTGTTCATCAGGATTTTCTAGAATCCATGGTTCACGCTCCAGTCATCTCCTCCATTACTCCAGCCACCATTTTGTCTATTCCTTTCCAGGAAACTCAAGATCCATCCTCATTACATCACCCTAATAATAAATAGATGTGTTTTGGGCCTTCAATAATCTATGAAAACAACTATAAATCCATCCAATTAAAACCACCCGAAGAACGATATCTTCTGAACCACTTTGATTTGTCCGTATACATCACTGTCACACATCCGATAGTTCATCTCAGTATTAGATCTTAAATTTTGGATTTTTGCGCCATGAAAAAAAGGCACAATGATCATTATTTTATGACCCCATGAAGAATGAATAATGCATAGAATAAAACAGGGGATAAAAGATTCCCAAGGAACAAACCTGAGGAACTAACCATGATTTTTGTTCATTCTAGCCTCGATCCATTATTGTGAGAAAAATAAACAAAGCTAAATCAATATAATAATCAACCCTATCAATACCATAATCAAAACCCATCCCACAAGAATGATCGAATAACAGATCAACCTATTCATTGGTTAGTTCAGGTTCCGTGTTGAATCCAAGAACGTAGAAATAGAAATAAAAAAACACACCTTACTAGGTAATTGGATCATTCGTTGTTGAAGACTGATTTCCACTAGTGATCTGTCAATAATGATATCTGATCCTAGTCTCATCATCGTCTACTAAGAGAACTCTCTAGGGAACTTTCAGGGTTATGAGTCTAACCCTAGGTCCCTTCCAAACTATTTATTTATAAGAAACAACATCGTTTCATCACTTCGTTGACATAACTTCAGAATAAAATAAATCCACAATTTATGTTATTCATTAAAACATCTAGAAAAATTTTTTCACATCCTCCCCATGAAAACCAATGTTAAGCCTCTCCTAGGGAACACACCATATTATAAACTCAATGGTGGTGTTAGATTTTAAATCCGAGTCACGGTTCATGAGTTATTAGGATTTGCAAAAAATATATTTATGGTTATGTACATGGTGAATTTTTCTATGGGTGACCCATGCCGAAAAAAGTTAGGATGTTACTAGGGTGAAACCACTACCCCTAACTCAATGGTTCTCTAATATTTTAGATCCAAGAACACATTTAGAAGTTATCCCACTTTTTTTGGAAAACTTTTCATGCACTATAATAATATTTTAATATTATTAGAACATTTATTCCAGGAACACTAGGACTTGGAATCACATTCTGTATTAGTTGTTGGTCTGAAAATTAATCCATATAATATTTAAAAATAATACATTGAAAAATCTGTGACATTACCTTCTCCCCACCTTGGGTCTTTACGCATATGAAAAGACAAGACAAAGGTTACTCAAAATATGAGGGTATTGAGAATTAATCTGAGCCTCCCAATCCCAAGTGCTATACTAGAGATTCCTATGACACCACTATACACACACTAAATGAATCGCTTGCCCAATAAGAATCATCTCCCATAAATCCTTCATCTCCACTGTGTACTCAGCAGAAGTCACTCCATTATTGATGTCAAGATCGCCCCAGTCGATGTCGTGTGATGGGTCATGCACATGCATCCTCAACTGTGACACGTGGAAGAAATATTATATCTGTTCTAGCTGTAGTGATAGTACTAAGTGGTACACCACCATGCCAACTCTATGTAGTATCTGAAAAGGGATGATAAACATCAGAGATAAATTTAAAATCTAACAAATCTCCATAATCCAGGCTGAGGTGACACTCATAAGAACATATTGTATCCTTCCTCAAACTCTAAATGAATCCACCAATTTTCATCATAATATTTATGATGGATCTATATAGTCTTAATCTACTCTGGGATGGTCTATACCTTCTTGGTAGTAGATTGCACTAATTCCAATCCCATTAGTGCTGACTCACCTAGGTCAGTCTAACAAAGTGGCAATCAGTTGGGTCACCCATACAAAGACTCAAATGGTTCCATACCAATGGTGGAATGGTAGATGTTTTTGTAAGTGAACTATAGCAGAGGTATATGATCCTTTAAAATACGGATGAATTCCAATATGCGATCTCACAACATGTCCTCCAGAACCTAAATGGTACTCTCCATATGATAGTCCATTTGTGGGTGAAACACTATTCTCAAGTGTAACTGGGTCCGAAACGCCTCTTGCAATCCCTTTCACAACTGGTATGTAAAACGAGCATCAAGATCTGAAGCAATCATTGATGGAACTCCATGGAGTGAAACTATATCATAAACATAGAGGCATCCTGAGCTCTCTTCTAAACTCTTCTCTCAGATAGCTTGGAAGTGGGACCACTTTGGGAGTTATTCAACGATCACCTAGATGGAATTGTGTCCCCTAGATGTACATGGTAAACCCATAAAAGATTCCATGATATCCCATCCCACTTCTATTCTTTCAACTCAAGGGATTGAGATAAATCCAATGGACCCTCATGCTCAACCTTCACTTACGGACAATAAAGGTATCAAGAGATGAACTCTGCAACTATTCTCTTCATCCATGGTGACTAAAACTAACACCGAAGGTCCTTGTACATATTTACCACACCTGAAAGTACCACTAAATGGTATGTATGAAACTCCCTCAGAACCTCCTACTATAATTCCACTGGTAATACTACACATCCTTTAAAAAGGAAGAAGTTCTACCTACCTTTTGAATATTTGTCAGCAGCCTATCCTATGGACATCTGATCACTTAGGGTCTCGCAGTCGGTATCCCCAAGTTGTTCCTCCTAGAATTGTAGTAAAAGTGGAGGGGTAACAACCATTGACTAAAGGTAAGTTGGTCCACCTTTATCCACTAAGGATAACTATAATGAGGCCAACTTCTAGAATTCCTCATTCAACAACTACGAACTAGATCTCAAATTGAGAGCATCTAGAACCACCTTCTCCTTAGCAGGAGTATAGATGATCTCAAAGTCATACTCATGGAGAAAATATTTTAATCGGCCCTATATCATGTTCATATCCTTATGAGCGAAGATATACTTGAGACTCTTGTGATCAGAGTAGATGATAAAACACTCACACATTAGGTGTTGTCTCCACATCTTTAATGTGAATAATACCACTTCTAACTCAATATCATGGGTTACACTGTTCTTCTCATGTGTTCCTAATTGGTGAAAACATAGGCAATCACCATTTTCCTCTACATCAGGACACAACCATGTCTGGTTCCTGATGCATCGTAGAATACTACATACTTGACACCCTCGTACAATAATATTTATATCATAGAACTCGTCAAATTATTCCTCAACTGCTGAAAAGACTCATTGAAAATCTTTTTCCACATAAAAGGATTCCACATTCAAGTAAAATCTATCATTAGTTATGATATCCTAGAAAAATCAAGTATGAATATCTAATACTTGCCTTTTAGCTCAAATAATCTCCAAACCTCCGTCATGCTACTAGGTGGATCTCATAATAACACTTACTCACCCTTGGTCGGGTCCACTACCACTCTATTTGCTAAGATAACATGTCCCAAAAAGTGGACCTCCTGAATCCAAAAATGGAACTTTGAGAGTTTCCCATAAATCTGGTGCTCTCAGGGTACATCCATAACCATCCTTAAGTTTCCTACATACTCCTCCTCCGATTCCAAGTACACAAGGATATCTTCGATGAATAATACAATGGAATGGTCTAAATAAGGTTGAAAGATCTATTTCATGAGTCCCTTGAACACTATTGGGTATTTCTTCACACTAAAGGGCATCATAAAGTACTCATAATGACTGTAACGACATCTGAAAGATGTCCTTGGTATGTCCTCCTACCGTACTCATAATTGGTGATACCCTAATCTGAGGTCAACCTTCAAGAATCATTATGACCCTATCAATTGATCAAAGAGGTTATCGATCCTTGGTAGTGAAAACTTGTTCATCACAGTAACTTGGTTCAAGCATCAGTAGTCTACACACAACCTCATACTATCATATGCCTTTTTGGGAAACAACACTAGGGATGATGAGGGAGAAACACAGGGTCTCATGAATCCATTCCTCTAAAAGTATTCCAACTACAACCTCAGCTCATGAAGCTCTATAGGGAACATCTAATATGCTGTTGTAGATATCAGTGTCGTCTAAGGGTATAAATAAATGCATAAGTCTATCTTCTGGTGAGGAGGTAATCCTAGAACATCTTAAGGGAATTATTCCTTGTACTACACCACCACTGTAGGAAACTAGAATCTAATAACATATGTTGTACCACGGGTTAGTCTAGAGAATTGATGAGTAGTCGGTTGCACCCTCCTATGCATGAGTCCATCCTTTCCTGCCTGGTTTTCCTTTTTTCTGAAAAAGTAAAACATCATTCCATCTCTACTGACACACCACACCCTTTGCCTAAAATGGTCAATATGGGCATGGACTACGCATAACCAATACATACAAGGAATGAAATTTTAAGGCCTCAACACTACCACAAAGTTGTTCCAACCAAAACTATCACCTCCAAGGTTCATGTCACACTACCGGCATAAATGTGCGATCACTAAGTATTCTCCAGGAGGTGTCTCTAAGTATAAGGGTAAAGACAACAGTTCAACCAAAATCTCTAGGTATCAATAAGATATGTGGATAGAAATAAATGAATGGAGCCTGTGTCTATCAGTACTGAAAATAAAGTAGAAAATATACATATTGTACCTCAAATCATTTTTGGAGCCCTCGGGTCATATGCCTCGACTGCGTGCAACTATCCACACCACTATCCTCTAGCTCCCTGAGCCTGGAGTGGGCCTCCTGGGGGTGGTGGTGTTAGAATATGAAAACATTAACCACCTTCTGCTTCTCTCCCAGTATCTCTGCAACATCTACCACCCTATGGATCTGGATTCTCCTATCGATGTTCAGCCTCAGTGTTCCATTCACAATCTCCCTATCAACAGTACGATAGGTTGGACAATCTCGAATGAGATTTTCCCTACCATAACATGAATAGAACCTCCTCTCTCTAGGATAACTAGACCCAACTTGTGAGCCCTGAATTTCATATCCTCTATCTTGGGACCTCCTCCTAAAATGTCTCCCACATTTGGATCCATGAGTCTAATATCATCTCATATCTTCTAAGGTCTCTGCACCTTCTCATCCACTATTGACTATCATCGGATTTATCTTCTTATCCAAGAATCATTCAACTAAAAAATCTAACTCAATCACCCCAACATAAGTAGGAATTTATATAATGATAATGATGGCTCAAATATCTCTACGAATACCTCACTCAAAGTTATGATCCATGAAGTACTGATCTCTAACCGCATCAATTGAGTACATGGAATGGTTGGTAAACATCGATGAATAATCAGCCACTATCATGCTACCCTATTGGAGATGAAGAGGCTCAGGTATATGAACACATCTCAGTGTAACTTTTGAGAACTCCTTTATAAGAGACACTCAATCTTTGTCCTTGAAAGGGTTACCTCATCGTGAGTTTGGATATCCAAACTCAACCATCGTATTATTGAACCCTATAAAAGGATCAATTACAGAACCAACATATGATCTGATGGTGTTATAACTAGAAAAAATACTTGACTCACTCCTCAAGATAGTTATTAGCCTCTTAAGGGTTGGTCTCTCCTCAAAACATGAGGGGTCACTATTTCTGAAAATCATGAAGCACACTCAGCCTGCATGCCTTACCTACCAGTACTATGGGTACCACGTGCCGCTCCACAGGTGGAGGTATAGATGGTGCACCACCTGGAGGTGAAATTTAGGGAACTGGTCCATGTATTGAAGCCTCACCACTAAGGGGGTCATCCTTGTGATAGAGCTTATGAATCCTAGATATTATGAATATCAGGGGAATCCTGTAAGAAAAAATATGTAACATGGTTAATGAGTATATATGGAGAGCTTACTCAAGAAGGATATAGAACCATAAACCATTCATATTTGATTCATGTTCCATTATTTTCCCTTCAACCAATGCTCTCATGCATCGAGTTGAAAACCAGGTTATCAAAGTCCTTGTGTATGGATATGTCATTTGCCCACACCAACACTAGAGTTCCTGGATTGAAATCCAAACACGAAACACTTAATACTGTTTCCCCAAAACATTCTCATCAACTCTTGGTCCTACATTTGAACTGAACATCTCTAATACCACTCTATCATGACCCATCCCAGTGGGCCATGTGCCGCAACTCCCCAAACCCACCTTCAATAGGATAGGGGATGGTGATTAGAACTGAATTGGCATATCACTAACATGATAGGTATTGCCTATGTACCTATATGCACACACACACACACACATATCAAATCCAAAAAAATGTTGAAATGTAAAAAACACTAAGAAACAAATGCATGCATTCCACTATATTCCAACTAACAGAGTACAATAGGAAAGTAAAGAGTAGTAAAATAAATCAGGCTAGAATACAAGGCCACCCAAAAAGAATTTTGTAAATCAAAAAGTTTAACCTATAAGAAAAAGGTACTAGGGATGCTATATTTAGACCTAGGAACACCTCAAATATATGATATCATAAATATCCATCTAGTACATTTTCGAAAGTTCATTCATCTACACAAGACACAACACGTTCAAGCAAATCCCATGAAGGGGTGAGTATTAAAATACATAGTAGGACACCCCGAAACCACAAAGTAATACAAAAAAGAGGTATAGTCATATCTACATAGTATATTTCTACAACACATATGAAAAGGATATCTAGATATACTAAAAATCATGACACATAGTCTAGAGGTACTCCCAACTACTGTATACCCACACTAGGGATTCAGTTAAAGATTCCACGAAGCACTCATTTGGCAGAACATAATCCAATGTTCGATAGAACTGAAGATGTTTGTCTGAGAAGTAATGTTCATCAGGAACTGCCATGAGAGAGAGTTACACTAATATATATGTCAAGAAATATATGATACAATAGATGAGGATCACTGCCAGGGAAATGGGGTGATACCAACAACTCCGTCTAGATTAACCGTCTAAGTAGAGGATTGAGGCCTAGTGGAGTTGGTCACATCAATAACATTGAATCTACCTAGGGAATGAAAAATGAATAGAGAATCTTAGTCTAGGACTCTTGGGGGATTCCAACAACTATATCTAGGAAGTCTTTATAGAGGGATCATACTTCTATGAGTATTCAATGATACCCACCAACCATTGGGTAAGTGATAAAGGGAACAAACGCTAATGAAACTTGTCCAAGATACAGTGGAAAAGATATTGAATCCTTATAGAAAGGTATAAACAACCTATAGTAGGGTCACATGCTATATTACTTGACCCCGGGTACTACCCATGAACAACAACCTGTGTCGTTAGATCATTTTGTGTAGAATATGGGTACACACTATGTAGAAGGGTCACACACAGTGTCATTCCATCTGAGGTTTTCTTGTGTACTCTGTACATGGTGTCAACCCATGTGTCTCTTCCTGTGTACCAGTACATGGGGTAGTCCATGTACTTGGTCCAAACCAAGTCATGTGGTGGGGTACATGCTGTGTTTGCATCAAGTGTACTCCACCCCATGTTTGTGTACTTCCCACGTACATTCTAAGTCTCTAGGATGGGCCTATACACAATGTGAAATTTAACAATCTTATGAAATTCTAGCTGCCTCTCAGTGGGGGCCACATGATGTGTTCATTGAGATTTTCTATAATCCTTGGTTCACACTCCGGTCATCTCCTCCATTTCTCTAGATACCATTATAGACATTCCTTATTAGGAATCTCAAGATCTAGTCATGTTCCATCACCCTAACACCAAATTGAGGTGTTTTAGGCCTTTAATCAGTTCAGAAAACAACTTTAAATCTATCTGAAAAAAACCACCCAAAGAATGAAATCTACCCAACTGCTTTGATTCATCTGTTTCCATCACTATCACACCTCCAATAGGTTATCCAAGTGTTGGATCTTCAATTTCTATTCGTTTCTCCATGAAACAAAGGTGCACCAATCATTTTTTCATAAACACATGAAGAACGAAGAACCAAAAAGAATAAAATGAGGGAGAAAATATTCACAAGGAACAAACCTGGGGAACGAACCATGACTGTTGTTCATTCCAGTCTCGATCTATTCATGTGAGAATGATCAACAAAGATAAATGAATATAACAATTAATCCTATAAATCCCACAATCAAAAACCATCTCGTTAGAATGATCGAACCAAAAATCAACATATTCATTTGTTGGTCCGTGTTCATAATTGAATCTAAGAACAAGGAAAGTTAAATAAAAACATCATTACCTTCCTAGGAATTGTATCATTCACTGTTGAGGACAGATTTTCATTGGCGATCCGTCAAGAATGATCTCCAATTCTGGTCTAATCATCGCCCACGAAGAAAACTATCTAGGGATTCTCTTTAGTGTCTCCATAGAACCTTCAGAGTTATAAGTCCAATCCAGGGTTCCTTTCTATATATTTATTTACAATAAATAGTGTTCCTGCATTGTCACTTCAATGTAACATCAAAATAAAATAAATCCGAAATTTATTTTACTTATTAAAATGGCCAAAAACTATTTTTCACATCCAACCCACTTCGACTGATGTTAGGACTATCATAGGGAAGAAACAAAATTATGAAATAAATGGTGGTATCATATTTCCAATCCAAGTCACCGTTCATGTGTTATTAGGATTTTAAAATAAAAATAATTTTATTTATGGTTCTGACCTTGGTCACCTTTTCTATAGATGACCCATTCCGACCAAAGTAAGGTTTCTCCTAGTGTAAATACCCTACTCCAAACTCAATGGTGACCTTATATTTTGGATCTGGGTGCCCATTTTGAATATATTCTACATTTTTAAGAAAAATTCATGTGTGTGAAATAATAATATTTTAATATTATTCAAACATTTATTCTAGGAACATCGGGCCTCAGAATTGCACGCCGTCTCAATAACCGGTCTTGAAATTAATCCATATAACATTTAAAAATAATAAATGAAATAATCCAGCACATTAAATTAATCCCTTCCATTAACATTTATATTCATCTGTTATGCTACCAAAATTTCACCATGATTTTTCATGTTAAACAAATGTTTAGTGAATACCTATACCCAATTTCAATAAAGGGTATTCAACTTTAAGCGCTTATACTATTTTTATTGGGAAATTACAAGTATTTATCCCACAACAATTTATTTTGGAATAAAAATTGATGAAAAATTATTTCATATATTATGATCTATGTGACAAACTTAAACATTATAATGAAATAAAAGTGATGGGTGCACCCAAAATCATATAGCGCTTTAATGCACTGGGTAATGTTTTAGTCTAATGAGACTATATGAATGAGATTATGGAGTGAACCTAATCCATAAAAATACTTTTTTTTATGATTTATTGGAATTTAGCCTTGACCTATATTTATGATGGAGCATTTTCTACTGTTTCCACATTTCCCCTGTTTCCTTTATGATTATCATTCTATAGAATGCCTCATTGTTCATTATTATTATTATTAACCCTTTTATGTCTCATTTATATGTATATTGTCTGATATTTATTAATTTTTTAATGTTATTCCATGTTTATTCCCTTACTGTTCTTTATATCTCACCCCTTTCTTATGTATGTCTCGAGGTTATCCCATGCAGTGTTAAGTATAAAGGAATAATACGATTATGTTAAGGAAGTTTTCAACAATGATGACATATTTCTTGATTTATGTTTTTATTTAATGTACCTAATTACCAAAGACACTAAAATTATCAATCTTTAAAATTTCATTATGTGTAAGATTATGTAATAAATCATGAAATAAAATGTAATAAAAAGACGAGTTATCATAGTTAGTATTAAAGGAAAGTTTAGTTATTTTTGGGATTGGGATTATAAAACTCTATAAAAATAATTAGAGATAATACTAAACATAAGAATACATCCCTAAATTTTGGAAAGTATAGAGTAATTAGGTTATAATAGAATACATCTATTTCTAGATACTATAAGTAGATGTTGATCCAACACATATGTACCTAGGGGTAAAACCCAGGAACACCATATTGAGCTAGTATCAATCCGAAATGGGTACATGATAACAGGCCTTGATGCACACATAATTTGATACTCCTAGGGGATATGGTTTGGTGTTTCAAAATATCATTATGAACCATTATTAAGGGAACATGAATTCTCATAATAGTCTTTGTTAGGAAAAATATAATGGATAAGTTAGATTTATGTCTAAATATTCATAAGATAAAAAAATATATGTAATTTATAGGTTATCTCTTAAATGCTAATTGGATTACCATTTATGTGTTTAATAGTTCAAAAATTCCCATCCTTTATTTTACCTTTATTCTAGACAATGGTTGGAAATAGGAGGAATCATGTAAACAAACAATGTGAAGGGAAATGTGATGGTGCCTAAATGGGATTCCCGATCGAATGGGATCTTAAGTAGGAAATATCATTGTTAGGCCAAACCATCTATCAAAAATCATGATTACCAACTATAATAGAAGATGAAGATGAAATCTCATTTAATTCCATATGATATAGGTGATAAGAGAAAAAAGACCCAATTTCCTTTATGCAACAAGAGTGGAAAGTGGTTCCATGGGAAATGTCACAAATGCACTGGGATATGTTTTATGTATAGAAAGAGAGGGAATAAAGTACCCAATTTCCATGTAAATTGGATAATGTGATGTATGAAAATAATTTCCAATCTATGGTACCATATAAAATTCTATGTAAAAGAATTATAATAGTTGGGAATTATCCAAGACAATTATCTATATCAAGGTTTGAGAAGCATGACGAGCTTCAACAATATCCAAGATCAGGGTAACATAGAATTTCTTATGTTGATATGGATAATGACGACTAAAGTACAAGTAAACAATAATTTAGAGTAGTTTATGTCATATTGTATTTCATTTCATGCCCTATTACCATATCTTGTAAGTTTTTCAAGAACATTGAGTCACCACCTGAAATGATTTTATATTATCAGGGAGAACTTATATGATTATTATATCACATATTAAAGTTTTTGAGAATGTTATTCTTGAAAACATTATAAGTATCCCTTTAGTGGAATTTGATGTTATTTTTATTGTGGAATGGTTTTCCTTTAATAAAGACAACATAAATTGTTTTTATAAGGAATCCAACCTCTGTACAATAAATCATCCCCAATTCCATATGAGTGCAAGGATATGGATGAATATTCTTTAGCACTAAAATCTCAATCTTGGATATTATTTCCTTATGTGAAAGTGTATCTTGATTAAATTATCGAGACTACAGAAATGATCCTACCTAAAGACATGTCTATTGTGAGGGAATACTCTAATGTATTTCTTGAAGAATTGGATGGTCTTCCTCCTAGATGATAGGTTTAATTTTAAATTTAATGAATACCATGTCAAGGTAACATCATTAGGGAATATTACAACAAGAAATGAGATATCTTTGGACCCTTAAAAAATAGAATCAATCGAGGTATGGATGGGGAAAACATCTGTGAAAGGAATCCATATTTTCCTTGAGTTAGCTAGGTAATATCACTAATTTTTGAGAATTTTATCATTATTATCAAACCCTCTTACCAAGCTAACTCGGAATGGATTCAAGTTTTTTTTGGAATGAAAAATGTGAATATAGCTTCATGGAGTGAAAAACGAGTCTGATCACTACACCTATACTTATGATACCCATGAGTGGATACATATTCATTGTATTTAGTGATACCCTGAAGAAGGGATTGGGCTATATTTTAAATAAAAATAAAAATTTTATAGGCTATGCTTCAATAAAATTGATGGTTCATGAATAGAACTACCCAATACATGATTTAGAGTTGGCTATAGTGATATTCACGTCTAAAATATGGTGGAATTTTTTATTTTTGGAGAAGTATGAAATATATATAGTTCAAAATAGCCTTAGGTATATATTAACATAGAAAGAGCTGAATATGTGCTAGTGGTGATGGTTAGAGGATATCAAGGACTATGACTACTCAATTCACTACCATCCTGGAAAAGAAAATAATGTATAAGATGCTATAATTAGAAAGGATCCAAAAATTTCATCATTGATGAGAATTGAAAAGGATAAAATATTCTTATACTTAAAAAGGATATACATAATAATCATAAAGTAAGGTATATCTTTAATCCATTCAAAAATGACTGCTAAACCATCCCTTTAGGAGAGGGTAAAGGATAATCAAAGAGATGAAGTAAAACTTCAGAAAAAAATTTAATATAAAAGAAAAAGGAAAAAATCATACTTCAATGTTAATAAAGAATAATTTGTATTATTTTCATGACGACTATGTGCATAATCAAATATGGAGTTAGAAAAGGATTTCTTGGATAATTCACATAGTTTTAATTTCTCCATCCATTTAGAAATCACAAAGGTATATCGAGATCCATGAGATAACTATTGGTGGGGAAATATGAAGAATTGTATTACAGAATATATATAAATATTTATTTTATGTCATCAAGTTAATTAAGAAAGGAATAAATACAAGAATATGATTAATCCATTACCCTTATATAAAAATTGGAAAAAATCACTATGGACTTTGTCAGTGGTCTTCTGAAGACATCAATTGGAAATAATGATATATGGGTTATTGTGGAACTTATTACAAAGAATTCTCACTTCATTGCAATTAGAGACGAATTATCACTCAATTAAGATACAAGGATATACATCAGAGAAGTAGTGAGACTTCATGGATTACCGCTATTAATTGTATCTGATCGAGATCCAAGATTTACCACTATGTTCTGGAAGAGTCTCCACTAAATACTAAGTTGAACTTTAGCATGACTTATCTCCCCTCAATATGATACCCAATCTAAGTGGACTATCTAGACACTTGAGGAAATGTTAATAGTATGATAAATTGAATTTAAAGAAGTATGTGATTAGCATATTCTTATGATCTGCTTCTTGTAAAATAAAAGTTTCCACTCTAGCATCAAAATGGATCCCCATGAACCCCTTTATGAGAAGTGGTTAAAAAAACATTCATATTGGGATTATGTTGGGGAACAAAAACTACTAGTTCCTAAAATGGTTAAGGAAATCTTGAAATTTGAAAAAGGACAAGACTATTCAGAAGCACAAAAAGGATGCTCAGATTCAACAAAAGAGATATGTTGAAAATCATCATTGAGACCTAGAGTTTGATATTGGAGACATGGTATTCCTCTACATATCTACATGGAATAAAGTTATGAGATTTTGGAATAAGGGAAATCTTGGTCTAAGATACATCAGCCCCTTTGCGATAATTGATCACATCAGAGTGGTAGATTATCAACTATCACTCCCACATAACCTATCTCAAGTACATGATGTATTACATGTATCCCTATTGAGGAAGTACCTACCAGACCTCTAACTTGTACTCAATCCAGAGATGGAACCATTGAAGAATGATCTTTCCTATTAGGAGTAACCATTTAATATCTTATATCACATAGAAAAAGTTATATGAAATAAGGAAACACACATGGTCAAAGTGCTGTAGTGAATCCAAAAGCTCAAAGTAGCAATGTGGAAACAGGAGGATGTGATGAAATGAATTTACCCTCATCTATTTTAGTGTGTTAATTGAAAAATCTATTGGTAATTTTTTTAAGGGTGGAATATTATAATGGCCAAAACCTTTATAAATAAAATCCCCTTTTTAGTTTAATTAAATGCATTGTTATATATTATGGATATAGAAAACACTTTAACTTATTTAGTTTTATTACATCATATTGGATTTAAATTTTTTTAAGTATCATTACCATTGATAATATTTATTTTGAACACCAATCATATTATTAGAATAAATATAGGTTTTTAACAAATCTAATTGACAAAAAAATGTATTGATGGCCTTAACCAGTAGGATAATACCCTATGAAGGCCATTTATTGTAATTTTTTTGGGAGATTACATCACTGGGATTTTCCCTTGATCACCCCCAAGTTGAGATCCAATAACTTACGAATGTGTGAAACCTTTTACGAGATAATTTCAAGCTCATCCCGATCATGGCAAAACTATGTACGCCAAAACACGCCATGAAAGTCTCACCATCACTCACCTTACACTTAGAGAGTTTTCTTGCATAATGAAGGGATATGTATCAATACCATAAAAATATTAATATTTATATTGTATTTTCAATAGAATAATGTTGATACTTTCCTTTTATTGTTACATTATAAATGATTTTGATTTATACATAATAAAACAAAAATTATATTTTTAATTAGTATTCAATTTTAAATAAGACATTTATTTTTCTGAATTAAGGGATTTTTGAAAAAAAATAACATTTTAGTAATATTTTATTTTTAAATAATTTTTATTAAAATAAAATGATCATATAATTTTTATGATGGCAAATTACATTCTTATAAAGGTTCAAAAACTGTTATTGTAAAAAAATCATGGCATTTGATAATAAATGTTGATTATTATTTTAAAAGTGAAAATACATATATTTAGTAAATTATTTTTCTAAAATTAATATTTTTTTGGAATCATAACATAAAAATTATCCAGTGGTTAATTTTTCTTAATTTTATAAGATAGTCAATTTTTTGGGTAAAAATTAAATACCGTTTAAATATGTTATGTATTATGATATCATAATGACAAAAAAGTGATTTCATTAATACTTAAAGGGTATCTGACGCACGCCTGTCGTGGGGCATGGCAAAACAATATTTTATTTACCTAAGTATAGTATAGAAGTTGATCCTAGGTAGTCTCCCAAAGAGGAGTGCACACAAAACAAGGTTGTCACTTTTTGTTGATTTTCTTAAAAAGATTGGTTTTAACAAATTTGAATGACTATGAGAGAAACAAAAAACAGAAATTGATTGATTTTAACAAATTATAAAGATGGTGATCGGATTTGGTTCGGCTAGACTTAGTGTTGTGCCATCATGGTTTCCAAATTTTATCTCTTCTTCTTCCTTAAACTGGTAAGAGAGATGTGATTAGAATTTCCCTTTCTAAAACATTAGATTGGTCTATCCTCATTCCAATGTGTTTAGGGTTGTAGAAGGTCTCTTGATTAATTAGAGAAATCCCAGACCTGGAATTTTTGTTCCCTAATAAACCAAGATTTCGACATACAATCCTACACACGTGCTTGACAACCGTCGAGCAATCACCACCCAACCCTAATCATGTTCCACCGTATACAGATTAGAATTGGGTGGTGGGAGATGTGATCATCGCCCAAAGAAATTTATAATTTCAGAATAAAAACCTTAACACAACTGCATTCTGAATTTAATACTGAATTATGAATTGGAACCGGAAGAATAAAGAAGAACAAATTTTATTCATTTCAAGCACAAAACTCAAGCACAACACATAGGTCCAGCCTCCCCTCTTTCCGATCACTCAAATGAAACTACCCCTCCATGGATGGGGTAAGCGAGATAATTCGGGAGAGGAGATAAATTTTAAAACAAAATAAATAAAAGAAAAATCTGAGAAGTTCTTCTCCTTGGTGCCCCAGAAGGAATGGGGTAGAGAATGGGATGTATTGAGGGGGAGGAGCTCTCCTCCTTTTATAGGCAGAATTCGACACCCTAAATTTTGAGCGTTTTAGACCCCATTAATGACCTCTTCAAGCGTTCCACCCTTCATGAATGTTGTGAAAAATTATCTTTGCAGTATCTCCCCAAAATTTCAGCTCATTTGAAAACCGTATGGAGGAGTTATGAATTTTTTCATTCTCGATTTCTGTTTCTGGATGAAGTTTCCAGGATGGTTCCTCCAAATGTATGTCATTTAATGGACTCCTTAATGACTTCCAAACTTCCCCAAATTTCTTGTATAGTAGCCACTATATGTCCTCGTCATATCCCATGTCGAAACACATCATTTAGATAATTGTAGGCCGAGTTTGATGTCCTTTATGTTGGGTGGGTCCACGCTGTCCGCCCGGAAAAATTCCCAACTTCAATGAATTTTTAGACCCTTTAGATGGCCGAATCAGCTCCTGGTCCAGAAGAAAAAAATGAAGGAAATAAAATAAGGATTATAAAAAAATTTTAATCACAAAATTTTGAATTTTATTTTTCCTGAAATGACCGAAATACCCCTGACTTAAAAATCTGTCAAAAATCCATAAATAGTCGTTTTTCACATTTGGGTTCAAAATAACACTAAAACCTAAAAACATGACAATTACCCATACAATAACACTTTTTTGGGAGTATAAAAAATTATATTCAATATAAATTAATTGAAAATATTTTCTCTATCAATTCCCCCACACTTAAACTATGCTTGTCCTCAAGCATAAAATCTCAACATGGAATTCAAAGGGAACCAATGTCACCAATATTTAAATTTCAAATGGAATAAAATCAAATGATTATCAATGTCCAATAAAATTTTCCAATTCCACAAAAATAACAATTTAATTTCCCATTTTTCAAAGAAACAATCAATTCATGCATTTTACTTTTCCCCTTTGAAAAATAATGAAGCTTCTCCTTTCATTTATTCAAGCTTCTAAATTTATTATTATTAAACATGCCAAATCATGACCTACCTCACTTTGAATATTTTCTCTCATCACTCATGATACAATTAATAGTGGAGTTATGCTCATATCATGAGAACATGCTCCTTACCCATAGTCTTGTAAAGTAACTACTTTCTCCACTTTGTAAAGACAAAACACACATAAAATCATGAGGACTTGAAATAAAGGTTCAAATGACTCTGTGGCTTAGGGTTGGTGGGTAAATGATTGAAATAATTTAAGGCCAGAAGTAGGAGGTTTGACTCTTAAGTACAATGCATGATTAATCAAGTGAAAACACAAGATGAACCTCACTCAAATCCCCTTGAAATGTGAATCACAACACCACTCCCCTTTAAATGACATGGGTCATGAGTCAATAAATGATTACAAAGAATGATATCATCCATGTTCTCCCTGTTTTTTTGTAAAGCTCCAGAAAGGCACAGATTTATTTTCTCTTTTTTTTTGTAAAGCTCCAGAAAGGCACAACTTTATTTTGATTTTTTTTTCTTTTTTTTTCTTTTTTTATGGAGAACCGGATGAAATGAAAGAAGCATAATGAAATGATGAATCATGCCCAATTTTATAATAATACATTGCCCAAAATGATGACGCACACATTACACCACCCAATAATGATACATATCCCAAGGAACGCACACGAAAGGCCCTTCCCCCACACTCAAACTTGAAATAACCATGAAAAAATACTAAAAGTGTAGGTAGGTAAGGAAAAATTGGATTGTAATGTGGCTTAAACCTATAAGGCAATTCATGGCATCTAAGGGATTACGAAGCATAAATGTAAAGGTGGGTATTAGGATAAAATGTGGCTAGCCAAAGAGATGCCTCAATCATTTTAAATGTGGTTTTGTACAGTCATATCTTTGACAAGTTTCAATACAAGTTCTAGCAGGTGGCACGTCCCAAGATCACTCAAGAAATATGCTCAAGATAAAATAGGAAATATTTGGTCTAGAAATCCTCTCAGGAATGAGAATATGATATTGGACAATCACTTATGGCATGATTAATAATAACAAATTAATTCACATGAATTTCAGAAATTCAAAGAATGAAAAATGGAAGGGAAATTTCATTTACATGAATCAATTAATTCCCTTAAATCATGAGTCCTTATTTCAATATCCTTTCTTCACTTTAATCATCCAATTATCCATTTTAATCATTCAATATCATTAACATTGAAATCTAAAACATGGCATCACAATATTCCTAAGAAACTCATGTCTCATAGAGAAGTCAAGTAAAACATGAATTCAAGCGTGGGCATGCCTTTTTTTGATTAATTTTTTAAAAGACTAAAAAAAAGTAGGGAATAAAGTCAGATAATATAGAATTGAAACTCATACTCCCCTGTCAAATGGATCCTTTTCTTCACGACGTATAATCCCACAACACCCTCTTCATTAATGGACCTGAAAAAAATGAAAACAATTGATAGTGCAGGCTCGTTCAATCATGCTGGTAAATAACTAAGAAGAAAAGTGGGAAATGGGGGAAAATGCGGGTTGCCTCCGGGTAGCGCCTTTATTTAATGTCGTTGGCTCAACAAAACAAAACAATTTTTTTTTGAAAAATCTCTTGGACTACAAGATTTCCTCCCCCACACTTAATTTATGCAGTGTCCTCAATGCATGTAAATGTATGTCTCAAAAAGTTGGAGTTACTTCATTTAATCAAGTGTAAAGGAATGATGCAACCTGGTAGGTGTTCATTTGTATTCAGGATGAAGGAGTGTGATCTCCTCCACTGGTTCTTGAGGTACGGTCCCATGGAACTTCTTCAGCCTCTACCCATTTATAGTGAATGGGTTTCATCCTCCTTCCTTTTGAATCTGCACAGCACCAAAGGGATATACATGAGTAACAGTAAAGGGGCCTTCCCATTTGGAACGAAGTTTACCTGGCATAAGCTTAAGTCTGGATTTGAAGAGTAACACGTGATCTCCAGGGTTGAAGGTTCTTGGTTGAATTATCTTTTCATGGGCCATCCTCGTTCTCTCTTTATAGATCATTGAGTTTTCAAAAGATTCCATTCTAATTTCCTCTAACTCCTACAACTGCAATCTTCTTTCTTTCCCAGCTTTCTCAAGGTCCAGATTCATCTCTCTGACCGCCCAGTAGGCTCTATGCTCCAACTCCACAGGAAGGTGGCAACTCTTTCCATAGATCAATCTATAGGGACTCATCCCTATCGGTGTTTTGTAGGCCGTCCTGTATTCCCATAATGTATCATCTAACTTTTGGCTCCAGTCCTTCTGGTTGGGTTTAACAGTCTTCTCTAGAATGGCTTTGATTTCTCTATTAGAGACTTCTGCTTGGCCATTTGTTTGGGGATGGTATGGGGTAGATGTTCTATGATGTACCCCATACTTCTTCAGCAATGCTTCCATTTTCCTGTTGCAGAAATGAGTTCCCTGATCACTGATGATTTCTCGTGGCACGCCAAACCTACATAAAATGTTAGCCCTAACAAAATCACAAACAACTTTTGCATCATCAGTTCTGGTTGCTTTTGCTTCCACCCATTTTGAAACATAGTCTACAGCCAAAAGAATATATGAATTTCCAAATGACATTGGGAATGGTCCCATGAAATCTATGCCCCAAACTTCAAAAATTTCACAAAATGTTATTGGTTTTTGTGGAATTTCATGTCGTTTGGATATGTTACCAGAAAATTGGTATTTTTCACATCTTTTACAAAATTCATATGCATCCTTGAATAAGGTGGGCCAGTAGAGTCCAGATTCTAAAACTTTTCGGGCAGTCCTATGAGGTCCAAAGTGGCCTCCACATGATAATTTATGACAAAATTCAAACACTGATTCAATTTCACTTCTTGTCAATCATCTTCTTATGATTTGATCATTACAAATTTTCCACAGAAACGGATCTTCCCAAATGTAAAATCTTGATTCAGATTTAAGCTTATGTTGTTGATGAGAGCTTATATGAGAGGGTACCTGAGATGTTACCAAATAGTTGACAATGTTGGCATACCATGGTACTTCACTATTGATGATGTAGAGTTGTTCTCCAGGAAGCTCATCATTAAGTGGGTTCTGCTTTGGTATTTCTGTTTCAGCGGTGTGGGGTAGTCGACTCAGATGATCAGCCACTTGATTTTCAGTCCCCTTCTTATCTTTGATTTCCAAGTTGAACTCTTGTAAGAGTAGCATCCATCTCACCAACCATGGTTTAGCATCCGCCTTTTTCATTAAGTACCTAAGAGCTGCATGATCAGAAAAAACAACAACTTTAGTGCCCAGAAGATATGATCGTAATTTTTCTAGTGCAAAAACGACTGCAAGGAACTCCTTCTCCGTGGTTGTGTAATTTATTTGTGTTTCATCCAAGGTCCTTGATGCGTAGGAGATGACTTGAGGTTTGCTGTCAATTCTCTGTGATAGAGCGGCTCCCACTGCTTGGTTGGATGCATCACAAAGTATCTCGAAAGGGTAATCCCAATTGGGTGGCTGCATTATTGGTGGTGTTATCAGCCTTTCCTTTAATTCATCAAATGATTCCCTACATGCACAATCAAAATTAAAGTTAGCATCCTTTATAAGTAATTTTGAGAGAGGGAGAGAAATCTTACTGAAATCCTTGATGAATCTTCTGTAAAATCCTGCATGCCCTAAAAAGGATCTAACATGTTTGACACAAGTTGGATATGGTAAGGAATTTATTACATCAACTTTTGATTTATCAACCTCAATCCCATTTTGTGAAATTATGTGCCCCAACACTATCCCTTTTTCAACCATGAAATGACATTTTTCAAAATTTAAGACAAGGTTTTTTTCAATGCATGTTTTCAAAACGTTTTCCAAATTTCCCAAGCAAAGATCAAATGAATTGCCAAAAACTGTGAAATCATCAAGAAACACATCCAAGAAATCCTTAATGTGGTCTGAAAAAATACTCACCATACACCGTTGAAATGTACCTGGGGCATTGCATAGCCCAAAAGGCATCCTTTTATAGGCGAATGTTCCAAAAGGGAAGGTGAAGGTTGTCTTCTCCTGGTCTTTTGGTGCAATTGGTACCTGAAAATATCCTGAGAATCCATCTAAAAAACAGTAATGAGTATTTCCAGCTAACTTTTCAAGCATCTGATCAATGAATGGAATAGGAAAGTGATCTTTTCTGGTAACTTGATTTAGCTTCCTGTAATCTATACACACTCTCCAGCTATTTTGTATTCTCATGGGGATCAATTCATTTCTTTCATTTGTGACAGTGGTCAGGCCAGTTTTCTTGGGGACTACATGAATTGGGCTGACCCATTGAGAATCAGAGATTGGGTAAATGATATCAGCTGCTAACAATTTCTCAATCTCTTTCTTAACGACCTCCATGATTGTGGGATTCAGTATTCTTTGAGGTTGTCTAACTGGCCGAGATTCACTTTCTAAAAATATCCTGTGAGAGCATACCTTAGGGTTGATTCCAGGAATATCACCTAAACTCCATCCTACATCTTTTACATTCCTTTTGAGAAGGTCAATCAATGTTTGTTCTTGTAAATGGGATAGGTTATTGTCAATGATTACTGGCAATTTCTCCCCTTCCATTAGGTAAGCATACTTCAAGTCACATGGCAAAGGCTTCAATTCTAAACATGGGGGTTGTTCAAGGGATGATATTGCATTTAGGTTTCCTACTTCTAATGTTGAATTCTCGGGAATAATATTACTTCCTTTTAACAAATCATCGAAAAAAATCAGATTTTACCTCATCCTCCAACATGATATCAGAATTTTCAGGTTCATGGGAGTTATAAAATTCAAATGAAGAGTGTTCTCCCAAAGATAAAAATTCATGAAGCATACCTGAGTCTTCAATTGGTTCTATAGCTTCATCATGGGAGATTGCATAAAGTGAGTGATTGCTGGATGGGTGTTTCATCGTATCAAGAATATTGAAGTGTACCGTACTATCTCCGAGCTCCATGGTGAGTGTTCCTTCATGCACGTTGATGATTGTCCTTGCTGTTTTCAAGAATGGTCTCCCTAGGATGATGGGAGATTGGGATGGTGCTCGGTCTTCCTCTATGGTAAGGACATAAAAGTCTGCTGGAAAGATTAATCCTCTCACTCCTACAAGTACATCTTCAACGACTCCAGCTGGGAAAACGGTGGATATGTTTGCTAATTGTACCACCACCCGAGTTGATTTTAGTTCTCCGATCTGCAAAGATGAAAACACAGAGTGAGGCATCACATTTATCGAAGCTCCAAGATCACATAGTGCATCACTAAAATTTAATGAACTGATAGTGCAGGGAATAGAGAAAGTCCCTGGATCTTGACATTTTTGCGGTATCGGTGGTGTGATCAATGCTGAGACGCTTCTTCCTAAGTTGATTCTTTCATTTCCATCCAGCCTCTTTCTTTTAGTACATAGCTCCTTTAGAAATTTTGCATATTTAGGGATTTTCCTGATTGCATCTAGTAGTGGAATGTTAATCTCAACTTTTCGAAATGTTTCCTGAATTTCCCGTTGAAGTCGTTCTTCTTCGCCCTTATTTGACTCAACCAATGCTGATGGAAATGGTGCTGGAATATCCTTTTTCTCCCTTTATTGTTTCTGCAATGGTGTTTCTTGTCTTTCTTTCTTGAACCTTGTTCTTTCTACTTTGTTGTTGACTCCATTTTTTGTTTGGAAAGGATGAGCTTCAGCAGGTTCCCTAGATTCATCCTCCTCATATTGTTCTGGTGGTTTAAGCTCCTTCCCGCTTCGGGTTGTGATTGCACTAACATTCTCTTTTGGATTGGGAATTGTTTGTGCAGGAAGCTTACCTTGGTTCTTGGTGAAAGCATCCATAATGCTTGCAAATTGATCAGCTAGCTTGTCCATATTATCTTCTATTCCTGCAACTCTTGTCTTCAGTTGTTGGTCTTCATTTGTCGGTGCACTTGTGGATGGTTGCTCATAATTCTTCCGCTGGAAAGGTGGTGGTTGAGAAGTTTGTTGTTGTTGGAAGGGCTTCTGATAAGGTTGTTGGAATGCTATCGGGTTCTGATATTGCTGCTGAAAAGGTTCTCTGGCTTGGTTCTGTTGAAACCCATACCCTGGTTGGGTTTGTGGTTGGTATTGCCTTTGTTGATAGGCTGCATCACAACTTTCTGTCCCCTGTACTTCTGGACATTGATCAGTGTAATGAGAATTAGAAGAGCATACACCACATACCTGATTCGTCCCTTGTTGTTCCTTCACATGGTTCACAGCTATTTTTCGCACCAACCTGGTGAGTTCACCCATTTCATTCCTAATTAAATCAACTGAATCAGATGTTCTTACCTCATGAATACCTCTGGTGATCGTACCTCGAGTGCCAAACTGCTGTGAATTTTGTGCAATCTTTTCAATCAGAATTCGTATATCTGCAGGTGATTTATCAATGAGGGCTCCTCCCGACGAGGCATCTAGTAGATTCCTGTCATTGTCAAGAAATCCTTGGTAGAAGCACACAAGTAATTGGTCCTCTTCTATTTCTTGGTGTGGACAACTTGCACAAAGCTTCTTGAAACGTTCCCAGTATTCGTAGAGTGTTTCTCCAGTTGATTGATGGATGACATAAATCTCCTTCTTTATTGCAGTGCTCCTAGATGTTGGGAAGAATCTTTGTAGAAATAATTTTTTTAGATCTTCCCAGTCACTGATCTCCCCTGGTTGTAGATTGTACAACCATTCCTTTGCTTCTCCCTCTAGTGAGAAGGGGAAAACCCTCCACTTCACATGCTCTTCCGCGACTGCTCGAGGTTTGAAGCTGGAGTAGACATAGGTGAATTCTTGAATATGTCGATTTGGGTCTTCACCTGCAAGACCATGAAATTTAGGAAGCACTTGGATCATGTTAATTCGCAATTCAAAATCATTTTCTATGGCAGGAATTGCAAGTTGATAATTTTGATTGACAAATTGAGGTGCACAGATGTCACGTAGGGTTCGGTTGGGATTTACAGCCATTATTAAAGGTTCAAAGTCTCCACTCAAGGTATCACTTGAATCAGTGATATTTATTTCTTCGAAATCTTTGGGAAGATTATGATTTCTCAATTTGGTTATTGTGCGCTCAATTTCTGGATCGAATTATAATAAATTGCTATTTGAACTACGGGTCATTCAAAAGAGATTTTTTTTTTAAAAACTTTGAGGCACTGCCTCCCCGGCAACGGCGCCAAGTTTTACGCATGCCTATCGTGGGGCGTGGCAAAACAATATTTTATTTACCTAAGTATAGTATAGCAGTTGATCCTAGATAGTCTCCCGAAGAGGAGTGCACACAAAACAAGGTTGTCACTTTTTGTTGATTTTCTTAAAAAGATTGGTTTTAACAAATTTGAATGACTATGAGAGAAACAAACAACATAAATTTATTGATTTTAACAAATTATAAAGACGGTGATCGGATTTGGTTCGGCTAGACTTAGTGTTGTGCCATCATGGTTTCCAAATTTTATCTCTTCTTCTTCCTTAAACTGGTAAGAGAGATGTGATTAGAATTTCCCTTTCTAAAACCTTAGATTGGTCTATCCTCCTTCCAATGTGTTTAGGGTTGTAGAAGGTCTCTTGATTAATTAGAGCAATCCCAGACCTGGAATTGTTGTTCCCTAATAAAACAAGATTTCAACATACAATCCTACTCACGTGCTTGACAACCGTCGAGCAATCACCACCCAACCCTAATCATGTTCCACCGAATACAGATTAGAATTGGGTGGAGGGAGATGTGATCATCGACCAAAGAAATTTATAATTTCAGAATAAAAACCTTAACACAACCGCATTCGGAATTTAATACTGAATTATGAATTGGAACCGGAAGAAGAAAGAAGAACAAATTTTATTCATTTCAAGCACAAAACTCAAGCACAACACATAGGTCCAGCCTCCCCTCTTTCCGATCACTCAAATGAAACTACCCCTCCATGGATGGGGTAAGCGAGATAATTCGGGAGAGGAGAGAAATTTTAAAACAAAAGAAATAAAAGAAAAATCTGATAAGTTCTTCTCCTTGGTTCCCCAGAAGGAATGGGATGGAGAATGAGATGTATTGAGGGGGAGGAGCTCTCCTCCTTTTATAGGCATAATTCGACCCCCGAAAGTTTGAGTGTTTTCGACCCCATTAATGACCTCTTCACGCATTCCACCCTTCATGAATGTTGTGAAAAATTATCTTGGACGTCTCTCCCCAAAATTTCAGCTCATTTGAAAACCGGATGGAGGAGTTATGAATTTTTTCATTCTCGATTTCTGTTTCTGGATGAAGTTTCCAGGATGGTTCCTCCAAATGTATGTCGTTTAATGGACTCCTTAATGACTTCCAAACTTCCCAAAATTTCTTGTAGAGTAGACACTATATGTCCTTGTCATAGATCAGGTGGAAACACATCATTTAGATAATTGTAGGCCGAGTTTTATATCCTTTATGTTGGGTGGGTCCACGCTGTCCGCCTGGAAAAATTCCCAACTTCAATGATTTTTTAGACCCTTTAGATGGCCGAATCAGCTCCTGGTACAGAAGACAAAAATGAAGGAAATAAAATAAGTATTATAAAAAAAATTTAATCAGAAAATTTGGAATTTTATTTTTCCAGAAATGACCGAAATACCCCTGACTTAAAAATCTGTCAAAAATCCAGAAATAGTCGTTTTTCACATTTGGGTTCAAAATAACACTAAAACCTAAAAACATGACAATTACCCATCCAATAACACTTTTTTGGGAGTATAAACAATGATATTCAATATAAATTAATTGAAAATATTTTCTCTATCAGTATCCATGAGAAAATATTTGTTTCCCTTTAAAATAATTTTTTTTTTATTTTTTTTATTAATTTTATAAGGCCTTTATGAATCCTCCAAAACTATTAATATATTTCAAGGTTTTAAAATTATTTCTTTATGAGTATGACTCACTTCCACATAAAAAATAGTGTTGTTTTATTATTTTTGACCCTTGGACATATAAAATATTGAAAACAAATCCCCTTGGGAAGAAATTATGGGAAAAAACCATGGTAAGGTTTTTGGTTTTGGTTATTATATTATATAGTGACCAAAACCAAAGTTTGAGAAATGATAAAGAATTACACACTCATTTACTATATAAACCTAACAAAGATCCTAATTAACTTCACTTATAGTACTTTTATCATGTAATTACTCTTCCCTAACCTATATAGATTCCTCCAAAGGTTACCCATGATCTTTTGAACCTTATTCCAAGCATTTGGACTCACACTCTCAAGGCAAGGGTTCTTTTATTTCTTCTATTTATTCAAGTATCTTCTTTTTATTGTTCCCTTTTTGTAAAATTACTACTATTGGGATATTATCTTCCATACCCCTTACTAATCCTATGATTACTAAATTATTATAGACCTATTTTTATATAATTAATCCCTTCCATGAACATTTATATGACGCCATTATATTGTAGACATTTTACCGTGATTTACAATGCCAAAAAATATGTAGTGAATACAAATAACTAATTTCTATCAAGGGTGTCATCCTTTATAAATCATAATTATTTTATTGGGGAACTAAATTTATGTATTCCACACTCATTGATCATGTAATAAAAATTGATTCAAAATGATTCCACAGTTTATGATTTATGTGGTATACATAAGCATGAGAATGAAATGAAAGTGATAGGAGCATCTAAAATTATATATCGCTTCAATGAATTGGATACTATTTTAGTGTCGTGAGACATCATGAAAGGGATTAGAGAGTGAACCTTGTCCATCATGGGTCTTTTTACATCCTGATTTCTTGGTAGTTACCCTTGACCTATATTTATGATATAGTGTTTTATGTTTTTTCCACATTTCCCATGTTGTCTTTATGATTATCATTATCGACTTGACTCATTGATCATGTTTATGATTCTAATCCATTTTATGTCTCATTGATATCCCTAATGTCTAAATTGTATTAACTTCTTCATCTTATGACATGTTTATTACTTTACAGGGATTTATTGATTACCCTTTATTATGTATGTCCATAGGTTACCCCATGCAGTGTTAAGTACGAATGAATAATATGATCATGATAAATAATTTTTCATTGAAGATGATGTATTCCTTATTTTACGTTGTTATGTAATGTACTAAATTTCCAAGGACACTATACTTCTAAATCTTATGGGTTTTATTTTGTGTAATGTTATGTAATAAATCAATAATTAATATGTAATAAAGAGAATGTATATCGTAATCAATGAGGCATAGAAAGAGGATGAAGTGATAAAAAAGGTATTGAATATTCTAGTGTTAAAACTTTTCTAAAGTTGAGGTTATAAGTTTTTGAACCCATATATGTATCACCTAAAAACTAGTGCTGAATGTGGATTTTAAGGATGATACACATAGCTCATCCATCTCTATTCATCTAAGGTACAATAAGATGTACAAATATCTAATAAAAATCTTCAAGTGGGATAACATGAAGAGAGAGATTGTAGAATTTTTATCTTGATGCTTGTTAGGGAAACATGTAGAGGCTTAAGGACCAATGTATAAGGTTATTATTAAAATATTTCCTCAAACCATTATGTAAATAAAAAAACATAACCATATATGTCATTATAGGACTCCCCAGGACACCCAAAGGTAATAATGCCATATGGGTGGTAGTCAACAAACTTAAAAAGTCAACAAATTACATTTATATTAAGGAAGAATTATCACTTGACCAAATATATAAGATATAAATAAGGGAAGTGGTAAAATTTCACAATGTTACATTCTATATTGTTCAAAATCAAGATCTGAGGTTTATCTTAATGTTCTGAAGGATCCTTTAGTAAGAATTGGATTCAGAACACTTTTTCAGTACTTCTTGTCACCCTCAAATGGATGTTCAGTTTGATACAACCATTCAATATATATATTTTAGAGACACGTACTTGAGGTACATAGACATTTCATTACTTTTGCGGAATACTTAATACATAAAAAAAACAGACACCAAAGGACCGTAATAGTTTACTGTATTTGAAAACTTAGAACATAATCTTCTAATCATGGTGAAAGATCTTAAACATCTCCCATAAAGATCTTCACCTTTTGTTTTATTACCTAAAAACTTTCTTTATATCCTCGAAATAAGAAAAAATAAAAAGGGTGAGCTCAAATTCTTAGTAAGGGTAAACATAGAGAACATAAAACAATCCATAAACATTTGAATGCAAAAACTTGAACATAAAATCTAAACATCAAAATCTTGAGAAAAGACAAAAATCTTGGAAATACGTAAGGTATATATCACAAAGGAACATCAATCATGATAAAATAGAATGGGAATAAAACATGTAATTATCGAAAACCATTAAGCACATGATATGATTTCCATAGTAGCCAAGACATTGCTGCCAAAACCATCTTAGTGGACAAAGCCCCTTTTTGAATCGAGTTCACTCCTCGTTCCAGTCCTGTATCACTGAACCGGGTTAACATACCATTCCATCCATGTATATCTCATGAGATATAATTCTTTACCCAATGCATTGGAGGGAGATATAGGTCCCACCCTTCTCCTAATGAAATAATTCTTACTTGTTCCACAAAGTAAACATAAATCATTCATCATAACCCAAAGAATAAAATGGGTTTCATAAACATCATCCCATCATAACATAATCCATATAACACAAATGGATATCCTTTCATCATAAGAAAAGTGAAACCATGTAAATAATAGAGATATTATACTTGAAACATACACATATGAAATAATGTCATCTTAGATGGAAAATGTTATTGATAAAACACTTGAAATGAATTCTTGAAGAAAATATACTTTCTTCTTCAAAATCATTTTATTTTCACAAAATGCAATTCAATTTTAAAAGAAAAGGATTTTTTTGAAAATAGTCATGAAATATTGTAGATTGAGATTCATGAAAATAAGGAGATACAAAACCGTAAAAATCCGTTCATGTTGTATAAGTTAAAAAAAACATTCTCCTCGTACTTTTAACGGAAAAGTAAAAAAGTACCGTGTATGGTAAACAAAAGAAATATTCCTTCCATAACACAAAGTAAAAGTTAAGAGGGGTAAAAATGAATTTAAACATACATGGAAGAATATTACACACTTTATGAAAACATTTATATCAACATGGATGAAAAATATAACCCTAGTAAATACTTACGTATAAGCATTCTCAGATAAAAATGAGATTGTAAAATTATCCCTTACCTTATGTCCGATATGATTTGTATATATCCAAACCTCCTGTATAATGATTTAAATAATGTCATTTAATTATTAAAGAATCATATTCATTGTTATGATATCATATATGGTTCACTTATGACTTTATATTACCCGTTCTTTTGTAAATTCCATGTTAAAGCAGCGTTTTGGGTAAAATCGTTTCATTTATCATACGTGTTTCGATTTCTTGTTCTTGATATTATTACTCATATCCTCATTTTATTAATTCCATAATTTAAAAAATTATTTATATATAATATATAATCAGTATATAAATATATATTATAGATCGATAAATGGAATGAAGTACACCATTCATGGAGACGGTAGGCCGTACGTACGCATGAACGCTGTTTTCATTTCCTTATTGAATTGAATGGAATTAAGTAAATGAAACATATATGTAAATAAATCCAATATCATTATTATGTAATATCTTTCATGATTAATTATTAAATATATACTTTATAATCATACTTTAATGGTTAATCATGGAAAATGAATCTCATCACGTTCGTGGAGACGGTATTCCGTACGTACGCACGAGTGATGATATCATTCCCATAATTATTGAATAGAATTGGAGTGTATGATATAATATCTCAGAATCATTATGATGTTATAATAACCATATATAGTTATTCTTTACACCATTATACCCATCCAAGTAAGGTGGTGGTGGAAAAACTAATTACACCACAGCGTGGAGACGGTATTCCGTACGTACACACGCATGGTGATTTCATTTTCTGTAGGATGGATAGAAGATTAAATGAGGTTGTTTAATATTTATAATATCATATCAGTATATTAGTGATACATATTTTATTACTTTACAATGAAAAAACTAAAGAAGAAGAAGTTTAAGAAGAATGAAACTTGAAAGAATTGGTAGAAGATATTACCTCTTCTTCGACGCACCTCTTTTAAGCTTTCTTTTAAGGCACTAGAGTTGGTATTTTTAGGAGAACAGAACCTCTATAATGTTTATAGGGAAGTTGATAAGGGAAATTGGCAGGGTTTGTCCGAGCATGAAGGATCAAAATTGTGTAAAGAGAAGAGGGAGGAGGTGCCCTTTTATAAGGGAGGAGAGAGGCACTTTTGGAAACCTCTAAAATATTAATTTATAATAAATGAAAAACCCACTTAAAAACTTCCAAAGTGACTCAAATTCAGATATTAGATAAGATAGGGTTGTAATCTCATCAAACAATTAAATTTAGACATGTTTTGATTTTATTTTAAACCTTATCATTTTGATTTATCCTTATTTAATCTATTTAATTTTATTTGTGGTAATAATGTTATAAATTTTATATGGTTATAAATACAAACTTATGTGTTATTAATTATACATAATTTGATATTTTAGGAAATTTTAGATCATATAAATTTTAATTTTTAATTTTTAATTTTTTTTGTGATTTTTAAACAATTTAATAATATAAATTATCAATAGTGTAAATTTTGACACAATTAAATTATTTGAATTTAAATAAAATCTACACAGAAGATATGTTTGAAAAAAAATATTTAATAGATTAATAACATGTAATATTTATCTATAAAATTTGTGGAGCACATGAAATAGTTCATATAATATTTATTTTAATATTTTTAAAACCATTTATTTGATATTTCAATCAATAAAATAATTTCAACATCACTATTGTGTCACCATTAATGATAATTATTTAATCCCTAATAATTCTAAATAAATTCACATGATGTAGATAATTTTATTAGTTTTCTGGAGACTATTCATGTTCTAAGTTTCATGAAGTTTATCAATAAATTAAAATTATTATACTTATAAGATTTAAGAGAGTGACATGTTGTCACTTTCTTTGGTTTTAATAATAATTAAATTATTTTCATGGTAAAAAGTCCATGAAATTAATATAATCTGATCCTTAGGTGATATGGGTCGAGTTTTAGTCATCAAATAGAATTTTTTCATGTGTTAGGGTAATTTTATAATCTTAGGTTTACCCTTAATTACCCGATTTATCTTTAACTGAAGTAAATAAAAATTACCGTAGTTACTATTCATAATATCAAAAAAATAAAAGTAATCTATTAACATAATTTGGACCAACTGAATCCAAATGTCGAATCATTTATTCAAAATTAAAAATAGAGAAGTTACAGTAATTAAAATAAAAATTTATCCCGTTGTTAAGAAAATGGGTTTTAAAAGTTAAAATATTGCCAAAGATTGAAATGTTTTTACCTATGAATTCAATGTAAAATTAACGGTAATGACATAAATTACATTAAATGGTAAAAATATATTCTATTTATACTTTAAAACCAATAAATATTATAATTTAACCATATTAATTATTGTGATGAAAAAGTTGTTTTTAATTAAAATATAGCGTGTTTTTACTATTCATTAAAATATGAAAGTTATCAGAATAATATGAAAAATTTATCCAAAGTAAATTTTTATATCCTGATTTCAAATAATAATTTTATTTTGTTAAATTGAACTTATAAACATGTCAAAAACTAGATTTAATGTGGGTGCACCATCAAAAGGTGACAAAACTGTATTTTTTGAAAATACTTATTTTACCCAAAAAATTTATTTTGTTCTCATAACATGTTCTAGAAAATATGTAAGATGAATAATAATGTTATAAAATTGAAAACGTAGTTAATAATATTCATAACAGCTATTCCATAATAATATTATAACACTATATCGTTGTTTAGTGAACCCGGTATTGCGTACTACACACGCTATCGAGGAAGGTCAAGATTGCGTGTAATGCAAGACAAGTCAGGGATGTGTGTAGTAAAAGCTCCCTTTAGTGTAGAGTACATCACATGACATTAATGAAATTAAAAATAATAATTCTCATAAAATCTCGGGTTGTTACATTCTACCCTCCTTAAAATGAATTTCGCCCTTGAAATTCGTCAGGGTTATAAATAGTTTACTACTTGAAAGTTTCTTTCATAGAAACCCACATCGTAAAAAGGAATACTAAAACTTAATTTTAAAAAGTGAAGTATGAAACATATCGGTTACCCAAATTAACTCATCACTGGGTTTCCACATAGGAGAACATGTGTGAAAATATGGATATGGAAGAGAAACCTAACCATCAAGTTCTGATGGAGAGTGGTAGAGAACATGGCTATGAAAAATACAACAATCACAAATCCATAAATTTGTGATGATCTAAGGTACCATCTGATTCATCAAATATAAGGGCACTAGGAAAACATTTTTGGTTTGCAAGATAATTTCTCTAAAATTGAAGAATTTGAATTAGAAGAAATACTTACTTTATTTCAGTAAAATCTCCCATTTTTTTGTGCCTTGAACAATTTCCACTTCATCTCTTAAAGAAATAAAGTTGAATTTGTCATTTTTGAAGTGTTAGAAGATCATGTGATAGAATTATGGGTCACTCCATCTATCTCAAACAAAAGGTTAGCAAAATTTATCAAATATACATAATTCCATATATGGCGAGGTTAATCGTATATGATTTCAAAAAAGGAATTATACTTCATCTATCATAACGCTTAATAAAATAAAACTATTTTCTACTAACCAGGGACTTCCTGTAGGCCAATGGTAGGCAATAAAGTTCTGTCGTACTTCGATTGTGGGTTCAATTCCCGAAACCTTGTCAGACGTGACAAGTTGTCTCCCATCCTGCAGGTTGTCTTTTTTTTCTCTAAAACTTCACTATTATAACATTAAAGAAATAATATCGAAAAAAGTTCTAGCCTTAAAAAATACTATCTTATGTCTGACATAATCCATTCCAGTCTTTAGACTTATCCAAAATACATCTGTCCAATCTCATAGTATAAAGAAAATTATTACTAGAAATGTCATCAACCAAGCATGTGAATACCATCATTTATCCCCCATATATCATAAGATATATCTTTTTGATCACATTCCAAACATGTGAATACCTTAATCTTGTATTCTCTTGAAACATGAATTACCATAGAACCATAGTGAAAACATGAATTCTGTCAAAATGTAACTCTTTCCACATACCAAAATCCCAAAATTTATATATACTCATGCCATGATATCACTTTGTCCTTATATCAGTCATGAGCTCATTAATACTATCAAACACATTATTTTCTCTTTATCCCTTTATTATTCACATATAATCTGCTTTCCAAAATATTTTAATTACTTTTCATTGTTACCGGTACCATATAATTATTGAAAATCATAATAAACTAATACATAGATATTCCAATATTCCACAGTACTATAAATTAAGTTCCACAACATTATTTTGGAATCCCATTACATAAACACATAATCATTCCACTACATCGTTGTCATACTCAACATCACCAATAGTGATCGCATGTGACCTCCCTTTGTCCTTTTTCTTAATAGGTTGCTCACGTCGATCATCATTAACCCTTGGATTAGGGCATTGATTAGCATAATTCCCCATTTCCTTGAACTTGAAGCATTGAAGTGTTGGTGGAGCGTTTTCTGTAGTCTTTTCTCTATTCATGTCATTAGAAACATTTTTCCCATTACTTTGGCACTCATCTGCTTGAAGACCTTCTTTTCCACACTTGAAACATTTTCTAGTACCTTTTAGATAATCTCCACCATGCTTCTTTCCACATTTTGAGCATAAATAAACATTCACATTCTTTTCACCATTGTTCTGAGGTTTTTCCTTGAACTCCATCTTTTGTTTCTTGTCAAAACCATGAGATGGATATATTACACCAACTTCCAGTTCTACCTTCATAGCACAATGCACAATTTATTCATAGCTATTGAAGTCTCTTATAGCTAATTCCATTAAAAGACTTGGTTTTAAGACACTGAATAATCAATCAACATTACTTTCAGGTTGGATGATAAAGCGAGATGCATACCTTGCAAGTCTTGTAAAATTCGCTTCGTATATACCAACAGATTCATTATCCTTCTGCTTAAGCTAAAAGAAATCCTTTTTCATCTTTGTTCGAAGAATATGAGGGAAGTACTTACTAAAAAACAAGTTCTTGAACTCGTCCCATTCCATGGATTCAATTTCATCTTGGGGCATTGTATTCTTAATTAGATTCCACCCCTGGTCTGCTTCACCTTCTAAACGGTAAACAGCTAAAATAAATTTTTCATGTTCTGAACATCGAAGTATGGAAAATATCTTTTCAATGGTACTGATACATTGTTCATCAACAAGTGGATCAAAAGACCCATTGAAAGAAGGTGGATGTTTCCTCATGAAGGACTCAATAGAATATTGTTCCCTTCTATGATCATTTAGAAATCCATAATGATTCATAGCTTGTGTGAGTATAGAAATAATATTTTGCACTCCATCTCCCATCACATTTGGTTGTTCGGGAGGACAATCATTTCATTGTCCATTACGTTGATCAACAAGGTTCCTTCGGGTTCCAGCCATTGTCTAAAACCCAAAAAGAACAGTGTGAGAGGAAAAAATCATGCTAGGAAAACAACATAATAAATGGGGATTAGCTTAAATATCTAACATCTTAGGTTTAATTTTAATATTGTTACCATAATTCTAGGACTATAACCTATACTTATACTTAACCTTAGGGACATCCCTAGACATACCTTAAAAATATCTCTAGGGATATCACTAATGTTCTCGCATCCTAGTTTCCAAAGGTTGACTAAACCTTTCCTCTAAGACCAACTATTGAGACCTGTACTTGATGTACATAGACATTGCATTACTTTTGCAGAATACTTAATACATAACAAAAACAGACACTAAAGGACCATAATAGTTTTGTGTCTTTGGAAACTTGGAATATAATATTCTAATAATGGTGAAAGATCTTCAACATCTCCCATAAAGATCTTCCCCTTTTGTTTTATTACCTAAAAACATTTTTTATATCCCGGGGAAAAGAAAACATAAAAAGGGTGAGCTCAAATGCCCAATAAGGGTAAAAATAGAGAACATAAAATAATCCATAAACATTTGAATGCAAAAACTTGAACATAAAATTTAAACATCAAAATCTTGAGCAAAGACATAAATCCTGGATGTACGTAAGGCATATATCATAAAGAAACATCAATCATGATAAAATAGCATGGGAATAAAACATGTAATTGTGGCGAACCATTAAGCACATGATATTATTTCCATAGTAGCCAAGACATTACTGCCAAGACCTTCTTAGTGGACAAAGTCCCTTTCTGAATCGAGTTCACTCCTCGTTCCAGTCCTGTATCACTAAACCAGATTAACTTACCATTCCAGCCTTGTCTATCTCATGAGATATAAATCTTTACCCAATGCATTGGAGGGAGATATAGGTCCCACCCATCTCATAATGAAATCATTCTTACTTGTGCCACAAAATAAACATAAATCATTCATCATAACTCAAAGAATAAAATGGGTTTCATAAACATCATACCATCATAACACAATCCATATAAAACAAATGGATATCCTTTCATCATAAGAAAAGTGAAACCATATAAATCATAGATATATTATACTTGAAACATACAAATATAAAATAATGTCATGTTAGATGGAAAATCTTATTGATAAAACACTTGAAATGAATTCTTGAGAAAAATATCATTTCTTCTTCAAAATCATTTTATTTTCACAAAATGCCATGAAATTTTAACAGAAAAGGATTTTGTTTAAAATAGTCATGAAATATTGTAGATTAAGATTCATGAAAATAAGGTATTATAAAACTGTAAAAATCCATTCATGTTGTATAAGTAAAAAAAACATTCTCCTCATACTTTTAACAGAAAAGTCAAAAAGTACCACGTATGGTAAACAAAAGAAATATTCCTTCTATAAAACAAAGTAAAAGTAAAGAGGGGTAAAAATGACTTTAAAAATACATGGAATAATATTAAACACTTTATGAAAACATTTATATGGACATGGATGAAAAATATAACCCCAGTAAATACTCACGTATAAGAATTCTCAGATAAAAATGAGATTGAAAAATTATCCCTTACCTTATGTATGATATGCTTCGTATGTATCCGAACCTCCTGCATAATGATTTAAATAATGTCATTTAATTATTAAAGAATCATATTCATTGTTATGATATCATATATTGTTCACTTATGACTTTATATTACCCGTTCTTTTGTAAATTCCATGTTAAAGCAGCGTTTTGGGTAAACTCGTTTAATTTATCGTACGTGTTTCGATTTTTTGTTCTTGATATTATTACTCATATCCTAATTTACTTAATTCCAGAATATAAAACATTATTCATATATAATATATACTCATTATATAAATATATATGATATATTGATAAATGGAATCAAATACACCGTTCATGGAGACGGTAGGCCGTATGTACGCATGAACGTTGTTTTCATTTCCTTATTGAATTGAATGGAATTATGTAAATGAAACATATATGTACATAAATCCAGTATCATTATTATGTAATATATTTCATGATTATTTATTACATATATAATTTATAATCATACTTGAATGGTTAACCATGTAAAATGAATCTCATCACGTTCGTGGAGACAGTAGTCCTTACGTACGCACGAGCGATGATATCGTTCACATAATTATTGAATAGAATTGGAGTGAATGATATAATATATCAGAATCAATATGATGTTATAATAACCATATATTGTTATTATTTACACCATTATACACATCCAAGTAAGGTGGTGGTGGAAAAACTAATTACACCACGACGTGGAGACAGTATTCCGTACGTACACACACGTGGTGATTTCTTTTTCTGTAGGATGGATAGAAGGTGAAATGGGGTTGTTTTAATATTTATAATATCATATAAGTATATTAGTGATACTGATTTTATTACTTTACAATGAAACAACTAAATAAGAATAAGTTGAAGAAGAATGAAACTTGAAAGAATCGGTAGAAGAAATTACCTCTTCTTCGACGCACCTCTTTTAAGCATCCTTTTAAGGCACTAGAGTTGGTCTTTTGAGGAGACCAGAACCTATATAATGTTTATAGGGAAGTTGAGAAGAGAAATGGGTAGGGGTTTTCCGATCTTGAAGGCTAAAAATTGTGTAAATAGAAGAGGGAGGAGGTGCCCTTTTATAAGGGAGGAGAGGGGCACTTTTGGAAACCTCTAAAATATTAATTTATAATAAAACTAGACCCCACTTAAAAACTTCCAAAGTGACTAAAATTTGGATATTAGATAAGATAGGGTTTTAATCTCATCAAAAAATTAAATTTAGACATGTTTTGATTTTATTTTAAACCTTATCATTTTGATTTATCATTATTTAATCTATTTAATTTTATTCGTGGTAATAATGTTATTAATTTTATATGGTTATAAATACTTACTTATGTGTTATTAATTATACATAATTTGATATTTTATGACATTTTAGATCATATAAATTTTAATTTTTAATTTTTAAAATATTTTTGTAATTTTTAAACAATTTAATAATATAAAATATTAATAGTGTAAATTTTGACACAATTAAATAATTTGAATTTAAATAAAATATAAACATAAGATATGTTCGAAAAAAAATATTTAATAGATAAATAACATGTCATATTTATCTATAAAGTTCATGGAGAACATTAAATAGTTCATATAATATTTATTTTAATATTTTTAAAACCATTTATTTGATATTTCAATCAATAAAATAATTTCAACATCACTATTGTGTCACCTTTAATGATAATTATTTAATCCTTAATAATTATAAATAAATTCACATGAGGTATATAATTTTATTAGTTTTCTGTATACTATTCATGTTCGAAGTTTCATGAAGTTTATCACTAAATTAAAATTATTATACTTATAATATTTAAGAGAGTGACATGTTGTCACTTTCTTTGGTTTTAATAATAATTAAATTATTTTCATGGTCAAAAGTCCATAAAATGAATCTAATCTAACCCTTAGGTGATATGGGTCGAATTTTAGTCATCCAATAGAATTTTGGTATGTGTTAGGGTAATTTTATAATCTTAGGTTTATCCTTAATTACCTGATTTATCTTTAACTGAAGTAAATAAAAATTACCATAGTTACTATTCATAATATCAAAAAAATAAAAGTAACCTATTAAAAAAATTTGGACCCACTGAATCCAAATATGGAATCCATTTTTCAAAATTAAAAACACAGAAGTTTCAGTAATTAAATTAAAATTTATCCCGTTGTTAAGAAAACGAGTTTTAAAAGTTAAAATAATGCCAAAGATTGAAATGTTTTTACCTATGCATTCAATGTAAAATTAATGGTAATGACATACATTACATTAAATGGTAAAAATATTTTATATTTATACTTTAAAATCATTAAATATTATAATTTAACCATATAAATCATTGCAATGAAAAAAGTTGTTTTTAATTAAAATATAGCATGTTTTTACTATTCATTAAAATATGAAAGTTATCAGAATAATATGAAAAATTTATCCAAAGTAAATTTTTATATCTTGATTTCAAATAATAATTTTAATTTGTCAAATTGAACTTATAAGCATGTCAAAAACTATATTCAAAGTTGGTGTGCCATCAAAAGGCGGCAAAACTGTATTTTTTGAAAAATACTTATTTTACCTGAAAAATTTATTTTGTTCTCATACCATGTTCTAGAAAATGTGTAATATGAATAATAATGTTATAAAATTCAAAATGTAGTTAATACTATTCATAACGGCTAGTCCATAATAATATTATAACAATATATCGTTGTTTAGTGAAACACAGTATTGCGTACTACACACACTATCAAGGAAGGTCGCGGTTGCGTGTAATGCAAGCCAAGCCAGGGATGCGTGTAGTGAAAGATGACTTTGGTGTAGCGTACAACACAAGACATTAATGAAATTAAAAAGAATAATTCTCATAAAATCTCGGGTTGTTACATAGATAAAATGGTAATGAATTTTTCATTGTATTTACAAGGATGTTGGGAACAATACCTTACCAAAGTAGAGTTCTCATACAACAACAACTTCCATTATATCATTCAAATGGAACCCTATGAGGATATATATGGGAAGTAATAATGATATATAACATGATAGGATGAAGTTGGAGAGAGGAAGTTGATGTGACTCAATTTCATCCAATAGACAAAATAGAAGGTCCAAACCATTTATCATGACATGAAATCTAAGATATTTAACAAAAAAATATATTCAGACAATTGTTAAGGAGGCCTAGAGTTTGAGTTTTGAGATAATGTGTTCCTCCATATTTCATTGTGTAATAAAGTCATTTGTTTTGGGAAAAAGGAAAAAATTAGTCCTAAAAACAATATCCCATTTAAATCCTATATCACATTAGAGAAGTGACCTACCAAATAGAACTCTCACCTAATATAACTCAAGTACATGATGTGTTCCATGAATCCCTCTTCAGGAAGTACATACCAGAGCCCTCATAGGTACTCAATATAGAAGTGGTACTATTGGAGAATGAAAATTCATATGAGGAGTAGTGGATGAAGATCTTGGATCATAGATACAATTTTTTAAAAAACAAGACAACTAACCTGGTAAAAGTACTGTGGTAAAACCACTAGTTTGAAGAAGCAACTTGGGAATCAGAAGAGGTGATGAAGAAGAAGTACCCTCACATATTTTTACCTTAGTATGTAATATGAAATTTAAAGGGTAAAACTATTTTACAAGGGAATAATGTAAAACTTTTATAATTATGATATATTTATTTTAAAATAAATTCTATATCTTTAATATCTTTCAATGCATGCAACACCAGGTTTAGATGAAATGAGATCCTCAATTACAATATTATTAAGAAAAAAGACTTTATAACCTAGTTTCTATGTTATAGGTTATGAATAAGAATAACTAAATTATAGAAATTATATGTTTTAACCATATATAAAATATATTAAATGGTGATATAGTAATTATAAATAAAAAAATAAAATTTTAATTAAAAAGAAATGTTTTATGAAAATCTTTATTTTTTAAAAAGGAGATTTTATTGTGCTTTGTGCATATAGTCTAAAATTTATTTTTAAAACTTTTAGAAAATTTAATTTTAAAAAGGACTTTTTATTTCAAATAATCATATTGATATTAACTTATTTTGAATGTTCTAGGATTTTTCATAAAATATTAATTTTTAATGAATTTTGAAATATACCGATTTTAATGAAATTATTATTTCTTTTTAAAAATTTAAGCCCAATTATTATTTGATTTAGATTTAAAATTAAGATAAATATTATTTATTCATATTAAATTCAATTAATTACATTTAAATAATCTTTATATTGGATTTTAGTGTTAGTTTATTTTTGGGTTTAATAACGAGTTTTTCTTCTTCTGAAAACTTTTTTAAAGTGTATATTGTTCTACTTATTAATTAATTTTTAAAAACCCTAATGAGAAATTATTTTAATTTATTTTATATATTATATATCAATACACATTAATTTATATTCAAATAATGATGATTACTATTTGTACAATTATTATAAAATCTTTTTTTTCTTGGAAAATATTCCTGATGAAAATTGCTTTTTCATCATGTACATGAGATTAATATTAAATTAAATTATTACTTTTTTGTGAGTTGAATTTAGAATAATGGATTTCATATTTTCAATATGAATATTTTATATTATCTAAAATTTTTAACTTAGTAGTTTACTATATTGAATTTTGAAAATAAGAATAATCATTTACCAAGGTTAAGATAAAAATGAGTTTACTAGGGAGTTAATCTAAACATATTATGGATAAAATTACCCAAAAATTTTATAATTCAAATTTTGTGGTCATATTTACACCTGATATATTTTAAGGTTCATAAATGGTTAATTTTGGATTCTTTTGTCATATGAAAAATGTGATTGGAATTCTTTCTTCTAAAAAATTCATAGCGTTGTTTCTTCCCCACTTATAAAATGAAATCAAAATTTTCATCCTTTATACACTTATAAAACCAATTGGTTTATTAAATACCCACCCATATAACTTCCCTAATTTCTTACCACCATCCTAGAATCCATGGGTTGGTAATAAATCCAACCTGGGAAAGAGTTTTTTTCCAAACCAAAGGATGTTTTCTAAAGAAGTGGTAACATCCTTAACCGAGAATTTTATTTTATTTCTTTTTCCACATAATTTAATTATTATTAAACAATTAATATATAATAAAATTTTTATATTCTATATACCAAGATTTTATTAGGTTATTGGAATTATATTCAACAATATCCTCCTCCCTCAAATGGGAAATGGAATCGTTGAACATGTGTACGACGAACTACCGCCCCGTAAATCGGCGTAATTAATTTTCCATCACCACTTATAAAATATGGATATAATGAAGTATTTTATAATTATATATGATATTTATAATATAATAATTATTTAATTATAATATGATATATACATTGTAACATTCAATTTCATAGAGAATACTATAACTTTGCTCATATGTGTGGTGGACTACCGCCTCACGAAGTAATGTGATATGTTTTCACTTACAATTTATATGGATGGTAATAATGATTGATTTTATTTTTATATAGTATATTAGAGAAATATTAACCATTATGTAAAGATAATATATAATATAATTTATTACATTATTATTCATTTAATAAAGGACAAATTTTTTCTTGTGTTTGGAAGTCTACCGCCTCTTAAAGCGATATGATTCATTTTTATTACCCCATAACATAGATTGTAAGAGTAAAGGTATTTATAAAAATAATATGATATTTATAATATATTTATCATCCTATAAATTGAATATAATACATACATTCTTTCTATTATGTTCTTTGATATTGGATATGTTACTTATGCATACGTACAACCTACCATTTCCATGATTATAACATTGTTCGGTTTTCATAACCATATTTCATGGATTGTTTAAAAAGAACAATTTATGTTTAAAAATTACAATTATTTAATTATTAAAATTATGAATATTATGATCTTAAAATCTTTTAGACTATAGTCAACTTACCAATGTGTTTTTTGGCATATGAGATATATATTATTAAAATGTATCGCACAAAATTTATCATTAATGTAATTGATGAAGGTAAAATTTTCATATATTTTATTATATAATTAATTATTTATAATACCACTATAGTAATATTTTATGAAAAAATGTCATATTTTTAGGTTTTAGTAATATTTTTAGCTTAAATGAAAAAATGGTCAAGTTTTGTAATTTTAATTATTTTCAATCACTTCAGTATTTTAGGAATATATATTTCATTATTGATTCAAATCATGTAATGTTTTTTTTTTAGAATTACAATGTTCATTTGATACATACATTTCAATAGGGCCAATTTTTTATTTGAACATATAAAGGCCCAAAAAAATCATTCATTGAGGAAAACATTTCTGGTCTATAGGGTGGACTCCACCTCATTTATTAGATCATAACCCAAGATACATGAATATAAATGTGATGATTCCACCTGTAAAGGGAAGACGAGTCATGTGAATTAATAAAATAAGAGTTTTATGGAATTTTTCTCTCATAAAGGTGTCATTTGGTCGGTTAAATCTAGTGTCATATGAAAGGTCTCTTCGGGGAGAAATAGTTCCATTCATTAATTAAATCATATATTTTACACAAAGAGTCCAAATAGAATAAAAATTAAATATTTTAAATAAAAATTATTTTTGAACAAATATATGGAAGAAACTACTAGAATATTCTATGATTTTCAAGGCCATTATGTCTTGTGAATTTAATGGTAGAGAATACGAAGAGTCACATGTCCAGATTAAATGTCTCAGAGTGAAATAGTCATAAATAATTCTTTCTCTGGAAAATGATGCTGAACATTTGAGGGTAAATTAATCAGACATTATGAAACAACTTTCATGGAGACATATGTTATAAATTAGGCCATCCAATAGGACATGAACCCAAAAAAATTTGGAAGATTGTTTTATAGAGAATTCTTTCACCCCCTCTCCTTATAAAAATATATCCCTTCTTCATTTCAAGGGTGGAAACTTGTGGGTAGCCTTTATTGGAAATTTTAGTATCTTTTTAGTATTTTAAATTTTTTAATAGTAGTTTAATTTTAATATATTATTCTTATTCTTCATACATCAATTTTTCCATTTCTTTTATTTTATGTGTTCTCCCACCATCTTCCCTTCACAAGTCTATTAAAAATGAAGAGATCTAACTCCAACACTTGTTCGATGGAGGGAATCGTGCTTGGATTGAGTTTTATGGTGATTAATTTTATATATCTTTATTCAATTATGAGTGTATTAGAGATTTTTAAATTGATTATGGTGAGAATTTTTCCCGTTTTCTCTATCTTACGAATTCTTTTTGTTATTTATCAATCATCCTTCCATTCACTATCTCAGTCATGCATATGGTGGAGAATGTATTGGGTAGTTATGGTCAGTGAAGTGGTATCCTATATTAAATTCCTAAGAGTATTACCTTGTATGTATAGGTCTTAGTATGAGGTAATAACTATTTAAATAATAGGGTGTAGTGTTATAGGTTTTGATCACTACTTTGAGTTGAATATCGAGATCCCTTTTGAATAATGATTTCAATCACTACAACCTCCTAAGAACATTACCATATTTATTTCATATAACATCATTATGTATTGAATTTTTATTTACATATTTATAATATTTATATTTCTTGAATTTAAAATCCCCCCATATATGTTAGTTAAGTTAATTTTAAATTAGTTAGCTAATAATAGTGATAATAGAAAGATGATGTGTTCTATATTTCCTCCTAGAGAGATCGACCGTGGTGTGCATGATAAATTAAATACATAGGAAAATAAAATATTGAATAGGGATAAAATAAAGAAAATAATTATCATTAATTATCACCATTTTTGGGAAGTCTAAGTGCCTACACAGAATACTTTTCATAAAAAACGAAAAAAATTAAATAATTTCAAAAACTGAAAAAAAATAATTTCATTGCATATATTCCATTAATTCATAAAATATGAATTTTTATGGTGATTAATATAATTATTTTAATTTTGAAAATTTTAATGGTGAGAATATCAGGGAAGAGATATTAAAGATTCCAACGGAACAAAATTCCTTGATGCTTCAAAATAATTTTAAAGTTCTCGAAAATGCAATAAGGTTAGTTGCATCACTGGATAATGAAGATGAAGTAGTTAAATTCATATGGATATAATTGAAACATATAAAAATTAAATATATTGAAATTCCTATTCCTATAGCATTTCAAGAATACATTGGTGAGGTTGAAGTTAACCTTAAATATCCACTTCCCTCTCTAAAAAATGAATTTCCATCTACCCTACTTAAGGAAAAAGCATTTGAAGCTAAATGTTTTGAGGAAGATTTAATTTATAAACCATATATTTATTAAAATGTTATTGATTTTAAATTGAAAAATAATCTCCTTTATTTTTATTTTTTAGATTCAAAACCACTACTACATTCTTTAAATGGAGAAGATGATGAATTTTCTCATATTGTGGAGAAAATGGAGGATCCCATCGATTTGTACACTGGTGCATTTGAGGATGATGAAACAAAATAAGAAATACTTGAAGGATCATTTGATAAACTTGAACTAAAAGAGAAGAAACATCCCATTATCCAAATACTTTCACCACTTGTGGATTTCACTCCTCTAGCTGAGCTAAACAGGGAGCACCCCTCTATTCTTTTCCCTCCCCTATTAATCTAAAATTCTCAATTTATTATATTCTGGGGGTTGGGGTTATTTTCATTTTCATTTAGGATTTTCATTCATATAATCTACTTATGGATGTTGGGAGAAATAAATTATTGTGGTTTCTAATCAAGAAACCACATCCATCTTTATATTTGGGTTAAACCACTACAACTTCCTAACTAGGGGTAGTAAAAACCTATCACCCACATCGGGATCAACCATATTTTATCCTATTTTCCTTTCCTCTTTTTTTTCATATGATTTTTTTAATTCATGATATCTTTGTTCAAATTGGTAGTATCTATGATATTAACTCAAAGCCTCCTCTGAAAAATAAATCTAGGTTGTATCATTCCTTCTATTTAGTTTTTATACCCATATTTTTTTAATTTTTTTCAATATAAATGAGGGGAATTAAATTCTAAGTGTGTGTGTGTGTGGGGGGGGGGGGTTCCAAACTTCTTAGTTTTTTTATTTTTTCTTTTAAATTTTCAACGTTTTAGGATCCTTGAGCTGAAGTAAACATTCTTATCAATTTTCAAAAATGAATTGATTTTGAGGTAATTGATTTTTTTGAAGAAATGAATCTCAAATTATTTTTGATATGAATTTTTTTCCTAGAATTGGATTTTCAAACATTTTTATGAGTTTTATTGATTTTTGAAATCCATTCCCATGAAACTCTGATAAAATTTTTCCCTATCATGTGAGGTGTTCTAATGCATTTTTACATTTTCTTTTTAATACCCACACATTATTGAGAGTAACTTGGATTTCATGTGAGAATCATAACTTGTAATTTTTATATTTCAAATATTTGGATTTAATGGAATTTTTTAAATGATTGAGGAAAATATTTGACTAGCCACATTTTATCTTGAAAAATACCCTTACATATATCCTTAATTAGACCCTAGATTACATGAATTTAATTATAGGTTTAAGCCACATTTCATGATTATTTTGTTTACCTACCCACACTCTTGGTATGTTTTCATGGATATTTTTATTGTTGGGGAAGGTAATTTTGTGTGTATTCTTTGGGATGTGTTTCATTTTTTGGTTGTTTGAGGTGTGTCTAAACAATTTTGGGAGTGTACATATATATTATTGGTCACAATTCATCATTTCTTTGTGCTTTATTTTTTTCATATGGTTCTCCTCAAAAAAAGAAAAAAGAAAAAAATGGAGATGATATTTAATATTTAATTGTTATTTATTTTATGACTCATGTAACTCTATAAAATTAATGATATTAATTTTAATTCATTCATTTTATTCATTTTTCAGATCATCTTCCATGAAATAATTTAAAAAAAGTAAAATAAAGCTATGCCTTTCTGGAGATTTAAGAAAAATTGGAAAAGAAGAAAAAATAGGAGAACATGGATAATATAATTCACTATAATAATTGATTTAATCATATAAAATATAATAAAAATATTGGTGGTTTTGTGTTTTACATATTTATAAGTGGAATTGAGTGAGTTTCATCCTGTGTTTTCACTTGATTATTCATGCATTGTACTTAAGCATCCAACCTCCTATTTTTGACCACAAAATTTTCCATCATTTTCCCAGAAAACCTAAGCCATAGTATTCACCTTTAATATTAAATCATGATTGAAAATATTTTTATTCTTCATGCTGTAGAGAAATTATAATTATCATAAAACTGTGGTGAAACATGAACTTTCCAAGTATGAGAATAACTACAAATCTATTTTCTCTTGAGTGAAGAGTGACATAAAATTCAGTGTGAGGTAGGTTGTGATTGTTCCATAGATATATTTATAAGGTTAAAAAAATTTAAATGTGAGGAATGGAAAATATGGGGATTTTTTTTCAAATAAGAGAAACAATGGAATTCTATTTTGGATAAGATCATGAATGTTTCCTCCTTTTTTATTGTGGTATATATTTTTATTTGAATAAATTATTACTACCGAGGAGTGCAGTGGTTAAAGTTTTGGGGAGTGATGAAGATAAATTTTTCATATATTTTATTTTATAATTAATTGTTTATAATAAAAATATAGTAATATTTTATGGTCAATTTTCATATATTTAGGTTTTAGTGGTACTTTGTTCTTAAATGAAAAAAAGGTATAGTTTGAAATTTTAACAGTTTTCAATCACTTTGGTATTTTGGTAATATCTATTTCATTATTGATCAAAATACAATTATCTTATTTCATGATTACTAAGTTTGTGGGATAATTCTTTTAAAATAGGAGAAAATGTTTATTCAACCATCTAAAGGCCCAAAAATCATTCATTGGGGAAAAAATTTATGACCGGTATGTTGGACCCTACCTCATTCATTGGATCATAACTCTGGATATAGGACTCCAAATTTGAGTATTCCAACTATAAATGAAAGATGAATCAAAGGTATGTGTAAAATATGAGTTTAAATGAACTTTTCTTTCATTAATTTAGTTATTGGTTTGTTAAAACTAGTGTAATATGACATGTATCTCTAAGAAGAAAGAGTTCCGTTAATTAATGAAATCATATAATTTATACAATACATCCAAACCCATTAAAATATGGGGGGGGGGGTAGACAAAGAATTGTTTTTACACAACTCTATATAAGTAACTATGGGTAGATTCTGTTAGCTTCAAAGTCATTATGGATTGTAAAGATGAAGGCGGGGAATATGAAGAGTCATCTGGACAAATTAAATGCCTCAGAGTAAAATAATCATACCTCCTCCTTCTAATGGAAAATAATAATGAAATTTTGAGTGTGAATGAAAGGGACATTATGGAGCAACGTTCAAAAATATACCTATTACAAATTAGGCAATTTAATGGGAAATTCACATGGAAATATTTTGAGGATACTTTTAGAGAGAATTTTTCACCCCCTCTCCATTTAAAAACATATCCCTTCTTCATTTCATATGTTGAAACTTGGGGGTATAATTTGTTTTATATTTCAATATCTTTTTAGTATTTTAAATTTATTAATATTTTTTTACTTTTAATATATTAGTCTTTTTATTTATACCTCTCCTTTTCCATTTCTTTTATTTTATGGGTTCTCCCACTGCGTTCCCCTCTCATATCCATTAAAAATGGAGAACAAACCCCAGTACTGGTTTGAGGGAGGGAATGGTGATTTCATTGAGTTTTATGGTGCTTCATTTAATATCTATTTATTCAATTAAGAATGTTTTAGTTATGGTTAAATTGAATGTGGTGAGCGGTCACCCCATTTTCCCCATTCTTCTTCTTGGGTAGTGATGATCGGAAAAGAGGTATCCTAGATAAAATTCATAAAAGGATTACCTTGTATTCATAGGTCGTGGTATGAGGTAATCAAAATTCAAATGAGAGGGTGTAGTGTGATAGGTCTTGATCACTACATTGAGTTGAATATTGATATACCTTTTGAAAAATGATTTCACTCACCACAACCTACTAAGAAAATTAACCATTGTCATTTCATATAACATCAATCTTTATTGAACTTTATTTTATAAATTTTAATATTTATATTTTATACATTTAAAATCCCCCCATATATATTAGTTAAGGTAGTATTATATTAGTAAGATAATAATCATCACAATAGAAAGATTGTGTGTTCTAAGTGTCCTCCTCAAGTGATCAACCTTGTTGTGCATGATATATTTCATAATTAGATAAATAAAATATTGACTAGGGTAAATTAACTAAAATACCTATCATCATTAATTGAATACAACATGGTAAAAATAAAAATATAAGAAATAATATATGTGAAAATGGTTCTTATGAAATTTAATAATTAACGTATATTTATTTATCTTAGAGATAAATAACACACGTGACAAATTGGGATCAAGGTAAGGTATCTTTATAACCCACCCTTTTTTGTAACTCCCAATTATCTTCCTTAAGGTATATTTTTTTTTTAGATTCATTTTTGTTTGGGTACATTTTAGGATTATTGGGAACATAGAGATTTTTTTACATGTAATAACCTAACATTAATTGTTGTTTTTTATTTGAATTAATGGATTCTATGTATTAAGGTTTAAATGTATTTATAAGGTTATCCATTTTACCTTATAACCATAAGTTTTGGTTTGGAATTTTTCTGGGGGGAAATAGGATGAGTACAATCTGCTGGAAATTTACCAATTACGTAATGGTTACATGACATGTATTGGTCACCAGGTATATTCCATGATTAGGTTTTGGGATTGGGATGATTCCACACTAAGTAAAAGTTTCATGTTGTGTAATAGTCAAATTCAGATTTTTTAATCTGAGTTGAATTATGTTTCAACATCTTTTTAATTCATGACATTACACATCATGAAAGGGATTCATGATGTGTAATCCTTGAGTCCAGTGGTTTTAAATTCAAAGATCTATTGAATTCAGTTTCATTTAGTTTGAACACTCTCCTCTTGCAACCTAGATATATCCCATTTTATTTTAGAGATCTTCGATCCTTACAGATTATTCGTTTAATGATTGATCATCATTATGGTTGCGATGAGTCTCCTAGGGTTTGAGGACTTTATGATTCTTCACTGTCTTCGATCATGGTGGAATAATTGGTTATGTATGTGTTTTATATTCATGAATAATTGATGTTTTATATCAATACATTTTAATTTACTTTTAGGCCATGGATTTCGATGTCTGATCCATGGTTTGTTGATATTTATTATCTAAGGAAGATACATTTCCATCATTCTTGAGTTAGGTGAATCTATGAAAGAATTTATAATTGTTTTATTTTATTATGTTAGTGTTTAAATGGATTTTATGTTATGGAAAAGGGTTTTAATTAAAAGTGATCATGGTTTTGGATTTTTTTTTGAAAAAACTCTGCACATTGTGATTATTTGGTGTGTTGGGAAATATATGTAAGTTAGACTCATGTGTGTGGAACCACTAAGTTCTTATTTTGTGATATTTAAAGATTGTGAGAAGAGTCTATATCAATTTCTCTAGTACATATTCACATAGGTAGGGTCTAAATTATGTTCTTTACTTTTTTACCTGTTTTATCGCATGATGGTTTATTTCCATGATATTTGATCATATGTTTAATTTATTTTATACTTGATATATTACTATATTTAGTGTATATGGTATGAATTTATGGAAAAAATGGAGTACATACAAATGGTTTATTTATAAAAATTGAATTATAAACTTAATTTTGATTTAAATATAGAACTTATGCATTCTTGATATTCCAACCTGTAATAATATTTGGTGGTATCCAATTGGGAGTTGTTCTTACACCCTAATTTTTCATTTGAGAGGTTTTAGACCTCCTTTTTAGGACTTAGGGAAAGGGTAGGACATTATGTGGAATTATTGGTTCTCTTATCATATTTTACCTTCGTAGATAGATGGTTTTAAGGTTAAAGTTGGTCACATGGAGGCTTGTTGGTTTTCCATGATTCATACTTTTTACTTTATCTTATTTAGACTGGTTTATATGAATCTTTTTTATATTTTTATTCCACACTGAACTCTAGTTGTATATATTGTTTTTTAATATTCAATAATTGTTTTAGTTATCTTTTTTGAACCTCATCGTGTGGTGGCTGACTCATGTGAGTGGTTTGGTTGTACCGGGTTGGTTTTTTACAAATTGGAGTCAGAGGGATGCTTACTATGAAGTTTATTGAGATCTAATAAGTATCATTATTTTCCTTGGATCTGTAGAAGTTATAACCATCATAATTTTGTAGTATGTGCTGGAAGGTTCCTAAAAAGCTTACTTCAGTGTCTAAACTTAAGTTACTATTGGTGATTGTAAATTTTTAGCAGGTTTTATACATGGTTTTTGTGGTCATTGGAATGAAATTTATGGGAATTTTATTTAAATGGACCTATTCTCCACTCAAAGAACCATCCTTTTTCAAATAAATAATAATTTCTTTAAATTACTATCATTTTAAAGCATTGATATCCATAACTGAATTTTTTCTGATGATTTTGTAATCCATTCATGATGAATTGATTTTTTTCTTTCGATTGTTAGAAAATTAATAATATAAGAGCTCTTCCAAATATGATAAATGAATCTTTGAGATAGGTTTTGTAAGAAAATCATATGGTTTACTATTCTTTTGTGGAAGGTGTAATCTTCACTATTAAGACTCTAGGTCATGTTGGTGTTAGGAACCTAGGATGAGTAGTTGATCAAGGATTATAATTTACAAATCATCATCTGCATACCTTTCATGGTGACAAATAATCACTAAAATTTGAATAATTTCTTAATCAGATTTATAGGATCTTAAATTTTCTAAACACTTTTAAGGAATATAAGTTGGGTTTCCCATGTATATGCTTGACGGAATGTGAATAAGATAATTAGAATCTATTATAAAAACAAATTTACATGAGGATATTACCTGGAATTAGTTCAAAAAATATATTCAATAAGCAGTTTTACCATGAGACATTATGTGTGGCAAAAACACTTGAGTTTTTGAGCTCTGTCTAGGGAAATCATATTTTTTTGGATAATTTCACCCATTTTTCTATACTTGGGAATCTGGCACCAGAGCGTGTTACTAATGAGTAACTAAAGGCTCAAAGGTTTGATTTGGGACTGAGTGATGAATTTTGGTCAATGTTAATTATCATGTACCTTCTAGAATTTGTGGAGTTAGTTGAGAGATTGCTTAGGAAGAGGACAACATAGATGGAAAATGGGTATGGTAGGAGCTTCAATTGGTACTACCATTAGCCAAGGCTTATCTTCTGGAAAAATAGGAAGAAAAAAAGTATCCACTTTTCATGAATACTAGTTTTGGGGGATTCTCCTAGAAAAAAAATGATTATATTCTATTAGTAACGATGACCTAGATATACCATGCTAATTTGTGAAGAGACACACAAGACTTTTCACAATTTTGAAAAATCTGGTTATTGTAGACTTTTTTTGTGATAGGATGTCCCAAGGTAGCAAGATTGGATCCACATTCATAAGGGGATCATAGGTTCATAATGATACTACCAAGGGTGGTGGGTCTTATCATCTTTCTATGTGAGATGTTCATGTGGCTCAGAAAGCTCCAGGGGAGTTGATACTATATTTATTTTTGTGGTGGAGTATATAATAAATGAATCTGAAGTAGGGATAACTATAGTTAGATGTACGAAATTTATTTCATCTTCTATGGTTCAAGATTTTTTTGATATAGGTGATACTCATTCATTTATATCATCAAATTTAGTTTACATGTTAGTATTGAGTTTGGATATTGTGCCATTATAGTTAGATATTTTCATTCCTTTTGGAAAGACATATGAACAATGTTTCTCCTACCCTTAATGTCATGTTATGATAGTAGATTACGAGGTGATAAAAGACATTTTAGTTATTGATATTTACACCTTTAACCTGATACTTGGATTGGATTAGATGATTAGATTTAAGGATTAAATAGACCATCACCAGTGTCAAGTTTAACTTTTATCTTCTGATGGAGACAATCATGTTTTTTAGGGAGAGTGGGATTATAGATCCAAAAGGGTGGTTATTATTGATCCTTATGTGGGGTAATATTGTTCTAGTTTTTTGAGATGTTTCTTAATGATTTTAACCCTTGTTTAAAATTCAGATAACTATGGTTGTGTGTGCATACATTGAGTTTTTTTGAAAGAATTTTCTAGTTTACAACCATAAGGACAACTCAAGTTTACTATTGACCTTAACCTTGGTACGATGTATATTTCTATTTCATATTATCTAATGGAATTTTATGAGTTCATAGGATATAAAGTATAGTTCAAGGATCTAGAGTCTAATGGATTTATTTATCATATCATGTCACTATGGGATTTTCCAATCCACTTTCTATGTTGGAATATGGGAGCCTAAGACTTTGTATTGAATATAAGAAGATAAATTATGTGACCGTTAGGAATTTTTTTTTTACCAGGATTGATGATATATTTGATCCAATTAGACATGATCACTGGTTTAAAAAGATTAACATATGGTCAGGGGACCACTATTTGAGATTCCAAGAACAGGATATACCCAAGACAACATTTAGAAGCTGGTATAGGAATCTTAAATTTTTAGTTATGCTATTTGGTCTCACTAATTCTCTATTGATGTTTATGGATTTTATGTAATGGATCTTTCATTGGTTCTAGGAATCTTTTTTTGTGTGTGGTTTTTTAGATAATTTTTTGGTTAGTCCATGTTAGATTAGAAGCATATAGACTATTTGTAAACCATTATTATAAAGTTAAGGAAACATCATCTTAACTATAAGCTTTCAATATGTGATATTTTCATTCAAGATGTAAATTATATGGGGAGTATTTTTGATAGAGGAATCATAGTGTATCTGAAAAATTTATAGGTATTTATATCATAGGATAATCCCAAAAATGTGTTTGAGAATCGATGCTTCTTGGGGTTTTCTAGTTATTACATGAGATTTATTCAGAACTTCTCCAAGATTGCATATCCAATGACATATTTGACATGAAAGGGTGTAAATTTTGAGTGGAATGACACGTGTAAAAGATATTTTGAGTAACTAATGGTGATATTAACTTTAGATTTATTTTTTATTCTTCTAGAACCGAGTTATAATTAAAATGTTTTTTGAGATGGTTTGGGTGCAGGTTTGGGATGGAAATTAATCCAGGGGAAACATGAAGAATTATATGGCTCTTGATAGTTATTACCTAATGAGAAGAACATCCCCAACCATGATCTTGAGTTAGTGGTTATTATTCATGCACTCCAAATTTGGAGTCACTACCTATTTGGGGAATGATTTGAAATATATTCAAATCATATGAGTTTGAGGAATATTTTTACTTAGAGGTGTCTAAAATTGTGACAACGACACTGGGAAGAGTCTGTATAGAATTTTTATTTTGATATTTATTATACTATTATAAAAGGGAATGTGTTCACTAATGTGATGAGAAGGAAATTATAAACATAAGCAGTGAAGGTGTGGGTGGAAGAGTGGTCTTTGATGAGTTTATTTTTTCAGATGAGATTGGGAATGAAAGATAGTGGGATGGTATATCAGTATTCTTTGATGTATAAATATTTTTTAAGAGTACGTTTGGTTTGAGAAGATGTTCGATCTTGAGTTCTGGATCTTTATTAAAATCCTTTATGGTGGTGAAACTTTGAGTAAGTGCTCTCAGCCTTTATGTTTTTGAAACAGGTTAGTTTTTCCTTGTTCCATGATACAAGAGATGATGGATAGTGGAAACAATAATTTTTGGTCTATACACCTAGGTACTACCAATATGTACCAATATTTGGGACATCATTATTGGTAGCTGCGGATGAGATGTTTGTGTGAAGATTTAGTATCATGGTGTCCTAGTTGTTATAGAATCAAGGTGGAACACCAGATACCTTGTGGTTTGTTTCATACCTCACCCATTAAAGTATAAAAATTGTATGATATTTCCATAAATTTCATCATTGGTTTACTACATAACCATTTTGGGAAGGATGCGATTTGGGTGATCATTGATCAAATCCAGAATTTGGAACATTTCTTCCCAATTAAGGAGATGACAAGGGTTGAACAACTTGAGAACTTATATGCTTGAGAGAGTGTGATACTTAATGGGGTTCCATCCATGGTTGTTTCTAATAGGGACCTGAGGTTCACATATAGGTTTTTAGAAGGTTTATAAGATGTGATCAGTTTCTAATTCAAATTTAGCTAGACATTTCATTCAAAGATGGATAGAGAGAGAGAGAGATTTATCTATCATTTTTGAGGATATGTTTTAGTCTTGTAAGATTAATTTATATAGTTCTTGAGAAAATAATTAACCTTTAGTTTAGTTTTCCTAGTAAATAGTTATTAGGTATCGATCATAATGATTCTCTTAGAGGCTTGGTATGGGTGGATAGGTAGATCTCCCATTCACTTATAGAAAATAGGCCTATACCCACATGTTTACAAAAAACTATGGGTATAGGTCACATATACCCATGGTTTTCATGAACTGTGGGTGTAGATGATATTTTAAAACCTATACCCATATTTCTTGCTAAACCATGGTAATAGGGATCCCATGTAGACGTGATAAGTCAAAACTTTTCATGGAAATTCCTTGAGAAAACCTATACCCATGGTTTACAATTAACGGTGGGTATAGGTAGGCCTATAACCACAGTTTTATTAAACCATGAGGATACCATTAGAGACTAAATCGTATACCCACTTTTCTCCCAAAACCATGGGTATATGTGCCCCTATACCCATGGTTTTGGAGAACTTTGGGTTATGGTTTTATTACCAAAGGCTATCCCCACGATTTATTAAAATTGTGGGAGTAGGTTACCCTATGTTTGCGTGGGAAAAAATCGAGCAGGAAAACCTGTTTCCATGTTTTTTACCTATACACATGATTTATAAATATATATATATATAATAAATATATATGTACACACACACACACATACATATAAGTATAATTGGTGTAGTGGTAAAGGACATCGATTGTGTCAAGGAAGTGAGGGTTCGAAACCCACGTACAACATTTTTTTAATTATATACCCATAGCTTTATAGTTGTGGGTGTAACATTTTTAAACCATGGGTATAGGTCATAGCTATACCCACATCTTAGGGACCCACTATTTGAAAACTGTGGGTATAGTTATTTCAAACTGTGGGTATATCTCAGGGCTATACCAACACCTCAGTTTCCCACAGTTCCTTGAGACCATGTGTATAACATATATCCATGGTTTTGTGGGATATTCCAATGGTTTCAAACTATGGGTATATGGTATATTTCTAGTAGTGATGTGCTGGGAAGAGTTGGGAGATCGGTCCTTGGTTGGGATATATCTTGTTAAGAAGATGAAAATGAAGGTGTAGTTGATCTGGAAGAGATTGATCCCAACAATGAGTCATCATAAATATTTTATGGAAATTATTCACCAACCCTTAGACTTTTAGGTCTATGGTTTTTTCTTTATTAGGGTTTAAAATTTCTAGGGACATCATTAATTGGGTAATGAGGGTATGTTGGCACCAAGGTTTGTGATTATCTTTGAGATTGTTGGATAACTGGGAAATTTATCCCATCATTTAGAAATTTTCATCTAGTTTGAATTCCATCAGGGATCTATTTTATGTTCCCAGTTGAGAAGGTATCAATCATATGTTTACCATGAGATTAGATGAGAGGATGTTTATCTTGAGTTCAACATCACCATGGTTGAGTAGCCAATTTAGATTATGGATCACTGATAGAAGGTACTTCATGACAAAAAATTCCTATGTACTACGTTTTGTGGTAGTATAGATGGGATAAATATATGATGTGAGAGCATTAATTATTAATGAGGTAGCCATTTATTTAATTTTTTCAATTATTTGTTCTTGATATCTTTCTTGTGGATAGAAAGTGTTTATGGGGGATATTCTAACACGCCATTATCTTCTTTTGGGTATGCATTTTATTTTGTTTTGGGATTTGTTTTTATTTGGGAGCATTGTTGGATTCTATGGAATAGAGAGCCTTTACTTAGGGAAATAATCTTATATTATTAGATTTCTGTTTTATTTTAATTAATGGAGTTTTTGTATAATGGTTTAAATGGAATTAAAATGTTCTCATTGGGACCAAAGATCCTTATGTTTTGGTTTGATGGTTTTCAATAGGTAATTGTGATGAGTTATATCTATTGGCCATTTACACATTGTTTAATGGTTACACAATGTGTTTTAGTCTCTAATTAAAGGCTATTAATGGATTTTGGTCATTGTTGTTTATACACCATGTAAAGGTTTTATTCCATGTAATGGTTAAAGAAAATATTTTTAATTGGAGGCGACAAATTTTTAGTGTATTTTTAATTCATGGAATGCCACAATATGAAAAGGATTCACTAAATATAATAATCAAGTGAAGAGGTTTTAAATAATTGAATAAATTGAACTTTTTTCATTTATTTTGAATCCTCCTATATCCATATCTAGATCGCTCCCATGTAATTTTTGAGATATCCACTAATTCAAGATCATTCATTCGATGATTGATCTTCATTGTGGTCGTAGTGTGTCTATTTGGGTAGGCAATATTTCTTCTTATTTATTTAATTTGGTCATAAAATCGTCATTTAATTCATTTGTGTTTCATATTCATGATTGATTTATGTTTTCTATCGATCCTTTTCATTTTCTCATTTGTCATTATCTTTCGACTAAAAATCTTTTGTTTATTATCTCTGTTTTTGAAGGTGGATAGGTTTCCATCGTTCTTGAGTTAGGTGAATCTATGAATGTGTTTCTAAATAATATATTTCTTTATATTCTTATAGAAATTTATTTTATGTGATGTAAAATGGGTTTTAGTTAAAAGTGATCATGGTTTTAGAATTATGTTTTGAACAAACCTGGCACATTGAAAACCTTGGGTGTGTCTGGAAACAAATGTAGGTGCTCGTAGTATGTGTGGCACCGCTAGGGGCTACTTTGATGATATTGGAAGACTGTAAAAGGGATTGATATTGGTAGTTCTAGCATATATTACTTTTGTATATGGCCTAAATGGTGATATTATACTTTTATACATGGTTAATTGCATGATGGTTTATTTCATGGATATTTTATCTAATGTTTAATTTTATTTTTTTCATGTATACTTTTTATATTCAGGGATATGGTGAATATGGTATGAATTGTGGAAAAAAATGGGAATTTATATAAATAGTATTATTTATGAAAATTATTTATAAGCTATATTTTGTATTAAATCAGTAATTTTTTCATTTTTGATATTAGAACATGTATAGGTTATTTGGTGGTATCCTTATGGGCTTTGTGATCACACCCTACTTTTTCCATTATGTAGTTGTAAAACTTGGTTTATAGGACTCATGAAATGTGAATGGAATCATATAGAATGTATGGTTATCTTTTCATATATTTTCTTTATAGGAGGATAGTTTGGAGGTGACAGTTGGTCACATGGATTCATTTTTTTCTTATATGATTCATATATTACTTCTTTAGCATGTTTGGTTTGGTTAGTATAGATTCTGATACGTCTTTTTATTCCTCATTTTACTCTGATTGTGTGTCTTATTTTGGTTATATTCAAAACTTGTTTTAGTTATCTTTTTTATACATCACCATGTTTTGGCTGATTTAGGAGGATAGTTTGTTTGACCTTGGTTGTTACGTTAAACTTTCCATCGGGTTATAACCATTATCTCTCTAACTCAATTTTTCTCTATTTAAATTGTAAAATGAATCTATATCCTATATATATGTATCTCACATGTATACCTATCTTTTTACCCTTCGATTTATTGGGTAATACATTCTTTATGACCATTTCTCAAATTCCTTGTTTAATAATTGACTTTTGATTACATTACTAAACTTCATTATAGAGCCCATTTATCTCTATGGTAAATACTTATGTTTATGACTTATTATTCATATCTACATGTGTAATGAATATGTGTGTAACTAAAATTAATTTGATTAATAGAAATTGAATTAAATATCTATCTAATGCATTGGGTAATTTTTTAGTCTCCTGAGACGTCATGTATGGGATTAGGGATTGAATATAATCCATTATTGGACTCTTTCCACCATGTGTTTTTGTTTTGGTAGTAAGACATGGCATATGTTTATTTAATTTTTTATGTAATTTACACTTTCCCATAATTTCATGTTCTCATGATACCATTATTTTTTTGTTATGATTCCACTTGTTTACTCATGTAGCTAATCTTTTAAGATATCATGTCATACTGTTGAATCACATGTTATGCTTCTTTATTATGCTTATTTCGTTACTAGGATTTTTGGATCACCCCTTTCTTTAAGTATTCCCAAAGTTATCCTATGCAGTTTTAATATGTCAAATGGATTTATAGAGCTCACTATTAATAATAAATCAAGGATTCTAGGTTTTAGTTTTTTTGATGTATTATGAACCCAGTCTACCAAATTCAATATGCATTTATGATCCTTATATTATAATTAATGAATATTTATATATAATAATCATATAGTATTTTGTGGGAAAATTCATTAGTTTCCATAGAGATATAGATTTCAAAGAATTATTATAAGAAGGTTCCGGAAAACCTCAATGATCAGATCACTAAAAATCATCATATATTATATAGTGATATGTCTTGAATAATTACAAATGTATTAAAATCTATCCAAGATTTATGTCTAACCTTCTTCCTAAAATGCATTAAAAATTTTAATTAATGACACCTCCAAGTATTCATTTCTACTCAACCACGCATATTTAAATATTCTTCAATAACAAGACCATCCTTATTGACAAAAAATTAAATTCCCTAATGGTTAATTTTGTCCTCTCTTTATATTTTTTATAAATACCATGACATTACTTTTATGTTAATATTTATGAAATACAATTCCATTAATAATCCCTCTTATAGTTAATTATTTTAAAGGTCCTATAGGAGTATAACATTAATTATTTTATCATTATTATATTTGGTTAAAAAGTGTTAATTTATAATTAATTTTACTTCCAATTAGATCCAAAATACAACCTAATTCATTTTTTTGAGAGGTATGATAATAGATGGTTTTATGAGGAAATATATTTTTTGGTCAACTCTATGTCTATGTTGGATAACTCTATGTAGAAAACAAGAGTGAATTACCAAATACATTAAGGAATTTCATAAATTCAATGTAAGTGTTATCATTATCAAAATTTCTCAATTTGAGGATGTATAAAAATATTTTTCAAGAGACAAATACCCACAAAAATCTTGATAAAAAGTTTATAAATCTTATATTATAGGTAATGAACTCCCACTTTCACTTTCACAACACATCAACCAACTCCCTACTTTGTAAAAATATTTGATAAAAATAGAATAAGGGTGAAAATTACAATTATAACACTCCTAATTCTTGATGTTACCATATCGATCCTTCACATTCTTTATGTCATTATTTTTGGGAAACTTACTTATTTCATCTTTGGAGGTATATTCAATCAATAAACTAATACTCTTCTATCCCTCTTGGATTAATTATATTTTTGAATTATTCTTACTTTCATTAATTCTAATTTCTATATCATTTTTATAGTTTTCTTTTTGTGTGGATTATATTATAATAGTAATTACATATAAACATTGGGTTGACATCATTGGGTGCTTTCTTTACCTAGTTATTGGTAGTAATATTATTTTTATTTTTTATTTATATCTCAATGTAGACTCATTATTATTTGACATGTTATTTACCCTCTACACTTATGACCTTTTTCTCATTATAATATTAATAATCACTGATGGGAAAATACTAGTTTTCTCTATTTATATGGCCAATCTTATAGAAACAATCAAACAAAATCTCTAACAATCCAAACTTATTCTTAGTGAATATAATTTCCCTTTTCTATAAAAAATACATTATATTTCTGTAGTAATGATATCTATTAACTATAACCTTATATTATTTTTATATGATGATATATTATTCAAAAATTAGTTAGACATATACCCAATCCTCCAGTAATACCAACAAACACCAATAAATATGATTATTTTTTCTATAGATACAATCTCGTTATATTTGGATTCTTACTAATTTTTGGAAACATTACCCTTATCTTGAGAATTTATCAGGGGAAACTTTTTTTTAGATATTATAACATCAACCTTTTAAATGTTTGTGGACTTCATAACATTTTCATTCACCTAGAACAATAAAAATATAAATTTTTTACCCGCACTAACATACAAAACCACATTAGTGAAACATAATTTACATGAATAGTGTGTTACCATTTTAATGGGAATGAAATAAATTCCACCCTATGTGGTCTCATATTCATTTATCCAATATGATGAGTCCATTGTGAAATAATATTCACAGTAGGATTTTTTTTATAGAAATAATATTTTTGTCATATATTTTGGAAGTTTACCTTACCAAGATTCTTGATTTCTCAATTTCGATTCATAACTGAGATAATTATTATTAACACAATAGTTTTCACTATCAAATATTATACTATTTAACTTCTATTCATTCTTCATAATCTAAATAATTTTTTTTAATCATCTTTCTTTATTCTTGTAAAGACTTATGAATCTCTTTAATTTTTCTTTCTTTAAGCTCAAATTATTCATCCTTAATAACCATGGGGTTTTTTTAAAAGTTTTTTCACGCATGAATGACCTATTTAAGAATAACCTATGTTTTTAATTTCACACAACTATAACTTTGAACCTTTTCTTCAATAAATAAACTATTTTCTTTTCATATAGAAGTATATTGTTATTAATCTTTAATAAGATATGTGATAGAATTAATCTTATAGAATTTCTTTCTTAGTGCATCATCTATTTTTTCAACAAACTTTTTATTTGTATTTTTCATCAATAAGTCCCTTGAAAAGATAAATTATATATGATAATTATTATTTAATAATATTCTTATCATACCATTAAAATTTAGATTATAAGTCTTCAATAGCTTTGAAAAATAAATCCTATTAGTTCTCTTCATAGCATGATATAGTTTCGTCAAAAGTAATCTTTTAGATAGATTTTATAAATAAACACTTAATTATTTGTTAAAATTTATGTAGAGGATGATATTTCTAATCTATATATATTTTCTCAATCTTCTATCCTATTCCCTACTTATGTTCTTTAATGTTTAGGATAAGAATTTCACATTAGGTTTAACTAAGATAGAGTCCAAGTTCTTCATATGAGGATATTATAAAATTTCTTCACATCCAAAATTTATATTTATATTTTTTAATAAATACATCCAAATTATCATCCCACTAGAGATTAACTGGATTAGGTCTGATACCACTAGTAGAGTCAAGTGGATCTTGCATGGTCACTAAGGGGGGGGGGGAGTGGGGTCAATCAAAAAACCCAAAATTTTATTGAATTTTACAATCTTTTGATATGATCTCCCCAATTAAATCTCTAAAATATATACCTGTTAAGTTATTTGGATATATTATGGTAGAATCGACCCTCACCTTTGTTGTGATATGAGAAAAATAAGGAATACACATAATGTTTTTTATAAGGTCTGAATCCTCATAGAAACCTACTCATTTTTTTGTCTATGTTGAGTATATATATATTTTATTATAAAATTAATTTGGAGTGAGAAAAAGTTATGTTAAAGTCATATACAATTGATAGGCTTGTATAATCTAAGTCCCTAAGTTAATACCACACTATTTAATAGCCTCACACCATTCCTAGAACATATATCACTATGTGATCCAACAATGCATTGGATTCACACAATCTTTCATAACCCAATATCTATAACTAAAAAAAATTTCTTTAAGGTTCCCCTAGAAACCTTCAAAATAAACTTAAATAACTAGGATGTGATCATGAAAATTTCATACACATTTCCCCTTATAACCAATCAGTTTCATTGTGACATTAAAATCATAATGGATCCTCCATCTTCTGAGATCTTGATACATAAAATTATTAACAAAACACACATAATTTTATGTCTCTATTAATCTCCTTCATTGACACATATATTATCTATTGGATGCATTTGATTCCTCTTACTTGATACACACCTAATTTTCTCTTGAAATTAGTATCAGGTTCTTTTTCTTCTTTCAATAATCTCATGAATTACTACCTTAATAGTTATTCACATGAATTATAACTTATATTATTAAATTTATATATATTGAAATTATTTTCGAAGAGTATTTCATTTATTTGAGGCATCCAAAAATTATATTTCATATATTGTTATTATAAAATATTTAAAGTAGATAACATTTTCAATAATATCTGTTATAGAAAAGGATGAATAACTCCACATGATATTTTTAAAATCAAATCCTTATCATCTCAACTAATTACAGTACATTAATATTCAACTAAATCTCCCTGAAATCATATTTTAATTTGTCACTTGGTATACAAATAACCATTAAATTATCTCCTCCACATTTCTCTCTCATCAAAGTAATTGGATGTTAATATGCACTATAAAATAATAAAACATAGCCTACAAAGTGGAACAAGTCTCCATTTTGTTTAGGTAATCAACTTTCCAGAAACACCCACTACTATGACATAATATCCAATAAAAATTAATTTTTCATTCCATATAAATTCTTTGGTAATTCAACATGATAAAATAATGCACCACTATGAATAGTATGTTATATCCCTCCTCATCATTTCTCACCGGTGCCTTTATTTTTTAGAATGACCACCAATAAAACAATAAAAAATATATTAGCTATTGTTTTCTTCATTTTACATGTCCCAATAGTCTGATATCCACTTAAACATTAATAAATATGTATGAATCATATATATTATTTTTCCTTTATATAGATATCAACCTACCTTTAAAAAATTAGTGAATAAACATTACATTTTAACAAAAAACCGCAAAATTTCATTAAATAGGTCATTGATGACCCATATAATAGTTATCAAACTCTCATTTAGCTATACATAGTGCACATGGTTACCTTTAATTTGGTAGTGAAATTTGGTGATTAAACATATACATCTAGGATACGAGCTTTATATAGCCAGTATGACTCCAAGGGTACCTTTATGTGGATAATACAAATTAACCTTATACTGACAATGAAATGTACATTTATATATATCCACTTACCATTACATAGATATACTCTATCCAATCTTACCTTTAAATTTAGAGTTATTTTATGATTATATATATATAGATATCTATAATTACTCAATAAATATGGTATTGGTATTAAAAAACATGTCAATATGTGTTATTGTATAGATATAAATATTTTTAAGAACTATCATGTTAAATTTGAATGGTATTTGTGGAAAAATATTGGAGATCAATCAAAAAATATTTTAATACATTTATAATTATTCAAGACACAAAAAAAGGTATTATTGTGATGAGTTTTGGTGAGATGATCTTAAAATAATTAAATAAATGTGATGGTGCTGATAGAGAATTGACATCGACATGTTTCAATGAATATTTTGTTTGTGTGAAAAATTGAAGAGATTTGGAATAGGGCTTGAAGGATTTATCTGAGTTGAGTTTTTAGTAGTTTAGAGTGCCTTAGAATGAATTAAAGGGATCCAAAAATCATTTTAGGTATTCTAGATCTATGTAAGGGTAAAATAACTGGCCATGTAATGGTATTTTGGGATAGTTCAGAGTTGCATAAGGTTAGGTGGATATATGTAAAGGTACACTACACTCTCTACATAAGGTTAGTTTGAACTATCTATAAAAATGTAACATTGTAATCATAATATCTGTATAAAGCTAATTACCTAATTCTAAATGGGTAATTTTAAAATTCCACTACCTATATAAGGATAACTGTGCATGCTATATAAATATGAATCATAGTTTCCTAACCTACATAATGGTAAAAATAAATAAATGTAAAGGTAATTTTTGTGTTATAATAGACATGTAAAGATAATTAAACTTGTTTATAATGGTAGGTCGATATATCTGTAAAGGTCTGAACAAGAATAGTTGAGCTACTCAATGGTACTGTGAAGAACAAGACCAGTGTAAAGGTAAATTGAATGATGTTTAAAAGTATCTCTATATCAAAAAAAATTTTAAGTGTATTCTAAAGAATCTAGAATATTTCTTACTACATACATAAAGGTAATATGAAGATACATGAGGGGTTATCTAAAATATTATACATAGTTAAAGGTCAAATATTATCTACAAAATAGTCATAATAAGTTTGAGTATAAGTGTGAATGAGGAACACCATTGTTTTCATTTAAAACCAATATATGGGTGTTTCTACTAAGTGATAGTGTGGATTGAGGTAGGAAATTTGTGATTAGAAACAATAAATCTATCCTTAGTTGCATCGTTGGTGTCAGAAAACACGTAGAGCGTTCTGAGTAAATTCGTAGACTCAATAAAAATTGAATTTCAGTGAAAAAATTTCACAAAACCTTAGAATTAAAATTATGAATTAAAAAGAAAATTAATTATATGATACTTTGTGAAATGTTCTTCATATATTCAACATAATTATTATATTTAAACTCTTTGGGATTTATTGTATATAATATGATTTAATGGAGATAACACTCTACAGGGGGATGTAAAAAGAAGATGACCACACTATAGTATCTTTTATATGGAAGTAGTGGTGGTCGTTTCATAAAATAAGGTCACTTGTAAGAAACAATGAGGAGGGATTTTCCATAGTGGTAACCATAGTGTATTCTCAAAGCACAATGAATTATAGAAATTTTTTTATTCGTTATAAAATTACTATCTATTGAATACTATGGTATATTAATGAGAATTTCAGACTAGGTGATTACCTATGTGAATAAAGGATCACTCGATACCATATGTTATTTTTTTATTTTTGGCATGTTTTACACAAATAGGGATTTATTTTGATGTGAGGTTAATATTGAGGAGATTAATCCGGATGTATTTCTATACCACATGATGAATTACTTTACAAACTATAGAAGATTTAAATAAATATCAATGTAGTAGGATCAATGGATATGATAAGTATGTGATAGTTTAAATACCAGTTGGATTTATTCATCTAAGCCAAATAGGGTTATTATTAAAAATAATATGTTTTTAAAATATTTTAAATGATCAGATATATAAGATAATTTTAATATTCCATAAATTATGAAAATATTATTTAATTAAAAATATGAATATATATATATATACATAAAAATAAGAGGTGTGAAAGAATGGAAAGAATTCATAAGCCTATAATTCAGGATATTTAAAAAAAATGAGAGATAACTTGATACTTATTCCAAGATAAAATTTGTTGGGTATAGAAGAATAATAATCCAACACACTAAGGAGAGTACATGTGCATTAAATAAGGAAGAGAGATAGAGTGTCTAATATAGTTTCTACTATTTATTATATCCATAAAGTCTCTCAGAAGATATAAGATCCATAATAACGTCCAAATCATTGTGTGATATAGTGGATAATATTGACAACATACATAATGTTTTGTTAACAACATACTAGTAATTTAAAAATTATTAAATGGAATCTGGTATATCCTTAAAGAAATTCATTATAGTCATAGGGATTGATCTACATGAGATCTTTAGAAACTGGCATGATAGAGGATCACATAGTGGGATGAAATATAAGAATAGTTTAAATCTATTCAATGGTGTGGTATTTATTTATGGAATTGGATGAATTTAGACTAAAATTTCTATGTGATGTATACTCAAATTCTGATCACATAAAATTAAATTGATAATAAAATACATTTACATGAAATAGTCAAATATATCAAGGATCAGGATATATGAGATGAGTTGATCCATGTGAATAACTTCTTATTTATTGAACTTATTTTTTTATATTACATAATAATGTTATAGTTTAGATTGAACTAAGAGATCTATAACACTTAATTGATATAGTTTTTCAATAGTGAATACTGGAGAACTGAATAAATAATTGTAAAATAATAAAAATGACGAGGTTCATTGGTTCAACCCCATATCAGTGCCCTTATACGATCCAGGAGGCTTTATAGGCGGTCTCAAATATAATATAGGTTTCCACTAATTATATTTAAATGTTTCTTAATAATTTTTTCCAGACAAATATGATATTCATATTGGATGTAATTTTAGCAGATCATCAGATGGAAAACTCATACTTATTACTCACAGAAATTGAATTGAATGTGTTAAACAAGATGTTAAAAAATTAGAATAATATAGAGGTAATGATATTTATAGAAATATAAATTGATAAAAAGTATTAACCACCACATGAAACTGTTCATAGTGGTAAATTTTAATCTATTAAATTTGATTAATATGATCTTTTTCAAGAAGCTAACTCAATATATGAAGAGTATGAAGAGGATGGGTCTATCAAAACTGTTGAAGAATTATACTATCAATTAAAAAGAAATTTTAATAGTGTTCCTAATAAATTTTTTACATATATAATTTGTTTTATTTAGAAAATTCATGATGAAAAAAGACAGTAAGAAAAGGGATTTAATGAAATGTAAGATTTACTAGGAACTAAATACCAAAATTGCAATTCTACCATATATCTTGTGAAAGCTAAAGAATTATTTTCTCCACTACGAAATCAAAAAGAATTATTAGTTGAACCAAAATATAAAAGTAATTTCTTTAAGAAATATGTAACATAAATTATTTATAAAGAAATTATTCGATATTAGAAAAGTTATGTAAAACCTCTATAAATCTAAAAGATACAGAGTTGGAGGTTTACCAAAGGAAAATTAATTATCTTGATAAATATCTATAAGAATAAATAAATACAAATGAAAATTACATTCAGTAGATAAATAAGTTATTGTAAGTCAAGTTGAGATTAGTTGAAAATGAACAGTATTCCATCTACATGAAATTTCTCAAACATGAAGTAAAATTTTGGAATTAGGTATCCAGACAAACTGGAACTTCCAATATTTCAGAAATGGAAATATGATTCCATATGAAATCCCATTGAGTGTTATCTTCCATAAGTAACTCATACCCGTGGGAAAAGGAATATGAGATCATCCATGGAAGAATTTACTTCATTCCCTTTCAGAAAAGTAACCCACTATTCATGTAAATCCATTTTTAAAGTCTATTTTATATGATAGAGCATATTGAAGTTTAATTATAGATAGATATTGGAAAATAAATGTTCTATAAACTCTATTAATACATCAATGGTATATATTAGCATATCTAGGATGAGTGTCTCCCTAAGAGAATCACAAAAGAAGGGTAATATCGTGTAAAATTAGTTAGACTCTAAATTTGGCTAGATTTTTGCTACATAAAAAAGAGATAGATTTATTGGTTTTTTTCTATTGATGGAGGACTGGAATAAATAAATCAATTTTTTGAACAAAACATAAAATAATATAAATTATAGGAGGCCTCAATAAATGGAGATTTTATATAAATAATAAAGGAGAACTACTGTAAAGTAGTGGTCATAGAAAATGTAAATCCTATCTATAAATAATATGTATGGATTCTTGGAGAATTTATGTAATTATTTCCATGATATTGGTCATAGTTATAAAGAATTATAGTATTTAACCATTAATAATTGTGTATATTCTAATGATAAAATAAGGAAACATGAGAATAAATCAATGAAAGTGGGAGAGTACAATGAGTCTTCCTTGAGAGATAAACAAAAGAAAAAGGAAGAGAAGAATACTCCCAATAACTCTAAAATGAAATCATATAAGGATGTTAAACCAAAGTTTATTTTCTTATAATTTGGTATGAAAATATATAACAAGAGAGACTATATATTGTTCATGATAATTATAATTAATGAAAAAAAAATAATCAATCATATAGAGATACAGGCGGATTAGTTTAGTGATTGAAGATACCGATGAGGATTAATTGAGGTGGCTTCCCAAAAGGGGGATAAAAATAATATGATGGATTCATGCAATAAGTATAAGAAGTATTAGTATATTACAAAGGATTGGCTAAATATTTATCTTATATAACATAAAATAAATAGATTAGTGGTGAAATATAAAGTATGTATAAAGAATAAAGTTAAATAGGTTATCCCACATGTATAATTTGAATTTTATGAGTGGTTATTAAATAAGGATCGAGTTAAGTGTGATTATAATCCATGTGTTAGATGAATATAACATTTATATTCTATAATATATTGCATGAATATTCTTCTAACATAAGAAAAAATACTATAGAATATTGAAAACAAAAGAAAAATAACAATGGTATAAAATGATTTAACATAATTGTTTAAGGATCCCAATTCACATAAAATAAATATTGAATTAGGGAAAATTCCATGTTTTATATATAAACTAAGAAGTTTATTTTCAATGTAAATATAATCATGAAGATATCGTAGTACTATAGAGACTTTATGAAAGGATTCTCTAGAATGAGATCTAAATATCATCCCTACAACACCTACTAAAGGGAAATGAAAACCACCCTCCTTATTTCATTTATTTTTATTATATACATACTTACAAGGAATTAAACGAAATTAAATTAATGTAGATATGGATGGGTCTGTCACTATAGGATAATAGTATAAATATATATTCATAGAGTATACTATCTACCATTATGAAGAATAAGTGAGTTCATCCCTCTAGGGGTGAAAACATTATGAGAAGCTATCTAAAAAATAAATTTTCATGGAATATAGATTTTTGGATGACCCTATTCAAATTATAGGATGTGGTATTCTAATCCTACTTTTAATAAATATTATGATTTTATCAAATATATTTATAAAGGGATAATGTAGGTTGATGTGTCAAGAATGATAAATGTGTAATTTAATACACTACACTTGATATTTTTGATAAGTTAATTAAGATGAGTACATTGTATGAATTTTCTAATAAATATATTTATGGAAACCTAAGATTATAATTTTTGATAAGGAAAAAAATATGTCAAATTTATGGATACCCATGATGTCATTGGTTATTTACACTTGTAATCTAAATTTTTTAGGCCACATAAACATTGATTTTACTGATAAAAGGTCCATTTCTAACAATACCATGTTCTATATTACATATCTCAAAAGTGAATCAAGATGTATTTTAGAACTAAGTTAGAGAATATTTAGTTTTGAAATAACCATTTTTTTAAAGGATAGTAAGGTGAAAATACATATGGTTCAACCCATATATGACCATTTCATTAATTATCAATAATTTTGGGATGAAAAGTAAATTTCAGGCACAAATATTGAATTAAAATGAATCTAATTTTATTTAAAAAAATATAATGGAGAGATTGAAGTTCCCATGTTGGAATTATATTTGTTTTAAATAAGTATAGTATTTATATTGAAGAATATGTAAATATTTATTACTAGAAATAAATGGATAGTTATAGGTACTTTCATGGTATATAGGAATGGAATCTGAGGCCAAATAATGAAGATCAATATCAGAATGATTTGATAAAATTTTGAATTTCTATAGGCATAACATCATTAATATTTGTGATGATTTTTTCCAGTATTTTCTTCAAATAATTAATGATAGGTATTGGTGTGAATTGAACACTATCTTAAATATGTTTTGATGAACATTTTAGTGATGGATAAATTTTAATGACTCCAGATAGATATTGAAGGATACATTTGAGGTGATTTTAATTTACTTGAGAAGGCCTTTTAATGAGTTTAGGAGATTTTGGAAGCATTTGAGGTATTCTAGATCTATAAAATTGTAAAATATCTTGCTAAACAATTTAATGCATGTTAAAGTATACATATGTAAAGGTATATGGTTCTACATAAAGGTATAATTAACTATATATGTATGGTTAGATTTCACCGTACACATAATTGTAACCTTATAATCACACTGTATATGTAAAGGTCAGGTCAAAAATGTATATAGGTCTTTTGAAAATTTCACTATCTATATAAAGGTTGATATGTATGATTTGTAAAGGTGTAACTAAGTTTGATGACCTGTGTAAGGGTCGTCAATGATATCAGGAAAGGTAATTTTTGAGTTGAAATAGATATGAAAAGTAAATATAGTACTAGAATAAAGGTATGTGTATAAATATTTAAAGGTCATATAGAGAATATCTGAGATACATAAAGTTAATTTTAAGAATAATAACTATGTAAAGGTAAAACTAGTAATGTGTCAAGGTATCACTAAATAAAAAAAGTAATGTAAAGGAATGATGAAGTGACAAAACATAAATTAATACCCACATAGAGGTAATAAGGATCTATGTGATGGTAACTCTAAAATGTAGGACATATTTAAAGGTCTTCTGGTCACCATGTAAAGGTCACATCAAAGCTGAGAAGAAGTGGGTATAAGGTAATGTTTATATGTCACTGCACACAAGTGTATGTGTCCTTTTATTGAGAATATGTTTGAGTTAAGGAAACAAATATGTGACTAATACAACAATACATGCCATTAAAATACTCATACGTGTCATTTGAAACTTAGTAAATTATGAGTCTTGTTTCATGATAATTTTTTTTATATTTTAGTGATAATATTTACATAAAATTTTGAATAAATATAATACATTAAAATGATAATTCATTAGATTCTATTTTTTGTGGTATTACCCATATATTATAATTCAAAATAAGTTCACAAACCTTATTTATTCAAGATGAGTTGTTTATGTTTATGGATATACCACATAGTAGGGTGATATGAAATGAATATGACCATAACATAGTATGTTTTCTCTAGGTGTACTGGTTGGCCTTTTAGAAAATAATGGAACCTGTGATAAAAAAAGTGGAAGGATATTCTGTAATGGTGACCATGGTGAATTCTCAATTAATTATAAATCTTATAATATTTAATGAGTAAATTATAATGAATTTATTTTGTATACTAGAATGTTTTAGTGGGTGTTTCAACTAAGATGATAACCCATGTGAAACAAAAACCCACTCCTTACTATAGGGGATTCCATATTGTTACATGATTTATTCCAATGTGGAATTATTTTTATGAAAGATAAATATAGATTTTATCATGTCATGGGTATATATTTTAACACTTGAAAATTTTATATGTATTACTCGTAATTAAATTTTAAGAATTTGATATCTTTATTTACATGCAACACTGAGTCCAAATAAATCATGATATATTGTGGCCATCATAACCTAGCCACTAGATTAGAGGGTATGAAGAAGATTAACTAAAATTTTAAATATATATATATATATATATATATATATATAATTTTTTTAATTTAAATGTATTTTTCAATTCCTAATAAATAAATATTAAATTGTAATAAAATTATAACATAATTAAAATAAATACTTCTTCTAAAGAAATGTTTTTTATATGGTTTATGATTTTTTATATAAAAAATATAATGGTAAATATTTAAAATCTTTTATAATGAAATTTATTTATAATTTTTGAAAAATATTTCATTTATTAGTTATCTAATGGATAGGAATAAGGATACAATTATTTGACTATAAAAAGAGTTATTTTTTGGAAAACCATTTTTATGTTCGTAAGGTGTTTTTATCCTAACAAATAAAATAAATAATTATTGAATAATAATTCTATTTAAATTTATATAACTTATTTTAAGTAAAATATTTTTACATTCATCTAATAGTTTTTATTATGAATGCAATGAAGGTGAACTTAGTTTTATGAATAAAAATTCATTTGTATAAAAAAAGTTTTAATTGCTTTATGCATGTTTATTATAAAATAAATTTCTTAGAATTATATAAATTGAATTTGAGAAAATGGATTTCATATTTGGAATTATAATTTCCAAATTTTTAAATTAGGAAACATTAACTCATGTTCATAATGAATAGTAAAAATAATAATTTTTTTACTATGATTAGGGATAAAATGGGTTTATCGGGGGGGGGGGGGGGTGGTTAAATTAAGAGATAAGTTTAAAGATGTAACATAAAATTGCCTAAATATATTTTATGATGATATTTATACCTTATATTATCTTAAATTTTAATGATTGGCTACTTGGTTCCACTTTCTCATTAAAGTGTCCTTATGTAATTAAAATATATATTATTGTATTTCATGAGTGTACCTCACCTTAATAATAAATGACACCTTTTATTCTCCTTTATTCGCAAACCTTTAAGCTTCTAGTTTGTAAAAAACCCACCCCAAAACCATCGTATCTTTACTCACTTAATTCTTGAGATTCTAGTCTTACCCAAAGACCATGATTAGAGGAATAAGGTCTAAGACAAGTGATGTATCTAAAATAATATGTAATTGTATTAAAAAACACTTTTAAAGTTTATTTATTCTTCGACTTCATCTAAATATACTATATCTATAAAAACACAATTAATACAGTATCATAAATGTAATGCCCTGAAATTCTAATGTAAGAACTTTGTATTCGATAGAGTGTATGAAACACAGAACCAAGTGTAGATGAGAATATAACTTCCCTATACATTTCAATATATTATCTATTTTAAAATAAAATAAATTTATTTTTTTACTTGTGATGCACATGATACCATGTCATCTTGCATTACATGTAACAAATACTTTCTTCGATATATTTCATTACACAAATTACAGGTTTTACCGAATACTATTAATATTATTATTTAATGTGATAATATATAAACTATTCATTAAATTGGAGGTTATGAATATGATTAACAAAAATATGAAAATAAATGGTTAAAGAAAATAAAAATTTAATTCATTGGTAATCAATTTGTTATAAATGAAAATAAAAATCAATTTAATATAATAGAAATATTAAAAAAACTATTTTTGGCTCGGAAGCATGTTTCTTATTATTAAATTAAATTAATTACTAATAGTGAATGATAATAATAAAATATATATTTTATTTATTTAACAAAATAATTTTTACATTCATATGATATATTTTAATAGGAATAAGATAAGAACAAACCCATATTTACACATAAAAGGCTATATTTTTATAAAGGCATTTTGACTACCTTTTAATGGTTCACCCATTTTAAATCTAATTTATTTCAATTTTGTAATTTTTCTTTTAATTAATAAACTAAAATTTTTAAATCATAATGTAAAAAATTATATTATGGATAATTCTTTGGTATTTTTCTGGGAAGTTTCTTTTTTTGATGAATTGTGATAAATACTGGATTTTAATTTAAAACTTCATTTTCATATCATTTATTTTTATGTTTAAAATACAATTTTTATTTTTTTATGTTTATTTAATTTTTTTAAATATATTAATCCAATTTAGGTTATTGGAATCAACTTCACATTGATATTTAATGTAAAAATATTTCAATCTTTTTATCATTTTTCTTTAAAACCAGCTTTATCATCCCGTCTGCAAGATTAATTTTAAATTAATTTCTACCACTTATGTTATTTTAATTTGAAAAAATAGATTAAATATTTTTAATCAGAATAATTTATAATTTCTAATAATTTCAACTTATTTTTATACAAAAAATAGTATTGAATGAAATTAAAATTAATTATAGTGATTAAGAGAAAAACTAGATTAACAAGGTATTAAACCTTAACCATTGGGGACAAAATGACCAATGAACATGTATAAAACCTATTTTATGGCCATATTTAACCATATAACCCCTTTAATATATATTGGTTAATTATTATATCAAATTTACATGGAAAAAACATGTGTGGAATCCCCTCTTTCAAAAATTTATAAGAACACCACTCCTCTTCCACTATAAAAATGAACTTAATACTACAACTTATTCATACCTATAAATCCATTTGACTCATAAAAAACTACTATAAAATGTACCCAACATCCATTAATTCCCTATAGAATACTAACATTTGGAGTAAAGAAAACCAAGTCTGTATTTTTGTATAAACCAAAAGAAGTTACCCGAGTTAGAGGTAATGTTCTTCAACGATCAATTTTGTTTCATTTCCGTATACACTACTTCAATTATTTTTAGTTCATGATTATATAATAAAATCAGTATCCTCCGTATAATGATATGTTTTTATTCTATGGTTACAACTTTTATCCTCATCCACATTCATGAAATGTGATTCAAAGTCGTCGTTCCTGTGTACGATTGACTACCGTCTCACGAACCGATGTCGTTCATTACCCCATAAAAAATTTAAAGGTTGGTAATAATGATGGATTTATAGTTTCTATATGATATATATGATATTTATAATGTATTAATACTTATTTAATTATTTTATAGAACATACATTTATGATTTCCATTTTGGGGGAATACGATAACATCATTTGTGGACGTGTGGACTACTGCCTTCTCAAGGAGATGTGATTCATTCACATGATGCATAAAATGTATTAAGGATGGTCTAAATAAAAATATGTGAAATATGTGAAGTATATGAAATAAATAATATTATAGAATTATAATATACATATATTGCATTTACACTTTATTATTTTAATATGATAATAAAATTGAAACAACGTTCAGGCGTACATATGGCCTACCATCTCCTCGAACGATGTATTTTATTTACTATCTAAAAATATTATGTATTATTATAAATAAATATATATAAAATATATATGATATTTAAATCATGTTTTAAATCTTTGTGATGGTGAAATCATGATTGATGTAAGAATAATAAAGATAACAAGCCAAAAAATATTAAAAAAATAGTACAATTAACACCTGAAATGATTAAAATAATGAAATATTGTTAATAAATGGGTAATAAGATATTATAATAGGATAATATATGATATTATAAATATTATTATAGTTATATTAAAAGTTATTATTATGTTTAAACCAATATAAAATAGGTTAAATACAACACAACTAAAAGAAATCATAAGGTAAGTGATTTTGTCTCAATTTACATTCCATTGAGACTTATTTTATTTTATGAACCAATTCATTTTTATGTGATGTATATACTTTAATTTGAAATTTAATATCATTAAAAACACATTCATCATGATATTTTTTGTTTTAATATGATTTATCACTTCCAAAATTATTTTAATTGAATGTTTCCAAGTGGTTAAAGTAAATTTTCAATATCAATTTCTTTTTTGATCATTAACTATCTCTTGAAACAATAAATTTTTGTAAAAATTTATCATTGGAAATTAAATTTCTCATAATATAAATATTCTTGTAGTATGGATATGAGTATTTCTACAACCATATTTCATTTTTATATATAGTGTTTACTTTGATGGTTATTTGATTAGCAATGGAAATTTTGATAGATATGTATCTATTACTCAATAATGATATTTGATAAGGAAGAATGATTTTGAATTAAATCAATTATTCAATATATGATTAATTATTTTGAAATTAAAGTCATGGGTTGGGGACTAGTTAATTAAAGGACCTTGATGCATCAATGTTCTCATGAGATGAAATCAGTTGGGAAAATTAGATGGAATTTGGGGATAAGTATAGAAAAAATATTATAATTTTGGTAAGTTAGAGATTATTTGGTTCTTCCTAGAAATACCTAACTATCTATCTACTACAAGTTGGAGCAGTTCTAGAAGAAATGTACCTAAGGGTAACAACTTAGAAATGGTTCATCGGTCCTGACCTGAGAAAAACCCGGTACACAAAAATGGGCCTTATTATGCACCAGGTTTGACACTCCTCGGGTACATGCTTAGGGTAGTTCAAATTTTATTTACAAACCATTAATAAAGATTTTAAGGTAATTATATCCCCAAAGAAACCATGTTTATTATTATGAGATTAGTTATAGATTTTTTTTCAATTTATGATAAGTGTTTCACTAGTTTTGGTATTATACATTATGTTATATAATGTTATGATCTAATATAGTATATTCCATTGTTTAGAAATGGTTTCTAGAAGTAATAATTGTATCAATACTCATGGAAAATGTAGATATTTTCCTTACTAAGAATGCCAATATAATTGAAATTAAAACATACCTTGTTATAGACATATTGGGTTATTTTAGTCAAGTTATAACACATAACCTTTTCTGAATGGAGAAACCTATTCTATAATGAGATTATCCAATGTTGGATCATGTTATGTGATAAAGTCTCCCATAATTTAGTGGGACTTCTGACCAAATGGAGAATAATCACTAGATAAATTCTTTTTTATAAGATATTTATGGAATTGAGATGTGATGAAAAAAAAATTTAAACTTGAAATGTATTATATCAATGGTGATGCTGATCAATGGTAGTCATTGATCTAGAATACTAGGGAGGAAGAGGAAATATAAACCATGCATTGGAAACATTTTATTGAAATATTTTTGAGAAACATCTTCCTCCTGAGAAAAAAATGATATGAAGATAAAGTTACTTAGTTTAAATAAAAAAGTGTAAGAATGTGTTGTGAAGTATAAATCTAACTCTATAGTTGATCATGGTATGTTAAATATTTTAGATGAAAAAAAGAGTGAATGATTGATCACTTCTTTGAATACATTATGATAAGTCTTTGAAGGGGGGGGGGGGGTGGTGTCTCAAACCTTTTATTAATTAGATGAAATAGTTTTTACGTGAAATAAATACAGAGAAGAAATTCTCCAAGTCTTATGGATTCAAATATAAGAAAAATAAGAAGAGGATAGAAGATAAAATAATAGATAAATATAAGAATGGGAAATAAGGATTTTATAACATGTTATAATTATGGAAGGAGTCACCCTGGGAAATTTTTAAAAGGATTTGGAGGTTGATATAAGTGCAGAGAAAAGGGTCACCAGGATAATGAATGCCAATGGAAGATGGAAAATAAAACTATTCAGTGTTAAAACTACAAGAAGATGGGGAACTTTAAAAATTAATTCTCCAATAGTCAATGAAATTTACATTAGAATAAGTTAAGAGATCAAGGTTAAACATATTTTATTGATACAACCAAAGTAAAAAGATTAATGTAATTATGTATATAGATCTATGAAAGATATCACAAAAGTTTTTTTTGATGATTCTATCATAATATTATTTGTAAAATATACGAAGGATTATAATTTATTACTTTTTAATTAATTATTTTAGATTATATGTTGAATGGTACCATAAAAAGTAATGTTGTAGGAAGTTATTTTTCTAAAAACACATAGTTGAAGAAAAGATTATCCTTAATATCTTCCTGATATAGAGATAATTATGTTGGATAAAGAGATGATTGATATGGATAAAGTAAATTGGACATTATTGACTACCATGGAAGTCATTATAATGTGTTGGATCATAATATTTTGTAAATTTTAACCATTTTTGAAATGTTTTAAGTTGAACATTGGATGTGGTTTTAAAGATTTATGTATTAATTGAACCTTAGATGCAACTTTTGTTAAGTGGTGAAGTATAAATAGTTCAAGGCACCATAAAAAGATAATATACTACTTAGGATACTAATGACCCTTTCAATACCACTAGTTTATGGATTTTTAGTCATCAAAATTAACATCAACATGTTCTATATCAATCTCCAATAGAACTTGATAATTAGATTTCTATTCTTTATCTATGTTTTCACTAATTTTTTTCTATTTAAAGGCCTATTTTTGGGGTGACCTTCACATTTTCCTTTCCCTCTAATTAAGAAGATGTGTTATTAACACTATTTACTATGTAGGTTTTTCAAAAATAGTTTATTTTCAAATATAAAACCAAATATTTTGGAGATCAAGGTTATATTGCGAGGACAATATTTAATTTATTTATAGAGAATGTAACATACCAAAATTCTAATGTAATAATATTTTATTTGATAATGTGTATGAAATAAAAAACTAAGTGTAGAAGGGAATATAAAATTCCAATAATTTACAATATATTTAATATTTAAAAAAAATCAATTTATTTTATAGCTTAAAATTCACACAGAACAGATTTAGCATGTGTTACAAGGGAAAAATTCTTTCTTCGATAGCTTATGTTACACACAAGACCGAGTTTTACCAAATACTATTAATATTATTATTTAATATAATACTATATAACTTAGATGTTAAATTTCAAGTTATGAACAGTATTAAATCACTTATGATGATATATGGTTTACACACATAAAAAATGAGTTCATTGGTAATCAATTGATTTGATATTAAAATTAAAAACGATTTAATAATAAATAAATGTTTTTATAAAAAACTATTTTTATGATCCCAAAGAAGTTTTTTATTAATAAATTAAATTAATTAAAATTAGTGAATGATATTAATGAAATATATATGTTATATATTCCGATAAAATAAATTTTACAATCATCCAACATATTTTATAGGAATAATATAAGAATAAACCCAGATTTACGCATAAAAGGCTATATTTTTATAAAGGCATTTTGGTCGTCTTTTAACGGCGCACCTATTTTAAATTTATTTTTCTTGCAGATTAAAAAAATTTTATTTTAAAAATAAAAAGAATTTTTGATATATTAATTTCAAAATTTTATTAGGGTTAATATTTGGAATTTTTTCTAGGAAGTTTCATTTTTAATGAATAGTGAAAAATACTGAATTTTAATTGAAAAATGATTTTTCATATAATTTATTTATAAGGGTAAATTATATTTATTATTTTTATTAAAGATTAGTTAGATTAATTTTATAATTAGTAATCCAATTTTGGTTATTTGAATAAATTTCACATTGATATTGGATATAAAAACATTTCATTCTTTTAAAAAAATTTACTTAAAAAACCCGATTTGTTGTCCCATCTATGAGATTAATTTCAAATTAATTTATGACACTTATAAGGTTTTTATTTGAAAAAATTGATTAAATATTTTTAAAAATCATAATTTATAATATATAATAATAATATATAATAAGTAAAAGTTAGTTTTTGAAAATAAATATTAGTGAAAAAATTAAAATTAATTATAATGGTTAAGAGAAAAACTAGCTTAACAAGGGAATAAATATATAACTTAAGGTCCATGATGACCTAGAAAAATGTCTAAAAAATTTTTTATAGTCAGTTTTAGACCATATATTACCTTTTACATAATTTTATTCATTATTGGAGGAACTTGAGATGGAAAAAACGTTAGTGGAAGTCCCTCTTTCAAAAATTTACCTGAATGACACTCTTCCTCCAATATAAAAAGATTCTCACCCCTACCACTTATTCACAAAAATATCATAAGAAACATGAAAAAAATATCTCTTAAATCCCTATGCTAACCTAAGAATCCTAAATTTTGGTAGAAATCAAACTATTGTCATCTTTAGGTATAAACCAAATAGATTTACTCAAATAAGAGGTAATGTTCTTCTATGATCACTTTTGTTTAATTTATTTCTAGACCACTTAAATTATTTTTATTTAATTATTATTTAATAACCAAAATATCCTAAATATATTGATATGTTTTTATTCTAATTTTATTATTGAAAATCACAATCCCTTACATCAAAAGGGATACACAATCATCATTCGTGTGTATGGAGGACTACTGCTTTACGGACCGATGTCGTCCATTTTTCCATTACCACCATTCAAGATTGGAAATAATGATGGATGTAAATTATTTACATTATATATATGATATTTATAATTTATTTATTATTATTAAATTAATTTATGTCACATAATTTAATGCTTTCTATTTTGTGGGAATCTGATAACATCGTTTGTGGGCGTGTGGCTACCGCCTCCTAAAAGCAATGTGATTCTTTAACTCTATAAAAGGAATGTATTAAGGATTTTTTAATAAAAATATGTAACATATATGACATACATATGAATCTATAATTATAATATAGATATATATAATTTACTTTTCATTTTGTAAATGCAACAATAAAATTGAAATAATAATAATGCATACGTACGACCTACCATCTCCATGAATAGTGTTTTAATTTAATATATACAATTTTATGGATTATTATAAGTAAATATATAAAAAATATATATGATATATTAAATATTTTTTTACATCCTATATATGATGAAATCATGATTGACATAAGAATAAAAAAAAATAACAAGTCAAACCATAAAAAATTAACAACCAAAATAATGAAATAATGAAAGATTATTAATAAATGGGTAATCATATTTTATAATCAGATCATATATAATATTATAAATATGTTTATGTTTCTATTATATGTTATAAAATTGTTTTAAACCAATATAAAATAGGTTAAATACCGGCAAACTTAAAGGAAATATAAGGCAATGTATTTTTTCTCAATTTACATTCCATTAAGACATATTTGAGTTTTTTAGCAATTCACTTCTATGAGATTTATATACACAACCTTTTAAATTTAATATCATGATTAATTATAGGATTTTAGGTTTCAATATGATTTATCTCATCCAAGAAGTTTTTACTTGAAATTTACTAAGTGTTAAAATTTATTATCCAATATCACTTTCTTTTGTGATTGATAACATTCTCTTGAAACTATAACTTTTTTGTAATAATTTTTATTAGAAAATAAATTTATATTAAATATACATATTATTGTATAATGGATATGATAATTTCCTAAAATTTATTCCATTTTTATATATAGTGTTTAGTTTGATAGTTATTTGATTAATTGTGGAAATATTGATAGATATGTATCTCTTACTCAATATAGATATTTGATAAGGAACATTTTTTGGAAACAAATTTATTATGAGATATATGAGGAGTTCATTGGAAATGAAATAAATTGTTTGAGGATCAGTTAATGCAAGCCCCTCATTGCATCGATAGTCTCGTGAGATAAAATTAGTTTTCCAAATTAGATTGGTTTTTACCTAGTATATTTTAAACTGTCTTAGGTATATATCTTGACGATAAAGGTATAATGTTTTTGGGTAGCATGATGTCCAATAACTAAGAATTTACTTTACTGAGAATCCATTTATTACTTTTATCCATAATATTTTTTCTTTGAAATTATATATGGATGATTTTTTTGTTCTCAGTTTGTTGATTAAATGTCATGTGTGTTCAGTTATTTTCCTTTCCATATTTATTATTCTATATCTAGTTATTTAAATGTAACATGTTTTCAATTATTTGCACTTCCATATTGATTATTAATTATTAATTCATGTTATATTCTACTATAATTAACCATTTATGAGCATTTGAGCTTACAATATTTGGTTTCCTTTCCCTAGGTTATGAAGAAGTAATATTTGAATAATATTTCAAGGAAGAGTTTAATTTCATTTTATTGCGTATCATGTTTTATTTTCTATTTTCTCATATAATATAGGTATCATGTATGTAATAAGGATTCCAAAACTGCTAAATTGACCAGTCCATTGGGATTTGATTCCTTGTAATCAGTCTAATTTAATAAAGTAAGGCACCAGCTTGGGGATTATAGGGTTGGGGTGTTACAATAAATATACTTAAATTTTGTTATGGTGATAGGAAAATAATTTCCCACCACCTTTATATAAAATGAAAATTGAATGTATTTCTCATGTGTACACCTGGACTACCACCTCAATGTTGTGATATAAATTTTTTTTCCATCACAGTAATTCATGGTTGGTCATTATGATATATTTAATATTTATATATTATATTTATCATATAATTATATTTATATAGTTATAGTATATTATTTACCTTCTTACCTTCACATCTGTTGGAAAATTATAGTGTCACTCATGTGTATGTGCATATTACCACCTCCATCAAGTGATGTGATTTAATTTTTCATTTATTATTTACATAAAACGTAATATAGATATATTTAATGATTATATTATAGATCTATCAGATAAAAATTTGTCTATAATAGTGACTTATTATTTACCATTATTTCATCCCATCTACCAGAAAGTGGAAACATCACTCGTGCGTACGTACATTTTATTATCTTGATAAAGACAGGTAATTCATTTTTAGTCAATAATTTATATGAATGGTTATAAAAGTGTACAAAATTACTAAATATGATACTTATGAGATGATTAATATTATGGTGAAGATTAAAACATGATCAAAGTTAAAGGACCATAAATTTTGAATCAAAAAATACATGAAAAATAAATCATTTAACACCCCAAAGGACGATGATAATGACTGATTATTAATGAATGGTTTAAAAGTTGTTTTATATAGACCATGTATGGTATTATAAGTTTTAATATTCATTAGTAATTTTATTATAATAAATTGAAATTTATTATAGTGTAGTTTAAAATAAATTATGAAACATTTCATACTTGTGGTAAGAGTTTCTCATCTCACTTTTGTTTCTTTTATACATATGAAATACTCGTAACATGTTTCATTAATATGGTGTATATAATGTCTCTTTGATATGTTATTTAATGAATATATTTATATTAATGTATTTAAAGTTTTACTTGATGTTATTTCTTTTATGTGGTCTATGATTAAAAATCTACCAAAGTGGTAAGTGTTTTATGTTAATATATCAATTTTTACCAAGATTTATTATGATTAACTTAATGATGATGAAATTATATGACATCTCTCTAAAAAATATTATTATTTTTTATCCTTTTTTTTATTTTCATATATTAATAGTTTTACTTTACTTTTCCTCTTTTTATATAATCAAAATTCTAAAATAATGTTTTTAAGGAAAACTAACTTTGTTTTTCTATTCGGCTAGGAATCATTATCTTCCATGTATATAATTTATTTAAAATTTTTTTAAGAATGTTTTTTATATTCTACAATGATTTATTGAATTATTTTTTATCATTATTTACTTTTTAAAAAATTATTAGAAGGAATCATCTAGTAATTTTTCAAATGAAGTACTTTTTACCAATAATGTTAAAAAAATCTTTTTTTAACATTTAACACATGAACGAATCTTCCCATCATTATAAAAATTATTCTCCATACAAATTACATTAAAATTTTCCATTATTAGTTTGAAATAAAATAGTTTTTATAATATTATTATAATTTATTCAATTTTAAACAAGTGGTTGTAAAATGAAAAGGGTACTTTTCTTAATAAATATACGAGTGATCTTTTAATGGTATTTTAATATATAGAAACATCCATTGATGTTACTTATGATTATATGGGTATATAATCCAATAAGAACATCCTTATTATTTCACTAGGTGGTTATTTATTATAATGATGAAATGTTCATGAAACCCATTTTCTTTTTCAATGGTTAAGTCGTCATGAAATAATATTTTTTTCAAGATCATATAGTGTACATATGAATGGATTATGAATATGTGATTTGTGGGTTTTTTATGTCTATACAAAGAATTGGTTATTGATTAATGAATTATGAGTTGAAAGGATATACATGTGGTTAAAATATTCCCAAAAGATAGTACAATAGTTGTTATCATAAGCCATAAGTAGGTACATAAGTGGTTAACCCAAGATAAATGTGATGAATTTATTAGTGGGTATCCATGACATAAAATTTAAATGATTATGATTATAATTTTTTTTATTCATATATATATATATATCAGGATTTTATGCTCATGATGTGATATCATGATCTTTGAATCTTTTATAATTCACATATTATGATCTACCAAGGCTTTATGCTGTGATTTTAAACTGTAAATTTATAGGTATTATTTTCAAATGATATTATCATATTATCATAAACATATGACAAAGTTATTCTAACATATTATCATTAAATTATATCTATAATGTTTACCATTTTTGTTTATCCTATATCACCCTTTCTTATGTTTTGTTTCCCTTAGCTATAAATAATGGTTTTGATTAGGGTATGACTAAAAATTGTACTATGGGAGAAGAATATTTTCAGAGATATTGAGGATCCTTCAAAAGTAAAATGATTATGTATATAATACTCAAATACACTAAACCATTATAGTTCTGGGTTTTTTGTTTCTATGATATGTATTAAATATGTATCTAAAATGATGTAATATTTTTGTATGTAACACATGGGTCACATTAGTTTTTCATCATAGAAGGACATAGTTATATTTGGAGATTAGGATTATAAAACATTTTTGATAACCCTTAGCGTATGTCTTAGAATAGGATAACATTATAAATCTTTTTTAATGTATATATTATGGGTATTTCCTAGAAAATACTCCCATTTTTGGATACTCACAACTAGATACAACTATGACACAATTTCACCTAGTGGTAACAACAATGATATGTGTGGATTGTGTATTAAATCTATCATCACTAGTGCATGATTAGTGGGCCTAAGATAGTACACCAAAGAATAAACTCTTAAGGGATTTTCTTGGGTTTGTTCATATTTTATTTAGACATTTTATAAATTATTTTTCAAGATTATATGATTACCCACTCTAATTATTGTTTCTCACATTATGTTTTTTGGTTTTAGTTAGTGGATGTAACTAGGAGAAATCATATTAATAAATAATGTGATTAATAATTAAATGATTTTAATTATGATTAACCAAATAAATGAGAGATAGAAATGAAAAATATGTGATTATTAGCACGATCTATCTTGACATCTGATTGAAAACATTACCTTAGTATAGTTTCCTAACACACCTAATAAGAGAAAAATTGAATTTTATAGGAATTAAATTGACGAATACAATTTAGTAATATTGATTTAACTTTATATGTGTTGATAATTTTAGAATAATCACCAAGGGAAATTTTTCTAAGGAATAAGAAGATGTTTTCTATGAAAAAAATAAGGAAATAAAGAAAGTAATTGTTGATGAAATATGAATAGTTAAATGGAAAAAAATAAATTAAATCCTAAGTTACTATTAATAGTTTAAAGTACTATGTGTGGGGGACTTGGGTAATATCAAATATAATGTTCTATTATAATGGCTGTCACCTATAACAAGGATGATCATATGTTATTCCAATCTTTTATTTCGATCATAATGCTTAAGGAACACTTATCATCCACTATAGAGTCTGGGACTTCATGTTAATGTTTTAAAAAATTCACCCTTTAAAAATATTATTGTTCATACTTTTGTTGAATTTGATGTGATTTTGAGCATTTATTTTCTCTCTCTCTCTATATAGTCAAAATAAATTTCTTGAATTAGGACGTCACATTTCATATTCTAAATGAAATTGTGATCATTTATTGGTTTATGGATTAATATGGGATTCCAATGAAAATTAATTCCATTTTACTAGTCAAGATTCCTATTTATAATGATTATTTATATGTAATGGTTTGATATATACTAAAAATTCAAGATATTCCTATTATATGGGTGTTTTTTGATGTTATTTCTGAATAATTTCCAAGTCTTAATTCTAATTATGAAGTAATTTTTTAAAAATGACTCATGCATGGTGATATATATATATATATATATATATATATATATATATTTCCATATATCCATATAGAATTCCCTTAATTGAGTTTAAGAATTGTTAAAGAAACTATAGGATAATCCAGATAAGGGATTCATTCTTCCATGTTAATCACCATGGGGTGAAAAAAATTCTTTTCTTAAGGATAAATATGGTTTAATGTGTCTTTTAAATGATTATAAAGAACTAAAGAAGATAACTATTAAGAACATATATCCTTTACCTTGTATTTTTTACTTTTATTATCAACTTTGAGGAGGTCAATACTTTCCCAATATTGAAATTTGTTCTGAATACTAGGAATTGGGGGTCAAAATTGAAGATATTCATATGAAAACATTTTGTATGAGGTTTACACACTATGAATTTATTGTGATTCCATTTGAAATTACTAATGTACCCCACTATCTTCCTAAATTTGATGAATATATTCTTCTTAAATCATTTTTAGTCCTTTTATAGGATATTATTATATACTATAAGAGATTAGAATATCATGAATATCATTTTAGAATAATGTCGATGACTCTTAATAAGGAGAAAATATATGACAAGTTCACCAAGTGTGAATTCTAGTTACAAAAAGTATCATTATTGGGGTATGTCATTATTAGAAAGTGTATTCCATTAGATACTTATATGATATTATTAACTTAACATTGGCCTAGAAAAAAAACTATGATTGAGATCTATAGTTCTCTTGGAATGCATGGATATTATTGACGATTTGTGGAAAATTTATTATAAATTTCAAATAAACTTACTAATTTAAAAGGGAATGGCATAAAATTTATTTGGAATAATTTATTTGAAGATAATTTTAAGGGGATAAATAAAAGGTTAGTCAGTGCACCTGTACTCATGCCACCCCACAATTGAAAATGTTTTCTTATCTACAGTGATGTATCTAAGAGGGGAATGGGATGTGTCCTCATGAATAATTATATAGTTATTGATTATACCTCACACTAATTTTTAATTCATGATAAATATCACCTAACTCAGGATTTAGGGTTTCCAGCTATAATGTTATTCATTGAAAATATAAAGGAATGATATATTTGGTGAAATATGTGATATATATAGTAATCATAAAATCATGAAGTATATATTAACATATAAATAGTTTAATATTCTCCAAAGTATATTTTTGTATTTGATTAATGATTATGAATGCTCAATACATTGCCACCCTTAGAATGAAGACCTGGTGGAGGATGCTACAATTTTATAGGGTCATGCTAACTTAAATATTAAATGGTCACAAAATATTGATTATTTATGGATTTTAAAATAATATACCTTAAAGTATTGAAATAAGGGGATAAATCTTATCATTCACAAATGAGTATTCAAGCCTTTAAGAAACTGAAGATTAATGAGGTATAAAAGGAATGTTTAGAGCTAAAAATGAAGGCAAGAAATGCTATTGAGTTCAACCTTGATTGTGATTGAATGATAAGGTTCAAGAATAAAGTATGTGTCTTGTTAATACCAGATTTGAGGAAATAGATATTGGAGAAATATCACAGTTCATTATTAACTATTTTGTTAGAAGTATAATGATGTATAGAGATATGAAAGAATATTTTTGTCAGAATAACATGAAAAGAGATATTACATAGTATGTATCTCGATGTATAATATGCAACTAAGTTAATAAAAAGTGATAGAATTATGGGAGTATGCTACAACTATTTACTATACCTATATAATAATAGGAAAAATCACTATGGATTTCATCATAGGACTTCCAAACACATCAAAAGGGAATAATTATATTTGGGTTGAAGTCAGTCACCATATGAAGTCAACAAATTTCATTCTATCATAGAATATTTATCCCTAAATAAAATTTCACAAATATTCATTAATAAATTGTCAAGGTTACATGAAGTACCACATTATATTGTATTTAATTTAGATATGGGGTTTACATAAATGTTATAGATAATTAGTCAACATGCACTAGATATAAAGTTGTGTTTCACTATTTCCTATCATCCTTAGATATATGGTTAGTCTATGAGAACCATTAAAATCCTTGAGGATATAAGAAGATTATATTATCTAAAGTTGTGTTTCACTATTTCCTATCATCCTCTTGTATAATTCCATTTTAAAAAAAGTTTTCACTCAATAATTTGAATAGATCTTTATAAATACATATATGGTATGAAGTAAAGTACATGGTCATTCTTGGATACAGTTATATAATGAAATCTATTTATATCTATGATAAATAGAAAATAATGTTAGATTCATTAGGAATAAACTCAAAGAATTTTAAAGTTTTTAGAAGTGTTATGTTGGTAATAATCAATGAGATCTTAGATTCAATGTTTGTGAGAAGGTATTACAATGAATTTATTTATGGAATAAGGTTATGAGATTTAGAAAGAAGGGAAATTTTTATCCAGTTTTATATTATAACCTTAGATTATATTGATCGAGTATGGATGGTGGATTATTGCTTGGCCCTTCTACTAAACCTACTCAAAGTTATTAATATGTTCCATGTATCTTATTAGAGGAGGTATAAACCCAATACATCACATGTACTAAAATAAGAGGTTTTACCAAGAGAGAATTATCTTTATGTTAAAGAATAAATGGTAGAAATTTTTAATAATAGGGATAATGTTATATAGAACAATACTATTTACTTGGGTAATGTTTTTTAGAAGAATTAGAAATTTGAGGATGCTACATGGGCATATTAAGATATTATGATGCAAAATAATTCTTTTTTATTTTTATCAGAGTGATGGGATTTAAGGGCGAATTAATTTTAATGGGGGTTTAATTTAACACCCCAAGATTTATATGTATTCATTTGAATTATATTTTAAGTATTCAATATTTTTCTTTAAACACAACCCTAAGTCTAAATGATCAGTTATATATTATGGCCTTTATAACCTAGCTATCAGATTGGTGGGTTTGAATATGATTAAACACATTATTAAATTTATTCAGATATATTTCCCTTCATTAAAATGAATTTATTAAGTCCAAATATATAATAATTAAATTTTAATAAAATAATTTCATGATTTAAATATATATTTGTAACATCTTAGGATTTTAGAAAATATATTTCCATTAAATACAATAAATTTATTATTGTGCACTTAAATAAAAATTATGACTTATTAATAAATGAATTTTATAACCTTAAAAATATTATCATTATGCATCAATATAATATCTAATATATTGAAATCCTCTCAAATATGTTTTTCTTGTAAAACATTTTTAAAAATACACGATGATTAAAAAAACCTTTGGTCAATAAAAGTGTTGTATATATATATTATGTAATTTCAATGTCAATTTTAATAAATAATTTTTATAAATTTAATTCGATAAAATTTAATTTATTTTTAAATTTATAATATCAAAATTTACTTAGTGTGAAATTTTTAGCATTTTATGAAAATATAAAATTTTTAGTTGAAAATGTGGTTTTTGAGAAAATTATAAATTTCATCAGTTTATAAAATATATAAGAATGAAAAAGATGGTAAAAAACTTTTTATTATATAAAATAATAAATTAAGGAATAAAATTATACTTTTAGAAAATTTATTTTAATTTATATAAAAAATAACCAACAATTTTTAGAACTAAAGTAAAAGGTTACTTAAATAAAAAATATGTTTGATATATTTTTAATAAATTAATTAATATTTGGTAGAATTAGTTTATTACTTAATATTATGGTCATATAACCTTACTTTTATTTATAAAAAATAAATACTGGTTATAATAATTATTGATATTAATTATTTTATAGACACATGAATTTTATGATTAAAAACATGCTCATCTTAAAAACTATTTTTTAAGAAAAAAGCATGTTTTTAAAAAATAAATTTCCTCAATTGTACATTTTTTATTAATAAAAATATTATCCCATATAGTTTTATAATAATAAAATTAGGTGGAAATATCAAAATCAATTGATATCATTATAATTAGTTAACATGAGTGAAAAGAAAATTTCCCAAGGTAAAAGTAAACATGAACAAAGTGAAAAGTGAAAGAAAAATTACCTATATCACTCAAAGGGGTAAAAAAAAGTTTTATGGGATACTATTTGGACATAACATGTCCTATAATCAATTATTTTAAAATATGTGAGTGTTTTACCTTTTAATGTTGTATGGAAATAATTTAATAATTGAATGTGTTTCCAAAAAATCCCTTTATTTCACATATATAATGGAGCAATCCCACAACTTTAGGGTACATACATTACTTAACCTTAATTTATAAAAATAGATCAATTTAATACTCAATTAACAATATCCCACAAACCTTATCCTTTTTACCTCTTTAGTTAGCTTAATCCTTTCATTTCTGAGAATAATTCCATGGAAAATAAAATTCCTCGACATGAGTGTTTCTTCTTAGTCAATATATTTTAATTTTTTATTATCATTAAATTACCCAACTCAATCGATATAATTTTTTTATAATTTATATCCTTATGTTTAATTATATTTTTAAAACAAGAATTATTCATCCTCATGCATCCACTAAAAAATCACAAGCATCGATCGTGTGTTTGTGTTCACTAACGCCTCCATGAAGTGATTCCGTTTTCTTTTCATCACTACCTTTCGTGTTCGGTACTAAATTTTAAAATTATGAACAAATATATTATTTTATTTCACAATTATAAATCATAAGTGATTAATATTTTTTTTCTACATCCCTCCATCTTTATAGAAAATATAAGTGTTCTCTGTGTGTATATATGGAATACTGGATCCACGTCAATAACACATTTCATTTTCTATTATCACCCCACATAAATTAATTTACAACCGTCTTTGATTTTAAAAAATAATATTTATAAGTCTATTAATATTTTTTTAAGTTTTTAATTAATTTTTTATTTAAACTTAACCCGGTTCAACATATTAAGAGAATCATATAAAAATCAACCAAACCACCGTAGTTAACCAATAAGAGATGAAAATATATAATAAATGAAAAAATTATGATGAAAAATAGACCCTATGAAAATAATTATATATGAGTATGGTTATTATTAATATTTTTAATAAACATATATTAATTATATTATAATTAAAGTATAATTTTATTATTTTTTCAGACACAAAGGTAATGGATATTATGTACTCCCCTTGTAACGTTATAGTTACAAATTATCTTTTCATTTCCCCCATTTATGGAAACTTATTCTCATTTACTACATATATTTTTATATATATTTCCCTTAAATATATACCTAGTTTAATTTCCCTTTTATTTTTGGTGTTGTTCATGTCTTGAATTTCCATAAAAGACCGAATTTTAAGGAAACCCAAATTAAGAGGATTTTCAAAATATTTATTTCCTACAAACCATCACCCCATTCAATTTTATTAAACTATAAATATGTCATAAAATTAATTTTTCTTTTATTTATAACCATTAAGGATAATTTCGTATTTTAATGTAAAATTCATGATCCAATTTCTCCAAAATATCATTTTCTTATCTAAAAAAATATCATCAAAGTGGTTCATTTTTTATTATTACTTCTTAGAACAACATCTTTGAGTTTTATACAATAAGATTACATGGAGAAGAGATATGTTACTTTTAGATATAAATTTATAAAAAAATTAAGTCTTTCTCAATTGGTAATCCATATTTTATAGTGTTTAGTTATGCCATGAGATAAGATCTTGAAATCTAGTACTTTCTTAAGGGTTTTTACCAAGTATTCGACTTATGTATCATTTATTTTACTCATGTGGAACACATGTGTATGATATTAATTATGTAATGGGTGGGACCAAAATTTTATATTCATCCAATGAATTTTGTACTGGTTCTATCTCATGAGATATCACAGTGCATGGGAAGTGGGCCTAGCCAAATATGGGAGTGGAAAATTAGCCTAGCCAACCATGTTATGTAAAAGAGGTAGTGAGACATGAATTATAATTATGATGTCATGTTTATATTGTTTCCACATTCATATTATTACATTCTATTATTATATGATCATGTTTACTCCATGATCTTATGTTATCATTTCATTATGACATGTTTCCATTGTTATACAAATTCTCTTTATGATATCATATTATTTTCTCCCATGTGATGCTCCTTTATCATATTTCTTCCCTTAATAATATTTATAGAACACCATTCTCATTATGTATTTCCACAGGATATCCTATTTAATATTAACAGGACCTATAGGATTTGTAATAACTCTAAGGATATTAAATAAATACATGATGTTATGTTTTAAAATTCTGTATTTAAGTATCTTGTCCTTCAAAGACCCTAGATGCTATATCCTCAGCTTGAATTTTTTGTAAATTGTGAAAAAAGTTATAAAATAATATGTGGTTAAGGATTGGGTTACTATATTTGGTATCAAAGTATGGTTTAGTTATTTATGTACATTTGGATTTGATGACCTTAGTGAAAACCATAAGTATAAAATCATATCCTTATGTTTTGGTAAGGTAAAGATTATATGGGTTTCCTAGAAATAAATTCAATTTTAGATAAGACATGTGGACCTAATTATGGAACAAATGTATATATGGTTAATGAACCTAAAAGTATTTAGTGAAGTGTATCTCAAACATAATTATGGTGAAGGGTGAATGTTCCCTTACCATGTTCCTAGTTTGACACTCTAGAGGGATATGATTTAGTTAAATCACATTAAATATACAAACCATTATGACAATTTTAAACATTTTTTTTATAATTTAATAAGTATTTTAGGTTGGTGAAAGTAATTTGAAAGTCGCCATGGGTAAGATAATTTGAATCTTAGATATCCATAAGTTAGTATTTTATAATCATTTTTTAGTTACACATTCTATGTTTATAGTTTAACATTTAAACATTTATTAATATTAGTATTAATAACCCTAAATTTCCTTTATGTTTGAAAATGGATAAAAATAAGAGTAATTGTGTTAATTATATGTTCAAAAAATGTGAAAAATACCCTAGTAAAATGATTAATATGATAAGAATTTATACAAATCCATTTTTTTGATATTTTCTAAAATACACTTTAATGGAAAGTGGTAACCATACATCATAAGATTCAAAAACTGCACCACAACTGCAGAAACTACCCAAATTACAGAGATCCTGCTTTTTCGGAACCACGCCACCAACAGGGAAATCAAATTCAAATTTAAAAAATAATAATTCATTTATCATATCATTGCCACCAACAATCATAATTATTAGTTGATCTGAGAGCCATATTGAGACGTGTAAAGGTTGATTTGGTCACCTGCCATGATTCAAGTTGACTACATATACCATCTCCGACATCATCGCTATTTGGAACCACCACCTTCATCATCACCACTGTCATCACCAGAACATACATCCCCATCATCACCTGCTTCATCGCTCGACACCAACGTCAAAAGTACATCCCCATCATAGACATACACCAAACATTATTTTGAGGTTTCACAGGAAAAAATCAACAACATTTTAACATGGCTTGAGAAACAAATCTCGAGAAATCCATTAGATATAGAAGTTCCAGGATAGCTAAAGACTGCCGAACGTCATAACCCAAAACCCCATGTGTAATCGCCACTCCAGATCCGACATGGAGAGTCGTAGAGAAATGAGGGGTCAGAGCAGTTGTTTGGGAGGCTAAGGGCTTAGATAGTGCAACCTTCATTAGGAACCAGCAGCAGCAACATCAGCTTAACACCACCATCTAGATCCATGTCCAAACACCACACCATCTTTGAGGAAATCAAAAACAAACCCATACCAGATAAAGAAGACAAAAACATCACTAAACCAACCTTATACAAATTCACTGATGAAGAAGGATCCCCCACATGATCACCAAAGCCAAGATAAACAAGTCGTGTGAGAAGAAGCAACCACCGCCCGATCCCACCTCCCAAATCCATTGAGGAACGACCACTCCAGCTTTAACTTGGAGAAAATTAGATGGACTTAGGGTTAGGGTATGCATAAGAGTAGACGGTGCCTCCAAGAAACAACCTCTCACTTTAAATAAGGATGTAAGCCAATCATGCCAACACAATAGTTTCTATAAATCACTCGACCACCATTACACTTATCCCAAAACCGTTGAGTAACCATCTCTCCAAATCTAACCTGGATAGGAGAGAAGGACTGCATGGTTAGAGAGGGGATGAACTAGTCGGGGGATGCAACAATGACCTTGTCAGGATCGAAGGTCATCTGTGAAAGCACCAAAACACACTACTAGAAAGAAAACAACCACACAAAGGAGGAAATGACTAGAGGCTGTGAGAGAAGAAGATAGAATGATGGAAGAAAGGTGGAGGAGAGGAATCAGTGCTTAGACGCACCGCCATCACCAAAGACAAGGGTTTCAGGATAAATCCTACCTGAAGCTGAGAGTGGGAGGGGGAGATCCAAGGGTGGATGATAACTTCATGGATATATGAGAACAAAAGATTCATGTTATGAGTAATAACATAAATTACATGGAACAACCTTTCAGTGAGAAAGATATAGTTGAGTCCTTTACATGGTATATGCCTCTAATTTTTAGTGGATATACTAATACCATAATTATTGAAAAATGGGTTAAATTTTTTGAAAGGATATTCTATATCCTTAAATTATTCAAAAAGGATAGGGTTGTGTTGGATGTTTATATCCTTGAGGGAGAATTTGATTAGTGGAAGACACCGATCAAGAATACGAAGAGGAGGGGATGAATAAAATCCATGGGGTGGGATGAATTCAAAGTATTTCCCATGAACTTTATAGATTAAAATGGAGAGAGAGTTTATTTTATTCAATAGAAGGATGATGAGTCTGTTAGGTATTATAAGGCATACATCACAAGTCTTGCATGATATGCTTCTTGAATTTTCAAGAGAACTAAAATCAGGATTAGTTGTTTCTATATTGGATTAAATCAAAAATATTTAAAATAATTTGATGTTTAATACTTTGAAAATAATGAATAAATTTTCTGATATTTCTTTATAGTGGAGATGGAAATGGGAGATTATTAGGGAAAAAGAGATAAGAAAAGAATAATAGAAATTAAACATGTGGAATCACTGGATAAAACCCATAATAGTACAAAGGTCCAACGTCTTACCCATTTAAAGAGTGGGAAGAAACAACTTGAAAACTATATCAAGGTGGCCAAGATGTTCTTAAAGTGTGAAAAGAAGGGGAATATAAATAACACATATAAAAGTGAGATGAAAGAGACCAATAATGCGATAAAAGAAAAAAATATCTAGATCTATCCTCATGATAATATATTATTGTATAATAGAAAGGATAACATACATTATAAAAATAAATACACTAAACTGAGGGTTTTAAATTCTAATCAATGAAAACAAACTATTTGGAAAATATATCAAGGCTAGTATAATGTTATCCACACCATCAATGTTGATAAATACAACGATGTGGGGAAAAGTAAAGTAGTTAATCAATAAATAATAGTGGAAATACTATTTGATTCTAGTTCTATAAATTCTTTCATATCATACATGTTTTGTAGAACTATTAAAAAAATAATCTCAAAACATAAAGGCTAAATTATCCATAAAATCCACTAATGGAGTGATTATTACATCTCAAGTATATAAATCCTATTGAGTGGTTATCTATGGGATTAATGACACAATAAAACATGTCATAATTTCTTTATTATAATTTGATGTTATAATGGGAATGATATATTTATCATTATATAAATATCAACTAAACATTTCAGAATAGGAAATAACATTCCATATCACTAATTATCCTATGATTCTATATAAGTCTAAAGATGAGGATGAATCTTCTTTAGAATATTCTCTAGAGGCATGGATATTGTTTCCTTATGAGAACACTTATTTATATAAGATGATTTAATCAAAAGAGATGATTTATCTTGAAGACATCACCATTTTAAGAGACTATGTTGATATATTCCCTAAATAGCTGTTCGGTATTCCTCTTGATTGAGTGGTTATGTTCATAATTGAAATTATACCTGGGTATTTTAAAATATCCAAGACACTATATATAATGTAACCCATTCAATTGGAATAATTTAAGAATAAATTACAATAACATATGGAAATGGATTTCATACACCCAAGTTAATCACCAAGGGGTGCACCGATTCTCTCTGTCAAGAAGAAGGATGTATCGATATATCACTATATTGATTATAGTTAACTTAATAAGAAAATTATTAAGAATAAGTATCTATTTCCATATATTGATGAATTATTCAACTAGTTTCATGAAGATCAATTTTTCTATAAAGTATAAATTTATTCATTGTATCAGTAGTTAATGGTGAAGAAAGATGATATTACTAAGACTACCTTTCATATAATGTATGAGAAATATGAGTTCATAGTATTTTTGTATGGACTCATGGATTCTCCATTAATATTTATATACTTAATGAATAGATTATATAGATAATACATTGAATAAAATTTCAAAGAATTTATAGATGATATTATTATGAACTTTTAATATTAAAATGAAAAAAAATAATTTGAGTATTATGCTTATGACATTAAGAAATGAGAAGTTACATGCAATGTAAAATAAATGTATGTTTTGTATAGTGCAAGTGAAATTACCTATGAAGGTTATCACCATTGAAAGGATAACTTTTTACCATTCTAAGATGATGGAAATTGTGGAGTGGATGAGACCATAATCATTAATGGAGATCTATAGTTTTCTTAGTCTAGTTGGGTATGAATGTTTATTTATAATAAAAATCTCATGATTTCAAAACCTACAAACCATGATGAATTGAAAGGGAGTAAATTTTTTCTTAACCATTGAATGTGAATATATATTTATATAATTTAGACAGAGTCTTATCACTACATCATTACTTACACTACCCATAAGTCAAGAATGTTTCATGGTATATAAAGATGATTTAAAGATGGGATTATGATGTGTTCTGATGTAAAATAGTTAAGTGTTAGCCTATACTATAAGGAAACTAAATATTCATGAGTAGAACGATATGACTCCGGATATGGGGTTGGATGCAAGGATTTTCAAATTGATGTTTTGGAATAATTATCTCTATGGGGAGAAGTGTGATATATATATGGAACATAAGACCCTCAAATATATATTTATATAGAAGGAGATTAGTATGCACAAGTGAAGATGGTTAGATATGATCAAGGACTATGACTACTCAATCCAATACTATCCTAGGAAAGTAAACAATGTAGAAAATTATATATTTATAATAAATACCACAATATTTTCCACAATGAGTATTGTAAAGGATCTGGCCTTATTATACATGCGAATGATGAACATGAGAGTCATAATAAAAAGAACACCATCCAACCTTTCTCAGTTATTTTCTTAGCCATCACTACTCGAGAGAATTATGAGAGCTCAAATGGATGATCGTGAAATCAAAAAGAAGGAGGATGCTGTGAGGAATAAAGAATACTTTGAGTTCAATGTTGATGATGAATGTATTGTGAGTTTTGGGAAAATTCTATATGTACCCTCTAAACAAGAGTTGAAAAAGGATATGTTTAATGATGGTTATAACAAAACATTTTCTATCTTTGTAGGAAGTACCAAAACACACACACACACATGTATATATATATATATATCTAAGAGAACTATTGGTGGGAAAATATGAAGAATAAGATTGTGGAATATACATCATTGTTCCTAGAGTGTAATTAATTCAATGTTGAGAGGAAAAAGACTAAGGGGATGATGAAATAATTTCCCCTACCTATATGGAAATGGGAAAACATCACTATTGATTTTTTCATGGATTTCAAAAAACATAAAAGTGGAATAATATTATATTGGTTGTGGTGGAGAATTTTATAAATACTTCTCACTTCATTACCATTTGACATGAATCCTTTCTTGAACTCTATTCAAGGAAATACATTAGAGAAGTGGTGAGAATTCAAGTAACATCACTAAAAATTTTATCTGATCGAGATATGAGGTTCACCTCAATGTTTTGAAAACTCCTTAGAATCATCTAAAAATATATTTAAACTTCAATAAAATCTATCATCCCCATATTTATGTACAATATGAGAATACTATCCATATACTTGAGTATATATTAAGACCTTACTTTATAGACATCAAGGGATGTAGGGAAAACATATTCCTATAGTTGAGTTTTCTTGAAAAAATATTTTCCACTAAAGAATCCAAATGAAACCATAAAATAAAATATATGGGAAGAGATATAAAACACTTAAATTCTGCGATAAAGTTATTGAAATAAAGTTTCTACAACCTTTGATAGTTGTAAAAATTACCAAAAATGTCAAGACCATTCAAAAACACATCAATACAGTGCATAGTAAACATAATAGTTTTACTAATAGACATCAAAGAGACTTAGAGTTCAAGGTTAGTGATTAATTTTATCTGCAAATATCCCCATGAAATATATTAATGAGGTTAGGTAAGAAAGGGAAGTTATTTTTGAGATACTTTTTTTCTTATGTCATTCTTAATTATATCGAATCTTTGACATATAGAGTAACACTCTCTATCATTCTAACCAAAGTATAGGATTAATTCCATGTATCTATATTAAATAAGTACATACCAAATCCCTAATATATAATGAATTCACAAGTGGTACAATTGGAGGATGATCTCTCTTATGAGGAGAATCTAGTGAAGATCTTGAATGTAATGTCCTAGAATTTTATATAATTTTTATTGAAAATTAAAAGGGATTATTTCATGACTAGGATGTAAGACATAATGTGATTCTGAGGCATAAATTTTCTGGAATGTATTTTTGAACAATTTTTAAATTTCATTAAACAATCATGAGAGTGGGTTTTTCTAACTTTTAAATCGTTGCTCGGAAAAAAAATAAGGGGGAACCGTTGAACTCTAAGCATCAATATTTTTCAAGAAAAGACATAACATCGACCGACATGGGTTTACCACAAAATATATATTTCAGACTTTTCAATAGAAAAATAAAATAACTTAAAAAGTTATTTTATTATTTTTTTCTTCTTCGTTACGAAGAGACTCACCAGCGCTCCAATGCAACGATGAGGTGACGTTGAATCCATTAATGAACCTCATTAATGAATCATCTTGGAGATTCTACAATAGGAAGTTTGTTTTCTTTATTTAGTTAAGTAGGGATTTAGGGTTGAAAAAAAAAACTGGGAATTACTTTGAAAAATGACTAAGGAAACCTCTTTAACAAAGAACACCAACAAATCGGAAAATGGTGAAGACACCCTTGTAAATCCTATTTGACACCAGAGATCAATAACTGATCATCATCGAAAACTCTCCTTATTCCTAGGTAGGGGCTTGATGCTTTTCTATGTGAATTGATATTCCCTATTCTTTCTTTTAAACAACTAATGCGTGTTAACTCATGAAAAAGTTAACCCATAAATCGATCGTTTATAAGGGATTAGAACTTATATTGCGGGGATTGGAAGAAAGGGGATTAACTAACCTATATTCCATAATCCTTTCTAATGTGAAGAATTAATTCCAAATGAATAGGGCCAACATTTGTTGCTTGGTGTGTTCCTTGTGATCTCCCCTTACTTTCTCTCTCTCATTCTTTGCCGGCAGGCCCCCAGGGTTCTGTTAGGCCTTTACCAGAGGATTCTAAATGTGGATAATTCCCCAAATCAAAATTAGAATGATATTTATCCCACCAAAAACAACTACATGATTCAAGGAGCTCGGGACAATTCTTGGATTGAAGAACGGACCACCGTAGTAAGTTTGATGGACTACAGAGGAGACCTCTTGTGCGGCGGCGGTGGCAGTAGTGACTGGCAGTGGCCGGTATGTAGGTGGAGGCCCATGCCAGCAGGGCACTGTGGCGGTAGTAGGAGCTTCCAAAATCAAGGCTAGTGGCAGGCGGGAGGCAACGCGTTGCCAGCACGAAGTGACAACGAAATGGGCTGCGTGCACGGAGGCCAGCGGCTTGTGGAAGGTAGATGCAGACACCCGAATGCATTAGAGGCTCCACGCTGTGCATAACCATAGTTTACGCACTGCAAGTATGAGCTGGACTCGTGGATTACTATGGGTCACACAAAATACCCGGTCCATGTGACCAGACCGGTTGGCCGAGGAGGCAGCATCACCCTGGTGTAACGTCCCAGATCCAAGCACCGCCCATAGGTGCCCCAAACCCAGTTGGTCACATGACCTCCAGCATGTTTACCTAAATGCTAGAGGCTGTCGACTAGAAGTGAAGGACAAAGTGTGATATTTTGGAAACTATTCCCTCATTGGAAGAGTCTACACAATGGAAAACAAATAGTAAACAACAACAGAATCATTAATCCCAAACAGAAATAAACAGCAGATGACTGAAAGTAAAATCAACAGATGCCATATCATATATATAAATGATGCATGTCATATGTGTCTTGGAAATAAAAATAGGTTCCAAAGATATAAATATAATATAATCCAATACAAAGAAAGAATAAGTAAAATCTAATATCATCTCAAGACTTAGCTTAGTCTCATGATCTCTAGCTCCAACAACAATCAAGTACCTGATGAAGAAGGGCGATTTCCCTTATCTATACCTGCAATCATATAATCTATTTGTGTCCAAAAGCATGACCCAAATAGGGAGTTATAAAAATCATATTAGGAAACCACTGAAAAATCTGTGCCTAGCTATCGATGAATATATATAGAAGGTAATATGAAAAAAGTTATGCAATAAAATAGGAAGTACTCAAAAGTAGACAATCCTAAAATTTTCAATTACATTTATTTAACATTTATTATTCATCCATCAAATAATGTAACCCTGGAATCTATCCTAATCTATGTATCCCTTATGTAAAGTAACAAAGCAAATGCCTCATAAGACCATCTAAACAATCAAGTAAGACTGAATCAAAGCTTGTGCTTTTCCTTAGCAGATACATCACAATCATTAAATTATTCATAATGAAATTATATGAAAGATCTCCCAGTCTAACTCCTTTGGTCTAACATTCCATTAATCAATTATAAATGATCACCTAGGCAAGCACTCACAATCTAATCCCATGGGTCAAGCATTCTATACCAATGTTCTCATGGTCTTTTGTAAACAAACATGGAAACCCCCATAGTTTTCCTAGACAAAGGCTCTCACGGTCCTTTGGAAATACATGGAAACCCCCATATTTTTTCCTACCAAAGTATGACATGGCCCTTTGGAAAAATAATCTAGATTTCCCCTCATTATTCCTGGTCCAAGTCTCTCAGATTCCATTGAAAAAATAATGCGCATATCATATCAAAGCATCTCATGTAATCTATAACTACTAAATGGATAAACATTTCACAATACATATCACATGTGTTTCACATAATCAATAAAACTCCATACTAATAAAAAAGGCATGGAAAACAAGGTACACCTCATAGGAAACCTAGATCAAATATCTATAAACAATCAAACAAGGTAAAACAAAACCATGGGTTGTCACTTAGACAAGGTATCCAACTTTATGCATAAGAAAGAACCCTTTATCAATAAAACAAAACATATCATGTAGTAATAGGGTAAAATCCCAATTCAAGAAATACCCAAAATGTGGGCATGAAGCACTTTTAGAATATATAATTTATATACAAACAATGAAAGGAACAAACCATCTACCTCAATGTCGTATGGTCTATATACTTGAACATATGCGGATGAATCCGCAAAGATCAATGTAGGTCTTCAAATAGGGTAAAATGACCAACCTTGAATAATTAATAAGAGAGGATGAATTTGGAAGAAGGGATCAATAGGGTTTGATAACTCACTGGTGGGATTCTAATGCAGGTAATGGTGTCTTGATCAGAGCTCGGATGGAGAATCAGGAGATCAAACTTCATCCATCATTCCGAAGTGCTTCTGTATGAAGCACATGAAGAATAAGGTGTTTCTAGATATGAAACGTGACCCCACTCTGATATATCAAATAAAAATAAAAGTAAACAGTGTATTCATTAACACTACAATCCATGTAGTAGCCTCAACTAGTTTATGACTTAAGCAGTCTGATAGGTCACCACATGACCATGTACTTGACCATTACATGGTCTAAATGAAACTTTACATGGAAAGCTAGGTATACATCATGCACTCTGAGGTACACAAAATGTACTCAGAAGTAGAAAGTGTGTACTTTCAAAATCCTTTTTTCTTTCATTTTCCTCAAAAAAACATTAAAACAAGATCCATACATAAAAAGATGATCTAGGTTCTTACAAAATTTCCCCCTAAAAGCAATTCTTCCCCGAATTTCCCTTCTAAGGGTGGTGAAGAAGAATCTACGAAAAACTTTGAATATTAAAATCTCACATCGTCCTCCCTCTCCCATGTCTCATCCTCCATTTTCTCATGTTTCCATATCACCCATACCAAAAAAACATACCAGCCATAGGGAACCTTTGTGCTGCGATCCACAATCAAAACAGGGTTCTCCTTGAAAGATGCATCCACTTCCAACTCAACCTCCTCAGGATGAAAAACATGACATGGGTCTTAAAAGTAACACAATAATTGGGAAATATGAAAGAAATAATACATAGCCTTGTTTGTCTGAGGTAACTGCAACTAATAGGCAACTGACCCGAATCTCTCTGAAACCTCAAATGGGACAACATATCTCGGTGAATGATTCCCCTTTCTCATAATCCTCTTGTGTACCAAACTCGGTGTGACACATTGAAAAACCTGATCTCTGAACTCAAACTCCAGAGGTCATCTCTATCAATTATAATAGGATTTCTGGTGAGATTTTGCAGTATCCATCCTTTTCCAAATCATATCCACCTATTTTGTTGTCTCCTGGATGAGATGAGGTCCCATCATAGTTGCCTCTCCTACCTCCAACTAATAAAGGGGTGATCAACATGACCTATCATACAAATTATCATAAGGTTCTATCTAAATCGTTTCCTAAAAACTATTATTGTATCCAAAGTCCACTAGGGTATGTGTCTCTCCCAAGAGCCCCTGAAATCTAGGACGCATAATCAATGCTTTTCCTCCAAAACTGGAATCGTGTGCTCAAACTGGCCATCTATCTAGGGACATTAAGCTATACTCATAAGTACCTGTATACCCAAATCCTTTTATAGCCCATTTTAGACAAGATAAGTAAACATATAATACATATATGGAATGATAGATTGATGAAACCCATGAAAACATACTATATCTTGGATGTAAAACTTTCCAAGTGCATCAACCCTGAAGGTTTCCTTGATCGGTAAGAAATGTTCTACTTTCATGAGTGTGTCAACAATAATTCATAAAACATCATTCTTTCCAAGAGACCTTGGTAAACCTGTCAAGAAATCCATCGTGACATCATTCCACTACCACTTGAGAATGGGTAACTACTGTAATAGCCCTGTTAGTCACTGATGCTCCACATTCACCTACTGACAGGTGGAACATCTCCTAACAGAACTAGCTACATCCCTATTCATTTATGGACACCAATAATAATGATGTAGATCTATATAAATCTTGGTGACACCAGGATGAGGATGAAAATCATTCAATAGCTCTTCATATATGTCTTCTGACACAAATACGCACCCATGAAAATGGAAATCCTCATCCTTTCTATGGTCCACCCAAGAGTAGGGTCCTTGCCTGACACACTTTCACATAGTACTGGGCCTTTAGAATCTAATCACCACATCATTCTCACCCTATCTAGTAGAGTATAGGTAACAACTATAAGATAAAGAAACGCCTACCCTAGATTGTTGTGCACCTCCAAATGCATATAAGAGAATAGATCCATAAGCTTCCACTCACTACTGGTCTCCCGAACGACCTATATATGAGTCCTCCAACTCAAAGCATCAGCCACTGAATTGCCTTTCCCAGGTGTGTAGGCAAGATCAAAGTCAAAATATTGAAGGTACTCCACCCACCTTCGATGCCTTAAAATCAGATCTTTTTGAGTGAAGATATACTTGAGGATTTTGTGGTTAGTGTATACCACAAAATTCTCTCCCAAATGATGATGTCTCCAATAGCATAAAAAATGCACAACTACAACCAACTCGAGATTGTGCATTGGGTAATTCCTCTTACATGGCCTCAACTACCAAGAACCATATGCAACGACTCCTTCCCCCTGCATAAGAACTTATCCCAACCTGATACCTGATGCATCGTAGTAAATGGTGTAACTCTTTCCTCTTTGGAAAAATCTGGATCGGTGCTGAAATCAATCTGCCCTTTAGATCCTGAAAGGAAGAATAGTAGGAATCTTTCCACTAGTACTTCACAACCTTCTTAGTCTGTCCCATTAGTGGTGCTTCTATATATAAAAAATCATAAATAAATCATCTATAGTAATCATCCAACCCTAGAAAAATTAGTACCTCAAATAAGTTCTTCAAATTCTCCCAGGAAACTACCACTCTCACCCTCTCTGGGTATACTGATAATCATGTCTTTAAGATGAAATGAACCAAAAAGTGAATCTGATCCATCCAAAAGTGGTACTTTGAGAGATTATCATATAAATGATGCTCTCTTAGTGTACTAAATACGATCTCAAGATTGATGGCATGATCATGTTGAGTGTGAGAGTACATGAAGATATCATTTAGGAAGACTACCATAAAATAATCCAAGTATGGATGGAACACTCAGTTCATCATTTCCATGAAAATTTCTGATGAATTCTTGAGACTGAACGACATAACCAAATACTCTTATAGACCATACCTACTCTGAAAGGGTGTATGTGGTATATTTAATGGTCTAATGTGAAACTGATGAAAACCATATCTCAAGTGAATCTTCAAGAACACCTGGTCTCTTTGAAGGTGATCAAAGAGAAAATAAATCCTCGGTAAGGGATATCAGTTATTTACTATCTACTAGTTCAGCTTCCGATGATCCACACAAAGTCTGAGGGTACTATCCACCTTTTTCGCAAAAAGGAAAACCCAAAAGAGAAGTACTGGGTCAGATGAAACCCTTTTTCTAAAACTCCTCTAACTTCTTCTTATACTCCTGTAATTCTGGTGTATCCATCCTATAAGGTGGAATGGACACTGGTGTTGCTCTTAGAAAAAGATCTATAGGGAAATCCACCTATCACTCTGGAGGTAAACCTGAAAAGTAAGTTGGAAAGACTTATCTGAAATGATATACCAATTGAGGAAAGTCCATATGTGAAGTCCCCTAGTCATCCAGATATAGAATAGAAATCTAGGCTATAATTCATCCCAACCTATGATGCTTGGGTCCATCTCTTCTCACTTGGACATCCCATTCGACCTTGTGTAGAAAATATCTTCCCTCTAGTGATGTGAAACTCACCCTACAAAGATTGCAGTAAACAAAGGCTTGAAAGGATACCAACCAGTCTAATACGAGAATGAAATTGATGCCTGTCCTCTATAAACATAGAGGTCCCATAAGAAGTGACACCCACCCAACTCAAGAGAGAATTCCTTGAACTAACGTACACTATCCGTACTAACCACCAACTGAGTGTCTAGAGTCTTAACATCATAATATGTAAATATACAGATCTAAAGAATCTCCACAATGGAAAGATATATAAAACTCTGGGAAGCCCTTGTTTAAAAAAGTGTAGATTCTAAAAATGAGACAACCAGAATCGTACCTCTCACCGTAGAGGGTTCAGGATCCTACTCTTGTTGGGTCTGCTCCATCACAAAAGTATGAGCTGTACTACATCCCTAAAACCCTGCCTGGGTCCCTTGAAATGATCCACCCTACTATCACTGAAAACATGTCATATGGATACCACAACCACAAACATCTCCTCACCCTGATGAACTCCAGTACCCTGAATTATGAGGAAGTCATGCCCCCTCTCCTTTACATGCAGTCATAACAGACCCCCTCTCACTAGATGCTGGTGAAAACTTCTTGCAAAAATGATTAAGATAACACATATTTCTACAATATCGACACTCAACTGGGTCTCTCGAGAACTAAGACCTCATGTTACCACCCTTTCCACACCGGTAGAACCTCACATGGTTTCTTGAAGATACATCCTTGCTTCTATAATCACCTTGAAAAGGCTCCCTCTGGTGCTTCCTGCTATCAGACGAAGGAATACTAGCCCTGGATGCTGAACCACCCTTGCTCGTAGCTCCAAACTCCCTAAGATTACACACGATAATTAGTGCCTAGTTTACTATAGAAATCACAAAATTCAACATAAAACATTCACCTATGATCAGATATCATACCTGAAACCTTCCCCAAATCACCTGGTCAGTGATAATCCATCACCCCCAGAACAAGTGCGAAGCGCTGTAGCTCTGTAAAATGAGAAGAGTAATACATCATTGGAAGCTTTCCCTATTCAAAATGCATAAACTCATGTTCTCGGTCATAACTCAATGTATTAGGGTAGAAGTAATCATAGAAGGTCCTCTGGGACTCTTCCCAAGTCATATACTAATGATGTACTGCATGTGAGACAACATCCCACCATCTCTCGGTGGAATCACATAGCATGCAAGTTTCAAGCTTCACCCTCTTCTCAGGAGGCGTATCTAGATGATTAAAGATAGTGAAAATGGACTCCAACCCTGAATATGTAGCCCATGGTCCTCTATCCCCTAAAAAAGTGATATGTTGTTGCTACTGGAACACCCATGTAAACTCTGCCATAATTGGAGAAGAATGTGGTGATCCCTGAAAGGTCTACATCATCCTCATAAATCCTTCACAAAACTATGTATCAACACCCGTTTCTGGTATAACAGCTGATGCCAAGATGTTCACATTTGGAGGATCTACTGGTAGTCCTTGATCTACCATTTCTGGTGTCTGATCATCACCCTGTACTTGGCCTACCACTAGAGGAAGTATTTGTGGCATGAATTTGCAAGGTCAAGCATGGACCTCAGTAAAAGACCAGAATAACTACAAATCAAAAGTAAAAAAATGAAAAATGTGAAATAAAAAAATTCATATTTCTCAATAATAAGGGTTACAAAGCATGTAGTAATGCTACATGACTTGTTTCCTTAAGCCTTAACATGGATGTGTACCTATTCCAACTTGGTCATGTAACACCCATACACATGGCGTGTTTCTCCTAAGATACGACATTTACTTGAATATTCCCTCCTACCCGGGAACTTATACATGGATAGAACTACATGGGTTCTGCTGGTGTATCACTACACAAGCTAAAAACTTTATACATGGTGTGTACAACAAAATTTTCATGCACCCGTGTTGTCAGTCACATGACCAGATACATGGTCGATTACAGCACGTCGTGTACTCCCAGTACACGGCGTGTTCTACTATGAGTTTACCAACTCCGTGTATCTACTCACATAGTCAGTCACATGGTAAAAAACTATACATTGTTTACATATAGTACACTATGTGTACTTAAGAAAAGACCCTTCTTCCAGAAAAGAAGAACACATGATGTGTTTTCATAACATCACATGCCGTGTTTTCTAGGTTTTCTAGATAGTAAGCCTATGAAACTTATACAGAACCCCCAAAATATTAAATTTCTCCAAGTTATGCCATGTTCCAATCCATGAGAGCCTATACTCCCTGCATATCAATGTTTTTCATCCTTATTAATATCATATCTTAACATAATTCAACTAGATTTCAAACGTTATCCACAAAATTCTGATCCAAGAGGGCCCATAACACCTCAGGGACCAAAGATTGGAATCCATCCAAATGAACCTTAATTTATACCAATACCTTATCAAAATATTAGGTATTATATCATGGAATCTATTATAACATCATGCATATCTAGAACAACATCCATCACAATGACATGCAATCAGTAATACACCCTATATGGCACGACGAGAATGCTTGACATGTGATCTATAGAAAGTTCCTATAATATGCATGAGATGACATACCCTCATATCATCATGTTGCAACAAAATATAACCACAATGATATCAATACTAACAAAACCAAACAAGTGCGTCACCAAATGGTGAAATCTATTCAACTATAATTGTTACAAAACCAGAAAAAGGAAATATTCGAGGTAACTTGGATTTTCCCTGTACACGGGCCATCTACTCACAAGAACAACTTATTACCAACTACCTATTCCTTCTTATCCTTGTCTATTGGATTTAAATAGTATAGAAAATTAGAAAATATCATTCCCTTTGATACCACTTTGTAACATCCCAGATCCGTGTGCCACCCAAAGGTTCCCCTTACCCAGTTGGTCACATGACCTTAAGTGCGTTTCCCCAATTTGCAAAGGCTATTGACTAGCAGTGAGGGCCAAGGTGAGATATTGGGAAAATTATACCCTCATTGGTAGATTTTACACAATGGAAAAAAATTGTAAACAATAGTAGAAGACTGAAAGTAAAATCAACAGAAGCCATATCATATATATAAACGATGCATGTCATATGTGTCTACGAAAGAAGCCAAAATAGGTCACAAAGTTGGAAATAAAATGTAATCTAATATAAAGGTAAAATAAGTAAACACCCACAGAATCACAAGCCTTATCCTGGTACCATGCTCTCCATATCCAACAAAAATTAAGTATATGATGAAGAAGGGCTCTTTTCCTTATCTATTCCTACAATCATATAATCCTTTTGGGTCCAAAAGCCTGACCCAAATAGGGTGTGAGATAAATCCTAGTAGTAAACCACCAAAAGATATGTGCTTAATTATCAATGAATATATACAGCAGATAATATGAAAAAATGAAGCAATAAACTCAGAAGTACTCAAAAGTAAACAATCCTACTATTTTCAATTACATTCATTTAACATTTATTATTCATCTATTGAATAATTTAACCCTAGAATCTAGCCTAAACTCTATATCCCCCATGTAAAGTAACCGAATAGACACCTTAGAAGACTATATAAAGAATCAAGTATGTCTGAATCCAAGATTCTGCTTTGGCTTGGAAGATATGTCACAATCATTCAATTATTCATAACGAACCTCTAAGAAAGATCTCTTAGTCTAACCCATTTGGTCCAAAATTCCATTAATTAATTATAAATGACCACCTGGGAAAGCTCTCACAGTCTAAACCCCTAGGTCAAGCATTATAAACCAAGGCTCTCATATTCCTTTTTAAATAAACATGGAATCCCCAATAGTTTTCTGAGCCAAAGGCTCTCCTACATGGAAACCCACACAGTTTTCCTTGCCAAAGGCGCTCACGATCCTTTGGAAAAATATTCTAGAAGTACCCTAAGTCATCCTATTCCAAGGCTCTCATGGTCTGTTGAAAAAATAATGCACATATCATATGAAAGAAGCTCATGTAATCTATAACTACAACATGGATAAACATTTCAGATGAATATCACATGAAATTCACATAATCAACCAAAATACATCCTAATCAAGATAGGCTTGGAAAAAAAGGTATGCCTCATAGGAAACCTAGAACAAATGACCACAAATGATCAAATAATGGAGAATACACCAATGGGGTGTCCCTTAGACAATGTATCTAACCTTACACATAAGCAATAACCAATTATCAATCAAAAAACTATAAAACATAATAAAAGGGTTAAATCACAATTCAAGAAATACAAAAAATGTGGGTATTCAGAAATTTTAGAATATATAATCCAAATACAAACAATTAAAGGCACAAACCACCTACCTCGATGTTGTATGATCGATATAACTAAACACATGCCCTTTAAATAGCCTAGATCAGCATAGATCTACAAAAAAAAGGGAAAGGTACCAAACTTGAATAACTCACAAGAGAAGATGAATGAGGAAGAATGGCTCAAGTGGGTTTGAGAACTAACTGGAGGGATTCCAATGCACCCGATAGTGTCTCGATCAAGGCTCGGACAGAGAATCAGGATATCTAACTTCATCCATCATTCCAAAGTGCTATTGTACGAAACACACGAAGAAGATTGTGTTTACAGAAAAGATATGAGACACCACCCTATTATATCAAATAAAAAGAAAAGTACATAGCATGTTCATTAACACTACACGCCATGTAGTCACCTCTACTGACCCATGACTTAAGTGGTCTGATAGGTCACTACACAACCATGTACTCGACCATTAAACAACCTAAACACGACTTTACAAAGAAATCTAGGTACATTATAGGTACTCGGAAGTACGAAACGTGTAATTAGAAACCCATTTTACTTCCTTTTTCCTAAAAAAAACTCAAAAATAAGATTCATACCACAAAAGAAGATCCAAGTTCTGACATTGTGATCCACCTATGATGAATCTGACAATGATTTGATCCTAAATAATCATCTTATCACTGATTATACTTTTTTACTATTTATTTGGACTAAAATCTATTGTAACATGTTATATTTGGTAATATAATTGAGAAATGTGGTTCAATGGGAATTCCTGTTACTTTCTAATCTTTCTCTCTCTATGAGATGTGGATTCCTCTAGTGAAAATTTTCATTTTTCTTTGAATTTGGTGATTTAATGAATGATATTTATACTCAAAAACATTATCAACATCTCCGTTTAATTGGTTTCTAAAATTGGTTAATGTCAAGAAAAATTTCATTAATAAAATATGGTTGTTTTGGTTCTAATTATGAAAATCAATTTTCCTCAATGGTTTTTTCAATAAATGATATTTTAAATTATTTTTATATAGTTTCAATGATGATATTAAAATTTAATGATTATAATATTGTGAGCACATGAGTGATCATTAACATGTCATAGATCTAACCTTGATGATATAATCTTACACCATATGTTTATTGTTCTTGTGTAATGTATACACTGGGTGGACTATATTGTATATTGGAGTTAATATTGGGAGTAAACCATTAGGGTGCAACTACCACACTCTGAACTTTCCTTATATTGCTTCTCTCCAGGTCCAATCAAGAGTGATGGATTCATATAGGTTTTGGGCATGAGGTTCAGCGGCTGTGGTTCTGCTTGGTGTCTTCCCCATTTCCCCCCTCTTTTCATTAGTCTTGTCTTGATTTGGGTTTCATCCCAGGTTTCTTTTGTGTTCTATCCATGTTTTCTTTTTTTTTTCTCAGGTTCCCTATAGGGATATATCCTCGTTGTTCTTATTTATCTTTTTGTTTCTTTTGCTATCATTTTTTTGTGTTTATTGGGTTTTTTGGTGTCTCTTTTAGGCCTGTTGGGCCAATGTATGCACCATAGGTCAGAAGATGAGTTCCATTGAGGTCTCTGACTACCCACCCTACTATGGCTCTAGGACTCATCCACTATCTCCGAGGTGGATTGGTGTGTTGGTTTTCCCGATTCTTTGGGAGGTGGGTTCGAGCAGTATCTGGCATCTCAAGGTGGATTCATCATCGCAAGATCTAGGTGGAGGAGAATGATGGATTCAATGGTTTTGATTTCTAGTCTGTTGGTTTTTGTTGGCCCTGCTTCTTGAAGGTCGTTGGTGGCTGTGCGTTGAGGTCTTAGGGATGCTCGCTGGTTTTTGTGTGGATCTTTCCCTCAAAGGGTGATTCTCAATGCTGATGGATAATTCCCGTGGTCTTTTAGAAGTCACTGGTGGGCTTTATAGCTTGGTGTTGATGGCGATGGTGCATCTGGGTGTGCTTATTGTGAGACTCTACGGTTGTTTCTTCTAATGGACTTCTTCAACAGTACGGTGAAAAAGATGCTGATGGTTCCATGATGATTCAAGCGGTGATGTCTTTCTCTGGTTTTCCTCTCTGGTGGATTGAATAGTGTTATTGATGGGCCTATCGACAATGGTTGTTCTATATACCTGATTTTTTGTGTTTAAGGTCGATGTGCAATGGAAGGGTGAACTTGGCCTACGTAGTTCGATAGTTTGGTCAGAAGTGTGTTTTTTGGAGGCTTGGTGACAATGTGATGATGATGGTCTCAGTATGATGGTTTTTTTGAAACTTGAATTTTGAAAATTTTAATTTGGCACTACTTTTGAGTTGGTTTGGTCTGCTCGTGATGGATGAGGGTTCATTTATTGAGGTGGGTTATCTCGTTGTTCGAGGTGGTTTTGGAATTTTGTTGATTTTTTGAATTTTGAATATAGTGTGAGTGGTTTTAAGGGATGTGGGATTTATATGTACTGGTGGCTCATATATGGTTCCCACTTACACATAAAGTGGTTTTTTAGATAATACAAAAAAGGATTGTGGTGAAAGAAACTTTGTTGTAGTGTAATATACTCAAAAGGTGTACTACTGATCACTTGAGCTATAAAAGGATTGTCACATACATATAACTAATGTTACTCCTTTGTGAATGTTTTACTTCACTATATTCATGAATTTTTTATTTTAAATTATCATTGAAACGATTTTAAAAATAGATATATTTTTATGTTTTACATGTTGTGTAGATAATTTTTTTTTCATTTTTTATGTAAAACATCATAAAATTGTATTTACTAACATGTGTTTAATATATTAAAAAACTGTTATATTAGGTTATTATTTATAATTTTGTTTTACCCTATAAGGATTTATATTATCACACACTATATATACCATTGGGTATATGTACATCATCATTAGTATGACAATTGTAATTGAAATCCATCATATAATGACAATAAGTTTTTTATTATCTTGTTATGGAATTCAATTTTTAACATGTTTTTATGTAGTGATATGTGTTCATAGTTCTTATGTGCATTGGTTGGTTTTATGGTATTTGGGAAACTATATTTCCATAATTTTTCCTTTTACCCATTGTGGTCTTGTAATTTCCAAATTACATTGCCTTTATTTTTCATTTCATTTATTATATGATTTTAAAATAATATAAATCCCAATATTCTTTTTCTATGCCTATATTATTTTTTCTAATCTTTAGGGATTGGTAACCCCCTTCAAGACATGTTATTAGGATGTTCTGTTACTGCTAGTTTGGGAATCATGGATTTTTTATTTGAAAAATTTGTATCAAACAATGTCTTTTATTATGTTTCTATTTTTGGTATGCAACCTCAAGTGTTTTTATAGGATGAAGATAAGAATATTTGGTATTAAAAGGGAGTGTTATTTGTGATTTTATATCTAGATACTATTTTTTTTGAGCCTTATGATACAATGAATTAGTGGTAAATCTGTTTTTTTATTCAATGTTATTGGATCCCAAACATTAATTTTCATTCTCAGGCCTCTTTATAATTCCATTTTACTAATGTTATTATAATATATAATTTATTCCTAAATTTAAATTTCTTATATATCACTGTCTCATGATTTTTAGTACCATAAAAATAGAAGATATCTAAATAACCCTCAAGATAATGAAACCAATGAATATCCTCATCCAAACCCTATAGTTGATTACAACCTATTTGAAGCATTCATGCTCACAGTCCAAGTCGTGGACCATATTGTGTTACCCACACTTTCTCAGGTTATAGTGGAAGAACCTTAAAGGCATAAGGATATGAATTATGATTATGAGTTCTTTTACCAAAAACCCCATCTATCACTGTCACTAACTATCCTTAATAGGTTTAATATTTTTCATGAAAAAATGACAATTTGAATTCCATAAACCTCTAATTATGTTAAGATGAGTTGTGATGTCATAATTCCTAAAGACCCATGTAGATGGCGGTGGCACATAATCAATTTTGAAAAAAAATATGAAGGTCTTAGAGTGGAAATAATTTAGGGGAGTATTCAATGAGAAAATATAGAAAACTTAACTCACTATAAAAAAATCAATGGAGTTTAAAAACCATGGGAAGATGAATTAGACAATTATGCAATATGTTAGTCGCATTTCCAATATCACTATATTTTTACATAATATCGATTCTTATGAGAAGAAAAGTACCAGAGGTTTTAGATGGAAATTCAACAAGATATTTGGTTATAGTTATTCATGACAATGATTTCTAAATTTTCCTAGGTTGTGGATAGAGTGTTGATGGTGGTGATTGGAATATATGGCTTGTTAGGGCTGATGAGAGTTCCACCATACATCAATGGTAGATATAGTGGATCTCTTAATAGGAAATATAGGAGGAGAGAGTTACATAGAATAAACAATAGTGGTGATTTAGTAATGCCTCTTTTTATCACTATCATCATTGGTTAGTGTCTTAACACGAAATCACTAGGTCCAAATTGGGAAAAAAATACATTTCCCTTATGCCTTTAATGATATTCAGCTCTTGTGAATTTCATGGAAAGTTGTATAATTTATTAATGTATTTTTCATACACCCTATTTATAATGGGACCATTGATAACTAGTGGATTTTTAGTGTAGTCAAATAAATCATGGATTATCGGGTTCCAGCTAAAAGTCTCCAAAAATAAGAAGTTACATGTAGTACATGAGTCTCTAATGGATGTTTATGAAAGTCCTAATACTATGAGTGGTGTATTATTTATCGTTTCAAAAAATATAAAATACATTATTTGATATAGTTTACACACGTTCCCTCATGTTGAAACATAATAAAGATCATCAAAAACATCCATGGGAATTCATTCCATTCATTATGTAACTTTTAATGCCTATAGGAATGAATAATGAGGGTTTTTGATTCCCCTCATTCCCACTCTTTATTTAAAACATTTATCTTGTTTGGTATTTTATGTCTCTTCAATTAGATCTCTTTCATGTTTTTAATTGTATGGATTATTTTATAACTAAAAAATAATGGATTGATTTTTATCGTTATTGGGTTTCTTTTAATACACCTGATGGAAACAATCATGTTTTCAAGGAGAGTGTTACCTGATTTTGAGTTGGAAAAGACCTCATATTCTGGATCCTGGTAAGTTGATGTTTTTTTGGAAATAAACTAGAAAAGTAATTTTTATGTGGTGATATTCTTCTAGTAGTAGATTAATTTCATTAGGTATATGTACATCACTTTTATGGTTTCCCCCATAGAGGGAAGTGGAGTTCTCTAATGAGTTAGTTATGAGAAATCAGGTGGTATCGATAAAATATTACCTCATGTGACAAGTAAAGTGGAATGAGATGAAAATTAATTTTCATGATTTAATATATATGGTATTTGTAATCCATTATGTTTCACCATGCATATCTCCAGTACTCCTTTCAAGGAAGGATAATTGAAACCATCACTTATAAATTGAGTATTTGAGGCCCAATCATGTAGTGGTAAATAATAAATCTTCCTTTCCAAAAATTGAGGATTTTATATATCAATTGAAAGTGTTAATATGATTCTAAAAAAATGGAATTTATTTTGGTTATGAATAGATAATAATTAAAGTGTTTCATATTAAAATGAGATCCATTAGTAGAAGGTATGAAAAATTAGATTACATCATCATAATATTTGGATGAAAAAATTTTCCACTAGATTATATAGAATAGATGAAAAATATTACTTACATGTACCTATAAACATTTTATTGTCCTAACTAGAAGAAATTTTGTTTTTTAAATGATCATAATAGATTATAAGAATCAAATTAATAATAATTTATGTATTCAAAAGGATATATTCATGTATGAAACATTATCAAAAAAATTATATTTGATCCAGAAAGATATGTTCTTAGGACATATGATCTTAGAATATTGTATCAGTGTTTATAATGAAATGATGATGGATTCCATTTCATGGTATAAACCATGGAGTGGATTTTTTATTCAATGTTTCCTAGTATTTAAAGGTTTTTATCAAAAATAATTTAATGGATTTACCAAAACATGTTTCGCCTTTGATGCCTCTCAGTTAAAAGTGTGTGTAATATTTGTAGGATTTGTAGTTCCTTGAATCCTTTAATGAAAATTTGGGCAGTTCAGCCTCATAAATGATTCTAAATATACCAAAGAGTTTAAAAGGATATTTGTTCTAATGTTATTGTTAGGGGGTAGGTTTTGGTTTTGTCCATATATAGGGAGATCTGGATGTTAATTATGCCGAACATATTATTCAACCTTAAGTGATACGTAATCTTACTCAATATTTGTATCTCAAGGATATTTTAAATTTTTATAAGATTTACTGACACTATCAATTCGAGGGGAATTTAATTTTTTCATTGACTATAAATATGTAGGGTCCAAATATTTAAAAAAATATCTGAATCATTATTGGGGATGATCAATGGAATACATTCAGTTTTTCAATATTGACTTTACAGGTACAATAGAAATAGGTAATGTTGTTTTAAATTCTATTAGAAGTACATTACATACATAAGGTTTTAATTAATAAAATTATGAATGGAACATATTTTATATTTTTAATGTGGATAAATTAGTAGTCATGGAGTAAAATTCTACTAATTGTCTAGAAACTGTTATCTTTAAAAATTATATTCATGATATGATTATCTAAGTGAAACATTAAAATAAAGGGTTCTAGAATATCTAATATTATTTATAAGTTTGTAAAACCATGAATTAGTTGTATCTTGATATGGAATTAATTTTTTTATTTATGAATTGGAATATAATACCTTCAAACATGAGGAATTATATGATTGTATATTTTCATTATTGATTTTGGTTTATCCACTTTTTAACTACATAGATGATTTAGGACATCAAGTGTATGTTCTGGTGGCCTATAAAGAAATAAGATTTAAACAACATAGTATGTTGATGTTACACAATAAAATAGATAAATATGGATCACCAAATAAATCCTAGATTAATTTATCCGTTATACATGCCAATGTGAAGATGGAATGTGACAGAAATTTATATAACTATTGGATTACTTTGGACTCTCAGAGTTATGAATTCCAATTCATTAATGATTGAATGGTTGATTTTTTTTTTCTAATTTCATACTAATTCATGAAACCTCTTTTGGTGACTACATGGGGAAGTTGTGTGTCTAGGAGATCATAAATTTTCATTTAAATCTAATGTCCATTCACTCAGATAGAAATCCACATTCTTCCTTAGGGTTTCAGAAGGTCATATAAGATGAAATGGGAACTCATACTATGTTTTTTTATAACTTATTATCCCCAAGAAGATATGTAAAATTTAAAACTATTTAAAATCATGAAGATATAATAAGTATATTTGTATTGGTCGTTAGAGGTTATTGGGATACCCATTTGGGGTGGGATAAAATTTCTTTCAATAATTGTAACAATTAATCCTTCATGAAGGATCCTTTTGATTCTTTATTTGGTTGAACCAAAAACTAAGCCCTACTATACATTACGATAGGTTAAGATTCCAATATAGGGATGATCAGAGTTTAGGAAATAATGGAAAAGGATCAAATGATTTGTTATCATTTGGTAATGACCAAAAAAGGTAAAAATATTATATTTGTTTTCGATTTTTTTCTTTTTTTGTCTATATTCAGTGACTCATTTTTCTTAAAAGTTTCACCATAGTAATCTCACTAATTCATTAAAACGAATGGAGTGCTAGATCAAAGAAATGTGGATTGTTTTAGATCATTTAATTTCTTTAAAAAGTGATATATCACATGGATTTACCTTCTCTATTTTATTTGACCAACTATTTCTTTAATTTCTACCAACTCAAGAAGTCTAATAATGATCCATCTAATGTTATGGATTTAGTGGTACTCTACAAACATCTTGATATGTTAGTGACTGGGTGAATATTTAAATTAATTGATTCTCAAGTAATGGTTATTTGTTTGATGTACATACCATTAGTTTGCGTTATATGGAAATCTAGTTCAAATATGCATGAGTCATGAGGGTGTGACACTATGATGATGGAACAATGTGTAAAACTCTTTATGAAACATGTTTCCTCAAAGTAACATTATGGGGGAAGAAAGAACTTTTATAGGAACAATTTTAACATAAATTTTTTTTTTCAGCTACTACCATATTTAAGATTCTTTTTATTTCTCATCTTATCAACCCCGATATTTTTTTTTCATTTTTTATTGATTTTAAAATGGGATAGAAGTGTTCCCCAAGTAGTTTGAATGGTGTAGAGTTGATCATAAAGATAATGTTTATTTTGGTCATCCATTTTATATCCAATGATATCTACCATCTAGCCTATGGGATTTTAATTGGCTATAATATTGAAATATAAAAATTTTCCAACTGGTGGGCATGCAAATGTGTATACAATATCTTATATCCACCTGATAGACATTTAGACTTCATGAACATTATGATTGGACTTCATGATAAGGATAGGTGTTTCAATGGGGTTTGGATAAGTTCTTCTAGTATCATATTTTCAAAATGGAAAATTCTGTTTTAGTTTCTAAACATTCTGCAATTACCTAAACATGATAGAAATGAATTTTGGGGATATATATAGATGTATTCCTTACCTTTAATTTGAATCCTTGTAGGATTTGATTTTTGATATATTTTTTATGCTATTTCATTGATACTATCACTAATTTTGTCTTAGAACACTTTATCTTTATATTCCAATTATTTTATTGTACATATATATAATAAAAACCCTAGGAAAAATTATATACAATAATATAATTTGAATTTATTTTCCTTGGGGAATCAAATTTATTCTCCAATCATTCCCTCTCTCAAACATGTATATTCATTTTTATGGTTATTTCATGTGATTTGAGGAACATGTTTTTATGAATTTTATATATTCCAAAAAAAATTCTTTCATGCTTCTTGAAATAGAATTATAATATTTGTTAAGGAAAGAAACATTATTAGGAAAAAGTGTGATTTTTTGGTTATGTTTAAAATATTAATATTCCCATCAATATTATTAATAAAAATTGTTTAAATGACGTTTTATATAGTTTTAATGTATTAATTTTTTTTAAAATGAATTTTATATGGAATGACTATTGTGATAGGGTAATATTGAAACTAAGTGGCGTCATTTGTTATGGAGGGACACTACCATGAGTAAAAACATACCCTATATGCCAAATATTAATGGGTAATGTGTGAACATGCTGGCTAATTGATCTATGGAATTTTATGATGATCATTATTAACATTGACATAATGTTACCTGAAGTAAGAATTTTACCTGTTGTTATGCTTGAAATGTTCATGGAAATTATTTAAAAACCAAATCATTAGTAATGTTTTAAATTTTGAGTAAAGCATAGAATTTATTTTTTTTATATTAAATTGGAAAGAATATTATTTCAAACATAATATTTATTTATATGAATAAAACTTATTATTATTACAATGACTTAGCATAATTTTTTTATCGGATATTTATTTTAGGTTTTTCCTAACACGCTGCATACACCATTGGGTATATGTATATATTCATTAGTCTAATGCTGGTATCTATTAGGCTATTTATAGTGAAAATGGGGTTATCCATTAGTAGGGTTTGGGCATCTAGTAGTGACTGGATGCCACATGAAGATAGAAATTCACTATTTCTATATATTTTGGGAACCTTTATTTTGTATATTTTGTCTCTAACCCTCTTCAGTCTTATTTTGGAATTCTGATAATCTCATTATTATTTATTGTCATGATTTATATTCCTTTGGGGAAAAAATTAAACCCAACGGTTTTTCTCGATAACTTGAAACTTATCACCAACCGATGGGGGATCAATAATGAAATTTCATCCATGTTGGGACTATACTAGGTTCCATATAGTTGGGGAATATTGGTTGTTCTAATAAATTCTTTCCCTCCCAATCATTGGAATATGAAAGAATCACTTATGTGTACATGTAGATTCTATCTTAGTGGAAATTATATGTTTCATTTTTCATTACCTCTATACATAGATGGTTTTACAAATGAATAAAGAAATATATATGAAGTTTATGATAATAATAAGGTTTTATAATGACATTATTTTCATTATGTTAATAATATTCATAGAGAATATTCATCACATAGTTTAATCACCTAAAATGATCTTACAAAAACTCTTCAATGTAATTCTATATTAATAATATTAATAATTTTTATTATTAATTTACCTCACTCAGAATTTGATATATAACATTTATAACATGTTTTAAAATAAGAATGCTTAATTAAATTTGAAAATATATTATGTAAATAATATATCCTTACTCAATAAATCATTATAATATGATATTTTCTAGGTCTATTTTACCATATACATGAATAATGTTATAATGTTTATTTGAAGAATGATTATAAGTTTTTTTTCAAGAAAAATATATAAAAAATATATTTTACTATTATGTATTGGTACTTATATATATATATATATATATTTTTAAATAATATCAATTATTACATGATGTAAATGATTCTAAAAAATAAAATATTTAATCCTTAAATTACATTCATAACCATAATTCTGATGGAATAGTCATCCAATAACAGAATCATATATAATACATATATAAAATCAACATGAAAATTATAGATATGATTAAACCACAACCAAATATGTAAGGATCAAAACAACTGAATAAAAACATGGAGGAGTAACATAATAGTTAACACATAAATATTGATTTTTTTTAAAATTAATAAATGATGAATAAAAATTTATATTATAATCATATCAATTAATATAAATATAAATATATTTCTTACATACATTTATAACATGTCAAATTTTATTATATAGATGTTTAGAATTTTTTTAACAAATAAAAAGTATTAGGTATATAGATTCTGAAACAAATTTCATTTCATTAGGTGATATAAATTATTTATAGATAATGTTATAAATGAATATGTGTGTTGTAAAATATGATTATTTTATTTTTTATTTCATGTTATTGGAATTTATTTATTTTTTTCATAGAAATATTTCATTATTTGACTCTTATATCAAATAATACAATCATTGTTATGGTTTTTAGTGTCAATATCAATTTTGTTTTACATAATTTATATTTTTCATCATGATTTATTTTATATGGTTTATATAAATTACAATGATTTTAATTTTAAATATTATATCATGGTGTTAATGGGTGTTTTATAATAATATTATATTCCTTTATATTGAACAATTACTAATTTTATTTGGGTTTCTCCACTGAATTGTTCTTATTTGAGTCGTGTTTTTTATTGATGAAACTATTTTTATTTATTTTGTGTGTTTATTTTCTCAATGGAATATAATATATCAATATTACTTATAATCATGATATTTTATGTTCCTTCTCAAGTTCATTCATTCAAGTATTCTTAATTATTAATGGAATTATTATATTTTTCATTAATTTTTTTAAATATTTCAATCTCTTTCTTAACAATTAATAAGTTCTTCAAAAAATTTCTTGAAATATTTTAGCCATAATTACATTTTTATTAAACATTGTCTTTATTTCCATTTAAATTCATTACGATTGAATAAAAATAATAATTTAAAAACTTTTTTGAACAAATAAATTTTTTACATTTCATACAAAAATGGGAACGAAATGTTACTTAACCTATAACACATGAAAAGATTTTTCAAATGTCACATCTAATTGTCAATATAAACTTTCCACTATAATTCTTCATGGTATTATATAGAAAATAAAATTTACATTATTTTATAATATTTTAGATTTTAATTTATACAAAAATAAAAGTATATTTATTTTTTATAAAAAATATTTTTAATGATTTTAAAAAAGTTTTTGATCTATATCAGCTTTATTAAAATATTTTTTTATTCACCAAGGATATATATAAATTTTTCCTTCCTCATTCATTTTATACATGGATTTTGATATATTTTATTGGAATTTACTTGAAAAACATTTATTTTCATTATTTTTATCTAACTAGGAAAGAATAATTTTAAATTTTATAATACATATATTTAAATAAAATTAAAATGAGTTTATTCATTTTCTTGAAGTTGGAAACTATATATGATGATTTTTAGGAAAGGTGTATATCTATCCAATTCATTAGGAAATGATTTATTTTAATGATAATTATTTGAATTAAATATTTATACTTTAATTTTTTTATGACATAATCATGAGTGATTATGAGTTATAAATATAATTTCCAAATATTAATACATGGTTTTATATGATTTTTATAACCTCTACGTCCTCCCTTGATGAAAATTAACAACACATGGTGCACAATGATTTATAAATATGGCTCTTTTAAATGTAAAAATTGTCTTCTATCACCCAAGATTTATTATACATGTTTTATGGTATTTTAATTATATATATATATATATAATTTTACTCATACCATTTTTCTAAATTTATTTTCACTTAGGATCATTTTTAGTTAACACCGATCCTTAACTATTGTGGGTGTTTTTTCTCTTCCTTCTTTTTTTTTCATTCCCCATTTTATGAAGAAGAGTAGTATATTTGTTATATATAAAAGTGGTTTAAGTGTTGATTTTTTATAGAGATGTTTATTTCTTAATATGGAACAAGAAATTATTGTTATAATGGGTAATAATCCCATTTAAATGGAAATTCAAGTATTTTCATTATGTTATGGTTTCCCTATATCACTAAAATTGTATATTGAATTTTTTTTGGTATGTAAAAAAATAACCCTATATTTACTATATTTCTATTATTTAATGTTATATTTTTCTGTATTCAATTGGTTTCAAATGAATTATATAAATAATAATATTTTAGAACTTAATTGGGGTGTACCGATATGGGGAGTTATAATTTGTACCCCAATATTTATTAAACAGATAAGATATAATGGTGAATCCAATTACCCATTTCCTCTTATTATTCCCAATTATCTCCTTAGAACATTGAATTCCTCTCTAGAACATTAACATGATTTGTTCAATTTTTATAGTACATTATCTCTCTAATTAATGATATATACTTACTATTCTATATAATAGATATCATTATCCCAAAATATAAAATATTATTTTAGAGCATGTCATATATAAGGAATGTACTTCAAAAAAACTGATACATGGAATACATCAGGTATATGGAAGAGATATAGAGGAAGTTTAAAATGATATGATACCACCCCCACATGACCATAGATTTTTAAATGACTAAAATATCTAAATAATAACATCCAATTCATTCAAATTATACCATGTTTATTCCATGATAATATTTAGAGGAATAAATTATCTTCGGAATAAATCTCCAAATATAATATATGTTTTTCATAAGAGTATTCTATTAACATTATTAAGGTTTATTATGTAATTTAATAGTTCAGATATTTAATATTATCTCCCAAGGGTGGCCCAATCACTCAAAAATATTTACTCCATCTTCTTCTGAACATATTTTAGTTAAAAACTATTATCCATACATATCCTCATTCATTGTCATTTGAATTATAGAGTGGAATTTTTTTGTTTTAGAACACTACTAGGGGAATGTGTTGGCCCAAAACTACATTGTGATCCATCATTGTGGATCTCAATATATCCCTTGAAATTTTAATGGTAATTATAGATTTACTATCATTCAATGGAACATATGTTGTAATAAATTATATCTCTACATATAATTAATGTTAAATTTTTTGTGATTTTTTTTGTGAACCCCCAATCTTGATTTGTTATAATATAAAATGGTAAAACATTTTTTCAAGCACCTTCACTTATTTTTTCATATATTTTTAGTCAATTCTAAAATATTACATGTTATTAATAAAGTGGAATGATATTGTAAAATGAAGGCATAAAATTGAAATAAAAAAATTTCCCCTAAAGGTTTTCAGAAGTCATGTAAATAAATATATGGTGGAGTTCTCCAATTTCAATATTGGTTTCAGTAATGGTTACATCATGCCCATAGAATTCCATCATTATAACCAAACACAATGTCATACTGAGCATCAGCACATTTATTGTGTAATCTCACATTTAATGTTATCCCATAATAAATTATGATTAAGATATATACATATCATTGTTCTTATAAGAAGTACATGGAATGCTGATTTATATACATAATCCAAAAACATCTTATTCAATTACATTTTTGAAGGGAGATATATAGATTTAATGAAATATATTATTTTACTATTGTCAATGTTAAACTGCAGAATACTCCCAAAATTATATATATATTAATATACATATTATGTGCCTCTTTATTTTCATAGGTATGGATGATTGATCAATCATTTTAATAAGATGGTATTCCACACATCCCTTATAATTTAATGATCAATATTTTCTACACACTTAAGTATTGGTCCTTTTTTATCCTCACCATATAAAGGTTATCATGCTCATTTCTACTGAAAGAATAACCACCTTATTGTCTATACTATGGTGTTAATGTATTTTGAAATCATATCCTTTTTTAGTTATAATAATCCATTTTGGAAAATGTTCAGATCCTATTATATTAATATATACATTATTCACTTTTATTACTTACAAATATACCAATTTTTAAAATATAAATAATTTCATTAGTGTTAAATTCAATAACCACCTCATTGTGTTCTAGATCATGCATTGATTATTTTTTTCATGATTCATAATAGACATAAAGACTAATCTAATAAGTTTTAATTTTTTACAATTATGCATTATTGACACATTAATGAGGATATAATATTTATTATAGACCTATATCTTTAACAATATTATTTTTAGACAATTTTTGTGGCCAATCAATTTTTATTCTCTATGAATAATTCCTCACATTCTTCAATTAGATTAATATCACTCCCTTTCATGTTAATATATTTGGAGTATTGAAGAAATGAGAAATTTATGAAAAATCATATGATGCATACTTATTATTCAAGAAAACAACCTAATTTTTATAGTGTTTGATTTTAAATGAAAAATAATATATTATATATTTGATGAAACCACATTTATACCAATTGTTTTGAACACATGTCCCATTAACGGTACTTTTCACTACTAAAATTAAAAATTTATAGTCATGGAATATAATTTCTCCATTAATTAGGTCATTAGAATAATTATCATGTTCTTCTTATCATGTCCCTTTCTATTATAATGTATAATAATTTTAACAATAATGAATAATAGATTTTTTTGAAAGTAATCTCTAAATACACTGTTAATATCTCTCATTAAAATAGCTGGGAATTTTATTCATTCAAATGGAATAAATATTAATTCATTGTCTACATAACTTATGTGGAAACCTATAATATATATATTACATTTTTAAACTTAGTTGATTGAATAAAAATTGAACATACACCTTCTATAAGTATTGGGATTTAATTGACGACCAAATAAAACCACAATACAGTTTATAAGACATTTCTTATCGATCATGATCTGGTAAATCACTAGATAATCAATGCATATGCACATCAATCAACCAATATTATTGAAATTGAGGAATAATTCCCTATATCATGGAGTAAAATATCATATAAATACCTAGATAAAATTCTCATGATGTTTCATAATCAAAAACTATAATTCAATGATTTTCATTTTATAATAAATCCTTGATAATGGAAAAGAACTGGGTATGAATTAATCTAAAAAATGAACTTAATAATTTAGGGGAAGTAAAATTCTTCCATTTGGAAATATATGAATACTCTCTAATGTTTATTTTCTTATTTTAATGTCATGTTATTCCCCTATCATTTTTCTAGGTATCTCTCAAATTTTTTAAGACACAAATAAAGGGAGTTTTACAAAAAGAGTGTTTATAATCACCCCCATTGAAAATTTATTATAGGATGATCCAGGATATGAAATGGGATTTCATTATCATGATAATTGATTCTATATTTATGTAGATAAATCCAGTACATTCCTAGTATTATATTAAATACATCTAATTGAATGTGAATGATACCAATTAGAACTATCTCCCCACAAAACTTGATGTGAGAGTATTTATATACATTGTATGTAATCAAACCACTATTAATAATTTTTACCAATTGATTTATATTAAATTTTAATTATGTCGAATCATATTATTTTAAAATATTTATGATAAAAAATAATACAAATAATGAAAATCAAACTTGATTTTAAAATATATGATGTAGAGAATAAGTGCAACCTTAAAAACATAAAAATATTTTTCCACATAATTTGTATTAATTTAATTATCTATTCTATAATATATTATTTTAAGAGATCAATGATTTCTATTATACTCCTTAGCTATGGTTATTGTGAATTAATTTAAAAAATAACCAAACTCCTTGAATTTGAAGAATTGATGTTTGTATAAAGCATTTTCTTAGACATTCATTCCCTCTAATAAGTAAATTATAAATTTCATATTTCATTGGAACTCAATAGATTGATGCCTAATAATTATTCATGTAATAAACTTTTATGTTAACTTTATTTATTAACCATGGTGTCTTGCACCACATTTCAAGGATTTTTTTATTTAGTCTTCCATATATGTGATTAATGAGTAATTCCATGTTGATCTGTTTTACATTATCATCCTATGGAATTATAAGATTCACAAGTATTAATTTCCAACACAATCCAACATTGAATTAATTCTATATAGATATAAAATATTTATAGAGATAATTCCTTTTTAATAATTTTAAGGCCCTAAAAAATCAGTGAATCTTAATATCTTGATTAGTAATAACACTTGCGTTTTAACTCTTAAGAATCATAAAGACAGATTAATAATTTCCCACTAATGTTTCCTCATTTTGTTTCAATTATACGAATTATATTTATATATTTTTTCTAACAGATCATGAAAAATACTTACTAAGAAATATTTTCTTGAACACTCCCCATTCTAGTGATTCAATGTATTACTTCAAATTCTTATTGTTAATTACTATCATATATTGGAAAAGATCACCATCTATAAGATAATCATATAAAATGATCACCCCATGGGTTAATACATATAGGAGATGAAATAAATTCTCTATATAATCGATACAATCGTTAGTAACAAATAGAATGTAATACTCAATAATGGAGGATGGATGTTTTGAAATTAAAGACACGATTGCATGTTATTCCATTATGAATTTAGTAGATCAACATAATTAGAGTAATTACTTATTTTTTAGTATAGTAGAGTGAGAATATAAAATATATTTTTACACTATCCCATACATTTATAGGGTATTCGGTGGGACAATATCTTACTCTATATGATACAATAATTTATAACGTAGTTCATATGGTTTAAAAACATTAAATAAAATATATAAACATTGATATATATGATAATTAAATAATAATAATAACAATAATTAATATTATAAATTAATCTAAAAAATGGTATATATACTGTAATATAAATATATATAGATTTCAATAAAAGTTATTCATTTACATTTTTTTATTTGGTTTCCTAACCCACTAATTATACATTACATCCATAATTTCTATATCAAATTTTTATCTCATTTATTAATGTGAATGTGAATCAACCAAATTATAACCTCTATGAGTGTCTAATCAATTGTGAAATCAGACTGTCTAATCATGTAATGAGTGAAGATAGAGTTAATACTCAACCATATTTTTTATAATTATTATTGTTTTTTCATATATTCTAGAACCTAAATCCACCGATTTATAGATAATGCAAGAGTTAATTTTTAGGATGTAAGAAAAATGAAATTATAGAAAAATTTTATAATGTTTTCCTATATTTATGAAATTCCCTTAGGGTTCTCTTGTTATTTATCTCATCCTAATCCCAAAAAAATACTAAATAATTCATAAAAACTAATTATTCACTACTCTTATATCAACTGATGAAACCCAATATAAAAATGCATATATTATACATTAATTAAACAATAAATATCACAATAACCAAGCCCAAATATATTTTTCTTTTGGATATTTTCTATATAAAAAACTATTTAACATAATTGTGAACATATATATATATATATAAATTGTTTTATAATTTACCTTACTCTAAATGTCTCATCTGTTAAACTAATATTCATATCATAAGTAATTAAAAACAAAATAAGGGTTGAGATGAAATTATTAGTAAGGGGAAATAATATGAATTATCCCTAAATCATGATAAAATATCTTGTTCAAACACCGCAATATTTTATGAAATATATTTATTTCAAATATACTTAATTTCGTTAATTACTTTCTTATACAAAATAGTGAGTTTAGTAGAACCCTGATATATTATTTAGATATTATTATCACCTAGAAATTGGATTTAAGGGCATGTTAATGAATAAATTAATTATTATATTATATGGTTTACCCCTATTTAAATGAATTTATTAGCATCGTCCCATCAATATTGTTGGAAACTATCTCTAACTTTAATGGTTTTCATTATCATAGATCCTGTCATATATTAAAATCTATTTTTCATCATGACATATCCTAAGTAATGTCAAATAATTATCTTTAATATCAGACAATTTCAATAATTTAACCATTTATGTGTGTTTAAGTATAAAAATTATTATAACTGATTATATATGTGTAATTATGAGTGTTAACACTCTATAACTTTGAAGAACTATAAGAAAAAAGAATAATTAAAATTCTCTACGTATGAGTCACTAACACTGACAGACATATGACACACTCACAGATAGTTCAAAAAGGAATATGTCCTAATAATGTGAAGCTGACACCGTTGGAAGGACATAATGTTGGAATCACTCCCCGACGCAGACGACTCACTATTGCATATGAATCACTGTTTCATATGACTTACCGTTGCATTTGACTCACCATTGCATATGACTCACCGATGAAGGTGACCTACTGTCAGTCCAAGTGACCCACCGTTGCAAGTTGCTACCAACGCAAGGACTCACCGTCAGTTAAAATGAGTCACTGTTGGATCAACTATCTCATTTATAGAAGAAAGAACTCACCATTGAAATGAGTCACGATTATTTCAACTGTCTCACTAATAGAAGGAACAAGCCACCAATGTAATGAGTCACATACATATAACAAGACTGACAGAATGACATACCGATGGGTTGAGACACTAACAGATAGATACATAGATAGACAAGTCACCAATAGACAATTTTTAAAATGAATTTATTAATATTATTTCTAACGGTCATATTCATGTTAGTTAATGAAACTGAAATATTTTATAACCATTTGTAAGACATTTAGAAGACAGTACAAGGTACAATGAACCTATTCACGTGGAAAGAACATGCTCTTTATCAGTCCACAAAAACAAGAAGAATTTTAAAAATAGATAAGAGATATACATAGAAAGGATTTTGTGTGTGGGGTGGTGGATGTTTGTGCAAGTGAGACATACTGAAGAACATCTACAACTCTAATGCAACCACTGTGAACTTAATAACCAAAGAAGAACACATGAGGTGATCTCAATCAAGTTGTACATTGAATTGAAGAAATACTTCACCATATCAAATAAGGCGAGGATTATACTTATAGAACCATACTTTCACCTAGAATCCAAAATATGAAACTTTGTTCTTGTGTCAACTTCCATAAGAGGACTCCGACATCATCTCTGCTACATCTTAAGAGTCAAGATCTGAATCTAAAAACACATAGAGCCTTCTAAATCTTTTCTCATATTTGTTTGCTCTCTTGTGGGCATTTTTACATACTTTTGAGTAGTGTGTGTATCCATTTATTAAGAACATGTTGTCCCTTTTCATAAAGTGAAGGATACAAGATAAACTTCCAATCATATCTTCTTATATCTGTTTACTCCCATGGATAAGTGTTGAAGTGGTCCTTGTGTGACATGGTAATTTGTACCCACGATGAACTGTGGTAGAGGTCTTGTGACCTGGAAAACCTATATGCTGTTGTGAACCCTGATCCTGGGTGTGAATAAAAGTATTTTTTAACATAAACTGCATGGTAGCAGATGATCACCAAGTGGATAGGATTAATTCTCTACTTGGGACCGAATATCTTATTTTATTTCTGCTTTGTTTTTACGTTTTAGTTTTACTCTGTATTATCACATATTTAATAAAACTAAATTTAACTATGATAGTTAGTATTGGTAGGTGTTTAAAATAGCATTGACTTATTAGGTTATTTTCAAAAGCTATATTAATTATCCTATTAACACCACATAGAACTAATCAATCTTTTGAGAAATTAATCAAACAATAAAGTTATTATAAATTCACTACTATCTAACTGGGCAACTGAATCTTAAATATTAGGGAACTTAAAATTATAAAATTTCTAACAATTTTTTTATAGATACCCATTTCACCCACCTCTTGAGTAAAATACTCCGACCAACATTTGGTATCAAAGGTTTTAGGAATTTTCTGTTTTCAAATCTTTTTCAAACTTTTTCAACTGTGGTTTTAGTTTTATTTATATGATATTAAAATTTCTGTTAATACTAAATCTTTATTTCTTTATAATATTGTTATAAACTTTTATTATGGATAATGGGATATATGGTGATGATACCAATAGAACTCCATTATTTAATGGAACAAATTATTCTCAATGGAGAATTAAAACAAAAATGCACTTAGAAAGTATGGGTTTAGAGATTTTTTCTTCAATTTTAGATGAATATAAGATTCCCACTATAGTTAGAACTATATGAGATGACCCAAATAAGACTTCTTAAAACAATAATTTCAAATCCATGTATTCGTTATACTGTTCTATAGGAGATGATGAATTTAATATAATTTATATTTGTAAAACAACCCATGAGATTTGGGATACATTGTTTGTATCATCTGATAGAACATCTAGTGTTAATGAAATGAGAATTAACACATATACTATTAAATATGAAAATTTTAAAATAAATTCTGATTATCCTATTTTTGACATGTATCTCAGGTTTAATAAAATAGTGAACACTATGATCTCTCTAGGAAGATATGTTACTACTAAAGAACAAATTATGAGGATTCTCAAATGCTTACCTAATAGATGGAGAGGAACTTCTGTCTCCATTAGAGAAACATGTGACATCAGAAAAATACTTATCAAAGAAGTCATTAGAAAACAGGTGATGTTTGAGGAAGAGTTTAAATTCAACAAAAAAGAATAGGATGGACCTAAGAGAAAATATGTAGCCTTCAAAACTACTACCTCCAAGAATATGAAAAAAGAGAATGTTCTAGACTTTGTTGAAATCTACAGTAGTGATGAATCAACATTAGATAGTGATGAAGAGATGGATCAACTATCCAAAAGATTAAAAAAATTATATAGAAAGAAGATGTTCTTCAGGAATACCAATTATAAAAGATGATATGATAACAAGGGGAACTGAAAAAAGGACCGAAAAAGAAATGAAAAATTGAAGGAGATTTTCTTCTATGAATGCAAGAGAGAAAATGTCAATGTTGACTGTCCAAAATTAAAATACAAAAAAAGGTATGAGAACAAAGACAAGAAGTATAAGAAATATATGAAGGCCACCTGAAGTGCCTCTAAGGATAGATCTATTGAATAAAAATCATCTTATTATGAGAAAGATAACATGGAAAATATTTGTTTTATGACTAACACATTTGGGGTAACATTAGATTCACCTGCATACAATTATTATTATTATAAAAATGAATATGGGTCTAAAAATATGAAAATTGATGAACTATTTGAATACCGTGACATGCTGAAAGACACTTATAATGAACTAAAAGGTAAATATACATCTTTAAAGAAACAACATGCTCTTACAATAATAATTATGTATGAACTTACTATATATATGTTCTTATAGATGACTATTCAAGGTATACTTAGACATATTTCTTAGATCACAAAATTGAAGCATGTATTTACTTCACCAGTATGCTAAAACAGTGAAAAATCTAAGTGGAATTAGAATAAAATCCTTAAGAAGTGATCATGGCCGTGAGTTATAAAATCAAGACTTTGAGCCATTTTTCTCACACAATGGATATAGTCATAACTTCTCTTCCCCTAGGGCACCTCAACTAAATGGAGTTACGTATATAAGGAATATAACCTTACAAGAGATAACTATAAAAATTCTTAATTAATATGACCTACCTATTTACTTTTGGGATGAGTCTTTGAATACAACATTCTACATAATTAATAGAGTCATAATTAGTCCTATCCTTAAGAAGACACCTTATGATTTGTGGAACAATAGAAAACCCAAAGTCAATTACTTCAAATTATTTGTATTCAATGTATATATTCTTAATACTAAGGAAAATCATAACAATTTCACATCCAAGAGTGATGAAGGAATCTTCTTATGTTACTCAACCTCTAGTAAATCTCATAAAGTCTTTAATAAAAGAACCAATTGTGTGGAAGAAATTTTGCATATAAATTTTAATGAAATAGATCAAAATGAACCTAAGATCTCCCTAGAAAACCGTGAAGATGATATGTAAAATCTGAACATAAATGCAAAATCAGCTAATCCTATTGTCAAGAAATATATTAAATCAAACAGTTATACAAATTCTTAAAAATCTGTACATGATGAACCCAGACATATATATTAAAATAAAATTACATGCTCCTACTTTTCTAGACCAACTAAAACTCCAAAGAATCATTGTTTAGATACTGTTGTTGGGGACTCAAATAAAATCACACAAACTAGAGCTTCTATTAGAAATAAGGTTGAACATCAAGATTTCTTGTCACAACTTGAACATAAAAACATCAATGATGCAATTAAAGATGTATTCTGTGTGATGGGTATGTAAGAAGAGATTTATCAATTTGAATGAAATAATGTTTGGAATCTTGTGGATAGACCCAAAGACACCCTGAAAAAGGGAAATAAGTGGGTATTTAGGGAAAAAGTATATGAATATGATAATATTGTTAAAATAAAGCTAAATTGGTTACAAAATGTTATATTCAAGAAGAAGTTAATAACTATGAAGAAACTTTTGCACCTATTTCTAGACTTGAAACCATCAGAATCCTGCTTTCTTTTACTGACCATCTTAATTTCGAACTTTATCAAATGGATGTTAAAAGTACGTTCATAAATGGGTATATAGTTGAGGATGTTTTTTTAACAACCCCTCTAGTTTTAAAAATCCTCATTTTCAAAATCATGCTTTCAAATTAATAAATGATTTATATGGTTTAAAACAACTCCAAGAGCTTGATAACATGGACTAAGTACTTTTCTCATCACCAAAGGTTTTGGAAAAGGAATTTCTGGTCCTACTATTTTTCTAAAATGAATTCTTAAATATGTTTGAGTTGTTCAAATCTATTTATATGATATTATTTTTGTATTTCCTGAAATTATTTATGTTTTGATTTTTCTCAAATGATGCATAGTGAATTTGAAATGAGTATAATGGGTAAACTAAAATTCTTTCTGGGATTTTATATTTTTGAAAATAAAGAGGTATCATTTTAAATCTAAGTAAATACACAAAAGATCTTTTAAAAAGACTTTTATTTGGTAGCTTTAAAAGTAGTGACACTCCAATGAGTACCACTTGTAAGTTGGATCTCGATGAAGATTGAAAATCTATTGATAAAACCACTTATAGAAGAATTAATGGATGTTTTATATACTTTACTACTATTAGGCCAGATATAATTTTTGGTGTGTGTTTCTATGACTATTTTCAAGATAATCCCAAATAATCTCACTTAAATTCTATCAAAAGATTTTTCAAGTACCTTAAACATACTATCAAATTATGTTTGTTTTACCCCAAAGGATAATCATTTGATATAGTACGTTATTCTGATGCTGATTTTGGTGGATGAAAGTTAGATAGAAAAAGAACCTCTGGAACATGTTACTTTTTAAGAAAGTCTTTGGTTTAATGGTGTAGTAAGAAACAAAATTATGTTGCATTATCTACTGCCAAAACTGAATACATAACTACTTGTAGCTATTGTGCTCAGATTTTTTAGATGAAACACACTCTTCTAGACTATGGATATAAATTTAGATGTATACCTATAAATTGTGACAATACAAGTGCTATTAACATTTCAAAGAACCATGTTTCTCATTCTAGAACAAAACATATTGATTTAAGACATCAATTTTTGAGATATCATTATCAAAAGGGTGATACCACTTCAGAATTTATTGGCATGGAATATTATCTTGTTGACATATATACTAAGCCATTGAACTCTGAAGTAATGAATTACATTAGACATCAGTTATAAATGATCAATCAGTAATACCTAGTGTTTCCTTTGCTTTGATCGTTTTCTATGAAGTTGTCATGCCAACACCATTGTCATGCCAACACTGTTTTCATGCCGACCCCATAGTCATGCCGACACGGTTGTCATGACGACACTATTTTCATTCTAACACTATTTCCATAGAGATATCATTGAAATTTCTACATTGATGCCTTGTCATACCGACACCATTAGTGTTATAAAATGTCTATCATGCCGACACCGATGAATTACAGTTTCTATATGTTTTATGTTTTTATAAAAAAAGACTGTTTCATTAATTTTTTTGAACCTAGTTCATGATTTCTTGATTTTGTAATTTCAAAATCCCTAAATGATATAAATTTTAATTGATGCACTCTACTTATTTACCACTACTATCTCTCTTGGACACATCTATCTTTTTTTACCCTGACCTTTCACCTTATGACCTCCATACTGAACTGATTACAATGGCACGTGTGAAGTAAGATCTAAAAGACGGTGAGTCTCAATCTTCCAAGAAATAGAAAGGTGAATCAAGTAGATATTCAACTCTTGTAAGTCTAGGACTGGAAAACCATGTTTTTTACCTTAGAGAAAGATGTACTTGTGGAATTAATCTTAGAGAGGAAGTCATTATTGTTAAAGGTTCTGCAAGATCAAGGATGGCTTGACTAGTTTTCTGACATTAACAGAGTCTTCTACCTAAATCTGGTATATGAATTTTACATGAATATGGAGCTTTTTTTAAATGGAATTGATATTTCTTAGGTCATGTTGATAGTAAATGTTAAGAGAATCTCTTTCTCTTCAAGACGTTAGGATAAATGTCTTAAGGTTCCTCACAAAGGAATGTTTGTTTATTATCAAGGAACTTCACCTCCCGAAAGTGAATTATTTTGTTCTGAGATAGCTCTTAAAGAGGTTGATAGAAATGAGGAACATAAGAGACCCATTTAATCAAAATTAAATATTGAGTACATATTTTTATTTAAGTTTATTCAGCACCAGATTTGTCCCAGGAAAGAGGGATTTTCTTCTCTCAAGTATTAGGATGTATACATGATGTATTTGCTACAGAAAAATGTAAAATGGAATCTGTACAGATATCTAGTGGTGCACATCAATGAGATGATAAAACCTGATTGTAAGTAAAATTCTCTTTTCTGCACTAAAATGATTTGATAAATTCTAATGGATAAAAGATATGTAAGTGAAGTTGATGATGTTATAGTTAGTAGATGTAGTGGAATCTTCTTGAGTTCTAACATCTGTAAAAGAATGAAAATTAACTAGAACCCATAGAGGAAGGAATGGGTTGGTGATGAAGATATAATGTACGGAAAGTTCAATCCCACATATAATCTAGTTAGACCAAGGGATCTAGTGGATCCTAGCCTCGGTCCAGATGATCAAGTGATTTACTCTTCAGATGAGGAGGAAGAGCTTGCTACTCCTATCAGAGATGTGAGATCACCCATTGATGATAAAAGTGACCCAGACACAATTGGGCATACAAAGAAAGTTTATATTATACCTCCAAGGTCACCTTTGGACTTAAATTCTTATGAACCTATTCTAAAATCTACTATAATTGAATAAACAAAAATTAAAGGAGGTGAAGAATATATCAGTGAATCCAGTGAAGATGAAGATTAAGAAGAGGAAGTTGGTAGTGGTGAAAGTGGTTCATAATCAAGAAGAAAATAATGAGATAAGAAATATGATGATGAAAATAGTGGAGAAAAGGATAAAGATGATGATAATGAGGAAATTAGTGAAAGTGGAAGTGAAAGTGAACCTGATCATCCTGATGGGAATCTAGATATTGTTAGTATGAAAATTGTTGAAGCTAATACTAGTGTATCTATTGAGAGTGCTTATGAAGATAAACATGTTTCTCCAGCTGAACCTATTTCTCAAGATGTTTATTCTAGAAGAAAGACTCTACATAAAGAAAATATAACTAAAAATAAATAATTGAGTGAGTGGGAGAAATATTCCAAGAAAGATGACACTGACTGAGGGCCTTAAGAAAGGGTTGATCAAGATGATGAAGAGAATAAAATTGGAAGAGTAAGGATTGATAATCTTACTCCTCTGTATTCTTATATTTTAACTGAATGGGTGGGGAATCCTGGGTATGTGGCACATGGATTATATTATGAAGATTCTGATGTTGATATCTTTTCACTTGCTGTAAGGGAACCAGTGATTGGGTATGTGGCACATGAATTATTTTAAAAGGAGTTCTTCACACACTCATAAAGAGATAACAAAAAATATTAACGAGTTTTTCTCCAAACTCATCACAAAGAATCAAATTAAAACTCTATTTAAGTATTTTGGCCACCAATATTACTCCTCCTCCTATAACAATGGATTTAAAGGATTAGATTCAGAAGCTCAGATAATTCACTACATTGTTGGAAAATTTCATAGAAAAAAAGATGATTTTAAAAATGCAATGAAATATGGTGGTAAAATCATTAAATAATTAATCAAGCTGTTAAAAACATATCTACATGCCCAAAGTGAATCCATTGTTGTGCCTCTTTCTGCACCACTTGGCCCTGCTGGTTCAGTACCTGCTCAATCTCCAATTTTAGTTTCTTAGGCGTTATCTTAGATCAGACCCATAATTACTGATCCATTTCATCATCATATTATTTATCAGTACATAACTGACCTAGCTTCTACCATACTTGATGGAGTGCCTCTACCTCCTTTAAAAATCCATTTGGACCCTATTATTTCTCAGCCTACTCCTTCTGCTGAACCATACATTGATCCTTATGATAAAGGAAAGAAACCTCTTAACCCTTCCAAGTAGTGTGGAGTGATATTTTTTTGATAGGGATGGGTGCTTGTACTTTTGGTAATTCAGTATCATTTTCTAATGAATAACATTTCACTGTTTCTAATTTTCTATTTTTAGTGTTATTTTCACCATCCAATTTTTTCTAATCCCAAAAGGGAGATAACTTTATTAAGCATTATTAAAAGGGGAGAACATTATTAAGAATTATTATGTGTTTATACATTATTATCTCTGATACATTTCAAATCCTATAATGGGAACTGATGATAAGATTGTTTTCTTTAATCTTTTTCTAATGGTACTTAATAATTCCATGATTTCTCATCATCAAAGAGGGGGAGATTGTTGGCCCGTCAATATTATTGGCCACTATCTCTGACTATAATGGTTTTAATTATCACAAATAATGTCAATATTAACATCTATCTTACATCTTGAAAAATCGTAAACAATTTCAAAGCATTATTTTGAATATTCAAAGCATTATTTTGAATATCAAATCATTTCAATAATTTAACCATTTATGCGTGTTTAAGCTAAAAAAATATTATAATAGATTATCTAAGTGTAATTATAGATATTAACACTCTCTGACTTTGATGAACTATGAGACAGATAGAATATCTAAAATTATCTAAGTTTGAGTCACTAAAACCGACATACAGATGACTCACCGATAGACATATGAATCACTAATAGATAGTTCAAACATGCATATGTTCTAAGTATATAAATATGACACCGTTAGAAGGACACACCATTGGAAGTACTCATAGACATAGACGACTCACTATTTCATATGACTCTCTGTTGCATATGACTCAACATTGCATATGAATCACCATTGCATATGACTCACTGACATAGAGGACCTACCGTCAATCCAAGTGACCTACCATTCCTTGGTGATACTGACGCAATGACTCACTGTCAATTGAAATGAGTCACAGTTGGATCAACTATCTCACTGACAGAAAAAGAAATCACCATTGAAATGAGTCACCGTTAGTTCAACTGTATCAACTATAGAAGGAACAAGCCATCGATGTAATGAGTCACCGATATATGGAAAGACCAATAGAATGACATACTGATGGGTTGAGACACCGAAAGACGAGTCACCGATAGACTATTTAAAAATTTATTTATTAATATTATTTCTAATGGTCATATTTGTGTTATTTAATGATAGTAACATATTTAATAATCCTTTGTAGGAATTTTAGAAGACAATATGATGTACGATGAACCTATTCAAGTGGAAAGAACATGATCTTTGTCGGCCCTTGATAATATGATGCATTTAAAAAAGTGAGAATAGATATACATAAGAAAGCGTGTGTGTGTGGGGTGGTGCATGCTTGTGCAAGTGAGACATACTGAATAACATCTTCAAATCTCTTGCAACCACTATGAACTCAAGAAAAATAAAGAACACATGATGCAATATCAATCAAGATATACAAATTTACAAACTACTTCAGCATATCAAAGAAGGAGAAGATTATAACTGCAGAACTATACTTTCACCTAGAACCCAAAATATAAAATGATGTTTTTGTGTCAACTTCCAGAAGAGGACTTAGACTTCATGTCAGCTACATACAAAGAGTCAAGAGTTGCATCTCAAGACACAGAGATCCTTCTAAATCCTTTCTAATTTTTTTTTCTCAGTTGTTTTCACTTTTACATACTTTTGTGCAGTGTGTGTCTCTGTCTGTTAAGAACACACAATCTTCTATATCAAACATAATGATACAAGATATCATTACAATAATACCTTATTACATTTGTTTACTCCCACATATAAGTGTTTAAGAGGTCCTTGTGTGGCCTGGTTATTGTAACCATGAAGAACTATGGTAGAGGTCTTATGGCATGGAAAACATGTAGGCTATTGTGAACCTCAATAAAGGGTTTGGATAACACTTTTTATTAATTTAAACTACTTTTTGGCAGGTGATCACCAAGTGGAGTGGATTTGGTCTCTTCATGAGATTGAAACCCTTGTTTTATTTCTGGTGTGTTTTTACCTTTTAGTTTTTCTCTATTTTATCACACATTTCATAAGCTAAATTGAACTCTAATAGTTAGTATTAGCAAGTGTTTATAACATTATTGACTTATTAGGATAGTTTCAAAAGTTTTATTAATTATAAAATTGATACAACTGATAACTAATCAATATTTTGAGAAATTAATTGAACAATAACTCTCTTGTAAATTCAGTACTGGCTAACTAGGAAACTGAATTTTAAATATTGGGGAACTTCAAATTATACCTTTTTAATAGAATTTTTAAAGATACTCAATTCACCCCCTCTTGAGTACTCTACTCCAACCAAAAATTATTATCAATTAATTACAAATAAAAATTAAAAATAATGGTGCTGCTTTTTTAGAAAATAGATTTTTTTATGTATTTAATTTTTGTCCAAGTAAATTAAATTTATCTATATTGGTTAATGGTTTGAATGAAATATATATTTTATATATTAAATAAAAAGTTGTAACAGTAAATATTTTTTTATTACTCATATGATTTTAATTAATATTGTTTTATGTTTAAAATTGTATTTTTATAAAAAGAATATTTCGTCATATATTGTGGACAAATATTAAAATTAATTCCATTGATTTATAGTGATTGGATTAGATAAAATAAATTACACATTTAGAATCTTGATGTCAATTTTTTTAAATAATACCATCATATATGTTGTTAGTATGATTTGTAACTATTGTAAAATTAATCACCACAGAGAAGGGTGAATAGGGTTGATCTAGGATAAAAATATGTAGCAAAGAAATAATATTTTATTTGTATTTTAATTTAATGACGATAATTCTACCCTTATCACTTTAGTTTCAAATTTGACTAGTATAATGACCATTTTTCCATGAAAATGACCTAGATAATATTTATACCAAAGAATTTTTCAAAATATTTCTCTATGTGTTTTTAATATCGATTATGTAACCACATAAGGAAAAATAATATTATGAATTAATATAAGTTTATATATTGAGCATTCAAATATTTTTATTTTCTATATACATTTATTTTTAATTCGTAGTAATTGTATAATGACCTTAATTTCTGATGCAACACTGATGTAGTATTTTCATATTTAATAATAAATATAATAAATGATTTAGAAACTATTAAATATGATATATATTTAATGATTAAATGTGTACCATAATTTTTTTAGTTATATATGACATATTAATATGGTTTGAAATCATTATATTTTACTTCTCCCTATTTGATGATGTATTTGAAATTAAACTAAATGAATAGTGTTAAAAATGACATTTCTGACTTTTCAGAATAAATATTATTTTATTGAAAGAAATAAAATTAATATAAATCAAATATTAATTAAAATGAATGCAATTTGGTAATAATAATATTAAATGTAATATTTATGGACTTTCTTCATTTAATGGATACATTTTGAACATTTAATGGGTTGAAAATATTTATATTATCATAATTTCTATATTCGTTAATGAGGGGATACAAATAAATGATAATGGTATAAATGTGGAATAGACTTGTCCAAATTTTATTAGATGAGATTATTTCATCTCATCCTCATAATATATTTGAATATTATAAATTTTTATACTTTTTTACATTAAAATTATTTTATTTTAATTTTATATTTTATTAAATTGTGTGAGTGGACCTCCCCTAAATTATAAAAGAGAGCCCTATATTTTCTATTTAATTACACATCGAGACTTCTATATAATAAAACATCCTCCAAAGATTTTTCTAAATATCACTAGAGACACCATAGATGTTCTGTTCTTCCAAAAAAACCCACGATAAATCCCATTGGAAGATATGTTAATGGATAATTCCAAAGAATAAGTAATCGCCCAAACCAATCACTTTCTGTTAAATATTTCATCTATGTCATATAAATAAATTATATTATTCATAAAAAATAAATTCATTATTCTATATATAATTAAATTTTTTTAATATTATTAAAACACCATTATACACCTTTCTTCCAATCAAATGAGATGTGAACAAATCTCTCATGAATACGTATGACTTATCATCTCCACGCTGCGATCCAATTCATTTTTGACCACCATATTTTTTGGTTGGGTATTATGACCGGTATAAATTTCATATATGATATTTATGAAAAAAATTTACTTATTTAACAATAATATCATGTATAAATTTTTACCAAAAAATCCATTGGGAAACAATAACGTCACTCATGCGTACATATAGACTACCACATCCATGATGCAATGCGATTCATTTTTCAAAAATATTTTATATGGAAAATATTGAGGAATAATTTTATAAATATATATGATATATTTTATATGATAATTTTTTTAATAGAGAATAAATATTCAAATTTTTTTGTTTCATATCTTGAAAAATATAAATATATTTTATGAGTGCATGTAACTTACTATCCCCATGAATGGTGTGATTCATTTTTCTATAAAAAATATTTATCGATGAATAAATATATATAAATATATATAATGAATATATATGATATCTTAACCATTATTAAAATTATAGATATTATTGATCTATGATCAACATATAAGGACTAAAATTGTAATACTAAAACATAAAATTATCACCCAAAATTATGATATTAATTAAAAAATTTAAAAATAGTGATAAAAGGATACAATTAAAACATATATGGTTTAATATATATGATTATGATTCTAAAATAATATATATAAAAATCATATATTTATTAGACATGATCTTTTAAAACATATTATAGAATTCATACATGTGGTAATGGGTTTTATACAATAATCTCATTATTTATCGGGTTTGATTATGATTATGTTTTTTATGATGTTGTCATATGATATAAACCTCCTCAAACTCTTGAATTTGTTCTACTATTGTAATTTTTTAAAATAATTGTTTTCTTTTCATATTTATCACCTTATTTAATCTTTATATCAATGATATGTTTCTATTGTAAATTTAATTCATTTATCTCTTAGGAAAAAAATTCATTTTTCATCAATATTCTTATCTTATAATTTTTTAAAGAAGTTTTATAGTATTATAATATGATTTTATAAAGTATTCCTTACCTGGGATTAATTTTTTTGTAAAATAAATTGAAATGAATCATATTTTCATCTTCTAAATGTGGTACATTTTTTATTTTTATACAAAATTATGAATGTAATGTTTTTTTAACTTATACAACTTGGATAAAATTTTCTGATGTCATGGAGACTCTGTATTTTCTAGAATCCAATAAATGTTACCGTGGTTATTTTAAATAAATATTTATTGAAAAATATTTTTAAAATGTTTATATTTTAAATAAGTCATTTAAAATTGAAAAATATGTATTTCTCAAGAATTTTTAATGTTTTTATGATCCACCAATAACACAAACTATCACTATTTAAAATGATTTATTAAAAATATAATTTAATAATACCATCCATATACTTTATTTGGATGTTTTTTATGATGACATGTTTTTTATGAAACCTATTTTTTCTCATAGGTTATGGTATGACGTAATGTTTAGGAAACCATTTTATTTTCATGAGTTTTGATATGATGAATTGTTTATGATCAAGAGTAACACATATTTATGATTTTAATTATATGAATGGTGGGACCTATATGTACCTTTAATGAATTGGGTGAAGATTTATATCTTACGATATAAATATTACTTGAATGTAGTGTGAAACCTATTAAATAATTGGAATTGTGCAATAATATGGTCTTGGGAGTTAAAATTGTATACTATGATAATTTGAAGAATGAACCCATTCCACTATGATATTATTATAAATGAGACATTATCACTAATAAAAGTTATATTCCATGACTATTGGTATGTTATAATTCTATGTTTTATTCCATTATTATTTTATCATGTCTCACATTTATTAGTTTCATTGTGATTCATGTCTTATAATATACCATGAGTTATTCCATAAATATATATTATTATATATATATATTCATGGTATGATATTAAAACATTATTTTATTGTACTCATAAAACTTTTAAATTTGATTCTTATATGATCATTGATATTTGTTTTTTTACCCTAACCCAACATCAGTGATCACTAATTATTATTATTTCAATTAATAGTTTCTTAATAGGTGAATTATGTATCATATATCTATGAAAAATTATTTTTATAGAGATTTAAATGGGATAATATGTGGAATTTTTATCAAACAGTTTATTATGTTTCTAATTTTTAAATAATAATAGAATTGTAAAATTATGGCATGGATCTTAATGTTATGAAATTAATATTCATCTATATAGATGTAATATCTATGGATGAAAATGTATAGGTTGTTATGGCTATTATGATAGAAATAGAAGGGATATGATCATTTGTATCTCTCACATGTGAAAACTGTGTTATGAAATACTCCCTTTCTATGGTCTTAATGGGGAAAGGACTTCCACTGGGGGTTGTGGTAAGAGTTTCCCAAGGACTTTTATCCATAGATCGAGTTCAATTATATGTAATAATTACATATAACTTGTTATATGTAAATTCTATTTTATATGGTATCAGAGCACCATTTCATTAAACATTATAAAATAGGATTGGAAAAAATTAGTGAGAACCCTATGGATAAGTATAAGTATAAGAAAATATAATAATTTTTTGTTTATGAAAATAAATAACCTAGGTTAAACATATGTTTTCATAGAAAATTGTTTCATGAATAATAAATCATATTAATTATTTTTCATATTTATATGGTTTTCCACTATGATTATTTTTATCACATTATTCGTTTGGTATTATTCAATGGATAGAAAATTAAGGAATCATGTTAATAATGAATGAAATATACAATGAAATATTTTTCCTTTAGAGAAACCAAATTATATGGGATATATAAGGATAAATAAATTATTTCTATTATAAAAAATAAATTATAATTATATGAATTGTGGTGATATTCCAAATGAGAAAAGATGGAACGATGTTCAATTGAATTCGTAATGAGGAAACATCCACATTATATTAGGTGTTCTACGGATCCACTTAGTTCCAAGTAATGTATTTGTATCAATATAATGATATTTTTCACATTTAAATTTTTATTAACATGAGAATATTATTCTTGTTGTGTATCTTTTGGATGGAAATTCAAATCAATGGTGTACTCTTACAAAGTACAAGAATAAAAAAAGATGAAATTGGTAACATGTAGTGTGATATTATCAACTACCTATTTCGCAATATTCATTATCTTTGTATTATTCATATAAAAATATATACAAAATTAATTTAGTTTAAATAGAAGAATGATAAATACATAGGTAAATGTGAATCAAATTTTATAAGACTTATGACGTATTCTTATGGTGCTGTCAGCCATCATAAAAGTAAGGTTGATCAATTCTTTAGTTTAATTAAAAAAATTCTCCAAATGAAAATAAAAGTAATAAAATTCATTAGTTAGGAAGAAATAATTCAATTTTATTTCAATTATGGGATGGTGGTGGGAGTTACCCATTGATCTTATGGTTTTGGCTAGATAAAAATGGAATTTTGAGGAAAATCAAAAAAATATGGAGAGAAGATGATAAGAATTACTTTATAGTAAAAATGATGAAGGGATCATGTGGAAAATTGTCTTAAGTGAACTTATAAATGTTTTAAGTGTGGAAAGGATGTTCATCAATCAATCAAATTATGATATAATATAAATAATTTCGAAAATGATTCAAATAGAGAGAAAAAACTACTCAATGCCCCACTCACACTTCATTGTTTAAATTTAAATATGTATAGGAATTATGACAACCAATTTCAAAATATTATGGTTATTAATGATAATAAATGTAAAAAACAACTTAATACTATAGATAAAGGTAAATATCATGTGATCAATATTCATTATTATGGGTATGATAACAATATAGTGAATGATACTCTTACAATCGACTCTAGATTTAAAAATATCTTATTTAATTCAAGATATACAAATTAATTTATATCTAAATAATTTTATAATTGTATCATAGTACCACCTTAAAAATTATATTTTTAAATGGTACTAAAAATATGCAATTGTACAATGATCATATCTCATGTCTATGATTATTTATTGATTTATGTCTATATGAATAGTTTTTCTATATATATTTTCATTCATTATATCATTGGATTTGATGTTTTTCAGGAATAGACTGGTACTCATTACATAAATCTAAAATAAATTACTAAGGAAAATTTGTTACATTTTATATTCTTAACCAAAATATGATTTTCTATGATTATGATAAAAAACTAACATTCGATGGAACCAACATCCATTATATGGGTTATAATTCTAATTCAAATGTGGTAATTATGTGATATGGTTGGGGAGAAAATCAACATCAATGATATGTCTATTTTGCAAGAGTTTATTGATGTATTTCTCCACATTTTCCATTATATATTTATGTTGATTTTTAATATAACTCAAAAATGGTGCTACACCTATTTCCAATACGCTATATAGAAATACCTAGGATGAGTTACAAGAATTTAAGAAGAAACTCTTGGATAATATTGAAAATTTATTCATTTGAAAATGTGAATCACCTTTAAGTGCACCTTTTTCCATTTCAAAAGAAGACATATAGATCAATGTGACTATGAAATGATTGTTGATAACTCAACCAGTTCACTATCAATAAAAAGCATTATCTACCCTGTATTGATGAATTTTTTGATTAATACTTAGAGATAAATAAATATCTATTTTTTATCTTCATATTTGATATCATAAATTAATGGAAAATAAAGAGTATATACCCTTTAAATAATTCCATATAAGCTATCGACATTATAAATTTATAGTGATTTAATTTGGTCTTACTAATTATCTTATTATATCCATAGATTTTAGGAATTGAGTATTTAGAGAATACCATGATCAATTTGATGTAGTATTTATAGAATAAATTATTATATATTCAATGAGAAATGAAGATAATTATGATAAACTTAAGGATTGAGTTTATGACCATGATAATGAGAATCATTTTGAAAAAGTTACCATATGTGAATTTTGGTTTCAGAAATTATCATTCATGGGTCTCATAATCTCACATGAGGGTATATTATTAATCAATTCAAATACAAAAGTTATTGAATAATAGACCAAAACATCCATGATGATTAAGATCTATAGTTTTTGTGGCATGGAATGATATTTATAGTGACTTGTAAAAAAAATTAATGGATATCAAATCCACTCACCATGTTAACTCTAAAGGGAAAAATATTCATTTAGACTGATGAATGTGATACATGTTTTATGAAATTGAATATAAATATTATTAGTGAAACCATTATTATACCACCCTCTAGTCGAGATGGGATTTTAGTCTAGAGGGTTGAATCAAAAAAGTTTATTTTTTATGTTCTCACGAAGAATAATATGGTTATATCTTATGCTTCTGATAAGAAAAGGTCCATGAGCTAAATTTCCAAACTCATGATTTGGAGAAAGCTGCAATAATTTATTCATTACATATATAGTAATTATATCAATGTATAATGGTGTGGCATATCTACTGGTAACAAATTATTCATGTTTTATTTTACTAAAAAAGAGATGATTAGTCACCAAATATTATGGTTGGATATAAATGAAGATTTTGAAATCTAAATACATTACCACCCTTGGAATGTGTTCACGGAGTTAGTTTCTAAGATCCAAAACAATCACACTCTCTAATCAATGATTAGGATCTCAAATGTTTATATATTTATATACATTCAAACAACAAGGAATGAAATATTGATGGAGGGGAAGAAATATAATATTTATTATAACGAGAAAAATCTTTAAATAAAATAACATTAATAACAAAATACAAACTTTATAAATGAAGAAGTAAAGAAATAAAAGGCGTTTATTGAAGGTAAGAAACATATAACGATGAAATATTAACTTTACCATTAGAATAGTAATACAAACCTTATGAATAGTAAACCATCCAATTGAATAATAACCTCAATATTTAAGGAATAAATAAAATTAATGCTACTTATAAGTAACATTATGATATAATTAAATCATAATATAAGTTAATAAATATTTTAAAAATTAATAACTAAAGTGTTTGTAATTTGGTAAGTCATAATTATTTAATTAAAATTGTATGAATAATTTAATAAATTAAAAGAAAATTTATTTTTGTAAAATTTATTCATAAATTAGTGTTTTTATGCTTTATGATTATAAGATAATTTTACGAGATGTTAGTTTATTATACAGTGTTATAAAACCAATTATAATTTTAAAATCAGAAAATTTCAAGTAAATTATTATTTTAATTAAAAATTAAAATTTTCATATTTGAAAAATTATTTTCATATTTGGAATATTATTTTAATAAAATATTGTTCATTTTTTGACTTCCACATTTTTTTTAAATGGATAGGATGTTTTTTTGGGATTTTTCTGAAATAGTTGAATATTTGGTGAATAGTAAAATACAACAATTTGCTGCTATATACATTATATTTTAAATAAACTATTTATCTAGGCATAGATAATTTAAGAACAATTGGTTCAAACTCATAGGATATAATTATTTTATTTAGTCTCATGATTCACCACTATTTCCTGTATTGAGAAAGATAAAAAACTAATGAATTAAATACTGAGAAGACACCCCTCTCCAACACTATAAATACCACCCTCACCCCATCTTATCCTCAAACAACTCAATCTTTGAGCCTTTCCCAAATTATAAACAATTAAATTATCTAGTCCCCACACATATATGAACTTTTTTTCTCATAAAATACCAAAAGAATTTCCTTAAGGATGTTCTCAAGGAGGATAAATTCAAGAGGTAAATCCTCTATCTTTTGCATTTAATTTCCTTTGAATTTTCTTTCTTTTACTATAATCTCCAAAAATAAATTATTTATAATGTAATTATATATCTAGTATGTCTAATATTCTATAATTATATAATTTTAATAGAATATTCATCATTAAAATCCACCCTATAAATATGGTATTATAAAAATGAAATTGTAGCCCGTGATGTGTCAATTTACCGACATCATGGGCGATGCACTTTAATTTTTATTAAACACCTTAAAGAATATTAATGAAACCATTAAATGGTTTAAAAGAGATTTTAATTTATATTATACAACTCTCTTTATATTATAGAACTAAAATTTATAGATAATATTAAATTATAAAATAAAATGAGTTCATCATGATAAAAACCGCCAAAATTAACCAAAAGAGATCATCATTAACTTTTATCTAATGATTTATTATCTTTAAATATAACTTAACTATTTATTATATCATTTAAAGTTATGTAAAATCATTAATATAATATAATAAAATTTATGAATATTTATCCACAATTTATATGAACTTCCATTCATGTATACAAGTAACATGATCATGAAAACCCTGAAAATAAATGTTCCCAAATGATGAAATTAAACTCTATAACTCATCCAGGATACCATAAAAGAACATAATAAATCCATTATTAATCAAATTCATATATAAAAGTTTATATAAATTTAAATCAATTAATACAATGTTGTTATACATGATACTAAAGTGAAGGAAGCTTTCAGACTCAAGGTAAGGGGAATTCTTGAACCCAACTCTCTTTCTTTGGGTAATCCCTTTTTTCACGCCATTTTCATCATGGATATACTTAAATATAATTTATTCATCATTATATTACATTTTATAGGATATAATTTTTTTTAATTAAGTTTATTACCAAAATATTGTTTTCTAAAGGGACACTTCTTTTAAAAAACACACCTCTTACTTCTCAAGGTTGTTTCTTCCTCACTCAAGGCCGATGATCAAGTAAGTTATTCCTTATTTAATTTGGGAACCCAAATATTATGAATTTATTCTTATTAAATGAAACCAAATACTTTCCATGTATTATGTTATGATCAATATTGATATATTCTCTATGTGGGATGCATGATAACGTAAATGGTATAATGTGACTGGTGCTCCCAAAATTATATAGCACAATGTAAATGTTATGATGCGACGTACACACAAAAAATTATATAGTACTCCAATGAGTTGGGTAATGTGATTTATGTCACAAGTAAAGTGAAATATGCATGAAAATGATTCTATATTTGTTCACAACTATGTGTGGTAGTTAACCATGAAGACATGAGGTTTCATTTTTATGAATTTCCACATTTCAAGCCTTTTCATAATGATTCCTCTCATTATTATGATTCAATGTTATATTTTTTTATGTTATTATCTATCCTATTATTTTTATTATACCTCAACCTATTTTGAATTATATCCTTAGTTTACAACATATACCAAGAAATATTCAAGGGCTAATAAGAAGCTAAAGAAGAAAGAATTAAATAAATGTGTATGTTTTATTTTATAAATGTTATGTATAGTTATAATTTTACCAAAACACTAAATCTTTCTATGATAATTGATTAATGATTTTATGTTTTTTATTTAAAATTGTGTAATAATATATGTAAGAAAATAAGTGTCCTTATAGTTCTTATCAGTGGATGGTTTTATTAATTTGGGAATTAGGATTAGAGACCCATAGTAGAAAACCTTAGTATGAGACTAAGTATAAGGGGGAACCCAAGAAGCTTTGTTTTCAAAAATTCAAAACATATAGATCCCACATGATAAGAATTTATAATTAAATGCACAAATAAATAAATTATTTATTCATGATTTGTTGACTTATGTTTTGTTTTAACCTTTTATAATTTAGAAAATGGTGGGAACTAGGAGAAATTATGACAACAAACCATACAAGGGATAATGCAGTGATTGCCCAAACAACATCCCCAACACATTGGAATGAGGAGTTAAGAACATCATATAAATTCTTACCCATCTGTCTCAGGTTATGAAAAATATCCTGAATAATGTGTAATGTCTCCCTTCACATAAGAGGAAAAAACTAATTATCGACTATTTATGTGGAATCAACCACTGATGTTTAGTGGATTTTATATTCCACTAGTTTCAGAATAGTGGGTAAAATCTCTAAAGAAGAACTTTTCTATTCTTCACTTTTCTAAGATAGAGAATCTTACTCTATCTATTTACCATTTAGATGGAATGTCCGATCAATTATGAGATTTGATTAGGAAAACCAATACTACTAATAAAATTTAGGATATGTAGTGGGAATACATAAGGATAATGTTTCTTAAAAATTATTTCCCTCAGTCACTTTAAAAAAATATGAATAGAGAATTCATAGAGTTAATGAAACAAGAAGGATAATCTATCATAACCTACAGAGAAAATTTCACAAGGATTTTAATGCACACTTCAGATTTTTTATCAACATTTATAGAAAAATAAATTGATTATTTAGTTGTTTAAAACTAAACCTTCTAAAAGATATTTCAATTTGAGACTTCCAGAGGTATGAATAAATTGTTGAATGTTCTCTAAAAAAGGATATGGAGTTTGAAAAATGGTCCCATGGACATGGTGACATGAAATAAAATATGGAGCTTCAATATTGAGTATCTAATTAGAAAGGTGGAAAGAAAACTCAACCACCGACATGTTAAAAATGTGAGAAGAATCATCATGAAAACATTTTTAATAGGAAAATGAAATTATTCAAGTGTGTGATGTAAGGACACTATGATAATGAATTTTGAAATGACATAAGGAATCAGGATAACATGGTGGAGGAAAGGAGATAACCACCCATGGCCCTATGGTCCAACTTTAGGGAGAAAGGGCACTATAAAATCCAGTGAAGTAAACCTCAAGTCCTCTAGGCTAATCAGAATCATCAACCACCAAAGCCAAAAGATCAAGGAAAGTCTTATTCCATCACTAATATGAAATAAGATCAAGATAATTAATTCATAAAAGTTTCACTTCTTATTCACTCAATAATGGAAAGTGTATTTTTTTATTTTGGTTCTATGCATTATTTTATATCTTTAAAGTTTTCTGGAACTATTTAATCAAAGACCCAAAACCTTTAAGTACAGATATCTGTAAAAACATCAAGTGGTGAATTCATTTCAACCCAAGTGTTTGAATATTCTCTAATTGGTATATGTGGTGATATTATTCCATTTAATCTCATAATACTTCCCTTGGTGGAATTCTATGATATAATGGTGATGGATTAGATCTCATTTTATAGAGAACATATCAACTATAGGGAAAAGGAAATATATTTTCATATTCTTAACCATCCCATGATCAGGTAAAAATGCAAGGAAGATCATGAATATTCTTTGGAAAATCCCTCAATGGTGTGGGTGTTAATTCCATGTAAATAAGAAAACTTTGATCAAATGATTGATTCAAAGGAAATTATCAACCTAGGGAAAATTCCCATCATAGGGGAATATAGTGATGTATTTCTAGAAGATTTACTCAGACCCCCTAGATCATGAGGTAGAGTTCTTAATACAACTCATACCAAAATCTAATCCTATCTTAAGGTGTCCCTATAGGACGGATCATATCAAATTGGATAAGTTAAAGAAGTAGTTTCACAATCATTTGGACAAAGGGTTTATACACACTAGTGAATCACCATGAGGTTATCCAATGCTATTTGTTAAGAAGAAGGGTGGATCATAATTCTAGATATCATCTACTATAGATGAATAATGAAGATATTCATAAGGCTAAATTTTATACAAGGAGTGATAACTATGGGTTTTAGGTGATTCACTTCATACCTAATTCACATATAATCTTCATTTATTTAATGAATAGATTCTTTATACATTTCCATGACAAATTTTTGGTAGTTTTTATAGATGATATTCTCATATAATCCAAGATAAATGATAAACATGAAGAACACCTACAGATTGTGAGGGTGAAATTAAGAAAGGATAATTTGTACACCAACTTCAACATGTGATTCCTTTGAATGTAATAGGTCACATTCTAGGGAAGTGGTATCACATGTGGGGGAATTTATATGTACCCTTAATAAACAAAGGCAATTGAGGAATGAACCATATCCCTTATTGTCACATAAATCAGTAGATTTCTTGATATAACAGGGTAATATCAATGTTTTGTGAGAAATTTCTCATGATTTTCAAGCTCGTAAACTATGTTAATAAGGAAAGGGTTAAAGTATGTATGGATGAAAGAATGTGCGGAAATCTTCAAGGAGATAGATATGAGGTTGAGCATTGCACCCGTATCCACATTACCAAAATGTTGAGAAATCTTTGTTGTATATAGATATTATTAAAAACAATATTAGGTTGTGTACTGATGTAAAATTATAAACCAATATCCTACACCACAAGGAAGATAAACATTTATGAGAAAAACTATACTATGCATGATCTGGATTTAGAAGCTATGGTATTTGTATTGAAAATATGGATGCATTATCTCTATTGGGAGAAGTGTGAGATTTTTAATGATCACAAGATTATGAAATATATATTCTCATAGAAGGAGTTAATATTCTTCAAAGAATATGGTTATATATTATAAAGGATTACAAATGCTCAATACACTACTATCTTGGTAAGGAAAATAAGGTGGAAGATTCTCTAAGTAGAAAGAATCCTATATCTTTATCAATGATGATAATTTGGAAGGATAAAATATTCTTAGACATATATGGGATGGACATGGGTATCATTACATCAGGAACCACATCAATCCTGTATCGAATGATTTCTCTACCATCCCTTGTGGGGAAAATAAAGGATTCTCAAAGAAATGATGTAGAAATTCTGAAAAGGGTGGAAGCTATCTAAAATGGGAAATCATATGAGTTCAAGATTGATGATGATTGCTTTGTAATATTTGGGTTGTGACTATGTGTTCTATCCAATCAAGAGATAATAAAATATCTTATTACTGAAACACATAGATCAACCTTCTTTATTCAACCAAGGAGAATAATGATGTATTGAGATCTTCAGGAGAAATTTTGGTTGGAAAATACAAAAAAGTATATCGCTAAATATACATCAAAGTTCAAAGTGTGTAATAATGTGAAGGTTGTAAGGAAAAAGACTAAAGGGATAATGAAACTATTACCCATACCAACATAAAAATGGGAAAACATATACATTGAATTTTTCATAGGACATCGAAAGACATTCAATGGACGAAGAGCCTCCTAACGTACATTAATGTGGCTATTAATAACTTTATTTGGACTGGGAGTACTCTAGAGAGAAAACTGGTTACTATCCCCTAGACCACTTGCTACAAACTGATTGAAAAAGGGGGTATTGGTATTAAAAACCTTTCTTCTTTTAATTAAGTTCTTCAAGACAAGCTCACATAGAACCTCATTCATAATAACTCTCCTTACATGGATTTTCATAGGGCTCATTTCCTTCACAAAATTAGAAATAATCAGTCTCACTTTCTCATGTCTTATATTTGGCCTGCCATTAAAAACACCTTCACATCCATTATGAAAAATTCCAGATGGATGGCTAGTAAAAATTCATACTTAAATTTTTGGTTGGATAAATGGACTGGTGCTCCCCTGATATCCTTAATGCCAAATAACCAAACTCTGCTCCACACCAATGACACCATAAATAAAGTCATTCATTCTCAAAATCCGTGTTTACCTGTGGATATCATACACATTGTTGATAGTTACCCCTTTACTAATGCATATGATTTTATTATTTGGGAATCCACTCACAATGGGGTGCTTGACTCTCAAAATTACTATAAACACTTGTTCAACAATGAAGAAAACAACTTATCCTAGTTAAAAATCTTAAATAAATCCTATATTAAACCCTCGAGATTCACCCTTGTTTGACGTATCGCCCATGGTAGAATCCCCACAGATACCTGCTTACAAGTTTTTGGGTTTAATATTTGTTCTAAATGCGGTATATGTATCCAACATCGAGAAGACATTAATAACCTATTTTTTTCTTTTGATACGACAAAGGCTCTCTGGAATTATATTATTGACATTTTTGAGTGTAGATGGTTGTTTTTTAGTTCTATAACCTCAGAGATACAACGGTGTATGGACCAACCTGACTCCCAAAAAATCAAGAATCTTTTTTTTGTAGTTGTCACCGAGCTCCTTCATGTGATCTGGTATGGTATAAATGATCTTATTTTCTGTAACAACTCATTCAATCTTAATGAATGTAAATTGAAAATTCTCATCGTGATACGGGAGGCATCTTCAATTCAAAAATATCATTGTAGCAAATCGGTTCGTGACCTTGGGATTCTTAGGTGAATTGGAGTTGAAGGAAATTACCCTCGACCTAGATCTACCTTTGATGTTTTTTGGCATCCCCCACCACTAGGATGGATTAAAATAAATGTGGATGGTTCCTCTAAAGGAAAGCCTGGCCCAGTGGGTTGTGGAGCCATCTTCAAAAATCACCTCAACCGCACACTTGGCTACTTCTATAGATCATGCGGTTTTGCTTCCTCACTAGAAGCTGAGATGATGAGCATTATCCATGCTATCTCGTTCACCAATTTGCACAACTGGAACAATATCTGGATTGAAAGTGACTCCACCACTATTGTCTAATCCATCTAGAATGGTACCATTCATCTCGCTTGGACACTCACTACACACTAGATGGACTGCCTAAACTCGCTCTCAGATATCAACTTCATTGTCACTCATACATATCGTGAATAAAACAGGATCGCTGATGGTCTTGCTAATATGAGGGTTTCTCATGATATGATTTGGAGGGACAATATTCCACCTGAGTTACTTCCACTTTATGTTAGGGATGTGAACAAAATTCCTTATTTCAAACGCGTGTAACCATTTATTTCATTAAATAAATTTTTTGTTTTGGTCTTTGACCAGAACACTACCTCTCAAAAAAAATCCAAATACATTCAATGGAAACAATTATATCATCATTATTGTGGATTGTCTTACAAATAAAAACTCTCTTGATCAAAATTATAGAGGGCTTATCACTGGATCAACTTTCATAGATATACATCAAATAAGTGGTAAGGTAGCATGGATTACCACAATCTATTATATTTGATAGAGATGTGATATTCACCTCCATGATTTGAAAAAGTATCTAACATGGTCTAAACACTGAGTTGAACATTAGTACAACTTATCATCCTCAAACTAATGTAAAATATGAGTGAGATGTTTAGACACATGAAGATATTTAGAGATCTTATTATATGGACTTCAAAGGAGGATGGGATTAAAATATTCCAACTGTTTAATTCTTCTATAAAAATTGTTTCTACTCCACCATCCAAATGACTCCATATGAAGCCCTTTATGGGAAAAGGTAAAGAACATGACATGTTGGGACAAAGTAGGTGAATATAAGATTCTGGGAAATAAAATGGTAGAAAAAATAGTGGAGAATGTGAAAACCATTTAACATCACTTCATGGTATTCCAAGGTCAGTGAAAGATCTATGTAGACAATCATCAGTGGGACTTTAATTTTAATGTTGGTGACATGGTATTCTTATGAATGTCTCCATGGAATAAGTTCATGATATTTTGGAATAAATTAAATCTATTTCATAGATACATTACCCCTCTGAGACTCTTGATCGGTTTGGAGATATGACATATTAACTAGCATTTCAACTATAATGTCTAATGTACACAATGTATTCCATGTATCCCTCTTATGGAATGACATTTTAGATCATTCACATGTACTGAATTTAGAAGTGGTAAAGTTGGAGAATAGTATTTCTTATGTAGAGTAGCAAGTGAAGATATTGGATCATATAGATAATGTTTTATGCAACAATACTACTCACTTGGTCAAAGTACTTTGGAAGAACAATAAGTATGACGAGGAAACATGGGAACTGGAGGAAGCAATGAAGGAAAAGTACCCACCTCTGTTTACATAATAGTTTATAACATAAAATTTTGGGTATGAAATTTCATAAAAGTAGGTTAATTAAACAACCTAAGATTTTATATAAAATCAAATTAATAACAAAATACAAAAATTATAAATGAATAATTAATGAAATTAAAGTAATTTCTTGAAGTTAAGGAAAATATACCGATGAAATAGTAACATGACCATTGGAATATTAATGTAACCATTTGAATAGTAAATTATCCCATTGAATATTAACCTCACCAAATAGGGAAAAATTAAAATTTATCCATGTTATGAGGGACAATATGATATAATTATATCATAAAATATGTAAATAAATACTTCAAAAATTATTAATTAAGTGTTGGAATTTTAATAACTCAAAAAATTTTAATTAAAAATTTATGAATAATTTAATAATTTAATAATTTATTAGAACATTAATTTTCTTTCAAGTTATTCATAAATTAGTGGTTTCTTGTCTTATGATTATTATATAATTTTATGAGACCTTAGTTAATTTTATAAAGTATTTTAAAACAAGTTGAAATTTTAAAATCTATATTTTTCTAGTGAATTATGATTTTAATTAAAAATTAAATTTCACATATTAATTTTTTTTTCATAAAATAGTATTCATTTTTTAATTCTACACTTCAAAAAATGGTCGGGGTAAAATTTTGAAGATTTTCTGAAATACTTGTATTTTTTGTGAATTGTAAGATACAGTAATTTGCAGTATATATAGATTATAAGTTAAATACACAATTCATGGAGTCATAAAAGATGTAATAATAATTATTTCAAACTCACATGATTTAATTACTATATTTAGTCTCTAGAAATAACATTATTTATTGTCTTGAGAAAAATAATAAACTAATGAATTTACAAATGAGAAAATACCCCTCTCCTCCACTATAAATACTACCCCTCACCCCCACTTCTCCTGACACTTATAATGATTTTTAGATGCTTATATTTTCCCCAATACTCTTTCCTAGTTCCTCCCCTACTTCCATGAGATCGTGGTATTATCAAAAGACAAAAAACCATGCCCTAAGAAGGTTCTTAAAGAGGATAATTTAAATAGGTAAATCCTCTCTTATTGATTTTAATTTCATTTCAAGTTGATTTCTTTTCTTATTATATCCTCACCTCCCATCATTATAATGGAATTATAAGTAAATTTTGTTTGATATAATATAATTATCTAATATTAATGAAATATTCCTCATTAAAATCCACCCTCACACTCCTATATTATAAAAATGATATTGTTTCTCGTGATGTGTCAATTTACCAAAATTGTATCTGATGCACTTTAATTTTCATTAAATGACATAAAGGATAATAATAAAACCATTAAATGGTTTAAAACATTTTTAATGTGAATTATAAAACCCTATTTATGTTATATAACTAACATTAATACATAATAAAAAATGATAAAACAATACAAGTTTATCATGATCGGAAAACAACCAAAATTAACCTAAAGCGATCATCACTAACTTTTATCTATTGATTCATCCTCATAAAATATAAAAAAGTATTTATGAGATCATATTAAATTTTATAATATCATTAATAACATAAAATATCAATTTAATTATTTATTTTAATTTTACCAAAGCCTCCATTCATGTATACAAGTGAATTGATCATGAAAACCGTGAAAACTAATGTTCTCAAACAATAAAATTGAGCTCTATAACTCATCTAAAATCCCATATATAAAATTATTAGAACTATAATGAATAAAATTAATGTGTAAAACTTTCACTAATTTTTAATTAAAAAATCTATTATTATTATATAGGATATTCAAGTGAAAGAAGCATTCAGACTGAATGTAATGGGAATTCTTGAACCCAACTCTCAATATTTGGGTTTTCTCTATTTCAACCCATTGTAGTATGGGTATCTCTTAAATATAATTTATTTATAATTATGATACCATTTTTGGGATATAAATTTCTTATACCCGATTTTATGACTAATAAAGTGTTTTCCAAAATAACTCTTCTTTGAAAAAAACATACCTTTTAATTCTTGAGATTGTTTATTCATCACTGAAGGTTGAAAATTCAAGTAAGTTATTCCCTATTTAATTTGGGAACCAAAATTTTATGAATTTATGCTCATTAAATGAAACCCATTCCTTTCAATGGGTTTTTATGACAATTATTGATATATGTTCTATATGGAATGGATGATAATGTAAATGTTATGATACGCGGAGTGCACACTGAATTATATAGTGCAATGTAAATTTTATGATATGATGGGTGTTCCTAGAATTATATAGTGCTATAATTTATTTGACAATGTTTTGTATCTCATGAGAAAATTGAATTACATGTGAACATGATTAGATATTTTTTCATAACTATGTGTGTTATTTAACCCCTAAGACATGATGTTTCATTTTTATGCATTTCCAAATTTCAAGACATTTCATAATTATTCCTCTAAGAATTATTATTTTCTATCTATGTTATCTTTATACTCACCCAATGTTATATTTCTTCATGATCTTATATATCTTATTTTGGGTATTTCAGCTCACCCATTTTTGATGTAAATCCTAAGGTCATTATATATATTAAGGATAATTAAAGGGACAATAAGAATATAGAGAATAAGGAATTAAATACATTTTTATGTTTTATTTTTTTAATTTTTATATATTGTCTTAATTTTCCAAATAAACTAAAACTTTTGTTCCTCATTGTGTAATGATTTTATGTTGTTTGTATTTAAGATGATGTAATAAGATATGTAAGAAAAGTAAGGTTATTATATTTCTTAGATAAGTGTCCAACCACCAATCAAAATGATGATTAAAGAGGCACTGAAGGAAGAAGTAGAGATGCGAAATATAGTGGGAAATATTCCTGATTTCAACCTTGATTATTATTGAATAATAAGTTTTAAGAACTATTTATATATCCCTTAATAATTATATTTTACACGGGATCTGTTGGATGAAGATCATAATAATTTATTCCCTATACATCTTAGACGTATGGAGATGTATATATATTTGGATGAGCACTTTTTGGTGAGATGGCATGAAGATTGATATTTTAGGGTACATTTCTCAATGAATTGTAAGAAATTTTTTGGATGGTATGAATATGTAAATGGGAATGTTAAAACTATTAAAAATAGATGATATTAATTGGGGAAACATCTCTATATATTTATTTAACAAAATCCTAGAACGTCTAAATGGTATAATTATATATGGTTTTTAGTAGATTGATATAAAACTTTATCACATTTTCTATCATCTATATAAGATTTATCTTTTTATCAACTTACTATGTTATAAATTATGTTGTAATATGTCAAGGTATACCACTATCAATTTTATCTAATAAGTATTTGAGGTTTTCCTCGATGTTTTGGATAAGTATTCATCTAGATATGATAAAAGAGTTTTACTTCAACACTATATATCATCCTAAAACATATATTCAGTTTCATAGGAACATTAAAACTCTATAAGAGATATTGAGATCATATTCATTGGATTTAGAAGGAGGTTGGGAACAACACCTTATGTTCATGAAGTTTTCTTAGAAAAATAACTATCAGTAAATAATAAATAAGGATCATTATTAGTTTATCTATGGATGTAAGTGTTCAACTATAGCATGATGGAATGAAACTTGAGAGAGAAATATATTGATACTTTATCTAGTTGTGGGAATGGTATAAGGGATCATATCTATTCAACAACACAAATGAATTGGTCAAAGTCTAAATATAATTTATATTGATAATTATTGAAAAGATATAGATTTTGATTTTGGTGAAATTGTATTCCTAAAAATATATCTATACAAGAGAGTAATGATATTTAGAAATAAGGGAAGATAATCCCTAGGTATTTTGGTCCTTTTTAAACTATTGACCACATCCTGGTGGTAGCTTATTGATTGTCACTCCACTGAATATTTATATTGTTCATAATATTTTACATGTATCTTCCCTAAGGAAGTTCATAGCTGATCCTTCCCAAGTAATTAACATCTATATAATACCATAGGAGAAAAATTATTCTTATGTGGAACAACCTTTTTACATTCTAAATCATATACATAATTCTATATGAAACAGGACCACTCAACTTGTATATTTTATGTTTTCTAATAGCTAATGTTTGTAAGCTATATTAGATCCTAATAATATTATAATTCATAATTACCCTTATTTCTTAGTATAATTGTAATAAAATTTATAGGAAAAATTCTTTTAAAAGGGGAATAATTTAACATACTAAACATTTTAGAAATATTTTTTTCATATAAAATTAATTTCATTGATAATATGCATAACACACATCAAAGATTTTAAAGGATCATGTTCATAATATTAAAGTTTTATCATCACATAGTAATTATATTGGATGTTCTGAATTGGAAAATCTAAATTATGATAATTAATTTTTAAAAATTTCTAAAACGAATTCATTACTTTTAAGATAATTAGAAATAAAAATATTTGAAAATAAGGGGTTTTTTTTCCTAAAAACTATTTTCATGTAAACAAATATTTTTATCCTAATACGATAACCTGATCACTATTGGTAATTATGTTAATGAAATTTATATATTATATATTTAAAAAAATGTTTTCGAATTCATCTAATTTTTTTATTATGTATAGAATAATAACAAATCTGGTTTTATTCATAAAATTTATTTTTTTAAAAGTGATTTTTATAGCCTTTTTTACAAATACATTCACATTAATTTTAACAATTTCTAGGTTTTTAATTTGATAAAATAAAATAAATTTTTTGAATTAGTAGAATCAATTTTTGGTCAATAATGCCTTTTTTATTATTATGAATAGTAACTGTTGTAATACTTATCACCATGGTATTAGGTAAATCCGGTTAATATAGTTTAAAAGTATAAGGTGAAGCCATAATTATTTATTGTTATTCTTATCTTATGAAGTTATTTCAAACCATATCACCTTATTCATGAAATTTTTAGTTTAATGGAAACTTTTTCATGAAAATTACATATATAATATTTAAATCCAAGAATTTTAAAAAATGTCTATTTTTTTTGTTTTTAATGAAATGTATATGTTTACATATGGAAAAATTCAAGTTCTGAAAAATATAATTTTCTATATTTAGGTTTATAAATTAATTTTATTTATTGAATTATAATTTTTAGTAAATTATATTGTGAATTTGATTTCTTATGAAACATCTTTGTTGAATTTCTCTATTTAATAAAAAATATAATAATTTTGTTTCAAAATTAAATATATAACAAGAATATAGATATAATGAGTCCCATGAATTTTAATGATCTATATTAGATATTTGGTTGGTTTTAAAGATTTATATTGAAAAAACCAATTATTTTTTGATGTATTTTATGTTTAATTAAATGAATAATGGTTAAATTTACATTAATGATATTTTATATAATTAATGTTTTATTGAATGATATAAAATTCATAAAAATATTATATTAGTAAAAATAAATTTTATATTACTCCCAATATCAACCATAGAACATTTATAGTTATTTTTTTGGTTTTATATTGACATTATTGACCCTTAATGATTATAAAATATTAATATTACCGTAATTATCAAAAGGGTTAATAGGGGATTAAAATTAAAATATATGGGTAAAAATATAATATAAACTTATGTAATTTGTATTGTATGATATTGTTCAAGATCATAATCATATTATATTCTAATATTATCAATCTATATATATTTTGAAATAAAAATTAATTTCTATTAATGTAGTATTTCACAATATTCCAGGAGCCCCCCAATTTTAAAAGGGAACCATCCTTTATCTCATTAACTAAACTCCAAGAATTATAGCTCAAAAAAATAATAATATGTCTCTTCAACAATTTCTTTTCCATATCCTAGAGGATTTGGTTATAAAAAATAGTTCAACACACGATCCATTTATAGAAGATAAAAAGGTGATATTTCAAATAAGAGGAAATCACCTCAAATCCTGACAATATTTTAAATTTTTCTAGTACTACCTATACATATATGATATTTTAAAATTATTCACTATTATCATCAATATATTGAAATTTTATTATTATTATAGAAACACCACTATACACCCCCATTCACTTCAAATGGGACGTGAATGTATAACTCGTGTATACGTACAACTAACTACCTCCAAAAGTCTATAAAATTTATTTTTCATCCCCATAATTTCTATATTTGTATTAGGAATGATATAATATTAATATAATATAGTTTCGATACAATTTTAATTATATAATGAAAATATAATTTCAACCTTCTTACCATTCAATCATATGGTAAATGTTAACGTTGCTCGTGTGTATGTATTGACTACCACCTCCACAAAGTGATGTGATTTGTTTTTCATTTATATTTTAAATAAATATTAATGAGGGTGAATATGATGAATATATTAGATATATATTATATAATAATAAAATTTTAATATTGACTTAATATTTACATTTCTTATCATTAATTAATTGAAAAATGAAAACCATGTTCACACGTATGCACGACTTACCATTTACATGAATAATATAATTCATTTTTTACCCCTAACTTTTATGGATGAATATATATATATAATTAATTCATACTATATTTAAACCATGAATAAATTTATATACATTCTGAAACTTTGATCAATGTATAAGGATCAAAAATACCAAACCAAAACACACATTTTTCCACAAATAATAGTGATTTTGATAAAGAATTATTGATAAAATGTTTTTCAAAATATAAATGAAAATCATATATTGTTTGATATTTATATGTATATTTTTCTATTATATAATGTATAATTAATATATATTTATAATATAATTTTTTTAGAAATATATGAAGGCTTCCAGACCAAAGGTAATAGTTTTTATGTTATAATTTTAATGTTTATGAAGAGTATTTATGATTATGTTTGAGATGATGAAATAATTTTATATACCTATAAATAAATTTATTATGTTTATTATCCTTGTTTTCTATCTAATAAATGTTTATTTTCATTTAATTTTACTCCCCATAAGTACTCAATATATCAATTGTTTTTAAGGAAAATGAACATAATATATCTCTTCAGTCGAGAAACCAATTTATAAAATATTTATTTTTGAAAAAAAATGTTATAAATAAGGTTATTAATATTATACTATGATAGTTTTTGGTATTTTCAACCCATATATAACTTAATTTTTTTTTCAATGAAATCTAATTTTTATTTTAAAAAATGGCACATTATGACTTTTCAGTAAAATTATAGAAGATTTTGTTAACATTTAAAAAATTATTGAAACTTCCAACCATCATAGATTCTCAATGTTTTGAAATATCCATTAATATTTATTATTTTTATTTTCAATAAAAAATATCTAAAATATTATGGAAATTTTTTATTTAAAATAATTTATTTTAAAATAGTAATTTTATTTTCTAGAAAAATACTTTAATTATATTTTGAATAATCAATGAAAAAAATCAATTATTGTTATGATTTACTATAAATATGATCCATGGATACCATCATTATTTTTTTATATGGCCTATTTTTATGATGTTATATTGTTTATCAAACCCATTATTTTCCAAGGGTTTTTCTATGATGATATGCATATAAAACCCATTTATTTTCATGGGTTATGATATGATGAATGGTTTATCCAAGTGTAATAGATATATATTTATTTATGTTAAGGGGTGGCCCTATATATCCCTCAAAGGAATTGGAGATGATTGACATCTCTTGAGATAAATAGGAATGTAATTTGGATTGAACCTAGTTTATTGAGGGAATTTTTCCACTCTAATTATCTTTGGAGTGAACTATGAATACTATGATTGTTTGGGGTGTAAAACCATTACACCATGAAAGTATTGTTAATTATCTATGACTAATATTAAATTTATTAACAATTCATATATTTATGAATTAACTACATGACTTATTCCAATGTTAATACCTCATGTATCATGTTCTTATATTTATGTTTGGTTCATGTCTGATGAGATGTAAAGATATATACCTTTAACCATGAATATGATATATGATATGGATGGATAAATCATTTCTATATAAGAATGTGTAAAAATTGATTTATTTTCCAAGTTCATCCTAGTTTTTAACTGGGCTCGTTTCACTTAAGGAGATTCTCACATTGTTCAATCACTTATTATAATTCATTTAAGGGTACATCTTTTTGGGTTTTTAATTATTTATTAAAAAATTGAAAAATGTTTTGGGTTTTGTTTAATTCATAATATATTGAAATGACATGCAGTATAAAAATTTATGCTATACTGACATGAAATAAAAAATAGATTGAGTTTAGGAAGAAAGAACATGGTTTTGAGTTCCATTAGTGTTATCCTATATTTGGTTGATTTTTTTAATAATTAATTCATGAAATATCATGATTAAATATTTTCCTTTTATTTATAAGTTTTTAAATCTCATATCCTTAATGAAATATATATTTCAAATCCTCATGTAATCAAGGTTGATTCCACACATTGTACAAGGGTGTGACATATTCCAATTCACTACTCAATATATTTTCATTTAATCCATTTATTATCTCAATAATATCATCTGAAGTGGTAACCAATGAAAATATTTAAAAGATATTAAACAAAATAACAAAAATAAATATGAGTGTAAAGCTTAGAAAAAATTTCCAAAAGTGTTCATCTCACTCTCATATAGCACAAACATAAAATAAATATTAATCACAAATTCAAGAATACCTTGATCTCCCTCGATCAAAACCACGGTTCACCCTCCCATTATTGGTTGGAGAAGATCAATTGGATTAGTGGGAAAAAGAGAAGAAAAATAAAATAAACATAAGAATGTTTATCAAATATATAGAGAATTTTAATTAAGATAACGAGAGAGAAAGAAATCATAAATAAATAAAAATAAAAATATATTAATTAGATATATAAATAGAAGAAAATACAACAAAAAAAATAATGAAAAAAATAATAAATGGAAAAAATATGTAAAAGAATAAAAATATGTAAAAAAAGGTAATAGGAGAAGAATATAGTGGGACAAAAAATTATAATAATTTATTTCTTTGAAAAAAAATAAATTTCACCAAAAAAATTAAAAATAAATTGGAATAAAACTAATAAAAATTAAATCGAATAATGAAATATAAGACAAAATGATGGGAGTAGTTTTATTTGAAAGGCCCCCCCTTAGATGTGAACTGCTTTGTAGTTGAGGAAAGCCTATCCTTTTATTGGTAGTGAGAAAACATAGCTTCTAAATATTTGGTCAAACCCAATATCTATTTCATTGTTTCAATTATCCATATAATATATCCCCTCTAAGACCCATGTATTGAAATGTAAAAATCCCACATGTCACACATCTTCTATGTGGATAGATTTAATAGGGAAACATTATCTTTCACACGTGCATAGATTTAATGGAATGTGGCATCTCAGTCATGTATGAAGGACATATAAATGTAAGAGTGAGAATGGTTCTTTAGCGGTTGTTTAGTAGATCCAAACTTTTATTCCTATAGTCTTTGAAGTGAATGGTGGATCCTTAAAAATACCTTCATTGAGTTCAATCGAGTGTGTAGCGGTTAATGATGGTCTTCAAGAGTGCATTTATAAAGAAATTGTATTGATCCCCAAATCATGTTGTGATGGAAATATAAGTTCCTAGTTGAGATAAGTGGTTTCCAATGAGGTCAAGTGGTGGTATCATTGTTGTGGGTGGTGGAGGAGGTGGCAATTCTTGTCTGAGCGAGAATGACATGATTGTGAGATGGAACACAATTTTTTTTGTTAATATTTGAATATTAACTCTCATTTTAAACATCACACATAGAATATCTTGATGTTTTGGTGATTTTTTAAGTACCTATATATGAGTGTCCTAGACATATATCTAGAAGCGGTGATTGTCTCCTTTATTCTACACATACACAACCATGTGGGCATTATAGACATGGCCCTTTTCATCCATCATACCCACTCTACTTCCCCATGGGCTTCGAATCCTATTGGCCACATATGAATGAGAAGTAATCCCTCATGTTCTTCTAGCTCAAGTATGATCTCCTGATGGGATGTGCTACCTACAGAAATATTTAGGCTAACTAAATGGAACGTTTCCCTTTCTTGAGGTCTTACTTAGTCCTAGACAAATTTATTGGTAAAGTAAACATGAAATAATTAGTTCAAAAAACATAAGTACTATTATACTTCATAAAAAACTAAATTTCACAATTCAAAATTAATTTTATTTATTTATTTCCAACCATTTTCATTCCATTTCAATTTATTCATTGTTTATTTAAAAAATTTATGATAATGGGTTTTATCATTGATAAACAATTTAAAATAATGTAGAATTGATTAAAAATATGAAACAAATATGAGCGTGTTAAATACCCCCACACATAAAATATTGTTTTCCTCACACATAAAATTTCAATAAAAAATTTATAGGGAAACAATGTTATCAATATTCTAATATTAGGATACTAAAATAATTTAATTTCAATATCTAATCAAACATTCACATGTCACATTACATATCCATTAAATTTCAAATTTTTAAACGAAAAAATCATTTAAACCATTTTAAATTCTCCAATTTTAAAAATGTCATAACTTCTTCTATCATACATTCATTTTTCTAAGTTTATTATTATTAATAATGAAAAATTATATTTTACCTATCACTAGGATATTTTCACTCATCTATAATGATACAATTCAAGTATATTTATTCTCAAATAATAAGAACAAGCTTCTTATCCAAATTTTTGTAAGGGAAATATATTCTCCACATTGTAAATATAAAATGAACCTAAAATTTTGAGGGCTTGAAATTAATGTTCAAATGACACTGAGGCTAAACGTAGGTAGAAATTTATGTTTATAAATTATGTCTAAGGGATGAGGATTATCTCTCAAGTACAAAGCATGATATCAAAAGTGATATTATAATGATGTTATCTCCTTTTAATTGTAACAACTCACACCTTCCAAAAACACAATGTAAATGTATTGATCAAAATGGGTAATAATGAAGTAGGATGGACTCTTGTAGTGGGTGGGTTATGTGGTTTTCAAGGGTGAACTTTTTGCTGGTTGGATGTGTCTTTGTTTCACACTTACTCTTTAAATGCGTCATTAAAAAAAATATGGATTTTGATAAAATTGTTTCTCATAAGAAAGAAAAAAACCACCACCTATCTAGTTATGAAAAAAATCATCAATCCAATGATTTTCATTTTGTATTATTTTTCGCACCCCATTCTATTTTTAAATTTTTTTCTCATGAAGGTAAAAATAAGTAGTCCAATTAATATGCAATAAACATTATTAACAACAACATCTAGTACTCCCACACATCATCCAAATAATAAAAATCATCTCTTATATCATGAATCAATTCACCTCTATACATCAAATTAAAAATATCATTCAAATACTATGAGGATTTTAATAATAGATAAAAATGGGATGAACCATGTCTCATTCCTATTATGATCATTCATGGTCTCTATGGTTTAAACAATAAATAATGTAATGTTGGGTCTCTAGGATAATGGATTTTCAAAATATTCCTAAATCATTATAAATGTGTTTTTGATAAGTCATAGATTTGGAATGTTTAAATGAAAGTTATACCATGTGGTATGTTCCAAGATCAATCAAGAAATATGCTCAAGCTTAAATAGGATGTAATCAGTACAAAATTCCTCTCACGAAGTGAACATATGATTTGTGAAAATCACTCATGGAAAGAATAATAATAATAAATCAATTCACATGAATTTTAGATTTTCTATGAGTAAAAAATTATGATGATATTTCACTTACAATAATCAAATATTTTTATCCAATCAATAGTCCTTAGTATAATATACCAGATTCACTTTAATCATAAAATTCTCCATTTTACTAATTTAATGTCATTTATATTTAAATATAAAACATGGAATCATAAGATTATGAATAAAACAATGTCTCTATGATATGTAATGTAATATACACATTCAAATGTGGGAATTCAATTTTCCAATTTAACGCTCAAATAATGTGTTTTGTAATGATGTTCTAGGAAATAAAAAAAATTTAATTCCATTTCCCATGAATCTTTAGTCCTCTTCTTCCATAGTTTTGGGATTCCTTCTTCAATAATGAATTATGAATGAAAATTACTCAATTAACAAAAAATATCATTTCATTTAACATCCAAAGGGTACGAGGGAGTGGTCTTCAAGCTAGAATACATCAAAAAATGAAATTAAATTCTAAAATAATTGAAAACAAAGAAGGAAAAGTCACAGTATAATAACAAACGTGTGAACTAATTTTTACTACATCCAAAGGCTAGTACCACATATTTTCTAAATTATGATGGTGGATGAAGCTTCATGTATTTGAACCAAAAAATGTGTAATTACCTAGCTTCCTATTATTCTTTCATCATGGGGAATTTTTTATGGGTAGAGTACAACATTTCCTTCCACTTCATGCTTATCTAAAACATACATTGAGGGGTTACTATGAATTATTTATCCACATCATCCTTTTTTGGTACTTGTGTAACCTACTCTTTATTTTCTAGTGTTGGATAAATATGGATTTCATTAATAGAATGTTTAAATAGATATTTTATAGTTAATATTATTTGAATAAAATTTAAATTTAAATTATTAATAAGTAATATCAACACTCAATATGTGTAGAATCTATATTGACTTCCTCATCCCTGGAAAATTGTGATTCTTCATGGACCTCCTTGAATTTTTGTTCAATAATGTTTGGAAGCTCTATGTGTTCCTTAAAATAAGCATGCCTGGTTTCTTAATATTCACATATGGAATTATGAGAAATGAACAAATCTAAAAATTCTAACAAATAATGAATGATACTAAAATCAAATTACATAACATTGGAAATGAAATAATTTAAAATCATATTATATCCTTGAGATGTATCTTGTTCAATCACTCCCCCAGTGGTGTTTGCCTCTTGAATTTGTATCTCAATGGATGAAAGTAGGTATTCTAGATCCTCATTCATTTCATCAAATTATACCACAAGGTGGTGTCTTCCATGATTAGGGTAAGATAATACTATTTTAAAAGAATCACAATTCCAAGTATTTCTTCAAGATTTTACAAAAGTAATATAGATCTTTTTTATCTCCCATATGTAGCTCTGAAGGAATATATTCCTCATCGTGGATCTGCTCTAGCTCATCATGGTCCTCAGGGACCTGGTTTGTCAAATAGTTGGGATGTGGATACACAAAAAGATTAAAAATAATATTCATAAGCGTGTTCACAAAAATCTAGAATGACCAATGGATCATCATACTGTTTAGGTTCATGTTCCTAAAGAAATATATTAATGTTCATAGTTAATAAATCCAATTTGTAGTGAAGAGATTGTACCATCTCTTCAAGATTTTGAATATCATATTTGAATTTGGGTTTATCCATTTCTTTCTGGAAATTTCTCTAGTGGGGTACGTATTCAATGGGGCTGGGAGAAAACATTAATGGCTCTTCAAGTGTCTTAGACACTTCTTGTTCAAATTGTGGTATGTACCCCCGTAATTTAATAAAATCTCATGACAATTCATCAACCATTGGTTTCTCAAGGGTCTCTTTAATCTCCTCAATTATCTATGATGATTTTTATTCTATATCCCAAGATCTATCTATATAAAAGGAAACACCTTCTTTAGTAGACCATGTTGGTTCAATTATGAATTCCTACTCCTATGAGTATTTATTCCACAATGAATAAAAACCATTTGAATATATAAAGTAAAATGAAATTTGTGTGGTTATTTTTACATGTAAAAAGTGAAATCTACCTAAAATGTGAAAAGATATAAATAAAATTATACTACTAATTAGATCATGGGAAATGATTCTGGATCTAATGTATTCCTAGTTTAGGGTGCATAAAAAGAAAATTATTTTTATTGTGAAACACAATGGCTGACCAGTGTCACCTAACTTGAGGATATTTTCATATTTTCACTCACTTATTCTAATTCACCTATATCTACATTTTATGATGTTTTTTAGTTTTTTTTAAGAAATAAAAAATTAATGTTTTTTAATTCCTAATATATTGACATGATGCACAATATTGAAATTTAAACTATACTAACATGAAATGATAAAAAATGATTTGAAGATAAAATTACATTATTTTGGGTTTATTTTTGGGTTCCATATTTATTCTCCTTTCCCTTTCTAATTTTTGTATTATAATCCAAGAATAAAATTTTATGATGAATTAATATCATTTTATTTATAAACTATGAAATCTAGAATTATTAATGACATATAAATATCACCTCCTCATGTAATCAAGAATTTTCCACACCTTGGTCACGGTTCTGACATCTTCCAGGACATGGATCAATCAAATTTAATATAATCCATTGATTGAAACAACTATATCTTATGAATTGAAAAAAAATCATGAGAGGTAAATGACATTAATCAAAATAATATAAATAAATGTGAGTGTGTGACTCGTGGGATAGTATCCACACCCATGAATTTGACTCTCATCTATAAAAAAATATTGAACAAAAATTATAGAATATTGCGACCTCCCTCAGACCAAACCACGGTTGAGACTCCCTTTATAATGAGTAATAGACCATTTGGATGAATTGGAAAAAAGATAAGACAAGGAAAATAAAAAGAAGAATTGGAATGAAATAAAAATTGAATCATAAGGGAGAGAAATAAGAAAAAAACTAATTAATAAAATATATAAAAATACAATAATAATAGAGAGATATAGGAAAGGAAATAAAATAAAATAAATAAGAAATTATATAATAAAAGAAATGAAATATAATAATTAAAATAATAAGAATATGAGAAGAAGAGTAATAAGTTAAAAAGATAGTGGGACCCAGAATTATAAAAATGGATGTATTTTTTTAACTAAATAAATAATTATAACTAAAATAAACTAAATTAATATTGAAAATGATTAATAAAAATAATATAAAATAAAATAAAAATAGAAGAGGAAAGGAGGAAGTGGCTTCGTTGGACATATCCCCCTTGGGTGAGAACTGCTTTGTAGCTAAGGCAAGACTCTTCTTTTATAGGTAGTGATAATCCTCATCTTATAAATATTTGGTCTGGGAAAATATCTCTTTAAATGTTTCAAATATCCATATCTTGAACCCCTATCGAGGCTTGTGGGTTGAAATGAGAAACCCCCACTTATAATGTAATATTGATATATATTGATCCAACGAGTAAACACTCTCCATCCCACATGAATGACTTCAATGGAATTTGGCATCTCAGTCCTACATAGAGGACATGTAAAGGGATAAGTGAGCATGGATCTTGTTCGTTCATTCATCAGTGGAAGCCTTATATTCCTCACACCATTGAAGTGAAAAAAGAATCCTTCAAAAAATAGTCATGGATATTAGTTGAGGGTATAAATTCGATCATTGGTTCTCTCAGGTTTCATCATATAGAAATTAAAAAAATCCAAAGATTACATTGCATCGAAAATGGAGATTTATAGTTGAGATCATGTGTGGTTGGAGAGTGTAGGTTGTAGAACCATGATTATGAGCTGCATAGTAGAAAGTGGGATGTGTCTGATCATACGGGACATGACCGTGAGGAGGAATGTTAATGTTTTTTTTAAATTTAAATAGTAATTCTCATATATTGTGGCCCACATAGAATTGGTTGATGTTTGGTTAAGTGTATACGTACCAAGATTTTGGTGTCTTTGACAGCTTTCATAGACCAATGATATACTCCTAGAAACCACACGCACATTCCCATGCTTTCTCCAAACACGCAAATTGTGCGACCCTTTGGCCCCACTATGATTCTCTATTGTCTTGACATAATGTAAGCCACCTATTCATGGGATATGATACCCCATGGGAATGGGGATAAAGTGGTCTCTCCTAATGGACTGCGTGACTATCCAAGCCTCTAGGTCTAGATAAATTCTGTATATCCCCAAGTTGAAGGCCTACGTATGCCTGACCTAATTTTTTAGTATAGGAAACATGAATTAATTGGTTCAAAAATATTAAGTAATATTAAAATTCATATTTAATTAAATTTCAGAATTCAAAAAATGAAACATTTTTGTTGGTTTCAAACCATTTTCATTACTTTTTAATTTATCTTTTATTTAATTGAAACACATGAAATAATGGGTTTTATCATTGACTTTTTTTAAATAATTGACAATTAATTAAAAATATTCACCAAATATGAGTTTATAAAATACCCCCACACCTAAAATATTCTTTTCCTCATGAATAAAATATCAAAAAACAATTTAGAGGCCACCAATGTTATAAATATTTAAATTTCATAATAATAATAATAATAATCAATGTCACATCAAATTTTTAAATATTATGTTATATATCAATTTAATTTCACATTTTTCAATGAAACAATCAATTTGGGTACTTTAATGTACAACTTTTATAAAATGGTGGAATATATTCTTTGAAAAATTCATGTTACTTAATTTATTATTATTAATCATGAAAAATTATTACATACCTCTCATTAGGATCTTTCCACTTATCTCTCATGATACAATTCATGTATATTTATACTCATATCATGACAACATGATCCTTATCCATAATATTTTAATGTAACTACATTTTTCTATTTGTAGAGACAAAAGGTATATAAAATCATAAGGACATTCAATTAAGGTTCTAATGACTCCAAGGATTATGTTATGTAGTAATTTATATTTAAAAAATAACACTCAATGAGGATATTTATCTCTTATATATAAATCATGATATGAAAAGTAAAATTTTAATTACATTGTCCTCTTAAAATTATAAAAACTCCCACATTCCATAAAATCAATGTAATGATAATAATCAAAATAAATAATACTGAATCATTCATTCTACTTATTTTATTTTTTCAATAGTTTTATATTTTTTCTTTTTGAGATTACTTTTTTTTATATTTTGAATGTTATGAGTAGAATAATAATCAAATCCACCACCCAACATCTTATGATAAAAATAATTATTCCAGTGATTGTGATTTTTTATTCTTATATGTCACAACATATTTTTTTTTTCATTTTTTTCTCAATAAGGTAAATCAATAATGAGTTCAATTAATATTAAAAATCATTTGTTAACACCCACATGGGTGAACCCCACTCTTCTTCATTTCAATTCATGTCGTCTCTTTCTTCATGAATTTATTCAGCACTACACTTCTTCATACAAATATCATGAAATTACTATGATTATGGTTGGGATAAATAAAAATATATTGAAACATATATCATTCATATTAAGATAATTTGTTATCTATATGGTTTAAACAAGGATTATTGCAAAGATGGGTTTATTAGATAAGGCCTCATTCAAAATAATACTCAATAATTTTAAATTTGTATTTATATATTCATAAACATGAAAAATTAAAATACAAGTTCATTAAAGTGGAAATCCCCAAGATCACTCAAGAAATACGATCAAGATAAAATTATAAGTACTTGGTCAAGAAGTACTATCCAAAATGAGATATTTTATTTAGAAAAATCTTTGATGGAATGGATAATAATAACAAATAAATTTACATGAATTTCATAAATTCAATGAGTGAAAATTTAGAGTGAAATTTCATTGATGATATATAAATAATTCTCTCAAATAATGAGTCAATAATTTAATATTCATGATTCTCTTTAATCACCCAATTCAATATTTCACTCATTCAATCTCATTAATATTTACATTTAGAACATGGTATCATGTGATTTTGAATAAACTCACATATCCAAGATTTGTAATGTAATGTATAAATTGAAATGTGGGAATTTAATATTTTTCGTTTAAACGTGAAATCATGTTGGTTGGATAGAAATGTAGGGGTTTTAAATATTCACAATAAAAGTGAACTCCCTTTCCCATAAATCATTATTTATTTTCCTCCATTTTTTAGGTTTATATATTTTATCATGATAATATATAGTATAATTAATTAATTAAGAATAATGATACTTTCATTAAATCTAAACAATACAAGATGGAGTGGGATACTTGATCGATGAATCCTAACAGTGAAATTAAAATCAAAATTCTTAGAAAATAAATATATGGATAAGTCTTTGTATGATCCCCCATATGGACCTAAATTATGTCTACCTCTTGAAATCTATTATAAATTTTCTGACTAAGGATTAAGCTTACTAGAATTGTACCACCAAATGTGGCTTTTCCTGGTTTCCACTTCATCTTTGTTGGTGAGTAATGAACCATGGGTAGTGTAAATAATACCCATACAATTCAAAATTAAGTAAATACTATGTTGTAGGGGTATGATAAAGTTTAGATCATCTACTTTCTTGTTTTATACTTCTGAATATTCCTCTTTGTATTCCACTACTGGATCAACATGACTTGCATTAATTGAATATTGAAATAGAATGTTAAAAATTAATTTTATTTGAAGAAATATGAAATATGAAATATGAAATAGTTATTTATCCCTGTAAATATGAGAATCCTATATCATGATTTAAACAAGATAATTAGTGGGGACTCTTTTATGATCCTCCAAAAAATGCATGTTTTACAAATTCAGGTAGCTCTATGAGATCCATAATAAGTTCAGGTCTAATTTCTTCATCTTCCTCTAAGTCATGATAAAAATTCAAAAAATATGAAAATTTAAAAAATAATTATTTATAATATAATATGTTTTTACAATAAAAAATGAAATAATTTATAATAATATAATCTCCCTAAGTAGTTACTGGTTTTATCACTACCCTAGTGGTGAGTGCCTCTTGAAGTTGGATCTCAATTGATGGAGGCAGTTTGTCAGGATCCTCTAAATTTTCTTCAAAGTTCACCACATGGGTGGTGTATTACTTCATTGGTGATGTCTCTTCTTCTTTTCAATACCTTATGAGACCAATTTGTTTATGAAATTCATTCTAAATTCCATCCATATCATTTTTATATCCCACATATAGAAGAACATGAATTCTTTCATCTTCATTGATTGAATCTAGATCATCACCGTTCTCTTGGATAAGTTTCATCAAATTTTTAGGATGTGGATAGACATAAGTCTAGGAATCGACTTCATAGGATTTAAAAAAAATACAGGAAATACCAGTGTCTCATATTCTATTTCAGGTTTTGGTTTTTCGAGTGATACATTAAATTTCTAAGTTATCTAATCTATTTTTCCATGATGATATTGTACCACATTTTCAATATTTTTTAATATAATATTTTTTTATGGAATATCATTTAATAATTTCTATGGGGGAACTTATTTAGTGGTTTTGTGACAAAACAAGGAATAATATTCATGTGTTTTGGAAACTTCCCAATAAATTTCTTGGTAGGGCTTCTCAAATTTTGGTTTACTCTCTAGCTAACGCATCCAAAACTAGTTATTCAAGGGTCTCTTTAAACCCCTAGATTATGTTCTTGAATTTCTCCACCATAATGAATTTACTTTTGACTCTATAGATCTATTTAAATATAATGAAATACCTTCTTCTACATAGAAGGTTGGTTAAACTATGGGTTTCATCTCCTATGAGTTGTTAGTATATGCAGAATAATAATCATTTGAATACCTAATGGAAATTAATGTTTTATGGTTACTTTTTATTTAGAAATCAATGAAATCTATCTAAAATCTGACAATATTAAATGATAATGAAAATACTGATTAGCTCCCTCACAATGATGTTAGTTTCAATACACAATTTTCATAGGGTGTAGGAGATGAAAAATATTTTCTTGGAGTCACACAATGGTGCTACTGCTTCATTTGAAATTATAAGCTTCTCATTTTGTTCACTAGACTGTTCAAATTCACCAATGTGTACATATTTTTTTATTTATTAAAGAATTTTTCCTTGGGTTTTTTGATTCAAAATATTTTTAAAGGACATAGACCATTTCCATTTAAACTATACTAATATGAAATGATAAACATAATGAGTTAAATAATATTTATACAAAAAATAAAAATTTATATTATGTGTTGGAAATGTGAATAAATAAAATAAAAAATAAATTTATTAAATGATAAATTGTAAAAAATTATTTGAAATAAGTAAATTATAATGGATTACTAGTTTAGGGGTCAAAATGAGTTACTAAAAAATCCTTACAGCTAGGGAAACCACTGAGTTAAAAATTAATTTAACAAAAAGGAACTGATTTGGAATATTATTTAAAATGATAGAAAAAATAATCATTTAAATATATTTTTGTGGTATGATAATATATTAATCAAAGGAAAACATAGAGAATAACCTAATCACATCCATAGGAATTACTCCTTGAGACAGTGAACCATTATGGCTTGAGTAACATTTTAATGAAATTATATTGAGAGAAATAGATTCTAATTGAATAGTGAACACCCTCATTAATAGATAATTAATAATTTTACATCTAAAATATGTGGTATAAACACCACATAAATGAAATTGGTTTCAAAATACCCAACATGTCTCAAATAAAAGACTGTTTTATTTGAAAAACTCTACATTTTTCATGTTTCATACATAACTTGGACCGAATGTTCAAAATAATTAAATTAATAAAACAAAATACATATCAATGAACCATATTTATAAATATATCTATTTATATTTACTAGTTATAATAATTCTATATAAATATATAAATATATATTTTTATTTTTTTACATATAATAAATACCGGTGTAATTTATCATTAACACATCAAACTATTTTCATGAATATGTATTTAATATCTATTATTTTTCAATTCTTTTATATTTTTTATTCTAAAGTATTGAATTATAAATTAAATAATATTGGACATATATATTATATATTTTCTTGGATTGTTTTTGGTTATGATCAATAAGGATAAAATAATTGGTAATCAGATTTTTGTGATTCCAACTGAATGAATGGTGATTTATTAATTAATGATTTAAGTGTTGATATAAAATACCTGAACCAAAATTAATGAATTATTTTCATATTAATTTATTTTTATAATGGTAAATGAGTTGTGATAGTCTTATATGATATAAATTCATTGTATTGTTCATATAGGATATTAAACCGACCAAAACTTGAACCTACCTATTTTTTTAGAAGTTAAATAGTAATATTATAATAAAAAACCTTAATTAGATAATTTGAATATTATTAGTGTGATATTTCAAATTTATGTAATGTAGAAAGAGAATATATTTGATATAAATTAATTACTGGGAAAATTACCATCTTCATTGTACTACACTGGTTTTAATCTACTGAATTAAGGATAATCATTTATTGAACATATCATTTAAGAGATATCTAATTTTATCTAAAATAAAATTAATGATATCATAAAATAGTATTTTTTTATCATCATCATATTTAGTAGTGACTTGAGGTAATGAAAAATGGAACATGTTATTATATTTATTTTCTTGTCCACACCAGTTCATAGACGATGATATCATTTTCTTAGAATGAGAAAATGTACTAAAACATATTATTGTTTTTTAATAATAAAAATGTTATTAATATAATGATTAATTACTAAATTCCAAATTAAATTTATCCATCTAAAAATGTAAAAGAAAATGAAATATGTTTCTTTATGGAGTTAGTAGTCCCCACAATGCATGAATGTGAGTTTTTCTTTTCATAATATAGTTGGGAAAATGTATTTATTTGTTGTCGAAATTGAATTATATAAATTAATTAATAACCAACACTTATTTATAGACATATGTATTTTAAAATTATAATTTGATATTAAAATTATAAAATAAAGAACTAAAATTGATTACTCACTTTAAGTATAGTGAGACTTCCATAGAGACCCACTAGAAATTAATGGAATATGATAATATCTTTTGACCTGAAGAAAAAAAGAGTAAAATAAAATATTAAGTAAAGGAATATATGAGAGTTTTTATAAGGTATATTATTTTTTAGATTGATATTTATGGGTTGATGAGAGGACCCTTTTATAGGTTGTGAGAATGAAATTTTTGTAAATATTTCACTGTAATATAAAATGAGTTCATGTTCAAAAAGTAACATGGCTTAAAAAATATACAATTATTAGTTTTAGGGTGGTATAAGATCAATAATTTATCATCTAATAAATGTAAGGCTTTTATTTAATGTTTTTTAATCCCATTACCCCTTCAATTATTACGTTTTCTATCTATGATTTTACAACAATAAATAGTCTTTATGTAAGGTATAAAATATTTATGCATAAAAAAATGTGGATCTTATTACATAATTTGGGCCGAATGATTTAAAATTTGAAATAAATTCTATATTATTTAATTATTAGTAGTTATTATAAATATTATAAATATTATCTATATATAATGTATTAAAATATATTTTTGAAAAATATAACTTATATTTTAAAATTCAATATATGATATTTTAAATTAATACTGAAAATTATAAAATTAAAAATTAGATTTTAATATAAAAAAATTTTCTCATAAAAAGGTTTAATTCATTTACAATACATAATTACTTATTAATAATTTCCTAAAATTCATTTGATTTTTTAGAATGATATTATTTACTATTCCCCATAAAATAATTATTTTTAGAAAAATCAAATAAAATACACTTAATGAAAATATTACTACAATGATTCATAATTTTTCTAAGTTTCAATTTATATATTTTATAAATTTATCTTTTAAATAAAATGTTGACATATAGGGAGAACCATTTTTATAGGAAAATATATCTGTTAGAATATTTACACTTATTATTCATATATCCTTAATTTAGTAATTAAATTATTATTAATGATTTAATCATATAAAATATATTTTTTCATCTATAATCATCTATTTCTTGAAAATTATATTTATATTCAGTAGAATGGAAATATTTTTTTTAAAAAAATTTATTGCATAATATTTTAATATTACTCAAATTAATTAAAACAATTTAATTTCATTTATATTTAATGAAACCATTATTTTTAATATTTAAATATCTCAAAGATATATTACTACTATTCATTCACATTAATTCTACATCAATGTTTTAACACATTAAACATATTATGGATTCGTTATAGTTTACTATTATGTGTGCATATTACTGTTGAACACATTGATTTATTTAAAGGTCATTATATTTTAAATTTTTGGGGTTTTAACTATAATCCAATTTATTAATTGTGTCATAAATATTTTATATATCTATAACCAATAATATTTAGTTAGGGAATTATTAAAATATTTATCAATGAGGTTATAAATTCCAATATGGAATCTACATTACTTTATATGGCCAGATTACGTTTCTTATAATTACTCAAACACCATTTATCATTCACATAATAAAATATACAAACATATAAACACCCTAATAATTTATTCTAAAAAATAAATATTTTCCCTAACCATTTGAATATCTCTGACTTTAATCCATAATGAAACAATATATTCTTCTACATAATAACAAAATTAGTCAACATCAAATGATATTTACCACTAGTTCGTAAGAGAACACAATAGTTAATATATTTCACAATACCAAAATTAAGTTAGACCATTCCAAAAATACATCAAACAACATTTTAATTAAATTTATAATCAATTACTTTGATATAAATACTACATAACTCAATGTTATCAATTTTAATGTATTCTTTATTACCTAATCATAAAAAATCTATTAGCCTATTGAGTTTTTCTTTTATATTATACTGTACTCTAATAGTTATACAAAAATAAATCCATTTTATATTGTTATTGATCAAATCTAATATAAATTTACATACATTTGGAAAAAAATCTGATGAAAAATACATTAGTATTTCAAATAAATATAATATATTTCAAAATATACACAAATATCATCAATAAATATATGTATCTAGTTAAAATATATAGGATTATCAATAAATAATTTCTATTATGATAAAATACTCACATTACTAGGTAAGATTAAGATACATAATAATTCTATCATAACATGAATATAACATGATTATCAACCCTTCTAGGTACTCCCTTATTTGGTCACAGTACATAGTACTTTCAGGAAACATTTAAGTATTATATTAATTTATGTGATCATATTTTAATCAAATATTAAAACCTAAAATAGTTATACAAAACATATATTAAATGACCAAAATAATATAAATATTCAATTATAACATTTATTATCACCATTATTTTGTTCTTTGATACATTATATTTGGCCTGTATTACTTTAACAAAGGTTCTCTTGAACTTATTATCCTAATCCATTAATATAACTAGGAAATACATTCACAATAGTGGTGCATTATGACAATATGATCAATCTAAAAATATCCGTGAGGAGTGTCCAACGAGTTGTGATGTTTTACAACCACTCTTTATATATATCCAAGCAATGATCAATTTATTGTTGAACTAACAATTTTTGGGTTTATTATCTCTTGTGGAAATAGTTCCACAACCACATCAACTTTCCAATATATAGATGGGGATGTATTTCTAGGAAAACCACATACTTCAGACTTCCCTAATATTAAATGATATCTATAGAGACCCATACATTCCATATATTAATATTACATCCTATTTGAGGAATAACCACTAAATACCACCATTATAAATTTCATAACCATTTAGTTTTATTGAATTTGGTATGAACAATATATAAACAATTTTTTTCATAAGAGAACCACATGTTCTAGAACCGTGGTATTAGAAACTGTCACCCTTATTATAAATATCATACAAAAAATATTTCTTCAAACCCTAGGAAAATGAAACATATAAAATTGTGAGATTTTTTCTTACTAAGAATATGAAATAGATATATCAATTGTCACTTAAAATAATTTAGTATCCATTATATTGAGAAGTTTTTTTTATAACTGATATGTTAAAAAAACCGATTCCTTTAAATCATTCATTACTATATCTATTGTATCTCATTTGGAAAGTGAAAATAATATTACATTTAAATAATTATGTAAAAAAATATACCATTAATAAAAATTACTTTATGAAACCATATATGAATATAAAAAATTCTGAATGATTTTTAGATAAAATGGCCATTAAGGAAAAACATTTTCCACTGAAGATAAAAATAAAACAGTTTCCCAGAAAAACAGTTTTTAGTATCTTTAATACATAAAGTGAGAAAGGTTAATGAAATACATATAAAATCAAGCAATTAACATAGTTTACTAAATATAGTGAGATTCACGAGACATATATTTTGTAATTTCATCATCTAAAACTTAATCATAAACAATCTATATAATCATTGAGATTATAATAAAAAACACGAGCATGAATTTCATAGAAATAAATGTAAACATCTATATAATAAATTTAAATTTATTATATTCAATTTATAGAAAAATTAAATAATTATAATTTCTTGTATGATTCAAACATAAAACTCTAACACTCATTTTTAATAATTCATTTTTAAAATCATCATTTCTGGGTGCTATATGTTTGGATTTTTCAAAAACCTTTTTTTGTAGTTCTAGTCCGTATACATTTATCATTATATAATAAAAATACAAAAGGTAAATATATATATATATATAAATGTATATATATCATATTTAATATATAAATATATATTCATCTATAATGATAAATAAAAATTAATTTCACTGTTCATTGAAATCGTAAGTCATACGTATGCATGATTTATTTTAATTTTCGATAGGTTGAAAAAAAGAATGGTAAATAGTAATTAAGAATTATAGATTCTTTGATATATGGGATATAAAATTTATATATTCATTAAATATAATATATTCAAAATCATTTTAATGTTAAAACAATCACAACACATCATGTAGGTGGTAGTCCATATGTAAGAAAGAGAAACATTTTCCCATTTAATATTTAGGAAAGTAAGAATAAAGGTATGAATTTATAATTATAGAATGAAAATTATTTCAAAAATATAATATGTAAACATTCAACCAATCATAATTAATATACACGAATGATGGTGATGAAAAATTAATTTTATCCTTATGTGGAAGTGATAGTCCACTGGTATGTAAGAGCGATAAATTTATATCCCATTTGATGGAAAAGTTGATGTATAATGGGTTTTAGTTCACGATAAAAACATATTATTATATTAAGGGTCATGAATTTATTATGTTATTTATAATTTCATCTATATAGTTGATTTAGTATAGTAAATTAATTGAATGTGGTCAGTTTAGAATATTACCTCTTCTTTGGTTGACCACCTTTAGATCCCTTCTTATGGACTATTAGAATGATATTTCCAGAAAAAAAATAATTTTTTAACATGAATGTTGATAAGAGAATTTGGTTTGGGTTTTAAGGATACACTACTCAATTAGTTTTAATTATAATAGAGAATTGGTGTCCTTTAAAAAGTGAGGGTAAGAACACATTTGGAATCAACAAAAAATTTATAATTTAATATAGTCATTATGAATAAAAATTCTTCAAAATAAAATCTCTGAAAATTAGGATAAGTTATAAATATATTCATTGAATTAATTTTAGATAGTATTGTATGTCACATTAAACCATATATTTCTATTAAAACCATTTTCTTACCTATTTAAACCCTAACAATTTCAATGAATATTTCAATCATATAGGTTTATAATTATACATAATAAATAACAATTAGGTCATAAATGGAAATGGGGTGACACTTTCACAATTTATCATCCTTATTTTACAATTTTGTGATTTTTATGGTTTTAAATGATTTCATTAAATATCATTTGACATAAAATATCATTACCATCATTTTGAAAACAGTTCTATTAATTTGTATATAAAATCCTAAAAATAGTAATTTAATTCGAATATTAACCCATAAAAAATCCATAATATGTTATATTAGTCAATTAAATTAGTGGGGAAATATATATAACACAAAACATATAACAATTTATAGTTTCAAAAATATTTATAATATTTTTTAATTCTTGAATAATAAAAATTCTAGCATTGTGTAACCATTTAATTTAACTGTTTTCCTAGATAAAATTAAAAATAAAATAACAGAATGAAATAATTAATTTACTTTTCAAATAAATATTCAGAACTAATATAATCATCTTTTAAAATTAATGTAAATATTTTATAAATATTAAATTTAATAGAGTGACATTTTTCATTTTCATTATATAAAATATTATAATTTACTTTATTAAAGTGAAAATGGAAAAAATACATCTATTTAAAATTTTAATATAAGTTGTTGTATCTCATCCATCCAATGAAGTAAAAAAAACATTTGGTTTATTTTGAGTCCATATATCATGGTTTTAATATAGTTTTAAACATTTTACCCTAAAATAGTGAAGAATATTTACGATACTTACCATTCATAAAAAAGAGATCTAATTAAAACATTTTAAACCCATGATTTTAAATTTAAAATATAATTTTCATGATTTAAATTACAGAAGTGGAAGAAATAAATTTATATTTATATTTATTTAGTTAAATTTAAGTGTATTTTTGAAAAAATGTACTTTTTATATTAAACCATCTTATATCAAAATTATAAATATTACTAATTCAAAATGAAATAAATTATATTAATTGAAATATAATGAACCATATATAACCATTTCACCGAATATAATATACAATTGGTCTTTAAATTACCTATTTTATGTAAAATTAATGAGGCCATTTAAAAGATTAAATTTTATACTATTCAATGGAAAATTAATCATTTCATAAAAATAAAAAAATAAAAAAATAGTTTAATTTTAATGAGATTATTTAAAAAAAATGAAAAAAATGAAAAAAATTAAATAATATGATTACCCAAATTGGGAAATTTTAAATTTAATTGGATAATATCTTTGAAATCTATAACATATACTAATGACATGTGACTAGAATCACAAAAGGGAGAAATATTAATATAGGGGAAAGAATAATGGTAGTGTTTCTAGAAGAAACTGAATTTTTATAGTGGTGTTTAAGGGGTAGTGAGAAGCCCCATTTATATGATGGGAGAATTTCCTTTTTATATGTATTTCAACTTAATGTAATATGGGAATTATTTAAAATGTATCGGGGATTATAAAATATACAATATTTGAGTGGGGATGAAGACAATAATCTATTGAAAACCCTATTAAAAATGTGTTTTTAATGTGTTTAATTCCGTTAAAACCATCAGTTATTAAAGATTTCATTTAATATTTTACTATGGTAATTAGTTATTCAATAAATAAACTTATTATTCATATCTAAAAAAATATCTCCCATATTGAAGAATATGTATCCAATGATTCAAAATATTAAATCTTGTTTTTTTCATCCAGTTTATCCTTGAAGTAAAATTTAGTCCTATAAATATAAATTTATAATTTATTAAATTTATTTTTGTAAATATATATTTTGTTATAAAATGTAAAATATTTTTTTTTAAATTTATTTCACAATTTCTTAAAATATATTGTCACTCATAAAATAAATATTTTTTCTATGAAAAATTATTCATAAATTTCTGATTCAGACTTGTATACTAATAATTTCTATACATTATAATTATTTATAAAAATGATTTTTTATGATCCTTGTAAAAAATATTAGTTTTTGAATATCACAAATTTTTTAATTAATGTATTACAATAGATAATTCAATTTTTTTCCCAATTTAAAAAAATTATAAATGTACCATTTAAATTGATAAATGATATATGATATAGTTTTCTTTCTTGGATAATATATTCTTAGTATGTAAAATATTCTTATTAGTAATCCCTATTAATTAATTACTTAACTATTATTAGTCAATAAATCATTTCAATTATATTTTATCAACATTAATTAAAATAATATTTAAATTGATATTCAAATTTCATAGAAATAAAATATGTAGAAAAATAATTTTGGAATAATAAAATGATTGTATTACTCATATTATCTATGAAAAATAAATTAAATCCATTTAAAATGTATCCTTTATTTTTTTATATTAATATTTCATAATGTGGTTACAATTATTAATTCCATGAAATTCAATGACTCGACATTAATGGTTTAAACAAACCATTTTTTCTATTTATATCATTGTTGTTCATGTATTAAGCTAAAAAAATTAACTTATTTCATGTTAAAAATATATTAAAATATCTTATATTTAGAGTATATATTTCCAATGACAAATTTTTTTTGTTAATTAGTTTTTTATATAAATAATGTAATTTATCTTTATTTAACGATAATAAATTTACTTTCAATAATTATATAGGAATAGTTCATGTGATGTAAAACTTTAAAAAATTATATAGTAAAACATTAAAGTAACTCATTAGTTATTTGGAAACACTGATTGAATTTTATCAATGCATTCATATCAAATATATACATTATTAATCACTTGAAAAAATATAATAATATTTTTATCTCAATTTATATCCACCATCTCAATGGAAACATTTAAAAAATTATAGTTACTACTCAATATTTTATCATAAAAATGTATCATGATAATCTTTAAATTGATAATGTGTGTGAAAGAAGTAGTTATGAAAAGATTTTATTAAAGGGAAATATATTATAAAATCATGGTATATTATTGTATGATCCTAAAATTTTTTGGATATATATTGGGAATAATTTTTGTTACATTTTTTTTACTAATGTACCTTTGATGGGATTTGGGAATTGAGGTGCATTTGGGTGAAGTCAAAGAAACCTTTGGAGAAATACAGGCTATGCACGGTTGACACATAGTTTGTAAAAACTGTGTAGTTATGTAAGAGAAACTATGTTCCCTATGGTCTTTGAGGTATTAGATTGAACATGACTAATGAAAGGATAGATAGGTCATGTGATGTATTAGTGTGAAGTTCTCCTTGAATTAGTGGAAAATGCATGATTAGTGCATAGATTTTATGACCGTACGACTAAACGATTCTCATGCTAACAGTGCGATCCTAAAATTGTAGATCTCAATTGTTTTCAGCATTTAATAACCCGTTTCACCTCTTATGAAGCTCTAACATGAGATTTTACTTTACTAAGGGTATGGGAATGTTCTCCCATTGACTCCAAGGGATTACAAGGCCATAAAAATACCATTCTTCATGATCGAAAGCCCGAATTAAAGATCCACTCTTCATCTGGTAAGTTGATTTAATCCTGATGTTTCTCCCATTATTTCTCATATCTTTCCTAGATATTTTCATGGGAGATATCCACTCTTTCCCTGGATATAAACCTATGTGGTGAGATCTAGATCAAGTATTCTGGATCTAGATCTTGATTTATGAGATATTAATGTCATTGATCTTGATATTGGTTTAGCAATTTAGATCCAAAACTTTTGTCAAAATAATTGTGCTTATCAGATTTTGTGGATTTCCATTTATCGAATATCAATCAAATAATCGATGCAGGTGGTCTACATCTAATTATTATAGTTTTGGATTTTATATTTATTTGAAAAATTGTAGAATTTCTAGCATCCTTTAAAAACTTATTTTCTGGAATTGGGTTAATTAGATCCACCAATTGTTTTATCGAATCTTTGTTGAAATAACTGATTAATTTGGGAGTTAATGATAAAACTAAGGGGATTCACTATTAGATAATTAATTTTTGGAAATTTATAATTATATTTTGGATTTTTAATATAGATAATTAATCAAGGGATTAATTATGAGATATTGAAATGGCTATGTTGTGGTAATTAATTGTGGATTAATTATGTGCCTTTGATAATGTGATCTAGATAATTAATTATGGGATTAATTTTGGAAAGTTGATATTATAATGATATAATTAATTATGGAAAATTAATTATGGAATATGAATTATGATTTTGATTATTTAATTGATGAATAAATTAATGGTTTGAATCACTTAGTTAACTATTGAGTTAACTAATGGAATGGATTTTTTTTAAAAAAATGTTTAATTAGTAATGAGATTAGTGTAGATAATTAATTGTTAAATTAATCATGTGATGAATAATTGGAAGATGTTCATTTTAAATTGATAAGTAAAAATGGTAACATAGTCATCATACTTTTAGTAAAGATAATGGGAACATGGTAATTTAAAATTGAGAAGTACAAATGGTAACATGGTCATCATAATTATGAGTAAATAGAATGGTACACAAGGTAATTCTATTGAGGAGTAATTATAGTACATGTTCATATGACTTATATTTGTGATAATGGTAACTTTGTCCATGTGTCCTATAAATGTGAAATTAAAGAATGTAAATAATGTAACTCTCAGTTATGGCATCGCATAGGAATATTTGAACTCCTGCATGAGTCAAATCAAGTATTGAGATATCCTAACACATTTTAATACATCAGGCTCAGACTAGAAGCTTGTATTAAGATATGATTTTACCTAGGTAATGCTTCAGGATCAAGTATGAGATGAAGTTATTATTGTGGTATGGGTCTCCTTAGAAACCCTGGAGTTAATGTAGTTTGATAAGAAAAATTATAATGTAAAAACTAGTTATTTATGAATTTAACTTATTTCTTATAGAACTGCATACACTATATTTTTACAGGACAGTTTTAGACACAATTAGTGGTCTCCTACTATGTTGTACTCACACCCTATTTGGACTACATGATTAGTACCCAAATATATTATATTGTTACAGGAATTGATAAGGGGAAACGCCATGGCATCAGTGGATGATTGGGGATGGATCTTTGAGGAGGGAACCAGACATAATTCATAACCCTATTGAGGAGTTACAGTGTCTTTAATTTCAGTTTCATTATAGAAACATAACACTTATATTGGCATAGGATTTTTTCTATTTTAGTTGAGTATTGTAATTCCAGTTTGGTTATCTTGTGACATGAGTATTGTTCAGGTTATATATGTTTACGATATTTTTAATTTATATTTAGTGGTGTTTTAATCTAATAAAATAATATATAGTCTCCCCATGAAATACATACCATAAACTTGCTGATAGTCAAAAGCCTATAGTGTATAAGGATGCATGCTTGAGGTCATGTGGCGAAATAGATCGGGGAAAATTCATGTGAAACCTGGGTCAGGACATTACAAAGTTATACTATAGGTCCATTTTTCATTATTCTTTTTTATATTACTATTTTTGGAAAGGTATAAAATAGAATAAGAAGAGTCGGGGCTTGGCAATAAGCTTGGGCATGTGAGTTGCAAACCCATGTTTGGGGTAAAATCTGAGTACATAGAATGGTGTTGTTTTTATTACTATTTTTTGTTATAATTGATATTATTTCACCTTGGGTGACAAACTTGTGGTGTAATGTGATTATATTTATGATAATTTTTTAGAGTATTAATTCATGCCCTAGAATGGCACGAGAGTTGAGTCTGCGTGGTACTTAGGGTTATTTTGACATGCATCATTTTAGGCATGCGCCGAAAAAAGGTTATGGGTAAGCTGTTAAACATGAAATATTTTCCTTATTTGTGAGATTAAAAAGAAAAATAATGGATAACAATATTTTTTTTAGAATTTTAAGATGAATAAAAATGATAATAATTTGGTTTCTAAAAGAAAATATTGATTATGATAGTGTGTTTACCTTGCTAACTATAACTTTGGAGTATAATGGATAAGGGTTGTGATAGTACCTCAGTTTTGACCGTATGGTGAGGTTTGAGGGAAAATGATTGTTGTGATTATTTTCTCTTGTGTAAATTTTACATGGCTGTGAGATGAGACATGAGTTCTATGTTTTGAATTATTGAGAGTATGCCTCCATGATGCATATTGATGGAATAAATAAGGGGTATGCCTACAAATTATTTTCCTGTTAGGGGACTTGAGGCACCAATAATTATAGCTAAAGATAAAATTGAGAAGATTTGAGATAACTTTTCTCAATTCATGAAATTCCTTGAATGGGACCCAGGGCGGGTTGGGAAAAGCATGTCTGATTTTAAAAGGGAGTTCCAGTTTTATGACCCTGAGACTTTAATTGGAGAGGGTGGAACTGCCGAAGATGAATTATAGGTTGACTCCATAGAGACAATACATGACCATTTGGAAAATTTGGATGAGAGGAGGGTCATGCTGGATGCTAGTGGGACATTCAGATATAGACTAGACAGACTGACAATATGTTATGGAAGTACTTCTTTGTGGGGTTCTTGGAGAACTTTTATCCAATGATTCTAAGACAATAGAAATCCATTTTATTCATGCATCTCACATATGGGAGCATGCAAGTGATGAACTTGGATGGATACTACACCGATCTGAAATTCTTTGCTCCAACGTTAGTAGAAGATGAGGAAGCTACGGTGAAATGTTTTCAAGATGGACTTAAGTGTGAGATTAATTCCCAGGTGAATATCTTCAGGCTGAAGAAGTTTACTGAAGTGGTTCATTAGGCTCTCATTTTTAAAGGGAACCTGATGGAGGATTCCTGTACTAGACATGTAGTTATTTCTTGGATCATCTAGAGGTGCAGATTCTGAGATCAAGAAGCGCCATTATAAAAACATTATCCAAGGAAGTGGGAATCAAAGTATAATGATAGTAGGTTTGGTTGGACATGACCTTACTAGGGTAATCTATTATTAGTGTGGTAGGTCAGGAAACTACCATCAATACTATTCCCGACTACCAGTAGAGTTTTGATCTTGCGGCAGGATGGGACATATACAAAAAATATTGTAGGTCATAGTGACAGATTGGACTGATGGAGTAACTGGGAAGAGTCCGAGAATGGGAAGAGGATATTCTACATTATATCTGCCTAATAGTTGGTGTTATAATGGATGAGGTGGTAGAGGTAGTAGACATGGTGCTTATGGGTAGGAGAGCCTGCAATAGAGGGGTGGCGTTACTCAGGGGAGTTGGACAACATCATATAGAAGAGGGGAAACACATTTACATGTATTACCACATACACTTTTTGATTGTGAGGCAGGACCATCGATAGTGAGAGGTACTATTATAGTAGATTTTACTTTAACTAGTTATTTTTTAATACTTGTTCCTCTCATTCCTTTATATCTGCAAAATTTGTTTAGGGTTTAATAATGGTGGCGGATTTTGTGAGCGGGGTAATGAATATAGATACACCATTGGGAGTGTGGTCTAGATATATCTATCTATCCAATGCATGTTCACTAAATATATGGGAATATCATTTTTTATGGGATCTCTCTATTCATGATATAACATGATTTGACATGATTATGGGCAAGGACTGACTAGTTGCTTACCGAGCCCATATTTATTGTTACTATAGGAGAGTGACCTTCGTATCTCTTTAAGGGTGACCAGTATGTTCATCATGGAGAGTGAGATATACAGGTAGGCCAAGAAGGGAAAATTGCTCAACCATTGAGAAAACTCACATCCCATGTTTATAGTCTTTTATTGGATGATGAGGGGTGTTAGTAAATATGTCCAGCCACTAATAGTGTAACTATTTCAGGATGTCTTTCCTAAATACCAATCGGAGTTACTATATGAGAGAGATGTAGAATTCACTATTGAACTCATGTCGGGGGCTGATCTAGTATTTATTCCACCATAAAGAATGGAACCAACTGAGATTAAAGATCTTAAGACTCAGTTGGAGGATAATGTATTTATCTATATAAGTATGTCACCATGGGGATCACCATTTTTGTTCACAAAGAAGGCTGATAAGAGTTTATGGTTATGTTTCAATTACTGGAATTTAAAAAAAAATGACTGATTAACTGATATACTCTTCTACATATCAATAATCTATTTGACTAGTTCAAGGGAGCTTGAGTGTTCTCAATGATCAATTTGAGATTAGGGTATCCTCAGTTCAGAGTACAAAATTCTGATATACTGAGGGCTGCTTTCAGAAGAATGTGTGTGGTTTCTGATTTTGTCATAATTCCATTTGAGTTGAAAAATGAACCAGTAGTGTTTATGGATTTCATAAACATGATCTATCATCTGTATCTAGATATTTTCATGGTGGTGTTTATGGACGACATCTTGGTTTACTCCAAGTCTCATGAAGATCATGCCCAATATCTTGACATCATCTTAAGCACACTGAGAGAGCATTGGATATACACCAAGCTATCTAAGTGTTAGTTTTGGAATGACTAGATACACTTCTTAGGGCACATCATTTGAGAGGAATGTGCGTTAGTGGTCCCAAAGAAGGTTCATGATGTGTTTTATTAGGATAATCCCATGAATGTTGTTGATATTCAATGATTTTTGGGATTATCTGGATATTATTAGAGATTCATCCAAAACATTTACAATTTGGAAGAGATGATTTCATGATAAAAAATGGGAGAAATGTTTGAATGGAAGAAGATTTTGAGATATATTTTTAGGAGTTTAATAAGAGCTTAACATTGACACTAATTTTGATCCAACTTGAGTCAGGTAAGGAGTATATAGTTTATTTTGACACTTTTGGGATTAGACTTGGAGTTGTGTTGATTTAGGGAGATCGAATTATGGAGTACAAGACTCAGTAGTTGAGGAATTGTGAACAAAATTTCACTAGACACAACATTGAGTTGGAAATAGTGGTTTATGCTCTTTAGTGTTGGTGACACTATCTTTTGAGAGAATAGTTTACAGTCTATAAAAATTATAAGAGCTTGAAGTATTTATTTTCATAGTATCATTTGAATCTTCAGCATCAGATATGGGTTGAGTATATGTAGTCTTTCGATTTTGATCCGGTATACACCTGGGAAGGGAATTCGTGTGGATGATGGCTTGAGCTGGAAAACTAAGACTCAGATAGTTCAGGAGCTAAGTGCAGAGTGGAAGATGATGAACTTGTTGGCTGAAAGTCATGTGGTGGTTCTGGAGAGTTAGGAGTAGATGAATCTTTTTTCAGTTGTAGTAGAGTTTTCACTTTTGAGACAGAGCAGATATATCCAATATGAGGATCTAGAGTCCTTATCCTTGAGGGAAATCTTTGAAGGTGGGGAGACATATTCATACTGGTTAATAGATGAGTATGAATTCATCTATTTTATGAATCGAGTTTTGGTACCTATGAACATGCGAGAGGATATCTTGTGAGAATTTCATGCCTCGAAATGGGTGGTGCATCTAGGAATGACAAATATTTTCCACGACCCACGACAACCATTTTGGTGGCCATGCATGAAAAAAGAGATATGAGGGTTTTTGAAAAGATGCTTCATCTGTTATTAGGTGAAGGTGGTGCATAACGACCCTGAGGTTTACTAAAACTTTTTTGTAGTCTGAAAAGGAAGTTAGACGACGTGAAAATGGATTTTTTGGTGGTTCTTCCATAGAATCTTAGGATAAATGATGCTATTTGATTCATTGTGGACCGACTAAAAAAGGCAGCACATTTTTTTAATATAAGGGAAGCCTTTACAATAGAACATTTGGGAGAACTGTACATCTGAGAAATAGTTCATCTGCATGGAGAGTCATAGAATATAGTTTCTGATCATGATTTATGCTTTACTTCATGATTCTAGTAGGCCTTGTAGAAATAGCACAATACAAAATTATTATTGAGTATGGATTTCCACCCACAGACATATGGGAAGTAGGATCATACTATATTGGTCCTTGAGGATATGCTATGGGCATGTGTGCTTGACTTAGGTGGATCTTTGGAGAAGGAAATTGATTTAGTGGAGTTTCCCTATAACAAAAGTTATTAAGAAACTATATAGATGACACTAGTCAAGAGTATTTATGGTATGCTATGTAGATCACTAATATACTGTATGGAAACTGGTGAGTTAGGGTTGTTAGGATCGAGTCTCATTCATGAGACATCAGAGCAGGTACTGTTGATTCTGAAATATATGATTGGACTAGAGTATACAAAATTCATATGATAATTTACAGATATGACCCCTAGAGTTCACCAAGGGTGATCATGTATTCCTTATAGTGTAACCTAGGCTGGGTCACCACAGGATACAGAGGAAGGGAATATTAGCACCCAGGCTTGTAGGACCCTTTGTGATATTGGAGAGAATTTGGCCAGTGGTGTACCGATTAGCTCTTATGTAGATACCCAACCTTAATGTACATGGAAATTACATTTGTTTTTCAGAATACTTAATACATGACATAAACAGATGCCCAAAGATCGTATTAGTTTAGTGTCTTTGGATACTCAGAACAAAATCTTCTATTCATAGTGAAAGATCTTCAATATATCCCATAAAGATATTCCACTTTTTCCTACCTAATACCTTTCTTTATATCCCGGTGAAAATAAAACATAAAAGGGAGAGCTCAAATTCTAAGTAAGTGTAAACATTGAGAAGATAAACCAAACACAAAAAACATTTGAATTTAAAAACATGAATATAAAGTATAAACATCAAAATCATGAGTCATGAAATAAATCTCGGCAATACGTAAGGAATAGATAATAAAGGAAAATTATCCATGACATAACAGCATTTAAATAAATCATCTAATTGTGACAAAGTAATAAGCACATAATATGATTTCCATAGTATCCAAGGCATTGTTTCCAAGGCAATCATAGTGGACAAAGTCCATTATTGAACCAGGTTTACATTCCATTCCAACCATGTATTATTGAAATAGATTTAATTGTTATTCCACTCATGTCTATATCATGAGATATAAATCATTACCCAATGAATTAGAATAAGATATAGGTCCCACCTATCATATAATTAAATCATTCTTACATGTTCCACAAAACATAAATCATTCATCATAGCATAAACGAAGAAATAAAATGGGTATCTTAAATATCATTTCACTATAACATAATCCATATAAAAGATCATTCTCTCATTAATAAAATCAAATATTAGTAATAATAAGGATAGAAACATAACCCTATTTAAGAGAGTCATCTTATATGGAATATAATTTTGATAAAATACTTGAACACAGTTCTTGAATAAAATATCACTTCTTCAAAAACGTTTTCTTTACTCAAAATGTCATGCAATTTTAAAGTTAAAGAATTTAGTTGAAAATAAGCTTAAAATAGCATAGAGGAATATTATTGGAAATAAGGCTTCCTGAAACTATAAAAATCCATCCATGACCTATAAGTTTAAAAAAACATTCTCCTTATACTTTTGCTAGAAAAGTCAAAAAGTACCTTGTATGGTAAACCAAAGAAAGATTTATTCCATATCATGCAGTAATTGTAAAAAATGGGTAAAAATGACATTAAAAATACATGGATGAATAGTAAACATTTTATAAATACATTTTTTAGAATAAAAAGAAATGAATGATAAATATAACCCCAGTAAATACTAATATATAAGCAATCTCAGATAAAAATGAGATTGCAAAATTATCCATTATCCTCTGTCAGATTTCTTCTGTATGTGTCTGAAACTTCTTTATAGTGGGTTTAAAAATATTATTAACTTGTAATATAACCATAATAATATTTATGATGTCATATATGATTCACTTACTACTTTATATATTACCCTTTCATTTTTTAATTTCTTGTTAAAGAAAATTTTGGGTAATAATTGTTTTATTTATTGTACATGTTTTGAATTTTTATTCTTGATATTATTAAATATATAATGATTTAATTACCATAAAAATTGAAAACAAAATTTATATAATATATATATTTAGTATATATATATATATAACAGAGAGATAAAAAATGGAATACACCATTCATGGAGACGATGGGTCGTACGTATGCATGAACGTTGTTTATGTTTCCTTATAAAATTGAATGGAAGTAAGGAAATGACATATATATACATAAATCTAGTACAATTATTTTTTCATATATTTCATGATTATTTATTATATATACATTAAAATATTTCTTGAATTTTTAACATGGAGAACGAATCTCATCGAGTCGTGGAGACGGTAAGCTGTACGTACGCACGAGCAACGATATCGTTCCCATAATTATTGAATAGTATTTTAGTGGATGGTTTATAATATTAAAGAATTAGTATAATGTCATATTAATTATATATATTTATTATTTACACCATTATACCCATCCAAGTAAGGTGGTGGTGAAAAACAGATTATACCACGGTGTGGAGACGGTAAACTGTATGTACACACACGTGGTGATATCATTTTTCATAGGATGGATAGAGGGTGAATAAGGGTTGTTTCATATATTTAATAACATATCAGCATATGAGTTATAATAATTTTATTACTTTATAAATAATAAACTAATTAAGAGGATATATAAGAAAAATAAATTTGAAAGAATCTGTAGAAGTGATTACCTCTTCCTCGACGTGCCAACTTTAAATTTCTTCTTAGGGAACAAGAGTTGGTCATTTCAGAAGACCAAAACATTTATAATATAACTACTGAATTTTAGAAGTGAAATAGGTAGGGTTTGTTTGATCTTGAAGGCTAAAAATGGAGTCAAGAGGAAAGGGAGGAGGTTCCCTTTTACAAGAGAGGAGAGGGGCACTTTAAGAAACACTGAAATTTTTAATTTATTATAAATTTAGTTTTGATTAAAACTAGAACAAAACTTATTTAGTTATACAATAAGATTATTTTGGTTCTAATACCCATCATCCAATAATTTTTAGAAATTTTTTGAATATTTTATTATCCTTATCTTTCTGTGTTAACCCTTATTTTACTCTTTTTAATATTAAAGTGATATCATGTTATTTACACATTCTGAGTTAATGTAACTATCATATTATGTCAAAAGACACAAATAAAGATATTTATGACATATTTGGACTTATATTAACCACTTTACCAAATATTATATTTTTATAAATTTAATATCATTTAATAAACTATTTTATGTTTTAATTTATGAATTATGTCAATTTTTGGATACTATTCATAGTTGACTTTTTTTTAAATTCATAACAACCTGATTAATTCGAACCAAATCCATTTAATCATAACTAATATGTCAATTTAATCCATAAATTCTTGTATGGAATAAAAAGTTTTAAATTAATTTTTTTAATATTTATAAATTCATTTATTTGAATCTTTCATTAATGAGGTAATCACTACATCTAAATTGATTCATAAATACATATACTTATCTAATGTATAAAAAAAATATATAAAATACCATGATGTATGAAATAATTTTAGATTTCTAAGGACTATTTATATACATAGAAATCATTTATATAACTCTATATTAAAATCAATTTATTAAAAGATATATGTTTAGGTTATAATCATCTTTACTTTAAATTAATTCTTATAAAATGTCATTTTCACATCCAAGTTAATCCATATGGTCTAAAAATTGACACAAGGATTCCCATGTTCAGAAATATCTCATCCAATCATATTATTACATGTGTTAGGGTAGTTTAATATTATAATAATATTATTTTTTACCCTTATTTACTAGTTTTACCCTTTAACCATGGTAAATAAAATAATTACTCAAGTTATTAATCAAAATGTATAAAAATAAAAGGTACCTATTTACACAATTTTAACCTTATTATTCTATATATGGAATAAAAGTTTCTATATTCAAAACACAAAAGTTTCATTAATTAATTTAAAATTAACTCTCGTTGTCAAAACAAAATAGTGAGTTTTTATGAAGTAACAACTATCAAAAGATTGACATTTGTTTTCATCCAATTTAAAAGTAAAATTACTTCCAATGAAAAAAATTGCATTAAATGATAAAAAATAATCTAACTACTCTTTAAAACCAATTAAAAGTACAATATAAAAATATAAATAAATTAGATAAAAAGGTAGTTTTGACTTAAAATGCGGTATTTTTCACTATTCATTAAAAAAATGATCTTTATCATAATATTACCAAAAATTCAACATAAGTAAATTTTTATGTCTTGATTCCACATTAGAAGTTTATTTTTTTAAATTTAACTTTTAAATATGTGGAAAACTACTTTTAAAATGGGTGCGCCATTAAAAGGCGGTAAGACCACATTTTAAAAAAATACTTTTTTTATTCGAAAAAATGATTTTGTTCCCATATCATATTCTACAAAATGTGTAGGATGAATGAAAATGATAAAAATTTCAAAATTTGTTTCATAATATTCATAATGAAACGTTTATAACTCATTAAATAATAATATTTTAATAATAAATCATTGTTTAGTGAAACTCAGTAGCACGTACAAAGCAAGCTATCGAGGAAGGTCACTCTTGCGTGTAACACAAGCCAAGTTAGTGTTGTGTGTAGTGAAATATTCCATTGGTGTTTCATATAACATAATCCAAACATAGTTCATTTATACATTGAACAAAATCTATACTTAGTGTTACGTGAAATAAATTCGATCAAAAGTTCTTGAAATTATATGGAACACAATCCAAGAATAGTTTTACATATTCTGAAAGCTAATACAGTGTTACATATAGTGAAAAATAATCATTGTGTAACATACAACAAAAGACATCAATGAAAATAAAAGGAATCTATCTCATAATATCTCGAGGTGCTATATTGTACCCCATTAAAATAAATTTCTCCCTCGAAGTTAGTTGGGGTTATAAATGGTGCACTACATGAAAGTTTCTTTCATAGAAACCCTCATCATAAAGAGGAATACTAAAAATTAATTTTAAAATTAAAAGTTACAAGCATAACGGTTTCCAAAATTAACACATAACTGGGTTTCCACATAGGAGAACATAGGTGAGAAGAAAAACATGGATATAGAAGAGAAATATAACCATCAAGTTCGGATGGATAGTGATAGAGAATAAGGTTTGAAGAAAGTTAATTACCAGAAATCCATAAATTTTCAATGATTTAAGGGACCATCTGATTCATTGGATAAGATGGTACTTGGATAAATTTTTTGGCTTTCCATATCATTTTCATAAATTTGATGAATTTTTCATGAGAATAAATACTTATTTATTTTGGTAGAATCACACCATTGTGAATGCCTTGAAAAATTTCCACTCCATATCTTAAAGAAATGAAGATGAATTTTTCATTCGTGAAGTGTTAGTATGTCATGCGATTAAATGATAGGTCATTCCATTTGTCTCAACAAAATGGTTACCACAAGTTATCAAATAATCATAAGTCCATGTATAGTAAGATAATATATTAATCTAATAAACTGAAAATAATAAAATAACTTATACTATTCATAAATGGATAACATTTCAATCCTTCCAAAATCTAAAATATAAAACTTTAGAATGAGTTTAACTAAATCTACTTAATATATGTATCCCATATCTAATAATGTAGTTCTAGCTTGTCACATTACAAACATGTGAATACCTTAATCATGTATTCTCTTGAATCATGAATTACCAAAGAAACTTAGTGAAAAAATGACTGTTATCAAAATTTCACTCTTTCCACATACTGAAATCCTGAAAATTCTATATACTCAAACCATGATATCACATTGTCTTTATATTAGTCTTGATATCATTAATACTATCAAACATCTCATTATCTTCTTATCCCTTCATTATTCCCCTATCATGTGCTTTCTAAAAATATCTAAATAACATTTCATGGTTACCGGAACCATTCAACATATACATTCAAATAATTAAAGAAAAGCAATAGTGTAAAAATACTTGGATGTAAATTTATTCCATAGTACCATTAAATTACTTATACAACATTACTCTTGATAAACATGAAATCATTCCAATACCTTATTAAACCATGGACCGAGCTTCATTGTTTTATTCCTAAACACTTCTTTCATCTCATATATCATTTGTAGTATCTTCATCATAATCAACATAAATACTACCCATACAACCATGATTATTCTGTTCATGAGATTTTCCATTAGGGCATCTATTTTCATAATTCCTTTAAAATCCACATTTAAAACATTTAACTATTGTTGATGTCTTAGTAATACCATTATCCTTGTCCACTGTGTTAATGAAACCTTTTCCTTTGAAATTATTGGATTTGGGTCCTTAATTTAACCACCCAAATCATCTTATAGTTCCTTTTAAACATTCTCTTTTATGTCTCTTTCCACATTATTTACATGAGAAAAATTAAACTTTCTTTCCTCTATAATCACCAAGAAAATCCATCATTCCCTTATTATCTGCTTCAGGAATCTCACAAAATGTGAGATTATTGATCATATAATGAGATTGATGATTAGGAATAATAATGATGATTTTACTTTCAACTACCATTTCATTTGTTTTCCCATGAATAATATCATTCCATTTTCCATCATATTCTCCATTAACATGTATCATCCTATTTCCATCCATTTTCTAAAACCCAAAAAGAATAATGCAGGAGGAAAAAATCATATTAGGAAAAAAAACATAATCAATGGGGAGTAATATCAATATCTAACACTATAAGTTTAATCATAGTTTATACATGATTTTTATCATAATTCTAGGTATATAACCTATACTTATACTTAACCTTATAGACATCTCTAAAACTACCTTAGAATATCTCTAAGGATATCACTAATGTTTTCACATCCAAGTTTCAAAAGGCTAACTAAACCTTTTCTTTGATACCAACTGTAGATACCCAAGCTCGGAGTACATGGACATTACATTTTTTTACAGAATACTTAGTACATGACACAACGAGACGACCAAAGATCATATTAGTTTAGTGTCTTCAGAAACTCAGAACAAAATATTCTATTCATAGTGAAAGATCTTCAACATCCCCCATAAATATTGCCCCATTTTTTTTTATACCTAAAATATTTCTTTATATCCTTGGTAAAATAAAAAATAAAAAGGGTGAGCTCAAATTCTTTGTAAGGGTAAACATGGAGAACATAAAAAAAACAATAAAAATTTGAATGTAAAAACATGAACATAAATTTAAACATCAAAATATTGACTTATGAAATAATTCTTGGAAATATATAAGGCATAGATCATAAAGGAAAATTAATCATGATATAATATAATTGGAATAAAAAATTTAATTGTGTACAATTAATAAACACATAATATGACTTCCATAGTAGCTAAGGCATTCTTTCCAAGACCATCCTACTGGACAAAGTCCATTACTGAATCGGGTTTATTTGCCGTTCCAGCCATGTATTACTGAACCAGGTTTACTTTCCATTCTATTCATGTCTATATCATGACAAATATATATTTACCCAATTAATTGGAAGGATATATAGGTCCCACCCATCTCATAATGAAATCATTCTTACATGTTCTACAAAACATAAATCATTCATCATAACGTAACCCAAGAAATAAAATGGGTTTCTCAAATATCATTTAACCATAACATAATCCACATAAAAGATCATTCCATAATTAATTAAATAATATCATATTAATAATAGGAATATAAACATAACCCTATTTATGAGAATAAACTTAGATTGAAAATAATTTGGATAAAACACTTGAACTTAGTTCTTGAGGAAAATATCATTTCTTCTTCAAAAACATTTTATTTTCTCAAAATGTCAAGAAATTTTAATAAAAAATAATTTATTTGAAAATAAAATTGAAATTGTGTAAAGGAATCATATTTTAAATAAGGCTTTGTAAAACACTAAAAATCCATTCATGCTATATAAGTTTAAAAAACATTCCCCTCATAATTTTCTCGAAAAAGTCTAAAAAAGTACCTCGTATGGTAAAAAAAGAATGATTCCTTCCACACTATGTAGTAAAAGTAAAAAATGGGTAAAAATGACTTAAAAAATAAATGTAAAATATTAAAAATTTTATTAAAACATTTTTTATAAGACAAGGGCATGGATGATAAATATAACCCTAGTAAATACTTATGTATAAGCGATCTCAGATAAAAATGAGATTGAAAATTTTTCCCTTATCTTAGATATGATTTCTTCCGTATGTGTTTGAAACTACTGTATAGTTGGATTATACATATTATAAACATGTAATCGAACCATAATAAAATTTATGATTTCATATATTATTCACTTACTACTTTATATTACCCATTTATTTGTTAATTTCTTATTAAAGAAACATTTTTGGTAATAATCGTTTTATTTATCGTACGTGTTTTGATTTTTGATATTTGATATTATTACTTATATCATGATATAATTATATCTTGAATCTAAAAAATAATTTATATATTATATATATTCAGTATATATATATATATATAATATAGATAAAAGAATTGGAATACATCGTTCATGGAGAAGATAGGTCGTACGTATGCATAATCACTATTTTCGTTCCCTTATTAAGTTGAATAGAAGTAAGTAAATGACATATATATACACATAAATTAAATATAATTATTATTTAAAAAATTTCATTATTATTTATTATATATACATTATAATTATTCTTGAATGTATAACATGGAGAATGAATCTCATCGTGTTGTGGAGACGGTAAACCATATGTTCGCACGAGCGACGACATTGTTCCCATAATTATTGAATGGTATTATAGTGGATGTTTTATAATATTTCAGAATTAGTATCAAGTTATATTAACCATATGTAGTTATTATTTCTACTATTATATCAATCCATGTAAGGTGGTGATGAAAAACAGATTACACCACAGTGTGGAGACAGTAAGCCGTACGTACGCACGCGCGGGGATTTTTTTTTAATAGGATGGATATAAGGTGAAACAGGGTTGTTTAATATTTATAATAACATATCAGTATATGAGTGAAAATTATGTTATTACTTTATAGTTAAACATATAATTAAGATGATGTTGGAGAATAAATAATTTTGAAAGAATCGGTAGAAGAGATTACCTCTTTCTCGACATGCCTCCTTTAATTTTCCACTTAGGGCACTGCAGTTAGTCTTTATAGAAGAAAAGAACCTATAGAATGTAACTACATAATTTGATAATAAAAATGGGCATATTTTGGATGAGATTGAAGGCTCAAAATGGAGTGAAGAGGAAATAAAGGAGGTTCCCTTTCATAAGAGAGCGGAGGGACACTTTAGGAAACTCTCAAAATATTAATTTATTATAAATTCAATTTCAATTAAAAATGGTAAAAAACTTATTTATTTAGAATATAAAATGACTTTTATTTTAATACCCATAATTTAATAATTTTAATTTTTTTAATATTTTCTTAACCTTATCTTTTTGGTTTAACCCTTATTTTACCCTTTTTAATCTTACAGTGATATCTTGTAATTTACACATTATGGGTTAATGTAATAACCATATCATGTCAAATGACCCAAAAAAATTTATTTATGTCATATTTTGACTTATATTAACCATTTTACAAATATTATATTTTTAAGAATTCAATATCATTTAATAAACTTTTTTAGGTTTTAAGTTATGAATTATGTCAATTGTGAATACTATTCATACTTGACTTTTTTTAAATTCAAAAACAATTTTTTCCTTCTAAATAAAATAATTAACACATCCATAATATATCCATTTCATCCATAAAATTTTTGTATGGCATGAAAATGTTCAAATTAAATTTATTTTAATATTTATAAATTCATTTAATTTAATATTTAATTAATGAGGTAATCACTACATCATAATTGTGTCATAAATAAATATATTTATCTAATGTATAAAAATTATAAATAGAATATCGTGATATAGGAAATATTTTTTATCTTTTTAAGGATAGTTTATATACATAGAGATAATTTATATTATCCTATATGAAAATCGATTTAGTAAAAGATATATTTTTAGGTTATAATTATCGTTACTTTAAATAAATTTTTATAAAATGTCATTTTCACATCAAATTGAATCCATGGAGTCCCAAAATTGATCCATGTATTCCCATGGTCGAGAATATCTCATCCAATAGGATTAAGACATGTGTTATGGTATTTTAATATTATTAAAAAAGTTATTTTTTACCCTCATTTACCAGATTTACCCTTTAACCATGGTAAATAAAATAATTACTGAAGTTACTATTCACAATGTCCAAAAATAAAAGGTAAATATATAAACAATTTGAACCTTATGATTCAAAATATGGATTCAATTTTTTTAAATTCAAAAAACTAAAGTTGTAGTAATTAATTTAAAATTAATTCTCGTTGTCAAAACAAAAGAAAAACGGGTTTTTAAGAAGTAATAACTATAAAAAGAGTGACTTGTGTTTTTGTCCAATTTAAAAGTGAAATTACTTCCAATTAAAAAAATTGTATGAAATGATAAAAATATAATTCAAATACACTTTAAAAAAAATTAAAATTACAATCTAACAATATAAATAAATTAGATAAAAAGGTAGTTTTGACTTAAAATGTGGTATTTGTCACTACTCATTAAAAAATTAAGTTTATCATAAAATTACCAAAATAAAACATAAGTAATTTTAATGTCCCACTTCCAAATATCATGTTTATTTTTTCAAATTGATCATTTAAACGTGTCAAAAACTAGATTTAAAATGTGTGCGCCATTAAAAGGCTGTAATACTTTATTTTTAAAAAAATAATTCCATTATCCGAAACATTGATTTTGTTCACATATCATGTTATAGAAAATTTTTAGGATGAATTCCAATGATATAAAATTCAAAAATTGGTTAATAATATTCATAACAACTAGTTTAAATCACATTAAATAATAATATATCACTGTTTAGTGAAACTCGATATCACGTTCAGCGCAAGCTATCCAGGAAGGGTTCTCTTGCGTGTAACGCAATCCAAGTTAGTGTTTCATGTAGTGAAAGCTTCTTTTGGTGTTTCTTATAACCTAATACAAACCGTATTCATTAATACATTGAATAAAATGTATACTCTATGTTGCTTGAAATGAATTATATCAAAAGATCTTGAAACTATGTAAAACACAATCCAAGAATAGTGTTTCGTATACTGATAGATAATATGGTGTTCTGTAGTGTAAATTCTAATCTTGATGTAGCATAAAACACAAGATATCAAAGAAATTAAAAAGAATCAATCTCATCAACTCTCAGGGTGTTATATCTTTCAAAAAGATACAATGTTGTGCATGATTTTTTCTATATATCATAACTTAGGTGGTATTAATACAACCCTTATCATGTGATCTTTATGGATGAGGTTAACCTTGAGACATATATGTCCTTTAAGGGGCATCCAATATGTGCTTTGGATCGTAGTAAGAATATATTGTAGGGAAAAACCATGCTGATAGTTTATGTGTTACAGATACATGGATGTGTGCAAGAGGAAACATGGGAAATATAAGAATATATGATTGCTAAGTGGCCCGATCTTTTTATCTTAGAATCTTTGAAAGGATTTGAGGTGCATCTCAAGGATGAGTTGTTATAAGGTGGGGAGATTATAATATTATTTCATTTTATAGAGTTATCTTGGGGAAAATTTTATGTAAGTTTTGTTTTTAAATATGTACCTTTGATGGGATTTGTGATTAGGGGTACATTTGGGAGAATTTTAAGATAATTTTGTTCAAAAATGGGTTGTGAATGGTTGGCACACTGTTTGTACAAATCATGCGGTTGTCTAAGAGAAACTATTCACTCTTTGGTATTAGTGGCAGTAGCATCGAAATAGATAAAGAACGATCTGAGAGGCCGTGTGGGGTATCCATGTGAAGTTCCCCTTGATGCAGTGGATAACATATATTTAGTGGATGGTTTGTCTAACTGTGATTGAGTAAATAGTGAGATCAAATTTTCTTGGATCTCACTAATTTTCAACTTTTAATAACTTGTATCACCTATTTGTGGCCCTAACTCTAGATTTTAAATTCTAATTGGTAAGTAAATGTTATAACATTAACATAGAGGGGCTCCAATGATATATAAACTTTATTCTTTGAGATCGAAATCTTGAATTGAAGATCATCACTTCGCACGGTAAGTGGATTTCATCCCAATTCTTATCTCGTTCTTTCTTATAACGTTCCTTGATCTTTTTCGTGGGAAATATCCTTTGTTTCCTTGGACCCAAACCTATGTGGTGAGATATATATCTACAATTTTAGATCTAGATAAATATTTATTAGATCTTGATGTCTTTGATCTTATTTTGGTTTTGGGATTTAGATCCATATCTTTTGTAAATGTTGTTGTGAAACTCAATTTTTTGTAATTTCTATTAAGTGAAAATCTGTCAAAGTACCGATTTAGGTGTTCTAAATCAAATTCCTATATTTTTAGATTTAATATGTTTATGAAAAATTGTATAATTTCTAGTATCCTTTAGCAATTGAGGTACTTGAATTGGGTTAATTATATTGAATAATTATTTTATAAAAGCTTTATAGAAATAGGTGATTAATTGTGGAGTTAATCACAAAACTAAGGGGATTCCCAATTAAATAATTAGTTTGAGAAAATTGATTATAAGAGAAGTGGTTGTAAATAATATAATTAATTGGGTGATTTATTATGAGATATTGAAGTAAATATATTGAGATAATTAATTGTAGATTAATTATGTGTCTTAGATAATGTGATCTTGAAAATTAACGGTGGCATTAATTATGAAAATTTTATATTAGAATGAGATATATAATTTAGGGAAATTAGTTATGGATTATGAATTTTGATGTTTATAAATTAATTGATGAACTAATTAATGGTTTTATGGACTTAGTAAATTTTTGAGTTTACTAATGTAATTGATGTGTTTGACTAATTGTTGAATTAGTAATGGTATTAGGGTGGATAAGTAAATGGTAAATTTATTATGTGACAAAGAATGAGGACATGATCATTATAAATTGAGAAGTATAAATGGTAACATCGTCATCATATATATGAGTAAATAAAATGAGGACATGGTCATTCTATATTGAGAAGTACAAATGGAAATATAGTCATTATACTTATGGGTAAACATAATGGGAACCTGGTCATTCTAAATTGAGTAGTACAAATGGTAACATAATAATCATACTTATTAGAAAATAGAATAAGAACATGGTCATTCTATTGATAATTAATTATGGTAAAATTTCCATCTTACTTACATTTGTGATATTGGTAATGTTGGAAATGTGTCTTATAAATGTGAAATTAATGAATTGAAATAAGGGCACTCCGAGTTATGACCTTACATAAGAATATTTAGATTCCATCATGAGTCAAACTAGGTACTGAGATATAATATCACCATTGAATACTTCAAACTTTGGAAATAAGAAGGTATTATGATATGATAATGCCTAGGGGACACTTCACCTTCCGATATAAGATGAAGATATTATTGAGGTATGGGTATCCTTCGGAACCCTCGAGTTAATGTAGTTAGATATGAATAAATGATAATGTAATAACTAGTTATTTATGCATTGTACTAATTTTTTATATAACTGCATATACTATCTTTTGACTGTAATGGTTTTAGACATCGTTGGTGGTGGCCAACAGAGTTGTACTCACAAACTATTTGGATTTCCTGATCAGTACCTGAATAGATTATATTGTTGTAGGACTAGATAAGGGAAACGGCCCTAGGATAGGTGGATAATTGGAGATGGATCTTGGAGGATAGAACCAGACTTGGTTCAGAACCCTCTTGGGGAGTCGTAGTGTCTTTACATTCAGTTTTATTATATACACTTGACACTTATATTTGCATACCATTTTTTCCATTTCAATTGAGTATTGTAATAATTTTATGGTTTTCTTGTGACATGAGTATTTTTCTTCTTATATATGCTTCTGATATTGCTTATTTACTTCAGATGGTGTTTTACTCTAATAAATGATAGTATATCCTCCCCATGAATGACTATCTAGATCCTCACTACTAGTCGACAACTTAAAGCATACAAGGAGGCATGCTTGATGTCCTATAGTGAATCAGCTCAGGGCACCATCACATGGCACTTGGGTCAGGATGCTATAATTATACTGAATGGGGATCTATTAATGAAATTCCTCCTATTACATGGTATAATTATCTATTATGACTTTTCATTAAGGTAAATTAATAAACATTTATGAATTTTCCCTATCACCTATTAAATACCAACAAAAATACGAAATGAATCTTATTAAATAAAAATATAATTTAATTATATAATAAAAAATTAACTAAAAATATATTATTTTCATGATTGTGAAATTATTTGAAAAAATATTTTACAAAATCTATATTTATGTAATAATTATAAAGGTTTTATATTGGTTCTATAAATAATAAATTTAACTAGACTTGTTTTTAATTCACCATTGGTATAAAAAAGATTCTGATCACTCAAATATATTGTCTCTAGAAGTATATATCTCAAGAATTTAGTACATAAGTATAATTATAAATGTATTTCTTTTCACATAGTATTTAATCCCAAGTTCAAATGAATGATTACATTCACATTCATTAAAATATACCTATAAAATAGAACAATTATTTTTTTCATCTAATATTCTATTTTTCTCTCTAATAATGAACTAATAATCGAGTTACCATGAATTATTCTATAACTAAATTACATTACCAATTATTTAAATATGAAGATAAGAATTTTAATCAATGGAACACTATGTTAGTAAAAAATATAATTCTACCCCTAATATGAAATGTTATTCAAAACAATGATGTTTAAAATATAAAAACAAACACTATTATTATTACATTTAATTAATAATTATTTTTTCCTTATTTTTGTTGGAAAAATATATCATTGAAAAAGAGGTACTCTAATGATACACCACATTTGATGACTCAACATACATGTTAAAATAAAATTAATGAAACAAAAAAATTTCTTTAGGATAAATAATTTATTTAAAATTTATTAATTTCCCTAAAAAATATATATTAAATTCATAAAAATAATCACATATATTTTGAGATGGTTGAAAATGGAATGTAATTTTAATATTGGATTATAATTTTTACTTTACCATAGATGATTTATATATTCAAAAGTATATGAACATTAAAAATGTTTTAAATAATTAATTTGACTTTTCTAGAAGATAATGAGAAAAAATAAACATTAGTTATCACACTCTTAAAAAATAGGTAAATTATTTCATGAATGACTAATATTACATCTTATTTCATTAATAGTAATCATTTTGATTATTGGAAAATATTATATCAAACAATTTTTCATTATTTCTATATAATTTATTAATATTCATAAAATGTTATATATATATATATGATTCTAAATAGAAAATAAATTACTTTGTATTTAATATTTATCATTTATAGGCCACCTTAACATGTACCATTCATGAAGAGAACATGAAAAAATAATTAATATTTATTTTGAATTAAATGCCAATAATATATCCATGATAGAAGGATAATTTTATCGAGAGGAAATTTGTTGTGGAAGATAAGATATCCAATGATGAAAATTATTTTTTTATCATTTAAG